>CM060941.1:832559791-842559791 GCA_030765085.1 Allium cepa
AGTTCCTGTACAAATATGATTGGCACATGACAGGTGCCAGAGCTTCTGACGAGATAAAATGCCGCTATTTTCCTGTGTATTTGGAAGGGGTAGCTCTGCTTTGGTTCACAAAACTACCTGTCCGGTCATCGATCAGTTTTCAGACCTAACCAGGAAATTTAAAGAGCAATTTAGGCTATATGCTTCAAAGGCAAAAGACATCATGTCGTTATCCGGTTTGGAACAGAATCCGGGGGAAACTATCAAGTCTTTTTTAAATCGCTTTAATATAGCGTTAGCTGAAGTGGATAATGCAGAACCCCGCATGGTCTTGACCTATTTGATGAGAGCTATTGATAAGTCAAGTGAATTCGGAAAGTGGCTGAACATGAAGGAGCCAAATTCTCTGGAAAAGTTCTACAAAAAGGCGGATGAATTCATGCGTTTGGAAAGCCGTCCTGTCCCGGCAAAGGCAACAGTAGAGAAAGCTGAAGACAACACTGCTGCGCCACGTAAGAATGGATCTGTGGGACAGAAAAGAGAAAATAATGATGGAAGGAAACAACACAATTCAAAGAAGCCTCGATCCTTCAAGCCATCAGAATATACTCCTTTGTTAGAGACACCAGAGCGCATCTACCTGGCTACAAAAGATTCTTTTGAGTATCCCAAACCTCCTGTTCTCAGAACCGGAAGAAAAGCTGTGCAAAGTGGGAAGTTCTGTCGCTTCCATAATCAGCCTGGTCATGACACAGACGACTGCCGTCAATTGAAAAATATAATCGAAGAATTGCTAAGAGAAAATAAGCTGCAGCAGTTTGTGAAGAAGAGTAGTAATGACCCTGCTTCGTCAAGTCAGGGGCAACAAGCTCTTGCTCATCAGCCCAGGACAAATGAGAAGGCCGCAGGACATGAATCTGGAAGGCCAGTTATTAATGTCATCACAGGAGGACCCCACCCAGCAGGCAGAAGCTGGGGTGAAATGGAGAGGTACACTCGAGCTCTGAAACATATGCCAACTGAAGAGAATGTCTTTGTTTTAGAGGACTCTACACCCCTGAAACAACAAAGGACTTTTAATGATGATATTGTGTTCAGGGCTAGAGATTCCACGGGCATTGAGGCCCCTACTTTGGACCCGTTAGTCATCTCGGCCGGTATTGGACCGGCTATTGTCAGAAGAGTTCTTATTGATTGCGGCGCATCTTGCAACATCCTCTTCAAGAAAACGTTTGACCAGATGAGAATCCCGATGGCGGATGTGCAAGCCTCATCTCAGAAGATTGTTGGCTTCACTGGGGAGCCAAAGCAACCAGTAGGAACCATTGACTTGCTTGTGGAACTCGGAGAAGGAGAAAGAAAAGTAGTTCGCAAGCAGACTTTTGTGATAGTAGATGAATTTTCTGCTTATAATGCTTTCTTTGGTCGACCTATTCTTGCTGCATTCAAAGCTGTCCTTGCCCCATGGTGTCTTACTATTAAATTCCCTACAGACAATGGGGTAGGAGTTATTAAAGGAGACCAGAACGCTGGGCGAGAATGTTATATGACAGAGCTGCGAGAAACAAGGAAGAGAGAAATGGGGAAAGATGCGGCAACCCCAATCCGCATCAAAACACCAACCCTATAGCAACTACAGGGCGGACCCTGCACTGGCGAGCATAGCGGGGCACGAAAAGTGATGGATCCTAGAAAGGCCAGTGCGGGGGAGAGTAGGGTGGTACCAGCAGAAACAACGATACCGGTGCCCGTTGATCTGAAGGACCCAAACAAGGTGCTGAATGTGGGTTCACAACTTAATGTGTCAGTTCAGAATGCCTTGATATCTTTTTTGAAAGCAAACCTGGATGTTTTCGCTTGGGCCCATGCCGATATGTGCGGAATATCCCCAGAAGTTGCGGTACATGCTCTGAATATTGACCCAAAGTTCACGCCAGTAAAGCAGAAAAGAAGAATCCAAGGTCTAGAAAGGTCGACAGCATTGAAAGAGGAAGTTGACCGGCTCATGGAGAATAATTTCATCAGAGAATCTACCTATCCAAATTGGGTTTCAAATCCAGTGCTAGTTAAGAAAGCCAATGGTAAATGGAGAGTGTGCATCGACTTTTCAGATCTAAACAAGGCCTGTCCCAAAGACTGCTTCCCATTACCCAGGATCGATCAACTGGTAGATGGAACAGCGGGTCATGAATTGTTGTCTTTTATGGATGCCTACTCCGGATATAATCAGATCATGATGCATGAGCCAGATCAGGAGGACACAAGCTTTATCACCGATGTCGGTCTTTACTGTTACAGAGTTATGCCCTTTGGGTTGAAGAATGCGGGGGCAACATACCAAAGACTGGTTAATGCTATGTTCAAACCGCAGTTGGGAAAGACTATGGAAGTTTACGTTGATGACATGCTAGTAAAATCTAAGAAAGCAGTGGATCACATCGAACACTTAGCAGAAATGTTCGCAATTCTCCGAAGATACGGAATGAAGCTTAACCCTTTAAAATGTTCTTTCGGGGTAGAATCTGGGAAGTTCTTGGGTTTCATCGTGAGCGCTAGGGGCATTGAAGCTAGTCCAGCTCAAATCACTGCTCTAAAAGAAGTCAAAGCTCCTAAAACAAAGAGGGAATTGCAAAGTCTCAATGGAAAAATTGCCGCCTTAAGTCGGTTCATATCCAAAGCTACTGATAAATGCATTCCATTCTTCGACGCTCTAAAGAAAGGAAAGAAAAACTTTGACTGGGCTCCCGAATGCCAGAAAGCTTTTGAAGAATTGATTCAACATATGGAAACGCCTCCAATACTTTCCAGGCCCAGCGATGGCGAGGATCTTCTTATATACTTGGCAGTTTCATCTCATGCTTTAAGTGCAGCGCTGGTACGGGAAGACAAAAGGATTCAACATCCAGTTTACTATATCAGCAAAAGACTCACTGGGGCAGAAATGAATTACTCCAAGTTGGAAAAACTCGCCTATTGTCTATTGATTGCCTCAAGAAAGTTGAGGCAATATTTCCAGGCTCATCCTATCAAAGTCCTCACTGATCAACCTTTAAAGCAAGTCTTGTTTCGCCCTGAGACTTCGGGCCGCCTTTTAAAGTGGAATATTGAATTGAGCCAATATGACATCACTTATCATCCTAGAAAAGCGATCAACGGACAAGCTTTGGCAGATTTTATTGCAGAATTTACAGACAAGGGTAACAGCGAGGAAGAAACAATCGAGAACTCCCCAACCCAATGGAAGTTGTTTGTAGATGGCGCAAGAAATGATTACTGTTCAGGTGCTGGAATTGTTCTTGAAACTCCTGAAGGCCGGTCATTATGCTATGCGCTAAGATTAGAATTTCCTTCAACAAACAATGAAGCAGAATATGAAGCTCTGATCGCTGGTTTGAAAATTGCTAAAGAACTAAACATTCGAGCGTTACAGATCTTCAGTGATTCTCAGCTTATAGTATGCCAAGTCAAGAAGGAGTTTCAAACGAAAGGAGGAAATCTGCCCGCTTATGTGTCAAAGGCTTGGGAACTCTTATGTGAATTCGACCATTACACGATAAGTCATATTCCTCGAGAAGAAAACATGAAAGCAGATTCTCTCGCAAAATACTCAAGTTCTGGCGAAGCCCAATCCTTAGGGTTAGTTCCAGTGGAAGTTTTGTCAAATCCGAGCATTGATGGAATGGATATCGATTGGGTTATGAGTATGTCGCAAGAGCAAGAATCATGGATGACTCCAATAACAAAGTATCTACTCAATGGCTCTTTACCAGAAAACTCTAAAGAACGACAAAAGCTACTGAGAAAAGCTTCTCGATATATAATCCAGGATGGTCAATTATACAGACGAGGATTCTCAATGCCATTGCTTCGATGTGTATCCCGGGAAGAGTCCAAAACAATCCTAACTGAAGTGCATGGAGGAGAATGCGGTGATCATTCAGGTGGTCAAACATTAGCAAAGAAAATTCTCCGATACGGATATTTTTGGCCAGAAATTAATCGAGATGCTGCAGATTACTCTCGAAAATGTGACAGATGTCAAAGATTTGCCAAAATTCCTAGAGCACCTTCTACTGAGCTCACACAAATGACCAGTCCGTGGCCGTTTGCGATTTGGGGAATAGATTTGATCGGACCTTTACCAACCGCCAAATCTGGAATCAAATATGCCATTGTTGCTGTAGATTATTTCACTAAATGGGCTGAAGCTGAACCATTGGCAACTATCACCTCCAAAAAGATGATAAATTTTGTGACTAAGAATATCATTTGCAGATACGGTGTGCCTCAGAAAATAATCACAGACAATGGTACTCAGTTTGAAAGCGAGGAATTCCAGGATTTTTGCAAGCGATTCAAAATCCAGAAAAGCTTTTCGGCAGTAGCTCATCCGCAGGCAAACGGGCAAGTGGAAGCAGTGAACAAGATCATCAAATCAACCATCAAAAAGCAACTCGAAAGAGCAAAAGGTGGTTGGGTCGATAAACTACCGCTTGCACTATGGGCATACAGAACTACTCACAAAACTGCAACTGGGCATACTCCTTTTTCGTTAGCATACGGATCGGAAGCAATGATCCCGGTTGAAACAGAGGTCCCTTCACACAGAAGAATCCATTTCAATCAAGCAGAAAATGAAAAGCTGCAACTTGAAGCGCTGGATCTCCTTGATGAAAAAAGAGATGAAGCTAACCTCAGAGTTGCAGCTCATCAGCAAAGGATAGCCAGACATTTCAATTCCAAAGTTCGTCAACGCAGCTTTGAAATTGGAGATCTAGTCCTAAAAAGAATTATGACAGCGACAGGTGTGTTTGGGCCAAATTGGGAAGGACCGTATGTGATAGGTCAGAAACTCCTTGACGGCACATTCAAGCTCACCACAGTTGATGGAGATCAAATTCCAAGGGCATGGAACAGCAATCACTTGCGTCCATACTTTACTTGAAAATTTTGTTGAAACATTGTAAAAAGAATTATGAATGTATGATTCCTGTAATTGAAAGCAATTGTGAAACTGATGCAAGTAAATAATGAAAGAATATAAAGTGGATGTAGGCCCAATTTCATGGCCGAACCACTATAAATCTTGTGTTCCTTATTATCATTATATGTTTGCTTTGTTTTCGATATAAAAATACACAAAATGTATTGCTGAAATATCGATTTAAATTTTTGCAGACAGTGGAGATAAAACTTGCGCATAATAAGACCGAGCGATTCTCACCATCATTCAACAAACAAATTTCAAGTCACAAAGACCCCGAATTCAAATCCTAGATAGGAAATGCTTCAATTGAACGGCTAATGATTTCGATAGGAACGAGCCCTTGCTGATAAATTGAGATTGTTTAAACAAACAAACATCCAATTAGGAAGCTAGTGCCCGTTCTCACGAGCTTGCCTGGCAATGAAGTACACTTCCTTGGATTAAACAAGCCACTTGTGGAAAAAAAGGGGATCGCTGAAAAGGCATAAGCAAGTGAACAGAGGAACAACCAAAGCTACCATCAGCGCCACAAGTCCTCTTCGGAGGCACAACTCTTCGGATAATAAAAGACCTCTAATGGGTCATATGCCACAAAAAAGAAAGTTCTCTACTCAACAAAAAAGATTGGAGGAGTCATGACCCTCCAACCATGAGAGAGTAACTTCCAGGCGATGAAAACCCTCTCTGAGGCCCATTTCACCAGGAGTTGAAGTGTTATAACCGCTCTTCGGGATTTCACTTCACCAGAGTTGAAATGTAAACAAAATAAAAGCCCTCTTCGGAGGCCCATTTCACCAGGAGTTGAAGTGTTATAACCGCTCTTCGGGATTTCACTTCACCAGAGTTGAAATGTAAACAAAATAAAAGCCCTCTTCGGAGGCCCATTTCACCAGGAGTTGAAGTGTTATAACCGCTCTTCGGGATTTCACTTCACCAGAGTTGAAATGTAAACAAAATAAAAGCCCTCTTCGGAGGCCCATTTCACCAGGAGTTGAAGTGTTATAACCGCTCTTCGGGATTTCACTTCACCAGAGTTGAAATGTAAACAAAATAAAAGCCCTCTTCGGAGGCCCATTTCACCAGGAGTTGAAGTGTTATAACCGCTCTTCGGGATTTCACTTCACCAGAGTTGAAATGTAAACAAAATAAAAGCCCTCTCCGGAGGCCCATTTCACCAGGAGTTGAAGTGTTATAACCGCTCTTCGGGATTTCACTTCACCAGAGTTGAAATGTAAACAAAATAAAAGCCTTCTTCGGAGGCCCATTTCACCAGGAGTTGAAGTGTTATAACCGCTCTTCGGGATTTCACTTCACCAGAGTTGAAATGTAAACAAAATAAAAGCCCTCTCCGGAGGCCCATTTCGCCAGGAGTTGAAGTGTAGCAGCCGCTCTTCGGAATTTCACTTCACCAAAGTTGAAATGTAAAAACAAAGACCTTCTTGAAAGCACACGTTTCACCGAGATTGAAATAAAACTTCCAAGTGTTGAAACGTGAAAAGGCTTTCTTCAAAGGCACAACTCTTTGGGGGTACACGTTTCACCAAGATTGAAATAAAACTTCCAAGTGTTGGAACGTGAGAAATCCCTCCTCAGAGGTACAACCCCCTCCCGGGAACACAATTAAGAAAAAAGACCTCTTTGGAAACCCACGTTTCACCGAGATTGAAATAAAACTTCCAAGTGTTGAAACGTGAAAAGGATTTCTAAAGCATAACTCTTTGGAGGTACACGTTTCACCGAGATTGAAATAAAACTTCCAAGTGTTGAAACGTAAAAAAAAAAAAAAAAAAAAAAAATCCCTCCTCAGAGGTACAACTTTCTAAAAAAAAAAAAAAATCCTCATCAAAAGCGTACTTTAACTTTGAAAGGAAAAGTAATTTGCCTACTGTGGGAAATGATCGTAAAAAGAAAAGAAGTTAAAGTACCCTTCAGAGGTCCGCTTTACCACATAGAGGAATTCACTTGATGAGATATGCACATAAGCAAAAGAAAAAAGTGATTTCTTCGAACGACCAAGCGTAAAAACTTATACGAAGGGAGTTGTACTCTATAAAATTTTCTTTAAAGAATAAAATAATTATTCTTTAGCAAATAAGAGTGTAAGTCCCCTCGAGGTATAGAATATTGCAGCATACTTATGGAATGGGGGCAATATAGTATAATTACACACAATATGGTATAACTAAACCAGCAAAAGGTAACGCTCAAGTAACATACCATAAGCTCGCTGCAATATCAAATAAACTCATGCCAAAACAAATAACAAATGTATTCTTTAATTCAAACAAAAGTTTGTACAAACGAGGAATCATTTTATTCAAGGAATCATTTTATTCAATTACAACGCAGGTACAGGTTTCAAAATAAAGAAAAGCGGGGGCCGGTACCCGCACAATTCTCGGCCAGTACATGCAAAACACAAAAAAAACTAGAAACTGAAGATCTTCACTTCTTTTTGCTGCCTTTAGACCCTTTACCCGGCCGAATGATCAGCTTTTCAGGTCGACCAGTGGGTATAAGGGAGGAAGGAGAGGTAGGCGCAGCTGGCCCAACTTCTGGCTCCTCTTCAGTGGCAGTGATTATCTTCCCTCTCCTCCTTGATGCTCCTTGCTTCCTTCTCCTCTTTGAGGAAGACTCACTTCCTGGAGTGGCAAGTTTAGATAAAGTTATATCATCAGAAGGAGTCCGCTCCGGAGATATGTCACCTCCCTCAAGTCCCTCATCTTTTTGCTCTTGCGAAGCAACGGGATCATCCAGGCCATGGAGAGCTTCTATTTGTTCTTCTTGTGACCCAGGTTGAGAAGCAGAGGGAGGCGCCACTTGAAGAGATGGAGGAAGGATCACCGGGGGAGAAGAAGCTTGAGTTTGACTCGGTGCTTTCTCTACAAAGGAGAAAAAACTTAAAATATCAGTATCTTTCGAAAAGAGAGGGGATGACGGCTCGTCAAAAGTCGGGAATTCATTAACATTTGAGGAATAATCAAAAGTCGGGAATTCATTGACATTTGAAAAATAATCAAGAAGATCGTCAAGTTCACAAGGAGCGAACGAGCAGTTCACCACTTGGGCTGGTCCGGTGTCAAGTTTACCTGGGGTAGTTGGATCTCTGAGGCTGATTTCATATCGCTGTGCTTCGTTGCTTTCACCACCTTCATCCCCGCCTTGTGCACTTGTAGTTTCAGTTACTGTCTTAGTTGCAGGCGGAGTAGAGGAGCTAGAACCCGTGATGTCAACCACAGGAGAAACTGGAGGTTGGACAGAGGAAGTAAGCGTTAATTCCTTTCCAGAACGTTCCTCTTCCGCCATTCCAGTTCTCATCCTGGCAAGTTGTTCTCGCCCCTTCGCAAGAGCAGCGCGAGCTCCCTCATCCAGGTAACGCGCCTCAAAATCTTCATCGCCATACCCGGCGTCTTTAAACATGTTAAGAGCAGCTTCCCACACCTCGGCCAGGGTGATTTCATACTTAGGACCAAGAAAAGAGAGGCTGCCGCGTCCCAAGACACAATGTAAATAAAAATCGAATAAAGTCGAATTGATATCGTTTTCCATGGTCTGAGCAGTTTCTTCGGCTGCAATTTTGCCAGCCATGGCCTCATCTCGATCTTTTTCGGTCTGAGCAAGTTGGGCTTTTAGCGCTTCAATCTCCATGTCCCGGGCGCTCAGTTTATTCTGCAGCTGGGTGACATCAGTGCGGTGGTTCTCTACAGCTTGTTCCAACCTCTCAGCTTTAGCTTCAGCGTCCCTCTGGCCGGCGTGCGCATCTCGCACTTGTTTTTGCAATACCTCTTCTCTTTGGGTGTAAGTATTAGTAGAAGAGGCAAGATCATCTTTGAGCTGCTTTACTTCAGCTTCGAGTTTTTCATTGTATTCGGCTATCTCCTTCATCTCAGCGTTGTGTTGATCAAGAATCTTCTGCCATTCTGATTTGTCATTTTCCATGGTCAGCATTGCTTCGATGTTAGCCCGATTAACTCTTTGAAGTTCATCAACCAGCTTTTGCCATCCAGACATTCTATCGATATCAAGCTTGACAGCATCGAGATTTCTGTACATAGCTTCTTTGTCGATGGGGACCAAATCAAGGTCGAAGCGTACCCCCCTCAAACACCAGTTCGGGAATCGGCTCTGCAAAGTAGGGGGCCCCCTTTCGACGTGGTATGAAGGCCTGTTGAGAAGTGTTTGGATGGCACTTCCTTCAAGAGCAGGAGATTCGGAAGGGATGTCAATAGAAACTGAGGCACCAGGTCTCTCAGATGTCACGGGCACGTGCTCCTCGCCAAGTTTGGTCCGCTTTCTCGAATCCTCAATATGGCTCTTCCCCCTATCATCGTGTGTTTTACGTTTATGGGAGTCATCATCCCTTGGGAAGGATTCATGTCGCGTGCCCGCTCCCTCATGACGTTCTTCATACCTTCTCCTCTCTTCAGCTTTTCGCGCAGCTCTCTGCTCATTGGTTTCTCTGGGATCGGCATAGTATTGCTTGTAGTCATAGCTGCCACGCCCTCCATAGCGTCGAAAGTCCTTGTAATAAGAACCGCTGCCGCTGCGCCCCATAGAGAAATCTGAAAAGGCAAAAATAGCAAGTCTTAGAAACTCCCGAAGAAAAGAAGTTAAATATGAACAAATGCCGAAAATTCCTAAGTATTGTGTGATGTGCAAGCTACGCGCATTAAGCTACAAACCACTCATTGGTGTAGGGGTGATGATAGCTTGGGTATGAGGAGTTGGTGTTTGTGTTGGTGTTAGTCGAAGAAGGGACGTCGCCTCAATCATAGGAGAGATAGTTTTAGACACGTCATCTCTAAAAAGCTCCTGTGAGGTCACTATTATGTCGCTCAACCCATCATAAACATCGTCACCATCATGCTCGGTGAGACTTGTTTTCTCAGTTCCTACATCAGCTAATCCCCCGAGAGGCTGTGAAGGTTCTTCTTCTTCCTCAATCGGGGCAAGTGCCGTCTTACTAGATGACCCCATAATATCGGTAGGGGTGGAACATTTCACCAATGAAGCTTCGATGTTAGACTCTTTTGATGAAGATTGTTCGATAGTAACGGGGGCATCCGATGCTTCAGTCGGGGAATCGGGAACTTCTGTTGGAGGTTCATGAGGCTGAGTAAAGCGAGAGGGATGGAGGAGTCCGTATTGATGTAAAAATTCATCAGTTAGCAGAAACTTTATGCTCCTTTCTTCTGCCGGCACAACACTTAATCTTTCGAAAATTTGCTTATGGCTTGGGTCCCTGGCAGGGGGTGGAAGCGCTAAAACAGGAACAAAGAATGAAGTTAGCAACTGAAAGTTCGGATCTCAAAAAATGGCTTCAAAGCGGAAAGAATATAGACAGGAAATCTTACTTCCTACTCTCCAGATGGCATAAAACCCTGGAGGGCAGCGAACAAAGAAAAACTGATTCAAAAATCCGTGAGCACTTTCGGAGAGATCAGTAATAAGTTTGCGGTTTCGAGCGCTTCTTATAACCACAATGGAGGGATGGTCTTTAATTTTCGTGAACGAGCAAAAATAGCAGATCTCCCCGAAGCTCGGTAATCGATCCAAAACTCTCCTATATAGAACACATAACCCCATCAGAATAGCGTAGCCATTGGGGTGTAGTTGGAATGGAGAGATAGTCAACCGAAGCAGGAACTGTTGAAGAAAGTCATTAAAAGGAGGAATAGCGCCGTTCAAGCACATTTGACGATTGACAGCAACAAAGCCATGAGGGGGCCTATCCGCGGTATCATTTGGCCCCGGAAATAAGACGTCAGCGTCATCGATGCCAAACTGGACGCGTAGTTGGTTAAACACCCGCTGGTTCAAAGTTGTGGATGTTCTCTCCGGAGGATTATCTACAGGGATAGCTACTGGGAAGACATCTTCAGCCTGGCCCATCGGCTCTTCTTGATGAGAAGTCATTCTACACAAGCAACTGGATGTTCAAATGCGAAGGTGCGCGTTTCCTAAAAAGTGTGAAGTGTTGTGCAAGACTAATAAAAGTGACAAGTATATATAACTGGAATTATACTAATCGATGCTTGATCGATTGTAAACATTTCAAAACTTGTTAATCTAAAAGTTCAAACATAATATTAGTGCAAGCAAGTCGATTTCAATTGACTATTTCAGTATTGCTTTGATATTTTGTTTGAAATTGATATGTTAAAAGCACTTCATACATACAGTTTATTCAAGTTAATCATCTATCATTAACTAATCTGTCGTTCGATGTGGGCAATCAATGACAGTATATTCGTCCCAGTTTTCTGTGAATGTTATATTAACAGGTTATTAGCTTACAAGTTAAAGCAATCTGTAAAAGATTCAAGCAGCAGTTCAAGGTTCAAGTGGAGTTTAAAAGTGCAAGTGCTAAGTCGTAGACGACTCAAGGACTAAGTCGAAGACGACTCAGCAATACTTAGGTCACGAGTCATAAAAGAGAATAGATGTCAGCTCAGAATTATGAAAAATTCATCAAGACATGTCTCGGCCCCGACTCAAGCATTGTGTCGTGATGTCTCGGCCCCGACTCAAGCATTGTGTCGTGATGTCTCGGCCCCGACTCAAGTCTTGTGTCGTGAAGGTTGGTGAGCCGGTCCAGAGTTGAATCGCAAAGGGTTTTAGGTCGTTCAAGATTATTAAGTCGCATCAGGGGTAGTGTTTTACTCTGATTGGCCTATCTACCATACAACTCCAAAACTCGTTTCCCTCCTACCCCATGATAACCCAATGACCTATCTCCAAGTCCTATCTTCGGATCCTAACCCATAACCCGTTAACCTAATGGTATCTCCAAAAATAGCAACTTTAATCCTATCACAATACAGAATCGCCTCGAATGATGGATCGCCGCGAGTAAAATCAAGCAGACCTAAGTTCATCAACAATCAAACCCAACAAAACTCGTAAGACACGAAGAGGCAAATCGGAGGCGAAGGATTAAGCATGTAAGACAATAATGATCAACGATCGAAGAAAGGGAAGAAATCGCTTACGATTGTATGTTGACTAGAGAGGATTGGGTGCTAATTCGAGTTGAAATTATTTTTGGGAGCTTGGAGATGTGTTAATGGCGGAACACGACTCAAGAGATGGATAAAGGAAGAAGAAGATAGAAGTGACGGTTCATCCATTTTATACCAAGGAAGTAGGGCATGAGTCGGCACAAGCGAGTTAAGATAAGTCGAAGCGCGCGACCTACGACTCAGGCGCGTGCTTCGAGGGGCAAATGTTAACCCCACTGAAACTTAGGCCGACTCAACAGATAAGGCAGTCAGCGACTCATAGGAATCAGCGACTCAACTGACGAAGCGACTCAGATTTTGCCGACTCAATGGGTCAACGACTCATTGATAGCAACGACTCAGTGAGTTAGCGCCTTAAAGGTACAGTATGGATCAACGACTCAGCGGGTCTGCGACTCAAGGCCTATACCGATCCAACGACTCATTCGAGCTCCGACTCATCAAAGACCGACTCATCTGATCACGACTCATTCGAGCTCCGACTCATCAAAGACCGACTCATCTGATCACGACTCATCCATTCAAGGTCCTTAAGTATCTCATTAGGTTTACGACTCAAGAGATGAACGACTCAAGAGGCCGCTACGACTTAAGGAACCTGACGGGTTAAGGAGATTCGATGGGTTAAGGATGGCACGACTCAGGAAAGCCTACGGCTCAAAAGATAGGTCGACGCACGACACAAGGCTCAGAGGCAAGTTCAAAATCATGCTGCAAAGAGGTGACCCGCAGACGACTCACGACTCATCATGAGTCGGTCACGACTCATCATGAGTCGGTCACGACTCATCATGAGTCGGTCACGACTCATGACTTAGCAATTTCAGCCTAAACAGTTTGCCTATAAATACAAGGCCACATTCAACATGAAGGGGACCTTTTGGCTCATTCTCTTCAAGTGCCGTTACTCTGCCGAATTCCAGACGACTTCAAAGCTTTTTAGATCCAACAAACTTCTAAAGGAACTCCATGAAGGAATCATCCACATTCACCATGGATTTGAAGATGATTGTCAACATCAAAGCTTGAGCTACTTGTTTCACATACCCTATCACTTGAAGTGGGTTGTAATTGAAAGATCTTGTAAAGAATTGTAATCAAACTAGTGATAAAAAGATTAAAGTGGACGTAGGCTGGATTATAAGCCGAACCACTATAAATACTGTGTCTCTTACCGTTTTTCTACATACTTTCTGCTTATTTCTATTTCCCGTATAAACGGGTGGTGCTTTCACAATCACATCTTATACACCAGGGTGTTAGCGTTTAAATTTGAGCGTTAACAGCCGGGTTGTCGCTTGGCGTAAATTCTTAGTCGCCGTTGCTCGCTCGATCGCTCCCAAAATCGATTTGGCCATCATGGCTAAGGCAAATTGTTGCCCTTACCAGGTGTTCAGACTTCTGGATACCTATGCCAAACGGTGACTAATTTCAGACGTCTGAATTATCGTTTCAGACGTCTGACGTCTGATTTGGGATGTCAGACGTCTGGTTGGTTTTCTGGAATATTTCCAGAAACCAAAACTAGATGTCTAAACTGACCTCCAGACTTCTGGAAACACCCAGTTTTGCCTATTTGCATTATTTTTGACTAAATTTTCAATGTTAATCGATTTTTGTCGATCCAGTTTAGTTGTTACCAATTTTGTTGACTTTGATGACTTCTTTCTCTGGATTTTTGGGAATATCCATTTTGATGGATTTGGTATCGATTTCTTTGAATTTAATTCACGTCTTCGAATGTGAGATTTTAGTGATTGATTGTTTCTACAATCATTTCTATGGTTTGTCACTTTAAAATACAAAGGTTTCTATACTAGTAGTAAATATTCCAACTCTTTCATCAAAATGATTTCAACATTTACTTTCAATATCAAACTCGCTTTTAAAACCATTTTCCAATCTATTAGTATATACAAACCTTTATCTCATTCGTTCGAGAATTCCAATTAAACGGTTTAGCAAAACAAGTGGTATGAAACGCTTGCGCTTACTTCGTCGGTTAATTCTTAGACTTGTTCGATTGAAACTCTTGTGACATTTTTGAGCGGAAATCAACAATTTGTTCGTAAATATTTAAGTTAAGCCATTGGTTATGGGACATGAAGCTAAACTCATTTATTTACTAGCTTAGTGTAGTTGGCACTTCTTATTGATCGATGATGATCATTTTTATGGTTTAGACTAGCGATATGCTGTGTCTTTTTGTCCACTTAGGACACTGTACCTCATTTTATTGAGCTTCGCCTCATTTCTTTATATAGGCTAACGACCTATGTATTCTTTGGAGTTTCGTCTCAGTTTTATGGGATAGCGTCCCATGTTCATTTATGGAGTTCGATTCATCAGATGTACCGTTATTGTACTACATCAATGTTCAGGCTTGTATGGATCAATGGATGTATCGATATTGTACTACATCGTTATTCCGGTTTATCAGATTCGTTGGACGTGCCGTTATTGTACTGCGCCGATGTTCCGAATTATTTGAGTTTCTGGTTCCTCGGGCGTACTGCTATTATACTACGTTGTTGCACCGACCCTATAGATTGAGACTATGGAATAGCGTTCCATTTTGTGATACACGTGTTGGTGAGTTTTCATGCTCCCATTTTGTGACAGGCCTCCCCCTCTTGTGATTTCTGGATTTTTAAATGATGATTTCTAGAATTTGTGTCTCACCAATTTTTGTGATTTACATAGATGAGTTTATCAATATTTGTGCATCGGTGAATTTGTGTTTTAACATCTTTTAAGATTGGCATTGAGATGTTTGCCAATATTTGTGACTTGAAAAATAAAAATAAAGAATATGGTTTTCTTTTTGATCTGTGAGAAGATTCTTGTGATATTGTTTAATCTCTGGTTGATTTTCAAATGCATACTTATCACAGTATGACATTATTGTTATCATTCGTTTTTGTCATATCTCTTATTATATCTCATTTTTATTTGATATTTATAGCTAGACTGATCCGTTTATTATTTTCTTATTAAATAATACTCGGGTCAGACCGAGATGTTACATGTGCTTCTGCTTGACTCCTTTTCTGGGATCGTCATTATCTGACTTTTGTCTAACTACATTAGATTGGTAGTTTTTGTTGTTATACATTCGAGATAGAGACTCCTTGATGTATACGTATTCTTTGGTGTAGCACTTGTATCTATTCTTTTGTGATATTGTGGATCTTATTCGACCACTACTCAGATGAACACTTATAGATGTTATATTCATATCTGTTTCCTCCTTTGTGGTATGAATATCAGTAACTGATTTATGTTATGCTTAATGCTATATTTGTTTCTGAAGATCATATAGCCACTGTGTAGTAGCTTTGAGTTTGTATCGGTATGTCGGATTTCCTCTTGAAATGAAATGCATGTTATACTATCTGACATCCCGGTGCTCGCACAAAGCAATTACATGGATGGTCGCTCCTCAAAAGCCTTATTCTTCGCGCTAGTTGATGGCATTACTCCGTAGTGTCCTTGGCTAGCGTGAGTATAGAGGTGGGGCGTCAC
Organism: Allium cepa; assembly: GCA_030765085.1. NCBI lineage: Eukaryota > Viridiplantae > Streptophyta > Magnoliopsida > Asparagales > Amaryllidaceae > Allium > Allium cepa. The sequence goes on from CM060941.1 coordinate 832,575,305, forward strand.
AGCATGGTTTCAGAGCCAAACTTTAGAACAATGTAGAATAATCTAGCAAGGATCATTGTCCTAAGTCCTTCTTAGGAGTCGTGCCTTAGGATTTATTCGAGTCATTGGACCCGTTCTATCCTATTTCCTTTGTGATGCCTTGTTTTATCAATCATGATTGTTTGATATTCATTCTGAGATTAACCTTTTTCTTCTTCTTTCTTTCTAAAAGAAGAGAAATGGTAAGACCAGGCCGTCCCAACGCCGGTCAATCCATTGCTACTCCTCAGATGGAGTATTTATGTCCGCCCAACAGCTTCTTGATCTGGTAAAGATTGCTCAAGCCGTCGGACCCATTCCAGAGCCTACTAACCCAAAATTCGGATTTGCACGCCTGTGTAGTGATTATACAAATTATGGGTGCAAAGCCGTTCAGGGGTTCCGAGGGCGTTATCGAAGTCCAATCTTGGCTTAGAACATGCGATCGCATCTTTTCTCCCATGAATCTTGTTGATCTTCATCGAGTCCAAGTGGCTTCTAGCATGCTCCAATCAAGAGCATTAGATTGGTATGGGCTTCTTATTTTTGAAATTATTGAAGTGGATCTTACTTGGGAGCAATTCCGGGAAAGATTCGAATCAAAGTTTGTGCCGGAAGCTGAAAAAGTGACTTTGGCCCATCGTTTTACTGACCTTGTTCAAGGTAAATCTTCTGTGGCAGATTATGTCACATCTTTTGAATCCCTCTCTAAATACAGGGTCGAGTATGTAAATACCCCATTGAAGAAAAATCAGATGTTTGTTTATGGGATGAATAAGAACCTCAAAAAGCCTCTGCTTCTGAAACTGGAAGTTTCATTTGATCAGCTTATTGATATCGCTCTTCGACTTGAAGAGGCCGATAAGGAAGGAGATGTGGAAGTTGAAAGTGTCAAACAAAACTTCAACGACAACAAGAAGAGGCCTAATAAGTTCAGGGGTCCTTATCCCAACAAGAAAGGGAAGCAAGTAGCTCCTGTAGCAAAGACTACTACCTCTAGTCGTGGGCAATGCTACAATTATGGTTCTAGGGACCATTATGCTAATAGGTGTTCGAAACCTCCCTTTGGTCGTTATTGCAAAAGTTCGGGTCATCTTTTATCTTCATGTCCCAAACTTCCAAGCAAGAGGGAGGGAAAATTAAATGTTGTGCAAGCGCCTGCTAACACTTCTCGTTGTCAAGGTATTTCTAATTCTATCTGTAACAACCCGCCTTTTTGCACGGTTTAAATCGATGATAAACCACACACGTCAGACTTAAACCATACAGAAGGACGGATTGTTATGGGATAAATAAGAAAAAGCAGGGAAAGAAAAAAAACAAAGTAGAATCTTACAACGGAACGATAAAATATAATAATCAAATATACAGTTCATAAAGCTGTTTTATAAGCATTTGATTTTATTATACAATACATATCAGAGTTGCACATACCAACGAATAATAATCGATGCAGCGGAATACAGTGTGTAGTGGAACAATATAATAATAATAATGAAATCTTCGTCTTCGTCCTCTAGAAATAAAGTCTTCGATCCTGAAATGCTCGGACTGACCCGAGCGAATTGAAAAGACAAAACACTCGAGTCAGAACTAAAAGATTTTATGTAAGTTAAATCAACTGAAATAGATATGAGTGTAACAGCGTCGGAGATGTTTACGGGGTTTGACATCTCCTATCTAGTGTCTAACGTGAGTGCAGTAACTTAAGAGATGCATGAGATTCACATCTCTTAAGGATCCGTTAAACTATCTACCATGTAGTAATATACGATATTACAATAGTGTCTAAAGTAAAGTATAATATACTGAAAATAGCGTTAAGGGGTTACCCATATAGCCCTTAACACACTTTTATATTCCCATAGTCTATACAGTACCGTAATCTCCCCCGTACTGGACGTCGTCAGAGGGCACTCCATAGGTATGGTAAAAAACAAAATCGTATAAGACGTGCTAGGGTAGGTGACATGGCACAACTAGGCAATGCCAGGGTAGATATACCAATTACGCATCCGGGCTGGTGGTAACGCATAACCGCAGCTACCGCCCACCACGAGCCACGCCCCAAATCAAAAATCAAAAGTGGCCACCGAATCAATCCAAAAGTCAGAGTATAATATCGAAGGGATGTGTCCGTTAAGAGGGGCTACCTCCTTGGCCCGAGAATCGCTCCTGTTTTAGCCACCTTATGCCAACTCACGGGAGTCGGGTCCACGTATATACCTTAATAGAACGTCGTCACCATCCTACTTCATTCTGGATCTCCACCGCGTACACGGTTGTTAAAGTGGTTTTCGGAGTTGACAGAGAGTATGATAACTTCCGATCCCGGTCTCTTTAACAACCAAACGTTATTATAACACCGCGGTCTTTTCAAAATAGTTTATACTTTCAAAACCAAAATATAATATCCATTTCAAAACTATATAGATAGAATATCATTTCTATTTCAAAAACCAAATCAACATGATATCATTTTTATAAACCCCAAATCTATATAATATCATTTTCAAAATATATCTTTTCCAAAATCATAACACTTCAAATTTATGATATTTTGAAATCAAATGCTTGAAATATAACCTTTCAAAACATAAAACTTTGAATTTCATAACTTTGAAATATAACTACTCCACTTAAATGGTTTACATATAAATTACTTAATATAATAAAAATAGTTTCTTTACCTTCACAAATTAATTCCAAATATAGATTTAAATCCCCAAATAAACCAGTTCAATTTCTACATATTTCAAGCTTTAAATATTCCACCATTTCAAAACGAATTCTTTGATAATTTCATATATATCAAATACAATTACTATTATTTAGATTTGAAATGTTTACTTAATAAATCAAATATCATTTAAGTAAAACCTTTAAACTTCAAATAACAGAATATACTTTCAATTTATTTAACTTGATAAATTCATTTATCTCAACTTTACGTTCATTTAAATTACTTTAAACCAAATCAAGTTATAAGAATCATACCCTTTACAATCTCCATTTTTATTTAAACTTCAAATCAAATTTATTCAAGTACAACTCTTAAATAATTCAGTTTAAACCAATTCCATATTTATCTTTCAACTTAATTTCATTTAAGTCATTTAAAACTCTATATATACAATATCTTACGTAGGCACTTAACCATATAATATAAAACAATCAAACTTCATTATTAAACTCATTTTTATTAATCAATTTTATACATAGCTTTAATTCAAGAATTCAACCATATATGTATAAAATAGTATTTATATAACATCAAAAATTAATATTTACTAAACCGTATTTTCTTTCCAAAACCATAGAAAATCATTTCAAAATATTTTATATATAGACCACGGTGTCTGTATATAATTTTCTACCCTATGGTCAAGTGATATAGATAATTATCATTTCAATCCGTAATTTAAAATAAAAATTACGGTTATATATCATTTCAAACTGCAATCCCGAATGAAATGAAAATGCATAATAACTTGCAGTTTATAACAAATATAAAATACAGCATCCATTCACCCAATATCAATCATCGACCATTTATTACAATCATCATTCAATTTAAACAATAACATCAATATAGAGCATATAATGAATAACAGGTAATTACTGCCAGTTTACTTCAATAATAAATTAATCAATCTATCTAACTGGCAGTTTATATGCAATAATAAATTAAATAACAATTTAATTTAAATAAAATGCAATTAACTGGGATGATGATTTAAAATATACAAAACAATCATAAATAAATTTCTAATCACACCATAAATCAATTTAACAAACTTAAGAAATTTTAGAAGTTGTAATGGGTTAAAACACTGACCTTTCGAATTTAAATTGAATTTGAATCCAATTTAAACCCAAAAATTTGATAGTCTCAGAATTCATCCAAACCAGCGTCAAAATATTTAGAATTTCACTATGATCCTAACAAAAAAAATTGCGCGTAAAATTGGATATCGTATGCAATAGTTATCATCATTAAACGATTTGAAATTGAAATTTAGAATAAAAAATAAAAAAAACAATCAACACTCACCATCACAAGGCTACGTCACTACTCATCTCTCCCACACACATGAAGCCCGCTCTAGATAAACGCACCAACCGATTTTGCTCAAAACCCTAACTGCCACGATTTTGAACGCCGATCGCTAAGGCTAGCCGCGGTCATACGCTCTCACCCGAAGAACCCCTCGCCACGTCGATCCAGGCCAGAGAAAACGCACAGCCACCACATTGATTTTGAACCCTAATCGAAATTTTCTAGCCGATCCAACCGTTGAAACCCAAAACAAACGATGCCGATGCAATCCCTTCAGTGCTCTCTACAATACCCAGAAGTGATTTCCCGATCAGATGAGGTTCGTCGTCGAGCGATGAACAACCGAAACTTCTTCGATTTTTACCGATCAGACGATGAACCAAAACGAAAAACGAATCATGGATCTGAGATGCGCTCGTCGAGAGCTTCGATATATATTTTTTCTGAATTTTTTCGAGGAGTTTGAAATTTCACTTTGGATTTGATTTGGGATTGCAATTGGAATTAGGGTTTGTCTGCCATTGAAGTGAGGAGATGAATAGACGTACAGAAATGAGGAAACGAGGCTGCTAGGGTTTATAGCAGGATATATATAGGCAGGGTTGACATTTGAATGGATGGATAAGATAGATTTACGCGCTAACGCCGAAGTGGCCCAAAAAGCCCGTTTCGACTCCGGAATGAAATTGGGTCAACCCATATATCAGAATAGATGTTTAAAAATATTTTAAATGCAATGGAAAAGGTTTCAGGTTCAAATTGCATCGTATGAAGAAGTTATGCTAAAATCAATATTTTTCAAATTGATTTCAATTTCATTTATTTCAAGGCGTTTCGAGTCCGTACAATCAAACGACAAGCCCGATCGCTACGAAACTTGAAATCCTACAATAATTCACCGTTACGAATCCGATAAAACTGGTTTCGTTGAAATCCCAGTCAGTAGCCAAAATGGCTATTTTTATATTAATTAAATAAATTAAAAATCAATCAATTAAATCCCATTTTTTATTTTTACTTCTATAATTGACAATTTTTTCACTTTTATATTTCTTAATCATCTACAATAATTTTAAACATGTTTAAATGTCAATTTAAAGTTGATTAATCTATCAATTGCAGTGCTAAAATTTTAAATTTCATTATATTCAAATTAATAAACTAAATTCCCAATAATTCTATTAAATTTATTTTTCATTATTTTTATTCAATTCATTATTAACCAACGGATGAAATAAATATTGGATTCCAAATCATTTGCGTTAATATTATCACATTCCACCTTCATTTCAATTAGCGTAATATTCATTAAATTGCAATTACTCCACTTATTATGGTTCAAAACCCCATAAATTGATAAAGCTTTAGTTCCAATACTTATAATTCAACAATTTGTCCAAAATGAATAACCTTAACCTTACTTACAAATATTACCTAAATTAACATTAACGTAATATTAATTATAATTATTGTAACTGATTTCCAACTGTAAATTAGCGCTCTACATAAATAGGTAACATACAATAATCGTTACGCTAACTTTTAGTCATATAAATAAGCTTTTATTACTCATAAATCAAAGTTCCCATTTACTTTCATTAATTGGCCTTTCATTCGATTCATTAATTATTAACTTTAATTAGCATAGGCTATTATATCTTGGCACATTAATATTTCCCAATTAATCCACGTTATTACGTTTCATATTAACTTACACTTATTAAAATTTATTTCCAATTAACGTACTACTTTAATTGCAAATTTTCTTTCCAAATTTTATTTAACATACTAATAAAACATATATTAATTGTCAGTAACACTTTATTGTTTCATAAATTTTATACTAATTCATCAATTAGTTCAATATATACTCTTGTTTCCTTATAACTAAATTTATGTTTCTATTAAATTTCCCTTCACACCTCCGTTACTATATTGATAATTATTAAAGTAACGGCTATCATCAACAACAAACACTATAAATACCATACGTTATTATAACTTTACAATTTTAATAAATTCATTAATTGACATTTCATTCAACCTATTAATTATTAACCTAAATTAGCACTGTAACGTTTTAAATTTACTTATTAGCTCACAACAAGTGCTACCATTAGTTCATACATTAATTTATTCCATTTCCATTCCTTATACATTAATTTATTGGTAAGTTAACATTTAAATTATGAATTTACCTTTTATATCCCATTATAAATTGATGCACACATTAATTAAGATTTTAAATCAAATTTAATCATTTCACCTTGGTAGCATTCTTTTATTACAAAAGAATATAATTATCATCTACATTGTTTCATTTATTGGAAATACATCCAAGTTATTAATAATTAACTTACATTTATATCGTTACATTCAAGTTATTAAAAATTAACTTACCAATCTTATCTAAGTTATTATTTCCATTAAAAATTCACTAAATTTTTATTCCTTTCTAAATTTAATTACGAAAATCAAATTAAATTAATCAATTTTATTTATCAAAATTTACGGGTCGTTACACTATCCTTGATGGCATTATTATGTTTCGTGATCAACCTATTCGAGTTCTTTTTGATACGGGCACGTCCCATTCTTTTATATCAAAAGAGCTTGTTGATACTTTTTATTTAAGTGTTATGGATTTAACGACTTCCTTGAGAATTGCAAATCTGATTGGTGGATCCGTAACACTCAGTTTTCTTTGTAAAGATGTCGAGATTATTTTATGTGACTATTCTTTCCGAGCCGATTTGCATGTCATGCGTTACTTAGGCTTCGGAATGATTTTGGGAATGGATTGGCTTAACCGTTATGAAGCCCATATCCTATGTCCTGAGCGGACTATTCATCTTCGACATCCTCAATCTGTTAAGCAGATTTCTATTGTTCTTAAAGTTTCGGATTCCATCTTGGCAGCATCTTTGTATTCTCTAAATCCTCATGATGACGATAACGATGACGAGGAAGACGTCATTTCTCTCATTCATGTTGTTCGTGAATTTCCTAACATATTTAAGCCCGTTTTAGGATTGCCACCTAAGCGAGCAATTGAGTTCAGAATTAATCTAATCCCTGGAGCTTTACCTATCACTCGTCCTCCTTATCGTATGTCCAATAAGAAAAATGAGGAGATGCATAAACAATTATCCGAATTGGAGATGAAGCAATTTATTCGCTCTAGTTCCTCCCCTTGGGGAGCTTCAACTATTTTTGTGAAGAAATCCGATGGTACACTTAGGATTTGTGTTGACTACCGCAGGCTTAATGATCTTACCATTAAGATCAAATATCCTTTACCTCGGATTGATGATCTATTCGATCAACTTAGTAGTGCTAGAGTCTTTTCACAGTTAGACTTAGAAACCGTTTTTCATCAGCTTCGTATTGCAGAGGATAGCATTCCTTTGACATCATTCTGTACACGTTATGGATCTTATGAATGACTTGTTATGCCATTTGGTTTAACGAATGCTCCAGCTTATTTCGATGACCTTATGAATCAAGTTTTCAAAGACTTCCTCGATCGATTTGTTCTTATCTTTATAGATGACATTCTTGTTTATTATAAAATCGAGGAAGAGCATGAAAAGCATCTTCGGATTGTGTTGGAAACTCTCTAGAGCAATCAATTGAAAGCAAAATTTTCTAAGTGCCACTTTTGGCAATCTCATGTGAAATTTCTTGGTCATATCATTTCTGAATCCGGAATTTCCGTAGATCCTTCAAAGATTGAAGCGATTCAAGATTGGAAGAGACTGGAGGGTGTGATAGAAATCTATAGTTTTCTTGGATTGGCGGGTTATTACCGTCGATTCAAAAAAGACCTTTCTAAAATTGCCGTGCCTCTTACTAGCTTGACAAAGAAAGGAGTTAAATACATTTGGTCGGACAAATGTGAAGCTTCTTTTTAGAAATTAAAAGAACTCCTTTTCGATGCTCCTATTCTTATGATTCCCAAAGGGAACCGAGAATTTGTTATTTATACCGATGCTATCCATGTTGGATTAGGTGGCGTTCTTATACAAAGAGAACGTGTTATTGCTTATGCTTCTAGGCAATTAAAGCCTGCCGAGACTAGATATGCCACTCATGATTTAGAGCTTGTGAATATTGTCTTCGCCCTTCAAATTTGGGGTCATTATCTTTTGGGAGAAAAATTTGTTCTCTACACCAATCATAAATCTTTGAAGTATCTATTTTCTCAAAAGGAACTTAATTTGCGTTAACAACGTTAGCTCGAGTTCCTTGCAACTTATGATCTAGATATTCTTTATGCTCCCGAAAAGGGAAATCGTGTTGCCGATGCCCTTAGTCGTAAGAAACAATCGGTTGTTTCCATGATGATATCCGAACGAAATGATCTCGAGACTTTATCCACTTATGAGATTCGAGATTGTGGATCCGATTTATGTTCGTGTTTTGTTTTATGTAGCCTTGAGGCTCACCCTTCTCTTTTAGACCGCATTCTTGAAGCTCAAAAGCTAGATCCTGAATTGGATCTTCTTAGCCACAGTTTTAGGGATAAAATTGATATTGAAGGTTTGAAAGACTTTGATATTGATGCTCGTGGCGGTATTCGAATATTTGGTAGACTTATCGTGCCAAATATAGATGATCTTTGTAAAGATATTTTAGAAGATTCTCATCGTTCTAAATTTACCATTCATCCTGGTAGTAGTAATATGTACGCAGATATGACGTGACTTTATTATTGGGATGGAATGAAATCCGATATTGCTAACTTTGTTAAGCGTCGTATGACTTGCCAACTCATTAAGGCCGAGCATCAAAGGCACGGTGGGTTATTGCAACCTTTGGACATTCCTATTTGGAAGTGGGACCAAATTTCCATGGATTTTATTAACGGTCTTCCCCGTTCTCATTCGGGCCATGATAGCCTATGGGTGATAGTTGATAGACTTACTAAATCTGCCCATTTTATTCCCGTTCGGTCCAATCAGACCGTACCTCTTTTGGCCAAACTCTTTATTAAAGAGGTTGTTAAATTGCATGGAGTCCCTACTTCTATTGTTAGCGATTGTGATCCATTGTTTACTAGTGTATTTTGGAAAAGCCTTCAAAAAGCTTTGGGAACGAAGCTCAATTTCAGCACCGTTTATCATCCTCAATCTGATGGACAAACCGAGCGTGTGAATTAAGCTCTTGAAGATCTTCTTCGTGCATGTGTTCTTGATTTTGGTGGAAGTTGAGAAGATCGCATTTCTCTTGTTGAGTTTTCCTATAATAATAGCTTCCAATCTAGTATTGTATGGCACCTTTTGAGGCACTCTATGGATGGCCATGCATCTCCTTCTTATTGGCCTGAGGCCGGTGAGAAGCTGTTTTTAGGTCCAGATTTTATTCATGATTCCACAGAAAAGATTGACCTCATTCGTCATAGGATGAAAGAAGCTCAAAGTAGGCAAAAATCCTATGCCGATAACCGAAGAAGGAAATTAGAATTTTCTGTGGGAGATTTTGTGTTTATTCATGTTTCACCTATGAAGGGTGTTGTGCATTTCAGTCGATCGAAAAAATTAGCACCTCGATATATTGGTCCATTTCCCATCACCGAACGTATTGGCTTCATGGCTTATCGTCTTTTATTACCGGCTCAGTTTTCTGCTATTCATGACGTGTTTCACGTTTCTCAACTACGGAAATACCTTAGGGATTCCGATTCTATTCTTGAGCCCGGTGTTGTGGAAGAAATTGAAGTTTTGCCTAATTTAACTTATGAGCAACATCCTATTCGTATTATTGCTTCGGAGGTAAAACGCCTTCGAAATAAAGATGGTCCCCTTGTGAAAGTTCAATGGTCCTTAAATCTTAAGGATTGTTCTTGGGAATCTAGAGAATTCATGGAGCGAATACATCCAGACTTACTCTCTCGTGCTCTTTGAGGTGAACTTCTTATTTCAAATTTCTTTTGTGTTGACATGCTTTTATGGTTGTTACTTTTTATATTTTCTTCTTAAGTATTGCGAGGATGCAATTTCTTTAAGGAGGAGAATCTGTAACAACCCGCATATTTTACGATTGTATATTTAAATATTTTATTTAAATATAGCATCGTTAGTCAGATTTAAGTCCAAAAAGGTTACTTTTTGCAAACTGTCACATTAGGACTCGTGATCACTTCCATTGAGTTCAAAATGACGTTTGCGACCTTTTTGAGTATAAACATCGATATGTTTGGAGCTAGCTAAAATTTTGACCTTTTCACTTAGGGCTTTGGGTTTCAGCCCATTAACCTAACATATCAACCCAACTCCACTCCACTCTTCTTCATTCCTTCATAATATTTCCTACAACTCAAGCTTTAAGAAAAATGGTGGAGGAGATTGGAAATTAAAATCCTAAGCCCTAGTTTCTTTAGCAAATCCAAGTTTTAGCTCCAAATCAAAGAGAAGCTTAGGTAAGCATTTCCTTCTTCTTCTCCATCTCAATCTCTCTCCAATTTTAGAAATTTCCTATAACCTAATTTGGGAAATATTGCTTATTATCTTAGATTGGTGCTTTTAAAGTTGAGATTGAAGATGGTTGATCCTCCTTTGTTTTCAAGCTTCATCTTCCTTGTTTTTGTGTAAAAGGTGAGATTTTTATCTCACATCTATGTCTATATCTATCTTTGTGGTTAGGTATGAATCCCTAACATCCATTCATGATCATTTGCTTTTGATTTGAATCAATTTGGTGATCCAATAATTTTTGGATTCGAAGTCCAATTTTGTGAAAATCCTACTAAGGATGTTTGGATACGTTGTTTGGGATGCGTCGAAGAGCCTGTAAGGCCGGGTTGTCGCTTGGCGTAAATCCTTAGTCGCTGTTGCTTGGTCGATCGCTCCCGAAATCGTTTTGGCCATCGTGGCCTAGGCAAATTGTTGCCCTTACCAGGTGTTCAGATGTCTGGATACCAATGCTAGACGTCTGGTTTTTCCTCATGGAGAAAATTATACATGGCAGAAAAATAAAAAAGGGCAATGACTAATTTCAGACGTCTGAATTATCGTTTCAGACGTCTGAAAAGACGTCAGACGTCTGATTTGGGATGTCAGACGTCTGGTTGGTTTTCTGGAATATTTCCAGAAACCAAAATTGGACGTCTGAACTGAATCCCAGACGTCTGGAAACACCCAGTTTTGCCTATTTGCATTATTTTTGACTAAATTTCCAATGTTAATCGATTTATGTCGATCCAATTTAGTTGTTATCACTTTTGTTGACTTTGATGACTTCTTTCTCTGGATTTTTGGGAATATCCATTTGATGGATTTAGTATCGATTTCTTTGATTTAATTCACGTCTTCGAATGTGAGATTTTAGTGATTAATTGTTTCTACAATCATTTCTATGGTTTGTCACTTTAAAGTACAAAGGTTTCTATACTAGTAGTAAATATTCCTACTCTTTCATCAAAATGATTTCAACATTTACCTTCAATATCAAACTCGCTTTTAAAACCATTTTCCAATCTATTAGTATATACAAACCTTTATCTCATTCGTTCGAGAAATCCAATTAAATAGCTTAGCAAAACAAGTGGTATGAAACGCTTGCGCTTACTTCGTTGGTTAATTCTTAGACTTGTTCGATTGAAACTCTTGTGACAATTTTTGAGTGAAAATCAACAATTTGTTCGTAAATATTTAGGTTAAGCCAGTAGTTATGGTACATGAAGCTAAACTCATTTATTTACTATCTTAATGTAAATGACACTTCTTATTGATCGATGATGATCATTTTTAAGTTTTAGACTAGCGATATGCTGTGTCTTTGTGTCCACTTAGGGGACTGTACCTCGTTTTATTGAGCTTCGCCTCATTTCTTTATATAGGCTAACGACCTATGTACTCTTTGGAGTGTACTACATCAATGTTCCGACTTGTCTGGATCAATGGATGTACCGATACTGTACTACACCATTATTCCGATTTATCAGATTCATTGGACGTATCGTTATTGTACCGCGTCGATGTTTCGAATTATTTGAGTTTCAGGTTCCTCGGGCATACTGCTATTATACTACGTCTTTGTACCGGCTCTATGGTTAGCGACCATGGAATAACATTTCGTTTTGTGATACACATGTTGGTGAGTTTTCATGCTCCCGTTTTGTGACAGGCCTCCCCCTCTTGTGATTTCTGGATTTCTAAATGATGACTTCCAGAATTTGTTTTTCACCAATTTTTGTGATTTACATTGATGAGTTTATCAATATTTGTGCATTGGTGAATTTGTGTTTTAACATCTTTTAAGATTGGCATTGAGATGTTTGCCAATATTTGTGACTTGGTGAATAAAAATAAAGAATATGGTTTTCTTTTTGATCCGTGAGAAGATTCTTGTGATATTGATTAATCTCTGGCTGATTTTCAAATGCATACTTATAACAGTATGGCATTATTGTTATCATTCATTTTTGTCATATCTCTTATTCTATCTCATTTTTATCTGATATTTATAGCTAGACTGATCCGTTTATTATTTTCTTATTAAATAATACTCGGGTCAGAACGAGATGTTACAGATGCTTCTGCTTGACTCCTTATATGGGATCATCATTATCTGACTTTTGTCTAACTACATTAGATTGGTAGTTTTTGTTGTTATACATTCGAGATAGAGATCCTTGATGTATACGTACTCTTTGGTGTAGCACTTGTATCTATTCTTTTGTGATATTGTGGATATTATTCGACCACTACTCTGATGAACACTTATAGGTGTTATAGTCATATCTATTTCCGCTTTGTGATATGAATATTTGTGACTGATTTGTGTTATGCTTATTTCTATATTTGTTTTCGAAGATCATATAACCACTATGTAGTAGCTTTGAGTTTGTATCGGTATGTTGGATTTCCTCTTGAAATGAAATGCATGTTATACTATCTGACATACCGGCGCTCGCACAAAGCTATTACACGGATGGTCACTCCTTAACAGCCTTATTTTTCGCGCTAGTTGATGGGATTACGTAGTGTCCTTGGCTAGCGTGAGTATAGACGCGGGGTGTCACAAAGTATCTCAAAAAGAAAAAGCCATAGTCTGCTGAACGTGCTTGAATAGTAAGAAGAATCAAAATTTTGCATATAAATTCATCATTCGAAATCATAAATTACCAAATTTTCACTTCCCCAAATCGAGCTTCAACGCGACTTCGGCCTCGACTTCGTGGCAGAGCAAATTCAGCCGACAGTAGCGACTTCGACCTCCATTCTTGAATCTTCGACTTCGACTTCAACGCGTGCGCAGATGATTTTTTCCCCCTTTTCCACCTTCGTATATTCGTCGAGTGGTTTTTTTTTCATCTTCATATGTTGGTTCGAAACGAGGGAAATGAAAAATAAAGGGTATTGGTTATGTGGGCTTTGGGCTGAACAAGGTTAATGGGTTTTTTGTTTTTGAATATGGGAACTAAATAACAGGTTTCATTACTCTATTCTATGTAACCCACCAACAAGTAATTAAGCAAACAAAAACAAGTACTATTATATGTCTGTATGGACGTTGTGCAGCTAGAATACACATATATATTGTGACTTGAATAAGGGTATCTTATTATACTATCTTAAATAATGGTTACTTAAATCAATGAATATTATAATATAGTTAACTAGAGACATACCCATTATATGGCTATATGAATACTTCATTGATTATAGAATATTGCATACTATATATTCTGACTTAGATACATTGAACATTTGAACTGACCTGAATATGCTGAATTAACATGAATATTGGACTTAAATATGCTAATTTGAATATGGACTTGCATATGCTGGAATTAGAATATCGAACATGAACGTGAATATGTTGGACTTGAATATCGAACATGAACATTGAATTTGACTCGAACTATTGGGCTTGAACATTGAACTTTGACGACTTCGATGAATGTTATTTTATTCATTTTTATTTTATTTTTGATTTGATTTGGACTACTAATTTGTTTACCAACTTTTGTTTACTTATAATTTCAGGTACATTATGGCAAAGCCAACTGAAATTGGTTGGAATTATAGTACTGTGATCGATGACAATCTTTGGAAAACGAAATGCAACTTTTGCAATAAAATAATTAATGGCGGTGGTGTGACACGTTTGAAAGAATATTTGGTAGGAGTTGGTAGCGACGTATCAGCATGTTTAATTGTTCATAAAGAAGTTAAGCAACGTGTACGATCACATATCATTCAAAAGAGAAATGAATGAAACAAAGCAAAGCCAGACAAACAATGTTTACAAGAGGAATTAATGAGCAGACTGCAACAACAATCAGACAATGAAAATGAAGATGATGAACTTCAAGGTGTCATGCAGCAAAGCAGAGATGCATTTAGAGACAAAGAGCTGCGTAGATCTCATACTGTTGGATGATCGAGTGGTGGTTCAATCAAACATTGCATTGTTGGAAAATTTATTGGAGTAGATGTCGATTTTGACACTTATACTGCTGGACGAATCGACTCATATATGCGAAAATGAGAAGGTAGAACTCAACCTTCTATTAAATCTGCAATGAAAGGCATTAACGATGCCGGAAAACAAAATGGTCGAGAAATTAAGTTCTTTTTTTCATCCATATTCCACACAACATTGCTACTAGTCCATATTATACAACAACGGTTGACGCGATTGCAGGTCATAGAATTGATCCACCAACTGCATATGAAATATCACACTCGTACCTTGAAATGGAAATAGAAGAAATTGGACAATATATTAAAACATTGCACAATTTCTTGGATGAATATGGTTGCACATTAATGTGTGATGGTTGGTGTACACGGAATCGACGAAAAATAATAAATTTCTCATGTACTCTACCCACTAAACGATATTTATTAAATCCGTGGATGCCATGAATGAATTCCAAATTGGAGAATATATTTGTGGATTAATGGATAATGTCGTTGAAACAATTAGTGAAAATAGGATAGTGCAAGTTGTTACAAACAATAGAGAAAACAACAAAGCTACCGGTCAATTATTGATGCAGAAAAGAAGGCATTTATATTGGACACCATGTGTAGTACACTGTATTGATTTGATTTTGAAAGATATTTCCAAAGAGTCAGAGGTAACAACCGTTATCACAAATTATCAGTTAATAACAGCATTAATATACAATCATGGTTGGTTACTTTCTATTATGAGAAAAGTGACCAACAATAAAGAATTGATTTAACCTACAGTGACATGGTTTGCAACCCATTTCATCGCACTAAAATATATTCATAAACATAAAGACTACTTGAGAAGGATGATGCTTCAAAAGAGTGGACATCAAGAGTTCCTAGACTCAATACTAAAGGCAGAATACCAACAAACATTGTCTCTACACTAATTTACAACAAAGCTTTTTGGACTGGTGCTACTTCTACCATCCTTGTTTTTGAGCCATTGGTGAAAGTTTTATGGATGGTAGATAATGATGACAAAGAAGATATGGGATATCTTTATGTAGTTATGGATCGAGAAAAAGAATCGATTAGAAAAAATATTGGTGGAAGGCAATGCCAAAATGGTGGGATATAATAGACAAAAGATGGAAAAGACAGTTACATCGACCCTTTCATGCCGAAGGTAATTTGTTTTATCTTTATCGTCATACAAACATTGAAATATATAACATTTTAATAATGTTTTAAATATTTTCCATATAGGTTATTTTCTTAATCCATCATTTAATATGGGGATGCAACAAACAATGGATTAAACAAATTTAACAACGTCGTTGACAGAATAGTGCCTGATACTGTAACACATATTGAAATTGGAAAAGAGGTAAAACTGACATTATATATATAATAATTACGTCAAATATTTAACGTTTAAGACATATTAAATATTTAACTTAACATCAATTGGCAGAAAGATATAGAATAAAAATTGGTGCATTTGGTTCTGCAAAAGCATATACAGCCATAAAGACACGTTTCCCCTGCTCAATGGTGGTCAATAATGGGAAGAGATGATGCTTCAAATTTAACACATTTAGCAATGCACATTTTAAGCCAAACAGTTTCCTCTTCAAACTGCGAAAGAAACCAGACAACATTTTCAATGATCCATACAAAATTACGCAAAAGAATAAAAAATGAAAAATATAGAAATATTGGTATATGTGCACTACAACATGAGATTAAGAGAAAAACATTCAAGATGCCGCGATACTGAAAATCAGTTGATCGATCTGGACTATATATTTCATGAAGAGGATCCAGTAGCAGAATGGACTACTGAAGTTGAACCACCTTTGTTGGCCGACGACCTTGGGTGACCAATACACTAAATGATGCAGTCGCTGCGGTTGATGGTATACCTGCACAAGCAACAAGGAGTTAAAGCAAAGAAAATAGTAGCAGCTCATCAAATGATGATCATGGTAATGCTGGTGGAAGTGGTGTGGGTTTAACTCATAATTATGGTAATGGTTCTAGTGATGGCAGTGCATTATATAGACCAATGCAAACATATTCAAGAAGAAGGGGTGTGAGCGGCAATCCTAACCAAAGAGATAGTAATTTAAATGTTGAATACGAACATCAACATGATTATGAGCATTATCCATATACTTCAAATGATCCACCAACCTATAGACATTCTGCTTCCAACCATACATGTGGTACCTCATATTATGGAACAAACGAAACATATAGTGATATCTCGAGTGATCAAAATAGCCAAGCTACATATGCAACACAAAATGATGTGGCATCGTCTTTTGATAACATGATGACGACATTTATGGATCCAGGACAAATGCAATATGGTTATCCATCATATTATACAACACAAGATGATGAAGAAAATTACGAAAACAATCCATATGTAATTTTGAGAAATATTTTTTGAATGTAGTAGTGTCGTATGTTTTATTATTGTTTTGTTGTGTACTATTTTATATGAATTTGCATTGTTTATCGTCACTTTTTCATTAAAAATACAGAAATTTAATACTAGGACTGAAACTAAAACAAAAACCGAAACAAATGGAATTTCCAAAATTGACCGAAACCAACAAAATTTCAAATGACCAAAACCGAGACTGAAACCGAGTTCTCGAACTATGGTATCTACATACATACATATCTATACTATTATATTATTAATGAGTTAAATTTCAAGGGCATAGAAGCCTCCTTGGTATTTTGTGAAATGAAGCGTCGCGATTTATACTTCTTCCGTTTTCGACCTTCCTCTCCGCTTCATCCTTCTTTTCCTTAAAGAAAAAAGGCAGTCTCTCCCCTTAACTTCGATTTTCTTCTTCTTCCATCGCGTCTCTCCCCTTATTTTTGCCATCCTCACGAATCTAAATTTGTTCTTCCATCGCACCTCTCCCCTTCCTCTTTTTTCTGCCCTAAATAATAAGGTCCATCGATTTGTTGCTTTTCCGCTCTGCCACGGTTGCTTACCCCTCCTACCAACTTCGCCTGCCAAATAAACTCACCTCTATCACCATTATTTCCATCGAATTTAGCTACAGTATCATCCTCCTCAAATCATAGAGGTAATCTACCTTTTTTCCATTTTTATTTTTAACCAATAAAAAAGGAATTGTTACTGATTAATCTTCTCTTGTATTTGGTATTCCCACATCATGCAATCCCATAGCATGCAAATACAAGTCTTCCTTCTGTTGTTTGCTGTTTGCTCATGTTTCTCTTTAACATGTTTAAGGTATCTTCTTCTATTTTTTTTGGCAATATATTTTACATTTAATTTAAACCCTGTTCCTTATTTCAGTTCTTATTGATAGTATTTGGCTAAATTCGACTACATACTTCCGCATCCATCTAGGTCGAAACTAATACACATGTAACGATCCTGGTTTTAAGTCAAATTAAATTTAGTAATTAAATTGAATTTTTGAATTAAATTGTGAATTAATTTATTTTTTCCAAATTAAATAAGATATTTGTTAATTTATTTATACATATGTATATAAATTGATTTTAAATTGAATTTTGGAATTGAAATTCAAAAATAAATATTTAATAAAATAAATTGAATTTAAATACTATATATTTTAAGATTAATAAAATTTGTTTTCTAATATATATATATATATATATATATATTGGAAGTTATGTTTTGAATTAAATATTATTATTTTCAAAAAGCTATTTAAGGATAAAATTCTAATATGTATGTTTATTTATTAATACGTAATTAGATTTAAATCATTTTCTTTAAAAGTTTTTTTTATATATATATATAAAAGGAAAGGTAATACATTTTCTTTAAAAATTAACATGAGATAAGTTTGATTTATATATGAAAATTTAAAACATAAGCAAATAATGGAATTAGGGGTTTAAACATAAAAATACTTGTATTTAACAACTGTAAGATTTTAATAACATGTTTTAACATGTGTAAGTTTTGAAATTACATGTGTAAGCTTGAGATAACTTGTATTAACGAATGGAAAATATGTTTCTTTTAAATTTAATGATATTAATAACATGTTATTAGAGAAGAGACCAGGCTGATGTATTCATCACTCAATTCTTTCTTCAATATTCAAAAGAAAATAAAAACTTGAGAATTAAAAAGAAAAATATATCAATTCAACTCAAATAAAAATCAAAACCTGAGAAAACAAATGTAAGATCAAACTACTTCAAACCTGAAGCATTGACTCAACATAGCAAACCAGAAGAAGATCAACTCAACTAAAACTATCAACCTGCAAACAATTCAAGCAAGGGTTCAACTCAACACAATCAAATCCAAGCTTGTCCTCTATTCTCAATTTCCAGATCAACAACCTGTTTCAGTTTTCAAAGAAAAAAAACAAAGTTCCAGGCTTTGTGTTCTCTATCTCTTTCAAACCAGGTGAGAAAACTCATTTGATTCCGCCTCTATATTTTGATGTATGTTTGACACTTGATGTATGATGAAAAAAATTGATTGCTTAGTTGATAAATATGCCTGCATGCTTGTGTGCGTGTATATATATATAAATATGTGTGTGAAGGCCTGTATATAGAAAAATTGCCTCTGCTTTGCCTACATGTTTTAAAAAACCCGTTCAAAAACAAAAATCTCTCTTTCTAATCCTTTTTAGTCTTTGAGTTGTAAACAGACATGTTTATATAATCAAGAACCAGGTTCTAAAAATAATTTTAAGTATTTAAATTAAGTATTTATTTCAAAAATGATATATAACAGTGATGATTTAAAACAAGCCCAAAATCGAATGTCTTGATTTTAAAGTTTGATCATAGGAATGGACTCGTCTTTCAAATCATGATTTTTGGTGATCATTTCAGAAATTTTAAGTTGATATTTGGTGAGAATTCTCGAGTTGAACAAAATCGCTATTTTCGTCGATTCTCGATGATTAACATGGTGATGGTCATTGGACTTGAGGCAGGAGGTGGCTGGAGGATAGGAGATCATCGAAAAAATACTCGCTTGAATTCTAGGTTACCGTGGTGGTCGTGCGAAGTCCATTTAGGGTTTAATGTCATGTTTGGGTCGAGGTGGTTCCTAAGGTAACTACGTCGTTGATAATGATCCAGAGGCGACCGAACCAGGCGGATTTGAGGCATAGGTGTGTGAAGCAGCTCTGGTGTGGTTCGCATGACTCTAGTAGTCTTTGGTGGAGGGGCGTGGAGATTTTATCGATCGAGGTTGGTTCCAGTTAGGTGTTCGTGTGCTAGATTTTAAATGGCGACGAAAACGTCGAAACTGGGTGGTCGGGAAATTTAGGAGGATTGTCGGCGATGTGTTAGTGGCGACGAAGTTGATCAGAACGTTGGCAAAGTGATGTACACGTGCACGCGTGTGTTTATGCATCGGTGTATTATGGTGATTTGGGAAGAAGATAGTGGCTCGGGTCACAACTCAAAGTCGAAGCATGATTGTCTTGAAGGAATTGAAACAGCTCGGAGTTGAGCTCGGGTTTTGTAACGACCCGTAGATTTTAATAGTTTTAAATAGTTTTATTTGACGTAATTAATTGAAAATTTTGAGAAATATTATATAATAATATTTTGAAATAAAAATTTAATATTTGGATTACGTCCAATTAAACATAGTAGATTTTAAATTTTAAATTTATTTCATCAAAGTTTATTCCATTGTGAAATTCTATTTAATTCAAGCTAGCTAATAAATTGCTTTAATAAATATTGCAGAATCAATTTCTTTAATAAATATTGCAGAATCAATGCATAGAAGTTATCAATTTCATTTTATGGTGGTACGCTCCTTTACGTTTCCTACCGGTTAAATTATAAATATTTTGCTTTGATGGGTCAGCTAAATCAAAGCAACGTGACCGTTACTATTTATTTCTTTTATTAGTTGCTACAATTATTTTCACCAAATCAAGGGTTGACCGTTACTTGGCTTTCAAATTTTGGACTCTGCATTCAAAAAGAAATGTATAATATAATAAGTACTTCATATTTATTTTCAGCACGTTTCACAAAATTTTCTCTGTCCGTTCTTTTCTATTAAATATATACTTGCAGCTGTTATCAATCCATCGTTTCAATTTATTATATGGTCCGTTACTCTACCTTTTCAGATTTGAACGTGCAGCTGGTGGCATTAAAAGTTGCTTTAATTATCCACTGAATTATCATGACTGTCCCGTTACTCTATATTTATTCTGTACGTTTTATCTTTGCTTAAATTTCTCTGTCCATTCCTTGTTCCATTTTAAATATCATTGCCTTTCCAAAATTATTACGTACTATCCAAACAAACAAAAAAGTTATTGCTTTAAATGTAGCTAAATCAACTTATGACCGTTGCCATTTCAAAGTTTGAAACGTATAAAATACTATACGTTATTTCGCATTCATTGACTTCTTTTATTTATTTATTTATTTCTTTCTCTACGTTTTCATTCCAATCTGATTTATAACCTTCATTGTTCTCTTCGTACATTCTATTTATTCTAGCCTGCTCCTCCTTTCTTTTACCTAATACATCTGCATTCTTTTCATCCTCTCTCTGCAAATTTTCTTTCCACCAAGCACATAGGTGGCATCAACATTTTCCCCATTGTCTGTAGTTTCTTATTTATTCCTTTTGCCCACCCATCAGCGACTCGAGTTTACACAGGGTATGTCTATACATTGTATTATATTATATATATTTGCTAGTAGTATACTGCCTTAAATTCACATATTTTAGTGTATATATGTATGACAGCTTATGTTATTTATATACATAAAGTAAGCTATATGTACAAACTCAGTGCAACCGCAATTTTCTTTATAAAAGGCAAATAATACAAATTGTAGTACCCAAAGATATATATGTATGACTGTACTTAATAAAAAAAAATTCTCGATATAACAATATAAGCTTATATATCAATTTATGAGTTTATATATATTTTGTTATATTGTTTTTTTTAATTTTGATTTTTATATAGTAAGTATGTAAGCTTATTTATATTCACATATTAGTATACATAAGTTGCAATATATTGTTTAATAATCCTAAAGCATTGTATATCGTCATACTGTTATGATGTGCGTGCTTTAATAATAGAGCTATTGATCGGGTACAGATAGGTTAAGTAACGTGTATATTTGGTTAATTTATATAAAAGTATATATAACCGTTTCGATTATAGTTATAATGAATATATAAGAGAGTTATATAAATGAATTTTATACTATGCGTTAACTAAATACATTGTTATTTATATGATCCAGTTTTTGAATATATGTTTGAAAGGTTTTGATTTTTATATATACAAATATTTTATTTTATACATATATTTTGTTATATATGAAGGTTTTATAAAAAAAAAAAGAGAAAAAAAGGAGTAAGTTAACAATGTATTATAAAGAATATTGTTTATCTGCATATATATGTGCATAAGTTTGTTTGATTTCCTGCTGGATATTTTGAAAAGGAAAGTAATAAACTATAATAATTATATATATACATAAGTATTCATTTCAAAAGATATTATATATATGTGTGTTGATCTTTAATATATGTGTTTTATGTTAGAACATTGATTTTTAACTATACATATATATTATTTTTATATTGGTTTAAAATGAATATTTATTACATGGAAACGACAACCATAAAATGTATATACTATATATGTGACATTTTGAATAATTATATATTTGTTATTTAACATTAATATGAAATGGAAGCGTTTTGAAGTTATATGGTTTACATGGGTGTGCATATATATATATATATATTTCATTTTTTAAAATGCGTGTTTCGATTTAACGTTCATTTTGAAAGAAAGTAATAAATTAATCATATAATTTTCGTTTAAATTTTATCAAGCTAATTTGATCCATTCTCATCAATTTCTATCTATCAGCTTTTCCATCGAAATCGTACCATCTAACTTTGCTTTGGAAGTCGTGCTTGCATTTCGTAACTCAACTTCATTGTCTATCTCTCTAACCTCGAAAGGTGAGCAATCACTCACGATTAACATTCTTTTATTCATTAAATTTGATTTCAATTGAAACGACAATTGAAATATGCTGCTGTAGTTATTTAAATTTGTTATATATGCTATTATCTGTAACTGTTCACCTGCGGGATATGCAACATATCCTGTTGTTTATATTATATTGTTATTGATGATATATGCTTATTATTTTATTGTATTTTCTGTTATCACTCTGCAAGTTCCCTGTAGTTTAGAAATCACTATGGGTTGAAATGATACATACCCGAACAGACTTTAGAATAGGAGAAAATCATTATGGGTTGAAATGATAAACCCAAGCGATTTTCATTTAATTGAATTTGAGATTACGGGTTGAAATGATATCCACCCGTATATATTTAGTATACGGATTGAAATGATAAATATTCGTAGCACTTGACTATATGATAGGAAATATATACAGACACCGTTGTTCCATATAAATATTTTGAAAATAATTTCTATAATTTTGGAAAGAAATATATGGTTTAATAAATTTGATTCTTAAGATATTATATAAATGAAAATTGTATATATAGATTTAGCAGTAATATTTGATTTAAATTAGATTGATTTAATGCATATAATATGGTTAAGTATTTATGTAAATCTATATTTCAGATAGATTCTCTTGTAATAAATTGAATAATTAAGATGGGGAGATAAATTTGGGTTTATAAAAATGGTATTTAAATAAGGATTTATTTAATTAAATCGATTTGAAATTTTTGAACGGGAAATTTAAAGGGTACGATTTTATAACTGGATTTTTGATTTAAGTGATTTAATGAATATTTCACGTTTAAACAAATTAAAGAAAATATGGAGTAAAATGTAATTTAAGGCTACTTAAATGATATTGAATCTAATAAGGGAGTATTTCAAGACTAAATAATAATGAGGTTAAATCGAGATCTATATGAAACTGTTATATAGAATATTTAAATATTAAAGCCTTGAACTATATTGGAATTTAAATGGTTTATGTTGAGATTCAGATCTGTATTTGAAATCAACGTAGTTGAATTTGTTATTTAGAAACTAAATTGAATTAAAATGAAAATTTAGGTTGAACTAAATTTGAATTTATTATTTAGAAAACTAAATTAAATGAAAATTTAGATGAAACGTTGAATAATTAAAGTTTTGAAATATTTGGAAATATAAAGGGGTATTTGTGATTATAAATCCGAATTTGAGATCGATAAAATTTAGGTGGTTATTTTAGAAATTGAGTTGAATTTAAATTGATACATTGAGATTGAATTTAATTTGAATGGGAAGGTCGGGTTGATGTTGGAACGATTTGTTAAGTTGAGGAAATTGAGAATACTTTACTGTATAAATTATTTAGTATATATAAATACTATTTGAAGTGAAAATGAGATTTGGTTTTGAAGTATAAATTAAGCTGAAATGACCACGGTGTTATAGTGTATATTTCTACCTTATAGAAAGTTCCATGGACCCTTAGAGGATGGTTATCCCAAACATCCTTTAAGTTATTTGTATTTCAGTTGATATTTCACTTGAGTTGGATTTATTGATATAAGAATGTTAATACTCACTCGAGTGTTTTGTGTTTTGCTTTACGCTTGGGTCAGACTGAGTGATACAGCTTTTGAGACTCACCTTTGGAGTTCGGAGCTTCATTTGGAAATCCAACTATCGATTCAGATTCTAGCCTTTCCAGTTGATTGGTTCAGAGAAGTCATCTGTTGCATTGGAGACTTCACTGCATTTGAACTATTCGGTTGTATTTTTCTAACTCTGATGTATATAGTAGCTTCATGAACTACTATTCTTTATCTATTCCGCTGCATTATATTACTCTGTGATCTGTGATTGATTTATTTACTGTGTATTTTAAGTTTTGCCAAATTTTAATTAACAATTCGGTATTTTGAATTATTCAAGTCGGATATGTATGGTTTTATTGTCAATTTGAATGGTCCAAAATAGCGGGCGTTACAGTTGGTATCAGAGCTTTGGCTCTAGGCAAAACTTAGCATATATGGTAAATTTATTTACAGAATCACTTTTGCTCGAGTTGAATCTCTTCCTTTTGACTCGATTTCCTTTGAATTTTGGAATGTCCCTAGGTTCCGAAATTCATTCTGTCTCTCCCTATTTATATTCGTTTGATTCTGGAGTATCCCATAACTCCACTAAATGATTTGTAAAGGGGGTGAAAACTCCTTTTCAATTGGCATTGACTCACCGAAGGTTTCGGTATCCTCGGTTTACGATGCTGCTATATCTTGTTATGCCGAATTCTACATCTCTGGCGATCGAATGTCGAATTACCTCAGAATTCTACACCGATCTAATTTTGGAATCACAGTTGACCGGTAAAGGTCGCCCGTGATTTATAGAAGTATATCCATCTTCTATTTTGTAATTTAATTATCTCATCTTCGATCGAGTCTATATTCGAATCAGGATTCTATTGATTGGAGTTCCTCTAAATTAAATCTCTATCTTTGTTTTGAAATCCATTCTTGAATCATCCTTTGAAAATTGGGTTTTATTTGTATTTTTGAAATTGTTTATACCGAAATTTTATTTTGATAACTATGATTTTATATATATATATATATATATATATATATATATATATATATAAAAGTGAAAATGTTTTCGATATGGATTATATACCTATATATACAGCAAATAAGAAATGTTATTTTATATAAAAAGGTTTTGAAAGGATTTGACATTTTGAAAAATTATAAGAAATTGATTTATATAAAAATGATTTATAACTGTAAAGTTAAATTTGAAATTCGAGAATTGAATTCCGGTATTTTGAAATTGGTTTTAAGATTTTGGAAAATATATAAAAATAATACGATTTAAAAGTATTTTTCCGAATAAGAAATGTTTCAAATGAGTTCAAATGAATTCCAATAATTTTGAAGAAATTTCAAAGAAGTTTTCAAGAAAATTGAAGTCCAGAACTCACTTATGTCGCTGGAAAATAATTTCGGTGACGAGTGCATGCATCATCGACATTGATTTTCGAGTTTCAGAGTGGGGGAGAGGCCACTTTAATAGCTTCGCTATGCAAGTGATTTTGTAAAACCGTCCAGAACTCACTTATGTCGCTGGAAAATAATTTCGGTGACGAGTGCATGCATCATCGACATTGATTTTCGAGTTTCAGAGTGGGGGAGAGGCCACTTTAATAGCTTCGCTATGCAAGTGATTTTGTAAAACCGTTTTTGATTTCAAATTCCAAAGTATAATTTGATATTTTAGAAAGATATAAGTATATATTTGAAACAATTTAAAATGAGACCGATGTTCAGTCCTCGAGTTTCGGATTTAATAATTGATTTATTGTTGATTTTCAACTCTTGAATTGAAAATTTGATTTCCCTAACTATTTTGAATGTTCGAACACTTCCAAATCGAGATTAAAATTTCAGAGCTAAGAAATTTCGAAGAGTATAAAATGTTTGATAAAGAATATAAATTTAGTTTTGAAATGTTTTGAAAAAAAATAGTCTTGAATAATGGTTTTCAGAAAGGTAAATTGGATATTTCAAATAGAAATAGATAGTTTAAAAGTTTTAAAGGGATAATTATAAATTTGGAAACCATTTTAAGTATAATTGATTTTGAGAAAATATTTGGTTTTGAAAACTAAATTGAAATTAAAAACCAGTACTTATATGGTGATTTTGGAAACGAATTTGTTTGACTTGAATTATTTTAATTTGGAAACCGGGATAATTTTCTATACCTATTATTTTTGGAACTTCGAAATTTAGATATTTAATTTGGAAGAAAATTTGGTGAAATCATATATGATTTTGAAACTGAATTGATATTGAAGTGATTTGAAATTGAGAACCTTAGATTACTAAGCACTTGATTTGGGAGTGGTTGAACTTATATAAAATGGATTGTATAAGTATGAAGTTGATTTGAAATCTATTTATTTGAAAGGTACTCAATTTGGAAAGAAATTTTATATAATCGAAGTCTATAAAAGTATGATTTGATCTTCTATTGATTTGGAAAGTATTCGATTTGGGAAAAATAGAATCCTATATGTATGGACTTTATATAAGTACGATATTTGAAAGTGATTTGAAAAGGTACTATATGATATATATTTTCGAAGTAAAGACATGGAAAGTGCCTTCTACTTGATATCCGCTTTGTGGCCACATCGTGGATTCATTCTATCGATATTATTCTCTCTGATTTTTGGTTTTCCGGATGTAATACTCGAGTGTTCCCACCGTGGCGTAACCCATGGTTTTTTTTCTCTCGCGACTGCATAGCGCAATTGCCTGGCTGAGTCTGGCCTCGGGGTACAGATTGTTTCCTGGGGGATCCAGGCGTAACCATTGTGTATCCTGCAATCTGTGTAGGTCGCGAATAGTAGCGAAACTGCCTGGCTGAGATAGCCTAGGGGTACGGATTGTTTCCTGGGGGACCCAAGCGTAACCATTGTGTATTCTGCACTATACTAGTCATCATGCCGTAACTCGCAGGGCTGAGAAAGCTTACGGATACAGATTGTTTCCTGGGGGATCCAGGCATAACCATTGTGTATCTGCGAACCATGGTTGGACAAAGGTTTTGGTTTGGTTGTTTTGTTTGGATTGTACTTTCCATATCTGTTTTAAAGGTTTTTCAACTATTTTCATTGGGTGTTGAAACAAGTCTACTAAGTACATGAATAATTCTAGCTTTACGCCTGATCAACGCATGGCCAGAGTCTGCAAGAACGAGGATAAACTTGTTGAAACATTGAGTTATAAAAGTATTTTCGAAAGGAAAATTTATTTCGATATAATATTATTTTATTATAAAAGTATTATTATAAAGGTATTTATTATAAAAGTATTTTTCCCAACAAAGAAATGTTGAATTAATATTCGAAATTTAAATTCTTTTGGTTCTAGATTAATTATTCGTGCCCAATACTATTCCTTGCATCTACCTTATCTGCTCGGTTTAGTTATTCACCTTGATTCTGTTTTCCAAATCTACCTTCCTTCCTTATTGGATATATCCTTTAAAATATTGTTTAATTATATACCACATGGTTTAATAGAAATTTTAGTTTTATAAATATTTTAGAGGTTATTTATCTAAAATAAAACATATTTAAAAAAAAATGATTTGTGATCTAATACTAATATTTGGAAGGTATTTTGAAACAAAATAAAAATTTATGAATTTTGGATTTAATATTTCAGTAGCTTCTTTGTAAATATAAGTAATAATGTAAATAATTGTTTTCAAAGGAGTTTGAAAAGTATTAAAGTATTAAAGAAAATTAAATTTCAAATGAAGTTATCAAATAAATATTTCAAATGAAATTTATATAGTTTTAAATTAATTGTTTATCTTGTCTTTCAATCTATTTTATTTCTGGTTGTTCTATTCTCCTACCTCCTACCTTTTCGGAGACGAAAAGTTTTGAGCGGGGGAGAGTGTAACGACCCGTAGATTTTAATAGTTTTAAATGGTTTTATTTGACGTAATTAATTGAAACTTTTGAGAAATATTATATAATAATATTTTGAAATAAAAATTTAATATTTGGATTACGTCCAATTAAACATAGCAGATTTTAAATTTTAAATTTATTTTATCAAAGCTTATTCCATTGTGAAATTCTATTTAATTCAAGCTAGCTAATAAATTGCTTTAATAAATATTGCAGAATCAATTTCTTTAATAAATATTGCAGAATCAATGCACAGATGTTATCAATTTCATTTTATGGTGGTACGTTCCTTTATGTTTCCTACCGGTTAAATTATAAATATTTTGCTTTGATTGGTCAGCTAAATCAAAGCAACGTGACCATTGCTATTTATTTCTTTTATGAATTGCTACATTTATTTTCACCAAATCAAGGGTTGACCGTTACTTGGCTTTCAAATTTTGGAATCTGCATTCAAAAAGAAACGTATAATATAATAAGTACTTCATATTTATTTTCAGTACGTTTCACAAAATTTTCTCTGCCCGTTCTTTTCTATTAAATATATACTTGCAGCTGTTATCAATCCATCGTTTCAATTTATTATATGGTCCGTTACTCTGCCTTTTCAGATTTGAACATGCAGCTGGTGGCATTAATAGTTGCTTTAATTATCCACCGAATTATCGTGACTGTCCCGTTACTCTATATTTATTCTGTATGTTTTATCTTTGCTTAAATTTCTCTGTCCATTCCTTGTTCCATTTTAAATATCATTGCCTTCCCAAAATTATTACGTACTATCCAAATAAACAAAAAAGTTATTGCTTTAAATGTAGCTAAATCAACTCATGACCGTTGCCATTTCAAAGTTTGAAACGTATAAAATACTATACGTTATTTCGCATTCATTGATTTCTTTTATTTCTTTCTATCTTTCTTTCTTTCTTTACGTTTTCATTCCAATTTGATTTATAACCTTCCTTGTTCTCTTCGTACATTCTATTTATTCTAGCATGCTCCTCCTTTCTTTTACCTAATACATCTGCATTCTTTTCATCCTCTCTCTGCAAATTTTCTTTCCACCAAGCACATAGGTGGCATCAACATTTTCCCCATTGTCTGTAGTTTCTTATTTATTCCTTTTGCCCACCCATCAGCGACTCGAGTTTACACAGGGTATGTCTATACATTGTATTATATTATATATATTTGCTAGTAGTATACTGCCTTAAATTCACATATTTTAGTGTATATATGTATGACAGCTTATGTTATTTATATACATAAAGTAAGCTTTATGTACAAATTCAGTGCAACCGCAATTTTCTTTATAAAAGGCAAATAATACAAATTGTAGTACCCAAAGATATATATGTATGGCTGTACTTAATAAACAAAAAAATTTCTCGATATAACAATATAAGCTTATATATCAATTTCTGAGTTTATGTATATTTTGTTATATTGTTTTTTTTTAATTTTGATTTTTATATAATAAGTATGTAAGCTTATTTATATTCACATATTTGTATACATAAGTTGCAATATATTGTTTAATAATCCTAAAGCATTGTATATCGTCATACTGTTATGATGTGCGTGCTTTAATAATAGAGCTATCGATCGGGTACAGATAGGTTAAGTAACGTGTATATTTGGTTAATTTATATAAAAGTATATATAACCGTTTCGATTATAGTTATAATGAATATATAAGAGAGTTATATAAATGAATTTTATACTATGCGTTAACTAAATACATTGTTATTTATATGATCCAGTTTTTGAATATATGTTTGAAAGGTTTTGATTTTTATATATACAAATATTTTATTTTATACATATATTTTGTTATATATGAAGGTTTTATAAAAAAAGAGAGAAAAAAGGAGTAAGTTAACAATGTATTATAAAGAATATTGTTTATCTGCATATATATGTACATAGGTTTGTTTGATTTCCTGCTGGATATTTTGAAAAGGAAAGTAATAAACTATAATAATTATATATATACATAAGTATTCATTTCAAAAGGTATTATATATATGTGTGTTGATCTTTAATATATGTGTTTTATGTTAGAACATTGATTTTTAACTATACATATATATTATTTTTATATTGGTTTAAAATGAATATTTATTACATAGAAACGACAACCATAAAATATATATACTATATATGTGACATTTTGGATAATTATATATTTGTTATTTGACATTAATATGAAATGAAAGCGTTTTGAAGTTATATGGTTTTCATGGGTGTGCATATATATATATATATTTCATTTTTTAAAATACGTGTTTTGATTTAACGTTCATTTTGAAAGAAAGTAATAAATTAATCATATAATCTTCGTTTAAATTTTATCAAGCTAATTTGATCCGTTCTCATCAATTTATATCTATCAGCTTTTCCATCGAAATCGTACCATCTAACTTTGCTTTGGAAGTCGTGCTTGCATTTCGTAACTCAACTTCATTGTCTATCTCTCTAACGTCGAAAGGTGAGCAATCACTCACGATTAACATTCTTTTATTCATTAAATTTGATTTCAATTGAAACGACAATTGAAATATGCTGCTATAGTTATTTAAATTTGTTATATATGCTATTATCTGTAACTGTTCACCTGCGGGATATGACACCATATCCTTTTGTTTATATTATATTGTTATTGATGATATATGCCTATTATTTTATTGTATTTTCTGTTATCACTCTGCAAGTTCCCTGTAGTTTAGAAATCACTATGGGTTGAAATGATACATACCCGAACAGACTTTAGAATAGGAGAAAATCATTATGAGTTGAAATGATAAACCCAAGCGATTTTCATTTAATTGAATTTGGGATTACGGGTTGAAATGATATCCACCCGTATATATGTAGTATACGGATTGAAATGATAAACATCCGTAGCACTTGACTATATGATAGGAAATATATACAGACACCGTTGGTCCATATAAATATTTTGAAAATAATTTCTATAATTTTGGAAAGAAATATATGGTTTAATAAATTTGATTCTTAAGATATTATATAAATGAAAATTGTATATATAGATTTAGTAGTAATATTTGATTTAAATTAGATTGATTTAATGCATATAATATAGTTAAGTATTTATGTAAATCTATATTTCAAATAGATTCTCTTATAATAAATTGAATAATTAAGATTGGGAGATAAATTTGGGTTTATAAAAATGGTATTTAAATAAGGATTTATTTAATTAAATCGATTTGAAATTTTTGAATGGGAAGTTTAAATGGTATGATTTTATAACTGGATTTTTGATTTAAGTGATTTAATGAATATTTAAATAAATTAAAGAAAATATGGAGTAAAATGTAATTTAAGTTACTTAAATGATATTGAATCTAATAAGGGAGTATTTCAAGATTAAATAATAATGAGGTTAAATCGAGATCTATATGAAACTGTTATATAGAACATTTAAATATTAGAGCCTTGAACTATATTGGAATTTAAATGGTTTATGTTGAGATTCAAATCTGTATTTGAAATCAACGTAGTTGAATTTGTTATTTAGCAACTAAATTGAATTAAAATGAAAATTTAGGTTGAACTAAATTTGAATTTATTATTTAGAAAACTAAATTGAATGAAAATTTAGATGAAACGTTGAATACTTAAAGTTTTGAAATATATGAAAATATAAAGGGTATTTGTGATTATAAATCCTAATTTGAGATCGATAAAATTTAGGTGGTTATTTTAGAAATTGAGTTGAATTTAAATTGATAAATTGAGATTGAATTCAATTTGAATGGGAAGGTCGGGTTGATGTTGGAACGATTTGTTAAGTTAAGGAAATTGAAAATACTTTACTGTATAAATTATTTAGTATATATAAATACTATTTGAAGTGAAAATGAGATTTGGTTTTGAAGTATAAATTTAGCTGAAATGACCATAGTGTTATAGTGTATATTTCTACCTTGTAGAAAGTTCCATGGACCCTTAGAGGATGGTTATCCCAAACATCCTTTAAGTTATTTGTATTTCAGTATATATTTCACTTGAGTTGGATTTATTGATATAAGAATGTTAATCCTGGCTCGAGTGTTTTGTGTTTTGCTTTACGCTTGGGTCAGACTGAGTGATATAGCATTTGAGACTCACCTTTGGAGTTCGGAGCTTCATTTGGAAATCCAACTATCGATTCAGATTCCATCCTTTCCAGTTGATTGGTTTAGAGAAGTCATCTGTTGCATTGGAGACTTCACTGCATTGAACTATTCGGTTGTATTTTTCTAACTCTGATGTATATTGTAGCTTCATGAACTACTATTCTTTATCTATTCCCCTGCATTATATTACTATGTGATCTGTGATTGATTTATTTACTGTATATTTTAAGTTTTGCCAAATTTTAATTAACAATTCGGTATTTTGAATTACTCAAGTCGGATATGTATGGTTTTATTGTCGATTTGAATGGTCCAAAATAGCGGGTCGTTACAGGTTTCTTAACCTAATGATTTAGCAAATTTTCAAGAAACTATTAAAAACATGTTTCTATACAAGTTTCAAAGTTTTTCAAAGCTAAAGAATTTTTTTAATTAAGTTTTTAAACAAGTTTTTCAAAGGATAAGTATTTATCAAATTTTTAAAACAAGTTCAAAACTAAAATTCTAAATTCAAATAAGATTTGAAAGTAATTTGATTTGATTTTGAAATAATTAAATATTTATTGATAAATTAAATAAATCCCTAAGTATTTTCCAAGTAAAATGATGAAATTTGGTAGTGATCGAGGAAGTGTATTAATCCTTAATTAATTAAGAAGATCCGAAATGATTGTGTATGTTGATAATTTCAAGTTTTTATTTTAATCTAATAAGATTTAAAGGATGTAATTAAGTAATTAAGAAAGGATAATTACTTAATGAAACTAATTAAGTATAATTACTTAATGAATAATTAATGAATGTGATTAGTGAAAGGTAAATTACTTAATTACGAATTAACTAGTTGATTAAGATAGATGGTTTATCTTAATTTAATAAAGGTCTTAATTAATTAATCAAAGGTTAATCTGTTATTGTGATTAATTGAGGAAGATTACTTAATGAATAGTAATTAAGGAATGATTTTTTTTCAAAGCAATTAAAGGATTAATTACTTAAAGGACAATTAATTAATATAATTAATTATGTAATGTAATTAATTAAAGGTCAATTACTTAATGAAAGTAAATAAGAGTTAATCACTTAGTAATCAAAGATTAATTAATTAATTAGAGGATGATTAATTAATGTAATTAATTAAGGGTAAATTAATTTATGTAATTAACTTGAGGTTAATTAATTTATGTGATTAATTAAGGATACTTAATTAATTAAGATAATTCATTTACATGGATAATTAAGATTGATTAATTAATTTTATTAATTAATTATAATAAATGGTTTGTAATTACTTAATGTTAATTAAGCCGGGTTTGGTAATTAATTCATAAATAATTAATTTAAATTCATCTTGCTTATGAATGATTGGATTCTTTTGAATGCTTTAAATTGTTTGATATCTCCGATATGTGATGTTATGTGATATAATTGCTTTGGATTGAGCTGTGAACTGTGATTTATTTACCTGTGATGAATTTACTTGTTTGTCTGTGAATGGAATATAAGCGTTATAGGATTATACCGCTTATCGATATTGTTGTGCTTAAATTGATGATGGTTGTGACATTCTATTATTGTGTGCAAAATCCCTGGACAACACCATACACATAAATATGGATTTTACGAGGAATCGGTTAAGTCACAAATATTTGAATCTAATATTATTTTATTCCAAAATGGTTTGGAAATGAAATTGAGTTGAATACGAAAAGCTTTTGGAAAGGAAGTTTTGAAATTAAAATTTAGTTTGAATATAATATGTCTTGTTAAAGTTTTGATTTTTTTTTGGAAACTATGGTTTGAAAGGGTTATATAAGTTATACAATACACACACATATATATATATATACATACATACTGATTTTAAGCCATTTTTGAAGTATATTAAATGGAATTATTTTTGGGAGTTTGAATTTAACTCAAATAGAACTTGCCGAGTGTACGATAGTTCGCTGATTTTCCAAAATATATTTTAAAAGGCTATAACTTAAGCAAATTTAGTCGGATTTTCCGAAAACGAAAAATATTTGTTTTCAAATGATAATAGTTTTCATATAAAGAAAGGATTTCCAGTTTTTATTGAAAGGATTTCAAGTTATGGGTAAATCAAATTGAAATAGTTTTGAAAAGCTATGAATAAATCTTTGTTAAAGATTGGTGAACTTTGTTTTCGAAGTAAAGAGGATCTTCAAGGGTATCTTTTGTATAAAAGATTTGATACGGGAATTTGTTTAAAACCATTCAAAAAGAAAGGTTTTGGGCTTAAAGTTGCGACTTAACTAAGATCCCAACATATCCATATGTTTTAAAATAAGTGCTCATTATTCGGCCTAGCCGGAAGAGGACTTTATGTCATAAAACCCATTCCAAATAATGATACGACGAAATGGATAGCATTTGAAGACGGTGGTGAAGATCAGATATTTTCGAGAACCAAAGGATTACCTGTCAAATGACTCTGCACTGAGTTTCTTCGGTATATAGATCTCCATATGTGATGGGAAGTCCAATCGGGATTGTGGATACCCGGATTAGCAAAGCCTTCTTTGAAGTGCCTTTGGTTCTATTCAGACCCAGGATGGACTTGTATGGACGTGTTTCTGATGTTACACTTTAAGATGTAAAGTTGGTTTCTATCAAATACATTTCTGTTTGGTGGTGGAGAATTTATTCTCTTAGCTTAACACCATTCTCTGAGACGTACGAGCTCAGAGGTTATGTAGTTGATGGTTACTAGCGATATACTCCCAATTTGGTAATGTGACATGCTAAGTGCTGATGATTTGTTGATCGAAGCATGGCTTTTGTGAAAACCGTAGCTTTGTGGACGAGACTTCGTCAAACCTCACAACCCGAAAATGGTCGAAACAGGAAGGATGTGGCAAGGTTATGAAGGTTGCGCCCTTTAGGGTATGTGTATTTCCTTTTGGATAAAAAGTGGTATCATGGTATGGATCCCAGATATTTAACTTATGTGGTTGTTGGAATTTGTTGGTGTTGAGGATTCTCGGATAAAGGTCAGTGACGACCAGGGGATGACATACTCGTGTCAGTAGTTACCTAGTTACAGCGGTAACCCGGCCTTGTATTGGCAGAGAGCTGGTTAGGTTCTTAGGGCGTTCCTCCAGAGGCGTACCCATTCGGTGAAGGAAGTTCCTTAGCCTTGACCATTTGTTGGAAATCCAATCATCCAATACGAGCTCTGTACGGTTGTAGTTGTATAACCTGCCATCTAATATGGTAGCTATAGTAGGCATACTATAATGGTACGTACGCTGGCTAAGATTAATATTATACTTTCGAAAGGTTTTCTGCACTATGCATTATTAATAATAACAAAAGGATTTTGCGTATCAAGCATGTTTGACTATCATAAGGAGAAATCTTTCCCAAGTGTGCGATTGCATTGTGTGTGTGCTGGGAGGCCATATGGTAGTTTCATTTTCCAAAAACCATAGTGGGTTTCATTTTATTTCTTTTTGTTTGTTTTTGTTCAAACAACTATTTTGGTTTGCTCACACCAGTCCCATGATTGATATGGAGTTTATTATTCCCTTTCTAAACTCTGGGTACCCATAATTTTTCACATGGGCAGCCTAGAGTCAGGTTATCAGATAGTCAGCTAGTTGATGTATCTTTGGAAATCTTCGAAGTCTTTGGTTTGGCTATCGATTGTGCGATGAGTTTGCTTAACTTCAGCATGATGGTGGTTCGAGCTTGAAGTTTTGGAGCTTTGGCATTGAAGATATTATCTTTCTGCTGCCGTGTTTTCCGTTGTTGTATCTATCTCTAATAATGTTGATCATTTCAATTGTATCATGT
Source organism: Allium cepa (assembly GCA_030765085.1). Taxonomy (NCBI): domain Eukaryota; kingdom Viridiplantae; phylum Streptophyta; class Magnoliopsida; order Asparagales; family Amaryllidaceae; genus Allium; species Allium cepa. Next base: position 832,611,280 of record CM060941.1, read on the forward strand.
TGTATCAAATGTTGTGTATCAATAATATTATTTCATTCTATTTCCACTGTGTTGTTATCGCCTAATGTTGTTATAAGTTTCGACGAACCAGACTCAACGTTTGAATCTGCGACATTCGGATACGAGTAATGTATTTGGGTGTCGATTTTCGAAGGTCGAGTCAGGATCATTACAACACATGGTATCAAAGACTTGCTACGTAGTGGATTGGATATAGGCAAAAGGTATAGAGTCGAAATAAGGCTTTCGAAGGGATCGAGACCTTATTTTTCTTTCAAAAGAAAAAACGCTTGCTTTGCTTTAGAAAAGAATGCTTTTGAATAAGGTAGCTTTCGACTTGGTCAAATGGTTTTAAAGGAAAGAGCTTTCAAAAGAGGTTGTGCTTCAGTTTTAAGAAATTGCTTTCAAAGGGGTTGAAACCCCCAACCGGTGCCTTTTACCTTTCGAAACAGTGCCTTCGAAAGAGTTCCTTCGTTTTAAAATTAGAACTGCTTCTCCAATGATTTTGAAGGGATTGGTTTCGACACCATCCACTTCTTTTACTAAGGAAGTTGTTTTCGAAAGAGTCATTTCGACTTAGTTATTTTAAGGCCGTTTGTTCTGTTGAAAGATAAACCCATAAGTTTCGAATGGAATGGTTTTTAATGGTTTTCAAACTATGTTCCATAAGCTTTTACTTGAACCCAATGCTTTTGAAAGGTTTATTTTGAGTAAAGAACTTTAATGCTTTCAAAAGGTTTAAACGAAGGTTTCGAAGGGGAGGTTTCCCAATGGTTTTGAAAGGTACTTAAAAGTATTTAAAAGAAAGGTTTCCAATTACTTTCGAAAGGCAAGATTAAAGAGTTTTGAAATGGGGATGTCTAAGGTTTATAAAGGGTTTCGAAGGAATACCTTCAATGATTTCAAAAGGGTTGTTTAAAGTTTTTAAGCAAGGATTTCGAAAGGTTTACCTTGGATTCATGGAATAAGAGTTTTTAAGTTAAAAAGGGTTTTAACTTACTTTGGAGGCATAGGTAATCCTCAATATATTTCATCAACACTGTTTTAAGTAAAGTATGTATGTGTATATATATATATATAACATGGAAAATAGCTTTGGGTAAAGCAAAAGCATATTTTTCTTGTTTAAATATGAATTAAAGGGTTAAATCAATTTGAAAGGTTTTAAAGGAAAATTTGATGGATGGTTAGCCCAAAGTAAATGACTCATATATTTGAATACCAAATGAGACTAGGGTCGTGCCCTATACGTTAGTTATAACCCCTAGTTAATTTAGTCCAAAATTTTAGTGTGTAGGGCTTAGTCAGAGGTAAAACTTAAATGATAGTTACATACAAAAAAGAATATTACAAAAAAAGGATAGGTTATCGGTGAGCCCACAAAACCATTATGATCAGGTGACCCTTGGAGAAGTAGGCTAAGGACAGGCCATCCAGAAGTTTGTCTAACAGTTGTTAGACTATTTGTTTATTTTGTCTGGTAGGCCCGAGTCAGCCAATGGTTTGTAGTTAGCCAAATAAAACTATATTTTTCGAACCAATGGTCCATTTGCTACCTATTTATAAGCATATATGATATTGCTATTATTGTTACAATCAGTTTGATTGCAGGATTCTGAATTGCAAAAAGATATGTTTTAAAGGTACATTAGTGAGGGGAACCCGTTCCACTAAGTGGCGTGGTCTCACTTAATATCATTAAACCGAGATGTAATAGTATTATTCACACCAGGTGTGTCTAGCTCGAAGTGTATGTTTTTTACCTTAAAATCTCAGGTGTTTAAATTTAATTTGAGTAGATTGAAGGTTAAACTTTTATTGGCTTAGTAGGTGGACGAATAAAGCTTCTAAAGATGTGTAGGTGGCAAAGTTAGCTATTTAGAAGTTGCTATTTAGTTTTATTTATGCAGTGATGTATTAAGACTTTTCTGTCTATTTAGTACTCTAATCATCCAAAGGGACATCTTCATATGTCACTCTTGGCGTATTTTGTAATGATTATATTTGATCAAAACTTGGGAATAGTTTATGGGATTATGTAAATTGAATATGAAATATTGTTTTGAAATGTAATCAGAAAAGTTGTTTTAATCTGTGATGATTTTATTTCATATTCATGTGCTTCTGATATTACGGATACCATCAACATTATAGTATGTTGTCACCGGAAGTTAACACTATGGATTACTGCAGCATCTGTAGCGCTTAGTTTCGGGCCTCAAGATAGATGATGTCACATTTGTCTATGATACAAGAGTGAGGAATCAAATAAGCATCTATTTTCTAAATGTGAACACTCTAATCAGGTTTGGCAAGATATTAAACATTAACTTCGGTTACATAACACATAGTTGGACACACTTGTAAAGACCCGGAAAATTTTAACAATTTTAATTGATTCTATAACGTATTTAATTGAATATTTGTGAAATCTTATAATAATTGAATTTTTAAATAAAATGTTTATATATTTAGAATACGTATATTTAAATATAGCAGATTGTAAATTTTCAAATAATTTTATGGAAGTTTATTTAATTGAGAAAACGTGCTGTCCAATTCAAGTTATTAATTGCTTTAATTGATTTCTGAATCAGTGCGTAACGGTTTCTTTTTACTACCGTTAAAGATTTCAATTGCTTAATACTTTTCCAATTCAGGTAGACTTTTCCATTCGTAACCATTAATAAATTTGAGATCATCGACCTTGCTTTTATTATTCCTTGTAGTTTCGTGCACTGACTTTACCTTTCCCACTACCCATAATTTTCTCTATACGTTTCTTTTGCAATTGAAGCGTATATTTATATTTATGGTGGTGCGTTTATTCCGGTCTCTCTTTATTTTTGTTTTTAACGCTTGAAAGAATCTCAAATCATCAAGCTAGTAGCATCCGTTCCTTCCCTCGCTTTCATAAGGCTTATAATATATAAACCACTTGCTTATAGATCTGAACACAACTTTGCCATCAAATTTAATGTGCCTTCCTCTCCCTATTATTTCGGTTCCAACCTTCCTAGTGAATGGCTTTAATAATTTTTGGCTAAATCATAGCTACGGACTTTTCAAATTTCTTTCATTTTTTTTATTTTTCCAATTCCTTCATTTGCTTCAAAAAATTTGAACGTGCCTAATCATCTCAGCATGTATATATAATGTAAGCCTACCTTTCCTTGGAAAGCTATTGCTCACAAAATTTCCTGATTTCTTTGCTTTTATCCATTTTTATATCCTTGACTTTCAAAACTCATTATGTGTTGTACAAACAAACAAAAATTTATTGCCTTAAGTGTATAGCTAAATCAACTATTGACCGTTACAATTACTTTTATTTTTATATTCATTTTAATTTATTACTTAAATAACGTTTTGATGAATTAATGGACAGCTTTACGTTTCTTTTGCTTTTGAAAACTTTATATTTATAGTGTACGTTTCTTTTGCATTTCAAAATTTTTGAAACATGCTGCCCCATTTAAGCCATTAATTGTTTTAATTATTTTTCTTAATCAACATATAAACGTTTCTTTTTATTATTCCAGGATTTACATCCATACTTTAATCTCTGCTGTTCCATTTTTTTCATTTGAAATCTAAATTTATTTACCATTCATTTATACGCCTCTTTCTCTTCCCTCTTTTACCTCTTTGTTTCCGTGTTTCTAGGAATATATATATAGTATAGCATAGATTGCATCTTCTTTTCTCTCTGTAATTCGTTGCCCTCAAATTAATATTAAAAGAGGAGAGAGCTTTGTAAATATTATATAAAGTCATATAGCACGTTCACATATCAGATGCAGACCTACCTTTATATTTAAGAAACTAGCATTTTCTCTATTGCCTGAAGAATGCCCTTCGCCATGTCATGTTGCTTGAATCACGCATGCATTCTTCCTTTAAAAATCGCCTGTTCTCATCTCCCCTCCATCTTTTCTTATTTCTTCCAAACCTGAGCATGAGCTCTCTCTTTTCCTTGGCCTGCCTCCTCCCCATGGCTGCATGCATTAGTTGGCAAAACATTTCCTCTCTGGTTTTTAAAAGTAAGTACGCATTTTATTTGATATAAGTCTATTTTATATATTAAGAACAGTATAGATTGTGCATAAGTTTTGTTTTATATGTTTACTGCAACTGTGTGGATTTTGAATTCCCTAACAGTTGAACTTTAAAAATAATAATATATTTCATAATAGTATATATATATGATAATTGTTATATTTATAAACGTGTATATAAATATTTAACTTCTGTTCATATATAAAGGTTAGTATATATTTATACCGTATTATGTATATTATTTTAAGATTTTACGGTATATAGTTTTTGACTTTTGTTAGCATATAGTTATCGTACGGCTTTTAGATACGTATGTTTTACTAACTAGTTGATAAGTTAAATATATATATATATATATATATATATATATATATACGCGTTTTATTTTACTATTGATAGCTTACGGTATATATGGTATAAGTTTGGCAGCCTTCTATTAATATACGTATTTTTATATGTTTTATATATTTGGTTATAACAGTTTCAACTATAATAAAATATGTTATTTTATTAGATTTCATAATTTAGATATATAAAATATAGTATTTCAATTTTCGTTACTGTTTTGGTATATATATTATATAAAATTGGTGGGTATAAGTTTGATAGGTCAATTTATAATATATATATTTTTATGATTGTTTTCGTATTTTAGAGTCTACCGTACTATATTTTATTTTATTTTCAACAATTTACATAAGTTATATTTAAAATGTAGGTATATATATAAAATTTTCTATGGTAGTTTTACAGTATAAGTTATATCAATATTTTATAATTTCAACAGTATATGCTTTCAAAAGTTTATTTCATGTCAGCCTTAAGGTTGTTTGCACTGACTGATATACGTTGGATTTTTTTTAAGGGATGTGTATTTTGATTTCAAGTATAGTCATATGTATAGTCATATACAAATTGGTAGAGGAAATGTTATATAGTATATATATGGTTATATTAATATAGTCGGTCTGCACACCTATGTATATATATTAACCGAGGTATGCATATTTTGTTGCATATTTTATAAACTGTGTCTGCATATGTTGGCTAGTTGTATATAAGCTCACTTATCCTATTTATCTTCCTTGATCCAATTCTGATTTGAATTCGTCTATTCCTATTATCAGCTTTGATCATTGAACCGTGTCCATCTAGCTTTGTTTTGGAATTCAGATCTGGATTTCATAACTCACTTCTTTTTCTCTGGCCTCGAAAGGTGAGAAATCACTCAAGATTAACGTTCTTTTATTTACTAAATTTGATTTCAATTGAGACGACAATTGAAATATGAGGCTGTAGTTATTTAAATTGTTATATATGCTGTTATCTGTAACTATTCACTTATGGGAAATGACACCATATCCTATTGTTTGTATATTTATTTTGATGATATATGCCTGTTGTTATTATTATTTACATATCTGTTATCACTCTGCAAGTTCCCTGTTAGTATAGAAATCACTATGGGTTGAAATGATACATACCCGAACAAACTTTAGAATAGGAGAAAATCGTTATGGGTTGAAATGATAAACCCAAGCGATTTTCATTTAATTGAATTGGGATTACGGGTTGAAATGCTATCCACCCGTATACATTTAGTGTACGGATTGAAATGATAAATATCCGTAACACTTGACCATATGATAAGAAATATATACAGACATCGTTGGTCCATATATATAAATATTTTGAAATTTAATTCATTGTTTTGGAAAGAAATATATGGTCTTATTAAATGTTAATCCTTAATTTTTTTATATATTAAGGGTAATGATATATAGATTTAATAATATTTAATTTAGTCAAAATTTGATTTAATACATAAATTATGATAAATATTTATGTAAGTTTTATTCCAAAAAGTATTCTACAATTTACTAAGATTGGGAGATAAATGTGGGTTTATCTAAATGGTATTTAAATAAGGATTTATTCAATTAAATCAATTTTAAATTATTGAATGGGAAATTTAAGGGTATGATTTTGTAACTGGATTTTTATTTAAGTGATTTAATGAATATTTCACGTTTAAATAAATTAAAGAAAATATTGAGTAAAATGTAATTTAAGGTTACTTAAATGATATTGTATCTAATGAGGGATTAATTTAAGACTAGATAATAATGAGGTTAAATCGAGATCTATATGGAACTATTAAATTGAACATTTAATTAAATATTAAAGCTTTGAACTATATTGGGATTTAAATGGTTTATTTTGAGATTCAGATATGTATTTGAAATCAGTATAGTTGAATTTATTATTTAGAAACTAAATTGATTAAAAAGTTAGTTTGAAACGTTGAATACTTAAAGTTTTGAAATATATTGAATATAAAGCGTATTTTGTGATTTCAAATTCGAATTTGAGATCGATAAAATTGAAGTGGTTATTTTAGAAATTGAGTTGAATTTAAATTAATAAATTGAGATTGAAATAGATTTAAATGGGATGGTCGGGTTGATGTTAAATGATTTGTTAAGTTGAGGGAATTGAAATTACTTTACTGTACAAATTATTTAATATATAAAAATATTATTTGGGAAGTATAGAGATATTTGAAGTGAAAATGATATTTGGTTTTGAAGTATAAATTAAGTTGAAAAGACTACAGTGTTATAGTGTATATTTCTATCTTTTAGATAGTTCCATGGACCCTTAGAGGATGGTTATCCCAAACATCCTCTAAGTTAATTATATTTCAGTTGATATTTCACTTGAGTTAGATTTATAGATATAAGAATGTTAATCCTGACTCGAGCGTTTTGTGTTTTGGTTTACGCTCGGGTCAGACTGAGAGATACAACATTTGAGACTCACCTTCGAAGTTGAAGCTTTGCTTGAAGATCCAGCTATCTATCCCTTCAGTCATCCGGTTGATTGGTTCAGAGAAGCCATCTGTTGCATTGGAGACTTCATGGCATTTGAACAATTCGGTTGTATTTTATTTCTAACTCTGAGGTATATAGTAGCTTCATGAACTACTATCCTTTATCTATTCCGCTGCATTGTATTACTCTGTGTAAGTGATCTATGATTGATTTATTTACTGTATATTTTAAGTTTTGCCAAATTTTATTAACAATTCTGTATTTTGAATTATTCAAGTCGGACATGTACGGTTTTATTGTTGATTTGAATGGTCCAAAATAGCGGGCTGTTACAGTTGGTATCAGAGCTTTGGCTCTAGGCAAAACTTAGCATATATGGTAAATTTATTTACAGAATCACTTTCGCTCGAGTTGAATCTCTTCCTTTTGACTCGATTTCCTTTGAATTTTGGAATGTCCCTCGGTTCCGAAATTCATTCTTTCTCTCCCTATTTATATTCGTTTGATTCTGGAGTATCCCACAACTGCACTTAATGTTTTGTAAAGGGGGTGAAAACTCCTTTACAATTGGCGTTGATTCATCGAAGATTTCTGTATCCTCGGTTTACGATGCTGCTATATCTTGGTATGCCGAATTCTATCTTTGGCAATCGAATGTCGATTTGCTTTAGAATTCCGCATCAATTATATTCCTGAAGTCACGGTTGACCCGGTTAAGGTCGCCCGAGATTTATAGAAGTATATCCATCTTCTATTTTGTAATTTGATTTTCTCAACTTTGTTTGAGCCTATCTTCGAATCAGGATTCTATTGATTAGAGTTCCTCTAAATTAAATCTTTATCTTTGTTTTGAAATCCATTCTTGAATCATCCTTTGAAAACCAGGTTTGTTGTATTTTAAAATTGTTTTATACGAAATTATTATTTTGATAACTATGATTTTATTCTATGTATAAAAGTGAAAATGTTTTCGATAAGGATTATATACCTATATATAAAACGAATAAGAAATGTTATTCTATATATAAAAGTTTTGAAAGGATTGGAAATTTTGAAAATTTATAAGAAAGTGATTTATATAAAAAGGATTTATAACTGAAGGGTTAAATTTGAAATTCGAGAATTGAATTTCGATATTTTGAAATCGGTTTTAAGATTTTGGGAAAATATATAAAAATAATACGATTTAAAAGTATTTTTCCGAATAAGAAATGTTTCAAATGGGTTCAACTGAATTCCAATAATTTTGAAGAAATTTCAAAGAAGTTTTCAAGAAAATAGAAGTCCAGAACTCACTTATGTCGCTGGAGAATAATTTCGGTGATGAATGCACGCATCATCGACATTGATTTTCGAGTTTCAGAGTGGGGGAGATGCCACTTTAATAGCTTCGCTATGCGAGTGATTTTGTAAAACCGTTTTTGATTTCAAATTCCGAAGTATAATTTGATATTTTCGGAAGATATATGTATATATTTGAAACAATTTAAAGTGAGACCGGTGTTCAGTCCTCGAGTTTTCGATTTGACTAGTAATAACTCTATTTATAAAAAAAAATTGATTTCCAACTCTTAGATTTGAAATTTGATTTCATCGACTATTTTGAAGGTTCGAGCACTTCCAAATCAAGGTTTAAAAGTTTTAAACTAAGAAATTTCGAAAAGTATAAATTTTTTGATAAAGCATATAAGTTTAGTTTTGAAGAGTATGACTTAAGTAAGTTTGAAACCTTTTGTTAAGTAAGTGAATATGACTATTTTTAATTATACTAATATGGAATTTAGTTTTGAAATGTTTTGGAAAAAAAAAAAAATTATTTTCAAATAATGGTTTTCAGAAAGGTAAATTGGATATTTCTAATAGAAATAGATAGTTTAAAAGTTTTAAAGGGATGATTATAAATTTGGAAAACCATTTTGAGTATAATTGATTTTGAGAAAATATTTGGTTTTGAAATTAAATTGAAATTAAAAACCAGTACTTATATGGTGATTTTGGAAATGAATTTGTTTGACTTGAATTATTTTAATTTGGAAACTGGGATAATTTTCTAAACCTATTATTTTGGGAACTTTGAAATTTAGATACTTAATTTGGAAGAAAATTTTGTGAAATCCTATATGATTTTGAAACTGAATTGATATTGAAATGATTTGAAATTGAGAACCTTATATTGTTAAGCACTTGATTTGGGAGTGGTCGAACTTATATAAAATGGATTTGTATAAGTATGAAGTGATTTGAAATCTATTGATTTGAAAGGTACTCAATTTGGAAAGAGATTTTTTTTTAAATCGAAGTCTATATAAGTATGATTTGATATACTATTGACTTGGAAAGTATTCGATTTGAAAATGGAATCTTATATATATATATATGGATTTTATATAAGTATGATATTTGAAAGTATTTGAAAAGGTACTGTATGATATATATTTTCGAAGTAAAGATATGGAAAGTGCCTTCTGCTTGATATCCGCTTTGTGGCCACATCGTGGATTCATTCTATCAATATTATTCTCTCTGATTTTCGGTTTTTCGGATGTAATACTCGAGTGTTTCCCACCGTGGCGTAACCCATGGTTTTTTCTCTCTCGTGAATGCATAGCGCAATTGCCTGGCTGAGTCTTGCCTAGGGGTACGGATTGTTTCCTGGGGGATCCAGGCGTAACCATTGTGTATCCTGCAATCTGTGTAGGTCGCGAATAGTAGCGCAAGTGCCTGGCTGAGTCTTGCCTAGGGGTACAGATTGTTTCCTGGGGGATCCAGGCATAACCATTGTGTATCCTGCACTCTACTAGTCATCATGGCGTAACTCGAAAAGCTGAGAAAGCTTACGGATGTGGATTGTTTCCTGGGGGATCCAGGCGTAACCATTGTGTATCTGCGAACCATGGTCGGACAAAGGTTTTGGTTTGGTTGTTTGTTTGGATTGTACTTTCCATATCAGTTTTTAAAGTGTTTTTCAAGTATTTTCACTGGGTGTTAAAACGGGTCTACTAAGTACTTGAAGAATTCTAGCTTTGCGCCTGATCAACGCATGGCCAGAGTCTGCAAGAACGAGGATAAACTTGTTGAAACATCGAGTTATAAAAGTATTTGTGGAAAGAAAATTTGTTTTGATATAAAAGTATATTATTATAAAGGTAATTTATTATAAAAGTATTTCCAACAAGAAAACTCCATATTAGTTTTGAAATTTAAAATTCTTATGGTTTGAAATAAATTATTCGTGCCCGATTCTATTCTTTTGAATCTACCTCATCTGCTCAGCTTTATTTTTCACCTATATTCCGTTTTCGGAATCTACCTTCCTTTCCTTTTTGAATAAATCTTTTAAATATTGCTTATTTGTATACTACATTGTTTGATATAAAATTTTAGTGTTATAAATATTTTTGAAGTTATAAATTAAATAAAATATCTTTAAAGAAAATGATTATTAATTTATTGATAATATTTGAAAGGTATCTTGAGAAAAATTAAAAATTTCATAAATTTTGGATTTAATATTTTCAGTAGTCTTTGTAAATAGAAGTAATAATGTAAATAATTGTTTGCAAAGGAGTTTGAGAAGTATTAAATATTAAAGAAAATTTAATTTCAAATGAAATTTTCAAATAAATATTTTAAATAAAATTTACGTAGTTTTAAAATTTATTGTTTATCTTGGCTTTCAATCTATTTTTTTTCTAGTTGTTTTATTCTCCTATCTCCTTCCTTTTCGGGGACGAAAAGTTTTGAGTGGGGGAGAGTGTAACGACCCGGAAAATTTTAACAATTTTAATTGATTCTATAACGTATTTAATTGAATATTTGTGAAATCTTATAATAATTGAATTTTTAAATAAAATGTTTATATATTTAGAATACGTATATTTAAATATAGCAGATTGTAAATTTTCAAATAATTTTATGGAAGTTTATTTAATTGAGAAAACGTGCTGTCCAATTCAAGCTATTAATTACTTTAATTGATTTATGAATCAGTGCGTAACGGTTTCTTTTTACTACCGTTAAAGATTTCTATTGCTTAATACTTTTCCAATTCAGGTAGACTTTTCCATTCGTAACCATTAATAAATTTGAGATCATCGACCTTGCTTTTATTATTCCTTGTAGTTTCGTGCACTGACTTTACCTTTCCCACTACCCATAATTTTCTCTATACGTTTCTTTTGCAATTGAAGCGTATATTTATATTTATGGTGGTGCGTTTATTCTGGTCTCTCTTTATTTTTGTTTTTAACGCTTGAAAGAATCTCAAATCATCAAGCTAGTAGCATCCGTTCCTTCCCTCGCTTTCATAAGGCTTATAATATATAAACCACTTGCTTATAGATCTGAACACAACTTTGCCATCAAATTTAATGTGCCTTCCTCTCCCTATTATTTCGGTTCCAACCTTCCTAGTGAATGGCTTTAATAATTTTTGGCTAAATCATAGCTACGGACTTTTCAAATTTCTTTCATTTTTTTTATTTTTCCAATTCCTTCATTTGCTTCAAAAAATTTGAACGTGCCTAATCATCTCAGCATGTATATATAATGTAAGCCTACCTTTCCTTGGAAAGCTATTGCTCACAAAATTTCCTGATTTCTTTCCTTTTATCCATTTTTATATCCTTGACTTTCAAAACTCATTATGTGTTGTACAAACAAACAAAAATTTATTGCCTTAAGTGTATAGCTAAATCAACTATTGACCGTTACAATTACTTTTATTTTTATATTCATTTCAATTTATTACTTAAATAACGTTTTGATGAATTAATGGACAGCTTTACGTTTCTTTTGCTTTTGAAAACTTTATATTTAAAGTGTACGTTTCTTTTTCATTTCAAAATTTTGAAACATGCTGCCCCATTTAAGCCATTAATTGTTTTAATTATTTTTCTTAATCAACATATAAACGTTTCTTTTTATTATTCCAGGATTTACATCCATACTTTAATCTCTGCTGTTCCATTTATTTCATTTGAAATCTAAATTTATTTACCATTCATTTATACGCCTCTTTCTCTTCCCTCTTTTACCTCTTCGTTTCCGTGTTTCTAGGAATATATATATATAGTATAACATAGATTGCATCTTCTTTTCTCTCTGTAGGCTATTCGTTGCCCTCAAATTAATATTAAAAGAGGAGAGAGCTTTGTAAATATTATATAAAGTCATATAGCACGTTCACATATCAGATGCAGACCTACCTTTATATTTAAGAAACTAGCATTTTCTCTATTGCCTGAAGAATGCCCTTCGCCATGTCATGTTGCTTGAATCATGCATTTATTCTTCCTTTAAAAATCGCCTATTCTCATCTCCCCTCCATCTTTTCTTATTTCTTCCAAACCTGAGCATGAGCTCTCTCTTTTCCTTGGCCTGCCTCCTCCCCATGGCTGCATGCATTAGTTGGCAAAACATTTCCTCTCTGGTTTTTAAAAGTAAGTACGCATTTTATTTGATATAAGTCTATTTTATATATTAAGAACAGTATAGATTGTGCATAAGTTTTGTTTTATATGTTTACTGCAACTGTGTGGATTTTGAATTCCCTAACAGTTGAACTTTAAAAATAATAATATATTTCATAATAGTATATATATGATAATTGTTATATTTATAAACGTGTATATAAATATTTAACTTCTGTTCATATATAAAGGTTAGTATATATTTATACCGTATTATGTATATTATTTTAAGATTTTACGGTATATGGTTTTTGACTTTTGTTAGCATATAGTTATCGTACGGCTTTTTGATACGTATGTTTTACTAATTAGTTGATAAGTTAAAAATATATATATATATATACGCGTTTTATTTTACTATTGGTAGCTTACGGTATATATGGTATAAGTTTGGCAGCCTTCTATTAATATACGTATTTTTATATGTTTTATATATTTGGTTATAACAGTTTCAACTATAATAAAATATGTTATTTTATTTGCTTTCATATGTTAGATATACAAAATATAGTATTTCAATTTTCGTTACTGTTTTGGTATATATATTATATAAAATTGGTGGGTACAAGTTTGATAGGTCAATTTATAATATATATATTTTTATGATTGTTTTAGTATTTTAGAGTCTACCGTACTATATTTTATTTTATTTTCAACAATTTACATAAGTTATATTTAAAATGTAGGTATATATATAAAATTTTCTATGGTAGTTTTACAGTATAAGTTATATCAATATTTTATAATTTCAACAGTATATGCTTTCAAAAGTTTATTTCATGTCAGCCTTAAGGTTGTTTGCACTGACTGATATACGTTGGATTTTTTTTTAAGGGATGTGTATTTTGATTTCAAGTATAGTCATATGTATAGTCATATACAAATTGGTAGAGGAAATGTTATATAGTATATATATGGTTATATTAATATAGTCGGTCTGCACACCTATGTATATATATTAACCGAGGTATGCATATTTTGTTGCATATTTTATAAACTGTGTCTGCATATGTTGGCTAGTTGTATATAAGCTCACTTATCCTATTTATCTTCCTTGATCCAATTCTGATTTGAATTCGTCTATTCCTATTATCAGCTTTGATCATTGAACCGTGTCCATCTAGCTTTGTTTTGGAATTCAGATCTGGATTTCATAACTCACTTCTTTTTCTCTGGCCTTGAAAGGTGAGAAATCACTCACGATTAACGTTCTTTTATTTACTAAATTTGATTTCAATTGAGACGACAATTGAAATATGAGGCTGTAGTTATTTAAATTGTTATATATGCTGTTATCTGTAACTATTCACTTATGGGAAATGACACCATATCCTATTGTTTGTATATTTATTTTGATGATATATGCCTGTTGTTATTATTATTTACATATCTGTTATCACTCTGCAAGTTCCCTGTTAGTATAGAAATCACTATGGGTTGAAATGATACATACCCGAACAGACTTTAGAATAGGAGAAAATCGTTATGGGTTGAAATGATAAACCCAAGCGATTTTCATTTAATTGAATTGGGATTACGGGTTGAAATGCTATCCACCCGTATACATTTAGTGTACGGATTAAAATGATAAATATCCGTAATACTTGACCATATGATAAGAAATATATACAGACATCGTTGGTCCATATATATAAATATTTTGAAATTTAATTCATTGTTTTGGAAAGAAATATATGGTCTTATTAAATGTTAATCCTTAATTTTTTTTATATATAAAGGGTAATGATATATAGATTTAATAATATTTAATTTAGTCAAAATTTGATTTAATACATAAATTATGATAAATATTTATGTAAGTTTTATTCCAAAAAGTATTCTGCAATTTACTAAGATTGGGAGATAAATGTGGGTTTATCTAAATGGTATTTAAATAAGGATTTATTCAATTAAATCAATTTTAAATTATTGAATGGGAAATTTAAGGGTATGATTTTGTAACTGGATTTTTATTTAAGTGATTTAATGAATATTTCACGTTTAAATAAATTAAAGAAAATATTAAGTAAAATGTAATTTAAGGTTACTTAAATGATATTGTATCTAATGAGGGATTAATTTAAGACTAGATAATAATGAGGTTAAATCGAGATCTATATGGAACTATTAAATTGAACATTTAATTAAATATTAAAGCTTTGAACTATTTTGGGATTTAAATGGTTTATTTTGAGATTCAGATATGTATTTGAAATCAGTATAGTTGAATTTATTATTTAGAAACTAAATTGATTAAAAAGTTAGTTTGAAACGTTGAATACTTAAAGTTTTGAAATATATTGAATATAAAGGGTATTTTGTGATTTCAAATCCGGATTTGAGATCGATAAAATTTAAGTGGTTATTTTAGAAATTGAGTTGAATTAAAATTAATAAATTGAGATTGAAATAGATTTAAATGGGATGGTCGGGTTGATGTTAAATGATTTGTTAAGTTGAGGGAATTGAAATTACTTTACTGTACAAATTATTTAATATACAAAAATACTATTTGGGAAGTATAGAGATATTTGAAGTGAAAATGATATTTGGTTTTGAAGTATAAATTAAGTTGAAAAGACTACAGTGTTATAGTGTATATTTCTATCTTTTAGATAGTTCCATGGACCCTTAGAGGATGGTTATCCCAAACATCCTCTAAGTTAATTATATTTCAGTTGATATTTCACTTGAGTTAGATTTATAGATATAAGAATGTTAATCCTGACTCGAGTGTTTTGTGTTTTGCTTTACGCTCGGGTCAGACTGAGAGATACAACATTTGAGACTCACCTTCGAAGTTGGAGCTTTGCTTGAAGATCCAGCTATCTATCCCTTCAGTCATCCAGTTGATTGGTTCAGAGAAGCCATCTGTTGCATTGGAGACTTCATGGCATTTGAACAATTCGGTTGTATTTTATTTCTAACTCTGAGTTATATAGTAGCTTCATGAACTACTATTCTTTATCTATTCCGCTGCATTGTATTACTCTGTGTAAGTGATCTATGATTGATTTATTTACTGTATATTTTAAGTTTTGCCAAATTTTATTAACAAATTCTGTATTTGAATTGTTCAAGTCGGACATGTACGGTTTTATTGTCGATTTGAATGGTCCAAAATAGCGGGCTGTTACAACACTTAAACAATTTCTGGAGATATTGAGTAATAATTTCAAGTTAAAGGGGCTTTATACTGATTTGTGGACGTAGTAGTTAGTTTGACAGTGTGGCACATCTGGACTGATTGTGATCAGCGGCTTTTTCAAAACATTAAATTACTAGTCTTGGTAAGATTCAGACTACTGCTAAATCACTATAGGATTATCCTTAGAAAATCAAAATAAGTCAACCTAGCTTGTTATAATGATAATATTCTTTGTAAAAGGTTTAATCTTACCTAAGTTTAGCTCTACCATCAAGAGGAAAACCGATGTGGTAAGACACGACTTCTATAGCAGTAAATTTGAAATTGGAAACACGTTTCAAATGAGATGCTAGCTCGATGATTTGGATGTAATAGATAGTGACTTCATATGCATGGGTAGTTGCAAGATTAGTGGTGTAGGTCTTGTGTAGTTGAAGACATACTTGAACTCAAGGAAGTAGAGGAAGTACTGGTAGTTGTTAGATTAAGCGACATGGGGAAAGAATGAGTAACATGTGGATATGAGTAAATGAGTCAACTATTGAGTTGGAGTCATCACTTGTTTTGGTATCATAGTAGATACAATTTTGTTTCTAAGTTAATATATGGATATAATATGTACTCCTTTTCTTTGCAAGACACCCATTTATGTTATGGGGTTATAAGGTTTTAATGACGCATACTATTGAAGTTTATGAAATGTTCTAACAAAGTACCAATTTTCTAAAAAAAAGTTTAAATTTAAAATAAGTAATATTTTTATAAATGTTATAAAATAATTTCCATTTTTTTTGAAAATAAAATAATTATTTTAAAAATTATTTATGGTTAATTAATTAAAAGTAAATTAATTAGATCAATGAACACATATATTGATATATATAACATTATCTTAAAATAAGGTATTATTTACATATATAACTTTTGAAATAAATTATATTAATTAAAATTGTCATAACAAATAAAATAATTAAGTGTTAACTAATAAATAATACGATACATATACATACATATATGTATATATAAGATATAAGTGTATAAATATAAATTTTTTAGTACATATATTCAATTCAAAAAGTTTAAAATAAATAAAATTAACTAAAATGTTAATTAATTATTTGATTATATTAATTAAATAAGACTTAACTAATTAAATTGAGATAAGATTATACATAAGATTATTATATAATTTAAATAACTTATAAAATGTTATACAAGAATTAAACTTAAATAGTATAAAACGAATATTAGGCTCAAGTCCTTAAAATCAAACTTAATATACGGAAATTCTCCCTAAAAAATGATTCTAAATTAAGTCCCTAAATTAAGTTACTGAATAATTGCATACATTTCTGCGACTATTCAGTGAATAATTACAGACATTTATGCAATTATATCGAAAAAAATGCATAACTGTCTGCAATTATTCAATGAATAATCACGGAATTTTCTGCAATATTTTTGGTGAATAATTGCGGAAATCTTTGAAATTTTCTTGTGAATCATTGCGGCAATTTCCATAATTTCTTTAAAAAATTACGAAAATTTCCATAATTTTTCACTGAATAATTGCAGAAATGTCTGTAATTTTTGGATATAATTGCATAAATGTCTGCAATTATTCGCTGAATAATTGCATACAGTAACTTAATTCTAGAGACCTAATTTACATACTCTTTTTGGCAAGGATATTTGATGTGTTTTGAAACTTAATAGAGACTTTAGCCAAACTGTCCCTAATATAAATGTATAATAAAAGGTGAAACAGTAAGACACCCAAATAGATTTATGGAATAAATACATATGTATAGTATGTATACCGTGATTTTAGATACCCATGAAACTTGAATCACGATGGTATTTCGTAAGAAATACATTATTCCATAAGTCGATGTCACTCAATTTAAATATATTGAAGATTATGAATCTTTAATATAAATGTTGTCCTCTACCATTTATATATTAAATTAATGGATTACTTGCATACTCCTTAGTTTTTGAGTTTTCCTTAAGCTAGTGATGTTATATGTAGTACTATTAATATACAGAATATACGAAGTAAGATAACTACGGATATTTATTGAGCATTCCTTAAGGTATGTGCATTATACTTAGGACGTCACGAAATGATAAGTACTAGTGAATAATCTTAGTTTATTTGTTGAGATTTCCTCAAGGTAAAGATGAAATTAAGACAAGGACCACATTGTTAGGAGTTGTATGTAATACAATTGATAGGGAGCTATCCATCGTTTGCAGGCCTATGATTTATTGAGCTTTTGCAACAACCCTGGTTTTGGGTGATTACCTGTAGTTATAATTTAATATTGCCAATTAAAAATAAATTAGAGATTTAAATTGTTTATTTGGAATAAACAATGTATTTGAAAATAAAATGTGAAATAAAGTTTTAGAAACTTTATTTTTGGTTGTTTGGGTTGAAGATGAGCGCAATACGATTTTTATTTAGTGAAAATGCAATAATTCTTGTAATTATTGCCAAATGCTTCTTTTAATAATTTTTTAAAGGAAGTATTTGATTTTTAATTGTGTTCATTATAAATAAAAAGGTTAAATTTGACTTAAAAATAAGTTTTGATCATAAAATTGATGGAAAATGGTTTGTTGAATTTTATTGCACAAGAAAATTATTTTTGTATAGTTTTTGGTATTAAGAATGGGGTTTTGTATATATATTGGTGAAAATTAGTTATTTAATTAAAAATAAGGGTTTTTATTAATAAAAATGTTTTTATAACTTAAATTTTCTTTTTACTGGTGAAAATGTTTGTAAAGCATGAAAATCTATTTATGTAATTTTATTAAGTTAAAACTTTGTGAAAACATGATGGTTTGGTTAATTACATAAGTATAATTGAGAATTAAGTGATAAACTAATTAAATTAGACTATTTTCTTTTCCTTTGGACCAAAGCCCATTATCACATAACCTGAACAAAGAGAAAAAAATGAGAAACTCTTCTTCTTTCTCACCATACGTTCATTCAGAGTAAGTAGTAAAAAGAAAAAGAGAAAAAACTTTACCTTCTTCCCAAATTTAAGCGAAATTCCTATTTTTTTCAATTAATTGCGGTTTATATCAAACCAAAGAGAATTCAATAGGTAATCAACTCCAAAATATAAGTATTTCATCAAAAATCTAGTTTTGAGAAATTCGGAATGTATGTAATCTCTTCTTTTGGGTTTGCATATTTCTATTTTGAGCTCTGACAGGTTGTTGAAGCTAAATCCATCTCCAAGCCATCAACTTTCAGCTACAAATCCAAGTATTTGCTCTAATATTGCATGGCAAGTATTAAAAATCACAAATGCTAGCTGAAGCCAAGCTTCAAATTGCTATAAACTCTGAAAAGTTTGCTTTTGTATCTTGTTTTATGCTCGGTTTTGTTTGTGCTAAAATTGTTCTGACCTCCACTGTGCATGTTAATTCTTGCAATTACGGCAAAGAAATGCCACCGGATTTTCTTCTGATAGTAGTTCATGTGTTGTAGTATAAGTATGCAAAATTTCATAGCAAATCTCTTTTGTTTGATACCTGAAAATTTTGTTGCAAAATCAATGCGCAGCCTGTAAACCACCTGCACATTTTGTTTTTGAACTGCTGCAAACATGGCCCGAGTCCATGTTTGAGACAGTATAACTTTTTCATTTTCAATCGGAATTCATTAATTCTTTTTTTATTTGAAAGCTGAAGATTTAAGTTTTCTAGTATGTGCATACCAATTTTCAGCTCAATATATGGTCGTTTGATCCTCTGTTTCAAGCCTTTATGTTGAATCCAAGATGGTTTTCAGGCCTGGAAATTCTTTTATTTTTGAACCATTGCAAACATGGCCTGAGTCCATGTTTGAGATATCGTAAATTTTCCATTTCCAATCGAAATTCATTGATTCTTTTTTTTAAAGAAGAAGTTTTCTAATATGTGCACACCAATTTTCATCTCTATATGAGATTGGTTGTTCCCTTGTTTTAGGCCTGTATGTTGAACCCAAGATGGTTTTCAGGCCTGGGCACATTTTTGTTTTTGAATTGTTGCAAACATGGCCTGAGTCCATGTTTGAGATAGCATAACCTTTTCATTTCTAGTAGAAATTCATTCATTTCTTTTTTTTTGAAAGCTGAAGTTTTCTACTATATGTAAATCAATTTTTAGTTCAATCCGAGGTCGTTTGGCCACCTGTTTCATGTCCGAAAGTTGAACCCAGAGAAGATTTCAGACGTGGGTATTATTTTTCCTATGCATTTTTATGTTCTTATTTTGTCCGATTTTTGACTTTTATTTCATGTTTTTGTGATATTTCTGAAATTTTTTGAGGGCTATGATATCTATCAATTAGCTAGCCAAATTTTGATAAATTTGAAATTCAAATTTGAATTGAATGACGGTTTTGAGTGATTTCTTTGATTTCGAGCACGTATTTTTCGAAACAATTTTGAAATAATTTTTAAAATTTATGGGCATTTCAAAATAATTATTATATAATATTTTAAAGTATTTTCAAGTGCAAAATCTATTTATTCTCTATAATAAGGGAAATTTTCCAATAGGGTTTTCAAATTGATTTCGAGAATTGGTTTTCAATTGTTTTCCAAAGTAAATTATTTTATATATAAATTACACGTTTTTTTGCACATTTCGAGCGAATGAGAGGGAGAATTAAATGGTTTGATAAAACACGTGGTATTCGACACATGCGTTTATCTTATCGGTTAATTTCCGACTTGTCCATTTGATCGTTTTGACCTTCGAGTCGAGTTTACCAATGAGATGAGGTAAACTTTTTACGGCTTTGAGTGTGAAATTTACTAGCAGTTAGTAAACCTTTTAGTGTGAACATGTGGTATGGGACACACGTTAACAATGTTCAGATCCATATCCGAGAGTTTGTGACACATTTGCCATTGCGGCGTATTGCCAGTACTGGACCTTCGGGTCATTGTCATTGCGACGTTTGTCACAGCGGCATGTTTGTTCTCGAAACATTTGCCGTTACGGCATATTTCTCATTGCGGCGTATTTGCTATTGCGGCGTATTTTTCATTGTGACGTAGTTGCCTTCGGGAGTTGTACCATATTTGAGATCAGTACTTGGTAGGCTTCGGCCAAAAGCACGTGCAAATTTTGAGATGTTTCATTGATATCCTTAGTGTATCACCTTTTTCATGGTTGACCAATGGAGTGTGTGTGTGTGTGTGTATATATAGCGATTGCCTTATGGGAATTTGAGTTGCCTACATTGGTGTTATTTGAGATTTTCCTTTTTGGCATTATTATTGAGATTTGCTTATTGGCATTATTACATGAGATTGCCTTTTGACGTTTATTTGGGATTATATTCTCCTATGTTGGAGAGTTATATTTGATTGCCTTATGGTGTATTTTTGAGATGATAATTTCTTTGAGATTTCTTTGAGTTTGTCAATATGGAAGGTTTTAGGATTTCTCCTTTTTAGGAGTTACATTTTCCCTATACCACCATTGATGATTTGTGATATGCCGATGATATGAGACTTGCTATATTTAACGTTTTATGGATTGTTTTATCTCTTTTGAGATTATATGTTGGTGTAAGTTATATCATCTCATCACTTAAAGTAACCATACCATACTTATACTCATGCTTATACTCAGTATTGTTCCTTCTTGTTTAAGAAGAACATTACCCTTATTCTTAAGCATTTATTACTGCTTATCCTCTTAAACTAATATGTTTGGCTAGACTGACCCGTGTATTTTTTACTCGGGGAAGACCGAGGTGTTTCAGGTTAGGTACCTTTAGACCTAGCCTATTCTACTTCCGCATGGACTCTTTTCTGCTATCTCCCTTTTGATATAGCTTTTAAGTAGTCTTTTATAGCTACTATGATATGTATATTTTTTGACTCTTGTTTATATTATAGTCATCATACCGCATATGTAATGTATCATTTTGTATACTCTGTGATATATCTATACATGTATATATGTGATTATCTGCTATTCTGTGATGTGTTTAACATTTGAGTTATTGTATTTTGTTTTGATAGATCCTATAGCCACCTGTAGTTTTTTAATAAGCATTTATTGGATATGTCGATCCACTTAAGTTAGGAAAAAAAAATAGAGCACTAATCGACGCATTCAACAGATATTTAGGACAAGACTATAGATGGTCGCTCCCAACCAGCCATATTCTCCGCATTAGCAGACATTATTAGCCCGTAATACTCTTTGTTAATGTGGGTCTCAGATTGGGGTGTTGCATCTTTCCTCAAGGTTAGAATCCCGAGCCATATGAGTCCTAACACCCATTGGAGAACTCAAAATAATTCTTTGTTTCATCTTAGAATTTTGAGAAACATAAAAGTCTAATGAGACCTTATTAGGAAAATGAAATAGTAACATTTAACCTTTCTAATATTGTAAGAACATCTGCTTTGCATAAATTAAACTAATCTACATCGATAAAAAAAGATAAGCCAGCTTGAAGCTTATGTTCTATGGCCTCCTCCTCCCCTTCATTCCTTCATTCAACTGACATTCCTCTTCTCCAGTCTGTCGTAGCCATCCCCATCCATCCACTTGACCTCCCTCCTTCCTCTTCCATGCCTACACCCCATGCTTCTCCCCCACTTATGAACCCGTCTCGATCTACGTCGTCGGATCTAGGTTCATACCCATCCAGAACCCTTCTTCCCTTATCAAGTCCCCTCCTTTCGCTCTTAATCCGACCTCTAACCAACATCTAACCATAATTAAACCCACATCCGTGTCTTTATCTGATTCAACTCAGTTAAATGAAGTTCCATTATTGGCATCTCGTAAGGATGGTCAAGTTTATTGAAGAAACTCCCTAAAAATGCAGGGAAGTACAAGCCAAAGAATGTTCATGTTAATTTATCCAAAAAAAATTCGATTATCCCACCAAATGAAGTTTTTGAGGAAGGAACTAAATTTTAGGAGCAATATTTGGTAGGTTTTTTCTTGGAAAAATCTCTTTCATGTACTATCCTTTTGTATTATCTTTGTCTTATTTGGGGAGATTTGAATGGTATTAAGGTTAAATTGTATGGGAAATTATTATTTTTCCACTTTGAAAATGAATGGAGGAGAGCTAAAGTCCTTGAAGCAGACCTAATCATCATAAAAGGCAAAGTTTTTATAACAATTCAATAGAATCTGACCATCGATAGTCTACAGGAGCAAGTGAAATTGATTCCACTATAGGTGTTGTTACTCGGTTGCATGGCTCGGCCTATATACATGGTTCAGCCATGGTGGTTCAGCCGCTCACCGCTTGGTTTTGAAGAGGGAATCATCGTTCGGCCAATTCAAGGCCCGATGTGTTTGGACAGGAGGTGGTTCGGTTTGCATGTTCTAAGAGGGATCACGTGGCAAAAGTAGACTGGCCATGGACCATTCGGCCTGGATGCATCGTTCGACATGCAAGTGTCGTTCAGCCTAAGTACATCGCTCGACATCCTTCATTCAACCCATTGCTCGGCATCCTTCATTCGAACACCATCGCTCGGAAAGTGTTGTAGGGAACTCAGTATATATATCGCCCAGAAAAGCGTCGCTCAGCAACGTCGTTCGACAATCACCGTTCGGCCTGTGAAGTTAAAGGTAATATGGTTCGGTCTGGATGTTCAGCGAAGGGCGGCTCGGCATGGGTAGTTTGGTCGAGGAAGCACGGACACGTGTCGCTTAGCTTAGATGGTCGGCGCATGTTGCTCAGTGTGGAAGGTTCGGCATAATCTCTCGGTGCATTCTAGAGAAGTTGGTAGGTTATCAGGCCTACAACAAAGTGAGATGATAGGCATGACTTTGCCTCGAGTCAACCCACTATTTGCCACGAGTCTCTTGAGGGTTTACTTCGAGTCACTTGATAATCGACCAAACATGATGGATCGGCATTTCTCGACCGACATTTCTCGTTCGGCCTGTCTCGTTCGGCATGCCTGGCTCGGTGCGTAGAAGTCACCTACTATGAGCTGAGATACCTTGTTCTTGGGCCCATGAAGGAATTCCAGCCTATCTTCACATATAAATAGAGGGGCAGGGGCGCAGTGAAAAGGGACTTTTTTCGTGAACTCCGGGGAGACTCTGCCATTTTCAAGACTCATTTATTTTCTGTTAGAACTTGTATTCAAGTTGTTGTGTACAGATTGTTTCTGTATTCAATTATTTGAAAAAGCAATAAAGACTAAACCCAAAGTGGACATAGGTAGTTATGCCGAATCACTATAAATCTAGTGTTCTAGTTTTTACAATTAATTTTGAGTACATTCCTCTATTTTAATTTTCTATCTTCATTAATCTCTGTACAAAAATCTTTCTTTGGGTGTTAGAGACCAATTTTGGTGCTAACATTTTGGTGCTTTCACTGAGAGTCACATTTTCAGGTTATTAGGATCTACTTTATAGCTACTGAATTGAAGAAATCCCTCGAAGGAGATCCAAGTCATTCACGGAAAGTCCATTGATTCTACTCAAAGTTCCTACCAATAACTCTACAATGGGAAGACCTCGTACCAGATCAGCCTCTCACAACGCTGACGTCAACAAGACTGCTAGCGTTCAACAAATAAGAACCAACAATCAACAAGCTAATCTAGGCGCAGGAACCACTGTCCAAAACCGAATGGAAGTTGTCACTAGAACATAGTTCAACGAATTGATGAGAGAACTCATGGAAAGCAAAAGACAACTTAAGGAACAAATTCAAGCTAACGCCAACCTCATGACTCAGCTTACTCAACAACAGCGTTAGAATGCTGGAGGAAGCCCCGCTTCTTACTCCTCATCCAACAACTCTGCTTCATCCGATGAACTTCCCTGGCATAGGTGCTATCGAACTGAAACAACGCAAACAGGTGTTGCTGATCGATCAACCATGGATGGTCCAGGTTCCCTACCTGGAGCCATGGCCCCTCACTTACACAAGGAAATCATGCCCAAGCTGGAACATGACACTTAGGATCTGGTGCACGAGTGGAAGCTGGACGGTCGGCTTACCAAGGTCCTAATGAAGCTGGTCCCCAGGATGCACGTTTGGTAGATCGCTAACAGAGGAGGAACCAACCAGAACGGTCTCGTAAAACAGATTCCAACCTGCCATCTTCCATACAAACCCCATACCTAGCAGCTTTGGTCAGACAGCTGATGAGAGAAAATCAAGGCTTGACTAATGATGATTGGGAGATATCTAAGAGTCATACTCCATTCAAAGATACCATTCTGCAGGCTGAGTACCCCAGAAAGATTAACATGCCAACTATTCCAGCCTACGAAGGGAAGAATGATCCCCAACAGCATGTGATGAGATAAGAATGAATGATGGATTCTGCTAGAGAAAATGATGCAACTAAGTGTAGATGCTTCTCAATAACTTTACCTAGAATCACTACCATGTTGTTCACCTGACTTCCTCCGTGGGCTATCTCCAACTTTGATGAATTAGCGACGAAATTTGTGGAGCAGTTCAGGATTCATGCCACACGTCCCAAGGACGTGATGTCTTTGTCCACTGTGATTCAGGCTCCAAGGGAGTCGTTAACAGAGTACTTACAAAGATTTCACGTTGCGGTTACTGAAGTTAGCAATCCAAATGACCATGCCATTATGATGGCTGTGATGCGAGGAGTAGATCCGAATTCGGAGTTTAGAGATTGGTTGGTAGGAAAGCCTCTGACTATACTGAACGTTTTTATTCAAAGGCGCATCAATTCATAAGAAGAGAGGAAGCCAGGTGGACGAGGCGAGACAATGTACCAGGGCCTGTAAGGAGACTGTGAAGAGCAACATCGCTGTAAAATAATCCGGTGATAACTCGGGAAAGGTCCAGGTCAATGACCAGAACAAGCCATAGCAATCTAAAGGGTCCGGAGGAGAAAATCCTGAAAAGAAAAGGGAAGCAGGAAAATGGAAACCAAGGATTCCAACTTATAATGAATACACTCCTATGAATGCATCTCTGGAAAATATTTATCTATCGACTTGTAATACTTTTCAATATCGAAAGCCACGCCCAAAATAGTCCACTGAGGAACAAAAGCGGACTGGGAAGTATTACCGCTTCCATGAGACTTACGGGCACAAAACCGAGGATTGTAAACACCTCCACGATGCTATAGAAAAGCTGATTAGATAGAAGAAGTTACAGGAGTTTGTCAAGAATCCGTAGGAGGGAGGACAAGGAGCATCAGACCTCGGTCGCGGGCAAGCTCCACGGCATCTTGAGGAACCTGCTCGGACTATGGGAAAACTAATCATAAACATGATAGTTGGTGGGCCTCGCCGGTCAGACAAGAATTGGCAGGAGATGGAGCGTTATGCCAGTTCCTTAAAGCACGCAGATTTTGAATGTTGTTCAAATACAAAAATGGGTCCCCGACTAAACAGCAACAAACGATGACGGACGATATAGTGTTCAGGAGCAGAGATGCTGATCTGGTAGAGGCTCCTACCGTTGACCCGATGTCACCTCCGCAACGATCGAGCCAGCATTTGTGAAAAGAATATTGATTGATTGTGGAAGTTCTGTTAACATCATCTTCAAAAAAGCATCTGACCAGAAGAAGATGAAGACAAAGGATCTAAAACCATCTAAAGACCGTATCCATGGCCTTAATTGTGCAGCTACTGATGTAGTGGGTTTTGTTGAATTGCCGGTTGAACTTGGACAAGGTGAACGTAGGAGGGTGCGAATCCTACCTTTCATCATTTTGGATGTCGATTCTCCATACAATGTGTTTCTGGGTCAACCGGCCCTGACAGAGTTTAGGGCAGCTTTGGCCCCATGGTGTTTGACCTTGAAATTTCCGACCAATAAAGGAGTTGGTGTTGTGCATGGCGATCAGGTGACTGGTCGTTCGTGTTATGTGGCTGAGCTAAGAGACGCTCAACGAAGAGAGAAAGGATATGTTGTGGACAGCTCAGTCCGCATCCGAGCCACTGAAGATTGACAACTAATGCTGAGTCTTGGCTCAGGCAACATAATCGGATCTATAGAGACATAGATTCGAGAGACGATGATGAGGAACCTAGGGAGGCAAAAACAGCACTGGCTGAACTGATGATTGACATTCCAGTCAGCCGTGATGACCCATCACGAGTACTTAAGACCGGCTCACAACTCAACCCCTCGATGACTGAGGATTTCACTGATTTTCTCTGAGCGAATCTGGATGTTTTTGCTTAGACACATTCCGATATGTGCGGAATTTCTCCCGCTATTGTGTGTTATATATGGAACATAGACCCGAGGTATGTACTAGTAAAGAAAAAAAGAGAGGCATGGACCTAGAGAGGTCCACTGCTCTCAGAGAGGAGGTGGACAAACTCAATGCTAATGGGTTCGTCCCCGACACCCTCTACCCTGAATGGGCATCTAACCCCGTGCTAGTGAGAAAAGTAAATGGAAAATGGAGAAACTGCATAGATTACTTAGATCTAAACAAAGCATGCCCTAAGGATAGTTTCCCTTCACCCAAAATTGACCAGTTGGTCAACTCAACGGCAGGACACGAGTTATTGCCATTTATGGATGTGTACTCCAAGTATAATCAAATCCCGATGCACATTCCAGACCAAGAACACACTAGTTTTGTCATAGACGTTGGGGTGGATTATTATGTAGTGATGCCTTTCGGATTGAAAAATGCTGGAGAAACTTATCAGCATCTGGTGAATTGGATGTTTAAAGACCATATTGGTAAGACAATGGAAGTCTATGTGGACGACATGCTCGTGAAGTCACGGCAGTCAAACGATCACATTCGAGACTTGGAGAAATGTTTGATATACTTAGATATTACAGAATGAAAATCAATCCTCTGAAGTGTTCCTTTAGTGTTGCGTCAGGGAAGTTTTTGGGTTTCATTGTTTATGCACGAGGAATTGAAGCTAACTCAGAAAAGATTCAGGCTATTTGAGACATACAAGTACCCAGAACTATAAAGCAAGTACAAAGCCTGAACAGAAAAGTGACTGTGCTGAGTCGATTCATATCCAGAGCGACAAATAAGTGTATTCACTTCTTCGATGTAATAAACAAAGGAAAGAGAAATTTTGAATGGATGCCCAACTGTGAGGATGCATTCCAAGCTCTGGTATGGCATTTGGAAAGTCCCCTGGTGCTGCCGAAGCCAGTAGACCATGAAGTGTTGTACGTATACTTGGCTGTATCTCAACATGCCATTAGTACGGCTTTGGTTCACGAGGAGGACCGAGTTCAAAAGCCGGTATACTATGTCAGCAAACGATTAATGGGGGCAAAAAGAAATTATCCTAAAATTGAGAAGCTAGCCTACTTCTTAGTGATTGCATCATGCAAGCTTCGTCCGTACTTTCAGGCACACTCGATGAGTGTTTATACCGATCAATCCTTACGACAAGTACTCCAACGACCAGAAACCTCTGAAAGGATGTTAAAATGGAATATCGAGTTGATTCAGTTCGATATTACCTTCCTCCCACGAAGGGCCATACAAGGGCAAGCGCTAGCAGACTTCATTGCAGAATTCACCGTAACAGACGAACCAAACAGTCATGATGTTATTCCACCCATTCGGTGGAAACTGTACACCGATGGGGCATCTAACGACCGTTGTTCTGGGGCTAGTATAATTCTTGTGACTCTCGAAAATCGATCAATTTGTTACGCTTTGAAGCTCAATTTCCCAGCTACAAATAACTAAGCTGAGTATGAAGCGTTGATTGCTAGCTTGAAACTTATCAGGGAACTTGGAGTAAAATCGGTTGAAGTCTTTTGTGACTCACAATTGGTGGTGTACCAAGTGTGGGAGGACTATCAAGAAAAGGGTCAGATCGGGTTCAAGAGCTGTTAGCATACCTCGAATATTACGATATTTCGCATGTCCCGCGTGAACAAAACAGAGAAGCCGATTCAATGGCAAAATTCACAAGTTTTGGCGACGCACAACAAATAAGATTGGTTCCCATCGAAATCTTACATGCTCCGAGTATAAATGAGATGGAGGTAGATTTCATGTTAGAAACAGAAATCGAGAAGGAGTCATGAATAACCCCATTCAAGCAATACCTGCTACACGGGGTCTTGTCCGAAAGAAAGAGCGAAAGACGACAAGTCATTCGCAAAGCTTCACGATATATAATGCAGGATGGAATAATGCATCGAAAGGGATTCTCGGTCCCCTTACTCCAGTGCATTGTCCATCTTGAGATAAAACGAGTCCTGAAGGAAGTTCATGAAGGAGAATGTGCGGACCATACTAGGGGGCAGACACTAGCAAAAAAGATCCTCCGCTATGGATACTATTGGCCACCTATAAATCGGGATGCTATGGACTACGTAAGAAGATGTGACAAGTGTCAAAAGTATGCAAAAATCCCGAGAGCTCCGCCAACGAAACTCACACAAATGGTTAGTCCCTGGCCGTTTGCAATATGGAGAATCAATATAATCAGTTCCTTACCTATCTCCAACGGTGGTGCAAAATACGCAATAGTTGCGGTCGATTACTTTATCAAGTGGGTGGAAGCAGAGCCCTTAACTACAATCACCACCAAGAAGGACCTTAATTTCTTTGTGCGAAACATCATATGCCGTTTTGGCCTCCCGCGAACCAGCATTACGGACAATGGAACTTAGTTCGAAAGTAGGGAGTTCAAAGAATTTTGTCAAAAGTATGGCATTAAGAAAAGGTTTGCAGCAGTTGCTCACCCAAAAGCCAATAGATAAGTAGATGCCATGAACAAAATAATAAAATCCATATTGAAAAAACATTTGGAAAAGGATAGGCGCAAGTGAGTAGACGAGCTTCCAATAGCACTTAGGGCTTACAGAACCACCCACAAGTCCGCTACTGACCACACTCCATTCACATTGGCATATGGCACGGAAGCCATTATACCCGTGGAACCTAAAGTTTCTTCACATCGGGTAACTCATTATGGCCCTAAGACAAATCAGGATCTTTTGTTGGAATCATTGGGCTTTGTTGACGAAAAACATGAAGAAGCTGATTTAGGCTGCATATAGACATCGAGTCACTCGATATTATAGTGAAAAAGTCCGACCGAGAATCTTTGATGTGGGCGATCTCATTTTGAAGCGAGTTTTCTCGATCCCATCGCATATGAATCCCACATGGGAAGGTCCATACGTCATTGAACGGAGTCTTGGAGAGGGAACTTTCAAGCTAGTGACCGTTGATGGCGCGACACTCCCTCGAGCATGGAATAGCGAGCATCTGTGACGTTATTATACTTAGTCTATTTCTTTCGCATTTTAGTTGCAATTATTTCCAGTGTATGTTTGTTTTGTTGATTCTTAGTTTTCGGCATGTAATAAGACAATTTAGTTCGTTTTCACTAATAAAGGCTTGAAGCCATCTTTTCCATGAACTATTGATGTTTCTGTGTTTTGTAATTCTATGGAAAAAAAATTAAAGTTACATTGTTATGTCTAGCATATGAGTGCGCACAAAAACTTAAAAATCTCAAAGCCCTAGAGTGCGGACTGGAGTACTCTGATCCCCAGGGTGCGGATTAGAGTATAAACGACTTAAAATCTCCAAGTTCCAAGAGTGGGGTCTGGAGTACTTTGAGTCCCCAGAGTGTGGACTAAAGTATAAACGACTAAAAATATCCAAGTCCCCAGAGTGCGGACTGGAGTACTCTGAGTCCCCAAAGTGCTGACTAGACTATAAATGACTCTAAAATCTCCAAGTCCCCAGAGTGCGGACCGGGGTACTATGAGTTCCTAGAGTGCGGACTAGAGAATAAATGACTAAAAATATTCAAGTCCCCAGAGTGCGGACTAGAGTATAAACGACTAAAAATCTCCAAGTCCCCAGTGTGCGGACTAGAGTATAAATGACTCAAAGATCTCCAAGTCCTCAGAGTGCGGATTGGATTACTCTGAGTTCCTAGAGCGCGGATTAGAGTATAAACGACTTAAAATCTCCAGGTTCCCAGAGTGCAGACTGGAGCACTCTAAGTCCCTAGAGTACAGACTAGAGAATAAACGACCCAAAAATCTCCAAGTCCTTAGAGTGCGGACTAAAGTATGAACGACTCAAAAATCTCCGAGTCCCCTAAATGCAGACTGGAGTATGAATGACTCAATAATCTCCAAGTCTTCAGCGTGCGGACTGGAGTATAAACGAATCAAAAATCTCTAAGTCCCCAGAGTGTGGAATGGAGTACTCCGAGTCCCCAGAATGCGGACTAGAGTGTAAGCGAGTTCAAAATCCCTAAGTTCCCAGAGTGCAGACTAAGTATTCTAAGTACCCGAAGCGCGAAATCGAGTATCAACGATTACAAAAATTTCCGAGTCATATGGAAGTGAAATGGGACTTATGTAGCTCACAAGATTTTGGGTTTCGACTACAAGTTATATAATAAGCTGAAAAGCGAAAGTCATCGAAGACAAAGGAACGAAGTTTTATTCACTAATCCCAAAACAAAGTTCCACTACAATTCCTTCTAAACTCGGAGTCAAAAGTATATTTACATCGACTATGGAAATAAACAGAAATAATTACATAATATTGGCTTATTATCGTTGAACGAGGCATGATAGCTACTTCTTTGACTTCTTCTCCTTCCTTGGTTTCTCAGACGACTCCTCCCCCGAGCGTTTCCTCTTGGACGCCTTGCTTGCTAGGGAAATGGTGTCCAACCAAGGAGGAGGAACTTCCAGTGGTCTGGTCCCATCGGGAAGAATAACCTTCAGAGGCCTGTTCAGCGGGTCATCAAGTTCAACCGCTTGGGGCTCAGCCTTAATTTCAGTTTTCTTCTTCCCCTCCTTGATGATTTGTTCCTCCATGCTCAGCTTTGAAGTATGTTCGGAGGCGTCTGTAATTTCAACTTCATCATGTTCTTCGACTGGCGATGGATTTTTAGATTTGTCTTCGTTAAGCACCTCGATTACTTGAGGGTTAGGTCCGGGAGTCTCTCCCGTTTGAATTGCCTCTCCCGTTTTCTCCTTCTTTTTCGTGGCGACATCGCTCCTTGGAGTTGGCTCGGGGTCAGAATGGCCTGCACGAAATCATAAGAGAAAAGTGTTAGAATACATTTACTACTCACCAAAAACGATGGCCCTTCGAAATCAAGGAAGAAAAGTTATGTACCAGTATCCAGCTGACTCTCAACTGTCCAAGGAGTTTCATCTTCTGGAATGGGGGATAGAACGTGAATATCAAGACCAGAATCTTCCGGGTCATAGCCAATATGCTACTCGAAGGGGTCAAGTGATGGGCGGCTAGTCGACTAAATAGGGGGAGGAACTGGAGACTCAATTCCGAACGGACCGACAGTCTCATTCTTTCCTTGTGATGAGGAGGAATCTCTGCTATAAAGAGCCTTCGCTGTAGACAAGTCCGAAGGCTCATTCCCCTGGAGAAATTCCTTCACTAAAGCTTTTCGTCACCCTCTTCAGTTCCCGACTCAACCTTTTTGATTTTTATTAAAGTGTCCCATGCTTCGACCAAAGATTCCAGCTAATCTCCGGCAAGAATTGTTAGGTCGCGATGCATAGAACTCGAGCATTATACTCGGCTATGAGCGGATCAAACATGCACTTGATTTCCTCCCACCTGCCTCAATAACCACCTCAAGGCGAGAATCAATTTCCATGAGCGCTATTCTTTTTCTCTCCTCACGGGCTTCATCTTCAGCGTTTCAGCCTTGGAGAGTTCTTCATTGAGCTTTGTTTTCAGGAGTCATGTAGCAACAATCTCGTCACAATATTGTTGCGACTCTTCTTGGGTGGCAGTCTTTTCTTCCTTTTCTTTAAAAGTAGCTCTTCCAACTCTTTGACTCATTGAGCGAACGTGTCTCTCTCCTTTTGAACGATGTCTTTCTATAAAGATAAGGCGCTACAACGTTGAACCGCTTCATCAATTTCCTTTTTGTGTGCGGCTTCCAGACGATTAACTGCCTCAGCGGTGTCTTTAGCATTTTTCTGAGCAATTTCAAGCTAAGACTTGTATGAGGAAAGCTCTTCATCCTGGGCTTTAATAATGTCTTTGTCATGGATGGCTTTAAGTTTCAGACGATCGATTTCATGCTGTCGTTCGATAGAAACTTCTGAAACTTTTTCTACCAAATGAACAAATGCGTCGTGTTGGACGTAGACATCATTATTATAAGCAATGACACTTTGTTTAATATTCCTCAGAATAGGATGAATCGCTGGGAGAAACTTCAGACCGTCGAAACATATTTTTGGGAACATGGCCTTAAGCTCGGTTAGTTTTTTGCTATCGACGGATCATGTGCAGGAGCAGAAGAAGTGTGTCTAGAGACTATAGATTTTTTGTGAGGTTCCCGTGATTGCCTGGTATTAGATGAACCAGAGTGTTGGTCATGGTGAGTCTCAAACTGGGACCCCTTATGAGCAGATTTCTCCCTGCTTTGCTTTGGTTGAGAGGGAGGATCGTGGGGGTATGAAGAGTGACTGTAAGTTTTCCTTCAACTCGATGAATCGCGGGGGCAATAGTCTCTATCGCTGTCGTCGTCTCTATCTCGACGTTTGCCAGACCCCGAATCCCAGCTAGAATAATGGAAAATAGAGGACCCACGAAGGCTGTCAAATCCATATGAGCGTCCCTTATCACCTGAACAGAAATTAAGTGAGCACGAGTTAGCAAGAATAACACGATGGCTGAAGTTTAAGTGCAAGGTGAGGTGTACGTGTTAATGTGTGTG
The DNA here is from genome assembly GCA_030765085.1 of Allium cepa. Lineage (NCBI taxonomy): Eukaryota > Viridiplantae > Streptophyta > Magnoliopsida > Asparagales > Amaryllidaceae > Allium > Allium cepa. Next base: position 832,644,492 of record CM060941.1, read on the forward strand.
TCCTAGTGTTTCCCCCCGACGGACCAGTTTCTTCAGCTTTACTTATCGGAGTTTTTCTCCTTGATTATGGGCTTGAACACCTTCATCGCCTCTCGCGGGAGAATGGAGTTTTATAGCTTCTGGATCGTCAATGCCATAATTGAGTAAGTCATCGAGAATAGTGAGTGAAAGAGGCTATGCAGTAGGATCGTGTAATATGGAAAAACGGAATAGTCTAGGTAGATAAAATAAATAAAAGCAAGGAGACACCAGGATTTTATACTGGTTCGGACCTCTAGTCCTACGTCCAGTCCTTAAGCTTCACTTAGGAATTTCACTAACTAACACCCTCACTTAACCCGGAGGAATAGGTTTACAACTTACCCGAACAACCGAACGTGATTTCTCGCCTCAAACACCGAAGAGGACTTCAACTCAATTACAAAAATAATATCCGACTTGTTGTGTTCTTATCAACACCAATGAGTCTAATGTAGTACAATATTCCTATAATCTTATCCTCGAGAGTATGCAATGTGTTTGTGAAGATTTAGGAAATGTGAATTGCTATGAATCAAAAGAATGTTGAAAACAAAGCAGCGATTCAAGCAATAGATTTGTGAGTGCTTTGAGAATTTCTAGATAATATGTTCAAGAAGATAGTAAGATTAAAGCAAGAGAATTCGGTGAATTGAAGATGTTAGAATTATGTATTTATACTTATAAAAGAGGTGCATCTGTTGGCTAAGGTTGCAGACAAGAGATGCTTCCATTTCCATTGGTGAATGGTTGCAACTCTTGGGAGGAAGAAGGTGTCCACTCATAGAAAATTCGCACGTTCAAATTTAGTCGACTGAACAGAGATTTCAGTCAACTGAAAATATGAAGTAAAATTTTGAGGAACAAATTCAGTCGACTGAGCAGGGTGTTTCAGTCGAATGAAACTGTACATGTTTGCATATATGTAACAGGTTCAGTCGACTGGTCATCCCGGTTCAGTCGACTGAACTGTTAAGCTGTGCACAATGAATGTGTATTAAGAAATGAAACTTATAACATGTGTTCTAGTGTTTATGCAAGCCTCTTGAGGATAGATTTTAACAATAAATCTAAACTAAGACCTATATAAAAATCATACTTATGTTTATTCTTGGTCTTCATCGTTCTTTCTTTAGCTTTGCACAAATCTCTTCCTTTTTGTTGAAGCACATTGTCACTGATCAAAATCTTAGCGTATCAACATTCTCCCCCTTTTTGATTGATGACAATACTCATGTGTGTAGAGATTATTTTCTCCCCCTAAGTATATGCACTATCTTTTCTACAAAAACAAGGTTAGTAACATAGATTTCTCCCCCTTTGTCATCGACAAAAAGGAAGTAATAATCACAGAAGTATATTGTCAAAGCAATCACTGATATGCATGTTTATCGTTTAAGAATGTAGCATAGAATATAGCATAAAAATGTAGCATGAGAAATAAAATATAGAATGTTACATGAATGAATAAAACATAAAATGTAGCATGAATGAAACATAAAAGGCTATTTATACAAGCCTTGTGAAACTTAAAAGAATAAAAAGTCACAAAGAGTTTATTCATCTTTGTCCCAATCATATGAAGCTTCTCTCCCTCCCCTTGGTTCGCGGATAACGGGTCCACCTGTGGGAGGTCTATAACTTCCTCCTTGACCACTAGCGCCACTCGTGCTGCTGCTTGTATGTTCTTCGGACGAGTGAAAGTAGGTGCAGGACGCTTACCGCATGATGTTGAAGCAGTAGTGGAAGTTGAGCATGAGATGACATCCCATAATTTATTGAAGAATCCTTTAATTTTATCAAGTTTGTGATCTACCTTCTTGAGGCGATTATCAAGAATTTGTTGATTTCTTGATAAAATTCCTAACGATTGATTGGCAGTAAAGGTTGTCTCAATGATACGAATTTCATCTTCTTGGTCAAAGGGTTCTTCATGTGCAGCTTGTGGAGGTTGTTGCGCTTATGGAGGTTGTTGTTGTTCTTGATGCCTAGCTTCCCATTCGGCAAGAGATATAATGCGAGGAGGTCTATCCGGGAGTTGCATAAGGCTTATTGTCCGTTGGTTAATTTGATGGACCATTGTATTTTCGGACTCGGGTAATGGCGTATCAACATTGAGGAGAAGTCTCATGATATATTCTCTAAAATATATAGTTCGCATTTTGCCATAATTAAATGTGAGAAACTCATCAAGGATTAGTTGGAGCCAATTGACTTGAATATTGCCCCAAATAGCGTATAGAGCTCGATAATTGATTGGGTAGACAAGTTCATATGAACCCGTTCGTGGAGTAATAGTTCTCATAAGAGCTTTGTGAAGGATTCTAGCTCTAGGTCGTAGGGAAGTGGACTTAATATCTCTAATGTTAACATTATCATCCAGAAATTGATGATTTATGTTATCACGAATTTGATGGATTGAATTCTGCCTCATCAAGCTTTCTCCCTACGTTAGGTGATCCTAAGATGTGTGCCATTCGATCTAAGAAGAACCAAACTTTCTTCCCACACACCATACTCCAAACACTATCTTGGATTTCTTGGAGTTTGGTGACCAAGATTAAGATTTGCATAAAATAATTTGACCATGATATGGTTTATTGCATGGTCATTTATTTTCAAATCCAAAAGAGAAGTTAAACCTGCCCGATCCGTTAATGCTTGAATGTTGTATGTCTGAAGGCTTTGAAAATCAACGAAGGAGTGCTCGAAAATGCGAGAATTCTTTATTTTATTCCACCTTGTTACAGCTACGCCATCATAGAGCCATTGTGCAATTTGAGCATCAATTGGCTCGGAGGATGAAGAAGAAGAAGCTCTTGATCTTTTTGGGGCCGTTTGTCGTAAGTTTTGAGAGTAAATTGGGGCTAGGGTTTTGGAAATCAATGGGGAAGAGAGAACTTTTGGAAGGTAAAAAGTGAAGGTAAAAGGGTAAAAACTGGTTGATAAAAGGGGAAAAGTTGCCTGGGAATTGGTGTTCAGTCGACTGAAAAAGTCTGTTCAGTCGACTGAATTTTTGGCCGAAATTTTCTGTGTTAAATTCAGTCGACTGAACAGAAGTTTTAGTCGACTGAACTATTGTATATTTGTTTTCTGTCTAGTGTTCAGTCGACTGAGCAGGAAGGTTCAGTCGACTGAACCTTGAGTTTTTGGAATTCTAAATTTTTAAAATAAATTTCAATAAATGATTACAATAGTATAGATATAATATGATATAATAACATGATTTGGCCACCGAAATAATCATTTCTTTGGAGATGGACTATTTTTCTTTTTGCGTCCTTCATTCTCCATATAGTTTATATCCCATGAGCTTGGACTATACTGAGGAGTCTTTGGTGACATCCAAGGATTCACGGGATCGGCTGGTGTACGGTATGACGAAGATGGATCATACGATCTAACTGGCCGAGGTAGAGGCTCAGTTACTTCGTTTTTCTTCGAGCCACAAAAACGTAAACCGATTTGCTCTAGGAAGCTTAATCGTCTCGCCGTTACATTTTGTTCGAAATATAACTCTCGTTGAAGATCTATTTGTTGTTGTTGAAAGTGATGAATCTCATCAATTTTTCTTTTCGTATCTGCTGAGATAAAAAGACCACGTTTAGCCTTCTTCGATTTCGGTGTGTGTCCAGTTCGATAGTTGTCCCATTTATAGACTGGCTCATGCTTTGGTGTTGGAGTAGGAAGTTTTGGTGATGTTGGTGAGTTATCGATCGAAGAGGTGATGTTGATTGGGGAGTATGAGTTGTTTGAGGACATTTTTATATCTTTTCAATCTTTTGCAAGTGAAAATGAGTTGTGAAAATGAAAATAAGTTAAACACGTATTTATAGGATTAACATTCTAAAAATATTGTGGTGATAATTTATCAAAGTTTTTAAACCAAACAAAAATTTAATGGTTAAAATAAACCAGTTAGAAATGTATGGATTAGAGATAACCCTTATATTATTATTTATAATATATCATTATTTTGAAAATGTAAATTGAAAGTCATAGTTTTCTTCATTCAGCCGACTGAACATATAGATTTAGTCGACTGAATTGTAATTTTTTTTCTATAACTTTCTATAAAATCTCTTTAAAAGAGATTATTCCTAATTCTCGTCGTAATTTTATAAAGAAGTTTTTTAATAAAGGTTTAGTAAATATATCGACACTTTGATTTTCGGTAGAAATATGTTCTAAATTTATGATTCCTTTTTCGATATTGTCTCGTAGAAAATGGTGACGAATGTCTATATGTTTTGTACGAGAGTGATTAACCGGATTTTTAGATAAATTTATTGTACTTGTATTATCGTAATATATTGTAGAGTTTGTTAAATTTATATTAAAATCCTTAAGTGTTTGTTGCATGTAGATAACTTGAGTACATGCTAAGGCGGCTGATATATATTCCGCTTTACACATGGAAAGTGAAACACAATTTTGTTTCTTACTAAACCAAGATACAAGTGATTTTCCGATGAAATGACACGTACCACTTGTACTTTTTCTATCTGTTCGAGATCCACCAAAATCAGCATCACTGAATGATACTAACTCAAATGGACACTCTTTTGGATAGAAAAGACCAAAATCTTTAGTATTATTAAGGTATCGCATAATTCGTTTTAGCGCTCTTAAGTGTGATTCTTTAGGATTAGATTGAAAACGTGCACATAAACATACACTCATCATTATGTCTGGTCTACTAGCGGTTAAGTAGAGTTAGGAACCTATCATACTTCTAAATAATTTTTGATCTATACTTTTGCCATTTTCATCTCGATCGAGATGAGTAGTGGTACTCATAGGAGTAGGTTTAGCAGAAGTGTTCTCCATTCCGAAACGTTTAATTAGATTAGCACAATATTTTTCTTGGTTTATAAAAATTCCATTTTTTAATTGTTTAATTTGAAGTCCGAGAAAATATGATAATTTTCCCATATGAGACATTTCGAATTCCTTAGTCATTATATTTGAAAATTGTTTACATAAATTTTCATTTGTCGAACCAAATATAATATCATCTACGTATACTTGAATTATTAAAATATCTTTAGTAGTATTTTTAATGAAAAGCGTTTGATCAAGTTTTCCAATTTGAAATCCCGAGTTTAGTAAGTAACTTTTAAGTCTTTCATACCAAACACAAGGTGCTTGTTTAAGACCATATAGTTCTTTCTTTAATTTATATACATGATCTGGATATTTTTCATGTATAAATAAAGGAGGTTGTTCCACGTATACATTTTCTTTTATAAAACCATTTAAAAATGCATTTTTAACATCCATTTGATAAAGTTTAAAATTGTTAAAACATGCAAAAGCTAATAGAATACGTATTGCTTCAAGTCTTGCAATGGGAGCAAAAGTTTCTTCAAAATCAATACCTTCTTCTTGATTATATCCTTATGCTACTAGTCTAGCTTTATTCCTAGTTACATTACCTTGTTCATCTATTTTATTTTTGTAAACCCATTTTGTTCCTATAACAGATTGATTATTCGGACGGGGAACTAATTCCCAAACATCGTTACATTCAAATTGATTTAATTTTTCTTGCATCGCAATAATCCAGTAATCGTCTGTTGATGCTTCTTTAGGGTTTTTAGGTTCTATTGTAGAAATGAAGGCTACATGTCCCATTTGACTTAATTGATTTCTTGTCTTAACTTGAGAATTGATTTCACCTATTATGTTTTGAGTAGGGTGATCTCGGAATATTCTTGGTGACGATCTTAGTTCATTATTACAATTTTCAAGATTTGTATCTTCTATATTTATAAATTCTTCATCATCTTTTATACTTAATTCTTTGTTGAAATTCTCATCAAAAGATACATGTAAGGTTTCTTTGATTACGTTTGTTCGTTTATTAAATACTCGATATGCCTTACTTCGTTCTGAATATCCTACAAAAATTCCTTCGTCGACTTTTGGATCAAATTTACTTAGTTGATCTTTTGTATTTAAAATAAAACATTTTGATCCAAATATTTTGAAATAAGATATATTTGGCTTTTTGTTGTTGAATAGTTCATATGAAGTATTTTTAGTTAATGGTCTAATTTATATTCTATTCAATACATAACATGCAGTAGCTACGGCTTCTGCCCAAAAATGTTTTGGTAGAAAACTTCCATTTAATAATGTCCTAGCGCATTCTTGTAATGTTCTATTCTTTCTTTCTACAACTCCATTTTGTTGAGGAGTTCTAGGAAATGAAAAATTATGATTTATTCCTTTCTTTTTACAGAATGTTTCAAAAGCTTCATTTTCGAATTCGCCTCCATGATCACTTCGTATATTTTTAACCTTCAAATCTTTAGTGTTTTGAATTCTTTTGACAAATATTTTAAAATGCTCAGAAGTATCACTTTTATTTTTTATAAAAACAGTCCATGTATATCTTGAGAAATCATCAACTATTATAAACACGTATCGATTATGATTAATGGATTGAACTTGTGTTGGTCCAAATAAATCCATATGTAGTAATTCTAATGGTTGTAAAGTCGAAATATTTTTCTTGGATTTGAAAGATGATTTCTTCAATTTTCCTTTTTGAAAATCATCACAAAGATTTTTTATTTTAAAGTTTATCTTGGGTAAACCTTTTACTAATTCATTTTTGGAAAGTTTTCGAATAGTTTTAAAATTTATATGACAAAATCTTTTGTGCCATAACCAAAGATCATTATCTTTAGCTAGTAAACACATACTTGTATTATGATTAATATTCATATTTAGAAAGTAAATATTCCTATCTTTTTTTCCTTCAAAAACAAGATTTTGGTTTTGATCAAAAATACTACATTTATTTTCCGAAAAAGTTATTTTAAAGCCTTTGTCACAAAGTTGACTTATGCTAAGTAGATTATGTTTTAGATTTTCAACTAATGAAACATTTGTTATAAAAGGTAAATTTGATGTACCGTAATTTCTCACATCTCCTTTGCCAATGATATAGCCTTTTGAATTGTCTCCGAAGGTAACCGAGCCACCATCAAAGTATGTGATGTTTGTAAGCATATCTTTGTCTCCGGTCATGTGTTTTGAGCAACCACTGTCTAGTATCCATATCTTCCTTTTAAGTGGGACCTGAAAATAAATACAAAATTATTGGTACCCACTTTTTAATAGGGTCCTAAAAAGTTAGAGCTTAGGAAGCCAAACCCAATTTGGTTTAGTATCCTTTTTATAAATATAGTTTTTATTATAGTGAACACTATTCATAAATGTTTTAATATATTTATTCCTTATTAAAATATTGGTCTTTGGAACCCAAATTTTGATTGTCTTGGTTTCTATTTTTGTTTTAATAGGTTCTCTTAATAACATTTGTTGTTTTGATTCAATATTCATCTTGAAATTTGTATTTTTCTTTTTAGAAAATTTTGACTTCTTTTTATATCCCAATCCATGTTTATTTGAAGAAGATTGAGAATTTTCTAAAATCTTTGATAAATTTTCTCTTCCTTTGTTAAAGTTAGAAATATTTTTAGTGATACTATCTAATCTAGCTTGAAGACTATTATTTTCTAACTCAATTTGTCTAATCTTAGTTTTTAACTCATGATTTTCAGAAACAATTATATCATTCTTTGTCTTTTGAGTTTCAATTTCTTCACTTAAAAGTGATAATTGAGTTTCCGAATTTGAATGAGATTCTTGAACCTTTTCAAGTTCTTCTTCTAAAATTTTCTTTTCATCTTTTAACATATCCCTTTCAAATTCAGCTTTGTTTTGATTTTCACGAGTTTCTTTTTAAGAGATTTTATTGTGTTCAAAAGTTCAGTGTTTATTTCAATTAAATCATCGAAAGTTAAATTACTTACATCAGATTCTTGAGCCATGAAGCATACATTTGCCTGTTCATTGTCGCTATCATTTTCACTTTCGGATGAAGATGAATCCGAATCATCCCATGTTACAGAGAATGTCTTCTTTTTGAATTTCTCTCTCTTGTGTTTGTTGTTGAGAGTTTTTTGATTCTCCTTCTTTTGCTCTGGGCAATCCTTGTGCGTGTGGCCTTTCTTGTGACAGTTGAAACATTCTATATTCGAGGATGTAGGTTTGTTCAAGAAATTCTTATTGAATCCGTTTTTGTTTCCTTTTCTATATCTTAAGAATTTCTTGAAATTTTTGACTATGAATGCTAAATCCTCATCTTCAGACTCTGATTCTTCCTTTTCCGCATGAAAAGCAACATTCTTTCTTTCTTGAGCTTGATCTTTCTTAGCTTGCATATTTACTTTATATGACATAAGATTTCCCATCAATTCCTCTGGTTTCATTGTGGATAGATCATTTGCTTCCTCGATTGCTAGTACTTTTCTCTCCCATTCATCAGTGAGTGAATTTAGAACTTTAGACACAATGTCAAAATCCGTGTATTTTTCTCCTAGTCCAATTAAAGCATGATGAATGTCTTGAAATCTTGAGTACATGTCATTGATGGATTCATTTTGTCGCATTCTAAAGTTTTGGAATTGATTCTTCAGCATGGATATCTTTGTTTGTTTAACCTTGTTTGTGCCTTCATGTATGACTTTAAGTGTTTCCCAAATTTGATATGCAGTAGTACATATGCTCACACGGTTGAATTCGTTTCTATCCAGGGCGCAAAATAGCATATTCATAGCTTTGGCATTTGCACTAGCTTCATTTTTTTGAATTTGTGTCCATGTAGGATAATCGGTTGTAGGTACAACGAACTCTGCTTGAGTAGCATTCCAGGCTTCGAAACTTGTTGCTTGCATATAAATTCTCATCCTTGTAGCCCAATAGTTATAGTTTAGTCCATTGAATAAAGGAGGTCTTTGGGTAGATTGTCCTTCCGCAAATGTAGAACTATAGGCAGATGTTGTGCTTGTACTTGCGTTATTTTCCATATTATCAATATGTCTAATAACGATGTTATGGTTATAGGACGACCTTGCTCTGATACCAATTGAAAGAGGCTATGCAGTAGGATCGTGTAATATGGAATAACGGAATAGTCTAGGTAGATAAAATAAGTAAAAGCAAGGAGACACCAGGATTTTATACTGGTTCGGACCTTTAGTCCTACGTCCAGTCCTTAAGCTTCACTTAGGAATTTCACTAACTAACACCCTCACTTAACCCGGAGGAATAGGTTTACAACTTACCCGAACAACCGAACGGGATTTCTTGCCTCAAACACCGAAGAGGACTTCAACTCAATTACAAAAACAATATTCGACTTGTTGTGTTCTTATCAACACTAATGAGTCTAATATAGTACAATATTCCAATAATCTTATCCTCGAGAGTATGCAATGTGTTTGTGAAGATTTAGGAAATGTGAATTGCTATGAATCAAAAGAATGTTGAAAACAAAGCAGCGATTCAAGCAATAGATTTGTGAGTGCTTTGAGAATTTCTAGATAATATGTTCAAGAAGATAGTAAGATTAAAGCAAGAGAATTCGGTGAATTGAAGATGTTAGAATTATGTATTTATACTTATAAAAGAGGTGCATCTGTTGGCTAAGGTTGCAGACAAGAGATGCTTCCATTTCCATTGGTGAATGGTTGCAACTCTTGGGAGGAAGAAGGTGTCCATTCATAGAAAATTCGCACGTTCAAATTTAGTCGACTGAACAGAGATTTCAGTCAACTGAAAATATGAAGTAAAATTTTGAGGAACAAATTCAGTCGACTGAGCAGGGTGTTTCAGTCGACTGAAACTGTACATGTTTGCATATATGTAACAGGTTCAGTCGACTGGTCATCCCGGTTCAGTCGACTGAACTGTTAAGCTGTGCACAATGAATGTGTATTAAGAAATGAAACTTATAACATGTGTTCTAGTGTTTGTGCAAGCCTCTTGAGGATAGATTTTAACAATAAATCTAAACTAAGACCTATATAAAAATCATACTTATGTTTATTCTTGGTCTTCATCATTCTTTCTTTAGCTTTGCACATATCACTTCCTTTTTGTTGAAGCACATTGTCATTGATCAAAATCTTAGCGTATCAACAGTGAGGTCAGAAAATCCTTTCAGCGAACCCTCTAAGTGTTATGGATACGGCTCTTTCTCCATTGGAGGCTCCGCCTATTATCTTTTTCCTTAGTTTATAAGCCAGTTTCTTTTTCCCCTTTGTGGGAGGAGGCGGTTCATCTATTCCAGGTGCCTCAACCATCGGATTCAGAATAGGGCTTATATTCTCACCCGGCGCTCGGCCTCCTTTATTTCACCTTCCTCAGATACATCAGGGGTCTCTCTTGTTGAAGGCATCAAAGGCCCAGCTTGCCTTTTGCCTTTGTCCAAGGCAGGTCCGGCTATAGTAGCGCTGTGAGGGAGACTTATTTGGCGACCTTATGCCAACAACCCAAATTTTGAGAGCGATTCATTGGAAATGATGAATTTGATGTTCTCGGTCTCCCGTGGGAACAACTCGAATAGGTTCGATGGCCTCAGAATACCCAGAGCCTTTGGGACGTGGGCTGATACCTGTAAAAGTTGAGAAAAGGTTTAAAAAGAATGCACTTTCTGTCGGATACAAATATTGATCCAAAAAAGGAACTTACTCCCTTCTAGCCATCTCCTCGCAAATCCAGGGGGACAGCGCACGTAAAACCATTCCTACTTATATTGGAAGAATTTTCTCCGCTCCCGTCAGGATTTGGCACTTGTTATGTGGCTCAAGGAATATGAAAGATGGGCTGTCGGACCGTCTCTTGAAACGGTAGATATAGAAGATATCACGGGAAGTGGGGAGCCTGAATAGAATGCTCATGGAAAGAATACACATGTCATATATGAACACGTGACTATTGGGATGCAACTGTGCTGGGGCGATCTCAATATACTGCAACACATAATGGAAGAAGGAGATGAAAGATGGCACGCTACCAACCCAACACATGTATTTGTTGCAAGCCGTATACCCAACCAAGGGCAGGTAGGGACGATCTTGTCCCGATGGAACTAGCATGTCGTCAAAAGGGATTCCATGGATCGAGCATAGTCGGGGAAGAGCGTTTTAATTAATTCTCAAAGCTTGAGAATCAACCGAATTGTCTAGGATAATTGCTCCATCTATGGCATCATGAGCCAAGTCAATAGTCGCAGTCGTTGAACTCGGCATATGCTGTGCAGGAGTTGTCGATGGATTCGAAGTTCCCACTAATTCCTGTTGAGAACTTGGCTCAGGTTTATTTAAGACTATGGAGGAGCCCGACTTTCTAGACATCCTCAATGAGCGTCGAATTTGGATAAACACCTGCTTGAACTATACTTGAAAGACAATCAATATTAGACATAACGACAAAAGTACTCCCCCCGTGTGGTGTGTGGACTAATGCAATCGTTCGAATATAAGTGTAAAAGAATTAAAAGTCCAAAAGCTGATAAAGTAAGGTTAAGCATTAAACTGTCATCTTCGAAGACCGTCATCGCTGACCGTCTCCGAGAGCTTGCTCTATGACGGTTTTGATCTTAAACTCAGACATTAACACTACATGTTGAAGGCTATTATTTATTTTTATCGAGTTGAACTCAGGTTTATAGTTGTTGAAATTGGGGAGTTATCAGTCCAAATCAGTTAAATATGCTTGTATGCCTAAATTGTTGTCGTTGTTCATTGTTCTGTGGTAAGGCATGGAAGTATGTAGTTTTGATATACGCTATGCTTAAGCGGAGACAGTCATGATTATTAATGTCGACCCTAGGACCTGAAGCCAATCGACTCACTAGACTGACACCAAAGAATCACTCACTCTTCTCTCCGACACTCTCTCTTCGCTGAACGGCTTGCGGGGGTCATACCGAGCCACATTTGCTCCGTGTACTGAGCCCACCTCATGATCCCTAACCGGGCCGTAACGCTACACTCAAGTGGTTAAACACACTTCCTATCTTTTCCTAACAACCAAACGAACTCCCTCCACCAGACTTTGACTGACACACAACATCACCGAACGACGCTCTCTCTAGACCGAATGACACCCCATTCCTCTTTCTCCCTAGCATTACTCCCACAAGAAGACTACCGAACAACAGACATCCACCCAGAATACTAGTATCGACGCATGAGCCCTCTCTTCTCTCTCGCTTTTTGATTAACGAGTGACTTCCATCACAAGTTCAGCCTTATCTCGCAAACCTAGCGGCCACTCTCCCTCACTTGGTGGCTCACAAGAACCTATATCCAATTTGACCTCCCTCGTCTACAGCAACAATTCCTGCTGAAAAGTACTCGGGAACTAGAGATTCATTCAAAACCCCTAATTTGAGAAAGTCGATCGGATGAAAAATTCGTACCTAAGACAATGAATCGAGGCTGGAGGAGCTGTTTGATTTAGGATTAGAGTGCGTTTAGATTCGTTATCGGGGGAAGTTGTGGAGCAAGCATATCGGATTTAGGATGTGAGGGGATGGTTGAGGCGCTAGTTGGAGTTCAGAGGAAGGTAAATTAAAAGGTCACATAGAGTTGAAGTAAGAGTAAAAGAAAGGAGTGGAGAGGTGTTGGCTTTTATATGAAGAAGGGGAGGTGAACAGGCCTTAACCAGTGGACCTGGTCGAAGTGACTCAATGGTTTGGTGAAAAATCTTGCCGGACAACAATGGATATGCCGAACGAGTGGTTCGGCGTGTTTACATCGACCGGCCCACACCCAAGATAATAATACAATGGAGAATCAGATCCCACTTGATAGGTGGAGAAAAGTGGAAAGCCTGGATTGGTTCAAAGAGCATCATGATGACTCTCATGATACGCTTAGGGGGGCAAATGTTACCCGGTTGCATGGCCCGGCCTATATACATGGTTCGGCCATGGTGGTTTGGCTGCTCACCGCTCGATTTTGCAAAGGGAATCATCGTTCAGCCAATTCAAGGCTCGGTGTGTTTGGACAAGAGGTGGTTCGGTCTGCATGTTCTAAGAGGGATCACGTGGCAAAAGCGACCCGGCCATGGACCGTTAGGCTTGGATGCGTCGTTCGATCTGCAAGTGTCGTTTGGCCTGAGTACATCGCTCGGCATCCTTCATTCGAACACCATCGCTCGACATGCTTCATTCGAACGCCATCGCTCAGCATCCTTCATTCGAACACCATCGCTCGAAAAGTGTTGTTAGGAACTCAGTACATATGTCTCCCGACAAAGCGTCGCTCGGCAACGTCATTCGGCAATCACCGTTCGGCCAGTGAAGTTAAAAGTGATACGGTTCGGTCTGGATGCTCGGGGAAGGACGACACGCTATGGGTGGTTCGGTCAATGAAGCACGGACACATGTCGCTCGGCGTATATGGTCGGCGCATGTCGCTCGGTATGGAAGGTTCGACATACATCGCTCGGTGCATTCTAGAGAAGTTGGTAGGTTATCAGGCCTACAGCAAAGTGAGGTGATCGACATGACTTTGCTTCAAGTCAACCAGTTATTTGCCTTGGGTCTCCTGAGGGTTTACTTCGAGTAACTTGATAGTCGACCAGACATGATGGGTTGGCAATTCTCGATTGGCCTGTCTCGTTCGACATGCCTGGCTGGGTGCGCAGAAGTCACCTACTATGGGCCGAGATACCTTGTTCCTGGGCTCGTGAAGGAAGTCCAGCCTATTTTTGCCTATAAATAGAGGGGCAGGGGCGTAGTGAAAAGGAACATTTTTTTCGTGAACTCCGGGGAGACTCTGCCATTTTCAAGACTCATTTCTTTTTCTGTTAGAACTTGTATTCAAGTTGTTGGTGTATGGATTATATCTGTATTCAATTATTTGAAAAATCAATAAAGATTAAACTCAAAGTGGACGTATGCAGTTACGCCGAACCACTATAAATCTTGTGTTCTAGTTTTTGCACTTAATTTTGTATACATTCCTCTATTTTAATTTTCTATCTTCATTAATCTCTCTACACAATTTTTTTTTGTGTGTTAGTGACCAATTTTGATGCTAACAGGTGTATCTATCTAAGATAACTTCATTGCATTGGACTTTGATTGACGTTGATTGGATTGCAAGCTATCTTAGAAGAGTAATATGTTTTGATGAATCTACCGAAATACTCTAAAGATTTGAATATGCAAAAGAATTGGTAGAAGTTGAACCTACTAAACCCCTCCCAAATCAAATCCCAATTCGATTATCGGAGTACAGAGATGTTTTCGTTTAGGTGGAGTATATGTCAAAACCAGACATTTGTGACCTTCGTTAGGTGTTTGGACATATAGTGAAAACTTGTGATCGAATCGAAGATAAGGAAACTTCAAATCAACCTGATAGTTCTACCGTGTTAGTTCAAATGAGTGACAGAAATAGGTTAATAATGCAAAACCCACTCCTGGACATAAGTTAGACAAGATAAGGCAAAACCCTCCCCCACTTGTCACCAGACTTCTATGCAACTATTGTCCCTACAAAAAGTCCAATGCAGACATTGTTACTCAAATCCCCTGTACCAAACTTCCCCTGTTCCTCTGTCCCTAACCAATCGAAAACAATGATTTTCAGGCATTTTGCAATTAAACCCTCGACAGCAGAAGAGAGAAAAGGGGTTTAATTGCAAAATGTCTGAAAATCGGTATCCTCGATTGGTTGGAGATAGAGGAACAGAGTGGGTTTGGTACAGGGGATTTGGTGTCGTTACTCAATGTACTCCAATAAATAATTCCTCAGTCCAAGGAAACATCAAACCACCCACTCTTCCAATATTCTCTCCCATGGAGCCAATTACATCCAAGATTCACAACATTCCATGCACCCTCCTAGCCCTTAATATAACTTCAATGTTCTTAAAAAATCCGCACCCTTTTTTAACTCTGAAGGCATGTTAATACATGAGCAACTTGAAGCAATCACTTCATATCAAAATCAAGTTGGAATCAAATCAGTCCCAGCTAACTCTCCTTCCCGGCATGATTGCCTAACCTCTATTTTAGATTCTGCTTTATCCATGAATGATACAACTAATCCACCATGAACTTCATTCTCTAGTCAACTGATCGGCAAGTTCAGTTCACTCATAGCCTGCACATCCCTTTTCCACCCAGTGAAACCCTCAAACTTCATCCTCAACCTATCTACCTCCAAATAACCTACATTTTCCCCCAGCAAAAGACAGCAACACAAGCTTCCTCTAAAAATGGCAAGGAATAGATCAAAATTATAGAGATAAAGGAAAAATAATTTCCAAAGTGAACATAGTCCCCATATCCCTTCCCCCATTTGATGATAATAAGAAGCCTCTAATCCCTTTCGAATCACACACCAAGCAAGATCCACCTCCATTAGACGTTCCACCAACCTCCTCCAATGATTGAAAACATAACATATTGGAATGTTAGCTAGAGAAGGCAACGACATCCCTAAGAAAAATGAAATTAAAAGAATCATAAAAGAATTCAATCTACACATGATAGCAATTCTAACAAACAGGCTCAACATTAACACCTTTCATCAAGCCTGCAAAGTCATCAACTCTAAATGGGAAGTAATGCATAATTTCAGAAGCCCCGTTTGGAAGAATCCTCATTATGTGGAATCCTAATACCTATCTCTAAGACCAAGCTGTTTTTCCATATTTTTGTGATCCATATTCCATCTAGCTTTGAGTTTTACTACACCTCTGTCTATGTCTCTAACTCCACCATTGACAGATAAGCGTTCTTTGACCACTTCCCTCTCTTAACCCCTTGTCTAGAACCTTGACTGCCTTAGGTGATTGGAACAGTATGCTGAGAGTTGATGAAAGAAGTGGAGGTAATATGCTTTCTCAAAATGACATCCTTCCTCTTAATAATGCTATATTCAGTTCCGATTTGCTTGAATGCAATTCCAAAGGCATGTTTTTTCACGTGGAACAACAAATTTAGATCTGGAGCTAGAACGTTATCTAAACTTGATCACGTGTTTTTTAGTTCTCATGCTCTTCCGTCATGTCCAAATCTGATCTATGAACCGTGCCTCCTAGCCTTTCTGATCAATCACCTCTCATTCTATCCTTCGGCCCTCCTCTTATAAACCTCCATCAACATTCAGGTTCTTTAATGCCTGGTGCAGCTACGCAAACTTTCAGTACATTGTAGCCAATGCCTGGACCACTACCTTTAATGGGAACCCTATGTTTAGACTCTAATTCAAACTCAAAGCATACCAAGAACATCCTCAAATCATGGAGCAAGGAGACCTATGACAAAGGCTTTAAGCCCTCCTCTCAATTTCAACTTCAACTCAAGCAGGTACAAATTCAGTTAATAGCTAGCTCAAATGATATGAATCTCTCAATGCTGGAGCACCCACTATCAGAAAAACTGATAAATGCTCATCAGAATGGAGCAAGCATGGTCAAGCGTCTAAATCAAGGATCAAAATTCCGTTTTCTGCTTTTGTTTCGGTCATTGAAAATTTCCAAAATTTCGATCCCGTTTCGGCTACTTCAGAAATTCCGTTTTGCGAATTCCAGTGCTTTTTTAAAATACTCATGCTTGCTCATACTAAATTATAGTCGTATTAAAGAATCTAAAATTATAAATAAATAATAAACAAATTTATACAAATTATGTAAAATATATTTAACGAAATAAACATATTCGACGATGTTTATCTACTCTTCACATATTAAATAAATTGTTATTTATATTTCATAATGCCAATAAACCTATTATTTGAATTTTCATAATCCAGCTCATGAAATTTGTTTATCATAGTCTAGATTCACTCGTTCACATAATGCTAATGAACACGATATGCAATAACCTATGCAATCCACATACTCATTTATCACTCGGTCCATTATTACCAAGGTTTATCTACCCTTTTTCTTCACGCCCAACTAATTCACCAACATGAGAAAAAAAATTGCAATCGTCCTTCGCGTATGGTCGTTCGTGAATCTTAAGTCATATTCCTTCAACCATTATCGCCGCTGATGGATGCTTGTCGAGATCCTCATCAACCGTCGCCGTCGATAGATGCTAGGTCGAGATCCTCCTCAATCATCGTCGTCGATGGATGCTACTCGAAATCAACAAGAGAAATTCCTCAATCATTGTTACTGTCATTGATTGGAGTAACATAAAGTTTATTAATCTTGTTTTTCTTGTTTGAATCTGATGAATTCGCATTTTCTTTTTACTGGATTTTCTGTGAAATTTTCATTTTTCCCCTAATTCGAAAAAATGGTTTTTTTTAGCTTTTTCCATTCCGGTCCACGTCAGAACCCGAACAGAATCACTGGGATTCCGACGTTCCAGACGGAACGCTGAACCTTAGGTCACATGTATATATGTGTCAACAAAGTACATGTCCACAACTTCCATAGTTCATACTTACCAACAATTAAAGTACAAGATACTGAGTATCAGGGGATACATGAACATTTCCATAACATTTCCTGCTCAAAATAAAAATAGAAGATGGTAAGACCATACATATTGTATGTGGCAAGTTATATTAAAAAGGCTTGAGGATCTGTTTTTGCTCAAAATAAAAATAGAAGCTGATAAGACAATATGCATTACATATCCGTGTTTCATTTTCTAGCCTATCAAATTAAGTTATTTGAAATCTATTCAGCGTACAAGCTTGAAAACTAAATAGCTAAACAGGTAAGGGACCATATAAGTAAAAGATCTCAAGATAGCTTGACTAATGAAAAGTGCTACATCAACTATAATGTTCAACAAATTCAGAGTTTTGGTGTTTATATCAATTAATTCAAGTTATTCGTCTTCATTTAACATATGGTAGTTAACATTTTCCTTTAGGTTGAAAGCCAAATTCAAGGAAGACAACTGAAGGTTCTTATCCTTCTTTCACAATTGGAAGCATTGATCAATGCTGAATAACTCAAATAGAATAAGAGTTACAAATACCTTATCATCGATTTGGTCCATTTTCAAAGGCAATAGTCAAATTTCTTCTAAACATACTCACTAGAGCTAACTGGAATACGTCTTATATTTTTTATTGCCTAATTGGAATGCTTTTCTAAAGTTGAAAAAGAGTTTTCATGAAGACAACTCAATCCCAATTAAACGATAATCAATAATTGAATTTTGTATGTTTCGAACGAAAATCAACAATTGAACTTTGTATGCTTTAGAAAACATAGACAAATCATGCTTACAAAAGATGATTACCTTATTGGGATCAAATAATTAAATGTATTGAGTATTGTCTACTCTATGGACACATGCTATTTCTTCGAGCCCAAAAACCATGATAGATATTTCAAGCCCTCTGCTAGATCGTTTCCGGCTCACTATTGATTAATTTGTTTTCTTTGAGTCCAAGTGAGCGAAAATTATGGCTTACCTTTTAATAGATGTTACCGAAATTTAACAACTTTTATGATTAGGTTGTAACGTACCCATTTGCAGATTCAAAACGTCTTTCTATAAATATTATAAACTCTTAATATCACCTCAAAACAGGATCTAATAAATAAACTTTTTTACAAATACTTTTTTATATTAATTAATAATATAATGAAAAATTCAAACTAACAAAAATAATTAGATATAGAAATAAAAATTCAAACCTACTACACATGATTTCAATGCAAAAATACAGCTAAATATTTACGTAAATCATTTTTAATTGAATGTGCTAAACATATATGATTTACAGTTCATGCGTAAAGCACTTGGCATAACGCTCAATACAATCTTTTGATTCCACCACGATGTTCTATATATACCTTTATGTGCAAATAAAAGGTCATGAGTTCGAATTTCACAAAGAACAAATGTTAACATTTATTTTCAAATGAAAATTTTGAGATGTACCTAAGGTTATAAGTTCGAAACTCTTTTCCAACTAAAAAATTACAATTTTTTCTTTGTATTTTCATTTTATTTTTATCAAAACTACGCAAATTTTTTAATTTTATATTTTTTTTTACATACATGTGTGTTGCACGTGCTATAAAATCTCGTATTTATTAAGAATGTGATATCACAGCAAATCGCCTCAAAGCAATATTCTAGTGAGCTATAATTGATAACTTTTCTTGTAGTGATTGTGGAATTAGCTACTATCTGTTTGGAACTTTTCTATCTAATAGCCCTATCATTTAAAGTAAAGACGTAACCTGACATTGGCTTACAACCGTCGATATCACTTTGAAAGGTGGAGTCTGTATACCACTTCATAAGGAGGTCTATATTTGTATAAATAAGGAATAGGTCCTTAGTATTTCTTAAATACTTAATTATACATTTTATAGCAGTCCTATGTTTTTATCCAAGATTAGACTGGTACCGGATTACGTATTCTAATGTGTAAGCCAGATCTGGTACATAACATGGTGTGCATTATGGAACCGATTGTCGATGTATACGGTATTCTCTTCATACATTCTTTGGCCTTATCAGTTTGAGGAGCATTCTACTTAGAAAGGACGATTTCAGATTGCAACATTTTCATGTTTGGAATTCTCCATACTGGACATTTTCAATATGGTATCTATGTACAGAGATTGTGCCAATCCTAGTAGTCTCCTAGATCTATCTTTATAGATTTTTATACATGGTATATAGAATGCTTCTCCCAAATCCTTCATGGAGAAATTCTTAAAAAGTCAAGCTTTCAATGATTGCAATAACTCAATGTCATTTCCAATCGATAATAAATCATCGACATATAATACTAAGAATACTGTAGCACTTCCTTGTTCTTTTTTGATATACGCACGCTTCCTCTGTGTTATGATAAAAACCAAACTGTTTGATTACCTTATCAAATCAGTCATTCCAACTCCTTGAAAGTTACTTAAGACCATAAATGGATCTTAATGATTTACAAGCTTTGTCCTTACCCCCACTCACCTTGAAACCCTTTGGCTGTGACATATAAACAGTCTCTTCTAAACAATCATTTAGAAATGTCATTCTTACATCCATTGTTATATTTCATAGTCCTAGAATGTACCAATAGCTAGCATTATCCGAATGGACTTAAGCACTGCTATAGGAGAAAATATTTCATCATAATCAGCAGCTTGAATTTGTCGAAATTCTTTCGCAATCTTGCTTTCTAAGCTTCCACTTATCCATCTATATTTAGTTTTATCTTCAAAATCTTTTACAGCCTATGGATTGTATCCATTCAGATATATCAACCAAAGTCCATACTTTGTTTTCATACATGGAATCCATTTCGGATTTCATAGCTCTAAGCTGAAGTATAGAGTCTTTACCCTGCAGTGCTTATTAGAACGAGAGAGGGGTGTCGTCTTTTAAGAGGTAGTCCCATTTCCTGTCATCTACGAGAAAACTGAAGCATCTCTCTAGTGAGCAAGATTTTATATTAGACCTTCTAATAGGTTGCATGTTTTTATATGCTAGTGAATACGATTCTCCCACTAGTTTAGCCTCCGTGTTAGTTTCTCGGATCTCCTCCAAGTCTACAACTTTGATGTTAATTTCTTTTAACAGAAATTTCTTTTCTAAAAAAACAGCGCATGTGGAGACAATGGCCTTTTGTTCCTCGGTTGTAGAAAATATATCCCCTAGAGTCCTTGGGACATCCTATAAATTTACTGACTTTGATCTTGCCGGAAGTTTATAGGGACTAACGTTCTTAACGTAGGTTGGACAACCCCGCACCTTTAAATAATTAAGTTTTAGGTTTCTTCCTATGCCAATCTCATATAGCGTCTTAGGTGCATATTTTGTGGGTGTCAAATTCAACATATGCGTTGTAGTTTGTAGCACATATTTCCAGTATAAGAGAGTTAACTTAGCTTTACTTATTATGAAACGAACCATATTTAATCGAGTTTGATTCCTTCGCTTCGAAACATCGTTGTGTTGTAGAGTATAGGGTGAAGTAGCCCAAGAGATAATCCCATTATCTTTTAAGTATTGTTGGAGATCTTATAACATACTCACCTCCACGATCAGATCGAAGTATATTAATCTTATGGTTCCTTTGATTTTCGACATCATTCCTATATTATGTAAATTTCTCACAGATACCAGATTTGTTCTTCATGAGATACACATATCCTAATCTTAAGAAATCATCAGTAAAAGAAACAAAATGAGAAGAATTATCTTTAGTAACTATAGGAATTGGGTCACATACATCAGTATGTACGAGACCCAAGAGTTCATTAACTCTTTCATTGCTTCCACTAAAGGGGTGTTTGGTCAGTTTTTTCTCTAAGACATGACTCACAAGTGTCAAATGCTTCAAATCAGTAGATGGTAGAAAGCCTTCGGTTTTTAATTTATGTAATCGTTTCTCACTTATATGACATAACCTATAATGCTATAGATAATTATATTAGTATCAATATTAAAAGAACTATTCACAACACATACATAATTAGTATTAATAACATAATTTCCATTATCCAAAACACTATTGCAGATTTTATTTCCATTCAACATAATGTTCATAACATTATCCATACAATGAAAAATATATATCCAGTCTTAGGAAATATAGATACTGAAATTAATCGTGCTTAATGTTCAAAAATAAATAAATAAATAAGTAAATATAAGTAGCCTAATTTACGACTATATATGTATTAGGTATTAAAAGTGTATACTTAACAGATTTGGATTTATGGACATTAATTACATATTTAATGGGCAATAAATTTGTAATTAGCGAGAATTAAATAAGAACTAAACAGGGACTTATTAGAGTGATTGATACGACATTTATGAGGAAATTGAATAATAATAAATGGATTCTGAAATTGGTAAATAGATTAAAGGAATTAAATGAGAATTTATTAAAGATTATCAAATTTAAACATTAATGACTAATCAATATGGGTAACAAAAATTTATTAGACATTAAAATGAAACCAAAGCTTAGACTATAAATTAGGAATAGTAATGTAGCGAATAAATAAGTATTAATACTACTAATTATACGTAGAAAGCAATAAAATTTTCATAGTATTAAATTATATAACTTCAGTTATACATTTAAAACAAACGTGAGTTAGTGGGCTTAGCCCAACACTTAGGCTTTGGTGGGAAGTTTGGTTTAGTAGGTTGGGAAGCGAGGTTTGTAGAGTTACACAAAAGAAGTCTTATTGGATCTTGAGTTTTGATTGCTGACATGGCACAATGATTCATGAATCTGCGAATACTACAACAACCGGACTCAACGACTCGAAGTATGGTTTGTAGAGTCATGAGTTATGTATATAGAGTCTAATATAGTTGCTTTGTTAAGATCTTTCCTCAAAAATCATCGCTTTGATTCATATATTCACAAACATTTGCATTCGATTTAAAACAACCACTTTCAAATTCAAATGCACATAGGTTTCACTAATATACACAGTTCAGTCGACTGAACTATACCCCTCAATCGATTGAACCTGATTTTAAATATTAAAAAAATATAAGGATCAGTCAACTGAACTTGATAGTTCAGTCGACTGAATCAATGCATTTCTTATATACGTGCATGTTTTTGAATTCGGTCGACTGAATAACCAAGGTCAGTAGACTGAATCCTATAATTGTCATTTTAAAATGTGAAGACACATCCTTTTGAATGGTTATCTCCTTCCCCAAGTGTTGCAACCATTAACTTTTTGCAGAGAAGTTTTTACCAGAGGTTGCAACTTATGATCCTCTATAAATTAACTCACGTTTCATTGACCAAATCATCTAATTCTCTTATCTCTCTTGATCAAACATGCATAACATTCTTGAATCTATTGTTTACATAAATTTATACATTCATTGCTTACAATCTCACTTCCATATCTTATAAGCAAATTTAGTCTTCCTATTGTTCATACACACATAATCATACAGATCATTCTTGAGGAGAAGATCATATGAGTGGTGTACTTATTGACTTATCCGTGTTATTCAAAGAGCATAATCAGTCAGAAACAACTTTTACAATTTGTATTGAAAAGTCCAGTTCGGTTGCTCAAGTGGTAGAAGTCCTATTCGGTTGTCTAGACGGTAGAAGTCCTGTTAGGTTTCTCAGGCGGTGTAATACATGTTTCTCCAAGTTAAGTGAAAGCTGCCAGTTTTAATTCCAAAAGGAGTTTGAGACTGGACGTAGTATGGGAGTTCGAAACAGTATAAAAATTCCTAATGTCATTTTTTACTTTATTACTATTTTATTTTCCGCTCTAGTTATTCAGTGTGCGTGTGTATGTGTGTGTATTTCATATTGCACGATCCTATAGCACAATCACTTTCATTTGGTATAGGAGCAAGGTCATCTTATAACCGTAACATTGTTATCTGATATTTTTAATATGGAAAACAACATTAGCACTGCAACTAATACTACATTTCTTGAAGGTCAATCTAGTGCACGACCACCTCTATTTAATGGAATGAACTATAACTATTGGGCTACTAGGATGAGAATTTATATACAAGCAAGTAGTCATGAAACCTGGAACATTATGCAGTCTGAATATACCATACCTACTACTGAATATTCACAACAGTCTAACACACAAAAACTGGATGCTACTACAAATGCTTAAGCTATGAACATTTTATATTGTGCATTAGACAAATATGAGTTTAATAGAATAAACATGTGTAAAATGGCTTATGAAATTTGGCATACACTTAAAGTTACACATGAATGCACTAACAAAGTAAAGTAGAGCAAAATTTCTATGCTCAAAAATCAGTTTTAGAACTTCAAAATAAAGCAAGATGAAACAATAAATGAAATGTACTCTAGATTTCAAGATATATATCATTCTTTGATAGCATTAAAAGAAACTTATACAGACTTTGATATTGTTTCAAAAATCCTCAACTCTTTAATGGATGAATGTGAATGAAAAGTCTTAGCAATCGAAGAAGCTAATGGCATTTCAACCATTAAACCATAGGAGTTGATAGAAAATCTAATGTCTTATGAAGTTAATCTCCAGACAAAACGAGCACAGACTAAAGATAAGAAGAACATAGCATTCCAAGCAGAAAAGGATAAATCAGATTTAGATGAATAAGATAGGCGTTCATTGCTAAAAATTTCAAAAAGTTTTTGAAGTTCAAAAAGAGAAACAAATTCAGAAATAACAAGAACAATTCCAGTAACTAACCATCATCGTTTGCTCTAGAATGTTATAAATATCACAAGAAAGGCCACATCAAGAAAGGCTATCCTGAGAAAAAAGATAAATATAAGTACAAGAAAGGCAGATTGAAAAGAAAGCTTTCTCTGTCACTTGGGACGATTCAGAATCATCTTCATCATCAAATAGTGACTCAGACAGTGGTACAGAATAAGCCAACGTATGTTCTATGGCCACAAAAGACAAGGTGAGTGATCTAACTTTAGATGATTTATTAGAAATCAATTCTGAATTACTTGAAAACTAAGAGACATCAAAAGAAAGCATAAAAAATCTAGTGAAAAATTACATAGAACTGAAATTGAAGTAGATATGTTAAGAGATGAGAAACAAATCTTAGAAGAAGAACTTGAAGTCACTCAAGAATCATGTTCTAATATGACATCTCAACTCTCTATGTTAAGTCAAGAGATAGAAACTCAAAAAGAAAAGAATGATGCTTTCTTAATTGAAAATCGTGATCTTAA
Organism: Allium cepa; assembly: GCA_030765085.1. Lineage (NCBI taxonomy): Eukaryota > Viridiplantae > Streptophyta > Magnoliopsida > Asparagales > Amaryllidaceae > Allium > Allium cepa. The sequence continues at coordinate 832,669,031 of CM060941.1, forward strand.
AGCTAATGTTAAGATTTTAGAATTAGATATCTCCAGCCTTAAAACAAAGTTAGAGGATATTGCTAAAGATGTCTTTAATTTTAAAAAAGGCAGGGAAAATCTTTCTAAATTCATAGAAAATTCTCAGACTGTTTCAAATAAAAGAGGACTAGGATATACGCATGTTTCAAAAGTTATTCCAAAGAAAAAGGTTTCATTGTATAAATTTTTTGAAAAGAATAAAATTGTAAAACTAATTTCAAAATCTTCAAATTATTCTAAATCAATTAAGTTTTGAGTTCCTAAAACAAATAATTCTTTGGTTAGAGATAAGTATATAAAGTCTATAATAAAAACTATTTATAAAAACAAAGATTTCATTTTTAAAAGGAATTCTGAACCCTCTTGGGTTTGGTTTCCCAAGACCTAACTCTTAGGACCAAATAAAATGATGGGTACCAATGTTAATTTTGTATTTTGCAGGTACCACCTAAAAAGAGAGAAAAATGGATATTAGACAGTGGTTGCTCGAAACACATGCCAAGAAACAAAGGATGCTAATAAACATTATTTACTCAGATGGAGGTTCTGTCACATTTGGAGACAATTCCAAAGGATATGTCATCCACAACGCTGATGTGAGCAATAACGATATATCTAATTTACCTCTTATTACAAATCTTTTATTAGTCAAAAATTTAAAACATAATTTACTTAGTATCAACCAACTGTGTGACAAAGGATTCAATATCTCTTTTTCTAAAAATAAGTGTAGCATTTTTTTATCAAAATAAAAATATTATTTTTGAAGGTTTTAGAGATAAAAATATATATGTTTTGAATATGAATATAAATTACAATACAAATATGTGTTTAATAGCCAAAGAAAATGATCCTTGGTTATGGCACAAAAGATTTGTCATATTAATTTCAAAGTTATAAACAAATTATCTAAAAAGGACTTAGTAAAAGGTTTACCAAAAATGAGTTTTAAAGTAAATAATATTTGTGACGCCTGTCAATTAGGAAAATTATCAAAATCATCCTTTAAATCAAAGAAAAATATTTCTACTGTACAACCACTAGAACTACTACATTTGGATCTCTTTGGTCCAACTCAAGTTTAATATATAAATCATAGTAAATATGTGTTTGTTATAGTAGATGATTTCTCAAGATATACCTGGACTATTTTTTTGAAAAATAAAAGTGATACTTTTGAAAATTTCAAAATTTTTGCTAAAAGAATTCAAAATCTCAAAATCTCAAAAATTTAAAATATTAGAAGTGATCATGGAGGTGAATTCGAAAATGAAGCTTTCGAACATTTTTGTAATAAAAAGGGAGTTTACCATAATATTTCTTTTTCTAGAACAACACAACAAAATGGAGTTGTAAAAAGGAAAAATAGAACTTTACAAGAATATGCAAGAACTTTATTAAACGAAAGCACTTTACCAAAACATTTCCGGGAAAAAGCTATAGCAACTGCCTGCTATGTTCTAAATCGTGTTTCCATCTGACCACTAACTAAACACACTCCATATGAACTATTTCATCAAAGAAAACCAAATATTTCATACTTTAAAGTTTTTGGTTCAAAATGTTTTATTTTAAACACAAAAGTTCAGCTTGGAAAATTCGATCCAAAATCCGATGAAGGAATTTTCGTAGGATATTCGGAATAAAGCAAAGCTTATCAAATTTTTAATAAAAGAACTAAACAATCGAAGAAACACTTCATGTTTCATTCGATGAAAATTTCAAAATTAATAAAAAAATTCAAGATGATGCAATAATAACTAAGGCGGTCACAAATATGGTTATCAAAATAATTTTAAAGTAAATGAAAACATTATTCATAATTTTGAAGAAGATGAAAACATTGTTCATAATGAAAATGAGTTACGATCTCCTCCTAGGATTTTACGAGATCACCCAATAGAAAATGTAACTGGAGAAATTGATTCACATGTTAGAACTAGAAATCAACTTAATCAAATGGCCATGTAGCATTTCTTTCTAATATTGAACCTAAAAATGCAAAAGAAGCCTCAATTGATGGTTATTGGATTATGGCTATGCAAGAAGAGCTGAACCGATTCGAACGAAACGAAGTTTGGGAACTAGTTCCTAGACCGAGTGATCAATTAGTCATTGGTACTAAACGGGTCTTCAAAAATAAAGCAGATGAACAAGGTAATATAACTAGGAATAAAGCTAGATTAGCTGCACAAGAATATAATCAAGAAGAAGGAATTGACTATGAAGAAACCTTTCCTCTAGTCGGACGACTAGAGGCAATACGTATCTTACTAGCCTTTGCATGTTTTCACAATTTTGAACTTTATTAAATGGATGTTAAAAGTGCTTTTTTAAATGGATATATAAAAGAACATGTTTATGTTGAACAACCTCATTTATTCATACATGAAAAATTTCTAGACCACGTCTATAAACTTAAGAAAGTCTTATACGGTCTAAAACAAGCACCTCGTGCTTGGTATGAACGTCTTAAGAGCTATCTAATAGATTCTGATTTTGAAATTAGGTAGGTCGATCAAACTCTATTTATTAAAAGAACTAAAAGGGGTATTTTAATTATTTAAATTTATGTAGATGATATTATTTTTGGTTCTACAAATGAAAAATCATGTCAGGAATTTTCTAAAATTATGACCAAAGAATTTGAAATGTCACATATGGGAGAATTATCTTATTTTCTTGGTTTGCAAATTAAAAAAATTAGAAAATGGAATTTTTATTAATCTAGAAAAATATTGTTGTAACGACCCGGAATTTTAGGCAATATCAATTTAATAATATGTATTAATAATTAATTTGATTTGATAATTTTTCTTTATAATTTTAATTTAAATTGGTAAATTTAATCTTTTAAAGGTTAATAAATATTTAATCTGGTAATTTTGATCAATATCTTTCTAACAAATTAAACTGGATAAGATTAATTTTTCAAAGCTAATAAAATTTTATTCTATTTATAATATATATATATATATATATATATATTTGATATATATTGTGAATGGGAAATTTTTTGTTTTAAATAAAAAAATGAATTTTCAAATTGTAATATATATGTATGTATATGTTATAATTTGGAATTGTTTTGAATTTAATTTAATCTATTGATAATTTATGTATGAATGGATATTGTAATTTAAAGCTTTGTTTTAAAATTATTATATTTCAAAAAGTTAATTTAAGATTTATTCAATTTTTTTTCAAAGTATAAAATAATTTATTTTAAATATGATAGTTTAAACAAAGTTTTATTTTATTTTCTTTAAAGTGTTAAATTTAAAATGGTTATAAGTGTATATAATAAATGTTTTAGATTTTTAAATTCATGTATAAGGAATTATTTATATTTTAATTAGTTTTAGAACATTTTCTTTTAAAGGTAAACTTATATTTACATATGTAAGCATTTATTAATTAAAGTAAATTAAAAATGTAAGTTTATATTTACATTTAAATTAAATAAAAATTTATTAAAAATATTTAAAGAACATGTGTAACCATATTAGTTGTTTTAATAACACTTGTAAAACAATCAAACAAAGTGAATGACAAATGTATGTTTTTGAAACAAGTGGCCTTCATTTTGAAATATAAAACATATCTTTGTTCTTTCTTCAAACTATTTTCTATTTCAGCTAAGAATAATCAGTAAACCTGAAACTTGAATTCCAAAATCAAAAGAAAACCTGAAACTGGAAAATCTAAAAGCAAATGTCAATCTGCAAATTCAAATGAAAAACAAATCTGAAGTTAAATAAAACCTGCATTCTTCAAAACTGCAACTTCAAACTTCAACCTGCAAATTTACAAACTGCATTTCAAATGGGATGAAGATCAAGAGCATCAGTTTCAACAACATTTTAAATAAAAAATTTGAGGCATGCAAGGGATTTTCATCAGCAATGAAAGCATCTTTTTCAAAATTTAAGTGTTCAGGCCTGGAAAAGAAAGAAAACTTAAAACCTGCTCTGCAACTTTATAAAGGTGAGTAAATTGTTCTTAAAAACAGTTTTTATGGGAAACTTTTCTTAAATGTTGTGATGGATGTTTGTAGAAACATGGCTTGTATATGTTTATGATTATGTATGCATGTATGAAAGGATGATGTGTCTGTATATAAATTGTTTGAATGTCTCTGTTGCATCGCAGGTTTAAATCCCACAAAATAAATTTAAATACACTTTATATATTTAGTTTTAGTTCTTGATCTCTAAGTAGAAAATGAGTATGTTTGTGTAATATAAATTTTAAAAATAGTTTGGGAAATTTTTAGTTTACAAATAATTTTTAAATAAGACTAACAGTAAACAAATACTGATACATATGAAAAATCAACAACCTTAATTTTTGATTTGGATTACATGAATGAATTAATGAGTAAAAATCATGATTTTTAATACATGTTTCATGATTTTTAGTTTAATAAATCATGAGGATTTGGGTTTTGTTCGTTTTGGGGTTTTTTGGTCATTGCCGTCAATCGGCTTGGTGATGTTAGCCGATTTTTGGTATGAAGATGGTTTGATTGATGGAGAGCATGGGAAAATTGTTCAAGAATTTTTCTAATGGCTGAGGAGTTCGAATTTGAGTAGATTAGGGTTTTAGTGGGTTTTGTTTCGGCTGGACTATCATGTCATTCGCGACTTGGATGGAGGATCAGAGGTGTTCGCATACGGGGGAAAATGGAGCTCGTGACGTGGCGTTTCGATGGTGGGGTTGGTGATGGTCAACGTCGTGGAAGTTGTCGGCGACATGGGGTTATGTGTCGAGTATGTTATGTAGTTTTTTTTGAGCATGGTCAAATTTTGATTCGTGTACAAAGTTTTGAGTCTGGGTTTGGAATTGGGCTCGCACGCGATCGAGTGATCGTCGACGTTGGTCGTGACGACCTACCATGGTCGGAGGTGATCGCGCACGTACATGCGTGTACGCTGTGCAACTAGGAATCATGGTGTTTGGGGAAGACGAGGGTGCTCTCAGGTTTAGCTCGCGTTTTATTCGGGTTGGTTTCGAAGAAGATGGTGCTGGGGTTTGTCTTCGGGGTAGGCACGAGTAATTTCCGTGTTTAACTCGAGATTTTGGGGTTGATTGATTTTGTTAAGTACTGTTAATAAAATAAGGTTGCAAATTGACTTGAGTTTTTAGTCATTTATTTTCTGGTTAGTTCTGTAATAATGTTAAGTTGCAATTTAACTTGATGTTGGAATAAATATAAATCAAACCTTTAAAAGTGATAATTGAATTTATTTCAGATTTAAATTGTTTTAAAAGGATTGCTTTTTTGAAAGTAATTATCCAATTAAATTTTGAATTTTAATTTAAAAGAAGTATTTTGAATTTAAGGTATTAAATCAAAGTCTTAAGTAAAATTTTAAAATAAGGTTTTAATAACTAAAGTTTTCAAATTTTATTTAATTTGAATAAGTTTAAAATTAGATAATTTAAGTATTCTAAATTTTAAAAATGATTTCTAAATGTTTTATTTTCAAATAAGGTTATTATTATGATTTTGAAAACCAAATTGAATAATTTGTTTTTAAGTTATTAAAATTTGAAAACTTATTTCAAATAATTTATTTATGAGGATAAATAAGGTTAAATTATTATGGAAATGAACTTAAGAATACTTATTATGATTTGATAATAAGTTAAAAAATTACTTATGATAAATGATTTTCTTAATTAATTAAGGATTTTTAAATATAAGAAGTTAATTAATTAATTGTTTAATTAATTTTAAATAATTAGTTAATTGTTTATTTAATTTTAAATAATCACTTAATTATAGATTAATTAAGTGTAATTACTTAATGAAGTAATTAATGATTAATTATGGAATGTAATTAAGTATGGAAGTAATTACTTTGGAAGTAATTGGTGGAAATTACTCATGTGAGTAATTAAAGTGGGAGTGATTAATGGTTAATCACTTGATGATATTAATTAAGGGATTAATTAATATATTTGATTTTAAGTTAATTAATTATGGAATAATTAATTAATTTAAGGATTAAAGATTATTTAATGATGGGATTAATTATTTGTTAAGTAATTAATTAAGAGTAATTAAGATTTATTAATGGAAGAAATTAGAAGATAATTACTTATGTAAGTAATTAAGGGTTAATTACTTAATTAATTTTAGTTAATTAATTAATGTGATTAATTAATTAATGAATGTGATTAATTAAGATTAATTACTAAGGGTAATTAATTTAAAGATGTAATTAATTAATAAAGTAATTAATTAAGGATTTATTTATTAATTTAATTGATTATTAATTACTTAATGAAGTAATTAAAGATTAATTAATTAAATTAATTAATCAAAGGTTAATATAATTAATTAGGATAAGTAATTACAAGTTGTTAATTATTGTTTATGATTAATAAGATGATTAATTATAAGTTAATTATTTAATTAATTAAAGGGTTAATTAATTAATAAGGATCATTAGTTAATGTAATTAATGATGTTAATCAAGATTGATTAATAAAAATAATTAATTAAAGTATGATTAATTAATTGTAATTAATTGAGGTTTAGTGTAATTAATTATAATTGATTAATTAATGGAAACAAATATAGGATCATTAATTATTATAAGTAATTATAGTAATTAAAGTTAATTACTGTATATGGTTAAAGATAATTACTTGAATGTAATTAAAAGATAATTAATCAAGGGAGATTAATTAAAGAAGATCATTAAGAGGTGACTGATTTATTTATTTGGAATAAATAAATGAAGAAGGATTTAGGGAATCCAATTGATTAAGAGTTAATCAATTCTGCTTTGGATAATTGATTGATATTGGATGATTGATATTGGGTGATTGGTTGATACTGGATGATTTGGATATCTCTGATATATGTGATATGCTGCTTTGTGAGATGAATGTTGGTATGATTTATCTATGGTGATAATGTGATTCATCTATCTGTTTATATCATCCTGAATATAAGTTAATTGTTTAAACCCTTTAAACAACTTGGACATTAAAATGGCGTTTGGTTACGGTGAGACCAGGATCGGGTTTCCATATTTGGATATCTGAAAACCACATCGATTCCAATTAAACGTTAGGTCGTGAATCCAAGTGGAGCTTACTGAAGACTCGAGGTATAAGAACTATTCGTCGGTATAACTCTGTGGGTGATTCCGTGATGAGTTTGATGGAGATAGTACTTATAGATTCGAGATGAATGATTTAGAGTGCAAGGGCTATGGTCGTTGACTCTGAGGGTGATTCCAATATGAGTGCAATGAGATAGTGCCTTTGGTTTCGTTCGAACTCGGAACGAACTTATATGGATTGAATGCTTTCATAACATCGTCTAGTGGACGATGAGCATTCTAAGATATGTGTTCTATAAAGGTAATCGCAGCCTCAAGCCTCATCAACCCGGGAATAGCTAAAACAAGGGAGGTGCAGCAATGTTAAGTGGGTCATGCCCAAGTAGGACGAGATTTACCCCTGTCTAGAGGTCCCTTTCTATTTCGGCTTAGTGTGTGGTTGGTCGCGCCAACCACGGGGTGGTCTTGTTCGGGACTGTCAAGTAAGGGATGGTTTCGGCCTTGTGTTGCATGGGAGTTAGGGTGGCTCCTCGGTACGTTGATCTAGGCCACGTACTGTGACGGGCGGTACCTTAGTAGCTCTGCCATTGATGGAAACCCATCCTTCCTACGAGACCCTACGGTTTTTTTTGTATTACCCACTTTTGTGGCTAGTAGCTGGAATTAATAGATGTAACAATTTCGGCTATTTCATTTTTACTTGAAAACCCTAGACACTATTATAATATCACTGGATTTCCTATTAAATGTTTTGGTTAGAGTAAGGTAAATTTTTTTCCATGTTTATGTGTGGGAAGTATTACGTGATACCTTTTTTTCCCCAAAGGTTTCTAAAGTTAAGCAATTTTAACCCGTTTACTCACACCAGACCCCTGTCTGGCCCGAGTGTTTATTTTCTGTTTTATTAAACTCTTGGGTACTCATATTATGTATGAGTAGTCGAGTGATTCAGGTCTGGTTGATGGATTCTGGAGGAGATATGGAGCAGTAGGCTTCCACGTGTAGATATATTATGGTTCCGCTGTGTTTGTATGGTATCTGTATCTTGTATTCTTGAGTTGTATAGTTAGACAGATATTTATAACTGTCCAATATGTGTTGTTTAAGTTGTGTACCCTGATGTAATATGATACTATGTAATATTTTAAGTGATATATTATTTTCATTCGTTCCACTGTGAGTTCTCTGATGTAGTAGTGTTTCTTCTTTCTCTTCCTTTTCTTCTTCTATCCCTTTCTTTCTTCATTGACGATGCATCTTCCTGGAGATAGGAAGTCGGGTCATCGCAATTGTAATAATCTAATTGAATGCTTTGGTATGGAAAATACTTCTACCAAACCAATTCCAATGAGTACAACAATACATCACGATAAAGATGAAGATGACAAAAGTGTCGACCAAAAATTATATCGAAGTATAATTGGATCATCGCTCTGTCTAACTTCTAGTAGACCTGACATAATGATGAATGTTTGTTTATGTGCTCGATTTCAAGCAAATCCTAAAAAATCACATATGCGAGCAATGAAATGAATATTGCATTATCTAAGCAAAATGAAAGATTTCAGACCTTTCTATCCGAAAGAATGTCCTTTGGAGTTAGTTTCATACAGTGATGCTGACTTTGGAGGATGTCGGACGGATCAAAAAAGCACTAGCAGGAATTGTCACTACATTGGACAATCCTTAGTCTCTTGGTTTAACAAAAAACAAAATTATGTTTCACTATCGATATGTGAAGCAGAATATATTTCTGTTGCTTTAGCATGTGATCAAGTTATTTATATGCAACGAACTCTACAAGATTTTGGTATAAATTTATCTAAATCAACTATTTTCTGTGATAACACAAGTTCTATAAACTTATCTAAAAATCCTGTCCCACGAACTAAACATATTGACATACGTCATTATTTTCTTTGTAATAATATTGGAAAAGGATTTAGTAAGATTGGAATTTGTATCCTCTGAAATCAACTGTCTGATATATTTACAAAATCGTTAAATGAAAATATTTTCATAAAATTAAGAAGAGAATTAGGGATTATATCATTAAAAGATATATAATTATTTTTACAAATTTTATTCAAAAATAGAATATTTTTTTTCAAAAATTTGAAGATTGCTAGACTCGATCTCAAGGCCTCTAACTTAATAAGCTAGTATACTACCACTACACTACACTGTATTTCACAACCACACCTGATTTTTAGTTCTTACTTTATTTCAATTATTGATTTTTTGTAACCTTACATTTTTTAACAATATCCTTCTTTTTCTATGCTTAGTTATTAATTTTTTCTTTCCACCTTTACTTTATTGTCTAGTATTCATTCTCTGAATATTTATTATCCTACATCCACATTTTTCTAGCTTTGATCTTTCTTATAAATTCAAGTTTTTCTTTTTTACTTTTCAAAGCTTTACAACATTACAAACTTTTCAACAAATCTTGATTATGGAATCCCAAGATAATTCCCAATCTTCATCTCTTTCTTACACATCACCAAGCTCATATTCTATTAATTTACCTACACCCACACCAATCTACGAACTTGTTCCATTCGTACCACCTTCAACTCACATCGGCTACACTCCTTAAGGCACAAGAGCTAAACGCTCTTTATATTTCTGATCGCCGTCTACAAAAGAAAAGATAGACGACATCCACCACTATCAACGGGAAACACTGGAGTTACAGCATGAGCTATATTATGAACCGAAGGTGAATGAGAAGTGCTTAAGCTTCTTTGAACAAGTCGCTCTAAAATTCTATGGATCTTCATCCCATAGTACGGTTCATCAACCGTCTTCTGCTTGTTCTCCACCATGACGAAACCCTTGGGAACCATCACTACATCATCCATTAGTTTTACCAAACTCATGGGAACATGGAAATAGATGGTCACCACTAAAGCCACTTTAAGAACACTAAAGTAGAGCCGGATGAATATCACACCCCTAGCTCATCATCCAAATCTGCTTAATTTACTTTATATATGTATAATATATTTTTATTTTCTTCTATTTGATTTGCATATTCATATGCTCTTTTCATCATAATAATTATATTTGAATGTTTTTCTTTTGAAATACTTGATAAAATGTTCCATTTACAATCCTGCATTTTTCCAGTGTCAGTCGACTAACCATGCTCACTCAGTTGATTGAATCATCAATTCAAACTGTATTTTTTCTTGAAGTCAGTCAACTGACTCATAGATTCAATCGAATAAATTGGTCCAAAAATAAACTAAATGTTCTTGGGATGGATTCAGTCGACTGAATCCATACGTCAGTCGACTGAACCCCGTAATATATTTTTTATATAAACCTAGTCAGTCGACCAGTAAAGCAATTCCAGTCGACTAGAACTAGTAAACCTGGTTTACTTCTGCTAATATATACTTCAAATACCTAAACAAAATTACATTTTTACTTATTTATAATTTTTAACTCTGCCATTGTTCTTTCATTTTCACTTCAAAAAGTCTCAAAATTGTCACAAAATTACAAACAATCCCTAATATTCCTACGCAAAACCCTAATATTCTCAATGGCTCCAAAAAGAGCAAGGCAATCTCAATCTTATTCTGGTCCTTCTGGTTCACAAATTTATGGATGGGTACGCAATGATAGAGCAGCACAACGATTAGATAAAATGAAGAACTCTCGATTTTTTAAAGGCTCATTTCTCAAATTCCCTGATTTTGCTCCATATGCCATTCAAGATCTTGCTCGTCGCAATGGTTTAGAGTCTCTAATCGATTATACTATGAATATATCAAAATCAATCATCTGCTTGTCAAGCTATTCTATGAAAACCTTAACCTTGACCACCATTCCATTTAGAATCCGGATGGATGCATTTAGACCCTCGTATATGGTGTCAAGAATTTTTTACCACTTCCTCACCTTGGATGTATCCTAACTTGTCCACATGTGGGAGAAGAGTTGGCCGAAATTTCTATAAATATGGAATCGAGGGATTGCACTAGCCATCACTTGCTCTCGGATGACTTGACGGAGCTTAAAGCGGTTGCGCTTAGACCAAAAGCTCGCATTATGCATCACACACTAACCCATACTAACAATCCAAGGACGGGAAGCTACGAAAAAGTCTATAGGTGAGATTTTCAATCTTTATACGCTATTTGGGGAGGGAGGCATGTGAATTGGGCAAATGTGATTTTGGAAGAATTTCAAACCTTCAACCAAGGTCGAATGCGCGCTATCCACTATGGCGCACATATTATGAGAATTCTAAAACATTTCGAAGTTCCATTCCTTGACTCGGAATTCTCTTCAATCGAATCTTTGAACACCAAGACACCGAGTTTGATGAATCTTCCAAAGCAATACCACGATCGCACTATCATCACCTATGAGCATTGGTTAGAAAACCAATCTTCTGGGCAAGCTCAACCGTCAAGCTCTAGATCACAACCTTCTCATATACATGCCTCAACTTCCTCTCAACCTCTTGCACAACAAAGAGAGTTTAGTTAGATTCGAGAAATCAATTCTCAAGCTAGACCTCAAGAAGCCCTAACCATTCTCTCAAGAAATCAAAGGTTTCTCGACCAACATCTTTCTCGCGTTGAGTCTAATGTCTCTCGGGTTGAGAAATCTGTTTCAAAGGTGAACAAGAAATTGAATCATATCAAAGTTTTTCTCAACAACATTTGGGAAGCAATTTCATGTTCACAATCTTCTTCGACGACCGTTCATGTGCCAACTTCGCAAGGGAAACGACCCGCAGAACATTTCACTTGGTCGACATCTAACAAAGAATAAAAAGAAGAAGAAGGGGAAGAAGTGGGTGGAGAATCCAGTGGCAAGGAAGGAATGGAAGGAGATGAAGAAGGTTATAGCTCCAATGAAGGTGGTGATGGTAATGAGTAAGTATTTCTCTTTCTATCCTTAGTATTTTAACAAACTTTGATGATATTTTGTTACAAACAATGGTAGCTATTTTTTAATTATGACTATGTAATATTAGACAATGTTTATAGGGCATTGGTTTGTATTTTAATTTTCTATGATTGCTAAGTATCATTGACCATTATTATCAATATTTTTCATAGATTATATATATCTATTTTGAGAAACTTTCCTTTTTGTCGATGATAAAGGGGAGAAAAGATATTGCACTCAATTACTATTTATAGAGAAATATAAGCATAGATTCAAGGGGAGAAAAACAAGCATCGCAACAAATATATATTCAGGGGAGATATAGATCTACAAAGCTCATTAAGATTCATTCATAGTAAATGGTGCTGTCATCATCAAAAGGGGGAGATTGTTGGACCTTGAGTTTTGATTGCTGACATGACACAATGATTCATGAATCCATGACTACTACCTAAACGACTTGAAGTATGGTTCGTATAGTATATATTTTTAACTAGAGTCATGAATTTTGAATATAGAGTCTAGTATAGTTGCTTTGTTAAGATCTTTCCTAAAAAATCATCACTTTGATTTATATATTCACAAATCGATTCAAACCAACCACTTTCAAATTCAAATGCACACAGGTTCCACCAATATACATAGTTTAATTGACTAAACTATACCCCTCATTCGACTGAACCTGTTTTTTTTAAATACAAGGATTAGTCGACTGTCTTTGATAGTTCAGTCGACTGAATATGTGCATTTCTTATATACGTGCATTTTTTGAATTCAGTCGACTGAATCCTATAATTGTCGTTTTTAAAATGGAAAGACACTTCCTTTTGAATGGTTATCTCCTTCCTAAGTGATGCAACCATTAACTTTTCGCAAAGAACTTTTTACCAGAGGTTGCACTTATAATTCTCTATAAATTCACTCATGTTTCATTGACCAAACCATCCAATTCTCATATGTCTCTTGATCAAACATGCATAACATTCTCGAATCTATTGCTTACATAAATTCATACATTTATTGCTTACAATCTCACTTCCATATCTTATAAGAAAATCTAATCTTCCTATTCTTCATACACACACAATCATACACATTATTCTTGAGGAGAAGATTATAGGAAGGGTGAACTTATTGACTTATTCGTGTTATTCAAAGAGCACACTCAGTCAGAAACAACTTTTACAATTTGTATTGGAAAGTCCTGTTCGGTTTCTCAGGCGGTAAATGTCCTATTCGGTTGTCTAGGTGGTAGAAGTCCTATTCATTTGCTCAGGCGGTGTAATACCTTTTCCTCCAGTTTAAGTGAGGGCTACTAGTTTTAATTCTAGAAGGAGTCTGGGATTAGACGTAGAACGGGAGTTCGAACCAGTATAAAAATTCCTGGTGTCATTTTTTACTTTATTGCTATTTTATTTTCCGTGCTAGTTATTCAGTGTATAGATATATATATGTATGTTCCATATTGCACGATCCTATAGCACAGACACTTTCAAGTATGCCCTTCGCTCAGGGGCTACTAGCAGTTTTGTACAGTTACTAGTGATGTAGGACATCTCCAAGTATAGGACCCATGGGAAATGGATTTAAGTTGCGGATAGTTAAGAAAAAATATACCAAGGGTTCGCCTATGATTTAAAGTATTAAATGACCCAGTACCATTTGGAAAATTGGATCTGCTTTATATCCAATAAGACGTAGTAAGTAACTGAAAGGGGCATTTTTCTTGACTTACTTAAGTTAGTCTAAATGGGATTTTGGCTGTAGGAGGTCAGCGGGCTATCTCAGTGTTGTTATTGAATCAATATTTAGTAATAAGGTTGGCAAATAGGATTTGGCCACTAGCGGCCCAGTGGTCATTTCAAAGACTCGGGTTATCCCTTAACGGATTTCACTTCCTATTAGTTAGAATCCATGTAGGATACACAAAGACCTCAAAGTTGTATTCAAGTGTTTGTTTGGTGGAGGTGGGCTAGTTATCTCTTAGATGAGTCTTTGACTTGCATTAGTGATGTTATATTATAAAGTCATACATGGGATTCATCGGTCTCTGTAGCCAAACCGATAGACTAACATTGACGATATGAAGGGCTCGCTTCATATTTAAGAAGTATTAAGTGGTTTGTGTTTTGGGTAGATAGGTTTATATATGTGTGTATATATATATTCATATATATTTTGTGTACACATATATATAATGATACCATGGAGAAGGTTAAGTTAAACATATCTACACACATAAGATTGAACGGATTAGCCGTAAATAATAGACATAACTTTAAAATGGAAATCATTTTTCTTAAATTAATGATGTGGGTAAAGTATGTAATTTCCCCATTAGTAGAACATTGTTCTAACACCTTTCCTCATAAAAACCACAAGTTAGATTGAGAAGGACTGGATATTGGAGCCAGATGGGAATGGCAGATGATGAAGTCTTATTCATGCTTGGTGCTAATAAGGCAATTAAATATCCAAGGAATAATATTCCAAGGTAACAACCTTAGTCAATACGTATGTTATATTATATTTTTCAATTCCACTGTGAGTTTATATTTATCGCACTCTGATATACTTGTGTTATTTACAGGTTAACAAAACCAAGGATCCATGCACTAATGGACTTGGGTTTCGATTTAGTTGAAATTTGTGACCATTATGGTGCAGGTTGTTACTTTGGTATCAACGCTTAGGTTAGTCGATCATAAGAATTAGGATCTGCTGAGAGAACGTAATTATATATTTTTATATATATTATACACCTAACTCTATAAATTCCAACTATAAAAGTGGTTGCGACCATATTTTAAAAGGATGGATGCGACAACTATGAGTTAAAAAATAAACAGTTAAATTTATACTCCTACCGCCGATTACCTCATGGGGTGGAGGTTGTATCGTAAGGGGTGTGCCAAGAAGAGCATGAGCACAACATGTAGAAGAATCCAAAAGGCTGGATGGTACCTTACTACGTTGTTGGGCATATGTTGCTTTATAATTTTGGATTTTGATGGATTATCGATTGAATATGCAAATTTCATCAAGACAAATGGAGAGTAAAAAACCATATGTTGCAAGCATCTAAAACTAAGGAATAAGGAGGAAGTGGAGAAATTTCCTACAATAAGGTGTGCGCTAATTACCGTAAGAAGATAAGTTGGATTTTGACGGAGATGAGTTAAGGATGTACGAAAAATATGGAGAGTCCAAAAGGAAGGACATATAAAGTTTATTTCTAAGTCCAAACCCATGCGAAAGAATTTGATAAAAAGTTTTTGGGAATTCCTGAAATGTTTTGAATGGGTTTTTTTAAAGGATTTAGCAGGAAGTTGTTGTTTTGAGAACCCAAGGAAACTTGGAAATTCTTAATTTAAGAATTTGTTGAGTCAAAAGTTTCTTATATAAACGTTTTTGGTAAAAAAGATTTTTCAATTTTGAAATTCTTAGTTTAAAACTGATTAAGTCAAAAAGTTTTCTAATGACCCACGTTTTCGATCCTTAGAAGTCGACACTAACACATCCATGGTATTCATGAGCCGAGCATCCAAGTGCCTGAAAGATAGATTATTTATGGAAAGAAAGGAAAACAATAGAGCTAAATCTCACAACATGACGAATAATATATAATATCCTAAATTCATCTTTACAAAATAAAATCCTATAATACACAAATAACATAAAAGTCTAATCTATCATCAGCCTGGAGAGTTATAACAACCTGACCTTACAAATGCCGATAAATACAAATAAGTAAATACAGCATGAGAAATTCAAATCACAAGGAATTTTTATTTTATCTTGTGAAATAAAATGTATCTTATAAGACCACGCAACATGTAAATATGGACGGGCTTTTACCTTACAATAACCAAACCATTTTTTATAGAAATTCCAATGATATTATAATAATTTATAGGGTTTAAAATAATTATGATAAAATGCTTGCATCTCACGTTCCAACATAGTTGGGCACAACTAAGTCCATACGTCGTTTATTTGGAGAATGGATTCCACCAATAACAGGGCTACTGGGGTACCGCCCATCATAGTACACCTCCAAATAAAATATATCGAGGTCGAACCTATCAACCCCTGCATAATAAAACTGGACCACCCCTTACTGGATAGTACCGAATATTTCATCACCTTGGTTGCTTTGCAACCTTTTCCTGAGAGCTCTCATTCCAACTAAATCCATAAATAATAATCTAGAAGGGGGATGATAATATCCTAATGGGTACGACCCACGTAGCCTTCCGGCATATCCCATGTTTTAGTCATTCCCATTTGGTGTGGCTAGAGGCTACGTTTACCTTTTATATAGCAATCCTACTTGGAATTCTAACATTGCCCTCCAAGCAACAATTCAATGCTAGCATTTGTCCATACAAGTTGTCCAGGATATGTACAAACCAAAGGCACTACTTCTACTGCATCGATTTTGGAATCACCCTCTGGATTAGTAGCAAGCAGCCCCTGCACTTCAAAGAAATCCATCTTCGATCATCTCCAAGATATCTTCAATTAGAACTATTATGTCGATTCGAAGTGCTTTTCGGATAATATATCTGATCTAGTCACTTCAAGCCGATAACGGTAGTTAAAACTGGCCATGGTTTGATAGTCGGTTATTTAACTATCAAAAAACAAACAAACCATCCATACTAGGTTTATTTCCATATGGAAGTCACTAAGCCTCTTTAAAATAACCTTAAACAATTAAATACTTTAATTATTTATAAAAATATTTACATACTTATCTCACCGGTATAAGTACATTCTCAAACCATTCGCTTTTAAATACTTAAGAACTTTTCTACATACTTATACAGTAGTATTAGAATTTTCATAAAATTATTTAAATATGATTTCTTATTCAAAATCATATTAAATGGATCAAACAATGCCTTTGAAACATTGATTATTATGAATCCAAATCACTAATCCTTCGGTGTTAAGTAGGGAAGGGACTTCAATACCACCAAACTAAGAAGGATTACTATTTAGATACATAATCTTAAAATTCTATAATTGATCCAATCCGTTTAAACCCATGTTTATTAACCTAAAACCCCTTATCAAATACCAAGATCTTTTCTACTTTCTTTCATCAACAACCCTTTTTAGTTTCAAAATAATTCTCTTTATAAAATACTTTATTATTTTAAAAACTTTTTAATAAATAAAATAGCTACCTTTATAAACCTCCATAATTAATCATTGACTAAGGTTTAAAGCATTATTAGTAAATAATCAACTTACCTTAAATCATTATTAATGCATAATTGATAAACTTAATCACTATCAAATAAATGATTAATTAAATTAGAACCTTTTAAATAATATAATTAATTAACTTAAATCATTATTGATAAATAATTAATGAATTTCCAAACCACCAATATTAGATAATTAACTAACTTAAAATGTTATTTATCAAATAATTAAATAGCTTTAAGATAAATAAAATAAAATAATTAACTTTAAAATAACCTAAATAGAATAACTAACTCAACCCTCTCAAGTATAGAAAAATTTTTACTTCAAAAAATATTTTAAAGGTCAAAGTAAATCCAGATCCATTTCTTTCCAAATTGTGGAAAAAGGCTTAGTGACCCAAACTAGCTATTATACAAGTTACCACTATTTCAATTCAAAAATTCAGATTATACCACTAATATTTACATAAGTAACAAATATGTAAATATAATTCATAATTAACAAATGGCAGATAACACATCATCTGTTCTAATCAGCTGACAGACCAATAAATGTGATAACCCGGACTTTCAGGCATCAGATAATTGGATAGTTATCCGATTTAACTTCTGAAAATACAAATTTATGAATTGAACAATTAAAAAAGATAATCTCCTTTATAATAATTTAAAATTGTTGAAATTGATTTTTTTCAAAACAATAATAATATGTTATTTTTTTATATATATAAATGGATTTTAAATAGAATTGAATTTGTGTTTAATACAAACTGAAAATACAAATTTATGAATTGAACAATTAAACGAGATAATCTCCTTTATAATAATTTAAAATTGTTGAAATCGATTTTTTTCAAAACAATAATAATATGTTATTTTTTTATATATATAAATGGATTTTAAATAGAATTTAATTTGTGTTTAATATATATATTTATATGAGTTGATTTTAATTTGAATTTGAATTTGAAATTTAAAGGATAAATATCCTAAAGTAATTTTTTTTATATATATACATGACTTTATTAATATATAGTTTCTTATTTGCATTTAAAGATCATATTAATATAAATAAAGGAAAGTGGTTACTAAATAGAAATTTAATATAAGATTTTTATGGAAAACATTTAAAATATAAATAAAGTATATAAAGTATAATTAGTATATTTGTATAACTATATTAAGTGTGTAGTTGGAATTTTATATCATATACTTTACAAAAAAGACAAATATAAGAGAAAGAATAAACATAATTAAGATAAAATTTAAACATATCAAACAAAAGACATTTATAAATGAATAAACTAAATTAAAATATTATATAAATACATATTAAAACATACTAAAACATGGAAATTACAAATGTAAATCATATATAATACAAGATTAACAAATGCAAGTCATTAAGAATAAAAAATAGACAAGTGTAACAATTATAATACACATTTCAAACAAGTGTCATTTTGGTCTTATTTTTGAGAAAATTTATAAAAATAAGATTTAAATCCATATATAATATTTCATCTCCTCTTTCTATCATTCTTTGTTCTTAATTTTAAATCTTCAAGCCTAAGAATCAGATCTGAGAAGAAAAAAATTAAAAACAAACATAAATTTTCAAAATCAAAACCTGTAAAGAAAAGCAAACCCGAGGAAGACAAAATTTAAATAAACCAGTACCAAAAAATTCAAAGACCATCTCAGACCTCAATTGCCTGAGTAAGGTCAAGGGCATACTAAAACAAAATAAGGATCAAATCTGTTTCAAAATTAAAAAGCAGCAATTTAAAACTCAAGACCAGGAAAAAAATTCAAATTTCCAGAAGGACATCCAGGCATCTCTGTTATTCCTGAATTGGTGAGTAAACTCTACTTGTTTTAATTTAAATCTGGATGCATGAATTGAATTTAGAAGCTTGATGAAAATTTGTTTGAACGCAGTTGAACTAAATGTATTTAAATGCAAGTCTGGAGCCTGTGTTGAAATACCAGATGTTCATCTCTGTTTTAAAAAGTACAGAGTACAACTTTAATAAAAATTTCATTTTCTCTCATTCTAATCCTTGTTAAATTTAGATATTTAAATAAAATATGTTTTTTTAGATTAAAGTAAGTTTTAAAAATATTTTTAAGTTTAGTAGATAGATATATAATCTGGAAAACAAATAAAGGACAGTGGAACTTAAGTTTGTGTTAAAATCAAATACATTGATTTGTAAATTCAATTATGTAATCTAAATCCCCTTTACAAAATATGATTTTCAAAAAAAATATCTCGAATTTTAGAGAAGTTTTGGGATTGCATTTTGGTGATGACATGAGATGTGATTTTGAGCAAAATCTGATGACTGGGTAGATTTTGGTGGTCGAGGCTTTGGTCGAAGCAGGAATGGTGATTGACGAAGTTGAGAAAAATGGTGGAAGCAGGTTACTGTAGCCGTGGCGTCGGCAATTGGCAATTTGGGTTTTAAACCCTAATTCTGTCGTGATTTGAAAAGTGGGTTATCATGGCTTCTAGGGTGCATTAAGTTGCACGAGGTTTGGGGTAGTGATGGCGCGGAGTCTAGAGGTGTCATTAGCGAAGCTTCAGTGGCTCTAGTGACAGGCGATGGTGGTTCGAGGCATTTTACAGTGGTTGTGCGTTTCCAGATTCAACTAGAAGGCTCGAATCAGATTTGGGTTTTGCGACATCGAATTGAAGGTTGGGATCGTACGAGTGGTACTCGTGATAGTGAGGGTCAGGCTCGAGTTTTGCTCGTGTTCGTTAAGTTTTGTAACAAAAGTTTTTTAAATTGACAAGAGTAAAATAAAATAAAATAAAAAGTAAAGATAAAAGAGAAAGGCGGAAACTCGAAGCCAGTCTCGAGTAAGGTTCGGGTTTAACTCGAAGTAGATAATATGCAAAGTTTCAATAATGTTTTTAAAAGTTTTTAAAAGTAAGTTTTGAAATGACATTGTTTTAAACCTATCTTAAATAAATTATTTTCCTTTATAAATGTTTCCTAAATCTTTAATTAAGAAATTATATGTTTGTTTAACTTAAGTTTGTTGAGTTAAAATTTAAGATATTTTAAACTTAATTGTTATAAATAATTAAATGATAATTAAAAGTTAAAGGTCTTTAAATAATATGATTAAGTAATTAATAAAGATGATGATTTATCTTAAAGGTAATTAAGATTTTGATATTCGAAGAGAAGTAATTAGAGAATAATTACTTAGTAGAAGTAATTAATGATTAATTATTTGGTGTAATTAAATAAAGGATTTTGGTAATTGATGATTACCTAATGGGATTGATAAGTGTGATTACTTAGTGAAGTAATTGATGGATAAATTACTAATTGTAAATAATATAAAGGAAATTACCTAATAAGAAGTAATTAAAGGTTAATTACTTAGGAGAAGTAATTAAGGATTAAATTACTTGGTGTGATTAATTAAAGGATTAATATAATTAATAAAGGAGTTAATTAATTAAGATAAGTAATTATAGGATGGTTAATTACCGTTTATGATTGATTAAGGCTGATTAATGAAAGTGATTAATTAAGGATCATTAATTAATGTAATTAATGAAATTAATGAAAGTAATTAAAGATTAATTACTGTAAATGGTTAAGGATAATTACTTTATGTAATTAATTAAGAGTTAATTACTTATTGTAATTAATGAATAGTTAATCAAGGGTGATTAATTAAGAAGGATAATTAAAGGATGATTGATTAATTGGTTTATAATTGATTAATATTAAGTAAATGGTATTCTAAGTAATTAAGATTTGTAATTAATTTAATTAGAGATAAATTAAATTAATTTTTGGAAGTGATCAATCTTGCTTATGAATGATTGAATGACGATTAAATGCCTTGAATTGATTGATATCTCTGATATGAAATGTTTTGTGATATGATTGCATGGACAATGATAATGTGGTTATCTATCGATGATGAAATGCTGTGTAAAAAGTGACTTCTTGTATTTAAAGTTGAATTGCATTTCACTTGAATAACTTGGGTTAAGATAGTATTGAATTCGAAGAGACAGGAGTCGGGTATTAGTAAATTCCCGAAACCACTTCGATACTTTATAGATTGATATATGAAATCATTAGGCTTGTATGAAATGATTTAAGTGAATTGGACAATTTAATCTAAGTTTTGGTACATAGAAATTGATGTGTAGAATTAGTGATGTCTATAAAAAATTGAGAATTTGTAAATTGATATGAGTTACCCGGGTTATATATAAGTTGTACGCTTTTGTAATTCATGTTTAGATAGGTTTACTCACGCTGGTTTCCAACCTGACCCGAGCGTTACCTTGATGTGATGCTCGGGTCAGACCAAGTATTACAGATTTTCAGGTAAGGACGTTCTGGAGCTCAGGAGATGAGCTGAATGGCAGGAACGTATGGAGTGTTTCCGCTATATTATATTATTGTATATATCTGAGACATGTTGATTGTATCTGTCCAGTGTTTGTATATATGTTGTAACTCTGATGTAAAAAAGTGAAATTTGACAAGTACAGTTTTCCTTTGTATAAATGTTATTATTTGTTATTATATTTTATCCGCTGCGAATTGTGAGATGTTGGTTTTCCTGTTCTTCCTTTTCTTCTATGTCTTTCTTTTTTCCCTAACTATCTGGAATTTTCAGGTTCGAAAATTCCGGGTCGTTACATTTGGTATCAGAGCAGAAGGTTAAGGGAGAACCTTAGCTCTGATGGGATTACTCATTAAGGATATGGTCAATGGTACCCTAGAATGAGTCGAGTGTATATATATGAGAGCGTACTTGTTATTTTCTCATATAAAGATTTTAAATGATTTTATATAAGAATATATTTTGATATATAAAGCAATATTTCTTTCCAATAAATATTAAGGTAATTGGTTGTTAAATTATTGGAATTAAACTAAGTGGTAATAGAAATACAACAAAATTGAAATTAAATAAAGATAAGTTTGAAATGAATTCAAACTGAAATTTAAATCTTAAATTTGGGGAAGAGTTTCAGAATAAGATAATAATGAATTGGTTTCCAGATATGATAATCTTGGTTATTATCATAAATGGTTGCTGTATTTAATAATGAAATGTTTTAAGGAAGTAAAACATTTAGGTAAGTATGACTTATATATTGAAATTGAAGATGATCTAAATTGTGAAGTTTGAATCCAAAGATTTAAAAACATTTGAATTTTTTTTTCCAAATTATTAAAAGGAATAATAAATAATATTATTTGAATGAGAGAGCTTGATTCAAACAAGAGTTGTTTGAAGATTTAAAGGAATTTGTTTTGGATTAAAAACCAAGAGTGGTTTAAATTTTAAAGTTTAACTTGGTTGGTTAAAAAATAAATATGTATATGTATGGATATGCATAATATCAAAGATGGTTTGAAATAAACTCTATATGTGAGTTTTAAATTTGGAATGGTGTGATACCCAAAAGTGATAAGTTTTTGAACTTATAAGTGGGAAAGAATTTTGAAATTTAAAATGGAGAATTCAAATTTGGGTAAGGTTAACGGGATTAATGGAATTTAACTTGGAGGAAGTAAAATAAGTTTGAATGAAAAATTGATTTGGAAATTTCAAGATGAATTTGGGATTTAACTTGGGAAGTTAAATGGTTTTAAATTGGGAGTTTGTGTCATCTCAAAATGGGCTTGAGATCTAGAAATTGAAAATGGATGGATGTTTTAAAATAATTTGGATAATACCATCCTGTTGTTATTAATAATCTTTAAGCTGAAATTGGATTTGCTTAAATAAATGAAGAAATGGGGTATGGTAATATATCCATTATTAAGATAGAATGGAATTTGGATTCAGAATTAAATGGTTTAAAGAGATAAATTGATTTGATTTAAAGGATTAAATCAACATTTAAAAATTTAACTCGAATTTATATAATTCGGGATGGTTTGAATCTAAAATTTGAATTGAATTAGTTCAAATTGAATTTGATTTGAATTAATTGGAATTATGATTGAAGATGGACAGGTTTAAAAATTCAAATGGAAAATTTGAATTGGATTAGTTTGAAATGAAATTGAAGTTGAATGAGATCAAATTCAATTGGGAATTGGGATTAATTCAAACTGGAATTCATATGAATTAGAATTAGTTCAATTGAAATTTATTTGAATTAATTGAAACTATGATTAAAGTTGAATGAGTAAATTCAAATGGAATTTGATTTGAAATTAGAAATGAAATTGAGGATTAATTCAACTTGAATTTGGGGTTAAATAAATTTCAATGGAAATTGAAGTTATTTAATTTGGAATTGAGTCAATTTAAATAGAAGTGGAAATTTAAATTGAATTGATGGGAATGGAGATTGGAAATTGAATAGTTTGGCTCTGGACTATTTTCAAATAAATTATTTTAAATCTGTTTTTCCAAATTATTTACTATATACAATCTTTCTTTTTAAAGCTAAACTATTTCTACTTATTTTACAATTATTTTTGAAACTATTTAACTATTTAACTATTTTACAAATTAATTATTATTTTACAACTATTTAGCAATTATTTAAAATTTCTATAATTATTTGACTATTTTCCCACTATTTTACAATTACTTAACTGTGTTACAGCTATTTTACAAATTAATAATTATTTTTCAACTACTTATTTATTTAAAAAAATTCAAGCTATTTCCTAAATTTAAACTGGACAGAGTTCGAACTGTTTATGATTAAATACCTAATTAAGATAAGAATAGAGGTGATAATCCAAATGGGATTGAAACAAATGTGAGTAAGTGGATAGAAATTATAGTGAATGTGAATAGAAAGAAGAATTGATTTGGCTAATAACTAATAAAGATAAATACATAGGATGTATGTACATTATTCTATTGACATAGTGATTTAATCCAGATTCGAGCATAGAATTTCGAGATAGTTATATCGATCCGAGTTGGGATTTTTCACTCTATTTTCGACGGCGAACCTGGATATGGATTGTTGATTGGTTCTGGATATTCTCTATCATAGTTATGGATAGGCAAGGAGAATGACAGTTTCTGATCTAGAAACCAGATCCGAGTCCGCACTAGGAAGTCGGGTGGACGATACTAGTTCGGAAGTGAAATTGTGTGATCGAGTGAGCGATCAGATTGGTTTAGCGCACGGATGACATGTGTACATCTTATGGATTTGAATGAAATTGATATTGGGAATTTGTGGATAAGAAATGTGAAATGGTTTTTGAAGTGAAAATATATTTTGTGAAATATATGATGAAATAAAATAGAAATTGAATATTTTAGAAATTTACTTTATGGAAGTAAGTAAACTGATAAGTGACTTTATAGAGTAATCAAATTTGAATATTTGATTTGGAATAAACAAAGTTATATATCTTTGTTATATAAGATAAATCTCCCCTTGTTGTATCTATTGTCAAAAGAAAAGGATTTTTGAAAATTATTTGAAGTATAAAAGGAAATTTATACAAGTTTGAAGTGATCCAAAGATTTTTTTTCAAATTATATATATCTATGTATATATATAAAAAGGATTTCATGAGGATGATTTTGGAAAGGTTTTTGGAACCTTTGGATTTGGAAAGGCTTTTGATTTTTGGGTAAAATCAATATTAGATTTGGAAAGCCTAGCTTGAGAATTATCGATTTTGGGATAATCGATTTTGAGAAAGGAGATTTATATGGGATTCATACTAGATGTATGATTTGAAAAATACTATATGTGTATAGTATAAAGTGTTTTGAAAATGACTCTGGAGAAAAAGGCGCTACCTTGAAATGAACTTCTCAGGAGTGCCACAGGGTGGTACTGCCTTGAACCCTAAAGAGGGGGGGGGGGTTCTAAAGTTGATCCTGTGAGAAGTCCGAACAAAACTAGTTCCTGAGGATTTTGTGTAGTGTGTAGCGGAAATCGAGGGCACTGATGCCTACAGAGGCATTTGGGTTATACTGTGACGACAGTGTAACTCGATGTCACTACGATCTACTGCATACCATAGCGAAAATAGTGTGTGCCGCTGAGAGCCAACAGTCTACGTTTGATTTTATATCAGTAGACTACGACCTATGGTAACATAGCGAAAATCGTGTGTGCCGCTGAGAGCCAACAGTCTGCGTTTGATTTTACATCGGTAGACTGCGACCTATGTGGGAGTGGAGAAGTTTCATTTTTGGCAGCGAAAATCGAGGGCGCTGATGCCTACAGTTACATGGACTTTTGCTGTGATGGAAACGTAACCCTGGAATGTAACTACGATCTGCCGCGGGTTCCAAGGCGTAATCGAGGGGCGCGGAGTGCCTACAGTTAAATGGACTTTTGCTGCGATGGCAACGTAACCCAGGATGTAACTACGACAATGGATGGGGGTGATGATTTCTAGAGCATTCTCACCAAAGATATTTCCTCTATTTTCAAAAATATTTTCTATATTTTCAATAAAATTATTTTCCAAGCATTTTCACCGGGTGTTGAAAATGAGTCTGCTAAGTACTTATAGATTTTCAGTCTTACGCCTGATCAACATATGACCGAATTTCTGTGAGAACAAGGATGGACTGGTTGAGACATTGAGTTATAAAAAGTATTTTTATAAAACTATTTTGGCAATATTATATAGATTTTTAAGTATCTTAAAAAGTGATCAAAGAATAATATTTCTGAAAATAAGTATTTTAATAAATTCTGGCTTCGTTCCTTTTCGAGTACGAAAAGATTCCGAGGGGGGAGAAATGTGATAACATGAATTTTCAGACATCAGATAATTGGATAGTTATCCGATTTAACTTCTGAAAATACTAATTTATAAATTGAACAATTAAATGAGATAATTTCCTTTATAATAATTTAAAATTGATTTTTTTTGAAAACAATAATAATATGTTATTTTTTATATATGTAAATGGATTTTAAATAGAATTGAATTTGTGTTTAAAATATATATTTATATGAGTTGATTTTAATTTGAATTTGAATTTGAAATTCAAAGGATAAATATCTTAAAGTAAATTGAAATTTTTTATATATACACAAGATTTTGTTAGTATATAGTTTGTTATTTGCATTTAAAGATCATATTAATATAAATAAAGGAAAGTGGTTACTAAATAGAAATTTAATATAAGATTTTTATAGAAAACATTTAAAATATAAATAAAGTATATAAAGTATAATTAGTATATTTGTCTAACTATATTAAGTGTGTAGTTGGAATTTTATATCATATACTTAAAAGAAGACAAATATAAGAGAAAGAATAAATATAATTAAGTAAGATTTATTTAAGATAAAATTTAAACATATCAAACAAAAGACATTTATAAATTTATAAACTAAACTGAAATATTATATAAATACATATTAAAACATACTAAAACATGGAAATTACAAATGTTAAATTACAAATGTTAAATTACAAATGTAAATCATATATAATACAAGATTGACAAATGCAAGTCACTAAGCATAAAAAAATAGATAAGTGTAACAATTATAATACACATTTGAAAGAAGTGTCATTTTGGTTTTATTTTTGAGAAAATTTATAAAAATAAGATTTAAATCCATATATAATATTTCATCTCGTCTTCTCTCATTCTTTGTTCTTCATTTTAAATCTTCAAGCCTAAGAATCAGATCTGAGAAGAAAAAATATATTAAAAACAAACAGAAATTTTCAAAATCAAAACCTGTAAAGAAAAGCTAACCTGAGGGAGACAAAATTTAAATAAAGCAGTACCAAACAATTCAAATATCATCTCAGACCTCAATTTCCCGAGTAAGATCAAGGGCATACTGAAACAAAACAAGGATCAAATCAGTTTCAAAATTAAAAAGCAACAGTTTAAAACTCAAGACCAGGAAACAAATTCAAATTTTCAGAAGGACACCTAGGCATCTCCGTTCTTCCTGAATTGGTGAGTAAACTCTACTTGCTTTAATTTAAATATGGATGCATGAATTGAATTTAGAAGCTTGATGAAAATTTGTTTGCATGCAGTTGAACTAAATGTATTTAAATGCAAGTCTGGTGCCTATGTTGAAATACCAGATGTTCATCTCTGTTTTAAAAAGTACAGATTACAACTTTAATAAAAATTTCATTTTCTCTCATTCTAATCCTTGTTAAATTTAGATATTTTACTAAAATTTGTTTGTTTTAGATTAAACTAAGTTTTAAAAATATTTTTAAGTTTAATAGATAGAAATATAATCTGGAAAACAAATAAAGGACAGTGGAACTTGAGTTTGTGTTAAAATCAAATACATTAATTTGTAAATCTGACGACTGGGTGGATTTTGGTGGTCAAGGCTTTGGTCGGAGCTGGAATGGTGATTGATGAAGTTGATAAAAATGGTGGAAGCGGGTTACTGTAGCCGTGGCGTCGGCGATTGTCAATTTGGGTTTTAAACCATAATTCTGTTGTGATTTGAAAATTGGGTTATCGGGGCTTCTAGGGTGCATGAGTTGCATGAGGTTTGGGGTAGTGATGGCGCGGAGTCTAGAGGTGTCGTTGGCGAAGCTTCGGTGGCTCTGGAGACAGGCGATGGTGGTTCAAGGCATTTTACAGTGGTTGTGTGTTTCCAGTTTCAACTGGAAGGCTCGAATCTGATTTGGGTTTTGCGACATCGAATTGAAGGACGGGATCGAACGAGTGGTCGATTATCGACGTGCGCGTGGTGTCGTCGGAGGTGGCGACGCCATAGATAGCCTGTGCACGTGTACCGCAACATTGATCGTTTCTGGGTATTGGGTTGAGATTGTCTCGAAGTGGTACTCGTGATAGTGAGGGTCAGGCTCAAGTTTTGCTCGTGTTCGTTGAGTTGCGTAACAATAGTTTTTTTTAAATTGACAAGAGTAAAAAAAGTAAAGATAAAAGAGAAAGGGGGAAAATCGAAGCCAGTCTCGCGTAAGGTTCGGGTTTAACCCGAAGTAGATAATATGCAAAGTTGTAATAATGTTTTTAAAAGTTTTTAAAAGTAATTTTTGAAATGACATTGTTTTAAACTTATCTTAAATAAATTCTTTTTCTTTATAAATGTTTCCTAAACCTTTAATTAAGAAATTATATGTTTGTTTAACTTAAATTTGTTAAGTTAAAATTTAAGATATTTTAAACTTAATTATTATAAATAATTAAGTGATAATTAAAGGTTAAAGGTCTTTAAATAACATGATTAAGTAATTAACGAAGATGATGATTTATCTTAAAGGTAATTAAGATTTTGGTATTCGAAGAGAAGTAATTAAAGAATAATTACTTAGTAGAAGTAAATAAAGATTAATTATTTGGTGTAATTAAATAAAGGATTTTGGTAATTGATGATTACCTAATGGGATTGATAAGTGTAATTACTTAGTGAAGTAATTGATGGATAAATTACCGGTTGTAATTAATATAAGGGAAATTACTTAATGGGAAGTAATTAAAGGTTAATTATTTAGGAGAAGTAATTAAGGATTAAATTACTTGATGTGATTAATTAAAGGATTATTATAATTAATAAAGGAGTTAATTAATTAAGATAAGTAATTACAGGATGGTGAATTACTGTTTATGATTGATTAAGGCTTATTAATGAAAGTGATTAATTATGGATCATTAATTAATGTAATTAATGAAATTAATGAAAGTAATTAAAGATTAATTACTATAAATGGTCAAGGATAATTACTTTGTGTAATTAATTAAGAGTTAATTACTTATTGTAATTAAAGAATAATTAGTCAAGGGTGATTAAATAAGAAGGATAATTAAAGGATGATTGATTAATTGGTTTATAATTGATTAATATTAAGTAAATGGTAATTTAAGTAATTAAGATTAGTAGTTAATTTAATTAGAGATAATTAAATTAATTTTTGGAAGTGATAAATCTTGCTTATGAATGATTGAATGACGATTAAATGCCTTGAATTGATTGATATCTCTGATATGAAATGTTTTGTGATATGTTTGGATGGACAATGATAATGTGGTTATCTATCGATGACGAAATGCTGTGTAAAAAGTGACATCTTGTATTTAAAATTGAATTGCATTTCACTTGAATAACTTGGGTTAAGATGGCATTGAATTTGAAGAGACCGGAGTCGGGTATTAGTAAATACTCGAAACCACTTCGATATTTTATAGATTGATATATGAAATCAATAGGCTGGTATGAAATGATTTAAGTGAATTGGACCATTTAATCTAAGTTTTGGTACATAGAAATTGATGTGTAAAATTAGTGATGTCTATAACAAATTGAGAATTTGTAAATTGATATGAGTTACCCGGGTTATATATAAGTTGTATGCTTTTGTAATTCATGTTTAGATGGGTTTACGCACGCTGGTTTCCAGCCTGACCCGGGTGTTACCTTGATGTAATGCACGGATCAGACCGAGTATTACAGATTTTTAGGTAAGGACGTTATGGAGCTCAGGATACGAGCTGGATGGCAGGAACGTATAGAGTGTTTCCGCTGTATTATATTATTGTATATATCTGAGACATGTTGATTGTATTTGTCCAATGTTTGCATATATGTTGTAACTCTGATGTACAAAAGTGAAATTTGACAAGTACAGTTTTCCTTTGTATAACTGTTATTATTTGTTGTTATATTTTATCCGCTGCGAATTGTGAGATGTTGGTTTTCCTATTCTTCTTTTTCTTCTATCTCTTTATTTTTTTCCTAACTTTCAGGAATTTTCGGGATCGAAAATTCCAAGGCGTTACAATAAGCGTCGAAATCAATAAATTAGCAAAATGGGAATTTATTCTGCTAACTAGATGTCTATTATGATCTATCAAATTTAAATATAGCAGAACGTGATTTCATTTTCCTATCATAATGTCAGTGGAATAATATAAATTACTTATCAACGTAATTATTTTTCTATGACTATAAATTTAACGGTATTTTAAACTTCTATAAAACTATCAAATGACTGTTCAAAAGTGTTCTATTTGATGATACGAATCTAGCGTCGAAGTCTGTGGGTTAAACGTACTCGGAATGGATGAGCACAAGTTTTATTAAAGTTTCAAACATTTTTAAAACTTAAAAAATAATAATTTAACTAAATCCTTAAACTAACCTAGGACCAGAGCCCATCTCCAAACCCATCCTAAACTAAGCTTCTTCCCTTCTCAACCTTCCAAACTCTACACTCTCAAAATCCCAAAACTTGGAGCTACAAAGGCAGTGCGCAAACGTGCATCTATGAATGTGCCCTAACACACTATGCCGTCCATTGCCATGCCACTACCACCCACGAGTTCCCCAGCCCTCGCTCAGCCCCTTTGTACCCATGTCGATGCCTCCATTATTGCTGATCTCAAAATCACCCGCAACCCAAAATTTCAAATATTGAAAACATATGTGCACCCCAAACCAACCTCAACATGCCAACTTCCTCCACTTGGACGTACGCTACCATCATCAGTAGATCCATCGACCTTATCTTCACCTCCCACCATAATCTTGCTGAGTCCAGTCCTTCACTATCATGCACGATGCCAAAAACCAAATGCTAATAACCCAAGCTCTTAAACCCTAAGTTAAGCTCGACCCGACACCTTGGACTGCCGCACCCTCCACGACTAACACTAAAGCTTCACCACTACCCAAGCCTACTCTAGGTCCAATTACCTCAACCCAAGCTACTCCCATCGTCAAAAATCGAATTTTAACCCAAAAATGGTCAACTAGATATTACAACCAAATGACAACACTAAAAATTAGATGAATACTCCCTAAAACCTCGCTTTGTCGATACGAATATGATGGTATACATCATTCGTCGATCCATGATCAATGAAAACCAACAACTTTTGACCCTTTACTATTATTTATGCCTTTCTCTCAACATATTCAATGAAAAACCCTGAAAATATTTTAAAATGACAAGTGTCGCCGACGAATAACTTTCCAACCGGTCGTACAAGTTAATTCTCAATGTTTTGGGTGCTATCAATTTTTGAAATCTTGAAATCAAAATGTTTTCTTTTGTTTTTGCAATAACAGAAAGTATACGTTTTTATAGTAACTAACAGTAAGCATATTTTCCTATTTCTAATTCAAATTTTGGTTTTTAAACCATCATTTGACTTGAAGGAGATTTATAACTAATTTAAACAACTATATATACATTTTCCAAACTTTTATCACATATAAAAATCAAAACAAAAAACATAGAAATTAGAGAACTTCACCTTCCACATTCCAAAACCTAATCTTGAGTTTTAAAGTTTTGATCTTTGAATTAAAAAAAAGATTTTGGAAAGCTTAGAAAAAAAATATCAAGCATGAAGATAAAAGGTAGGAAAGAGAGTATATATAAAATAAAGAAGGCAAATTTTCAATACTACATTTAAATCAAATTTCTAGACCTACCATCATGTTTAAATCTTATCAAAGTACAAACCTTTGATAATATGTTGGATAAGATGGTGTTTCATGTACCCTAATCTACTTACATACTTAAAGAATCGCTATGAGTTGTTTACTCATTTCTCATGCACCTTTTCCCCTTATGATTTTAAATAAAGTAATCATTTTTTTAATTTCTTATTATTATTACATTACTTTGTTTATGCATTACCAAATAAAATGTTTGAAATACATAAGTGTTGTTTTTATTTCATACAAAGGTATTACAACTTTTTAATAACTCGTCGTTCGAATAAAAGTTGAAAATTCGAAAAGCAGGTTTCCGTCACATTTTTGGTTTTTAATCGAACTATTTTTTTATGTAAACAAAATTTAAAAATGAATTTTCTAATATTAGTTATAAATACAAAAGAGGGTTATTTTCTTATTAAAAACATTAATTGAATATTTAGTATGAATTAAATATTCACAAAGTAAAGCAATAAACTTCTGGGTTATTACATTCTCTCCCCTATAGAAGTAATGTCTAGCTGGCCCTATTTAAGAATTCCGACTATAGAAGTTGTTGCAGTTCCACTCTATAGGAATAGGAAAAGCAACTAAGTGTAACATCCCGATATTTTCAGCCATTCGCATCCACACATGTCAGAATTGAAATGCTCAAAATATCAGATTGTTATTTTATATTCGGCAAAACTCAGCATAAATAGTAAATAAAATAATCATAGAATCACAGACATAGAGTAATATAACAATAAGCTGCGGAAACAAGTAAATAGTAGTTCATGAGGCTAATATATATATATATATATATATATATATATATATATATATATATATATATATATATATATAACAGAGTTAAAATGTCATGACCCGAAATTCATCATTCAAAAGTCGACATCAAATACCTCACTTGTATTCGATTGCCGGAGATTCGAACGTCAAATTTCAGTTCGGATGGAGCTTATAACAACATCAGATGAATATAAAAAAAACAGCGGAACAAAATGAATATCATACATGCATCACAGATACAACGTCAACATAATATCCATACTACATTAGAGTATATAATACATGCACCACAACTCCAAATACAACATCATGATAATACAACGGTGATCATATATCCAAAAGTCCTCAAATGAAAGAGGTGATAACAAACTTCCAAAAGCTAAACACCTGAAATCTCCAAAAGCTCCTAAGATATCTCCAAAGCAAAAGCTCCAAAATACTGCTTGCTCCAAAATACTGCTTACCCCAAAATACGGAAAACCTGCTACTAGGCTGCCCGAGTAAAAATTATGGGCACCCAGAGTTTAGGAAAGAAAACAATAAACTCCAGGTCAGTCATGGGACTGGTATGAGTAAACAAAAACAATTTCTTTCAAAGAAACTAAATTTATAAAAGAATTTCGGTGTGCTTTTTAAAAATGGAACTACCATAAGACCTCCCGCCACACACACAATGAAAACGCAGAATTGGAGGAGATTTCTTCTTATGATAGTCAAATATGCTTGATACGAGAAAAAGAATTCTTTGATATTATTACTAGTGCATAGTGAAGAAAGCATTTCGAAAATAGAATATTAATCTTAGCCAACATACTACCATTATCGTATGCCTACTATAGCTACCATCTAAACACTGGTGACCACCATAAGTAAATGGCAGGTTCAACAATTAAAACTGTACAGGGTTTCGTATTGGGAATTGGATTTCCAACAATGGTCAGGCTAAGGAACTTCCTGGGCCACATGGGTACGCCTCTGGAGGGACGACCCGAGAACCTAACCGGATCACTGCCAACACAAGGCCGGGTTACCTCTGTAACTAGGTAACTACTACTCGAGTATGCCACACCCCGGTCCTTTGGGACCTTTATCAGAGGGGCCCCCACAAAGAAACAACCACACAGAAAAAAAAGAGATTGGAGCTACCACATAGGTAAATATCTGGGCTCCATACCATGACATCACCTTTTTCCAGAAGGAAATGACATACCCTAAAGGGCGCGACCCTCATAACCTTGCCGCATCTTTCCTGTTTCGACCATTTTCGAGTTGTGAAATCCGATGAGGTCTCGTCCACAAAGCTACGCTTTTCACAAAGCCATGCTTTGATCAACAAATGATCAGCAGCACTCAGCACGCGACAATACTAAATTGGGAATATATTACTGATAACCTTCAGCTACATAACCTCTGAGCTCGTACGTCTTAGGGAAGGGTGTTAAGCTAAGAGAATAAATTCTCCGCCACCAACAGAAATGTATTTGAAAGAAATCAGCTTTATATCTCAATTCGTAATGTCAAACATACAATCCATACAAGTCTGTTCTGGGTTCGAACAGAACCGAAGGCACTTCCAAAGAAGCCATTGCAAATCCGGGTATTCACAATCCCGATCGGACTTCCCATCACTTAGGGAGTCTCTATACCGTTGCAACTCAGTGCAGAGACAATCGATAGGTCATCTTATCTCTCTCGCAAATACCCGGTCTTCATCACCGGTCTTCAAATGCTATCCATAACGTCGAATCACATATTCGGAATGGGTTATACGAAACAAAGGTCCTTTCCCGACTAATTCGAATATTGAGTGTCAAATTTTAAAACATGTGGATGTCATTCACAAAAATTCACAGGTTCATTGTGGGTTTCGGATAACAAACTGAAATCCGATTCCCTGCCGCATCGAAGTTTAAATGCCGTTTTATGGGCAACAGGGTTTTCACATCAATACAGAACAAACTACAAACACAGTGCAGTACATGGCAATCTACTTCACACAGTATCATAAATAGAACAGAAATATCAATATAGTGCACAACAATAGTTACGTATTTTCCAATTGGTTTAAATAAATTTATCATAAAATTATTTTAAATCAATGATAAGAATTTGAATAAATAATTCAAATCTTGATTAACTCGTTTTATTGTTTCAAAATTAGTTATTTACATTAATCGCTAAATTTGATTTGTCAATTTTTAATTTATCTGGACAACAAATTCTTAATTTACAAATTAATTTGAACACTCAATTGTTTATAAATCAATTTAATTACAAACTGTATGTCATTCTTAATTTTTAAAATCATTTATTAATACAAATTAATTACCTTAATTATCATTTGAAAATATGCTTTACACTTTAGAAATCAATTTATTGTTACATTGAAAATTTAAATGTAAATTAATTTCAATTCTTATTTTAAATTAAATTACTTAATTTAATTATTAATTAAGGTTTTATAAGCATTGATATTTATATACTTACTTAGTAAATAACTTAAACAAATTTTCACTTAACATTACTCAACATGGTTCAATTTAACAGTTTTAAACTTTACAAATTTGGGCTTAACCCACCTTTAAAATACACCTGAGTAAACCATGCAAATGACTCGAGCCAAACTCGAGTTTTCCCAAAAATTTCCCCGCGTCCCTCCGCTTTCTTCCCCATTCCCTGTTTCTTCTTCTTCCTTTATTTTTTTCTTTTTAAAACTCAAGTGTAACTGCTGAAAACAACTCCACGAACGCAAGCAACACACTGACACGAGACCGCCCTCGTACACGTGCATGCCACCATGCCGACGTTCTGGCGAACGTTACGACCCTCGGCTAGTTAGAAAATCCTCAAACACACGAAATCAACCATCAATTTGAAATCATCGGCTCGAAATAAAAATAGCCATTTCATTTGAACTTTGAATCAAACACGCCTGAACAAAACGCCACGCCCCGCCACGTCGAGCCACCGGTCGCCACGAAACTCCGGACCGACCTCGACCATGCCCTCCTCTACCTTCACCTAGAATCGCGTGACATCGATCATCTCACGGAGCCGGAAACAAGAAATTATAGAACATGAAAAAAACTGGAACCCAAACCCTATTTTTGATCCAACCAAAAAACCCTTGCATTCGAAATTTTTTCTAATATTTTTCCCATATTCGTAGGTCATCAAGCTTTCTTCGAAACAAATCTCAACATTTATTATTGATTCGATTGTCAGAAATTTGAACAAATGAAATTTTTGTTCATATAAGAATTTCTCTGAGAATAATAAACTAAAAATCTAAATTTTTGTTTTAAAATTCATGCCTTGCAGTATAGATTCAATAAATATTCTTGAATTAATATTTTACAACAATTTATTTTTATCAAATATCAGTTGAATATCTGTAAAACAAAGTTATAGTGGGAATAATTTACTGTAAGTTTAAATAGCTTTGCAAAAATATTGTTTTAAGGATTAAATATCTTGATTAATTAAAAAATCAAAGCTTGACAAAAATTAACAGCCAATGACTTTTGATTTTGAACAAATATACTCCCTGTATGAATTTTCAAAGAACACTGAACATCACAATCATGTTTTCTTACTGAAGCATGTACCAAACAGTTTATAAATGAAGTCTGCACTATTTTAAATAAATTTAACCTTTTAAAGATTAAGTTTACTCACCTAAAACAAGTTTTGAGACAGAGACTTTATTGTTTTTTTGAACTGCAGATTGAATCTTCCTCTGTTCTTCTTTCTTCAATAAATTGCTTTTCCAAATTTGAATATAAGTGATGTTTGTTCTCCTTTTAAATTTCTGATCTTTGCTAATATTGTTGAACGAGTGAACTAAAGGTAATTTTCATGTATATAAAGAGATGTGCAGGTTCCTTGTGTTGTGCTGAAGCAATACTTTTTTTTTTAGTTGTACTTATGTATGGGTGTATTTGAGAGCATTTAATGAAGCATGTATTTACAGCTGATGTCTTGCTTGATGTTACTAGAGTACATAGCATTAAATGAAAGCATGCTATGTTCATGTTTTGGTTATTAATTTTCTTATTTTATTTAAAATACTTACTTGCATAGGCCTGATTTGTATACTCGTATACAACTTGTTTGTTGACTTTGCTAAAATGGAAGTGTTTTGTTTTTATTTTTTATTTTTATAAGTACCATTTTTATATTTGCAGATTTTTATCTTGTTTACTGGTTTATGAATTCCACTTGCAATTTTTTTTAGTTACTTTGCTAAATATAAGAAAATTTGTTTTAGTTATTAACATTTTATAACTATGTGATTCTATTACAAAATTTGATTTAATTCTATTTAATGGTTTTAATTTTTAATTCATCATATATATTTATTTTATTGTTTAATACTAATCCTTGTTTTGTAATGTATTTTTATTTATTTATTTTTATTTTTATTATCTATTTATACTTAACTATCAATTTCTTTTTATTTAATTCTATATAACTGTGTAATATTAATATCAACAATATTTTATTTCTTTTGAAATTCTCAAATTAAATTTAAAAGTTTTAAATAAGTAACTAATTTTAATTTAAAAAATTCTGGGATGTTACAATATCCCTTCCTTAAGAAAATTTCGTCCTCGAAATTGAAAGAGAGAGGAATGTAAACAAAGAATATACGAATTTAGAAAAATAAAGAAATGACTTACAATTTGATCCTTCCTTGACATTGAAATCCTTGGTTCTGGATAATAGATAGATTTTGATCCTTCCTTTGAAGGTTACTTTTACTTTGCCTTGGTGCAGAACTAGATGTGTTTGATCGTTCTTCCTCTAGAAGATTGCTTTGACCCTTTTTTAGGGTAGATTTAAACTTGCTTGATTGATTTATTTTGCTCCTTATCACTCTTTGGGTGATAATTTTGGCTTTAATTTTTTACCCCTTACCACCTTATACATGATGATTTAGCCTTGAGTCTCTTTTCCCCTTAATCACTTTATATGTGATGATTTAGGCTTGAGCCCTTTATTACCTTGTAGGTAATGATTTAGGCTTGAGCCCCTTATTACCTTATAGGCAATGATTTAGGCTAGCCAGTGTATGTGGTAAGCCATCTTAGGTAGGACTAAAGTATTACCCATCCTACTTATAGACAGTGATCCAATCAAACTTTATAGGTGGGGCTATACCATCTTAAGTGGGACAAAATGCTTACTCCATCCTCTCTCTCTAGAAGGCACTTTGGCCACGCCACATAGGCAGGACCAAAGGCTTGTAGTGCTCTGGCCAGGTTTTATAGGAAGGACCAGAGGCTTACTGTGATCTCCCCCTAGGAGGTGCTTTGACCAGGCCAACTTGGCGGGATCAAACTCTTTTTCTTTATTTTATAAATCCTTTTTATAAAGCATTTCCCTTAATTAATCACTTAATCTTTGTAGTCGCATTTTCCTTTTTCTTATATCTTGTCAAAAGATTCTTGAAGTTTTCCTTTCCTTAATAAATTCTCAATCATTTCTTTAAGGGCTCGATACTGATTGGTTTCATGTCCATTCCTTCGGTGATATTGGCAATAAGTGCCTCTGAGATTTATTTCATTTCCTGGTTGCTTCTTCTCTGAAGGCTAATAATTCAACCTCTCTTTAGTTAGGAGATAGATGTTTTCGTAGAAGGTGGTAATAGAATGAGCTTTTATATATTGGGAATTCTTATAGAATCGTGTATTTGGTCCCCTTTTGGTTTTCTTATAAAGTTGGATAGGCTCTTCTATTCTAACAACCAGTTTTATCTTTGAGAATTCTTGGGTTCTCATTGGAGTAGGTGAGCATTCAATTATTCTTTTCAACTATGGATAAACTTATTGAAATCCTTTCTTATTTCAGGTAATAACACTCTCCAGAATAGGCCTAAATTCCAAACCAGAAAAGGCATATCGAAACTTTGACCCGTTCTAAAGCTGGCTATTGGTTAGTAAAAGTAACAAAATAAAGCTATCTATCTATTCTTTTAGAACTGACAACGAAAGGAATAAAATACGATAACAATAATAGTACTCATTATTTCAAATCATTTAAAATGTCCTAAAACATTACATAAAGTCACGTTACAACATTTTGTTCAAAAATACATTTCATGGGTACAATAAAATTAACACAGAAGGATAGATAGTAACTGCCACAAGCTTCACTCTTGCCATCTTCAAGCATTATGAACTCCTTCTCTAGCCTGTGTTATAATGAGGAGGGAGTTAGAACAATAAGTATCTAATGCATAGAAATCTTAAGCCTTACTATTTCAATACTTAGGCAATATAATTTAAATAAGAATATGTCTTATGTAATTAAACCAATTAATACTTCATATAGAGAAAGGAGGCAGGTCCTCAAACAACCACTTAAAATGGCTAGACACTTGGTAAAGATACTCAGAAGTACTAGAGAATTGAGCTTAGGGAGTTTGATTGAAAAATTGGCTAAGTCCTTGATTCACCTTCGAATTAAGGCCTTAGATCAATCCCAAATTAAGCTCTTAGGTCAAAACGACTTGGGCCTTGACATGTACACTTAGAAAAATACAAGAAAGGACTTAGAAAAGGTTTGGAGTGGTTTGGCACCACCGATTAAATTCATCACCAAATTAAGGACCTTAATTTATCCCCAATTAAGCAGAACATCAAGATGGAATCAGAATGACTTGAAATTTGGTAAAAGCATTTTAAAAAGGCAAAAGAAGGTCTAGGGATAGTTTCATCATGATTGGACCAAGCACCTAAATTTGTCCTCGAACTAAGGACCTTAATTCCATACCCAATATAGATGCTAAGCCCTGGTACATTCACACTTGGCACATGTGATCCCTTAGTCTTCTATCCATATTCATGAAATTTCTTAGATTTCCAAAGAGCGTATCACCACGATTGAAGATGTGATGGTCCAAACGAAAGGATAATCTAAGTCTTGGAAGAATAGTGATAAAACTCATAAAAAACCTACCAAGTTTCATTGAGAACATCTAAATGAAGCAATGACTCAACACAAAAGAGTTTGGCCACCCAAAAGCCAAGGATTAGAATTGATACCGAATTAAGGGTCTTAAGTCGGCACTGAATCTATCGCTTAATTCAAGTGGTAACCATTTTCTGTATTCTATCTTGGGTCACTTTCTAGACTTCTTCGGTAGTGGGCTTCTGATCCAATATGGTTGCTACCACTATAAATACAAACCAAAGATCAGTTAAGGGACGTTCTGAGGTTTTTGCCATTACTACGTGGAAGCCTTGCCATTTCTTCAACTCTCTACTCCGTAGTCACCAAGGCAGTTCCTTTAGGAAATTCTAGGACCCCGAATCTTTCTAACACCGATACTTGTGACTAAGTCTCTTTCAGTCACTTTGTAATCATACTCTATCAAGATCAAATCAATAAGCAAAGTTATAAATTGGACATAGGTTTAGTTAACATCCAAACCACTATAAAAATCCTTGCCTCCATTTACATTTCTCCTATTTTCTATTATATTTTCTCTCTTCTAACAGGCTGGTGCTTTCACATCGCACTCTAGGGCGTTGATTCATTTTTTAGGTTAACATTTTAGTGCTTTCATTGAGAACCAGTGAACCTAGACTTAGATCTAGCTCTCAAATTTAGATAGAATAGGTCCAGAAGTTAAATCCACATTCCACTTTGAAAAGAGTTAGAAGAATTGTCATTGAAAACTAATGGCAGGAAGAAAGAGAACAACTTCTGGGAGATCTACAGGTGCAACAGTTAGTAGTGATGGACCAAACCGCTAGTGGGTTGAAGTCAACAACACCACCAATTTACCAATGGGAGTTAATACTGGGAATCAACCATCAAAATCTTCCACTCAGCATGAAATTATGACTAAAGGAGAATTTAGCCAGATGGTTGATCAACTTAACCAGAAGATGGCTGATAGCCTAAAAGCAATTATGGATAAGATAGACGTTCTGCTGGTGTTACAACCACCACTGATCCATAGGCTAGGCTGGAAATTGCCACTACCATGGAACAGGAAAATTCCTCTATATTAGGCTTGCATAGGAGGGATGGCAAGCAAAATAAAAAGGAGATAGTTGGTGGAGCTACCAGATTTGTTATTGAAGGAAATGGATGTACTTCATGCGCCCGAAGGAAGGTGGGAGTAGGATTATACCTACTGGAGCACAACCTGTTGTGAACCCGAACCTTGTAATGAATGCTCACCAAGAAACGTTCCAATACTTCTCTTTGACTCTGAAGATGACATGCAACTAAAGACAAAGTGTTAGAATTGAATGTTGATACAAACAAGAAAAATGCCGTAAAATAAGTCCAAACCACCACTAATAGGCCAACCATGCGCCAACGAAATTCTATAAGAGTGGTCCTCCTAGAGAACATAGGGACTAGGCTTAAGTTGGCGAACCAAGGCCGTTTGTAGAGCTAGACACTTGGTACAGACCTGAAAATCGACTTAAGGACTATCAAACTAGTGAGGCATATATGGTGGACATGATCAAATGGTTGATGGAAGAAAGTAAGGGCAAAAAAGATTACGATTGGTGTTTTGCACCAAGTCGAACACCATTCACTAAAAATATTCTAAGAATATCTCGAGAAGTTTACCATGCCCACTATATCAGCCTATAATAGGACAACAATCCCTAAATCACACTTGTACAAATATAGTTAGCATATGGATAGACCCAAGGCAATGGACGCTGTCCACTGTAGATGTTTCCATATCTTCGTAGAAGGAATGACTTCAATGTGGTTCACCAGATTCCCACCAAGATCTATCTCCACCTTTGATGAGTAGGCATGGAAATTCATGGAATAGTTTAGACTTCACACGACTTAGCTAAAAGACATGATGCCTCTATTTGGCTTTTTCCAAGGATCCAATGAGTCATCGAAATCCTTTGTGAATCAATTCAACATTGCAGTTACTGAACTAAGTAATCCAAACAAGGATACGGTGTTCATGGCCTTAGTGCGGGTCATCCATGCAGATATGGACTTTGGTAGATGGATTAAGATGAAACAACCAACTACCATGAAGGAATTTAATCGAAAAGCAAGCCAGTATCTAAGAGTGGAAGAGGCAGATGCTTTGGAAAGCAAGACTACTGGCCTACAACCAAAGGAGTTGGTTCGAAACAATGTAGTGATCAAGCAGGATGGGAATAGTTATGTGGATACCGCGGTAGATATAGGGAGAACACAAAGTAGAGAAAGAGAAACCAAAACTGTGGTGATAGGCAAATGTAGATGCAAAATGTCTAATGAAATTCAGGCTAGAGGAATATACACTATTGAACAATAGTCTGGAAAACGTCTACCTTGCAACTCAACGAACTGAATGCTACAACAAACTGCCTCAGAAGAAAACCTCCAAGAGGCAGAAGTAATCGGGGAAGTACCGTCGCTTCCACGAGACACATGGGAATAACACTAATGAATGCCGACATCCGATGGACTTGATTGAGGAGTTGATAAGGAACAATAAACTTTAGGAGTGTGTAAAGAAACCGAAGAACGGCGAAGAAGCCATGAGACCCTAGGGTCTATTTGCTCAAGGGAAATTTCCTGGGCCTAGCGGAGAGGGGACCAGACCAACTGACGATAGACAGGTCATTTAGTAGCATCCGAATATGATGCAACTTCTCTCTTCCTTATCTATATATTTTATATGTCCACAAATACGCCACCTAGGGCCACTGGGGGTATTGTAAATAGGCAGTATTTCCCT
This sequence comes from Allium cepa, assembly GCA_030765085.1. Classification (NCBI taxonomy): domain Eukaryota; kingdom Viridiplantae; phylum Streptophyta; class Magnoliopsida; order Asparagales; family Amaryllidaceae; genus Allium; species Allium cepa. The sequence goes on from CM060941.1 coordinate 832,711,184, forward strand.
TTCCCTTTATTACACTTTTTGAACCGATGGAACCGTGTTCATGTAAGCTACCTACTAGGTCGACTGGGTTAGATCAACTTGAAAACCATTTATTTACTGTTTAGACTAGTGGAACCGCTTTCGAGTATGGGCTATCCATTCACTTCTTGAACTAATGGAACTGTGTTCTTGAAAGCAACCCGACGAGTTGATGGAAGCAAATCGACTTAAACCGCCGTATCAATGGGGAAAATCGATCCCCACCTTCTAAGAACCAACGTTGCCTCGGCAGCATCAGGAAGGCCTAAACTCCCATGGGCATCCATAAGCCACACTCCGTTACTTGAGCTTGTGGAATCGCATTCAAGTATGCTTCATTCCTTAGTTACCTGAACTGGTGGAACGAAGTCTAAGTATGCTCCATTTCTTAGCTGCTTGAACTAGTGGAACTATGTTCAAGTATGCTCTATTCCTTTGCTGCTTGAACTCGTGGAACTGTGTTCAAGTATGCTCCATTCCTTAGCTGCTTGAACTGATGGATCTATATTCAAGTATGCTCCATTCCTTAGTTGCTTTAACTGATAGAACAGTGTTTAAGTATGCTCCATTCCTTAGCTGCTTGATCGAGTGGCACTGCATAAGAATGCTTCATTCCTTGACTACTTGAACTGATGGAACTGCATTCATGTGTACTCCATTCCTTGGAGCCTGAACTGGTGGAATTGCGTTCATGTGCGCTCCATTCCTTGGCTGCTTGAATCGGTGGAACCGCGTTCAAGTACGCTTCATTCCCTAGCTGCTTGAACCGATGGAACCGTGTTAAAGTATGCTCAATTCCTTAGTTGCTTGAACCGAACTAACCACGTTCAAGTATGCTCCATTCGTTCACTACTTGAACCGACGGAACTTCAGTTAAGTACGCTCTGCTACTTCGCTGCTTGAATCGATGGAACTGTGTTCAAGTATGCAATATATCCTTGCACGTATCCCATAAGCCGCATGTCACTTCATGAGCCAAGGGAACCGCATCCAAGTTAGCATTCCTCCTTGGCACCACACTGTAAGCCACACGAGGCTGCTTGAATCGGTGGAACTACTTTTAAGTATGTAATACCGTAATACGCTATTTTATAAGCTATGTATTGCTCCTTAAACTAATGGAATTTTGTTCTAAGCAAAGGTATAGGATAATTAGTTGAGAAAAAATAGACTCCCACGGACCCAGTATATTAATTGGGGATATATTTCGATTATTACTTTCTTGAGGTAAAAAATGAGCTCATGTGAAGTGTACGGATAGCTTTCTCGATCATTTTCACCATACATAACTAAGGAATGCTTCTTACTCATCGGACGAGAGATATTGATTTCATAACAGTTTGATCAATGGAAGATGCGATTCCAACTCCCTGAGTACCAGCACTGCCTCAGTAATGTCAGCAAACCTCTATATCTCTGAGCTGTCGATACTACTTCGGTAACAATGATGGCTTGCCCAAACTTCCTAAGTACTAACGTCACCCTGGAAGCATTGGGAAATTTATTTATTGCATGATTGGTAGGAATCGAACCCCACTTTCCAGGAGACTGGTGCTACCAGTGCCATAAAGGTTCCAAATTACAGGGTCATTGGAAAAACTCTGTAACGACTCGTAAATATCGATAATTAAATTGTTTAATTTAATAAGATTCTTGTAATTAAATTAAGAAAGAAATAAAAACTATATAATTTATAATGAAGTGAATGTAAAAAATGAAATGTAGCAATGGTAATTAAAACTAATTATTGACAATTGAAGTGACATCCCAATCATGAAATAGTGAAAATTGTTGCATTTGGGTATAAAAATTGAATATAAGTAAATAAATGTAAGTGTTCTATGAACAAATGAACTAGTGTATAATTTATGGTAAATGAATGTATAAATTAAATAGAAACATAGATCTATTTATAAAGTAATAAATTGGTAAAGAAAATGGAACTAAGGTAAATTAATTAAATGGTTTTAAACCTTAATTAATGCGTACAATTGATAAAATTACACATTTATAAATGTAACATTTATACAAATTTAAGATGTAAATAGGGGTATATTAGTGTAATGGGATATAAAACTAATGTAACTAGGTATATAGAGTAATAATGGACCTAGTATAAAGATGGCAATTAAACCAAATCAATTTATTGGAATTAATTTTAATTAATTGGAATGTAATCTATAATAAATGAATTTAATAGTAAGAAAATGAAATTAGTTACTATATTATTGAAAACTAGGCTGAAATAGGAATTACTAATGTAATAAAAAATAAATCAAAGATAATTTTACCTATAAATTGATAATTGATTCAATAACAAGATTTAGAAATCAAATATATCGATTAATTGGGAATTTAAATTTATAATTTCTGAATTAATTGAAACTGAAATTAAATGCGGTAAATTGTGAATTGTCCAATAATAAGTTAATAAGAGAATTTGTTTTAAAGGATTTTAAATTAGTAAATAATCCAAAGTGATAGAAATTGGAAATAACGATAATTGAATGGAAAAGTGATCTAATTTAATTTAATATTAATTTAATTAATTGACTGGAAAATAGCCATTTTGGCTACTGACTTAGATTTCGATGAAACTACTTTCACCGGATCCGTAATGGTGAATTTTATAGGATTTCAAGTTCCATAACGATCAGATTTGTCGTTTGATCGTACGGGCTCGAAACGCCTTGAAATAACTTTAATTGAAATCAATTAAAATCAATTTGAAATAACTTGATTTTAGCATAACTTCTTTATACGATGGAATTTGGAATTGAACCTTGTTCCATTGATTTTAAAATATTTTAAAACATCTATTTTGACATATGGTTTGATCCATTTTCGCTCCGGATTCGAAATGAGTTTTTCGGGTCGTTATCGTTCAATTTTTCCAAACCAATGAAGCCCATTTGTTTCTATTGTGTTTAGCCTATATATTTGTCGTTATAAACCCTAGCAGCCTTTCTACTTCTCATTTCTGTACGTACAGAAATTTCTGTTGCTCCTTTTTCTTAACGACAGACAAACCCTAAAATTCGCAACCTAGTTTCAATCCAAAATTGAACTTCAAAAAATCAAACTCCACAAACTATATCGAATTATATAACGATTTGAAGCTCCCGGCGAGCACATATCGGATCTGTAATTCGTTTTCCAATTTGAACCACCGTTCGTCCAGAAATTGAAGAACTAATCTTGGCCACCCATCGCATCGAGATCAACTCTTCTGATCGACAAATCGATGGTACCCTGGTGTGGAGAGCAGCGAACGTAGCCCAACAGCGTAGTTTACTTGGCATTTTGATGGCTTGGTTTTCGTGCAAAATTCAATTAGGGGTTACTATTAGGTTTCAGTTGCTGCCGCTGTTCGTCGTCGTCGGGGGTCGCGTAACCTCAGGCAGGCGCGCGCTTGGCTTGGCGGTGGCAACGAAGGCCGGTCGTGGGTTTCAGGTGACGAGGTGGTGCGGTGGCGTCGATGTTCATTTTGGTGGCTTCATCGGTTCACTCGATGGTCTCTAGAGATTAGGGTTTGCACGTGGATAGAGGGTCGACGTGGTGGCTTATGGGTGAGTGTGTTTTTTATTATGATTTAAATTTCGTATTCAAATGTTCTAATCGCAATAACTATTACATACGAGGTCCGACTCATGCACGGTTTCTTGCGCTAGGATCGTATCAAAATTTTCGACATTTTGACACAGTGTGGACGAATTCTGAGACTATTTAAATTTTGGGTTTAAATTCAAAAGTTGAGTGTTTTAACCCACTCACAACTTCTAAAATTTCTTATGTTTGTTAAATTGATTTATGATGTGATTAGAACTTTATTTTTGACTGTTTGGCATATTTTGAATCAACATCTCAGTTTATTTGAATTTATTTTGATTAAATAGTTATTTAACTTATTATTGAATATAAACTGCTAGTAAATACCTCTGTTCTATTTTGATGTTATTGATTGAATTGGATGGTGATTATGATAAATGTTTGATTGTTGATATTGGATGGATGGATGTTGTATTTTATATTGTTATAAGCTGCAAGTGGTTATGGATTTTATTTCATTCGGGATTGCGGTTTGAAATGATATGTAACTGTATTTATATTTTAAATTACAAATTGAAACGATAAATGTCCGTATCACTTGACCATAGGATAGAAAATTATATACAGACAACGTGGTGTGTGTGTATATATAAATAATTTTGAAATGATTTCTAGGGTTTTGTAAAGAAATATATGGTTTTAGATAAATATTCATTTTTAATATTATATAAATGTTATTTTATCCTTGATTTTAAGCTATGTATAATTTGTTTAATATAGAACGAGCTTAATAATAATTTTGATTTTTATTGAAGATAATATGGTTAAGTATTTGAATTATATTTTAATATAGAGTTTATAATGATTTAAATAAATTAAGGTTGGAAGATAAATTTGAAATTTATTTGAAAAATTAAATTTATTTGAGAATTAAACACAAATAAGTTTGATGTGAAATTTATTAAATGTGGAATTTTAAAAGGTATGATTTTTATAACTTGATTTTGGTTAAAGGTGAATTAAATGAATATTTCAAGTTTAAATAAATTGAAGGAAATATTTAGTTAGTTGAAATCCGGGTTGAATTTAAATGATAATGGATTTATTAAGTAAAATATTTCAAAACTAAATAATAGAAAATTGAATTTGATATATATTTAGTTTGAAATTGTTGAATACTTAAAGTCTGAAATATATTGAATTTGAAATAGTTATTCTGTGGGTCAAATCTACATAATTTGGAATAGTTTTGGAAATTGAATTGAATTGAAATTTATGATTTGGGATTTGGTTAAATTTAAAATTTGAGTTGTTTTGAGGTATATACGTTGACCCGACTCCCTTGAGTTTTGTAACATCCCGCCTTTTCGCACGCTTTAAATCAACACACGTGCAAATTCAAAACCGTTCAGAAGGGTGGATTGTTATGGGGTAAATAAGAAAAACGAGAAAGAAATAAAACAAAATAGAATCTCACAGTGGAAGGATAAAATATAATAATCAAATATACAGTTTATAAAGATGTTTTAAAATATTCGATTATACTTATACAACATACATCAGAGTTACATATACCATATAACAATGCAGCAGAACAATATGAGTGTAGTGGAATATAATAAATAATAACAATAGAAATCTCCGTCTTCGTCCTCCAGAGCTAAAGTCTTCGATCCTGAAACGCTCGGACTGACCCGAGCGAATTGAAAAGACAAAACACTCGAGTCAGAACTAAAAGATCTTATGTAAGTTAAATAAACAAAAACAAACGTGAATGCATTAACTCAAAAGATGCTCGGGATTCACATCTCTTAAGGATCCGTTAAACTATTTACTATGTAGTATATTTCACTATTATAATAGTGTCTAATTGTAAAATAAAATTACTTTTTTCTTAGCATTAAGGGGTTACCCATATTGCCCTTAACACGTAATAGTCCCAGTAGTCCATCCAATATCAGCGCATCTCAAGATCGGGAGACTAACCTAAATATTCCATGGGCTACGGGAGAAAACCAAACTCGTACGAGGCGCGATAGCGTAGGTGACGCGGCCCAACTAGGCAATGCCAGGGTAGATATACCAATTACGCTTCCGGGTCAGTGGTAACGCGTAGCCGCAGCTACCGCCCACCTCGAGCCACACACCCAAATAAAAAAAATCAAAAGTGGCCACCGAATAAATCCAAAAGTCAAAGTATAATATCGAAGGGATGTGTCCAATCAAAGGTGCTACCTCAATTAACCCGTCAATCGCTCCTGTTTTAGCCACCTTATGCCAACTCACGGGAGTTGGGTCCACGTATTTATCTCAAAGGAAACGCCGCCACCATCCTACTTCATTCTGGAATCTCCACTGCGTACACGGTTGTTAAAGCGGTTTTCGAAGTTGGCAGAGAGTATGACAACTTTCCATCCCGGTCTCTTCAACAACCAAACGTTATTATAACACCGCGGTTATTTCAAAATAATTTATAACTTTTAAAACCAGAATAAAATATTCATTTCAAAACTACATAAATATGATATCATTTATATTTAAAGACCTAAATCCATATGATATCAAATATATCTTTTTCAAAAATCATAGCCTTTTCAAATCTATATACCTTGAAACCATAGCTTTGAAGCATAACTTTTAATATTTAATGGTTTAAATACTATATTACTTAATATAATAAAATAGCTTCTTTAAATTTCACAATAAAATCCCAATATTAATTTGAACGTCCAAATAAACCATTTTAATTCTCATATATTTCACAGCTTAAATATTCTATATTTCAAAACTTAAATTTTTATAGTTCATATTTTCCACTCTTTAAATATTCCACTATTTCAATTGAATTCTTTGAAAATTTAATATATCAAATCCAATTCCTATTATTTAAAACTTGAAATGTACACTTAATAAAACAAATATTATTTGAGTAAAACCCTTAAACTTCAATAACAGGATATTCTTTTTAATTAAATTAACTTGATAATATTCTTTAAATCAATTGGATATTCATTTAAATTCTCAAATCAAAAATCAAGTTATACAATCATACCCTTTAAATTTTAATTTATTTACATTTCAAAACAAATTTTTCGAAGATAATTTTTAAATACTTTAATTCAAATCTTATTCACATTTATCTTCAACCTTACTTTTATTTGGGTTATTATAAAGTCTATATACAATAGAATTTTTAAACAGATACTAAACATATTTTATAAAAGAAATCAAACTTCATTTTTTTTAGCTTATTTTATAATTCAAAACAAATTTATACATAGCTAACTTCAATAATAAGATAGAATTTATAAAATATTGAAAAAAAATTAATATCTATATACTCATATATTTCTTTACAAAACCACAGAAATAATTTTAAAATAATTTTACATATAGACCGCGGTGTCTGTATATAATTTTCTATCCTATGGTCAAGTGATACGGATATTTATCATTTCAATCCGCAATTTAAAATAAAATTTACGGTTATATATCATTTCAAACCGCAATCCCGAATGAAATGAAAATGATAATAACTTAGAGTTTATAACAATATAAAATACAGCATCCATTCATCCAATATCAAAAATCAACCATTTATCAAAATCGTCATCCAAATTCAAACGATACATTAATATATAACAGGTAATAAATAACAGGTATTAGCTAACAGTTTACATTCAATAATAAACTGTTTAACTGGCACTTTATATGAAATAATAAATAAATTTAACTAGCAATTTATATGAAATACTACATAAATTTAACTGTCAATTTATATGCAAGAATAAAATTAAACAACAATTTAATTTGAATAAATGCAATTTAACTGAGATGATGATTAAAATATGCCAAACAACCATAAATAAATTCAAAATCGCATCATTTATCAATTTAACAAACATAAGAAATTTTGAAAGTTTTGAGTGGGTTAAAACACTCACATTTTGAATTTAAATTGAATCCAAATCCAATTTAAATCCAAAAATTTGACAGTCTCCAAATTTTTCCAAACTAGGGTCAAAATGTCCGAAATTTTGTTACGATCCTAACAAAAAAAATCGCGCGTGAAACGGAGTTCGTATGTAGAAGTTATAACGATAATTGCGAGTTGAAATCAAATAAAAAAATAAAACAAAAGAACACATTTTACCCCTTTTAGCTTGCCACGTCATCTACCCCTCAACACAGCACGCACGGAAGCTACTTCATGAAACCGAACGCAGCCGAACCCAATCCAAGGCCGTTGACCCAACTTTGACCGCACCTAGCGTCGCCGTCCTACCCTACTTAGACACGCCGCAGCACCAATGGAACCACCTCCTCCTCCTACATCGGCCGCACCCCTCCGGTCTCCAAGAAACGCCGCGTGCCACCCCCATTTGAAACCCTAGATCGCAATTTGCTGCAAATCTGACCATCAACTCGCCATGAAACCCACATAGATCGACTCCCCTCAGTCCCCTCTACAAAACTCAAAAACGGTTCATTGATCCGTCGAGTTTGATTTCGACGTAATGAACGGCCGAGACTTCTTCGATTTTTACCGATCAAACGACAATCCAAAATGAAAAACGAATTTCACCAAAAGATTATGCACTTCGAGAGCTTAAACATATATTTTTTCTGAATTTTTCTGAGGACTTTGAAATTTTATCTTTAGATTGAATTTGCAATTGGATCTGGAAATATAGAATTTTGGGTGTCATTGAGGAAGAGGAGGAATATAATGAATTTACGTACAGACAAGTGAGAATCAGGGAGGCTAGGGTTTATAGCGGGATATTGTAGAGAAAGTTGGAATAAAATAAATGGATCGGGTTGAATACACGCTAACGACAAAGTGGCCCAAAAGCCCGTTCTGACCCTGGAACGAAATTGCGTAAACCCATATATCAAAATAGGTGTTTTAAAATATTCTAAACGCAGTGGAAAAGGTTTCAAGTCCAAATTCCATCGTATGAAGAAGTTATGCTAAAAACAATATTTTCCAAATTGATTTCAATTGATTTCAATTGCGTTTATTTCAAGGCGTTTCGAGTCCGTACGATCAAACGACAAGTCCGATCGCTACGAAATTTGAAGTCCTACAATAATTCTCCGTTATGGATCTGACGAAACTTGTTTCGTCGAAATCCGAGTCCGTGGCCAAAATGGCTATTTTTATATTAATTAAATAAATTAAAAATAAATCAATTAAATCCAATTTTTAAATTTCACTTCTATAACTGGAAATATTATCACTTTAATTTTCTTAATCATTCACTTTAATTAAACTAAATTTAGAGTTAATTAATTTATCCATTTCAGCGTTAAATTTTCAATTTCACTATATTCACAAATTAAAAATTAAATTTGCAAAAATTCCATTGAATTCACCATCCATTCTTATTATCAAATTCATTATAGTCAAATGGATGAAATTAACAATTGGTTCAAAGCAATTACATAAATATTTCCTAATTTCAACTTAATTTTTAAATTAACGTAATAATTAGATATTTGATTTCATTCATTTGCAATTAATCCAATTATTATAAATTAAATAAATTAACTCACTATTTAAAATTAAAATTCTATAATTCATAAATTTGATCATCTTGTATTACTTATTAATTTATAATTCTTTAAACCAATTTCCATCTCAATTTAAAGTAAATTAATTCACCAATTATAGTATTTATTTCAATTTCTTAAAATAATCCCTTTATTATAAATTGAATCCAATTTATTTCAATAAGTTTCCAATAAACGGATTAGATTCAATTCCAACCCTTAAACTGAGTCTATTATACTCTATACTACAATTAACACTTGTCTCACGTTTCATTCCATTAATATATGTAAATTCAATCTTCATTTCAATTAGCGTAATAAATTAAATTTCATTTATAATAAATTCATTTACCAAATTAATTTGGTAACTTTTAATAATTGCTCTTATACGTTCGTTACTTATCAATCCAGATTTAAAATTCTATACATAACGCTAATTTTATTCCATTGCATTAATATACGCCTATTTACATTTTAATTTGAATGAATATTACGTTTTTAAATGTGTAATTCTATCAATTAAATGCATTCATTAATTAAGGTTTTAAAACCAATAAATGAATTTTCCTTAATTTCATCCTTAAACCAGCTTATTACTCTATATACATTGCGTATTAATTCATCAATTTACATACTATGAACTATCTTCCCAATTTATCAATTACTACCTTAAAATAAACTTATGTTTCTATTAAATTTTCATTTACACTTTCGTTACTATACTAATAATCATTAAAGCAAGATTTATTATCAACACGAACATTAAATTTCGTTTCTAACATTGATTGTATTTGTTTTTTTTAAATGTCCCTTTACTAATAATAAAATTTCCTTTAATTGCATTCAGTTCCTGTTTGACAATGTGTTCTTTCATAAATCAATTCAATACTTACTTTTATATTCTTCCATATTCAATTATATCCAGGTATAATACTTACACTATTTCATTTATTGCAGTTTCATTAAATCTATCCAAATTTTAGCTTTAATAACCATTGTTATCCTTCATCCTAGTTATTGTTCATTACTCCTTTACAAATTTTATTCGTTTCAATATTATTCCATTTATTACAATAGATCCAATTAATTAAAATTTAATATCAGTACATCGTTTTAAATTTAATTTCAACCAATTACTATAATTTCATAAATAATATCGAGTTCATTCGATCACCACAAATTTTATCATTTCATTAGTTAAATCAATATTCCCATTTGTTTTCTTATATTAAACTTATAACCAAGGATGACAATTTACATTATTTCAACTAATTCAATTTCATCTTTTTTGATTGTTAATTTTTATTACAACTGCTACACTTAAATTTCTACATTCGCTTCATTATAAATTATAAGATTTTTATTTCTTTCTAAATTTAATTAAAAATCTTATTAATTTAACTCATTTTAATAATCGAATTTTACGGGTCGTTACACTCTCCCCCACTCAAAACTTTTCGTCCCCGAAAAGGAAAAAGAAGGGAAAAGAAGAATTAAGAAATCAGTATATCTTATTTAAAATATTAATTTTATAAACAATTATATCTACAAAATTAGTTACTTTAAATAAAACATAAAAATTTACAATCATATATCTTTTTATACTTAAATCAATAAAGTTTGAAAAATAATTTCAAAAAATTTCTAAGTCCAAAATTTACTGAAAATTTCGGCAGAGTCTCCTTTGTACGAAGCAGCTCGGGAGAAAATATAATATCAAAAATAACAATATATAACATATTTTCCAAAATAATATATATCCCAACACGGGAAAACAATATAATAGCGCTATAAAACGTAATCCGAAAACATACTTATTGGTCGGGCAATTTACGCTTATATTACGGAACCAACTGCTGTAACAATTGCTTCCATAACCTGCACTTCACTTATACAATCCAGTTAAAGTTACGATTATATAAAATGAAATACTAAAAATGGTTTCAACCACAAACATCCAATTCAATACAAACAACCATCAATAGACAAAAATCAATACAACATCAAACACTTGCAACAAGGCATACGACCGTAAAACAATCATTCATTCATATCAAACACAACAAATAGTTGTTCAGGTTTAGACACTTTAAATTGTACAGAATGAAAAATAAACTATCAAGTGCATCCTTTACTCAACAGTCTTAGATGAAACAGAATTAGATTATTTATTCATCTAAACAATTTAACAGTGTCCTTACCCAAACAACCAAAAACCCAAAACACATAACAACAATTTCACACAAATTTAGTTTATCCTTATTAATTCATTCACACATTAGTTGTTTGATTTCTCTTTTTCATTCATTATTTATTTTTATCTATTTCTTTTCATTACTTACCAATTTATTTTCTTCTATCTATAAAATGCCGAGTTCTATTCATTGCATTACATTCACTTTTTTTATTCATATACAATTCAAATTTCTTAGCAGATAAATCTATTGACTTAAGTCTTTAATCATTTTTTTTCTTTCATCTTTTATTCTTATTCTATTCAGAAACAACTTCAATCTATTTACTTAAGTTTATGATTACTTGCTCACAATACCTACTTTTCATTATTTTTATTTAGTATCATCTTAAATATATTTAAGTTTACAACCACCACAACATCCAATTCTTATTTATTAAAGAATTTCCATGAATATTTTCATCATCTCAAGTTCATTACTTGTATAATATCTATTACAATTTCTTATTAACATTTCAACTTTCAATATTTGGTAAGTTATACATGTTTATAAGGATATAATTGAAAGTTATACAAGTTTATTCCTATTTCTTTTAATTAATTTAATGTTCAATGATAATATCCTTGTTTTATATGTTACACATTTCAATTTCTTTAATTTCCATTTATAATTAGCATTAAATTTCTTATTTTAATTAAAGGTTTTAATTATTGGTAAAATTCCATTTTACTACACTTAATTGAACTATTAATTAACTGGAACTTAAGAACCAAATACTGGGTTTAATTTTTAAATTATTTAAAAATAATAGGTAAATATATACTTACAACTTATATATCCAATTATATTTAAAACAATTTAAAAATAAATCTGTAGTAAAATTACTACAGTGGCCTTTGTGACGCCCCACTTCGAGAGCCTCGTTAACAAAGAGTATTACATAGATAATACTATCGGCTAACGCGGACAATAGAGTATAATGGAAGCGACCATGTGTACTCTTACCTTAACTATTCACTAAATACGTCGAAAAGTAGAATCACATTAAAATTCGACCTATTCAATAAATATTTAAAGCAAAACTACAATGACTATAGGATCTATCAGAAGAAAATATAACAACTCAAATGTAATTCACATCACAGAACAGTCAATCATAATATGCACATAAACAGATACACAACAGAGTATACAAAATAATACATGTCAGGTGCTATAACAGACCACAATATACAGCCGAGTCAATAGAATACATATCAGAGTTACAACAAAATAGGACTACACAAAAAGCTTTGACAAAAAGGAACAAGCTGAATAGTCCATGCGGAAGCAAAATAGGCTAAGTCCAAAAGCACCTAACCTGAAACATCTCGGTCTGACCCGAGTATAAAATACACGGGTCAGTCTAGATAACAAATCAGTTAGACAAACTGAACAATAATAAACCTGCAAGGTCATACAGTATAACAAATATCTCTAGAGGAGATAACACAATCATCAACAAGAGATGAATCATATAGAACAAGCCTCATATCATCGGCAACATATAGAAACAAAGGATACAAATATCCCAAAACAAGCCAAAAGGCAAATAACAAATACCAATAAGGTATACAAGTTCCACAAGGTAAACACTACGCATCATGCGGCTCAAAAAGACCAACACCGAAGGGTGATACCAAGGGAATATACATATGAATGAAACATCGTAAAATTTGCTCGAGCTCAGTACTGTACAAACAAGGATCCATGAGCCCGAAGACTCCAAACCCAATATCACCCATGCGGCTCATAACGACCAACATCGGAAGCGATACTAAAGGGCAACCCAATATCACCCATGCGGCTCATAACGACCAACATCGAAAGCGATACTAAAGGGCAACAATCCCGAAGGCACAAACCCGAAGGCACATACCCGAAGGCAACAAACCGTAGTGGTGAAGGTCAGAGACCCAGTACTGGACACCACTAACTGGCGGAATGTGTCACAACTCTCGAAAAGGAATCCGAACAGTGTTAACGTGCGTCCCATAACCACTCGTTCGCACTAAACGGTTTACTATCCGTCAGTCACATTCACACTCAAAGCAGTACAAATTTACCTCATATCATCGGTAAACTAAACCCGAAGGTCAAAACAATCAATCGAATAGGTCGGGGACAATTCGGAAAAATAAACAGACAGATTCATGGTCCGTGTTTTGCCCAACCATTTAATCACCCTTCCACTTCGCTCGAAGTGCGAAAGTGTGTGTTTTAAATAGAATTTATAAATTGGAGAAACGAGCTTTTAAATGCGATTCGAGAGATTATTTTATCAAAACCCATGGATGAAGTCAAGAGTAAGTTATCAAGGCCAAATATGCAATAACAACCACTAAAAAGCAACTTGAATCGATAAAATCCGAAAAACAAATCAAAATATGCAAAATAGGCAAAACAGGCAGAACAGGGTAGATCGGTCGACCGGACTACAGGGTTCGGTCGACCGGCCAGATGCAGGAAACAAAATATGGCTCGGGGCAGCAGGTCGGTCGACCAGAGCCTGCGCTCGGTCGGCCGAAGGCTGTTTTCCAGCACTTCTTGCCCTTATCAAATGAATTCCAAATCTTTTTCAAACCAAAGCAATAGCACATGAATATTTGTTAGGAATTCATACCCAACATCAATGATAGCAAGAGAGGTAGATGTGAGTTAAAAACTCACCTTTTTACACAAAACAAGAAGATGAAGAAGCACAAATGCAAGGAATCAACCAACTACACTCCACTTCAACACTACAAGCTTCAATCTAGAATCAAAGCAAGTATTTCCTAAGTTAGGGTTAGGAAATTACTGAAATTGAAGAGGAGAAGAGATGGAGAAGATGGAGATGAACTTACCAATGGATTCCCTTTGATTTTGGAGCAAGAATCAAGTTTACAAGAAGAAGCTAGGGCTTGCTAATTTCTATTTCCACTTCCTTTCCTCCATTTCAGTTTTTAGCTTATGAAATGAAATGAAATGAAAAGAGATGAAGAGAAGGGGTTGAAGTAGAAGGTTAATAGAACAGTTTGGGTGAAACCCAAGCCCAAAGCCCAATAGAAAAGGTCAAAATTTCACAAACTCCAAACATATCAAAGATAATACTAAAAAAGATCGCAAACGCCATTTTAGAACCAATGGAGGTAGTTTCGAGTTCCAATTCGGCCATTTGCAGAAAGTAACATTTTGGACCAAAATCTGACTAACGACGCTATATTTAAATTAAACATTTAAATATAAAATCGTTAAATATGCGGGTTGTTACAGATCTCCCCTCCTTACAAAATTGCGTCCCCGCAATTTCTAGAGACGATATTTGTAACAACTACATACCATCAATCAATCAAAAGAAAAGAAAATAAGCTTGAGTTGAAAAGACATACTCACCGTTTCAAAGCAAGGAAAGAAAACCCGGATAAGATCGCTCAATAAATTCTCTGGCTTCCCAAGTACAGTCATTGGGGTTAGCGGACCATTGAACTTTAACGAGCGGCACGTCCTTGTTCTGAAGGTGTCGCACCTCCGTGTCAAGCACGGGAATAGGTTGCTGTACAATAGATAAGTCCGGTGAGACTTCAAGCTCTTGCAAATCAGGAGAAGTAATAACAGAATCCGACTCCCGAAGACACTTCTGAAGTTGCGAGACGTGAAACACGTCATGAATGCCAGATAGATGAGCTGGAAGTGAAACTCTATAAGCCACAGGGCCAATACGTTCAGTAATAGAAAACGGTCCTATATAACGAGGAGCCAATTTCCCGGTCGCACTGAAACGCATAACCCCTTTCCAAGGAGAAACACGAATAAAAACAAGATCACCAATCGAGAACTCGAGAGGCTTCCTACAGTTGTCCGCGTAGGATTTCTGATGACTCTGTGCCTCTTTCATTCTCAATCGAATAAGATCAATCTTCTCGGTAGAATCACGAACAAAACCTGGACCAAGAATAAGCTTCTCTCCAGATTCCAACCAACAAGAAGGTGATCGGCATGGCCTTCCGTATAAGGCTTCGAAAGGAGCCATACCAATACTATACTGAAAACTATTGTTGTAGGAGAATTCTACAAGAGGTAGGTGATCCTCCCAACTACCACCGAAATCAAAAATACAAATACGGAGAAGATCTTCCAAGATACGATTTACCCGTTCAGTCTGTCTGTCAGACTGCGGATGATAAGCTGTAGAAAAATTAAGCTTTGTTCCCAAAGCTTGCTGAAGACTCTTCCAAAAATGACTCGTGAATAAAGGGTCACGATCACTCACAATAGAACTAGGAACACCATGAAGTCTCACGATTTCCTTGACATACAACTTAGCCAAATGCGAAGCAGTTCTATTAGACTTAATAGGGACAAAATGAGCAGACTTAGTGAGGCGATCAACAATAACCCAAACGCTAGAATGGCCAGATCTCGAACGAGGTAGGTCGTCAATGAAATCCATAGAAACTTGATCCCACTTCCACAATGGAATCTCAAGAGGTTGAAGAAGACCCGAAGGACGCTGATGCTCGGCTTTAAAACGCTGACAAGTTATGCAATTGCTCACATAACTCGCCACATCGCGCTTCATGCCTTCCCAATAATAAAGACAACGCATATCGGCATACATCTTGCTACTACCGGGATGAATGGTATACTTAGAACGGTGACAATCTTCAAGAATGTCTTGCCTAAGTGCAAGATCAGAAGGCACAAAAAGACGGTTCTTCTTATGAAGACACCCATGAGAATCAATGCTAGAATCTTGCAACGCCTCATCACAAGATCCAGACTCACAAAGCTGAATAAATTGCAACAAATTAGGATCACGCCGCTGGGCATCGGCAAACGATCCAATAAAATAGGTCGAGCTCCCAAAATAAATAATAGAATAGGAGAATCAGAAGATGAACCTCGATCACGAATTTCACAAAAAGATAGAGTCTCAAGAACATTCCATTCGGCTAGCATCATAGAAATAACAGCCGAATGTTTGCGACTAAGCGCATCTGCAACACGATTACCCTTACCAGGGGTATACTGGATATCAAAGTCATAAGAAGCAAGAAACTCGAGCCAACGCTATTGCCTCATATTGAGTTCCTTCTGAGTGAACAAATACTTCAAAGATTTATGATCGGTATAGAGAATGAAGCGCTCGCCCAATAAATAATGTCGCCAAATCTTCAAGGCAAAGACAATGGCGGCAAGCTCAAGATCATGAGTGGCATAACGAACTTCATTCGGACGTAGTTGCCTAGAAGCATAAGCAACTACCCGATCCTTCTGCATAAGAACAGCACCGAGACCACTACCACAAGCATCGGTGTAGACAACAAGATCATGATTCCCTTCGGGAACCACAAGAATAGGAGCATTAGTGAGAAGTTCCTTCAATGTCAGAAAGGAAGCTTCACACTTGTCGGACCAAACAAAACGAATGCCTTTCCGAGTAAGGCAAGTGAGAGGAAGCACAATACGGGAAAAATCCTTAATGAACCGACGGTAATAACCCACCAATCCAAGGAAACTACGAATCTCATGAACATTTTCAGGCCTCTTCCAATTCTGGATGGCTTCGATCTTTGAGGGATCGATAGAAATGCCATCGGAAGATACAACATGGCTTAAGAACTTAACCTTATTCTCCCAAAAGTGGCACTCGGAGAATTTGGCTCTAAGCTGATGATGACGGAGAGTACTCAAGAAAATTCTCAAGTGATTAGCATGCTCGGCTTCAGACTTAGAATAAATAAGGATATCATCAATGAAGACAAGCACGAACTTATCGAGATATTCCCGGAATACCCGATTCATGAGATCGACAAAGAAAGCAGGAGCGTTCGTCAAACCGAACGGCATAACGAGCCACTCAAAAGAACCATAACGAGTGCGGAAAGCTGTAAGAGGCATGCTATCCTCCGCGACTCGTAACTGATGAAAACCCGTGGTAAGGTCGAGCTGAGAAAAGACCTTAGCACCACTCAATAGATCGAACATATCATCGATCCTAGGCAATGGATACCTATTTCTAATGGTCAACTCGTTAAGCTTGCGATAGTCAATGCAAAGCCTAAGAGTTCCATCAGACTTCTTCACGAAGACGACCGCGGATCCCCACGGAGAAAAACTAGATTGAATCAATTGCTTGGACTCAAGCTCCAAAAGCTGCTTCTTGAGTTCCTCATTTTCCTTTGTAGACATCCTCGTGGGAGGACGACTAACTGGCTGCGCGCCTGGAATGAGATCAATGCGGAACTCAATTGCCCGTTTGGGTGGCAAACCCGATACAGGCTCAAAAACATCAGAAAAGTCACAAGCAATAGGAATACGAGATATATCCTCATCATCTCACGAATCAAGAGAATATAAAGCCATCTTGGAATTGTCCACATCCCGAAGAACAAGAGATAACCAAGAAGGCGAATCAGGATGACAAAGATATAAAATTCTCTCCGAACAAATAATCCTGGCATCGTACCTCACTAGCCAGTCCATACCCAAAATCATATCAAAACCCAGACAAGAAACAACGTGCAGATTCGCACGGAAAGAAAAGCCACATAAAACAATCTCAACATCATCACAAAGCAAACTAACGGTCGCGGATCCCCCAATTGGATTCGCAATCCTTAAAGAAGTAACCATACAAGAAACATCCAAAGATAAATCATCAACGAGCTTTTTCGATACGAAAGAATGTGAAGCACCCATATCGAAAAGAACTCATATACTATGGTCACGAAATAAAATAGAACCCTCCAAAATGGATGGAGATATACCTTTGGGTTGAGATAAACCTCCAGAAGCACTAGCCACATTGAGCTTGCCAGATTTTGCATTAGCAGGAGTAGTAGGACAAGCTGAAACATGATGACCTTCCTTCTTGCAATAACGGCAGAAGAGAGGCTTAGGACAAGCTCGAATAATATGATCCGGAGAACCACAATTGAAACACTTTCGAATGAAAGATGTTCCGGAAGACTGAGGCTGAGAACTAGGACCACCAGTCTTCTTTTTCTTAGAAGGAAAAGGCTTCTTCTGAATTGGAAACGGCCTCTTGTTGGGGTTCTTGGAAACCTCAACACCAACATCACTATCACACTCCTTCTCGACGGTCTCGAGATGAAGTGCCGAATCAACCAACTCCTCAAAAGAAAGTTTAAGCTGGAGCAACAATGACTTCTTAAGATATTTCTTAAGACCAGAAACAAACTTCAAATTCTTCTTATAAGAAGTGCTGATGAATTCAAGACCATACTGAGATAAGGCCTCAAAAGATGCAACATACTCAGAAACAGAAGATTTCCCTTGCTTCAACTCAAGAAAGCGCCGGGACAACAAAGCTTTCTCAGATTCAGGAACGAACTTGAGTTCAAATCGTCCCCGAAACTGAGTCCAAGAAAGAGAAGACTCATCAATCTCGGCTACAAGAAGCTCATACCAATCAAGAGCATGCTCTTGTAATAAGCTAGAAGTTAGAAGAACTCGATCATGGTCAGAAAGATCCATGCGAGAGAAGATACGCTCGCACGTGCGAAGCCAAGCTTGGACTTCAAGAACAGACTCGGAGCCCTTAAACGGCTTTCCTCCAAGATGAGCAAAATCACTGCACTGGCGTGCAAAGGCAGACTTGCGAGGTGGAGACACACGAGGAGGAACTGGAGGCTGAGTGCTCCTAAACAACTCCAAAAACTGATCGGCAGACATATAAACGCCATTCGGATGTGAGCCACTAGATTGCCCAACATCCGAACGTCGACCTCTGCCTCTTCCAGCCATACGCTGAAAGTCAAGATAAGGAAAAGATTATTCACAAGGTAGATAGTACAATATGGGGTACCACGAAATAATCCTAGACGTATTCCCAAATACTATCTAGCCTTGATAGAATAAAGAGACACGATGATTCAAAGATCTGTATCACTTGTACACTTTGATGTACCATAATATGCGCATCTATTCTGTGTTTATCATATTTTATTCTGAACCCAGCTCTAATACCACGCTGTGACGCCCCACTCCGAGAGCCTCATTAACAAAGAGTATTACATAGATAATACTGTCGGCTAACGCGGACAATAGAGTATAATGGAAGCGACCATGTGTAATCTTACCTTAACTATTCACTAAATACGTCGAAAAGTAGAATCGCATTAAAATTCGACCTATTCAATAAATATTTAAAGCAAAACTACAATGGCTATAGGATCTATCAGAAGAAAATATAACAACTCAAATGTAATTCACATCACAGAACAGTCAATCATAATATGCACATAAACAGATACACAACAGAGTATACAAAATAATACATGTCAGGTGGTATAACAGACCACAATATACAGACGAGTCAATAGAATACATATCAGAGTTACAACAAAATAGGACTACACAAAAAGCTTTGACAAAAAGGAACAAGCTGAATAGTCCATGCGGAAGCAAAATAGGCTAAGTCCAAAAGCACCTAACCTGAAACATCTCGGTCTGACCCGAGTATAAAATACACGGGTCAGTCTAGATAACAAATCAGTTAGACAAACTGAACAATAATAAACCTGCAAGGTCATACAGTATAACAAATATCTCTAGAGGAGATAACACAATCATCAACAAGAGATGAATCATATAGAACAAGCCTCATATCATCGGCAACATATAGAAACAAAGGATACAAATATCCCAAAACAAGCCAAAAGGCAAATAACAAATACCAATAAGGTATACAAGTTCCACAAGGTAAACACTACGCATCATGTGGCTCAAAAAGACCAACACCGAAGGGTGATACCAAGGGAATATACATATGAATGAAACATCATAAAATTTGCTCGAGCTCAGTACTGTACAAACAAGGATCCATGAGCCCGAAGACTCCAAACCCAATATCACCCATGCGGCTCATAACGACCAACATCGGAAGCGATACTAAAGGGCAACCCAATATCACCCATGCGGCTCATAACGACCAACGTCGGAAGCGATACTAAAGGGCAACAAACCCGAAGGCACAAACCTGAAGGCACATACCCGAAGGCAACAAACCGTAGTGGTGAAGGTCAGAGACCCAGTACTGGACACCACTAACTGGCGGAATGTGTCACAACTCTCGAAAAGGAATCCGAACAGTGTTAACGTGCGTCCCATAACCACTCTTTCGCACTAAACGGTTTACTATCCGTCAGTCACTTTCACACTCAAAGCAGTACAAATTTACCTTATATCATCGGTAAACTAAACCCGAAGGTCAAAACAATCAATCGAATAGGTCGGGGACTAATCGGAAAGATAAACGCATAGATTCATGGTCCGTGTTTTTCCCAACCATTTAATCACCCTTCCACTTCGCTCGAAGTGCAAAAGTGTGTGTTTTAAATAGAATTTATAAATTGGAGAAATGAGCTTTTAAATGCGATTCGAGAGATTATTTTATAAAAACCCGTGGATGAAGTCAAGAGTAAGTTATCAAGGCCAAATATGCAATAACAACCACTAAAAAGCAACTTGAATCGATAAAATCCGGAAAACAAATCAAAATATGCAAAATAGGCAAAACAGGCAGAACAGAGCAGATCGGTCGGCCGGACTACAGGGCTCGGTCGGCCGGCCAGATGCAGGAAACAAAATATGGCTCGAGGCAGCAGGTCGGTCGACCGGAGCCTGTTTTCCAGCACTTCTTGCCCTTATCAAATGAATTCCAAATCTTTTTCAAACCAAAGCAATAACACATGAATATTTGTTAGGAATTCATACCCAACATCAATGATAGCAAGAGAGGTAGATGTGAGTTAAAAACTCACCTTTTTACACAAAACAAGAAGATGAAGAAGCACAAATGCAAGGAATCAACCAACTACACTCCACTTCAACACTACAAGCTTCAATCTAGAATCAAAGCAAGTATTTTCTAAGTTAGGGTTAGGAAATTACTGAAATTGAAGAGGAGAAGAGATGGAGAAGATGGAGATGAACTTACCAATGGATTCCCTTTGATTTTGGAGCAAGAATCAAGTTACAAGAAGAAGCTAGGGCTTGCTAATTTCTATTTCCACTTCCTTTCCTCCATTTCAGTTTTTAGCTTATGAAATGAAATGAAATGAAGAGAGATGAAGAGAAGGGGTTGAAGTAGAAGGTTAATAGAACAGTTTGGGTGAAACCCAAGCCCAAAGCCCAATAGAAAAGGTCAAAATTTCACAAACTCCAAACATATCAAAGATTATACTAAAAAAGATCGCAAACGCCATTTTGGAACCAATGGAGGTAGTTTCAAGTTCCAATTCGGCCATTTGCAGAAAGTAACATTTCGGACCAAAATCCGACTAACGACGCTATATTTAAATTAAACATTTAAATATAAAATCGTTAAATATGCGGGTTGTTACAGCCTTCCCACTTTGAAACTCGAAAATGAATGTCGATGATGCATGCACTCATCACCGAAATTATTTTCCAGCGACAGAGAGGGGAGTACAACTTTATCTTTCCAAAATTTCTTTTAAAAAAATTTCTTTCATACTATATTGGAATACATATATCCGAAAATACTTCTTTTAATAATAATATTATTATATTTCAAAATCATTCAAAAGAAATTTCAAAACCCGGAACTTAAGTTCTAAAATTTCCAATTTGATATATTTTATTTTAAATCTTATTTCACTGTTATTTATAAATTTCATTACCTAACAACCAATATATAGCAACCAAATATATATCTTATCATTTTAAAAATTTATTTTATATATAGAAAATATAATAGGCAAAATTATTTCATTCGTCTACCTTAAAACAAATATTATGTCGGTCTGTCCTATTAAGTGTTTAGAAATCCCTATTGATGTCATAGCGTCTCATGCATCAACCACAATTTATAAATACGAAACAGAACAGATTAACACAATATTAAAACCTTTTTATAACACTAACAAATACGCCCTCTCATATATACGCTCAACGACTCCCATAGGGTATTACTACCCTATTAATAAAGAGTCAAACCCCACAATGCTAAGGTTTATCGCTAAACCTCGCTCTGATACCACATTGTAACATCCCGCCTTTTCGCACGCTTTAAATCGACACACGTGCCAATTCAAAACCGTTCGGGAGGGCGGATTGTTATGGGGTAAATAAGAAAAACGAGAAAGAAATAAAACAAAACAGAATCTCACAGCGGAAGGATAAAATATAATAATCAAATATACTGTTTATAAAGCTATTTATAAATATTCGATTATACTTATACAACATACATCAGAGTTACACATACCATATAACAATGCAGCGGAACAATATGAGTGTAGTGGAATATAGTAAATAATAACAATAGAAATCTCCGTCTTCGTCCTCCAGAACTAAAGTCTGCGATCCTAAAACGCTCGGACTGACCCGAGCGAATTGAAAAGACAAAACACTCGAGTCAGAACTAAAAGATCTTATGTAAGTTAAAGCAACAGAAATAAATGTGAGTGCAGTAACTCAAAAGATGCTTGGGATTTACATCTCTTAAGGATCCGTTAAACTATTTACTATGTAGTATATTCGCTATTATAATAGTGTCTAATTGTAAAATAAACTTACTTTTTTCTTAGCATTAAGGAGTTACCCATATAGCCCTTAACACGTAATAGTCCTAGTAGTCCATCCAATATCAGCGCATCTCCAGATCGGGAGACTACCCTAAATATTCCACGGGCTACGGGAGAAAACCAAACTCGTATAAGGTGCGATAGGGTAGGTGACACGGAACAACTAGGCAATGCCAGGGTAGATATACCAATTATGCTTCCGGGTCGGTGGTAACGTGTAGCCGCAGCTACCGCCCACCTCGAGCCACACCCCCAAATAAAAAAAATCAAAAGTGGCCACCGAATCAATCCAAAAGTCCGTATAATATCGAAGGGATGTGTCCGATCAAAGGTGCTACCTCAATTAACCCGTCAATCGCTCTTGTTTTAGTCACCGTATGCTAACTCACGGGAGTTGGGTCCACGTATTTATCTCAAAGAAAACACCGTCACCATCCAACTTCATTCTGGAATCTCCACCGCGTACACGGTTGTTAAAGTGGTTTTCGGAGTTGGCAGAGAGTATGACAACTTTCGATCCCGGTCTCTTCAACAACCAAACGTTATCATAACACCATGGTTATTTCAAAATAATTTATACCTTTTAAAACCAGAATAAAATATTCATTTCAAAACTACATAAATACGATATCATTTATATTTAAAGACCCAAATCCATATGATATCAAATATATCTTTTTCAAAAATCATAACCTTTTCAAATCTATATACCTTGAAACCATAGCTTTGAAACATAACTTTTAATATTTAATGGTTTAAATACTATATTATTTAATATAATAAAATAGCTTCTTTAAATTTCACAATAAAATCCCAATATCAATTTGAACCTCCAAATAAACCATTTTAATTCCCATATATTTCATAGCTTAAATATTCTATATTTCAAAACTTAAATTTTTATAGTTCATATTTTCCACTCTTTAAATATTCCACTATTTCAATTGAATTCTTTGAAAATTTAATATATCAAATCCAATTCCTATTATTTAAAACTTGAAATGTACACTTAATAGAACAAATATTATTTAAGTAAAACCCTTAAACTTCAATAACAGGATATTCTTTTTAATTAAATTAACTTGATAATATTCTTTAAATCAATTGGATATTCATTTAAATTCTCAAATCAAAAATCAAGTTATACAATCATACCTTTATATTTTAATTTATTTACATTTCAAAACAAATTTTTCGAAGATAATTCTTAAATACTTTAATTCAAATCATATTCACATTTATCTTCAACCTTACTTTTATTTGAGTTATTATAAACTCTATATACAATAGAATTTTTAAACAGAAGCTTAACCATATTTTATAAAAGAAATCAAACTTCATTTTTTTAGCTTATTTTATAATTCAAAACAAATTTATACATAGCTAACTTCAATAATAAGATAGCATTTATAAAATATTTAAAAAAATTAATATCTATATACTCATATATTTCTTTACAAAACCACAGAAATCATTTTAAAATAATTTTACATATAGACCGCGGTGTCTGTATATAATTTTCTATCCTATGGTCAAGTGATACGAATATTTATCATTTCAATCCGCAATTTAAAATAAAATTTACGGTTATATATCATTTGAAACCGCAATCCCGAATGAAATGAAAATGCATAATAACTTGCAGTTTATAACAATATAAAATACATCATCCATTCATCCAATATCAATAATCAACCATTTATCAAAATCATCATCCAAATTCAAACAATACATTAATATATAACAGGTAATAAATAACAGTTATTAACTAACAGTTACATTCAATAATAAATTAATAACTGTTTAATTGGCAGTTTGTATGCAATAATAAATAAATTCAACTAGCAATTTATATGAAATACTACATAAATTCAGCTGTCAATTTATATGCAAGAATAAAATTAAACAACAATTTAATTTGTATAAATGCAATTTAACTGAGATGATGATTAAAATATGCCAAACAACCATAAATAAATTCAAAATCACATCATATATCAATTTAACAAACATAAGAAATTTTAGAAGTTGTGAGTGGGTTAAAACACTCACCTTTTGAATTTAAATTGAAACCAAATCCAATTTAAACCCAAATATTTGGCAGACTCCAAATTCGTCCAAACCAGTGTCAAAATGTCCGAAATTTTATTACGATCCTAACAAAAAAATCGCGCGTGAAACAGAGTTCGTATGTAGAAGTTATAGCGATAATTGCGAGTTGAAATCAAATAAAAAATAAAATAAAACAAAATAACACATTTTACCCCTTTTAGCTTGCCACGTCATCTCCCCCTCAACAGAGCACGCACGAAAGCTACTTCATGAAACCGAACGCAGCCGAACCCAATCCTAGGCCGTTGACCCAACTTTGACCGCCCCTAACGTCGGCATCCTACCCCACTTCGACACGCCGCAGCCACCAATGGGACCACCTCCTCCTCTTACATCAGCCGCATTCCTCCGGTCGCCCAGAAACGCCACGAGCCGCCCCCCATTTGAAACCCTAGATTGCAATTTGCCGCAAATATGACCGTCAACTCGCCACGAAACCCACATAGATCGACTCCCCTCAGTCCCCTCTACAAAACCCAGAAACGGTTCGTCGATCCGTCAAGTTTGATTTCGACGTAATGAACGGCCGAGACTTCTTCAATTGTTATCGGTCAAACGACAATCCAAAACGAAAACGAATTTCATCAGAAGATTACTCACTTCGAGAGCTTCAATATATATTTTTTCTGATTTTTTCTGGGGACTTTGAAATTTTAGCTTTAGATTAAATTTGCAATTGGATCTGGAAATATAGAATTTTGGGTGCCATTGAGGAAGAGGAGGAATAGAATGAATTTACGTACAGACAAGTGAGAATTATCGGCTAAGGTTTATAGCGGGATATTTATAGAGAAAGTTGGAATAGAATAAATGGATCGGGTTGAATACACGCTAACGACAAAGTGGTCCAAAAGCCCGTTCTGACCCTGGAACGAAATTGCGTAAACCCATATATCAAAATAGGTGTTTTAAAATATTCTAAACGCAGTGGAAAAGGTTTCAAGTCCAAATTCCATCGTATGAAGAAGTTATGCTAAAAACAATATTTTCCAAATTGATTTCAATTGATTTCAATTACGTTTATTTCAAGGCGTTTCGAGTCCGCACGATCAAACGACAAGTCCGATCGCTACGAAACTTGAAGTACTACAATAATTCACCATTACAGATCCGAAGAAACTAGTTTCGTCGAAATCCGAGTCCGTGGCCAAAATGGCTATTTTTATATTAATTAAATAAATTAAAAATAAATCAGTTAAATCCAATTTTTAAATTTCACTTCTATAACTGGGAATGTTATCACTTTAATTTTCTTAATCATTCACATTAATTAAACCAAATTTAGATGTAAATTTAGAGTTAATTAATTTATCCATTTCAGCGTTAAATTTTTAATTTCACTATATTCGCAAATTATAAATTAAATTTGCAAAAATTCCATTGAATTCACTATCCATTCTTATTATCAAATTCATTATAGTCAAATGGATGAAATTAACAATTGGTTCAAAGCTATTACATAAATATTTCCCAATTTCAACTTAATTTTTAAATTAACGTAATAATTAAATAATTGATTTCATTCGTTTGCAATTAATCCAATTATTATAAATTAAATAAATTAACTCACTATTTAAAATTCAAATTCTACAATTCATAAATTTTATCATCTTGTATTACTTATTAATGTATAATTCTTTAAACCAATTCCCATCTCAATTTAAAGTAAATTAATTCACCAATCATAGTACTTATTTCAATTTCTTAAAATAACCCCTTTATTATAAATTGAATCCAATTTATTTCAATAAGTTTCCAATTAAAAGGATTAGATTCAATTCCAACCCTTAAATTGAGTCTATTATACTCTATACTACAATTAACACTTGTCTCATGTTTCATTCCATTACTATATTCAAATTCCATCTTCATTTCAATTAGCATAATAGATTAAATTTCATTTATAATAAATTCATTTACCAAATTAATTTGGTAACTTTTAATAATTGCTCTTATACGTTCGTTACTTATCAATCTAGATTTAAAATTCCATACATAACGCTAATTTTATTCCGTTGCATTAATATACGCCTATTTACATTTTAATTTGAATGAATATTACGTTTTTAAATGTGTACTTCTATCAATTAAATGCATTCATTAATTAAGGTTTAAAACCAATAAATGAATTTTCCTTAATTTCATCCATAAACCAGCTTATTACTCTACATACATTGCGTATTAATTCATCAATTTACATACTATGAACTATCTTCCCAATTTATCAATTACTACCTTAAAATAAACTTATGTTTCTATTAAATTTTCATTTACACTTTCGTTACTATACTAATAATCATTAAAGGAAGGTTTATTATCAACACGAACATTAAATTTTGTTTCTAACATTGATTGTATTTGTTTTTATTAAATGACCTTTTATTAATAATAAAATTTCCTTAAATTGCATTCAGTTACTGTTTGACAATGTGTTCTTTCATAAATCAATTCAATACTTACTTTTATATTCCTCCATATTCAATTATATCCATGTATAATACTTACCTATTTCATTTATTGCAGTTTCATTAAATCTATCCAAATTTTAGCTTTAATAACCATTGTTATCCTTCATCCTAATTATTATTCATTACTCCTTTACAAATTTTGTTCGTTTCAATATTATTCCATTTATTACAATAGATCCAATTAATTAAAATTTAATATCAATACATCGTTTTAAATTTAATTTCAACCGATTACTATAATTTCATACATAATATTGAGTTCATTCGATCACCACAAATTTTATCATTTCACTAGTTAAATCAATATTCCCATTTGTTTCCTTATATTAAACTTATAACCAAGGATGACAATTTAAATTATTTCAACTAATTCAATTTCATCTTTTTTGATTGTTAATTTTTATTACAACTGCTACACCTAAATTTCTACATTCGCTTCATTATAAATTATAAGATTTTTATTTCTTTCTAAATTTAATTAAAAATCTTATTAATTTAACTCATTTTAATCATCGAATTTTATGGGTCATTACAAGTTGGCTTAAGGTGGCTAAAACTGGAGCGATCTCGGACCAATGAGGTCATTCCTCTGATCGGACACACTCCTTCAATATTATATTCTGACCTTGAGATTTATTTGGTGGCCACTTTTGATTTTTGATTTGGGGGTGTGGCTCGAGGTGGGAGGTAGTAGCTGCTACGCGTTACCACAGCCCGTGTGCGTATTTGGTACATCTAACCTGGCATTGCCTTGTTGTGCCGTGTCACCTACTCTAGCGAGCCTTGTACGAGTTTGATTTGTGTTGTACTTATGGAGTATCCTCTGGTACCTCCCGATCAGGAGGTATTACAGTACTGTATAGACTACTGACTCTATTACGTGTTAAGGTGGAAAATGTAAAGCCTTAATGCTATTTAAAAGTAAGTTTGTTTTACTATTAGACATTATTATAATTGCGAAATATTATTACATAGTAGATAGTTTAACGGATCCTTAGGAGTTGTAAATCCCGAACATCTCTTAAGTTACTGCACTTACGTTAGACATTGGATAGGAGATGTCAAACCCCGTAAATATCTCTGACGCCGTTCCACTCATATTTTACCGTTGATTTAACTTACATAAGATCTTTTAGTTCTGACTCGAGTGTTTTGTCTTTTCAATTCGCTAGAGTCAGCCTGAGCATTCCAGGGTTTGAAGACCTTATTTTTGGAGGACGAAGACGAAGATTGTATTACTATTATTTACTATATTGTTCACCCCATCACATTGTTCCGCTGCATTGTTATTTATTATTCTTTGGTACGTGTAACTCTGATTCTGTGTTGTATTAGTATAATCAAATGTTTTTGTAAAATAGCTTCATGAGATGTTATTTGATTATTATATTTTGTCACTCCGCTGCGAGATTCTCTTTTGTTTTCTTTCTTTCTTCCTTTTTCTTATTCACCCCAATAACAATCCGCTTTTTTATATGGTTTGAGTCTGACATGTATGGTTTATCGTCGATTTAAAACGTACAAAAAGGTGGGATGTAACATTTGGTATCAGAGCCTTGGTTTAGCGATAAAACTTAGCTTTGTGGGGTCTGACTCTTTATTAATAGGGTAGTAATACCCTATGATTAGTCGTTGAGTGTGTGTGTGTGTGTGAGAGAGCGTATTTGTTAGTGTTATGAAAAGGGTTTTATATTATGTCAATTTGTTCCATTTTGTATTTATAAATTCTGGTTGGTGCATAGGATGCTATGACATCAATAGGGATTTCTAAACACTACGTAGGACAGACCGATACAATATTTGTTTTGAATATAGGTGAATGAAATAATTTTTCCTCTTATATTTTTTATATATAAAATATTTTTTTTTATAAATGTTATATATTTGGTTGTAATATAATGGTTGTTAGGTAGCAAAATTTATGAATATAGGTTGTAAATAAGATTTGAAAAGTAAAATAAATGAGAATAAACTGAAATTTAGAACTTAAGTTCCGAGGTCTTGAAAAATTCTTTCGAAGTGGGAAGACCGTTGTAGTAGTTTTACTGCAGATTTATTTTGATAAACAAATACAAATTTTAAATTGCTTTAAATATAACTGGATATATAAGCTGTAAGTATACATATTTATCTATTATTTTAAAATGATTTGAAATATTTTAAGTTCCGTTATTTAGTAGTTTCAATTATTGTACTGAAATGGAATGTAACTAATTAATAACCGAAACCTCTAAATGAAATAAGAGGTTAAATGCTAAGTTATAAATGAAACTATAAGAAAGTTGAAATTGTAACCTATAAAACAAAATATATGATTATTGAACGTTTAATTTATTAAAAGGAAAAAGATGAACTTGTATAATTTTCAATTACATTCTTAAAAAGCATATATATAACTTACCAAAAGATTTAAAAGTTGAAATGTATGATAAGAAAATGTAATGGAAAAATTTACAAGTAAAACTTATGTAATAGAAAGGTCCAATAAATTACTTTTATAACTAGGAATTTGATGTTATAATGGTTATAAACTTAAGTTGTGATTGAAATGCTACTAATTTAATAGAAATGTAAGTATTATAAATAAATGATAATAAACTTATGTAAGTGGTTGGAGCTATTTATAAATAAAAAAAATAAAAAAGATGAATGCAATAAATGTATGATTGTAGACTTAAATTAATGTACTGAAATGCTAAGTAAATGAAATTGAGAAATGAATGAATGTAATGCAATAAAAATAAAATTATTTGATATGAATAAATAAAAATGAAATAATAAATGTTGTGAAATAAACTAATAAGAATGAACTTAATTTATGCTTGGAATTGTTGTTTGTTTGGTTTATGGTTGTTTGGGCAAGGATACTTTAAATTTATTTGGATGTATGAATAATCTATTTAGTTTCATCTAAGACTGTTGAGTAAATGGTGCACTTAGTAGTTATTTTCCATTCCGTACAATTTAAAGTTTTAAACCCAAACAACTAATTGTTTGTTTGCTATGGATGGTTGATTTTATTGGCTTCATATGATGGTTGTATGTTGTGATTACAAGTGATTGTTGTTTATATTGATTCGTTTGTTAGTGGTTGAAACAACTTTAAATATTTCATTTTGTATAACTATTAACTCCTTTTGGATTATATAAGTGAAATACAGGTTATGGAAGCAATTGCTACTGCTTTTGGTTTCATAATCAAGCGTTGTTTGCCCGACAAATAGGTAAGTTCTCGGATTACGGTTTTATAGCGTTATTATATTATTTTCTCGTATTGGAATATATTATTTTGGTAGATATATGTATATATTGTTATATTTGATATTATAATTTCTTCCGAGCCTCCCTGTTCAAAGGATACTCTGCCGAAATTTTTCGTAAATTTTGGACTTAGAAATTGTTTTGAAAATGTTTTCCAAACTTTATTAATTTGAGTATAAAAAGATTTAATGGTTATAAATTGGTATATTTAATTTAAATAATTAGTTTTGTAAATTTATTTGATTATAAAGTCAGTATTTTTGAATAAGATATTGTGATAACCCGTATTTTGGTCCTCTGATAATTGAATAATTATCTAATTTTATTTGGTTATACAAATGAAATTCTGATATTTTAAAATATATGGATGTATGTAAATGGATTTGAGCTATAATAAATGCTGATATCTGAATGGATATTTTAAACAGTTGGAAATTTTAAGTATATGCACATAGGTATATAAGTGTGTGTGTATGTGTGTGTACAATTCAAATAAAATAATGTTTTCTACGTGGGTAAATTGTAAGCATTGATTTGGATTCAATGTTTTAAATTTTTAAAGGGTATATTAAACTACTATAATTATTATTTTCTTAGCGTGTAAGTGGATTTTTATCATTTTCTTTTAAAAATACATGTAAATAAACAAAGTGAGAGTTTAAACATTTAATATTAAGACATTTATAAATATAAAACTAAATTTAGGATATTATATAAATACATATAATAACGTATTTATGTTTGGAAATTACAAATGTAGATAAATTTATACAAGAATTACAAATATAAACAAATTCTCCTTGTATTATAACAAATGTAAGCAAAGAAATATGTTTGATGACAAGTGTTAAGTAACTGAACATATGTCCCTATTTTATTTTATTTTTATTTTAAAAATAATTAATAAAAAGATAGGATAAATTTTATATACACATCTCCAGACCTCTCTTACATTTCTTTTATTAGTTCACTCTCTAAAACAAAACAAAGAAGAAATCTGAAACAAAACCTAGAAACAAAATCAAATTCAACTACTTAAATCTTCCATAAGTTCTCAAACCAGAAAGTTTATATAAGCAATCATCAAGCCAAGATCATCTTTGTTTTTCAAGCTTGAATCTTCTCAACAACAAAAGGGATTCCTGCTCAAACAACAAGCTTTTTCAAATTGCTATTTCAGATCCAAGCTTGCAGCTTCAAGATCAAATAAAATTCCAGATTTGCAAAAATATAATCAAGTCTGCTCCTTTGTTCAAAATACAGATGTGAGTAACCTGCTACTCTTTAAATGCTAAATCATGTTTGAAAATTTATGCTTGTTAGTAAACTCTCTTCACAAAGTTTCAAATCTATTAATTTGCTAGAATGTATGTAAATATTACCTATGTAAATATATATGTAAGAAATGGAATGTATGCCTATGTCCAGGCATATACATGCCTACGTTAAATATTTACAAGGTTAACTACATTAAAAATTTAATATTTCTTTCCCTGATCTTTTTAAACACATGATATTTAAAAGGAAATTGTGTGTGATTGAAATCATACAAATTCTAAGAATCAAAACAAGTAAATTTAATAAACAATTTATCTGGAAATTGGAAATTTACAGTGGAATCTAAATTGTAGTGAAAAATAAACATGTTTAATTCTGGAATTTAAACATGCAAACTCGATTGTTGTATGAAATTATGAATTTTAGCCGTTAAATTGTAATTTTTAGTAATCTATGGTTTGAGAAATTTACAGATGAATGTTTTCCGTTCAAAAATGTTTCTACGTCGATCTAGTCAACAGGAGTCGACGCGACTTGACTAGAGGGTGCTGGTGTTCACCAGGAAGGTGTCGACCGCGAAACATTTGGGTTTTTGGGCCTAGATTGGGGTAGTCATTCGATGTTAGGGTTTAAGGGTAGTTGTGGTTTGGGTGCAATCGAGGTGGAACCAGAGGCTGGCGTCACAACCTGTAACGTCCTGCCTTTTCGCACGCTTTAAATCGACACACGTGCTAATTCAAACCATACGAAAGGGTAGATTGTTATGTGGTAAATAAGAAAAAACAGGAAAAGAAAAACAAAATAGAATCTCACAGCGGAAGGATAAAATATAATAATAAATGTACAGTTCATAAACTGTTTACAAACATTTGATTCTTCTTTATACAATAAATATCAGAGTTCACATACCAATCATAATCAATGCAGCGGAATTAAATAGTGTAGTGGAATATAGTTAACAATAATAGTAGAAATCTCCGTCTTCGTCCTCCAACGCTCGGACTGACCCGAGCGAATTTGAAAAGACAAAAACAATCGAGTCAGAATTAAAAGATCTTATGTGAGTTAAATTAACAGAAATAAATATGAGTGCAGTAACTCAAGAGATGCTCGGGATTTACATCTCCTAAGGATCCGTTAAACTATTTACTATGTAGTATATTGCGCTATTAAAATAGTGTCTATTTATAAAATAAACTTACTTTTAAATAGCGTTAAGGGGTTACCCATATAGCCCTTAATACAAAATATATTCCCATAGTCTATACAGTACCGTAATCTCCCCCGTACTGGGCGTCGTCAGGGCACTCCATACGTATGGTACAAAGCCAAAATCGTATACGGTGCGCTAGGGTAGGTGACACGGCACAACTAGGCAATGCCAAGGTAGATATACCAATTACGCTTCCGGGTCGGTGGTAACGCATAGCCGCAGCTACCGCCCACCTCGAGCCACACCCTAAATCAAAAAGATCAAAAGTGGCCACCGAATCAATCTAAAATCAAAGTATAATATCGAAGGGATGTGTCCGATCAAAGGTGCTACCTTATTAACCCGTCAATCGCTCCAATTTTAGCCACCTTATGCCAACTCACGGGAGTTGGGTCCACGTATTTACCTTATAGGAAACGCCACCACCAACCTACTTCATTCTAGAATCTCCACCGCGTACACGGTTGTTAAAGTGGTTTTCGGAGTTGGCAGAGAGTATGACAACTTTCGATCCCGGTCTCTTCAACAACCAAATGTTATTATAACACCGCGGTCTTTAAAAAAATAGTTATACTTTAAAACCAGAATATAATTATACATTTCAAAACCCATAAGTAAGATATCATTTCCATTTCTAAATCAACTCGTTTTGATAATATTTTTATAAAACCCAAATCAATAATATCATTTTATTTCAAATATAATTTTTTCCAAAATCATACTGCTTTAAAATTTATAATATTTGGAAACCAAATATTTGAATTATACTTTCAAAACATAATACTTCGAAATTCATAGCTTTAAAACCATAACTTCTAAAACTTGAATGGTTTGGACATTCAACAGTATATAAAATAAAATAGTTTAACTTTAAAATTACTTTGTAAAGAAAAATAATTTCCATGACTTTACAAATATATTTTCTTTAAATGAAGTTTAAACCATAATTTAAATTTCACTTTCAGTTTCCAAAACCACTTCAATTTCAATATATATATATATATATATCCATTTTCAGTGTTAAAAATTTCAAAACTAAGGTTGGAATTTATTCTTTCAACAAATTAAATGTTCGATTATTTAGTCTTGACTATTTGCATGATAAATCCATAATCATTTATATAAAACCCAAACTTCCTATAACTAAATATTTCCTTCAATTTATTTATACTAGAAATATTCATTTAATTTATCTTGAAATAAAATTTAGGTTATAAATATCGTACCTTTAAAATTTTCAAGCTTAATAAGGTTCTACATCAACTTATAGAGTTTAATTCTTAAATACGCTCAGTTCCACTTAATTTCTAATTTACCTTTCAATCTAACTTTATTTGAATCATTTAAACTCTATGTCCCCAGGCTGTACTTAATCATATAATATAAATTTATCAACTCCATTTCAACTTATTCATTTTTATTTAACAGATTATACATAGCTTAAATTCAAAATTTAACTATATATGTATAGTTTAAAATAATATTTATATAATATCAAAATTTAATATTTATTAAACCATATCCTATCCAAACCATAGAAATCATTTTCAATATATATATATATATATATATATATATATATATATATATATATATATATATATATAGAGAGAGAGAGACCGACGGTGTCTATATATAATTTTCTACCTTATGGTCAAGTGATATGGATATCTATCATTTCAATCCGTAATTTAAAAATAAAGGTTACGGTAATATATCATTTCAAACCGCAATCCCAAATGAAATGAAAATGCATAATAACTTACAGTTTATACAATATAACATATAGTATCCATTCATCCAAATATCAATCATCAACCATTTATTACAATCATCATCCAATTTAAACAAAACATCAGTATAAAGCATATAAAATATAATAGGTAATAAATAACAGGTATTAACTAACAGTTTATATTAAATAATAAATTATAACTGTTTACTGGTAGTTTTAAATGCAATAAATAAATAGATAACAAATTTACTGGCAGTTTTATTATTCGAAAATAAATAAATTTAACTGGCAGAAATATGGAATATTAAATAAAATAACAATTTAATCAAGATGAATGCAATTTACTGAGATGATGATGAAATAGATGCCAAACAGCTATAAATAAATTTTAAACACATCATAAATCAACTTAACGAACATAAGAACTTTTAGAAGTTGTGAGTGGGTCAAAACACCCACCTTTTGAATTTAAATTGAATTTAAATCCAATTTAAACCCAAAAATTTGACCATCTCAGAATTCATTCAAACCAACGTCATCAAGTCTGGAATTTCAATACGATCCTAACGAAAGAAACCGCGCGTGAAACGGAGTTCGTATGTAGAAGTTATAGCGATAACTGCGAGTTGAAATCAAATAAAAATAAATAAAACAAAGAACACAATCACCAACAATCATTGTCACATCACCACGTGAAGCATCAGGCAACTACTTCCAAACGCGCACCCAGAGACAGCCGCTCTAACCCACTCTCATCCTTTGACCGCGTCTTTGACCGTGTTCTGCCGCAAATCCGACCGTCAATTCGCCTCCAAACTTCACTGATGAGCAATGCGCTAGCCCCTCTACAAAACCCAAAAAGGATTTTCCGATCAGAGGCACCAGTCAAAAACGCCCAATTCAATTTTGACCGCGATTTCTGGTCAAACGATGCATCAAATTGAAAAACGAATTACACCATTGAATTACGCTCTCGAGAGCTTCAACATATATTATTTTGGAATTTTTCTGAGGACTTTGAATTTTTGACTTTGAATTTGGTTTGGAACTATGTTTGGATCTAGAGTTTGCATCCATTGGAAAGGAGGAGTTGAGGAAAAATGAACGCACAAATAATGAGAATAGATGGAGGCTAGCGTTTATAACAAGTTTTATATAGGTAGGTTAGAAATAGAGTAGATGGATCGGGTCGAATATACGTGCTAACGCTAACGTGGCCCAAAAAGCCCGTTCTGACTCCGAAACGAAATTGGGTCAACCCATATATCAGAATAGGTGTTTGAAATATTCTGAACGCGATGGAAAAAGTTTCACATCCAAATATGATCATATGAAGAAGTTATGCTGAAATCAATATTTTCAAATTGAGTTCAAATTGATTCAAATTAAACCGATTTCAAGGCGTTTCACGTTCGTACGATCAAACGACAAGTCCGATCGCTACGAAACTTGAAACCCTATAATAATTCATTGATACGGATCTGATGAAACTGGTTTCGTCGAAATCCGAGTACGTGACCAAAATGGCTATTTTTTATATTAATTAAATAAATTTAAAATAAATTAATTAAATCAAATTTTGCGTTAAAAAACCTAAAATTTGCAATCCTTATCACTTTATAAAATTTCTAACATTTACAATGATTTAACAATTTTTTAAAAGTCACTTTACTAAAGATTAAGCAATAGAAATCTTCAATTTCATAAAATTCATAGTTATAGATAAATTTCCGAAATTTCCATTAAATTGAATTTACCCATAATTGTTCCATTCATAATTCAAATAGAAGGGTTTACCATTGGATTTAAAATCATTACATAAATATTTCCCAATTTTCAACTTAATTTTTAAATTAACGTAATAATTATATATTTGATTTTATTCATTTGCAATAAATCCAACTGTTATAAATTAATTAATTAACTCACGATAAAAATCCAAATTCTATAATTCATAAATTTTATCATCTTGATTTACTTATAAATTTATAATTCTTTAACCAAATTCCCATCTCAAATTTTTAAGTGTAAATTATTCACTAATTATAGTATTTATTTCAATTTCTTAAAATAATCCTTTTATTACACTTTGAATCCAATTTAATTTAATAAGTTTCCAATTAAACGGATTAGATTCAATTTCAACTTTTTACTTACACTTAAGTTCAGGTTATATTTAATTTATAACGTATTACTTTCCTAGCTATTACTTTACATCTTCCCGTATTAATTTCACAATAATTATTAAAGTAACGCTTAAAAAAAATACGATCGTATAATTACTCAAAATTTAAACGAACGTTATTTCATTTTCCATTAGTGTAACATTCATTTATTTTATTATCATTTATTACAATTTCTAATTCCATTAACAAATAAGCAGGTAATTTATAATATATGTTACAAGAATTGAATTAATCACTATTCATTATTATTGACTTTAATTTAGCAATAATTACCTTGCATTAACATCGTTACTAAAAATCCCTATCCAATTGCAATTAATATTCTAATGAGTACACTTACTCTTTCCGTTATGTTATAAATTATCAACAAAGAAACGTTTATTACTTTCAACAACATTGTAATTACTAATTACCTACATTGATTGTATACATTTTCCATTATTATCATTTATTATAATTCTATTCAACTTTCCATCTTATGCATATAATTAACCTTTCTATTGATTTTGCCTTCAAAAATTTCAGTTATTTTCTTAACTTACAAAAGGCAATGATTAATTACATTTAATCGTTATTAATTAAATACATTGGTAACGAACAATAGTTGTTACCATTATACAATTTATAACATTTGTAATTTATTCTCTACAACAATAATTTCAACAACTCTCATTAGATACATTTATTCCAATTTCCGTTTCAACGTTTTCATTACAAAATCAATTAAATACTTTCCTTTCTCGCATTAAATTATACACCTGTATAATCCTTTCCACTATTCATTATTTAAAATTCTATTTAAGTTTCAATCTCTTGTAATAACTCATTTATTACACATTCGCATATCAATAAACAAGGTTCCAATAAATAGGATTTATTCAATTCACCTTATATACAGGTACAATACTTACCATTTTATTTATTGAAATTTTATTCATATTGCAAATAAAGGCTTTAATTACCATTCATATATTTTATTTAGCCTTCATTTCAATATAAATTTACCCCCTTTATTATTTCTTTTAAAAATTAATCACAAAATCCTATTAAATTAACAAATTAAATTGTCGAAATTTACAGGTCATTACACTCTCCCCCACTCAAAAATTTTCGTCCCCGAAAAGGAAAAGAAGGGAAACGAAGAACTAAGAAATCAATATACTTTATTCACACATTAACTTTATAAGCAATTAAATTTATAAAATTAATTAATTTAGATAAAATATCTTAATTTATAACCATTAAATCCTTTTTTTATTAAGGTTTGGAAAACTTTTTTAAAATATTTCAAAGTTCACAATTTACAGAAAATTTTGGCAGAGTCTCCTTTGTACGGAGAGGCTCGGGAGAAAATAAAGTATTAAATATAACAAAATATCACATATAATACCCAAAATATTATATCCCAACACGGGAAAATATATAAAATATCGCTATAAACCGTAATCCGAAAACGTACCTATTTGTCGGACAATTTACGCTTAATTTATGAAACCAAAAGCAGCAGCAATTGCTTCCATAACCTGTATTTTCACTTATAAACTCCAAAGGGTTAACAATTTATATAAATATAAAGTGAAATATTTATGTAGTTTCAATCACTAACAACAAATCAATACAACAACCATCAATTTCAAAAAACAGCATACCCAACAAATAAAAAACAACCATTCAACTAAACAAACAAATAGTTGTTCGGGTTCAAAACTTTTAAATTGTACGGAATGAAGAATAAACATTCAAGTGCATCATTTACTCAACAGCCTAGAGAAACTAAATAGGTTATATTTTTCATCCAAACAATTTTGAATCTCCTTACCCAAACAACCATAACCAAACAACAACAATTCCAACTAACAAATCAAATTAACTTATTATTAATTTTATTTCATACATTAGTTGTTTAATTCCTTCTTTCATTTATTCAGCGATTCTTTTTATTCACATACAGTTTATATTCTTTTTTCATTTATTTCTTTCAATTTTATTTAGAAATAACTTCAACCCTTTTTCTTAAGTTTACAATTTCTCTTTATTATATTACATTCATTTATAATTGCATGACCTCATCTTTTTACACTTTAATTACTTAAGTTTATAATCATCTATTGTCATACTTACCTTTCATTATATTTACTTGGTACAATTTCAATTATAACTTAAGTTTATAACATTAAATTCTCATTTAATAGTAATTTCATTGAATAATGAAATTTTTTCTAATTGTATAATATTCTATTACAATCTCTTACTAAACATTTCAACTTTTAATATTTGGTAAGTTATATATATGTTATTTAAGGGTGTAATTTGAAAGTTATACAAGTTTGTTTCATTTCCTTTTTATTAATTCATTGTTCAATAAATTTTTATCTTTTCCTTATAAGTTACAATTTCAACTTCCTTTTTATTTCCTTTATAACTTAGCCTTAAATTTCTTACCTAAATTAGAGGTTTCAATTATTAATTTCTTACCTTTCATTTCACTACACTAATTGAAACAATTAATTAATGGAAATTTAAGAATTTAATACCGGGTTAAAATTTCAATTTATTTTAAAACAATAGATAAATATATTCTTTAATTTATATATCTCTAATTATATTTGAAGCAATTCAAAATTTATATATTTTCCAAAATGAATCTGCAGTAAAACTACTACAGTAGCCTTCCCTCTTCGAAACTCGAAAATGAAAGTCGATGATGCGGCCGCCATCAACGAAATTATTTTCAAGCGACAGAGAGGAAATTACAAAACTTTTTTCTCCAAAATCTTCTTTAAAACAATTTCTTCAAATTTTATTGAAATATTTATATCAGAAAATACTTATAAACAATATTATTATATTCCAAAATTTATTCGAAAGAAATTTCAAAACCCCCGGAACTTAAGTTCTACATTTCCAAATTTCATTTATTTTATTTTTAAATCTTATTTCTATTATTGTTTACACTTTATTACCTAAAAACTAATCTATTACAGCCAAATATAGATATCATTTGAGAAATTTTATTTTATATATAGAAAATATAATAGGCACAATTTTTTCATTCACCTCTATTAAAAACAAATACTATGTCGGTCTGTCCTATTAAATGTTTAGAAATCCCTATTGATGTCATAGCGTTCCATGCATCAACCATAATTTATAAATACAAAACGGAACAGATTAACACAATATTAAAACTTTTTATTAACACTAACAAATACAATCTCTCATATATATACTCTCAGTGACTCCCATAGGGTATTACTACCCTATTAATAAAGAGTCTGACCCCACAAAGCTAAGGTTTATCGCTAAACCAAAGCTTTGATACCAGATGTAACTTCCCGTCTTTTCGCACGCTTTAAATCGACATATGTGCCGATTCAAACCATACGGAAGGGCAGATTGTTATGTGGTAAATAAGAAAAAACAGGGAAAGAAAAACAAAATAGAGTCTCACAGCGGAAGGATAAAATGTAATAATAAATGTACAGTTCGTAAACTGTTTACAAACATTTGATTCTTCTTTATACAATAAATATCAGAGTTCACATACCAATCATAATCAATGCAGCGGAATTAAATAGTATAGTGGAATATAGTTAATAACAATAGTAGAAATCTCCGTCTTCGTCCTCCAAATCTAAAGTCTTCGATTCTGAAATGCTCGGACTGACCCGAGCGAATTTGAAAAGACAAAAACACTCGAGTCAGAACTAAAAGATCTTATGTGAGTTTAATTAACAGAAATAAATATGAGTGCAGTAACTCAAGAGATGCTCGGGATTTACATCTCCTAAGGATCTGTTAAACTATTTACTGTGTAGTATATTGCGCTATTATAATAGTGCCTATTTATAAAATAAACTTACTTCTAAATAGCGTTAAGGGGTTACCCATATAACCCTTAACACAAAATATATTCCAATAGTCCATACAGTACCGTCATCTCCCCCGTACTGGGCGTCGTCAGAGGGCACTCCATAGGTATGGTACAAAGCCAAAATCGTATAAGGCGCGCTAGGGTAGGTGACACGGCGCAACTAGGCAATGCCAGGGTAGATATACCAATTACGCTTCCGGGTAGGTGGTAACGCATAGCCGCAGCTACCGCCCACCTCGAGCCACAACCCCAAATCAAAGAAATCAAAAGTGGCCACCGAATCAATCCAAAGTCAAAGTATAATATCGAAGGGATGTGTCCGATCAAAGGTGCTACCTTATTAACTCGTCAATCGCTCCTGTTTTAGCCACCTTATGCCAACTGACGGGAGTTGGGTCCACGTATTTACATTATAGGAAACGCCACCACCAACCTACTTCATTCTGGAATCTCCACCGTGTACACGGTTGTTAAAGTGGTTTTCAGAGTTGGCAGAGAGTATGACAACTTTCGATCCCGGTTTCTTCAACAACCAAATGTTATTATAACACTGCGGTCTTTACAAAAAATAGTTATACTTTAAAACCAGAATATAGTTATCCATTTCAAAACCCGTAAGTACAATATCATTTCCATTTCCAAATCAACTCGTTTTGATAATATTTTTATAAAACCCAAATCAATAATATCATTTTATTTAAAATATAATTTTTTCCAAAATCATACTGCTTTAAAATTTATAATATCTGGAAACCAAACATTTGAATTATACTTTCAAAACATAATACTTCGAAATTCATAGCTTTAAAACCATAACTTCTAAAACTTGAATGGTTAGGATATTCAGCAGTATATAAAATAAAATAGTTTAACTTTAAAATTACTTTGTAAAGAAAAATAATTTCCATGACTTTACAAATATATTTTCTTTAAATGAAGTTTAAACCATAATTTAAATTTCACTTTCAGTTTCCAAAACCACTTCAATTTCAATATATATATATATAATATAAATATATATATATATATATATATATATATCCATTTTTAGTGTTAATAATTTCAAAACTAAGGTTGGAATTTATTCTTTCAACAAATTAAATGTTCTATTATTTAGTCTTGACTATTTGCATGATAAATCCATAATCATTTATATAAACCCAAACTTCCTATAACTAAATATTTCCTTCGATTTATTTATACTAGAAATATTCATTTAATTTATCTTGAAATAAAATTTAGGTTATAAATATCATACCTTTAAAATTTTCAAGCTTAATAAGGTTCTACATTAACTTATAGAGTTTAATTCTTAAATACGTTCAATTCCACTTAATTTCTAATTTACCTTTCAATCTAACTTTATTTGAATCATTTAAACTCTATATCCTAAGCCTGTACTTAATCATATAATATAAATTTATCAACTCCATTTCAACTTATTCATTTTTATTTAACAGATTATACATAGCTTAAATTCAAAATTTAACTATATATGTATACTTTAAAATAATATTTATATAATATCAAAATTTAATATTTATTAAACCGTATCCCATCCAAACCATAGAAATCATTTTCAAAATATTTATATATATATATATATATATATATATATATATATATATATATATATATATATATATATATATATATATATATAGACTGACGGTGTCTGTATATAATTTTCTACCTTATGGTCAAGT
This sequence comes from Allium cepa, assembly GCA_030765085.1. Classification (NCBI taxonomy): domain Eukaryota; kingdom Viridiplantae; phylum Streptophyta; class Magnoliopsida; order Asparagales; family Amaryllidaceae; genus Allium; species Allium cepa. The sequence continues at coordinate 832,753,932 of CM060941.1, forward strand.
GATATGGATATCTATCATTTCAATCCGTAATTTAAAAATAAAGGTTACAGTTATATATCATTTCAAACCGCAATCCCGAATGAAATGAAAATGCATAATAACTTGCAGTTTATACAATATAACATATAGCATCCATTCATCCAAATATCAATCATCAATAATTTATTACAATCATCATCCAATTTAAACAAAACATCAGTATAGAGCATATAAAATATAACAGGTAATAAATAACAGGTATTTACTAACAGTTTATATTAAACAATAAATTATGACTGTTTACTAGTAGTTTTAAATGCAATAAATAAATAGATAACAAATTTACTGGCAGTTTTATTATTCAAAAATAAATAAATTTAACTGGCAGAAATATGCAATATTAAATTAAATAACAATTTAATCAAGATGAATGCAATTTACTGAGATGATGATGAAATAGATGCCAAACAGCTATAAATAAATTTTAAACACATCATAAATCAACTTAACGAACATAAGAACTTTTAGAAGTTGTGAGTGGGTCAAAACACCCACCTTTTGAATTTAAATTGAATTTAAATCCAATTTAAACCCAAAAATTTGACCATCTCAGAATTCATTCAAACCAACGTCATCAAGTCTGGAATTTCAATACGATCCTAACGAAAGAAACCGCGCGTGAAACGGAGTTCGTATGTAGAAGTTATAGCGATAACTGCGAGTTGAAATCAAATAAAAATAAATAAAACAAAGAACACAATCACCAACAATCATTGTCACATCACCACGTGAAGCATCAGGCAACTACTTCCAAACGCGCACCCAGAGACAGCCGCTCTAACCCACTCTCATCCTTTGACCGCGTCTTTGACCGTGTTTTGCCGCAAATCCGACCGTCAATTCGCCTCCAAACTTCACCGATGAGCAACGCGCTAGCCCCTCTACAAAACCCAAAAACGATTTTCCGATCAGAGGCGCCAGTCAAAAACGCCCAATTCAATTTTGACCGCGATTTCTGGTCAAACGATGCGTCAAATTGAAAAACGAATTACCCCATTGAATTACGCTCGTCGAGAGCTTCAACATATATTATTTTGGAATTTTTCTGAGGACTTTGAATTTTTGACTTTGAATTTGGTTTGGAACTATGTTTGGATCTAGGGTTTGCATCCATTGGAAAGGAGGAGTTGAGGAAAAATGAACGCACAAATAATGTGAATAGATGGAGGCTAGCGTTTATAACTGGGTTTATATAGGTAGGTTAGAAATAGAGTAGATGGATCGGGTCGAATATACGTGTTAACGCTAACGTGGCCCAAAAAGCCCGTTCTGACTCCGGAACGAAGTTGGGTCAACCCAAATATCAGAATAGGTGTTTCGAAATATTCTGCACGCGATGGAAAAAGTTTCACGTTCAAATTCGATCATATGAAGAAGTTATGCTGAAATCAATATTTTCAAATTAATTTCAAATTGATTCCAATTAAATCGATTTCAAGGCGTTTCGCGTTCGTACGATCAAACGACAAGTCCGATCGCTATGAAACTTGAAACCCTACAATAATTCACTGATACGGATCCGATGAAACTGGTTTCGTCTAAATCCGAGTACGTGACCAAAATGGCTATTTTTTATATTAATTAAATAAATTTAAAATAAATTAGTTAAATCAAATTTTGCGTTAAAAAACCTGAAATTTGCAATCCTTATCACTTTATAAAATTTCAAACATTTACAATGATTTAACAATTTTTTAAAAGTCACTTTACTAAAGATTAACCAATAGAAATCTTCAATTTCATAAAATTCACAGTTATAGATAAATTTCCGAAATTTCCATTAAATTGAATTTACCCATAATTATTCCATTCATAATTCAAATAGATGGGTTTACCATTTGGATTTAAAATTATTACATAAATATGTCCCAATTTTCAACTTAATTTTTAAATTAACGTAATAATTATATATTTGATTTTATTCATTTGCGATAAATCCAACTGCTATAAGTTAATAAATTAACTCACAATAAAAATCCAAATTCTATAATTCATAAATTTTATCATCTTGATTTACTTATAAATTTATAATTCTATAACCAAATTCCCATCTCAAATTTTTAAGTGTAAATTATTTCACCAATTATAGTATTTATTTCAATTTCTTAAAAAATCCTTTTATTACACTTTGAATCCAATTTAATTTAATAAGTTTCCAATTAAACGGATTAGATTCAATTTCAACCTTTTACTTACACTTAAGTTCATGTTATATTTAATTTATAACGTATTACTTCCCTATTTATTACTTTACATCTTCCCGTATTAATTTCACAATAAATCATAATTATTAAAGTAACGCTTAAAATAAATACGATCCTATAATTACTCAACATTTAAACGAACGTTATTTCATTTTCCATTAGTGTAACATTCATTTATTTTATTATCACTTGTTACAATTTCTAATTCCATTAACAAATAAGCAGGTAATTTATAATATATGTTACAAGAATTGAATTAATCACTATTCATTATTATTGACTTTAATTTAGCATTAATTACCTTGCATTAACATCGTTACTAAAAATCCCTATCCAATTGCAATTAATATTCTAATGAGTACACTTACTCTTTCTGTTATGTTATAAATTATCAACAAAGAAACGTTTATTACTTTCAAGAACGTTGTTATTACTAATTACCTACATTGATTGTATACATTTTCCATTATTATCATTTATTAGAATTCTATTCAACTTTCCATCTTATGCATATAGTTAACCTTTTTATTGATTTTACCTTCAAAATTTTCAGTTATTTTCTTAACTTACAAAAGGCAATGATTAATTACATTTAATCTCTATTAATTACATGCATTGGTAACGAATAATAGTTGTCACCATTATACAATTTATAACATTTGTAATTTATTCTCTACAACAATTATTTCAACAACTCTCATTAAATACATTTATTCCAATTTCCGTTTCAACGTTTTTATTAAAAAATCAATTAAATACTTTCCTTTCTCGCATTAAATTATACACCTGTATAATCCTTTCCACTATTCATTATTTAGAATTCTATTCAAGTTTCAGTCTCTTGTAATAACTCATTTATTATACATTCTCATATCAATAAACAAGGTTCCAATAAATTGGATTTATTCAATTCACCTTATATACAGGTACAATACTTACCATTTTATTTATTGAAATTTTATTCATATTACAAATAAAAGCTTTAATTACCATTCATATATTTTATTTAGCCTTCATTTTAATATAAATTTACCCCCTTTATTATTTGTATTAAAAATTAATTACAAAATCCTATTAAATTAATGTAACAACCCGGGGTTTTATAACAATTAATTACCGTCAAATGACGATTAAATTATTGCTAATTGTTGTTAAGTGTTTTAATCAGTTGCAAATTCTTTTATAAATTTGATTAAGGAATTAGGTGGGCTTTAAAATCATCTTGGCCCATGCTTTGTTGATGTCGTGATTTTTATTAAGGGTTAATAACCGTTCCTCCATTGTTCACTTTCATTCGAAAAACCCTAGGTCCAAAACAAATAAACGAAAAAATGGCGGCTCTGTTCTTTCTTTGTTCGATCAAAAATAGGCTTTGTTCTTTGTCTATGCAACTAAGGGTTTTCATGAGTGCGAAGGTGGCGACTTTGAAATGCTCGATTGAATAATTGATTCGGCTAGGGTTTTCTTCAATCGACATCGTGTTTCCAGCTTTGTCTCCAAGTTCGTCTTCGCTTCAAATTAAGGTGAGTGAATTATCACTCACATCTGGTTCTTTCTTATTATTGTGTATCTCAGCAGTTCTATTTTGTTTTGATGTGATGATTTCTTGTTTTCTGGTTGTCGCGGCATTGTTGTATCTCGCGGCCACCACGGCTTCATTTGACTTCGATCAGATGAATTTTGTGTATCGTTTTGTTTGATTTTGGGGTTATTACGATGTTGATTTAGACAAAGTTTGATTTGAATTGCATTTTTGGGTTGGCATCGGCTTTGAGTTATTTTGTTATTCCATGGCTTTGGCATGGTTACTCTGTGACATAGTTGACATCTGCTTGATACCGGATAATGTTTGACTTTTACCTTTGTTGGTTGCTGACTTGTTCCAAATTTTGTATTCTGACCTCTTGAATTCCTGGCTCTTGTGTACTTTGGCTCTGGCCATCTTTGTATCAGTGCTTGTCTTGATTTCTTTTGTACTTGGTGAAGTGATTATTGTCTCTATACAATTTTTACTTCCCTGACCTGTGCACATTGTTGCCTTAGTTCCGGCCATTCCTTGGTCAAAACTGGTCATTTTATATTCATTTAGAATTGTGTTTTATCTTGTATTTTTGGATACTGGTCAAGTTCATTTGTTTCAGTGTCATATGTATTTGTGCATTCTGGTTCGTATGTTTTGTACTTGGTGGAGTTCATTTGCATTGTGCACTTGAGTAAGTGGTGTCACTGCATTTGAAATCTGTTCTTCAATATTGAGGCTGGCGTGGTTGTTATATATGTATCTGCATTGATTCGACCAGTTCACTATTGAGTTTGCATTTGTACCACTATTATTCATATAGCTCATTTTGCATTCATTGTTCTCTTTTGGTTGTATCTTTGTGGTTACTGTTTCGGCCTGAGTTTGATCATTGAAGTGTTGCTATATCTTGTGCTCGAGCTCTGTCCATACTTGCACACTGATTCACTGTTCTCTATACAGCACCTAGACTTTATTATATGTACACTAAGTCGAGTCTGAGTTTTGCATTTGACATTGTGCATTTTTGCACCTTGTTGGTTCTGAGTTATGCTCCTTTGATCATGTTGGCTATTTGGTCTACATCTCTGATCTGGAAGTTTCATATGAATTTGGATTCTGATTCATTTATTCTTCATTCTGGTCTGGATTTATGTTCTGGACTTGATTTTTTGTCAGTGCTTACGTTGGCACTGGGTTGCTTACTTGTTGCCTTGAGTACATATGTATGTACTGCATTGCTGTTATATGATGGACTCTGGTATACCGTCAGTTGCCACTGCCAGTTTCTATATGCATATAGATATTTTCACTGTTACATCGTGTTGTCACTGTAGTTGCACCTGTTTGCTTGTGCAGTCCCACTAGAGCCCATGTTTTCTGGTCATCATGTAACACGCATTGTTTATATTAGTAGTTTACTTTGCATCTCTATTTGCACTCGAGCTAGCCTGTAGCACGCAGTGTTCATGTCATTTCTCTGATGCAGTTTATTTCGCATCTTCATTTGTACTCCATTTATTCTATTGCATCGAGAAATGAGTTGCGTTCATTTGTGTTGAGTCATTTTGCCTGACTGTTGCATACCCGTGCATTCCACAGTGCTCACAGTGTTGATCGTTGTACTTGTATTCTTGGCTAGCCTTTGTGCCTTGTTGCTATCCCTGTATATGCAATGCTATATGTTATGTTGTCATATCGTTGGTGCTTGCACCATCATTCTGCTATTTTCGTGTATTAGTACCACTGCCTTTGTGCACTTGGTCATTCGAGTTGAGTTGATTTGCAGTTGTGTTGAGTCATGATAGACGTGACTTGACCTCTGCAGTATTGATTTGCTATCAATAGTTGGAGTTATGATGACGTCTGGTACTGTAGTGGTAAGGCAGTGCACGCAAGCGTGAACTGCAGCCACACGGTATTGAGCTTTTGGGTACATCATCGCTGTAGTGGCAAGGCAGCGCACGCAAGCGTGAACTGCAGCCACATGGTATGGCTTTTATGATATTCTATTTTGTTTTGATTTATTGATCTTTTGCATATTACATATGCCGTAGCGGCGAGGCAGTACACGCGTGCGTGTACTGCAGCCCTACTCGAATTGTCGTTTTAATTGATATTTCAATTGTTTGACTGTTTCGTTTATTCAATTCAATATGTTTTGAATCATATTTTGATTTGGTTTAATTTAATGATTTTGTCGATATCTAATTATCTTTTTGATAATTAGATTATGAGTTTCTAATTTTTTTATTTAATAATTGAATTTTGTCGTTAATTTCCGTTTAGGCAATTCTGTTGTTTTCTAAATTATCTTCTCTGGTAATCTTTTTAATTTGTCTTCGTTGATAATTTGGATTTGCTGATTTGCTGTTTAACACTGCTACGTGTTATATTTATCGTTATCCGATTTCTTTATTTAAGGATCGGATAGACGAGACTTATTGTGATTGTAGTCTGTTTGTTACTTAATTATTATTGCTTATGTACACTAATAACTGAGTTTGAATTAGACTGACCCGTGTATTATTTTCTTTTGAATGTAATACTCGGGTCAGACCGAGTATTTACAGGTTGCTGATATCTTACTTTGGGTTGCTGCTAGAGCGATGAAGTCTTTTCATACTTTTTGGTGTAGTCGTTGTCTTAGAATAGGATGTTGTATATTCATGTATATTATTTACGATAATGTACTTGTGTATGCAACTTTCAGAGTCGATAGTTGTAGTTGTATCATATGTATTGTATCACATGTATTGTAACTGACATCAGTTATTATATATATATATATATATATAAGACATTTTGGTTTTATCTGTGTTCCGCATTTATATTATCTGTGTTATTATTATATCTATTGTCCTAAACTATTATGAACCATCGTAGTTCATTTTATGCTGGAATTGGATATGTTGATGGGAGTAAATAAATAAGAGATGAAAAAAAGTATATATATATATACCACTCCTATTGAGATAACCAATACTAGTGTAAGGCCTAACTATGGATGGCCGCTCCTATCCAGCCTTATTCTTCGTAATAAGAGACAGTATTTCTTTTAATACCCTTTGTTATTTTGAGCATAGAGGTGGGGCGTCACAGTTGGTATCAGAGCTTGGGGTTTATGGACATAATATAAAACATAACTTGGATGGAACATGTGTTACAACTATTAGTCGATGTTTTAGTTGTGCTTTGAGTCAAAACTAAAGTTTTGAAATTTTGATGAAATTTTTAAATATCTTTATTTAAAAATAAAAAGTGAAACTGTGTTTTGATGATTGGTTGATTCGTATTTTGTTTATCAGAGTGCACAACGAAAACGGTGAGACTGACTTCGCTGAACACAGCTGATAATCCTTTTGATTTAAAAATCAAAATATGAAATTGAAATAAATTTCATTTGTTGTTCACATAGCTGTGTTTATTTTGTTTTCTTTGAATTTCGAATCCGATTTGAGGATCCGAAGCGATTGCTGATATGTGATTTTGTTGAGATTTTTGTTGTTTTGAATTATCTTCATTGAAGATATATTTGAATGATTTCTTTGTTCATTTTGGCGGTATACGTGCAAATTTATGTTGCACGTTACTGCATTATTTTTACGTTGAACCGATGTTTGGTTTTAAACGTATTTTGTTGCCGTTATTTTATAACGGGATTTTTACACCAATGCAAAAATTTTAAAGCACGGTGTTTTGTTGAAATTTTAATGAATGGAAATTCACTGATATTATATTCTGATGCAAATTATTTTGATGAGATTTTGACGTTTAAAAATTACTGTCGCATTGATTTCGTCAAATTTTAAAGTGGATCTTCAAGCGGTTATCCCGCAATACTAATTTTGTTGTCCGTTTTACGGTATTTTGAGAAGTGCAATTTCCTTGTCGAAATTGTCACTAATGTTGCTGTTTTATCAAGGATTTGCAAATCGTTTTAAAAATAAAATTGTTTTTCAAATTTTTTATAGTTTACGCTTTCAGAAGAATGAGGAAGCGATTTAAACGTTTCAGCAAAATCGAGGACTATGGACCCTTTCTTTTGCTGATTCGCTTAATTCTGGACTTGTCCGTTTGAGAATGTAAATTATTACTTTTATAAAATAAATAAAATTGTTTTCAGAATTTTTACAGTTTGCACTTTCAAAAGAATGAGGAAGTGATTTAAACGTTTCAGCAAAATCGAGGACTATGACCCCTTTCTTTTACTGATTCGCTTAATTCCGGATTTGTCCGTTTGAGAATGTGAAATGTTATTTTTGGAATACACAATTTTACACTTTCAAGGAAACGATGAAGAGAATCAAACTATTTAGTAAAACACGTGGTATGGGACATGTGCGTTTGCTATTTCGATTAATTCCGGACTCATTAATTGAATTATTTAATGATTTTCGTGTGCTTTCGAGCCACTATGTTGGACCTCTGGGTCATTTGTTGGACCTTCGGGTCAATACCAGTACTAGACCTTCGGGTCATTTGTTGGACCTCCGGATCATTTGTTGGGCGCCAAAATTATGTTGGGTACTTGGTAGGCTTCGACCATTTGTTGATGCACGTGCGGCGTAGCTAAAACTCGCCATTTGTTGGGATCAATCCACCTTTTATGTTGATTTTCTAGATTATCTTCATTGATTTCTAGATATTTGTTGTTTCCAATTATCTGCAGGTAATTGGATATTTGTTGATATGAGTTCTAATTATCTTTGTTGATAATTGGATATTTGTTGATTTGATTATCGTTTTTGATAATCGAATAACTGTTGATTTGAGATTTGATTATCGTTTGTGACAATCGAATATTTGTTGATTTGATTATCGTTTTTGATAATCGAATATTTGTTGATTTGAGATTTGATTATCGTTTATGATAATCGAATATTTTTTGATTTGAGATTTGATTATCGTTTTTGATAATCGAATATTTGTTGATTTGAGATTGATTATCGTTTTTGATAATCGAATATTTGTTGATTTGAGATTTGATTATCGTTTGTGATAATCGAATATTTGTTGATTTGATTATCGTTTTTGATAATCGAATATTTGTTGATTTGAGATTGATTATCGTTTTTGATAATTGAATATTTGTTGATTTGAGATTTAACTATCGTTTGTGATAATCGAATATTTGTTGATTTGATTATCGTTTTTGATAATCGAACATTTGTTGATTTGAGATTTGATTATCGTTTTTGATAATCGAATATTTGTTGATTTGAGATTTGATTATCGTTTTTGATAATTGCAAATTTTTGCTGATCATAGGATTTTCTAGTCTCTAATTGATTCTAGACTATGTTGATTATATTGAATTGCTATTTTCTATCTATCTCTGTAGATAGTTAGAGTTTACTGATTATGGAGTGCGTGTTTTTCTGATTTTCTGGTTGATAACTAGATGTTTGCGGTTTTGCGATTTGTGATTTGGTGTTTTCTAATTATCTTTGTTGATAATTAAATATTTCTGTTTTCTAATTATCGTATCGATAATTAGATATTTCTATTTTGTGATTTCTATATTCTAATTATCTAATTGATAATTGAATATTGCTGATAATTGCATTTATTCAGTTTTATTGTTTTCTGATTATCTATTTGATAATTAGATTTTGTTGAGAATTTGTGAATTTCTTTTATGAAATTAAAAGATTTCTTTGGTGTTTGTGTTCCCGACCATTATTTTTCTAGCTTAACTAGTTTATGTCAGAAAAATAATTGTTATCGACATCTTTAATTATGAAAATTGCGGGGACACAATTTTTATAAGGAGGGGAGTCTGTAACAACCCGGGGTTTTATAACAGTTAATTACCGTCAAATGACGATTAAATTATTGCTAATTGCTGTTAAGTGTTTTAATCAGTTGCAAATTCTTTTATAAATTTGATTAAGGAATCAGTTGGGCTTTAAAATCATCTTGGCCCATGCTTTGTTGATGCCGTGATTTTTATTAAGGGTTGATAACCGTTCCTCCATTGTTCACTTCCATTCGAAAAACCCTAGGTCCAAAACAAATAAACGAAAAAATGGCGGCTCTATTCTTTCTTTGTTCGATCAAAAATAGGGCTTTGTTCTTCGTCTATGCAACTGAGGGTTTTCATGAATGCGAAGGTGGCGACTTTGAAATGCTCGATTGAATAATTGATTCGGCTAGGGTTTTCTTCAATCGACATCGTGTTTCCGGCTTTGTCTCCGAGTTCGTCTTCGCTTCAAATTAAGGTGAGTGAATTATCACTCACATCTGGTTCTTTCTTATTATTGTGTATCATAGCAGTTCTATTTTGTTTTGATGTGATGATTTCTTGTTTTCTGGTTGTCGCGGCATCGTTGTATCTCGCGGCCACCACGGCTTCATTTGATTTCGACCAGATGAATTTTGTGTATCGTTTTGTTTGATTTTGGGGTTATTACGATGTTGATTTAGACACAGTTTGATTTGAATTGCATTTTTGGGTTGGCATCGGCTTTGAGTTGTTTTGTTATTCCATGGCTTTGGCATGGTTACTCTGTGGCATGGTTGACTTCGGCTTGATACTGGATAATGTTTGAGTTTGACCTTTGTTGGTTGCTGACTTGTTCCAAATTTTGTATTCTGACCTCTTGAATTCCTGGCTCTTGTGTACTTTGGCTCTGGCCATCTTTGTATCAGTGCTTGTCTTGATTTCTTTTGTACTTGGTGAAGTGATTATTGTCTCTATACAATTGTTACTTCCCTGACCTGTGCACATTGTTGCCTTAGTTCTGGCCATTCCTTGGTCAAAACTGGTCATTTTATATTCATTTAGAATTGTGTTTTATCTTGTATTTTTGGATACTGGTCAAGTTCATTTGTTTCAGTGTCATATGTATTTGTGCATTCTGGTTCGTATGTTTTGTACTTGGTGGAGTTCATTTGCATTGTGCACTTGAGTAAGTGGTGTCACTGCATTTGAAATTTGTTCTTCAATATTGAGGCTGGCGTGGTTGTTATATTTGTAGCTGCATTGATTCGACCAGTTCACTGTTGACTTTGCATTTGTACCACTATTGTTCATATAGCTCATTTTGCATTCATTGCTCTTTTTTGGTTGTATCTTTGTGGTTACTGTTTCGGCCTGAGTTTGATCATTGAAGTGTTGCTATATCTTGTGCTCGAGCTCTGTCCATACTTGCACACTGATTCACTGTTCTCTATACAGCACCTAGACTTTATTATATGTACACTAAGTCGAGTCTGAGTTTTGCATTTGACATTGTGCATTTCTGCACCTTGTTGGGTCTGAGTTATGCTCCTTTGATCATGCTGGCTATTTGTTCTGCATCTTTGATCCGGAAGTTTCATATGAATTTGGATTCTGATTCATTTATTCTTCATTGTGGTCTAGATTTATGTTCTGTACTTGATTTTTTGTCAGTGCTTATGTTGGCACTGGGTTGCTTACTTGTTGCCTTGAGTATGTATGTATGTATGTACTGCATTGCTGTTATATGATGGACTCTGGTATACCATCAGTTGCCACTGCCAGTTTCTATATGCATATAGATATTTTCACTGTTACATCGTGTTGTCACTGTAGTTGCACCTGTTTGCTTGTGCAGTCCCACTAGAGCCCATGTTGTCTGGTCATCATGTAACACGCATTGTTTATATTAGTAGCTTACTTTGCATCTCTATTTGCACTCGAGCTAGCCTGTAGCACGCAGTGTTCATGTAATTTCTCTGATGCAGTTTATTTGGCATCTTCATTTGTACTCCAGTTATTCTATTGCATCGAGAAATGAGTCGCATTCATTTGTGTTGAGTCATTTTGCTTGACTGTTGCACATCCGTGCATTCCACAGTGCTCACAGTGTTGATCGTTGTACATGTATTCTTGGCTGGCCTTTCTGCCTTGTTGCTATCCCTGTATATGCAATGCTATATGTTATGTTGTCATATCGTTGGTGCTTGCACCATCATTCTGCTGTTTTCGTGTATTAGTACCACTGCCTTTGTGCACTTGGTCATTCGAGTTGAGTTGATTTGCAGTTGTGTTGAGTCCTGATAGACGTGACTTGACCTCTGCAGTATTGATTTGCTGTCAATAGTTGGAGTTATGATGACGTCTGGTACTGTAGTGGCAAGGCAGTGCACGTAAGCGTGAACTTCAGCCACACGGTATTGAGCTTTTGGGTACATCATCACTGTAGTGGCAAGGCAGTGCACGCAAGCGTGAACTACAGCCACACGGTATGGCTTTTATGATATTCTATTTTGTTTTGATTTATTGATCTTTTGCATATTACATATGCAGTAGCGGCGAGGCAGTACACGCGTGCGTGTACTGCTCCCTACTCGAATTGTCGTTTTAATTGATATTTCAATTGTTTGACTGTTTCGTTTATTCAATTCAATATGTTTTGAATCATATTTTGATTTGGTTTAATTTAATGATTTTGTCGATATCTAATTATCTTTTTGATAATTAGATTATGAGTTTCTAATTTTTTTAATTTAATAATTGAATTTTGTCGTTAATTGTCATTTAGGCAATTCTGTTGTTTTCTAAATTATCTTCTCTGGTAATCTTTTTAATTTGTCTTCGTTGATAATTTGGATTTGCTGATTTGCTGTTTAACACTGCTACTTGTTATATTTATCGTTATCTGATTTCTTTATTTAAGGATCGGATAAACGAGACTTATTGTGGTTGTAGTCTGTTTGTTACTTAATTATTATTGCTTATGTGCACTAATAACTGAGTTTGAATTAGACTGACCCATGTATTATTTTCTTTTGAATGTAATACTCGGGTCAGACCGAGTATTTACAGGTTGTTGATATCTTACTTTGGGTTGCTGCTAGAGCGATGAAGTCTTTTCATACTTTTTGGAGTAGTCGTTGTCTTAGAATAGGATGTTGTATATTCATGTATATTATTTACGATAATGTACTTGTGTATGTAACTTCCAGAGTCGACAGTTGTAGTTGTATCATATGTATTGTATCACATGTATTGTAACTGACATCAGTTATTATATATACGAGACATTTTGGTTTTATCTGTGTTCCGCATTTATATTATCTGTGTTATTATTATATCTATTGTCCTGAACTATTATGAACCATCGTAGTTCGTTTTATACTGGAATTGGATATGTTGATGGGAGTAAATAAATAAGAGATGAAAAAAATAATATATACCACTCCTATCGAGATAACCAATACTAGTGTAAAGCTTAACTACGGATGGCCGCTCCTATCCAGCCTTATTCTTCGTAATAACAGACAGTATTTCTTTTAATACCCTTTGTTATTATGAGCATAGAGGTGGGGCGTCACAATTAACAAATTAAATTGTCGAAATTACGGGTCATTACACAACCAGAGTGGGCGATTTCTGGTAGAAAGGTAGCATGGCGAGGGAACTTCCGATCGGTGGAGGCGGCGAAGAAGTTCGGGGTCTGTAGCGAGTGCAGTTCATCAATCGTCGGAGGTAGGTGTCTTTTTCGGGTTCTGGAAATTTGGGGAAGAATTGATCGACTTCGATCATGGGTGTGGTAGGCTTCGGCAAGGCGGTGATTGGGATCAGGGGTCAAGATGAGATTAGTTGGCGATGGTGCGGCGATGGGTTGGCCAGAGAAGTGGATGTGCACGCTCGTTACAGGTGATTCTGGTTTGGATTAGTGTTCTCGCGATCGAAGTCCTATGTTCGGCATAGTCTCAATTTTGTCGTTGTAGTGTTCGATTGCAATCGAAGCTGTTTTGTTTTCTGGAGTCGATCGTGGGTGATCATTTTCACATGGATGAGGAAGAAGGTTGGAGGGTGTCTGGTTTTGTTGTCATCGGGTTCGTCCCGATGTATTTTGTTTTGGGCTTCGGTCCAGTTGTCTTAGTGGTCTGTGCAATTTTGGAATCGGGGTTGGTATGAGTTTAGGCCAAGGGATTTTGTGTGTTGCCTAATTTAAAGCAAGACTTTTGTAAATAAAAGAAATTTGGATTAAAATAAAACAAAATTCCAAAATAAATTTACTTTCCAAATTTTTAACAAATAGGTTCGGTTGTTGAGTTTTAAATATTTTAAATTCTCAGAGATTTTAAGACTAATAAGTTTAAATTTAATTGTCATTAAACCATTTTGAGTGATAACTGATTTATTAGTGTTTGATAATTAAAGTTGAGAAATTTTATTTTAAAATTAATCCTTATTTGTTTTAACTTAATTAAGCAAGGTAACTGAGGCTAATTGAGTGATTAAGATAAGATAAATTAGTAAGTATAACTGATTAACTATTAGGTATTAAGGATTAATTAAGAATTTTAATTAAGGATTGGTTGGCTAATTAAGAATGGTTAATTAATTTAATGTCAACTAACTTGTAATTAACCAATGTTAATTAAGTTAAGTTGAATAACTAATTCATAATAAAGTAATTAAGGAAGGATTACTCAGTAAAATTAAATAAATAAATAATTAATTAAAGTAAGTAATTAAAGGGTAGTTAATCTTGAATGTGATTAATTAAAAGTGTAATTAATGAAAGTAATTAGAGAATCATTTATTAATTACTAAGAGTAATTAAAGTGAATGGTTAAAGAATAATTAATCAATGTAATTAATTTAGGGCTAGTTGTTTAATGTAATTAGAGAATGATTAATCAATGATGATTAATTGAGAAAAATAATTTAAAGTGGTTAATTAATTGGTTTTTGATTAGTTAATGATAGGTGAACATGATTAAAGGTAACTTAATTAATTAAGTTGGTAACTAAATTGAGACTGAACATCTAATTTAACTTGCTTATGAATGATTCAATTAATATCTAGTCTGATAACTTATGTACTGTGGTATGAGATGTGAGATTGTATTGTGATATTTGGATTATCTATCAATAGTGAACTGCTGTGTAAAGTGTGACTTCTTGTAATTAAATTGAATTGTAAACAGTTTAGATTGGAAGTGACTTTGAATTCGAAGAGACCAAGGTCGGATAGCTGAAATTATCCGAACCCACTTCGATTAGTAATCTAAGTTCCATATAATTGGATGAGTGAAATTAAACAAGGCTGGAATGGAATCAATTAAGTAACTTGGGCATTTAATCCATGAACTGTTGTGTGATAAATGATTGATTATTTTAAGTAAGAACATGTAAAGGCATGAGTTACCCGGGTTTTAAATAAGTAAATTGCATTGATATTTTCATGTTAGATGAGTTTACTCACCCTGGTTTCCAGCCTGACCCAGGTGTTACTTTGATGTAATGCTCGGGTCAGATCGAGTATAACAGATTTTCAGGTAAGGACGTTCTGGAGCTTAGGAGGCGAGCTGGATGGCTGGAACGTATGGAGTGTGTTCCGCTGTGTATATTATTGTATTTATCTGGGACATGTTGTTTTTAACTGTCCAATGTTTGTGTAAATGTGGTAACTCTGATGTACAAAAATGTAAGTGTACCGATACAGTTCTTCTTTGTAAAACTGATATTTATTTGATATTATATTTTGATCTGCTACGAATGTGAGATTCCGTGTTTCATTTCTATTTCTTCTTCTGTCTCTTTCCTTCTTTTCCTAACTATCTGGAATTTTCGGGATCAAAAATTCCGGATCGTTACAGATATATTGATTACTTCATCCCTTCTTTCCCTCATTTTTCCTTTTCGGGGACGAAAAGTTTTGAGTGGCGGAGAGTGTAACGGCCCGTAAATTTCGATAATTAAATTGGTTAATTTAATAAGATTTTTGTAATTATATTTAGAAAGAAATAAAAACTTTATAATTTATAATGAAGTGAATGTTAAAAATAAAATGTAGCAATGGTAATTAAAACTAATTATTGACAATTGAAGTGACATCCCAATAATGAAATAGTGAAAATTGTTGCATTTGGGTATAAAAATTGAATATAAGTAAATAAATGTAAGTGTTATGTGAACAAACGATGTATAATTTATTGTAAAAGTATGTATAAATTAAATAGTAACGTAGATTTATTTATAAAGTAATAAATTGGTAAAAAAAATGGAACTAAGGTAAATTAATTAATGTGTACATTTGATAAAATTACACATTTAGAAATGTGACATTTATACAAATTTAAGATGTAAATAGGGGTATATTAGTGTAATGGGATATAAAACTAATGTAACTAGGTATATAGAGTAATAATAGACCTTGTATAAAGATGACAATTAAACCAAATCAATTTATTGGAATTAATTTTAATTAATTGGAATGTAATCCATAATAAATGAATTTAATGGTAAGAAAATGAAATTAGTTACTATATTAATTAAAAACTAGGATGAAATAGACATTATTAATGTAATAAAAAATAAACCAATGATAATTTTACCCATAAAATGATAATTGATTCAATAACAAGATTTAGAAATCAAATGTATGGATTAATTGGGAATTTAAATTTATAATTTCTGAATTAATTAAAATTGAAATTAAATGCTGTAAATTGTGAAATGTCCAATAATAAGTTAATAAGAGAATTTGTTTTAAAGGTGATTAAGATAATTGTTTTAAAGTTAATTAATTATGGGGTGGTTAATTAATTAAAGAATTTAGAATTATTTAATAATGGGATTAATTACTTGTTAAGTAATTAATTAAGGAAGTAATCAAGATTGGTTAATAGAAGTAATTAGAAAATAATTACTTGTTAAGTAATTAAAGGTTAATTACTTAGTTAATTTTAGTTAATTAATTAATATGATTAATTAGTTAATGAATGTGATTAATTACAAAAGGGTAATTTATTAAAATTGTAATTAATTAATAAAGTAATTAATTAAGGATTTATTAATTATTTTAAATTGATTAATACTTAATGAAGTAATTGAAGATTAATTAACTAGATTAATTAATCAAAGGGTTAACTTATTTAATTAAGAAGTTAATTAATTAAGATAAGTAATTACAAATTGTTAATTACTGTTTATGATTAATAAGATGATTAATTATAAATTAATTATTTAATTAATTAAAGGGATTATTAATTAATATGGATCATTAATTAATGCAATTAATGATATTAATCAAGGTTGATTAATATAAGTAAGTAATTAAAGTGTGATTAATTAATTATAATTAATTAAGGTTTAATATAATTAATTATAGTTAATTAATGTATGAAATCAAATGAAGGATCATTAATTATTGTAATTAATGATAGAAACTAAAGGTTAATTACTGAATATGGTTAAGGATAATTACTTGAATGTAATTAAAAGATGATTAATCAAGGAAGATTAATTAAAGAAGATCATTAAGAGATGATTAATTTATTTAATTGAAATAAATAAATAAAGAAGGATTAAGGATAATCCAATTGATTAAGAGCTAATCAATTCTGCTTTGGTTGATTAATTGATATTGGTTGATTGATTGATATTGGATGATCAATATTAGGTGATTGATATTGGGTGTTTGGTTGATACTGGATGATTTGGATATCTAGGAGATATGCTATTTTGTAAGATGAATATTTATTATGAATTATCTATTGTGATAATGTGATTCATCTATCTGTTTATATCATCATGCATATAAGTTTTAACTATTTAAAACCCTTAAGTACAACTTGGACATTAAAATGGCGTTTGGTTTCGGTGAGACCGGGATCGGGTTTCATATTTGGGATCCGAAAACCACATCGATTCCAATTAAACGTTAGGTCGTGAATCCAAGTGGAGCAAGTGAAGACTCGAGGTGTAAGAACTATACATCAGTATAACTCTGTGGGTGATTCCGTAATGAGTTGACGGGATAGTGCTTATAGATTCGAAATGGTGATTTAGAGTGCAAGAGCTATGGTCGTTGACTCTGAGGGTGATTCCAAAATGAGTGCAACGAGATAGTGCCTTCGGTTTCGTTCGAACCCGGAACGAACTTGTATGGATTGAATGCTTTCAGAATATCGTCAGGTGGACGATGGGCATTCTAAGATAGATGTGATCTATGAAGGTAATCGCAACCTCAAGCCTCATCAACCGGGAATGGCTAAAACAAAGGAGGTGAAGCAAGGCTTCGTGGGTAGCCCCCACCGGGGAGCGAGATTTACCCCTGTCTAGAGGTCCCTTTCTATTTCGGCTTAGTGTGTGGTTGGTCGCGCCAACTACGTGGTGGTCTTGTTCGGGACTGTTCAGTAAGGAATGGTTCCGGCCTTGTGTTGTAGGGGAGCGGGCGTACTCCTCGGTACTGTAATCTAGGCCACGTGCTGTGACGGGCGGTACCCCAATAGCCCTGCCATTGATGGAATCTAAAATCCAATAAGTGCCTGTACGGTTTTGATTGTGCCCAACTATGTTGGAACGTGAGATGTAAGCATTCTAGCTATTTCTTTATTTTATTTTGAAAACCCTAGACACTATTATAATATCACTGGATTTCCTATCAAATGTTTTGGTTAGCTTAAGGTAAAAACTTTTCCATGTTTATGTGTGGGAAGTCTTATGTGATACCTTTTCTTTCCAAAGGTTTTTTTCTAAAGTTAAGCAATTTAAACCCGTTTACTCACACCAGACCTCTGTCTGACCCGAGTGTTTATTTTCTGTTTTATTAAACTCTTGGGTACTCATATTTTATATGAGTAGTCAAGTGATTCAGGTTTGCTTAACGAATTCTGGATGAGATATGGAGCAGGAGGCTTCCACGTGTAAATATATTATGGTTCCGCTGTGTTTGTTTGGTATCTGTATCTGTTGTATTTAGGTTGTATAGATAGACAGATGTTTATAACTGTCTAATATGTGTTGTATAAGTTGTGTACTCTGATGTAATATGATACTATGTAATATTTTATGTGATATATTATATTTCATTCGTTCCGCTGTAAGTTCTCTGATGTTGTTGTTTCTTTCTTTCTCTTTCTTTTCTTCTTCTATCCCTTTCTTTCTTCATTGATGATGCGATTTCCTGGAGATAGGAAGTCGGGTCGCTACAGATTTTAAATTACTAAATAATCCAAAGCGATAGAAATCGGAAATAACGATAATTGAATGGAAAAGTGATCTAATTTAATTTAATATTAATTTAATTAATTGACTGGAAAATAGCCATTTTGGCCACTTACTTGGATTTCGATGAAACCAGTTTCATTGAATCCGTAACGGTGAATTTTTGTAGGATTTCAAGTTTCGTAACGATCAGATTTGTCGTTTGATCGTACGGGCTCGAAACGCCTCGAAATCACTTTAATTGAAATCAATTTGATTTTAGCATAACTTCTTCATACGATAGAATTTAGGCTTGAAACCTGTTCCATTGATTTTAAAATATTTTAAAACATCTATTTTGATATATGGGTTGACCCATTCGAAATGGGTTTTTGGGGTCATTATCGTTCAATTTTTCCAAACCAATCAAGCCCATTTGTTTCTATTGTGTTCTGCCTATATATATGTCGTTATAAACTCTAGCAGCCTTTCTATTTCTCATTTCTATACGTACACAAATCTTTGTTGCCCCTCTTTCTCAATGGCAGACAAACCCTAAAATTCACAACCCAGTTTCAATCCGAAATTCAACTTTAAAAAATCAAACTCCACAAATTGTATCGAATTATATATCGATTTGAAGCTCTTGATGAGTGCATCTCAGATCTATAATTCATTTTCCAATTTGAATCACCATTCGTCCAGAAATTGAAGAACTAATCTTGACCACCTATCGCGTCGAGATCAACTCTGTCTGATCGACAAATCGATGGTACCCTGGTGTGGAGAGCAGCAAACGTAGCCCATCGGCATAGTTCACTTGGCATTTTGACTGCTTGATTTTCGTGCAAAATTCAATTAGGGCTTACTATTGGGTTTCGGTTGCTGTAGCTGTTCGTCGTGGTCAGGGGGGTCACGCAACCTCAGACAGGCACGCGCTTGGTTTGGCGGTGGCAACGAAGGCCGGTCGTGGGTTTCAGGCGATGAGGTGGTGCGGTGGCGTCGATGTTCGTTTTGGCGGATTCATCGGTTCATGCGATGGTCTCTGGAGATTAGGGTTTGCACGTGGATAGAGGGGTCAACATGGCGGCTTATGGGTGAGTGTGTTTCTTTTTTTTATTATTTAAATTTTGTTTTCAAATATTCTAGTCGCAATAACTATTACATACCAGGTCCCATTCACGCACAGTTTCTTGCGCTAGGATCGTATCAAAATTTCTGACATTTTGGCGCTGGTTTGGACGAATTCTGAGACTATTTAAATTTAAGGTTTAAATTGGATTTAAACAATTTAAATTTAAAAGGTGAGTGTTTTAATCCACCCACAACTTCTAAAATTCCTTATGTTTGTTAAATTGATTTATGATGTGATTAGAACTTTATTTCTGACTGTTTGGCATATTTTGATTCATCATCTCAGATTATTTGAATTTATTTGGATTAAATGGTTATTTAATTTATTATTAAACATGAACTGTCAGTAAATACCTATTATTTATTATCTGTTCTATATTAATGTTATTGATTGAATCGGACGATGATTGTGATAAATGTTTGATTGTTGATATTAGATGGATGGATATTGTATTTTATACTGTTATAAACTGCAAGTGGTTATGGATTTTATTTCATTCGAGATTGCGGTTTGAAATGATATATAACCGTATTTATATTTTAAATTACAGATTGAAATGATAAATATGCACATCAATTGACCATAGGATAGAAAATTATATACAAACACCATGGTCTATATACAAAAATAATTTTGAAATGATTTCTAGGGTTTTGTAAAGAAATATATGGTTTTAGATAAATATTGATTTTAGATATTATATAAATGTTATTTTATCCTTGATTTTAAGCTATGTATAATTTGTTTAATATAGAATTAGCTTAGTAATAAATTTGATTTTTATTGAAGACAATATGTGTTTGCGCAAAAAATGGGCAAACACCTCCAATCCGTGTAATTTAGTTGATTATATGTTATTTTCAAGGTTTTAGGTTACTTATGCAAATATAAAAAAAGCAGGGGCTAAACTGTAAAAGACACGCAGATTTATAGTGGTTCGGCCAGAACGTGCCTACGTCCACTTTATATGTTATTATCCTTTTTCTTTCAGATTACAAGTACAAAGCTTTAAGTACAAGTATAAGAAAGTTGTTTGAAAGTTCCTTCCTTGCTTGAGCTCTCAAACTTGTCTGTCATTGTTGTACCCCTGCCCCTTTATTTATAGAGTGAGGTTGGGGGCATGAGTCTTGGATGTATATAGCTGCTGATGGGCCTGGGCTGAAGCAATCTGGTCTGGCATATCTGGTTCGGCGAAGCTTGGTTCGGTCGTGGTTGGAGTGGCTTTGGTCCGGTAGGATGTTGGTCCAGTGGTGAGATGAAGGGGAGGTTGGTTTGGTCCGGTGTGGATTTGGTTCGATGATACGAGGAGGATGGGTTGGTTCGTCTGTACGTGGTCCGGTGGATCATGGTTCGGTAGAGGTTGGATGGGTTGGTGCGGCTGTACGTGGTCCGGTGGATCATGGTTCGGCAGAGGTTGGATGGGTTGGTTCGGTGTGGGATGGAGAGTGTTGGTTCGGTGGCCACCTGGTTCGGCCGTGGTTGCTAGAGAAGCTTTTTGGGTCGGTGGCGAGAATTCGCCCAACATTTGCCCCCCAAAGTGGGGCACATGCCTTCATGTGTCGCACTTTGTTTATCTAGGATGGCTCCATTCGGTTGTGAGTGCTGAACGGGTTGGTCCGGTTATCCTGTCCTCGTCTATAAGTAGGGGCGTGTGTCTTTTGCTATTTTCTACCAAGTGGAAAAGCCGAGTCAAATTTCCATTTTTGCCGAACCAAGTAAGACCCTTGCGTGCCGAATTGAGATCTTAAAACGTTTCTAACCGAACCAGATTCCTATCTTTGCCGAACAAGGTGAGACCTTTGCTTGCCGAATGAACCTTTGTTTTGTTCTACCGAATGTACTCGGGACCTTGTGTACCGAATGAAGGCTATACATTTTACCGGATGAACCGAATGAGCCTGAGGGTTGAATGCCGGATGAACTCTCTCCTTGTTTTACCGAATGAACTAAAAGGCTTTCAATGCCGAATGTACTTTAATCTCAACCTTTGTGCCTTGAACTTGTTTGCTTGTACTTCCATATTCCTTGTTCTAACTAGTTTTTCTGGTATTTGCAGATAATGTCTCGCAAAGTAGAAACTCGATCAGATAAACGGAAGTCCAGGGGAGAAGGAGAGTCCTCCTCCGTGCCCCCAGCCCAGCCAGGATCGGTGCAACATGGACCTGCCCCAAGGTCGTTAGTGGATGGGTACGGTCCCCAGGAACTTCTGGTCTCCCCTCCCGATTGATTTCCTAGCTCCCTGAAGGAGGAGCAACTCGATGTTATATCTCGTTCCTTCGGAATAGATAGAGCGCGCATGCAATTGCCGGGGGAAGGAGTGATGCCGTATGACACCCCCGAAGGCTACTTTGCTTACAGCAGATATCATTTCATGTGTGGTGCTATCCCGCCTCTCAACGCCTGGATAGTTAGCTTTATCACATATCTGAAGGTGGCTCCATTCCAGTTTCAGCCTAACTCCGATGCCATTCTGGCGAGCCTTTTCGTCATCTTTCAGAGGAAATATGGGCGTCCCCCTTCCAACCGGGAGATCCGGTATCTGTACAACTTGAAAGGCTACAAGAAGGGGTCTCCATATATCAGTTTGGAAGCGGCCGTGCCCTTCAAGCCTGTTCTGGATTTGTACTCGAAGCTTAGTATGTTCAAGAAGGAATGGTTTTTCATTAGGGATGACCCTGTTTCTTTCCGCCTCTTCACTTCCGGCTGTAAGCTGAATTTCATTTATACTTTCCTTGTCCCGATCACAATGCTTCTTCTTATATGCTTTTACTTTTTGCTAGCAACAGGTGGCTTTGCGGTTGTGGAGAATGATTCCTTGGCGTGGATGGCTGCTGAAATAAAGGCCATTTCGGGAAGGGATAGGTCGGCCTCTTACCTGATCAGGAACGCCACTCTTCTGGAGTATAACTTGATTCTGCCACATCAATCTGTGGTTAAACAGAGGGATACAGCCGAGGAGAGGGCTGCTAAAGCTAAGGATGGGGCTACTGCGAAGAGTAGCAAGAAGAGACCTTTCTCGGTACCTCCAGCCGTTGGGGGAAAGAAGCTTAAGAAGTCTGATGGACCCTCTCCCAGTACATGTCCAGATATTCCGGAGGAGGAAGGTGGAGAGGAGGAAAGAGACGAAGAGGAGAGCGGAGGAGATGGAGAAGGTGAAGGACAGGGTGGTAGTGGTGCCGGGGCTTTGTCTTCTTAGCAGGCAGGGGAGATCCAGGAGTGGACGGATGATGCCTTCCGCCAGGCTTTTGAAGGGTTGGAGGAAGGATCAGCCTCGGTGAAGAAGGCAAAGGAGGTTGACAAGGATGGGGCTGGCGCCGACCCATTCCCTAAGAGTTCTTCAGCTGAGGTGGCTCCAACGATTCAAGGTGAACTCTTGACTTCTGCAGATTCCATTTATGATAGGGACTTAGGAATATTTTATGGTTCGCTTCCGTCCTGGACTGAGATTCAGGACTTATTGCAGTATTCTCCTTCTCCGTAGGGTTTGTATAACAGACGTGCCTTCTCATTCTTTTTAAGTTAACATATTTCTCGAATTATGGACCCTTGTATGTTCGTAACACTTGTTCTTTATTACAGGGGCAGGCGAGGTGGCCAAAACTTCAGACGTTCGACACCGCCTGGAACAATACAAGTTACTTAGAGCTTCTGCCAAACCTAAGCCTCCCACTAGTCGTCCAGAAGACGTAGTTAGCTACCGTCCTCTTCTTGGAGTCATTGAGGAAGGTATCCAGCAGAGGAAGAGGAGGCGTTCCTTGTTTGATTCACCACCTGGTCCTCAGCCTCCTACTCAGCCTTCACGGGATACCACGGAGGAGACCACGGAGTTTACCCCCTCTCCGCCTCCTTCCGAGAATCCTAATGTTATCCGTATAAAACGTCCCGACATGCCTCGCAATCCCTTTGCCGGCCATCCGGATTTGGACCCAAGCTTTCAGGATATATTATTCGACGAGGGCACGGGCGAGCATCTTCTCCCCCGCAATGCCATGGTTCGGATTCTTGATGAGGCTAAGTCCCTAGATCTAGATCTTCTCACTACTCGGATAGCTGCTATGGGGGATGAAGCCAAGGCCAACATTGACCGGGTCACGGAGGAGGTCAAGAAGCTGATGGAGCATCATGCTCTACTGGCTAGGGCTGGGGAGGAAATCGGGAGTGCTAACATCCGGCTACGGCTACAGGTTTCTGATCAGGCCAAGCAGCTTGCCGATCAGGCTATCCAGATTTCTCAGCACGAGGCAGCCTCCGGGCAGTTGAAGGAGAATCTGGAAAAGGCCAGCAGGGCAGAATTGCGAAAAATGGAGGCTGCTTGCAAGGGGCGGATTGATATGGCCATTGCGACGGTGGATGAGGTTCGGAATGCGGATCTTGAGCGGATTGAAGAGTTGTCTGGGAGGCTTGAGGCCGCAGAGCTTGCTCAGGCCAAGCTAAAGGAAGAGATGAAGGAAATGAGGAGGTCTCTCCAAGCTGACCGCTTGAGATATCGATCGGAGAGGGATGTTGCCGTCGCTAAGTTGTTGTCCTCCGAGGCCCGGGTGAGGGAGTTTGAGTAGAATGAGGGGATGATGGATGAGATGTTGCAGGATATGTACTTCCGTACCTGGAAGCAGGGTAATCTCTCCCGGATGGATGACTATCCCCGGATCATGGCTAGGATATATCTCCGGGCTTTGGAGGAGGCCAAGGCTGAGGCGGATAAGGAAGGTGGAGTGGCTTTCAGGATGGATGTGGTAACAGCCCAGTTCTCAAAGGAGGAGAAGGTAGCGGTGAAGAAGGGGATGCGGCTGCTTGCTGCGGAGGAAGCGGGTGTGCAATTGGCAGATGAGGATCAACCGGCGGACGTTGGTGAGTCTCTCTTCTCTTTTCTTTTTAGATTTTCATAACTTGATCGTTCGCTGTTTATCTGATGGATTCTTCTTCTGAATTGGACAGGTGGGACCTCTGGCCAACATGCTAGGAGTTCCGATCCAGCAACCAAGTAGATTCAGAGAGCTGGTTCTGAAGTGTAGTGGTTAGCACTAATGCAGCTGGTCACCTTTTGATTTCTTTTTATTGCTGTTCATGTTAGTCCAAAACATTGATGTAACTGTAATAATACTGTTTGTGATGAATGACTTTATGTAATTTCATAATATAAGCTGATTCCTTTATGTTGGAATGTTATCGCTATTTTGCTGTGCTGTGTAAGTGATGTAACTATGCATGTTACTAGTGACTTGACTGTGCCTGATGCCAAGTTTTTTGCTTAAAGTATAATTTTCTCATTTTGCAACGTAAATGTGATGTGTGAATATGAACTGCAGCTATGCATTAATGTATAAAAGTAGAAGGTACCGCCCTTCATGTTTCGGCTGTGGATGGCAACTTCGTGCGCCCTGTAAGACTAAGCACGGAATGCTATTGAGTGTCTCGTCATCCGATTGTAAGTTTCTGTTCCCATTAGCGAGCGTTCCCTATTTCATGTCCTGTACTTTCAAGCACCATTACGGAGAATAGGAGAAAAGTTTTAAATGAAATGGAAATATAGGAAAAGTAAAACTTCCAGTCATGGAAGGCCGTCAATGTGCTTAAGTTCGTGGCAAACGGGTTTTGTAGTCACTTTCCCTAGCTGTGGGTCTTGGAGACATTTGTCACCCATCTTACGCCTCTGCGGGGAGTTTTCTTTTTTACCACAGCCGCACTTAAGACACATCGGAGCCGATCGCGCACAGTAACTACCCGGGCCATTATGGCCCGTAATCGTGGGTATTATTCGATTTACTGTGGCCGGCTAGCGTGGGGGCCGATCGTCAACTTTGAACTGCCCCTGGCTGGCCACACCTTATGTTGGGGCTTATGATCGGTTCACAGTCGCCGGCGAGCCGAATCGCTGTAATGAGCTGCCATCAGCTATAGTCGGCCTTTTTTATGATGACTTATACTCGGCTTATTACAGTCGGCTTTAAGGGCCGAGGCAAATAATGAGTTAACTCGCGGTAGAGGGATACCGGAGCAAAGTGTCTCATTGGCGAGGGCATAGGAGCGTAGCGTACCTGTTAGATTTTGTCCAGGTGGAGTTGTGTTGCGAAGCTCTGGATTGAAATGTCATCTGCAAAGGATTTTGTTCAACAGCAAAGGATAAAGCTTAACAAGTAGCCAAGATATAAAGGAACAAGTTAACAAGAGCCAAGTTTTTTAAAGTGGTTCGGCACGAAAATGCCTACGTCTACTGATTCTCTTTGTTAATTCACTTCATATGGGCAGTACAAGTTAAGAAAAGTATCGACGGAGGTGTCGGATGTTCCATGCCCTCTGGAACACCTCTCCGTCCACTGTTGACAAAATATAAGCTCCGTTGTGGAGATCTTTATGAATTACATATGGTCCGTCCCAGATGGGGTCCAGTTCCCCGGGGCGCGGAAAGATTCTCTTGAGGACAAGATCTCCTTCTTGTAAGCTGCGATGTTTGACTTTGGAGTTGTACAGTGCTGCCACTTTTTGTCTGTGAGCTGCTGCTTTGAGTGCTGCATCATTTCTTCTCTCCTCAATTAGATCCAAAGACATGTGGAGGAGTTCTTCGTTTTCTTCGGGGTTGTAGTGGATCCTACGGTGAGAGGGCACTATAGTTTCCACTGGGAGCATAGCTTTTGATCCGTATGCCAAAGAGAAGGGAGTATGCCTTGTTGAAGTTCTGTAAGATGTGTGATAGGCCCAAAGTGCCGTAGGAAGTTCGTCCACCCAAGCGCCTCTCGACTTTTCAAGTTTCTTCTTAATTAAGGTTTTGAGAATTTTGTTGACAGCTTCTACTTGGCCGTTTGCCTAGGGATAAGCCACGGATGAGAAGCTTTTGTGAATCCCGTGCTCTTGGCACCAGTTGGCGAATTCTTCGCTGTCAAATTGAAGTCCGTTGTCTGATATGATCTTGAGTGGGACTCCGTACCCATTTGGTGAAGTAGTCAACTGCCACTATAGCAATTTGGCTCCGCCTCGGCCCGTTGGCAGTTCGCCAATTAAGTCAATTCCCCATATTGCGAAGGGCCAAGGGCTGGTCATCTGAGTAATTTCATTGGTTGGTAGTCGAGAAATCTTAGCAAATTTCTGACATCTGTCGCATCTTCTGACGAAGTCTAAAGCATCTTTGTTTAAAGTGGGCCAGAAATACCCATATCGGAGTATCTTTTTCGCTAGGGTCTGCCCTTCGGTGTGGTCTCCACAACTTCCCTGATGGGTATTGGATAGAATTTCCTTGGCTTCTCTTCCAGCAACGCACCTCAATAGGGCGTTAGAGAAGCCGCGCCGATAGAGGATGCCTTCTTGCATTGTGTAGCGGGAAGCATTCCTCAGAATTTTCTTAATTTCATTTCGCCCGTCGGGTAGGGTGCCGTTTTGTAAGTATTCTCGGATAGGGGTCATCCATGTTTCTTCTTCGGTTGCAGCTATCAGATTTACTTGCTCGAAACTTGTTGCCAGCTGTTTTGAGACGGTTATCATTCCAGAAGTGGTATCATCTCCCGTGCTAGCTCGCTTTGCCAGCTCGTCGGCCTCTTGATTTTCTTCTCGAGGAATGTGTTTGATCGAGTAGTGATCCAATTGATTGAGCAGCCGCTTGGTCTTTTTCAGATATGCCGTGAGCCTCTCTCCTCGAGTCTGAAACTCCCCTAGTATTTGATTTACGATGAGTTGCGAATCACTGTGAAGACATAAGGAACTGACTCCGATCTCCAGGGCGAGCTCTAATCCGGCTATTACTGCTTCATATTCGGCATCATTGTTGGTGGCAGCGAATTCCAGCCTTAGCGCATAACGCAGCTTTCTTCCCTTGGGAGTGATGATCACAACGCCTGCCCCCGAGCCTTGTTCGTTCGATGCTCCATCTACGAAGAGATTCCACTTGATATCTTCTGCTATATCAGATTGGTCCTTACCTTCACTAGTAGTGAATTCGGCAATGAAATCAGCTATGGCTTGTCCCTTGATAGCGGTGCGAGGATGGTAAGTGATATCATATTGACTTGGTTCGATGCACCACTTAAGTAATCGCCCAGAAGTGTCGGGACGATGGAGCACTTGCCTCAATGGTCGGTCGGTCAGGACTCTGATGGGATGAGATTGGAAATAGTGTCATAGCTTCCTTGATGTGATGAGTAAACAGTACGCCAGTTTCTCGAGTTTGGGATACCGGGCTTCTGCTACCGTGAACCTTTTGCTTATGAAGTGCACTAGCCGTTGTGTGTGGTTTTCTTCTCTCACCAAAGCGGCGCTTAGAGCATGGGATGACACAGCAAGATATAGGTATAGTTCTTCGCCTTCATTCGGAGTCGAGAGTACTGGTGGCCGTTGGAGGTGCTCGATAAGGTTAAGGAAAGCTGCTGAACATTCGTCGGTCCACTCAAATTTTCCTTTGTCTTTCTTCAGGGCTTCGAAGAAAGGAATGCATTTGTCAGTTGCTTTAGAGATGAACCGGCTTAGGGCGGCCACCTTCCCGTTTAGGCTTTGCATTTCTTTCCGAGTGGATGGTATTTTGATATCTTGCAAGGCTCGGACTTGTTCGGGGTTTGCTTCGATCCCTCTGGCATGGACGATGAATCCCAAGAACTTTCCTGATGACACTCCGAAGGAGCACTTTAGAGGGTTCAGCTTCATTCCATATTGGCGGAGTACTTGAAACATCTCGTCCAGGTGGTTTATATGGTCGTTGGCTTTCCTCGATTTTACCAGCATGTCATCCACATAAACTTCCATAATTCGTCCTATCAGTTTTGCAAACATCTTGTTGACGAGGCGCTGATAAGTAGCTCCGGCGTTTTTAAGTCCAAATGGCATTACCTTGTAGCAGTACAATCCTCGGTCAGTGATGAAGCTAGTGTGGTCTTGATTGGGGGCGTGCATAGGGATCTGGTTATACCCTGAGTATGCATCCATAAAGGATAAGAGTTCGTGTCTGGCAGTGCTGTCCACGAGTTGGTCGATTCGGGGGAGTGGGAAGCAGTCTTTTAGGCAAGCGTCATTTAAGTTGGAGAAATCGATGCATGTTCGCCACTTCCCATTAGCTTTCTTTACCAGTACCGGGTTGGCGATCCATTCCGGGTAGATGGCTTCACGTATGAAGTCATTGGCAAGTAAGTTCTTTACTTCTTCCTCGAGGGCTGCTGATCGTTCTGCCCCCATACTTCTCTTCTTTTGCTTTACCGGTACCTTGGTAGGATCGATGTTTAGTGCGTGGCATGCTATGTCCGGGGAGATTCCAGTCATATCAGCGTGCGTCCATGCAAATACATCCATGTTGTGGCGAAGAAAATCAATGAGTTGACTCTTTAATTCCCTTTTTAACTGAGATCCGACTCTCAACAGTTTACTTGGATCGCGTTTGTCTACGGATATGAATTCCATAGCCTCTGCAGGCTCGGCGGTGGCCTCCTCCTCTTTGTCCCTGGGGTCTAATTCATTGAAAGGATCACTGGTATACCGAAGAGGAGGGGCTTTCTTTAGTTGCTATGCTTCCAAGCTTTTCATGCAGAGAATAGTCTCTGCATTTTTCCCTTTATCTCCCCTGCGATTATTGCGAAGTTCGGTTACATAGCAGTCCCGAGCGGCGTCTTGATCCCCTTCTACTTCTCCCACTCCACTATTCATTGGGAACTTCATCTTCAGGCACCACGGGGCAAGGACAATTTGGAAGTCGGACAAGGCTGGTCTTCCTAAAAAGGCATTGTAGGCCGAGTGGTTGTCTATTAGCACGAATGTTTGTTTCCGAACGGCGGAGCAGGGATGACTTCCCAATTCAACAAAGAGATCCAACTGTCCGAGGGGCATCTTTGCTTCTCCAGTGAAACCGTGTAGCGGTTTGTTGCAAGTAGACACGTCCTTCATTGACAGCTTCATTTTGTCGAAAGCATGCTTGAACAGAATATTTACCGAGCTTCCAGTGTCTACTAGGATTCGAAAAACTTTAGCTGGGCCGAACCAGGCAGAGATGACCATCGGATCCATGTGAGGGTATTGCCTTCCTTCTAGGTCGCGCCCACTGAATGTGATGTCATTACTTTCCTTTCGCTTCGGGTGACGTTCTTCTATAACAGAATTGACGCAGTCTCCATTGTTTCTGAGTGAGTTTCCATATCTTTCCATTTCTGCCCAGCTCTTGTCGGCGATGTGTGGCCCTCCTGATATTGTATGGACCACCATCTTCTCTTGGCTGGAACCGCTAGTGTTGCGATTTCCTCCGCCTGTCTCTGGGTGGAGCTGCCCTGGGTTTTCCTTGGTAGGAGCTGGGGTCCTGTCCTATCCCCTTACATAGCGTTCTAATCTCTTCCTTCTAATGTGTTCTTCGATTAGGTCGCGGAGGTGGCGACATTCATTGGTATCATGTCCATTAGATTCGTGGAAACGACAGAACTTTCCGGACTGGATTGCGTGATCTGACTCCTTCTTGTACGGGGGGCGCTTGTATGTAAGTTCGTCCTGGGTGGCCAGGAAGATGTTCTCGACTGTTTCATTCAAGGGAGTGTAAGCGTCGAATCTCGGTCCTGGTCGGTACAAGTGCTTTTCTCCCTTCTTGCCCCCTGCATTGTCTCTGGAGTCGTTTCTCCGAATGTCCTTCGCTGCGGCTGGGGCGTTTCCATGAGCCACCTTAGCCTGTGGTCCTGTCTGCCTTTCAGTGGCAGCCTCTTCGAGTCTCATGTACTTCCCAGCTTCATGGAAGAAATCGGGCAAGGTAGCTGGTTTTTCTTTAGTTAGTCTTCTAGCAAACTTGGTATCTGGGTGCACACCACTACAGAGGGCCATTAGGGTGAGTTTCTCATCGGTATCTTGGACTGCGGCCGCTGCGGCATTGAACCGGGTTAGATATTGTTGCAGTGTCTCTCCGGATTTCTGTTTGACAGTAGATAGAGAATGAGCATCCTTGGGTTGTTCTACATGAATGCGGAACTGGCTAATGAACTTTTCTTTCAACGTTTCCCATGAGCTGATAGATCCTTGGGGTAGATGGCAGAACCAGGAGGTAGCTAGGTCTGCTAGGATAGCGGAAAGCATTTACACAACACTCCTTCCGTTGCTCCGCTCATGAGCATATGCTGTGTGTATCTCTGCAAGTGTACAACGGGGTCGGAAGTTCCCTTGTACGGTTCCATCGTAGGCATTTTCCATTCTCGAGGGGTGATGGCGGTTTCGATGTCGCGGGTGAAAGGGCTGGTTACCCTAGCGCCTATCCCTCGATCCCTTTGCTCCCGTCGGACGCATTCCCTGAATAATCGTGCCATTCTTTCATCAGAATTTGGAGCGGACAAAAATAAGCTTGGTTCTTCCCTGTGGGATTGATCTCGTCCAGATGACCTGTAGGGATGGTATAGTCTATCACTTCTGACGTTATCCAGTGGCTGTCTTTGGCTGCTCGAATGCATGCTAGGACCAGCTACAGTTGGCCCCTGCCTTGATCTTCCCCTGTGGGGTTCTGTTTCGAGCATTTCCATGGGGTCAACTTCAGGCTGGGTTCTAGCTTGGCTCCGTTCAGCGGGGTTTCTTTGATTAGGCGGCATGACTGGCTCAGCTACATCCGACCCTCGCCTGGTGCCTCCCCCGTTGGGTTCGGTTCCAAGCGCTTCCTCGAGTCGGAGTTCAGGCTGAGTCCGGGCGCGGCCCCTATCATTGTTGTTCCTGTTGATAGCTTCTTCGAAGAGGGAAGACCTTTGTTGTCTCCGAGATCCTCCAGATTGAGACTCACCCCATGATTCAGTGTTGCGGTTGGATTCTTCGGCATCCCTCAAGCGTGACATGAGTTGGTTTACCAAAGCTTCTTGTTGGGATGCGAAGCGGTTAGTCACTTCAACCACAACTCTGTCTAGGTCCGCCCTAGTGATTGCTGCCGGTTGTTCCGCGGCAGGGGCTGTCGGATTTGCCTGATCTACATTTGGCACTGTTGTCGTAGTGGGATGGTTCTCCTGATCTGGATTCACTGGGTCTGGAGCGCTGCTGGTTGCAACGTTCTTTCCTTGTTGGCGTCTTTTCTCGGCCTGGAAGTCATGTTTCCTAGGCAATGAAGGGTGCTATTGGGAAAGAAGGTTGAATGAGGGAAGCTGAAGCTTCGAGTTACAAGCTCTCAGTGAAAGCACCAAAAATGTTTGCGCAAAAAATGGGAAAACACCTCCAATCCGTGTAATTTAGTTGATTATATGTTATTTTCAAGGTTTTAGGTTACTTATGCAAATATAAAAAAAGAAGGGGTTAAACTGTAAAAGACACGCAGATTTATAGTGGTTCGGCCAGAACGTGCCTACGTCCACTTTATATGTTATTATCCTTTTTCTTTCAGATTACAAGTACAAAGCTTTAAGTACAAGTATAAGAAAGTTGTTTGAAAGTTCCTTCCTTGCTTGAGCTCTCAAACTTGTCTGCCATTGTTGTACCCCTGCCCCTCTATTTATAGAGTGAGGTTGGGGGCAGGGGTCTTGGATGTATATAGCTGCTGATGGGACTGGGCTGAAGCAATCTGGTCTGGCATATCTGGTTCGGCGAAGCTTGGTTCGGTCGTGGTTGGAGTGGCTTTGGTCCGGTAGGATGTTGGTCCGGTGGTGAGATGAAGGGGAGGTTGGTTTGGTCCGGTGTGGATTTGGTTCGGTGATACGAGGAGGATGGGTTGGTTCGTCTGTACGTGGTCCGGTGGATCATGGTTCGGCAGAGGTTGGATGGGTTGGTTCGGCTGTACGTGGTCCGGTGGATCATGGTTCGGCAGAGGTTGGATGGGTTGGTTCGGTGTGGGATGGAGAGTGTTGGTTCGGTGGCCACCTGGTTCGGCCGTGGTTGCTAGAGAAGCTTTTTGGGTCGGTGGCGAGAATTCGCCCAACAATATGGTTAAGTATTTAAATTATATTTTAATATAGAGTTTATAATGATTTAAATAAATTAAGGATGGAAGATAAATTTGAAATTTATTTTAAACTGAATTTATCTAAGAATTAAACTCAAATAAGTTTGATATGAAATTTATTGAATTTGGAATTTTAAATGGTATGATTTTTATAACTTGATTTTGGTTTAAGGTGAATCAAATGAATATTTCAAGTATAAATAAATTGAAGGAAATATTTAGTTAGGTGAAATCTGGGTTGTATTTAAATGATAATGGATTAATTAAGTAAAATATTTCAAAACTAAATAATAGAAAATTGAATTTGATATATATATATATATATACATATATACATACACACGAAATTACCAAACTTAGTTTGAAATTGCTGAATACTTATAGTCTGAAATATATTGAATTTGAAATGGTTATTCTGTGGATCAAATCTATATAATTTGGAATAGTTTTGGAAACTGAATTGAATTGAAATTTATTATTTGGGATTTGGTTAAATTTAAAATTTAGAATTCGAGTTGTTTTGGAATTGATTTGTGAAATTGAAGAAGCTATTTTATTATATAAAGTATTTTAATATTCAAACCATTTAAGTGGTGGAAGTTGTGCTTCAAAGTTATAAGTTTCAATGTATTATAATTTGAAAGTGTATATTTCAAGTGGTTTTGATTTCGAAGTGTTATATCTTTAAAAGTGCTATGATTTTGGAGAAGGATATATTTGAAGTGAAAATGATATCCATCGATTTGGTTTTGAAAAGGCAATGATATTTTGGTTTTAAAGTATAAACTATTTTGAAAATGACCGCGGTGTTATAATACGATTGGTTGTTGAAGAGACCGGGATTAGATATGGGCATACTCTTTGTCGATACCGAAAACCACTTTAACAACTGTGTACGCGGTGGAGATTCCAGAATGATGTAGGATGGCGGTGACGTTCCTCTGATGTATATACGTGAACCCGACTCCCATGAGTAGGCTTAAGGTGGCTAAAACAGGAGCGATCTCGGGCCAATGAGTCCATTCCTCTCATCGGGACACACTCCTTCGATATTATATTCCGACCTTGAGATTTATTTGGTGGCCACTTTTGATTTTTGATTTGGGGGTGTGGCTCGAGGAGTGTCGTAGTAGCTGTTATGTGTTACCACCATCCCGTGTGCGTAATTGGTATATCTACCCTGGCATTGCCTTGTTGTGTCGTGTCACCTACCCTAGCAAGCCTTGTACGAGTTTGATTTGTGTCATACCTATGGAGTATCCTCTGGTAGCCTCCCGATTAGGAGGTATTACGGTACTGTATAGACTTCTGGCACTATTACGTGTTAAGGTGGAAAATGTAAAGCCTTAATGCTATTTAAAAGTAAGTTTATTTTACTATTAGACATTATTATAATCGCGAAATATTACTACATAGTAGATAGTTTAACGGATCCTTAGAAGATGTAAATCCCGAACATCTCTTAAGTTACTGCATTCATGTTAGACACTGGATATGAGATGTTAAACCCCATAAACATCTCTGACAAGATTCCACTCATATTTTACTGTTGATTTATGTAACATTCCCATTTTGAATCAAATTCAAATAGATAAGTAATTTAATTTTTAAATTTGAAATTTAAAAGTAAATAATACATTGGATTTAAAACTCTATATTTTAATAATAGAAAAGAATTTATTTTGTATTTTTAATATGATAATTTGGAAGTTGTATTCTGAAAATTGTATTTTGAAATTGATAAATTTACAAAAGCTATTTAATAAGTTAAAATCCAATATATACACATCTTTTGAAAAATTAATAAAGACTTAAAAAATTTGAAAATGTAAACATATGGAAATATAAAGCAATTTATAATAACACAAGGGTTGAAAACACAATTTTTAAATTTATTTAAATCAAGGGTTCAAACACAAATTTCTTTCACGTTAACAAATGTAAGGCAAGTAATCACAAAGATTAACAAGTGTAAATAAATCATCATGCAAATTTTACAAATGGCATTAGGATTTTTCTTTTTGATTTATTTTCAAAAACAAATAACAAAACAATGTTCATATCAGTTTTAAGTTTCTCAGATTAAAAATCAAAACTAGAAAATGAGATTCAAAGCCAAATGAAAACCTGGAAACTAAAAACAAGGCAGAAACCAAAAGCACAGATCTGAAGCAAACAAAAGCCAAATTCGAGTTCAAAACAAATTTGTTTTCAAAAAAAAAATTCAAACCTGAAAATCAAATAAGATGCAAAGAAAATCAAGAACAAAGGCAAGTTTAATTTGAGATCAACAAATCAAAGCATGCCAATGTGGATTCAACTTTATCAAGCTTCAAGAATCAAAACCAAAGCATTTCAAAACCTGGTAATAACAAATTTAGTTTCCAGTTCAAATTTTTTTTGAAGCAATTCCATCTAGTTCTCTGTTTCAAAGCTTCAATTCAAACAATATAGTCCAGATCATTTCTACTCAACAAATTCAACAGCAAGTTTGATCATCTTCAGTTTCCTTTGTTTTTCCCATTGAGGTGAGAAAACCACATTTTATAAAAATTTAAAATTTGTTTCAAATATTGATCTGCATGCGATGATCATGGATGGATTTTATCTGCAAGTTTATATATGTAAATTTATGGTTGCATGTTTGAAGATTAGACTCTGTTAGCAACAGGTTAACAGGAAAATTTAAGAAAAAAAACTTATCTCAAAATCTAAAAAGTTTTAGCTAATTAATTTTGATCAAAATATGGTTGAATTTACTTTATTCAGGTTTTAAAACTATTTGGAAGCATCAAATACAAATAGCATTACTAGAAATCAGGAAATACAGTGAAAAAACTAAAAACATCCAAAATTCGATTAGTAAGACTTCTCGATTGGATTATATAATCTGAATTGTCTTCAAAAACGATGATTTTAGAAAGTTATATTGGAATATTAAATATATTAAATCGTGGGAAAAAGAGAGTTGAACAGAATTGTTGTTTTCTTCAAATTCTGGTAATCAATGCAATGATAAATCTCGTAATCGAGGTGGGAGCATGTCTATTAGTCAAGGATCATCAAAAAAATATTGGATGATTCTATAATTCATCGTGGAAAGCATACGTAGTCGATTTAGTGTTTTAGTTCTGGATTAAATCAACGCGGGTTCCTAGGCGAATTCGTCGCCGTCGAAGCACTAAGGTCGATCGAACCTTGGGAAGACTCTGCATTGGTTGGAGGCAAAGGCCTGGGTGAAATGGCGAGGTTGATGGTGGCATAAATCACCGGCAAGTGGTGGTTTTCAGATGAGGGGTGGTTCCAGTTTTTGGGTTGAGTAACTCGATTTTATTCTCTAGTTTGATTCAGGATTCTGGGTGCTTAGGTTAGATCGTGGTGTCGTTGACGATTCGAGGATGGCCAGAGCGATGATCGGAGGTGATCGAGATAGCGGTACACGTGCATACGAAAAAGTTATGCATCTAGAAAATGGGATGTAGTTTGGGAAGAAGCATTTCTCTCGGCTCGAACTCGAAGTGTTCGCGTGAGTGTCTCGAAGTAAAAGAGGGTAGGGTGAGGACTCGAGTGTGTGATCGGGATTTACTCAGCGTTGTCTCGGGTCTGAAGCTTTTAAGAAAATCAGTTTTGAAATACAAATAAAATAAGTTTATTTAAAAACAAACTTCTTTGATATAATAAAGGTTTATTTAAAATTTGGGTCAATGAAAGTTGTATATTTTACTTAACTCAAAATAATTAAGTTTGTTTTCTTAAGTTATTTTGAAAACTAAATGTAATAGTTTAAATTAAGAAATTAATTTAAAAGATAATAATTTATCTTAAATGATATTTTTGATTTATGATTACTTGAAGATGTTAAGTTAATTTATAGAGATTTCTATTATCTTAAAGGGTTTAAGTTGAATGGTATGATTTTATTAATT
The DNA here is from genome assembly GCA_030765085.1 of Allium cepa. Lineage (NCBI taxonomy): Eukaryota > Viridiplantae > Streptophyta > Magnoliopsida > Asparagales > Amaryllidaceae > Allium > Allium cepa. The sequence goes on from CM060941.1 coordinate 832,790,519, forward strand.
TGTTTCAAAGGTTATTTAGAATAAGATTTATATAATGATTATGAAGTTAAATAAGATAAATAGTTTATCTTAAGATAGTTGGAGTCCTAAATAATTACAAATTCTTTATTGATTAATAAAGGATAATTAATTAATGATAGGAGTGAAGAAATTAATATCTTAATTGATGATAAAAGGGTAATTAATTTTTTAAAGATGATTACCTAATAAAAGTAATTAAAAGTAACTAATGCTTGATTAAAGGTTGATAAATCAAGGTGCTTTATTTAATCACGTGAATAAGGGTTAACTAATTATTGTAATTAATTAAGGATAATAAATTAAATGATAATTAATTAAGCGTTAATTAATTAAGGTAATTAATTGAGGACAATTAATTATAGAAGAATAATCGAATAATTAAAGGTTAATTATTTAATGATTAAAGGTTGAGTTATTTATTAATTAAAGTTGATTAGTTAATACTTAAAGGTTAATTAGTAAATGATTAAAGACTAATTAATAATTAAGGTTTGTAATTAATTGATATTAATTAACCAAGATTAATAGTTTAGCTATAAGCAATTAATCTGATTTAAATTTATCAGGTAATTAATTAGTCTCACTTATGGATGACTGTATTCTATTGAATGTTGTGAATTGCTTGATATCCCTGATATGTGATGCTTTATGAAATGAGTAATTTTGGTTTATCTATGATGAATGCAATTTATTTACCTACGATGAATGTATATTGTTTATCTATGAATCTGTGAATGAACGATAAGCGTTATAGATTATACCGCTTATCAATATCGATGTGCTTGAATATGTGATGTAATGATTGATGATGTTGCACTATTGGGTAAAACCTCTGGACTACACCATACACACACAAATATGGATTGCACGAGGAAATCGGTTAAGTCACAGATATTTTGAAATGGTTTTAAAGTTGAATTTTGAATTCAAATAGTTTGGGTTAAATATGAAATTTTGAAAAGAAGTTTTGAAGATAAAAGTTATTTTGAATAACTTGATAAGGTTTGAAATTCAAATAGTTTGATTTGAATTTAAATTCAAGTTTTGAAATTGAATTCTATGTTGAGAATTATGGTGTAAAAAGGTTATAAAGGTTATAAATGTGTTCAAACCATTTTAAAAGTACTATTTTAGGAATTGAATTTAACCCAATTCAAATTGATAAGTAATTTAATTATCGAATTTGAAATTTAAAAGTAAATAATACATTGGATTTAAAACTCTATATTTTAATAATAGAAAAGAATTTATTTTGTATTTTTAATATAATAATTTGGAAGTTGTATTTTGAAAGTTGTATTTTGAAATTGATAAATTTACAAAAGGTATTTAATAAGTTAAAATCCAATATATACATATCTTTTGAAAAATTAATAAAGACTTAAAAATTTTGAAAATGTAAGCATATGGAAATATGAAGCAATTTATAATAACACAAGGGTTGAAAACATAACTTTTAAATTTATTTAAATTAAGGGTTTAAACACAAATTTCTTTCATGTTAACAAATGTAAGGCAAGTAATCCCAAAGATTAACAAGTGTAAATAAATCATCATGCAAATTTTACAAATGGCATTAGGATTTTTCTTTTTTATTTATTTTCAAAAACAAATAACAAAACAAAGTTCAAATCAGTTTTAAGTTTCTCAGATTAAAAATCAAAACCAAAAAATGAGATTCAAAGGCAAATGAAAATCTGGAAACTGAAAACAAGCCAGAAACCAAAAGCAAAGATCTGAAGCAAACGAAAGCTAGATTCGAGTTCAAAACAAATCTGTTTTCAAAAAAAAAAATTCAATCCTGAAAATTAAATAAGATGCAAAGCAAATAAAGAACAAAGGCAAGTTTAATTCGAGATCAACAAATCAAAGCATGCTAATGTGGATTCAACTATATCAAGCTTCAAGAATCAAAACCAAAGCATTTCAAAACCTGGTAACAACAAATTCAGTTTCCAGTTCAAAAATTCTTGAAGCAATTCCATCTAGTTCTCTATTTCAAAGCTTCAATTAAAACAGTATAGTTCAACAGCAAGTTTGATCATCTTCAGTTTCCTTTGTTCTTCCCATTGAGGTGAGCGTACCATATTTTATAAAAATTTAAAATCTGGTTCAAATATTGATCTACATGTGATGATCATGGATGGATTTTATCTGCAAGTTTATATATGTAAATTTATAAATGCACGTCTGAAGATTAGACTCTGTTAGCAACATGTTAAAAGGTAAATTTAAGAAAAAAAAACTTATCTCAAAATCTAAAATGTTTTAGCTAATGATTTTTAAACAAAATATGGTTGAATTTAACCGATTTTGGTTTTAAAACTATTTGGAAGCATCAAATACAAATAGCATTTCTCGAAATCATGAAATATAGTGACAAAAACTAAAAACATCCAAAATTCGATTAGTAGGATTTCTCGATTGGATTATATAATCTGAATCTTCTTCAAAAATGACGATTTTAGAAAGTTATATGGAATTTTTAACGTACTAAATCGTGGGAAAAAGGGAGTTGAATAGAATTGTTGTTTTCTTCAAATACTGGTGAGCAGTGCAATGATAAATCTTGTGATCGAGGTGGGAGCATGTCTATTGGTCAGGGATCATCAAAAAATGTTCGACGATTTTATAATTCATCGTGCAAAGCATACGTAGTCGATTTAGGGTTTTAGTACTGGATTAGATCAACGCGGGTTCCTAGGCGAATTCATCGCCTTCGAAGCACTAAGGTCGATCAGACCTGGGGAAGACTCTGCGTGGGTTGGAGGTGAAGGCCTGGGTGAAATGGCGAGGTTGATGGTGGCATAGATCGTCGGCACATGGTGTTTTTCATATGAGGGGTGGTTCCAGTTTTTGGGTTGAGTTACTCGATTTCGTTCTCGAGTTTCATTCAGGATTCTGAGTGTTTACGTTAGATGGTGGTGTCATTGACGATTCGGGGATGGCCAGAGCGATGATCGGAGGTGATCGGGATAGCGGTACACATGCACACAGAAATATTGTGCATCTGGAAAATGGGATGTAGTTTGGGAAGAAGCATTTCTTTTGGCTCGAACTCGAAGTGTTCGTGTGAGTGTCTCGAAGTAAAAGAGGGTAGGGTGAGGACTCGAGTGTGTGAACGGGATTTACCCGGGGTTGTCCCGGGTTTGAAGCTTTTAAGAAAATCAGTTTTGAAACACAAATAAAATAAGTTTATTTAAAAACAAACTTCTTTGATCTAATAAAGGTTTATTTGAAATTTGGGTCAATGAAAATTGTATATTTTACTTTAACTCAAAATAAATTAAGTTTGTTTTCTTAAGTTATTTCGAAAACTAAATGTAATAGTTTAAATTAAGAAATTAATTTAAAATATAATAGTTTATCTTAAATGATATGTTTGATTTATAATTAACTTGAAGATGTTAAGTTAATTTATAGAGATTTCTATTATCTTAAAGGGTTTAAGTGAAATGGTATGATTTTATTAATTTGTTTCAAAGGTTATATAAAATAAGATTTAAATTATTATGAAGTTAAATAAGATAAATAGTTTATCTTAAGATAGTTGGAGTCCTAATTAATTAAAGGTTCTTTATTGATTAATAAAGATAATTAATTAATGATAGTAGTAAAGAAATTAATCTCTTAATTGATGATAAAAAGGTAATTAATTATTTAAAGATGATTACCTAATAAAAGTAATTAAAAGTAATTAATGCTTTATTAAAGGTTGATAAATCAAGGCGATTTATTTAATTATGCGAATAAGGGTTAACTAATTATTGTAATTAATTAAGGATAATTAATTAAATGGTAATTAATTAAGTGTTAATTAATTAAGGTAATTAATTGAGGACAATTAATTAAATAAGAAAATAGAATAATTAAAGGTTAATTATTTAATGATTAAAGGTTGATTTATTTATTAATTAAAGTTGATTAATTAATAATTAAAGGTTAATTAATAAATGATTAAAGATTAATTAATTGAGGTTTGTAATTAATTAATATTAATTAACCAGGATTAGTAGTTTTGCTATAAGCAATTAATCTGATTTAAATTTATCAGATAATTAATTAGTCTTACTTATGGATGACTTTATTCTATTGAGTGCTGTGAATTGCTTGATATCCCTGATCTGTGATGCTTTGTGAAATGAGTTATTTTGGTTTATCTTTGATGAATGCAATTTATTTACCTGTGATAAATGTATATTATTTATCTGTGAATTTGTGAATGAATGCTAAGCATTATAGATTATACCGCTTATCAATATCGATGTGCTTGAATATGTGATGTGATGATTGATGATGTTGCACTATTGGGTAAAACCCCTAGACTACATCATACACACACAAATATGGATTGCACGAGGAAATCGGTTAAGTCACAAATATTTTGAAATGGTTTTAAATTTGAATCTTGAATTCAAATAGTTTGGGTTAAATATGAAATTTTGTAAAGAAGTTTTGAAGATAAAAGTTATTTTGAATAACTTGATAAGGTTTGAAATTCAAATAGTTTGATTTGAATTTAAATTCAAGTTTTGAAATTGAATTCTATATTGAGAATTATGGTTTAAAAAGGTTATGAAGGTTATAAATGTGTTCAAACCATTTTAAAAGTTTTATTTTGGGAATTTAAATTTAACCCAAATTTTATATTTAAAGAGCTTTAACTCCTGTAAATGTGATCGGATTTTTCCAAAACGAAAACTATTTGTTTTCAAATAATAATAGCTTTCATTTAAAGGATTTCCAATTTGTGTTGAAAGATTTCAAGTTTGAAATGGAATTAAAATGTTTTGAAAGTTATGAATAAATCTTTGTGAAGGATGGTTGAACCTTGTTTTGAAATTGAAGAGGATTTTAAATGGTGTTACTTTCATATAAAAGATTTGAAATGAAATTGTTTTGTGGAAATGGTTTTGAAAGCTATAAATTGAATCTTTAATTTAAAGATTGGATGAGTTAATCCAATTTGAAAGGAAAATTGTTTTGAAAAGGCTATGAATGAATTTTTGTTAAAGATTGGTGAAGTTTGTTTTCAAATTGAAAAGTGATCTTAAAAGCGTATCTTTTGTATAAAAGATTTGAATTGGAAAGATATTAACGTATCTTTGTGAAAGATTGGTGAACTTTGTGAAGTGAATCTTTTTGTTTAAAAAGATTAGAAAATGGTAATTTGTTTAAACTATTTGAAAGAAAAATTTGGGGTAATAAGTTGTGCCTTAACTGAAATCCCATATCCATATGTTTTTAAATATTGCGCTCATTATTCGATTTAGCCGAGAGAAGACCTTGTGTCATATAACCCATTCCGAATAATGATGCGACATTATGGATAACATTTGAAGACCGGTGGTGAAGACCGCGTATTTTCGAGAACGAAAGGATTACCCATCGATTATCTCTGCACTGAGTCGCGCCGGTATAGAGATTCCCTAAGTGATGGGAAGTTCGATCGGGATTGTGAATACCCAGATTTGCAAGGGCTTCTTCGGAAGTGCCTTCATTTCTGTTCGAACCCGGAACAGACTTGTATGGATATGTGTCTGACATTACACTTTGAGATGTAAAGCTGGTTTCTATCAAATACCTTTCTGTTTGGTGGCGGAGATTTATTCTCTTAGCTTAACACCCTTCTTTGAGACATACGAGCTCAGAGGTTATGTAGTTGATGGTTACTAGTGATACATTCCCAATTTGATAATGTGGCATACGAAGTGCTGCTGATCACTTGTTGATTGAAGCATGGCTTTATTGAAAAGCATAGCTTTGTGGATGTGACTTCGTCGAGCCTACCTGGAAATGGTCAAAACAGGAATGTTGTAGCAAGCTTTTTAGGGGTCGCGCCCATAGGGTATGTCCATTTCCTCCTGGATAAAAGGTGGTATCATGGTATGGAGCCCAGATATTTAACCTATGTGGTTACTGCAAATTTATTACTTTGTGCTTGTTGGCATCGAGGCCTTGGATAAAGGTCGCTAACAACCGCGGATGGCATACTTGTGTGGTAGTTACCTATGTTATAGCTTGGTTAAAGCGTGAGGTAGCGTCGGCCATGTGTTAGAAGAGATTCGGTTAGGTTCTCGGGGTGTCTCTCCATAGGCGCTCCCATGTTGCAATAGGAAGTTCCTTAGCCTGACCATTTGTTGGAAATCCAATCATCCAATACGCGCCCTTTACAATTTCAATTGTATAACCTGCCATTCTTAAATGGTAGCTATAGTAGGCATACGATGAAATATGGTATGCTGGCTAAGATAGATATTATACTTTCAGAATGTTTTCTGCACTGTGCACTAATAATAATATCAAATGGTTTTTACGTATCAAGCATTTTTGACTGTCATAAGGAGAAATCTCCACCAAGTGTGCGCCTGCATTGTGTGTGTGGCAGGAGGCCTTATGGCAGTTTCATTTTCTAAAAAGCATTGCGGTTTTCAACTTTTAAAATCTTTTGTTGTTTGTTTTAAAGATAAACCTGCTTTTGTTCGCTCATACCAGTCCCATGAATGACCCGGAGTTTATTGTTCCTTTCCTAAACTCTGGGTGCCCACAATTTTCCACACGGGCAGTCTAAAGTTGGGTTTTTCAGATAGTTGAGTAGTAGGTGTAGATTCGATAGCTTTCAGTCTTTGAGGATCTTCTTCAGTCTTTGGATGATTGACCTTGCTTAAGTCATCGATGATGGTGGTTCGAGCTAGCTTTGGATTGGAGATGGAGTTTTTGGAGTTTAGCATTGAAGACATTGTCTTTTCGCTGTTGTTGTCTCTGTTATTGTCCTGTATCTATCTTTGAAATATTGATAGTCAGTTGTATCAAATGTGTTGTATCAAATACTGTTGTATATCAATGATATATGATATTCATTTTCTTCCACTGTGTTGTTATACTTAATGTGTTATAAGCTCCGACGAACCAGATTTGACGTTTGGATCTGTAGCATTTGAATACGAGTGACGTATTCGATGCCAATTTTCAAAGGTCGAGTCGGGGTCGTTACAGTGGTATCAGAGCTGAAGGCTGAAACTTTAGCTTAGGAGTATAACACATTAAGTAACTCATTAGAGATAGGGTGAAGTATACCCTAGAATGAGTATATCCCTAAGATATCCGTTCGTATGCCTCAGTAAATTCTCTTGCTATCCACTGATAGTAAGTATGAGTGCAAGAAGGGGACGAGATAGGGGACATGGAAGTACGACTACAAATGGTCGATGCCCTGCAACAGTGGAAACAACTTTCTCTATCAATCTCCTCTGTTGATCATCCAATTTCAAAATTCTTTGACGTCTTCGTGGCAGCTGCAAGGAGAAGCTTTGATGTGGTGAAGGCCTTGCGAATCGTTGCACAAAAGATTCTAGTTCCTATCTCGTATTCTCTTCGTTAAATTTCTATCAGCTTTCCATTTTTAACTTTAACAAAATTGAAACTTTATTGGAATAAACTGGCTAATTAAATATAGGGTTGAAATTTATTTGGATCGATAAAACGATTTCGATTAAAACCAAATTTGAAATTTTATTGTGATTTCTTGTGAAGATCAAAGTCCAAAGAGGGACAGGCTTGTGTAAACTTTGGGGTATTCCGACCTAAGTTTGGAATCCATACCTAGTGTTTGAGAATTATGGAAAATTAAATCCAATTATCTAATTTTTGGGTCTCGATATATTCTACGAACGGTTAGTTATCCCTTTTAACTAACCGAGGTCCCTGCTTATTTCATAGATCTGGGGACCCGAGTATCTCGTGTAGTATCGAATGAGTTTGTTCTCATATTTTTGATATTCGGATTTGGTAAGCCAAATGCAGAATAGATATTCATTTTGACCTGGTAAATTAATTTTCTATCTTAGACGTGTTCGTCTACTCTTTGTTATCTCCCTAGCATATTTCGGGACGAAATTTTCTTAAGGGCGGGAATCTGTAACATTCCCGTTTTGAATCAAATTCAAATTGATAAGTAATTTAATTTTTGAATTTGAAATTTAAAAGTAAATAATACATTGGATTTAAAACTCTATATTTTAATAATAGAGAAGAATTTATTTTGTATTTTTAATATGATAACTTGGAAGTTGTATTTTGAAAGTTGTATTTTGAAATTGATAAATTTACAAAAGCTATTTAATAAGTTAAAATCCAATATATACATATCTTTTGAAAAATTAATAAAGACTTAAAAAATTTGAAAATGTAAACATATGGAAATATGAAGCAATTTATAATAACATAAGGGTTGAAAACACAATTTTTAAATTTATTTAAATTATACACACAAATTTCTTTCATGTTAACAAATGTAAGGCAAGTAATCACAAAGATTAAAAAGTGTAAATAAATCATCATGCAAATTTTACAAATGGATTTAGGATTTTTATTTTTTATTTATTTTCAAAAACAAATAACAAAACAACGTTCAGATCAGTTTTAAGTTTCTAAGATTAAAACTCAAAACCAGAAAATGAGATTCAAAGCCAAATGAAAATCTGGAAACAGGAAACAAGCCAGAAATCAAAAGCAAAGATCTGAAGCAAACAAAAGCCAGATTCTAGTTCAAAAAAAATCTGTTTTCAAACAAAAAAATTCAATCCTGAAAATCAAATAAGATGCAAAGAAAATCAAGAACAAAGGCAAGTTTAATTCGAGATCAACAAATCAAAGCATGCCAATGTGGTTCAACTGTATCAAGCTTAAAGAATCAAAACCAAAGCATTTCAAAACATGGTAACAACAAATTCAGTTTCCAGTTCAGAAAATTCTAGAAGCAATTCCATCTAGTTCTTTGTTTCAAAGCTTCAGTTCAAACAGTATAGTCCAGATCATTTCTATTCAACAAATTCAACAACAAGTTTGATCATCTTCAGTTTCCTCTGTTCTTCCCATTGAGGTGAGCAAACCATATTTTATAAAAATTTGAAATCTGATTCAAATATTGATCTGCATGTGATGATCATGGATGGATTTTATCTGCAAGTTTATATGTGTAAATTTATGGATGCATGTCTGAAGATTAGACTCTGTTAGCAACATGTTAACAGCAAAATTTAAGAAAAAAACTTATCTCAAAATCTAAAAAGTTTTAGCTAATGATTTTTAAACAAAACATGGTTGGATTTACCTGATTCAGGTTTTAAAACTATTGGGAAGCATCAAGTACAAATAGCATTACTAGAAATCAGGAAATACAGTGAAAAAACTAAAAACATCCAAAATTCGATTAGTAAGATTTCTTGATTGGATTATATAATCTGAATCGTCTTCAAAAATGATGATTTTAGAAAGTTATATAGGAATTTTTAATGTACTAAATTGTGGGAAAAAGAGAGTTGAACAAAATTGTTGTTTTCTTCAAATTCTGGTGATCAGTGCAATGATAAATCTCGTGATCGAGGTGGAACATGTCTATTGGTCAGGGATCATCAAAAAAATGTTCGATGATTTTATAATTCATCGTGGAAAGCATACGTAGTCAATTTAGGGTTTTAGTACTGGATTAAATCAACGCGGGTTCCTAGGCGAATTCGTTGCCGTCGAAGTACTAGGTCGATCGGACCTGGGGAAGACTCTACGTGGGTTGGAGGCGAAGGCCTAGGTGAAATGGCATGGGTGATGGTGGCATAGATCGTCGGCACGTGGAAGTTTTCAGATGAGGGTTGGTTCCAGTTTTTGGGTAGAGTGACTCGATTTCGTTCTCGAGTTTGATTTAGGATTCTGGGTGTTTAGGTTAGATCATGGTGTCGCTGATGATTCGGGGATGGCAAAGCGATGATCTGACGTGATCGGGATAGCAGTACACGTGCACACGAAAAAGTTATGCATTTGGAAAATGGGATGTAGTTTGGGAAGAAGCATTTCTCTCGGCACGAACTCGAAGTGTTCGCGTGAGTGTCTCGAAGTAAAAGAGGGTAGGGTGAGGACTCGAGTGTGCGATCGGGATTTACCCAGGGTTGTCTCGGGTCTGAAGCTTTTAAGAAAATCAGTTTTAAAACACAAATAAAATAAGTTTATTTAAAAACAAACTTCTTTGATATAATAAAGGTTTATTTAAAATTTGGGTCAATGAAAGTTGTATATTTTACTTAAGTCAAAATAAATTAAGTTTGTTTTGTTAAGTTATGTTGAAAACTAAATGTAATAGTTTAAATTAAGAAATTAATTTAAAAGATAATAGTTTATCTTAAATGATATTTTTGATTCATAATTAACTTGAAGATATTAAATTAATTTATAGTGATTACTATTATCTTAAAGGGTTTAAGTTAAATGGTATGATTTTATTAGTTTGCTTCAAAGGTTATTTAAAATAAGATTTAAAAAATGATTATGAAGTTAAATAAGATAAATAGTTTATCTTAAGATAGTTGGAGTCCTAATTAATTAAAGGTTCTTTATTGATTAATAAAGGATAATTAATTAATGATAGTTGTAAAGAAATTAATCTCTTAATTGATTATAAAAGGGTAATTAAGTTTTTAAAGATGATTACCTAATAAAAGTAATTAAAATTAATTAATGCTTGATTAAATGTTGATAAATCAAGGTGATTTATTTAATTATGTGAATAAGGGTTAAATAATTATTGTAATTAACTAAGGATAATTAATTAAATGGTAATTAATAAAGTGTTAATTAATTAAGGTAATTAATTGAGGATAATTAATTAAAGAAGAAAAATAGAATAATTAAAGGTTAATTATTTAATGATTAAAGGTTGATTTATTTATTAATTAAAGTTGATTAGTTAATAATTAAAGGTTATTAATAAATGATTAAAGATTAATTAATTGAGGTTTGTAATTAATTAATATTAATTAACCAGGATTAGTAGTTTAGCTATAAGCAATTAATCTGATTTAAATTTATCAGATACTTAATTAGTCTTGCTTATGGATGACTTTATTCTATTGAGTGTTGTGAATTGCTTGATATCCCTGATCTGTGATGCTTTGTGAAATGAGTTATTTTGGTTTATCTGTGACGAATGCAATTTATTTACCTATGATGAATGTATATTGTGTATCTATGAATCTGTGAATGAACGATAAGCGTTATAGATTATACCGCTTACAAATATCGATGTGCTTGAATATGTGATGTGATGATTGATGATGTTGCACTATTGGGTAAAACCCCTGGACTACACCATACACACAAATATGGATTGCACGAGGAAATCGGTTAAGTCACAGATATTTTGAAATGGTTTTAAAGTTGAATTTTGAATTCAAATTGTTTGGGTTAAATATGAAATTTTGAAAAGAAGTTTTGAAGATAAAAGTTATTTTGAATAACTTGATAAGGTTTAAAATTCAAATAGTTTGATTTGAATTTAAATTCAAGTTTTGAAATTGAATTCTATGTTGAGAATTATGGTTTGAAAAGGTTATAAAGGTTATAAATGTGTTCAAACCATTTTAAAAGTATTATTTTAGGAATTTGAATTTAACCCAAATTTTATATTTAAAGAGCTTCAACTCGTGCAAATGTGATCAGATTATTCCGGAACGAAAACTATTTGTTTTCAAATAATAATGATTTCATTTAAAGGATTTCCAATTTGTGTTGAAAGATTTCAAGTTTGAAATGGAATTAAAATGTTTTGAAAGCTATGAATAAATCTTTGTGAAGGATGGTTGAACCTTGTTTTGAAATTGAAGAGGATTTTAAATGGTGTGTCTTTTATATAAAAGATTTGAAATGAAATTGTTTTGTGGAAATGGTTTTGAAAGCTATAAATTGAATTTTGATTTAATGATTGGATGAGTTAATCCAATTTGAAAGGAAAATTGTTTTGAAAAGGCTATGAATGAATCTTTGTTAAAGATTGGTGAAGTTTGTTTTCAAATTGAAAAGGGATCTTAAAAGCGTATTTTTTGTATAAAATATTTGAATTGGAAAGATATTAATGAATCTTTGTGAAAGATTGATGAACGTTGTGAAGTGAATCTTTTTGTTTAAAAAGATTTGAAATAGTAATTTGTTTAAACTATTTGAAAGAATTTTTTTGGGTAATAAGTTGTGACTTAACTGAAATTCCATATCCATATGTTTTTAAATATTGCGCTCATTATTCGGTTTAGCCGAGAGAGGACCTTGTGTCATATAACTCATTCTGAATAATGATACGACATTATGGATATCATTTGAAGACCGGTGGTGAAGATCGGGTATTTTCGAGAACGAAAGGATTACCCGTCGATTGTCTTTGCACGGAGCCGCGCCGGTATAGAGATTCCCTAAGTGATGGGAAGTCCAATCGGGATTGTGAATACCCGGATTTGCAAGGGCTTATTCGGAAGTGCCTTCGGTTCAGTTCGAACCCGGAATAGACTTGTATGGATGTGTGTCTGACATTACACTTTGAGATGTAAAGCTGGTTTCTATCAAATACATTTCTGTTTGGTGGCGGAGATTTATTCTATTAGGTTAACACCCTTCTCTGAGACGTACGAGCTTAGAGATTATGTAGTTGATGGTTACTAGGGATACATTCCCAATTTCTAACGTGGCATACGAAGTGCTGCTGATCATTTGTTGGTCGAAGAATGGCCTTTTTGAAAAGCGTAGCTTTGTGGACGTGACTTCGTCGAGCCTTACAACTCGGAAATGGTCGAAACATGAATGTTGCAGCAAGGCTTTTAGGGGTCGCGCCCATAGGGTATCCATTTCCTTCTGGATAAAAGGTGGTATCATGGTTTGAAGCCCAGATATTTAACCTATGTGGTTACTACAAATTTATTACTTTGTGCTTATTGGTATCGAAGCCTCGGGTAACGGTCGTTAACGATCGGGGATGGCATACTTGTTTGGTAGTTACCTATGTTATAGCTTGGTAAAGTGTGAGGTAGCGTCGGCCTTGTGTTAGCAGAGATTCGGTTAGGTTCTCGAGGCGTCCCTCCAGAGGCGTTCACATGTGACAATAGGAAGTTCCTTAGCCTGACCATTTGTTGGAAATCCAATCATCCAATACCCGCCCTTTACGATTTCAATTGTATAATCTGGCGTTCTTAAATGGTAGCTATAGTAGGCATACGACGAAATGTGGTATGCTAGCTAAGATTGATGTTGTACTTTCAAAATGTTTTCTGCACTGTGCACTAATAATAATAATATCAAATGGTTTTTACGTATCAAGCATTTTTGACTGTCATAAGGAGAAATCTCCTCCAAGTGTGTGCTTGCATTTTGCGTGTGGCAGGAGGCCTTATGGCAGTTTCATTTTCTAAAAAGCATTGCGGTTTTCAACTTTTAAAATCTTTTGTTGTTTGTTTTAAAGATAAACCCGTTTTTGTTTTCTCGTACCAGCCTCATGACTGACCCGGAGTTTATTGTTCCTTTTCTAAACTCTGGGTGCCCACAGTTTTCCACACGGGCAGTCTAGAGTTGGGTTTTTCAAATAGTCGAGTGGTAGGTGTAGATTCGGTAGCTTTCAGTCATTAGGAATCTTCTTTAGTCTTTGGATGATTGACCTTGCTTAAGTCATCGATGATGGTGGTTCTAGCTAGCTTTGGATTGGATGGAGCTTTTGGAGTTTGGCATTGAAGACATTGTCTTTTCGCTGCTGTTGTCTTTGTTGTTTTCTTGTATCTATCTTTGAAATATTGATAGTCAGTTGTATCAAATGTGTTGTATCAAATACTGTTGTATATCAATGATATATGATATTCATTTTCTTCTTCTGTGTTGTTATCTTTAATGTGTTATAAGCTCCGGCGAACCAGATTCGACATTTGGATCTGTGGCATTTGAATACGAGTGATATATTTGGTGCCGATTTTCGAAGGTCGAGTCAGGGTCATTACAATTTAATTTACATAAGATCTTTTAGTTCTGACTCGAGTGTTTTGTCTTTTCAATTCGCTCGGGTCAGCTTGAGCATTCCAGGGTTTGAAAACCTTACTTCGGGAGGACAAAGACGAAGATTGTATTACTATTATTTACTATATTGTTCACCGCATCACATTGTTCAGATGCATTATTATTAATCATAAGTGTAACTCTAATTCTGTGTTGTATAAGTGCAATCAAATGTTTTTTGTAAAACAGCTTCATGAACTATTATTTGATTATTATATTTTGTCATTCCGCTGTGAGATTTTGTTTTATTTTCTTTCTTTCTTCCTTTTTCTAATTTACCCCAATAACAATCCACTTTTTTTGTATGGTTTGAGTCTGATGTGTGGGTTTATCGTCGATTTAAAACATACAAAAAGGTGGGATGTTACAACTCGATCTTTGCCCTTCATGTAATGGTGTCGCCCCGACAATGCTAGTAAATCTCAAATCATCAAACTGATTGGGGAATCAGCACATACCTGCGAAAACTCAACATCGTAGGATAACCCGATTGAGCTGTTCATGATTTTCCAAAAATGGAGACTGACATGCGGACAGAACCTAAGTACCACGCTTATTGAAGCTCAACCACGATTGAAGAGAAAAATGCTTGAAAATTTTCATTTTAACCATAAGCTCCCTAGGACAAGAGAAATTATACAACATAGATTGGGGGCAACCGGAGAGTCGCCCAGAGTAACCTGTGTCATCCCAAGGGTTTAGATCAAGCGTTCAAGGTATCCAGCCCTCTGCAATGGGGGCACACGCTAGCATTTAGTAAAAAATGAATTAAATCACGTCACTGGTCTATTATGCCGAACAGAGAATTTTGGCCATCACAGAAGAGCTAAGCAATATAGTACGCTGAATAACTGTGAAATCAAAAGGAAAATTGGTCAAACCTCCTAAGTATTGATGTTGCCCCGTGACATCAGAAAGTATAGATCATCATATCGACAAGAGAATCGAATTCCTTAGAATATGGCATCACCCAATGATAGGCAACGAAGGAAGGAATTTCCAGAATCGAACAAACAAAATTTGGAGGAAATAGCCTGTCTTCTAAGAATCTGATGCCACTTGGAGACTAGCGATGTAACGACCCAGAATTTCACTACTTTCATTTACGAACATTTAAATAATTGTAAATATTCAAATAATAGGTTTTATAATGAAAATAAAAACCTTTTAAATAATAATTCATGATGGTGAAATCATTTTCAAATTTTGTTTACAAAAATATTTAATTGGATGAAAAACAAAAAATGTGACCGGAAACCATTTTTCGAATTTTCGACGTTTTATCATATAAAATTTGTTTGAAATATTGTGAGCCTTATTTATATTTGATAAACATTTAAACGATTAAGAATGTAAATTAGTTACTTTATATTTGTATATACATAGGTATATATACATAAATATATACACGTACATAATAATAGATGCCCTAAGAGACATGATTTGACACTTTGGCGACTCGAGTACAAACATGTTTTCTTTGACATAATAAGGGGGACAAGGTGGAGACTGAAATGGCATGTGTGGTGGAGGGTATTGAGGTGGCAAAATAATATAGAGGGTAGAAGTGCAAGGTAATTTAGTAGTTTAACTTTTCTATTGCTTATAAATAGCCTTCCACTTCTTAAAAGTTTTCTCCTCTTCCTCCTATCATATTTTCCTCATCTCCAAACCGAACGGGATTTTGCTTTTTTTAGACCATGTAAAATTTCAGTAGCTGCAACCTTTATTTGTATGACTTCTTCAAATTTTGATCTTAGCTATATCCAAATCTCATTTCTTTTTGACCCATTTTTTGACCTATATTTTTAAGTCTGAAAATACCTCTTCTTCTTTTGACCATATCTCCCTCAAAACAAATACAAATTGAGTGATTCATTTTTATAAATGATAGAGCAAAAAATTTCAACAACCTTTCTTTTGACCACTTTCCAAAATTATGATAGGAACATGGCAAAAAGTCGAGGGGAAAATGACCCATTTTCGAGTTGCTTTTTGAGGTTTTCCAAGCTTTGCAAGTTATAAATATTTCAAGTTTTCAAAATTGTTTTGCAAAATTTTGGTGAGTAAACTTATAATTTTTTATGGAAAGATTCAACATTTATTATGTTGCATATTTGGTAGTAGAATATATTGGATGGTTGAATTATCATATGGTTTGGATGTACATAGGTTGCTACTTTATGGTTTAGCGTAGATTTGTGAATCGAATGTTAAAGTGATGTTTTTTGGTATAAAGTTGTGGTCTTTATCCTATGATTGGAAGTTATATGGAAAGTTAGTGAGCAAAGTTAATAAATGGTAAAGTTAGTGAGAAAGTTTAGCACTTGTAAGGTCTTTCTGTTTGACATAGCGATCCTTTGAGTTTTTTAATTTGATTACTTACTTTGCTTAAACAAAAAGTTTTCTAAAGTTTCTTACCTTTTGTTTTGCTTCCAAAACTTTAGATTAAGTTCACAAAGTAAGTTAATGTTAGAAAGTAAGTGTTCTAAAGGACTATTTGAGATGTTAATCAAGTTTGAAAGTTATGGTATCCATATTGATAGTCCCTATGGACGCAGTTAGATAAAAAGTCCAATTTTTGAAAGTTAATGTTTATATTTTAAAGTGTTTTGAAATATTTTAAATTTTTAATAATAATGATTAAGGAAAGTTAATTAAGAATTTAATTAATTAGTTTTGATAATTAATAATTAACTAAGTACTAAGCAAGGTTTGTTAATTCTAATTAATTAAAGATTAGTACTAATTAATCATGTTTTAAAAGTAATATTAATTTTTAATTAATTATGACTTAGGGACATGATTTATTTTTAATTAATTATTAATCAAATTTATGGTCAATTATTTGTTTATTTAATAAATAATTGTTAATTATTTTTGATGATTAATTAATCAAGGTCTAATTTTAAAATAATTATTTATTAAAGGTTTAATTTATTAATTAAGTTTTAGTTAAAAAATTTCTTAATTAATTAATTAAGATTAATTAATTAATATTTAATTATTAATAACGATTTTAAATTATTATTTAATAATTAATAAAGGATTAATTAAGGGTTTAATTTATAAATAAATTATTTATTGAAGGTTTAATTATTTATTAATTTATAATTAAATTAATTTCAAATTTAATAAAGATTAATTATGATTAAATAAAGAGTTTAACTTGTAATTAATCATTTTAAAAGGAAGTTTTAAGTTTTAGATCCTTTGTTTCGAGAACCAAAATGTTTTAAAGGAGCTTCTTTTTCAAAGATGGTTTAAACATAAGGGATTCAAGTGTCGATACCATTAAGTAGACAAACAATTGTGAATGAGTTATGTAAATAGTTTGATTGTGTGGATATGTGTTAGCAAAGTAAATCCCTATTATGCTATAACGTTGGTTGTTTGATTGTATGAACATATGTATCAGTAGAATAAATCCTCGTTTTGCTATAAGTTAATTGTTTGATTATTGGACACCTATTTGGCAGGAAAAATTACCATCCTGCTATTGTGTTATTGGACATGTATATGCTAGTTGAGTTTTATTGACATGTTATTCCTTGATTTGGATATGAATTACATATACATATATGTCAACTTATGTAAATAAATGGTTAAGTGATTTGGAAGTGAAACTGATGTTAAATGGTAACTTAAATTATTACCATTGGGATTGCTAAGCTCTTTTTGAAATAATAAAGTATGGTTTTGAATTAACTTCAATTCTTTAATCAATTTTGGGGTTTAAAGCTATTGAATATTTTTCAAGTTATATTATTATTTTATAAAGGCATTTATAAATAATAACTTGTTTATAAAAATGGGTTTTACTAAGTAAAAAGGTTTATTTAAAGTAATTCAAAAGGATGAGTTGCAAAGGATATTTTGTAAAGGATTTTTCTTAATGAAGATTTATCTAAGGAGTTTTAAACAGGAAATGTTTTATAAATGAATTAGAAGTTTGTAAATAGGTTTTGTAAATTGACTTGTAGACTATAAAATTGTTTTTAAATTGATTTTGGAAATTTATAATGGTATTTAAATGTGAAGTGAGCTATTAAAAGGGAACTTTTTATGAAGGATAAGTGGATCAGTTTATAGTAAATATTGTTTTCAAAAAGGAATCTAAAAGGAGGAATTTTCCAAATGTTTTGATAATATACTTATACCCCTAGGATAAGTACAAATGTTTTTCAAGTATAAAAGGGATGTAAGGGGTTTAGGAATAGTGTTTTGAAAAGATCTTTTTGATCGAATGTTTATAAAGTGATTTTAATTAATTAAAGATTGATTAATAAAGGCTTAGTGGATCCCATATGGAATCAAATCAATGTTGAATGATTATTTATTTGATAGTTAAATAACCGACTATTAAATCTGGACCTAAACGTAACTTTAGAAATTTCTTGGAGGAACACATGAGTTATATGACACAGTCATCCCCAATGATGCTATGCTGTGCATATAAATCTCATTTCATTCTTCTAGGATAAATGATAAGGAAATCCATCCATAAACGGTTAGAAGGTGAACTCCGTTCTTATCTTTGTCTGTTTATTTCCTAAAGAACCGAGGTTGAGTTTATCGGAAACTATCGAAATTTATTTCGAAGAGACCGGGATCAGATATGTTGTTCGAAAACAACTTAGATCTAAATCAAGCATTTCGATCTGAAGACGTCTTAAGGAATATGAAATCAAAGATGGAGCATTGAAGGGTAAGGGTTGCTTGCTACTAGTCCTGAGGGTGATTCCAAAACGAATGTAGTAGAAGTCGTGCCCTCGGTTTGTCCTTATCATGGACAACTTGTATGGATGAATGTTGGCACTGCATTACCGCTTGGAAGGAAGTATTAGCATTCTAAGTGGGATTTCTATTTAAAACGTAAGCGCAGCCTTAAGCCTCATCAACCGGGAATGCCTAAAATTAGAAAAGATGCATCAAGGCTAAACGGGTCGCCTCTTTAGGGTGTCTCATCACCTTTCTAGATACATCTACATATTTATGGATTGGTTGTGCATGAGATCTTAATAAAAAGGGTTGCAAACCAACCGGGGTGATGACAATTTGGTACTATCCAGTAAGAGGTAGGCCGGTCTTATGTTGGCAAGGGATCATGGCAATGTCATCGGTACATTTTCTAGACGTGTACCGTGATAGGTAGTACCCCGGTGCCTTATCATAGTATGGAATCCAATCTCCAAATTATGCCTTTATGGTTTTAATTGTAGAGCCAAGTAAGCTGGAATTTAATAATGGTAACAATTTCGGATATTTTATATATTTATTTGGTTGCTTAGACATTATTATAATATTAATGGATTTTCTATAAAAAAGTGTTTTGGTTATTGTAAGGTAAAAGCCTATCCCTGTTTATATGCGGTGGGGTCTTAAGAGATACCTTTGATTTTAAAAGGGCTTTAAACATAATAATTTAGCTGTTTGAGTTTACTCACACCAGACCTATGTCTGACCTAGAGTTTTATTTTCTTTTCCTAAAACACTTAGGTGCTCGAATTTTTATAGGCAGCCAAGTAGTTCAGGTTTTCCCACAGATACATTTTGGAGGAGCTTGGACCAGGAGGCTTCATCGATAGCTAGTTATTGTCTTGTTTCCGCTGTACTATATGTATCTTGTCACAGTTAGGTCTGGATAGGCTATTATAACTGTCCAAGCGTAGAATTAGTATTAGTGTGACTCTGATGTATCATTTTCGAAATGACTTTGTTAAGTTTTATGTTGATTAATATATGTTATTCCATTGCGTTGTGAGATTCCATGATTGTTTAGTTTCTTCTATCTCCTATCTCCTTTCTTTCCCCTAATAATCTGTTATTCCGGTACTTAGTTGTTCGGCACATGAATACCGTGGATGTATTAGTGTCGACTTCTGGGGATCGAAAAGTGGGTTGTTACACATGGTATTAGAGCGCAAGTTTAAGCAAGAATCTTGGCCCTGGCGGGGTAAACTCATTTGAGATCAGGTAAGTGAAATTGTAACAAAGCAAAATTTAAGGAGGAATTAATAAGTAATTATAAGTGAAAAGAAATAGTGTTTATAATTAGAATTCGTTTGAAATTAGTATTGAAATTAATTGGCAGTAGATTTTTTGAAATGTTTCAATTAGAAAGTGTAAAAGGAATTAAATTATAATGATTAAGTATAATATAAGAACTTGCATTTGTGTTAATGGAATCAACATTTTAAATAAAAATAAATGCATGTTTTGAGATAAAGAAAATAAACTTCTCATTTTTGAATATCTGTCTGATTTTATAAACATGGAGTTTGTTTTGTTACAGAAGAGGAAAAAAGGTATAAAAGTGTATTTGAAAAGAAGGCATCCACTTTTAAAAATTTAGATGACGATGTTCAAATGAGATGAGTTATTGTAAATGAGAGGAAATGTAACCATATATTTATAAAAAGAAAGCATTTAATAAAATAAACATTATATTTTGAAAAGAAATGGCAATAGTGTATAATGGAAGGATTATATTTCTTAAAGAAAATATAAGGTATGTTATTTCTTTGTTAGTAAAGAATAAGGGTCAGTTTGATTCTTAAACATAAAAACATTAATATCAATCCATTAATGTAATTGATGTTCAATTTAAAGGTAAAGAATTAGGTTACTAATTAGTATAGAACATATATACATGTTTGTGGACATATGTTATTTATCTAATTACAGCAGCTGTGAATATGGAAAAAAATATAGACATCACAATTCACATGTTACTTAACGAATTCAGATTTGAATATATAGAATATTGACATAACAATTCACATGTTATTCATCCAATTAATTCAAACGTGAATATGTACAACACTGGCATAAGAATTTTTAGTTATTTATTAATTTATTTTAGACATAAACATGCATAAATATTGACATGTGAATTTACTTATTTTAGATGTAAATGTGAAAAGATACTGATATGTTGTTTATTCGTAAACATGTAAATTAAACGGGATGTTGAAAACTGAAATGAAACATGCGAATAAGAGAGATGCATGGAAATTTAATATGAAATAAAATGTCATAAATTAGAAATTAATTGAGGAGAAGAAAAAGTTATTTATAGTTTGTATATTATTGCTGGTGTAATTAATTAAATTAGATATAAGATAAGGCGCCGACAAGGCAAATTGTAAGATTTGATACAGTAATGAGTCAGCAGAAGTTTCTAGAGATTCTAATCTACGTTTGAAAGCACATCTAAAACACTATAAATAGGACCTAAAATAGCCTAGGTTTTCAATCTAAAATCAAAACCTAGCCTCCACTTCTCTCTCTCTCTCAAATATTTTCCTATGTTCTTCATTTATAAAGTAAAATTATATTTTATATACATTCAAATAAAAGATGGAGATTGTACAAATTAGAGGAGAATTCTAGAGAATTTTGGTTACTGTAAAAAAAGGGATTCTAGCATTTGTCTCAAGTGAGTGATTGTAATTATTTAAATTGTAAAGTAATTTAAAATAATAGGGTATCCAATAGTTGTAGTTTTACTATGATTTTTAGGATAACCTTTTTAGTGGTTTATTTATAGTTTTTAGAATTATTTTCAATCTACCTCTTTTAGCTATTCTTTTCAGTTGATTTTAGTTTATTTCTGTTAATTATAGCTTTTCCATTTAATTACTTTTTATTTATAGTATTTTAATTTATTTACTGTTATTTGTGAAATATTTACATCCTTTTCCTACGCTTTAGATTTTCTTCTATTTTCAGTTTTCTTTTATTTCTCCTTCTTCTTCGCGTATGGATTAGAATAGATTAAACGCGAATATGGATTAAAATTATAAGAATACTGAAATAACGTAATGTAAATTGTAAAAACTGTAATAAAAATGGAATTAAGACTAAAATTGAGCCTAATTATGATATTAATGTTAGAATTTGACTAATTAAAGATAGTTGGCCTAGTTATAATTTAGAATTATAACTAAAAAGAGTATAAGATGAAAGAAGCTTATTTTTACACTTGGACCTTAGGTAAAGTAATAAGCATGATTATAACATAGATTATAATAAGAAATAGAATAAAATGAGGCTTATTTTAAGACTTAGGATAAATTAATAAGCAAAGAAAGTAGAGATAAATTGTAAAGGCTTATTTAAATAATTTATCTTAGTTATTAAGCAAAGATGAAAGTAGGACCTGTACCAAATAGCATTCCCCATATTATTTCCATGGACACGGTGTTTCACATAAATCTTAAGTGAGACAAGGGGCATTCTTATGCTAATAATGGTAGTAATTGGTCAATACGTAGAAGTCCAAATCATGGGCATTTGGGCAAGGGGTACAACTAGATATTATTTGGATGACGGGCAATAAAACAACTTTTCCCCTATTATTTCTATGGATACGACGTTTCATATTATCCTGAAGTGAGATGAGGGGCATGCTTATGCTGGAGCTTGAGGTAATAAGAAGACCCGATAGGTGGAATAACTAGTAACGCGAGTTTAGTGGTGGTCACGCGTGCGACTTCCAATGATGGCTCACAAATCGTTATGAGTTCCAAGCGCTTAGTATGCGCGTCTTTCATAGACATCATTGCCTTATATGTAGGGAGCTATATAACGTCTAGTCCAGTAAATACTTTGCGTGTTATTCGTAGGCACCATTGCCTTCTGTGTATGGATCTATATAGCATCTAGTCCGTAGTAGGTCTATGTAGTAGCATGCCGATCAAAGGGTAGAATTAGGGTTTCAGCCTAATTATAGGATTAGGAATTCAGCCTAATCAAAGCAGCTATCAAAGACAAGTGCAAACAATCAAAGTTAATCAATTATGTCAATTTAGTTAATTTGTACTTATTTCTAGCATATTCCTTTTATCTATTTCCTTTCTTTCCTTTTGTATACTACAACTATTGTGAAATCCATTACTTTTCTTAAAGATTCTAGTAATTACTATCATTCACCAGATTATTAGTCTGACCTAATCGTACATTTTCCCCTTTCCCCCCATAGGCTAGCAAGAGTAAGGACGATAGATTGTAGACAATTGGAGACTTCTTTGGCCAAGATTTCTTATGTATTTCTCTTCTTTATTTTTAGTTTTTAGCTTATTCCATATATTGACACTTTGTGAGGGATAGTTTGTACTCTGATATTTATGAGACTGAGGTTTTGATTTCTTGAGACATACAATGGTATTTTGAGACATACGATGTATTTGGTTTTATAATTCTATACATGAAGCTTGACTTTTAGAAAATTATTATTTTAATTTTTTCCGTTGTTTTTGTCTATTTTGTCTTATGAATCTTAGTCTCTTCTAGCTTTAGGTATACCTACAACGCACCACATCTTTTAGTGTGTCCTTTTGGGTATACTAAGGGGTGCGAGGTGTTACACTTCGTATCAGAGCCAGTTGAGATTCCTATTTTTTTTTAAAAAGTAAAGTATTTTTCAAAATACCAGTTTTTAATAGTATTTTTCATAAAAGAATCTCATTAATTTAGCATTATTTTTAATAATAAAGATTTTTTTTTTTAAAATCCCCTCAAACTCCAATTCAGACTCCTTTCGATTTCAGAATATTACACTCTTCCATCTCCAGTTCTTTGGTAGGTTGTTTGCACTTAGACATCTCTTTAGTAGTAGACCCCATTGTTGTTTCAAACCTCATAGGAGGATCGAGACACTTGTCTATGATTTGTACGGGTTTGAAAATTTTTATACTAGGCATAGAGTTTGATTGTGACGCCTATGTAGTAGGATTTTCGGCATATGGGATGGTTTTGGGGATGGATTGGTTATCCACTTATGGTGCGATATTAGACTGTGAGAAGGGAGCCATTAGATTAGGGACATGTAGTGGATGGACTCTTGAAGTTTCTGGGACCCATATGGGTCAGTCATATTGAGCTTTCTTTATTCCTTTGATTTATCACTATGAGAGCTGGATTCTGTTCCAGTCGTTAAAGATTTCCCAGACATTTTGAGGAAATTCTCTTTTAAAAAGGTCCGTAGAAGATTTTGGCGTTGAAATTTCTCATAGGAGAAAGTAGTTTCAATGTATTAAGGTATAAGACTGTTAGGTATAACGAGAAGATGTTTTGAAAATACATAAGGATATTTTAAAGAAATTCTGAAAGAAAATAGTTTGGTGAAGAAGTAAATAAGTGTTTGGAAAACATAATAAAAGTAAAATTTGAAAATTCAAATTTTTATAGAAAACTAAAAAGGTATTCAAAAGATAACGAGGCACAAGTTTTGGACTTAAAAGTTTTTCCCTCTAGGTTTGTAAAATAATGTAAATTCAAAAAGTTGTGAAGATGCAAGTTTAGAAAGATAAGATTTTAAGTAACCTAGTATTTTTGAATTTAATAGGAACTTAAAGATAACACTTTTAAACATAAAGTTTTTGGGATTTGATCTTTTAAAAATTTAGAAACCTTAAATTTTCAAATGGAACTATAAACACCAAACCAAACTCCAAAATGTGAAGTAGATAGGAATCATTTCCTAGGTGTAACGAAAAAGGTGTAAGGCTACAAAACAGACAGCGGTAATTACTTTTGGAAGTAATAATGGAATTTCCATAGAGTATATAAGATCCTAGTGAGTACCCAAGAATGTTGATTCATGTGAGCGGACTAAAGAAGAACTGTAAAATGAAATTAGTAAAATTGTAAGGCATGCGTGGCTGAGAATGAATATTCCTTATTTTAGAAGAACCTGGAAAAAGCACCTTTCTTTAGTGGAATTCGCATAAGATAGTAGTTTCCAAGCTAGCATTAGAATGGCACCATTCGAAGCTCTTTATGGAAGACCGCGCAAGTCGCTTTCTGTGACGACTCGACTTTCTAGCCATAGAAAGTCGTATCATCTAAAAGAAAGAAAGGGGTGAGAAAATATAAAAGATAGAGAAGAAAGAACAACAACATCAGAATCTCACAGCGGAACGAATAAATTATATTAATCACATAAGTATTTACATAATATACAACATCAATCAGAGTTATACAGATAATACATCACATACTAGACAGTTATAAACACCTGTCTAGTTATACAACTCAACACACAAAACAACACAGAGATACCAACACGGCGGAACTATATGTATATCTACAACGCTGAAGCCTCCTGCTCCATTGCTCCTCCAGAATTCGTCAAAGCTAACCTGAATCCCTTGGCTACTCGTAAAAATTTGAGTACCCGGGAGTTTAGGAAAAACAGAAATAAACTCCGGGTCAGACATGGGTCTGGTGTGAGTAACAAGTTAAAGTTTCTTAATTTTGAAAACCTTTGAAACAAAAGGTATCACGTAAGACTTCCCACACATAAACATGGGTATGTTTTTACCTTACGTCAACCAAAACATTTGACAGGAAATTCAGTGATATTATAATAGGTCTAGGGTTTTCAAGTAAATAGAAAATAGCCGAAATTGTTACATCTATTAAATTCCAGCTACTAGCCACAAAAGTGGGTAATACAATCAAAACCGTTGGCACTTATTGGATTTTGGATTCCATACAATGGCAGGGATACTGGGTACCGCCCGTCACAGTACGTGGCCTAGATCAACTTACCGAGGATCACTTCCGACCCCCTACAACACAAGGCGGAAACCATTCCTTACCGAACAGTCCCGATCAAGATAACCCCGCAGTTGGCTGCAGACCAACTGCCCACACAGCCGAATAATAAGGGACATCTAGGCAGGGGCATATCTTGTTCTACTTGGGCATGACCCACCTAACCTTGCTGCACCTCCCCTATTTTAGCCATTTCCGGTTGATGAGGCTTGAGGCTACGATTACCTTTAGAGAATACATCTCTTAAAATGCTCATCGCCCACCTGACGATGTTCTGAAAACATTCAATCTGCACAAGTTCGTTCCCAGTTTGAACGAAACCGAAGGCATTATCTCATTACACTCATTTTGGAATCACCCTCAGAGTTAACGACAATAACCCTTGCACTCCGAATCTTCATCTTCACTTCAGATTCACGACCTATCGTTAATTTGGATCGATGTGGTTTTCGGATGTCCAAATATGGAAACCCGATCCCGGTCTCATCGAAATCCAAAACGTGTCTTTTAAGGCCAAGTTGTTTTAAAGTTAAAACAATTCAATATTATCAACATACACACAGATAGATAATTCACATTTCATAATAAATAATCACATTATCATCATAAACAGATAATTAATATTATCATCCAAACAGATACTTACTATTATCATACTTAGACCATTCACCCTTATCACAAAGATATTACTCATCTCATATCTGAGATCACAATCATCAAATGAAATATCAATATCATTCATCCATAAGCAATGATTTATAATCATACCATTTATAATTAATTTAAAATGAATTAAATTAACTACTTCTATCTCTAATTAATTTAAAGTAGATTAAATTAATCACTTCATCTATAAATCCTGCTTATACAATCATTATAAATCACATTAATTAATGATCCATTAAGTATTCATCTTAATTAAACACCTTTGATAAATCATTTTCTAATTACAATAAGTAATTAGTCTTTAATTAATTCCACAAATTAATTATTTTAAACCATTCATAGTAATCAACATATAATTACTTCATTTATTAATTAAATATAATTAATTACAGTTATTATTAATTAATTACATTAATTAATCATCTCATTATTAATTATTTCTTAATTAAACAATTCTTAATTACATCATTAATTATATTAATTAATGATCTCTAATTTGGATTTAAATTAAATTACTTTATTTAAATTAATTACATTAAACGATTAATTTTTAATTAAACACAATTATCAATCACCCTTGGTTAATAACATTCCAATAATTAACTATCCTTAATTACTTATATTAATAAATTAATAATTCCATAATTAATTATCTCCACTAATTAATCCTTTGATTAATTACAAAAGTAATTATGCAAATTACTTCATTTACAAATCATCTTGTATTAATTTCATCCAGTAATTATCATCTAATTACTTCCCTAAGTAATTATACTCTATTAATTACACTAAGTAATTGCACTTATCAAAACATCAAATGATTCCTTAAATTAATTAAACTAAATTAATTAACTTTAAATTAATCATTTTATCAAAATTAATTACAATAAGTAATTTATCTCTTAATTACTTTTATCAAGTAATTACATTTAACAATTTACAAAAGATTATCTAATTAATCTAATTAATTATCAAAATTAATCACATTAATTAATTAATTAATAATCCTTAGTTAATTATCTTCATTAACTAATAACATTTCTTAATTTACTTCTTAATTAATCTCTAGTTATAAATTAATCTAAATTATTAATTTATAAATTAAATACGTAAGTCATTACTTAGTTAACTTATTCATTTAATCATTTAAATATCTTAATTATTCCTAAGATAATTTATTTCTTTATTAATGACTCCCTTAATATTAAAGTGTATTAGAATATTACATTTTAAATTTAAATTCAAATTCCATTTTGAATTTAAGATTCAAAATGATTATTGTTAAAACATTTACCAAATTTAAATTCAATTTATAATCTTTTAAATAACATTTATTACTTACATATGAACTTATATAAGATAAGCCTTTAAATTCAACTACTTAAATCTTTATTTAAATTTAAACTTCCAAAATACATTAATATTTTAACTTGAAAATTCGAGTTAAAACAGTTTATTTAACTTCCATTCAAAAATCCCTTTAAAAAGAACTATGTCAAAATCAATTCAAATATTTATTTGAAACAAATTACCTTTAAAAAAACTATTTGATTAAAACTTGTTTTATATACTTAGATTTAAAAACTGATTTAAATTTCAGATATGAATTCGAAGTAAACTTGAATCCATCAATTTATCTTTGATCTAAAACTTTGATTTAAACTTTCTTTTAAAAAAATCTTGATTTCAAATCCAAATCCATTTTAAAACCTTAAGGTTCAAAAGTCCATTTGAATCTACACTTTTAAACCTCGAATTTAAACTACTATTAAAACTTTTGTTTCAGATTTAATTTTTAAAATCTGAAACTGTTAGGTTTTTAAACCTAAAAACCCATTTGAATATTTTAAACTTTTTTTTAAATTTCAAAATATAAATTTGAATTCATACTTCAAGCTGGATTTAAACTTTGTTTAAATCTGGTATACGGATTTAAAGTTTCATTTGAATCTAACATCACACTAGTTTTAACTTTTGGTTACAACTAGCTTATAATTTAATTTATTTTAAATTTGGTTTAAATTTAAACTACATGCAGTTTTATACAATCTGTAGCAAACCAACTCAACCCGAGACCAAAGCAAAGTGCTTCGAGTCAAACCCTCCCCTGCTTCGAGTCATATACTCGAGTGACCCGAGTACTTCCCGAATCAAAATACTCTACACCCAACAAACTCTTTAGTACTTCCATGGGCATGGTGCACGTGCACTGTGGCTCTGGCCATCTCCGGCCATCCACTATCGCTTCATCCCATCGTCGATCATCTCCAGATGACATCACGACCCCGCCGAAGCCACCTACTCGCTCGAATCGAAAATGAGCTCCTGATCCAAACCTGGAAACAAAATTAGTTCCCCCCCCGAAACCTGTCAACACCACTTGCTCGACGCTCCGACCACCGGCGGCCACCCAACTCCGGCCGTAGCCTCGTCCCTCTTCCCTCTACCTTCCCTCAAAACCGGGTAACTCTCGATCCATCGATGGCGATGAACGAGCGAAAGAATCACGGTGCCTCAAAACTAGGTCACCAGAATTCGAACGCCTCCTGCCGCCACCATGGCCATCGACCGACCATCGCGATATTTTTCCTGGGACCGCCATAGGCCCCTCCATCCCCATGAGGCAACTCGACCTCCCTAGATCATCATAACGTCGGAATTCAATCAAAATACCCACTCCGATCATCTTCGAACTGCTACCAAACCACCCCGCTAAAAATCATCAAACCCACCTTAAAAATCATCGCTTCCGGTAAGGATTCAAGTTAGATACCTGAATCAATGATTCGTGAAGTTCGAAATTTAGCTAATCTTAAGTTTGTTCAGAAATTTGGGTTTCTAGAGACAATTTTTAAGTTGTTTTAATCTTAAATGAATTTTTTAAACTTAGTTTATAATGATAAAAACATCTTTTGTTTAAAATTTAAGTCAACCAATGATTAGAAAGAGAGTAAATGATTTTTGAAACCCACAGTTTGCATTTTGAACTAAGAACAGATGCATTTAAAACAACAGCCTGCATATTATACTTTCAATCTACCCATATATACAGATGATTATATATGCAAAAAACATACATATCTTAGATAATTTTGCACAGATTCAAACCTTTAAATTTCAAAGAAAAATATTACTCACCTGAAACAATTTAGAACAGAGCCTTTAGTTTGAGAATTCGAAAACTTTTAAAACTGGCATTGCATTAGCTTTTTAAAACTTAAGTTGCCTCTTTGAAATGCTGAAGAAACTGTTGAGATAATTTGAATACTTTGAATGCATGCAGATGAATTTGAGTTTGAAGAAGAATACATATGCTACTTTTCTCTGGTTTGCTTAGTTGTGATAAACGAATGAAGTAAGAATATATATATATATAGAAAAGAGTGTTTGCTGGAGATAAGTATTAGCTGGTACAACATATATTTGTTCAAAGATCTTTTCTTTTTTTATTATATCAGCCCAGGCAATATTTTAGAAACTGAAATGATTCTCTACA
The DNA here is from genome assembly GCA_030765085.1 of Allium cepa. Classification (NCBI taxonomy): domain Eukaryota; kingdom Viridiplantae; phylum Streptophyta; class Magnoliopsida; order Asparagales; family Amaryllidaceae; genus Allium; species Allium cepa. Next base: position 832,820,118 of record CM060941.1, read on the forward strand.
TTTCGAATTGACTTGGTTATGTGCTAGAGTTTGAAAGCATTAAATGCAATGGTACCTTATGTCTACAACCTTACCTTATATGTCTAACATGTACATAGATATTTTATTTACTTTGATCTTGCCTTCATTTCTAAGCTTTCCAATCAACATACAAATATATAAAGCCTGGTTTGCTTTTACTTTATGTTTTCATACTTGTCTTCTTTTGTATTCTTTCCTGCATACTACCTTACAGGCAACATTTTTGTACTTTGTTTGCCTGGTTATGCACTACTTTATTACCCTATGTACAAATATTTTGTTTTGTTTTGTTTTAGTTATTGGTTATAAATTTTAACTTATGTTAATATCATAGTTCTTATGTTTATAACCATATATTTGATTAATACTTATGTTTGCATTAATAAGATTGATTTTATTTTAAATATTTTATAAAAGAAATTACCTCCATATTAATAAACTACTTATTTTATCAAGCTAAATTTAAAAAGAAAATAAAACAAACCTATTTGTTAATCTAATTTAAATTCAACTTAAGCTAAAATAAAATTTAAAACAATTAATATTTATCTTAAGTATTTTAAACCATATATTTATTTATTAAATAGCTTTTAAAAAGATATATATTAAATCAAATTATAATTACCAAAAATATTAAAATTAGAAAACATGTTTTACTTGTTAAATTTAAAACAAAGCTTACCTATTTACAAATATATTCAAATATATATGTATATACATTATAAATAGAAACAATTTAAATTATCTTTTTAAAGATAAATTATCAGTTAAATATCTATTTAAAAGAAGATTATGAAATCAATTCGAATCTTATTAACAATTATTATCAAATCAATTTAATTTTTAACACAGATTATTTAATTGATATTGCCAAAATTTCCGGGATATCACATTCCTCCCCCTTAAAAGAATTTCGTCCCCGAAATTTAAACAAAGGTAATTTAATAATCTAGTTAAAGATTTAATTTTAAAACACAAGCATATATCAACCAATCATCTAATCCAACAAATCTAACTATCGACACAAAATTCCGGATAGAATTTTCTCGAGTTTCCCAAATATAAATACCGGGATACTCGCTCTATAGAATCCAAACAACCAATACTACTAAGCTACAGAGCTTCCACTCATCTAGATCTCAAAACATGACAGGATATCAGACTACAGACAAGTTTGAGTCAACAACCAAAACTCCCTGAACTGCTGGTTCTACAACCAGAGATGGATCTTACACGTACTCCCTCAGAGATACGTGAAACACAATAAATCTCAGTTATCCAAACTGGCAATTCAATTCTGAAGACCAAACACTTATCCAAAATCAAATCTTCGACTAGGGAATCTGAATTCCTCCGTCTCTTATCCACAAAACTCTTCGAATGATCCTGTGCTGCCTACATCTTTCCTGATCAGCTCAACCCTTGCTGATGCCCTTAGAAACAAACTGAACCAAAGACAAACCAATAAAATGATCTTTCCAATATCAACCAAACTCAGAACACAAACTCTATTCCAAATCAAAAAACAGAACTCACTTCTCTTATTTGGAAAAGATAAAACAGCTGCACTCCAAACTGGCCTCAGATCCTGAAAAATTTCCTGTAGAACTCTCTAATCCAAACATTGCAACATCCAATCTTCCAAACTAAAACAGCTACCACCATGTTTCCACTGCGCCACTCTGACTGAACAGATGAAAACGCTGAAGTCAAACGCACACTGGACAACACATCCCAACATTAGGGTTCCACAGATCAAAAAGAAAACTCAGAATTTCCTCCAAAACCTGAGCTACTTCACCAAACTCAAAAATCATCCTATTACTAAGCTGAACCATCGGTTCCACTTCTGAAATCCAGTCGATACCACACTCAATCTCCGGATGCGGACAAAACTCTGATTCCTGAAGACATCCAGAAAAATCCTAAACCTAAGAGAACACTCAAACTATCGTAAGTCACTTTTGTGATCAATCCAGCCTAATTCCAAAGATACTGCTCTCTCTTTACAAATCAGAATAGCTTACACTTATGTAGCCAATCCATCGAAGAAATGGAATCACTCTGCTATTCCTGAAATTACCTCAAGAAAAGCTGTTAAGTCAGAAGATCTCCTTGACGACACACATAACACTCTGAGCTACACTGCTGACTCAGATACCCCAAAACTTCCTATCCAAAGCTCTTCGAGAAACTCGGACTCATACCAAACAGAAACATTCTACTGAACTCTGCCACAACACCAAAGCAGACACACTTCCTTAACCGATCCCAAATACATCTTCAGAGGCATCCATAGTCACTGTGTCTCATCACACAGCTACTACATCTTGAGGTATTAAGATATCCGGAGTTGCTTCTGCTAAACCGACGGATACAAACTCTAGCTCATCCAAACATACGCTTCAAAGACGAACTCAGAATCTTAACAGGCTTCCTTCAGAGATCAATGAAATCCTTACACCATCCAAAGCTCACTCGAGACGGTATTAGGTCTACAGTCTCGACAAATACACTTCCAACCTCAAACATTTAAATTCTAACCATCGGCAGTCGTGTTACGCACACCACTACTCTACCTACCTATATAACTTACATTGGAAAACTTGAACAGGTAACCGAACAAATATGTAGAAATATATATATATATATATATATATCAAAATTACAAATACGCTCTCTCAGGAAAAAAATCACTCAAGAGCCTAGGTATTCACTCAACCTAGCGCTCTGATACCAACTGTGACGACCCGACTTTCTAGCCCCAGAAAGTCGTATCATCTTGAAGAAAGAAAGGGGTGAGAAAATAGAAAAGATAGAGAAGAAAGAACAACAACATCAGAATCTCACAGCGGACGAATAAATTATATTAATCACATAAGTATTTACATAATATACAGCATCAATCAGAGTTATACAGATAATACATCACATACTAGACAGTTATAGACACCTATCTAGTTATACAACTCAATACACAAAACAACACAGAGATACCAACACGGCGGAACTATATGTATATCTACAACGCTGAAGCCTCCTGCTCCATTGCTCCTCCAGAATTCGTCAAATCTAACCTGAATCCCTTAGCTACTCGTACAAATTTTAGTACCCGAGAGTTTAGGAAAAACATAAATAAACTCCGGGTCAGACATGGGTCTGGTGTGAGTAACAGGTTAAAGTTGCTTAATTTTGAAAACCTTTGAAACAAAAGGTATCACATAAGACTTCCCACACATAAACATGGGTAAGTTTTTACCTTACGCTAACCAAAACATTTGATAGGAAATTCAGTGATATTATAATATGTCTAGGGTTTTCAACTAAATAGAAAATAGCCGAAATTGTTACATCTATTAAATTCCAGCTACTAGCCACAAAAGTGGGTAAAACAATAAAAACCTTTGGCACTTATTGGATTTTGGATTCCATACAATGGCAGGGCTACTGGGTTACCGACCGTCACAGTACGTGGCCTAGATCAACGTACCGAGGTCACTCTCGACCCCCTACAACACAAGGCCGGAACCATTCCTTACTGAACAGTCCCGAACAAGATAACCCCGCAGTTGGCTACAGACCAACTGCCCACACAGCCGAATAATAAGGGACATCTAGACAGGGGTATATCTCATCCTGCTTGGGCATGACCCACCTAACCTTGGTGCACCTCCCCTGTTTTAGCCATTCCCGGTTGATGAGGCTTGAGGCCACGATTACCTTTAGAGAATACATCTCTTAGAATGCTCATCGCCCACCTGACGATGTTCTGAAAGCATTCAATCCATAAAAGTTCATTCCGGGTTTGAACAAAACCGAAGGCATTATCTCATTACACTCATTTTGGAATCACCCTCAGAGTTAACGACAATAACCCTTGCACTCTTAATCTTCATCTTCACTTCAGATTCACGACCTATCGTTAATTTGGATCGATGTGGTTTTCGGATGTCCAAATATGGAAACCCGATCCCGGTCTCATCGGAATCCAAAACATGTCTTTAAGGCCAAGTTGTTTTAAAGTTAAAACAATTCAATATTATCAACATACACACAAATAGATAATTCACATTTCATAATAGATAATCACATTATCATCATAAACAGATAATTAATATTATCATCCAAATAGATACTTACTATTATCATACTTAAACCATTCATCCATATCATAAAGATATTACTCATCTCATATTTGAGATCACAATCATCAAATGAAATATCAATATCATTCATCCATAAGCAATGATTTATAATCATACCATTTATAATTAATTTAAAATAAATTAAATTAACTACTTCTATCTCTAATTAATTTAAAGTAAATTAAATTAATTACTTCATCTATAAATCCTACTTATACAATCATTATAAATCACATTAATTAATGATCCATTAAGTATTCATCTTAATTAAACACCTTTGATAAATCATTTTCTAATTACATTAAGTAATTAGTCTTTAATTAATTCCACAAATTAATTATTTTAAATCATTCGTAGTAATCAACATATAATTACTTCATTTATTAATTAAATATAATTAATTACATTTATTATTAATTAATTACATTAATTAATCATCTCATTATTAATTATTTCTTAATTAAACAATTCTTAATTACATCATTAATTATATTAATTAATGATCTCTAATTTGGATTTAAATTAAATTACTTTATTTAAATTAATTACATTAAGCGATTAATCTTTAATTAAACACAATTATTAATCACCCTTGATTAATAACATTCTAGTAATTAACTATCCTTAATTACTTATATTAATAAATTAATTATTCCATAATTAATTATCTCCACTAATTAATCTTTTGATTAATTACAAAAGTAATTATCCGAATTACTTTATTTACAAATCATCTTGTATTAATTTCATCCAATAATTATCATCTAATTACTTCCCTAAGTAACTATACTCTATTAATTACACTAAGTAATTGCACTTATCACAACATCAAATGATTCCTTAAATTAATTAAACTAAATTAATTAACTTTAAATTAATCATTTTATCAAAATTAATTACAATAAGTAATTTATCTCTTAATTACTTTTATCAAGTAATTACATTTAACAATTTACAAAAGATTATCTAATTGATCTAATTAATTATCAAAATTAATCACATTAATTAATTAATTAATAATCCTTAGTTAATTATCTTCATTAACTAATAACATTTCTTAATTTACTTCTTAATTAATCTCTAGTTATAAATTAATCTAAATTATTTATTTATAAATTAAATACATTAGTCATTACTTAATTAACTTATTCATTTAATCATTTGAATATCTTAATTATTTCTAAGATAATTTATTTCTTTATTAATGACTCCCTTAATATTGAAGTGTATTAGAACATTACATTTTAAATTTAAATTCAAATTCTATTTTGAATTTATGATTCAAAATGATTATTGTTTAAACATTTACCAAATTTAAATTCAATTTATAATCTTTTAAATAACATTTATTACTTACATATGAACTTATATAAGATAAGCCTTTAAATTCAACTACTTAAAATCTTTATTTAAATTTAAACTTCGAAAATACATTAATATTTTAACTTGAAAATTCGAGTTAAAACAATCTATTTAACTTCCATTCGAAAATCCCTTTAAAAAGAACTATGTCAAAATCAATTCAAATATTTATTTGAAACAAATTACCATTAAGAAAAAACTATTTGGTTAAAACTTGTTTTATATATTTAGATTTAAAAACTGATTTAAATTTCAAATTTGAATTCGAAGTAAACTTGAATCCATAAATTTATCTTTGATTTAAAACTTTGATTTAAACTTTCTTTTAAAAAAAATCTTGATTTCAAATCAAAATCCATTTTAAAATCTTATGGTTCAAAAGTCCATTTGAAGCTATACTTTTAAACCTCGAATTTAAACTACTGTTAAAACTTTTGTTTCAGATTTAATTTTTAAAATCTGAAACTGTTAGGTTTTTAAACCTGAAAATCCATTTGAATATTTTAAATTTTATTTTAAATTTCAAAATATAAATTTGAATTCATACTTCAAACTGGATTTAAACTTTGTTTAAATCTGGTATACGGAATTAAAGTTTCATTTGAATCTAACATCACACTAGTTTTAACTTTTGGTTACAACTAGCTTACAATTTGATTTATTTTAAATTTGGTTCAAATTTAAACTACAGGCAGTTTTATACAATCTGTAGCAAACCAACTCAACCCGAGACCAAAGCAAAGTGCTTCAAGTCAAACCCTCCCCTGCTTCGAGTCATATACTCGAGTGACCCGAGTACTTCCCGAGTCAAAATACTCTGCACCCAACAAACTCTTCAGTACTTCCATGGGCACGGTGCACGTGCACTGTGGCTCTGGCCATCTCCGGCCATCCACCAGCGCTTCATCCCATCGCCGATCATCTCCATATGACGTCATGACCCCGCCGAAGCCACCCACTCGCTCGAATCGAAAATGAGCTCCTGATCCAAACCTGGAAACAAAATCAGGTTCCCCCCCGAAACCTGTCAACACCACTTGCTCGACGCTCCGACCACCGGAGGCCACCCAACTCCGGCCGTAGCCTCGTCCCTCTTCCCTCTACCTTCCCTCAAAACCGTGTAACTCTCGATCCATCGATGGTGATGAACGAGCGAAAGAATCACGGTGCCTCAAAACTAGGTCACCGGAATTCGAACGCTCCTGCCGCCACCATGGTCATCGGCCGACCATCGTGATATTTTTCCTGGGACCGCCATAGGCCCCTCCATCCCCATGAGGCAACTCGACCTCCCTAGATCATCATAATGCCGGAATTCAATCAAAATACCCACTCCGATCATCTTCGAACTGCTACCAAACCACCCCGCTAAAAATCATCAAACCCACCTTAAAAATCATCGCTTCTGGTAAGGATTCAAGTTAGATACCTGAATCAATGATTCGTGAAGTTCGAAATTTGGATAATCTTAAGTTTGTTCAGAAATTTGGGTTTCTAGAGACAATTTTTATGTTGTTTTAATCTTAAATGAATTTTTTAAACTTAGTTTATAATGATACAAACATATTTTGTTAAAATTTTAAGTTCAACCAATGATTAGAAAGAGAGTAAATGATTTTTGAAACCCACAGTTTGCATTTTGAACTAAGAACAGATGCATTTAAAACAACAGCCTGCATATTATACTTTCAATCTACCCATATATACAGATGATTATATATGCAAAAAACATACATATCTTAGATAATTTTGCACAGATTCAAGCCTTTAAATTTCAAAGAAAAATGTTACCCACCTGAAACAATTTAGAACAGAGCCTTTTGTTTGAGAATTTGAAACCTTTTAAAACTGGCATTGCATTAGCTTTTTAAAACTTGAGTTGCCTCTTTGAAATGCTGAAGAAATTGCTGAGATAATTTGAAGACTTTGAATGCATGCAGATGAATCTGAGTTTGAAGAAGAATACATATGCTACTTTTCTCTGGTTTGATTAGTTGTGATGAACGAATGAAATAAGAATATATACATATATATATAGAAAAGAGTGTTTGCTGGAGATAAGTATTAGCTGGTACAACATATATTTGTTCAGAGATCTTTTCTTTTTTTATTATATCAGCCCAGGAAATATTTTAGAAACTGAAATGATTCTCTACATTTCGAATTGACTTGGTCATGTGCTAGAGTTTGGAAGCATTAAATGCAATGGTACCTTATGTCTACAACCTTACCTTATATGTCTAACATGTACATAGATACTTTATTTACTTTGATCTTGCCTTCTAAGCTTTTCAGTCAACATACAAATATACAAAGCCTGGTTTGCTTTTACTTTATGTTTTCATACTTGTCTTCTTTTCTATTCTTGCCTGCATACTACCTTACAGGCAACATTTCTTTACTTTGTTTGCCTGGTTATGCACTACTTTATTGCCCTATGTACAAATATTTTTTTTGTTTTGTTTTAGTTATTGGTTATAAATTTTAACTTATGTTAATATCATAGTCTTATGTTTATGTATTTATACATATGTTTATAACCATATATTTGATTTATACTTATGTTTGCATTGATAAGATTGATTTTATTTTAAATATTTTATAAAAGAAATTACCTCTATATTAATAAACTTCTTATTTTATCAAGATAAATTTAAAAAGAAAATAAAACAAACCTATTTGTTAATCTTATTTGAATTCAACTTAAGCTAAAATAAAATTTAAAACAATTAATATTTATCTTAAGTATTTTAAACCATATAGTTATTTATTAAATAGCTTAAGATATATATCAAATCAAATTATAATTACCAAAAATATTAAAATTAGAAAACATGTTTTACTTGTTAAATTTAAAACAAAGCTTACCTATTTACAAATATATACAAATATATATGTATATACATTATAAATAGAAACAATTTAAATTAGCTTTTTGAAGATAAATTATCAGTTAAATAGATTATTAAATCAATTCGAATCTTATTAACAATTATTATCAAATTTATTTAATTTTTAACACAGATTATTAAATTGATATTGCCAAAATTTCCGGGATATCACACTTTCATGTTGGATAGAGTCTACAGAGGTTAAAAAGACTTCTAAGAAGATTAATTGATTATGATAAAATGTGTACTTCTTATCCATATCTCTTTTTAATAGTGAATTTCGAATTTTCTATTTCCATCTTTAGTTTTGAATAGGTTTTTTCCTTTATCATCCATTGGGAGAGTAGAACTTAGGATTTAACCAACGTATGATATGATTTGATGTAAACATGTTATTAGAACATGTTATGTGTGATGGATGCTAGTGGTTGCAAGTGTTTGCCAGTGGATGCTAATGGATTACACTAGGCACTATTATATTTTAGGGATTGGCCTAACTAGGACACTAGAGCACATGCATATGGATGTGTGGCAATATCATTTTATTTTATTCCATGGTTGCTATAATTGGATGATGATTGTTGCATTTGGATGATGATTATAGTGCACATATAGAACTATCAATTATCATTAGGGAATTTTTGCATTCATTTGGATACATGGCACAGACAAGATTGCATAATAGGAGGTCAACTGAAATAGTGGACTGCTTAATCTTTTGCATTAGTTAGGTTCATTGACACTACATTAATTGCATAAGTATCATAAATCACATTAGAAAAACTTAAGGACATAGAATGGGTGATGGTTGAGTAGTTGGCTGTAGAACTTGGATGAAAACTTTTATTTCATTCTTTTATCTTAGAAATTTAGGGGAAGAAATCCCTTAAGAAGGGGAGAATGTAACAACCCAAAATTTATGGAGAAATTAATAAATAATTATAAGTGAAAAGGAATAGTGTTTACAATTAGAATTCTTTTGAAATTAGTATTGAAATTAATTGGCAGTAGATTTATTAAAATGTTTCAATTAGAAAGAGAAAAAGGGATTAAATTGTAATGATCGAGTTTACTGTAAGAACTTGCATTAGTGTCAAAATGAAACGAACATTTTAAATAAAAATAAATGCATGTTTTGAGATAAATAAAATAAACTTCTCATTTTTGAATATATTTATGATTTTATAAACAGGGAGTTTGTTTTGTTACAAAAGAGAAAAAAGGTATAACTATGTATTAGAAAAAGGCATCCACTTTTAGATATTTAGGTGACGATGATCAAATGAGATGGGTTATAGTAAATGAGAGAAAATGTAACTATATATTTATGAAAAGAAGGCATTTAATAAAATAAACGTTATATTTTTAAAAGAAAAGGCAAGAGTAAATTATCGAAGGATTACATTTCTTACAGAAAATATAAGGTATGTTATTTCTTTATTAGTAAAGAATAAGGGTCACTTTGATTTTTAAACATAAAAACAGTTTGATTTTTAAACATAAAAACATTAATACCAATCAATTAATGTAATTGCTTGCTCAATGGTAAGGTAAAGAATTAGGTTACTAATTAATACACATCATATATTCGCGTTTGTGGACATATGCTATTTATCTAATTACAACAGATGTGAATATGGAAAAAAATGTAGACATAACAATTCACATGTTATTAATGAATTCAGATTTGAATATATAGAATATTGACATAACAATTCACATGTTATTCATCTAACTAATTCAAACGTGAATATGTATAATACTGGTATAAGAATTTCTAGTTATTTATTAATTAATTTTAAACATAAACATGGAGAAATATTGATGTAACGACCCATAAATTTCCGATGTTTAAAATTTGTTAATTAATAATATTTTATGAGTTAATATTGAAAGAAACAAAAATTCGCAATTTAATAATGGATTAATAACCTAATTAAAATGAAACAATGTTAATACAAGTTAATTGTCAATAATCTTAATGAAACTCCAATCCATTGTATTTAAACCTGCTATGCTTGGTTATAAAATTTAAAATAAATAATTAAAGACAAGAATTAATTAGCCTATGTAATAGTATATTGATAAATTGTAACTGTATATGAATTAAGGTAGTAATGCTAATGGCAGTTAATAAATAATGAATTTAATGCAATTCAAATTGATTAAAATGACTGTTTAGATGATAATGGAGTGTAAATAGAAATATTTGGTAATAAATTGAATATAAGAAAAAAAGGCAATTAGTGAATTAATTAATGGATTTATAATAATAAATAGTGATTAAGTAAAAGCAAGGATAGTAATTATTGTAATAATTAAAATGGGAGTCAATTGAATCTAATGAACCTTAATGTATATTAATGAGAATAAGGCAATAATCACAAGATATGAAGGAAATAGGATGAAGTGAAATGTAGTTTATTTGTAAAACAATAAGTGGTGTAATGTAGGAATGAAATCAAAATAGATAAGTTTAATTGAGACTTTAATTTCAAATAACGTATGAAATTGACCAAAATATATAGTGAATGGTAATTGGATTTAATCAATGTTAGCAAGAAATTACAACCTTGGTTTGGAAATGATTTAAACTTGTGAGGATGTAATTGATGGCTGATGATATCAAATTGTTATAAGTTATCTGTTTTGATGGAATTGAAAATAAATTTAATAAATGTTACATTTATGTGAAATGTAATACCATGTTTAGGAGTTGTTAAATTGTATATATTAAGGAAATGAAGGGAAAACAAGGTAACTAAGTTTATAGAGTGGTAATGTATTTAACAAAAAGATTTGAATTGAAACAAATCAAATCCATTGAAACCCAATTTACAATAAGCGTAATTTTCGGGGCAATTGAAATTAAATGTTATGCAATTGAAATAAAGATAAATTTGGAAGAAACATTATTGTATCTGGATATATATACCAAAATAAATGGTACCTAAGATTGATAATATGATAAATAGGGAATTTAAAAAAATGGGAATCATGGTTCATTTATTTGGAATTAAAACTAAATAATTGAGTTTATTGCAATTAAGAAGTATTAAACATTAATTATTACGTTAATTGAAAATTTAGTTGAAATTGGAAAATATTAATGTAATAGTTTTGAACCCAATGTTAATTTCATCCATTTGATCATAATGAATTGAATAATAAGAATGAATAGTGAATTCAATGGAATTATTGAAAAGTTAATTTATAATGAATATAATGAAAATTGAATTTACGTCGAAATTTATGATTGAACCAACATTTAATTGACATCTAAATTTGTTTAAAGTCATTGTAAATGATTAAGAAATTTTAAATGATAAGAATTGTCAATTTTAGAACTTAAACTGGAAATTTGATTTAATTAATTAATTATTAATTTACTTAATTTATGGAAAAATAGCCATTTTGGTCACTGACTCGGATTTCGATGAAACCGGTTTTATCGGATCTATAACGGTGAATTATTATAGGGTTTCAAGTTTCGTAGCGATCGGACTTGTCGTTTGATCGTATGGACTCGAAACGCCTTGAAATTTATGAAATTGAAATCAATTGAAATCAATTTGAAAAATATTGATTCGAGCATAAATTCTTCATACGATGCAATTTGAACCCGAAACCTTTTCCATTGCGTTTAAAATATTTTTAAACATCTATTTTAATATATGGTTGACCCAATTTCATCCCAGAGTCGAAACGGTCTTTTTTTGTCACTTTGTCGTAAGCGCGTATATTCAACACGATCCATCTATTCTATTCCAGTTTGCATATATATATATATATATATATATATATATATATATCGGTTATAAACCCTAGCCCTTTATTTATCATTTGTTTGTACGTATAGCTTCTCCTCAACTCCTCCTTTCCAATGGCAGACAAACCCTAATTACAATTGCAATCCCAAAATAAAATCCAAAGCTGAAATTTCAAACTCCTCAGAAAAATTTGAAAAATATATATATTGAAGCTCTTAATGAGCGTAAATCAGATCCGTAATTCATTTTCCGATTCGATGCATTATTTGTCCAGAATTTCTAAATCAATTCTCGGCCGTTCATTGCGCGTCGATGAACGTTGTCGGATCGACGAACCGTTTCTGGGTATTGTAGAGTAGTCGATGGGGAGTTCATCGACATGCTTCGTTTCGCGATTCGACGGTTAGATCGACGGCTAAAAATCGATTTGGGTTCAAATGTGTTGGCGAGGGCTATGGAGTTTGCAGCGATTGGCGACGTGGAGGTGTCGCGCGTGGCGACTGGGGGCCGCCTCGCATTGGGAGCAGTCACGGTGGTCGAATTTTGGGCGATGGCGATGTGATTTGTGGCTTGCGTGCAGCGTGCGTTCTATAGATGTGAGCATAAGGGAGAAAGGGCTGGAGCTGGTACAGGTCACGTAGGTTCTGGGAGGAAACATTGAGCGATGACGTGGCAGGTGATGGAGATTGAAAGTGTTCTCTTTTTTATTTATTTTTATTTAAGTTTCAAACACACCAATCACCATAACTTTTGCATACGAACTTCGTTTCTCACGCGATTTTTTTATTAAGATCGTAATAAAATTCCGGACATTTTGGCGCTAGTTTGGACAGATTCTGAGACTGTACAATTTTTGGGTTTAAATTGGATTTAGATTCAATTTAAATTCAAAAGGTGAGTGTTTTAACCCACTCACAACTTCTAAAATTTCTTATGTTTGTTAAATTGATATATGATCTGATTTTAAATTTATTTATGGTTGTTTCGTATATTTTTAATCATCATCTCAGTTAATTTCATTTATTTAAATTAAATTGCTATTTGATTCATTCATTGCATTTAAACTGCCAGTTAAATAGTTAGGTTATTATTCATTGCATTTAAACTGCCAGTTAAACAGTTAGTTAATTTGTTATTGAATATAAACTGCTATTTAATACCTGTTGTTTATTATCCATCCTATATTGATGCTATTGTTTGAATTTGATCATGATTGTGATAAATGGTTAATGGTTGATATTGGATGAATGGATGTTGTATTTTATATTGTTATAAACTACAAGTTATTATGCATTTTCATTTCATTCGGGATTGCGGTTTGAAATGATATATAACCGTAATTTTTATTTTAAATTACGGATTGAAATGATAAATATCCGTATCACTTGACTATAGGATAGAAAATTATATACAGGCACCGCGGTCTATAAATAAAAATATTTTGAAATGGTTTTCGATGGTTTCGTAAAGAAATATATACGGTTTTATGAGATATCGATTCGGATATTTGATAAAGGTTATTTTATATATAGTAAAATTCTTGGTTTTAAGCTATGTATAAAATTGTTTAAAGATAAATAAATTTAATAATAAAGTTGATTTTATTAAATTATAATATGGGAAGTATTCACTTAAATAATATATTTTTATATAGAGTATATATTGATTTTTATAAATCAAGTGTGAGAAAATAGTTTTGAAATGGACTTGAGATTTTATTTAATTAAAAATTTTATTTAATGAAAATCCATTGGAACTTATTGAAATTTAGATTTTTAAAAAAATATGGTTTAAAACTAAATTCGGGGCTAAGGTGGTTTAAGTAAATATATCAAGTCTAAATAAATTGAGGAATATTCAATTTTTGAAATTTGGAGTTTTATTAAAGGGATACTAGATTATTAAGTACAAATTTCAAACTAAATAATAGAAAATTTTAAATTGGTATATATATATGTATATATATATATATATATGAATTATAAAATTTAGTTTTGAAATATTGAATTTTAAGCTTTGAAAATATTAAATTAGAAATGGTTTAGTTGGAGGTTCAAATCGATATTTGGAATTTATTTGTGAAATTAAAGAAGTATTTTATTTTATAAAGTAATTTAATATTTAAACCATTTAAGGGATGTAGTTATATTTCAAAGTTATGAACTTCAAAGTTTTATGTTTTGGAAGGTTATATTTCAAGCGTTTTGGTTTTGAAATATTATAACTTTGAAAATGTTATGGTTTAGAAAAGGATATATGTGAAAAAAAGGATATTATATTAATTTGGGTTTTTATAAATGATATCATATTGATTTGGTTTTAAAATGAAGATGATATCATATTTATATGGTTTTGAAATGAATATTTTATTCTGGTTTTGAAGTATAATTGTTTTAGAAAAAATCGCGGTGTTATAATAACATTTGGTTGTTGAAGAGACCGGAATCGGAAGTTGCCATACTCTCTGCTAACTTCAAAAACCATTTTAACAACCATGTACGCAGTAGAGATTCCAGAATGAAATAGGATGGTGGCGGCGTTTCCTTTAAGGTAAATACGTGGACTCAACTCCAGTGAGTTGGCATATGGTGGCTAAAACAGGAGCGATTGACGGGTTAAGAAGGTAGCCCCTTTTATCGGACACATCCCTTCGATATTCTACTCCGACTTTGGATTTATTCGGTGGCCACTTTTGATTTTTTTGATTGGGGGTGTGGCTCGAGGTGGGCGGTAGCTGCGGCTATGCGTTACCACCGACCCGGAAACGTAATTGGTATATCTACCATGGCATTGTCTAGTTGTGCCGTGTCACCTACCCCAGCGCGCCTTATACGATTTTGTTTTGTACCAAACCTATGGAGTGCCCTCTGACGACGCCCAGTACGGGGGAGATTACGGTACTGTATAGAATATGGGAATATATTATGTGTTAAGGGCTATATGGGTAACTCCTTAACGCTATTTTAAAGTAAGTTTATTTTACTAATAGATACTATTGTAATAGCAAAATATTACTACATAGTAAATAGTTTAACGCATCCTTAGGAGATGCGAATCCTGAGCATCTCTTAAGTTGCTGCTCTCATATTTATTTCCGTTGATTTAACTTACATCAGATCTTTTAGTTCTAACTTGAGTGTTTTGTCTTTTCAATTCGCTCGGGTCAGTCCGAGCATTTCAGGATCGAAGACTTTATTCTGGAGGACGAAGACGAAGGTTTGTAGTACTATTATCTACTATATTATTCCACTACACCATTTAATTCCGCTGCATTAATTATTATTCTCTGGTATGTGTACTCTGATATGTAATGTATAAATATAATCAAATGTTTTGTAAAACAGCTTCATGAAATGTATATTTGTTTATTACATTTTATCGTTCCGCTGCAAGATTCTATTTTATTTTTTCTTGTTTACCCCATAATAATCCGCCCTTCCGTATGGTTTGAATTGGCACGTGTGTCGATTTAAAGCGTGCGAAAAGGCGGGACGTTACAATTGATATGTTAATTTACTTATTTCTGATGTAAATGTGGAAAGATATTGTTATGTTATTTATTTATTTCGGACGTAAACATGTAAATTAAATGGGATGTTGAAAACTGAAATGAAACATGTGAATAAAGAGAGACGCGTGGATATTTAATATGAAATAAAATGTCATAAATTATAAATTAATCGAGGAGAAAAAAACATTATTTATAGTTTGTATATTATTGCAGGTGTAATTAATTAAATATAAGATTAAGGCGCCGATAAGGCGCCAGAAGGCGCATTGTAAGATTCGACATAGCAATAAGTCAGCAAAAGTTACTAGAGATTCTAATCTACGGTTGAAAGCACTCCTAAAACACTATAAATAATACCTAAACTAGCCTAGGTTTTGATTAGATTTTCACTCTAAAATCAAAACCTAGCCTCGTTTTCTCTTTCTCAATATTTATCTACATTCTTCATTTGAAAGATAAAATTATATTATATATATACGCATTTAAATAAAAGATGAAGATTGTAAAAATTAGAGGAATTTCTAGAGAATTTTGGTTGCTCTAAAAATAAAGGGGATTTTAGCTTTTGTCTCAGGTGAGTGACTGTAATTATTTAGTTTTTTAAGTAATTTAAAATAATACGGTTTCCTATAGTTATAGTCTTACTATGATTTTTGGAATAACCTTTTTAGTAGTTTATTTACAGTTTTTAGAATTATTTTCAGTCTATCTCTTTTAGTTATTCTTTTCAGTTGATTTTAGTTTATTTCTGTTAATTATGGCTTTTCCATTTAATTACAGTTTATTTATAGTATTTTAATATTTACTATTATTTATACGTTATTTACATCCTTTTCCTACGCTTTGGATTTTCTTCTATTTCCAATTTTATTTTATTTCTCCTTCTTCTTTGCGTATGGTTAGAATAGATTAAAAGCGAATATGGATTAAACTTATAAGAATACTGTAATAACGAAAGATATGATGTAAATTGTAATGACTGTAATAGAAATGGAATAAGACTGAATTGAGACTACTTATGATATTAATGTTAGAATTTGACTAATTAAAGATAATCGGCTTAGTTATAACTCAGAATTATAACTAAAAAGGGTATAAGATGAAAGAAGCTTATTTTTACATGAAACGACCCGGAATTTTCGATCCCAAAAATTCCAAATAGTTAGAGAAAAGAAGAAAGAGATAAAAAAAAGAACAGAAAATAAATACACAATCTCACATTCGCAGCGGATAAAATATAATATCAATAATAGTAGTTATACCAAAGAAAACTGTATCTATCAATTTACATCGATATATCCGAGTTACAACAATTTTATACAACATTGGACAGATACAATTTAACATGTCTCAGATATATACAATATCATAGTGGAAACTCTTCATACGTCCCTGTCATCCAGCTCCCCTCCTGAGCTCCAGAACGTCCTTACCTGAAAATCTGTAATACTCGGTCTGACCCGAGCATTACATCAAAGTAACACCCGGGTCAGGCTGGAAACCAGCGTGAGTAAACCCATCTAACAAGGAACACAAAAATGTAAAACTTATATAAAACCCGGGTAACTTATATCAATTTACAACTTCCTACGTTGTTGTAGACATCATTTATCCTCACATCAATTTTCTAAGTACCAAACTTAGATTTAAATGATCCAGTTCACTTAAATCATCCCAGTCCAGTATAGATTTCACAAATCAAATCTAAACAGAGTTATTATTGATTACAAATCGAAGTGGTTTCGGGTATTTACTAATAACCGACTCCGGTCTCTTCGCTTTCAGTTTCCATCTTAATCCCCCATTGATTAAGTGAAACACAATTCAACTTTTAATACAAGATGTCACTTTTAATATAGCAATTTATCAATGACAGATAACCACACAATCAATATACAAGACAAATAGATCATATCACAAACATTTTATAACAGAAATATCAACCAATCATTCATAAGCAAGATTGATTAGTCACCCATTCATAATCAAATTAATTTCCTTAATCACTTTTAATCTTGCTTACTTAACAATAATTAATTACAAACCAATAATTAATCTTCCCTTAATTATTCTTTCTAATTACATTCAGTAATTGGCCTTTAATTAATTTACCACATTTATTAATCAACCTTGATTAATCACATTCAGTAATTACTTATTTCTAATTACTTACATTAATTAATTAACTACTGAATTAATCAAGGAATCCTTTAATTAATTATACTGAGTAATTAATGCTTAAATTACTTTCTCTAAGTAATTATTCTTTTAATTACTTTCCATCAAGTAATTACCCATTAATTAATTACATTCTGTAATTATCCATTAATTACTTCACTTAATTATTGACATTCAGTAATTAGCCTTTAGTTACTTTTATTATCATCACTAATTAATTCCATTAGGTGATTAGTTCTTAATTAATCACATTAATAAATCAATCCATTAAATTGATTTCTCAAATTAATTATCCTTTATTAATGAAAAAAATAAATTATACTGAGAAATCCTCTCATAATTACTTTGCTATGAATCAGTTATTCAACTTAGCTTAAATAACATTGGTTATTTACAAAACATTTGATACTAAATAAATCAATTCTTCTTAATTAACCAACTAATCCTTAATTAAATTCTTAATTAATCCCTAAATACATAATATCTAATTAATTATACTTACTAATTATCTTACCTTAGTTAGTCAATTCACCTTAATTGCATTGTCTAATTAACTTAATTTACTAACTTTAATTAATTTTATTACTTAATTAAGTTTCTAACAATTAAGGATTAACTTTAATATAAACTTATCAACTTAAATTGTCAACATTAATTAATTAATTATTGCTTAAAATAGCTATAAAGATAATTAAATTTAACTTGTTAAACTTAAAAACTGAGAGGATTGAATCATCATCCAAGAAAACACTAGTTTACTTGAACAGGTGTCAAGTCTCATCCATTATTTCCCTAAGCTTCCCCCGATCCAAATCCTGAGTTCGCAACCCTTTTTCTCGAGTCCCCTTTATTTTGTGTATATATTTTTAAACTTGCTAAATCCCAAATCTTTTGGATAAATACTTCTAACACGATGACAAAATTGAGTAAACCAACCTCTACCCCGAGGCTAGTCCCGAGGAAAAAAACACGTCTCCCCTCACAAAAAAAAATCAACGTTGATTCGCTAGTAACCTCGTGCACGTGCACAAGCGTTCTGGCCATCCCCGACCGGCGTCACGGTCCTCAATCCACCAGTGACATCACCGTCGACCCTTCAGGCAACCAAGAACCCCGAAATTTTAACCCACTTGAAATCGAGCAAGACAACCTCATCTGAATTTCGTCGATCATCCCAAATTCATCTCGACTTCGATGATTTGATCACCTGAAGCCTTGCAATTCGGGCCTCTGCTCCTCCATGAATCCTTGCATCCTATTCCCCATGACCGATCACCTCCAGTTTCCCTTTGTTGACGAATTCATCGCTTCTTCATCGAGGACCAAAAATAATTATTAAACCCTAAAGTCAACCCGTCGCGCCACCACGGCGACAGTTATCACCTCCGACCATTTTTGCCGCTATCATCCATTCCCAAACTTGCTTCAATACCAACCCTGATGCGACATGATGTCGTGACCATTGGAATTAGACAGTTTTCCAATTTCTAATCAACTCGTAAATACCTCATACATACAAACTAAAAAATCCCAATTTTTATATTAAAAATCGTCATTTCCTATCTTGAATCAATCTACAAAGTCAAATCTTTAATTCATTAATCTTGACTTTTACCTTACCTATGATTTTCACCAATATCTCAAATACTGGACTTAATTATTATGTTAGAATACTTGAATCTATCTTCGAATTAATATAACATCGGTTATAATAAAATTTCAAGTATAAATCACAACCTAAAGTTGTTTGTATGGGAAGATAATTTTTCTTAGGTGATCTTAAGCCTGAGAAAACAACAGAGGATATATATAAACTGTCAATGTCCAGACATTCTAGTTTTATTTATATACATTCATACTTCAATACATTTTTGCAAAACAAAATTCACATCATGAATTCAGAGATTTTTCATTCATCAGGTTATCATATAATTTAAATCCTTGAACCCATTGTTTATTCACCGATTTCAGTTTGAACAGATGTAACGACCCAGAAATTCCGATCCCGAAATTTCTAGATAGTTAAGAAAAGAAGAAAAGAGAAAGAAGAAGAAGACAGAACAAGTCACAGAAACCTCACATTCGCAGCGGATCAAATATAATATCAAATAAAATAGCAGTTATACAAAGAAAACTATATCTGTTAATTTACATTTAAATACATCAGAGTTACACTTGTACATAAACATTGGACAAAACAATCATGTCCAGATATTACAACTACAATATATACAGCGGGTACGCTCCATACGTTCCTGCTATCCAGCTCGCCTCCTGAGCTTCAGAACGTCCTTACCTGGAAATCTGTAATACTCGGTCTGACCCGAGCATTACATCAAAGTAACACCCGGGTCAGGCTGGAAACCAGCGTGAGTAAACTTATCTAACATGGAATACCAAACATACAACTTATATAAACCCGGGGTAACTTGTATCAATTTGCAACTTCACAAGCTGCTATAGACATTACCTATTTAACATATCAATTTCTAAATGCCAAACTTAGATTAAATGGTCCAATTTACTTAAATCATTCCAAATCAGCATATTGATTGCACATATCAATCTATAAAGAATCGAAGTGGTTTCGGGTATTTATTAATACCCGACTCCGGTCTCTTTGAAACCAATATCATCCTAACTTAAATTATTCAAGTGAAATACAACTCAGTTTTTAATACAGGATGTCACATAATTCATCAACAATAGATAACCACATCCTCACAGTTTAAATCAACATATCTTATCACATAGCATCACAAAACATATATTAGGAACAACAATTAATCAAAGACTTCCAATATCTTTCTATTTATCCTTTAATTTTATTTAAGTAATTTACCCTAATTAATTTCATAAACTTAATTATCTTTAACCCAAATATGATAATTAACCTTAATTATTCCATTAATTAATCGTTACCATTATTAATGACCCTCGATTAATAACATCAGTAATTAACTACCCTTAACTACTTCATCAAATAAATTGATTATTCCTAATTATCTCCAATTAATCCCTTGATTAATTCACAAAGTAATTACACTCAAATTACTTTATCATCAAATCACTTCCAATTAATTATATACAGTAAATTCCCATTAATTACTTCCTTAAGTAATTCACCTTTATTAAATTACATTAAGTAATTATACTTCACAAATCATCAAATGATTATTCTAAATTAATTAAACTGAATTAATTAACTTAATCTAATCAAATTAAACTTAATTAATTACAATTAGTAATTAATTCCTTTGCTACTTCCATAAGTAATTATACTTAACAATCAACACAAATGATTACCTTTAAATTAATTAATCTAATTAAAAATTAATCATATTAATTAATTATTAAACAATCCTTAGTTAATGACCTTCATTAACTATTAAACAATTCATTAATTCTTTTTCTAAATAATTAACTTATTTTAATCAATTAAAATTACAAATTAATTGATCATTAATTAATCCCAAATTAATTAAATAATTAAGTGTTAATTTAAAACTTAATTAATCCATTATTATTTGATTAATTAATTATTAATCATTAATTAAAAACAAACCTTATTTAATTAATTATTAACTACAAGTTAATTACTCTAAAATAATTAATCCTAACCCTTTAAGATTAATCCCTTAATTACTTTGAGTAATTATTTATTTCATAAATTTATTAAATAAATTAATTATTCATTTAATTACCCTAATAATTAAATGAAATACTTAACATTAAATTATTATTTACTTAAAACAAGTTTAAAATCAATCTCTAATCTTTAATTGATAAATAGTACTTTTATTATAAAAGAAATTTTACAAAAGTTAAAACAAATTTCTTCTTAAATTAAAACCATTTAAATTTTTACATTATCATTCAAATTTGTTTTAAACACTTAAATTCATAAAACTTAAATTTATTTTAAACCAAAGATGCAAATTCAAATTTGAATCAAATTTAAACTTTGTTTAAACATTACTTTATATTTCACTTTCCAAATTTAAATTCAATTTTTTTTAAAACATTTTAAAACAATAAATCCCTTTTAAAGTTATTTTAAAAAAATTTGAATTTAAAAACTTATTTATTTCTAGCCATGATTCAAACCAAACTTGAATTCACAATTTAAAGTTAGATTTAAAACTTAATTTAAATCTTTATTTAGTATTTAAATTTTAGTTTAAAATTGTTAAAACAAGACAATTTCTGATCTTCAATAAACTAGCTCGAGCAACCTAAAATAACACGAGTAAACTCGAGTTATCAAATTCATTTGAAATTATCAAATTGAAACTAACAGGTTTACCCAAACCTGTAACCACAAATTCACCCGAGCCACTACAACAACCACTTCGAGTCCATCATCCCCTCACTTCGAGCAAAACAAAAGTTTACCCGATACAAACACGAGTTCCCCCCTTTTCTTCCCCAAACAACTGATACCCAAAATCATTGTGCACCTGCACCATTCACGCCGTCACCTCCGGCCATTCACGATCATCTGCGCAAGTCACCAATCATCACCAAAGGCCAAATCAACCTTCAAAACAACTGCAGACACCCCACATCAAAAATTGAACTTCGAGCTCGGAAACTGGATAAATGGTCGAACCTGTAACCGCCTCAAACACCAAGATCGGGTCATCAGAGAACCAACGCCTCCGGCCACATCCACTTCCACACCCCATCTATCTCCAGTTCGAATTAGGAAGGACTCGATCACATATACAGGTCGCAGTGATCAATTTACCGATCAACATTGAAAACTAGGGCTTATCAACTTCAATCCCAAATCACCACTGCCCCCATGCTTTAATCCATCATCCAGTATTTTTCTCAGCAACTTCGATCCATACTCCATCACCAGAAAAGAAACTGGCCACCCAATCTTTCTAAAATGTTAGTTCCAACCCAAAACCTCATTTCTAAACAAACCAGAAATGTTCTTTCAAATTTAAACTAAATTTTATGAATTTAGTTTTAGAATTCAAGTTTTAGTTTATGTAATTGATTTAATATCTTAAATCAATGAATTCTAGATAATTAAATTCATATTATAAAAAAAATTATTCTGTAGTATCTTGCTATTTCCAGAGACATTACAGGTTTCCTCCTCTTTTATTTTTATTTTTATTTATTAAATAAAAACTTAAACTTTAAATTTATATTACAATACCATATTTGATTTAATCATAAATCCTTAACACAGGTTCAGATCAATCTGAAATGGAGTTTTATGTACATTCTTAAAACTTGGAATTTAGGCACTGAAAATGAATTCACAGTAAACATACACCTCTACAGACATACATAATATACCAGAAATAAACTTGAAATATAGCATGCATCATACTTATCTTCAGGAATAAATCAAGTAACTAAATTTACCTAAATTAGTTTAAATAAAAAGAATGTTACTCACTGTTAAGTTTGAACAGAAATTTTCCATTTCATATTCCAGCCCAGATAAAACTTGCTAACACACACATATATATAGGCTTAAATCATTTTAAAACAACATGCACAGGTAATTTCAGATCATATTTATGAGATCACTGCATACTCGTTCAAGAATTATAAATTTATCAAGCTTACTCACCTGTTTATGCAAAGAAAGGACAGAGCTATAAGCTTTGTATTTTAATTTTGATCTGAATGCTGCATGCAAGTTGAAATCTGATCTGATCCTTATTGCTTGAGATGATTTCGATAGGCTTACATCTAGTCCTTGCTTTTGTTTCAAATTGTAGAAGATTGCCTTTAATTTTCTCGCTTTGTTGAATTTCCAGCTCTTCTCTTTTTCTTCATGTTTTTTTTTAAATCTTCGTTTTGTTTTGAAATTTTGTTTCAATTGAAAAAGGAGAAAGGTTTAGAGCTGATGAAAGAAAATACCAATCTCTTTTTCATATTTTTAAATTAAAAGTTTTAACAAATATAGCCACTTGTCCTTAGGTCAATTGTTTAGCTTACACATATCCATTTCAATTTACAAATGTCTTTAAATTACTTAATAAGCTTACAAGTGTTAACTAGTCTTTTATAAATTCATTTAGATTATGTACATTTATGTAATATTTTCATGTAAAAAAATGTATATATGTAGGCTTTTAAATTTTAAGTAAATATACAATGTGAATTTAGGTAGATATTTGTAAATTACTTATGCTATGATCAAAATAAATATAACATATGTTTATATGCTTGGGAAGTTATATTTTAACTTATTATATGAAATTATATTGTTGTTGAAAATTTAGGTTTCAAATGTCCTTTTTATTTCCTAAATTACTAATTTTACATCTACATATATTTAAATGTTTTATACTTGAAATATCTATATAATTCCAAACTATTTTTATTAATAAATATCAAATTAAGACTTATTTATTTGTTTAAATTGCAAATTTGTATTTTAAAACTTTTTAATCCTGTTAATTATCCAATTAACAGATGTCCAAAAATTTGGGTTATCACATTCCTTCCCCCTTTGAATCTTTTCGTCCTCGAAAAGAATCGAAGTCAGAATTTATTAAAATGCTTATTTTTAGAAAAAATTTCATTGATCATTTTTATAATACTTTAGGAATCTATATAATATTACTAAAATACTTTTTATAAAATACTTTTATAACTCGATGTTTCAACCAGTCCATCCTTGTTCTTATAGAAACTCGGTCATACATTGATCAGGCGTACGACTGAAAATTTATAAGTACTTAGCAAACTCATTTTCAACATCCAGTGAAAATACTTTGAAAATAATTTTTATTGAAGATATAGAAAACAGTTTTTGAAAATAGAGGATATATCTTTGGTGATAATGCTCTGGAAATCATCACCCCCATCCATGGTCGCAGTTAACCCGATGGTTACGTTGCCATCCCGACAAAATCCACATATAACTGTAGGCCTCCGCGCCCCTCAATTATGCCATGGAACCCGCTACAGATCGCAGCTACAACCGGGGTTACATAGCTATCACAGCAAAAACCCATATAAATGTAGGCATCAGCGCCCTCGAATTTCGCTGCCAAAAGAATGAAACTTCTCCACTCCACTTGACCATAGATCGTAGTCTACCGATGTTGCGTTGCCTTCCCGGAAAAATCAAGTGTAGACCGTTGACACTCATCCTCCACACGATTTTCTCTATGGTCCCCACGGTAGATCGCAGTGACATCGAGTTACACTGTCGTCACAGCATAACCCAAATTCCCCTGTAGGCATCAGCGCCATCGACTTTCGCTACCCAATAATCCTCAGGAACTAGTTTTTCCGGACTCCTCACAGGATCAACTTTAGAACCCCCATTGGGGCTCAAGGCAGCACCACCCAGTGGTACTCCTGATAAGTCCATTCCAAGGGAGCGCCTTTTTCCCCAGAGCCATCATCATAACATTTTATACTATATATATAGTATCTTTAAACCATACACCTAGTATGATCTCATATAAATCTCCTTTAAACAAAATCGATTATCCCAAAATCGATAATTCTCAAACTAGGCTTTCCAAATATAATATTGATTTTACACAAAAATCAAAAGCCTTTCCAAATCCATAGGTTCCCAAACCTTTTTCCAAAATCCTCATAAGATCCTTTATATATATATATATATATATATATATATATACACAGATATATATAAAATTTTTAAAACTTAGGATCATTTGAAACTTGTATAAAACTCCTTTTATACTTCAAACATTTTCAAAAATCCTTTTCTTCTGGCAAAAGATTCAACAAGGGGAGTTTCATTTTATAGGACAAAGATATTTAACTTTGTTTACTCAAAATCAGATAATCAAATTTGATTACTCTTTTCAATACCATTTTAATTCAAATCCGTACGATGTACACGTATCGTCCGTACGCTATACCAATCTGATCGCTCACTCGATCACAAAATTTCACTTCCGAACTAGTATCGTCCACCCGACCTCCTAGTGCGGACACAGATCTGGTTTCTTGATCAGAAACCGTCATTCTCCTTGCATAGCCATAACTATGATAGAGAATATCCAGAACCAATCAACAATCCATATCCAGGTTCATAGTCGAAAATCGAGTGAAAAAATCCCATTCGGATCGATATAACTATCTCGAAATTCTGTGCTCGAATCTGGATCAAATCACTATGCGAATAGAATAACATACGTACACCCTACGTATTTTTCTTTATTAGTTATTAGCCAAATCAATTCCATTTCTATTCACATTCATTTTGATTTTCATCCACTTACTCTCAATTGCTTCAATCCATTTGGATTATCACCTCTATTCTTATCTCGATTGGGAATTTAACCAATAACAGTTTAAACTCTGTCGAGTTTAAATTTAGAAAATAAATTGAAAAGTTACAGAAATATATAAGTAGGTTGAAAAATAATTACTAGTTTGTAAAATAGCTGTAAAGTAGTTCAGTAATTGTAAAATAATTGGAAAATAGTTAAATAGTCATAGAAATTTTTAAATAATTGCAAAATAGCTATAAAATAGTAATTAGTAGTTGAAAATAGTAATTAGTTTATATAATAGTTAGAAAATTGTTAAACAGTTTCAAAAATAATTGTAAAACAAGTATAAGATAGTTTGGCTTTTAAAAGAAAGGTTGTTTATATAATAAATAGCTTGGAAAATAAGTTTATATTAAAACAATTTATATTAAAAATAGTCCAGAGTCAACACTGTTCACTTCCCAATCTCCATTCCCATCAATTCAATTTAAATTTCCTCTACCATTTAAATTGTCTCAATTCCAATTTAAATAACTTCAATTTCCATTGAAATTGATTCAATCCCAATTCAAGTTGAATTAACCTTAATTTCTTTCCAAATTTAAATCAAATTCTATTTGATTTTAAACATATTCAACTTTAATTACAATCCCAAGCTATTCTAATCACTTTGGACTAATATTCAGTTGAACCCACTTCAATTTCAAATCATTACAAATTAATCCAATCCAAAATTTTCATTTGAATCTTATACTCATACATCTTCAATCACAATTTCAATCAATTCAAATCAAATTCAATTTGAACTAATTTCAAATTTCAAATTTAAACCATCTCGAATTACATAAATTCGAGTTAATACTTCAAATGTTGATTTAATTCCTTTAAATCAATTTAACCTTTAAAGTTTTTAAACAATTCAATTCACAGCTTAAAGATTTTTAACAACAATAGGATGATATCATCTAATTCATTTTAAAACATCCATTCATTTTCAATTTCTAGATTTCAAACCCATTTTGAGACCACTCAAACTCTCAATTACAATCAACCATTTAACTTCCCAATTTAAATCTTAATTTCATTTTAAAATTTACAAATCAGGTTGAACATTCCAACATATTTACCTTTTCCTCAAGTTAAACTTAATTCACTTAACCTAGTCAATCTTACCCAATTTGAATTTTTCATTTCAAAATTTTGAAATTCTCATAAATAATCTTCCCATTTATTAAGTTAAAAAACTTATCATTTTAGGGTATCACATCTTATTCCAAATTTAAAACTCAGCTTTTAGAGTTTATTTCAAACCACCTTTGATATTATGTATATCTACATATATACATATTAATTTCTTTTACCAAGTTATACTTTAAAATTTTAAAGCACCTTTGGTTTTCAAACCTAGTTTCTTTTAAATTTTCAAACAACTCTTGTTTGAAATAGGACCATTTCATTAAATTGCCTTAAATAATATTATTTATTATTTCTTTAAATTCATTACATCATTAATTAATTCCAATTAATCACATTCGGTAATTAACTTATTTCTTAATTACCTTCATTAAGTATTTGCCCTTTGAATTATTTACTTCTAGTTACTTTATTAAGTAACTTTATCATTTCCAATTATTATCCATAAATTAATCTTATTAAATAAAGTTTAATTAATTTCATAAATTAATTGATTATCCTTATCGTGAAACCTTTCCCAAATTCAAGATTTAATTTCAGTTTGAATTTATTCCAAACTTAACTTTATTTAATTTTAGTTTGGTTGTATTACTAATACCACTTAATTTAATTCCAATTCCAGATTTCAATTTGGTGGTATTATATTACTTCTTAATTTAATTCCAAAAATTTAACAACCAATTCCCTTAATATTTTATTAGAAAGAAATATTGCTTTATATATCAAAATATATATTCTTATATAAAATCATTTAAAATCTTTATATAAGAAAATAACAAGTACGCTGTCACATATATATACACACTCAACTCATTCTAGGGTGCCACTTACCCTATCCTTAATGAGTTATCCCACCAGAACCAAGGTTCTCGCTTAACCTTCTGCTCTGATACCAAATGTAACGACCTGGAAATTCCGATCCCGAAATTTCCAGATAGTTAAGAAAAGAAGAAAAGAGAAAGAAGAAGAAGACAGAACAAGTCATAGAAACCTCACATTCGCAGCGGATCAAATATAATATCAAATAAAATAGTAGTTATACAAAGAAAACTATATCTGTTAATTTACATTTAAATACATCAGAGTTACACTTGTACATAAACATTGGACAAAACAATCATGTCCAGATATTACAACTACAATATACACAACGGGTACGCTCCATACGTTCCTGCTATCCAGCTCGCCTCCTGAGCTCCAGATTGTCTTTACCTGGAAATCTGTAATACTCGGTTTGACCCGAGCATTACATCAAAGTAACACCCGGGTCAGGCTGGAAACCAGCGTGAGTAAACTTATCTAACATGGAATACCAAAGATACAACTTTTATAAACCCGGGGTAACTTGTATCAATTTGCAACTTCACAAGCTGCTATAGACATTACCTATTTAACATATCAATTTCTAAATGCCAAACTTAGATTAAATGGTCCAATTTACTTAAATCATTCCAAATCAGCATATTGATTGCACATATTAATCTATAAAGAATCGAAGTGGTTTCGGGTATTTATTAATACCCGACTCCGGTCTCTTCGAAACCAATATCATCCTAACTTAAATTATTCATGTGAAATACAACTCAATTTTTAATACAGGATGTCACATAATTCATCAACAATAGATAACCACATCCTCACAGTTTAAATCAACATATCTTATCACATAGCATCACAAACCATATATTAGGAACAACAATTAATCAAAGACTTCCAATATCGTTCTATTTATCCTTTAATTGTATTTAAGTAATTTACCCTAATTAATTTCACAAACTAATTATCTTTAACCCAAATATGGTAATTAACCTTAAATTATTCCATTAATTAATCGTTACCATTATTAATCACCCTTGATTAATAACATCAGTAATTAACTACCCTTAACTACTTCATCAAATAAATTGATTATTCCTAATTATCTCCAATTAATCCCTTGATTAATTCACCAAGTAATTATACTCAAATTACTTCCAATTAATTATATACAGTAAATT
Organism: Allium cepa; assembly: GCA_030765085.1. NCBI lineage: Eukaryota > Viridiplantae > Streptophyta > Magnoliopsida > Asparagales > Amaryllidaceae > Allium > Allium cepa. The sequence goes on from CM060941.1 coordinate 832,849,424, forward strand.
CCCATTAATTACTTCCTTAAGTAATTCACCTTTATTAAATTACATTAAGTAATTATACTTCACAAATCATCAAATGATTATTCTAAATTAATTAAACTGAATTAATTAACTTAATCTAATCAAATTAAACTTAATTAATTACAATTAGTAATTAATTCCTTAGTTACTTCCATAAGTAATTATACTTAACAATCAACACAAATGATTATCTTTAAATTAATTAATCTAATTAAAAATTAATCATATTAATTAATTATTAAATAATCCTTAGTTAATGACCTTCATTAACTATTAAAAAATTCATTAATTCTTTTTCTAAATAATTAACTTATTTTAATCAATTTAAATTACAAATTAATTGATCATTAATTAATCCTAAATTATTTAAATAATTAAGTGTTAATTTAAAACTTAATTAATCCATTGTTATTTGATTAATTAATTATTAATCATTAATTAAAAACAAACCTTATTTAATTAATTATTAATTACAAGTTAATTACTCTAAAATAATTAATCCTAACCCTTTAAGATTAATCCCTTAATTACTTTGAGTAATTATTTATTTCATAAATTTATTAAATAAATTAATTATTCATTTAATTACCCTAATAATTAAATGAAATACTTAACATTAAATTATTATTTACTTTAACAAGTTTAAAATCAATCTCTTATCTTTAATTGATAAATAATACTTTTATTATAAAAGAAATTTTACAAAAGTTAAAACAAATTTCTTCTTAAATCAAAACCATTTAAAATTTTACATTATCATTCAAATTTGTTTTAAACACTTAAATTCATAAAACTTAAATTTATTTTAATCCAAAGATGCAAATTCAAATTTGAATCAAATTTAAACTTTGTTTAAACATTACTTTATATTTCACTTTCCAAATTTAAATTCAATTTTTTTAAAACATTTTTAAACAATAAATCCCTTTTAAAGTTATTTTAAACAAATTTGAATTTAAAAACTTATTTATTTCTAGCCATGATTCAAACCAAACTTGAATTCACAATTTAAAGTTAGATTTAAAACTTAATTTAAATCTTTATTTAGTATTTAAATTTCAGTTTAAAATTGTTAAAACAAGACAATTTCTGATCTTCAATAAACTAGCTCGAGCAACCTAAAATAACACGAGTAAACTCGAGTTATCAAATTCATTTGAAATTATCAAATTAAAACTAATAGGTTTACCCAAACCTGTAACCACAAATTCACCCGAGCCACTACAACAACCACTTCGAGTCCATCATCCCCTCACTTCGAGCAAAACAAAAGTTTACCCGATACAAACACGAGTTCCCCCCTTTTCTTCCCCAAACAACTGATACCCAAAAATCATTGTGCACCTGCACCATTCACGCCGTCACCTCCGGCCATTCACAATCATCTGCGCAAGTCACCAATCATCACCAAAGGCCAAATCAACCTTCAAAACAACTGCAGACACCCCACATCAAAAATTGAACTTCGAGCTCGGAAACTGGATAAATGGTCGAACCTGTAACCGCCTCAAACACCAAGATCGGGTCACCAGAGAACCAACGCCTCCGGCCACATCCACTTCCACACCCCATCTATCTCCAGTTCGAATTAGGAAGGACTCGATCACATATACAGGTCGCGGTGATCAATTTACCGATCAACATTGAAAACTAGGGCTTATCAACTTCAATCCCAAATCACCACTGCCCCCATGCTTTAATCCATCATCCAGTATTTTTCTCAGCAACTTCAATCCATACTCCATCACCAGAAAAGAAACTGGCCACCCAATCTTTCTAAAATGTCAGTTCCAACCCAAAACCTCATTTCTAAACAAACCAGAAATGTTCTTTCAAATTTAAACTAAATTTTCTGAATTTAGTTTTAGAATTCAAGTTTTAGTTTATGTAATTGATTTAATATCTTAAATCAATGAATTCTAGATAATTAAATTCATATTATAAAAAAATTTATTCTGTAGTATCTTGCTATTTCCAGAGACATTACAGGTTTCCTCTTCTTTTATTTTTATTTTTATTTATTAAATAAAAAATTAAACTTTAAATTTATATTACAATACCATATTTGATTTAATCATAAATCCTTAACACAGGTTCAGATCAATCTGAAATGGAGTTTTATGTACATTCTTAAAACCTGTAATTTAGGCACTGAAAATGAATTCACAGTAAACATACACCTCTACAGACATACATAATATACCAGAAATAAACTTGAAATATAGCATGCATCATACTTATCTTCAGGAATAAATCAAGTAACTAAATTTACCTAAATTAGTTTAAATAAAAAGAATGTTACTCACTGTTAAATTTGAATAGAAATTTTCCATTTCATATTCCAGCCCAGATAAAACTTGCTAACACACACATATATATAGGCTTAAATCATTTTAAAACAACATGCACAGGTAATTTCAGATCATATTTATGAGATCACTGCATACTCGTTCAAGAATCATAAATTTATCAAGCTTACTCACCTGTTTATGCAAAGAAAGGACAGAGCTATAAGCTTTGTATTTTAATTTTGATCTGAATGTTGCATGCAAGTTGAAATCTGATCTGATCCTTATTGCTTGAGATGATTTCGATAGGCTTACATCTAGTCCTTGCTTTTGTTTCAGATTGTAGAAGATTGCCTTTAATTTTCTTGCTTTGTTGAATTTCCAGCTCTTCTCTTTTTCTTCTTGTTTTTTTAATCTTCTTTTTGTTTTGAAATTTTGTTTCAATTGAAAAAGGAGAAAGGTTTAGAGCTGATGAAAGAAAATACCAATCTCTTTTTCATATTTTTAAATTAAAAGTTTTAACAAATATAGCCACTTGTCCTTAGGTCAATTGTTTAGCTTACACATATCCATTTCAATTTACAAATGTCTTTAAATTACTTAATATGCTTACAAGTGTTAACTAGTCTTTTATAAATTCATTTAGATTATGTACATTTATGTAATATTTTCATGTAAAAAAAAATGTATATATGCAGGCTTTTAAATTTTAAATAAATATACAATGTGAATTTTGGTAGATATTTGTAAATTACTTAAGCTATGATCAAAATAAATATAACAAATGTTTATATGCTTGAGAAGTTCTATTTTAACTTATTATATGAAATTATCTTTGTTGTTGAAAATTTAGGTTTCAAATGTCCTTTTTATTTCCTAAATTACTAATTTTACATCTACATATATTTAAATGTTTTATACTTGAAATACCTATATAATTCCAAACTATTTTTATTAATAAATATCAAATTAAGACTTATTTATTTGTTTAAATTGCAAATTTGTATTTTAAAACTTTTTAATCCTGTTAATTATCCAATTAACAGATGTCCAAAAATTTAGGTTATCACAACAGAGGCATACTTTCATGGTCTAGTCATGTGTATGAATATTAACACACACATATATACTAAAAATCATTTTTAAACACATGCACAACATCATTCAATCTTAATTAAAGGATCATCACACTGCTAATTTGGAATGTATTAGATTTTCTTTTCCAAATTAACTCACCTGCACATGCAAGGCAGAGGAGGCCTGGAACCTGATAGTTGATTGAAACTTGATCATCAATTATAACTTGATCTGCTTTAAACCTTTAAGTTGATGTTGAACTTTTGCTCAGGCTGAAACTATAGCTTCTTAACATGCTTGATTCCAGTTTTTGAAAAGAAAACTTATCCTTACTTTGATTTGTGGAAAATCTGAAAGTAGATCTTTCCTATGATTTGAGTTTTGTAATTGTTTGCTTTACTTGTACATTCTTCTTGATCTGGTTTCATTTCCAGATTTAATTTGATGAGAGTTTTTTTTTACTTTGATTTATTCTTAGGTTTGTATACAAGAAAAGAAAGTGTAAAAGCATATAACAAATACCCATTTGATTTTCTTCATTATTTGAAAATAACAAGGAAATAAACTAACATGACACTTGTTTCAAATGTATTATAATTGCTACACTTGTCCATTTTTATGCTTAATGAATTGCATATGTTTATCTTGTAATACATATGATTCACATTTGTAATTTTACTATGCTAATCACTTAACACATGTCCTTTAAGGTTAGTTAGTTATAATTAAATGTTAATTAGTATTTAAAATTAAAAGTTAATAAAAGCTTTTAACAAAATAAATTAGTTTTTAATGCTTAGTTATATAGATAATTTTTTTTAAAGAATAAAACCAAGTATAAAATAAAAACAATACACATATCTATTATTTGAAAATAACATTTTAGGTAATTTAAATAGAATTTATAAAGAGGTTGTAAGTTACTTGTTATTTAAATGAATAAATGTTTCATTTATAAATTGTATTTTAAACTTCATATCTAATTTACAAATCATATTTATTATTTTTCAAAGAAAATAAAACAAATCTTATTTAGACTTAAACTTATGCTAAAATCAATTTAAACAATTTTATCTTAACAATTTTTAAAACTATATAGTTATTTATTAAAGTAAGATTATTAAATCAATTCAAATTTATTTACAAAAATTATCAAATCAATTTAATTTTTTGTACAGATTATTTCATTTATATTGCCAAAAATCTCAGGATATCACATTACACTTAGACTTTGGGTAAGTAATAAGCATGATTATAACATCTTTACTATTAATAATGAGAATTCCATGAACTGATTTCAACCGTGTCCTTTTGAAATACCCAAATTACCCTTCTACTCCTGTTCTTTTCGACCTCTCTTCATACCATGTCCTGTTCCTTTTGCATCATTCTTCCCTAAAATTAAGAAACCTAAAATGCCACAACTCTCATATCTCCCTCGCTTAGGACGTAGATCTAATTCCACATTGATTCAACATCCATCATCTTCCCCAACGTCTTCTCTCATGACCTACCGATGGTTAGTCCATAGCGATTCCACATCCACAATCTTCTTTTCAAGCTTCTGTTCGAACCCACAAACTAGGCTTAATTCAAAAATAAATTGCTAAAATCATTGTGATTGAGGTTAGTTCATCATTCTATATTCAGTAGCATTAAGATTCTAAAGTTCTAATCCAATGTCCTTTAGCATTTGATCTCAGGAACATTTGTACTACATGGAAGAAATTTAGTCTTCGCCGGTTCTCAACTGTTAGGATTTTAATATGGTAACTCGACCAATTGAATTAATAATAAATTTTTTATCATAGCACTTTTGAAATTCCAAATTATTATCATTGATCATTGATAGGAATTATGATAATTGTATCATTTTGAAAAAAACATTTTACTATATACATGGACTACTTCCTACAACCCTACTATTATCTTGATCGAAAATTACTTGCTTTGGTTTAACTATAACGTTCAGTAGATACTAGCACACACTGTTAAGATATATTTTTGCTTACATCTTCTACAGACTTCATGTCAGTTGGCCACATCAACCTAAAGTTGTTTGTATGGGAAGATAATTTTTTTTAGGTGATCTTAAGCCTGAGAAAACAACAGAGGATATATATACACTGTCAATGTCCAGACATTCCAGTTTTATTCATATACATTCATACTTTAATACATTTTTGCAAAACAAAATTCACATCATGAATTCAGAGATTTTTCATTCATCAGGTTATCATATAATTTAAATCCTTGAAACCATTGTTTATTCACTGATTTTAGTTTGAACAGAGGCATACTTTCATGGTCTAGTCATGTGTATGAATAATAACACACATATATATACTAAAAATCATTTTTAAACACATGCACAACATCATTCAATCTTAATTAAAGGATCATCACACTGCTAATATGAAATGTATTAGATTTTCTTTTCCAAATTTACTCACCTGCACATGCAAGGCAGAGGAGGCGTGGAACCTGACAGTTGATTGAAACTTGATCATTAATAATAACTTGATCTGCTTTAAACCTTTAAGTTGATGTTGAACTTTTTCTTCAGGCTGAAACTATAGCTTCTTAACATGCTTGATTCCAGTTTTTGAAAAGAAAACTTATCCTTACTTTGATTTGTGGAAAATCTGAAAGTAGATCTTGCCTATGATTTGATTTTGTAATTGTTTGCTTTAACTGTACATTCTTCTTGATCTGGTTTTATTTCCAGATTTAATTTGCTGAGAGTTTATTATTATTATTTTTTTACTTTGATTTTTCCCTAGGTTTGTATACAAGAAAAGAAAGTGTAAAAGCATATAACAAATACCCATTTGATTTTCTTCATTATTTGAAAATAAAAAGTAAATAAACTAACATGACACTTGTTTCAAATGTATTATAATTGCTACACTTGTCCATTTTTATGCTTAATGAATTGCATATGTTTATCTTGTATTATATATGATTTACATTTGTAATTTTACTATGCTAATCACTTAACACATGTCCTTTAAGGTTAATTAGTTATAATTAAATGTTAATTAGTATTTAAAATTAAAAGTCAATAAAAGCTTTTAACAAAATAAATTAGTTTTTAATGCTTAGTTATATAGATAATTTTTTTTTAAAGAATAAAACCAAGTATAAAATAAAAACAATACACATATCTATTATTTGAAAATAACATTTTAGATAATTCAAATAGAATTTGTAAAGAGGTTGTAAGTTACTTGTTATTTAAATGAATAAATGTTTCGTTTATAAATTTTATTTTAAACTTCATATCTAATTTACAAATCATATTTATTATTTTACAAAGAAAATAAAACAAATCTTATTATAAATCTTATTTAGACTTAAACTTATGCTAAAATCAATTTAAACAATTTTATCTTAACAATTTTTAAAACTATATAGTTATTTATTAAAGTAAGATTATTAAATCAATTCAAATTTATTTACAAAAATTATCAAATCAATTTAATTTTTTATATATATTATTTCATTTATATTGCCAAAAATCTCGGGATATCACATTCCTCCCCCTTAGAATCTTTTCGTCCTCGAAAAGGAACGAAGCCAGAATTTATTAAAATGCTTAAAATCATATAGATTTTCTTTGATCATTTTTAAAATAGTTTTAAAATAGTTTTTATAAAAATACTTTTTATAACTCGATGTCTGAACAAGTCCATCCTCGTTCTCATAGAAATTCGGTCATACATTGATCACGCGTAAGTCTGAAAATCTATAAGTACTTAGCAGACCCATTTTCAACACCCAGTGAAAATACTTGAAAAATAACTTTATTGAAAATGTTGAAAACAGTTTTTAAAAATAGAGGATATATCTTTGGTGAGAATGCTATGGAAATCATCACCCCCATCCATGGTCACAGTTACATTCCAGGGTTACGTTGCCGTCGCAACAAAAGTCCATGTAACTGCAGGCTCTCCGTGGCCTCTCGATTACGCCATGGAACCCACACAACATATCACAGTTACATCCAGGGTTACGTTGCCGTCGCAGCAAAAGTCCATGTAACTACAGGCTCTCAGCGGCCTCTGATTTTCGTTGTCGAAATGAAACCTCTCCACTCCTACATAGGTCGCAGTCTGCCGATATAAAATCAAACGCAGACTGTTGGCTCTCAGCGGCACACACGACTTTCGCTATGTTACCATAGATCGCTGTCTACCGATATAAAATCAAACGTAGACCTTGGCTCTCAGCGACACATACGATTTTCGCTATGGTAACCTCAACTTAAGATCCCCAGGAACTAGTTTTGTCCGGACTCCTCACAGGATCAACTTTAGAACCCCCCCCCCTCCCCGGGGCTAAAGGCAGCACCACTCCGTGGTACTCCCGAGAAGTTCATTTCAAGGGAGCGCCTTTTTCCCCAAAGCCATCATAAAAACATTTTATACTATATACATATAGTATCTTCAAATCATACACCTAGTAGGATCTCATACAAAGTTCCTTTACACAAAATCGATTATTCCAAAATCGATAATTCTCAGATTAGGCTTTCTAAATTTCAATATTGATTTTACCCAAAAATCAAAAGCCTTTCCGAATCCAAAGGTTCCCAAAACCTTTTTCCAGAATCCTCATATGATCCTTTATATATATATATATATATATATATATATATATTCAGATATATAAAGTCTTTCAAAACTTTGGATCATTTCAAACTTGTATAAAACTCCTTTTATACTTCAAACATTTTCAAAAACCCTTTTCTTCCGAGCAAAAGATTCATCAAGGGGAGTTTCACTTTATAAAACAAAGATATTTAACTTTGTTTACTCAAAATCAAATATTCAAATTTGATTACTCCTTTCAATATCAATTTCATTCAAATCTGTACGATGTACACATCATCCGCACGCTATACCAATCTGATCGCTCACTCGATCACACAATTTCACTTCCGAACTAGTATCGTCCACTCGACTTCCTAGTGCGGAGTCAGATCTGGTTTCTTGATCATAAACCGTCATTCTCCTTGTATAGTCATAATTATGATAGAGAATATCCAGAACTAATCAACAATCCATATCCAGGTTCGCCGTCGAAAATCGAGTGAAAAATCCCAACCCGGATCGACATACTATCTTGAAATTTTGTACTCAAATCTGGATCAAATCACTATGCGAATAGAGTAACATACGTACACCCTACGTATTTATCTTTATTGGTTATTAGCCAAATCGATTCCATTTCTATTCACATTCACTTTGATTTTCATTCACTTACTCACAATTGTTTCAATCCATTTGGATTATCACCTCTATTCTTATCTCGATTGGGTATTTAACCAATAACAGTTTGAACTCCGACTAGTTTATTCAGAAAATAGCTTGAAAAATTTAAAAGTAGATAAGTAGTTGGTAAATAATTACTAGTTTGTAAAATATGTGTTAAATAGTTAGAAAATAGTTAAAATAATTATAGAAATTTTAGGTAATTGCAAAGTAATAGTAAGATAGTAATTAGTTTTGTAAAATAGTTGAAATATAGTAATTAATTTATAAAATGGTTGGAAAACAGTTTCAAAATAATTGTAAAACAAGTATAAGATAGTTTGGCTTTTAAAAGAAAGGTTGTATATATAATGAATAGCTTGGAAAAATAGGTTTATATTAAAACAATTTATATTAAAAATGGTCCAGAGTCAAAATTGTTCACTTCCCAATCTCCATTCTCATCAGTTTAATTTAAATTTCCTCTACCATTTGATTTGACCCAATTCCATTTTAAATAACTTCAATTTCCATTGAAATTGATTCAACCCCAGTTCAAGTTGAATTAACCTCAGTTTCTTTCCAAATTTAACTTTATTCAACCTTGATCTCAAATTCTACTAATTCAAATAAATTTCAATTGAACTAGTTCTAGTTTCAATTCATTTCAACTCCTGCTTGAATTAATCCCAAATTCAAACTCCATTTCCAAATCAAGTTGAATTATTCTTGATTTCCTTCCAAATTCAATTCAAATTCCATTTGAATTTAAAACTATTCAACTTTAATTACAATTCCAAATTATTCAAATCAATCCAATTCAAATTTTCCATTTGAATTTTGTACTTATACATCTTCAATCACAATTTCAATTAATTCAAATCAAATTCAATTTGAACTAATTTCAATCCAAATTCCAAATTTAAACCATCTCGAATTATATAAATTCGAGTTAAATTCACTAAGGTTGGTTTAGCCCTTTAAACCAAGTTAACCTTTATTAAAAACTTTCAAACAATTTAATTTCAAATTAAAGTTAGATTTTCTTTTATCTCAATAATGGATATATCACCACACTTCATTTCTTATTCATTTAAACAAATCCAATTTCACAATTTAAATATTTCCAGTTTCCAGATCTCAATACCCATTTTGAGATTACACAAACTCCCCATTCAGATTAACCATTTAACTTCCCAAGTTAAATTCCAATTCCATCTTAAAATTCCCAAATCAGGTTGATCATTCAAAATTATTTAACTTTTTCCCCGATTGAACTCAATTCACTTAATCCAGTCAATCTTACCCAATTCGAATTTCCATTTCAACTTATCCTTGATATCATGTATATCCACATATATACATATTAACTTCTTTTACATACCAAGTTATACTTTAAAAAAAATTTAAACCACCTTTGGTTTTTAATTCAAAACAAATTTCTTTAAATTTTCAAACAACTCTTGTTTGAAATAGGACCATTTCATTCAAATGCATTAAATAATATTATTTATTATTTCTTTAAATTAATTACATTATTAATTAATTCCAATTAATCACATTCGGTAATTAACTTATTTCTTAATTACCTTCATTAAGTAATTGTCCTTTAAATTACTTACCTCTTGTTACTTCATTAAGTAACTTCCTCTTAATTTATCATTTCCAATTATTATCCATAAATTAATCTCATTAAATAAAGTTTAATTAATTACATAAATTAATTGATTATCCTTATCCTGAAACCTTTCCCAAATTTAATTTTAGTTTGGTTGTATTTATATTACTTCTTAATTCTTACTGTTACTTTTAGTTTAATTAATACGACAACCAATTTCCTTAATATAATAGATAATCTATTTCTTATATAAGATTCATTTACTTTTGAAATCATTTAAAAACCTTTATATAAGAAAATAACAAGTACGCTCTCTCATATATATATACTCAACTCATCCTAGGGTACCACTTACCCTATCCTTAATGAGTATACCAACCAGAGCCAAGGTTCTCGCTTAACCTTCTGCTCTGATACCAAATGAAACGACCCGGAATTTTCGATCTCGAAAATTCCAGATAGTTAGAGAAAAGAAGAAAGAGATAGAAGAAGAACAGAAAAGAAATACACAATCTCACATTCGCAGCGGATAAAATATAATATCAATAATAATAGTTATACCAAAGAAAACTGTCTCTATCAATTTACATCGATATATCCGAGTTACAACAATTTTATACAACATTGGACAGATACAATTTAACATGTCTCAGATATATACAATATCATAGTGGAAACTCTTCATACGTCCCTGCCATCCAGCTCGCCTCCTGAGCTCCAGAACGTCCTTACCTGAAAATCTGTAATACTCGGTCTGACCCGAGCATTACATCAAAGTAACACTCGGGTCAGGCTGGAAATCAGCGTGAGTAAACCCATCTAACAAGGAACACAAAAATGTAAAACTTATATAAAACCCGGGTAACTTATATCAATTTACAACTTCACATTATTGTAGACATCATTTAATCCTCACATCAATTTCTAAGTACCAAACTTAGATTTAAATGATCCAGTTCACTTAAATCATCCCAGTCCAATATAGATTTCACAAATCAAATCTAAACAGAGTTATTATTGATTACAAATCGAAGTGGTTTCGGGTATTTACTAATAACCGACTCCGGTCTCTTCGCATTCAATTTCCATCTTCATCCCCCATTGATTAAGTGAAACATAATTCAACTTTTAATACAAAATGTCACTTTTAATATAGCAATTTATCAATGACAGATAACCACACAATCACTATACAAGACAAAATGATCATATCACAAACATTTTATAACAGAAATATCAACCAATCATTCATAAGCAAGATTGATTAGTCACCCATTCATAATCAAATTAATTTCCTTAATCACTTTTAATCTTGCTTACTTAACAATAATAAATTATAAACCAATAATTAATCTTCCCTTAATTATTCTTTCTAATTACATTCAGTAATGGCCTTTAATTAATTTACCACATTTATTAATCAACCTTGATTAATCACATTCAGTAATTACTTATTTCTAATTACTTACATTAATTAATTAACTACTGAATTAATCAAGGAATCCTTTAATTAATTGTACTGAGAAATTAATGCTTAAATTACTTTCTCTAAGTAATTATTCTTTTACTTACTTTCCATCAAGTAATTACCCATTAATTAATTACATTCTGTAATTATCCATTAATTACTTCACTTAATTATTGACATTCAGTAATCAGCCTTTAATTACTTTTATTATCATCACTAATTAATTCCATTAAGTGATTAGTCCTTAATTAATCACATTAATAAATCAATCCATTAAATTGATTTCTCAAATTAATTATCCTTTATTAATTTGTAAAAATAATAATTTATACTGAGAAATCCTCTCTTAATTACTTTGCTATGAATCAGTTATTCAACTTAGCTTAAATAACATTGGTTATTTACAAAACATTTGATACTAAATAAATTAATCCTTCTTAATTAACCAACTAATCCTTAATTAAATTCTTAATTAATACCTAGATACTTAATATCTAATTAATTATACTTACTAATTATCTTACCTTAGTTAGTCAATTCACCATAATTGCATTGTCTAATTTAACTTAATTTACTAACTTTAATTAATTTTATTACTTAATTAAGTTTCTAACAATTAAGGATTAACTCTAATATAAACTTATCAACTTAAATTGTCAACATTAATTAATCAATTATTGCTTAAAATAACTATAAAGATAATTCAATTTAACTTGTTAAACTTAAAAACTGAGAGGATTGAATCATCATCCAAGAAAACACTAGTTTACTCGAACAGGTGTCAATTCTCATCCACTATTTCCCTAAGTTTTCCCCGATCCAAATCCTGAGTTCGCAACCCTTTTTCTCGAGTCCCCTTTATTTTGTGTATATATTTTTAAACTTGCTAAATTCCAAATCTGTTAGATAAATACTTCTAACATGATGACAAAACCGAGTAAACCAACCTCTACCCCGAGGCTAGTCCCGAGGAAAAAAACACGTCTCCCCTCACAAAAAAAAGATCAACGCTGATTCGCCAGTAACCTCGTGCACGTGCACGAGCGTTCTGGCCATCCCCGGCCGGCGTCACGGTCCTCAATCCACCAGTGACATCACCGTCGACCCTTCAGGCAACCAAGAACCCTGAAATTTTAACCCACTTGAAATCGAGTAAGACAACCTCATCTGAATTTCGTCGATCATCCCAAATTCATCTCGATTTCGATGATTTGATCACCCGAAGCCTTGCAATTCGGGCCTCTGCTCCTCCATGAAACCTTGCTTCCTATTCCCCTTGACCGATCACCTCCAGTTTCCCTTTGTTGACGAATTCATCGCTTCTTCATCGAGGACCAAAAATAATTATTAAACCCTAAAGTCAACCCGTTGCGCCACCACGGCGACAGTTATCACCTCCGACTATTTTTGTCGCTATCATCCATTCCTAAACTTGCTTCAGTACCAACCCTGAGGCGACATGATGTCGTGACCATTGGAATTAGACAGTTTTCCAATTTCTAATCAACTCGTAAATTCCTCATACATACAAACTTAAAAATCCCAATTTTTATATTAAAAATCGTCATTTCCTATCTTGAATCAATCTACAAAGTTTAATTCATTAATCTTGATTTTTACCTTACTTATCATTTTCACCAATATTTCAAATATTGGACTTAATTATTATGTTAGAATACTTGAATCTATCTTCGAATTAATATAACATCAGTTATAATAAAATTTCAAGTATAAATCACAACCTAAAGTTGTTTGCATGGGAAGATAATTTTTTTAGGTGATCTTAAGCCTGAGAAAACAACAGAGGATATATATACACTGTCAATGTCCAGACATTCCAGTTTTATTCATTTACATTCATACTTTAATACATTTTTGCAAAACAAAATTCACATCATGAATTCAGAGATTTTTCATTCATCAGGTTATCATATAATTTAAATCCTTGAAACCATTGTTTATTCACCGATTTTAGTTTGAACAGAGGCATACTTTCATGGTCTAGTCATGTCTATAAATATTAACACACATATATATACTAAAAATCATTTTTAAACACATGCACAACATCATTCAATCTTAATTAAAGGATCATCACACTGCTAATTTGAAATGTATTAGATTTTCTTTTCCAAATTTACTCACCTGCACATGCAAGGCAGAGGAGGCCTGGAACCTGACAGTTGATTGAAACTTGATCATTAATTATAACTTGATCTGCTTTAAACCTTTAAGTTGATGTTGAATTTTTTCTTCAGGCTGAAACTATAGCTTCTTAACATGCTTGATTCCAGTTTTTGAAAAGAAAACTTATCCTTACTTTGATTTGTGGAAAATCTGAAAGTAGATCTTGCCTATGATTTGAGTTTTGTAATTGTTTGCTTTAACTGTACATTCTTCTTGATCTGGTTTTATTTCCAGATTTAATTTGCTGAGAGTTTATTTTTTTTTTTTTTACTTTGATTTTTCCCTAGGTTTGTATACAAGAAAAGAAAGTGTAAAAGCATATAACAAATACCCATTTGATTTTCTTCATTATTTGAAAATAAAAAGTAAATAAACTAACATGACACTTGTTTCAAATGTATTATAATTGCTACACTTGTCCATTTTTATGCTTAATGAATTGCATATGTTTATCTTGTATTATATATGATTTACATTTGTAATTTTACTATGCTAATCACTTAACACATGTCCTTTAAGGTTAATTAGTTATAATTAAATGTTAATTAGTATTTAAAATTAAAAGTCAATAAAAGCTTTTAACAAAATAAATTAGTTTTTAATGCTTAGTTATATAGATAATTTTTTTTAAAGAATAAAACCAAGTATAAAATAAAAACAATACACATATCTATTATTTGAAAATAACATTTTAGGTAATTTAAATAGAATTTATAAAGAGGTTGTAACTTGTTATTTAAATGAATAAATGTTTCATTTATAAATTGTATTTTAAACTTCATATCTAATTTACAAATCATATTTATTATTTTTCAAAGAAAATAAAAAAAAATCTTATTATAAATCTTATTTAGACTTAAACTTATGCTAAAATCAATTTAAACAATTTTATCTTAACAATTTTTAAAACTATATAGTTATTTATTAAAGTAAGATTATTAAATAAATTCAAATTTATTTACAAAAATTATCAAATCAATTTAATTTTTTGTACAGATTATTTCATTTATATTGCCAAAAATCTCAGGATATCACATTACACTTAGACTTTGGGTAAGTAATACGCATGATTATAACATCTTTACTATTAATAATGAGAATTCCATGAACTGATTTCAACCGTGTCCTTTTGAAATACCCAAATTACCCTTCTACTCCTGTTCTTTTCGACCTCTCTTCATACCATGTCCTGTTCCTTTTGCATCATTCTTCCCTAAAATTAAGAAACCTAAAATGCCACAACTCTCATATCTCCCTAGCTTTAGGACGTAGATCTAATTCCACATCGATTCACATCCATCATCTTCCCCAACGTCTTCTCTCATGACCTACCGATGGTTAGTCCATAGCGATTCCACATCCACAATCTTCTTTTCTAGCTTATGTTCGAACCCATAAACTAGGCTTAGTTCAAAAATAAATTGCTAAAATCATTGTGATTGAGGTTAGTTCATCATTCTATATTCAGTAGCATTAAGATTCCAAAATTCTAATCCAATGGCCTTTAGAATTTAATCTCAGGAACATTTGTACTGCATGGAAGACATTTAGTCTTCGTCGGTTCTCAACTGTTAGGATTTTAATATGGTAACTCGACCAATTGAATTAATAATAAATTTTTTATCATAGCACTTTTGAAATTCCAAATTATTATCATTGATCATTGATAGGAATTCTGATAATTGTATCATTTTGAAAAAAACATTTTACTATATACATGGACTACTTCCTACAACCCTACTATTATCTTGATCGATAATTACTTGCTATGGTTTAATTATAACGTTCAGTAGATACTAGCATACACTGTTAAGATAAATTTTTGCTTACATCTTCTACAGACTTCATGTCGGTTGGCCACATCAATATATAATTTTTTTATTAATACTTTTTTTTTATTAGTACATGCCCTCTATGAAAGCTTGACTGATATTTTTGGAACTTTTTTTTCTTCCTGATTGGAATGGTCTGTTGTTTCAAGTATGATAGCCTTGCAAATTTGTATTAAGTTTCAACTGTAAAGATCATTTCAACTAAATTCAACCTTTGCAATACTGATGTATGGTTTTAAGATTTTCAAATCATTGGCATTTGTAATGCTTAGGCACATATCTGTTTTTTTTTCATACAAAGTTTGTCTTATCCTCGATATAACTCATGCTTGAATCAGTATATTTAGTTTATTCGATTGGTACAGAAGTTTTAAAGATTAGAACATAAAATTAGTACTCAAGATGGATTAATATGCATTGTTTCATGTGTTTATTTTAATAGATCATTTTACACATATAACTTAAAGTTGCTGTTATCAATCACTTAACATGAACGAAGCAATAATTTATGCATATACCTTTAGTTCATTTTGTTTATTTTAGGAGTATGTACCTCTTGAAAATATATGAAAATATTGAATATGTGGTCATGTTTAATGTTTACATTTGATTAGTTCATTTTTTCCATTTCTTTTTTTGGTTTTTGACATGTCAGTGGCTATCTTAGTACTTGTACTTAAAAATGTCACACTGTTGAGTATGACATGAGTATATGTTTCTTCGAATTTTAGAAGTCATCTTAAATAACATTAAAGAAGAGACACATGAATTAAACTATGAAAATGGAATGAGATAAATAAGTTCAAAGTCCAGAACTATGAATAGAGACTTAACAAAGCTCACAAAAGTAAACAAACTGTAAATAGAGACACTGTAGGAAGCCGACGTATCATTTATAAGAAACACAATTTTAAGGATTAGTCTCAAATTCCATGTGAAGGGAATGGCTGTATTAGTTCATTACTTATCATTATCATTAAACGTATTATATATGGTTTGAATTTGATAAATGAGTAATTGAGGGTAATATCTTATTAAAGGATCAGAACCCTATTTCTAGGTCCATTTTTAGTTTAATTGGGTTTTCTCCGACTATTACAACCTGCAAGGTAAAGTTTAGATCTTTTGATCAAGGTTGGGCTCACTAAAAATTACCAGTATCTAATGGTTCAAATTTAAGAGCTTTTGGACAACCGTAAATGCATAATAACATTAACAATATATACATATATATTAACAATAAACGCACACACATACGTGATTTAAATTTCAAGCTTTAAAGTTGATGTTGTTACAATCTTAGAATATTGCCTCATGACTAAAGAAAACAACCCCACGCAAGTGAGAGGCCCTAAAGAGCTAAACAAGCATGCATGCGTTAACAATATTTGATGGTAGAACAATGGAGAGTGCATGTAGAGAGAACTTAGATTGAGAAAACTACAATGGTAGGGTGAGAATACAAATAAGCATATGTGTATTGAGAGAGTATGAACAACCTGACGTGAAATCCAGTGAAGGTGAGGCAACTTGAATCATGCACAAACCTATAGCAACCTCAAGCAAACTTAGGCAATGTAAAATTGAACTGCAATATAGATACTAAGACAAAGGAAAGCTATAGGAGCCCAAACGACAAAGAACTAGATGGAAGCTTCAAGTATATATATGCACTGGCAATATACGATGCAAGAAGCCTAAAACAAAAGCTATGCAAATAATGAGCTAACTCAAGTAACAAAAAAGAGAGGCACATTATGCTGCTGTGGTAAGAGCCAAAATAGGTGAACGGTGCTAAGATAAGCGAAGCTGAAGCTGGCAAATGAATAGAGTGTGTTTGACTTCAAACATATTAAAGCCAAAAAAGAGCAGCAAAAAGTGATCATGAAATGGAATCTTGAATGGTATGAAGCACTTACTTGAAATAAACGGATAGTTGTAGCAATTATAAATGCATGCAGGTTGTATGCTCGTAGGTTATAATAAGAAATAGAATGGAATGAGGCTTATTTTAAGACTAAGGACAAATTAATAAGCAAAGATAGTAGAGATAAATTGTAAAGGCTTATTTAAATAATTTATCTAAGTTAATAAGCAAAGATGAAAGTAGGACCTGTACCAAATAGCATTTTCCTATTATTTCTATGGACATAGTGTTTTCACATAAACCTAAAGTGAGACGAAGGGCATGCTTATACTTATAATGGTAGTAATTGGTTAATACGTAGAAGTCCAAATCACGGGGATTTGGGCAAGGGGCGCAACTGGATATAGTTTAGATGACGGGCCAGTACCAACAGCATTTCGCTTGTTATTTCTATGGATATGGTGTTTCAATTAATCCTGAAATGAGATGAGGGGCACGCTTATGCTGGAGCTTGAGGTAACAAGAAGACCTCATAGGTGGAACAGTAGGTAACATGTGCTTAGTGGTGGTCATGCGTGTGAATTCCAATGATGGCTCATAAATCAATATGAGTTCCAAGGGATTAGTATGTGTATCTTTGTAGACACGTTGTCTTCTATGTAGAGAGTTATATATCGTATAGTCCACAGTGGATACTTTGCGTGCCATTCGTATACACTGTTGTCTTCTGTGTAGGGAGCTATATAGCATCTAGTCCGTGGAAGGTCTATGGAGTAGCAGGCCAATCTAATGGTAGAATTAGGATTTTAGCCTAATTATAGGATTAAGAATTCAGCCTTATCAAAGCAGCTATCATAGACAAGTGCAAACAATCAAATTTAATCAATTATGTCAATTTAGTTAATTCGTATTTATTCCTAGCATATTCCTTCTCTCTATTCCTTTCTTTCCTTTTATATACAACAACTATTGTAAAGTCCATTACTTTTACTTTGCTTAAAGATTCTAGTAATTACTATCATTCACCAGACTTTTAGTCTGACCCACTCCTATATTTTCCTCTTTTCCCCCCAAAGGCTAGCAAGAGCAAGGACGATAGATTGTAGACACTTGAAGACTTCTTTGGCCGAGATTTCTTACGTATTTCTCTTCTTTATTTTTAATTTTTAGCTTATTCCATGAACTGACACTTTGGGAGGGATAGTTTGTACTCTGATATTTATGAGACCGAGGTTTTGATTTCATGAGACATATAATGGTATTTTGAGACATATGATGTATTTGGTTTTATAATTCTATATTATGAAGTTTGACTTTTAGCAAATTATTATTTCAATTTTTTTATTGTTTTTATCCATTTTGTCTTATGAATCTTAGTCTCTGCTAGTTTTAGATACACCAACAATGCACCACGTATTTTAGTGTGTCCTTTTGGCTATACTAAGGGGTGTGGGGGTGTTATAGAGACCCTAGAATGAGTATTAGTGTATTATATATAAGAGAACGTATTTGTTAGTGACATAAAATGTTTTATATTGTTTTGATTTATATGTTGAGTGACTTAAGAACTCTGGTCGAGATGTGGGATGCTACAGTGTCGATAGGGGTTTCTAAACACTTGAACAAGGCAAACTAACACAGTATTGTTTTGAAATTGGGTAAATCACGCCAGTCCATGAACAGGATCAGAAGAGTGCAATCATGCCGGGGGAAAATGTAATGACTTATTCCATAGTTTCTAATTTCCTATAAGTGCATGGGGTTTACCACTTGGGAATAACAACTTCCACAAATGGAAGTCAGATTGCAACATAAATCGGTTGAAGGAAATTCGACCCTACGCGAATATGAATAACCATGGAATTGGTTAAACAATGGCCCTACATCGTCCAATGGGGGTGTGATGGTTATAAAAAAAGCTAGGTAACAAAAATTTCCAAGACTCTCATTCCTTCGGAATGTGACGTAGCTCGGAATTAGGCAATGTAGAGAAAGTTGCCATATTAGGTTGAAAGGAATCTACCCAACACTATAGATTCAGACGAACGATTCAATCCCAACTTATAGGATATTCAACATTGCCCGAAGATAAGGCAGCGCCGAAGGGAAATCCCACGAATCGAGCCGCTCATATTCTAGTTTCTATAGATAAAAGCTGGTACAAAATTTAACTTCCAGTATTCAACCTAAAATTATTTTGACACAACCTAGAGATAGGCAACTTCGAGAGAAGGTAACTTGGAACCAAGCAGCTAAGTTGCTAGTTCTCGAAGACAAGAATTGACATATGAACATGACTTCCATGATAACGTTGGTAGTTAAGCAAGATAGCATGGCTAAGGACAAGCAAGGAAAATCACGAAAAATCAAAAATTAAATCATCGAACTTCCTCAACACTAGCGTAGGATTAAGAGCCAGACCAAAGGTAATTGAATCATTTCCCCACATCTTTCCATCTCTCATAGAAGCTCGAATACACGAATTCAATAGTTTATCTCCCATAATAGAGGTAGGTGCACAAATACTTCGTCGAAAGGGAACCTTGCCAAGTCTAAACACGAATAAGCGCAAATTTGTTTAGATAACAGTTCTATTTCGCAAAGTAGATCATTCTGGCAACAAATTTCCATCTAGGGAAATGAAGGTCTTAACATTTAGAAATTTGGCATTTCTCGAAAATAGGCAACGTCGAGTAGAAACCAACTTCCCTCGCTCGAAAATCTGACACTGCCCGAAGATTGACAACACCATGAAGAAATCCACGGAGTTGAGTCATTCATGCACAAGTTTCTAGAGATAGATATTGATGCATGACTACGATCTCAACACTTAAAGTGGAGAAATTTGGTTACAGCCAAGGAATTAATAGCATTAAAATTTTGGATCTTAGAATCAAGTAAAAGAGTCACTAGTTCTCGGAGAGGAAACTACAGTGTGAATTAGGTTGGGGGCAGTCAAACGTATTGCTCGGGAAACCTAGCCTTTTGAAAATGTATGGACTTAGTATTCAGAGTGATCAGGCCTATGAACTAGGGTATATACACTTACAGTTAGTCGAAATGGACTCGAACGAGCTAACCAGAAACATAAGCAAAGAAATTGCTTGGATTTCATCTATGATACAAAGTTGTGAGATAACATAGACTTTTTGTAACGACCCATAATTTCGCTACTTCGAAAATATGAGATTTCGTTCATTTTAAATGTAAAGGAATTTAAATCTTAGATAAAAATGTTATATATAATGTATAATGATGAAGAAATCATCTATTCTTATAGTTAATAAATTAAAAAGTATAAATTTGGATTTTTGAACAAATCGACAAAAGTTAAGTTTTGTTAATAATAAATAAAGGCTTAAATAAATGGATTTAAATATTTATTTAAAAAGTTAAATCTTATTTAAAACATCTAATAAAGATAATAAAGTATATTTATATATTTAAAAATATGTTAATAATCGTTTTACAAAAATAATCAAAATTTGTCGCATTTTGTCAATTTTACATACACTATAAAAATATAGATTTTGATATTAATTAAGTATGATTTAAAAAAATAAAGGGACATATTTAAATTTATTTAAAGAAGTAAAAAGTTCATTTTAAAGTTTGCTTTACTTCAATATATAGCTTAACAAAAAGGTCAAATTTTGACTGCAAAATTTATCGACAAAAACGCCGTTTTCAATCGAAACAAGTTGTCGACAAGTTGTTACAACTTGATACTTTTTCTAACATATAAATACAACTTAACAAACTATGTTACATGTCATATTTATCAAATGCACTTTGAAAAGCCAAAGTATACAAATAATTCAAAAAGTACACGATTTGACAAAAGAGTGCAAAAGTAAACACAAAACGACAAAACAAGTCAAATCAAACCAAACATAATTATTACTTTACTTTTCTTACTCCTTAAATGAAAATGATATAAAGCATGATTTGAAATGTGATGTTAAGTGCTGAAAAAAGTAAGGTTTTTTAAAAAGTAAGTAAAGGGCATTTTGGTCATTTTACATAATAATATTTTATTTCAAACTTTTTCCTATAAATAGCCATGCATACCTCTTCCATTTCACACAAATCATTCTCTTCTTCTTCTTCTTTTAAGCTATTTTAATGGCTTCTCTTTTTAAGAGAGGTAGGACGGTTAAAAATAGTGGAGTGCTTAAGCACTAATCCATTTGTTACTCTGTAACCTCTTCTTAATTCACTTCTTCTTCTCTTCTTATAAAATGGCGCTTGGCTGTGAGAAATATGGAGGTGGGGAGGCATGGTTGAGATCAAAGCAAAGGTAGAAGCGATGGCTGAGCACTTGAAAAAGGTGGAAGAATGTTTAGGTGATGGTTTAGTAAAGCGTTGAATTAAATGAATGTCGGTAGGAAGTTAAACGTTTTAGGTAAAGGTGAGAAATTCTCATCGCTTTCAAATTTTTATTTTGGTCATGTTAAAACAATCATATTTATACCCGTATGACATATGAATGTTTATTTGATTGTTAATATGGATGTTTGATTGTTGGTTAGATATCGAATTGTGATAATGTATTTCGTTATGGTATAATAGTGAATGGTAGATTTGAAATCATATGTTACGTGATTGATTGAATGGATGTTATGTTAGTGATAAATAATGAATATTGGATATGTTCATTATGATTTAAATAATCACTTTGTTAATAAGACCATATTCAATGATATGAGATATTTTGAAAAAAATAAGTCTCTTTTCATTTAGAAGTGAAATTAAAGTTAAAATAAAAGAGAATTTGAAATTTAAAGTGAAATGGATTTGAAAAGGATAGTTAATTTAAAATTGAAATTGAGATAAATAGTGAAATTAAAATCGATTTTGAAAATTGAAGTTTAGTTTGAAGTTTAAATTGAAATTAGATTTGAAATCTAAGTTTTAAATGTGTTTAATTTGAAGTTAGAATTGAAATAGAATTGAAATCAGAATTTAAAATCTAATATTAAAATAATCTGAATATAATAATATGGTACTAGTGAAAATTCATTTTAAATACTTTAAAAAGTGAAAATATTGATTTAAAATGATTTGTAATAATTTTATAAGAAACAGAATTCAATTTGAATAGATTATTTCAAATATTGAAAAATAATTTAAAACTAGGTGCATTGCGCAACGGTAGTTCGTGATTTCGCGTCGAAAATTTCAAAAGAGTGTATAGAGTGAAATATAGCTTGGAATTCTTTGAGATAAGAAAATTCCGGATTACTATATCCATTCTTCTAAACAAAGAAACAAAATCAAAATTTCGTTGAATAGATTTTGAATTAAGTCTAAAATGATTTTCTAGAAAAATCACGCTACTGCGGTTAAGTGATCGTAACAGGAAATCTGTTTAAATGAACATTTTTAATTATAGATAAATATGAAATAAATTTGATAAATCTATTTAAATTTTTTAAAAGAGATTTGAATGAGAAAATATGAATTATCGAATGTTTAAAAGTTGATTTAATCAATTAAGCTTTTATAGCACTTTCCGCAGCACTTTTGTGCTGCGAATTGTATAACCTTTTGAATAAGAGTTTAAACGTAACGGTTTCTCCTGGAATCAATTGTGAATGTTTTTGAAAGGAATGTTAAATCATTTGAAGATGAATTTGAAGTTTTAATAAGAATTTTGAATAAAGGGTTAAGATGAATTGTTTATAACACTTAAACAATAATTGAAAAATATTGAATGTAATAACAAACTGAGTATGCAGAAACGACTAGTACATTTGTCCCACCTGTGAGATCTGGGGAGATAAAACAAGGTGTTTAACTAAGGTTAGGGATGGAGCAACTAGTGCCCTGAACTTACCTGCCCTATGTTTTTCTTTCCTTAGGTGAGGGGTGGAACAGATCGAAAGGAAAGCCCGAATGCTCTTAAATAAAAAGATAGTTTCGAGTTTCCAAAATAAAAGAAGATTGGTATTATCCAAAATTTAAGCAATCTTTAAAATGAATGATTTCTATGATCCAATTTACTCCAAAATGTTTGCTCAAATCGATTTAGGGTTTATTGTAAACGATGTCTTAAATAATATTGTTTTTGACCCGCCTAAAAGTTAAGGAATTCGGATCAAGAGTTAAATGAGGAAATTTGAGATATTATCCAAAGCAAAAGAATGAATTACTTAGAATTATACTAAGTCAAAATAAAGAGATTTCGAAATCATCCGAAAAGAATTAAAGTGAAAAGAGACTTAATAAGTCCTGTATACTCATATTCACTTTTTATCGATAATTGGATTTCGAAGGAACCGGGGTCGGATTTGGATAATTCCTATCCGAAAACCATTTCGAACCAATGTATACGTTTGAATGTGAATACATGTTGAAGATGATGATTAATGAAGACCGCAGATCTTTATAGCGTGAAGACTGCTTGTTGAACATGCTCTAGTTGACCCCATTTATAGAGTTATTTATAGCAGTGGTCTCCTCGTGATGGAGATTTTTTGGATTGCAAGGACTACTTGCTGCTAGTGGTAGTAGGAGAGTGCTTTCTGTTTGTCCTATTCCTGGACAACTTGTATGGACGTTTGTCCTGACATTGCATTTCTAAAGATTATGTATATTGGTTTTTACAAACGTACATCAGCGGTGGCGGAGAAGGCAACATCTCTTAGCTTAACACCCTCCTTGAGACATACAAGCTCAAGGGTTTTATTTTTGTGAAAGGCAATTAGTAGTTAATGGAAATGGAAATGTGGCATTCAAAGATATGATATGTGCTTTGTGAAAAGGTAATCGTTACCTTAAGCATCATCAAACCGAAAATGACCGAAACACGATTAGATGCGGCAAGGCTAAGTGGGTCATTTCCAAGTAGGGTATGGTCATCCCCTTCTAGATATATTTCTTCCTGCTATGACGTTCGGGACGTAAACTAATGTGGTGTATGGAAATTGAGCACTCGGATAAAGGTCGGTAACGACCGAGGGATGACATATTCGGTATTATTTAGTTATAGAGGCAGGCTGATCTTGTGCTGGTAGAGGTTCCTTGTGCTGTTTCTCGGGGCATCCATCTAGAGGTGTGCCCATTTCGAAAGGTAGATCCTTCACCTGGTCATTTGTATGGAAATCCATTCTCCAATAAGAACCTAAAATTTTGTTTGTATTGGCGTAATGAATAGCATCGGAATGCTATATGGGTAACCATTTCGGATAAGATTAATAAGTTTATTTGCAAATGTTTCCAAAGAGATGTCATTAGAAATAATATCAAATGTTTGATATAAAAGTTTTTTAGTTATCATAAGCTAAAATCCATATGTGTTTATGTGTGGGCGTGGTCTTATGAGATACTCTTTGTTTTTAAAGGATTTGATTCAAAGGCTGATATATGACACTGTCATTTATTATTGAGTTTTTCTCACGCTGGTTTATCAAGCCTGGTCTGGGTATTTTTAATACTCGGATCAGATCCGAGTAGTTTTAGTCGAAGACGGTTGTAGTTTCTAGAGGAGAGCTGGAGATATTCATCATACGTATGAGCATATTCTATTATCCGCTGTACTTAGTTGTTTTAGTTTGATGTTTGTCAGCAATTGTAAGGACAAATGTTTATAACTGTCCAAGCTGAATTTAGGTTAGACTTTGATATATGTATTTAAAAGTTTTCCGCTGTAAAAACATTTGTTCAATATTATATGTTATTCCATTCGTTTGAGATTATGTTCTATCTATTTTTTCTTTCTACCCTTAATGATCCGTCTTTACGTACAATTTGAGTTGGACATGTGTGGTTTATTGTCAATCCAAAGAGTATGGAAAAACATGCCATTACATTTGGTATCAGTGCTGAAGGTTAAGCAAGAACCTTGGCTTTGTTATGGGTAAAGTCTCATCAGAGATAGGATTAGTAATATCCTAGGATGAGTAACTCATTAGAGATAGGGTTAGCAACATCCTAGAATGAGTTATGAGAGTATTATATATATGAGCGCCTATTTGTTAATTTTATAAAAGTAATTATGTTTAAAGAAATTGGTAAATGAAATAATTTTACCTTGGGTTTGTATTATAAATATCAAAGGGGATATTATCATTTTTGGGTTAGAAATTAAGGATTGATTGTAATTTTTTTTAGTAAAAATAAAATATGAATATCTTGTGATTAGAATTGCACGATTTTACTATAAGATATTCCATATAGAATAAATTAGCTGAAAGCTAGAATTTAGAACTTTAATCATATACCCTTAGATATTTAGTATTAAGAAATAATAATGATTAAGTAATTATCATAATGGATGGATTTAAAAGCTAATTACAAATATTTTGTGATGTAAAATTCACAATTTGACTATAAGATATTTGATGATAATATTGAAGCTACAAGTTGTAATTGGAGAAAGTAAAAAAGAAAATGCATACTTAGAAAATTTCTTATCAACAAGATAGGAAAAAGATAAACCTAAGTTGATACTTTTTACTAAATATAATATAAAAAGATAAATTGTATAACTTATAAAGGAGTTAAGTTAATTTGAAATTTAGACACTTTGACTAGGTTAAAATCAAAGTGAAAATTTAGGAACAAGAGGTATAAGAAATATCATCCTAATATAAAAATTTGAATTAGTGATACATTTAGGGTAACATTTGTAATTCAAAATGAAGTAAGACTAGAAATGGATATTTTTGAATAATATGGTTAGTAGGTTGAATGTTGGATGAAAATGTTTAAGTAACAAATACCATGTGAATCAAGTTTCACAATTTGACTATAAGGTATTTGATGGATTTAAGGTTAAGAAATTTGATTTAGAAAATGGATAGGTAAATAAGTTAAGTAGTTAACCATAGAATTAGTGAGAAAAAGGTGTACACTTAGTAAAGCTATCTTATTAATATATGGGTTGGATAAATAGTATTAGTTAAATGAAAACCTTAGGTAAAGAAAACTAAGGGTTGCGTTTTATAACTTATTAATTTGAGATAATAGTAGAGTTCCATATTAGTTAAACATCTTAGTTGAAGTAATAACAATTTGAAGTTTGGGGATATATATATACACTCTTTGGAAGTAAAGGTATATTATACAAGTTTAAGTCACATTTGTATGCTTAAGTAATAATGTATTTAGAAGAAAGTATATGGTCGTGAAATAAACTTGGATTAATAGATTTTTTTTTTAAATGTATTAGGTAAAGATAAATGTGAATAAGTACATAAGTTAAACGTATATCATTTCAGCACAGAAATTTTGATCTAAGATTTGAGTACAGAACTTTGAGATGTTTACACCAATCCGAAAAAGGATTTATCATTCGATTCTTGACGGTGAGCATTGATGAGAGTTTATGTTATGTACACGAGTTTTCTATCATAGTTAAGAGCTATGCAAGGAAAGGAAGGGGTTGCGATTAAGAAGTCCGATCAAAAGTCCAAACTAGAAATTCGGAGGATCGATACTAGTTCAAAAGTAAAGTTATGAATTTGAATAATGGATTGAATCAAATATCACATATAGTATGATGTTTTGGGTCTGTCTACTTAGTAGTTGGATAGTTATCTCAAACAGTAGGCACTAAGCTATAGTGGTTGGACTGATGTTTTGGTATGTATATATATAGACCTCAGGTATAGTACATGCTCAGGACAAAGTATGAATTATGTTGTTGTATTCATTTATGTTGATATAGTATCAGTGTGGTTGTTTTTGGATGCATAGTCTTATTTGTTTGTTGTATATATTATCTTAAGTGTATAATATGCACTAGGATGGGTAGGATAGAAGTTTGACTTGATGTATGTACATATAACCGTAAGTACGTGATAAAAACTCAGGTTAATGTGAGGAACCTTTATATGTATGTTTAGCATCATTCGTTTTAGTGTTGTTATGATATCAACCTTCTTCTTTTCTGTTATCAGTAGAAATAAGTCAAATTATTTGAGGATTACGAGTATGAGATAGATTCCTTTATATAACTTTCATTTTGAGGATGAAATGCTTTTAAGTAAAGGAGAATGTAACGACCCGTAATTTCGCTACTTCGAAAATAAGAGATTTCATTCGTTTTAAATTTAAAGGGATTTAAATCTTAGATAAAAATGTTATATATAGTGTATAATAATGAAGAAATAATCTGTTCTTATAGTTAATAAATTAAAAAAGTATAAAGTTGGATTTTTGAACAAATCGACAAAAGTTAAGTTTTGTTAATAATAAATAAAGACTTAAATAAATGGATTTAAATATTTATTTAAAAAGGTAAATCTTATTTAAAACAACTAATAAAGATAATTAAAGTATATTTATACATTTAAAAATATATTAACAATCGTTTTACAAAAATAACCAAAATTTGTCGCATTTTGTCAATTTTACATACAATGTAAAAATAGAGATTTTGATATTAATTAAATATGATTTTAAAATATAAAGAGACATATTTAAATTTATTTTAAAAAGTAAAAAATTCATTTTAAAGTTTGGTTTACTTCAATATATAGCTTAACAAAAATGTCAAATTTTGACTGTAAAATTTGTGGACAAAAACACCGTTTTAACCGAAACAAGTTGTCGACAAGTTATTGCAACTTGATACACTTTCTAACATATAAATACAACTTAACAAACTATGTTACATGTTACATTTAACAAATGCACTTTGAAATTTCAAAGTTTACAAATAATTCAAAAAGTCCATGATTTGACAAAAGAGTGCAAAAGTAAACAAAAAGACAAAACATGTCAAATCAAACCAAACATAATTATTACTTTACTTTTCTTACTCCTTAAGTGAAAGTGACATAAAGCATGATTTGAAATACGATGTTAAGTGTCGAAAAAAGTAAGGTTTCTTAAAAAGTAATCAAAGGGCATTTTGATCATTTTACATAATAATATTTATTCCAAACTTTTTCCTATAAATAGCCATGCATACCTCTTCGACTTTTACACAAATAATTCTCTTCTTCTTCTTCTTCTTTTAAGCTATTTTAATGGCTTCTCTCTTTAAGAGAGGTTGGAGGGTTAAAAATAGTGGAGTGCTTAAGCACTAATCCACTTGTTACTCTCTAACCTCTTCTTAATTCACTTCTTCTTCTTCTTCTTCTTCCCTTCTTATAAAATGAGGCTTGGCCGTAAGAAATATGAAGGTGGGGAGGCATAGTCGAGATCAAAGCAAAGGTAGAAGAGATGGTCGAGCACTTGGAAAAAATGGAAGAATGTGTAGGTGGTGGTTTACTGAAGCGTTGAATTAAATGAATGTTGGTAGAAAGTTAAACGTTTTGGCCAAAGGTGAGAAATTCTCATCGCTTTCGAATTTTTATGTTGGTTATGTTAAAACAATCATATTAATACCCTTATGACATATGAATGTTTATTTAATTTTTAATATGGATGTTTGATTATTGGTTAGATAATTGAATTGTGATAATATATTTGGTTTTGGTATAAATAGTGAATGTTGGATTTGAAATCATACGTTATGTGATTGATTGAATGG
Source organism: Allium cepa (assembly GCA_030765085.1). Classification (NCBI taxonomy): domain Eukaryota; kingdom Viridiplantae; phylum Streptophyta; class Magnoliopsida; order Asparagales; family Amaryllidaceae; genus Allium; species Allium cepa. The sequence goes on from CM060941.1 coordinate 832,878,519, forward strand.
TTGTTATGTTAGCGATAAATAATGAATATTGGATATGTTATTAAATAATCACTTTGTTAATAAGACCATATTTTAGTGATATGAGGTAGAAAAACAAGTCTTTTTTCATTTAGAAGTGAAATTAAAGTTAAAATAAAAGAGAATTTGAAATTTGAAGAGAAACGGATTTGAAAAGGATAGTTAATTTGAAATTGAAATTGAGATGAATAGTGAAATTGAAATTGAAATTGAAATTGAAATCGATTTTAAAAATTGAAGTTCAGTTTGAGGTTAAATTGAAGTTTAAATTGAAATTAGATATGAAATGTAAGTTTTAAATGTGTTTAATTTGAGGTTAGAATTGAAATTGAATTGAAATTGGAATTTAAAATTTAATATTGAAAAAACGTGAATATAATAATATGGTAATAGTGAAAATTCATTTTTAAATACTTTAAAAAGTGAAAATATTGATTTAAAAGGATTTTTAATGATTTTATAAGAAATAGAATTCAATTTGAATAGATCATTTCAAATATTGAAAAATAAGTTAAAACCGGGTGCGTCGCATAACGGTAGTTCGCGATTTCACGCCGAAAAGTTCAAATGAGTGTATAGAGTGAAATATAGCTCGGAATTCTTCGAGATAAGAAAATTCCGGATTATTATATCCAATCTTCTAAAAAAAGAAAGAAAATCAAATTTTTGTTTAATAGATTTTGAATTAAGTCCAAAATAATTTTCCAGAAAAATTACGCTAGTGCAGTTAAGTGACCTAACCGGAAATCTGTTTAAATGAACGTTTTTAATTATGGAAAAATATAAAATAAATTTGATAAATCTATTTAAATAGTTTAAAAGAGATTTGAATGGGAAAATAGAAATTATAGAGTATTTAAATTTTGATTTAATCAATTAGGCTTTTATAGCACTTTCCGTAGCACTTTTATGCTACGACATGTATAACTTTTTGAATAAGAGTTTCAATGTAACGATTTCTCCTGGAATCAATTGTAAATGTTTTTAAAGGAATGTTAAGTCGTTTAAAGATGAATTTGAAGTTTTAATAAGAATTTTGAATAAAGGGTTAAGATGAATTGTTTATAACACTTAAACAATAATTGAAGAATATAGAATGTAATAACAAACTGAGTACATGGAAACGACTAGTACATTTATCCCACCTGTGAGATCTGAGGAGATAAAACAAGTTGTTTAACTAAGGTTAGGGATGGAGCAACTAGTGCCTTGAACTTACCTGGCCTATGTTTTATTTTCTTAGGCTAGGGGTGGAACGGATCGAAAGGAAAGCCCAGATGCTCGTAAATAAAAACATCGTATTGATTTTCCAAAATAAAAGAAGATTGGTATTTTCCAAAATTTAAGCAATCTCCAAAATGAATGATTTGTATGATCCAATTTACTCCAAAATGTTTGCTCAAATTGATTTAGGGTTTATCGTAAACGATGTCTTAAATAACATTGTTTTTGACCCGTCTAAAAGTTAAGGAATTTGGATAAAGAGTTAAGTGAGGAAATTTGAGATATTATCCAAAGCAAAAGAATGAATTACATAAAATTATACGAAGTCAAAAGAAAGGGATTTCGAAATCATCCAAAAAGAATTAAAGTGAAAAGAGACTTAATAAATCCTATATACTCATATTCACTTTTTATCGATAATTGGATTTCGAAGGAACCGGGGCCGGATTTGGGTAATTCCTATCCAAAAATTACTTCGAACCAAGGTATACATTTAAATGCGAAGACATGTTGAAGATGATGATTATTGAAGACTGTGGATCTTCATAGCATGAAGACTGCTTGTTGAACATGCTCTGGTTGGCCCCCTTTATAGAGTAATTTATAGCAGCGGTCTCCTCGTGATGGAGATTTGTAACAACCCGTATATTTGTACCATTTAAATTGACAATAATCCACACATATCAACTTAAATAATACAAAACACGAATCATTAATGGAGTATATATATGTATAAATGAGAATCATCAAAGAATTACAGAAAATACAACATAACATAATAGTGCAGCGGAATTACAAAATAGTCATAATAGTAGTTCATGAGGCTACTAAGGAAATATAACAATATCTCAAGTAAATGAAATAGAACAACATAGATGTCTGATAATAACCAAATAGGAAAGATCAATACTGATAAGACAAAGATAATGACAGTCTTCGGGTCTTCAGCTCCAAGTAGCACAGCAACCGAAACCCTCAGTCTGACCCGACCATATGCGCAAACAAACACTCGAATCAGGACATATATTCTTATATAGATAATATAGTTCAAATTTGAAATAACAATAACTTAAAGATGAATGGAATAAACATCTTTTAGGATCCGTTAAAATATCTATACATAGTAATGTACGGTAAGTAGATAATGTCTAACAGTAAAATAAAATATCAAGACAGTGTTAAGGCGTTACCATTATTCTCCTTAACACATTTTATGTAGCATCATAAACTATACAGCACTGTAAACTCCATCGTAAACTAGTGGAATATCAGGGAGTACTCCATAGGTATAATACAAAACAAATTCGTAGTGGTCGCGTATATAGGGATACAAGTATAACAAGGCACATGAGGCAATACCCAAGATAGCGAAACTACCGTTTGCCTGATCCGGCCTGGTGAGAACGCATCGCCGCAACGATCGCAGCACCACGAAACAACACTCCAAATTCAAGGGTGTGCACCAATCAATAACAAGTAATGAGTAGTTTACGAAGAAGTGTGTTCGCTCGAGGTAGCTAACCCCATTTGGCCCGGCACGGCTCCTGTTTCAGTCATTTCCAATTTGAAACAAGTGTCAAGGCTATCCATTATCGTTCTTTTTCTTCAATAATCACGTACGTCATTCCAACCATTTCATTCTGGATCACACTCCGCGTATAGTTATCAAAGTGGTTTTCGGTTTAGAAAGTGAGTATGTCCCTAACCGATTCAGGTCTCTTTAATAACTTCCGTAATTATTGCACCGATTGATCGTTTAATATATTTCAAAACCAAATCAAATTCAATTTCAATTCGAATTTGTAAACCAACATTTCATTTGCCTTCGAAAACAATTTCCATAATTTATGTTTCATAACTTCCAAATTTATAGTTTCAAAACGCTATAATTCAACTTCAAAATTTGATTTAAACAATTCAAATATTCACTTAAATTCGTATATATGTTTCATTTCGTAATCATTTAAATGAACTTAATTTAACATTCAAGTCAATTTTAAATTCATTCATGATCGATTTCATTCAATATTCGTTAAGTTAATTTATCGTTCAAAAAATTTCTATTCAATTTCCAATGCATTAAATCAATTACTTAAGTTCACTTCATTATATCAAAAATTACAATTTGAATTAAATTAAATTAGTCAAATCGAATTCTTTAACTTACAAGTCTTACATTAATTTCAATAAATCACATTTTATTTCTTGTTAAGGAAATTCAATTTCACTTATTTATTTACTTGGTGACAAATTTCAAAACTCAATTAATAAAGAAACTTAATTTCACTTATTCAAGAAGTTCAAATTTTTACTTATTAAAGAATTTGATTTTATTTAATTTTTAATAGTTCAATCTTATTTAATTATTAAATAATTTCAAAACTTAATTATTAAATAATTTCCAACTTAATTATTAAATAATTTCAAATTTAATTATTAAATAATTAAATTTTAAACAACGTTCTTTTATCAATAACTATGTTAATATTTTATTCAGATTATTAAATATTAACATTTTCCTTTCATTAAAATTCAAATTACAACTTCATTTCAAAATCTTATTATTTACTCAAATAAAATCTTTATTTTATTTTCAAATCAAATTATTTACCAATCGGGTTTTATTTAATTCTTTAATCCTAGGTCAAGTTTATTTGGGTATTTATCATTTCAACCCGATTCCATTTCAATTCAAAAATCAAAGCATAGCAAAGGGAACTTGCAGTGTGATAATTGGAATGGCGTCAAAGTAAATAAACAAGCAATAGCAAAAATTAATAACAATCCAAAAGTTTATTTTAATAATCCCGAAATAATCATATTAATTTACATTTGTTCAAATTAATATGATTATTTCTAGAATCTACACTATCATTTCATGTAGATAAAAAGATTATTACACTAATATTTATACAGTTCTTCACTTGATATCTATTATTCAATTTCATACTATATCAATTTAAATCACATACATTTAAATGGTTCAAGGTGTACCTAACCAAATTTCTACGTGTCAAATCATTTAACATTTAAAGGGGGTCATATTATACAAATTTAACTAATCAAATTCAACGCATATACCAATTTTAAATTATTAACTATCGTATATCAAATTCAATTGCATATTGTTTATAACTTTAAACATTAACAATTTAACGTCTAATGTAAACATCAATCGATCAATCAATTATCTACCAAACTGGATTATTATCGTATAAGAATATAAGTCATGAAATTTAGTTCACCGTTCGTGGTTAGAGAAATTGACAGCGAAGCACGAAGAAGCACAAATGGAGTCGGTACAACACGAATAAGCAGAACACTGCAATTATCGACAAAAGAGGGACGATATTAATTGAAGTGAACATCCATATATAATTTATAAAATTATATAGATGCGCTTACCAATGACAGAGAAAGAACGAAAGGTTAGAAATTTGATGCTGCAGCAAATGGAACTCAAACGGTTGCTATAACAATTTGATGCTGCAGCAAATGGAACTCAAACGGTTTCGATGGCTGGAGGCTACAGAATGGTGTAGCGGCGGTGATAAGTGGTGGTTTAGGTAGGCGAGTGTGTACATGTGGGTAGAGGAGATGGTGGAGAGTTCACGGCTAAGGTGAAGCTTGGTGTTTGCGGCGAGAGGAAGCAGTGGAGTGGTTCGGGGAGGAGCGGGTTGTGGTGGTGTTTGCATTCGGTGAAGGTGGTTTCAGGCGACGCTCGCGCAGCTGGTTGCGACGCTGGAGGCGGTGCGGTCTGGGAAGGTGCGACGGTGCCGTGGAAGGGGGTGGTGAACGGCTTGAGGAAGGGGCGTTAGAGGGGGTGCGAGCGAGATCTGGGGCGTGGTTGTGCGTGCGCGCGAGGAGGAGGGCAACTGGACGGTGGAGGCCGGTGGAGGGTCATGGGCATATATGTGGTGCTGGTTTTTTTTCTTTTTTTTCAACATTTTTTTAACAGTGAAAGGAAATGCAAGAGGAAGAAGAAAGCATAAAGATGAAGGAATAGAGATGGTTCGTACCTTTAGCTGATGAATAGGATGTGCACGTTTGGTTCTTTTTTTATATTTGTACAATAAGCTAGAGTAAATGTTATCTTGGATTTCGAAACGCCATCCCAATTTTCCAAGTCAACCACTATCTACCAACTACTATCGTTAATTTCCTTCAGCTTAAAGTTTTATTTTCATATTTAAATGGATACGGGCTATAATTTGGGCTGAATATTATTTAACCAGTCCGCTTGGATCAGTTAAATTAGCACGACGATATGCGTCGAACTCCGATTCGCGCAAAAGAATATACAGTTTTGATCAGCGTGACGAGACGCTTCGAACGGTACACAGATAATTGCGAAACAAATTTTTTATAAAAACTCGAAATTTACACCGTATTTCCTGGAGATTTGACCAGGCAACTTAGTACTCGGCATTAGCACACTGCTCGGCATCTAGAAGCATTCGACATTGGAAAGTGTTTGGCGGTCATGTTCGTTCGGCATGTGGGAGCGCTCGGCATCTACATACCATTCAGCAATCCAGGGACGTTCGGCATACAAGGAACGTTCGGCTTCTGGAGCGCTCGGCATTCATGCTTCACACGGCATTCCAGGACTGCCCTCGTTCGACCTCGATTCTCGTTCGGCCTGCGTACACCGCTCAACACACCGCATCGTTTGGCATGGGGATGATGGTTCGGAATTTGGCCGTTCGGCATGTTTGGGTCGACACGCAGAGCTTACTCCATTTGGGCCGAGGTATTCAGCTACCCGGCCCACCATGGAAGTCCAACCCACCTTCGTCTATAAATAGAGAGGCAGAGGCATAGTGCAAAGGATCGGTTTTTTGGAGAACACTGGGGAAACTCTGCCGCATTCAACACTCACTCAAGACTTAATCTTTTTACCTTGCAATTGTGTCCAAGTAATTGGAAAAGGGTTATATTTGTAATCAACTATCAAGGAAAGTAATGAAATCAACTTCAAAGTGGACGTAGGCAGTTACGCCGAACCACTATAAATTTGGTGTTTTTGTTCTCTGCATTTAAATTTGCATACTTTTCTCTGTTTTATTTTACTTTCATCATTAATCTCTCTACGCAATCTTTCCAAGGGTGTTAGTGAACAATTTTGGTGCTTTCACTGAGAACTGAATTCTCAGGCTGTTAGGATCTGCTTTGTAGCTACTGGATTACAAAAATCCCCCAAAGGAGATCCAGGATCATTCGCGAGGCATCTTTTGATTCTATTTTGAGTTACAACCAATAACTCTATTATGGGAAGACCACGAACCAGATCGGCCTCCCACGACGCAGATGTCCATGAAACTACTAGCCTACAACAAGTTGGACCTAGAAATCAACAAGCAACTAGAGGTGCAGGGCCCTCCACCCAAAGCCAAGCAGAATTCGTTTCCCGAACAGAGTTCAACAACTTGATAAGAGAACTCAAGGAAAGTAGAAGGCAACTTGCTGAGCAGATTCAAGCCAACACTAACCTCATGACTCAGCTTGCTAAGCAGCAGCGTCGGAATGCTGGAGGTAACCCTGCCCCTTATTTTGAATCTGATAGTTCAACCTCAGCTGACGAACCTCCTAGGCGTAGGCGCCGTAAGGATGAAGGTGCACAGGCAGGTGCCACAGATCAGTTGACTAAGGATCAAGCCCGTAAAGAGGCTGGACACCCGAATCTCCAAGACCCAAATCAGGCGGGACATCAACCCGCACGGTCCCGTGGGACGGAACCCGATCTTCCATCCTCCATACAAACTCTAGACTTAACAGCTATGGTCAGGCAGTTGATGAGAGAGAACCAAGGCTTGACCAATGAAGATTGGGGAGTGTCCAGAAGTCATACTCCCTTTACAGATGGCACCCTATAGGTTGAGTACCCCAAGAAGTTCAATATCTGACTATTCCAGCCTACGAGGGGAAGACTAATCCCAGGCAGCATGTGATGAGGTATGGATGGATGATGGATTATGCAAGAGCTAATGATGCAACCAAGTGTAGGTGCTTCCTAATCACTCTATCCGGAATTGCCACTATGTGGTTTACTCGACTTTCCCCGCGATCTATATCCAGCTTTGACGAATTGGCAATGAAATTCATAGAACAATTCAAGATACACATCACTCGTCCAAAGGATGTGATGTCCTTATCAAGCGTAATCCAAGCTCCGGGAGAGTCATTGAAAGAATACTTGCAGAGATTTCATGTTGCTGCTACCGAAGTGAGCAATCCAAACGACCATGCAATTTTGATGGCGGTAATGCGTGGAGTGGACCCAAAATCTAAATTTGGAGATTGGTCGGTGGGAAAGCTCCCAGCCACGCTGGAGCGCTTCTATTCGAAAGCTCACCAGTTCATAAGGAGGGAGGAAGCTCGATAGACAAGACGAGACAAGGCACCAGGGCCTGCTCAGGAGACTGTGAAAAGTACCGTTGCCATGAAGCAAATTGGCGATAATTCGAGAAAAGCTCAAGTCAACGTCCAAAACAAGCCTGTGTAGTCTAAAGGATCCGGAGGTGGAAATCCCGGAAAGAAAAGAGAGACGGGAAATGGAAGTCAAGGATCCCGACCTACAATGAATACACCCCGCCGAACGCATCTCTTGAGAACATCTATTTGTCAACTTGCAACATTTTTCAATATAGGAAACCACGCCCAAAGGAATCAACAGAGGAACAGAAGCGGACTAGGATGTATTGCCGCTTTCATGAGTCTTATGGGAACAACATAAAGGAGTGCAGACACCTCCATGACGCTATAGAAAAGTTGATTAGATAGAAGAAGCTGCAGGAGTTTTTCAAAGACCCACAAGACAGAAGACAGGACACATCAGACCCCGGACACGGGCCACCTCCGCACCAACCAGAACAACCTTCTCGAATTATGGGTAGATTGGTTATTAACACGATTGCTGGCGGACCTCATCCTGCGGATAAGAGTTGGCAGGAAAAGGAGCAATATGCTAACTCTTTAAGACATGCAGAGTATGAATGTTGTTCGAATGTGGATGATGGGACTCCTGCAAAGCAGCAACGCACGATGAATGATGATATTGTATTCAGGAGCAGAGATGCGGATAAGGTGGAGGCTCCTACCATCGATCCGATGGTCATATCTGCGACAATCGGGCCGGCGTTCGTGAAGAGAATTATGATTGATTGCTGAAGTTCCGTTATCATCATCTTCAAGTAGGCATATGACTAAATGTAGCTGGAGACTAAGGATTTGAAACCATCTAAAGCCAGAATCCATGGCTTTAACGGCACAACAACGGATGCAGTGGGATATGTGGAGTTACCAGTTGAACTAGGGCAAGGCGAGCGTAGGAGGGTGCGAATCCTACCATTCATAGTGTTGGATGTTGACTCTCCATATAACGTATTCCTAGGATGTCCAGCCCTGGCAGAATTTAGGGCAGCATTGGCCCCTTGGTGTCTGAAGTTAAAATTTCCAACAGACGGAGGTGTTGGAGTGGTACACGGCGATCAGGCGACCGGACGTGCATGCTATGTGGCTGAGCTGAGAGAGGCTCAGCACAGAGAGAAAGGAAAGGCTGCGGACAGCTCCGTCCGCATCTGAAATTCTGATGGTTGACAAGTAGCGCCCGAGCCCTGGCTTGGGCAACATTCTCGGATAAATAGAGACATAGATCTAAGAGATGATGATGGGGGGCCCAGGGAAACAAATCAGCATCGGCTGAACTAACAATTGACATTCCAGTCAGTCGGGATAATCCATCACGAATTCTTAAAATTGGATCACAAACTCGGCCCCTTGGTGGCCGAGAACCTCACTGACTTCCTTCAAGCGAATCTCGATGTTTTCGCTTGGACACATTCTGACATGTGCGGGATTTCTCCTGCAATCACGAGTCATATGTTCAACATAGACCCACAACATGTTCCTGTGAAACAGAAAAGGAGAGGCACGGACTGTAACGACCCGAAAATTTCGTTAACTAAATTAGTCATATTTTCCATAATTTTTAATAAAATGAATGTTAGGAATTTGGTGTTGCCATTTGTTCTTATTAAAAGTTAACAATTTAAAATGAGATTTCCAATTCAATAAAATAATGTAAATATTGTGGTTTAATTTTTGAATGGAATATGTGAAAACAAGAGTAATTATGGAATAATATGTTATTTATTTAGAGTATTGAAAAAAAGAATTTGTAAGCCAATTTTAATTAATGGTAATAATGCGATACAAGCTAATAAATTTGATCTCAATGCGATAACCATTTAATGAAGGTAATGAAACAGGATTTAGGAAAACATATACTAGGTATAAATCAAATAGAAGGAAACAAACGTATATATCGAATTGATTTATGAATAAATACTTTGGATAGTAATTGAATGTACAGTAATGGTAATTTAAAACCTATTTATAGTAAGACTGCATAAGATTCAGTAAATTAAGTGGTGGAAAGATTTTTCCTAGATATACTTTGAAGATGTGAAATTAAAGGTGAATGTTAAAATTGGTTAATGTAAAATAACATTGATTAACCGTAAATGGGAATAAATTTGAAAATAAAAATTTATGTTAATACAAGTGGATCATTTATAAACTTAAATGAAACATTCCAATTTAATAAGAGGTATTCGAATGTTATGTTTTATTTAAAGGTAATAATTGGATTTAATTGGAATTTGTGTATATTGGATTATATAGGAAAGGAGTATACCAAAGAAACTGTGAATAATAAAGTAGCAACTGAAAAAGGAAGAAATTGAAATAAGGGGAATAAACATTGTATAAATTAATAGTAATAAATGCCAACATTGAATTGTAATAAATATAATTAATATTACAAGTGGGTGAACGTAAAGATAAGGGTTAAGAGTGTTGGAATAGGTATATTAGAATAACTATAAAGTGTAAATGTATGTATTTATAGTAACATGAATTATTGAAGGAAAATAATTGGTAAACGGGGTTTGGGCTAAGGAAATGTTATGGATTGTTTTGAAACCTTATTTATTATGGGAAATTAATTTAGCATAAGCAAAACCAATGCAAATATCTAATTTATCAGTAAAGCAATAATAATAAATAGTAATCAATGCAAATTTATGTAACAATAGAATGTGAAATTTGAGGAATAGACGCAAAGTATATATGAGTTGCTAAAAGTATGCATAATAAGTGCAAATTTAATAAATCAATGTCCTGTAGAGGTTGGAGTATGGTTAGTAATAAAAGCTTTTGAAGGAAAAAAAAAACTTTTAATTTATAAATGAAAATCAATGCATTAAATTAGGTGTAACTGAATGCATGTAAATAATTTTGTAAGAATAGGTTAATAAACAATTTATTTGTGCATACCCGATTTAATTGAAATAACAGAAAAGACAAGAACTTGATTTGCCTAGGTATATATATATTGATAAACTATAACTAAATAGAAAGTTTGGTAGTAAATAGGATATAAGAAGACAAAGGCAACTAGTAAATTAATAAATGAATTCATAATAATAAGTAGTAATTAATGCATATATATTTGGCATTAGTGATAATTACAAAACTTTACCCATTTATCTAATTTATTTAATTAAATCTAAATCTATGGCAACATTGTTGTAATGATGGTTGTAAGTGAATTTGAATGTAAAAGGGTAACAATTATTTAGGTTAACCATTTTGAGTATGTGAAGTTAAGAATGGCAATCGATTGAAATAAATCTAAATTAATTATTTTGTTTTGGTTAATGTGTTCTAGTTAATAAAGGGGAGTTTATAAGAAATGAAGCATGCACTAATGACATGTATTATAATTCGAATGTTATTTATACCCATAAAAGTGTCTATTTACTGAATAGAAAGATTTTAAATCAATAAGCGAATTTATTTAGGTTCCAATTTATAATTTATAATAATTAATGTAGACTCAATTACAATTAATTGACTTAAATCGTGCAGTTAGCTTAGATATGTTTTGTAATTGGAGTAGTTAATTCTATAAGATGAAGTTAATGCTAATTCTATTTATATTTGGACCATTTTTTGATATAGATTATAGAAAGCAAGATGTATAAATTTAATTAAAGAATCAACATTCAACAATTGTAATTATTGAAAATTAAAATGGAATTTGAGGATAATAAGGTGAAACCATGAACAAATGTTAGTGCATCCTTAAAACTTAATTTATAATTTCTAGATATAAGAAAGTGGAGAAATTAATAAAATTGTGGATATATTTTGAAACGTAAACGAAACGTCTAGATTTACATTTTTCCCAGAGGGGTCCGCGGCTCTCAAAGAGGAGGTGGACAAACTCAAAGCCACGCGACGCCCTCTACCCTAAATGGGTATCTAACCGGTGTTAGTGAAGAAAGAAAATGGGAAATGGAGAACTTGTGTTGATTATTCTGATTTAAACAAAGCATGCCCGAAGGATAGTTTTCCGTTGCCTAGAATGACCAGCTGGTCGATTCAACTACCGGACATGAGTTACTACCATTTATTGATGCGTACTCCGGATATAATCAAATCTCGATGCACCTCCCAGACCAAGAACACACCAGTTTGTCACAAACGTTGGGTTGTATTGCTATGTAGTGATGCCCTTTGGATTGAAAAACGCGGGAGCAACTTATCAGCGTCTGGTGAATCAGATGTTCAAAGACCAGATTAGTAAAACGATGGAAGTTTATGTGGATGACATGCTCGTGAAGTCACGGCAGTCAAGCGACCACACCGAGACTTAGTGGAGATATTTGACATACTCAGGCATTATGGAATGAAGATCAATCCTCTGAAGTGTTCATTCGGCATAGCGTCAGGAAAGTTTTTGGGTTTCATTGTGAATTCGTAGGGAATCGAGGCTAACCCGGAGAAGATTCAGGCTATCCGAGATATACGAGTGCCCAGAACAATAAAGCAAGTGCAAAGCTTGAATTGAAAGGTGGCCGAGCTGAGCCGATTCATATCCAGGGCTACAGACAAGTGTATTCCTTTCTTCGATGTTATAAAGAAAGGAAAGAGGAATTTCGAATGAACATCCGACTGTGAGGAAGCATTCCGAGGTCTTGTAAGGCACTTAGAAAGTCCCCCGGTATTGTCAAAACCAATAGACCATGAAATGTTATACGTATACTTGACTGTATCCCAGCATGCTATCAATACAGCCTTGGTTTGCAAGGAAGACCGGGTTCAAAAGCCAGTTTACTATGTTAGTAAAGGCTTGACAGGGGTAGAAAGAAATTATCCAAAGATTGAAAAACTAGCCTATTGCTTGGTGATTGCACCATGCAAGCTTCGTCTGTATTTTCAGGCACACTCAATCAGTGTCTATACTGATCAACCTTTGCGGTAGATACTCCAACGATCGAAATCTTCCGGAAGGATGTTAAAATGGAATATTGAGTTAAGCCATTTCGACATTACCTACCTGCCGCGAAGGGCCATACAAGGACAAGCACTAGCTGACTTCATTGCTGAATTTACTATGACAGACGAATCAAACGACCACAATGTCATACCTTGCGTTCGATGGAAGATGTACACCGATGGGGTATCTAACGACCGTTGTTCGGGGGTTGGCATAGTTCTTGTAACTCCTGAGAACCGATCGGTTTGCTACGCTTTGAAGCTCGAATTCACAGCAATGAATAACGAGGCCGAATATAAAATGTTGATTGCCGGCTTAAGACTTATCAAAGAACAAGGAGTAAAATCGTTGAAATCTTTAGCGAATCGCAGCTAGTGGTGTACCAAGTGTGAGGAGACTACCAAGCAAGGGAGCAGAGACTTGCCCCATATTTGGTCCGAGTTCAGGAGCTGCTAGCGAATCTCGAGTATTATGATATTTCACATGTCCCGTGTGAGCAAAATAGAGTAGCCAATTCATTGGCAAAATTCGCAAGCACTGGCGATGCACAACGAATGTGATTATTTCCTGTTGAGACCCTCCATGCTCCGAGTATAGATATGATGGTGATAGATTTCGCGTTCGAAACCGAAATCAAAAAGGAATCGTGGATGACCCCAATCAGGCAGTACTTGCTATTCGAGATCTTACCCAAAAAAGGAGCGAAAGACGACAAGTCCTTCGTCAGGCTTCACGATATGTAATGCAGGATGGGGTAAGGTATCAGAGGGGATTCTTGACCCCCTTACTTCGGTGCATGGCCCACGATGAGATAAACAAATATTAAAGGAAGTCCATGAGGGAGAGTGCGGTGACCATACTAGAGGGCAGACATTAGCAAAGAAAGTCCTCCGTTATGGATACTACTGGCCAACTATGAATCGAGATGCTGCAGACTATGTGAGAAAATGTGAAAAATGCCACATATATGCAAAAATCACGAGAGCTCCGCCAACGAAACTCACACAGATAGTTAGTCCCTGGCCATTTACAATGTGAGGAATCAACCTAGTTGGTTCTTTACCCATAGCCAAAGGTGGAGCGAAATATGCAATAGTTGTGGTCGACTACTTTACCAAATGGGTAGAAGCAGAGCCTCTGGCCACACAAACCACCAAGAAGGTTATTAATTTCGTCGTACGAAATATCATATGCCGTTTTGACCTTCTACAGACCATCATTACACACAATGGAACTCAATTCGAAAGCAAGGAATTCAAAGAATTTTGTCAGAAATATGGCATTGAGAAGAAGTTTGTAGCGGTTGCTTGCCCGAAAGCCAACGGAAAAGTGGAAGCCATAAACAAGATAATCAAGTCTATATTGAAAAAGCTCTGGAAAAGGTTAGAGGAAAATGGGTGGATGAACTTCCAACGGCTCTTTGGGCCTATAGGACCACCCACAAGACCGCGACTGGCCGCACTCCATTCGCATTGGCATACGGCACGGAAGCTATCATACCCATGGAACTTGAAGTTCCATCACATCGGGTAACTCATTACGACCCCGTATCGAACCAGGACCTTTTACTAGAATCATTGGACTTCATTGACGAAAAACGCGAAGAAGTTGATTTGAGAGCAGCCGCATATAGACATCGAGTTGCTAAATACTATAACGAAAAGGTCCGACCGAGAGTTTTTGATGTGGGAGACCCCATTTTGAAACAAGTTTTTCCGGTCCCATCTCATATGAATCCCGCATGGGAAGGCCCATACATCATCGAATGGAAGCTTGGAGAAGGAACTTTCAAGCTAGTGACCGTCGATGGTACGACACTCCCCCGAGCATGGAACAATGAGCACTTGCGGCATTATTATACTTAGTCTATTTCTTTCATGTATTAGTTGCATTTATTTCCAGTACGCTTTTATTTCTAGTTCTTGGCATGTAGTAAGACAATTTATCTTGCTTTCGTTAATAAATGCTTGAAGCCATCCTTTCATGAATTACTAATGGCTCTACGTATGATGATCCTGTGATAGGAAAATAAAATTATATTATTCTGGCTGACGTATGAATACGTGCGGACATTCAAATCTCCAAGTCCTCGGAGTGCGGAATGGAGTACTCTAAGTCCTCGTAGTGCGGGCTCGAGCATAAACGACTAAAAATCTCCAAGTCCCCGGAGTGCGGACTGGAGTACTCTAAGTCCCCGGAGTGCGGACTCGAGTGTAAACGACTAAAAATCAAAAAGTCCCCAGAGTGTGGACTGGAGTACTCTAAGTCCCCGAAGCGTGGACTCGAGTATAAACGATTCAAAATCTCCAAGTCCTCGGAGTGCGGACTCGAGTATAAACGACTAAAAATCTCCAAGTCCCCGGAGTGCGGACTGGAGTACTCTAAGTCCCCTGAGTGCAGACTCAAGTATAAACGACTAAAAATCTCCAAGTCCCCGAAGTGCGGACTGGAATACTCTAAGTCCCCGTAGTGCAGACTCGAGTATAAACGACTAAAAATCTCCAAGTCCCCAGAGTGCAGACTGAAGTACTCTAAGTTCCCGTAGCGCGGATTCAAGTATAAACGATTCAAAATCTCCAAGTCTCAGAGTGCGACTGGAGTACTCTAAGTCCCCGGAGCCCAGACTCGAGTATAAACGACTTAAATCTCCAAGTCCCCAGAGTGCGGACTGGAGTACTCTACATCCCCAGAGTGCGGACTCAAGTACAAACGATTCAAATCTCCCAGTCCCCTGAGTGCGAACTGGATTACTCTAAGTCTTCGAAGTGCGGATTCGAGTATAAGTGGTTCAAATCCCTAAGTTCCATGAAGATGAGCTAGGACACTGATGACTTGAACTTACCAAATCCCTGAGGTATAGACTAAAAAATATTCTAAGTGCTTGAAGCGCGAAAGGAAAAATGAACAACTCTCGAGGAATCTCCGAGCTATATGAAGGTGAACCGAGAAGTCCACGTTATTCACAACAGCTTGGATCTAAATCACAATCACACAAAAATTGAGTGACAAGAACCTTTTAAAAGACAGAAAAACTAAGTTTTATTCATCAAAGATAATTTTCTATTACAACTCCTTTGAAGCTCTGAATCAAAAGTTTATTTACATAAACTAAGAAAACAAAAACACTAGCATAATCTAAACGAGCTCTTGTTGAACAAGAGCGAAAACTACTTCTTTGACTTCTTTGACTTTTTGCCCGATGACTCCTCCCCGGTATGCTTACCCTTGATAACTTTCTTTGAAGGGGGAGTGACAGCCGAAGAAGTATGAGGAACATCCGTGGGTTTGGACCTGCCAGGGAGAATGATCTTCAGCGGCTTGTTCAAAGGATCATCTGGGTCCACAGCTTGAGGTTCGACCTTGAGCTTGATCGTCTCTTCCTTCTCTTTCTCATTTTGCTCCTTCATGCTCAACTCGGATGTGTGCTCGTAGACGCCTGTAATTCAACTTCATAACTCCCATCAATGGGAGAGGAAGTCTCAGATTTATCTTCATCAAGCGCTCCGATCACTTGGGTATCTGGACCGGGAGCCCCTCCTGCATGAGCGACTTCACTCGCTTTTTCCCTTACCTTCTTGGCGACATCGCTCCTCGGAGTAGGCTCAAGATGAGAACGGCCTGCACAAAATCACGACAAGCAAGTATTAGAACACGATAGCTTCTGGTGGAAAACGAAAGCTCCTAGAATGTTAAAGAAAAAGAGTTGCCAACCAGCTTACAGCAGGCTCTCAACCGTCAAGAGGGTCTCACCCTCCGGAATGGGAGACAGAATATGGACACCAAGGCCAGGGTCCTCCGGATTATAACCAATATGCTGCTCAAATGGATCAAGTATCGGCCGATCGGCCGATTGAGTAGGCACATGAGCTGGAGGCACAGCCCGGATGACCGGTATTAACTTCTTTCCCTTTCTTTGAGGGGGAGCCTTTGCAATAAATAGCTTTAGCCGCTGACAAGTCCGAAGGCTCATTTCCCTTGAGGAATTCTTTTATCAAGGCCCCCTCATTAATCTCTTCGGTACCGTACTCGGCCTTCCTGATTTCGGTTAAAGTTTCCCATGCCTCGGCCAAAGATTCGAGATAGCCCTCGCCCAAAAAAGTCAAGTTTCGATCATGAGAACGCGGGCGTTGAATTCAGCAATTAGCAGGTCAAACATGCTTTTGACCTCCTCCCTTCCTTCTTCTCTAGCCGCCTCAAGATGCGAGTCCATATCCATGGACGCTATCTTCTTGCCCTCTTCACGGGCTTCACTCTTTAACGCCTCAACTTTGGAAAGCTCGTCCTCAAGTTTTTCTAGTAAGAGTCGAGTAGCAAAGTTCTCATCACAGTATAGTTGCGACTTTTCTTGGGCAGCCGTATTCTCTTCCTTCTCTCTGTGGAGCTGCTCTTCAAGTTTCTTGACTCGAAGGCTGAACGCGTCCCTCTCTTTTTGGACTGAATCCTTTTCCAATGCCAAAGCCCCGCAGCGTTGTACCGCCTCATCGAGTTCTTTTTTGTGAGTCGACTCCACACGAGTTACGACTTCGACGGTGTCTCTGGCACTCTGATGGGCGACCTCAAGTTCTGACTTGTAAGTTGCAATCTCTTCGTCCTGAGCTTTAATGATATCTTTGTCGTGGATAGCCTCAAGTTTCAGGCGATCGATTTCATGTTGGCTCTCCATGGAGACTTCAGAAAGTTTTTCAACCAAATGAACAAACGCATCGTGTTGAACATAGACATCGTCGGTACAGGCGATGGCGCTCTGCTTGACATGTTCAAGAATAGGATGAATCGCCGGGAGGAATTTCGGTCATCAAAGCAGAGTTTTGGAAATTTATCTTTAAGCTCAACCAGCCTCTCTGATACTATTGGATCTGTTGCAAGAGCGGCGGGAGACGGCTTTGAAAGTTTGGCTCTCCTGTGTGGATCTCGGGACTATCGAGTGAAAGAGGAATCGGAGTGTTGGTCCCGGGGGACATCAGATTGCGACCCTTATGGCCGTGTTTTTCTTTGCTTTGTTCAGAGTAACAAGAGGGATTGGTTCTTAGGCTGATAGTAAGTTTTCCTCCTCTGACGAGTCTGAGGAATGATAATCTCTATCGCCATCACCATCTTTGTCCCGACGTCTTCCGGAACCCGAGTCCCGTCGAGGTTTATGAATGATAGACGAACCACGAAGGCGGTCAAATCCGTGTGAGCACCCCATGTCACCTGCACAGAATTTAAATAACAACGAATTAGCAAAGAGTAGCGTGACGATGAAAATATAAGTGCAAATTGAAGTGCAAGTGTTCGTGTGTGTCCTAGTGTTTCCCCCCGACGGACCAGTCGCTTTGCTAATGGGAGTTTTTTCTCCTTGACTTTGGGTAAGAATGTCGGCATCGCCTCTGATGGGTGAATGAAGCTTAAATGCCTCCGAATCATCAAAGTCGTAATTGAGCAGATCATCGGGAATGGAGAGGTTCGATAGGCCCTTGAAAGAACTTTCTACGTGCTGTGAAGAAGCCTTTTTCTCCATTGGAATGAGCGTAACTTTTGAAGTTCCGCCAACCTTCTCCTTCCTAATCTTGTATGTCAACCCCTTTTTCCTCTTTGAAGGGGAAGATGACGTTTCGATGTCGTGCACTTCGACTATCAGATCCTGAGTGGGACCCAAGTTCTCACCTTGTGCTTATGGTGTTTCATTCCCTTGAGTTTCCCCCTCTTCTGGTGCGTCAGAAGTATGACGTGCTGATGACTCAGCTAATTTTTTCCCTTATCGGATGCGGGCCGGGGTATGGAGACACCCTCAGGAAGGCTTATCCGATGACCTTCTGCTAACATTCCAAACCTCGATAGTGACTCATTTGAAATGAGAGTTCGGATGTCCCGTTCCTCGGCAGGAATTGCTCTAATGGCTTTGACGGCTTCAGAACACCCGCGACCGTCAGGGCATGGATTGATACCTGAGAAGAAGAAAAAAGAATTAGAAAAGGCATGGATTTGACCAAATACGAATATCGATCCAAGAAAAGACTTACTTCCTTTCACCCATCTCCTCGCGAAACCAGGAGGGCAAAGCACATAGAACCATTCCTGTTTGTACAGGGAAAATTGGCTCCACGCCCCAGTTAAGATTTGGCATTTGCGATATGGATCGAGAAACATGTAAGAGGGGCTATCTCCCCGCTTCTTGATCATATATATATATATATCTGATGTCGCCCGGAGTTGGAGGCCTAGAGAGGATGGTCATGAAATGAATATAGGTCCCATAAATGAATGCGTGGCCATTTGGGTGAAGTTGCGACGGGGTGATGTTGATGTATTGCAACACACCCGTAGATACGTATTGAACGGCGACACACTTCCAACCTAGCACATAAACTTATTACAAGCTGTATATCCAACTAGGGGCAGGTGTGGACGATCGTGCCCCGATGGAACCAACACGTCGTCGAACGGGATTCCATGGATAGAGCATATTCATCGAGCGCAAACTCATTCACCTTCGAAGCTTGTGAATCGACCGGGTTGTCCAAGAAAATTGATGCCTCCAGGGCATCGGGAGCTAAGTTATGAGCGGGGGAAGTCGACGGGTTAGAAGTATCTGCGACCCCTTGTTTAGAAGACGGCCTGGGTATATCTGAGATTGTAGCGGAGCTAGATTTCTTAGACATCTTTGATGGAAATTGAATCCTGCAAAGTACCTAGTTGAACTATACTTGAAAAACAATCGACATCAGAATTAACAACACAAGAATTCCCCCCGTGTGGTGTGTGAACTAGCGCGATCGTTCATGTGTAAGCGCTGAAAAATTGAAAGTCACAGAGTTAATGATATAACATTGAGCTTTGAATCATCGCCTTCGAAGACCATCATCGCTGACCGTCTCCAAAAGCCTGCCTTATGGGGTTTACAATTTCGGACTCAGAAAAGGTTAGAAGAAACTATCTGATTATGTCGATTTAAGTTCAGGCTTGTGACTACTGAAACTAGAAAGTTATTAGTCCGGATCAGTTTGATATGCTAGTATGCTGGAGCCTTTGTCCTTGTTTTTTTATATGATTAGGCAAGGAAAATGAGTATCCGGCCTAAGTACTGTTCGGCTAAAAAGTGGTTCGGCATTCATGATTGCTCGGCCTAAATACTGTTCGGCCTAAGTATAGACCGGCCAAACTATCGTTCAGCCTAACTGTCGTTCGGCCTAAATATTGTTCGGCCAAACTATCGTTCGGCCTAACTATCGTTCGGCCAAAGTGTCGTCCGGCCTAAGTACTGCTCAGCCGAAGTAACGTTCGGCATCCTATCTAATTAATACTTCCTCCCTAACCTTCCAATCCACCGCTCGGCATGCGGCGAGTCATGCCGAACCAAATTTACGCCGAGCCCCAACGCTCGGCCCTCCGTCCTTAGCAACGGCTTCATTTCTCTTTTCTTCCTCCATCCATACCGAGCAACGAGGCCAAATCATTCGGCGAGTCATGCCGAACCATACTGTCCGGCATTACAGCCAATTCCTACTCCTCTTCTATTTTCTCCTTCCAAACTCGTTCAGCACAAGAAAACTATGTCGAACCACAATATATCTCCCATTAACTCCCCCGCGTGCTCGTCTCTGGCCACCTCTCCTTTCCACCACATCATCTTGCCTTACATAACCTCCTAATCACAACTCGATCCTTTCATCCATGAAATATCCAGTGGCCAAGGACCTAAGTTGCGAGTTTAAGACTCGTATCAAAACTTTTAATTCGAGGAAAGGATTTAAATAGAGGGATCGATGCCTAGTTAGTAGATCGAGACTTGGAGAATTCTGGAGTTGTGGGAGCGGTTTTGATTAATGCCGAATGGATTGGGGAATGATTGTTAAATCTTTGGAGGCTGTTATCAGGCGAAGTTTGCAAGTACAAGGTAGCGGAGGTAAAAAGTGAAAAAAAAGAAGAAGAGGAAGCAGGCCGTCCTTTATAGGGAAGAAGAAGAAGTTGAAGAGGCAATGACCAGTAGAATCGGTCAAAAAGATATCATTCGGCATACATAGAGCGTTCAGCTTCGGCTGTATCGTTCGGCACACATAGAGCATTCGGCTTCGGCTGTATCGCTCGGCGTTTACATATCGTTCGGTACACACCACCTCAACCAGTGATTAAGAGAAGTCACCATCGAGGAAACTAAGCCATGTCTCGAAGCAAAGGCAGTGGACTCATGACTCAAAGTGCATCACGTTCGGTCATACGATACACTTTGGGGGGCTAGTGTTTCCTGGAGATTTGACCAGGAACTTAGTACTCGGCATCAAGAAGCGTTCGGCATTGGAAAGTGTTCGGCGATCAGGTTCGTTCGGCATGTGGGAGCGCTCGGCATCCAGGAGCGCTCGGCATCTACATACCATTCGGTAATTCAGGGACATTCGGCATACAAGGAACATTCGACTTCCGGAGCATTCGGCATTCATGCTTCACTCGGCATTCCAGGACTGCCCTCGTTCGACTTCGATTCTCGTTCGGCCTGCACACCCCGCTCAATACACCGCATCGTTCGGCATGGGGATGATGGTTCGGCATTTGGCCGTTCGGCATGTTTGGGTCGGCACAAAGAGATTACTCCATTTGGGCCAATGTATTCAGCTACCCGGCCCACTAGGGAAGTCCAACCTACCTTCGTCTATAAATAGAGAGGCAAGGGCACAGTGAAAAGGATCGGTTTTTGGAAAACATTAGAGAAACTCTGCCGCATTCAACACTCACTCAAGACTTAATCTTTTTACTTTGCAATTATATTCAAGTAATTGGAAAAGGGTTGTATTTGTAATCAACTATCAAGGAAAGTAATAGAAATCAAGTTCAAAGTGGACGTAGGCAGTTACGCCGAACCACTATAAATTTGGTGTTTTTGTTCTCTGCATTTAAATTTGCATACTTTTCTCTGTTTTAATTTACTTTCTTCATTAATCTCTCTACGCAATCTTTCTAAGGGTGTTAGTGACCAATTTTGGTGCTAACACACTGACTAAATTGTTCGTTTGACAAAACAATTTAAACGAAGCAGGCGATGATGGAATTAGACGAAACAAATTGTATTGTATTGATCAGATAATTTTTTACAACATTACTGTGTAAAAATATTTGGATTCGAAAGATAAATTTTTCGCAGTTTAAATTGAACTGATGTACAGTAAATACGCGAACGAAATTTATTGCGATATTTCGCGATGAACTTTTTCTATATTCATAACTAACTGGGCGCATCTTATAAATGAAGTTTATCTAAGAAATAATGAATTTAAAATTTGAAATTGGGTTAGAAATTCGGGGTCGTTACAATCTCCCCCACTCAAAACTTTTCGTCCTCGAAAAGGAACGAGACGAGAGAAGTAGGAAAGAACAAGTAGAAAAGTCAAGGTAGATTTTAAGAAAATTGAATTTATACCTGAAATTAGTAATTCGGGGTTTGAATCCCGAATACTATCCTCTGTTTTCCATATGCAATCTCGCTCATCTGCACTCCACTGGGCTTGGACGAGATTGATTGACTTCCTTCTAAGTTGCTTTATCTCACGATCGACTATCCGAAGTGGCTTTCGCTCAATAGTCATGTCAGGCTCGATAACTATCTCTTCCAAGTGAGCGGTGGGAATGGTCATAGATGGATCACGCACAACTTTACGGAGATGTGAGACGTGGAACACATTGTGCACACCGGCGAACTTTTCTGGTAATCCAGTTCTATAGGCCAGGGTTCCAACTCTTTCCGTAATCTCAAACGGACCAACAAATCTGGGAGCTAGCTTCCCTTTCCTTCCAAATCGAATAACATTCTTCAAAGGCGACACTTTCAGAAATACTTCGTCTCCTACACTGAATTCGAGATCCCTCCTTCTTTTGTCAACGTTGCACTTCTGTCTCTCTTGTGCCGTCTTTATCTTCTTCCTTATTTCTTCAACTTTCTCGGAAGCTTCCATAATTTTTTCTGGACCAAGCACTAATCGATCTCCAGACTCGATCCAACAAGCTGGCGATTTGCATGGTCGTCCATATAAGGCTTTGAATGGTGCCATACCAATGAACGCATGCTTTTATTAAAGATAATTAAATTCAAATTCAAATATACTTATTCAAATTTGAAATTCGATTTCTTTATCTGATAATATTATTATATGTAAATTCAACCAAATGGAGGTGATCTTCTCAGGATCCACCAAAATCTATAACACAAGCTCGGAGAAGGTCTTATAAAATCTGATTCACCCTCTCAGTTTGGCAATCTGCCCGAGGATGATAAGCTGTGCTCAGATTCAGTTTAGTTCCCAAAGCATCCTGAAATGCCTTCCAGTATTTACTAGTGAAAATAGGATCTCTATCGCATACAATATTAGATGGTACACCATGAAGTTTAGCAACTTTTCTCATGTATATCTCGGCCAAACTCGAAGCAGTACGAGTGGCCTTGACTGGAATAAAATGAGCGGATTTCGTCAGTCTATCGACAATTACCCAAATGCTTTCGTTACCCTTTCTAGTCCTTGGTAGCCCCTCAATAAAGTCCATAGAAATCTGCTCCCATTTCCAACCTGGAATCTCTAGAGGTTGTAGTAAACCTGCCGTCTTTCTGTGATCAGCTTTAACTTATTGACAAGTTGTGCATCTACTAATAGGTAGAAATATCACGCTTCATTCCACTCCATTAATATAATTTCTTCATATTTTGGTACATCTTTGTGACTCCGGGATGAAATGAAAGCGAAGATTGATGGTTTTCTCTTAGCACTTCTTGTCTTAGCCCATCAACATTGGGAACATAAATACGATTGTCAATTCTCAAGACTCCATTACTATCAACTTGTGCACCATCTTACTTTTAGCATTTCCGACTCTTCCGAGAACTATTTCTTTGATGCGATAGAGAAAAGTGTCCTCATATTGCTTGGCTATAATTCGATCCATAAGAGCTGGGGGAGACGACGAGCTGGAATAACATTCCTTCAATAAGATTACAACATGTCATTGCTTGGTTTCTGCTCAGCGCATCGGCTACGAAGTTTGCTTTCTGTGGAGTGTAGTTAATATCAAGATCATATGCAGCTAAGAATTCAAGCCATCGGACCTGTCTCTGATTTAAATCCTTTTGTGAGAAAATATATCTCAATGACTTGTGGTCAGTGAATAATTTGAATTTGGTTCCCAATAGATAGTGCCTCCATAACTTAAGAGAAAATACAACCGCAAGAAGCTCTAAATCATGAGTTGCATAATTTGCTTCATGGGTCTTTAACTGACGACCCGCATAGGCAATCACCTTTCCTTTCTGCATTAAAACTACTCCTAATCTATCCCGGCAGGCATCAGTATAGACAGTCAATCCTTCGCTACCGTCAATAACTATAAGAACTGGGCAGATGTCAACCTTCACTTCATCTCATTGAAAGTTGCTTCGCACTTTTCACTCCAAATAAATTTTACATTCTTTCTGGTCAGTGCGGTAAGTGGTGCGGCAATAAGAGCAAAGTTTTCTATAAATTGCGATAATTGCCAGCCAAGCCCAAGAAACTGCGGATATCTGTAGGAGTTTTAGGAGTCTCCCAATCCTGCAAATTCAAAATTTAGATAGAGATAAGATGTTTGGATAGAATGACAAGTAAGGACAGAACTTACATTGATTACGGCGATCTTAGCAGGATCGACCGAAATCCCATTCTCCGAGACAATATGGCCAAGAAATCGAACTTCATCTTTCCAAAAGTGGCATTTCGAAAACTTGGATTTAAGATGATGACTGCGAAGAATTTCAAGAACAAAAGCCAAATGTGACCTATGCTCTTTCTCATCTTTAGAGAAGACGAGAATATCATCGATGAAAACAAGAACAACCTTGTTAAGAACATCCCGGAAAACTCTATTCATCAAGTCGACGAAATAAGCTAGAGCATTAGTAAGACCGAATGGTATAACCAGCCATTCAAAGAAACCATTTTCAGTGTGGAATGTTGTTTTAGGAATACTCTCCTCAGCGATTCTGAGTTGGTGAAATGCGGTAGCCAGATCGAGTTGTGATAAAACTTTAGCTCCATGAAGTTGGTCGAATAGATCGTTAATGCGGGGCATTGGACATCTGTTTTTGTGTGTGAGCTTATTTAGCTTTCTATAGTCCACACATATTTTGAGAGAACCATCAGACTTTGTGACGAATACAACTGCAGCGCCCCATTCTGAATAACTTTGCCGAATCAAGCCTTTAGCAAATAGATCTTCAATCTTAGCATTCAATTCTGCCTTTTCTTTAGGAGCCATTCTCCTGGGAGGGAGGACTACTGGTCGAGCATCAGGTATAAGATCAATGCGGAATTCGATTTCCCACGAAGATGGTAGAGAATTGACTTCTCCAAACACATTAGAAAAGAGTTGAACAACTGGAGTAGAGCTTAGATCATTCGGATGGGAGTCAAGAGAGAATATAAAACTCCCAACACAACCTTGAGGCGATTTACCTTTAATAACTAAAGGTATACTCTTGTCGTCAATTAGAGAGACGATTTGAGCTTTGCAAGAGATAACGGCTTCGAAATTTCGTAGCCAGTCAATACCTAATAGGATATCGAATGCCATAATTCCAAGTACAAAGAAATCCCAAGTGAAACGATGCATGCCATACATAAGCGTGACATATTTGCATACCCTTTTGAGGTTAGCTGGTCCTCCAGTAGGGTTAGATACACATAAAAAGGTAGATGCAAGAATAGGTTCTAATCCACGTTTGTTACATAAATCAATAGATATGAAACTATGTGTTGCTCCGGTGTCAAATAGAACTCTAACAGGTAAGGTATGCAACACAAAAGTACTCTGTAATGTACCTTAGTCATCCTGAACTTCCGGGGTAGGTGTGTTAATAACAAAACTCCAAACGAAGTGCCCCTCTTCTGGGTAGGGCAGTCCTTCTTAAAGTGTCATGGCTGTAAGCAAATGTGACAAACATCTCTCTTGGCCATCTGAGCCGATGGCGGAATAGTTGCACCCTTTGGGGATGGGAAACTACTGGCATAATGACCTTTTTGATTGCAGTTGAAGCAGGTGATAGAGGAGATGTCAATGGGCTTCTTTTGAGAATAGCCAAGCCCGGATTTCTTCTGCCAGTTCTTCTTCTATTACTCAAAATTTGGCTTCCTCTTCCCAATCTGACTAGAGGATGGCTGAGTAACTGGAGCCTTGGCGACTGATGTTCCCTTTGGCTTTCCCTCATACCTAAGAGCAAAAACAATCAACTTGGTGAAAGTGCCATGGACATGAGCTGTGAGGAGTTCATAGTACTATAAACGTGCGCCATGGATGAATTTCTCATTCTTCAGCGGTGGTGTATCAATCAAGCCAGGTTCAAACTTGGAGAGTTCGTTAAACTTTCTTTCATACTCGGAGAAAGTCATATTGCCCTGCTTGAGGTCCATAAATGATCGATAAAGCTGAGCCTTTCCGGCTGCTGGCATCCACTGAGCCATAAAGGAATCCCTATTTACAAGTGATATAAAGATGAGCCAAAATTTGATGAGATAGAAGGAATTTACTTGGATCTAATTTAGATATGTTTCTACCTAAACTGAGCCCAGGTGATATTCTCTTCATCAGTACGGGAGGTGACTGACTCCCACCAATCCTGTGCCGCATCCTGAAGCTGCCAAGCGACCAATTTATGCTTCTACGCATCAATAATCTCAAGGCCAGTAAAGATCCTTTCCAAGCTCTTCAGCTACCGTTGTGCTTCAATGATGCTCTCGGAACCAGAGAATTTGACGTCGCCAAGCTGAGTGTATTCCTTGCTTAGAGCGAAAAATTTGACAGCGGGAGCTGGGGCACGTGGTTTGGGAGCATTTCCTCTACCTCCGCCTCTAGCATTCTTTCTGGTACTCATCCTGGAATACCAAAAGTGATTTAGAATCCAAGATAGAAATGTATAGAACTTAAGGGAATTCAAATCAAATGAATTCAATAAGAAGGACGAAATCAAAGGATATGGATTCTGAAATGATTCTCCTCATTTTAGAGGATGGTTACCCTATCTCTAATGAGCTTTAAAACTCCACAAGCTAAGATTTTCGGGAACAAAAGCTCTGATACCAACTGTAACAACCCGTATATTTGTACCATTTAAATTTACAATAATCCACACATGTCAACTTAAATAATAAAAAACACGAATGATTAATGGAGAGTGTGTATATATATAAATGAGAATCATCACAGAATTACAGAAAATACAACACAACAGAATAGTGCAGCGGAATTACAACATAGTCATAATAGTAGTTTATGAGGCTACTAAGGAAATACAACAATGTCTCAAGTAAATGAAATAGAACAACATAGATGTCCGATAATATCCAAATAGGAAAGAGCAATACTGATAAGATAAAGATAATGACAGTCTTCGGGTCTTCAGCTCCAAGTAGCACAGCAACAGAAATCCTCAGTCTGACCCGAGCATATGCGCAACAAACACTCGAATCAGGACATATATTCTTATACAGATAATATAGTTCAAATTTGAAATAACAATAACTCAAAGATGAATGGAATAAACATCTTTCAGGATCCGTTAAAATATCTATACATAGTAATGTACGATAAGTAGATAATGTTTAATAGTAAAATAAAATATCAAGATAGTGTTAAGGCGTTACCATTATTCCTCTTAACACATTTTATATAGCATTATAAACTATACAGCACTGTGAACTCCAACGTAAACTAGTGGGATATCAGGGAGTACTCCATAGGTATAATACAAAACAAATTCGTAGTAGTCGCGTATATAGGGATATAAGTATGACAAGGCACATGAGGCAGTACCCAAGGTAGTGAAACTACCGTTTTCCTGATCCGGACTGGTGAGAACGCATCGCCGCAACGATCGCAACACCGCGAAACAACACTCCAAATTCAAGGGTGCACACCAATTAATAACAAGTAACGAGTAGTTTACGAAGAAGTGTGTTCGCTCGAGGTAGCTAACCCCATTTGGCCCGGCACGGCTCCTATTTTAGTCATTTCCAATTTGACACAAGTGTGAAGGCTATCCATTATCGTTCTCTTTCTTCAATCATTACGTACATCAATCCAACCCCTTCATTCTGGATCACACTCCGCTTATAGTTATCAAAGTGGTTTTCAGTTTAGACAGTGAGTATGTCCCTAACCGATTCTGGTTTCTTTAATAACTTTCATAATTATTGCACCGATTAGTCGTTTAATATATTTCAAAACTAAATCAAATTCAATTTCAATTAGAATTTGTAAACCAACATTTCATTTGTCCTTCAAAAACAATTTTCAAAATTTACATTTCATAACTTCCAAATTTGTAATTTCAAAACACTATAGTTCAACTTCAAAATTTGATTTAAACAATTCAACTATTCACTTAAATTCGTATATAAGTTTCATTTCGTAATTATTTAAATGAACTTAATTTAACAATCAAATCAATTTTAAATTCATTCATGATCGATTTCATTCAATATTTGTTAAGTTAATTTATCGTTCAAAAAATTTCTACTTAATTTCCAATTCATTAAATCATTTACTTAAGTTCACTTCATTATATCAAAACTTACAATTTGAATTAAATTAAATTAGTCAAATCGAATTCTTTAAATTACAAGTCTTACGTTAATTTCAATAAATCACATTTTATTTCTTGTTAAGGAAATTCAATTTCACTTATTTATTTACTTGGTTACAAATTTCAAAACTCAATTACTAAAGAAACTTAATTTCACTTATTCAAGAAGTTCAAATGTTTACTTATTGAAGAATTCGATTTATTTAATTATTTAATAATTCAATCTTATTTAATTATTAAATAATTTTAAAACTTAATTATTAAATAATTTCCAACTTAATTATTGAATAACTCCAAATTTAATTATTAAATAATTAATTTTAAACAACGTTCTTTTATCCATAACTATGTTAATATTTTGTTCAGATTATTAAATATTAACATTTTCCTTTCATTAAAATTCAAATTCCGACTTCATTTCAAAATCTTATTAATTATTCAAATAAAATCTTTATTTTATTTTCAAATCAAATTATTTACCAATCGAGTTTTATTTGATTCTCTAATCCTAAGTCAAGTTTATTTGGGTATTTATCATTTCAACCCGATTCCATTTCAATTCAAAAATCAAAGCATAGCAAAGGGAACTTGCAGTGTGATAACTGGGATGGTGTCAAAGTAAATAAACAAGCAATAGCAAACATCAATAACAATCCAATAGTTTATTTTAATAATCCCGAAATAATCATATTAATTTACATTTGTTGTTTATGCAAATTAATATAATTATTTCTAGAATCTACACTATCATTTCGTGTAGATTAAAGATTATTACACTAATATTTATATAGTTCTTTACTTGATATCTATTATTCAATTTCATACTACATCAATTTAAATCACATACAGTTAAATGGTTCAAGGTGTACTTAACCAAATTTCTACGTGTCAAATCATTTAACATTTAAAGGGGGTTATATTATACAAATTTAACTAATCAAATTCAACATATATACCTATTTTAAATTATTAACTATCCTATATCAAATTCACTTGCATGTTGTTTACAACTTTAAACATTAACAATTTAATGTCCAATGTAAACATCAACCGATCAATCAATTATCAACCAAACTGGATTCTTATCGTATAAGAATATAAGTCATGAAATTTAATTCACCGTTCGTGGTTAGGGAAATTGACAGCGAAGCACGAAGAAGCACGAGTGGAGTCGGTACAACACGAACAAATAGAACATTGCAATTATTGATAAAAGAGGGATGATATTAATTTAAGTGAACATCCATGTATAATTTATAAAATTATATAGATGTGCTTACCAATGACAGAGAAAGAACAAAAGCTGAGAAATTTGATGCTGCAGCAAATGGAACTCAAACGGTTGCTGTAACAAACAGAAAAACGATTACTATTTCGGTAAAAAAAGATGCTGCGAATATATTCTTTCAGCAGCAATTCGAAAGTGACAGTGCACTACCACTATTGCATAAAGACATAGTACACGGTCGCTTCATTTTTTTTCTTTCATGACGCCTGACTGCACTTTCACTTTCACAACAAAGTTTGCTTTGCTTTACTGTTCCATTTTTTATGCAAGCCTGCATTACATCCACTGACGCACGAACAAATCTCCACTTTCAAGAAAAACGAACAGATGTTGTTTCATTTTATACAGTGCATACACACGCTTCCCCCATGAATCAACACAGTTTCCCTTCTCAACTTTTTTTATACAAACGAAGGCTGTTTCATCTCCCTCCCTTCCTTTCTGCATGATGCAACACATACTCATGCACAAATACGCACACGGCATGCGGATGGTTTCGATGACTGGAGGCTACGGAACGGTGTAGGGGCGGTGATAAGTGGTGGTCTGGGTAGGAGAGTGTGTACACGTGGGTAGAGGAGACGGGAGAGTTCACGGCTAAGGTGAAGCTCGGTGTTTGTGGCGAGAGGAAGCAGTGGAGTG
The DNA here is from genome assembly GCA_030765085.1 of Allium cepa. Classification (NCBI taxonomy): domain Eukaryota; kingdom Viridiplantae; phylum Streptophyta; class Magnoliopsida; order Asparagales; family Amaryllidaceae; genus Allium; species Allium cepa. Next base: position 832,908,609 of record CM060941.1, read on the forward strand.
GTTCAGGGAGGAGCGGGTTGTGTGGTGTTTACATTCGGTGAAGGTGGTTTCAGGAGAAGCTCGCGCAGGTGGTTGCGGCGCTGGAGGCGGTGCGGTCAGGGAAGGCGTGACGGTGCGGTGGAAGGGGGTGGTGAACGGCTTGAGGAAGGGGCGTTGGAGGGGGTGCGAGTGAGATCTGGGGCATGGTTGTGCGTGCACGCGCGGAGAAGGGCAACTGGACGGTAGAGGCCGGTGGAGGGTCATGCGCATGTATGTGGTGCTGGGTTTTTTCTTTTTTTTTTCAACATTTTTTTAACTGTGAAAGGAAATGCAAGAGGAAGAAGAAATCATAAAGATGAAGGAGGGAAGATGGATCGTACCTTTAGCTGATGAATAGGATGTGTACGTTTGGTTCTTTTTTTTTATTTGTATAATAAGCTACAGTAAATGTTATCTTGGATTTCGAAACGCCATCCCAATTTTCCAAGCCAACCACTATCTACCAACTACAGTCATTAATTTCCTCCAGCTCAAATTTTTATTTTCAAATTTGAATGGGTACGGGCTACAATTTGGGCTGAATATTATTTAACCGGACCGCTTGGATCGGTTAAATTAGCGCGATGATCTGCATCGAACTCCGATTCGCGCAAAAGAATATATCATTTTGATCAGCTCGACGAGCGCTTCGAACGGTACATAGATAATTGCGATACGATAGTTTTATAAAAACTCGAAATTTACACCGATTAAGTTGTTCGTTTGACAAAACAATTTAAATGAAGCAGGCGACAATGGAATTAGATGAAACGAATTGCATTGTCTTGATCAGATAATTTTTTACAACATTACTATGTAAAAATATTTGGATTCGAAAGATAAATTTTTCGAAGTTTAAATTGAACTGATATACAGTAAATACGCGAATGAAATTTACTGCAATATTTTAGGATGAGACTTTTTCTATATTCATAACTAATTGGACGCATCTTATAAATGAAGTTTGGACGTTAATTGAGATCTGTTAAATTTCAGATTTTATATTAGAAATATTGAACCTAAAATTTTAAATTGGGTCGGAAATTCAGGGTCGTTACAAGATTATTTGGATTGCAAGGACTACTCGCTACTAGTGGTAGTAGGAGAATGCCTTCGGTTTGTCCTGTTCCTGGACAACTTGTATGGACGCTTGTCTGACATTGCATTTGTAAATATTACGTACATTGGTTTTTACAAACGTACATCAGTGGTGGCGGAGAAGGAAACTTATCTTAGCTTAACACCCTCCTTGAGATGTACGAGCTCAAAGGTTGTATTTTTATGGAAAGCAATTAGTAGTTAACGGAAATGGAAATGTGGCATTCAAAGATATGATATGTGCTCTGTGAAAAGATAATCGTTGTCTTAAGCCTCAACAAACCGGAAATGACCGAAACAGTATTAGATGCGGCAATGCTAAGTGGGTCATTCTCAAGTAGGGTATGGTCATCCCCTTCTAGATATATTTCTTCCTGCTATGACGTTCGGAATGTAAATTAATGTGGTGTATGGAAATTGAGCGCTCGGATAAAGGTAGGTAACGACCGGGGGATGACATATTTGGTACTATTTAGTTATAGAGGTAGGCCGGTTTTGTGTCGGTAGAGGTTCCTTTGTGTTGTTCCTCGGGGCATCCATCTAGAGGTGTACCCATTTCGGAAGGTAGATCCTTCACCTGGTCATTTGTATGGAAATCCATTCTCCAATAAGAACCTACGATTTTGTTTGTATTGGCATAATGAATAGCCTTGAAATGCTATATGGGTAACCATTTCAAATAAGATTAATAAATTTATTTGCAAATATTTTCAAAGAGATGTCATTAGAAATAATATCAAATGTTTTAATATAAAAGTATTTTAGTTATCGTAAGGTAAGAACCCATCTGTGTTTATGTGTGGGGCGTGGTCTTCTGAGATACTCTTTATTTTAAAAGGATTTGATTCAAAGGATGATATATGACATTGTCATTTATTATTGATTTTTTCTCACGCTAGTTTATCAAGCCTGATATGGGTATTTTCAATACTCAGGTCAGATCCTTGTAGTTTTAGGCTAGTCGAAGATGGCTGGAGTTTGCAAAGGAGAGCTGGAGATATTCATCATACGTATGAACATATTCTATTATCCGCTGTACTTAGTTGTTTTAGTTTGATGTTTGTCAGCAATTATAAGGACAGATGTTTATAACTGTCCAAGCTAAATTTAGGTCAGACTCTGATATATGTATTTAAATGTTTTCCTTTGTAAAAATATTTGTTCAATATTATACGTTATTCCATTCGTGTGAGATTTTTTCTATCTATTTTTTCTTTCTACCCTTAATGATCCATCTTTACGTACAATTTGAGTTGTACATGTGTAGTTTATTGTCCATTCAAAGGGTACGGAAAAATGGGCCATTACACCGCTCCTGCGTAGGTAGAACTGAAGATTAGGCCCACAAGCTTCGGGAAATCCCTGCTTGCGCCTCCCTTTTCAACCAAGACTCATAAGGCCATGAACTCATTTAAAGGAGGGGCCGAATTTAGCGACAGCCCTACAAGAGAAACTATGCCTTGTAATTCAACCATAATTAATCACCCCAACATGACTGGAATAAAAGTCGAAGCCTAAGAAGTGAAAGATCCAGCTTCTGGAGGAGTGGAAGTTCCTTTGCAAGACTAAAGGTAGGATGACTGTAAAGTCATTCTTAAAATAAAAATTGGCATTCAACACTTCAGGTACAACTTTGAATAATATCCCTGTATCACCAACACTCGAAATCTAAGGGAAGTCGACCTATGTTGATCGGTCGGGTTCTAAGTATTGAGCGGGGCAAGTGCAGTGTGTTATCTATGCAAAGTGAGTTCAATGTCCCAAGTACCATGAATGGACCATCCTATATAGATAGCTCATTCGTGCTAGAAAAATGAGTCACATCGTACTTTAAGACTTTCTTTCTTGGGCTTACCCGTTATCGATGAGAAATCGATAACAGAGCCGCTGTCTGGAGCGACATAGGAAGCTTTCCTTTTTAGGATCACTGAAAGTACAAAAACAAAAAAGCAATGTGATGGGAGTCATGCAGCATATCCAACTTTGGAATAAATTATCACACTAGAATTCAAACTGCAATAGAACTTAGCGAAGTCATCGAAAAGAGACAGGTGAAGACGGAGAGCAAGACTTGACTCCAAAATGGCATACATTCATCCAAGGAAAAACTTAGCTTTACCACCAGCCGAGTACAATGCAAAATTCGACCATCTCCGTTCAACCATCCCGAAATCATCGCAACGAGTTTCTATATCAAACTAAAGCACTATGTAATCTCTAAGGTGTAGATAGTGTAGATAATTGGAATTCTAATTGAAACTAGAAAAACAATCAATTGACAATCAACCAAGTAAAGAAACATCTCGAGACGACATCCAAGCAATCAATTGAAATTCATAGAATAATAATCTGAAACTTGTCTTATTCGAGAGCACACTTTGTGTAACGACCCAGGATTTTTAGTAATTAAAATTTGAATATTTAATTGATTTTAAATATTAATAAGTGAATTTATAAGTCGAATAAATTTTAATTTGAATTATTGGATTTAATTGAATAATTAAATCGATAATTTAATATGTTAAATTATGGAAATAATTGAAAATTGAGTTAAATATGATTGAAAATGATTTGTAAAATTTTATTTTATCATATTAGAGTTAGAATGATATTTTAGAACTTTTAAAATTGAATTAAAAGTTAATTTGTGAAAATTGAATATTTTAATATTTAAATCGACTAGTGAAAATAGTTAATTTTTGAATAGTCTCAGAATTGAATGAAACCAGTTCCATTGGATCCGTAATAGTTAGCTATTACCGGATTTCAATTTTCGTGTCAATCGGAGCTATTGTTTGATCGTGGCAGCTCGAAACGCATCGAATTATTTTTAATTTTAATTTGGCGAGTTAAAAAAGCCATTTTTCAAAAAGTCTCGGATTTCGATGAAACCAGTTTCATCAGATCCGTAATGTGATATTATTGTAAGGTTTCAAATTTCGTGTCAATTGGATTTACCGTTTGTCCTGTACAAATTAAAACGCCTAGAAAATCGTTTAAATCGGTTTAATTTAAATCGAACGTTTGTTGCCATAACTCGCACAGATGTCCGAATTAGCTTTCGAAACCTGTTCCATTGTGTCCGGAACGCGGGGTAAACCCTAGAAACGCTGGTTACGGCGTGTGAATCGGAGTTCGGAATTCCCGGATGAATAGTGATTGAAAAATTCTCTATAAATACCCCCCCATAAATCTAAAAAAATAAAAATAAAAAGAAACCCTAACTCTATATGTGGCCGCCACTTATACAACCGAAGGCCAGCAACTCTTCTCGTTTCCTCTCTGATTTCTTCCAATCCATTCATCGATTCGACAAACCTTCAACTAGAAAGTGGTAGAGGGCACTACAATCTATAAATCCAACGGTCGATTTATCTTATCTCTTCACGGATTGTCGCGAATTTAGGTTTGAAGGAGGCGCGTTCGGCCTTGAATTGCGTGTAACATGGGTGACCGAGCTCTATGAGCTTAAGGCCGAGCATAGAGGGGATGGAGGCGCACGACATGATGGTGGTGGATCAACTTATCGTCGAGTGTTGATGGTGCAAATTTAAACCCTAAATGTTGAGCATGTGGGTTTCTTGTTTCGTTCATTGCCTGGGTATAATATGCGCGTGGAAGAAGATGTTCCTCACGGCCCAGATTTTCTTTTGCTGGAACGAACGGCTTAGATTGAAGGCTAGGTGAAAATAGTTAATTTAGGTTGTAATTTATATATATATATATAAATTCGTAAAACTTCAAAAATGTATATCTTTTTCATACTAGGTCGAAACCGCGCGAAACCAGTTGCGTTGGAATCGTATGGACGAGCACTACGCGATGGAATTGGATTGGAGTCTTTTGGAGTTAGTGAGAATTTTGGGTAAAATTAAACGTCCGTTTAATTTTATTCGAAATAAATCGCTAAAACGAAATTGAAATCAAGGTGAGAACTTCTCACTCAATCGAATCAGTTTCGATTTTATTTTAAATAGTTAGATTTAAAATATTTGAATGCATGTTTGAATGATGATTGATATCTATGGATTGTTAAAATAGACATTATGCGCCGTTAGTAAGCGGAGGTTATTTATTAAAAACATATACCGCGAATATTTCATAAACAGTGAAATTGGTATTATATATAATAGCAATATATATATATTGGCATATGTATATATTAGAGTTATTGATTTCCCGCATTTTTTGTTTAGCGGATGAGACCCTATTGCGCCGTTATTAAGCGGATAATATTTAATAAAAAAATATACCGCGATAATTTCGTACTGGAACGAAATTGGTATTGTGCTAATGTTTGTGGATGCAGGAAAACAGGTTGGAGGGATCCAACTGGATTCCTCAACAGTATTTATTTGATTTTGAATATTTTGATATTCGTTGATTATCATATCGATATATGATATCATTGTAGTCGTGATTGACTATTTGGTATGTAGCATCATTGGACCAAATTTTGGAATTTTAAAAGGATTTCAAAGTGATTTTTGAAAGTGTACGTTTATAAAACATTTTTGGAATTGATTTATTTTAAATAAATAAACGTTATAATTTTAATGTTATAAAAATTATGATTTTTGAGAAATATAGTTAAAAACTGATTTTTGAGAAATATGGATTAATGATTTTATAAAATAGTTTAAATTGGGAAATTTGAATTTATTGTGAAAAGTTTAAATATAGGATTTATAAAATTTAATTATTTTATAAATCAAGAGAATGATGAAGTTTTTAAAGGAGTTTAAAGACGTTTTAAAGAATAATATAAATTGATTTATATTAAGAGATTTATGAATGGATATTTATAAATTGAAATATTGACATTATAAAACGAGTTTTTATAAGTGTTTGAATGAAGTGAAAATGAATTGCATAAGTGAAGGGAATTTATAAAATTATAAATGGTGAAGTTATAAGTGAAATTTATAAATAATAAGATTTATGAATTTCGTGAAGTTATTAAAGGATATATTTCGGTAAATAAACGAATCTTATAAGTTATAAGATTTATAATTATGTAGTTTAAAGGAACGATTTTCGGCAAACAAATAAATTACAACTGTTTAACTTATAATGTGAACTTTTAGTTTATAATTGAGTTATAAACTGAAATAGGTTAACGACGGAAATTTGTAAAAGGAAGTTGTTATAAATAATTAGAAATGGAATTTATAAACGTTGTTTTATAAATTCGCAAACGACTTATTTTGATAAGAAAATTGTTGAAACCTATTAATGGAGTTATATTCACGTTTTTGACTGTGAATAATCCTTTAAAATAAAATGAATAAAAGGATGAAATTTGATAACGTAGTATATTCACGTTTTTGAATAGTGAATAATATGTTAAAGAAATTGTTTTGAATGTGATGTCTTAAATTGTATTAAAACGATCTAACGATGTTTTAATTATGTTAAGATTCGAAACCATTGATTTCAACATTTATTGTTGAAATAGACGTTTTCGAGAAATAGAAGGAAATGGTGGACTATAACACTGTTGTTATAGTAAATGATTTCCGAAAGGAAATGTTTTGTATAGTACTGGGATTTATATATCTATTTTAATTTCAAATCCCTATACTAGTGATTTTGGGTTGTCGTAACGATGTTTTACGCAACATTCGTTTTGGCCCAAATAAATATGTCTAAGAGAATGATTTCCTTAAAGAATGAAATATATACTTACTTTCGATTTAAGTATATCGAATATTTTCCAAGTGTTGAAATAAATAAAGTTTGTGAATTACTTATGAATAAATAAGTATGGAAATGTTTTTCCAATATAAAGTGAATATTAGAGAATTTATCTTTTTGAAGATAAATTGAAATGAATAATTGAAATCGAATATTCATAGATATTGTGAAATATAAATTCACTATGGAATTTATGAATGAAAAGGAGAATTTGTTTAAAAATAAATATTGATTTATTTTTGAAGTGTGAAAATTATATATCTAGTAAAGATATTTTGGAAAATAAATAATTTGGAAAATTATTTGGAAACTGGTGATGTTGTGCATATCCATTGATAGTTCAATAACCGACTATCAATATTTCCCTTTGAATGGGTATTTGATGTGATTTGTTTGAATTTGAATGCCACACTTATTTTTGAATAAGCGCTCACTATTCGGGTTAACCGGGAAAGGACCATGGGGTCGTATAACCCATTCCGAATATGTGATACGTCGTTATGAATAGCATTGAAGATCGGTGTTGAAGACCCGGTATTTGCGAGAGCGATAGGATGACCTGTCGATTGTCTCTGCACTGAGTTGCAACGGTATAGAGACTCCCTAAGTGATGGGAAATCCGATCAGGATTGTGAATATCCGGATTGCAAGGACTTCTTTGTAAGTGCCTTCGGTTCTGTTCGAGCCCGGAACAGACTTGTATGGATAGTATGTCTGACATTACAAATTGAGATTTAAAGCAGATTTCTTTCAAATATATTTCTATTGGTGGCGAAGAATTTATTCTTTTAGCTTAACACCCTTCTCTGAGACGTACGAGCTCAGAGGTTACGTAGTTGAATGTTATCAGCGATATATTCCCAGTTTGGTAATGTGACATGCTGAGTGTTGCTGTAAATGATCATTGTGTTGATTATTTGTGATAGGATCGTTTATTTGATCGTCTATCCTGGTGATCATTTCTATGATCATTTGTTGACCCAAAGCATGGCTTTTGTATAAAGTATGTTTTTGTGGACGTGACTTCGTCGAGCCTCACACCCCGTGAATGGTCAAAACAGGAAAGAAGCAGCAAGGTTATGAGGGGTAGCGCCCTTTAGGATGTGTGCATTTCCTTCTGGAAAAGGGTGGTATCATGGTATGGAGCCCAGATACTTACTCATGTTGAAAACACTCTGTTATGATTGTGTGAATTGATTACGAGCGCTCGGTTGAAAAGGTCCCAAAGGACCGGGGGATGGCATATTCGGTCAGTTGTTACTCAGTTAGGGGTAACCCGACCTTGTGTTGGTAGAGATCCGGTTTGGTTCTCGGGGATGTCCATCCAGAGGCATTCTCTTGTGGCAATGGGAAGTTCCTTGGCCTGATCATTCGTTGGAAATCCAAAGAAACAATACGGTCTCGTACGGTATTAGTTGTAGAACCTATCATTCACTTATGGTGGCGCCCCACTGTTTGGATGGTAGCTATAGTAGGCATAGTTCGGAATGTCTATGTTGGCTAAGATTTATATTCTACTTTCGAAATGAATTTTTTTCTCTACACTATGCACTAGTAATAATATCAAATGTTCTTTTTAATGTGTATCAAGCATCTTTGACTATCATAAGGAGAAATCTCCTCCGATTCTGCGTTTGCATTGTGTGTGTGTGCGGGAGGCCTTATGGTAGTCTCATTTTTAAAAGCATTGCGAATTGAGTTTAAAAATATTCCTCTATTTTGATTTTAAAGATAAATAAACTGTTTTGAGTTCTCACACCAGTCACATGACTGACTCGGAGTTTATTGTTTTCCTTCCTAAACTCTGGTGCCCACCAATTTCCACACGGGCAGTCAAGAGTTAAGGTTTATCAGGATATTCAGGAGTTGCAGGAGGCAAGCTGGATGGTATGGCGTAATTACTCTTATATAGTATTTCTTTTTCCGCTGCACTGTTTGTTGTTATTGTTGTACACTCTGATGATATGATGTAATGTAATATGATGAAATGTAATAACTGATATAGTTCTTTGTTTAAAGATTATTCATTTATTATTATATGTTGTTCCGCTGCGAATTGTGAGATTCTGTTGTTATTGTTCTGTTATTTTCTTTCTGTTCCATTCTATTTTCTATGCTCTATTTTATTTTCTCTCTATTTTCTGTCTTTCCTCTCTTCTTCTGTCTTTTTCTTTTCTTAAAACCCTAACATTTCGGTTTTTCGGCCTTCGATTTCTCGGCAGTCGATAAAGTGAGTATCGATGTTGAATTTTCGAAAGTCGAAAATTTTCGGGACGTTACATCTGGTATCGGAGCATATGGTTAAGCGACAACCATGATTCTGTTTGGTATTACTCATTAGAGATAGAGTCAGCAGTACTCTAGAATGAGCTGAGTGTAATAATAGCTATGAGAGCGTATTTGTTAGTGAATATATAAAATTGTTTTATATTGTGATGATTGGTTTGTTGAGTGGTATATAGATTCTGGTTAATACGAGTAATTAACGTTGTTGATAGGGATCTCTAAACACTTGTACAGAACAATTCGACACAGTATTGTTTTAAATTAGGTAAATGAAATAATTTTTGCCTTGATTATATTTTTATATATGAAGGAATAATTTTTCAGAATTATTAAAGTATATATAGGTTGTTGAATAAGTTTTTTGAATAATCTAAGTAAAAGAATAATTGTATAAGCAAATGAATTATAAGAATTGAATTATAATTAAAGTGAATTACAATTGTGAAATAAACTTATATATGTAAGAAGTGAAACTATATGAATATATTTATGAATATGAGTTGTAAATAAAAAATGAATTTAAAGTAAAATGAAATATAACTTAAGAGATGTTGAATGAAGTTGATATTGGTATCAAAGTAAAATTAATAAAGTTAAGTGATAAATGTGAACTTGAGTTATATAAATGAAATTCAACTTTAGAAATTAAATGAATGGATTGAATGTTAATCAATTGAATGTGAATTAAGTTGATATGAGATAATGAATGTAAGTGTTAATTCATTAAAATCTAATGTTATTGGAAGTTGAATAATAGAATGAAAATCAATTTAATTTAAACCAATTGTAAGCAAAGGAATTTGGTTGCAATTAATATACATTGATTGTTATATGATTGTTAGTTGATTGTATGTAATTCATTAAGTATTAATGAAGTTGAAAGCTAAAGTAATTGAAATTCAATTGGAAGTTAAGTGAATCTTAAATAGAATTGAATTTGATTTGGAAGTGAACCAACTTGAATATGAATTAGTGAATATAAACTAATTGAAAATGAATGTTAGAAAGAACATCCACTGTAATGAATCAAATGTGATTAAATTGAAAACCCAAATTCATTGAATATTAATGAGCATATGAATGAATATTTATTGGTTATGAATGTTAGTTGGATGTAGTTGGTTGATGGTTGAATATATATTGCTTTTACTACATTTGCTATGTAGGCATATATAGTTATTATGTTGCTATATGTTGTATATCGATACCATTGTCTATATACATGTTTCTCATTTGTTTGTTGAGTGTTTAGTAGGTGCGGATCGCGTTTGCTTCGCATTTGGAGCTCGCTTTCGCGCTATATTAGCCGTATATGCTCGCTAATAAAATATAAGGTACATATCTCGGATTACATACCGTACTTTTATACTTTTTCCCTTCGGGATGCCTCATTACTTAATGAGATGTATATTTGTGATATATATACTGTCATTTTTTTTTCGGATCGAGCCGCGCAAAGGAGACTATGGCGAATTTTTCCGGAAATTTAAGGCGTTAGAAATTTTTTTGAGAAAATTGGAAAATTTTGAAAACTTTAACTTTGATTTGAAATTGAAAGCTAAACAATAGTAGTTGTTTTGAAAAGATAACTAAGTATGATTTGAAAACTTAGTAAGTTATTGTAAGAAGTTTAACCATGAATTTTGGGAAAATTAATAAATTCTATAACTTTTCTTACTTAATAATTTCGAGGACGAAATTCTTTTAAGGGGGAAGATTGTAACGACCCAGGATTTTTAGTAATTAAAATTTGAATATTTAATTAATTTTAAATACTAATAAGTGAATTTATAAGTCGAATAAATTTTAGTTTGAATTATTGGATTTAATTGAATAATTAAATCGATAATTTAATATGTTAAATTATGGAAATAATTGAAAATTGAGTTAAATATGATTGAAAATGATTTGTAAAATTTTATTTTATCATATTAGAGTTAGAATGATATTTTAGAACTTTTAAAATTGAATTAAAAGTTAATTTGTGAAAATTGAATATTTTAATATTTAAATCGACTAGTGAAAATAGTCAATTTTTGAACAGTCTCAGAATTGAACGAAACTAGTTCCACTGGATCCGTAATGGTTAGCTATTACCGGATTTCAATTTTCGTGTCAATCGGAGCTATCGTTTGATCGTGGCAGCTCGAAACGCATCGAATTATTTTTAATTTGGCGAGTTAAAATAGCCATTTTTCAAAAAGTCTCGGATTTCGACGAAACCAGTTTCATCGGATCCGTAATGTGATATTATTGTAAGGTTTCAAATTTCGTGTCAATTGGATTTACCGTTTGTCCTGTACAAATTAAAACGCCTAGAAAATCGTTTAAATCGGTTTAATTTAAATCGAACGTTTGTTGCCATAACTCGCACAGATGTCCGAATTAGCTTTCGAAACCTGTTCCATTGTGTCCGGAACGCGGGGTAAACCCTAGAAACGCTGATTACGACGCGTGAATCGGAGTTCGGAATTCCCGGATGAATAGTGATTGAAAAATTCTCTATAAATACCCCCCCATAAATCTAAAAAGAAAAAAAAAGAAACCCTAACTCTATATGCGGCCGCCACTTATACAACCGAAGGCCAGCAACTCTTCTCGTTTCCCCTCTGATTTCTTCCAATCCGTTCATCGATTCGACAAACCTTCAACTAGAAAGTGGTAGAGGGCACTACAATCTATAAATCCAACGGTCGATTTATCCTATCTCTTCACGGATTGTCGCGAATTTAGGTTTGAAGGAGGCGCGTTCGGCCTTGAATTGCGTGTAACATGGGTGACCGAGCTCTATGAGCTTGAGGCCGAGCATAGAGGGGATGGAGACGCACGACATGATGGTGGTGGATCAACTTATCGTCGAGTGTTGATAGTGCAAATTTAAACCCTAAATGTTGAGCATATGGGTTTCGTGTTTCGTTCGTTGCCTGGGTATAATACGCGCGTGGAAGAAGATGTTCCTCACGGCCCAGATTTTCTTTTGCTGAAACGAACGGCTTAGATTGAAGGCTAGGTGAAAATAGTTAATTTAGGTTGTAATTTATATATATATAAATTCATAAAACTTCAAAAATGTTTATCTTTTTCATACGAGGTCGAAACCGCGCGAAACCAGTTGCGTTGGAATCGTATGGACGAGCACTACGAGATGGAATTGGATTGGAGTCGTTTGGAGTTAGTGAGAATTTTGGGTAAAATTAAACGTCCATTTAATTTTATTCGAAATAAATCGCTAAAACGAAATTGAAATCAAGGTGAGAACTTCTCACTCAATCGAATCAGTTTCGATTTTATTTTAAATAGTTAGATTTAAAATATTTGAATGCATGTTTGAATGATGATTGATATCTATTGATTGTCAAAATAGACATTATGCGCCGTTAGTAAGCGGAGGTTATTTATTAAAAACATATACCGCGAATATTTCATAAACAGTGAAATTGGTATTATATATAATAGCAATATATATATATATTGGCATATGTATATATTGGAGTTATTGATTTCCCGCATTTTTTGTTTAGCGGATGAGACCCTATTGCGCTGTTATTAAGCGGATAATATTTAATAAAAACATATACCGCGATAATTTCGTACTGGAACGAAATTGGTATTGTGCTAATGTTTGTGGATGCAGGAAAACAGGTTGGAGGGATCCAACTGGATTCCTCAACAGTATTTATTTGATTTTGAATATTTTGATATTCGTTGATTATCATATCGATATATGATATCGTTGTAGTGTAGCATCATTGGACCAAATTTTGGAATTTTAAAAGGATTTCAAAGTGATTTTTGAAAGTGTACGTTTATAAAATATTTTTGGAATTGATTTATTTTAAATAAATAAACGTTATAATTTTAATGTTATAAAAATTATGATTTTTGAGAAATATAGTTAAAAACTGATTTTTGAGAAATATGGATTAATGATTTTATAAAATAGTTTAAATTGGGAAATTTGAATTTATTGTGAATAGTTTAAATATAGGATTTATAAAATTTAATTATTTTATAAATCAAGAGAATGATGAAGTTTTTAAAGGAGTTTAAAGACGTTTTAAAGAATAATATAAATTGATTTATATTAAGAGATTTATAAATGGATATTTATAAATTGAAATATTGACATTATAAAACGAGTTTTTATAAGTGTTTGAATGAAGTGAAAATGAATTGCATAAGTGAAGGGAATTTATAAAATTATAAATGGTGAAGTTATAAGTGAAATTTATAAATAATAAGATTTATGAATTTCGTGAAGTTATTAAAGGATATATTTGGGTAAATAAACGAATCTTATAAGTTATAAGATTTATAATTATGTAGTTTAAAGGAACGATTTTTGGCAAACAAATAAATTATAAGTGTTTAACTTATAATGTGAACTTTTAGTTTATAATTGAGTTATAAACTGGAATAGGTTAATGACGGAAATTTGTAAAAGGAAGTTGTTATAAATAATTAGAAATGGAATTTATAAACGTTGTTTTATAAATTCGCAAACGACTTATTTTGATAAGAAAATTGTTGAAACCTATTAATGGAGTTATATTCACGTTTTTGACTGTGAATAATCCTTTAAAATAAAATGAATAAAAGGATGAAATTTGATAACGTAGTATATTCACGTTTTTGAATAGTGAATAATATGTTAAAGAAATTGTTTTGAATGTGATGTCTTAAATTGAATTAAAACGATCTAATGATGTTTTAATTATGTTAAGATTCGAAATCATAGATTTCAACATTTATTGTTGAAATAGACGTTTTCGAGAAATAGAAGGAAATGGTGGACTATAACACTGTTGTTATAGTAAATGATTTCCGAAAGGAAATGTTTTGTATAGTATTGGGATTTATATATCTATTTTAATTTCAAATTCCTATACTAGTGATTTTGGGTTGTCGTAACGATGTTTTACGCAACATTCGTTTTGGCCCAAATAAATATGTCTAAGAGAATGATTTCCTTAAAGAATGAAATATATACTTACTTTCGATTTAAGTATATTGAATATTTTCCAAGTGTTGAAAATAAATAAAGTTTGTGAATTACTTATGAATAAATAAGTATGGAAATGTTTTTCCAATATAAAGTGAATATTAGAGAATTTATCTTTTTGAAGATAAATTGAAATGAATAATTGAAATCGAATATTCATAGATATTGTGAAATATAAATTCACTATGGAATTTATGAATGAAAAGGAGAATTTGTTTAAAAATAAATATTGATTTATTTTTGAAGTGTGAAAATTATATATCTAGTAAAGATATTTTGGAAAATAAATAATTTGGAAAATTATTTGGAAACTGGTGATGTTGTGCATATCCATTGATAGTTCAATAACCGACTATCAATATTTCCCTTTGAATGGGTATTTGATGTGATTTGTTTGAATTTGAATGCCACACTTATTTTTGAATAAGCGCTCACTATTCGGGTTAACCGGGAAAGGACCATGGGGTCGTATAACCCATTCCGAATATGTGATACGTCGTTATGAATAGCATTGAAGATCGGTGTTGAAGACCCGGTATTTGCGAGAGCGATAGGATGACCTGTCGATTGTCTCTGCACTGAGTTGCAACGGTATAGAGACTCCCTAAGTGATGGGAAATCCGATCAGGATTGTGAATACCGGATTGCAAGGACTTCTTTATAAGTGCCTTCGGTTCTGTTCGAGCCCAGAACAGACTTGTATGGATAGTATGTCTGACATTACAAATTGAGATATAAAGCAGATTTCTTTCAAATATATTTCATTTGGTGGTGAAGAATTTATTCTTTTAGCTTAACACCCTTCTCTGAGACGTACGAGCTCAGAGGTTATGTAATTGAATGTTATCAGCGATATATTCCCAGTTTGGTAATGTGACATGCTGAGTGTTGCTGTAAATGGTCATTGTGTTGATTATTTGTGATAGGATCGTTTATTTGATCGTATATCCTGGTGATCATTTCTATGATCATTTGTTGACCCAAAGCATGGCTTTTGTATAAAGTATGTTTTTGTGGACGTGACTTCGTCGAGCCTCACACCCCGTGAATGGTCAAAACAGGAAAGAAGCAGCAAGGTTATGAGGGGTAGCGCCCTTTAGGATGTGTGCATTTCCTTATGGAAAAGGGTGGTATCATGGTATGGAGCCCAGATACTTACTCATGTTGAAAACACTCTGTTATGATTGTGTGAATTGATTACGAGCGCTCGGTTGAAAAGGTCCCAAAGGACCGGGGGATGGCATATTCGGTCAGTTGTTACTCAGTTAGGGGTAACCCGGCCTTGTGTTGGTAGAGATCCGGTTTGGTTCTCGGGGATGTCCATCCAGAGGCATTCTCATGTGGCAATGGGAAGTTCCTTGGCCTGATCATTCGTTGGAAATCCAAAGAAACAATACGATCTCGTACGGTATTAGTTGTAGAACCTATCATTCACTTATGGTGGCGCCCCACTGTTTGGATGGTAGCTATAGTAGGCATAGTTCGGAATGTCTATGTTGGCTAAGATTTATATTCTACTTTCGAAATGAATTTTTTCTCTACACTATGCACTAGTAATAATATCAAATGTTCTTTTTAATGCGTATCAGGCATCTTTGACTATCATAAGGAGAAATCTCCTCCGATTCTGCGTTTGCATTGTGTGTGTGTGCGGGAGGCCTTATGGTAGTCTCATTTTTAAAAGCATTGCGAATTGAGTTTAAAAATATTCCTCTATTTTGATTTTAAAGATAAATAAACTGTTTTGAGTTCTCACACCAGTCACATGACTGACTCGGAGTTTATTGTTTTCCTTCCTAAACTCTGGGGCCCACCAATTTCCACACGGGCAGTCAAGTGTTAAGGTTTATCAGGATATTCAGGAGTTGCAGGAGGCAAGCGGGATGGCATGGCGTAATTACTCTTATATAGTATTTCTTTTTCCGCTGCACTGTTTGTTGTTGTTGTTGTACACTCTGATGATATGATGTAATGTAATAACTGATATAGTTCTTTGTTTAAAGATTATTCATTTATTATTATATGTTGTTCCGCTGCGAATTGTGAGATTCTGTTGTTATTGTTCTGTTATTTTCTTTCTGTTCCATTCTATTTTCTATGCTCTATTTTCTTTTCTCTCTATTTTCTGTCTTTCCTCTCTTCTTCTGTCTCTTTCTTTTTCTTCAACCATAACATTTCGGGTTTTTGGCCTTCGATTTCTCGGCAGTCGATAAAGTGAGTATCGATGTTGAATTTTCGAAAGTCGAAAATTTTCGGGACGTTACACTTTGTTTTCAGCGAAAGTGTATTCTAAGGGGCAAATGTTATAAGGTTTTTAATCATGCAGAAGTCAATTGGAATTAGAACATCGGTACGAAGAAAGAACAACTAGAAACTTTATAAAGATACTCAAAAGGAATAGAGAATTGAGCTCAGAGAGTTTGGTTGAAAAATCAGCTAAGTCCTTGATTCACCTCCAAATTAAGACCTTAGATCAACCTCGAATTAAGGTCTTAGGTCAAATGACTTGGAACTTGACATGTACACTTAGAAAAACACAATGAAGAACTTAGAAAAGGTTTGGAGTGGCTTGGCCCCACTAATTAAATTCATCACCGAACTAAGGACTTTAATTCATGTCGAATTAAGGAGAACATCAAGACGAAATATGAATGAATTCAAATTTGTGAAGAGCGCTTAGAAAAGGAAAAAGAACGACTAGGGAAATTTTCACCATGATTGGGCCAAGCACCTAAATTCATCCCCAAATTAAGGACCTTAATTTGGTACCGAATATAAGTGCTAAGCCCTAGTACATTCACACTTGCCACAAGTGATCCTCTAGTCCTCTTTTGCATATTCGTGAAGTTTGGTAGATTTCCAGACTGCCTATCGTCAAGCATCAAGACGTGACAATCCAAACGGTAGAATAATCTAAGTCATTGAAGAACGGTGATTAGACCTCATCAACAACCTACCAAATTACATGGAGAATATCTAAATGAAAGAAGGAACCCAAAAAAAGAGTTTGGCCACCTAAAGGCGAAGGATTAGATTTGGTACATTAAGGGTCTTAATTCGGCATCGAATTTAGCCCTTAATTCGGGAGGTCACCATTTTCCTTGTGCTATCTTGGGTCACTTCCTGGACTTCTCTGGTAGCGGGCTTCTGATCAAATAGGGATGCTACCACTATAAATACAAACCAAAGTGCAACTAATGAAGGATCTAGGATTTCTTCCATTATTAAGTGGAAGCCCTGTCATTTCTTCAACTCTCTACTTCATGGTCACCAAGGCAGTTTCTTCAGGAAATTCTAGGACTTAGAATATGTCTAACACTTGTACTTGTGACTAAGTCTCTTTAATTAACTTTGTAATCATACTCTATCAAGATCAAGTCAATAAACAAGGCTATAAAGTGGACGTAGGCTTAGTTAATAACTGAACTACAGTAAAAATCTCTGCCTCTCATTTACTTTTCTCTATTTTATATTATATTTGCTTTGTTTTAATATGGTTGGTGCTTTCACATCACACTCCAAGGTGTTGATGCATTTTTTGGGTTAATAGTACTCAAGTTACTTATTACATTTTATTGAAAAATAGGCAGACTCTGGCCGTTTAAGACTTCAGCTGAGGCAGATGCCATCATTTAATACCTATTCCCAAGCTGAATTCCTCAATGGTGACTATCTAGCTAACATTGCATGGAATCACTTAAGCAAGCTAATACTTCTTTGAAGAAAGGCGAACCCTCTGTCAGCCATTTAATACCCTATCCCGAAGCAGACTCTTATCGAGATACCACATATCGTGCCTAGTGACTAACCCCATGGTCATTTACTACATTATTTGAGGAAAATAGGCCGGCCATCAAACAACCACTAAATACCTCAAGACCCCAAGCAGGCCCATCGTATTATGACCCATACCTATAATGACGTCTCACGGTAGTCCGACTATTCATAGGAACCGGTAGCCAGATTAACTAGGCAGATTTACCCTATAGAATTTGGGACTAACCTCACGTCATTATAAATTCTCATCATAGGAGATGTCTCATTTCAGCTGCAAAGTCACACTGCTAGTAGCCAGATTAGCTAGACAGACTTCTGTGTGCCTTTTGACTGACCTCGCATCCATATGATTTAGCCATAATTTAAATACTCTCTATAGTATAATACTCATCTCACCGTTCCATAATTAAGGCCTTATAATGAATCTTCCTTATTATGCCTTAAAACATTAATTGTTTTTCTCAAGGGGAATTTAATGACAATTATTACCTAATTGACTATGCAATTATACATTATAATTATACATTTATTACACTAATTAATATATAAATTAACATGCACTTATTACTCTATGCGTGCGGAGTTTACGTCCTAATTAGTGTTAAATGTCAATTCCTTGTTAACTATAATAATACAAGTCTTTCCATTCTTTTCCCATTTTACGAATAATGTCCAAATTCTGATATCCATAACAAGGGATTCTAATATCCATAACAAGGATTCAATACTCATATCCAAAATTGCAATAAATGGACTTGTATATAGAATCTAAATCTAACTTATCTCATATTAAATGGAATAAACCAAAAATAGAAACTTATAATTTAATCAGTTCTAGACTCTATTCAACTTCTTTTATATGAACTTAGATAAGGGAAATTCTATTAAATTTTGCAGAAATAGGCGGTGTAAACTATGTATAAAAATTTGTGCTTTACATATCATTTCTCAATTATATCCCTCAATTAAATTTGGAGAATATGAATAAGAAGTGAAATAAGGTAGAACACATAAACCGCAAAAATCTACAGAACTCCATTATTTTAACACAAAACAATTAAGATTCCAATCCTAAAATTAACATTTCGCTTTAGGAGAATTTTGAGGATTTTTAATATGATGTTTTTGTAATCCAAAACTCCCAAAGGCATATATCAAATCCAAACCATATTATTCGACTACTAAATAGAAAAAAAGATTTCCATTCACAGTTGGTCCTCAGCTTTGCTTCTCTTTAGATTTGCAATGTCCATTATAATCTCCTTCAGATCTCTTGTTTTGATATATACAATAAGGGACTTGTGTATATATATTTTTTTAGAAAGGTCGAGGAGAAGAGATTTAGAAATTAAATGGTAAACAACGATAGATATATGGGATTTCTTACCTGAACCCTAATGGAGTTTTCTAAATTTAAGAAGAGATGGACTGACCGAGTTTTGTTGATGTCCTGAAAATATTTATGAACGAAAGTAACGGGTCTAGTGTCTTATTTATAGTTGTTGAAACGCACCATAATCATAAGATGAAACTAGATTGAAAGCAGGTAAATATGCAGCGTACAAAGCAACCAAAACCCTAGCCGCCACACAGGAAGCAGTCAACTTCTTTATTCCAAGTGGTTGACCTCTTCCCCTACTTTGGGAAGGTTATTTAATTTCAGTCGTTGTTTATTTAGTTCTCTGATTACTCTTAAGGATAATTGTTAACTTTAACATTTACTTAACCTCCCAGTCTAATCACAATTAATTTCAAATTTCAAATTTGAGAATTAATTATTTTATTTGAGTTTGAATTCTATTTAAATTTTTTCAAATTTGGAAACTTCAAATGCCCATAACTTCAATGTTTAAGCTCCATTTTCCATATATTATATATGGAAATTAATCAGAATTTTGCCATAAAAGAAATAGCACAACTTTCACATTCAAATTCCAACTTTTGCAAAATTTTCATTTTTTCTCTACCCTAATTAATTGAATTTCACTTAATTTACTTATTTAATTTGGGTTGATTTTATGGGGTGTTATATTCTTTCCCCTTAAAAAGGATTTTGTCTCGAAATCTTTCAAGGGCAAATAGCGTAATGCGTAACAACATCCATGTCATACAAATAAGTTATCCACACAACCATCTACTCAACCTAAGTGCAATGTGATCGTGATAGCAAACATACTAATAATGAGCTCGATCCTAGCATGAGTATATAATTGTAATGACCCATAAATTCTATTTATTTATTTATTTATTTATTTTATTACATAATTAATTGAATTTTGAAGAAATTTTAAATAATGAATTTGAAAATAAAAATTTATATTTGGAATACGTATATTTAAATATAGGAGATGGTAAATTTTCATCTGATTTTGTGAAAGTTCATTTTATTGTGTAATTCTCTTAAATTCAAGTCAGTTAATAATTGTTGATAATAAAATATTTTCCAAATCTAAATGATTATACATAGAAAAATTCTAAATCCTCTTCTGAGTATGGCGTCATCTTTTAGTTTTTAAAATACGGACTTCTATAGCTCCGCCGATCTTATTTTTCTTCGTATTTGCTGCATTTTCCGCTTGCAAAAAACTCGAATTTTTAAAATTCAATCGTATCACCTATATCTCTATACCATTTTGATTGTTTCGTTGTTTCGATCTCTACGGCATAGTCAATTGTCAAATTTGAGTCCGGTGCGCGGCAAAACCACGATACGGTTAGCCGTATCGGTTCCGTATTTTGGCCTTTTAGGTTCCATTGTCCTTTCATTTTCCACAGATTGAATAAATGGTATCTAACTTTTCACATTCTAATTAATAGCCATGATCTTTACCATTTTCACTGTCCTATGAAATCTGTTAGTCGATTCATTTTTTTATAATATCAAAATTTTCGGCTTACAACATTGATGGCCACGTCTTTCTTTTGATTTCTACCTGATGAAGGCTCATATTCTTCTAAACTAACATGTTCGTGGTCGTGGAAAAAAAAATTCTCAGCATATCTCCTCTCCCTTCTTGGCGCTAGCACGCAGTGCCAAGTCAATGGCCTGTCCCATGTAAAGTCCCGTTTTCCTATACTCTTTGAATCGATAATAAACCACGCATATCTAACTCAAATTGCACGAAAACACGGATCTTTAAGGGTAAAAAAGAAAAGTAGACATAACAGAATCTCACTCGAATGGAATAACATATAATATTGAACAAATATTGTTACCGCGGAAAACTTTTAAATACATATATCAGAGTCTAACCTAAATTCAGCTTGGACAGTTATAAACATATGTCCTTACAATTTGCTGATAAACATCAAACAAAATACACTAAACAAAGCGGATACTAGAATATGTCCATACGTCGATGAATATCTCTGGCTCTCCTCTGGAAACTCCAACCATCTTTGACTAAACCTAAAACTACTTTGGATCTGACCCGAGTATTGAAAATACCCGGATCAGGCTTGATAAACCAGCGTGAGAAAAACTCAATAATAGACGACAGTGTCATATATCACCTTTTTTATAAATCCTTTGAAAATAAAGAGTATCTCATAAGACCATGCCCACACATAAACACAGACGGGTTTTTACCTTATGATAACTAAAAATCATTTATATCAAAACCTTTGATATTATTTCTAATGACATTCTTTGAAAACCTTTGCAAATAAACTTGTTAATCTTACCCGAAATCGTTACATTGATTAAATTCCAACATAATAGGTTTACAATCAAGTCCGTAGGTTCTTATTGGAGAATGGATTTCCATACAAATGACCAGTTGAAGGGACTACCTTCCGAAGGGGTACACCTCTAGATGGATGTCCCGAGGACCATCACAAAGGATCCTCTACCAACGCTAGACCGGCCTAACTCTATAACTAGATGGTACCGAAAATGACATTCTTCGGTCGTTACCGACCTTTATCGAGGGCCCTCGAAGCATACAAACCAGAATAATTAGATACACGACGTCATAGTGTGCAAATATATATCTAGAAGAGGATGACCATATCCTATTTGGGAATGACCGACTTAGCCCTGCTGCATCTAACCCTGTTTCGGTCATTTCCGGTTTGATGAGGCTTGAGGCAAACGATGACCTTTTCACACCACACAGATTACATCTTTGAATGCCACATTTCCATTCCCGTTAACTACTAATTGCCTTCCATAAAAATACAACCTTTGAGCTCGTACGTCTCAAGGAGGGTGTTAAGCTAAGAGAAGTTGCCTTCTCTGCTACCACTGATGTACGTTTGTAAAAACCAATCTGCGTAATCTTTAGAAATGCAATGTCAGAAAAATGTCCATACAAGTTGTCCAGGAACAGGACAAGCCGAAGGCACTCTCCTACTACCACTAGTAGCGAGTAGTCCTTGAAATCCGAAAAATCTCCACAATGAGGAGACCACTGCTATATATAACTCGGGAGCTACCCAGAGCAAGTCAACAAGCAGTCCTCGCGCCATAAAGATCCACGGTCATCAAAATCATCATCTTCAACAAGTCTTCACGTTCGAACATATACATTGGGTCGAAGTGATTTTCGGATAGGGATTGCCCAAATCCGACCCCAGTTCCTTCGAAATCCAATTATCGATAAAAAGTGAATATGAGTATACAGGATTTATTAAGTCTCTTTTCACTTTCGTTCTTTTCGGATGATTTCAAAATATCTATCGCTTTTAACTTAGGATAATTCTAAGTAATTCATTCTTTTACTTTGGAAAATATCTCAGATTTCCTTACTTAATTCTTGATCCAAATTTCTTAACTTTTAGTCGGGTCAAAAACAATGTTATTTAAGACATCGTTTACGATAAACCCTAAATCAATCTTACCAAACGTTTTGAAGTAAATAGGATCATACAAATCATTCATTTTTGGAGATTGCTTAACTTTTGGATAATACCAATCTTCTTTTAATTCAAAAACTTAACACGGTCTTTTTTTAAGAGCATCCAGGCTTTTCTTTCGATCTGTTCCGCCCATCGCTTAAGAAAAGAAAACGTAGGCCAGGTAAGTTCAGGGCACTGGTTGCTCCATCCCTAACCTTAGTTAAACACCTTGTTTTATCTTTCCAGATCTCACAGGCGGGACAAATGTACTAGTCGTTTCCGCGTACTCAGATTTTCAACTTATTTTGGAATTGCTTATAAATATACCAAATTATCTTTCAAAATACTTAATTATCCTTTTTAAAACATTCACAATTTATTCTGCGAAACGTCGTTACATTTAAACTCATATTTCAAAAGTTATAGAATTTGCAGCAGAAAAATGCCGCGGAAAGTGCTAAATAAGCTTATTTGAATTAAACAACTTTTAAAAATTCGGTAAATCATATTTTCCAATCCAAATCTCTTTTAAATCATTTAAATAGATTTATCAAATTTATTCCATATTTTTCCATAATTAAAAAAATCCATTTAAACAAATTTCCTGTTATGGTCACTAAACTGCACTAGCGTGATTTTTCTTGAAAACTGATTTGGACTTATTTCAAAATCTACTCAACGAAACTTTGATTTTCCTTCTTCATTTAGAAGATATGTATATAATAGTCCGGAATTTTCTTATCTCGAAGAATTTCGAGCTATATTCCACTCTACACATTCATTTGAACTTTTCGGCGCGAAATCGCGAACTACCGTTCCGCGACGCGTCTAGTTTTAACTTATTTTTCAATATTTGAAATAATCTATTCAAATTAGATTTCAATACTTATAAAATCATTACAAATCATTTTAAATCAATATTTTCACTTTTTAAAGTATTTAAAATATATTTTCACTATACCATATTATAATATTATTATATTTCCATTATTTAAATATTAAATTTTAAATTCCAATTTTAACTCAATTTCAATTCTAATCTCAAAATAAACTCATTTAAAACTTAGATTTCAAATCCAATTTAAATTTAAACTTCCATTCAACCTCAAATTAAACTTCACTTTTACAAAATCGATTTCGAATTCAATTTCACTATTCAACTCAATTTCAATTTCTAATTAACTATCCTTTTCAAATCCGTTTCACTTCAAATTTCAAATTTTCTTTCATTTTAACTTTAATTTCACTTCTAAATGAAAAGAGACTTATTTTTTCGCAATATCTCATATTACTAAAATATGGCCTTTTTAAATACAGGGATTACTTAATTAATAGGAATTTGATGTCCAAATTATCATCACAACCATACAACAATCATATAATACTAGCATATTCAATACGGTAAATGCCATAACATTACTATGGATTATCCAATGTATTCAAACAATCAACCAAACATCCATATCATCAAATAGTGATTATCTAACATAACAATTAAGCATGATAATCAATATAATTTAAAAAGCCGTGAGAATTTCTCACCTTCATATCCACTCCGTCAAACTATAACGTAAGATTTCCTTCCCTCGCTAGCGTGCTATCTCCAACGTCTCGCCTTTTGTCATTTTCTTTCCGAACGCTTTTGTTTTCCTTTTCTTTTCTTCTCTTTTTTTATTTTAGCCGAAGGCTTTTGGAGGGAATGGGTGTACGGCCTTGGGTATGTGAGTGTGGAGGAGGGTATGGCTTTGGGCTTGGTGTGTAGGCGAGTATGGGAAGTTTGGGCTCGGGTTTAGGTGTATGGTGCTCGGCCTTGGGGTGTAGGAGCTTTGGCAGTGGGGTGTAGGGGTTAGGTAGACTCGACTTAGTGGGTAGGAGCTTGGGTTTAGGGTATGGTCGAAAGCAAGTGGGTGTAGGAGGTGGGTAGGTGGAAGTTAAGCTTTGTTTTGGTGGTGTAAGGTGATGGTTTGATTATGGAGGTGATAACTTAAAGATAAAAGGGAAATGGTGGAAGAAGGAGGAAGTAATGGAAGAGGAAGAGAACGGAGTTTAGAAATTTTGTAGAATGAGAATGTAGTGAAGAAAGAAGGGTTTAAGCTTGTATTTATAAGTGGAGTTTGAGTGGCTAATGTCCTACATACCCTTGCCTTACTTTTTGACTTTTGCTTAACATGATAAAAAGTGTATTAATGGTGAAATGATGGTAGGATGTAAGTTTATACTTAATGAAATGATGTTTGCCTCTTTTTCTTAAACTTTAAAATGTTAAAATAACATTCGCTTCTTTTCCATGTAAATTAGTAACATCTCATTAATGTGATTTTAATTTGTGAAATGATTACTCTCTTTTCTTTCTTAAATTTTGTGCTTTAAATGGAAGACTTTTGCATTGATGTGATTTGCATTAATGAGAAGAGATGGTTTAGTAATGATGTTGTTTTTATGTCAAATCATGTCTTTTTAAATTTATTTATTTTAACTTAACTTTTCAAAAGTAAACCCTTTTTGTCTTTAGTGCTAAATTTAAAGTGTTTTAAATAGTTTCTAAAGTTGTATTTATGCATGTGTATGTTAGAAATGTATCAAGTTGCAACAACTTGTCAACAACTGGTTTTGGTTGAAAACGGTGTTTTTGTTGACAAAGTTTACAATCAAAATTTGACTTTTTATTAAGCTATATATTGAAGTAAATCAAACTTTAAAATGAACTTTTTACTTCTTTAAATAAATTAAAACATGTCTCTTTATATTTTAAAACCATATTTAATTAATATCAAAATCTCTAATTTTACAGTGTGTGTAAAACTGACAAAATGCGGCAAATCTTGGTTATTTTTGTAAAACGATTATGAACAAACTTTTAAATCTTTTAACATACTTTTATTATTTGTCACGACCCGGCTTCCAAATACCAGGAAGTCGCATCGTTTAGAAGAAAGAAAGGGATAGAAAAGAGAAAGAAAGAAGAGAAAGAAGAAAACAACACAAGAATCTCAACAGCGGAATGAATAAATTATATTAATAACATAAGTATTACATAGTATACATCTAACATCAGAGTACACAGACATATACACCACATACTAGACAGTTATAAACACCTGTCTAGTTATTACAACTCAATACATATCAGAAACACTCAGAGATACCAACACAGCGGAACTATATAACTATACGCAGAAGCCTCCTACTCCATGTGCTCCTCCATAATTCGTCAAGGCTAACTTGAATCCTAACCTGAATTACCTTGGCTACTCGTAAAAATTTGAGTACCCAAGAGTTAAAGAAAACAGAAATAACTCCGGGTCAGACATGGATCTGGTGTGAGTAACAGGTTAAAGTTGATTAACTTTCAAAAACCCTTTTGAAAAGAAAGGTATCACGTAAGACTTCCCACACATAAACATGGAAAAGTTTTTACCTTACGCTAACCAAAACATTTGATAGGAAATCCGATGATATTATAATAGTGTCTAGGGTTTTCAAATAAATAAGAAATAGCCGAAATTGTTACATGATCAAATTCCAGCTACTAGCCACAAAAGTGGGTAATACAATCAAAACCGTTGGCACTTATTGGATTTTGGATTCCATACAATGGCTGGGCTACTGGGGTACCGCCCGTCACAGTACGTGGCCTAGATCACCGTACCGAGGATTACCCCCTTCATCCCCTGCAACACAAAGCCAGACCCGTTCCTTACTGAACAGTTCCGAATAAGACAACCCCGACGATTGTCATGATCAACCGTCCACACAGCCGAAATATAAAGGGACCTCTAGACAGGGGTAAATCTTACTCTCCAGTGGCTGCTACCCACGAAGCTTTGCTACACCTCCCCTATTTTAGCCATTCCCGGTTGATGAGGCTTGAGGCTACGATTACCTTTATAGGACATATCACTTAGAATGCTCATCATCCACCTGACGATGTTCTGAAAGTATTCAATCCATACAAGTTCGTTCCGGGTTCGAACGAAACTGAAGGCATTATCTCGTTATTCTCATTTTGGAATCACCCTCAGAGTTAACGACAATAACCCTTGCACTCTGAATCACCATCTCGAATCTATAAGTACTATTCCGTCAAACTCATTACGGAATCACCCACAGAGTTATACTGACGTATAGCCCTTACACCTCGAGTCTTCATGCGCTCCACTTGGATTATCGACCTAACGTTTAATTGGAATCGATGTGGTTTTCGGATGTCCAAATATGGGAACCCGATCCCGGTCTCATCGAAATCGAAAGCGTGTCTTTTAGGTCCAAGTTGTTTTAAGTTCAAAACAATTCAATTCATTATCTAAATATACACAGATAGATAATTCACACCACAACAGATAATCAACTTATCATTATCAACAGATAATTCATATCAAAATCAGATAATCCATATTATCATCCAAAACAACCAATGCATCCATACACTAGTCATCTCATAACTGAGATTACAATCCATATCAGGCAACCAATACCATTCATCAAACATAAGCAACTATCTAATGATCACACTTCCTAAAATTAATTTAAAATGAATTAAATTAATTTCTCAATCACTAATTAATTTAAAATGAATTAAATTAATTACTTCATCATTAAAATTCTGCTTAACTTAACCATCCATTGATTTCAAATTAATTTATAAATCATCATCTAAATATTGATTAACTATCTCTAATTACAATAAGCAATTAACTTATAAGTTAATCACAAGTTAATTACTTAAACCCTTTGCAAACAATTAACTTGTAATTACTAAATTAATTGATTGACTAAACTTAATTACATTAATTATTTATTCATTATTAATTATACCTTAATTAATCAATTCCAAATTACATCATTAATATTTAATCAATTTCTAAAATAAATTAATTACATAAGTAATTAATCTTCAATTTAAACTATATATATCAATCACCCATGATTAATAACCATTCAGTAATTAACTACCTTAATTACTCATCCCATAATTAATTATTCTTAATTAATTATCTAAATTAATCCCCTTGATTAATTTCAATCCAATTACTTTTATATCTAATATCTTTAATTACATCCTGTAATTAAGTTAATAATTACTTTCTTAAGTAACTACAAATTCATAAATTACATAAAGTAATTATCAAACAATCAACAAATGTTTAAATTAATTTAACTTAATTAATCTAAACTATCACATTCATTAAATTAATTACACCAAGTAATTAATTCATTAATTACTTTCATCAAGTAATAAACAATTGATTATTCTTAATTAATTAATCTAAAAAAATTGATCACATTAATTAATTGTTAAATAATCTTAAGTTAATGACCTTCATTAACATTTCTTAATTACTTAATTAAGAATTTACTTAAATTAATCATTATTAATTATCAATTAAATAATATTTAATTACAACTTAATTAATCACTAATTATTAATTAATTAAGTGTTAATTAAAAATTCAAATTATCTCTAATCACTTGATTAAATAAATCTTAATTATTAATTAAAATTTAATTAATCATCCGTAATTATAGATTAAATAACTTTAATTAATTAATCTCAAATCAAATTAATTAACTTAAAAATCATAAATTACTTAATTAAACATCCACATTATTAATTTAAATAATTAATATTGATCTTAATTACCTTAATAACTAAATGAATCCAATCATTTAATTTTTATTTATCTTTTAAATAAACATTTCTATGATATTTAATTAACAAATTGATGCTAAAGTTAACAGTTATGTACACGATGGGTTGTTGCAATTGCCTAACAATAGTAACCAAACAATCAGGCAGTTATGGGATGAGGTTCAAAACAACTACAGAAACAATAATCAAATGCAAACTGTGACTTGGGACATGAGGCCACATACCATTAGAGATGTATATAAAATGATATCTGTGCATGACACTCTGCCTTCGTCAAAATGGTGCTCTGTGATATGGTCTGATGATTCTCCTCCTACAGATAACTTGATGCTGTGGAAGGTTTTAAATCATGCTCTTCTGACTAGAAGTAAGTTAAAGAATTTTGGAATGGCATGCACATCTTTATGTCTTTTCTGTGATATGCATGAAGAAACAACTGATCATATTTTTTTTGAATGCCCTGCGCTTCAATCTGTGTTGGTTAGTCTCAGTTCCTCAACTGGTTGTCTTTTAAATGCTGGGGGATCTGCTGTAATATGGAATATCATATACAAAGCAACAAGGTGGAGAAAGCTTGAGACTAGAATTATGGTTGTGTGTTTGAAAAAATATCTCACTGCGGTTTGGAAGGAAAGGAACTCAGCTGTGTTTGATAATATCAGAAGGAGGAATGAAGTTATATGGCAAGAAGTTAGGAGAAACACTTACTGCCAATTGAAGAATTGCAACACTAAATTTCCTGACTCGTTGATCCATGTTTGGGGTTGAAGTTTGTTGTTGTTTCTTCAATTGTTTTCTTTTCCTTTTTTTATTTTTTCCTTTTCTGCTCTCTTGTAGTTTCGCTTTTATTGTGTTTCAATAAAACTGGTAGGGGTCCAGTCAACCCCGCTGGCTATGCCAAAAAAAAAAAAAAAAAAAAAAAAACATTTCTATTTAATCAAGCATTTAAAAACAAAATGTTTTTAAAATTTACTTTAAATCCCATTTAACATTTCATTTTAAACTTAAGACTCAAATTTATTTTAAATAAGATTTTAAAACAATTCAAAACTTAATCTTATATGTTTAAAGGAAACATCTACTTTATGAATAAGTTTAAAAGGATTTAAATTCAATCCAAATTTTAAATTCAAAACAATTTCAAAATTTCAAAATTTAAATACAACTTCCATACTCATTCTAGTTTTAATTCCTTAAAACTCTTTCCATATTTTATACCTTCAATTCAAATGCAAATCATTTTAATCAATTTAAAACAATTTAAATTTAAACCTTTATTTAAAACTGAAGCTTAAATTTTTATTCCATATTTAAAAACTCATATTTAAGTTCACGTTGAATTTCTAATTTAAATATTTAACCTTCCAATTCAAATGCAAATCACATATGCAATTACACTTGTGAGTTTGAAAACCAAATTTAAATTTAAAAACATGAATGATTTCAAATCTCAGAAAATCAAATTTGAATTCACATTCAAATTTCAGATAAAAACTAAGTTTAAATCTCCACCTGCAAATTTAAACTTTACCTTTACATTTAAAAATAGAAAACTGTTCTCTGTTTTATTTAAAAACCAAACTTTGAAATTTTTGAATTTAAATTATTTCAAAAAAAACAGAATTCAAACTTATTTGTATTGATATTTGAATTCAGTTTTAAAATCCTAAGTTAAAACTTTAGTTTGCATTAAGTTCAAATTTTATAAAACTGGAAACAGTTTCCTGTTCCCATTTTTTTTAAACAAACTTGAATTTCTTAATTCAAATTATTCAAAATCAGAATTCAAACTTTTTGACTTCATCTTAAGATTCAAGTTTAATTCTAAGTTCAATTTCCAGATTTAATTTAAACTTTACTTTTAAAAATTCTAACAGCTTCTGTTTTGTTTACAACCTGAAACAAAATTTGACTCGAGACAAACCTAAAAGACTTCGAGTCAAAACCCTACTCTCTTCGAGTTTCCCCTCAAAAATCCTGAGACCATCCCGAGGCTAAAATCTCTGCAATCCAAACATCAACCCCACCTGGAACAGACCAAACCCCCACCACTTCAAACCTGTCATCACCATTATCTCCCATCTTCGGTCACCATCGTCGACCAAACTCCGACAATAATTTCATCACTACACCATCTACCAATTCCCAAAACAGCTTTGAACTCGATGCACCTTTGAAGCCGCAGCACCCAAAACATCTTAAACCCAGTAAACTAGGGTTCTACACCTTAAATCCCAAATTTCAACACCAAAACCAAATTTCAACTCAATTAAAAAAATTTCCCATGATCATTGATAGATAAACTATCACCAGAAACAATTTCAACCAAATCAAATGTAAGCTTCAATTGAATTTGACTAAACTGTAAAATACAGTGTTCTTGAAACTACACCATATTTCAATCACAATAAATTGAAATTTTTGTTTTAAAATTCTTGAATTTACTCACTGATTTTATTAATAAACCTGGAGTATTAAATCATATAGTTTAAATTACCACTCTAGTCAAATTGGTTCTGTATAGTTTTTTTTTTTTTTCAGGTTACAGATATCATATTTAATTTATATACACTTAGAACTTACACCATTCCAAAACAAACATGACTTGTTCAAGAATTTAAGTCCTATTCAGCAAACAAGTTAAAGGAAATATTCAAGAATCAAACATAAATTTGAAATTTGGAGAACACATATGCACAATCATCTTCTTGTTTACAGACATATATGTGCAGGTAATTGCATAAATATTCATTTGTACTTTATAAGCATGCACACATATAACCATACATATAAATATTCAC
The DNA here is from genome assembly GCA_030765085.1 of Allium cepa. NCBI lineage: Eukaryota > Viridiplantae > Streptophyta > Magnoliopsida > Asparagales > Amaryllidaceae > Allium > Allium cepa. Next base: position 832,939,777 of record CM060941.1, read on the forward strand.
TGCAAATTTCATCTTATTTCAGATTTAAACATGCAATCAACCTACTTAATTTTAGAAAAGAGGAGTTACTCACTTGTATGCCAAAATGCAGAACATTGATTCAATTTGCAGGGTACCATTCCAGATTTGAAAATTTATGAAATGAGGCTTCTAATGCTTTGAAATGCAGACCCCTTCTTGCTTTTAAACCTTGATTTATTCATGCTTCCAGATTTTGAAGATTCATAAATGCATGTTAAATTCTGTTGCATGCAGGCCTTCAAACTTGAAATTGCAGTAGTCTTGCATGTTTCAGAAGAACTGTATTTTGGAAGATGCAGACTTGTATATATTTTTTTAGGAGTTGAATGCAAATTTGTTTGCTAGGCATTTGAATTTGCAGGTTTGAGGAGTTATTCACAGCTTGAAGAAAAAGCTTTGTATTTGGAAAATATTATACAGGGAATGATTTGCAGGAAATTGTTGTGCAGGATTTTCAGATTTCTTTGTTTTAGAATGGAAAAATGAGAAAGAGGAGAAGAAATGTGTATATGCAAGCTTATGTAGTTAGATTATGATGAATTAAAATTAAAGAAAAATAAATATTGAAACATGACACTTGTACAAAATTACTAACACTTGTTAACTTAGGTTCTAAGAGGTTTACACTTGTTATAATGCAATCTTAACCTAACAACACTTGTCTTTATGATTAATTAGCATTTTTATTTAAAGTTAATGAAATATTAAGCTTAGTTAATTAGTTCTTATACATAGTTATGTATTAATTTTTTTTTTAAAAATAGAGCAAGTTGTTAATATAAATAAAACAACATACAAATAAATCATTTGAAAAAGATACTTTTAAATAATTAAAATAGATTTATAAAAGAGGTTACAACAACTTACATGAATACATGTTCACATTTTAAATTGTATTTTAAATTTCTAATTAAATTTACAAATCAAAATTATCAATTAATAATTTAAAAAGAACAACACAAATATTTTGTAACATATTTTAATATACAAACTTGAATAAAATGAATTTTAAACTAATTAAAACATTTATCTCATATTTAAAATCATATAGTTATTTAATTAAATATTTTTGAAAAGCTTAAATTAAAAACAAATCAAAATTTCCATTTTTAAAACATTAAAAAGATGCTATACTAATTTAATTAAGAACAACTTATCTATTTAAAATATATACAAATACATATACATTATTAAATAGAAAATAGATTTATTAGCGTATTAAAAATAATTTCACAAATTAAATATTTAAATAAAGAAGATTATTGAATCAAATCCAATTTATTAACAAAATTTATCAATTCAATTCAAATTTAAACACAGATTATCAAATTTATATTGTCCAAAATTCCGGGATATTACAATCCTTCCCCCTTAAAAGAATTTCATCCCCGAAATTAAAAACAAAGGTAATGTAATAATCTATTTACAGATTTTATTTTAAAACACAGCATATGCTAATCATATGCTAACAACCAAAGCAACCAATTCACACAATCAGAACAAATCTAATTATCCAAAAGAATTTTCGATAAAACTTTACGAGCTTCCCCGATATATATATATATATATACATATATATATATATATATATATATATATATATATATATATATATATATATATATATATCGGGATACTCGCTCTATAAAATCCAATCAACCAATACTATTAAACTATAGAGCTCCTAACAACAATTCTATACAGAACATCAGACTACAAACGAGTCTGACTCAACAATCAAACCATCCTAAACTGCTGGTTCTACAACCAGAAATATCAAACACGTACTCCCTAAGAGATACGTGAAACACCCTGAATCCCAGTTATCCAAGCTGGCAATTCAACTCTAGAAAACCAAACACTGATCTTACCAATCACAGAAGAAACCAAAACACTTCGGAACTAGCTTCCCAAACTTATAGCTCCCTGGATCAGAGAAAAATTAACTAAAATCCAATCTCCGATTCCAGAATCCAAATTTTCTCTGTCTCTTATCCATAAAAACTCTTCGGACGATCCTGGGCTACCAACATCACTCCTAATCAGCTCAACTCTTGCTTATTCCAAAAGAAACAGACCGAATCAAAAATAATCCAACGATCACCTCAAGATCACTCAAAAACCAAGAACACATACCCTGCTTCCTAACAACAGAAGACAGAACAAACTTCTCCTTATCCGGAAAAGACAAAACAGAAACATCCCCAACTGCTTCCGCTGCACAACTCTGATCCGAAACAGAAGAAATGCCGACGAAGAACACAAGCACAGACTAAACAACCCAGCACAGAAATATGGTTCCACAGATCCATAAAGAAAACTCATATGTTTCACCGAAACCTGAGTTACTACACCAACTTCTATCTCAAGGAACCGTCCATCTACTAACTGAACCACCAGTTCCATTCCTGGAAAGAAAACTCGATCTCCAGATGCAGACAAACTTCCGACTTCCTGGAAGAAATCCGGACAATCTCCAACAAACACAAGAGAACATACTATCGCAAGTCACTTTTGCGGTCAACTCAGCCTAAATCCAAAGAAACTGCTCTCTCTTAACCAAACAGAACAGCTTATGCTGGCTTAGCCAACTTACCAGAGAAGCGGATCCACTCTGCTGCTTCTGAATTCCACTTCAGAAAAACTACTCAATCCAGAAGGCTCTCTATCAACTCAGAATACTCAGCTAAACTCAGCCACATCACTAAGCAGACTCGCTTCTTACTCTTATTCCAAAGAAATATCTTCGGAAATATCCATAGTCACTGTATCTCATCACGCAGCTACTACTTCCTGAGATATCAAGATATCATCACTTGCTCGCTTCTGCCCTAATGACAGATGAAAACTCAATTCTGCACTTCAAAGATGAACTCCGAACCTTTACAGGTTACCTTCCGAGATCGATGAAGTCTTTCACCACTACAGAACTCACTCGAGACGGTATTAGGTCTACAGTCTCGACATATACACTTCCAGCCTTATACATCAAACTCCAACCAATGGTAGTCGTGTTACACACACTTCTACCTTATCTACCTTTATAACTTATATTGGAAAAACCCGAACGGGTAACCCAACAAATAGGTAGAACCAATTATATATATATATATATATATATATATATATATATATTAAAAATACAAATACGCTCTCTCAAGATAGACACCACTACAGAGCCTAGGTATTCGCTCAACCTAACGCTCTGATACCACAATGTCACGACCCGGCTTCCTAATACCAGGAAGTCGCATCATTAAGAAGAAAGAAAGGGATAGAAAAGAGAAAGAAAGAAGAGAAAGAAGAAAACAACACAAGAATCTCAACAGCGGAACGAATAAATTATATTAATAACATAAGTATTACATAGTATACATCTAACATCAGAGTACACAGACATATACAACACATACTAGACAGTTATAAACACCTGTCTAGTTATTACAACTCAATACATATCAGAAACACTCAGAGATACCAACACAGTGGAACTATATAACTATAAGCAGAAGCCTCCTGCTCCATGTGCTCCTCCACAATTCGTCAAGGCTAACTTGAATCCTAACCTGAATTCCCTTGGCTACTCGTAAAAATTTGAGTACCCAAGAGTTAAAGAAAACAGAAATAACTCCGGGTCAGACATGGGTCTGGTGTGAGTAACAGGTTAAAGTTGCTTAACTTTCAAAAACCCTTTTGAAAAGAAAGGTATCACGTAAGACTTCCCACACATAAACATGGAAAAGTTTTTACCTTACGCTAACCAAAACATTTGATAGGAAATCCGATGATATTATGATAGTGTCTAGGGTTTTCAAATAAATAAGAAATAGCCGAAATTGTTACATGATTAAATTCCAGCTACTAGCCACAAAAGTGGCTAATACAATCAAAACCGTTGGCACTTATTGGATTTTGGATTCCATACAATGGCTGGGCTACTGGGGTACCGCCCGTCACAGTACGTGGCCTAGATCACCGTACCGAGGATTACTCCTTTCATCCCCTGCAACACAAAGCCAGACCCGTTCCTTACTGAACAGTTCCGAATAAGACAACCCCGACGATTGTCAGGATCAACCGTCCACACAGCCGAAATATAAAGGGACCTCTAGACAGGGGTAAATCTTACTCTCCAGTGGGTGCTACCCACGAAGCTTTGCTGCACCTCCCCTGTTTTAGCCATTCCCGGTTGATGAGGCTTGAGGCTACGATTACCTTTATAGGACATATCACTTAGAATGCTCATCGTCCACCAGACGATGTTCTGAAAGCATTCAATCCATACAAGTTCGTTCCGGGTTCGAATGAAACCGAAGGCATTATCTCGTTACACTCATTTTGGAATCACCCTCAGAGTTAACGACAATAACCCTTGCACTCTGAATCACCATCTCGAATCTATAAGTACTATTCCGTCAAACTCATTACGGAATCACCCACAGAGTTATACTGACGTATAGCCCTTACACCTCGAGTCTTCACTCGCTCCACTTGGATTATCGACCTAACGTTTAATTGGAATCGATGTGGTTTTCGGATGTCCAAATATGGGAACCCGATCCCGGTCTCATCGAAATCCAAAGCGTGTCTTTTAGGTCCAAGTTGTTTAAGTTTAAAACAATTCAATTCATTATCTAAATATACACAGATAGATAATTCACAACACAACAGATAATCAACTTATCATTATCAACAGATAATTCATGTCAAAATCAGATAATCCATATTATCATCCAAAACAACCAATGCATCCATACACTACTCATCTCATAACTGAGATTACAATCCATATCAGGCAACCAATACCATTCATCAAACATAAGCAACTATCTAATGATCACACGTCCTAAAATTAATTTAAAATGAATTAAATTAATTTCTCAATCACTAATTAATTTAAAATGAATTAAATTAATTACTTCATCATTAAAATTCTGCTTAACTTAACCATCCATTGATTTCAAATTAATTTATAAATCATCATCTAAATATTGATTAACTATCTCTAATTACAATAAGTAATTATCTTATAAGTTAATCACAAGTTAATTACTTAAACCCTTTGCAAACAATTAACTTGTAATTACTAAATTAATTGATTAACTAAAATTAATTACATTAATTATTTATTCATTATTAATTATACCTTAATTAATCAATTCCAAATTACATCATTAATATTTAATCAATTTCTAAAATAAATTAATTACATAAGTAATTAATCTTCAATTTAAACCATATATATTAATCACCCATGATTAATAACCATTCATTAATTAACTACCTTAATTACTCATCCCATAATTAATTATTCTTAATTAATTATCTAAATTAATCCCCTTGATTAATTTCAAAATAATTTAAATCCAATTACTTCTATATCTAATATCTTTAATTACATCCTGTAATTAAATTAATTAATTACTTTCTTAAGTAACTACAAATTCATAAATTACATAAAGTAATTATCAAACAATCAACAAATGTTTAAATTTTTTTTTTGGCAAGGCCAGCCTGTTTTATAGTGGGCCGTCCACTTTTTATTACGAACGTAATAAAAATATGAAGTACAGGAGTAAGGTTGAGACACCCTAACTGCTAAAAGAAAGATAAAATACAGCACAGGAGTGTGCAGACATGTCACAGCTACTAAATACTACTAACAGGTCTAAGACTCCTTCGAAGAGGTAGTAACACCAAGTACAATATCCACTTGGGAAGATACCAGAGTGTCATTCCCAAGAAGACCAATAAAGGGGCGAAATAGGAGAGCAAGAGACGGATCGTAGATCTCAGCATCAGAACAGTATACAAAGGAACGATCCCAGGTAGTATCAGCAAGCAAAATAGAATTTAACTCAGCATACGTACCATCCATGTCAAGAACCAAGGAATCACCAGACTTCCTATAAAAAAAGGCAACGAATGTCTAATAGATCAGCAGAAACATATCTAAAATAGGAATCATCCACTGGGTTGAAACGCATATCAGAACCACGTTCTACCCAACAACTCTCAGACTCAGCCCATACAACTGACTGAGGCAGAGCATGAACTGGGACATCGACAGTATCCACACATACATCAGCAGGAACAAAGCACGCAGGAGGGGATGCAGGCGGAGAGATTGAAGGCGGCGGACCAGGGTCAGAAGGAGGAACTACAGGAGGAGGAATAACAAGCTTGGGAACCCACTTCCTGAGCGGTGGCCGAGGCAGAGGAATCTTTGGCGCAGCAGCAGAGACAACAGAATGGGTGCAAGCGGAATCTAAGTGGCCAAAGGAGTGACAGGAGGAACAAATATCCGGGACCCAACCATAGCGAACACGGACATCGACAACATGGCCAATGGCAAGCTGAACTGGAATAGTGGAAGGGAGAGGCCTAAGGGGGGTAATCTCAATCAGAGCCTTAGCATACACCAGTTTTTCACGAGCAACCGTATTAGCATCAAAGCATTTCAATTTACCAATATTGCAAGCAAGCCAATTCAATCCAAGCAGAGGCTGAAGAGCGGAAGGAATCTGAGAAAAATAAGCCCAAACGGGTATAGATAGAACCTGTTCACGTGCACTAGCGACCGTAGGGGACCAGGGAGTAATGATAAAAGGTTTCCCATCAATAAATGATGGCTCAGCCTCAAGGACACGTTGGCGTTCCGCAGAGGAGGAGAACAATAGGTAATACATAGAGTCAACCAGCTTAACACGGAGATTACCACGAAGCCTCCAGGCCTTCCGACAAACAGCAGTCACGTCATGAAGGCGATGATCAGGGTCTAAAAAGAAACCAACTAAATATTCTGACCAGAAGTCCATACCAGCCTGCATAACATTAGGAGGAGGGATCATCACTAAATATTCATAGTTTCCTTGGCCCCAAAGTTTAGAATTTTTAATGGCCGCGTCCACGCGATTGTTTCAGGATCTTTCGCCCAATTCTCCGTAGTCCTCAGGCTCTTGCCCTCCCGCCTCATTCTCCATCCCTTGCCCTCCCTCCTCTCTCCGCCGCCCAGTTCTTCAGAACCCAATGCCTAGCTCTCCTTCTTTCCCCGTCGCCCCTCCCGCCTCTCCCTCTTCCACTCGTTCTGGTAGGAACTTTAAGGATATCCGTCTTTCGTCCTCGACACTTCTGCCGCCGATGCTTTCTGATTCCGAGTATCCTCTGTTTCCACTGTCTTCTGGTTTGATCCCTGACCGAGCTCCTATTGTGAGCTCTCCTTTGTGTCCTGAGAAGTCGTACACATTGGCTGATGAAGTGTGTCGTACTGGCTGTGGCTCTTTGCAATCTCATGTGATTGTTGATAATGTTACTGGTAATAAGGGTGAGGCAAATGGTGTGGTCAGTTGTGAATTGAGACCTACCGATGCTAAACTTTTGTGCGTAGCTCACTGTACGCCAAGTGTTTGTCAAAATTCTGTAGAGAACGATGTCTCAAATTGCAGTGTTATGAATTCGGGTGCATGCAAAGAGAATGAAGTTTCCAAATGCAGTGAATTGAATTCTGGTGATAAGTTGTTTGTGGCCTCTCCCCCTGTTGGTCTCGTGGCCACTGCTGGATGTCTTAATGAGGATGTGTTTAAACCTGTTGTGCCTTCCCCACCTGGTTCCAAAATTTGGTCATCGCTGTTTACATCTCTGCCCTGTAACGCGGGTGTATATGAACCAGTAGAGTTTGATATTGTAGAGGAACAAATGTTTAAATTAATTTAACTTAATTAATCTAAACTAATCACATTCATTAAATTAATTACACCAAGTAATTAATTCATTAATTACTTTCATTAAGTAATAAACAATTGATTATTCTTAATTAATTAATCTAAAAAAAATTGATCACATTAATTAATTGTTAAATAATCTTAAGTTAATGACCTTCATTAACATTTCTTAATTACTTAATTAAGAATTTACTTAAATTAATCATTATTAATTAATAATTAATATTTAATTACAACTTAATTAATCACTAATTATTAATTAAGTGTTAATTAAATATTCAAATTATCTCTAATCACTTGATTAAATAAATCTTAATTATTAATTAAAATTTAATTAATCATCCTTAATTATAGATTAAATAACTTTAATTAATTAATCTCAAATCAAATTAATTAACTTAAAAATCATAAATTACTTAATTAAACATCCACATTATTAATTTAAATAATTAATATTGATCTTAATAACCTTAATAATTAAATGAATCCAATCATTTAATTTTTATTTATCTTTTAAATAAACATTTCTATTTAATCAAGCATTTAAAAACAAAATGTTTTTAAAATTTACTTTAAATCCCATTTAACATTTCATTTTAAACTTAAGACTCAAATTTATTTTAAATAAGATTTTAAAACAATTCAAAACTTAATCTTATATGTTTAAAAGAAACATCTACTTTATGAATAAGTTTAAAAGGATTTAAATTCAATCCAAATTTTAAATTCAAAACAATTTTAAAATTTCAAATTTTTTTTTTTTGCAAAGCAAGCGGGGTTGAATGGTCCCCTACCATTTTATTACTAACCAAAAATTGTACCGCATAAGATTACAAAATACTGACCACCACAAGATAGAAGAAAGCAAAGCGGGAACTATAAATTACTAGTAATAGAAAGGACCAATACATGTTTAGAGGAAGCTTGCCCTTTAAACACTCTATTGTTCCTCTCCAACCAAATAAAATACAAGACCTTCTTCATAATTCTAAGCAGCCCTCTACTTCTATCATTCTTCCACCTCGTTGCCTTAAATATGTTGAACCATTCCATACAGGAACTTCTCATAGGCATATGATATCCATAGTGCTGAGCAATGGTACACCAGATATGATAAGTGTAATGACATTCAAAATATAAATGGCCAACAGTTTCCTCAACAGCACCACAAAAGATACATTTATCACATTGAATAACCCCATGACCTTTCAACCTGCCTAGAGTTAGGATACCATTCTTCAGCACCTTCCACATGAAAATGTTTTCCTTAGGAATAGACTTATGATCCCAGATACGAGAATACCAAGGAAAAGAAGGAAAATGCATGGATGAGTCAAGGGCCTTATAAACAGTTTTAATAGAGTGCTCTCTGTCATTCCAAGTCATATGAATAGGGCTTAGCTTATAAGAGGTGTTGTGTATATCAGTCCACACTCCAGTAATCACTGCAGAGCTACTATTCGGGAGAGAAACAGAATCATCTGCCCAATATCTTGCAAGAGTAGCATTATTTCCAATGCCAGTGGATCTTCTCATGTCATAATCAATTATATTCGCTAAAATCACCCCTTTTGCAGACCATGGATCAAACCAAAAAGACACTTTGTTAATCTCTTTCATTCTCTGTTGCACCATAGGAAGGAATAACGGTCTTCCTCTCAAGATATTCCTCCATGTCCAACTGCAGTCAGAAGAAGCTGACATACACCAAAAGTTGCTATGACGTATAAGGTAATGCCTACACCAAGAAGACCACAAATTTCCATCCTTCCTTGACAGCTTGTCAATTCTTGAAGAGAGCATAGCAAAATTCCAATTCTTAATATTTATTATTCCAAGCCCACCTTTTTCCTGAGGGCAACATATTTTACCAAAGGCAATGGGTATCATTTTCAAAGAGAAGGGATTACCATGCCATAAAAAATGATTAAGAGCCGAGTTGATCATGGAAATGAGTTTGGCTGGAAGAATGAAGACCCTGGCATAATAAACACACATGGATATTGCTATGGACTTAACAATAATAAGTCTACCAGCCATCGAAAATTGAGAAACTTTCCAGCTAGCAAGTTTAGCAGTAATTTTTTCAAAAAGTTGTAAGCATTGGATAGTCCTGATTCTCGAATTACATATAGGCATCCCAAGATAATATTCATTGTCATTGAAAGGAGAGAGGCCAGACATAGTGTAAATCATCTCTTTATCTTCCTCTGGAAGGCCAGCAATGAGCAATTTAGATTTACTGCTGTTTATGACCAGACCAGTTAAGGTTGTGAATGAATCAAGCACATTTAAAACCCCACTAATCGATTTAGAATTAGGCTTAGTGAATAAAAGTAAGTCATCAGCAAAAAGGAGCGAAGAGATACTGATCTTTCTACATAATGGATGATAGTCCAGAAGCTTATTACGCATAGCAGCAGATAGCATAGTATTGAGCAGCTCCATAACACAGATAAAGAGATAAGGAGAGACCGGGTCTCCTTTACCATTAATGCTAAGAGAATATTTGACAGTGGAAATGCATGTATATAACCAACACAAGAAAGGGATGGGGAAATTCATCTTGTATAAAATATATATGATAGTTTTCCACTGAATGGAGTCATACGCTTTCAGAATATCAAGCTTAAGGACACACCTAGGAGAAATGATTTTCCTATTATACCCCTTCATAAGTTCTGAAGCAAGAAGAATATTATCAGTTATGTCCCTGCCAGGTAGAAAAGCACTCTGATTTGCAGATATCAATCCATCCAATGGCGTTTTCATCCTAGCTGCCAAAATCCTAGCAATGCACTTATATATAACATTGCAACATGCAATGGGCCTGAACTGATCAACAGAAGTTGGGTGGCTAATTTTAGGGATCAGAGCAATTTTAGTAGCATTAATACCAGAGATAAGCTTGCTGTGACTAAAAAAGTTCTTAATGGCCTTGATAAAGTCCCTACCAATTATATCCCAAGTGATTTTGAAAAAATGAGCATTATATCCATCAGGACCAGGAGAACTGTTGGAGTTTAATCCAAAAATAGCATGCTTGATTTCATCATCCGAAATTTCCTTAACTAAGTCAGTGTACATGTCATCAGGAATTTTAGGGAGTTGGTATTGAGCGAACTGATGCAGGAAGATGGAAGGAATCTGAGGCTTCCCCAGGTTATGTTGAAAATACTCCATGAATGCATCTTGAATTGAAACTTGGGAATCACATGGCTGACCATGTATGTCAAGAATAGAAAAAATGTTTGTTGAAGATTGTTCAATTTTTAATCTTTTATGGAAGGTTGCAGAATTTTTATCACCATTCAACTGCCATTCATGTTTAGATTTTTGCTTTGCCATCTTATTTTCTTCAGTGAGAGCTTTGGAGAGGTCCTTATGAAGAGAAGCTTCAGTATGTATCATCTGTTGATGGTCAGGACATCTTTGTATTTCCAGTTGAACTTGAAAAAGCTTTTCACGAATTGAAGAAGACAAGCTGCTCCCATTACCATAAGTTTGCTGAGCCCAGTCCTTCAGAATAATCTTCAAGTGCTTGAGCTTAGCCTGCAAAACAAACATATGGTTTCCAAATGTATGAAAATTCCAGCCATTTTTAACAATTTCAAGGAAATCAGGGTGTTTAGACCAGTTATTAAAAAAAGAAAATGAGGAGCGTCTTCTCACAGTGTCCTTTCCCCAGGAAAGAATAAGAGGGGAGTGATCGGATAATGATGGCGGAGGGATAAAGGTAGATAGGTTAGGCCATTTGAGAATAGAGGAGTAATTAGTATAAACTCTATCAAGTTTACAGTACGTTCTCCTTCTCAATTTACTTGAGTTATTCCAAGTAAAGAAAGCCCCAGTACTGTTGGAAGGAATAAGGTTAGCATCATAAATTGCTTTGTTTAAAGGGCGTGTTTGACTGTAAGATAATGGAGAACCCCCACTCTTTTCAGATGATAGTTGCATGCAATTCCAATCACCAAGACAAATCCAAGGCAGATTGGACTGCTGAAGAGAAGGTAGAATGTCAAGAAAGATTTGCCTCTGAGTAGCATTATTGACAGCATAAACAGTGGTAAGGATAAAAGAAGTTGAAGAGGGAATGTGAAGAATTTCAGAGTGAATGAACTGTCTATGGACAGTGATAGGGGATAGGGAATAGATAAGAGGATTCCATAGAATTAACAATCTACCAAAAGGAGCTTGGGATAAATTATGGATACTGCTCCAATTATGTCTGATGATGGAGTGAGCATGTTGAGTAGTATTATGATTAAGTTTAGTTTCAGAAATGGCCATAAGTTGGATGTTGTGAGTAGAAATAAGGTTAGAGATTTCAAGTTGCTTGTCAATGGAGTTAGCACCCCTTACATTCCAAAATCCTATTTTATCATTCATCATGATAACATTGAGGATGAAGCTCTGGTTTGAACACCAGAGGACAAGTTTGCCTTAGAATTATGAGACAAAACTTCAAGACCAATTTGTTCAATTGAGAAATTGATTCCATTGTCCAAGTCATTTCTCTGTATATTAATCGATTTCTTTGGCCTTCCTTTCTTCTTTATTCCAGAGGATTCTGGATTGGTAGGTTGAGAGGGAAGGGGAGGAATTGATGAAGCAGAAATGTCTTTGAAGATATGGTTTGGAAGAGAGAGGGAAGAATAAGGAGATACTTCATTGTTGGGAGGAGAGTTAATGGCAGTGGTAATTGCATGTGGAGAAAGATTGTGCATGTCAGTGCACAATACAGTATTGTGCAAATCTGGAATTTGAGGAGAGACATGTTGATTAACTTCTTCATTTTCACTAATATCCTGAAGGACTGAGAAAGGATTGTGTGTTGACACAACACAGCAATCATGATTTGTATTATCAAGAATTACAACATTATTATCAGGCTTTTCTGTTACATTCTGTATTCCACCATCTATTTGACCATTACTGCATTTATCATATTCAGGTATATTCACAGTTTGCTTCCTGACTTCCTCAATGGTACTCAACTGTTGATTAAAATCATTAACCAAATTAGCACTACTGATATTTTCCAATGCAGTAACAATTATTGGTTCATTTTGTTTCGACGCCTGTAAATCAACATCTTCTCTTTGACTCACTTCAGTAGGTACTCTTACCAGACTTCCTTCCATTTCACTATTGTTATTTTTGTCCCTATTAACTTTTCTCCAAATCTTTTGACCGGCTTTAAATCTCTTTTTACCTCGTATCAGAAAACCCCTTTTATCTTTATCATCATGAATTTTTCCACCATCCCTGACTATGTCATCAACTGCAACATTACTTGTACACAAGGTATCATTCTTAACTCCATTTTGCTGACTTTTATTCCTCTCACATTGTTCAGTAGCATGGCCAAAAGCTTTACAGTAAACACAAATGAAGGGTTTCCATGAGTATTCAATCTGAATATTAGGACAGGAATCATCCCCAACAGCAATGTAATCAGGCAATTCTTTTTCTGGAGAAACTTCAATTAAGCATTTAGCATATTCAAATCTATTCATCCTTTCAGTGTTCTCATCAAAGCAAACAAGCTTCCCAAGGTGACACGCTATCCAATTGATACCCATCAATGACCATAGCATTATTGGAATTCTGTATAAATGAATCCAGATTGGCACTAATCTCACTGCCGCATGAGCAGAAGACAGGGTGGGATTCCATTTAGTAATGATAAACATCTGACCTTTTATGAACATGGGATCACGACGCAGAATATTAATCTTGTCTTCCTCAGAGGCAAATTTGAAATAATAATTTTGGTTATCAAAAAAGATGTCATAAGATCCTTTTAACTTCCATACTTTTTGAAGATGAGATTTAACTGCCATGTAATTAACATTTCCAGCCAAAAAGGAACCAACAAGGCAATCAGACCAGGCCTTAATACCCTCATTCAATACTTCCTGAGGAGGTTCAATCGGGGATCCAGTGTACTCAACTTCAAATTGCTTTGGAATGTAAGAACCAGCATTCCGAGGTTTTGAGTTAAAAAGGGAGGACCAAGAAGCAGAATGAGATGAGGAAGATGCAGCACCAAGGGTAGGGAAATGATCAGAAGAAAGAGGAGAGCCAGAAGGCAAGGACGAGATAAGAGATGTAGGAGGAGGAATAATATCAGGAGGAGGAGGAATTGGTGGAGGAGGTGGTGGAAGGAGGTTAATGGGGATGGTAGCGGGTATGGGCAGGATAGGAATAGAACTGTATAAAGATGGCAGAGCAGAATTGGCGACAATGGGTGACTGAAGAGGAGGAGGGAGAGGGGACAAATCAGAGTCGGGGGAAGGACGATGGGGAGAAGATGTGACATGAACGGGGCGCATGGGAATTGAAGATGAAGGTACAGAAAGGGATGGGGGAAGGACACCATGATTCAACATGAAGGTACGTGTTTGAATTGATTCTTGGTACAAAACTTTGGGGACGAAAAAATTTAAATACAACTTCCATACTCATTCTAGTTTTAATTCCTTAAAACTCTTTCCATATTTTACACCTTCAATTCAAATGCAAATCATTTTAATCAATTTAAATTTAAACCTTTATTTAAAACTAAAGCTTAAATTTTTATTCCAGATTTAAAAACTCAGATTTAAGTTCACCTTGAATTTCTAATTTAAATATTTAACCTTCCAATTCAAATGCAAATCACATATGCAATTACACTTGTGAGTTTGAAAACCAAATTTAAATTTAAAAACATAAATGATTTCAAATCTCAGAAAATCAAATTTAAATTCAAATTCAAATTTCAGATAAAAACTAAGTTTAAATCTCCACCTGCAAATTTAAACTTTACCTTTACATTTAAAAACAGAAAACTGTTCTCTGTTTTATTTAAAAACCAAACTTTGAAATTTTTGAATTTAAATTATTTCAAAAAAAAAGAATTCAAACTTATTTGAATTCATATTTGAATTCAGTTTTAAAATCCTAAGTTAAAACTTTAGTTTGCATTAAGTTCAAATTTTATAAAACTGGAAACAGTTTCCTGTTCCCTTTTTTTTTAAACAAACTTGAATTTCTTAATTCAAATTATTCAAAATCAGAATTCAAACTTTTTGACTTCATCTTAAGATTCAATTTTAATTCTAAGTTCAATTTCCAGATTTAATTTAAACTTTACTTTTAAAAATTCTAAATAACAGAACAGTTTCTGTTTTGTTTACAACCTGAAACAAAATTTGACTCGAGAAAAACCTAAAAGACTTCGAGTCAAAACCCTACTCTCTTCGAGTTTCCCCTCAAAAATCCCGAGACCATCCCGAGGCTAAAATCTCTACAATCCAAACATCAACCCCACCTGGAACAGACCAAACCCCCACCACTTCAAACTTGTCATCACCATTATCTCCCATCTCCGGTCACCATCATCGACCAAACTCCGGCAATAACTTCATCACTACACCATCTACCAATTCCCAAAACAGCTTTAAACTCGATGCACCTTTGAAGCCGCAACAACCAAAACATCTTAAACCCAGTAAACTAGGGTTCTACACCTTAAATCCCAAATTTCAACACCAAAACCAAATTTCAACTCAATTAAAAAAATTTCCCATGATCATTGATAGATAAACTATCACCAGAAACAATTTCAACCAAATCAAATGTAAGCTTTAATTGAATTTGACTAAACTGTAAAATACAGTGTTGTTGAAACTGCACCATATTTCAATCACAATAAATTGAAATTTTTGTTTTAAAATTCTTGAATTTACTCACTGATTTTATTAATAAACCTGGAGTATTAAATCATATAGTTTAAATTATCACTCTAGTCAAATTGGTTCTGTATAGTTTTTTTTCTTCAGGTTACAGATATCATATTTAATTTATATACACTTAGAACTTACACCATTCCAAAACAAACATGACTTGTTCAAGAATTTAAGTCCTATTCAGCAAACAAGTATATTCAAGAATCAAACATAAATTTGAAATTTGAAGAACACATATGCACAGTCATCTTCTTGTTTACAGACATATATGTGCAGGTAATTGCATAAATATTCATTTGTACTTTATATGCCTGCACACATATAATCACACTATAAATATTCACTGCAAATTTCATCTTATTTCAGATTTAAACATGCAATCAACCTACTTAATTTTAGAAAAGAGGAGTTACTCACTTGTATGCCAAAATGCAGAGCATTGATTCAATTTGCAGGGTACCATTCCAGATTTGAAAATTTATGAAATGCAGGCTTCTAATGCTTTGAAATGCAGACCCCTTCTTGCTTTTAAACCTTGATTTATTCATGCTTCCAGATTTTGAAGATTCATGAATGCATGTTAAAGGCTGTTCCATGCAGGCCTTCAAACTTGAAATTGCAGTAGTCTTGCATGTTTCAGAAGAACTGTATTTTGGAAGATGCAGACTTGTATATTTTTTTTAGGAGTTGAATGCAAATTTGTTTGCTAGGCATTTGAATTTGCAGGTTTGAGCAGTTATTCACAGCTTGAAGAAAAAGCTTTGTATTTGGAAAATATTATACAGGGAATGATTTGCAGGAAATTGTTGTGCAGGATTTTCAGATTTCTTTGTTTTAGAATGGAAAAATGAGAAAGAGGAGAAGAAATGTGTATATGCAAGCTTATATAGTTAGATTATATTGAATTAAAATTAAAGAAAAATAAATATTGAAACATGACACTTGTACAAAATTACTAACACTTGTTAACTTAGGTTCTAAGAGGTTTACACTTGTTATAATGCAATCTTAACCTAACAACACTTGTCTTTATGACTAATTAACATTTTTAATTAAAGTTAATGAAATATTAAGCTTAGTTAATTAGTTCTTATACATAGTTATGTATTAAAATAATTTTTTTTAAAAATAGAGCAAGTTGTTAATATAAATAAAACAACATACAAATAAATCATTTGAAAAAGATACTTTTAAATAATTAAAATAGATTTATAAAAGAGGTTACAACAACTTACATGAATACATGTTCACATTTTAAATTGTATTTTAAATTTCAAATTAAATTTACAAATCAAAATTATCAATTAATAATTTAAAAAGAACAACACAAATATTTTGTAACATATTTTAATATACAAACTTGAATAAAATGAATTTTAAACTAATTAAAACATTTATCTCATATTTAAAATCATATATTTATTTAATTAAATATTTTTGAAAAGCTTAAATTAAAAACAAATCAAAATTTCCATTTTTAAAACATTAAAAAGATGCTATACTAATTTAATTAAGAACAACTTACCTATTTAAAATATATACAAATACATATACATTATTAAATAGAAAATAGATTTATTAGCTTATTAAAAATAATTTCACAAATTAAATATTTAAATAAAGAAGATTATTGAATCAAATCCAATTTATTAACAAAATTTGTCAATTCAATTCAAATTTAAACACAGATTATCAAATTTATATTGTCCAAAATTCCGAGATATTACATTATCTTTATTAGATATTTTAAACAAGATTTATCTTTTTTAAATAGATATTTAAATCCATTTATTTAAGGCTTTATTTATTTTTAACAAAACTTAACTTTTGTTGATTTGTTTTAAAATCCAAATTTATACCTTTTAATTTATTAACTATAAGAATAGATAATTTATTTACTATATATAACATATTTATTTAAGATTTAAACATCTTTTAAATTTAAATTGAAGGAAATCTCTCATTTTCGAAGTAGCGAAATTACGGGTCGTTACATCCTCCCTTACTTAAAAGCATTTCGTCCTCGAAATGAAATCAAAGATAAAGAAATCTATCCCAGACTCATATCCTCAAATAATTTAACTTATTTCTACTGATGGTAGAAAAGAAGAAGGTCGATCTCATAACAACACTAAAAGCAATTGATGTCAAACATACATATAAAGATTCCCCATATTAACTTGAGTACATATCATGTACTTAAGGTTATATATACGTACGTCAAGCCATACTTCTATCGTACCCATCCTAGTGCATACTGCACACTTAAGATAGAATATACAACAACCAAATAAGACTATTCATCCAAAAACAACCATATTGATACTATATCAACATAATGAACACATCCACATAACTCATCCTCTGTCCTGAGCATGTACTATACCTGAGGTCTATATATACATACCAAAACATCAGTCCAACCACTATATCTTAGTGCCTACTATTTGAGATAACTATCCAACTACTAAGTAGACAGACCCAACACATCATACTATATGCGACATTTGGTTCGATCTATTATTCGAATCCACAACTTTTCTTTTGAACTAGTATCGATCCCTTGATTTTCTAGTGTGGACTTTGATTAAACTTCTTGATCACAAACCCTTTCTTTCCTTGCATAGCTCTCACTATGATAGAAAACTCGTGTACATAATCATAAACTCCCATCAATGCTCGCCGTCAAGAATCGAGTGATAAATCCTTTCTCGGATTGGTGTAAACATGTGACGACCCGGGATTTTGGCAACATTATTTAATAAGCATTTAATATAATTAAATAAAATAAAAACTTATCATTTTAAAAATGAATAAGACTTTTGGTCATTTTCCATTTATATATATATATATATATATGTGTGTGTGTGTGTGTGTGTGTGTATTGTGATGGAAACTATTATTTGAAAATTCAAAATAAAGCCTTTTAAAAATATTTAAAATAAAATCTATCTTATTCACATTAAATTAAAAGCTCTACCTTATTAACATTTAATCTATATATATATATATATGGATGTAATCTAGTTAATAATGCTTAAATTAAAATCAATCTTATCAATATTAAATATAAGTATAAAAATAATATATGATTATAAACTAAGCGTTGGATAGTTGAAGCTTAAAATAGAAATAAAAATAAGGATTTATGTTAGAAATAGAAATAAATATATAAGGTAAAATTATATGGTTCTATGAAAACATAAATAAATACATATGGTAACTGTATTAATATACTATGGAAATTTATATGTGTAAGCAAGGCAAGAAAGATAAAAAGAAACAAAATACCTACATACAAAATCAATGGATAAGGACATAAACTGGTAAGGAGACATGCATTAAATGATATCATCTCAAGCACAAAATATGGTCATTTCGAAATATTCATGAATCATTTCAGTTCAAAGAAAAATCTGCCTGGTCAAAGAAGAAAAAAAATCTGATCAAATACAAAACAAAGAAGAGAAAAACACTGTACCAGTAAACACCTACCTTGTAAAACCTTTCTTCTATATATATGTATAATTTCTAGTGCCTGCTCGTTCGCAAAGAAAACATAGCAAACCAGAAAAAGAAAAGTAAGCATCATCAGTTTGCAAACTTAAATAATATTTCAGCTAAATAAGCAAGAGGATCAAAGTTCAAGCTAACAGCTTTTCAAAACGAAGTTGTTCTTTGTTCAAATTATTTTTACAGGTGAGTAAACATACCATTTTAAACTTAAATCGGTGCATCTGATTCATAAATAATTTGTACTTTGCTGCAATTTTAAATAAGTAGTTTTGTATATATATATATATATATATATATATATATATATATATATATATATTGTACTGTGTAGTTTGAAATGGTCTATTCTTATTTGTTTTTGGTTACAGAGTGAACATGAACTAGGAAAAAATTAAATACATCTTCATCCAAACATTATTAGGCTTAGATTTTAAAACAGAACAAGTTGTTTAAACATAAATCAAGATTTTAAAATTTGTTTTAGACATGTTGGTGAAATATATCAACTGGGAAACTTGTTTTACAGAGCAAAATTTAAATTTTTGTTAAATTCAAGTGTTATGAATTGTTAATTCAATTATATAGCTTGAATCCACTCTTCAAAATAGGAATTTTAAGATCCAAATGGAAATTTTTAGTTGAGTATACTTAGTGCAGTTTATAGTTGAACTGAATTTGTGTTTTAGCCAATTGCCGTTGATGGGTGAAGTTTTGGAAGTCGAATTTTCAACTGGAGGTGGAGGAAGGCAGGGCGAAGTTGGGAAAAATGGTGGCCAGTGTTCCAGTTCGTCGTAGCGACGCAGGAGGCGAATTTGGTTTCTAACCCTAGTTTTGTCGATGGTGGAAAATTTGATCGCCATGGCTACGTTAGTGCATCGAGCTGCACGTGGATGAGGAAAATGATAGCGTGGAGGCTAGTGGTGTCATAGAAGGAGTTTCGAAGCTTTTGGAGGTTGGCGTCGCCGGAACGAGGTGTTTGATGGTCAGAGTCTCATTTTGTTGAAAGCTCGAAACTGTCGTTTTTTTTGTTCTCGTGTTTCATCAGGGTTTAGCTGATGCGATAGAAAGAATGGTCGATATGCGACTCGTTGGCGATCGTCTCTGGTGATGGATGTTCGTTGGCGGTGGGTGCACGTGCACAGTTGGTCATGTGCACGTTTGGGTATTTTGAACTTTGGGTTCTCGAGAGTATGCTCGGGGAAGGGAAGTGTTTTACTCAAAGTTCTTCTAGTTTTCGCATGAGTGTTTTGTACCCTGTTACACAAATTTTTTAACAGATGTCGATATGAAGAAGAAGAAGAGGGGAAAACACGGAGGAAATGGTGAAGAAACCTGAGTTTTAACTTGAGTGAACCTAAAGACTTTCTCGGGTTTGGTATTCAAAGTGCAAAGTTTAATAAAATTTAAGTTATATCATTTTTTTAAGTATTGATGACTTAGTTAGTGTTTGACAAATTTTAGTTAAGAATTTATTATAAGTTTTAATTATTTAAGTGAATACTTAAGAATGTTTTTAAAATCCATTTAATACTTTAATTAAGTAGTTAATGTAAGATAAGTGTTTGAAATTTAATTAACATTTAAGCTTTTAAGTTAGTAATAATATGATTTCAAGATTATTAGGGAAGATTATTAAAAAGAATGATTGTTATTTAATTAATTATTTTGGGAGGTTATTAAGAATGATTAATTAGTTTATAATTGTAATTAGCTAAGTGAATTGAGATTTATAAATTTGTAATTAAAGATTGGTTAATTAATTAAGTGTTTAATTAATTTGTAATTAAGAATTGTAAATTAGCTAATCAAAGTTAATTAATAAATAATTAGTAGTTAATTAATTAAATAATTAATCAAGGGTTAATGATTAATTAATTAGTAATTAATGATTAATTGATTAAGTAATGGGAAATTAAGGAGTAATGAATTAAGTAATTAAGGTTTAATAAATTGATTAAGAAGTGATTAATTAATTAAATGGTTTGAAATGGAATAATTAATTAATTAATGATTTACCAAGCAGGATTAAAGATGCTTTCTTATGGATGATTGTATAAGTAAAATATCTGGATTTGTGATATCTATTGAGTGATATTCTATGATACTCTGTGATATGCTTTGAATATATCTGTGATGTTTGAGTGTGATTTATCTATGATAATTGCTATGTGAATTCAAAGTGTTGAATTAAATTGTTTAAACTATTAAACAACTTGCCTTTAAAATGGCGTTTGGATTTCGATGAGATCGGGATCGGGTTTGCTATATTACAGCATGATAGGGGGTTCTCGCTTTGCGTTTGGTGGCGAACGGGAGACTCTTTGTGACAACCCGAAATTTTTAAGCAATTTAAATCGGAATATTTAATTGTTTTTAAATATTCAATAGAATAATTTTAAATCGAATTTACGAATATCACAATTTATTTGATACTTAAATTATTGAATTAAATAATTTGAAGTTGGATAAAGTATTGGATTTGGAGTTTTAAGCCTGTTAAAACTAATTTAATGACTGATAAAATTTATATCAATAATTTGGAAAATAGTGAAAGTGTTAAAATTGATTTTAGAAGTGTTTTGTTCGGTTTCGAAATTTATATCGTTTAAATTGAATTTAAAAATAACCTTTTAGGGGCACAGTCTCGGATTTCGAAGAAACCAATTCCATTGGGTCCGTAATATCGTATTATTGTCGGATTTCAATTTTCGCATTATTTGGAGTTACCGTTGGGTCGTACGATTGGTTAATGACTAGAATAGTCAAATTGAATTTAAATTAATAATCGAGACTTCTCTTATACGTCTCTCCTCTCATCCCTATCTTCCTTTAGACGAAAGATTTCTTTCCTATTTCTTTCTGTTATCTCGTTCCTTTTCCTCCTATGAAAGAAACCCTTAAAAAAAAACTAAATGGCCGAAGCCTCCTTCGAAACAAATACGCAGAAAAAAAATAGGGAAAAAAATGCGTTGCTCAATTCATATCCTCCTATTCGTCATCGGCTTCGCATAAAATGAGGGGAGCATGAGAATCGTGCACGGCGACTTCGATTTGGCATCGAGACGGAGTAGTTCGCAAGAGTTAGGGGTTCGCGACAGCGAGGGGACTTCTCTTGAGTACGTGGAGTAGTCAACGACTTCGGTTTGATTGGCGAGGTGGCGAACGATCTAGGGCATGGAATCGACTCGTGTTGGATTTGTGCACGCGAGGGAGTTAGGAGATAGCGACCGGGTCAAGATGGGGAGTGTGACGCCCCACCTCTATACCCACGCTAGCCAAGAACACTCCGGAGTAGTGCTGTCAACTAGCACGGAGAATAAGGCTGTTGAGGAGCGACCATCCATGTAATTGCTTATCACACGGTGGCTATAAATAATCTTCGGAAACAAACATAGAAATAATCATATCACAAATCAGTCACAGATATCCATATCACAAAGGCGGAAGAAGATATGAATATATCTCTAACACATGAAAGTGTACATCAGAGTAGTGGTCATTAAGATCCACGATAATACAAAAGAATAGCAACACGTGCTATACAAAAGAATACAACAATGAGTCTATATCTCAAGTGTATACAACAAAAACTGCTAATCTAAACAGTTAGCCAAAAGTCAGAGTGATGAATCCCTGGGAAGAAGTCAAGCAGAAGCACCTGTAACATCTCAGTCTGACCCGAGTATTATTTAAGAAAATAATAAACGGATCAGTCTAGCTATAAATATCAGATGACATGATATAACATAAAAGATATGGCATAAACATAAACATCCATAACGACATACCACTATAAGTATGTAAATAATGATCAACAGAAGATCAATCAATAAGAGATAATCAATATCACAAGAATCTTCTCAAAGATTCGAAGAGGGCATCATACCCTAAACTTGTACTCATAACAAGTCAATGACATAAATTCCAGAAATCAACACGAGAAATCCAGAAATCATAAAAAGGGAAAGAGGCCTATCACATGACGGTCCGAAGACCATGGGGAGCTACCCCGCCTGTGTGAATGGAATCACACAGATTGAGGTCAAGACTAACCAAAAAGCAGAAAGGTATGTGTGAATGGAATCACACAAGTGGTGTCTAGTCTAACCTTGCAATGAAAGAGACATCGCGCAATTGCTAGTCTAATTCATAAAGCGATCATCAAGATCAACGAGAAGTGTCAATTACACTAAGCTAGTAAATAGAGAAGTTTAGCTTCATGTCCCATAACCACTTGCTTAACTTAAATATTTACGAACAAACTGTAAATCTTCACTAATAAAATTGTCACAAGAGGTTCAATCGAACAAGTCCAAGAATTAACCGACGAAGTGAACGCAAGCGTTTCATACCACTTGTTTTACTAAGTCGTTTAATTAGATTTCTCATCCGAGTGAGGTAAAGGCTTGTATATACTAATAGATTGGAAAACGGTTTAAGAAAAGAGCTTTGTTATTAAAAATAGAGTTGAAATTGTTTGTTAAAAGAGTTTTGATATTTACTACTAGTATTGAAACCTTTATATTATAAAGTGACAAAACACAGAAGCAATTGTAGAAACAATCAGTCACAAAAATCGCATACGGAGATGTGAATAAAATCCAAGGAAATCAGCTCAATGTTTTTCAGATAAGATCCCCTACGGAGGGGGGGTGGCAACCCCCCAAGGTGGGGGTGCGGGGGCAACGCCACCACTTACGGGGTTCGACCTGCCCGGTCAGGTCGCGGGGGTCCAGGGGGCAGCGCCCCGTCCAAAACGGTACGACCTAAGTGAAGACAAGCGGCCTACGACCTAAAGAAAAATGAGGTCTAACGACCTAAGGGTTCACGCGACCTAGTGAAGACCTAAGGGAGGCGAGCGACTTATAAAACTCGCGACCTAAAAGTTAGCAAGGTCGAACGACCTATAGAGGCATAGGGTGCAGCGACCTAAAACATCGCGACCTAGTGACCTAACGGTTTAAGGGTCTTGTGACCTAACTGGAAACAAGGTCCAAACGACCTAACGACTTAAAGTGAAACTTGGCTGAGCGATATAAGGTCGGAGACGACCTACGACTTAACTCCGTGTGAGCGACCTACGACCTATGGTTGCTACGACCTAACGAGTTCCAATAGTGAAGGCTTAAGGTCTAACGACCTAAGGGGTACGACCTAAGGTCTTACGACCTAAGGTGTTGAGGTTGGACGACCTAACCAAATTGCATAGGCCATACGAGCTAAGGCCTAACGACCTAACTCCGAACGAGCTATACGCGAGTGACCTAGGGCGCTAACTCGCAAACGACCTAACGTTAACTCGCGAACGACCTAACTCCAGACGCGCCTTTTCAACGCGTGCGAGCTGAAGACCTGCCGACCTACGACCTAACTCCAAGCGACCTAAGGCCTAACGACCTATAGTGGACGAATGGGCTAAGGCCAGAAACGACCCAAATGAAGGTGACGACTTTTCCACGCGAACGACCTATAGATGCTGGGCGACCTAAGGGGGACAGAGCGACCTAAGCCAGAAATTCACCCCAAAACACTAAAAAGTGGAGTTTTTCGCCAATCCAATCCAAACCAAATGCAAATGTGCATGAAAACATGATAGGGATGCATTTCCAATAGCCCAAGATAGATATAGACTAGAATTGTGAGATAAAAATCTCACCTTTGCACTAAAGTTTATGAAGATGAAGCTTGAAAGCAAGGAGAAGCAATCCAAAGCTTGAATCCAATATCTTCTACTTGAATTTGGAGTTGAATGTTGGATTTGCAATTGAATTTGAGCTTGGAGTTTTAATTTCCCATTCTCTTCACCATTAATGCCAAAGCTTGAGTTAGTTAGGAAATTTATGAAGAGTGAGGAGAAGAGGGTTGGAACTTGGGCTTAATAGGCTAAACTAACCCAAAGTCCAAAGCGGGAAAAGTTAGTGAAATTGCTATAACTCCAAACCTATCGATGTTTATACTTAAAAAATTGTAAACGACATTTCGAACTCAATGGAAGTGGTCTCGAGTCCTAATTTGACCGTTTGCAAAAAGTAGCTTTTCGGACCAAAACCCGATTAACGAGTTAATATTTAAATAAAATATTTAAATACAAACTCGATAAATATGCGGGTTGTTACAGGGAGCTGGTGCTCGCTGGTGAGGCACGCATAGGTTTGGGACACGGTGGATCAAGTTACGACCAAGATCGATGTCGTGATGTGGAAGTAATCGACTAGGGTTCGTTCGAATTGGGCCAATGAGGTATTTTCATTCTACTGATGTTTATATATCTGTAGATTAAGAAAGAATTTAGGAATTTACAGGAAAGTTTAAATATATATATATGTATGTTTTTACCCACTGCAGGAAAAATAATAACGAAATTTTATTTAGGTAAATTGGATTTAAAACAGCTGCTTAATTAAATAGATATGATTTTGGAAAAAAAATAAAAAAAAGGAATTCTGAAATGATTGGAAACTTATATAAAATTAGATTTTTAAAATCTATATAGATTAATTTTATAAGTATACATGAGTCCAAAATAAAAAATAAAATAAAATAAAATAGACTAAATAAACCTATACACATTTTGATCTACTTGTTTGATTTTAAAAATAAAATAAAATAAATAAAGTATATCATGGAGGTAGATTTGTTTAGTTGCTAAAAATATTTTATCAAAAAGGAAAAATTTGTTTAAAATCAAATTTTTAGCTTAAAACCCAAAATCTTAGTTAATTAAATTAATAGATGAAAATTTAATTGTTTAATTGATTCAGATATTAATAAAAATTTTAAATGTTTATACAAGGTTATAACCCAGAAAACAAGTTGAATTGAAGTGGTTGGCAAATGCATAGTCAAAGGTGAGTTAATCTCACTCAGTTAAATTTAAATTAAAATGATTAAATTTAAATAATTGTTTGAATGGTTAAATGAATTGATGTGATATAGTGTGATATTTTGGAGTTGGTATATTATATTGTGCTAACGTTTGTGGATGCAGGGAAAAACAGGTTCGAGGGATCCAACTGGATCCCTTAATGTTTATTTAAATTATTTATAACCCTCTATTGTGATTTATTTGATATTCTATGATGATCTTTTTTAGAATATTGAATGCCGTGGTTAGATTGGATATCATTGGGTATGATGAATTACCAAAAATATATAAATTGGTTTTTGGTAAGATAATAAAAGAAGTGAAATTGTAAGTGAAATAATTATAGAAATTTGAATAAATTTTTACATGAATTGGAAAGAAATAAAGTGACTTTAAAATTCTACTAAATAGATCCTGGTATAGAATGGGAAATTTGAATAAACAGAAATTTAATGAATTTTAATCATCAATGATATTAATTAAAAGAATAAACATTTATTTATAATTTAAGATTTAAATTTTTGAGGAAAATAAAATAAAATAAAGAAGAAGTTGGGAAAAAAGCTGAAATTTTATATTTGTTAAAGGATTTAAAATCAAATGGAAAATAATAACAATAATAATTAAGTGCATAATTAATGAAATTTGAAATGAGTTGAGTAATTAAAGAAACTTATTTCAAATGGAATAAATTGAGAATCAATTTGGAAAATTGATTTAACTGATTGAAGTTGGAATTCTTCGTGGATAACTAAGTACGTTTCAAGTAAATTTTTAAATATAAGTTGATAGTTTTAATTTTTTTTTTAAAAGGTATGTTTTGAAAATTTTATTATTTCTAATATTTAAATTTTAAAGTAAGTATTTTCTCAAATCTATTATAGTAGTAATTATTTTAAAAGTGACTTAGTATTTTGTTTCAAAGGTGAAATCTAGTTTTATATTTTATTAAGTAACTTTATTTTCAAATATTCATATAAGATGTAATTTTTAACAAATTATTAAAGTAGTTTTAGTTTATATGTTTTAAAAGTATATATTTCAAAGTAAAGTGTTTTAAATTATTTTAAAATCTAGTTTTGTGCTTGGTAGTTTCAGAGGAGATAGAAAATATTTGGGAAAGTTTATTCTGAAAGGAAAGATAGTTTTGAAACTGTTTTCAAAGGATTGAAAATAGGAATATATCTTATGAAGATATCTTGAGATAAATAAATAATGTGGGAAATTATTTATTGTTTGATGGATGTTTATGAATATTAATTGATAGTTAAATAACCGACTATTGATATTGGCCAACTACGTTGATCGTTTCGAAGAGACCGGGATCGAGATTTATTTCTCGAAAACCGCTTCGATCCGGTTTGTACGTTTCGTGGAAACGGTTTTGGATTCGAAGATGGAGCAGTAAAGTGCAAGGGCTAGTCGCTGCTAATCCTGAGGATATTTCCAAAATGGATGTAGTAGGAATAGTGCCTTCGGTTCCGTTCGAACCCGGGACAGACTTGTATGGATGAATGCTTGCGAAAACATCGTCAGGTGGACGATGGGCATTCTAAGGGATATTGTTCTAAAAGGTAACGCTTAGCCTCAAGCCTCATCAAATGGGAATGACTGAAAATCAGGGGTTACGCAGTAAGGCTAGGTGGGTAGCACCCAAGCAGGATGAGGTCATCCCAGTCTAGATGTCCCTTTTTATTTTTCGGCTTAGTGGGCGGTTGTTGATCCCAACCGCGGGGTGATCTCACTCGGGATTATCCAAATAGTTCCGGCCTTGTGTTGCAGGGGAGCGGGCGTACTCCTCGGTACGGTGATCTAGGCCCCGTACTGTGACAGGTGGTCCCCAGTGTCTAGTCATTAGTTGGAAATCCATTCTCCATACGAGCCTTGTACGAGTTTTGTTTGTATTACCCACTATGTGGCTAGTAGCTGGAATTTAATCATGTAACAATTTTGGCTATTTTATACGTATTTGTATATAGACCCTATTATAATATCAGAGGATTTCTATAAAAATGTTTTAGCTATCGTAAGGTAAAAACCCGACATGTTTATTTATGGCATGGTCTTACGAGATGCTTTTGTTTTCAAAGGATTTTGAAACTTTAGTAATCAATTGAGTGTGATTTTCTCACGCTGGTATTCCAGACTGACTCGGGTGTTATTTAACTATAATGCTCGGGTCAGACTGAGTATTATAGAATACAAGATATGATGTTGTGGAGCTCAGGAGACGAGCAGGATGACGATACGTACTCCCCTACTTGTTATATATATATATATATATATATATATATATATATATATCCTGCCGTGTTGAGTTGTTGTGTATCCATTTGCAGGATATGGATGTTGAGCTGTGGTTGATGTACTCTGATGATGTTATATATAAACAGATATATTGTATTTGAGTAAAGATCATTTATTATATATTATAATTTATTACGCTGCGATGGTTAGATTCTGTTGTTGTTTTCTATTTCCTTCTTCTACCTCTTCTTCGTTAAGCCAAATTGTTCGTATTTCTGTACAACTTGAGTTGATTGACGTAGAATAGTGTTGACTCAAGGGGTACGGATTTGCGGGTCGTTACAGTTGGTATCAGAGCATAGGTTGGTGATAACCTTGGCTCTGGTGGGGATTACTCATTTAAATTAGAGTTCGAAGTACTCTAGAATGAGTTTGAGCGTATTAATAGATATGAGCGCGTATTTGTTAGTGAATATAAATTGTTTTAATATTGCGTTGATTGATTTATTGAGTGGCATATGAACATTCGTCGACACAGTCTGCGCAACTGTATTGAAGGGGTTTCTAAACACTTGAATAGAACAATCGACACGGTATTGTTTTAAATATGGGTTAATGAAATAATTTTACCCAAAAATATATTTTCGATATAAAGAGTAGTTTTTTGTAAACTATTTTAGCTAATATATGGTTGCTTGGATGTTAGAAATGATAATATTAAAGTATTATCATTGTTAAGTGAAAATTTAACTAGCAATTGAAATATAACTAAATTTTAAGGGAATAAGTTCATTAAAAAAAGAGAGAAACATATAAAATATGAAATATAAATGTGAATTATGAATTGAAATATAATCAAATTAGAATTTGAATGAGCATAAGCTATGCAAATGAATTATAGATAAAATTGATTTAAGTAAGATTTGGAAATTTAAAATCCCGGAGATTTGGAAGTATTTGAAGATAAATGATAGCATTATTGTTTTGGAGATATTTCTGAATGGAAATCTGTTTTAAATGAATTTTGAAAGTGATATAGCATTGAAATCACTTGGATTATTGGAAAACAATTCTGATGATGACGGCGGCATCATCAGTATTCATTTTTGAATTTCTAAGTGACAGATTGCTGCCCAAAAAAATAAAATAATTTGTTCAGAAAAGCTAATTGTTTTTGAAAATTTCAAAGGGAATTTGTTGGGATAAAACCGGGATTGGATTAAATTTTGAGAAATGTGATTTGAGATGTTGAAGATTTCATAATGTTTTGAAACCAATAACCGGGTGTTTGAAAATCCTGATGAGATAGGGTGTAAGCTTATAAATTGAGATGATTTTAAATCAGGAAGGAAATATAAGCTTTGAATGTTGGAATTTGAATTAAAAGTGTAAAGTTAAAAAAAATGAAATTAACTTGGATTGGGAAATAAAAATTTAACTGGATTGGAATAAATTGAATAAGCTGAAAATAATATCCAGTTGTATTCGAATTAAGTTAAAATCGAACCGAGTTAAATAAATTTGAGTTAAAGTAAAATTGAATTGGGATGAGAATTCAATTGACTTAATGAATGGAATAAAATTCTTACATAAACAAATGGAAAATAAATTGAATAAGGATTGGAATTGAAATAAATAAATAAGAATAACGTGTAAAAGAGTTATAATGCATGAAATAAAATATGCTTGGGATATAAATAAGCATAAGGCTTGAGTTAAAAATAAAAGATGAATATATTCAAGCCTAGAATGATTGGGATTGTGTAAATAATAAGTTATGACTTGTAAATTTTAAAAGTGGAATAGAAAATCCCAAAATAAATACTGTTTGATGTTTTGGATAATGAAATGGAAATCAAATTTGAATTCTATAATAAAATTGAACTAAGAAAATTAAATGAAGTGATATTTGGAAATAAAAATCAAGTATTGAACTATAAATAGGAGAGAACTAATTTTATAATAAATTAGTTATAAAATGTGTAAATGGGAACGTAATGTTGTTTAATAGAAGCCGAATTGTGAATTTCTGATGAAGTTTGGAAATAAGACTCAAGTTATGAATTGAATTCGACTTGAATTGTCAGTAAAGTAAATATAACTAAATTGTGAGTTCATGAAATTTGGTGGTAAATTGAAAATGGATAGTGGATTCAGAACTTGAGTTTTAAATTAAAATTTAATGTGAAGTGTTAACAAATTAAGTATAATTGAAATGTATCAAATAAAAATGTAAATGGATTAAAATAGTAATGGTATGAATTGCAAATAAGATCCAAATAAGTGGAAGTAAATTGAAAATGACCTTGTAATTAATTGAATGAGCTGAATCTAAAAAGTTAAAATGCATAATAACTAATCAAATCAATTTGTAATTTGAAATGAGATTGGATTGAAATAGAATCAAGTTAAATTGAAAAGAGAACTTTGCTTGCAAAATGAGAATGAGCTTAAGTATAAATTGGAGTGAATAAACTTAAGCTAAAAGATGTTGAATTGAATTCAACTTAAAATTAAGTTTAATAATATTGGATTGGTTTTAAATCAAGAGAAAATAAATTTTTAATCGAAATAAAATTCGGTGAGTTATAAATAATATTAGTGGAATGAAATTCTAGAATAAATAATTGTAAACCATTTAAAATTATTAAGGAATTGAAATAACTTGAGACAATAAGGAAATAGAATGTTTCAAGTTTAATGGAATGGATTTAAATAAATGTGGATAAGAAATAAAGTATAAATGAGTGGACTGTGAATAAAATTTAATTGGTAACGAAGAGGAACCTAAATTGTTAATGGTTTTGAATAAACTAGTTTGGTTAATGAAATGAAATGCAAGTGAATGGATTCAAATCTGAAATGCAATGAAAATGAGAACATATGGATTGTGAATAAATTGAAAATGGAATAGAATTAAGTATAAATTGAGTTGAAATCAATTTAAATTGGTTATAAAGCATAAATACTTATTTATTCACATAGATCTCGTCAAATTGCATAGAATAAATTGTCATTTGATGTAAATGGAAGTAATTAAGATGCTATGGATTGATAAAAGTGAAATAGAATTGACTTTAAAATCGATTGAATTGAATATGAGCTTGTTTGGAGTTAAAATAAATTGAAGGTAAGAAATGGTATTGTAAACCATTAAAATTAAATGAAATGGCATGTAGATTGCTTGAAAAGTGTGCGTAAGTGTTAAAAACTATATAAGTTGCTTATAACATTGTCTAGTTACATTGCTTTTAAATATTCATGTGTTGTAGTTGTTTAAATAGAATGAAATGTTAATAAATTTCATATATTTGGCACTTACATGTTTAAATTGAGTAAGCACAGGTACCTAGGAGCCGTGTGGCTGGATTTGGTTGCGCTAGTTGCTAAAAATTATAAGCTGTTTGCTTAAAATGCTAAATAACGTACGCCTACGCAATAAAAATAGGAAATATGAACTGTTTTTGATTTTTCCGACCGTGTGGGTCGATGTATATATATTTATCTCTTTTGTCAAATTGCAAAAGCTCCTTCGTACAAAAGGGGACTCTGCCAAAAATTTTCGAAAATTTTGGGAGTTAGAAATTTTTTGAAATTTTTTGGAGAATTTTTGTTAACGACAAAAGGATTTCAAACTGGAAATTGAAATATAATTAGTAAATGAAACTAACTTAAACAATGACATGAATTGGTTATAAATGAAAAATAAAATTTTAATATTAAAAGTTAAAGATAAATTGGATTCATATGAAAATGAAAGAATCGATTTGAATGGGAACAAATATAAACTGAACTGGTAAGATGGAAATAAGTATAAGGAACATATTTTATACTTATACTAACTTAAGAGGGAATGGTGAATTCTAAAATGAAAATTGATACTACTAATATAATTTAAGTCAATATTTGAATGAATAGATATTGACATTTTGTGAGGAAGTCGATAAAATGTTTTGCAATAATGTGTTTGGATATTAGTACTAAGCAGGATATGCAGGTAATATAAAGGGGAAAAGAGTATTGATTTTGATTTCGGAAGATAAATTTGAAATGCTCGACAAAAAGGTATGTATTTAAGTTTGGTATGGAATTTGATTGGGTTTTTGGATATAGCCACTTGGCGTTTTGTTTTCTTTTTGGATTTGGGAGGCCGTAGAGCCTTTTGTAGTTGTAATGAGCTAGCCGCGCAAAGGAGACGCTGGCAAAATTTTGAGAAAATTTTTGATAATTCAAAATTTGGTTTTAAATTGAAACTTGAATGGTTAAACCAATAGGATAGTTTGAAACTATGGGAAAGTTGGGAAAGATTAGTAAGAATGGCAGTGGGTCTTTTATAAAAGATAGTTGGCGGAATGTTAAATTGTTGGTTTTTGAAGAAATAATAACGGGTATTGGACCATTCTTCCTAATTAGTAATTTCGGGGACGAAATTCTTTTAAGGGGGAAGGAATGTGACGACCCGAAATTTTTAAGCAATTTAAATTGGAATATTTAATTGATTTTAAATATTCAATAGAATAATTTTAACTTGAATTTACGAATATCACAATTTATTTGATACTTAAATTATTGAATTAAATAATTTGAAGTTGGATAAAATATTGGATCTGGAGCTTTAAGCCTGTTAAAACTAATTTAATGGCTGATAAAATTTATATCGATAATATGGAAAATAGTGAAAGTGTTAAAATTGATTTTAGAAGTGTTTTGTTCGGTTTCGAAATTTATATCGTTTAAATTGAATTTAAAAATAACCTTCTAGGGGCACAGTCACGGATTTCGACGAAACCAATTCCATTGGGTCCGTAATATCGTATTATTGTCGGATTTCAATTTTCGCATTATTTGGAGTTACCGTTGGGTCGTACGATTGGTTAATGCCTAGAATAGTCAAATTGAATTTAAATTAATAATCGAGACTTCTCTTATACGCCTCTCCTCTCATCACTATCTTCCTTTAGGCGAAAGATTTCTTTTCTATTTCTTTCTGTTATCTCGTTCCTTTTCCTCCTATAAACGAAACCCTTAAAAAAAACTAAATGGCCGAAGCCTCCTTCGAAACGAATACGCAGAAAACAAAAATAGGGAAAAAATGTGTTGCTCAATTCATATCCTCCTATTCGTCATCGGCTTCGCATAAAATGAGGAAGCACGAGAATCGTGCGCGGCGACTTCGATTTGGCATCGAGACGGAGTAGTTCGCAAGAGTTAGGGGTTCGCGGCAGCGAGGGGACTTCTCGTGAGTACGTGGAGTAGTCAACGACTTCGGTTTGATTGGCGAGGTGGCGAACGATCTAGGGCAGGGAATCGACTCGTGTTGGATTTGTGCACGCGAGGGAGTTTGGAGATGGCGACCGTGGTCAATATGGGGAGTTGGTGCTCGCTGGTGAGGCCCGCATAGGTTTCGGACACGGTGGATCGAGTTACGGCCAAGATCGATGTCGTGATGTGGAAGTAATCGGCTAGGGTTCGTTCGAATTGGGCCAGTGAGGTATTTTCATTCTACTGATGTTTATATATTTGTAGATTAAGAAAGAATTAGGAATTTACAGGAAAGTTTAAATATATATATATATATATATATGTATGTATGTATGTATGTATGTTTTTACCCACTGCAGGAAAAATAATAATGAAATTTTATTTAGGTAAATTGGATTTAAAACAGTTTCTTAATTAAATAGATATGATTTTGGAAAAAAAAGAAAAAAAAATAGGAATTCTGAAATGATTGGAAACTTATATAAAATTAGATTTTTAAAATCTATATAGATTAATTTTATAAGTATACATGAGTCCAAAATAAAATATAAAATAAAATAAAATAGACTAAATAAACCTATGCACATTTTGATCTACTTGTTTGATTTTAAAAATAAAATAAAATAAATAAAGTATATCATGGAGGTAGATTTCTTTAGTTGCTAAAAATATTTTATTAAAAAGTAAAAATTTGTTTAAAATCAAATTTTTAGCTTAAAACCCAAAATCTTAGTTAATTAAATTAATAGATGAAAATTTAATTGTTTAATTGATTCGGATATTAATAAAAAATTTAAATGTTTATACAAGGTTATAACTCAGGAAAACAAGTTGAATTGAAGTGGTTGGCAAATGCATAGTCAAAGGTGAGTTAATCTCACTCAGTTTAAATTTAAATTTAAAATGATTAAATTTAAATAATTGTTTGAATGGTTAAATGAATTGATGTGATATAGTGTGATATTTTGGAGTTGGTATATTATGTTGTGCTGACGTTTGTGGATGCAGGGAAAAAAAGGTTGGAGGGATCCAACTGGATCCCTTAATGTTTATTTAAATTATTTATAACCCTCTGTTGTGATTTATTTGATATTCTATGATGATCTTTATTGGAATATTGAATGCCATGGTTAGATTGGATATCATTGGGTATGATGAATTACCAAAAATATATAAATTGGATTTTGGTAAGATAATAAAAGAAGTGAAACTGTAAATGAAATAATTATAGAAATTTGAATAAATTTTTAAATGAATTGGAAAGAAATAAAGCGACTTTAAAATTCTACTAAATAGATCCTGGTATAGAATGGGAAATTCGAATAAACAGAAAGTTAGTGAATTGTAATCATCAATGATATTAATTAAAAGAATAAATATTTATTTAAAATTTAAGATTTAAATTTTTGAGGAAAATAAAATAAAATAAAGAAGAAGTTGGGAAAAAAGCTGAAATTTTATATTTGTTAAAAGATTTAAAATCAAATGGAAAATAATAACAATAATAATTAAGTGCATAATCAATGAAATTTGAAATGAGTTTAGTAATTAAAGAAACTTATTTCAAATGGAATAAATTGGGAATCAATTTGGAAAATCGATTTAAGTGATTGGAGTTAGAATTCTCCGTGGATAACTAAGTACGTTTCAAGTAAATTTTTAAATATATGTTGATAGTTTTAAAATTTGTTTTAAAAGGTATGTTTTGAAAATTTTATTATTTCTAATATTTAAATTTTAAAGTAACTATTTTCTCAAATCTATTATAGTAGTAATTATTTTAAAAGTGACTTAGTATTTTATTTCAAAGGTGAAATCTAGCTTTATATTTTATTAAGTAACTTTATTTTCAAATATTCATATAAGATGTAATTTTTAACAAATTATTAAAGTAGTTTTAGTTTAAATGTTTTAAAAGTATATATTTCAAAGTAAAGTGTTTTAAATTATTTTAAAATCTAGTTTTGTGCTTGGTAGTTTCAGAGGAGATAGAAAATATTTGGGAAAGTTTATTCTGAAAAGAAAGATAGTTTTGAAACTGTTTTCAAAGGATTGAAAATAGGAATATATCTTGTGAAGATATCTTGAGATAAATAAATAATGTGGGAAATTATTTATTGTTTGATGGATGTTTATGAATATTAATTGATAGTTAAATAACCGACTATCGATATTGGCCAACTACGCTGATCGTTTCGAAGAGACCGGGATCGAGATTTATTTCTCGAAAACCACTTCGATCCGGTTTGTACGTTTCGTGGAAACGGTTTTGGATTCGAAGATGGAGCAGTAAAGTGCAAGGGCTAGTCGCTACTAATCTTGAGGATATTTCCAAAATTGATGTAGTATGAATAGTGCCTTCGGTTCCGTTCGAACCCGGGACGGACTTGTATGGATAAATGCTTGCGAAAACATCGTCAGGTGGATGATGGGCATTTTAAGGGATATTGTTCTAAAAGGTAACGCTTAGCCTCAAGCCTCATCAGATGGGAATGACTGAAAATCAGGGGTTATGCAGCAAGGCTAGGTGGGTAGCACCCAAGCAGGGTGAGGTCATCCCAGTCTAGATGTCCCCTTTTATTTTTCGGCTTAGTGGGCGGTTGCTGATCCCAACCACGGGGTGATCTCACTCGGGATTATCCAGTAAGGTGTAGTTCCGGCGTTATGTTGCAGGGGAGCGGGCGTACTCCTCAGTATGGTGATCTAGGCCCCGTACTGTGACAGGTGGTACCCCAGTGCCTAGTCATTAGTTGGAAATCCATTCTCCTTACGAGCCTTGTACGAGTTTTGTTTGTATTACCCACTTTGTGGCTAGTAGCTGGAATTTAATCATGTAACAATTTCAGCTATTTTATACGTATTTGTATATAGACCCTATTATAATATCAGAGGATTTCTATAAAAATATTTTCGCTATCGTAAGGTAAAAACCCGACATGTTTATTTGTGGCGTGGTCTTACGAGATGCTTTTGTTTTCAAGGATTTTTGAAACTTTAGTAATCAATTGAGTGTGAATTTCTCACGCTGGTATTCCAGACTGACTCGGGTGTTATTTAACTATAATGCTCGAGTCATACCGAGTATTGTAGAATACAGGATATGATGCTGTGGAGCTCAGGAGACGAGCAGGATGACGATGCGTACTCCCGTACTTGTTTTTATATATATATATATATATATATATATATATATATATATATATCCCGCTGTGTTGAGTTGTTGTGTATCCATTTGTAGGATATGGATGTTGAGCTGTGATTGATGACTCTGATGATGTTATATATAAACAGATATATTGTATTTGAGTAAAGATCATTTATTATATATTATATTTTATTCCGCTGCGATGGTTAGATTCTGTTGTTGTTTTCTATTTCCTTCTTCTACCTCTTCTTCTTTAAGCCAAATGGTTCGTATTTCTATACAACTTGAGTTGATTGACGTAGAATAGTGTTGACTCAAGGGGTACCGATTTGCGGGTCGTTACACTCTTACCCCTACATGTCCCCGAGGGTAGTATAAGGCCTTGTGGGGTTGGTTGCAAGTCGAGAGGCTGGCCGTAAAAGCAAACCCGAGGTATCACTCTATGCCACAGTGGAGCTTGGATGGTTGCAAAGCCTACCAGTTGCCACTGCCGCGTCCTATCACAGTTGGTATTAGAGCATAAGTTGAGATAATACCTAGGCCTTGGAATAGTAACTATCTCGAGAGTGCGTATTTGTATTTTTATATAACTGTATACCTATCTAAATTTGTTGAGTTACCTGTCCAGGTTTCCAACATGAGTTCTGGAAGGAGAGGCAGAGGTAGGGGTCGTACCTCGACCAATAATGGAAGAAGTCAAACTGCTAGGGAGGCCGTGGATCCAGCATCGTCCCAGGTTAGTTTTGCCGCTTTATGCAAGGACTTCATCAACCTTGGAGGTAAACCATTTAAAGGGTCAGAGACTATAATTGAGGTCCAAGCTTGGCTTCACTCATGTGAGCGCATCTTTAAGAGTATGAAGTTGTTTGATGAGCAGAAAAGGGAAATGGCTTCATGGAAAATGCAGGAAGGCGCTGCAGCCTGGTGGGATGCAGCGATAGCAAATATCTCTAAGGACGATATGTCTTGGAGTAGATTTAAAGAGTTATTTGAGGAGAAATTCATGCCAACAGCAGGAAAAACTCGTCTATACCAGGATTTTATAAATTTGAAGCAGGGTAGCATGATATATCTGAGTATGAGACCAAATTCAATGAACTTTCTTGCTATGGACCAGGGATTATACACACTCCCCTCAAAAAGAAAGAAATGTTTGTGCAAGGCTCGAGGCCAGAATTTCTTGAAAAGATGACGACGCATTTGAAAGGGTCTTTTATTGAGTTAATTGATACGGCTCTGAGATATGAGGAT
This sequence comes from Allium cepa, assembly GCA_030765085.1. Taxonomy (NCBI): domain Eukaryota; kingdom Viridiplantae; phylum Streptophyta; class Magnoliopsida; order Asparagales; family Amaryllidaceae; genus Allium; species Allium cepa. The sequence continues at coordinate 832,977,541 of CM060941.1, forward strand.
TTGATGAACAAGAGATCAGTGGCACCAGTAGCGGTATCGGGAGGGAATTTTGCTAGTCCAAATAAGAGGAAGTTCAATCCCAATTGGAGGAAGTGGAACAAGAAGAAGCCTGGAAGTAATAATGGACCTCGCAAATGCTATATATGTCAACAAGAAGGTAACTTGGCGAATAAGTGTCCCAGGAAAGGATCTCAGCAGCAATCGCATCATAGTGGACCGGGTTCGGCTTTGGTTCAGAAATCTCTATGCATCAATTGTCACCAACAAGGTCATATGATCAAGGATTGCCCGCTAATTCATAAAGCTCAGCGGAATAAGGTATTTGCTTTAGAGGGTGCACCATCAACTTCATCTAAAGGCAAGGGAGTATTGGAAGGTACATTACTTTTAGATGGCAAGTATATCAAAGTTTTATTTGATTCTGGTGCTTCTTTGAAGGGAAGTTCTTTCTTACCCCCAGTACTGTAGACTGTCCCATCTTTGTATCTAATCCTATAGGAGGGGTAACCAAATTAGATATGATCCGTAAAGATTTGAGGATTTCCTATCTATCCCATAGTTTTTCTTGTAACCCTTATGTGTTGAATTTTAAGGGGTTTGACCTTATATTGGCGATGGATTGGCTTGATAAGTATAAGGCTGTCCTGAATTGTGATGAGAGAACAGTTTCGTTGGAAACCGATCTGGGTAGAATTGCTAGAGTGGTGTGTGATAATTCTAGAATTCACTTGAGTAGTCTTTTACATGGGGTTGAGACTTCTCAAGAGAAGGTTGAAGATACCGATGTGGTCCAAGATTTCCCAGATGTATTCGAGGAAGTCAAGTGTTTACCTCCACACCAAGAGATAGAGTTTCGCATTGATTTGATTCTAGGAGCAGTACCAGTAACTCAGCCTAGTAGGAGGATGGATCCTAGGGAGAGGGAGGAGTTAGTGAAGCAAACTTAGTATCTTTTGGAGAAGGGATTGATTAGGCCCAATTTTTCTTGTTGGGTTCTGCTGCAGTGTTTGTCACCAAGTCGGATGGCTCGCTAAGGTTCCATGTAGATTATAGAAAATCGAACAAAGTGGCCATTCGAAATAAATATCCTCTTCTCGTATTGATGATCTCTTTGACCAGCTGCATGGAGCTTATGTCTTTTCTCAACTGGATTTAGCTTCAGGTTTCCATCATTTAAGGGTAGCTGAGGATAGTATTCCCTAGACTGTATTTAAGGGACCCAATTGTTTCTATGAGTGGTTAGTTATGCCTTTCGGGTTAACCAATGCTCCTGCCTATTTTGTTGATCTAATGAACCGAGTCTTTCGAGATGTATTAAATAAGTTTTTCTGGTATTCATCGATGATATTCTGGTCTACTCTAAGTCTGAAGAAGAGCATAAGCAACATTTGGGAATAGTGTTGGAAATCGGAATTCAAATCTTTAGGGAACATTGTTTCTAGAGAAGGTATCTCTGTAGATCCAGCAAAGGTTGAGACTATTCCGGAGTGGAAGCAACCGCAGACACCGACTGAAGTTCGTAGTTTTCTGGGATTAGCTGGCTACTACAGAAAGTTTATCAAAGATTATTCCAAGATCTCTTCTCACCTAACTAAGCTGACAAGGAAGGGAGCTAAATTCAAATGGACATCCCAGTGTGAAGAGGCCTTCTAAGATTTGAAGACGAGGCTAACCAGTGCACCTGTGCTAGCTATTCCGGATGGAAAGAGCAAGTTTGAGGTTTACACAGATGCCTGTATAGTTGGATTGGGAGCAGTTCTGATGCAAAATGGTAGAGTTATTGCGTATGCGAGTCGGCAATTGAAGCCACATGAAAGAAACTACGCTACACATGATTTGGAATTGTTGGCTATTGTTTTTGCTTTGAAGATCTGGAGACACTATTTTTGGGAGAGAAGCTCGAGTTACTCACGGATCACAAACCATTGATATATCTTTTCTCTCAAAAGGATCTTAATCTGAAGCAGCAATGATGGGTCGAGTTTCTGGCATCCTATGATTTGGATATTCTGTATACCCCAGGGAAGGCAAATGTTGTGGCTGATGCTCTTAGCAGGAATGCAGTTCTGTCTCTTTTGGAAGTTGTTCCGTCTCTCCAGGAGAGAATCATAAGAAAACAAATGGAGGACAGATCTTTTGAAGAACTGATCCTTGGAACCAAGGATGGTCGATATTCAGATTTCAAGGTGGACGATCAAGGTGCTTTGAGGATTAATGGTCGTTTATGTGTACCTAATATAGATGGATTGAAGCAAGAAGTTTTATCTGGGTGTCATCGCTCCAAACTGAATATCCACCCGGGAATTTCTAGGATTATAAAGATATGAAGAGGGTCCTCTGGTGGCCGAGCATAAAGAGGGATGTAGCTGCTTTTGTTAATAGTTGTGCTATCTGCCAGCATGTTAAAGGAGATCAGCAGAAGTCAGCAGGTTTTTTGCAGCCTTTGGAAGTTCCAGAATGGAAATGGGAAATGATCTCTATGGATTTCATCGACTGTTTGCCTAGAACCAAGAAAGGAAACGAATAAATATGGGTAATTGTGGTTCGTCTAACTAAAAGCTCCCATTTTATACTGGTTAAGGAAACTCGTACTGCAGCTTCTCTGGCAGAGATTTTCTTGAGAGAGATAGTTAGATTGCATGGAGTTACAGTCAGCATAGTAAGTGATTGTGATCCTATCTTCACCAGAAAATTCTGGGAGGTATTGCAATCAGCTATGGGAATGAGTTTTAGATTGAGTACTGCCTATCATCCTCAGACAGACAGACGGACGGAGAGATTGAACCAAATTCTAGAGGATATGCTGCGAGCTTGTGTTTTGGATTTTGGTGGATCGTGGGAAGACCATCTTCATCTAGTAGAATTCTCCGATAATAACAGTTACCAGGCGAGTATTAAGATGGCTCCTTATGAAGCTTTATATGGAAGACTGTGTACATCCCCATCCTGTTGGATAGAGTCGAAAGATTATCTTGTGCTTGGATCAGATTTGATCCGTGAAGCTTCTGCGAAAGTTGAGCTTATCAAGAAGAGAATGAAAGCTGCTCAAGACCATCAAAAGAAATATGCAGATAAAAGGCGAAGACAATTGGAATTTGAGATTGGAGATTTAGTCTTTGTCAAAGTTCCCCCGATCAAAGGAGCTATTAGATTCGAAAAGACGGGAAAACTTGCCCCAAGATATATTGGTCCATTTCAGGTGCTGGAAAGGATTGTTGCTGTAGCTTACAGAATAGAATTGCCAGAACGGATGTCCGGAATTCATAATGAATTTCATGTATCCCATCTAAGGAAGCTTGTCCATGACGCATCACTGGTTGTAGAACCAGTAATCCAGGAAGATTTGGAGGTCGACCCAAACTTAACGGTGGTCAGGAATCCTGTTCAGATTGTCGATCAAGACGAGAGGCAACTCAGGAGCAAAGTAGTGAAGCTCGTCAAAGTGCAGTGGAGCGAGGATCCCAAAGATTGTACCTGGGAAACTCTGGATAGCTTTAGGAAAGCCTATCAAAATTTATGTCCAGATAGCTAGTAATGTTGTTAGGGTAAACTGTTTAGTTGATTGTTATTGTATGGATGATATATATGTTGGGTAATTGATATAAAAGCTTTGGGATTATCTTTTGTTTTAAATTTCAAGGACGTAGTTCTTTTAAGGGGGGAGGAATGTGAGGACCCAGGATTTTGGCAATATTATTTTAATAAGCATTTAATCTAATTAAATAAAATACAAACTTATCATTTTGAAAATGAATAAGACTTTTGGTCATCTACCATTTATTTATATATATGTGTGTATTGTGAAGGAAACTATGATTTGAAAATTGAAAATATAACCTTTTAAAAATATTTAAAATAAAATCTATCTTATTCACATTAAATTAAAAGCTCTACCTTGTTAACATTTAATATATATATATATATATATGGATATAATCTAGTTAATAATGCTTAAATTAAAATCAATCTTATAATATTAAATATAAGTATAAAAATAATATATGTTTATAAACTAAGTGTTGGATAGTTGAAGCTTAAAATAGAAATAAAAATAAAGATTTATGTTAGAAATAGAAATAAATATATAAGGTATAATTATATGGTTCTATGAAAACATAAATAAATACATATGGTAATTCTAGTAATATACTATGGAAATTTATATGTGTAAGCAAGGCAAGAAAGAAAAAAAAAGAAACCAAATATCTATATACAAAATCAATGGATAAGGATATAAACTGGTAAGGAGATATGCATTAAATGATATCATCTCAAGCACAAAATATGGTCATTTCGAAATATTCATGAATCATTTCAGTTCAAAGAAAAATCTGCCTGGTCAAAGAAGAAGAAACAATCTGATCAAATACAAAACAAAGAAGAGAAAAACACTATACCGGTAAACACATACCCTGTAAAACCTTTCTTCTATATATATATGTGTATATTTTCTAGTGCCTGCTCGTTCATAAAGAAAACATAGCAAACCAGAAAAAGAAAAGTAAGCATCACCAGTTTGCAAACTTAAATAACATTTGAGCTAAACAAGCAAGAGGATCAAAGTTCAAGCTAACAGCTTTTCAAAACAGAAGTTGTTCTCTGTTCAAATTATTTTTACAGGTGAGTAAACATATCATTTTTAACTTAAATCTGTGCATCTGATTCATAAATAATTTGTGCTTTGCTGTATATTTTTAAATAACTAGTTATGTGTGTGTGTGTGTGTCTATATATATATATATGTTGTACTGTGTAGTTTGAAATGGTCTCTTCTTATTTGTTTCTGGTTACAGAGTGAACATAAACTAGGAAAAAAATTAGATACATCTTCATCCAAACATTATTAGGCTTAAAGTTTAAATTAAAACAAGTTGTTTAAACATAAATCAAGATTTTAAAATTTGTTTTAGACATGTTGGTGAAATATATCAACTGGGAAACCTGTTTTACGGAGCAAAATTTAAATTTGTGTTAAATTCGAGTGTTATGAATTGTTAATTCAATTATATAAATTGAATCCACTCTTCAAAATAGGATTTTTAAGATCCAAATGGAAATTTTTAGTTGAGTATGCTTAGTGCAGTTTATAGTTGAACTAAATTTGGGTTTTAGCCAATTGCCGGCGATGGGTGAAGTTTTGGAAGTAGAGTTTTCAATAGGAGGTGGAGGAAGGCACGACGAAGTTGGGAAAAATGGTGGCAGTGTTCCAGTTCGTCGTAGCGACTACGGGAGGCGAATTTGGTTTCTAACCCTAGTTTTGTCGATGGTGGAAAATTTGATCACCGTGGCTACGTTAGTGCATCAAGCTGCACGTGGCTGGGGAAAAAAATAGCGTGGAGACTAGTGGGGTCGTGGCAGGAGTAGTGAAGCTTCTGGAGGTTGGCGTCGCCAGAACGAGGAGTTTGATGGTCAGAGTCTCATTTTGTTGAAAGTTCGAAACTGTTGTTTTTTCTGTTCTCATGTTTCATCAGGGTTTGGCTGATGCGATTGAAAGAATGGTCCACATGCGACTTGTTGGCGATCGTTTCTGGTGACGGAAGTTCGTCGGCGGTGGGTGCGCGTGCACAATTGGTCGTATGCGCATTTAGGTATTTTAAACTTTGGGTTCTCGAGAGTATGCTCGGGGAAGGGAAGTGTTTTACTCGAAGTTCTTTTGGTTTTCGCGTTAGTGTTTTGTACCCTGTTACTCAAATTTTTTAACAGATGTAAATATGAAGAAGGAAAGGGGGAAACACGGGGGAAATGGTGAAGAAACCCGAGTGTTAACTTGAGTGAAACTAGAGACTTTCTCGGATTTGGAATTCAAAGTGCAAAGTTTAATAAGATTTAAGTTATATCATTTTTTTAAGCATTGATGACTTAGTTAGTGTTTGACAAATTTTAGTTAAGAATTTATTATAAGTTTTAATTATTTAAGTGAATACTGAAGAATGTTTTTAAAATCCAGTAATACTTTAATTAAGTAGTTAATGTAAGATAAGTGTTTGAAATTTAATTAACATTTAAGCTTTTAAGTTAGTAATAATTTGATTTCAAGATTATTAGGGAAGATTATTAAGATGAATGATATTATTTGATTAATTGTTTTGGGATGTAATTAAGAATAATTAATTAATTTATAATTGTAATTAACTAAGTGAATTAAGATTTATAAATTTGTAATTAAAGATTGGTTAATTAATTAAGTGTTCAATTAATTTGTAATTAAGAATTGTAAATTAGCTAATTAAAGTTAATTAACAAAAAATTAGTAGTTGATTAATTAAATAATTAATTAAGGGTTAATGATTAATTAATTAGTAATTAATGATTAATTAATTACTAATTAATGGGAAATTAAGGAGTAATGAATTAAGTAATTAAGGTTTAGTAAATTGATTAAGAAGTGATTAATTAATTAAATGGTTTGAAATGGAATAACTAATTAATTAATGATTTATCAAGCAGGATTAAAGATGCTTTCTTATGGATGATTGTATAAGTAGAATATCTGGATTTGTGATATCTATTGAGTGATATTCTGTGATACTTTGTGATATGCTTCGAATATATCTGTGATGTTTGAGTATGATTTATCTGTGATAATTGCTATGTGAATTCAAAGTGTTGAATTAAATTGTTTAAACTATTAAACAACTTGACCTTTAAAATGTCGTTTGGATTTCGATGAGACCGGGATCGGGTGTCAATTATGATTATCCGAAAACCACATTGATCCAAATTAAACCTTAGGTCGTGGCATCTCAAGTGAAGATCGAGATGGTGTTTCTGAGTGCAAGGCGTCGTTAACTTTGAGGGTAATTCCAAAATGAGTGTAACGAGATAATGCCTTCGGTTTCGTTCGAACCTAGAACGAACTTATATGGATTGAATGCTTTCAGAACATCGTCAAGTGGACGATGAGCATTCTAAGAGATGTGTTCTCTAAAGGTAATCACAGCCTCAAGCCTCATCAACCGAGAATGGCTAAAACGGGGGAGATGCAACAAGGTTAAGTGGGTAGCACCCAAGCAGGATGAGATATACCCCTGTCTAGATGTCCCTTTATTTCGGCTGTGTGGGCAGTTGTTGGCCACAACTGCGGGGTTATCTTGTTCGGGACTGTCCAGTAAGGGATGTTTCCGACCTTGTGTTGTAGGGGGTCGGGAGTGATCCTCGGTACGGTGATCTAGGCCCCATAATATGACGGGCGGTACCCCAGCAGCCCTGCCATTGTATGGAATCCAATCTCCAATAAGCGCCGTACATTTTGATTGTGCCCAACTATGTTGGAATGTGAGATGTAAGCATTTCAGCTAATTCTGTATTTTATTTTTAAAACCCTAGACACTATTATAATATCACTGGATTTCCTATAAAATGTTTTGGTTAGCATAAGGTAAAATCTTACCCATGTTTATGTGTGGGAAGTCTTACGTGATGCCTTTGTTTCAAAAGATTTTCAAAGTTAAGCAACTTTAACCCGTTTACTCACACCAGACCCATGTCTGACCCGGTGTTTATTCTGTTTTCTTAAACTCTTGGGCACTCAAATTTTATGAGTAGTCAAGTGATAGGTTTTGGATTGTTGAGTTCTAGAGGAGCTTGGAGCAGGAGTCCAGACGTATCTATCTATCTAGTTCCGCTGTGTTAGTTGATGTATGTTGTATTTTGGAATGTATGTAATGGCAGATATATATATATATATATATATATATATATATATATATATATATATGATTGTCTTGCTTGAATGATGTTATGTAACTCTGATATATGTAAAACTATGTAATAGTTATGTGATGTATTATATTTTTTTTCCGTTTCCGCTGAGAGTTTCTTTCTATCTTTTCTATTTCTACCTATTTCTTTTCTTATTGTTGATACATTTTTCTGTGGTTTGAAAGGCGGGTCGTCACAAAACACCTCAAAGTTATGTTCTCAAATCTTAGATCAAAATTTATGTGTTGAAATGATCTATGTTTAACTTATGTACTTGTTCACATTCATCTTTACCTAATACATTTTTTCAAAATTTCTATTAATCCAAGTTTATTCCACAACCATTTACTTTCTTCTAAATACATTATTACTTAAGCATATAGATATGACTTAAACTTGTATAATATACCTTTACTTCTTAAAAGTATATATACATATCCCCAAACTTCGAATTGTTATTACTTCAACTAAGGTATTTAACTAATATGGAACTCTACTATTATCTCAAATTAATAAGTTATAAAACTCAACCCTTAGTTTTCTTTACCTAAGGTTTTCATTTAGCTAATATTATTTATCTAATCCATATATTAATAAGACAAGTTTACTAAGTGTACACCTTTTTCTCACTGATTCTATGATTAACTACTTAACTTATTCACCTATCCATTTTCTAAATCAAATTTCTTAATCTTAAATCCATCAAATACCTTATAGTCAAATTGTGAAACTTAATTCACATGGTATTTGTTACTTAAACATTTTCATCCAACAATTTACCCTACTAACCATATTATTTAAAATTATCTCCTTCTAATCTTACTTCATCCTGAATTACAAATGTTAATGTATCATTAATTCAAATTTTTATATTAGGATGATATTTCTTATATCTTTTGTTCCTAAATTTAAGTTTGATTTTAACCTAGTCAAAGTGTCTGAATTTCAAATTAACTTAACTCTTTTATAAGTTATAGAACTTACCCTTTCATATTATATTTACTCAAAATTTCAATTTTGGCTTATCTTTTCCTATCTTATTGATATTTATTTTTCTATGTGTACATTTTCTCTTTACTTGCTCTAATTACAACTTGTAGCTTCAATATTATCATCAAATATCTTACAGTCAAATTGTAAATTTTACTTCACAAGATATTTGTACTTAGGTTTTAAATCCATTCATTATGATAATCACTTAATCATTATTATTTCTCAATACTACATATTTAAGGGTATATGATTAAAGTTCTAAATTCTAGGTTTCAACAAATTGATTCTATATGGAATATCTTATAGTCAAATTGTGCAATTCTAATCACAAGATATTCATATTTTAGTTTTTTTCTAAGAAAAATTACAATTAATCCTTAATTTCTAACCCAAAAGATAATAATATCCCCTTTAATATTTGTAATATAATCCCAAGGTAAAATTATTTCATTTACCAATTTCTTTTTAAAAACAAAACCATTTTTATAATATTAACAAACACGCTCTCATATATATAATACTCTCATAACTCATTCTAGGGTGTTACTACACATATCTCTAATGAGTTACTCATCCTAGGATATTACTAATCCTATCTCTGATGAGACTTACCCCTATCAGGCTTCGGTGCTCGCTCAACCAAAAGCTCTGATACCAAATGTAAAGTCCCGTTTTTCTCGTACTCTTTGAATCGACAATAAACCAAACATGTCTAACTCAAATTGCACGAAAACACGGATCTTTAAGGGTAAAAAAGAAAAGTAGACAGAACAGAATCTCACTCGAATGGAATAACATATAATATTGAACAAATATTTTTACAGAGGAAAAACTTTTAAATACATATATCAGAGTCTAACCTAAATTCAGCTTGAACAGTTATAAACATCTGTCCTTACAATTTTCTGACAAACATAAAAAAATACACTAAACAAAGCTGTAACGACCCAGAATTTTGAATAATTTAATTTGAGAATATTTAATTTATTTTAAATATTTAAATGATGGTTTGGATTGAATTTTCAATATAACTTTGAATTTGACGATTAAATTATAGAGTCCAATCTATTGAGAGTCGAATAAAAATTTGAATCTTCAAATTTAAGCCGATTTAAAATATTTCAAAGGCTTGCAAAATTCATATTGATAATACTGAGAATTTTAGAAGCTTCAGAATTTATTTTGAAAGTGATTTGTACAGTTTTGAAATTTAATCGTTCGAAATCGATATTTAAAATAGCCGTCCGAGGCACAGTCTCGGAATTCGACGAAACCAGTTCCATTGGATCCGTAATATTGAATTATTGCCGGATTTCAAATTTCGTATTTTTCAGAGTTGTTGTGTGAGAATACGACACCTAAACGCGTTGAAATTTTCAACGATTTAAATTTAAATTTAAATTTAAATTTTAGTCAAACAGAACACGTTCTCCCTCTTTCACGCCATAAACCCCTCTCCGTTGCTTCAGCCGAGGATCACGCCTAAATTCACGAAAATAGATCGTGATAATCATGCCTCCCCTTTCCTTTTAAATACGAGCTTCCTTCAGTTAGAAAAAAAAAGATGATAATGGCCGACCTTTCGTTTATCTCCTCCCCCTCTCTTCTATTTTTAAGTTCACATCAGAGTACAAAACATCGGCCGAGGCATACGAAAATAAAAAAAAAAAAAAAAAAAACAAAAACAAAATTTATGGCCGAAGGCCAAAGGAGTCGCGACCAAATCGCAAGCACGCGGCGGCGCGTGGGGGAAGGCATCGATTGGGAGCGCGCGCTTGAGGCGCGACTCACGTGGAGACGAGGCGGTGTTGGGAGGATGAAGGCGCGATGGCTACAGGGGCGGCACGACTGGGGGAACGCGCGCGAGCAGTGCGCGAGGCGTAGGAGGCGAAGGGGGACGGCGCAGCGGTCGCGATTCGTACCTGGAGGAGATGGCGGCGGCGACGAGATGTCGCGTGGTGATGGCGTCGATTTGGGGAGGGGGCGGTTGTGCTCTCCATTTCGCGATTGCAGTAAGGTATATATGTATATTTTTATTTATTTAGTCGATGTCTAAATTTATTTATATATACGAAAAATATATATATATATATATATTTATATATATATATACACAGTTAAATTACAGTAAGCTAAAAAAAAAAATGGTTAAAAGAAATCTAATAATTAGTTAAATTAATTTATTAAAGAAATTAATTTAAAGTAAAATGTTTAGTTAAATAAATTTATTTAACAGGAATTTGGTTTAAAAGGAAATAAATTTATTAAAGGAAAAAAAATTATTAAAGATAAAATTTAGATTTATTTATTAAAAAGAAAGAATGCTTCGAATTAAATAGTTAGTTAATAAAGTTTATTAAAAGAAATGTAAATTTTAGTTTTAATAAATTTATTTAAAGAAGAAACTGGTTTAAACAAAACCATTGAAAAATTAAAACAATAAAAAAAAAATGAAAATTTAATTTATTCGAATATTAATAAATTGTGTAAATATTTATACAAGGTATAAATGAAGAAAACAAGTTGAATTGGAAGTGGATGGCAAACGGGAATAAAAGGTGAGAACTTCTCACTCAAAAGGAATTTTATTGTTTATTTAAATTTTAAATAGTTAGATTTAAAATTGTTTGACTGTGTTGATTGAATGTTTGAATGATGATTGTTATATATATTTATTGGATGTGAATAGACCCTATACGCCGTTAGTAAGCGGAGGTTATTTATTACACACATATACCGCGATATTCCACCTCGAAGTGGAATTGGTATTATATTATATATATAGCAATATATATATATTGGCATATGTATATATTGCAGTTGATTGATTTCCCGCATTTTCTTTTAGCGGATGAGACCCTATACGCCGTTAGTAAGCGGATATATATTTATAAAATCCCATATACCGCGATATTCCGTCTTGAAACGGAATGGTATTGTGCTAATGTCTGTGGATGCAGGGAAACAGGTTGGAGGGATCCAACTGGATTCCTCACAATATTTATTTGATTTCATATATTGTGATATTTGATTGTTTATCATGGATGATATATGATGTTTGAAAGTCGTGATTGACTATTTGCGGTGTTACATCATCGGATCCAATTTTGAAAGTTTAAAAATAACGATTTTTATTTATAAAGGATTCTAAAGTGATTTTGAAAGTATACGTTTATAAAATATTTTTGGAATTAATTTATTACAAATAAATAAACGTTATAATTTTTATGTTATAAAAATTATGATTTTTGAGGAATGTAGTTAAAAGTAATTTTTGAGAATATGAGATTAATGATTTGATAAAATAATTTAAACTGGGATTTTTGAATCTATTATAAAAAGTTTAAAAATAGGATTTATGAAATTGGATTATTTTATAAATCAAAGTGATGAAATTATGAAAGACTTTGAAGATGTTTCAAAAGAATAATATAAATTGTTTTATATTAAAAGATTTATAAATCGATATTTAAAAATTAAAAACATTAGAATTTGTAAAACGAACTTTTCTAAGTGTTAAAATAAATTGAAAATGAATTTCATAAATAGAAATGGAATTTTAGAATTATAACGGTGAAGTTATAAAGAGAATTTTATAAGCAGTAGGTTTAAAAAATTTATAAAGTTATTAAAGGAATGATTTTGGATAAATAAATGAATCTTATAAGTTATAAGATTATAAAATTTATAAAGTTTAAAGGAAGGATTTGTAAATAAATAGATAATAAATTATTTGACTTATAAGTATGAATTTTTAATATATCATTGTGATATGAATTGAGATAGGTTAATAAAGGAATTTATAAAAGGAATGGATATAAAATAAATAGAAATAGGATTTATAAACGTTGTTCATAAATCCGCAAAGACTTATCTTGATAAGTAAATTGTTGAAATTGTTAATGGAGTTATATTCATGTTTTAGACAGTGAATAATTCCTTAAAATAAAATGAATAGAAATGATGAGATTAGTTAACAAGTATTTTCACGTTTTTGAATAGTGAATAATATGTTAAAGAAATTATTTTGAACATGATGTTTTTAATAGAATTAAAACGATCTAAAGATGTTTAAAATATATTGAGATTCGAAATCATAGATTTCAACATTTATTGTTGAAATAGATGTTTTCGAGAAATAAAAGGGAATAATAGATTATAACACTGTTGTTATAATAGATAATTTCCGAAAGGAAATGTTTTGTATAGTATTGGGATTTATATATCTATTTTTAATTTCGAATCCCTATACTAGTGATTGTGGGTTGTCGTAACGATGTTTTACGCAACATTCGTTTTGGCTCAAATAAATATGGTTAAGTGAATGGTTTCCTTAAAGAATGAAATATATGCTTAATTTCGATTAGGTATATTAAATATTTTCTAAGTATAGAAAATAAAAAGATCTGTGAATCACTTATTTTTAATAAGTATAGAAATGTTTTCCAATGGTAAGTGAATATTTGAAATTTATCTTTTTGAAGATAAATTGAAAATGAATATTAAAAATTAAATGGAAATCGAATATTCATAAATATTTTGGGAATGTAAATTCCTTATGGAATTTATAAATGAAAAGGAGATTTGTTTGAAAATAAATGTTGATTTATTTTTTGAAGTGTGAAAACTATATATCTTATAAAGATATTTTTGTGAAATAAATAATTTGGAAAATTATTTGGAATCTGGTGATGTTGGCATATCTATTGATAGTTTAATGACCGACTATCAATATTTACCTTTAAATAGGTATTTGTTGTGAATTGTTTGAAATTGAATGCCACACTTATTTTTTTTAAAAATAAGCGCTCACTATTCGGGTTAACCGGGAAAGGACCATGGGGTCGTATAACCCATTCCGAATATGTGATACGTCGTGATAAATTGCATTCGAAGGTCGGTGTTGAAGACCGGATATTTTCGAAAGCGAAAGGATTTCTTGTTGATTGTCTCTGCACTGGCTGATCCCTGGTATTGAGATCTCCATAAGTGATGGGAAATCCGAACGTAATTTGAAATTATTCGGATTGCAAGGACTTCTTTGTAAGTGCCTTCGGTTCTGTTCGATCCCGGAACAGACTTGTATGGATTGTATGTCTGACATTACAAGTTGAGAAATAAAGCCGATTTCTTTCAAATATATTTCTGTGGTGGCGGAGAATTTATTCTTTTAGCTTAACACCCTTCTCTGAGACGTACGAGCTCAGAGGTTATATAGTTGAAGTTATCAGCGATATATTCCCAGTTTGGTAATGTGACATGCTGAGTGATGCTGAAATGATCATTGTGTTGATTATTGTGATAGGATCATTTATTTGATCGTCTATCCTAGTGATCATTGTGTTGATCATTTGTTGACCCAAAGCACGGCTTTTTGTACAAAGTGTGTTTTTGTGGACGTGAATTCGTCGAGCCTTACATCCCGGAAATGGTCAAAACAGGAAAGATGCGGCAAGGTTATTAGGGGTTGCTGTAGCTCCCCTTAGGGTATGTACATTTCCTTCTGGATAGAGGTTGTATCATGGTATGGAGCCCAGATATTTAACCTATGTGGTTACTACGAGTTTATTACTTTGTGGTTGTTGGTTATCGGGATCCCGTGAAAAAGGTCGTTTACGATCGGGGAATGGCGTGCTCGTGTCAGTAGTTACCCAGTTAGGGGTAACCCGGCCTTGTGTTGGCAGAGTTCCGGTTTGGTTCTCGGGGGTGTCTTTCCAGAGGCATTCTCAGTGGCAATGGGAAGTTCCTTGGCCTGACCATTTGTTGGAAATCCAATTCCCAATACGAAACTTGTACGGTATTAGTTGTAGAACCTGCTATTCACTTATGGTGGTCACCACTGTTTGGATGGTAGCTATAGTAGGCATAGTTCGAAATGTCTATGCTGGCTAAGATTTATATTCTACTTTCGAAATGAATTTTTTTCTACACTATACACTAATAATAATATCAAATGTTATTTTAAATGCGTATCAAGCATCTTTGACTATCATAAGGAGAAATCTCCTCCGATTCTGCGTTTGCATTGTGTGTGTGTGCGGGAGGCCTTATGGTAGTCTCATTTTTAAAAGCATTGCGAATTGAATTAAAAATATTCCTCTATTTTGATTTTAAAGATAAATAAACTGTTTTGAGTTCTCGCACCAGTCACATGACTGACTCGGAGTTTATTGTTTTCCTTCCTAAACTCTGGGTGCCCACCAATTTCCACACGGGCAGTCAAGAGTTAAGGTTTATCAGGATATTCTGGATATTCAGGAGTTGCTGGAGGCAAGCTGGATGGCATGGCGTATTACTAGTTTATATAGTATTTCTTTTTCCGCTGCACTGTTGATGTTGTATGATGTTGTACACTCTGATGATATGATGTAATGTAATAACTGATATAGTTCTTGTTTAAAGATTATTCATTTACTTATTATATGTTGTTCCGCTGCGAATTGTGAGATTCTGATGTTGTTCTGTTGTTTTCTGTCCCGTCCTATTTTCTTCTGTTTTTCTTTTTTCCGTTCTATTCTCTTTTCTTTCTTTTTTTAAAATTTTCTATTTTCTTTTCCCTATCTAAATCTCCTATCTTCTTCTTTCTTCTTCTTTTCTTTCTTAAATTCTTTTTTTTTAAAAACCCCTAACTATTCGGTTTTTCGGCAACGAAAATCCGTAAACGTTACAGTTGGTATCAGAGCTGTTGGTTAAGCGACAACCATGGTTCTGATGGGTATTACTCGTTAGAGATAGAGTCAGCAGTACTCTAGAATGAGTTTGAGTGTAATAATAGATATGAGCGCGTATTTGTTAGTGAATATAAAATTGATTTATATTATAAAATAAATTTTTCCCAAAACTATTTTTGGTATAGAAAAAAAGAAATGATTTTCTATGAATTATTATAGTATATGGTTGCATGATTGTTAGAAGTGATAATATCGAATTATTATCATTAATAATGGAAAGAAATAGATGGATTGAATTAAAGTAAATTAACTTGATAATTTATTCATTTGTGAAATAATTTCAAATGGAATTGAATAAATAAAATAGAATTGGATTTCTAAGTGAAAATGAGATGAATTGAATATTGAAATGAAACTAATTCAGTGTAGTAATGTGAATGTACAAATTGAATTAAATTAGTTAGTCAATAGAATTCAATATTTATAAATTGAGAATTGAATTAGAATGAATTTGAAGTCGTGAATTGAATTGAAACGTGAAATTGAATGAAAATTAATATGTAACTTCAATACTGAAGTAAAAACATATAAAGAAACATATATCGAAATTTTGCAATAGAATTGGCAAATTAGTTTGAATATTGTATTTGGATTTGTATGCTACTACTACTAGCAGATTATACAGGTAGCAGATTATACAGGTTATACAGGTATATAAAGGAATTGAAATTTTGATTTCAAAGATAAAAATTGAATTGCTCGACAAAAAAGGTACGTATTTCAATTTTAATATGAGATTTGATGACTTTCTTCTCTAGCCACTTGGCTTTTCTCTTTTCTTTTTGATTCTGAGGGGCCGTGGTGCCATTTTGTAGTCGTACCGATCGAGCCGCGCAAAGGAGACGCTGGCGAAATTTTTCGAAAATTTAGGGTGTTAGAAAAATTTTGAGAAAAAATTTGAAAGTTTGAAATTTAAGTTTGGAATTTAAATTGAATGGTTAGTAAAACAATATTGTTTGAAACCTATAAATGAAGTTGGAAATCTAGTTGAAATGATAGTAAATCTTTAGTAAAAAGATTTAGGTTAGCAAGTTGATAAAACTATTTGAATTGTGAAAAATAATAAAAGGGATAAGGGCATTCTTCTTAACTGGTAATTTCGGGACGAAATTCTTTTAAGGGGGAAAGATTGTAACGACCCAGAATTTTGAATAATTTAATTTGAGAATATTTAATTTATTTTAAATATTTAAATGATGGTTTGGATTGAATTTTCAATATAACTTTGAATTTGACGATTAAATTATAGAGTCCAATCTATTGAGAGTCGAATAAAAATTTGAATCTTCAAATTTAAGCCGATTTAAAATATTTCAAAGGCTTGCAAAATTCATATTGATAATACTGAGAATTTTAGAAGCTTCAGAATTTATTTTGAAAGTGATTTGTACAGTTTTGAAATTTAATCGTTCGAAATCGATATTTAAAATAGCCGTCCGAGGCACAGTCTCGGAATTCGACGAAACCAGTTCCATTGGATCCGTAATATTGAATTATTGCCGGATTTCAAATTTCGTATTTTTCAGAGTTGTTGTGTGAGAATACGACACCTAAACGCGTTGAAATTTTCAACGATTTAAATTTAAATTTAAATTTAAATTTTAGTCAAACAGAACACGTTCTCCCTCTTTCACGCCATAAACCCCTCTCCGTTGCTTCAGCCGAGGATCACGCCTAAATTCACGAAAATAGATCGTGATAATCATGCCTCCCCTTTCCTTTTAAATACGAGCTTCCTTCAGTTAGAAAAAAAAAAGATGATAATGGCCGACCTTTCGTTTATCTCCTCCCCCTCTCTTCTATTTTTAAGTTCACATCAGAGTACAAAACATCGGCCGAGGCATACGAAAATAAAAAAAAAAAAAAAAACAAAAATAAAATTTATGGCCGAAGGCCAAAGGAGTCGCGACCAAATCGCAAGCACGCGGCGGCGCGTGGGGGAAGGCATCGATTGGGAGCGCGCGCTTGAGGCGCGACTCACGTGGAGACGACGCGGCGTTGGGAGGATGAAGGCGCGATGGCTACAGGGGCGGCACGACTGGGGGAACGCGCGCGAGCAGTGCGCGAGGCGTAGGAGGCGAAGGGGGACGGCGCAGCGGTCGCGATTCGTACCTGGAGGAGATGGCGGCGGCGACGAGATGTCGCGTGGTGATGGCGTCGATTTGGGGAGGGGGCGGTTGTGCTCTCCATTTCGCGATTGCAGTAAGGTATATATGTATATTTTTATTTATTTAGTCGATGTCTAAATTTATTTATATATACGAAATATATATATATATATATATATATATATATATTTATATATATATATATACACAGTTAAATTACAGTAAGCTAAAAAAAAAAAATGGTTAAAAGAAATCTAATAATTAGTTAAATTAATTTATTAAAGAAATTAATTTAAAGTAAAATGTTTAGTTAAATAAATTTATTTAACAGGAATTTGGTTTAAAAGGAAATAAATTTATTAAAGGAAAAAAAATTGTTAAAGATAAAATTTAGATTTATTTATTAAAAAGAAAGAATGCTTCGAATTAAATAGTTAGTTAATAAAGTTTATTAAAAGAAATGTAAATTTTAGTTTTAATAAATTTATTTAAAGAAGAAACTGGTTTAAACAAAACCATTGAAAAATTAAAACAATAAAAAAAAAAATGAAAATTTAATTTATTCGAATATTAATAAATTGTGTAAATATTTATACAAGGTATAAATGAAGAAAACAAGTTGAATTGGAAGTGGATGGCAAACGGGAATAAAAGGTGAGAACTTCTCACTCAAAAGGAATTTTATTGTTTATTTAAATTTTAAATAGTTAGATTTAAAATTGTTTGACTGTGTTGATTGAATGTTTGAATGATGATTGTTATATATATTTATTGGATGTGAATAGACCCTATACGCCGTTAGTAAGCGGAGGTTATTTATTACACACATATACCGCGATATTCCACCTCGAAGTGGAATTGGTATTATATTATATATATAGCAATATATATATATATTGGCATATGTATATATTGCAGTTGATTGATTTCCCGCATTTTCTTTTAGCGGATGAGACCCTATACGCCGTTAGTAAGCGGATATATATTTATAAAATCCCATATACCGCGATATTCCGTCTTGAAACGGAATGGTATTGTGCTAATGTCTGTGGATGCAGGGAAACAGGTTGGAGGGATCCAACTGGATTCCTCACAATATTTATTTGATTTCATATATTGTGATATTTGATTGTTTATCATGGATGATATATGATGTTTGAAAGTCGTGATTGACTATTTGCGGTGTTACATCATCGGATCCAATTTTGAAAGTTTAAAAATAACGATTTTTATTTATAAAGGATTCTAAAGTGATTTTGAAAGTATACGTTTATAAAATATTTTTGGAATTAATTTATTACAAATAAATAAACGTTATAATTTTTATGTTATAAAAATTATGATTTTTGAGGAATGTAGTTAAAAGTAATTTTTGAGAATATGAGATTAATGATTTGATAAAATAATTTAAACTGGGATTTTTGAATCTATTATAAAAAGTTTAAAAATAGGATTTATGAAATTGGATTATTTTATAAATCAAAGTGATGAAATTATGAAAGACTTTGAAGATGTTTCAAAAGAATAATATAAATTGTTTTATATTAAAAGATTTATAAATCGATATTTAAAAATTAAAAACATTAGAATTTGTAAAACGAACTTTTCTAAGTGTTAAAATAAATTGAAAATGAATTTCATAAATAGAAATGGAATTTTAGAATTATAACGGTGAAGTTATAAAGAGAATTTTATAAGCAGTAGGTTTAAAAAATTTATAAAGTTATTAAAGGAATGATTTTGGATAAATAAATGAATCTTATAAGTTATAAGATTATAAAATTTATAAAGTTTAAAGGAAGGATTTGTAAATAAATAGATAATAAATTATTTGACTTATAAGTATGAATTTTTAATATATCATTGTGATATGAATTGAGATAGGTTAATAAAGGAATTTATAAAAGGAATGGATATAAAATAAATAGAAATAGGATTTATAAACGTTGTTCATAAATCCGCAAAGACTTATCTTGATAAGTAAATTGTTGAAATTGTTAATGGAGTTATATTCATGTTTTAGACAGTGAATAATTCCTTAAAATAAAATGAATAGAAATGATGAGATTAGTTAACAAGTATTTTCACGTTTTTGAATAGTGAATAATATGTTAAAGAAATTATTTTGAACATGATGTTTTTAATAGAATTAAAACGATCTAAAGATGTTTAAAATATATTGAGATTCGAAATCATAGATTTCAACATTTATTGTTGAAATAGATGTTTTCGAGAAATAAAAGGGAATAATAGATTATAACACTGTTGTTATAATAGATAATTTCCGAAAGGAAATGTTTTGTATAGTATTGGGATTTATATATCTATTTTTAATTTCGAATCCCTATACTAGTGATTGTGGGTTGTCGTAACGATGTTTTACGCAACATTCGTTTTGGCTCAAATAAATATGGTTAAGTGAATGGTTTCCTTAAAGAATGAAATATATGCTTAATTTCGATTAGGTATATTAAATATTTTCTAAGTATAGAAAATAAAAAGATCTGTGAATCACTTATTTTTAATAAGTATAGAAATGTTTTCCAATGGTAAGTGAATATTTGAAATTTATCTTTTTGAAGATAAATTGAAAATGAATATTAAAAATTAAATGGAAATCGAATATTCATAAATATTTTGGGAATGTAAATTCCTTATGGAATTTATAAATGAAAAGGAGATTTGTTTGAAAATAAATGTTGATTTATTTTTTGAAGTGTGAAAACTATATATCTTATAAAGATATTTTTGTGAAATAAATAATTTGGAAAATTATTTGGAATCTGGTGATGTTGGCATATCTATTGATAGTTTAATGACCGACTATCAATATTTACCTTTAAATAGGTATTTGTTGTGAATTGTTTGAAATTGAATGCCACACTTATTTTTTTTAAAAATAAGCGCTCACTATTCGGGTTAACCGGGAAAGGACCATGGGGTCGTATAACCCATTCCGAATATGTGATACGTCGTGATAAATTGCATTCGAAGGTCGGTGTTGAAGACCGGATATTTTCGAAAGCGAAAGGATTTCTTGTTGATTGTCTCTGCACTGGCTGATCCCTGGTATTGAGATCTCCATAAGTGATGGGAAATCCGAACGTAATTTGAAATTATTCGGATTGCAAGGACTTCTTTGTAAGTGCCTTCGGTTCTGTTCGATCCCGGAACAGACTTGTATGGATTGTATGTCTGACATTACAAGTTGAGAAATAAAGCCGATTTCTTTCAAATATATTTCTGTGGTGGCGGAGAATTTATTCTTTTAGCTTAACACCCTTCTCTGAGACGTACGAGCTCAGAGGTTATATAGTTGAAGTTATCAGCGATATATTCCCAGTTTGGTAATGTGACATGCTGAGTGATGCTGAAATGATCATTGTGTTGATTATTGTGATAGGATCATTTATTTGATCGTCTATCCTAGTGATCATTGTGTTGATCATTTGTTGACCCAAAGCACGGCTTTTTGTACAAAGTGTGTTTTTGTGGACGTGAATTCGTCGAGCCTTACATCCCGGAAATGGTCAAAACAGGAAAGATGCGGCAAGGTTATTAGGGGTTGCTGTAGCTCCCCTTAGGGTATGTACATTTCCTTCTGGATAGAGGTTGTATCATGGTATGGAGCCCAGATATTTAACCTATGTGGTTACTACGAGTTTATTACTTTGTGGTTGTTGGTTATCGGGATCCCGTGAAAAAGGTCGTTTACGATCGGGGAATGGCGTGCTCGTGTCAGTAGTTACCCAGTTAGGGGTAACCCGGCCTTGTGTTGGCAGAGTTCCGGTTTGGTTCTCGGGGGTGTCTTTCCAGAGGCATTCTCAGTGGCAATGGGAAGTTCCTTGGCCTGACCATTTGTTGGAAATCCAATTCCCAATACGAAACTTGTACGGTATTAGTTGTAGAACCTGCTATTCACTTATGGTGGTCACCACTGTTTGGATGGTAGCTATAGTAGGCATAGTTCGAAATGTCTATGCTGGCTAAGATTTATATTCTACTTTCGAAATGAATTTTTTTCTACACTATACACTAATAATAATATCAAATGTTATTTTAAATGCGTATCAAGCATCTTTGACTATCATAAGGAGAAATCTCCTCCGATTCTGCGTTTGCATTGTGTGTGTGTGCGGGAGGCCTTATGGTAGTCTCATTTTTAAAAGCATTGCGAATTGAATTAAAAATATTCCTCTATTTTGATTTTAAAGATAAATAAACTGTTTTGAGTTCTCGCACCAGTCACATGACTGACTCGGAGTTTATTGTTTTCCTTCCTAAACTCTGGGTGCCCACCAATTTCCACACGGGCAGTCAAGAGTTAAGGTTTATCAGGATATTCTGGATATTCAGGAGTTGCTGGAGGCAAGCTGGATGGCATGGCGTATTACTAGTTTATATAGTATTTCTTTTTCCGCTGCACTGTTGATGTTGTATGATGTTGTACACTCTGATGATATGATGTAATGTAATAACTGATATAGTTCTTGTTTAAAGATTATTCATTTACTTATTATATGTTGTTCCGCTGCGAATTGTGAGATTCTGATGTTGTTCTGTTGTTTTCTGTCCCGTCCTATTTTCTTCTGTTTTTCTTTTTTCCGTTCTATTCTCTTTTCTTTCTTTTTTTAAAATTTTCTATTTTCTTTTCCCTATCTAAATCTCCTATCTTCTTCTTTCTTCTTCTTTTCTTTCTTAAATTCTTTTTTTTTAAAAACCCCTAACTATTCGGTTTTTCGGCAACGAAAATCCGTAAACGTTACAAAAGCGGATACTAGAATATGTCCATACGTCGATGAATATCTCCAGCTCTCCTCTGGAAACTCCAACCATCTTCGACTAAACCTGAAACTACTCGGATCTGACCATAGTATTGAAAATACCGGATCAGGCTTGATAAACCAGCGTGAGAAAAACTCAATAATAGATGACAGTGTCATATATCAGCCTTTTTATAAATCCTTTGAAAATAAAGAGTATCTCATAAGACCACGCCCACACATAAACACGGACGGGTTTTTACCTTATGATAACTAAAAATATTTTATATCAAAACCTTTGATATTATTTCTAATGACATTCTTTGAAAACCTTTGCAAATAAACTTATTAATCTTACCCGAAATTGTTACATTGATTAAATTCCAGCACAATAGGTTTACAATCAAATCCGTAGGTTCTTATTGGAGAATGGATTTCCATACAAATGACCAGGTGAAGGGACTACCTTCCGAAGGGGTACACCTCTAGATGGATGTCCCGAGGACCATCACAAAGGATCCTCTACCAACACAAGACCGGCCCACCTCTATAACTAGATGGTACCGAATATGACATCCTCCGGTCGTTACCGACCTTTATCGAGGGCCCTCGAAGCATACAAACCACAATAATCAGATAAAAGACGTCATAGCATGCAAAGATATATCTAGAAGAGGATGACCATATCCTAATTGGGAATGACACACTTAGCCCTGCTGCATCTAACCCTGTTTCAGTCATTTCCGGTTTGATGAGGCTTGAGGCAAACGATTACCTTTTCACACAGCACATATCACATCTTTGAATGCCACAATGCCATTTCCATTAAATACTAATTTCCTTCCATAAAAATACAACCCTTGAGCTCGTATGTCTCAAAGAGGGTGCTAAGCTAAGAGAAGTTGCGTTCTCCGCCACCACTGATGTACGTTTGTAAAAACCAATGTACGTAATCTTTAGAAATGCAATGTCAAACAAACGTCCGTACAAGTTATGCAGGAACAGGACAAACCGAAGGCACTCTCCTACTACCACTAGTAGCGAGTAGTCCTAAAAATCCGAAAAATCTCCACAACGAGGAGGCCACTGCTATATATAACTCGGGAGTTACCCAGAGCAAGTCAACAAGAAGTCCTCACGCCATAAAATCCACGGTCTTCAAAATCATCACCTTCAACAAGTCTTCACGTTCGAACGTATACATTGGTTCGAAGTGGTTTTCGTATAGGGATCACCCAAATTCGACCCGGGTTCCTTCGAAATCCAATTATCGAAAAAAAGTGAATATGAGTATACAGGATTTATTAACTCTCTTTTCACTTTAGTTCTTTTCGTATGATTTCGAAATATCTATTCCTTTTAACTTAGGATAATTCTAAGTAATTCATTCTTTTGCTTTGGAAAATATCTCAAATTTCCTTACTTAATTTTTGATCCAAATTTCTTAACTTTTAGTCGGGTCAAAAACAATGTTATTTAATACATCGTTTACGATAAACCCTAAATCAATCTTAACAAACATTTTGAAGTAAATAGGATCATAGAAATCATTCATTTTTGGAGATTGCTTAACTTTTGGATAATACCAATCTTCTTTTAAGTCAAAAACTTAATACAGTCTTTTTTTTAAGAGCATCCGAGCTTTCCTTTCGATCCGTTCCACCCCTCGCCTAAGAAAAGAAAAATATAGGCCTGGTAAGTTCAGGGCACTGGTTGTTCTATCCCTAATCTTAGTTAAACACCTTGTTTTATCTTCCTAGATCTCACAGGCGGGACAAATGTACTAGTCGTTTCCGCATGCTCAGATTTTCAACTTATTTTGGAATTGCTTATAAATATTCCAAATTATCTTTCAAAATGCTTAATTATCCTTTTTAAACATTCACAATTTATTCTGGGAAACTTCGTTACATTTAAACTCATATTCCAAAAGTTATAGAATTTGCAGCAGAAAAGTGCTGCGGAAAGTGCTAAATAAGCTTATTTGAATTAAACAACTTTTAAACATTCGGTAATTCATATTTTCCAATCCAAATCACTTTTAAATCATTTAAATAGATTTATCAAATTTATTCCATATTTTTTCATATTTAAACATCCATTTAAACAAATTTCCTTTTATAGTCACTAAACCGCACTAGCGCGATTTTTTTTAGAAATTTGATTTGGACTTATTTCAAAATCTATTTGAGGAAACTTTTATTTTCCTTCTTTGTGACAACCCAACTTCCAAACACCAGGAAGTCGGATCGCTAATAAGAAAGAAAGGGATAGAGAATAGAAAGAAAGAGAAGAAAGAAGAAACAACACATCAGAATCTAAACAGCGGAACGAATAAATTATATTAATAACATAAAATATTACATAATATACAACATTAATTAGAGTACACAGGTAATACAACACATTCTAGACAGTTATAAACACCTTTCTAGTTATTACATTTCAATACAACTCAACAGATAACATAGAGATACAAACACAGCGGAAAACTATATATCCAACGTAGAAGTCTCCTGCTCCATTGCTCCTCCAATACTCGTCAAAGCTAACCTGAATCCCTTGGCTACTCGTAAAAATTTTAGTACCTAAGAGTTTATGAAAACAAAAGATAAACTTCGGGTCAGACATGGGTCTGGTGTGAGTAACAGGTTAAAGTTGCTTAACTTTCAAAAACCTTTTGAAAAGAAAGGTATCACGTAAGACTTCCCACACATAAACATGGAAGAGTTTTTACCTTACGCTAACCAAAACATTTGATAGAAAATCCAGTGATATTATAATAGGTCTAGGGTTTTCAAGTAAATATGAAATAGCCGAAATTGTTACATTCATTAAATTCCAGCTACTAGCCACAAAAGTGGGTAATACAATCAAAACCGTTGGCGCTTATTGGATTTTTGGATTCCACACAATGGCAGGGCTACTGGGGTACCGCCCGTCACAGTACGTGGCCTAGATCAACGTACGCAGGAGTACGCCCGCTCCCCTGCTACACAAGGCCGGACCCATTCCTTACTGAACAGTTCCAAACAAGACAACCCCGCAGTTGATGCGCAATTCCAACTGCCCATACAGCCGAATAAAAGGGACTTCTAGACAGGGGAAAATCTTGCTCTCCAATGGGAGCTACCCACGAAGCCTTGCTGCATCTCCCCTGTTTTAGCCATTCCCGGTTGATGAGGCTTGAGGCTACGATTACCTTTATAGAACACATTATCTTAAAATGCTCATCGTCCACCTGACGATGTATTGAAAGCATTCAATCCATACAAGTTCGTTTCGGGTTCGAATGAAACTGAAGGCATTATCTCGTTACACTCATTTTGGAATCACCCTCAGAGTTAACGACGATAACCCTTGCACTCTGATTCACCATCTCAAGCCTGAAAGTACTACCCGTCAAACTCATCACGGAATCACCCTCAGAGTTATACTGACGTATAGTCCTTACACCTCGAGTTTTCACTCTTCACATAAGATTCACGACCTATCGTTAATTTGTATCGATGTGGTTTTCGGATATCCAAATATGGAAACCCGATCCCGGTCTCATCGAAATCCAAAGCGTGTCTTTTAGGTCCATGTTGTTTTAAAGTTTAAAACAATTCAATTTAATTATCTACATACACACAGATAGAAAATCACATCATAATAGATAATCAACATTATCATAACCACAGATAATCCACATTATCACTATCAAAGATAACCCATATCATCATCACAATGCAACCAATGCATCCATATCACACAATATTACTAATCTCATAGTTGAGATTCAAACCATTAAAGACAACCAATATCATCCAATCATATATAAGCAATGATCTATAATCACCAAATATAATTAATTTAAAATGAATTAAATTAATTACTTCAATCTCTAATTAATTTAAAATGAATTAAATTGATTATTACATTAATATAAATCTTGCTTACATCATCATTAATTAATTACAAATTAATTATCCTCTAAATAACCACCTTAATTAATCATCCTTGATTAATTATCCTTTAATAAATTTCACAAAATTAATTACTCTAAACCAAATACAATAATTAACCTTTAATTACTTCATTAATTAATTAACTATAACTAATTACATAACCTTAATTAATTACAATTAATTAATAACCTTTAATCACTTATTTATTGATTAATTAATCTTAATTAATTAATCCTTAATTACATCACCAATTATATTAATTAATGATCCTGATTTAAATTTAAATTAATTACTTATTTAAATTAATTACATTAAGTAATTAATCTCAATTAAGCCATAATTATTAATCACCTTTGATTAATCTCATTCTGTAATTAACTACCCTTAATTACTTATCAAATTAATTACTCCTTAAATTAATTCCTTTATTTAATCCCTTGATTAATTATACAAAATAATTTAATCTAAATTACTTTCACCATCCCAACATTATCTATTAATTACATCTAGTAATTATCTCTAATTACTTCACTGAGTAATTTTACTTCATTAAATTACATCAAGTAATTATTATCAAATCCAATGTTTAAAATTAATTAAACTTAATTAATTAGTTTAAACCAATCTCAATGAACTCCATTAATTACATCAAGTAATTAATGTCCTAATTACTTTCATTTAGTAATTAAACTTAAATAATTTTTACAATTGATTATCATTAATTAATTAATCTAATTAATTACTAAATAATCCTTAGTTAATGACCATCATTAACTATTATTAATTCTTTAATTACTTTTCTTTAATTACTTCTTAATTAATCTCTAATTTAAATTAATTCAAATTATTAATTATAAATTAAATAAATAATCATTCCTTAATTATCTTATTTATTTAATTATCTTAACATCTTAATAACTTCTAAGATAACCCATTTCTTATTAATAATTTTATTGATATTGTGTACTTAGAACATTTCATTTTTAAATTTAAATCCAAATTCCATTTTGAATCTAAAATTCAAAATGATATTTATTTAAGCATAAACCAATTTAAATTCCATTTATAATCTTTTTAAAATAAATGTAAATAACATTTATTACTTATAATTAAAACTTATACAAGATAAGCCTTAATTTACTTAATTTAATTTAGAATTAAGTTTTAAGTACATACTATTTAAATTGCAAATTCAAATTAACAAATCATTTAACTTCTTTTATAAACCTTTTATAATGGCTTCATTCAAAAGGAAAAATCAAATTTAAATATTTGTTTGAAAACAAATTTACTTCTAACAAACAATTTAAATTTAAACTTGTTTGAAAACATTCAAAATTCTGAAACTTATTCAAATATCCAGATTTAATTTCAAGACACAAGAGCCCATTCTTTATTTGAATCATTTGATTTAAACTTGCATTAAACTTTTGATTTAAACCTTGATTTTTTTTAAAACTCTTTATTTAAAATACAAATTCAATCTTTAAAAACCTGAAGATTCAAAGATCTTAAGAAAAACTGAACTTAAAATTTAAATTCAAACTGCTGTTTTAAATTAGGTTTCAGATTATGAAAACGAAATTCAATTTCCAAAACTGTCAGGTTTTCTTCTTCTTGTTTTTTTTCTAAAACTGAAAAATCGCTTTCAAAATTTAAAAAAAAACTATAAAATTTCAAAACCATTTGAAACTATAGTACATACTAGATTTAAACTTGTTTTAAATCTTATCATTACAACTTTTGAATTCTTTTAAATTTAGTTTAAATTTAAAATTTACAGGCAGGTTACTGAAAAACTGTAACAATATAATCAACCCGAGCCAAAAGAATTTTGCTTCGAGTCAGAGCCTAAAGTACTTCGAGCAAACTTACCAAAATCTCGAGTAAAACTCGAGTCAATAATTCTACTCAATTCAAAAAAAACAACAGCATCAACTCTGATGACCGTGCACCTACACAATAATCTTGATCGATTCCGATCAACTTCAATGATCTTCCCTCATCGACGAACAACTCTTCACTCCACCCTGATCATCATCTCGCTCTCACACTACTCGAATTCGAATTCGAGTTTACATCTTAAAACCTGGAACAGAACAGAACAAACCCACACCACATTTGTCAACGCTTCCTCCACGGCCCTCCGACCACTAGAATAGCAGCAATTTCGGCCGCCATCTCGTCAATGGCCATACTCCCATCTCCCCAAATCTCTCAGCACTCGATCACCCATAAAAGCCGTGACAACCCATTAACTAAGCATTCCAATAACTAGGGTTGCAGACCATAAAACATCAACGCAGTCGCCATGGTGATTTGTATTACCATCAATAATTTTTCCCAGCTTCACTGGTTACTCTTCTACCCACAAGATGAACCCCGACCCTTCAAATTGCCGAGATCACCCAAAAATCCCCTATTTCCATTTTCTGTTCAACACAGAACTACTCCCTTCTTCCCGATCTATAAATTATGATTTTAGTATTGAAATTCATGTTTTGCTTTGTGTTTTCATTTTATATTACTGAATCCATAATTTACAAAGTTTGAGTTTCCACTTTGCATATCACTCACTGTTGTTCTCTTTTTTTTTCTAGAGATACTCAGATTTGAAATTTAACTTCAATAAGTTTTAAACTTTAATTCATGGTAAATCAAACAACTTTAGTTTGATAATTAAGTCTTAACAACAATTGGTTCCAGAATAAATGAATTTAAATCAAAACAGGGAAAAACTGGAACTATAAACAGAGAGTAACCCTATGTAACAAGCATGCATACCAATCATTCATATATATACACCATACTTCATCATACATATTCATTTTAACAACATAATCACGCAACCAATTTTTATATTTTAACTCTTTTTTTTTCAAAAATAAAAAAAATAAAAAAAAATAAAGTTACTCACCTTTTTAAATTGCAAGACAGAGCCATGATTTTGAAAAA
Source organism: Allium cepa (assembly GCA_030765085.1). NCBI lineage: Eukaryota > Viridiplantae > Streptophyta > Magnoliopsida > Asparagales > Amaryllidaceae > Allium > Allium cepa. Next base: position 833,006,742 of record CM060941.1, read on the forward strand.
GCCTTTGAAACTGGATTCCCTTTTCTTTAAAACTTTGCACTCTTCTAAACTGATATGCCCCATAAACTTGATGCTTTGAAAATGCAGGTTTTAGGATGTAACTGCTGTTGCATGCAAGTTCTTGAATATTGTTTTCAAAACAGAAAAGGACTGCAGGCTTTTAGAGTTGCAATTTGATTTTTTTCAGGTTAATGAAATTGAAGAGGCTACAGGTTTGAGGATGATTTCCATTCCAGGTTTATATGATTTTGGTTTGTGGAGAGATTTAGATAGTTCGATTTGGTCAGAGGGAAAAATATTGGTTTTAGTTTTGGTATTTGAGGGGATTTGTAGGAATTTTTCTTTTGAACAGAAATTCTCTGTTTTAAATGTAGATTGATCAAAGAATTTAAAACTTGATTTGAATGTTGATTTCAGATTTTGGCTTTGATTAGAAGAAACTGATTTCAGCTGAAGCTTTTATCTTAGTTTTTGAAAAAAATAAATATTAGAAAGAAATGGGGAATGTAGGAAACATGTTTTTTTATAAGTGTATTTGATTTATTTAGAAATTAAAATAAAAAATAATAGGACACTTGTCTCAATTCTTAACATTTGTCAAGTAAGTATGTTAATTAATTAACACATGCTCATTTAATTTATAAGATGTTTACATTTGTCTTTAATGTTAATTAGTTATAATTAAATGTTAATTAGTTATTTAGTTAATAGATTAATATAAGATAAAAGTGAATCTTTGTTTAATTGATTAGTTAACATGTATTTATTTATATGTGGATAATTTCAAAATGAATCAATCCAATTTAATTTATAAAAATAAAGTTTATGCAGATATCTTAAAATCAAAACAAATTAAAAATATTTATACTTTAGATTTCAAAGCTTTGAATTCAAATTCAAATCAAGTTAAATATACACATATATAGCTACACAATTAAATTTTGAAAAACAATTATTTTATTAAAATCTATTTATTAAAACATTGTATTATTATTGTATTTTTTTAAAATAACAAAATTGATAACTATAAATAACTTATAAAAGAAATTGTTTTCTTTATCAATAAATTATTTATCCAACTATATTCAAAAGAAAATCAGAATAAACCTTATTGTAAATTTTTATTTAAATTTAAACTTGAGTTAAATGTATTTTAAATCATTTCAATATTTACCTTAGGTATTTAAAACCATATTTATTTATTAAATAACCTTTTAAAAGTTTATCTTTTAAATAAAATCATAATTCACAATTTACTAAAGATACATATTTTGTAAAAAACAGGATTTATTTATTAATTAAATTTAAACCATATCTATTCACAATATATACAATATTCTATACATATTATAAATATAAAACAATTATTAGATTTAAAAAGATAAAATCTAACAATTAACTATTTATTTTGTTGGATTATTAAATTAATTCAAATCTCATTACAAGGATTATCAAATCAATTTAATTTTTATTTCAGATTATTAAATTGATATTGCTTTAAAATTCCGCGTCATCACATTCCTCTCCCCTTAAAAGAATTCCGTCCCCGAAATTTAAAACAAAGGTAATTTAATAATCTATTTAAAATTTTATTTTAAAACACAAGCATATACCAATGATATGCTAACAAACATAGCAATCAATTCACCCAATCAAACAAATCTAATTATCCAAAAAAATTCTAGATAAAACTTTCACGAGTTTCCTTGATAAAAATATCAGGATACTCGCTCTATAGATTCCCAAAAAAAATCAATACTATTAAGTTACAGAGCTCCTACTCATCTAGATCTACAGAACTAGACAGCATATCAGACTACAAACGAGTCTGATTCAACAACCAAACCTTCTAAACAGCCGGTTCCAAAACCAGAGATAGACCATATATGTACTCCCTCAGAGATACGTGAAACTCATCGAATTCCAGTTATCCAATCTGACAATTCAACTCTGAAAACCAAACACTAATCCAACTAAAACACAGATAAAAGATCCAAACATCACTGGGCTAGCTTTCCAGACTTACTCAAAACTTAAAGCTCCTGAATCAGAGAAAACTCCAATAATTCCGAATTCCAAATTTCTCCGTCCCTTATCCACAGAAGTTTCAGACAAATCCTGGGCTGCCAACACCCAAACTGATCATCTTAACCCTTGTTGATTCCTCTAGAACAATCAGAACCAAAAACAACCCAACATAATGATCTCCTCAAGATCAATCCAAAACCAAAACCAAAACACAATTCTACTCCATAAACAACAGAAGACAACAAACTTCTCCAAATCCGAAAAAGACAATCAGAAACACTTCCAAATTACTTCCGCTGCACCACTCTGATCCGAAGTAGATAAGAAAATGCTGACGAAGAACACAGACACCAACTGGACATCACCTTCCACAAATATGGTTCTACAGACCCATAAAGAAAACTTAGAAATTCCTTCGAACACTGAGTTACTTCATCAAGCTCCATCTCTAGGAATCATTCCCCAATTAACAGAACCACCGTTTCCACTCCTGAAATCTTAGTCGATAAGAAAACTCAATCTCCAAATGCTGACAAATCTCTGTCTTTCCAGAAAACATCCAGAAAAATTTCTAACAATCCAAAAGAACACTCAAACAATTGCAAGTCACTTTTGCGATCAACCCAGATAAATTTCCAAAGAAAACCGTTCCCTTTTTACCAAATAGAACAGCTTACACTAGTCTAGTCAATCCATTGAAGAAACGGATTCACTATGCAGCTTCTGAACTCCATCTTCAGAGAAACTACTTAGCTAAGACCTCGCCGTCGGCTCATAGAATATTCCAAGCTGCACTGTTCACACCAATGCCAAACTTCCTAATCTAAAGCTCTTCGAGAAACTCGGACTTCAAAGCTAACCACAACATCCTGCTGACTTCAGCCACAACATTGGAGCAGAATACTTCCAAAACTTGTTCCAAAGAAAACATCTTCGGACACATCCATTGACACTGCATCTCATCATGCAATTACAACTTCCTGAGGTATCAAAATACCATTACTTGCTCCAGTTCAACCGACTGATCCAAACCCTACTCACCAAACTCTGCACTTCAAAGATGTCTCCGAACCTTAACAGGTTTCCTTCAGAGATCGATGAAACACTTCAACACAACAAAACTTATTTGAGACGGTATTAGGTCTACAGTCTTGACAAATACATTTCCAACCTCAACATCAGACTCCAATCAATGGTAGTAATCGTGTTACAAACACTACTACCTCATCTACCTTTATAACTTATATTGGGAAAACCTGAACAGGTAATCCAACAGATAGATAGAAATAGATAAATATATATAAATATATATAAAATTACAAATACGCTCTCTCAAGATAGACACCACTCCAGAGCGTAGGTATTCACTCAACCTAATGCTCTGATACCACTTGTGACGACCCAACTTCCAAACACCAGGAAGTCGCATCGCTAATAAGAAAGAAAGGGATAGAGAATAGAAAGAAAGAGAAGAAAGAAGAAACAACACATCAGAATCTAAATAGTGGAAGAAATAAATTATATTAATAACATAAAATATTACATAATATACAACATTAATCAGAGTACACAGGTAATACAACACATACTAGACAGTTATAAACACCTTTCTAGTTATTACATTTCAATACAACTCAACAGATAACATAGAGATACAAACACAGCGGAAAACTATATATCCAACGTAGAAGCCTCCTGCTCCATTGCTCCTCCAATACTCGTCAAAGCTAACCTGAATCCCTTGGCTACTCGTCAAAATTTGAGTACCCAAGAGTTTATGAAAACAAAAGATAAACTTCGGGTCAGACATGGGTAATAGAAGCATACCAAATAATTGCACCAAATAATTGCAGAAATGTCAGCACAAAAAACAAATAATTGTAGATAACTCCACATTTATTAACAAAAATTGCACATACATATGGATATACCATATTTATTTCATAGAAAATAATGACACAAATACCATCTTCATATAAAAAGCAGTATTCACAAAACAGGTATAAATAGTAAGCAAAAATTCAAAAAAACTGTTGAAATACGTAGAATAAATCGTAATACTTGCACAAAATACTGCAATAATGATTAATAGAAGCATACCATGATTAATACATTATAAACATTAAACATCCAACCTAAGTACAGAGAAAATACTATTAAAATGAATAACAAAAACATAAACTCAACTCCATTCATTATAACTTTCCTAAAGAAAAAAAAACTACATGTATTTCAATTAACAATCCTTTTATTTTGACCTAACTTCTTGCATATACTACATCTAATGGTCTTTGAAATTTCACCAGCGGATTTTGTCCTCTTAGATAATGATGGTCGACCAGGCATTCATCTTCCTTTAGGAGGTGCTACAACAACATCTTCAATCAAAACATCTTCTTTCAAAAAGTTTATAACAGGATTGATTGGATGAGAATACGCCGATCGAAAATAAACAACTTTGAAATAATCTTCAATGTAATCGTAAACATTCAACTTTCTGCAACTCAAAATACATGTAGCAACCATATATTTTCCACAAGTTACAAGAACAAATCCGATTATTTAAATCAACAGATTGACAAACAGGAGAATGAACTTCAAACCCATGTTCACTTTATTTTATAACAAACCACGAAGCTCCTTCCAAATGAAGACTTTTCAACCGATTTTCATTCACTGGACATACAACACTATTCTAACTATTAGCAAGTTCTCGATGATCAGAAATCAGCTTCATTAACTTAACTCTAATTTTATCCAAGCATGCAGTGATTGTTAAATGTCTTTCTTCCAAAATCCAATTATTCTGAACAATTTAATGAAATTTCACCATAACGACAAGCAGGGAAAAAAGCATTAGCAAACTTCTCAAAGGGAAATCCATTCAAAAAGTTTGCCACGGTAGAACCACCAGCATCTTTAAAATTCTTCTGTGCAACATTAAAATCATCCAAATTAGAAGCATATGCAACACGTCAAATCAAATCTATCAAGCATTTCTTTTTTGATTTGAAAAATTCAGATTTTAAAGCAACTTTTAAATTATTGTTTAGATGATAAAAACATGAACCATGAAATGAATTTGTAAACACTTTTGGAATAGCAACAAGAATACCAAGATGACGGTCAGAAATGAAAGAAAATTTCTACCATCATCTTTCAAAAAGTCTTTAAGCTGTTCACAATACCAAATACAATTATTTTCATCTTCACTGGACACAATCGCAAGTGCTATAGGAAAACCTGATAAAACAACAAATATATAAATAACTGAACAAATTGCATAATACTATGCACTTATATTGACAAAGTGCAGACAAAACCATAACTATTACCATATATTACTATAGAACAATTTCTCACTGTATTAAAAATATTTCTGACTTTTCAGCAAAAAATTTTGTAAAATTGCTTCGGTTACTGCAATGTTTTCTGTTGGTAAGATATTTTTCTTTTTAATAAATGCTGATATTGCAGCAAGAAATAATAATTATTGCAGATACTGATGCATTATATATTAAACTACAAATAAACAATATACCTTCATTGCCATTTTTACCAGTAGCAGCATCAAACAACCTTGAGCTCTACCCTTCATAAAAGTAGCATCAAAAAATATTAAAGGCCGATAAAATTGAAAACCATGTGCACAAGCTTCAAAACCAATAAAAACCCTCTCAAATTGACGAGTATTAGGATTACACTCCAAAACTACTTTACTACCAGGATTAGTTTCAAGTATAACATCACAAAGAGACTTCAAATGGTGATAAGACATCATATTACTTCCATGTAGATCTTCTAAAGCCAATCTCTTCCCACTATAAGCAAAATAATAGTTCAAAATGATATTATACTCAGTTTGAAATAGGTTAATAATGTCCTTTGTCTTCATTAACGGATTAGCTTGAATATGATCATAAACCAACAACTTAATCAATTTACTTGAAACAGGAGGATCATTAATATCATGAATTCCAGCACCACAAGTATGTTCAGGTTGAAACCTCTTTATAACAAAATAGCTAGGAAGATTAAACTTGACAGAAGCATGAATCCTGAAAGTACATTTTGTTCGGGAACAAATAGCCGTAACTCTTTCCTTATCATTCTTGATCAAATCAAGCTTGTACCCAGTCTTAATACTATATATCATCAAATTAAGCGTAAATTCAGTAACACTACCTGGAAATTGTTGATCAACACCATAAAAATAGATTGATTGGAATCATTTCTCCATAACTGTCTGAATTGAATATTAGAATAAATGGTACTAACAAATAAGGAATCACTAGTACAAGAAACGGCATCTGACCTAATATTGGTTGTTGAAAAACTAGTAGGAACAACATGAACAAAAATAACAAAGTAATCCTTACAGTTATGAGGAGCCAACAACAAAATAGATTAAAAATCAAAATTAGTTTCAATATTCCTTCTCAATCCATCTCTAACATGGTATAATTCAAATGACAATGAACTCAATTCTGTCCATTTACCACAAATAGCACTTCTCAACATAACAACCGAGCTATCAAATTGAAGTCATAACGAAAAGCTATCATATTCGAACTTCAACAGCACAAGCACTCCAACATCACTAGGAACACTTTAATTTAAAAACAAAACAGAATTACAACTACAAAAAAATAAATAAAAAACCAGGATATATATGTTTTATGTTGACAAATAAGTAATAATTTTAAAACATTACAGATAAATCAGCACATAATAATAATATGCTAATATTTAAGCAACATCGTTTGCTTATATTTAAGCAATATTTCTAAAATAATGTAGATAAATCAGCAGAAGTCTGAGCTTAATCAAATACAGTGAAATACCAATATTATTTGCAGATATGTAAGCAATAATTGTAAAAAATTGCACATAAATCAGCAACTATTAGTAATTTGCGTAGCATTTTCACCATACATATTCAAATTATTTGCGGACAAGTCTGTAAAATATCTACAATAATTCCAGACAAATATGAAATTAATCAAAGCTAACAAAATATATCATCGAATATTTCCCTATACACACGCATTAATTTTTCAGCTAAAATAAACAATAGAACACTTGTAATTTCCATTTATTTTAAATGAAAAAAAAACAAACGAAACAAAAATAATAACATTATCAACCAATATATCAATATCAAAACAAAATCGACTACAAATCCAAGCAATATTTTACCTGGAAGAAGATAAAGCCATGAATCCGAAATAATATCTTGAAACAATGATCGAACTGAATCAGAATTAAAAACTTGCAATCGAAATCAAAACCAGCATTAAAATAACCGCGACAAGTAAGCAGCGGTATTTATGGAACGAATTTAGCCACAAATAAAAATAAAGATCGGAAATATAAGTTTTCAAATGGGAGGAGTTTACGTGGACTAAGTTTAAATAAAAGGACGTGGGCCTAATTTTCACTATATTAAAATCAACTTTTAATTGTTTTAAAACTCAACACTGGATTTTTAAATGATGTCTTTCATAGTGAGTATAAATGACATTAGAATGTCCCATATGATATGCATAAATGCTTTTCTAAAATTTTAAATAAGAACATGTAAGATGGATTCCTTATGCATTGGCAATAGAAATTATCATACATGTTATGTGTCTATGATATCATTATTTGTTTATGTATTTGATACACCAAAAAAAAATCAAATCCAAATTAAGGTCGTGAAATGATAGTTTAGAGTGTTCTTGTGTATTTATGAAGTACATGAGAATTGTTTCTAGAAACAATGAACTCCTTATGAAGGAGTATACAGACTCAGATTTCATATGTGATATTAAGTATTGTATGTCAATATACAATTCATGTTTAAAGCTTGTTTATGAAGCTTTAAGTTGGAAATATTCAAAAGGAATGATTATGGATGATTCAATAAAAGCCCAAGTACATCGCCAATAATGCCACAATAAAAGCAATGTAAATACATAATAAATGCACGAATTTATAACTGAGCTGAGGATGATTCCAAATGTTGTGCATCCCATAATATTTTTATATGATAAAAATGTTCTGATATAGTTCGTAATAGAACATATAGCTCAGTGGAGGTCAGGAGATATATTTTGAGTTATTCCATATGATAAAGGTAATTCATCGGCTTTGGAGAGAGTTGATTGACATAATAGATAATTGAGACATAATAGCATACTCATTCACTGAAGGAATGAATACTCGATTGGTTTTAAAGAAACTGATCGGAGAATTTGAAATAAGATTCCACAATTGACCCCAAATGCAAGTGGGAGATTGATAGAGTTGGAGGTATGCCTTAGTGGCATTTATGTAATTTGTTATATAAATCTAACTCGATAACCAATTTTGTTCGAAATAAAAGATGTTTCCTTTATGTCATATACTTGTTATAAAATAATATAGATAATTAATTAGTAAATTTAAATATATATATGTCATAAAGCCAATAAATGATGTGTTTGTGATAGTAGAGTTACAAATAGTTGTAACCATGAGTATTATGTCATAATAGCAAATATGATAGGCACATCATATTAAATATTCCTAGCAAGATGTATCGAGATTGGACATTGATGCATCCATTAAGACTAGAGTACGTAACACTCCAAATGTTGGGCAATGTATTACTCATGGCCACTAGAGGGCACCAGGGTTACATACTGATAGTTATTGGATAACTATGAAATGATCCACTCGATAGTTTTATATTATTTAATATAACGAAGGTCAAATAGAAAATATCAAAGTGAATAATTAACATTTCTTACTTGACTTGAGAATACTAGTTATCTTTAATACGAAAGCTCTAGTATGATTATAGTTAAATCACGGCACAATGTCTGTCGAGCGACTATAGGTGGGTTGAATGAAATTATTGGAAGTGAAATACTATTTAAGTGAGGATTCATCTTCTTAGTTATATGAGGTTAGTATTATAGTCAACCAAAATCAACTCAAAGTCAAATCTTTAACTAGAGTAGTTTGGTTAATAATAATTGTTATTTTTAAACCAAGGACTTTGTGTTTGGAATACACAGTTGAATATGGATGATACTGAAATTTTGACCATTACCAAATTCATAAGTCCAAAGTGATGCAATTTGGATGAAGGTAATTGGTGTAGATAATCGTCGCTACCAACTACCGCTTAATAAAGTAAAATTGATTTTCACCGAAATCAAGTAAGTGATAAATTTAGCTAAAATATCACATCTCTACTAAGTGAAGTGTGAACGTTAATATTCAAATTGTTCGATATTAATCGCTAACCAAATTTACACCTAAGAGTCACACAACCGAAAAGTTGAATATTCCTTTGGCCGCCCGATTTAATTAATATATAATCATTATAAATTCACAAATATTTATGAAATTTTAATTATGAAATTTTATTTGATGTATTGGACACGATTAAACAATGTTTTTATAATAGTTATAAATATACCGAATGATATACGATATCGGTACGCACTTAAACTGGATTTAAATGCAGGAATTTTTTATGTGGACTTAAATATATTGATGTCCATGAAAAATCACACATAAGCTATCATTAGTTGCCTTAGGTGTGATTGGCCATGGTATGAGTGAATGAAGGGGTTTTCCTTTAGTTTAGAAATGAAAAGGCTATGTAAGTTACAAGAGTATTAATCACATCATTAATTCTCTTTTCTTTAATAAGACTTAGCCCTTTCATTTCTTCTTCACTCCAAAACTATATCTCCGAATTAGAAAATTTTGTCCACGGCATGTTAAAAACAATAAAAAAATTCCCTAGTTCATACTATATCAAATTCTATATTATTCGATAGTCAGCGGTCAACAATTCGGGAGCTAGCACCTTCTGATTTGGAATCTAATTCAAGAAGAACACTTCTTTGTTTCAATGCGAGAATCATAGGAATTGGAGAGAGGTACTCTTCTCAATTCAATTATGTTAAACTTATTTCATCATATTGTACATACAAATTAGTTAGGAAATTATAACGAATTTGTATGCTAATATGTTGTCACATTGAGATGTTTGAATTTACATGTCTATTAATTAAAAAAATTCATTTGTGTATTCATGTTAATCAACGCTCGTAAAATAATAATGATGATAATAATAATTTTATTTTGAAATTAATATTGATTTTATAATCATTTTATTTTAGCAACTCATTTATACACTAATGTTTACGTTTTACGGAACATGTTTTAATCCATGTATGTGTGCGTGATATTCCATATATATATGTGTGTGTGTGTGTGTATCCTTTTATTTTGTTTAAAACTTATTTTACACTTAATGAATATATATGTACACACACAAATTTGTAAATTATATATGACTGTAGTACTTCTATACATGTATATCTTAGTTTTGTTCCCCAATATATGTGTATTAAAGTGCTTTTAAATTGTATTAATATGTCTTAAATTATTTTAGTATGCATTTAAAATGTATGTAATGTGTATTTAATCGATATTCAAAGTATAGGAAAAATGCATTCAAAGTATATTCAAGGCACGTTTAAAGTGTATATATATTCTAACTTATATATATGTATACGTATGTATGTATGTATATACGTATGTGTATATATGTATAATATATACACATAATGGATTAAATACATAGACACATATTTAAAGTATGTTTTAATGTGCATTTAATGGGTATTCAAAATGTGTTCAAAGTGTACGTAAAGTGTATTAAAAAAAATTCGACATATGAATACATACATCAATTTGACATTGAACCATTATGTATAAAAGTCCACGACCTTGTCTAGTTTATGCATGCATTGATTTGTTTACATGCGCCTTTTAAGTTTTGAAATGAAAAGGCACTCTTTATTACAAGGATATTAATCACACATTTATTCTCCTTCTTTAATAAGAGACGGCCGCTTCATTTGCTTTAATCTCTTCATCTCTTCAAATACAATTTCCTATGATAAAGTATTTTCAATATAATCATTATACATATTTATATTCTATATAACAACATATATATATATATATATATATATATATATATATATATATGCGTGTATATACATACACGCACACATATGTTGGTTTGGACAAAATATTTGTATATAAAAGGGGCTAACATGTCCATTGTGATGTAAAGCATAGCACTTATATGCGGTCATGTCAAACCATATACACATTATTCTATTGCATGTGCACGTACACTTATATGTGTATTTGATAGGTATATATATAAATTAAAATACAAGTAATTTAAAATAAAACTTGATTTATAAAGTTAAATAAAATAATGATTTTATTTAAAAGAAACATAAAAATGTTCTAAATGAATTTAGACTTCATAGGCCCACTAAAGATCCAATAAAAGTTATCTTTGAAATTTATAGTTTAACTCTGTTACGGGCTTGCCCAATTCCAACAAAGAAAGCATTTTTATAGATCTAAATTTGATTGCTTGTCTCGGTCAAAACACTACCACATTCAGGGCTTTTAACAACGATTAAAAAACTTTATAAACGGCTTAAAAGTGTTTTTCATGACGCTGTATATCAACATGGAATTAAAAATCAGGGATCTAACATGGCATTAGATAAAATGCAATAAAAGCTTAGCTTTCAATAACGTTTATGATATGCTGTTAAATACTTTTTCATAGCGTTTTTCAGAGCTAAGAGTACTTTTTTATAGCATTTTGATTGATGTTGAGAATACTTTTTATAGCGTTTACAGCCCATTTTTAACAGCATTTAAAGAATGTTAAAGGATCTAACATCGGTTTATGTATGCCGTATAACTACATATCATGGTAGATTCATGGCCTATTATAGCATAAAGGAAATGCTATTGTATATTTTCTACAACACAACAGAAACGTTGTTGTAGGTTTTCTATAGCATACAAAAAAATGCCATTATAAATTTCTACTATTCCAAAACGCTATTTTCTTTACCCCACTTGCTTTGAGTTTATAATAGTCTATCTATACATTAGAACATCTAACAACAAGATATACCTCAATTGATGAACAATTCAATCAGCTGAAACAACAATAATATAGCAGTTTTGATAATCAAAACATATTATATATTATACACAAATAGAATTACACCAAATTCAATATTATATACAATATTTCATAATCAATATTTTTAAACATACATGATAATAGTACCGTTAGGGCTCTATAAAAGAAAATACCCAAATATCATGATCGTAAAATGTCCATGTTTGTCATCTTCAAACTTCCAATTCCCTAAAAGAAAAAGAGAGAGCATTTAAAGCATATGTAAGAAAACATATATAAAAGGATATATGAGTAAGGCATAAACAGAAACATACTATTGAGATATATTTAGAATATATGATTAGATATTATGATATATTTAGAATATATGATTAAGATATTATGACATATTTAGAATATATTTAGATATTATAATATATTTAGAATATATGATTAAGATATTATGATATATTTAGATTATTTGATTAGATGTTATGAGTGGTGATGTATCTTCGGAAGATTTCCTACTGTTTCCGCAATTCTAGAGTTACCATAAGATAGAGTCTTGGGTATGTATTATACATATGGACGTTGGTGATTAATAAGAATGCAAGCTGAGTTTTACCAATTCTTTATGGTATCAGAGCCAAAGAACGATTTTTTCTTCAATAATAATTTGCCATGGCTGGTGGTGAAGATCAATTGTTCACAAGTGAGCAGTGGAAAGCTATTTCAGGCGTGATTGGTAATAATAAAATTCCAAAAATCAATTAAATGGTAAGTTTGATAATACTTCATGGATTATCGATACCGGAGCAACCCCATCATGTTACAGGGCAACATTCATGGTTATTTGACACTCAAAATCTTGAGTGTTCTGTTGGTTTGCCGAATGGTGAAAAAGTGATTGCTACTTTGGTGGGATCCGTATGTGTGTCGGACAAAATTACCCTCACTGGAGTACTTTATGTTCCAAATTTGAGTTGCAATTTAATTTCTATTTCTCAACTTAATGATGATTTACGAACTATTGTCCAATTTGATTCTCATATTTGTGCTATACAGGACCAAACGAAGGAGCTGATTGGAACGGGAGTTAGGAGAGATGGACTGTACTACTTTAGCAAACTGGAATTTGTGTCAACGGTTGAAGCAACATCAAATTTGGAGTTGTGGCATCGTCGGCTCGGGCATCCTTCCGAAAAAGTAGTTAAGTTAGTTCCTCACGTCAAAAATAATAAAGATAGTTTAGATAAAGGGTGTGAAGTATGTATACGTGCTAAACATCCTAGAGACAAGTTTCCTTTAAGTGACAATAAAGCTTCTAGAATTTTTGAGAAAATACATTGTGATTTGTGGGTCTACATCGACACGTTTCGTCGTGTGGGGCCTGTTATTTTTTGATAATAGTTGATGATTGTTTGGGAGCAGTTTGGATTTATTTGTTGGTTGACAAATTAGAGGTGTTTCAAATGTTTATGTCCTTTGTTGCTATGGTTGATAGGCAATTTTCTCAAACAATTAAGGTCGTTCGAAGTGATAATGGAACTGAGCTTAATTGTTTGATTGATTATTTTGATGCAATTGGAATTTTGTTTCAAAGTTCGTGTGTGGGTACTCCACAACAAAATGGGAGAGTTGAGAGGAAACATAAACATATTTTGAATGTGGGTAGGGCATTATGCTTTCAAGCAAAATTTCCTATTTATTTTTGGGGTGAATGTGTTCTTGCTGCCGCTCATTTAATTAATTGTACACCCTCTTCCAAGTTACAAAATAAAACACCTTTTGAGATACTTTTTGGTAAACCACCCTCTTTTGGTGCTATTCGAACCTTTGGGTGCTTGTGCTTTACTTATAATCAAAAGACTAAGGGAGATAAATTTGCAAGTTGGAGTCGAAAGTGTATTTTTTTGGGTTACCCGTTCGGTAAGAAAGGGTGGAAATTATTTGATCTTGATACAAAGGAATTTTTCGTGTCTAGAGATGTGAAATTTGTAAAGGAGGTTTTCCCGTTTGGAGATGTCAATATAATATCTAGTGAGAATAATGATCATGATATTTATCAAGATTTTGCTGAAATAATTTATGAAGATGAGGATGTTGATTTTTTGATTAATGATAATAGATATAATGCTCAAAATTACATGGACGAAGTTCAAATTGACGCACATGCCACTGTTCCAGAACTAGCACTCACTATGCATATTGATGATCAACCTTTAGATGGGTCTGCTGGATTTGCGCATGGTTCTACTTCGGACCAGCCTACTAGTCCATAGGAAATGGGTCGTGGTCTTCGGGAAAAGTTCCCAAATGTTCTATATCAAGATTTTGTGACACGTTTGGTTTTTGCTAATAGTCCGTCTTCTGACTCTCCTTCTTCCAATCACTCCTCATGTACTCCTTATTCTCTAGCACATTATATAAATTGTGATAATTTTTTTGTAAATTATCGGAGATTTCTAGCAGCTATAATTAAGGGTAAGGTCCCTAAATCATTTAAAGAAACCATGAAATCCGATGAGTGGCGCCGTTCCATGAAAGATGAGATACGGGCTCTAGAAGACAATGACACATGGACCTTAGAGCATCTTCCTCTAGGGAAACGTGCTCTTGGTAGTCAGTGGGCGTACAAGACCAAATATTTGTCAAATGGAGATGTTGTGCGCCTCAAATCCAGATTAGTAGTGTTGGGTAATCACCAACAAGAAGCAATTGGCTACAACGAAAATTTTGCTCATGTTGCTAAGATGACTACAGTTCGTGCTTTCTAACCATAGCGGCATCGAAGAATTGGGAACTACATAAAATGGATGTTCATAATGAGTTCATACATGGTGACCATGATGAGGAGGTATACATGAAATTACCTCCCGGGTTTGAGAGCTCAGATCCAACTTTGGTGTGTCAGTTGCGTAATTCATTGTATGGCTTGAAGCAAGCTCCAAGATGTTGGTTTGCAAAATTGGTGTCGGCTTTGAAAAGGTATGGCTTTCTTCAGTCTTACTCAGATTATTCTCTTTTTACATTTACTAAAGGCGGTGTTCAGATTAATGTCTTAGTTTATGTTGATGATCTTATTATTTCTGAAAATGATTCCACCGTGCTTACCATATTCAAAGCTTATCTTAGTGACTGTTTTAAAATGAAAGATCTTTGAAATCTCAAATATTTTTTGGGGATTGAGGTTGCCCGTAGTTCATCAGGTTTGTTTTTATGTCAGCGTAAATATACTTTGGATATTATTTCTGAAGCAGGTTTTTTGGGGGAAAAATCGATTGGGTTCCCTACAGAACAAAATCATAAGCTAGGTCTTGCAACTGGAGAGTTTCTAGCGGATCCTGAATCATACTGACGACTTGTGGGTCGTTTGATTTATCTTGCGGTTACTCGACCGGACCTGGCTTATTCAGTTCATATTTTGTTCAATTTATGCAAGCACCTCGGTTTGAACATTGGGAAGCGGCTCTCTGGGTTGTGCGTTATTTGAAAGGGACTCCGGGTCAGGGTATTTGGCTCCGTGCTCACAGTGAGTTGACCTTGGAAGGATGATGTGATTCAGTAGGGAGGCTTGCCCGCTTACTCGTCGCTCGTTGACAGGTTGGATTGTGTTTCTTGGTCAATCTCTATTTCTTGGAAGACAAAGAAACAACATACCGTATCTCGGTCTTCCGCGGAAGCCGAATATAGGTCTTTGGCTGCAATTACCTGCGAATTGAAGTGGCTAAAAGGGTTATTGTTGAGTTTGGGTATGCATCATCCTAAAGCTATTAAATATTTTATGATGGTGATTCGGCGTTACATATAGCAAAGAATCCTATTTTTCATGAGCGGACGAAACATATCGAGGTTGATTGTCACTTTGTTCGTGATGCGATCAGTGAAGGTTTGATATCTCCTACTCATGTCTCGACATCGTCACAGTTGGCGGACGTATTTACAAAGGCTCTCGGCAAGGCTCAATTTGATTTTCTTCTCTCCAAGTTGGGCATTTTTGAATCTTATGCTCCAACTTGAGGGGGGTATTGAGATATATTTAGAATATATGATTAGATATTATGATATATTTAGAATTTATGATCAAGATATTATGATATATTTAGAATATATGATTAGATATTATAATATATTTAGAATATTTGATTAAGATATTATGATATATTTAGAATATATGATTAGATGTTATGAGTGGTATGTAATAGGGGATATATCTTCGGAACATTTTGTAACGATCCCCTTTTTTTAATTAAATTTAAATTGATAATTAAGATGAATTTTTGAATAAAATTGTAAGTTAATTCGAATTTTCCAATAGGATATTTGTTTATTTGGACATTGATTTTGAAATTTAACTGTGGATTTGAAATTCTATATTTAAAATCTTATAAATAAAAAGTAACATCCTAAAATTTGTCAATATTAATTAATAATATATTTTAAACTTTTGAAATTTAAGTTGAAAATAAATTGAAGAAAAAAATCTCAAACAATTAAATAAGTGAAAATTTGATATGAATAAAATTCCAGTTTTATTTTGAGTTTAAAATATTGAAATAATGAATGTTTTAAAAGGTCATTTAAATTTAAAATATTATATATATGTATCTTACAAATATGAGTAAAAATTGAATATATATTGGGAATTAAATTAAGTTATTTAGGATATGTGTGAATATAACAAATGGACATAAATGTTTGTATTTCAAGTTCAAAATTGAAATTTCAATTAAAAATAAGTGCTTTAAAAATAAGTAGCATTTAAAAAATTATTAAGATATAATATATGTAATGCAAATATTAGTTAAATTCTTTTAACATTGTACACACACACATATATATACACAAATGAACAAGGAATACATTTACTTATAAGGTGTATATAATATAAAAATTAAAGTTTATAAAAAATTCTTTTACCTTGTAACAAATCACAAATGTTGATATGGGAGAATGGAGTAGAGTAATCAACAAAATCTAAAGCTTATGATTTTCTTTTTTACAAATGGCACAAGACATCATTACTTAAATAAAGTAATCAAATTAAAATTTTCAAAAAACTTTTCACCTTCCTAATTCAAATTTTTAAATCCTCCTCAAATCTCAAAACCTAGAAAACAATGAAAACAACTCATTTCTAAAACCAGTTCAAAATCAAAGCCAGTGCAAGGAAGAAAATCTGTCTTCAATCAAGAAAAAAAGAAGAAACATCTTCAACCTGAAAATTCAAAAAACAAAAACCAGGTTAGAGCTTCA
The DNA here is from genome assembly GCA_030765085.1 of Allium cepa. Classification (NCBI taxonomy): domain Eukaryota; kingdom Viridiplantae; phylum Streptophyta; class Magnoliopsida; order Asparagales; family Amaryllidaceae; genus Allium; species Allium cepa. The sequence continues at coordinate 833,024,020 of CM060941.1, forward strand.
AACCTGAAGCAAGCTTCAATCTGGAAAGCAAAAGGGGAATCAAAGCAAAGATCAACAAGTAGCAGATTAGTAATCAAGTTTTCAAGCTTGCAGTCTAGGGTTTTCTCCGTTTCAAAAAAAATTACAAAACTATTTCAGTTGCAACCTGGAGTTTATTGTTCCTCTCCTAAACTTTGGGTGCCCACTATTTTCCAAACGGGCAGTCTAGAATTGGGTTTTTCAGATAGTCGAATAGTACGAAGTGATTCATTAGCCTTCGAAGTCTTTTGGATTTGTGGATCGCGTTTGCTACACTTCAGCATTCACGACCAGAATTGCTTATCTTTGTGCAACGGGATGAGGGTTCAAGCTAGCTTTGGGTCGAAGATGGCGTTCTTGGAGTTTGCTGTAACGACCCGTAAATTTCGTGCATTTAATTTGGTTAAATTAATGAGCTTTGTAATTAAATTTAGTAGAAAGAAAAAAAACTTTAAAAACGAATATTGAAATGAACGCTAAATTAAAATATATAAATGTGACTTAAAATCTATTTAGTAGCAATTTGAATAAATTTCAATAAACGAAATGGGGTAAGTAATATACTTGGATATAAATTCATTTAAAGGGAATTTATTTAATATGTTAATGTAAAGTTGGAAAATATTGGAATAAATGATAACTCCATTTTTGTAAGCAGTTATTATAAGTTACATGTTTGGATAGAATCAATAATTGATGGATTAAATGGTAATTAATTAGAATTTAATCCTATAAAATTTGGAAACTAAATGTAATGTAAAGTAATAAGTTTAGTGCAATACCCATTAATGAATGGAATCAAATGGGACTAATATAAATGTATATTAGGTTATAAATCAATTTGAATGAAAAAAAAAGAACGTAAATATTGATTGATGAATAAATATACAAGTATATTAAAGGTTATAATAGTGGGTACTAGTAAATTCACTCATTTACCAATAAAGATATTTAGATGTGCCTTGATGATAATTAATAACATAACGGAAAAGAGTAAATGTATCCATTAGAATATTAATTGCAATTGGATAGGGATTTAAGTAGGGGTGGGAATGGAAAATTTCCGTACCAACTGGGACATTTCCGTTTCTTCCAATTATTGACGGAATGTTATAACATGTTCCGTATTCCGTACCGTAAACCCCGGAATTCCAATAGATGGAAACCGAAAGATAAGGAAGAAAATATGGAATTCCATTTTTCCGACACTAAAATTTTTTATATGCAGAATTTGTTCTGAACAGAAATTTAATGTAAGAGACTATTTGCATACAAAACTACTTGCAGGTACTTGATCATGCATAACACACTATTTGCATAACAGACTATTTAATACATGAATTGATCAAGCATGCAACAGAATTGATCAAGCAAAATGTGTCCTAAACAATCATAAATAACAGAAAAGGAAATATAGAACTACATGTACTGTTAAATTCAAATAATATATTCATAACTAAGAAACACCACAAGATCTGAACAGTTTCTTCATAAACCATTTTGTTGTCTTCATATATTCTTGCCAATAGTTCTTCATTCTGCTTCATTTTGTTGTGATGATGATGATGCTCCCAAGGATAAAGAAGAAGTCCCTATACAAAATATTAATTAGCATTTACATACTAGCATTAATGTGTAATCTGAAACATGAATAATTTCAACAAAAGGCTTTAAACTCCTTTCAATATACTTCAATTCTTTATTACTGTGTTCAGAAACTAAAATATGCAGGCAAAGTATAAAAGCAAAAAAATGGTATCAAGCATGGATACATATTTTGTACCATGAACAATTGAAATTGATAATCGGGTTCAGATCAAAACTTAGATTAAGCAGGAATGAAACTGTTCTGATCCTGATAAATAATAACCAAGTCTGGTCCAAATCTAAATTTGGATAGTAAAAGCTAAAATTGTATCCAATTTAATAAGGCGGATTCCGTTGCAAAGGAGATACAATCAGTTTATATGATAATAATATATGTGCGTTCTCCAAGTGATCAAATAAGGCTGAACCTGTATCAAACAAAAGTCCAGTATATACTGTTACAAGCCCAGTTTTTGTACAAGCGTGACAAGTTTCTTTTGGTTTGATCCCATTTTTGTCTAAGCCCACCAAATTTACATCTTCCTTTCACTTGTTTTTTCACAGAATTATGCATATTGACTTTAAAAAAAATAACTTTTTAATGTGTATATAGACCCAGACTCTCATTAAGATTAAAATGAATTTTTATTTTATTTAAAGTATTAAAAATTCAATTTCAGGTTAAGGTGCAAGGAAGTTGGAAAATAAAAAACATTAACCAAAAAAAAGAATATCATTCATATTTGAAATTGTATTACTAAACATGTCGAACAACTTTTCATATTCATATCCAATTTTATGACTGACAGTGAGAACATTTTCATTTATCTAAATTTGTTATGCAAAATTCAAGGAAAGCTGTGAAGCAACTACTGTGAATTTTATGACTGACATAATGTAATAATGTTTCTTTTTATAACCTGTGTGTGCAAATTTATATCCATATATCACAACGTTACATGCCATTGTAATCAAATGCTTATTTTGTCATAAATTCACATATCGATACCAACTAATTAATTAAATATAAAATATAAAATAATTAATTAAGATGAGCGCCTATAACAAATCAATACCAACTAAAAATTATTTACCTTCACATATCGCCTCCGTATCCATGAATAATTCAACGTCTTCTTCAAATTGCATTTGATGAAAATTAAAATTCTCCGCTTTCAACCAATCATTGAGACATACCAATGCTTCAACCATTCTAGGAGCAAATGAAGCCCTAAAAGGATTAATGACTCTCCGACCTAGACTAAATGCACTTTCACTAGCAACGGTTGAACTAGGAATTGCTAGAATATCTTTAGCTATTTTGGAAAGTATTGGATATTTTGTTTGGTTGCCTTTCCACCAATCTAATAAATTGAAATCTCTACTCATAAGATTTTCAAATGGATCATTTAAATATCGTCAACCTCATTAGTTATCTCAAGCGATTGTTCTTCTCTTCTTGTTTGTTGAAGTCTTTTTAACTTTTTACTTCTAACATTATCATCAATTTGTTCATCGACTTCTTCAATTCTTACCACCAAATTAGATCCAATTATATTAGGTATGTTCATGCTCTTTCTATATTCATCGTATAACTCATTTAAAGCATGTTTTATAACATTGAGAAACTCATTTATTTTTCCATCACTCCAACCTATATCAAGAAAACTAATCTTCAAAGATTGAAATTTATACCTTGGATCCAAAATATGCGCTATGAAAATAACTTTATTAATTACTTCGATGCTACCCCAATATTTGTCAAACTTAACCTTCATCAATTTTGCTACACTTTGCAAATTAGAATCATGAATATTGTCACTAGCTTGTTCAATCGCTTCTTGAATCAGTATTACCTCATCAAAAATTAACGAAGAAGTGACATTCTTACTTGCACTAAGTTTCATTGTAGTTTCATAAAATCCATTTAAAAACTCAGTTAAAATACGACTTCTTTCCCAATCCTCATGTTTCGGAGGTCCCGTTCTTTTTACCAATTTTTTTTTCTTATCTTTGACCATCTCATTAAAGTAAGCTTTAATCGATTCATCTTCTACACACATCCTGTCAAACACTTTTCTAAACTTGTGAGCAACATTAAGCATTTTAAATGTTGCATTCCATCTTGTAGGACAATCAAGTGGAACGATAGCCATTTTATCTTTTTTCATCAAGTTGGAGTAATATCTAAATTTGTCTAGCCTAGAAGGAGATGAGTGAATGTACTTGACTAAGTTTCTAATGCCTTCGACTGCTTCATAATAAAATTTTAGTCCATCCTTAACTATTAAATTTAAGACATGACAAACACATCTCAAATGTAAATATTTTCCATTAAGTAATAAAGAATTAGAATATTCTAATCTTCTCTTTATATAACCAATTGCAGTATCATTAGCACTAGCATTGTCAACGGTGATGGTAAAATTTTTATCTATCCCCCATTCATTCAAACAATTCTCTAATACTCTTCCAATTTCATCACCTTTATGACTATTGATTTTTGTAAATGCTACGATTATTTTGTGTAATTTCCAGTCGTTATCCATAAAATGTGCGGTAGTTACCATGTAATTAATATTCTGAACTGAAGTCCATGTATCGGTGGTAATACTAACCCTTTGATCCCCTATCACACTTTTTAATTTAGTCTTTTCTATTGTAAATAAATCCCAAATAGCCAAGGCACATTTCTTTCTATCTGGTACAACGAATCTGGGTTGAAGTTCAGCAAATAATTCTCTAAACCCTTCGCTTTCTACCATCCTAAATGATATCTCATTTTTAACAATGAATTTAGACAGTGCTAACATACATCTATTTTGATTAAAAGAATGTGGAACCAAAGATCCACCTAATCCATCTTGAGGTTGACCCTTATCTATGTCTTTTTTCTTATATATAGGAGAATCTGGACATAAATAGAAAACATGATACCGTAAACCAGTTGTCCCTTGCTTCGACTTGGCTGGGCATTCCATTTTGCAATACTTGCATAGTGCAATTGTCTCCATTTCCCCATCGTCTTTCTTTCTAACAATCTTTGTCATGTGATCCCATACTATCGATTTAGGTTGCCTTAAAGGTCTTTTGTGATGAATCTCAGTCCGACTTTGTGAATCAGATTGTGTTTGTCCTAATTCATTTGCCGCACTTGATCCACTCGAGTCCATAAGAAACCTATATCAAAATAAAAGATGTTAGAAGATATACATACACAACATGAAGTCTTAAGTAACACAAAAATAATTATCCTGATAGGTGTTTTTACCAACTAACTTCAGGTACAGTTAACTCAATATTCAATAACAGTTCTGGAAACTCAATGTTATCTGAAGTGAATGCACGAGTATGCCTCAGCTGAATAACCCGAACATCAACCTGACATGCAAAAAATATATTCCATCATCATTTGCAAGCAAGAAGAGGAAATGGGTTAATAAGATAAATTTGTTACCAGACCAAACATAAATTTACACTGTCTAAAAACAGGAAATCACATGAAAAAGTAACTCATAAATGATCAGGCTCAAGTATGCAATATTTTAAACATGCACAACATAAGTTCCCAGTAGCACCCACATCATTACTTTTGAATTGCTCATATGTTTACCCGCAAAATGTAAAATGTAAAAGAAAGTGGCATGCAATCATATTAGCACATTGTATAACAGTGTTTTAAGACTAACGAATAAAAATTACAGTATTCAGAATATATACTCCATACTTGAAAGGAAGAATTACAGTATTCAGAATGTATGCTTACTCGCAACTGTCTATTAAACGCAACAGGTACTGATTATTTAAAATAGCAAGTCTGATATGCTAGCATTCTTCTCAAGTATGACATGCCAAGACAAAAGTCCGTACTACCCTTCATCAATAAATAATATAAGAAGATAGTACTATCAAGTAGACCGCATTACAATTACAGATATTTAACTCACCTCTAATATAAGAAGATTAGACGAGACAATATGTTGGAAATTTGTAAAACATCTTCAACACAATGAAATTTTTGTCAAAAATTAGTTGTTACTGTTATTTTGCGAGTTCATACAATATATAGCATGAACGAGCTTCGGACAAATTTTGGTGTGATCTGGACTCACAAACAAACATTCAATTAGTTTACACCATCGGCCAATTCAAAACGATATAGGAGATATTGATTTTTGAAAGCTATAAAATCATAAAATCATGCTCTGTTAAACCAAATAGAGAGTTATTAAACAAGTACAGGCATATCAAAACCAAGTTCTCACCTTAAACATTGTCAAGTCTTATGAAAACCTCCAGTTGAATCTCCGGCCTATGATTTAGTTCCTTGATCACTTGAAAACCTTACTTTGAATTTAAAATAGGATGCTTCTATTCTATTTTATCTAACTGTGTTTTATTAGAGAGCTTGTTAAAGAGCTGTTATATTTTCTTTTGTTTACAAAGTAAGTTTTACAGGCTTCTAACAACTGAAGCCTACACACAAACAAGTGCTAATTTTGACATGCACTCAACAAACCAGATCACTCTAAATTACTAAAATTGGCAAAGAAAGTGTTCAGGTGGGCACTTTACTAATGTATGACACACCATGATGCATAAGATTTTATCCAGAGGTGTGATTGATCCCAACAGTTCACCAATATCCTAAGATGCCATCGTATGAAATCATCTAAATGATAAGCCCCTGGTCATTTGACATATAAGGCATATACTTAACTGGACTACTCCAACATCTAAGTCAAAGATAAATATGCAATAGTGATTATTAACTGTTTAAGAAGGTGGGTGGACAGAGAACCACTTGTAACCATCGCATCGAAAAAGATCGTAAAATTCGTAGTTAGAAATATCATAATATGATGAATTTAATATGTTCTAAGTTTTAACACACTAGTCATCTATCTTAAAGAACCATACATTGAAAGTGGAAAACTGATTTCATTAGGAAATCAAATTAAACCAGAAAAAACACACAAACAAGTGCACTAATACAGAAATAATAACAAAATATTTCCAAATCAAGAGTCAGCGATGGTTACCTCAACCTCAGCACCAGACTCAATATTGCTAGAAGTGTGATAACCTGAAATGATCGAACCAGGTCTATCCACTGAAAATAAAATTGAAACTCGGTTATATAAATTATAACAGAAACAAATCAAAATCACTACCACATAAATAATAAGACAATGAAATGGAAAGTCATGAAATAGTTTATTACCGATTTCACGCAGCAGGTAGTGAAGTAGAACAACGGCGTGTCATGAAATTAGGTCAAGCTAAAGACCATCGATCGAAAGATGGTTATGGCAATGATAAAAATTAGCGACCTGGCAATCTGAAGATGAAGATGGGACGGTCAACGGAAGAGGGAGGAAAGCAAAATTAGGGTTAGGTTTCTTACGTGCGTGCGAGAATAAGAAATAAATGCCTAATCAGCTGTAGGCCTGGCCCAAACAATGAAAGCAGGAAGGAACGGAATTACCGTGGAAAACTTGGAAATTTCCGCTTCTTTACCGTTTTGAATCGGAAGGAATTCCTTCCGACTTGTTTAATTCGGAAAAACATGGAAATCGGAAATTTCGAAAATATTCGAAAGGAAAATAACGAAAAAGCGGTAAGATGAAAAAAAATCCAGCCCTAGATTTAAGTAACAATGTTAATGCAAGGTAAGTAATGCTAAAGTAAAGTCAATAATAATGAATAGTGACTAATTCAAAATTTGTAACATATATTATAAATTACCTGCTTATTTGCTAATAGAATTAGAAGTTGTAATAAGTGATAATAAAATGAATGAATGTCACACTAATGGAAAATGAAATAACGTTCGTTTAAATTTTGAGAAATTATAGGGTCGTATTTATTATAAGCGTTACTTTAATAATTATGATTAATGGTGAAATTAATACGAGAAGTATGTAAAGCACTAACTAAGAAAGGTAATACGTTATAAATTGATTATGACCTAAACTTAAGTGTAAGTTAAAGGTTGAAATTGAATCTAATCCATTCAATTGGAAACTTATCAAAATAAATTGGATTCAATGTATAATAAATAGGTTATTTTAAGAAATTGAAATAAATTCTATAATTGGTGAATTAAGTTATTTTAAATAGAGATGGGAATTGGTTTAAAGAATTATAAATTAATAAGTAAATCAAGATGATGGAATTTATGAATTATAGAATTTGAATATTTAATAGTGAGTTAATTTATTAAATTTATAATAGTTGGATTTATTGCCAATAAATGAAATCAAATATTTATTTATTACGTTAGTTTAAAAATTAAGTTGAAAACGGAAAATATTTATGTGATAATTTTTAAATCCAATGGTAAACCCTTCTATTTGAAATTATGAATGGAATAATTATGGGTAAATTCAATTTAATGGAAATTTTGGAAATTTATCTATAATTTTGAATTTTATGAAATTGAAGATTTCTATTGATTAATCTTTAGTAAATTGATTTTAAAAAAAAATTGTTAAATCATTGTAAATGTTTGAAAATTATAAAGTGATAAAGATTGCAAAGTTCAGAATTTTTAACGCCAAATTTGATTTAATTAATTTGTTTTAAATTTATTTAATTAATATAAAAATAGCCATTTTAGTCACGGACTCGGATTTCGACGATACCAGTTTCATCGGATCCATAACAGTGAATTATTGTAGGTTTCAAGTCTCATAGCGATTGGACTTGACGTTCGATCGTACGAACGCGAAACGCCTTGAAATCGATTTTATTGAAATCAATTTGAAAATATTTTTTTAACATAACTTCTTCATACGATGGAATTTGGGCTTAAAACTTGTTCCATCGCGTTTAAACTATTTAAAAACGTCTATTTTGATATATGGGATGATTCATTTTCGTTCCGGAGCCGAAACGGACTTTTCAGGGGCATTTTTGTCATTCAAACAAATTGACTTGAACAGTAACCTACGAAAATGATGGAATTGGGCTTCGAAACCAGTACCATTGCGTTCAGAAGGCCTTTTTATGTTAGGATCGCCTGTCAGCATGCTTAAATTGGACTCTGCCCGTTTTTTGCGTTAAACTCTATAAATACGCACGCAAACCGAGACAGTTTTATTATTATTTTATTTCAGAAACCCTAATTCTATACCATGGCCGCCACTTATTCAATAGCCAGAAATTGCTTATCTTCTTTCCTCAATATTTTTCAATCCGTTCAACGAAATCGAAAAATTCCAAAAGCATACTTGTAGATCTCGGCGGGCTCTTCAAATCCATATGGTTAATATATGCTATTGGACCACGGATTCGCCAGAATCTGGCTTGGTAGCATGGACGTATTTTCTTGGATTGCGTGCAAACGGTAGCGAGTGGTGATGTGAAACTTGGTCCGTAGGTGGCTCTCAAGGTGGCGCACACACTGGTAGTCGCTGATCGAACTCTATATGTCTCGAATTACGTGCACCGTGCGTGATGGGTTAGTAGGTTCGTGGATAAGGAAGAAGAGGATGTTACGTTATATTTTTTATGTATTAATTAATTATGTTATACTAAAATTTAAATCTTTTAACTCGAATAACTTTTGCATACGAGCTCGGATTGACGCGCGGTTTTCTCCGTTGCGTTCGCATCGAATTCCGGACACTTTGACACTTGTTTCGACAGATCTGGAGACTGTCAAATTTTTGGGTTTAAATCGGATTTAAATTCGATTTAAATTCAAAAGGTGAGTGTTTTAACCCACTCACAACTTTTAAAATTTCTTATGTTTGTTAAAATGATTTTAGATATGAGTAGAAATTTATTTATGATTGTTTGACATGTTTTATTCATTATCTCAGTTAAATCGCATTTATTTAAATTAACTGTGAATTAATTTTATTATTGCATAAAAATTTGACAGTTAAAATTTATTTATTTGCGTATAAACTGCTAGTTAAACAGTTATTAAATTTATTATTGAATGTAAACTGTTAGTTAATACCTGTATTTATTACCTGTTATATTTTATATGCTCTATGTTGATGTTTGTTTAAACTGGATGATGATTTGTAATAAATGGTTGAAGATTGATATTTGGATGAATGAATGTTTATTTATATTAACAGCAAGTTGTTATGCATTTCATTTCGTTCGGGATTACGGTTTGAAATGATATACAACCGCATTTTTTTATTAAATTGCGGATTGAAATGATAAATATCCGTATCACTTGACCATAGTATAGAAAATTATATACAGGCACCGTGGTATATATATAAAATGATTTTTGAAAGGATTTTATGGTTTTGGAGAGGATACGGTTTAATAAATATTAATTTTTGATCTTACATAAAATCTTATTTTATGTACATATATAGTTAAATTATTGAATTTAAGCTGTGTATAAATTTGTTAAAGAAAATAAATAAGATGAATAATGGAGTTTGATTATTTTATAATATATGGTTAAGTACATGTTAAGATATTGAGAATATATAGAGTTTTAAATGATTTAAACCAATTAATATTGGGAGTTAAATGGAAAATTTTATTTGGAATCGAGCTTAATTAAGAATTTAACTTCACAAGTTGATGTAGAATTTATTAACTTGGAAATTAAAAATAAGGGGTATGATATTTATAAGTGAATTTTATTTCAAGATGAATTAAATGAATATTTCTAGTATACATAAATTGAAGGAATTTTTTAGATAAAAGTAATTTGAGATTTACTTAAATGATTACTGGTTTATTATGCAAATATTTCAAACTAAATAATAGGACTTTAAATTGTTGAATAGAAATTTCCAACCTTAGTTCCAATTGTTTAATATTCAAAGTTTGATATATATTGAAACTGAAGTGGTTATTGAAACTGAAAGCGATTTTGAAATCTATGGATTTTAACTTAATTTTAAATAAAATAAACTGTAAGTCGCGGAAATTATTTTATTTTATAAAGTATAAATGCAAACTATTTTATTCTATATACCGTTTGAATATCCAAACCATCCAAGTTTTCGAAGTTATGGTTTAAACCTATGAATTTTCGAAGTATTATAGTTTGAAAGTTATTCAATATTTGGTTTCCAATTATTATAAATATTAAAGAAATATGATTTTGGAAAAGAAATATATTTGAAATAGAATGATATTATATTTATTTGGGTTTTTATAAAGTTAATATTAAACGAGTTTGTTTTGAAATGGAAAGGATATCGTATTTATACGGTTTTGAAATAGATAATTTATTCTGGTTTTGAAAGTATAATTATTTTTAAATGACCGCGGTGTTATAATAACGTTTGGTTATTGAAGAGACCGGGATCGGAAGTTGCCATACTCTCTGCCAACTCCGAAAACCACTTTAACAACTGTGTACGCTGTGGAGATTCCATAATGAAGTAGGTTGGTGGCGGCGTTTCCTGTAAGGTAAATACGTGGACACAACTCCCGTGAGTTGGCATAAGGTGGCTAAAACATGAGCGATTGACGGGTTAGTAAGGTAGCACCATTGATCGGACACATCCCTTCGATATTATACTTTGACTTTTGGATTGATTCGGTATCCACTTTTGATTTTATTTAGGGGTGTGGCTCGAGGTTGGGCGATAGCTGCGCGCTACGCGTTACCACCGACCCGGAAGCGTTATTGGTATGTCTACCCTTGCATTGCCTAGTTGTGTCGTGTCACCTATCCTATCACGCCTTGTACGAGTTTGGATTTCTCCCGTAGCCCGTGTGGTATCCTCTGGTGGCTTCCCGATCAGGAGGGACTATGATATTGGATGGACTACTAGGACTATTATTGTGTTAAAGGGGAGATTGGGTAACTCCTTAGCGCTATTTAAAAGTAAGTTTATTTTATAAATAGACACTATTATAATAGCGCAATATACTACATAGTAAATGGTTTAACGGATCCTTAGGAGATGTAAATCCGGAGCATCTCTTGAGTTACTGCGCTTACATTTATTTCTGCAAATTTGACTCACATAAGATCTTTTAGTTCTGACTCGAGTGTTTTTGTCTTTTCAAATTCGCTCGGGTCAGTTCGAGCGTTTCAGGATTTGAAGATTTAGCTCTGGAGGACGAAGACGAAGATTTGTATTACTATTATATAGTATATTATTCCACTACACCATTTAATTCCGCTGCATTGATATTTATTGGTATGTGAACTCTGATATTTATTGTATAAAGAAGAAGCAAATGTGTGTAAACAGTTTTGTGAACTATATATTGATTATTATATTTTATCCTTCCGCTGTGACATTCTGTTTTATTTTATTTCTTCTCCGTTTTTCTTATTTACCCCATAACAATTCGCCCTTCCGTATGGTTTGAATTGGCATGGGTGTCGATTTAAAGCGTGCGAAAAGGCGGGACGTTACGGTTGGTATCAGAGCTTTGGTTTAGCGATAAACCTAAGCTTTATGGGGTTTGACTCTTTATTAATAGGGTAGTAATACCCTATGGGAGTCGCTGAGTGTATATATATGAGAGAGCATATTTGTTAGTGCTATAAAAAGGTTTTAATATTGTGTTAATCTGTTCCGTTTTGTATTCATAAATTCTGGTTGGTGCATGGGACGCTATGACATTAATAGGGATTTCTAAACACTTAATAGGACAGACCGACATAATATTTGTTTTTAATATAGGTAAATGAAATAATTTTGCCTATTATTTTTCTATATAAAATAAAAAAATTCAAATGATATCTATATTTGGCTGCAATAGATTGGTTGTTAGGTAATAAAGTGTATAAATAATAATAGAAATAAGATCAAAAAATAAAATAAATGAATTTGGGAAATTTAGAACTTAAGATCTAGGGTTTTGAAATTTCTTTCGAATAAGTTTTGGAATATAATAATATTGTTTATAAGTATTTTCTGAGATAAATATTTCAATATAATTCGGTAGAATTGTTTTAAAGAAGATTTTGAGAAAATAAGTTTTGTACTTTCCTCTCCGTCGCTGGAAAATAATTTCGGTGATGGCGGCCGCATCATTGACTTTCATTTTCGAGTTTCGAAGTGGGAAGGCCAATGCAGTAGTTTTACTGCAGATTTATTTTGATAAACAAATATAAATTTTAAATTGTTTTAAATATATTAGAGATATATAAGTTGTAAGAATATATTTATCTATTATTTTAAAAGAAAATGAAATTTAACCCGGTATCAAATTCTTAAATTTCTGTTAATTAATTGTTTCAATTATTGTAGTGAAATGAAAGGTAATTAATTAATAATTGAAACCTCTAATTTAGGTAAGATATTTAATGCTAAGTTATAAAGTAAAATAAAAAGGAAGTTGAAATTGTAACTTATAAGGAAAAGGTAAAAATTTATTAAGCAATGAATTAATTAAAGAAATGGGAAACTTGTATAACTTTCAATTACATTCTTTAAAAGCATATATATAACTTACCAAATATTAAAAGTTGAAATATTAATAAGAGGATGTAGTAGATATTATACAAGAAATAAACCTGAGGTAACGAAAGTAATTAATCAAACTCTTTAATAAACAAGGATTTGATGTTGTAATTGTTGTAAACTTAAGTTACAATTGAAATTTTACTATATTTAAATATAATTAAAAGTAAGTATCATAAATAGATGATTATAAACTTATGTAAATGTTAAAGTTAATTATTTTAGTAAACAGAAAGATGAACACTGTAATAAATGAAATTAAGTAAAAAAATAAATGAAGCAAACATTTAATGAGAAAATGTAAATTAAAAAGATAAGTCACTGTATAAATAAATAAAAAAAAAAAAAATCAAACAACAAAGATATGAAATGAAATTAATAATAAGTTAAGTTGATTGTTATTTGGATTTGTTGTGGTTCAGTGATGGTTGTTTGGGTAAGGAGATTTGAAATTGTTTGGATGGAAAAATATAATCTACTTTGTTTCATCTAAGACTATTGAGTATATGATGCACTTGATAGTTATTTTTCATTCCGTACAATTTAAAAATTTTAAACCCGAACAACTATTTATTTGTTTGATTGAATGGTTGTATTGTATTTGTTGAGATTGATGGTTGTTGTATTGATTTGTTGTTAGTGATTGAAACCACTTAAATATTTCACTTTATATAAATTGTTAACTCTTTGGATTTTATAAGTGAAATGTAGGTTATGGAAGCAATTGCTACTGCTTTTGGTTCCATAAATTAAGCCTAAATTGCCCGACAAATAGGTATGTTTCGGATTACGGTTATAACGTTATTTTATATATTTTCCCGGGTTTGGAATATTATATTTTGGATAATATATGTAATATAATTGTTATATTTGGATACTATATTTTCTCCCGAGCCTCTCCATACGAGGGAGACTCTGCCGAAATTTTTCGTAAATTTTTGGACTTAGAAATTTTTGAAATATTTTTCCAAACTTTATTTATTCAAGTATAAAAGGATATAATAATTATAAAATGGGTATATTTTATTTAAAGTAAATTTTGTAAATTATAGTTTATAAGTTAATATTTTGAATAAGATGTCTTGTTTATTTAATTCTTCCTTCTCCCTTCTTTTTCCTTTTCGGGGACGAAAAGTTTTCAGTGGGGGAGAGTGTAACGACCCATAAATTTCGTGCATTTAATTTGGTTGAATTAATTAGCTTTGTAATTAAATTTAGTAGAAAGAAAAAAAACTTTACAAACGAATATTGAGATGAACACTAAATTAAAATATATAAATGGTGACTTAAAACCTATTTACTAGCATTTTGAATAAATTTCAATAAACGAAATGGGGTAAGTAATATACCTGGATATAAATTCATTTAAAGGAAATTTATTTAATATGTTAATGTAAAGTTAGAAAATATTGGAATAAATGATAATTCCATTTTTTAAGCAGTTATTATAAGTTACATGTTTGGATAGAATCAATAATTGATGGATTAAATGGCAAGTAATTAGAATTTAATCCTATAAAATTTGGAAACTGAATGTAATGTAAAGTAATAAGGTTAGTGCAATATCCATTAATGAATGGAATGAAATAGGACTAATATAAATGTATATTAGGTTATAAATCAATTTGAATGAAAAAAAAGAACGTAAATAATGATTGATGAATAAATATACAAGTATATTAAAGGTTATAATAGTGGGTTACTAGTAAATTCACTCATTTACCAATAAAGATAATTAGATGTGCCTTGATGATAATTAATAACATAACGGAAAAGAGTAAATGTATCCATTAGAATATTAATTGCAATTGGATAGGGATTTTAAGTAACAATGTTAATGCAAGGTAAGTAATGCTAAAGTAAAGTCAATAATAATGAATAGTGATTAATTCAAAATTTGTAACATATATTATAAATTACCTGCTTATTTGTTAATGGAATTAGAAGTTGTAATAAGTGATAATAAAATGAATGAATGTCACACTAATGGAAAATGAAATAACGTTCGTTTAAATGTTGGGAAATTATAGGGTCGTATTTATTATAAGCATTACTTTAATAATTATGATTAATGGTGAAATTAATACGAGAAGTATGTAAAGTAATAACTAAGAAAGGTAATACGTTATAAATTGATTATGACCTAAACTTAAGTGTAAGTTAAAGGTTGAAATTGAATCTAAACCATTCAATTGGAAACTTATCAAAATAAATTGGATTCAATGTATAATAAATAGGTTATTTTAAGAAATTGAAATAAATTCTATAATTGGTGAATTAAGTTATTTTAAATAGAGATGGGAATTGGTTTAAAGAATTATAAATTAGTAAGTAAATCAAGATGATGGAATTTATGAATTTATGAATTTGAATCTTTAATAGTGAGTTAATTTATTAAATTTATAATAGTTGGATTTATTGCCAATAAATGAAATCAAATATTTAATTATTACGTTAATTTAAAAATTAAGTTGAAAATGGAAAATATTTATGTGATAATTTTTAAATACAATGGTAAACCCTTCTATTTGAAATTATGAATGGAATAATTATTGGTAAATTCAATTTAATGGAAATTTTGGAAATTTATCTATAATTTTGAATTTTATGAAATTGAAGATTTCTATTGATTAATCTTTAATAAACTGACTTTTAAAAAAATTGTTAAATCATTGTAAATGTTTGAAAATTATAAAGTGATAAAGATTGCAAAGTTCAGAATTTTTAACGCGAAATTTGATTTAATTAATTTGTTTTAAATTTATTTAATTAATATAAAAATAGCCATTTTGGTCACGGACTCGGATTTCGACGAAACCAGTTTCATCGGATCCATGACAGTGAATTATTGTGGGGTTTCAAGTTTCGTAGCGATCGGACTTGTCGTTTGATCGTACGAACGCGAAATGCCTTGAAATCGATTTAATTGAAATCAATTTGAAAATATTGTTTTTAACATAACTTCTTCATACGATGGAATTTAGGCTTGAAACTTGTTCCATCGCGTTTAAAATATTTAAAAATATCTATTTTGATAAATGGGATGATTCATTTTCGTTCCGGAGCGGAAACGGACTTTTCAGGGGCAATTTTGTCATTCAAACAAATTGACTTGAACAGTAACCTACGAAAATGATGGAACTGGGCTTCGAAACCAGTACCATTGCGTTCAGAAGGCCTTTTATGTTAGGATCGCCTGTGAGCACGCTTAAATTGGACTCTGGCCCGTTTTTGACGTTAAACTCTATAAATACACATGCAAACCGAGACAGTTTTATTATTATTTTATTTCAGAAACCCTAATTCTATACCATGGCCGTCACTTATTCAATGGCCAGAAATTGCTTATCTTCTTTCCTCAATATCTTTCAATCCGTTCAAAGAAATCGAAAAATTCCAAAAGCAAAGTTGTAGATCTCGGTGAGTTCTTCAAATCCATACGGTTGATCTATGCTATTGGACCATGGATTCGCCAGAATCTGGCTTGGAAGCATGGACGTATTTTATTGGATTGCGTGCAAACGGTAGCGAGTGGTGATGTGAAACTTGGTCCGTAGGTGGCTCTCAAGGTAGCACACACACTGGTAGTCGCTGATCGAGCTCTATATGTCTCGAGTTGCGTGTGCACGGAAGAAAGTGGCGCGTGCGTGATGGGTTAGTAGGTTCGTGGATAAGGAAGAAGAGGATGGTACGTTATATTTTTTTATGTATTAATTAATTATGTTATATTAAAATTTAAATCTTTTAACTCGAATAACTTTTGCATACGAGCTCGGATTGACGCGCGGTTTTCTCCTTTAGGTTCATATCGAAATTCCAGACACTTTCACGCTAGTTTGGACGGATTTGGAGACTGTCAAATTTTTGGGTTTAAATCGGATTTAAATTCGATTTAAATTCAAAAGGTGAGTGTTTTAACCCACTCACAACTTCTAAAGTTTCTTATGTTTGTTAAAATGATTTTAGATATGAGTAGAAATTTATTTATGACTGTTTGGCATGTTTTATTCATTATCTCAGTTAAATTGCATTTATTTAAATTAACTGTGAATTAATTTTATTATTGCATAAAAATTAGATAGTTAAAATTTATTTATTTGCATATAAACTGCTAGTTAAACAGTTATTAAATTTATTATTGAATATAAACTGTTAGTTGATACCCGTATTTATTACCTGCTATATTTTATATGCTCTATATTGATGTTTGTTTAAATTGGATGATGATTTGTAATAAATGGTTGACGATTGATATTTGGATGAATGAATGTTTATTTACATTAACTGTAAGTTGTTATGCATTTCATTTCGTTCGGGATTGACGTTTGAAATGATACACAACCGCATTTTTTTATTAAATTGCGGATTGAAATGATAAATATCTGTATCACTTGACCATAGGATAGAAAATTGTATACAGGCACCGTGGTATATATATAAAACTATTTTGAAAGGATTTTATGGTTTTGGATAGGATACGGTTTAATAAATATTAATTTTTGGTCTTATATAAATCTTATTTTATGTACATATATAGTTAAATTATAGAATTTAAGCTGTGTATGAATTTGTTAAATAAAATAAATAAGATGAATAACGGAGTTTGATTATTTTTTAATATATGGTTAAGTACATGTTAAGATATTGAGAATATATAGAGTTTTAAATGATTTAAACCAATTAATATTGGGAGTTAAATGGAAAATTTTATTTGGAAGCGAGCTTAATTAAGAATTTAACTTCATAAGTTAATGTAGAATTTATTAACTTGGAAATTAAAAATAAGGGGTATGATATTTATAACTGAATTTTATTTCAAGATGAATTAAATGAATATTTCTAGTATAAATAAATTAAAGGAATTTTTTTAGATAAAAGTAATTTGAGTTTTACTTAAATGATTACTGGTTTATTATGCAAATATTTCAAACTAAATAATAGGACTTTAAATTGTTGAATAGAAATTTCCAACCTTAGTTCCAATTGTTTAATATTCAAAGTTTGAAGTATATTGAAACTGAAGTGGTTATTGAAACTGAAAGCAATTTTGAAATTTATGGATTTTGACTTAATTTTAAATAAAATAAATTGTAAGTCGTGGAAATTATTTTATTTTATAAAGTAATTTTAAATGCATACTATTTTATTCTATATACCGTTTGAATATCCAAACCATCCAAGTTTTCGAAGTTATGGTTTAAACCTATGAATTTTCGAAGTATTATAGTTTGAAAGTTATAATTCAATGTTTGGTTTCCAATTATTATAAATATTAAAGCAATATGATTTTGGAAAAGAAATATATTTGAAATAGAATGATATTATATTTATTTGGGTTTTTATAAAAATAATATCAAACGAGTTTGTTTTGAAATGGAAAGGATATCGTATTTATATGGTTTTGAAATAGATATTTTATTCTGGTTTTGAAAGTATAATATTTTTAAATGACCGCGGTGTTATAATAACGTTTGGTTATTGAAGAGACCAGATCGGAAGTTGTCATACTCTGTGCCAACTCCGAAAACCACTTTAACAACCGTGTACGCGGTGGAGATTCCAGAATGAAGTAGGTTGGTGGCGGCGTTTCCTGTAAGGTAAATATGTGGACCCAACTCCCGTGAGTTGGCATAAGGTGGCTAAAACAAGAGCAATTGACGGGTTAATAAGGTAGCACCTTTGATCGGACACATCCCTTCGATATTATACTTTGACTTTTGGATTGATTCGGTAGCCACTTTTGATTTTATTTGGGGGTCCGGTAGCTGCGCGCTACGCGTTGCCACCGACCCGGAAGCGTAATTGGTATATCTACCCTGGCATTGCCTAGTTATGCCGTGTTACCTACCCTATCGCGCCTTGTACGAGTTTGGATTTCTCCCGTAGCCCGTGTGGTATCCTCTGGTGGCTTCCCGATCAGGAGGGACTATGATATTGGATGGACTACTAGGACTATTATTGTGTTAAAGGGGAGATTGGGTAACTCCTTAACGCTATTTAAAAGTAAGTTTATTTTATAAATAGACACTATTATAATAGCGCAATATACTACATAGTAAATGGTTTAACGGATCCTTAGGAGATGTAAATCCCGTGCATCTCTTGAGTTACTGCACTCATATTTATTTCTGCAAATTTGACTCACATAAGATCTTTTAGTTCCGACTCGAGTGTTTTTGTCTTTTCAAATTCGCTCGGGTCAGTCCGAGCGTTTCAGGATTTGAAGATTTAGCTCTGGAGGACGAAGACGAAGATTGTATTACTATTATCTAGTATATTATTCCACTACACCATTTAATTCCGCTGCATTGATATTTATTGTTATGTGAACTCTGATATTTATTGTATAAAGAAGAAGCAAATGTGTGTAAACAGTTCTATGAACTATATATTGATTATTACATTTTATCCTTCCGCTATGAGATTCTGTTTTATTTTATTTCTTCTCCGTTTTTCTTATTTACCCCATATCAATCCGCCCTTCCGTATGGTTTGAATTGGCACGCGTGTCGATTTAAAGCGTGCGAAAAGGCGGGACGTTACATTGGCATTGAAGACATTATCTTTCCGCTGCTATTCTTTGTATCTCTAATAGTATTGATATCTATTGTATCATTTTATTGTATCATCATTGTATTCGATTATTTTATCAAATGTTGTATATCTATGTATTATTTCACCTTCTTCCGCTGTGTTGTACTTAATGTGTTATAAGCTTCGGCGAACCAGGTTCGACGTTTGGATCTGCGGCATTTGAATAGGAGTGTCGTATTCGGTGCTGACTTTCGAAGGTCGAGTCAGGGTCGTTACAGTTGTATTAGAACTGAAGGTTAAAACTTTAGCTCAGGAGTATAAAACATTAAGTAACTCATTAGAGATAGGGTGAAGTATACCCTAGAATGAGTAATCCCTAAGATATCCATACGAATGCCTCAGTAAATTCTCTTACTATTCACTGAAAGTAAGTATGAGTATGAGAAGAGAACGAGATAGGGGACAGGGAGTACCAGTATAAATGGTCAATACCCTGCGACTGTGGAAATAACTTTCATATCAATCTCCTTGGATTCGTCTTTCCAATTTCTTTGATGTCTTCGTGGCAGCTCTAGAAAGAAGTTTGGGTATGATGGTGGCCTACGAATCATGTAGATAAGTCTCTATTTCGTATTCTCTTCGCCAAATTTCTATCAGCTTTTCATTTTTAACTTTAGCGAAATTGAAATTTGATTTGAAATAAATTGGTTAACTAAAATATAAAGTTAAATAAATTGTATCGATAAAATGATTTCGATTAAACCAAAATTTGAAATCCTATCGTAATTTTTTATGAGGATCAAAGTCCAAAGTGGGACAAATTAGATATATAATTTGGGGTGTTCAGACTTAAGTTTGGAACCCATATCTAGCGTTTGAGAATTATGGAAGATTAAATCCATTTATCTATCGTTTGGGTCTCGATATATTCTACAAAACGATTAGTTATCCCTACGAACTAACCAGCGCCTCTGCATATTTCGTAGATCGGATGACCCGAGTATCATATGAAATAATGGTATGAGTTTGTTCTCATATTATCGATATTCTAATTGGTAAACTGAATACAGAATAAATATTTCGATCTAATTTGATCAATCATTTCTTTATCTATCATCTATTCTTTCTCATCTCCCTTGCAAATTTCGAGGACGAATTTTTTTTAAGGGGGGAATATGTAACGATCCCCATTTTTTAATTAATTTTAAATTGATAATTAGGATGAATTTTTGAATAAAATTGTAGATTAATTCGAATTTTCCAATAAGATATTTGTTTATTTGGACATTGATTTTGAAATCTAACTGTGGATTTGAAATTCTATATTTAAAATCTTATAAATAAAAACTAACATCCTAAAATTTGTCAATATAAATTAAAAATATATTTTGAACTTTTAAAATTTAAGTTGAAAATAAACTGAAGAAAAAAAAATCTCAAACAATTAAATAAGTGAAAATTTGATATGAATAAAATTCCAGTTTTATTATGAGTTTAAAATATTGAAATAATGAATGTTTTAAAAAGCCATTTAAATTTAAAATCTTATGTATATGTATATTACAAATATGAGTAAAAATTGAATACATATTGGGAATTTAATTAAATTATTTAGGATATGCGTGAATATAACAAATGGACATAAATGTTTGTATTTCAAGTTTAAAATTGAAATCTAAATTTAAAAATAAGTGTTCCAGAAAAATAAATTCAACTTGTGTTTCAAAAAAAATTTGTTAAAAAAACCGGGTTTGCTGTTTTTATTGACCAACCCGAGGCTTGTTCGAGTTTTACCCCGAGCCAAACATCCCCTGCTTCGAGTTTTGCCTAATTTGGACCCGAGTGACATTTTTTCTTCAAAAATTTGTTTAAGTATTATAATCAACCCGATACAACCCCCAACTACGCGAGCCTGACTTCGAGTCTCCTCCTCCCTAACCCGAGTAGTGCTTCGAGTTCTCCTCCTTCTTCCCAACACCAGAGGAACTAATACACAACGTGTCACGTATACGTGCAAAACCAGTGGACGACGTTCTGGTCATCGACTCCACCTCCGGCAAGACGACGTTAACCCACTCAAGCCCCCAAGCCTCCAGAACCTGGCATTCATCACGAAATCGAAAATTTAGCCTATGGGTTCGATTGTACAGAAACTGGATCGCCCAAACCCATCAAACTATCACCTCCGACCATCGACGATCGTGCCACGTTGCTCGAAGCCTCCATGATACCCAAGGATTCAAACCCCCCACGACCGATTGCCTGAAATGCCGTGTTGATGACGTAGTTAACCCGCGACCTCACCATCCAAAATACAGAGTTTAAACCCTAATTTCGTCTCGGATTGAAAATTTAAGGGTTTATAAACTTTACTCGTATTTTCCCAGTAATCTCGAACACCCAAACAATCTGTGACGACAAATTCGAGGGCCGCGATCGTTCAGATCATCTGATTTTGATAAAAAATGCACTTTTCTAATCAACCCCCAATTCTCAGTGAAAAGTTAATGAAAAATTTTGATTTTTGTTTTTAAAATCATCATTTTTACGGGGGATTCACATAGTGTTATTGAAATTAAAATTTGTGAAGTTTGAACTTCTTGAAAAGTTTGAATGGTGGTTGTTTTTATAATTTCTAGAAAAAGAACTATATAAAATCTGTTTTAATTCATTACTGAAATGTAATACAAGTTTAAACAATGTTTTAACTTGTTTACAATCTTTGTCAGAATCAAAGAGAGAGAGAGATTTAGATTTTCTTTGATATAGGTTAACCTGTAAACCAAATTTAGTTGTCACTGTGTTTATTTAGTTTCCAGTATAAGAAAATTCCAAAACTTTCTTTGATTAATTAAAAAAACATAGCGCAAGTTTAAATAAAACTCCATCTTGTTTCACTGAAACAAAATGCATGTTCAACCATAGTTTATTATTCAGATTTATTAGAGATAGAGAGAAAGAAGGGGCTTGACATGTTTTGTTTTCCTGAAGCTAAACAGGGACTAGCATTTTTTGTACAATCAACATGCACAACCAAAAATTCATTCAAATATTCAAGATTATTGCACGCAACCCAAGTTTAACTTTCCTAAGCATCCATACAGCAACAATCAATTAAAAGAAAACGAGGGTTTACTCACCTCTTCCCTGATGAAAAAAGGCTCTTGACAGGTTTTTTCCATAACAGATATGAAACTTGGCAACTACTCTTCCTTTTCCTATTTTAAATTGGAGTTTTGATCTGCAAATTAAAATTACAGATCTTTGTTTACTCTTTGCTAAGTTCATTTACTTCATTCATTAATAACAATAATTTTTCAATTGACTTATAGTACTGAAAAATTTATAACAGAGAAAGCCTCTTTTTTTTCTGCAACTTTAACACCAGAAGTAGATTAATTCTTTGATCTTGATTCCCCTGCAAATGATTGATTATTATTGTATTACATTCTTCCTTCATTAGAGATTTAATTTCAAGTTTAAATTTCAAAAAGAAATTTACTTGCCTTTTAAATTATTTCCAGAAAAAACTTTGCACTGCTCTTTGGCAAACCTGAAGCTTCCTTGTTTATTTCAAATCTACAGTTTTGAATTTTTGTTTGTGTTAAAACTTGGTTTTAAAATCATAATTTCATTAACTATAATTTTAAAAAACTTACCCGAGCCTAAAGCTTTGAGATGATTTAGATACTTTCCTTTTTCTCTTGGATTGAATTGAAGATAGGCAGCTTTTTTTCTGATTTTTACTTTTCTTGAGTGTTGGAGTTGGAGATGATAAATCTTTTGATTACTGAACTTTTCAGAGATTTGGAGGTTTAATAAATTTAAATTTGGAAGTTGAAAGGTGTAACGTCCCGCCTTTTTGCATGCTTCAAATCGAAACACGCCAATTCAAAGCATACGGAAGGGCGGATTGTTATGGGGTAAATAAGAAAAACAGAGAAGAAATAAAATAAAATAGAATCTCACAGCGGAAGGATAAAATATAATAATAAATATACAGTTCATAAAACTGTTAACAAAATAATTGATTCTTTTTTCTATACAATAAATATCAGAGTTCACATACCAATAAATATCAATGCAGCGGAATTAAATAGTGTAGTGGAATAATAGTAGATGATAGTAATACAAATCTTCGTCTTCGTCATCCAGAGCTAAACTTCAAATCCTGAAACGCTCGGACTGACCCGATCGAATTTGAAAAGACAAAAACACTCGAGTCAGAACTAAAAGATCTTATGTGAGTTAAATTAACAGAAATAGATATGAGTGCAGTAACTCAAGACTCGGGATTTACATCTCCTAAGGATCCGTTAAACTATTTACTATATAGTATATTTCGCTATTATAATAGTGTCTAATTGTAAAACAAACTTACTTTTTAATAGCGTTAAGGGGTTACCCATATAGCCCTTAACACAAATAATGCCAATAGTCTATATAGTGCGTGCATATCTCCTGATCGGAAGACTACGAGAAGACACTCCATAGGTACGACACAAATAGAAACTCGTACAAGGCGCGATAGGGTAGGTGACACGGCACAACTAGGCAATGCCAGGGTAGATATACCAATTACGCTTCCGGGTCGGTGGTAACGCGTAGCGCGCAGCTACCGCCCACCTCGAGCCACACCCCCAAATAAAATCAAAAGTGGCCACCGAATCAATCCAAGAGTCAAAGTATAATATCGAAGGGATGTGTCCGATCAAAGGTACTACCTTATTAACCCGTCAATCGCTCATGTTTTAGCCACCTTATGCCAACTCACGGGAGTTGGGTCCACGTATTTACCTTACAGGAACCGTCGCCACCAACCTACTTCATTCTGGAATCTCCACCGCGTACACGGTAGTTAAAGTGGTTTTCGGAGTTAGCAGAGAGTATGACAACTTCCGATCCCGGTCTCTTCAACAACCAACCGTTATTATAACATCGCGGTCTTTAAAATAGTTTATACTTTAAAACCAGAAAATAATTATCCATTTCAAACCCATAAATACGATATCATTTCCATTTCCAAAATAACTCATTTTGATATTATTTTCATAAAACCCAAATCAATAGTATCATTTTTATTTCAAATATATTTTTTCCAAAATCGTACTGCATTTAAAATTTATAATA
Source organism: Allium cepa (assembly GCA_030765085.1). Taxonomy (NCBI): domain Eukaryota; kingdom Viridiplantae; phylum Streptophyta; class Magnoliopsida; order Asparagales; family Amaryllidaceae; genus Allium; species Allium cepa. Next base: position 833,048,706 of record CM060941.1, read on the forward strand.
CCTTGAAACCAAATAGTTGATTTTTTTACTTTCAACATAATACTTTGAAATCCATAGTTTTAAAACCATAACTTTCAACTTAAATGGTTTGGATATTCAACAGTATATAAAATAAAATAGTTGAATTTAAAATTTCTTTATAAAGTAAATAATTTCCATGCCTTTACAATTTTTTATTCACTTTAAATTCAGTCTAAACCCATAACTTTTAGATTCACTTTCAGTTTGAATAAAACACTTCGATTTTCAATATTTTCAAACTTTAAGAATTTAATGAATTTCAAAACTAAGGTTGGGAATTTCAAATCAACAATTCAATTTCCTATTATTTAGTTTGAAAGGTTTATATGATAAATCCATAACCATTTAAAATAAACTAAATTTATGAACACTAAAATTTCCTTTCATTTATTTATACTAGCATTATTCATTAAATCCAGTTATAAATATCATACCTTTAAAATTCCAAGTTTAATAAGTTTACACCAACTTGTGGCGTTTAATTTTTATATAAGCTCAATTCCAAATAAATTTCCAATTTATTTTCCAATCTTAATTGATTTGAACCATTTAAAACTCTATATATATACAATATCTTAAACCTGTAGTTAATCATATAATATAAATTATCAAATTCCATTTTTCAACTTATTCATTTTTATTTAACAAATTATGCATAGCTTAAATTTGATAATTTAACTATATATGTATATATATATAATATATTTATATCATATCCAAATTTAATATTTATTAAACCGTATCATATCCAAACCATAAAATTATTTCAAAAATAATTTTATATATATACCACGGTGCCTGTATATAATTTTCTATCCTATGGTCAAGTGATACGGATATTTATCATTTCAATCCGTAATTTAAAAATAAAATGCGGTTGTATATCATTTCAAACCACAATCCCGAATGAAATGAAAATGCATGATGACTTGCAGTTTATATAAGATAGAACACATCATCCATTCATCCAATATCAATCATCAACCAATTTATTTCAATCATCATCAATTTATTTCAATCATCATCAATTTAAACAAACATCAATATATATACATATATAATATAACAGGAAATAAATGACAGTTATTAACTAACAGTTTATATTCAAAATAAATTCATTAACTGTTTAACTATCAGTTTATATGCAAATAAATAAATTTTACCTGTCAATTTATATGCAATAATAAAATTAAATAACAATTTAATTCAAATAAATGCAATGATGAATAAAATATGCCAAACAGTCATAAATGAATTTCTACTCATATCATAAATTAATTTAACAAACATAAGAAAACTTAGAAGTTGTGAGTGGGTTAAAACACTCACCTTTTGAATTTAAATCGAATTTAAATCCGATTTAAACCCAAAAATTCGACGGTCTTCAAATCTGTCCAAACCAGCGTCAACGCGTCTGGAATTTTATTACGATCCTAATAAAAAAATCCGTGTAAATCGGACATCGTATGCAGAAGTTATTTGAATAAAACGATTTGAAAATCAAAATAAAAATAAAGAACACCCTTACCATAGATGCCACGCAAGCAGAACACGTCACCGCCCCCCTTCCTTCGTCTCTCAGAAACCCTACGCGCGCACGATGAAAGAACCGCAGCCGCCACTTCCTGAAACTCTAAACCCATTTCTTCTCGACCACACGATCCCTTCCACCTAGATCCGAGGCCGCCGCTGCTCTATCCTCTCCAGGCCGACCCTGTTGATGCCTTGCGGCCACCCCAAACGTCCCCAGGCCGAGGGCGAAAATTCTCCACCAAATCACGATTTGTGACGACTCCCCTTTGTTTCGAGACTAACGAACCGTATGGATTGACTCCATACGTCGTGCTCCACGCTCCAGTACTCTCTGATCATCACTAAGTCGACGATCTGTCATTGATTGACCATTCATACCATGAACGGCCGAAAACAATTTGAAATTTTCTGGACGAAAAATAGCTCCAATCGAAAAACGAACAGTACCAGCAGATTATGCTCTTCGAGAACTATGACATATAATTTTTGTGAATTTTTTTGGAGACTTTGAATTTTTGACTTTCGATTTGATTTTTGAAATTTGAATTTAGATCTAGGGTTTGTAGCCATTCGAAAGAAGAGGAGCTGAAGAAATGAACGCACAAACAAATGAACATAGATGGAGGCTAGGGTTTATAACTGGGATTATATAGATAGGCTAGAAAATAGAGTAAATGGATCCGATAAACAAACGTGCTGAACGATAAATAGCCTAAAAAGCCCGTTCTGACCCCGAAACGAAATTGGGTAATCCTATATATCCAAATAGGTGTTTTAAAATATTCTGAATGCAATGGAAAAAGTTTCACGTCCAAATTCGACCGTAAGAAGAAGTTATGCTGAAAACAATATTTTCAAATTGATTTCAAATTGATTTCAATAAAATCGATTTCAAGGCATTTCGCGTTCGTACGATCGAACGACAAGTCCGATCGCTACGAAAATTGAAACTCTACAATAATTCACTGTTACGGATCCGATGAAACTGGTTTCGTCAAAATCCGCGTCCGTGACCAAAATGACTATTTTTATATTAATTAAATAAATTAAGAATTAGTCAATTTAATCAAATTTCCCATTTCTCTTTGATAATTGACTATTCTTATTATTATAATTTTTCAATCACCTATACTAATTTAAACAAAATTTAACTTGTCGAATTAAAATTTAGAAATTCCCAAATTTCATTAATTTCACCAAATTGTAAATTAAATTTCCAATAGTTAAATTAAATTTACTTTCCATTAATTATTGTCAAATAGATGAATTTATCATTGGATTCATAACTTCATTACGTAAATATCTCCAATTTCCTCTAAATTTATATTTACATAATATCTAAATATTAAATTTCAAATATTACTTCAATTAACGTTAATGTAATAATTATTTATTATTTATTGCAATTGATTATCAGTCATAATTTGTATACTAAATAGATGGTAAATCTTAAATACTTGTTATCATTAACGTTTTATTTCCACTTACAAATAAATGCAATTATTAAATATTCTTCCTTAATTAATAACCTTCCTATTTCCATTTATTATATCTTAGCAAATTATATCCATTAATTACGATTAACTATCCTAGATAAATTGGTTCACTTGGTTTCACTCCCTTTTATTTCATCAATCATCCTATTATGAATGGAATTTTACCTTGGTTACATCTTATTGAATCTAACATTTATCACTTACCAATTTATTCCACATCAACTGCCATAATTTAGTGAATTAATTGAAATTGATTACAAATTAACTCAATAACCTAATAAAATAAGTAACGTACAGTAAATATTATCACTACTCTTAATTTCACTCTTAAGGTTCATTATTTACACCCCCAAATACTGTAGTTACTTACATAACCTTGTTTTACTCAATTCACATTTATTTCAAACTATTCCAAAATTTATTCAATATTTGTTAGTTCTCTTATATTAAATTTATAACCAAGTGGAATCTTAACTTAAATTGGTTGAATTTCCTTTCCAGTTATTAATTTATTAGAATTTTATTTAAATTTCAATTTCTTGTAATAACTCATTGATTATACTTTTGCGTATCAAAAACAAGGTTCCAAATAAATAGGGTTTATTAAATTCAATCTTTATAAATAAGGCTATTACAATCAATGTAATATTTTCATTGGTTAATTATTAACTTTAATTATTGCAATTCATTGTCTAACATAAATTTTGAATCTATTTCCCAAATTTTCACATTTCAATTAATTAACACCTTACAATAGTTTACAAATAAAAGGGATTGTTCTAAATAAATTATTTATTGTCCTGCATTACTTTGTTACCTCCATTTACATTCACTTTCCATAAATCAATATTTAATTTCATTGATGAATTCAATACTTGCATTTATTTACTTATTTTTAACTTTATGTCCAAATGCAACAATTTCCACTATTACTATTAATTGCAATATATATTATTTAATTTGTAAATTTTACTTACCCTTGATACACCTAATTTCAACATTCTCTTTCATATAAATTAATAGGACTTTTTCCCTTTTTTTTCTTCCTAAATTTAAATTAAAATCTTATTAATTTTATTCATTTTAAACATTGAATTTATACGGGTTGTTACAAAAGGTTTCTGAAATTTTTTTTATTTGATTATTTTACTAAGGTAATGATGGTTTGTGCCATTTGTAAAAAGATATCATAAGCTTTTGATTTTTGTTAATCATTCTACTCTATCTTCCATGTTAATGTATATTCACATTTGTGATTTTGTTACAAGGCAAAAAATATTTATAAATTTTATCTATTTATCTATTGATGCTATGAGTAAATCACTTAACAATCTGAAGCTCTATGTGTTGTTTTGTGATGATGTTTGAAATTAATTGTGAAATATTACATGCATGCAAATCTGTATATGTTTATATGTTGAGGAAGATGTGCATGTTCAATCTACAGGCATATTTACTTCTGTTCAGTCCCAGATTGCTTAAAACCTGTTAAAGTTCTAATTCCTCTTCATTGGAACCTTATCTAACATTATAATCTGAATAAACCTTGTTTGTTTAGCTTTGTTTTGAAGTTCTAAATTTTATTTGAGTAAATTTAAAGTAAGTTTTTTTGGAAATGTTGAAAACAACAAGCAAACCCAAATTACGTTGAAATTTGATTTTTATAATTCCTGTTTTCAATTATATGTATGAAAACGTTTCTAAAATCCATGATTTTTAAAAGAAAAATCAGAAATTTTAATAATGTATTCTTGGTGAAACTCGAAGATGAACGGTGTGGCCATTTTTGCAAAATTCGATGATCGGGGAAATGTTAATTCTCGAGACTAAAGTTGGAGCATGGCTGGAGATTGGAGATCACCCGAAAATGCTTAATGATTTTATAAATCGTTGTGGTGGCTGGAGGGGATCGAAATAGGGTTTTGGGACCTTGTTTGAATGACGTTGTATTTATGGTTACTGCGCTGTCAAAGGAAGATCGGACTTCACCGCAAGGGTTGCAATCGAAGCTTGAGTGGTTGACGATGCTCTGGGTGGAGTGGTGCAATTTCTAGTGGCGTGGTTCGTCGTCGATGAGGCAGTTTGTCGATTGGGTTTTGTTCCAAAATTTGGATTTTTGGGTCAGATTCGTTTCTCGACCGAATTGAGTGGTAGATGTGACCGTGATTGGTTGAGTGGATCATCAATGAAGTGTAGAAGCCGGCGTCGATGACCGGAGTGACGTTGATCATCGGTGGAGGTGCACACGTGCACACGTACGTTGATGTTCGATGTGGTTTTGGGTGAGGGGAAGAAGATAAGTTTGCTCGGGCTTGTCTCGAATCATTGAGGGAATGGCTCTAAGTAAAGGAGGGACGCAAATGATTTTTTTAAACAGTTTTGAATTTTAAAAGCAAATCGTGATTTAAAAAGAAAAGAGAAGAAGGACGCGAGTTCTCGGAGACAGGCCCGTGAAACTTCGAATGTGGCTTGGGGAAAGAATGGGTTCTCTCGGGTTCATCTTCGTGTCGAGAATGTAAGCATAACAGTTTTTAAATTTCCAAAATATAACAAGATAATGTTTGAATAACGAAGTGATTAAGAATTTGCTTAATCAATGTTTTCAAATGATTTATATAATTGCTTCCAAGCATTAAATTAATAAGATTAATTGATGATTAAGTAAAGTTACTAATATAAAGGTTTTGTCTTTATTAAAGTCTTGATTTATTAAAGAATCATCTTCAACTTGAAAAAAATTATAAACCTCTCCTCTTCAAAAATCTGAAACAAAACCAGAAATTAGAAAATGAAAACCTGATCAAAGTGGAAAGTGAAAAGAAGTTTCAAAGCAAAACAGAATGCAGATCATAGAAAAGAAAAACTACAGAATTGAAAACAAGATAAAGTTCCAACCTGAAGATCACCTAAAACAACTCAAGACTGGGAAAAAAATCCTGAGATCAAAAAAACTTTCAAATCCTGGAATCAGTATAAATCAGAGTAAAAATCAAGAAGCATTTCAAAGCAACTTCTATTTTGGAAAGCAAACAATCAACCTAGAACCAAAACAAAGATGAAAAAAGCAAAGTAGTTTGAAAATTTGCATGGTCCAGATTTTCAAACTCAATTTTCTCCTCTGTTCTTCAAAAACAAGGTGAGCAAACTCTTTGACCTTGCTATTATCTTGATGTTTGAATTTATATTTCGAGCTATGATATGAATAGGCTAGAATGGTTGTGTGGATATTGTAGGATTGATTTCACCCTAAAGGGGGGTGAATAGGGTGATGCTATTAATTATAAAATTAATTGCGGAAGCTTATAGAATTATTTCAACACAGATCACAGAATAGTAGCAGCACAGATAATAGCAAAATAAAAATGCAGAAATAGAACGACACAGAATTTACCCAGCTTCGACAAAACCCTGCCTATGTGCTGCCTCCAAGGTTTCTACTAGAAATTAAGTAGTCACACGCTTACACACGTAAACTCGCGACACCCGCTACTGACTAACCTAACTCTATGCTCAAAACCTTGCCACAACTCATCCACTGAGTTGCGAATTCCCAAACTGCGCCATGTAGTTTGTCCCTTAGTCACACGACTAGTGATTACAACCGTATAAAATTTAAAAACAAATTTAAAAAGCAATTTTGAAAACAAAAGAAAAAAAACCCTAATTAAACTTCAAAAACAAAAAAGGTCGGCCCGTCCCCTTTTCAAATTATTTGGCCCGTTCCCTTCTCAAATTATTCGGCCGGTTCCCTTTTTGTTGAGATAATGGTTGCGCTCGTTCTTTTCTTCAAAAATTAGGGTTTTCGGTAATTCGATGATGCCGATTACAAATGCTCGATTCAACTTGATTTCCTTGCTTTGTTAGTTAATCGTCTCTTGAGATGCTTTCGGCCGCTTGATTGAGTTCGTCTCTGCTTTGATTTGGGTATGTGATTTTTGCTTTTGATTTCTGGTTTCAATGCTTGAACTCGATGATTTTGGAACTGCCGATGATGTTGCTTATATATAATTCAATGCCCTTGAATTTTTGTTCGTATCCATTTGATTGAATTCGTCACTTGAGTATTCTCGGCCATTTAATTTTGTTTTAATGCTATGGATATGTTCTGACTTGTTCATATCGTGTATTTCCTTTACTTCACTGTCACGGTTTTAGTTTGAAACCGTTCGATCATTCCTTGATCGTTATGGTAGTAACTTTCCTATTTTATTTTGGATTTGATTTTTGACTTTTTCAATTTTTACACACACTTGATTTCTGACTTGGTCATCTGGTTTTGAGAATGCGACTTCATCCCACTGCGTTGATATCTAGCAGCAGTAACTTCACTAAATTGTAACTATGCCATGTCTGGTTCATTGATCTGCATTTGATGATTTTTGACTTCATCTATGATTTCATGAATTTTTGTTGGCTTCAGCCTTGACTTAAGATTTTATTTAACTGTGTGCTTGATTACTTGCCGTTGTACGTTGCTATGTAGTGCCATTATTGTTCTGTTGCTCCACGTTGTCTCTTTGTATTTCTGTGCATTGTGCATTGTCCTTGTATCACTTGAGTCATTCGGTTGGCATTTATGTTTCATGAATACTTGCTGCCTGGACCTGTTGCACTATAACTATTGAGGCAGTGGCATTGGTATTTGAATCTTCACTTTCTCTTCATTATTGCGGCTATACTTTTGTTTGCTGCATTGTTGTTGCTGTTAGCATGTATATGTATACTTATTGTTGCCAGTTGCCTCTAGTTTTGTTAGTCTTGCCTTGTATCACAGCATACTGCATGTTGTATTTTTGGTGCTTGGTTTGGAGATATGAAATGCTGGTGCATATGCTTCATTTGTTGCAGACCTGTTTCATTTTCATGTACAGTGTTTCTTGCTTTAACCTGAACTGGTTTTGCTTCCATATCATGGCTGGTTCATGTATACTTTAGTCTGATGCTTGTGTTTTTGTTGTCATTTACTCGGTGCAGTATTTTGCACTGTGCATTCATGTGCACTTTGGTTTCATGATGCACTCTGGTTAGTGTAGCCATCTGCACTTATATTTGCAGTGTGTATATACATGTGTCAACATAGGTATATGCATTTTTGGGCTTTGTTTGTATAACTTGAACTTGGTTTGGATTTTGGCTTCGAGCATGCTTCTGGTTTGATATGCACTGTGCCTTGAGCGTGCTTGCATCTGATTTGTATTCATGTGTGTGTCCATACCTGAATGTGCAGTTTTGTATATGCTTTGAGTTGAGTCATGATAGCAGTGACTTGACCTTTGCAGTCTTTTGTGAGCATGTTGACTTTTAGTTGGACTGTGCATTACACTTGAGTTATATCCAGATTGTAGCTCAGATTTGACCTTGTGCTGAAAGTTATGACATTATTTTATTGCACTAGAGTTGAATCCGATATATTGGATTTGACATGTGCTCACCTGTCCCTGTAAATCGATCAAGTGTATATTTCGGTGTGCACGGCCTTGTGGCATATACAGTGATATACTGTGTATGTCACAAGTTGTTCGTGTATGATGGATTCAAAATTAAATGATGATGAAAAACCAAAATAACTAAGGCAAATATTATTTTCAAAATTCACTTTTTATTTTATACTGCGAAAATATTTCCTTTTCAATTTTACTGCGTCAATAATTATTTTTGCAGATTTCTCAGATGCCAGATTCACATTGGAATAAAGTTGAAGATAAAATACGAGTTGGGTGAATGAGTGATATGTAGTGAGGTCAGGTGTAAAAGTGAATTTGTGATGTAATTGAATTTGTATTGTAATCAAAGTCGTATATGTATAGTGAGAGCTTGAATTTGTACTATTCAAAATTGTAATAAATATTTGTTTGAATAAAAGTTCTGTTTGAATTCAAATTATGTGTTATTTATTTTTATTCATCAAATATTTATTTAATCTATGAAAAATAAAATAGTATGTTAACAAATACAATTACACGAATATGTATATGTTTATTATCAGCAAAAAAAAAATCATATAATAGCATATTCAACAATCTCCCCCTTTTGATGATAACAAACATATATTTAAGATTTTGCATAAGTTAAATGTATTTGATCATTGATATGTTCTAATTGCTCCCCCTATTTAAATGCTTCCTCTCTACACAAAGCTCCCCCTACATATATGCACAAAAATATGCAAACGAGCCTAGATGCAAATGGAAAATTATTTGACCTTTGCTTGATTTTATTTGACAAAATCTTAACTTTTCTCTCCCCCTTTTGTTAAGAGTAATAGTGTTAGAGAAAATAAAGATAAAGTGGTCGATATTAATCCAACATTAAAAATCAATTGAATATAAATATTAAACTTCAATAAAAAAATCAAACAAAATCATAACTACCCTTGTTAGGCGCATATTCCACTTTTAGAAATAATGGGAATGATGTCATCATATAAAACCATACAGTTGTGTCTATTTGTGGTACATTTATATCAGGAATTTGAATATCTACTAATCATGCATAACCGTTAGGACATTTAAATGAGATTAGTAGTATTCCAAATTAATTTTAAAAATGAATTCAAGTATCTTCTAACCATGCATAACCGTGAGGACTTTTAAATGGGATTAGAATCAACTTGTTTATTTCATAAATCAATTTTGATATGCGTTCCATGCATGCATAACCGTGAGGACTTTTAAATGAGCATGGAAGCACATAACAAATTTCAAGCAATTCACTCATGCATAGCTGTGACGCCCCACCTCTATACCCACGCTAGCCAAGAACACTACGGTGTAGTGCTGTCAACTAGCACGGAGAATAAGGCTGTCAAGGAGCTACCATCCATGTGATTGCTTATCACACGGTGGCTATAAATAATCTTCGGAAACAAACATAGAAATAAGCATAACGCACATCAGTCACAGACATCCATATCACAAAGGCGGAAGAAGATAGGAATATATAACTAACACATGAAAGTGTACATCAGAGTAGTGGTCAAAAAGATCCACAATAATACAAAAGAATAGCAACACGTGCTATACAAAAGAATACAACTATGAGTCTATATCTCAAGTGTATACAACAAAAACTGCTAATCTAAATAGTTAGCCAAAAGTCAGAGTAGCAAATCCCGGGAAGAAGTCAAGCAGAAGCACCTGTAACATCTCGGTCTAACCCGAGTATTATTTAAGAAAATAATAAACGGATCAGTCTAGCTATAAATATCAGATGACACGGTAAAAAATAAAAGATATGGCATAAAAATAAAATATCCATACTGACATACTACTATAAGTATGCAAATGATGATCAACAGAAGATCAATCAATAAGAGATAAATCGATATCACAAGAATCTTCTCAAAGATCCAAAGAGGGCATCATACCCTAAACTTGTACTCATAACAAGTCAATGACATAAATTCTAGAAATCAACACAAGAAATCCAGAAATCACATAAAAAAGGAAAAGAGGCCTATCACATGACGGTCCGAAGACCATGGGGAGCTACCCCATATGTGTGAGTCGAAATCACACAGATGAGGTCTAGGCTAACCAAAAAGCAAAAAGGTATGTGTGAGTGGAATGACACAAATGGTGTCTATCCTAACTTCGCAACAAAAAGATATGTGTGAGTCGGAATCACACAGATGAGGTCTGGGCTAACAAAAAAGCAAAAAGGTATGTGTGAGTGGAATCACACAAATGGTGTCTAGCCTAACCTCGCAACAAAAAGGTATGTGTGAGTGGAATCACACAAATGGTGTATAGACTAACCTTGCGGACAAAGAGATAGGTGTGAGTCGGAATCACACCCATGAGGCCTAGTCTAACCTTGCAAACAAAGAGACATCGCCCAATTGCTAGTCTAAATTATAAAATGATCGTCATAATCAACGAGAAGTGTCAATTACAATAAGCTAGTAAATATATGAGCTTAGCATCATGTCCCATAACCACTAGCTTAACTTAAATATTTACGAACAAATTGTAGATCTCCACTAGAAAATTGTCACAAGAGATTCAATCGAACAAGTCCAAGAATTAACCGACGAAGTAAACGCAAGCGTTTCATACCACTTGTTTAACTAAGTCGTTTAATTAGATTTCTCATACGAGTGAGGTAAAGGTTTGTATATACTAATAGATTGGAAATTGGTTTGAGAAAACGAGCTTTGTTATAAAATAGTGTTGAAATCATTTGAAGAAAGAGTTTTGATATTTACTACTAGTATAGAAAACCTTTATATTTTAAAGTGACAAATCATAGAAGTGATTGTAGAAACAATCAATCATAAAAATTCACATACGAAGACGTGAATAAAATCCAAAGAACCCGATAAAGAATCCATCGAAATAGATATTCAAAAATCCATAAAATCGACCGAGAAGACCAAGATAGTTTGTCTCGAAGAATGGTCCACTCAGCATTTCAACAAAACAAGTTCTGTTGAGCGACCTAGAGGTGTTCGCGACTTAGTGGTCGAGCGACTTAAGGGGGTACGTGACCTAAGGGAAACTCGCGACCTAACATTGCCGAGCTAAGGTAAGGTGCGACTCAACCAGGTGAGCGACCTAAGGAAGATGAACGACTTAAGGAACTCGCGGGTTAGAAGAGGCGAGCGACCTAAGGTCATACGACCTAACGGGGAAACGACCTAATGTCATACGACCTAATGGCCTAAGGTCATACGGCCTATCTATGTGAGCGACCTAAGGGTTTAAAGGCCACGTGACCTAACGCCTTAACTAGGCTGAGCGACCCAACAAATATCGCGACCTAAAAAGGGAACGACCCAAAAGGGGAACGAAGGCCTACGACCTAAAGTCCTAACGAGCTAAGGCCTACGACCTAAGGCCCTAACGTGTTAACATTTTTCGCGACCTAAATGGTAACGACCTAATAGGGAAAGGCTGAGCGACCTAACGCTGCAGAGGGGATTTAAGGCCAGAAACGACCTAAGTGTTAGCGACCTAGCGACCTATAGGCCAAACGACCTACGACCTACGACCTAATTCCGAGGCGACGTTTCCAGGCAGTGCGACCTAAATGTAGAAAATCACCAAATTGCTAAAAATTGGAGTTTTTCGCCAATCCAATCCAATCCAAATGCAAATGTACATGCAAAAGTGATAGGGAATCATTCCCAACAGTCCAATATAGTTATAGGCTAGAATTGTGAGATAAAAATCTCACATTTTCACCAAATTTATGAAGAAAAACTTGAAAGCATTGGAGAAGTAATGACAAGCTTGAATCCAATGTCTTCTTCTTGAATTTGGAATTGAATGTTGGATTTGCAAGAGAATTTGAGCTTGGAATTTTAATTTCTCATTCCACTCACCATCAATGCTAAAGCTTGGTTGTTAGGAAATTTATGAAGAGTGAGGAGAAAGAGAGAAGTGGGTTTGAGTTATAATGGTTAATCTAACCCAAAGTCCAAAGCAGGAAAAGTAAGTGAAATTCCACTAACTCCAAACCTATCAATGTTTAATAATGTCTATATAACGAGTCCAAAGAATAACTGGAAAAATATTCTTGAAACTCCCATTCCATATGGTAATATAACTCTGTTTATACAAATTCTTCATCACACAAACTAAATACAATCAAACCATTCAAATATAAATTAGAAAAGAGATTATATTACAAAAATGGTAATAAAAATTCCGAAATCAATTATTATATTCTAATACGAGTACCTTTAAAACTCTTATATAATGAATAATACATTAATTTAGTTATAAAATCACAAACACGGATTAAATACTAAATTTGAATTTACAAAACAAATATAACTGATAGGTGATACCATAATGGAATTCTACTTTGGAATAAACTTATAAACTTCCAAAATAATTCCTTTTTATTTCAAACTATAATCTTCACAAATCCATCACTTACTTCAAATCATTGATAACTCATATTAGAAATTCTTTAATAATATTTATAAAACCTCTATAATATAGAATGAAATAAGATATTGAAATAATTTATAATGTCAAATAGAAACGTTTGTTTATCTAAAACTTATCAATATATGTGTATATATATATAAACTCTTATTAAAAACTTATAAATTATAAAGTATACTTCCAAAACACTTAAAATATTAGTTAGGAACCATTTTTAAATTTGTAAAAATTATATAAGATCTTAAATAATTATTAATATCAAAACCAAATGTAACAGCACATTTTTCCATACCATTTAAATCGACAATAAACCACACATGTCCAACTCAAATTATACGAACAAGTGGATCATTAAGGGTAGAAAGAAAATAAAGGCAGAATAGAATCTCACATGAATGAAATAACATATATTATTTCAATAATAATCTTTATAGTGGAGAATTTTAAAATACAATATTAGAGTCTAACCCAGATTCAGCCTAGAAGTTATAAACCCCTATCTTTACAAATTCTGACAAACAATAAAACAAATGCAATAGATGTAGCAGATAATAAAATATGCAACGACCCGTATTTTTCGAAAAGAAGGAAATTCAAAATTTAGAATTTAATACAGTAAGAAATTAAAAATTTATGATTTTAAATAAAATTTACTTTGAATTATAACATCCGATTTTGATTTAATAAAGTGCAACTATTTTATGTGATTTCAAACGTATGGTTTAATAAAAGTTTAATTGGATAGATTTAATATTATGTAAAGCATGAAATCAATTTATAATTAACTAGAATTGGGTTTTAATTGTAACTTAACTTCTAATCTAACTGTAAACAATAAATGTATAATTATGTATTCAAACTTATTTAAATTTTAGTCTTGATTTTCGCTCATCTTACATATCAACCTATTGAAATTAATTTGTTAATAAAATTTAGTATAATTGGATTTTACATAAAAGGAAAGAAGTATAAATTTTAATTTAATATGACTTAATTAGTTAAAAGATTCAGGAATTGAGAAGATAAAGTTGAATTAATTGAAATTGTATTTAATTAAGAACTCTACCAAATTTAATCGAATTTAAACTATTGAAGTTTGGTGAAATTATCAATAATAATAAAATATAAATATAAATTTTGGTGATTGTATGTCATTGATACTATTTAAGCAAGTTAACTTATAACTCTTATATGTAAACAACAATTCTACAAATGTATTTAAGTTACTGTAAATAAAAAAGATTTTAATTGTTTTAATTATCTTATGTAAACAACAATTCTATAAATGTATTTAAGTTACTGTAAAAAGAATCTAATTGTTTTAATTATCTTATATGTAAACAACAATTCTATAAATGTATTTAAGTTACTATAAAATGATTTCAGTTGTTTTAATTATCTATCTATTAATTATGTTACGTTTTAAATTCTAATGTTGAAATTTATTGCCGTTAATTTAACTTTGAATCTTTGAATAAAAGGGAAAAAGAATTTTACTGAAATTAATGATGTTTAATGAAAGAAACGTACGTTTGTTAGGATCCTCTTTAAAGTGTAATTTTGAAATTAATTGCAATTATGTTGATTTGGAATCTTTCAATATTAAAAAGGCAAAAAAAAGAAATACATTAATTGTAATCAATGGATTTAACGAAAGAAACAAATAAATTTAAATACGTTACTTTTGGGCATACGTTTTAAATTATCTCTTGCCTTTAAAATACACCCTTTTGATCCATACGTTAGCTTTGCAAGTCAGTCAGCCGTGCCTTTTTAAAAGGAAGAATTTAAAGCTGCCTTGTAAATCCACATGAAAAACTTTCATCTCACTCCACCTTCCATTTACTTCTCTTTATATAATAGGAGTTAAATCCTCAAATTCCTATAGCCGTTACAAAATTTTATCTCTTGCCATTTTTTTATTTCCATCTAATCAACGCAACTTCTCTAATAAATATAAACACATAACAAAACCCTACTGAGTATCAATTGGCCTTCTTCTCTCGCGCGAAGCTTGCTCTTCAGGTAATGGCCGCATGCACTTGTTTTTTTATTTTCTTTCTTCTTCTTGTATTTTATTTTGTTTCCATTATTTCACTCCATCAAGTGCTCGGCTCTTCACCACCACGACAGGTCTGCGCCCCTCCAACCACCCATCCTGACCTTCTTTCTTCCCTGCCTTCACACATAAGATTGGCCACCACCACTGCATCCAGCCTTTCGGCCTTGCTCCTCTCTTTTATTTAAAGGTATATATATATATCCATAAGTGTATATAAATCTGTTATCTGATCTTTCTTAAATAGGTTTGCTGTTTTATATCTATAAGCTTTATATCTATAAGTTATAGTATGAACAGTATTGTTATATATAAGTTGATTTTTAATGTGTACGTGTGTTTTAAAAATAAAAAAATAAAAAATAAAAAAAATAAAAAATAAATAAAATATAGGCAGCTATAAGTTTTTTATGAGCCTGCAAATCTATTAGTTACATTGTTTTTATAAGTTTACATAAGCTATAAAAATTGTATTAGCAGCATATAGTTATATAGTGCATGCATATATAGGCTTACAACATAATATGAAAAGCTTACAGTGTATTTTGTTATGCATATAGAATCAAGTATGTAAATCATATAACTATTATTTGTATAATAATATAAGTTAAGTGTTAAGTAAAGTTGTTAACATGAGTTCAATCTGTTGTGTATATTCTAGCTTATTTAGTAATATATTTGTTTAAAGTATCATTTTGTGCTAGGCAGCATATCTGTAAGTATTGTATAAAGTATATTATGTAGATATGTTTTTTTTAAAACGATGATTTTAGATATATATTTAATTTAATATGTGTTTAAAATTTTAAAATTTATATACAAATTATTTTAATATGTAAACTATTTAAAGTATTTTATTATATGTACTATTTTCAACATCTAAACTGTTTTGGCGTTTTAAATGTAAACAATGATTTTTAACATTCGTCTTAAAAATTTAATTGATTTCATGGGAAGACAATATATATATCATTGCATATGGATTTGTATTTGTCTGCATATATGTTGGGTCGGTTTTCAAACTTATATTAGTGTTAGCGTCTAAGATGGATTTAAGGAAATTTTAAGGAAATGTATGAATTGTATAAACATTGTATATTGAGTTTTGTTTAAATTAAAAATTTTAGGACATGATATGGATTTGAAAATATATGTTTGAAATTATTTTAAAAATAAATAATAATATATAAAATGAAATAGTTTCGTTAATCAAAACTAATTCAATCATTCTCATCGATTTCCCATTATCAGCCTTGTCTGTCGTGCCTGTTTTCTACATCAAATCAGATCCATCTAGCGTTGCTTAGGATTTAGTAGCTCATTTCTGTGTCGAATCTCTCTAGCATCGAAAGGTGAGCAATCACTCACGATTAACGTTCTTATATTTATTAAATTTGATTTCAATTGAAACGACAATTGAAATATGCTGCTGTAGTTATTTAATTTGTTATTTATGCTATTATCTGTAACTGTTCTCCTGTGGGATATGACACCATATCCTGTTGTTTATATTATATTGTTATTAATGATATATGCATGTTGTTCTATTTTATATTATCAGTTATCACTCTGCAAGTTCCCTGTTAGTATAGAATTCACTATGGGTTGAAATGATACATACCCGAACGGACTTTAGAATAGGAGAAAATCGTTATGGGTTGAAATGATAGACCCAAGCGATTTTCAATTGAATTTAATTTGGGCAAAGTGATATCTACCCGTATATATTAAAATTACAGATTGAAATGATAAATATCCGTATCATTTGACCATATGATAGAATCCTATATGCAGACACCGTTGGTCTATATATAAATATTTTAAAAATAATTTCTATGGTTTTAGAAAAGAATATGGTTTTTATTTAATATTGGTCCTTAAAACATTATATGTAAATGGTAATTTTATAAATAGATTTAATAATAATATTTAATTTAAATTTGATTGGTTAAATACATATAATATGGTTAAGTATTTATGTAAATCTATTTTTCAAATAGATTTTGTGATAAATTGAATAAGTAAGGTTGGGAAGATAAATTTGGGTTTATTTGAAATGGTATTTAATTAAGAATTTTATTTAATTAAATCGATTTGAAGTTATTGAATATGAAATTCAAACATATGATTTTATAACTGGATTTTTGATTCGTGTGATTTAATGAATGTTTCATGTTTCAATAAAATAAATAAATATTTAATAAGTGTAGTTTAAGGTTACTTAAATGATACTGAATCTAATGAGGGAATACTTCAAGACTAAATAATAATGAAGATAAACTAAATCTATATGAAATCGTTAAATTTAGTTTAAAATGTTGAATATTTAAAGTTTTGAAATATATAGAAATATAAATGGGTATTTTGTGTTTCAAACCCGGATTTGAGATCAATAAAATTTGAAATGGTTATTTAGGAATTGAGTTGAATTTATAAATTGAGATGGGATTGAATTTGAATTTGGAATTTGAGTAGATTTGAATCGCAACTTTTAAAGTGATAAAATTTGAATATGTAACGACCCGCAACTTTGGACCATTCGCATCCGCACATGTCAGACTTGAATAATTCATAATACCGAATTGTTAATTTAAATTTGGCAAAACTGAACATATACAGTAAATAAATAATCACAGAATCACAGACACGGAGTAATAATATGCAGCGGAAGCAAAAGATAGTAGTTCATGAAGCTACTATATATATATATATATATATCAGAGTTAAATAAATTACAACAAAAGTTTCGAATACAATAGACAAATACAAGAATCAAAATACATCACTGAAATCAACCGGATATCCAAAAGCTGGATTGATAGCTGGATCTCCAGGCGAAGCTCCAACTCCAAAGGTGAGTCTCGAAAGCTGAACCACTCAGTCTGACCCGAGCGTAAAGCAAAACACAAAACACTCGAGTCAAGATTAACATTCTTATATCAATAAATCCAACTCAAGTGAAATTGCAATTGAAATACAAGTAACTCAAAGGATGTTGGAATAACCATCCTCTAAGGATCCGTTAAACTATCTACTATGTAGTAATATATGCTAAATAGATAATGTCTATCGGTAATATAAAATATCAAAATAGTGTTAAGGCGTTACCATTATCCCCCTTAACACATTTTATATAAGCGTTATAGTCTATATAGCACTGTAAACTCCACCGTAAAGTAGTGGGATATCAGGGAGTATTCCATAGGTATAACACAAAAAAAATTCGTAGTGGTCGCGTATATAGGGATACAAGTATGACAAGGCACATGAGGCAATACATAAGGTAGTGAAACTACCGTTTGCCTAATCCGGACTGGTGAAAACGCATCGCCGCAACGATTGCAACACCGCGAGACAACACTCCTAAAAGTACGAGGGTGCACCAATCAATAACAAGTAATGAGTAATTTACGAAGAAGTGTGTTCGCTCGAGGTGGCTAACCCCATTTGGCCCGGCACGCCTCCTGTTTTAGTCATTTCCAATTTGACACAAGTGTCAAAGCTATCCATTATCGTTCTCTTTCTTCTGTCATCACGTGCATCATTCCAACCACTTCATTCTAGATCACACTCCGCATATAGTTATTAAAGTGGTTTTCGTTTTAGACAGAGAGTATGTCCATAACCGATTTCGGTTTCTTTAATAACTTTCGTAATTATTACACTGATTGGTCGTTTAATATACTTATCAAAACAAATCAAATTCAATTTCAATATCAATTCGTCAACCAACATTTCATTTGTCTTCTAAATCAATTTCCAAAATTTACGTTTCAAAACTTCCAAATTACCATTTCAAAATCTTATAATTCGATTTCGACTTTTATTTAAACAATTCAAATATTTTCAAGCTCATATGTAAATTTCATTCCGAAATCATTTAAATTAATTTAATTTAACATTCAAACCAATTTAAACTCTTTTATCGATTTCATTCAATATTCATTAAGTTAATTTATCATTTAAAACAATTTCCATTTAATTTCCAATTTATTAAATCGGTTACTTACGTTCAACTTCATTATATCAAAACTGCAAATTGAATTAAATTAAATTCGTCAAATCAAATTCTCTAAATTACAAGTCTTACATTAATTCCAATAGATCACATTTTTATTTCTTGTTAAAGGAATTCGATTTCACTTATTTATTTATATTGTTACAATTTCAAACAATTAATAAAGAACTAAATTTCACATATTCAAGAAGTTCAATTCCACTTATTAACTTACTTAAATTTTCCCAAAGCTTAATTAATAAAGAAAACCCAATTTCATTCATCAACGAAGTTCAAATTCACTTATTCAAAAGTTCAAATTTTTTCTTATCAAAGAATTCAATTTTATTTAATTATCAAATAATTCAATCTTATTTAATTATTAAATAATTTCAAAACTTGATTATTAAGCATTTCAAAACTTAATCGTTAAATAATTTCAAAACTTAATAATTTAATAATTTCAAACTTAATTATTAAATAATTTCAAGCTTAATACAATGAATAATTCCAAATTTTATTGTTAAATAATTTATTATAAAACAACGTTCTTTCAACAACTGCTTGTTAATATTTTGTTTCAAATATTAAATATTAACATTTTCTTTCATTAAATTCAAATTCCAACTTCCTTTCAAAACTTATTATTCATTCAAATAAAATCTTCATTTTATTTTTAAATCAAATTATTGACCAATCGGGTTTTTGTTTAATTCTCTATCCTAGGTCAAATTAATTTGGGTATTTATCATTTCAACCCGATTCCAATTCAATTCAAAAATCAATGCATAGCAAAGGAAGTGTGATAACTGCGATGGTGCCTAAGTAAATAATCATGCAATAGCAACAATCAATAACAATCCAATAATGAATTCAAATAATCCCGAAATAATTGTATTAATTCACATAGTTGTTTGTGCAAATTAATATAATCATTTCTAGAATCTACACTATCATTTCATGTAGATTAAAGATTATTGCATTAATATTTATACTGTTTTTCACTTGTCATTTATTTTCAATTTTTACTACATCAATTTAGACAACGTACATTCAAATGGTTCAAGGGTAATTAACCGTTTTCCTACGTGTCAACTAATTTAACATTTAAGGGGTCATATTATACAAATTTAACTAAATCAAATTCAACACGAATGGCGATTTAACTTTTAACTAACCTACGTCAAATTCAATTGCGTAATATTTATCACTTATACATTACAATTTAACATCCAATATAAATAACAAACAATCAATCAATTATCCATCAAACGGGATTTATCATCGTGTAATAACAGATAATGGTGTCAGATGTCAAAGGTGAACTGGTACATAAATAACGGTGCAATAAATAATAGCAGCATATTTCAATTATCATATCAATTGAAATCAAATTTAATAAATAAAAGAATATTAACCGTGAGTGATTGCTCACCTTTCGAGGCTGAAGATTGGACGATGAAACTGAGTTATGAAATGCAAGCATGACTTCCAAAGCAAAGCTAGATGGCACGATTTTGGTGAAGAAAAATAGGTACGACGGACAAAGCTGATAATTGGAAAAAAGATGAGAACTAATCGGAATCAGTTCGATATATCCAAAATATTGGTTGGTTTATAAAATCAATATTGCATCCCTAAAACGCATATAATTTAAATTGAAATGGATATAAAATTTACATAAACCCAATACATAAGCCAATAGTTTTGACGCATAAAATAAAACATATGTATTTGTTTCAAGTTCTGTGAATATGTAAGCAAAAGTGTAAACAAAATAAGAGTAAAAGAAGATATAGCTACTGTATATAGAACAGTAACTAGTACATATAAAATAGACTTATAAAAGATGAAGTAAAACCCATATATTCAAATATACACACACGCAACACACATATCACTGATATATGTAAGCAAATATATTTGGATTTGTTGAATATGCGCTTATATGTTTTTGTTTGATGATAATAAACATATATATTCATTTAAATGTATTTGGTAATGTACTATTTTGTTTTTCATAGATTAAATAAATATTTGTTGAATAAAATAAATTACACAGAATTTGAATTTGAATTCAAACAGAACAAGTTACACAGTTTTTGAATTCAAACAGAAATTTTATTCAAACAAATATTTATTACAATCTTGAATAGTACAAATTCATGCTCTCACTATACATATACATTTTTGAATACATCACAATTTGATTTACATTAATAACCTCACTACATATCACTCACACTCGTATTTTGTCTCCAACTGCATTCCAGTTTGAATCCAGCATCTAAGCAATCTGCAAAAATATTCACTAACGCAGTAAAATTGAAAAAGAAATGTTTTTGCAATATAAAATGAAATATGATTTTTGAAAGTATGATTTGCCTCAGTTATTTGGGTTGTCCGTCATCATTCACACTTGAATTCATCACAAAGTCGTGCACATAGATATATACACTTGATAACGCTACAGAGACAGGTAATCATGAGTGGCTGCAATACACACGTGTACATTTATACACGTGTGCACTGCCTCGCCAACTCGTATGCACAGCTCCATCCAGAAATACAAAATAACCAAACAGCAATGCAAGTGCAGTAATGGGTGAATAGACCACAAATGTGCAACACAGTGAAGATGACAAGTTCAACAAAGACCAAGTCAAAATGGAAGCAGTAATTCAAGGTAAACTAGCAACAAACATGAAGTGAATCATGTCAAAGGCAATACACGAGAGCATACAAGTGCAGACAACAGGGCCCAAACCAGTGTCAACAAAACAGCAATTAAGCACATGTATGCAGACCAGTCAAGTAAATGTAGAGAACAAGCTACATGATGAACAAGTGCAAACCAAATGCTCAAGCCACCAAGAACCAGAACAATAACCAATGAAAAAAGATCAGAAACAAAGCATGTACACAAGTATACAACTACAGATCTCAATATTAAAGAAACAACTCAGCATTGAATTGAATACATGGAGACAAGATCAACTACATGAAGCAAACAACAAATGAATGCAACAAGCATGAATCACGTTCAGTGGCAAATGCATATATATATCAGAGTGAAACATTTGAAGTAAATGCATTGACCAAACAAAACCAGTTCAACAAGTATGAACCAGACAAGGCATAGCAACTACAACATGGCAGCAATGCACCAATACAAGTTCGACTAAAAGTGCAGACAACGGCTACTCAATGATACAGTAGCAAGCTACAAGTGATGCGGAACAAAGATGAATACAACAGAGATCAAGTTCAGTGCCACAACAATCATGACAACAGCCAGTTCAACAACGATCAAGTCATGGAGACGCAGTCACAATGAAACTGCAGTGGAACAGTTGCAACATGAATGAAAAGACCAGACACTACAGCATGTACAAGTCAAATAATTCAGATCAACTAATCAATAGTGCACAATCAACTCGAGAATATACACGATCAAGACCAAATGCAAACTGCAGTAGTACACTTGAACAAAATGAACAAGTGGAGCATCTGTGTAAACTGGGCAAGTATGAACAGAAGACAAGTGCACAACAAACCCAAATGTCAACTGTATGGATAGACAGTGAATACAAGAAGCAAGTTCCAGAATGCACGAAACAGGAAAAAGAAAAAATTCGTATCTTTATTTTTGAAATAGTCAAAGTATCAAAAAGAGGAAAGTTTTAATGCCGTGTAACACAAAAAGAATCGAACGTGTAAAAGTCAAGGCCGTGAGTATCAAGGTGTAAGTATATCAGGAAAGACGTGCACAACAGGCATTAGAAAATTAGGAAAGTAATGAAGTCGTGAATTCATATAAATATCAAACCCAATTTACATCATCGCCATCGAGTTTAATACGACAATCAATAGCAAAAACAGAGAAATTACATACCAACAACTCGATCATCAGAGAACGAGCGAGCCAGTCAACGCAACTCGATTATCAGAGAACGAGCAAGCAAAAGCAACACAAAACAGTGAATAAATCATCAGAGAACAACCGCGAGCAACGAGCAACACCAATCAGAGGAATCGATCATCACAAAGCTCCAATCTGGATTGAAAAGCCGAAGCCCTAATTGGGTTGCAAAGAGGGACGGCTGCCATTATTGGATCGGGTGAAAGGAAAACAAGGGGCCGGCCTTGTTTATTTTAAAAAAGGGCTTTAGTTACTTTTGTTTAGGGTTTAATTATAAAGGGATTTTTATTTTTTATTTTGAGCAAAAATTACGGGTCCAAAGTCGTATTTTAATTTTTGCTCCTGTTTTAATTTTGAAGTTGTTTTTTCTTGTCGAGTCTAAGAATTTGTAAATCACCACCTAGGGTTTAGGTAGTGTCAGATTGTCTAGTTAGAATTAGTTCAGTAAGCAGGGTGTGCGAGTTTGCAAAGCTCTATAGGCGGGAGCAGTGTTTGCGAGTAAGCGAAACTCTATAGGCGGGAGCAGGGTGTGCGAGTCTAGTAGAGTGTTTGTGAGCGGGAGAAAAAGGGTCTGCGAGTCTAGTAGAGTGTTTGTAAGCGTGATACTGTTTAATTCTAATAGAAATCTGGGAATGCAGCAGTAGGCAGGGGTTGCCGAAGCTGGGTAAATTTTGTGTGTGATTTACTTTTCAGCATATTTATTTCTGCAGTTTATTTCTGTGTTTAATTCGAGTAAATTTGCTATAACCCTATTCACCCCCCCTTAGGGTTAATCTAGATCCCACAAGTGGTATCAGAGCATGGTATTTTTCTTTAACTCTAGAGTCATGAATCCGTCAAGTAGTGCTTTTTCTGAGGGGCAATCTATAGTTAGGCCACCCATGTTTAACGGGAATGATTATGCTTATTGGAAAGTTAGGATGAGTATTTACCTTAGTTCCGTTGATTATGATGTTTGGGATATTATTGAAACTGGCTATAAACCTCCCACTATAATCGTTGGTGATACTGAGATTCCTAAACCTAAGGATAGGTGGGATGCTAACGATAGGAGATTGAAAACGACAAATGCTAAAGCCATGAATGCTTTGATATGTGCTCTTGATAAAAATGAATTTAATAGAATTTCTCATTGTACAACAGCACAGGAAATTTGGCACACTTTGGAGGTGACACACGAAGGAACTTCTCAAGTCAAGGAGTCTCGTCTATCCCTATTCAGCAATGAATACGAAAACTTTGTGATGGACAAAGGCGAGAGCATAAAGGACATGTTTGGACGCTTTTCAACTTTGGTGTACAACGCTAGAGCGCTTGGGAAGGTATTTACTGAGGTAGAACTTGTGCGGAAGATACTACGAGTCTTACCGATGAACTTTGAGGAAAAAGTCACGGCAATCCAAGAATCAAAAGATTTGAGTAAACTAAGCATGGAGGAGTTGATTGGTAACTTGATGACATATGAGCTTGAGTTAAAAGCAAAGGAAGAACGCAACAACTCCGAACCAAAGAAGAAGACGATTGCCTTAAAGAGCAAAGAAGAAAGCGATGAAGAAGGAGAAGATCCAATTGAAGAGCTTGCAATGGCTGTCAATAATCTTAGAAAATGGTCGAGATTCAAGCCACGCAAGAAGAAAACAAGTCGTAATAGGCCAAAAGATTCTGACAATTCTGATAATGAACCGACGTGCTTTAACTGCAAGAATCCCGGACACTTCATACAAAAATGCCCACTTCTCAAAAACAACAAAGGAAAGAAAAAGACGAAGAAGGTCTTTGCAGCGACTTGGGATGATGAAGAAGGAGAGGAAGTTTCGGATAGCAGCTCAGAGGAGGTTAACTTGTGTCTTATGGTGAAATCAGAATCAGAAGCAAGCTCTGAGGAATCTAGTGAGGCAGGTGAGTATTCCTATAGAGATCTTGTTTTTATGTATCTTGATCTCACTAAAGTAGTTGATGCTCTTGAATCTAAAATTGAAAAACTGAAAACTTATAGGAGAGAACTTGCTCGTGAAAATTTTAGGTTAAAAACTGAACTTGAAAATATTCAAAACCTAGAATGTAAAAGATGTAAAGTTTTAGATTCAGAATTGACAAGACTTAAGAATAACTCTGAGAATTTTGAAAAAGAAAACTTGAGTCTTAAGGAAATCATTGACACTAAGAAAAAGGATTTTATAAATCGATGCACCTCACCTGTCACTGAAAACACAACACTAAAAACCAAAGTCCAAAATCTTGAGAAATCTTTGAATAACTTTCCAAGAGGCGAAAAATCTTTCAACATGCTATTGGGAAATCAAATTTTTGCTAACAACAGAAAAGGATTAGGTTTTGGGAAAACACAAGTTGAGGATAATGCAAAAGGGAAGAGTATCTTTGATAGATGTGAAATAATTGGACATCATGTTGAAAATTGTAGTCATAGGAACAAGAACACAAAATTTATACAAGTTTGGGTTCCTAAGAATTCTACAAACAAATTTCATGTCTACTGGAACAAGAATAAAAGGACTAAAAAAGTTTGGGTTCCAAAGGGTTTGTTTATTCATAATGCTTCTGCCACTAACAATCATGGACCTAGAAATAGGTCACAAAAATCTTTCATCGTGTAGGTGTGGTGGCAGGCTAAGGAACAACAATGGTGTTCTCTGGATTTTGGCTGTTCCAGAAACACAACGAGCAACATAGCAAAGTTCCTTAGCCTAGTATAAAGGTGACAGAATCACAATGGGCAATCACGAAAAATTATCGTAAAGGTAAAACAGGTGAAGGTATATTAAATGTGATAATCTGCACCATATTCTGAATTAAATCAGCCAAAATTGTGATAATGATGTGATGTTTTTAATTCTGACATATTGATATGATTTTTCTTTTGACTTGTTCTTATTTATGACCTTGATTTGTGCTTAAATGATGACCAATCAGATTTTCAACTTTGAACTAATACATATAAATTTGTTCGGTCAAATGATGGTATTTTATCCTTGATTACTCATGCTACACGTAGATATATTTTGACATTTTGGTCACTGCTTGTAAATTTGCACGATTTCAAATTTCATGTGAAAGCTGTTAAAAAGGATTTTAAGAAATTGTTGAAATTTCAAGAAATTGTTTTTGAAATAATTATGATGTTGATTGACTGTTGATTACTCATGAATATCCTATGGTTTCTGAAATTAACACCATGATATTTGTTTGAGTGTGAACATGGCTTCATTTCAAATTTCATTCTGAAATAGTTTGTTGAAATTTCACAATCTGGTCTTTGACATCCAACGAGTGAATATTGAGTGAAATTTAAATTCAGATGCAGATTTCACTGGTAATATAGTTGATAGAAAAATTACTAGTGTAACGTGATTAATTTTTGAAACATTCATTTGCTGCATCGTTTTTCAAAGAAAATATCTGCATATTTTTCACTTGAAACAATTTTCAAATAGCAGAAAATTTTCTCATACAACCCCTTCGAGAAAATCATGTTTGACCATATTTTCAGATTAGTCAAATGACAAATTTTGACTAATCCGACTCCCTACTAATTATCAAAAAGATAAATAGTGATTGAAAAAGTGATGAGTGTTGATATTTAACATACATTACTCAAGAGAGTATATTTGGAAAATCTCTTTAGGAATTAAAACAAGAATTATAAAACTTTTGTTGGGTAAAGATTCCATGACCATTTCTATATCTATCATTATTTCTATCGACCATGGTTTATCAAATATTCAATATAGTTTGTCGATATGTGGTACTATAATCAGGAATCATTTGTTTTTCATGTCACATTTTTTAAAAAATAAATAAATATCCAAAGTATTCACTCTCATTTAAAAGTCCTCACGGTTATGCATGGGTGAATTACTTGGATTTTTAATTATGTGCTTCCATGCTCATTTAAAAGTCCTTACGGTTATGCATGAATGGAACGCATATCAAAATTAATTGCTTAAATAGACAAGTTGATTCTAATCCCATTTAAAAGTCCTTACGGTCATGCGTGGTTAGAAGATACTTGATTTCATTTTTAAAATTAAATTGGAATACTACTAATCTCATTTAAAAGTCCTAACGGTTATGCATGATTAGTAGATATTCAAATTCCTGATATAAATGTACCACAAGAAGATTCAACTGTATGATTTTATATGAACATCATATCCATCATTTCTAAAAGTGGTATATGCGCCTAACAAGGGTAGTTATGGTTTTTGTTTGATTCTTACTGAAGTTTAATATTTATATTCAATTTGAGATTAATGTTGGATTAATATCGATCACTTTATCTCTATTTTTCTCTCACACTATTATTCTTTTGCTGATAACAAAAAGGGGAGAGAAAAGTTAAGATTTTGTCAAATAGAATCAAGCAAAGGTCAAATAATTTTCCCATATGCATGTAGGCTCATTTGTATATATTTCTATTTGTATGCATATATGTAGGGGGAGCATCATGTAGAGAGGAAGCATTTAAATAGGGGAAGCAATTAGAGTATATAATTGGTCAAATACATTTAACACGGTCAAAATCTTAAATATATGTCTATTATCATCAAAAGGAGGAGATTGTTGAATATGCGCTTATATGTTTTTGTTTGATGATAATAAACATATATATTCATTTAAATGTATTTGGTAATGTACTATTTTGTTTTTCATAGATTAAATAAATATTTGTTGAATAAAATAAATTACACAGAATTTGAATTTGAATTCAAACAGAACAAGTTACACAGTTTTTGAATTCAAACAGAAATTTTATTCAAACAAATATTTATTACAATCTTGAATAGTATAAATTCATGCTCTCACTATACATATACATTTTTGAATACATCACAATTTGATTTACATTAATAACCTCACTACATATCACTCACACTCGTATTTTGTCTTCAACTGCATTCCAGTTTGAATCCAGCATCTGAGCAATCTGCAAAAATATTCACTAACGCAGTAAAATTGAAAAAGAAATGTTTTTACAATATAAAATGAAATATGATTTTTGAAAGTATGATTTGCCTCAGTTATTTGGGTTGTTCGTCATCATTCACACTTGAATTCATCACAAAGTCGTGCACATAGATATATACACTTGATAACGCTACAGAGACAGGTAATCATGAGTGGCTGCAATACACACGTGTACATTTATACACGTGTGCACTGCCTCGCCAACTCGTATGCACAGCTCCATCCACAAATACAAAATAACCAAACAGCAATGCAAGTGCAGTAATGGGTGAATAGACCACAAATGTGCAACACAGTGAAGATGACAAGTTCAACAAAGACCAAGTCAAAATGGAAGCAGTAATTCAAGGTAAACTAGCAACAAAAATGAAGTGAATCATGTCAAAGGCAATACACGAGAGCATACAAGTGCAGACAACAGGGCCCAAACCAGTGTCAACAAAACAGCAATTAAGCATATGTATGCAGACCAGTCAAGTAAATGTAGAGAACAAGCTACATGATGAACAAGTGCAAACAAATGCTCAAGCCACCAAGAACCAGAGCAATAACCAATGAAAAAAGATCAGAAACAAAGCATGTACACAAGTATACAACTACAGATCTCAATATTAAAGAAACAACTCAGCATTGAATTGAATACATGGAGACAAGATCAACCACATGAAGCAAACAACAAATGAATGCAACAAGCATGAATCAAGTTCAGTGGAAAATGCATATATATATATCAGAGTGAAACATTTGAAGTAAATGCATTGACCAAACAAAACCAGTTCAACAAGTATGAACCAGACAAGGCATAGCAACTACAACATGGCAGCAATGCACCAATACAAGTTCGACTAAAAGTGCAGACGACGGCTACTCAATGATACAGTAGCAAGCTACAAGTGATGCGGAACAAAGATGAATACAACAGAGATCAAGTTCAGTGCCACAACAATCATGACAACAGCCAGTTCAACAACGATCAAGTCATGGAGACGCAGTCACAATGAAACTGCAGTGGAACAGTTGCAACATGAATGAAAAGACCAGACACTACAGCGTGTACAAGTCAAATAATTCAGATCAACTAATCAACAGTGCACAATCAACTCGAGAATATACACGATCAAGACCAAATGCAAACTGCAGTAGTACACTTGAACAAAATGAACAAGTGGAGCATCTGTGTAAACTGGGCAAGTATGAACAGAAGACAAGTGCACAACAAACCCAAATGTCAACTGTATGGATAGACAGTGAATACAAGAAGCAAGTTACAGAATGCACGAAACAGGAAAAAGAAAAAATTCGTATCTTTATTTTTGAAATAGTCAAAGTATCAAAAAGAGGAAAGTTTTAATGCCGTGTAACACAAGAAGAATCGAACGTGTAAAAGTCAAGGCCGTGAGTATCAAGGTGTAAGTATATCAGGAAAGACGTGCACAACAGGCATTAGAAAATTAGGAAAGTGATGAAGTCGTGAATTCATATAAATATCAAACCCAATTTACATCATCGCCATCGATTTTAATACGACAATCAATAGCAAAAACAGAGAAATTACATACCAACAACTCGATCATCAGAGAACGAGCGAGCCAGTCAACGCAACTCGAGTATCAGAGAACGAGCAAGCAAAAGCAACGTAAAACAGTGAATAAATCATCAGAGAACAACCGCGAGCAACGAGCAACACCAATCAGAGGAATCGATCATCACAAAGCTCCAATCTGGATTGAAAAGCCGAAGCCCTAATTGGGTTGCAAAGAGGGACGGCTGCCATTATTGGATCGGGTGAAAGGAAAACAAGGGGCCGGCCTTGTTTATTTTAAAAAAGGGCTTTAGTTACTTTTGTTTAGGGTTTAATTATAAAGGGATTTTTAGTTTTTATTTTGAGCAAAAATTACGGGTCCAAAGTCGTATTTTAATTTTTGCTCCTGTTTTACTTTTGAAGTTGTTTTTTCTTGTCGAGTCTAAGAATTTGTAAATCACCACCTAGGGTTTAGGTAGTGTCAGATTGTCTAGTTAGAATTAGTTCAGTGAGCAGGGTGTGCGAGTTTGCAAAGCTCTATAGGCGGGAGCAGTGTTTGCGAGTAAGCGAAACTCTATAGGCGGGAGCAGGGTGTGCGAGTCTTGTAGAGTGTTTGTGAGTGGGAGCAAAAGGGTCTGCGAGTCTAGTAGAGTGTTTGTAAGCGTGATACTGTTTAATTCTAATAGAAATCTAGGAATGCAGCAGTAGGCAGGGGTTGCCGAAGCTGGGTAAATTTTGTGTGTGATTTACTTTTCAGCATATTTATTTCTGCAGTTTATTTCTGTGTTTAATTCGAATAAATTTGCTATAACCCTATTCACCCCCCCTCTAGGGTTAATCTAGATCCCACAGGATTCATATTACTACACAACTTACGTATATCTCTAAACCTGGTGATATGCACTAAGTATATACACAATTTAAAAATCAAGACTAAAATTAACAAGTATATTATATGTATTTTTCAAAATCTCGTATAATATATGCAGACAGTATACATATTCTAGACAAATATATGCGGCCTTGATGTGTAAATGGTGTACACAGGCATATGCGGCATCAGGTAGTGCACACGTGGTAGGGACAAGGCAAAAATCAAATGCAGAAAGGGGTTCGCAAATCTGAACGGGGAATAAGATCTTATTCAAAACTTCTTAATTTATAAAAATACACCGCTATCCATTTTATAACATAACTATCAACTTCATATTCCAGAGAACAAAATACCATGGGCCAAAACAAAATGTCATTACCTACTTACCGAACAAGCATACGTACATGTTGTATTGAAATTTAAAATTTAACAATATGGTCTTACTTGTTATAACTCAATAGATGAATGTACATTTATACAAACTTACATACTTAGTCTGAATACATTTTAAACCTCAAACATAAGTTAATATTTTAAACCCTGTACATGTATAGTTCAAAAAACCAAGGACATCTCTTAATAATTTTTAAGTAGAACCTTAATTGTACAAAACTGACACATAAATATATATACATAACTAAGCATATATAACACAACAATACTACACTAGTTTATATAGTTTCAAAATAATTATCATACTTCAAACAATTACTAGCATATATATATATATATATATCCATTAATACACACACACACACACACACACACACACACACACACATATATAACCCGATAGATATGTTTATAGATTTCTAACCCATAATAAAAGAAATTTCAGTGGGAAGCTTACTCGGAAAAGATGGCCGAAAATGGTGATAGCGCATGGAAACAAGAATGGGAACAAGCACGCGGGTAAGAAAAAGAGGATGTGGGTTGTCTGTTGCACCACGATGAACGTGCCGAGGCCGAGCTGGATGGAGGCATGAGTTGGGTTTCGGCATTGGAGGAGAGGCTGAGCTTGAGGGATTAGTCGGCCGATGGTGGAGGCGTGATGCGCAGCGAGATGCGGCGAAACAGTGATGGGCGTGGTTGCTGACGCGCTGTAACGACCAGTGTAAATTCGATGTTTAAAATGAATTTAATCAATAGGATTTTTAATTTAAATTTAGAAGGAAATAGAAATCTTATTTATTTATATGAAAGAGAATGCTGAAATTAGATGTATCAAGGGTAATTAAAATTTTACAAATTGAATTATATATTGAAGTAAATTGTAATAGTGGAAATTGTTGCATTTGGATATAAGGTTAGAAATAAGTAAATAAAGGCAAGTATTGAATTCATCAATGAAAATAAATTTTTATTTAGTACAATCCCTTTTTATTATCTATTGTAAGGTGTTAATTAATGGAAAGGTGAAAATTAGAAAATAGATTCAAATTGTATGTTGGATAATAAATTGCAATAATTAAAGCTAGTAATTAATGGATTTAATGGAATACCAATTTATCCATAAAGTGAATATAAGTGGATGTAACAAATTGAATAGGAAATACTAATTATGCATAAAGTGAAGGAATGGAACCTAGATGGAAAAGTTAATTGGATTTAGAATCTTAATTTGTATGTGTGCATATATTTATGATGGAGAATAAAAGGGAAAATAATAATATACAAGTATATTAAACGTTATATTAGTGGGTTACTAGTAAATTCCCTCATTACCAATAAAGATGCCTTGATGATAATTAATGACATAACGGAAAAGAGTAAATGTATTCATTTGAATATCAATTGAAATTGGATTGGGGTTTTAAGTAACAATGTTAATGCAAGGTAATTAATGATAAATTTAAGTAAATAATAATGAATAGTGATTAATTCAAAATTTGTAACACATATTATAAATTACCTGCTTATTTGTTAATAAGATTAGAATTTGAAATAAGTGATAATATAATAAATGAATGTTACACAAATTGAAACTGAAATAACGTTCGTTTAAACGTTGAGTAATTATAGGGTCGTAATTATTATAAGCGTTACTTTAAAAATTTATGTTTAATTGTGAAATTAATACAAGATAGTAATTTAGGTAATAAAAGGTATAAAACTAAGAGATATATTGCAGAGAATATTTAGTTGTAATTAATATATTTGACATATATAATAAGTGATGATTTAATAAAAACCAGTACACTGTAAACAACAAACTTATAAATGTGGGATTTAGAGTTTGACAACAATTATTATGAGCTATATATATATATTTAGTTCATTCAATTTAATTTGTAAATCATTGAAATAAATGTTACTTTTAAATAAATTTGGGTAATAATGGGGAATAACGTAAATAAACTCTTCATTAAATGATGGTTAGTGTATATAAAGAATGGAGATAAAGCTTTAAAATTGATTTGAATCTAAATTTAATGAAAGGATAAATTGGAATTAAATGGATTAAATGTTTGAAGTTTACGTAAACTTTAATTTAGATGAAAGGGTAGCCATTTATGTAATAGAGTATGAATCTATTATTAAGATTACTTATAAAATGGCAGTTGGGTAAATGAAAAGGTGCAAAAGTAAGCTTGTCAGTATATTGAAGTAATGTATGATAATAGGTTTAATTGAAATAAATGAAAATTTAACATCTAAATATTACGTTAATAGGAAGTAATTGTTCTACTTATCATTTCATTCATTTAGCCCATTTTGAAACTTAATCAATAGAAATTAATGTAATTGAAAATTTTCAATTAATAGGAGAGAGAATACTAATTTTAATAGGTGCAATTAAAAGCAGCTTATGTTTTGTGAAATATAAGGCAAGTTTTGATTCAATGAAAAAAAAACATTTACATCAATAAAATGAATGTTTCATTTGTGAATGTAGGTTTAATTTAAATAAAAAATAGAAAGATTGATTTTATAGAAAGAAATATATGTTTATTTGAACTGTGTTTAGCTTATAGACTGATTATAAGAATAGAAAAATAATCTATTTATTACTCTTGTGTATAAACAATTTTTCTATTTTTTTATGCATTTTAGTTATCTGTTTTAAAATTTAACCTTGTAAGTGATTGCAATTAATGTAGTTCAAATATTTCAATTAAAAGGAAAGAAAACGGTGATTTCAATTAATAGATTTAATGAGAGAAAAAACGCGCGTTCTGTGGTAAACAAAAAGGGTGTTTCAATGGTAATAAGAGATCATTTTGGAAAAAACAAATCAAATGTTTTCATTTTTAAGGTAAGTATAAAAAATTATTATGCATAGACAAAAACCCAAATGCGTAGAAATTCGAATATTACTTGAGTTAATGAAGTAATTTTGGTGTGTTTAAGGTTAACAAAATTTATTAAGTAAACAATTGTTTTGAAATTTGAATTCTAAAAGTTTGTTTACAGTATAGAGTTAGTCCACTCATCCCCTTTCTAATTAATAATTGCCTCTTTTTAATAACCGTTACTTTTAGAAAGAATGTTCATATTTACTATATTTCAAAACTAAGTTTGTTCATATTTACTTTATTTCTTTCCATTCATTTTCCAACTTCATTTTTCTGAAACGTCATTTCATTTATTTCTAATTAGTAGCGGTCTCTCTTTTCGAATATCTTTGATCCTAAACCTAATTCTAACCTTATAAATAAGATATGAAA
Source organism: Allium cepa (assembly GCA_030765085.1). Lineage (NCBI taxonomy): Eukaryota > Viridiplantae > Streptophyta > Magnoliopsida > Asparagales > Amaryllidaceae > Allium > Allium cepa. The sequence continues at coordinate 833,082,680 of CM060941.1, forward strand.
ATGAAACCACAGCCTCCATTCTAATCTTCTTCTTTTTTTCCTTTTCTTTTTTTTCATTTCTCTTCAAATATCCTTATTATCACTCATTTTAATTTTTCCTTCCTCTTCAAATATTCTTCTTCTTCAAAATTTTCTTCTATTTCAAATTTTCTTCTTTCTTTTCAAATCTAGATCTTCTCTTCCATTTTCAGTTCTTATTTTAATCATTTTCTTTTTCAAATCTTTTTTTTTCTTTCAAACTTTTAAAAATACATACATTCATATAATAAGGAGGAAAATTAAAGTAAATTGAAATAAAAGAAAAATTACGGAACAAAGCTAGCAATCAAGAAGAAGCATACGCGAGGGAAGAGTGGATGTGGCACGGTATTTTATTTTTGTTTTGTTTATTTTTAATTTCTATTGCAAATCGTTTAATTATGATAACTTTCACATACGAACTCCGTTTCACGTGCGATTTTTTTGTTAGGATCGTAATTAAATTCCGGATCTGTTGACGCTGGTTTGAATGAATTTGGAGACCTTCAAATTTTTGGGTTTAAGTTGGATTTGAATTCAATTTAAATCCAAAAGGTGAGTGTTTTAACCCACTCACAACTTCTAAAATTTCTTATGTTTGTTAAACTAATTTAAGATTTGAGTAGAAATTTGTTTATGACTGTTTGGCATGTTTTATTCGTCATCTCAGTCAAATCGCATTTATTTAATTTAACTGTTAATCAATTTTATTTATTGCATATAATTTGACAGATAGAATTTATTTATTTGCATATTAACTGCCTGTCATGGTTATATTTATTTTTATTTCATATTAACTGCCAGTTAAATTTACATTTATTTTTGCATATAAACTGCTAGTTTAACAGTAGTTAAATTTATTATTGAATATAAACTGTTAGTTAATACATGTTATTTATTACCTGTATAATTTATATGCTCTATATTGATGTTGTTTAAATTGGATGATGATTGTAATAAATGGTTGATGATTGATATTTGGATGAATGGATGCTGTATTTTATATCGTATAAACCGCAAGTTATCATGCATTTCATTCATTCGGGATTGCGGTTTGAAATGATATACAACCGCATTTTTATTTTAAATTGCAGATTGAAATGATTAACATCCGTATCACTTGACCATATGGTAGAAAATTTTATACAGGCACTACGGTATATATATATATAAATATTTTGAAATGATCTTCTATGGTTTTGTAAAGTTATATATATATGGTTTATGGGATATTGATTTGGTTATTGATAAAGGTTATTATATATATAGTGATTTCCAGTTTTTAAGCTTTGTATAAATTTGATTTGAAGTTTAAAATAAAGTTTGATTTTAAGATCAAATAAGATTAAGCATTTATTTAAAATTTAATTTCTGGAGTTTCATTGACTTAAATGAGAATAAGGTTGGAAGATGAATATTAAGTTAAATTGGAATTAAATAAAAAGTTGGAATTTTTAAAGGATATGATTTTATAACTTGATTTTTGTGTAGAGTGATCTAAATGAATATCAGGTTGATTTAAATGAATATATAATAAATTGAAAGATTTTTCAGTTACGTGAAGGTAAAGGTTTTTTCTTAAATTATATTGAATTCATTAAGTAAGTATTTCAAGTCTAGATAGTAAGTAATTGAATTTCATATATATGGGATTGTCAAATGAGTTGTTTTGAAATGGTGAAATATTTAAAGCTTTGAAACATAAGAATTGAAATGGTATTTGGAAGTTTAAATCGATATTTGAAAATTGATTTGTGAAATATAAAGAAGCTATTGTGTTTTATAAAGTAATTCAATATTTAACCATTTAAGAGATGGAAATTTGTTTCGAAGTTATGATTTTCAAGGTAGTATGATTTGGAAATATTATATTCAAGAGTTTTGATTTCTAAATATTTTACTTTGAAAACCCTATGATTTTGGAAAAGAATATATATTGGAAAATAAAATGACATTATATGATTTTGGGTCTAAATGATATCGTATTGATTTGGGGTTTTAAAATATAAATGATATCTTATTTATATGGGTTTAAAATGGATATTTTATTCTGGTTTTAAAGTTCAAATTATTTTAAACGACCGCGGTGTTATAATAACATTTGGTTGTTAAAGAGACCGGGATCAGAAGTTGTCATACTCTCTGCCAACTTCGAAAACCACTTTAACAACCGTGTACGCGGTGGAGATTCCAGAATGAAGTAGGTTGGTGGCGGCATTTCTCGTAAGGTAAATACGTGGACTCGACTCCCGTGAGTTGGCATAAGGTGGCTAAAACAGGAGCGATTGACGGGTTAATGAGGTAGCACCTCTGATCGAACACTTCCCTTCGATACTATACTCTATACTCTGATTTTGGTTTGATTCGGTGGCCACCTTCATTTTTGATTTCTTTGATGTGGGGAGTTTGTTCGAGGTGGGCGGCAGCTGCGCGCTGCGCGTTTCCATCGGCCCGGAAGCGTAATCGGCCGTGTCACCTACCATACCGAGCCTTTACTATGAGTTTCTATTTGTGTCGTACCTATGTAGTGTCTTCTCGTAGTCTCCCGATCAGGAGATATGCAGGCACTGTATAGATTATTGGCATTATTTGTGTTAAGGGCTATATGGGTAACCCCTTAACGCTATTAAAAAGTAAGTTTATTTTGCAATTAGACACTAGTATTGTAACGACCCGTATTTTTACGGATCGAAAGATCGTAGAACTGTTGTCATTAGGTTGTTAGTGTTTTTAAGTCGTTCAGAATTTAAGTCGTTCAGAGCTTGAGTCGTCCAGAGATAAGTCGTCCAGGGTTAGGTCGTATAGTAGCTTAGTTCGTGTAGCAGATAGGTCGATGGAGCGACTTAGGGGATTGGAGCGACCTAAGGGAAGTGAGCGACTTAAGGGATAACGGTTTAAGGGGTAGCGACTTAAGGAAGTTAGGACGTGTTAAGGCTTAAGTCGTGTGATAGTTTAAGTCGGTGGAGCGACCTAAGGAGGATGAGCGACTTAAGGATTGGGACGGCTTAAGGATAGTAGCGGCATAGGTGAGCGACTTAGGAGTTAACGACCTAAGGAGGGTAAGTCGTTCGAGCGACTTAAGGGTGATAACTTAGGACGTTGAAGTTAGGTCGTAAGCGACTTGTGTTAGGTCGCGCATGTGTTAAGTCGTAGGTCGCGTGAAGGCCTAAGGAGTTAGGTCGTGCATGTTTTAGGTCGCGCATAGGCTTGAGTCGTTGGGTCGGCTTCATGGTTAGGTCGTAGGTCGTGGGGAGTTTTAGCTCGTTGGGTCGGCAATGTTGTTAAGTCGTGAGTCGCATGATGGCTTGAGTCGTTGAGTCGTGAGTCGGTAGGTTGTTAAGTCGTCCAGATGACTTAGGAAGGAACGCGGCTTGCATGTTAGGTCGCGTGTGTGTTGAGCCGTGTTTGTGTTAGGCCGTGTAGAGGCATGAGTCGGTAGGCCGTGGGGTTGATGAGTCGTAGGTCGTGGGTCCTTGTTAAGTCGTGACCGACTTAAGGGGGCAAACGACTCATAGGTTTGGCCTATAAATACACGACCTTATCTCATTTTTGGGATCCGGATTTTGAAGCGACGAAGTGCTGCCATTTTGAGAGCTCGAGTGCTATACTTCTTCACTTATCTCTTCTCTAATCTAGTGCTTCCTTCCATCCAAGATTGAAGATCAAATCGAAGATCCAAGAGCTAAGATTGAAGATCTACATTCTTCAAAGAGAGACTTCATTGTTTGAAGCGGAATTTTGATGGATCAAGCTAGATCCTTCGATGTCCAGATCTGAAGTTAGTTGCTTTTGAAGCGTTTAGGTGATTCGGTGAGTGGTAGTTATCTCTCACACGGACCCAAAGGAGTATATTGGATCGGTGGCTTGTTTGTGTGTTAAAGATAGTGATTTCATGCATTTTCCTTAAGTCTACATGTAGATCCATCATTCATAAAGTTTTGATATCCACTTTACTACATGTTAACCTATGCTAGTTCATTCATCAAGATATTACTTAGAATTCATGCTTGTTAGATTTGGACTCTTTATTTACGAAATTGCCATTATTGTTATAACTGTTTACTTAGATCTTGTTTGAATGATTGATTACTTGGATTAATGATTGATTTGATTGATTGTTATAAATTAGTTGATTGATGATTTGATTTGGACAAGTGCGTCGAAGATGATTCAAAAGCTAAGTGGAAAGGCTCTTGAATAAGGAAAGCTGCTCGTGGCATATGAAGTGGATGATAAAGCTCATATGGATAGATTTGATGACGATGTTGAGATGGGAATTTGCTATGATTTGATGAGGCAAAGCATGATGTTGAGATGGGACTTTGCTATGATGCGATGAAGCAAAGCATGATGTGAGATAGCCTTGGTTTAATCCAGACGGGATCATCCCAAGCATGTTGATAACTCGGTGATATGGTTCGAGTTAGTTGTTAATGGTTGGCTCAAGAGGCGCTTGAGTAGTATGAGAATAGTCGTCAAGGAGGATGACTAGGAGGCTGAGATTTCATCGTTGTTGAAGGTTCTAGCATGCTCAAAGCAAGAGTACGCCGGGCAGATTCGATAGTCCTAGGCACGGGTCACGATGACGTGCGAAGTTATGTCTAGAACCGGGGTTACCATTAGCCCTTGACGGACGGATGAAAGAATGAGCCGGTCATTCAATTAACGGTGATATCGAGGCAATGATAACAGTGATAGCCAGATTCATGGATGTTTGGATGCTTTGCTTGTATCGTCACTCGGTCTCAAGAGCGATGTTTTGTGGGTGCATATCTGATCTTGGTTTAGGCCTTGGGGGTTTGTACTTGGAAAACATCGACCTTGACTCGAGTGATAATTGCTTTACTTTAATTGTCTGCTTTGCTATGTTTGTTTCTGCTTAGTGTGTCTGGAGGCTATCACTGTAGAAACAGGTGGAATGGGATGGTTGGGTTCCTATTCCTTTTTCCTTTATGCTCTTTTGGTATGTTGTTAGTTAATTTACCGCTCACTAAGACTGTTGTCTGACTCAAGGTTTTATGTTCAACTCTTATTACCTTGGGCTGTTCATCCATTTTGGGATGGGCAGACTAGATAGCAGGTGACAGGTGCTGTTCTTAGTGACCAACGTTGTTGATGATGAAGACGAGCTGGAGGCTTTTGCATATTGTTTTTCTTACTATATGTACTGGATGTTCCGCTGCTTGTATGATTCTCTGAGTGTTATGTAGTAAGGCTTGATGTATTGACTATTCAGATGTTTGTATCAAATTGTTTTGTAGTGTATTGATGAGGTTCTATTTGGTGAGGCTTCACTATGTATATTTCTCTATTGTATTTTATCCCTACGATGTGAGTAATACGATAGAGTTTATTGTTTTACTTTAACCCTGTCGATCATCCATGGCGGCCTGGCACACTTTTCAGCGCACTATTTCCTTGTTTAGTGCAGGAGTTATGGGCGGTCGTCACATTTGGTATCAGGGCTTTGGTTAATCGATTTTAGCCATCGCTCGCTGACGTAACTACGTATGAGAGACGTAATTGTAATTTTGACGGATGATTACTATATGTAATATAGTAGCTTAGAAGGATTTGAACCTCTTATGCAGTTGTTTCTCAAGGTGTACTAATCATTCTTTTATAGATATTAAGAATGAGTCGAAGAGGGAGACCAGCTGCTAGGGAAGGCCGTGATTTTGAGGGGACTGCTGATTATGCTGCTATGTTCGAGGCTATGATGGCTTCGATCATGAGAAGAATACCAGCTCCAGCGCCATCAGTAGATGTTGGAGTTCAGGTTCAAGCCCCAAAACCAGTGGATTTTGCTAAGTTGTGCAAAGACTATACTGCTCTTGGAGGAAAGGTTTTCTTGGGAACAGAATCAACCATAGAAGTCCAGAGATGGATAGATGCTTGTAGAAGGATCTTTGGTGATTTGGGAATCGAGGATGCAACCAAAAGGAAGCTTGCATCAAGACAGCTTCAAGGAAGAGCTTCTGATTGGTGGAACTCTATCACCATTGATACTCCAGAGGAAGGAATTACTTGGGAGCAATTCCAAGCCAGATTTGAAGCTAAGTTCATTTCTACAGCTCAGAAATCTATTATGTTTAAGAAATTTGTGGAACTCAAGCAAGGTGGAAAACCAGTTCTTGAGTATGTTTCAGAGTTTGAAGCCTTGTCCAAGTATGCTTGGTCATTAATTGAATCTCCTTATCAGAAGAATAAGAAGTTTGTGACAGGCTTGGACACTTACCTTGGGAGGCAGTTGGTGGATCATTTGGACGATCCGTTTGAGAAGCTTGTGGAGAAGGCTCTCAGGCATGAGAATATGTTTCCTAAGGAAGGATCTGTTGTTGCTGTGACCAAGGAAGATTCTAAACCACAACAAGGTGGGAACAAGAAGAGGAAGCAACATCAGTAGAAGGGTAAGGATGGCCAGAAGAAGCCGAAGGGTGAAGTGACCTGCTACAATTGTCAACAGAAGGGCCATTTCTCTAGAGATTGTAAGAATCCGAGAGCGGCGGCAAAATGCCACAACTGTGACAAGCTGGGGCATATCAGGAAGAATTGTCCAGAACCGAGGAAGAACAAGCAGATTGTGCAAGCTTATGCTTTGGGTGCTGTGCCATCATCTTCAAAAGCTCCTATGGCAGAAGAGAAAGGAAAGAGTGTGGTGGTACAAGGTACCCTTTCCACTTGTGGTGTTCCAGTTAGAGTGTTATTTGATACTGGAGCGTCGCATTCTTTTGTTTGTAATGAACTTGTAGGCCGGTTGGGTTTGGAACCGGATATTGTTGATAGACCATTGGTTGTGACTAATCCAGTTGGGGGTTCGTCTTGTTTGTGTATGATATGCCGTGGTCTGGTTGTATCGAGTCATGATTGCTATTTTGTTTGTGATTGTTTTGTTCTGAACTTTGCGGGGTTCGAAATTATTTTGGGTATGGACTGGCTTAGGAAGTATGCGGCAAAGGTTGATTGTGAAAGGCTGGAGATGACAGTCGAGAATGTGGAGGGGAGAATGGTTGTGATACGATGTAAGCATGAAGAAGGCGTCTTCATGAGCTTCATGTATTCGCTAGTTGTTCCACGGGATGGACTGTCATCGGTGCCTATTGTGAATGGATTTGAGGATGTTTTTGACGAGGTCAAAGGGTTACCGCCGCATAGAGAGATCGAGTTTCGTATCGATCTAGTTGAAGAAGCCAGACCTGTTGTGATGCCTCTTAGGCGGATGGCGCCTAGGGAACAACAAGAGTTGAAGGTGCAAGTTGATGATCTTTTACAGAAAGGATTCATTCGGCGTAGTGTGTCCGAATGGGGTGCACCAGTTGTGTTTGCAACCAAAGAGGATGGATCGTTGAGGTTGTGTGTGGATTATCGTGAGCTGAATAAAGTAACTAAGAAGAACAAGTATCCATTGCCGAGAATAGATGACTTGTTTGATCAGCTTCACGAAGCCAAGGTGTTTTCTCAGATGGATTTGGCAACGGGATTTCACCAATTGAGAGTGGCAAAGGATAGTGTGCCGAAGACTGCTTTCAAGACACCATCCGGTTTCTATGAATGGATGGTAATGCCGTTTGGATTGACCAATGCACCAGCATATTTTGTGGATCTTATGAATAGAGTGTTCAGAGATCAGTTGAACAAGTTCGTACTTGTGTTCGTAGATGATATTTTGATTTATTCCAGAACTGAAGAAGAGCACAAGACGCATTTGCGTATTGTTTTGGAGACTCTGCGAAAACATCAGCTGAAGGCTAAGTTTTCGAAGTGTCACTTCTGGAAGAGTGAAGTGAGGTTCTTAGGTCATATTATCTCTAGAAATGGAATAGCGGTTGATCCCGCCAAGGTGGAAGCAATCCAGGATTGGGTTAGACCTAAGAATTCATCTGATGTGAGAAGTTTTCTTGGATTAGCAGGATACTATCGTCAATTTATCAAAGACTTTTCCAAGATAGCTGCACCATTAACAGGATTGACGAAAAAGAACCAAGTATTCAGATGGGATTGTGAGTGTGAGCAAGCTTTCGGAATCCTGAAAGAGCAATTGACAAATGCTCCTGTTTTGACTATTCCAAGTGGAAATGGTGAGATGGTGGTTTACACCGATGCATGTGGTACTGGACTTGGAGCAGTACTGATGCAGAAGGGTAAAGTTGTTGCATATGCAAGTCGACAACTGAAGCCGCATGAAAGGAATTATCCGACTCATGATTTGGAGTTGGCGGCAATTGTATTTGCTCTGAAGATGTGGAGACATTACCTACTGGGAGTTCGATTCGAGTTGTTTACAGATCATAAGTCATTGAAGTATCTTTTCTCCCAAAAGGATTTGAATCTCCGGCAGCAACGATGGCTAGAGTTTTTAGCATCATATGATTTTGGTATAGCCTATACTCCGGGAAAAGGTAACGCAGTGGAAGATGCGTTAAGTCGAAGACATGCAAGATTGGGAGCCATGTTTTCAGAATGGAAGAGTCTCGAGTATTTGGCTGGATTTGACTTCAGGCCTAGATGTGAATTGGAACCTGAGATGTTGGCAAACTTATCGATAAGACCTACTCTTGTGGAAAGGATTGGCGAAAGCCAAAAGCAAGACGATAAGCTTGTTAAGATTATCCGTGATTTGGAATCTGGGTTGGACCCGGGGAAGGATAAAGGATTCGAGGTCGATCGAGAGGGTTGGCTTCGGAAGTAAGGACGACTAGTTGTTCCCGATATAGATGAATTGAGAAGTGAAGTTCTGAAGGAAAGTCATCACTCGAAGCTGATAATTCACCAGGTGGAAATAAGATGTATCGGGATATAAAGAGAACCTATTACTGGGAAGGTATGAAGAAGGATGTTGGAAATTTTATTTCCAAATGCATGAATTGCCAGTTGGTAAAAGCCGAACAGAAGAAGCCAAGTGGATTGCTTCAGCCGTTAGAAGTTCCTACATGGAAGTGGGAGCAAATATCGATGGACTACCTAGAACCAGAGCAGGAAATGAAGGGATTTGGGTCATCGTAGACCGTTTGACTAAGAGTGCAAGATTCATTCCTGTTCGATCAACCAAGACTTCATCGAAATTGGCTGAGCTATATGTTAAGTGGATAGTTCAATTCCATGGTATTCCGAAGAGTATAGTGAGCGATCGAGACCCATTGTTCACTAGTGGATTTTGGAAGAGCTTCCAGAAAGTTTTGGGAACTGAGTTGTGTTTGAGTACAGCTTATCACCCTCAAACAGATGGTCAGACAGAGAGAGTCAGCAGAGTTTTGGAAGATCTCCTCAGAGCATGTGTTTTGGACTTCGGAGGATCATGGGAAGATTATCTTCATTTGGTGGAGTTTTCATATAATAACAGTTACCAGTCAAGTATTGGTATGGCACCATATGAAGCAATGTATGGAAGACCGTGTAACTCTCCGATATGTTGGTTGGAAACGGGAGAAAAGTGGATACTTGGGCCAGAAATGATTCGACAGACTTCTGATTGTATAAAGATCATTCGACGACGAATGAAGGCAGTCCAGGACCGTCAGAAAAGTTACGCCGATAAGCGTCGTAAGGATTTGGAATTCGACGTAGGTGATATGGTTTTGTGAAGATTTCTCCACTGAAGAATGTTATTCGATTCGGGAAGAAAGGGAAATTGACTCCGAGATTTGTTGGACCATTCCCGATCATCGAGCGAATTGGAAAGCTCGCCTATAAATTGGAATTACCAGAAAAGATGTCGGGTGTGCATAATGTTTTTCATGTATCGTATCTACGGAAGTATGTGCACAACTCGAATACAGTGGTTTCTGCTGATAGCTATGAAGATTTTGAGGTTGATCCAGTTGTTAGAAGACCTCGTAAGCCTCTTCGTGTTGTGGAAACTGACACGAAACAGCTTAGGAGGAAGGTAGTCAGGTTGCTCAAGGTACAATGGAGTGATGATGTTAACGACTGTACATGGAAGGAGGAAGAGAGGATGAAGGCAGCTCATCCTGAACTCTTCGAGGTATGGCCCTAAGGTGTCGTGACATCTCATGAATTTGTAACTTGTTCTAGTCTTAGAATTCTGCATGCTAGGGTAGTAATTGGATGCATGGTTTGTTGATTGCTATGGATGGTAGGCATGCAGGATAGTTTTGGTTGCTCTTGTTTGTTTGGAATTTCGAGGGCGAAATTCCTAAGGGGGAGAGAATGTAACGACCTGTATTTTTACGGATCGAAAGATCGTAGAACTGTTGTCATTAGGTTGTTAGTGTTGTTAAGTCGTTCGGAATTTAAGTCGTTCGGAGCTTGAGTCGTCCAGAGATAAGTTGTCCAGGGTTAGGTCGTATAGTAGCTTAGGTCGTGTAGCAGATAGGTCGATGGAGCGACTTAGGGGATTGGAGCGACCTAAGGGAAGTGATCGACTTAAGGGATAACGGTTTAAGGGGTAGCGACTTAAGGAAGTTAGGACGTGTTGAGGCTTAAGTCATGTGATAGTTTAAGTCGGTGAAGCGACCTAAGGAGGATGAGTGACTTAAGGATTGGGACGGCTTAAGGATAGTAGCGGCATAGGTGAGCGACTTAGGAGTTAACGACCTAAGGAGGGTAAGTCGTTCGAGCGACTTAAGGGTGATAACTTAGGACGTTGAAGTTAGGTCATAAGCAACTTGTGTTAGGTCGCGCATGTGTTAAGTCGTAGGTCGCGCGAAGGCCTAAGGAGTTAGGTCGTGCATGTTTTAGGTCGCGCATAGGCTTGAGTCGTTGGGTCGGCTTCATGGTTAGGTCGTAGGTCGTGGGGAGTTTTAGCTCGTTGGGTCGGCAATGTTGTTAAGTCGTGAGTCGCATGATGGCTTGAGTCATTGAGTCGTGAGTCGGTAGGTTGTTAAGTCGTCCAGACGACTTAGGAAGGAACGCGGCTTGCATGTTAGGTCGCGTGTGTGTTGAGCCATGTTTGTGTTAGGCCGTGTAGAGGCATGAGACGGTAGGCCGTGGGGTTGATGAGTCGTATGTCGTGGGGCCTTGTTAAGTCGTGACCGACTTAAGGGGGGCGAACGACTCATAGGTTTGGCCTATAAATACACGGCCTTATCTCATTTTTGGGATCCGGATTTCGAAGCAACGAAGTGCTGCCATTTTGAGAGCTCGAGTGCTATACTACTTCACTTCTTATCTTTTCTCTAATCTAGTGCTTCCTTCCATCCAAGATTGAAGATCAAATCGAAGATCTAAGAGCCAAGATTGAAGATCTACATTCTTCAAAGAGAGACCTCATTGTTTGAAGCGGAATTTTGACGGATCAAGCTAGATCCTTCGCTGTCCGGATCTGAAGTTAGTTGCTTTTGAAGCGTTTAGGTGATTCGGTGAGTGGTGGTTATCTCTCACACGGACCCAAAGGAGTATATTGGATCGGTGGCTTGTTTGTGTGTTAAAGATAGTGATTTCATGCATTTTCCTTAAGTCTGCATGTAGATCCATCGTTCATAAAGTTTTGTTATCCACTTTACTACATGTTAACCTATGCTGGTTCATTCATCAAGATATTACTTAGAATTCATGCTTGTTAGATTTGGACACTTTATTTATGAAATTGCCATTATTGTTATAACTGTTTATTTAGTCTTGTTTGAATGATTGATTACTTGGATTAATGATTGATTTGATTGATTGTTATAAATTAGTTGATTGATGATTTGATTTGGACAAGTCGGTCGAAGATGATTCAAAAGCTAAGTGGAAAGGCTCTTGAATAAGGAAAGCTGCTCGTGGCATATGAAGCGGATGATAAAGCTCATATGGATAGATTTGATGATGATGTTGAGATGGGACTTTGCTATGATTTGATGAGGCAAAGCATGATGTTGAGATGGGACTTTGCTATGATGCGATGAAGCAAAGCATGATGTGAGATAGCCTTGGTTTAATCCAGACGGGATCATCCCAAGCATGTTGATAACTCGGTGATATGGTTCGAGTTAGTTGATAATGGTTGGCTCAAGAGGCGCTTGAGCTAGTGTGAGAATAGTCGTCAAGGAGGATGACTAGGAGGCTGAGATTTCATCATTGTTGAAGGTTCTAGCATGCTCAAAGCAAGAGTACGCCGGGCAGATTCGATAGTCCCAAGACCAATAGTTGAAGGTCTAGTACTCAGGGCAGATTCGATAGTCCTAGGTACGGGTCACGATGACGTGCGGAGTTATGTCTAGAACCAGGGTTAACATTATCCCTTGACGGACAGACGAAAGAATGAGCCGGTCATTCAATTAACGGTGATATCGAGGCAATGATAACAGTGATAGCCAGAGTCATGGATGTTTGGATGCTTTGCTTGTATCGTCACTCGGTCTCAAGAGCGATGTTTTGTGGGTGCTTATCTGATCTTGGTTTAGGCCTTGGGGGTTTGTACTTGGAAAACATCGACCTTGACTCGAGTGATAATTGTTTTACTTTATTTGTCTGCTTTGCTATGTTTGTTTCTGCTTAGTGTGTCTGGGGGCTATCACTGTAGAAAGAGGTGGAGTGGGATGGTTGGGTTCCTATTCCTTTCTCCTTTATGCTCTTTTGGTATGTTGTTAGTTAATTTACCGCTCACTAAGACTGTTGTCTGACTCAAGGTTTTATGTTCAACTCTTATTACCTTGGGCTGTTCATCCATTTTGGGATGGGCAGACTAGGTAGCAGGTGACAGGTGCTGTTCTTAGTGACCAACGCTGTTGATGACGAAGACGAGCTGGAGGCTTTTGCATATTGTTTTTCTTACTATATGTACTGGATGTTCCGCTGCTTGTATGATTTTCTGAGTGTTATGTAGTGAGGCTTGATGTAATGACTATTCAGATGTTTGTATCAAATTGTTTTGTAGTGTATTGATGAGGTTCTATTTGGTGAGGCTTCACTATGTATATTTCTCTATTGCATTTTATCCCTGCGCTGTGAGTAATACGATAGAGTTTATTGTTTTACTTTAACCCTGACGATCATCCATGGCGGCCTGGCACACTTTTCAGCGCACTATTTCCTTGTTTAGTGCAGGAGTTATGGGAGGTCGTCACAAGTATAATAGCGCAATATACTACATAGTAAATAGTTTAACGGATCCTTTGGAGATCTAAATCGCGAGCATCTCTTGAGTTACTGTACTCATATTTATTTCTGTTAATTTAACTCACGTAAGATCTTTTAGTTCTGACTCGAGTGTTTTTGTCTTTTCAAATTTGCTCGTGTCAGTCCCAGCATTTCAGGATTTGAAGATTTAGCTCTAGAGGACGAAGAGGAAGATCCGTATTATTATTATTTATATTATTGCACTTCACTCATACTGTTCCGCTGCATTGTTATATGGTATGTGCACTCTGATATATATTGTATAAATATAATCAAAGGTTTTGTAAAACAGCTTCATGAACTGTATATTTTGATTATTATATTTTATCCTTCCGTTGTGAGATTCTGTTTAGTTTTTTTCTTCTCTGTTTTTTTTATCCCATAACAATCCGCCCTTACGTATGGTTTGAATTGGCACATGTGTCTGTTTAAATCGTGCGAAAAGGCGGGATGTTACATCTGGTATCAGAGCTTTGGTTTAGCGATAAACCTTAGCTTTGTGGCGTTTGACTCTTTACTAATAAGGTAGTAATACCCTATGGGAGTCGTTGAGTGTATATATACGAGAGAGCGTATTTGTTAGTGTTATAAAAAGATTTTAATATTGTGTTAATCTGTTGCGTTTTGTATTTATAAATTCTGGTTGATGCATGGGACGCTGTGACATCAATAGGGATTTCTAAACGCTTAATAGGACAGATCGACATAATATTTGTTTTTATTATAGGTGAATGAAATAATTTTGCCTATTATATTTTCTATATAAAATAAAAAATTTCAAATGATATCTATATTTGGCTGAAATAGATTGGTTGTTTGGTAATACAGTGTATAAATAATAATAGAAATAAGATTTGAAAAATAAAATAAATGAAATTTGGAAATTTAGAACTTAAAAATCCGGGGTTTTGAAATTTCTTTCGAATAAATTTTGGAATATAATAATATTGTTTATAAGTACCTTCTGATATAATTATTTATTATAATTCGGAAGAATTGTTTTAAAAGAAGATTTTTGAGGAAATAAGTTTGTACTTTCCTCTCTGTCGCTGGAAAATAATTTCGGTGATGGCGGCCGCATCATCGACTTTCATTTTCGAGTTTCGAAGGGGAAAGGCAACTGTAGTAGTTTTACTGCAAATTCATTTGTTTTTTTTAAATATATAAATTTTTAATTGTTTTAAATATAATTAGAGGTATATAAGTTGTAAGAATATATTTATCTATTATTTTAAAATAAATTGGAAACTTAACCCGGTATTAAATTCTTAAATTTCTATTTAATTAATTGTTTCAATTATTGTAGTGAAACAGAATTTAACTAATAATTGAAATCCTAAATGAATAAGAGATTTAAATGCTAGATCATTAATGATATTAAAGGAAATTTGAAATTTGTAACATATGAAACAATGAGTAATATTATTGAAAATAAAATTTAATTAAAGGATGAGATAAAACTTGTATAAGTTCATTTGCATTTTCTCTAACATATATAACTTACCAAATATAAAAAGTTGAAATGTTTAATAAGAAATGTAATGGAAATTATACAAGTAAAAGTAGGTAATGAAGTATTCAATGAATTTGCTATTATAAATGAGAATTTAATGTTATAAACTTAAGCTATAATTGAAATTTTACTAAGTGAATATAATTAAAGGTAAGTATTTCAAATAGATGATTTTCAACTTAAGTAAATAAAATGGAAATGCTAAGAAATTAAATGGGACATAAATACTATTGATAAACAAATGTAAATAAATGAGGGCATGCAATAAATTAATGAATAATTATAATGAAATAAAAAGAACTGGCATGACCTGAGTTAATGGAAATGAATAATTGTAAGTAATAAGTGAAATTAAATGAAACAAACATTGAATGAGTAAGTGAAATTAAAAGTTTGTTAGAAATAAATGTAAATTTTAAAAGGAAAATTTATGTGGTATGAATAAAAAGAGAAATTAAACAACAAATGTATGAATGAAATTAATAAGGATAAACAAAAATTTGTTGTTCAAATTGGGTGTTGTTTGTTTTGGGTTTTAGTTGTTTGGGTAAGGACACTTTAAATTTGTAAGGATGAATGAATAATTTATTTAGTTTTATCTAAGACTGTTGAGTAAATGATGCGCTAGTAGTTTATTCTTCATTCCGTACAATTTAAAGGTTTGAACCCGAACAACTATTTGTTTGTTTGATTGAATGGTTGTTTTGTATTTGTTGTGTATGCTGTTGTTGAAATTGATGGTTGTTGTATTGATTTGTTGTTAATGATTGAAACCACTTAAATATTTCATTTTACATAATTTGTTAACCCTTTTAGATTTTATAAGTGGAATGCAGGTTATGGAAGCAATTGCTACTGCTTTTGGTTCCATAAATTGAGCATAAATTTGCCTGACAAATAGGTACATTTCCGGATTACGGTTTTATAGCGATATTTTATATATTTTCCCGTGTTGAGATATACTATTTTGGATATTATATATGATATAATTGTTATATTTTGATATTATATTTTCTCCCGAGCTCTCCGTACAAAGGAGACTCTGCCAAAAAAAAAATTTCGTGAATTTTTGACTTAGAAATTATTTGAAAATGTTTTCCAAACTTTATTTATTTAAGTATGAAAAGATATAATGATTATTAAACGGGTATATTTTATTTAAGGTAATTAATTTAGTAAATTATTTTTTATAAGTTAAATATTTTGAATAAGATGTATTGTATTTAATTCTTCTTTTCCCTTCTTTTCCTTTTCGGGGACGAAAAGTTTTGAGTGGGGGAGAGTGTAACGACCCGTGTAAATTCGATGTTTAAAATGAATTTAATCAATATGATTTTTAATTTAAATTTAGAAGGAAATATAAATCTTATTTATTTATATGAAAGAGAATGCTGAAATTAGATGTATCAAGCGTAATTAAAAATTTGCAAATTGAATTATATATTGAAGTAAATTGTAATAGTGGAAATTGTTGCTTTTGGATATAAGGTTAGAAATAAGTAAATAAAGGCAAGTATTGAATTCATCAATGAAAATAAATTTTTATTTAGTACAATCCCTTTTTATTATCTATTGTAAGGTGTTAATTAATGGAAAGGTGAAAATTAGAAAATAGATTCAAATTGTATGTTGGATAATAAATTGCAATAATTAAAGCTAGTAATTAATGGATTTACTGGAATACCAATTTATTCATAAAGTGAGTATAAGTGGATGTAACAAATTGAATAGGAAATACTAATTATGCATAAAGTGAAGGAATAGAACCTAGATGGAAAAATTAATTGGATTTAGAATCTTAATTTGTATGTGTGCATATATTTATGATGGAGAATAAAAGGGTAAAATAATAATATACAAGTATATTAAACGTTATATTAGTGGGTTACTAGTAAATTCCCTCATTACCAATAAAGATGCCTTGATGATAATTAATGACATAACGGAAAAGAGTAAATGTATTCATTTGAATATTAGTTGAAATTGGATAGGGGTTTTAAGTCGCAATGTTAATGCAAGGTAATTAATGATAAATTTAAGTAAATAATAATGAATAGTTATTAATTCAAAATTTGTAACACATATTATAAATTACCTGCTTATTTGTTAATAAGATTATAATTTGAAATAAGTGATAATACAATAAATGAATGTTACACAAATTGAAACTGAAATGACGTTCGTTTAAATATTGAGTAATTATAGGGTCGTAATTATTATAAGCGTTACTTTAAAAATTTATCTTTAACTGTGAAATTAATACAGGATAGTAATTTGGGTAATAAAAGGTATAAAACTAAGAGATATATTGCAAAGAATATTTAGTTGTAATTAATATATTTGACCTATATAATAAGTGATGATTTAATAAAAACCAATACGCTGTAAACAACAAACTTATAAATGTGGGATTTAGAGTTTGACAACAATTATTATAAGCTATATATATATATTTAGTTCATTCAATTTAATTTGTAAATCATCGAAATAAATGTTACGTTTAAATAAATTTAGGCAATAATGGGGAATAACGTAAATAAATTCTTCATTAAATGATGGTTAGTGTATATAAAGAATGGAGATAAAGCTTTATAAACTGATTTGAATCTAAATTTAATGAAAGGATAAATTGGAATTAAATGGATTAAATGTTTGAAGTTTACGTAAACTTTAATTTAGATGAAAGGGTAGAATTTATGTAATAGAGTATGAATCTATTATTAAGTTTATTTATAAAGTGGCAGATCGGTAAATGAAAGGGTGCAAAAGTAAGCTTGTCAGTATATTGAAGTAATGTATGATAATAGGTTTAATTGAAATAAATAAAAATTTAACATCTAAATATTACGTTAATAGGAAGTAATTGTTCTACTTATCATTTCATTCATTTAGCCCATTTTGAAACTTAATCAACAGAAATTAATGTAATTGAAAATTTTCAATTAATAGGAGAGAGAATACTAATTGTAATAGGTGCAATTAAAAGTAGCTTATGTTTTGTGAAATATAAGGAAAGTTTTGATTCAATGAAAAAAAAACATTTACATCAATAAAATGAATGGTTCATCTGTGAATGTAGGTTTAATTTAATTTAAATAAAAAATAGAAAGATTGATTTTATAGAAAGAAATATATGTTTATTTGAACTGTGTTTAGCTTACAGACTAATTACAAGAATAGGAAAATAATCTATTTATTACTCTTGTGTATAAACAATTTTTCTATTTTTTTTAATACATTTTAGTTATCTGTTTTAAAATTTAACCTTGTAAGTGATTGCAATTAATGTAGTTCAAATATTTCAATTAAAAGGAAAGAAAACGGTGATTTCAATTAATAGATTTAATAAATAAAAAAACGCGCGTTCTCTGGTAAACAAAAAGGGTGTTTCAATGGTAATAAGAGATCATTTTGGGAAAAACAAATCAAATGTTTTCATTTTTAAGGTAAGTATAAAAAATTATTATGCATAGACAAAAACCCAAATGCGTAGAAATTCGAATATTACTTGAGTTAATGAAGTAATTTTGGTGTGTTTAGGGTTAACAAAATTTATTAAGTAAGCAATTGTTTTGAAATTTGAATTCTTAAAGTTTGTTTACAGTATAGAGTTAGTCCATTCATTCCCTTTCTAATTAATAATTGCCTCTTTTTAATACCTGCTACTTTTAAAAAGGCTGTTCATATTTACTATATTTCAAAATCAAGTTTGTTCATATTTACTTTATTTCTTTCCATTCATTTTCCAACTTTATTTTTCTGAAACGTCATTTCATTTATTTCTAATTAATAGCGGTCTCTCTTTTCAAATATCTTTGATTCTAAACCTAATTCTAACCTTATAAATAAGATATGACGCAAATGAAACCACAGCCTCCATTCTAATCTTCTTCTTTTTTTCCTTTTCTTTTTTTTCTTTTCTCTTCAAATCTCCTTATTATCTCTCATTTTAATTTTTCCTTCCTCTTCAAATATTCTTCTTCTTCAAAAATTTCTTCTATTTCAAACTTTCTTCTTTCTTTTCAAATCTAGATCTTTTCTTCCATTTTCAGTTCTTATTTTAATCATTTTCATTTTCAATTCTTCTTTTTCAAATCTTTTTTTTTCTTTCAACCTTTTAAAAATACATACATTCATATAATAAGGAGGAAAATTAAAGTAAATCGAAATAAAAGAAAAATTACGGAACAAAGCTAGCAATCAAGAAGAAGCATACGCGAGGGAAGAGTGGATGTGGCACGGTATTTTATTTTTGTTTTGTTTATTTTTAATTTCTTTTGCAAATCGTTTAATTATGATAACTTTCACATACGAACTCTGTTTCACGCGCTATTTTTTTTATTAGGATCGTAATTAAATTCCGGGTCTGTTGACGCTGGTTTGAATGAATTTGGAGACCGTCAAATTTTTGGGTTTAAATTGGATTTGAATTCAATTTAAATCCAAAAGGTGAGTGTTTTAACCCACTCACAACTTCTAAAATTTCTTATGTTTGTTAAATTGATTTAAGATTTGAGTAGAAATTTGTTTATGACTGTTTGGCATGTTTTATTCGTCATCTCAGTCAAATCGCATTTATTTAATTTAGCTGTTAATCAATTTTATTTATTGCATATAATTTGACAGTTAGAATTTATTTATTTGCATACTAACTGCCTGTCATAGTTATATTTATTTTTATTTCATATTAACTGCCAGTTAAATTTTCATTTATTTTTGCATATAAACTGCTAGTTTAACAGTAGTTAAATTTATTATTGAATATAAACTGTTAGTTAATACATGTTATTTATTACCTGTATAATTTATATGCTCTATATTGATGTTGTTTAAATTGGATGATGATTTCAATAAATGGTTGATGATTGATATTTGGATGAATGGATGTTGTATTTTATATCGTATAAACTGCAAGTTATCGTGCATTTCATTCATTCGGGATTGCGGTTTGAAATGATATACAACCGCATTTTTATTTTAAAATGCGGATTGAAATGATAAACATCCGTATCACTTGACCATAGGGTAGAAAATTTTATACAGGCACCGCGGTATGTATATATATATATATATATATATATATATATATATATTGAAATGATTTTCTATGGTTTTGTAAAGTTATATATATATGGTTTATGGGATTGTGATGACCCGCCTTTCTCAATCCCAGAAAGACGTTTCATCATTAAGAAAGAAAGGGATAGAAATAGAAAAGAATAGAAAGAAAGAATAACAACATCAGAATCTCACAGCGGAATGGAACAAAATATAATACATCACATAACTATTACATAGTTATACATACATCAGAGTCTTACAATATCAGATAACAGTACTGTCATATACATACATGTCCATACATACATCCAAAATACAGCATCACTAACTACACAGCGGAACTACATATATAGATACATACGTCTGGTCTTCTCTCCAAAATAGCTCCTCCAGAAAAGCAACACTTTTAGATTCCTATCACTTGGCTACTCGTAAAAAATTTGAGTACTCAAGAGTTTATGAAAACACAAAATATAAACTCCGGGTCAGACATGGGTCTGGTATGAGTAAACAGGTTAAAATTGCTTAACTTTGAAAATCATTTGAAAATAAAGGTATCACGTAAGACTCCCCACAAATAAATACGGGTAAGTTTTTACCTTACGCTAACCAAAACATTTTATAGGAAATTCTGTGATATTATAATAGTGTCTAGGGTTTTCAAGTAAAATACAGAAATAGCTGAAATGCTTACATCTCACATTTCAACATAGTTGGGCACAATCAAATCGTACGGCGCTTATTGAAAATTGGATCCCATACAATGGCAGGGCTACTGGGGTACCGCCCGTCACAGTACGGGGCCTAGATCACCGTACCGAGGATTACTCCCTTCATCCCCTGCAACACAAGGCCGGAACCATTCCTTACTGAACAGTCCCGAACAAGATAACCCCGCAGTTGTGGCCAACAACTGCCCACTAAGCCGAAATAGAAAGGGACATCTAGACAGGGGAAAATCTTGTCCTGCTTGGGCATGACCCACCTAACCTTGCTGCATCTCCCCTGTTTTAGCCATTCCCGGTTGATGAGGCTTGAGGCTACGATTACCTTTATTGAACATTATCTTAGAATGCTCATCGTCCGCCTGACGATGTGTTGAAAGCATTCAATCCATACAAGTTCGTTCCGGGTTCGAACGAAACCGAAGGTATTATCTCGTTACACTCATTTTGGAATCACCCTCAGAGTTAACGACGATAACCCTTGCATTCTGAAACTCCATCTCGATCTCCATTTGATAAGTTACGACCTATCGTTTAATTTGGATCGATGTGGTTTTCGGAGAATCAAAATTGATTCTTCCGATCCCGGTCTCATCAGATCCAAACGCCATTTTAAAGTCCAAGTTGTCTATTTAATTTAACAGTTTAATTAAATATCAGAAATTAACATAACAGATATATCAGATAAATCACATACAGTTATCACAGATATTCATAATATATCATAATATATCACAGAAATATTATCAACAGATATCACAGTCAACCAAACAGAGTTATCAATGCATATCAAACAGTTTGGTTTTACTTAACTAAATTATTTGCTTAAGAATAAACTATTTTATTATGTAAATTAATTACTGATTAATTAGCTGATTAACGATTAATTAATTAATTAGTTAATCATTAATTTGTCATTTATAAATTATCTAACCTTTACTTAATTATTTATCTATTCATTAACTATTTCTCATTTAAACCAATAATTATTTAATTCTCAATTATCACTTAATAATTAATGACTTACTTATTAAAAGGAATTAATTATTTAATTATTATAAATTACTTCAATTATCAATTTAATTAAAATGTAATATCTTTAATTACTCTCGTATGTTAACTTCCATTCACTAACTAACTTTTTAATGATAAGCTTATGTTCTTGATATTTTATTTGATTAAATATTTATTTCAAAATCAGCTTAAAGTTATTAATTTAAAAATTCAAGTAAAATTTTTAATCAACATTGCACTATTTACTGACCAATCTTCTACCTTTATATAATTACTTAAATCAAGTCTTTAATTAAAACATTAGCTTAACAATTTAACGTTTGTTTATTGATCCAGTAACTCACCTGTACAAATCAGTGCAGGCCCATTTTAAAACACCGAGACAACATCGTACATTACTCGAGAAAAACTCGAGTTTCCCCACGTCTCACCCGTGTAACTCTCCTTCCCTTCTTCTTTCCAGTTCTTTTCTTCTTCTTCTTGTTTTTTTTTGTTTTCAGTTAAGTTGAAATCGTACCTGAAGCTACTCTCACACGCTACTCGAAGAAACACGGGAATTTACTCGAAGCATTCCTCACAAATGTCTCGAGCAACCCACGCGTTAACCCAGAACCCAAAGGAAAACAACGCGACACAGATCACCGAACCCCACTTCGCCACCGTGCACGTGCACGGTGGTCCCGCCCCCCTGCGGCGACTCGCGTCCATCCCCACAAACCCCAAAACACCCATAGATCCAACATCTAAACTCAGTTTCGATTTCCAGATGAAATTAAAAAAAACAACCAGATGCTCGAAATACAACAACAGCTATGCCGCTGTCAAAACGGTCGCGCGATCGCCACACATCACCAGAGGTGATGAAATTTCGCCTGAGCATCACTCTCACCTCCACCTAGCTCCTCCAAAGGTCACGGCCAACTCGATTTCATATTGGAGCCGCGATCAAATTTCTACAGATCTTTAAAAAAAATGGGTTTAAACCCTATTCATGATCCAAACTCGAAATCTATGAATTTGAAAAATAATTAGACATTTTTCTAGTGTTAATACGACTTAAATCTTGCTTCATTTCAAATCTCAAGAATTACAGATTACTCTATCTTCCAAAATTTACAAAAAGCCATTTTTGTTTCATTTCAAAACTGCTCGTAATACTTTTGCATAAAAATCATAATTTTTATGTTAAAAATCATAATTTCTGGTATGAAATCTAAATATGTTATTGAAATTTCAAATTTAAACATTTGAGTTTTTCACTTTGATTACTTATTTACCTATAGGTTGAAATACAGTATTTACATCATACTGTCTAAACTTTCCATCATGTTTGCAGGCCTTGTTTTTAAACTAAACAAACTTGAATTTTCACAATACACAATTCAAATGATTTTATGAATAAGTATTTTAGGTTTCTTGGCTTCATTTTGTTCAAAACTTAAATTTACTGAAGAACAAACTATAAAAGTTCCCAGTGTAAACCAATATACACAGAGTAGTTTGCTTAAACTATATCAAGCACAGATCATTCATAAAGTAACTATACAAGCTAAATTTGGAAATCAGTTTTGTTTACTCACCAACCAAAAAACTGTTGAACAGAAAGTATGATGAAGGAACTACAGTTGATCTACCCTGAACACTTTCTTTGCTTTTGCTGTTAAATTAAATTGTGTTTCCAAAGCCAAAACATATGTTTCTCAGGTTTGTTTTTAAAACTAAAGTTTATATAAATAAACTAATGATATAAAGATGGATATATATAAGTTAAAGCTACTGAATAATAGGTTGTAACTGGCCAGCCACAATGTTTGACCATAAGACATTGATATTAAATTTCACTGCAAAATGAAAAGATATTGATCTCGGCTGTGTACTTGTTTAAACAATAAGTTAGGCTAATTAATGCTTATGTTATTAATTTTTATGGCAAGTATTTAATGTGTACTGATAATTACTATTTGTTGTACAAAGATATTAAATTCATTTCGGCTAGCCTATCTTGCAAGATACAGGTTTTGTTTGTATTCTATTTGAAGTAAACTTTGTTTCTTGTTTGCTTATATACAAGCTACAGATTTTGTCTTTAAATGGTTTTGAAGTATTAACTTCTTTTATAAACATACATAACTGTTTAATATTTAATAACTCATCAATTTAAATGTTGACAAGCTTATATTTGATTTAATTAGATTCAATATCTATTAAAATATATCGTCAAAATTCCGGGTCATTACATTCCTCCCCCCTTAAAAGAATTTCGTCCCCGAAATTTAAACAACAGTAAATTTAAAAGCTTTTATATTAACAATCCAAACATACATATCATTCATACAATAGCAAACAAACAAACAGTCTATACTAACAAACAACACTAGATATCCGAACATAAATCCGGATAAGCACTCCTTAAACTATCGAGAGTTTCCCAGGTACAGTCCCTGGGATCCTCACTCCATTGCACCTTAACAAGTTTCACCACTTTGTTCCCGAGCTGCTTCTCATCACGGTCCACAATATGAACTGGATTTCTGACCACAGTTAAATTGGGTTCTACTTCCAAATCTTCTTGAATTACTGGTTCTACAACCAGTGAGGGATCATGAACAAATTTCCTCAAATGCGATACATGAAACACATTGTGAATCCCAGACATCCGCTCTGGTAATTCAATCCTGTAGGCTACAGCTCCAATTCTCTCCAACACTCGGAACGGTCCAATGTATCTCGGAGCAAGTTTTCCCGTCTTTCCGAATCTTATAGCACCTTTAATTGGGGAAACTTTAACAAAAACCAAGTCTTCGATCTCAAATTCTAATGGCCTTCGCCTTCTATCAGCATATTTCTTCTGGCGATCTTGAGCAGCTTTCATTCTTTTCTTAATAAGCTCAACCTTCGTAGAAGCTTCACGAATAAGATCGGGTCCGAGCACAATACGATCCTTCGATTCAATCCAACAAGATGGAGATCTACATGGTCTTCCATATAGAGCTTCATAAGGAGCCATCTTAATACTTGCTTGATAACTGTTATTATAAGAAAATTCCACCAGGTGAAGATGGTCTTCCCAAGATCCCCCAAAATCTAAAACACAAGCCCGTAGCATATCCTCAAGAATACGATTCAGCCTCTCCGTCTGTCCGTCCGTTTGAGGATGATAGGCTGTACTCAATCTCAAATCTGTTCCCATTGCTGATTGCAGAGCTTCCCAAAATTTGCTAGTGAAAATAGGATCACGATCACTTACTATGCTGATTGGAACTCCATGCAATCGAACTATCTCCTTTAAGAAAATTTCTGCTAAAGAAACTGCAGTATGGGTTGCCTTTACTGGTATAAAATGGGCACTCTTAGTTAAACGATCTACAATAACCCATATACCGTCATTTCCTTTCCTGGTTCTAGGCAAACCATCAATAAAATCCATCGAGATCATTTCCCATTTCCAATTCGGAATTTCCAGAGGTTGCAATAGCCCGGCAGATTTCTGCTGATCACCTTTCACTTGCTGACAAATGGCACAACTGTTCACAAATCTAGCAACATCCTTCTTCATATTCGGCCACCAGAAAACTCTCTTCATATCTTTATACATCTTCGAAATTCCCGGGTGAATATTCAATTTAGAACGATGACACTCAGCTAGGACTTCTTGCCTCAGTTCATCTATATTAGGCACACACAAACGACCATTCATCCTTAGAGTACCTTGATCATCCACCTTGAAATCTGAATATCGCCCGTCCTTAGCTCCAAGAATTATTTCCTCAAAAGATTTATCTTCCATTTGCTTACTAATGATCCTTTCAATAAGAGATGGAACCACTTCCAAAAGAGATAAAACTGCATTCCTACTGAGAGCATTAGCTACGACATTCGCTTTCCCCGGAGTGTACAGAATATCCAGATCATAGGATGCAAGAAATTCAACCCACCGCTGCTGTCTCAGATTAAGGTCTTTTTGAGAGAATAAATATTTCAACGGTTTGTGATCCGTGAACAATTCAAATTTCTCTCCTAACAGATAATGTCTCCAAATCATCAGAGCAAAAACAATGGCAAGCAATTCAAGATCATGCGTAGCATAGTTTTTCTCATGAGGCTTCAACTGTCGACTAGCATATGCAATCACCCTTCCGTTCTGCATCAGAACCGCTCCCAAACCCACAATACAAGCATCCGTGTAAACCTCGAATTTGCTCTTCCCATCCGGAACAGCAAGTACTGGTGCACTCGTGAGCCTTATCTTCAATTCCTGAAAAGCTTCTTCACACTGAAGCGTCCATTTGAATTTTGCTCCTTTTCTGGTCAGCTTAGTCAGATGCGAAGAAATCTTGGAATAATCTCTAATAAATCTCCTGTAGTAGCCAGCCAATCCTAGAAAACTGCAAACTTCCGTCGGTGTCTCTGGCTGTTTCCATTCCAGAATAGTTTCGACTTTCGCTGGGTCTACAGAAATGCCTTCACCAGAAACAATGTGCCCTAAAAATTTAACTTCCGATTTCCAGAAATGGCACTTCGAAAACTTCGCCTTCAGCACATTCTTTCTCAGAGTCTCCAATACGATCCTCAAATGTTCTCTGTGCTCTTCTTCGGATTTGGAAAAGACTAGGATATCATCAATGAATACCAGCACAAACTTATTCAGCACATCTCTAAAAACTCGATTCATAAGATCAACGAAGTAGGCAGGAGCATTGGTTAATCCGAACGGCTTAACCAATCACTCGTAGAAACAATACGGTCCCCTAAATGCAGTTAAGGGAATACTGTCTTCAGCTACCCTCAACTGGTGGAAACCTGAAGCTAGATCCAATTGAGAAAAGATAGAAGCACCATGCAACTGGTCAAAAAGATCATCGATGCGAGGAAGAGGATATTTATTACGGATAGTCACTTTGTTCAATTCTCTATAATCCACACAGAACCTCAGTGATCCATCCGGTTTGGTCACAAACACCGCCGCTGAACCCCAACAAGAAAAACTAGGTCTAATCAATCCCTTCTCTAAAAGATCCTGCGTCTGCTTAATCAACTCTTCTCTTTCTCTGGGAGCCATTCTCCTACTGGGTTGAATCACTGGCACAGCTCCTGGAATCAAATCAATACGGAACTCTATTTCTCGATGTGGTGGCAAACACTTAACTTCTTCAAAAACATCAGCAAAATCCCGAACCACATCAATAACTTCAACACTCTCTTCAGATGTCTCCATTCCATGCAGAAGACTGCTTAAGTGAATTCCAGAATTATCACACGACACTCTGGCAATTCTACCCAGATCAGTTTCCAACGAAACTGTTCTCTCATCACAATTCAAAACGGCTTTATACTTATCCAGCCAATCCATACCCAAAATAAGATCAAATCCCTTAAAATTCAACACATACGGGTCACAAGAGAAACTGTGGGATAGATAAGAGATCTTCAAGTCCTTACAAATAGAGTCTAATTTGGTCACCCCTCCTATAAGATTAGATACCAAGATAGAACTTTCTACTGAACTAGGGGTAAGAGAAAACTTTTCCACGGAGTCCAAAGAAATAAAACTCAAGGAAGCACCCGAATCAAACAAAACTCTAATATACTTTCCATTTCAAAGTAAAGTACATTCTAATACTCCTTTGCCCATCGAAGAAGAAGATGGTCCAGCTTCCAAAGCAAAAACTTTATTCTGAGGTGCTCTCTGCAGAAGTGGACAGTTCTTGATCATGTGCCCTGACTGATGACAATTAAAGCACAATGATTTCTGAACCATAGCTGATCCTGGGCCACTCTGGTGCGGTTGCTGCTGTTGCTGCTGGAATCCCTTCCTAGAACACTTATTCGCCAAATGCCCTTCCTGATGACAAATGTAGCACTTTCGGGGTCCGTTGTTATTCCCAGGTTTCTTCTTATTTGGTTTCCTCCATTTAGGATCAAACTTTCGTTTATTCGGATTAGTGAAATTCCCACTTGAAGCTGCAGCTAGAGCCCCCAGTTTCTTACTCATCAAACTTTCATACCTTAGCGCCATATCAATCAAATCAACAAAAGATCCCTTCAGAAGCACTGTCAATTTCCCATGGAATTCAGGTCTCAATCCTTGCACAAATTTCTCATTCTTTTTCAGAGGAGTATCGATGAGTCCTGATCCATAACAAGAGAGTTCGTTGAATCTGGTTTCATATTCCGAAATAGACATACTACCCTGCTTCAAATTCAGAAAATCCTGATACAATTGGGTTTTCCCTGCCGTAGGCACATACTTCTCTTGGAACAACTCCTTGAATCTGCCCCAAGAAATATCATCCTCAGAAATATTTGCAATAGTTGAATCCCACCATGCTGCTGCACCGCCTTACAACTGCCACGATGCCATATGCCCCTTATGCTCATCAGACAATCTCATGCTCTTGAAAATGCGCTCGCAAGAGCGTAGCCAGTCCTGAACTTCAATTATTGACTCCGAACCTTTGAATGGTTGACCTCCAAGATGTTTGAAATCCTTGCATGAGGCTGCAAAGCTAACTTGAGATGCTACTGGATTGACAGCCTCACTAACATTCTGACTCCGTCCATTATCTGTAGAAGTACTGGCCCTAACTCTGCCTCTTCTTCCTGAACTCATGTCGGTCACCTGAAAAGGTAACTCAACCAATTTAGATAGATAGATAGATATATATAATATTATATGAAAATACAAATACGCACTCTCTAGAGAACTATAACACTAGAGCCTAGGTACTCGCTTTACCTAGTGCTCTGATACCAACTGTGACGACCCGCCTTTCTCAACCCCAGAAAGACGTTTCATCATTAAGAAAGAAAGGGATAGAAATAGAAAAGAATAGAAAGAAAGAATAACAACATCAGAATCTCACAGCGGAATGGAACAAAATATAATACATCACATAACTATTACATAGTTATACATACATCAGAGTCTTACAATATCAGATAACAGTACTGTCATATACATACATGTCCATACATACATCCAAAATACAGCATCACTAACTACACAGCGGAACTACATATATAGATACATACGTCTGGTCTTCTCTCCAAAATAGCTCCTCCAGAAAAGCAACACTTCTAGATACCTATCACTTGGCTACTCGTAAAAAATTTGAGTACCCAAGAGTTTATGAAAACACAAAATATAAACTCCGGGTCAGACATGGGTCTGGTATGAGTAAACAGGTTAAAATTGCTTAACTTTGAAAATCATTTGAAAATAAAGGTATCACCTAAGACTCCCCACAAATAAATACGGGTAAGTTTTTACCTTACGCTAACCAAAACATTTTATAGGAAATTCTGTGATATTATAATAGTGTCTAGGGTTTTCAAGTAAAATACAGAAATAGCTGAAATGCTTACATCTCACATTTCAACATAGTTGGGCACAATCAAATCGTACGGCGCTTATTGGAAATTGGATCCCATACAATGGCAGGGCTACTGGGGTACCGCCCGTCACAGTACGGGGCCTAGATCACCGTACCGAGGATTACTCCCTTCATCCCCTGCAACATAAGGCCGAAACCATTCCTTACTGAACAGTCCCGAACAAGATAACCCCGCAGTTGTGGCCAACAACTGCCCACTAAGCCGAAATAAAAAGGGACATCTAGACAGGGGAAAATCTTGTCCTGCTTGGGCATGACCCACCTAACCTTGCTGCATCTCCCCTGTTTTAGCCATTCCCGGTTGATGAGGCTTAAGGCTACGATTACCTTTATTGAACATTATCTTAGAATGCTCATCGTCCGCCTGACAATCTGTTGAAAGCATTCAATCCATACAAGTTCGTTCCGGGTTCGAACGAAACCGAAGGTATTATCTCGTTACACTCATTTTGGAATCACCCTCAGAGTTAACGACGATAACCCTTGCATTCTGAAACTCCATCTCGATCTCCATTTGATAAGTTACGACCTATCGTTTAATTTGGATCGATGTGGTTTTCGGAGAATCAAAATTGATTCTTCCGATCCCGGTCCCATCAGATCCAAACGCCATTTTAAAGTCCAAGTTGTCTATTTAATTTAACAGTTTAATTAAATATCAGAAATTAACATAACAGATATATCAGATAAATCACATACAGTTATCACAGATATTCATAATATATCATAATATATCACAGAAATATTATCAACAGATATCACAGTCAACCAAACAGAGTTATCAATGCATATCAAACAGTTTGGTTTTACTTAACTAAATTATTTGCTTAAGAATAAACTATTTTATTCTGTAAATTAATTACTGATTAATTAGCTGATTAACGATTAATTAGTTAATTAGTTAATCATTAATTTGTCGTTTATAAATTATCTAACCTTTACTTAATTATTTATCTATTCATTAACTATTTCTCATTTAAACCAATAATTATTTAATTCTCAATTATCACTTAATAATTAATGTCTTACTTATTAAAAGGAATTAATTATTTAATTATTATAAATTACTTTAATTATCAATTTAATTAAAATGTAATATCTTTAATTACTCTCGTATGTTAACTTCCATTCACTAACTAACTTTTTAATGATAAGCTTATGTTCTTGATATTTTATTTGATTAGATATTTATTTCAAAATCAGCTTAAAGTTATTAATTTAAAAATTCAAGTAAAAATTTTAATTAACATTCCACTATTTACTGACCAATCTTCTACCTTTATATAATTACTTAAATCAAGTCTTTAATTAAAACATTAGCTTAACAATTCAACGTTTGTTTATTGATCCAGTAACTCACCTGTACAAATCAGTGCAGGCCCATTTTAAAACACCGAGACAACATCGTACATTACTCGAGAAAAACTCGAGTTTCCCCGCGTCTCACCCGTGTAACTCTCCTTCCCTTCTTCTTTCCAGTTCTTTTCTTCTTCTTCTTGTTTTTTTTGTTTTTAGTTAAGTTGAAATCGTACCTGAAGCTACTCTCACACGCTACTCGAAGAAACACGGGAATTTACTCGAAGCATTCCTCACAAATGTCTCGAGCAACCCACACGTTAACCCAGAACCCAAAGGAAAACAACGCGACACAGATCACCGAACCCCACTTCGCCACCGTGCACGTGCACGGTGGTCTCGCCCCCCTGCGGCGACTCGCGTCCATCCCCACAAACCCCAAAACACCCATAGATCCAACATCTAAACTCAGTTTCGATTTCCAGATGAAACTAAAAAAAAACAACCAGATGCTCGAAAAACAACAACAGCCATGCCGCTGTCAAAACGGTCGCGCGATCGCCACACATCACCAGAGGTGATGAAAATTCGCCTGAACATCACTCTCACCTCCACCTAGCTCCTCTAAAGGTCACGGCCAACTCGATTTCATATTGGAGCCGCGATCAAATTTCTACAGATCTTTAAAAAAAAATGGGTTTAAACCCTATTCATGATCCAAACTCGAAATCTATGAATTTGAAAAATAATTAGACATTTTTTTAGTGTTAATACGACTTAAATCTTGCTTCATTTCAAATCTCAAGAATTACAGATTACTCTATCTTCCAAAATTTACAAAAAACCATTTTTGTTTCATTTCAAAACTGCTCGTAATACTTTTGCATAAAAATCATAATTTTTATGTTAAAAATCATAATTTCTGGTATGAAATCTAAATATGTTATTGAAATTTCAAATTTAAACATTTGAGTTTTTCACTTTGATTTCTTGTTTACCTGTAGGTTGAAATACAGTATTTACATCATACTGTCTAAACTTTCCATCATGTTTGCAGGCCTTGTTTTTAAACTAAACAAACTTGAATTTTCACAATACACAATTCAAATGATTTTATGAATAAGTATTTTAGGTTTCTTGGCTTCATTTTGTTCAAAACTTAAATTTACTGAAGAACAAACTATAAAAGTTCCCAGTGTAAACCAATATACACAGAGTAGTTTGCTTAAACTATATCAAGCACAGATCATTCATAAAGTAACTATACAAGCTAAATTTGGAAATCAGTTTTGTTTACTCACCAACCAAAAAACTGTTGAACAGAAAGTATGATGAAGGAACTACAGTTGATCTACCCTGAACACTTTCTTTGCTTTTGCTGTTAAATTAAATTGTGTTTCCAAAGCCAAAACATATGTTTCTCAGGTTTGTTTTTAAAACTAAAGTTTATATAAATAAACTAATGATATAAAGATGGATATATATAAGTTAAAGCTACTGAATAATAGGTTGTAACTGGCCAGCCACAATGTTTGACCATAAGACATTGATATTAAATTTCACTGCAAAATGAAAAGATATTGATCTCGGCTGTGTACTTGTTTAAACAATAAGTTAGGCTAATTAATGCTTATGTTATTAATTTTGATGGCAAGTATTTAATGTATACTGATAATTACTATTTGTTATACAAAGATATTAAATTCATTTCGGCTAGCCTATCTTGCAAGATACAGGTTTTGTTTGTATTCTATTTGAAGTAAACTTTGTTTCTTATTTGCTTATATACAAGCTACAGATTTTGTCTTTAAATGGTTTTGAAGTATTAACTTCCTTTATAAACATACATAACTGTTTAATATTTAATAACTCATCAATTTAAATGTTGATAAGCTTATATTTGATTTAATTAGATTCAATATCTATTAAAATATATCGTCAAAATTCTGGGTCATTACAGGGATATTGATTTGGTTATTGATAAAGTTTATTATATATATATAGTGATTTCCAGTTTTTAAGGTTTGTATAAATTTGATTTGAAGTTTTAAAAAAAGTTTGATTTTAAGATCAAATAAGATTAAGCATTTATTTAAAATATAATTTCTGGAGTTTCATTGACTTATATGAGAATATGGTTGGAAGATGAATATTAAGTTAAATTGGAATTAAATAAAAAGTTAGAATTTTTAAAGGATATGATTTTATAACTTGATTTTTGTGTAGAGTGATCTAAATGAATATCAGGTTGATTTAAATGAATATATAATAAATTGAAAGATTTTCCAGTTATGTGAAGTTAAAGGTTTATTCTTAAATTATATTGAATTCATTAAGTAAGTATTTCAAGTCTAGATAATAATTAATTGAATTTAATATATATGGGATTGTCAAATGAGTTGTTTTGAAATGGTGAAATATTTAAAGCTTTGAAACATAAGAATTGAAATGGTATTTGGAAGTTTAAATCGATATTTGAAAATTGATTTGTGAAATCTAAAGAAGCTATTGTGTTTTATAAAGTAATTTAATATTTAACCATTTAAGAGATGGCAATTTGTTTCGAAGTTATGATTTTCAAGGTAGTATGATTTGGAAATATTATATTCAAGAGTTTTGATTTCTAAATATTTTACTTTGAAAACCCTATGATTTTGGAGAAGAATATTTATTGGAAAATAAAATGCCATTATATGATTTTGGGTCTAAATGATATCGTATTGATTTGGGGTTTTAAAAATATAAATGATATCGTATTTATATGGGTTTAAAATGGAAATTTTATTCTGGTTTTAAAGTTTAAATTATTTTAAATGACCGCGGTGTTATAATAACATTTGGTTGTTAAAGAGACCGGGATCGGAAGTTGTCATACTCTCTGCCAACTCCGAAAACCACTTTAACAACCGTGTACGCAGTGGAGACTCCAGAATGAAGTAGATTGGTGGCTGCGTTTCCTGTAAGGTAAATACATGGACCCGACTCCCGTGAGTTGGCATAAGGTGGCTAAAACAGGAGCGATTGATGGGTTAATGAGGTAGCACCTCTGATCGGGCACTTCCCTTCGATACTATACTCTGATTTTGGTTTGATTCGGTGGCCACCTTCATTTTTGATTTCTTTGACGTGGGGAGTTTGTTCGAGGTGGGCGGCAGCTGCGCGTTTCCATCGGCCCGGAAGCGTAATTGGTATATCTACCCTGGCATTGCCTAGTTGTGCCGTGTCACCTACCGTACCGAGCCTTTACTACGAGTTTCTATTTGTGTCGTACCTACGGAGTGTCTTCTCGTAGTCTCCCGATCACGAGATATGCAGACACTGTATAGACTATTGGCATTATTTGTGTTAAGGGCTATATAGGTAACCCCTTGACGCTATTAAAAAGTAAGTTTATTTTACAATTAGACACTAGTATAACAGCGCAATATACTACATAGTAAATAGTTTAACGGATCCTTAGGAGATGTAAATCCCAAGCATCTCTTGAGTTACTGTACTCATATTTATTTCGGTTAATTTAGCTCATATAAGATCTTTTAGTTCTGACTCGAGTGTTTTTGTCTTTTCAAATTCCCTCGCGTCAGTCCCAGCGTTTCAGGAGTTGAAGATTTAGCTCTGAAGGACGAAGACGAAGATCCGTATTATTATTATTTATATTATTGCACTTCACTCATACTGTTCCGCTACATTGTCATATGGTATGTGCACTCTGATATGTATTGTATAAATATAATCAAAGGTTTTGTAAAACAGCTTAATGAAATGTATATTTTGATTATTATATTTTATCCTTCCGCTGTGAGATTCTGTTTAGTTTTTTTCTTCTCTGTTTTTCTTTTTTATCGCATAACAATCCGCCATTATGTATGGTTTGAATTGGCACGTGTGTCTGTTTAAATCGTGCGAAAAGACGGGATGTTACACGCGCTGTGAGTTAGGGTCGGGCTGTAGGGCTTTGGCGTGAGACGATGCTGTGCTCAAGGCGTGGGCGGTGGAAAGTGGAGGCTAGGGCGTAGGACGAGTATGGTGGCGAGCTGTTTGAAGCAAAGGAGCAGCAAATAAATGAAGTAATATAATTTAAGCTTGAGAACAATAGACACACGTTTCCAGAGGACAAGCAAAAAAAATATGAGCACCTTTCCTAGAACCAAAAGATTAGCTTTCACAATATGTATAAATGCTCAAATGAATGGGCACGTTGAAGATTTCAAGGAAAAATGAATGGGCTATAGCTATAGGTTATACGGTGGAAAGTGAAAAGATAAAGGGAATTAAAACATGAATCGGATACCAATACGGTTACCGTTTACACGGATTCTGTTTCGTAGCAAGCTTCAAAACACAAAATTGAATATACCGTGAAGATCAACACGACGAGACGATCACAATGGTATAAGGATATCAGTGGTACGATTGAATTATAAAAATTTCAAATTTTCTACTACGAAAAATGCAACAAAAACGTAGAAGAATAAGATCGACGGAGCTAAAGATGTCCGAATTTGGAAAAACGAAAAATGGCGTCTTGCTCAGAAGATGGTTTAGAATTTTTCTATGTAAAAATATTTAGGTTTTGAAAACGTTTTATTTTCATCGCTTTTTAACTGATTAAATTGAAGTACATTTACGTACGAAATAAACTTTCATATTTTCGAACGAAAATTTACCAGTTGCTATCTTTAACTAGACGCATTCCAAATATCAAATTTATATTTCAAAATTTTATCGTTTAAAATTCCATAAAATTTCAATTAATAACGTTACTAAAACCGTTAAAATTTACGGGTCGTTACACTCTCCCCACTCAAAACTTTTCGTCCTCGAAAAAGAAGTAGGAGAATAGAAACAATCAGAAGAAAATAGACTCGAATTACAAAATATAACAATCAATTTAAACCATATGAATTTCAAGTTAAATAAATTTATATTCAAAAATTTGTTTTTAAATTGAAGATTTTCATTAAATTGATTTGATTTCACAATTATTGATGTTAGGTACAAAGGATCTCTTTCAAATGAAATTCAATTTAAATTCAATTAATTCAAGATATCTCATTAAGTTGATTTAATTCAATTTATTAACTTTCAAAACAAAAATTTTATTTTATTACTCACATCTATTATCCAATTAACTTATTATTTTATTTTTCTCCATAAACATTTTATAATTAAAATTTAAGTGAATAACATTTATTATACGCACTCATACTTTAAAGACAATTTATATTATTTATTATCCAATTATCTTAAATTAACAATTTCAAAGATCGTAAATTTTAATAGTCATTTATTATAATCATAGTTTATTCAACAAATTTAATTCTTGTTTATTCCAAATTATTATTAAATTTATTCTACTTAATATATCCTATCACATATATATTAAGCATATTCACATTTATTATAACTACTCAAATTTATTTAAAAATTCCTTTGATATCATTTATATTGTATAATATTCAATTACATAATTAACTTTTGAAATTTAGGTAAGTTGTATATAATGCAATTGAGTATTATCCAAGTAAAATTTTCTAATTTAATTATTCAGGTTTAAATTTTATTCAAAATTTCGATTTCATTTTATAATTGAAATTATCCTTTAATCATAAATTTAAGGATTTAAATTTTTGAGTAACTTCAAATTTATTTAGAGATAAATAAATATATATAAGATATCAAATCAGATTTAAATCATATATTAATATATATATTACAAATCAAATCATAGTTTAAGAAATTCAAATCAAATTTTTTTTTAAAAAAACAAACCGTAGCAAAACTACAGAATAGTCTCTCCACTTCGAAACTCGAAAATGAATATCGATGATGCGGCCGTCATCACCAAAATTATTTTCCAGCGACGAAATAGGAGAGCACTGATTTAAACATTTGACTCTTTGAAATGATTTCAATTTGAGAATATTTAAAAACTATACACTTTAAAACTTTCAAATCAAATTTTGAAGTCACCGGAAATTAAATTCTCAAAATCTAATTTAAACACATTTCAAATTCCAAATCAAATTATAACCAAGTTATATAAATTCATTATATTTATATTATGAAATAGTAAATGATTTATAAAAAAATAAATGAAAATTAAATTTTTAACATTACGGACATCGGATTCATTAACATTTTAATTTCAGAAAAATTCATACGTATATATGATAAAATCATTCCATATTATTTTATTTACTAAACTCGAAGCAATATTGTGTCAGTTTGCTCTTCTCAAGTGTTTTAGAAATTCTATCGATAGCGTTGATTAGACGAATCGATCGAAAATCCAAATCAACATCAACAACTCAAACAACACAATATATATAAAACATTTTAAAAATAAATTTACAAATACAATTCCTCGTTCGACGATACAAGGATGGATTTCAAAATTGGATAGAGATTCAAATTTGATGGAAATCAAATCAAAGAAAATTTTGATTCGAATATAGGTTTGCAACGAAGATAAGATGGTTAAATAACAAAATAGAAAGATTGATAAGTATATATAAATCGCGGGCAGCCTTAAGCGGGTCGACCGTGACTTTAAGAATAAGATCGATGCTGAATTCCGAGGTTAATCAACAATCGATCTCAAGAGATGGAATTCAGGTATAGCAGGGAATAGATAGCATCGTAAATCGAGGATACAGAAACCTTCGGTGAATCAATGCCTATTATAAAGGAGTTTCACCCATTTTCAAATAATTCGAATATTGGCGAGACCGCCGACTCATTATAAAGATCATTCAACGTGGAGTTATGGAATGTTCCAGAATTAAAAGAAGACGAATAGTGAGGGGCACGAATGGATTTTGGAACCATAAAGAATGTTCCAAAATTCAAAGGAATTGAGTCAAAGGGAGAGATTGAAACTCGAATGAGAGTGATTCTGTAAATACATTTACCCTATATGCTAAGTTTTGCCTAGAGCCACCAAAGCTCTGATACCAACTGTAACGACCCGCTATTTTGGACCATTCGCATCCGCACATGTCGGACTTGAATAATTCAAAATACCGAATTGTTAATTTAAATTTGGAAAAACTGAACATATACAGCAAATAAATAATCACAGAATCACAGACACAGAGTAATAATATGCAGCAGAAGCAAAAGATAGTAGTTCATGAAGCTACTATATATATCAGAGTTAAATAAATTACAATAGAAGTTTCGAATACAATAGACAAATACAAGAATCAAAATGCATCACTGAAATCAACTGGATATCTGGAAGCTGGATAGATAGCTGGATCTTTAGGAAAAGTTCCAACTCCAAAGGTGAGTCTCGAAAGCTGAACCACTCAGTTTGACCAGAGCATAAAGCAAAACACAAAACACTCGAGTCAGGATTAACATTCTTATATCAATAAATCCAACTCAAGTGAAATTGCAATTGAAATACAAGTAACTCAAAGGATGTTGGAATAACCATCCTCTAAGGATCCGTTAAACTATCTATTATGTAGTAATATATGCTAAATAGATAATGTCTATCAGTAATATAAAATATCAAAATAATGTTAAGGCGTTACCATTATCCCCCTTAACACATTTTATATAAGCGTTATAGTCTATACAGCACTGTAAACTCCACCGTAAACTAGTGGGATATCAGGGATTACTCCATAGGTATAACACAAAACAAATTCGTAGTGGTCGCGTATATAGGGATACGAGTATGACAAGGCACATAAGACAATACCCAAGGTAGTGAAATGTAACAACCCGCATATTTATCGATTTTATATTTAAATATTTTATTTAAATATTTTATCGTTAGTCGGATTTTAGTCCGAAAAGCTACTTTTAGCATACGGTCGAATTAGGACTTGAGACCACCCCCATTGAGTTCAAAATGCCGTTTGCCACCTTTTTGAGTATAAGCTTCGATATATTTGGAGAAAGTTGAATTTTGCTACTTTTTACTTTGGGCTTTGGTTTGGGCTGAACCCACTTACTAACTCAGTCCCAATCCACTCCAACTCTTCATTTCTTCATTTCTAATTCCTAACTCTTCAAGCTTTCAACAATGGTGGAAGAGAAAAAGAATTAGGAAATCCTAAACCCTAGTTCCTCTTGCAAATCAAATTCCTAGCTCCAAACTCAAGAAGAACCCATTGGTAAGCTTCTCTTCTTCTTCTCCAACTCATTCTCTTACCAATTTCAGAAATTCCTAAACCTAATTTTGGGAATGTTCTTGTTTTTGAGCTTAGATTCAAGCTCAATTGGGTTGTGTTGAAGAGAGGTTGATTCTCCATTTGCTTTCAAGCTTCTTCATTGTTCGATTTTGTGAAAAGGTGAGATTTTTAATCTCACATCTATGCTTATAATTCTCTTCTATTGTTAGGTATGAATTCCTAACACTTATTCATATGCATTTGATTTTGATTTGGATTGCTTTTGTGAATATTCCAATTTTAGTGTTTTGAGTTCAATTCGTTAAAAATCCTAACTTCTATGTTTGAACATGTTTTTGGTGACGCATCGAGGAGCATATAGGGCCGGGTAGTCGATTGACATAAACCCTTAGCGCCGTTGCTCGTGCGAATGCAATTTTGGTCAAGATTGAACCTCATTTGTAATAGGCATGGATGAGGCTGGAAACAGGCTCGGCCGACCGACCCCTCTGGTCCGGTCGACCGACCTGCTTCCAAGTGCATAAGCACTTTCTGTTTTAAGGGTCAGCCGACCGAGTACAGGGTTCGGTCGACCGACCTGGTGCCCCGAGCACATTCCAACCTCTGGTTCGGTCGACCGACTCAGGGAGTCCGGTCGACCGACCTACTTCTATTTGCCAGATTAGCCTATTTTGCTAATCCGTTTGAATATCCGACTTTAATCGATTCGTGTTGTCTCCCTTTTGTTGTTGTCATTTATTATCGACTTTGATGACCTTTTCTTTGGAAATTTTAGATATATCCACTTTGATGGATATTATATCGATTTCATTGGATTTTATTCACGTTTTCGAATGTGAACTTTTATGCCCGATTGTTTCTACAATCACTTCTATGATTTGTCACTTTAAAAATATAAAGGTTTTCTATACTAGTAGTAAATATCAAAACTCTTTCTTCAAATGATTTCAACACTATTTTATAACAAAGCTCGTTTTCTCAAACCGATTTCCAATCTACTAGTATATACAAACCTTTACCTCACTCGTATGAGAAATCTAATTAAACGACTTAGTAAAACAAGTGGTATGAAACGCTTGCGTTTACTTCGTCGGTTAATTCTTGGACTTGTTCGATTGAATCTCTTGTGACAATTTTCTAGTGGAGATCTACAATTTGTTCGTAAATATTTAAGTTAAGCTAGTGGTTATGGGACATGAAGCTAAGCTCATATATTTACTAGCTTATTGTAATTGACACTTCTCTTTGATCACGACGATCATCTTTGTGGTTTAGACTAGCATTATGCGATGTCTCTTTGTTTATGTGGAGAACTGTTCCTCATTTTATTGAGCTTCGTCTCATTTCTCACATGGGTCGTACCTTTCTAGGTGCGTCAATGTTTTATTATGCATGGGGTGTACCTTTCTAGGTGCATCGATGTTTATTTACTTCGTGGAGCAATCGGCTCAATAAGTCGGGACATGGGGCGTATCTTTTTAGGTGCGTCGATGTTCGTCTATGCATGGGGCGTATCTTTCTAGGTGCGTCGATGTTCGACTTAGCATGGGGTGTATCTTTCTAGGTGCATCGATGTTAGACATTACATGGGGTGTATCTTTCTAGGTGCATCGATGTTTATTTATTTGTGCATGGGGCGTATCTTTCTAGGTGCGTCGATGCTAGAGCATGGGGTGTATCTTTCTAGGTGCATCGATGTTTATTTATTTGTGCATGGGGCGTATCTTTCTAGGTGCGTCGATGCTAGAGCATGAGGTGTATCTTTCTAGGTGCATCGATGTTTATTTATTTGTGCGTGGGGCGTATCTTTCTACGTGCGTCGATGCTAGAGCATGGGGTGTATCTTTCTAGGTGCATCGATGTTTATTTA
Organism: Allium cepa; assembly: GCA_030765085.1. Lineage (NCBI taxonomy): Eukaryota > Viridiplantae > Streptophyta > Magnoliopsida > Asparagales > Amaryllidaceae > Allium > Allium cepa. Next base: position 833,122,780 of record CM060941.1, read on the forward strand.
TTTGTGCATGGGGCGTATCTTTCTAGGTGCGTCGATGCTAGAGCATGGGGTGTATCTTTCTAGGTGCATCGATGTTTATTTATTTGTGCATGGGGCGTATCTTTCTAGGTGCGTCGATGCTAGAGCATGGGGTGTATCTTTCTAGGTGCATCGATGTTTATTTATTTGTGCATGGGGCGTATCTTTCTAGGTGCGTCGATGCTAGAGCATGGGGCGTATCTTTCTAGGTGCGTCGATGTTCGACTGTACATGGGGCGTGTCTTTCTAGGTGCGTTGATGTCCAGTTTTTTTGGGGATTGGCCATCCTTTTTCTTGTGATTTCTGGATTTCGTGTGTTGATTTCTGGAATTTATGTTTCACCAACTTTTACAATGGGCATTGATATATATGTCAATTATTGTGGCTTGGTGAATGAAATTAGGAGTATGACATTCCTTTTTATCTTGAGTAGATTATTGTGATATTGATTAATCTCTTGTTGATTTTCAATTACTTATTTACCACAGCTTGGCACTGTGATTATTATATGTTTATGTCATATCTCTTATTATATATCACTTCATCTGATATTTATAGCTAGACTGATCCGTTTATTATTTTCTTCTTAAATAATACTCGGGTCAGACCGAGATGTTACAGGTGCTTCCGCTTGACTTCTCCCCTGGGATTCATTACTCTGACTTTTGGCAAACTACTTAGATTAGTAGTTTATTTTGTTATATACACTTGAGATATAGACTCATAGTTGTATTCTTTTTTATAGCACGTGTTGCTATTCTTTTGTATTATCGTGGATCTTTTTGACCACTACTCTGATGTACACTTTCATGTGTTATATTCATATCTATTTCCGCCTTTGTGATATGAATTGTCTGTGACTGATTTGTGTTATGTTTATTTCTATATTTGTTTCCGAAGATATTATAGCCACTGTGTAGTAGCTTTGAGTTTTTGTCGGTATATCGGATTTCCTCTTGATAAAGAAATGCATGTTATACTATCTGACATATCGGTGCTCGCGCAAAGCAATTACACGGATGGTCGCTCCTCAACAGCCTTATTCTCCGTGCTAGCTGACAGCATTACTCCGTAGTGTTCTTTACTAGCGTGGGTATAGAGGTGGGGCGTCACATGAAACTACCGTTTGCCTGATCCGGACTGGTGAAAACGCATCGCCGCAACGATCGCAACACCACGAGACAACACTCCTAAAAGTATGAGGGTGCACCAATCAATAACAAGTAATGAGTAGTTTACGAAGAAGTGTGTTCGCTCGAGGTGGCTAACCCCATTTGGCCCGGCACGGCTCCTGTTTTAGTCATTTCTAATTTGACACAAGTGTCAAGGCTATCCATTATCATTCTCTTTCTTCAGTCATCACGTACATCATTCTAACTACTTCATTCTGGATCACACTACGCATATAGTTATTAAAGTGGTTTTCGGTTTAGACGGAGAGTACGTCCATAACCGATTCCGGTTTCTTTAATAACTTTCGTAATTATTACACCGATTGGTCGTTTAATATATTTATCAAAACAAATCAATTTCAATTTCAATTTCAATTCGTAAACCAACATTTCATTTGTCTTTTAAATCAATTTCCAAAATTTACGTTTCAAAACTTCCAAATTACCATTTCAAAATCTTATAACTCGATTTCGACTTTTATTTAGACAATTCAAATATTTTCAAGCTCGTATGTAAATTTCATTCCGAAATCATTTAAATTAATTTAATTTAACATTCAAACCAATTTAAACTCATTTATCGATTTCATTCAATATTCATTAAGTTAATTTATCATTTAAAACAATTTCCATTTAATTTCCAATTTATTAAATCAATTACTTACGTTCAACTTCATTATATCAAAACTGCAAATTGAATTAAATTAAATTCATCAAATCAAATTCTCTAAATTCCAAGTCTTACATTAATTCCAATAGATCACATTTTTATTTCTTGTTAAAGGAATTCGATTTCACTTATTTATTTACTTAGTTACAATTTCAAACAATTAATAAAGAACTAAATTTCACGTATTCAAGAAGTTCAATTCCATTTATTAACTTACTTAAATTTTCCCAAAGCTTAATTAATAAAGGAAACCCAACTTCATTCATCAACGAAGTTCAAATTCACTTATTCAAAAGTTCAAATTTTTTCTTATCAAAGAATTCAATTTTATTTAATTATCAAATAATTCAATCTTCTTTAATTATTAAATAATTTCAAAACTTAATTATTAAGTATTTCAAAACTTAATCGTTAAATAATTTCAAAACTTAATAATTAAATAATTTCAAACTTAATTATTAAATAATTTCAAGCTCAATACAATGAATAATTCCAAATTTTATTGTTAAATAATTTATTATAAAACAACGTTCTTTCAACAACTGCTTGTTAATATTTTGTTTCAAATATTAAATATTAACATTTTTTTCATTAAATTCAAATTCCAACTTCCTTTCAAAACTTATTATTCATTCACATAAAATCTTCATTTTATTTTTAAATCAAATTATTGGCTAATCGGGTTTTTATTTAATTCTCTATCCTAGGTCAAATTCAGTTGGGTATTTATCATTTTAACCCGATTCCAATTCAATTCAAAAATCAAAGCATAACAAAGGGAACTTGCAGTGTGATAATTGAGACGGTCAAAGTAAATAATCATGCAATAGCAACAATCAATAACAATCCAATAATTAATTCAAATAATCTGAAATAATCGTATTAATTCACATAGTTGTTTGTGTAAATTAATATAATCATTTCTAGAATCTACACTATCATTTCATGTAGATTAAAGATTATTGCATTAATATTTATACGGTTTTTCACTTGTCATTTGTTTTCAATTTTTACTACATCAATTTAAACAATGTACATTCAAATGGTTTGAGGGTAATTAACCGTTTTCCTACGTGTCAACTAATTTAACATTTAAGGGGTCATATTATACAAATTTAACTAATCAAATTCAACACGAATGTCGATTTAAGTTTTAACTAACCTAATTCAAATTCAATTGCATGATATTTATCACTTATACATTACAATTTAACATCAAATATAAATAACAAACAATCAATCAATTATCCATCAAACGAGATTTATCATCGTGTAAATAACAGATAATGGTGTCAGATGTCAAAGGTGAACTGATACATAAATAACGGTGCAATAAATAACAGTAGCATATTTCAGTTATCGTATCAATTGAAATCAAATTTAATAAATAAAAGAATATTAATCGTTAGTGATTGCTCACCTTTCGAGGCTGAAGATTGAACGATGAAACTGAGTTACGAAATGCAAGCATGACTTCCAAAGCAAAGCTAGATGGCACGATTTTGGTGAAGAAAAATAGGTACGATGGACAAAGCTGATAATTGGAAAAACGATGAGAACTAATCAGAATCAGTTCGATATATCCAAAATATTGGTTGATTTATAAAATCTATATTGTATCCCTAAAACGCATATATTTTAAAATTGAAATGGATATAAAATTTACATTTTAAATCCAATACATAAGCCAATAGTTTTGACGCATAAAATAAAGCATATGTATTTGTTTCAAGTTCTGTGAATATGTAAGCGAAAGTATAAACAAAATAAGAGTAAAAGAAGATATAGCTACTATATATAGAACAGTAACTAGTACATATAAAATAGACTTATAAAAGATAAAGTAAAACCCATATATTCAAATATATATACACACGCAACACACATATCACTGATATATGTAAGCAAATATATTTGGATTCATATTACTACACAACTTACGTATATCTCTAAACCTAGTGATATGCACTAAATATATACACAATTTAAAAATCAATATTAAAATAAACAAGTACTATATATATTTTTCAAAATCTCGTATAATATATGCAGACAGTATACATATTCTAGACAAATATATGCGGCCTTGATGTGTAAATGGAGTACACAGGCATATGCGGCATCAGGTAGTGCACACGCGGTAGGGACAAGGCAAAAATCAAATGCGGAAAGGGGTTTGCAAATCTGAACGGGGAATAAGATCTTATTCAAAACTTCTTAATTTATAAAAATACACCGCTATCCATTTTATAACATAACTATCAACTTCATATTCCAGAGAACAAAATTCCATGGGCCAAAACAAAATGTCATTACCTACTTACCGAACAAGCATACGTACATGTTGTATTGAAATTTAAAATTTAACAATATGGTCTTACTTGTTATAACTCAATAGATGAATGTACATTTATACAAACTTACATACTTAGTCTGAATACATTTTAAACCTCAAACATAAGTTAATATTTTAAACCCTGTACATGTATAGTTCAAAAAACCAAGGACAACTCTTAATAATTTTTAAGTAGAACCTTAATTGTACAAAACTGACACATAAATATGTATACATAACTAAGCATATATAACACAACAATACTACACTAGTTTATATAGTTTCAAAATAATTATCATACTTTAAACAATTACTAGCATATATATATATATCCATTAATACATACAAATATATATATATATAAAACTCGATAGATATGTTTATAGATTTCTAACCCATAATAAAAGAAATTTTAATGGGAAGCTTACTTGAAAAAGATGGCCGTAAATGGTGATAGCGCATGGAAACGAGAATGGGAACAAGCACGCGGGTAAGAAAAAGGGGATGCGGGTTGTCTGTTGCACTACGATGAACGTGCCGAGACCGAGCTGGATGGAGGCGTGAGTTGGGTTTCGGCGTTGGAGGAGAGGCTGAGCTTGAGGGAATTAGTCGGCCGATGGTGGAGGTGTGATGCGCAGCGAAATGCGGCGAAACAGTGATGGGCGTGGTTGCTGACGCGTTGTAAGTTAGGGTCGGGCTGCAGGGCTTTGGCGTGAGACGATGCTGTGCTCAAAGCGTGGGCGGTGGAAAGTGGAGGCTAGGGCGTAGGACGAGTATGTTGGCGAGCTGTTTGAGGCAAAGGAGCGGTAAATAAATGAAGTAATATAATTTAAGCTTGAGAACAATGGACACACGTTTCCAGAGGGCAAGCAAAAAAAATATGAGCATCTTTCCCAGAACCAAAAGATTAGCTTTCACAATATGTATAAATGCTCAAATGAATGGGCACGTTGAAGATTTCAAGGAAAAATGAATGGGCTATAGCTATAAGTTATATGGTGGAAAGTGAAAAGACAAAAGGAATCAAAACATGAATCGGATACCGATACGGTTACCGTTTACACAGATTCTGTTTCGTAGCGAGCTTCAAAACACAGAATTGAATATACCATGGAGATCAATACGACGAGACGATCACAATGGTATACGGATATCAGTGGTACGATTGAATTATAAAAATTTCAAATTTTCCACTACGAAAAATGCAAGAAAAACTAGAACAATAAGATCGACGAAGCTAAAGTAGTCCGAATTTGGAAAAACGAAAAATGACGACTTGCTCAGAAGATGGTTTAGAATTTTTCTATGTAAAAATATTTAGGTTTCGAAAACATTTTATTTTCATTGCTTTTTAACAAATTAAATTGAAGTAGATTTACATACGAAATAAACTTTCATATATTCGGATGAAAATTTACCAGTTGCTATGTTTAACTAGACGCATTCCAAATATCAAATTTATATTCCAAATTTTTATCATTTAAAATTCCACAAAATTCAATTAATAACGTTACTAAAACCGTTAAAATTTACGGGTCGTTACAGAATATATATATATATATATATATATATTAATTGAAATGATATTTTGGTATAAATTAATTTGAAATGACCACGGTGTTATAGTGTATATCTCTGAATTGTAGATAGTCCCATGGATCCTTATAGGATGGTTATATAAATTAATTTGAAATGACCACGGTGTTATAGTGTATATCTCTGAATTGTAGATAGTCCCATGGATCCTTAGAGGATGGTTATCCCAAACATCCTTTGAGTTACTTGTATTTCAGTTGATATTTCACTTGAGTTGGATTTATTGATATAAGTATGTTAATCCTGACTTGAGTGTTTGTGTTTTGCTTTACGCTCGGGTCAGACTGAGTGATACAGCATTTGAGACTCACCTTTTGAAGTTTGGAGCTTCGTTTTGAGATCCAACTACCGATTCAACTTTCAGCTTTCCAGTTGATTGGTTCAGAGAAGTCATCTGCTCGTACTGAAGACTTCACTGCATCTGAGATATTCTATTGTATTTTATTTCTAACTCTAAAGGTTATATAGTAGCTTCATGAACTACTATTTACTTATTCCGCTGCGTATTATTGTACTACTCTGTATCTATGATTCTGTGATTGATTTATTTTACTGCATATGCTGAGTTTTGCCAAACATAAATTAACAATCTGATATTTTGAGCAATTCAAGTCCGACATGTACGGATGCGAATGGTCCAAAATATCGGGTCGTTACAGTTGGTATCAGAGCTTAGGCTCTAGGAAAACTTAGCATATGTAGTAAATTTATTTACAGAATCACTTTCGTTCGAACTTGAATCTCTTCCTATTTGATTCGATTTCTTTTGAATTTTGGAACATTCCCCTCGGTTCCAAATCCTTTCTTGTCTTTCCCTATGTGTGTTTTCGAAATTCTGGAGTATCCCATAGCTCCACTGAATGATTTGTAAAGGGGTGAAACTCCTTTACAATAGCATCAATTCACCAAAGATTTATACATCCTAGATTTAGATGCTGTTATCTCTGGTTATGCCGAATTCTATATTTGGCGATCGAATGTCGATTTGCCTTGGAACTTCGCATCGATCATATTCCTGAAGTCATGGTTGACCCGTTTAAGGTCGCCAGCGATTTATATCTGTAACGCCCCACCCCGAGACCCACCTTAGTAAAGAGAATTAACATGTAATTCCATCTACTAAAGCGGAGAATATTGCTGGTTAAGGGCGACCATTTGTAACTTTGCCTTAACCATCTATTGAAAACGTCGATAAATGCTATTTGTATTGTCTTTTCACTTAAGAGGTTCGACGTGTCCAATAAATGACTAACGCAAAGCTATAGGTGGCTAAGGATCTATCAGAACAAAACATGTCAACTAAACGAACATCTCATCATAGAACAGATATTCATACATGAATGAACGTCTCATATACAATGATACATCACTTTATAATACCAATATTATAATTGGTGGTATGGTAACACACGAATACAAGAACGAATCAAATGAATATACATCATCTCAGTGAAATAAACCTCTAAAAGGGGAGAGACACGATCTCATAAGAAAGCATCATGAACTCCTACATCCAAAAGAGAATCTAATACCTGAAACAAACTTGGACTGACCCGAGTGAAAGCCACACGGGTCAGGCAGGCTAGAACTTATCAATAGTAAAGGTGATGATAAGAGAAACGGGAAAACCATTCCATCGTTACCAATGGAATGATATAAGTCATCAAGCTATCTCTAGAGTGATACATCAATGGTTCATCATGATTACATAGAGGAATACAATATGTATATTAGATAGACATGGTTCATCTGGTTATATATATATATATATATACACACGCCCCACCCCAAGACCCACCTTAGTAAAGAGAATTAACATGTAATTCCGTCTACTAAAGCGGAGAATAGGGCTGGTTAAGGGCGACCATCTGTAACTTTACCTTAACCATCTATTGAAAATGTCGATGAATGCTATTTTATTGTCTTTTCACTTAAGACGTTCGACGTGTCCAATAAATGACTAACGCAAAGTAATAGGTGGCTAAGGATCTATCAGAACAAAACATGTCAACTAAACGAACATCTCATCACAGACCAGATATACATACATGATTGAACGTCTCATATACAATTATACATCACTTTATAATACCAATACTACAATTGGTGGTATGAAAACCACACGAATACAAGAACAAATCAAATGAATATACATCATCTCAGTGAAATAAACCTCCAAGAAGGGAGAGACACGATCTCATAAGAAAGCATCATGAACTGCTACATCCAAAAGAGAATCTAATACCTGAAACAAACTCGGACTGACCCGAGTGAAAACCACAAGGGTCAGGAAGGCTAGAACTTATCATTAGTAAAGGTGATGATAAGAGAAAGGGGAAAACCATTCCATCGTTACCAATGGAATGATATAAGTCATCAAGCTATCTCTAGCGTGATACATCAATGGTTCATCATGATTACATAGAGGAATACAATATGTATATTAGATAGACATGGTTCATCTGGTTATATATATATATATATATATATATATATACACATACACGCCCCACCCCAAGACCCACCTTAGTAAAGAGAATTAACATGTAATTCCGTCGACTAAAGCGGAGAATAGGGCTGGTTAAGGGCGACCATCTATAACTTTGCCTTAACCATCTATTGAAAATGTCGATGAATGCTATTTGTATTGTCTTTTCACTTAAGAGGTTCGACGTGTCCAATAAATGACTAACGCAAAGCAATAGGTGGCTAAGAATCTATCAGAACAAAACATGTCAACTAAACGAACATGTAACGATTTCGGGATTTTTCGTTGCCGAAAAACCGAAATGTTAGGGTTTAAGAAGAAGAAAAAGAGAGAAGAAGAGAGAAGATAGTAAATAGAGAGAAAAGAAAATAGCAGATAGAAAGAAAACAACAGAACAATAACAGAATCTCACAATCGCAGCGGAACAACATATAATAGATAAATGAATAATCTTTAAATAAAGAACATATCAGTTATTACATTACATTACATTACATCATATCATCAGAGTGTACAACAACAATAACAAACAGCGGAAAAAGAAATACTAGATACTGGTAAATACGCCATGCCATCCATCTTGCCTCTAGCAACTCCTGAATTCCAGAATATCCTGATAAACCTTAACTCTTGACTGCCCGTGTGGAAATTGGTGGGCACCCAGAGTTTAGGAAGGAAAACAATAAACTCCAAGTCAGTCATGTGACTGGTGTGGGAACTCAAAACAGTTTATTTTTTCTTTAAAATAAAAATAGAGGAATATTTTTAAAGTCAATTCGCAATGCTTTTAAAAATGAGACTGCCATAAGACCTCCCGCCACACACACAATGCAAACGCAGACTTGGAGGAGATTTCTTCTTATGTTAGTCAAAGATGCTTGATACGTATTAAAAAGAAACATTTGATATTATTACTAGTGCATAGTGTAGGAAATATTTCGAAAGTAGAATATAAATCTTAGCCAGCATAGGTACCATTATATTATGCTTACTATAGCTAGCATATTAGATGGCAGGTTCTACAACTAAAACCGTACAAGTCTCGTATGGTTTCTTTGGATTTCCAACGAATGGTCAGGCCAAGGAACTTCCCGTTGCCACATGGAAACGCCTCTGGAAGGACGTCCCCGAGAACCAAACCGGATCTCTACCAACACAAGGCCGGGTTACCCCTAACTGAGTAACAACTGACACGAGTATGCCATCCCCCGGTCCTTTGGGACCTTTAACCGAGCGCTCGTCACCATCATCACACAATCATAACAAAGTGTTTTCAACATGAGTAAGTATCTGGGCTCCATACCATGATACCACCCTTTTCCAGAAGGAAATGCACATACCCTAAAGGGAGCTACCCCTCATAACCTTGCTGCATCTTTCCTGTTTTGACCATTCCGGGGTGTGAGGCTCGACGAAGTCTCGTCCACAAAAACATACTTTATACAAAAGCCATGCTTTGGGTCAACAAATGATCATAGAAATGATCACAAGGATAGACGATCAAACAAATGATCCTATCACAAATAATCAACACAATGATCATTTCACAGCAACACTCAGCATGTCACATTACCAAATTGGGAGTATATTGCTAATAACCTTCAATTATATAACCTCTGAGTTCGTACGTCTCAGAGAAGGGTGTTAAGCTAAGAGAATAAATTCTCCGCCACCAACAGAAATATATTTGAAAGAAATCGGCTTTACATCTCAATTTGTAATGTCTGACATACAATCCATAAAAGTCTGTTCCGGGCTCGAACATAACCGAAGGCACTTACAAAGAAGTCCTTGCAATCCGGATAATCACTAATCACGTCCGAATTTCCCATCACATATGGAGATCTCTATACCGGGGATCAGCCAGTGCAGAGACAATCAACAAGAAACCCTTTCGTTTTCGAAAATATCCGGTCTTCAACACCGATCTTCAAATGCAATTCATAACGACGTATCACATATTCGGAATGGGTTATACGACCCCAAGGTTCTTTCCCGGTTAACCCGAATAGTGAGCGCTTATTTAAAAAAAATAAGTGTGGCATTCAAATTCAAGCAAATCACAACAAATACCTATTTAAAGGTAAATATTGATAGTCGGTTATTGAACTATCAATAGATATGCCAACATCACCAGATTCCAAATAATTTTCCAAATAATTATTTCCCAAAAATATCTTTATAAGATATATATATTTTCCATTCTTTAAAAATAAATCAATATTTATTTTTAAACTCATTTTCCAAATTCCATTTACAAATTCCATATTGAATTTATATTTCCAAAAATATTCATGAATATACGATTTCCATTCGATTTGTAATATTCATTTTCAATTTATCTTCAAAAAGATAAATTCCAAATATTCACTTAATATTGGAAAAGAATTTCCATACTTATTTATTTATAAGTAATTCACAAGTCTTTTTATTTTCTATACTTGGAAAATATTCAATATACTTTAATCGAAATTAAGTATATATTTCATTCTTTAAGGAAATCATTCTCTTAAACATATTTATTTGGGCCAAAACGAATGTTGCGTAAAACAACGTTACGACAACCCAAAATCACTAGTATAGGGATTCGAAATTAAAATAGACATAAAAATCCCAAAACTATACAAAACATTTCCTTTCGGAAATCATCTATTATAACAACAGTGTTATAATCTACTATTTCCTCTATTTCTCGAAAACGTCTATTTCAACAATGAATGTTGAAATCTATGGTTTCGAATCTTAATACATTTAAAACATCTTTAGATCGTTTTAATTCTATTTAAAACATCACATCCAAAACATTTTCTTTAATATGTTATTCACTATTCAAAAACATGAATATACTTGTTAACCAAATTCATCATTTCTATTCATTTTGTTTTACAGGATTATTCACTGTCTAAAACGTGAATATAACTCCATTAATAAATTACAACAATTTACTTATCAAATTAAGTAGTTTGCGGATTTATAAAACAATGTTTATAAATTCCATTTCTATTTAGTTTATAACTACTTTCTTTATAAATCTCCTTTATCAATCTATTCAATTTCATATCTCGATGATATACCAAAAGTTCATATTATAAGTTAAATACTTATAATTTATTTATTTGCAAAAACGTTCTTTTAAACTTTCCAAATTTATAAATCTTATAACTTATAAGATTCATTTATTTATCCAAAATTTATTCTTTTAGTAACTTTACAAATTTTATAAACCTACTGTTTATAAAATTCCATTTATAACTTCACCGTTATAATTCTATAAATTTCATTCATTTATGAAATTCATTCACAATTCATTCTAACACTTATAAAAGCTCGTTTTATAATTCAAGATATTCTAAATTTATAAAATCAATTTATAAATCTTTTATATGGATCAATTTATATTATTATTTTAAAATGTCTTTCAACTCCTTTATAATTTCATCATTTTGATTTATAAAATAATCAAATTTTATAAATCTTATTTTTAAACTTTTTATAATAAATTCAGAAATCCCAGTTTAAACTATTTTATAAAATCATTAATCTCATATTTTCAAAAATCAACTTTTAACTGTATTTCTCAAAAAATCATAATTTTTATAATATTAAAATTATAACGTTTATTTATTTTAAGATGGATCAATTCCAAAAATATTTAATAACGTATACTTTCAAAAATCACTTTAGAAATCCCATAAAAATCAAAATCGTTATTTTTAAACTTCAAAATTGGATTCGATGATGCAACACATCAAATAGTCAATCACGACTTTCAAACATCATATATCATCCACGATAAACAATCAAATATCACAATATCTAAATCAAATAAATATTTGTGAGGAATCCAGTTGGATCCCTCCAACCTGTTTCCCTGCATCCACAGACATTAGCACAATACTCATTCCACTTCGAGGTGGAATATCGCGGCATATGGGATTTTATAAAATATTATCCGCTTAATAGGCGGCGCAATAGGGTCTCATCTGCTATACAAGGCGGGAAATCAATCAACTGCAATATATACATATGCCAATATATATATATATATATATATATATATATATTGCTATATATATAATATATCCTACTATATCTAATATCACAATCAAGCAACAATCATAACAACTAACAATTTTAAATCTAACTATTTAAAAATTTAAATAAATCCTTTAGAGTGAGAAGTTCTCACCTTTGCTTTTATTAGCAATCCATTTTCCATTTTGAATCGATTTTCTTGATTTATACCTTGTATAAATATTTACACAATTTATTAATATTCAAACAGATTGAATAATTAATTTTCATTTGACAAATTTTAATTCATCGGTGATTTCATTTTAATAGTTAAATTAACTGATATTTTTGTTTTAAACTAATTTCTTCTTTAATAAATTTATTTTAACTAATAATTAAATTTAATTAACCAAACTCTCTTTTAATAACTTAATCAATTATAAATTCAATTTTTTTAACTAAAAATTTTCTTTTTAGTAACTACAATAGATAAAACAAATTTATTATCGTAAACTATTTATTTTACAACAACTTAACTAATCATTTTACTTTAAATTAATATCCTTATATCAATTTGTTTTAATAAATTTGTTTAACTAAGAATTTAAATTTTAAACTAAATTCCTTTTATTTTAAATCAACTAATTTTTCTTTAATAAAATATTTAACCAAAAATTTACTTTTAGAACTAAATTAAATAAAATAACCTCTTGTAAAAATTCAATTAAGTTTCATTAAATAAAACTACCTTTATAATATATTAATATTCGAGACAATCGAAATTTTTTTTTTTTAAAATAACTTCTTAACATTTAAACAACTTCTATTTGATATTTAAATTTACCAATGATTTTGTTTTAAACTAATTTCCTAATTTCAAATTATGATGCTAAATTTTTAATATTTACTTACTGTAAAATTTTTAAAGCATTTTTAAATCTTCAAACTTTTAAAATCCTATTTTCTAATCTATATACATTTTACTTAAATTAATTTAAATTTGAAATCAGCAAAATTTTAAAAACTCAAAAATTACCTTACTGCCCAGGTCGATCTCGACTTCAACTCCAGAACCCCATCGAACTGCAATCGCCACCACCAGAACCGCAAGCACGAAACCCTAAGCCTAAATGCCCTGCCGCTATCCCAAGTCGCCGCTGTGCCCTGACGTCGCAACCCCCACGCAAACACCCACACGCGCGAACGCAAATCTCCTCACTGTCGTCGATTCGAACACGACTTCATCCATCCACGCGACGCCTCACTGCCATCGACACCCCATACCCTGCTCCTCCTCCATGAAATCACGCTCCCCCTTCAGATGCTTGAACCGCCGCCGCCCCTCGTGCCGCGCGCCTCACTCGATCGAACGCGAGCTCGATCGCGACTCGTACTAGCTTCGGCCATTAATTAAAAAAATTTGTTTCTTTGATTTTGATTTCTGAGAGAGGGAGGGGGTATTTGAAGTCGAATGAGTATTGTTTACCCGATTTCATCAGTGATTTTAGGCGTGATACTAGGCTGAAACGAAGGGGCGTAACTTTAGGAAAGGCAACGTGCTGATGTTGACGAATTAATAAATTTAAATTTAAAATTTAAATTGAATCTCGATAAACATTCAATGCGTTTACACGTCGTGTGCTCACATATCAACTCAGGAAAATACGAAATTTGAAATCCGAGAATAATTCCATATTACGGACCCAATGGAACTGGTTTCGTCGAATTCTGAGACTGTGCCTCGGACGGCTATTTTTAAATTCGATTCAAACGATATAAATTTCAAAACTGCACAAATCACTTTCAAATTAAATTCTGAAGCTTCTAAAATCTTCAGTATTATCAATATGAATTTTACAAGCCTTTGAAATATTTTTAATCGGCTTAAAATTGAAGATTCAAAATTTTATTCAACTTTCAATAGATTAAATTCTATAACTTAATCGTCAAATTCATTCTGAAATTTGAAATTCAAGTCAAACCATCATTCAAATATTTAAAATTAATTAAATATTTTCAATTTAAATTGTTCAAAATTCTGGGTCGTTACAATCTTTCCCCCTTAAAAGAATTTCGTCCCGAAATTACAAGTTAAGAAGAATGCCCTTATCCCGTCTATCATTTTTCACAATCTAAATAGTTTTATCAACTTACTAAAACAAATCTTTTTACTATAGATTCATTATCATTTCAACTAACTTTCCAACTCCAATTATAAGTTTCAAACAACATTGTTTTCCTAACAATTCAAATTTAAATTTAAATTCAAATTTTAAACTTTCAAAATTTCTCAAAATTTTTCTAACACCATAAATTTTCGAAAAATTTCGCCAGCGTCTCCTTTGCGCGACTAGCTCGGTACGACTACAAAATGGCACCACGGCCCCTCAGAATCAAAAAGAAAAGAGAAAGCCAAGTGGCTGGAGAAGAAAATCATCAAATTTCATACTGAAATTCAAATACGTACCTTTTTTGTCGAGCAATTCAATTTTTATCTTCAAAATCAAAATCCCAATTCCTTTATACACTGTATATCCTGTTATCCATAATATCCAATTCCAACATTCAAACTATTTTTTCAATTATATTACAAAATTTTCAACATATGCTTCTTATACATTTTTACTTCACTCTTGAAGTTACATATCCATTCTCATTCAATTTTACATTTCAATTCCATTTGAATTCAATTCTCAATTCTAAATATTGAATTCTATCGATTAACTTTCATTTGCTAATTCATATGATTACTACATTAAATTAGTTTCATTCACTAATTCATTTTAATTTTCAATTTCCATATTCAATTCATCTCGAATTTACTTAATTAATAACAAAGGGAATTTCAATTTATTTCTTTTACTTACTGGAATTTATATATAAACTCAAATTCATCTTTAAATTTAGCTCACAACTAAACTTTAATTTAACCAATTCAAATTCAAAGAACTTATCAAGTTAGTTTACTTGAATTCAATCCATTTTATTTCTTTTTTAATTCCATATAATAATGATAACAATTTAATATTATTAACAACCATGCAACCATATATTATAATAATTCATAGAAAATCATTTCTTCTCAATCAAAAATAGTTTTGGGCAAAATTATCTTATTTACCCGATTCAAAAACAATTTTATATTCACTAACAAATACGCGCTCATATCTATTATTACACTCAAACTCATTCTAGAGTACTGCTGACTCTATCTCTAATGAGTAATACCCAACAGAACCATGGTTGTCGCTTAACTATATGCTCTGATACCAAATGTAACGATTTCGTGGATTTTTCGTTGCCGAAAAACCGAAATGTTAGGGTTTAAGAAGAAGAAAAAGAGAGAAGAAGAGAGAAGATAGTAAATAGAGAGAAAAGAAAATAGCAGATAGAAAGAAAACAACAGAACAATAACAGAATCTCACAATCGCAGCGGAACAACATATAATAGATAAATGAATAATCTTTAAACAAAGAACTATATCAGTTATTACATTACATTACATTACATAATATCATCAGAGTGTACAACAACAATAACAAACAGCGGAAAAAGAAATACTAGATACTGGTAAATACGCCATGCCATCCATCTTGCCTCTAGCAACTCCTGAATTCCAGAATATCCTGATAAACCTTAACTCTTGATTGCCCGTGTGGAAATTGGTGGGCACCCAGAGTTTAGGAAGGAAAACAATAAACTCCGAGTCAGTCATGTGACTGGTGTGGGAACTCAAAACAGTTTATTTTTTCTTTAAAATAAAAATAGAGGAATATTTTTAAAGTCAATTTGCAATGCTTTTAAAAATGAGACTACCATAAGACCTCCCGCCACACACACAATGCAAACGCAGACTTGGAGGAGATTTCTTCTTATGTTAGTCAAAGATGCTTGATACGTATTAAAAAGAAACATTTGATATTATTACTAGTGCATAGTGTAGGAAATATTTCGAAAGTAGAATATAAATCTTAGCCAGCATAGGTACCATTATATTATGCTTACTATAGCTACCATATTAGATGGCAGATTCTACAACTAAAACCGTACAAGTCTCGTATTGTTTCTTTGGATTTCCAACGAATGGTCAGGCCAAGGAACTTCCCATTGCCACATGGAAACGCCTCTGGAAGGACGTCCCCGAGAACCAAACCGGATCTCTACCAACACAAGGCCGGGTTACCCCTAACTGAGTAACAACTGACACGAGTATGCCATCCCCCGGTCCTTTGGGACCTTTAACCGAGCGCTCGTCACCATCATCACACAATCATAACAAAGTGTTTTCAACATGAGTAAGTATCTGGGCTCCATACCATGATACCACCCTTTTCCAGAAGGAAATGCACATACCCTAAAGGGAGCTACCCCTCATAACCTTACTGCATCTTTCCTGTTTTGACCATTCCGGGGTGTGAGGCTCGACGAAGTCTCGTCCACAAAAACATACTTTATACAAAAGCCATGCTTTGGGTCAACAAATGATCATAGAAATGATCACCAGGGTAGACGATCAAAAAAATGATCCTATCACAAATAATCAACACAATGATCATTTCACAGCAACACTCAGCATGTCACATTACCAAATTGGGAGTATATTGCTAATAACCTTCAACTATATAACCTCTGAGCTCGTACGTCTCAGAGAAGGGTGTTAAGCTAAGAGAATAAATTCTCCGCCACCAACAGAAATATATTTGAAAGAAATCGGCTTTATATCTCAATTTGTAATGTCTGACATACAATCCATACAAGTCTGTTCCGGGCTCGAACAGAACCGAAGGCACTTACAAAGAAGTCCTTGCAATCCGGATAATCTCTAATCACGTCCGAATTTCCCATCACATATGGAGATCTCTATACCGGGGATCAGCCAGTGCAGAGACAATCAACAAGAAACCCTTTCATTTTCGAAAATATCCGGTCTTCAACACCGATCTTCAAATGCAATTCATAACGACATATCACATATTCGGAATGGGTTATACGACCCCAAGGTCCTTTCCCGGTTAACCCGAATAGTGAGCGCTTATTTTAAAAAAATAAGTGTGGCATTCAAATTCAACCAAATCACAACAAATACCTATTTAAAGGTAAATATTGATAGTCGGTTATTGAACTATCAATAGATATGCCAACATCACCAAATTCCAAATAATTTTCCAAATTATTTATTTCCCAAAAATATCTTTATAAGATATATATATATTTTCCATTCTTTAAAAATAAATCAATATTTATTTTTAAACTCATTTTCCAAATTCCATTTATAAATTCCATATTGAATTTATATTTCCAAAAATATTCATGAATATACGATTTCCATTCGATTTCTAATATTCATTTTCAATTTATCTTCAAAAAGATAAATTCCAAATATTCAGTTAATATTGGAAAAGCATTTCCATACTTATTTATTTATAAGTAACTCACAAGTCTTTTTATTTTCTATACTTGGAAAATATTCAATATACTTTAATCGAAATTAAGTATATATTTCATTCTTTAAGGAAATCATTCTCTTAAACATATTTATTTGGGCCAAAACGAATGTTGCGTAAAACATCGTTACGACAACCCAAAATCACTAGTATAGGGATTCGAAATTAAAATAGATATATAAATCCCAATACTATACAAAACATTTCCTTTCAGAAATCATCTATTATAACAACAGTGTTATAATCTACTATTTCCTCTATTTCTCGAAAACGTCTATTTCAACAATGAATGTTGAAATCTATGGTTTCGAATCTTAATACATTTAAAACATCTTTAGATCGTTTTAATTCTATTTAAAACATCACATCCAAAACATTTTCTTTAATATGTTATTCACTATTCAAAAACATGAATATACTTGTTAACCAAATTCATCATTTCTATTCATTTTGTTTTACAGGATTATTCACTGTCTAAAACGTGAATATAACTCCATTAATAAATTACAACAATTTACTTATCAAAATAAGTAGTTTGCGGATTTATAAAACAATGTTTATAAATTCCATTTCTATTTAGTTTATAACTACTTTCTTTATAAATCTCCTTTATCAATCTATTCAATTTCATATCTCGATGATATACCAAAAGTTCATATTATAAGTTAAATACTTATAATTTATTTATTTGCAAAAACGTTCTTTTAAACTTTCCAAATTTATAAATCTTACAACTTATAAGATTCATTTATTTATCCAAAATTTATTCTTTTAGTAACTTTACAAATTTTATAAACCTACAGTTTATAAAATTCCATTTATAACTTCACCGTTATAATTCTATAAATTTCATTCATTTATGAAATTCATTCACAATTCATTCTAACACTTATAAAAGCTCGTTTTATAATTCAAGATATTCTAAATTTATAAAATCAATTTATAAATCTTTTATATGGATCAATTTATATTATTCTTTTAAAACGTCTTTCAACTCCTTTATAATTTCATCATTTTGATTTATAAAATAATCAAATTTTATAAATCTTATTTTTAAACTTTTTATAATAAATTCAGAAATCCCAGTTTAAACTATTTTATAAAATCATTAATCTCATATTTTCAAAAATCAACTTTTAACTGTATTTCTCAAAAAATCATAATTTTTATAATATTAAAATTATAACGTTTATTTATTTTAAGATGGATCAATTCCAAAAATATTTAATAACGTATACTTTCAAAAATCACTTTAGAAATCCCATAAAAATCAAAATCGTTATTTTTAAACTTCAAAATTGGATTCGATGATGCAACACATCAAATAGTCAACCATGACTTTCAAACATCATATATCATCCATGATAAACAATCAAATATCACAATATCTAAATCAAATAAATATTTGTGAGGAATCCAGTTGGATCCCTCCAACCTGTTTCCCTGCATCCACAGGCATTAGCACTATACTCATTCCACTTCGAGGTGGAATATCGCGGTGTATGGGATTTTATAAAATATTATCCGTTTAATAGGCGGCGCAATAGGGTCTCATCCGCTATACAAGGCGGGAAATCAATCAACTGCAATATATACATATGCCAATATATATATATTGCTATATATATAATATATCCTACTATATCTAATATCACAATCAAGCAACAATCAACACAACTAACAATTTTAAATCTAACTATTTAAAAATTTAAATAAATTCTTTAGAGTGAGAAGTTCTCACCTTTGCTTTTATTAGCAATCCATTTTCCATCTTGAGTCGATTTTCTTGATTTATACCTTATATAAATATTTACACAATTTATTAATATTCAAACAGATTGAATAATTAATTTTCATTTGACAAATTTTAATTCATCGGTGATTTCATTTTAATAGTTAAATTAACTGATAGTTTTGTTTTAAACTAATTTCTTCTTTAATAAATTTATTTTAACTAATAATTAAATTTAATTAACCAAACTCTCTTTTGATAACTTAATCAATTATAAATTCAATTTTTTTAACTAAAAATTTTCTTTTTAGTAACTACAATAGATAAAACAAATTTATTATCGTAAACTATTTATTTTACAACAACTTAACTAATCATTTTACTTTAAATTAATATCCTTATATCAATTTCTTTTAATAAATTTGTTTAACTAAGAATTTAAATTTTAAACTAAATTCCTTTTATTTTAAATCAACTAATTTTTCTTTAATAAAATATTTAACCAAAAATTTACTTTTAGAACTAAATTAAATAAAATAACCTCTTGTAAAAATTCAATTAAGTTTCATTAAATAAAACTACCTTTATAATATATTAATATTCGAGACAATCGAAAAATATTTTTTTTTTAAATAACTTCTTAACATTTAAACAACTTCTATTTGATATTTAAATTTACCAATGATTTTGTTTTAAACTAATTTCCTAATTTCAAATTATGATGCTAAATTTTTAATATTTACTTACTGCAAAAATTTTAAAGCATTTTTAAATCTTCAAACATTTAAAATCCTATTTTCTAATCTATATACATTTTACTTAAATTAATTTAAATTTGAAATCATTAAAATTTTAAAAACTCGAAAATTACCTTACTGCCCAGGTCGATCTCGACTTCAACTCCAGAACCCCATCGAACTGCAATCGCCACCACCAGAACCGCGAGCACGAAACCCTAAGCCTAAACGCCCTGCCTCTATCCCAAGTCGCCGCTGTGCCCTGACGTCGCAACCCCCACGCAAACACCCACACGCGCGAACGCAAATCGCCTCACTGCCATCGATTCGAACGCGACTTCATCCATCCACGCGACGCCTCACTGCCATCGACACCCCATACCCTGCTCCTCCTCCACGAAATCACGCTCCCCCTTCAGATGCTAGAACCGCCGACGCCCCTCGTGCCGCGCGCCTCACTCGATCGAACGCGAGCTCGATCGCGACTCGTACTGGCTTCGGCCATTAATTAAAATTTTTTGTTTCTGTGATTTTGATTTCTGAGAGAGGGAGGGGGTATTTGAAATCAAATGAGTATGGTTTACACGATTTCATCAGTGATTTTAGGCGTGATACTAGGCTAAAACGAAGGGGCGTAACTTTAGGAAAGGCAACGTGCTGATGTTGACGAATTAATAAATTTAAATTTAAAATTTAAATCGAATCTCGATAAAAATTCAATGCGTTTACACGTCGTGTGCTCACATATCAACTCAAAAAAATACGAAATTTGAAATCCGAGAATAATTCCATATTACGGACCCAATGGAACTGGTTTCGTCGAATTCTGAGACTGTGCCTCGGACGGCTATTTTTAAATTCGATTCAAACGATATAAATTTCAAAACTGAACAAATCACTTTCAAATTAAATTCTGAAGCTTCTAAAATCTTCAGTATTATCAATATGAATTTTACAAGCCTTTGAAATATTTTTAATCGGCTTAAAATTGAAGATTCAAAATTTTATTCAACTTTCAATAGATTAAATTCTATAACTTAATTGTCAAATTCATTCTGAAATTTGAAATTCAAGTCAAACCATCATTCAAATATTTAAAATTAATTAAATATTTTCAATTTAAATTGTTCAAAATTCTGGGTCGTTACAGAACATCTCATCACAGAACAGATATACATACATGATTGAACGTCTCATATACAATGATACATCACTTTATAATACCAATACTACAATTGGTGGTATGACAACCACAAGAATACAAGAACAAATCAAATGAATATACACCGTCTCAGTGAAATAAACCTCCAAGAAGGGAGAGACACGATCTCATAAGAAAGCAACATGAACTGCTACATCCAACAAAATCTAATACCTGAAACAAACTCGGACTGACCCGAGTGAAAACCTCACGGGTCAGGCAGGCTAGAACTTATCATTAGTAAAGGTGATGATAAGAGATAAGGGGAAAACCATTCCATCGTTACCAATGGAATGATATAAGTCATCAAGCTATCTCTAGAGTGATACACCAATGGTTCGTCGTGATTGCATAGAGGAATACAATATGTATATTAGATAGACATGGTTCATCTAATTATATATATAACCGAATGAAATGGGTGATGATATGGACCATTAAGTAAATCTTCATAAGATAATTAAAACTTCAAGAATCCATCATAAATAAAACTCATCTAATAGAAACTTCTTAATTATTATACCTCATCTCATTGGTATAAATATAAAAACATCTCAAATCCATCGTTAAACTCATTATAAAGAAATCTCCATAATCATTTATACCTCATCTCATCGGTATAAACATAAATATGTCTTAAATCTATTATCAAAACTCATCATAAAAGCATTACCATAATTTATACCTCATCTTATTGGTATAAATATATAATGTCTCAAATCCATCTTGATAGAGCCCGGAAAGAATCCAAAACATCATATTCGAAATCACCATAAAACCATGTATATATATAAGCTCTTTTCTTACATAAGGCTATAATAAAGCATCATCATAAAATAGTGAAAATGAAACATCTAAACTTCATGGAAAACAACACGTGCATTTACATCTTGACTAGTACTACCATTCTTTGGTACCATTCATCGTGATGACTTGGGGTCAGATAACATCATAACATCGTGATCATCTTGATTGACTATAGTCGGAATCATCTTGATGACACCCATTCACAAAAAACTGAGTAATAACATCGTGATGATTGGAGTCGAGTAATAACATCATGAACATCATGATGACTCCAATCGAGTAATCGGCCTGTAGTACTAGTAACATCGTGAATGTGTCTCAACTTCTCGAATAGGAACCAATAGGAGTCAACTAACGTCCCATACCATACGTTCGCACCTATTGGTTTACTAATCGTTAGTCGATACCACATTAGAAAACCATCATAAAACATCATCAAATAAACACTGCCTCATCTCATTGGCGAGTGTAAGATACTTAACTCGTCTTATCTCTTACTCGGACGAGTTTAAGTGACATCGAGACTTGTCTCATTTCATCAACAAGTAAAAATTCATCATAAATATCGAAATCATCATCAATCCATCATAACAATTTGCCTCATCTCCTTGGCAAGTAAAAGAACATCATGATGGTTATTTCTAACCATAGTTGCAAATTAAAACTTAACATCTATATTGCCTCATTTAATCGGCCATCACAAAATGCATCTAGATTGGTTCGTCGTCGAATGTACTCAAAGAGTAATTATCAAACCAATAATCTTCGCCAAAATTTGGTAACTTCTCAATCAACTCATAATAACAATTCAAATTGGTTTCGATCGTACAAGTCCGATATTAAGCGATAAAGCAAAAATACATGTCTCATACCACGTATTTTTTTTACTAAATCATTTGATTCTCATTCTTATACGTCGAAATTCATAAACATAGGCTAAAATATATTTAAAATAATTTTTTAGAGAAAATAGAATTCTTAAACAATCCAGAAACCATTTTAAAAGTTTTGTATAGAAAAATCCACTATTTTAAAGAGAACTTCTATTATAAAAATACTTTAAAATAATTAATAATTGAAAAAAAACTCGTAAAAATGCTACAAAACACTTATTTCATAAACAATGATTTATTTTTATTTAAGAAATTTTCAAGAGTTTATTTGAAATTAAAATAATTTAAAACCATTAAAATACCCACACATCGGTATTAACCGTTATTTAAATTTAAATAGAATCTAAATAAAACTTAAATCTCGAACTTCTTCAAACTATAAGATAATATATTCATGGAAATCATTTCCACCTAATAACATCAAGTTTTACACAAAAAATGCGAATGAAATTATCTAAATCGTCAGAATATCATCAAACACGAAAATTAAACACTATGTATATTTCGGTCCTGCTGTAAAGAATATACATTTTCACATAGAAACCAACAAAATCTAAGAATGATTATAAAACAAAAGTTGTAGAATAAATCCTTAGGTTTACAGAAATTCAAAAATTTCTAAATTCCGATAGGAAACAAGAAAGTTATGATCAAATTACTTTACAGGTGAATATATAAACACTCCCTGTCAATGACAGGACAGTCACGAAGATATGGATTTTACACCATATAAACATCAAAAATATTCAAAACATAAAAGTTGTAGCCTAAATCATACAGTCTCCAGAACTTCAAAAATTTCTAACTTCCAAATCAAAACAAGAAAGTTATGATCAAGTTACTAAAAACATCAAACTGAGCCTGAACTTATGCATTTGCAGGATAGCGACAAACAATTGCAATTTTAGCATAGATAACTTCGAAATTAGGCAAATTGAATAAAAGAAAAGTTGTAGCTTAATTTCTAAGCCTTCCAAATGACCAAGATCTTCAAATTTGGTTGAAAATTGAGTGAGTTATGATCAATTTCGTTTCAGCTACAATTATGAACAGAATTCAATTTTTTGGATTGAGCACAAACGATGATCAAAACATGATTTTTAAAGCTCCAAACATCCAATTCACACCAAATATAAATAAGAAAGATTTTTTATAGCTAGCGTGAGTGAGATTACTCACCTAAGGGTTTGCTTATAGCGATTTGGCAAGATTTAGCAAGATAGCATGTGCCTTTTGCAACGAATAGATGCTTACATAGCCTAAGAAACCCCAAAATCTAACATGCAAGCAAGGAAATAACAAAATTAGGAATTACAGGTAAAAAATATATCAGATTCTGATGGATATAGAGGCTTGATAGGATGGATATTACCTTTACTTTAGTTTCCAACCTGAATTTTCTCTAGATTGCAAGAGGTTTTGGTGGATTTTTAATTTTAGGTGGAAGCCATTTTCATTCTTTTGGATACTAGGTTTTGAGGAAGAAGAACATCTGGCAAGGAAAGAAAAAAAAATCATCGTTCAAAACTTCAGAAGCTTCCAGATAAGTCTAATGGGTAAAAGGATATAAGCTTCTTAAAGTCCATTATCAATACTTAGAATATCTTAGGCCATGGTATATTTTATATTACACTAAATTATACATAACTTCCTCATATAAATTCCAATTTGCATGAAACGAATTGCATCATTCATGTTTTAATGAATTGCATCTATTAGCAATGGAAAATTGTAAATTTTCCAAACAAAAATATTATATACACAATTTAACACCAAATATTTACCAATATTCACATTCATGGTGAAAAATCATTATTTCAATCATATTTGTATCACAAATATTTATTTTCTTTATATTTTCCTTTTATTACAACATTTGTCAATATTGTTGCTTATGGGAAAATAATTCAAATTTGACATATTTTACCGATATAAACATTTATTTCATGCTTCTAAAAAGTATACAAATGTGTTTTAACAATTTTAAAATAACATCATTTTCAATAATATTTGATGCTTAACAATTTT
The DNA here is from genome assembly GCA_030765085.1 of Allium cepa. Classification (NCBI taxonomy): domain Eukaryota; kingdom Viridiplantae; phylum Streptophyta; class Magnoliopsida; order Asparagales; family Amaryllidaceae; genus Allium; species Allium cepa. The sequence continues at coordinate 833,147,916 of CM060941.1, forward strand.
ATTTCTCTCATGTTCATTCTTTTATTTTAGAATAAATGGCTAATATTGGAATACAACTCCAATATCATAACTTTCAATCTAATAATTTATTTCCAATATTTATTTTCATTCCATACCATAAATAAAGTATTTTCAACTTTATTTCCCATTTGTTTACACCAAAACCAACATGGTTTATTTTAATAAACAATGTTATCATCAATTATTCCTATACTTCGTGATTATCATATTAAATTGTAATTTGCATTATAATTGAATATTTCGATATTCTCCAAAATCTTGGGTTGTTATAGACTCCCTTCCTTAACAAAATTGCGTCCTCGCAATTTCTAGAGGAAAGACTATATTCAACATCTTAGTTCCATCAATCGAATAAGAGCAAGAAAAGCACGACATCGAAATTACCTTATCTCTTACCCAAGATGAGGAACAGGAAGAAGAAAATTGCTCGGTTATTCTGTGAAATTTCTTCAACATCTATATGAGGATAAGCAGATTTTAGAAATTTTCCAAGCAACAACTCAAAATTTCGAAGACACCTCACCCTCGAATAAGAATGCAAAATAAAAAATACATTGCGGAATCCATCAAAAGGGAAAAATCCTCAAAATTTCATGAGTTGAGTTGAAATTTCACTCCACTTCACTCCTAACTTAAATCATCAAATAAATTATTGACTCAAACTTCCCATATTTAACTCGAAAAAGCTATATCAATAAGAAAAGAACATCAAGAAGGATAGAGAAACTTAAAAGGAGACGGTTTCCTTAAGAGTCACCAACCTTAACGACCGCAATTTTGCGAGTCATTAGATTATTGCACTAAGGCAATAAAAGCACAAAATATCAAAATACCCTAAAAAGATGGATATGGACTTCAAAAATTCTTAGAGTTCTAGAATTCATTACTTAGAAAAGCAAAATCTTAATTTTCCTTTACTAAAAATTTCTTGATCCTTTAATGTGACTTCTCAATTAGAGTTAATTTTTAATCTTGTAACCTCTTACTTCATAAAAATATTAATTCCACAAACAATTCTTTTAAGCCTATCCAAAACAAAGTTTTAAATATATTCAAATTTCTAAAGTTATTACAAAAGTCGTATCGACCAGAATTTTTTTTTAAACACTCGATGGACGACCCAAGTCGAAGAAAAAAGAAAAAAAATTCTATAAATGAAATTCTTTTATATAATTCTCAATTCATTTCATGTCTTAAAATAAATTTTCAATTCACTTTAGATAGTTCTTTATTTGTTAGAGGGACATAAAACTCAATTTATATTCATCTTAGAAATCAGAACCATGAAGTTATGGAGATATTCTTTGAATACTGGATTCAAAGATTAATAGAACAGACTAAGTTGTTCATTATTATTCCCAGTAAAACAAATTACTAAAGAGCATCTCCTGAGTGAAAGATGTGGTAACGACTATACTCTCACCCGTAACTGGAAGTCTAAGAAATTCATCAAAAGGTCAAGCTAGAATAATGGCCTAACGCCTCTCATAGATCAAAAGAAATCTATGAGTCAAAAATACAAGTCAGGTGTCGACTTTGAAAGAAAAGAAAGGACCCAAAACAAAAGTCATTATTTCAAGCTAAGTGCTATGATAAAGTATATCTACAAATGGATATCCAAGGTAAACCTCTCAAGGAAAGCATGGATGACTCAAACAGATAAGATTAAATGATTATCTTACTTCCCTAATGGGTCTTCTCATGGAAGAAAAGGCCGAAAGGCTTCAAAGACGGAAGTATGAGCAACAGAACCTTTGTTTACCTATTGAGTGGCAAACCCAAACATAATTAAATAATAAGGTCATCAACATAAGAATTCGAGATATATCATCACTACCACGATACCCAAGAGTAAGGTAAAGATTCCTCGGAATCAAATCAACATTCCAAAAATAAAAGCATAAATCAAAAGGATTAGAATATCTAAAGGTAGTATCCTACAAATCATTGAATGTGACTTGATAAAATAAAAGCCACTCAACCTAAACATGGAGAATTTGAGAAAATTCTAGACTAAAAAATTTCCATGTTAATTTGCGCACAGGATGGATCACAAGGGATAAATCCCTTGATTCTCAACTATAAAATCAAATATTGCGGATTCTCTTGATTGAATTCGCAATTCCCTAAAATTTCTCAAGATGGAACAATCAAAGATCATTCATACCTTTCCCGATATGAACAAGTGAAAGGACTCGAATGGAATAGTTCCAATGAATTATTCTTAAGATAAGACATCATCAAATTAATTTGGAATGTACGGAATATAAATATTTCTAGACATATCCCAAATTATCCATTCAACGATACAAAGAAGGACAAAGGCTCAAAGATAAAGGGTTAGTAACATTCATACTATATTTGGATGTATCATCGTATACGTTTCTGTTCTGCGTTTATCGTATTTTGTTCTGAAGCTCGCTCTGATACCAAACTGTAACACCCCACCTCAAGACCCACCTTAGTAAAGAGTATTAACATGTAGTTCCGTCTACTAAAGCGGAGAATAGGGCTGGTTAAGGGCGACCATCTGTAACTTTGCCTTAACCATCTATTGAAAACATCGATGAATGCTATTTCTATTGTCTTTTCACTTAAGAGGTTTGACGTGTCCAATAAATGACTAACGCAAAGCAATAGGTGGCTAAGGATCTATCAGAACAAAACATGTCAACTAAACGAACATCTCATCACAGAATAGATATACATACATGATTGAACGTCTCATATACAATGATACACACTTTATAATACCAATAATACAATTGGTGGTATGACAACCACATGAATACAAGAACAAATCAAATGAATATACATCATCTCAGTGAAATAAACCTCCAAGAAGGGAGAGACACGATCTCATAAGAAAGCATCATGAACTACTACATCCAAAAGAGAATCTAATACCAGAAACAAACTCGGATTGACCCGAGTGAAAACCACACAGGTCAGGTAGGCTAGAATTTATCATTAGTAAAGGTGATGATAAGAGATAAGGGGAAAACCATTCCATCGTTACCAATGGAATGATCATCTAATTATATATATAACCGAATGAAATGGGTGATCATATGGACCATAAAGTAAATCTTCATAAGATAATTAAAACTTCAAGAATCCATCATAAATGAAACTCATCTAATAGAAACTTCTTAATTATTATACCTCATCTCATCGGTATAAATATAAATACATCTCAAATCCATCATTAAACTCATTATAAAGAAATCTCCATAATCATTTATACCTCATCTCATCGGTATAAACATAAATATATCTTAAATCTATTATCAAAACTCATCATAAAAGCATTACCATAATTTATACCTCATCTCATTGGTATAAATATATAATGTCTCAAATCCATCTTGATAGAGCCCGGAAAGAATCCAAAACACCATATTCGAAATCATCATAAAACCATGTATATAGATAAGCTCTTTTCTTACATAAGGCTATAATAAAGCATCATCATAAAATAGTGAAAACGAATCATCTAAACTTCATGGAAAACAGCACGTGCATTTACATCTTGACTAGTACTCCCATTCTTTGGTACCATTCATCGTGATGACTTGGGGTCACATAATATCATAACATCGTGATCATCTTGATTGACTATAGTCGGAATCATCTTGATGGCACCCAATCACAAAAACCTGAGTAATAACGTCGTGATGATTGGAGTCGAGTAATAACATCATGAACATCATGATGACTCCAATCGAGTACTCGGTCTGTAGTACTAGTAACATCGTGAATGTGTCTCAACTTCTTAAATAGGAACCAATAGGAGTCAACGTACGTCCCATACCATACGTTCGCACCTATTGGTTTACTAATCGTTAGTCGATACCATATTAGAAAACCATCATAAAACATCCTCAAATAAACACTGCCTTATCTCATTGGCGAGTGTAAGATACCTAACTCATCTTATCTCTTACTTGGACGAGTTTAAGTGACATCGAGACTTGTCTCATTTCATCAACAAGTAAAAATTCATCATAAATATCGAAATCATCATCAATCCATCATAACAATTTTCCTCATCTCCTTGGCAAATAAAAGGACATCGTGATGGTTATTTCTAACCATAGTTGCAAATTAAAACTTAACATCTATATTGCCTCATTTACTCGGCCATCACAAAATGCATCTAGATTGGTTCGTCCTCGAATGTACTCAAAGAGTAATTATCAAACCAATAATCTTCGCCAAAATTTGGTAACTTCTAAATCAACTCATAATAACACTTCAAATTGGTTTCGATCGTACAAGTCCGATATTAAGCGATAAAGCAAAAATACATGTCCCATACCATGTATTTTTTTTTACTAAATCATTTGATTCTCATTCTTATACGTCGAAATTCATAAACATAGGCTAAAGTATATTTAAAATATTTTTTTAGAGAAAATAGAGTTCTTAAACAATCCAGAAACCATTTTAAAAGCTTTGTATAGAAAAATCCACTATTTTAAAGAGAACTTCTATTATAAAAATACTTTAAAATAATTAATAATTGAAAAAAAAAATCTTAAAAATGCTACAAAATATTTATTTCATAAACAATGATTTATTTTTATTTAAGAAATTTTCAAGAGTTTATTTGAAATTAAAATCATTTAAAACCATCAAAATACTCACATATCGGTATTAACCGTTATTTAAATTTAAATAGAATTTAAATAAAACTTAAATCTCGAACTTCTTCAAACTCTAAGATAATATATTCATGGAAATCATTTCCATATAATAACATCAAGTTTTATAAAAAAAATGCGACAGAAATTATCGAAATCGTCAGAATATCATCAAACACGAAAATTAAACACTACGTATATTTCGGTCCTGCTGTAAAGAATATACATTTTCACGTAGAAAACAAAAAATCTGAGAAGGATTATAAAACAAAAGTTGTAGAATAAATACTTAGGTTTACAGAACTTCAAAAATTTCTAAATTCCGATAGGAAACAAGAAAGTTATGATCAAATTACTTTACAGGTGAATATATAAACACTCCCTGTCAATGACAGGACAGTCACGAAGATATGGATTTTACACCATACAAACATAAAAAATAATCAAAACATAAAAGTTATAGCCTAAATCATACAGTTTCCAGAACTTCAAAAATTTCTAACTTCCAAATCAAAACAAGAAAGTTATGATCAAATTACTAAAAAACATCAAACTGAGCATGAACTTATGCATTTGCAGGACAGTGACAAACAATTGCAATTTTAGCATAGATAACTTCGAAATTAGGAAAATTGAATAAAAGAAAAGTTGTAGCATAGTTTCTAAGCGTTCCAAATGACCAAGATCTTCAAATTTGGTTAAAAATTGAGTGAGTAATGATCAATTTCGTTTCAGCTACAATTATGAACAGAATTCAATTTTTTGGATTGAGCACAAACGATGATCAAAACATGATTTTTAAAGCTCCAAACATCCCATTCACACCAAATATAAATAAGAAAGATTTTTTATAGCTAGCGTGAGTGAAATTACTCACCTAAGGGTTTGCTTATAGCGATTTGGCAAGATTTAGCAAGATAGCATATGCCTTTTGCAACGAATAGATGCTTACATAGCCTAAGAAACCCCAAAAATAAAACATGCAAGCAAGGAAATAACAAAATTAGGAATTACAGGTAAAAAAATATCAGATTCTGATGGATATAGAGGCTTGATAGGATGGATATAACCTTTACTTTAGTTTCCAACCTGAATTTTCTCTAGATTGCAAGAGGTTTTGATGAATTTAATTTTAGGTGGAAGCCATTTTCATTCTTTTTGATACTAGGTTTTGAGGAAGAAGAACATCTGGCAAGGAAAGAAAAAAAAATCATCGTTCAAAACTTCAGAAGCTTCCAGATAAGGCTAATGGGTAAAAGGATATAAGCTTCTTAAAGTCCAATATCAATACTTAGAATATCTTAGGCCATGGTATATTTTATATTACACTAAATTATACATAACTTCCTCATATAAATTCCAATTTGCGTGAAACGAATTGCATCATTCATGTTTTAATGAATTGCATCTATTAGCAATGTAAAATTGTAAATTTTCCAAACAATTATATTATACACACAATTTAACACCAAATATTTACCAATATTCACATTTATGGTGAAAAATCATTATTTCAATCATATTTGTATCTCAAATATTTATTTTCTTTATATTTTCCTTTTACTACAACATTTGTCAATATTGTTGCTTATGGGAAAATAATTCAAATTTGACATATTTTACCGATATAAACATTTATTTCACGCTTCTAAAAAATATACAAATGTGTTTTAACAATTTTAAAATATTAAAAAATCATTTGCAACAATATTTGATGCTTAACAATTTTATTTCTCTCATGTTCATTCTTTTATTTTAGAATAAATGGCTAATATTGGAATACAACTCCATTATCATAACTTTCAATCTAATAATTTATTTCCAATATTTATTTTCATTCCATACCATAAATAAAGTATTTTCAACTTTATTTCCCATTTGTTTACACCAAAACCAGCATGGTTTATTTTAATAAACAATCTTATCATCAATTATTCCATTTATACTTCGTGATTATCATATTAAATTATAATTTGCATTATAATTTAATATTTCGATATTCTCCAAAATCTTGGGTTGTTACAATATCCATCTTCTATTTTGAAATTTAACTATCTCATCTTTGTTTGAGCCTAGCTTCGAATCAGAATTCTATTTGACTAGAGTCCCTCTAATTTGAATCTCTATCTTTGTTTGAAATTCATTCTGGAATTATCCTTTGAAAATAGGGTTTGTTTGCATTTTAGAAATTGTTTTATATACTAAAATTATTATTTTGATAACTATGATTTTATTCTATATATAGAATTTTCAAATGGATTTGAAAATTTGAGGATTTTATAAGAAATTTGATTTATATAAAAATGATTTATAACTAAAGGGTTTCGAATTTGAAATTTGAGAGATTGAACTCTGGTATTTTTGAAATTGGTTTTAAGATTTTGAAAATATGTAATAATACGATTTAAAGTATTTTTCGAATAAGAAATGTTCAAATGACTTTAAATGGGTTCCAATGATTTCGAAATAATTTCAAAGAAGTTTTCAAGAAAATAGAAGTCCAGAACTCACTTATGTCGCTGGAAAATAATTTCGGTGATGAGTGCATGCATCATCGACATTGATTTTCGAGTTTCAAAGTAGGGAAGGGGCCACTTTACTAGCTTCGCTATGCGAGTGATTTTGTAAAACCAATTTTGATTTCAAATTCTGGAGTATAATTTGATATTTTCAAAAGATATATGTACATATTTGAAACAATTTAAAGTGAGCCCGGTGTTCAGTCCTCGAGTTCCAGATTTGATTTGGTAGAATCCTATTTTTTGGAATTGATTTACTGATTGGTTGCTGATTTCCAACTCTTGGATCTGAAATTTGATTTCTCCGACTATTTTGAATGTTCGAACACTTCCTAATCGAGGTTTAAATTTTCAAAGATAAGTAATTTCAAAAAGTATATAAGTTTAGTTTGTATGTTAAAGTATGAAGTGATATAATTTAGATGAGTTTGAAACCATTTGGTTAAGTAAATGAATAAGACTATTTTGTATTATACTAATATGAAATGTTTTGAATAAAAATTTAGTTTTAAAGAATAGTTTTCAGAAAGGTAAATTGGATATTTCAAATAGAAATAAATAGTTCAAAGGTTTTAAAGGGATGGTTATAAACTTTGTAATCATTTTGGTATAATTGATTTTTGAAAATATTTGGTTTTTCGAAAATAGATTTGGAATTTAAAACCCAGTATTTATATGATGATTTTGGAAATGAATTTGTTTGACATAAATTATGTGATTTGGGAGCTAGGATTATTTTCTAAGCCTATTATTTTGGAAACTTTGAAACTGAAGATATTAAATTTGGAAGTAATAATTTGGTGAAATAGTATATGGCTTTGAAACTGATTAGATATTGAAACAAATTGAAATTGAGAACCTTATTTTACTAAATACTTGATTTGGGAGTTATCGAACTTGTATAAAACTGATTTGTATAAGTATGAAGTTGATTCGAAAACTATTGATTCGGAAAGGTACTCAATTTGAAAAGTGAAATCTTATATTATTGAAGTCTATATAAGTATGATATTTGAAAGTGATTTGAAAAGGAACTATATGATACATATTTTCGAAGTAAAGATATGGAAAGTACCTTCTGCTTGATATCCGATTTGTGGCCACATCTTGGATTCATTCTATTGATATTATTCTCTCTCATTTTGGTTTTTCGGATGTGATATTCGAGTGTCCTACCGTGGCGTAACCCATGGTTTCTCTTTTCTTGGTGCTACTGCGTAGCGTAATTTGCCTGGCTGAGATGGCCCAGGGGTATGGATTTTTCTGGGGGATTCATGCGTAACCATTGTGTATCCAGTGATCTACGTAGGTCGTTTTTAGTAGCGAAATCCGCATGGCTGAGAAAGCTTACGGATACAGATGTTTCCTGGGGGATTCAGGCGTAACCTTTGTGTATCTGTGGTCTACTAATAATCATGGCAAAATACGCAGGGCTGAGAAAGCTTACGGATACGGATGTTTCCTGGAGGATTCAGGCATAACCTTTGTGTATCCGCGATCCATGGTTGGACAAATGGTTTGGTTGATTTGTTTGGATTGTACTTTCCATATCTATTTTTAAAAGTTTTTCAAGCATTTTCACTGGGTGTTGAAACAGGTATACTAAGCACTTGGAGAATTCTAGCTTTGCGCCTGATCAACGCATGGCCAGAGTCTGCAAGAACGAGGATAAACTTGTTGAAACATCGAGTTATGGAAGTATTTTCGAAAGGAAAATTAGTTTCGATACGAAAGTATTTTATTATAAAGGTATTGTATTATAAATTTATTTCCAACAAAGAAATTTTATATTGAGGGTTGAAATTTTTATGATTTGAATTAACTATTCGTGCCGATACTATTCTTTTGAATCTACATTATCTGCTCAGCTTTATTTATTCACCTATATTTTGTTTTCTGAATCTACCTCCTTTCCTTTTGAATATGTCCTTTTAAAATATTGTTTATTTATATATTTCATGGTTTAATAAAAAAAATTAGTGTTATAAATATTTTAGAAGTTATTAATTAAATAAAACATATTTAAAGTAAATGATTATTGATTTATTAATAATATTTGAAAAGTGTCTTGAGATAAAATTTATAAAATTATGAATTATGGATTAATTTTTCAATAGCTTCTTTTAAATATAAGCAATGATGTAAATAATTATTTTCAAATAGTTTTCATATATTTATAAAGGTGTTACTTGAACATATAAATGATATTTGTAGAGGAAGCAGGAAATTTTACAAATGGGTTTTGAAAAGTATGAATATTTCAGGTAAAATTTATATAGTTTCAAAATAATTGTTAATTTTAACTTTCAATCTATTTTTATTTCTGGTTGTTCTATTCTCCTACCTCCTTCCTTTTCAGGGATGAAAAGTTTTGAGTGAGGGAGAGTGTAACGACCCGTATTTTTCGAAAAGAAGAAAATTCAAATTTTAGAATTTAATACAGCAAGAAATTAAAAATTTATGACTTTAAATAAAATTTACTTTGGATTATAACATCTGATTTTGACTTAATAAAGTGACAACTATTTTATGTGATTTCAAATGAATGGTTTAATAAAAGATTAATTGGATAGATTTAATATTATGTAAAGCATGAAATCAATTTATAATTAACTAGAATTGGGTTTTAATTGTAACTTAACTTCTAATCTATTTGTAAACAATAAATGTATAATTATGTATTCAAACTTATTTAAATTTTAGTCTTGATTTTCTCTCATCTTACATATCAACCTATTGAAATTAATTTGCTAACAAAAATTTAGTATAATTGGATTTTACATAAAAGGAAAGAAGTATAAATGTTAATTTAATAAGACTTAATTAGTTAAACAATTCTGGAATTGAGAAGATAAAGTTGAATTAATTGAAATTATATTTAATTCAGAACTCTACTAAATTTAATCGAATTTAAACTATTGAAGTTTGGTGAAATTATCAATAATAATAAAATAAAAATAAAAATTTTGTTGTTTGTATGTCATTGATACTATTTAAGCAAGTTAATTTATAACTCTTATATGTAAACAACAATTCTACAAATGTATTTAAGTTACTGTAAAAAAAAGATTTCAATTCTTTTAATTATCTTATGTAAACAACAATTTTATAAATGTATTTAAGTTACTGCAAAAGAATCAAATTGTTTTAATTATCTTATGTGTAAAAAACAATTCTATAAATGTATTTAAGTTACTGTAAAAGGATTTCAATTTTTTTAATTATCTATCCATTAATTATGTTCCGTTTTAAATTCTAATGTTGAAATTTATTGTCGTTAATTTAACTTGGAATCTTTGAATAAAAGGGAAAGAGAATTTAACTGAAATTAATGATGTTTAATGAAAGAAATGTACGTTTTTAAGGATCTGCTTTAAAGTGTAATTATGAAATTAATTACAATTATGTCGATGTGGAATATTTCAATATTAAAAATGCAAAAAAAGAAATACATTAATTGTAATTAATGGATTTAACGAAAGAAACAAATAAATTTAAATACGTTACTTTTGAGCATACGTTTTAAATTATCTCTTGCCTTTAAAATACACCCCTTTGATTCTATACGTTAGCTTTGCAAGTCAATCAGCCGTGCCTTTTTAAAAGGAAGAATTTAAGGCTGCCTTGCAAATCCACGTGTAAAACTTTCATCTCACTCCACCTTCCATTTACGTCTCTTTATATAATAGGAATTAAATCCTCAAATACCTATAGCCGTTACAAAATTTTATCTCTTGCCATTTTTTTTATTTCCATCTAATCAACGCAACTTCTCTAATAAATATAAACACGTACACAATACCCTACTGATATCAATTGGCCTTCTTCTCTTGCGTGAAGCGTGCTCTTCAGGTAATGGCCGCATGCGCTTGTTTTTTTATTTTATTTTTTCTTTTTGTATTTTCTTTTGTTTCCATTGTTTCACTCCATCAAGTGCTCAGCTCATCACCAAGACGACAGGCCTGGGCCCCTCCAACCACCCATCCTGACTTTCTTTCTTCCCTGCCTTCACACACAAGATTGGCCACCACCACTGCATCCAGCCTTTCGGCCTTGCTCCTCTCTTTTATTTAAAGGCATATATATCCATAAGTGTATATAAATCTGTTTTCTGATCTTGCTTAAATAGGTTTGCTATTTTATATCTATAAGTTTTTATATCTATAACTTATAGTACGAACAGTATTGTTATATATAAGTTGATTTTTAATGTGCACGTGTGTTTTAAAAATAAAAGTAAATAAAATAAAACAAAATAAAAATGAAATAAAATATAGGTAGGTATAAGTTTTATATGAGCCTGCAAATCTATTAGTTACATTGTTTTTATAAGTTTACTTAAGCTATAAAAATTGTATTAGCAGCATATAGTTATATAGTGCATGCATATATAGGCTTACAGCATAATATGAAAAGCTTACAGTATATTTTGTTATGCATATAGAATCAAGTATGTAAATCATATAACCTATTATTTGTATAATAATATAAGTTAAGTGTTAAGTAAAGTTGTTAACATGGGTTCAATCTGTTGTGTACATTCTAGCTTATTTAGAAATATATTTTTTAAAGTATCTGTTTGTGTTAGGCAGCATATCTGTAAGTATTATATAAAGCATACTATGTAGATATGTTATTTTTTTTAAAACGATGATTTTAGATATATATTTAATTTAATATGTGTTTAAAATTTTAAAATTTATATACAAATTATTTTAATATATAAACTATTTAAAGTATTTTATTATATGTATTATTTTCAACATCTAAACTGTTTTGGCGTTTTAAATGTAAACAATGATTTTTAACATTCGTCTTAAAAATTTAATATTGATTTCATGGGAAGACAATATATATATCTTTGCATATGGATTTGTATTTTTCTGCATATATGTTGGGTCGGTTTTCAAACTTATATTAGTGTTCGCGTCAAAGATGGATTTAAGGAAATTTTAAGGAAATGTATGAATTGTATGAACATTGTATATTGAGTTTTATTTAAATTAAATTTTTGACTGCATATGCTGAGTTTTGCCAAACATAAATTAACAATATGATATTTTGAGCAATTCAAGTCTGACATGTACGGATGCGAATGGTCCAAAATATCGGGTCGTTACAAAATACGTCCATACGATGATGAAGATCTCCAACTCTCCTTTGGAAACTCTGACCGTCTTCAACTAAATCTGAAACTACTTGGATCTGACCCAAGTATTAAAAATACCAGGATCAGGCATGATATACCAGCGTGAGATACTCAAAATTTAAAATGACTATATTATCAAAACTTTGTAAAGAAGGGTATCTCATAAGATCACGCCCACACATAAACACGGACAGGTTTTTACCTTTTGATAACCAAAATACTTTCTACAAATACACTTGATATTACTTTTAATGACATTCTTTTGAAAACACTTTTCAAATAAACTTATTCAAATAAGGTATCAATACCCAAACTAAGTCTAAGGGAATATATGAGGACCGGGTTAATGGAATATACCAAATGAAATATATGATACCAAAAGGGGTAGCTGAAATGTTTGCCTGTCATTACAGCTATTTTGGGAATACAATCAAAATCGTAAATCTCGTATTGGGATTGGATTTCCAACATGACAGGGAACTAGTGGCCTTTTCTCTGATCCATGCATAACAAATATAGTTCCTGCGGTGCCTTAATCGCCTTTCTCTAGCTAGTCACTTGGAACTGTACTTGCTATACTACCACTGATAACTTGTAGTTCCCTGCTTTTCTCAAGCTAACCACTTTATCAAAATGGAGCAATAAATGCCTTGAAGGACGTTTCCCCAAAGGGCCAAACATATTGGACACCACCATACATACCCACTTATTTCGAATTTGTGTCTGTCAGACCACATAGTATCCTATAGCATCTTCCGGGATATGAGGCCAGTGAGGTTGCGCTCAATTTGTTCAAAGCTACGCTTTTCATACAAAACCACGCTTTGATTATAATAGGTTCCACTTTGAATGCCACGTTGTCATTCCAGGTCATATGACAGGTTTCTAGAAAAGTATAACTTCCTGAGCTCGTATTTCTCGGGAAAGGGTGTTAAGCTAAAAGAAGTTGCCTTCTCGGCCACCAACTGATTGTGAGAAATGTGGAATATGGATCTTAAGGCTAGGATTAATACTGGAGGAGGGGGGGTGAATAGTGTTTTAAGGAATTACTAAATCTTTTGAGTTTTTGTTAATTTGAACACAAATGTATGCAATATTCAGACACAGATATGATCACAGAAACAAACACAGATGTAGAAATAAAGTAAAAGCAATAAAGGAAAGAACATACCGGATTTTATACTGGTTCGGAGTTACCCTACATCCAGTCCCGCACACCGGTACGGATTTCCTTTCAAAAGCAATTGTATAATTACAACTCTCGATTTCAAGGCCATGAGGTACAACACTCTAGATTCACAATCCTCTGGGTAGAGATACTTGATTTCACGGGCAATAAGTTCACCCAATTGATTTCAAAGGCTACAATCACACCTTTTCTCACTTGATTGATTTCACAGGCTGCAATCACACCTTTTCTTGCTTAGTTTATTATAAAGAAGCCTATAACTGTGAATAGCACTGAGGTCTTGTTGAGTTAGTGATAGAGAATCAAACCAGAGATGATCTAGTTAGATTTAATGTTGATTTCAGCAGAGTAATGGTAAAAATGTGTATAAAGAAATGTGGAAGAAGAAGAGGAGTGAAATTAGAGAAAATATGAATACAAATTCGTTCAAAACTACCCCTATTTACAGTAGAATAACAGCCATGTCCATTCGTGAAAGGATATGACGATTCCTTTGAAATTCAAAATTTTGAAATAAACTGCTACCATGTCGACAAGGGATACTTGAGGATGCCGACATGCCTAAGGTATTTTTGGTAATTTTCTTTCTTTGAGAATAACTTGTATCTTGTATTAAAACTATTTTAAACTTTATAAATATAATTAACTATAGTTAAAATAAATAAGTAAATATAGAGAATAATATTTTGATATATATATATATAAATTTACAATAATTTTATATTTAAGTCTAAGTAATAATATTAAAAATTAAATATATTATTATTAAAAGATAGTTTAAAACCAAGGATGATTTGATTTTGAAAATAAATGTAACGTCCCGCCTTTTCGCATGCTTTAAGTGGACGATAAACCACACACGTCAGACTTAAACCATACGGAAGGGCGGATTGTTATGGGCTAAATAAGAAAAAGTAGAGAAAGAAAAAAACAAAAATAGAATCTTGTAGCGGAATGATAAAATACAATAATCAAATATACAGTTCATGAAGCTGTTTACAAAACATTTGATAATATTTATACAATACATATCAGAGTTACACATACCAGAGAATAATAATTAATGCAGCAGAATCAAATGTGATGTAGTGGTATAATATAGTAGATAATAGTAATATAAATCTTCGTCCTCGTCCTCTAGAGCTAAAGCCTTCGAATCCTGAAATGCTCAGGCTGACCCGCGCGAATTGAAAAGACAAAACACTCAAGTCAGAACTAAAATATCTTATGTGAGTTAAATTAACAGAAATAAATATAAGTGCAGTAACTTAAGAGATGCCTGGGATTCACATCTCCTAAGGATCCTTTAAACTATTTACTATGTAGTAATATTTCGCTATTATAATAATGTCTAATAGTAAAATAAACTTACTTTTTTCTTAGAATTAAAGGGTTACCCATATAGCCCTTAACACGTAATAGTCCCAGTAGTCCATCGAATATCACGGTCCCTCCTGAACGGGAAGCCACCAGAGGATACCACACGGGCTACGGGAGAAATCCAAACTCTTACAAGGCGCAATAGGATAGGTGACACGACACAACTAGGCAATGCCAGGGTAGATATACCAATTACGCTTCCGGGTCGGTGGTAACGCGTAGCGCGTAGCTACTGCCCACCTCGAGCCAAACCCCTAAATAAAAGAAATCAAAAGTGGCCACCGAATCAATCCAAAAGTCAAATTATAATATTGAAGGGATGTATCCGATCAAAGGTGCTACATCATTAACCCGTCAACCGCTGCTGTTTTAGCCACCTTATGCCAACTCATGGGAGTTGGGTCCACGTATTTACCTCAAAGGAAATGCCACCACCATCCTACTTCATTCTGGAATCTCCACCGCGTACACGGTTGTCAAAGTGGTTTTGGAGTTGGCAGAGGATATGACAACTTCCGATCCTGGTCTCTTCAATAACCAAACGTTATTATAACACCGCAGTCATTTTAAAATAATTTATACTTCAAAACCAAAATATAATATCCATTTCCGAACCATATAATTTACGATATCATTCCCTTTTAAAACCAAATCAATATGATATCATTTTCCAAATATATCCTTTTCAAAAACCATAACATTTCATAGTTATAATATTTCTAAACCAAACGCTTGAAATATAGTCTTTCAAAACATAAACTTTGAATTACATAACTTTGAAATATAACCACACCACTTAAATGGTTTGAATATAAATTACTTTATATAATAGAATAGTTTCCTTCACCTTCACAAATCAATTCTAATTATAGATTTAAATCCCAAATAAAACATTTCAATTTCCCTATATTTCAAAGCTTAAAATATTCCACCATTTCAAAACTAATTCTTTAATAATTCTGTATATATCAAATTCAATTGCTATTATTTATATTTGAAATGTTTACTTAATAAATCCAATATAATTTAAGTAAAACTTTTAACTTCAAATAACTGGATATTCTTTCAATTTATTTAACTTGATATATTCATTTGTCTCAACTTTATATTTATTTAAATCACTTTAAACCAAATCAAGTTATGAGAATCATACTCTTAAAATCTCCATTTTTATTTAAATTTCAAATCAATTTTATTCAAATACATTTCTTAAATAATTGAATTTAAACCAATTTCATATTTATCTTCCAACTTAAATTTCATTTAAGTCATTTAAAACTCTATATATACAAAATCTTAAATAGGTACTTAACCAGATAATATAAAACAATCAAACTCCATATTAAACTCATTTTATTAAACAATTTTATACATAGCTTAAATACGAAAATTTAACTATATATATAATATTATTTATATAACACAAAAAAATTAATATTTATTAAACCGTATATTCCTTTCCAAAACCATAGAAATCATTTTCAAAATATTTTTATATAGACCGTGGTGCATGTATAAAATTTTCTATCCTATGGTCAGGTGATGCAGATATTTATCATTTCAATCTGCAATTTAAAATAATAATAATTACGGTTATATATCATTTCAAACCGCAATCCCGAATGAGATGAAAATGCATAATAACTTGCAGTTTATAACAATATAATATACAGCATCCATTCATCCAATATCAACCATCAACATTTATCACAATCATCATCCAATTCAACAATAGCATCAACATAGAACGGATAACAAACAACGGGTATTAACTAGCAGTTTATATTCAATAATAAATTAAATAACTGTTTAACCGGCAGTTTATATACAGAAATAAATAAATAACAATTTAACGGCAGTTTATATGCAAGGAATAATTAAATAACAAATTAATTAAATAAAATGCAATTTAACTGAGATGACGATTAAAAATATGTCAAACGGTCATAAATAAATTTCTAATCACATCCTATATAAATTTAACAAACATAAGAAATTTTAGAAGTTTTGAGTGGGTTAAAACACTCACCTTTTGAATTTAAATTGAATTTAAATTCAATTTAAACCCAAAAATTTGACAATCTCAGAATTAGTCCAAACCTGCGCCAAAATGCCCGAAATTTCAATACGATCCTAACAAAAGAAACCGCGCATGATTTGGTGTTCGTATGTGAAAGATATAGAGATAGTTGTGTTTGAATCTTAATTTAAAAATAAAATAAAATGAGAATACATTTACCTTGGACACGTCACATTTCTCCATCACGCACAACAACTCGATGCCACGTCTCCCTGTTCTATACGCACAAGCTACAGGACACGGCTTCTCACGAAACCCTCAACAACACCCGACCCTATAACGCGTGCGCGCCACCGTGCCTACGCGCCACCGCGATCCACTCACCGAACACTCACCGATCTGCCTTCCCCGAAGCTCCGACCGCTTGTACGACCACGCGACCAATCCCGTTCACCGAAGACACAGTAGCCGCCACATCAAACAAACCCTAACTGAATTTAATAGCACGATCTAGCCGTTAACTCCACGAACAAACTGCATAGATCGACTCCCCTTGGTCCCATCTACAATACCCAGAAACGGTTTGATGATCCGTCGCAGTTGATCGGAGCGCGACGGACGGCCAAAACTTCTTCTTAAATTTTCGGTTAAACGAAAATCTAGATCGAAAAATGGACTGCAGATCTGACTTGCGCTCTTCGAGAGCTTCGAAATATATTTTTTCTGAATTTTTCTGAGTGGTTTGGATTTTTGACTTTGATTTTGAAATGGAATTGGATCTGGAATTTTGTTGTCTACCATTGAGGAGGAGAGATAGCTGAATTGCGTACAGACAAATGAGAATGAGGGGAATTAGGGTTTATAACCGGGTTTATATAGGTAGGTCAGAAATTAGAATGGATGGAAAAGGTTGGATATACGCGTTAACGACAAAGTGGCCCAAAAAGCCCGTTTTGACCCGGAATGAAATTGGGTAAACCCATATATCAAAATATGTGTTTTAAAATATTTTAAACGCGATGGAAAAAGTTTCACGTCCAAATTCTATCGTATGAAGAAGTTCAATATTTTTCAAATTGATTTCAATTTATCGATTTCAAGGCGTTTCGAGTCCGTATGGTCAAACGAGAAGTCCGATCACTACGAAACTTGAAACCCTACAATAATTCACCATTACGGATCTGATGCACCTAGTTTCGTCGAAATCCAAGCCAGTGGCCAAAATGGCTATTTTTCCATTAATTAAATAAATTAATAATTAATTAATTAAATCAAATTTTCATTTTAAATTCTATAATTGACCAATTTAATCATTTTTAAATTTCTTAGTCCTTTAGAATAATTTAAACAATTTAGGTGTCCATTTAGAGTTAATAAATTCATAAATTCCAGTATTAACCTCAATTTTGAATTCAGAATTTATAAATAAATTTTCAAAAATTCCATTAAATTAGATCAATCAAAATTATATCCATTCATTATTGTCAAATAGATGGATTTCATTGGATTCAAAACTATTGCATTAATATTTTCTTATTCCATCTTCATTTCAATTAATGAAAAATTTAATGTTAAATTCTACTTATTTCAATAAACTCAATTATTTAACTTTAATTTCAAATAAATAAATAAATAAATCCTGATTCCCATTCTTTAAATATTTAATTCATTTAATTGCAATTAATCCTTTTATTTAATTTTAAATTCCAATAAATTAATAAAGCTTTATTCCCGATCCTTATAACTCACAAATTGTCCAATATGAATAACCTTACCATTACTTGCAAATATTACCTTAATTAACATTAACGTAATATTAAATTATAATTACTGTAACAAATTTCAAAGTTTTAAATTTATAAGCTACATACATAGGTAACATACAATAATCGTTACCGTTAACCTTCAGTCACATTAGTAGGCTTTTATTGCTTACAAAACAATGTTAACATTTATTTTCATAATGCTAATTTCATTCACTCTATTCGTTACTACATTTATATCCATTAAAGTAATATTTAATTTACTTTATTCGAAATAACCGTTTATCACCAGTATACTCTGTATAATACTTGTATGGTTATCTCCACAAACAATTACCATCCATCCTATTATTTCACCCATTATTTATAATTAAAATCTCAATTAAATTTATTTATCTTGATTTCATTCTTTTATTACACCATTTATTACTTTACAAAATAAAATAACATTTAAACTCATCAATGTAATACCAAATTTCATTTTAAATCCAATTGATTTCCAAATCAAAGTTTATACGTATTTCAAACAACTATTATAATTACTCCCAGAACATTGGTTTTATTAAATGACCATTTATTAATATTTAATTTCCTTAATTTAATCCAATGCTTACATTTTTTTTTCATATATTCAATTTGTAGCTACGTATACGTCTTCATCAATTTCATTGATTTGCATTAACTCCATTCCATAGATCTACATCCAATTAATACCTTAAAATAAGTTTTCGTTTCTATTAATTTCCATTCACACTTCCGTTATTTTATATTACAATCATTAAAGTAATGTTTATCATCAACACAAACATCATAAATACTTATCAACCTGCATCATACTTATTACATTAATTTACGTTTTATCCCATTATAAATTAATGCACACATTAATAAATTCATATTTACATCCACTTCCGTATATAAATTTTGTAACCAAGTTATAACATTTACATTTTTTTCTTATTTTAATTAATTACCAAATATTCCTATTTACACACAATTATAACTTTGCAATCTTAACAAATCCATAAATTTATTTACTTGGTTTCAAACTTTTTATTCATCTATTACTGCCCTATAAATAAACTTATGTTTCTATTCAATTGACATTATTTCCAATTAATTACAATATAAATTTAAATTGTTAATTTTAATTTCAATTGCTACATCTAATTTCTAACATTCGTTCCCATATAAATTATAATACTTTTATTTTTTCTAAATTTAGATTAAAAATCTTATTAATTTAATTCATTTTAAACATTGAATTTTATTGGTCGTTAATCTCTCCCCCACTCAAAACTTTTCGTCCTCGAAAAGGAAAAGAAGGGAAAAGTGGAACTTATAAATCAATATATATTATTCAAATATTATTCATAACACTAATTTTACAGAGTAGGATAATTTAACTAAATATATAGATTTATAACCAATTCAATCTTTTATATTCAAATTTATAAAGTTTGGAAACATTTTCAAATATTTTCTAAGTCCGAAACTTACGGAAAATTTGGCAGAGTCTCCTTTGTACCGAGAGGCTCGGAAGAAAATATATTATCAATATAACAATATACAACATATATTTACGAAAATAATATATATCCCAACCCGGGAAAACAATATAACAACGCTATAAAACGTAATTCGAAAACGTGCCTATTAGTCGGACAATTAACGCTCATTTTATGCGACCAAAAGCAGTAGCAATTGCTTTCATAACCTGCATTTCACTTATATAATCTAAAAGGGTTAACAATTATATAAATGAAATATTAAAGTTGTTTCACCCATAAACAAACAAATCAATACAACCAACGACCACTTGTCACATAAAAATCAACACAAATCAAACATTCATTCATATCAAACAAACAAATAGTTGTTCGGGTTCAAAACTTTAAATTGTACGGAATGGAAAATAACTACTAAGTTACACCATTTACTCAACAGTCTTAGGTGAAACTAAATAGATTATTCATTCATCCAAACAATTTCAAAGTATCCTTGCCCAAACAACCATAAACCAAACAAACAACCAACAATTTCAGAATAGATCAAATTCATTCTTATTTATTTTCTTTCATATAGTGATTTATCCTTTTAATTTACATTTTTCTCTCTCACTTATTTCTTACAATTATTCAATTTCTTAGTATTTCAATTATACTTAAGTGTATAACAACTACAACACCAAATTCTTATTTATTAAAGAATTTCATTAATTACTTTCATTACCTCAAGTTTATTACTTGTATAAGATCTATTACATCTTCTTATTAACATTTCAACTTTTGTATCTTTTGGTAAGTTATACATATGCTTTTAAGGATGTAATAGAAAGTTACCCAAGTTTATTTCTATTTCTTTTAAATAATTAAATGCTCAACAATATTATTCTTTGTTTCATAGGTTACAGTTTCAAATTACCTTTAATTTCATTCATAACCTAGCATTAAATTACTTATTTTAATTAAAGGCTCCAATTATTAATTAACTTCCATTTAACAACACTGATTGAAACCGTAAAATAACGGAAACTTAAGAATTTAAATACCGGGTTAAATTTCAAATCATTTTAAAGATAATAGATAAAGGTTTATACTTAAAACTTATTATAATTAAAACAATTAAAATTTATATTTGGTTTATCAAAACAAATCTGCAGTTACTACTACAGTGGCATTCCCACTTCGAAACTCGAAAATGAATGTCGATGATGCGGCCGCCATCACCGAAATTATTTTCCAGCGACAGAGAGGGGAGTATAGAACTTATTTTTTTTTCAAAGTTTTTTATTTAAAACAATTCTTTCAAATTATATTGAAATATTTATATCAGAAAATACTTCTAATAATATTATTGTTATATTCCAAAATCAATTGAAAGAATTTTCAAAACCCCGGAACTTAAGTTCTAAAATTTCCAATTTCCATTTAACTTACCTTCAAATTTAATTTCAACCAATATATAACACCTAAATATAATCTTTACAAAAAATTTATTTTTATATATGTAGAAAATATAATAGGAAAAATTATTTCATTCACCTACATTAAAAACAAATATTATGTCGGTCTGTCCTATTAAGTGTTTAGAAATCCCTATTGAGGTCATAACGTCCCATGCACCAATCAGAATTTATAAATACAAAACGGAACAAATTAACACAATATTAAAACCTTTTTATAACACTAACAAATACGCTCTCATACATATACGCTCAGTGACTGTCATGGGTATTACTACCCTATTACTAAAGAGTCAGACCCCACAGAGCTAAGGTTTATCGCTAAACCAAACTCTGATACCAGATGTAACGTCCCGCCTTTTCGCATGCTTTAAATCGACGATAAACCATACATGTCAGACTTAAACCATATAGAAGGGCAAATTGTTATGCGGTAAATAAGAAAACGTAGAGAAAGGAAAAAACAAAAATAGAATCTTGCAGCGGAACGATAAAATATAATAATCAAATATACAGTTCATGAAGCTGGTTACAAAACATTTGATTATATTTATACAATACATATCAGAGTTACACATACCAAAGAATAATAATTAATGCAGCGGAATAAAATGTGATGCAGTGGTCTAATATAGTAGATAATAGTAATATAAATCTTCGTCCTCGTCCTCCAGAGCTAAAGTCTTCGAATCCTGAAATGCTCAGGCTGACCCGAGCGAATTGAAAAGACAAAACACTCGAGTCAGAACTAAAATATCTTACATGAGTTAAATTAACAGAAATAAATATGAGTGCAGTAACTTAAGAGATGCTCGGGATTCACATCTCCTAAAGATCCGTTAAACTATTTACTATGTAGTAATATTTCGCTATTATAATAATGTCTAATAGTAAAATAAACTTACTTTTTTCTTAGCATTAAGGGGTTACCCTTATAACCCTTAACACGTAATAGTCCCAGCAGTCCATCCAATATCATGGTCCCTTATGATTGGGAAGCCACCAGAGGATACCTAACAAGCAACGGGAGAAATCTAAACTCGTACAAGGCGCGATAGGGTAGGTGACACGGCACAACTAGGCAATGCCAGGGTAGATATACCAATTACGCTTCCGGGTCGGTGGTAACGCGTAGCGCGCAGCTACTGCCCACCTCGAGCCACACCCCCAAATAAAAGAAATCAAAAGTGGCCACCGAATCAATCCAAAAGTCAAAGTATAATATCGAAGGGATGTGTCTGATCAAAGGTGCTACCTCATTAACCCGTCGATCGCTCCTGTTTTAGCCACTTTATGCCAACTCATGGAAGTTGGGTCCATGTATTTACCTTAAAGGAAACGCCGCCACCATCCTACTTCATTCTGGAATCTCCACCGCGTACACGGTTGTTAAAGTGGTTTTCGGAGTTGGCAGAGAGTATGATAACTTACGATCCCGGTCTCTTCAACAACCAAACGTTATTATAACACCGCGGTCATTTCAAAATAATTTAGACTTCAAAACCGGAATATGATATCCATTTCCAAACCATATAATTTACGATATCATTTTCCCTTTTTAAAACCAATTCAATATGATATCATTTTCCAAATATATCCTTTTCAAAAACCATAACATTTCATAGCTATAATATTTCTAAACAAAACGCTTCAAATATAGTCTTTCAAAACATAAACTTTGAATTACATAACTTTGAAATATAACCACACCACTTAAATGGTTTGAATATAAATTACTTTATATAATAGAATAGTTTCCTTCACCATCACAAATCAATTCCAATTATAGATTTAAATCCCAAATAAGACATTTCAAATTCCCTATATTTCAAAGCTTAAAATATTCCACCATTTCAAAACTAATTCTTTAATAATTCCATATATATTAAATTCAATTGCTATTATTTAGATTTGAAATGTTTACTTAATAAATCCAATATAATTTAAGTAAAACTTTTAACTTCAAACAACTGGATATTCTTTCAATTTATTTAACTTGATATATTCATTTGTCTTAACTTTATATTTATTTAAATCACTTTAAACCAAATAAAGTTATGAGAATCATACTCTTAAAATCTCCATTTTTATTTAAATTTCAAATCAATTTTATTCAAATACACTTCTTAAATAATTCAATTTAAACCAATTTCATATTTATCTTCCAACTTAAATTTCATTTTAGTCATTTAAAACTCTATATATACAAAATCTTAAATAGGTACTTAGCCAGATAATATAAAACAATCAAACTCCATTATTAAACACATTTTTATTAAACAATTTTATACATAGCTTAAATCCGAAAATTTAACTATATATATATATATAATATTATTTATATAACACAAAAAAATTAATATTTCTTAAACCGTATATTCCTTTCCAAAACCATGGAAATCATTTTCAAAATATTTTTATATAGACCACAGTGCCTGTATAAAATTTTCTACCCTATGTTCAGGTGATACGGATATTTATCATTTCAATCCGCAATTTAAAAAATAAAAATTACGGTTATATATCATTTCAAACCGCAATCCGGAATGAGATAAAAATGCATAGTAGCTTGCAGTTTATAACAATATAATATACAACATCCATTCATCCAATATCAACCATCAACCATTTATCAGAATCATCATCCAATTCAACAATTGCATCAACATAGAACGAATAATAAACAACAGTCATTATCCAGTAGTTTATATTCAATAAAAAATTAAATAACTGTTTAACTGGCAGTTTATATAAAAAAATAACAATTTAACTAGCAGTCTATATGTAACGACCCGTATTTTTACGGATCGAAAGATTGTAAAACCATCGACATTAAGTTGTTGATGTTGATAAGTCGTTTAGAGTTTAAGTCGACCAAAGCTTAAGTCGTGTAAAAATTAACTCATGTGGTGCTTAAGTCGTTGGTAGCTTGGGTCGTATGAACGAGTTAGTGATATGGAGCGACCTATAGAAGTTAGGCCGTGTAATAGTTAGGTCGTGAGGAAGATAGGTCGGGTGGAGCGACTCATAGGAGTAACGACCTAAGGGTATTAGGCGACTTATAGTAGTTAGCGACCTAAGAGACTATGCGAGTTAACGGCTTAAGGTTTCGACCGACCTAAGAATGGAGCGAGTTAAGGAAGTTAGCGGGTTAGAAGGCCCACGGGTTAGTTTAGGTCGTAGAGACGACTTATAGAATTAGCAACCTATAGGATGTTAACGACTTAAGAGTTGCAGCGACTTAAGGTGTTTAGCGACTTAAAATAGAAGCAACCTATAGTATAGATCGGCTTATAGGTTTGGACGACCTAAGGGTTAACGGCTTAAGAAAGTTAGGTCGCTCGAGCGACTTAAGGAGATAAGATAGGTCACCGTAGGTATTTAGGTCGGAGACGACCTATGTTGAGGTGTTAGGTCGCTAAGCCGCGTGAGTTCTTAACCCTGTTAAGTCGTAAGCTGTTAGGTCGGCTGCTGGTTAGGTCGTGTGACCCTGTGTAGCGTTAAGTCGCATACTAGGTAGGTCGTATTGAGGCTTATGTGTTAGGTCGGCAGTGCTTTAGGTCGGCAGTGTTTTAGGTCGTAGGTCATGTGGTTAGGTAGTAGGTCGTTAGGTCGGCAAGAGTTAGGTCGTGGACGACCTAAGGGGGGCGAACGACTCATAGAATTCAGCCTATAAATAGAGGGGTTTGGTTCACTTTTTGGCACCGAATTTCGAAGCAACGAAGTGCTGCCATTTTGAGAGCTCGACTACAACACTTCTTCACTTCTTTTCTCCACTTTAATCTTGTGCTTCCATCTATCTAGATTGAAGATCAAATCGAAGATCCAAGAGCCAAAGTTAGAGATCTCCATCCATCGAAGAGAGATTTCATCATTTGAAGAAGAGCTTTGAGAGATCAAGCTAGATCCTTTGCTGTCCAGATCTGGAGTTAGTTGATTTTGAGGTGTTTAGGTGATTCGGTGAGTGGTGGTTGTCTCTCACACGGACCCAAAGGAGTATATTGGATCAGTGGTTTGTTTATGTGTTAAAGAGAGTGATTTCGTGCATTTTTCTCAAGTCTGCATGTAGATCTATTGTTCATGATGATTTGACATCTATTTTACTACATGTTCACTTATTCAAGTTCATTCATCAAGTTGTAGAGATATTGTTCATAATTCATGCTTGTTAGAATGCATGTTAGATTTGGACTCTTTATTTACGAAATTGCCATTATTGTTGTAATTGTTTATTTAGATCTTGTTTGAATGATTGATTACTTGGATTAATGTTTGATTTGATGGATTAGTTGATTGATAACTTGATTTGGACAAGTTGGTCGAAGATGATTCAAAAGCTAAGTGGAAAGGCTCTTGAATAAGGAAAGCTGCTTGTGGCATATGAAGCGGAGTTGAAGCTCATATGGATAGATTTGATGATGATGTTGAGATGGGACTTTGCCATGATGCGATGAGGCAAACCATGATGTTGAGATGGGACTTTGCTATGATGCGATGAAGCAAAGCATGATGTGAGAAAGCCTTGGTTTAATCCAGACGGGATCATCCCAAGCATGTTGATAACTCGGTGATGTGGTCCGGGTTTGTGGATAATGGTTGGCTTGAGAGGCGCTTGAGCTAGTATGGAAATAGTCGTCGAGGAGGATGACTAGAAGGCTGAGATTTCATCGTTGTTGAAGGTTCTAGCATGCTCAAAGCAAGAGTACGTTGGGACGGGTCACGATAACATTCCAAGCACGGGTCACGATGACGTGCTAGTACTCTGGGCAGATGCGATAGTCCTAGGCATGGGTCACGACGACGTGCGGAGCTATGTCTAGAACCGGGGTTACCATTAGCCCTTAGCAGGCGGTCATTCAACTAACGGGGAAATCAAGGCAATGATAACAGTGATAGCCAGAGTCATGGATGTTTGGATGTTTGGTTGTATCGTCGCTTGGGCCAAGAGCGATGTTTTCAGGGTGCTTATCTGATCTTGGTTTAGGCCTTGGGGGTTCGTACTTGGAAAACACCGACCTTGACCCGAGTGACAATTACTTTGTTTTAAATGTCTGAATTACTATGTTTGCTTCTATTTAGTGGGTCTGGGGGCTATCACTGTAGAAAGAGGTGGAGTGGGATGGTTGAGTTCCTATTCCTTTTTATCCTTTATGCCCTTTTGGTATGTTTGATAGTTGATTTACCGCTCACTAAGACTTTTGTCTGACTCAAGGTTTTATGTTTAACTCTTATTACCTTGGGTTGTTCATCCATGTTGGGATGGGCAGACTAGGTAGCAGGTGACAGGTGCTGTTCATCGTGGCCAATGCTCTTGATGACGAAGACGAGCTGGAGGCTTTTGCATATTATTTTCTTACTATATGTACTGGGTGTTCCGCTATTTGTATATTCTCTGAGTGATATGTAGTGAGGCTTGATGTATTGACTTTGCTGATTGTTGTATCAAACTATTAGAGTTTATATGATGAGATTCTGTTATATGGAGCTTCACTATGTATATTTTCTATTGTATTTTGTCCATGCGCTGTGAGTAATACGATAGAGTTTATTGTTTTTACCTTACCCTGATGATCGTCCATGGCGGCCTGGCACACTTTTCAGCGCATTAATTCTTTGTTTAGTGCGGGAGTCATGAGCGGTCGTCACATTTGGTATCAGAGCTTTGGTTAATCGATTTTGGCCAACGCTTGCTGACGTAACTACGTATGAGAGACGTAATTGTATTTTGATGGATGATTACTATATATAATATAGTAGCGTAGAAGGATTTGAACTCCTTATGTAGTTGTTTCTCAAGGTGTTCTAATCATTCCTTTTTATAGATATTAAGGATGAGTCGAAGAGGGAGACCAGCTGCTAGGGAAGGTCGTGCTGCTGAAGGGGCTGCTGATTATGCTACTATGTTTGAGGCCATGATGACTTCAATCATGAGAAGGATACCAACTCCAGGGCCATCAGTAGATGTTGGGGTTCAAGTTCAAGCTCCAAAACCAGTGGATTTTGCTAAGTTGTGTAAAGACTATACTGCTCTTGGAGGAAAGGTTTTCTTGGGAACTTAATCAACCATAGAAGTCCAGAGATGGATAGATGCTTGTAGAAGGATCTTTGGTGATTTGGGAATTGAGGATGCAACTAAGAGGAAGCTTGCATCAAGACAGCTTCAGGGAAGAGCTTCTGATTGGTGGAACTCTATCACCATTGATACTCCAGAGGAAGAGATCACTTGGGAGCAATTCCAAGCTAGATTTGAAGCTAAGTTCATTTCTACAGCTCAGAAATCTGTTCTGTGTAAGAAGTTTATGGAACTCAAGCAAGGTGGAAGACCAGTTCTTGAGTATGTTTCTGAGTTTGAAGCTTTGTCTAAGTATGCTCGGTCGTATATCGATTCTCCCTATCAGAAGAATGAGAAGTTTGTGACAGGCTTGGACACTTATCTTGGGAGACGGTTGGTGGATCATTTGGACGATCCGTTTGAGAAGCTTGTGGAGAAAGCTCTCAGGCATGAGAATCTGTTTCCTAAGGAAGGATCCGTTGTTGCTGTGGCCAAGGAGCAAGGTGGAAACAAGAAGAGAAGGCAGCAGCAGCAGAAGGGTAAGGATGGCCAGAAGAAGCCGAAGGGCGAAGTGATCTGCTACAATTGTCGGCAGAAGGGTCATCTCTCCAAAGATTGCAAGAATCCGAAGGTGCCGGTGAAGTGCCACAACTGTGACAAACTGGGGCATATTAAGAGGAATTGTCCGGAACCGAGGAAGGATAAGAAGATTGTGCAAGCTTATGCTTTGGGGGCTATGCCATCGTCTTTGAAAGCTCCTACTGCAGATGAGAAAGGGAAGAGCATGGTGGTTCAAGATACTCTTTCCATTTGTGGTGTTCCAGTTAGAGTGTTGTTTGATACTGGAGCGTCGCATTCCTTTGTTTGTAATGAACTTGTAGGCCGGTTGGGTTTGGAACCGGATATTGTTGATAGACCATTGGTTGTGACTAATCCAGTTGGGGGTTCGTCTTGTTTGTGTATGGTATGCCGTGGTCTAGTTGTATCGAGTCATGATTGCTCTTTTGTTTGTGATTGTTTTGTTCTGAACTTTCCGGGGTTCGGAATTATTTTGGGTATGGACTGGCTCAGGAAATATGCGGCAAAGGTTGATTGTGAGAGGCTTGAGGTGACAGTCGAGAATGTGGAGGGGCGAAAGGTTGTGATACGATGTAAGCATGAGGAAGGCGTCTTCATGAGCTTCATGTATTCGCTGGTTGTTCTACGGGATGGACTGTCATCGGTGCCTATTGTGGATGGATTTGAGGACGTCTTTGATGAAGTCAAATGGTTACCGCCGCATAGGGAGATTGAGTTTCGTGTCGATCTAGTTGAAGGAACCAGACCTGTTGTGATGCCGCTTAGGCGAATGGCGCCTAGGGAACAGCAAGAGTTGAAGGTGCAAGTTGATGACCTTTTACGGAAAGGATTCATTCGGCGTAGCGTGTCCGAATGGGGTGCACCAGTTGTGTTCGCAACCAAAGTGGATGGATCGTTGAGGTTGTGTGTGGATTATCGTGAGCTGAATAAAGTGACTAAGAAGAACAAGTATCCATTGCCGAGAATGGATGACTTGTTTGATCAGCTTCACGAAGCTAAGGTGTTTTCTCAGATGGATTTGGCAACGGGATTTCACCAGTTGAGAGTGGCAAAGGATAGTGTTCCGAAGACTTCTTTTAGGACACCATCCGGTTTCTATGAGTGGCTGGTAATGCCGTTTGGACTGACCAATGCACCAGCATATTTTGTGGATCTTATGAATAGAGTGTTCAGAGATCAGTTGAACAAGTTTGTACTTGTGTTCGTGGATGATATTTTGATTTATTCCAGAACTGAAGAGGAACACAAGACACACTTGCAGATTGTTTTGGAAACCTTGCGGAAACATCAGTTGAAGGCTAAGTTTTCAAAGTGTCACTTCTGGAAGAGCGAAGTGAGGTTCTTAGGCCATGTTATCTCTGGAAATGGAATAGCGGTTGATCCCGCCAAGGTGGCAGCGATCCAGGATTGGGTTAGACCTAAGAATGCATCTGATGTGAGAAGTTTTCTTGGATTAGCAAGATATTATCGTCGGTTTATCAAAGACTTTTCCAAGATAGCTGCACCGTTAACAGGATTGACGAAAAAGAATCAAGTATTTAGATGGGAAGCTAAGTGTGAGCAAGCTATCGGAATCCTGAAAGAGCGACTAACAAGTGCTCCTGTTTTGGCTATTCCAAGTGGGAATGATGAGATGGTGGTTTACACCGATGCATGTGGCACTGGACTTGGGGCAGTGCTAATGCAGAAGGATAAAGTTGTTGCGTATGCAAGTCGACAATTGAAGCCGCATGAAAGGAATTATCCGACTCATGATTTGGAGTTAGCGGCGATTGTTTTTGCTTTGAAGATGTGGAGACATTACCTATTGGGAGTTCGATTCGAGTTTTTTACAGACCATAAGTCGTTGAAGTATCTGTTCTCCCAAAAGGATTTGAATCTGCGGTAGCAACGATGGCTAGAGTTTTTAGCATCATATGATTTTGGTATAGCCTATACTCCGGGAAAGGGTAATGCAGTGGCTGATGCGTTAAGTCGAAGACATGCAGGATTGGGAGCCATGTTTTCGGAATGGAGGAGTCTTGAGTATTTGGCTGGATTTGACTTCAGGCCTAGATGTGAATTGGAACCTGAGATGTTGGCAAACTTATTGATAAGACCTACTCCAGTGGAAAGAATTGGCGAGGGCCAAAAGCGAGACGATAAGCTTGTCAAGATTATCCGTGATTTGGAATCTGGATTGGATCCAGAAAAGGATAAAGGATTCGAGGTCGATCGAGAGGGTTGGCTTCGGAAACGAGGACGACTGGTTGTTCCCGATATAGATGAATTGAGAGATGAAGTTCTGAAGGAAAAGTCATCACTCGAAATTGACAATTCATCCAGGTGGAAATAAGATGTATCGGGACATGAAGAGAACCTATTACTGGGAAGGCATAAAGAAGGATGTTGGAAATTTTATTTCCAAATGTATGAACTGCCAGTTGGTAAAAGCTGAACAGAAGAAGCCAAGTGGATTGCTTCAACCGTTAGAAGTTCCTACATGGAAGTGGGAGCAAATATCAATGGATTTTATCGATGGTCTACCTAGAACCAGAGCAGGAAATGAAGGGATTTGGGTCATCGTAGATCGTTTGACTAAGAGTGCAAGATTCATTCCTGTTCGATCATCTAGGACTGCATCGAAATTGGCTGAGTTGTATGTTAAGTGGATAGTTCGATTCCATGGTATTCCGAAGAGTATAGTGAGTGATCGAGACCCGTTGTTCACTAGTGGATTTTGGAAGAGCTTCCAAGAAGTTTTGGGAACCGAGCTGTGTTTGAGTACAGCTTATCATCCCCAAACGGATGGTCAGACCGAGAGAGTCAACCGAGTTTTAGAAGATCTACTCAGAGCATGTGTTTTGGATTTCGGAGGATCATGGGAAGATCATCTTCATTTGGTGGAATTTGCGTATAATAACAGTTATCAGACAAGTATTGGTATGGCACCATATAAGGCATTGTATGGAAGACCGTGTAACTCTCCGACATGTTGGTTGGAAACTGGAGAAAAGTTGATACTTGGGCCAGAAATGATTCGACAGACTTCGAACTATATAGAGATCATTCGGCGACGAATGAAGGCAGCCCAAGACCGACAGAAAAGTTATGCCGATAAGCGTCGTAAGGATTTGGAATTCAACGTAGGAGATATGGTTTTTGTGAAGATTTCTCCTCTGAAGAATGTTATTAGATTCAGGAAGAAAGGAAAGTTGACTCCGAGATTTGTTGGACCATTCCCGATTATCGAGCGAATTGGAAAGCTCGCCTTTAAATTGGAGTTACCGGAAAAGATGTCCGGTGTGCACAATGTTTTTCATATATCGTATCTACGGAAGTATGTGCACGACTCAAGTACAGTGGTTTCTTCTGATAACTGTGAAGATTTAGAGGTTGATCCAGTTGCTACGAGACCTCGTAAGCCGCTTCGTGTTGTGGAAACCGACACGAAATAGCTTAGGAGGAAAACGATTACGTTGCTCAAGATACAATGGAGTGATGATGTTAACGACTGTACATGGGAGGAGGAAGAGAGGATGAAGGCAGCTTATCCTGAACTCTTCGAGGTATGGCCCTAAGGTGTCGTGACATCTCATGAATTTGTAACTTGTTTTAGTCTTAGAATTCTGCATGCTAGGCTAGAAATTGGATGCATGGTTTGTTGATTACTATGGATGGTAGGCATGCAGAATAGTTTTGATTACTCTTGTTTGTTTGGAATTTCGAGGAAGAAATTCCTAAGGGGGAGAGAATGTAACGACCCGTATTTTTACGGATCGAAAGATTGTAAAACCATCGACATTAAGTTGTTGATGTTGATAAGTCGTTTAGAGTTTAAGTCGACCAAAGCTTAAGTCGTGTAAAAATTAACTCGTGTGGTGCTTAAGTCGTGGGTAGCTTGGGTCGTATGAACGAGTTGGTGATATGGAGCGACCTATAGAAGTTAGGTCGTATAATAGTTAGGTCGTGAGGAAGATAGGTCGGGTGGAGCGACTCATAGGAGTAACGACCTAAGGGTATTAGGCGACTTATAGTAGTTAGCGACCTAAGAGACTATGCGAGTTAACGGCTTAAGGTTTCGACCGACCTAAGAATGGAGCGAGTTAAGGAAGTTAGCGGGTTAGAAGGCCCACGGGTTAGTTTAGGTCGTAGAGACGACTTATAGAATTAGCAACCTATAGGATGTTAACGACCTAAGAGTTGCAGCGACTTAAGGTGTTTAGCGACTTAAAATAGAAGCGACCTATAGTATAGAACGGCTTATAGGTTTGGACGACCTAAGGGTTAACGGCTTAAGAAAGTTAGGTCGCTCGAGCGACTTAAGGAGATAAGATAGGTCACCGTAGGTATTTACGTTCGAGACGACCTATGTTGAGGTGTTAGGTCGCTAAGCCGCGTGAGTTCTTAACCATGTTAAGTCGTAAGCTGTTAGGTCGGCTGCTGGTTAGGTCGTGTGACCTTGTGTAGCGTTAAGTCGCATACTAGGTAGGTCGTATTGAGGCTTATGTATTAGGTCGGCAGTGCTTTAGGTCGACAGTGTTTTAGGTCGTAGGTCATGTGGTTAGGTAGTAGGTCGTTAGGTCGGCAAGAGTTAGGTCGTGGACGACCTAAGGGGGGGCGAACGACTCATAGAATTCAGCCTATATATAGAGGGGTTTGGTTCACTTTTTGGCACCGGATTTCGAAACAACGAAGTGCTGCCATTTTGAGAGCTCGACTACAACACTTCTTCACTTCTTTTCTCCACTTTAATCTTGTGCTTCCATCCATCTAGATTGAAGATCAAATCGATGATCCAAGAGCCAAAGTTAGAGATCTCCATCCATCGAAGAGAGATTTCATCATTTGAAGAAGAGCTTTGAGGGATCAAGCTAGATCCTTTGCTGTCCAGATCTGGAGTTAGTTGATTTTGAGGTGTTTAGGTGATTCGGTGAGTGGTGGTTATCTCTCACAAGGACCCAAAGGAGTATATTGGATCGGTGGTTTGTTTATGTGTTAAAGAGAGTGATTTCGTGCATTTTTCTCAAGTCTGCATGTAGATCT
Source organism: Allium cepa (assembly GCA_030765085.1). Classification (NCBI taxonomy): domain Eukaryota; kingdom Viridiplantae; phylum Streptophyta; class Magnoliopsida; order Asparagales; family Amaryllidaceae; genus Allium; species Allium cepa. The sequence continues at coordinate 833,181,224 of CM060941.1, forward strand.
ATTGTTCATGATGATTTGACATCTATTTTACAACATGTTCACTTATGCAAGTTCATTCATCAAGTTGTAGAGATATTGTTCATAATTCATGCTTGTTAGAATGCATGTTAGATTTGGACTCTTTATTTACGAAATCGCCATTATTGTTGTAATTGTTTATTTAGATCTTGTTTGAATGATTGATTACTTGGATTAATGTTTGATTTGATGGATTAGTTGATTGATAACTTGATTTGGACAAGTTGGTCAAAGATGATTCAAAAGCTAAGTGGAAAGGCTCTTGAATAAGGAAAGCTGCTTGTGGCATATGAAGCGGATGTTGAAGTTCATATGGATAGATTTGATGATGATGTTGAGATGGGACTTTGCCATGATGCGATGAGGCAAACCATGATGTTGAGTTGGGACTTTGCTATTATGCGATGAAGCAAAGCATGATGTGAGAAAGCCTTGGTTTAATCCAGACGGGATCATCCCAAGCATGTTGATAACTCGGTGATGTGGTCCGGGTTTGTGGATAATGGTTGGCTTGAGAGGCGCTTGAGCTAGTATGGAAATAGTCATCGAGGAGGATGACTAGAAGGCTGAGATTTCATCGTTGTTGAAGGTTCTAGCATGCTCAAAGCAAGAGTACGTTGGGACGGGTCACGATGACGTTCCAAGCACGGGTCACGATGACGTGCTAGTACTCTGGGCAGATGCGATAGTCCTAGGCACGGGTCACGACGACGTGCGGAGCTATGTCTAGAACTGGGGTTACCATTAGCCCTTGGCAGGCGGTCATTCAACTAACGGGGAAATCAAGGCAATGATAACAGTGATAGCCAGAGTCATGGATGTTTGGATGTTTGGTTGTATCGTCGCTTGGGCCAAGAGCGATGTTTTCAGGGTGCTTATCTGATCTTGGTTTAGGCCTTGGGGGTTCATGCTTGGAAAACACCGACCTTGACCCGAGTGACAATTACTTTGTTTTAAATGTCTGAATTACTATGTTTGCTTCTATTTAGTGGGTCTGGGGGCTATCACTGTAGAATAGGTGGAGTGGGATGGTTGAGTTCCTATTCCTTTTTATCCTTTATGCCCTTTTGGTATGTTTGATAGTTGATTTACCGCTCACTAAGACTTTTGTCTGACTCAAGGTTTTATGTTTAACTCTTATTACCTTGGGCTGTTCATCCATGTTGGGATGGGCAGACTAGGTAGCCGGTGACAGGTGCTGTTCATAATGGCCAACGCTGTTGATGACGAAGACGAGCTGGAGGCTTTTGCATATTGTTTTCTTACTATATGTACTGGGTGTTCCGCTGTTTGTATATTCTCTGAGTGATATGTAGTGAGGCTCGATGTATTGACTTTGCTGATTGTTGTATCAAACTATTAGAGTTTATATGATGAGATTCTGTTATATGGAGCTTCACTATGTATATTTTCTATTGTATTTTGTCCATGCGCTGTGAGTAATACGATAGAGTTTATTGTTTTTACCTTACCCTGATGATCGTCCATGGCGGCCTGGCATACTTTTCAGCGCATTATTTCTTTGTTTAGTGCGGGAGTCATGGGCGGTCGTCACACTATATGTAAGGAATAATTAAATAACAAATTAATTAAATAAAATGCAATTTAACCGAGATGATGATTAAAAATATGTCAAACAGTCACAAATAAATTTCTAATTACATCCTATATAAATTTAACAAACATAAGGAATTTTAGAAGTTGTGAGTGGGTTAAAACACTCACCTTTTGAATTTAAATTCAATTTAAACCCAAAAATTTGACAGTTCCAGAATTAGTCCAAACTAGCGCCAAAATGTGCGAAATTTCAATACGATCCTAACAAAAAAAACCGCGCGTGAATTGTTTTTCATATGTGAAAGATATAGCGATAGTTGTGTTTAAATCTTAATTTAAAAAATAAAACGAGAACACATTTATCTTGGACACGTCACATTTCTTCATCATGCACAACAACTTGATGCCACGTCTCCCTGTTCTAAACGCACAAGCTACAGGACACGGTTTCTCACGAAACCCTCAACAACACCCGACCCTACAACGCGTGCGCGCCACCGTGCCTACGCGCCACCGCGAGCCCTCACCGAACACTTGCCGATCTGGCTTCACCGAAGCTCCGACCGCTTGTGCGACCACGCGACCAATCCCATTCACCGAGGACACAGTAGCCGCCACATCAAACAAACCCTAACTGAATTTAATAGCACGATCTAGCCGTTAACTCCACGAGCAAACTGCACATATCGACTCCCCTCGATCCCCTCTACAATACCCAGAAACGATTTGATTATCCGTCGCAGTTGATCGAAGCGCGACGGGCGGTCGAAACTTCTTCCAAAATTTCCGGTCAAACGAAAACTCAGATCGAAAAACGGACTGCAGATCTGACTTGCGCTCTTCGAGAGCTTCGAAATATTTTTTTCTTTTGAATTTTCCTATGTAGTTTGGATTTTTGACTTTGATTTTGAAATGGAATTCGATCTGGAATTTTGTTGTCTGCCATTGAGGAGGAGAGATAGCTGAATTGCGTACAGACAAATGAGAATAAGGGGAATTTGGGTTTATGTAACAACCCGCATATTTTACGATTAAATACTTAAATATTTTATTTTTTTATTTTATCGTTAGTCGAATTTTAGTCCGAAAAGTTACTTTTTGCATACGGTCGAATTAGGACTCGGAATCACTTCCATTGAGTTCAAAAGACCGTTTGCAATCTTTTTGAGTGTAAACTTTGATATGTTTGGAGTTAGTGGAATTTTGTTACTTTTTCACTTTGGGTTTTGGGTTTGGTTTAGCCCACTAGCCTAAGCTATTAATTCTAACTCAACCCCCTTCTCTTCATAACTTCACTTTCATTTCCTAACACTCAACCGTCATCAAAAATGGGGGAAGGAATGGGAAATTAAAACTCCAAGCTCAAGATCATTTGCAAATCCAACATCCAACTCCAAATTCAAAGAGAAGACATTGATTCAAGCATCTTGGGTTGATTCTCCTTTGCTTTCAAGCTTCTCTTTCATTGATTTTGTGAAAAGGTGAGATTTTTATCTCACATTTTTGTCTATAACTATCATTGATTGTTGGGTATGAATTCCTAACACTTGTACATATGCATTTGTCATTGGTTTGGATTGAATTGGTGAAAATCCCAATTTTTAGTGTTTTTGGTTCAAATCTTTAAAAATCCAATCTTTGATATTTAAACACGTTTTGATGATGCATCGGGGAGCCAATACGATCGGGTAGCCTATGGGCATAATCCCCTTGCGTCCGTGCTCGATCGGTTGCAAATTGGAAGAGTTTTAAGCTCCAAAACCCTTAGGTTCGCGCTGCCTGCATATTGGTGATTTTCGGCCTACATTTAGGTCGCTCGGCGTACTCCTTAGGTCGTAGCTCGTTAGGTCGCTCGTGCTTAGGTCATAGACATAGGTCGCTAGGTCGCTCGGCCTTCTTCCCTTTATGTCATTCGGCCTGCAACTTCAAAGACCTCGGCCTTCTGCACATAGGTCGCTCCACTATTAGGTCGCGCTACACCTTTAGGTCGTAACCAAAGGTCGCGGCAAGTTAGGCCGTCTCCTAATTGGGTCGTTCGGCCTTGTCTCCTTTAGGTCGGCCTCGTTAGGTCGTTCCTTTCCCCCCCATAGGTCGTTAGTTCGTGGTACGTTAGGTCGCTCGGCCTTGTATGCCGATAGGTCGTTCGACTCCCTTCTCATTTAGGTCGCGCGCCTCTCGGCCTATCCAAACCACTAAGTCGCTCGTGCTTAGGTCGCGCCTAGGATAGGTCGTTGCACCATTTTCTCGGTCTTCTGCAGTTAGGTCGCACTTCATTTCCTTAGGCTGTTACCACCTTAAGTCGCTCGGCACTAGGTCGCTCACCCTGTTATGTCGCTCGGCCTTACCACCACATTAGGTCGCACCTCGTTAGGTTGCACCATGGCTTAGCTCGACCGTGTTAGGTCGCTCACCTTGTTAGGTCGTTCACCCACTTAGGTCGCGCCCTGTTAGGTCGTGCCAAATTTCCTGTGTTGAACTATGTTATGTCGCAGGCGTATTTACACTTGGATGGCTTTGGAATTGATTTCTTTGGATTCTATTCACGTCTTCGAATGTGAATTTTTGTGATTGATCGTTTCTACGATCATTTTTGTGATTCGTCATTTTAAAAATACACCAATTTCACTCGTGCGAGAAATCTAATTAAACGGCTTCGTAAAACAAGTGGTATGAAACGCTTGCGTTTACTTCGTCGGTTAATTCTTGGACTTATTCGATTAAATCTCTTGTGACAATTTTTGAGCGGCGATCTACAATTTGTTCGTAAATATTTAAGTTAAGCTAGTGGTTATGGGACATGAGGCTAAGCTCGTATATTTACTAGCTTATTGTAATTGACACTTCTTGATGATCGATGATGATCATTTTTGTGATTATGACTAGCGATATGCTATGTTTCTTTGTCCACGTAGGGGACAGTACCTCGTTTTATTGAGTTTCGTCTTATTTTTATTATAGGCTAAGGACCTATTTATTTCTTGGGGTTTTGACCCAATTTTTGTGGGCTAGCGACCCACGTTTTTATGGAGTTTGGATCTTCGGGCGTACCGTTGTACTACGTTATTGTTCCGAACTATCCGAGTTTCTGGTTCCTCGGGCGTACCGTTGTACTACGTCGTTGCACCGACTCCATGGTTAGCGACCATGGGATAGCATCTCGTTTGTGATACACGTGTTGGTGAGCTTTCATGCTCCCGTTTTGTGATAGGCCTCCCCATTTATGTGATTTCGGGATTTCCATTGATATGTGTTATCAATATTTGTGCATTGGTGATTTTGTGTGTCATTAACATTTTGTGAATGAAGATATTGAGTATGACATTCCTTTTTATCTTTGAGAAGATTCTTGTGATATTGATTAATCTCTTGTTGATTTTCAATTACATACTTATCACAGTATGGCTTTATGGTTATCATATGTTATGTCATATCTCTTATTCTATCTCATTATATCTGATATTTATAGCTAGACTGATCCTTTTATTATTTTCATATAAATATACTCGGGTCAGACCGAGATGTTACAGGTGCTTCTGCTTGACTTCACTTTTGGGATTATCATCCTGACTTTTGGCTAACTACTTAGATTAGTAGTTTTTGTTGTATACCTTTGAGATATAGACTCCTAGATGTATACATATTCTTTGGTCTAGCACTTGTAACTATTCTTTGTGATATTGTGGATCTTGTTTGACCACTACTCCGATGTACACTTTCATGTGTTATATTCATATCTTTTTCCGCCTTTGTGATATGGATATCTGTGACTAATTTGTGTTATGTTTATTTCTATATTTGTTTCCGAAGAATATATATAGCCACTGTGTAGTAGCCTTGAGTTTGTATCGGCATGTCGGACTTCCTTGTATTATCTGACATATTGGTGCTCGCACAAAGCAATTACACGGATGGTCTCTCCTCAACAGCCTTATTCTCCACGCTAGTTGACGACATTACCCCGTAATGTCCTTGGCTAGCATGGGCATAGAGGTAGGGCATCGCAGTTTGGTATCAAAGCCAATCTTCGAAACAATGTAGAATAATCTAGCAAGGATCATCGTCCTAAGTTCATCTTAGGAATCGTGCATTTGGATTTAATTCGAGTCTTTGTACCGATTCATCCTATTTTCTTTATGATTCATTGTTTATCTATCAAGATTGCTTGATATTCGTTTGGTAAATGACCTTATCCTTCTTCTTTCTTTCTTCCAAAAAGGAAGAGAAATGGTTAGACCTGGCCGTCCCAGCGCCTGTCAATCTCGTGCTACTCCCCAGGATGGAGTATTTATGTCTGCCCACCAGCTTCTTGATCTTGTAAGGAATGCTCAAGCAGCCGGATCTAATCCAGAATCTACTCACCCTAGGTCTACATTTGCACGTTTGTGCAGCGATTATACCAATTTGGGTGGGAAGCCATTCAAAGGTTCTGAGACTATTATCGAAGTCCAGGTTGGCTGAGATCGTGCGATCGAATCTTTTCTCGCATGAATCTTATTGATCTTCACCGTGTTCAGGTGGCCTCTAATATGCTCCAAGAAAGAGCATTAGATTGGTATGAGCTTCTTATTTCTGAAATAGTTGAAGCAGATCTTACTTGGGAGAAATTCCGAGAACGATTCAAGTTAAAATTTGTACCAGAAGCTGAGAAGGTGACATTAGCTCGTCGCTTCATAGACCTTGTTCAAGGTGAATCCTCCGTGGCAGACTATGTCGCGTCTTTTGAATCTCTTTCTAAATACGGGGTTGAATACATTAATACCCCATTTAAGAAAAATCAGAGATTCGTCTATGGCTTGAATAAAAATCTCAAGAAGCCATTACTTCTAAAGATAGAAGTTTATTTTGATCAACTTGTTGATATCGCTCTTCGACTAGAAGAGGCAGATAAAGAGAGTGATGCTGATGTTGTTGGTGCCAAACCAAAATTCAACAACAACAAGAAAAGGCCTATTAAGTTCAAAGGATCTTATCCGAACAAGAAAGGGAAGCAAGCAATTCCGGTGGCAAAGGCTTATGCCCCTAGTAGTGGGCAATGCTACAATTGTGGTTCTAAAGACCATTATGCCAATAGATGTCCGAAACCTCTCTTTTGTCGCTATTGCAAAAGCTCCGATCATTATTTATCTTCTTGTCCTAAACTTCAAAATAGGAAGGAGGGAAAGCTTAATGTTGCTCAAGCCCCTGTCAACACATATCGTGGTAAAGGTATTTCTCATTCTATCCTTGATGGCATTATTTTATTTCGTGATCATCCTATTCGAGTTCTTTTTGATATGGGTGTGTCCCATTCTTTTATTTCAAAAGAACTTGTTGATACTTTTTCTTTGGATGTTTTATGCTTAATGACTTCTTTGAGAATTGCGAATCCAGTTGGTGGATCCGCAACGATCAGTTTATTGTGTAAAGATGTCGAGATTATTTTGTGTAATTTTTCTTTCCGAGCCGATTTGCATGTTATGCGCTACTTAGGCTTTGGAATGATTTTGGGAATGAATTGGCTTAACCGCTATGAAGCCCAAATTCTATGTCCTGAGCGGACTATTAATCTTCGACATCCTCAATCTGTTAAGCAGATTTCTATTGATCTTAAAGATTCGGATTCCAGCTTGGTTGCATCTTTATATTCTTTAAACCCTCAAGATGACGATAATGATGATGAGGAAGATATTATTTCTCTTATTCACGTTGTTCATGAATTTTCCGACACATTTGAGCCCGTTCTAGGATTACCACCTAAGCGAGCAATTGAGTTCAAAATTAATTTCATCCCTGGAGCTCAACCTATCGCTCGTCCTCCTTATCGTATGTCCAATAAAGAAAATGAGGAGATGTGCAAACAATTATCCGAATTGGAGACGAAGCAATTTATTTGCTCTAGTTCCTCGCCTTGGGGAAATTCGACTATTTTTGTGAAGAAATCCGATGGTACACTTAGGCTTTGCGTTGACTACCGCAAGCTTAATGATCTGACTATCAAGAATAAATATCATTTACCTCGGATTGATGATCTATTCGATCAACTTAGTGGTGCTAGAGTCTTTTCACAATTAGAATTAGCTACCGGTTTCCATCAGCTTCGTATTGCAGAGGATAGTATTCCTTTGACATTGTTCGGTACTCGTTATGGATCTTATGAATGGCTTGTTATGCTATTTGGTTTAACGAATGCTCCGGCTTATTTCGTTGACCTGATGAATAGAGTTTTCAAAGACTTCCTCGATCGGTTTGTTCTCATCTTTATTGATGATATTTTAGTGTATTCTAAAACTGAGGATGTAACGTTTCGGATTTTGCCCGCTCGAAAATCGACATCCATACTTCAAATCGTATTCGAATGCCATAGATTCGACTGTTCAAATCCGATTCGCCGGAGCTTATAACAACATTAAGTAAATAACACAGCGGAATAAAAGAATAATACATCGATATACAATACTGATACAACATCTGGTACAACAGAATGGTACAATGAATATCAATATACATCATAGATATGATAAATAAATAGCAGCGGAACAATATAACTCTAAGATAGTCTTCAAGGAAGAACTCCGAGAACTGCAACTCCATCTCCAAAAATCAATCCAGCAATAGCTCGAACTCCCAATAACGATGCACCAAGACGAGCAAGACTGGTGCGATCCAAAGACTGAACTAACTCCAAATAATCCACTATATCTAACTATCTGAAAAACCCAACTCTAGACTGCTCGTGTAGAAAATAATGAGCACCCAGAGTTTAGGAAAGAACAATAAACTCCGGATCAGTCGTGGGACTGGTGTGAGCAACAAAAAGAAAACAGTTGTCTTTTAAAACATTCAACAAAAGATTTTCAAAGTCAATTCGAAATGCTTTTTAAAAAAATGAGACTACCATAAGACCTCCCGCCACACACACAATGCAAACGCAGACTTGGAGGAGATTTCTTCTTATGTTAGTCAAAGATGCTTGATACGCATTGAAAAGAAATCAATTTTGATATTATTATTAGTGCATAGTGTAGAAGATATTTCAAAAGTAGAATATAAATCTTAGCCAGCATAGGTACCATTATATTATGCCTACTATAGCTACCATATTAGATGGCAGGTTCTACAACTAAAACCGTACAAGTCTCGTATTGTTTCTTTGGATTTCCAATGAATGGTCAGGCCAAGGAACTTCCCATTGCCACATGAGAACGCCTCTGGATGGACGTCCCCGAGAACCAAACCGGATCTCTACCAACACAAGGCCGGGTTACCCCTAACTGAGTAACAACTGACCGAATATGTCATCCCCCGGTCCTTTGGGACCTTTCACCGAGCACTCGAAATCAATTCACACAATCATAAAGTGTTTTCAACATGAGTAAGTATCTGGGCTCCATACCATGATACCACCCTTTTCCAGAAGGAAATGCACATATCCTAAAGGGCGCTACCCCTCATAACCTTGCCGCTTCTTTCCTGTTTTGACCATTCCGGGGTGTGAGGCTCGACGCAGTCTCGTCCATAAAAACATACTTTATACAAAAGCCATGCTTTGGGTCAACAAATGATCATAGAAATGATCACCAAGATAGGCGATCAACAAATGATCCTATCCCAAATAATCAACACAATGATCATTTCACAGCAACACTCAGCATGTCACATTACCAAATTGGGAATATATTGCTGATAACTTCAACTATATAACCTCTGAGCTCGTACGTCTCAGAGAAGGGTGTTAAGCTAAGAGAATAAATTCTCCGCCACCAACAGAAATATATTTGAAAGAAATCGGCTTTATATCTACATTTGTAATGTCAGGTATACAATCCATACAAGTCTGTTCCGGGCTCGAACAGAACCGAAGGCACTTACAAAGAAGTCCTTGCAATCCGAATATTCACTAATCACGTTAGGACTTCCCATCACATATGGAGTCTCTATACCGGGGACCAGTCGATGCAAAGACATTCGACGAGTTGTCCTTTCGCTTTCAAAAATATCCGGTCTTCAACACCGGTCTTCAAATGCTATCCATAACGACATATCACATATTCGGAATGGGATATATGACACAAAGGTCCTCTCCCGGCTAAACCGAATAGTGAGCGCAATATTTACAAGAAATATATGGATATTGGGATTTCAATTAAGTCACAACTTATTACCCAAAACTTTTCTTCAAATGGTTTAAACCAATTACCATTTCAAATCTTTATATTACAAAAAGATTTATTTCACAAAGATCAATTTATAGACTTTAAAACAATTTCCATTCCAATTGGATTAACTCATTAAATCTTTAAATCAAAGATTTAACTCATAGCTTCTTTTTTTTTTAAATTCGATTAACTTGTTGAATCTTTAAATCAAAGATTCAACTTATAGCTTTTTTTTAAAAATCATTTTCAAAGATTCATTCATAGCCCTTCAAATACAATTTCAATTCAAGTTGGATTAACTCATTAAATCTCTAAATCAAAGATTTAACTCATAGCTTCCAAAATTCGATTAACTAGTTGAATCTTTAAATCAAAGATTCAACTTACAGCTTTCAAATCGTTTTCATAACTTGGAAATTATCTTCATTTTCAAACTTGAAATTCTTTTTAACACAAATTGGACGTTCATTTCTCATGTGAAAGCTTTTATTATTTGAAAACAAACAGTTTTCGTTTTAGAAAAATCCAATTATATTTACACGAGTTAAAGCCCTTGAATTCTATTCACATCCCAAATCAATACTTTAAAAATAGTTTAACCCGTATATAACTGGTATAACATTTTTAATCCCTAGTTTTAAATCATAGAATTCAATTTCAAATCTTGAATTTAAGTTCAAATCAAATTATTCAACTTCATATTTTATCGAGTTATTCAAAATAAATTTCATCTATGAAATTCCATTTCAAAAGCTTTTCACTTTAAACCCAATCCATTTCCAAAACATTTGAATTCAAATATTCAAATTTAAAACTATTCCAAAAATCTGTGACTCAATCGATTTCCTCGTGAAATCCATATTTGTGTGTGTATAAGTGTGGTCCAGGGGTTTAACACAATAGTGCAACATCATTCAATCATCACAAATCAAATATAACAATATATCCGATAAGCGATATAAACTATAACGCTTATCTTCATTCACAGATCACAGATATATATACAGATGTATCATCAATAAATGAATAAAATTATACATAGCACAATCAACGGATCAAAATATCACAGATCAGATAGGACAATCAATCAGGGCATTTCATACAAAATAATCATTCATAAGTAAGGTCAAGCATTTAATAATCATTTATAAGCAGGATTAATAAATTATTTAATGCTAAGTAATTCAATTCATTTCCAATTAAATTAATTACTTATGAATAAATTATTCAATCTTATTTATAAATTACAAATCATTTGATATAAATAAATTTATCAAACACTTTAATTAATTAAATTATACCTAATTAATCATATTAATTTAAATCAACCTTTAAACCAATTACTTAATTAATTAACCTTAATAAATCAAAATATCCAAAAATTAATTACAATAAGTGATTAATTCTCAATTACTTTCATTTAGTAATTACATTTAAACAATTTATAACTGATTATCAAAATTAATTAATCCAATTAATTATTAACATTAATCACTTTGATCAATACTTAATAATCCTTAGTTAATTATCTTTATTAACTAATAAATTTCTTTAATTACCATTTTTGAATTAATCACATTATACTTTGTATTAAATATTGATAAATCACTTGATTTAAATCAATTTTTATCATTTATTAATATTTAATTAAATAATTATCCTTTAATTATCCATCATTAATAAATTAGCTCTCAACAAATTAATTAATTTTTTTATCAGTACTTAATTAACCTTTAATTATTAAAGAATCTTTTAATTTATCACATTAATTTATTCAATTACATAAATTAAATCTTTAATAAATTAACTCTTTTAATTAAATCTTTAATTAAAACTTAATTTAATTGAAATAATTTACTTTTAAACCTTAAACCGATCCCTTACTTAAGTAAAACAATTATTTAAAAGAATAAGTTAAAATTGTTTAAAACTTGAATTTTGTTTTAAAATTTTGAAAACTGTTTTTATACCACCCGGGCCCTGCTTCGAGCCAAACTTCGTTCTACCCGAAGACAACTTCGAGTTTTTCCCCAAACTTACCCGAGCCTTCTAAATTTCAAATTTTTGTTTAAGTGTTAGAAATTTACCCGGTCCTTTGTCATTTTGCTTCGAGTCCAACTCTCAACTACTTCGAGTGAGTACCCGAGTTGCTCGAGACAAATCTCGAGTCTTTTCCCTGCTTCATCCCCATTACATCAGACTTCCCAAACTCACTGATACGAATGCGCCACGTGCACGTGCACGTCGCCGGCGGTGAGCTCCAGACGCCACCACCACCTCGAGCAAGTCGAAATTCGTCCACGTATCAACTCTAGATCGCAATAGTCCCCATTACTTACACGAAATCAAATTCGAGTATATACTCGAAAACCTGGAACACGAATGCCTTCCCACCTCCAAACCTGTCAACGGCAACTGCTCCCTCCACCGACCACCAGAGGTCGCGTGCTTCTGGTCAAAGCATCTTCCATGCTCCTCCTTCCATCTCCCAAAGACTCGCGACGCTCGATCAATCCAAGATGGCGAACGAAACGAAAAAACCGGCCTCACTAAAATTAGGTTAAAAATATTTAACCGGTCGCCGCCGCCACCACGACCATCTACACCCCTGCCCACCATTTTTCCTGTAACCACCGTAGGCTCCTCCACCTCCAGGAACAACCACGGCCCTTCCGGTCAACTTGATCACGAGGAAGACACAGAAATACATTTCCAGTTTAAACCCAAACCCCACCTTTAATCCCAAACAAGAAATCCTGATTTTTGTGTTAAAAATCATATTTTTGTTTATGTATTCAGTTTATAATACTGAATTTGTAAATTCAAAAGTTTGAGTTTTGATGTTATTTAACATATACAGTTGTTTTTATACTTCCAGAGACAACTGGCTTCATTTCAACTTACTTAAAATTTTTAAACATAATCCATGTTAAATCAAACAAATTTGATTTGTAAATTACATCCTAACTAAAACTAAATTAAGGGAAAAATGGATTTAATTGGAAATTTGAGCTTGGGAAACAAAACATAACAGAGTAGTTATACAGCATACACACAAATACATGTTTACATCAGACATTCACTTTTATATACATGCAATACACATTTTATTATCCAACTATACAAACAGCAACCAAATTTTATTTTAGATTTTAAAAAGTTACTCACCTGGCTGATGAAGCAGAAATAAAAACTTGATAGGTTGGAAACTGGAAATTGAACAGAGAAGCAATCCAATTTGTGTTTTTAGCTGCCTGAAGCTTTAAATAGTTTGAATTTTGTTTAAGTGTGAATATGATATTTTCTTCATCCATTTTTTTCTCAGTTTTGATGGACGAAACAATATGAGGGTTGATGTATAAAAAGAAACTTACAAGTGATATTACCTTTTGTACAACAAGACATGGCTGAGGATGCTTTCATTATGCTGTTTTACAGAGAAGTTACTCTTTGCTTGTACTTGTTTATGCATATTTATGTATTTGTTTACTTGTTTCATTCCATGCTTATATTTGTACTTGTTTTCCTTAGTTACAGCCTACATTTTATTCTTGCTTTACCAGGTTTGTTTTTACTCCTATATGTACATAACGTAACTTGCTTGATTTAATTTACAAGCTCTTGTATTTGATTTGTTACTTTTTCTTTTGTTATTTTTTTTAATCTTTTGTTTTGTACTTGAATATACATGTTAATGTATTTGTTTACTTCAGCCTTACTTCGGCTGAGATGAAAAATGTGTGCTAGGATATTTTTATGTACTTGCTTGTTTTCATATTTAAATGTTGTTTCTTTTCTTTATTTTCTTTCACAAGCTTTTGCATCTATGTTTGTTTAAGTGTTCATAAAAACATATTTTTGTTTTAGTCCTTTGTATTTTATTTGTTTGTTTTATTTTCGTCTACATTCTTTTCATATTTAAATGTATTTTATTTTCTTTAAATCTTCTTGTTTTGTAATACAAATAAATTTCTATTTTATTATGTTATTAGAATTTAGCAAATGTTCTACTTCCTATTTTTTTATTAAAATTTATCTCATATTATTTTTCTATTTCTAGTTTAAATATTTATTGTTATCTTACTTTAATATTTATTGTCTTATATTATTTTATAAACTCAAACCATTAATTTTACAATTCATATCTAATGTATATACATATATATCTCTATATTTATTTTTAAAACCATTTATTTAAGATTTTATTTCAAATCCAATATAAATATATATTCACATATATACAAATTGTCAAATCCATATGACTTTATATATTTTCTAGTCGAATCGGGGAAACTCGCTTCCATTTAAATTAATTTATCAAATTTTTATTCAAAAAATCATTTAATTATTAATTTAAATTAAATAAAAATCTAGGGTCGTTACAGAGGAGGAGCATGAAAAACATCTTCGGATTGTGTTGGAAACTCTTAGGAGCAATCAATTAAAAGCAAAATTTTCTAAATGCCACTTTTGGCAATCTCATATGAAATTTCTTGGTCATATTATTTCCGATCCGGAATTTCCATGGATCCTTCAAAGATTGAAGCAATTCAAAATTGGAAGAGACCGAAGAGTGTGATGAAAATCCATAGCTTCCTTGGATTGGAGGGCTATTACCGTCGTTTTATAAAAGACTTTTCAAGAATTTCCATGCCTCTTACTAGTTTGACCAAGAAGTGAGTTAAATACATTTGGTCGGACAAATGTGAAGCTTCTTTTCAGAAATTAAAAGAACTCCTTTCTGATGCTCCTATTCTTGTTATTTCCGAAGGGAATCAAGATTTTATTGTTTATACCGATGCTAGCCGCGTTGGTTTGGGTGTCGTTCTTATGCAAAAAGAACGTGTCATTGCCTATGCTTCTAGGTAATTGAAGCCAGCCGATACTAGATATGCCACTCATGATTTAGAACTCGCGGCTATTGTTTTCGCCCTTCGTATTTGGCGTCATTATCTTTTGGGAGAGAAGTTTATCCTCTATACCGATCATAAATCTTTGAAGTATTTATTTTCCCAAAAGGAACTTAATTTGCGTCAACAACGTTGGCTCGAATTTCTTGCAGCTTATGATCTTGATATTCTTTATACTCCCGGAAAGGGAAACCGTGTTGCCGATGCACTTAGTCGTAAGCAACAAGCGGTTGTTTCTATGATGATATCCGAATGGAATGATCTCGGGGTCTTATCCACTTGTAAGATTCGAGATCGTGTTTCCGATTTATGTTCATCTCTTGTTTTATGTAGCCTCGAGGCTCATCCTTCTCTTTTAGAACACATTCTTGAAGCTCAAAAGCTAGACCCGACTTGGCTCTTCTTGGCCAAAATTTTAGGGATAAAATTGGTATTGAAAGTTTGAAAGACTTTGATATTGATTCTCCTGGCGGTATTTGAAAATTTGGTAGACTTATCGTGCCAAACATTAGTGGTCTTCGTATAGACATTTTAGAAGATTCTCATCATTTTAAATTTACCATTCATCCCGGTAGTAGTAAAATGTACGCGGATATGAAGCTACTTTATTATTGGGAGGGAAGGAAATATGATATTGCTAACTTTGTTAAGTGTTGCATGACTTGCCAACTTGTCAAGGCCGAACATCAAGGGCCTGGAGGGTTATTGCAACCTTTAGAAATTCCGATTTGGAAGTGGGATCAAATTTCCATGGATTTTATAGACGGCCTTCCTCGTTCTCGTTCGGGTCATGATAGCTTATGGGTGATAGTTGATAGGCTTACTAAATCCGCCCATTTTATTCCCGTTCGGTCCAATCGAATCGTTCCTCTCTTGGCCAAACTCTTCATTAAAGAAATTGTAAAATTGCATGGTGTTCCTTCTTCTATTGTTAGTGATTGTGATCCGTTGTTTACTAGTGGATTTTGGAAGAGTCTTCAAAAAGGTTTGAGAACGAAGCTTAATTTTAGCACTGCTCATCATCCCCAGTCCGATGGATAAACTAAGCGTGTGAATCAAACTCTTAAAGATCTTCGTCGTGCATGTGTTCTTGATTTTGGTGGAAGTTGGGAAGATTATATTTCTCTTGTTGAGTTTTCCTATAATAATAGCTTCCAATCTAGTATTGGCATGGCACCTTATGAGTCACTCTATGGAAGGCCATGCCGATCCCCTTCTTGTTGGCTTGAGGCCGGTGAGAA
This sequence comes from Allium cepa, assembly GCA_030765085.1. Classification (NCBI taxonomy): domain Eukaryota; kingdom Viridiplantae; phylum Streptophyta; class Magnoliopsida; order Asparagales; family Amaryllidaceae; genus Allium; species Allium cepa. Next base: position 833,197,085 of record CM060941.1, read on the forward strand.
GCTGGTTTTTAAGTCCAGATTTTATTCGTGATTCCACAGAGAAGATTGACCTTATTCGTCATAGGATGAAAGAAGCCCAGAGTATACAAAAATCCTATGCAGATAACCGGAGAAGGAAATTAGAATTTTCTATGGGAGATCTTGTATTTATTCGTGTTTCACCTAAGAAGGGTGTTGTACGTTTCAGTCTATCGGGAAAGTTAGCACCTCGATATATCGGTCCATTTCCCATCACCGAACGTATTGGTTCCGTGGCTTCTCGCCTTTTATTACCGGCTCAATTTTCTACTATTCATGACGTGTTTCACGTTTCTCAATTACGGAAGTGCCTTCGAGATTCCGATTCTATTCTTGAGCCCGGCGTTGTGGAAGAAATTGAAGTTTCACCTAATTTAACTTATGATCAACATCCTATTCGTGTTATTGCTTCGGAGGTCAAGCGCCTTCGAAATAAAGATGTTCCGCTTGTTAAAGTTCAATGGTCCTCAAATCCTAAGGATTGCTCTTTGGAATCTAGAGAATTCATCGAGCGAACATATCCGGACTTACTTTCTCGTGCTCTTTAAGGTGAACTTTTTATTTCAAACTTATTTTGTGTTGAATATGCTTTTATGTTTGTTACTATATATTTTCTTCTTAATTATTGCGAGGACGCAATTTCTTTAAGGAGGGGAATCTGTAACAACCCACATATTTTACGATTAAATATTTAAATATTTTATTTTTATATTTTATCGTTAGTCGGATTTTAGTCTGAAAAGTTACTTTTTGCATACGGTCGAATTAGGACTCGGAACCAATTCCATTGAGTTTAAAACACCGTTTGCAATCTTTTTGAGTGTAAACTTTGATATGTTTGGAGTTAGTGGAATTTTGTTACCTTTTCACTTTGGGTTTTGGGTTTGGTTTAGCCCATTAGCCTAAGCTACTAATTCTAACTCAATCCCCTTCTCTTCATAACATCACTTTCATTTCCTAACACTTAAGCTTCATCAAAAATGGGGAAAGGAATGAGAAATTAAAACTCCAACCTCAAGATCATTTGCAAATCCAACATTCAAAGAGAAGACATTGATTCAAGCATCTTGGGTTGATTCTCCTTTGCTTTCAAGCTTCTCTTTCATTGATTTTGTGAAAAGGTGAGATTTTTATCTCACATCTTTGTCTACAACTATAATTGGTTGTTGGGTATGAATTCCTAACACTTGTACATATGCATTTGTCATTGGTTTGGATTGAATTGGTGAAAATCCCAATTTTTAGTGTTTTGGGTTCAAATCTTTAAAAATCCAATCTTTGATGTTTAAACACGTTTTTGATGATGCATCGAGGAGCCAATACGATCGGGTAGCCTATGGGCATAATCCCCTAGAGTCCCCGCTCGATCGGTTACAAATTGGGAGAGTTTTGAGCTCCAAAACCCTTAGGTCGCGCTGCCTGCATATTGGTGATTTTCGGCCTGCATTTAGGTCGTTCGGCCTTGTTTAGTCGTTAGGTCGCTCGGCGTACTCCTTAGGTCGTAGCTCGTTACGTCGCTCGGCCTTAGGTCATAGACATAGGTCGCTAGGTCGCTCGGCCTTCTTCCCTTTATGTCATTCGGCCTGCAACTTCAAAGACCTCGGCCTTCTGCGCATAGGTCGCTCCACCATTAGGTCGCGCTATACCTTTAGGTCGCACCCCTTTAGGTCGTAACCATAGGTCGCGGCAAGTTAGGTCGTCTCCTAATTGGGTCGCTCGGCCTTGTCTCCTTTAGGTCGGCCTCGTTAGGTCGTTCCTTTTTCCCCACATAGGTCGTTAGGTCGCGGTACGTTAGGTCGCTCGGCCTTGTATGCCGATAGGTCGTTCGGCTACCTTCTCATTTAGGTCGCGCGCCTCTCGGCCTATCCAACCCACTAAGTCGCTCGTGCTTAGGTCGCGCCTAGGATAGGTCGTTGCACCAATTTCTCGGTCTTCTACAGTTAGGTCACACTTCATTTCCTTAGGCCGTTACCACCTTAAGTCGCTCGGCACTAGGTCGCTCACCCTGTTAGGTCGCTCGGCCTTACCACCACATTAGGTCGCACCTCGTTAGGTTGCACCATGGCTTAGCTCGACCGTGTTAGGTCGCTCACCTCATTAGGTTGTTCACCCACTTAGGCCGCGCCCGGTTAGGTCATGCCAAATTTCCTGTGTTGAACTATGTTATGTCGCAGGCGTATTTACACTTGGATGGCTTTGGAATTAATTTCTTTGGATTCTATTCACGTCTTCGAATGTGAATTTTTGTGATTGATCGTTTGTACGATCATTTTTGTGATTCGTCATTTTAAAAAATACCAATTTCACTCATGCGAGAAATCTAATTAAACGGCTTCGTAAAACAAGTGGTATGAAACGCTTGCGTTTACTTCGTCGGTTAATCCTTAGACTTGTTCGATTGAATCTCTTGTGACAATTTTTGAGTGGCGATCTACAATTTGTTCGAAAACATTTAAGTTAAGCTAGTGGTTATGGGACATGAGGCTAAGCTCATATATTTACTAGCTTATTGTAATTGACACTTGTTGATGATCGATGATGATCATTTTTGTGATTATGACTAGCGATATGCTATGTTTCTTTGTCCACGTAGGGGACAGTACGTCGTTTTATTGAGTTTCGTCTCATTTTTATTGTAGGCTAACAACCTATTTATTTCTTGGGGTTTCGACACAATTTTTGTGCGCTAGCGACCCACGTTTTTATGGGGTTTGGATCTTCGGACGTACCGTTGTACTACATTGTTGTTCCGAACTATTCGAGTTTTTGGTTCCTCGAGCGTACCGTTGTACTACGTCGTTGCACCAGCTCTATGTTTAGCGACCATGGGATAGCGTCCTGTTTGTGATACACGTGTTGGTGAGCTTTCATGCTCCCGTTTTGTGATAGGCCTCCCCATTTATGTGATTTCGGGATTTCCATTGATGATTTCTACAATTTGTGTTTCACCAATTTTCGTGATTTTCATTGATATGTGTTATCAATATTTGTGCATTGGTGAATGTGTGTGTCATTAACTTTTTGTGAATGAAGATATTGAGTATGACATTCCTTTTTATTTTTGAGAAGATTCTTGTGATATTGATTAATCTCTTGTTGATTTTCAATTACATACTTATCACAGTATGGCTTTATGGTTATCATATGTTATGTCATATCTCTTATTCTATCTCATTATATCTGATATTTATAGATAGACTGATCCGTTTATTATTTTCTTATAAATAATACTCAGGTCAGACCGAGATGTTACAGGTGCTTCTGCTGGACTTCACTTCTAGGATTATCATCCTGACTTTTGGCTAACTACTTAGATTAGTAGTTTTTGTTGTATACCTTTGAGATATAGACTCCTAGATGTATACATATTCCTTTGTCTAGCACTTGTAACTATTCTTTTGTGATATTGTGGATCTTGTTTGACCACTACTCTGATGTACACTTTCATGTGTTATATTCATATCTTTTTCCTCCTTTGTGATATGGATATCTGTGACTGATTTGTGTTATGTTTATTTCTATGTTTGTTTCCAAAGAATATATATAGCCACTGTGTAGTAGCCTTGAGTTTGTATCGGCATGTCGGACTTCCTTGTATTATCTGACATATTGGTGCTCGCACAAAGCAATTACATGGATGGTCGCTCCTCAACAGCCTTATTCTCCGTGTTAGCCGACAGCATTACCCCGTAATGCCCTTGGCTAGCGTGGGTATAGAGGTAGGGCATCATAGTTTATATCCGGGTTTATATAGGTAGGTCAGAAATTAGAATGGATGGATAAGGTTGGATATACGCGTTAACGACAAAGTGGCCAAAAAGCCCGTTCTGGCCCGGAATGAAATTTGATAAACCCATATATCAAAATTGGTGTTTAAAAATATTTTGAACGTGATGGAAAAAGTTTCACGTCCAAATTCCATCGTATGAAGAAGTTATGCTAAAATCATTATTTTTCAAATTGATTTCAATTTATCGATTTCAAGGCTTTTCGAGTCCGTACAATCAAACGACAAGTCTGATCCTATGGAACATGAAACCCTACAATAATTCATCGTTACGGATCCGATGCAACTGGTTTCGTCGAAATCCGAGTTAGTGGCCAAAATGGCTATTTTTTCATTAATTAAATAAATTAATAATTAATTAATTAAATCAAATTTTCATTTCAAATTCTATAATTGACCAATTTAATCATTTTTAAATTTCTTAGTCCTTTATACTAATTTAAACAATTTAGGTGCCCATTTAGAGTTAATGAATTCATCAATTCCAGTATTAACCTTAGTTTATTGAATTCAGAATTTATAAATAAATTTTCAAAAATTCCATTAAATTACATCAATCAAAATTATATCCATTCAATATTGTCAAATAGATGGATTTCATTGGATTCAAAATTATTGCATTAATATTTTCTTATTCCATCTTCATTTCAATTAACGAAAAATTTAATGTTAAATTCTACTTATTTCGATAAACTCAATTATTTAACTTTAATTTCAAATAAATAAATAAATCCTGATTCCTATTCTTTAAATATTTAATTCATTTAATTGCAATTAATCCTTTTATTTAATTTTAAATTCCAATAAATTAATAAAGCTTTATTCCCGATCCTTATAACTCATAAATTGTCCAATATGAATAACCTTACCATTACTTACAAATATTACCTTAATTAACATTAACGTAATATTAAATTATAACTACTGTAACAAATTTCAAAGTTTTAAATTTGCAAGCTACATAGATAGGTAACATACAATAATCGTTACCGTTAACCTTCAGTCACATTAATAGGCTTTTATTGCTTACAAAACAATGTTAACATTTATTTTCATAATGCTAATTTCATTCACTCTATCCGTTATTACATTTATATCCATTAAAGTAATATTTAATTACCTTTATTCGAAATAACCATTTATCACTAATATACACTTTATAATGCTTGTATTGTTATTCTCCAGAAACAATTACCATCCATCATATTATTTCATCCATTATTTATTATCAAAATCTCAATTAAATTTATTTATCTTGATTTCATTCTTTTATTACACCATTTATTACTTTATAAAATAAAACAACATTTAAACTCATCAATGTAATACCAAATTTCATTGTAAATCCAATTGATTTCCAAATCAAAGTTTATACATATTTCAAACAACTATTATAATTACTCCCAGAACATTGGTTTTATTAAATAACCATTTATTAATATTTTATTTCCATAATTTAATGCAATGCTTACATTTTGTTTTCATATATTCAATTTGTAGCTACGTATACGTCTTCATTAATTCCATTGATTTGCATTAACTTCATTCCATAAATCTACATCCAATTACTAACTTAAAATAAGTTTACGTTTCTATTAATTTCCATTCACACTTCCGTTATTTTATATTACAATCATTAAAGTAACGTTTATCATCAACACAAACATCATGAATACTTATCAACCTGCATCATCCTTATTACATTAATTTACGTTTTATCCCATTATGAATCAATGCACACATTAATAAATTCATATTTACATCCACTTCCATATATAAATTTTGTAACCAAGTTATAACATTTACATTTTTTTCTTATTTTAATTGATTACCAAATATTCCCATTTACACTCAATTATAACTTTGCAATCTTAACAAATCCATAGATTTATTTACTTGGTTTCAAACTTTTTATTCATCAATTACTGCCCTATAAATAAATTCAATTTACATCATTTCCAATTAATTGCAATATAAATTTTAAATTGTCAATTTCAATTTCAATTGCTACATCTAATTTCTAATATTCGTTCCAATATAAATTATAAGATTTTTATTTCTTTCTAAATTTAAGTTAAAAATCTTATTAATTTAATTCATTTTAAACATCGAATTTTACGGGTCGTTACAATAAATATTATTTTAAGACTAAAAATATTTAAAACCAAGATAGATGTTTTTGATTCTTTTAGAAGGAAGGTTTTGAAATCATTTTGAAAACAAGATATAATTTTGTAAAAAACATTTGAATTAAAGTTAGTGGATACAAAACAATGTTCCACTAGATATTTCGTAGGCTCCATCCTACTTTGGGTTCCATCCCTTTAACAGGCTCGAAGTGGATTCCATTCTACGAACAAATTGGATTTTAAGATGCCAGTGCTTTCCTAGGAGTTTTAACAAAATTCCTAATTAAATTACATATTATTGAAATCTTAAACTCTTGATACTCACGAGTCTTCAATCTTGATATCTTGAATCTCTATACTGTACAGTCTTCATTCTCGGTATGTACATGGTTAAATCCTGCATATATATATATATATATATATATATATATATATATATATATATCCAAACTATAATGTTAGTTTGTATATTTTATAATCTTTTTCTAAGGTTGTTTTCATCAAAACCATCATCTCAAGGACTAACAATCTCCCCCATTTTGATGGTGACAACCTTTGTTTATAAAATATTACTTCTATCCTAATAACTCCTCCCTAAAACTAATAACTCCCCCTTAATATATGCCTAACTATCCTATTTTATACTTCTCCCCCTTTTTCATCAACAAAAACTAACACCAAACTATTGAACTCCCCCTTATTCTTGTACTAAAATACCTACGTTAATATTATATTCAATGGAGTATATAATAGATAGAATAAGAGATAATTATATTAATAACTAATCAAAGATCATATAAATATCAATGTGTTTTTATACATGTTTTGCACACCAAACATCAATCCACACCAAATATCAATACATACCAAACCAATCAAATCAAATCAATCCAAGCAATCAATTAAAAGAAATCAAATAAAATTAAACATTACCAGAAACTTCCACCCATCATTCTTCTACAAATATAGGGTCTGCTTTAATAGAGTCCCAGTTTTCATTATCATTGGTGAGAGAGACAAGAGGATGTGCTTCATTATCATCTCTGTACAGGGAGGAAATTATCCATAGTATCACATCGAAATGCTTTTCTTGCTCCTTGATCATCTGCATTTGACTCATCTCTAAGTGTCACTGGTTACGAAGAATGAAAGAGAGAATATTCTTGAAAGAATTAAGGGTTTCTTCAAGATTCTCGGTTAATTATGAATTGGATTAGCCATTTTTGAGTTTGTGAGAAGAAATGTAGATAAAGTAGATAAGAAATGATTTTGAGTGATGAATTCTGGAAGAAATAGGTATTTATAGGTGTAGAAATTCATTTGAAATGAATAGACATAAGGTAGTTATTCAAATTTCAAATTTCAAATGAGAAGTCATTTCTGACCAGTACATGTCGACATGGTCAAAGGGGGGTTGTCGACATGGTTCATTGAATTTTAATGACTTATTTTGATTTTGTGAATAACTATGTATATATATATATAAATATTTGTATAATATACTAACATTTATTCTAGAGATAAGATAAGCTAGATAACAGAAAAGTAATTCAATTTCATTTCATAGTAGAACGATACAATGATTAAATATTAAGAACTACACGAACATTCAAACAAAACAAACTAAAACAAATACAACAAGACATGAAAAGGTAGAACTAGTTAAAGGATGATGAATATGAAGATAATCCAAGCTTCTTGCTGACTTTGGAGAAAAACTTGTTCATCTTCGATGACATTTTATCCAATTTCTTACTAACGGACAATTTAAGAGTCCGTTGATTCTCGACAATAGTCTTTTGATTTTTGAGTAAGGTTTTGTTGGTTGGATTAGGAGGATAGTCAATGCTTTCCAAAGAGGTTTCACCTTCTTCTTCTTCTTCTATTTCCATTTCATGTTCTTCTTCCTCTTCCTCCTCTTGCATCTCCTTATGAGCCAAACGCTCTTCGTTTTGGTAAGAGTCTCATAAGGTTGAAAAAAAATGGAATTTACATAAGATAAATGTTTGAGTGATTAAAAACCTTTCTTGAAACAAATTCTTCTCCTTTGAAATCTACTTCAAAATAGTTAAAAATCCGAGTGAGAAAGATTCCATGACACAAAGTGTTTTCACCCATTTCAAGATTTTTGAGACGAAATTCATCCAAAATAACTTGTGCCCAATTAATATCATAATTTCCAAAAATAGAAAAAAGTGCTTTGCAAAATTTTGAAGTTGGATTATTAAAATTCCCCGATCTTGGGGTCAAAGTATGTTGTAAAAGATGATTAACAATTCTAGCTTTTGGTCGAAAATTTTTATTTTTGAATTCAAAATTATCATTTCCTTCAAAAATGTGATGAAATGTCTCACGATCATTTTCATCGATATTAAAACTAGAAAGATCCTTTCCCATGCTTTTGCAATTGAGGATGGTACATAAAAGATTACAATTTAAAACGATTCTAGTGCCTTTGACACTACTCCAAATTTCATCATCATTTCCATTATAAAATCCGCGGTTAAGATTTGCATAGAAAATTTTAACAAGACTTGGATAACAAACAAAATCATTTTGAGAAGCATCAACAAGACTAAGAACTTGGTTACTTGCAAAAAGAGAATCGATTTCATAAGTAGAAAAATCTTGAAATAAAGCAAACTTCCCGGGATGGACTTTTCCATAGTTAGCATAGTTGATATATGCTTTTGTAGCCTCCGGATCATTGTAGAGTTGCTCTTTTATCTTTCTGAAAAATCTCATTGTGGAAGGGTTGCTTGAAGAAGCCATTAGAGTAGAGAGTAGAGAGCTTGAAGTTTTGAGATAAGAGTTTAAATTTGAAAACGAGAGTGAAAAGTTGTGATAAGAGATAGTGAATAAATAGATTCTCAAATGACATATTCTCTGATCAAAAGGTGGCTTTTCAAAGAATTGAATGGAGTGAAAAGATGGAGGGAAATTCAATATTTGAATTCAAATTTTGAATTTCAAATTTCTGTACCCATGTCGACATCTTGGTGGGGAATAGGTTGACACGTGTCTTTGAATTTCCATGATTATTTTTCTTAAGTATTCTAATATATATTTATTATTTTTAATGTCTATATATATCTGGAATATTACTAGAAATACAATATATTCCATAAAATATTATGATACTATTAAAAAATAAAAATAAAAACAATAATAAAAATAATAGTAAAATAATAAAATAATAGTAAAAAATAAAAATTTCAAAATTCAAATAACACACCAATTCAAAATCAATCAATCAAGCATCCAATTCTAAGCATGCAATTTCAACCAATTGTATTGTAAATGTGTACCTTTTTCTGAGTTCGTTTCTCTAAATTCATCGGAGTCGTGAACTGCCATGAAACACAAATTTGAATCATCTATCTTCTGATCATCATCGCTTGAGGACTAGTTTGAGTCATCCAGAATAGCAGTAAATGCACGTTTTCGTTTCTTTACAGAATCATTGTTTATAGGAAGATTTTGCCTATCTGGATACAGATAGTCTCTTTTGATATGGTCTGTTTCGTCACAGTTGAAACATTTGATATTGTTTGGCACTACATTCTGATTTCCAATGTTCTTATAGTTTTTTCTCTTGAGATTGTTCATCTTTCTGTAGTTTAGGAATTTCCGAAAATTCTTGGTCATAAGGGCTATCTCTTCATCATTATCGTTGTTTGAGTCTGATCCATCGGTCAATGCATTGAACGCCATTGATTTCTTTTCATATGCTTTGCTTTCTCTTCTCTCAATTATTTGGACTTCAAACGACATTAAATTTTCAATTATTTCTTCTATCTTTAAGGTACTGATGTCATTTACCTCTTCGATCGCAAGTGTCATTTGATCCCGTTCTGGAGTAAGAGAATTTAAGATTTTTCTGACTTGATCTTCTTCCGGAAATTCCTTTCCTAAGGATATTAGAGAATGCACAATGTTCTGAAATCTACTATACATATCTGAAATAGACTCATTAGAATTCATTTTAAATAATTGAAACTGGTTTATGAGCATGGAAATTTTGGTCTGTTTAACTTTGCTTGTTCCTTCGTAAGTAACTTGCAAAGTTTTCCAGAATTCACATGCAAACTTACAAACTGACACTCTATTAAATCCATTTCTATCAAGTGAACAAAATAAAATATTCATAGCTTTTAGAGTTATTTTGTGCAACAGTTTTTGCTCAGCAGTCCATTGTGCAAAATCACTTGTGGGTTCATAATATTCAGTCTGTGTGACATTCCAATTGTCTAGTCCTATAGATTTTAAATATATTTCATCGTACATGCCGAATATGCATAGTTACTGCCATTAAAAAGTGGTCGTCTGACAGTAGACTGGCCTTCTACAAATGAACTAGTGACAGGGATAATAGAACCAATGTTGGTAGTATTAACAGTACCAGTGTTGGTAGCCATTTTGAAATTTTTTCAAAATTCAGATTATGAAAACTTTGAAAACCTTGCTCTGGTACCAAATGTGAGAAATGCGGAATACAGATCTTAAGGCTAGGATTAACACTAGAGGGGGGTGAATAGTGTTTTAAGGAATTACTAAATATTTTTGAGTTTTTGTTAATTTGAACACAAATGTATGCAATATTCAGACACACAGATATAATCACAGAAACAAAAACAGATGTAGAAATAAAGTAAATATAATAAATGAAAGAACACACCGAAATTTTATTCTGGTTCGGAGTTACCGTAAATCCAGTCCTGCACACAAGTACGGATTTCCTTTCAAAAGCAATTATACAATTGCAACCCTCGATTTCAAGGCCACGAGGTACACCACTCCAGATTCACAATCCTCTGGGTAGAGATACTGGATTTCACGGGCAACAAGTTCACCCAACTGATTTCCAAGGACACAATCACACCTTTTCTCACTTGATTGATTTCACAGGCTACAATCACACCTTTTCTCGCTTAGTTTATTACAAAGAAGCCTATAACTCTGAGTAGCACTGAGATCTTGTTGAGATAGTGATAGAGAATCAAACTAGAGATGATCTAGTTAGATTCAATGTTGATTTCGACAGAGTAATGGTAAAAATGTATATAAAGAAATATGGAAGAAGAAGAAGAAGAGGAGTGAAATCAGAGAAAATATGAATACAAATTCGTTCAAAACTACCCCTATTTATAGTAGAACAATAGCCATGTCCATTCGTGAAAGGATATGACAAATAGACACTTCCTTTGAAATTCAAAATTTTGAAATAAACTGCTACCATGTCGACAAGGGGTACTTGTGGATGTCGACATGCCTAAGGTATTTTTGGTAATTTGCTTTTCTTTGAAAATAACTTCTATCTTGTATTAAAACTATTTTAAACTTTATAAATATACTGAACTATAGTTAAAATACATAACTAAATATAGATAATAATATTTTGATATATATATAAAATTTTACTATAATTTTATATTTAAATCTAAGTAAAAATATTAAAAGTTAAATATATTATTACTAAAAGATAGTTTAAAACCAAGGATAATTTGATTTTGAAAATAAAGATTATTTTGAGGCAAAAAATATTTAAAACTAGGATAGATTTTTTTGATTCTTTTAAAATGAAGGTTTTTAAATCATTTTGAAAACAAGATATAATTTTGTAAAAAACATTTGAATAAAAGTTAGTGGATACAAAACAATTTTCCACTAGATTTTTCATAGGTTCCATCCTACTTAGGGTTCCATCCCTTTAACGGGCTCGAAGTGGATTCCATTCCACGAATAAATTGAATTTTAAGATGCCAGTGCTTTTCTAAGAGTTTTAACAAAATTACTAATTAAATTACTTATTATTGAAATCTTAAACTCTTGGTAATCTTGATACTCACGAGTCTTCAATCTTGATATCTTGAATTTCTACACTGTACAGTCTTCATTCTTGGTACCTGCATGATTAAATCCTGAATATACATATATATCTAAACTATTATGTTAGTATTTATATTTTATAATCTTATTCTAAGGTTGTTATCATCAAAACCATCATCTCAAGGACTAACATTGATATACATTTATGAAAAGCACTCAAATGTCATTTAGAATACAATGTTAGATAAACATCCATACAAGTTCATTTTGGGACTGAACGAAACCGAAGGCACATTTCTCGGCCATTACTAGGCGAGAATCCCTTGCAATCCGAAAAAACTGCACAACGAGGAGACCAATGGTATAAATAACTCTATAATGGGTGCAAACCATAGCATGTCAACAAGCAATCCTCCCACTATGAAGATCCTCGGTCTTCAATAATCATCATCTTCAACATGTCTTCACTTTCGAACATATACATTGGTTTGAAGTGGATTTTTGATAGGAATCACCCAAATCCGTCGCCGGTTCCTTTAAAGCCAATCATCGCTTTAAAAGATGTTAAGTTCATAAAAGAATATCAATCATCAATCAATTACTTCATTTTTTATTTAAATTAAATATCTTTCTTAGATATACTCTTTTCAATTTATTCCATTTTCTTTTCAAGAGTATATGGAATCATTAAACCTCATTTATCAAATCATTTGGTTTATTTAAACCTTTTTTAAATCTTGAAATAATTACAAATCATTTTCTCTTTACTTAGGAAAACCTTTCCAAATTATTCTTTTAATCTTAATCACAGATTTCTTATATGCAAGTTATAACTTTTAACTTAGGGAAAAATATTCCCACATAATTCATTAAATCTTAATCAAAGATTTCTTTCTTAACTTCAAATCATATTCTTGCAAATCGAAGATTTTCATAACAGAGCACTACTGGCACTTTAAATATGGTAAATTTCACCTCTATGGACTAATTACAAGTAATCCTACATCATGAAAATCTTCATCGTCAATGATCTTCGTCTTCAATATGTTTATTTTGAAAATTAGTTTGAAGGGGTTTTAGGATTGAAATCACCCAAATCCGAACCCCGTTTATTGGATAGGAATTACCCAAATACGATCCCGGTTTCTTCCTACCAATCATCGAATAAATGATGTTAAGTGGTTAATTAACATTCTAAAATTTGTTTCTTTTTATCATGGAAAAAAAAACTTAAACATGATCTTTTAGAGCATTCGGGCTTTCGTTTCGATCTGTTCCACCCCTCGTCTAAAAGATAAAGCGAAGGCCAGGTAAGTCAGGGCACTGATTGGTTCATCCCTAACCTCCATTAAACACCTTGTTTTACTGTTTAGCTCCAACAGGTGGGACAAATGTACTAGTCGTTTTGTAACGACCCAAGATTTGTAGTAATTAAAATTTGAATATTTAATTAATTTTAAATATTTATTAGTGAATTTATAAGTCGAATAAATTTTATTTTGAATAATTGGATTTAATTGAATAATTAAATCAATAATTTAATATGTGAAATTATGGAAAATAATTGAAAATTGAGTTAAATATGATTGTAAATGATTTGTAAAATTTTATTTTATCATATTGAAGTTAGAATGATATTTTAGAACTTGTAAAATCGAATTAGGAGTTTATTTGTGAAAATTGAATATTTTAATATTTAATCGACTAGTGAAATTAGTCAATTTTCGAACAGTCTCAGAATTGGACGAAACTAGTTCCATTGGATCCGTAATAGTTAGTTATTACCGAACTTCAATTTTCGTAGCAATCGGAGTTATCGTTTGATCGTGGCAGCTCGAAACGCATTGAAATTTTCTTAATATTTATTTGGCGAGTTAAAATAGCCATTTTTCAAAAAGTCTCGGATTTCGACGAAACCAGTTTCATCGGATCCGTAATGTGATATTATTGTATGGTTTCAAATTTCGTGTCAATCGGATTTACCTTTTGTCCGGTACAAATTAAAACGCCTAGAAAATCGCTTAAATCGGTTTAATTTAAATTGAATGTTTATAGCCATAACTCGCACAGATGACCGAATTAGCTTTCGAAACCTATTCCATTGTGTCCGGAACGCGGGGTAAACCCTAGAAACGCTGGTTACGGCGTGTAAATCGGAGTTCGGAATTTCCGGAATGAATAGTGTCGTTCGTTTTCCTATAAATAGACCATCTCCATTCACAAATAAAAATATAAAAAAATATCTAAACCCTAGTTTCTATACGCAGCCGCCACCATCAATTCGACGGCCAGAAAATGTCGTTCCTTTCTCTCTCAATTTCTCTAAATCCGTAGACAATTAGGAGAAGTGTTCAACTAATGAAAGGAAGAGCATTGTGAGAGCTTTATATCCGTACGGTGATGATGGGGTTTGGCGTCGCGTGGAAGAGGGCAGTGGGCCGCGTTCTCTGCAGGTTGCGCACACATTTCGAGCGTAAGTGGGTGGCCGAGTTTGGAGATGCTTGGGCCGAGCATGGAGGTTGGGTCGGCCTTCGACGTGGAGGTGCCTGATCAAATTTTTATCGAGCGATGAAGTCGAAAAATCAAAACCTAATATTGGAGCTATGGGTTATGTATATGCGGCAATGGCCTGTAGAAGAGAATGAAGAAGAAAGGGGTAGGGGGGTGCGGCCCAGATGCAAAGTCACAGGATCCAACGGCTTAGATTAAGATAGGTTTAAAATTAAATAAATTGTTGTAAATTTATATTAAAAATTTGTGTAAACTTGTAAAATGCATATCTTTTTCATACGAGGTCGAAAACGCGCGAAACCAGTTGCGTTGGAATCGTATGGACGAGCACTACGCGATGGAGTTGGATTGGAGTCGTTTGGAGTTAGTGAGAATTTCGGGTAAAATTAAACGCACGTTTAATTTTATTCGAAATAAATCGCTAAAACGAAATTAAAATCAAGGTGAGAACTTCTCACTCAATCGAATCAGTTTCGATTTTAATTTTAAATAGTTAGATTTAAAATATTTGAATGCATGTTTGAATGATGATTGTTATCTATTGATTGTTAAAAATAGACATTATGCGCCGTTAGTAAGCGGATGTTATTTATTAAAAACATATACCGCGAATATTTCATAAGCAGTGAAATTGGTATTATATATAATAGCAATATATATATATATTGGCATATGTATATATTGGAGTTATTGATTTCCCGCATTTGTATGGCGGATGAGACCCTATTGCGCCGTCTATTAAGAGGATAATATTTTAAATCCCATATACCGCGATAATTCCGTACTAGAGCGGAATTGGTATTGTGCTAATGTTTGTGGATGCAGGAAAAACAGGTTGGGGGGATCCAACTGGATTCCTCAACGGTATTTATTTGATTTCAGATATTTTGATATTTGATGGATTATCATATCGATATATGATATTGTTGTCGTCGTGATTGACTATTTGGTATGTAGCATCATTGGACCAAGTTTTGGAATTTTAAAAGGATTTCAAAGTGATTTTTGAAAGTATACGTTTATAAAATATTTTTGAAATTGATTCATTTTAAATAAATAAACGTTATAATTTTAATGTTATAAAAATTATGATTTTTGAGAAATACAGTTAAAAGTTGATTTTTGAAAATATGGGATTAATGATTTTATAAAATAGTTTAAACTGGGATTTTTGAATTTATTATAAAAAGTTTAAAAATAGGATTTAAAAAATTTAATTATTTTATAAATAAAAAATAATGAAATTATAAAGGACTTTGAAGACATTTTGAAATAATAATATAAATTGATTTATATTAAAAGATTGATAAATTGATATTTATAAATTAAAAATATTGGAATTATAAAACGAGCTTTTATAAGTGTTAGAATGAATTGTAAATGAATTTCATAAATGAATGAAATCTATAGGATTATAACGGTGAAGTTATAAATGGAATTTTATAAATAAAATTTATAAAGTTATTTAAGGAATAGATTTGGATAAATAAATGAATCTTATAAGTTATAAGATTTATAATTATGAAGTTTAAAGGAACGATTTTGTAAACAAATAAATTATAAGCATTTAACTTATAATATGGACTTTCGGTATATAATTGAATTATAAATCGAATAGGTTAATAAAGGAAATTTATTAAAGAAAGTTGATATAAAATAAATAGAAATAAAATTTATAAACGTTGTTTTATAAATCGGCAACGACTTATCTTGATAAGTAAATTGTTGTAATTTATTAATGGAGTTATATTCACGTTTTAGACAGTGAATAATCCTTTAAAGTAAAATGAATAGAAAGGATGAAATTGGTTAACGTAGTATATTCACGTTTCTGAATAGTGAATAATATGTTAAAGAAAATGTTTTGGATGTGATATTTGAAATAGAATTAAAACGATCAAACGATGTTTTAAAATGTGTTAAGATTCGAAACCATAGATTTCAACATTTATTGTTGAAATAGACGTTTTCGAGAAATAAAAGGGAATGGTGGACTATAACACTGTTGTTATAGTAAATGATTTCCGAAATGAAATGTTTTGTATAGTATTGGGATTTATATATCTATTTTAATTTCGAATCCCTATACTAGTGATTTTGGGTTGTCGTAACGATGTTTTACGCAACATTCGTTTTGGCCCAAATAAATATGGTTAAGAGAATGATTTCCTTAAAGAATGAAATATATGCTTAATTTCGATTCAAGTATATTGAATATTTTCCAAGAGTTGAGAATAAATGGATTTGTGAATAACTTATTAAGTAAGTATGGAAATGTTTTCCAATATAAAGTGAATATTTTGAGAATTTATCTTTTTGAAGATAAATTGAAATGAATAATTGAAGTCGTATATTCATAGATATTTTGGAATATAAATTCACTATGGAATTTATAAAAGAAGGTAGAATTCGTTTAAAAATAAATATTGATTTATTTTTGAGATATTGAAACTATATATCTAGTAAAGATATTTTTGGGAAATAAATTATTTGGAATCTGGTGATGTTGTGCATATCCATTGATAGTTCAATGACCGACTATCAATATTTACCTTTGAAGGGTATTTGTTGTGATTTGCTGAATTTGAATGCACACTTATTTTTAAATTATTGCGCTCGTTATTCGGATTACCCATTCGAATAGTGATACGACGTAATGGATAGCATTGAAGATCGGTGTTGAAGACCCGGTATTTGCGAGAGCGATAGGATGACCTGTCGATTGACTCTGCACCGAGTTGGCCCGGTATAGAGTTCTTCATATGTGATGGGAAATCCGATCAGGATTGTGGATATCCGGATTGCAAGGACTTCTTTGTAAGTGCCTTCGGTTCTGTTCGAGCCCGGAACAGACTTGTATGGATTGTATGTCTGACATTACAAATTGAGATATAAATTAGATTTCTTTCAAATATATTTCTGTTGGTGGCGGAGAATTTATTCTTTTAGCTTAACACCCTTCTCTGAGACGTACGAGCTCAGAGGTTATGTAGTTGAAGGTTATCAGCGATATATTCCCAATTTGGTAATGTGACATGCTGAGTGTTGCTGTGAAATGATCATTGTGTTGATTATTTGTGATAGGATCATTTATTTGATCGTCTATCTTGGTGATCATTTCTATGATCATTTGTTGACCCAAAGCATGGCTTTTGTATAAAGTATGTTTTTGTGGACGTGACTTCGTCGAGCCTCACACCCCGGAATGGTCAAAACAGGAAAGATGCGGCAAGGTTATGAGGGGTAGCGCCCTTTAGGGTATGTGCATTTCCTTCTGGAAAAGGGTGGTATCATGGTATGGAGCCCAGATATTTACTCATGTTGAAAACACTTTGTGATTTTGTGAATTGATTACGAGCGCTCGGTTAAAGGTCCCAAAGGACCGGGGGATGGCATACTCGGTCAGTTGTTACTCAGTTCGGGGTAACCCGACCTTGTGTTGGTAGAGATCCGGTTTGGTTCTCGGGTGTAACAACCCTAGATTTTTGTATATTACTTAAATTGGACTTTCTTTTATTTTTAAATTAATTTTATTTCAAACATTTCATTTTTAAATATAAATGTTGATTATTAAGTGATTTATAGTTCAAACTAGTATAATTTGAATATTTTACTGTAAAGTGAATTTCTGGTCAAACTGTTCAAACTTTGACTTTTAAACTTCAAATTTAAATTATTTTAAATCTTAAATTTAATCTTTTATTATGAACATAGATTTAATAACATGAATACTACTTTTCATTTCGTTGGAAACGGAGTTAAATTGTGAAAGTTATGAACATTTCAATTTTTAGTATAATTGGTTTTTTTGTGCAATTTTGCCTATTTGAAATTTTATAAATCATATTTTCTTTCTTATATTTTATTGTAATATTTGTAAATATGTTAATTTATGTATATTTTCATCTCTAAATATTTTAAAAATAATAGTAGAATTTTTCTAAAATTTACTATGATGATTTCCTATTTTTGAAGGCTGTTTTCCTATTTTCTGCTATTTTCTTCATAAAAAAATTATATGTAAATTAAATTTTAAATATTTATTTTGTGAATATATTTTTATTTTATGTTATTATTTATTTTTAAAAATATATTACAAGCTCATATGAATTTTATAAAATTTATTCTATTAAATTTCAAATTTTCCAGACTAGTTTACTATTTTTAGCTATTTTCTTAATTTAACTTTATATTATTGATAAATGTTTATATAAATTATTACATTTTGATAAATTTCGAAATTTTATCTGGTATTAGTATTATTACCAGAAATATAAATTTATAAAAAAATTAAATAAAGAAATATGAAAGGTTTCTGAAACCCTTTACATTCCTAAGTCTTTTAATCTTCTGCCTTTTCATTTCTTAACCTACATCTTTATTGTTTTTTTCTTTGGCCGTACAATTCCTTCTCATTTCAGCTGCCTCCTTCATTCTTTTTCACGTGAACTCAAAAATATTTCTCACACAAAAAAAGGTGCGGCCATAGTTGATCAAAAAGATTGGGTAGAAACTTCTTCCTTTCTCTTGTTTTTCTATTGATTTCTATTGATTGTTTGCATTTGTTCTCACTTGATTTGATAGGATGCACCAACTCCAGCCCTTAGCCGACCTCCACCACCTCATTCTCTGATCATCACCCCCTCCAGTCCACCACCCCATCAGGCCGAGCAACCCCAAGGCAAGCCTCACCACCAAAATGCACAAATCCATCACCTAGCATTCAAGCCTAGCCTAGTTTGCATCTAACACCTTCATCTCCCTTTAGCCGCCACCTAGACCGACCAACCACCATCACCACTGACCTAATCTCGACCTAACACACCTCTACACACCCTCACCTGACCATACCTAAAGTGTCCATGCCCTCCTTGGCCTTGGCCTAGCCTTGTAGTTGCATAGAATCCTTGCTATTGCCTTCTAATGTTAGATTTTGCATCACCAAATGTTGCACCACTTTCTCTAGGCTAGGCCGACCCATTCCAATCCATGACCTGATCCAAATACATTCTTTGGCCGTGCAAACCTGATCCATAGTTGAAGCATAGATGGTAGGAAGCAAGTGCAAACACTTTGGCTTTGTTTATGCATCCATTTCTAGCTTTGTTTAATGGTATTTTGTGTTGAAACTTATGTGTTGTTATACTTGTTTTGTTGAATGTATCTAAGGGAATTGATACTTTGGCTCTCCCACTCATCTTTGTGTCGTGTTATCATTCTTGTTGGGATCTCATTCGTGCATTCGTTGTTGTGTCTCCAGCTCAAACAAGTGAGTTATCCTCACCAGACAATATGTACATATATAACTAGTAAATTGACCCCTTTTGAATCTGTAAAATGCATTAACATGTTACATATGCTATATTATGATTATATGATGTTCACCCATGCTTAAACACCTATTATAACATCTGCTACTGTTATATTATGTTGTTCTGTTTTTTTTATCAGTTTATCACACTGCAAGTTCCCTTTAGATTAGAATCACTATGGGTTGAAATGATACATACCCGAACGGACTTTAGAATAGGGGAAAATCGTTATGGGCTGAAATGATAGGCCTGAGCGATTTTCATTTTATTTCATTTACTTGGGACTGTGGGTTTGAAATGATAAAACCCGGATTTTCTTTGTAAATTACGGGTTGAAATGATACATAACCCGTATCACTTTACCTAGGCTAGAAAATTATATACAGACCCGTAGTTAAAATATATTTTTCTAAAATTTTTAAAAATATGTTTGAAATGTAAATATTATAATATTTTGATTTAAAACATAATAAAAAATGATTTTTGTAAAGTATTATTGATTTTTTTTGGAAATTTATAGGTTAAATAAATTATGGAAAAGTTAGAAAATTTAAATGTAAGTTATTTTGGAAATTTTGATTTAATTATAATTGGAAATTAAATTAAATATGAAATTATGATAAATTTATGATAATTTGAATTTAAAATGAATTTAAAATGATTTTATAATATATTAATGATTTTTGAGTAAAGTTAAAAAATGAAAGGGATGATTATTTAAGTTGAAATTTTGAAATATAACCAAATGGGAATTTGTGAATTTGGCTTAAAAGTGAATTTTAAGTCAAGTGAATAAAATTGAAATTAAGTTATATTTTGAAATTTAAACTTAAGTGTTAAGTTGAAATTTAATTTAATGAATTTAAATTTGAATGTTGAAATTTAATAAGTGAATTATTACTAAATCTTGATTTTTGAATGGAAATTTAACTTTATAAAATCATGAACTTAAGGAAAATTAAATGTTGTTTATAAATGTGAAAATGTATGATTTTATAAGTTAAAAATGCTTAAATAAAAATATAATTGGTTGTGAAATTATATTGAATATTTGAAGTTAATTAACTGCATTTTTGAAATGCTATTAATTGCAATTTAAATGATATTACAGCATTTGGAAATGATGTAGTTGATGATAATGAACTAAAAAGCTAAATTGAATTAAAGGCTATTATAGCAATCTTTTTAAGTGCTATAATTGTTGAATTTAACTAAGTTTATTTGAAATATTAAGTAAACCCTATTACAACATTTTTAAAAATGCTGTCTTTTGTTAAATTGAACTGTTTTGAATGTAACTTTCCGTAACGTTTTCTAAATGCCGCGAAAAGTGAATTTTCATTGTTTTGATAAACTTAAGTGAATAAATGAACTTTGGAAGTTGAAATTTTTGGAAATTTAATAATTTAATTATTAAATATAATAACTTCATTTTAATGATTTAAAATGATTTTTGAAATATAAACTGTTTGGAAATGTAAATTGAAATGGTATTTTAAATTGAATAAAATGAATAATGATTTGAAATGAATGTGGTTTTGAAAAGATATGATATTTTGGTTTATTAAAATGATTTGAAATGAAGTTTTGGAAAGATATGATATTTTTGATATATTAAAATGATTGAAATGACTTGAAATGATATGATATTTTGATATATTAAAATGATTTGAAATGTGGTTTTGAAATGATATGATATTTTGATATATTAAAATGATTTGAAATGTGGTTTTGAAAAGATATGATATTTTGATATATTAAAATGATTTGACAAGAATTTCTGGAAAGATATGATGTTTCAAAATGGTTTGGAATTAATTTAATCATTATTTTGATAAAGATTTGGATTTGAAATGATATCCTATTTTGAAGTATAAACATTATTTTAAAAGTTATAACTACGAGTTATAATAACGATTGGTTGGCAAAGAGACCGGGATCGGATATCTGGCATACTCTCTGTCGATACCGAAAACCACTTTGACAACCGTGTACGCGGTGGAGATTCTAGAATGAAGTAGGATGGTGGCGACGTTCTTGAGGTATATTACGTGGACCCAACTCCCGTAAGTTGGCATAAGGTGGCTAAAACAGGAGCGATCTCGGGCCAAGTGAGGTCATTCCTCCTATCGAACACATTCCTTCGATACTATACTCTTACTGGTGATTGATTAGATGGCCATCCTCCGATTTTGATATGGGAGTGTGTTCCGAGGTGGGCGTATGTGGCTGCTGCGTTACCACCAGCCCGTGTGCGTAATTGGTATATCTACCCTGGCATTGCCTTGTGTGCCGTGTCACCTACCATACCGAGCCTTTACTACGAGTTTGTTTTTCTCCCGTAGCCCGTGTGGTATCCTCAGACAGTCACCCGGAGTGGAGATGGCATGATATTGGATGGACTACTGGGACTATTATGTGTGAAGGGTGATATGGGTAGCCCAGAACGCTATTTAAAAGTAAGTTTATTTTACCGTAGACATTATTATAATAGCGAAATATTACTACATAGTAAATAGTTTAACGGATCCTTAAAGGATGGGCGGTCTCAGGCATCCTTTAAGTTACTTGTACCTTATTACAGTTCATTTGAGTTGGTTTACATTATATAAGTATATATTGTCCTGACTCGAGTGTTTGTATTTTTATTTACGCTCGGGTCAGCCTGAGTTATTCACAGATTTGGATTCCACTTTCTGGAGATTGGAATCGCTGGAGATTATCTGCTTATCTAGTTTTATCTATTCTAGTTCTATTGTTCTATTCAGCTTGTACTTGGTTATCATCTTAAGAGTTCTGTTGTACTTTATTTAGTCTGTTGTATTTTATTTAACTCTGATATATTTATATAGTGGCTTCATGAACTACTATTTCTTTTACTTCCGCTGCATTATTAAATACTCTGTGTCTGTGATCTGTGATTTTATTTACTGTATATTCTGACATATGCCAAATTTTATTTACAATGCGGTATTTTGAGCAATTCAAGTCCGACATGTGCGGATGCGAATGGTTGAAAATATCGGGTTGTTACATCGGGGATGTCCTTCCAGAGGCATTCTCATGTGGCAATGGAAAGTTCCTTGGCCTGACCATTCGTTGGAAATCCAAAGAAACAATACGAGACTTGTACGGTTTTAGTTGTAGAACCTGCCATTTAATATGGTAGCTATAGTAAGCATACTATAATGGTACCTATGCTGGCTAAGATTTATATTCTACTTTCGAAATGATTTTTCCCTACACTATGCACTAATAATAATATCAAATGTTTCTTTTAAATGCGTATCAATCATCTTTGACTATCATAAGGAGAAATCTCCTCCAAGTCTGCGTTTGCATTGTGTGTGTGGCGGGAGGTCTTATGGTAGTCTCATTTTTAAAAGCATTGCGAATTGACTTAAAAAATTATTCTTCTATTTTGATTTTAAAGTTAAATAAACTGTTTTGAGTTCTCACACCAGTCACATGACTGACTCGGAGTTTATTGTTTTCCTTCCTAAACTCTGGGTGCCCACCAATTTCCACACGGGCAGTCAAGAGTTAAGGTTTATCAGGATATTTCTGGAGTTGCTGGAGGCAAGATGGATTACATGACGTATTACTAGTATATAGTATTTCTTTTCCGCTGTTTGATGTTGTTGTTGTTGTTGTACACTCTGATGATGATGTAATGAAATGTAATAACTGATATAGTTCTTTGTTTAAAGATTATTCATTTATTTATTATATGTTGTTCCGCTGCGAATTGTGAGATTCTGTTGTTGTTCTGTTGTTTCTTTCTGTTGCGTTCTATTTTCTTTTCTCTCTATTTTCTATCTTTTCCTATATCCTTCTCTTCTTTCTTTTCTTTTCTTTTCTTCTTCTTAAACCCTAAGTGTTCGGTTTTTCGGCATTCGATTTCTCGGCAGTTGATACAGTGGACGTATTGATGTCAGTTTTCGGAAGTTGAAGAATCGGGTCCTTACATCTGGTATCAGAGCATATGGTTAAGCGACAACCATGGTTCTATTGGGTATTACTCATTAGAGATAGAGTCAGTAGTACTCTAGAATGATTTTGAGTGTAATAATAGCTATGAGAGCGTATTTGTTAGTGAATATTAAAAAATTGTTTTATATTGTGATGATTGGTTTATTGAGTGGCATATGAACTTTCGTCAGCGCGGTCTGCAAAACTATGCCGAAGGAGTTTCTAAACACTTGAATAGAACAATTCGACACGATATTTTTTTAAATTGGGTAAAGAAATAATTTTACCTTGATTATATTTTATATATAAAGGAATAATTTTTCAGAATTATTAAAGTGTATATAAGTTGATTGTTTAGTTGTTTGAATAATCTAAGTAAAAGAATAATTGTATAAGCAAAAAGAATTATAAGAATTGAATTATAATTAAAGTGATTTACAATTATGAAATAAACTTATATATATAAGAAGTGAAACTGTATGAATATTTTTATGAATATGAGTTGTAAATAAAAATGAATTTAAAGTTAAATGGAAATTTACTTTAGAAATGGAGTATAACTTAAGAGTATGTTGAATGAAGTTGATTTCGGTATCAAAGTAAATTAATAAAGATAAGTGATAGATATGAACTTGAGTTATGTAAATGAAATTCAACTTTTGAAATTAAATTGGATTAATGGATTGAATGTATAATCAATTAAATGTAAATTAAGTTGATATGAAATGATGAATGTAAGTGTTAATTCATTAAAATCTAATGTTATTGGAAGCTGAATAATTGAATGAATATAAGCAGAGGAATTTGGTTGTAATTGATATACATTGATTGTTATATGGTTGTTAGTTGATTGATTGTATATAATTCATTAAGATTTAATGAAATTGAAAACTAAAGTAATTGAAATTCAATTGGAAGTTAAGTGAATCTTAAATAGAATTGAATTTGAATTGGAAGTGAACCAACTTGAATATGAATTAGTGAATATAAACTAATTGAAAATGAATGTTAGTAAGAACATCCACTGTTAATGAATCGAATGTGATTAAACTGAAAACCCATTTCATTGAATATTAATGAGAATATGAATGAATATTTATTGGTTATGGATGCTTGTTGGATGATAGTTGGTTGATGTTTGCATTTGTTGTTTGTTTGCATTTGCTATGTTGGCACATATAGTTGTTATGTTACTATATGATGTATATTGAGATTATTTTCATATATGCATGATTCTCATGTTGTTTGTTGAGTGTTTAGTAGGTGCGGATCGCGTTTGCTTCGCATTTGGAGCTCGCTTTCGCGCTATATTAGCCGTATATGCTTGCTAATAAAATATAAGGTACATATCTCGGATTAAATATCGTACTTTTACATTTTTTTCCCTTTGGGATGCCTCATTACGTGATGAGATGTATATTTGTGATATATATACTGTCATTTTTTTTTCGGATCGAGCCGCGCAAAGGAGACTATGGCGAATTTTTCCGGAAATTTAAGGCGTTGGAAAAAATTTGAGAAAATTGGAAAATTTTGAAAACTATAACTTTGATTTGGAGTTGAAAGTTAAACAATAGTAGTTGTTTTTGAAAAGATAACTAAGTATGATTTGAAAACTTAGTAAGTATTATAAGAAATTTAACTATGAATTTTGGAAAAGTTAATAGATTCTGTAACTTTTCTTACTTGTTAATTTCGAGGACGAAATTCTTTTAAGGGGGAAAGATTGTAACGACCTAGGATTTTTAGTAATTAAAATTTGAATATTTAATTAATTTTAAATATTTATTAGTGAATTTATAAGTCGAATAAATTTTATTTTGAATAACTGGATTTAACTGAATAATTAAATCAATAATTTAATATGTGAAATTATGGAAAATAATTGAAAATTGAGTTAAATATGATTGTAAATGATTTGTAAAATTTTATTTTATCATATTGAAGTTAGAATGATATTTTAGAACTTTTAAAATCGAATTAGGAGTTTATTTTTGAAAATTGAATATTTTAATATTTAATCGACTAGTGAAATTAGTCAATTTTCAAACAGTCTCAGAATTGGACGAAACTAGTTCCATTAGATCCGTAATAGTTAGTTATTACCGGATTTCAATTTTCATAGCAATCGGAGTTATCGTTTGATCGTGGCAGCTCGAAACGCATTGAAATTGTTTTAATATTTATTTGGCGAGTTAAAATAGCCATTTTTCAAAAAGTCTCGGATTTCGACGAAACCAGTTTCATCGGATCCGTAATGTGATATTATTGTAAGGTTTCAAATTTCGTGTCAATTGGATTTACCGTTTGTCCGGTACAAATTAAAACGACTAGAAAATCGCTTAAATCGGTTTAATTTAAATTGAACGTTTATAGCCATAACTCGCACAGATGACCGAATTAGCTTTCGAAACCTATTCCATTGTGTCCGGAACATGGGGTAAACCCTAGAAACGCTGGTTACGGCGTGTAAATCGGAGTTCGGAATTTCCGGAATGAATAGTGTCGTTCGTTTTCCTATAAATAGACCATCTCCATTCACAAATAGAAAAAAAAATATCTAAACCCTAGTTTCTATACGCAGCCTCCACCATCAATTCGACGGCCTGAAAATGTTGTTCCTTTCTCTCTCAATTTCTCTAAATCCGTAGACAATTAGGAGAAGTGTTCAGCTAATGAAAGGAAGAGCATTGCGAGAGCTTTATATCCGTACGGTGATGATGGGGTTTGGCGTCGCGTGGAGGAGGGCAGTGGGCCGCGTTCTCTGCAGGTTGCGCACGCATTTCGAGCATAAGGGGGTGGACGAGTTTGGAGATGCTTGGGCCGAGCATGGAGGTTGGGTCGGCCTTCGACGTGGAGATGCCTAATCAAATTTTTATCGAGCGATGAAGTCGAAAAATCAAAACCTAATGTTGGAGCTATGGGTTATGTATATGCGGCAATGGCCTGTAGAAGAGAACGAAGAAGAATGGGGTAGGGGGGTGCGGCCCAGATGCAAAGTCACAGGATCCAACGGCTTAGATTAAGATAGGTTTAAAATTAAATAAATTGTTGTAAATTTATATTAAAAATTTGTGTAAACTTGTAAAATGCATATCTTTTTCATACGAGGTCGAAAACGCGCGAAACCAGTTGCGTTGGAATCGTATGGACGAGCACTACGCGATGGAGTTAGATTGGAGTCGTTTGTAGTTAGTGAGAATTTCGGGTAAAATTAAACGCACGTTTAATTTTATTCGAAATAAATCGCTAAAACGAAATTAAAATCAAGGTGAGAACTTCTCACTCAATCGAATCAGTTTCGATTTTAATTTTAAATAGTTAGATTTAAAATATTTGAATGCATGTTTGAATGATGATTGTTATCTATTGATTGTTAAAAATAGACATTATGCGCCGTTAGTAAGCGGATGTTATTTATTAAAAACATATACCGCGAATATTTCATAAACAGTGAAATTGGTATTATATATAATAGCAATATATATATATTGGCATATGTATATATTGGAGTTATTGATTTCCCGCATTTGTATAGCGGATGAGACCCTATTGCGCCGTCTATTAAGCGGATAATATTTTAAATCCCATATACCGCGATAATTCGGTACTGGAGCGGAATTGGTATTGTGCTAATGTTTGTGGATGCAGGAAAAACAGGTTGGGGGGATCCAACTGGATTCCTCAACAGTATTTATTTGATTTCAGATATTTTGATATTTGATGGATTATCATATCGATATATGATATTGTTGTTGTCGTGATTGACTATTTGGTATGTAGCATCATTGGACCAAGTTTTGGAATTTTAAAAGGATTTCAAAGTGATTTTTGAAAGTATACGTTTATAAAATATTTTTGAAATTGATTCATTTTAAATAAATAAACGTTATAATTTTAATGTTATAAAAATTATGATTTTTGAGAAATACAGTTAAAAGTTAATTTTTGAAAATATGGGATTAATGATTTTATAAAATAGTTTAAACTGGGATTTCTGAATTTATTATAAAAAGTTTAAAAATAGGATTTATAAAATTTAATTATTTTATAAATCAAAAATAATGAAATTATAAAGGACTTTGAAGACGTTTCGAAATAATAATATAAATTGATTTATATTAAAAGATTGATAAATTGATATTTATAAATTAAAAATATTGGAATTATAAAACGAGCTTTTATAAGTGTTAGAATGAATTGTAAATGAATTTCATAAATGAATGAAATCTATAGGATTATAACGGTGAAGTTATAAATGGAATTTTATAAATAAAATTTATAAATTTATTTAAGGAATAGATTTGGATAAATAAATGAATCTTATAAGTTATAAGATTTATAATTATGAAGTTTAAAGGAACGATTTTGTAAACAAATAAATTATAAGCATTTAATTTATAATATGGACTTTCGGTATATAATTGAATTATAAATCGAATAGGTTAATAAAGGAAATTTATTAAAGAAAGTTGATATAAAATAAATAGAAATAAAATTTATAAACGTTGTTTTATAAATCGGCAACGACTTATCTTGATAAGTAAATTGTTGTAATTTATTAATGGAGTTATATTCACGTTTTAGACAGTGAATAATCCTTTAAAGTAAAATGAATAGAAAGGATGAAATTGGTTAACGTAGTATATTCACGTTTCTGAATAGTGAATAATATGTTAAAGAAAATGTTTTGGATGTGATATTTGAAATAGAATTAAAACGATCAAACGATGTTTTAAAATGTGTTAAGATTCGAAACCATAGATTTCAACATTTATTGTTGAAATAGACGTTTTCGAGAAATAAAAGGGAATGGTGGACTATCACACTGTTGTTATAGTAAATGATTTCCGAAAGGAAATGTTTTGTATAGTATTGGGATTTATATATCTATTTTAATTTCGAAACCCTATACTAGTGATTTTGGGTTGTCGTAACGATGTTTTACGCAACATTCGTTTTGGCCCAAATAAATATGGTTAAGAGAATGATTTCCTTAAAGAATGAAATATATGCTTAATTTCGATTCAAGTATATTGAATATTTTCCAAGAGTTGAGAATAAATGGATTTGTGAATAACTTATTAAGTAAGTATGGAAATGTTTTCCAATATAAAGTGAATATTTTGAGAATTTATCGTTTTGAAGATAAATTGAAATGAATAATTGAAGTCGTATATTCATAGATATTTGGAATATAAATTCACTATGGAATTTATAAAAGAAGGTGGAATTCGTTTAAAAATAAATATTGATTTATTTTTGAGATATTGAAACTATATATCTAGTAAAGATATTTTTGGGAAATAAATTATTTGGAATCTGGTGATGTTGTGCATATCCATTGATAGTTCAATAACCGACTATCAATATTTACCTTTGAAGGGTATTTGTTGTGATTTGCTGAATTTGAATGCACACTTATTTTTAAATTATTGCTCTCGTTATTCGGATTACCCATTCCGAATAGTGATACGACGTAATGGATAGCATTGAAGATCGGTGTTGAAGACCCGGTATTTGCGAGAGCGATAGGATGACATGTCGATTGACTCTGCACCGAGTTGCTCCGGTATAGAGTTCTCCATATGTGATGGGAAATCCGATCAGGATTGTGGATATCCGGATTGCAAGGACTTCTTTGTAAGTGCCTTCGGTTCTGTTCGAGCCCGGAACAGACTTGTATGGATTGTATGTATGACATTACAAATTGAGATATAAAGTAGATTTCTTTCAAATATATTTCTGTTGGTGGCGGAGAATTTATTCTTTTAGCTTAACACCCTTCTCTGAGACGTACGAGCTCAGAGGTATGTAGTTGAAGGTTATCAGCGATATATTCCCAATTTGGTAATGTGACATGCTGAGTGTTGCTGTGAAATGATCATTGTGTTGATTATTTGTGATAGGATCATTTATTTGATCGTCTATCTTGGTGATCATTTCTATGATCATTTGTTGACCCAAAGCATGGCTTTTGTATAAAGTATGTTTTTGTGGACGTGACTTCGTCGAGCCTCACCCCCCGGAATGGTCAAAACAGGAAAGATGCGGCAAGGTTATGAGGGGTAGCGCCCTTTAGGGTATGTGCATTTCCTTCTGGAAAAGGGTGGTATCATTGTATGGAGCCCAGATATTTACTCATGTTGAAAACACTTTATGATTGTGTGAATTGATTACGAGCGCTCGGTTAAAGGTCCCAATGGACCGGGGGATGGCATACTCGGTCAGTTGTTACTCAGTTAGGGGTTACCTGGCCTTGTGTTGGTAGAGATCCGGTTTGGTTCTCGGGGATGTCCTTCCAGAGGCATTCTCATGTGGCAATGGAAAGTTCCTTGGCCTGACCATTCGTTGGAAATCCAAAGAAACAATACGAGACTTGTACGGTTTTAGTTGTAGAACCTGCCATTTAATATGGTAGCTATAGTAAGCATACTATAATGGTACCTATGCTGGCTAAGATTTATATTCTACTTTCGAAATGATTTTTCCCTACACTATGCACTAATAATAATATCAAATGTTTCTTTTAAATGCGTATCAATCATCTTTGACTATCATAAGGAGAAATCTCCTCCAAGTCTGCGTTTGCATTGTGTGTGTGGCGGGAGGTCTTATGGTAGTCTCATTTTTAAAAGCATTGCGAATTGACTTAAAAAATTATTCTTCTATTTTGATTTTAAAGTTAAATAAACTGTTTTGAGTTCTCACACCAGTCACATGACTGACTCGGAGTTTATTGTTTTCCTTCCTAAACTCTGGGTGCCCACCAATTTCCACACGGGCAGTCAAGAGTTAAGGTTTATCAGGATATTTCTGGAGTTGCTGGAGGCAAGATGGATTACATGACGTATTACTAGTATATAGTATTTCTTTTCCGCTGTTTGATGTTGTTGTTGTTGTTGTACACTCTGATGATGATGTAATGAAATGTAATAACTGATATAGTTCTTTGTTTAAAGATTATTCATTTATTTATTATATGTTGTTCCGCTGCGAATTGTGAGATTCTGTTGTTGTTCTGTTGTTTCTTTCTGTTGCGTTCTATTTTCTTTTCTCTCTATTTTCTATCTTTTCCTATATCCTTCTCTTCTTTCTTTTCTTTTCTTTTCTTCTTCTTAAACCCTAAGTGTTCGGTTTTTCGGCATTCGATTTCTCGGCAGTTGATACAGTGGACGTATTGATGTCAGTTTTCGGAAGTTGAAGAATCGGGTCCTTACACGTTTTCACATACTCAGTTTGTTATTACATTTAATATTTTTCACTTTTTGTTTGGTATAAACAATTCCTCTTAACCATTTATTCAAACTCTTATTAAAACTTCCAAATCATCTTTAAATTACTTAATTATTCTTTTAAAATTATTCACAAAAGGTTTATAAAATAATTGTTAAGTTTAAAACTACATTTCAAAAGTTATTTAAAACTGCTGCGAAAAGCATTGCGAAAAGTGTTGCAAATAGTGTTTTAAAAGTTATATTCTTCAATACGACTTCTATATCATTTAGAAATCCATCTTTTCAACTTAAATTTCTATTAAATTTTTTTAAAATATTTTAGAATTTATTTCATATGTTTAAAACATTTAAAATATCAATTTTAAACTTTGGTCACTTAATTGCAAAAGCGCAATTTTTCTAGAAAATCGTTTTGGACATATTTTACAAGATGAAATCTTGATTTTCTTTATTTATTTCTTTAAACATATTTA
The DNA here is from genome assembly GCA_030765085.1 of Allium cepa. Taxonomy (NCBI): domain Eukaryota; kingdom Viridiplantae; phylum Streptophyta; class Magnoliopsida; order Asparagales; family Amaryllidaceae; genus Allium; species Allium cepa. Next base: position 833,228,354 of record CM060941.1, read on the forward strand.
AATGTTTATAAAACATTTGTTACTCATCTTAAAACTTTTTTCGAAAGATTTAAGCATTCCATATACACCATTTTATTTTCAAAAGGAAAGTGATTTCCTTTGTGCTTATCGACGTGTATTAACGCGACCTGTAAAACAATTTAACAATCAAATCGAACAATAAATACTTGATGATCAAAGCATATATAAGCATCCATAGCAATCATAACACATCATCAAACATGTATATATAAAAATATTGATATTAATAGAGTTACTTACAATAAACTAAAGCTATAAACTTTCTACCAACATTCTAATCAACCAATACTTCACTAACTACTTCCTGCTCCATTGAACACTAGAAAAAAAACACCCTCTCTCTTCCAACAGCTTGGGCGAGGCTTGAGTGGAGGTTGGCCAAAAGTATAGAGAAGAAGCGGTAGAGCTTTGAACTTAAAAGCGGTAGAATGAGGCAAAGTGGCCAACATGAAAGTTGTAGCCATTGGAAAAATACATGATTTGAAGAAGATAATTTTGTATTTTGGTTCTGCTTTGAAGGAGTTATGGCTGAGAGAAGAAGAGTTAAGTATGGAGAAAAGATGAGTTTGGTTTGAAGAGAATGAACATTAATTTCTTTTGAACATTTTATACATATTTTGACAGTAATTCTTTCTAATTTTTTTCTATGGCTTAGAAGCCATTAAATAGAAGAAGAAGAAGATGAAGAAGCTTGAGAAAAGAAGAAGAAGAAATGTGAATGAACGTGAAGAAGGATGTATGTATTTATAGAAAAAGAAAGAAGTGGTAATTTCATAATAACCTCTTGCCAAATTACCAATCTAACCTTACTTCAACCTAAACCAAACTCCACTTTTTCAACACTTAACATCATACTTTCACTTTTTACTTTATGTCTTAGTCACTTAAAGATTTAGTGAAGAAAAGTAATTATTTTGTTGGATTTTGATGTTAATTGGATTTGATGTTTACTTTTGACTTTCCTTAAACTTACTTTTCTTAATGACATTCTAGAATTTCCTAATCTTATTCAGTAAAAGTGAACATGATTAATGAATTCATTAATACTTATACTATTTGAATATATGTTCCTATATAAGAAAATAGAGGTGCGACAATGTTGTGACAACTTTTAATCGATAAAATGTTGATTTTCGACAAAATGTTTTACGGTCACATTTTGACGTTTTTGTTAAACTATTTATTTATGTAAACCAAATTTAAAATAAATTTTTATATTTATATTTAAATATATAAACACTTATAAATAAATTAGAATAATTTATTTAACTATTGAAACTTACTTTTTGAAATCAGCATTTTGTCACTTTTGTCGATATAGGAAAATGTCACTATTTTTGTGTATATTTATCTTTCCAAATCCTATCTAATATTCTTTGAATCGTATAATATTACCTATTTTATATTCAAAATCACCTTAAATAGTATTTTTTAAAATGGTCACATTTTGGGTCATTACACTAGATTTCATATTAAAAAATATCCTTTAATATAAATTAATAAACTTTCAAATTATTCCTCAAGATTTCGAAATGTTTATTAACTCAAACCATAAAATAATTTTAACACATTCAATAATTCAAATCACAAAGCACACATTATCTGTTATCTATTATATGTATATATTAAATACATGCACAAACAGATTTGTACACTGAGGGAATTATCGGTAGTCCACTAGAGGTCAACCTATAGGTAGTCGAGTGGTGACCCTATCGCTGTCGTAATTTCCAAAAGCATTTCAATCCAAATACAATCCAGATTCAACCCAATCAAGTTCAAATTCAATCCAAATCACTAGTGTACTCAAGATTCAAGAAATATGTACATATAAGCAATTCATACATATTAATATATATGAATTTAGACTTAGTAGTGAGTTAGGAAACACTCACCTTAACCTGCTTATGTTTCTACTTCTGCTTCCTTCTTCTCCTTTTTACTTCTCACTACTGGTTTCCAACAACTTAAATCTTGGACAAAATGCAATGTACTTCATGTATGTGGGTATAACTTGATGTTGAGATGCTCATATATAGATTTGAAATTTATAGAATTTTATTTCTATTTTTATTTAAATTTTAGAAGGAGGAGAAGAGTTTCCTCGTTATTGTTTATGAACTAGAAAATTAAAATATCAAAAGAGGGAGCTTGTGTGAAGTAATTTCCTGAAGTAGGGAGTGTTTTCAAGACTTAAGGATAAGTATGAGTGTGAATATAGGTTTAGGCAAAGGAGTTAGGATTTTGGCTAAGTAAGCTTCATATTGATTATTAAAACAAAACAATCTCTGCTTCTTTTATGTTACAAATTATTTTCCATTTGCCTCAAACAACTATTAGTTCCCAAATAAATATTATATTTACATCACTTAAGTAGTAACATAGCATTATGGAATTTTGTTCAATTTATTTCCCACGAATTCTTTACTTTAATTGATGGGGATTTTCACTTCAAGGACTTATTTATGCAGGGTAATAAGTTTTAAGGACACTACTTCTGAAAAATTAGTTTTAAGGATACTTTACAGGAAAAAGATAAAAGAATTTACCCTTTTCGGTTATACATAAATAATGATAAAAGGATTTATCATTTTTCTATATAGCTTAAAAAGATAAATGAATTTATCATTATGCTGTAAATTATCCTTATAACTAATTATTTAGAAGTGTTGTCCTTAAAAATTATTACCCTACGAATAGAAGCCCTTCAACCTAATTTCCACTTAATTGATTATTTCAAAGTTTCCATACTTGTACTTTGTAGTAAAAAAATTATTAACTCAAACTAATTCAAATTTCCATTTTGAAATTATTTCTTACTCATATCTACATTATTTATTCCATATATAATTTTAAAAATTATCATTTCCATATTTTAACTCATTTTGATTTAATAACATATATTTACATTTTAAACCTATTCATTAAAACAATTCCAAAATTATTCTCGTTTAATCTTTAAAAATCCATTTTAGTTACTTAAATCGTCAATAATAATTTTAAATAATTACCTCTAAACATTGTGTTTTTATAGACCTTCCCCTTAAGAAAATTCCATCTTCACAATTTTCACTTGGGGAAAGTTTATAACTAAGCTGATAACTCGTATCTTAAATACACCATCTTCAATTATATAAAAATAGAAAACAAAGAACCATCAATACAAATTTCATAATACTCTATCTTTACTATCTCGGTCAATACCTGTAGTGATATGCATCAACCAGTCAAATATCACATAGAGCTATGCAAAATAATGATTATTGCTTTCATCGATGGCTTAATACAAGATTTGGATTTCACCTCCCTTGCCCAACGTCTTGAATTATGGATTTTGACTTTTAAATGAACTCATTTAGAGAAGATATCAATATTTACACAAATAATCAGAAATGCATTCTACATATGTTAATTACTCTGAGATGCTTCAGAATAATCTCTTATAGCACGAAGAAATTCCACAAATTCACAACACCCAAACAATATAGAATTATCTTATCGATTCAAAAATAGATTCTCTTATATTTATAAATAAAAACATCTCAACCAATTTTCAAATTCCAAAATAGTGAACTGATCAATTAACTTCTGAGAAGTAATGATACTCCATAAATTCTTTTTTATTTAGAAATATGTTTACCAAAAATAAAAATTACTTTTTATAATTACAAAATCCTTCATCTCAAATAAATTGCTTTCAAATTACTTTACATAAAAATTCTCATTTTATAAATAATTTAACCACTTTTCAAAATTTGGAATTTCTTCGACTAAAACAAAAAAAAATTCCTAAATAATTTTCTCTAAAATTTTCTTCTCACGATTTAATGTAAATACCTTTGTAAATCATTTTTTTTGAATAAATTAATGTCGATTAAACACACTTAGGTATTTAACGTTTCAAAACTAAAACTACATTTCTTTAAAATAAACCTTTCATGTTCCAAAATATCATTTTAAACTTAATATATATATATATATATATATTCAAATCAATATAACCATTTTCTAAAGCCCGTTCCATATAAGTCACATTATAAAGTTTAACACTAAGAATTAGGTAAAACTATACTTCTCTCTAAAATGAGCCTTCTTAGAAATATTTCCATTAATATTTACAATCTTCAAAATATTTATGATAAAATCTATTTCACAAAAATCTAATCGTTATTCAATTTTTAATTTCCTTTCAAATCGAATCTCGCTTTGAAATCATAACCAAACCAATGCTATCTTTGAGTGTTTAGAAATGTACATAAGCAAAAATAATTTTCTTTTCCTTAGTATTTTATTATAACAGACTTAATTCAAATACTTCTCCAAAGTTTCTTTTCATATCGACTTTATAAATCCATTTTAGTATAGTACAATCTTATGATACTTTAATACAGTCTTTACTAATACTTATAATAATGCACACTTTCTTTATAAAACTTTTCTTAATCCCAAAATATTAAATTCTTAGGACTACGCTTCTCTAGAATATCTTATTATCACATAATCAAAATATCTAAAACTATATAATTTTTTATATTTCAAATATTTATAAATTATAATTTATCAAAAACATGTATGAATTAAATTTTCATTTCTTACCATACTGTATTATTTTCATATTCTAACATTAATGGCAACCAATTTCTAATTATACACAGTTATTAAAAAATTCCACACAAATCAGTTCAACATGCAATATATATATATATATATATATATATATATATATATATATATATATCAAATTTTTAAATACTATAAAAGACAACGACATTGCATCGCCATATATTTCCAGTAATGATAATCATCATTTGGCCACAATGTGTACTAGATAATCAACACTGCCTTGCCAACTATGACAAATGCAACGACCCAGAATTTCACTTCTTTGATTTGTGAATATTTAATTAATTTTAAATATTCAATATATGGGTTTTATAATGAAAATAAAACTCTTTTAAATAATAATTAATGACGGTGAAATCATTTTCAAATTTTGTTTACAAAACGTTTAGTTCGAAATAAAATTAAAAAAGTGATCAGAATTTGTTTTTCGAATTTTCAACTTTTTGTCGAATAAAATTTATCGAAAACATTATGAACTCTAGTATAAGTTTGTACACATTCAAAATGTAAATAAGTTAGTGTATAAAGGTATATACAAAGGTATATATACATGTATATATTAGAAGATCCTATAAGAGACATGATTTGATATATCAGAAACTTAGTACCTAAACATGTTTTCTTTGACATGAGGAGGGGGACAAGGTGGTTGGTGGAAATGGAATGCTGGTGGAGGGTGTAGAGCTGGCATTCATTTGTGGAGGGCAAAGTGCGCAAGGGTAGTTTGGTAATTTCATGTTTTTATTTATTTATAAAACTTCTTTCCTATTTTCTTCTCCACTTTCATTTGCATTTTCCCTTTTTTCCTAAGCTTCATATTCTTCTTTGTTTTAATGGCTTCCCTTTAGAATTCTAAAGAATTTAAATTTGAATTTTTACTTCTTTTTAAATGTTTTAAAAACTTTGTTTTAAACTTTTTCTTTCTTCATTTTTATCCTACTTCATCTGACTATAACTTCCTCTAGACTACTCCAAATCAAGATTTTTTTATTCAGACCACGCATAATTCCAGTGTTTACAACTTTTAATTCAACCATTTATTCAAATTTCAAAATTTTTTGGGGTCAAAAGTACTTTTTTTTCTGATTCATTTTCGGACCTATATTTTCAAGTCCAAAAATAACACTCCTGCTTTTAACCATATCTCCCTCAAAAAAAATCTAATTTGAGCGATTCTTTTCCCAAAATGATATAGAAAAGAATTTCAAAGAACTTTTCTTTTGACTACTTTTTAAAATTCTGAGAGTAAGATGGCCAAAAACTGGAGAAAAGATGACCCATTTTGGAGTTGATTTGTGGTTTTCCAAGCTTTGCAAGTTCTTAAGTATTTCAATTTTCAAAAGACTTTGCTTCGAGTTTGTAACTTCGGTGAACAAATTTTTGTTTTGGAAAAGTTTTTGACTTTCCATGTTAGTTAGTATGTTGTATGATATGTTGGTTTGAAGTGGTTAAATTATCATGTGATTGTTATATATACACATGTTGCTTGTAAGCTTGAATTTGAAGTCTAAATTTGTTGTAAATGGTTAAAGCTTACATTTTGCTTATGTTTGTGGTGTGATGTGATTATGGATGTTGCAGTTATGTATAAACTTAGATATGTGATACATATGCTAAGCAAGTTGATACATCAGTATGAAATTGGCGATTGAATTTTTTTGTCAAACTAATGTTAGTTTTAAAGGAACTCAAAATCATTTCAAAGGTTTCAACTTTGATTCCATATAAAAACTCTTACTATGTGTTTCGAGATAATTTAGCAAGTATTTAAGGGTTTGGTTTTCAAAATGAAAACCCAAAAACATTTTCAAGTTATGACATCCATAGCGGTAGTCGCTATGGATGCAGTTCGATAAAAGTTTGATTTTTGATAAGTTAAGTTTTTATACTTTAAAGTGTTTATGAAATGTTTTTAAAAACAATAATAATAATTAAGAAAAGTTAATTAAGAATTTAATAGTAATTATTAATTAATTAATTGTTATAATTAATAATTAATTAAGTATTCAGCAAGGTTTATTAATTTTAATTAGCTGAAGGTTAGTTACTAATTATTTATCTTTCAAAACGTAAGATTAATTTTTAATTAATTATGAGTTAAACATATGATTTATTTTTATTTAATTATTATTTAAATATAGGTTAATTATTATTCATATAATTAATCAAGTATTTAATTATTTTTAATTATAAATTAATTAAGGTTTTAATTTATAATAAATTATGTTTGAAGGTTTAATTTATTATTTATGTTTTAACTAAAGATTATTTCGTTAAACATTTGAGATTAATTAATATTTAATTATTAATAAAGGTTTTAAATTATTATTTAATAATTAATAAGGGATTAAATAAGGGTTTAATTTATGAATAAATTATTTATTAATGGTTTAATTAATTATTTATTTATAATTAAATTTCGTTCAAACTTAATAAAGATTAATTATGATTTAATAAGAATTTAGTTTGTAATTAATCATTTTAAAATAGAGTTTTAAGTGTTAAATCTTTTGTTTTCCAGGAATCATGTTGTTTTTAAAGGCACTTCTTTCCAAAGATTGTTTTGAACACAAGGGATTCAAATTTCAATACCATTACGTAGAAAAAAATTGTGAATGAGTTATGTAAATAGTTTGATTGTGTGGACATGTGTTAGCAGAATAAATCCTCATTCTGCTATGAGTTGATTCTTTAGACATCTGATAGCAGATTGAATTTTTGATATGCTATAATTGTTATTTGTTATTTGTGTGGACATGTGTTTTAGCAGAATAAATTCTTATTCTGCTATAATGAATTGTTTTCGGCATCTATTCAGCAGGACAAATCACTATTCTTCTATTATGTTGTTTGGACACGTATATGCTAATTGAGTTGTATTGACATGTTATTCCCTGATTTGATGATGGATTTGATTTACATATAAGTTGACTTATGTAAATAACTGATAAGTGACTTGGAATTAAATTGAAATTAAATAGTAACTTAAATAAGTGCCAATGGGATTGCTAAGCTCTTTTTGAATCTATAAAGTATGGTTTTGAATTAACTTCAATTCTTTAATCAATTTGGATTTAAAGTTTTCAAATGATTTTCAAGTTATATTATTATTTTATAAAGTTATTTATAAGTAATAACTTATTTATAAAAGGAGTTTTTACTAAATAATTGAGTTTTCCTAAAATGTTTCATAAATGATATTTTATAAAGAATTTTTTTATAAAGGAGTTATAAAGGAAATTTTATAATGAGTTTAAAAATAAAGGAAGGATTTATAAATTATTTTTTAGAGATTCACAAAGAGTTTTATAAATTAATTTGGGAATTTATAAAAGTGAGCTATAAATTTATTTTGGAAGTTTATATGTTCTTTAAATTACAAAGTGAGCTTTTAAAAAAGGTAATTGTATAAAGGATAAGAGGTTGGGTTTTATAGTAAGTAACGTTTATAAAAAATGGGAATTTAAAAGACGGAAATTTGCAAAATGATCTTGTAATATACTTATATCATTGAGATAAGTGTACAAATGTTCTCCAAGTGTAAAAGGGATGTAAAGGGTCTTAGGAATAGTGTTTTAAAGAGATCTTTTGATCATTTTGTAGAGTATTTTAATTATTGGAAGATTTATTAATAAAGACTTGGTATAACCTATATGAAATCAAATCAATGTTGAATGATTGATTATTTGATAATTAAATAACCAACTATCAAATCTGGACCAAAACATAACTTTGAAAATATTAAGAGGAAACATGTGATGACCCAGAATTTCTAACAATTTATATTGGAATATTTAATTGATTTTAAATATTTAAAATTTAATTTTAGCTTGAATTCCAAATATCACTATTTACTTGATAATTAAATTATTGAATTATATAATTTGAAATTGGGTAAATTGTTGAATCTGGAGTTTTAAGCCTGTTAAAAATAATTTAAAGGCTTATAAATTTTTTATTGATAGCACTAAGGGTAGTGAAAGTGTTGAAATTGAATTTGGAAATGTTTTGTTAAGTTTTGAAATTTTATTGTTTAAATCGATATTTAAAAATAGCCTTCTGTAACGTCTCAATTTTTCGACGCCCGAAAGTCGACATCAATACGTCCACTGTATCGAATGCCGAACAATCGAATGCCCAAAAACCGAACCGTTAGGGTTTAAAGAAGAAGAGGCAGAAGAAGAAACAGAAACAATAACAGAATCTCACATATCGCAGTGACCAACATATAATAGATAAATAATTATCTTTAAACAGAATCACTATATCAGTTATTACATTACCTCACATTACATTATCAGAGTGTACAACAACAAACAGCGAAAAGAAATATTACATATATAGTGATACGCCTCGCCATCTAGCTTGCTCATGATCTCCACAGCATCTCTTTTTCGATTATTGCTCCCGGATAATGCTAACCTGACTCTAGGCTGCCCGTGTGGAAAATTGTGGTCACACAGAGTTTAGAAAAGGAACAATAAACTCCAGGTCAGTCATAGGACTAGCATGAGATCTCAAAAACAGTTATTTTCGCAAGGAAAAGAAAAGAAAAGAAATCCGCTATGCTTTTTGGAAAACGAAACTACCATAAGGCCTCCCGCCACACACACAATGCAAACGCTGAACTGGAGGAGATTTCTCCTTATGATAGTCAAACATGCTTGATACGCAAAATCCTTTGATATTATTATTATTAGTGCATAGTGTGGAAAACATTTCGAAAATATAATATTAATTTTAGCCAGCATAGGCATTTTGCACTTATGCCTACTATAGCTACCATGTTCAATAGCAGGTTACCGCCACATTCCATGGCAGGTTATAAAACTAAAACCGTACAGGCTCGTATTGTTTCTTTGGATTTTCCAACAAATGGTCAGGCAAAGGAACTTCCCAAATAAAATGGAACGCCTCTGGAGGGACGTCCCCGAGAACTTAACGGATCTCTGCTACATAAGGTCGGGTTACCTCTGTAACTAGGTAACAACTGACATGAGTATGCCATCCCCCGGTCGTTACCGACCTTTATCCGAGGGCCCCCAATCCAACAACCACACAGTAAAGTACTTGGGCTCTATACCATGATACCACTTTCATAAAAAATCAACATAAGTAAATATCTGGGCCCCATACCATGATATCACTTCTTGTCCATAAGGAAATGGTCACACCCTCAGGAGGAGCTACCTCCAAATAACCTTGCTGCCACGATTCCTGTTTAAACCATTACCGGGTTGTGAGGCTCGACGAAGTCTCGTCCACAAAGCTACACTTTTTCACAAAGCCATGCTTCGATCACAAATGATCAACAAATGACCATCAACGCACAGCAGCACTTAGCATGCCACATTAGCAAATTGGGAATGTATCACTAGTAAACATCAACTACATAACCTCTGAGCTCGTACATCTCATAGAAGGTGTAACGGCCCGCCTTTTTGGACAGTTTAAACCGACGATCAAATACCCATGTCGATTCCAAACCATTAAAAGGGCAGATAGTTATTGGGGTAATTAAGAAAAAAAAAGGAAGGGAAATAAAGGAAATGAAACAACACAGAATCTCACAGCGGAAGGCTAAAGTATAATAATAAAATAACAGTTCATGAAGCTGTTAATTAAATGAATACATTTGAAATGAATACATTTGATTATTATTATACAACATTTATCAGAGTTACATACACAACAAATATCATACAACAATGCAGCGGAATGGAATGAATATAATAGTAGTAGATAATATACCAAATCTTTGTCTCCGTCCTCCAAGGAAATGATCTTCAACCTAAACTGAAAACTCAGGACTGACCCGAGCGTAATGAAAAGACAAAACACTCGAGTCAGGACTAAAATATCCTTATGAGAGTTAAATCAATCGTAAATAAATATGAGTGTAACGGCGTCAGAGATGTTTACGGGGTTTGACATCTCATATCCAGTGTCAACGTGCGTGCAATAACTCAAGAGATGTTACGGGATTTTCCATCTCTCAAGGATCCGTGAAACTATCTACTATGTAGTAATATACGCTAAGAAGATAATGTCTATCAGTAATATAAAGTATCAAAATAGCGTTAAGGCGTTACCATAATCCCCCTTAACACATTTTATATTCCCAAAAGCATATACAAGACCGTAGTTTCCCCAAAACCGGAAGTCACCAGAGGGCAATCCATATACTCAAGGTACAAATCAAAACGTAGTGGTCGCGAATAGGATAATCAGTATGACAAGGTACATGAGGCGATACCAACTAGGATACTAGTAGTTGCGTGATCCGGACTGATGTTGGGCATAGCCAGCAGCTACCCCAACACCGCGAAACAACACTCCCAAATCAAGGGGTGCACCCAAATCGCATCACAAATGTAATAGATATGGTATCGAAGAAGTGTGTCCGCTAGAGGTGGCGAACCTCAATGGCCCGGCGCGGCTCCTGTTTTAGTCATGTCAGGGGTCATCCAATAATCGTTCTCTTTCTTCAGTCAACGCGTTCACCAAACCATCCACTTCATTCTGGATCAACACTCCGCGTATAATAGTTATTAAAGTGGTTTTCGGTATCGACAGAGAGTATGTCCATATCCGATCCCGGTCTCTTTAATAACTACGTATTATTACACCGTTGGCTCTTTTACATTTCGAATCGATTCATGATTGATATCAAATGTCATATTCACTTCAAAATCAAATCCATTTCAAATATCGACATAGCCATTCAAAATATAAGGTTCCTTTTCAAAAATCATTTTGCGTCTCAATATCTTATTTCGGTTTCAAAATCATTCCGAATTTAAATTTTATGTTGCAACTTCATTTAACCCAATTCGTATTTAAATTCAAGATTTAAACATAAACATTCCACCTTATTAACCAGCTTGAAATTTTTAGAAAATAGTTTTAAGTAGTTTAAAAGTAGTTTAAATAATTAAAATAGTTAAAAATAATTAAAATCTTGAAATGGATTTAAAATAGATAAATTAGTTTAAAATAATTTAAATTGGGTTAAGTAGATTAAAAATAGATTAAAATAGTTTAAGTATTCAAAATGGTTTATATAACAGAGTAATTTGGAAAACAAATTAAAACAGCTTCAAAACCAATCCATTTCAATTACAACTTCCCAATTCCAATCAATTTCAATTTCCATTTTACCGATTCAATTTCGATTTCAATTCAAAACAACGTCAACTTCAACTTCAAATCAATTCAATTCTACATTCACCTTCAATTTATTCAATTTCAATTTTTTTATCGATTTGGAGCTGGATTTCAAAATATCCATTTATAACACTTAACAAATTTTCCATCAATATTCAAGTCTAAATTCCAATTTCAAATATGATTCAATTCCAAACTCGATTTCAAAATATCATTTTATATCACTTTTACTTAATAATATTCAAAGCTCGATTTAAGGTTCAATCCCTTAAACGAATAAATTTTCGAACTTCAATCATAACCAAATTTTAAATTTCAAAGTCTCAACTTAATTCTTTAACAAAATTCCTTTAACCAAATTTTATTTCAACATTCCAAACTCAATTTTTCGATGAATTCAATTTCTATAAATCGGTTTCTGTTTATAACTTTTAAATCAAAACATTTAAATAAATTCAAATCGACGATTTCAAAAATTATTAATTTAACCAATTCGGTGTCCATATATAATTTTCTATCCTATGGCCAAGTAGTTATTTATTTCAATTAGATGTCAAGGATGAGTATATATTATTTAAATTAAATCACAGCATCATATGTATGCATAACAGGATCTATATAAGCAAATAAACATCCAAACATTCAATTATCAACCAATAGCATCCATCAAAATACATCATCCAATAAACAATACAATTCATGGCAGTTTCATAGTTATCAATGTCAGGTAATTTATTCGCAATTCAATTTTAATTTCAATTTAACTGTCAATTTAATTTTTCAACAGTTAATGCAAATGACAAGCTATATGACAATTAAATTTTTATCAAACAACCATAAATAAAATCATAACACTTCATAATATCAAATTTAACTAGCATAAAAATATTTAGTACGGTGTGAGCGTTATAAAACACTCACCTTGATTTCAATGTAGTTCCAGCGTTTTATTTCGAATAAAATTAAACGAGCGTTTAATTTTACCCGAAATTTTTACTAGCTCCAAACGACTTCAATCCAATTCCATAGTGTAGTGCTCGTCGATACGATTCCAACGCAAAAAGTTTCGTGCATTTTCGACCTGGTATGAAACAGATATGATTTTTAGAAGTTTGTACGAATTAATTACAATAAAATTTTCAATTCTATTTTATTTTATTAACCTAGATGCAATCAGGGCCGTGCATTTACCAATCTCAAATCCAGGCCGTGAGTTTTCTCTTCTTCTTCCCCAGTAAAACACGTCCAAACCAAAACCCATAGCCGCCATCTAACTCCCAATTATCGCGACCCACTCGAGCTGGCTGGAGACGATCGGAGAGCGGCACCTCGAAGCTCGTAACGCGAGCTACACTCGGCCAGAAGGCGGTGGAGCTCGGCCTCCCCCCGACAATGGAATGCGTGCGCGATACGTGGGTGGACGCGGCCAAAATCTGGCGTCTCTGGTCGACGATTCAACGAAGTAGCCGTATGGATCTGAAGCTCCTACCAAGCTCTATCATCTTCCAGTTGAAAGTTTCTTGAAATATCGTATGGATTGTGAGAGATTAACGGAAGAAGGTCGGCAAAATTTCGGCCATTAATCAGAAAGAGGCGGCCACGAAACCCCTTAGGGTTTCACTGTGCAAACGTTTATATAAGATTTTATATATTATTTTATTATTAGTTCCAAAATTTACATGCTCTTTCAAACGATCTCCAAACGAAACGCGGTGACCGACGTTTCTAGGGTTTACCCCGTGTTCCGGACACAATGGAATAGGTTTCGGAAGCTAATTCGATCATATGTGAGAGTTACGGAAATAAACGACCAATTTTAAGTTAAACCGATTAAACGATTTTCTATGCGTTTTGGCTTGCCCCGGACAAACGGTAAATCCGTTTGACTTGAAATTTGAAAACTTACAATAATATCACATTACGGATCCAATGAAACTAGTTTCATCGAAATCCGAGACCGTTTGAAAAATGACTATTTTTAACTCGCAAAATTAATATTAAACAATTTCAACGCGTTTCGAGCTGCCACGGTCAAACGACAACTCCGATTGCTACGAAAATTGAAATCCGATAATAACTAACTATTACGGATCCAATGGAACTAGTTTTGTCCAATTCTGAGACTGTTCAAAAATTGGCTATTTTCCAGTCGATAATTAAATATTAAAATATTCAATTTTCACAAACAAATTTTAAATTCAGTTTTAAAAGTTCTACAACATCATTCTAACTTTCATATGATAAAATAAAATTTTACAAATCATTTTTAATCATAGTAAACCCATTATTCAATTTATCCAATAAATTCCAATTTTAAAATCTTATTAACTCTATTAAAATCCAAATATAACTTACATTCACTTTGTAAACCAATTTGAATCATATTAAATCAAATTTCAATTATTCACTCTATTTTCGTATATTAAATTTCAATATCAAATTAATCATATCAAATTCGGAATTTAATTTATTCAAACATTCGTAATATTAAATTTAACAAATTTGATTATTCTTAAATCACTATCTTTTGAAATATTCAAAATGAACTTATAAAATTTAACTTTTGAAACGAATTAAAATTATAGAACAACTATTTCCATTATACGGTTATTTAATTCCCATTATTAAATTATTGAATAATTTCCAAATATTTAATTTAAAATATTTTACCGGTTCAATATTCAATATTTGATTTTAAATAGATTTTACTTATCAATCAATTACTCTATTATACCCAATGAATTTCAACATTTATTATCCTATTCAACTATTGATTTCAAAGGCATTCACTAAGTAGCATTTATTTTTCATTACTTGGATAATTGTTGTCGAAATTCATTCCATTTATTATTATTCCAAACGACTTATAATTTTTTTCTAACACTAAAATCACGAAAACTTATTAAATTAGCTATTTTAATTATCGGAAATTTACGGGTCGTTACATTCTCCCCCACTCAAAACTTTTCGTCCCCGAAAAGGAAAAAAGAAGGGAAAAAGAACTAAGTATAGAATTCAACATTAGATACATTTTATCCAAAGTTACCTACTTATAAAACAATGAAATTCCATCTATAAAGTCATTACTACACTTTTACTAAGTTATTCCAAATGCCTTTTTAACTTTAAAAGTTAGTTATCAAAACAAGTTATAAAATTTTTTAAAACTTGAAAATTTTCTAACACCCGGATTTACGGAAAATTTCGGCAGAGTCTCCTTTGCGCGGCTCGATCGAAAAAATATAATAGCATATATATCACAAATATACATCTCATCTCAATGATGAGGCATCCCATATCTGGGGAAACAACATATATCTATCACCAATACCATACAAAACCGTAAGCGTACCTTTTATTTAGCATTTATTAGCAATTTACTTACATTATGCGTTTAGCGTAGAAGCGAGCTTCGCAACAAAGCGCAACCCCTTTGCTACCTACTAAAATGCTCAATAACTAAGTTAGAACCATGCATATAAAGATAGATCGCTATACTTAGCCTACACAACATATATATAACATATTTAGCTTCAAAACTGAGATTTCAATTTCTGGACAGCAAACAAATCTTAGTTTTAGGTCACCTAAACTGTAAAATTTGACAACAGAATCTAAACAAAAGTTATTGCATTCATTTCAGGCTTTCCGGAATGTCCAAGATCGTCGAATTCAGACCATCCGTTCTAAAGTTATGGCTGTTTTACTTAGGGGATACGCTTCAGCCTGGGCAATGAATTGCACTTTCTGGAAAGCTAATAACTTAAGCTAAAACTTTTGTTTGAAGTGTTTTGTGTTTTGATGTCGTATAGAAGGATGAAAATACTAAGGGTGTGTACTACAGATTTTTACTTATTTTACACAGGCCAGCGAGTAACATTCAAGTTTTTAACCTAGTAGACGAAGGAATTTCTCAAGACACTCTAAATAAAAGTTGTGCTATAGTTTCTAAGCTTTTCGAAAAGTCCAAAAGTGTCGAATTCCGTTCAGCCATTTAAAAGTTATGGTTGTTTTCGTTTCAGCATATATTGGACAATTTTGGATTTTTTCCAAAAATTTGCTTCTATTATTTCAAAGTACAAACCATCAAACTTCAAATTTTCTAAAGAACAATCATAAACACAAAGTCATTTATTTTCTTATTCATCCACACAATAGGTTTACAATCAATTTGTTTCCGATTTATTCAAGTTTGTTTCATTCACATTTTTAATTCAAGTCAATTTGCTTCAATTTAAATTGAATTCAATTATATTTAATTTCACTTTGCTTCAAATTTGAAGTTAATTATTTTAAAATTTTATTCCGTTTATTCAATTCCATTAACACTAATGAATTCTACTTAATCAATTATCATCCATCTAACAACCAACGCATATCAAACATTGACATCCATCCAAAATCTACACTAAATCAATTATACATTTCCATGTCAATTTTAATTTCATACACTTCCAAGCTTATAGACATTTAGTTATATTCAAATTTAATTAGTTTCCATTTACCAAATCTATATTTCATTAATTTTAAATTTTTATTCATTCACTTATATATATCCTTCATTTTACAGCTTAAATTTCTTTTATATTTACAACTATCAATAGATCTTCACATTTTATTATTCATTCTCACACTTGTATATTATTTCTCTACTTATCCTTATTAGCATTGTAAACCTTTTAAGTATTTGGTAAGTTATAGTTATGCAAATAGAATGTAGTTAAACAACATACAACTTCTTTCCATTTAAAGTTGAATTTTCAACTTATTAATTCTTAAGTCATTACTTAAATTTCACTATAATTTTTTTTTCACATTTACATTCATATATAGTATTTCCATTTTATATTAACATAATTGTGAATCACCTTTAAAGGTTAATTTAAATTCCAATTATTTACTAACAATTTTATTTATATTTGCAAACCATTGATTAAATGCATATTCCATTATTCAAACCTATACTTGTATATTATCCAATTAACAATTCATATAACATTTTTGAACTTCTGAAATATTTTGGTAAGTTATATCTATGCTATAGAATGAATTTTAATACTACGCGAGTTTTACAGTTTCACTTTTATTTTAAGTTCATAATTTCCTAATTCTAAGGATTTCTACCTCACTTGATATTTTCACTTAGCTCTTAGGTTCATTTCTCATTTCACAATTCAGAAGTTCCTTAATGGTTCAAGTCTAAATTCATTTCAATCCTTTAAAAAAAAAATCATTAATTATTAAAGGACTTAAGAATTCCAATCCCGGTTTCATTTCAAATCAAGTTTTGAAATAATATATACCTATATAATTTATATAACAAATCATACTATAGAGAGTACAAAATAAAATAAAATTTGAATCAAAACAAAGTTTAGACAAGCTATTAAGTGGTCTCCCCCACTCGGACTCTCGAAAATAAACGCCGATGATGCGTGCACTCATCACCGAAATCATTTTCCATCGTCAAGAGAAGGGAATATAACACTTATCATAAAAAAAAATCCTTCGAAAACAATTTCAACTCAATTATACTATCATATAATACTCATATTATGTTTTTCAAATTCTTGTAAGTCAATTTCAAACACCGAAATTTAAATTCCCAAATCCAAGTTAAAATTCATTTATATTCATTATCAATTGTGTCTACAAGATTTCATTTTCCTAAATCCATTGTTATTTAATCAATTGTTGTAAATATTGACTGATCAAACAATAACGATAATAATCTAATATTATCATCTCCTAACAATCAATTCAATCAAAATGAATAAATATTCAAATAATTCTTTATATAAAATATATTCCAAAACGATATTGTGTTGGTTTGTCCTATTCGAGTGTTTAGAAATTCCTATCGACGCCTTGGCGTCCCAAGTATCAACCATAATTCATAAATACTCAACGGAACAAATTAACACAATATAAAACCATTTTATATCAAATAACAAGTACGCTCTCTCATATACACTCAACTCATTCATATAGTTTACCTCTATTTCAATGAGTTATTCCCCACTAGAGCCAAGGTTTATCGCTAAACCAAAGCTCTGATACCAACTGTAACGGCCCGCCTTTTTGGACAGTTTAAACCGACGATCAAATACCCATGTCGATTCCAAACCATTAAAAGGGCAGATAGTTATTGGGGTAATTAAGAAAAGAAAAGGAAGGGAAATAAAGGAAATGAAACAACACAGAATCTCACAGCGGAAGGCTAAAGTATAATAATAAAATAACAGTTCATGAAGCTGTTAATTAAATGAATACATTTGAAATGAATACATTTGATTATTATTATACAACATTTATCAGAGTTACATACACAACAAATATCATACAACAATGCAGCGGAATGGAATGAATATAATAGTAGTAGATAATATACCAAATCTTTGTCTCCGTCCTCCAAGGAAATGATCTTCAACCTAAACTGAAAACTCAGGACTGACCCGAGCGTAATGAAAAGACAAAACACTCGAGTCAGGACTAAAATATCCTTATGAGAGTTAAATCAATCGTAAATAAATATGAGTGTAACGGCGTCAGAGATGTTTACGGGGTTTGACATCTCATATCCAGTGTCAACGTGCGTGCAATAACTCAAGAGATGTTACGGGATTTTCCATCTCTCAAGGATCCGTGAAACTATCTACTATGTAGTAATATACGCTAAGAAGATAATGTCTATCAGTAATATAAAGTATCAAAATAGCGTTAAGGCGTTACCATAATCCCCCTTAACACATTTTATATTCCCAAAAGCATATACAAGACCGTAGTTTCCCCAAAACCGGAAGTCACCAGAGGGCAATCCATATACTCAAGGTACAAATCAAAACGTAGTGGTCGCGAATAGGATAATCAGTATGACAAGGTACATGAGGCGATACCAACTAGGATACTAGTAGTTGCGTGATCCGGACTGATGTTGGGCATAGCCAGCAGCTACCCCAACACCACGAAACAACACTCCCAAATCAAGGGGTGCACCCAAATCGCATCACAAATGTAATAGATATGGTATCGAAGAAGTGTGTCCGCTAGAGGTGGCGAACCTCAATGGCCCGGCGCGGCTCCTGTTTTAGTCATGTCAGGGGTCATCCAATAATCGTTCTCTTTCTTCAGTCAACGCGTTCACCAAACCATCCACTTCATTCTGGATCAACACTCCGCGTATAATAGTTATTAAAGTGGTTTTCGGTATCGACAGAGAGTATGTCCATATCCGATCCCGGTCTCTTTAATAACTACGTATTATTACACCGTTGGCTCTTTTACATTTCGAATCGATTCATGATTGATATCAAATGTCATATTCACTTCAAAATCAAATCCATTTCAAATATCGACATAGCCATTCAAAATATAAGGTTCCTTTTCAAAAATCATTTTGCGTCTCAATATCTTATTTCGGTTTCAAAATCATTCCGAATTTAAATTTTATGTTGCAACTTCATTTAACCCAATTCGTATTTAAATTCAAGATTTAAACATAAACATTCCACCTTATTAACCAGCTTGAAATTTTTAGAAAATAGTTTTAAGTAGTTTAAAAGTAGTTTAAATAATTAAAATAGTTAAAAATAATTAAAATCTTGAAATGGATTTAAAATAGATAAATTAGTTTAAAATAATTTAAATTGGGTTAAGTAGATTAAAAATAGATTAAAATAGTTTAAGTATTCAAAATGGTTTATATAACAGAGTAATTTGGAAAACAAATTAAAACAGCTTCAAAACCAATCCATTTCAATTACAACTTCCCAATTCCAATCAATTTCAATTTCCATTTTACCGATTCAATTTCGATTTCAATTCAAAACAACGTCAACTTCAACTTCAAATCAATTCAATTCTACATTCACCTTCAATTTATTCAATTTCAATTTTTTTATCGATTTGGAGCTGGATTTCAAAATATCCATTTATAACACTTAACAAATTTTCCATCAATATTCAAGTCTAAATTCCAATTTCAAATATGATTCAATTCCAAACTCGATTTCAAAATATCATTTTATATCACTTTTACTTAATAATATTCAAAGCTCGATTTAAGGTTCAATCCCTTAAACGAATAAATTTTCGAACTTCAATCATAACCAAATTTTAAATTTCAAAGTCTCAACTTAATTCTTTAACAAAATTCCTTTAACCAAATTTTATTTCAACATTCCAAACTCAATTTTTCGATGAATTCAATTTCTATAAATCGGTTTCTGTTTATAACTTTTAAATCAAAACATTTAAATAAATTCAAATCGACGATTTCAAAAATTATTAATTTAACCAATTCGGTGTCCATATATAATTTTCTATCCTATGGCCAAGTAGTTATTTATTTCAATTAGATGTCAAGGATGAGTATATATTATTTAAATTAAATCACAGCATCATATGTATGCATAACAGGATCTATATAAGCAAATAAACATCCAAACATTCAATTATCAACCAATAGCATCCATCAAAATACATCATCCAATAAACAATACAATTCATGGCAGTTTCATAGTTATCAATGTCAGGTAATTTATTCGCAATTCAATTTTAATTTCAATTTAACTGTCAATTTAATTTTTCAACAGTTAATGCAAATGACAAGCTATATGACAATTAAATTTTTATCAAACAACCATAAATAAAATCATAACACTTCATAATATCAAATTTAACTAGCATAAAAATATTTAGTACGGTGTGAGCGTTATAAAACACTCACCTTGATTTCAATGTAGTTCCAGCGTTTTATTTCGAATAAAATTAAACGAGCGTTTAATTTTACCCGAAATTTTTACTAGCTCCAAACGACTTCAATCCAATTCCATAGTGTAGTGCTCGTCGATACGATTCCAACGCAAAAAGTTTCGTGCATTTTCGACCTGGTATGAAACAGATATGATTTTTAGAAGTTTGTACGAATTAATTACAATAAAATTTTCAATTCTATTTTATTTTATTAACCTAGATGCAATCAGGGCCGTGCATTTACCAATCTCAAATCCAGGCCGTGAGTTTTCTCTTCTTCTTCCCCAGTAAAACACGTCCAAACCAAAACCCATAGCCGCCATCTAACTCCCAATTATCGCGACCCACTCGAGCTGGCTGGAGACGATCGGAGAGCGGCACCTCGAAGCTCGTAACGCGAGCTACACTCGGCCAGAAGGCGGTGGAGCTCGGCCTCCCCCCGACAATGGAATGCGTGCGCGATACGTGGGTGGACGCGGCCAAAATCTGGCGTCTCTGGTCGACGATTCAACGAAGTAGCCGTATGGATCTGAAGCTCCTACCAAGCTCTATCATCTTCCAGTTGAAAGTTTCTTGAAATATCGTATGGATTGTGAGAGATTAACGGAAGAAGGTCGGCAAAATTTCGGCCATTAATCAGAAAGAGGCGGCCACGAAACCCCTTAGGGTTTCACTGTGCAAACGTTTATATAAGATTTTATATATTATTTTATTATTAGTTCCAAAATTTACATGCTCTTTCAAACGATCTCCAAACGAAACGCGGTGACCGACGTTTCTAGGGTTTACCCCGTGTTCCGGACACAATGGAATAGGTTTCGGAAGCTAATTCGATCATATGTGAGAGTTACGGAAATAAACGACCAATTTTAAGTTAAACCGATTAAACGATTTTCTATGCGTTTTGGCTTGCCCCGGACAAACGGTAAATCCGTTTGACTTGAAATTTGAAAACTTACAATAATATCACATTACGGATCCAATGAAACTAGTTTCATCGAAATCCGAGACCGTTTGAAAAATGACTATTTTTAACTCGCAAAATTAATATTAAACAATTTCAACGCGTTTCGAGCTGCCACGGTCAAACGACAACTCCGATTGCTACGAAAATTGAAATCCGATAATAACTAACTATTACGGATCCAATGGAACTAGTTTTGTCCAATTCTGAGACTGTTCAAAAATTGGCTATTTTCCAGTCGATAATTAAATATTAAAATATTCAATTTTCACAAACAAATTTTAAATTCAGTTTTAAAAGTTCTACAACATCATTCTAACTTTCATATGATAAAATAAAATTTTACAAATCATTTTTAATCATAGTAAACCCATTATTCAATTTATCCAATAAATTCCAATTTTAAAATCTTATTAACTCTATTAAAATCCAAATATAACTTACATTCACTTTGTAAACCAATTTGAATCATATTAAATCAAATTTCAATTATTCACTCTATTTTCGTATATTAAATTTCAATATCAAATTAATCATATCAAATTCGGAATTTAATTTATTCAAACATTCGTAATATTAAATTTAACAAATTTGATTATTCTTAAATCACTATCTTTTGAAATATTCAAAATGAACTTATAAAATTTAACTTTTGAAACGAATTAAAATTATAGAACAACTATTTCCATTATACGGTTATTTAATTCCCATTATTAAATTATTGAATAATTTCCAAATATTTAATTTAAAATATTTTACCGGTTCAATATTCAATATTTGATTTTAAATAGATTTTACTTATCAATCAATTACTCTATTATACCCAATGAATTTCAACATTTATTATCCTATTCAACTATTGATTTCAAAGGCATTCACTAAGTAGCATTTATTTTTCATTACTTGGATAATTGTTGTCGAAATTCATTCCATTTATTATTATTCCAAACGACTTATAATTTTTTTCTAACACTAAAATCACGAAAACTTATTAAATTAGCTATTTTAATTATCGGAAATTTACGGGTCGTTACAGAAGGGTGTTAAGCTAAGAGAATAAATCTCCGTCATTAATAGAAATGTATTTGATAGAAACCAGCTTTACATCTCAAAGTGTAATGTCAGACACACATCCATACATGTCTGTTTCGGGTTCGAACAGAGCCGAAGGAACTTCCGTAGAAGCCCTTGAAATTTCCGGGTATTCACAATCCCGATTGGACTTTCCATCACTTAGGAAATCTCTATACCGGCGCGACTCAGTGCAGAGACAATCGACGGGTTATCCTTTCATTTTTCAAAAATACCCGGTCTTCACCATCGGTCTTCAAATGCTATCTATATCGACGTATCATTATTTGGAATGGGTTATATGACACAAAGTCCTCTCCCGGCTAAACCGAATAATGAGCGTAAATTTAAAACATGTGGATATGGGATTTCAATTAAGTCACAACTTAATATCCATACTTTTCTCTCAAATGGCTTAAACAAATTACCATTTTAAATCTTTTAAACAAAAAGATTTATTCCACAAAGTTAACCCAGTTTCACAAAGATTCAATTTATAGCTTTCGAAATAGTTCCTTTTCAAATTGGATTAACTATCCAATCTTTCAATTTAAGATTTAATTCGTAACTTTCAAATCCTTTCCAATTCAAATCTTGTATTTAAAGGATTCACCATTTAAAAATCCTCATTGATTTCAAAACAAGATTTAGTCGTCTTCACCAAGGTTAATTTATAGTTTTTCCAAACTATTTACAATTTCATTTCAAATTGAAATCTTTTGATACAAATTGGAAATCCTTTCTTTTTATGAAAGCTATAACTATTTGAAACAAATTGTTTTCGTTTAGGGAAAACTGATTACAATTTACACGTTTAAAGCCATCCAAGTATAAAACATGGGTTTACATTTAAATTTCCAAAACCATACTTTTTTAAATGGTTAAAACTCATATAAACACCTTTATCACTTGTATAATCTTTTTAGGCCATAATTTCCAAATCATTCCTAACTTGGAAAACCACTTCCTATTCAACTTGAACTTCCTTTAATACCAATTGGAAGTTCATTTCTTATATGAAAGCTTATATCATTCAAAAACAAATAGTTTTTATTTCGGAAAAATCCGATTTCATTTATACAAGTTAGAATCTTTGGGTTAATTTAAATCCCCAAAACAACACTTTATAAAATGGTTCAAGTTCATGTAAGCCTATATAATCTTTTTGAAATCATAAGCTTACAACATAGAATTTAATTTTAATTTTTTATTCAAATTCAAAACAAATTTCAAAGCCAAATTAATTTATTCAAAAATAACTTTTTATTTCAAAATTCCTTTTCAAAAGTTTTTCCACTTTAAATCCGATTTATTTCCAAAACCATTTGGATTCAAAAATTCAATTCAAAAATTATTTCAAAAACTGTGACTTAACCAATTTGCACGTGCAATCCATATCTATATGTGTATAGTGTAGTCTAGGGGTTCAACACAATAGTGCACAACATCAACCATCACAGATTCAATCATATTAACATCGATAAGCGGTATAACCCATAACGCTTATCTATATACACAGATTCACAGATAAAACAAATTTATCAATAAGATATATCACAGAATATAAATAAAGTTACTATTTGTGAGGAATCCAGTTGGATCTCTCCAACCTGTTTCCCTTCATCCACAGACGTTAGCACAACAATTAAATACCCATTCCACTTCGAGGTGGAATATTGTGGTATATGGGATTTATAAAAAATATCATCCGCTATTATGCGACGCAATAGGGTCTCATCCGTTATATAATGCAGGAAATCAATCATCCAATATAAACTATATACTACTATATATATATAATATCATCCAGTGAATAATTATTTTAATTCAATCATCCAAGCACACAGACAATAAATTTTAAATCTAACTATTTAAAATTTAAATCAAAACGATATTGATTGAGTGAGAAGATCTCACCTTTTCTTTTAATTTGCAGTACATTTCCATTCCAGCTTGATTTTCTCTTCATATATTGACCTTGTATAAACAATTTATACAATTCATAAATATTTGAAATAATCGAATAACTCAATTGCCACTTTAAAATTTTAATCCAACTAATAATATTTATTTTTTATTTTAAACTAATGCTTTTATTTTAAACCAATATTTTTAATTTATAAACAAATCTCTTTTAAAAAATTTATTTAATTAAAAGTAAAATTTAAAACTGAATTTCTTTTTTCTATTTTCAACTCTTACCTATATATATAAATTGAAAATCTACATATATGTGCTAACGTATATATTTATAAAATTAAAATCTGGTTCTAAAATCCTTCTTTTCTTTTCTTTAAAATATATACATGTATATTTATATATTAAATCAAAATAAACCATAAGCCACACTGAAATTTTTTATACATATTTATATATATATATATATATATAACTGCATTTTAAATACTTCACTGTATTTTTAAACAAACTGAAAATTTCAAACTTATATATATATTTGTTGAATCGAATTTTAAATTTAAGAAATAAATTTGAATACCTCGCCTCGAACATACTAATGACGACGACATAACAATCATCATTTGAAGTCGCTCGCGACATCCTTCTCGAACGCCAAGGCGAATCACGAACTCGAGCTCGAACGCGAACTGTCGCTGAAGCCCTAGCCTCGCGCCGCCGCTATCCCTACCGCACCTTCCATCAATTTCCTCGGCCTCGCGAACGCGCGCACTGGCCATCGCGACAGCATCCAAAACACCACAGCGACCCACCGAGATCCCCTCGCAAGCGCCATCGTGCTACAGGAATTATCGCACGAACATCACCCCAAATCGCGACCAAACCCTAGCTTTGAATTTGATACCAGCGATTTGAATCCTACTTTGAAAATACTGAACGAAGGAATTCCGTTCGATCCTATTACCAAGAAAGAAATCGAGGGTTCTTCGATTTGATTATACGCGGCAACTGATTTTAAATTTGATTGTGAAACGAAGGGATGCGGCCATTTATTTTTCTCTTCTGAAATGTTGAACGAGAAAATTTTGTAATAAAGAGAAGCTCGGCCATTAAAACGATGTGAATCGCTCTGAAAATCTGCTGCGAAAATGGGAGACGGGATTTGATATTAACGTGCGCGAATTAACAGGCTGCAGTATTTTGAATGGTATGGAAAAAGGCTGATGTGATATAATTTCAACTGCAGCTGACTATTATAAATATTCAATTTAAATTCAAATTCAAACCGTTCAATAAATGCAACTTAAAAACTTGACCTCCTATCAAGGCGTGCCGCCAGGCGTCTATAATGTTATATCCCTATTCCGAACGCAATGGAAAAGGTTCCGAGTCCAAATTTGATCGTATGGAGAAGATAGCCTTTTAGACCAGTTAAAATATCGAATCTTCAATTTAAATTTCAGCACGTTTGCTTCTTGTATGGCCACACGATCACTCCAAACACTACGAAAATTGAAATATGATAATAATACAATATTACGGATCCAATGGAACTGATTTCGTCGAAATTCGAAACTGTGCCTCGGAAGGCAATTTCTAAATATCGATTTAAACGATATATTTTTAAGAACTGAACAAATCAGTTTTAAATTCAACTCTGAAGCTTCTATTATCTTCAGTGTTATCAATATAAATTTTATAAGCCTTCAGAAATATTTTTAACAAGCTAAAAATTGGAAATTCAAATTTTTTTACCCGTCATTAATAAATTAAATTCAATAATTTAACTTGCCAAATTCATAGTTATATTCGAATTTCAAGTTAAACTAACTTTTAAATATTTAAAATTACTTAAACATTCCATTTCAAATGTTAAAAATTTTCGGGTCGTCGCATCCTTCCCCCCTTAAAAGAATTTCGTCCCGAAATTACAAGTTAGGAAGAATGATCCTCAACCCGTTTGATATTTTCCCAAAACAAATAGTTTTCAACAATTTGTCAAAGCAAATCTTTTTACTAAAGATCCATTATCACTTCAATTATCTTTCTAAAATCTTCTATAGATTCCAAACAACATTGTTTTCTTAACAATTCAAATTTAAATTCAAATTTCAAACTTCAAAATTTTCTCATAATTTTTCTAACTCCCTATATTTTCAAAAAATTTCGCCAGCGTCTCCTTTGCGCGGCTAGCTCAGTACGACTACAAAATGGCACCACAGGCCCTCAGATTCCAAAAGAAAACAAAAGGCCAAGTGGCTAGACAAGAAAATCATCAAATTTCATACTGAAATTTAAATACATACCTTTTTGTCGAGCAATTCAATTTTATCTTCGAAATCACAATTCCACCTTTTCTTTTTCCTGTAACATACCTGCATATTCTACTAGCCATAATATCCAATTACAACATTCAATTTATTTTGCACATTCCTTTGCAAAATCTTCAATATATACTTCTCATATCATTTTTTACTTCACTGTTGATGTTATATATTCATTTTCATTCAATTTTTTTTTCATTTGAATTCGATTTACACTTCCAATTCTATTTGAATTCAATTTATTTTCAACTCTGAGTATTGAATTTTTATCTTTCATTTATAGTTGATTCATATTATTATTTTAAATTAGTTTCATTCACTAATTTACTTCAATTTCAAATTTGAAATCGTTTGTCGCTAACAAAAAAAATTTCAAAAATTTTCTAACTCCCAAAATTTTCGAAATTTTTTGGCAGAGTCCCCTTTGTACGGAGGCACCTTTGCAATTTGGCAAAAGATATAAATATATATACGTCGACCCACCCGGTCGGAAAAAATAAAATAGTTCATATTTCCTATTTCTATTGCATAGGCGTACCTTATTTAGCATTTTTTAAGCAAAGCAGTTTATTATTAGCATTTTAGCGCAACCAAATCCAACCAAATGGCCCCACTGTACCTGTACTTACTCAATTTAAACACACAAGTGACATATATAGGAAATTCATTCACATTTCACTTATTTTTGATAATAAACACATAGTTTTCATAAGCAATGCATTCAAAATAATTTCCATAAGCAATTTATATGGTTTCAATACAAATTTAATTGCTTACAACTACATCACACAAACCATTTCTATTCAATTCAAGTGATTTACAATTCACTTTCTTTCATTCAATTCATTTTTAACCGAAACGAACTCATATCCATTTCAATTAATCCAAAAATCAATTTTATTGGCCTTCATTAACTCATAGGATTTTATGCAATCACGTTTGCGTCAAATGACAACCATTTCTATGCAAATTCGACGATATTCACTAAGTAGAATATCCATATCTAGTTTATAACTAATTTAAATTGATACCAACTCAATTTACTCTTTATTCTATTTCATTTCCAATTGATTCCGTTCAATTCATTTTGCATTCCATAAAACTTGACAACAACCATTTCACGTCGAGATTTTATCCAATATTTACTTAAGTTATTTATTTTCTTCAAGTTATTTCAATTCGAAACTCAAATTTTATTTTTTCTTGTAACACTTCCAAACTTAAATCGTTGATTTGATTTTTTTTTCATTTATCAAATCCATTCCATCTACTAATTTAATTAAATTAGTTTTATTCACTTATCCATTTTTAATTTCAAATTTCCATTCCCAATTTCTCTCCAATTCATTTTATCAATAACAAGGAAATTTTTTATTTATCTCTACTTACTTGAATTTATTTGCAAATTCAAACCATTTTTATTTAACTCACAATTCAAGTTTTAGTTTAACTAATTCAACTTTCATATTTCATGAATTAATTAATTATCATATTAGTTTACTTGAATTCAATGCATTTTATTTTTATTTTTCCCATGTTTGGATATTCAACTTAATTCAAATCAAATCTCATTTCAATTTATAAAACTCATTTATAAACTCACATTACCAATTTCATTCCATTAATGAATTTTATTTCAAATTATGAATCACACTTATAATTTACATTTCCAAATCTCATTTGTATTTTTATTTTCTTAGCTTTTGGTTTTGATTTCAATTTCTCATACAACGATGATAATAATTTAATGTTATCGCTTCTTAACAACCAAGCAACCATATATTATAATAATTCACAGAAAATTTATTTCTTTTATATACGAAAATAGTTTTGGGTAAAATTATTTCATTTACCCTAATTTTAAACAATACTGTGTCGGTTTATCTCGTTTAAGAGTTTAGAAATCCCTATCGATACAGTTGGCCAAACTGCACCGACCAGAATCTATAAACAATCAACCGATAAGTCAACACTATACAAAACAATTTTATATTCACTAACAAATACGCGCTCATATCTATTATTGCACTCACACTCATTCTAGAGTACTACTGACTCTATCTCTAATGAGTAACACCCAACAGAGCCAAGGCAGTCGCTTAACCAAATGCTCTGATACCAACCTGTAACGTCCCACTTTTTCGACGCTCGAAAGTCGAAATCAATACGTCCACTGTATCGAATGCTGAACAGTCAAATGCTGGAAAACCGAACCATTAGGGTTTAAAGAAGAAGAGGCAGATGTAGAAACAGAAACAATAACAGAATCTCACATATCGCAGTGACCAACATATAATAGATAAATAATTATCTTTAAACAGAATCACTATATATCAGTTATTGCATTACCTTACATTACATTATCAAAGTGTACAACAACAAACAGCGGAAAGAAATATTACATATATAGTGATACGCCGCGCCATCTAGCTTGCTCTTGATCTCCACAGCATCTCTTTTTCGATTATTGCTCCCGAATAATGATAACCTGACTCTAGGCTGCCCGTGTGGAAAATTGTGGGCACCCAGAGTTTAGAAAAGGAACAATAAACTCCCGATCAGTCATGGGACTGGTGTGAGATCTCAAAAACAGTTATTTTTACAAGGAAAAGAAAAGAAAAGAAATCCGCTACGCATTTTGGAAAATGAAACTACCATAAGGCCTTCCGCCACACACACAATGCGAACGCTGAATTGAAGGAGATTTCTCCTTATGATAGTCAAACATGCTTGATACGCAAAATCCTTTGATATTATTATTATTAGTGCATAGTGTGGAAAACATTTCAAAAATATAATATTAATTTTAGACAGCATAGGCATTTCTCACTTATGCCTACTATAGCTACCATGTTCAATAGCAGGTTACCACCATATACCATTGCAGGTTATACAACTAAAACCGTACAGGGCTCGTATTGTTTCTTTGGATTTTCCAACAAATGGTCAGGCAAAGGAACTTCCCAAATAAAATGGAACGCCTCTGGAGGGACGTCTCCGAGAACCTAACCGGATCTCTGCTACACAAGGCCAGGTTACCTCTGTAACTAGGTAACAACTGACACGAGTATGCCATCACCCGGTCGTTACCAACCTTTATCCGGGGGCCTCCAATCCAACAACCACACAGTAAAGTATTTGGGCTCCATACCATGATACCACTTTCATAAAAAATCAACATAAGTAAATATCTGGGTTCCATACCATGATATCACTTCTTATCCAGAAGGAAATGGTCACACCCTCAAGAGGAGCTATCTCCAAATAACCTTGCTGCCATGATTCCTGTTTCGACCATTACCGGCTTGTGAGGCTCGATGAAGTCTCGTCCACAAAGCTACGCTTTTTCAAAAAGCCATGCTTCGATCATAAATGATCAACAAATGATCATCAACACACAACATCACTTAGCATGCCACATTACCAAATTGGGAATGTATCACTAGTAACCATCAACTACATAACCTCTGAGCTTGTACGTCTCAGAGAAGGGTGTTAAGCTAAGAGAATAAATCTCCGCCACCAACAGAAATGTATTTGATAGAAACCAGCTTTACATCTCAAAGTGTAATGTCAGACATACATCCATACAAGTCTGTTCCAGGTTCGAACAGAACCGAATGCACTTCCGTAGAATCCCTTGAAATTTTCGGGTATTCACAATCCCGATTGGACTTTCCATCACTTAGAAAATCTCTATACCGGCACGACTCAGTGCAGAGACAATCGACGGGTTATCCTTTCGTTTTTCGAAAATACTCGGTCTTCCCCACCGGTCTTCAAATGCTATCCATATCGACGTATCATTATTCGCAATGGGTTATATGACACAAAGTCCTCTCCAGGCAAAACCGAATAATGAGCGTAAATTTAAAACATACGGATATGGGATTTCAATTAAGTCACAACTTAATATCCAAAACTATTCTCTCAAATGGTTTAAACAAAGTACCATTTTAATCTTTTAAACAAAAAGATTTATTCCACAAAGTTCACCCAGTTTCACAAAGATTCAATTTATAGCTTTCGAAACAGTTCCTTTTCAAATTGGATTAACTATCCAATCTTTCAATTGAAGATTTAATTCGTAACTCTCAAATCCTTTCCAATTTAAATCTTGTATTTAAAGGATTCACTATTTAAAAATCCTCTTTGATTTTAAAACAAGATTTAGTCGTCTTCACCGAGGTTAATTTATAGTTTTTCCAAACTATTTACAATTTCATTTCAAATTGAAATCTTTTGATACAAATTGGAAATCCTTTCTTTTTATGAAAGCTATAACTATTTGAAACAAATAGTTTTCATTTTGGGAAAACTGATTACAATTTACACGGTTAAAACCATCCAAGTATAAAACTTGGGTTTACATTTAAATTTCCAAAACCATACGTTTTTTAAATGGTTAAAACCCATATAAATACCTTTATCACTTGTACAATCTTTTTAGGCCATAATTTCCAAATCATTCCTAACTAGGAAAACATTTCCCATTAGACTTGAACTTCCTTTAATACCAATTGGAAGTTCATTTCTTATATGAAAGCTTATATCGTTCAAAAACAAATAGTTTTTATTTGGAAAAATCCGATTTCATTTATACAAGTTAGAATCTTTGGGTTAATTTAAATCCCCAAAACAACACTTTATAAAATGGTTCAAGTTCATGTAAGCCTATATAATCTTTTTGAAATCATAATCCTACAACATAGAATTTAATTTTAATTTTTTATTCAAATTTAAAACAAATTTCAAAGCCAAATTAATTTATTCAAAAATAACTTTTTATTTCAAAATTCCTTTTCAAAAGTTTTTCCACATTAAATCCGATTTATTTCCAAAACCATTTGGATTCAAAAATTCAATTCAAAAATTATTTCAAAAACTGTGACTTAACCGATTTGCACGTGCAATCCATATTTGTGTGTGTATAGTGTAGTCCAAGGGTTCAACACAATAGTGCACAACATCTGTAACGACCCGAGATTTTCACACCCGAAAATTCCAGATAGTTAAGAAAAAGGAGAAAGAGATAGAAGAAGAAGAACAGAAACACCAAACATCTCACAATCGCAGCGGATAAAATATAATAATAAATAATAACAGTTACAAAGAGTACTATATCTGTCGATTACATTTAATATACATCAGGGTTTCATATTATATACAGTCACTGAATATTTACAATTATAATGTCTCAAATGAACAATAATATAAATACAGCAGAAATATTCTATACGCTCCTGCCATCCAGCTCGCCTCCTGAGCTCCAAAACGTACTTACCTGAAAATCTGTAATACTCGGTCTGACCCGAGCATTACACCAAAGTAACACCCGGGTTAGGCTGGAAACCAGCGTGAGTAAACCCAACTAATATGGAATGCCAAAGCAATCAACTTATATAAACCCGGGTAACATATATCATTTCACAAGCCACGAATTATTACAGACAACACTTAGTCCACCTTTAAATTCCTTAATACCAAAGATTTAGATTTTTAAAACAGTCCAATACCTCCAAATAACTTCCACCCAGCATATAGATTTTTTTTTATATCAATCTACAAACATTCGAAGTGGTTTCGAGTATTTCTCCTATACCCAACCCCGGTCTCTTCGAATCTCATGTCATTCTATCCCAAGTTATCCAAGGGAAATACTCAACATTTCATATCAGAGTTATGAACTCCTTCAAATCATCCAATACCATTCAATCATTCAGTAGCAAAGCTTAATCACACACAAATCATTTCTATTGATTCAAATTGAATTTCAAGCCTTAATCACTTAGATTCTTTCATTAATTAATTCTAAATTAATTTATCAACCCTTCCTGATTCATCCTAATTAATCACTCTAGATTAATTATCTTCCAATTCCATTCAAGTCATTATTATTTTTATTTATTTCACAATGTTAATTATTTTAACCAAATCAATGAGAAATTCTGAATTACTTCACAAATTAATCAACTATAATCAATTACACTAATTCTTAATTACTTACATTAATTAATTTCTCACGAGTCTTATGATTAATTCATCTTAATTAATCGGTCTTTAATTACACCGTTGATTATATAAATTAATGATTTCTAATCATGTTTTGATTTGCTCTGATCTAAATTAATCACTTTAATTCAACCCCAATATTTATCATTCTCGATTAATCTCAATATGTAATTAACCATTCTTTTACTTACTTCATAAATAAATTAATTATTCCATAATTAATTATCTTAATTAATTCTCTTGACCAATTTCACTAAGCAATTATATTTTATTAATTACATTAAGTAATTATTTATCACACCATCAAACGATTGTTCTGAATTACTTATACTTAGTTAATTAACTTGCAACTTAATTTATATTTGTTAAATACCTTTAATTACTGAATTAAATTACCCAAATCATTAATTACTTAAATTAATTAATTATCCATTTCATCTACCCTACTAATTTAATGTATCACAAATCATTAAACCTTTAGAAATTTTTAAACGGAAACATTTCTTATTTTTTTTTTCAGTTTAAAACAACTTAAAACTCCCAATACTTCGAGTTAAGCAACCCTTAACTCAAGAACCATCCAATACCAAAATTACCAGAACATCAATTCACAGTGCATATCAAATCAATTTAAATCATTCAATCCAATACTTTAAATTTAACCATTTAAATTTAAATAGATCCAACATAGTGAGATTTACTCACCTTTGATTCCTGTTTCGCAACCCACTTCATTCTCGCTTTATTTCCACGAGTTTCAGACCTTGTATAAACATTATAGGTCTTATCAATACTTGAAATAATAATTAAATTATCAATTACCATTTAATAAAAATTCGATTTACCATTTATTCTATTCAAACCTATTTTCTAATAATAAATAATTATTTCTTTTCTTGTGAAACCCATATATTAATGACCAATCTATAGTTTCACAATCCAATTTTATATAAATAAGTAAATTATAGCATGCCACATATATTTATTCATATTTGTAAAAAGTTTCACATACTGGAACTTCTCCTATGTGAATTTTCCTTTTTCTGTGTAGATATATAAATAAATAAAACAAAAGGAACATACACTCACCTCGTCACTGAGCAACAGCCCCCCTCTTCCAGTCGCAACCGAAACCAAGCATCGAAAATCGCGAAGCAACCCTAGCCACACGAGCCTCCATTGCGACAAGAAACCTCGTGCCTTCCCCCATGCCCTAACCGCTGCTTCCCAGCATCGGCTCGCCTCACGAAGTCGGCATGAGTTCACTCGGCTTCGATTAACTCGCGACCGCTCCTCTACGTCGAACACGAAACCAATGCCTCCCCTCAACTTAATCGAACTCTGCGATGCCATCGACCGAAGACGAGACAACTCCATGCCGAAGCTTCAAGCTCGGCCGAGTCGACGTGTCGCCTGCAATTTTTTTTTTAAATCGAGAGCTTCAGCCATGATTTAATTTTTCTTTTTTTTTCGTGCGCTCGATCTTCCCTTTTGATAGAGAGGGGAACGAGAATGTATAAGGAATTAGTAATAGCTTCCTGCGTACGCTGATGTAATATAATTAAATAATTAAATAATGAAAATATCTCGTGTTTCAACGCGAAATCCCAAACCCCAAATCAGACATGCCGACAGACATTTATAAGGTTTTACCCGCATTCTGAACCCAATGGAACATGTTTCAGAAGCTAATTCAATCATATGCGTGAGTTACGGAAGAAAACGATCAATTTTAAATTAAATCGATTAAATAGTTCTGCGCGTTTCGAGCTACCAGGGCCAAACGACAACTCTGATGGCTACGAAAATTGAAATCCGATAATAACTAACTATTACGGATCCAATGGAACTAGTTTCGTCGAATTCCGAGACTGTGCCTCGGAAGGCTATTTTTAAATATCGATTTAAACGATATAATATTAAAATTGAACGAACCGCCTTTAATTTAAATTCCAACCATTCTATTATCTTCAGTATCATCATTATAAATTTTATAAGCCTTCAAATTATTTAAACAGGCTTAGAAATTTCAGATTCAACACTTTACCCAATTTTCAATTATTAAATTCAATATTTAAACTATACAATTCAATGATTAAATTTTCAAGTTAATATTGATATCTTGAATTCAAGTTAAAATTAACTTTTAAATATTTTAAAATCAATTAATTATTACAATTTAACTTGTTAAAATTTTCGGATCGTCACATTCCTCCCCCCTTAAAAGAATTTCTCCCCCGAAATTACTAACTAGGAAGAATGGACCAATACCCGTTTACTTTTCCCAAAACTCACAATTCAACACCCTACCAACTATCCTTTATTAAAGACTCACTATCACATCCACCAACTTTTCCAAACCTTCTATAGTTTCAAACAGTACCCTTTTTGCTTAATCATCTAATTACAATTTAAAACCAAATTTAGATTATCAAATTTTTTTTTCAAAAATTTTTCCAACTCTCTAAATTCCCAAAAATTTTTGCCAGCGTCTCCTTTGCGCGCCTAGCTCGGTACTACTACAAAAGGCCTTTACGGGCTCCCAAATTCCAAAAGAAAACAAAAGCCAAGTGGCTACATCAAAAACCCAATCCAATTTCATTCAAAAAATTTAAATACATACCTTTTTGTCAGGCAATAAAAATTTATCTTTTGGAATCAAATCCAATTCCTTTTACCCTTTAATACCTGCATATCTTGTTTAGCAACAATATTCAATAGAAACTTTACAAATCATTTTATACATTCTCTTATATAGGTTCTCATATTTACTTCTCTTCAAATTCGTTTTTTCCGTTTTAATATGTATTCAACTTATTTCAATTTTGAATATTAAATTTTATTTTCCATTTAACTGAGTCTTATTAGTTCCATCTACTAATCTATTTCAGTTTCATATTTAAAATCGTTTAATTGCTTAACAAAAATTTTCTCAAAATTTCTCACAAATTGTCTAACTCCCAAAATTTCTGAAATTTTTTGGCAGAGTCTCCTTTGTACGAAGGAGCTTTTGCAATTTGACAAGAGATATAAATATATACACATCGACCCACCCGGTCGGAAAAAGCAAAAACAGTTCATATTTCCTATTTTTATTGCGTATGCTGGTCATTGCTGGAGTTTCTGCTTATCTACATTTATATCTACTTTCTGTTTCAGCTATTCTAGTTTATCTCATGTATTAGTGAATTTCTATGTATTTCGGATTTCTATTATGTTGTTTTCAGACTATATTATGTATTTGGTTTGAGACTCTGTCGTAGTAGCTTCATGAACTACTATGTATTTTATATTCCGCTGCGAGGTATTCTGTTTGTTCTATGTCTGTGATTCTGTGATTGTATTTCATTTTCTCCAAATTTATTTACAACGCGGTATTTTGAGCAATTCAAGTCCGACATGTGCGGATGCGAATGGCTGAAAAATATCAGGTTGTTACAGTTGGTATCAAAGCTTTGGTTTTAGGCAAACCTTAGCCTGCGGAGCAAAACCTCATTAGAGATAGGGTAGAAATACCCTAGAATGAGTGAAATCAATCTCAGAATCCTTTCTTTGTGAGAGAACGTATTTTCGAAGTATAAAATGATTTTTAAAAAGATTTTTAAAGGATTTTCAAAGATTATTTTGGTATAAAAATTTTCTTATTTTGAAATCAAGATTTTCTAAACTTCATCTCTTCGTTATCCACCTTGTTAGAAATCTTTTGGTTAAGATTCTTATCGACTAGGATTCCTTGAACTTTGGAACACTCCCACTTGTTCTGGAATCCAGTCTTGTTTTCCCCATTTTTCCTTTTAATTTTGGAGCATTTGTAACTCTACTTTGGAATGACCTCTCTAAAGAGCGATGATTCCGTAAATCTTTGAATGATTTGTAAAGGGGTGAAACTCCTTTACAATTGGCATTGCTTCACTGAAGATTTTTTTACCCTCGGATGTCGATGCTATCTATCTCCTGCTCTACCCGGATTCTATTACCTGGCAATCGAAGGTCGATTTGCCTTAGATTTCCGTATTGAATATATTCCTAAAGTCTCGGGTGACCGGTTAAGTTCGCCCGCGATTTATATAGGCTTATCTATCCTCTATTTGGTAATTAAATTATCTCATCTTCGTTTGAGTTTATCTTCGAACTACAATTCTATTTGATTAGAGTCCCTCTAATTTTGAATCTTTGTTTGTTTGAAATCCTTCCCTGAATCATCCATTGGAAATTTGTATTTGGTTGTATTTTGAAATTGTGCATACATCGAAATTATTAAGGATGGCCATATTTTTATATATAAAAGTGAAATGTTTTCGATAAGGATTATATACCTTTCAAAAATGAAAATTTGGAATTCTGAAAGAATTTGAAATTTTGAAAATTTTATAAGAACTTGATTTATACAAAAATGATTTATAACTGAAGGGTTTTGAATTTGAATTTCGAGGAATCGAATTCCGGTATTTTGAAATCGGTTTTAAGATTTTGGAAAATATATATAGTAATATGATTTAAAGATATATAATATATATATGTATGTATGTATATTTCAAATAAGAAATGTTTCAAATGTATTCGAATGAATTTCAATGATTTCGAAGGAATTTCAAAGAAGTTTTTCGAAGTTAACTGAAGTCCAGAACTCACTTATGTCGCTGGAAAATAATTTCGGTGATGAATGCATGCATCATCGACATTGAGTTTCGAGTTTCCGAGTGAGAGAGAGGCCACTCTAGTAGCTTTGCTCTGCGAGTGATTTTTTGAAACCAATTTTGATTTCAAATTTCGAAGTATGGTTCGATATTCGAAAGATAGATCCGTATATATATATATATATATATATATATATGTATTTGAAAAGATTTAAAGTAAGCCGGTGTTCAGTTCTCGAGTTTCAGATTTTGAAACCTAACTTTTGAAATTGATTTACTGATTTAGTGTTGATTTTCAACTCATGGATTGAAAATATGACTTCTTCGACTATTTTAAGATTCGAGCACTTCCAAATCAAGGTTAATTTTTTCAAAGCTAAATTTTTTTTGAAAGGTATAAGGTATTTGATAAAGAATATAAGTTTAGTTTGTATGTTTCAAGTATGAAACAATATGGTTTTTTTATAAGTTGAAACTGTTTTGTTAAGTAAATAAATAAGACTATTTTGAATTATACTAATATGAAATTTAGTTTTGAAATGTTTTGGATAAAAATTAGTCTTCAAATGTTTGAGAAAATTTTGGTTCTAAATGTTTTAACTTAGTAACATCTTTATAAAACTATTTATTTAACAAGTTGGAATAGATACATAAGTTGTACGTACGTTGTTTTATTCGCATAATTAATTTGATCCAAGTTTGAGTACATAAGTTCGAGGTGAATTACACCATTTCATGTTAGGATTTTTCATTTGATTCTTGATGGCGAACATTTGATATGGATTTTGGGCTTGATTCTAGAATTCTCTATCATAGTATATGGCTATGCAAGGAGACTGATGGCTTCTAGTCAAGAAACCATATCGAAGTCCGCATTAGGGAAGTCGAATGGACAATACTAGTTCGAAAGCGAACTTGTGTGATCAAGCGAGCGATCGAATGTAATGTTGCGAAATAATGACATATGTAAGTAATAATGAAGTAAAGTTTGAGATATATGAAATTATGAAATTTAGTTTTGAAATATGGTATATTTAAGCCTTGAAACATATTTAAGATTTAATAGTTTATTTTGTAAATCAAATCTGTATTTGAAATTGATAATATTTGAAATGGTTTTGTTGGAAAACTAAATTGAAACTGATGGTTTGAATTGAATTAAAATTGGAAATTTTAGATTTTGGTTTAATTGAAAAAAATTGAAATGAAAAGAATTAAGGGCATGTTTTATGATTTCAAATGCATGATGTCTAAATGTTATGATTTTCAAAGTGTAATGATTTCAAGTATTTTAGTTTCGAAAGATTCATAACTTTGAAAGTATTATGACTTTTGAAGTGAATAATGTTTGAAATGGAAATGGATTTATTTGACTTAAATTTTGTTGATTTGGAAATTTGGATTATTTTCTAAACCTATTGTTTTAAGAAATTTTGAAACCGAATATGTATAACTTGAAAGAAATGATTTGGTGACATCATATATAGTTTTAAAATTTTATTTGATATCGAAATGGTTTGAAATTTAGAACCTTGTTTTATTAAATACTTGATTTGGGAGCTATCGAACTTATATAAAAATGATTTGTATAAGTAAACTGTTGAATTGGAACTGTTGATTTGAAAGGGTACCCAAATTTTGAAAAGTGAAATCTTATATAATCGAAATTTATATAAGTGTGATTTGATATACTAGTATTTTGAAAAGTATTTGATTTTAAATGAAATCTTATATAAAATGGACTTTATATAAGTATGATATTTGAAAGTGATTTTGAAGGGTACTATATGATACATATTTTCGAAGTAAAGATATGGAAAGTGCCTTCTGCTTGATATCCGCTTTGTGGCCACACTGTGGATTCATTCTATCGATATTATTCTCTCTCTTTGATTTGGGTTTTCCGGATATGATACTCGAGTGTCCATCGAATTCCACGGAGATCCCCGTTGTCTTATGATCGCGACTACATAGCGCAACTGCCTGGCTGAGTCTTGCCTAGGGGCACGGATTGTTTCCTGGGGGATCCAGGCGTAACCATTGTGTATCCTGCAATCTGTGTAGGTCGCGAAGAGTAGCGCAAGTGCCTGGCTGAGTCTTGCCTAGGGGTACGGATTGTTTCCTGGGGGATCCAGGCGTAACCATTGTGTATCCTGCATTCTACTCGTCATCATGGCATAACTCGCAGGGCTGAGAAAGCTTACGGATACGGATTGTTTCCTGGGGGATCCAGGCGTAACCATTGTGTATCTACGATCCATGGTTAGACAACTGTTTCAGTTTGGTTGATTTGTTTGGATTGTACTTTCCATATCTGTTTTTAAAAGTGTTTTCATTATTTTCACTAGGTGTTGAAACAAGTCTACCAAGTACCTGGAGAATTCTAGCTTTGCGCCTGATCAACGCATAGCCAAAGTCTGCAGGAACGAAAGTAAACTTGTTAAGACATCGAGTTATAAAAGTATTTTGATAAACGTATTTTGATAAAGTACTATATAAAGAATATTTTGATCAGTTATTTTCCCTTCTAAAAATTTAAAATGTTTTAAATATTGTTTACTTTGAACCATCAGATTTGAATCAAATGACTATTCATCATAAAAAAAAAATTGAAATGTATAGTGGTTCAAATAATGGTTCATCCTTGTCTTTCAACCTTCTTTACCTCCTAGCTATCTTTTTTCCCTACCTTCTTTCGGGGATGCATTCCAACCTATTGCTCTTTCTTGTTGTTTCTCCGCTTCCTTCCTTTTCGAGGACGAAAAGATTTGAGTGGGGGAGAGTGTAACAACCCTAGATTTTGACTATATATTTAAATTTGACTTTATTTCATTTTGAAATTATTTTTATTTTTTTTATTTGTGTGATATCATTTCTAAACATTTTTAAAATGATAATATAATTTTTCCAAAATTTACCGTATTTATTTCCTATTTTTAAAGGCTGTTTTCTAATTTTCTGCCATTTTCTTCATTTTTAAATTTCTTTATTTTATTTTAAATTTGTTTTATTTGTGAAAATTCATCTCTATATATTTTTAAAATAATAATAGAATTTTTCTAAAAATTACTGTGTTGATTTCCTATTTTTAAGGGCTGTTTTCCCATTTTCTGCTATTTTCTGCATTATAATTTTTTATTTAAATTAAATTTTAAATATTTATTTTGTGAATATATATGTATTTTATGTTATTATTTATGTTTAAAAATACTTTACAAGCTTATATGAATTTTCTAAAAATTATTTCATTTAACTTCAAATTTTGCTAGTCTAGTTCACTGTTTTAACTATTTTCCTTAATTTTACTTTACATAATTGATAAATATTATATATATTTGTATATTGGTTGAAAATTTCGAAATATTATCTGATATTATTATTATTTCAGCTACATAAATTTATATAAATAATAAAAGGTAAATTGAAAGGGTTTGTGACCTTTTGTTTCCTATGGCTTTTGATTTTCCCACCTTTTCACATTTTAATGTTTCTATTCACTCAAATGGCCATATCTCTTCATTCTTTCAGCTGCCACCCTCATTTCTCATTCACTTACTTCATTTTTTCTCCCATTTCCTCAAAAAATTTCGGCCATAGATTTTGAAGAAAGTTTGGTAAACTTTATTTCCTTTTTCCATTTGTTTATGCTTGAATTCATGGTTTTTACACTTGTTCTTCTTCATCATAGGTTCGGCGTTGCTCCTCCACCACCATAGCCGCCTCCACCATCACCACATCAGGTCACCATCTCCTCCAGCCCACTGACCAAGCCATGCCATGGTCATCTATGACTAGATCCACCAAAGTTTATGCAAACACTCCACTTGTTCAGCCTAGCCGAACCATTTATGCACATATCCTTCATTTTTCACCTAAACCACCTCCTTGGCCGCCACCGCCAGTCCATCCATCACCTTTGGCCGACACTCCAGACCCCACCTGACCTTCACCTTGTAGGGGCCAAGCCCAATGGTCCTTTGGTTGAGCCATGGTTGCACAAAAGCCACTTATTTGCCTTAAACCCTTTGTATTCACACCTTGTAACTTCCACTACTTCACCACACCCTTAGCCTCCCTTTGCACCACCTTCTCTAGCTCATACCTGAACCAAAACCACTGCCACACCATCTCCTAGCCTCCAGCAAGTCTGGCCATGCCATTTGTAACCTTGCCCGATGCTTGAAATTGCACAAAAATCCACTTGTTTGCCTTGTACTTGTATTTTCATACATAGCAACTTCCATACCTTCACTACCCTTGCTGGGCCGACCATATATGACCCATACCTGACCAAATACACCCCATGGCAGTACATTATCACCCTATAGGCTGAGCATAGTGATGGTGGAAGCAAGTGCAAGTGTTTGATTAATTGTTGTTCCTTAATTTCTAGCATCGTTTATCGTATTTTTGGTCTGAAACCTTATAATTATTATATTGTTTGTTTGATTTGTATTCAAGGGAATTAATCCTTGGCTCCTCCATTCCGTATCTATATCGTACTTTTGTGCTTGTGTAGATCCCGTTGTGCAATTCGTCGTTGTGTCATCAGCTCAAAACAGTGAGTAAATCTCACCAGACTAATATGTACTTATGTAGTGATAAACTGACATCACCTGAATCTGTAAATGCATATCATCCTGTTATAACT
Source organism: Allium cepa (assembly GCA_030765085.1). Classification (NCBI taxonomy): domain Eukaryota; kingdom Viridiplantae; phylum Streptophyta; class Magnoliopsida; order Asparagales; family Amaryllidaceae; genus Allium; species Allium cepa. The sequence continues at coordinate 833,270,495 of CM060941.1, forward strand.
GCTATATTACATTCATATGAAGTTCACACCTATATTTACACTTATTATATGATATGTTATTGTTATTTCATGTTATTATGTTATTTTCATCAATTTATCACACTGCAAGTTCCCTGTAGACTAGAATCACTATGGGTTGAAATGATACATACCCGAACGGAATTTAGAATAAGAGAAAATCGTTATGGGCTGAAATGATAGGCCTGAATGATTTTAAATTATTTTCTTTTACTTGGTATTGCGGGTTTGAAATGATCAAACCCGTTTTTCTTTGTAAATTACGGGTTGAAATGATATATTACCCGTATCACTTTATCTAGGCTAGAAAATGAAATACAGACCCGTTGTTAAAATATGTTTTTCTAAAATTTTTAATTATTTTAGAAATGTAAATATTATAATATTTTGATTTAAATTTGATTAAAAATGATTTTTGTAAAGCATTATTGATTTTCTGAAAATTTATAAGTGAAATAAATAAATGGTAAAGTTAGAAAATCTGGAATGTAAGTTATTTTGGAAACTAGAATTTGGTGATAAATGGAATTTAAATTAAATATGAAAATATGATAAATTTATGATATTTTGAATTAAATGAATTTAAAAATGATTTTATAATATATAAATGATTTTTGAATAAAGCTAAAATGTGAAATGAATGAATATTTAGGTTGAAATTTGGAAATATAACTAAAATTGAAAATTTGTGAATTTGGCTTAAATGTGAATTTTAAGTTAAGTAAATAAAAATGAAATTAAATTATGTTTGAAAATTTTAAACTTAAATGTTAAGTTAAATTTAATTTAATGAAATTAAAATTTAATGTTGGAATTTAATAAGTGAATTATTATTAAATTTTGATTTTTGAATAGAAATTTAACTTTATAAAATCATGAATATAAGGGTATTTGAATGACTGTTTTAAAAGTGAAATTATATGATTTTATAAGCTAAAGATGATTTAAATAAAAATAAAATTGTTTGTGAAATGATATTGAATACTTGAAGTTAATTAACTGCATTTCTGAAATGCTATTAATTCTAATTTAAATGATAATACAGCATTTGTAAATGCTGTAGTTGATAATAATGAACCAAATGGCTAAGTTTAATTAAAGGTTATTATAGCATTTTTGTAAATGCTATAATTGTTGACTTTAACTAAGTTTTATTTGAAACTAATGTAACCCTATTACAGCATTTTTAGAAGCTATCTTTTGTTAAATTGAACTGTTTTGAATGTAACTTTCTGTAGCAATTTCTAAATGCTGCGAAAGTTGCATTTTCAACTGTTTTAATAAATTAAAAGGATAAACGAATTTTGAAAGACTAAAATTTTGTAAATTTAATAATTTAATTTTTAAATATAATAACTTCATTTTTATGCTTTAAAATGAAGTAATTTGTTTTGAAATATAAACTATTTTGAAATGTGTTTTGTAATGGTATTTAAATAAAAATGAATGTGGTTTGGAAGATATGATATTTTGAATGATATTGGATTTTGAAATTACATTTGATTTTAAAGTATAAAATACCATTTTGAAATTTTAACCACGGGATGTAATTAATTTATAGTTTAACTGATTCTTAAAGGATGGGTGATCCCAAGCATCCTTTAAGTTATTGTGCATTTCTACTACAGTTCACTTGAGTTGGTTTACATTATATAATATATATTGTCCTGACTCGAGTGTTTTGTGTTTTACTTTACGCTCGGGTCAGCTTGAGTATTCACAGCTTTGGATTCTCTTTCTGGAGCTGGTCTTTGCTGGAGTTTCTGCTTATCTACATTTATATCTACTTTCTGTTTTATCTATTCTAGTTTATCTCATGTATTAGTGAATTTCTATGTATTTCGGATTTCTATTATGTTGTTTTCAGACTGTATTATGTATTTGGTTTGAGACTCTGCCGTAGTAGCTTCATGAACTACTATGTATTTTATATTCCGCTGTGAGGTATTCTGTTTGTTCTATGTCTGTGATTCTGTGATTGTATTTCATTTGCTCCAAATTTATTTACAACGCGGTATTTTGAGCAATTCAAGTCCGACATGTGCGGATGCGAATGGCTGAAAAATATTGGGTTGTTACAGTATGCGTACCTTATTTAGCATTTTAAGCATGCGGCTTATTTATTTTAGCAATTAGTGCATCCAAATCCAGCCAAACGGCCTTCAGGTACCTGTACTTACTCAATTTAAACATGTAAGTGCCATATATAGGAAATCTATTAGCATTTCACTTATATTCAATAGCTAAACACATGCATTTCATAAACAACAAGCACCAAACGTTTTCCATAAGCGATTTATATTATTTTAAAGCTTATTCAATTGCTTTTAACCAATTTATATACCATTTCCTTTAATTTCTAATGGTTTACAATCCAATTGCTTACATTCAACTCATTTTAAGCGGAACAATCTCATATTCGCTTCAATTGCTCTTAAAATCAATTTATTTGCTTTCACTCGCCTTTCTTATCCTTGCATTCAATTTAAGTAATGTACAACCCACCTACTTACCTTCAATTCATTCTTAATTCCGAAGGAACTCATATTCATATCAATTGATTCAAAAATCAAGTATATTTGCTTCCACTAATTTCATAGAATTTAATTAAATCTCGTTTACGTTAAACAACAATCATTTCTACGAAATTTGGTGATATCCATGTGAATAAATAATTATTAAGTTTTATAACCATTTTAAATTGATTCCGACTCAATTTCATTTAATTCCATTCTATTTTAATTTATTCTCAACCATTTTATTTAGCTCGACACATTCCATTCTTATATACTATTAGCCATTCCCACTTTAGTTCAACTCAAGCTTTTATATAATGGGCTTTTACCCAAAGCCAGACTTCCATAAATTTTAAACTTAAGTTAATTACTTTAATTTATTCCAACATCAACTTAAGTTCACTTACATTCAATTTGATTCTCATCAAATTAAATTCCATTTAATTCAGTTAGCCCATCCACTTAAATTTTAATTCACCTTCTCAATTTATCAAAATAATATCCAACCACATACTTATCTCATTTATATTTCGAATTTATATACCACCAAATTTAAGTTCAGTCTGATAATCCAATTCCAATCACAACTTGATTTAGGTTTTTTTTTATTCTATCAGACTTCATTCATTTATTATTTAATGCCATTAATTCATTTTATATTTCACTTCCTTAATTCATTTGCGAACTTATTTTACTTATACAAAACCATTCTCAATTTATTTCTAGTTACCTGGGTTTTGTTTGCAACCCAACCATTTCTATTATTATTCACTTCCATTTCATATGACAACACTTCTATTATATCAAATTTACTTGCAAATCACGTTAAATATTATTCAAATCACACTTGAACTGTATTTGCAATTCAAATCATCACTATTTCAATCCAACTCTATTTTATGTTTACAACATCTTCACTTATTTAAATTCATTATCAAATCCAAGTTGAATTTTATTTACAATTTGAATTCATTTCGAAATTCCATTATTAACTTACAATCCATCTTATTTAACCGAGTTAAATCTTATTAACATACTCTATCAATTAATTATTTTACCAATTAACCTCTTTCCAATTTTTAAATCAATATTCGATCTATTACATTAAATTTTTCCTGAGTTCGAATTTTACTTTATAATTCCAGTTTGGATTCCCTTTTATTTTAAAATTTAAAAATGCCTTTAAATTCAGATAATGCAATTAAAACTAGATTTTTATAAAAATATATCTTATAACTCGATGTCTCAACCAGTCCATCCTTGTTCTCACAGAAATTTAGTCATACGTTGATCAGGCGTAGGACTAAAAATCTATAAGTACTCGATAAACCCGTTTTCAACACCCAGTGAAAATACTTGGAAAATAATTATTTTTTTGTTAGAAATCTAGAAAACTGTTTTGAAAATATAGGAAATATCTTTAGTCAGGATGCTCTGAAAATCATCACCCCCATCCATGGTCGTAATTACATCCAGGGTTACGTTGCCATCGCAGCAAAAGTCCATGTAACTACATGCTCTCTGCGGCCTCTCGATTACGCCATGGAACCCACAACAGAACACAGTTACATTCCAGGGTTACGTTGCCATCGCAGCAAAAGTCCATGTAACTGCAGGCTCTCCGCGGCCTCTGATTTTCGCTGTCAAAATGAAATCTCTCCACTCCTACATAGGTCGCAGTCTGCCGATATAAAATCAAACGCAGACTGTTGGCTCTCAGCGGCACACACGACTTTCGCTATGTTATACCATAGGTCGCGGTCTACCGATATAAAATCAAACATAGACTGTTGGCTCTCAGCGGCACACACGACTTCCGCTATGGTATACACTATCATAATCCTCGGGAACTAGTTTTGTCTGGACTCCTCACAGGATCAAGTTTAGAACCCCCCCTGGGGCACAAGGCAGCACCACCCAGTGGCACTCCTGAGAAGTTCATTCCAAGGAAGCGCCTTTTTCCCCAGAGCCATCATCAAAACACTTTATACTATACACATATAGTATCTTTCAAATCATACACCTAGTATGATCTCATACAAAGCTCCTTTACACAAAATCGATTATCCCAAAATCGATAATTCTCAAAATAGGCTTTCCAAATTCCAATATTGATTTTACCCAAAAATCAAAAGCCTTTCCAAATCCAAAGGTTCCCAAAACCTTTTCCAAAATCCTCATAAGATCCTTTATATATATATTCAGATATATAAAAAATTTAAAACTTTGGATCATTTCCAACTTGTATAAAATCCTTTTATACTTCAAACACTTTCAAAAATCCATCAGAGTGGGATATACTCACTTATTCTCATTTTCCTTTAATCCCCATTTGGATTATCACTTCAATTCTTATCTCAGTTGGGTATTTAAACAGTTTGAACTTCGACCAGTTTATATTTAGGAAATAGCTCGAAAATTTAAAAATAGATAAATAGTTGAAAAAAATAATTATTAGTTTGTAAAATAGCCATAAAATGGGTAACTAACTGTAAAATAGTTGAGAAATAGCTATATAGTTTCTGAAATTTTAGATAATTGTAAAATAGTTGTAAAATAGTAATTAATTTGTAACATAGTTGAAAAATAGTAATTAGTTTAGAAAATTGTTGAAAAATGGTTAAATAGCTCCAAAAATAATTGTAAAACAAGTATAAAATAATTTGGCTTTAAGAAAGAAAGGTTGTATATATTTAATAGCTTAGAAAAATAAGTTTATATCAAAACAATTTATATTGAAAATAGTCAAGAGCCAACTGTTCACTTCCCCAACAATTCAATTTAAATCTCCATTTAAATTGACCCAATTCCAATCCAAATAACTCCAAATTCCATTGGACTTGATTAATTCCCAATTCATGTTGAATCAATCTTGATTCCTTCCCAAATTTAAATCAAATTCTAGTTGATTTTAATCCTGTTCAATTTTAATTATAATTTCATATTATTCCAATCAATTTGAATTATTATTTTCAGAATCCAAATCACTTCAATTTAATCCAATCCAATTTGCCATTTAAAATTTTTAAACTTATATATTTTCAATCACCAATCCAATTGCTTCAAACCAAATTAAATTTTGAACTAATTCAATTTCAATCTTGAATTTTAAACTACCTCGAATTATATAAATTCGAGTTAAATTCTCAAAGGTTGATTTAACTTTTTAAACCAAATTAACTTTTATTTAAAGTTTTTAAACAATCTTAAATTTCTGAGTCCAATTCTTCATTTCAATTTATCTCTACTTATATTTTTCAGATTCAAATAAGAGCTCAATACAATTTTATTTATTTCCAAAATTTAATTTATTATTCAATTTTATCTTCCAGTTCAAAGCCAGTTCTTAAACAATTTTAATTTACAAACTCAATTATTCAAATTTATTTTATTTATCCAATACCATTCTCAAATTAAAGATTTTTATTAGCAATAAGGTGATATCATCCAATTTTATTTTAAAACGCCCACCCATTTTCAATTTTTAAATCTCAAACCCCTTTCGAGATCACACAAATTCCCAATTCAAATCAACCATTTAACTTTCCAAGTTAAATTCCAATTTCATCTTGGAATTTCCAATTCTGGTTGCTTTTTCTACACTTATTTAATTTTCCCAAAGTTAATTCTAATTTACTTAATCCAATCAACCTTACTCAAGTTGAATTCCCACTTCAAATTTCAAAATTCTTTCCCTCTTATAAGTTCAAAACTTATACCACATTGGGTTTTTACACCACACTCCAGGGAAAATCAAAACTCAACACCTTAGAGTTTATTTCAAATTATCTTTGATATAATGTATATCCATACATATATATACATATTTATTTCTTGGCCCTCCCAGCCATGTTCTGGTTTTTAATTCAAATCAAATTTTCAAACAACCCATTGTTTGCAACAAGTCTCTTTTATTCAAATAATACTTATTTATTATTTTTCATTACTTTGAAACAAAATTTCTGAATTCTGAGACCAGATTTAGAATTTCATTTTCAATCCATTAAATTTTAATTTGGTTGTATCTTTGTTTCTACTTAATTTAATTCCAATTCCAGACTTCAGTTTGGTTGTATTATATTACTTCTTAATGGTAATTTCAATAATTAACAACCAATCACCTTAATAATTATTAGAAGAAAATATTGCTTTATATCAAAATATATTTTATAAAAAATCATTTAAAATCTTTATATAAGAAAATAACAAGTACGCGCACATATATATATATATATATATATATATATATATATATATATATTCTCAACTCATTCTAGAGTACTATAGACTCTATTAAATGAGTAATCCCCACCAGAGCCAAGGTTCTCGCTTAACCTTTCAGCTCTGATACCAAATGTAACGACCCGAGATTTTCACACCCGAAAATTCCAGATAGTTAAGAAAAAGGAGAAAGAGATAGAAGAAGAAGAACAGAAACACCAAACTTCTCACAATCGCAGCGGATAAAATATAATAATAAATAATAACAGTTACAAAGAGTACTATATCTGTCGATTACATTTAATATACATCAGGGTTTCACATTATATACAGTCACTGAATATTTACAATTATCATGTCTCAAATGAACAATAATATAAATACAGCGGAAATATTCTATACGCTCCTGCCATCCAGCTCGCCTCATGAGCTCCAAAACGTACTTACCTGAAAATCTGTAATACTCGGTCTGACCCGAGCATTACACCAAAGTAACACCCGGGTCAGGTTGGAAACTAGCGTGAGTAAACCCAACTAATATGGAATACCAAAGCAATCAACTTATATAAACCCGGGTAACATATATCAATTCACAAGCCACGAATTATTACAGACAACATTTAGTCCACCTTTAAATTCCTAAATACCAAAGATTTAGATTTTTAAAACAGTCCAATACCTCCAAATCACTTCCACCTAGCATATAGATTTTTTTTTTTATATCAATCTACAAACATTCGAAGTGGTTTCGGGTATTTCTCCTATACCCGACCCCGGTCTCTTCGAATCTCATGTCATTCTATCCCAAGTTATCCAAGGGAAATACTCAACATTTCATATCAGAGTTATGAACTCCTTCAAATCATCCAATACCATTCAATCATTAAGTAGCAAAGCTTAATCACACAAAAATCATTTCTATTGATTCAAATTGAATTTCAAGCCTTAATCACTTAGATTCTTTCATTAATTAATTCTAAATTAATTTATCAACCCTTCCTGATTCATCCTAATTAATCACCATGGATTAATTATCTTCCAATTCCATTCAAGTCATTATTATTTTTATTTATTTCACAACGTTAATTATTTTAACCAAATCAATGAGAAATTCTGAATTACTTCACAAATTAATCAATTATAATCAATTACACTAATTCTTAATTACTTACATTAATTAATTTCTCATGAGTCTTATGATTAATTCATCTTAATTAATCGGTCTTTAATTACACCGTTGATTATATAAATTAATGATTTCTAATCATGTTTTGATTTGCTCTGATCTAGATTAATCACTTTAATTCAACCCCAATATTTATCATTCTCGATTAATCTCAATATGTAATTAAGTATTCTTTTAATAAGTTCATAAATAAATTAATTATTCCATAATTAATTATCTTAATTAATTCTCTTGAACAATTTCACTAAGCAATTATATTTTATTAATTACATTAAGTAATTATTTATCACACCATTAAACGATTGTTCTGAATTACTTATACTTAGTTAATTAACTTGCAACTTAATTTATATTTGTTTAAATACCTTTAATTACTGAATTAAATAACTCAAATCATTAATTACTTAAATTAATTAATTATCCATTTCAATCTACCCTACTAATTTAATGTATCACAAATCATTAAACCTTTAGAAATTTTTAAACGGAAACATTTCTTATTATTTTTTTCAGTTTAAAACAACTTTAAACTCCCAATACTTCGAGTTAAGCAACCCTTAACTCAAGAACCATCCAATACCAAAATTACCAGAACATCAATTCACAGTGCATATCAAATCAATTTAAATCATTCAATCCAATACTTTAAATTTAACCATTTAAATTTAAATAGATCCAACATAGTGAGATTTACTCACCTTTGATTCCTGTTTCGCAACCCACTTCATTCTCGGTTTATTTCCACGAGTTTCAGACCTTGTATAAACATTATAGATCTTATCAATACTTGAAATAATAATTAAATTATCAATTACCATTTAATAAAAATTCGATTTACCATTTATTCTATTCAAACCTATTTTCTAATAATAAATAATTATTTCTTTTCTTGTGAAACCCATATATTATGATCAATCTATAGTTTCACAATCCAATTTTATATAAATAAGTAAATTATAGCATGCCACTTATATTTATTCATATTTGTATAAAAGTTTCACATACTAGAACTTCTCCTATGTGAATTTTCCTTTTTCTATGTAGATATATAAATAAATAAAACAAAAGGAACATACACTCACCTCATCACTGAGCAACAACCCCCCCCTCTTCCAGTTGCAACCGAAACTAAGCATCGAAAATCGCGAAGCAACCCTAGCCACACGAGCCCCCATTGCGACAAGAACGCTCGTGCCTTCCCCATGCCCTAACCGCTGCTTCCCAGCATCGGCTCGCCTCACGAAGTCGGCATGAGTTCACTCGGCTTCGATTAACTCGCGACCGCTCCTCTACGTCGAACACAAAACCAATGCCTCCCCTCAACTTAATCGAACTCCACAACGCCATCGACCGAAGACGAGACAACTCCATGCCGAAGCTTCAAGCTCGGCCGAGTCGACGTGTCTCCTGCAATTTTTTTTTAAATCGAGAGCTTCGGCCATGATTTAATTTTTCTCCTTTTTTTTCGTGCGTTCGATCTGCCCTTTTGATAGAGAGGGGAACGAGAATGTATAAGGAATTAGTAATAGCTTCCTACGTACGCTGATGTAATATAATTAAATAATTAAATAATGAAAATATCTTGTGTTTCAACGCGAAATCCCAAACCCCAAATCAGACATGCCGACAGACGTTTATAAGGTTTTACCCGCATTCCGAACCCAATGGAACATTTTTCGGAAGCTAATTCAATCATATGCGCGAGTTACGGAAGAAAACGATCAATTTTAAATTAAATCGATTAAATAGTTCTGCGCATTTCGAGCTGCCAGGGCCAAACGACAACTCTGATGGCTACGAAAATTGAAATCCGATAATAACTAACTATTACGGATCCAGTGGAACTGGTTTCGTCAAATTCCGAGACTGTGCCTCGGAAGGCTATTTTTAAATATCGATTTAAACGATATATTATTAAAATTGAACGAATCGCCTTTAATTTAAATTCCAACCATTCTATTATCTTCAGCATCATCATTATAAATTTTATAAGCCTTCAAATTATTTAAACAGGCTAAGAAATTTCAGATTCAACACTTTACCCAATTTTCAATTATTAAATTCAATATTTAAACTATACAATTCAATGATTAAATTTTCAAGTAAATATTGATATCTTGAATTCAAGTTAAAATTAACTTTTAAATATTTTAAAATCAATTAATTATTCCAATTTAACTTGTTAAAATTTCCGGGTCGTCACAACATCAACCATCACAGATTCAATCATATTAACATCGATAAGTGGTATAACCCATAACGCTTATCTATATACACGGATTCACAGGTAAAACAAATTTATCAATAAGATATGTCATAGAATATAAATAAAGTTACTATTTGTGAGGAATCCAGTTGGATCCCTCTAACCTGTTTTCCTTCATCCACAGACGTTGGCACAATAATTAAATACCCATTCCACTTCGAGGTGGAATATCGCGGTATATGGGATTTATAAAAATATCATCCGCTATTATGCGGCGCAATAAGGTCTCAACCGCTATATAATGCGGGAAATCAATCACCCAGTATATACTATATACTACTATATATATATATATATAATATCATCCAATGAATAATTATTTTAATTCAATCATCCAAGCACACAGACAATAAATTTTAAATCAACTATTTCAAATTTAAATCAAAACGATATTGATTGAGTTAGAAGATCTCACCTTTGCTTTTAATTTGCAGTACATTTCCATTCCGACTTGATTTTCTCTTCATATATTGACCTTGTATAAACAATTTATACAATTCATAAATATTTGAAACAATCGAATAACTCAATTGCCATTTTAAAATTTTAATCCAAATAATAATAATTTTTTCTTATTTTAAACTATTGATTTTATTTTAAACCAATATTTTTAATTTCTAAACAAATCTCTTTTAACAAGTTTATTTAATTAAAAGTAAAATTTAAAACTGAATTTTTTTTTATTTTCAACTCTTACCTATATATATATAAATTGAAAATCTACATATATTTGCTAACGTATATTTGTAAAATTAAAATTTGGTTCTAAAATCCTTCTTTTCTTTTCTTTAAACTATATACATGTATATTTATATATTAAATCAAAATAAACCATATGCCTCTCTGAAATTTTTTATACATACATACATACACACATATATATATAACCGCATTTTAAATACTTCACTGTATTTTTAAACAAACTGAAAATTTCAAACGTGTGTGTGTATATATATATATATATATATCTGTTGAATCGAATTTTAAATTTAAGAAATGAATTTGATTACCTCACCTCGAACATACTAATGGCGACGACATAGCAACCATCATTTGAAGTCGCTCGCGACTTCCTTCTAGAACGCCAAGGCGAATCACGAACTCGAGCTCGAACGCGAACAGTCGTTGAAGCCCTAGCCTCGCGCCGCCGCTATCCCTACCGCGCCTTCCATCAATTTCCTCGCCGTCGCGAACGCGCGCACTGGCCATCGCGACAACATCCAAAACACCTCTACGACCCACCGAGATCCCTTCGCAAGCGCCATCGTGCTACAGGAATTATCGAACGAGCTTCCCCCCAAATCGCGGCCAAACCCTAGCTTTGAATTTGATACCAGCGATTTGAATCCTGCTTTGAAAATACTGAACGAAGGAATTTCGTTCGATCCTATTACCAGGAAAGAAATCGAGGGTTCTTCGATTTGATTATACGCGGCAACTGATTTTAAATTTGATTGTGAAACGAAGGGATGCGGCCATTTTTTTCCCTTCTGAAATGTTGAACGAGAAAATTTTGTAATAAGGAGAAGCTCGGCCATTAAAACGATGTGAATCGCTCTGAAAATCTGCTGCGAAAATGGGAGACAGGATTTGATATTAGCATGCGCAAATTAACAGGCTACAGTATTTTGAATGGTAAGGAAAAAGGCTGATGCGATATAATTTCAACTGCAGCTGACTATTATAAATATTCAATTTAAATTCAAATTCAAACCGTTCAATAAATGCAACTTAAAAACTTGACCTCCCATCGAGGCGTGCCTCCAGGCGTCTATAATGTTATATCCCTATTCCGAACGCAATGGAAAAGGTTCTGAGTCTAAATTTGATCGTATGGAGAAGATAGCCTTTTAGACAGTTAAAATATCGAATCTGCAATTTAAATTTCAGCGCGTTTGCTTATCATATGGCCACACGATCACTCCAAACACGATGAAAATTGAAATCCGATAATAATACAATATTACGGATCCAATGGAACTGATTTTATCGAAATCCAAAACTGTGCCTTGGAAGGCAATTTCTAAATATCGATTTAAACGATATATTTTCAAAACCGAACAAATCAGTTTCAAATTCATCTCTGAAGCTTCTATTATCTTCAGTATTATCAATATAAATTTTCTAAGCCTTGAGAAATATTTTAACAAGCTAAAAATTCAAAATTCAAAATTTTTTACCCATCATTAATAAATTAAATTCAATAATTTAACTTGCCAAATTCATAGTTATATTCGAATTTCAATTTAAACTAACTTTCAAATATTTAAAATTACTTAAATATTCCATTACAAATGTTAAAAATTTCCGGGTCGTCACACCTTCTGAGGCATAGTCTCGGAATTCGATGAAACTAGTTCCATTGGATCCGTAATAGTTAGTTATTATCGGATTTCAATTTTCTTAGTGTTTGGATTTACCGTTTGCTCGTACGGGTGAGAGACGCGTTGAAATTAAAATCGATAATTTAGTATTTTAAATCGATTTATAAAGCCAACTTCCACATACGATTAAATTTGCTTTCGAAACACGTTCCATTTTGTTCGGGATATGGGTAAAACCTTATAATCACCTAGCGGCATTCCTTAAGAGGAGTTCAAAATTTTAAATGGCAATTAATGAGACATTTTGAAAGTTTTATAATATAATAAATTTATGGTCAAACAGTCAAAGATATTTTCATTTACAAACGCGTACTCAAGAAGCCTTCCACCAACCTATATCTTATCCCCGTCCCCTCTTTATTCTCGATAGCAGAAGTCGAACTTATCAAAAAACATGGCCGAAAGGGGGAAAGAGAGCCGCGTGGATGTGGTGATGTGTGGCAATTCGATGAGGGGTGCTCGCGATCTCTGGCAAGGGGTTCTCGCGCTCGAGCTCGCGTGTGTGATGGAGACGTTACGGTGAGGCTGGTTGGGAAATCGATAGTAGTCGCGATCGAACGCGAGGAGAAGGGGGTCGAGGTGGCTGGATTTCACTCGCGATTGGAGGGCGAAGTTCGTTGTAGTGGCAGTTTCGTTTGTGTGCTCGACTTTGGGTTGAGCTAGGGTTACATATGAGGCGAGGGGTTCGTTGGCAGGGGCTCGAGCATAGCAGCGGCGGTTCGAGTGGAGTTGGCGATGCTCTGCAGTGTCGACATGATTTTTGTGATGTTGGAATCGATTGGTGTAGCGTTGCGAAAGTAGTCAGCAGGCTAGGGTTGGATTTGGGCAGCAAGGTAGTTATTCTTAATTATTTTTTATTTAATATATATGGATGAGATTTAAATTTGCAGTAGGATACAAAACAATTTTGTTGTGAAATTCAATGTGTATATAGAGGCTAGAAAGGAAATTTTAAAATGTTGAATATTTATATAAAATTAGATTTTTGAAAATTAGAAATTAATTTTTAGTATATGGGTTTCAAAGGAATAGAAATAATTGCTTATTTTTGGGAAATTGGTTCGAATATAATAATTGGTAAATCAAATTTTATTAAACGGTAATTGATGATTTAATTTTTTCGAATATTAATAAACCGTATAAATGTTTATACAAGGTTGAAAATCGTGGAATCAGATCGAGAATTAAGTGGACTGCAAATTTAAGGAGCAAAGGTGAGTAAATCTCACTCCTTTGAATTTTTCTATCTAAATTTAAATGGTTAAATTTAAATATTTGGTTGTATGATTGAATAGATTTGATGTGCACTGTGAACTGATGATCTGGTGATCTTGGTTTTGGTTGGTTCTCGAGTTAATTGTGGTTTGACTCGAAGTATTCGGGTTTTAAATTGTTTTAAATTTAAGTCATAAATAAGAAAAATGTTTTCATTTTAAATGTTGATAAGGGCTTAATGATTTGTGATTCATCACCCTTAGAAGGGTACTTAAAATGGATAATTAATTAATTCAATTAATTAATGGTTTGGGTTGATTAATTTAGAAATTAAGGGATTGAATTAATTAATTAAGGTTTAAGTTAATTTATTAAGTTTAATTAATTTAGAATAATCAAATGGATGGTTTGATCAGTAATTACTTAATGTAATTAATAAAATATAATTACTTTGTGAAATTAATCAAGAGATTAATTAAGATAGTTAATTAAGAAGTGATTAATTTATTTAATGAAGTAAATGAAAAGGTAGATAATCACAGGTTAAGATAAATAAAGAATGATTAATGTTTGTGGTTTAATTAATGATTAATTATTTAATATAATTAATTTAGCTTAGGATAAATTGAAATATAATTGGAAATCATAAACTTATATAATTTATGATGTAATTAAAGATTGGTAAATTAAAATTGATCAATCCATAATAAGTGACTTATGAGAAATTAATTAATATAAGTAATTAAGGATTAATGTAATTAATACAGTTAATTAATTTATGAAGTAATTAAGATTACTTATTGATTTTGGTTAAGAATAATTAATATCATCTAATTAAACAAAGATAATTACTTGAATATAATTGAAAAATAATTAATCCAGGGTGATTAATTAAGATGAATTATGAAGGGTTGACTAATTAATTGATTTGGAATTAATTAATGTTAAATGAAGGAATCTAAGTGATTGAGCTTAGAAATTCAATTAGAATTAACTGAATTAATTTGGAAGTGATCAAATTTGCTTATGGATGATTGAATGGTATTGGATGCTTTGAATGGGTTGATATCTCCGATATGAAATGTTGTGTATTTCGTTTGGATAACTTGGGTTAGGATGACACGAGAATCGAAGATACCGAGGTCGGGTATTAGAAGATACTCGAATCCACTTAGAATTTTCATAGATTGATGTGTGAAATTTATAGGCTGGAATGAGGTGATTTAAAGGAATTGGACTATTTAAACCTAAATCTTAGTATTTAGAAAATGGATGTATGGAATAAGTGATGTCTATAATAAATTGTAGCTTTGTGAATTGAAACGAGTTTCCCCGGGTTTGTATAAATTGTATGCTTTGTATTCCATGTTAGATGGGTTTACTCACGCTGGTTTCCAGCCTGACCCGGGTGTTACTTTGGTGTAAAGCTCGGGTCAGACGGAGTATTACAGATTTTCAGGTAAGGACGTTCTGGAGTTTAGGAGACTGGATGGCAAGAACGTATATAGTATTTCCGCTGTATTATATCGTTGTATATCTGTGACATGATAAATGTGTATATTCAGTGTCTGTATATATGTGTAACTCTGATGTAATTAAAATGTAATCGACAGAATATTATTCTTTTGTAAACTGTTATTGTTTATTATTATATTTTATCCCCTGCGAATGTGAGATGTTGGTGCTTCTGATCTTCTTCTTCTTCTATCTCTTTCTTCTTTTTCATAACTATCTGAAATTTTCGGGTTCGGAAATTTTGGGTCGTTACAAAACACGTGAGTTACATGGCATAGTCATCTCCAATATGTTGTGCTATGCGTACAAATCCCATTCGTTCTTCTAGGGTTAATGATAAGGAAATCCATCCACAAACGATTAGGAGGTAAACTCCGCTTTTATCTTTCTTCTACTTTTTTCCTAAAGAACCGGGGTAGAGTTTAGCAGAAACTATCGGAAGTTGTTTTGAAGAGACCGAGATCAGATATGCTATTCGAAAACCACTTCGATCCAACTCAAGCGTTTTGAAATAAAGTCATCTTAGAGAGTATGGAGTCGAAGACGGAGCAATTGAAGTGCAATGGCTGCTTGCAATTAATCCACATGGTGAATCCAAAGTGGATGCAGTAGAAGTAGTGCTTTCAGTTTGTCATTATCTTGGACAACTCATATGGATGGATGCTCACATTGCATTGCTGCTTGGAAGGTAGTGTTAGAATTCCAAGTGGAATTACTATTCAAAAAGGTAAAACGTAGCCTCAAGGCTCATCAACTAGGAACGAATAAAATATGGGACATGTAACAAGGCTAAATGGGTCATTCCCATTAGGTTATGACATCACCTTTTTGGATATATCTACATATTTATGGATTGGTTGTGCATGAGATCTCGATAAAAAAGGGTCACAAAGCAATCGAGGTGATGACATATTCGGTACTATCCAGTAAGGGATCGACCGGTCTTGTATTGGCAGGGGATCCTAACGAGATCCTCGGTACATTTTCTAGACGTGTACCATGATCGGTGGTACTCCGGTGCCTTGTCATAGTATAGAATCCTTTCACTGATAATGCCATACGATTTTAGTTGTGCCCAAATATGTTGGAATATGAAATGCAAGCATTTCATCTATTTTATATATTTGCTTTAAACCTTTAAGACATTATTATAATATCATTGGATTTTCTATAAAATGTGTTTTGGTTATCATAAGGTAAAAACATGTCCGTGTTTATGTGCGATGCGATCTTACGAGATACCCTTGATTTTAAAAGTGTTTAAAATAAATAATTCAACTTTTTGAGTTTACTCACATAAGACCTATGTCTGACTCGAAGTTTTATTTACTTTCCCTAAAACTCTTGGATGCTCAAATTTGTATGGGTAGCCAAGTAGTTCAGGTTTTCTCCATATGCATCTTATTTTCGCTGTTTATATGTATATTGTATCAGTTACGTAGGGACAGGCTGTTATAAATGTCCTAGTGTAAAATTTGTATTAGTATGACTCTGATGTATCATTTTGAAATGACTTTGCAAAGAATTAAGTTGAATAATATATGTAATTCCATTACATTATTAGATTCTGTGATTGTTTAGTTTCTTCTTATCTTCTATCTTCTTTCTTTCCCTTAAAAATCGATCTTTCTGGAACTTGAATGGTCGACACCTAATATGTTGGACGTATTAGTGTCAACTTTTGATTGTCGAAAAACCGGTTTGTTAAAAAAATGTCTACTAAGATTTACTGGCTGCAATCACCACTTAAAATATTTACAATTTATAAAACAGTTTTACTATTCCAAAATAACTTATTAAAATATAAAACAATTTATTAATTTCTCGTCTTAAGTAATCACCAAAATACCTTTCCAAAATAGTATACTACTTTGTTCCAATTTACTCTAATAATTCTCCAAACATTATATAATTTCTGTAATGTCTTGTTCATAAAATCGAAGTATTTAAAAGTATATAATTTCCAAAATATAACTCATGATATTTCATTCATAAATTTATTTTCAAAACAACTTTTTCTAGAACCATACTACTACCTTTCTTTAAAATATTCATTTACTTTCAAAATAAAGTCGGTAACATTTCCTTGATTGATTACAAACATTGCTTTTATTTTGTACAAAATACTTTTAGTTCTTTTCAAAATATTAAAATCCTTATAAAAAAATTAGCTTTTCAAAATATTGAAATCTTTACAAAACATTATGTCTATATGTCTCATCCTAGTGTATACGAATCTCTATCGATAATGATGGCCAAACGCATCGAACAGAATTCTTAAACCACTCAACGGACAAACTAACAGAAATTTTACGTTGAAAATCTCTTCCAATAGTAAATATACCCATTCAATAAAAAAATTCTTCTATTTTAAAATAATTATTCAATTTCATTTCAAAAATATTCAAATTAAACATCCATATATACATAGACACACACACACAATACTAACTCAAAACATTTTCCTAGTTTCATAAAATACTATATAATATATTATATATATATATATATAAGATAGAAGATTTTTAACACTTTGTATAAACACGTACTTGCTTACATTAAAATAGTAAATCGCTTTTATTAATTCGAACATCATACATCAAATATCAAACAACACACAATAGAAAAAACATCATACTTATTCATTTATGACAACAAACAAACACCCAAAATTCTATTCATTTCACCCTTTTAATTAATATTTATGAATAATATATTACTTAAAAAAATATAATTAATAATTTCTTTAGCAATTACTTCACCACTAAAACACCATAAGGTTTTATTTATCAATATTTGAGTAGATTTCTAATCTTCATGTAATGATTCTTACTCAATACTATTTTTTATCAATAATTACAATTTCGATGCAAACAACCATCAACCAAACAAGAATATAAAAGGAACAAACAATCAATGCACTCAACGGGAAAACAATTCATTGACTTTCGTTGCACGCTCTAATCAATAACAAACCAAAATAAAACTACTGAATTAAGCCAACAGAGAACCAATATTCAATATTTATGCACACAGTACTGGTTGGATTACGATAATTTATATTTTTATACTCAAAAGAATTAGACAAAAAAATATTACATGCATACATATATATAAATATAATAACAAATACATCCATAGATGATTACATTAGTAATCATTACATGTACATATTATCCCTTATTATATGCTAATTGCCCACCACACCAAAGGGGACAAGAACTATAAGTTTCAACCAAGGTCATGACTCGTGTCTTAAATATATAATGGATTGTTCTGAACCTACTCTAATACCAACTAAAACACCCCATCTCTATACCTATACCATCCAAGAGTATTACTAAGTAATATCATCGAATAATTCAAAAATGAGGCGATATTGGGCTTACACACATAAATATTTCCTTAGGCTAACACTGATATGTATTTATAATCTAATAAGTAACTCACCTAAACATACACAATATCGGCTCAAAGCAATAAATATATATATATATATATAAGATAGTACAATTCACAATATATGATAAATGATGAAGAACACAGAGTCAGTATTTGTAATGACCCATAATTTTCGATAATTAAAAATAGTTAATTTAATAAGATTTTGTAAGTTACCGTTGGAAGAAATTAAAATATGTGATTTAATAAATGAGAATAATAACTAGAATGAAATTTAATAATGTTAATTTAAGCCAATTGATAATTATTTTAATGAAACTTCAATTAATTGAAATGATTTTAAACATAAAATGTGATTATAAATTGAAATTAAAAGAAATAAACCAAATGTTATATTAATGGGTGAAATAATATGTAATTATTGTAATTGGGTAAAGTTAGTGTTGTGTAAATAGTTAGAACATTTGTTCGTAGATGATAAAAGTTATAATTGTGATTAAATTAAGTAATGGTGACAATTGTGATATGTTGCCTATTTATTTACTCTATTGAATTAAATTGGAAATCAATTGCAATTAAACGTAAATACGTTAATGGAAATTAAGATGAATTTGGAGAATATTAGTGTAATAAGATATAAACCAATGTTAACTATGCCTATAGAGCAATGACTGATTGGATAAAAAGATTGAAATCAAATTAAATCAATTTATTTGAATTAAATATAATTTAGTCGATGTAATTGCAGTTGAAATTGAACACTGTAATTAGTGTAATATTTAACACTGAATTGATACATAAATTTGCTTTAAATTATTGTAAATGGTCAAGTAATCAAAAATGATGAGATTGTAAGTAATTAAATTTGAAATTAAAAAGGGATTTAATCAATTAAATAATAATTTATCAAATTTACATAGCCATTTTGGCCACTGTCTCGAATTTCGACGAAACTAGTTTCATCAGATCCGTAACGGTGAATTATTGTAGGATTTCAAATGTCGTAGCGATCAGACCCATCGTTTGATCGTACGGGCTTGATATGCGTAGAAATCAATTTAAGTAAAATCGATTAGAAATAAGCTTATTTTTAAAGCTAACTTATTTATACGATGCAATTTGAACTTGAAACCTTTTCCATTGAGTTTAAAAATATCAAAAACATCTATTTTGATAAATGGGATGACCCGCTTCCATTTTAGAGGAAGAACGAGCTTTGTGGGTCGATTCATCGTTCGTACAAATTCGATATGTGTTTATTTTCTTACTGGGCCCTGTTCATATAAATAATTTTTTCTCAAAACCCTAGCAGTAATTTTCTCATTCTAGTACGTACAACTCCATCTGTCTATTCTTCCTTCTCAATAGCAGAAACCCAAATTTCTAGATTCAATTGCAAATCAAAATCAAATCGAAAAATTAAAACTCCTAAAACAATTTCATAATATATACCCATAAATTTAAACTTTTGCGGATAGAAATAATGAATATCTGTATCGCGTTACCATAGGGTAGAAAATTATATACGGATACCGGATTGGTTAAATTAAATGATTTTAAAATCCATAAATCTTGAATTGGATTAAATCATATTTTGAAGGAAATTGAATTACTTTGAAAATCCAAGTTTGAAGGTTGGAATTGGAAATTGGTTTAAATCGAAATTCTAAAGTATTTTAATCAATTTTAAATCTATTTAAAGTATTTTAACCCATTTTAATCTATTTTAATCTATTTTAAACTATATTAAACTATTTTAATCAATTTTAAATTATATTAATCAATTTTAATTATTTTAAACTACATTGAACTATTTTAATCTATTTTAAATTATATTAATCTATTTTAATCTATTTAAACTATACTAATCTCTTTTAATCTATTTTAAACTATATTAATCTATTTTAAATTATATTAATCTATTTTAATCTATTTTAAACTATTTAAACTATATTAATCTATTTTAATCTATTTTAAACTGTACTAATCTGTTTTAATCTATTTTAAGCTATCTTAAACTATTTTTAAAACTATTTTAAACTATCTAAACTATTTTTTGAATTTCAGGTTTGTAAAGTGGAAGTTTTATATTTAAATCCTTGATTTTTACATAGAATAGGATTAAATGATGTTATAACATAATTAAGGATTTAAATGACATATTTGAAGAATATGATAATTCTAAATGAGGACTTAATCTATTTTGGAAATATGAATTTGAAAGTGGTATGATTTCAAATGTGAGATAATTTCGAAAGTAAATATGATTTTGAAATGTTATGGTTTTGAGAATATGATATTTTGATATAAATTATAAGTCAATTTTGGAAATGTAAAAAACCATCCGGTGTGAAATAAGCATTTGGTTGTTAAAGAGACCAAGTAGCATATTGTCATACTCTCTGCCAATGTCGAAAACCACATTAACATTTGTGTACGTGATGGAGATTCCAGAATGAAGTAGGATGGCTTGGCGAACGATTCTGTATGAGGTATTTACATACCCTAACTCCAAGGAATCAGCTTAGACGTGACTAAAATAGGAGCTATACCTGGGCCAAGTGAGGTCATTCCTCCGATTGGACATGCTTCTCCAGTACCATATTTATTACTTTGTGATTGATTTGGTGGCCACCCCTCAATTTTGATTATGGAAGTATGTTCTGAGGTGCGCGGTAGCAGCAGCTATGCGTTACCACCAGCCCGGTTCTGCAAAACGGTAGAGTTCTACCCTAGCATTGCCTTGAGTGTCGTGTTCACATGCCTTATCGCGCCTTCTACGAGTTAGATTTGTACCATACCTATGGAGTGCCTGTAATGACCCGTGTAAATTCGATGTTTAAAATGAATTAAATTAATAGGATTTTTATTTAAATTTAGAAAGAAATAGAAATCTTATTTATCTATATGAAGCAGAATGTTGAAATTAGATGTATCAAGGGTAATTAAAATTTAAAAATTAAATTATATATTGCAATTTATTGTAATAGTGGAAATTGTTGCATTTGGATATTAAGTTAGAAATAAGTAAATAAAGGCAAGTATTGAATTCATCAATGAAAAAAAAAATATTTAGTACAATTCCTTTTTATTTGTAAACTATTGTAAGGTGTTAATTAATTGAAATGTGAAATATTGTAACAACCCGCATATTTATCGATTTTATATTTAAATATTTTATTTAAATATTTTGTCGTTAATCGGATATTGGTCCGAAAAGTTACTTTTTGCAAACGGTCAAATTAGGACTCGAGACCACTTCCATTGAGTTCGAAATGCCGTTTACAATTTTTTTAAGTATAAACATTGATATGATTGGAGATGGTAGAATTTCACTACTTTTTCACTTGAGACTTTGGGTTGGGCTTTTAGCCTATTAGACCCAACCTTCACCCCTCCTCTTCATAACTTCATTTCTATTTTCCTAAGTCTTCAAGCTTCTTCAAAAATGGTGGAGGGAATGGGAAATTAAAAATCCAAAACTCAAATTCAATTGCAATCCATCTTTCTACTCCAAATTCAAGAAGAAGACATTGGATTCAAGCTTCTTGTGCTTAGATAGAAGAGGGATTGATTCTTGCTTGCTTAAAACTTCATTTTTCATTGAATTTGTGAAAAGGTGAGATTTTTATCTCACAAATCTATTCTATAACTATATTGGACTGTTGGGAATGATTCCCTATCACTTTTGCATGCACATTTGCATTTGGTTTGGATTGGATTGGCGAAAAACTCCAATTTTTAGCGTTTTGGTGAATTTTCTGCACTTAGGTCGTTCTGGCCATTTTCGTGT
Source organism: Allium cepa (assembly GCA_030765085.1). Classification (NCBI taxonomy): domain Eukaryota; kingdom Viridiplantae; phylum Streptophyta; class Magnoliopsida; order Asparagales; family Amaryllidaceae; genus Allium; species Allium cepa. The sequence continues at coordinate 833,293,011 of CM060941.1, forward strand.
GTTCGGAGTTAGGTCGCTCGCGACCTAACCCTTAGGTCGTTCGCGTGTTATCGTGCTAAGTCGCACTGCCTTGAATCTTCACTTTGGAGTTAGGTCGTTTCTGGCCTTAAATTCCCCCTGCAGCGTTAGGTCGTTAGCCTCGGAATTAGGTCGTTGAGCCTTAGGTCGTAGGTCGTATGGACCTTAGGTCGTAGATCGTCCTGGCCATTTCTAACGTCTTCGGAGTTAGGTCGTATGGACCTTAGGTCGTATGGACCTTAGGTCGCTAGGTCGTATGGCTTTAGGTCGCTAGGTCGTATGACCTTAGGTCGTTAGGTCGTATGGCTTTAGGTCGCTAGGTCGTATGACCTTAGGTCGTTTGGCTTTTAGGCCGCTTCCACGCTAAGTCGTTCGACTCTTAGGTCGTAACACTTAGGTCGCTCGCCTCTTAAGTCGCTAGGTCGCGTGCTTTTAGGTCGCGTTCCTTTATTAGGTCGCGTGCCTCTGTTTGGTCGCTGACCTTCTTAACTCGCATGACCTAACCCCTAGGTCGTTGGGCCTCGTTTCTACTTAGGTCGCTGCTTCATATAGGTCGCTCGGCTCCTTAATTTCTTTAGGTCGTTTGAGTGTTAGGTCGCGAACCCATTTTAGGTCGCATGACCTTTACCCTTTAGGTCGCTGGACCACTAGGTCGTGCCCCTTAGACCCCTAGGTCGCAACCATTAGGTCGCTCGACCCTATCCCTCTTAGGTCGTTAGATCTCATTTTGTCTTCACTAAGTCGTACCGTTTCGGACGGGGCGCTGCCCCCTGAACCCCGTAAGCGGTGGCGTTGCCCCTGCACCCCCACCTTGGGGGGTTTCCACCCCCCTGGACCCCCCCTCCGTAGGGGATCTTATCTGAAAAACATTGAGCTGATTTCCTTGGATTTTATTCGCATCTCCGTATGCGATCTTTGTGACTGATTGTTTCTACAATTGCTTCTGTGTTTTGTCACTTTATAATATAAAGGTTTCAATATTAGTAGTAAATATCAAAACTCTTTTAACAAACAATTTCAACTCTATTTTTAATAACAAAGCTCTTTTCTTAAACCGTTTTCCAGTCTATTAGTATATACAAACATTTACCTCACTCGGATGAGAAATCTAATTAAACGACTTAGTAAAACAAGTGGTATGAAACGCTTGCGTTCACTTCATCGGTTAATTCTTGGACTTGTTCGATTGAACCTCTTGTGACAATTTCCTAGTAGAGATTTACAGTTTGTTCGTAAATATTTAAGTTAAGCAAGTGGTTATGGGACATGAAGCTAAACTTCTATATTTACTAGCTTAGTGTAATTGACACTTCTCGTTGATCATGACGATCATTCTGATGATTTAGACTAGCAACTGTGCGATGTCTCTTATTGCGAGGTTAGACTAGACACCACTTGTATGATTCCACTCACACATACCTTTTTGCTTTTTGGTTAGTCTGGACCTTAATCTGTGTGATTCCATTCACACATGTGGGGTAGCTCCCCTTGGTCTTCGGACCGTCATGTGATAGGCCTCTTTCTCTTTTCTATGATTTCTGGACTTATTGCATTGATTTCTAGAATTTATGTCATTGACTTGTTATGAGTACAAGTTTGGGGTATGATGCCCTTTCCGAATCTTTGAGAAGATTCTTGTGATATTGATTATCTCTTATTGATTGATCTTCTGTTGATCATTATTTACATACTTATAGTGGTATGTCATTATGGATATTTTATGCTTATGCCATATCTTTTATGTTATATCATGTCATCTGATATTTATAGCTAGACTGACCCGTTTATTATTTTCTTAAATAATACTCGGGTCAGACCGAGATGTTACAGGTGCTTCTGCTTGACTTCTTCCCAGGGATTCATCACTCTGACTTTTGGCTAACTGTTTAGTTTAGCAGTTTTTGTTGTATACACTTGAGATATAGACTCATAGTTGTATTCTTTTGTATAGCACGTGTTGCTATTCTTTTGTATTATTGTGGATCTTTTGAGCACTACTCTGATGTACACTTTCATGTGTTAGTTATATATTCATATCTTCTTCCGCCTTTGTGATATGGATGTCTGTGACTGATTTGCGATAAGCTTATTTCTATGTTTGTTTCCGAGGATTATTTATAGCCACCGTGTGATAAGCAATTACATGGATGGTCGCTCCTCAACAGCCTTATTCTCCGTGCTAGTTGACAGCACTACTCCGTAGTGTTCTTGGCTAGCGTGGGTATAGAGGTGGGGCGTCACAAATATTAATAAGAATATTAAATAGAATGGAATTCAAATAATATAACAATAGAAATGTGAAAATTTGGGAATAGATCCAAAGTTATAAATAAGCTGTTGAAATAATACATAATAAGTGCAATTTGAATGAATCAATGTGAGTATAGATTTAAGCAATAATTGGGAATCATATCTATGAAATGATAACGAGAATACAAGGTAATAAATGCCAATTAAGGGTAATAACTAATAAACTTAATGAAATTCCAATTTTATATAAAATAATTTAAAAGTCAAGTTTGGCTATAGTTTGAACTTGAATTTGTAATATGAAAATATATGCCAAAATTGATTTTTGTAATAAAAGATTTTGTATGTGACAAAAAGGTAATGGTAATGTTTATGGTAGGTTGCCTATTCATTATTTAGATTGTTAGTTGGAATTGGAAATAAGTTTGTAATAAATGTAAATGAATGATACATTTATGTGAAATATAACCAATGTAAATTTTATTTATATTATAGCAAGGGTGGATTTAAGAAGTGAAATTGTAGAATTTGAAGCTAATTAATAATGGACATAGTAAAGATGGCAATCCAATCAAATACTTAGGAATCAAATTTATTTGGAAGGTAGTCTAATTTATAAATAAATGGTAAGTAATTAGGATTTAATTAATTCTATATTAATTGAAACTGATTGTAGATTTAGTGTAGTAACGTTAAAGCTAACGTTTTGTTAATATAGATTTAAGTATAGAAAGCAATATTTATTAATTTAATTTAAGTATTACAAAATAAATGAAATTTAACGTTTAATATTACGTTAATAGAGATTTAACTGAAATTCGAGAATATTAATTAATAGTTTTGAACCCAACATTTGAATCCATCTACTTAAAATTTTTAGATGGAATAATCATTGACTATTTAAATTAATAGAAATTTTGGGAGCTTAATTTATAATTTTGAATATAATGAAATTGAAGATTTGACACTGCAACTGATAGATTTATCAACTCTAAATTGACATAAAGACTTGTTTAAAACAATTGTAAATGTTGAGAAATATAAATGTGATAAAATTTACAAATTTTAGAATTGGAATTTAAAACTTGATTTATTCAACAAATTGTAAATTTATTTAATTAATGGAAAAATAGCCATTTTTGCCACTGACTCGGATTTCAATGAAACAAGTTTCATCGGATCCCTAACGGTGAATTATAATAGTGTTTCAAGTTTCGTAGCGATCGGACATGGCGTTTGATCGTACGGACTCGAAACGCCTTGAAATTTATGCAATTGAAATCAATTGAAATCGATTTGAAAATATTGATTTTAGCATAACTTCTTCATACGACATAATTTGAACCTGAAACCATTTCCATTACCATTAAAATATTTTTAAACGTATATTTCGATATATAGGTTGACCCAATTTCGTTCCGGAGTAGAAACGCGCTTTTCGGGCCATTTAGCGTTCAGCGTGTATACCAATCTGATCCATCTATCATTTTTCAGCCTTGTCTATATATAACCCATTATAAACCCTAGCCACTCCTTATTTTCATTTGTCTATACGTACATCTTCTTCTCAACCCCTCATTCCAATGGCAGAAAAAAAAAACCTAATTCCCAAATTCCAAAAATTTATTTCAATTTTTAAAAAAAAAATTCAGATCTGCAGCCACTTCGAGTCACGCTTCGAGTTTCAGAGGCAAAAACGCTGTATCTACTTCGGGGCAGGAAGAAAATGACTCGGGTTGCTCCGGGTCGTTTTGGAAAAAACTCCAAGCAAGCACCGGGGATTTGAGGCGGCGCACCGAAGTCGAACCCGAAGTAGACACAGGACCGGAATTTTCCAATTTTCAAATTTTCATAAGCTTTGCGTACGAGCTCGGATTCAAGCGCGGTTTTTTTTGCTGGGATTGTAACGAAATTCCGGACGCTTTGACGATGGTTTGGATAGATTTGGAGACCGTCGAATTTTCGGGTTTAAATCGGATTTAAATTCGATTTAAATTCAAAAGGTGAGTGTTTTAACCCACTCGCAACTTCTAAGATTTCTTATGTTTGTTAAATTGATTTTAATATGAGTAGAAACTTATTTATGACTGTTTGGCATGTTTTATTCATTATCTCTGTTAAATCGCATTTATTTAATTTGACTGTTAATTAATTTTATAATTGCATATAAATTTGACAGTTAAAATTTATTTACTTGCATAAAACTGCTAGTTAAACGGTTATTAAATTTATTTTGAATATAAACTGTTAGTTAATAACTGTCATTTATTTCCTATTATATTGCATATGCTATATATATTGATGTTTGTTTAAATTGACGATGATTGAAATAAATTAATGATGATTGAAATAAATTAGTTGATGATTGATATTGGGTGAATGGATGATGTGTTCTATTTTATATAAATTGCAAGTTATCATGCATTTTCATATCATTCGGGATTGCGGTTTGAAATGATATACAACCGCATTTTTATTTTTAAATTGCGGATTGAAATGATAAATATCCGTATCACTTGACCATAGGATAGAAAATTATATACAGGCACCGCGGTATATATATAAAATTATTTTTGAAATTATTTTATGGTTTGGATATGCTACGGTTAAATAAATATTAAATTTGGATATGATATAAATATATTTTATATATACATACATAGTTAAATTGTTGAATTTAAGCTATGCATAAATCTGCTAAATAAAAATGAATAAGTTGAAAAATGACATTTGATAATTTATGTTATACGTTTAAGTACTGGTTTAAGATCTTGTATATATATATATATATATATATATATGGAGTTAAATGTTTTAAATCAATAAAGATTTAAAGATAAATTAGAAATTTAGTATAAATTGAGCTTATTTGAAAATTTAACTCCATAATACCTTGTTAAAATTAGAAATTTTAAAGGTATGATATTTATAACGGGATTTAATAAATAATTTTAGTATAAATAAATGGAAGGAAATTTTTAGTGTAAATAAATTTAGTTTATTTTAAATGGTTATGGATTTATCATGTAAACCTTTCAAACTAAAAAATAGGAAAATGAATTGTTGATTTAAATTCACAACCATAGTTTTGAAATTCATTAAATACTCAAAGTTAGAAAATATTGAAATCGAAATGTTTTATTTAAACTGGAAGTGAATCTAAAAGTTATGGGTTTAGACTGGAATTAAAGTGAATAAAAATTGTGAAGGAGTGGAATTTATTTATTTTTAAAGAAATTTTAAATTCAACTGTTTTATTTTATATATTGTTGAATATCCAAACCATTTAAGTTTGAAAGTTATGGTTTTAAAACTATGGATTTCGAAGTATTATGTTGAAAGTTAAAATTCAAATATTTGGTTTCGAGGTATTATAAATTTTAAAAGGGGCATGATTTTGGAAAAGAAATATATATGAAATAAAATTATATCATTTTTATTTGGGTTTTAAAAGGGGAATGATATCGTATTTATGGGTTTTGAAATGGAAAATTTTATTCTGGTTTTAAAGTATAATTTTTTTTAAAAGACCGCGGTGTTATAACAACGTTTGGTTGTTGAAGAGACCGAGATCGGAAGTTGTCATACTCTCTGCCAACTCCGAAAACCACTTTAACAACCGTGTACGCGGTGCAGATTCCAGAATGAAGTAGGTTGGTGGCGGCGTTTTTGGTAAGGTAAATACGCGGACCCAACTCCCGTGAGTTGGCATAAGGTGGCTAAAACAGGAGCGATTGATGGGTTAATAAGGTAGCACCTTTGATCGGACACATCCCTTCGATATTATACTTTGACTTTTGGATTGTTTCGGTGACCACTTTTGATTCTATTTGGGGGTGTGGCTCGAGGTGGGCGGTAGCTGCGCGCTACGCATTACCACCGACCCAGAAGCGTAATTGGTATATCTATCCTGGCATTTCCTAGTTGTGCCATGTCACCTACCCTATCGCACCTTATACGAGTTTGGATTTCTCCCGTAGCCCGTGTGGTATCCTCTAGTGGCTTCTCGATCAGGAGGGACTATGATATTGGATGGACTACTGGGACTATTACGTGTTAAGGTGGAAAATGTAAAGCCTTAATGCTATTTAAAAGTATGTTTATTTTACTATAGACACTATTATAATAGCGAAATATACTACATAGTAAATAGTTTAACGGATCCTTAAGAGATGTAAATCCCGAGCATCTCTTGAGTTACTGCACTCATATTTATTTCTATTAATTTAACTTACATAAGATCTTTTAGTTCTGACTCGAGTGTTTTGCCTTTTCAGTTCGCTCGGGTCAGTCCGAGCGTTTCAGGATTGGAAGTTTTAGCTCTGGAGGACGAAGATGAAGATTTGTATTTCTATTATCTACTATTATTCCACTACACCATTTAATTCCACTGCATTGATATTTATTGGTATGTGAACTTTGATATTTATGGTAATAAGTAAAAGCAAATGTTTGTAAACAGTTTTATGAACTATAGATTGATTATTATATTTTATCCTTCCGCTATGAGATTCTGTTTTATTTTATTTCTTCTTTGTTTTCCTTATTTACCCCAAAACAATCCGCCCTTCCGTATGGTTTGAATTGGCACATGTTTCGATTTGAAGCGTGCGAAAAGGCGGGACGTTACAATTGGTATCAGAGCTTTGGTTTAGCGATAAACCTTAGCTTTGTGGGGTTTGACTCTTTATTAATAGGATAGTAATACACTATGGGAGTCGCTGAGAGTATATATATGAGAGAGCGTATTTGTTAGTGTTATAAAAATGTTTTTATATTGTGTTAATCTGTTCCGTTTTGTGTTTATAAATTCTGGTTGGTGCATGGGACGTTGTGACATCAATAGGGTTTTCTAAACACTTAATAGGACAGATCGACATAATATTTGTTTTATATAGGTGAATGAATTAATTTTGCCTATTATATTTTCTATATATAAAATAAAATTTTTCAAAAGATATCTATATTTGGGTGCAATAAATTGCTCGTTAGGTAATAAAGATTTAAAAAAATAAAATAAATAAAAAGTGGAATTTTAGAACTTATGATCGGGGTTTCGAAATTTCTTTCGAATAAATTTTGGGACATAATAATATTGTTATAAGTATTTTGTGATATAAATATTTGATATAATTTGAAAAAAAAAAATTAAAGAGGATTTTGGAGAAAATAGGTTTTTGTGCTTTCCTCTCTGTCGCTGGAAAATAATTTCGGTGATGGCGGCCGCATCATCGACTTTCATTTTCGAGTTTCGAAGGGGAAAGGCCACTGTGATAGTTCTACTGCAGATTCATTTTTTGAATATATATAAATTTTGAATTGTTTTAAATATAATTAGAGATATATAAGTTGTAAGAATGCATTTATCTATGGTTTTAAAATAAATTGAAATTGTGACATCCCGGATTTTTGGCAGTATTATTTTAATCAATATTTAATTGAATTAATTAAAATACAGCTTGTTATTTTAAAACAAATATATATATATATATATATATATATATCTGTGTGTGTGTGTGTGTGTAACTGGGAGAAGCTATGGGTTGAAATTAAAATAACGAGTTTCTAAACATTTTAAACATGAAATCTATCTTATTTAACTTTATTAATATGTGATTTAAAAATATATATAATATAGTCTGGACAATAATAGTTCAAGAAAAATATATCTTATCAATATTAAATTTAAGTATAAACAAATATATTGTTTGAAAATAAATATAATTGTTATAGGCTTAAGAAGTAATGATAATAACATAAGTATAATAAATAAATAATAAATAAGAAATCCAATGTTGATATTTTAAATTTAACAAAGAAATAAAATAAGTATGAAAATAAATATCTTATAGGTTATAGTGGTGTAAAATATTATATGAACATACAAGAAAAATTCTGGAACACATCTATGGGTGGATATACGAGTAATATGAAATAAACAAGACAAACATGCATATGTATGTATTCTCAAGGTATAATAACTTTATAAAAGCTCATAATATACATGAAAAGCAAACCAGACATGTGATAAGAAATAGGACAAAGGAAATGAGCTGAATACATAAAGTATGGTAATTAAATAGTACATTATTAACTTTAAGAAGTAATAAACATTATGGTAAACTCTAGAACACATATGCACTTAGGCAAGTAGTAATATAATGATGATAAGTATAGACAAGATGTATAAGCTTCTAGAGCAAGCCATAAGTAATAAATGCAGCATACGTTTTTTTCCATTTCAGCCTACAATTTGGAAAAAAATCTCTGACCAACATTTAAAAAAAAAAAATCTTTCCAGTACAATATTCTTGTACCATCTTCATACTCAAGCCTGCATATTCTTTTATAAATATCATCTCATGTTGTAATTCGATTCATTAAAAAAAACTGAGAATAAAAAAAATATAACAGCATATTCAACTAAATCAAAAGCCTTGATCATCTCAACAACAATGATTTCCAGTTTTAAAGATCAGTAAGCAATCAAATATAGAGACAGTTCAAATTTCCAGATCAAAAGCAAGTTTTCCTGGCATTCTCTGTTTTCAGTTTTCAAGGTGAGTAAGTGCAACAACCCGCATATTTATCGGTTTTATATTTAAATATTTTATTTAAATATTTCATCGTTAGTCGGATTTTTAGTCCGAAAAGCTACTTTTTGCATACGGTCGAATTAGGACTCGGGACCACTCCCATTGAGTTTAAAATGCCGTTTGCGACCTTTTTGAGTATAAGCTTCGATATGTTTGGAGAAAGTTGGTTTTTGCTACTTTTCACTTTGGGATTGGTTTGGGCTCAGCCCTATGTTAACTTATGCTCAAATTTGAGCCACTCTTCCCCACTCACCCTCATTCTCTTCTCATTTCAGTTTTCTTAGCATTAATGGTGGGAGAGATTGGAAATTAAAACTCTAAAACCCTAGTTCCTCTTACAAGTTCAAATCCCTAGCTCCAAATTCAAGAGAACCCATTGGTAAGCATCCTCTTCTTCTTCTCCAACTTATTCTCTTACCAATTTCAGAAATTCCTAAACCTAATTTTGGGAATGTTCTTGTTTTGAGCATAGATTCAAGCTCATTTGGGTTGTGTTGAAGAGAGGTTGATTCTCCATTTGCTTTCAAACTTCTTCTTGTTTGGTTTTGTAAAAAGGTGAGATTTTTATCTCACATCTAGGTCTATAACTATCTTTGAATGTTAGGTATGAATTCCTAACACATATTCATGTGCATTTGATTTTGGTTTGAATTGATTTGGTGTATATTCCAAATTTTAGTGTTTTGAAATCAAAATCTATGAAAATCCTTTTATGGACATCTTAACATGTTTTGGTGACGCATCGAAGAGCCTAAAGGGTCGGGTAGTCGTTTGGCATAAACCCCTAGCGCCATGGCTCGAATTCGGTTGCGAATTTGTTGGGTTTGCACACCTTGTGCAAAGGCAGAAAACTGCCTTAGCTCCAGTCAGTCGACTGGACCTCTTGGTCAGTCGACTGGCTGAAGCTATTAAGCAGGGTGAAGGCTCCCTGCAGAGCCTTGGGGGCTCTGTTTACTGCAGTCAGTCGACTGACTCATTGAGTTCAGTCGACTGACCTACATCCCGATAGTTTTTTGGGACTGTGATCAGTCGACTGAACTCAGTGAGTCAGTCGACTGACCTGCTTCTATTTGTCCACAATGCCTATTTGAGCCTAGTTTTGCTTGGTATCAGAGCCAAACTTTGGAACAATATGGAATATTATAACAAGGATCATCGTCCTAAGTCCATCTTAGGAGTCGTGCTTTAGGATTTTATTCGGATCTACGTACCGTTCAGTCCTATTTTCTTTTATGATTCCTTGTTTTGTCTATCAAGATTGCTTGATATTCATTAGTGAATAATCTTCTTCTTGCTCATCTTTCTTTCTAAGGAAGAGGAATGTCTAGACCAGGCCGTCGCAGAGCTGGACCATCTAGTGTTCCACCCCAAGATGGAGTTTTTATGACTGCTCAACAGCTTCTTGATTTAGTGACAAATGCTCAAGCAGTTGGAGCTAACCCGGAACCTACTCACCCAAGGTCGGGATTTGCACGCTTCTGTAGCGATTACACTAATTAGGGTGGGGAGCCATTCAAAGGTTCCGAAACTGTTATTGAAGTACATGCTTGGCTAAGGTCATGCGATCGAATCTTTTCTCGCATGAATCTTATTGACCTTCACCGAGTTCAGGTGGTCTCAAGTATGCTCCGAGAAAGAGCATTGGATTGGTACGAGCTTCTTATTTCTGAAACTAATGAAGAGGATCTCACTTGGGAGAAATTCCGAGAACGCTTCGAGTTGAAATTCGTACCGGAAGCTGAGAAAGTGACATTGGCTCGACGATTTATAGACCTTGTTCAAGGTGAGTCCTCCGTGACTGATTACGTCGCCTCTTTCGAGTCGCTTTCCAAATATGGGGTTGAATATATCAACACCCCTTTAAAGAAGAACCAGAGATTCGTCTATGGCTTAAACAAAAATCTCAAGAAGTCATTACTTCTAAAATTAGAAGTTTCTTTCGACCAACTCGTTGATATTACTCTTCGTCTTGAAGAGGCGGATAGAGAAAATGATGTTGAAGTGGTGGGTTCCAAACCAAACTTCAACAACAAGAAGAGGCCAAACAAGTTCAAAGGCCCGTATCCCAATAAGAAAGGGAGGCAAGCAACTCCTGCTGAAAAGACCTTTTCCTCTACTCAAGGGAAATGCTATAATTGTGGTTCGAAAGACCATTTTGCGAACAAGTGTTCAAAGCCTCGTACTTGTCGCTATTGCAAGAGTCCGGACCATTTTATGCATGTATGTCCCAAACTTCAAAATAGGAAGGAGGGAAAGCTTAATGTTGCCCAAGCCCCTGGCAACACATCTCGTGGCCAAGGTATTTCTCATTCTATTTTGGATGGAATTATTTTATTTCGTGATCATCCTATTCGAGTTCTTTTTGATACGGGTGCGTCCCATTCTTTTATATCAAAAGAACTTGTTGATACTTTTTCCTTGGATGTTTTGTGTTTAATGACTTCTTTGAGAATTGCGAATCTGGTTGGTGGATCCGCGACAATCAGTTTATTGTGTAAAGATGTCGAGATTATTTTGTGTGATTTTTCTTTCCGAGCCGATTTGCATGTCATGCAATATTTAGGCTTTGGAATGATTTTGGGAATGGATTGGCTTAACCGTTATGAAGCTCATATCCTATGTCCTGAGCGGACTATTCATCTTCGACATCCTCAATCTGTTAAGCAGATTTCTATTAATCTTAAAGATTCAGATTCCAGCTTGGTTGCATCTTTATATTCTTTAAATCCTCGTGATGACGATGATGACGACGAGGGTGATATTATTTCTCTTATTCACGTCGTTCGTGAATTTTCCGACTTGTTCGAGCCCATTTTAGGATTACCACCTAAGCGAGCAATTGAGTTCAGAATTAATCTTATTCTTGGAGCTCAACCTATCACTCGCCCTCCTTATCGTATGTCCAATAAAGAAAACGAGGAGATGCGTAAACAATTATCTGAATTGGAGACGAAGCAATTTATTCGCTCTAGTTCCTCGCCTTGGGGAGCTTCAGCTATTTTTGTGAAAAAATCCGATGGAACACTTAGGCTTTGCGTTGACTACCGCAAGCTTAATGATCTTACTATCAAAAATAAGTATCCTTTACCTCGGATTGATGATCTATTCGATCAACTTAGTGGTGCTAGAGTCTTTTCACTATTAGACTTAGCTACTGGATTTCATTAGCTTCGTATTGCAGAGGATAGTATTCCTTTGACATCGTTCCGTACTCGTTATGGATCTTATGAATGGCTTGTTATGCCATTTGGTCTAACGAATGCTCCGGCGTATTTCGTTGACCTTATGAATAAAGTTTTCAAAGACTTCCTCGACCGGTTTGTTCTCATCTTTATCGATGATATTCTTGTGTATTCAAAAACCAAGAAGGAGCATGAAAAACATCTTCGGATTGTGTTGGAAACTCTTAGGAGTAATCAATTAAAGGCAAAATTTTCTAAATGCCACTTTTGGCAATTTCGTGTGAAGTTTCTCGGTCATATTATTTCCGAATCCGGAATTTCCGTGGTTCCTTCAAAGATTGAAGCGATTCAAGATTGGAAGAGACCGGAGAGTGTGACAGAGATTCGTAGTTTTCTCGGATTGGCGGGCTATTACCGTCGTTTTGTTAAAGACTTTTCTAAGATTGCCGTGCCTCTCACTAGCTTAACAAAGAAAGGTATTAAATACATTTGGTCGGACAAATGTGAAACTTCTCTTCAGAAACTAAAAGAACTCCTTTCAGATGCTCCTGTTCTTGTTATTCCCGAGGGGAATCAAGATTTCGTTGTTTATACCGATGCTAGTCGCGTTGGTTTGGGTGCCGTTCTTATGCAAAGAGAACGTGTTATTGCTTATGCTTCTAGGCAATTGAAGCCTGCTGAGACTAGATATGCCACTCATGATTTAGAGCTCACGGCTATTGTTTTCGCCCTTCGTATTTGGCGTCATTATCTTTTAGGAGAGAAATTTGTCCTTTATACCGATCATAAGTCCTTGAAGTATTTATTCTCTCAAAAGGAACTTAATTTGCGTCAACAGCGTTGGCTCGAATTTCTTGCACCTTATGATCTTGATATTCTTTATACCCCCGGTAAGGGTAATCGTGTCGCCGATGCTCTTAGCCGTAAGCAACAAGCAGTTGTTTCTATGATGATATCCGAATGGAACGATCTCGAGATCTTATCCACTTGTGAGATTCGAGACCGCGTATCCGATTTATGTTCATCTCTTGTTTTATGTAGCCTTGAGGCTCATCCTTCTCTTTTAGACCGCATTCTTGAAGCTCAAGGGTTGGATCCCGAATTGGCTCTTCTTAGCCAAAATATTAAGGATAAAATGGATATTGAAGGTTTGAAAGACTTTGATATCGATTCTCGTGGCGGCATTCGAAGATTTGGTAGACTTATCATGCCAAATATTAGTGATCTTCGCAAAGATATTTTAGAAGATTCTCATCGTTCTAAATTCACCATTCATCCCGGTAGTAGTAAAATGTAGGCGGATATGAAGCGACTTTATTATTGGGAGGGAATGAAACTTGACATCGCTAACTTCGTTAAGCGTTGCATGACTTGCCAACTCGTTAAGGTCGAACATCAAAGGCCCGGTGGGTTATTGCAGCCTTTAGAAATTCCAACTTGGAAGTGGGACAGTATTTCCATGGACTTTATAGATGGCCTTCCCCGTTCTCATTCGGGTCATGATAGCTTATGGGTGATTGTTGATAGGCTTACTAAATCTGCCTATTTTATTCCCGTTCGGTCTAACCGAACCGTTCCTCTTTTGGCCAAACTCTTTGTTAAAGAGATTGTTAAATTACATGGTGTTCCTACTTCTATTGTTAGTGATCGTGATCCATTGTTTACTAGTGGATTTTGGAAGAGTCTTCAAAAAGCTTTGGGAACGAAGCTTAATTTTAGCACCGCTTATCATCCTCAGTCCGATGGACAAACCGAGCGTGTGAATCAAACTCTTGAAGATCTTCTTCGTGCATGTGTTCTTGATTTTGGTGGAGGTTGGGAAGATCATATTTCACTTGTTGAATTTTCCTATAATAATAGCTTCCAATCTAGTATTGGTATGGCACCTTTCGAGGCACTCTATGGAAGGCCATGCCGATCGCCTTCTTGTTGGCTTGAGGCCGGTGAGAAGCTGGTTTTAGGTCCAGATTTTATTCGTGATTCCATAGAAAAGATTGATCTTATTCGTCATAGGATGAAAGAAGCCCAAAGTAGACAAAAATCCTATGCCGATAACCGGAGAAGGAAGTTAGAATTTTCTGTGGGAGATCTTGTGTTCGTTCGTGTTTCACCTATGAAAGGTGTTGTACGTTTCAGTCGATCGGGAAAATTGGCGCCTCGATATATTGGGCCATTTCCAATCATTGAACGTATTGGTTCCATGGCTTATCGCCTTTTATTACCGGCTCAATTTTCTGCTATCCATGACGTGTTTCATGTTTCTCAACTTCGGAAATGTCTTCGAGATTCCGATTCTGTTCTTGAGTCCGGTGTTGTGGAAGAGATTGAAGTTTCGCCTAATTTAACTTATGAGCAGCATCCTATTCGAATTATTGCTTCGGAGGTCAAACGTCTTCAAAATAAAGACGTTCCGCTTGTTAAAGTTCAATGGTCTTCAAATCCTAAGTATTGTTCTTGGGAATCTAGAGAGTTCATCGAGCGAACACATCCGGACTTACTTTCTCGTGCTCTTTGAGGTGAACTTCTTATTTCAAGTTTCTTTTGTGATTGAATATGCTTTTATGGTTGTTACTATATATCTTCTTCTTGTAATATTGCGAGGACGCAATTTCTTTAAGGAGGGGAGTCTGTAACAACCCGCATATTTATCGGTTTTATATTTAAATATTTTATTTAAATATTTCATCGTTAGTCGGATTTTTGGTCCGAAAAGCTACTTTTTGCATACGGTCGAATTAGGACTCGGGACCACTCCCATTGAGTTTAAAATGCCGTTTGCGACCTTTTTGAGTATAAGCTTTGATATGTTTGGAGAAAGTTGATTTTTGCTACTTTTCACTTTGGGAGGTTTGGGCTCAGCCCTATGTTAACTTATGCTCAAATTTGAGCCACTCTTCCCCACTCACCCTCATTCTCTTCTCATTTCAGTTTTCTTAGCATTAATGGTGGGAGAGATTGGAAATTAAAACTCTAAAACCCTAGTTCCTCTTACAAGTTCAAATCCCTAGCTCCAAATTCAAGAGAACCCATTGGTAAGCATCCTCTTCTTCTTCTCCAACTTATTCTCTTACCAATTTCAGAAATTCCTAAACCTAATTTTGGGAATGTTCTTGTTTTGAGCATAGATTCAAGCTCATTTGGGTTGTGTTGAAGAGAGGTTGATTCTCCATTTGCTTTCAAACTTCTTCTTGTTTGGTTTTGTAAAAAGGTGAGATTTTTATCTCACATCTAGGTCTATAACTATCTTTGAATGTTAGGTATGAATTCCTAACACATATTCATGTGCATTTGATTTTGGTTTGAATTGATTTGGTGTATATTCCAAATTTTAGTGTTTTGAAATCAAAATCTATGAAAATCCTTTTATGGACATCTTAACATGTTTTGGTGACGCATCGAAGAGCCTAAAGGGTCGGGTAGTCGTTTGGCATAAACCCCTAGCGCCATGGCTCGAATTCGGTTGCGAATTTGTTGGGTTTGCACACCTTGTGCAAAGGCAGAAAACTGCCTTAGCTCCAGTCAGTCGACTGGACCTCTTGGTCAGTCGACTGGCTGAAGCTATTAAGCAGGGTGAAGGCTCCCTGCAGAGCCTTGGGGGCTCTGTTTACTGCAGTCAGTCGACTGACTCACTGAGTTCAGTCGACTGACCTACATCCCGAGAGTTTTTTGGGACTATGATCAGTCGACTGAACTCAGTGAGTCAGTCGACTGACCTGCTTCTATTTGTCCACAATGCCTATTTGAGCCTAGTTTTGCTTAGTATCCAATTTATATCGATTCATTTTGATACCTAGTTGTTGTTATCACTTATTCAACTATGATGACTTCTATTTTGGAATTTTTGAAAATATCCACTTTGATGGATTTGATATCGATTTCTTTGGAATTTATTCACGTCTTCGTATGTGAATTTTGATGATCAATTGTTCTACTATCATCTTTGTGATTTGTCACTTTAAAAATATAAAGGTTTTCTATACTAGTAGTAGATATCAAAACTCTTTCCTCAAATGATTTCAATACTATTTTAATACCAAATTCGTTTATAAAACCGTTTTTCCAATCTATTAGTATATATAAACCTTTACCTCACTCGTATGAGAAATCTAATTAAACGACTTAGTAAAACAAGTGGTATGAAACGCTTGCGTTCACTTTGTCGGTTAATTCTTGGACTTGTTCGATTGAATATCTTGTGACAATTTTATAATGGAGATCTACAGTTTGTTCGTAAATATTTAAGTTAAGCAAGTGGTTATGGGACATGAAGCTAAACTCATATATTTACTAGTTTAGTGTAATTGTCACTTCTCGTTGATCATGATGATCATCTTTGTGATTTAGACTAGCAATGTGCGATGTCTCTTTGTCTGCGAGGGAGACTAAACCCCGTTTTGTGGAGTTTCGACTCAAATTGGTGGGGTAGCAACCCACGGTCTTTGGACCATTCGTGTGTCAACTTAATGGCTAGCTACCATGAGATAGCTTCTCGTTCATGTGTTAAAGCTGTTGGTGAGTTTTCATGCTCCCGTTCTTGTGATAGGCCTCCCCCCTATTTTGTGTGATTTCTGGATTTCGTGTGTCGAATTCTGGGATTTCCTTCTTCACCTATTTTTGTGATTTCTATTGATATGATTTATCAATTTTTGTGTATAGGTGAATTTGTGTGTCATTGACTGGATTTCTTGTGTTGATTTCTGGAATTTATGTTTCACCAACTTTGTGATTTCTATTGATATGATTTATCAATTCTTGTGCATAGGTGAATTTGTGTGTCATTAACTTGTTGTGAATACAAGTTTTGGGTATGATACCCTTTTTGGATCTTTGAGAAGGTTCTTTGATATTGATTAATCGTTTGTTGATTATCATTTACATACTTATAGTAGTATGCCGTTATGGACATTATACGTCTATGCCATATCTTATATGTCATATCTCCTATTCTATATCATGTTATCTGATATTTATAGTTAGACTGATCCGTTTATTATTTTCTTATAAATAATACTCGGGTCAGACCGAGATGTTATAGGTGCTTCAGCTTGACTTCTCTCCAGGGATCCATTACCCTAACCTTTTGCTTACTACTTAGATTAGTAGTTTTTGTTGTATTCTCTTGAGATATTGACTCATTGATGTATTCTTTTGTATAGCACATGTTGCTATTATTTTGTATTATTGTGGATCTTTTTGACCACTACTCTGATATACGCTTCATGTGTTAATTATATATTCATATCTTCTTCCGCCTTTGTGATATGAATTATCTGTGACTGATTTATGTTATGTTTATTTCTTTATTTGTTTCCGAAGATATTATAGCCACTGTGTAGTAGCTTTGAGTTTGTGTCGGTACGTCGGATTTTCCTCTTGATATGAAAACTATATTATAACTATCTGACATATCGATGCTCGCACAAAGAAATTACACGGGTGGTCGCTCGTCAACAGCCTTGTCCTCCGTGCTAGTTGACAGCATTACACCGTAGTGTTCTTGGCTAGCGTGGGTATAGAGGTAGGGCGTCACAGTAAGCTCCAAATTGTTTTTATTCTTGTTGATGCCTGTGATGATGGATATAAGTGATGACTTGTAATGGTTAGTCATAGATATACATGCGTGTATATGAATTTAAAAGTGCCTGTGCATATCTATATTGAAATGACTTACCTCTGTTTGTTTTTAACAGACAAGACATGTTTTAAAAATCAAATCCTTTTTCCCTAATCTCCTTTAGACTTTAGGATCTATACGAAACATGTTTGTTTGATCATGATATAGGTCTTAAAAATACTTTTGAGAAGAATTAACTTGAGTTTGTCTGGAAATTCAAATGTACAGTGAAACACTTTGAAACTGTGTCAAATTCAAATATCATATTTTCTTGTTTCAATTATATCATCTAGAACGTTTCCAAAAATGATGAATTTTAAGGGTGGAAACATGATTTTTAAACGTGCATTCATGGAGGATTTAAGAGTTGTACTGAGATGGGTTTTTTTGTCGAATTCTGGTAGTCGGGGTACAATTAGGTCTCGGGATCGTGGGTGAAGTTAGCTGGAAGGTCGTGGTTTCTGGCAAAAATGATCGCGAGATTTAACGACGACCGTGGTGGCGTATCGACATCAAAATAGGGTTTGGAAACAAGTTTTTGTCGCGGTCAGTCCTCGGGTCCTAACAGCGTCGTGGTGAGGAGTCGAGCGTGCGGTCCTGGGGGAATCGATAGAGGGGACTTTGTCGCGTCTTTGGGTGGGTTCCTGTCAGGAACCCGATTCTTCAAATGCAATTCATAACGACGTATCACATATTCGGAATGGGTTATACGACCCCAAGGTCCTTTCCCGGTTAACCCGAATAGTGAGCGCTTATTTTTTAAAAAATAAGTGTGGCATCCAATTTCAACATTCAATTCACAATTTCAATTCTATTTGAATTCAATTCATAATTTAAATTCCATTCGAATTCAATTCTCAATTCTAAATATTGAATTCTAACGATTAACTTTCATTTGCTAATTCATATTACTACTTTAAATTAGTTTCATTCACTAATTCATTTCAATTTGCAAATTTCTAAATTGATTTGTCGTTAATTAAAATTTTCAAAAATTTTCAAAAATATTTCTAACTCCCAAAATTCATGGAAAATTTTGGCAGAGTCTCCCTTGTACGGAGGAGCTTTTGCAATTTTACAATATGTATAAATATGTATACATCGACCCACACGGTCGGAAAACAGAAAAACAGTTCATATTTCCTATTTTTATTGCGTAGGCGTACCTTATTTAGCATTTTTAAGCAAAGCGGCTAATTATTAGCTTATTGGCACAATCAAATCCAGCCCAACGACTTCGCTGAACCTGTACTTACTTAGTTTAAACACGTGAGTGACAAATATAAGAAATCGATTAACATTCCATTCATTTTCAATAACAAATATATAGATTTCATTAGCAATACATTCAAGATAAATTCCATTAGCAATTCATATGGTTTCAATTCATCTTTAGTCGCTTATGACTAATTCACATGACATTTCTATTAAATCAAGTCGTTTACAACTCATTTTCTTCATTCTATTCATTTCTAAGCAAAACGAATTCATACCATTTTAATTGATTTAAAAATCAATTTTATTTGCTTTCGTTAACTCATATAATTTTATACAATCTTGTTTGTGTCGAACGACAATTATTTCTATGCAAATTTAATGATATTCACTTAATAGAATATCTATTCTAGTTTATAACTAATTTAAATTGATACCAATTCAATTTATTTTAATTCCACTCCAGTTCAATTTGCATTTCATATTTTCATTCGGTTTATTTTATTAACCAAACAAATTTCATTCAAACCTTTTCAAATCTATTCCATTTACTAATTTAATTCAATTAGTACATTCACTTATTCATTTTAAATTTCAATTTCCATATTCAATTCATCATGAATTTACTTAATTACTAACAAAGGGAATTTCAATTTACTTCTTTTTACTTACTGGAATTTATATACAAGTTCAAATTTATCTTCAAATTTAGCTCACGACTAAACTTTAATTTAACCAATTCAAATTCCAATTCATTAATCCAAGAATTAATAATTTATCAAGTTAGTTTACTTGAATTCAATCCATTTTATTTCTTATTTAATTCCATATACTAATGATAATAATTTAATATTATTAACAACCATGCAACCATATACTATAATAATTCATAGAAAATCATTTCTTTTCTATCCAAAAATAGTTTTGGGCAAAATTATCTTATTTACCTAATTGGCTTGCTTCCGAACGAAATCCCTAAATCGCAAATGCCAGCACTAGCTTCACCTTCGTTCGCGCTCGAACACCATTGCCCCCAACCCCAAATCGAACACCACTCTCCATCGCACTGCACGACATCGCCACCACAAAGCCTTGCCGCTTGCAGTCAATCGGCATTGAAGCCCTAGCACCCACGCAACTCCTACGATGCCGCCGCTCACCTTCACGACGCGAGCTACAATCCCTCGAGTCGACTCAAAATCGCCACCACACCAACCATCGTCGCCTGCGCCACCAACACGAGCTTCCTCCATCATCTCGCGCGTCACCGCGAGTTGAAGTCGCCTTCGCCCTACGCAAGCACGCGACACCCCCAATCGACGCCATTTATTTTATTTGCTCGGCCGCCATTTTCGAATTGAGGGAGAAATAAAAATTGATTTGAATTTGAATGGCTTCGGCCATTTTTTCTTCGTCTTGATTTTTACTTTTGAACGAGGGAGAGGAATACTTAAAACTGAATGAAGTATGCTCGGCACGATCATCATCGTCATATTAGGCGTAATCTTAGGCGACATCGTGATTTTAGGCAAGAATCTAGGGATGCTGTCTTTTATTTAAATTTAAATTTAAATTAAATTCGTTGAAAATTTCAACGCGTTTACTCACCGTATGCTCACATAACAACTCAGAAAAATACGAAATTTGAAATCCGGTAATAATTCAATATTACGGACCCAATGGAACTGGATTCGTCGAATTCCGAGACTGTGCCTCGGACGGCTATTTTTAAATATCGATTCAAACGATAAAATTTCAAAACTGAACAAAGCGGTTTCAAATTCAATTCTGAAGCTTCTATAATCTTCAATATTATCAATATGAATTTTAAAAGCCTTTGAAATATTTTTAATAGGCTTAAAATTGAAGATTCAAATTTTTATTCAACTTTCAATAGATCAAATTCTATAATTTAATCGTTAAATTCATTCTGATAATTTGAAATTCAAGTCAAACCATCATTCAAATATTTAAAATTAATTAAATATTTTCAAATTAAATTGTTCAAAATTCTGGGTCATTACAGTTCCGGTGGCGAGTAACGGTCAGTGGTGGTCAGTGTGGTCGTCGACAAGGTGAGTTTGCCGAAAGAATTGGTTCAGGATGGGTTCAATCAAGCTTGAGCTCCATTTTGTGATCGATTTTATGTTCTCGTGGTCGAGATCATTTAAGAGTATAGTCGTCGGCATGCCGGTAGTGGGTGTGGTGGTAGGAGTGCCGCCGATGAACTGTGCACGTGCACGTGAGGTTACAGTGTGTCAGTTTGGTTATGGAGTTTTTTTTTCCTTTTTTTTTGGGTTGAAGCTCGGGGAAAAGAGTGGAAATGCTTGGGTTTTGCTTTGTGTTGTTCGCGAGATATTAAATTGTGACAGTTTAAAGGTTAATTGGTTTTGTTTTGGAAAAAATAGAAGGAGAAAGGAACTCGGGTGCCTGTCCGAGTAAATCTCGAATTTCCTCGGGGAAACGCTTTAATTCCTCAAAGTTTCCAAGTTTAACAAATTAAGTTCGAAACTAATTATCTTTAAACTATTTTAAATAGTTATTGATTATTAAATGTTCGTAAGTTAAAGTTGAAAATTTATTTTAAGATATTTATTAAGTTTATTCTTAAAATGTTTTAAAAGCTTAATAATCAGATAATTAAGTTATTTAACTAAAAATTAAGTATTTCAAATTTTTAATTAAACTTAATGTTTTTTTAAGTTGATGATAATCCCAAAGTTCATTAAATTCTGATGATGATTAAGAAAGTGATTAAGATAAATGAATTTTCTAAATTAGTTTGGGTAATTAAGAATTATTATTTAATTGATTGGTCATTAACTAAAGATTAATTAATTAAGAAAGTTACTAAAGTTGATTAATTAAGGATTAATTAATAAATAGTTTAGAATTATAAATTAATTAATAGAAATTCATTAATTGGTAATTAGAAATTAATGAATTGGTGATTAGAAGTTAACAAATGTAAGAATTAGAGATTAATTACTTAAATGATAATTGCTTAACGTAAGTAATTAAAAGATTAATTTGTTAAGAATAAATTAATCTAATTTGTAATTAAAGGTTAATTAATTAAGAATAACTAACCAATGGGATAATTACTTAATGGAAGTAATTAAGGATTAATTATTTGGTGTAATTTATTTTAGGATTGATTAATCAAGGGATTAATTAATTAAGGGTTAGTTAATTAATGAGTGTGATTAATTAAGGGTGGTTAATCAATGTAGGTGGTTATAAGATAATAAATTTGAGTAATTAATTAAGGATAATTACTGTGAATAGTTAAGGATAATTAATTTGTGAAATTAATTAAAAGCTATTTACTTAACGTAATTATATTATAATTAATCAAGGATGGTTAATTAAGTTAGATAATTAAAAGATGATTAATTAATTGGGTTAAGTAAAGGTAATCCAATTGATTAAAGATTAGTAATTAATTTAATTAGAGGTAAATTAAATTAATTATTGGAAGGGATCAATCTTGCTTATGAATGATTTAATAATGTTCAATGCCTTGAATTGGTTGATATGAAATGTTCTGTGATATGATATGTTTGGATGGACTGTGATAATGTAGTTATCTATCAAATGATGAATTGCTATGTAAAAAGAGACATCCTGTATTTAAAGTTGAATTATATTCCACTTGAATAACTTGAGTTAAGATAACATTGGATTCGAAGAGACCAGAGTCGGGTATTAGTAAATACCCGAAACCACTTCGATTCCTCGTAGATTGATATGTGAAATCAATAAACTGGTATGGAATGATTTAAGTAAACTGGATCATTTAATCTAAGGTTTGGGTACTTAGAAATTGATGTGTGAAATAATTGATGCCTATAACAAATTGTGGATTCGTAAAATTGATATGAGTTACCCGGGTTTTATGTTGTGGTATTCCATATTAGATGAGTTTACCCACGCTGGTTTCCAGCCTGACCCGGGTGTTACTTTGGTGTAATGCTCGGGTCAGACCGAGTATTACAGATTTTCCAAGTAGGTACATTCTGGAGCTCAGGAGACGAGCTGGATGACAAGTACGTATAGAGTATTGTCCGCTGCAGTATATTATTATATATCAGATACATGATTTGTATATGATCTATGACTAAATGTATGTGAAACTCTAATGTATATTAAATGTAATCGACAGATATAATATTCCTTTGTAAACTGTTATTATCTATTATTATATTTTATCCGCCGCGATTGTGAGATATTTGGTGTTTCTGTTCTTCTTCTTCTATCTCTTTCTTCTTTTTCATAACTATCTGGAATTTTCGGGTTCGAAAATTTCGGGTTGTTACAGAAATTTAACCCGGTATTAAATTCTTAAATTTCCATTAATTAATTTGTTTCGAATTAGTGTAGTGAAATGAAAAGTAAGTAATTAATAATTGAAACCTCTCATTTGGGTAAGAGATTTAATGCTAAGTTATAAAGGAAATAAAAAGGAAGTTAAAATTGTGACTTATAAGAAAAAGGTAAAGATTTATTGAACAATGAATGAATTAAAAGAATTGAGATAAAACTTGTATAAGTTCATCTGCATTTTCTTTAACATATATAACTTACCAAATATGAAAAGTTGAAATGTTTAATAAGAAATGTAATGAAAATTGTACAAGTAATAGTAGGTAATGAAGTATTCAATGAACTTGCTATTAAATGAGAATTTAATATTATAAACTTAAGTTATAATTGGAACTTTACTATAAGTGCATATAACTAAAGGTAAGTAGTTCAAATAGATGATTATTAACTTAAGTAAATAAATGGAAATGCTAAGAAATAAATGGGACATGAATACTATTGATAAACAAATGAAAATAAATGAGTTCATGCAATAAATGAATAATTATAATGAAATAAAAAGAACTGGCATGACCTGAGTTAATGGGAATGAATAATTGTAAGTAATAAGTGAAATTAAATGAAACAAACATTGAATGAGTAAATGAAATTAAAAGTTTGTTAGAAATAAATGTAAATTATAAAAGGAAAATTTATGTGGTATGAATAAAAAGAGAAATTGAACAACAAATGTATGAATGAAATTAATAAGGATAAACAAAATTTGTTGTTGTTTGGTTATGGTTGTTTGCGTAAGATACTTCAAAAATTGGGTTTGGGAGAATGAATAATCTATTTAGTTTTATCTAAGACTGTTGAGTAAATGATGAGCTAGTAGTTTATTCTTCATTCCGTACAATTAAAAATTTTGAACCCGAACAACTATTTGTTTGTTTGGTTTAATGGTTGCTTTGAATTTGTTGGGTATGCTGTTTGTCGAAAATGATGGTTGTTGTATTGATTTGTTGTTAGTAATTGAAACCACTCAAATATTTCACTTTACATAAATTGTCAACCCTTTGGATTTTATAAGTGAAATGCAGGTTATGAAAGCAATTGCTACTGCTTTGGTTCCATAAATTTAGCGTAAATTGCCCGACAAATAGGTACGTTTCGGATTACCGTTTATAGCGCTAATTTATATATTTTCCCGAGGTTGGGATATAATATTTTGGATAAAATATGTAATATAATTTGTTATATTTTAATATTATGTGACGCCCCACCTCTATACCCACGCTAGCCAAGAACATTACAGTGAATGCTGTCAAGTAGCAAGGAGAATAAGGCTGTTGAGGAGCGACCATCCATGTAATTGCTTTGTGCGAGCACCGATATGTCAGATAGTATAACATGCAATTTATTTCAAGAGGAAATCCGACATACCGATACAAACACAAAGCTACTACACAGTGGCTATAATAATCTTCGGAAACGAATATAGAAATAAGCATAACATAAATCAGTCACAGACAATTCATATCACAAAGGCGGAATAAGATATGAATACTACACATAAAAGTGTACATCATAGTAGTGGTCTGAAAAGATCCACCACATCACAAAAGAATAGTTACACGAACTACACAAAAGAATAAGTATACATTAAGGAGTCTATATCTCAAATGTATACAACAAAATAACTACTAATCTAAGTAGTTAACCAAAAGTCAAGGAGTTAATCCCGGATAAGAAGTCAAGCAGAAGCACCTGTAACATCTCGGTCTGACCCGAGTATTATTTAATAAGAAAATAATAAATGGATCAGTCTAACTATAAATATCAGATGAAACGATATAGAATAAGAGATATGACTAAACACATAATAATCACAATGCCAAGCTGTGATATATATATATATATACACACACACACACACACACTTAGTTGATAATCATCAAGAGATTAATCAATGTCACTAAATCTACACAAGAATCAAAGAAACGTCATACTCCTATTTCGTTCACCAAACCATAAATATTGACGATAATATCCATGTCAATCACAAAAGTCAATGACACAAAAATTCCAGAAGACTACACAAGAAATCCAGAAATCACCAAAGTCAATGACACACAAATTCCAGAAGACTACACAAGAAATCCAGAAATCACCAAAGTCAATGACACACAAATTCACCAATGCATAAATATTGATAAAACTTATCAATGGAAATCACGAAAATTGGTGAAACACAAATTCTAGAAATCTACACAAGAAATCCAGAAATCACAAAGGGGGGGAGACCTATCACAAACGGGAGCATAAAGCTCACCAACACGTGTATCACAAACGGAACGCTAATTCCATGGTCGCTAACCATCACAAATTGAGCCAAAGCTCCACAAACGGCCCGAAGACCATGGGTTGCTACCCCATCACAAATTGAGTCGAAAGTCCACATAACGGGGTTTAGTCTCCCTCGTAGACAAAGAGACATCGCACATTGCTAGTCTAAATCACAAAGATGATCGTCATGATCAACGAGAAGTGTCAATTACACTAAGCTAGTAAATATATGAGTTTAGCTTCATGTCCCATAACCACTTGCTTAACTTAAATATTTACGAACAAACTGTAAATTTCCACTAGAAAATTGTCACAAGGGTTTCAATCGAACAAGTCCAAGAATTAACCAACAAAGTGAACGCAAGCGTTTCATACCACTTGTTTTACTAAGTCGTTTAATTAGATTTCTCATACGAGTGAAGTAAAGGTTTATATATACTAATAGATTGGAAAACGGTTTTATAAACGAATTTGGTATTAAAATAGTGTTGAAATCGTTTGAGGAAAGAGTTTTGATATTTACTACTAGTATAGAAAACCTTTATATTTTTAAAGTGACAAATCACAAAGAAGATTGTAGGAACAATCAATCACTAAGATTCACATCCGAAAACGTGAATAAAATCCAAAGAAATCGATATAAAATCCATCAAAGTGGATATATCTAAAATTCCCAAATAAAAGGTCATCTAAGTCGATAATAAATGACAACAACAAAAGGGAGACTACACGAATCGATTAAAGTTGGATATTCAAACGGATTAGCAAAATAGGCTAATCTGGCAATTAACAGCAAGTCGGTCGACCGGACTCCCTGAGTCGGTCGACCGAGCCTTAAACAGAGGAGTGCTTATGCACTCGGCACCAGGTCGTTCGACCGGAATCCCTGAGTCGGTCGACCGAACCTTAAAATAGAAAGTGCTTATGCACTTGGAAGCAGGTCGGTCGACCGGACCAGAGGGGTCGGTCGGCCGAACCTGTTTCCAGCCTCTTCCCTGCCTATAACAAATGAGGTTCAATCTTGACCAAATTGCATTTTTCTCGAGCAATGGGGCTAAGGGATTATGCCAATCGACTACCCGGCCCTATATGCTCCTCGATGCATCACCAAAAGCATGTTCAAACATAGAAGTTAGGATTTTTAACGAATTGAACTCAAAACACCAAAAATTGGAATATACACCAATTCAATCCAAAAAAAGCAAATGCACACGAATAAGTGTTAGGAATTCATACCTAACATTCGAAGATAATTCATAGACTTAGATGTGAGATTAAAAATCTCACCTTTTCACAAAATCAAACGAGAAGAAGCTTGAATGCAAATGGAGAATCAACCTCTCTTCAACACAACCCAAACGAGCTTGAATCTATGCTCAAAACAAGAACATTCCCAAAATTAGGTTTAGAAATTTCTGAAATTGGTAAGAGGATAAGTTGGAGAAGAAGAAGAGAAGCTTACCAATGGGTTCTTCTTGAGTTTGGAGCTTGGAATTTGATTTGCAAGAGAAACTAGGGTTTTGGAGTTTTAGTTTCCAATCTCTCCCACCATTAAAGCTAAGAAAACTGAAAAGAGAAAGAATTGAGGGAGAATGGGGAGAGTGGTTCAGTTTTGGAGTATAAGTTAACATAGGGCTGAGCCCAAAAACCAAACCCAAAGTGAAAAGTAGCAAAAATCAACTTTCTCCAAACATATCGAAGCTTATACTCAAAAAGGTCGCAAATGGCATTTTAAACTCAATGGGAATGGTCCCGAGTCCTAATTCGACCGTATGCAAAAAGTAGCTTTTCGGACTAAAATCCGACTAACGATAAAATATTTAAATATAAAATCGATAAATATGCGGGTTGTTACAGACTCCCCTCCTTAAAGAAATTGCGTCCTCGCAATATTTAAGAAGATGATATATATATAGTAACAACCATAAAAGCATATTCAACACAAAAGAAGTTTGAAATAAGAAGTTCACCTCAAAGAGCACGAGAAAGTAAGTCCGGATGTGTACGCTCTATGTACTCTCTAGATTCCTAAGAACAATCCTTAGGATTTGAAGACCATTGAACTTTAACAAGCGGAACATCTTTATTTCGAAGTCGCTTGACCTCCGAAGCAATAATACGAATAGGATGTTGCTCATAAGTTAAATTAGGCGAAACTTCAATCTCTTCCACAACACCGGGCTCAAGAACAGAATCGGAATCTCGAAGACATTTCCGAAGTTGAGAAACGTGAAACACGTCATGCATAGCAGAAAACTGAGCCGGTAATAAAAGGCGATAAGCCATGGAACCAATACGTTCAATGATAGGAAATGGCCCAATATATCGAGGCGCCAATTTTCCCGATTGACTGAAACGTACAACACCTTTCATAGGTGAAACACGAATGAACACAAGATCTCCCTCGGAAAATTCTAACTTCCTTCTCCGGTTATCGGCATAGGATTTTTGTCTACTCTGGGCTTCTTTCATTCTATGTCGAATAAGTTCAATTTTCTCTGTGGAATCACGAATAAAATCTGGACCTAACACCAGCTTCTCACCGGCCTCAAGCCAACAAGAAGGAGATCGGCATGGCCTTCCGTAGAGTGCCTCGAAAGGTGCCATACCAATACTAGATTGGAAGCTATTATTATAGGAAAATTCAACAAGTGAAATATGATCTTCCCAACGTCCACCGAAATCAAGCACACAAGCACGAAGAAGATCTTCAAGAGTTTGATTCACACGCTCGGTTTGTCCATCGGACTGGGGGTGATAAGCGGTGCTAAAATTAAGCTTCGTTCCTAAAGCTTTTTGAAGACTCTTCCAAAATCCACTAGTAAACAATGGATCACGATCGCTAACAATTGAAGTAGGAACGCCATGTAATTTAACAATCTCTTTAACAAAGAGTTTGGCCAAAAGAGGAACGGTTCGGTTAGACCGAACGGGAATAAAATGGACGGATTTAGTAAGTCTATCAACAATTACCCATAAGCTATCATGACCCGAACGAGAACGGGGAAGGCCATCTATAAAGTCCATGGAAATACTGTCCCACTTCCAAATTGGAATTTCCAAATGTTGCAATAACCCACCGGGCCTTTGATGTTCGGCCTTAACGAGTTGGCAAGTCATGCAAAACTTAACGAAGTTAGCGATGTCAAGTTTCATTCCCTCCCAATAATAAAGTCGCTTCATATCCGCGTACATTTTACTACTACCGGGATGAATGGTAAATTTAGAACGATGTGAATCTTCTAAAATATCGTTACGAAGATCACCAATATTTGGCACGACAAGTCTACCAAATTTCCGAATGCCGCCACGAGAATCGATATCAAAGTCTTTCAAACCTTCAGTATCAATTTTATCCCTAATATTTTGGCCAAGAAGAGCCAAGTCGGGATCTAGCCCTTGAGCTTCAAGAATGCGGTCTAAAAGAGAAGGATGAGCCTCAAGGCTACATAAAACAAATGATGAGCATAAATCGGAAATGCGCTCTCGAATCTCACAAATGGATAAGATCTCGAGATCGTTCCATTCGGATATCATCATAGAAACAACAACTTGTCGTTTACGGCTAAGAGCATCGGCGATACGATTACCCTTACCGGGAGTATAAAGAATATCAAGATCATATGGTGCAAGAAATTCGAGCCAACGCTGTTGACGCAAATTAAGTTCCTTTTGAGAGAATAAATACTTCAAGGATTTATGATCGGTATAAAGAACAAATTTCTCTCCTAAAAGATAATGACGCCAAATACGGAGAGCAAAAACAATAGCCGCGAGCTCTAAATCATGAGTGGCATATCTAGACTCAGCAGGCTTCAATTGCCTAGAAGCATAAGCAATAACACGTTCTTTTTGCATAAGAACGGCACCCAAACCAATGCGACTAGCATCGGTATAAACAACGAAATCCTGATTCCCCTCGGGAATAACGAGAATAGGAGCATCAGAAAGAAGTTCTATTAATATTTGAAAAGAAGCTTCACATTTGTCCGACCAAATGTATTTAACACCTTTCTTCGTCAAGCTAGTGAGAGGTACGACAATCTTAAAAAAGTCTTTGATAAAACGACGGTAATAGCCCGCCAATCCGAGAAAACTACGAATCTCTGTCACACTCTCCGGTCTCTTCCAATCTTGAATCGCTTCAATCTTTGAAGGATCCACGGAAATTCCGGATTCGGAAATAATGTGACCGAGAAACTTCACACGAGATTGCCAAAAGTGGCATTTAGAAAATTTTTCCTTTAATTGATTACTCCTAAGTGTTTTCAACACAATCTGAAGATGTTTTTCATGCTCCTCCGTGGTTTTAGAATACACAAGAATATCATCGATAAAGATGAGAACAAACCGGTCGAGGAAGTCTTTGAAAACTCTATTCATAAGGTCAACGAAATACGCCGGAGCATTCGTTAGACCAAATGGCATAACAAGCCATTCATAAGATCCATACCGAGTACGGAACGATGTCAACGGAATACTATCCTCTGCAATACGAAGATGATGAAATCCAGTAGCTAAGTTTAATTGTGAAAAGACCTTAGCACCACTAAGCTGATCGAATAGATCATCAATCCGAGGTAAAGGATATTTATTTTTGATAGTAAGATCATTAAGCTTGCGGTAGTCAACGCAAAGCCTAAGTGTACCATCGGATTTCTTCACAAAAATAGCTGAAGCTCCCCAAGGCGAGGAACTAGAGCGAATAAATTGCTTCGTTTCCAATTCAGATAATTGTTTACGCATCTCCTCGTTTTCTTTATTGGACATACGATACGGAGGGCGAGTGATAGGTTGAGCTCCAGGAATGAGATTAATTCTGAACTCAATTGCTCGCTTAGGTGGTAATCCTAAAACGGGCTCGAATAAGTCGGAAAATTCACGAACGACGTGAATAAGAGAAATAATATCACCCTCATCATCATCATCGTCATCACGAGGATTTAAAGAATACAAAGATGCAACCAAGCTGGAATCTGAATCTTTAAGATTAATAGAAATCTGCTTAACAGATTGAGGATGTCGAAGATGAATAGTCCGCTCAGGACATAGGATATGGGCTTCATAACGGTTAAGCTAATCCATTCCCAAAATCATTCCAAAGCCTAAATAACGCATGACATGCAAGTCGGCAAGGAAAGAAAAATCACACAAAATAATCTCGACATCTTTACACAATAAACTGATTGTTGCGGATCCACCAACCGGATTCGCAATTCTCAACGAAGTCATTAAACACAAAACATCCAAGGAAAAAGTATCAACAAGCTCTTTTGATATAAAAGAATGGGACGCACCCGTATCAAAAAGAACTCGAATAGGATGATCACGAAATAAAATAATTCCATCCAGAATAGAATGAGAAATACCTTGGCCACGAGATATGTTGCCAGGGGCTTGAGCAACATTAAGCTTTCCCTCTTTCTTGCCTTGAAGTTTGGGGTACGAAGATATAACATGACCGGGAACTTTGCAGTAGCGACAAGAGAGAGAATTTGGGCACTTGTTCGCATAATGGTCCTTCGAACCACAATTATATCATTCCCCATGACCAAAGGAAGAAGTCTTTGCCACGGAGGTTGCTTGCTTCCCTTTCTTATTGGGATAAGGGCCTTTGAATTTGTTTGGCCTCTTCTTGTTGTTGAAGTTTGGTTTGGAACCCACCACTTCAACATCATTCTCCCTATCCGCCTCTTCAAGACGAAAAGCGATATCAACGAGTTGGTCGAAAGAAACTTCTAATTTTAGAAGTAATGGCTTCTTGAGACTTTTGTTTAAGCCATAGACGAATCTCTGGTTCTTCTTTAAAGGGGTGTTAATGTATTCAACCCCGTATTTAGAAAGCGGCTCAAAGGAGGCGACGTAATCAGTCACGGAGGACTCATCTTGAACAAGGTCTATAAATCGTCGAGCCAATGTTACTTTTTCAGCTTCCGGTACGAATTTCAACTCGAAGCGTTCTCGGAATTTCTCCCAAGTGAGATCCGCTTCATTAGTTTCAGAAATAAGAAGCTCGTACCAGTCCAATGCTCTTTCTCGGAGCATACTTGAGGCCACCTGAACTCGGTGAAGGTCAATAAGATTCATGCGAGAAAAGATTCGATCGCATGAGCTTATCCAAGCCTGCACTTCAATAACAGTTTCGGAACCTTTGAATGGCTCCCCACCCAAATTAGTGTAATCGCTACACAAGCGTGCAAATCCCGACTTTGGGTGAGTAGGTTCCGGGTTAGCTCCGGCTGCTTGAGCATTGGTCACTAAATCAAGAAGCTGTTGAGCAGTCATAAAAACTCCATCTTGGGGTGGAGTGCTAGACGGTATGGCTCTAGGACGGCCTGGTCTAGACATTTCTCTTCCTTTAGAAAGAAAGAAGAAGAAGAAAAAGGTTATTCACCAAATTGAATATCAAGCAATCTTGATAGACAAAACAAGGAATCATAAGGAAAATAGGACGAATCGGTACGAAGACTCGAATTAAATCCTAAAGCATGACTCCTAAGAAAGACTTAGGACGATGATCCTTGTTATAATATTCCATATTGTTCCGAAGTTTGGCTCTGATACCAAGCTGTGACGCCCCACCTCTATACCCACGCTAGCCAAGAACATTACGGTGAATGCTGTCAACTAGCACGTAGAATAAGGCTGTTGAGGAGCGACCATCCATGTAATTGCTTTGTGCGAGCACCGATATGTCAGATAGCATAACATGCATTTTATTTCAAGAGGAAATCCGACATACCGATACAAACACAAAGCTACTACACAGTGGCTATAATAATCTTCGGAAACGAATATAGAAATAAGCATAACATAAATCAGTCACAGACAATTCATATCACAAAGGCGGAATAAGATATGAATACTACACATAAAAGTGTACATCAGAGTAGTGGTCTGAAAAGATCCACAACATCACAAAAGAATAGTTACACGAACTACACAAAAGAATAAGTATACATTAAGGAGTCTATATCTCAAATGTATACAACAAAATAACTACTAATCTAAGTAGTTAACCAAAATTCAAGGAGTTAATCCCGGATGAGAAGTCAAGCAGAAGCACCTGTAACATCTCGGTCTGACCCGAGTATTATTTAATAAGAAAATAATAAACGGATCAGTCTAACTATAAATATCAGATGAAACGATATAGAATAAGAGATATGACTAAACACATAATAATCACAATGCCAAGCTGTGATATATATATATATATATATATATATATATGCTTAGTTGATAATCATCAAGAGATTAATCAATGTCACCAAACCTACACAAGAATCAAAGAAACGTCATACTCCTATTTCGTTCACCAAACCATAAATATTGACGATAATATCCATGTCAATCACAAAAGTCGATGACACACAAATTCCAGAAGACTACACAAGAAATCCAGAAATCACCAAAGTCAATGACACACAAATTCCAGAAGACTACACAAGAAATCCAGAAATCACCAAAGTCAATGACACACAAATTCACCAATGCATAAATATTGATAAAACTTATCAATGGAAATCACGAAAATTGGTGAAACACAAATTCTAGAAATCTACAGAAGAAATCCAGAAATCACAAAGGGGGGGAGGCCTATCACAAACGGGAGCATAAAGCTCACCAACACGTGTATCACAAACGGAACGCTAATTCCATGGTCGCTAACCATCACAAATTGAGCCGAAGCTCCACAAACGGCCCGAAGACCATGGGTTGCTACCCCATCACAAATTGAGTCGAAACTCCACAAAACGGGGTTTAGTCTCCCTCGCAGACAAAGAGACATCGCACATTGCTAGTCTAAATCACAAAGATGATCGTCATGATCAATTTGAGAAGTGTCAATTACACTAAGCTAGTAAATATATGAGTTTAGCTTCATGTCCTATAACCACTTGCTTAACTTAAATATTTACGAACAAACTGTAAATTTCCACTAGAAAATTGTCACAAGGGTTTCAATCGAACAAGTCCAAGAATTAACCAACAAAGTGAACGCAAGCGTTTCATACCACTTGTTTTACTAAGTCGTTTAAATAGATTTCTCATACGAGTGAAGTAAAGGTTTATATATACTAATAGATTGGAAAACGGTTTTATAAACGAATTTGGTATTAAAATAGTGTTGAAATCGTTTGAGGAAAGAGTTTTCATATTTACTACTAGTATAGAAAACCTTTATATTTTTAAAGTGAAAAATCATAAAGAAGATTGTAGGAACAATCAATCACTAAGATTCACATCCGAATACGTGAATAAAATCCAAAGAAATCGATATAAAATCCATCAAAGTGGATATATCTAAAATTCCCAAAGAAAAGGTCATCTAAGTCGATAATAAATGACAACAACAAAAGGGAGACTACACGAATCGATTAAAGTTGGATATTCAAACGGATTAACAAAATAGGCTAATCTGGCAATTAACAGCAGGTCGGTCGACCGGACTCCCTGAGTCGGTCGACCGAGCCTTAAACAGAGGAGTGCTTATGCACTCGGCAGCAGGTTGGTCGACCGGAATCCCTGAGTCGGTCGACCGAACCTTAAAACAGAAAGTGCTTATGCACTTGGAAGCAGGTCGGTCGACCGAACCAGAGGGGTCGGTCGGCCGAACCTGTTTCCAGCCTCTTCCCTGCCTATAACAAATGAGGTTCAATCTTGACCAAATTGCATTTTCCTCGAGCAATTGCGCTAAGGGATTATGCCAATCGACTACCCGGCCCTATATTCTCCTTGATGCATCACCAAAAGCATGTTCAAACATAGAAGTTAGGATTTTTAACGAATTGAACTCAAAACACCAAAAATTGGAATATACACCAATTCAATCCAAAAAAAGCAAATGCACACGAATAAGTGTTAGGAATTCATACCTAACATTTGAAGATAATTCATAGACTTAGATGTGAGATTAAAAATCTCACCTTTTCACAAAATCAAACGAGAAGAAGCTTGAAAGCAAATGGAGAATCAACCTCTCTTCAACACAACCCAAATGAGCTTGAATCTATGCTCAAAACAAGAACATTCCCAAAATTAGGTTTGGGAATTTCTGAAATTGGTAAGAGGATAAGTTGGAGAAGAAGAAAAGAAGCTTACCAATGGGTTCTTCTTGAGTTTGGAGCTTGGAATTTGATTTGCAAGAGAAACTAGGGTTTTGGAGTTTTAGTTTCCAATCTCTCCCATCATTAAAGCTAAGAAAACTGAAAAGAGAAAGAAGTGAGGGAGAATGGGGAGAGTGGTTCAGTTTTGGAGTATAAGTTAACATAGGGACGAGCCCAAAAACCAAACCCAAAGTGAAAAGTAGCAAAAATCAACTTTCTCCAAACATATCGAAGCTTATACTCAAAAAGGTCGCAAACGGCATTTGAAACTCAATGGGAATGGTCCCGAGTCCTAATTCGATCGTATGCAAAAAGTAGCTTTTCGGACTAAAATCCGACTAACGATAAAATATTTAAATAAATATTTAAATATAAAGTCGATAAATATGCGGGTTGTTACATACTATATTTTCTCCCGAGCCTCTCCGTACAAGGGAGACTCTGCCAAAATTTTCCGTAAATTCTGAACTTAGAAATATTTTGAAATGTTTACCAAACTTTAGTAATTTAAGTATAAAAAGATTTAATGGTTATAAATTGAGATATAAAGTTAATGTTTGAATAAGGTATATTGATTTCTTAGTTCTTCGTTTCCCTTCTTTTCCTTTTCGAGGACGAAAAGTTTTGAGTGGGGGAGAGTGTAACGACCCATGCAAATTCGATGTTTAAAATGAATTAAATTAATAGGATTTTTATTTAAATTTAGAAAGAAACGGAAATCTTATTTATCTATATGAAGGAGAATGTTGAAATTAGATGTATCAAGGGTAATTAAAATTTACAAATTAAATTATATATTGCAATTTATTGTAATAGTCGAAATTGTTGCATTTGGATATTAAGTTAGAAATAAGTAGATATAGGCAAGTATTGAATTCATCAATGAAAATTAAAAAAAAATTATTGAGTACAATTCCTTTTTATTTGTAAACTATTGTATGGTGTTAATTAATTGAAATGTGAAATATTAATAAGAATATTAAATAGAATGGAATTCAAATAATATAACAATAGAAATGTGAAAATTTAGGAATAGATCCAAAGTTATAAATAAGCTGTTGAAATAATACATAATAAGTGCAATTTGAATGAATCAATGTGAGTATAGATTTAAGCAATAATTGGGAATCATATCTATGAAATGATAACGAGAATACAAGGTAATAAATGCCAATTAAGGGTAATAACTAATAAACTTAATGAAATTCCAATTTTATATAAAATAATTTAAAAGTCAAGTTTGGCTATAATTTGAACATAAGTAAATTGAATTTGTAATATGAAAATATATGCCGAAATTGATTTTTGTAATAAAAGATTTTGTATGTGACAAAAAGGTAACGGTAATGTTTATGGTAGGTTGCCTATTCATTTATTTAGATTGTTAGTTGGAATTGGAAATAAGTTTGTAATAAATGTAAATGAATGATACATTTATGTGAAATATAACCAATGTAAATTTTATTTATAATATAGCAAAGGGTGGATTTAAGAAGTGAAATCGTAGAATTTGAAGCTAATTAATAATGGACATGGTAAAGATGGCAATCCAATCAAATACTTAGGAATCAAATTTATTTGGAAGGTAGTCTAATTTATAAATAAATGGTAAGTAATTAGGATTTAATTAATTCTATATTAATTGAAACTGATTGTAGATTTAGTGTAGTAACGTTAAAGCTAACGTTTTGTTAATATAGATTTAAGTATAGAAAGCAATATTTATTAATTTAATTTAAGTATTACAAAATAAATGAAATTTAACGTTTAAATATTACGTTAATAGAGATTTAACTGAAATTCGAGAATATTAAATTAATAGTTTTGAACCCAACATTTGAATCCATCTACTTAAAATTTTTAGATGGAATAATCATTGACTATTTAAATTAATAGAAATTTTGGGAGCTTAATTTATAATTTTGAATATAATGAAATTGAAGATTTGACACTGCAACTGATAGATTTATCAACTCTAAATTGACATAAAGACTTGTTTAAAACAATTGTAAATGTTGAGAAATATAAAGGTGATAAAATTTACAAATTTTAGAATTGGAATTTAAAATTTGATTTATTCAACAAATTGTAAATTTATTTAATTAATGGAAAAATAGCCATTTTTGCCACTGACTCGGATTTCGATGAAACAAGTTTCATCGGATCCCTAACGGTGAATTATAATAGTGTTTTAAGTTTCGTAGCGATCGGACTTGTCGTTTGATCGTACGGACTCGAAACGCCTTGAAATTTATGCAATTGAAATCAATTGAAATCGATTTGAAAATATTGATTTTAGCATAACTTCTTCATACGACATAATTTGAACCTGAAACCATTTCCATTACGTTTAAAATATTTTTAAACATATATTTCGATATATAGGTTGACCCAATTTCGTTCCGGAGTAGAAACGCGCTTTTCGGGCCATTTAGCGTTCAGCGCGTATACCAATCTGATCCATCTATCATTTTTCAGCCTTGTCTATATATAACCCGTTATAAACCCTAGTCACTCCTTATTTTCATTTGTCTATATGTACATCTCCTTCTCAACCCCTCGTTCCAATGGTAGAAAAAAAACCTAATTCCCAAATTCCAAAAAATTATTTCAATTTTAAAAAAAAAATTCAGATCTGCAGCCACTTCGAGTCACACTTCGAGTTTCAGAGGCAAAAACGCTGTATCTACTTCGGGTCAGAAAGAAAATGAGTCGGGTCGCTCCGGGTCGTTTTGGCAAAAACTCCAAGCAAGCACCGGGGATTTGAGGCGGCGCACCGAAGTCGAACCCGAAGTCGACACAGGACCAGAATTTTCAAATTTTCATAAGTTTTGCGTACGAGCTCGGATTCACGCGCGGTTTTTTATGCTGGGATTGTATCGAAATTCCGGACGCTTTGACGCTGGTTTAGATAGATTTGGAGACCATCAAATTTTTGGGTTTAAATCGGATTTAAATTCAATTTAAATTCAAAAGGTGAGTGTTTTAACCCACTCACAACTTCTAAGATTTCTTATGTTTGTTAAACTGATTTTAGATATGAGTAGAAATTTATTTATGACTGTTTGGCATGTATTATTCATTATCTCTGTTAAATCGCATTTATTTAATTTGACTGTTAATTAATTTTATAATTGCATATAAATTTGACAGTTAAAATTTATTTACTTGCATAAAACTGCTAGTTAAACAGTTATTAAATTTATTTTGAATATAAACTGTTAGTTAATAACTGTCATTTATTTCCTGTTACATTGCATATGCTATATAAATTGATGTTTGTTTAAATTGACGATGATTGAAATAAATTAATGATGATTGAAATAAATTAGTTGATGATTGATATTGGGTGAATGGATGATGTGTTCTATCTTATATAAACTGCAAGTTATCATGCATTTTCATTTCATTCGGGATTGCGGTTTGAAATGATATACAACCGCATTTTTATTTTTAAATTGCGGAATGAAATGATAAATATCCGTATCACTTGACCATAGGATAGAAAACTACATATAGGCACCGCGGTATATATATAAAATTAATTTTGAAATTATTTTATGGTTTGGATATGATACGGTTAAATAAATATTAAATTTGGATATGATATAAATATATTTTATATATACATACATAGTCAAATTGTTGAATTTAAGCTATGCATAACTGTTAAATAAAAATGAATAAGTTAAAAAATGACATTTGATAATTTATGTTATACGTTTAAGTACAGGTTTAAGATCTTGTGTGTATATATATATAGAGAGAGAGAGTTAAATGTTTTAAATCAATAAAGATTGAAAGATAAAGTTGAAATTTAATATAAATTGAGCTTATTTGAAAATTTAACTCCATAAGTTGATGTTACCTTGTTAAAATTAGAAATTTTAAAAGTATGATATTTATAACGAGAATTAATAAATAATTTTAGTATAAATAAATGGAAGGAAATTTTTAGTGTAAATAAATTTAGTTTATTTTAAATGTTTATGGATTTATCATGTAAACCTTTCAAACTAAATAATAGGAAAATGAATTGTTGATTTATATTCACAACCTTAGTTCTGAAATTCATTAAATACTCAAAGTTAGAAAATATTGAAATCGAAGTGTTTCATTTAAACTGGAAGTGAATCTAAAAGTTATGGGTTTAGACTGGAATTAAAGTGAATAAAAATTGTGAAGGAGTGGAATTTATTTATTTTTAAAGAAATTTTTAATTCAACTTTTTTATTTTATATATGTTGAATATATAAACCATTTAAGTTTAAAAGTTATGGTTTTAAAACTGTGGATTTCGAAGTATTATGTTGAAAGTTAAAATTCAAATACTTTGTTTCGAGGTATTATAAATTTTAAAAGGGGCATGATTTTGGAAAGGTAATATATATGAAATAAAATGATATCATTTTTATTTGGGTTTTAAAAAGGGAATGATATCGTATTTATGGGTTTTGAAATGGAAAATTTTATTCTGGTTTTAAAGTATAAATTTTTTTAAAAGACCGCGGTGTTATAATAAGGTTTGGTTGTTGAAGTGACTGGGATCGGAAGTTCTCATACTCTCTGCCAACTCCGAAAACCACTTTAACAACCGTGTACATGGTGGAGATTCCAGAATGAAGTAGGTTGGTGGCAGCGTTTTTTGTAAGGTAAATACGTGGACCCAACTCCCGTGAGTTGGCATAAGGTGGCTAAAACATAAGCGATTGACGGGTTAATAAGGTAGCACCTTTGATCGGACACATCCCTTCGGTATTATACTTTGACTTTTGGATTGTTTCGGTGGCCACTTTTGATTCTATTTGGGGGTGTGGCTCGAGGTGGGCGGTAGCTGCGCGCTACGCGTTACCACCGACCCGGAAGCGTAATTAGTATATCTACCCTGGCATTGCCTAGTTGTGCTGTGTCACCTACCCTATCGCGCCTTGTACGAGTTTGGATTTCTCCCGTAGCCCGTGTGGTGTCCTCTGGTGGCTTCCCGATCAGGAGAGACTATGATATTGGATGGACTACTGGGACTATTACGTGTTAAGGCGGAAAATGTAAAGCCTTAATGCTATTTAAAAGTATGTTTATTTTACTATAGACACTATTATAATAGCGAAATATACTACATAGTAAATAGTTTAACGGATCCTTAAGAGATGTAAATCCCGAGCATCTCTTGAGTTACTGCACTCATGTTTATTTCTGTTAATTTAACTTACATAAGTTTAGTTCTGACTTGAGTGTTTTGTCTTTTCAATTCGCTCGGGTCAGTCCGAGCGTTTCAGGATTGGATTTTTAGCTCTGGAGGACGAAGACAAAGATTTGTATTTCTATTATCTACTATTATTCCACTACACCATTTAACTCCGCTGCATTGATATTTATTGGTATATGAACTATGATATTTGTGGTAATAAGTAGAAGCAAATGTTTGTAAACAGTTTTATGAACTATAGATTGATTATTATATTTTATCCTTCCGCTGTGAGATTCTGTTTTATTTTATTTCTTCTCTGTTTTCCTTATTTACCCCAAAACAATCCGCCCTTCCGTATGGTTTGAATTGGCACGTGTGTCGATTTGAAGCGTGCGAAAAGGCGGGACGTTACATGTAACAACCCGATATTCGTGTCGATTTATAATCGACATTAAACGATTAATATTGACCCAAATTTCCGTTTGAATTTTTAAATTTGAATTAAAATTCTTTTGTATATGGTTAAAAGGGGTTTCCGGGCTTTAGTTTTCTCGGCCCACTTAACTATTTTATGCCGTGAAAAAATTCATTCCCTTTTCCCCCTTTAACCCGTTCCCCTCTCTAATTTCTTTAACCCGATCCCCCCTTTTTTCATTTTCATTTTTATAAAACCCTAAACAAAAGAAATTTAATGGCGGCCCCTTTGCATTTGTCGTTCGTCTTCCTTCGCTTGCTCGTGGCTGCGTCGATCGATGCTCTC
Source organism: Allium cepa (assembly GCA_030765085.1). NCBI lineage: Eukaryota > Viridiplantae > Streptophyta > Magnoliopsida > Asparagales > Amaryllidaceae > Allium > Allium cepa. The sequence continues at coordinate 833,333,598 of CM060941.1, forward strand.
GTGCTCGGCTTCCCCTAAATTCGTCGACATGGTGAGTTTTCTCACATCTAATTCAAGCCCTAGTTTGATTGTTCGTGTGCTCGCTTTTTTTTTGTGTGCTATCGTGGCTTTGATTCTTTGCTACTTGAATTGCACGGCAGTCTTTCCTCTTTTAATTTTGTGACCTGATATTATCGGCATTGATGTCTAACTTGGTCACTTTGATTTGTTTGAATGTTTTGCTGTGATGTCGATTTCGTGGCCACCACTATCTCGAATTCTTCATGTTGTCTTCAGTTGCTTGTGTACTTGTGTCGAGGCTACCGTTCTTGCCTTCATGTTTATATTCTTGCAGCTGACTTGTTTCTGCATATGTGATTCCCTGATTTTGGCATGAACTTCTGTAGACTTGAGTTCATTTTGAATTTCTTTTGTTAATGATTGATCCACTGTTTTGAGTCAATACACTATGTACATGTATATGTATGCATATATACATATTTGGGATATGTATGCATGTCAATTTGATAGAATAGGGCGGGTGTGAAGAGCTTGCTACTGTGTTCTTTTGCTTTGGTCACGTTGCAGTGTCATTGCTCATGTATTCATGTATGTATATACATTATTTGATATGTATATATGTGCATTCGAATTCGCACTTATTTGCTCAATAACATACGATGGAATTTGGCCCATTCTTGAGTTTCCTGTGTATTGTTGTTTTACTGTTTTACATGTTGTTGTTTCTTTGAAGTCCTGGTTTGTACTTCACTATTGAATGTTGCATTGCTCCATTAATTGTGTTCATATACATTGATGTTTTGTTGGGCTATAGCTCCATGCTGTCACATCTGTTTCACTTTGTTTTGGGCATTAACAACTACTTGGAGCTGGTTGCATGGAGAACTTATTTCTTGAGTTGAGTTCATTGTGTACTGTGGTATCACTTGCAGTTTCACACAACCTTGAGTTTGCACTGTGCATTACATATGCAATTTTTAGTGCAGTGCCACTGTTGTGAACTGTGTTTTGGTCTTTGAGTATTTTTGAGTTTTGTTCTTTATTTAACTGTTGCAATTGTTTTGATACAACTGCACTTGTACTTGGATGGCTGATCATTTGTATACATACATTCTTGTATGTATATATATGTGTATGGTCACTTGTGCATTTGCATTTGTGTTGACTCTGTTTTGCTGTAGCCTTTGTGGCAGTATTTGCCATTGTTCCATTCTGGTTCATTTTTATATTGTCACTCCCCCATGTTACTTGCAGTTGCATTTTTGATTGTACTGCCTTGGACTTGAGGGTTTGTACTGTGCAGACATGTACATTTTTTTTTGTTACTTGTTGTTGCACTTGCATCCCAGTTTGTTGTCATCTTTTCTTGACCACTTTGGCATTTCTCTGCCTTGTTCGAACTTGCTTGGTTGCTGTTGCTTGAGACAGTCAACCACTTCAATTCTCTTGGTCGAAGCTTTTCACTACTGTTACTTGTTTGTTAAATTTGTTGGCACTGTGAATTCTTGAGCATTGGTCTTTGTGCCTTGTTGCTGTTTCTGTATATGCTGTTGTGGCAAGGCAGTGTACGCGTGCGTGCACTGCAGCCACACAGTATCGACATTTAGAATTGATATTTGAACCTTCATTGATTTTGGTTCGTTAATATTTTGGGTACGACATCACTTTAGTGGCAAGGCAGTGCACGCAAGCGTGAACTGCAGCCACACGGTATTCGGTTGAGTACATCATCACTATAGTGGCAAGGCAGTGCACGCAAGTGTGAACTGCAGCCACACGGTATGGTTTTGTGATATTCTATTTGTTTTGACTTATGGATCTTTTTGCGTATTCCATATTCTGTAGTGGCGAGGCAGTGCACGCGTGCGTGTACTGCAGCCCTACTTGAATTAATATTTTATTGATATTTCAATGGTTTGAACTGTTTGTTCATTTCAATTTAATATTCTGAATTGCATTCTGATTTGGTTTAATTACTGTCGTCTATTCAGTATTTATTTATTATTGCTTCTGTGCACTAATAACTGAGTTTGAATTAGACTGACCCGAGTATTATTTTCTTTTGAATCTAATACTCGGGTCAGACCGAGTATTTACAGGTTGTAGATATTCTGCTTTGGGTTGCTGCTAGAGCTATGAAGTTCTTTCATATCTTTTGGAGTAGTCGTCATTTGTAGTAGTCTGTATTATTGTATAGGAAGATATGTATTCATGTATATTATATACGTTAATGTACTTGTATATGTAACTTCCTGAGTTGACTATTGTAGTTGTATCACATGTACCGTGTAAACGTATTGTAACTGACATCAGTTATATATATATATGAGATTTTCTGATTTATCTGTGTTCCGCATTTATATTTATCTGTGTTATTAGTTTATATTTGTCCTAGACTATTATAGCCACCGTGTGGTAGCTTTGAGTTTGCATCGGCATGCCGGATTCTCTTCTGAAATTAAAAGTATGTTTTTACTATCTGACATATCGGTGTTCGCACAAAGCAATTACACGGATGGTCGCTCCTCAACAGCCTTATTCTCCGTGCTAGTTGACAGCACTACACCGTAGTGTTCTTGGCTAGCGTGGGTATAGAGGTGGGGCGTCACAGCTTGGTATCAGAGCCTGGGGTTTAGAACAAATATAAAACATAACTTAGATAGTACATGTGTTACAACTATTTGTCGATGTTTTATTTCACATCTTTGTCTTAAGATCATCTTTGATTTGTTAGGAATGAATTCCTAACGTTTATTCGTGAGCATTGCTGCTATTCTCTATCGCACTTGCTCACTTGAGTTTACACTTCTAAGTATCAGTGTATATATATGCTCTATCAAGTTGCATATTGCTGCAACTAGTACCCACTTCGATTTGAACTCGCATTGTTTATTCGAACTGCTATATATAGGCATTCTTATCTCTGATTCGTGTACTTAATGCAGTCTCCATACAATTGGGTTTTGGGTATCAATCTTTGAGGCAAATTGCATTCCAATTGTCGACTCTGTCTGTTTATCCATGGTTTGTTGGTTTTCATGTGCCTCTCTCTGATAGTTTTAAAATTTCTTTGGTATAAAAGAAATTGTCTTGGTCTTTGCCTTGTCGATATCGACGTTGACTTGACTTTTACTTTTGCTAAAGTCATTCAAGCATTTATACTCGTTCTGCTTTGTTTTTCCAATTGTTGATCGGTTCTTCTTTTCCGGTTAGTTGTTATCACCTTTGTCGACTTTGATAACTTCTATTTCAGGAATTTGGGTATTCCTACTTTGATGGATTTGGAATCGAATTCTTTGTATTTTATTCACGTCTTCGAATGTGAATCTTAGTGAATTGATTTGGTTTTCGAATTTAATCGATTCTTGATTATTTCCCGATTTGTTGCTATCATTTATTAGCAACTTTGATGACCTTTTCTTCGGGATTTTTGTGAACATACCTTTCGATGAATTCGGTATCGATTTCTTTGGATTCTATTCACGTCTTCGTATGTGAATTCTTGTGATTGATTGTTTCTACAATCATTTTTGTGATTTGTCACTTTAAAAATATAAAGGTTTCAATACTAGTAGTAAATATCAAAAACTCTTTTATCAAAATGTTTTCAACTCTATTTTCAATACCAAACTCGTTTTTGAAACTGTTTTTCAATCTATTAGTATATACAAATCTTTATTTCACTCGTATGAGAAATCTAATTAAACGACTTAGTAAAACGAGTGGTATATAACGCTTGCGTTTACTTCGCCGGTTAATTCTTGGACTTATTCGATTGAATCTCTTGTGACAAATTTTATTAGTGAAGATTTACAGTTTGTTCGTAAATATTTAAGTTAAGCAAGTGGTTATGGGACATGAAGCTAAACTTTTATATTTACTAGCTTAGTGTAATTGACACTTCTCGTTGATCATGACGATCATTTTTACGGTTAGACTAGGCCTCATCGGTGTGATTTCGTCTCACACATATCTCTTGGGCTTTGAGGATTGTCTGGACACCACTTGTGTGATTTCATTCACACATACTTTTCTTTTGATTGTGAGGTTAGACTAGACACCACTTGTGTGATTCCACTCACACATACCTCTTTTGATTTTTTTTGGTTAGTCTGGACCTCAATCTGTGTGATTTCAACTCACACATGTGGGGTAGCGCCCCACGGTCTTCGGGCCATTCGTGTGTCAAAATTAATGGCTTGCAACCATGAGATAGCGTCTCGTTTTGCATTGCACGTGTTGGTGATTTTCATGCTCATGTGTAGGTGAGATTCCGTGCTCCCGTTCTCGCTTTGCGTTGCACGTGTTGATGATTTTTCATGCTCGCGGGTAGGTGAGATTCCGTGCTCCCGTTCTCGCTTTGCGTTTCACGTGTTGATGATTTTTCATGCTCGCGTGTAGGTGAGATTCCGTGCTCCCGTTCTCGCTTTGCGTTGCCCGTGTTGGTGATTTTCATGCTCACGTGTAGGTGAGATTCTGTGCTCCCGTTCTCGCTTTGCGTTACATGTGTTGATGAATTTTCATGCTCGCGTGTTGGTGAGTTTCCATACTCTCTGTTTGAGTTTTCATACTCTGTTCGAGTTTTCATACTCCGTTCGAGTTTTCATACTCTGTTCGAGTTTTCATACTCCGTTTGAGTTTTCATACTCTGTTCGAGTTTTCATACTCCGTTCGAGTTTTCATACTCCGTTCGAGTTTTCATACTCCGTTTGAGTTTTCATACTCCGTTCGAGTTTTCATACTCCGTTCGAGTTTTCATACTCCGTTTGAGTTTTCATACTCCGTTTGAGTTTTCATACTTTGTTCGAGTTTTCATACTCCGTTTGAGTTTTCATAATCTGTTCGAGTTTTCATACTCCGTTTGAGTTTTCATACTCCGTTCGAGTTTTCATACTCTGTTCGAGTTTTCATACTCCGTTTGAGTTTTCATACTCAGTTTGAGTTTCCATACTCTCCTTCGAGTTTTCATACTCGCGTTCGAGTTTTCATACTCCGGTTCGAGTTTTCATACTCGCGTTCGAGTTCTCATACTTTTAGCTTGTGTTTTCTGGATTTCTTGTGAGGATTTCTAGAATTTGTGCTTCACCAATTTTCGTGATTTCTATTGATAAGTTTTATCAATTCTTGTGCATTGGTGAATTCGTGTGTTATTGACTTGTTATGAATACAAGTTTAGGGTATGATACCCCTTTCTATCTTTGAGAAGATTCTTGTGACTCTTTGGATGAATGAAAATCCACTTATCGGAGTTGCTTCTGATGTCGTTGTTTTAATCACATATTTAAAAAAAAAAAAAAAAATGTTTCAAAATATAAATCAAAATTGTTTTCAAAATTTTTACGATTTGCGCTTTCAAAAGAATGAGGAAGCGAATTAAACGTTTCAGTAAAATCGAGGACTATGACCCCTTTCTTTTACTGATTCGCTTAATTCCGGACTTGTCCGTTTGAGAACGTAAAATGTTATTTATTTAAAATACACAATTTTGCACTTTCAAGGAAACGATGAAGTGAATTAAACGATTTAGTAAAACTCGTGGTTATGGGTCATGTGCGTTTGCTATTTCGGTTAATTTCGGACTCGTTAATTGAAAAATTTGTAATTTGAAATTTGATTACCGTTGTGGTAATTTCTGATTATCGTTTTGATAATTGGATGTTTATGATTTCTGATTTATCGTTTTTGATAATCAGATATTTATTGTTTCTGATTATCGCTTGATTTGAGATCTAATTATCGTTTGTGATAATTAGATATTTGTGATTTGATTATCAATTGTGATAATTAAATAATCGTTGATTCGTGATTTCTGATTTATCGTTTTTGATAATCAGATATTTATTGTTTCTAATTATCTATTGATAATTAGATATTTTAGATTTAATTGTCGTTTGTGATAATTAAATATTTGTGATTTAAGATTGATTTTCGATTTTGATAATCGAATACTTGTTGATTTGATTATCGTTTTTGATAATCGAATATTTGTGATTTGAGATCTCTGAATTATCTATTGATAATTAGATTTTGTTGATAATTTGTGAATTTCCTTTATGAAATTAAAAGATTTCTTTGGCGTTTATATTGTACTACGCCAGTGTACCAGCTCAATTTTCTGCTATTCATGACGTTTTCCACGTCTTCCAATTACGGAAATGCCTTAGGAATTTCCGATTTCTATTTTTGAGCCCGGTATTATTGAAGAAATTGAAGTTTCACCAGATTTGACGTTGAGCAACATTCTATTCACATCAATGTTTCGAGGGTTCGGCACCTTCGAAATAAAGATGTTTTCTCGTGAAAGTTTATTGGTTCTCAAATCCTATGAATTTCACTTTGGAATCCAGAGAATTCATCGAGCAATCACGATCAGGCTTTCTCTATCATGCTCTTTATGGTGAACTTCCTACTTCGAATTTCTTCATCTTGTGATGATATGCTCTTTTGGTTGTTACCTTTTGTCCATATATTCCTTAAGATTGCGAGGACGCAATTTCTTTAAGGAGGGGAGTCTGTAACAACCCGATATTCGTGTCGATTTATAATCGACATTAAACGATTAATATTGACCCAAATTTCCGTTTGAATTTTTAAATTTGAATTAAAATTCTTTTGTATATGGTTAAAAGGGGTTTCCGGGCTTTAGTTTTCTCGGCCCACTTAACTATTTTATGCCGTGAAAAAATTCATTCCCTTTTCCCCCTTTAACCCGTTCCCCTCTCTAATTTCTTTAACCCGATCCCCCCTTTTTTCATTTTCATTTTTATAAAACCCTAAACAAAAGAAATTTAATGGCGGCCCCTTTGCATTTGTCATTCGTCTTCCTTCGCTTGCTCGTGGCTGCGTCGATCGATGCTCTCGTGCTCGGCTTCCCCTAAATTCGTCGACATGGTGAGTTTTCTCACATCTAATTCAAGCCCTAGTTTGATTGTTCGTGTGCTCGCTTTTTTTTTTGTGTGCTATCGTGGCTTTGATTCTTTGCTACTTGAATTGCACGACAGTCTTTCCTCTTTTAATTTTGTGACCTGATATTATCGGCATTGATGTCTAACTTGGTCACTTTGATTTGTTTGAATGTTTTGCTGTGATGTCGATTTCGTGGCCACCACTATCTCGAATTCTTCATGTTGTCTTCAGTTGCTTGTGTACTTGTGTCGAGGCTACCGTTCTTGCCTTCATGTTTATATTCTTGCAGCTGACTTGTTTCTGCATATGTGATTCCCTGATTTTGGCATGAACTTCTGTAGACTTGAGTTCATTTTGAATTTCTTTTGTTAATGATTGATCCACTGTTTTGAGTCAATACACTATGTACATGTATATGTATGCATATATACATATTTTGGATATGTATACATGTCAATTTGATAGAATAGGGCGGGTGTGAAGAGCTTGCTACTGTGTTCTTTTGCTTTGGTCACGTTGCAGTGTCATTGCTCATGTATTCATGTATGTATATACATTATTTGATATGTATATATGTGCATTCGAATTCGCACTTATTTGCTCAATAACATACGATGGAATTTGGCCCATTCTTGAGTTTCCTGTGTATTGTTGTTTTACTGTTTTACATGTTGTTGTTTCTTTGAAGTCCTGGTTTGTACTTCACTATTGAATGTTGCATTGCTCCATTAATTGTGTTCATATACATTGATGTTTTGTTGGGCTATAGCTCCATGCTGTCACATCTGTTTCACTTTGTTTTGGGCATTAACAACTACTTGGAGCTGGTTGCATGGAGAACTTATTTCTTGAGTTGAGTTCATTGTGTACTTTGGTATCACTTGCAGTTTCACACAACCTTGAGTTTGCACTGTGCATTACATATGCAATTTTTAGTGCAGTGCCACTGTTGTGAACTGTGTTTTGGTCTTTGAGTATTTTTGAGTTTTGTTCTTTATTTAACTGTTGCAATTGTTTTGATACAACTGCACTTGTACTTGGATGGCTGATCATTTGTATACATACATTCTTGTATGTATATATATGTGTATGGTCACTTGTGCATTTGCATTTGTGTTGACTCTGTTTTGCTGTAGCCTTTGTGGCAGTATTTGCCATTGTTCCATTCTGGTTCATTTTTATATTGTCACTCCCCCATGTTACTTGCAGTTGCATTTTTGATTGTACTGCCTTGGACTTGAGGGTTTGTACTGTGCAGACATGTACATTTTTTTTGTTACTTGTTGTTGCACTTGCATCCCAGTTTGTTGTCATCTTTTCTTGACCACTTTGGCATTTCTCTGCCTTGTTCGAACTTGCTTGGTTGCTGTTGCTTGAGACAGTCAACCACTTCAATTCTCTTGGTCGAAGCTTTTCACTACTGTTACTTGTTTGTTAAATTTGTTGGCACTGTGAATTCTTGAGCATTGGTCTTTGTGCCTTGTTGCTGTTTCTGTATATGCTGTTGTGGCAAGGCAGTGTACGCGTGCGTGCACTGCAGCCACACAGTATCGACATTTAGAATTGATATTTGAACCTTCATTGATTTTGGTTCGTTAATATTTTGGGTACGACATCACTTTAGTGGCAAGGCAGTGCACGCAAGCGTGAACTGCAGCCACACGGTATTCGGTTGAGTACATCATCACTATAGTGGCAAGGCAGTGCACGCAAGCGTGAACTGCAGCCACACGGTATGGTTTTGTGATATTCTATTTGTTTTGACTTATGGATCTTTTTGCGTATTCCATATTCTGTAGTGGCGAGGCAGTGCACGCGTGCGTGTACTGCAGCCCTACTTGAATTAATATTTTATTGATATTTCAATGGTTTGAACTGTTTGTTCATTTCAATTTAATATTCTGAATTGCATTCTGATTTGGTTTAATTACTGTCGTCTATTCAGTATTTATTTATTATTGCTTCTGTGCACTAATAACTGAGTTTGAATTGGACTGACCCGAGTATTATTTTCTTTTGAATCTAATACTCGGGTCAGACCGAGTATTTACAGGTTGTAGATATTCTGCTTTGGGTTGCTGCTAGAGCTATGAAGTTCTTTCATATCTTTTGGAGTAGTCGTCATTTGTAGTAGTCTGTATTGTTGTATAGGAAGATATGTATTCATGTATATTATATACGTTAATGTACTTGTATATGTAACTTCCTGAGTTGACTATTGTAGTTGTATCACATGTACCGTGTAAACGTATTGTAACTGACATCAGTTATATATATATGAGATTTTCTGATTTATCTGTGTTCCGCATTTATATTTATCTGTGTTATTAGTTTATATTTGTCCTAGACTATTATAGCCACCGTGTGGTAGCTTTGAGTTTGCATCGGCATGCCGGATTCTCTTCTGAAATTAAAAGTATGTTTTTACTATCTGACATATCGGTGTTCGCACAAAGCAATTACACGGATGGTCGCTCCTCAACAGCCTTATTCTCCGTGCAAGTTGACAGCACTACACCGTAGTGTTCTTGGCTAGCGTGGGTATAGAGGTGGGGCGTCACATTACAGTTGGTATCAGAGCTTTGGTTTAGCAATAAACCTTAGCTTTGTGGGGTTTGACTCTTTATTAATAGGGTAGTAATACCCTATGGGAGTCGCTGAGAGTATATATATGAGAGAGCGTATTTGTTGGTGTTATAAAAAGGTTTTTATATTGTGTTAATTTGTTCCGTTTTGTATTTATAAATTCTGGTTGGTGCATGGGACGCTGTGACATCAATAGGGATTTCTAAACACTTAATAGGACAGACCGGCATAATATTTGTTTTATATAGGTGAATGAAATAATTTTGCCTATTATATTTTCTATATATAAAATAAATTTTTTCAAAAGATATCTATATTTGGCTGCAATAGATTGGTTGTTAGGTAATAAAGATTAAAAAAAATAAAAAAAATAAAAAGTGGAAATTTAGAACTTATGATCCTGGGTTTCGAAATTTCTTTCGAATAAATTTTGGGACATAATAATATTGTTATAAGTATTTTCTGACATAAATATTTGATATAATTTGAAAAAAATTGTTTTAAAGAGGATTTTGGAGAAAATAGGTTTTAGTCCTTTCCTCTCTGTCGCTGGAAAATAATTTCGGTGATGACGGCCGCATCATCGACTTTCATTTTCGAGTTTCGAAGGGGAAAGGCCACTGTGGTAGTTCTACTGCAGATTCATTTTTGAATATATATAATTTTGAATTGTTTTAAATATAATTAGAGATATATAAGTTGTAAGAATATATTTATCTATGGTTTTAAAATAAATTGAAAATTTAACCCGGTATTAAATTCTTAAATTTCCATTAATTAATTTGTTTTGAATTAGTGTAGTGAAATGAAAAGTAATTAATAATTGAAACCTCTCATTTAGGTAAGAGATTTAATGCTAACTTATAAAGGAAATAAAAAGGAAGTTAAAATTGTAACTTATAAGAAAAAGGTAAAGATTTATTGAACAATGAATGAATTAAAAGAATTGAGATAAAACTTGTATAAGTTCATCTGCATTTTCTTTAACATATATAACTTACCAAATATGAAAAGTTGAAATGTTTAATAAAAAATGTAATGAAAATTGTACAAGTAATAGTAGGTAATGAAGTATTCAATGAATTTGCTATTAAATGAGAATTTAATGTTATAAACTTAAGTTATAATTGGAATTTTACTATAAATGCATATAACTAAAGGTAAGTAGTTCAAATAGATGATTATTAACTTAAGTAAATAAATGGAAATGCTAAGAAATAAATGGGACATGAATACTATTGATAAACAAATGAAAATAAATGAGTTCATGCAATAAATGAATAATTATAATGAAATAAAAAGAACTGGCATGACCTAAGTTAATGGGAATGAATAATTGTAAGTAATAAGTGAAATTAAATGAAACAAACATTGAATGAGTAAATGAAATTAAAAGTTTGTTAGAAATATATGTAAATTATAAAAGGAAAATTTATGTGGTATGAATAAAAAGAGAAATTTAACAACAAATGTATGAATGAAATTAATAAGGATAAACAAAATTTGTTGTTCAAATTGGTTGTTGTTTGGTTATGGTTGTTTGCGTAAGATACTTCAAAAATTGGGTTTGGGAGAATGAATAATCTATTTAGTTTTATCTAAGACTGTTGAGTAAATGATGAGCTATTAGTTTATTCTTCATTCCATACAATTTAAAAGTTTTGAACCCGAACAACTATTTGTTTGTTTGGTTTAATGGTTGCTTTGAATTTGTTGGGTATGTTGTTTGTCGAAAATGATGGTTGTTGTATTGATTTGTTGTTAGTAATTGAAACCACTCAAATATTTCACTTTACATAAATTGTTAGCCCTTTGGATTTTATAAGTGAAATGCAGGTTATGGAAGAAATTGCTACTGCTTTGGTTCCATAAATTTAGCGTAAATTGCCCGACAAATAGGTACGTTTTGGATTACGGTTTATAGTGCTAATTTATATATTTTCCCGAGGTTGGGATATAATATTTTGGATAAAATATGTAATATAATTTGTTATATTTTAATATTATATTTTCTCCCGAGCCTCTCCGTACAAGGGAGACTCTGCCAAAATTTTCCGTAAATTCTGAACTTAGAAATATTTTGAAATGTTTACCAAACTTTAGTAATTTAAGTATAAAAAGATTTAATGGTTATAAATTGAGATATCTTATCTAAATTAATTAATTGTGTAAATTTGATTGTTTATAAAGTTAATGTTTGAATAAGGCATATTGATTTCTTAGTTCTTCGTTTCCCTTCTTTTCCTTTTCGAGGACGAAAAGTTTTGAGTGGGGGAGAGTGTAACGACCCGTGCAAATTCGATGTTTAAAATAAATTAAATTAATAGGATTTTTATTTAAATTTAGAAAGAAATAGAAATCTTATTTATCTATATGAAGGAGAATGTTGAAATTAGATGTATCAAGGGTAATTAAAATTTACATATTAAATTATATATTGCAATTTATTGTAATAGTGGAAATTGTTGTATTTGGATATTAAGTTAGAAATAAGTAGATAAAGGCAAGTATTGAATTCATCAATGAAAATAAAAAAAATTATTTAGTAAAATTCCTTTTTATTTGTAAACTATTGTAAGGTGTTAATTAATTAAAATGTGAAATATTAAAAAGAATATTAAATAGAATGGAATTCAAATAATATAATAATAGAAATGTGAAAATTTGGGAATAGATCCAAAGGTATAAATAAGCTGTTGAAATAATACATAATAAGTGCTATTTGAATGAATCAATGTGAGTATAGATTTAAGCAATAATTGGGAATCATATCTATGAAATGATAACGAGAATACAAGGTAATAAATGCCAATTAAGGGTAATAACTAATAAACTTAATGAAATTCCAATTTTATATAAAATAATTTAAAAGTCAAGTTTGGCTATAATTTAAACATAAGTAAATTGAATTTGTAATATGAAAATATATGCCAAAATTGATTTTTGTAATAAAAGATTTTGTATGTGACAAAAAGGTAACGGTAATGTTTATGGTAGATTGCCTATTCGTTTATTTAGATTGTTAGTTGGAATTGGAAATAAGTTTGTAATAAATGTAAATGAATGATACATTTATGTGAAATATAACCAATGTAAATTTTATTTATAATATAGCAAAGGGTGGATTTAAGAAGTGAAATTGTAGAATTTGAAGCTAATTAATAATGGACATAGTAAAGATGGCAATCCAATCAAATACCTAGGAATCAAATTTATTTGGAAGGTAGTCTAATTTATAAATAAATGGTAAGTAATTAGGATTTAATTAATTCTATATTAATTGAAACTGATTGTAGATTTAGTGTAGTAACGTTAAAGCTAACGTTTTGTTAATATAGATTTAAGTATAGAAAGCAATATTTATTAATTTAATTGAAGTATTACAAAATAAATGAAATTTAACGTTTAAATATTACGTTAATAGAGATTTAACTGAAATTCGAAAATATTAAATTATTAGTTTTGAACCCAACATTTGAATCCATCTACTTAAAATTTTTAGATGGAATACTCATTGACTATTTAAATTAATAGAAATTTCAGGAGCTTAATTTATAATTTTGAATATAATGAAATAGAAGATTTAACACTGCAACTGATTGATTTATCAACTCTAAATTGACATAAAGACTTGTTTAAAACAATTGTAAATGTTGAGAAATATAAAGGTGATTAAATTTACAAATTTTAGAATTGGAATTTAAAATTTGATTTATTCAACAAATTGTAAATTTATTTAATTAATGGAAAAATAGCCATTTTGGCCACTGACTCGGATTTCGACAAAACAAGTTTCATCGGATCCGTAAGGGGTGAATTATAATAGTATTTCAAGTTTAGTAGCGATCGGACTTGTCGTTTGATCGTACGGACTCGAAACGCCTTGAAATTTATGCAATTGAAATCAATTGAAATCGATTTGAAAATATTGATTTTAGCATAACTTCTTCATACGACATAATTTGAACCTGAAACCTTTTCCATTGCGTTTAAAATATTTTTAAACATATATTTTGATATATAGGTTGACCCAATTTCGTTCCGGAGTAGAAACAGGCTTTTCAGGACATTTAGCGTTCAGCGCGTGTACCAATCTGATCCATCTATTATTTTTTAGCCTTGTCTATATAATACCCGTTATAAACCCTAGCCACTCCTTATTTTCATTTGTCTATACGTACATCTCCTTATCAACTCCTCATTCCAATGGCAGAAAAAAACCTAATTCCCAAATTCCAAAAATTTATATCAATTTCAAAAAAAAAAAAATTCAGATCTGCAGCCACTTCGAGTCACGCTTCGAGTTTCAGAGGAAAAAACGCTGTATGTACTTCGGGTCAGGAATAAATGACTCGGGTCGCTCCGGGTCGTTTTGGCAAAAACTCCAAGCAAGCACCGGGGATTTGAGGCGGCGCACCGAAGTCGAACCCGAAGTCGACACAGGACCAGAATTTTCCAATTTTCAAATTTTCATAAGTTTTGCGTACGAGCTCGGATTCACGCGCGGTTTTTTTTTTGGGATTGTATCGAAATTCCGGACGCTTTGACGCTAGTTTGGACAGATTTGGAGACCGTCAAATTTTTGGGTTTAAATCGGATTTAAATTCGATTTAAATTCAAAAGGTGAGTGTTTTAACCCACTCACAACTTCTAAGATTTCTTTTATTTGTTAAATTGATTTTAGATATGAGTAGAAATTTATTTATGACTGTTTGGTATGTTTTATTCATTATCTCTGTTAAATCGCATTTATTTAATTTGACTGTTAATTAATTTTATAATTGCATATAAATTTGACAGTTAAAATTTATTTACTTGCATAAAACTGCTAGTTAAACAGTTATTAAATTTATTTTGAATATAAACTGTTAGTTAATAACTGTCATTTATTTCCTGTTATATTGCATATGCTATATAAATTGATGTTTGTTTAAATTGACGATGATTGAAATAAATTAATGATGATTGAAATAAATTGGTTGATGATTGATATTGGGTGAATGGATGATGTGTTATATCTTATATAAACTGCAAGTTATCATGCATTTTCATTTCATTCAGGATTGCGGTTTGAAATGATATACAACCGCATTTTTATTTTAAATTGCGGATTGAAATGATAAACATCCGTATCACTTGACCATAGGATAGAAAATTATATACAGGCACCGCGGTATATATATAAAATTATTTTTGAAATTATTTTATGGTTTGGATATGATACGGTTAAATAAATATTAAATTTGGAAATGATATAAATATATTTTATATATACATACATAGTTAAATTGTTAAATTTAAGCTATGCATAAATCTGTTAAATAAAAATGAATAAGTTGAAAAATGACATTTGATAATTTATGTTATACATTTAAGTATAGGTTTAAGATCTTGTATATATATATATAGTTAAATGTTTTAAATCAATCAAGATTGAAAGATAAATTTTAAATTTAATATAAATTGAGCTTATTTGAAAATTTAACTCCATAAGTTGATGTTACCTTGTTAAAATTAGAAATTTTAAAGGTATGATATTTATAACCGGATTTAATAAATAATTTTAGTATAAATAAATGGAAGGAAATTTTTAGTGTAAATAAATTTAGTTTATTTTAAATGGTTATGGATTTATCATGTAAACCTTTCAAACTAAATAATAGGAAAATGAATTGTTGATTTTAATTCACAACCTTAGTTTTGAAATTCATTAAATACTCAATGTTAGAAAATATTGAAATCGAAGTGTTTTATTTAAACTGGAAGTGAATCTAAAAGTTATGGGTTTAGACTGGAATTAAAGTGAATAAAAATTGTGAAGGAGTGGAATTTATTTATTTTTAAAGAAATTTTAAATTCAACTGTTTTATTTTATATATTGTTGAATATCCAAACCATTTAAGTTTGAAAGTTATGGTTTTAAAACTATGGATTTCGAAGTATTATGTTGAAAGTTAAAATTCAAATATTTGGTTTCGAGGTATTATAAATTTTAAAAGGGGCATGATTTTGGAAAAGAAATATATATGAAATAAAATGATATCATTTTTATTTGGGTTCGATTTATGGGTTTTGAAATGGAAAATTTTATTCTGGTTTTAAAGTATAATTTTTTTTAAAAGACCGCGGTGTTATAATAACGTTTGGTTGTTGAAGAGACCGGGATCGGAAGTTGTCATACTCTCTGCCAACTCCGAAAACCACTTTAACAACCGTGTACGCGGTGGAGATTCCAGAATGAAGTAGGTTGGTGGCGGCGTTTCTTGTAAGGTAAATACATGGACCCAACTCCCGTGAGTTGGCATAAGGTGGCTAAAACAGGAGCGATTGACGGGTTAATAAGGTAGCACCTTTGATCGGACACATCCCTTCGATATTATACTTTGACTTTTGGATTGTTTCGGTGGCCACTTTTGATTCTATTTGGGGGTGTAGCTCGAGGTGGGCGGTAGCTGCGCGCTACGCGTTACCACCGAGCCGGAAGCGTAATTGGTATATCTACCCTGGCATTGCCTAGTTGTGTAGTGTCACCTACCCTATCGCGCCTTGTACGAGTTTGGATTTCTCCCGTAACCCGTGTGGTATCCTCTGGTGGCTTCCTGATCAGGAGGGACTATGATATTGGATGGACTACTGGGACTATTACGTGTTAAGGTGAAAAATGTAAAGCCTTAATGCTATTTAAAAGTATGTTGATTTTACTATAAACACTATTATAATAGCGAAATATACTACATAGTAAATAGTTTAACGGATCCTTAAGAGATGTAAATCCCGAGCATCTCTTGAGTTACTGCACTCATGTTTATTTCTGTTAATTTAACTTACGTAAGATCTTTTAGTTCTGACTCGAGTGTTTTGTCTTTTCAATTCGCTCAGGTCAGTCTGAGCGTTTCAGGATTGGAAGTTTTAGCTCTGGAGGACGAAGATTTGTATTTCTATTATCTACTATTATTCCTCTACACCATTTAATTCCGCTGCATTGATATTTATTGGTATGTGAACTTTGATATTTATGGTAATAAGTAGAAGCATATGTTTGTAAACAGTTTTATGAACTATAGATTGATTATTATATTTTATCCTTCCGCTGTGAGGTTCTGCTTTATTTTATTTCTTCTCTGTTTTTCTTACTTACCCCATAAAAATCCGCCCTTCCGTATGGTTTGAATTGGCACGTGTGTCGATTTGAAGCGTACGAAAAGGTGGGACGTTACAGTGCCCTTTGATAGCCCTTCAGTTTACGGAGGAATTACGGTACTGTATAGATTATGGGAATATATAAAAATGTGTTAAGGGGGATATGGGTAACGCTATTTTAATACTTCCCTTTACCGTTGACACTATTATAACAGCGTATTGTACTCTGTATGTAGATAATTTAACGGATCCTTTGGAGATGAAAATCCCAAACATCTCTTAAGTTATTGCACTCACGTTAGACACTGGATAGGAGATGTCAAACCCAACAAACATCTCTAATACCATTACAATCATATTTATTTACAGTTTATTTAACTTGCATAAGATCTTTTAGTTCTAACTTGAGTGTTTTGTCTTTCCGATTCGCCCAGGTCAGTCTGAGCTTTTTAGTTTATCGAAGGCTGCTTTCTAGAGGACAGAGTCTAAGATTTGTTCTATTACTACTAATTTTATTTTTTCTAATGCATCATGTTATTCCGTTGCATTGTTATTTATTTATTTATTGTTACGGCTGAATGCACTCTGATTCTATGTTGTAAAAGTATAATCGAATGTTATTGTAAAACAACTTCATGAACTATTTATTTGATTATTATTTTGTCATTCGGCTATGAGATTATGTATTTGTTCTTCTTTCTTTCTATGCTTTTTCTTATTTACCCCATAACAATCCTTCCTTTTGAACTGTTTGAGTATGACGTGTGTGGTTTGTAGTCGATTTAAACCGTCCAAAAAGGTGAATCGCTACATTATGTATCAAAGAACGATTTTGCAATAACGTTAGCTTTGTGGGGGTATGACTCATTCGAAAATAAGGTAGTAATACCCTAGAGTGAGTCGTTGAGTGTATATATATATATATGAGAGAGCGTATTTGTTAGTGTTATAAAAGATTTTGTATTATGTTAATTTGTTCTGGTTAGTATTTATAAATTCCAATCGGTACATAGGATGCCATGGCATTGATAGGGATTTCTAAACACTGAACAGGGCAGACCGACACAATATTGTTTATAAATATGGGTAAATGAAATAATTGTACCTTGTATATTATTTTGTTTATAAATGGATAATTTTTATAAATGATATAGTTGGATGTTATATGTTGTTTGATAGGAGTCAAAATTTTATAAACATTTGTTGCAAAATGAGATTGTAAATAAAATGAAGAAATTGGAAATTTGGAACTTAAGTTCCAGTGTTTTGAATTTGTTTTCAAAGGATTTTCGTAATATAATATTAGTATTATTTTGGAATAAAACAGTATTTTCTGATACAAATATTTCAATATAATTTGAGAGAAATGTTTTAAAGGAATTTTGTGATGTCCTACCTCTATGCTCACAATAACAAAGAGTATTATAAGGAAATACTGTCTGTTATTACGAAGAATAAGGCTGGATAGGAGCGGCCATCCGTAGTTAGGCCTTACACTAGTATTGGTTATCTCGATAGGAATGGTATATATATATTTATTTTTCATTTCTTTGCTTATTTACTCCCATCTACATATTCAATTCCGGTATAAAACGAACTACGATGGTTCATAATAGTTTAGGACAACATATATAATAATAACACAGATAAGCTAAACACAGAACACGGATAATATCAAATCTCATATATATGTATATAACTGAAGTCAGTTACAATACATGTGATACAATTACAACTGTCGACACTGGAAGCTACATAGACAAGTACATTATTGTAAATAATATACATGAATACATATCATCCTATAAAATAACACTAACTATTCCAAAAGATATGAAGAGACTTCATATCTCAAGCAGCAACCCAATGCGAGATATCAACAGCCTGAAATAATTCGGTCAGACTCGAGTATTAATTCAAAAGAAAATAATACACGGGTCAGTCTAATTCAAACTCAGTAAGTAATGCATGGAAGCAATAATAATTAAATAACAAATAGACGACAATCACAATAAATCTCGCATATCCAATCCTTCAATAAGAGAATCAGATAACGGTAGAAATAACACGTAACAGCAATAAACAGCGAAATAGCAAAGCCAAATCATCAACAAAGATAAATAAAAGGATTATCAATGAAGATAATTTAGAAAACAACAGAATTGTCTAAACAGTAATTAACAGCAAGTGGCCAAAGCAAAACCCAAGCCAGTGAAATAGCATAAACAACAAAATCTAATTATCGATACGATAATTAGAAACCACATAACCTAATTATCTAGTAGATAATTAGATAGCAACAAAATAATCAAATTAAACCAAATCAAAATACAATTTCAAAATATATCTAATTGGACACACGAAACAATTCAAGCAATTGAAATTATCAATTTAAAACGTCAATTCTGTTTTGGCTGCAGTACACGCTTACGTGCACTGCCTCGCCACTACAGTGATGAAATATGCAAAAGATCAATGAATCTAAAATAAATGGCACCAACTCAACGTTCAGAAAATACAAAGATTTTCAACACATCATTATCTCTACAAAAATTCGATCATATCAAAATTTGCATCAAACTACATAACAGAACTCAAAGTACCGGAGCATTAAAGAAATGCACAAACAGAAGGGAGTTTACAATGCAAGTTTGCACGAGTTCAGAAAATTACAAGAGTAGTGGAACCACAAATAAACAGAACACAAATTAATAAATCATCAAAACACAATTTCACTTTTATTTTTAAATAAAAATATTTAAAATAAAATTCATCATAATTCCAAAACTTTAGTTTTGACTCAAAGCACAATTAAAAACATCAACAAATAGTTGAAACACATGATCCATCTAAGTTATGTTCTATATTATGTCCATAAACCCCTCGCTCTGATACCAATTGTGACTCCCCACCTCTATGCTCACAATAACAAAGAGTATTATAAGGAAATACTGCCTGTTATTACGAAGAATAAGGCTGGATAGGAGGGACCATCCGTAGTTAGGCCTTACACTAGTATTGGTTATGTCGATAGGAGTGGTATATATATTTATTTTTCATTTCTTTGCTTATTTACTCCCATTGACATATTCAATTCTAGTATAAAACGAACTACGATGGTTCATAATAGTTTAGGACAACATATATAATAATAACATAGATAAGCTAAACATAGAACACGGATAATATCAAATCTCATACATACATACATACATATATATATATATATATATATATAACTGAAGTCAGTTACAATACATGTGATACAATACATGTGATACAATTACAACTGTCAACACTGGAAGCTACATATACAAGCACATTATTGTAAATAATATACATGAATACATATCATCCTATAAAATAACACTAACTACTCCAAAAGATATGAAGAGGCTTAATATCTCAAGCAGCAACCCAATGCGAGATATCAACAGCCTGAAATAACTCGGTCTGACCCGAGTATTAATTCAAAAGAAAATAATACGCGGTTCAGTCTAAACTCAGTAATTAATGCACGGAAGCAATAATAATTAAATAACAAATAGACGACAATCACAATAAATCTCACATATCCAATCCTTCAATAAGAGAATCGGATAACGGTAGAAATAACACGTAACAACAATAAACAGCGAAATGGCAAAGCCAAATCATCAACAATGATAAATAAAAGGATTATCAATGAAGATAATTTTGAAAACAACAGAATTGCCTAATCAGCAATTAACAGCAAGTGGCCAAAGCAAAACCCAAGCCAGTGAAACAGCATAAACAACAAAATCTAATAATCGATACGATAATTAGAAAACACATAACCTAATTATCTAGTAGATAATTAGATAGGAACAAAATAATCAAATTAAACCAAACCAAAATACAATTTCAAAATATATTGAATTGGACACACGAAACAATTCAAGCAGTTGAAATTATCAATTTAAAACGTCAATTCTTTTTTTGGCTACAGTACATGCTCACGTGCACTGCCTCGCCGCTACAGTGATGAAATATGCAAAAGATCAATGAATCAGAAATAAATGGCACCAACTCAACGTTCAGAAAATACAAAGATTTTCAACACATCATTATCTCTACAAAAATTCGATCATATCAAAATTTGCATCAGACTACATAACAGAACTCAAAGTACCAGAGCATTAAAGAAATGCACAAGCAGAAGGGAGTTTACAATGCAAGTTTGCATGAGTTCAGAAAATTACAAGAGTAGTGGAACCACAAATAAACAAGGCCAAAGATGCAATAAGGTGGAACCACATCACAAATCAGTAGGAGAAACACATCATAGTGCACATGTGTAAGAAAGTATAAGTAAATAGGCATGTATACTAAGGCACATACACACAATTCAACACACAATACAAAGGCAAACTCAAGTACAACATCTCCAACTTAGCTTCATCACATTAACAACAACATCAAGTGCAGCAAGCACACATCATATAATCTCACTACTACATTCTAATCCTAAGAAATTCAACTTGCAACACCATCTTCTATGTTATATTGTGATTCACATGCAGCAAGTAGTTCGCATATAATTACCAAGCAAGATGTGAAGTAACCATCAACCTATTCTATCACTCTAACATGTATATATATACATACATAGACATATATGTGTAAATGTATACATATACACATGCAATATTTTTTTAGACACAATTGGGTGGTGAACGCACAAAACTATTAGTGGCAGAAAAATCAATGCGAAATTCAAAGTAAACTCTTCAGGGTGAAGAACAAGGCATCAGTCAAAATGCATTAAATCAGATACGGCTAGAAATTAGCAAATGCAGATCAATGAACCTGACAAGGCATAGTTCGAATCAAGTGAATTTACTGCAGTTCAAACCGTTAAGTAAAGTCAAAATGAAAATCAAGGTATGAACAGAGAATACTTGCAGCAGTGATGATGAAATGAAAACAACATGAATGGTCACAGGCATGAACTACAACCAATACACAAAGAAAAGGTAAAGTCGAAGACAGGAGAAGACATGAAACTCAGTGCCGTGATGACCAAGGACGAAGATAATACAAAGGAATTGCATACACAAAATCATATGTCTAAAGTCAAATGAAAATCAAGCCGTGGTGGCCTCGAAAAACAAGCAGTGCCGAAAAAACCAAGCAATCAAGGAATCGAACCAAGTTACAGTTCAAAACCGCGTGAATTGAAAAAGTCAGTGAAAACATCAAGATCGGAATAAAATCGAACTGCCGAAACACAGTATTACGAGTGAATTAGAATGTGAGTGAAAATCACTCATCTTGCTTCGAAGAGCACAGATCCAATTCGCAGCCGAAATCTCCCCGTATCGAAGCAGAAATGAACTCAATCGAGCGGCCGAAATCATCTCAAGAGACGATCAACCAACAGAGCAAGGAAATCGAATTCAATCGAGCATTTGAAGTTGGCATCTTCGAATTTTCGAAAACCCTAATTTCTGAAGAAAGAGGAACGAGTGCTGCCATTATCTCAATAAAAAAGGGAACGGGCCAAATAAAAAAAAGGAACGGACCAAATAAAATAAAAAAGAGAGTGTTTTTGGCCAAGATTTTTATTTAAAGCCCGCATATCTCTTAACAGATATTTAAAATAATCTGAACCCGATTAAAACTCCCAATAGCAATTAGCTAACAATTTTAATCGTCTAATGACGATAATTAACTGGTGCAAAACCCCGGGTTGTTGCAAATTTTGAAAGGAAATAAGTTCTGTACTTCCCTCTTTGTCGTTGGAAAATAATTTCGGTGATGAGTGCATGCATCATCGACGTTCATTTTCGAGTTTCAAAGTGGGAAGACTGTTGTAGTATTTAAGTACACTTCTGTTTTGATGAATAAATCTAAATTTTGAATTTCTAAATATGATTTGATTTATGAAGGATATATATATATATATATATATATATATATATATATATTATTTTCTAAGTGAGTAAAATGAACTCGGAGTTTAGTTCTTAAATTCTTCCGATAATTAGTAGTTTTCAATTAGTGTAATTAATGAAGTTTTAATTATTTTAATAATTGGGAGTTTCAAAAATAAAGAAAAATATAAGTAATTAGATGCTAAGTGATTAATGTATATGTAAGAAATTGGAAGTAAAATTAAAGAATAATGAAAATTTAGAAGATGAATTATTGAACATTTGTTAATTAAAATAAATAAGATAAACTTGTGTAACATTCAATTACATTCTAAAAGACATATATATCACTTGCCAAAATGTGAAAAGTTGGCATGTTAAATAGAACTATGTAATAGAATATTATATAAGTAAACTTAAAGAATGGAAATGTTTAATGAAATCATGTCATAATGAAGAATTAAGATGTATAAGAATAGTATAAACTTAAGTTAATAATTTGAATGCAACTAAATAAATTTATAGAGAGAATGCATACAATAAGTAAATGATTATAAACTTAAGTTAATGCTGAAGCTATTTACAATTAAAATGAGTACTATATTAATTGAATGATTATAACTTCAGAAAACATTGAAATGATTTAGAAACGGATTTAATATTTAATAATATATATATATATATATATATATATGGAAGAATGAATGTGAAAAATAAATAACCTATTAATGGCAAATTAAATTGTAAAGAGACTTACATAATAATGGATAATCTAATAATTAAAATGGAAAGAACTTATGTAAGCAATGAATGCAAAGTGATGAAAAGAGAAAAATGGAATTGTGTAAATGAATGGAGATGAATTTTTTAAGTCATGAATGTAAATTAATTAAATAAATATTGTACGAATGAATGAAACTGAAGAACAGTAAATAATATGGAATGAGATTTATAAGAATAAACTTAATTGATATTTGAACTTTTGTTTAAATTGGCTTATTAGAAAGGATACTTCTAATTGTATAAAAAGGTGTAAATAATCTATTGAGTTTTATCTAAAACTGTTGAGTGTATAGTAGTTTATTTATCATTTTATACGATTAAAAGTTTCTGAACCCGAACAAACCATTTGTTTTGTATGCTATGAATGTATGATTGATTACATTGATTTCGTGTGATGGTTGTATGTCTTATTTGCGAACGATTATTGCTATGTTGTGATTGATTTATTGTTATTAGTTGAAACAACTTAAATATATCTCTTTTGCTTAATTATTAACCTCTTTGGATTGTATAAGTGAAATACATGTTTATGGAAACAATAGCTACTGCTTTTGGTTTCATAAATAAGCGTTGTTTGTCCGACACATAGGTACGGTTTCGGATTACGGTTTTCTAGTGGTATTATATTTTTTGTTCCCGTGGTTTGGGATGTTTTATTTTCAAATATATGATATATATTATTATTATTGATAATATTATTTCTCCCAGGCCTCTCCGTATAATGGAAACTCTGTCGAAATTTTCCATAAAATTTGGAGTTAGAAAATTTTGTGAAAGTTAAGATGTTTTCAAACTTTAATTATCCTGAATATAAAAGGGTTTAATTGTTTATAAATTAATGTATCTTATTTAAGTTATTTAATTATGTAAATTAATTATTTGTACGTTTAATATTTTCAATAAGATATATTAATTTCTTAATCCCTTCTTTTTCCTTTTCAAGGACGAAAGCTTTTGAGTGGGGGAGAGTGTAACGACCTGTTAGTGCCAAAATTGGTCACTAACACCCTTAGAGAGTTTGTGTAGAGAGATTAATGAAGAAGATAAATTAAAATAGAGAAGCTAATATAAATTAAAATGCGGGAGACGAGAACACAAAATTTATAGTGGTTCGGCGTTGTAGCCTACGTCCACTTTGAAGTTGATCCTTTATTTCTTCACTTTAAGCTTGATTACAGATACAATCCGCTTTTAAGTATTCGAATACAATTATGAAATAAAAGTAGAAGTCTTGGATGAGGTTTGGATGAGGCAGAGTCTCCCCTGTGTTCTCTGAAATCTGATCCCTCTTTTCTGTGCCCCTGCCCCTCTATTTATAGACGAATGTGGGTTGGACTTCCCTGGTGGGCCAGATGGCTAGACAGCTCGGTCTAGATAGGACACGCCCTTCATGCTGAGTGGAACATGCCGAACGGTCGGCATGCCGAGCCCTCCTTTCCAAGTCGATGGATCTCTCTGTTGAATGGAGGAAGCGGGCCGAACGATGCTGGGATGCCGAGTGAGGCGTGGATGCCGAGTGAAAGGATACGCCGAGTAGAGGGAATGCCGAACACAGGACATGCCGAGCAAAGGATATGCCGAGCACAGGATGTGCCGAACAAAGGGTATGCCGAGTGAAGAGCAGGCCGAGTGGTGGGAGTGCCGAGTGGAGGGAGTGCCGAGTGAAATGCTGAAGGTCTCGTGCCGAGTGCAAACCTGGAAGGACGTACGTTCTTCAATGCCGAGTACAACCCTTGACTACCGAACGTTCAAACGTGTCGAGTGCTCATTTATGCCGAGTACGACCCTGCATGCCGAACGTTCTAGTTGCCTGGTCGATTCTCCAGGTAACATTTTGCCCCCCAAAGTACACCGTGTGTTCGAACAGGGTGTGCTTTGAACTACTGGATTAGTGCATTGCCGCCGAATGCCAAGGATGCCGAACGACCTTGCCGAACGATGCGAGTGCCGAATGACTGGAAGCCGAGTGAAACCGTTTTGACCGGTAGAGCCGGTCAGAGTCCCTTCATCTTCCTCTTCTTCTCTATAAAAGCCGCCTTCTTTCCTTCTCTTTTCCCACTTCTTACTTTTACAATTCCGAGCTCACAAACCATTCGTGCAATCAGAATTCAAGGGTTTCTCATAACTTTCCTACGTTCGATCCACGTACTAGGTATCTTCTTACCCGAGTTCCTCTTCTGGCAATTTCCCATCGATTCGCTGTTGGTGGGGACTTAAGTTCGATTTGGAAAGTTTCCAAGGTCGAGCGTCTAGTTGTAGAGGGAGAGAGGACCAAATTCGAATGCCTTGTAGGATCATAAGTGAGTGTTCGGCGGAGGAGGAGAAGGTATGGAGGATATGCCGAGTGTTTGGACTCGGCATAATCTTAGTTTGGCACGGCGTAGTTTTGGCCGAACGACACTAGCTCAGTGCGAACTGAAGCTGGGCCGGATGATGGCCGTATGCCGAATTGTAGCCCTGCCGAGCCACTACTTCAGCCGAACAAACAGTTATGCCGAGCGTACATAAATGCCGAGCTTACCTCCATGCCGAGCAGACCAACATACCGAACGTACTTGAGTGCCGAACAAACTATCCTGCCGAACAAACTAAGTGCCGAGCAGACCTTAATGCCGAACCCAAGTGAATGCCGAACAAACTATCATGCCGAACATAGCTAGGTGCTGAACAGACCTAAATGTCGAACACAAGCAAATGCCGAATATACTTAACATGTCGATCATACATAAATACCGGACCAATCTTCATGTCGAACATAGTTAGCATGCCGAGCATAATTAAGTGCCGAGCACACATAAATGCCGGACATATACAAATGCCGAACATACTCTCCTTGCCCAATTTCATAACTGGTCTTTACTTGGCATAATCGGATAATTACCTCTAGTGTCTTACTACAGTCGTTATTCAGAAGGCTTTCGGAGACGGTCAGCGATGACGGTTTTCGGAAGCGATGTTTTTATGCTTGACGTTATATTAAATGCTTATGCACGATTGATTGCACTAGTTCACACACCACACGGGGGGGGGGGGGGGGGGGGGGGGGTGGGGTTATCTGCGTTGTTAATTCTAACGTCGATCATTTTTCGAGTATAGTTCACACAGGTGCTTGGTTGGGTCTGCTATTTATTCAAGATGTCCAAAAGATCCAGTTCTGCTACACTTTCCGACAAACCTAGGCCGTCTTCTAAGCGAACGGCCCCCGACACAACTGACCCATCAGTTTCTCCCGCTCATGACTGGGCTCCCGATACTTTGGAATCGTCGATTTTACTGGATGACCCAGTTGACTCACAGGCTTCGAGAGTCACTGAGGCCGCTCTTAAGCGGATATGTTCTATCCATGGCATTCCGTTTGCTGACGTGCTCATTCCATCGGGGCATGACCGCCCACATCTGCCCCCAGTGGGATATACGGCATGTAGCAAGTTCATGTGCTGGGTTGGTAGCATGCCACCTTTCAATCTATTCCTTCGCGACATGCTGTAGTATCTGGACATCGCCCCGTCTCAACTTCATCCAAATGGTCACGCTTTCATTTATGGCACGTACATGCTTTTCATGGTTGTCTTCTCCAGGCCTCCAACTCCCGGCGATATAAGGTACATCTATATGACCAAGAAACGGGGAGAAAGCCCCTCTTACATGTTTCTTGAGCCACATCGGAAGTGCCAACTTTTCACTAGCGCGTGGAGTAGCAAATTCGCCCTGTACAAACAGGAGTGGTTTTATGTGTGCTGCCCCCAAGGCTTTGCGAGGCGGTGGGTTGAAGGAAGTAAGTCCTTTCTCTGAGTTGATGTTCGTTCCCGATTGAGGTTGAACTTCTCCTAACTCATTGTTCTATTTTTTCAGATCTCGTCCCCCGTCCCGAGGGCCGGGGGTACTCCGATGCTGTCGACGCCATTAGAGCTCTTCCTGCTGAAGAGCGAGATATCCGAGCCCTCATTTCCAATGAGTCACTATCGAAGTTCGGCTTGCTAGCCCCTGGCCGCCGGGTTAGCCTTCCAGAGGGCGTATCGCTTCCCAAGTCCATGCCCGTCAGAGGGAAAAAATTGCCTGAATCATCCGTTTGCCCTTCTCTTGAAGCACTAGAAGAAGGGGAAATTCTAGGCGAGCCACCTAAAAAGCGAGGTGAGGATTTAGGTCCTGCAGCTGAAGTTCATGATATCGAAACGTCATCTTCCCCTTCGAAGGGGAGAAAGGAGCTGGCGCGCAAGTTGAGGAAAGAGAAGGTTGGTGGGACTTCCAAAGCTACGCCTGTTCAGCCAGAGAAAGAGGCTTCTTCACAGCGCGTTGGAAGTTCTCTGAAAGGCTTATCGAACCTCTCCATTCCCAACGACTTGCTCGACTATGATTTCGATGACCCGGAGCTATTTAAGTTTCGCTCACCCGTCAGGGGTGATGCGGGCGTCCCAGCCCCGATCCAAGGGGAAAAAACTCCCGTTAGCAAAGCCACTGGTCCGTCGGGGGGTAGCACTAGGACACACACAGACACATGCATTTCACTTTGCACCTACTTCTCTTTCACCATTCCGCTCTCTCGCTAATTCGCTATTGTTTGATTGCAGGTGACATGGGGCGCTCTCACGGATACGACCGCCTTCGCAGTTCGTCGACTTTACGCCAGTCTGGTCGGGACTCGGGCCTCGGGAAGCGCCGAGACAGAGACAGCGACCGAGATTATCATGCCCGGGACTTGTCATCCCGGAAGAAAACTTATTATCAGCCCGAACACTGCCAGGAGACCTCTTCTTATCAGGAGCGAAGAAAAGACAAACGTGGCCATAAGAGGTCGCATTCTAATGCTCCCCGGGACCAACACTCTGACTCTTCTTCTACCCGGCACTCCCAAGATTCTCATAGGAAGGGCGAACTTTCAAAGCCGTCTCCTTCCGCTCCCGTAACAGACCCGACAGTGTCGGAGAGATTGAACAAACTTAAGGCTAAGTTTCCGAAGATTTGTTTTGATGGGTTAAAGTTCCTCCCGGCGATTCATCCTATTCCCGAAGATGTCAAACAAAATGCTATCGCCTGTACCAATGACGTCTACGTGCAACATGACGCGTTCGTCCATCTGGCTGAGAAACTTTCTAAAGTCTCTATGGAGCGCCAGCACGAAATTGACCGCCTAAAGCTTGAAGCTATTCATGACAGGGATATCATTATGGCCCAGGATGAAGAAATTGCCGCCTATAAGTCCGAGCTTGAAGCTACTCGTCAGAGCGCTAAGAACACCGCCGAGGCTGTTTCCCGCCTTGAATTGACTCATAAGAAAGAGCTCGATGAAGCGGTTCAACGGTGTGGGGCATTAGCTTTGGAGAAAGACTCCGTTCAGAAGGAGCGGGACACACTTAGTTATCGGGTTAAGGAACTCGAAGAGCAACTTTTCGAGGAGAGGAAAGAGAAAGTGGCTGCCCAGGTTGAGGCACAACATTATTGTGATGAGATTGTCGCCACCCGACTCCTAAAGGGGAAACTTGAAAACGATCTCTCCAAAGTCGAGGCACTGAGGAATGAGGCCCGTGAGGAAGGTAAAAGGGCAGCAACTGTCGACATCGACTCTCGCCTCGAGGCGGCCAGGGAAGAAGGCAGGGAGGAGATAAAGACCGAATTCGACCCGCTTATCACTGAGTTCAATGCCCAAGTTCTCATGCATCGAGATCTAACTTTTCTGGGCGACGGCTACCTTGAGTCATTGGCCGAGGCATGGGAGACCCTGATTCAGATCAGGATGGTTGAGAGCGGCGCCGATGAGGTCGACGAAGAAGCATTGATAAAAGAATTCCTGAGGGGGAAGGAGCCTTCAGATTTATCGACGGCTAAAGCCCTCTACAGCAAAGGTTCTCCCTCCGGGAAAAGGAAAGAGGTGGCTACGGACCCTTCCGGCGTTGTGCCCCCAGTTCACGTGCCTACCCAATCGACCAGTCGGTCAACACTTGACCCCTTCGAGCAGCATGTTGGTTATGACCCGGAAGCCCCCGGGCTTGGCATTCATGTTTTATCTCCCATCCCGGAGGGCGGGACACCCCTGGCGACTGAGAACCCACCGGCATCTGGTGAGTAACCTCTGGGCTTCACAAAGATCTTTCTCGTTCCCTTAGAAGTTGTTGTGTTCTAACACTTGTTTATTTTCGTGTCTTCTGTGTAGGCTGTTCTGACCCCGAGCCCACTCCGAGGAGCGATGCCGCCAAGGAGGTGGAGATAAAGGTGAGTGGGGCTACTCAAGTCGGCGGAGATCCTGGTCCAGATGCTCAAGTAATCGGGGCGCTGGATGAAGGCAAATCTGACTCTTCCTCGGAGAGTTTCGAAGTAGAAATCATAGGCGCCTCTGAGCACACATCCGACTTGAGCATGAAGGAACGGCTCGAGAAAGAGAAAAGAGATACGACCTCAGTCAAGGTGGAGCCGCGTGAAGTGGACCTGGACGATCCTCTGAACAAACCATTGAAGGTCATTCTTCCTGGCAAGTCCCAGCCCATGGATGTTCCCCCTACGTCTTCGGTCGTCAGCCCTCCGTCAGGGAAGGATTCCAAGAGTAAGCGCTCTGGGAAGGAACCATCCGGGAAGAAGTCAAAGAAACACAAGAAATGACCGTCGTCCCCGTTCAGCGAGAACTAGTTTAAGTCATGTACTAATTTTTGTAGACTGTGTAAATAGGCTGTTGGCTCCGGACTTCGGAGCGTTTTTGTAACGGGAAGCTTTTTGTGAATAAAATTTGATCTTCACTTTTGTCTTCTCAAAAGACTTTTATTATTCAGTTTCTTTTATGGTTGTGATTGAAATCTGAATTGTTATGGGTAACTTAGACTTCTTGGTTCGTCTTTACATGGCTTGGGAGCTTCCCTGGATTTGATCAATCTCCACTTGGTGCTTCAAGCACTTAGAATATTTCATAGCCCGTATGTTGGGGACTTGACATATCCAAGTCATTTGCGTCGTAGTTCCTATTCAAGGAACTCGGAGGTCTGAACTGCTTGTAATTAAGTCTATACACCGGACTTCGAGTACTCCAGTCCGTGCTCCGGGGACTTGGAGATTTCGAGTCATTTGTATTCGAGTCCGTATTCTGGGGACTTAGCGTACTCCAGTCCGCGCTCTGGGGATTTGGAGGTTTCAAATCGTTTATACTCGAGTCCGTACTCTGGGGACTTAGAGTACTCCAGTCCGCGCTCCGGGGACTTGGAGATTTTGAATCGTTTATACTAGAGTCCGCACTCTGGGGACTTAGAGTACTCCAGTCCGCGCTCCGGGGACTTGGAGATTTTGAATCGTTTATACTAGAGTCCGCACTCTGGGGACTTAGAGTACTCCAGTCCGTGGTCCGGGGACTTGGAGATTTAGAATCGTTTATACTCGAGTCCGTACTCCGGGGACTTAGAGTACTCCAGTCCGCACTCCGGAGACTTGGAGATTTTTTGTTGTTTATACTCGAATCCGCACTCCGGGGACTTAGAGTACTCCAGTCCGCACTCCGGGGACTTGGAGATTTTGAGTCGTTTATACTCGAATCCGCACTCCGGGGACTTAGAGTACTCCAGTCCGCACTCCGGGGACTTGGAGATTTTGAGTCGTTTATACTAGAGTCCGCACTCCGGGGACTTAGAGTACTCCAGTCCGCGCTCCGGGGACTTGGAGATTTAGAATCGTTTATACTCGAGTCCGCACTCCGGGGACTTAGAGTACTCCAGTCCGCACTCCGGGGACTTGGAGATTTTTTGTCGTTTATTATAAGCGTTCGTACGCTAGCCAGGATATCATAATTTTTAATTGCGTGTCACAGGAATATCATACGAAGAGACATTGGTCATTCATGGAAAAGATGGCTTCAAGCCTTTATTGGTGAAAACAAGCTAGATTATCTTATTACATGCCAAGAAGAAAGAATGCTAGAAATAAATGCAACTACCGCATAAAGGAAATAGACTAAGTGTAATAACGCCGCAAATGCTCGTTGTTCCATGCTCGGGGGAGTGTCGCACCATCGACGGTCGTTAGCTTGAAAGTTCCTTCTCCAAGCCTCCGATCGATGACGTATGGACCTTCCCATGCGGGATTCATGTGCGAAGGGGTTGGAAAGACTCGTTTCAAAACGAGATCTCCCACACTAAAGGTTCTTGGCTGGACTTTTCCATTATAATATTTAGCGACTCGGTGTCTGTATGAGGCTGCTCTCAAATCAGCTTCTTCGCGTTTCTCATCAATGAAGTCTAATGATTCCAATAGGAGATCCTGGTTTGACGCAGGATCGTAATAGGTTACCCGGTGTGACGGAACTTCAAGTTCTACGGGTATGACGGCTTCCGTGCCGTACGCCAGTGCGAATGGTGTGTGGCCAGTCGCGGTCTTGTGGGTAGTTCTATAGGCCCAAAGCGCTGTTGGGAGTTCATCCACCCACATGCCTCTAGCCTTTTCCAAACGCTTCTTCAATATGGACTTGATTATTTTATTGACGGCTTCTACCTGCCCATTCGCCTTCGGGTGAGCAACTGCTGCGAACCTTTTCTCAATGCCATACCTCTGACAGAACTCTTTGAATTCCTTACTTTCGAATTGAGTTCCGTTATCCGTTATGATGGTCCGTGGGAGGCCAAAATGATATATGATGTTTCGTACAACGAAATTAATGACTTTCTTGGTGGTGATTGTCACGACCCGACTTTCCACTCCCAGAAAATCGCGTCATGAATGAAGAAAGAAAGGGATAGAAGAAGAAAAGAAAGAAGAGAAGAAGAAACAACATCAGAATCTAACACAGCGGAACGAATAAATTATATTAATAACATAAATATTACATAGTATCATTTACATCAGAGATACACAGCACAATCAACTCATACTAGACAGTTATAGATACCTGTCTAGTTATACAACTCAATACAATCCAGAGACAATACAAAATGCACAGCGGAATTCTCAATAGCTATACGTAGAAGCCTCCTGCTCCATTGCTCCCCCACAAATCGTCAAAGCTAATCCAGAATCCTAACCTGAATTCCCTTGACTACTCATAAAAATTTGAGTACCCAAGAGTTTATGAAAAACAAAAATAAACTCCGGGTCAGACATGGGTCTGGTGTGAGTAACAGGTTAAAGTTGCTTAACTTTTAAAACCTTTGAAAAGAAAGGTATCACGTAAGACTTCCCACACATAAACATGGAAAAGTTTTTACCTTACGCTAACCAAAACATTTGATAGGAAATCCTGTGATATTATAATAGTGTCTAGGGTTTTCAAATAAATAAGAAATAGCCAAAATTGTTACATCTATTAAATTCCAGCTACTAGCCACAAAAGTGGGTAATACAATCAAAACCGTTGGCACTTATTGGGTTTTGGATTCCATACAATGGCAGGGCTACTGGGGTACCGCCCGTCACAGTACGTGGCCTAGATCACCGTACCGAGGATTACTCCCTTCATCCCCTGCAACACAAAGCCGGACCCGTTCCTTACTGAACAGTTCCAAATAAGACAACCCCGACGGTTGTAGCTACTAAACCGTCCCACACAGCCGAAATAAAAGGGACCTCTAGACAGGGGTAAATCTTACTCTCCAGTGGGCGCGACCCACGAAGCTTTGCTGCACCTCCCCTGTTTTAGCCATTCCCGTTTGATGAGGTTTGAGGCTACGATTACCTTTATAGGACACATCACTTAGAATGCTCATCGTCCACCTGACGATGTTCTGAAAGCATTTAATCCATACAAGTCCGTTCCGGGTTCGAACGAAACCGAAGGCATTATCTCGTTACACTCATTTTGGAATCACCCTCAGAGTTAACGACAATAACCCTTGCACTCTGATTCACCATCTCGAATCTATAAGGACTAATTCCGTCAACTCATTACGGAATCACCCACAGAGTTATAATGACTCATAGTCCTTACACCTCGAGTCTTCATAAAGCTCCACTTAGATTCACGACCTAACGTTATTTGGAAACGATGTGGTTTTCGGATATCCAAATATGGAAACCCGATCCCGGTCTCATCGAAATCCAAAGCGTGTCTTTAAAGGTCCAAGTTGTTTTAAAGGTTTAAAACAATACAATCACAGTATCTATATACATACAGATAGATAACTTAAATCATAACTGATAATCAACATTATCACATAACAGGTAATTCACATCATCAATATCAAATAGATATACCACATATCAACATCACAATAGATAACCCATGTTATCATCATAATACAATCAAACATCCATACCACACAATATCATTTATCTCATTTCTGAGATCACAAAGCATCCAAGACAATCAAGTTCAACCATTCATCCATAAGCAATGATTTACTCATCATCATATAATTAATTTAAAATGAATTAAATTAATCATCTCTATCTCAATTTAAAATGAATTAAATTAATTCCTTCATCTTTAATTAATTTAAAATAAATTAAATTAATTACTTCACCAAATTATAACTTGCTTACTCAATCACTTAATTGATTTCAATTAATTAATCAATCATAAATTACTTTAATTGATCACTCTTGATTAATTACTTAATTACATTCGTGTAATTATCCTTAATTAATTCCACAAATTAATTATTCTCAACTAACAGTAATTAACCTTTAATTACTTCAATTAAATTAATTAATCATAATTAATTACCTTAATCCTTAATTAATTACATAAATTAATTACCCTTTAATTACCTATTATTGATTAATTAATCATAATTAATCAACTTAATTACATCATTAAATAAATAATTAATGATCTTAATTATTTCTTAAATTAATTACTCAAAGTAATTAACTAATTTAATTACTATATTAAACCAATTTAATTATCCTTAAATTAATTTCTTAATTAATACCTTGATTAATTATTTAAATAATTAATCCAAATTCCTTCATACTTAAACATCTCCTTAATTACAACCTGTAATTATTATATAATTACTTAACTAAGTAATTTCCAAAACATTAATTACATAAAATAATTATCCTTAACCCAAGTGTTTAAAATTAATTAAACTTAATTAATTACTTTAAACAATCTCATTCAATTAAATTAATTACGTTAAGTAATTAATTTCTTAATTACTTTATCAAGTAATTACCCAAACCATTTACAATTGATTATTATTAAATTAATTAA
Organism: Allium cepa; assembly: GCA_030765085.1. Taxonomy (NCBI): domain Eukaryota; kingdom Viridiplantae; phylum Streptophyta; class Magnoliopsida; order Asparagales; family Amaryllidaceae; genus Allium; species Allium cepa. The sequence continues at coordinate 833,368,029 of CM060941.1, forward strand.
TCTAATTAATTATAAAAATTAACTACATTAATTAATTGTTAAATAATCATGGTTAATGACCTTCATTAACCATCCTCTAATTATTTTAAAAAGTAATTAACTTAAATTAATTACCAATTAAATTATTTTTAATCATTATTAATTAAAGTTAATTATTAAATTAATTAACCTTAAATTAAAACTTAATTACATAATTAATATTCATTTATCATTAATTAATAACTTAATTAATGATCTTAATTTCAAATTGATTAATCCTTAATCAATTATTAATTCCAAATTTAATTAATTAATTAAATTAACTAATTAATCTTAATTACCTGTTAATAAATTTTAAAACATAATTCTTAATCAAATTTTCCAAAATAAAACATAACTTAATTATGTTTAAAACAATTTGATTCAAACAAAGTACTTTTGAAATTACCTTTAAATTTCAATTCAAATTCAAGTTTAAAATAGAATAATTTTAAACTTATCAAAGTTTTAAATAAATTTAAAACTTTTCTAAATTGCCAATCAAACAAATACTATATGAAAATTTTAAAGTTAAATCTATTTCAAAACCTTTAATAACTTAAATTTTCACTTTCATTTAAAACTTCAATTTAAACCTACTTTAAAATTTAAACCTGAAATTCAAATTTAACTTTTAAATTCCAGATTTAAATTATCCTTAAATTTATTCATATATTTTAAAAAAAAAACATTATTATTAAAAAGTTTCAACTTTTTATCCAAAATAAAATAGTTGATTAAGTTAAATCTTGAAACTTCAATTTTAATTTAAAAACTGGGACTTACATTTGAATCTGAAATTCAAACTTGCATTTGAATTTACTCTTAAATTTTAATCAAAACCCAAAACTGCAGATTAAAATAGTTCAACCCAGATTTAAAAAAAAAACAGGAAACAGTTTTAAAACCCTGGAATTGAATTCAATTCAAAAATTCAAACTTGAATTTGAATCTAAAATACAAACTTGAATTTGATTTAAACTTAAACTTTCTTAAAGCCTAAAAACTACAGAGTTTACAATTTTTAAAACCCAGATTTACAACAAAACAGTTTTTTACCTTAAACCTGGAAAACTGCAGAGTTCAACCCGAGACCCCCTAATTTTACTTCGGGTTTTATATCTCCCTACTCCGAGTCACTTACCCACCTGCTTCGAGTAAATCTCCCTTTTTTTCCACAGCCTCCCTGCAACACCCAAATTCAACCTGAAAACATATTACAGGTTTCTGTTCTACCTGTCAATGGCCATCTTTTGCCATTCCGACCATCTGGCAATCCACCCCTCCGGCCATGAACTCCCTCACACATCAACTACCAACACACCAAAAATCAAAACACTCGATCCACTCTTCACCTCCTCACTGTCCAATACTTTTATCCTTATTCAAAACTCAGTGTTCAAACCAAAAATTTTCCCCCAGCAACCAATCAAGCAATTCATTATTCTCATTACAGTTTTCTAGGGATCCAAGATCTTTTCTTAATAACTCAGAAGAGTTTGAGTTCCCACAAATACCAGATTGCAAAAATCTGCTAAAAATCAAATTTTCTATTCAAAAACAAACTGTAAATAGAACATACACCAAAAAAAATACTAATACTAAATTTAAAAATCAGTTTCCAGTAACTGTTTTTGGTTTATGAAACTGGTTTTTAATATTAATATGACTGGATTTAATCAAGATCAACATAAATGGTATTACTATTTTTTTTACAGAGATTCACTCTATAGTTTTACTTCTTCTAATATTTTTTTTTTTAAACCTGAACTTAAAAAATTAGACAACAATACTTTATAAATTTGCATTCTAATCTATGATAAACAACTTTCTTTTAATTATTCTAGAACCCAATTACTATCTTAAGTCTGATCAATTGTAGAATTTTTTTTTTTAAAAAAAAAAAGAATGTGAATCTGGAAACACATCACAGCAAAACCAACATGCATAAATAATCATAATTGCAACAGACATTTCATAGGCACACAAACATATTTATCTCAATTTTTAACAAGCAACCTATTTATAGTTTAAAATATAAATGTTACTCACCATTTCATTTATGCAGACCACTGTGAGTTTTGCAGAAAACAACATGCAGGCTTCCTCTGTTGATCATTTGATGATATGCTCATGCTCACAGCCTAATTACTTGCATGTAGGAAGAATGCAGTTGCTAAATTTTCCCAAACACAAGCATGCAGGTGATTAGATGAACTTGTATATGCTTGAACTTGAAGCTTTGAAAAACAGATATGCCCTCAAAACTGAAATGCTTTGAAAAGTTTTGAGATGCTTTGAAAACTAGGGCCTCTGGGATTTGGAATTGCTATGAACACTCTGATTAACTTGCATGCATTTAGAAATTGAGGCAGATATGAGGATTGAAAACTTGCATGCACTATTGAAAACATGCTACAGATTTTTGATAAAGAGGAAGTGGAATATGCAGGTTTGGAAATGCAGATTTGCCCCTTCTGGTTTGTACAGGGATTTGAATATGCAGGATTCATTTATTTGAGGAAATGCAAACTTATTTGAGATGAGGGTGGATTCTTTTAAGAAATGCAGAAATGCAGATTTGTTTGGTTCAGGAAAAATGCAAATGGAATGAAGATGAGTTCATGATTCTCCTTTGATTCAGAAAAATGCAGTGTGAAAATGAAGATGCAAGCTATACAAATGTATTTTCAGATTTTAGGAAATAAAAGAAAATTAAAAACTAAAACTAACACTTGTCTAAAATGAGACACTTGTCTATATGATTGCACATTAATTTAACACATGTATTTTCTTTAAGGGAAATTAGTATTTATTTACAAGCTAATGCATATAATAACTTAGTTTCAATATGTTAATTTAAATTTGAATATGTGTATGAATTATAAAAGAAAACAAATCATGTTTACAAATGAAACATATACAAATAAAAATTAAAACAATTTAGATTTTATACTTAAATTCAACTAAATTCAAAAGTCAAACAATATCCAAATTAAGTTATAAATAAAAATTCAATTTGAATTTAAAATTACAAACCTTATTCAAAATTTATTTTAAGTCAATACAATATTAATATTATTTTTATAAATTTCTTTCATTATAAAAAAAAACATTTTACAAGAGATTATATTTTTAACAATAAAATATCCATTTTATTAAACCATAAAACATTTTATTGAATTTATTCTAAATTTAAAACAAAACCAATTTTATTTAAAAACATTCCAATATTTTTCTTATCAATTTTTAAAACCATATTTTTATTTGTGAAATAAATTTTAAAACTCAATACCAATTTAAAATAAAATTTCCAAATTACTATAAATAATAAAATTAGAAAATATGTTTTGCTTATAAAAATTGAAACAAATGCTAATCTATAAACCAATTATTTATTGTAAACATAAATTAATTTATATCATTTAAAAGATAAAATGACCAATTTAAATAATTATTGAAGAAGATTATTAAATTTATCTGAATAATTATTATCAGATTATCAATATCAATTTAATTTTAACTACAGATTATTAAATTGATATTGTCAAAAATCCCGGGACGTTACAATCCTTCCCCCTTAAAAGAATTTCGTCCTCGAAATTTAAAACAAAGGTAATTTAATAATCTCATTAAATTTTAATTCAAACACAAGCATACACCAAACATATGCTAACAACCAAACAACCAATTCAACCAATCAAACAAATCTAATTATCCAGACAAATTCTGGATAAAATTACATCGAGTTTCCCCAGTGTATATATATATACCCACCGGGATACTCGCTCTAGAAAATCCAAACAAACAATACTACGAAGCTACAAAGCTCCTATATATCTATAACGCTAGACAAGATATCAGACTACAAACGAGTCTGACTCAGCACCCAAAACTCCAGAACTGCTGGTTCCTCAACCAAAGATAGATCATACACGTACTCCCTCAGAGATACGTGAAACTCATCGATCCCAGTTATCCAAACTGGCAATCCAATCCTGTAGATCAATCACTTACTCTCCAAGAATACAGAAAAGATCCAAAACACTTCAGAGCTAGCTTCTCAGACTTATCCAATCTTATAGCTCTCTTTTGATCGGAGAAAACTTATCCAAAATTAAATCTCCGACTTCAGAGTCCAAATCCCTCCGACTCTTATCCACAAAACTCTCCAAACGATCCTGGGCTACCTACAGCCTTCCTGATCAGCTAAACCTTCGCTGATGCTTCTAAAAACAACTAGACCAATCAACCAACAAAATGATCTCCTCAAGATCAACCAAAACCAAGAACTCAAACTCAACTCCTCAACATCAGGGAATAACAACTTACTTCTCCTGTCCGGGCAAAGGAAAACAGATACACTTCCCAATTGCTTCCGCTGCTCAACTCTGATCCGACAAAGAAGAGAATGCTGAAGAAGAACACAAGCACAAACAGGACAACACACCCCAGAGATTTGGTTCAACAAATCCATAAGAATCATTCAGGAGTTCCTCCAAAACTCTGAGCTGCTACACCAACTCAAACTCCTTGAAACCATTCTTCTATAAAGCTGAACCATCCGAACCACTCCTGGAATTCCAATTGATAAGGAAACTCAATGGACAAAACTCTGACTTCCTAAAGACATCCAGAAAAACTCAAACAACCGAAGAGAACACTCAAACAATCGCAAGTCACTTTTGCGAACCACCCAAATCAAATCCAAGTAAAACTATTCTCCCTTAACCCAAAAAGAACAGCTTACTCACAACAAGCCAACCCATCGAAGAAACGGGTTCACTTAACTGCTTTTGAACTCCACTTCAGAAAAACTGCCAAGCCAAAAGATCTCTTGCCAACACCGAGAACATTCCAAACTACACTGCTGCCACAGATGCCAAAGAATCCCAAAACAAAGCTCACCGAGAAACTCGGACTTCAAAGCAAACAAAAACTCAAGCTGACCACAGCCACAACGCTGAAGCAGACTCACTTCCTTAACTTGTTCCAAAGAAAACATCTTCGGGAACATCCATAGTCACTACATCTCATCACGCAGCTACTACTCCTGAGGTATTCAAAATACCATCACTTACTTCAGCTCAACCAAGCAGATCCAAACACTACTCATCTAACTTCAAAAATGAACTCCGAACCTTAACAGGTTTCCTTCAGAGATTAATGAAGTTCTTCATCACTACAGAATTCACTCGAGACGATATTAGGTCTACATTCTCAACAGATACACCTCCAACCTCAAACATTCAAACTCCAACCAATGGTAGTCGTGTTACACACACTACTACCCCATCTACCTTTATAACTCAAATTGGAAAACCTGAACAGGTAACCCAACAGATAGGTAGAAATAAATATATATATGATATATAAAAATTACAAATACGCTCTTTCAAAAAAAACACTACTACAGAGCCTAGGTATTCACTCAACCTAATGCTCCCTAAAGAAAGATACACTTCAGAGCCTAGGTATTCACTCAACCTAAAGCTCTGATACCACAATGTCACGACCCGACTTTCCACTCCCAGAAAATCGCGTCATGAATGAAGAAAGAAAGGGATAGAAGAAGAAAAGAAAGAAGAGAAGAAGAAACAACATCAGAATCTAACACAGCGGAACGAATAAATTATATTAATAACATAAATATTACATAGTATCATTTACATCAGAGATACACAGCACAATCAACTCATACTAGACAGTTATAGATACCTGTCTAGTTATACAACTCAATACAATCCAGAGACAATACAAAATGCACAGCGGAATTCTCAATAGCTATACGTAGAAGCCTCCTGCTCCATTGCTCCCCCACAAATCGTCAAAGCTAATCCAGAATCCTAACCTGAATTCCCTTGACTACTCATAAAAATTTGAGTACCCAAGAGTTTATGAAAAACAAAAATAAACTCCGGGTCAGACATGGGTCTGGTGTGAGTAACAGGTTAAAGTTGCTTAACTTTTAAAACCTTTGAAAAGAAAGGTATCACGTAAGACTTCCCACTCATAAACATGGAAAAGTTTTTACCTTACGCTAACCAAAACATTTGATAGGAAATCCTGTGATATTATAATAGTGTCTAGGGTTTTCAAATAAATAAGAAATAGCCGAAATTGTTACATCTATTAAATTCCAGCTACTAGCCACAAAAGTGGGTAATACAATCAAAACCGTTGGCACTTATTGGGTTTTGGATTCCATACAATGGCAGGGCTACTGGGGTACCGCCCGTCACAGTACGTGGCCTAGATCACCGTACCGAGGATTACTCCCTTCATCCCCTGCAACACAAAGCCGGACCCGTTCCTTACTGAACAGTTCCAAATAAGACAACCCCGACGGTTGTAGCTACTAAACCGTCCCACACAGCCGAAATAAAAGGGACCTCTAGACAGGGGTAAATCTTACTCTCCAGTGGGCGCGACCCACGAAGCTTTGCTGCACCTCCCCTGTTTTAGCCATTCCCGTTTGATGAGGTTTGAGGCTACGATTACCTTTATAGGACACATCACTTAGAATGCTCATCGTCCACCTGACGATGTTCTGAAAGCATTCAATCCATACAAGTCCGTTCCGGGTTCGAACGAAACCGAAGGCATTATCTCGTTACACTCATTTTGGAATCACCCTCAGAGTTAACGACAATAACCCTTGCACTCTGATTCACCATCTCGAATCTATAAGGACTAATTCCGTCAACTCATTACGGAATCACCCACAGAGTTATAATGACTCATAGTCCTTACACCTCGAGTCTTCATAAAGCTCCACTTAGATTCACGACCTAACGTTATTTGGAAACGATGTGGTTTTCGGATATCCAAATATGGAAACCCGATCCCGGTCTCATCGAAATCCAAAGCGTGTCTTTAAAGGTCCAAGTTGTTTTAAAGGTTTAAAACAATACAATCACAGTATCTATATACATACAGATAGATAACTTAAATCATAACTGATAATCAACATTATCACATAACAGGTAATTCACATCATCAATATCAAATAGATATACCACATATCAACATCACAATAGATAACCCATGTTATCATCATAATACAATCAAACATCCATACCACACAATATCATTTATCTCATTTCTGAGATCACAAAGCATCCAAGACAATCAAGTTCAACCATTCATCCATAAGCAATGATTTACTCATCATCATATAATTAATTTAAAATGAATTAAATTAATCATCTCTATCTCAATTTAAAATGAATTAAATTAATTCCTTCATCTTTAATTAATTTAAAATAAATTAAATTAATTACTTCACCAAATTATAACTTGCTTACTCAATCACTTAATTGATTTCAATTAATTAATCAATCATAAATTACTTTAATTGATCACTCTTGATTAATTACTTAATTACATTCGTGTAATTATCCTTAATTAATTCCACAAATTAATTATTCTCAACTAACAGTAATTAACCTTTAATTACTTCAATTAAATTAATTAATCATAATTAATTACCTTAATCCTTAATTAATTACATAAATTAATTACCCTTTAATTACCTATTATTGATTAATTAATCATAATTAATCAACTTAATTACATCATTAAATAAATAATTAATGATCTTAATTATTTCTTAAATTAATTACTCAAAGTAATTAACTAATTTAATTACTATATTAAACCAATTTAATTATCCTTAAATTAATTTCTTAATTAATACCTTGATTAATTATTTAAATAATTAATCCAAATTCCTTCATACTTAAACATCTCCTTAATTACAACCTGTAATTATTATATAATTACTTAACTAAGTAATTTCCAAAAGATTAATTAAATAAAGTAATTATCCTTAACCCAAGTGTTTAAAATTAATTAAACTTAATTAATTACTTTAAACAATCTCATTCAATTAAATTAATTACGTTAAGTAATTAATTTCTTAATTACTTTATCAAGTAATTACCCAAACCATTTACAATTGATTATTATTAAATTAATTAATCTAATTAATTATAAAAATTAACTACATTAATTAATTGTTAAATAATCATGGTTAATGACCTTCATTAACCATCCTCTAATTATTTTAAAAAGTAATTAACTTAAATTAATTACCAATTAAATTATTTTTAATCATTATTAATTAAAGTTAATTATTAAATTAATTAACCTTAAATTAAAACTTAATTACATAATTAATATTCATTTATCATTAATTAATAACTTAATTAATGATCTTAATTTCAAATTGATTAATCCTTAATCAATTATTAATTCCAAATATAATTAATTAATTAAATTAATTAATTAATCTTAATTACCTGTTAATAAATTTTAAAACATAATTCTTAATCAAATTTTCCAAAATAAAACATAACTTAATTATGTTTAAAACAATTTGATTCAAACAAAGTACTTTTGAAATTACCTTTAAATTTCAATTCAAATTCAAGTTTAAAATAGAATAATTTTAAACTTATCAAAGTTTTAAATAAATTTAAAACTTTTCTAAATTGCCAATCAAACAAATACTATATGAAAATTTTAAAGTTAAATCTATTTCAAAACCTTTAATAACTTAAATTTTCACTTTCATTTAAAACTTCAATTTAAACCTACTTTAAAATTTAAACCTGAAATTCAAATTTAACTTTTAAATTCCAGATTTAAATTATCCTTAAATTTATTCATATATTTTAAAAAAAAACATTATTATTAAAAAGTTTCAACTTTTTATCCAAAATAAAATAGTTGATTAAGTTAAATCTTGAAACTTCAATTTTAATTTAAAAACTGGGACTTACATTTGAATCTGAAATTCAAACTTGCATTTGAATTTACTCTTAAATTTTAATCAAAACCCAAAACTGCAGATTAAAATAGTTCAACCCAGATTTAAAAAAAAAACAGGAAACAGTTTTAAAACCCTGGAATTGAATTCAATTCAAAAATTCAAACTTGAATTTGAATCTAAAATACAAACTTGAATTTGATTTAAACTTAAACTTTCTTAAAGCCTAAAAACTACAGAGTTTACAATTTTTAAAACCCAGATTTACAACAAAACAGTTTTTTACCTTAAACCTGGAAAACTGCAGAGTTCAACCCGAGACCCCCTAATTTTACTTCGGGTTTTATATCTCCCTACTCCGAGTCACTTACCCACCTGCTTCGAGTAAATCTCCTTTTTTTTCCACAGCCTCCCTGCAACACCCAAATTCAACCTGAAAACATATTACAGGTTTCTGTTCTACCTGTCAATGGCCATCTTTTGCCATTCCGACCATCTGGCAATCCACCCCTCCGGCCATGAACTCCCTCACACATCAACTACCAACACACCAAAAATCAAAACACTCGATCCACTCTTCACCTCCTCACTGTCCAATACTTTTATCCTTATTCAAAACTCAGTGTTCAAACCAAAAATTTTCCCCCAGCAACCAATCAAGCAATTCATTATTCTCATTACAGTTTTCTAGGGATCCAAGATCTTTTCTTAATAACTCAGAAGAGTTTGAGTTCCCACAAATACCAGATTGCAAAAATCTGCTAAAAATCAAATTTTCTATTCAAAAACAAACTGTAAATAGAACATACACCAAAAAAAATACTAATACTAAATTTAAAAATCAGTTTCCAGTAACTGTTTTTGGTTTATGAAACTGGTTTTTAATATTAATATGACTGGATTTAATCAAGATCAACATAAATGGTATTACTATTTTTTTTACAGAGATTCACTCTATAGTTTTACTTCTTCTAATATTTTTTTTTTTTTTAACCTGAACTTAAAAAATTAGACAACAATACTTTATAAATTTGCATTCTAATCTATGATAAACAACTTTCTTTTAATTATTCTAGAACCCAATTACTATCTTAAGTCTGATCAATTGTAGAATTTTTTTAAAAAAAAAAAAGAATGTGAATCTGGAAACACATCACAGCAAAACCAACATGCATAAATAATCATAATTGCAACAGACATTTCATAGGCACACAAACATATTTATCTCAATTTTTAACAAGCAACCTATTTATAGTTTAAAATATAAATGTTACTCACCATTTCATTTATGCAGACCACTGTGAGTTTTGCAGAAAACAACATGCAGGCTTCCTCTGTTGATCATTTGATGATATGCTCATGCTCACAGCCTAATTACTTGCATGTAGGAAGAATGCAGTTGCTAAATTTTCCCAAACACAAGCATGCAGGTGATTAGATGAACTTGTATATGCTTGAACTTGAAGCTTTGAAAAACAGATATGCCCTCAAAACTGAAATGCTTTGAAAAGTTTTGAGATGCTTTGAAAACTAGGGCCTCTGGGATTTGGAATTGCTATGAACACTCTGATTAACTTGCATGCATTTAGAAATTGAGGCAGATATGAGGATTGAAAACTTGCATGCACTATTGAAAACATGCTACAGATTTTTGATAGAGAGGAAGTGGAATATGCAGGTTTGGAAATGCAGATTTGCCCCTTCTGGTTTGTACAGGGATTTGAATATGCAGGATTCATTTATTTGAGGAAATGCAAACTTATTTGAGATGAGGGTGGATTCTTTTAAGAAATGCAGAAATGCAGATTTGTTTGGTTCAGGAAAAATGCAAATGGAATGAAGATGAGTTCATGATTCTCCTTTGATTCAGAAAAATGCAGTGTGAAAATGAAGATGCAAGCTATACAAATGTATTTTCAGATTTTAGGAAATAAACGAAAATTAAAAACTAAAACTAACACTTGTCTAAAATGAGACACTTGTCTATATGATTGCACATTAATTTAACACATGTATTTTCTTTAAGGGAAATTAGTATTTATTTACAAGCTAATGCATATAATAACTTAGTTTCAATATGTTAATTTAAATTTGAATATGTGTATGAATTATAAAAGAAAACAAATCATGTTTACAAATGAAACATATACAAATAAAAATTAAAACAATTTAGATTTTATACTTAAATTCAACTAAATTCAAAAGTCAAACAATATCCAAATTAAGTTATAAATAAAAATTCAATTTGAATTTAAAATTACAAACCTTATTCAAAATTTATTTTAAGTCAATACAATATTAATATTATTTTTATAAATTTCTTTCATTATAAAAAAAAACATTTTACAAGAGATTATATTTTTAACAATAAAATATCCATTTTATTAAACCATAAAACATTTTATTGAATTTATTCTAAATTTAAAACAAAACCAATTTTATTTAAAAACATTCCAATATTTTTCTTATCAATTTTTAAAACCATATTTTTATTTGTGAAATAAATTTTAAAACTCAATACCAAATTAAAATAAAATTTCCAAATTACTATAAATAATAAAATTAGAAAATATGTTTTACTTATAAAAATTGAAACAAATGCTAATCTATAAACCAATTATTTATTGTAAACATAAATTAATTTATATCATTTAAAAGATAAAATGACCAATTTAAATAATTATTGAAGAAGATTATTAAATTTATCTGAATAATTATTATCAGATTATCAATATCAATTTAATTTTAACTACAGATTATTAAATTGATATTGTCAAAAATTCCGGGACGTTACAGTGATTGTGGCCATTGGCTCTACTTCCGCCCACTTGGTGAAATAATCGACTGCCACTATTGCATATTTCGCGCCTCCTTTGGCTATGGGCAGAGATCCAATTAGGTCGATTCCCCACATTGCAAACGGCTAGGGACTAACCATTTGTGTGAGTTCCGTTGGCGGAGCTCTCGGAATCTTTGCATATATCTGGCATTTGTCGCATCTTCTCGCATAGTCTGCTACATCCCGATTTACAGTCGGCCAATAATATCCATAGCGGAGGATTTTCCTCTCCAAAGTTTGCCCCCCGGTATGATCACCACATTCTCCCTCATGGACTTCTTCCAACACCCGTTTTACCTCGTCATGGGCCACGTACCGGAGTAAGGGGGTCGAGAATCCCCTCCGATACATTATCCCGTCTTGCATTACATAAAGCGAAGCCTTACGAAGGACTTGGCGTCTTTCGCTTCTTTTCTCAGGTAAGTCCCCGTATAGCAAGTATTGTTTGATCGGGGTCAGCCATGATCCCCTTTCGAGTTCGGTCTCCAAGACGGGATCTATCTCCATCATGTCTATACTTGGAGCAAGCAGAGTCTCGACAGGGAACAATCCCATCTGCTGTGCATCACCAGTACTCGCGAATTTAGCCAACGAGTCGGCCTCCCTGTTCTGTTCGTGCGGGACATGCGAAATGTCATAATATTCCAGGTTTACTAGTAGCTCCCGGACCCGAGCAAGGTAAGGAGCCAGTCTCTGTCCTTTCGCTTGGTAGTCTCCCCCTCCCTGATATACCACCAGCTGTGAGTCGCAGAAGATTTCGATGGACTTTACCCTCAGTTCATTGGCAAGTCTTAAGCCAGCAATCAGTGCTTCGTATTCGGCTTCGTTATTTGTTGCTGTAAACTCGAGCTTCAAAGCGTAGCAAATCGATCGGTTTTCGGGAGTTATCAGAACTATCCCAGCTCCCGACCAACGGTCATTAGATGCCCCGTCAGTGAACATCTTCCATCGGATAGGAGGGATTACTTTGTGATTTTCACTCGGTTCATCCGGAATGGTGAACTCAGCAACGAAGTCAGCTAATGCTTGCCCTTGGATGGTCCTTCGCGGCAGGTAGGTGATATCAAACTGGCTTAGCTCGATGTTCCACTTTAGCATCCTACCGGAAGTTTTCGGTCATTGGAGTACCTGTCGCAAGGGTTGGTCAGTGTAAACGTTGATTGAGTGCGCCTAAAAGTAGGGACGAAGCTTGCGTGATGCAATCACCAGGCAATAGGCAAGTTTCTCGATCTTTGGATAATTCTTTTCTGCCCCCATCAATCGTTTACTAACATAGTACACCGGCCTTTGAACCTTGCCTTATTCGCGAACTAGGGCTGTACTGATAGCGTGCTGAGACACAGCCAAATATACGTACAACGTCTCGTGGTCTACTAGTTTTGACAACACTGGAGGACTTTCCAAGTGTCTTACCAGGGCTCGGAATGCTTCCTCGCAGTCAGTCGTCCATTCGAAGTTTCTCTTTCCTTTCTTTATGACATCGAAGAAAGGAACGCACTTATCCGTGGCTCTGGATATGAATCGACTGAGCGCAGCTACTTTTCCGTTCAAGCTCTGTACCTGCTTTATGGTTCTAGGTGCTTGTATATCTCGGATGGCCTGGATCTTCTCCGGGTTAGTTTCAATTCCTCGTGCATTCACAATGAATCCCAAGAACTTCCCTGATGCCACGCCGAATGAACACTTTGAAGGATTGATCTTCATCCCATAGTGCCTTAGTATATCGAACATTTCCGCCAAGTCTCGAATGTGGTCGTTTGACTGCCGTGACTTCACAAGCATGTCATCCACATAGACTTCCATTGTTTTCCCAATCTGATCTTTGAACATTCGATTTACCAGACGCTGGTAAGTTGCTCCGGCATTCTTCAGTCCAAAGGGCATCACTACATAGCAGTATAACCCAACATTTGTGACAAAGCTGGTGTGTTCTTGGTCTGGGATGTGCATCGAAATTTGGTTGTATCCAGAGTATGCATCCATAAATGACAATAACTCATGCCCTGCAGTTGAATCGACCAGTTGATCAATTCGTGGTAGCGGAAAGCTATCCTTCGGGCATGCTTTGTTTAAATCAGAATAGTCAACGCAGGTTCTCCATTTTCCGTTTGCTTTCTTTACCAACACAGGATTGGACACCCATTCCGGGTAGAGGGCGTCGCGGACAAACCCATTGGCTTTGAGTTTATCCACCTCCTCTTTGAGAGCTGTAGACCTTTCCGGGTCCATGCCTCTCCTTTTTTGCTTCACAGGTACGTGTTTCGGGTCTATATTCAACATATGGCTCGCAATTGTAGGGGAAATCCCACGCATATCAGAGTGTGTCCAGGCGAAGACATCAAGATTCGCTCGGAGGAAATCATATAAATTCTCTGCCATTAGGGGATTGAGCTGTGACCCAATTTTAAGAACTCGTGTCGGGTCGCTGTGGCTAACTGGAATATCAATTGTTAGTTCGGCCGGTGCTGCGTCTGGTTCCCTGGGTTCCCCTTTGTCATCTCTCGGATATATGTCTCCAACGATCCAAGAATGTCGCCCGAGCCAGGGCTCGGGCGCTAATTGTCAACCATCAGAATTCGGGATGCGGACGATGCTGTCCGCAGTCTTCCCCTTTTCTCTGCGCTGGGCCTCTCTCAGCTCAGCCACGTAACATGCACGTCCGGTTGCTTGGTCGCCATGCACTACGCCAACTCCTTTGTCCGTCGGGAATTTCAGTGTGAGACACCACGGGGCCAAGGCTGCCCTAAAATCTACGAGGGCTGGTCGTCCCAAAAACACATTGTATGGTGAATCAACATCCAGCACTATGAATGGTAGGATTCGCACTCTCCTGCGTTCACCTTGTCCCAGTTCAACTGGTAACTCCACATATCCTACTGCGTCTGTGGTTGCCCCGTTAAAGCCATGGATTCGGGCTTTAGATGGCTTCAAATCCTTAGTCTGCAGCTTCATTTGGTCATACGCTTTCTTGAAGATGATGTTAACGGAACTTCCGCAATCAATTAGGAATCTCCTTACGAATGCCGGTCCGATGGTTGCGGATATGACCAATGGATCGATGGTGGGAGCTTCCACCTTATCCGCGTCTCTATTCCTGAATATAATATCGTCGTGCATCGTGCGCTGCTGCTTTGCGGGAGTTCCATCCTCCACATTTGAACAGCACTCATGCTCTGTATGTCTTAAGGAATTAGCATATCGCTCCATTTCCTGCCAATTTTTATCCGCAGGATGAGGTCCACCAGCAATTGTGTTAATAATCAATCTTCCCATAGTTCGAGTAGGTTGCTCTGGTTGGTGTAGAGCTGGGCCACGTCCGGGGTCTGAAGTCTCTTGTCTTCCTTCTGGCGTATCTTTGACGAATTCCTGCAGCTTCTTCTGCCAAATCAATTTCTCAATAGCGTCATGGAGATGCCTGCATTCGTCTGTGTTGTGCCCATAAGACTCATGAAAGCGGCAATACTTTCCAGTCCGCTTTTGCTCCTCTATTGATTCCTTAGGGCGTGGTTTTCTGTATTGAAAAGTGTTGCAGGTCGATAAGTAGATGTTTTCAAGAGACGCATTTAGTGGAGTGTATTCGTTGTAGGTTGGGATCCTTGACTTCCATCTCCCCGTTTCCTTCTTCTTTCCAGGATTTCCACTTCCAGTTCCCTTAGACTGCCCGGGCTTATTTTGGACGCTGGCCTGAGTCTTTCCAGGGTTATCGTCGGTTGCTTTCATGGCGATGCTGCACTTTACAGACTCCTGAACGGACCCTGGTGCCTTGTCTTTCCTTATCCACCGAGCTTCTTCCCTCCTTATGAACTGGTGGGCTTTCGAATAGAAACGTTCCAACGTAGCTGGTGGCTTTCCCGCCAACCAATCCCCAAATTCAGAGTCTGGATCCACTTCATGCATTACTGCCATCAAAATCGCGTGGTCGTTTGGATTGCTCACTTCAGTAGCGGCAACATGAAATCTCTGCAAGTATACTTTCAGTGATTCTCCAAGAGCTTGGGTCACGCTTGATAAGGACATCACATCCTTGGGTCGAGTGGCGTGTATCCTGAATTGTTCTATGAATTTCCTTGCTAATTCGTCGAAGTTTGAGATTGACCGTGGAGGAAGTCGAGTGAACCACATGGTGGCAATTCCGGACAGAGTTATTGGAAAGCACCTGCACTTAGTTGCGTCGTTGGCCCTTGCTGAATCCATCATCCATCCATACCTCATTACATGTTGTCTAGGGTCAGTTTTTCCTTCATAGGCGGGTATGGTGGGCATGTTAAACTTCCTTGGGTATTCAGCTTGTAGAATGGTATCTGTGAAGGGAGTATGACTCTTAGACATTCCCCAATCTTCATTAGTCAAACCTTGATTTTCTCTCATCAACTGCCTGACCAAAGCTGTCAAATCCGGGGTTTGTATGGTAGGAGGAAGGTTGGGTTCCGCTCCACTGGCTTGATTTCTAGTAGAGCGATCAGTGGCACCTGCTTGGTCATCTTCATCCTTGGGCGTCTACGCCTGGGAGGTTCATCAGCTGAAGTTGAGCTATCATCTTCGGAGTAGGGGACAGGGCTACCTCCAGCATTCTGATGCTGCTGTTGAGCAAGTTGGGCCATGAGGTCAGCATTAACTTGCATTTGCTCAGCGAGTTGCCTTCTGCTTTTTGTAAGCTCTTTTATCAAGTCATTCAATTCTGCTCGTGAAACAGCTTCCGCTTGGTTTTGGCTGGAGGGCCCCGTGCCTCGAATTGCTTGTTGATCGTTAGGTCCAAGTTGTTGAACACTAGCGGTTTCGCGGACGTCTACATTTTGGGAGGTCGATCTTGTTCGTGGTCTTCCCATGGTAGAGTCGTTGGTTGTAACTCTGAGTAGAATCAACAGATGCCTTATGAATAATTACGGATCTTCTTCGGGGGATTTATGCAATCCAGTAGCTACAAAGTAGATCGTCACAACCTGAGAATTCGGTTCCCGGTAAAAGCACAAAAATGTTAGTGCCAAAATTGGTCACTAACACCCTTAGAGAGTTTGTGTAGAGAGATTAATGAAGAAGATAAATTAAAATAGAGAAGATAATATAAATTAAAATGCGGGAGACGAGAACACAGAATTTATAGTGGTTCGGCGTTGTAGCCTACGTCCACTTTGAAGTTGATCCTTTATTTCTTCACTTTAAACTTGATTATAGATACAATCCGCTTTTAAGTATTCGAATACAATTATGAAATAAAAGTAGAAGTCTTGGATGAGGTTTGGATGAGGCAGAGTCTCCCCTGTGTTCTCTGAAATCTGATCCCTCTTTTCTGTGCCCCTGCCCTCTATTTATAGACGAATGTGGGTTGGACTTCCCTGGTGGGCCATATGGCTAGACAGCTCGGTCTAGATAGGACGCGCCCTACATGCTGAGTGGAACATGCCGAACGGTCGGCATGCCGAGCCCTCCTTTCCAAGTCTATGGATCTCTCTGTTGAATGGAGGAAGCGGGCCGAACGATGCTGGGATGCCGAGTGAGACGTGGATGCCGAGTGAAAGGATACGCCGAGTAGAGGGAATGCCGAACACAGGACATGCCGAGCAAAGGATATGCCGAGCACAGGATGTGCCGAACAAAGGGTATGCCGAGTGAAGAGCAGGCCGAGTGGAGGGAGTGCCGAGTGAAATGCTGAAGGTCTCGTGCCGAGTGCAAACCTGGATGGACGTACGTTCTTCAATGTCGAGTACAACCCTTGACTGCCGAACGTTCAAACGTGTCGAGTGCTCATTTGTGCCGAGTACGCCCTGCATGCCGAACTTTCTAGTTGCCTGATCGATTCTCCAGGTAACACGACCCGTAATTTTCGATAATTAAAAATAGTTAATTTAAAAAGATTTTGTAAGTTAATGTTGGAAGAAATTAAATTTTGTGTTTTAATTAATGAGATAATAACTAGAATGAAATTTAATAATGTTAATTTAAGGCATTGATAATTATTTTAATGAAACTTCAATTAATTAAAATGATTGTAAACATAAAATGTGATTATAAATTGGAATTAAAAGAAATAAAGCAAATGTTATATTAATGGGTGAAATAATATGTAATTATTGTAATTGAGTAAAATTAGTATTGTGTAAATAGCTATAACATTTGTTCGTAGATAATAAAAGTTATAAATGTGATTAAATTAAGTAAAGGTGATAATTGTGATATGTTACCTATTTATTTAATCTATTGAATTAAATTGGAAATAAATTGCAATTAAATGTAATTAAATAATACGCTAATAGAAATTAAGATGAATTTGGAGAATATTAGTGTAGTAAGATATAAACCAACGTTAACCATGACCATAGAGTAATAACTGATTGAATAAAAAGATTGAAATCAAATTATATCAATTTATTTGAGTTAAATATAATTAAGTGGATTTAATTGCAGTTGAAATTGAACATTACAATTAGTTTAATATTTAACACTGAATTGATATGTAAACTTGTTTTAAATTATTGTAAATTTTCAAGTAATCAAAAATGATGACATTATTAGTTATTAAATTTGAAATTAAAAAGTGATTTAATCAATTAAATAATAATTTATCTAAGTAACGTGAAAATAGCCATTTTGGTCACTGTCTTGGATTTCGACGAAACCAGTTTCATCGGATCCGTAATAGTGAATTATTATAGGATTTGAAGTTTCGTAGCGATCGGACTTGTCGTTTGACCGTACGAGCTTGAAACTCATAAAAATCAATTTGATTGAAATCAATTTGAAATAAGCTGATTTTGAAAGCTAACTTCTTTTTACGATGGAATTTGGACTTGAAACCTGTTCCATTAAGTTTAAAATATCAAAACATCTTTTTGATATATGAGATGACCCACTTCCGTTTTGGAGGTAGCATGGGCTTTTTGGTTCGCTATTTGTCGTTCATACAAATTTGATATGCGTTTATTTTCTTATTGTGCCATGTTCATATAAATAGTCTTGTTTCCCAAAACCCTAGCAGTCATTTTCTCATTCCAGTACGTACAACTCCATCTGTCTGTTCCTCCTTCTCAAATGGCAGAAACTCAAATTTCTAGATTCAATTGCAAATCAATACTAAATTGAAAAATTAAAACTCCTCAAACAATATCATATCATATATCGATTCGAAGCTGATTCTACTGCAATGATTTATTTCTTGAATCGAATCATCATTTGTCTAGAAATTGATGAATTAATCTCGGCCGTTCATCGTGTCGAGATCAACTTCGTCGGATCGTTGAACGGAGGGTACGGGTTTGTGGAGCTGGGCGAGTGGAGCGCATCCATGTGGTTGGTTTGGCGAATCAACAGCTCGATCATCATCAAGAATTTCACTAGGGTTTAAGAATTAGGCGGCGGATGTGGCGTTTGGTCAATCTGTGATGGGTTTTTGGGCCACGGTGGGTCTTGAGCCTCGGAGGGAGGTCGGCGGTCGAGTGGCAGGGGTCGTGACTGGCTGTGGTTGCATGAGGAGGCATGCGATCATCGAGCTGGTGGCGGCTCGTTTAGCTGTAGCGTGCTAGGGTTTTCGATTGCGTGAGAAGATGAGATGATGACGTGGTTGGTTATATTGCTGTTTCTTTTATTTTAATTTGTGGATCGAATAATGTTCAAATTTACATAACTTTCACATACGAGGTCCAATTCATGTGCGGTTTGTTTCGTTAGGATCGTATCGAAATTTTGAAAATTTTGGAACAGGTTTGGGTAAATTCTGAGACTGTTAGATTTCAGGCCTTATTTTGGATTTCAAATCGATTTGAAATCAAAGGTGAGTGTTTTGATCACTCACAACTACTAAATTATCTTATGTTAGTTAAATTGAATTTATGATGTGATTTGGAATTGATTGATCGATGTTTGGTATATTTAAATTCATTCAAATGAAATTTAACTTTTATTGCATTTAATCATCGTTTAATTTAATATTGAATTTAATTGTCAATTTAATACCAGTTATTGATAATTAGTTATCTATTGATGTTTATTGGTTGATTTGGGTGATGATTGTGATGTATGTTTAATTGTTGATACTAGATGCTTTGATGTTATATATATTATTATAACATTGTAAGTTCCCTTAGTTATTGTTAGAAAATCCCTATGAGTTGAAATGATATATACCCGAACGAATATATAAAATAAGAGAAAATCATTATAGGTTAAAATGATAAACCCAAGTGATTTCATTGATTTGGAATTTGGGATTGCGGGTTGAAATATTTTATACTCGTAAATTTAAGTTTTTGCAAATTGAAATGACAAATATTCGTATCACTTGACCATAGGGTAGAAAATTATATGTAGACATCGGATTGGTTAAATTAAACGATTTTGAAACCCTTAAATCTTGAATTGGATTAAATGATATTTTAAAGGAAATTGATTTGTATAAATTGAATTACTTTGAAAATCCAAGTTTGAAGGTTGTAATTGGAAATTGGTTTAAATTGAAATTTTAAGCATTTTAATCTATTTTAAATCTATTTAAGTATTTTAACCCATTTTAATCTATTTTAAATTTATTTAATCTATTTTAAACTATATATTAAGCTATTTTAATCTATTTTAAATTATATTAATCTAATTTAATCTGTATAATCTATTTTAATATGTTTTAAATTATATTGAACTATTTTAATCTATTTTAATTTATATTAATCTATTTTAATCTATTTAAACTATATTAATATATTTTAATCTAGTTTAAACTGTATTAATCTATTTTAATCTATTTAAACTATATTAATATATTTTAATCTAGTTTAAACTGTATTAATCTGTTTTAATCTATTTTAAATTATATTAATCTATTTTAATCTATTACTATATTAATCTATTTTAAACTATATTAATCTATTTAAAATTATATTAATCTATTTTAATCTATTTAAACTATATTAATCCATTTTAATCTATTTTAAACTATCTTAAACTATTTTAAAATATCTAAACTATTTTCTGAATTTCAGGTTTGTAAAATGGAAGTTTTATATTTAAATCCTTGATTTTTAAGTAGAATACGATTAAATGATGTTATAACATAAGAAAGGATTTAAATATTATATTTGACGAATATGATGATTTTAAATGACGATTTAATCTATTTTGGAAATATGAATTCAAAAGTGTTATGATTGCAAATGTGAGATAATTTCAAAAGTAAATATGATTTCGAAAATGATATGGTTTTGAGAATATGATATTTTGATATAAGTTATACGTCGGTTTTGGAAATGTAAAAGAACCATCCGGTGTAAAATAAGCATTTGGTTGTTAAAGTGACCGGGATCGGATATTGTCATACTCTCTGCCAGTACTGAAAACCACTATAACAACTGTGTACGTGGTGGAGATTCCAGAGCGAAGTAGGATGGTTTGGCGAATGATTCTGTACGACGTATTTACGAAGCCCTGACTCCCGTGAGTCAGCTTAGATGTGACTAAAGCAGGAGTTATACCTTGGGCAAGTGAGGTCATTCCTCTGATCGGACATGCTTCTTCGATGCCATATTCATTACTTTGTGATTGATTTGGTGGCCACCCCTCGATTTTGATTATGAGAGTGTGTCCTGAGGTGGGCGGTAGTAGCTGCTATGCATTACCACTAGCCCGATTCTGGTAGAGTCGCCTGGCATTGCCTCGAGTGCCATGTTCGCATGCCTTATCGTGCCTTCTACGAGTTTGGTTTCTACCATACCTATGGAGTGCCCTCTAATAGCCCTCCAGTTGACGGAGGAATTACAGTACTGTATAGACTATGGGAATATATAAAAATGTGTTAAGGGGGATAAGGGTAATGCCTTAATGCTATTTTAAATCTTTACTTTACTGTAGACACTATTATGATAGCGTATTGTATTATGTATGTAGATAGTTTAACAGATCTGTAGGAGATGGAAATCACGAACATCTCTTAAGCTATTGCACTCACGTTGGACACTGGATAGGAGATGTCAAATCTTATAAACATCTCTAATGTCGTTACACTCATATTTATTTACAATTGATTTAACTTATATAAGATCTTTTATTTCAACTTGAATTTTTTGTCCTTTCAATTCGCTTGGGTCAGTCTAAGCTTTTTCGTGTATCGAAGACTACTTTCTGGAGGACGAAGATAAAGATTTGTACTACTACTATTTATTATATTATTTCTACTGCATCATATTTTTCAGCTGCATTATTATTTATTTATTATAACTGTTGTATGCACTCTAATTATGTATTGTAAAAGTATAATCGAATGTTATTGTAAAACAGCTTCATGAACTGTTTATTTGATTATTATATTTCGTCATTAAGTTGTGAGATTCCGTGTTTTTTCTTCTTTCTTTCCTGCTTTTTCTTATTTACCCCATAACAATCCTTCCTTTTGAATGGTTTGATTCTGACGTGTGTGGTTTATAGTTGATTCAAACCATCCAAAAAGGTGGGTCATTACAGTATTGCGGCGATATGAGATGATATGAAATATATAAGAGACGGCCTGAATACAGAACATCTTAATGTTGACTATCTCGAATAATATACAATGTGTCTATAATACATCAACAAATGGTATGCATAAAACGAAACTATATTGCACAAATAATATGTATCAAATCCTAAATATAAAGTCTCCGCTATGTGTAACGACCCAAAATTATGGTCATTTGATTATTAAATGTTTAATTAATTTTAAATATTTAAAATAACTTAATTTTTGAATTTAATAATTTATAATTCGAATATAGGGAATAATAAATATTTGAATTATGAAGTAAATGTAAATTAGATTTAATAATTTTATTTAACTCCATTTAACTAATAAATAATATTGGTAAGTTCAATTTGAAAATTTTGTTTACAAATATAAATAAACAGGATAAAAATCAATAATTTAATATTTAAATCTGTGTCCTTCTAGGGCACAGTCTCGGATTTCAAGGAAACTAGTTTCATTGGATCTGTAATAGTGAATTATATTATGCTGTTGAATTTCATAGTGATCAAACGTATCGTTTGGCCGTGCGAGATCGAAAAGCGTCGAAATTAATTTCGAAAACTTAGTATAATAAATGGGTCTAAAAACCTATCTTCTGCATATGATCGAATTAGGTCTCGAAACAAGTTCTATTACATTCGAAATAGGGGTATAACATATAGAACTCCAAGCAGCACATCTCATTTGGAGTTCGAACTTTTTAGGTATGTCTTGTGGAATAAATTAAATTTTAAATAGTACATAAATATTATGTACTCCACCATACTTGCTCTATACCCTACTGTTCACACCCTATACTCAAGCTACCTTGTCCATACTAGTCACCATACTTCTTTCTCTCTATATAACATCATATGTAATCCAACAGAGGATTTTCTCTTTCATTCAAGAAATTCAAAATACGAAGGATGCGGCTTGGATTCTTGAAGTTTTTCAGTGAAGTCGAATGGGGTTAGAAGCTAGGGTGAGATTATTGGTGATTTTGGTCACCGATTTGCAAATCGGAGTTTGGATTCATTTTTATCGGAGTTTTTAGCATCTACAGCCATGAAATGGTGAGAGGCGATGAAGTTTTGGAGGGTGTGAACTTGGCCATGTCATGGTCGGATGGTGTTGGATGCATTTCACTGTGTGCAGCCGAGTTCGAGTGTGAGTGGGGGCGAATGAATGCTCGCGTCCAAAGAAGTTCGATGGTGGAGTTTGTTTAGATTTCGTAGTCTAAGGCTTCGATAGGGTTGTGCGTGCATGGGGCAGTGGATGCACAGGAATTTCGTGTATCAAGTGGGTAGAAATATTTAGGGGATATGGAAGTTATTAGAGAGGGGTAATATTGTAATTATTATAAGTTGTTTATTTTTGATTTAAAATTTATCGTTAACTTATAAAATTCATATCTCGCTCATACGA
The DNA here is from genome assembly GCA_030765085.1 of Allium cepa. Classification (NCBI taxonomy): domain Eukaryota; kingdom Viridiplantae; phylum Streptophyta; class Magnoliopsida; order Asparagales; family Amaryllidaceae; genus Allium; species Allium cepa. The sequence goes on from CM060941.1 coordinate 833,391,546, forward strand.
AGTCAGATTTGAATGCCTTTTTTGTGTTGGACTCGTGTCATTAAGATCTTCGTGATGGAGTTTGTTTGGTTGGATTTGAAGAAAGTAAAAATTTAGGCTAAAATCGAAGGACCATTCGGTTTTAGTCCAAAATCGGGATGTTTCGACGAAAACAAAAATCAATGTGAATTTAACTCATATTAAATTTTATTATATCATAACAATGATATTATAAAGGTTTATGGATTGCTTGGATCTTAATAAAATTATTTGGTTGAATTTCCATTTGGAAAGTGGATGACATATTAATTTGACCATATGCACCTATATGATTATCTATATATTATCCATAACTACTGTTTTGCAGGAAAAATCTTTGAAGAGACCCAAAGGGAGTTTCTCGCCAATATATTATTTATTTACATTCATATGTTGTTATTTATGGTCAACTGAAATTGACTACTGATATTCCATTTAATAGTTTAAATATCATTATAGCGATTTTGCTATATTGTCAATTATTAAATTTCATCCCTAAAACCCTGTCGTCTGAACTTAAGCTTGTGTTTCTGTTAAATGGAATATTAAAATTCATTAAATTTTCGTTAATGATAATTTACAATAATTAATCATTTTGATTAATGATTTTGAGATATATTGACCAATTTAATATATGATAATTAAAATCGGTTATCTTTAGATTTAATTAATCATTTTTGCTAATGATATTTTATACTTTGTTAATCGTTTTTAATTAATGATTATTTAAGTTTGACTAATTCTTTTAATTAATGATAATGGAGTTTTAATTAATTAACTAAATTAATGATAACTGAAATTAATAATCATTTTAGTTAATGATATTTGAAAGTAATAAATCATTTTAAATAATGTTATTTGAATTCAATTAATCATTTAATTAATGATTGTTTTGAATTTAATTAATTATTTAACTAATGATCTAGAATTTAGTTAAATCATTTTAATTAATGATGTTTTATAATTAAATAAATCATTTTAATCAATGATGTTTTAATTACTTGTTTTAGCTAATGGAGTTTGAATTTAATTAATCAAATTAATTTATGATTTTTTGAACTTAATTAATTGTTTAAATTAATGGAATTTAAAATTACTAATCATTTTAATTACTGATGTTTGAGATTAATTATTCATTTAATTAATGATTATTTGAATTGAATATATCTTTTAATTAATGATATTAAGGTAAATTAATCGATTTAATAAAAATGATTAAAGTATATTAACTAATATAATAAGATTGCTTTAATAGACTGATTTAAAGTTAACAAACCGATTTAATAAATATTTTTAAAGTTGGTTTGCGAATGTTATAAAAATGTTTGGAAATAATTATGTATTTTATTATAATGGATTTTTTATTTAAAAGATATTATAAAAGTGAATAATTATCTTTCGGGATAATTAATATTGTTTTAAAGTTATAAAAAGGAATTGAAACTCGATTATTAGGATGTTAAATTGGATAATCCTCTAGGCAGTTGGTCTGATGTTGGTTTAGGCCTTCGGGGTCGCGCACTTGGAAAGTTATTTTCATAATGTTTCGACAATCAAGAACTAATTCTAAAAGTGTTTTACCAATATGGAAATCAAGCATAAGTTCAATTCATTTTTAAAAGTAAAAGTTTGATTCATGTATGGAAATGAATTATTTTCGTAAAACGAATCACTTATATGGAAATGATTTACTTGTATAATTAGCACTAAACATCAATGAAGTAAACTTGTCGCTATTTCAAAAAGTTAAGAGTAATCATTGGACATGACTTTGAGGTAACACTACCTTGACTTATCCAGTATTATTAATAACCAAGAATAAGTACAATTTTGAATCCACTGAGTGGTGATAGGTATGCAAGGCTTAATTTCCATATATGTTCATTTTATATCCTCGATATTTGGTATCTCAACTATCGATTACTTCGGCTACTTTATTATCGTCATTCTTAAACGATTTATTACTCTGTTGAGTTAATTATCCTTTCCCCGAAACCACTAAACCAAAATGCGGAAGGACATCCAGCTATGTGCAGTTGCTCCCATCAAAAGGATATTTCACATCTCATATAAATTTTTATGTACCATCACGAGAAAAACGGTTTCAGTTTTAGATGTAAAATATTCAGATACTCGATAAGGTCTATCGGGGTCTGGCCGGTACATTTTCAAGAAGTGTCACACAACATGTGGCTGAGCTCGGGAGTATATTACTAGAGGTATGCTTCAAGGGGGTGCACCTTCCTTGTCATTTGTTGGAAAATTTCCTTTTCTTGTTTGATTCGAAGACCACGAATCTGTTTTGGCTTTAAATTACCATGAGTAGAGACAACTCCTCATCATGACATTTAAATACTAATTTAGTCCATTCTACCAATTTGGACTGTTACCTTATTCTATCCATTCTATCGAGTTGGACAGTTACCTTATTTAGTCCATTCTATCAAGTTGGACCGTTTTTCTTGTTCTGTCCAGTTACTTAGTTTATCTCCATTCTTTCAAGTCTAGTTTTAATATTAATTATGCCCATTACTATTTTCATTTGTTTCCTGTTATTTATTTCTGCTCTTTCCTGTATGGATGTTATTCTTGTGAGGTAAAATCACATGCTACATTAGCGGCATGGTCTCACGGAACCTTATATGATCCCCTTTATTCAAGCTATCTCAAGCTGGTATTTCCAAACCGATCCGGGTGTTATTTATTACAATGCTCGGGTCAGACCGAGTATTTTCCCAAGTTGGCTTTGGTGATATGGAGATCTTAGAAGGGAGCTGGAGATTCACCTATCGTAGTTTTATTATCCGCTGTACTATATAGTATACCTATCAGCATTTGTAAGGTCATGATTTTATAAATGTCAGCTGATAAGGTTTGTCTTTAGCTCTGATATACTTTGTATGTTTGGAGTGGCAATTTCTACTGTCCTTGTTATATTATATGTTGTCGATTCAGCTGTGAGATTCTGTTTTTCTTCGTTCTATGTTCTTTTCTTTTAACTTAACTAACAATATGTCCTTCTGTCGATTGGATGCGCAATAATGGAACACAATGGTAGCGTTCGGTGTCAATTTTCGATGGTCAAAATGGTGGGTCGTTACACTACGCCTGCAAAATGCAAGCTAGTCTCATTGTCCGTGAACCAGAAGTGTCTCAACTTGACCACGAGTATTATGTAAATAACATACGGGTTAGACTATGTTTAAATGTAGAGATCAATATATATATATACGCGTATATATCATAATATATGCATGGTATAATACGATAATCACATCGAAAAACTCAAAACAACAGCAATCACGTAACCATGCATAAAGATGTCGTCACCATGTAAAATCAAGTTAAACAATAAATCATAGAAACAATATCAAATTGTTGCATCATCATATTAAAATCATCATCAAATTCTATAAATCATCCTACTTGAGATATCATCAAGTATAGTCATACTAGCATACAGTAATGTCTAAGTATATCTCTTGATCTCATATAATTAAATATCATAATCAAATCATAGGATACAAGAAGAAAGTTTTGGCTAGCATAGCAATGACTATATAAATATGAAGTATACATTCTTGGGTTCGCAAAACCCATAAAATGAAATGAATAAAATCCAAACATAAATAGGGACACACTCCTATGAGAAATATAGTTGGCTGCACACGGCAAAGAAGGATATGGGCACCAACCATACGCTAAATACAGTCTCAGGTATAATCATAATTCATCATCATAAGTAATACGTGTCTATCTACCATGAATAAGAACTAGACGAAAGACTACCAACATACACTTGCTCTAGGAGACAACATACATATCCATTTGACATGACTCCTATAGTCTTTGGTTACCTCCCCTTGGTATCATGACAAGATCCACTAGTGTGTTCGCCAAGACGAGGACTCAACTCAGTCACGACTCGACACATGCCCCTATGGTAATAGACTCTTAGCTTAGGTGATACAGGGGTGAATGCATAAAACAATAGCACACTTATAAGTACATAGTGATATAAAGATAATGGTGTCACCGATTTGGAGCCGGACCTAGAATGAGGTCTCTATGGTTATCCACTAGCCTAATCAGTTCTCTCCTGCATCGTAAAGGAAGTTGGATAGTGATGGACAAATGGACACTGCATACATACATACATACATATATATATATATATACACACATGTCGACACATAGCCATCTAAATATGTCAGCACACGACGATGGCACACAACTATATAGATTTGCCAACACACGACAGTATGCACTATGCCTAGTGAAAGTGATTATTGTGTTGCTAGTTATCACTTAGGATCGTGTAATATGGAATGTATTACAATCTAAATGCGGAAATAGATAATAAAGTAAATAAGAATAAGCACACCAAGAGTTTTTATACTGGTTTGAACTTCCCGTTCAACGTCCAGTCCCAGACTTCCCTTTGGAATTTTTCATAATAGCCCCTCACTCAACCTGGAGGAATAGGTATACAACACCCGAGCAACCGATCAGGATTTTTCCGCCTCTAACAACCGAAAGAGGACTTTACCCGCCTAAACAACTGGACAGGACTTCAACAGTTTCAATAAAATTGCTTTGACACTTTGTGTTCCTGTTAACAATGATTTGTTTTGATAGTACAACCTTCCTATAATCTTTTTCTCAAGTATGTATGTGTGTGTAAAGATTTAGAAAGGAGAATATTGCTTTGAATCGAAGAATATATTAATTGATTCAGAGATTCAAGCAATATATGTAAATTATGATTGCTTTTAAGAATGCAGAGATAATAGAGAGTATGATCAGAAAATAAAACGAAATTCGGGGATTTTTGAAGTGAATCTTATATGTTTATATAGTAGATAAACAGGTGCAACCATTCACGTAGAGTTCTGACCAAAAGAAGCATCCGTAACTCTTCAATTTAGATCGTATCTCTTGGCAAATGGAAGTGTCTGTTTAGAAAAAATAGCCATTGGAAAAGTTCAGTCGACTGACCAAAAATGACCAATCAACTGAAAATTCAAAGTTGGTGCAAAATAGAGTGTTTCAATGCAACTGAATAGGTCCATTCGACTGGTCATATATGGTCAGTCGACTGACCTGACTGTCAATGCACAGTTCACATAAATTTTGAAGATTTTGAAGCTTAAAACAACTTTGATTTGTGTGGACTACTTGAGGATAGATTTTAAAAATTCTAAGACTAAAAACTTCGATAAATAAACATACCATACTCAGTTTTGTAGTCTTGTCTCCTTTGTAGTTTTAACAGCATATTTCTTTCTCTTTTTGTCGCTTGTCCATATATTCTCATTCACTGATTTGTTTAAGCTCTTTGTCATGAATCAAAACTTATGATTCAAGATTCTCCCCCTTTTTGATTGATGACAACCTATTACAGATGATACTATACTTTGAGAAACATATAATGAGAGTTATATATATCTCCCCTTGAATATCTGACGACATCTTTAATCCTGCAAGAAATGGTTGGTTATACAAATTTCCCCCCCTTTGTCATCGACAAAAAGGAAATAACAACAATTCTATTATTAAACCAAAAAATTGCAATCATAGAAAAAAAATGTATCAAATTGTTTTGAGCTACATATAAAAGCTCATAGAAATAAAATGTTTGAAATAAATAGATAACTTACTACCACCAAGAAACAACAATACCAAAGTCAGACTCTGTTTCTTCTTCTTTCACTTGCATTGGAGCTTTGCCTCTGGAGAAACTTTCACAAACTGTCTGCCCCCTCCATTTTCGCTTGTGTTAAAACTTGTGTGTTCTTCTAATGTAGACCAAGTAAAGCGAGGAACTGGATGTTTACCCGGATCACAGTGTGAAGTTTCCGTAGTTGTGGAAGAGGAACAAGATATCGCATCCTATAAAATACCGAAGAAACTTTTAATTTTTTTAAATTTCTTGTCAATTTTCTTATTGAGATTTTTTATGCGAGAATCCAAAATGACTTGATTTTGCACAATTAGATCAATGGATTCCCTAGTGCTTTGGCACGGAGTTGGTGTTGGAATGTCGTCTCTTGGTTGTTGTTGCCGTGGAGTAGAAGTTTTTTGACGAGGTCCTGATTGCCAGTCTCGAAAAGACATGATAGATAGAGGTCTTGGAGGCAATTTCATTAGACTTATTGTGCGGCCATTTAGAGTTTTGGGAATGGAAGTATTGGATTCCGAAATAGGAACCTGGAGATTCATAAGTAGCCGCATAATATATTCTCCATAATAAATGATGTTCATACAACCTTGGTTAAATGAAAAGAATTCATCTAGAATAAGCTTTGGCCAATTTATTTGGACTTCTCCCCAAATAGCATACAGTGCCCAATTTTTTTTGGATATACAACTCATAAGAGCCAGGATGAGGAAGAAACGTGGGCGTTAAGGCTCGATGCACAATTCTAGCTATATGGTGCAAGGCGATAGACTTTAGTTCAGTCATGTCATCTTCTAAGAACCGATGACTTATTTCATCTCGTTCGCCTATAGGTACATTTAATTCTTTCAATAAAATACCATCAGTTGGAGTATGGAGAATGTGACCAATTCTATCTAAAGACAGAAATACTTGTTGACCGCAAACTAAACTCGAAACATACTTATTACGATTACGTGGATTTTGGTGGCCTAAATTCAAATTTGCATAAAAAAGTTTTACCAAGGTATGATTAATCTTGAGATTATTTTGATTGTGGTTAAGAAGAGACTCTACACGGTTTCTCCTTCCAAGCTCTTGAATTTTATATGGAGCAAAATCGGGAAGCACAACAAAAGAACCTTCGAAAAAGCGTGCTTCTTTCATTTTGTTCCATCTCTAGACGGCTGTAGTATCATAGAGCCATTGAGCAATTTGAGTGCCAGTTGGCTCAGAGGAAGAGGTAGAGGCATGTTTAGATCTCTTAGGTTGACGTGGAGCCACTAGAAATAATAACGGAGTAAAGGAATTTGAAAATTTTTGGGAGCTAGGTTTTTAGAAAACTGAAGTGAGAAGGAATAAGTGCATAGTGAAAGAGGAGACAGTGGGTTAGAGGGTTAAAAAGGCAGGTGAAATAGTGTAAAAAGGCTCAGGTTACCATTCAGTCGACTGGTCGTATATGGTCAGTCGACTGATTCATATCCCGAAACTCTCTGTTTCAGATTCGACCAACTGGCCATATTATTTTAGTCGACTGAATATAGGCTGAATGGTTTCTGTTTTATGATTCAATCGACTGGCGATATTCGTTCAGTCAACTGAATATAGTCTGAAAGTTCTCTGTTTTCAGATTCAGTCGACTGGTAGAATATGTTCGGTCAACTAGATTCCCTTCTTTGCAGCATTTACAGTATATTTTTTCATAAAAAGAATATATTCAATATACATAAATAATGCATATTCAATATATAAATAATGCATACAAAATAGGAATGAAATTATTAAAAAATATTGAAAGAAAAAATAATTTATTTGGATGAAGGAGTGGATGGAGACTTCGAGCTGTCTGGTTCATCCTTTGTCTTCTCTTCATATGGTTTCAATGGTGACCAGCGATTTCCACGATCCTATGAGTTCGGAGACACAGGTGGAGGTTGTGGTGACTGATCCCATGGATTCCGAGAGGAAGAGGGTGTAGGTTGATGAACCGTAGATAAAGATGACCCTCAGAATCTCCATCCAAGCTGCTGCAGAAAACTAAGACGTCTTGAATTCATCTTCTGTTCATAGTACATCTCACGTTGAATCGCTATAGATTCCCTTTGATAATGACGTAAATCATCAATTTTCTGTTTTGTTTGAGGAGAACCAAAGAACAGAAAACGTCGCGCCTTCTTTTTTTCAGGAGTATGACCAGTGTGATAATTTGATGGTCTGACCAGTTCCTGATTTGGTGTAGGCGTAGGTAAAGTTGATGAACCTTATGAAGTTGTTGAGAAGTCAATAGAAGAATATGCGAAGCCATTATATGAGTTTTCTTGTGAAGACATTGTAGTAGAAAAAAATTATGATTGAAGAATATGATGTGAATATAATAACAAAATTCTGGAGATATACATAATGGAAAAACCAGTTAAAAGTTGATGGATTAACGTAAAATATGAAAATTAATTAGAGGATGAAAACAAAATACAAAACTTTGTGGCTGAGAATTGTTCATAAAACAAAAAAATAGATAAGGAGAAAATTATAGTAGAAGTAGTTGTGAAATAGTAAATGGTCAAATGGCAGAGACATAAGATTACCAAACTCAAGGTGCTGAGTTCGAGTACCAAAAAAAGGTATTATTTTAATTTTTTTTAAATTACTTTAGAAATTTTACAATTCTTTTAAAGAAATTATAACTAGTTCTCTTCTTAGTTTTATAAAACAATTTTCATTTAATGTTTTAGTGAACATATAAGCTAACTGATTTTCAGAATTTACAGATTCTAAATTTATTATATCATTCTCAATATTATTACGAAGAAAATGATGACGAATGTCAATATGTTCAGTTCGTGAGTGATTAACAGAATTTTAGATAAATTTATTGCACTGGTGTTATCAAATATATTATAGATTTATTTAATTTTATATCAAAATCTTGTAATGTTTGTTGCATGCAGATTACTTAAGCATATGCTAAAGCCGCAGATATATATTCTGCTTCACATGTCGATAATGAAATGCAATTTTGTTTCTTGCTAAACCAAGATACTAAGGATCATCCAATGAAATACAGGTTCTACTTGTACTTTTTCTATCTGTCTGACTTCCTCCAAAATCAGCATCACTATAAGGTACTAATTCAAAAGGACATTCTTTTGGATAAAATAATCCTAAGTCATTGGTTTTGCTAAGATAACGAATTATACGTTTTACGACTCGCATATGTGATTTTTTAGGATTTGCTTGAAATCGAGCACATAAACAAACACTCATCATAATGTCAGGTCGATTAGCAGTTAAATAAAGTAATGATCCAATCATGCTTCGATATAAGTTTTGATCGACACTCTTACCATTTTCATCTCTGTCAAGATGTATAGTTGTACTCATTGGAGTTGGTTTGGCAGAAGTGTTTTCCATACCAAAACGTTTAATTATATTATTACAATACTTTTCTTGATTAATAAAAATGCCATTTTGTAATTGCTTGATTTGAAGTCCAAGAAAATATGATAGTTCTCCCATATGTGACATTTCAAATTCATTTGTCATGATAGTCGAAAATTCCTGACATAATTTTTCATTTGTTGAACCAAATATAATATCGCCAACATATATTTATATAATTAAAATATCTCATTTAGTTTCTTAATAAATAATGTTTGATCAACTTTTCCAATCTCAAAACCAGATTCTAGTAGATAGCTTTTAAGTCGGTCGTACCAAGCACCAGGTGCCTGCTTCAAACCATATAAAGCTTTCTTAAGTTTATAAACGTGATCTGGAAATTTTGCATGAGTAAAAAGAAGAGGTTGTTCAACATAAACATTTTCTTTTATATATCCATTTAGAAAAGCACTTTTAACATCCATTTGATATAATTTAAAGTTATGAAAATATGCAAAAGCCAATAGAATACGTATAGCTTCTAATCTTACGACAGGAGAAAACGTTTCTTCATGTTTTATTCCCTCTTATTGAGTATATCCTTGTGCTATTAGTCTAGCTTTATTTCTAGTAATGTTACCTTCTTCATCAGCTTTGTTTTTGAAAACCCATTTTGTACCAATGACTGATTGATCACTTGATCCGGGAACTAATTCCCAAACTTCGTTTCTTTCAAATTGATTTATCTCTTCTGGCATAGCTATAATCCAATATTAATTGAGGCTTCCTTAATATTTTTAGGTTTTATATTAGAGAGAAAAGCTACATGGCCCATTTGATTTAATTGATGTCTTGTTCTTACATTTGAATTTACTTCTCCCATTATATTTTGAAGAGGGTGATCACTAAGAATTCTTGGAGGAGATTTTACTATATTTTCATTTTAAACAATGTTTTCACTTTCTCTAGTATTATTAGTATTATTATTTTGAAATATAATATCATCATCTTCTGAATTATTTGTTAGAACTTAATTTGAATTATTTTCCAAGTTTGTAATTTTAGAAGAAATTTTGACATTTTCAACGAATGAATCATGAATAGTTTCTTCGATTATTTTAGTTCTTGTATTAAAAACTCGATAAGCTTTGCTTTTCCCGAATATCCTATGGATATTCCTTCATCGGATTTTGGATCAAATTTGCCAAGCTGATCTTTAGTGTTAAGTATAAAACATTTTGAACCAAAAACTTTGAAATATGATATATTCGGTTTTATACCATTTAGAGGTTCATATGGAGTATGTTTTGTTAATGATCGAATAGAAATACGATTCAAAACATAACAGGCAGTTGCAACAGCCTTTGCCTAGAAATGCTTAGTTAAAGTGCTTCCATTTATAAAGTTCGTGCACATTCTTGTAATGTTCTGTTTTTTCTTTCTACAACTCCAATTTGTTGTGGTGTTCTAGGAAAGGATAAATTATGATTAATTCCTTTCTTGTTACAAAAATGTTCGAAAGCTTCATTTTCAAATTCACCTCCATGATCACTTCTAATATTTTTAACTTTTAAATTCTTTATATTTTGAATTCTTTTTAGAAAAAATTTACAATTCTCAAAAGTACCACTTTTATGTTTCATAAAAATAGTCCATGTATATCAAGAAAAATCATCTACAATAACAAACACATACCTATTGTGATTAATAGATTGAACTTGAGTAGGTCCGAAAAGGTCCATATGTAGTAGTTCAAGTGGTTTGTTGTAGATATATTTTTCTTAGATTTAAAAGAAGATTTTGTTAATTTTCCTAACTGGCATGTATCATAAATATTATCAACTCTAAATTTCATATCAGGTAGTCCTTTAACAAGTTTATTTTTAGCTATCGTATTAATAGTATTAATATTTATATGACAAAATCTTTTGTGCCATAGCCAAGAATCATTCTCTGTAGCTACTAAACACATGTTTGTGTTATAATTTATATTCATATTTAAAATATAAATGTTTCTGTCTCTTATACTGTAACATCCCACCCTTTTTGCATGCTTTAAATCGATGATAAACCATACACGTCAGACTCAAACCATACAGAAGGGCGGATTGTTATGGGGTAAATAAGAAAAAGTAGGGAAAGAAGAAAAACAAAACAGAATCTTGCAGCAGAACGACGAAATATTGTAATCAAATAACGGTTCATGAAGCTGTTTTATAAAACATTTGATTATACTTATACAACACAGATCAAAGTTACACATACCATAGAATAATAAATAATGCAGCGGAATAGTATGAATGTAGTAGAATAATATAATAATAAATAATAGTAATACAATCTTCATCTTCGTCCTCCAAAAGTAAGGTCCTCAGACCCTGAAATGCTCAGGCTGACCCAAGCAGATTGAAAAGACAAAACATTCTAGTTAGAACTAAAAGATCTTATGTAAGTTAAATTAATGTAAGTAATATGAGTGGAACGACGTCAGAGATGTTTACGAGATTTGACATCTCCTATCCAGTGTCAAACATGAGTGCAGTAACTTATGAGATGCTTGGGATTCACTTCTCCTAAGGATCCGTTAAACTATTTACTATGTAGTAATATTTCGCTATTACATTAATGTCTATCCTAAAATAAACTTACTTTTAAATAGCATTTAGCTTTACATTTTCCACCTCAACATGTAATAGTCCAAGTAGTCCATCCAGTATCATGGTCCCTCCTGATCGGGAAGCCACCTAAGGATATTCCACGGGCTACTGGAGAAAACCAAACTTGTACAAGGCGCGCTAGGGTAGGTGACACGGCATACAAGGCAATGCCAGGGTAGATAAACCAATTACGCATCCGGGCTGGTGGTAACGCGTAGCAGCTACTAACGCCCACCTCGAGCCACGCCCCCAAAATCCAAAATCAAAAGTGGCCACTAAAACAATCCAAAGTCAGAATATAATATCGAAGGAGTGTGTCCGATAAGAGGGGCTAACTCCTTGGCCCGATAATCGCTCCTGTTTTAGCCACCTTATGCCAACTCACGGGAGTTGGGTCCACGCATATACCTCAAAGGAATGCCACCGCCATCCTACTTCATTCTGGAATCTCCACCGCGTACACGGTTGTTAAAGTGGTTTTTGGAGTTGGCAGAGAGTATGACAACTTCCGATCCCGGTCTCTTTAACAACCAAACGTTATTATAACACCGTGGTCATTTCAAAATAATTTATACATCAAAACCAAAATATCATTGCCATTTCAAAACCAAATACAATGTCATTTCCATTTCAAAACCAATAAAATATGATATCGTTTCTACTTCAAAACCCCATTAATGTTACATCATTTACATAAATCCAAACTTCTAAATTACTGAATATTTCCTTCAATTCCTTTAAACTTGAGATATTCCCTCTTTACATCATCTTAAACCAAACTTATTATAAAGTCAGATTCTTACATCTTTAATTTCAATAGGTTTCAAATCAATATATATTTTAAGACAAATCTTAGTTAAATGCAATTTCAAATAAACTCATTTCAAAAATCATGTTATTTCAAAGTTGTAACACTCTAAAACAAAAATTTTTGAATCCACAATACTTTCAAATTCATAACTTCGAAACACTTCAATTTCGATAAAACATTTCAATTTAGATATATTTCAAGACTTTAAATATTCCATAATTCAAACTAAATCTGATAATTTCATATATATGTATATATATGTTAATTCAATTTACTATTATTTAGTTTTGAAACATTTATTTAATAAATTCAATACTATTTAAATAAAACTCAAACATGAAATATTCGTTAATCACCTTAAACCATCATCAAGTTATAAAATCATGCCCTTTAAAATCTCAAATTCAGTAAGTTCCAGATTGCTTAAATTAAATTAAATTCTTAATTAAAAACAATTTTAAATTGATTTCAAATCCATCTTCTCAACCTTAATTTATCAATATCATTATAAACTCTCTATATATATATATTAAAATATAATTCAAATAAATACTTACCCATATTATATTTTAATAAAATCATACTTTATTATTACTCTCATTATATAATGAACAAAATTATATATAGCTTAAATTTAAGAATTTAACTATATATAAAAAATAATATTTATATAATATCAAAAATCAATATTTATATAAACCTATATATTTCTTTCCAAAACCATAGAAATCACTTCAAAATATTATTATATATAGATCACGGTGTCTGCATATAATTTTCTATCCTATGGTCAAGTGATACAGATATTTATCATTTCAATCCGTAATTTAAAATATAAATACGGTTATATATCATTTCAAACCGCAATCCCGAATGAAATAAAATCCACAACAACTTGCAGTTTATAACAATATAAAATACCACATCTATTCATCCAATATCAATCATCAAACATTTATCACAATCATCGTCCAATTTAATCAATAACATCAATATAGAATAGATAATAAATAACAGGTATTTACTGGCAGTTTATATTCAGTAATAAATTAAATATCAATTTAACTGGCAGTTTATATGCAATAATAAATTAAATAACTATTTAGTTGACAGTTTATATGTAATAATAAATTAAATAAAAATTTAATTTAATAAATTTAATTTAATCGGGATGATGATTAAAAATATGATAAACAGTCATAAATAAATTTCTAATCACATCAAAAATTAATTCAACACACATAAGAAATTTTAGAAGTTGTGAGTGGGTTAAAACACTCACCTTTTGAATTTAAATTGAATTTAAATCCAATTTAAACTCAAAATTTGAACAGTCTTAGATTTTGTCCAAACCAGCGTCAAAACGTCTAGAATTCCAAAACGAACCTAGCAAAAAAAACCGTGCGTGAATTGAACCTTGTACGCAAAAGTTATCACGATTAGAACCTTTACAGTTTGAATCAAATCAAATCAAATAATATATTATAATTTATCACGTTTGCCTGCCACATCCCCAAAATCGTTTGAAACCCTAGCGCAGATCGAACGCATGCGAACGAGCTGAGCCGCCACCATCACATCAATTTTTGCCGCGACGACAACCACCGTCACATCAATTTTTGCCACCGCCGCCGATCAATCGCAAATCGTGGCCAGTCAACGCGACTCCGACCTCAAGTAGCCGCACCGACCTACGTGCCTTGACGCCCTCTACCAGTTGCTGCCCTCCAATCGTCGTAAGGATGGCGATCCACCGCTAAAATCAAAACCATCGATTGAACGGCCAGGAATAAGCCAATTTCGGCCACACAGCAACTCAAATCGAGTAACGAATCACATAATCGACTTGCGCTCCTTGAGAGCTTCAAATCGATATATAGATCGATATTACATGTGGAGTTTGAATTTTTGGCTTTGAATTTTATTTGAAATTGCAATTGGAATTTTGGTACAGTCTGCCATTGAAATGAGAAGGAGCTACATGAATTGTATGTACAGAATAATGAACATAAGAAAGGCTGCTAGGGTTTATAACCGGATATATATAGGCTGAACAAAACAAAATTGAATGGGCTCAATTGGGTTTGGTAAGTTGAACGATATATGGCCCGTAAAGCCCGTTCTGACTTTGGAACGAAAATAAGTCAACCCATATATTAAAATAGATGTTTTTAAATATTTTAAACGCAACGGAACATGCTCCAAGCCCAAATTCCATCATATGAAGAAGTTATGATAAAATAAATTTATTTCAAATTGATTTCAATTAAATTGATTTGTAGGCGTTTCGAGTCCGTACGATCAAACGACAAGCTCGATCGCTACGAAACTTACTACAATAATTCACTATTACGGATTCGATGAAACTAGTATCGTCGAAATCCGGTCAGTGGCCAAAATGGCTATTTTTACATTGATTAAATAAATTAATAATTAATTAATTAAATCAAATTTCAATTTCAATTCTATAATTGACAATTTTTATCATTTTTAAATTTCTTAATCATTTACACTAATTTAATCAAATTGAAATATCGATTTAAAATTGATTAATTCCTCAATTTCAGTGTTTAATTTCAATTTCATTAAATTCAGAAATTTATAAATTTAAAATTCCAAAATTCATTTATTAAATTTTAACATTGTTATTCAAGTTTTTTATTACAATAAGGATGCAACTAACATTGGTTCATGATTTATTACGTTAAAATCTTCAAATTTCATCTTAATTTCCCATTAACGTAATATATAAATATTTAATTCCATTTATTTGCAATTGATCCAATTATTAAATTTAAATTCCAATAAATTAATAAATCTTGATTTTCCATTCTTTCAATTCCACAAATTGTCCTATTATGAATACATTAACATTATTTCCAAATATTTATTCACAATTTCTAATTAAATTAAAATTTTAAATATCTAATATTGATTTTTCCAATTTACAGCTTATTACATATTATATCGTCAATAATATAACTTTGAAAATTATTTCCTAATTTACTATATACAATCAATTATGACCTTGCAATTGTTCCAATTAATTGGGTTTACCCTAAATTAGTTATTTATTAACTTGCATTGACATTATTACTTTTATTTTAGTGATTTCATTACCAAATTACAAATTTTTATTTTCTTTCCGAAATAAATTACCAATAGTCATTGAATTAACAAAATTTAATTATCGAAACTTACGGATCGTTACACTCTCCCCCGCTCAGAACTTTTCATCCCCGAAAAGGAAAAAGAAGGAAAAAGAAGGAATTGAGTAGGCAATACATCTTATTCAAAGTATTAATTTTATAAACAAGTAAATTTAAAAAATTAATTAATTTAAATAAAATATACCAATTTGTAACCATTAAATTTTTTATACTCAAATTAATAAAGTTTGGAAAACCTTTTTTCAAAATTTTCTAAGTCTAAAATTTACGGATAATTTCGGCAGAGTCTCCTTTGTACGGAGGGCTCGGGAGCAAATATAATATCAAATATAACAATATATAACACAATATCTCAAGATAATATATCCCAACAACGGGAAAACAATAAAATAACACTATAAATCGTAATACGAGAAAGTACCTATTTGTCGGACAAACAATGCTTAATTATGAAACCAAAAGCAGTAGCAATTGCTTCCATAACCTGCATTTCACTTACATAATCTAAAAGATTTAATAATTATATAAAATGAAATATTTAAAGTTGTTTCAACTACTAAAAAAACAATCAATGTCAAATAACAACAATCACTTGCAACCACAGCAAACATATTAAATACAACTCAACCATCCAAGCAAGACAAACAATTGATTTGTTCCAGTTAAGACACTTTAAATCACATAGAGTGACAAAAACTATGAAGTATTCCACTTACTCAACAGTCTTAGATAAACTCAATAGATTATTCATACATCTAAGCAATTAAAAGTATCTTTTGCCCAAACAACTCATAAACCTAAACAAACAACAATTTCAAACAATAGATCAAGTTCATTCTTATTAATTTCATTTCATAACTTCGTCGTTTGATTTCATTTTCATTTATACAATGATTTATCTTTTTATTTACATTTATTTCTTGCAAAGTTTCAATTTCCATCCATTGATTCAGTGTTTATTTCACTTATTGGCACTTATACTTACATAAATTCATTTTTATTTATTCATATCATTAAAAAAATTCTTTTTATTGCATTACATTCATTATTGCATATCTTCATTTATTTACATTCATTTATTTATAGTATTTATGTTCAATTCAATTTCTTAGCATATCAATTCATCTACGTAAGTTTTTAATTACTTTCTTATAATACTTACTTTCTATCTAAATTTATTGTAGTAATATTTCAATCATAACATAAGTTTATAGCAACTACAACATCAAATTCTTATTTATTAAGGAATTTCATTGAATACTTTTCATTACTTCAAGTTTACTAGTATAATATCCTATTACATTTCTTATAAGCATTATAACTTTTAATATTTGGTAAGTCTTATATATGCTTTTAAGGACGTAATTGAAAGTTACACAAGTTTATTTTATTTCTTTTAATTAACTTAATGTTCAATAATCACATCTTTTGTTTTATAGGTTACAATTTCAACTTTCTTGAAATTTCATTTATAACTTAGCATTAAATATCTATTGTTTCATTTAGAGGTTTCAATTATTAGTTAAATTCCATTTCACTAAGGCATTGAAACTATTAATTAATGGAAATTTAAGTACTAAATGCCGGGTTAAATTTCAAATCATCTTAAAAATAGTAGATAAATGCATATACTCACAATTCATATATCCAATTATATGTAAACAATTTAAAATTTATATTTGTTTTATCAAAATAAATTTGCAGTAAAACTACTACAGTGACCTTCCCACTTAGAAACTCGAAAATGAATGTCGATGATGCGTGCACTCATCACCGAAATTATTTCCAGCGACAGAGAGGGGGTACAGAACTTATTTCTTTACAAAGTTATTTAAAACAATTCTTTCAAATTATACTGAAATATTATATCAGAAAATACTCACAAATGATATTATTATATTCCAAAATCCTTTGAAAGCAATTTTCAAAACCTAGGACTAAAATTTCCCATTTTCATTTATTTTATTTTAAATCATATTTTCAATAAATATTTATAAATTTCACTACCTAACAACCAAATATAACCTTTATAATTTTTTTTACTTTATATACAGAAAATATATAGGTAAAATTATTTCGTTACCTATATTCAAAACAAATATTGTGTCGGTCTGTCCTATTATGTTTTAGAAATCCCAATTGATGTCATAGCATCCCATGTACCAAATAGAATTTATAAATACCAAATGGAACAAATTAACATAATATCAAAACCTTTTTATAACACTAACAAATACGCTCTCTCATGTATATATGTATACGCTCAGCAATTCATCATAGGATATTACTACCCTATTGATAAAGAGTTAGACCCCACAAAGCTAAGGTTTATCGCAAAACCTGGCTCTGATACCAGATGTAATATCCCACCCTTTTTGTATGCTTTAAATTGACGATAAACCACACACGTCAGACTCAAACCATACAGAAGGGCAGATTGTTATGGGGTAAATAAGAAAAAGAAGGGAAAAAAGAAAAACAAAACAGAATCTTGCAGCGGAACAACAAAATATAATAATCAAACAACAGTTCATGAAGCTGTTTTATAAAACATTTGATTATACTTATACAACACAGATCAGAGTTACACATACCAGAGAATAATAAATAATGCAGCGGAACAATATGAATGTAGTGGAATAATATAATAAATAATAGTAATACAATCTTCGTCTTCGTCCTCTAGAAGTAAGGTCTTCAGACCCTGAAATGCTCAAGCTGACCCGAGCGAATTGAAAGGACAAAACACTCGAGTCAGAACTAAAAGATCCTATGTAAGTTAAATCAATGTAAGTAATATGAGTGGAACGGTGTCAGAGATGTTTACGGGATTTGACATCTCTTATCCAGTGTCAAACATGAGTGTTTTAACTTAAGTGATGCTCAGGATTCACCTCTTCTAAGGATCCGTTAAACTATTTACTCTTTAGTAATATTTTGGTATTATAATAATGTCTATAGTAAAATAAACTTACTTTTAAATAGCATTAAGGATTTAAATTTTCCACCTTAACACGTAATAATCCCAGCAGTCCATCCAGTATCATGGTCCCTTCTGATCGGGAAGCCACCAGAGGATACTCTACGGGCTACGGGAGAAAACCAAACTCGTACAAGGCGCGCTAGGGTAGGTGACATGGCACACAAGGCAATGACAGGGTAGATATACCAATTACGCATCCGGGCTGGTGGTAACATGTAGCAGCTACTACCACCCACCTCGAGCACCCCTAAAATCTAAATCAAAACAATCCAAAAGTCAGAATATAATATCGAAGGAGTGTGTCCGATAAGAGGGGCTACCTCCTTGGCCCGAGAATCGCTCCTGTTTTAGCCACCTTATGCCAACTCACGGGAGTTGGGTCCATGTATATACGTCAAAGGAACGCCGCCACCAACCTACTTCATTCTATAATCTCCACCGCGTACATCAGCCATCGCTGCTAAAGTTTAAAGCATGTTGTTTTTCCTTTTTAAGTTTGGAACAGAAGAAGCTTCCTGGGATTTGTCCTCTTGATCAGAAATCAAAAATGAGGCATCAGATGTGGCACTT
The DNA here is from genome assembly GCA_030765085.1 of Allium cepa. NCBI lineage: Eukaryota > Viridiplantae > Streptophyta > Magnoliopsida > Asparagales > Amaryllidaceae > Allium > Allium cepa. The sequence continues at coordinate 833,410,792 of CM060941.1, forward strand.
CTCCTAGCAGATGCAAATGCTTAAATTGTGAAAGGTATGTTAAAAAATGTTCCCTTGCTTCTTGTAGATGATTTCCATCTTCAATGGAGATTGATACAGTAGCCTATTAGAAAAGGTAAAGAAATGGCTAGTGGAAAAAGTAATCAAAGTATAATAAAGGACAACCTCTCATTTTACTTAATACGCTGGGTAGGCCTAATATTTCGATCAAAGTAGTTTCTTAATTTTAGTAATTACGAACACTCTAGCAAGGTCAACCCTTACAACAAAAGTGAGTAAGAAACTAAATTGCATTTTTTGGGACTCAATTCATTAATTGATTAACTGTTGATAAATTATTATTACACACACACATATAAAACCAGCAAAAGAATCTGTATATAAATTATTATTTTCAAGAACCGAATAAAGTTATTGCATTATGCTCATACGTATTTATACCTATTTTTTTGAAAGAGGGAAAAATACTGATCATTAATTCACAATATTATCTCTATAGCTAGAGAACATTTTTCTCCTTCCCAGTATTCTTATGGCACTTGTTAGCACCAGAATTGGTCACTAATACCCTTAAGTAGAGTTATGTAGAGAGATTAATGAAAAGAGTAAGTTAAAACTAAGGAATTACACAGTAGAATGCAATAATAACTATAAAAAACAAGAATACCATATTTATAGTGATTCGGCGTAACTGCCTATGTCCAATTTGAGTTTAATTTTTATTGCTTTTTCAATCTATTGAATAAAGATATAATCCAAACGCCAGTGACTTGAATGCAAATGCTAACTGAAAAAGAATGAGTCTTGAAAGTGGCAGAGTCCCCCCCCCCCCCGTGTTTTCCAAAAAAGGTCCATTTTCACTGCACCCCTGTTGTAACAACCAGAAATTTAGAGATTACCGTTAATATTAAATTATAATGCAAACAAAAATTTAATATCACGATTATAAATGAATTGGAGGAATGAAATGTGAGTTAATATTGTTTATTTTCTATAAACAATGTTTTGATGAATAAAACTTGGGGTTTTAATTTATGTGAGTTAATTTATCTCATAAGATGTTATTTCAACATATTAATGGTTGGAATAAATATAAATGAGTGAAAATAAGCATATAATATTTTATTTGTGAAATTGGGTTGAAAATAAATGATGTTAGTTATTTATTGAGTCAAAATGGGAAGTATTGGGATTTTATTCCAATAATAGCCTTTTGTAGTGAATAAAAGGGGCAAATGAGAAGAAAATGAATTTTTTGAAGTGTATTAATGATTGAAAATAGTGTTGTAATATTTTTAAAAAGTGTTAAAACATTTAATACACTTATTTGAGTTAAGAAATAATTTTTATTTGACTCGGATTGTAAAAATAGTGGTTTTTTGTCTAAAAATAACGATATTGTCAATTATTGTGTAAATTAATAGTTTATTATGAAAATAATATTTTAAGTGTAAAAAAAATATCGTGTTAATGATGTTCGCCTTGTTAAAATATGAAAAGTGCATTTGACCTCATGTAAAAAGAAGTTAATATGTGGAAGTTATGTTAAAAATGGTTTAAAACTTATGTATATTAGCCTAAATAATTTTCTAAGTGTATGAATTAGGCTTATAGGGTTATTTTGTGTCCACAAATCCAATTTATAGAATGTTCAAAGAGATATACATTCATTTCTCTCTGACTATTTTTTCATTTAAACACTTTTCTTCTAAAAACTTCAATATTCTAATCAATGGCCTCCATAAAAAGAGAAAATCAACGGCTTCTTTCTTATAAATCAATTTCACTCAAAATCTCTACAAATTAAGAAATTAAATCAATCAAATAGAGAGATAAGAGAAAGGTAATCTGCAATCTAATCTATCTTAGAATCCATGTAAACCCTAGAATGGTTTTCTATAATTTTTGTTTTGATCAATTGCTTCTTTGCATGTACTGTATTTTTCTATTTTCAGATGTTTAGGGCTTCAATTTTGTGTTAGAGGTTCAATCTTGCTATCAAATCCTCGATTCTTCACTGCAAATCAAAAGGTAAGTGTAAAAGCTTACAAATGCTAGCCAAAATCAAAGTTTTGAGTCGAATTTTCGTATTAATAAGGTTATGTTTCGTCTTTGTTATTTTCTGTTTTCTGTCGCCACATTGTTTTGGCCATAACTTTCTTGTTACCTACCAGAATTTAGAAATTTTTGAAGTTCTTGAAACCATATGATTTAGGATATAACTATATTGTTTTGAGTTTTGAGTATTTTCGAAGTTTATATGCTGAAAAATCCATATCTTTGTGACTATTCTGTCATTGACAGAGAGTGTTTATATATTTACCTGGAAAGTAATTTGATCATAACTTTCTTGTTACCTATCAGAAATTAGAAACTTTTGAAGTTCTGGATACCATATGATTTAGGCTGTAACTTTGGTGTTTTGAGTTTTCTGTAATTTTGAAATTAGATATGTCAAAATCTAATTAGCCCGAGAGCAAAACCAATATTTGCTGTCCTTGAAGCTGAAACGAAATTGGCCATAACTTTTTCGTTTCTTAACTGATTTGGATAATTTTATATGATCTAGAAAGAATGAATCATGTGTTACAACTTCTGTGTTTTGAGTTTTCTTCAATTTTTAGGTGAGCTATGTCAAAATCTAATTTTTCGACTGCTAACCCGAGAGCAAAATCAATATTTGCTCTGTGTTTGAAACCGAAACGAATTTGACCATAACTTCTTTGTTTCTTAACCAAATTTGATAATTTTGGATGTTTCGGAAAGCTTAGGTCATGTGGTACATGTTTTATTCATTGTATTTTCTAGAATTTTGAGTTTGGTTATAATTATGGTTGTATGTTGGTGTCCTGAGAACAAAATGACAGCAACAACAACTGTTGACCTTAGATTTTATTAGCTCGTTTTTGCTCTCATTCTCTTCGATTTTGATGATGTTTTTGAGATATTTTGAGAGCTATGATGCCTACCAGTAGGCTAGCTATATTTGAAGAATTTTAAATTCAAATTTAAATGGAATTTGAATTGATTTTGGGTTAAGTTTGAATTGGATTCGTATTGAATTAAAGTTATCGGTTTTGAGATATCCCTCTTAGTTTTCATTGCTTTCGAGAACGGTTTTCACTAAACCATTTTTGAAATACATGGAAATTTCAAATTATTATTACATGGTTTTTTTAATTATTTTTCTAAATAAAGATTGATTTATTTCCTATAATAAAGGAATTTCAAATATTGGTTTTAATAATCATTTTCGAAAAATCATTTTAAATTTCTATATCTCTAAGAAAATTATTTTATAAATAAAATTACCTATTTTTATGAATTTTAGATGTATAAGAAGGACAATTAAATGGTAAAGTATAACATGTGGTATAGGACACATGGATTTGCTTTATCGCTAATATCGGACTTGCACGATCGAAACCCTTTCGATGAACTATTTGAGATGTTTTAAGACGTTATTAAATTTTGGGTAGATAATATGGTCCGAGAACTCCAATTTAGGAGTATATTCGATGAAGGGCCATTTTAAGATGTGTTTCTTAATCGCCGATAAAATGAGATGAATTTAGAGCTAAAAATTCCTATTTGGAATTATGGTTATAAATATCCATCTAGATGTTATTTTTACTTGCCAATGAGATAAGGTAAGCTTCTTTATGATGATTTTACGATGTTGAGATGTATTATGATAGTTTTTACTTGTCGATGAGAAGAGACAAGTTACAATGCCCCTAGTACTCATCCATGAGATGAGACGAGCATAGTATTGTATTTACTTGCCAATGAGATGAGGTCAAGTATATTTTCTTGATGTTTATGATGTTTTACTAGTGTGGTACCAACTAATGGCTAGTAAACCATTAGGGGTGAACGTATGGTATGGAACGTACGTTAACACATATTGGGTTCCTATCTGGGAAGTTGAGACACGTTCACGATGTTTACTAGTACTACAAACCACGAGTACTCGATTGAAGTCATCGCGATGTAGTTGCTACTCCGATCATCACGATGTTATTAACTCGGGTCTTTGTGACTGGGAGTCATTATGATGTTATAGACTATTGTCATTCACGATGTTAAGATGTTATTTGACTCCAATCATCATGATATTTATGGTACCAGATAGTAGTACTAGTCACGATGAAGCGCACGTAGCATTGCTTCAACATGCAATCGAGGATTTGGCCAATCCGGGATTTCTTTGAGTTTTGATGTTTTAGACTTCACAGTCTTTAAATGATGGCTACATTGATAGCCTAGTGCTAGATGAGATGTATACATATATGGTGAAATCATTTATGATGTTACTCTTTGATTGAGTTGTTTGCATTATGGATCGATGATTTGATGTTTTTATAGACTAGTTGATGTTAAGATGGAGTTGAGATGTATTTATAAATTTATACCAGTGAGATGAGGTATAAATGATTATGAAGAATCTTTTATGATGAGTTTTAGGGATGGATTTGAGATGTATCTATATTCATAGCGATGAGATGAGGTATGAATAAGTATAATGCTTCTTTTATGATTTGGTTTTATATTTCCTTGAATGATCCTTGAGATGTGCAAATGAGATGAGGCACATCCATATGCGTTTTATTCTATGTATGAAGGATATATACCTTTGATGTATTTTTATATTGATAACCACTTCTAAGAACATAGTTGAATCATTTGAAGTCATTATCCATATTCATTTATACGGTCGATGATATATGGAGAAAGCGATGTTTATTGAATCTTATCTTTAAAACTTTGCTCGTCTATGTTCCTTTTGCTTAACTGTCAGTTATGCCACTTCAGTATGACTTTATCATCGTTGTCTCTTCTACTTGCCAAGAAGAGATGTTGTCCTTTCTTATGATGTTGAAACCTTGTTTAGGGCATGGCATCCTTTAAGAAAAAGGATACCATAGCTTTCAACTACTTATCCTTATCGATTACTCCGTTTAACTGATGATTTTAGCTAGCCTGGCCCGTGTGTTTTCACTCGGGTCAGACCGAGTTGTTTCAGGTACCATCTATTGGACTTAGCTTGAAGTTGATGTTGGATATCAGCTCTTCTTTCGCTTGGGTAGCTTATTTCTTCCGCATACTCTGATGATTTTACATTTGATTTGATGTATATGGTGTCGTCGTGTACCACCTTTACTGTATTCATATTGTATTGTACTGAACGTGTATCAGTGTATATGTATATATATGATGTTGATTACTATTCTGTGGTGTGATTTACATTCAGTTATTATATTTTGTTCTGATAGATCCATTAGCCACTTATAGTTTTGGATTAAGCACTTATTGGGTATGTCGATCCACTTGAGTTGAAAAAAATTAAATTGCATTTATAGACGTATTCAATAAATGTTTAAGACAAAATTATAGATGGTCGCCCTTAACAAGTGCTATTCTCCGCTTTAGTGGATAGAATTACTTGTTAATTCTCTTTACTAAGGTGGGTCTCGGGGTGGGGCGTTACAGCTTGGTATCAGAGCTGTGGCCAGAACAAAGTTGAATAAACACTTAACAATATGTATATCATGATACATCGAAGTATAATACGGGTGAATCATTGTCCTTTATTCAAGCTTGTTTTTGAATCGAGCCCTGATTCTTTTTTGATTTTTGGGATTGTTGAGATGGAAGATGTCTAGGAATATAAATTATACTTTGTAGCATTCCATAATTGAGTTTGATGTTATCTTATCTTATGAATAATCTTATTTGGGATTATTCTATTCTTATTTTTGTTGATGCGAGTGAGTTCGTATCGATGGAGCTGATTGATTTCTTTGTGCATTCTTGTTGCATTCCTTTGAGAGTTGTGAATCCTATTGAAGGGATCCACAGCGATTGGCTTGTTGTGAGCATTCTAAATTCTCTATTTGTTGCTGCTTTAGTGGGTATTTGTTTATTACTCACTATCTTGCAATGTATATGATTTGAGATGGATTGACTTATTTGATGTAAAGCCTGATCCTTTTGTCGTTATAGGATCCTATATTTATTTAGGCATCCTAATTTGATTGGTTTATTATTTCTATCATTTTGGAATGTTAATGATGATTCCGAAGTTTTTGAATTCACTCTTGAGTATCGAGATGTTGATGATATATCTCAAATTCCAGTCATGGTGACTTTGTTGTGCTTTTTTGAGTTCATTTGGATTTGACATCCAATTGGGCAATTGAGTGTTGAGGTAACCTTATTCCTGGCTCTTAGCTCTTCGGTTATCCTTCCACGAGGATATCCACTGAGGAATGAGGTAAGTTTCTAGATTTTTCGAGTATGGTTGAGTTATCATTCTACTTTGTTTGAGTGTTCTTTTCAGATACTCAATCAATGTTATCCTTTAGCATTACTCCGTTTGAAGCAGTGGTTCGTGGATTGTGTGTTTCTTCTCCTTCGAGAAGAATTTCTTGCTTATCATGTATCTTGATGATTTTTGGGAATGGCTCGTGACATCGTAAGATTGACGGACACTTTATCTCCTTTTGTTGATTTTGAGAATTGAGTATTCTAGGAATATCTTGATGCATACTCTTAATGTTCTTTGATTTGAGTTTTGAAGCTATATAAATATGAGTTTTAAAGAGAAATTTGAGCTTTGAGATATTTAAAAAAAATCAAAGAATATTTTGAGAATATACTTACTTGAGTAATATTTCTTTTATAGAAATAATTTGAGAAAGTTAGATTGTCCATTGAGAAGTTAAGAGTTCTGGTCGATACGCCTGATCAACGTTATCGATAGGAATCTCCTAAATGCTATGTTAAGGCAATCAGACACGATGGTTTGTGTTTTTAAAATTGAGATTTTGAAAATAATAATTTGAGATTAAATATTAAATTTATTTTTGAATGGTAATTGCAGCCATTGATTTTAGAGATGAGTAATAGAGTGGCGAGGCAGTTTTGATCGTTCGGTCAACTCCGCAGCCAACAGATATATTTATTTATTAGAGATTCAATGGCGAGGCAATGCCATTTATTTATTTTTAAATTATAAAGATGAGAATATAAATGAGATTATTTTTAAGCTGTGCTTTATTGGAAGTATATTTTGAGATTTTAGAATTTATATTATATGCATTGGATGTTTTAAGAGAAGAGTTATATGAAAATTTGAAGATTTTTTTTAACTATTTAAGTGGTTTAATTAAAAGAGTAAGGAGAATTTAAACCCTTAATTTATTTTGAGGAATATTATTATGGATTTACAAATTTCTTTGGAAATTAATTTTGAAGTAAGAGAAGAAATTTGGACTTTTAATTTGAGTTTAAATAACTTACTAAGTAATATAGTAAAAAGTTTGAAAATTTTCAAATGTTGAAAATTGAGATTTAAAATTTAAAAGGTGTTGAGTAAATTTTTTTAAATATCTTAGATTAAAAGATAATTCGAGCTTATATCCTTGTTCTTGAGTATATTCTATCTCTAAGTTATTATTAACTACGTGCATTTTTCGCGGTCGTTCGTGTTGGTGGCCTTGTAAGAGGCCATCTTGTGATTTATCAATCTTGTCTATTGTGTTTACCCTGTTGTGAGGATGTTCTTTCTGTATATATTTATGCGGAAAATCTTATTGATGATCTTCTTTATTGCTTAGAGTTTGGGTTTAAGTGAGTTTGATCCCGACTCTATTTGTAGAGTTTTGTGAAATCAATCATTTTCGATTGTTTAATTGTTGATTATCTTATTGAATTTTGATTCGAAGATGGGATATCTTCGAAATTCTTATGAGTTACTTGGAAAATTTGATGGTTTGCTAATCACTATTTTGGCATTTGATGGGCAATAGAATTAACCAAGTGAGCTTTTCCTTGTTTCTTTCTACCATTCTATATTGAGAGTGTGAATGGTTTGGAATTCGAGCTTGTCCTTATCCTTCGATGATTGTATCTTTAGTGTTCTTTACAACCTTTTCCTCTAGAAATTGCGAGGACGCAATTTTGTTAAGGAGGGGAGTCTGTGACAACTCGAATTTTGAAGATTACCGTTCATATTAAATTATAATGCAAACAATAATTTAATATTGTGATTATAAATGAATTGGAGGAATGAAATGTGAGTTAATATTGTTTATTTTATATAAACAATGTTTTGATGAATAAAACTTGGGTTCTTAATTTATGTGAGTTAATTTAACTTATAAGATGTTATTTCATCATATTGATGGTTGGAATAAATATAAATGATGAAAATAAGCAAAGAATATTTTATTTGTGAAATTTGGTTAAAAATAAATGATGTTACTTATCTATTAAGTCAAAATGGGAAGTATTGGGATTTTATTCCAAAATAGCCTTTTATAGTGAATAAAAAGGGCAAATGAGAAGAAAATGAATTTTTTGAAGTGTATTAATGATTGAAAATAGCGTTGTAATATTTTTAGAAAGTGTTAAAACATTTAATACACTTATTTGAGTTAAGAAATAATTTTTATTTAACTCAGATTGTAAAAATAGTGGTTTTTTGTCTAAAAATAACAATATTGTCAATTATTGTGTAAATTAATAGTGTAGTGTGAAAATAATATTTTAAGTGTAAAAAATATATCGTGTTAATGATGTTCAACTTGTTAAAATATGAAGAGTGCATTTGGTCTCATGTAAAAAGAAGTTAATATGTGAAAGTTATGTTAAAAATAGTTTAAAACTTATGTATATTAGCCTAAATAATTTTCTAAGTGTGAGAATTGGGCTTGTATGGTTATTTTGTGTCCACAAACCCAATTTCTAGAATGTTCAAAGAGATATACATTCATTTCTCTCTGACTATTTTTTCATTTAAACACTTTTCTTCTAAAAACTTCAATATTCTAATCAATGGCCTCCATAAAAAGAGAAAATCAACGGCTTCCTTTTTATAAATCAATTTCACTCAAAATCTCTACAAATTAAGAAATTAAATCAATCAAATAGAGAGATAAGAGAAAGGTAATCTGCAATCTAATCTATCTTAGAATCCATGTAAACCCTAGAATGGTTTTCTATAATTTTTGTTTTGATCAATTGCTTCTTTGCATGTACTGTATTTTTCTATTTTCAGATGTTTAGGGCTACAATTTTGTGTTAGGGGTTCAATCTTGCTTGCAAATCCTCGCTTATTCACTGAAAATCAAAAGGTAAGTGTAAAAGCTTACAAATGCTAGCCAAAATCAAAGTTTTGAGTTGAATTTTCGTATTAATAAGGTTATGTTTCGTCTTTGTTATTTTCTGTTTTCTGTCGCCACATTGTTTTGGCCATAACTTTCTTGTTACCTATCGGAATTTAGAAATTTTTGAAGTTTTAGAAACCTTATGATTTAGGATATCACTTTGATATTCTGAGTTTTGAGTGCTTTTGATGTTTATATGGTGAAAAATCCATATCTTTGTGACTGTCCTGTCACTGACAGAGAGTGTTTATATATTCACCTAGAAAGTAATTTGATCATAACTTTCTTGTTACCTATCGGAATTTAGAAAATTTTGAAGTTCTGCAAACCTTATGATTTAGGCTACAAGTTTAATGTTTTAAGTTTTCTGTAATTTTGAAGTTGGTTATGTCAAAATCTAATTTTTCTACTGCTAACCCGAGAGAAAAACCAATATTTGCTTTGTCCTTGAAGCTGGAACGAAATTGGCCATAACTTTTTCGTTTCTTAACCAATTTTGATAATTTTAGATGTTTCGGAAAGAATCATGTGTTACAACTTTCATGTTTTGAGTTTCTGTAATTTTCAGGTTAACTATGTCAAAATCTAATTTTTCTATTGCTAACCCGAAAGCAAAATCAATATTTGCTCTGTGTTTGAAACCGAGACGAATTTGACCATAACTTCTTTGTTTCTTAACCAAATTTGATAATTTTGGATATTTCAAAAAGCTTAGGTCATGTGGTACATGTTTTATTCATTATATTTTCTAGAATTTTGAAGTTTGCTTGGTCATAATTATGGTTGTATGTTTCTGTCCTAAGAGCAAAATGACAACAACAACAATCGTTGGCCTTAGATTGTATTAGCTCGTTTTTGCTCTCATTCTCTTCGGTTTTGATGATTTTTTTGAGATATTTTGAGAGTTATGATGCCTACCAGTAGGCTAGCTATATGTGGAGAATTTGAAATTCAAATTTAAATGGAATTTGATTTGATTTTGAGTTAAATTTGAATTGAATTCGTATTGAATTCAAGTTATCGGTTTTGAGATATCCCTCTTAGTTTTCATTGCTTTTGAGAACATTTTTCACTAAACAAGTTTTGAAATACATGGACATTTCAAATTATTATTACATAGTATTTTTTTTATTATTCTTCTAAATAATGATTGATTTATTTCCTATAATAAAGGAATTTCAAATATTGGTTTAATAATCGTTTTGCGAAAATCGTTTTAAATTTCTATTTCTCTAATAAAATTATTTTATAGATAAAATTTACTAATTTTTATGAATTTCAGATGTATAAGAAGGACAATTAAACGATAAGTAAAACATGTGGAATGGGACACATGGATTTGCTTTATCGCTTAATATCGGACTTACACGATCGAAACCCTTTCGATAAACTATTTGAGATGATTTAAGATGTTATTAAACTTTGGGTTGATTATATGGTCCGAGAACTCCATTTTAGGAGTATATTCGATGAAGGATTAAGATGTGTTTCTTAATCGCTGATGAAATGGGATGAATTAAGAGCTAGAAATTCCTATATGGAATTATGGTTATAAATAACTATCTAGATGTTATTTTTACTTGCCAATGAGATAAGGTAAGCTTCTTTATGATGATTTTACGATGTTGAGATGTATTATGATAGTTTTTTCTTGTTGATGAGAAGAGACAAGTCACGATGCCCCTAGTACTCGTCAATGAGATGAGATGAGCATAGTATTGTATTTACTCGCCAATGAGACGAGGTCGAGTATATTTTCTTGATGTTTATGACGTTTTACTAGTGTGGTACCAACTAACGGCTAGGAAACCATTAGGGGCAAACGTATGGTATGGGACGTACGTCAACACCTATTGGGTTCCTATCCAAGAAGTTGAGGCACATTCACGATGTTTACTAGTACTACAAACAACGAGTACTCGATTGGAGTCATCACGATGTAGTTACTACTCCGATCATCACGATGTTATTAACTCGGGTCTTTGGGACTAAGAGTCATTATGATGTATAGACTATAGTCATTCACAATGTTCACAATGTTAAGGTGTTATTTGACTCCAGTCATCACGATGTTTACGGTACCAAATAGTAGTACTAGTCACGATGAAGATCGCGTAGCATTGCTTTGGCATGCAATCGAGGATTTGGCCAATCTGAGATTTCTTTGAGTTTTGATGTTTTAGACTTCACAGTCTTTAGATGATTGTTACATTGATAGCCTAGTGCTAGGTGAGATGTATACATATATGGTGAAATCATTTATGATGTTACTCTTTGATTGAGTTATTTGCATTATGGATCGATGATTTGATGATTTTATAGACTACTTGATGTTAAGATGGAGTTGAGATGTATTTATAAATTTATACCAATGAGATGAGGTATAAATGATTAAGAAGAATCTTTTATGATGAGTTTTAGTGATGGATTTGAGATGTATCTATATTCATACCGATGAGATGAGGTATGAATAAGTATAATGCTTCTTTTATGATTTGGTTTTATATTTCCTTGAATGATCCTTGAGATGTGTAAATGAGATGAGGCACATCCATATGCATTTTATTCTATGTATGAAGGATATGTACCTTTGATGTATGTTTATATTGATAACCACTTCTAAGAAGATAGTTGAATCATTTGAAGTCATTATCCATATTCATTTATACCGTCGATGATATATGGAGAAAGCGATGTTTATTGAATCTTATCTTTAAAACTTTGCTCGTCTATGTTCCTTTTGCTTAACTGTCAGTTATGCCACTTCAGTATGACTTTATCATCGTTGTCTCTTCTACTTGCCAAGAAGAGATGTTGTCCTTTCTTATGATGTTGAAACCTTGTTTAGGGCATGGCATCCTTTAAGAAAAAGGATACCATAGCTTTCACCTACTTATCCTTATCGATTACTCCGTTTAACTGATGATTTTAGCTAGCCTGACCCGTGTGTTTTCACTCGGGTCAGACCGAGTTGTTTCAGGTACCATCTATTGGACTTAGCTTGAAGTTGATGTTGGATATCAGCTCTTCTTTCGCTTGGGTAGCTTATTTCTTCCGCATACTCTGATGATTTTACATTTGATTTGATGTATATGGTGTGGTCGTGTACCACCTTTACTGTATTCATATTGTATTGTACTGAACGTGTATCAGTGTATATGTATATATATGATGTTGATTACTATTCTGTGGTGTGATTTACATTCAGTTATTATATTTTGTTCTGATAGATCCATTAGCCACTTATAGTTTTGGATTAAGCACTTATTGGGTATGTCGATCCACTTGAGTTGAAAAAAATTAAATTGCATTTATAGACGTATTCAATAGATGTTTAAGACAAAATTATAGATGGTCGCCCTTAACAAGCGCTATTCTCCAATTTAGTGGATAGAATTACTTGTTAATTCTCTTTACTAAGGTGGGTCTCGGGGTGGGGCGTTGCACCTGCCCATCTATTTATAGATGTAGATAGGCTGGAATTCCTACGCAGGCCTAAAGACAAGGTACCTCGGACCATAATAGACAACTTATGTATGCCAAACCACGCGTACCGAACGGTTTCCTCCGAGTGATTCTTATCGAGCCAAATGACTAAGGCGTCCATGCCGAATACCCCAATGCCGAGCCACCCTTGCCGAGCGATCTTCAATGAGTTCCCAACAACGCCTTTCTTTTAGCTGGGCATCACACGCCATCCTTCCAGGCCGAACGACGAGTTAATCTTCCAGGCTGAACGACGAGTTTGCCTTCCAAGCCGAACGACGTGTTTGCTGGACCATTCTGACCAAACGACCTGTTCTCTGGCCGAACAACATTTTAACAGAACTTCTCGAGACCGATGAGATTTGCCGAACCATAATGAGCGTATGAGGCATTACGAACAATTCAGACAGAATGAGATGTTCCCTCCTTTTGACTGAGCCATACAAAAATGCCGCAATACATCGAATGCACCAAACCCTTTACACCTCCAGCCATTCCTTGATCAGAATCTTATATGGTGCCAACTATCACATTTGCTACTATCATCTTGTAGCCGAACCTAGGTGCTAGGTAACAGCATTACCAAGTATTGACTTACAAAGTAACTAATCAATAAAATTAATCTGAAAATAGGCCATGGAACAATAAAAGAAAAAGGATGTATTGGTCTTAATTAAAAAAAGTATAGTTTATTCCGACACGACTAATTGTTGTAGCCAGTTTTACACACACTTTTTGATGCCAATAATGGGGGGAATATGGTTGGAAATGTCTAGGAAAAGTAGTGTAATCAAGAATCATGTCAAAAATAAATGTACACATCAAATTAATAATGGAGAGAAAATGATTGGAGCATTGTAACGTACCTTCAAAGATTGACAATGGGTAATTTGAGTGGCTGTTGAAGAAAAAGGGCTTCTGGAGATCTGGAGATGTAGAGTGTTGTATAATTTCTGAAGGTCGAGGAGATGGAGTGTTGTTGAAGCCCGTGAGAGGTTGAATCGATGGCGGAGTTGTGGCCTGAGGTTTCGGTGGGCGTATTCTAGAGATCGACGATGGATTTGTGAGAGAGGAAGAAGAGTTTGATTATTAATAAAATTTGGGATAGATTATGTGGAGGAGATAGTTGATGTTGAGCGATTTATGAGAGGGGTGACATAATTTTATTTTCCAGCTTACGTTTTGCCACTACTTCCTGTACATTCTTAAGCAACTTTTAAGGAATTGTTTTTTTTAATATCTACCCATATAAATGCGACTTGTTTATTAAAACTCTGCACCATATTGCTGTGAATAATACATTTTCTTGTAGTGTATACTCTTAGGATGTAGTATAGTACTATACGAGTAGTGAAGTAAAGTAAATTTTTATGAAATGATTTATAAATAAAGATATGTCTTTATAAAATGTTTATAAACTTGAAGTTATGTTTTATGAAATGATTCAAAAATGATTTTAATTTGAGTGAAATAATATTTATTGAGCAAATGAAAATAAAATGGCGTATTTAACAAAATACGTAAGTTGAAGTAGGTCATTTTATTTGCATGAATGTTCTTGTTCAAGTAATTGAGTACATGATTTTGAGGTGGTTTGCACTAGTCCAAACGAGGATTTTTCATTTGAATCTTAGTGGCGAATACTTGGTACAAATTCTTGATATGATGTTATAGTTTTCTAACATAGTATATAGCTATGTAAGGAAGATGAAAGTTTCTAATCAAGAAAACTGATCGAAGTCTGCACTAGAAAGGTCAAGTGACTTATACTAATTGGGAAGTGAAATTATGTGATCGAGAAAGTGATTGGATTTGACATTGCATATGGATGATCCATGTGCATCATACAGGCTTAAGTTAGGTTATGTGGGCTTATAGAGAGTTTAGGAAATGAGTCTTCGATTTATTCTGATGTAGGATGAATAATCATCTGAGTAATGACCTGAGGCTGTCAAGTGTAAGATACACCTGTAGTGTATTTATCGTCCTTCTATGATGAGAGGGTTTGTAAACCTAGGAAAATTGTGAGCTATGCTTACTAGTAATTTTGAATACTGTTAAGTATTCTTTTTTGTGTTAGTTATGTCGGAATTTCGAGGATGAAATATTTTAAGTGAGGGAGAATGTAATGACCTGGAATTTTGAACACTTTGTATCTAAATACCCAAATTCGTTAAATATTTGAATCTTGGATTAAATGCGATTAAATTGATTTAATAACCTTCTTGACACCCTTTCAATTAATAACGAATGATGTTATGCTTGTTTTTGAAATATATGCACAAAAATGAACACTTTGGAGAAATATCGATAATGTGATCAAAAATTATGTTACTGATAAACAACTTTTTACTCGATATAAGTTGTTCATATTTTTTTTACACATACTAAATAACTCATTAAGTCATTTGGGAAAACTTTTAGAAGAAAATATGGGTGAGCTAACTCAACGCTTAAACGAGTAAGAAGTGTATATGTTAATTGTTTTAACTAGAATAAGTTGCTTGACTTTATATCATAGTTTTTTTTTATTCCTACTTTGGAAAGAAAATGGCATATATAAATGATGTTCTTGGACTTGTATGACTTTATATGACTTGTTACATAGCCTTGAAACAAAGCACATTGTGTTTAGTTTGACTTTGATTTAAATAGGACCTGATTTGAAAGTGATTTAATAGCGACTATCGCCATTAATCCACTTCGAATGCCTTGTGTTCAGTATTTTCTATGATTTTTTTATAGGGAGATCCATAGTGGTTTCTCACCATGATTATGATATATAATATGTGTATGTGTTACTATAAAAAGATTGGATGCTAAAAAGTTTGTTAGCACATTGAAAAATAGCAAAATTTTCAAGATTTTAAAATGGACCTAGGTCGCAGTCATTTGTAACAGTCAACTGTAGTAGTTTAAAAATGGCATATTTTCCTGAATCACTTTATACAGCATTCTGGATATTCTGTAGTTTCTGTTCAAGAGTGTAAATTTCTTTCAAATGATATAACTTCAGTATTTCACTTAAATCTTTTTAGATTACTAACTTATATTAGAGTATTTTAAAAATGGTTTGGAAAATTATGCATTTTTTATTTAATTATGAATTATTAAAGAAGAAGGTTTATTTTCATAAATAAGAAAACATGCTTTTTTCTAGTTGTTAATTAAATTATAAAATAGTAATTTTAAGTAATATTTTAAATAAATGTTTCAAACCATATTATAAGTATTTTAGGTATTTTTAAGTATAAATAATTTTTAAAAAATATGTTAAATATTTTATTACAGTAATAAAAAGCTTATGTAATATATTCTCTTTTAAATAGTTGTTAGAATTTTATTAAATATCTTAGCTTAATAAATTAGTTTGTGTGTCTATATATATGTGTGTATGTGTATATATATTTATATATATCATTTTTAAAGGTTTGTTATAAACATATAAGTTTGGAAAAGTAAGTTAAGTTTTTATAGAAGAATAAAAGTGGATTTTGGATTATTACACTTATGTTATAATAAATGGTTTTGTAAAGTTAATTAAAAAGTGTATTACCTTGTTTAATAAGTGTTGATATACATATAGCTTTGAAAATAAAGTTTTAAAGATAAAAATAAGCATGAAATGATTTTGGGTTTATGGTAAACAATGTCTGGGCAGCATTTGTTTTTAATCATTATTAGTTGTACTTAGTAATATAATTAGATCTTCAAAATGAATGTTTTAAAGATAATTTAGGTGAAATGGTTTGGGTTTGTAGCGACAAATGTTTAGTAAATTTTTATCTTTATGAATGGACATTTTAAAAGTAATGAAAAGTACAAATAAATTGGAAAAAGGTTATATATAGGAAAGATTTAACTTATAAAAGAAAAAGGGTTTATAATAACAATGTCCAAGTAACATTTTTTTAACCCCTTTGATTATATTTTAAAGTAAGAAATCTTTACAATGATTACTGAATATACCTGTACCATTTGGAAATAAGTATGTAAATACTTTATAAAATATTAAAATAAGCAGAATAAATAGTCGAATAGTAATATACATCTATGTATTTTTTGTAATGGTATGTTAAAATATATACAAGTATTTACAAAGGATTTTAATTAATAAAATTATTAATTAAATAAAAAGGGATTAGGATTTGCATAAGTAGCTTAATCGTGCTTCATGTGACTTATTTGTGCTTTATGTGACTTTATCATGCGTTGTATGTATTTTATGGAAAGTAATTAACCTATACTAAGCAATAAAAGCTGACAAACTAGGTTTATTCCATCTGTGAGAGTTAAGAATGATGTTCGAGTAGGGTTTAGAAGCAATAGTGCATTAACCTACCATCGTCACTCTTGACGAGGGATGGTATGAATTAAGAAAACCAAAAATGTGATAAGTAAATGAGACTTGGTTTCTATATATGATCGTCGATTTTATACTTGATAGTCGATTCGTCGACCATTGAAATTGACCAAATTAACTTTGAAAGTATATATAAGCATCATGTATACGGTTTGAGATACCCCGAGGAGGACTCATTCGTATGAATTATCTCTTGATTCCATAATGTATATATATGAGATCCCTTCTGGAGGACCAGAATCGAGTTAACTAAAAAATTCATCGTTTTAGTTTTGAAGAGTCTAGAATTGTTAAGTATTTTACTTATCGAATATCACTTTGAAACTGATATATTCACTTCTTTGGTTAGTGAATATTTAATTAATTTTAAATATTCAATATATAGGTTTTATAATGAAAATAAACTCGTTTTAATAAATTAATAATGATGGTAAAATAATTTTCAAAATTTGTACCAAATTAAATAGCTCGTAGAAAAATAGAAAATGCGACTGAAGAACGTTTTTTGAAATTTCGACCTTTGGACACCGAAGAGTTATTAGGAACGTTGTTCATAGCTACGTCAAAACACCAATTCTTTACAGAGCAATTTTGAGTTTAGAATTTAAATTCCAAAAATCCTCCATTTTCTTTGGACCATAACTTCTTCAAATATAATAAAAAATGAGTGATCCCTTTTTTAAATGATAGAGAAAAGAAATTCCAATAACTTTCTCTCTGAGTAAAAATCAGTTGCAAAATGACCTATTTTCAGATTTATTATCGAGAATTCGACGTTTATCCGAAGTCGCTCCACCTTCCAAAGCCAATCTTGCTTCCTCTTCCCTTCAAGGCCGACCCTACCCAGTGCATTTAGGGTTCAAAACTCCATTTTTCTGCTTAGGAACAGATGTGCTATGTTATACTCTGATTTAGCGAGAGTTTGGATAATATTCGGTGAGTAAATTCCCAATCTTTTGGGAAGAACTTTCCTTTATATGTTATGTTGATCCTTAGCTATATGTATGTTATATATATATATATATATATATATATATATATATATATATATATATATATATATATATATATTGGATCTTGGCATGCTTGAAATGTGATGATAAGTGCTAATGTATGGGTTAGTGTTAGCACTTGAATCGATGTGTTATTTCCAAGTTAGTAATTGTATATATATTAGTATATATATAAGTTGTTATATGTATGTGATTTGTGAATATAAAGGGTTAATGATGAACTTGAATATAGTCATAATCGGTTGAAAATAAAGTTGAATCTTTGAATGTAGTCGTGATGGTTTTGAAGTCGGATTTGATATTAAACTCATTTCAAGAGTTAAAGTTTAGATTTTGGTTAAAGTTTGTGTAATTGGTTTTAAAGTGTGAAAATTTACTAAGGTATGTTTCAGTTATGAAATAGTATGGTTTCAGTAAAGTGGCTTCGCTTAAAGGTAGGTTAAAGCAAACTACACTCATAGTGACAGTTGTTATGGATGTAGTTCAGAACATGTTTGAATTTCTATTTCAGTTTTGTTTTATTTTGAAATTAGTTTACAAATTTTTTCAAACCTAATTAGCAATATTAAAAAGTAATTAAGTGGTAATATAATTAATCAATCAATTAATTAGTTAATTAAAAGGTAATTAGCACTTAGTTGGTAATTAAGAAGGTGATTAAAGGTTAACGTCACTTAAGATAAGTTAACGACTATTAATTAATTAATAAGTTTTAATTAACGTTTTATATGGTTGAGAAATAATTAAGTGATTAATAATTATTTAATTAAGATTAACGGTTAGTTAATTACTAAGTAATTAATGGATTATTTAATTAATATTTAATTAATTAGGGCTTAACTTTTAAAGAATTTGGTTTAACCTTATACAAATTGCATTAGTAAGTTAATTAGCACTTAATCAAGTTCATTAAGCCTAATTAGAATTTATTTATGACTTAAGCTTGATCAATAAGGGTTATTAAGATTTAATTAGTGTTTAAGATGATTAAATCTATTTAAATCTTTTCAAAGATGCTTTTAAAACTGAACCGAATGTGTTTTAAATCAATCATTTTTTTAGGGAGAAATGATTCCAAATCCAAGGATTTCTTATCTGAACCTTATGCAACCATATATGATTAGGAAGATTAAATGACATTTGTTAGCAGAACAAAACACTATTCTGCTATAGTGTAAGTGGTTTGTGTAACGACCCGTTGAAATTAATAATATTTAATAAATTAAATTAATATAATTTCTAATTTGTTTAAGAATAAATGTAGAAATTTGGTATAGTAGTTGTAACCTAGTGTAACAATAAAAATTTATGACAATAGATTTGGATAATGTAATTTGTCACTTTTTGTTAAAAGTAAATTTTAAGAAATCAATAAATGTTGAATTGAGAATATTAATAAAAAAATATTAACTAAAATGAGATTCATTAATATAAAATCAGTAGTGAAGATGTCACCTTTGGTTGTAATAAAGGTGAATGCTATTAGTGGATGTCAACACTTAATAAAATTTATTTAGAATAAAAAGAATTTAAATGCATGTTTGAATAGAGTATTAAATTGATAGATTAAGCGTAAGTAATTAGAATTTAACCCTATAAGATATGGAACTGAATGTATGAATATAATTTTGTAGAAATAGTTAATTAACAACTTATTTGTGCATACCCAATTTAATATAAATAACAAAAGGGCTAGCACTTGATGTGCCTAAGTATTAATATATTGGAACTATAATAAAATAGAGAGTTTGGTAGTAAATAGAAATAAAAAGACCGTTATTAACTAGTAAATCAATAAATGGATTCTAACAATAGGTAGTAATTAATGCGTGTATATTGGGCATTTGCGGATTACCAATTTTTCTACCTATTCATATAATTTATTTATGTAAATCTAAACCTATGGCAACATTTTGTTAATAAATGTTGGAAGTGAATTTGAATATATCAAAGGATAACAAGTGTTTAGGTTAACCATTTATTTTATTTAGTTAAGAAGGGAAATAGATTGAAATAAAGCTAATTTAATTTTTTTGGTTGTTAATGGGTATAGTTAAATAAGGAGAAGTTATAGGAAATAAAACGCGCACTAATGAGATGTAATATAATTCCAAAGTTATTTATACCCACAAATAGGTTAATTACTGTATAGAAAGAGTCTAAATCAATAAATGAATTTATTAAGATTACATTTATAATTTTATAACCTTTATGCTGATTTAAGTTCAATTAATTTATTTGATTAAATAGTGCAGTAGCGTAGTTTTGTGCGGTAGTTGAAATAGCTAATTCTTTTAGGTGAAGTTAAGGCAAATTCTATGTATATATTTGACCTATTGTTGATATAGATTCTAGGAAGCAGGATCTATTAATTAAATGGAGTATTAGATTCAATAATTGCATTTATCGCATAAATAAAGAGAATATAACGGTTAAAATTGGCGTTATTGAAATTAAAAAGGAATGGGGGAATAATAATTTGAAATCATTGCAATAGATATTAATTTAAGGTTACCTTAAATAAATTAAGGTAATAAATGGAGGATAGTGTAAATATCTTTATAATACGATGATTTGTATAGTTAGGGTAGTTTTGATTTGTCACTTAAGATGGAGGATTTTTATAAAATGTAATAAATGCAGTTTAAATTAAGGCATTGACGTTTGGGTATTTAAGAAGTGATAAACTAAAATTTATTTATTTATTTGAAAATTTGAAATCCAATTTGTGGATTTATTGCAAATAAGTGAAATTTGTGTTTAACCATTACATCGATAGGAATAAATTAAATTTAAGGTTATATTAATAAAATTTGGACTAGAGAAATGATATGAATCGGTTTTAGAAGCCTTAAATATAAAATGGGAAGTAGACGAGATTTCACGTTACAACCATTTTTAAAAAATCCTGATGTATGTAGAAATATTTATGAAATATAACGTAAACCAATGTTGAATCAAAAGAATAGAGTCAACACTTATTTATTCATTTAATGTGATATAACTACGAGTATGATTTATTGCAAATTACATGGAAATCTAATATATAGGACATTACCTAAAAAGGAAGAGTAGATAAAATTTATGATAAACATATTTGTATATGAAGGTTATTGATTTAAGGAGAAATTGGGCAAGTTTTATGTATTTGGGTTAAGTGCAACCTTTAATAGATAAATTTAGTGCAATTAAAGAAATTGACAATTAATATTTCGATAACCTAAAATTTGATGGGATAAGAACATTTGGGTAATGAAGAGATGACAAATATTAGCTATGATTCTAGAAGGAATTAAATAGATAATGGGAAGATTAAAATCAGGTTCTAAGCAATAATTATTAAATAACAGAAGTTTAGGAGTAAAGTGAGATAATTGAAAATTTTAAACATTCATATAAGTCATTTGTTTATTAATATGAGTTAGCTAATAAATTTAATTTGGGAAATACCTATATATTGGAAACACATTTGTAAAGTGTAATTAATTGAATTTGGTGAATTGGGAATGAATCCACGGCTATAGGAATTGATGTAATACTACGCAAATAAAAGGTAACTGCATAAAATCAATGTTTCGTAATAAATTGTAATTGATAATTAAGTAGGAATGGGTTTGAATTTGACAAAATGGAAAATTTATTATTTGCTTACCCATCTATTCAATCTATTAAATTTGATCAGATCCATTTGCAATTAAACGAATTTATTTACAAGTTAGTATGTATTTAGCTGATAACTATAAACCAATTAGGGCAATTGGGTATATATATATTACCAGTTAAGTTATATAAGATAACGGTTGACTTAATTAAGGGAGTTTATGTAATAATTTCATTTATTTTGTAAGTGGAAATAAAACGTTAATGATAACAAGTATTCAAAATTTACCATCTATTTAGTATATTAAGTATAATTGATAATCAACTGCAGCAAGTAATAAATTGTGACGCCCCACCTCAATACCCACGCTAGCCAAGAACACTACGGTGTAGTGCTGTCAACTAGCGCGGAGAATAAGGCTGTTGAAGAGCGACCATCCATGTAATTTCTTATCACACGGTGGCTATAAAATAATCTTCGGAAACAAATATTGAAGTAAGCATAACATGCGAATCAATCACAGATATCCATATCACAAAGGCGGAAAGAGATATGAATATATATCACATAAAAGTGTACATCAGAGTAGTGGTCTAAAAAGATCCACGATAATACAAAAGAATAGCAACGCGTGCTATACAAAACAATACAACTATGAGTCTATAACTCAAGTGTAAACAACAAAAGCTGCTAATCTAAACAAGTAGCCAAAAGTCTGAGTAGTGAATCACTGGGGGAGGAGTCAAGCAGTAGCACCTGTAACATCTCGGTCTGACCCGAGTATTATTTATAAGAAAATAATAAACGGATCAGTCTAGCTATAAATATCAGATGACATGATATAAAATAAAAGATATGGCATAAACATAAAATATCCATACTGACATACTACTATAAGTATGCAAATTATGATCAACAGGAGATCAACCGATAAGAGATAAATCAATATCACAAGAATCTTCTCAAAGATCCAAAGAGGGCATCATACCCTAAACTTGTACTCATGACAAGTCAAAGAGATAAATTCCAGAAATCAACACCAGAAATCCAGAAATCATAAAAAGGGAAAGAGGCCTATCACATGACGGTCCGAAGACCATGGGGAGCTACCCCACATGTGTGAGTGGAATCACACAGATTGAGGTCAAGACTAACCAAAAAGCAGAAAGGTATGTGTGAATGGAATCACACAAGTGGTGTCTAGTCTAACCTTGCAATGAAAGAGACATCGTGCAATTGCTAGTCTAATTCATAAAGCGATCATCAAGATCAACGAGAAGTGTCAATTACACTAAGCTAGTAAATATAGAAGTTTAGCTTCATGTCCCATAACCACTTGCTTAACTTAAATATTTACGAACAAACTGTAAATCTTCACTAATAAAATTGTCACAAGAGGTTCAATCGAACAAGTCCAAGAATTAACCGACGAAGTGAACGCAAGCGTTTCATACCACTTGTTTTACTAAGTCGTTTAATTAGATTTCTCATCCGAGTGAGGTAAAGGCTTGTATATACTAATAGATTGGAAAACGGTTTAAGAAAAGAGCTTTGTTATTAAAAATAGAGTTGAAATTGTTTGTTAAAAGAGTTTTGATATTTACTACTAGTATTGAAACCTTTATATTATAAAGTGACAAAACACATAAGCAAGTGTAGAAACAATCAGTCACAAAGATCGCATACGGAGATGCGAATAAAATCCAAGGAAATCAGCTCAATATTTTTCAGATAAGATCCCCTACGGAGGAGGGGTCCAGGGGGGGTGGCAACCCCCCAAGGTGGGGGTGCGGGGGCAACGCCACCGCTTACGGGGTTCGACCTGCCCGGTCAGGTCGCGGGGGTCCAGGGGGCAGCGCCCCCGGCGGGGTGCGGGGCAGCGCCCCTACCAAAACGGTACGACCTAGTGAAGACAAAATGAGGTCTAACGACCTAAGGGGAATAGGGTCGAGCGACCTAATTAAACTCGCGACTTAATGGTGTGAAAGGCGTGCGACCTAATGTGTTACGACCTAAGGGTCGAGCGACTTAGTGGAACAAGGTCATACGACCTAATACTTGTAGTAGGGTTGGGCGACCTAATGGAGTAAACGGTCGAGCGACCTAACAGGTTATAGGTCATGCGACCTAGTGGGTTAACGGCCTAACGACCTAACGACCTAAAAACCCACGACCTAAGGGTCGAACGACCTAAATGGTCCAGCGACCTGGCACTAAACAAGGCCGAGCAACCTAATGGTACCCGCGACCTAGAGGTCAAGCGACCTAGGGATGAAATGGCCAGAGGATATAGGCGAGCGACCTACAACCCACCTACCCACGACCTACGACCTAAGCTCAAACGCGAGCTGCGAGCTACGAGCTAGCGACCTAGCGAAGTGAGAGAGACCGAGCGACCTACGACCTAAGGTCCATACGACCTATGACCTAACACCGAACAAGCATTAAGATGGCCCAGCGACCTATGGTACTAACTCGCGAGCGACCTAAGTCCTAGGTCGTGAGCGACCTAACTGCGAGTGAGCAAAAATGGCCAGAGCCAAAGCAGAGCGACCTAACGGCCATACGACCTACGACCTAAGGTCCTGAGCGACCTAACTCCGAAAACACGAAAAATGGCCAGAACGACCTAGGGGTTAACTCGTACGCGACCTACGACCTTAGGTCCACACGACCTAACTCCGAGCGAGCTAAAAACGGCCAGAACGACCTAAATGCAGAAATTTCACCCAAACACCAAAAATCGGAGTTTTTCGCCAATCCAATCCAAACCAAAAGCAAATATGCATGCTAAAGTGATAGGGAATCATTCCCAACAGTCCAAGATAGATATAGACTAGATTTGTGAGATAAAAATCTCACCTTTGCTCCAAAACCCAATGAAAATGAAGAACAAAGCTTGAAGGCAAATGGAGAAGCAACCACAAGCTTGAATCCGATGTCTTCTTCTTGAATTTGGAGTTGAATGTTGGAGTTGCAATAAAACAAAGACTTTGGAGTTTTAATTTCTCATTCCATTCACCATTTTTGTTGAAGCTTTAGTGTTAGGAAATGAAATGAAGCAATGAAGAAGAAGGGGGGTGGAACTTGGGCCTAATGGGCTAAAAGTCCAAACCAAAGGCTCGAGTGAAAAAGTGGTGAAATTCCACTAACCCCAAACATATCAATGTTTATACTTAGAAGATTGCAAACGACATTTCGAACTCAATGGAAGTGGTCTCGAGTACTAATTTGACCGTTTGCAAAAGGTAGCTTCGGACCAAAATCCGATTAACGATAAAATATTTAAATAAAATATTTAAATATAAAAATCGATAAATATGCGGGTTGTTACATAAATAATAAATACGTAACGTTAAATGAAGTAATATTTGAAATTTAATATTTAGAAACTATGAAAATATAAGTGCAGATGAAACTGGGGATATTTACATATTGAAATATGAATCCAATGATAAATCAATCTAATTGACAATAAATAATGGAAAGTAAATTTAATTAAATTTTGGAAATTTAATATATATATAAAGTTATAA
This sequence comes from Allium cepa, assembly GCA_030765085.1. NCBI lineage: Eukaryota > Viridiplantae > Streptophyta > Magnoliopsida > Asparagales > Amaryllidaceae > Allium > Allium cepa. The sequence goes on from CM060941.1 coordinate 833,435,964, forward strand.
ACCCTAGCTCCATCCTATTGTCATTTGCTGTATATTCATTTCTTCATCTCCTTCTCCTCCTCAAATGGTTGCAAAACCTAGAACTACTTCAATCCAAATTTCAATGAAAATGCAAACACTTCGGAAAAATTCCACAAAAAAATATATGTTAATGTTCTCGAGGCACGTAATCTACTGGTGCAATTCGTTTTCTGTTTTGAACATTCGTTTGACCAGAATTAATTCAAACAATCCGTGACCATTCATCATCGTCGTCGCAAACTTCGTCGGATCATCAAACCTTTTCTGGGTTTTGTAGAGTGGACGATGGGGATCGCATCTATATGGTTTGTGTGTCGTTTTATTTATTTTCAATTTTGAATTCAATCATCATTTTTCGCCATAACTTTCTCATACGAAGTCGGATTCACACGAAATTTCTTTTGTTAGGATCGTAATTTAATTCCGGATTTGATGACGCTGGTTTGGACGAATTCCGAGAAGGGCGAATTTTTGGGTTTAAATCGAATTTAGATTCGATTTAAATTCCAAAGGTGAGTGTTTAAACCCACTCACAACTACTAGAAGCTTTTATGTTTGTTAAACTAATTTTAGAAATGAATAGAAATTTATTTATGAGTATTTGGCATGTTTATTTTATTCATATCTGTTGAATTGCATTTATTTAATTTAACTGTTAATTTAATTAATTTATTGCGTATAAATTTACAGTTAAAATTTATTTGTTTGTATATGAACTGCTAGTTAACAGTTATATAATTTATTACTGAATATAGACTGTAGATTAATAGCTGTTAAATTTAATTTGAATAAAATTGCCAGTATTACCTGTTATGTAGTACCAAAAATAATATTGTTATTGATCGATACTGATTGATGATTGCGATTTGGATGATGGATGATGTTGATGAATGGATGTTTATTGTATATCATTAAATTGCAAATTATCATGCATATTTCATTTCATTCGGGATTGTGGTTTGAAATGATATACAACCGCAAAATTTTATATCTTTTAAATTGCGGATTGAAATGATAAATATCCGTATCACTTGACCATAGGATAGAAAATTATATACAAGCACCGTGGTATATATAACTATTTAAAGGTGATTTCTATGGTTTGGATGGAATACGGTTTATAATAATCTTAAATTTTATATTGTATAAATATTATTCTTCCATATATATACATATGAAGTTGAAAATTTTGAAATTAAAAGGTGTATAAATCTCTTTATTAAAAATGGAAAAAATTTAAGAAAATGGAGTTTGATAATTTATATCATATGTTTAAATGTTAAGTTTGGAAATTTTAAGATATGATATTTATAATTGGATTTTTTTTCCAAGATAAATTGAAATGAATATTCTAGTATAATTTGAATTGAAAAAAATATATATTTTATTACTAGAAATTGGAGTTCTTATTTATTTATGGATTTTATGTGAATATTCAAGACTAAATAATAGAACATTTAATTTGGTTGAAGGAATAAATTCCAACTTTAGTTTTGAAATATTAATACTCCAAATGGATATATATATATATATATATATATATATATATATATAAATTGAAGTGGTTTTGGAACTTGAGAGAGATAATACAAATTTTGGTTTAGACTTTAATAAAGAAATGTATTTGTAAAGCCATGAGAACTATTTTCTTTACAAAGTAACATTTAAGTTAAACCTTTTAATTCATATACCGTTGAATATCCAAACCATTCAAGTTTTAGAAGTTATGGTTTTAAATTATGATTTTCAAAATACTATGCTTTGAAAATATTTGATTTTCAGACGATATGAAGTTAAAGCATTTTGATTTTGGAAAAGAATTATATTTGGGATAAGTGATAAAATATGGTTTTGGGTTTTGAAATGATATCGTATTCATGGTTATGAAATGGAATGTTTATTCTGATTTTTAAAGTATAACCTATTTTTAAATGACCGCGGTGTTATAATAACGATGGGTTGGCAAAGAGACCGGGATCGGATATCTGACATACTCTCTGTCGATATCGAAAACCACTTTGACTAACCATGTACGCGGTGGAGATTCCAGAATGAAGTAGGTGGTGGTGACGTTTCCTGTAAGGTAAATACGTGGACCCGACTCCCGTGAGTTGGCATAAGGTGGCTAAAACAGGAGCGATTCTCAGGCCAATGAGGTCATTCCTCTGATCGGACCCTCCTCTTCGATATTATACTTTGATTTTGGATTGATTCAGTGGCCACTTCTATATTTTGATTTTGGGGAGTTAGTCCGAGGTGGGCGGTAACTGCGGCTACGCGTTTCCACCAGCCTGGATAGCAATTGGTATATCTACCCTGGCATTGCCTAGTTGTGCCGTGTCACCTACCATACCGAGCCTTTACTACGAGTTTCTATTTGTGTCGTACCTATGGAGTATCCTCTGGTAGCTTCCCGATCAGGAGGTATTACGGTACTGTATAGACTATTGGCATTATTTGTGTTAAGGGCTATATGGGTAACCCCTTAACGCTATTAAAAAGTAAGTTTATTTTATAAATAGACACTATTATAATAGCGCAATATACTACATAGTAAATAATTTAACGGATCCTTAGGAGATGTAAATCCCGAGCATCTCTTGAGTTACTGTACTCATATTTATTTCTGTTAATTTAACTCACATAAGATCTTTTAGTTCTGACTCGAGTGTTTTTGTCTTTTCAAATTCGCTCGGGTCAGTCCGAGCGTTTCAGGATCGAAGACTTTAGCTTTGAAGGACGAAGACGAAGGAGTCGTATTATTATTATCTATAGTATTGCACCACACTCATACTGTTCCGCTGCATTGATTGTATTGGTAGGTGTAACTCTGATATTTATTGTATAAAGCAAATCAAGTGTTTGTAAACTATTTTGAACTGTATATTTATTATTATATTTTATCCTTCCGCTGTGAGATTCTGTTTTGTTTTATTTCTTCTCTGTTTTCTTATTTACCCCATAACAATCCGCCCTTGCGTATGCTTTGAATTGGCATGTGTGTCGGTTTAAAGTGTGCGAAAAGGCGGGATGTTACAGTTGGTATCAGAGCTTTGGTTTAGCGATAAACCTTGGCTTTGTGGGGTTTGACTCTTTATTAATAGGGTAGTAATACCCTATGGGAGTCGATGAGTGTATATATATGAGAGAGCGTATTTGTTAGTATTAATAAAAGATTTTGATATTGTGTTAATCTGTTCCGCTTTGTATTTATAAATTCTGGTTGATGCATGGGACGCTATGTCATCAATAGGGATTTCTAAACACTTAATAGGACAGACCGACATAATATTTGTTTTTAATATAGGTGAATGAAATAATTTTGCCTATTATATTTTCCATATATAAAAATATTTTTATAAAGATATATTTTGGTTGCTATAGTTGGGTGTTAGGTAATAAAAATATTTGTAATGAATTAAAGCTAAGTTGAATTTTAATAAATCAAATTAGAGATTTTAGAAGTTAAGTCCGGGATTTTTGAAATCTTCTTTCAAAGGATTTATGAAATATAATGATTTGGTTTATAAATATTTTCTTATATAAATATTTAGTATAATTCGAAAGAATTGGTTTAAGAGGATTTTGAAGAAAATAAGTTTGTACTTTCCTCTCTGTCGCTGGAAAATAATTTCGGTGATGACGGCCGCATCATCGACTTTCATTTTCGAGTTTCGAAGGGTAAGGCCACTATAGTAAGTTCTACTGCAGATTTTTTTGAAATTATTTAAAATTTTAATTGTTTAAAGGTAATTAGAGATATAAAAGTTGTAAGAAATTAATTATCTATTATTTTAAAGTAATTTTGGAATTTGACCCGGTATTAATTCTTGAATTTCCATTAATTAGTTGTAAAAAAAAAAAAAAAATTTTTTGAGGTTAGTAAAATAAAGGTTAAGTAATCAATGAATTAAAAGGGTTGAGATTAAACTTGTATAAGTTCTTTTGCTTTTTCTTTAACATTAATAACTTACCAAGTATAAAAAGTTGAAATGTAAATTAAGAGTGGAATAGAATATTATGCAGGTAGAATTTTTGGAAATAATGAAGTATTCAATAAATTACTGTTATAAATAAGAATTTAATGGTATTAACTTAAGTGATGATTGGAATTTTACTAAAATTAAAGGTTGTATTATTAATAGGTGATTTTAACCGTAAGAAAGTAAAAATGAAATTCCTTAATTTATAAAGTTTGATTGTAGGGTTATTAACTTAAGCACGCCTTAATTTCCCCTATTCTAATATAATAGAAAGTAGGAAAAATATAAATGGCTGCAATACATAGTTAATGAATGAGTAAAATCTTTCACTTATAGGAATGCAAGTTATAAGATTAATAAATTAAGTGTAAGTAGAGGGTTACTGTAATTAAATATAATGGAAACTTCAACATTAAATAAATGAATGAGATTAAAGGTAAGTTGAAATTGTAGGTTATAAAACAAATATATATTAATTAAAGGAATGAAAAGAAACTTGTAAATTTTCACTTACATTCTTAAAATATATATAACTTACCATAAAATAAAAGTTGCAATTGCTAGTAAGAAAGTGTAAAGGGAAATCTTACAAGTGAAGCTTGAGGTAATTAAAGTATTCAATTAATTGCTGTTAAAACTTAAGCTAAATCGGAAATTTTACTATATAAGAAAGGTAAGTAGAATAAATGGGTGATATAAACTTTAGTCAATAAATTGGAACACAAATATGATAATTTTGTAATAAATGAAAATGAAAATTGTAAGAAGTAAAGGGATCACTCCATAAATGAAAGAAAGAAAATCAAACCATTGAAGAATGAGATAAATGTATAATAAATAAATTTGGGTGTTGGTTTGAATTGTGTTGTTTGATTTATGTTGTTGGGTAAGAAATTTGAAGTGGTTAAATGAATAAGTATCTATCTTTGTTCCATCTAAGACTGTTGAGTAAAGGATGCACTTGATAGTTAATTTCATTTCATACAAATTTCAAGTTTGAACCCAAACAACTATTTGTTTGATGGATTAAATGGTTGCTTTGTTTGTGTACGTATGTTGTTTGTAAGGTTGATGGTTGTTGAATTGTTTGGTTGATTAATGATTGAATCCACTTGAATAGTTCACTTTAAAATAAATAATATTTGAAATAAGATGTACTGTTTTATTCTTCCTTCTCCCTTCTTTTTCCTTTTCGGGGACGAAAAGTTTTGAGTGGGGGAGATTGTAACGACCCGTTGAAATTAATAATATTTAATAAATTAAATTAATATAATTTCTAATTTGTTTAAGAATAAATGTAGAAATTTGGTATAGTAGTTGTAACCTAGTGTAACAATAAAATTTTATGACAATAGATTTGGATAATGTAATTTGTCACTTTTTGTTAAAAGTAAATTTTAAGAAATCAATAAATGTTGAATTGAGAATATTAATAAAAAAATATTAACTAAAATGAGATTCATTAATATAAAATCAGTAGTGAAGATGTCACCTTTGGTTGTAATAAAGGTGAATGCTATTAGTGGATGTCAACACTTAATAAAATTTATTTAGAATAAAAAGAATTTAAATGCATGTTTGAATAGAGTATTAAATTGATAGATTAAGCGTAAGTAATTAGAATTTAACCCTATAAGATATGGAACTGAATGTATGAATATAATTTTGTAGAAATAGTTAATTAACAACTTATTTGTGCATACCCAATTTAATATAAATAACAAAAGGGCTAGCACTTGATGTGCCTAAGTATTAATATATTGGAACTATAATAAAATAGAGAGTTTGGTAGTAAATAGAAATAAAAAGACCGTTATTAACTAGTAAATCAATAAATGGATTCTAACAATAGGTAGTAATTAATGCGTGTATATTGGGCATTTGCGGATTACCAATTTTTCTACCTATTCATATAATTTATTTATGTAAATCTAAACCTATGGCAACATTTTGTTAATAAATGTTGGAAGTGAATTTGAATATATCAAAGGATAACAAGTGTTTAGGTTAACCATTTATTTTATTTAGTTAAGAAGGGAAATAGATTGAAATAAAGCTAATTTAATTTTTTTGGTTGTTAATGGGTATAGTTAAATAAGGAGAAGTTATAGGAAATAAAACGCGCACTAATGAGATGTAATATAATTCCAAAGTTATTTATACCCACAAATAGGTTAATTACTGTATAGAAAGAGTCTAAATCAATAAATGAATTTATTAAGATTACATTTATAATTTTATAACCTTTATGCTGATTTAAGTTCAATTAATTTATTTGATTAAATAGTGCAGTAGCGTAGTTTTGTGCGGTAGTTGAAATAGCTAATTCTTTTAGGTGAAGTTAAGGCAAATTCTATGTATATATTTGACCTATTGTTGATACAGATTCTAGGAAGCAGGATCTATTAATTAAATGGAGTATTAGATTCAATAATTGCATTTATCGCATAAATAAAGAGAATATAACGGTTAAAATTGGCGTTATTGAAATTAAAAAGGAATGGGGGAATAATAATTTGAAATCATTGCAATAGATATTAATTTAAGGTTACCTTAAATAAATTAAGGTAATAAATGGAGGATAGTGTAAATATCTTTATAATACGATGATTTGTGTAGTTAGGGTAGTTTTGATTTGTCACTTAAGATGGAGGATTTTTATAAAATGTAATAAATGCAGTTTAAATTAAGGCATTGACGTTTGGGTATTTAAGAAGTGATAAACTAAAATTTATTTATTTATTTGAAAATTTGAAATCCAATTTGTGGATTTATTGCAAATAAGTGAAATTTGTGTTTAACCATTACATCGATAGGAATAAATTAAATTTAAGGTTATATTAATAAAATTTGGACTAGAGAAATGATATGAATCGGTTTTAGAAGCCTTAAATATAAAATGGGAAGTAGACGAGATTTCACGTTACAACCATTTTTAAAAAATCCTGATGTATGTAGAAATATTTATGAAATATAACGTATACCAATGTTGAATCAAAAGAATAGAGTCAACACTTATTTATTCATTTAATGTGATATAACTACGAGTATGATTTATTGCAAATTACATGGAAATCTAATATATAGGACATTACCTAAAAAGGAAGAGTAGATAAAATTTATGATAAACATATTTGTATATGAAGGTTATTGATTTAAGGAGAAATTGGGCAAGTTTTATGTATTTGGGTTAAGTGCAACCTTTAATAGATAAATTTAGTGCAATTAAAGAAATTGACAATTAATATTTCGATAACCTAAAATTTGATGGGATAAGAACATTTGGGTAATGAAGGGATGACAAATATTAGCTATGATTCTAGAAGGAATTAAATAGATAATGGGAAGATTAAAATCAGGTTCTAAGCAATAATTATTAAATAACAGAAGTTTAGGAGTAAAGTGAGATAATTGAAAATTTTAATCATTCATATAAGTCATTTGTTTATTAATATGAGTTAGCTAATAAATTTAATTTGGGAAATACCTATATATTGGAAACACATTTGTAAAGTGTAATTAATTGAATTTGGTGAATTGGGAATGAATCCAAGGCTATAGGAATTGATGTAATACTACGCAAATAAAAGGTAACTGCATAAAATCAATGTTTCGTAATAAATTGTAATTGATAATTAAGGAGGAATGGGTTTGAATTTGACAAAAAGGAAAATTTATTATTTGCTTACCCATCTATTCAATCTATTAAATTTGATCAGATCCATTTGCAATTAAACGAATTTATTTACAAGTTAGTATGTATTTAGCTGATAACTATAAACCAATTAGGGCAATTGGGTATATATATATTACCAGTTAAGTTATATAAGATAATGGTTGACTTAATTAAGGGAGTTTATGTAATAATTTCATTTATTTTGTAAGTGGAAATAAAACGTTAATGATAACAAGTATTCAAAATTTACCATATATTTAATATATTAAGTATAATTGATAATCAACTGCAGCAAGTAATAAATAATAATTACGTAACGTTAAATGAAGTAATATTTGAAATTTAATATTTAGAAACTATGTAAATATAAGTGCAGATGAAATTGAGGATATTTACATATTGAAATATGAATCCAATGATAAATCAATCTAATTGACAATAAATAATGGAAAGTAAATTTAATTAAATTTTGGAAATTTAATATATATATACAGTTATGAACCCTAGCTCCATCCTATTGTCATTTGCTGTATATTCATTTCTTCATCTCCTTCTCCTCCTCAAATGGTTGCAAAACCTAGATCTACTTCAATCCAAATTTCAATGAAAATGCAAACACTTCAGAAAAATTCCACAAAAAAATATATGTTAATGTTCTCGAGGCACGTAATCTACTGGTGCAATTCGTTTTCTGTTTTGAACATTCGTTTGACCAGAATTAATTCAAACAGTCCGTGACCATTCATCATCGTCGTCGCAAACTTCGTCGGATCGTCAAACCTTTTCTGGGTTTTGTAGAGTTGACGATGGGGATCGCATCTATATGGTTTGTGTGTCGTTTTATTTATTTTCAATTTTGAATTCAATCATCATTTTTCGCCATAACTTTCTCATACGAAGTCGGATTCACACGAAATTTCTTTTGTTAGGATCGTAATTTAATTCCGGATTTGATGACGCTGGTTTGGACGAATTCCGAGAAGGGCGAATTTTTGGGTTTAAATCGAATTTAAATTCGATTTAAATTCCAAAGGTGAGTGTTTAAACCCACTCACAACTACTAGAAGCTTTTATGTTTGTTAAACTAATTTTAGAAATGAATAGAAATTTATTTATGAGTATTTGGCATGTTTATTTTATTCATATCTGTTGAATTGCATTTATTTAATTTAACTGTTAATTTAATTAATTTATTGCGTATAAATTTACAGTTAAAATTTATTTGTTTGTATATGAACTGCTAGTTAACAGTTATATAATTTATTACTGAATATAGACTGTAGATTAATAGCTGTTAAATTTAATTTGAATAAAATTGCCAGTATTACCTGTTATGTAGTACCAAAAATAATATTGTTATTGATTGATACTGATTGATGATTGCGATTTGGATGATGGATGATGTTGATGAATGGATGTTTATTGTATATCATTAAATTGCAAATTATCATGCATATTTCATTTCATTCGGGATTGTGGTTTGAAATGATATACAACCGCAAAATTTTATATCTTTTAAATTGCGGATTGAAATGATAAATATCCGTATCACTTGACCATAGGATAGAAAATTATATACAGGCACCGCGGTATATATAACTATTTAAAGGTGATTTCTATGGTTTGGATGGAATACGGTTTATAATAATCTTAAATTTTATATTGTATAAATATTATTCTTCCATATATATACATATGAAGTTGAAAATTTTGAAATTAAAAGGTGTATAAATCTCTTTATTAAAAATGGAAAAAATTTAAGAAAATGGAGTTTGATAATTTATATCATATGTTTAAATGTTAAGTTTGGAAATTTTAAGATATGATATTTATAATTGGATTTTTTTTCCAAGATAAATTGAAATGAATATTCTAGTATAATTTGAATTGAAAAAAATATATATTTTATTACTAGAAATTGGAGTTCTTATTTATTTATGGATTTTATGTGAATATTCAAGACTAAATAATAGAACATTTAATTTGGTTGAAGGAATAAATTCCAACTTTAGTTTTGAAATATCAATACTCCAAATGGATATATATATATATATATATATATATATATATATATATATATATATATATATATAAATTGAAGTGGTTTTGGAACTTGAGAGAGATAATACAAATTTTGGTTTAGACTTTAATAAAGAAATGTATTTGTAAAGCCATGAGAACTATTTTCTTTACAAAGTAACATTTAAGTTAAACCTTTTAATTCATATACCGTTGAATATCCAAACCATTCAAGTTTTAGAAGTTATGGTTTTAAATTATGATTTTCAAAATACTATGCTTTGAAAATATTTGATTTTCAGACGATATGAAGTTAAAGCATTTTGATTTTGGAAAAGAATTATATTTGGGATAAGTGATAAAATATGGTTTTGGGTTTTGAAATGATATCGTATTCATGGCTATGAAATGGAATGTTTATTCTGATTTTTAAAGTATAACCTATTTTTAAATGACCGCGGTGTTATAATAACGATGGGTTGGCAAAGAGACCGGGATCGGATATCTGACATACTCTCTGTCGATACCGAAAACCACTTTGACTAACTGTGTACGCGGTGGAGATTCCAGAATGAAGTAGGTGGTGGTGACGTTTCCTGTAAGGTAAATACGTGGACCCGACTCCCGTGAGTTGGCATAAGGTGGCTAGAACAGGAGCGATTCTCAGGCCAATGAGGTCATTCCTCTGATCGGACCCTCCTCTTCGATATTATACTTTGATTTTGGATTGATTCAGTGGCCACTTCTATATTTTGATTTTGGGGAGTTAGTCCGAGGTGGGCGGTAACTGCGGCTACGCGTTTCCACCAGCCTGGATAGCAATTGGTATATCTACCCTGGCATTGCCTAGTTGTGCCGTGTCACCTACCATACCGAGCCTTTACTACGAGTTTCTATTTGTGTCGTACCTATGGAGTATCCTCTGGTAGCTTCCTGATCAGGAGGTATTACGGTACTGTATAGACTATTGGCATTATTTGTGTTAAGGGCTATATGGGTAACCCCTTAACGCTATTAAAAAGTAAGTTTATTTTATAAATAGACACTATTTTAATAGCGCAATATACTACATAGTAAATAGTTTAACGGATCCTTAGGAGATGTAAATCCCGAGCATCTCTTGAGTTACTGTACTCATATTTATTTCTGTTAATTTAACTCACATAAGATCTTTTAGTTCTGACTCGAGTGTTTTTGTCTTTTCAAATTCGCTCGGGTCAGTCCGAGCGTTTCAGGATCGAAGACTTTAGCTTTGAAGGACGAAGACGAAGGAGTCGTATTATTATTATCTATAGTATTGCACCACACTCATACTGTTCCGCTGCATTGATTGTATTGGTAGGCGTAACTCTGATATTTATTGTATAAAGCAAATCAAGTGTTTGTAAACTGTTTTGAACTGTATATTTATTATTATATTTTATCCTTCCGCTGTGAGATTCTGTTTTATTTTATTTCTTCTCTGTTTTCTTATTTACCCCATAACAATCCGCCCTTGCGTATGCTTTGAATTGGCACGTGTGTCGGTTTAAAGTGTGCGAAAAGGCGGGATGTTACAGTTCGATTTTATGGATATGTGCTAACAGAATAAATCCCTGTTCTGCTATGAATTGATTGAATTATTTGGACTTCTGTTTAGCAGGACACATACTCCTTCTATTATGTTATTTGAACATGTAGAGTATGGTTAGTTCATATTGACATGTTCTTTCCTGATTTGGATATGAGTTGTATTCACAAACATGTTGCTTATATAAATAACTGTTAAGTGAATTGGAATTGAAATTGAAAGCTTTTGAATTAACTTCAATTCTTAAATAAATTTAGAGTTTGAAGTTTATAAATGACTTCAAATTTGTGTTATTATGTTATAAAGTTATTTATAAACAATAACCTATTTATAAAGGGATTTTACTGAAGATTTACTTAAAGTGTTTTAAAAAGGTAATTTGTAAATGATAATTTATAAAGGAAATTATATAAAGGTTTTATAAAGAAGTTTTATAAAGATTTTTAAATTAGAAAGGGATTTTTAAATCATTTTTGAAATTTTAAAGCAAGTTTAAATCTTGTTTGAAAATTTATAAAGAGGTAAGGAATGTGAAGTAAATGGGTTTAATTGTAGGTGATGTTTTTAAAAGGGAATTGTTGGCTATTTGATATGGAATTTTGAAGAGGGAATTCCTAAAATGTTTTTGGTAAATAATGTGAATTATTTCCAAGTTTAAAGGGAACGTTAGGGGTTTGGGAAAATGTTTTGAAAGATCTGTTGATCAGGTTTTATAAAGTGATTTTATTAATTAAGAATTAACTGATAAAGGCTTAGAGGATTTCATATGGAATTGAATCAATGTTTGGTTTTTTTAATTTGATAGTTAAATTACTAACTATTAAATATGGACCAAAACGTAACTTTAGAAATATCCAGGAGAAACATAAGAATTATATGCTACAATTACCGTTGAAGGTGCTATACTGTACGTATAAACTCGTTTGTTCTTCTAGGATGAATGATATAGAAATCCATCCACAAATGGTTAGGAGGTGAACTCCACTCTTGTCATTTGTCTATTTATTTCCTAATGATTCGAAGTTGAGATTACTGGAAAATATCGAAAAAAATTCGAAGAGACCAGGATCAGATATGTTATACGAAAACCCCTTTAATCCAATTCAATCATTTTGGAATGAAGACATCTTGAAGAATGGGATCGAAGACGGAGCCATTGAAGTACAAGGGCTGGTTGCTACTAATCCTCAGGGTGATTCAAAAACGGATGTAGTAGAACTAGTGCCTTCAATTTGTCCTTATTCTGAACAACTTGTATGGATGAATATTGGTGCGACATTACTACCAGGAGGGTAGTGTTAGCACTCCAAGAGGGACTGCTATTCTGAAAGGTAAAACGCAGCCTCATGCCTCATCAACCAGGAATGACTAAAACAAAGGAGATGCAATAAGGCTATGTGGGTCGCACCTATTAGGATATGTTGTCACCCTTCTAGATACGATACAACAACATATTTATGGACTGGCCGTGCATGAGATCTCGATGGAAAGGGTTGCAAAGCGACCGAAGTGATGACATATTCGGTACTATCTAGTAAGGGTTAGGCCGGTCTGGTGTTGGCAGTGACCTATAGGTTCGATCTAGGTACATTTTCTAGACGTGTACTGTGATGGGCGATACCCCCATAGCCGAGTCATTAGTTGGAATCCATTCTCTAATAAGAGCTTTACAGTTTTAGTTGTATACTAAATATGTTGGAACTAAGATGCAAGCATTCCAGCTATTTTAATAATTTACTTTGAACCCCTAGACATTATTATATTTTCACTGAATTTCTATAATAGTGTTCTAGTTATCATAAGATAAAAACCTATCCATTTTTATGTGCGTCATAATCTTATGATATACCTTTGATTTCAAAAGTGTTTTTAACATAATAATTCAGTTGCTTTGAGTTTACTCACACCAGACATATGTCTGACCAAGAGTTTTATTTTCTTTCCTTAAAAATTTTGGGTGCTCAAATTTTTATTAGTAGCCAAGTAGTTCAGGTTTTTACGAATGCATTTTGGAGAAGTTTGGAGCAGGAGGCTTCATCAATAGATAGTTATCATCTTATTTCCACTGTATATTATGTAATCTATATCTATGTATAAGGATAGGCTATTATAACTGTCCTAAGTTAGAAATTGTATTAATATTACTTTGATGTATCATTTTGTAAATGACTTTGTTAATACTATGTTAATTAATATTGTTTTTCCATTGCGTTATGAGATTCTGTGTTTGTTAATAGTTCTTCTATCTTTTATCTCATTTCTTTCCCCTAACAATCTGTCCTTTCGGCACTTAGTTGTTCGGCATGTTAATACCGTAGATGTATTAGCGTCGACTTCTAGGGTTTGGAAAGATAGGTCGTTATGTATGAGTTCTATGTTTTAGAGCGGTTATGAAGTGGAATATTATACAGTTGTACCATCTATCCTAAGGTTAAATCCATAGGAGAGGTCAACTTTAACATTACAGAGTAATGCTAGAGAGCTGAATTGTCTATCCTAAGGTTAAGTCCAATGGAGAGGTCAGCATTAGTATTTATCGGTTTACTTGTGCTAGTATGGAGTGATTCGTGTTCTTTTTGAGTGATGAAAACTCATTTGAGAGATGCCAAACGTGATAATGACATCAGATATGGCAAAATAAAGAGTAGGATGAACAACCTAGCATTTGCTAAACCATAGGAGGGTATAACAACTCCATATCTAGAGATGCTTTCGATATGTTGGCCAGTGGGAGTTGATGGTACTTGGTTCTACATGATTATATATGTTCATACGTAGGCCAGTCGTGTTTGCCTTATGATATATTTTATTTAGAGATATATAACACATGGAAGGTAACTTCTAATTCTTCTGCATAGGTATCTGCTTCTATTTGCTGGAGGCCTTTTTGTGGAAAATCCATATGCGAATGTACCTTAGTGGTCATAGTTGTACTTCAATATTTTGTATTGTGAGATCCTTGCAGCACGACTATTTTTATTTATATTCTACACCCTAGACATTATTTACTATATCACCTTATATACTTATCAGATGGTTTGATTTTTTGTAGGAAAAACTGTACATTAATCCGTACCATCTCAAAAGTTACTATTATATGTTAGACACATATTTCTCGAGTTTCTCATGCCAGAGTATGTCCAACTCATGGTTTTATATTTTTCTTTTATCCATGGATGCTCTTTTGAGTAGTTTGGAAAAGGAAGTTTTCATTGATATTTTATGTAGCTTCTAGAGATGAGCTAGATGCTTCTATTCACTTACCGTAGTATTTTTCTTTCCCTGCATTACTATTAAATTGTATATATCAACATTTATAAGGATAGACTGTTATAACTGTCTAGGCTAATGATGGTTCTTAGGATTGTAGCTAAGAAATACTATGTATCTTAAAGTGATAGTTTGTACCGTCTTTTGACGTTATATGTTATCGTTCCATTGTGACATTCTGATATTGTGTTCTTTTCTTTCTTGTTTTTTTTTTCATTTTATTTTACCTTAACCATTTGTCTTTTCGGCAATTGAGTGCTCAATATACGAATACCATTGACGTGTTAGTGTCGATATTTGAGGGTCAAAAAGGAAAATCATTTCATCTTCAATGAGTTTTGAGCTCTAAAAGCAATGCAAGAATATGGATATTTGATCCATATATGATCAAATATAAATGTTATGTGATGAATGATCACAATTCATAACGTATGAAACCTTGATGAAATCAGTTCATTGAAATTAGCAAGTAAACTATAGTATGAAATCGTGTATTCAATATGGTTGAATACTTAATGATCTTGTTTTTTTAAATGTAACACTGGACCAAAGGCTACAAGACAAATCTAAGGATTCGATCGCTGAAATGTCAGTTCGATTAGTTTACAGAAACTGTAATTTATTTGAGGTCCTTAAAAGTTAAGGATGACTAAATGCACTTTGGTAAAGAGCTTGTTATGATATTGTAGTAAGGATGTCTGTTAAATGGTTCAACTGTTTAGAAATGAAAGCGAATGTATAAGAGTAGATTCAACTGAAGGCACGGTTGGGATGAAAAGAGTGAATGACCACTTCTACTTCATAAAGAAACATCAAAAACGAAAATCATAAAATAATAGTTGATACTTAAAATTTGAATGAGAAATATGATTTCTATTCTAAAATGTATTTTCAAATAGAAAACTGTTTTCGTAAGATTTATTTCTTTGAATTTAGGATACTTGATCTAAAAATTCT
Organism: Allium cepa; assembly: GCA_030765085.1. NCBI lineage: Eukaryota > Viridiplantae > Streptophyta > Magnoliopsida > Asparagales > Amaryllidaceae > Allium > Allium cepa. Next base: position 833,451,460 of record CM060941.1, read on the forward strand.
CAACTGTAAACTAGTTGTAGTAAATGAAAAAATAGTCAATTTTAACTGGTTGAATGGAGCTTTGTATATAATATGCTATTAGTAATGGCAGAAATACCGGGAGCATATCATATAGCACTTACTGGTCACAACAAGTGATGAATATTGTATTCGTAAAATTTACTAAACGTTATTTATGAAAGAATGACTATTTTTCAGTGTGACTGAAAAATAGACGTAGTTTTATTTCAACATGAATACTACATTCATTACAAATATAACTATAGTACCAATATTTGTGATGCATTAGAAAATAAAAAATATTTAAATATACATATTTATAATATTTTTAGGATTATAGACTATGCCACAGTTTGGAGATATAATTCTTTGATTGATTAAGAATCATGTAGTACCAGTGAATTATATCTCAAATAGTAAAGGCAAAGCAACCATTGAGTAGGAGCATCGTAAGAGTTGGCAAACTCTTTGGATTGATACATATGGATGTATGCATTCATAAGTTTAATAATATCAAAATGTTTCCATATACTTCATTGTATTAATCGATGAGTTGTCAAAAACAAAAACATAGGTGTTTGATACATATAGTATGTCAATGGTAAGCTCATAGAATATAAAACGAAGGTAAATAACTTAACATGAAATATTTAATTCACATTCAGAACTTAACAAAGAAGCTTTAAGGTGGAAATGGTCCAAACAAAAGGTTGCGGCTGATTCAACGAAAGGCTAAACATCGCTTTGAAGTGAGCCGTAGTAAAAGCAATGTATAAACATAATTGCAAAAATTTATTATCGAGCTAAAGGTGATTCAAATTATTGAGGATATTATATCATTTTTATGATAACAATATAATAATAAGAGCTCTCTAGAATTCAATAAACATGCTCTGAATAGTTCCATATGATAAAGACTGTTTACCAACATCAGAGAGAGTTATTGACAGAGTAGATAGTTTAACAACATAGCAGATCCATTCATGAAGTTTCTTACTCGATCGGTTTCTCATCAAATCGATCAAGGAGATGGGATATAGATTCTATAATTGATCCTAAGTGCAAGCGGGAGATTAATAGAGATAGGGATATGCCCAAATAGCGATTATGGAATTTTTCACATGTATCTAAGTTAATAACCAATCTTATTCAAAATAAATGGTGTTTTCATCTATAATGTTATTGCTATAATGTTTTATACTAATTAATTAATTTAATTAAAAGTATATTAAATATAAAATCCATTTGTGGTATGTATTTTGATAATAGTTCTAAAGTAATGTAATCATGATAATTTAACACAACGAAAATAAACATACCATTTTAAATATTCCTTGTCAAAGTGTATCGACACTAGATACTGGTACATCCATTGAGACTAGAGCACGTAACGCTATCCAAAATATTGGGTAGTGTATTACTCATAACTATTGGGGCATCAAGGGGTTACATATTGATAATTATTGGATAAATATGGAATGACCATCCGATATGTTGGTTAATATAACTAAGGTCAAACAGAAAATATCAACATGATGAAATTACATAGTTCTCTTAACTTGAGAATACATTTGATTTTAAACAGGGAAATTCTGCATTGATTAAGTTAAATTATGGCACATCATCCATCGAACAACTATATTTAGGTTGAGTGCAAGTAATGGAAGTGAAGCACCAAAATGTTTGCGCCAAAATTGGTCACAAACACCCAATCGCAGATGAAAGCACCAATTCACAATCACGGATTACAAATAGAATATATGAAGAGGATATTAATATGAAGAATGACGAAAATTAAAAAGAAAGCGATGAAAAACGAGATTTATAGTAGTTCGACGTTGTAGCCTACATCCACGTCGAATATTTTGTTGTTTATTGATGATTCCCAACTGATTTACAAAAGTACAATCAATAGCACTTAAGTTACAATAAAGTTCTAGCAGAATAGCGGCATAGAAGAGCCTAAAATATTACTTTTATATAGGCGTAGTGGTGCTATTTATAGGTGTAGTCCTAGAAATATCTCCCTCAAAGCTTGGAATACTTCTTCTCACATGTGGGTAGGCCCACCAGATCTATCTGGGGTTGTTTCGGATCAATCCTGATCGATCCCTACTCTCTTGGTATCGATCCAGATTTGGTCCAATGAAGGTGCGATTGATCACGGTAGTTCTTTAGTGGATAAGAAAGCTTCTGTGAAAATTTCACGGCATTAGGACTTATAGTTTTTGAGTTATGATCGATCCAAGATTGATTTTGCAGGTAGCCCCTATAATACCTGGTCTTTGGTTCGTATCATTCATTTGGTCATGGGTCCGTATCAATCATTTGATGATTGGTTCATATCGATTGTTTAACTAATCGAAACGAAATATATAGAAATGGGATCGATACAAAATGGGTGGTTGTTGAACAAATGAACTCAGATCGATCCAAGAGATGTTATTGTTTGATGGATACGAACCGAAGGGTCTTGATGGATGGATACGAATGATGCTTGTGGGCAGATGGATACGAAATTGAGGTGGATCACATGGATATTGATCGATCCTTGACTTTGACCCAAGGTAACCCCTCCAATGACTCGAAGTAAATGCTGAGATGACCTGATGCAAGACAACGTTGATCCAAGGAGGTCCAATGCCATCCCCTTCAAAGAATGCCTTATCATGACCAAAAGAAAACACCTCTTTGACTCAAAGCAATCCTCCGGAAAACTCGAAGTAAACCCATTGTGATCCAAAGTAGCTCGACCTTTGCCAAAAACCCATACTTAATTATCCTACGCTGTTTGTCCATCGATTATGCTATATCTAGGCCTCACAACCATGCTTATTATCCATGATTGATCGTCAATCAATTCAAACTACAACCAAGTCCGTGATAATTCGGCTTCGATAATTGTACAGTCGATTGGGTTAAACCCGCCTGTATGTTGCCTTGTCGAAAGGCAGGTTAACACTTTGCACCCCCAAAACATTCCTCGCGATAGGAAGATGTGTTTTGTAGCACCATAAGTCTGATGCTTAGAATTCGATGACAACCTCTAAAGAGATTGATAATCTTACATGATTGTGAATAGCGATTGTTCAAGATCATATGCCATTCAAGGTGATATGTGACCGTTCGAGATCGGTTGTCGTTTGAGGTGAAATGTGACCATTCGATGTCGGGTGTCATTCGAGGCAAATTGCGACTATTCGAGGTCCGGTGCCGTTCAAGGCGAATTGTGATCGTTCGAGGTCGAGTGTCCTTTGAGGAGAATTGTGACCGTTCGAGGTCCGGTGCCATTCGAGGCTAATTGTGACCATTCGAGGTCGGGTGTCATTATATGCGAATTATGACCGTTCGAGGTTGGGTTTTGGAATTATAAATATTACATTTTACATTCAGATGAGTCTTATAATTGAAATATCCAACTAATAAAAGCAAGTACAAATACAAAGAAGAGAAACAAAAGCAAAACTAAAACATCGAAGAGCAAGCATCTCCATTATAGCGGTTTACGGTTATCTCAGAGCATGCTTGAGGACCATTCGTTATCTCGTACATGTGTAAGTGACTTAACCATTTTATTGTGGAGTTTATTACCTTTTCTCCATTATACCAATCAGTTCATGATAAGCTGATGCCTTGATCCGGGGCTGTCTTTATTTGATGCGGATGGTGGTCGCTCATATTCCATAGTCATTGTTCGCCTCTTCACGTACTACAATAGCCTACCTTTCTAGATATGTCCTTCAATCTCATCCCTCAAGTGCTTGTAATCATTTGTATTATGTTCGCCTAGCCCGTGGAATAAGCATATTCTTATTTCCATTCATTATTGGTTGGGTCCCTCGTGATTGGCCTTAGGTAAGGAACCTTTCCCCTAATGTCTTGGTATATTCGTTCCAAAGTCTCACTAAACTCCGTACAAGAGGTGAATCTCGGTTCATTTCATGGCCGCTTCATTTCATCAGAGCCATTCTCTGCTTTTCGCTTCCCTTTAACCTTGTTTGAATCTTTCCTGGGCGGATCCTCCATTTGACCGCATAAACATCAACTTCCTCGCTTTCCTCTCTTTCAGCCTTCACGTCTTCCTATCATAGAAACTTTTCTACCTCATGGTAAAACTCTCCTTCATCCATTGGTGGGTCCCTTTTCAATGAATTCTTGAATTCCGTGCTATCAGCTATGCCCGATACAGTTGCCATCAAAAGCGTGGACGGATCTGGACGATCCACCGATGCTGTCGATGCATTAAATCGCATCAAAATATTCCTTAGAGACTCTCTGGTCTTTTGTTTCAGTGTCGTCAAACTCATCACATTTTAGGGTCTCGAGATGTGAACTTTGAACTGCCTTATAAACCTTTCAATCAATTTGTTCCAAATTCTAACAGAGTCACTTTCCAGTTGCCTAACCATAGTGCTACTTTATCCGTAAAATACAAAGGGAAACACCGGGCCATGACCTCCTCCGATGCCCCCAGTACTTCCTTGTGCCTCATATACCTTTTCAGATGAATAGCAGGCTTCGTCCTTCCATTATACGTCTTCCATATTGGTAGCTTGAATTCAGGTGGATTCCTAGCCTGCCTAATTGTGAAACGAAGGGGCTCATGTTTACATCCTCCAAATCATTATTCACCAATCCTCCTCTTGTGGCCTATCTGACCATCTTTGCCAACCTATCATTATCACCATGGGGTTGTATTTGTTCATTGCCTCCAACTTGCCCCTTGAGTTCTCTAGGGATTCCTGAAATCCGCTCTCCTAGATGAGTATTCATTTCTCTATCGACGCCAAATTGTGCAGCACCGCCTGCTATCCTTCCTGGAATTGAGCTAACATTATCCGGGGGCATGCCCCCTAGTTCAGGAGATGTTCTTGATAGCCCCACTCTATTCCATATGCTAGTTGCTCCGTTCCCACGATTCTGGTTCTGAACTTCCACTGCTCCTGCTGCTCTGTCTTCACGACCCACATTTCCAGCATTCCCTGCAGCTACGTTCTCTTGATTTTGCACTCCAGCTTGTCCAACCCGTCGGAGTAGGTTACGCATTACTTCCTCCTGCTTTTTCAACATCCCATCTAGCATTGCACCCATCATCATCTCAATCTCATCTATGGTGATGAAAATTGAGGCCTGATTAGCTCCTGAGGAAGTCTCCTGACTTCCTTCATAATAGCCCCTCTCCGTTCTCTGTCTTCTTGTTGATTGCGTAGCCATGGCTTCCCAGATCCAAGTTCCTAAGCCTTCAAATCTAGAATCCAAGATTCAGAATCCATAAGCGCTAGCTTTCTTAATGAAAGCACCAATTCACAGTCACGGATTACAGATAGAATATTTAAAGATGATATAAATATGAAGAATGACGAAAATTAAACGGAAAGTGGTGAAAAGATGAGATTTATAGTGGTTCGGCTTTGTAGCCTACGTCCACTTTGAAGATTTTTCTGTTTATTGATGATTCCCAACTGATTTACAAAAGTACAATCGATAGCACTTAAGTTACAATGAAGTTTTAGCAGAGCAATGGTGTAGAAGAGCACAAAAAAGTTCTTTTTCTATATGCGTAGGGGTGCTATTTGTAGGTGTAGATTTGGAAATATCTCCCTTAAAGCTCGGAATACTTCTTCTCACATGTGGGTGGACCCACCAGATTGATCTGGGGTTGTTTGGGATTGATCCTGATCGATCCTTACTCTCTTCGTATCGATCATGATTTAGTCCAATAAAGGTGCGATCAATCATGGTGGTTCTTCAGTGGATAAGAAAGCTTCTACGAAAATTTCATAGCATTTGGACCTATAGTTTTTGAGTTATGATCGATCCAAGATTGATTTTGCAGGTAGGCTGATGGCGGCATACTGATGCCTTTATATCGATGGGCTATGCACCAATCAGTTGTGCAGCGATGACGTAGAGCGAGAATTACGTAGAGATCCATGTTTCCTGCTTGTAGACCACTTCCTTTGGTTATACTATTTCCTTCATATCTATCCTAGGTTGTTCCCTTTGCATCGATGCCTGGATCTTGTCTTCGTATCGATTGCCTGGTCTTTGGTTCGTATCGATCATTTGGTCATTGGTTCGTATCGATCGTTTGATGATTGGTTCATATTGTCTGTTTGACTGATCGATACGAAATATATAGAAGTAGGATCGATACAAAATGGGTGGTTGTTGAGAAAATGAACTCAGATCGATCCAAGAGATGCTATTGTTACATGGATACGAACCGAAGGGTCTTGGTGGATGGATACGAATTGATGCTTGTAGGTAGTTGGATATGAAATTGAGGTGGATGGTATGGATATTGATCAATCCATGACTTTGACCCAAAGTAACCCCTCTAGTGGCTTGAAGTAAATGTTGAGGTGACCGAAGCAAGACAATGCTAATCTAAGGAGATCTAATGCCATTCCCTTCAAAGAATGCCCTGTCGTGAACCTAAGCAAACACCTCTTTGACTGAAGGAAATCCCTTTGTAAACCTATTGTGATCCCGAAGCAGCTCGACCTTTACCAAAAACCCATACTCAAGTATCCTGTGCTACTTCTCAATTGACCATGCCAAATCCAGGCCTCACAATCACGTTTATTATCCATGATTAATCGTCCATCCGTTCAAACCAAAACCTAGTCCATGACAATTCAGCTTCAAAATTGTACAGTCAATTGGGTTAAATCCACCTGTATATTGCCTTGCCGAAAGGCGGGTTAACAACCTTTCAAGAGGGGATTCTTCTCCTCAGTTATATTAGGTTAGTATCACGGTCAATCAAAGTCAACTCAAAGTCAAAGTATTTAGCTAGAGCATTTTGATTAATAATAATTGTTATTATTGAACTAAGAACTTTGGGATTTGACTATAGAGTGGAATATGGACGATATGGGAATTTTAGCAATTACGAAATTACATAAGTCCAAAGTGATATAGTTTTGCCAAAGAGAAATGGTGTAAATAATTGTCACTACAGGGTAATAATAAATAAAAAAATTGGATTTTATTGATATATTTAGCCGTAATCTCCGACCAACTTCTAAGTGAAGTGTGAATGTTAATATTCAAATTGTTCGTATTAACCGCTGACCAAATTTACACCCAAGAGTCACACAACTGAAACATTAAATACTCCTATTACCACTCAATTTAGTTAATTTGAATTGTTATAAATTGATTAATATCCATGAAATACTATTGATAAAATTTTATTTTATGCATTGAAGAATAGTAAACAGTGCTTTAAAAATATTTAAAAATATACGTATTGATATGAAATATCAATATTGTAACGAACAAGTTTTTTTGACCCTCGAAAATCAATATTAATACGCCATTGTATTTCGTGTCGAGCATTCAAGTGTCGAAAAAACAAATCGTTAGGGGTGGAAGAAGAAGATAGAAGATAGAAGAAACAAAAACAATAATAGAATCTCATGTCGCAACGGAATAACATATATTAATCAACATAATAATTTACAAAGTTATTTCGAAAATGATACATCAAAGCCATGCTAATACAATCCTACTCTAAGACAGTTATAATAGATTGTCCCTACCCAACTGATATATGATACATATAACACCGTGGAAACAAGATAATAAATAACTATCGATGAAGTCTCCTGCTACAAGATCCTCTAAAATGCATCCGTAGGAAAACCTAAACCAGTAGGCTGCTCATAAAAATTTGAACACACAAGAGTTTTTGGAAAAGAAAAGAAAACTCCAAGTCAAACAAAGGTCTGGTGTGAGTAAACTCAAACAACTGAATTATTATGTTTAAAACCCTTTTAAAATCAAAGGTTTCTCGTATGACTACGCCATACATAAGCATGGACGGTTTTTTATCTTACAAAATAAAAGTATGTTTTATAGAAAATCCAGTGATACTATAACAATGTCCAGAGGTCAAAGTAAAATATGAAAATAGCTTAAATGCTTGCATCTCACATTTCAACATAGTTGGAGACAATCAAAACCACACGACGCTTATTGGAGGATGAATTCCATGATGTGATAAGGCATCGAGGTACCACTATCATGGTACACGTCTAGAAAATGTACCAAGGACCTTGCAGGATCCTTACCGTTTGTGGATGGATTTCCTTATCATTTATCCTACAAGAACTAAACAAGATTTATATGCACATTACAACATCATTGAGAACGACTATGCCATATAACTCACGTGTTTCCCCTAGATATGTCCAAAGTTATGTTTTCGTCCAGATTTTCTAGTCAGTTATTTAATTATCAAATAAAAAATCATTCAACATTGATTTGATTCCATATCGGATGTACCAAGCCTTTATTAATTAATTTCCATTAATTAAAATACTTTGCAAAACTAGTCAAAAGATCTCTTCAAAACACTATTCCAAAAAATCTTAACATTCCTTTACACTTGGAAAACATTTATATACTTATCTCAACATTATAAGTATATTACCATAACATTGGCAAATTTACCCCTTTAAAATTCTTCTTTATTTTTACAACTATTACTTACCATAAAACCAAACCTCTTATCCTTTGTAACAATTCTCTTTTTAAAAGCTCGCTGCACACATCAAATAACTTATAAGTTTGCGAAGTCAATTTATAAAACACCTTTATTAGTCTATAAGTCAATTTACAAAACCTCTTTACAAACCTCTAGAATCGTTTATAAAACATTACCCATTCAAAACTCTCTTGATAAACTTTCTTTAACAAAACTCCTTTACAAATATCTTTTGCAACCCATTCTTTTGAATCACTTTAAATAAACCTTTTTACATAGTAAAACCTATTTTAATAAACAAGTTATTATTTATAAATATATTTATAAAATATTAATATAACTTAAAAATTATTTATAAACTTTAAACCTAAATTGATCAAGGAACTAAAATTAAATTCATAGCAATACCTTATAAATTCGAAAAGAGCTTAGCAATCCCATTGGTACTTATTTAAGTTACCATTTTGTTTCAACTTAATTCCAAGTCACTTATCAATTATTTACATAGGCCAACATATATGTAAATCAAATCCATTATCAAATCAGGGAATAACATATCAATACAACTCAACTAGCATATACATGTCCAACCAATACAATAGCAGGATAGTGATTTGTCCTGCTAAATAGATGTCCAAAACAATTCAATTAATTTATAGCAGAACGGGAATTTATTCTGCTAAAACATATGTCCACACAAACAACAATTATAACAGAACGAGAATTTATTCTGCTATCAGATGTCCAAACTATCAAACAATCAAACTATAGTAGAACAGGGATTAATTCTGCTAACAATGTCCACACAATCAAACTATTTACATAACCTTTTCATAATTTTTTGTCCACTTAGTAGCATCGACATTTGAATCCCTTGTGTTCAAAACCATCTTTGAAAAATAAGTACCCTTAAAACAATTTGATTCTTGGAAAACAAGGATTAAAAACTTAAAACTCCATTTTATAATGATTAGTTACAAGCTAAACTGTTATTAAATCAAAATTAATCTTTATTAAATTTGAAATTAATTTAATTATAAATTAATGTTGGTTAAACCTTTAATGAATAATTTATTTATAAATTAAACTCTTTATTAAACTTTATTAATTATTAAATAATAATTTAAAACTTTTATTAGTAATTAAATATTTATTAATCTTAATTAATTAATTAATTAATCTTTTAATAAAAACTTAAATAATAAATTAAACCTTAAATAAATAATTTATTTTAAAGTCAAACCTTAATTAAGATATATTTAAAATTATCTTAATAGTTAGATAATAATTAACCCTATATTTAATTAATAATTAATTAAAAATAAATCATATACTTAACTTATAATTAATTAAAAATTAATCTTACATTTTGAAAGATAGTTAATTAGTAACTAATCTTCATTTAATTAAAATTAATAAACCTTGTTTAATACTTACTTAATTATTAATTATAACAGCTAATTAATTAATAACTAATTATTAAATTCTTAATTAACTTTCCTTAATTACTATTATTGTTTCTAAAAACATTTCAAAAACTCTTTAAAGCATAAAAACTTAGGTAGTGTTTAGTTTGTTGTTTTTAGTTTGGTTTTTCATCCATACAAAAATACACATGACGCATGCATATTGCCAAAAACGACCAATTTAGAAAACGAAATTAACATACAATATAGAAAACAACATTTTTCTTAGTTTTAAGTGTTTTGGAAAATAATACAAGTATGTGAAACAATCCATTCTTCTTTCATCCCTCTATCCCCTTCATCCTCCAATCCGTCTTTCTTTCATCCCCTCCATCGTCCCTCCATTCTTCTCATATTTGGCATACATATTGAAATCCGAAAACATAAAATTCATTTTTAAACCAAACATTACCTTAACTCTTCAAAAATAGGAAATTTTATAGAACTGTATGCTTTGCGACTGTCGCTATCGATGTCATAGCTTGCAAATGTTTTGGCTTTTTAGAAAATTACCCTACAAATCTTATTAACTTTCCAAAACACAAAATAAATAATTTAAAACCAAGTTTTTAACTTTAAAATCGATTTTGATTACAAACTAAAGCTCATACTTTTCACAAAGGATTTTCCATCGATAACCAAATCTAAATGTCAACTTTTCTTAACACAACAACCACGTAACTATGTCCATAACAACATATACATACCCCAAACCGAAATAAACAAGATCACACTTTCACATCCTTCGCAAAAGTCTAGGCTTCACATTCAGGCATACACTAACTTAACCACGAGCATTCACATATATAAACAACACATATATTCATCCAAACCATACAATAATCCAACTAAACAACCAATCGATTTTACCACCAAATAGTCAACAAATGCAAGGAAAAACTTCCCAAAATTAAGAAGTTTACTAGCTAGAAGTTTTCAAAACTCTTTTGAAAACTTGAAGTACTTTAGAACGTGCAAAGTTTTGGAAAAACACAAAATTAACTCGAAAATGGGTAATTTTCTACTCGATTATTGGACATGTTACTCTCAGAATTTGGAAAAATTATCAAGAGAAAATTTCTTATAAATTCTTTTCTCCACCATTTAAAAACAAAATGATACAATTTTGATTTGTTTTGAGGGAGACGGGGTCAACGAGGGAGTGGTATTTTCGAGCTGGAAAATCCAAGTCCAAAAATAGGTCTGAAAGAAATGCATTTTTGACAAAGCTAAGGTCAAAATTTGAAGAAATGGTACAATTGAAAGTTGCAGCCACTGAAATATTATATTATTTTAAAAAAATTCTCCATTTGTATCGCATATAAGGAAAATATGATAGGAGGAAGATGAGGAAAAATGAAGAATTGGAAGGCTATATATAAACAAGAGAAAAAAAGAAAATTACCTATCTATCCTTGTCCTTTTGCCCTTCACTCATTTTCTTCCACCTCACCACCTTGCCCCCCTCCTAACACTTCATGTTAAAACTTGTTTAAGTACTTAGTGTACTTTATGTCTCCCCTGATGCGACATTATATCTTTTTCTTTTTTCCTCTTAATTATATTTTAAACTTTATATACTTAAGTGTATACACATGCATACATACATTATACAAGCCTAACTTATTTAAAAACATATATGTTTGATTAATACAAGTAGCTTAAAACATTTTCGATAACTTCTATCAAACGAAAATTCGAAAATTCGAAAAACGTATTCCGATCACATTTTCGATTTTTCTTTGTACTAAATATTTTCGTAAACAAATTTTGAAAATTATTTTACATTCTTATTTATCAATTAAAAGAGTTTTATTTTTATTATAAAACCTATTATTGAATATTTAAAATTAATTAAATATTCATAAATCAAAGCAATGAAATTTTTGGTCATTAAAGATATACTTTTAAATTGGATTTAAATGCAGAAATTATTGCTTGGGTTTGGAATAGTTTCATGGTCCATTTATAAGCTTCAATAGGCAGTTATAGGCAAGTATAGGGGAGGCAGGCCATGTACTGTACATGGTGAAGTGGTTTAATAATTAGAAAGAAAAATTAGTAAAGAGAAAAAAGACCTTGATATAGCCATTGCAATAGCCACTTACTCCTCACTTGACATTTCCACTTACTCCTCACTTGACATTTCTCTTAGTCCTCTCTTGCAATAGCCATTGCAAGCAAGCCATAGCCCTAGAAATGTCCAAAATTACAAACACAAAAATCAAATAAAATTGAAGTTATTTGATCGTTGATGGCAAAGCAATTTGGAAGCTATTAACTTCAAAATTGGAATTGTATTCAAGAAGTTCTATTCTTCATTTCCATATGTAGGATTAGACTTTGGTAAGGGTATATTTGTGATTTACTAATGCTAAATTTATTTATTATATAATATATAGGTGTTAGTTAGCAATCATAATGAATTCGCATATCGATATGTTGTCATATTTGTATGGTTGGATATATATGTGTGTGTGTGTGTGTCTAATTTATTTATTTATAGATATAATGCATCATATTACTCATGGCCTGGTAAAAAAATATTTTGAAACTAAATTATATATATATATATATATATATATAAACAATTTCTATTTTAATTAAAATTAGTATGCAAAATATAATGCTACATCATACATAATACATGTTCTATATTTAAAAATATATATTTTACTAAAATACAAATGCTCTTGAATTAAAAAGCATTTTTTTTAATTTAAACCGTACATAATTTAAGTACCCTTTGTTTAACACAAAATTTGTTTGTATAACTAACAAACATATATATAAATTTATAAATAATATAAAATACAAGTATAAAATTTTATACAAAATATATCAGCACTTTCGAACTAAAATAAATAAAATTAATTTCAAATTTTTTTGTATGGAGATTTGAAATAAATAAAATTATTTAATAGTTTAAAACTATAAATATTATTATTTTTAACTTCTTGGCCAAGAGCAATATATATAAATATTAATTATTATTATATATATGTTATAATGTTTTGTAAGTGTATATATATGTGTGTGTGTGTATACGTTTGTACGTATTATATATATGTATGTATATATTGTTTAAAAAATTCAGCTTTCAAACTATGTATATGATAATTTTATTACGTATATAAACTTATACTGTATTTTAATGTTGAAATCATTTTGTTATATAATTATATTTTGTGTAAATACACACACACACACATGTATATATATGTGTGTACATATATTTTATATCTTTCATTTTTCCATATATACACACACACACAAACATATTTAGAAAACATATTTGTATATGAGAGGGGCTAACATGTCCATTACGGTGTAAATCCTAGCATATATACATGTGCATGTCAAACCATGTACACTTTGTTATAGTTGCATGTACATACGTATATGCATATGATACATACTGTAACGACCCAGAATTTTTAATAATTAAAATTTTAATATTTAATTAATTTTAAATATTAATAAGTGAATTTATAAGTCAAATAAATTTTTATCTGAATTATTGGATTTAATTGAATAATTAAATCGATAATTTAATATGTTAAATTGTGGAAATAATTGAAAATTGAGTTAAATATGATTGAAAATGATTTGTAAAATTTTATTTTATCATATTGAAGTTAGAACGATATTTTAGAACTTTTAAAATCGAATTAAAAGTTAATTTGTGAAAATTGAATATTTTAATATTAAATCGACTAGTGAAAATAGTCAATTTTTGAACAGTCTCAGAATTGAACGAAACTAGTTCCATTGGATCCGTAATAGTTAGTTATTACCGGATTTCAATTTTCGTGTCAATCGAAGTTATCGTTTGATCGTGGCAGCTCGAAACGCATCGATTTATTTTTAATTTAAATTTGACGAGTTAAAATAGCCATTTTTCAAAAAGTCTCGGATTTCGACGAAACCAGTTTCATCGGATCCGTAATGTGATATTTTTGTAAGGTTTCAAATTTCAAGTCAATTGGATTTACCGTTTGTCCGTTACAAATTAAAACGCCTAGAAAATCGCTTAAATCGGTTTAATTTAAATTGAGCGTTTATAGCCATAACTCGCACAGATGTCCGAATTAGCTTTCGAAACCTGTTCCATTGTGTCCGGAACGCGGGGTAAACCGTAGAAACGCTAGTTACGGCGCGTAAATCGGAGTTCGGAATTTCCGGATGAATAGTGTTCGAAAATTCTCTATAAATAGCTCAAAATTCACAAATTAAAAGAAAAAAAGAAAACCCTAATTTCTAAAGCTGCAGCCGCCTGCACATCTATGCACGGCCAGAAATGCTCATCATTCTTCCCCTCCGATCTCTCAATCCATCAGCTTTTAGACGAAACCCTCAACTACAATATTGTAGAGCACAACACGATCTTTAATATCAACGGTCAAGATTGCGAATAGCTTCACGAATCAACGGGAAAATGACCATGAAGTGGTCGGCCTGCGCACGTAAAACGAGGAGGAGGAGGGGGCCGAGCTTCAGGTGGTGGATGGTGGAGGTAGCTATCGCGAAGAGCTTCGAATTGCAAGTGGTTTGATCGAGTTTTATCGAGTATTGATGGAATAAATTGAAACCCTAATCTATGATGATGGGTTGAGTGTGCGGCCTGGAAACGTGATGGTGAACGTGAAGGAGAGAAGGGGGGGACGGTCCAGATGCAAGGATGGGAAAATGAACGGCTGATGTAGGTTTAGGTTTAAAATTTATTTGAATTTAGTTGTAAATTTAAGTTATAAAAATCGTGTAACTTCAAAAATTCATAACTTTTTCATACGAGGTCGAAAACGCGCGAAACCAGTTGCGTTGGAATCGTATGGACGAGCACTACGCGATGAAATTGGTTTGGAGTCGTTTGGAGTTAGTGAGAATTTTGGGTAAAATTAAACGTCCGTTTAATTTTATTCGAAATAAATCGCTAAAACGGAATTTAAAATCAAGGTGAGAACTTCTCACTCAATCGAATCAGTTTCGATTTTATTTTAAATAGTTAGATTTAAAATGTTTGAATGCATGTTTGAATGTTGATTGATATCTATTGATTGTTAAAATAGACATTATACGCCGTTAGTAAGCGGATGTTATTTATTAAAAACATATACCGCGAATATTTCATAAACAGTGAAATTGGTATTATATATAATATCAATATATATATATATTGGCATATGTATATATTGCAGTTGTTGATTCCCCGCATTTTTTAGCGGATGAGACCCTATTGCGCCGTTATTAAGCGGATAATATTTAAATCCCATATACCGCGATAATTTCGTACTGGAGCGAAATTGGTATTGTGTTAATGTTTGTGGATGCAGGAAAACAGGTTGGAGGGATCCAACTGGATTCCTCAACAGTTTTTATTTGATTTCAGATATTTTGATATTTGATGGATTTTCATATTGATATATGATATCGTTGTAGTCGTGATTGACTATTTGGTGTGTAGCATCATTGAACCAAGTTTTGGGATTTTAAAATGATTTATAAAGTGATTTTTGAAAATATACTTTATGTTTGGAATTTGATCTATTTTAAATAAATAAACGTCATAATTTTTAATGTTATAAAAATTATGATTTTTGTGAAAAATAGTTAAAAACTGATTTTTGAGAATATGATGCTAACGATTTTATAAAATAGTTTAATCGGGATTTTAGAATTATTGTGAACAGTTTAAATATAGGATTTATAAAATTTAATTATTTTATGAATCAAAAGAATGAAGTTTTTAAAGGAATTTAAAGACGTTTAAAATGAATAATATAAATTGATTTATATTAAGAGATTTATAAATGGATGTTTATAAATTGAAATATTGACATTATAAAACGAGTTTTTATAAGTGTTTGAATGAAGTGAAAATGAATTTTTGTAAATGAATGGAATTCATAAAATTTTAAATGGTGAAGTTATAAATGAAATTTATAAATAGTAAGATTTATAAATTTCGTGAAATTATTAAAGAATATATTTGGATAAATAATTGAATCTTATAAGTTATAAGATTTATAATTATGAAGTTCAAAGGAACGATTTTTGTAAAATAATCGTTTTATAAGCATTTAACTTATAATGTGAATTTTTGGTCTATAATTGAGTTATAAACTGGAATAGGTGAATAAAAGAATTTATAAAAAGGAAGTTTTTATAAATAAATAGAAATGGAACTTATAAACGTTGTTTTATAAATTCGCAAATGACTTATTTTGACAAGAAAATTTGTTGAAACCTATAAATGGAGTTATATTCACATTTTTGAATAGTGAATAATCCTTCGAATTAAAATGAATAAAAGGATGAAATTGTTAATGAAGTATATTCACGTTTTTGAATAGTGAATAACACGTTAAAGAAATTGTTTTGGATTTGGATGTTTTAAATAGAATTAAAACGATCGAACGATGTTTTAAATATGTTGAGATTCGAAACCATAGATTTCAACATTTATTGTCGAAATAGACGTTTTCGAGAAATAGAAGGAAATAGTGGACTATAACACTGTTGTTATAGTAAATGATTTCCGAAAGGAAATGTTTTGTATAGTATTGGGATTTATATATCTATTTTAATTTCGAATCCCTATACTAGTGATTTTGGGTTGTAGTAATGATGTTTTACGTAACATTCGTTTTGGCCCAAATAAATATGTTTAAGTGAATGATTTCCTTAAAGAGTGAAATATATACTTAATTTCGATTTAAGTATATTGAATATTTTCCAAGTGTTGAAAATAAATAAAATTTGTGAATTACTTATGAATAAATAAGTATGGAAATGTTTTTTCCAATGTGAAATGAAACGTTTAGAGAATTTATCTTTTTGAAGATAAATTGAAATGAATAATTGAAATCGAATATTCATTGATATTTTGGAATTATAAATTCACTAAGGAATTTATAAAGGAAGTGGAATTTGTTTAAAAATAAATATTGATTTATTTTTGAAGTATTGAAATTATATATCTAGTGAAGATATTTTGGAAAATAAATAATTTGGAAAATTATTTGGAAACTGGTGATGTGTGCATATCCAATGATAGTTCAATAACCGACTATCAATATTTCCTTTGAATGGGTAATTGATGTGATTTGTTGAATGTGAATGCTACACTTATTTTTTTAATAAGCGCTCACTATTCGGGTTAACCGGGAAAAGACCATGGGGTCGTATAACCCATTCCGAATATGTGATACGTCGTTATAATTGCATTGAAGATCGGTGTTGAAGACCCGGTATTTGCGAGAGCGATAGGATGACCTGTCGATTGTCTCTGCACTGAGTTGCAGCGGTATAGAGACTCCCTAAGTGATGGGAAATCCGATCAGGATTGTGAATATCCGGATTGCAAGGACTTCTTTGTAAGTGCCTTCGGTTTTGTTCGAGCCCGGAACAGACTTGTATGGATTGTATGTCTGACATTACAAGTTGAGATATAAAGCCGATTTCTTTCAAATATATTTCTGTTGGTGGCGGAGAATTTATTCTTTTAGCTTAACACCCTTCTCTGAGACGTACGAGCTCAGAGGTTATATAGTTGAAGTTATCAGCGATATATTCCCAATTTGGTAATGTGACATGCTGAGTGTTGCTGTAAATGATCATTGTGTTGATTATTGTGATAGGATCGTTTATTTGATCGTCTATCTTGGTGATCATTGTGTTGATCATTTGTTGACCCAAAGCATGGCTTTTGTATAAAGTATGTTTTTGTGGACGTGACTTCGTCGAACCTCACACCCCGGAAATGGTCAAAACAGGAAAGATGCGGCAAAGTTATGAGGGGTAGCTCCCTTTAGGGTATGTACATTTCCTTCTGGATAGAGGTGGTATCATGGTATGGAGCCCAGATATTTAACCTATGTGGTTACTACGAATTTATTACTTTGTGGTTGTTGGTTATCGGGATCCCGTGAGAAAGGTCGTTTACGATCGGGGAATGGCGTGCTCGTGTCAGTAGTTACCTAGTTAGGGGTAACCCGGCCTTGTGTTGGCAGAGTTCCGGTTTGGTTCTCGGGGATGTCTTTCCAGAGGCATTCTCATGTGGCAATGGGAAGTTCCTTGGCCTGACCATTCGTTGGAAATCCAAAGAAACAATACGTGACTTGTACGGTTTTAGTTGTAGAACCTGCCATCTAACATGGTAGCTATTAGTAGGCATAATATAATTGTACCTATGATGGCTAAGATTAATATTCTACTTTCGAAATGAATTTTTTCTACACTATGCACTAGTAATAATATCAAATGTTCTTTTTAAATGCGTATCAAGCATGTTTGACTATCATAAGGAGAAATCTCTCCAAGTCTGCGTTTGCATTGTGTGTGTGGCAGGAGGTCTTATGGTAATCTCATTTTTAAAAAGCATTACGAATTGAATTTAAAAATATTCCTCTATTTTGATTTTAAAGATAAATAAACTGTTTTGAGTTCTCACACCAGTCACATGACTGACTCGGAGTTTATTGTTTTCCTTCCTAAACTCTGGGTGCCCACCAATTTCCACATGGGCAGTCAAGAGTTAAGGTTTATCAGGATATTCTGGATATTCTGGAGTTGTTGGAGGCAAGCTGGATGGCATGGCGTATTACTAGTTTATATAGTATTTCTTTTTCCGCTGCACTGTTTGATGTTGTATATTGTTGTACACTCTGATGATATGATGTAATGAAATGTATAAAATGTAATAACCGATATAGTTCTTTGTTTAAAGATTATTCATTTATTATTATATGTTGTTCCGCTGCGAATTGTGAGATTCTGATGTTGTTCTGTTATTTTCCTTCTGTTCCGTTCTATTCTCTTTTCTTTCTATTTTAAAATTTTGTTCTATTCTCTATTTTCTTTCTCTTCTCTTTTTTGCCTCTTTTTCTCTTTTCTTTTCTTAAATTCTTTTTCTTAAACCATAACATTTCGGGTTTTTGGCCTTCGATTTCTCGGCAGTCGATAAAGTGAGTATCAATGTTGAATTTTCGAAAGTCGAAAATTCCCGTTTGTTACATTTGGTATCAGAGCTTATGGTTAAGCGACAACCATGGTTCTGTTGGGTATTACTCATTAGAGATAGAGTCAGCAGTACTCTAGATTGAGTTTGAGTGTAATAATAGATACGAGTGCGTATTTGTTAGTGAATATGAAATTGTTTTATATTGTGATGATTGGTTTGTTGAGTGGTATATAGATTCTGGTTAATACGAGTAATTAACGTTGTTGATAGGGATCTATAAACACTTGAATAGAACAATTCGACACAGTATTGTTTTGAATTGGGTAAATGAAATAATTTTACTTTGATTATATTTTATATATAAAGGAATAATTTTTCAGAATTATTAAAGTGTATATAAGTTGATTGTTTAGTTATTTGAATAATCTAAATTGAAGAATAATTGTATAAGCAAAAGAATTATAAAAAAAAGAATTGAATTATAATTAAAGTGATTTACAATTGTGAAATAAACTTATATATATAAGAAGTGAAACTATATGAATATATTTATGAATATGAATTGTAAATAAAAATGAATGTGAACTAAAGTTATGCAAATGAAATTCAACTTTTGTAATTGAATTGAATGAATGGATTGAATATTAATCAATTAAATGTGAATAATTGATATGAAATAATGAATGTAAGTGTAATTCATTAAAATCTAATGTTATTAGAAGTTGAATAGTTGAATAAGAAAATCAATTTAATTTAAACCAATTGATAAGCAAAGGAATTTGGTTGTATTTAATATACATTGATTGTTATATGATTGTTAGTTGAGTGATTGTATATAATTCATTAAGTGTTAATGAAATTGAATTAATGAAAATTGGAAGCTAAAGTAATTGAATTCAAATTAGAAGTAAATAAATTTGAATAGAATTGAATTTGTTTTGGAAGTGAACCAACTTGAATATGAATTAGTGAATATAAGCAAATTGAAAATGAATGTTAGTAAACCCAATGTTAATGAATCAAATGTGATTTAAATTGAAAAACCAATTCATTGAATATTAATGAGAATATGAATTAATATTTATTGGTTATGGATGTTAGTTGAATGATAGTTGGTTGATGTTTGCATTTGTTGCTTTTGTTTCAGTTGCTATATGATGTATATCGATACTATTACCTATATGCATGATTCTCATGTTGTTTGTTGAGTAATTAGTAGGTGCGGATCGCGTTTGCTTCGCATTTGGAGCTCGCTTTCGCGCTATATTAGCCGTATATGCTTGCTAATAAAATATAAGGTACATATCTCGGATTAAATACAGTACTTTTATACTTTTTCCCTTCGGGATGCCTCATTACTTGATGAGATGTATATTTGTGATATATATACTGTCATTTTTTTTTCGGATCGAGCCGCGCAAAGGAGACTATGGCGAATTTTTCCGAAAATTTAAGGCGTTAGAAAATTTTTTTGAGAAAATTGGAAAATTTTGAAAACTATAACTTTGATTTGGAATTGAAAGTTAAACAATAGTAGTTGTTTTTGAAAAGATAACTAAGTATGATTTGAAAACTTAGTAAGTAATTGTAAGAAGTTTAAAATTTATTTTGGAAAGTTAATAGATTCTGTAACTTTTCTTACTAGTTAATTTCGAGGACGAAATTCTTTTAAGGGGGGAAGATTGTAACGACCCAAAATTTTTAATAATTAAAATTTTAATATTTAATTAATTTTAAATATTAATAAGTGAATTTATAAGTCAAATAAATTTTCATTTGAATTATTGGATTTAATTGAATAATTAAATCGATAATTTAATATGTTAAATTGTGGAAATAATTGAAAATTGAGTTAAATATGATTGAAAATGATTTGTAAAATTTTATTTTATCATATTGAAGTTAGAACGATATTTTAGAACTTTTAAAATCGAATTAAAAGTTAATTTGTGAAAATTGAATATTTTAATATTAAATCGACTAGTGAAAATAGTCAATTTTTGAACAGTCTCAGAATTGAACGAAACCAGTTCCATTGGATCCGTAATAGTTAGTTATTACCGGATTTCAATTTTCGTGTCAATCGGAGTTATCGTTTGATCGTGGCAGCTCGAAACGCATCGATTTATTTTTAATTTAAATTTGACGAGTTAAAATAGCCATTTTTCAAAAAGTCTCGGATTTCGACGAAACCAGTTTCATCGGATCCGTAATGTGATATTTTTGTAAGGTTTCAAATTTCAAGTCAATTGGATTTACCGTTTGTCCGTTACAAATTAAAACGCCTAGAAAATCGCTTAAATCGGTTTAATTTAAATTGAGCGTTTATAGCCATAACTCGCACAGATGTCTGAATTAGCTTTCGAAACCTGTTCCATTGTGTCCGGAACGCGGGGTAAACTCTAGAAACGCTGGTTACGGCGCGTAAATCGGAGTTCGGAATTTCCGGATGAATAGTGTTCGAAAATTCTCTATAAATAGCTCAAAATTCACAAATTAAAAGAAAAAAAGAAAACCCTAATTTCTAAAGCTGCAGCCGCCTCCACATCTATGCACGGCCAGAAATGCTCAACATTCTTCCCCTCCGATCTCTCAATCCATCAGCTTTTAGACGAAACCCTCAACTACAATATTGTAGAGCACAACACGATCTTTAATATCAACGGTCAAGATCGCGAATAGCTTCACGAATCAACGGGAAAATGACCATGAAGTGGCCGGCCTGCGCACGCAAAACGAGGAGGAGGAGGGGGCCGAGCTTCAGGTGGTGGATGGTGGAGGTAGCTATCGCGAAGAGCTTCGAATTGCAAGTGGTTTGATCGAGTTTTATCGAGTATTGATGGAATAAATTGAAACCCTAATCTATGATGATGGGTTGAGTGTGCGGCCTGGAAACGTGATGGTGAACGTGAAGAGGAGAGAAGGGGGGGACGGTCCAGATGCAAGGATGGGAAAATGAACGGCTGATGTAGGTTTAGGTTTAAAATTTATTTGAATTTAGTTGTAAATTTAAGTTATAAAAATCGTGTAACTTCAAAAATTCATAACTTTTTCATACGAGGTCGAAAACGCGCGAAAAAAGTTGCGTTGGAATCGTATGGACGAGCACTACGCGATGACATTGGTTTGGAGTCGTTTGGAGTTAGTGAGAATTTTGGGTAAAATTAAACGTCCGTTTAATTTTATTCGAAATAAATTGCTAAAACGGAATTTAAAATCAAGGTGAGAACTTCTCACTCAATCGAATCAGTTTCGATTTTATTTTAAATAGTTAGATTTAAAATGTTTGAATGCATGTTTGAATGTTGATTGATATCTATTGATTGTTAAAATAGACATTATACGCCGTTAGTAAGCGGATGTTATTTATTAAAAACATATACCGCGAATATTTCATAAACAGTGAAATTGGTATTATATATAATATCAATATATATATTGGCATATGTATATAATGCAGTTGTTGATTCCCCGCATTTTTTAGCGGATGAGACCCTATTGCGCCGTTATTAAGCGGATAATATTTAAATCCCATATACCGCGATAATTTCGTACTGGAGCGAAATTGGTATTGTGTTAATGTTTGTGGATGCAGGAAAACAGGTTGGAGGGATCCAACTGGATTCCTCAACAATTTTTATTTGATTTCAGATATTTTGATATTTGATGGATTTTCATATTGATATATGATATCGTTGTAGTCGTGATTGACTATTTGGTGTGTAGCATCATTGAACCAAGTTTTGGGATTTTAAAATGATTTATAATGTGATTTTTGAAAATATACTTTATGTTTGGAATTTGATCTATTTTAAATAAATAAACGTCATAATTTTTAATGTTATAAAAATTATGATTTTTGTGAAAAATAGTTAAAAACTGATTTTTGAGAATATGATGCTAACGATTTTATAAAATAGTTTAATCGGGATTTTAGAATTATTGTGAACAGTTTAAATATAGGATTTATAAAATTTAATTATTTTATGAATCAAAAGAATGAAGTTTTTAAAGGAATTTAAAGACGTTTAAAAAGAATAATATAAATTGATTTATATTAAGAGATTTATAAATGGATGTTTATAAATTGAAATATTGACATTATAAAACGAGTTTTTATAAGTGTTTGAATGAAGTGAAAATGAATTTTTGTAAATGAATGGAATTCATAAAATTTTAAATGGTGAAGTTATAAATGAAATTTATAAATAGTAAGATTTATAAATTTCGTGAAATAATTAAAGAATATATTTGGATAAATAATTGAATCTTATAAGTTATAAGATTTATAATTATGAAGTTCAAAGGAACGATTTTTGTAAAATAATCGTTTTATAAGCATTTAACTTATAATGTGAATTTTTGGTCTATAATTGAGTTATAAACTGGAATAGGTGAATAAAAGAATTTATAAAAAGGAAGTTTTTATAAATAAATAGAAATGGAACTTATAAACGTTGTTTTATAAATTCGCAAATGACTTATTTTGACAAGAAAATTTGTTGAAACCTATAAATGGAGTTATATTCACATTTTTGAATAGTGAATAATCCTTCGAATTAAAATGAATAAAAGGATGAAATTGTTAATGAAGTATATTCACGTTTTTGAATAGTGAATAACACGTTAAAGAAATTGTTTTGGATTTGGATGTTTTAAATAGAATTAAAACGATCGAACGATGTTTTAAATAGTTGAGATTCGAAACCATAGATTTCAACATTTATTGTCGAAATAGACGTTTTCGAGAAATAGAAGGAAATAGTGGACTATAACACTGTTGTTATAGTAAATGATTTCCGAAAGGAAATGTTTTGTATAGTATTGGGATTTATATATCTATTTTAATTTCGAATCCCTATACTAGTGATTTTGGGTTGTAGTAACGATGTTTTACGTAACATTCGTTTTGGCCCAAATAAATATGTTTAAGTGAATGATTTCCTTAAAGAGTGAAATATATATTTAATTTCGATTTAAGTATATTGAATATTTTCCAAGTGTTGAAAATAAATAAAATTTGTGAATTACTTATGAATAAATAAGTATGGAAATGTTTTTTCCAATCTGAAATGAAACGTTTAGAGAATTTATCTTTTTGAAGATAAATTGAAATGAATAATTGAAATCGAATATTCATTGATATTTTGGAATTATAAATTCACTAAGGAATTTATAAAGGAAGTGGAATTTGTTTAAAAATAAATATTGATTTATTTTTGAAGTATTGAAATTATATATCTAGTGAAGATATTTTGGAAAATAAATAATTTGGAAAATTATTTGGAAATTGGTGATGTGTGCATATCCAATGATAGTTCAATAACCGACTATCAATATTTCC
Organism: Allium cepa; assembly: GCA_030765085.1. Taxonomy (NCBI): domain Eukaryota; kingdom Viridiplantae; phylum Streptophyta; class Magnoliopsida; order Asparagales; family Amaryllidaceae; genus Allium; species Allium cepa. The sequence continues at coordinate 833,475,729 of CM060941.1, forward strand.
TTTGAATGGGTAATTGATGTGATTTGTTGAATGTGAATGCTACACTTATTTTTTTAATAAGCGCTCACTATTCGGGTTAACCGGGAAAAGACCATGGGGTCGTATAACCCATTCCGAATATGTGATACGTCGTTATAATTGCATTGAAGATCGGTGTTGAAGACCCGGTATTTGAGAGAGCGATAGGATGACCTGTCGATTGTCTCTGCACTGAGTTGCAGCGGTATAGAGACTCCCTAAGTGATGGGAAATCCGATCAGGATTGTGAATATCCGGATTGCAAGGACTTCTTTGTAAGTGCCTTCGGTTTTGTTCGAGCCCGGAACAGACTTGTATGGATTGTATGTCTGGCATTACAAGTTGAGATATAAAGCCGATTTCTTTCAAATATATTTCTGTTGGTGGCGGAGAATTTATTCTTTTAGCTTAACACCCTTCTCTGAGGCGTACGAGCTCAGAGGTTATATAGTTGAAGTTATCAGCGATATATTCCCAATTTGGTAATGTGACATGCTGAGTGTTGCTGTAAATGATCATTGTGTTGATTATTGTGATAGGATCGTTTATTTGATCGTCTATCTTGGTGATCATTGTGTTGATCATTTGTTGACCCAAAGCATGGCTTTTGTATAAAGTATGTTTTTGTGGACGTGACTTCGTCGAACCTCACACCCTGGAAATGGTCAAAACAGGAAAGATGCGGCAAGGTTATGAGGGGTAGCTCCCTTTAGGGTATGTACATTTCCTTCTGGATAGAGGTGGTATCATGGTATGGAGCCCAGATATTTAACCTATGTGGTTACTACGAATTTATTACTTTGTGGTTGTTGGTTATCGGGATCCCGTGAGAAAGGTCGTTTACGATCGGGGAATGGCGTGCTCGTGTCAGTAGTTACCCAGTTAGGGGTAACCCGGCCTTGTGTTGGCAGAGTTCCGGTTTGGTTCTCGGGGATGTCTTTCCAGAGGCATTCTCATGTGGCAATGGGAAGTTCCTTGGCCTGACCATTCGTTGGAAATCCAAAGAAACAATATGTGACTTGTACGGTTTTAGTTATAGAACCTGCCATCTAATATGGTAGCTATTAGTAGGCATAATATAATGGTACCTATGCTGGCTAAGATTTATATTCTACTTTCGAAATGAATTTTTTCTACACTATGCACTAGTAATAATATCAAATGTTCTTTTTAAATGCGTATCAAGCATGTTTGACTATCATAAGGAGAAATCTTCTCCAAGTCTGCGTTTGCATTGTGTGTGGCAGGAGGTCTTATGGTAGTCTCATTTTTAAAAAGCATTGCGAATTGAATTTAAAAATATTCCTCTATTTTGATTTTAAAGATAAATAAACTGTTTTGAGTTCTCACACCAGTCACATGACTGACTCGGAGTTTATTGTTTTCCTTCCTAAACTCTGGGTGCCCACCAATTTCCACACGGGCAGTCAAGAGTTAAGGTTTATCAGGATATTCTGGATATTCTGGAGTTGTTGGAGGCAAGCTGGATGGCACGGCGTATTACTAGTTTATATAGTATTTCTTTTTCCGCTGCACTGTTTGATGTTGTATATTGTTGTACACTCTGATGATATGATGTAATGAAATGTATAAAATATAATAACTGATATAGTTCTTTGTTTAAAGATTATTCATTTATTATTATATGTTGTTCCGCTGCGAATTGTGAGATTCTGATGTTGTTCTGTTATTTTCCTTCTGTTCCGTTCTATTCTCTTTTCTTTCTATTTTAAAATTTTGTTCTATTCTCTATTTTCTTTCTATTCTCTTTTTTGCCTCTTTTTCTCTTTTCTTTTCTTAAATTCTTTTTCTTAAACCATAACATTTCGGATTTTTGGCCTTCGATTTCTCGGCAGTCGATAAAGTGAGTATCAATGTTGAATTTTCGAAAGTCGAAAATTCCCGTTTGTTACACATACATACATACATACGTATACATATACATACATACATACATATATATATATATATATTATAATAGAAAAAATTATACAAAATAAATTCTTATTTACAAAAAATATACTAATTTTATTTAAAACAAAACTAGGAAAGTTCTAAATAAATTTAGACTGCATAGGTTTAATCAAGAATTTAGAAAGGTAAGAAAAATTGAAATTTACCCAACTATCCCACAACGTCCTAGCCCAGTTCCGACACAGTCTTGCATAAGGGTGTCAATAATGGTGAGATGAGTGGTATACGCCATCATTTAAGAAAATTTAGTAGATATAAATTGTAAAAAGTGAACTTATCTATGCGTCGCTATATTTTTGGGCAGTCCCAGCATAAACCTAAGCATTAAATGGCTTGAAGGTTCTTTAATGTAACCTACTACATTAAGGAGTGAGTAGGGGCCTTGGCTCGAAACTAAACACTGAAATGCTTTAAGGTTCTCCAGGGTGACAGGTGGTGCGGGCATGGACCTAAGTGTTGAGGGGCTTGAAAGTTCTCCATGGTGACACGCTGCAATAAGGGGCAACAGGCATTGCTGACTTGGACTTAAGCACTAAAGGGCTTAAATCTTTAGGATGACATGTTGCAATAAGGAGTGTCCAACAGTCCTGGCTTGAGCTCAAGAGTTGAGGATTTTGAAGGATCTTTAGGGTGACACGCTGCAATAAGAAGTGACAGGCGGTCCTGACTTGAACCTAAGCAAAGAGGGTCTTGAGGGTCCTCTAGGGTGGCAGGTTACAATAAGGAATTAGGGCCGACTTATTTCCAAGCACACTATGGTTGTTAGACTTCGGCACCACTAAAGGCAACAACGCCAATCTCAACAAAAGTGTCCTATCCTTTATGGAGGATGAGCGACATCATGGAAAAGGGGGTACCGACCATTCTGGGTGTGTATTTGATCTTCGATGTGCCTTGGCACGAAGGAGAGAGATGTCTCACCCAAACTTACGGAGTAGTAGGTAGTTCCCGAGCAAGGAACTGAATGCACGATGATTCAATCTTATTGGACAACCCAGTTGCACCTGATAAGGAAATAAACTCTCGAACTGAGCCTGCATCCTTTGTTGATCCCCCAGTCTTCATGGGGTGTGATCCTGATAGACCACATCTCTCTTCGATTATCAAACGCGGCTCAGAAGGCATGTCGGCTCAACATGGGAACCAACTCAAGGAAGGTATTTTGGACACTTTGCCTATTCCTCAAAATGTAGGAACACTATCAGAAGATATTACTATTATATTCTCTTACTTCATTCAGTTTTAGATTCTGCATCGGATGACCCTCCTACAACTCAAGAAATCCCCCATGAGCAGGAGGCATTAACTACGGAGGCCACAACTTGATAATTACTTCTTCGGATGGGGAGACACATGGTGACATCATATGCTTGATGATCAACTAATGGAAGCGCTCCTTAGCCATCAAAGCGATCCGAGTATTGAAGTGCCTTTCAATGTAGATGAAGATGTAATTATCACGGGCTCCTCGGGTCCGACCGGAAGCATTTCGATGGGTGAGCGCATGTGCCGAAAGGAACAGATAATGGAAAAAATCAAAGCCGAGATGGAGCAGGCTCATAGAGCTAGCGGAGCCATGGCGGGTCTTGGTTCGGTCTTTATTCTTGCAGTTTCTTCGGATGGCACCATTATTGAGACCACCGCACCTCATTCTTCTAGCATCGAGAGTGCCACCATTCCACCAGTTCCACACATAGATGATACTTCAATCCTTATGAGTTCTCAAGAAGAGACTGTGTCAATTCCCTCGATCGACTGGTGCGAGCCGAGGAGGCAAGGGTTCAAAGAGAGGTCCGGGAGGTAGCTTTGGCGGATCTACACCAAAAAAAATCAAGAAGAAACCGAAGGAGTAGATTTGCATTTTCGCTTCCTCTTTGGTAGATGGCTAGAATAAGCTTCTCTTTTGCTTTTTGTAGGCCATGTATAGATGCGGGTTTGGCCCTGCTTATAGGAATTCTTTGAACAGATTTATTAACTTACTTTCTCAAATAATAGCGCGAATAAAAATTTTCCTTTATTTCTAGCATAACTCTGTGTTTATTTGTCAAAGTACTTTAGCACTCAAATTTCCATTCAATGTACTCATGAAGCTTTAGTCTCTGAGTTGAACTTGAGTCCGATCATTAAGTCTTGAAGTCATGGCCTTGGGTCATAATCAAACATTGAGTTGGGTCTCAATGTTGCACTGTCCTGGTCAAGGGCTTGAACTTTAGTTATGCACCCAATTCTGGGGAGAATTGAAGTAGTCAGTTGGCTATTGTCCTCTACCTTTGCCAACTTTGATTTAACTTAGTCGGAACAAAATTAAAGTGACACAAGTTTGAGCGGTCGAAACACACTCGCTCGCTTGCTAGTATTTGCATCCACACTCTGGGGATTTAGACTTGTATGTCGATGGTCGGTCACGCCTGCATATTGTTTAGAATAATATTCATACTCCAGGGACTTAAGTTATTTTACAGGCGGTCGGTCACACCGTTTAATATTTATACTCTAATTCACACTTCAGGAATCTAGAGTCAGTTGACAGACTGCCGATCACATCTGTTTAAGTATTACGATCTTATTCGCACTATAGGAATAAGGAGTTGGTCAAGGTCATGGATGGTCGGGTCACATCCTCCTTGATCCTGTAAGTGAACTCGTAGATGGACAGATCCATCTTCTTTGAGTTGAAAAGAAGCGAGGTCGTGGATGGGTGGATCCATCCTCCTCGAGCTTTGAAAATAAGCGAGGTCGTAGATGGACGGATCCATCCTCCTCTAGCTTTTGAAAATAAGTGAGGTCATGGATGGATAGATCCACCCTCCTCGATCTTTTGGAAATAAGCAAGGTTATGGATGGACAGATCCACCCTTCTCGAGCTTTCGGAAATAAGCGAGGTCTTGGATGGACGAATCCATCCTCATCAAGATGGATGGTCAATCACATCTTAATTTTGGAGTTTGCACTTCAGCTCGCATTATAGGAGCTGGAGTTGGTTGGAGAATTTTCGTGTTTCGATTCTCCTTTGATTGATCGTTGTTTGCCCCCCGAGCTCGAGGTTTCATCTAGCGAGTGACCAGTCGGGTCACGATCACTCTCTATTTGAATAAGTCCCACCATAAGATGGAACTCAACTATGAAATCCCCCAAAACATGTCCTTGAATAGCTCGCCTTAGGGCTAACTGATATCAAATTGACTTAGCTCGATGTTCCACTTAATCTACCTGATGTCTCAGGTCACGCCAGGATTTGTCGTAATGGCTGGTCAATGTAAACAATTATCGGATGAGCTTGGAAATACGGATGGAGCTTTCTCGAGGTTACAACAAGAAAAGGAGCCAGCTTCTCTATCTTCGGGTTATTCCTTTCTACCCTCATCAATCTTTTACTGACATAATAGGCCGGTCATTGGATCCGATCCTCTTCTCGAACTAGTGTGGCACTGATTGCGTTAGCCGAAACCGCAAGATAAACATACAACTTCACATGATCAACCGGGTTCGACAAGATGGAAGGTATTTCCAGATGTTGTACTAGTGCTCAGAATGCGCCCTCGCAATCCTTTGTCCACTCGAAATTCCATTTTCCTTTTCTGATCAGGTCGAAGAAGGGAATGCACTTGTCTGTGGATCGGTAAATGAACCTGCTTAAAGCTCCTGTTGAATATGCAAGTATATGCTTTTTGTTTGATGTTAATAAACATATATATATATGTGTGTGTGTGTGTGTGTGTGTGTATTCATTGAAATGTTTTTTTTAGTGTACAATTTTATTTTTCACATAATTAAATAAATATTTGCTTGATAAAATAAATAACATAGAATTTTAAATTTAAACAGATATTTTATTCAAACAGATATTTATTACAATTTTGAATAGTACAAATTTGAACTCTCACTATATATATACACACACAATTTCAAATATAATATTCATTTACATTTGCACCTCACTACATATCACTCATTCACTCGTATTCAATCTTCTACTCTATTCCAGATTGAATTTAGCATCTGAATTATCTGCAAAATAAACACTGAAGCAGTAAAATTAAAAAAGAAACATTTTTTGCAGTGTAAACAAAAGTTAAATGTGTATTTTTGAAAATATTATTTGCCTTAGTTATTTAGGTTTTTCATCATCATTTCATTTTGAATTCATTAAACATGAACAACTTGTGACATGCACAGTGTATCACTGTACATGCCATAAGGCGTGCACATCGATATACACTTGACAAAATTACAAGGACAGGTGAGCACAAGGTCAAACACAATCAAAAGCCGAGTTCAACTCAAGTGTAATAAAAATAAAGTCACAAAATGAGCATAAGGTCAAACCCGAGCTTTAAGCTTGATGCAACTCAGGTGCATGCCATACAAATCAATGGGTCGTTTTTAATGACTTGAACAAGCCTCTACCAAAAATTTGAATGTACACTTGAACCTAGACTAGTGAGAGAAACCAGTAATCAAGTACAGACTCATATACAAAGTGCAAACCTTACCGGCACACATATGTACAAAAGACCATAACAGGTTGTCAATGTCAACACAAATGCTCCAAACCAAACTCAAGGAAATGAAAAAAGAATGAATGCAACAAAACCAACATGGCTTGATGCAACTCAGACTTAAAGTGACAAAAAGGTTCAACTAAACCCAAGATTGAAAGCACATTGAGTTCACATGCAAAAACAGTTCACCAAGCGTCAACATGAAGTTCAACAGCAGAATGCATATGGTCAAGTAACAGACTACAAGTACACAAAACATCACAACATCTATGCAATAGTACAGACAATCAGAGAAGTTCAAAATACAAGCTTACATACACACATATACATATATGTATGTATATATACACATGATGCAATGCAACAACTGGTAGTAGTTTAAAATCATGATATGAAGACAATGTCAAAAAGACCACAACAATGAATTGATCAGAAGTTCAAAGAAATACCAAACTCATGTGGATAAATAAACACAAATACACATATGTATACATGAAAACAGTTCAACATGACTCAAGTGACTCAATCTAGTGCAGATTCGAAGAACAGTGGATAGAGCTCAATGCAAACCAGTATAGTTGCAGATACAAGTCGATGAGCAAATACGAATGAAGACATATACAAGTACATCGAACCACACAGCAGCTTGAATGAGCAAATGCGCCAGACCAGTAAACCCATAAAGACTAACAGCAAGTAAACAACAAGCTCCAGATGGTATGTATCAAAACAACAAAGCACGATCAATTGAAGTGAAGATCACTTATAAAACATGAACAATAGTGAACTTGATTGATTCAGACTATATACATATGTATATATATGGACATGAATCAAGCACATATCTACATGAACAATAAGTAAATATACATGCTACAGAGACCAGAATAATGAACCAACTTTAAACAAGTCACATGTTCCAAACAACACCAGACATCAGAAGCATGCAACATTTTAGTGGAAATATGGGATACAAGCATCAGGTCGAAAATGCTACAGGCATGTAAACACACACATATATGTGTAGTGAAACCAAAGGCACACAATAACTCAATACAGTGACAATACAAGCAAGCAGCAAGTGCGCATCAACTCAATGCATACACGCGCTCCAGATCATTTATTTTGTATATGTTAGCATATATGTACACATGAACCAAACGGCGAAGACCAAACACAACACAAAACAACACTGCAGACCGACAGTGAAACAAAGTGGACTGTGCTATCAACCAAGTGCATAGGCACACACATATATACATACATGTATATATGCATATACATGAACTAAACTGAAGTGCACTATACTCGCAAGCACTCTAGATCACAGAGAAGAGCTATAAAATTGGAACAAAGTCAAGTAGCAGTTTTGAACAAAGACAAAGGTAGAAATTTCAAAATAACCAAGGCAAGTTCGAACAAATCTAAATCAATGCCAGATGATAACATGAATGAACAAAGTCAAGATAAATCAACATCGTCAAAGCAAATTTAAAGCCGTGGTGACCAAGGATTCGATCAAGTTCAAATTAACACAAATCAAGCCGACGTCAACAAGAAATTCACGAAATCAGAGTCAATAAAATCAAGCCGTGATGATCAAGAAATCGAACAGTTAAAAATAGAAGCCCTGGGAATCAAGCATTGAATTATATGAATTGAACAAGTCAGAGAAATCATCGGCATCCAAGAAAAATCAAACGGCCAAACCAAAAAAGTAACAGACGAATTCAAACAAATAATCGAACGAAATTATAGGAATTCAAATCCTATATAGCCTAATCTTTATCGGCGTAAATTAGCATTCGAGTTCAAGCAACAACAGATACAATAATCATTCAACTTGATTGAAGCAGTCATGCACAAATCGATAAAGCAGCAACGTGAAAACATCATTCGATCAGTCAACTAAAGTCGGCGGCTTCAACAAATTTAAACCCTAATTTCTCAGAAAAGAACGAAGCATCCATAATCGCAAACAAAAGAAAAGGAACGGGCGAAGAAATAAAGATATAAAGGGACATTCTTTCACTGTTTTATTTTGGGCCGGCTGTTAATCTAATTGGGCTTAAAATTTTAAGTTAGCGTTTTGTTTTTTAATTATTTTTAAAATTTTATTTTCTCTTTTAAACTTTTGTAAATTCTAGCGTGTGACTAAGGGAGGAACTATGGTGGCGTAGTTCGAGAATTCGCAAATCAGTGGCTGAGTTATGGTAAGATTTTGAGCCTAGAGTTAGGTTAGTCGATAGTAGGTGTCGTAAATTTACGTATGTTGGCGTCTGACTTCTTAATTCCTAGTAGAAACCTTGAAGGCAACACGTATGCAAGGTTTTGCTGAAGCTGGGTAAATCTGTGCGTTTTATTTTCTGCTTTTATTATTCTGCTATTATTTGTGCTGCTATTATTCTGCTATATCTGTGTTGAAATTAATTTATATACTTCCGCGATAAATTTCTATAATTGATAATATCACCCTATTCACCCTCCCTCTAAGGGAAATCGATCCTGCAAGTGGTATTAGAGCTTGGAACAAAAGTCATTTTTGTTTTAAAATTTTGATTTTTAAAAAACCAATTTTTTGTTTTAAAATTTTGAATTTTTAAAACGGCTTTTTTTAATAATGCTTTTGCTAAGGGTCGGTCCATAGTTAGATCACCAATGTTTAATGGTGAATATGCTTATTGGACAAAAATAATGAATTTTTTTTTCTAAAAACCATTGATGGTTGGAATATTGTTGAGGCAGGCTATAGAGCACCAACTATAGTGGTAAATAATCAAGAAATAGATAAACCGATGGATCAATGGACAGATCTAGAAAATAGACTACAGAATGCAAATGCTAAAGCTATGAATTCTATTATTTGTTCATTGGATGAAATTGAATTTAGTCGTGTCTCACATTGTCTAACTGCGTAGGAAATATGGCACATACTCAAAGTGACTCACAAAGGAACATCTCAAGTCAAAGAATCTTGCCTTGCCATACTGAGTAGGGAATACGAAAATTTCATAATGGCCAAGGAAGAAAATGTCAAGGAGATGTACGGGCGACTTTCCAATATCAAATACAAATGAAAAGCTCTTGGAAAATCATACACAGAATTGGAAATAGTCCGAAAAATCCTCAGAGTCCTTCCACAATGTTTTGAAGCAAAAGTTACAACCATTCAAGAATCAAAGGATTTAAAAGAAATAAAAGTTGAAGAACTCATCGGAAATCTCACCACTTATGAGCTAGAATTAAATTCAAGGAAGAGCGTGAAGGTGGCGATACTCGAAAGAAATCGATGGCTCTCAAAGGAACAACAGAAAGTGAAGATGACGATGATGATGGTGGTGCAGCAGAAATGGCGCTGTTAATGAAGAAATTCAAAAAGTGGAATCGTAGATATGAAAATCCTGCTCTAAATCAACAATTGAAAAGCAGAATAGCCAAAGTACTAGACAACTCATATGAGCAAGAGATCATTTGCCACAAGTGCAATAAACCTAACTACATTAAGCCCAATTGTCCTCAGAATCGACACAGCCAAGAAAAGAAATCAAAAGGGAGAATTTTTGCAGCCAAGTGGAATAAAGGTGATAATGATTATAAAAGCACTAGTAGTGAGAGGGAAAAAGTAGATCTATGCCATCAAGATGATATAATTGATAGCGATGATGAGCCAAGCGAGGTATCAAAATCTACTAGCTAAGAATTACTTATATATTTCCATGAAGTACATGGTTGTTCTGAAAGACATAGGGAGAAATACGCTAAAATAGAATCACAAAAAGACACTTTGATAGATTTAAATAAACAGCTTGATCAATTGGTTAAAAACTATCAAAGCAAAAGCCCGAAGTGTGAAAAGTGTCCAACATTCAAAGAAGAAATTAAAAATCAAAAACTATAATTAAATCACTTGAAAATGATTCTGATTTTAAAAGAGAAAGAAAATACTAGGAGAGAAAATTCTATTAAAAGGTGCACTCAATTATTGAATGAAAACGAATAACTCAAAACACAAGTCCAACAACTGTCAATGACTTTAGTAAAATTTTCAAAAAGTGAAAGATCTTTAAATATGCTGTTAGGGAAAGTGACTATTAATACTGATAGAGAAGGACTTGGATATAATCACTCTGAATGTGTTAGTAATGAAATTAATCAAAACAATTCCATGCTCACAATTTGTAGAAAATTTGGACACAATCAAAATAGTTGTTGGTACATACCCAAACACGTGAAAACCACTCCAATTTGGGTTTCAAAAGGCACAAATGTAAAGTCCCTCAAAGTCAAAAAAATCTGGGTGCCGAAAGGAATATATATAAATTGTTTTGGGTCTCCACAAAATTACTTTTCTAAATCTGTTTCCACTAACAACCATGGACCTATAAAAAAATATGTCACAAAAATATTTTATCGTGTTGGTGTGGTAGCAGGCTAAGAAACAACAACAGTGTTATCTGGATTCTGGCTGTTCCAGGCACACAACAGGCAACAAATTAAAGTTCCTTAGCCTAGTATAAAGGTGGCAGAATCACAATGTGCAACAACAAAAAGTTATCATAATGGTGAAATAGGTAAACGTATATTTATCTTGAACAATTTATTAAATGTGAAAATTTGCACAATACTCTGAACTATATCAGCCGGTTATGTGATAAAAAAATAAATGTTGATTCTGACTTTTTCAAAATTGTTGGCCAATTATATTTTTATGCCGAAAACATTATAAGTAGATCTATAATCTCTAGACTAGTCCATATAAATTTGTTTGAACTAATGATGTTGTTTTATTGGTTGATGATTACTCATGATACACGTGGATATATTTGTTTCTGGATCTGACATTATGGTTATGGTTTGTTTATTCGCATGGCTTCAATTCAATGCTGTAAAAATGATTTTAAGATATTCTTTTGTACACTTCATCGTCTAGTCTATAACATCAATCTAATGATAATCTTTAGTCTAAGAGAAATTCAGATGTAGATTACACTGATAATCTAGTTGATAGAATAATTACTAGTGGAACGTGATTTTTTACATTCAGTAGTTGCACCATTTTCAAAGAAAATACCTGCATATTTTTCATTTCAAATAGTTTTCGAATAGTAGACAATTTTCTTATAAATCCCCTTCTAGAAAATCATTTTTGTTGACCTTGTTTCAGATTAGTCATTTTTAGAAAATTTGATAATTATTTTTGAATTTGAGCTTAAATGATTACATTAACTAATCAGATTCCCTACTGATTATCGAAAAGATAAACATCGATTGAAAACGTGATGAGTATTGATATTGATCATATATTATTACTTGAGATAGTATACTTAGTAAATTTCTTTAGAAATTTACACAAGAGTTATAAAAACTTTTTGTTGGTAAAAATTCCATGACCATTTCTATTTCTATCATATTTCTAATGACCATCACTCATCAAAAACTAATATAGTATGTCAATATGTGGTGTTTTAAATGGAAAATCGTTCGTTTTTCATTTTTAGTAATAAAAACATCCAAAGTATTCACTCTCATTTAAAAGTCCTCATGGTTATGCATGGGTGAATTACTTGGAATTTTTGATTATGTGCTTCCATGCTCATTTAAAAGTCCTCAAGGTTATGCATATATGGAACGCATATTAAAATTGATTAATTAAATAGACAAGTTTATTCTAATCCGATTTAAAAGTCCTCACGGTTATGTGTGGTTAAAAGAAACTTAAATTCATTTTTTTATAAAAATTTGGAATACAACTAATCTCATTTAAAAGTCCTAAAAGTTATGCATGGTTAGTAAATATTCAAATTTCTGATGTAAATATACCACAAATATACAGGACTTTATGGTTTTATGTGATGACATCATTCCTATCATTCTAAAATGGAATATGTAACTAACAGAGAGCATTTATAATTTTTGTTTGATATTTTATTGAAATTTAATATTTATACTTGATTGAGTATTAATATTGTATTAATGTCCATCACTTTATCTCTATTTTTATAACACTATTACTCCTTTGCTGATAACAAAAGGGGGAGAGAAAGTTAAGATTTTGTCAAATATTTTATTTTGTATTTTTTATATGCATCTAGGTTCATTTATTCGTTTTTATTTATTTTCATGCATATATAAAGGGGAGCTTTGTGTAGAGAGGGAGCATTCAAATAGAGGGAGCAAATTGAATGATCAAATACATTTAATACATTCAAAATCTTAAATATATGTTTGTTTATCATCAAAAGGGGGAGGTTGTTGAATATGCAAGTATATGATTTTTGTTTGATGATAATAAACATATATATATTCATTTAAATGTATTTGTTAATGTACTTTTTACTTTTCACATAATTAAATAAATATTTGTTGGATAAAATAAGTAACACAGAATTTAAATTCAAACAGATATTTTATTCAAAAAATATTTATTACAATTTTGAATAGTACAAATTTGAGCCCTCACCATATATATACACAATTTCAAATACAATACAATTTTGATTACATCACAATTTTTCATTTACATTTGCACCTCACTACATATCACTCATTAACTCGTATTCGATCTTCAACTCTATTCCAGATTGAATCCAGCATCTGAGTTATCTACAAAATAAACACTGAAGCAGTAAAATTGAAAATGAAATAATTTTTACAGTGTAAACAAAAATTAAATGTGTGTTTTTGAAAATATTATTTTCCTCACTTATTTGGGTTGTGCGTCATCATTTAATTTTGAATTCATCAAACATGATCAACTTGTGACATGCACAGTGTATCACTGTACATGCCATAAGGCCATGCACACCGATACACACTTGATAAAATTATAGGGACAGGTGAGCACCAGGTCAAACCCAATCAAAAGCCGGGTTCAACTCAAGTGTAATAAAAATAAAGTCATGACATGAGCATAAGGTCAAACTCGAGACTTAAGCTAGATTCAACCCAGGTGCATGCAATAGAAATCAACGGGTCAAGTTTTTAATGACTCGAACAAGCCTCCAACAAAAACTCGAATGTACATTTGAACCCAGATTGGTCAGAGAAACCAGTAATCAAGTACATACTCATATACAAAGTGCAAACCTCACCAGCACACATATGTACAAAAGACCATAACAAGTTGTCAATGTCAACACAAATGCTCTAAACCAAACTCAGGGAAATGAACAAAGAATGAATGCAACAAAACCAACCTGACTCGATGCAACTCAGACTTGAAGTGATAAGAATGTTCAACTAAACCCAGGATTGAAAGCACTTTGAGTTCATATGCAAAAACAGTGGTCAAGCAACAGACTACAAGTACACAAAACTTCACAACATCTACGCAACAGTACACACAATTAGAGAAGTTCAAAATGCAAGCTAACATACACATATATACATACATGTATGTATGTATACACATAATGCAATGCAACATCTGGTAGCAGTTTAAAATCATGATATGCAGATAATGTCAACAAGACAACAATAATGAATTGATCAGAATTTCAAAGAAATTCCAGACTCATATGGACAAATGAACACAAATATACATGTGTATACATAACAACAGTTCAACATGACTCAAGTGACTCAATCTAGTGCAGACTCGAAGAATAGTGGACAGAGCTCAATGCAAACCAGTACAGTTGCAAATACAAGTCGACGAGAAAATACAAATGAAGACATATACAAGTGCATCAAACCATACAGCAGCTCGAATGAGCAACTGCACCAGACCAATAAACCCATAAAGACCAACAGCATGTAAATAACAAGCTCCGGATGGTATGCATCAAAACAACAAAGCACAATCAACTGAAGTGAAGACCACTTATAAAACATGGACAATGGTGAACTTGATCGATTCAGACTGTAAACATATGTGTATATATGGACATGAATCAAGTACCTATCTACATGAACAATAAGTAACATATATATGCTACAGAGACCAGAATAATGAACCAACTGTAAACAAGTCACATGTTAACAACACCCGATATCAGAAGCATGCAACATTTTGGTGGAAATATGGGATACAAGCATCAGGTTGAAAATGCTACAGGCATGTAAACACACATATATGTGTAGAGAACCCAGAGGCGCATAATAACTCAATACAGTGAACAATGCAAGCAAGCAGCAAGTGCACATCAACTCAATGCATACATGTGCACCAGATCATTTATTTTGTATATGTTAGCATATATGTACACATGAACCAAATGGCGAAGACCAGACACAACACAAAACAACACTTCAGACCAACCGAGAAACAAAGTGGACTATGCTATCAACCAAGTGCATAGGCACACACATATATACATACATGTATGTATATGCATGAACTAAACTGAAGTGCACTATACCAGCAAGCGCTCGAGTTGACAGGGAAGCGCTTTAAATTGGGACAATGTCAAGTAGCAGTTTTGAACAAAGACAGAGGTAGCAGTTTCAAAATAACCAAGGCAAGTTCAAACAAATCCAAATCAAAGCCAGATGATAACATGAATGAACAAAGTCAAGATAAATCAACATCGTTAAAGCAAATTCATAGCCGTGGTGACCAAGGATTCGATCAAGTTCAAATTATCACAAATCAAGGTGACCTCAACCAGAAATTCATGGAATCAGAGTCAATAAAATCAAGCCGTGGTGATCAAGAAATTGAACGGTGCAAAATCGAATCCGTGAGAATCAAGCAATGAATTATATAAATTGAACAAGTCAGAGAAATCATCAATATCCAAGCAAAATCAAACAGCCGAACCATAAAGTAACAGACGAATTCAAACAAATAATCGAACGAAATTATAGGAATTCAAATCCTATATAACCCAATCATCATCGGCCTAAATTAGCATTCGAGTTCAAGCAGCAACAGATAAGAATAATCATTCAACTCGAATCAAAGTCGAGAATAGTATAAATCGAAATAGGAACGAACGTACCAATTCACGCAACAATTGAACTCAACTTGATTGAAGCAGCCGTGCACAAATCGACAAAGCAGCAACGTGAAAACATCATTCGATCAGTCAACTAAAGTCGGCGGCTTCAACAAATTTAAACCCTAATTTCTCAGAAAAGAACGAAGCATCTATAATCGCAAATAAAAGAAAAGGAATGGGCCGAAGAAATAAAGAGATAAAGGGACATTCTTTCACTATTTTATTATAGGCCGGCTATTAATCTAATTTGGGCTTAAATTTTTAAATTAGGGTTTTGTTTTTTAATTGTTTTAAAATTTGTATTTTCTCTTTTAAACTTTTGTAAATTGTAGTCGTGTGACTAGGAGACGAACTATGGTGGTGCAGTTCGAGAATTCGTAGCTCAGTGTCTGAGTTGTGGCAGGGCTTTGAGTGTAGAGTTAGGTTAGTCGATAGTGGGTGTCGCGAGTTTACGTGTGTAAGCGTCTGACTACTTAATTTCTAGCAGAAACCTTGGACGCAGCACGTGGGCAAGGTTTTGCCAAAGCTGGGTAAATCTGTGTGTTCTATTTTCTGCTTTTATTATTCTGCTATTATCTGTGCTACTATTATTCTACTATATCTATGTTGAAATTATTTTATATACTTCCACATTAATTTTTTATAATTGATAATATCACCTTATTCACCCTCCCCCCTTCTAGGGTGAAATCGGTCCTACAGCTTCCACCTTCCCATTAAGACTTTGAACCTGCTTTATGGTTCTGGGAGTTTCGAGATTCCGAATCTCCCAGATCTTTTCAGGATTGGCTTTAATTCCTCTGGTGTTGACAATAAACCAAAGGAACTTTCTAGACGCAACTCTAAAATGACACTTCAACGGATTGAGCTTCATTCTATACTATCGGAGTATGTCGAACATCGTCTCTAAATCATTGATATGGTTGTTGGATAGTTGTGATTTCACGAGCATATCATCTATGTACACGTCCATAGTCTTCCCGATCTGGTTTGCAAACATCCGGTTTACGAGTCTTTGATAGGTTGCTCTAGTGATGTGCATGTAAATATACTATTTACATTCATATTTTATCCATTTTTATTTAAATAAATATCATATTTAGGCATTTTAACATGTTTAAAACCAAAATTCAATTATTTTCAAATCATCATATATTCTTCTTCATTCAGGGGAAAAATGGTCATATATGTGCATATGTCAATTTAAGAATTTTTACTTGGACATTTTTATGATTTTTATAGGAAATTTTGATGCATATGGAAGAGGGTTTCATGAAGATATATGCATACACAAGGGAATACAAAGGAATGAAGAGGAAATATTTCAAGCTCGTGATCATGGAGGACCCCATCCACTTACCTAAATCTACAATTAGAAGCTATTGGACAACTAAATGGAGGTTAAAGCTTCATGCACATTTAATGATGGATTAATTAGTGGCTAATGGTTACTTGGTGCCCACACTTTCTAAAGTGCATTTTGAAAAGCACCTAAAAATTGAATTATGGTTTTATGCATGTATAAATAGCCCTCTTATGTACTGTTAAAGGATCTTATACTCTTTCACATTAGTTAGGAAATTAAGAAAGCAAGTTGTAATGTCAATATTTCATGAAACAAAAATGGTTTCCTTGCCTCTTTCACTTTTCTTTTCTACATGTTTTTCTTTACTTTTATGTTCATTTTTACTTCTATGTTCTCTTCTTTCCCTTGTTAGTAGATTAGATTTACATTCATGCAAGTAGTGTAGTTTTTTTTCGTTTTTTATGCAAGTAGCTTAATAGTTAATCATATTTTCCTCCTTTGTTTAGTTCCTATTTCTTTTGCTTTTAATGTTGAAATTTACATGTGTTGATATGATAACACAAACGAGCAGCTAAACCCCTTCAATTTAAGGGTAATGAAGCTCTCTAACTTTATGTAATTTCAACATTTTTATGATTTATGATCTCTTTTGTTTGTGCTTCATGAAAGTGAATTTTGATGTAAGTTATATAAGTGGGTTTGATAGCTTATGTTGCTTTTGCAAATGATTTATTCTTATTCAACATAAACACAATTCACATCATCATATGCTAATTGATTATTGATTTAGAAATGAAAGTAAAAACAAAATTTGATGATCTATATTACTAATTACAACAGTAAATAGATCATACTTAAAATAGCATTTGTTTTAGCTTCATTTTCATGAGATTTTATAAGTGGTTTATTTGTTCTATTATAGTTTGATGGTTTAAGTTATGTTAATTAATGACATAAATAAACCATACTTATGATAAATGCAACAATTATTTCACATAATATCAAAACTAGAGATCATACATTATTTGTTTGTTGATTTACAAATATATGAGAGTGGATTTGCATTGTAAATTGTTCTCTAATCTCAAAGTTTTTAATCCAATTTTAATTCTAGATTTAGCTTCATTTTGCTTGTAGTTTACAATTTCCTCTCAATTTGTTATAATTTGATTGAATTGATTATTAAAATCTAACAATTCCCTGTGCATCGATCCGTACTCACCATGTACTAATTTTTGTATTGTCGTGTGCTTGCGGTTATTTTAATTTGAAATTTATCGACAGTTTTCGAATTCGATAGAAATTCCGTTGCAAAACAAGTTTTTGGCGCCGTTGCTGGAGAATTGCTTTGATTTTATTTTCTATTCCTCGGATTATTATTTTTGATTTCATTGTGTGTGTTTGCATCAATTTTTTTCTTCCAAGTTTCTCATTTTTAGTTTCTGCTAGTGGCATTTCCTGTGCATTTCATTTTCTGTGCATTCGCAATTTTCATTTCCTGTGCGTTTGCAATTTTCGTTTTCTGTGCAGTGAACATGCATTCTCGTTTCATTAAAAAAAAATATTTGCTTTTTATTTACATTCCATAACTTTTTTCTTATTTAATTACATTTCATTTCTTTTCAAAAAAATTCATATACAAATCTCTACCAAGACAGTGCACTCTGCACAGCCCCCCCTTTGTCAAACCACTGTGCATCTCTTTCTCTGTAATTCATTTTACTGCACATCAACCTTGCCTTGACCACCAGTCACAAACAATACTTGCTTTGCACCGGTCATTCATCACCTCTGTCCATCTACCGCAAGTTGCATAGTGGTACAACAGCCTTCTTCGACACAATCACTACCTACATATCCCTGACCAACTACATAACAATGACCACACCACAACACGACATCTTCAAACACCCTGCTGTTCAAATCCATCCATCTTCAAACACTTTCCAAATCCATCCATCCATCCACAAAACAACTACATAGCAATGACCAAATCCATCAATCTTCAAACACTTGTCATAACCACTTTCAACTACAAGCATACCCATCTCACATAACAAAATGTCAACCACCCATCAAATTCTCACCACCTACAACTGTCACACAAATAATACTTCAGACCATACTCATAGTGCGTCATTTCTATGCACTTACAAGCCTTTCCTCGCACTGACCACTAGTCAACAGTTCATATACACACAACTGTTCAACTTCAATTTAAATTGCACTTCTACAACTGCCTTTCACACCACCTCCAGTACCATAACTGCCTAGCCACCCTCTTTCTCTAATCATTTCATACATCCACAACTTCAAACTGCTCATATCGCTCACTCCAGATACCAAACTGTCAACACCACTACTGCTTTCAGCACGCTGCTACTTAACTTCATCCTCCATAAAAACTTCCCTTCGACCACTTCTTGCTCATCTATATTACCAACATCACAAAACCAATACCATATATCACTACATCAACCTGACACTTCCCCTCATCCATCAACAAACAACAAACATCACTGTAACTTCCATAGCAACACACTTACCTTCACAGCAGCAAAACCATCCACCACATCATAGTTCACTCGACTTAAAAAAAATCCACATCATCACACATACCCACTTCAACTATTTTTACTACATCGACCACAGACCATCAAACTTTGATTGCTTCACTTCAATTGCTTGCTCTCTCCCCTAAATTGAAAACTACAACTGCACATAACACCACTACCAAAACTTCCAACCAACATGCACATTTCTGTGCAGCAACATGATACCCCCTCCCCTTGTTACAAACCATTCCATGCAACAACTTCAAACGACACTCCACTGCATAAATAGTCATCAAAACAACATCCTTCCTGACAATGACATTTCCACTCAAACACGACATTTCCACTCAAAACAATATCGTCCACTGCCATGTTTAATTAATTCAACCAAATCTACGACCACCTCCTTTGCCTAAAATGCCATAAATACTGCTGCTACTGCCTCAATCAAATACCCCACTATTCAAACCACCACCACAATTCATGATAGTCCACCGCGACCAAATCTCCAGTCGAAACCGCTTCGCATCCATCTTCATATCGTTTTCGGAACAAAACCTATGACAAATCCCGTGAGTCAAATGCCATTGATTTTAGGTCGACTGTTCTTAGCCACCTCAAATGCCTTAATCAATTATCGTAACGGCTCAATGAAAATATCTTTTGGAAACATGACTTTGGATCTTAATATTTTCAATATTGAGAGCCAATCGAATGAACCTCGTAACTAAACGTTGGAAGTTAGTACCATTCACGAAAACTTCGAAAAAAGAGACACTTAAACTTAACGACGAACCCGAAGCTGAGTACGAAAAATTGTTTCATGAAATACCCAATGGATTAAATGCACTCTTCCTTTCGAATCGCTTCTAGTTGAGTTCGAATCTCAACCTAATTCTTTGACTGAGAAACTCTCGAAGTTGGACCTTAGACCACTTTCCAATCACCTTAAGTACGCATACTTAGGTGATAACGAAACACTACCCATTATAATCTCCTCAACTCTCTCTTGACCAAGAAACCTCCTTACTTTCTATTCTTTCGAAAAATAGAGAAGCAATTAGGTGGTCCATTACCGATATTAAGGAATTATTCCTGCTATTGTTCAACACAACGTCCATTTAATCGACGATGTCAAGCCAGTTCGTGACGCGCAAAAAAGGTTTAATCCAAAAATGAAAGATGTGGTACGTGATGAAATTCTTCAACTTCTTAACAACTGAATCACCCAATCTCTGATAGTTCATGGGTTAGCCCACTTCACGCTGTAACGACCCGACTTCCAAAACACCAGAAGGTCGCATCGCTAATAAGAAAGAAAGGGATAGAAAAGAGAAAGAAATAGAAAAAACGAAGGAACAACACATCAGAATGTAAACAGCGGAACGAACAAATTATATTAATAACATAAAATATTACATAGTTTACAACCACTATCAGAGTACACAGATAACACATCACATACTAGACAGTTATGAACACCTGTCTAGTTATTACAACACATTACAATTCAAAGACAACACAGAGATACCAAACACAGCGAAATACTATATATCTAACGCAGAAGCCTCCTGCTCCATTTGCTCCTCCAATATTCGTCCAAGCTAACCTGAATCCCTTGGCTACTCGTAAAAATTTGAGTACCCAAGAGTTTATGAAAAACAAAAATAAACTCCGGGTCAGACATGGGTCTGGTGTGAGTAACAAGTTAAGGTTGCTTAACTTTAAAAACCTTTTGAAAAGAAAGGTATCACGTAAGACTTCCCACACATAAACATGGAAAAGTTTTTACCTTACGCTAACCAAAACATTTGATAGGAAATCCAGTGATATTATAATAGTGTCTAGGGTTTTCAAGTAAATATGAAATAGCCGAAATTGTTACATCTATTAAATTCCAGCTACTGGTTACAAAAGTGGGCAATACAATCAAAACCGTTGGCACTTGTTGGATTTTGGATTCCATACAACGGCAGGGCTACTGGGGTACTTCCCGTCACAGTACGTGGCCTAGATCAACGTACCGAGGAGTACGCCTGCTCCCCTGCAACACAAGGCCGGACCCATTTCTTACTGAACAGTTCCGAACAAGACAACCCCGTAGTTGGTGTGCAATTCCAACCGCCCACACAGCCGAATAAAAAGGGACCTCTAGACAGGGGAAAATCTTGCTCTCCAGTGGGGGCTACCCACGATGCCTTGCTGCACCTCCCTTGTTTTAGCCAATCCCGGTTGATGAGGCTTGAGGCTACGATTTCCTTTAGAGAACACATCTCTTAGAATGCTCATCGTCCACCTGACGATGTGCTGAAAGCATTCAATCCATACAAATTCGTTCCGGGTTCGAACGAAACCGAAGGCATTATCTCGTTACACTCATTTTGGAATCACCCTCAGAGTTAACGACGATAACCCTTACACTCTAAATCTACATCTCGAGCCTGTAAGTACTATTTCCGTCAAACTCATCACGGAATCACCCCTAGAGTTATACTGACTAATAGTCCTTACACCTCGAGTCTTCACTCTTCACATAAGATTCACGACCTATCGTAAATTTGGATCGATGTGATTTTCGGATGTTCAAATATGGAAACCCAATCCCGGTCTCATCGAAATCCAAAGCGTGTCTTTTAGGTCCAAGTTGTTTTAGAGTTAAAAACAATTCAATAACATTATCTATATACACACAGATAGATAATTCACAGATTCACAACAGATAATTATCATTATCATAACCATAGATAATTCACATTATCACTATCAAAAGATAATCCATATCATCATCACAATGCAACCAATGCATCCATATCACACAACCTTACTAATCTCATAGCTGAGATTCAAACCATTCAAGGTAACCAATATCATCCATTTATAAGCAATGATCTATAATCCTACTATCTATAATTAATTTAAATTGAATTAAACTAATTACATCATCTTTAATTAATTTAAAATGAATTAAATTAATTACTTACATCAATATAAATCTTGCTTACATCATCATTAATTAATTAATTTAAAATTAATTAATTAACTAACCTCTAATTTATCATCTTAATTAATCACCCCTGATTAATAATACTTCAATTAATTTTACAAAATTAATTACCCTAAACCAAATACAGTAATTATCCCTTAATTACTTCATTAATTAATTAACTATAATTAATTACATTAAACCTTAATTAATTACAATTAGTTAACTCTACCTAATCACTTATTATTGATTAATTAATATTAATTAATCAATCTTCATTACATCATTAATTATATTAATTAATGATCCTTAATTATATTTAAATAATTACTCAATTAAATTAATTACTTTCAGTAATTAATCTCACTTAAACCATAATTATTAATCACCTTTGATTAATCTCATTCTATAATTAACTACCTTAATTACTTCATCGAATTACACAACACCAAACAGTCCATTTTGTCACACTTTTCCGCTTCAAATTTCTTGCGGTTATAACCGTTACCAATTTATTACGGTTATTTCCGTTACAACCATTTGCAACGCTTATTACCGTGGCTAAATTTGGTGATTTCGTAATAAATTTAAAGTGATAAGGATAAATTTGTAATTTACGTACTTTCACCCTTAAAACATATATCACGGTTCTTTCATTCCACGTTTGACTTTTCACGTCTCTTTCTCCATTAAGCTAGGGTTTCACCGTCGCAATCAATATCAGGGTTTCCTTCCCGGAAATCAATATTAAGGTGTCGTTCTCCACCTCGATCAATATCATGGTGTTGTTCCCTTCCTCAATCAATAGTCGGGTTTCACTGTCTGCCGCGATCAATATCTTAGGTAGCTATTTCTTAAATCAAATAGTTATGCAGTAGTTGAATTCGTATGTTGTTTTAGAGAGTAGTTTATGTACGTAAAATTAAAATCGCTCATTTCTTATTTGAATCCAATTTAGGGTTTCTTTTCTTCAGATTCGTTTCTAATTCGTAGATTGAATTCGGTTGGAACTATTGGATATTTATTTCTTATTTGAACAGAAAAATTGAATTTCCTAACCCCAATGAAGATGTAAGCGCAAAATTTATTTATATGGCTAAAAACGCAGATATTCCTTTATTTTGTCTTCATGCTACACTACCACTTTATTCAGTTTTCTTCTCCGATTGTATAGTCTAATTAATTACTATTTCGATTTCAGTCTCGATGTGACATTCTAAAGATCCATTCGAGGAGGATGAACTTGATGCATGGGATTGATCTGAAGAAAATTGCTGGAAAAATGGATGGTGCCTCTGATGCAGAACTCAAGGTGTGTCTACTCTAAATCCAATATCGACAATGTTTATACAATTAAGTACTTTGGAAATGCATAAAAAATATTATTGTCAAAAGATGAATTTATTTACATAATCAATCATTGTCCGCATAGTTTTATGTCTCTATTGTTATTGTTGGTGAAGATAAATAGTGAAATAATTATAATACTGAATATGTGAATGAAAAATAAAACTTTGAAAATATTTATTTTGGAAAAGGTACAAATTAATATTTGCGATACAATAGGCATAAAGACACTGAACCAAATATATAAAGAAAAAGATGTAATTTTTTTGTCCACATTATTAAGTATTTGAACATATGACGTCATTTGTATATAAAAAATTGTTCAAGTTATGAATTAAAAGTAATAATTGCTGGGATTGAAATCCAAACCTGCGAACTCATGTGTGTGTTTTATGAAGTTTGCAATTTTATTTTTTGGTATTGCAATTATTATTAAAAATTAATGTTCATATTTAAACTGAACCTATTATTACCTTGACACTCTTCGCAGACTTTCTTGCTGATTCTCTAGTTACAAGATGCCTATATATACCTTACACTTGTTGATTGACAATGGAAATGAAACTCATTTACATTGATTCTCAAATTGAGTTATTAAAATTGCATTAATTATTAAGAGGATGCGTGATTAAACTAGGCTTTGGGGATCTCAAATTGAATTAAATTCAAACATTATATTGTTTCAAGCTGTGCACGGAAGCAGGAATGTTTGCATCGAGGGAGAGAAGAGTCCATGTAAATCAAGAAGATTTTGACATGGCTGTGGGCAAAGTAATGTTTAGAGAACAAATTTAAATATGTTTTGTACAGGTTTCATAATTCAACAGTCATCTTAAATAAATTTTTACATTTATATTTTCCATGCATGTTGTGTGTACACGGTTGTATGCTTAAAGTTTCTCATATCTTCATTGTTTTTTACTTTTGGCGGAGTTGTAATATCTTGAAGGAAAGTTGCAATAGTCTGAATCCCATGGAGGTTCCAGTGAAGGAAATTGTGGTGAGTTATTTTATTGGAACAAATATAATTTATGTTCAGTTGTCATCAAATGAAGTGGCCAATGTAGTAGGAACAACCATATTTTAGTTGTACTCTGATTCTTTTCATTTTCCTTTTGGAACTAAAATATTTACTATCAAAGACCAAAGAGGAATTCAGTAAATTAGAGTCTCAAATGCAGAATGACATAGCACAATTAGGTAAATTTCTTTTTATGCACTTAGCAGCGCATATATAGTTTTAATGTGTGTCACTTAGGAGTATATGCAGGTAACTTGTGTATGCATTGAGTGATTATTTTAATTTGTTTTAGGAAGCGTGATGGAAGGGCTCTCCTCTATTGCCGCTGGATACAATATTTATACAATATGGATGAAGATCTAAGAGGTTTGTGTTGCCTAATTGAATAATATTTTCTGATTTAGTTTAATAATCTTCCCAAGTTTTAATCTTTAAAATAACTATACACCTCAGGAAATATTCGAGTATTCTGCAGAATCAGATCAAACTTCAACTCAAAGACAAAAACTTCCATCGATTACATTGGAAGTGATGGCTCCTTGATAGTTCTTGATCCACTTAAGCCATAAAATGGTTGTAGAATGTTCCAGTTTAACAATTCTTTGGCCCTGCTTCTTCTTAAGGTGCATATAATATGCATGATTTGCATAAATACTAAAAAATAAGTATGATATGTTTATATATTTTAGCAATTAAATTATGCAGAGGATGTTTACAAGGGAACAGTCTCTTGTTCAATCTGTCATGGGTGGATTGTATGCATATTTGCTCACGGTCAGACAGGATCAGGAAAAACTCATACAATGGTAAGATTCACACATTCATTCATAGTAAATTTATGTTCTTTCTATTCATCTATTAAAAAATTTAAATAGCTACACTGAAAGTACATGCTAACTTTGTAGTAGTTAATTGATTTTCAGCCTTATGGTCTGGAAGTGGTCAGGTGCATTGTGAATAGAGGAGGTTATGCAGGTGGAGCAGGGGTAATGATGGCTTGAGGAGCAAGGGTAGGTTTATGAATGTTTGCAGACAGAGAGATAGGAGGTTACAAAGAGGGAGGTGGCTGATGCAAGTTTTGGTGTAAGCAAGTATGGCAGGAGCAACACTGCAACACTGTAAGTTTTGGTGTAGTGATCAAGTTGAGAGATGGACTGTTGATGTACAGGGTGGATGTTCGGCAATTTGAAGATGATAGGGGAAACGGTAGTTGATATGAGATGGTGTTGTAGTTTGAATGGTGAAGTGATGTTGGTAATGAAGGGGACGACAATTGATGGTGGAGGAGGTAGTTATTGTTGATGAAGCACTGGTATGTAATGACATCACTGTGGTTTATGGTTTTGAAGCACATGGGAAGGTGGTATGTGGAGGTTGTGGCAGTAAGGGATGTGAAGGTTGGATGGGGTACACTGTTGTATTGTGATGAATGCCGTGGCTTCTTATGGCAGCAGAGTTGTTTGTATGTGTAGTTGGAAGTGGTGTAAGTATGGTTTGCAGAAAGTTGTTATGGCAGGGGTTTGGGTAATGGAACTGTGGTAAACGGTGG
Organism: Allium cepa; assembly: GCA_030765085.1. NCBI lineage: Eukaryota > Viridiplantae > Streptophyta > Magnoliopsida > Asparagales > Amaryllidaceae > Allium > Allium cepa. The sequence goes on from CM060941.1 coordinate 833,501,926, forward strand.
AGATGTTGGATATAGAAGGATGTAGGAGGATGTTAGATGACAGTTTTCAGGCTGGTCATGGAAGTGGTGAGACAGGGGAGTTTTGATGAGTGAACAGTGAATGAAAGCACAGTGAAGTATGCACACAGTTGACACTGGTAATGGAACAGGGTTGTAATGTGTATATGAAGTGAGGCAGTGCACAGTTGAGTTGTAGTTGTAGGAGTGTGTAGAGGACGACAAGGGGGATGTTTGCAGTGGTGACAAATGCAATGTTGTAAGAAAGTTGATATAAATAGTGGTGACAACTGCAAAGTTTCCTGTGAAGTTGCAAGATTTCTGTGTGGGATGGGCCTGTAGTTGTTGAAGTTGGTGGCTGATCTGTTGGTTATAGTAATGAAATGGTGGGGAGGATACGACACTGTTTGGTGGTAAAGTAAGTGAAGGTAGTAGTCTGGTCAGAGGTATGTGTAAATGAAGTGACGGTTTGTTGCTGACTGTTGGATGGTTTTAACTGTGGTAGGGAGGGACAAGGCTGAGGGGATTCACAATGTACAGTGAATAGAAGTGTGATGTTGTAGGACAGAGGTGCACTGTTTGGGGTATGTGGCATGGAGTTGATGATGTTACGCAAGAGGGATGCACAGTTTTGATAAATTGGTGGCAGATGCAGATGCAGTGGTGGATTTGGAACTTGTTTGAAGTGTTAGAAGAAAGGAAGAGAAGTCATAGAGAAGTATGAATGGTCTTTGGTTTAGTGAAGCTTTGTTGTGCTGCAATGGCCTAGTAAGTGTGTGATGGGATCTGTTGAATGTTGCAAATGTGCACAGTTTTGAATGAATGGTGTATGTGAGTTGGCCCGAGTATCGTTTGCGTTATTAGCAAGTTACTAAACACTATGTAATTATATTCTGAAACTGTGTTTTAAAGTTTGTTATAGATTCTATGCTTGTATGCTATAATTTGTGGTGTTGGTGTGAAGTATCCTTTGTGGTGTTTGTATGAAACATAAATGTTTGGTGTTGTTTTAATTATTGATTGTATGTTTCTTAATGTTAATACTATATATTTTTTGTATAGATTTTTCGTAATGGTTATAACTGTGATATAATTTACATTTGTCACGGTTATAAGTGTTAGAGTATCCTTTTTTGTAATGGTTATAAATGTTATAAACTATTGTTCTGTCACGGTTATAAGTGTGAGAAATTACTATTTTGTCATGGTTATAACTGTGAGTAAATACTATTCTGTCACGGTTATAAGCGTGAGAGATTACTATTTTTGTCACGGTTATAACCGTGAGCAAAAGTGTGACTGAATTTCCCCACGATACCTATTTTCACGGTTATAACCGTGACAAATTAGTTTTGTCACGCTTATAACCGTGAGGAAATTGCCTTTCTGGTGTTGTGTTAATTACTCCTTAATTAATTTCTTTAATTAATCCCTTGATTAATTATATAAAATAATTTAATTCAAATCACAATCCCAACATCATCCACTAATTACATCCAGTAATTATCTTTAATTACTTCACCGAGTAATTCTACTTCATTAATTACATAAAGTAATTATTATCAAATCCAATGTTTAAAATTAATTAAACTTAATTAATTAATCTAAACCAATCACAATAAACTCCATTAATTACATTAAGTAATTAATGTCTTAATTACTTTCATTTAAGTAATTAACTTTAATAAATTTCACAATTTATTATCATTAATAAATTAATCTAATTAATTATTAAAAATTAATCATATTAATTAATTGCTAAATAAACCTTAGTTAATGACCATCATTAACTATTATTAATTCTTTAATTACTTTTCTTTAATCACTTCTTAATTAACTCTAATTTAAATTAATCCAAATTATTAATTATAAATTAAATAAATGAGTCATTCCTTAATTATCTTATTTATTTAATTATTTTAATATCTTAATAATTTCTAAGATAAACCATCCTTTATTAATAATTTTTTTAATATTAAAGTATACTTAGAACATTGCATTTTTAAATTTTAAATGCAAATTTCATTTTTAATCTAAAATTCAAAATGATATTTATTTAAGTATAAACCAAATTTAGATTCCATTTATATTCTTTTTTTAAAATAAATGTAAATAACATTTATTACTTTTAATTAAAACTTATATAAGATAAGTCTTAACTAGTTTGCTTAATTTCATTTGAAATTTAGTTTAAAGTACATTACCATTTAAATTTCAAATTCCAGTTAACAAATCATTTAACTTTTTATAATGTCTTCATTCAAAAGGAAAATCAAATTAAAATATTTGTTTGAAAACAAATTTATTTCTAACAAACAATTTAAATTTGAACTTGTTTGAAAACATACAAATTCTAAAATTTATTCGAATATCCAGATTTAAATCCAATACATTTGAACCATTCCTTATATAAATCATTTGAACTTAATCTTGAATTGAACTCTTGCTTTACACCTTGATTTTAAAACTCCTTATTTAAAAATACAAATTCATTTTTTTTAAAACCTAAAGATTCAAAGATCTTAAGGAAACTGGACTTAAATTTGAAATTCAAACTGCTATTTAAAATTTTGTTTCAGATTTTCAAAATAAAATTCCATTTTCAGAAAACTGTCAGGTTTTTTTAAAAAAAAAACTGAAAACCCCTTTTAAAATTTTAAAAAAACTTATAAGATTTCAAACTCTTTGAAACTATAATACATTTTACAGATTTAAATTTGTTTAAATCTTATCATTATAGCTTATTCATTTAAATTTTGATTTAAATTCAAAACCTACAGATAGTTTTTACAGAAAACTGTATTAGTACAAATTACCCGAGCCAACATAATAATGCTTCGGGTCATCAGACCAAACTGTTCGAGCAAGACACAGAAATACTCGAGTTATACTTCAAGTTCAAAAGTACTTCAATACCTAGAAAAACATCAGACCAAAAAAAAAAGCACGGTGCACATGCACCGTGCCTCCGGCCATCATCCTCCTTCTCCGGTGACTTCAACACATCAACATTCAACCCCCCAGTCCAATATGACCATCTCCTTACTCTTATCCACCTCGAATTTGAATTCGAGTTCAAAAACATAAACCTGGAACAGAAGATACAGGTTTCACCTCCAAACCTGTAACACCCTCATCCTCCACCTTCTGACCACCAGAATGGCAGCGACTCCGGCCACGAGTTCATCCATCAACCTACTATCATCCCCCAGAATCTCAATCAACTTGATCACTTCTACAAGTAACACTGACCGAATCAAATTACTTAACTTAAACTAGGGCTTCAGGAAGAAAATCACCACCACAGTCCCCATGTTGATTTATATCAACAACCATTATTTTTTCCAATCATCAATGACTGCTCCTCCACCTACCAGAAGAACCCCGACCATTACATTTGCCCAGATCCCCCAAAAACTCAAAATTCCCCTTTTAAGTTCAACCTAGGACTACATGTTAAATCCAGTTTTAAAAATTGTGAATTTAGTTTTCAAAATCATGATTTTGAATAATGTTTTTGATCTTATTCCTGAAACAATGAATCAGTATGTTTGGTATTTCATATATATTGAAATTGACCCTGTTATCTGAGTTTCAGAGACAATAATAAAAAAAAATTATTTTATTTAACCTGAACAAATTTAAACTTTGATTCTTGATTCAACAAACACATTTAAACACTAACAAAAATTATATTATGTGACGATGGGGTTTTGACAGATTTTTGAACCTGGTAATAAAATACAGAGGACATTGCATGTTCAAATTACACATTCATTTTTACAAAAAAACAACTGATGTAAACATATATATCATTCATACTTAAACATGGAAATCAACAAGCAACATTTTAAAATACTTAAATTTTATTAAATAGGATGTTACTCACCTAAATCTTGATGGGAAGAGCAGAAATTTTAAAAAAAGACTTGGTGCTTTTTAAACTGGAAACTCCCTTTCAAAATCCTGAATTGCTTCCTTAATTTTTGATTAAAACTTGAGTGCTTGTTACAGAACTCTTGCATGCATGCCATATGAAATTCCAGATAGAAGATGATGCAGATGCCTTATACTTGAAAAAATATGTAGGCTGTTTTGATGCAGATGCTTGCACAGATCTCAGATGTTTGAAAAACAATGCAGGCATGCTTTGCTTCTTTTAATTTGAAACTGCAGTTGCTTGAATAAGAAATGCAGGTTTCAAAATTTGAAATTGCAGGTGCTTTTACATTTGAAAAATATGCAGGAATGCTTTGATGCAGGTTTGAATTCCAGAAATGCAGAATTTCCTGCTTGATTTCATGCATCTGGTTTGTATGCTATTTTGAAATTTGACTTGCATGATTTTGGTTTGAGGAAAGTCTCAGGTTACAGATTTGATTTGAGAAGTGGATTTGAAGATGTTTCAGAAATTTTGGTTTTAGGAGAAGTGTTTATTTCAGATTTATTTTCCATTGTCTACTTAGCTTTAGATTTTGAAAAGAAATAAGATGGAAGAGGATTTGTTTATTAAAACTGAAAAAAATAAAAGAAAAACCTAAATTCAATTTTTGACACTTGTAAAGAAGTTAACATTTGTCACTTTGTCAAGTTTATGGATTAACACTTGTTCTTCTAATTAGTAAAATGTTTACATTTGTTTTTAAAGGTTAATTTGTTATAATTATGTAATTTAGTTATAGTTAAATACTAATTAGTTATTTAGTTAACAAGTTGATATAAGATAAAAGTGAATCTTTGATTAATTAATTAGTTAACATGTAGATAAATTTTAAAATGAATAAATCCAATTTTACTTATAAAAGGAAGCTTATACAAATATTTCAAAATCAAAACAAAATAAAAACATTTATACTTTAGATTTCAAAGCTTTGAATTCAAGTTCAAATTAAATTTTGAAATCCAATTTATTCAAATATAACTACACAATTTAAATTTAAAAAAAAACAATTATTTTTATTAAAAATTTATTTGTTAAAACAATGTATTATTATATTAAAAAAATAACAACATTTAATAACTATAAATACTTTATAAAAGAAATTATCTTCTTATTAATAAATTATTTATTTTATCCAACTATATTTAAAAGAAAATCAAAATAACCTTATTGCTATTTATTTAAATTTTAAACTTGAGTTAAACATATTTTAAATCATTTCAATAATTATTTTATGTATTTAAAACCATATTTATTTATTTATTTCATAGTTTTAAAAAGCCTATTATCAAATAAACCAATTTAAACAAATTTAATTTTTATCTTAACTATTTAAAAACCCTATTTTATTTATTAATTAACTTTTTAAAAGTTTAACTTTTAAATAAAAATCAAAATTCCCAATTTTTACTAAATATATATATATATATATATATGTATGTATGTATGTATGTATATTTATAGAAAACAGAATTTATCTATTTATTAGATTTAAAACAATACCCATTTACAATATATACAAATTCTATATATATTATAAATATAAAACAATTATTAGATTTAAAAAGACAAAATCTATCAATTAACTATTAATTCAAATCTTATTACAAAGATTATCAAATCAATTTAATTTTGATTTCAGATTATTAAATTGACATTGCTTTCAAATTCCGGGTCATCACATTCCTCCCCCTTAAAAGAATTTCGTCCCCGAAATTTAAAACAAAGGTAATTTAATAATCTATATAAAGATTAAATTTTAAAACACAAGCATATACCAATGATACGCTAACAACCATAGCAATCAATTTACCCAATCAAACAAATCTAATTATCCAGAAAAATTCTGGAAAGAATTTCCACGAGTTTCCCCGGTAAAAAATATCGGGATACTCGCTCTATAGATCCCAAACAATCAATACTACTAGGCTATAGAGCTTATATTCATCTAGATCTACAGAACTAGACAGCATATCAGACTACAGACGAGTCTGATTCAACAACCAAACTCTATAACTGCTGGTTCTAAAACCAGAGATAGACCATACACGTACTCCCTCAGAGATACGTGGAACTCATCGAATCCCAGTTATCCAAACTGGCAATTCAATCCTGAAAACCAAACACTGATCCAACCAAAACACAGATGAGATCCAAACATCACTGAGCTAGCTTTCCAGTCTTACCAAAACTTATAGCTCCTGAATCAGAGAAAACTCCAACAACAACGAAGTCTCCAACTTTGAATTCCAAATTCCTCCGTCCCTTATCCACAAAATTCTTCGGACAAATTCTGGCTGCCAACATCCAAACTGATCTGCTCAATCCCTTGCTGATTCCTCTAGAACAAACAGAACCAGAAACAACCCAACACAATGATCTCCTCAAGATCAATCCAAAACTGAAACACAACTCTACTCCATAATCAGCAGAAGACAACAAACTTCTCCTAATCCGGAAAAGAAAAATCAGAAACACTTCCAAACTGCTTCCGTTGCACAACTCTGATCCGAAGTAGAAGAAAATGCTAATGATAAACACGAGCACAAACTGGACATCATTTCCCAGAAATGTGGTTCAACAGATCCATAAAGAAAACTTAGAAATTCTTCCTAAACTGAGTTGCTTCATCAAACTCCATCTTTAGGAATCATTCTCCAACTAGACTGAACCACCGGTTCCACTCCTGGAATACTAATCAATAAGAAAACTCAATTTCCAGATGCAGACAAGTCTCTGTCTTTCCCAGAAGACATCCAGAAAATATCCAACCATCCAAGAGAACACTCAAACAATCGCAAGTCACTTTTGCGATCAAGCCAGATAAATTTCCAAAGAAAACTGTTCTCTCCTTACCAAACAGAACAGCTTATACTGGTCTAGTCAATCCATTGAAGAAACAGATTCACTTAGCAGCTTCTGAACTCCATCTCTAGAAAAACTACTCAGCTAAGACTTCCATGTCGGCTCACAGAACACTCTGAGCTGCATTGCTAATACCAAACCAAACTTCCTGATCCAAAGCCCTTCGAGAAACTTGGACCTCCAAGCTAACCACAACATCTTGCTGAATCCAGTCACAACACCGAAGTAGACACACTTCCCAAACTTGTTCCAAAGAAAACATCCTCGGAAACAATCCATAGTCACTGCATCTCATCACACAGTTACAACTTCTTGAGGTATCACAATACCATCACTTGCTTCAGCCTAATCGAACAGATCAAACTCTACTCACCAAACTTTGTATTTCAAAGATGACTCCGAACCTTAACAGGTTTCCTTCAGAGATCGATGAATTACTTACTCCAAGCTAAACTCACTCGAGACAATATTAGGTCTACAGTCTCGACAGATATACTTCTAACCTCAAACATCAGACTCCAACCAATGGTAGTAATCGTGTTACAAACACTACTACCTCATCTACCTTTATAACCTATATTGGAAAAATCCAAACAGGTAACCCAAAAGATAGGTAGAAACAGATAAAGGTATATAAATATATATAAAATTACAAATACGCTCTCTCAAGATAGACACCACTCCAAAGCCTAGGTATTCACTCAACCTAATGCTCTGATACCACTGTAACGACCCGACTTCCAAAACACCAGAAAGTCGCATCGCTAATAAGAAAGAAAGGGATAGAAAAGAGAAAGAAATAGAAGAAAGAAGGAACAACACATCAGAATCTAAACAGCGGAACGAATAAATTATATTACTAACATAAAATATTACATAGTTTACAACCACTATCAGAGTACATAGATAACACATCACATACTAGACAGTTATAAACACCTGTCTAGTTATTACAACACATTACAATTCAAAGACAACACAGAGATACCAAACACAGCGGAATACTATATATCTAACGCAGAAGCCTCCTGCTCCATTTGCTCCTCCAATATTCATCCAAGCTAACCTGAATCCCCTGGCTACTCGTAAAAATTTGAGTACCCAAGAGTTTATGAAAAACAAAAATAAACTCCGAGTCAAACATGGGTCTGGTGTGAGTAACAGGTTAAGGTTGCTTAACTTTAAAAACCTTTTGAAAAGAAAGGTATCACGTAAGACTTCCCACACATAAACATGAAAAAGTTTTTACTTTACGCTAATCAAAACATTTGATAGGAAATCCAGTGATATTATAATAGTGTCTAGGGTTTTCAAGTAAATATGAAATAGTCGAAATTGTTACATCTATTAAATTCCAGCTACTAGTTACAAAAGTGGGTAATACAATCAAAACCGTTGGCACTTATTGGTTTTTGGATTCCATACAATGGCAGGGCAACTGGGGTACCGTCCGTCACAGTACGTGGCCTAGATCAACGTACCGAGGAGTACGCCCACTCCCCTGCAACACAAGGCCGAACCCATTCCTTACTGAACAGTTCCGAACAAGACAACCCTGCAGTTGGTGCGCAATTCCAACCGCCCACACAGCCGAATAAAAAGGGACCTCTAGACAGGGGAAAATCTTGCTCTCCAGTGGGGACTACCCACGAAGCCTTGCTGCACCTCCCCTGTTTTAGCCATTCCTGGTTGATGAGGCTTAAGGCTACGATTACCTTTAGAGAACACATCTCTTAGAATGCTCATCGTCCACCTGACGATGTGCTGAAAGCATTCAATCCATACAAGTTCGTTCTAGGTTCGAACGAAACCGAAGGCATTATCTCGTTACACTCATTTTGGAATCGCCCTTAGAGTTAACGACGATAACCCTTACACTTTAAATCTACATCTCAAGCCTGTAAGTACTATTTCCGTCAAACTCGTCATGGAATCACCCCCAGAGTTATACTGACTAATAGTCCTTACACCTCGAGTCTTCACTCTTCACATAAGATTCATGACCTATCGTAAATTTGGATCGATGTGGTTTTCGGATGTCCAAATACGGAAACCCAATCCCGGTCTCATCGAAATCCAAAGCATGTCTTTTAGGTCCAAGTTGTTTTAGAGTTAAAAACAATTCAGTAACATTATCTATATACACACAGATAGTTAATTCACAGATTCACAACAGATAATTATCATTATCATAACCACAGATAATTCACATTATCACTATCAAAAGATAATCCATATCATCATCACAATGCAACCAATGCATCCATATCACACAACCTTACTAATCTCGTAGCTGAGATTCAAACTATTCAAGGTAACCAATATCATCCATTTATAAGCAATCATCTATAATCCTACTATCTATAATTAATTTAAATTGAATTAAATTAATTACATCATCTTTAATTAATTTAAAATGAATTAAATTAATTACTTACATCAATATAAATTTTGCTTACATCATCATTAATTAATTAATTACAAATTAATTAATTAACTAACCTCTAATTTATCATCTTAATTAATCACCCCTAATTAATTATACTTCAATTAATTTCACAAAATTAATTACCCTAAACCAAATACAGTAATTATCCCTTAATTACTTCACTAATTAATTAACTATAATTAATTACATTGAACCTTAATTAATTACAATTAATTAACTGTACCTAATCACTTATTATTGATTAATTAATATTAATTAATCAATCTTTATTACATCATTAATTATATTATTTAATGATCCTTAATTATATTTAAATAATTACTCAATTAAATTAATTACTTTCAGTAATTAATCTCACTTAAACCATAATTATTAATCACCTTTGATTAATCTCATTCTATAATTAACTACCTTAATTACTTCATCAAATTTATTATTCCTTAATTAATTTCTTTAATTAATCCGTTGATTACTTATACAAAATAATTTAATTCAAATCACAATCCCAACATCATCCACAAATTACATCCAATAATTATCTTCAATTACTTCACTGAGTAATTCTACTTCATTAATTACATAAAGTAATTGTTATCAAATCCAATGTTTAAAATTAATTAAACTTAATTAATTAATCTAAACCAATCACAATAAACTCCATTAATTACATTAAGTAATTAATGTCTTAGTTACTTTCATTTAAGTAATTAACTTAAATAAATTTCTCAAATTATTATCATTAATAAATTAATCTGATTAATTATTAAAAATTAATCATATTAATTAATTACTAAATAAACCTTGGTTAATGACCATCATTAACAATTATTAATTCTTTAATTACTTTTCTTTAATCACTTCTTAATTAACTCTTATTTAAATTAATCCAAATTATTAATTATAAATTAAATAAATGAATCATTCCTTAATTATCTTATTTATTTAATTATTTTAATATCTTAACAATTTCTAAGATAAACCATCCCTTATTAATAAAAATTTTAATATTAAAGTATACTTAGAACATTGCATTTTTAAATTTTAAATGAAAATTTCATTTTGAATCTAAAATTCAAAATGATATTTATTTAAGTATAGACCAAATTTAGATTCCATTTATATTCTTTTTTAAAATAAATGTAAATAACATTTATTACTTTTAATTAAAACTTACATAAGATAAGTCTTAACTATTTTTCTTAATTTCATTTGAAATTTAGTTTAAAGTACATTACCATTTAAATTTCAAATTCCAGTTAACAAATCATTTAACTTTTTATAATGTCTTCATTCAAAAGGAAAATCAAATTAAACTATTTGTTTGAAAACAAATTTATTACTAATAAACAATTTAAATTTGAACTTGTTTGAAAACATTCAAATTCTAAAATTTATTCGAATATCCAGATTTAAATCCAATACATTTGAACCATTCCTTATTTAAATCATTTGAATTTAATCTTGAATTGAACTTTTGCTTTACACCTTGATTTTAGAACTCCTTATTTAAAAATACAAATTCATTTTTTTAAAAAACCTGAAGATTCAAAGATCTTAAGGAAACGGGACATAAATTTGAAATTCGAACTGCTATTTAAAATTTTGTTTTAGATTTTCAAAATAAAATTCCATTTTCAGAAAACTGTCAGTTTTTTTTTTGAAAAACTGAAAACCCCTTTTAAAATTTTAAAAAAATTTATAAGATTTCAAACTCTTTGTAACTATAATACATTCTATAGATTTAAATTTGTTTAAATCTTATCATTACAGCTTATTCATTTAAATTTTGATTTAAATTCAAAACCTACAGACAGTTTTTACAGAAAACTGTATTATTACAAATTACCCGAGCCAACATAATAATGCTTCGGGTCATCGGACCAAATTCTTCGAGCAAGACACAGAAATACTCGAGTTATACTTCGAGTTCAAAAGTACTTCAATACGCAGAAAAACATCAGACCAAAAAAAATGCACGGTGCGCGTGCACCGTGCCTCCGGCCATCATCCTCCTTCTCCGGTGACATCACCATTCAACCCCCCAGTCCAATACGACCATCTCCTTACTCTCATCCACCTCGAATTTGAATTCGAGTTCAAAAACATAAACCTGGAACAAAAGATACAGGTTTCACCCCCAAATCTGTAACACCCTCATCCTCCACCTTCTGACCACCAGAATGGCAGCGACTCCGGCCATGAGTTCATCCATCAACCTACTATAATCCCCCAGAATCTCAATCAACTCGATCACTTCTACAGGTAACACTGACTAAATCAAATTACTTAACTTAAACTAGGGCTTCAGGAAGAAAATCACCACCACAGTCCCCATGTTGATTTGCATCAACAACCATTATTTTTTCCAATCATCAATGACTGCTCCTCCACCTACCAGAAGAACCCCGACCATTACATTTGCCCAGATCCCCCAAAAACTCAAAATTCCCGTTTTAAGTTCAACCTAGAACTACATGTTAAATTCCGTTTTAAAAATTGTGAATTTTGTTTTAAAAATCATGATTTTGAATAATGTTTTTGATCTTATTCCTGAAACAATGAATCAATATGTTTGGTATTTCATATATATTCAAATTGACCCTGTTATCTGAGTTTCAGAGACAATAATTAAAAAAAATTATTTTATTTAACCTGAACAAATTTAAACTTTGATTCTTGATTCAACAAACACATTTAAACACTAACAAAAATTATATTATGTGACGATGGGGTTTTGACAGATTTTTGAACCTGGTAATAAAATACAGAGGACATTGCATGTTCAAATTACACATTCATTTTTACAGAAAAACAACTGATATAAACATATATATCATTCATACTTAAACATGGAAATCAACAGGCAGCATTTTAAAATACTTAAATTTTATTAAATAGGATGTTACTTACCTAAATCTTGATGGGCAGAGCAGAAATTTTGAAAAAGACTTGGTGCTTTTTAAACTGGAAACTCCCTTTCAAAATCCTGAATTGCTTCCTTAATTTTTGATTAAAACTTGAGTGCTTGTTACAGAACTCTTGCATGCATGCCATATGAAATTCCAGATAGAAGATGATGCAGATGCCATATACTTGAAAAAATATGTAGGCTGTTTTGATGCAGATGCTTGCACAGATCTCAGATTTTTGAAAAACAATGCAGGCATGCTTTGTTTCTTTTAATTTGAAACTGCAGTTGCTTGAATAAGAAATGCAGGTTTCAAAATTTGAAATTGCAGGTGCTTTTACATTTGAAAAATATGCAGGAATGCTTTGATGCGGGTTTGAATTCCAGAAATGCAGAATTTCCTGCTTGATTTCATGCATCTGGTTTGTATGCTATTTTGAAATTTGACTTGCATGATTTTGGTTTGAGGAAAGTCTCAGGTTACAGATTTGATTTGAGAAGTGGATTTGAAGATGTTTCAGAAATTTTGGTTTTAAGAGAAGTGTTTATTTCAGATTTGTTTTCCATTATCTACTTAGCTTTAGATTTTGAAAAGAAATAAGATGGAAGAGGATTTGTTTATAAAAACTGAAAATAAATAAAAGAAAAACCTAAATTCAAATTTTGACACTTGTAAAGAAGTTAACATTTGTCACTTTGTCAAGTTTATGGACTAACACTTGTTCTTCTAATTAGTAAAATGTTTACATTTGTTTTTAAAGGTTAATTTGTTATAATTATGTAATTTAGTTATAGTTAAATACTAATTAGTTATTTAGTTAACAAGTTGATATAAGATAAAAGCGAATCTTTGACTAATTAATTAGTTAACATGTAGATAAATTTTAAAATGAATAAATCCAATTTTACTTATAAAAGGAAGCTTATACAAATATTTCAAAATCAAAACAAATTAAAAACATTTATACTTTAGATTTCAAAGCTTTGAATTCAAGTTCAAATTAAATTTTAAAATCCAGTTTATTCAAATATAACTACACAATTTAAATTTTTTTAAAAACAATTATTTTTATTAAAAATTTATTTGTTAAAACAATGTATTATTATATTAAAAAAAATAACAACATTTAATAACTATAAATAATTTATAAAAGAAATTATCTTCTTATTAATAAATTATTTATTTTATCCAACTATATTTAAAATAAAATCAAAATAACCTTATTGCTATTTATTTAAATTTTAAACTTGAGTTAAACATATTTTAAATCATTTCAATATTTATTTTATGTATTTAAAACCATATTTATTTGTTTATTTCATACTTTTAAAAAGCCTATTATCAAATAAACTAATTTAAAAATTTTAATTTTTATCTTAGCTATTTAAAAACCCTATTTTATTTATTAATTAAGTTTTTAAAAGTTTAACTTTTAAATAAAAATCAAAATTCCTAATTTTTTACTAAATATATATATATTTATAGAAAACCGAATTTATCTATTTATCAGATTTAAAACAATACCCATTTACAATATATACAAATTCTATATATATTATAAATATAAAAAAATTATTAGATTTAAAAAGATAAAATCTATCAATTAACTATTAATTCGAATCTTATTACAAAGATTATCAAATTAATTTAATTTTGATTTCAGATTATTAAATTGACATTGCTTTCAAATTCCGGGTCATCACACACGATGTACCAAAAAGTCTAGGCTAACCGTTGTCAAGAACAATTTAAATGAACTTATTCCAACTCATACTCAAACTGGTCAGCGTGTTTGCATTGACTATCGAAAACTAAACGCCGCAACACGTAAAGATCACTTCCCTCTTCCTTTCATTGACCAAATGCTCGAATGTTTAGCAGGCCATGCATTCTATTGCTTCCTTGATGGTTATTCCGGTTATAACCAAATTTCAATCGCTCCTGAAGATCAAGAGAAAACAACTTTCACGTGTCCATTCAGTACCTTTGTTTATCGACGTATGTCATTCGGACTTTGTAATGCTCCTACTACTTTCCCACGATGCATGGTTGGTATTTTTTCCGACATGATTGAACGCTTTCTAGAAGTTTTTATGGATGATTTCTCTACCTTTAGCAATTCTTTTTCCCAATGTTAACATCGTCTCGAGTTGGTTCTAAATTAATGTAAAGAAAAACATTTGACTTTGAATTGGAAAAAATACTACTTTATGGTTAAACAAGGCATAGTCCTCGGACATATTATCTCAAATAAAGGCATTGAGGTAGATAAAGCGAAAGTTGATGTAATTGAAAACATACCCATTCCTAAATCTGTTAAGGAAATTTGATCATTTCTCAGACACGTTGGGTTTTATCCAACGTTTTGTGAAGAACTTTAGCAAAATCGCCCGTCCTTTGACAACTTTTCTTGGAAAAGACATTCCATTCGATTTTGGCGCTAATTGTATCTTTTCTTTCGAACGTCTCAAAAAGGAAATCATTTTAGCTCCAATCATTTATGCACCCAATTGGTATCTCCCATTTGAAATAATGTATGATGCTTCTAACTTTGCGGTTGGTGCTGTCTTAGGACAACGCATCAACAAAATCCTTCATGTCATTTATTACACGAGAATGGCTTTGAACGACGCTCAACTCAACTACACAACAACCGAAAAAGAGCTTTTAGCTGACATTTTTGTGCTCGAAAATTTTCGACCTTACTTGATAGGTTCACACAAGATGTTCTACACTGACCATACTGCTCTTCGATACCTTTTTGCCAAAAAGGATGTTAAATCCCGTTTGACTCGTTGGATTCTTTTACTTTAAGAATTTGACCTTACAATCAAAGACGAAAAAGGATCCGATAATGTCATAGTCGATCACTTGTCTCGTCTTCCGAACGCACCATCTTCTTTACAAACCAATGAAAACTTCCCCGATGAACAACTTCTTTCAAATTCTATCGATTCATGGTACGCCGATATAGTGAACACTTAGTCACTAAAGAAACTCCCTCATCTTGGTCCAAATAGGAAAACGCAAATTCATGTCCCAAGTGAAATATTTCTATTGGGATGATCCATACTTTTCTAAATATTGTCCCGACCAAATCATCTGACGTTGCATTCCGGATAATGAGATCAGGAGTGTTGTTTCACTTTACCAAGATCAGGCTTGCGGTGGACATTTCGATCCTCGAAAAACTGCGAAAAAGGTGCTTCGGTGTGGTTTCTATTGGACTTCTCTTTTCAAAGACTCATTCGAATTTTACAAAACTTGCGATCGATGTCAAATGCTTGGACAAATTTTTCAATGAGACATGATGTCGCTAAACCCCATTTTTTCGATCAAAATCTTTGAAGTTTGGCGTATCGACTTTATGGGACCTTTTCTCAATTTTTTTGGAAACTTGTATATCCTTCTCGCAGTCGATTACTTCTCAAAATGGGTCGAAGCTGTTCCTTGAAAAACCAATAACCATAGAATTGTTGTGAAATTTCTTAAAGAAAACATCTTTTCGAGGTTTGGCACACCTCACACAATAATCAATGACAACAGAATCCATTTTTTCCATTGATATTTTGAAACATTAATGAAGAAATATTCAATAACCCACAAGTTATCCACTCCATATTTTCCTCAAACTTGTGGGCAAGTTGAAGTTTAAAATCGTCGAATAAAAAAATCTTGGAGAAAACTGTCAACAAAAATCGAAAAGATTCGTCCCAGAAATTAATCGACGTGCTTTAGGCTTACCATACTGCTTTTAAAACTAACCTCAGGACGGCCCCATTTCGTTTAGTTTACGGTAAAGCTTGCCATTTACGCGTTGAAATCAAACACAAAGTGTTGTGGGAAATAAAGAACTTAAACTTTGATCTTGAAAAAGCCGGCGAAAACTGAAAACTACAACTCAACGAACTAGAAGAACTTACAAATGACGCGTATGAAAACGAGAAAAATTACAAAGAAAGAAGCAAAGTTTTCATGACAAGTCAATCCTAAGGAAAACATTTTCTCCTAACCAGAAAGTTCTTTTATATGACTCGTGACTTCATTTATTTCCTAGGAAACTTAAATCAAGATGGACCAGACCATTTGTCGTAAGAACTGTTTTTCTACATAATGCAGTCGAAATAGAAAACCCCAGGGATGGATCGATTTTCAAAGTCAACGGTCATTGTTTGAAACCTTTCTTGGAATTCCCTTGTAACCAAGAGGAGGAGCTCATGATTCTTCATGAACCAAGCTACGTCTAGTAAGAATGTTACCCTCTTTTGTAAATATGTGTTACACTCATTATATCGTGCATTGACTATGGGGGCTCAGTTAAAAATTAGGGGATAGGTCTCATTTTCATTTTTTTAATTTTTTTATGGCATTTTTGAATTTTCATTTTCTTTTAACTAAAAAAAATCTCAAAATTTATAAATCTCAAAAAAAAATTCTCTTTAGCATTTTTATTTATTTTTGAAGAAACACTATAGGATAAGTATAAATGTTGGTTAATAAATTGAAATTTTGAAAATTTATTTGTCTTAACAAAAATAAAAATGAAGTTTGATTAAAAATAACAATGGTTTTACTACAAATAACAATGGTTCAACTAGTATATAGGAACACTCATATGTGTTAATTATGAAATATATTCTAAATAAAAATCTTTGTTTAAAAAGTGGTAAATTTAAAGTGAAAGATATAATAGTTTCATTTTCTAAGTTAAATGGTGCTAAGATGATTTTGCAAAACTCTCTCTTTTTAGAAAAAAGAAAAATAATATAAAAAACACAAAAAAATATAAGAAAGAAATTTTGTGTATATGTATATATTTTTAACACCTACAGTCATGTGTTCACACTCATATGTTCACACTCATGTGTTCACTCGCTATTATCTATACCCTTCTCATGTAACCCCGAAAGGCAGTGCACGATCGGTATATCTAGCCTCTGTTTATCCGAGTAAGGTGTATTTATATAAAAATACTTTTTAATAAAGCCTATGATCGATAAGTGTTCACACTTGTGTGTTCGCTCGTCATGATTTGTATTCCCCTACATCAGTCCGCAAGGCAGTGCATGGGTAATATATCTGGCCCCAGTTTACCTAAGTTAGGCATATGTATATATTGTTAATATAATTTTCAAATAAGAGAGAGTAAGCAATTGAAATCCAAGCACCATTTTAACATGTTTGATTTGACTTGTTATTGGAAAGAAATGAAAATATCACTTTGATACACTTTGATAATCAACTGCGGATCTATTTCATAATTACACTATTTTATCGACCGAAACAACGAGTTAAACTATAGCCCATTTGTTTCGATAACTTCGTTTTATTGGAAATTTTGACGAGTGAATGACTTAAATTTTCATGATAATGACCAAAACTTATATTTAACTTATTTGTGTCAGTTTAAAGTAATTCCTTCATTGTAAATATTTTCAAAAACTTGCATTTGTAAATAAATCTTGCATTTTGTAAATATTTTCCCTTTGCATTCAGATTTTTTGGATAGTATCCGCCGAAAACCCTTAGGAGACAACACTCATCATACTCGGGACACCCAGAGGTTTAATGGCCTGTGCATACGCTTAATGCAATCGTGCTCCCAACGAAAACAGATTTATCTTAGTTTTCCTTTATTTGAGGACGAATAAAAAGATAAGTGTGAGGGTATTTGATGTGCATATAAATGTGTATATATTTACGTTCATATTTTATCTATTTTTATTTTATTAATTGTCATATTTGGGCATTTTAACATATTTAAAACCAAAATTCAATTATTTTCAAATCATCGTATATTCATCTTTATTCAAGGGCAAAAGGGTCATTTTTGTGCATATGTCAATTTGAGAATTTTTACTTGGACATTTTTTGTGATTTTTATAGGAAATTTTGATGCATATGGAAGAGCGTTTCATTAAGACGTGTGTACTATGAGAAAGGTGGATTACAGATCTTTAGGCTAGGATTAACACTAGAGGGGGGTTGAATAGTATTAATAAAGAATTACTAAATCGTTTTCGATTTATATTAATTTAGACACTGATGTATGCAATATACAAACACAGATATGATCACAGAAACAAACACAGAGATAGAAATAAAATAAAGGCAGTAAAGGAAAGAACACACCGGATTTTATACTGGTTCGGATTTACCCTACATCCAGTCCCGCAACACAAGTACGGATTTCCTTTCAAAAGCAATTGTACAATTACACCCTCGGTTTCAAGGCTACGAGGTACACCCTCCATAATTTCGATCCTCTGGGTAGAGACACTTGATTTTCGGGTCACAAGTTTACCCAATTGATTTACCAAGGCTACAATCACACCTTTTCTTTCTTGATTGATTTTCAAGGCTACAATCACACCTTTTCTTTCTTGATAGATTACATAGAAGTCTATAACTCTGAATAGCACTGAGAATCTTGTAGAGAGAGTGATAGAGAATCAAACTAGAAGTAATCGAGTTCGATTCAATGTTGATTTCGGCAGAGTAACGATAAGAATATGTATTAAGAAAAGTGGAAGAAGAAGAGGAGTGAAAAACCAGAAAATCTGATATAAAATTCGTTGAAACTAACCCCTATTTATAGAAGAACAACGACCACATCCATTCGTGAAGAGTTATGGCTAATAGACACTTCTTTTGAAATTTAAATTTTGAACTCAACTGACACCATGTCGACATGGGGTACATAGGCATGTCGTCATCCCAAAGCATTTTTTGATGTTTTGATTTTCTTTGAAAATAACCTTTATCTTATATTAAAACTAATTTAAACTTTATAAATATACTTGAATATAGTTAAAATTAATAAGTAAATATAGAGAATAATATATATAGAATTTAACTCTAATTTTATATTTTAAATCTAAGTATAAATGTTTAAAAGTTAAATATATTATATTAAAAGATAGTTTAAAATCAGGAGTAATTTGACTTTGAAATTAAAAAAAAAATTGAGGCTAAAATTATTTAAAATAGGATAGAGGGTTTTGATGTTTTTTAAAAGGAAAGTTTTGAAAACATTTGAAAACAGGATATAATTTTGAAAAATCATTTAGAATAAAAATTTAGCGGATACAAAACAATGTTCCATTAGATTTTTCGTAGGTTCCGTCCTACTTAGGGTTCCATCCCTTTAACGGGCTCGAAGTGGATTCCATTCGATAAATAAATTGGATTTTAAGATGCCAGTGCTTTTATATGAGTTTTAACAAAATTCCTAATAATAAAAAATACTTAACTTTGAAATCTTGAACTCTTGATAATCTTGATACTCATGAGTCTTCTATCTTGATATCTTGAATCTCTATACTGTACAGTCTTCTTTCTTAGTACCTGCATGGTTAAATCCTGCATATACATATATATCTAAACTTATAATGTTAGTATTTATATTTTATAAACTATTCTAAGGTTGTTGTCATCAAAATCATCATTTCACGGACTAACAATCTTCCCCTTTTTGATGATGACAACCTTTGTTTAAAATTTTTACTTCTATCCTAATAACTCCCCCTGAAACTAATAACTCCCCCTTAATTTATGCCTAACTATCCTATTTTATATTTCTCCCCCTTTGTCATCAACAAAAAAAACTAAATGTAAACTATGTAACTTTAAACTATATAACTATATAACTCCAAACTATATAACTAATACTCAATGTCATATGATTATAATGATAGTGTTATCATAAGTAATCATCACTTAAATCTAATACTAAAACATAGTCCTAAACTATCAACTATCCTAAGTAAGAATTCACAATACTATTTATAATCAAAACACATATAAGAACACGAGTTATTTATTACGTATGAAGTTGTATATACATAACGTTTAGAAAACACAAAGAAACACAAACAACAATGGAGAAGAAAGAAAAGAAACTGTTGTGCGTTATAAAACATAGGAGATCTATGAATCGAATAGTTTGTATAGTGAAAACAGAAGTTTCCACGTTGTTCGACAAGATTCCTATTATTGTCAAAACACACTTCTCCAACACACATGACTTGTTCGTCATCAACCTCGTGCGCTACTTCCATGGGTTCTTCTTCTTCTTCTTCTTCCTCACTGGCCTCTTGTTCTTGATTGAGTGAAGAGTCTTCATCAATCAAGATAAGGTTGGCATGGTTATCCATTAGGAATTTTTGCAAATTCATAAGAATCTTGCCTTGCCTTTCCTATTCCTTTTCCATACGAAGTTGAGTCACTTGATTTTCAGTCATCATTTGAAGTACATCCTTCATAGATTCCTCCATTTTAGTCACACGAGCGAGAGTAGTACGTTGAAATGGACCCGACGTAGAAGAGGGGAATGAAAAGGTTGATTTTATATTTGATTTGGAAGAGGAGGCCATTATTTTATTTATTTTAGAAGATAGATTAAAAAGAAAACGGAGAGAATGAACAAAAATTCGAAATAGAGAAGAATATATAACTAATTTTTTTGAATTTTGGCGGGAAAATTTCAAAACTTAAAAACGTTGCATGTCGACATGGGTATATGGGGGATGTCGACATGGTCCTTTTTATTTTAACTCTTTGAATTATTTTAATATTAATTATTAATTATACTTGTTATTTATATTTCATATTTCAGTTATAGAACAAATACCCAATTCTCTTCTTAGTTTAGTAAATATTGATTCATTAAGGGTTTTGTTAAGATATCAGCAATTTGATTCTCAGAATTGATATACTGGAGAGTAACTACTTCCTTACTTATATTATCTCTGAGAAAATGATGTCTGATATCAATATGTTTAGTTCGAGCATGTTGAGTAGTATTTTTGGATAAATTTAATTGTCACAATAAATTGATGATTTTGAAAATTTTAAACCAAAATATTTTAAGGTTTGTTGCATATATATTACTTGAGAACAAGCCAAAGTAGCAGAAATATACTCTGCTTCAGTTGTTGATAAAGAAACTGTGTTTTGCTTTTTACTAAGCCAAGAAATCAGAGAATGTCCCAAAAAGTGACAAGTCCCACTTGTACTTTTTCGGTCTGATTTACAACGAGCGTAGTCAGCATCACAGTAAGATATTAAGTCAAAAGAATCAATTTTAGGGTAGAATAAAGCATAATCAGATGAGTGTTTAACATATCTTATGATTCGTTTTACGGCTTTTAAGTAGGTCTCTTTAGGTTGGGATTGATATCTGGCACAGAGACAAACACTATGCACGATATCAGGTCTACTGGCAGTAATATAGAGTAGTGATCCAATCATTCCTCTATAGTTTTTGATCTACGTCTTTCGAGAGATCTTCTTTACTAAGGTACTCATTGGTTGACATGGGAGTGGGTTTTCCACTCGCAGTAATCAAACCAAATTTATTAATTAGGTCTTTAGCATATTTTTCTTGACTAATAAAAATACCATTATCTAATTGTTTTATTTGTAATCCTAAAAAGAAATTTAATTCACCCATACGACTCATCTCAAACTCTTTTGTCATTATTTCAGAAAATTCTTTATTCATTTCAAAATTAGTTTAACCAAAAATGATATCATCTACGTAAACTTGTGCTAGTTGAATATCATTTTTATTTCTTTTAATAAAAAGAGTATTATCTACTTTACCAATTTCAAAATTAGATTGCAATAAAAAAAGATCTTAGTCTATCATACCAGGCTCTAGGAGCTTGTTTTAGACCATATAATGCTTTCTTAAGTTTGTAAACATGATTTGGTAATTTATCATTTTCAAAAAGTGGTGGCTGTTCAACATATACTTCTTCTTTTACAAATCCGTTTAAAAAGGCACTTTTAACATCCATTTGAAATAGTTTGAAATTATTATGATTTGCGAAAGCAAGTAGAATCCTAATGGATTTAATCTTGCTACGGGAGCAAAGGTTTCATCAAAATCTATTCCTTCTTCTTGACAATAACCTTGAGCGACTAATCGAGCTTTATTTCTAACTACCTCTCCTTGTTAATTCATTTTACTTTTATAAACCCATTTAGTTCCAATTATAGTTTTATTTTCTGGTCTAGGAACAAGTTCCCAAACATCATTTCTAGTAAATTGATTTAATTCTTCTTGCATAGCCAAAATCCATGAATCATCAGTTGATGCTTCTTTTGGATTTTTGGGTTCAATAGTTGATATAAAAGCTACATTACTCATTTGACTTAGTTGATTTCTAGTTTTAACAACAGATTGCATATCTCCCAGTATATTTTCTATAGGATGATCTTTTAAAAGTTTAATCCTTTTATTAGGATGATTAATTTCATTATTAGTATCAATTGATTCTTGATTTTGAGTGATTAAATCCTCTTCATCATTTGTATCTTCAAAAAATTTGAAATTTTCATCAAATGAAACATGCATTATTTCTTCAATGGAATTAGTTTTTAAATTAAACACTCTGTACGCTTTACTTCTATTAGAATATCCGATAAAGATACCTTTGTTGGATTTAGGATCAAATTTATCTAAATTATCTTTTGTATTTAAAATAAAGCATTTACTTCCAAAAATTCTGAAATAAGATATCTTAGGTTTCTTTGAATAAAGAAGTTCATAAGATGTCTTATCAGTTAGAGGTCTAATTAAAATTATATTCAAAATATAACAGGCGGTAGCAACTGCTTCTGCCCAAAAATTCTTTAGTAAATTACTATCTGTAAGCATAGTTCTCGCACACTCTTGAATCGTCCTATTTTTACGTTCTACTACTCCGTTTTGTTGTGGAGTTCTTGGAAATGAAAAATTGTGAGTTATTCCCTTCTTATTGCAGAATTCCTCAAACATTTCATTTTCAAATTCACCACCGTGATCAATTCGAATAGTTATAACTTTTAGAGAAAATTGATTTTGAATTCTTTTTGACAATGTCTTAAAACATTCAAAAGTATCACTTTTATGTTTCAAGAATATTTTCCATGTAAATCTAGAATAATCATCTACAATTACAAAGTCATATTTACTATGATTTATTGATAGAATTTGAGATGGACCAAATAAATCAAGATGAAGTAATTCAAGAGGTTTTGAAGTTGAAATCATATCTTTTAACTTAAAAGAACTTTTTTGAAGTTTTCCTAATTGACAAGCATCACATAAACTATCTACTTTAAAATTCATTTTAGGGAGACCTCTTACTGGATCATGTTTTGACAGTCTAGATAAGAGTTTGAAATTCAAAGGCCCAAATCTCTTGTGCCAAATCCAAGGGTCACTTGTATTTGCCAACAGACACAGGTTATCATTTGAAACTTTCATACTAAGAATATAAATATTCTTTTTCCTAACTCCCTCAAATATAATGGTTGAATTATTACCTTCAATGTGACATTTATCTTTTTCAAATTTAATTTTATATCCTTTATCACATAGTTGACTTATACTAAGCATATTATGTTTCAGATTCTTAACTAGCAAAACATTAGTAATAGTAGGAGTTTCAGAATTACCGACTTTGCCGATGCCAATCACATATCCTTTTGAATTGTCTCCAAAGTTAAGTATATCTGGATTACCAGCCATGTGTCTAGAACACCCACTATCAAGTATCCACTTGTTCTTTCTGAGCTGCATAATTTGTCCGTTGTGGATTGATTCCTCAACACCCATAAAGCATGATTCCTGCACATCAAACAATCTTGGTAGACAACTTGAATTTGAATATTGATTATATGCAGACTCAAGAAAGGATGATGGTTTGAATGCTTCTAAACTAGTATTAACAAATATAGCTATTTTAGAAACTTTTTCAAAAATCAGATTATGAAACTTTGAAAGTCTTGCTCTTATACCAATTGTGAGAAATGCGGATTACGGATCTTAAGGCTAGGATTAACACTAGAGGGGGAGTGAATAGTTTTAATAAAGAATTACTAAATCTTTTTTGATTTATGTTAATTTAGACACTGATGTATGCAATATACAGACACAGATATGATCACAGAACCAAACACAGATACAGAAATAAAATAAAGGCAGTAAAGGAAAGAACACACCGGATTTTATACTAGTTCGGAGTTACCCTACATCCAATCCCGCAACACAAGTACGGATTTCCTATCAAAAGCAATTGTACAATTACACCCTCCATTTCAAGGCTACGAGGTACACCCTCCATAATTTCGATCCTCTGGATAGAGATACTTGATTTTCGAGCCACAAGTTTACCCAATTGATTTACCAAGGCTACAATCATACCTTTTCTTTCTTGATTGATTTTCAAGGTTACAATCACTCCTTTTCTCGCTTAATAGATTACAAAGAAGTCTATAACTCTGAATAGCACTGAGAATCTTGTAGAGAGAGTGATAGAGAATCAAACTAGAAGTAATCGAGTTCGATTCAATGTTGATTTCGGTAGAGTAACGATAAGAATATGCATTAAGAAAGTGGAAGAAGAAGAGAGGAGTGAAAAACCAGAAAATCTGATGTTAAATTCGTTGAAACTAACACCTATTTATAGAAGAACAACAGCCATGTCCATTCGTGAAGAGTTATGGCGAATAGACACTTCTTTTGAAATTTAAATTTTGAACTCAACTGACACCATGTCGACATGGGGTATATAGGCATGTCGACATCCCAAAGCATTTTTTGATGTTTTGATTTTCTTTGGAAATAACCTTTATCTTATATTTAAAACTAATTTAAACTTTATAAATATACTTGAATATAGTTAAATTTCATAAATAAATATAGAGAATAATATATATAGAATTTAACTTTAATTTTATATTTTAAATCTAAGTATAAATATTTAAAAGTTAAATATATTATATTAAAAGATAGTTTAAAATCAGGAGTGATTTGACTTTGAAATTAAAGATAATTTTGAGGCTAAAATTATTTAAAATCAGGATAGAGGGTTTTGAATCTTTTAATAGGAAAGTTTTGAAAACAGGATATAATTTTGAAAAATCATTTTGAATAAAAAGTTAGCAGATACAAAACAATGTTCCACTAAATTTTTCGTAGGTTCCATCCTACTTAGGGTTCCATCCCTTTAACAGGCTCGAAGTGGATTCCATTCCACGAATAAATTGGATTTTAAGATGCCGGTGCTTTTCTATGAGTTTGAACAAAATTTCAAATAATAAAAAATACTTAGCTTTG
This sequence comes from Allium cepa, assembly GCA_030765085.1. Classification (NCBI taxonomy): domain Eukaryota; kingdom Viridiplantae; phylum Streptophyta; class Magnoliopsida; order Asparagales; family Amaryllidaceae; genus Allium; species Allium cepa. The sequence goes on from CM060941.1 coordinate 833,527,197, forward strand.
AAATCTTGAACTCTTGATAATCTTGATACTCATGAGTCTTCTATCTTGATATCTTTAATCTCTATACTGTACAGTCTTCTTTCTTAGTACCTGCATGGTTAAATCCTGCATATACATATATATCTAAACTTATAATGTTAGTATTTATATTTTATAAACTATTCTAAGGTTTTTGTCATCAAAACCATCATTTCACGGACTAACATGTATGCATACAAAGCAATGAAGTGGAAATAATTCATGCTCATGATCATGGAGGACCCACCCACTTACCTAATCTACAATTAGAAGCTAATGGACAACTAAGTGGAGGTTAGAACTTCATGCACATTTAATTATGGATTAATTAGTGGCTAATGGTTTCTTGGTGGCCACACTTCCTAAAGAGTATTTTGAGAAGCACCCTAAAAATTGAATTAGGTTTTTATGCATGTATAAATAGCCTTCTTATGTACATGTTGAAGGATCTTCTACTCTTTCACTTTAGTTAGGAAATTAAGAAAGCAAGTTGTAATGTCAATGTTTCATGAAATAAAAATGACTTCCTAGCCTCTTTCTCTTTTCTTTTCTACATTCTTTTCTTTACTTTTATGTTCATTTTTATTTCTATTCTCTTTTCTTTCCTTTGTTAGTAGATTAGATTTACATTCATGCAAGGAGTGTAGTTTTGCTTTGTTTCTTTTATGCAAGTAGCTTAATAGTTAATCTCATTTTCCTCCTTTGTTTATTTTCTCTTTCTTTTGCTTTTAATGTTGAAATTTACATGTGTTGATATGATAACACAAATGAGTAGCTAAACCCCTTCAATTTAGGGGTAATGAAGCTCTCTAACTTTATGTAATTTAAACATTTTTATTATTTATGATCTCTTTTGTTTGTGCTTCATGAAAGTGAATTTTGATGTAAGTTTATACATGTGGGTTTGATAGCTTATGTTGCTTTTGCAAATGAGTTATTCTTATTCAACATAAACACAATGTACATCATCATTTGCTAATTGATTTTTGATTTTGAAATGAAAGTAAAAACAAAATTTGATGATCTATATTACTAGTTACAACAGTGAATAGATCATGCTTAAAATAGCTTTTGCTTTGGCTTCATTTTCATGAGATTTTGTAAGTGGTTTATTTGTTGTATTATAGTTTGATGGTTTAAGTTATGTTAAGTAATAACATAAATAAACCATACATATGACAAATGCAACAATTATTTCACTTAATATCAAAACTAAAGATCATAAATTATTTATTTGTTGATTTACATAATTGTGAGAGTGGATTTGCCTCTAAATATTTCTCTAATCTCATAGTTTTTAATATCATTTTAATTCTAGCTTTAGCTTTATTTTTCTTATAGTTAACAATTTCCTCTCCATTTAGTATAATTTGATTGAACTAATTTTTAAAATCTAACAATTCCCTCTAGATCGACCGGTACTCTCCATGTACTAAGGTTTTACGCCGAGCGCTTGCGGTTATTTTAATTCGAAATTTATCGATGATTTTCCAATTCGATAGAAATTCCATCGCTAAACATCTCGCATGTTTTAGTCCAAACTGCATCACCTTATAGCAATAAAGTACCAAATCAGTGATAAAGCTGGTGTGCTCCTGGTCAGGAAGTTGCATCGAATTTGATTATAGCCGGAGTATGTGTCTATGAAGGATAAGAGCTCATGTCTAGCTGTTGAATCCACCAGTTGATCAAGGAAGTGAGAAGCTATCTTTGGGGCAGGCTTTTTTCAGATCTGAGTAGTCCACATATGCCTGCCACTCCCCATTTGACTTTTTGACGAGCACCGGATCAGATACTCACTTTGGGTATAAAGCATCATGAATAAACCCATTAGCCTTGAGTTTATCCACTTCTTTCTTTAGGGTGGAAGATCTCTCTGGATCTATACCGTACCTTTTTGTTTCACCAGTGTTAGTCCGTGAGATGATGGTTTTGATGACAATAACCTTAGAATAGATTATAAAATATAAATACTAACATTATAAGTTTAGATATATATGTATATGCAGGATTTAACCATGCAGGTACTAAGAAAGAAGAATGTACAGTATAGAGATTCAAGATATCAAGATAGAAGACCCATGAGTATCAAGATTAGCAAGAGTTCAAGAATTCAAGGTTAAGTATTTTTTATTATTAGGAATTTTATTAAAACTCATAGAAAAGCACTGGCATCTTAAAATCTAATTTATTCGTGGAATGGAATCCACTTCGAGCCTCTTAAAGGGGTGGAACCCTAAGTAGGATGGAACTTACGAAAAATCTAGTGGAACATTGTTTTGTATCCGCTAACTTTTTACAAAATGATTTTTCAAAATTATATCCTGTTTTCAAAATGTTTTCAAAACTTTCCTTTTAAAAAACATCAAAACCCTCTATCCTGATTTTAAATAATTTTAGCCTCAAAATTATCTTTAATTTGAAAGTCAAATTGCTCCTGATTTTAAACTATCTTTTAATATAATATATTTAACTTTTAAACATTTATACTTCGATTTAAAATATAAAATTAGTGTTAAATTCTATATATATTATTCTCTATATTTACTTATGAATTTTAACTATATTCAAGTATATTTATAAAGTTTAAATTAGTTTTAATATAAGATAAAGGTTATTTTCAAAGAAAATCAAAACATCGAAAAATGCTTTGGGATGTCGACATGCCTATGTACCCCATGTCGACATGGTGTCAGTTGAGTTCAAAATTTAAATTTCAAAAGAAGTGTCTATTCGCCATAACTCTTCACGAGTGGACATGGCCGTTGTTCTTCTATAAATAGGGGTTAGTTTCAACGAATTTTATATCCTATTTTCTGGTTTTTCACTCCTCTTCTTCTTCCACTTTTCTTAATACATATTCTTATCATTGCTCTGCCGAAATCAACATTAAATCGAACTCGATTACTTCTAATTTGATTCTCTATCACTCGCTCTACAAGATTCTCAGTGCAATTCAAAGTTATAGACTTCTTTGTAATCTATCAAGAAAGAAAAGGTGTGATTGTATTCTTGAAAATCAATCAAGAAAGAAATGGTGTGATTGTAGCCTTGGTAAAATCAATTGGGTAAAACTTGTGGCCTGGAAATCAAGTATCTCTACCTAGTGGATCGAAATTCTGGAGGGTGTACCTCGTAGCCTTGAAAACGAGGGTGTAATTGTACAATTGTTTTTGAAACGAAATTCGTACTTGTGTTGCGGGACTGGATGTACGGTAACTTCGAACCAGTATAAAATCCGGTGTGTTCTTTTCTTTACTACTTTTATTTTATTTCTGCATCTGTGTTTGTTTTTTTGATCATATCTGTGCCTGTATATTGCATACGTCGGTGTCTAAATTAACATAAATCGAAAAAGATTTAGTAATTCTTTATTAACACTATTCACTCCCCCTCTAGTGTTAATCCTAGCCTTAAGATCCGTAATCCGCATTTCTCACAATTGGTATAAGAGCAAGGCTTTCAAAGTTTCATAATCTGATTTTTGAAAAGTTTTTTAAAATGGCTATATTTGTTAATACTAGTTTAGAAGCATTCAAACCATCATCCTTTCTTGAGTCTGCATATAATCAATATTCAAATTCAAGTTGTCTACCAAGATTGTTTGATTTGCAGGAATCATGCTTTATGGGTGTTGAGGAATCAATCCACAGCGGCCAAATTGTGCAGATCAGAAAGAACAAGTGGATACTTGATAGTGGGTGTTCTAGACACATGACTGGCAATCCAGATATACTGAATGATATAATATAAAAAGATGGAGGATTGGTTAACTTTGGAGACAATTCAAAAGGATATGTGATTGGCATCGGCAAAGTCGGTATTCTGAAACTCCTACTATTACTAATGTTTTGCTAGTTAAGAATCTGAAACATAATATGCTTAGTATAAGTCAACTATGTAATAAAGGATATAGAATTAAATTTGAAAAAGATAAATGTCACATTGAAGATAATAATTCAACCATTATATTTGAGGGAGTCAGGAAAAAGAATATTTATATTCTTAGTATGAAAGTTTCAAATGATAACCTGTGTCTGTTGGCAAATACAAGTGACCCTTGGATTTGGCACAAGAGATTTGGGCCTTTGAATTTCAAACTCTTATCTAGACTGTCAAAACATGATCTAGTAAGAGGTCTCCCTAAAATGAATTTTAAAGTAGATAGTTTATGTGATGCTTGTCAATTAGGAAAACTTCAAAAAAGTTCTTTTAAGTTAAAAGATATGATTTCAACTTCAAAACCTCTTGAATTACTTCATCTTGATTTATTTGGTCCATCTCAAATTCTATCAATAAATCATAGTAAATATGTCTTTGTAATTGTAGATGATTATTCTAGATTTACATGGACAATATTCTTGAAACATAAAAGTGATACTTTTGAATGTTTTAAGACATTGTCAAAAAGAATTCAAAATCAATTTTCTCTAAAAGTTATAACTATTCGAAGTGATCACGGTGGTGAATTTGAAAATGAAAAGTTTGAGGATTCTGCAATAAAAAGGGAATAACTCACAATTTTTCATTTCCAAGACCTCCACAACAAAACGGAGTAATAGAACGTAAAAATAGGACGATTCAGGAGTGTGCGAGAACTATGCTTACAGATAGTAATTTACTAAAGAATTTTTGGGCAGAAGCAGTTGCTACCGCCCGTTATATTTTGAATAGAATTTTAATTAGACCTCTAACTGATAAGACATCTTATGAACTTCTTTATTCAAAGAAACCTAAGGCATCTTATTTCCTAATTTTTGGAAGTAAATGCTTTTTTTAAATACAAAAGATAATTTAGAAAAATTTGATCCTAAATCCGACAAAGGTATCTTTATCGGATATTCTAATAGAAGTAAAGCGTACAGAGTGTTTAATTTAAAAACTAATTCCATTGAAGAAACAATGCATGTTTCATTTGATGAAAATTTCAAAATTTTTGAAGATACAAATGATGAAGAGGATTTAATCACTCAAAATCAAGAATCAGTTGATACTAATAATGAAATTAATCATCGTAATAAAAGGACTAAACTTTTAAAAGATCATCCTATAGAAAATATACTGGGAGATATGCAATCTGTTGTTAAAACTAGAAATCAACTAAGTCAAATGAGTAATGTAGCTTTTACATCAACTATTGAACCCAAAAATCCAAAAGAAGCATCAACTGATGATTCATGGATTTTGGCTATGCAAAAAGAATTAAATCAATTTACTAGAAATGATGTTTGGGAACTTGTTCCTAGACCAGAAAATAAAACTATAATTGGAACTAAATGGGTTTATAAAAGTAAAATGAATGAACAAGGAGAGGTAGTTAGAAATAAAGCTCGATTAGTCGCTCAAGGTTATTGTCAAGAAGAAGGAATAGATTTTGATGAAACCTTTGCTCCTGTAGCAAGATTAAATCCGTTAGGATTCTACTTGCTTTCGCAAATCATAATAATTTCAAATGGATGTTAAAAGTGCCTTTTTAAATGGATTTGTAAAAGAAGAAGTATATGTTGAACAACCACCACCTTTTGAAAATGATAAATTACCAAATCATGTTTACCAACTTAAGAAAGCGTTATATGGTCTAAAACAAGCTCCTAGAGTCTAGTATGATAGACTAAGATCTTATTTATTGCATTCTAATTTTGAAATTGGTAAAGTAGATAATACTTTTTTTTAAAGAAATAAAAATGATATTCAACTAGTACAAGTTTACGTAGATGATATCATTTTTGGTTAAACAAATTTTGAAATGAATAAAGAATTTTCTGAAATAATGACAAAACAGCTTGAGATGAGTCATATGGGTGAATTACATTTCTTTTTAGGATTATAAATAAAACAATTAGATAATGGTATCTTTATTAGTCAAGAAAAATATGCTAAAGACCTAATTAGTAAATTTGGTTTGACTACTGCGAGTGGAAAACCCACTCCCATGACAACCAATGAGTACCTTAGTAAAGAAGATCTCTCGAAAGATGTAGATCAAAAACTATGTAGAGGAATGATTGGATCACTACTCTATATTACTGCCAGTAGACCTGATATCATGCATAGTGTTTGTCTCTGTGCCAGATATCAATCCCAACCTAAAGAGACCCACTTAAAAGCCGTAAAACGAATCATAAGATATGTTAAACACACATCTAATTATAGTTTATTCTACCCTAAAAATGATTCTTTTGACTTAATATCATACTGTGATGCTGACTATGCTGGTTGTAAATCAGACCGAAAAAATACAAGTGGGACTTGTCACTTTTTGGGGCATTTGATTTCTTGGTTCAGTAAAAAGCAAAACACAGTTTCTTTATCAACAACTGAAGCAGAGTATATTTCTGCTACTTTGGCTTGTTCTCAAGTAATATATATGCAACAAACCTTAAAAGATTTTGGTTTAAAATTTTCAAAATCACCAATTTATTGTGACAATACAAGTGCCATATATTTATCCAAAAATATTACTCAACGTGCTCGAACTAAACATATTGATATCGGACATCATTTTCTCAGAGATAATATAAGTAAGGAAGTAGTTACTCTTGAATTTATCAATTCTGAGAATCAAATTGCCGATATCTTAACAAAACCCTTAAATGAATCAATATTTACTAAATTAAGAAGAGGATTAGGTCTTTGTTCTATAACTGAAATATAAAATATAAATAACAAGTATAATTAATAATTAAAATTAAAATAATTCAAAGAGTTAAAATAAAAAGGACCATGTCGACATCCCCCATATACCCATGTCGACATGCAACGTTTTTAATTTTTGAAATTTTTTCCACCAAAATTCAAAAAATTTAGTTATATATTCGTCTCTATTTCAAATTTTTGTTCATTCTCTCTGTTTTCTCATTATTCTATCTTCTGAAATAAATAAAATAATGGTCTTCTCATCCAAATCAAACATAAAATCAACCTTTTCATTCCCCTCTCCTACATCGGGTCCATTTCAACGTACTACTCTCGCTCGTGTGACTAAAATGGAGGATTCTATGAAGGATGTACTTCAGATGATGACTGAAATTCAAGTGACTCAACTTCGTATGGCAAAGGAACACGAAAGGCAAGGCAAGATTCTTAGGAATTTGCAAAAATTCCTAATGGATAACTAGACCAACCCTATCTTGATTGGTGAAGACTCTTCACTCAATCAAGAACAAGAGGCCAGCGAGGAAGAAGAAGAACCTATGGAAGAAGCGCACGAGGAGGATGATGACCAAGTCGTGTGTGTTGGAGAAGTGTGTTTTGACAAGAATGGGAATCCTGTCGAACAACGTGGAAACTTCTATTTCCACTATCCAAACTGTTCGATTCATAGATCTCCTATGTTTAATAACACATAATAGTTTCTTTTCTTTCTTCTCCATTGTTGTTTGTGTTTTCTAAACGTTCATGTATATACACTTCATACGTAATAAATAACTCGTGTTCTTATATATGTTTTAATTATAAATACTATCGTGAATTCTTAGTTGGGATAGTTTATAATTTAGGATTATGTTTAGTATTATATTTAAGTGATGATTACTTATGATAACACTATCATTATAATCACATGTCATAGAGTATTAGTTTTAGGGGAGTTATATAGTTATATAGTTTGGAGTTATATAGTTATATAGTTTTGAGTTATATAGTTATATAGTTTGAAGTTATATAGTTTACATTTAGTTTTTTGTTGATGACAAAGGGGGAGAAATATAAAATAGGGTAGTTAGGCATAGATTAAGGGGGAGTTATTAGTTTTAGGGGAAGTTATTAGGATAGAAGTAATATTTTATAAACAAAAGTTGTCATCATCAAAAAAGGGGAGATTGTTAGTCCGTGAGATGATGGTTTTGATGACAACAACCTTAGAATTGATTATAAAATATAAATACTAACATTATAAGTTTAGATATATATATGTATATGCAGGATTTAACCATGCAGGCACTAAGACAAAAGACTGTACGGTATAGAGATTCAAGGTATCAAGATAGAAGACTCATGAGTATCAAGATTATCAAGAGTTCAATATTTCAAAGTTAAGCATTTTTTATTATTAGAAATTTTGTTAAAACTCATAGAAAAGCACTGGCATTTTAAATCTAATTTATTCATGGAATGGAATCCAGTTCGAGCCTGTTAAAGGGATGGAACCCTAAGTAGGATGGAACCTACGAAAAATCTAGTGGAACGTTGTTTTGTATCCGCTAACTTTTTATTCAAAATGATTTTTCAAAATTACATCCTGTTTTCAAAATGTTTTCAAAACTTTCCTTTTAAAGAACATCAAAACCCTCTATCCTAATTTTAAATAATTTTAGCCTCAAAATTATCTTTAATTTCAAAGTCAAATTACTCCTGATTTTAAACTATCATTTAATATAATATATTTAACTCTTAAACATTTATACTTAGATTTAAAATATAAAATTAGAGTTAAATTCTATGTATATTATTCTCTATATTTACTTATTAATTTTTACTATATTCAAGTATATTTATAAAGTTTAAATTAGTTTTAATATAAGATAAAGGTTACATTCAAAGAAAATCAAAACATCAAAAAATTCTTTGGGATGTCGACATGCCTATGTACCCCATGTCGACATGGTGTCAGTTGAGTTCAAAATTTAAATTTCAAAAGAAGTGTCTATTCGCCATAACTCTTCACGAATGGACATGGCCGTTGTTCTTCTATAAATAGGGGTTAGTTTCAACGAATTTTATATCAGATTTTCTGGTTTTTCACTCCTCTTCTTCTTCCACTTTTCTTAATACATATTCTTATCATTACTCTGCCGAAATCAACATTGAATCAAACTCGATTACTTCTAGTTTGATTCTCTATCACTTTCTCTATAAGATTCGCAGTGCCATTCAGAGTTACAGACTTCTTTGTAATCTATCAAGAAAGAAAAGGTGTGATTGTAGCCTTGAAAATCAATCAAGAAAGAAAAGGTGTGATTGTAGCCTTGGTAAATCAAATGGGTAAACTTATGAACCGAAAATCAAGTATCTCTACTCAGAGGATCGAAATTCTGGAGGGTGTACCCCGTTGCCTTGAAACCGAGGGTGTAATTGTACAATTGCTTTTGAAAGGAAATCCGTACTTGTGTTGCGGGACTAGATGTAGGGTAACTCCGAACCAGTATAAAATCAGTTGTGTTCTTTCCTTTACTGCTTTTATTTTATTTCTGCATCTGTGTTTGTTTTTGTGATCATATCTGTGTCTGTATATTGCATACATCGGTGTCTAAATTAACATAAATTGAAAAAGATTTAGTAATTCTTTATTAACACTATTCACCCCCCTCTAGTGTTAATCCTAGCCTTAAGATCTGTAATCCGCATTTCTCACAATCGGGACGTGCCGTGGGTCGATATTAATGCATGGCTCGCGATATTCGGTGAGATCCCACACATGTCTGTTGAGTCTAGGCAAACACATCATGGTTTTCTCGAAGAAAATCAACCAGTTCCTGTCTCATTTGAGGGCTGAGTAGCGATCCAATCTTTACCACTCTAGCATTATTGTCGTCGTCGATTGGGATATCAATTGTTAATTCTGCCAGGGATGTCTGGTATTTTTTGACTTCCCCTTTGTCATAATTGTCTCTGGGATCTACAACTTTAGGAAACTGGTTGTGGCGCTCGAGCCTCGGCTCAAGTATTAGTTTTCAATTCTCCATAGAGTGGACGTAGAGAGATACCTCCATGCCCTTACCTTTCTCCTTTCACTGCGCATCCTGCAGCTCCGCAACATAACAGGCGTGTCCAGCCGCTTGATCACCATGTATACCCCAACTCCATTATCAGTTAGGAGTTTTATAGTCAAACACCAGGGGCAATCGCTACCCTGAACTCCGTAAGGGTCGATCGGCCCAGGAAAGCATTATAAGGAGAATGGATATCTAACACAACAAACTGCAACATTCGGACTCCTCCAGCGATCATCAATACCCAACTCAACAAGTAACTCCACCATTCTACTTGGTATGGTTGCACTACCATTGAAACCAGTATACGTGACTGACACGTTTTCAGATCCTTCACTTCCAATAGCATTTGGTCATAAGCTCATTTAAGAAGTATGTTCGTAGAACTTCAGCTATCGACTAAGATCCTCTTCATCCAAGCCGGGCCTATTTTTGTAGAAACAACCAACATATCAACAGTGGGGACCTTGAATTTGTCGACATCATATTTTCTGAAAACGATGCCGTCTATCATCGTCCTCTGTTGCTTTGTCGGGACCCCTTCATCAGTCCCACTACAACATTCGAAGTCCACATGCCTAATTGAACTAGCATATGACTCCATTTTCTTCTAGCTCCGATCAGCCAGATGAGGACCACCACTCACATTATTAATAACCAACCTACCGCCAGTACATGCGAGTTCTTCATGCCTTGCATGGCCTTGGCCCTGATTGGGAGTAGATGGGACTGCTCTACCATCCTGCGGAGCCCGGAAAAACTGCTCCAAATTCCTTTCTCTAATCAAATTTTCAATAATGTCTTGCAGATGACGACATTCATTAGTCTTATGGTCGTAACAGTCATGGAATCTACAAAAATTTCCGGATTGAATCTGCATCTCCGATGATGGTTGTGGAGTTGGCTTCTTGTACTGCTCTGTGTTACAGGTTTGAAGATAAAAATTCTCTAGCGATGTCTTTAAAGGGGTATATCGATCGAACATAGGAGCTCCGAGTCTCCCACGATGAGGGTGTCTCTTCTTTCCTTGACCTTCATCATCCTTCTGCTGGTTTCGCTTATTCTGAATATTCAATTGTACTTTACCTAAGCTCCCCCCGGTATGCTTCATTGCAACATTACTTTGGACACCTTCACTATTGGGCCCCGTGATGTTTAGCTTCCTAAACCATCTAGCGGCTTCCCTCCTCAAATACTGGGCTAAGTTTGCATAGAAACGGTCCAATGAAGTGGGGGGTTTTCCAGCCAACCAATCATCAAATTCAGAATCAGGATCAATCCCTTTAGTCAATGCCATCAGAATAGAGTTGTCATTGGGATTACTGACTTCGGCACAAGAAGCAAGGAACCTTTCTAGATAATGCCTTAGAGTCTATATTGGGCTTGAGTAACACTGGATAAGGTATTAACATCCTTCGGCCTTGTAGCACGCATACGAAACTACTCGACAAACTTAGTAGCCAACTGGTCGTGTAACGACCCAGAATTTTATTTAATTAAAATTTGAATATTTAATTAATTTTAAATATTTATAAGTGAATTTTTAAGTCAAATAAATTTTTATTTGAATTATTGGATTTAATTGGATAATTAAATTAATAATTTAATATGTTAAATTATGGAAATAATTGAAAATTGAGTTAAATATGATTTAAAATAATTTGTAAAATTTTATTTTATCATGTTGAAGTTAGAATGATATTTTAGAACTTTTAAAATCGAATTAAAAGTTAATTTGTGAAAATTTAATATTTTAATATTTAATAATCGACTGTAAAATAGCCAATTTTTGAACAGTCTCAGAATTGAACGAAACTAGTTCCATTGGATCCGTAATAGTTAGTTATTACCGGATTTCAATTTTCGTATTAATCGGAGCTATCGTTTGATCGTGGCAGCTCGAAACGCATCGATTTATTTTTAATTTAAATTTGGCGAGTCAAAATAGCCATTTTTCAAAAAGTCTCGGAATTCGACGAAACCAGTTTCATCGGATCCGTAATGTGATATTATTGTAAGGTTTCAAATTTCAAGTCAATTGGATTTACCGTTTGTCCGGTACAAATTAAAACGCCTAGAAATCGACTTAAATCGGTTTAATTTAAATTGAGCGTTTGTAGCCATAACTCGCACATACTTCCGAATTAGCTTCCGAAACCTGTTCCATTGTGTCCGGAACGCGGGATAAACCCTAGGTACGCTGGTTACGGCGTCTAAATCGGAGTTCGGAAATTCCGGGATGAATAGTGTCGCTCGTTCCTTATAAATAGAGCCCCTACCTTTCATAAATTGATAAAACCCTAACCCTAAAGCTAGTAGCCGCCACCCCCCTGTGTATGGCCAGAAATCACTCTCCTCTTCCCCTTGATTTCTCCAAATCCATCAAGAATTAGCCTTAGGTTTCAACTAAGAAATCGTAGAGCACATCAAGATCTACAAGATCAACGGCTATGATCGCGAATGGCTTCACGAATCAACGGGAAATTGACCATGAAGTGGCCGTTCATCATCACGTGCGCACGAGAAACTAGGAGGCCGAGCCCTATGGTGCTTCAGCCGAGTGGAGGGGTGGTCGTGTGCTTCGCATTGGTGGTGTTGTGATCGAGTTTCATTGAGTAAATTGTTTGTAAAATCAAACCCTAGATGAACTTGGATGGGTTCTTGCGTTTGTTATTTGCTGTAGAAGTTGCGTGCAAAATGAAGAGGAGGGAGAAGGATGGGGACGGCCAAGATCTGTTGGATTGGGATCCTATGGCTATAGATGGATATAGGTTATAAATTATTAAGTTTAGGTTGTAATTATTAAGTTTAAATTTGTGTAAACTTCAAAAATTCATATCTTTTTCATACGAGGTCGAAAAAATGCAAACTCAGTTGCGTTGGAATCGTATGGACGAGCACTACGCGATGGAGTTGGTTTGGAGTCGTTTGGAGTTAGTGAGAATTTCGGGTAAAATTAAACGCGCGTTTAATTTTATTCGAAATAAAAGCTAAAACGGAAATTTAAAACCAAGGTGAGAATTTCTCACTCAATCGAATAGATTCCGATTTTATTTTAAATAGTTAGATTTAAAATATTTGAATGCATGTTTGAATGATGACTGTAAATTATTGATTGTTAAAATAGACATTATGCGCCGTTAGTAAGCGGATGTTATTTATTATAAACATATACCGCGAATATTTCATAAACAGTGAAATTGGTATTATATGTAATATCAATATATATATATATTGGCATATGTATATATTGCAGTTGTTGATTTCCCGCATTTTTTGTTTAGCGGATGAGACCCTATTACGCCGTTATTAAGCGGATAATATTTAATAAGAACATGTACCGCGATAATTTCGTACTGGAGCGAAATTGGTATTGTGCTAATGTTTTTGGATGCAGGAAACAGGTTGGAGGGATCCAACTGGATTCCTCAACAGTATTTATTTTATTTCAGATATTTTGATATTTGATTGATTATCATATCGATATATGATATCGTTGTGGTCGTGATTGACTATTTGATGTGTAGCATCATTGGACCCAGATTTTGGGATTTTAAAAGGGTTTTAAAGTGATTTTTGAAAATATACTATATTTTTGGAATTGATCCATTATAAATAAATAAATAAAAAACGTTATAATTTTAAAGTTATAAAAATTATGGTTTTTGTGAAATATAGTTAAAAAGCTGATTTTTAGAAATACGATTAAAAGTCGATTTCTGAGAAATATGAACCAATGATTTTATAAAATAGTTTAGACTGGATTTTTGAGTTTATTATTAAAAGTTTGAATATAAGATTTATAAAATTTGATTATTTTATAAATCAAGAGAACGGTGAAATTTTTAAAGGAATTTAAAGACGTTTAAAAGAATAATATAAATTAATTTATATTAAGAGATTTATAAATGGATATTTATAAATTGAATTATGGACATTATAAAACGAGTTTTTATAAGTGTTTGAATGTAGTGAAAATGAATTTCCTAAATGAATGAAATTTATGAAATTATAAACTGTAAAGTTATAAATGAAATTTTATAAGCAATAGGTTTATAAAATTTATAAAGTTACCGAAAGAATGAATTTTGGATAAATAAACAATCTTATAAGTTAAGATTAATAATTTGGGAAGTTAAATGAACGATTTTGTAAAATAATCGTTTTATAAGTAATTAACTTATAATATGAACTTGTAGTTTATAATTTAGTTATAAACTGGAATAGGTTAATAAAGGAATTTATAAAAAGGAAGTTTTTATAAATAAATAGATATGGAATTTATGAACGTTGTTTTATAAATTCGCAAACGACTTATTTTGATAAGTTAATTGTTATAACTTAGAAATAGAGTCATATTCACGTTTTTAGACAGTGAATAATCCTTTGAATTAAAATGAATAAAAGGATGGAATTTGTTAAAGAAGTATATTCACGTTTTTAAATAGTGAATGATATGTTAAAGAAATTGTTTTGAATGAGATGTTTAATTTGAATTAAAACGATCTAACGATGTTTTAATTGTGTTGAGATTCGAAATCATAGATTTCAACATTTATTGTTGAAATAGACGTTTTCGAGAAATAAAAGGAAATGTGGACTATAACACTGTTGTTATAGTAAATGATTTCCGAAAGGAAATGTTTTTGTATAGTATTGGAATTTATATATCTATTTTAATTTCAAATCCCTATACTAGTGATTTTGGGACGTTGTAACGATGTTTTACGCAACATTCGTTTTGACCCAAATAAATATGTTTAAGAACCTAATTTCCTTAAAGAATGAAATATATACTTAATTCGATTTAAGTATATTGAATATTTTCTAAGGTTGAAAATAAAAAGATTTGTGAATTACTTATTTTTAATAAGTATGGAAATGTTTTCCAATATGAAGTGAAAAATTTGAATTTATCTTTTTGAAGATAAATTGAAATGAATAGTTGAAATCATATATGCATGGATATTTTGAAATATAAATTCATTATGGAATTTATATGTGAAAAGTGAAATTTGTTTAAAAATAAATATTGATTTATTTTTAAAGTGTTGAAATTATATATCTTGTAAAGATATTTTGGAAAAATAAATAATTTGGAAAATTATTTGGAATCTGGTGATGTATGCATATCAATTGATAGTTCGATAGCCGACTATCAATATTTCCCTTTGAATGGGTATTTGATGTGAATATGATTGAATTTGAATGCACACTTATTTTTGAATAAACGCTCACTATTCGGGTTAACCGGGAAAGGACCATGGGGTCGTATAACCCACTCCGAATATGTGATACGTCGTTGTAAATCGCATTTGAAGATCGGTGTTGAAGACCGGTATTTGCGAGAGTGATAGGATGAACTATCGATTGACTCTGCACCGAGTAGCTACGGTATTGAGTTCTCCATATGTGATGGTGAATCCGATCAGGATTGTGAATATCCGGATTGCAAGGACTTCTTTGTAAGTGCCTTCGGTTCTGTTCGATCCCGGAACAGACTTGTATGGATTGTGTGTCTGACATTACAATTTGAGATATAAAGCCGATTTCTTTCAAATATATTTCTGTTGGTGGCGGAGAATTTATTCTTTGCTTAACACCCTTCTTTGAGACGTACGAGCTCAAAGGTTATATAGTTGAAGTTATCAGCGATATATTCCCAATTTGGTAATGTGATATGCTGAGTGATGCTAAAATGATCATTGTGTTGATTATTGTGATAGGATCATTCATTTGATCGTCTATCTTAGTGATCATTGTGTTGATCATTTGTTGACCCAAAGCACGGCTTTTTGTACAAAGTGTGTTTTTGTGGACGTGAATTCGTCGAGCCTCACATCCCGGAAATGGTCAAAACAGGAAAGATGCGGCAAGGTTATTAGGGGTTGCTGTAGCTCCCCTTAGGGTATGTACATTTCCTTCTGGATAGAGGTTGTATCATGGTATGGAGCCCAGATATTTAACCTATGTGGTTACTACGAGTTTATTACTTTGTGGTTGTTGGTTATCGGGATCCCGTGAAAAAGGTCGTTTACGATCGGGGAATGGCGTGCTCGTGTCAGTAGTTACCCAGTTAGGGGTAACCCGGCCTTGTGTTGGCAGAGTTCCGGTTTGGTTCTCGGGGGTGTCTTTCCAGAGGCATTCTCATGTGGCAATGGGAAGTTCCTTGGCCTGACCATTTGTTGGAAATCCAATTCCCAATACGAAACTTGTACGGTATTAGTTGTAGAACCTGCTATTCACTTATGGTGGTCACCACTGTTTGGATAGTAGCTATAGTAGGCATAGTTCGAAATGTCTATGTCAGCTAAGATTTATATTCTACTTTCGAAATGAATTTTTCTCTACACTATGCACTAGTAATAATATAAAATATTATTTTAAATGCGTATCAAGCATCTTTGACTATCATAAGGAGAAATCTCCTCCGATTCTGCGTTTGCATGTGTGTGTGTGCGGGAGGCCTTATGGTAGTCTCATTTTTAAAAAGCATTGCGAATTGATTTAAAAATATTCCTCTATTTTGATTTTAAAGATAAATAAACTGTTTTGAGTTCTCACACCAGTCACATGACTGACTTGGAGTTTATTGTTTTCCTTCCTAAACTCTGGGTGCCCACCAATTTCCACACGGGCAGTTAAGAGTTAGGTTTATCAGGATATTCTGGATATTCTGGAGTTGCTGGAGGCAAGCTGGATGGCATGGCGTATTACTAGTTTATATAGTATTTCTTTTCCGCTGCACTGTTTATTGTTGTATGTTGTTGTACACTCTGATGATATGATATGATGTAATGAAATATAATGTGATGTAATAACTGATATAGTTCTTTATTTAAAGATTATTCATTTATTATTATATGTTGTTCCGCTGCGAATTGTGAGATTCTGATGTGATTCTGTTGTTCTGTTTTCTTTCTGTTTTCTTCTATTTTAAAATATTCTACCTTCTTTTCTCTCTTCTCTCTTTTTTCTATCTTCCTCTCCCTTTATTTTCTGTTATCTTCTTCTACTTCTCTCTTTTTCTTTTCTTAAAATTCTTTTTAAAACCCATAACTTCTCGGTTTTCGGCCTTCGATATTCGGCAGTCGATAAAGTGAGTGTCGATGTTGAATTTTCGAAAGTCGAAAATTTTAGAATGTTACATTTGGTATCAGAGCTCTGATGGTTAAGCGACAACCATGGTTCTGTTGGGTATTACTCGTTAGAGATAGAGTCAGCAGTACTCTAGAATGAGTTTGAGTGTAATAATAGTTATGAGAGCGTATTTGTTAGTGAATATAAAAATTGTTTTATATTGTGATGATTGGTTTATTGAGTGGTATATAGATTCTGGTTAATACGAGTAATTAACGTTGTTGATAGGGATCTATAAACACTTGAATAGAACAATTCGACATAATATTGTTTTAAATTGGGTAAATAAAATAATTTTACCTTGATTATATTTGATATATAAAGGAATAATTTTTTAGAATTATTAAAGTGTATGTAAGTTGATTGTTAGGTTGTTTGAATAATCTAAATAAAGAGTAATTGTATAAGCAAAAGAATTATAAGAATTGAGTTATAATTAAAGTGAATTACAATTGTGAAATAAACTTATATATATAAGAAGAGAAACTATATAAAATATGAGTTGTAAATAAAGGATGTATAAATGGAATATAACTTAAGTTATGTAAATGAAATTCAACTTTGTAATTGAATTGAAATAATGAATAAATTGAATGTAAATAAGTTGATAAGGAATAATTAATGAAAGTATTAATTCATTAAAATCTAATGTTATTAGAAGTTGAATAAAATTGAATGGAAATCAATTTAATTAAACCAATTGAAAATGATGGTGTTAAATCAAATTGAATGAATATAAGTGAAAAGAATTTGGTTGTAATTAATATAAATTGGTTGTTATATGATTGTTATATGATTGTATATAATTCATTAAGTATTAATGAAATTGAAAGCTAATGTAATTAAATTCAAATTAGAAGTAAATAAATTTGAATAGAATTGAATGTGAATTGGATTTAATTAGTGAATGTTAACTAATTGAAACTAATTAGAATTGAGAATGAATGTTAGTAAATTCCAACATTAATGAATCAAATGTGATTTAAATTGAAAACCATTTCATTAAATATTAATGAGAATATGAATATCTATTGATTATGAATGTTAATTGGTTGATGGTTGAATATATATTGCTATTGTTGCATTTTCTATGTGACATGTATAGTTATGTTGCTATATGTTGTATATTGATACTATTTTCATATATGCATGATTCTCATGTTGTTTGTTGAGTTTAGTAGGTGCGGATCGCGTTTGCTTCGCATTTGGAGTTCGCTTTAGAGCTATATTAGCCGTATATGCTTGCTAATAAAATATAAGGTACATATCTCGGATTAAATATCGCACTTTTATACTTTTTTCCCTGCGGGATGCCTCATTACTTGATGAGATGTATATTTGTGATATATATACTGTCATTTTTTTTTCGGATTGAGCCGCGCAAAGGAGACTATGGCGAATTTTTCCGGAAATTTAAGGCGTTAGAAAATTTTTGAGGAATTGGGAAAATTTGTGAAAACTTTAAACTTTGATTTGGAATAGAAAGTTAAAAGATATAGTTTGTTTTTGGAAAGATAACTAAGTATGATTTGAAAACTTAGTAAAGTATTGTAAAAAGTTTAATTATGAATTTTGGGAAAATTTATAGATTCTGTAACTTTTCTTACTTATAATTTCGAGGACGAAATTCTTTTAAGGGGGAAAGATTGTAACGACCCAGAATTTTATTTAATTAAAATTTGAATATTTAATTAATTTTAAATATTTATAAGTGAATTTTTAAGTCAAATAAATTTTTATTTGAATTATTGGATTTAATTGGATAATTAAATTAATAATTTAATATGTTAAATTATGGAAATAATTGAAAATTGAGTTAAATATGATTTAAAATAATTTGTAAAATTTTATTTTATCATGTTGAAGTTAGAATGATATTTTAGAACTTTTAAAATCGAATTAAAAGTTAATTTGTGAAAATTTAATATTTTAATATTTAATAATCGACTGTAAAATAGCCAATTTTTGAACAGTCTCAGAATTGAACGAAACCAGTTCCATTGGATCCGTAATAGTTAGTTATTACCGGATTTCAATTTTCGTATCAATCGGAGCTATCGTTTGATCGTGGCAGCTCGAAACGCATCGATTTATTTTTAATTTAAATTTGGCGAGTCAAAATAGCCATTTTTCAAAAAGTCTCGGAATTCGACGAAACCAGTTTCATCGGATCCGTAATGTGATATTATTGTAAGGTTTCAAATTTCAAGTCAATTGGATTTACCGTTTGTCCGGTACAAATTAAAACGCCTAGAAATCGACTTAAATCGGTTTAATTTAAATTGAGCGTTTGTAGCCATAACTCGCACATACTTCCGAATTAGCTTCCGAAACCTGTTCCATTGTGTCCGAAACGCGGGATAAACCCTAGGTACGCTGGTTACGGCGTCTAAATCGGAGTTCGGAAATTCCGGGATGAATAGTGTCGCTCGTTCCTTATAAATAGAGCCCCTACCTTTCATAAATTGATAAAACCCTAACCCTAAAGCTAGTAGCCGCCACCCCCCTGTGTATGGCCAGAAATCACTCTCCTCTTCCCCTTGATTTCTCCAAATCCATCAAGAATTAGCCTTAGGTTTCAACTAAGAAATCGTAGAGCACATCAAGATCTACAAGATCAACGGCTATGATCGCGAATGGCTTCACGAATCAACGGGAAATTGACCATGAAGTGGCCGTTCATCATCACGTGCGCACGAGAAACTAGGAGGCCGAGCCCTATGGTGCTTCAGCCGAGTGGAGGGGTGGTCGTGTGCTTCGCATTGGTGGTGTTGTGATCGAGTTTCATTGAGTAAATTGTTTGTAAAATCAAACCCTAGATGAACTTGGATGGGTTCTTGCGTTTGTTATTTGCTGTAGAAGTTGCGTGCAAAATGAAGAGGAGGGAGAAGGATGGGGACGGCCAAGATCTGTTGGATTGGGATCCTATGGCTATAGATGGATATAGGTTATAAATTATTAAGTTTAGGTTGTAATTATTAAGTTTAAATTTGTGTAAACTTCAAAAATTCATATCTTTTTCATACGAGGTCGAAAAAATGCAAACTCAGTTGCGTTGGAATCGTATGGACGAGCACTACGCGATGGAGTTGGTTTGGAGTCGTTTGGAGTTAGTGAGAATTTCGGGTAAAATTAAACGCGCGTTTAATTTTATTCGAAATAAAAGCTAAAACGGAAATTTAAAACCAAGGTGAGAATTTCTCACTCAATCGAATAGATTCCGATTTTATTTTAAATAGTTAGATTTAAAATATTTGAATGCATGTTTGAATGATGACTGTAAATTATTGATTGTTAAAATAGACATTATGCGCCGTTAGTAAGCGGATGTTATTTATTATAAACATATACCGCGAATATTTCATAAACAGTGAAATTGGTATTATATATAATATCAATATATATATATTGGCATATGTATATATTGCAGTTGTTGATTTCCCGCATTTTTTGTTTAGCGGATGAGACCCTATTACGCCGTTATTAAGCGGATAATATTTAATAAGAACATGTACCGCGATAATTTCGTACTGGAGCGAAATTGGTATTGTGCTAATGTTTTTGGATGCAGGAAACAGGTTGGAGGGATCCAACTGGATTCCTCAACAGTATTTATTTTATTTCAGATATTTTGATATTTGATTGATTATCATATCGATATATGATATCGTTGTGGTCGTGATTGACTATTTGATGTGTAGCATCATTGGACCCAGATTTTGGGATTTTAAAAGGGTTTTAAAGTGATTTTTGAAAATATACTATATTTTTGGAATTGATCCATTATAAATAAATAAATAAAAAACGTTATAATTTTAAAGTTATAAAAATTATGGTTTTTGTGAAATATAGTTAAAAAGCTGATTTTTAGAAATACGATTAAAAGTCGATTTCTGAGAAATATGAACCAATGATTTTATAAAATAGTTTAGACTGGATTTTTGAGTTTATTATTAAAAGTTTGAATATAAGATTTATAAAATTTGATTATTTTATAAATCAAGAGAACGGTGAAATTTTTAAAGGAATTTAAAGACGTTTAAAAGAATAATATAAATTAATTTATATTAAGAGATTTATAAATGGATATTTATAAATTGAATTATGGACATTATAAAACGAGTTTTTATAAGTGTTTGAATGTAGTGAAAATGAATTTCCTAAATGAATGAAATTTATGAAATTATAAACTGTAAAGTTATAAATGAAATTTTATAAGCAATAGGTTTATAAAATTTATAAAGTTACCGAAAGAATGAATTTTGGATAAATAAACAATCTTATAAGTTAAGATTAATAATTTGGGAAGTTAAATGAACGATTTTGTAAAATAATCGTTTTATAAGTAATTAACTTATAATATGAACTTGTAGTTTATAATTTAGTTATAAACTGGAATAGGTTAATAAAGGAATTTATAAAAAGGAAGTTTTTATAAATAAATAGATATGGAATTTATGAACGTTGTTTTATAAATTCGCAAACGACTTATTTTGATAAGTTAATTGTTATAACTTAGAAATAGAGTCATATTCACGTTTTTAGACAGTGAATAATCCTTTGAATTAAAATGAATAAAAGGATGGAATTTGTTAAAGAAGTATATTCACGTTTTTAAATAGTGAATGATATGTTAAAGAAATTGTTTTGAATGAGATGTTTAATTTGAATTAAAACGATCTAACGATGTTTTAATTGTGTTGAGATTCGAAATCATAGATTTCAACATTTATTGTTGAAATAGACGTTTTCGAGAAATAAAAGGAAATGTGGACTATAACACTGTTGTTATAGTAAATGATTTCCGAAAGGAAATGTTTTTGTATAGTATTGGAATTTATATATCTATTTTAATTTCAAATCCCTATACTAGTGATTTTGGGACGTTGTAACGATGTTTTACGCAACATTCGTTTTGACCCAAATAAATATGTTTAAGAACCTAATTTCCTTAAAGAATGAAATATATACTTAATTCGATTTAAGTATATTGAATATTTTCTAAGGTTGAAAATAAAAAGATTTGTGAATTACTTATTTTTAATAAGTATGGAAATGTTTTCCAATATGAAGTGAAAAATTTGAATTTATCTTTTTGAAGATAAATTGAAATGAATAGTTGAAATCATATATGCATGGATATTTTGAAATATAAATTCATTATGGAATTTATATGTGAAAAGTGAAATTTGTTTAAAAATAAATATTGATTTATTTTTAAAGTGTTGAAATTATATATCTTGTAAAGATATTTTGGAAAAATAAATAATTTGGAAAATTATTTGGAATCTGGTGATGTATGCATATCAATTGATAGTTCGATAGCCGACTATCAATATTTCCCTTTGAATGGGTATTTGATGTGAATATGATTGAATTTGAATGCACACTTATTTTTGAATAAACGCTCACTATTCGGGTTAACCGGGAAAGGACCATGGGGTCGTATAACCCACTCCGAATATGTGATACGTCGTTGTAAATCGCATTTGAAGATCGGTGTTGAAGACCGGTATTTGCGAGAGTGATAGGATGAACTATCGATTGACTCTGCACCGAGTAGCTACGGTATTGAGTTCTCCATATGTGATGGTGAATCCGATCAGGATTGTGAATATCCGGATTGCAAGGACTTCTTTGTAAGTGCCTTCGGTTCTGTTCGATCCCGGAACAGACTTGTATGGATTGTGTGTCTGACATTACAATTTGAGATATAAAGCCGATTTCTTTCAAATATATTTCTGTTGGTGGCGGAGAATTTATTCTTTGCTTAACACCCTTCTTTGAGACGTACGAGCTCAAAGGTTATATAGTTGAAGTTATCAGCGATATATTCCCAATTTGGTAATGTGATATGCTGAGTGATGCTGAAATGATCATTGTGTTGATTATTGTGATAGGATCATTCATTTGATCGTCTATCTTAGTGATCATTGTGTTGATCATTTGTTGACCCAAAGCACGGCTTTTTGTACAAAGTGTGTTTTTGTGGACGTGAATTCGTCGAGCCTCACATCCCGGAAATGGTCAAAACAGGAAAGATGCGGCAAGGTTATTAGGGGTTGCTGTAGCTCCCCTTAGGGTATGTACATTTCCTTCTGGATAGAGGTTGTATCATGGTATGGAGCCCAGATATTTAACCTATGTGGTTACTACGAGTTTATTACTTTGTGGTTGTTGGTTATCGGGATCCCGTGAAAAAGGTCGTTTACGATCGGGGAATGGCGTGCTCGTGTCAGTAGTTACCCAGTTAGGGGTAACCCGGCCTTGTGTTGGCAGAGTTCCGGTTTGGTTCTCGGGGGTGTCTTTCCAGAGGCATTCTCATGTGGCAATGGGAAGTTCCTTGGCCTGACCATTTGTTGGAAATCCAATTCCCAATACGAAACTTGTACGGTATTAGTTGTAGAACCTGCTATTCACTTATGGTGGTCACCACTGTTTGGATAGTAGCTATAGTAGGCATAGTTCGAAATGTCTATGTCAGCTAAGATTTATATTCTACTTTCGAAATGAATTTTTCTCTACACTATGCACTAGTAATAATATAAAATATTATTTTAAATGCGTATCAAGCATCTTTGACTATCATAAGGAGAAATCTCCTCCGATTCTGCGTTTGCATGTGTGTGTGTGCGGGAGGCCTTATGGTAGTCTCATTTTTAAAAAGCATTGCGAATTGATTTAAAAATATTCCTCTATTTTGATTTTAAAGATAAATAAACTGTTTTGAGTTCTCACACCAGTCACATGACTGACTTGGAGTTTATTGTTTTCCTTCCTAAACTCTGGGTGCCCACCAATTTCCACACGGGCAGTTAAGAGTTAGGTTTATCAGGATATTCTGGATATTCTGGAGTTGCTGGAGGCAAGCTGGATGGCATGGCGTATTACTAGTTTATATAGTATTTCTTTTCCGCTGCACTGTTTATTGTTGTATGTTGTTGTACACTCTGATGATATGATATGATGTAATGAAATATAATGTGATGTAATAACTGATATAGTTCTTTATTTAAAGATTATTCATTTATTATTATATGTTGTTCCGCTGCGAATTGTGAGATTCTGATGTGATTCTGTTGTTCTGTTTTCTTTCTGTTTTCTTCTATTTTAAAATATTCTACCTTCTTTTCTCTCTTCTCTCTTTTTTCTATCTTCCTCTCCCTTTATTTTCTGTTATCTTCTTCTACTTCTCTCTTTTTCTTTTCTTAAAATTCTTTTTAAAACCCATAACTTCTCGGTTTTCGGCCTTCGATATTCGGCAGTCGATAAAGTGAGTGTCGATGTTGAATTTTCGAAAGTCGAAAATTTTAGAATGTTACAGGTCGAAACATGAAATAGATCTTGGTGGTAGACGGGTGAACCACATAGTTGCAATGCCTCCCACGGAGATAGGGAAGCTTCTACACTTAACCACATCATTAGCTTGAGCGGCATTCATGAGCCATTCATATTTCAGAATATGTTGGTTGGGATCTGAATTTCCTTTATGTAAAGGAAAGGTTAGCATTCAGAATCTACAAGGCAGTTTCGCATGTAAGGTATTGTTGGTGAATAGGGTGTGACTTCAAGAAATCCCCCAATCATCATTTGTGAGGCCTTGACTTTCTCTTATCATTTGGCATATCAAAGTTGGAATATCGGGCATTTTGTTATTCGGGGCCAAGGCATGGTCAGGTTCCATGCCACGAGGATGGTCTGGTCGCTATCTACAGCTCGTTCCATGCCTCCTTGGCTCTTGAACTTCAAGGAAGTGAGGATCCTAAGCATGAATGTGGTGATGAGGGGCTGGACCTGGTTGATTCTGGATTTCAGCATCTAGAGCTATAGCAGCAGCTGCTGCATGGTCATAGGTAGTGTTGTAAAGGAGTGTCCCTCCTCGGAAGGAAGGTGCAGCTTGATGCCCTATGGAAGGACCTTTTCCGGCATGTCCATAATTCACAACATACGGGTGCTCGGAGACTTCAATGTAATTCACATCTAATTGGAGGCGTGTAGGTCTATGATTGAAGTCAGATGACATCGAGCTTTCAGTCAAAGAATAAGAGACATGCTCCCTTCTTGATCTCCATCGCCTTTCTTTATTCAGCTGGTACGTGAGTTCCGTGTTGGCATGGATCTACTTAGTGAGCTCTTGATGGCTTTGAGTGAGCTCCTACATAAGGGTCTGGAAATCCTCTCTAATTATTAGACTGAGTGGATCTGGAACTCCAGCTAATGTTTGGCCTGCTGTGGTCAACTGTGTGGGATTTTTCCTATCCCTACCTTCCAGATCAGCAGCATTAGAAGCATTTCTATTATTGCACACCATGTTGGACGTAGATCTTCTTAGATTTGGAACATTCTAAATAGGATAGAGAGAACCATTGGAAAACATATCTTGATCTCCCTCTTAGAATTTAGCAAACTAACAACGGCAAGGGATCCACAAAGTAGGAGAAAAATCGGAGTTTCTCTCAGTGAAAGCACCAAAGTGTATGCAACAAAAATGGACACAACATTCTTCAGATGTAATTGAAGAGATTAGAATGAAGAAATAAAATGTAAAACGAGGCTAATCTAACAATCACATCAAGAAAAATAAATAGTAGTAAAAGGAGACAAGAATTTATAGTGGTTCGACGTTGTAGCCTACACCCACTTTGAAAGATTTGCTATTTATTGCTGATCATAAATTGAATAGTAGAATGGCCAACTCTCAAGTTACACTGGATTTTTAGTAGAGCAACAGCATAAAAGTCTCTTTTAGTTGGCGTAGAGGATCTATTTATAAGTGTGGAGCTGGAAATATCTACCAAAACTCGGAATACCCTTTCTCATGCGTAAGTGGGCCCACAAAATCGATCTGGAATCGTTTGGGATCGATCCATGTTGATTTCGTATCGTTCAAGAATGGCTCCAATTGAGCTGCGATCGATCATGGATGTTCTTGAGTTGAAATGCAAGCATCTGTGAATGTTTCGTGGCATTTGGACTCATAATTTGAGAGATATGATCGA
The DNA here is from genome assembly GCA_030765085.1 of Allium cepa. Lineage (NCBI taxonomy): Eukaryota > Viridiplantae > Streptophyta > Magnoliopsida > Asparagales > Amaryllidaceae > Allium > Allium cepa. Next base: position 833,553,064 of record CM060941.1, read on the forward strand.
TCCAATGTTGAGTTTTCTAGTGAGGCTGAAGCATTTGTACCACTAGGTTCGTATCGATGATGTGGCGTGAGTGTTTTGTGGAGATCTATATTTCATGCTTATCATGCTTAGAGATCGTTTCCTTCAAGTTGACCTCTTTCTTCGTATCCATCCTATACATTTCTCTTCATATCGATGCTATGTCTATGCTTTCGTATTGATGCTTTATCTTTGCTTAAGAAACAATGTTTTGTCAATGGTTTCATATCGATGCCGAACTCCTACCATCGTATCGATCTCTGGCCCCTCTCTTCATATCGATCGAGTAGTTGATCGATATGAAATATGCAGCCATTGGTTTAATGAAGCGTGTCAGATACAAAATGTGTAGTTGTTGAACAAGTGAACTATGATCGATCCGGGAAGTGCTAAGGTCCATTGAAATCTTGATGGATACGAAATGGATGGATACGAAATGAACATGTTTCATATGGATCTTGATCGATCCATAACTTGAGAATATGAACTCCGATTGACTTAAAATTTGAAATGTTGTCTTTCATAGCTTTGCTTGTTATACCATGATAATTGTAGCTCGATTTGGACTCGGACCAAGTTTTCCTGTGTCCATCGTGGACCTGTAGATAGCTGATCTTCGGGGTAGATTATTTTCAGTCTCTAGTCAAGTCCTTGGTGTCATGACCTTGCCAAAAGGCGGGATAACATTTACCCCCCCCCCCCCCCCAAAGTATGCCCTATGTGAACAATTGTTGTCCTTTCATTCTGAAAAGGTTCTATCCAATTTGCCAAACAATTGTTGTCCTTTCATTAATAGATGTAAACCTTGATTAATCTCCAATAGCATAATTCTCGAGACGTAGACTGCCAATGATCATGCAGTTTTCATTGTAACTGAAGGTCGAGTGCTAGCAACTTGTTGTTCATTGCTTCGATTGTCACCAGGAAAGCATTTCTTCCCTGTTAACTTTGAAAATCAAATGTTAATATGGCATACATGCACGAATGATAACCTGACTCCCATTCATGTTTGCACGCTCTTGGATCGTTGTCAAGTTCTTTTTTCTTATTAGGATCGAGTTTCATACCGATCCTCTTCTATATCGAAGTGAAATCTGAGATGCAACAGCGGTCGATGGTCGTTTTGATCCATTTCTTCATATCGATTCTCTCTTGGATCGATCTAGGATGTATGAAGGTAGGCTTCGTATCGATGGTTATCGATACAAGATAGACTAATATACGGCCTGCTTCATACTGATCGATGGATACGAAATGCATGCTTGGTATCAATGGGCACAAACGATCTAGGCATAATGGTGCAGTGCTCTTTGTATCGATGGATGTTAACCGCTTCAATCGGTTACGTGACTGGGATACGAATCGTTTTTCTTTGGATACGAAGGAGTATAGATATACTTTGGACTTAGAATATTTTTCACTTGCTTCTGTTATTACTTCGTATCGATTAGAGAAAAAGAATTGTTGAACTCTCATCTTCAAAACAGCCAATTTTTTAATCTTAAGTCCGAATTTTTTGAGCTAGGTAATCAATTGATAGAACCATTCTGAAGCGATGAGACTCGAGTTTTCATGCTATTCCTTTCAGGCAACGCCTATCTCAGTGTTGTTGGTGTCGGAGTGGGGATAGGGTTAGGTCGAGGACGTAGATAATGGTGACTTGGAGGTTTGGGGAAGAAGAAGAATGATTGTGAAGAATTGATGGAGTCACTGACTCCAAGTCTCTATCGAACTTGTACCGATGCGAGATGTGGATCGATTACAATTCTTTGGAGTAGTTTGTAGACAACTTTTATGACCAAGGCGAAAGGCAGTAGTTTATCGATCGATCTGGGATTGAACAATTCTAATCGTTGGAAAAGGCATGGTGATCAATCCGAAACAATGGTCTTGGATCGGTACGAAGAGCATCGATACTTGGAGTGATCGATACGAATGTGTGATCGATACGAACCAATGATCAATATGAAGGCTATATCGATACGAGAAGGCTATCAGTTTTAGTCTTAGATCGATACGAACATAGGCTTCAGGGGAACGATCCAAAGTGAACCATGATGGATACAAAATCCGTCGCTTTTTCATACTTGAACACTTAAATCCAAAGAGCTTTGGCCTTGCATATTTTGACTTCATTGTAAAACTGCATATATGACTACCCTTCAAAGCTCATCGACGGAACCATAACTTGATAAACATAACCAATCTTAACATGTATCGTTCTCCGAAGTCAGGATGGCACGGTTTAGATGGTAAATGATGATGGTCATTCCGGTCGAATCTCAAAGTCTTGTCATTTTATCATCTTTCAAACTTGTAGAAATTTAGAGTATTGCACAGCACTTCACTACACAACATGGTCACTCACTTTTCACGAGAGGAATATGGGTTTCTTGCCGTATAATAATGGTTTTATTGAGTTTAATAGTTATGGATCATGGAAGCTCAGAGCAACAAGAAGGTCAAAGTCCTCCGCTTCCTAAAATCAAAGACGTCACAGCAGATATAGTATACCCAACTCTGGATGAACTGTCGGATGTAGTATTGGTTAAGAATTCAGAGGACTCCGTTTAGGTCAAGATCTCAAAAGAAATGCTGGATAGGATTTGTCTTAACCATGGTCTATCTTTAGAATAAGTTCAATTACCAGGGCAAGAAGATAGAGCGCATAATCCCTCAGAAGGGTTCACTATATGCAATAGATTCATGTGCGTATTTGGAACATTTCGCTCGTTCAATCAGTTCATTCAGGAATTCTTTTTTAGGATCATGCCTTCTCAGCTCCACCCCAATGGATATGCTCTTCTCAACATCCTATATATCATATTTATGGAGCATTTCCTTTGACCCCCGATCGTCAATGAAGTCAGATACTTATTCATTGTCAAGAGTCGAGGAGATAATCCATCGTTCACTTTCTTGAAAGCGGTCAGAAATTGCCAAGTGGAGGCAAGTGCGTGGAGTAAGTTGAGCTACATCAAGACAGAGTGATTCTACGTGAGATGCCAACCGAGGTGCACTAGACGATGGTTGGCCATACATTAGTACTTTAACTTGTTCATCGGTTAACTGGACAATATAAACCGATGTTGAATTCATTATAGTATGTCTTTCACAGTTTCTATTCCATGGCCCGAAGGAACACAATTTAAAGAGATGGTGAGGACACTCCAGGCGGCGCCGTTCGAACTAAGGGAAATAGACGAAGTCTTTACTGATGGAAACCTGATTGCCTTTGGGCTTATAGGAAGAGGTCAGAGTATTGGGATGGCAGGGGTTCCTAGAGTGGCCCCAGTAAGACAAAGTGGAAGACGGGCTTCTATCGTTCCCCCAATCGAAGGAGCTCAGGTTGCGCCTGGAGTAACAATCATCAAACTTGGCAACGTGTGGGTTAGGTAGCTAGACATGAGCCCGCGGTCGTGCCTCCGTAGGGCCGTCGACCGTCAGACTAAAAAGAAAGGGCAAAACTATCATCGACAAAGCTAAGAGGCATAAGACTATTGAAGCAACATAGCTTGTTGCAACTTCCACAGGTCTAGAGACGTCTTCCTTGCAAACAGAAAGTTAACTAAAAGGATTATCAAACGTTCCTATCCCAAACAAAAAAAATTTCTCCATTTCATGATCTCGGGTTAGAGGGGCTCCACTCCCCTCCACGAACCGGCACGGGCCTACCTCTAATAGATATAGAGGAGCCAACTCCATTAAGAAAGGCTACTACAACCGGTCGTTTGTGGGGTTTGCACATGCATACACACACTTCACGGCACCATACGACACCCTACCACATGCTTTTTAATCTCTGGCGATGACTAATTTTATTCCTCTTTTCATTTTTACAGATACAATAGTGAAACAAGGCTCCATGTTTAACAACCTCCGCTCTTCGTTCCATTGATCTAGATCGCGTTACGAGTCACATTGCCATGAGAGCGAAAAAGATTACGATCGTGGCCACCAAGAACGTGAACGCTATCATAGAGAGAAATAAAAATCATATCAAAGCAGGCAACGTTCTAGGTCGCGATCTCTGCCACCAAAAGGACCCTCTAAACCCTTTGGCTCCAGTAGATCTTCTTCTGAATCCTCAAATCAAATAGTGTCGCCTCACGCTCTTAAAACTGGTGATCAGCGCCACAGAATCAAAACAGAAACTCCTACCGTCGTAGAACAAACCACCATAGAGCCAACGGGGGAGGGAGCCATTCAAATCGCCAAACTGAAGAAAGATTTTTTGAATATATGTTTCGATGGCTTCCACTTTCCTCCCAACTTGAAATGAATCCCAAGTGACATAGAGAAATTAGTGCAAGATTGTGTGCACGATGCGTACAGCCAATATCGCGGATGGGTTAAGATGGCAGATAGGGTTTCGGCTGTGTCTTTTGGGCAGGCAAGGGCTATCGAGAAACTAGAAGGCGATCACTTTCATAAGGACAAAATAATAGAAGTGCTTGCTAATGAAATTGAGTCTTCGAGAAAAGCCGAGATTAAGACCAGCCAAAGAGCCGAGGAGTCCATGAAGTCTATGAAGAAAACGCACATTGACTTGGTATAGGAAATGGGGCATCGTAGTACTGTTATTATGCACGAAAGGGATGTTGTATTGAAAGAAGTCTTCGAATTAAAGAAGAAGTTGACTGAAGCCCGTAAAGAAAAAGATAAAGCTAACAAAGTGGCCCAAGAGGCATGCGAGGAGGTGGTGAGACTTATCAAAGAGAGGGATTCTACAAACAAAAAGGCCAAAGAAGCCGATGCCTGGGTGGAAAAGGAAATAAAAGCCATAGAGGCTAGGATGGAAAGCGAATTTGAAGAACTTCGGGTCACCTGCAACGCTAATGTATTGAGAAATTAAAACCTGAACTAGATCGGCGAGGACTATCCTTTCCAATTATGTAAGGCTTGGAAACGCTTTGTTGAGGACGTAAAGGCAATCCGCAATGTTGTAACCATCGATCGGTTTGAATTAAAAACTTAGGTGTTGATCGGAGATGAGCCTAAAGTCCTCCATGAGACTGCCATCATGCTTCAGAAAGAAAACCTGGCCGCTAAGTATCGGAAGCCGAAGAAGGTTCAGGGAGACCGCAAAGTTGGTCCCGAAGTGCCTCCAGCTTCTCAAACTAAGCATGCATCCTTTGTTGATCTCCCAGTCGTCCCGGTGTATGAACCTGATAGACCACATTACTCTTTGATTATCAAGCGTGGCCCGAAAGGCACGTCGGCTCAACAAGGGAGCCAACTCAAGGAAGGTATTCCAGACAGCTCTCCTACTCTTCAAAATTTAGGAACATTATCGAAAGATATTACTAATATATTCTCTTATCTTCATTCAGTCTTAGATTCTGCACCGCTGACCCTCTTGCAACTCAAGAAACCCACCACGAGCAAGTGGCATTAACTACGAGGCCACAACTTTAACATTTATGTCTTCAGACAGGGAGACACATGATGGAAGCTATGTGCTTGATGATAAACTAATGGAAGTGCTCCTTAACCATTAAAGCGATCTGAGTATTGAAGTACCTTTCAATTTAGATGAAGATGTAATTAACACGGGATCCTTTGGTCTGACTGGTAGCATTTTTATGCATGTGCATATGGGCCGGGAGGAACAGTTAATTGCAGAAATCAAAGCAGAGATTGAGCAGGCTAAGCAGGTTCGTAGAGCTAGCAGAGGCATAGCCAGTCCCAGTCCGATCCCTATACTTCTGGTTCTTCAGGTGGCACCATTATTGTGACCAGCGCGCCTCATTCTTCTAGCACCGAGAGTGCCAGCATTCCACCGGTTCCACACACAGAAGACACTTCAATCCTTGTGAGTTCTCAAGAAGAGACTATGTCGATTCCCTCGGCCAGAGACAAGCCATCTGGAGCGAGCCGGGGAGGCCAGGGTTCAAATAATGGTCTGGACGGTAGCTCGGGTGGACCTACACCAAAGAAAGTCAAGAAACTAAAGGCGTAGATTTGCATTTCCTCTTCCTCTTTTGTAGATGGCTAGAATAAGCTTCTCTTTTGCTTTTTGTAGGCCATGTATATATGCAGGTTTAGCCCCTGTTTATAGGAATTCTTTGAATAGATTTTGTACTTACTTTCTCAAAGTATATTGTGAAAAATTTTATTCCTTTGTTCCTAGCATAGCTCAGTGTTTATTCATCTAAGTACTTTAGCACTCACATTTCCATTCAATGTATTCGTGAATCTTTGATCTCTGAGCTGAACTTTAATCCAGTCTTTAAGTCCTGAAGTCATGGCCTTGGGTCATAATCAAACATTGAGTCGAGTCCCAATGTTGTATTGTCTTGGTCAGCAGCTGGAACTTGAGTTATGCCCCCAGTTTTGTAGAGAATTGAAGTAGTCTGTTGGCAGTCATCCTCTACCTTTACCGACTTTGATTTAACTTAGTCGGAACAAAGTTAAAGTGACATAAGTTCGAGCGGTAGGATCACATGCTATTATTTGCATCTACACTCTGGGGATTTAGACTTGTATGCCAGCGGTTTGTCATGCCTACTTATTGTTTAGAATTATATCCATAATTTGGGGATATAAGTTATTTTATGGGCAGTTGGTCACACCCATTTAATATTTATACTCTAGTTTACACTTTGGAAATCTGGAGTCAGTTGACAGATGGTCGATCACATCTGTTTAGGTATTAGGATCTTATTCGTACGTTGGGAATAAGAAGTTGGTCAAGGTCCTGGATGGTCGGATCATTTCCTCCTTAATCCAGTAATCAAAGTCGTAGATGGATGGATCCATCTTCTTCGAGCTTGAAAGAAGCGAGGTTGTTGATGGGCAGATCCATCCTTCTCAAGCTTTGAAAATAAGCGAGGTCGTGGATGGACGAATCCATCCTCCTCGAGCTTTTAAAAATAAGCAAGGTCGTGGATGGATGGATCTATATCCTCGAGCTTTTGGAAATAAGCGAGGACGTGGATGGATAGATCCATCCCCCTCGAGCATTTGGAAAAGCAAGGTCATGGATTAACAGATCCATCCTCCTCGAGCTAGACAGATGATCCACATGATACTTTGGGAGTTTACACTTCATCTCGCACTCTGGGAGCTAGAGTTGGTTGGAAAATTTTTGTTTCTCAGTTCTCTTTTGATTGATCGTTGATTACCCTCCAAGCTAGGGATATCATCTAGCAAGTAACTGGTCAGGTCAGGATCACTCTCTATTTGAACGGGCCCTACCGTAAGATGGAACTCAGCTATGAAATCTATCAGAACTTGTCCTTGAATAGCTCTCTTTGGGGCATAAGTGATATCAAATTGATTCAGCACGATATTCCACTTAAGCAGTCTACCAAACGTCTTAGGTCGTGTCATGATCTGTCGTAACGGCTGGTCGGTGTAAACAATTGCCGAATGAGCTTGGAAGTACGGGGGGAGCTTTCTCGAGTCTACAAAAAGACAATATGCCAGCTACTCTATCTTCGGGTGGTTCATTTCTGGCCCTGTTAATCTTTTACTGACATAATAGACCGGTCTTTGATCTGATCCTCTTCTCGAACTAGCACGACACTGATTGCATTTGCCGAAACTGCAAGATAGACATACAACTTCATGTGATCAACCGGCTTCAACAATATGGAATGTGTTTCCAAATGTTGAATACAAGTGCTCGGAATGCGGTCTCACACTCCTTCGTCCATTCCAAATTCCGTTTTCCTTTTCTGATCAGATCGAAGTAGGGAATGCACTTGTTTGTGGGTCGGGAAATGAACCTACTCAAAGCTGTCACCTTCTCACTAAGACTTTGCATCTGGTGTATAGTTCTGGGAGTTTCAAGATTTCGAATCGCCCAGATCTTTTCAAGCTTGGCTTCAATTCCTTTGGCATTGATAATAAACCTGAGGAACTTTCCAAATGCGACTCTAAAATGACACTTCAACGGATTAAGCTTCATTCCGTACTGTCGGAGTATGTTGAACATCGTCTCTAAATCATTGATTTGGTTATTGGATAGTCGTGATTTCACAAGCATATCATCTACGTACACCTCCATAGTCTTCCTGATCTGATTCGCAAACATCCGGTTTACGAGCCTTTGATAGGTTGCTCCAGCATTTTTGAGTCCAGTCGGAATCACCTTGTAGCAATAAAGTCCCAGATCAGTGATGAAGCTGGTGTGCTCCTGGTTAGGAAGGTGCATTTGGATTTGATTATAGCCAGAGTATGTGTCCATGAAGGATAAGAGCTCATGTCCTGTTATTGAATCCACTAGCTGATCAATTTTGGGAAGTAGGAAGCTGTATTTGGGGCAGGCTTTGTTCAAGTCGAGTAGTCTACACTTGTCTGCTACTTCCGATTTGACTTTTTGGCAAGCAATAGGTTCAATACCAACTCCGGGTATAAAGCACCATGAATAAACCCATTAGCCTTGAGTTTATCCACTTCTTCCTTCAAGGCAGCAGATCTCTCTAGATCCATACCGCGCCTTTTTTGTTTCACCAAGACATGCCGCGGGTCGATATTTAATGCATAGCTTGCGATATTTGGCGAGATCCCACACATGTCTGGATGAGTCTAGGAAAACACATAGAGGTTTGGTTGGAGAAAATCAATCGGTTCCTATCCTATCTGAGGGCTGAGCTGTGATCCAATCTTTACCACTCTAGCGTCATCATCATCATCGACCGGGATATCAATTGTTAATTCTACCGAAGAGGCCTGTTATTCTTTGACTTCCGTCTCTAGGACCAAGATCTTTAGGAAACTGGTTGTGACGCCTGAGCCTCGACTCAGGCGTTAATTGTTGATTCTCCATAGAGCGGATGTAGAGAGATTCCTCTACACCCTTTCCTTTCTCCTTTTGCTGCGCATCCCGCAGCTCCGCAACATAATAGGCGCGTCCAGCTAGGGTTGTATATAGGACATGACAGTCCGTTGTCAAACTCGGTCCAAGGCTGTAAGACGTTCAGTCCATGTCCGTACGATTCTCATTTAGGACACGAATAGGACAAGAAAAAATGTGTGAAAAAATGTCTGTTTGAAAATGTTCGATGTTTTTCTATTGTCCGAACATTGTTCGTCCGTTGTCCGACTCATACAAATAATGCTCAAAGTTAAAGTTTGTCCTGTCCATGTCCATTCAAATCTCTTATAGGACAGGACAAGGACACACCTCCATTCTGTCCGGTCCGACCCATTTACACCCCTACGTCCAACCGCTTGATCACCATGTACTACCCCGACTCCATTATCTGTGGGGAATTTGAGAGTCAAACATCAAGGGGAAATCACTGCCCTAAACTCCACAAGGGCCGGTCGACCCAGGAAAGCATTATAAGGAGAATGAATATCTAACACAATATCTGGACTCTCCAGTGAGCATGAATACCCAAATCAATGGGTAACTCCACCAGTCCAGTTGGTTTGGTTTCACTACCACAGAAATCATGTATATGTGACTGACATGGTCTCAAATCCTTCGCTTCCATCAGCTTTTGGACATAAGCACGTTTAAAAAGTATGTTCACAGAACTTCCACTATCGACTAAGATCCTCTTCATCCAAGAAGGACCTATCTAGGCAGAAAATACCAACGGATCAATAGTGGGGGCCTCAACTCTATTGGCATCACGGTTTCTAAAAATGATGTCATCTGTCATCGTCCTCTATTGCTTTGACAGGGCGCCTTCATCAGTACCACTACAACATTCGAAGTCTACATGCCTAATTAAACTAGCATATGATTCCATTTCCTTTCAACTCCGATCAGTTGAATGAGGACCACCACTCACAATCTTAATAACCAACCTCCCGCCAGTATGAGAGGGTTCTTCAGGCCTAGCCTGGCCTTGGCCCTGGTTGGGACTTGATGGGCCCACGCTGCCATCCCGCGGAGCCTAGACAAACTGGTCCAACTTCCTTTCTCTAATCAACTTTTCAATAAAGTCTTACAAATGATGACATTCATCAGTGTTACGGCCGTAACAGTCATGGAATCTATAGAACTTTCCAGTCTGAATCTGCTTCTCTGATGATATTTTGGAGTTGGCTCCTTATACTGCCCTGTATTACAGGTTTGACGATAAACATTCTCTAGCGACATATTCAAAGGGGTTTATCGATCGAACATAGGAGCTCTGGGTCCCCCACGATGAGGGTCTCTCTTCTTTCCATGACCTCGATCACCCTTCTGCTGGTTTTCCTTATTATGAATATTTAATTTTACTTTACCGAAGATCTCCTCGGTCTACTTCACTGTAAATTACTTTGGCTACCTTCACTACTGGGCCCCGCTACGTCCTTCTTTCTAGACCGTCTAGCGTCTTCTCTCCTCAAATACTAGGCTCCCTTTTCAGAGAAATGGTCCAACAAAGCGGTGGGTTTTCTAGCCAATCAATCACCAACCTCAGAATCGGGATCGATCTCTTTAGTCAATGCCATCAGAATAGAGTTGTCATTGGGATTACTGATTTCGACACAAGTAGAATGGAACCTTTCCAAGTAATGCCTTAGAGTCTCTCCTGGGGATTGAGTGACACTGGATAAGGTATTAACGTCCTTCGGCCTTGTAGCATGCATACAAAACTGCTCGACAAATTTAGTAGCCAACTGGTCGAAACATGAAATAGATCTTGGTGGTAGACAGGTGAACTACATAGTCGCTATGCCTCCTAAGGAGATAAAGAAGCTTCCACACTTAACCGCATCGTCAGTTCGAGCGGCATTCATGAGCCATTCATATTTTAGAATATGTTGGTTGGGATTTGAATTTCCTTCATATACAGGCAACGTCGGCATCCAAAAAAGGCGGGGCGGTTCTGCATGTAAGATATCGTTGGTAAACAGGGTGTGACTTCAAGAAATCCCCCAATCATCATTTGTGAGGCCTTGACTTTCTCTTATCATTTGGTGTATCATAGTTGGAATATCGGGCATCTGGATATTCGGGGCTAAGGCATAGTCGATTTCTATGTCACGACGATGGCTCGGTCACTGTCTATGGCATGTCCAATGCCATCGTGGCTCCTGGGCTTCAAGGAAATGAGGATCCTGAGCATGAAAATGCTGACGAAGGGATAGATTTGGTTGGTTCTAGAACTTGGCATCTAGAGCTATAGAAGCAGCTGCTACATGGTCATGGGTAGTGTTGTAAGGGAGTTTTCCTCCTTGGGAGGAAGGTGCAGCTCGATGCCCCATGGAAGGACCTACTCCAACCTGTCAGGAATTCGCAGCATACGGGTGCCCAGATACTTACGTGTTATTCCTATCTAAACGGCAGCATGTAGATCTATGATTGAAGTCAGATGATGCAGAGCTTTCAGTCAAAGAATAAGAGGTATGCTCCTTTCTCGATCTCTGTCTCCTTTCTTTATTCAGTTGTTTCGTGAGTTCAATGTTGGCACGGATCTACTGAGTGAGCTCTTGATGGCTTTGAGTGAGCTCCTGCATAATGGTCTGGAATTCCTCTTTAGTTACTGGACCAAGTGGATCTGGAACTCCAGCTGATGTTTAGCCTGCTGTGGTCAGCTGTATGGGACTTTTCCTATCCCTTCCTTCCGGATCAGCAGCATTGGAAGCATTTCTGTTATTGCACACCATGTTGGATGTAGTTCTTCTTAGATCTGGAACATTTCGAATGGGATAGAAAGAACCACTAGAAAATAGATCTGGATCTTCTCCTTAGATTTAGCAATCTGACAATGGCAGAGGATCCATTGAGTAGGAGAAAAAGCAGAGTTTCTCTCAATGAAAGAACCAAAGTGTTTGCACCAAAAATGGGCACAACACTCTTTGGATGTAATTGAAGAGATTAGAATCAAGAAATATAATGTAAAACGAGGCTAATCTAATAATCACACCAAGAAAAATGAATAATATAAAAGGAGACAAAAATTTATAGTGGTTCGGCATTGTAGCCCACGTTCACTTTGAAAGATTTGATGTTTATTGTTGATTACAAACTGAATTACAACAGCACAATTGCTAACTCTCAAGTTATAATGGAGTTTCAACAGAGACGCATCATAAAGTCCTCTTTTAGTTAGCGTCGAGGTGCCATTTATAGGTGTAGAGCTGGAAATGTCTACCCCAAAACTCGAAATACCCTTCTCATGCGTAAGTGGGCCTACATAATCGATCTTGAGTCATTTGGGATCGATCCATGTGGATTTCGTATCGATCAAGAATGGCTCCAATTGAGTTGTGATCGATAATGGACGTCATTGAGTTGATATGCAAGCTACTGTGAAAGTTTCATGGCATTTAGACTTGTAATTTGAGAGGTATGATCGATCCAATGTTGAGTTTGCTATTGAGGCCGAAGCCTTTGTATCGATGGGTTCGTATCGATGACGTGGCGTGAGTGTTTTGTGGAGAACCATATTTCATGCTCAGAGATCGTTTCCTTTGAGTTGACCTCTTCCTCTATATCCATCCTATACATTGCTCCTCGTATCGATGCTATGCCTCTCCTTTTGTATCAATGCTTTGTCTTTTCTTTCGTATCGATGCTTTGTCTATGGTTTTGTATCGATGCCGAACTCCTACCTTCGTGTCAATATCTAGCCCCGCTCTTCGTATCAACCGAGTAGCCAATCGATATGAAATATGTAGCCATTGGTTGAATGAAGTGTGACCGATACAAAATGTGTAGTTGTTGAACAAGTGAACTATGATCGATCCGGGAAGTGCTAAGATCCATTGAAATTTTGATGGATACGAAACAGATGGATATCGAATGGATGGATAGGAAATGGATTGATACGAAATGAACATGTTTCATATGGATCTTGATCAATCCATAACATGAGCATGCAAACTCTGATTGACCTGAAATTTGGAATGTTGTCTTCCATAACTTCGCTTGTCATACGATGCTAATTGTAGCTCGATTCGGACTCAAACCACGTTTCCTTATATCCATCGTGGACCTGTACATAACTAATCTCTAGGGACGGATTGTCTTCAGTCTCTAGTTAATTTCTTAGTTTCACAGCCTTGCCAAAAGGCGGGATAACAATTTATTCTTTTAATAATTAATTAATTTCAACGGCATATTATAATTATTTTTAAAATATAGAAATATTGTTTATTAAATTATTAATTTTTAGCTAACAGCTTATTTCATGATAAAATAATTTTTTAAAATATAAAAATTAATTTTTGAAACATATTTTATTTTATACAAATTATTTAAATAATATATTAATTTAAATAATAGTAAATAATTGGTAAATAATACTTTACTATTGTCGAAAATTATAATTATAGCAATTAAACATATATAAAATATGTGTTCAATTATTAGCATAATATGATGATAAAAACAAATACAAATCATATAATTATAATTAAATGACATACTAAAATACATATATATTAATTAATTAATTAATTAATAATTTTATGTATAAAATATTTGGTTTTTATATCCGATTTATATGTGAAAAAAAAATTGTTTTTTATTACATACATTAACCAATATAGTATGTGACAACATCAATACATTTAAGAATTATCACCAAATTAACTATATATACATATGTATATATTGTATGTATGCATAATAATTCTAATATTGTTGGAAATATAATATAAGACATACCAGAAACTAATGCCGTAAAGCACACTTAGTAATGATGAACTTTCTCTTCTTTGAAAACTTTTCAATTCGACAGACTGCTAATTCTTGAACCGTTGATCTTTGACTATCAGATAATACTTGATTTGAGTTGGATTTGCTTAAGCTCATAGAGGATGCAATAAGCCAGCAATAGAAGAGATAGTGGGAGCCAAAAAAGTCACTAAATAATTAGGGTTAGCGGTCCTTTTATAGTGGATGAAAGAGAGAAAGATGGGATCATATCTCATATTATTCTCACTAAATCTGAGCCATCTAGTTTCAAACCCTCTAGCGTATTTTTAGCCGCTCCCTATAGCCTTTTTAAAGGTCGAATTATCACCATATTATCAAGGGTTAACATCCAATTTAAGCCCAGATAAATGTTATTAATTAAATATAATTTAATTTCTTATCGATATCATATATTGAACGTTATCTTTTTTTAGCAAAGCTAGCAGGCTTTAAAGTGAGTCGTGCCACTATGAATATAAATAAGAAACAGGTGTTCTGTACATGCACAGAACATCTAAAATCTTGTTTTATAATGGCCAGACCACATAGGCAAAAAAGCAAAGAAAGAAAAACCAGGAGCTAGACATAGACTACACTACTTAAAAGGGAAAACGGCCCCCCTATCATTACTGATGTCAACATCATTACCTGGGCCAATAACATGCTGAGCAGAAGAAAAGTACGTAGCCAATTTTGGATCACATGACCTTTAGAGAGGGGAATAGAGATATATCTAGTCCCATGTAGGATCTAAGAATTGCCACCAATTTCTTGCACCATCAGTACCAATAGTCATCAGCAAAAGGCCCTCTCCCTCAACGTGATACACTAGTCTCCTAGTCTTGTAATGACCACCTAAGAACATATGATAACTATGCAACTGCAGGTTATATCCCATCTCTATGGCCTCGTGTACCCAAGAACTCTCGTCAAGTTCCCAATCAATAATCTCATCACTGGATATGCTAATTGCAGGTGAATCTATCACGGAATCCATAGCAGGAACATGCTCATAGATAGGCGGGCAACTAACCTTAAGGACCCATTTCAAATTTGGCCTTGGGAGGGGGACTTTAACAATAGGAGGTAGAGTAGCATTCCTAGAACACTTCTCTAAAGAGTGACCAAAAGACTAACAGATTGTACAGATTTTGGGTTTCCAACTGTAATTAACATTTATCTCCACTTCAAGACCTTCCAAGATTCTTACTTTCAATATTGGTAGAAGAGGATTAGTTGGGATATTTCAATTAATGCTCTAGCAAATAATAATTGGGAAGACTATGGATGTTTACGTAGATGATATGCTAGTCAGATCCCGAGTAGTTGCTAACTATTTGGACAATCTCGCTGAAATGTTCAAATACTCCGCAAATATGAAATGAAGCTCAACCCGCTTAAGTGTCACTTTGGAGTAGCCTTTGGGAAATTCTTGGGATTCGTACTAAGTGCCCGGGGATTCGAAGCAAATCCAGAGAAAATATTGGCATTACGAGAAGTCCAAGCCCCTAAAAATAAGAAAGAACTTCAAAACTTGAATGGGAAGGTCGCAACACTAAGTCGATTCATCTCTAAAGCTATAGATAAGTGCATACCTTTCTTCGATGCATCGAAGAAAGGAAGGAAAAACTTCGAATGGAGTAAATCTTGATAGACAGCTTCCAAGGAATTGCTACAACATATGGAAAATCCCCCATCTTATCAAAGCCGGTGGATGGAGAAGACCTACTCATCTATTTAGCGGTCTCCCCGCATGGACTGAGTGTGGGTCTCATGTAGGAAGAAGCGAGAATCCAGCCACCTATATACTACATTAGCTAACGATTCACCGGAGCTAAGAAGAATTACTCAAAACTGGAGAAGCTAGCGTATCGCCTTTTGATTGCATTCTAGAAGTTGCGACCATACTTTTAGGCCCATCTGATTAAAGTATTGACCGACCTGCCCAAAATCAAGTTCTATACCGGCCAGAAAATTCTGGATGGCTACTCAAGTGGAATATAGAGTTGAGCCAATACAACATCACGTGCCATCCAAGGAAAGCAATCATTGGGCAAGCATTAGCCTCATTCTCGAATTTATAGTAAGAGGCGCCGAGGAGGAAGTTCAGTCTGAAGCGGACACACAATGGAAGCTCTTTGTTGATGGCGCATCAAACAATTTCTGTGCGGGAGAGGTGATAGTACTCGAAACCCCCGAGGGTCGAGCCATTATCTATGCTTTGCACTTTTATTTCCTAGAAACAAACAACGAAGCGGAATATGAAGCATTGATCATAGGACTAAATGTGGTGAAGGAACACAATATAAAGTCTGTCCGCATATACAGTGACCCCTAGCTAGTCGTATGTCATGTGAAAAGGGAGTACCTAGCGCATGGAGAAAATCTTGCCCCATATCTGTCCAAAGTGCAAGAATTGCTAAACGACATTGAGCACTTCACTAAAACCCACATCCCCATTAGAGAAAAACACCAAAGCTGATTATCTGGCTTAGCAGGCAAGCTCCGGAGAAGCCCAGCCATTGGGATTGGTCCCAGTGGAAACTCTAACCAATCCAAGCATTAACGAAATGGATGTATACTCGATTTTTGAGACCATTGTTGAACCAGACTCATGGATGACGCCGATAAAGGAATATCTACTTGCAGGAACCCTACCAACCGACCGAAATCAACGGAAGAAGCTCGTCTGGAAGGCGTAACGGTTCAAGATATAGGATGGGATACTCTATCGAAGGGGATTCTCGACCTCATTTCTTAGATGTGTGAACGGTGATGAAGCACGACACATCTTGACGGAGGTATATGAAGGTGATTGTGGAGACCACACTAGGGGGTAGACCCTGGCAAAGAAAGTCCTTCGATATGGATACTTTTGGCCAACAATAAGTCATAACGTCATAGATCATGCCAGAATATGCGATCAATGTCAAAGGTTAAGCAAAATTAAGAGAACTCCTTCAATGGAGCTGACGCAAATGGTTAGCCATGGCCAATTGTGATGTACGGGATCGATTTGATCGGTGTCCTTCCAATAGCAAAAGGAGAAGCCAAATATGTCATAGTTGACATAGATTATTTCACAAAATGGGCCGAAGAAAAACCGCTGGCCACCATAACCACAAAGAAATTTATTAACTTTGTTACTAAAAACATCATTTGCAGGTTCAGTGTGCCGCCAAAAATCATCATTGATAATGGAACACAATTTGAAAGTGCTGAGTTCAAAGACTTTTATAAGCGCTTCTGAATCGAAGAAAAACTTTTCTACAGTGGCTCATCCGCAAGCGAATGGGTAAGTGGAAGCAATAAATAAGATTATCCGATCCACCATCAAAAAGCGATTAGCAAAAGCAAAAGGAAATTGGGTTAATGAACTTCCACTCGCACTATGGGCTTAATATACAACGCAAAATGCTGCAACTCGCCATACCCTGTTCGCCTTAGAATATGGTTCAGAGGCAATGATTCCTGTTGAATTAGAAGTCCCCTCCCACCCAAGGTAGAATTTCAATCAAAGCAGAACGAGTAACTCCTACTCTAATCGCTAGACATGGTTGATGAAAAAAGAGAAGAAATAGAGTTGAGAATCGCCGCCCACCAAAAAAGGGTCGTACGACATTTCAACTCCAAAGTTCACAGTAAAATCGTTGAAACTGGAGATCTTGTACTCAAGCGAGTTTACCCTGTCTCGAGGACCTTCGGACCAAATTGGGAAGGACCATTTGTCGTTAATCCAAAGCTCGGGGATGGGACCTTTAAGCAGACAACGGTCGAGGGGTCGTAATTCCCAGAGCCTGGAACAACGAATCACTCCGTCGTTATATCATTTAAAAGCAACTTTATGTAATTTCTATTTTCAGCAAATAAGCCATCCCGAAAATGCCGGTGGCACTGTAAATAGGCAAAGAATCTACCATGCTTTTATTAACAAAGTTTTCTTCCTGAACCAAACAAACTGTGTTCGGAATAATTACCCGCCAAACCGACGGAAGCAAATCGACTCAAAACTTTGGATCGGCCGAACACGATCTTTGCCCTTTAAAAATCGACGCTGCTTCGGCAGCATCAAAAGGCCATAAATACGAACTTCTCGCGTTGCCCGGAGATAGGGAACACTAAGGAGCACTAAAAACTCCTGGTGATGCCTAAAGATATGCAGCGCTGAGGAACACAAAAAACAAAGTCCCCGCATTGCCCGAATATCGGCAACGCCGATGTAACGTCCCGCCTTTTGGCACGGTTTAAATCGACGATAAACCAAACACGTCAGACTTAAAACCATACAGAAGGGGGGGTTGTTAAGGGGTAAATAAGAAAAAGTAGAGAAAGGAAAAAACAAAATAGAATCTTACAGCAGAACGTTAAAAATATAATAATCAAATATACAGTTCATGAAGCTGTTTTACAAAACATTTGATTATACTTATACAATACATATCAAAGTTACACATACCAGAGAATAACAGATAACAATGCAGCGGAATAAAATGATGTATTAGAATAATATAATATATAATAGTAATAAAATCTTCGTCTTCGTCCTCCAAAAGTAAGGTCTTCAAATCCTGAAAATGCTCGGACTGACCCGAGCGAATTGAAAAACAAACACTCGAGTCAGAACTAAAATATCTTATGTGAGTTAAATTAACAGAAATATATATGAGTGCAGTAACTCAAGAGATGCCCGAGATTCACATCTCCTAAGGATCCGTTAAACTATTTACTATGTAGTAATATTTCGCTATTATAATAATGTCTATTAGTAAAATAAACTTACTTTTAAATAGTGTTAAGGAGTGACCCAATATTCCCCTTAACACAAATAATGCCAATAGTCTATACAGTACTGTAATACCTCCTGATCGGGAGGCTACCAGAGGATACTCCATAGGTACGACACAAATAGAAACTCCTAGTAAAGGCTCGGTATGGTAGGTGACACGGCACAACTAGGCAATGCCAGGGTAGATATACCAATTGCTATCCAGGCTGGTGGAAACGCATAGCAGCTACTACCGCCCACCTTGAACAAACACCCCCAAAATCAAAAAGTAAAGGTGGCCACCGAATCAATCCAAAGTCAGAGTATAGTATCGAAGGGATGTGTCCGATAAAAGGTGCTACCTCCTTGGCCCGAGAATCGCTCCTGTTTTAGCCACCTTATGCCAACTCAAGGGAGTCGGGTCTACGTATTTACCTTAAAGGAAACGTCGCCACCATCCTACTTCATTCTGGAATCTCCACCACGCACACGGTTGTTAAAGTGGTTTTCGGAGTTGGTAGAGAGTAAGAAAACTTCTGATCCCGGTCTCTTCAACAACCAAACGTTATTATAACACCGCGATCTTTTCAAAATAGTTTATACTTTGAAAACCAGAACAAAATATCCATTTCAAACCCATATAATTACGATATCACTTCCTCTTTTAAAACCCAAATCAATATGATATCATGCTCAAATATATCTTTTTCTAAAACCATACCACTTTAAAATTTATAATATCTCAAAACCAAACATTTGAATTATAACTTTTCAAAACATAATACTTCGAAATCCATAGCTTTAAAACCATAACTTCCAAAACGTAAATGGTTTGGATATTCAAACAGTATATAAAATAAAATGGTTTGAATTTAAAATTACTTTATAAAGTAAAATAATTTCCACGACTTTACAAATTTTATTCTCTTTAAATTAAGTCTAAATCCATAAATTTTAAATTTACATTCAGTTTTCAATAAACCACTTCAATTTCAATATATTTCAAACTTTGAGTATTAAACAATTTCAAAAACTAAGGTTGGAAATTACTATGCAACAATTCAATGTCCTATTATTTAGTTTTTAAATATTTGCATAATAAATCCATAATCATTTAAATAAAACTCAAATTACCTATAACTAAATATTTCCTTCAATTTACTTATACTAGAAATATTCATTTAATTCATCTTGAATAAAAATTCAGTTATAAATATCATACCTTTTAAATTTCAAGTTAATAAGTTCTACATCAACTTATGGAGTTTAATTCTTAAATAAGCTCAATTCCAAATAAATTTCCAATTTACCTTCCAATCTTAATTGATTTAAATCATTAAAACTCTATATATACACAATATCTTAAACATGTACTTAACCATATAATATAAAATAATCAAACTCCATTATTCAACTTATTTATTTTATTTAACAAATTTATACATAGCTTAAATTCAATAATTTAACTACATATGTATATATAAAATAATATTTATATAATATCAAAAATTAATATTTATTAAATCGTATCCTATCCAAACCATAGAAATCATTTTCAAAATATTTATATATATAGACCGATGGTGTCTGTATAAAATTTTCTATCCTATGGTCAAGTGATACGGATATTTATCATTTCAATTCGCAATTTAAAAATAAAATTTTATGGTTATATATCATTTTAAACCGCAATCCTGAATGCAATAAAATGCATAACAACTTGCAGTTTATGATGATATAAATAAACTTCCATTCATCCATCATAAAATCATACATCCATTCATCAAAATCATCATCCAATTCAAACAATACATCAATATATAATGAATAATAAACAACAGGTATTAACTAGCAGTTTATATTCAACAATAATTTAATTAACTGTTTAACTGGCAGTTATATGCAATAAATAAATAAATAACAATTTAACTAGCAGTTTATATGCAATAAATAAATAAATAACAATTTAAATGGCAGTTTATATGCAATAAATAAATAAATAACCATTTAACTGGCAGTTTATATGCAATAAATAAATAAGTAATAATTTAATTAAATTAATTTAATTAACTGGGATGATGATTGAAAATATGCCAAACAGTTATAAATAAATTTCTAAACACATCATAAATCAATTTAACAAACATAAGAAATTTTATAAGTTGTGAGTGGGTTAAAACACTCACCTTTTGAATTTAAATTGAATTTAAATTCAATTTAAACCCAAAAATTTCACAGTCTCAGAATTCGTCCAAAGCAGTGCCAAAATGTCTGTAATTTCGATACGATCATAACAGCGAAAACTGCTGTAACGACCCATAAATTTTTAATAATTTAAATTGTTAAATTGATAAAATTTTGGTAATTTAATATGAAAAAAAAAACTTTGTAATAAAATAAGAAAGGAATGTTAAAGTGGAAATGCATATTTTATTCATAAGGTAATATAAAAGAATGAAACTTATCTGAATGAATTTATTTGAGGATTCAATCATAATAAATGTACACATTTAACAAATTCAATATAATTAAGAACAACTGTTAATATAAAGGAAAGAAATTAATTAAATCCATCAGGTCATTGCTTGATTTCTTGCCTTTTTCTACATGGCCTCTTTATTTCTTGCTTTATCCATACAAACTCTTTTCCTAGCCATGTATTTCTCATTTGCAAATCATGTATAAGAAGATTTATTTCTCATTTCAAAACTCCTCATTTTCATTTGCATTTAAGAATAAAACATATATACGTTTCTTTCTCCTTAACTTATGCCTTTTCTGTTTCTTAGCATTTACTCTCACTTTGCTTGCCATCCAAACAATCTATGTATCAACCCAAAATTTTTAATAAATGGTTTATTTATTTAGTTTAGATAATTTTGTTATTTAAAATATAAATTTTGGTGTGGATTAGAATTCCACACATGAATTAATAGAATATTTTCCGGAAATGTGAATTTTGTCAATATGGTCAAACTTTGACTTTTAAATTTAAAAATTTAAAAGTTTAAAATTTTGAATTTTATCTTTTATTTTAAAAATAAATAAAATTTTAAGAATACTGCTTTTCATTTCGTTGAAATCTGGTTTATAATGTGAAAGTTATGCCTTTTTAACTATTGTGTGTAATTTGCTGTATTTAACAAAATTGTCTACTTTAAATTATATAAATAATATTTTATTTGGTCATGTAATGTTCTAATTTATGTTTTCAGGGGTAAAATAACTTGTTTTGTATATATTTTGGTTTTAAAACATATTTAAAAGTGTAATTGACATTTTCAAGTGTCGGTTGTATTTTGTTTACAATTTCTAATTTCCAACTACAATTAATTTAAGAAATTCTTTATTTATTTTTATATTTTTCTTAAGAACTTATTTTATTCTCATTCTCACTTTATTTTTTTCTCAAAGATTTATTTTAAAACATTTTTAAGAAGATTTGCAATTTCCCAAAGTTAAGTGGATTGTGTTTGCAATTTTCTTAAGCTAGTTTCAATAAATTAAGCAAATTCTATAATTCTTATTTTAGTTAAAGTTTAACATTTATTAGAATTTTTAAATCTTTTAAATTCTAACGTCAAAATATTTTACTTTAACTGAATATATTCGTAATAACATTTTACTCCACTTTTGTTTCTTTTAAAAAATTGGTTATATACCTTTTATATTAAGTAATTAATATTTCACTTATATACATCAGTTCTTAGTAAATGGTAAATGAATCAAAAGGATGTAAACAAATCATATTTTATTTAAGTAATAAATTTTAAAATTAATAGTGTATAAATAATCTATGTAGTTACACCTTTAATTTGTACATTTATATACGTTTTGATTAATTTAGTTAGCATATAAATGGTACGTATTTAATGAAATATTCTTTAAATGTATATTTTACTAAATATAGGTAGCGAGTAAATAAGAAAACGTATAAATTTAAATACATTACTTTTGTTATAAATTTGGGCATATGTTTGATTAAATTATTGCGTATATAGTACACATTCTTAAATTTTTACCTTATCTATAAATAAATCAATCAATCAGTAGACATGCAATTCTAAGTGGAAAAGGAATAAATTCCCTAGCCATTCAATTTCGTTTAAAAGCTTGCCCTAAATTCACGTGTAAACTTTACACACTTTTCTTTTGCTGAAGTTGATTTAGTTGGTATAAAATATTAATTTCCCTACCGTTCAAATTCATTTGTGTAATGACCCGCTATTTTGGACCATTCAAATCGACAATAAAACCATACATATCCGACTTGAATAATTCAAAATACCGAATTGTTAATTTAAAATTTGGCAAAACTTAAAATATATAATAAATAAATCAATCACAGATCACAGAGTAATATAATGCAGCGGAATAGATAAAGAATAGTAGTTCATGAAGCTACTATATATATCAGAGTTAGAAATAAAATACAACTGAATAGTTCAAATGCAGTGAAGTCTCCAATGCAACAGATGACTTCTCTGAATCAATCAACTGGAAAGTCTGGAATCTGAATCGATAGTTGGATCTCCAAATGAAACTCCGAACTCCAAAGGTGAGTCTCTAATGCTGTATCACTCAGTCTGACCCGAGCGTAAAGCAAAACACAAAACACTCGAGTCAGGATTAACATTCTTATATCAATAAATCCAACTCAAGTGAAATATCAACTAAAATACAAATAACTTAAAGGATGTTTGGGATAACCATCATCTAAGGGTCCATGGAACTATCTACAAGGTAGAAATATACACTATAACACCGTGGTCATTTCAGCTTAATTTATACTTCAAAACCAAATCTCATTTTCACTTCAAATATCTCTATATTTCCCAAAATAGTATTTATATATGTTAAATAATTTATACAGCAAAGTATTTTCAATTTCCTCAACTTAACAAATCGTTCCAACATCAACCCGACCTTCCCATTCAAATTAAATTCAATCTCAATTTACCAATTTAAATTCAAATCAATTTCTAAAATAACCACTTAAATTTTATCGATCTGAAATTCGGATTTATAATCACAAATACCCCTTTATATTTCCATATATTTCAAAACTTTAAGTATTCAACGTTTCATCTAAATTTTCATTCAATTTAGTTTTCTAAATAATAAATTCAAATTTAATTCAACCTAAATTTTCATTTTAATTCAATTTAGTTGCTAAATAACAAATTCAACTACGTTGATTTCAAATACAGATCTGAATCTCAACATAAACCATTTAAATTCCAATATAGTTCAAGGCTTTAATATTTAAATGTTCTATATAACAGTTTCATATAGATCTCGATTTAACCTCATTATTATTTAGTCTTGAAATACTCCCTTGTTAGATTCAATATCATTTAAGTAACCTTAAATTACATTTTACTCAATATTTTCTTTAATTTATTTAAACGTGAAATATTCATTAAATCACTTAAATCAAAAATCCAGTTACAAAATCATACCTTTTAAATTTCCCATTCAAAAATTTCAAATCGATTTAATTAAATAAATCCTTATTTAAATACCATTTTAATAAACCCAAATTTATCTCCCAATCTTAATTATTCAATTTATTACAAGAGAATTTATTTGAAATATAGATTTACATAAATACTTAACCATATTATAAGTACTAAATCAAATATTACTACCAAATCTATATATACAATTTTCATTTAATAATAGCTTAAGAACCAAATTTATTAAACCATATATTTCTTTCCAAAATTATAGAAATTATTTTCAAAATATTTGTATGGACCAACGGTGTCTGTATATATTTCATGTCATATAGTCAAGTGCTACAGATATTTATCATTTCAATCCGTATACTAAATATATACGGGTGGATATCATTTCAACCCAAAATCCCAAATTCAATTAAATGAAAATCACTTGGGTTTATCATTTCAACCCATAACGATTTTCTCCTATTCTAAAGTCTGTTCGGGTATGTATCATTTCAACCCATAGTGATTTCTAAACTACAGGGAACTTGCAGAGTGATAACAGAAAATACAATAAAATAACATGCATATATCATCAATAACAATATAATATAAACAACATGATATGGTGTCATATCCCGTAGGTGAACAGTTACAGATAATAGCATATATAACAAATTTAAATAACTACAGTAGCATATTTCAATTATCGTTTCAATTGAAATCAAATTTAATGAATAAAAGAATGTTAATCGTGAGTGATTGCTCACCTTTCGAGGCTAGAGAGATTTGAAATGGGGTATGGATCCAAGAACGAATTTCCAAAATGAACAAGATTGGCACGAATAGGACGAACAGAGCTGATAAATAGAGATCGATGAAAATAGATTAGAAACTGCTTGATGTAGACCGAAACAAAATATATAAAATCCCAAAATATTATTTGCTTAACTAATAATAACTTTGAGACTCACTGAAATTATATACATACGTTTTCCAAAAAATATAAATAGTTTAGAAACAACTATCGACCATACGTTCTGTATATTCAACATATATCCATTATACATTTAAACTAGACTATATTTAAATTATACTATGTATAGTAATGTAATATAGTATACAGTACACTTATTACAATACACGTTAAGACTATAAATATAATATTTAACAATACACTTATAACAAAATATGTGACTGTAAAATTTCAGTTTTAATATAAACACAGAGAACAACCTTATATATTTATTAATATTCAGTTATATAAAAACTCTATATATATTTATATTCAGAAGCTAATAACATAACTATACTGCAAACGTATATGTGGTTGAGAATATATAATACCTTTTTATACTTTCTTATGCACTTAATATACTCAACAACGAGTTATATATCTAAGCGGTCATGCATTTTTATATGAAACAACAAGTATAAAATAACTTTTAAAACTTTATCATTATATATATATATTTTATGAAACAACAAGTATAAAATAACTTTTAAAACTTTATCATTATATATATATATATATATATATATATATTATACACTGAACAGTTAAAATAACTTTTAAAACATTTTTAAAAGCTTTATCATTATAAAATAACTTTTAAAATATACATCATACGAATGTTTTAACCCACACAAAAAATATATGCTTCCTTATACATATTATATATATCTAATTTATTTATTCTTATTATTATTACTTTTTATATATATATAAAAGAAAAGTGGTGCCTGAATAATATTTTCTCATTCTCCTAGAGCATAGGTGACTAACAAAACACGCATGGTCTAACATGTGATAACATTTATTTTCTATTTTTATAAAAGTGGTGCAAACATATTTACTCTATCTTAGAGTACAAGTGGAGCAAATGATTTTTTTTCAAGGCCTTAGCCAAATGCATTTTTTCTCAAACCAAAATACTTATTAACGTTAAGACCTTGAACGAACAAAGCTGAGGAGAATATTTTTACTGATTTAAAACCTGATGTAAAATAGCGATGCCACCTACATCCTTTTCCAACGTGTTTATAAATGATATATGCAAGAATCTGTCTCTACCGTGGAGGGTGCTCTTGATTATGGCGGAGGGTAGGTGTTATGTGGTGAAATAGTAGAGCCAAAAATTTGAACAGAACAATGAAGAAAAGATAAAAAAAAGGAGAAAAAATAATTCGGTCATTACCTGATGCTTTGCTTACACGCAAGGAAGAAGGAGAGGAACTCAAAATGAGATGCAGATGAAGTTTGATACGTGGTTTGTATTTATTTGTGACAACACAATTGTTAAAGTGGGAAAGCAAAAATCAAGGCATGCAAATTTTAAAGCAAGGAAGAAAATGTGTTTAGCATTTAAATAAAAGCTTGCGTGCATCAAGGGAAAAATGGAAAGAAATTTAAAGACTTTGGAACGGTTAGTAATTTGTGGATCACGTTCCTATTACATCAGAAGGCAAAAGGAAAGTGAATATAATTTGCATGTAAATGGTGAGGCACATTTTATATTTAAAGGGAGTAATTTGCGTTGATTGAGTGGAGGAAACAGTATGAAATAAATTGCTTTAGGAATGGTAGAGAAGTATGAAATGAATCGTGTTTTATAATCAAACACGCGTTGATAATGGTGAAAGGAAAAGGCAAGAGAAAAGTTGATATTGAACCGGATTGGATTTTAAAGATTTTATACCAATTTTAAACGAGAGGCAATTGGAAAGAGTAGAAAATTTTCCGCATGAATCCAAGGCAAACATTTTAAACTAATTGAATGGTTAGGAAATTTATTTCTTTCCCACTTAAAAAAATACGCCTACGGATATATTTAATTATTATCCAAGGTAAGAAAATGGGACATGCGTAAAACTGACGTAAAAATATACGCCCAATTTATAACAAAGAAACGCTTTAAATTTGTTCGTTTTTCTTATGTAGTAAATATAGGTTATAATATTACATCAAATTCATACCATTTGTATGCCAACTAAATTGTACAAATTAAAACGTGTATCTTAAATAACTTATTTACATTATTAACTTAAAATTTATTACTTAATTAAAATATGATTTGTTTATATCGTTTTGATTTACTTAACATTTAAGAAATAAACTGTTGTATATACGTATAAAAGAAAATGTAGAATGCGTACAACGGACGTAGTGATTTTTGTCCAAAATATGAAAATAATGGATTTAAATTTTATACGTTTTCTTGTATGTATATATACATTATTTATTCCATCAAATAACGCGCTTTTTAAACGCGAAATTAAACCGTTTATTTATACACAAAGTTTTGGAAATTTATTACTTATATAAAAATATGATTTGTTTACACATTTACTAAGAAATTTATATTCAAAAATGCATATAAGTAAAATATAAAATATTAAATTTTTAAAAGTATAAAATCAATTTTTTTTAAAGAACAAAAGGTGAAATAAACGTCGTTACGAACATATTAAATTAAACCAAAAGATTAAAAATTAAAAATTTAAAGATTTATAACCTCAAAAAAAAATGTTAAATTTTAACCAAAATAAGAATTTTAGAATTTTCACACTAATAAAAATCTTGGGTGATTATTTATAATAAAATTTAGACAATCAAATTTTCGAAAAATAAAACCCCAGAGTTATAAATAAAGAATAAAATATTGCTAAAATTTGGGCTGTTACACTCTCCCCCACTCAAAACTTTTCGTCCCCGAAAAGGGAGGAGGTTGGAGAATTAAAACAACTAGAAAGAAAATAGATTGAAAGACAAGACAAACAATAAATTTTAAAATTATATAAATTTTACTTGAAATATTCATTTGAAAACTTCACTTGGAAATCAAATTTTTTTTTACAACTTTATCTTAAGATACTTTCAACATTATAGATACATTAATAATCATTTTATTTAAACATGTTTTATTGAATTAATAACTTCAAAATATTTATAGCACTAAAATTTTCTATTAAACAATGTAGTATACAAATAAGCAATGTTTAAAAAGGATATATCCAACAAGGAAGGAAGGTAGATTTGGAAAACAGAATCAAGGTGAATAACTAAACTGAGCAGATAAGGTAGGTGCAAGGAATAGTATCGGGCACGAATAATTAATCTAGAACCATAAGAATTTAAATTTCAAATATTAATACAAAATTTCTTTGTTGGGAAAAATACTTTTATAATAAATACCTTTATAATAATACTTTTACAATAAAATACTATTATATTGAAATAAATTTTCCTTTCGAAAATACTTTTATAACTCGATGTTTCAACAAGTTTATCCTCATTCTTGCAGACTCTGGCCATGCGTTGATCAGGCGCAAAGCTAGAATTCTTCAAGTACTTAGTAGACCTATTTCAACACCCAGTGAAAATACTTGAAAAACCTTTAAAAACAGATATGGAAAGTACAATCCAAACAAACAACCAAACCAAAACCTTTGTCCAACCATGGTTCACAGATACACAATGGTTACGCCTGGGTCCCCCAGGAAACAATCCATATCCATAAGCTTTCTCAGCCCTGCGAGTTACGCCATGATGACTAGTAGAGTGCAGGATACACAATGGTTACGCCTGGATCCCCCAGGAAACAATCCGTACCCCTAGACAAGACTCAGCCAGGCAGTTGCGCTATGCAGTCACGAGAGAAAAAAAACCCATGGGTTACGCCACGGTGGGAACACTCAAGTATCACATCCGGAAAACCAAAAATCAGAGAGAATAATATCGATATAATGAATCCACGATGTGGCCACAAAGCGGATATCAAGCAGAAGGCACTTTCCATATCTTTACTTCGAAAATATATATCATATAGTACCTTTTCAAATCACTTTCAAATATCGTACTTATATAAAGTCCATATATATAGGATTCCATTTTTCCCAAATTGAATACTTTCCAAATCAATAGTAGATCAAATCATACTTATATAGACTTCGATTATATAAAATCTCTTTCCAAATTGAGTACCTTTCAAATCGATAGATTTCAAATCAACTTCATACTTATACAATCCATTTTATATAAGTTCGACCACTCCCAAATCAAGTGCTTAGTAATCCAAGGTCCTAAATTTCAAATCATTTCAATATCAATTCAGTTTCAAAATCATATATGATTTCACCAAATTTTCTTCCAAATTAAATATCTAAATTTCAAAGTTCCAAAAATAATAGGTTTAGAAAATTATCCCAGTTTCCAAATTAAAATAATTCAAGTCAAACAAATTCATTTCCAAAATCACCATATAAGTACTGGTTTTTAATTTCAATTTAATTTTCAAAATCAAATATTTCTCAAAATCAATTATACTTAAAATGGTTTCCAAATTTATAATTATCCCTTTAAAACTTTTAAAATATCTATTTCTATTTGAAATATCCAATTTACCTTTCTGAAAACCATTATTCAAAACTATTTTTTTTCAAAACATTTCAAAACTAAATTTATATTCTTTATCAAATATTTTATACTCTTCGAAATTTCTTAGCTTTGAAAATTTAATCTCGATTTGGAAGTGTTCGAACATTCAAAATAGTTAGGGAAATCAAATTTTCAATTCAAGAGTTGAAAATCAACAATAAATCAATAAATCAATTATTAAATCCGAAACTTGAGGACTGAACACCGGTCTCATTTTAAATTGTTTCAAATTTATACTTATATCTTTCTAAAATATCAAATTATACTTCGGAATTTGAAATCAAAAATGGTTTTACAAAATCACTTGCATAGCGAAGCTATTAAAGTGGCGTCTCCCCCACTCTGAAACTCGAAAATCAATGTCGATGATGCGTGCACTCATCACCGAAATTATTTTCCAGCGACATAAGTGAGTTCTGGACTTCTGTTTTCTTGAAAACTTCTTTGAAATTTCTTTAAAATTATTGTAATTCATTTGAACTCATTTGAAACATTTCTTATTCGAAAAAATACTTTTAAATCGTATTATTTTTATATATTTTTCAAAATCTTAAAACCAATTTCAAAATACCGGAGTTCAATTCTCGAATTTCAAATTTAACTCTATAGTTATAAATCATTTTTATATAAATCAATTTCTTATAATTTTTCAGAATTTCAAATCCTTTCAAAACCTTTTTATACAGAATAACATTTCTTATTTGCTTTATATATATAGGTATATAATCCTTATCGAAAACATTTTCACTTTTATATATATAAAAAATCATTGTTATTCAAAATAGAAATTTCGATAAATAAAACAATTTCAAAAATAAAAACAAAACCCGGTTTTCAAAGGGTGAAGAATGGATTTCAAAACAAAGATAGAGATTTAATTTAGAGGAACTCCAATCAA
This sequence comes from Allium cepa, assembly GCA_030765085.1. Lineage (NCBI taxonomy): Eukaryota > Viridiplantae > Streptophyta > Magnoliopsida > Asparagales > Amaryllidaceae > Allium > Allium cepa. The sequence goes on from CM060941.1 coordinate 833,583,223, forward strand.
TGGAATCCTCATTCGAAGATAGACTCGATCGAAGATGGGATAATTAAATTACAAAATAGAAGATGGATATACTTCTATAAATCGTGGGCGACCTTAACCGGATCAACCGTGAATTTAGCAATATAATGGATGCAGAATTCTAAGGCAAATCGACATTCGATCACTATAGATAGAATTCGAAATAACAGGAGATAGTAGCAACTAAACCGAGGGATACATAAATCTCCGGTGAATCAATGCCAATTGTAAAGGACTTTCATCCCCTTTACAAATCATTCAGTGGAGTCATGAGATACTCCAGAATCGAATGAATATAAATAGGGTGAGACAAGAATGAATTTCGGAACCGAGGGACATTCCAAAATTCAAAGGAAATCGAGTCAAAAAGGAAGAGATTCAACTCGAACGAAAGTGATTCTGTAAATAAATTTACCATATATGCTAAGTTCTGCCTAGAGCCAAAGCTTTGATACCAACTGTAACGACCCGCTATTTTGGACCATTCAAATCGACAATAAAACCATACATATCCGACTTGAATAATTCAAAATACCGAATTGTTAATTTAAAATTTGGCAAAAATTAAAATATACAATAAATAAATCAATCACAGATCACAGAGTAATATAATGCAGCGGAATAGATAAAGAATAGTAGTTCATGAAGCTACTATATATATCAGAGTTAGAAATAAAATACAACCGAATAGTTCAAATGCAGTGAAGTCTCCAATGCAACAGATGACTTCTCTGAATCAATCAACTGGAAAGGCTGGAATCTGAATTGATAGTTGGATCTCCAAATGAAACTCCGAACTCCGAAGGTGAGTCTCTAATGCTGTATCACTCAGTCTGACCCGAGCGTAAAGTAAAAACTCGAGTCAGGATTAACATTCTTATATCAATAAATCCAACTCAAGTGAAATATCAACTGAAATACAAATAACTTAAAGGATGTTTGGGATAACCATCCTCTAAGGGTCCATGGAACTATCTACAAGGTAGAAATATACACTATAACACCGTGGTCATTTCAACTTAATTTATACTTCAAAACCAAATCTCATTTTCACTTCAAATATCTCTATATTTCCCAAAATAGTATTTATATATATTAAATAATATATAAGTAAAGTATTTTCAATTTCCTCAACTTAACAAATCGTTCCAACATCAACCCGACCTTCCCATTCAAATTAAATTCAATCTCAATTTACCAATTTAAATTCAACTCAATTTCTAAAATAACCATTTAAATTTTATCAATCTCAAGTTCGGATTTATAATCACAAATACCCCTTTATGTTTCCATATATTTCAAAACTTTAAGTATTCAACGTTTAATCTAAATTTTCATTCAATTTAGTTTTCTAAATAATAAATTCAAATTTAATTCAACCTAAATTTTCATTTTAATTCAATTTAGTTGCTAAATAACAAATTCAACTACGTTGATTTCAAATACAGATCCGAATCTCAACATAAACCATTTAAATTCCAATATAGTTCAAGGCTTTAATATTTAAATGTTCTATATAACAGTTTCATATAGATCTCGATTTAACCTCATTATTATTTAGTCTTGAAGTACTCCCTTGTTAGATTCAATATCATTTAAGTAACCTTAAATTACATTTTACTCAATATTTTCTTTAATTTATTTAAACGTGAAATATTCATTAAATCACTTAAATCAAAAATCCAGTTATAAAATCATACCTTTTAAATTTCCCATTCAAAAATTTCAAATCGATTTAATTAAATAAATCTGTATTTAAATACCATTTTAGTAAATCCAAATTTATCTCCGAATCTTAATTATTCAATTTATTACAAGAGAACCTATTTGAAATATAGATTTACATAAATACTTAACTGTAACAACCCGCATATTTATCGATTTTATATTTAAATATTTTATTTAAATATTTTGTCGTTAATCGGATATTGGTCCGAAAAGCCACTTTTTGCAAATGGTCAAATTAGGACTCGAGACCGCTTCCATTGAGTTCAAAATGTCATTTACAATTTTTTTAAGTATAAACATTGATAGGTTTGGAGTTAGTGGAATTTCACTTACTTTTCCCGCTTTGGACTTTGGGTTAGATTAGCCATTATAACTCAAACCCACTTCTCTCCTTCTCCTCACTCTTTATAAATTTCCTAACAACCAAGCTTTAGCATTAATAGTGAGTGGAAGGGGAAATTAATATTCCAAGCTCAAATTCTCTTGCAAATCCAACATTCAATTCCAAATTCAAGAAGAAGATATTGGATTCAAGCTTGTGAATACTTCTCCATTGCTTTCAAGCTTTTCTTCATAAATTTGGTGCAAAAGTGAGATTTTTATCTCACAATTCTAGTCTATAACTACATTGGACTCTTGGGAATGATTCCCTATCACTTTTGCATGTACATTTGCATTTGGTTTGGATTGGATTAGCCAAAAACTCCAATTTTTAGCGATTCGGTGAATTTTCTGCATTTAGGTCGCACTGCCTGGAAACGTCGCCTCGGAATTAGGTCGTAGGTCTTTGGCCTATAGGTCGCTAGGTCGCTAACACTTAGGTCGTTTCTGGCCTTAAATCCCCTCTGCAGCGTTAGGTCGTTCAGCCTTTCCCTGTTAGGTCGTTACCATTTTGGTCGCGACAAATGTTAGCACGTTAGGGCCTTAGGTCGTAGGCCTTAGCTCGTTAGGACTTTAGGTCGTAGGCCACCGTCCCCCTTTTGGGTTGTTCCCTTTTTAGGTCGCGATATTTGTTAGGTCACTCAGCTTAGTTAAGGCGTTAGGTCACGTGGCCTTTAAACCCTTAGGTCGCTTACATAGATAGGCCATATGACCTTAGGCCGTTAGGTCGTAGGACCTTAGGTAGCTCGCCTCTTCTAACCCGCGAGTTCCTTAAGCCGTTCAGCTTCCTTAGGTCACTCACCTGGTTGAGTCGCACCTTACCTTAGCTCGGCAATGTTAGGTCGCGAGTTTCCCTTAGGTCGCGTACCCCCTTAAGTCGCTCGACCACTAGGTCGCGAACACATTAGGTCGTTTGACCCTATGCCTTTATAGGTCGCTCGACCTTGTTTAAGACCTTAGGTCGTTGCTCCTTTAGATCGCTCGATCCTATCCTCCCTTAGGTCTTCACTAGGTCGTACCATTTTGGACGGGGCGCAGCCCCCTGGACCCCCGCGACCTGACCGGGCAAGTCGAACCCCGTAGCGGGGGCGTTGCCCCCGCACCCCCACCTTGGGGGGTTGCCACCCCCCGGACTCCTGCTCCGTAGGGGATCTTATCTGAAAAACATTCAACATAACTTGCTTTGTTGAGATGTTGAGTTGACCATTCTACGAGACAAACTATCTTTGGCTTCTCGGTCGAGTTTATGGTATCACGGCCTTGTTAAAAAGGCGGGATAACAACTTTAGAAATATGAAGGTTTCAATACTAGTAATAAATATCAAAACTCTTTCAACAAAATGACTTCAACTCTATTTTCAATAACAAAGCTCTTTTCTTAAACCGTTTTCCAATCTACTAGTATATACAAACCTTTACCTCACTCGGATGAGAAATCTAATTAAACGGCTTAGTAAAACAAGTGGTATGAAACGCTTGCGTTCACTTCGTCGGTTAATTCTTAGACTTGTTCGATTGAACCTCTTGTGACAATTTTCTAGTGAAGATTTACAGTTTGTTCGTAAATATTTAAATTAAGCAAGTGGTTATGGAACACGAAGATAAACTTTTATATTTACTAGCTTAGTGTAATTGACACTTCTCATTGATCATGACGATCATTTTATGATTTAGACTAGCAATTGTGCGATGTCTCTTTGTTTGCAAGGTTAGACTAGATCTCATGGGTGTGATTCCGACTCACACATACCTTTTTGTTGCGAGGTTAGTTTAGACACCATTTGTGTGATTCCACTCACACATACCTTTTTGTTGCGAGGTTAGGCTAGACACCATTTGTGTGATTCCACTCACACATACCTTTTTGCTTTTTGGTTAGCCTAGACCTCATCTGGGTGATTCCGACTCACCCATATGGGGTAGCTCCCTATGGTCTTCGGACCATCATGCGATAGGCCTCTTACCATTTTTCTGTGATTTCTGGATTTCTTGTGTTGATTTCTGGAATTTATGTCATTGACTTGTTATGAGTACAAGTTTAGGGTATGATGCCTTCTTTGGATCTTTGAGAAGATTCTTGTGATATCGATTTATCTCTTATTGATTGATCTTCTGTTGATCATCATTTGCATACTTATAGTAGTATGTCAGTATGGATATTTTATGTTTATGCCATATCTTTTATTTTATACCATGTCATCTGATATTTATAGCTAGACTGATCCGTTTATTATTTTCTTAAATAATACTCGGGTCAGACCGAGATGTTACAGGTGCTTCTGCTTGACTTCTTCCTGGGATTTGCTACTCTGACTTTTGGCTAACTATTTAGATTAGCAGTTTTTGTTGTATACACTTGAGACATAGACTCATAGTTGTATTCATTTGTATAGCACGTGTTGCTATTCTTTTGTATTATTGTGGATCTTTTTGACCACTACTCTGATGTACACTTTCATGTGTTAGTTATATATTCATATCTTCTTCCGCCTCTATGATATGGATGTCTGTGACTGATTTGTGTTATGATTATTTCTATGTTTGTTTTCGAAGATTATTTATAGCCACCGTGTGATAACCAATCACATGGATGGTCGCTCCTCAACAGCCTTATTCTCCGTGCTAGTTGACAGCACTACACCGTAGTGTTCTTGGCTAGCGTGGGTATAGAGGTGGGGCGTCACATTAACCATATTATATGTATTAAATCAAATATTACTACCAAATCTATATGTACAATTTTCATTTAATAATATCTTAAGAACCAAATTTATTAAACCATATATTTCTTTCCAAAATTATAGAAATTATTTTCAAAATATTTGTATGGACCAACGGTGTCTATATATATTTCCTATCATATAGTCAAGTGCTACGGATATTTAACATTTCAATCCGTATACTAAATATATACGGGTGGATATCATTTCAACCCGAAATCCCAAATTCAATTAAATGAAAATCGATTGGGCTTATCATTTCAACCCATAACGATTTTCTCCTATTCTAAAGTCTGTTCGGGTATGTATCATTTCAACCCATAGTGATTTCTAAACTACAGGGAACTTGCAGAGTGATAACAGAAAATACAATAAAATAACAGGCATATATCCTCAATAACAATATAATATAAACAACACGATATGGTGTCATATCCCGTAGGTGAACAATTACAGATAATAGCATATGTAACAAATTTAAATAACTACAGCAGCATATTTCAATTGTCGTTTCAATTGAAATCAAATTTAATGAATAAAAGAATGTTAATAGTGAGTGACTGCTCACCTTTCGAGGCTAGAGAGATTTTAAATGGGCTATGGATCCAAGAACGAATTTCCAAAATGAACAAGATTGGCACGAATAGGACGAACAGAGCTGATAAAAAAAACCCGATGAAAATAGATTAGAAACTGCTTGATGTAGACCGAAACAAAATATATAAAATCCTAAAATATTATTTGCTTAACTAATAATAACTTTGAGGCTCATTAAAATTATATACATACGTTTTCCAAAAATATAAATAGTTTAGAAACAACTATTGATCATACGTTCTGTATAATCAACATATATCCATTATACATTTAAACTAGACTATATTTAAATTATACTATGTATAGTAATGTAATATAGTATATAGTACACTTATTACAATACACGTAAAGACTATAAATATAATATTTAACAATACACTTATAACAAAATATGTGACTGTAAAATTTCAGTTTTAATATAAACACATAGAACAACCTTGTATATTTATTAATATTCAGTTATATAAAAACTCTTGCTATATATTTATATTCAAAAGCTAACAACATAACTATACTGCAAACGTATATGTGGTTGAGAATATATAATACCTTTTTATACTTTCTTATGCACTTAATATACTCAACAACGAGTTATATATATAAGCGGTAATGCATTTTTATATGAAACAACAAGTATAAAATAACTTTTAATACTTTATCATTATATATATATTTTATACATTGAATAGTTAAAATAACTTTTAAAACATTTTTAAAAACTTTATCATTATAAAATAACTTTTAAAATATACATCATACGAATGTTTTAACCCACACAAAAAATATATGCTTCCTTATACATATTATATATATCTAATTTATTTATTCTTATTATTATTACTTTTTATATATATATAAAAGAAAAGTGGTGCCTGAATAATATTTTCTCATTCTCCTAGAGCATAGGTGACTAACAAAACACGCATGGTCTAACATGTGATAACATTTATTTTCTATTTTTATAAAAGTAGTGCAAACATATTTACTCTATCTTAGAGTACAAGTGGAGCAAATGATTTTTTTTTCAAGGCCTTAGCCAAATGCATTTTTTCTCAAACCAAAATACTTATTAACGTTAAGACCTTGAACGAACAAAGCTGAGGAGAATATTTTTACTGATTTAAAACCTGAAGTAAAACAGCGATGCCACGTACATCCTTTTCCAACGTGTTTATAAATGATATAAGCAAGAATCTGTCTATACCGTGGAGGGTGCTCTTGATTGTGGAGGAGGGTAGGTGTCATGTGGTGAAATAGTAGAGCCAAAAATTTGAACAGAACAATGAAGAAAAGAGAAAAAAAAGGAGGAAAAATAATTCGGTCATTACCTGATGCTTTGCTCACACGCAAGAAAGAAGGAGAGGAACCAAAAATGAGATGCAGATGAAGTTTGATACGTGGTTTGTATTTATTTGTGACAACACAATTGTTAAAGTGGGAAAACAAAAATCAAGGCATGTAAATTTTAAAGTAAGGAAGAAAATGTGTTTAGCATTTAAATAAAAGCTTGCGTGCATCAAGGGAAAAATGGAAAGAAATCTAAAGATTTTGGAACGGTTAGTAATTTGTGGATCACGTTCCTATTAAATCAGAAGGCAAAAGGAAAGTGAATATAATTTGCATGTAAATGGTGAGGCACATTTTATATTTAAAGGGAGTAATTTGCGTTGATTGAGTGGAGGAAACGGTATGAAATAAATTGCTTTAGGAATGGTAGAGAAGTATGAAATGAATCGTGTTTTATAATCAAACACGCGTTGATAATGGTGAAAGGAAAAGGCAGGAGGAAAGTTGATATTGGACCGGATTGGATTTTAAAGATTTTATACCAGTTTAAACGAGAGGCAATTGGAAAGAGTAGAAAATTTTCCGCATGAATCCAAGGCAAACATTTTAAACTAATTGAATGGTTAGGGAATTTATTTCTTTCCGACTTAAAAAAATACGCCTACGGATAAATTTAATTATTATCCAAGGTAAGAAAATGAGACATGCGCAAACTGACGTAAAAATATACGCCCAATTTATAACAAAGAAACGCTTTAAATTTGTATGTTTTTCTTATGTAGTAAATATAGGGTATAATATTACATCAAATTCATACCATTTGTATGCCAACTAAATTGTACAAATTAAAACGTGTATCTTAAATAGCTTATTTACATTATTAGCTTAAAATTTATTACTTAATTAAAATATGATTTGTTTATATCTTTTTGATTTACTTAACATTTAAGAAATAAACTGTTGTATATACGTATAAAAGAAAACATAGAATCCGTACAACAGACGCAATGATTTTTGTCCAAAAAAATGAAAATAATGGATTTAAATTTTATACGTTTTCTTGTATGTATATATACATTATTTATTCCGTCAAATAGCGCTCCTTTTAAACGCGAAATTAAACAGTTTATTTATACACAAAGTTTTGGAAAATTATTACTTATATAAAAATATGATTTGTTTACACATTTACTAAGAAATTTATATTCAAAAATGTATATAAGTAAAATATTAAATATTAAATTTTTAAAAGTATAAAATCAATTTTTTTTAAGAACAAAAGGTGAAATAAACGTTGTTACGAACATATTAAATTAAACCAAAAGATTAAAAATTAAAAATTTAAAGATTTATAACTTCCAAAAAAATGTTAAGTTTTAACCAAAATAAGAATTTTAGAATTTTCACACTAATAAAAATCTTGGGTGATTATTTATAATAAATTTAGACAATCAAATTTTCGAAAAATAAAACCCCAGGGTTATAAATAAAGAATAAAATATTGCAAAAATTCGGGCCGTTACAATTTGTTGCATTGTCATTCACGTGCAACTTTCTACACTTGACTCTCTTTTATATATGGAATAAAATCTTCCATTTTCTTCAGGCGTTTCAAAAAAATTAAATTTTATTCCTTGCTATTTTCCTTTCACCTAAAATCACGCAACCCATATGTTAAATACAAGCACGTTCAAATTTCGATTCTTTCTTGTCTAAAATTTCGCATGCCATGATTTGCGCACTTATCATTTTTCTTGCGTTCTAATCAACGCAAATTTCTTCTTATAAATACAAAACCACGCACCATATTCTCTTACCACATCAGTGCCTTCATCCTTTCGTGCGTGAGCTTCTGCTACATCAGGTATGGTCGCCAGTTTATCTTCTTCTTCCTATTTTATTTTCTTCTTTCTTTTGTATTCCTGTGTTTACTTTTTCTGGCCACGAGTACTCCACTGTTTCACAAAAATGCTCGACCATCCATCACCTTGCACGACTCATCCACTTCACCGCCATTGTAACAACCCGATATTTACATCAATTTATAGTCGACATTAAACGATTAATATTTTCGCTAATTGCCATTTGAAGTTTTTAAATTTGAATTAAAATTCTTTTATAAATTTTTAGCAAGAAACATGGGCTTTAAAAATTAAAATTTGTGGCCCATGTTTTTATCGTGGCCGTGAAAAACTTAACTAAGGCAAATAACCCGTTTTTCCCCCTTTTTTCTTTTTCATTCAATCGAACCCTAAACCAAAAATCGAAAAGGAAAATAAAAAAATGGTGGCTGCTCGTTTTCGTTCTTCTTCGATCGAGGATTTGGGCTTCGTTTCTTCGCTCCAATTTGGGGGTTTCGATTCCGATGGTTGCTCGTCTCTCGTGGTGCTCGCGGCCGCTAGATTCATAACCATTTCTGCTTCAATTCGTCGACAAGGTGAGTGGTCCTCCACTCACATCTATTTGAACTTGGTTCTATGTTATGGCAATTCGATTATGTTGTGGTGATTGTTGACTTTTATGACTTGATTTGATTTTATTCGATGTTGCTAAAGTTTATTTGATTGGCCGGATTTCTTGTTGTCTTCGGCAGTAACGTGAATTATATTTTTGTGTGTGTTTCAATTCATGTATCATCCTGATTTATTAAACTTGATTTTATCTTAGTTTGATTTTCAAATTTGTTCGACCGAGGGTTTCTTGACTACGTCTCGGCCATTCGAGTACATGATGTTGTTGATGATTTTATAGTGGCCATTATGTTCGATTTCGGTTTGACTTGTATTTTATACTGTGTTGATTTCATGAATCATATCCACTTCACGACTTTGCATTAAGTCGATAGTCACTGCTGCACATATGATTCTCTGGTGCATTTGTCTTGGGTATTGTTGCATCCATTCTTCACTTTTGATAATTGCAGTCTTCATTTTTAAAGCCACTTTTGATGCATGTTTAGAACTGGACTGACCATTTGTACATTCTTGAAATACTTGCATTTAAATTGACTCCTACTGCATTCATGGTCAGTGGTGCATAATCACTTGTTTCATTCATGTGCTCGACTTTGACCATTTATTACATTGAACTTGGTGGCCTCTGTTGCTCTTCTTCATGTCATACTTGTTGAAGTCTTTGTGGTCATTTGTATATATACACAATGTCCAGCCTCATTCTGTAGTTCACTGGTCACTGCATATGTGTATATTTGTGCACTTGATCATATTGACTTCTGTTGATTGGTCTATGCATACGTGTGTCGTCTGCCATTGGCATTATTGCATACTTAAGGTTGATAACCTTTGTTGGTTCATGCCTTGTTAATGACTGTTGTTTTGCTTCTAGTCAATTTACTTATAACATTTGAATTATGGCAACTGGTCATGCATACATGTGCACGGATTTCACTGTGCGATCATGTGTACATCACTTGTTGTTCCATTTTATTGCCTGATCTTCGAGGCAGGTAATTCAGGTGCTATTTTACTTTGATGTTGAACATTGTCATGGTTATTCTGGCCATTTTGGGTCTGAGGTGATTTACTTTCGTAGCCTTGTCTAGTTTGCAGTTTTGCTTGTATGCTATTGCATTTGTTAGTTTGCATTGCGTTAACTCATACACTTCTGGTTTAAATGTAGCCCACTATACTTCTGTAGTCATCTTCTCTTGACCATTTAATCATGGTCTTGCTGTGTTTGAAATTGTTTACCTGCTGTTGCTTTCGTGAGGCAGAGCCTTTCCTGCTGCATACGTGCATAATTATTTTTGCATAGTTGAATTGTTTTACTTCCTAAGGCATGCGTGTGTAAGCACATTGCATTATTGAAATGCTTTACTTACTAGCTGCATGCTTGGGTAAATATTTTTGCCAACCTATGGCCTTTATGCTTGTTGCACTCGGGTTGTTTGGTGAAACTGCTGATTTCATGTATATGCATACATGTTGTACCTGTTTTGGTTTGAGACAGCTCATATTTTCAAATGACTGTTCTTGGTTGCTTGATGCATTTTGGTGAGTTGTTCTGGCCAGTGACTATAAGCTTCACATACGCCATTGGTTTGGATTCATGATGTATCTTTGCTTTGTTTTCAAAACTGTGTAGTTTTATTGTTGTGTCTATTGTTTTACTTGAGTCTTTTGTGCTTGTACATTGGATTTGTTTTCTAATTACACTTGAGTTGAATCCGGAATTTGGGTTTGACGTTGTGCCCGTTTGTGTACATCATTACTGTAGTGGCAGGGCAGTGCACGCAAGCGTGAACTGCAGCCACACGGTATTGAGTTTTTGGGTACGACATCACTATAGTGGCAAGGCAGTGCACGCAAGCGTGAACTGCAGCCACACGGTATGGCGTGTATGATATTCTATTTGTTTTGACTTATGGATCTGTTTGCGTATTCCATATTTCGTAGTGGCGAGGCAGTGCACGCGAGCGTGTACTGCGGCCCTACTTGAATTAATATTTTAATTGATATTTCAATGGTTTGAACCGTTCTGTTTATTTCAATTCAATATTCTGAATTGCATCCTGATTTGGTTTAATTACTGTCGTCTATTCATTATTTAATTATTATTGCTTCTGTGCACTAATAACTGAGTTTGAATTAGACTGACTCGAGTATTATTTTCTTTTGAATCTAATACTCGGGTCAGACCGAGTATTTCAGGTTGTAGATATTCTGCTTTGGGTTGCTGCTAGAGCTATGAAGTTCTTTCATATCTTTTGGAGTAGTCGTCGTCATTTGTAGTAGCTTGTAAAATTATATAGGAAGATATGTATTCATGTATATTAAATACGTTAATGTACTTGTATATGTAACTTCCTTAGTCGACTGTTGTAGTTGTATCATATGTACCGTGTCATATGTATTGTATCAAATGTATTTTAACTGACATCAGTTATTGTATATATGAGACTTTCTGTTTGATTTGTGTTCCGCATTATATTATCTGTGTGATATTTTATATTAACTGTTCTAAACTATTACGAACCATCGTAGTTCGTTTTATACTGGAATTGGGGTATGTCGATGGGAGAAAATAAATCAGAGATGAAAAATGAAAGAATATATATATATATACCACTCCTATCGAGATAACCAATACTAGTGTAAGGCCTAACTATTGATGGCCGCTCCTCAACAGCCTTATTCTCCTTGCTAGTTGACAGCACTACACCGTAGTGTTCTTGGCTAGCGAGGGTATAGAGGTGGGGCGTCACAGCTTGGTATAAGAGCCTGGAGTTTAGAACAAATATAAAACATAACGTAGATAGTACATGTGTTACAACTGTTTGTCGACGTTTTATCTCTCATATTTGCATATGATTATCTTTGATTGTTAGGTATGAATTCCTAACGCTTATTCATATGCATTTGATTTTGATTCTTGTGTTTTCGGCTTTGATTTGATTTAGCCGATGATTGATTTTGTTCGAATCTCAGCGATTCCGAACTTGATATTTTATGTTTTCCTCGGATTGATTTCCATTCGACTTCGGTCACTTTGTTTTGAGAAATTTCTAAATTCTTGATTTCCAAGACTCTGACTTGGTTTGCCGTTGAGTCCTTTGATGATGATGTTGAATCGTTTTGTACTCTATTATGGCCATTAATTGTTGACTTCGGCATTGACTTGATTTTTATTTTTGTTGAAGTCATTTATGCATTTATGCTCGTTTTGTTTCGTTATTCCAATTGTCAATCGATTCTTCTTTTCCGATTAGTTGTTGTCATCTTTGTCGACTTTGAAAACTTCTATTTCTGGAATTTTTGGATATTCCTACTTTGATGGATTTAAGAATCGAATTCTTTGGATTTTATTCACGTCTTCGAATGTGAATTTTAGTGAATTGATTTGGTTTCCAAATTTAATCGATTCTTGTTAATTCCCCGATTTGTTGCTATCATTTATTAGCAACTTTGATAACATTTTCTTCGGAACTTTTGTGAACATACCTTTTGATGGATACAGTATCGATTTCTTTGGATTCTATTCACATATTTGCATGTGAATTCTTGTGATTGATTGTTCCTACAATCATTTTTGTGATTTGTCACTTTAAAAATATAAATGTTTCAATACCAGTAGTAAATATCAAAACTCTTTTATCAAAATGTTTTTAACTCTATTTTCAATATCAAACTCTTTTCCTAAACCGTTTTCCAATCTATTAGTATATACAAACCTTTATTTCACTCGTATGAGAAATCTAATTAAACGGCTTAGCAAAACAAGTGGTATGAAACGCCTGCGTTTACTTCGTCGGTTAATTTTTGGACTTGTTCGATTGAACCACTTGTGACATTTTTCTAGTGAAGATCTACAATTTGTTCGTAAATATTTAAGTTAAGCTAGTGGTTATTGGACATGAAGCTAAACTTTTATATTCACTAGCTTAGTGTAATTGACACTTCTCGTTGATCTTGATGATCGCTTTATGAATTAGACTAGCAATTGCGCGATGTCTCTTTCATTGCAAGGTTAGACTAGACACCACTTGTGTGATTCCACTCACGCATACCTTTTTGCTTTTTGGTTAGTCTTGACCTCAATCTGTGTGATTCCATTCACACATGCTTAGTGTAATTGACACTCCTCGTTGATCATGATGATCGTTCTGATGGTCAGACTAAACACCACTTGTGTGATTCCATTCACACATACCTTTCTGCTTTTTGGTTAGTCTTGACCTCAATCTGTGTGATTCCATTCACACATGCGGGGTAGCTCCCCTTGGTCTTCGGACCGTCGTGTGATAGGCCTCTTTCCCTTTTTCTGTGATTTCTAGATTCCTTATGTTGATTTCTGGAAATTTTATGCTTCACCTATTTTTGTGCATTGGTGAATTCATATGTTATTAATTTGTCATGAGTACAAATTTGGGGTATGATACCTCTTTGGATCTTTGAGAAGATTCTTGTGATATTGATTATCTCTTATCGGTTGATCTCCTGTTGATCATTATTTGCATACTTATAGTTGTATGTCAGCATGGGTATTTCATATTTATGCCATACCTCTTATCGGTTGATCTCCTGTTGATCATTATTTACATACTTATAGTAGTATGTCATTATGGATATTTTATGTTATGCCATATCTTTTATTGAATGTCATACTCTCCTTCGAGTTTTCATACTCCGTTCGAGTTTTCATACTCCGTTCGAGTTTTCATACTCCGTTCGAGTTTTCATACTCCCGTTCGAGTTCTCATACTCTTATCTTGTGATTTCTGGATTTCTTGTGTAGATTTCTAGAATTTGTGCTTCACCAATTTTCGTGATTTCTATTGATAAGTTTTATCAATTCTTGTGCATTGGTGAATTCGTGTGTTATTGACTTGTTATGAATACAAGTTTAGGGTATGATATCCCTTTCTATCTTTGAGAAGATTCTTGTGACATTTTTGATGAACGAAAATTCATTGGTATTATATTTTGATGCCAATTATTTCGATGAAATTTTGACGTATGTCGAAGTTGCTACTGTCATTGCTATTTTAATCACGTGTTTTAAAAATTTGTTATTCTTCAAAATATTTCAAAATATAAATCAAAATTGTTTTCAAAATTTTTACGATTTGCGCTTTCAAAAGAATGAGGAAGCGAATTAAACGTTTCAGAAAAATCGAGGACTATGACCCCTTTCTTTTACTGATTCGCTTAATTCCGGACTTGTCCGTTTGAGAACGTAAAATGTTATTTATTTAAAATACACAATTTTGCACTTTCAAGGAAACGATGAAGTGAATTAAACGATTTAGTAAAACTCGTGGTTATGGGTCATGTGCGTTTGCTATTTCGGTTAATTTCGGACTCGTTAATTGAAAAATTTGTGATTTCTGATTATCGTTTGTGATAATCAGATATTTGTTGTTTCTAATTATCGCTTTTGATAATCAGATATTTATAGTTTCTAATTATCGTTTGTGATAATTAGATATTTGTGGTTTGATTATCGTTTGTGATAATTAAACATTTGCGATTTGAGATTTGATTATCAATTGTGATAATTAAATATTTGTGATTTGAAATTTGATTACCGTTGTGGTAATTCCTGATTATTGTTTTGATAATTGGATGTTTATGATTTCTGATTTATCGTTTTTGATAATCAGATATTTATTGTTTCTAATTATCGTTTGTGATAATTAGATATTTGTGGTTTGATTATCGTTTGTGATAATTAAACATTTGCGATTTGAGATTTGATTATCAATTGTGATAATTAAATATTTGTGATTTGAAATTTGATTACCGTTGTGGTAATTCCTGATTATCGTTTTGATAATTGGATGTTTATGATTTCTGATTTATCGTTTTTGATAATCAGATATTTATTGTTTCTAATTATCGTTTGTGATAATTAGATATTTGAGATTTAATTATCGCTTGTGATAATTAGATATTTGAGATTTAATTATTGTTTGTGATAATTAAATATTTGTGATTTAAGATTGATTTTCGATTTTGATAATCGAATACTTGTTGATTTGATTATCGTTTTTGAATAATCGAATATTTGTAATTTGAGATTTCTGAATTATCTATTGATAATTAGATTTTGTTGATAATTTGTGAATTTCTTTTATGAAATTAAAAGATCTCTTTGGCGTTTATATTGTGCTACGCCAGTGTACCGGCTCGATTTTTTTCTATTCATGACGGTTTCCACGTCTTCCAATTACGGAAATGCCTTTGGGATTTCCGATCCTTATTCTTGAGCAACCTTCTATTCACATCATTGCTTCGGAGGTTCAGCACCCTCGAAATAAAGTTGTTTTTCTCGTGAAAGCTCAGTGGTTCTCAAATCCTATGGATTTCACTTAGCAATCCTGAGAATTCATCGAGCAAACACGTTCAAGTTTACTCTTTCATGCTCTTCATGGTGAACTTTCTATTTCTAATTTCTTTATTTTGTGATGATATGCTTTTATGCTTGTTACCTTTTGTCCATTTATTCCTTATGATTGCGAGGACGCAATTTCTTTAAGGAGGGGAGTCTGTAACAACCCGATATTTACATCAATTTATAGTCGACATTAAACGATTAATATTTTCGCTAATTGCCATTTGAAGTTTTTAAATTTGAATTAAAATTCTTTTATAAATTTTTAGCAAGAAACATGGGCTTTAAAAATTAAAATTTGTGGCCCATGTTTTTATCGTGGCCGTGAAAAACTTAACTAAGGCAAATAACCCGTTTTTCCCCCTTTTTTATTTTTCATTCAATCGAACCCTAAACCAAAAATCGAAAAGGAAAATAAAAAAATGGTGGCTGCTCGTTTTCGTTCTTCTTCGATCGAGGATTTGGGCTTCGTTTCTTCGCTCCAATTTGGGGGTTTCGATTCCGATGGTTGCTCGTCTCTCGTGGTGCTCGCGGCCGCTAGATTCATAACCATTTCTGCTTCAATTCGTCGACAAGGTGAGTGGTCCTCCACTCACATCTATTTGAACTTGGTTCTATGTTATGGCAATTCGATTATGTTGTGGTGATTGTTGACTTTTATGACTTGATTTGATTTTATTCGATGTTGCTAAAGTTTATTTGATTGGCCGGATTTCTTGTTGTCTTCGGCAGTAACGTGAATTATATTTTTGAGTGTGTTTCAATTCATGTATCATCCTGATTTATTAAACTTGATTTTATCTTAGTTTGATTTTCAAATTTGTTCGACCGAGGGTTTCTTGACTACGTCTCGGCCATTTGAGTACATGCTGTTGTTGATGATTTATAGTGGCCATTATGTTCGATTTCGGTTTGACTTGTATTTTATACTGTGTTGATTTCATGAATCATATCCACTTCACGACTTTGCATTAAGTCGATAGTCACTGCTGCACATATGAATCTCTGGTGCATTTGTCTTGGGTATTGTTGCATCCATTCTTCACTTTTGATAATTGCAGTCTTCATTTTTAAAGCTACTTTTGATGCATGTTTAGAACTGGACTGACCATTTGTACATTCTTGAAATACTTGCATTTAAATTAGCTCCTACTGCATTCATGGTCAGTGGTGCATAATCACTTGTTTCATTCATGTGCTCGACTTTGACCATTTATTACATTGAACTTGGTGGCCTCTGTTGCTCTTCTTCATGTCATACTTGTTGAAGTCTTTGTGGTCATTTGTATATATACACAATGTCCAGCCTCATTCTGTAGTTCACTGGTCACTGCATATGTGTATATTTGTGCACTTGATCATATTGACTTCTGTTGATTGGTCTATGCATACGTGTGTCGTCTGCCATTGGCATTATTGCATACTTAAGGTTGATAACCTTTGTTGGTTCATGCCTTGTTAATGACTGTTGTTTTGCTTCTAGTCAATTTACTTATAACATTTGAATTATGGCAACTGGTCATGCATACATGTGCACGGATTTCACTGTGCGATCATGTGTACATCACTTGTTGTTCCATTTTATTGCCTGATCTTCGAGGCAGGTAATTCAGGTGCTATTTTACTTTGATGTTGAACATTATCATGGTTATTCTGGCCATTTTGGGTCTGAGGTGATTTACTTTCGTAGCCTTGTCTAGTTTGTAGTTTTGCTTGTATGCTATTGCATTTGTTAGTTTGCATTGCGTTAACTCATACACTTCTAGTTTAAATGTAGCCCACTATACTTCTGTAGTCATCTTCTCTTGACCATTTAATCATGGTCTTGCTGTGTTCGAAATTGTTTACCTGCTGTTGCTTTCGTGAGGCAGAGCCTTTCCTGCTGCATACGTGCATAATTATTTTTGCATAGTTGAATTGTTTTACTTCCTAAGGCATGCGTGTGTAAGCACATTGCATTATTGAAATGCTTTACTTACTAGATGCATGCTTGGGTAAATATTTTTGCCAACCTATGGCCTTTATGCTTGTTGCACTCGGGTTGTTTGGTGAAACTGCTGATTTCATGTATATGCATACATGTTGTACCTGTTTTGGTTTGAGACAGCTCATATTTTCAAATGACTGTTCTTGGTTGCTTGATGCATTTTGGTGAGTTGTTCTGGCCAGTGACTATAAGCTTCACATACGCCATTGGTCTGGATTCATGATGTATCTTTGCTTTGTTTTCAAAACTGTGTAGTTTTATTGTTGTGTCTATTGTGTTACTTGAGTCTTTTGTGCTTGTACATTGGATTTGTTTTCTAATTACACTTGAGTTGAATCCGGAATTTGGGTTTGACCTTGTGCTCGTTTGTGTACATCATTACTGTAGTGGCAGGGCAGTGCACGCAAGCGTGAACTGCAGCCACACGGTATTGAGTTTTTGGGTACGACATCACTATAGTGGCAAGGCAGTGCACGCAAGCGTGAACAGCAGCCACACGGTATGGCGTGTATGATATTCTATTTGTTTTGACTTATGGATCTTTTTGCGTATTCCATATTTCGTAGTGGCGAGGCAGTGCACGCGTGCGTGTACTGCAGCCCTACTTGAATTAATATTTTAATTGATATTTCAATGGTTTGAACTGTTCTTTTTATTTCAATTCAATATTCTGAATTGCATCCTGATTTGGTTTAATTACTGTCGTCTATTCATTATTTAATTATTATTGCTTCTGTGCACTAATAACTGAGTTTGAATTAGACTGACTCGAGTATTATTTTCTTTTGAATCTAATACTCGGGTCAGACCGAGTATTTCAGGTTGTAGATATTCTGCTTTGGGTTGCTGCTAGAGCTATGAAGTTCTTTCATATCTTTTGGAGTAGTCGTCGTCATTTGTAGTAGTCTGTAAAATTGTATAAGAAGATATGTATTCATGTATATTAAATACGTTAATGTACTTGTATATGTAACTTCCTTAGTCGACTGTTGTAGTTGTATCATATGTACCGTGTCATATGTATTGTATCAAATGTATTTTAACTGACATCAGTTATTGTATATATGAGACTTTCTGTTTGATTTGTGTTCCGCATTATATTATCTGTGTGATATTTTATATTTACTGTTCTAAACTATTACGAACCATCGTAGTTCATTTTATACTGGAATTGGGGTATGTCGATGGGAGAAAATAAATCAGAGATGAAAAATGAAAGAATATATATATATATATACCACTCCTATCGAGATAACCAATACTAGTGTAAGGCCTAACTATTGATGGCCGCTCCTTAACAGCCTTATTCTCCTTGCTAGTTGACAGCACTACACCGTAGTGTTCTTGGCTAGCGAGGGTATAGAGGTGGGGCGTCACAGCCATCCACTCCAGCATGTAGCTCGTCCTGACCTTGCCTCGCCTCTAGGCAGTGATGGCCGAGCCATGCAAATGGCCGTGTCACTTAATCGAAAAAAAAGTATTTTTGTTCGTGCACCACCTTTGCCATTGTTCGTGCACCACCTTTGCCACATATTGCTCTGACAAACGTTAGAAAAGAAAATAAATAAATAAAATAAGTGCATGCGCACCTGTACAAAATGATGGCACAGCCTTTATGTCCAAAATATTCCACTGCTTGAATACTTGCATGTCCAGAATTTGGTCAGTGCCGAGCATGTGAGGTGTAGTTGGAGTTGTGTGGTGAAGTGGTCGAGCAATTTTGTCAAATCGTCCTTTTATTTAAATCTCGTTCCAGTTTGATTTATTGAAGTTTTGATATGATCATATCGAATTAGGGTAAATTGTTTATTTATTTTGTTCAAGATCGGAACTGGGTTGTCGTATCCTCTGAAAATTGATCGTACCTTCTGTACGCTTTCGGGTGTAGATATTCATTATTTTGTATCAAAACTCTAACAGCGTAAAGGTGAGTATTCTCACCCGACAAACATACTTATAGATCTGTAAATTTATAACAAGTGTAATTGTAGAATGGTTATATTTTTATTTTTTCTTGCCTGTGATAAATTTTATGATGGTAATTAAATGGACACATCATCAGTTATACTTTATACTGTTATATTTATACTGTTACTGTTTATTTATTTACTGTCATCACTGCAAGTTCCTTATAGAATAGAATCGTATAAGCTGAAATGATAGGCCTGAACGATAATTTATTTATTTACTTATTCAGTTATTTATTATTTATTTATTTAACTTGGGATTAAGGGTTTGAAATGATAAAACCCGGATTTTTTTGTGTAAATTACGGATTGAAATGATATATTATCCGTACCACTTGACCTAGGGTAGAAAATATTATAAAGACCCGTGGTTATATATATATATATATATATATATATATATATATTTCTGGAAAATTTAAGTATTTTAGATTTGTATAATATATTATTTGATTTGAATTTGATTTAAAAAGATTTAGTGATTTTATATAAGTTAAATATATATAATAAATAAATGGTTAAGTTGGAATTTGGAACATAAATTTATTTTGGAATTTGATTTTTGATTCAAGTTAAGTAAACAAAATATAATAAATTTGACAAATTGAATTTAAATGGAAATAAGGTATTATTAAGTTTCTATGAATTAAATGGTGAAAGAAATAAATACTAAAAATGAAATTGAATTATATATAAATTTAGAAATGGAAGTTTAGGTTAAGAATAAAAGGGTAAGTTAAGAAATAAATTTAAAATTTAGTTGTATTTTGAAGTAATTAAACTTGATGGTTAAGTTAATTTTGAATAGAAAGAATAAACTTGTGTATTTGACTTTAATAAGTAAAACCTTAAGAAGTTGATATTTATTTTAAAATTTTACCTTATACAAATCATAAATTTTGAGTAATTTATATGCTATTTTAAAAGTGGAAATATAATTTTATAAGTTAAAATTGGTTAAATTTAAGTTTAATTATTTATAAATTTATATTTAAGTCTGGAAATTAATTTACTTAAAATCTATTCTAAGGGATATTACCGCACTTTGTAAGTGTCGTAGTTGATGCAAATGAACTAAAGGCCAGAATTAATTAAGGGCTATCGCAGTACTTGGTAAGTATTATGATTGCAAAAATTTTAAAACTAAACCTGAGTAAATAAAAGAGCTACAGTAGCACTTGTTAAGTGTTGCAGTGGCTGAAAATGAGATTTTTGAATATTTGATTTGTAAATATAATAGCTTCACTTTTGAAAGTTAAAATGAAGGATTTGGATTTAAATATAAATTATTCTTAGAATTTATAACCGCGGATAATAATAACGATTGGTTGGCAAAGAGACTGGGATCGGATATGGGCATACTCTCTGTCGATACCAAAAACTACTTTGACAACCGTGTACGCGGTGGAGATTCCAGAATGAAGTAGGTTTGTGGCGACATTCTGTTGAGGTATGTACGCGGACCAGACTCCCGTGTGTTGGCACAAGGTGGCTAAAACAGGAGCGATTCTCGGGCCAAGGAGGTTGTTTGCGTAAAAAATGGCCGCAAACACCCAAAGTCGTATGAGTTGGTTGATTTTATGTTGTATTTAGTGATTTGGGTGATTTATGCAAATATATAAAAAGCAGGGACTAAACTGTAAAAGACACACAGATTTATAGTGGTTCGGCAAGAACGTGCCTACGTCCACTTTATATGTTATTCTCCTTTTTTCTTTAGATTATAAGTACAAAGCTTTGATTACAAGTATCTAAAGTTGTTTGAGAGTTCCTTCCAGGCTTGAGCTCTCAAACTCGTCTCCCATTGTTGTACCCCTGCCCCTCTATTTATAGAGTGAGACTGGGGGCAGGGGTCTTGGAAGTTTATAGCTGCTGGTGGGCTTGGGCTGAAGCAATCTGGCCTGATAGCGTTCTGGTTCGGCGAGGCTTCATTCGGCATGGAGCTTGGAGAAGTTGGAGCTTGGTCCGGTTGTGGATGGTTCGGTGATGGACGAAGTGACTTGGTTCGGTGGTATGTGGTTCGGTGGAGCATGGAAGTGGAGCTTGGTTCGGCTATGCATGGTTCTGCATGGAGGTGGAGAGGTCCGGTTCGACTGTGATATGGGGGGAAGGTTGGATTTGGATCGGTACTACCGAATGGATTGGAAAAGCCGAATGAACTCTTGTACTGGGAACGCCGGATGAACTTATGTGCTCTGAGTGCCGAGTGAGGCCTTGCTTCTTATTGCCGAATGGGCTATGCCGAATGGAACTTTTATATGTGAACTTTGAGTGAAACCCTTGACTTATGTATGCTTGCTTGCTTATTTTTGCTCCGGTCGTGGTGGAAACGCACACAACATGGATATCCTAGTTTTGACCAAAAAATGGGATAACACTTTGCCCCCCAAAATATGCCTTGCGGTAGGAAGGCGTGTTTTGTAATGCCATGAGCCGGATGTTCGTATCCTGTTGACAACCTGTAAAGAGCTTGATATTTTATATAGCCCCAAATGACGACCGTTCGGGATCGAGCTATTTGGGATGAAGCGCGGCCGTTCATGGTCAAGCGCCTAACTTCAAATGACGATCGTTCGTGATCAAGTCATTTGAGGTGAAGTGCGACCGTGCGCGGTCAAGCGCATAAATCCGTGCGTCGATCGTTCGTGATCGAGTCATCTGCAGTGAAATGTGACCGTTCAAGGTCAAGCGCTTTACTTTAAATGACGACCGTTCGGGATCGAGTCATTCGAGGTAAAGTGCGACAGTGCGCGGTCGAGTGGGGACCGTTCAAGGTCAAGCGCTTAACTTCAAATGACGATCGTTCGTGATCGAGTCATTCGAGGTAAAGTGCGATAGTGCGCGGTCAAGTGGGGACCGTTCAGGGTCAAGCGCTTAACATCAAATGACGATCGTTCGTGATCGAGTCATTCGAGGTAAAGTGCGACAGTGCGCGGTCAAGTGGTGGTCCTCAAATGACGACCGTACGCGATCAAGCCATTTGAGGTAAGGTGTAACAGTCAGTGATCAGGTGGCGGACCTCAAATGACGACCGTTCGCGATCGAGCCATTTGAGGTAAGGTGAGTTGTGCCGTTCGAGGCGAGTTGTGCCGTTCGAGGCGAGTTGTGCCGTTCGAGGCGAGTTTGTGACCGTTCGCGGTCGGGTGCCGTTCGAGGCGAGTGTGACTGTTCGAAGTCGGGTGCCGTTCGAGGCGAATTGTGACTGTTCGAAGTCGAGTGCCGTTCGAGGCGAATGAGTGTGCCCGGGGGGGACTTAATATTATCAGTGTTGGAGTCATTGTTTGGGGGAATTTTTCGAATCAAAGACTTCGGCAGTTCGTTGCCATGCAATAGGTGCTCGTGGACCGTTCGCGATCCAACGGGCATACGAGTAAATAATTTTGTCATAGAATTGTAAATGTTAAAGCAATAGTACCTTACAATAGAAATGTCCAAACATGAACAGTTCACATGTTCAAATCGAAACAAAAGCAAAGCAAGGATGTCAAAGTGTAAGTTCCCACTCCGAAGCAGTCAATGATCATTCAGAGCATGCCTAGAGATCGTTCGCGATCTCATACATGTGTAAACGATTTAATTGCGTTAGTGGAAGCTTACGACCTGTTCATCGTTATTTTAATCAAGCAATCAATGGATAATCAAATGGTGCCTCGATCCAGGATCACCTCTAGCTGACGTAGAGGGCAGTCGCTCTGGCTCCACCGCTGGAGTTCGCCTCCTCACATACTGAAGGAGCATACCGTTCCTGATATGCCCTTCTACCTCGTCCTTCAAATGCCTACAATCATTAGTGTTATGACCATTCAATTCATGAAATACACAAAACTTATCTGATTTTCTTTCGTCAGAGGTTGGATCCCTTTGCATTGGTCTACGATACGGAACCTGCCCCTTGGTATCCTGATAAATCTGTTCCAAACTCTCATTCATCTCTGAATAGGTGGTGAAGCGTGGTTCTCTTCGTAGCCACTTTGTCCTGTCATCATTATGCTCAGCCTTTCTTTTTCCTTTGCTAGTCTCCGCACCCTTTCCAGGTGGGTTTCCGCTCTTGATTACGTAAACGTCATCTTCTTCCTCTCTTTCTGCACTAGCATCTTCCAAACGCAAAAACTTTTCAGCCTCATGATAGAACTCTCCCAGATTCATAGGCGGGTCCTTGGTTAATGAATTCTTGAACTCTGTATTACCAGCTATTCCAGATACAGCGGCCATCATGACCATAGATGGATCTGGTCGATCCACTGATGCTGCCGCCGCATTAAATCGCGTTAGAAAGCTCCTCAAAGTCTCTCCAGTTTTCTGTTTCAAGTTTGCCAAAGTCATCACATTCTTGGGTCTCGCAATATGAACCCTGAATTGCCTCATGAATCTCTCAGTTAAATCTGCCCATGTTCCTATGGAGCCGCTCTCCAGTTGCCTAAACCATAACGCTGCAATGTCCGTCAAATACAGTGGAAAGCACCGGGCCATAACCTCCTCCGATGCCCCCAGCACTTCCATATGTCTCATATACTTCGTTAGATGGACCGTGGGGTCCGTTTTCCCGTTGTACATGTCCAATGATGGTAGCTTGAATTCTGGTGGGTTCCTAGCCATCCTAATCGCAGAAGAAAAAGGACTTCTGTTTACATCTTCCAAGTCTCTGTTTACTAAACCGCCTCTCATAGCTCTTCTAACCATCTCTGCTAATCTGTCATTGTCTCCAAGCTGTAGTTCTCGTTCACTGTCTTCGACCTGCCCCCCAAGTCCGCGGGAGTTTTCATGTGTATGCCTCCCTGGCTGAACGTTCATTATTCTATTGCTACCAGGTGGTTCGGATGCCCCCATCTCACTTCCCGGGGTCGGATCAACATGCTCTGCGTGAGTGTCCCCTAGCTCTGGTGCTGCGCCAGATGGTCCTGCCCCGTTCTGAATCCCTGTTGCTCCTTGGATTTGTGCTCCAATTTGCCCAATTTGTTGAAGTAAGTTCTGGATCATCTCTTCTTGTCTTCTCATCAGGGCCTCCATCTCATCCCTAGTGATGAAGATCGACGCTTGATTCCCTCCTGAGGAAGCCTCTTGACCTCCTTGGTGTTCACTTCTCTCTGGCCTTTGCCTTCTACTTTTGTCTCGTCATAACTCTTAGATCTGAACTCTTAAATTTTCAAATTCAACTTCTATCCGATGTAGCGGGAGCTGGTTCTTCTTAGTGAAAGCACCAAAATGTTTGCGTAAAAAATGGCCGCAAACACCCAAAGTCGTATGAGTTGGTTGATTTTATGTTCTATTTAGTGATTTGGGTGATTTATGCAAATATATAAAAAGCAGAGACTAAACTGTAAAAGACACACAGATTTATAGTGGTTCGGCAAGAACGTGCCTACGTCCACTTTATATGTTATTCTCCTTTTTTCTTTAGATTACAAGTACAAAGCTTTGATTACAAGTATCTAAAGTTGTTTGAGAGTTCCTTCCAGGCTTGAGCTCTCAAACTCGTCTCCCATTGTTGTACCCCTGCCCCTCTATTTATAGAGTGAGGCTGGGGGCAGGGGTCTTGGATGTTTATAGCTGCTGGTGGGCTTGGGATGAAGCAATCTGGCCTAATAGCGTTCTGGTTCAGCGAGGCTTCATTCGGCATGGAGCTTGGAGAAGTTGGAGCTTGGTCCGGTTGTGGATGGTTCGGTGATGGACGAAGTGACTTGGTTCGGTGGTATGTGGTTCGGTGGAGCATGGAAGTGGAGCTTGGTTCGGCTATGCATGGTTCTGCATGGAGGTGGAGAGGTCCGGTTCGGCTGTGATATGGGGGGAAGGTTGGATTTGGATCGGTACTACCGAATGGATTGGGAAAGCCGAATGAACTCTTGTACTGGGAACGCCGGATGAACTTATGTGCTCTGAGTGCCGAGTGAGGCCTTGCTTCTTATTGCCGAATGGGCTATGCCGAATGGAACTTTTATATGTGAACTTTGAGTGAAACCCTTGACTTATGTATGCTTGGTTGCTTCTTTTTGCTCCGGTCGTGGTGGAAACGCACACAACATGGATATCCTAGTTTTGACCAAAAAATGGGATAACAGAGGTAGCACCTCTTATCGAACGCATTTCTTCGTATGCCATTCTACTACATTGTGATTGTTTGGTGCACACCTTTGATTTTGGAAATGTTTTTCGAGGTGGGCGGTAGTTGCTGCTATGCGCTACCAGTAGTCCGGATAGCAATTGGTATATCTACCCTGGCATTGCCTAGTTGTGCCGTGTCACCTACCCTAGCACGCCTTATACGAGTTTGGTTTTCTCCCGTAGCCCGTATGGTATCCTCTGGTGGCTTCCCGATCAGGAGGAACTATGATATTGGATGGACTACTGGGACTATTACGTGTTAAGGGCTATATGGGTAACCCCTTAACGCTATTTTAAAGTAAGTTTATTTCAATATAGACACTATTATAATAGCGAAGTATTACTACATAGTAAATAGTTTAACGGATCCTTAGAAGAAGGGCGGCCCCAAGCATCCTTTAAGTTATTTTCCTTTATATTACAGTTCACTTGAATTAGCTTACACTGTATAAGTATGTATGTCCTGACTCGAGTGTTTGTGTTTATTTTCTTACGCTCGGGTCAGCCTGAGTATTAGTTTGGACTTCTTTCCCCGGAGCTAGGACTGCTGGAGATCACCTAATTGAGCTGCTGCCCTTTTTCTTTCAGTCTTTATCTTAGCTTATGTAATCGAGACAAACAAATTTGGGATTTCTGTGGTTGTTTCAACTGTATTTGGTTTTAAACTATGAAATTTTGTACTTATTTTGAGACTTTGTGATAGTGGCTTTGTGAACCACTATTTTCTCTACTTCCGCTGCATTACTTACTCTATGTCTGTGACCTGTGATTATTTATTTACTATATATTCTTAGATTTGCCAAATTTTATTTACACCGTGGTATTTTGAACAATTCAAGTCCGACATGTGCGGATGCGAATGGTTGAAAATACTGGGTCGTTACAACCGCGTGTAAATCGGACCTCGTATGTAAAAGATATTAAGATTAGAAGTTATATGGTTAATATTATAATTAAATAAATAAATAAAACTAAACATTCACCTTCCTTCCCCCCTCAATCATGTACAGAACCCATACGCAACCCCCTACATCAAAACGCGCGTGCCATACGACAACCGGAGGTGAATCAGCGACCATCACCACGTGCCCGCCAATCCCCTCTGCCACCATCCCAAGCACGGTGGCTTCCGCCTCCTCTATTTGTGCAAAACTCGAGATAAACACGCATGTCTTCCAGACCAGATTCTGGCGAATCCGAGAGGCTTCGCCTCGAATCAACCGTTGGATGCGTAAACCTCGTCGACATCTACTACTTTCCTTTTGGAAGTTTTTGATTTCGATGCATGGATTGGAAAAAATCAAGGCAAGAAAATCGAGAGTTTATGGCATAGAAAAGAAAAGAAGAGTGGCGGCTAGGGTTTCATAATAATATAATAATATTTTATTGTTTTGCGTGCCTATTTATAGCGTGAGGTCCAACATAGCCCGAACTCCAAACGAAGCGTGCCGCCTGGCGTTTCTAATGTAAAAAGGCCTTTTGAACACAATGGAACTAGTTTTGAGGTTAAATTCTATCATTTTTGCAGGTTACTGTTAAAGTCGAATTGGTTTGAAATGACAATAATACCCCGAAAAGCCCTTTTCGACTCCGGAACGAAATTGGGTCAACCTATATATCAAAATAGATGTTTTAAAATATTTAAAACGCGATGGAACAGGTTTCAAGTCCAAATTCCATCGTATGAAGAAGTTATGCTAAAATCAGTATTTTTCAAATTGATTTCAATTTCATTTATTTCAAGGCGTTTCAAGCCCGTACGATCAAACGACACGCCCGATCGCTACGAAATTTGAAATCCTACAATAATTCACCAATACGGATCCGATGAAACTGGTTTCGTCGAAATCCGAGTCAACGGCCAAAACGACTATTTTTACATTAATTAAAAAATTAATAATTGATTAATTAAATCAAATTTCCCATTTAAATTCTAAAATTAACAATTTTTATCCCTTTATAATTCTTAATCATTTATACAAAATTTAATAAAAGTTAGATGTCCCTTAAATGCTGATTCAATCATAGGTTTCAGCGTTAAAATTACAATTTTAACTAAATTGAGAGATTATAAATTAATTTTTTCAATAATTCCATTGAATTAAATTTTCATTCTATTATTCAACCTACTAGTATCAAATAGATGAAACTAACATTGGATTCATACTTTATTATATAATTATCTCCAAATTTCATCTAAATTTCAATAACGTAATAATTAAATGTCAAATTTCATTTATTTATAATTAATCCAATTATTATACATTAAATTCCAATATATTGACACAACTTAATTTTGCATTCCTTTATTCAACCAACTATCTTTTTATAGATAAAATTAACATTATTTCCGATTATTACTTTAATTTACATTAACAAACGTTAAATTAGATATATTGCAATTGATTACCCGTTTATTTAACACACTAAATAAACAAGCAACCTATATTAATTTCCACCTATTTGCTTTTAATTGCACTTATAAGTTCGTTACTTATCAATCCGGATTTATAATTCCATATATACGCCAATTTAATTTCATGACATTAATATATGCCTATTTACATCTTAATTTAAATAAATATTACGTTTCTAAATGTGTACTTCTATCAATTGAACACATAAATTAAGGTTTTAAACGAATTAATGGATTTACCTTAATTCCATTCTTATATCAGTTTATTACTTTACATACATTACGTAATAATTTATCAATTAACATAATTTGAACTTATTTCCCAATTCAGCAATTACTACCTTAAAATAAATTTACGTTTCTATTAAATTTACATTCACACTTCCGTTACTAAATTTATTTTCATTAAAGTAATATTTAATTACCTTATTTGTAATAACCTGTTATCACCAATATACTCTTTATAGTACTTGTATGTTTATCTTTCACGCAACTACTATTTAATTATATTTATTGAAATTTATTTCAAATTTTCTAACTACAATCAATTACAACCTTACCATTGTTGCAATTAAATTGGGATTGCACTAAATTGGTTATTCATCAACTGCCATTAACATTACTACCTAAATTTACATACAGTTACTATTAATCAATGTATTATTCCATTGGTAAATTAAATGCCTACTTTTATTTACTTATATTTTAAATTTTATACCCAAATGCCATAAATTTACACTTTTCATTATTATATTAATTTAAATTCCATTCTAGTTAATATTTTTATTGATAATTCACTAATTCAACATTCTCATTTGTTTCTTATAATAAACTTATAACCAAGTATGACAATTTATATTATTTCAATTAATTGCAAAATAAATTTTAAATTGTTAATTTTGATTACAATTGCTACATCTAATTTCTACATTCGCTCCCGTATAAATTATAAGTTTTTTATTTCTTTCTAAATTTAATTACAAAAAAATCTTATATAATTAACAATTTAAATTGTCGAAATTAACGGGTCGTTACACTCTCCCCCACTCAAAACTTTTCGTCCCCGAAAAGGAAGAAGAAGGGAAAAGAAGAACATATAAATCAATATATATTATTCAAAAGATTATATTCATAACAAATAAATTTACAGAATATGACAATTTAAATAAAATATACAGATTTATAAACAATTAAATCTTTTATATTCAAATTAATAAGGTTTGGAGAACATTTTCAAAATATTTTCTAAGTCCAACATTTACGGAAAATTTTGCCAGAGTCCCCTTTGTACGGGGAGGCTACGGAGAAAATATAATATCAAAAATAACAATATATAACATATATTTCCCAAATGACTTATATCCCAACACGGGAAAAACAATATAATAGCGCTATAAACCGTAATCCGAAAACGTACGTATTTGTCGAGCAATTAACGCTTATTTTATGGAACCAACATAATCAATCATTCTTTCATATCAACAAAAAAAATAGTTGTTCAGGTTCAAAACTTTAAATTGTACAGAATGAAAAATAAGCTATCAAGTGCACCATTTACTCAACAGTCTTAGATGGAACTAAATAGATTATTCATACATCCAAACAATCTTAAAGTATCCTTGCCCAAACAACCATAAACCAAACAAACACAATTTCAAACAATAAACTAAGTTCATTCATATTAATTTCATTTATTACATTTGTTGTTTGATTTCTCTTTTTTTTCATGTAATAATTTATCCTTTCAATTTACATTTTTCTTACAGCTTCATTTACTTTTATTTTTTTCTTACAATTCTCATTTCTTTTATCCATATATTGCAAATTTCTTTTATTTATATTACATTCATTTATTCACAGTATTCATCTTCCTATTTATTTTTATTATAAATAACTTCAACATTTACTTAAGTCTGTAATTACTTACTTAAGTATATAACAATTATAACCTTAATTCTTATTAATAAAAGCAATTTATTGAACACTCAATTACCTACTTTTACTTGTAGAATTTCCATTACAATTTCTTATTAAACATTTCAACTTTTAATATTCGGTAATTTATATATATGTTTTTAAGGATGTAATTGGAAGTTATACAAGTTTATTCTATTTCCTTTAATTAATTTAATGTTCAATAATAATTTCCTTTGTTTATATGTTACAAATTTAATTTTTTTATATATAACTTAACATTTAATCTCTTATTTCCTTTAGAGGTTTTAATTTTTAATTACTTACATTCCATTTCACTACAATAATTGAAACTATTAATTAACGGAAGTTCAGAACTAAATACCGGGTTATATTTCAAATCATTTTAAAGTAATAGATAAATATATACTTACAACTTATATATCCAATTATATTTACACAATTAAAAATTTATATTTGGTTATCAAAATAAATCCGTAGTGAAACTACTACAATGGCCTTCGCACTTTGAAACTCGAAAATGAATGTCGATGATGCGTGCACTCATCACCGAAATTATTTTCCAGCGACAGAGAGGGTAGTACAAAAAAATTTCTTTTCAAAATTTCTTTTTAAAACAATTCTTTCAAATTATATTGAAATATTTATATCAGAAAATACTTCTAATAATATTATTACTATATTCCAAAAAATCATTCGAAAAAATTTCAAAACCCCGGAACTTAAGTTCTAAAATTTCCAATTTTCATTTACATTATTTCCAATCTTATTTCAACTATTATTTATACATTTCATTACCTAACAACCAATATTTTAGCAACCAAATATATATCATTATAAAAACTTTTATTTTATATATAGAAAATATAATAGGAAAAATTATTTCATTCACCTATATTAAAACAAATATTATATCGGTCTGTCCTATTAAGTGTTTAGAAATCCCTATTGATGTCATGGCATCCCATGCACCAACCAGAATTTATAAATACAAAACGGAACAAATTAACACAATATTAAAACTTTTAGTAACACTAATAAATATGCTCTCTCATATGTATACACTCAGCGACTCGTCATAAGGTTTTACTACCCTATTAGTAAAGAGTCAAACCCCACAAAGCTAAGGTTTATCGCAAAACCAAAGCTCTGATACCAGATGTAACGTCCCCCTTTTTACAAGGTTTAAATCGACGATAAACCACACACGTCAGACTTAAAACCATACAGAAGGACGGGTTGTTAAGGGGTAAATAAGAAAAAGTAGAGAAAGGAAAAAATAAAATAGAATCTTGCAGCGGAACGATAAAATATAATAATCAAATATACAGTTCATGAAGCTGTTTTACAAAACATTTGATTATACTTATACAATACATATCAGAGTTACACATACCTGAGAATAATATATAACAATGCAGCGGAATAAAATGATGTAGTAGAATAATATAATATATAATAGTAATAAAATCTTCATCTTCGTCCTCCAAAAGTAAGGTCTTCAAATCCTGAAAATGCTCGGACTGACCCGAGCGAATTGAAAAACAAATGCTCGAGTCAGAACTAAAATATCTTATGTGAGTTAAATTAACAGAAATAAATATGAGTGCAGTAACTCAAGAGATGCTTGGGATTCACATCCCCTAAGGATCCGTTAAACTATTTACTATGTAGTAATATTTCGCTATTATAATAATGTCTATTAGTAAAATAAACTTACTTTTAAATAGCGTTAAGGAGTGACCCAATATTCCTCTTAACACAAATAATGCCAATAGTCTATACAGTATCGTAATACTTCCTGATTGGGAGGCTACCAGAGGATACTCCATAGGTACGACACAAATAGAAACTCGTAGTAAAGGCTCGTTATGGCAGGTGACACGGCACAACTAGGCAATGCCAGGGTAGATATACCAATTGCTATCCGGGCTTGTGGAAATGCATAGCAGCTACTACCGCCCATCTCGAACAAACACTCCCAAAATAAAAAAGTGAAGGTGGCCACCAAATCAATCCAAAGACAGAGTATAGTATCGAAGGGAAGTGTCTGATAAAAGTGCTACCTCCTTGGCCCGAGAATCACTCCTGTTTTAGCCACCTTATGCCAACTCACGGGAGTCGGGTCCATGTATTTACCTCAAAGGAAACGTCGCCGCCATCCTACTTCATTCTGGAATCTCCACCGCGTACACGGTTGTTAAAGTGGTTTTCGAAGTTGGCAGAGAGTATGACAACTTCCGATCCCAGTCTCTTCAACAAACAAACGTTATTATAACACCGCGGTCTTTTCAAAATAGTTTATACTTAAAAAACAGAATAAAATATCCATTTCAAACCCATATAATTACGATATCACATCCTCTTTTAAAACCCAAATCAATATGATATCATGCTCAAATATATCTTTTTCTAAAACCATACCACTTTAAAATTTATAATATCTCGAAACTAAACATTTGAATTATAACTTTTCAAAACATAATACTTCGAAATCCATAGCTTTAAAACCATAACTTCCAAAACTTAAATGGTTTGGATATTCAAACAGTATATAAAATAAAATGGTTTGAATTTAAAATTACTTTATAAAGTAAAATAATTTCCAGGACTTTACAAATTTTATTCTCTTTAAATTAAGTCTAAATCCATAAATTTTAAATTTACTTTCAGTTTTCATTAAACCACTTCAATTTCAATATATTTCAAACTTTGAATATTAAACAATTTCAAAAACTAAGGTTGGAAATTACTATGCAACAATTCATTGTCCTATTATTTAGTTTTGAAATATTTGCATAATAAATCCATAATCATTTAAATAAAACTCAAATTACCTATAACTAAATATTTCCTTCAATTTATTTATACTAGAAATATTCATTTAATTCATCATGAATAAAAATTCAGTTACAAATATCATACCTTTTAAAATTTCAAGTTAATAAGTTCTACATCAACTTATGGAGTTTAATTCTTAAATAAGCTCAATTCCAAATAAATTTCCAATTTACCTTCCAATCTTAATTGATTTAAATCATTAAAACTCTATATATATACAATATCTTAAACATGTACCTAACCATATAATATAAAGTAATCAAACTCCATTATTCAACTTATTTATTTTATTTAACAAATTTATACATAGCTTAAATTCAATAATTTAACCATATATGTATATATAAAATAATATTTATATAATATCAAAAATTAATATTTATTAAACCGTATCCTATCCAAACCATAGAAATCATTTTCAAAATATTTATATATATAGACTGACAGTGTCTGTATAAAATTTTCTATCCTATGGTCAAGTGATACGGATATTTATCATTTCAATCCGCAATTTGAAAATAAAATTTTACGGTTATATATCATGTCAAACTGCAATCCCGAATGCAATAAAATGCATAACAACTTGCAGTTTATGATGATATAAATAAACATCCATTCATCCATCATAAAATCATACATCCATTCCTCAAAATCATCATCCAATTCAAACAATACATCAATATATAACGAATAATAAACAACAGGTATTAACTAGCAGCTTATATTCAACAATAATTTAATTAACTGGCAGTTATATGCAATAAATAAATAAATAACAATTTAACTGGCAGTTTATATGCAACAAAAAATAAATAACCATTTAACTGGCAATTTATATGCAATAAATAAATAAGTAACAATTTAATTAAATTAATTTAATTTAACTGGGATGATGATTGAAAATATGCCAAACAGTTATAAATAAATTTGTAAACACATCATAAATCAATTTAACAAATATAAGAAATTTTATAAGTTGTGAGTGTGTTAAAACACTCACCTTTTGAATTTAAATTGAATTTAAAGCCAAAAATTTCATAGTCTCAGAATTCGTCCAAACAAGTGCCAAAATGTCCGTAATTTCGATACGATCCTAACAGCGAAAACCGTGCGTAAATCGAACCTCGTACGTAAAAGATATTAAGATTAGAAGTTATACGATTAATATTGTAAATTAAATAAATAAATAAAACTAAACATTCACCTTCCTTCCCCCCTCAATCACGTACAGAACCCATACGCAACCCCTACATCAAAACGCGCGCGTGTCATAGGACAACCGAAGGTGAATCAGCGACCATCACCATGCGTGCACCAATCCCCTCGCCACCACCCCAAGCATGGTGGCTTCCGCCTCCTCCGTTTATGCAAAACTCGAGATAAACGCGCGTGTCTTCCAGACCAGATTCTGGCAAATCCGAGTGGTTTCGGCTCGAATCAACCATTGGATGCGTAGAGCTCCTCGATATCTACCACTTTCCTTTTGGAAGTTTTTGATTTCAATGCACGGATTGGAAGAAATCAAGGCAAGAAGATCGAGAGTTTATGGCCATAGAAAAGAAAAGAAAATTGGCGGCTAGGTTTCATAATAATATTTTATTGTTTTGAGTGCCTATTTATAGCGTGAGGTCCAACACTGCCCGAACTCCAAACGAAGCGTGCCGCTTGGTGTTTCTAATGTAAAAAGGCATTTTGAACACAATGGAAATAGTTTCGAGGTTCAATTCTATCATTTTCTTAGGTTACTGTTAAAGTCGAATTGGTTTGAAATGACAATAATGCCCCGAAAAGCCCGTTTCGACTCCGGAACGAAATTGGGTCAATCCATATGTCAAAATAGATGTTTTAAAATATTCAAAACGTGATGGAACAGGTTTTAAGTTCAAATTCCATTGTATGAAGAATTTATGCTAAAATCAATATTTTTCAAATTGATTTCAGTTAATTTCAATTTCATTTATTTCAAGGCGTTTCAAGACCGTACGATCAAATGACAAGCCCGATCGTTACGAAACTTGAAATCCTACAATAATTCACCGATACGGATTCGATGAAACTGGTTTCTTCGAAATCCGAGTCAGTGGCCAAAATAGCTATTTTTACATTAATTAAATAAATTAATAATTCATTAATTAAATCAAATTTCCCATTTAAATTCTAAAATTGACAATTTTTATCTCTTTGTAATTCTTAATCATTTATACAAAATTTAAACAAAGTTAGATTTCCCTTAAATGCTGATCCAATCATAATTTTCAGCGTTAAATTACAATTTTAATTAAATTCAGAGATTATAAATTAAACTTTTCAATAATTCCATTGAATTAAATTTTCAATCTATTATTCAACCTATTAGTATCAAATAGATGAAACTAACATTGGATTCATACTTTGTTATATAATTATCTCCAAATTTCATCTAAATTTCAATTACGTAATAATTAAATGTTAAATTTCATTTATTTACAATTAATCCAATTAATATACATTAAATTCCAATATACTGACACAACTTAAATTTGAATTCCTTTTATTCAACCAACTATCTTTTTATAAATAAAATTAACATTATTTCCGATTATTACTTTAATTTACATTAACAAACGTTAATTTAGATTTATTGCAATTGATTACCCGTTTATTTAACACACTAAATAAACAAGCAACCTATATTAATTTCCACCTATTTGCTTTTAATTGCACTTATAAGTTCGTTACTTATCAATCCAGATTTATAATTCCATATATATGCCAATTTTATTTCATGACATTAATATACGCCTATTTACTTCTTAATTTAAATAAATATTACGTTTCTAAATGTGCACTTCTATCAATTGAACACATAAATTAAATTTTGAAACCAATTAATGGATTTACCTTAATTGCATTCTTATATTATTTTATTACTTTACATGCATACATTACATAATAATTTATCAATTAACATAATTTGAACTTATTTCCCAACTCACCAATTACTACCTTAAAATAAATTTATGTTTCTATTAAATTTACATTCACAATTTCGTTACTACATTTATTTTCATTAAAGTAATATTTAATTACCTTATTTGTAATAACCTTTTATCACCAATATGCTCTTTATAATACTTGTATGTTTATCTTTCACACAACTACTATTTAATTATCTTTATTGAAATTTATTTCAAATTTTCTAACTACAATCAATTACAACCTTACTATTGTTGCGATTAAATTGGGATTGCACTAAATTGGTTATTCATCAACTGCCATTAACATTACTACCTAAATTTACATACAGTTACTATTAATCAACGTATTATTCCATTGGTAAATTAAATGCCTACTTTTATTTACTTATATTTTAAATTTTATACCAAATGCCACAAATTTACACTTTCCATTATTATATTAATTTGAATTCCATTCTGGTTAATATTTTTATTGATAATTCACTAATTCAACATTCTCATTTGTTTCTTATAATAAACTTATAACCAAGTATGACAATATACATTATTTCAATTAATTGCAAAATATATTTTAAATTATTAATTTTAATTACAATTGCTACATCTAATTTCTACATTCGCTCCCATATAAATTATAAGATTTTTATTTCTTTCTAAATTTAATTACAAAAAATCTTATTTAATTAACAATTTAAATTGTCGAAATTAATGGGTCGTTACAGCGGAGGATCATCAAAAGCCACGCATCTCATAAGTCGTGCACCCAAATTCAAACTCTTCGCGCTGCCCGGAGATAACCAATGCCAAGGAGCATCAAAAGCCATGCATCTCGTAAGCTACACACTCAAATTCAAACTCCTCGCGCTCCCCGGAGATAGGCAACGCCAAGGAGCATCAAAAGCCGTTCATCTCATAAGCTGCGCACTCAAATTTAACCTCCTTGCTTGCTCGAAGGTAGGCAATGCCAAGGAGCATCAAAAGCCATGCAACTCGTAAGCCACACAATTAAATTTAATCTCCTCACTTTTCCTAGAGAGAGGCAACACCAAGGAGCATCAAAAGTCATGCATCTCGTGAG
This sequence comes from Allium cepa, assembly GCA_030765085.1. Lineage (NCBI taxonomy): Eukaryota > Viridiplantae > Streptophyta > Magnoliopsida > Asparagales > Amaryllidaceae > Allium > Allium cepa. The sequence goes on from CM060941.1 coordinate 833,620,087, forward strand.
CCGTGCATTCAAAAATTGAAACTCCTTGTGTTGCTCGAAGATAGGCAATGCCAAGGAGCATTAAAAGCCATGCATCTCACAAAGCCGCACATTAAAATTGAAACTACTGTCGTTGCCCGAAGGTAGGAAACACCGAGGAGCATCAAAAACAAACTCCACGTAGTGCTTGGAGATAGGCAAAACCGAGGAGCCTCAAAATTGAAACTTCTCGTGTTGGCCGAAGATAGGCAACGCCGAAAAGCATCCAATCTCACGCTTCTTGCATCACCCATAGACTTGCAACGCCAAAGAGCATCGAATGCCACACACAACACAAGCAACGTGCTAAATTCCAAAATGACAGCCCCTCACATGACCCGAAGATGGGCAACACTGAGGAGCATGAGAAACCGCACACAAATAGTTAGGAATAATGTGTGCAACCCGGACATTTTTGGCACTACAAAGGGGGTACTCAATGATCGACAACACAAACCCATGTGAAAGTTGCAAACTTACCTAAACATCATCAAAAAATGCGATTGCATTCTAAAATCGCAATACTTTCGAAAAAAGTAGAATCAAGTTATGATTAGCCAGATTTTCAATGAACATTATCTAAACCCTAAGTTGTTGGCTGCTTGAAAATTGTTTGAAGTAAATAGCCCTATTAACTGGGGGCGCATACACCTGTAAGGAGACAGAAACGTGTGAAAACAATAAGTTTACAAGTTCGGTTACTCCGAACAATAACAAGTCCTCATGTTCTATCTCAAAGCAGATATCAGATTTATATCTATTTTAAATCCTAAGCAAAAAACTGAAAATTGAAAAAGTTTTAGGGCTTTTAGAAACTTTATGAATTTCTAAACTGACGTTCTCTAAGTTTCTCTAATTTCTAAAGTTCAATTAATTTCTAAAGTGTTGATAATCTCTAAATTCTATTACTTCGAATGAAGGGCTTTGACTTTTACCATAGAATTAGAAAAGTATGAAATGAAACAAGCTCAAGTACATAGAACAAACATGAACAGATAGATAAAAGTACAGTTATAATATCAATGTATTACTTATGATTTTCTATACACAAGATCAAAACGTGGGGACTGTACCCACACAATAACGGCCAACAAAAGGAAAATACAAATTCTACAATAAGGACGTAAAGTGCAGACTCTGCACTTGAACAGAATGACTCGAAAAAGTGACAAAAACAAATCAGTCTTCTTGCAAACTATTGGCAAAAATCAAGTCCATCCTCACACCAGCTGCTCAACGCTTGTTGCCACCGCTTCCCATTCCACCTCCGGTTGGTGGTTTCTGCTTCTTTTCAGGAGAGGTGTCACTACCAATAATATCAACATGCACTTCGGTGGCAATCTCCTCCTCCTAAACTTTTTCAGAAGTGCCTCCCTTTACCTTGCGTTTTCTTGACTTCCGAGAACTCTTCGAAGCTTTGATGGCCTCCACTTTTTCCTTCTTAATGGCAACCAAATTGTGATGAGTCTTCTATGGCTGCTCCATTTTTATTTCCTTCTCCTTGGCCTCTACTGCAGTTATGTCAACTTCCATTGATGCCGAAGGGTCATCTAGGCCGCGGAGCGTAGCTATCTTCTCGGCTTTGGTCCCCGGCTGCGAACTAGACACGGATGTGGGAGTTGGACAGGAACAGATACAATCTCAAAAGATGTGAAAATGGCAGCGGGCACAGGTGTCGAAGTAGCTGACATGTCAACAGGAAAAGTGGATGGACCTGTGAGATCAAAAATAAAAGCGTTAAACTCCTCTTGCTCTTGCAGCATAAGGTGGAGGCTCTCGAATCTGGGAGAAGAAGAACGTTACCTGCACCAAAGGAGCGGTTGAGAATAGCGACTTCGCCCCCATCGCCTTCTTTTGAAGGCTCCATACATGAGTAATAATATCAAGTCCTGAACTCATTGGCTGGTCGTGGAGCTGCTCTGATGGTTCAGCTATGCCGGAAATAGAAGGCCTGGTAGGCATGTCGATGGCGGACATCAAAGCAGCCTCGGAGGATATCCTAGATCTCGAGTAGTTTCTTGGATTCATCATTGAGATAAGCATCTCGCAACTCTTGATCTGAATAAATTTCACCGCTCTCGGCAAAACGAGATAAGATTTCCTCCCAAACAAGGGCAAGAGTGCGTGGATTTTTTAGGCGGAGATAGCTGAAACTCCACAGATGCAACAAGGAGTAAAATAAAAGTTTAGAATTGTCGCATCCAACTTCTCCATTTTCCTATCAAAGGCATGTTTGAGGTCCAAGTAATCCGCTGTCACCGTAGCCTTTTGAACTCAACGGCAGTCTTGTCGGCACTAAACTGCGTGACCTGAGCCTGCAGCATAGCAATGGTCTTAGCTTGGTCGGTGACAGTTTTGTTATGCCCTTCAACAATTAACTCGTAGTCAACGATGGTTCTCCTTTGATCTTCAATGATGGCATTGCAAGCAGCCACTTCTTCTTTCAGCTTAGTCTCCTCAACATGTGTCTTTTTATTCTCTTTCATTTAGATGATTTCAACCTTTTCATGTGCCTCTTTCAACTCCTTCATCGGACCGGTGGTTCTCCTACTTTCACGGAGCGTGTCTCCTTCTCTTCCTCTAACCGTTTAATTCTAGCATCGTAATCAGCCAGCACCTTCTCAAAATCATCTTTCTTAGATTCGAAGAAGAGGATCTCTTGATAGTTATTTCAATTTATATCAGCCATCTATTTGCATAGCTTCTCCTATTTCTTAGCCTGTTCTAGGTCTCTTTGGATAGCATAGAGATGCAGCATAAAGGAATCCCTACGAACAGGATGGAGATTCATGTCGAACTTGACCCTCTTTAAGGACCAACCGAGAAGCGCTGCCATAACTTTAGGAGGACCCAAAAGAAGAGCATAGGTAAGCCTCTGGTGGGGGTGAGATGCGCCAAGAGTACTAGTAACGATGGAATAGGATGGGTTATGGTAGGGGTAGAATCGGAGCAGAAGTGACTGGAGCTTCTTGGCCCATGGCAAAATGTTTCGAAGCAAGCTTTGAAGGATAGGGGCGATAATCGAACTTTGACTTCTTTGACGGTTTATCTCTTACTCAAAAGATCTTCTTTTTTCATACCTGCCTCTATGTGAATGAGCTCGATCTCTCTCTTCATGGCGATGGATTTCAGCTTCGAGTTCCTTCCCCGTTGTATTCTTCCTCTGTCTCTCGGACTTGAGGGCGGCTGGAGGAGCATTTGGGTACTGCTTCGAATCGGTGAAGTCTTTAAAATCGTTATAAAATCCTTAACCCCTCGTCATACCTGGCATGATGCATACATAGATGATTTTAGAAGCATAACAGAAACTAAGTAAATATATAAAGAGATGGAAATGAGTATAATCCTAGTGCAATCTGTTGAGTGTTTCTAATTGAGCCTACGGCATCGTCACAAACCGGAACAAATGGCTTTCATGGGTGGGATCAGACTAACTTTGGCTATTATAGGCATAACTAGCTAGCTATTGGCGCGATATGGCCCGAGTAAGAAGGCGTCATGTCAAATTTGAAATCTCCTTTCAGGAGCGCATCAAAGTCAATACAAACGTCACTGAAGTCTCTAAACTCCACTCGACATCCCTACTTGGAGAATATTGATGCCTTCCAAGTTTAGGGGATTTAACTTTACCATTTTCATCGAGAAGAGGTGGACTTGGGAGAACGGGACTCATCCTCAGAGTCTCGTCGCAAGACTCTGAATCGTCATCATCAGATTCTGATGAGAAATAAACATTAGCAATAGACTCGTCGCTACTGCTCTCAAACTCACTTCTTCTTTTTCTACATCCACCACGGCTTTGCCTTCTCTGTGCATGAACTTGTCTTCCACTTCCTCCAGGATTGGAGGCATTCTAGCTGAACCACTCAGACCAATCACAATAGCTTCTTCCACCTCATGAGCCTCATTGAGTAATCCTTGCGACGGGTACCTATCTCCTGACCTTCCTTGGAATCACGGGACAAAGAAGAGGATATTGTGTGAACTCTGGCTCAACCGGGAGAGGGAGTTTCAATCTGAATGATGGATCTTCCTAGAGCCAATAGTCAGTATTGGTGAAAATTCTCATCCGTCAGCAGAACTTTAACGCACCTCTCCTCGGCTTCGGTAGCCTTTAAAGTTTGGCAAAGTTCGTCAAGTGTTGCATCTCCGTTCGGCCTGGGAATAACTGTAAAGGACATACAGTTAGTTAGAGACTCCATTACAACACTTCGAAGCTTGACAAACGCAAAAGAGAAGCTTACCCCTTATCGTCCATCGACGGTTGAACCCCTCGGGGCACCTGACAAAAAAGTACTACATCTTAAACTGTGATAAATTGCTTTGCAATCGCAAGAAATTTTTTTGATTCCTCTGGGCCCCAATTATGATCAAAGAAGGAGAGTCGTCTCTCCTCTTGAATGCTAGAAAATAGCGCAAGTCATCAAAACTTGGAGCGTGGTTGAACGTTCGCATGAAGAGGACATGCAAGCAAGTAAGGATGGCATAGCCATTCGGATGATGTTAGAATGGGGCAATACCCAAGTTCAAGAGTCTTGCATGGAAAATCATTGACGGGAAGCATGGCTTCGTTCAAACACATATATCGGTGGCAAACATTGTATCCCAGGGAAGGCATTTGAGCAAATTCTTTTTTCATCGACAAATGCACATCCTCTTCAGGAATTCCATGCTGCGTACATATATTGTGAATAACCTTGGTGGAAACCACTTCGAAGGTCTTTCAGGTGGATTAAGAAGGACTTGAAAATTGGGAGGCGTGCAGTCCACGATTGGCGCAACCGAAACTAATTGACCATGCTAAGCTTGCGAGGTGGATGATGATTCAGCTTTAGAGAGCGTCGAGCTCTGCCCACTAGACTTACGGTGCGTAGATGGATGCTTCATTCTATATAACAGGACTCACGTCCAAAAATGTTCAAGTAAATCTATCCTATTTTTATAAGTTTTCCTACCACACTTGAAGTCTGAAGAAACGTTAACTTGTGATCGACATGTCGGATTTTAAGTGAGAACTGTGGCAAGTGTAGAGTGCTATCTATATGGGATAAGCTTGGTGCTCAAAACACTACAAACGCCCTATTCCGTGTAGATAGTTCACTCACAGTAGAAGGAGAAAAGAACTTCCCACGTTACTTCGTTTTCTGCTTCTGTCGTTACTCCTTGTACACTTACCCGTTATCGATCGAGGATCGTTAATGGATACGTTGTTCGAAGCGACACAGAAAACTCTTCTCACAACAGGGGCACCAACATATAATAAGTAAGCAGGATAAGCCCAAATTCTCTAAGAAACTGGAGACAAGTCAATTCTAGTCTAATGGACGAAGATAGCAAAACACGTCAAGCCTTGAGCCTAAGCCCGAATTTGGTTCCAGGAGACAATTTAGAACTCGATTTACTATCGTCCTCTATTATACCACAATCAACTCAGACTTCTTGTAATCAATATTGCAAAAGGAAACTATTCATCAAATCAGTGTACCAACGCAACAATTAACAAATCAACCAAGCAAACCCACCTAAAACTGATTTAAAGGCACAAGAAGAATCACAAATCAAACTCAACGAGCTATGGAGTGGATCGGTAGAAAACTAATAATGGGTCGGCTATAGTCCAAGCTATAGTTTAACGGTAGGCTGGGGTTTTGGTTTGAACAAGATGATGAAATGGATAGGGTTTCATGGAATGAACGAGCTAGGATGGATCTACGGTAAGTGGATGCAAACGAAGTGATGAATCAAGTCAAGCTAAGGCAAGGAACGCTGGGAATCGAATTGCAGAAGAGCTTGATCACTTGAAGGAGCTGATAAGTTTGAGTTGAGTAAATGAGTTGGGTCGGCTCAAGGAATATAAGTAGGGAAGAAGAGAAGCAAGAGTATTTGCTAAATAATCGGGTCACCAGCGACCTGACCCATCATGGGTCGCTAGCAACCCTACATATCTTCGTAAATTTAAAAAAAATTCCTATGCAGTCTGGTCGCTAGCGACCCATTCCACATGTATCGCTAGTGACTCACCAAAATATAATATACACACACACACACATGCATACATATATATAAGAAAAGAAGAGAGAAAGAGGAAATGAAGTCTTTACCATTCTTCTCGAACTCAATCTCTTATGACTGTTCATTATTCCGAGGCATGCTGCAAAGCTTCAAACAGATATGTAGTATATTATGACAAGTAGTAGCAGTCAAAGCCAAAGAAAGATGACCAGCAATGTTGGGCTCATGTATTTGTGGGGCTTTAATGCAATCACTCGGAAATCAACAAATGGATATTGAAAGTGATAATTTCCAGAGCATGCCTTGTTACAACGAAGATGTACTCTGGGGGACAAATCTGGGTTTTTAACCCAGCTGAAACCAATAGAATAGAGAATAACCTTAGTAAACAAGATGGTTTGGGACTTAGCTAGAAATGCTAGACAACAACTGGATCATGAAGCCAAGAGAACAACATTCTTTTAGCCCAATCAGCAGCTGAACATAAATAACTAGTGAATTACCGTCAAAATGTAATAACAATGTTAAAAGGCCATGGAAACATCTCCGATTCTGTAATCTAGATAAATCCTAAGCGTTTGGATCAACAGTAACCCATGCCTCTCCTCAAGACTACAAACAAAACAACTAAGGAACACTACAAAGAGGCTAAGATGTAGGTTCGCAAAACGAGCCATAGACCATGGGTCGCCAGCGACCCATGGCTCTAGCTCGTTTTGCAAGCCAAACTCTCCCAGGGTCGTATATTACCTACCTATGAGTTGATGAAGACATGGCATGGCCCAGAAGGTCTCCGATCCATATAAATACCATTTAACCTACAACGAAAGGGGGATCTTCTTCGGACTAGTCGTTAAAGCTTTGCAGGGATTATTCTTCACTCTCTACCTCCCTCACAATAATCTCCAAAGGAATACGCTGTGATTCTCTAGTGGACTCCTACTATGGAGATTCAGTCTAGCTAGGAAACGATCAAAGCCTTGTAATCAAACAACTATTGTAACAACAAACAGTCTATATTAAAGCTATAAAGTGGACATAGGCTTCGTTAATAGCCCAACCACTATAAAAATTCTCTCTTTACTTTCTTTTACTGTTCTTTCGCTATATCTATGCTATGTGATATTGCCCTGTCAGGACAGAACTGGTGCTTTAAAACTCTAACCAAGGTGTTGGTCCATATTTTGGGTCAACACTAACTTCATCAAAGTATCGTACATTATGAAGGGTGACTGTTCCTCATATAACACTTGTATATAATAGTATATGGATCAAATATCCATAGTCTTGTATTGCTTTTAGAGTTTAGAACTTATAGAATGCAATACACAGTCTTGACAAAATAAATATGTAAGTGCCAAATTACGAATGTATTTAGATTTGTAAAATCAGGTGCTTGCATGGGTATTAAAATATTAACATGCAAGAAGCACTTATTTGCAAGTATCGGTTGCATTTCTGTTTGTCAATCTTTAATTGAGTTCACTTGTATATCTTAATTGATAGACATTTTATCAATCATATTAAATGCACAATTTATCAAAGTAGGTTATTATGACAATATATAACATATGCTCTTACAATATTAGAAAGTTAAATTATATAATTTCATTTTTCTAATAAGGCTCCCAAAAGTCTTTTATGTTTCACCAAATCCTAAGCAAAACATAGAAGTCATTCTACTTCACTAATGGGTGTTAACTCGTATGGCTTGAGATTCTGACCTTGAGGAAAGCTCAACAAATCATAGGCCCACATACGATGGATAACTCCTTATTGGTTGTATCACATATAACTCCTAACCTGTGGTCCCTTATCCTAATCCTGCATTTACCTTAAGGACAGCTTAATAAGTAAAGTGAGACTGTTCACTCGGACATATCACGTCACAATGGCCTAAGTATAATGCACGTATGTTAAGGAAAACTCAACAAATATATGTAGTTATCTTACTTCATCTATTCAATATATTAGTAATACTAAACATAACTAGGGCTGTCAATTTCTAGCACGACCCGAGACATCACCCAAAGATTACACGAAAATTAGCCGATTAACCTGACTCGTTTAAGTAGGCGGGTCATTTGCGGATCAACCCGAATTTGACCCGTTTATAAACTTGTGGGTTTGGGGTTGGTTCGTGAACCCAAATTTGATCTGTTTATAGCCCGTTTATACTTATACAGGTTGATTCGACCCAATTATAATGCAACCTAACCCGTGAACTTGATTTTGACTCACTTATAGCCCATTTATAACCCGTTTATACCTTATACGGGTTGACCCGATCCATTTACAACTTGATTCGACTCATTTATAATCGGGTTACATGGGTCGGGTCGGGTCAAACCATTAATAATCAGGTCTTGTTCGGGTTGAGCTATTTCTGACCTGTATAATAAACAGGTTGACCTGACCCATTTAAAATCAATCTAAACCCGACTTTACTCGACCCGAACCCGAACCTGAACCAGAACCCGTCCGAACCCATTGGCAATCCTACACATAACATCGCTAGCTTGAGGAAAGCTCACACTAAAGGGTATGCAAGTATTTTACTAATATTTAAATGATAGAGGACAAGTTTATATTAATGATTCATAATCTTGATATATTATATCGAGTGATATCAACTTATGGAAAATGCATTTATTATAAAGTACCCTCGCGATTCAAATGTTGAAAAACATCAAAAATCACAGTATACGTACATTTTTGTATGTATTTATTCCTTGAGTCTATTTAGGGTTTCTTAATGTTCCACTTTTAACTCGTTCATTCATATTATATACGTTTTATTTTTATATAACTTATATATTTCATGCTACTTATGTAATAATTTTATGTGTGATATTATATTAAATAAATCTTATTAATTTAATTAATTAACATTTTAATTAATTTTATGTTATTTTAATATAACATTTATATTAAATATTTGTTACATATTATAATCTTAATAGTATAACACATGTATCGTGTATATATATATATATGTATGTATGTATGTATGTATGTGTATTATTTTATTAATTAACCTTTTAATTTATTTAACTAATTAACCTTTAATCAATTTATTTAATTAAAAACTTTTAATTAAATTAATTTCAAAAATCATATTATATACATACATGTATATTTATGATATCTTAAACATTTTGAAATATCATAATATATCAAAATATATAATACATGTATAATATATTTTTAATTAACTTATTTAATTAATTTAATTATTTCAGTAATCTTATTAATAAATTAATTTTTTTGAAATTAATTTATTCTATTTTTCAATCATTTAAAAATCTTTATTATGCTATAACTTTATAATATATGTATATCTTATTTTAAAATTAAAATATTTTATTTTAATTTTCAAGTAATTTTAAAATTTAACCCATGGCCCAATTCAAATTGGGCTTCTTCGATTAGACCAACCTTTTGGGCTCACATATTTGTCCAGGACTGGTCGGTAACTAGGGTAGAGTACTTAATTATCCAAACTCAATCCTTCAGTGCTACCTTTCTTAAAGACTCTACTAATTAGTTTGCAAGCTTAATTGGTTATCCCTGACATGACTAATTAGACCGCATAGGCTTTTGGGCTTTGATATCATTGTTGGAACTGAGCCAACCAACAACGGATGTTATGAGCGGATTTCAAAGAAAATTCCCTTATTGGATCTATATTAGGCCTATGAACTCAAATTTACTTAGAACATTTACAAATTCTATTTAAACAAAATCTAACATTTTATTTAAATTTATAGATTATATACAATTTTATTTAATTTATATTCTATGCATATAAATGTACACATATGTATCATATATATATGTATGTATGTGCATATGTAACATGATAACTCATTCAAGGAATAACGTGCTTGTATACAGAGCTAGGATTCACATCGCAACTGAAATGATAACTCATTTAATATATTGTATGTTATCCAAATATATGTATATATATAAGTTTGTTATTATATAAATATTGTATATATATATATATGTGTAAATGTATAAGTATATTTTATTTAAATAACTTTATGAAGATGAAAATATTTAAACACTTATATATATATGTCTTATATATATGTAAAATATTAGTAATTTATATATATACATAATTATGTAATAATTAATAAATATTAAAATAATATTTATACGTACTTAATATATAAAAGGTTTTCTTAATATATACATATAAACTTATTTATAATATATATATTATACACATATTTTAATATTAATATTAATATATATATATAAGCATGTATTAATTAACGAAAATAAAATATTTTAATATTACTTCCAAATCATATACACAGCAGAACAGAATTTTATTATAATAAAAAAAATTAATTAAAATAGTCGAAATAAAAAAATTTAATAGAAATGTTTTCAAAACATAATTTTTAAATTTTTTGAAAATCTAGCATGATATTTTGAACTTTGGTAAAATTCCTCATAAGTTTCACCATAAAAATTTATTTTCTAATAATTAATTAATTTTGACTACGTATTATAATGAATTTTAAAAAATATATAAATTGATTATTAAATTCTCAATTTTCTACCAAGAGCTTATTTCATGATAAATAATTTCTACAATTTAAAAACTAATTTTTAGAACATATCTTATTTTATCTAAATTATTTAAATAATATATTAATTTAAATATATTATTTAAATAATATTAAATAATAGTAAATAATTATCTAAAAATACTTTATTACTACCAAAAATCATAATTATAGTAAATATATAGGTATAAAATATGTGTTCGATTATTAGCATGATATGATGATATAAATAAACACAAATCATATAATTATAAATAAACGACTTAGTAAAATATACATTTATTAACTAATAAAGTAATAAGTTTAAATATAAAATATTTGGCTTATTTTGTATATATACATATAGCCATATAGTTTGTGACAACATCAATGCATATAAGAATCGTCACCTAACTAACAATACACACACATACATAGATATGTGTGTGTGTGTATGTATGTATGTATAAATGTATGTATTGTTAGTCATGTTTTTCAGCTTCATAACTCTCAATTGGATCGAGAAGTAATCAAATGTCGATTACTTCTATGAATTTAAATCAACAGATTTAACGTGTATTAAATCTACCTTTAGGAAGTGGCTGTTGTTGAATGCTTGAATAGCCTTATAGTCGCACTACAACTGTTTGTTGGAAAGTCGAAATGGTTTCGTAGGGGAATTTATCATTCACGATTTAATGCAATATAAATAAAGATAGAGCAACGAAAGTAAAAGACACAGAAATTTTTCACGTGGTTCTGATTATCATCAATCCTACGTCCATGGGATAATCCATAATATATCGTTGTTTGATACAGATGATTACAATTTGCTAGAAAAATAAAATATCTCTTGATTTTGTTCTGATGAAATCTTTATTTTGGAAAAATCATCCCATTTCTACATCTTCTTGTGCCTCCTTTTATAGTATGGAAAGTGCACTGTTGATTGACATGATCGCCCTTTATTCTTTACTTCAATCTTCACCTTTGGATCTTGCCACCTGTTAGTCATCCATAGCATCTAATTGTCCTACCTAGATTGGTGATGTGTCTTTGGTAGGAAGTCACAGTTTTTGTGGGAGTCCAGGAAATTGAAGCGGGATGGCTGAAAAATTAGGCGAGAATCTCAAGCCTATGCGGGTCGGCCTTCTTCTGACTTGAAGAGGTAGACGTCTTAAGAAGAGTACTAAGCTACCCTGAAGCTTTGGGATATGTATGTGGAGAGGTGCGGTAATGATTATTGCTTGATGCCTGAGGCATACTGTTATACTAAAATTTCTGCTGCTTTTTGCTTGACTTGATATATGTGGAAAAAATTGAGTTGCACTACCTCATTCCACTCTGATAGTTAATCTGATATATGCTTGGAACATATATGGGATAGCCACGATATGAGTTGATCGTGATTTGAGTTTCCCACATTGCTAGTATGGTCGGGTTGCTAATAAGAGTAAAGAGGATGTGATATCCCGGAAATTTGAGCAATATAAATTTAATAATCTGTGTTATAAATTTAATTTGATTTGATAATTTTAATAACAAATTTGGAATTTGATTTAATAATCATGTTTTAATAAATATTTAAATTAAAAGATTTTATCTTTTTGAATAAATAAATTGTTTCTGTTTATAATATATATTTTTGTATATATTGTAAATTGATAAATTTTGATTTTTGAATTTAGTGAATGAATTGATTTTCTAATTCTAGTTTATTTTTAGTAAATTAAAAATTTGATTTAAGAATTGATTTTTCAAAGCAATGTAAAAAATAATGTTATGATTTATACTGATAAATCTTATTTGTTTTGAAATTTTATCTAACTTTAAAATATATGAATTTAAAATTAGATAAATATAAAAGCTAAGTTTTACTTTATATTACTTGGGATTTATATATATAAGAATTTACAATGTAAATTACAAATGATCTTAGTTTGTTATAATATCTTTTAATAAATTATTTAATATTGTTTAATTTGTTATTTTTAGATAAAAATCATAATACTTAAGTTCTTATGAACATAAATGGATTTTTATAGAAATAGGATTTGTTCTTTTAAAATTTTATAAGAGTCATATATGCATATGTATAACTTGATTATTAAAATTTGATTTTATAAATTAATTTAAAGTTTGAACTTAATGTTTTAAAGAATAAATACTTAAAAGTATTTAAATAGACTTTTATTTATAAAATTTGTTTGTTTTGTTTTTCTATAAAGAAAAGGGATAAACTTATTTTTATATACATAAGAAATAATGAATTAAGATATAAAGTTTTTAAAATTCAATTTAAATTAAAAATATTTAGATTACATGTGTAAGTTTCTTAAGATACAAATTGACATGTGTTACCATAGAATAAACTAAAGTGACAATTGTTAAAATGTGAACAAGTGTAATGTTTAAATTTTCTTTTTTTCATTTTATTTCTATTAAAATAAAATCTACATATATTAAAACATTCCTTCTCATATCATTTTTCTTTTTCAAGCTTAAGAGAAATTTTCAGATTCTAAAATCTAAATTCTTCTACATTCAAACAAATTCTGTTCTAAATCCAACTGTAAATCTCCTCAAAATCCATCTGCAAACTCATCTTCATACAAATCAGTAATCTCCCCTCAAAAATTCAAATCAAAAACAATATCCAAACCCGCATATCCTTTCTGGAAACTTGCATGCATCTTTTCTCTGGAAGCCTGCATTTTTCTCCTGATATAATGAAGTCTGCATTCTGTGTAAAACCAACCTGAAAACAAGCATGCAAATGAAACATGGAAGCAATCATGCAAATGTAAATCTGGAAAACACAACGTACTACATCATTTCAAGTTTTAAAGTACTGAAGCAATCTGAAGTTCAAGTTTTCAAAAAGCAAGAGCAAGATGAAGTTTAAAGCATCTGCAATTTTTAAAAATTCAAAACTGAAGTTCAGAAAAATGCATAAGCATGTGCTCTGCTCCTAAACCAAGTGAGTAACATTTTTAACAAAAATAATTTAAATAATTATAGTTGCTTAGTTTATTCCTGTGGTAATCTTATTGAAGTGGATGAATTTGATGGTATACTCTGTTATATGCATGTTGCACAGTGATCTTGTCTTGCCTATTTTAGTTTCCAGATTGTTGTTATGTTCAAATCATGACTTCATGGAAGAAAAAAAATCAATGTTATAGTTTAAGGTGTTAAACCTAGTATGTTATGTAATATAAATTAGAGTTTAATCTTATAAAAAGAAAAGAAAATAAGAATGAAGTTGTGATGACACAGGATAAGCAAAACCAACAGAGTAAAATTTATGAACTCAATATGTAAATGTTCCAGATTTATTTATTTATGCTTATAAACAAATTACTTGATTATTAACTTGATTTTTAAAACTATAATCTGAATTTCTAGATTGCATTCAACTGAAAATTTTTGGTTTAACCTGAAAACACAAATTGGGTTGGTTCAGTCAATCTAGGGGTTTGAAGTTGCTTGTGTTTTCTTTTGTTGATGGAGTAATGTGTGTAGTTTATAGGAAAAATAATAGATGATGGATTAAAGAAATAATGTAGAAGTGATTTGGGTTTGAAATTATGAACCCTAGTTTTTCTGTTCTTAAGAAATTGGATCACTGTGATCAAATTGAGTAACCGAGCTTTACCTCTTTTGAGGTGATGGTAGCTTGGGTGTGGGAGAGTCTATGGCCGGAGGTGGTGTCCATTTTAGTGGTCGGTGGCGAGAGAATTCAGTTGATCTTCATTTCGACATTCCCCAATATTGGTACTCGAATGCTTGATTTGGATTTAGGGTTTCTGAAGTTGAATTGATGGTTGAGTTGGTGCTTGGAGAGGATTGTTGATTTGCGTAGGGGATCGTGAGGGATCGGAGATGGATTTTCCGGTGGTGCAGGTGCACGATTTAATGGCGTATCAGCTGTTTCTTTTTGGGAAGAAGGAGCTCGTGTTGTATCGTGTAGTTTTGTGATGAACTCGAAGCATTTGGATGATGGTCTCGAAGCTGAGGGGTATCGAACTCGAAGGAAATAATGTGAGTCTCGGGTGTTTGCTTTGTTACAGGGAATTTGGGTAAACCTGTCAACACAGGTTTTGTATAAACCTGATTCTTTTATTTGAGTTTTAATTGATTTAAGGAGAATGTGTTCTCGAGTTATTTTAGTTTTAACTCGGGTTAGATTGTTAGAGTTTGAAATTTGTCTTGTTTTCAAAGTTTTAAACTAAATATAAAACTAAATTTAAAAATGGAAGCAAGAATTTAAAGTAATTTTTAAAGCTAATTTAAATTATGGATTCAAGTTGAATTGAATCTTAAAGTTGGAAATGATTAGGTTTTTAAATTCAAATTTGCTTAAAAATAACTTTAAAAGAGTTTATTGTTTAAAATGTTTTTAAAGAATTTGAATTTAAAATTTGAAATTGGAATATGAGTAAGGTTTAAACAAAGTTTAAACTTGATTCATATTTGGATTTGAATCTTTGTTTCAAATAAATTTAAGTTTTATAAATTTAAGTGTTTAAAACAAATTTGAATAATAATGGAAAATTTAAATGGTTTTAATTTAAAAAAGAAATTTGTTTTAGCTTTTATAAAATTTCTTTTATAATTAAGGAATTATTATCAATTAAGGGTTTTAGATTGATTTTAAACTTGTTAAAGTTTAATAATAGATTAATGTTTTGTATTTCATTTAATTATTAGAGTAATTAAATGAATAATTAATTTATTTAATAAATTAATGAAATAAATAATTGCTTAAAGTAATTAAGGGTTAATCTTAAGGGTTTAGGATTAATTATTCTTTGAATAATTAACTTGTAATTAAAAATAATTAATTAAATAAAATTAGTTTTTAATTAATGATTAATAATTAATTAAACAAGTAATAATGGATAAATTAATTTTTAATTAACACTTAATTATTTAATTAATTAGGGATTAATTAATGGATTAATTAATGATTAATTAATTTGTAATTAATAATGATTAAAATAAGTTAATTATTTTAGAAAATAATTAATGAGTTGTTAATAGTTAATGAAGATCATTAACTGAGGATTATTTAATAATTAATTAATGTGATTAATTTTAATTATTAATTAGATTAATTAATTTAGAAATAATCAATTGTGTGAGTTATTAAGTATAATTACTTATGGAAGTAATTAAGGAATTAATTACTTATTAATTGAGTTTAAATTTGATTAGTTTAAGTTAATTAATTCAGTTTAATTAATTTAAAATTAATCATTTGATGATTTATGAAGGATAATTACTTAATGTAATTTAATGAAGAGGAATTACTTAGAGAAGTAATTAATGGGTAATTACTATATGTAATTAATTAGAAGTGATTTGATAATGAAGTAATTTAAGTATAATTACTTTGTAAATTAATCAAAGGATTAATTAGAGATAATTAATTAATGAGTAATTAATTTATTTGGTGAAGTAATTAAGGGTAGATAATTACTGAATGGAGTTCATCAAGGGTGATTAACAGTTATGGTTTAAATAAAGATTAATTACTTAATGTAATTAATTTAATTTGAAAATGTAATTAGAAGATCATTAATTATTATAATTAATGATGTAATTAAGATTGATTAATTAAGATTAATTAATCAATAATAAGTGATTAAAGGTAATTAATTAAGGAAGTAATTAAAGGTTAATTATTGTATTTGGTTAAATATAATTAATTTGAGAAATTAATTAGTAAATAATTACTTGAATGTAATTAAGAGTTAATTAATCAGGGATGATTAATTAAAATGAATAATTGGATGATGATTAATTATTTGATTGATAATTTATTAATAATGATGAGCAAGTTGATATTGGTAAAGTAATTAATTTAATTTACTTTAAATTAATAGAATGTTGTAATTAATTTAATTCATTTTTAATTAATTATATTTGGGTGTGGTTAATCATTGCTTATATGGTTGGTTAGTGTTGTTTGCTTTGGATGGTTAGAATCCCAGATATGAGATAGATAATGTTGAGTGATTTGGATGCATTGGTTGCATGGTGATATTGATATAGATTATTCTTTTGAATAATGATAATATGGTTTATCTGATATGTTGATAATGTTGTTTACCTGTCGTGTATCTGTGATTTATCTATTTGGACATATAGATAATTGAATTGTTTTAAACCTTTAAAACAACTTGGCCTTAAAAGACACGCTTTGGATTTCGATGAGACCGGGATCGGGTTTGCATATTTGGATATCCGAAAACCACATCAATTCCAAATAACGTTAGGTCATGAATCAAAGTGGAGCCTTGTGAAGACTCGAGGTGTAAGAACTATAAGTCAGTATAACTCTGTGGGTGATTCCATAATGAGTTTGACGGAATAGTACTTATAGATTCGAGATGGTGATTTAGAGTGCAAGGGTTATCGTCGTTAACTCTGTGGGTGATTCCGTAATGAGTGTAACGAGATAATGCCTTCGGTTTCGTTCGAACCCGGCACGAACTTGTATGGATTGAATGCTTTCAGAACATCGTCAGGTGGACGATGAGCATTCTAAGAGATATGTCCTCTAAAGGTAATCGCAGCCTCAAGCCTCATCAACCGGGAATGGCTAAAACAGGGGAGGTGCAGCAAGGCTTCGTGGGTAGCTCCCACTGGAGAGCAAGATTGATCCCTGTCTAGAGGTCCCTTTTTATTCGACTTAGTGGGCAGTTGTCAGTGTACACCAACTGCGGGGTTGTCTTGTTCGGAACTGTTCAGTAAGGAATGGGTCCGGCTTTGTGTTGCAGGGGAGTGGGAGTACTCCTCGGTACGTTGATCTAGGCCGCGTACTGTGACGGGCGGTACCCCAGTAGCTCTGCCATTGTATGGAATCCAAAATCCAATAAGTGCCAACGGTTTTGATTGTATTACGCACTTCTATGGCTAGTAGCTGGAATTTAATAAATGTAACAATTTCGGCTATTTCTTATTTATTTGAAACCTTAGACACTATTATAATATCATTGGATTTCCTATCAAATGTTTTGGTTAGCGTAAGGTAAAAACTTTTCCATGTTTATGCGTAGGAAGTCTTACGTGATACCTTTCTTTTCAAAAGGATTTTCAAAATTAAGCAACTTTAACCTGTTACTCACACCAGACCCATGTCTGACCCGGAGTTTATCTTTTGTTTTCTTAAACACTTGGGTACTCAAATTTTTACGAGTAGCCAAGGGATTCAGGTTAGCTTTTGACGAATTATGGAGGAGAAAGTGGAGCAGGAGGCTTCTGCGTTAGATATATAGTATTCCGCTATGTGATCTGTGATTGTCTCTGAGTTGTATTATGTTGTAAATACTAGACAGGTATTTATAACTGTCTAGTATGTGTTGTATATCTGTGTACTCTGATAGTGGTTTAAACTATGTAATATTTTATGTTATTAATATAATTTATTCGTTCCGTTGTTGAGATTCTAGTGTTGTTTCTTCTTTCTCTTCTTTCTTTTCTTCTTCTATCCCTTTCTTCCTAATTGATGATGCGACTTCCTGGAGTTTGGAAGTTGGGTCGTCACAGAGGAGCTCTATATCTTTATCGTTTACGTATAAGTATGGTTCCACGTTGAAGCGTATCATGTATGGCCCTGTATGCAGCCCTTTGGAGTGCCCGTGACCCCTTGTAGTATTGCTTAGGTTGCCCCAGTATGTGCTGATGTAGACCTATTCTTGTAGATGTTGGAAAAGTATGGGCTTTGGAGATGTGATTAGCTCAGTTTAGCATGTATTGCCTCTTAAGCTTCGGCTTAGTATTCTTGTTCTGCTTTGATCTTATATATTATCTTTATGACATGCCCATGTTTCTTATGATGTAGTACTTGTCTTCTACCATGATTGCCTTGATTGCAGGGTTCAGATCGGGTTAAGTACTGTAGCCTCAGGATGGCTTCCTGTGCAATATGAGTTTGATTGATTCAATCCCTTTTTCCTTTACATCTAATCTTTCTTAATACGAGGCAGTCTTTCTGGCATCACGTCCTGCCCCATCTTCCTACAATGAAGTTTAGAGTAAGAATGGTGTAGCACTTACCCCCTAAGTCAACGACGACTCCAGGTTGTTGTAGACTTTTCATTTCAGAAATTCAGTCTGCCGATCTTGTTTGCTTCATTTAATTTTCATTTCTTTCGGAGTGGGAGAAGTCTTTTCAGCTATTCTTGCATTAATGCTCTTGTACATGTGCTCACCTTTTATTAATCTCTTTTCAAACTGCTATTTCATCAGGTTTTTCTTTTTTTATAAGCATATTCTTCTTATTCTTTGTACTCATTGTTTTAGCCGTCAATCCACATTTCACAAAAATCCTTGATTGCTTCGATCGTGCGACCAATATTTAAATTATGGTATGTACAACTTTCTTCATCTTTTAATAATTTCCTTTTGCTCGAGAAGAGTCTTTATTAGGTGGATTTCCAATTTTCATACATAGGGTTTTTCTTTAGATTGAAAATAAGAGAACTTGCCTCAATTCTTGTTTGATTCTTCTTTGAAGTAATCTTTTGAAAATTTGAAATGGATTCCTCTTCAGTTTCCTCCACACTCCCTCCTTCTAGAATAACTCGGATGGAAGATGCCATTGGCATTCTCAAGCAATTTGGGTTTTCTGGTTATCAAGCTAAAGTTCCTGAACTTCATGAACATAGTAATACACCACCAGCTAAGTTCATCTCCGTCACTTCGAAACATATTCGATGTGGTATTTATCATCCCATGCGCTTGACTATCCATCAATGAATTACTTCCCTTGATTTTGCCCCGGTCCAACTTTCCCATCATTCCTATACTCCTGCCCTAGCCACCTTCGTTCTTTATGCTGAACATGGCTTCGACCTCACCAATGGAAGCTTATTATTTCTTTGAAGGTAGGAAGAATTCTTTAAAAATCAATGATGGCTTCTTTTACCTTTAGGCTAGGGAATCAGTTATTCCTGATGTTCCACAAAAAACCGAAAAGTGGTCTGAGTTTTATTTCTTTATTTCAAACTTAGAAAGTTTTCCTTCTTTCTCTCGTCATTATTCTGTCCATACCATCTCCTTTGAGTAAAATGAAAGATTATATGATTTTCATAGATGACATATTTTGGGATTGGAAGTAAGGGATAAGAAAATAAATAAGTTTTTAATGGATCGAAACTACAAAATCATAATCTACTGTGTCTTCACCACACATTTTCTCGTAGCAGATTTAAGCCCTCTTCTTCTTTAACTGAATCTGGGAATATATGTTATTTGCCATATATTTTTTGGAATTAGTATTCTTTTGAATTTAATCTCGTTGCTCCTTTTCCTTTGTAGGTAAAATGGATGCTAAAACTACTACACAATCCGCCACGTTATGAAGAAAGCCAGGCCTCAAAGAGGCCACATGAGGGATCTAGTGGTTCAGACTCTACTTCCAAAAGACTACCCCCTTCCATTGCTTCTGATGTTCCGCCTCTTCCTACTAAGGCCATTTCTTCCCCAACTGTTTCTACCATAACCGTGCAGATTGCTTCTTCTTCATAGTGCGATTCTACCCTCTGTGTGGGCTACCCGACCATGCCAGAAGGAACTATGTTTGCTTTTATAGAGAGAGTGGGAAGAACTATAGGGAAAACTTTTCCATAAGTTGTCTCCTCTACCCCCTTCAATCCTTTCCATTTTGACTCCTGAAGTGTTTCTTTCTGACTTCTTATCTAAACAGGAGAAACTCTAGTCTTACATGAATGATCCTCTCTTTCCCCTTCTCTTCTTTTTATTACTTATTTGCTAGTTATATCTTTCTGACTTTAGTTTTATATAGATTTCGGCATTAACAATAAAGAAAGAGGTAGAGCACTCATTCCTTGCTTTTTAAATAGGTGGCAAAACTTGAGGTTGATCTTGCCACCTCTAATACTAAGAATGTTGCAATAGCCTCTGCTAAGTTCAAGGCTGAAGAAGATGCCAAGATATCCTAAAAGAGAGCTGATAGGGAGGCTAAGGATGTAGAGGATATTCGAACTTCAAAAGATGGTGGGCCGAGGGAGAAAGATGAGGCATTAGCCAAGGTGGAAATAGAGTTGGAAGTGGTGATAAAGAAACTGACACAATCATAAGACGAGCTTGATAAGTTATTTCTGATGTGATTTATGGCTTTTATGCTTCGGCTAAGCATGACTTTGGGACAGAGGTTAAGCTTGAATTCTTGGGGGACGAGGAAGAGGTTGCGATGCAAAAGGTAGTTCCGGACCATTCTGACCATTCCACTGGAAGGGAGATGGTTGAGGTTGACCCTAAAAACCCACAACCTGAGGAAAAAGAGAGAACATTTGCACACAAGGTTAATCCAAATTCTCCAATAGATATAGATGTTTAACCTCAGATCTACAATGTCTCTTTTTGTATGAAGATTCTGAAACTTGTTTTATTGTGTGTAATGAAACATGATTTTCATTCTATTATATTGTGAATGATCATGTTTTCTTATTGTTTTGTTTAGTATTCCGAGAAGAATGTGTTCACAAAAAAATGTTAAGGGAGACCATGGCTAGACTTGGAAACCAAACCCTAGATCACCTTGGTTCAGTGTTGTGGCTATAGGAAGGTGCAAAAAAGAGTTAGACAAGTCTTATATGAAGCTTAAGGATAAGACTCAAGAATTATTATCCAAGATAGATCAGTTAGTTCAATAAAAGGAGGCTCTTAGCAATTTCATATTGCGCCGATGGCGTTATACACTACAGAATGGTTCATTCCAACCTGTTAGTCCCCACTTAGAGTGGTCTAGGCTTAAGCTTAGAACCTTGATTATTGAATGAGCTCTATGTATCCTCATTATTTACGCATGATATTCAAGTGCATGGATAAGTAGAGATAATATAATAAATGATGGATGTTCATTGCTAAAACTTTATCTGTCAGGTCTTGATTATGTAATCAAGTTTTATTTTTACTATCGATTAAGTTGTTTCTCCCTAAGTTTTATTCAATGTTAACTATGCTTGTCATTAGGATGCTTTGGCCTCTACTATTGTTCCTGACCTTAAAGGTTCTGATGCGATTAAGGCGGAGGATGCTCTTGAAGATGAGGTTTGCTCATGAAGGGCTCAAAAATGCCAAAGATGCGCTTGAGCGTCGGTATGATTGCAATACAAAATGTATGCATGGTCAGGGATTGCTGCATCAAAGTTGGAAGGGATAATGCAGACCTTAAAGGAAGGTGAAGAGCTCTATGGTATTATTTATAGAAGTGAAATTGCAAAATAAAAGAAACAGGTGGAGGAGATGTCGTTAGAAATTGCCAGACTGCTCAGTGAGAAAGAGGCAGCTGAAAAAGGGAGGATGAGTACGGTGTCATGCTTGTACATTGTTCTTGTCCTTCTTATAGGTTTGGGCCTTTTTATCTTTGTAATAATGGATGGAAAACTATTGCCCATGGGTTATTTGGTGACTTTACAAGGAAAATCATAAAAACAAGATCTCAACTAATGAAGCTCTAGATGACACAAGGAGAAAAGTTGGGTTAATGATATGCAAGCTCAAGGAGTTATTACAAGTTGCTTAGGCTAAGACGACTACTTACTAGGAAAAACTTAAGCAAGAGAAGACTAAAAGTAAGAGGGTGGAGGCGTTCCTGCAACGAACCCGAGATGTTTTAGAATTCTTTCACCCTATAGTAGACCATAACCTTTTGAACAACAAAGAGGACTTAGAAGTGATGGCAGAACATCTATGGATTACTGGGTAGGATCATGCTATGACCCTCACAATACCTTTCTTGCTAGTGCAGTCCCACCTTTTCCAATCTTAGACATCATTTTAGTGTTTAATTGCTAAGACCTTTGGATGAGGGATGTTTTTATTAAACATGATAATATTTGGTGTGATTTTGAAGTTTTCTTATTAAATTACAGGTCTCTACAAGATTTGCAAGCTTCTAGCATTCTTTCCTTGCTTTTTTATATCATTATGGACTTAGTTAATTTTCCCGATTGGCTCATCTCGATCAGGGTTCAAAGGTTGCCGCACTCAAAGAGAAATTAACTTATGCCCTAGCACGAGTAGCAGAAGTAGAGGACTTATTAAAGAATGTAGAGAGAATATATGGGGTAGTATATAGAGATGGGACCAAAAAGTTAAGGCAAAGGATCGTGAAGGTGGACAAAGAGATTGTGATGCGCACGTGCGTAGAAGATGATCCTCTAATGGGTCCTGCTTCATGCGCCTCTCTCGGGGTCGGATGCAATTCCTATGCTCCCTTCCAAGGCCAACCCGAACGAGGTTCTCAAGTTGAAGTATGATATAAAAAGTTATTATGAGGCTAAGATAAGAAAGTTGGGTGATTATTACAAGGGAGAGTTGGGGACGCCAAATACTTGGGTTTCACCCTTCTATTTTATGAGGATGAGCTCTTTGGCCTCTTCTTTAGGAATTCCAAAAATACAAGGGAGCACCTTTTAAGCAAGATCGACAAAAATAGGAAGATGGCTATACGACAAGTGAAGGTCTTAGAAAATAAGATATTCAACTTGGAATGTGAGGCACGATTAGAATCCATTACGGTTTCCTAGGGTGGGATGGATAGGGCGTCTCTATTAGAAGAGCTTCAGAAAGAGAAGATGAAAATGATAATTGCAGAAATTGACGGGCAATGACCGTTGATGTTTTTAGATGTTTCTGGGCTGGATTGATTTGTCCTTCTTGCATAACTGTGCCAATCATAAATACAGGTATCAAGATTCGAGGATGTTTTGGCCAAGGCCAATTATGATCCCTGCGTTGCTTGTCGCGATTCTACCATAGTAGTGCCACTTGTGCTTGATCATCATTTTTTATTACCAAGCTGGACGATCAATCCCCTGCTTTTCGATTGTCAGGTGGTTCGTCTCAACTTACGGTATTGCGTCCCGCAGGTCATACCAGTGCGGAGCAGTCATAACTAATTCGTCTTTTGATTCTGAGTCAGATTCTTAGCATAGGCTTCATTATGAGGTGTTATCATATAATGTGACCTTGGTTGTAATCTTCTGTAAATTATGTATACATGTATATGATACACAATTTCATCTTAGTAGGAATGTAAGGATCTAACTAAGTATTGGTAGCTCGGTTTTTGGATGCATACCTGGCAAGCTTTGAACAGTATCTTAATTTGTACCTAATCGATAACTTGCGGTAAATTCCTTGTATTATTCTTTCTTGCCATGTTTAAAATAGGCTATTGAGGTAGCTCGTGCCCCCCTCCCCCCCCCCCCCCCGATCTTGACACATAGGATGTAGTCTTTTCTTGTATATTTGATACGATCTGATCACTTGTTTGGGTATGGTATCCTGTGCTAGCTTAGCCGCATGCTTTATACGACCTACTCCCTTGTTTGGGGTGTAACGTCTTACATACATTTGATTGCATCATTATCTAGCGTTACCATTCTCATCTCTTAGATTGCCTTTGTAGCATGTAAGATGTGACGACGATGAGCTACAAAAAGTAATTTGTTTGTGCACTTAGCATGGACTTCCCTGTTTTTAAGGGTAGAATATAGCTTTAATTTTAGCATCACCGTTCCCTTTTAGAGGAGTGTCGTTGTCATTCATGTTTTGCATAATATTTGCAATTTCCTAAACAATGGCAGTGAGGCTGTGAAACCATTTTTGTGTGTTCGGCATGATCTGCTCCGCTGTTTGGGTGCACACTAGTGTGTTTGTATTTGACTGAGAAGTCGGATCATGCATATACAACCCTCGCTTGCGCATGATTTTTTATACCAACTATGGTTGCCTAATATTTGTATGTCCAGTGTGCTATGTTAAATGAGTTAACATAGAGAAGTTTTTATACTGGTTTAGACCGTCCAATATCCTGATGTGCACATAAATGTGCATATTTTTACCACCATATTTAATCTATTTAAGTTAAATAAATGATCATATTGGGTATTTTAACTTGTTTTAACCAAAATCCATATTAATTCCAAATTGTCACATATCTGTCTTCATATAGAGGTAAAACAGTCATTTGTGTGCATATATTTCTTTGAGAAAAATTAATTGAAAATATATATATATTGTAGGAATTTGATCTCAAATAGGAGTGGTTTTATGAAGGAATATGTATGCACAAAGAAGATACAAAAGAATGAAGATGGAAATAATTCAAAGTGAAGAACATGAGGACCCCACTTACCCACCTACCTTAATGTACAAATTAGAGGCTAAGGCACATGCTTATGGAATTAATGGCTTCATGTACACTTAAATGATGATTAGTAGAAGCTAATGATTACTTGGCCTCAACACTTCCTCAAGGGTATTTTGGGCATTCTCCAAAAATGTGAATTAGGGTTTAGCACACGTATAGATACCCCTTATGTTTCATGTAACTCGCCCCTCTAAGTTAGTCTCGCTTTAATTAGTTTCAGGCTCAAAATAAAAGAAAGCTCCTCTTTTCTTTTCATGGCTACTTAGCCATTTTTACTTCATTTAACTTTCATTTTTTTTATGCAATGTTAATTAGTGCTCTCTATCTTTTACATGCTTCTTTTGCTTATTTACTTTCATGTTAGTAGTGTAGATTTATTTTTCATGCAGGTAGAATAGTTTTTTTTTTTCTTTTCTTTACTTTGCTCTCTTTTTCCTTTTCTTTTTCTTTCATGTTGGAAGCTATATTTGTTTTTTTGATAACAAATATGAGAGGCTAAACCCTTCAATTTAGGGGTAATGAAGCCTCTAATCATGTAGCTTCAACATTTTGATAATTATAGCTCGCTTTTTATGCTTAATGACAATGCTTGAAGTGTTTTAATTTGTTGTTTTTGTTTTGAATTTGATAGCCTATATTGTTAACACAAATAGGATATGCTTAAACAATCACTAATACAAATGTCTCTTCATCAAAATATGATTATGGCATAAGAAAGTGATTTGAAATTCAAATTTGATGGTCTATATTTCTAATTAATAGTTAATAGGTCATACTTAAAATAGATTTCATTTGCAACTTTGTTGTCATTTTCACGAGAGTTAGTAAGTGGTTTAAAATTTGTGTTATAGTTTGATGGCTTATGTTGAGCTAATTAATAGCACAAATGAGCCATACTTATGATAAACACATCATTTAAACTCACTTATGACCAAAAAAGAGATCATAATTTCATTAATTGTTGAATTATATGATCTAGAGAGTGGATTTATCTCTAAATTGTCATTTAACTCTCATATTTTTATCTATTTTCTTTTGCTAGTTTTTGTTAGTTTCTTACATTTCTAGTTGTTCACTCTCGACTTCGGTATAATTTGATTGAATAGAATTTTAAAATCATCAATTCCCTGCAGATCATCCCGTATTCGCCACGTGCTACATTCATACACCGTGCGCTTGCGGTTATTTTAATTTTGAAATTTTTCGACGGTTTTCAAATTCCATAGATTTTCCGTCGATTAAAAGTTTTTGGCGCCTTTGCCAGAGATTTGTTTTGGTTTTAATTTTCTATTATTCGAATTATTTTCATTTGATTTTATTTTGTGTGTTTAAGAAAAAAACAATTTGTGTTTGTTTGTGCGATTTTTGTGTGTGTTTTGTTGTGTGCTTGACTTTCTTGTTTTCTTTTCATTTGCATATTAAAAAAATGCACAATTTCAAAAACAAAAACAAAAAAACAAAAAAAAATTATGCAATTGCATTTACAATATCATTTTTACAATTTCATTTTTTATATAAAGCTTTGAATTTACAATTTCTCCTCTTTGCCTCACTCTCTCTCTCTCTTTTCATAAAACTGCAGATACAAACAGTGCCTATGCACTTAATGCAAAACTCTCCTCTCCGTTACATTTCTGTACAAGCACCTTCAATCACAATTCAATACTTCAACCACCGCTACTAAACCTGACCATCACCACTGTTATATCCATACTAGCCATCAACCATTTCAACCGACCACAGAATTCCCTGTTTCAAACAACCTCACCTCAGATAACCACAACTCCAAACCCATCTTTAACTGCTTTATCCACCATCTCTGACAATCTCCACAAAACCACCATCTTCAATTTCATTAACCTCATTGCCCTCATCTTGCCATCCAAACATTCTCCACTTTCACTTCAACATCAAATACCTGGTTCACTACAACCTCTCCCCACCCTCCACTGACAGGAGTAATTCACCATCGACACTAACAACCCACAATCAAAAGCTGTCATACAATAGCCCAGCCACACTCTAACACCTCATCATCTCCCACTGTGCTTGCAACTTACAGACTTCAACATCCTCCATTCACACTTCTACAGACTTGCAAGAAACTGCAGCTCCACCACCAGACAATCACCGCCATACTTACATACAATCAAAACTGCTTCTCTGCTCAACTTCTTCCCTACAAGCTACTGCCAAACACACATCCCCTAAACTACCTGCACAGTGCTATCCACCATACAATTCCACCACCAGAACATACACACTGCCTGTCGAAACCTAATCAACATCCCCACTCTGCCTCGCGACCACCCCTTCAGACTAGAACCCCAATCACTCCCTTTACCTCATCGCCATCACCAACAACAAGGACCACAAAGTCGACCAAACGCCTCGAACAATTCACCAACCTACCCTCTGCAATCACCGTCGCGACCTGCCTCGCCACGATTCCATCGCCTGAACAAATCCGCAACTCCATCTCCTTGCCACAACCAATCGACCACCTGAGCTACAAACCTCCTCGACCAACGAAGTACCACAACCCAACGACATCGCAACCCTAAGCGCAATTTTCAAATCGCGATTTCGATCTCTGGGAGGAGAATTTTGTTATTGAATTTATTTGTTCCAGGGAGGGGAAAGCTTTTGAATTGAGGAATTAAATTTGATTCGAGATTGGAGATCCAAAAAAGAAAAAAAAAAGAGTGTTCGATTTTGTTGTGTTCGATCGAGAAGTTGGCACAATTTTTTTTCTTCTTCTATCTTATCTTATTCCTAGCGGGTCGGGTTGCTAACTTTTGTGGGTAGGCCCCTTTTTTTGTTTACTTTATTTCGTTTTGTTTTGTTTAATTTATTTTGATTTAAATTGTTTTAAGTGCATCCCAAAAAAAAGTTGCTCGATTTATTGTGTTTAATTTGTTCTCTCCTAGTTTTTGTTTTGATTTATCTTTAAAGAGGTAAACAAATATATTTAAATTTTATTGTTTTGTTTTAATTTGGTTAGTGTTAATTTGTTTAAAAACAAAAAAAAATTATAAAAAAAAATGTATATATCTTATTTTTAAATTTCAGGTTGCCAAAGCAGAATTGCAGAAGGAGCAGAAGTGCTTGTTAAAATAAATTGCTTGCTTTGCTGAGCTTGCCAAAAAAAATAACTGCTTGCTTATTTATAACTTTCTTTTTATTTGCTTTGCATTGTATATATATATTGTGTTTGTTTGTCTTGCATTGTTGTTTACTTGCATTTAAAAAAATCCATTCGTAGTTGCATTTTTAATTCACGTTTAATTTCTGCTTTGCATTTCATTTAGAATTTTGTTAATAATAACGGTTAGACATCATTAACACTTAATTGTATATTAACAATTTGTCTTCTTTGAACAATTTAGTTGCTTGGTGTCTAGGTTACGGCATAGTAATAACCATTTATAAATGTTATGGTGATTCATAAATATTATAGTGGTTGTTCCTCTGAAGGTACTTAAACCATCGGCTGCATTGCTACGGGGATTCGTGGTGCGCCGATAACTCATGCCCGTTACCTGGCTGAAAAATATCTTATTTATCTAAGACAATTTTTGATTATACAATTTTGGGTTAACTTAGGATAGAAAATATGCAATTAGACCCTTGCATTCATTTAGTTGCATTAGTTCATGCATATTTTAAAAAAAATATTAAAAATCCAAAACTAAAAAAATTGTAAATATTCCTTTTCCTTTGAAATTTTTAAATCCTTATTGTTTGAAATTATAAAAAAAATTAGAAAAACCAAAATTCAAAAATAAATAAATAATAATATAGAAAATCTTTTCAAAAAACGAAAAAAAATTGAAAAATCAAAAACAAAACAAAAATCAATTTCCCTTTTGAAAAATAAATTTTATTTGTAAATATTTTTCCTTTATAAAAAAAAAACCAAAAACATTCTTGAAAATGTCTGAATTTCCATATTCACTTGAATTTTACAATAGTTGTGAAAATCAATATAATCCATATGATTTCACTCCAAATTCATATGAATATTTTGACAACAACTATTGTGTAAATAATTCAAATTTCGAACAACAAAATTTTCAAAACAATGACCAACCCTCGACTCTTGAAAATAGCATTTCATCTTTACTTGAAATCTCTACACAACAAAATCAAATGATAAATGAGTTGTATAATTCATATTTGTGCAATAACTCAAATCAAAGTTTTCAAAATAATCAAAATTTGAATTCACTTCAATATTCAAATGATTTCAAGTATAATCCATGCCAATTCAATTTCGAGCTTCAAAATGAATTTCAAAATTAAGACAAAAATGTGAACCAATTTTCAAATAATTTTGGCAATGGGAATAGTTTTAATAATGGTACGATTGAAAACTTTGGTTATCAACAAATTCAAAATGAAAATGTTCAAATTAATAATCATGAATTTGATTTTGTTGACCAAATGTGTTGGGTGAGTTTCGACCGGCCCCTTCCCTACCTCCGAACCAACTCTCACCGGACCTGCTCCACGCCTTCACCGCCGAACCACCCTTCTTCGAATTCCTACCGAACCAGTCGCCTGCCGAACCAAAGAGAACCATTCCTGCCGAACCAACCTCCTGCCGAACCAGCTCTCCACACAAGCCATGCCGAACCAATCCAAAACCACCTACCACCGAACCAACCATACCGGACCAAGATCTCATCTCCCACCACCTACCACCGAACCAACCATACCGGACCAACCCTCTATACACCACCGAATCAAACTCCACCAAGCTACGACCGAACCAAGCTTCGCCGGACCAAGCTCCGCCGAACCAGATGTGCCAAGCCAGATTGCTTCAACCCAGGCCCACTAGCAGCTATATACATCCGAGACTTCTGCCCCCAGCCTCACTCTATAAATAGAGGGGCAGGGGTACAACAATGGCAGACAAGTTTTGAGAGCTCAAGCACGGAAGGAACTTTCAAACAACTTTCATATACTTGTATACAAAGCTTTGTACTTGTAATCTGAAAGAAAAGAGAGAATAACATATAAAGTGGATGTAGGCACGTTCTGGCCGAACCACTATAAATCTGCGCGTCTTTTACATTTTAGCCCCTGTTTTTTATATATTTGCATAAATCACCCAAACCGCTAAGAACAACATAAAATCAACTAAATCATACGACTTTGAGGTGTCTGTCCATTTTTTGTGCAAACATTTTTGGTGCTTTCACTGAGAAGATCGAACCCGAAGCTTCAAGCTTCCCCCACTCAGCCTTCTTCCTAACAGCATCGCTTGGTGCCTGGACAACATGACTTCCAGGCAGAGAAAGGGAAAGAACATCGCAACTAGCAGCATTCCGGATCCAGTAATCACAGATCAAGAGAATCATCCCATTCCAACAGCAGTACCGAACAAGGATCAGACAAACCTGACAGCCCCTGCCATAGAACAACCGGCAGCAATTACTAGGGCAGATCTAGACAGAGTTGTGGCTGAAGTAACTAACCGCTTCAAATCCCAACAAGAAGATTTGGTGGACCAACTCATGTCACGCTTAAGGAATGCTAAAGAATCCAACCGCGACACTGAATCATGGGGTGAATCCCAATCCGGAGGATCTGGGGGGCGACAAAGGTCTTCCTTCTTCGAAGAAACTATCAACAGAAACAACAATGGTAGGAGCCGAGCCCGAACTCAGCCCGAACTCCGACCCAAGGAAACGCTTGGAATCGAACCCCGCATGGGAGGTATCAGGCAAGGATCGGATGTAGCTGAGCCGGTCATGCTGCCTAGCCAGAGAAACACCAATGAACGGAGCCGAGCTAGAATCCAGCCCGAAGTTGGCCCCGAGGAAATGCTTGAAACAGAACCCCATAGGGGAAGATCAAGCAAGGGCCAACTATAGCTGAACCTAGCATGCATCCGGACAGCCAAAGACAGCCGCTGGGAAACGTTAGGAGTGATAGACTACACTGTTATCCCAACTTTTGGCAAAGTTGAGATACCCATAATTTACTAGAAATCAATGATTACTATTCATGAATATCAACCATGCATTATAGGATAACCATGGATATCGATGAATTTTGTCCGAGTCCAGAACGGGCCACAGTTGATAGGACACGACAAGAAAGATCATAGGAATCTGCATTCCAAATTTCAAGACAATCCGAGGTCGTATGCTCAAGTTATGATGGAATCAAGATAAGAGGAATTGACATTGCTCGGTTCGAACCCATAGTGTTCGAACCCATAGTGTTCGAACCCATCATATTCGAAACCATCACCCTACTTATGTTCGAACCCATCTGGTTCGAACCCACGAAATAAGTCTGCGCCTCGAATCCATAAGCATTTGCCCCAGTTCGAATCGATGGAGTTCGTAGCCATCGGTTCGAAACCATCTATTTCGAACCCACCTGCGTTCGAACCGATAGCACTGCCATACCAATCTCGAACCCATCGGGTTCGAGTCCATCTAGTTAGCCTTGACTCCACTTCGAACCCATCACAAAACCTAGCTTCGAACCCATCACAAAACCTAGCTTCGAACCCATCACAAAACCTAGCTTCGAACCCATCACAGAGCCACACTTCGAACCCATCCTGAGTAGCTTCATTCGAACCCACTGGGTCAACCAACCACGATGACGTGTCTCCCATCGGTTCGACTGCGCCGAGATATATGGAGTCGAAGCGGTCAACACTGAGAGAAGTCCGGATCGATTCGAAACTTGCGCTCCACGTCACCACGAAGTCGCGTGCCACACTGGTTTCGAAATGATCGTTTCAAGCAACAGGGGTTCGAACGCAACAGCCTCACCGTGAAGTCAATTTCGAACCCTGCATATCTCCTAACTTACTGATCCAAATGCCATGAAATTTTCACAGATGCTTGCATACATGATGAAGAATGTCCACGCCAAATTTCACCTCGATTGGATGAATTCTTGATCGGTTCGAATGGAGTTCGAACCGATGCCAAAGTAGGCCCAAACTTTCCGAGACCGTACGTGCGGGCCCCCTCACGTGCCAGAAGAGGTCTCCCAAGTTTTCAGCGAGATAGCAGCAGCCTACGCCTATAAATAGACCTCCAGGTCATTCAGAAAAGGGATCTTTTCCGCCATTAAACGCCAAGACTCTGCCGGATTCAAGTTTAACTATCAGAACCACCGTTGTACCTGAATTTCCGAACTACAATTCATTGTAATCCGCTGTAATCGATTGTAATCAGCGAAGAATATCAATAAAAGGAAAAACCTTTGAAGTGGACGTAGGCCGGAGATAGCCGAACCACTATAAAATCGTGTGTTCTTGTTTACATTTACTATTTTGCTACTTAGATCTGCGATTTGTGTTTGGATATTGCTGATTTATATTCCAACACTGGTGCTTTCACACTCATCGGGGTTTGTGACCAATTTTGGTGCAAACACTTTGGTGCTTTCACTGAGAATTGAACCAGCACCCGCTACATCAGATTCAGAATTCAGATTCAAAAGTTTGAAGAAACTCCAATCCGGAAACAATGACTCGACATACGAGACAAAGAGTTGATAGAAGCCAACAAGGAGGAAGCCAAGAGGCATCCTCCAGATCAGGAGAAGGACAAGCTTCCGTCTACATCACCAGAGACGAGATGGAGGCCATGGCTAATTCATTGCGCGAAAGCATAATGAAGAGTCAACAGGAGATGCTGCAGAATTTCCTCGAGCAGATGAGGGCGGCAAATATGCAAAACCTTGGACCAGCTACAACAGCTACGAGTACGGGACAAGGAATAAGGATTGCAGATGCAAATGAAGGACAGGCTCAAGGCCAGAATACAGGGATTGAAGGTGGTCAACAAGGCCTTGGGGGCAGACCCTCAGGGTCCGATACTGGAAGGCCAACAGACGGAGCCCAACAGACAGGAGCCAATGCATACGCCAACGAGCCACCAGAAGAGTACGTACCGGAATTCCCTTCAAGGCTCGGGGGGCAGGACAGAAACTTGACAAGGGGGCAACCCCTAGACGGAGATGAGAGAATGATAGGCCTAATGCGACGAATCATGAGAGGAGGATTGCCTAGCGGAGGCCTAGAAGAAGTCAGTCGGAGTCCATTCACTCCGAACATCCGAAATGCAAGGAACCCTCCAAAGTTCAAATTACCAGCGCTAGATCCCTATGACGGAAGATCAGACCCAACCGTACACATCACAAGATATATCAGGCACATGGAAGTACTGGGGGCATCCGAGGAAGTGATGGCACGATGCTTCCCTCTATATTTATCAGATTTAGCTTCACTATGGTTCAGACAACTAGAGACTGGATCAATTGGAACATGGAGCGAGCTCGTTGATTGCTTCATGAGACAGTTCAGGGTCCACGTGACGCGACCCAAGAGTGTGATGACTTTAGCAACAATCAAGCAGAGGACCGGAGAGTCCATAAAAGATTTTCTACTCAGATTCAACGTGACAGTGACTTCTGTGGATCGCCCGGATCCATCAATGATTTTGATGGCGGCGGTGGCAGGAGTCGCGGAAGGCACCAAATTTAAGGATTCTCTAACTAAAGATCCACCGCAAGATCTTGGAGAATTCTTCCATAAAGCTGAAAAGTTCATTCGATTAGAAGAATCACGAGTCGAGAGTCGTGAAATAAATGCCACGAAAAGCATAGGAACCTCTGGAGAGCAGTCCGGAGCGGACAAGGGAAAAAGGAAACAGGATGACAGACATGATGGTCCTGATAAACGGAAGAAATTCCGAGAACCAAGATTCAGGCAGTACACAGATCTGAATGCAAGCCTAGAAAGAGTCTTCACTGAAACCAGGGGGCAACTTCACTATCGAAAACCACCTGTAAGGGATCCCACCGAGCGGGAGCGCAGGACTGGAAAATATTGCCTATTCCATGAGCTGGATGGGCACACCACAGATGAATGCCGTCACTTGAAGGATGAGGTGGAAGAACACGCTAGAGGTGGTAGATTACCGCAGTATGTCAGAGAACGGACAACAGCGACAAGGCATGAACAACTACCGCCTCCACCTTGCAGGAACGATCCTGGATCGGGATCACGACTCGTCATCAACTGATCAAAGATGGCAAGGGCCAAGTCCACGATCTGGACTTCGGTCGAATAATTTTATTTAGATTTATTTTCAGAATAAAACGGTTACTCCACTTACACATGTACGGGAACCGGAGAGATCCCTAGGCATGCTCTGAGATGGAGATGAACCGCTACGCCCGGAGAGGCAATCCTTAGTTTTTTCTGATGTTTGAGATTGAACATCTAGAACTTGAATTTTAATAAATAAATTTGAACTTCTTGCAATAAACCTTTTGACCGGAGAGTCAAAGGATGAACATTGAACACCAGTATAAACATGATCGCTTTATAACCCCATCCGGAGAGACGAGGTCCGAAGGCAAGAAGTGAGTTGCTTCGCCGGAGAGCGACGGGATCGACTCACTTATACAAGAAAGATCGCCTTCACCCGGAGAGGTGAATCCAGAAGGCAAGAAGGGAGTTGCTTCGCCGGAGAGCGACAGGATCGACTCACTTATCGTCGTTTCCCCTTCACCAGAGAGTGACAGGATGGGATCCGACAAGAGTCCGGAGAGACTATGATCGGCCGATGATTCAGGTCATGACATCGCTTAATGTTCAACTGCTTTGAACCGGAGTGCAAGAAGTGGGTTGCTTCGCCGGAGAGCGACAGGATCAACTCACTTAAGCGCTGTTTCCCCTTCACCGGAGAGTGACAGGATGGGATCCAGCAAGAGCCCGGAGAGGCTATGATCGGTCCCGAACGACCATGATATCGCTATACGTCCTAACTGGGACCAGAGTGCAAGGAATAGAAGGCAACGCCAGAGAGCAATGGGATCTTTCTATTCAATCACTGAGTCTAGAATGAGCTCAGTAAGGGTTTAGAGCAGCCAATGATAGTCCAGAGAAACTATGAAACTTCATTCTCAACTCCTACGGGAAGAACAAACATTGATTTGGCTTCGAACAGCCACATACTTGATCGATAATGCCACAGCTATCAACGAAACATGAATTTATTACACTTGATATAAGACCGTTCAAAACATACCTTTTACAAAAAGGCATGTTTTGGGGGGCAAAGTGTTATCCCAACTTTTGGCAAAGTTGAGATACCCATAATTTACTAGAAATCAATGATTACTATTCATGAATATCAACCATGCATTATAGGATAACCATGGATATCGATGAATTTTGTCCGAGTCCAGAACGGGCCACAGTTGATAGGACACGACAAGAAAGATCATAGGAATCTGCATGCCAAATTTCAAGACAATCCGAGGTCTTATGCTCAAGTTATGATGGAATCAAGATAAGAGGAATTGACATTGCTCGGTTCGAACCCATAGTGTTCGAACCCATCATATTCGAAACCATCACCCTACTTATGTTCGAACCCATCTGGTTCGAACCCACGAAATAAGTCTGCGCCTCGAATCCATAAGCATTTGCCCCAGTTCGAATCGATGGAGTTCGTAGCCATCGGTTCGAAACCATCTATTTCGAACCCACCTGCGTTCGAACCGATAGCACTGCCATACCAATCTCGAACCCATCGGGTTCGAGTCCATCTAGTTAGCCTTGACTCCACTTCGAACCCATCACAAAACCTAGCTTCGAACCCATCACAAAACCTAGCTTCGAACCCATCACAAAACCTAGCTTCGAACCCATCACAGAGCCACACTTCGAACCCATCCTGAGTAGCTTCATTCGAACCCACTGGGTCAACCAACCACGATGACGTGTCTCCCATCGGTTCGACTGCGCCGAGATATATGGAGTCGAAGCGGTCAACACTGAGAGAAGTCCGGATCGATTCGAAACTTGCGCTCCACGTCACCACGAAGTCGCGTGCCACACTGGTTTCGAAATGATCGTTTCAAGCAACAGGGGTTCGAACGCAACAGCCTCACCGTGAAGTCAATTTCGAACCCTGCATATCTCCTAACCTACTGATCCAAATGCCATGAAATTTTCACAGATGCTTGCATACATGATGAAGAATGTCCACGCCAAATTTCACCTCGATTGGATGAATTCTTGATCGGTTCGAATGGAGTTCGAACCGATGCCAAAGTAGGCCCAAACTTTCCGAGACCGTACGTGCGGGCCCCCTCACGTGCCAGAAGAGGTCTCCCAAGTTTTCAGCGAGATAGCAGCAGCCTACGCCTATAAATAGACCTCCAGGTCATTCAGAAAAGGGATCTTTTCCGCCATTAAACGCCAAGACTCTGCCGGATTCAAGTTTAACTATCAGAACCACCGTTGTACCTGAATTTCCGAACTACAATTCATTGTAATCCGCTGTAATCGATTGTAATCAGCGAAGAATATCAATAAAAGGAAAAACCTTTGAAGTGGACGTAGGCCGGAGATAGCCGAACCACTATAAAATCGTGTGTTCTTGTTTACATTTACTATTTTGCTACTTAGATCTGCGATTTGTGTTTGGATATTGCTGATTTATATTCCAACACTGGTGCTTTCACACTCATCGGGGTTTGTGACCAATTTTGGTGCAAACATACACCACCCCTACAGGCCATCCAGACAGAATCGATCCCGCAGGGAAGAACCAAGCTCTTTCTTATCTGCCCCATATTCTGATGAGAGGATGGCACGATTGTTCAGAGAATGCGTCCAACGGGACCAAAGAGATCGTGGGATAGGTGCTAGGGTAACCAGCCCTTTCACCCGCAGTATTGAAATTGCCATCACCCCCCGAGAGTGGAAAATGCCGACAATGGAACCATACAAGGGAACCTCTGACCCCGTTGTACACCTGTAAAGATACACACAACATATGCTCATGAGCGGGGCAACGGAAGGAGTATTATGCAAATGCTTTCCACTATTTTTAGCAGATCTAGCTACCTCCTGGTTCTGCCATCTACCCCAAGGATCCATCAGTTCATGGGAAATGTTGAAGGAGAAGTTTATCAGACAGTTCCGCATTTATGTGGAACAACCCAAGGATGCTTACTCCCTATCTACTGTCAAACAGAAACCCGGAGAGACACTGCAGCAATACCTAACCCGGTTCAATGCCGCAGCGGCAGCAGTTCAAGATGCCGACGAGAAACTTGTCCTAATGGCCCTATGTAGTGGTGTGCACCCAGATACCAAGTTTGCTAGAAGACTAACTAAAGAAAAACCAGCTACCTTGCCCGATTTCTTCCATGAAGCTGGAAAGTACATGAGACTCGAAGAGGCTGCCAAAAGGCAGACAGGACCACAGGCTAAGACGGCCCATGGAAACGCCCCCGCCGCAGCGAAGGACATTCGGAGAAACGACTCCAGAGACAATGCAGGGGGCAAGAAGGGAGAAAAGCGCTTGTACCGACCAGGACCGAGATTTGACGCTTACACTCCCTTGAATGAAACAGTCGAGAACATCTTTCTGGCCACCCAGGACGAACTTACATACAAGCGCCCCCCGTACAAGAAAGAGTCAGATCGCGCAATCCATTCCGGAAAATTCTGCCGTTTCCACGAGTCTCATGGGCACGATACCAATGAATGCCGCCATCTCCGAGACCTAATTGAAGAACATATCAGGAGAAAGAGGCTGGAATGCTATGTAAAGGGCTAGGACAGGACTCCAACTCCCGTCAAGGAAAACCCAGGGCAGCTCCACCCAGAAACAGGCGGAGGGAACCGCAACACCAGCGGTTCCAGCCAAGAGAAGATAGTGGTTCATACAATATCTGGAGGGCCACACATCGCTGACAAAAGCTGGGTAGAAATGGAAAGATATGAAAACTCACTTAGAAGCGAGGGAGACTGCGTCAATTCTGTTATGGAAGAACGCCACCCTAAGCGGAAGGAAAATAATGACATCACATTCAGTGGGCGCGACCTAGAAGGAAGGCAATACCCTCATATGGATCCTATGGTCATCTCTGCCTGGTTCGGCCCAGCTGAAGTTTTCCGAATCCTAGTAGACACTGGAAGCTCAGTGAATATTGTGTTCAAGCATGCTTTCGACAAAATGAAGCTGTCAATGAAGGACGTGTCTCCCTGCAACAAACCGCTACACGGTTTCACTGGAGAAGCAAAGATTCCCCTCGGACAATTGGATCTCTTTGTTGAATTGGGAAGTCATCCCCGCTCCGCCGTTCGGAAACAAACATTCTTGCTAATAGACAACCACTCGGCCTACAATGCCTTTTTAGGAAGACCAGCCTTGTCCGACTTCCAAATAGTCCTTGCCCCATGGTGCCTGAAGATGAAGTTTCCAACGAATAATGGAGTGGGAGAAGTAGAAGGGGATCAAGACGCCGCTCGGGACTGCTATGTAACCAAACTTCGCAATAATCGCAGGAGAGATAAAGGGAAAAATGCAAAGACTATTCTCTGCATGATAAGCTTGGAAGCATAGCAACTAAAGAAAGCCCCTCCTCTTCGGTATACCAGTGACCCTTTCAATGAATTAGACCCCAGGGACAAAGAGGAGGAGGCCACCGCCGAGCCTGCAGAGGCTATGGAATTCGTATCTGTAGACAAACGCGACCCAAGTAAACTGCTGAGAGTCGGATCTCAGTTAAAAAGAGAATTAAAGAATCAACTCATTGATTTTCTTCGCCACAACATGGATGTATTTGCATGGACGCATGCTGATATGACTGGAATCTCCCCGGACATAGCATGCCACGCACTAAACATCGATCCTACCAAGGTACCGGTAAAGCAAAAGAAGAGAAGTATGGGGGCAGAACGATCAGCAACCCTCGAGGAAGAAGTAAAGAACTTACTTGCCAATGACTTCATACGTGAAGCCATCTACCCGGAATGGATCGCCAACCCGGTACTGGTAAAGAAAGCTAATGGGAAGTGGCGAACATGCATTGATTTCTCCAACTTAAATGACGCTTGCCCGAAAGACTGCTTCCCTCTCCCCCGAATCGACCAACTCGTGGACAGCACTGCCGGACACGAACTCTTATCCTTTATGGACGCATACTCAAGATATAACCAGATCCCTATGCATGACCCCGATCAAGACCACACTAGCTTCATCACTGACCGAGGGTTGTACTGCTACAAGGTAATGCCATTTGGACTTAAAAACGTCGGAGCTACTTATCAGCGCCTCGTCAACAAGATGTTTGCAGAACTGATAGGACGAACTATGGAAGTTTATGTGGATGACGTGC
The DNA here is from genome assembly GCA_030765085.1 of Allium cepa. Taxonomy (NCBI): domain Eukaryota; kingdom Viridiplantae; phylum Streptophyta; class Magnoliopsida; order Asparagales; family Amaryllidaceae; genus Allium; species Allium cepa. Next base: position 833,659,066 of record CM060941.1, read on the forward strand.
TGGTAAAATCGAGGAAAGCCAACGACCATATAAACCACCTGGACGAGATGTTTCAAGTACTCCGCCAATATGGAATGAAGCTGAACCCTCTAAAGTGCTCCTTCGGAGTATCATCGGGAAAGTTCTTGGGATTCATCGTTCATGCCAGGGGGATTGAAGCAAACCCCGAACAAGTCCGAGCTTTACAAGATATTAAGACACCATCTACTCGAAGAGAGATGCAAAGCCTAAACGGGAAAGTGGCCGCCCTGAGTAGGTTCATCTCTAAAGCAACCGACAAATGCATCCCTTTCTTCGAAGCTCTAAAGAAAGACAAAGGAAAGTTCGAATGGACTGACGAATGCTCGACAGCCTTCCTTAACTTAATCGGGCACCTCCAGAGACCACCGATACTTTCAACTCTTAATGAAGGCGAGGAACTATACCTATACCTTGCTGTGTCACCACATCCCCTATGTGTCGCGCTGGTGAGAGAAGACAACCGCACGCAACGGCCCGTATACTTCGTAAGTAAGAGGTTTACGGGGGTAGAAGTCAGATACCCTAAACTTGAAAAGCTAGCATACTGTCTGCTTATCACGTCGCGGAAACTGCGACACTATTTCTAGTCTCATTCCATCAGAGTTTTAACCGATCAACCGCTAAGGCAAGTGCTCCATCGCCCCGACACTTCTGGACGATTACTTAAGTGGTGCATCGAACTAAGTCAATATGATATCACTTACCATCCTCGCACCGCTATCAAGGGGCAAGCCATAGCTGATTTCATTGCCGAATTCACTACCAACAAAGGTAAGGAACAATCTGAAATAGCAGAAGATATCAAATGGAATCTCTTCGTGGATGGAGCATCAAACGAGCAAGGCTCGGGGGCAGGTATTGTAATAATCACCCCCAGGGGAAGAAAGCTACATTATGCTCTAAGGTTGGAATTCGCTGCCACCAACAACAACACAGAATATGAAGCAGTAATCGCCGGACTGGAACTTGCCTTAGAGATTGGAATCCGTTCTTTACGTCTACACAGTGATTCACAACTTGTTGCAAATCAAATACTAGGGGAGTTCCAGACTCGAGGAGAGCGGCTCACGGCGTATCTGAAAAAGACCAAGCGGCTGCTCAATCAATTGGATCACTACTCGATCAAACACATTCCTCGAGAAGAAAATCAAGAGGCCGACGAGCTGGCAAAGCAAGCTAGCATGGGAGATGATACCACTTCTGGAACGATAACTGTCTCAAGGCTACTAACCCCGAGTTTCGAGCAAGTAAATCTGATAGCTGCAACTGAAGAAGAAACTTGGATGGCTCCTATCCGGAAATACTTACAAGATGGCGCATTGCCCAGCGAGCGTAGCGAAGTCAGGAAAATCTTGAGGAAAGCTTCCCGCTACACACTGCAAGAAGGAATCCTCTACCGGCGCGGCTTCTCTAACCCCTTATTACGATGTGTCGCTGGAAGGGAAGCCAAAGAAATCTTATCCAACATCCACCAGGGAAGCTGCGGAGATCACACTGGAGGGCAGACTCTGGCAAAGAAGATACTCCGATATGGATATTTCTGGCCCACCTTGAACAAAGACGCCTTAGACTTCGTCAGAAAATGTGACAGATGTCAGAAATTTGCCAAAATTTCTCGACTACCAACAAATGAGATCACTCAAATGACTAGCCCTTGGCCCTTTGCAGTATGGGGAGTTGACTTGATTGGTGAACTGCCAATGGGCCGAGGTGGAGCTAAATATGCTATAGTAGCAGTCGACTATTTCACCAAATGGGTGGAAGCAGAACCTCTGAATAAAATATCTTTGACAAAAATCATTAACTTCTTGATCAAAAATGTTCTGTGCAGGTACGGAGTACCACTCAAAATCATATCAGACAATGGACTTCAGTTTGACAGCAAGGAATTCACTAACTGGTGCCAAGAGCACGGGATTCACAAAAGCTTCTCATCCGTGGCTTATCCCCAGGCAAACGGCCAAGTCGAAGCTGTCAACAAAATTCTCAAAACACTGATCAAGAAGAAACTTGAAAAGTCAAAGGGCGCTTGGGTGGATCAACTTCCTACGACACTTTGGGCCTACCGCACATCTTTCAGAACATCAACAGGGCATACTCCTTTCTCTTTGGCATACGGATCGGAGGCAATTCTCCCAGTTGAGACTATTGTGCCTTCCCACCGTAGGATCCACTACAACCCAGAAGAAAACGAAGGACTCCTCCTCATGTCTTTGGATCTGATTGAGGAGAGAAGAAATGATGCAGCACTCAAAGCAGCAGCTCACAGACAAAAAGTGGCAGCACTATACAACTCCAAAGTCAAACATCGCAGCTTACAAAAAGGAGATCTTGTCCTCAAGCGAATCTTTCTATGCCCAGGAGCGCTGGATCCAATCTGGGACGGACCATATGTAATTCATAAAGATCTCCACAACGGAGCTTATATTTTGTCAACAGTGGACGGAGAGGTGTTCCAGAGGGCATGGAACATCCGACACCTCCGTCGATACTTTTCTTAACTTGTACTGCCCATATGAAGTGAATTAACAAAGAGAATCAGTGGACGTAGGCATTTTCGTGCCGAACCACTTTAAAAAACTTGGCTCTTGTTAAGTTGTTCCTTTATATCTTGGCTACTTGTTAAGCTTTATCCTTTGCTGTTGAACAAAATCCTTTGCAGATGACATTTCAATTCAGAGCTTCACAACACAACTCCACCTGGACAAAATCTAACAGTTACGCTACGATCCTATGCCCTCGCCAATGAGACACTTTGCTCCGGTATCCCTCTACCGCGAGTTAACTCATTGTTTGCCTCGGCCCTTAAAGCCGACTGTAATAAGCCGAGTATAAGCCACCGAGAAGGCCGATTATGCCATGGCAGCTCATTACAGCGATTCGGCTCGCCGGCAACTATGAACCGATCATAAGCCCCAACATAAGGTGTGGCCAGCCAGGGGCAGTTCATAGTTGACGATCGGCCCCCACGCTAGCCGGCCACAGTAAATCAAATAATACCCGCGATTACGGGCCATAATGGCCCGGGTAGTTACTGTACGCGATCGGCTCCGATGTGTCTTAAGTGCGGCTGTGGTAAAAAAGAAAACTCCCCGCAGAGGCGTAAGATGGGTGACAAATGTCTCCAAGACCCACAACTAGGGAAAGTGACTATAAAACCCGTTTGCCACGAACTTAAGCACATCGATGGCCTTCCGTAGCTGGAAGTTTTAATTTTCCTATATTTCCATTTCATTTAAAACTTTTCTCCTATTCTCCGTAACGATGCTTGAAAGTACAGGACATGAAATAGGGAACGCTCGCTAATGGGAACAGAAACTTACAATCGGATGACGAGACACTCAACAGCATTCCGTGCTTAGTCTTACAGGGCGCACAAAGTTGCCGTCCACAGCCGAAACATGAAGGGCGGTACCTTCTACTTTTATACATTAATGCATAGCTGCAGTTCATATTCACACATCACATTTACGTTGCAAAATGAGAAAATTATACTTTAAGCAAAAAACTTGGCATCAGGCACAGTCAAGCCACTAGTAACATGCATAGTTACATCACTTACACAGCACAACAAAATAGCGAAAACATTCCAACATAAAGGAATCAGTTTATGTTATGAAATTACATAAAGTCATTCATCACAAACAATATTATTACAGTCACATCAATGTTTTGGACTAACATAAACAGCAATAAAAAGAAATCAAAAGGTGGCCGAATCCGGACAAGGAACCAGCTGCGTCCACACTTCGCCCTCATCCTACCAACTCTCCAAGCCTACTTGGCCGCAGGGTCGGAGCTCCCAGCATGTTGATCGGAAGCCCCACCTGTCCAATTCAGAAGAGGAGTTCATTAAACAAACAGTAAGCGATCAAGTTATGAAAATCTAAAAAGAAAAGAGAAAGAGAAGAGAGACTCACCAGCGTCCACCGCTTGATCCTCATCCTCCAATTGCACACACGCTTCCTCCGCAGCAAGCAGCCGCATCCCCCCTTCACCGCCGCCTGCTCCTCCTTCGAAAACTGAGCGGTGGCTACATCCAGACTAAAGGCTGCTCCACCTTTCTTACCCGCATCAACCCTGGCCTCCTCTAAAGCCCGCAGATATACCTTGGCCATAACCCGGGGATAGTCATCCATCCAGGATAAGCTGCCCTCCTTCCAAGTGCGGAAGTACATGTCCTGCAGCATATCGTCCATCATCCCCTCATCCTCTTCAAACCTCTTCATCCGGGCCTCGGAAGTCTGCAACTTAGTGGCAGCAGCATCCCTCTCCCGCTGGTATCTCGAGCACTCAGCCTGGAGGGATCTCCTCATCTCCTCCATCTCTTCTTTCAACTTGGCTTGAGCAAGTTCTACAGCTTCAAGCCTCCCAGATATCTCCTCAACCTGCTCGAGGTCCGCCCTCCTAACCTCATCAACTGTGGTAATGGCCATGTCAATGCGTTTCTTGCAAGCGGCCTCCATTTTCCGCAACTCAGCTCTGCTAGCCTCTTCCATGGCCTTCTTCAGTCGTTGGGAGTCGGCTTCATGCTGCGAAATCTGAATAGCCTGGTCGGCAAGTTGCTTGGCCTGATCAGCAACCACTAACCGCAACCTTATATTGGCACTCCCTATCTCCTCTCCGGCCTTGGCCAATAGGGCATGATGTTCAATTAACTTCTTGGCCTCCTCCGCGACCCGGTCGATGTTGGCCTTGGCTTCGTCCCCCATAGCAGCTATCCGAGTAGTGAGCAAATCCAGATCTAGGGACTTAGCCTCATCAAGAACCCGAACCATGGGATTGCGGGGGAGAAGATGCTCGCCCGTGGCCTCGTCAAATAAAATATCCTGAGAGCTTGGGTCCAAATCCGGGTGGCCGGCAAAGGGATTGCGAGGCACGTCGGGACGTTTTATGCGGATAACAGTAGGATTCTCGGAAGGATGCGGAGAGGGGACAAACTCCGTGGTCTCCTCCGTGGTATCTCGGGAAGGCTGAGTAGGAGGTTGAGGACCAGGTGGTGAATCAAACAAGGAATGCCTCCTCTTCCTCTGCTGGATACCCTCCTCGATAACTCCAAGGAGAGGGCGGTAGCTGACCACGTCCCCAGGACGACCAGTAGGAGGCTTCGGCTTAGCAGAAGCTCTCATCAACTTGAATTATTCGAGGCGGTGTCGAACATCTGACGTTTTGGCCACCTGGCCTGCCCCTGGAGTAATGAATAAATGTTGCAAGCATGCATCAAATCATGAGGCAAGAGATATATCGAGTAAAAAAAAAGAACAAGAAAGATGCTTTTACTATACAAACCCTGCAGAGAAGGAGAACACTGCAATAAGTCCTGAATCTCATTCCAGGACGGAAGCGAACCATAAAATATTCCTAAGTCCCTACCATAAATGGAGTCTGCAGAAGTCAAAAGATCACCTTGAATCGCTGGAGTCGCCCTAGCTGAAGAACTCTTAGAGAATGGATCAGCGCCAGCCCCAGCCTTGTCAACCTCCTTTGCCTTCTCAACCAAAACCGATCCTTCCTCCGACTCCCCAAAAGCTTGACGGAAAGCATCGTCCGTCCACTCATGAATCTCTCCCGCTTGCCCGAAGGTTAAGGCACCAACGCCACTACCGCTCTGTCCATCTCCTCCTTCACCCTCACCTCTATCTTCCTCCACATTTTCCTCTCCCGGAGCAATTGGGTAAGTGCTAGGAGAGGGACCATCGGACTTCTTAAGTTTCTTACCTCCAACAACGGGAGGATTTGTAAAAGGTTCCCTCTTGCCACTCTTCACCGTGGCCCCTTCCTTGGCTTTGCAGCCTTCTCCTCAGCCGTGTCTCTCTGCTTAACCACGGACTGGTGTGGCAGGATCAAGTTGTGCTCCAGGAGAGTAGCATTCCTGATGAGGAAAGAAGCCGACCTGTCCCGTCCCGAAATGGCCTTTATTTCCGCAGCCATCTGGACCAGGGAATCACTCTCTACGACTGCAAAGCCACCTGTCGCTAGCAAGAAATAGAAGCATATCAGAAGAAGCACTGCATTCGGAACAAGGAAATTGTAAATAAAGTTCAACTTACAGCCAAAAGTGAAGAGGCGGAAGGAGACAGAATCGTCCTTGATAAAAAACCATTCTTTCTTAAACATGGTGAACTTTGAATTTAAGTCCAAGACCGGTTTGAAGGGCACTGCCGCTTCTAAACTAACATACATAGACCCCTTCTTGTAGCCTCTCAGATTATGCAAGTATCGAATTTCCCGGTTCGAAGGAGGGCGCCCATACCTCCTCTGGAAGATAACGAATAAGCACACCAGAATAGCGTAGGAATTGGGCTGGAGTTGGAGAGGGCCACCTTCAGATAGGTAATGAAGCTGACTATCCATGCATTGATCGGAGGAATGGCCCTACACATACAGTGGTATCTGCTATAAGCGAAATATCCTTCGGGAGGGTCATATGGCATAACTCCCTCTCCCGGCAACAGCATGCGAGCCCTGTCAATCCCGAAGGAACGAGAGATGACATCAAGCTGCTCCTCCCTGAGGGAGCTAGGAAAACAGTCGGGCGGAGAATTCAAGAGCTCCTGGGGGCCATACCCATCTACTAGCGATCTCGGAGCAGGCCCAGGACGTTCGGCCCGAACTGGGAGCACTGTGGAGGACTCTTCTCTGTCCTTGGACTTCCTTTTATCTGATCGGGAGACATTTATCTGCGACACAAGAAAGCATATCGTTAAAACACATAAAACTATGTAATCTAGAGTTTCGCTGGTAATTCAAGTACGAAAGTCCGTCCGGTAAGGAGTTCATTCAACACTCGGAATCCTCGAATTCATTCAGTAAGGCACAACCTAGAGCTCATTCGGCATTACAAATAAAGAGGTACATTTGGCATCCCATCCCTCGATCTCATTCGGTAATCGTACACTTCAATTCATTCGGTAATTAGAGCCCTAAAGCATATCCGGTAGAACAAAATGAAACCTCATTCGGCAGGCCAAGGACGAAAGTCCATCCGGTACTTCGAGGCCACAGAGCGCATTCGGTAATTGAAAATAAAGTTCATTTGGCAGAGTAGATCCTCACCTGATTCGGCAAAGACTTCGATTCGGCAGAGATAACGCTTTGACTCGGCAAAAACAAGGGAATGGTTCGGCTAATGTGGAAAAAACGGAGGCGTTTGACCCCTATTTATAAGCAAATATCAGTAGCCGGACAGGATTGGTTCGGCGCTAGAGACCAGATGAGAACACCCAAGCTTAAGGCAAAGCACGACACGTGCACGCACGTGCCCTACTTTGGTGGGCAAGTGTTGGGTGAGTTTCGACCGGCCCCTTCCCTACCTCCGAACCAACTCTCACCGGACCTGGTCCATGCCTTCACCGCCGAACCACCCTTCTTCGAATTCCTACTGAACCAGTCGCCTGCCGAACCAAAGAGAACCATTCCTGCCGCACCAACCTCCTGCCGAACCAGCTCTCCACACAAGCCATGCCGAACCAATCCAAAACCACCTACCACCGAACCAACCATACCGGACCAAGGTCTCATCTCCCACCACCTACCACCAAACCAACCATACCGGACCAACCCTCTATACACAACCGAATCAAACTCCACCAAGCTACGACCGAACCAAGCTTCGCCGGACCAAGCTCCGCCGAACCAGATGTGCCAAGCCAGATTGCTTCAACCCAGGCCCACCAGCAGCTATATACATCCGAGACTCCTGCCCCCAGCCTCACTCTATAAATAAAGGGGCAGGGGTACAACAATGGCAGACAAGTTTTGAGAGCTCAAGTACGGAAGGAACTTTCAAACAACTTTCATATACTTGTATACAAAGCTTTGTACTTGTAATCTGAAAGAAAAGAGAGAATAACATATAAAGTGGATGTAGGCACGTTCTGGCCGAACCACTATAAATCTGCGTGTCTTTTACAGTTTAGCCCCTGTTTTTTTATACATTTGCATAAATCACCCAAACCGCTAAGAACGACATAAAATCAACTAAATCATACGACTTTGAGGTGTTTGTCCATTTTTTGTGCAAACAAAATGGAAAAAGATAACGGGGATTTATTACTTGAAAAATATAAAACTTTTCGTGAAAATCATAATCAAATCTCAACTTGCAAAGAATCAAATAATAATTTACCGTTTATCGAAATTGGCAATTTTTATTCTCAACAAATCCAAATCGAAAATTTTCAAGTTAATAATCACAAATTTGACTTTGTTAAACAAATGAATGAAATGTACAATGATCACATGGATTTGGTGTTCGAAACATATTTGAATCAATGTGATAAACAAAACCAAATCCCAACGTGTGATGAGTCGAATAATAATCCATCTTTAACCCAAATCGACGATTTTCAAATAACAACTTTTGAAATTGAAAATAACAATCTTAATGAAGTTGTTGAAAACATTGTAATTGTGTTGGATTTCAATTCTTTTGAGGGTGTGGAACTAAATTTAAAATTCGACCTTCCTTTTTCCGATTTTGAAATTTTGAACACAACAACTTTGAATTTTGAACTTGACACATGTAATAAAGTTGTTGATAATTCAATAAAGGAAGACGAATTCAATGAACACAATTTCTTTGGACTTTTTGAAAACGAATTGTTAAATTCTGAAGAGGAAGATTTGAATCGCCATTTCAATTTTGAAATCGATAATTTGGAAGAAGTTTTCAATGATAAACTTGAATTTCAATTTGGTGAAAAATAAATGTGAATTTCAATCAATTGTTTTATCAACCCCAAAAATCATTGAAAACAAAACAACTCGTTCAATTTTTAATAAAACAAAATTTGTTTTTCCAAACCGACAATCAACTTCGAAATCTTTTACGATTTGGTTTTCTGCACTTGAGCTATGTCTCACATACCTGGGGAGACAAATGAATCGGTTTTTGGAAGGCCGATTCATTTATTCTTTAACAGCATACTGTCTAATGTCTTGTAAATAATCATTTTTTCATTTTCATTTAAATAAAGTTTATGTTTTTATTTTTCTCCTTCCACTTGAGTTGACTGTGGGGACACAGTCAAAATCAAGTGTGGGGGGAGACTCATCTTCATTTTCGATTTTTCATAATTTATTTTTATTTTTTATTTGCAAAAAAATCTCAAAAAAAAACAAAAGAAAACAATTTTATTTAAGCATTTTTGATTTATTTTTAAAGAAACACTATAGGATAAATATATGGTTTTGGCTTATTAAATTGTTATGAAAATTTATTTGTCTTAACAAAAATAAAAATGAAGTTTGATTACAAATAACAATGGTTTAACTAGTATATATGAAGATTCATATGTGTTAATTATGAAATATATCCTAATTGAAAATCTTTGTTTTAAAAAGTGGTTGACTTAAAGTAAAGATATAACATTTTTTTTGTCTTTCAAGTTAAATGGTTCTAAGATGATTCTATAAAACTCTCTCTCTCTCTCTTAAAAAATATAAAAAAATAATAACATCCAAAGTATTCACTCTCATTTAAAAGTCCTCACGGTTATGCATGAGTGAATTACTTAGAATATTTGATTATGTGCTTTCATACTCATTTAAAAGTCCTCACGGTTATGCATGTATGGAACACATGTAAAAAAATAGACTTAATAAAAACCATCTACGGTCGATAGGTGTACGCACGAAAGTGGGTGCACTCGCCATGCACTGTACTCCCCTCACATAAGCCCGAAAGGCAGTGCATGGGTGGTATATCTGGCCTCAGTTTACCTGAGCTAGGTGTGTAATTTTTCTTGCAAATAATGAGAGACCAAGCAATTGAAATCCTAGCACTATTTTTACTTATTTGATTTGATTTGTTATTGAAAAGAAATGAAAATATCACTTTGATAAACTTTGGTAATCAACTAAGGATCTATTTCATGGTTACACTTTGTTAACAACCGAAACAACGAGTTAAGCTATAGTCTATTTGTTATGATAAATTCGTTTTTATTGGAAATATTGACGAGTAAATGACTAAAATTTTAAGATAATGACCAAAACCTATATTTAACTTATTCGTGTCAATTTAAAAATAAATCCTTCATTTGTAAATATTTTCAAAAATTCACATTCATCTCTTTACAAATAAATCTTGCATTTTGTAAATATTTTCATCCTGCATTTGGATTTTGTGGGTAATATCCGCTGAAAACCCTCACGAGACAACACTTGTCGCACTGGGGACAACCAAAGGTTTAACGGCTTGTTGCATACGCTCAATGCAATCGTGCTCCCTACGAAAACAGATTCATCTTATTTTTTCTTTATTCGAAGACGAATAAAAAGATAAGTGTGGGCGTATTTGATGTGCACGTAAATGTGCATATTTTTACCAATTAAATGATTATATTGGGTATTTTAACTTGTTTTAACCAAAATTCATATTAATTCCAAATTGTCACATATCCATCTTCATATAGGGGCAAAACGGTCATTTGTGCGCATATATCTCTTTGAGAAAAATTAATTGAATATATATATATATATTTATATATATATATTTGTAGGAATTTGATCTCAAATAGGAATGGTTTTATGAAGGAATATGCATGCACAAAGAAGATACAAAAGAATGAAGATGGAAATAATTCAAAGTGAAGAACATGGAGGACCCCACTTACCCACCTATCTTAATGTACAAATTAGAGGCTAAGGCACATGCTTATGGAATTAATGGCTTCATGTACACTTAAATGATGATTAGTGGAAGCTAATGATTACTTGGCCTCCACACTTTCTCAAGGGTATTTTGGGCATTCCCCAAAAATGTGAATTAGGATTTAACACATGTATACATACCTCTTATGTTTCATGTAACTCGCCCCTCTTAGTTAGTCTCTCTTTAATTAGTTTCAGGATCAAAATAAAAGAAAGCTCATCTTTTCTTTTCATGGCTACTTAGCCATTTTTACTTCATGTAACTTTCTTTTTTTTATGCAATGTTAATTAGTGCTCTCTTTCTTTTACATGCTTCTTTTGTTTATTTACTTTCATGTTAGTAGTGTAGATTTATTTTTCATGCAAGTAGAATAGTTTTTTTCTTTTCTTTACTTTTCTCTCTTTTTCCTTTTCTTTTTCTTTCATGTTGCTAGCTATATTTGTTGTTTTGATAACAAATATGAGAGGCTAATCCCTTCAATTTAGGGGTAATGAAGTCTCTAATCATGTAGCTTCAACTTTTGATAATTATAGCTCTCTTTTTGTGCTTAATGACAATGCTTGAAATGGTTTAATTTGTTGTTTTTGTTTTGAATTTGATAGCCTATATTGTTGACACCAAATAGGCTATGCTTAAACAATCACTAACACAAATGCTTCTTCATCAAAATATGATTATGGCATAAGAAAGTGATTTGAAATTCAAATTTGATGGTCTATATTTCTAATTAATAGTTAATATGTCATACTTAAAATAGATTTCATTTGCAACTTTGTTGTCATTTTCACGAGAGTTAGTAAGTGGTTTAAAGGTTGTGTTATAGTTTGATGGCTTATGTTGAGCTAATTAATAGCACAAATGAGCCATACTTATGATAAACACATCATTTAAACTCATTTATGACCAAAAAAGAGATCATAATTTCATTAATTGTTGAATTATATGATCTAGAGAGTGGATTTATCTCTCAATTGTCATTTGACTCTCATATTTTTATCTATTTTTCTTTTGCTAGTTTTTGTTAGTTTCTTACATTTCTAGCTATTCACTCTCGACTTCGGTATAATTTGATTGAATAGAATTTTAAAATCATCAATTCCCTGCGGATCGACCCGTATTCGCCACGTGCTACATTTGTACACTGTGCGCTTGCGGTTATTTTAATTTTGAAATTTTCGACGGTTTTCTAATTCCATAGATTTTCCATCGAATAACATATCCCTACGACCAGTTTGGCTATCATATGATTATTACCATAGGAATATTTATACAGGGGTAGGGCAGTCTAATATCATTATGTCTAGTGTAGTAATTTGGCTGAAGAGCCAGATTGCACTGATGCAGTTCCTAGTGTTTGAGTCTAGTTTCACCGTTCTCGGTGTTGCGAGTGTCGTTCTTCTCAATCCACCTCGCATTTTGCTTGATCGGTGACTATTGGCAGTAAACTGCGAATGTGCATAGTAAGATCATTTATCCTTGTCGATAATACAGAGACCGGTTTAATTAACCAGTGCATATACATATATGTTTTTTACAATGTTTATTACATAAGTGGTGCAAGATGTTCTGATCTTGGGTTGGGCTCTTTACGCAGTATTGAATGCTTGTCTTTTGCAATTATAGTCATTGCTTCGACTTTAGCTTCTCCCTTGGATTCTAAATCCTTCATGCTCTCTCGACTATTTGTCTAACATGAGTTCCCCTTCGGGTTTAGGAGAGAAGCATCAAAAATCCTTATGCGCACAACTAGATTTGATTCCCTGAGGGGGGGAGGGGGCGGTGGTTGATCTTTCAAATTAGTGTGCATCTCAATTACTTCGACTTGCTGCAAGTCTAAGTGATTGAGATGAGTGCTGAGAGGCACGAAGTGGATGGCTCGGTTCCCAACAGTGCATAGAATCCTCTTGACATTGTAATTAGAGTTCTTGAATTTTGGTTTTGGGTTCCCTGCCATGATGGAATCACTATCCAAATCCACAAATGCCTTCATGTCTTCGCGCAACCTTTAGTCATTGATTGACAAAGGGGCGAAGAGCAGTTGGTAGAAGCCGTTGAACTTGATTCCATGCACCACGGATTGTTGAGTCCTTCTATCAAGTAGTTTGTGGCCGAACTGATGTGCACGTAAATGTGCATATTTTTACTACCATATTTAATCTATTTAAATTAAATAAATGATCATATTGGGTATTTTAACTTGTTTTAACCAAAATACATATTAATTCCAAACTATCGCATATCCATCTTCATATTGGGGCAAAACGGTCGTTCGTGTGCATATATTTCTTTGAGAAAAATTAATTGGTAATTTATACATATTTTTGTCGGAATTTAATCTCACATAGGAGTGGGTTCATGAAGACACATGCATGCACAAAATGAATACAAAGGAATGAAGATGGAAATAATTCAAAGTGAAGAACATGGAGGACCCCTCTTATCCACCTACCTTAATGTAAAAATTAGAGGCTAATGCACATGCTTATGGAATTAATGGCTTCATGTATACTTAAATGATGATTAGTAGAAGCTAATGATTACTTGGCCTCCATACTACCTCAAGGACGTTTTGGGCATTCTCCAAAAATATGAATTAGGGTTTAACATATGTATACATACCCCTTATGTTTCATGTAACCCTCTTAGTCAGTTAGTTAGTTTTAGCTTAGAAAATAAATCAAAGCTCTCTTTCTTTCCATGGCTACTTAGTAATTTCTTCTCTTATGTAATTCTTTTTTTATGCAATCTAATTCATGTTCATTTTTTTTCTTATTTAGTTCTTTTCATGTTCTAGTGTAGATCCCTTTTATTTTATGCAAGTATAACAGTTTTTCATTTAAATTTGCTCTCTTTTCCTTTTCTTTTTCTATCATGTTGCAAGCTACATTTGTTAATCAAATGACAAATATGAGACGCTAAACCCTTTTAGTTAGGAGAAAATGAAGCTCTCTAATTATGTAGCTTCAACTGTATGTTAATTCGCGCTCTCTTTTTCTGCTTAATGATGACGATAGAAATGGTTTACTAGTTGTTTTTGCTTTGAATTCGATAGCCTATATTGTTGACACCGAATAGGCTATGCTTAAATAGTCACTAACACTAATTGTCTCTTCATCAAATATGATTATGGCAAAAGAAAGTGATTTGAAATTAAAATTTGATGGTTTATATTAATAATCAATGGTTATTAGGTCATACTTCAAATAGATTCCATTTTCATTTTCTTTGTCAAGTTTCATGAATGTTAGTAAGTGCTTTAAGAGATGTGTTATAGTTTGATGGCTTATGTTGGCTAATCAATAGCACAAATATGTCAAACTTATGATAAGCACATCAATTAAAACACTAATGACCATAAAAGAGAGATCATGATTTCATGTATTGAACTACATGATCTAGAGAGTGGATTTATTCTCTAAATTGTCTCTTAACTCTTATATTTGCTTCTCTTTTCTTTTAGTTAGCTAGTTAATTTTCTAGCATAACTTTCCATCAACTTTGGTTTAATTCGATTGAATAGAATTTTAAAATCATCAATTCCCTACGGATCGACCCGCATTCGCTATGCACTACGATGGTACGCCGTGCGCTTGCGGTTATTTTTATTTCAAAATTCGTTCGGTTATTTTCTAACTCGATAGATATTTAGCCGTTCGAACAAGCTTTTGACGCCGTTTGCCGGAGAGTTGTTTTGATTTTAATTTTCTATTCTTCGGATTATTTTGTTTGATTTTTGTGTGTTTACTTTTAGTGTGTTTGTCTTGCAATTTAAAAAAAAAATTGTGTGTGTTTAAGCTTGTTTTCATTTTTGTTTGTGTTCATTTTGATTTTGTTGTTTGCTAGTTTCCTTTTTACATTTGCATATTTTTTTATTTAAAAAAAAAGACCACATATACAATTTCATATAAAACTAGTTTATTGCATTGCCACTTTTATATTTACCTTTCAATTTTCTTCCCTTGTTTACATTTTCTAAAATATTTAAAAAAAAAGACACTGTTACTGTTCTGTGCACTACGCACAAACTTCCCCTGCTCACTGCCCACCACTATCCTGAACAATTCCCATATCACTTCTCTGATTTCCTAATGAAATCAGTTTTCCCCTTTCAATGTATGGTTCTTTAAGATAGATGACTAGTGTGTTAAAACTTATAACATATTAAATTCATCATATTATGATATTTCTAACTACGAATTTTACTATCTTTTTCGATGCGATGGTTACAAGTGGTTCTCTGTCCACCCACCTTGTTAAATAGTTAATAATCACTATTGCATATTTATCTTTGACTTTAGATGTTGGAGTAGTCCAGTTATGTATATGCCTTATATGTCAAATGACCAGGGGCTTATCATTTAGATGATTTCATGCGATGGCATCTTAGGATATTGGTGAATTGTTGGGATCAATCACACCTCTGGATAAAATCTTATGCAGCATGGTGTGTCATACATTAGTAAAGTGCCCACCTGAACACTTTCTTTGCCAATTTTAGTAATTTAGAGTGATCTGGTTTGTTGAGTGCATGTCAAAATTAGCACTTGTTTGTGTGTTGGCTTCAGTTGTTAGAAGCCTGTAAAACTTACTTTGTAAACAAAAGAAAATATAACAGCTCTTTAACAAGCTCTGTAATAAAACACAGTTAAATAAAATAGAATAGAAGCATCCTATTTTAAATTCAAAGTAAGGTTTTCAAGTGATCAAGGAAATAAATCATAGGCCGGAGATTCAACTGGAGGTTTTCATAAGACTTGACAATGTTTAAGGTGAGAACTTGGTTTTGATATGCCTGTACTTGTTTAATAACTCTCTATTTGGTTTAACAGAGCGTGATTTTATGATTTTATAGCTTTCAAAAATCAATATCTCCTATATCGTTTTGAATTGGCCGATGGTGTAAACTAATTGAATGTTTGTTTGTGAGTCCAGATCACACCAAAATTTGTCTGAAGCTCGTTCATGATATATATTGTATGAACTCGCAAAATAACAGTAACAACTAATTTTTGACAAAAATTTCATTGTGTTGAAGATGTTTTACAAATTTCCAACATATTGTCTCGTCTAATCTTCTTATATTACAGGTGAGTTAAATATCTGTAATTGTAATGCGGTCTACTTGATAGTACTATCTTCTTATATTATTTATTGATGAAGGGTAGTACGGACTTTTGTCTTGGCATGTCATACTAGAGAAGAATGCTAGCATATCAGACTTGCTATTTTAAATAATCAGTACCTGTTGCGTTTAATAGACAGTTGCGAGTAAGCATACATTCTGAATACTGTAATTCTTCCTTTCAAGTATGGAGTATATATTCTGAATACTGTAATTTTTATTCGTTAGTCTTAAAACACTGTTATACAATGTGCTAATATGATTGCATGCATCTTTCTTTTACATTTTACATTTTGTGGGTAAACATATGAGCAATTCAAAAGCAATGATGTGGGTGCTACTGGGAACTTATGTTGTGCATGTTTAAAATATTGAATACTTGAGCCTGATCATTTATGAGTTACTTTTTCATGCGATTTCCTGTTTTTAGACAGTGTAAATTTATGTTTGGTCTGGTAAAAAATTTATCTTATTAACCCATTTCCTCTTCTTGCTTGCAAATGATGATGGAATATATTTTTTGCATGTCAGGTTGATGTTCGGGTTATTCAGCTGAGGCATACTCGTGCATTCACTTCAGATAACATTGAATTTCCAGAACTGTTATTGAATATTGAGTTAACTGTACCTGAAGTTAGTTGGTAAAAACACCTATCAGGATAATTATTTTTGTGTTACTTAAGACTTCATGTTGTGTATGTATATCTTCTAACATCTTTTATTTTGATATAGGTTTCTTATGGACTCGAGTGGATCAAGTGCGGCAAATGAATTAGGACAAACACAATCTGATTCACAAAGTTGGACTGAGATTCATCACAAAAGACCTTTAAGCCAACCTAAATCGATAGTATGGGATCACATGACAAAGATTGTCAGAAAGAAAGACGATGGGGAAATGGAGACAATTGCACTATGCAAGTATTGCAAAATGGAATGCCCAGCCGAGTCGAAGCAAGGGACAACTGGTTTACGGTATCATCTTTTCTATTTATGTCCAGATTCTCCTATATATAAGAAAAAAGACATAGATAAGGGTCAACCTCAAGATGGATTAGGTGGATCTTTGGTTCCACATTCTTTTAATCAAAATAGATGTATGTTAGCACTGTCTAAATTCATTGTTAAAAATGAGATATCATTTAGGATGGTAGAAAGCGAAGGGTTTAGAGAATTATTTGCTGAACTTCAACCCAGATTCGTTGTACCAGATAGGAAGAAATGTGCCTTGGCTATTTGGGATTTATTTACAATAGAAAAGACTAAATTAAAAAGTGTGATAGGGGATCAAAGGGTTTGTATTACCACCGATACATGGACTTCAGTTCAGAATATTAATTACATGGTAACTACCGCACATTTTACGGATAACGACTGGAAATTACACAAAATAATCGTAGCATTTACAAAAATCAATAGTCATAAAGGTGATGAAATTGGAAGAGTATTAGAGAATTGTTTGAATGAATGGGGGATAGATAAAATTTTTACCATCACCGTTGACAATGCTAGTGCTAATGATACTGCAATTGGTTATATAAAGAGAAGATTAGAATATTCTAATTCTTTATTGCTTAATGGAAAATATTTACATTTGAGATGTGTTTTTCATGTCTTAAATTTAATAGTTAAGGATGGACTAAAATTTTATTGTGAAGCAGTCGAAGGCATTAGAAACTTAGTCAAGTACATTCACTCATCTCCTTCTAGGTTAGACAAATTTAGATATTACTCCAACTTGATGAAAAAAGATAAAATGGCTATCGTTCCACTTGATTGTCCTACAAGATGGAATGCAACATTTAAAATGCTTGATGTTGCTCACAAGTTTAGAAAAGTGTTTGACAGGATGTGTGTAGAAGATGAATCGATTAAAGCTTACTTTAATGAGATGGTCAAAGATAAGAAAAAAATTTTGGTAAAAAGAACGGGACCTCCGAAACATGAGGATTGGGAAAGAAGTCGTATTTTAACTGAGTTTTTAAATGGATTTTATGAAACTACAATGAAACTTAGTGCAAGTAAGAATGTCACTTCTTCGTTAATTTTTGATGAGGTAATACTGATTCAAGAAGCGATTGAACAAGCTAGTGACAATATTCATGATTCTAATTTGCAAAGTGTAGCAAAATTGATGAAGGTTAAGTTTAACAAATATTGGGGTAGCATCGAAGTAATTAATAAAGTTATTTTCATAGCGCATATTTTGGATCCAAGGTATAAATTTCAATCTTTGAAGATTAGTTTTCTTGATATAGGTTGGAGTGATGGAAAAATAAATGAGTTTCTCAATGTTATAAAACATGCTTTAAATGAGTTATACGATGAATATAGAAAGAGCATGAACATACCTAATATAATTGGATCTAATTTGATGGTAAGAATTGAAGAAGTCGATGAACAAATTGATGATAATGTTAGAAGTAAAAAGTTAAAAAGACTTCAACAAACAAGAAGAGAAGAACAATCGCTTGAGATAACTAATGAGGTTGATCGATATTTAAATGATCCATTTGAAAATCTTATGAGTAGAGATTTCAATTTATTAGATTGGTGGAAAGGCAACCAAACAAAATATCCAATACTTTCCAAAATAGCTCAAGATATTCTAGCAATTCCTAGTTCAACCGTTGCTAGTGAAAGTGCATTTAGTCTAGGTCGGAGAGTCATTAATCCTTTTAGGGCTTCATTGGCTCCTAGAATGGTTGAAGCATTGGTATGTCTTAATGATTGGTTGAAAGCGGAGAATTTTAATTTTCATTAAATGCAATTTGAAGAAGACGTTGAATTATTCATGGATACGGAGGCGATATGTGAAGGTAAATAATTTTTAGTTGGTATTGATTTGTTATAGGCGCTCATCTTAATTAATTATTTTATATTTTATATTTAATTAATTAGTTGGTATCGATATGTGAATTTATGACAAAATAAGCATTTGATTACAATGGCATGTAACGTTGTGATATATGGATATAAATTTGCACACACAGGTTATAAAAAGAAACATTATTACATTATGTCAGTCATAAAATTCACAGTAGTTGCTTCACAGCTTTCCTTGAATTTTGCATAACAAATTTAGATAAATGAAAATATTCTCACTGTCAGTCATAAAATTGGATATGAATATGAAAAGTTGTTCGACATGTTTAGTAATACAATTTCAAATATGAATGATATTCTTTTTTTTGGTTAATGTTTTTTATTTTCCAACTTCCTTGCACCTTAACCTGAAATTGAATTTTTAATACTTTAAATAAAATAAAAATTCATTTTAATCTTAATGAGAGTCTGGGTCTATATACACATTAAAAAGTTACTTTTTTAAAGTCAATATGCATAATTCTGTGAAAAAACAAGTGAAAGGAAGATGTAAATTTGACGGGCTTAGACAAAAATGGGATCAAACCAAAGAAACTTGTCACGCTTGTACAAAAACTGGGCTTGTAACAGTATATACTGGACTTTTGTTTGATACAGGTTCAGCCTTATTTGATCACTTGGAGAACACACATATATTATTATCATATAAACTGATTGTATCTCCTTTGCAACGGAATCCGCCTTATTAAATTGGATACAATTTTAGCTTTTACTATCCAAATTTAGATTTGGACCAGACTTGGTTATTATTTATCAGGATCAGAACAGTTTCATTCCTGCTTAATCTAAGTTTTGATCTGAACCCGATTATAAATTTCAATTGTTCATGGTACAAAATATGTATCCATGCTTGATACCATTTTTTTGCTTTTATACTTTGCCTGCATACTTTTGTTTCTGAACACAGTAATAAAGAATTGAAGTATATTGAAAGGAGTTTAAAGCCTTTTGTTGAAATTATTCATGTTTCAGATTACACATTAATGCTAGTATGTAAATGCTAATTAATATTTTGTATAGGGACTTCTTCGTTATCCTTGGGAGCATCATCATCATCACAACAAAATGAAGCAGAATGAAGAACTATTGGCAAGAATATATGAAGACAACAAAATGGTTTATGAAGAAACTGTTCAGATCTTGTGGTGTTTCTTAGTTATGAATATATTATTTGAATTTAACAGTACATGTAATTCTGTATTTCCTTTTCTGTTATTTATGATTGTTTAGGACACATTTTGCTTGATCAATTCTGTTGCATGCTTGATCAATTCATGTATTAAATAGTCTGTTATGCAAATAGTGTGTTATGCATGATCAAGTACCTGCAAGTAGTTTTGTATGCAAATAGTCTCTTACATTAAATTTCTGTTCAGAACAAATTCTGCATATAAAAATTTTTAGTGTCGGAAAAATGGAATTCCATATTTTCTTCCTTATCTTCCGGTTTCCATCTATTGGAATTCCGGGGTTTACGGTACGGAATACGGAACATGTTATAACATTCCGTCAATAATTGGAAGAAACGGAAATGTCCCGGTTGGTACGGAAATTTTCCATTCCCACCCCTAGTCACAACTCGATACCAATTCCAGCAACCCACATTTGTCACTCCACATATTTGCCTTCATCACTACACTTCAAAGCTTCATCACAGTGCAAAATATCCATCTCCTGCTCGAAACAACCCACATCGAAAGTGCATAAACCAACCATCACTGCCACATTGCCATTGATCAACTCTTCCATTTCATACAACCTTCTCTGCTTACAAACACAACCACTTCCATAACAACTTCAACATACTTCACTGTCTGGCCATCTCCACTGACATACTCCTCTACAACTTCTATCACCGCTGACTACAAAACCGAACTTCCACAACATAAAAGATCAGTGCTCCACTACCTCCTCATTCATCATTACAACCAGCCCACCTTCAAACTATGCTACTGCACTGAACACGCATCCATAGTGCACAATTGTGCACGTACAAACATTTCTACCATCATTTTTAAGCAATTCAGCCATCCCTCCTCTGCAAAATCTTCCACCACATTCAACCAAGTGCCTACATCCTTTACTATCCCTTGCTTAATCACCTCCCATCACCCCTCTGGCCAGAACTAACATTGAGACCATCTACTTCTTTGAACATCCCCACATACACAACTCTACAAGCATTCTACAGACATCTTCCTCCAACTCGACAACCACTGCTATGCCTCTACTTCTCTACACCCTTCCACATATCACCGCTACCTGACTTCACTACCCACAATCTAAAAAAACCACTGACATCTACAACTAACACAGCACAGTGTACATAGCTATCACCTAGTCAACCACCCAAACATCATTATTGTCCACCATATCATCCACTCACTGCCATCCCACAAAATCCCTGCTGCTTCAAACCAACATAAACCAAAATTTCACCAACAAATAGGAAAAAAAAATTCAAAGACAAAAAAAACCTCACCTTGTTCATCACCGACCACCGCCTGAACAGCATCATCATCGCAACCTTCAAGTTCAACCGCACAATCACTCACAACAGCCGCCTCCGACCACTCGCCTCAACAAACCACAACCTCCAACCCCCCTGCTCGAACATCCAAAACACTTCTTCATTCTCCAAATCCTTTCCTTTGCCTTCTGTGAATCGCTTCCACCTGCCTTCCCCAAAATCGCTTCGACTTCGACATCGACATCTGCATCACCTACTCAACAGCAACACAATCGAACACCATATTCGAACCCACCAACCATGACTTTGGTTCCACTGCCTCAAATTGACCTGAAATTGCCTCAAATAACCCAATTCCTCTATTTTCCCAACCCGAACCAAGAACTTCAACCGGGACGAATTCGAATAAATATCGGAGTGATGGAAGGTGGAAATTGATTGTTAGAAATAGTCAATAAACATATGTTCCTATTAATAAGTTAGTGGCTTGAGTTTAGGAAGGGGTTAGTTATTTTCTTATTTAAAGCTTTGTATTTTCTATCGTTGAACAATAAGAGAATAACAATGTAGTTCTTTTTGTTTAACGTTGTATCTCTCTCCTTTCTCTATTTAAAATTCTAACATGGTATCAGAGCTTGGTTAGATAAGAGCTTGGTTAGATAAGAGAGGGGTAGAGAGATCTAGAGTGTCAAATAAAACTGCCAAAAAGATATCCTCCTCCAAAACTACAAAAAAAAGGAATCCCCACCGTGAAATGACAAATCGAGGTTCTCAGAACTGGATGCTTTCGCCGAAGTCTTGAGGAGTAGCTGCCGTGCTGATTTCGTCACCTACCTTAGTTACTAGTCGATGCCTGAAGCTCTTGCGGAGGTTTGCTGAAATTTGTTGTTGAAGCTGAACTGTCACCTGCAGGTTCGACGATGAAATCTCGCCTGGCTTCTCATCGCCTGAACCGATGAACGAGATGTGATATTTCAAAACTCCGAGCTGCTATTTCAATTTTTTTGGGATCTGGGCTGAGGTGTCGCTGCGAGTGGGTGCCCAAGATCTAAATCGAGATGCTTATCTTTGACTGCGTTACTTTGAGATGCTGTCAATCTGAAGTTTGTGCTATGTATTTGGTTAAGAGGAGATTTTGAAGGTGATGCAGTCGCAAAGGAAGTGTTGAAGGTTGATGATGTTGAAGTTAGGTGATGGGGAGTAAGGGTCAGTGAACTTGAGTGGATATGGTTATGTGTGTAGTGGATCGGTGATAGGGATGTTTGGCAATTTGGACAGTGAGGGAGAGGAAAGTATTGGTTTGTTGTGGTATTGTTGTTGCTTTGGGTTTCAGTGGCAAGATGCTGGTAGAAGTGTGGTTGATTTGTAGGCAGAGGGTGGATTACTGTTGTACTGCAGCAAGGATGGAAGTGTGGTGACTTGGTATGGCAGTGAGTGGCTGTGTTTGAGGTGTTGGAGTGAAGTGGTTAGTTGGTTGTAGGAGGTTGAAGGTGATGAATGATTGAGGGATTGTATGCAGGTTAACTGATGGAGTTGTATATGTGCAAGTGTGGTATTAGGATGGTGAACGTGACTGAAGGAGGCTGAAGGAGATGCAGGCAATGGAGGTAGGTGGTAGGAATGGCAGAGAGATGCATGAGCAGGCTGCAGGGGTAGTTTTGATATGAAGTTTTGATGTATGGTGATGGTGTTGGTTGTTTGAAGAGGAAGGTGGTGTTAGTTGATAGCAGGAAGTTGATGGAAGAAATTGTTGTTTAGTGATGCTTGTAAGGTGATGGTGCTGGTGGGTTGAGGTTTGCTGAAGGAAATGAGTAGAGGTTGATGACAGTGAGATGCATGCTGATGGATGGTTTAAGTAATGCAATGGCAGGTTGTATGAGTTGTTTGTTGTACAGTGCACTTTTGCTGCCTTTGGATATTGTGATGAAAGTTGAAAAGTGGTGGTTAGAGGGGTGGATGCAGTGGTTGGTTGCTGGTGTTTGATGGTTTTGGAAAGTGATAGGAGGTTGTGTGGTAGGAGATTGAAACGAAAAGCAGTAGGCAATTGGTTGATGATGTAGTTTGGGTTGATGGTTTGCAAGTCAGTAGTGTTGAATGGTATGTGCACAGTTGATGCAGTGAATTGAAGTAGATGGTCAATGGCTTTCGATGTTTGTGGTTGCTGTTTTTATGGAAGCAGATATTTGGAACAGGGCAGTCTGTTGTTTTTTGTGATCGCAGAGGAAATGTGCACTGTTACATGCACAGTTTGTATAGATGGTGATGAAGGAGATGTTAGCACTGGTTGATGTTGTGAAGGGTGAAGGTGTTGTCTTACAGTGATGGATAAGGCTATGCCGTGGGCAATTGGTTATTGGCGTGTTTGTTTAAAGATGGAAGTTGCAATATGAAGATAAAAGACGATGAAGGGTAGAACGTCGGTTATGGAGTTGGACAGAACGCTCATGAACTGTTTGATGATATGCCTAATAGAAGAAAGGCATGCCTACATGTGAAGTAGGCGGAGTGAGGAAAATTTGGTTTTGTGACATCCAACAAGTAAGGAAGAAGAGCCGCGGTTCTCACTTGTTGGGGAGATGACAGATACAAGGGACGACCCGAATGGAGAGGTCAGTGGATCCCTAAGAGCAAACCAAGATTGTTAATGGTTAAAGTACCAATCAACGTGAAACAGTTGAGCATGCCCAACCAGGTAGAGATGAAAGTTGTGAACGAGTTCGTCTATGGAAGACGATGTAGAAATTGTTTTGTAAACTGAATATTAGCACATTCAGTTTACGGGAGGGTGTTAGAAATAGTCAATAAACATATGTTCCTATTAATAAGTTAGTGGCTTGAGTTTAGGAAGGGGTTGGTTATTTTCTTATTTAAAGCTTTGTATTTTCTATCGTTGAAAAATAAGAGAATAACAATGTAGTTCTTTTTGTTTAACGTTGTATCTCTCTCCTTTCTCTGTTTCAAATTCTAACATTGATTTCAAGAATCTGTGAATTTTATTTTATTTTCCTTTTGAGTGTTTTATCGGGATTAGTTTGATTTGAGAACGAAAGAACTTTTGTTTGAATTTGTACAATGTTTGATTTGAGTCTGCTCATTTTGGGTAACGGGCCGAGTTTTGTAGTTTTTTTTTTATTGTTTTCTATTTCCTTTTCTTCTTCTTCTTTTTCCTAGTTTAGTTTAATTTGTTTTAAGTCTTTCTTTAAAATTTTAAAGTCTCCTTAAAAAACAAATCTATTGCCATTCTTTTCTCTCTTAAAAAATAAATAATAAATTAGTTTTCTTTTGTTTAAAATTGTTTTAGTTTTATTTTGCTTTATCCTTTAAAAAAAAAACCTTTCAAAGAAAAAAAGAATTATTGTATATATCCTGTTTTTCAATTCAGGTTGCCCAAGCAGATAGGAAGAGTTACTTGCGTTGTTGAGCTTGCCAAAAAAAACTGCTTGCTTATTTATAATTTTGTTTTGCCTTGCATTGTATATATCTATTATTTTTGTCGTCTAGCATTGTTGTTTGCTTGCATTTAAAAAAAATTCAAAAAAAAAAAAAATCCATTCATAGTTGCATTGTTAATACACGTTTAATTTCTGTTTTGCATTTCATACTAGAATTTGTTAATGGTAATGGTTAGACATCGATAACACTTAGTTGTATATTAACAATTTGTCTTCTTTGAACAATTTGAATTTTTGGTGTCTAGACTACGGCAGAGCAATAATAAGTTATAAATATTACGGTGATTCGTAAATATTATACTGAATTGCTTCTCTAAAGGTACTTAAACCTTTGGCTGCATTGCCACGGTGATTCATGATGCACCGATAAATCATGTCCGTTACCTGGCCTAGAACTATCTTGTTGAATTAAAACACTTTGTGATTATACAATTTTGGGTTAACTTAGGATAAATCATTTGTAAATAACCCTTGCATTCATTTAGTTGTATTAGTTCTTGCTTAGTAAAAAAATTCAAAATCCAAAACTAAAAAAATTATAAATATTCTTTTTCCTTTGAAAATTTTAAATCCTTTTTCTTTAAAATTTCAAAAATCCAAAAAAATTTAGAAAAACTTAAATCCAAAAAAAAGGAAACAAAATTATAAAACCTTTTCAAAAACAAAAAAAATTTGAAAAACAAAACAACAAAAAACAAAAATCAATTTCCCTTTGAAAAATAAATTTATTTGTAAATATTTTTCCTTTATAAAGAAAACCATAAAAATACTTGAAAATGTCCGAATTTCCATATTCACATGAATTTTACGATAGTTGTGAATGTAATCTATATAATTTCACTTCGAATTCTTATGGATATTACAACAACAACTATTGTTTAAACAATTCGAATTTCAAGCCACAAATTTTCAAAATGATGAATAATTCTCGACTCTTGAAAAAAGCATTGCATCTTTACTTGAATTCTCTACCTAACAAAATCAAAGTATAAATGATTTATGTAATTCATATTTGTATAATAACTCGGACGAAGAATTTTCTATGCTCCCTATGGTCGGACGAAGTGGACCTCTGAAAGAGGTCTCCTTGTTCTTTCAACATTTTTTGATCCTGGACTAGAGGAAATCTTTAGAGTCAATATGTAGAGGGCTATTTACTGATGCTTTGCCCCCACTTAGTGGCTTTCTTTGTCGTATGGAGCAGACCAGCTATTGACTGATGCTTTCCACTAAACGATTTCGATTATAACCCATGCCACTTCAATTTCGAACTCCAAAATGAATTTCAAACTCAAAATGAAAATGAAAATGAAAATGAAAACAACTTTTCAAACGAATTTGGTTGAGAATAATCTTAACCACACTACGACTGAAAATCTTTGTGCTCAAAAATTTCAAAGTGAAAATCCTTATGCTAATAACTATAAATTGGAATTTTTTTTGAGAAATGAACGAAATTTACGATGATCACATGGATTTGTTGTTTGAAACATATATGAAACAACATGAAAAACAAAACCAAATCCCAACGTGTGATGAGTCGAGTGATAATCCATCTTTTACCCAAGTCGACAATTTTCAAATAACAATTTTTGAAATTGAAAACGAAAATCTTAACGAAGTTGTTGAAAATTTGGTGATTGAGTTAGATTTCAATTCTTTTGAGGGTGTGGAACCAAACTTAATTCGATCTACCTTTTTCTGAAAATTTGAATACAACGACTTTGGATTTTGAAATGGATATATCCAATGCAGTTGTTGATAATCCAACGAAGAAAGTTGAATTTAACGAACACAAGTTTTATGGACTTTTCGAAAATTAGTCAATAAATTCTGATGGGGAAGATTTTGATCACCATTTTGACTTTGAAATCGATAATTTGGAAGAATTTTTAAATGATAAACTTGAATTTCAATTTGGCGAAAATAAATGCGAACTTCAATCAATTGTTTTATCAACCCCAAAAATCATTGAAAATAACACAACTCGTTCAATTTTTAATAAAACAAAATTCGTTTTTCCAAATCGGCAATCAACTTTGAAATCTTTTACGATTTGGTTTTTCACGCTTAAGCTGTGTCTCGCACAGTTGGCGAGACAAATGAATCGGTTTTAGAAAGATCGTTTCGTTTACTTTTGACGATATACTTTCTGATCTAGTGTAAATATTGTTAGTTTTCATGTAAATATAGGTCATCTTTTTATTTTTCTCCTTCCACTTGGATTGACTGTAGGGACACAGTCAAAATCAAGTGTGGGGGAAGACTCATCTTTATTTTTAGTTTATTTTTCATGGTTTATTTTTGCTTTTTCTTTTAAAATCTCAAAAAAAATCCCAAAAACAAATTTTCTTTTGATTTATTTTTAAAGAAACGCTATAAGATAAATATATGGTTTTGGTTTATCAAATTGAAATTTTTGAAAATTTATTTGTCTTAACAAAAATAAAAATGAAGTTTGATTACAAATAACAAGGGTTTAACTAGTATACAGGAAGATTCATATGTGATAATTATGAAATATATCCTAAATGAAAATATTTGTTTTAAGAAGTGGTTGATTTAAAGTAAAGGATATAACATTTTTTTGTCTTATAAGTTAAGTGGTGCTAAGATTATTTTGCAAAACTCTCTCTTTTAAAAAAAAATTGAAAAAAAACAGATAAAAAAAACAAAACATTTGTATATATGTAAATATTTTCTATTAACACCTACGGCCGATAGGTGTACACACTTGTGTACACTCGCCATGCTTTGTACCTTTCTCACATAAGCCCGAAAGGCAGTGCACGATTGGTATATCTGGCCTTGGTTTATCTAAACCGGGTGTATATATAAAAATTCTTTTTAATAACGCCTACAGTCAATAGGTGTTCACACTCATATGTTCGCTCGTCATGCTTTGTATTCCCCTCACATAAGTCCACAAGGCAGTGCATGGGTAATATATCTGGCCTCAGTTTATCTGAGTTAAGCTTATGTAAATGAAAGTTTATATAGGATGGATCGTGTAATGTATATTCTAGTATATGTGACTAACTATATGATGTAACCAATATAAAATTAATCGAGTAAAATATAGGTTAAGCACACTAGGATTTTATACTGGTTCGAACCTCTCGTCCTACGTCCAGCCCCAAGCACCCCTTTGGAATTCGACTATCAAACACCCTCACAATTCCCGGAGGAATAGGCTTGGTTACAATTGTTTGTTCTTATCAGGTATGTGTTCTATAATACAGATATTGATTATTAAGTAAAATGCTTCCAATATATATATCTAGAGAATATTGATTGAGGAGTTCTGAATATATGAAAGAGTGAAATACAAGTATATGATTGCTAGAGATCAAGAATATATCAGAGTATAAAAGTAAAGAGCACAAGTAAGTAAGGTTAATTCTTCTCTTTGATTCTTGATGTTATTTATAGTGGTAGAGAGTTTCCTTGAGTAGTTGCATCTGTTAACAAGTGTTGTATGGTCGCTTCTGATGGTGATGAAGAGTTGCAGCGAAGAGAAACGATTATGTCTTTTCAAGTGTGGCAGTTGTAGTTTGAATTTCAAAATCCGAGTTCAGTACCAGACGTCTAATATATGTTTCATACGTCTGACAATATTTTTTTTTTGTGTACAGTAGCCATTCTGACATCTGAGTACATTAATCAGACGTCTGATCCTTTCTGTTTTGAATTCCAGAGGATTTCTTTAGATGTTTGGCTAGTGTCTTCAGACGTCTGAAACTTGTGCATGTTGCTTATGTGCATCTGTTTCATTTCTCCATTGATCCTATCGACTTGTCGTCTCTTGTAATGTTCTTTGAGCCTTGTTCTTGTCTCTTTAGTGATGTTACTTTAGCAATTACCTGTAAATAGAGATATATATGCATATTCGATTTCCACTGTGTAGTTGTTGTCATCGAAACCGTAGATTTGATTTCCTAACAATCTCCTCCTTTTTGATGATGACAACTATACAATGTACATATATATAATTTATAAATCTCCCCCTGAATACTTGCTTATTTCTAATGTTTTATCAATATACTTATATTTCTCCCCCTTTGGCATTATCAAAAAGAATTATAAAACTTTAGCCAATCGTCAAAGATAACACACAAAAGAAATTTTCATTAATAATTTGAAATTGATTACATTCATAGATTTTGTAAATTGTACAAGAGTTGAAATCCTAAAATCTTAAAATCTATGATTCCTTCAGAGAAGCTTTTTCTTGATCATCCCATGTTTCTTCTTTTTGGAAAGAGCTAGAATTTGTAGGAGATGTCGAAGCTTGTTTTAGAGGTTCATCCTCAGAAAGTTTGGAATGTTTCGCGGGAGGATAAGATACTGGGGTTGTCCAGTCTTCAGAAGGAGGTGTCGGGCCGCGAACCCGTTGAAGTACTTCCTTGAGAATCGATAGGACAGTTGAAAGTGATTCTTCAACTATTGCTAGGCGTGTAGCAAAAGAGGTTTCAAAGTTGTCAATACGCTTAGCCAAAAGCTTTTGATTTTTAGAAAATATATGTTGACTTTTAAGGGTGAGATCTCGAATGCTTTCATTTGGATTTGTTTCTGTTCGAGTCTCCACAATCTCATCTTGACTTGGATAATCAAATGGTGCCGAAGGAGGTGGAGTTGCTACACGATGTTGTTCCTCCTCTTGTGATGGTTCATTTTGTGGTTGAGGTGGAGGTTGAACTTATCTGGTTTAACGATTGTGCATCCAATCTTCAGAAGATATAAATTCTGGGGGAATCTCGGGTAAGTACATCAGTGAGAAAAACTTGATGGAAGCATATTTTGGAGAGATTTCTTCAAAAGTTGATAAATAGGAGGGGATGTTATGAGCACATATAAGTCTCATAATATATGGGGTAGATAGTTAATGGTCGTGATCGTGTCCAAAAATGTTTGAGCTCGTCAAAGATAAATTTGTCCCAATTCACCCTTGTTCCGCTAAATAAAGCATATAGGGCTTTGTGCTCTAACTCGGTTATTCACTCATGGTTTCCCATACGTAGAACGATGGTATTAATTATCATTCGAGTAAGAAGTCGTTCTTTTGGATGTAGATATTTAGAGGCAAATTTTGGCATTTCATCTTCCTAAATTTGATGTGTTATATTATTCGTTGGTTTAAAGCGCATATCGGGAATATTGTATAAATCTTCACCCGTGCCAGAACATCCTAGAGTTCTACTTATTATGCCAGGAGTGAGTGTGTTGCCATACACGCTAGACCATAGCCAATTATCTTCATTCAGTGTTCTATACTGAAGTACTATCCAAATTTGCGTAAAAAAGAAATATTGCCAATTGATCGATTTGGATGTCATTGGGAGTGAACGATATCAATGTTTCTAGTCCGACATTCTCACACATTTATCCAAATCATACATTGGAAACTTAAGTAGGTTATAAAATGGATCTGTGTGAAGCTTCTTCTTTTGTATATCCTGATATCTCTTGATTGAGTCATCAGAGAAAACTTGAGGATTTGAAGCTTCTTCTTTTGTATATCCTGATATCTCTTGATTGAGTCATCAAAGCAAACTTGAGGATTTGAGGATGATGTTGGTTGGTCCTGTTTTCTTTTGGATATCTTAGGATTTTTAGTTCTAGGAGGCATTGTAAATTGAGCAAGCTTAAAAAGATGATTTTGAGAAGAAAATCATCTATGTAGAAATCTTAATTGAAAAAATAGAGATGAAAAAAAATGACGTTATCTAGGTGTTTTTAAAGTGTCGATTGAATTTCAGTCGTCTGGAGATGATTTCAGACGTCTGATTTACCCTAGTTTCAACACAGTAGATATTTTAAGACGTCTGGTTTAATTGCTAGACGTCTGATTTGATCGAATTTTAAAAAGTTGATAGTCAGTGAGTTTATTCAAACGCCTGGGTAAAATTTTAGACGTCTGAAATAGGTCAAGTTTTTAAAACTTGGTGGCAGAGACATAACTCAGACGTCTGGATCGAAGTTCAGACATCTGAAATAGTTTGATTTCAATTTCTAGGAGCCAGAGCAAATTTTCAGACGTCTAGGGGGTATAACAGACGTCTAACATATGCACGGTGCTAAAAAAATTCAAGGTATATCAGAGTGTCAGATGTCTGAGGTCCATATCCAGACGTCTGAAATAGGCAATTTTTCTAATAGTAGCTTAAAATTTAATGGTTTTGCTTATTTCTCGATTCTCTATTTTTATAAAACGAAACGTAGTATTATTTATGTGAATCAAAATAATAAATAAACATAGATACACATACAATAAAAATATAATCTATTTAGATGGCGATGGAGTTTTACGATCTTCTGATTTGTTATCCCTCCATGGTTTAAGTGGAGACCATATATTTCCACGTTCTGGGTTCTCGGGGAGCCATAGAATCATCTTAGTGAAAGATTCGAAGGTGTACAATACGAGGAAGAGGGATGCAAGGAACTGCAAGGCATCGGAAGTGGTTCAGGGACATCTTTCTTCCGTGAAGTACAAAACTTCATCGCTAATTGTTCCAAAAAGCTTAGTCGAAGTGCCGTGACTTTTTGTTCAAAATATAGTTCTCGCTGAAGATCTATTTATTGTTTTTGATAGTGATGTATTTCATCAATTTTCTTCTTTGTGTTAGGAGAAACAGCTAAAGATCTTTTGGACTTCTTGCTATCGGGAGTGAATCCCGTGTGATATGAAGACCACCTATACATCGGTTCCTGATTTGGTGTGGGTGTAGAAAGTCATTGTGGTGTATCCACCGCGCTATCCGTTGTAGGTGTCAAGAAGGATATATAAGAATTTTCAGAAGTCATGACTATATTTTGTTTCTTGAAAAAAATACGAATTGTGTATATATTTTTTCTTGTTGTATAACTGTTTATATATAAGTTTAAAAATTATTTATAGAAAATTTGTAAGAACCGACTAACTAAAAAAACCAAAGGTGCAGAATTTATTAATTACAATTTGTGGATAGAAAACTAATGACTAATCATAGCCTAAATGAAGGAGTGATTATTAAGTGAACAGATCATGAAGAGAGAAAATCCCTAAATCTTGTCGGAGTTTAATAAAAGTTTGTTCATTTAGTGGTTTTGTAAAGATGTCTGCTATTTGATTCTCATTATTTACGTATTCTAATGAAATAGTTCCTTTTTCAACATTGTCTCGTAAAAAATGATGTCGTATGTCTATATGCTTAGTTCACGAGTGATTGACAGGGTTTTTTGATAAAATTATTGCACTTGTGTTATCATAATATATTGGAGATTAATTGATAATTTTGTCGAAATCTGTAAGTGTTTGTTGCATGTATATCACTTGTGCACATGCTAAAGCTACTAAGATATATTCGGCTTCATAAGTAGATAAAGAAACAGAATTTTGCTTTTTGCTAAACCATGAAACTAATGAGTGTCCGATAAAGTAACATGTTCCACTAGTACTCTTACGATATGTTCTACATCTACCGAAATATGCATCACTGTATGAAACTAATTAAAACGTTGATCCTTTAGGGTAAAACAGACCATAATCTCTAGTACTAGATAGATACCGTAAAATATGTTTAACAGCGCTTAGGTGAGATTTTCTGGCTATATATATTTTTTGTGTACAATAGCCATTCAGATGTTTGAGTACATTAACCAGACGTCTGATCCTTTCTGTTTTGAATTCTAGAGGATTTCTTCAGACGTCTGGCTAGTGTCTTCAGACATCTGAAACTTGTGCATGTCGCTTATGTGCATCTATGTAACGACCCGTAAATTTTGATAACTAAATTAGTTAAAGTTATAGGATTTTTTAATTAAATTTAGGAAGAAATTAAAATGTTTATAATTCATATTGAAGTAAATGTAGAAATGAAATGCAACATTTGAAATTAAAGCTAAGTATTAAAAATAAAAAAAATGAAATTATGATGCATTGAAGTAATGGAAATTGTTATTCTAGGCTAAGAAATTTAATATAAGAAAAAAAAATGGGAATATTGTATTAACTAATACAATGATATAATTAGTGATAATTTAATGAATCCAATATTATAGTAACCGATGAAGAAATACGTAATTAATGGAAAATTTATACAATCGGTGTAGATACGAAATTTTAATGATTGTGTCGATAATAAACGTTACCTTAATGGTAATTAATAAAATAACGGGAGTGAGAATCGTAAATTAAAGTAACAAATTGATGCAATAAAGAATGGAGCCAGGGTAAATTTATTTATTGGATTTAAAATCTAAATTAATGGGTGAAATTGACAAATTTCAATGTAATTGAACTATAGTAGTTATTACACAATAAGTGGAAATAAAATAGTTAATACAAATAAAGGTAAATGTAAATGGAATAATACGTAATAAGTGCAATTTGATAGGAATCAGTGTTAGTATAAATTTATGGAATAACTACGAACCAATGAATGTATTAAAGTTGTAAAGGTTATAATTGATTGCATTAAATAAATTGGGAAGATAGTTCATAGTATGTTAATTGATGAATTAATACGCAATGTATGTAGAGTAATAAGTTGGTTTAAGGATAAAATTAAGGAAAATTCATTTATTGGTATTAAAACCTTAATTAATGCATTTAATTGATAGAAGTACATTTAGAAATATAATATTTATTCAAATTAAGTGGTACATAGGCATATATTAATGTCATGAAATAAAAATTTAGCGTATATGAAATTATAAGTCCGGATCGATAAGTAACGAACTTATGAATGCAATCAAAAGCAAATAGGTGGCAATTAATATAGGTTGCTTGTTTATTTAATATGTCAAATAAATCTTTGGTAATCAATTGGAATAAAATCTAAATTTAACGTTTTGTAAGGTAAATTAAAGAAATAGTCGGAAGTAACGTAAATTTTATTCATAAAATGATAATTAGTTGAATTAAGGGAGTAGAAGGCAGGATTATGGATTTATTGGGATTTAAAACTAAATAATTAGATTTATTGCAAATAAGTAGAATTGGAATTAAATTTTATGTTAATTTAAAAAGAAGATGGTATATGAGAAAATTTATGTAATAGTTTTGAATCCAATGCTTAATCCATCTATAATATGACTATTGGTCAATTTAAAGGTATAGAAAGCGAGATTTATTAATTTAAAAGTATAAAATTCAATAATTGAAGTTATTGCAAATAAATGAAATTTAACGTTTAAATATAACGTTACTGAAATTAAGATGAAATTTGAGGATTGTAATGTAATAAACCATTATCCAAGGTTAATTTCATCTGTTTGACAATAATGAATGGAGTAATTGTTGATTTATGTGACTATATGGAATTATTGGGAATTTTCTTATAAAGCCTGATTTCAATAAATTAAGGTTAGTACGGAAATTTATAAATTAGCCAACTTTAAATTTACATATAAATTTGTTTAAAAATTTGGGTAAATGATTAAGAAAATTTAAAAAGATAAATGTGTCAATTTGAGAATTGAAATTTTTGAATTTGATTTAATTAATCAATTTTTAATTTATTTAATTAATATAAAAATAGCCATTTTGGCCACTGACACGGATTTCGACGAAACCTGTTTCATCGAATCCGCAACGGTGATTTATTGTAGGGTTTCAAGTTTCTTAGCAATCGGGCTTGTCGTTTGATCGTACGGACTCGAAACGCCTTGAAATAAACGAAAGTGAAATCAATTGAAATCAATTTGAAAAAATATTGATTTTAGCATAACATCTTCATACGATGGAATTTGGACTTGAAACTTATTCCATCGCGTTTAAAATATTTAAAAACATCTATTTTGATATATGGGATGACCCATTTTCGTTCCGGAGCCGAAACGGGCTTTTCGGGGCATTATTGTCATTCAAACAAATTTGACTTTAACGGTGGCCTACGAAAATGATAGAATTGAATCTCGAAACCAGTTCCATTGTGTTCAAAAGGCCTTTTTATATTAGAAACGCCAGGCGGCACGCTTCGCTTGGAGTTCGGGCTGCTTTGGGACCTAACTTTATAAATACGGCACATAAAGCGAGAAATAATATTTTAATATTGCTGAAACCCTAGCCGCCATGGGCTCTCCTTTTCAATGGCCTAAATTCTCCGTCTTCTCATCTCGATTTCTTTCAATCCGTGCAACGAAATCGAGAACTTCGAAAAGCAAAGTTGTAGAACTCGGCGAGCTCTACATATCCAACGGTCGATTCGTGCTATTGCATCATGGTGTAACGACCTTGAATTTCCGACCCAAATTAAATTTTAAATCCATCATTTTAATATAAAATTTTGAAATATATAAACGATCTGAATTAACGTCCAAACTTTATTTATAAAATACGTCCAGTTAGATATGAATATAGAAAAAGTTTTGTCGCAAAATATTATAGTAAATTTCGTTCGCGTGTTACTGTATATCAGTTCATATAAAGCTGCATAAAATTTATCTTTCAAATCCAAATATTTTTACACAATAACATTGTAAAAATTATTCTGATCCAGATGATGTAATTCGATTCGTCAAAAACTGTCATCGCCTGTTCCTTTTAAATTGTTTTGCAATTCGAACAATTTAAGCGACGTAAATTCGAGTTTTTATAAAACTATCGTATCACAATTATCTGTATACCATTAGAAGCGCCTCGTCGCACTGATCAAAACAGTATATTTATTCGTGCTAATCGAAGTCCGACGTGAATTGTCGCGTTAATTTAACCATTCCGGACGGACCGGTTAAACTACAATCAGCCCAAATTCCTTAGCCGTTTACAAAAGAAAATTTGAAAGTAAGATCTCAGCTGGTGATTAATGAAGTAGTTGGCAGCTGGGAGTTGACATCGTAAAGTGGAGTGGCTCCTCGTTTCCTTAATAAAATTTATGTTCACAAAATTGCAAACTTTAAAGAGCATAATATAACACTTCGTTTCATTTCACTGTTCCACATTTTCAAATTCCAAACTTTCCAGGTATTTCTCTCCTCCTTCCTTCTCTTCTTCCTTTTTTTATTTTCTTCTCATACTTCTCTCTGAAACAACAATAAAAAAAAATAAACAAGGCCGAAGTCCACCTCACGCACAAACTCCTCCACCTCACTTTCGTCAAGTAGAACTCGCACCCTCCGTTCACTCCTCCTCCCTATTGCCAAACCCACTCCGGATCCAAACCCAAACCACCACGCGCCTTAGCCGACCCACGCCTTCCACCTGCACCGTCCGCCCTGAGCCACTGCATACCCCTCCGCCTTCACCTACCCCCTTCGCCGCAGCTATAACCTATACCCACCCTTCACCTGAAACACCACGCTTTCCCCTTTGCGGGCCGACCTCACCACTCAGTCATCGACCGCACGTCCCTACTCTGGCCACGCCACCACCTTCCTAGCCTACGCGTATGCGTGCTGTAAGAGCACAAATGTGTACAACGTATGCACAGTAAATGCAAATGCGTGCATGTGTTGTGGATAATAAAAAAAATATTTCTGAAGCAAAGGTCTTGGCCTTGTGGAAAAAAAAACTGGAGGAAGTGCGTACGCATATGATGCTGTATGCATTGGTGATGGGATACTGTTCTGCGCAACAGTCTCTGGTTATAAAAAATAAAAATAAATGAAGTAACCGTGTGCTGTTGCTTATGCAATAGGGTAGTGCACTGTCACTTTCAAATTGTTGCTGAGAAGTATATATTCACAACATCTATTTTGTTACTGAAATAGTAATCACTTCTTCTCTGTTGTTACAGCAACCGGTTGAGCTTTTTGCGGCAGCATCGATCTTCAGCTTTTGTTTTTTTCTCCGTCACCGGTAAACACGTTTATATAAATTTATAAATTATAAATGAACGTTCTTTGAATTAATATCATCTCATTTGTCGATATTTGCAGTGTTCGTTGCCGACTTCATTCATGCTTCTTCTTGCTTTGGGTCAATTTCTTTATCCACGAAAGGTGAATTAATTTTCACGACCATATTTTTATACAAGTTGGTTGATGAACGATTGATAAGTGATGTTAAATTGGATGTTGATTGTTATTAAGTGATAAAAAATATGCAAGTTGAAGTTGATATAGGATAGTCAACAATTTAAAATGGATTATATATGTCAAATTTTGATTTGTTAAACTTGACCCCTTTATATAATGAATATTGATTAGAAATATGACCCCTTTTAATTATTAAGTTAATTGACATGTAGAATTTGATAAATTACACTTTGAACCTTTGAACGTATATTGGATTAATTGTTGTAGTATAAAAATTGAAATTGAAATTGAACGACAAGTGAAAAACCGTAATGTAATAATCTTTAATCTACATGAAATGATAGTGTAGATTCGAGGAATAATTATATTTTGCATAAATAACAAATTTAAATTAATACGATTATTTCGGGATTATTTAAATATTTGTTGAATTGTTATGAATGGATGCTATTGCTTGTTTATTTACTTTGACATCATCCTAGTTATCACACTGCAAGTTCCCTTTGTATGCTTTGATTTTTGAATTGAAATGGAATCGGGTTGAAATGATAAATACCCAAACAAACTTTGACTTAGGATAGAAAATTAAACTAAACCCGATTGGTCAATGTTTTGATTTAAAATAAAATAAAGTTTTATTTGACTAATAATAAGGTTTTTGAATAAAATTGGAATTTAAATCCGAAGGAATGTAAAATGTGAATATTTGAAAAATGTAACCAAATATTAACGTAGTAATTGACGAAGAACATTGTTTAAATTTTAATTGATTAATAATTAAGTTTTGGAATTATTAATAATTAAGTTTGAAATTAGTAATAATCGAGTTTGGAATTGTTAATAATTAAGTTTTGGAAGTAGTAATAATTAAGATTTGAAATTATTTGATAATTGAATAAGATTGAATTATTTAATGATTAAACTAGATTGAATATTCTTTATTAAGTAAAATTGAATTTTTGAATAAGTGAAACTAAGTTTCTTTAATTGAGTTTTGAAATTTGTAACTGAGTAAATAATAAATGAAATGAATTTCTTTAACAAGAAATAAAAATGCGTTTTATAAAACAAATGAAAGACTTGAAATTTAAAGAATTGGATTTGACAAATTAAATTTAAATTAAATTTGTAAGTTTTGATAATGAAGTGGAACTTAAGAGGTAAATTTAATGAATTAGAAATCTAACGGAAATTGTTTAAATGATAATTAATTTAATGAATATCGAATGAAATCGATAAATGAGTTTAAATCCATTTGAACATTAAATTAAGTTTAAATGATTGTGGAATGGAACTTGTATACAAATTTAAGTGTATGTATGAATTGTTTGAATTTAAACTTTTGAAATTGAACTATAGAATTTTGAAATGACATTGGGAAGTTAGGAAACGTAAATTTTGGAAATTGCTTTGAAAAGACAAATGAAATCTTGAATTTCAAATTTTAATTATACTTGAATTGATTTGATTTTGAAATTTATTTAACGACCAATCGGTAAAATAAATTCGAAGGTTATTAAAGAGACCAGAATCGGTTAGGGACATACTCACTGTCTAAACCGAAAACCACTTTAATAACTATACGTGGAGTGTGATCCAGAATGAAGTGGTTGGAATGACGAACGCGATGACTGAAGAAAGAGAACGATAATGGATAGTCTTGACACTTGTGTCAAATTGGAAATGACTAAAACAGGAGCCGTGCCGGGCCAAATGGGGTTAGCTACCTCAAGCGAACACACTTCTTCGTAAACTACTCATTACTTTGTTATTGATTGGTGCGCAACCTTGAATCTGGAATGTTGTTTCGTGGTGTTGCGATCGTTGCGGCGATGCGTTCTCACCAGTCCGGATCAGGCAAACGGTAGTTTCACTACCTTGGTATTGCCTCATGTGCCTTGTCATACTTGTATTTCCATATACGCGACCACTACGATTTTGTTTTGTATTATACCTATGGAGTACTCCCTGATATCCCACTAGTTTACGGTGGAGTTTACAGTACTGTATATTCTATAATGCTATGTAAAATGTGTTAA
Organism: Allium cepa; assembly: GCA_030765085.1. Taxonomy (NCBI): domain Eukaryota; kingdom Viridiplantae; phylum Streptophyta; class Magnoliopsida; order Asparagales; family Amaryllidaceae; genus Allium; species Allium cepa. The sequence continues at coordinate 833,697,674 of CM060941.1, forward strand.
GGGGGACAATGGTAACGCCTTAACACTATTTTGATATTTACTTTACTGTTAGACATTATCTATTTACCGTACACTACTATGTATAAATAGTTAAACGGATCCTGAAAGATGTTATTCCATTCATCTTTGAGTTATTGTTATTTTGAATTTGAACCATATTATCTGTGTAAGAATATATGTCCTGATTCGAGTGTTTGTTTATGCTTATGCTCGGATCAGACTGAGGATTGCTGTTGCTGTTCTACTTGGAGCTGAAGACCGAAGACTATCACAATCTTATCTTATCAGTATTGTTCTTTCTATTTGGACTATCGGACTTCTATGTGTTCTATTTATTTTATTTGAGACATTGTTGTATTTATGGGTAGCTTCATGAAGTACTTTTATGACTATGTTGTATTTCCGCTGCACTATTCTGTGATGTTATATTTCTGTGATTCTGTGACGATTTTCATTTATATATATACACTCCATTAATGATTCGTGTTTTGTATTATTTAAGTTGACATGTATGGAATATCATCAATTTAAATGGTACAAATATACGGGTTGTAACACATGGATTCGACGAAATCTGGATGGGAAGGTCGCGCGCGTTTTCGGGTTTTGCGTGAGATTTGAAGGACTGTGGGGGGCCGCATCTCTGGCGTAGGTGGAGGAGGAGGAGGCGCGTGGTTGGGTGGTTGCAGATGTGGGTCCGATCGCCTGGGGCTTCATGCGTGCGTGGAGCGATGAGCACGAGGATGGGTTCGTGGTACTGTGCGTGTTCGAACTGTACGTGTGAGGGATGGAGTTCTGTTGACTGTGACGTGGAACTAGTATGTGTTCTTTTATTTATTTTTATTTATTTGATTTCAATCGCATTAATTGCAATAACTTGTGCATACGATATCCGATTTATGCGCTGTTTCTTTTGTTAGGATCGTATTGAAATTCCGGACTTGATGACGCTAGTTTGGACGAATTCTGAGACGGTTGAATTTATGGGTTTAAATTGAATTTAAATTCAATTTAAATTCAAAAGGTGTGTGTTTTAACATACTCACATCTTCTAAATTTTCTTATTTTTTTTAAGTTGGTTTATGATATGAGTAGAAATTCATTTATGACTGTTTGACATATTTTTATTCATCATCTCAGTTAGATTGCATTTATTTAAATTAAATTGTTATTTATTTTTATTATTGCATATAAATTGACAGTTAAATTTCTTTATTATTGCATATAAATTGCCAGTTAAACAGTTATTAATTTATTGTTGAATATAAACTATTCGTTGATACCTGTTATATTTTATATGCTCTATATTGATGTTTGTTTAAATTGGATGATGATTGTAATAAATGATTGATGATTGATATTTGGTGAATGGACGATGTGTTGTATGTTGTATAAACTGCAAGTTATTATGCATTTTCATCTCATTCGGGATTGCGCTTTGAAATGATATACAACCGCATTTTTATTTTTAAATTACGGGTTGAAATGATAAATATCCGTATCACTTGACCATAGGATAGAAAATTATATACAGGCACCACGGTCTACACATAAAAATATTTTGAAATGATTTTTCTATGGTTTTGTAAAGGAATAAACGAGTTATATAAATATTGATTCTAATGTTATATAAACATCAAATTTACACTTTGACTTTAGCTATATATAAATATGCTTTGAAATATAACATAAGCCCAATATTAAAGTTTGATTATTTTATATAATATGGTCAAATGAATATGGATTTTGAGATTATATAAATATTACTTTTATATATATAGTTAAATTCATGTCTTTAACTATGTATGAATTTGGTAAATAACAAATAGTTTAATAATGGAGTTGATTTTTATTTAAATTAATATGGCTAAGTGATTAAATCATACTTTAATATAAAAGTTATGAAGATTTAAAATAAATTAAGATTTGAAGGTAAATTGGAGATTCATTTGAAATTGAGAGGTATTTAAGAATTTAACTCCATAAGTTGATGTAATTGTATTAAACTTGAAATATTAAAAGATATGATACTTATAACTGGATTTTCCAAGATTGAATTAAATGAATATTTCTGGTATGAATAAATTGAAGGAAATATTAGTTATTGGAAATTTGAGTTTATTTAAATGATTATGAATTTATTTTGCAAATATTTCAAAACTAAATAATAAGACATTTAAAGTTTGAAATATATGGAAATCTAAATGGTTTATTTGGAAATTCTATATTTGGAATTGATTTGAGAACTTAAAAAGCTAATTTACTTTGTAAAGTAATCTATATCTAAACCATTTAAGTTTTGAAAATTATGTTTCGAAGCTATGGGTTTAAGATACATATTTTTGAAAGTACTATGATTTTTGAAAAAGATATATTTGAAATGATATCATATTGATTTGGTTTTAAAGGGAAATGATATCGTAATTATATGGTCTTGAAATGGATATTTTATTCTGGTTTTAAAGTATAAACTATTTTGAAAAGACCGCGGTGTTATAATATCGTTTGGTTGTTGAAGAGACCGGGATCAGAAGTTGTCATACTCTCTGCCAATTCCGAAAACCACTTTTACAACCGTGTACGCGGTGGAGATCCCAGAATGAAGTAGGATGGTGGCGGCGTTTCCTTTGAGGTAAATACGTGGACCCAACTTCCGTGAGTTGGCATAAGGTGGCTAAAACATGAGGGATTCTCGGGCCAATTGAGGTAGCACATTTGATCGGACACATCCCTTCGATTTTATACTTTGACTTTTGGATTGATTCGGTGGCCACTTTTGATTTTCTTTTTGGGGGTGTGGCTCGAGGTGGGCGGTAGCTGCGGCTACGCGTTACCACCAGCCCGGATGCGTAATTGGTATATCTACCCTAAAATTGCCTAGTTGTGCCGTGTCACCTACCCTATCGTGCCTTGTATGAGTTTGGTTTTATCTCGTAGCCCGTGGAGTATTTAGCGTAGTCTCCCGATCTGGAGATGCACTGATACTGGATGGACTACTGGGACTATGATTGTGTTAAGGGGGAGATTGGGTAACTCCTTAACTCTATTTAAATGTAAGTTTGTTTTACTATTAGACACTATTATAATAGCAAAATATTACTACATAGTAAATAGTTTAACGGATCCTTAGAAGATGTGGATCCCGAGCATCTTTTAAGTTACTGCACTCATATTTATTCCTGTTGATTTAACTTACATAATATCTTTTAGTTCTGACTCGAGTGTTTTGTCTTTTCAATTCGCTCGGGTCAGTCCGAGCGTTTCAGGATCGAAGACTTTATTTATGGAGGATGAAGACGAGGATTTCATTATTATTATTATTATTACATATTATATGGTTCCACTACACACTGTATTCCGCTGCATTGTTATTTATTGGTATGTGAAATCTGATATTTATTATATAAAGAAGAATCAAATGTTTTGTAAACACTTTTATGAACTGTATATTGATTATTATATTTTCTCCTTCCGCTGTGAGATTCTGTTTTGTTTTTTTTTCTTCTCTATTTTTCTTATTTACCCATAACAACACGCCCTTCCATATGGTTTGAATTGGCATGTGTGTCGATTTAAAGCGTACGAAAAGGCGGGACGTCACAATCTATGTCATTGCTCCATTGATCTTATCGACTTGTCGTCTCTTGTAATGTTCTTTGAGCCTTGTTCTTGTCTCTTTAATGATTTTACTTTAGCAATTACTTGTAAATAGAGATATATATGCATACTCGATTTCTATTGCATAGTTGTTGTCATTAAAACCGTAGATTTGATTTCTTAACAGTAATACTGTAAATAAAATTTTCAAAAAAATAAGAGAGAGTAAGCAAATGAAATCCAAGCGCTATTTTAACTTATTTGATTTGACTCGTTATTGAAAAGAAATGAATATGCCACCTTGATAAACTATGATAATCAACTAAGGATCCGTTTCATAGTTACACTGTATCATCGACTGAAACAGCGAGTTAAACTATAGTTTATATGTTACGATAACTTGATTTTTGTTGGAAATTTTGACGAGTAAATGACTTAAATTTTCAAGATAACGACCAAAACCTATATTTAACTTATTTGTGTCGACTTAAAAGTGAATCCTACATTGTAATTATTTTCAAAATACTTGCATTCACATTTTTGTAAATAAATCATGCATTTTGTAAATATTTTCATTCTGCATTTGGATTCTGTGGGTAGTATCCACTGAAAACCCTCACGAGACAACACTCATCCTACTAGGGACACCTAGAGGTTTAATGGCTTGTTGCATATGCTCAATGCAATCGTACTTCATACAAAAACGGATTTATCTTAGTTTTTCTTTATTCGAGGATGAATAAAAAGATAAGTGTAGGGGTACTTGATGTGCACATAAATGTGCATATTTTTACCACCATATTTAATCTATTTAAATTAAATAAATGATCATATTAGGTATTTTAACTTCTTTTAACCAAAATTCATATTAATTCCAAACCGTCACATATCCATCTTCATACAGGGACAAAACGGTCATTTGTGTGCATATATTTCTTTGAAAAAAATTCATTGGTAATTTATATATATTTGTGTAGGAATTTGATCCCAAAAAGGAGTGGGTTAATGAAGACACATGCATGCAAAAAACAAATACATAGGAATGAAGATGGAAATAATTCAAAGTGAAGAACATGGAGGACCCCACTTACCCACCTACCTTAACGTACAAATTAGAGGCTAAATCACATGCTTATGGAATTAATGGCTTCTTGTACACTTAAATGATGATTAGTAGAAGCTAATGATTACTTGGCCTCCATGCTACCTCAAGGGTGTTTTGGGCATTTCCCAAAAATATTAATTAGGGTTTAACACATGTACATATACCACTTATGTTTCATGTAACCTCTTAGTTAGTTAGTTAGTTTTAGCTTAGAAAATAAATCAAAGCTCTCTTTCTTTCCATGGCTACTTAGCTATTTCTTCTCTTATGTAATTCTATTTTTTATGCAATCTTATACATGTTCATTTTCTTTTCTTGTTTATTTCTTTTCATGTTGTAGTGTAGATCTCTTTTATTTTATGCAAGTAGAATAGTTTTTCATTTAACTTTGCTCTCTTTTCCTTTTCTTTTTCTCTCATGTTGCAAGCTACGTTTGTTAATGAAATGACCAATATGAGAGGCTAAATCCCTTCAATTTAGGGGCTAATGAAGCTCTCTAATTATGTAGCTTCAACTATTTGTTAATTCATGCTCTCTTTTTGTGCTTAATGATGATGATAGAAATGGTTTACTAGTTGTTTTTGCTTTGAATTTGATAGCCTATATTGTTGACACCAAATAGGCTATGCTTAAACAATCACTAACACTAATTGCTTCTTCATCAAAATATGATTATGGCAAAACAAAGTAATTTGAAATTAAATTTTGATGGTCTATACTTCTAATCAATAGTTAATAGGCCATACTTAAAATAGATTTCATTTTCATTTTCTTTGTCAGGTTTCAGGAAAGTTTGTAAGTGCTTTAAGGGATGTGTTATAGTTTGATGGCTTATGTTGGCTAATCAATTTCACAAATATGTCATACTTATGATAATCACATCAATTAAAGCACTAATGACCATAAAAGAGAGAACATGATTTCATGTGTTGAACTACATGATCTAGAGAGTGGATTTATTCTCTAAATTGTCACTTAACTCTTATATATACTTCTCTTTTCTTTTAGTTAGTTAGTTAATTCTCTAGCATAACTTCCCATCAACTTTGGTTTAATTTGATTGAATATAATTTTAAAATCATCAATTCCCTACGAATCGACCCATATTTGCTACGTACTACGATAGTACGCCGTGCGCTTGTGGTTATTTTTATTTCAAAATTTGTTTGGCTATTTTCTAGCTCGATAGACATTTAGCCGTCCGAACATGACCTCACAATTCCCAATTCTAAGAGTGCTGTTATCACTTACCTGCTGCAGGAATATCATGATTGGTGAGTGATGGTAGTGAGCCATGGGTGATAGAGGCGTTGTTGACTGAAGAAAGGTGGTTTTGGTAGGATCCACGAGAGTCTCGAGTGACCATTTTAAATGAAAGGAAATGAAATGTCCCGCCTTTCCGCACGCTTTAAATCGACGATAAACCACACACGTCAGACTTAAACCATATAGAAGGGCGGATTTTTATGGGGTAAATAAGAAAAAGTAGAGAAAGAAAAAAAACAAAATAGAATCTTGCAGTGGAATGGTAAAATATAATAATCAAATAACAGTTCATGAAGCTGTTTTACAAAAACATTTGATTTTCTTTACTTGTACAATACAATATCAGAGTTACACATACCAGAGAATAATAAATAATAATGTAGCGAAACAATGTGATAGCAGTGAAATACTATAATATGTAATAATAAACCTTCGTCTTCATCCTCCAAAATACGACTTCAAATCCTAAAACGCTCAGGCTGACCCGAGCGAATTGAAAAGACAAAACACTCAAGTCATAATTAAAAGATCTTATGTAAGTTAAATCAATAGAAATAAATATGAGTGGAACGGCGTTAGAGATGTTTACGGGATTTTACATCTCCTATCCAGTGTCTAATGTGAGTGCAGTAACTTAAGAGATGTTTGGGATTCACATCTCCTAAGGATCCGTTAAACTATCTGCTATGTAGTAACATATGATATTATAATAGTGTCTAAAGTAAAGTATAATATACTGAAAATAGCGTTAAGGGGTTACCCATATAGCCCTTAACACACTTTTATATTCCCATGGTCTATATAGTACCGTAATCCTCCCCGTACTGGGCTCGTCATAGGGAACTCCATAGGTATAGTACAAAACAAAATCGTATTAGGCGTGCTAGGGTAGGTGACACGGCACAACTAGGCAATGCCAAGGTAGATATACCAATTACGCTTCCGGGCCGGTGGTAACGCATAGCCGCAACTACCGCCCACCTCGAGCCACAACTCCAAATCAAAGAAATCAAAAGTGGCCACCGAGTAAATCCAAAAGTCAAAGTATAATATCGAAGGGATGTGTCCGATAAAAGGTGCTACCTTCTTAGCCTGTCGATCGCTCCTGTTTTAGCCACCTTATGTCAACTCATGGGAGTCGGGTCCACGTATTTACCTCAAAGGAAACGCCGCCACCATCCTACTTCATTTTGGAGTCTCCACCGCGTACACGGTTGTTAAAGTGGTTTTCGGAGTTGGCAAAGAGTATGACAACTTCCGATCCCGGTCTCTTCAACAACCAAATGTTATTATAACACCGCGGTCATTTCGAAATAATTTATACTTCAAACCAGAATATAATATCCATTTCAAACCATATAATTACGATATCGTTTCCCCTTAAAACCAAATCAATATGATATCATTTTCAAATATATCCTTTTCTATAACCATAACAGTTTCAAAGTTATTTCGAAATCAAACGCTTTAAATATAGCCTTCCAAGACATAAAACTTTGAATTTCATAACTTTGAAATATAACTACATCACTTAAATGGTTTAAATATTAAATTACTTTATAAATTAAAATAGCTTCTTTAATTTCTCAAATAAATTCCAAATGCCAAATTTGAACCTCCAAATAAACCATTTCAAATTCAATATATTTCAAAGCTTAAATATTTAATATTTCAAACTAAATTTTATAATTCATATATATATACCAATTTCACTTTTTCTATTATTTGGTTTTGAAACATTTGCTTGCTAAATCCAATATCCTTTAAATAAAACTTCAATTTTCAATAACGAAATATTCCTCAGTTTATTCACTCAAATCTCCTTAAACCCAAATTAAGTTATAAACCATATTCTTTTAAAATTTCAATTTCAATAAGTTCCAAAAGTATTCTTATTAAATATAATTCTTTAATTAAATAAAATCTCCAATCAATTTCAACACTATCTTCTCAACCTTGATTTATAAAATCAATATAAACTCTATACAAAAATATACTTTAAGTAAATAATTAACCATATTATATTTTAATAAAATCCAACTTCATTATTTAACTTATTTATACATTAAACAAATCTTATTCATAGCATAAACCCAAGAATTTAACTATATATAAAATACATTTATACAATATCTAAATCCATACCTCACAAAACCATATATTTCTTTACAAACCATAGAAAATCATTTCAAAATATTTTATATATAGACCGCGGTGTGTGTATATAATTTTCTATCGTATGGTCAAGTGATACGGATATTTATCATTTCAATCCGTGATTTAAAATAAAATTACGGTTATATATCATTTCAAACCACAATCCCGAATCAAATATGATAACGCAATTAAGAACTTGCAGATTATGATGATATAAATAAACATCCATTCACCCATTATAAAATCAAACATCCATTACAATCATCATCCAAAATAATCAATCAACTATCAAAATATAACTGATAATATTTAACAGGTAATTAACTAGCAGTTATATTCAATAATAAAATAAATAACGATTTAATTTAAATAAATGCAATTAACTGAGATGATGATTACAATATACCAAACATTCATAAATAAATGCATAATCACAACAAAAATTAAATTTAACAAACATAAGAAATCTTAGAAGTTGTGAGTGGGTTAAAACACTCACCTTTTGAATTTAAATTGAATTTAAATCCAATTTAAACCCAAAAATTTGACACTCTCAGAATTCGTCCGAACTAGCGCCATAATGTCCGGAATTCCAATGCGAACCTAGCGGAGAAAACCGCACATGAATCCGAGCTCGTGTAAAAAATTCATTAACGTTACAATAACTATTATTAAAATATTCATTTGGTACACAATTTAATGATAGTAAAATCAAATAGTTGCTTACGTTCCTTCCCAGAAGCTTCATGTAAGAACCCATCAGACCAGAACTTTGACTGACCATCGTGCATGCCTCTGACCTCCAACTGATGTGAAACCACCTACGATTGACTCGCCTTCTTGCCGCCTACACATCCATATTACCGCCGTCAATCGCCGCAGCTTCTAAAATCACCAATGTTTCCGCCCTTCAACCATGTTTTTTGCCAAATTCGATCACCCCAAGCATCGATTAGTGAAATTGGGACCGGTTCTAGACTCTATTTGTCAAGCTCCACACAGCCCATAAATCAATTCCATTGATTGTTGCTTAAAAGAAAAACCCCTAAATCAAACCTAATTCCACGTTTTTCAAGCTTTGAACATGATTTCCCATTGACTAGGGAACTATTTCCAAAAACTAACACTTCCGGTTGGTTCGTATCGTCGAGAGCTTTCCAACGATATATAATTTGACATAGTTTTGAGGAGTTTGATTTTGGATATGAATTTGAAATTGGAATAGGGTTTGGGAATTTGAATTTGCTTCTGCCATTGGAAAGGAGGAGTTGAGAAGAAGATGTACGTACATACAATAGGAATAGAAAGGCTAGAGTTTATAATAGAGTATTTTTAGATGAAGTTGAAATAGAATAGATGGACCCGATTTATAAACACGTTGAACGATGAATGGCCCGAAAAGACCGTTCGGACTTCGAAACGAAATTGGGTCAACCCGTATATCAAAATAGATGTTTTAAAATATTTTAAACGCAATGGAAAAGGTTCCAAGTCCTAATTCCATTGTATAAATAAGTTACGTGTAACATTCCTGAAAATTTACAAAGTTAATTTGGCAATTAAATTAATTTTTTTTGAAGACAAATTGCTAATTTATTTATGAATTAATTAGATAATTTCTAGAATAAATAAAATTTTTAGATTTTAAAGTAGAATTTGGATTAAAATTTAGGGATAAGTAATTTTATAAACAAATATTGAATTTGAAAATGAGATGTATAAAATATATGTAGATGTGAGCCAAATTAAATATTTAAAAACAAAATCTATAAAAAAAATTAAACTAAGGAGTTAAATTTGATTTTTATATTAAACATTAAAGATAGAATTCGTAAATCAATAAAAATATGATTTGTACAATGACTTGAGTTTAAAATTTAAAAGACAAGAATGAATATGCAAATGGACATAAGTGATTATATTTCAAGTTTAAAAATTAAAGATTTGAATTTAAATTTAAAATAAATGTTTTAAAAATTTGTAGCATTTAAGATAATTAAGGTGTAATATGTGTAGTGTAATATTGGTTAGATTCTTCTAACATTGAACATATGTATACATATACAAATGAATTAAGGGATACCTTTATTTATAAAATGTATATAATATAAAAAATTAACGATTAAAAAAATTTCTTTTGCCTTGTAAAAAAATCATAAGGCTGAAACATACACTCACAATAGAGTAGAATGATAACAAAGATCTAGAGTTTAAGATTTTCTTCTTACAAATGGCATAAACCATCATTGCTCAAATAAAATATTCAAGTAGAAATTTTCAGAAAACCTTTCACCTTCCCAATTCAAATTTTTAAACCTCCAACCTCTGAAAAGTTCAGTAATCAAAGATCAAACATTTCAAATCTCAACACTCAAGAAAAGTAAAATCAGAAAAAAAAGAAACTGCCTATCTTTATGTGACGCACCACCTCTATACCCACGCTAGCCAAGAACACTCCGGAGTAGTGCTGTAAACTAGCACGGAGAATAAGGCTGTTGAGGAGCGACCATCCATGTAATTGCTTATCACACGGTGGCTATAAATAATCTTCGGAAACAAACATAGAAATAATCATAACACAAATCAGTCACAGATATCCATATCACAAAGGCGGAAGAAGATATGAATATATAACTAACACATGAAAGTGTACATCAGAGTAGTGGTCAATAAGATCCACAATAATACAAAAGAATAGCAACACGTGCTATACAAAAGAATACAACTATGAGTCTATATCTCAAGTGTATACAACAAAAACTGCTAATCTAAACAGTTAGCCAAAAGTCAGAGTGATGAATCGCTGGGAAGAAGTCAAGCAGAAGCACCTGTAACATCTCGGTCTGACCCGAGTATTATTTAAGAAAATAATAAACGGATCAGTCTAGCTATAAATATCAGATGACATGATATAACATAAAAGATATGGCATAAACATAAACATCCATAACGACATACCACTATAAGTATGTAAATAATGATCAACAGAAGATCAATGAATAAGAGATAATCAATATCACAAGAATCTTCTCAAAGATTCGAAGAGGGCATCATACCCTAAACTTGTACTCATAACAAGTCAATGACATAAATTCCATAAATCAACACGAGAAATCCAGAAATCATAAAAAAGGAAAGAGGCCTATCACATGACGGTCCGAAGACCATGGGGAGCTACCCCACATGTGTGAGTGGAATCACACAGATTGAGGTCAAGACTAACCAAAAAGCAGAAAGGTATGTGTGAATGGAATCACACAAGTGGTGTCTAGTCTAACCTTGCAATGAAAGAGACATCGCGCAATTGCTAGTCTAATTCATAAAGCGATCATCAAGATCAACGAGAAGTGTCAATTACACTAAGCTAGTAAATATAGAAGTTTAGCTTCATGTCCCATAACCACTTGCTTAACTTAAATATTTACGAACAAACTGTAAATCTTCACTAATAAAATTGTCATAAGAGGTTCAATCGAACAAGTCCAAGAATTAACCGACGAAGTGAACGCAAGCGTTTCATACCACTTGTTTTACTAAGTCGTTTAATTAGATTTCTCATCCGAGTGAGGTAAAGTCTTGTATATACTAATAGATTGGAAAACGGTTTAAGAAAAGAGCTTTGTTATTAAAAATAGAGTTGAAATTGTTTGTTAAAAGAGTTTTGATATTTACTACTAGTATTGAAACCTTTATATTATAAAGTGACAAAACGCATAAGCAAGTGTAGAAACAATCAGTCACAAAGATCGCATACGGAGATGCGAATAAAATCCAAGGAAATCAGCTCAATATTTTTCAGATAAGATCCCCTAACGGGGGGGGGGGGGTCCAGGGGGGGTGGCAACGCCACCGCTTACGGATGGTGTGAAAGGCGTGCGACCTAATTAAACTCGCGACTTAATGGTGTGAAAGGCGTGCGACCAATGTGTTACGACCTAAGGGTCAAGCGACTTAGTGGAACAAGGTCATACGACCTAATACTTGTAGTAGGGTTGGGCGACCTAATGGAGTAAACGGTCGAGCGACCTAACAGGTTATAGGTCATGCGACCTAGTGGGTTAACGGCCTAACGACCTAACGACCTAAAAACCCGCGACCTAAGGGTCGAACGACCTAAATGGTCCAGCGACCTAGCACTAAACAAGGCCGAGCGACCTAATGGTACCCGCGACCTAGAGGTCAAGCGACCTAGGGATGAAATGGCCAGAGGATATAGGCGAGCGACCTACGACCCACCTACCCATGACCTACGACCTAAGCTCAAACGCGAGCTGCGAGCTACGAGCTAGCGACCTAGCGAAGTGAGAGAGAGCGAGCGACCTACGACCTAAGGTCCATACGACCTATGACCTAACACCGAACAAGCATTTAGATGGCCCAGCGACCTATGGTACTAACTCGCGAGCGACCTAAGTCCTAGGTCGTGAGCGACCTAACTGCGAGTGAGCAAAAATGGCCAGAGCCAAAGCAGAGCGACCTAAGTCCTAGGTCGTGAGCGACCTAACTGCGAGTGAGAAAAAATGGCCAGAGCCAAAGCAGAGCGACCTAACGGCCATACGACCTACGACCTAAGGTCCTGAGCGACCTAACTCCGAAAACACGAAAATGGCCAGAACGACCTAGGGGTTAACTCGTACGCGACCTACGAACTAAGGTCCACACGACCTAACTCCGAGCGAGCTAAAAACGGCCAGAACGACCTAAATGCAGAAATTTCACCCAAACACCAAAAATCGGAGTTTTTCGCCAATCCAATCCAAACCAAGAGCAAATATGCATGCTAAAGTGATAGGGAATCATTCCCAACAATCCAAGATAGATATAGACTAGATTTGTGAGATAAAAATCTCACCTTTGCACTAAAATTTATGAAGATGAAGCTTGAAAGCAAGGAGAAGCAATCCAAAGCTTGAATCCAATATCTTCTACTTGAATTTGGAGTTGAATGATGGAGTTGCAATTGAATTTGAGCTTGGAGTTTTAATTTCCCATTCTCTTCACCATTAATGCCAAAGCTTGAGTTAGTTAGGAAATTTATGAAGAGTGAGGAGAAGAGGGTTGGAACTTGGGCTTAATAGGCTAAACTAACCCAAAGTCCAAAGCGGGAAAAGTTTGTGAAATTTCACTAACTCCAAACCTCTCGATGTTTATACTTAAAAAGTTGTAAACGACATTTCGAACTCAATGGAAGTGGTCTCGAGTCCTAATTTGACCGTTTGCAAAAAGTAGTTTTTCGGACCAAAATCCGATTAACGATTTAATATTTAAATAAAAATATTTAAATATAAACTCGATAAATATGCGGGTTGTTACACTTTAATTCAATACAAAAGAGAGAAAAAAATCCGAGGATCATTTTTAAGCATCAAATTGTAGTGATAGACTACATCACTTGGGTATGTTTTTAAAATTTTATAGTTAATAAAATTATGATTTTTTAAAAACATGTTTTTAACACAAACAAAATTTCAAAACTACTGAGTTGTAAGCTTCAGGTTTTTGGCAGTGATTTCTGAAGCAATTTTAAAGGCAAGTAAACTTTTTAATTGTGAATTCGAATTTATAATCTATAATGAAGCAAGAATTTAATACAATAATATTCAACTATTTGCAGGAAAAAAATCCAGAATTAAAACCTATTACTGGTTTTCAAGTTTCAAGAAAAAGAAGTTCTCTGTTCTATTAAAAATCCTACTGTAAGTAAATAAAAAAAATTTATTATCGATTAACTAAATGCATAAGTTCAACTAAGAATAATCATAGATCTGTAACTATCAATTGCAGATCTAAAACCCCAAAAAAATTAAAGTAGAAAAGGAAAGAGGGTTGCAGGCATTCATCTTCCTTTTGAAAAATCTACCAGGACTTCTGAAAATAGGTGAGCAAACTATCCCAAATTAAGTTAGATTTATGTTATACTTTGATATGTGTGAAATTGTTTGCATGGATGATAGATGTTTGGATCATAGCTTGAATTTATTTTGTAATTCCTGTGTATGCTTGTGTGTCCATCAGGTTATATATACCTCTGATATATGTATACATGCTCAAGAACATAAGAAAGAAAAATCAATAACCTTCCCTCTTTCTGAACAATATGAGCAAAACTTTTAAATCCTGAGTCCATTTTCATAATTGACTTTAGTGAAGGAATCTGAAGATAATATATATGTGACTGTGTGAATATGAAGATACATCTCTGTTGTAAAATGAACAGAAGGATTTCCTACAAAAAAATTCAAATCTAAATATCCAAGCTGTTTTAAATCTTAACCTTTGAAGAGAAATTGTTAAGGATACATAAATTCGAATTTTAAAATTAATTCTAGGTAAAATCAACTGATAAGAATTCCAGAAAATGAAAATGTCAGTGATGACTAACCGAAAGTAGAAAAAATAAAGTGATTTAATTATGGGTTTTGATTGTATGGACAGATTCAAAATTCAAATTATGATTTTTGATAATCAATTTCAAATTTTTAGGTTGGTATTTGGTGAGAAAAACCAAGATGAATGGAAAAGTGAATTTTCGCAATCCATGGCAATCACGTGAGCTAGGGGAGTCACGGTCGCTACTGGAGGCAGAGTGATGATGCACGGTCTCGGGAAAAATGGCCGGATGGGTTCTCGAGGCAGGTGGTGGCCGGACGACATAGAATTAGGGTTTAACGGTAGTGTTTGGTCGACGACAATCGCAATTCAAATGCGTGGCCAATGGAGATTTTTGGGAAATCGCGATGGGGGAGGTGGATCGTCGAAATGTGGAGCTGCTCTGGGTGTGAAGGCATGGGTTCTGACAACCGAAATTGTCGACGGTGGTGGTTTTTGGCGATTGTGTTATTTTCTGTGGGTTGCTCGGTCGCACGTTTTCTGATTCAGGGTCGAACGCGTCGATTTGGTTGGTCGTAGCGATTGCGTGAGTCATCTGTGGCTTGTGGGTGGTGTTGGTGACAACCAGACCGTGGATGATCGCACGTACACGTGCACGGTTCGTATTTGTGCACCTGGGTTTTGAAGCAGTATTGGGGAAGACGAAGACGAAGTGGAACTCGGTGGGCGACTCGGGGAATTCGTAGGTTTGCTCGAAGTAAACGGTGTCGTGTATGATTCGAAGTACAACTGGAGTAAAATAAAAAATGGCTCAAGTAGAACAGAGAGATTGCTGGGTAGAATGAGTTTTTGGGTTATCTGTTGTAATACCAAAACAGTTTTGAACTTTAAAGAAGAATCAAGTTTTTTTTAATTTTTTTTGTTTAAATCAATTTCTTGTTAGATTAGAGGTTATCTATGTTTTTTTTTAAAAAGAATTTTTAGAAGGTTTTAAATTAAATTGTTTTAATTAACTAAGTTTTAAAGTGATTTAAAGATATACATAGACTTTTATTTCGAAAGTTTAATTCAATAATATTAAAGATTTGTTAAAAAGGGTTGTAAATGTTAAATAACTTTAAAAGTTTAAGTTAAATTTATTTGTTAAACGAAATTAATTACTTGAAGTTAATGACTTAATAGAAGTGATTAAGATAAATTAATTAATGAATTTAAGTTTGATTAGTCAAGAAATAATTAAAGGATAACTAATCAGTTAAGATTAATTAAATTAAGGTAATTAATTACTTAATCTAAAGGAACTAACTAATGATTTAAGTTAAGTAATTAAGTGATTAAGATTAATTTTTGATTAAGGATAATTAATTTATTAATTAAGAATAATCAATTAAAATGATGATCAATTAAGGGGTTAACTAATTAATTAAAGATAATTCATTAAAAGATAATTGTATAATTAAAGGTTAATTATTTAAAATAAAGAGTTAATTATCTAATGATTAAAGATTGATTAATTTGTTAATCAAACTTGATTTAAATTAATTAGTAAAGGTTAATTAATTTATTAATTAAGGTTGATTAAATAATAGTTAAAGGATTAATTAATTTATAAATTGAGGTTAATTAATAAATAATTAAGGGATAATTAATTAACATAAACTGTAATTAATTAATGTGAATCAACCAGTATTAGTGATTAATCTGGTTCTAATAAATCAAATGATCAATTAACCTTATTATGGATGATTGTCTTATATTGGATGCTGTGAATTGTTTTGTCATCTCTGCTGTGTGATGCTTTGTGATTTGAATTGTTTTAATCCAAGCCGTGATGAATGTACTTTATTTCTTTATAATGCATTCATATTTTCTATCTGTGATTCTGTGTATATAGATAAGCGTTATTGGAATATACCGCTTATCGATATTGTTATGACTGAATCTGTGGTGTGATTGATGTTGTTGTACCATTGTGTAAAACCCCTGGACCACACTATACACACACAAATATGGATTGCACGAGAAAATCGGTTAAGTCACAGTGTGACGCCCCACCTCTATACCCACGCTAGCCAAGAACATTACGATGAATGCTGTCAACTAGCACGGAGAATAAGGCTGTTGAGGAGCGACCATCCGTGTAATTGCTTTGTGCGAGCATCAATATGTCAGATAGTATAACATGCAATACTTTATCAAGAGGAAATCCGACATACCGACGCAAACTCAAAGCTACTACAAAGTGGCTATAATATCTTCGGAAACAAATACAGAAATAAACATAACATAAATCAGTCACGGATAATTCATATCACAAAGGCGGAAGAAGATATGAATATATAATTAACACATGGAAGTGTATATCAGAGTAGTGGTCAAAAAGATCCACAATAATACCAAGAATAGCAACACGTGCTATACAAAAGAATACAACTATGAGTCTATCTCTCAAGTGTATACAACAAAATAAACTACTAATCTAAGTAGTTTGCCAAAAGTCAGAGTAATGAATCCCTGGGGAGAAGTCAAGCAGAAGCACCTGTAACATCTCGGTCTGACCCGAGTATTATTTAATAAGAAAATAATAAACGGATCAGTCTAACTATAAATATCAGATGAAACGATATAGAATAAGAGATATGACTAAACACATAATAATCACAATGCCAAGCTGGGATATATATAAGTAGTTGAAAATCATCAAGGGATTATTCAATGTCACAAAATCTACACAAGAATCAAAGAAACATCATACTCCTAATTTAGTTCACCAAACCATAAATATTGATGATAATATCAATGTCAATCACAAAAGTCAATGACACACAAATTCCAGAATTCAACACACGAAATCCAGAAATCACAAAAGTCAATGACGCACAAATTCACCAATGCTCATATATCGATAAAGCTTACCAATGGAAATCACAAAAATTGGTGAAGCACAAATTCTAGAAATCATCTCAAGAAATCCAGAAATCACAAAGGGGGGAGGCCTATCACAAACGGGAGCACAAGGCTCCCCAACACGTGTATCACAAACAGAATGCTAATTCCATGGTTGCTAACCATCACAAATTGAGCCGAAGCTCCATAAACGGCCTGAAGACCATGGGTTGCTACCCTACCAATTTGAGTCGAAACTCCACAAAACGGGGTTTAGTCTCCCTCGCAGACAAAGAGACATCGCACATTGCTAGTCTAAATCATAAAAATGATCGTCATGATCATCAAGAAGTGTCAATTACAGTAAGCCGGTAAATATATGAGCTTAGCTTCATGCCCCATAACCACTAGCTTAACTTAAATATTTACGAACAAATTGTAGATCTCCACTAGGAAATTGTCACAAGAGATTCAATCGAACAAGTCCAAGAATCAACCGACGAAGTAAACGCAAGCGTTTCATACCACCTGTTTTACTAAGCCGTTTAATTAGATTTCTCATACGAGTGAGGTAAAGGTTTGTATATACTAATATATTGGAAAACGGTTTTATAAACGAATTTGGTATTGAAAATAAAGTTGAAATCGTTTTGAGGAAAGAGTTTTGATATCTACTACTAGTATTGAAACATTTATATTTTTAAAGTAACAAAACACAAAAATGATTGTAGAACAATCAACCACCAAAATTCACATTCAAAGACGCGAATAAAGATCCAAAGAAATCGATCCGAATCCATCAAAATGGATATTCCCAAAAATTCCAAAAATAGAAGTCATTAACGTCGTAGCAACAACAAGTGGGAAATAACACGAGTCGATGGAATTTGGAAACCAAGCAAAAATATGCATAAATAGACATAATTAGGCAAATTGGTGCAGGTCAGCCGACTGACTCAAAGGTCCAGTCGACTGAACCAGAAGCAGGGAAAAATAATTTCCTGCAGTCAGTCGACTGACCTAAAAATTCAGTCGACTGAATGCAGGGAAACAGAGGACCCGAGCCTCTAGTTATTGCCTTCGGAATGCCTATGTGCTACAGCCAGTCGACTGACTCAAGGATCCAGTCGACTGACTGGCACCAAGGCTGTTTTCCAGCCTATGAAATAAAGATGCTATCTTCTTCAAAATGCAATCGGGCGAGCACGGTCACTAGGGGTTTATGCCAATCGACTACCCGGTCCTATAAGCTCTTCGACGCATCACCAAAAA
This sequence comes from Allium cepa, assembly GCA_030765085.1. Classification (NCBI taxonomy): domain Eukaryota; kingdom Viridiplantae; phylum Streptophyta; class Magnoliopsida; order Asparagales; family Amaryllidaceae; genus Allium; species Allium cepa. The sequence continues at coordinate 833,716,287 of CM060941.1, forward strand.
CAAGTTCAAACTACAAGGCTATGATTTTTGAAGATTTGAACTCGAAACACTAAAAATTGGAATATACACCAAATCAATCCAAACCAAAACCAAATGCACATGAATATGTGTTAGGAATTCATACCTAACAATCGAAGATAATCATAGACCTAGATGTGAGATTAAAAATCTCACCTTTGAACCCAAACGATTGAAGAAGATGCTTGAAATCAATGGAGAATCAACCACTCTTCAAATCTAACTCAAGAAGCTTGATTCTAAGCTTTAAAAGAAGAACATTCCCTAAGTTAGGTTTAGGAAATTTCTGAATTTTGATTAGAGATTGAGTTGGAGAAGAAGAAGAGAAGCTTACCAATGGGTTCTTCTATTAGTTTGGAGCTAGAGTTGATTTGCAAGAGAAAACTAGGGTTTTGGAGTTTTAATTTCCAATCTCTCCCACCATTGATGCTTTAGCTTGAGTATTAGGAATTGGAAATGAAGTAAATGAGGAGGAGAGGGGTTGGGACTGAATACATAAGTGGGCTCAGCCCAAACCAAAACCCTAAGTGAAAAAGTACCAAAAATCAACCTTCTCCAAACATATCGAAGCTTATACTCGAAAAGGTCGCAAACGGCATTTTAAACTCAATGGGAGTGGTCCCGAGTCCTAATTCGATCGTATGCAAAAAGTAGCTTTTCGGACAAAATTCCGAGTATCGATAAAATATTTTAATAAAATATTTAAATATAAAATCGGCAAATATGCAGGTTGTTACAGACTCCCCTCCTTAAAGAAATTGCGTCCTCGCAATATTTAAGAAGAAGATATGTAGTAACAACCATAAAAGCATATTCAACACAAAAGAAGTTTGAAATAAGAAGTTCACTTTAAAGAGCACGGGAAAGTAAGTCCGGATGTGTTCGCTCGATGAACTCTCTAGATTCCCAAGAACAATCCTTAGGATTTAAAGACCATTGAACTTTAACAAGCGGAACATCTTTATTTCGAAGACGTTTGACTTCCGAAGCAATGATACGAACATGATGCTGCTCAAAAGTTAAATTCGGTGAAACTTCAATCTCTTCCACAACACCGGGCTCAAGAATAGAATCGGAATCTCGAAGACACTTCTGAAGTTGAGAAATGTGAAACACGTCATGGATAGCTGAAAATTGAGCCGGTAATAAAAGGCGATAAGCCATGGAACCAATACGTTCAGTGATAGGAAATGGCCCAATATATCGAGGCGCTAACTTTCCCGATCGACTGAAACGTACCACACCTTTCATAGGTGACACACGAATGAACACAAGATCTCCCACAGAAAATTCTAACTTCCTTCTCCGATTATCGGCATAGGATTTTTGTCTACTCTGGGCTTCTTTCATCCTATGTCGAATAAGTTCAATCTTTTCTGTGGAATCACGAATAAAATCTGGACCTAAAACCAGCTTCTCACCAGCCTCAAGCCAACAAGAAGGAGATCGGCATGGCCTTCCATAGAGTGCCTCGAAAGGTGCCATACCAATACTAGATTGGAAGCTATTATTATAGGAAAATTCAACAAGTGAAATATGATCTTCCCAACTTCCACCAAAATCACGCACACAAGAACGAAGAAGATCTTCAAGAGTTTGATTCACATGCTCAGTTTGTCCATCGGACTGGGGATGATAAGCGGTGCTAAAATTAAGCTTCGTTCCCAAAGCTTTTTGAAGACTCTTCCAAAATCCGCTAGTAAACAATGGATCACGGTCGCTAACAATAGAAGTAGGAACTCCATGTAATTTAACAATCTCTTTGACAAAGAGCTTGGCCAAAAGAGGAACGGTTCGGTTAGACCGAACGGGAACAAAATGGATGGATTTAGTAAGTCTATCGGCAATCACCCATAAGCTATCATGACCCGAACGAGAACGGGGAAGGCCATCTATAAAATCCATGGAAATTTGGTCCCACTTCCAAATTGGAATTTTTAAAGGTTGTAATAACCCACCGGGCGTTTGATGCTCGGCCTTAACGAGTTGGCAAGTCATGCAACGCTTAACGAAGTTAGCGATGTCAAATTTCATTCCCTCCCAATAATAAAGTCGCTTCATATCCGCGTACATTTTGCTACTACCGGGATGAATGGTAAATTTAGAACGATGGGAATCTTCTAAAATATCTTTATGAAGATCACCAATATTTGGTACGATAAGTCTACCAAATTTTCGAATGTCGCCATGAGAATCGATATCAAAGTCTTTCAAACTTTCAATATCAATTTTATCCTTAATATTTTGGCCAAGAAGAGCCAATTCAGGATCTAGCCTTTGAGCTTCAAGAATGCAGTCTAGAAGAAAAGGATGAGCCTCAAGGCTACATAAAACAAGAGATGAACATAAATCGGAAATACGGTCTCGAATTTCACAAGTGGATAAAATCTCAAGATCGTTCCATTCGGATATCATCATAGAAACAACAGCTTGTTATTTACGGCTAAGAGCATCAGCGACACGATTACCCTTACCGGGAGTATAAAGAATATCAAGATCATATGGTGCAAGAAATTGGAGCCAACGCTGTTGACGCAAATTAAGTTCCTTTTGAGAGAATAAATACGTCAAGGACTTATGATCGGTATAAAGAACAAATTTCTCTCCTAAAAGATGATGACGCCAAATACGAAGGGCAAAAACAATAGCCACGAGCTCTAAATCATGAGTGGCATATCTAGTCTCAGCAGGCTTCAATTGCCTAGAAGCATAAGCAATAACACGTTCTCTTTGCATAAGAACGGCACCCAAACCAACGCGACTAGCATCGGTATAAACAACGAAATCTTGATTCCCCTCGGGAATAACAAGAATAGGAGCATCTGAAAGGAGTTCTTTTAGTTTCTGAAAAGAAGTTTCACATTTGTCCGACCAAATGTATTTAATACCTTTCTTCGTTAAGCTAGTGAGAGGCACGACAATCTTAGAAAAGTCTTTAATAAAACGACGGTAATAGCCCGCCAATCCGAGAAAGCTGCGGATTTCAGTCACACTCTCATGTTTCTTCCAACTTTGAATCGCTTCAATCTTTGAAGGATCCATGGAACTTCCAGATTCGGAAATAATATGACCGAGAAACTTCACACGAGATTGCCAAAAATGACATTTAGAAAATTTTGCTTTCAATTGATTACTCCTAAGAGTTTCCAACACAATCCGAAGATGCTTCTCATGTGCCTCCTCGGTTTTTGAATACACAAGAATATCATCAATAAAGATGAGAACAAATCGATCGAGGAAGTTTTTGAAAACTCTATTCATAAGGTCAACGAAATAAGCTGGAGCATTCGTTAAACCAAATGGCATAACAAGCCATTCATAAGATCCATAACGAGTTCGGAACGATGTCAAAGGAATGCTATCCTCTGCAATACGAAGCCGATGAAATCCAGTAGCTAAGTTTAATTGTGAAAAGACTCTAGCACCACTAAGTTGATCGAATAGATCATCAATCCGAGGTAAAGGATATTTATTTTAATAGTAAGATCATTAAGCTTGCGGTAGTCAATGCAAAGCCTAAGTGTACCATCGGATTTCTTCACAAAAATAGCTGAAGCTCCCCAAGGCGAGGAACTTGAGCGAATAAATTGCTTCGTTTTCAAATCGGGTAATTGTATGCGCATCTCCTCATTTTCTTTATTGGACAAACGATAAGGAGGACGAGTGATAGGTTGAGCTCCAGGAATAAGATTAATTCTGAACTCAATTACTCGCTTAGGTGGTAATCCTAAAACGGGCTCGAATATGTCGGAAAATTCACGAACGACGTGAATAAGAGAAATAATATCACCCTCATCATCATCATCGTCATCACGAGGATTTAAAGAATATAAAGATGCAACCAAGCTGGAATATGAATCTTTAAGATTAATAGAAATCTGCTTAACAGATTGAGAATGTCGAAGATGAATAATCCGCTCAGGACATAGGATATGAGCTTCATAACGGTTAAGCCAATCCATTCCCAAAATCATTCCAAAGCCTAAATAACGCATGACATGCAAATCGGCTCGGAAAGAAAAATCACACAAAATAATCTCGACATCTTTACACAATAAACTGATTGTCGCGGATCCACCAACCGGATTCACAATTCTCAAAGAAGTCATTAAACACAAAACATCCAAAGAAAAAGTATCAACATGTTCTTTTGATATAAAAGAATGGGACGCACCCGTATCGAAAAGAACTCGAATAGGATGATCACGAAATAAAATAATTCCATCAAGGGTAGAATGAGAAGTACCTTGATTTTGAGATGTGTTGCCAGGGGCTTGAGCAACATTCAACTTTCCCTCCTTCTTGCCCTGAAGCTTGGGGCATGAAGATATAACATGACCGGGACCTATGCAGTAGCGACAAGAGAGAGACTTTGGGCACTTGTTCGCGTAATGGTCCTTCGAACCACAATTATAGCATTCCCTATGACCAAAGGAAGAAGTCTTTGCCATAGAGGTTGCTTGTTTCCCTTTCTTATTGGGATAAGGACCTTTGAATTTATTAGTCTTTTTCTTGTTGTTGTTGAAGCTTGGTTTGGAACCCACCACTTCAACATCATTCTCCCTATCCGCCTCTTCAAGACGACGAGCGATATCAATGAGTTGGTCGAAAGAAACTTCTAACTTTAGAAGTAATGGCTTCTTGAGATTTCGGTTTAAGCCATAGATGAACCTCTGGTTCTTCTTTGAAGGGGTGTTGATGTATTCAACCCCATATTTGGAAAGCGACTCGAAGGAGGCGACATAATCAGTCACGGAGGACTCACCTTGAACAAGGTCTATAAATCGTCGAGCCAATGTCACTTTCTCCGCTTCTGGTACAAATTTCAACTCGAAGCATTCCCGGAATTGCTCCCAGATGAGATCCGCTTCATTAATCTCAGAAATAAGAAGTTCGTTCCAGTCCAATGCTCTTTCTCGGAGCATACTAGAGGCCACCTGAACACGGTGAAGGGCAACAAGACTCATGCGAGAAAAGATTCGATCGCATGACCTTAGCCAAGCCTGTACTTCAATAATAGTTGCGGAACCTTTGAATGGCTCCCCACCCAAATTAGTGTAATCGCTGCACAAGCGTGCAAACCCCGACTTTGGGTGAGTAGGTTCCAGGTTAGCTCCAGCTGCTTGAGCATTTGTCACTAAATCAAGAAGCTGTTGAGCAGTCATAAAAACTCCATCTTGGGGTAGAACACTAGACGGTACGGCTCTAGGACGGCCTGGTCTAGACATTTCTCTTCCTTTAGAAAGAAAGAAGAAGAAGAAAAAGGTTATTCACCAAATAACTATCAAGAAATCTTGATAAATAAAACAAGAAATCATAAAAGAAAATAGGATAGAACGATATGAAGACTCGAATTAAATCCTAAAGCACGACTCCTAAGATGGACTTAGGACGATGATCCTTGTTATAATATTCCATATTGTTCCGAAGTTTGGCTTTGATACCAAGCTGTGACACCCCACCTCTATACCCACGCTAGCCAAGAACATTACGGTGAATGTTGTCAACTAGCATGGAGAATAAGGCTGTTGAGGAGCGACAATCCATGTAATTGCTTTGTGCGAGCATCGATATGTCAGATAGTATAACATGCAATACTTTATCAAGAGGAAATCTAACATACCGACGCAAACTCAAAGCTACTACACAGTGGCTGTAATATCTTCGGAAATAAATACAAAAATAAACATAACATAAATCAGTCACGGATAATTCATATCACAAAGGCGGAAGAAGATATGAATATATAATTAACACATGGAAGTGTATATCAGAGTAGTGGTAAAAAAGATCCACAATAATACAAAGAATAGCAACACGTGCTATACAAAAGAATACAACTATGAGTCTATCTCTCAAGTGTATACAACAAAATAAACTACTAATCTAAGTAGTTTGCCAAAAGTCAGAGTAATGAATCCCTAGGGAGAAGTCAAGCAGAAGCACCTGTAACATCTCGGTCTGACCCGAGTATTATTTAATAAGAAAATAATAAACGGATCAGTCTAACTATAAATATCAGATGAAACGATATAGAATAAGAGATATGACTAAACACATAATAATCACAATGCCAAGCTGGGATATATATAAGTAGTTGAAAATCATCAAGGGATTATTCAATGTCACAAAATCTACACAAGAATCAAAGAAACGTCATACTCCTAATTTAGTTCACCAAACCATAAATATTGACGATAATATCAATGTCAATCACAAAAGTCAATGACACACAAATTCCAGAATTCAACACACGAAATCCAGAAATCACAAAAGTCAATGACGCACAAATTCACCAATGCACAAATATCGATAAAGCTTATCAATGGAAATCACGAAAATTGGTGAAGCACAAATTCTAGAAATCATCTCAAGAAATTCAGAAATCACAAAGGGGGGGAGGCCTATCACAAATGGGAGCACAAGGCTCCCCAACACGTGTATTACAAACGGAATGCTAATTCCATGGTTGCTAACCATCACAAATTGAGCCGAAGCTCCACAAACGGCCCGAAGACCATGGGTTGCTACCCCACCAATTTGAGTCGAAACTCCACAAAACGGGGTTTAGTCTCCCTCGCAGACAAAGAGACATCGCACATTGCTAGTCTAAATCATAAAAATGATCGTCATGATCATCAAGAAGTGTCAATTACAGTAAGCCGGTAAATATATGAGCTTAGCTTCATGTCCCATAACCACTAGCTTAACTTAAATATTTATGAGCAAATTGTAGATCTCCACTAGGAAATTGTCACAAGAGATTCAATCGAACAAGTCCAAGAATCAACCGACGAAGTAAACGCAAGCGTTTCATACCACCTGTTTTACTAAGCCGTTTAATTAGATTTCTCATATGAGTGAGGTAAAGGTTTGTATATACTAATAGATTGGAAAACGGTTTTATAAACGAATTTGGTATTGAAAATAGAGTTGAAATCGTTTTGAGGAAAGAGTTTTGATATTTACTATTAGTATTGAAACCTTTATATTTTTAAAGTGACAAAACACAAAAATGATTGTAGAACAATCAACCACCAAAATTCACATTCAAAGACGCGAATAAAGATCCAAAGAAATCGATCTGAATCCATCAAAATGGATATTCCCAAAAATTCCAAAAATAGAAGTCATTAACGTCGTAGCAACAACAAGTGGGAAATAACACGAGTCGATGGAATTTGGAAACCAAGCAAAAATATACACAAATAGGCATAATTAGGCAAATTGGTGCAGGTCAGTCGACTAACTCAAAGGTCCAGTCGACTGAACCAGAAGCAGGGAAAAATAATTTCCTGCAGTCAGTCAACTGACCTAAAAATTCAGTCGACTGAATGCAGGGAATTAGAGGACCCGAGCCTCTAGTTATTGCCTTCGGAATGCCTATGTGCTACAGCCAGTCGACTGACTCAAGGGTCCAGTCGAGTGACTGGCACCAAGGCTGTTTTCCAGCCTATGAAATGAAGATGCTATCTTCTTCAAAATGCAATCGGGCGAGCACGGTCACTAAGGGTTTATGCCAATCGACTACCCGGTCCTATAAGCTCTTCGACGCATCACCAAAGACAAGTTCAAACTGCAAGGCTATGATTTTTGAAGATTTGAACTCGAAACACTAAAAATTGGAATATACACCAAATCAATCCAAACCAAAACCAAATGCACATGAATATGTATTAGGAATTCATACCTAACAATCGAAGATAATCATAAACCTAGATGTAAGATTAAAAATCTCACCTTTGAACCCAAACGATTGAAGAAGAGGCTTGAAATCAATGGAGAATCAACCACTCTTCAAATCCAACTCAAGAAGCTTGATTCTAAGCTTTAAAAGAAGAACATTCCCTAAGTTAGGTTTAGGAAATTTCTGAATTTTGATTAGAGATTGAGTTGGAGAAGAAGAAGAGAAGCTTACCAATGGGTTCTTCTATTAGTTTGGAGCTAGAGTTGATTTGCAAGAGAAAACTAGGGTTTTGGAGTTTTAATTTCCAATCTCTCCCACCATTGATGCTTTAGCTTGAGTATTAGGAATTGGAAATGAAGTAAATGAGGAGGAGAGGGGTTGGGACTGAATACATAAGTGGGCTCAGCCCAAACCAAAACCCTAAGTGAAAAAGTACCAAAAATCAACCTTCTTCAAACATATCGAAGCTTATACTCAAAAAGGTCGCAAACGGCATTTTAAACTCAATGGGAGTGGTCCCGAGTCCTATTTCGACCGTTTGCAAAAAGTAGCTTTTCGGACAAAATTCCGAGTATCGATAAAATATTTTAATAAAATATTTAAATATAAAATCGACAAATATGTGGGTTGTTACACACAGTCTTTAACAAATTTGAAGATTGAATTTTTGAATCCAAAATAGTTTTGGAATTGGAATTGAAAGCTTTTGAAAATGAGTTTCAAAAATAAAAGTTATTTTGAATAACTTAATAAAGTCGTGGAATTTAAATAATTTGATTTAAATTTGAATTCACTATTTGAAATTGAATTAAATAATTTGGGAATTATGGTTTAAAAGATTATACAAGTTATAAAGTTGTTTATATGGGCTTTTAAACCATTTTAAAAAAACATTGTTTTGGGAACTCAAATTCAAACCCAAGTTTTTACTTAAATGGCCTTAATTTATGTGAAAGATTATTAACCCTTGTTTTGAAATCTAAGAAGTTTTAAATGGTATATCTTTCATATTAAAGAATTGAATTGGAAATAGTATGAAAAGTTATGAATTAAATCTTTAGTTAAAGATTGGGTAAGTTAATCCAATTTGAAATGAAGTGAAATTGTTTTAAAAAGCCGTGGATGAACCTTTGTGGAAAATTGGTAAACTTTGTGAAATAAATCTTTTTGTTCAAAAGATTTAAAATGGTTATTTTTTTAAACCATTTGAAAAGGAAGTTTTGGATAATAAGTTGTGACTTAATTGAAATCCCATATCCATATGTTTTTAAATATTACGCTCATTATGCGGTTTAGCCGAGAGAGGACCTTTGTGTCATATAACCCATTCTGAATAATGATACGTCGTTATGGATAACATTTGAAGATTAGTGGTGAAGACTGGGTAAGTTAATCCAATTTGAAATGTAGTGAAATTGTTTTAAAAAGCCGTGGATGAACCTTTGTGGAAATTTGGTAAACTTTGTGAAATAAATCTTTTTGTTTAAAAGATTTAAAATGGTAATTTTTTTAAACCATTTGAAAAGGAAGTTTTGGATAATAAGTTGTGACTTAATTGAAATCTCATATCCATATGTTTTTAAATATTACGCTCATTATTCGGTTTAGCCTAGAGAGGACCTTTGTGTCATATAACCCATTCTGAATAATGATACATCGTTATGGATAACATTTGAAGACCGGTGGTTAAGACCGGGTATTTTCGAGAACGAAAGAACAACATGTCGATTTATCTCTGCACTTAGTCGCATCGGTATAGAGATTTCCTAAGTGATGGGAAGTCCGATCGGGATTGTGAATACCCGAATTTGCAAGGGCTTCTTCGAAAGTGCCTTCGGTTCTGTTCGAGCCCAGTACAGACTTGTATGGTCGTGTGTCTGACACTACACTTTGAGATATTAAGCCGATTTCTTTCAAATACATATCTATTGGTGGCGGAGAATTTATTCTCTTAGCTTAACACCCTTCTCTGAGACGTACGAGCTCAGAGGTTATGTAGTTGAAGGTTATCAGCGATATACTCCTAATTTGGTAGTGTGGCATGCTAAGTGTTGTTGTATGTTGATGATCATTTGTTGATCAAAGTATGGCTTTGTGAAAAGCGTAGCTTTGTGGTTGAGACCTCATTGAGCCTCACAACCCCGTAATGGTCGAAACAGGAAAGATTTGGCAAGGATTCAGGGGTAGCTCCCCTAGGGTATGGCCATTCCTTCTAGAAAAGGATGGTATCATGGTATGGAGCCCAGATACTTACTCATGTGGACATTGTATTATATTTATTACTATGTGATGTTGTTGGAGGGCCCTCAGATAAAGGTCCCAAAGGACTGGGGGTGGCATATCTTAGTTTTTATTCCCGGGGAAGGGGGTAACCGACCTTGTGTTAGCAAAGAGCCGGGTAGGTTCTCGGGGCGTCCCGCCAGAGGCGTTCCCATGTGGCAATTGGAAGTTCTTTAGCCTAACCTTTGTTGGAAATCCATTCATCCAATACGCGCCTTGTACGGTTTTAGTTGTATTACCTGCCATCTACTTATGGTGGCGCCCCACTGTTTGGATGGTAGCTATAGTAGGCATAGTTCGGAATGTCTATGCTGTCTAGGATTTATATTATACTTTCGAAATGGTTTTCCACACTTTTCACTTATAATAATAATATCAAATGACTTTCGCATATCAAGCATATTTGACTATCATAAGGAGAAATCTCCTCCAATTCTACGTTTGCATTGTGTGTGTGGCAGGAGGCCTTATGGTAATTTCATTTTCCAAAAGCATTGCGAATTTGAACTTTAAAAGCTTTGTTGTTTGTTTTAAAAGATAAACTGTTTTCGTTTGCTCACACCAGTCTTTCTTATCTAGGTGAAACGTAATGGGGGGTTCTCGCTTTTTGTTTGGTGGCAAGAAGGAGACTCTTACCCCCACACGTCCTCTTTCAGGGTTGGTTAGGCGTAAGCTGTGACAGTCGAGAGGCTGGCCGTAAATGCAAATTTGGGGTACCATTATATGCCACGACGGGGCTGGGATGGTTGCAAAGCTTCCCAGTCGAGAGTGGCCGCTGTCGACGGTTGAAAAGCCTAGACCATTACAGTGGTATCAGAGCTGAAGGTTAAAACTTTAGCTCAGGAGTATAACACATAAAGTAACTCATTAGAGATAGGGTGAAGTATACCCTAGAATGAGTAATCCCTAAGATATCCGTTTGAATGCCTCAGTAAATTCTCTTACTATTCACTGATAGTAAGTATGAGTGCGAGAAGAGGACGAGATAGGGGACGGGGAAATACCAGTACAAATGGTCAATGCCCTGCAACAACGGAAATATCTTTCTTTATCAATCTCCTTTGATTTGATTCCAATTTCTTTGATTGCTTCGTGGCAGCTCGAGGAAAGAAGCTTCGATGTGATGGTGGCCCTACGAATCGTGTAGATAAGACTCTATTTCGTATTCTCCTCGTCAAATTTCTATCAGCTTTTCATTTATAACTCTGATAAATTTGAAAATTTAAATTGAAATAAATTGGTTAACTAAAAATATAAAGTTAAATAAATTGTATCGATAAAAAAATTTCGATTAAACCAAAATTTGAAATTCTAGTGTAATTTCTTGTGAATATCAGAGTCCGAAGAGGGACAAGTTATATATATTTTGCAGTATTCCGACCTGAATTTGGAATACATATCTAGTGTTTGAGAAATTGTGGAAGATTAAATCCATCTATCTATCTATTCTTTGGGATCCAATATATTCTACGAGTGGTAGTTATTCCTTTGAACTAACCAGTGCCCCTGCATATTTCGTAGATCTGGTGACCCGAGTATCTTGTATAGCATTGAATGAGTTTGTTCACATATCTATTAGTGATATTCTGATTTGGTAAGCCAAATACAGAATAGATGATCGGCTTGATTTGGGAGTCGATTCTCTATCTTTGTGTATCTATCCATTCTTTGTTGTTTCCCTGGCAAATTTCGGGGACGAAATTTTTTTTAAGGGGGGAATCTGTAACATTCCTGAAAATTTACCAAGTTAATTTGGCAATTAAGTTAATTTTTTTTGAAGATAAATTGCTAATTTATTTATGAATTAATTAGATAATTTATAGAATAAATAAAATTTTTATATTTTAAAGTAGAATTTGGTTTAAAATTTAGGGATAAGTAATTTTATAAACAAATATTGAATTTAAAAATAAGATGTATAAAATATATGTATATAAATATGTGAGCGAAATAAAGATTTAAAAACAAAATCTATATAAAAAAAATTAAACTAAGGAGTTAAATATGATTTGCATATTAAACATTAAAGATAGAATTCATAAATCAATAAAAATATGATTTGTACAATGACTTGAGTTTAAAATTTAACAGACAAGAATGAATATGCAAATGGACATAAGTGTTTATATTTCAAGTTTAAAAATTAAAGATTTGAATTTAAATTTAAAATAAATGTTTTAAAAATTTGTAGCATTTAAAATTATTAACGTGTAATATATGTAGTGTAATATTGGTTAGATTCTTTTAGCATTGAACATATGTATACATATACAAATGAATTAAGGGATACCTTTATTTATAAAATGTATATAATATAAAAAATTAAAGATTAAATAAAAATTCTTTTGCCTTGTAAAAATATCAAAAGGCTGAAACATACATTCACAATAGTGTAGAATGATAACAAAGATCTAGAGTTTAAGATTTTCTTCTTACAAATGGCATAAACCATCATTGCTCAAATAAAAATATTCAAATAAAAATTTTCAGATAACCTTTCACCTTCCCAATTCACATTTTTAAACTTCCTACCTCTGAAAAGTTCTGTAATCAAAGATCTAACATTTCAAATCTCAACACTAAAGAAAAGTAAAATCAGAAGAAAAAAAAGAAACTGCCTATCTTCAATTCAATACAAAAGAGAGAAAAAAAATCTGAGGATCATTTTTAAGCATAAAATTGTAGTGATATACTACATCTCTCAGGTATGTTTTTAAAATTTTATATTAATAAAATTATGATTTTTTTTAAAATAGGTTTTTAACACAAACAAAATTTCAAAACAGCAGAGTTGTAAGCTTCAGGTTTTTGGCAGCGGTTTCTGAAGCAAATTTAAAGGCAAGTAACCTTTTTAGTTGTGAATTCGAAGTTATAATCTATAATGAAGCAAGAATTTAATACAATAATATTCAACTATTTGCAGGAAAAAAATCAAGAATTAAAAGCTATTACTGGTTTTCAAGTTTCAGGAAAAAGAAGTTCTCTGTTCTATTAGAAATCCTAATGTAAGTAAATAAAAAAAATTGTTATTGATTAACTAAATGCATAAGTTCCACTAAGAATAATCATAGATCTGTAACCATCAATTGCAGATCTAAAACCCCAAAAAAATTAAAGTAGAAAAGGAAAGAGGGTTGCAGGCATTCATCTTCCTTTTGAAAAATCTGTCAGGACTTTTGAAAATAGGTGAGCAAACTATCCCAAATTAAGTTAGATTTGTGTTAAACTTTGATATGTGTGAAATTGTTTGCATGGATGATAGATGTTTGGATTATAGCTTGAATTTATTTTGTAATTCCTGTGTATGCTTATGTGTCCGTTAGGTTATATATACCTCTGATATATGTACACAGGCTCAAGAACATAAGAAAGAAAAATCAATAACCTTCCCTCTTTCTGAACAATATGAGCAAAACTTTTAGATCCTGAGTCCATTTTCATCATTGACTTTAGTGAAGGAATCTTAAGATAATATATATGTGGCAGTGTGAATATGAAGATACATCTCTGTTGTAAAATGAACAGTAGGATTTCGTACAAAAAAATTCAAATCTAAATATCCAAGCTGTTTTAAATCTTAACCTTTAAAGAGAAATTGTTAAGGATACTTAAATTCAAATTTTAAAATTAATTCTAGGTAAAATCAACTGATAAGAATTTCAAAAAATGAAAATGTCAGTGATGACCAACCTAAAGCAGAAAAAATCAAGTGATTTAATTATGGGTTTTGATTGTATGGACAGATTCGAAATTCAAAATTATGATTTTTGATAATCAATTTAGAATTTTGAGGTTGGTATTTGGTGAGAAAACCCAAGATGAACGGAAAAGTGAATTTTTTCAATCCACGGCGATCACGTGAGCCAGGGGAGTCGCCGTTGCTACTGGAGACAGAGTGATGATGCAGGTCTCGGGAAATATGGCCGGAGGGGTTCTCGAGGAAGGTGGTGACTGGACGACATAGAATTAGGGTTTAATGGTAGTATTTGGTCGACGGCAATCGCGTGTCAAATGCGTAGCCAATAGAGATTTTTGGGAAATCGCGATGGGGGGAGGTGGATCGTCGAAGTGTGGAGCAGCTCTGGGTGTGACGACATGGGTTTTGGCAACTGGAATTGTCGGTGGTGGTGGTTTTTGGTGATCGTGTTATTTCCTGTGGGTTGCTCGATCGTATGTTTTCTTATTCAAGGTAGAACGCATTGATTTGGTTAGTCGTAGTGATTGCTTGAGTCATCTATGGCTTGTGGGTGGTGTTGGTGACGACCAGAGCGTGGATGATCGCACGTACACGTGCACGGTTCATATTTGTGCTCCTGGGTTCTGAGGCAGTATTGGGGAAGACGAAGACGAAGTGAAACTTGTGGGGTGACTCAGGGAATTCGTAGGTTTGCTCGAAGTAAACGGTGCCGCATATGATTTGAAGTACAACTCGAGTAAAATAAAAAATGGCTCGAGTAGAACAGAGAGATTGCTGGGTAGAACGAGTTTTTGGGTTATCTGTTGTAATACCAAAATAATTTTGAACTTTAAAGAAGAATCAAGTTTTTTAAAAAAAAAATTGTTTAAATCAATTTCTTGTTAGATTAGAGGTTATCTAATTTTTTTAAAAAAAAGGATTTTTAGAAGGTTTTAAATTAAATTGTTTTAATTAACTAAGTTTTAAAGTGATTTAAAGATATACATAAACTTTTATTTTGAAAGTTTAATTCAATAGTATTAACGATTTGTTAAAGAAGGTTGTAAATGTTAATTAACTTTAAAAGTTTAAGTTAAATTTATTTGCTAAACGAAATTAAGTACTTGAAGTTAATGACTTAATAAAAGTGATTAAGATAAATTAATTAATGAATTTAAGTTTGATTAGTCAAGAAATAATTAAAGGATAACTAATCAGTTAAGATTAATTAAATTAAGGTAATTAATTACTTAATCAAAAGGAATTAACTACTGATTTAAGTTAAGTAATTAAGTGATTAAGATTAATTTTTGATTAAGCATAATTAATTTATTAACTAAGAATAATCAATTAAATTGATGATCAATTAGGGGTTAACTAATTAATTAAAGTTAATTAATTAAAAGATAATTGTATAATAAAAGGTTAATTATTTAAAATAAAGAGTTAATTATCTAATGATTAAAGATTGATTAATTTTTTAATCAAATTTGATTTAAATTAATTAGTAAAGGTTAACTAATTTATTAATTTAGGTTGATTAATTAATAGTTAAAGGATTTATTAATTTATCAATTAAGGTTAATTAATAAATAATTAAGGGATAATTAATTAACATAAACTATAATTAATTAATGTGAATCAACCAGTATTAGTGATTAATCTGGTTCTAATAAATCAAATGAACAATTAACCTTATTATGGATGATTGTCTTCTATTGAATGCTGTGAATTGTTTTGTCATCACTGCTGTGTGATGCTTTGTGATTTGAATTGTTTTAATTCAAGCTGTGATGAATGTACTTTATTTATTTATGATGCATTCATATTTTCTATCTGTGATTCTGTGTATATAGATAAGCGTTATTGGAATATACTGCTTATCGATATTGTTATGATTGAATCTATGGTGTGATTGATGTTGTTGCACCATTGTGTAAAACCCCTGGACCACACTTATACACACACAAATATGGATTGCACGAGGAAATCGGTTAATTTACAGTTTTTAACAAATTTAAAGATTGAATTTTTGAATCCAAAATAGTTTTGGAATTGGAATTGAAAGCTTTTGAAAATGAGTTTCAAAAATAAAAGTTATTTTGAATAACTTAATAAAGTCGTGGAATTTAAATAATTTGATTTAAATTTGAATTCACTATTTGAAATTGAATTAAATAATTTGGGAATTATGGTTTAAAAGATTATACAAGTTATAAAGTTGTTTATATGGGCTTTTAAACCATTTTAAAAAAACATTGTTTTGGGAACTCAAATTCAAACCCAAGTTTTTACTTAAATGACCTTAATTTATGTGAAAGATTATTAACCCTTGTTTTGAAATCTAAGAAGTTTTAAATGGTATATCTTTCATATTAAAGAATTGAATTGGAAATAGTATGAAAAGTTATGAATTAAATCTTTAGTTAAAGATTGGGTAAGTTAATCCAATTTGAAATGAAGTGAAATTGTTTTAAAAAGCCATGGATGAACTTTTGTGGAAAATTGGTAAACTTTGTGAAATAAATCTTTTTGTTCAAAAGATTTAAAATGGTTATTTTTTTAAACCATTTGAAAAGGAAGTTTTGGATAATAAGTTGTGACTTAATTGAAATCCCATATCCATATGTTTTTAAATATTACGCTCATTATTCGGTTTAGCCGAGAGAGGACCTTTGTGTCATATAACCCTCTGAATAATGATACGTCGTTATGGATAACATTTGAAGATTAGTGGTGAAGACTGGGTATTTTCGAGAACGAAAGGATAACCCGTCGACTGTCTCTGCACTGTGTCCGCCGGTATAGAGATTTCCTAAGTGATGGGAAGTCCGATTGGGATTGTGAATACCCGGATTTGCAAGGGCTTCTTCGGAAGTGCCTTCGGTTCTGTTCGAGCCTAGAACAGACTTGTATGGTCGTGTGTCTGACACTACACTTTAAGATATTAAGCCGATTTCTTTCAAATACGTATCTGTTGGTGGCGGAGAATTTATTCTCTTAGCTTAACACCCTTCTCTGAGACGTACGAGCTCAGAGGTTATGTAGTTGAAGGTTATCAGCGATATACTCCCAATTTAGTAGTGTGGCATGCTAAGTACTGCTGTATGTTGATGATCATTTGTTGATCAAAGCATGGCTTTGCGAAAAGCGTAGCTTTGTGGTCGAGACCTCATCGAGCCTCGCAACCCGGTAATGGTCGAAACAGGAAAGATGCAGCAAGGTTTCAGGGGTAGCTCCCCTAGGTATGGCCATTCCTTCTGGAAAAGGGTGGTATCATGGTATGGAGCTCAGATACTTACTCATGTGGACACTGTAGTATATTTATTACTATGTGATGTTGTTGGAGGGCCTTCGGATAAAGGTCCCAAAGGACCGGGGGTGGCATATCTTAGGTTTTATTCCCCGGGAAGGGCGTAGCCGGCCTTGTGTTAGCAAAGAGCCGGGTAGGTTCTAGGGGCGTCCCGCTAGAGGCATTCCCATGTGACAATAGGAAGTTCCTTAGCCTGACCATTTGTTGGAAATCCATTCATCCAATATGCGCCTTGTACGATTTTAGTTGTATTACCTGCTATCTACTTATGGTGGCGCACCACTATTTGGATGGTAACTATAGTAGGCATAGTTCAGAATGTCTATGTTGGTTAGGATTTATATTATAATTTCGAAATAGTTTTTCCACACTTTGCACTTATAATAATAATATCAAATGACTTTCGCGTATCAAGCATATTTGACTATCATAAGGAGAAATCTCCTCCAATTCTGCGTTTGCATTGTGTGTATGGCGGGAGGCCTTATGGTAGCTTCATTGTGACACCCCACCCCGAGACCCACATTAGTAAAGAGAATTAATGAGTTATTCCGTCTACTAATGCAGAGAATAGGGCTGGTTAAGGGCGACCGAATAGTAATGCATTAGCTAAAGATTAAGTACGTCGATTTTTACGATAATTTTTTTTCTCTCGTGTATCTCAAGTGATCGACATACTCAATGTTTAACTAATACGATACTACACGGCTGTAGGATCTACTCAGAAACAAAATGCAATAAATATAACAATCACGTCACAGAACAGCAGCCACAGATATATATACTAATACAGCCGAACATCAAATGTAATACACTACATCATAGTGGCGTGTAACCACACAATATACATACATCTCCTTCTCTATAAAAGAATATGTACAATAAGCTGACACAAAAGAGACAACACGAAAGATGTAGCCAAATCCATAGTCATAAGCCCCTCAAAAAGCAAAATGGGTCCAAGCATAAAAGATAGATATCCAACCTAACCTGCAACTCGGTCTGACCCGAGTGACAAACACACGGGTCAGGCAAACTGAATCTTATCGTTAGAAAAGAAATACGATAAGGTAAAAGGGAACTTTTCCCTTATAGTCTAAAGGGAAACATAAGCAGATAAGAATTACTAGAGTAGATATCATATAACTTCTACACATCACTACAGGTGGTTTGAAACTATGTATATACTTGGTTTAACAAAGGAGAATGAGTGAGTAGGGTATAAGGGAAACTACTAACAATCATTCATTAAATAATCATCCTTCCAAAATCATATAAAATCCCAAGTATCAATTCATAAATTCGAAATTACCAAAATCCACCAAGAAATCATATATGCCTTTCTCATATCTATAAAGCTATAGAAAACACATAAAAAGGTGGCAAAATTGAAATCATCAAGAATCATCAAAAGAAACCTCGGATTGGCCAGATCCCGCATGCCGAAGCAATGCTGCACGTGCTACTTACCAGTACTACCATCATTATGGTACCATATCCATCTATTGACCGAAATCCTCACATCGAATTGTTTCGGTTTATGACGTCATCTATATCCATCCCGAACACCCGCCATCATAGTGATTGGAGTCTTCACTCCAATCGGTGTCCGCTGAGCCCCCGCCATCACAGTGATCGAGCCAAACATTGCTTGGCCCGATCGGGACTCAAAGTACTGGTAGTCCTTCTAGAATGTGTCAGAAACTCTCGGATAGTAACCCAAAAGTGGTAACGTACGTCCCATACCGCACGTTCTCACTTAGCGGTTTTTTAGCCGCTAGTCGATGCCACACTATGAAAATTATCTAAATCATCATAAGAATCGCCTCATGTCATCGGCGAATGGTATGAAATGCCCCAATTAGGATTTAAATACATCAAAAACATACCACGAAGTGGTTGTCATCAAAGAGGAATTCAAACAATTCCCAAAAGTTGTTTCGATCGTACAAGTCCGAAATTAACCGATAAAGTAAATTCACGAGTCCCATACCTCGTAATTTTACTAAATCGTTTAATTTACTTTCTCATACGTCCGAAAAAGAATCAATGTAATTAAAATTAATAAAATTAATTATAATATATTTTACTAGAGAAAATGAGATTTTAAACCAATTTCTAGAAATTTATCTAAAGGATTTTGAGAGAAAACTCATCATTTAAAAGAATTTTAATGATTTTGAAAGCCTAGAAAATAAAGAATAATTGTTTAAAAACCTTTAAAAATGTGTAAAAACATTTATTATGAAAACCATGATTTTAGAACATTTTATGCAATTTATTCGGATTTTTAAAACTCAAAAGACAACAATTTGCAATTTAATCGGTATAAATCGATATTCAAATTTAAATCGAATTTGAATAAAATTTAAATCCAAATCTTATCCTAACTTGACTAGTCCATTGCTGGACATAATAATCAAACATTAGCATCAAATTTCATATATAAAAATTTGCAAAAGAATGCAAATGAAATTGTCGAAATCGGACAAATATATAAATATTGCGGCTGTCAATGACAGACCAACAGTAAAAACATCAATTTTTCACCATGTAAACAACAAAATCTTATAAAACCTAAAACATAAAAGTTGTAGCATATTTCCGAGGGATTCCAAAACATCTTGGATTTCAAGATTCCGATCAGTAACGTGAAAGTTATGATCGAAATACTACATAGAAAAAAAATTATGCACTGGTTATTAACACGGAACAGCAACGAAAAAAATCAATTTTTGTATATGTAGTCTTCAAAATTATTCAAAACAAAAAACATGAAAGTTGTGGCATATTTCACAAGGATTCCAGAACATGCAAGATTTTGAAATTCCGATATGAAACACAAAAGTTATGCCAAAATTTACTAAAAGTTAAAAGTTAAGCCTGTACTGATACATTTTCGGGACAGTGACAAACTTTGTCAATTTTTGCATAGTAAACATCAAAATTACTGAAAACTCAACAAATCAAAGTTGTGGAATATTTCACAAGGATTTCAGAGCATCCAAGATTTTGAAATTCTGATATGAAACACAAAAGTTATGCCAAAATAACTAAAAGTTAAAAGTTAAGCCTGGACTGATACATTTTCGGGACAGTGACAAACTTTGTCAATTTTTGCATAGCAAACATCAAAATTACTGAAAACTCAACAAATGAAAGTTGTGGAATATTTCACAAGGATTCCAGAACATCTAAGTTTTCTAAATTTCGGTTTGAAATGCAAAAGTTATGCTAAAAATATTATTCAGCCAATAGAGCACTATTACTATTTTCTGTGCAAATACCCTCTCGGTTTTGCAACTTTGACAGCAAATAAGGAGGTCCAAATGGACTTGAAACTCAATAAAACTTTGCAGAAATGAACTTTAACAAGTATACTATGAACTGAAAAAGTTTGACGGCAATCCGATGCCGGATGCACAAGATATGGGCAAACAAAGTTGCACCATTTTCAGCAAGACATAACATATATTAAGAGCAAAATTTTATACGTAATCAACCTTTATAGCTTCAGATTTTATTTATTTTTTCTCATAGACTGGCCATTTCAGTTTGCATAAGCTTTAACTTACCTATTAGCAGCAAAAAGAAGGAGATTTGAGCTTCAAAATGGAGACTTTCCGCTGGTTATGCCTCTCTAGAACCTGAAGGAGCTGAAAAGAAGACATGCAAAGGAAGAAATCTTCAATAAACAAAATTACAGTAAACTGAAAAAGGGATTCCTTAAGATTAAAGATAAATATGGGTAGGAGATTACCTTAATATAAATTTTAGATGAAAATACTTCAATTTGGTGTGGATTGCTTGGGTTTTAATAAAAGTTGAATAAGGAGGCCATTATTTTTCTTTTTGAGCTTCTGTTCTTTTCTTTGAGAAGGAGGAAGAAAGTAATCAGTACGTACTGATTCCCCTTCTTCCAGAAATTTCTTTTGGTTAATTGGGTATGGGTTGGACCAAGCCCAATATCCCTTCAATTTAATCAAATTGTACTTAATAAATTTTGTATCTTGTTTATATATAATTACAATATAATTTAGTTCATAACTTTTGCAATTCTTATCCGTTTTACATGAAACGAATTGCGTTGTGATTGTATTAACATTTAGAACCCAACAAAAATATTAAACATCTTATTTTACCATTTTAAATTTTATTTTAGCACTAAGTCCCCATTTATAATAAATTTACACTATCAAATTAAATAATGCAAATTTAACATGTTTTAGCCAAATAAAAATATATTTCTCAATCAATAAAGTGTATATAATTGTTTTAGCATCTCCAAAACAATTAAACACTCGTATTAAAAATATTTATAGTTTTTAGTTGATTAAAATTACCATTCCTTATGTATTTTAACAAAGAAGAAGGCAATTTGGCAATAAATTGCAATATCGCCAAGTTTAATATGTTTATTGAATATAGTTGGCACAACTACATTCAAAATTCATGAAATAAAGTAAATACTTTATTTCCACACATGTTCATCACATTTATTCACTTCTCTAACATTTCCTCTTTTATTTTTATTATTTACACAATAAAAGAAAATTATTGATATACATCACCAATATTCTTTTATTAATCATAATAATTACCAACAATTGATATTTATCCACCCAAATTCACAAATAAAGTTGTTAACTTCATTTTCCCCTATCTTAAATTTTTCAACCATCAAAAATGAAATAAGCCTCATTTTATTACATTCACCTAAGATTTATTCATACAATATTGTTTATTTCAAATAAATAATATTATACATCATTTTCTTCTTGTTAAATTATTTTTCTCCATTATTAAATTATAATTCTCATTATGATTTAATGTTTAAGATAAATCTCCAACCCAGGGTTGTTACAGACTCTCCCCCATAACAAAATTGCGTCCACGCAATTTATAGGGGAATAACCGTAACTTATGATGATTCAACTAGAAGAAATAAGAAATAGCCTGAGATAATAAATTCTCACCGTTATTGGAAGAAGAAAGAAAGCCAGGAAAAGATCGCTCGATAGATTCTCTGGTTTCCCAAGTACAATCATTGGGGTTTTCTGTCCATTGAATCTTTACAAGAGGCACGTTCTTGCTTCGAAGGCGTCTCACCTCCGAATCAAGCACGCGAATAGGCTGCTGAACAGTAGATAGACTCAGTGAGATCTCAAGCTTAAGCTGTTCGGATGGATCAATAACGGAATTAGAGTCTCGAATGCACTTCCGAAGCTGAGAGACGTGGAAGACGTTGTGAATACCAGATAAATGAGATGGAAGTGACAATCTATAAGCAACCGGACCAATGCGCTCGGTAATCGGAAATGGCCCTACAAAGCGAGGAGCCAACTTCCCAGTGGAGCTAAAGCGCATTATTCCCTTCATTGGAGATACACGGATATAAACAAGATCACCCACGGAGAATTCAAGAGGCTTCCTACGGTTGTCCACGTAGGATTTCTGGCGACTCTGTGCCTCTTTCATTCTCTGTCTAATGAGAGATATCTTCTCCGAAGAATCACGAATCGAATCGGGGCCGAGTATAAGCCTCTCTCCAGATTCTAACCAACAAGAAGGAGAACGGCATGGTCTTCCGTATAGTGCCTCGAATGGAGCCATACCGATACTGGATTGGAAGCTATTATTGTAGGAGAACTCTACCAATGGTAGATGATCCTCCCAAGAACCACTGAAATCAAGAATGCATGCACGGAGAAGGTCTTCAAGAATATGATTCACCCTCTCAGTCTGTCCATCAGACTGGGGATGATAAGCTGTAGAAAGATTCAGCTTTGTTCCCAAAGCTTGCTGAAAACTGGTCCAGAAATGGCTGGTAAACAAAGGATCACGATCACATACGATCGAAGAAGGAACACCATGTAATCGCACGACTTCTTTAATGTAGAGCTTAGCCAAGAGAGGAGCATTCCTATTAGATTTAATAGGGATGAAATGGGCGGAATTAGTAAGACGATCCACAATAACCCAAATGCTAGAATGACCCGACCTCGAACGAGGTAAGCCGTCAACAAAGTCCATCGATACCTGATCCCACTTCCACTGTGGGACCTCTAAAGGCTGAAGAAGACCAGATGGTCGCTGATGCTCGGCCTTGACAAGCTGACAAGTCATGCAATTGCTTACATAACTTGCAATATCACGCTTCATGCCTTCCCAATAGTAAAGGCGATGCATATCCACGTACATCTTACTGCTACCCGGATGAATGGTATACTTAGTGCGATGACAATCATCAAGTATGTCACGCCTAAGTGCTGAATCAGATGGAACAACTATACGGTTCCTCAGACGAAGGCAACCATGAGAATCAATCGAATAATCCCGCAACACCTCATCATGAGACTCAGATGAGCAAGACTGAATGAGGCGCATAATATAAGCATCACGTCTCTGGGCCTCAGAGATACGATCAAGAAGAGAAGGTCGAGCCACCATACTGAATAATAAGACCGGTGAATCAGATGACCGTGCTCAATCACGAATGTCAAAGCTGGATAAGGTCTCAAGAACATCCCATTCGGCTAACATCATGGAAACAACTGCCGAATGCTTGCGGCTAAGCGCATCAGCTACACGATTACCCTTCCCTGGGGTATGCTCGATATTGAAATCATATGAGGCGAGGAACTCTAACCATCGTTGTTGCCTCATATTCAATTCCTTCTGCGAAAAGAGGTACTTGAGAGACTTATGATCGGTATAAAGGACGAAATGCTCACCAAGGAGATAATGACGCCATATCTTCAAGGCGAAGACGGTGGCTGCAAGCTCTAAATCATGGGTCGCGTACCGAACCTCGTTCGGACGTAATTGCCTTGAAGCATAGGCAACAACCCGATCCTTCTGCATAAGAACCGCACCAAGCCCACTGTGACTTGCATCAGTATAAACAATGAGATCTTGGTTCCCTTCAGGAACCACAAGCACAGGAGCATGTGTGAGAAGCTCCCTCAATCGCTGGAAGGCAGCCTCACACTTGTCAGACCAGATAAAACGAACACCCTTCCTAGTGAGGTTCGTAAGAGGTAGCACGATGCGAGAGAAATCCTTAATGAAACGGCGATAATAACCCGCTAAACCCAGAAAGCTACGAATCTCATGAACATTCTCAGGCCTCTTCCAATTCTGAATAGCTTCGATCTTAGAAGGATCAACGGAAATACCCTCTGAAGATACAACATGGCCTAAGAACTTCACTTGCTTTTCTCAAAAGTGACACTTAGAAAGTTTTGCTTTGAGTTGGTGCTTTCGGAGAGTACTCAAAACAATTCTAAGATATCGAGCATGGTCCTCTTCGGACTTGGAATATACTAAGATATCATCGATGAATACAAGAACAAATTTATCGAGATATTCCCGGAATACCCGATTCATAAGATCGACAAAGTAGGCAGGTGCATTCGTCAATCCGAACGGCATGACAAGCCACTCATAAGAACCATAGCGAGTGCGGAATGCGGTGAGAGGGATACTATCCTCCGCAACTCGGAGCTGATGAAAACCAGTAGCAAGGTCTAACTGTGAAAAGACCTTAGCACCACTTAACTGATCGAACATGTCGTCGATCCTTGGTAAAGGGTAACGATTCTTGATGGTTAACTCATTAAGCTTGCGATAGTCGACGCAAAGCCTAAGAGTCCCGTCGGACTTCTTCACGAATACTACCGCGGCACCCCACGGTGAAGAGCTAGATCGAATGAAGTGCTTATCTTCGAGCTCGAGAAGTTGCTTCTTAAGTTCCTCGTTCTCCTTAGTAGACATCCTCGTGGGAGGACGACTAACTGGTTGCGCACCAGGGATAAGGTCAATACGAAACTCTATGGCCCGCTTGGGTGGAAATCCCGAAACAGGCTCAAAAATATCAGCGAAGTCACAAACGATCGGAATTCGAGACACATCATCCTCATCGTCTCGAGAATCAAGAGCATATAAGGGTGCTACGGAATCACAATCTGTATCCCGAAGCATAAGAGATAACTGTGAAGGAGAGTCTGGATGGCGGAGATAAATGACTCTATCGGAACAAAGAATCCTGGCATCGTATCGAACTAGCCAGTCCATACCAAATATCATATCAAAACCAAGCGAAGGAATCACGTGCAGATTCACACGGAAAGAGAATCCACAAAAAAGAACCTCAACATTATCACAATATAAGCTAAGGGTTGCGGACCCCCCGATGGGATTCGCAATCCTCAAAGAAGTAAACAAGCAAGAAACATCCAAAGAACAGGTATCCACGAGTTCCTTCGATACGAATGAGTGTGACGCACCCGTATCGAAGAGCACTCTAATCGATCGATCATGGAAAACAATGGAACCCTCCAAGATGGGAGAAAAAGTACCTTTCGACTTAGTCGCATCACTAGAAGTTGCTACATTGAGATTCCCCGGACGAGAACCTTTATTCTTCTTAGGACAAGCAGAAACCAAATGTCCTTCAGCTTTGCAGTGGTTACATCTCTTGGGCTTAGGAAATTCTCGGACTGGATGGTTAGGAGATCCACAATTGTAGCAAGCAAAAGGCTTAGCTTGAGGATGGGCTTGAGATTGAGTAGAAGATCCGACTTGCTTCTTTTTCTTGGAAGGAAAGAACTTAGACTTACGGAAAGGAAACTTCTTCTTCTTTGGATTAGACTGAACACCACCCTCGCCATCACTATCTTTCTCATTCTCAATTGTCTCGAGATGGAGAGCGGCATCAACTAACTCTTCAAAAGAAAGCTTGAGTTGGAGCATTAAAGACTTCTTCAAATATTTATTAAGTCCGGATACGAACTTAAGATTTTTCTTGTATGGGGTACTAATGAACTCCAACCCATACTTAGAGAGGGACTCAAAGGAAGAAACATAATATGAAACTGAAGAGTTGCCCTGCTTCAACTCGATGAAGCGACGAGTAAGAAGAGCCTTTTCCGACTCGGGTACGAACTTAAGCTCAAATCTATCTCGGAATTGCTGCCATGTGAGGTTAGTCTCATCCACCTCAGCGATAAGAAGCTCGTACCAATCTAAAGCGCGCTCTTGTAGCATACTGGATGCCACAAGAACTCGATGATGATCTGAAAGCTCCATACGTAAGAATACGCGCTCACAAGTGCGAAGCCAGGCTTGCACGTCAAGAACCGACTCGGAGCCTTTGAATGGCTTGCCTCCAAGATTAGTAAAGTCACTGCATAGTCTTGCAAATACAGACTTGCGAGGAGATGAAGATGGAATAGGAGCGGGAGGTTGGGTGCTCCCAAGAAGCTCTCGAATCTGATCAGTAGTCATATAAACACCTTCGGGTCGTGAACCACTGGACGGTCCCGATGTCGAAGGGCGAGCTCTACCTCTTCCAGACATAGCTGAAAGATAAAAATGAGAGAAGATCATTCACAGGGTAGATTTATATATAAAGCAATTGAAATGAAATAATTAAGGAATACTACGGAATAACATTTAACATTCCTAGACGTATTCCTTTCTATCTACCCCAAAGGAATTGAAAAGGATAGGGATATGACTAGGCTGGCCACGATTAAGGGATAAGATGTACAAGGGTATTATACTTGATGTACGGTTCATCGTGTTCACTGTTCTGCGTTTTTTTCATTTTGTTCTGAACCCTTGCTCTGATACCAAGCTGTGACACCTCACCCCGAGACCCACATTAGTAAAGAGAATTAATGAGTTATTCCGTCTACTAATGCAGAGAATAGGGCTGGTTAAGGGCGACCGAATAGTAATGCATTAGCTAAAGATTAAGTACGTCGATTTTTACGATAATTTTTTTTTCTCGTGTATCTCAAGTGATCGACATACTCAATGTTTAACTAATACGATACTACACGGCTGTAGGATCTATTCAGAAACAAAATGCAATAAATATAACAATCACGTCACAGAACAGCAGCCACAGATATATATACTAATACAGCCGAACATCAAATGTAATACACTACATCATAGTGGCGTGTAACCACACAATATACATACATCTCCTTCTCTATAAAAGAATATGTACAATAAGCTGACACAAAAGAGACAACATGAAAGATGTAGCCAAATCCATAGTCATAAGCCCCTCAAAAAGCAAAATGGGTCCAAGCATAAAAGATAGATATCCAACCTAACCTGCAACTCGGTCTGACCCGAGTGACAAACACACGGGTCAGGCAAACTGAATCTTATCGTTAGAAAGGAAATACGATATGGTAAAAGGGAACTTTTCCCTTATAGTCTAAAGGGAAACATAAGCAGATAAGAATTACTAGAGTAGATATCATATAACTTCTACACATCACTACAGGTGGTTTGAAACTATGTATATACTTGGTTTAACAAAGGAGAATGAGTGAGTAGGGTATAAGGGAAACTACTAACAATCATTCATTAAATAATCATCCTTCCAAAATCATATAAAATCCCAAGTATTAATTCATAAATTCGAAATTACCAAAATCCACCAAGAAATCATATATGCCTTTCTCATATCTATAAAGCTATAGAAAACACATAAAAAGGTGGCAAAATTGAAATCATCAAGAATCATCAAAAGAAACCTCGGATTGGCCAGATCCCGCATGCCGAAGCAATGCTGCACGTGCTACTTACCAGTACTACCATCATTATGGTACCATATCCATCTATTGACCGAAATCCTCACATCGAATTGTTTCGGTTTATGACGTCATCTATATCCATCCCGGACACCCGCCATCATAGTGATTGGAGTCTTCACTCCAATCGGTGTCCGCTGAGCCCCCGCCATCACAGTGATCGAGCCAAACATTGCTTGGCCCGATCGGGACTCAAAGTACTGGTAGTCCTTCTAGAATGTGTCAGAAACTCTCGGATAGTAACCCAAAAAGTGGTAACGTACGTCCCATACCGCACGTTCTCACTTAGCGGTTTTTTAGCCGCTAGTCGATGCCACACTATGAAAATCATCTAAATCATCATAAGAATCGCCTCATGTCATCGGCGAATGGTATGAAATGCCCCAATTAGGATTTAAATACATCAAAAACATACCACGAAGTGGTTGTCATCAAAGAGGAATTCAAACAATTCCCAAAAGTTGTTTCGATCGTACAAGTCCGAAATTAACCGATAAAGTAAATTCACGAGTCCCATACCTCGTAATTTTACTAAATCGTTTAATTTACTTTCTCATACGTCCGAAAAAGAATCAAAGTAATTAAAATTAATAAAATTAATTATAATATATTTTACTAGAGAAAATGAGATTTTAAACCAATTTCTAGAAATTTATCTAAAGGATTTTGAGAGAAAACTCATCATTTAAAAGAATTTTAATGATTTTGAAAGCCTAGAAAATAAAGAATAATTGTTTAAAAACCTTTAAAAATGTGTAAAATCATTTATTATGAAAACCATGATTTTAGAACATTTTATGCAATTTATTCGGATTTTTAAAACTCAAAAGACAACAATTTGCAATTTAATCGGTATAAATCGATATTCAAATTTAAATCGAATTTGAATAAAATTTAAATCCAAATCTTATCCTAACTTGACTAGTCCATTGCTGGACATAATAATCAAACATTAGCATCAAATTTCATATATAAAAATTTGCAAAAGAATGCAAATGAAATTGTCGAAATCGGACAAATATATAAATATTGCGGCTGTCAATGACAGACCAACAGTAAAAACATCAATTTTTCACCATGTAAACAACAAAATCTTATAAAACCTAAAACATAAAAGTTGTAGCATATTTCCTAGGGATTCCAAAACATCTTGAATTTCAAGATTCCGATCAGTAACGTGAAAGTTATGATCGAAATACTACATAGAAAAAAAATTATGCACTGGTTATTAACACGGAACAGCAACGAAAAAAATCAATTTTTGTCTATGTAGTCTTCAAAATTATTCAAAACAAAAAACATGAAAGTTGTGGCATATTTCACAAGGATTCCAGAACATCTAAGATTTTGAAATTCCGATATGAAACACAAAAGTTATGCCAAAATTTACTAAAAGTTAAAAGTTAAGCCTGTACTGATACATTTTCGGGACAGTGACAAACTTTGTCAATTTTTGCATAGTAAACATCAAAATTACTGAAAACTCAACAAATGAAAGTTGTGGAATATTTCACATGGATTTCAGAACATCCAATATTTTGAAATTCTGATATAAAACACAAAATTTATGCCAAAATTACTAAAAGTTAAAAGTTAAGCCTGGACTGATACATTTTCGGGACAGTGACAAACTTTGTCAATTTTTGCATAGCAAACATCAAAATTACTGAAAACTCAACAAATGAAAGTTTTCGAATATTTCACAAGGATTCCAGAACATCTAAGTTTTCTAAATTTCGGTTTGAAATGCAAAAGTTATGCTAAAAATACTATTCAGCCAATAGAGCACTATTACTATTTTCTGTGCAAATACCCTCTCGGTTTTGCAACTTTGACAGCAAATAAGGAGGTCCAAATGGACTTGAAACTCAATAAAACTTTGCAGAAATGAACTTTAACAAGTATACTATGAACTGAAAAAGTTTGACGGCAATCCGATGCCGGATGCACAAGATATGGGCAAACAAAGTTGCACCATTTTCAGCAAGACATAACATATATTAAGAGCAAAATTTTATACGTAATCAACCTTTATAGCTTCAGATTTTATTTATTTTTTCTCATAGACTGGCCATTTCAGTTTGCATAAGCTTTAACTTACCTATTAGCAGAAAAAAGAAGGAGATTTGAGCTTCAAAATGGAGACTTTCCGCTGGTTATGCCTCTCTAGAACCTGAAGGAGCTGAAAAGAAGACATGCAAAGGAAGAAATCTTCAATAAACAAAATTACAGTAAACTGAAAAAGGGATTCCTTAAGATTAAAGATAAATATGGGTAGGAGATTACCTTAATATAAATTTTAGATGAAAATACTTCAATTTGGTGTGGATTGCTTGGGTTTTAATAAAAGTTGAATAAGGAGGCCATTATTTTTCTTTATGAGCTTCTGTTCTTTTCTTTGAGAAGGAGGAAGAAAGTAATCAGTACGTACTGATTCCCCTTCTTCCAGAAATTTCTTTTGGTTAATTGGGTATGGGTTGGACCAAGCCCAATATCCCTTCAATTTAATCAAATTGTACTTAATAAATTTTGTATCTTGTTTATATATAATTACAATATAATTTAGTTCATAACTTTTGCAATTCTTATCCGTTTTACATGAAACGAATTGCGTTGTGATTGTATTAACATTTAGAACCCAACAAAAATATTAAACATCTTATTTTACCATTTTAAATTTTATTTTAGCACTAAGTCCCCATTTATAATAAATTTACACTATCTAATTAAATAATGCAAATTTAACATGTTTTAGCCAAATAAAAATATATTTCTCAATCAATAAAGTGTATATAATTGTTTTAGCATCTCCAAAACAATTAAACACTCGTATTAAAAATATTTATAGTTTTTAGTTGATTAAAATTACCATTCCTTATGTATTTTAACAAAGAAGAAGGCAATTTGGCAATAAATTGCAATATCGCCAAGTTTAATATGTTTATTGAATATAGTTGGCACAACTACGTTCAAAATTCATGAAATAAAGTAAATACTTTATTTCCACACATGTTCATCACATTTATTCACTTCTCTAACATTTCCTCTTTTATTTTTATTATTTACACAATAAAAGAAAATTATTGATATACATCACCAATATTCTTTTATTAATCATAATAATTACCAACAATTGATATTTATCCACCCAAATTCACAAATAAAGTTGTTAACTTCATTTTCCCCTATCTTAAATTTTTCAACCATCAAAAATGAAATAAGCCTCATTTTATTACATTCACCTAAGATTTATTCATACAATATTGTTTATTTCAAATAAACAATATTATACATCATTTTCTTCTTGTTAAATTATTTTTCTCCATTATTAAATTATAATTCTCATTATGATTTAATGTTTAAGATAAATCTCCAACCCAGGGTTGTTACATTCATTTTCCAAAAGCATTGCGGATTTGAACTTTAAAAGCTTTGTTGTTTGTTTTAAAAGATAAACTGTTTTCGTTTGCTCACACTCGTCCCTTGACTGACCTGGAGTTTATTGTTCCTTTCCTAAACTCTAGTTGCCCACTATTTTCCACACGGGCGGTCTAGAGTTGGGGTTTTTCTGATAATCCAATAGTAGGAATTGATTCGTTAGCTTTCGAAGCTCTTTGGATTTGTGGGTCGTAGTTGCTACACTTTAGCATTCGCAGACTGCACTTGCTTATCTTTGTGCAACTTGATGAGGATTCGAGCTAGCTTTGGATTGAAGATGGAGTTCTTGGAGTTTGGCACTGAAGACATTATCTTTCCGCTGCTATTTCTTGTATTACCGATAGTGTTGATATCTATTGTACCATTCTATTGCATTCTATTTTATCAGATATTGTATCAAATGTTGTATATCAAATGTATTATGCATATTTCTTTCGTTGTGTTGTACTTAATGTGTTATAAGCTCGGGCAAACCAGGTTCGACGTTTGGATCTGCGGCATTTGAATATGAGTGTCGTATTTGGTGCCGATTTTCGAAGTTCGAATCAGGATCGTTACATTACGCTAAAATCAATATTTTCCAAATTGATTTCAATTGATTTCAATTTCATTGATTCCAAGGCGTTTCGAGTCCGTACGATCAAACGACAAGTTCGATCATTACGAAACTTGAATTCCTACAATAATTCACTGTTATGGATCCGATGAAACTGGTTTCGTCGAAATCCGAGTCAGTGGCCAACATGGCTATTTTCCATTTAATTAAATAAATTAAAAATTAATTAGTTAAATCCAACTTTTCAATTTCAATTCTTAAATTAACAAATTTCATCATTTTTAATTTCTTAATCATTCACAAGGATTTAAACAAATTTAAATGTCAATTTTGAGTTGATTAATTCATCAATTCCAATGTTAACCTTAATTTCAATATTTAATTTCAATTTCATTAAATTTAGAAATTATAAAAATAAAACTCAAAAATTCATTTATTAAATTCTTAACCCTTGTTATTCGAGTCTTATTAAAATAAGAACATAGCTGACATTGCTTTTAAATCTAGGTTCTTAATATTCTCCCATTTTAACTTAATTCCAATTAACGTACTATTTAATTACCTTTAATTGCAATTAATCCAATTATCATACATTAAATTCCCATATTGACAACTTTATTCTGCATTCCTTTTATTCAACCAACAGTCATTTTATAAATAGATTTAACATTAAATCCATGTACAACGCTAATTTTATTACATTGATATACGCCTATTCACATCTTAATTTGAATACATATTACATTTCTAAATGTGTACTTTTATCAATTGAACACATTAATTAAGGTTTTTTCTTAAAACCTGTTAATGAATTTACCTTAATTCCATTTTTATACCAGTTTCCTAAACATTACTTTAGTAATTAATAATACTTTAAAACCAATTCCCATATCAATTTAAAGTAAATTAATTCACGAATTACAGTATTTATTTCGTTTACTTAAAATAATCCCTTTATAATAAATTGAATCAAATTAATTTTAATATTTTCTAATTAAACTGATTAGATTCAATTCCAAACATTTAATTAAGTCTATTATTACTTTGTAATGTAGTTAACCCTACCTCACATTTATATGTTCTCATTTCCAACCCATTTACATACAGAACATTGATTTTATTCTATCACTATTTATTCATTATTAATTCATTGATTAATTAAATATTTCCATTTATTTTTCTTATATTAATTAATTACCAAATATTCCTATTTACAATCAATTATACCATTACAATCTTAACAAATTCATAAATTGTCAATTGTCAAATATATACATTAATTACTATTAAATGTTTTCAATAAATTTATTTACTTGGTTTCAAACCTTCTATTGCACCAATTACTATCTTATAAATAAATTTTACGTTTCCTTTTTAATTTACATTCATACTTTCCGTTATTATATTAATTACCATTAAAGTACATTTAATTATCTTTATTTGTAATTGGTGAATTAACTGGTAATAACCATTTGTCACCATTTTACCTTTTATAATACTTGTATGTTCATTCTTCCCAACCAATTACCATCTATTATATTATAACTTTACAATTTTAATAAATTCATAAATTGTCATTTCATTCAACCTATTAATTTATTAATCTAAATTAGCACTGTTACGTTTTATTTTACTTATTAGCTTACAACAAGTGCTACCATTAGTTCATACACTAATTTATTCCATTTCCATTTATTATACATTATTTTATTAGTCAGCCAATGTTTTAAATTATTAATTTACCTTTTATATCCTACTATAAACAAATGAACACATTAATTAGGATTTTTAATCAAATTAATCATTTCATCTTGTTAACATTCTTTTATTACAATAAGAATATAATTAACATTTACATAGTTTCACTTATTGGAATTACATCCAAGTTATTAACAATTAACTTACATTTATACTGTTACATTCAAGTTATTAAAAATTAACTTACCAATCTTATCCAAGTTATTATTTCCATTAATAATTCACTAAATTTTTATTTCCTTCAACATTTAGTTACAAAAATCTTCTTAAATTAAGAAATTTAATTACCGAATTTTACGGGTCAATACACTCTCCCCCACTCAAAACTTTTCGTCCCCGAAAAGGAAAAAGAAGGGAAAAGAAGAATTAAGAAATCAATATATCTTACTTAAAATATTATATTTATACACAAATTTACAAAATTTAATAATTTAAATAAAATATCAATCTATAACTATTAAGTCTCTTTATACTCAAACTAGTAAAGTTTGGAAAACATTTTCAAATTTTTTCTAAGTCCAAAATTTACGGAAAATTTCGGCAGAGTCTTCTTTGTACGGAGAGGCTCGGAAGGAAATATAATATCAATATAACAATATACAACATATATTTTCCAAAATAATATATATCTCAACATGGGAAAACAATATAATAACGCTATAAACCGTAATCCGAAAACGTACCTATTGGTCGGGCAATTAATGCTTATTTATGGAAACAAAAGCAGTAGCAATTACTTCCATAACCTGTATTTCACTTATATAATCCAAAAGGGTTAACAATTATATAAAATGAAATATTTAAAGCTGTTTCAAATAACAACAAACAATCAACATACCAACCATCACTTGCAACAAGCAAACAACCATCACATAAATCAACACACATCAATTATCCATTCATATCAAACAAAACAAATAGTTGTTCGGGTTTAAAACTTTAAATCGTACAGAATGAAAAGAAACTACTAAGTGTACCCTTTTACTCAAACAACTATAAACCAAACAAATAACAAATTCCTAAATTAAGTTAATTTTAATTAATTTCGTTCATATAATAATTTATCTTTTAAATTTACATTTATTTCTTACAATTTTACTTAGAAATAACTTCAACTTATTTACTTAAGTTTGAAATTTCTTACTTACAATACCTGCCTTCTATTATATTTAATTAGTATTATTTCAATTATACTTAAGTTTATAACAACTACAGCTTCCAATTCTTATTTATTAAAGAATTTCATTGAATGCATTCATTATTTCAAATTTTTACTTGTATAATATTCTATTACAATTTCTTATTAACATTGTAACTTTTATTATTTGGTAAGTTATGCCTATATGATTTTAAGAATGCAATTGAAAATCATACAAGTTTTTCTCGATTCTTTTAATTAATTAAATGCTCAATAATTATATCTTCCGTTTTATAAGATTATAATTTCAACTTTCTTTTAATCCTATTTATAACTTAGCATTAAATCACTTATTTTAATTAAAGGTTCCAATTTTTAAATTAATTACAACCCATTTCCTACAATAATTGAAACTATTGATTAATGGAAAATTAAGAACTAAATACCAGGTTAAATTTCAAATCATTTAAAATAACAGATAAATATATACTTATAATTTATATCCAATTATAATTAAAATAATTTAAAAATTTATATTTGGTTTATCAAAACAAATCTGTAGTAAACTACTACAGTAGCCTTCCCACTTCGAAACTCGAAAATGAATGTCGATGATGCGGCCGTCACCACCGAAATTATTTTCCAGCAACAGAGAGGGAAGTACATAACTCATTTTTTTGCAAAATCTTCTTTCAAACAATTCTTCCAAATTATATTGAAATATTTATATCAGAAAATACTTATAAAGAATAGTATTATATTCCAAAATTATTCGAAAGAAATTTTCAAAAGCCCGGAACTTAAGTTCTAAATTTCCAATTTTATTTATTTTATTTTCAATCTTATTTCGACTATTATTTATAAATTTCATTACCTAACAACCAATATGTTATAACCAAATAAAATCTTTATAAAAATTTGTTTTATATATAGAAAATATAATAGGCAAAATTATTTCATTCACCCATATTAAAACAAATATTGTGTCGGTCTGTCCTATTAAGTGTTTAGAAATCCCTATTGATGTCATAGCGTCCCATGCACCAACCAGAATTTGCAAATAAAAAATGGAACAAATTAACACAATATTAAAACCTTTTTATAACACTAACAAATACGCTCTCTCATATATATACACTCAATGACTCATCATAGGGTATTGCTACCCTATTAGTAAAGAGTCAAACCCCACAAAGCTAAAGTTTTTTCTAAACCAAAGCTCTGATACCAGGTGTAACGTCCCGCCTTTCCACATGCTTTAAATCGACGATAAACCACACACGTCAAACTTAAACCATACAGAAGGGCGGATTGTTTTGGGGTAAATAAGAAGAAGTAGAGAAAGGAAAAAAATAGAATCATGCAGCGGAACGATAAAATATAATAATCAAATAACAGTTCATGAAGCTGTTTTACAAAAACATTTGATTTTATTTACTTATACAATACAATATCAGAGTTACACATACCAGAGAATAATCAATAGTAATGCAGCGGAACAATGTGAAAGTAGTGGAATACTGTAATATGTAATAATAAATCTTCGTCTTCGTCCTCCAGAATATGGTCTTCAAATCCTGAATTGCTCAGGCTGACCCGAGTGAACTGAAAAGACAAAACACTCGAGTCGGAACTAAAAGATCTAAGTTAAATCAATAGAAATAAATACGAGTGGAATGACGTCAGAGATGTTTACGGGATTTGACATCTCCTATCCAGTGTCTAACGTGAGTGCAGTAACTTAAGAGATGTTCGGGATTCACATCTCCTAAGGATCCGTTAAACTATCTACTATGTAGTAATATACGCTATTATAATAGTGTCTAAAGTAAAGTATAATATACTGAAAATAGCGTTAAGGGGTTACCCATATAGCCCTTAACACACTTTTATATTCCCTTAGTCTATACAGTACCGTAATCTCCCCCGTACGGGCGTCGTCAGAGGGCACTCCATAGGTACGGTACAAAACAAAATCGTATAAGGCGCGCTAGGGTAGGTGACACGGCACAACTAGGCAATGCTAGGGTAGATATACCAATTACGCTTCTGGGCCGGTGGTAATGCATAGCCGCAGCTACCGCCCACCTCGAGCCACACCCCCAAATCAAAGAAATCAAAAGTGGCCACCGAATAAATCCAAAAGTCAAAGTATAATATCGAAGGGATGTGTCCGATAAAAGATGCTACCTTATTAGCCCGTCGATCGCTCCTGTTTTAGCCACCTTATGCTAACTCACGGGATTCGGGTCCATGTATTTACCTCAAAGGAAACGTCGCCACCATCCTACTTTCACGGTTGTTAAAGTGGTTTTCAGAGTTGGCAGAGAGTATGACAACTTTCGATCCCCGTCTCTTCAACAACCAAACGTTATTATAACACCGCGGTCATTTCAAAATATTTTATACTTCAAACCAGAATATAATATCCATTTCAAACCATATAATTACGATATCATTTCCCCTTTTAAAACCAAATCAATATGATATCATTTTCAAATATATCCTTTTCTAAAACCATAACATTTTCAAAGTTATAATATATCGAAACCAAACGCTTAAAATATAGCCTTCCAAAACATAAGACTTTCAATTTCATAACTTTGAAATATAACTGCACCACTTAAATGGTTTAAATATTAAATTACTTTATAAATTAAAATGGCTTCTTTAATTTCACAAATAAATTCCAAATACCGATTTGAACCTCCAAATAAACCATTTCAAATTAAATATATTTCAAAGATTATATATTTAATATTTCAAACTAAATTTTATAATTCATATATATACCAATTTCACTTATTCTTTTTTTGAGAGAAATGTGTGATCCTCTAAAAAACGAGGAGAGCACACATGAAGCTATATATATAACAAATATAAAGGAGCTGCCAACATGCCTGGCAGGTGACAAGATTATCATCTAGAAAAAAATAAAGAAGTAGACACCCCTCAAATGAGCTCCGGCAAAGCCACCGCCCATTAAACCCTAATACCGAGCTCCGGCAAGGCCACCGCCCGATAATAGAGTGTTAGAGGCATCTAAACCAGAGAAACTAAAATACAACACCCGCAAACTAAGAGAAGATTCAAAAATAAGAACACCAAGAGGCGAACAAAAAAGAAGAACTCCACTCTGAAGACACCGAGTAGCTACCAAGGAGTGCAAAACACGGTCAGAATCCCTGTGAAAAGCAATTCTGCCAACCAGTACAAAGCTGCAAGCTATCCTGAAAACCAGTCAAGAGAAAACTAGCAACCTGTCTAAACCAAACCTGAAACAACTAGGAAACCAAGTTAGAATGAATCACATAATACAAATAGATTTTATATACATCTATGTGAGAATAAAAACCAAAATGAAAATTAAAGCAAGGAAAAGCTAGAACCAAAAGCTAACAAAATTAGAGTACTAGAAAGTAAGAAATAAAAACAGAGATAAAAACAATACAAGAAACTACTTTAAGGGCCTATAATAGGAAGAAAATTATACTGCATCATGTGAACATTATTTAAATCAGTATAGGGATTAATAAAAATATTATTAGGGACAAAATTATTAAAGTTAAGTTTGAATATGTTAATATTATTTCTAACCTTGTTAAGATAAACCTTAAAGCAATTATTTTTGGCTAATTTATATTTGGGATTTGAAATCCAATTTAAGCAGAAAGATGAAATTAAAATTATCAAATTATTATAGTGATTATTTTTATTATTAAAATCCTTTGATTTCTCTCAAACCAAATGTACCAACAAGAAATTGTAAAAATAGTATCAAGCAAGTATCTAATATTCTTATTGAACTTAAATCTAAAAGAGTTCCGATAGAAAAAACAATCAGTAACTCTAGAACTAATATTAAACTCAAAAATATTAAGGGTCTTAATAAGAATAAAATGAGTATCCATGCATTCATAATAAATATGATTAATATCTTCAGAGTATGTATTACAAAAATAACATTTATTATCAATAATAATATTT
Source organism: Allium cepa (assembly GCA_030765085.1). NCBI lineage: Eukaryota > Viridiplantae > Streptophyta > Magnoliopsida > Asparagales > Amaryllidaceae > Allium > Allium cepa. The sequence continues at coordinate 833,754,754 of CM060941.1, forward strand.
TTCTTTTTTAAAAGTTCAATAGTATTCAATTTACCATGAATAATGAACCACATGTGGATCTTAGATTTTGGAGGAGTGTTAGATTTCCAAATAAATTTAAAACAATTGTCAGAAACACCCGAAAATTTAATAAATTTGTAAAAGGAATTCGAAGAATATTTCTTACTCTTATCCCACTCCGAACTAATATAATCATTATCATTGTCAATATTGTAGAGATTTAGCCTAGCATAAAGCAAATTACGCTGTCTAAGGGTTGAGCCTACTAAAATACTATTATAATTGAAAATCCAAGGAGGGTCACTATCAGAGTTAAAAACATCAGAAATAAATGCAAATTTAAAGTTACAAATATCATATAAATCTTTGAACTCAATCTTAAGAGGAGTAGCGGAAATCCAACTATCGTGCCAAAAAGATGTGTTATTACCAGAATGAACAATAATATTTACACCTAAGTTGAAAATATCATTACATTTTAAGATGGATTTCCAAAAAAAGAAAGTTTACAATAAATTAAAGTACTAATTTGATAGAGATTATAACTACCGTTGTAGTAATATTTAGATATAATCTCCTTCCAAATGGCATTATCACTCGTATCTCTGAATTTCCATAACCATTTACTAAGAAGAGACAAGTTCACATTACGTAAATTAATGACACCTAAACCCCCCTCTTTCTTAGACTTACAGACAGCATCCCAATTAACTAAACATTTAATGCTACAGTTTGGATTATCACCACTCCAAAGGAAGTCTCTTCTAATTTTATCTTTTTTGTCTACCACCCAATCAGGAAAGAGGTGCATAGACATCCAATAGATAGGGAGAGCTGATAAAACAGAATTAATCAAAACTAGTCTACCAGCTCTAGATAAAAATCTCCCATTCCAATTAGTAATCCTATTTTTAATTTTATCAGTGATTAATAACCAATCTTCATGCTTAAGTTTTCAAGGTCTAATAACAAAACCGAGATAATTAAAAGGAAAACTCATAGTTTTACAATTTAAAGTATTTGCAGCTAAATTTTCAACTTTGTCGAAATCATTTAAAACCAAAACCGAACTTTTATCAAAGTTTATTTTTAAACCTGATAAAAGTTCAAAACTATAAAGAATAAACTTTAGAGCAATGATGTGCCTACGAAGACGAGAGGAAAAAAGCAAAGTATCATCAGCAAATTGAAGGACAGACAAACCAAAACTCGAAATATCATTACCAAAAAAACCCAAGATATTGTTATTAACTGCATTCTTAATAATCTTAGAAAAAACATCAGCCGCTAAATTAAACAGAAGGGGCAATAAAGGATCCCCTTGCCTCAATCCTCTCTTGGATTGAATTTTATTACCCAAAATTCCGTTAACCATAATACTTGATTTACCAGTTTTAAGCAAGTTAATGATCCAGTTAGTCCATCTATTACTAAAGCCTCTGGCACGGAAAATATCAATAAGGAAATCCCAATCAACCGAGTTAAAAGCCTTAGCAAAATCTAATTTTAAAATAGCACAAGTAATATTATTTTTACATAAAAGATTAATGTATTCTTGAACAACTGCTACACCATCAGTGATATTTCTTCCTTTAATGAAAGCTGATTGAGAACGGTCAATTAAATCATTCATTTTTAAACTAAGTCTATTAGCTAAAACTTTATAAATAATTTTAACAAAGCAGTTAATCAATGAAATGGGTCTAAAATCTTTTAAAGTATTTGCACCAACTTTTTTATGTAATAAAATAACATTAGCAAAATTAAATCTACCTAATTGGAGATTTCCATTATAAAATTCATTAAACATATTAATTAAGTCTAATTTTAAAACCACCCAAAAAGTTTTATAAAAGAGAATAGGAAATCCATCTGTACCCGGAGATTTATCTCCCGGTAAATCAAAAATGGCTTTACGGATTTCCTCTTCAGTAAAAGGAACATCTAAATCAGAAAGATTAATATTAGAGACGGACGGGTAAAGATCATTCCATCTAACATTAACTCTATGCTTATTATTATTGCCAAAGATATCTTTATAATAATCTGTGAAAGCATTATTGAGATCCCTTTGTTCTAATGATTCCACATTATTAACTAAAATGGAATTAATTGTGTTACTACGTTTTCTACTGTTAACTATATTATGAAAAAATTTGGTATTGTTATCACCTTCATTAATCCATTGAAGTTTAGATCTTTGTTTCCACATAACTTCCTCTTTTTCAAGAATAGAATTAAGTTCCTCTTTTAAGTTATTAAGAACATTTTTCTCTCCTAAACTTAAATGTCTAGATTATTCAATCTTATTAAGCTTAAGCAACTCATTAAGAATATTCTCTTTTTTAATTTTAATATTACCAAAAATATTTTTATTCTAGTTTTTAAGAATAATCCTGAGTTTTCTAAGTTTGAGCACAAAAGCCTTAGCTGAATTATCAAAATACTTAAAACTGTAATAACTCATAGAAGACCATTTATTAATGATTAAATTTGAAAAACCCGGTTCTAAAAGCCACATTTTTTCAAATTTAAAGGCTCTACTAAAAGTTCTATGACTATCACAAGAATGAATAATGGGACAATGATCTGAAAGGGTGTAAGGTAAACCTGACATTCTACAGATAGGAAATTTATCCTCAATTTCATCACTAACAAAAAATCTATCTAATAGAGAAAAAGAGGGAGATTCCCTATTATTACTCCAAGTAAAATCTCTATTGAATAAAGGAATTTCAATCAAATTATAACGAATAATAAATTGATCGAATTCTCCATTGCCGAATAATCTCCTTCCCGGGGAGAACGCTCCCCAATAAAACGAGTAACATTAAAATCACCCCCCAATATCCAAGAACCGGGGGCAAAAGATCTAAACTCGAGACATTCATTCCAGAGAATCCGTCTATCTATTTTAGAGTTAGGCCCATAAACATTAGAAATATTTAAAAAAGAATTGGCGGCTAAATTATTTAAAATAATGTGAATAGAGTGCTGCTTTTGAATCACTACATTAATTTAAAGAGGTTATCTCTCCTCGAAAAACCCACCGAAGGAAGAAAAACCCATTTACTAAAACGAAAGCCTCCTAATCTTCTAAAAAAACGAAAATCAGGACATTCTATTTTAGTCTCTTGTAAAAGAGCAATGTCAATAGAAAAGTCTTTAAAAAAGATTTTAACTTTATCACATTTTTTAAGGTCATTCAAACCTCTAATGTTCCGGCTAATTACTCTCATAACCCCCTAGATCTAGCCCTATCAAGTTCCTTAGTTCTAATAAACTCACGATCTAACTCAATGTCAGAGAAAATAAAAGCAGAACTATTAGCTAACCGACTGAAATCATAAGCTGATAAGACACCCAGAGCATAAGGCGAATAAATGCTACCCAAATCAAAATGCGTACCTGAGCCTGATTCCGAAACACCGCTCACGGTGTTCGAACCAGGAAACTTACCCGATGGCTGAGGGCAACTGCCACGAATCCTGACACTATGACGAACCAACCCACTAGAAGCTGAAAACTTTCTATGTCTACCTCTCCTCGAAGAAGAAGAAGAAGAAGAAGAAGGTGCTGAATCCCCACCAACCTCACCTGACTGACCAGTAAATGCCTCTACCAGATTCGCATTCTCCTCCAAATGAACAACAGAGGAATCTTCTATGTTTTCACCAAAATCACAAGAGATAGGAAACATTTTATCATTGAGGCATCTATCCACCAGTTGATTAACCAATTTCGGAGAAACAACAGAAGAAATAATATCATCTATCAAAACCTTACTATCCTGAACACCAAAATGATCAACCTGATCCAATAAAACATGTGCACCATTCGCAACAGACATATCAATACAACCAGCCAAAGCTCATCAAGGACCATATGATTTTCAACAACCGAAACCATCTCAACATCTAGAGGAGTGTCTGCAATTAAGCACCAATCTCTAAATACCTCAGATTGTCGCGGCATAAAAACATCATCAGTATCTGAAACCTCAGAAGAAAGAGGAACTGCAACCCCATTCAAAGACTCTTCTGCCCAAAAATAGAAATCGAAGAAATCCAATTTTATCGGAGCATCAGTACCCAAAGGCAAATCAAAATCCATGAAAATTTGTCTACAGACAGAATCATCAAACTTAAAGCAGCTATCAACAACATTGAGAGAATTAAAGCCACACTCAGGAATGGTGGATTGAAAAACATAAGAAAAAAAGCAGGCTGAAGCAAAGCATTCCGTGGAATTTATATCCTTATTAACAGCAGAGGGACAAACCGATACAACATTAAGATGACCACCTTCATCTTGATTCGAGGAACTATCAGAAGACAACACTGATTCAAGGCATAAGAAATTGTAGGAGGAAGGATCTCTGACATCAGAAACAAAAGAGCACTCTGAAGCTAATTCTGAATCAAGGCAATCAAACTTGTTGAAGATAGGAACCTTAAAAGATTCCAATTTACGAGAGCAGAGCAAACCTTTTTTAGACTTTGGAATGATATAATCACTTATCGAATTAGAATGAATATCCTCAGTCACTACCTCGGTCACTAACTTAGGCATACACACAACAACATCTGGATCGAACAAAATAGGGTCCAAAAGAACAGGTTCTTCACTTCTAAAAAATTCAAGAAAAGCACCTTCATCAACATTTAAACTGGCAGAAGAAACTGTATTATCAACTGCCTGCACTGAGATTCCAAAAATTTCCTGAAAGCCCTTACCAATGTTTGGCGAATTCACATTGTTGAAATGATTTAAAAGATCATCTAATAGCTTTAAACCTTCTGATCGCTTGAGCATGAGATTATTAATTAAGATTCCTCTCAAGTGGATAAACTTTAAAACAAAAAAGAAACCATGTTTCACTAAGAGATCAGAAGAAATAGAAGAGACCGAAGAAAATTCGATTTTTCCAAAATATAGTTCAGGGTCACCAAATCTAGCCTTGTAACCTTTACCAATATTCGGAGTATTAACAAAATTAAAATGAAGAAGCAGATCCTCCAGAAAATTAAAACCATCAACTCGATAATGCCATAAGTGATCAATCATAATCGCTTTCAAAAGCATAATCTTTAACACGAATTGGAAACCACTCTCGACCAAGATATCAGAAGAGACCGATGATCTAGAAAAAGTCGAACAGTTGAAATTTTTATGACCAAATTTGCCGCAATTGAAACACCTGATGGGCTCTCGGCATTGGGACGTGAAATAATTTCTATCACCGCATCTAAAACAATAAAATTTGTTGGTGAGGGAATCAATCCATCTTTTATTCGAAGCTTGAGGCCGCAGAACATGACGCGAGAAAGATGACGATCGGTCTTTGACCACTTGGGCATAAGAACGATGACAATTCGATTCTGAGTCTCTAGCTACAAAATTCGCTTGCAACAGAGGGTGATTGAGAGAAGAAAGAGGGGAAGATTGAGATCGGGAGCAAGAACCAGTCGCCACGGATTATTTTTTTCAAAGTCACCAATTTCACTTTTTCTATTATATAGTTTTGAAATATTTGCTTGCTAAATCCAATATCCTTTAAATAAAACTTCAATTTTCAATAACTAAATATTCCTCAGTTTATTCACTCAAATCACCTTAAACCCGAATTAAGTTATAAACCATATTCTTTTAAAATCTCAATTTCAATAAGTTCCAAAAGGATTCTTATAAAATATACTTATTTAATTAAATAAAATCTCCAATCAATTTCAACACTATCTTCTCAACCTTGATTTATAAAAATCAATATAAACTCTATACAAACGTATACTTTAAGTAAATACTTAACCATATTACATTTTAATAAAATCCAACTTTATTATTTACCTTATTTATACTTTAAACAAATCTTATTCATAGCTTAAACCCAAGAATTTAACTATATATAAAATACATTTATACAATATCCAAATCCATACCTCACAAAACCATATATTTCTTTATAAACCATAGAAAATTATTTCAAAATATTTTATATATAGACCACGGTGCCTGTATATAATTTTCTGTCCTATGGTCAAGTGATATGAATATTTATCATTTTAATCCGTAATTTAAAATAAAATTACGGTTATATATCATTTCAAACTGCAATCCTGAATCAAATATGATAAAGCAATAAAGAACTTGCAGATTATGATGATATAAATAAACATCCATTCACCCATCGTAAAATCATACATCCATCACAATCATCATCCAAAACAATCAATCCACAGGTAATTTACTGGCCGTTATATTCAATAATAAAATAAAAAACGATTCAATTTAAATAAATGCAATTAACTGAGATGATGATTACAATATACTAAACAGTCATAAATAAATGCATAATCACAACAAAAATTAAATTTAACAAACATAAAAAATCCTAGAAGTTGTGAGTGGGTTAAAACACTCACCTTTTGAATTTAAATTGAATTTAAATCCAATTTAAACCCAAAAATTTGACAGTCTTAGAATTCGTCCAAACCAGCGCCAAAATGTCTGGAATTCCAATACGAACCTAGAGGAGAAAACCGCGCATGAATCCGAGCTCGTATGAAAAATTTATCAATGTTACAATAACTGTTATTAAAATATTCATTTGGTACACAATTTAATAATAGTAAAATCAAATAGTTGCTTACATTCCTTGCCAGTAGCTTCACGCAAGAACCCATCAGACCAGAACTTTGACCGACCATCGTGCATGCCTCTGACCTCCGACTGATGTGAAACCACCTACGATTGACTCGCCTTCTTGCCGCATACACATCCATACTACCGCCGTCAATCGCCGCAGCTTCTAGAACCACCACGGTTTCCACCCTTCAACCATGTTTTTGGCAAAATTTGACCACCCCAAGCGTCGATTAGTGAAATTGGGACTGGTTCTAGACTCTACTTGTCAAGCTCCACACAACCCATAAATCAATTCCAATGATTGTTGCTTAAAAAAAAAAACCCCTAAATCAAACCTAATTCCACGTTTTTCAAGCATTGAACATGATTTCCCGTTGACTCGGGAACTGTTTCCAAAAACTAACACTTCCCCTTGGTTCGTATCGTCGAGATCTTTCCAAAGATATATAATTTGACATAGTTTTGAGGAGTTTGATTTTGGAATTGAATTTGAAATTGGAATAGGGTTTGGGAATTTGAGTTCGCTTCTGCCATTGGAAAGGAGGAGTTGAGAAGAAGATGTACGCACAAACAATAGGAATAGAAAGGCTAGGGATTATAACAGGGTATTTATAGACGAAGCTGAAATAGAATAGATGGACCCGATTTATAAACGCGCTGAATGATGAATGGCCCGTAAAGCCCGTTCTGACTCCGAAACGAAATTGGATCAATCCGTATATCCGACAAGATGTTTTAAAATATTTTAAATGCAATGGAAAAGGTTTCAAGTCCAAATTCCATCGTATGAAGAAGTTAAGCTAAAATCAATATTTTCCAAATTGATTTTAATTGATTTCAATTTCATTGATTCGAAGGCGTTTCGAGTCCGTACGATCAAACAACAAGTCCGATCATTACGAAACTTGAAATCCTATAATAATTCACCGTTACGGATCCGATGAAACTGGTTTCGTCGAAATCCGAGTCAGTGGCCAAAATGGTTATTTTTCAGTTAATTAAATAAATTAAAAATTAATTAGTTAAATCCAACTTTTCAATTTCAATTCTTAAATTGACAAATTTCATCATTTTGAATTTCTTAAACATTCACAAGATTTAAATAAATTTAAATACCAATTTTGAGTTGATTAATTCATCAATTCCAATGTTAACCTCAATTTCAATATTTAATTTCAATTTCATTAAATTTAGAAATTATAAAAATAAAACTCCAAAATGCATTTATTAAATTCTTAACCTTTGTTATTCGTGTCTTACTAGAATAAGAATATAGCTAACATTGCTTTTAAATCCTGGTTCTTAATATTCTCCCATTTTAACTTAATTCCAATTAACGTACTATTTAATTACCTTTAATTGCAATTAATCCAATTATCATACATTAAATTCCCATATTGACAAAACTTTATTCTGCATTCCTTTTATTCAACCAACAGTCATCTTATAAATAGATTTAACATTAATTCCATATATAACACTAATTTTATTACATTAATATACGCCTATTCACATCTTAATTTGAATACATATTACATTTCTAAATGTGTACTTTTATCAATTGAACACATTAATTAAGGTTTTTTCTTAAAACCAATTAATGAATTTACCTTAATTCCATTTTTATGCCAGTTTATTAAACATTACTTTGGTAATTTATAATACTTTAAAACCAATTCCCATATCAATTTAAAGTAAATTAATTCATGAATTATAGTATTTATTTCGTTTACTTAAAATAATACCTTTATTATAAATTGAATCCAATTAATTTTAATATATTCCAATTAAACTGATTAGATTCAATTCCAAACATTTAATTAAGTCTATTATTACTTTGTAATGTAGTTAACCCTGCCTCACATTTATATGTTCTCATTTCCAACCCATTTACATACAGAACATTGATTTTATTCTATCACTATTTATTCATTATTAATTCATTGATTAATTAAATATTTCCATTTATTTTTCTTATATTAATTAATTACCAAATATTCCTATTTACAATCAATTATAACATTACAATCTTAACAAATTCATAAATTGTCAATTGCCAAATATATACATTAATTACTATTAAATGTTTTCAATAAATTTATTTACTTGGTTTCAAACTTTCTATTGCACCAATTACTACCTTATAAATAAATTTTACGTTTCCTTTTTAATTTACATTCACACTTTCCGTTATTATATTAATTATCATTAAAGTACATTCAATTATCTTTATTTGTAATTGGTGAATTAACTGGTAACAACCATTTGTCACCATTTTACCTTTTATAATACTCGTATATTCATTCTTTTCCAACCAATTACCATCTATTATATTATAACTTTACAATTTTAATAAATTCATAAATTGTCATTTCATTCAACCTATTAATTTTTTAACCTAAATTAGCACTGTTACGTTTTATTTTACTTATTAGCTTACAACAAGTTCTACCATTAGTTCATATACTAATTTATTCCATTTCCATTTCTTATACATCATTTTATTAGTCAGCCAATGTTTTAAATTATTAATTTACGTTTTATATCATATTATAAACTAATGCACACATTAATTAAGATTTTAAATCAATTTAATCACTTCATCTTGGTAACATTATTTTATTACAATAAGAATATAATTAACATTTACATTGTTTCACTTATTGGAATTACATCCAAGTTATTAACAATTAACGTACATTTATACTGTTACATTCAAGCTATTAAATATTAACTTACCAGTCTTATCTAAGGTATTATTTCCATTAATTATTCACTAAATTTTTATTTCCTTCGACATTAAGTTACCAAATTCTTCTTAAATTAAGAAATTTAATTACCAAATTTTACAGGTCGTTACACTCTCCCCTACTCAAAACTTTTCGTCCCCGAAAAGAAAAAAGAAGGGAAAAGAAGAATTAAGAAATCAATATATCTTACTTAAAATATTAGTTTTATGAACAAATAAATTTACAAAATTTAAATAAAATATCAATTTATAACTATTAAATCCCTTTATACTCAAATTGGTAAAGTTTGGAAAACATTTTCAAATTTTTTCTAAGTCCAAAATATATGGAAAATTTCGGCAGAGTCTCCTTTGTACGGAGAGGCTTGGAAGAAAATATAATATCAATATAACAATATACAACATATATTTTCCAAAATAATATTTATCCCAACACGGGAAAACAATATAATAACGCTATAAACCGTAATCCGAAAACGTACCTATTGATCGGGCAATTAACGCTTATTTATGGAACCAAAAGCAGTAGCAATTACTTCCATAACCTGTATTTCACTTATATAATCCAAAAGGGTTAACAATTATATAAAATGAAATATTTAAAGCTGTTTCAAATAACAACAAACAATCAACATACCAACCATCACTTGCAACAAGCAAACAACCATCACATAAATCAACACACATCGATTATCCATTCATATCAAACAAAACAAATAGTTGTTCGGGTTTAAAAACTTTAAATCGTACGGAATGAAAATAAACTACTAAGTGTACCCTTTTACTCAAACAATTATAAACCAAACAAACAACAAATTCCCAAATCAAGTTAATTTTTATTAATTTCATTCATACAATAATTTATCTTTTAAATTTACATTTATTTCTTACAATTTTATTTAGAAATAACTTCGACTTATTTACTTAAGTTTGAAATTTCATAATTACAATGCCTGCCTTCTATTATATTTAATTAGTATTATTTCAATTATACTTAAGTTTATAACAACTACAACTTCCAATTCTTATTTATTAAAGAATTTCATTGAATACCTTCATTATTTCAAATTTTTACTTGTATGATATTCTATTACAATTTCTTATTAACATTGTAACTTTTATTACTTGGTAAGTTATGCTTATATGCTTTTATGAATGCAATTGAAAATCACACAAGTTTTCCTCAATTCTTCTTATTAATTAAATGCTCAATAATTATATCTTCCGTTTTATAAGATTATAATTTCAACTTTCTTTTAATCCCATTTATAACTTAGCATTAAATCACTTATTTTAATTAAAGGTTCCAATTTATAAACTAATTACAACCCATTTCCTACAATAATTGAAACTATTGATTAACGGAAACTTAAGAACTAAATACCGGGTTCAATTTCAAATCATTTAAAATAACAGATAAATATATACTTATAAGTTATATCCAATTATAATTAAAACAATTTAAAATTTTATATTTGGTTTATCAAAACAAATCTGCAGTAAACTACTACAGTGGCCTTCCCACTTCAAAACTTGAAGATGAATGTCGATGATGCGGCCGTCATCACCGAAATTATTTTCCAGCGACAAAGACGGAAGTACAGAACTTATTTTTTCCAAAATCTTCTTTAAAACAATTCTTCCAAAATATGCTGAAATATTTATATTAGAAAATACTTATAAACAATACTATTATATTCCAAAATTATTCAAAAGAAATTTTCAAAATCCCGGAACTTAAGTTCTAAATTTCTAATTTTTTTTTCAATCTTATTTCGACTAATATTTATAAATTTCATTACCTAACAGCCAATATGTTACAACCAAATAAAATCTTTATAAAAATTTGTTTTATATATAGAAAATATAATAGGAAAAATTATTTCATTCACCTATATTAAAACAAATATTGTGTCGGTCTGTCCTATTAAGTGTTTAGCAATCCCTATTGATGTCATAGCGTCCCATGCACCAACCGAATTTACAAATAAAAAAGGAACAATTAACACAATATTAAAACCTTTTTATAACACTAACAAATACGCTCTCTCATATTTATACACTCATTGACTCATCATAGGGTATTACCACCCTATTAGTAAAGAGTCAAACCCCACAAAGCTAAGGTTTTCACTAAACCAAAGCTTTGATACCAGATGTAACGTCCCGCCTTTCTACACGCTTTAAATCGACGATAAACAACACACGTCAGACGTAAACGATACAGAAGGGTGGATTGTTATGGGGTAAGTAAGAAAAATTAGAGAAAGAAAAAAAACAAAATAGAATCTTGCAGTAGAACGATAAAATATAATAATCAAATAATAGTTCATGAAGCTGTTTTACAAAAAACATTTGATTTTCTTTACATATACAATACAATACCAGAGTTAAACATACTAGAGAATAATCAATAATAATGCAGTGGAACAATGTGAAAGTAGTGGAATACTATAATATATAATAATAAATCTTCGACTTCATCCTCCAGAATATGGTCTTCAAATCCTGAAATGCTCAGGCTGACCCGAGCGAATTGAAAAGACAAAACACTCGAGTCAGAACTAAAAGATCTAAGTTAAATCGACAGAAATAAATACGAGTGGAACGGCGTCAGAGATGTTTACGGGATTTGACATCTCCTATCCAGTGTCTAACGTGAGTGTAGTAACTTAAAAGATGTTCGGGATTCACATCTCCTAAGGATCCGTTAAACTATCTACTATGTAGTAATATACGCTATTATAATAGTGTCTAAAGTAAAGTATAATATACTGAAAATAGCTTTAAGGGGTTACCCATATAGCCCTTAACACACTTTTATATTCCCATAGTCTATACAGTACCGTAATCTCCCCCGTACTGGGCGTCGTCAGAGGGCACTCCATAGGTATGGTACAAAACAAAATCGTATAAGGCGCGCTAAGGTAGGTGACACGACACAACTAGGCAATGCCAGGATAGATATACCAATTACGCTTCCGGGCCGGTGGTAACGCATAGCCGCAGCTACCGCCCACCTCGAGCCACACCCCCAAATCAAAGAAATCAAAAGTGGCCACCGAATAAATCCAAAAGTCAAAGTATAATATCGAAGGGATGTGTCCGATAAAAGATGCTACCTTCTTATCTCGTCGATCGCTTCTATTTTAGCCACCTTATGCCAACTCACGGGTGTCGGATCCACGTATTTACCTCAAAGGAAACGCTGCCAACATCCTACTTCATTCTGCAGTCACCACCGCGTAATCGGTTGTTAAAGTGGTTTTCGGAGTTGGCAGAGAGTATGACAACTTCCGATCCCGGTATCTTCAACAACCAAACGTTATTATAACACCGCGGTCATTTCAAAATAATTTATACTTCAAACCAAAGTATAATATCCATTTCAAACCATATAATTACGATATCATTTCCACTTTTAAAACCAAATCAATATGATATCATTTTCAAATATATCCTTTTCTAAAACCATAACATTTTCAAAGTTACAATATTTTGAAACCAAACGCTTGAAATATAGCCTTCCAAAACATAAAACTTTGAATTTCATAACTTTGAAATATAACTATACCACTTAAATGGTTTAAATATTAAATTACTTTATAAATTAAAATGGCTTCTTTAATTTCACAAATAAATTCCAAATACCGATTTAAACCTCCAAATAAACCATTTCAAATTCAATATATTTCAAAGCTTAAATATTTAATATTTCAAACTAAATTTTATAATTCATATATATATACACACCAATTTCACTTTTTCTATTATTATTTTTTGAAATATTTGCTTGCTAAACCAATATCCTTTAAATAAAACTTCAATTTTCAATAATGTAACATTCCTCAGTTTATTCACTCAAATCACCTTAAACCCGAATTAAGTTATGTGATGGTCCGGATTCGACCTTCGAAAATCGGCATCCGTACTTCACTTGTACTCAAATGCCGCAGATTCAAACGTCGAATCTGACTCGCCGGAGCTTATAACACATTAAGTATAACAACAAAGTGGAAGAAAAGAATAAATATCATATACAACTCCAACGATACAATATCCAAATATACAACAATGATCAAAATCAGAGATACAATGAAATGCTACAGCGGAAACAACCATGAACTATTAGTGGAAACAACTAGAACTTGAAACTCCAGAAGAAACACTAATATCAGCAATCTCCATAGATAGCTCGAACCACCATCAAGTTGCACCAAGCTAAGCACGACCAATCGTCGGAATTTAAAGACTGAACTAGCTCCAGATAAGCTACTAAACTTGACTATTTGAAAAATCTAACTCTAGACTGCCCGTGTGGAAAATTGTGGGCACCTAGAGTTTAGGAAGGGAACAATAAACTCCGGGTCAGTCATGTGACTGGTATGAGCAAACAAAAATATTTTTATCTTTAAAACAACAACAAAGGTTTTAAAATATTGAAAACCGCAATGCTTTTTGAAAAATGAAACTGCCATAAGGCCTCCCGCCACATACACAATGCAAGCGCACACTTGGGAGAAGATTTCTCCTTATGACAGTAAAAAATGCTTGATACACGAAAATGATTTTGATATTATTATTAGTGCATAGTGCAGAAAAAATTTCGAAAATATAATATCAATTTTAGCCAGCATACCACAATTTGTCGTATGCCTACTATAGCTACCATTTAAGAATGGCAGGTTATGCAATTGAAATCGAAAAGGGCGCGTATTAGATGATTGGGTTTCCAACAAATGGTCAGGCTAAGGAACTTCCATACCGAAATGAAAGCGCCTCAGGAAGGACGCCCCCGAGAACCTAACTGGATCTCTGCTAAATAAGGCCAACACTACCTCATGCTTTAACCAAACTATAACTTAGGTAACTAATACACGAGTATACCATCCCCGGTCGTTACCGACCTTTATCCGAGCGCTCGACACCAACAACCACAAAGCGGTAAATTTGTAGTAACCACATAGGTTAAAATCTGATCTCCATACCATGATATCACCTTTTATCTAGAAGGAAATGGACATACCCTAGGGGCGCGACCCTTAAAAACCTTGCCGCAACATCCCTGTTTCAACCATTACCGGGTTGTGAGGCTCGACGAAGTCTCGTCCACAAAGCTACGCTTTTCCATAAAGCCATGCTTCGATCAACAAATGATCAGAAGCACTTCGTATGCCACATTACCAATGGGAATGTATCACTAGTAACCATCAATTACATAACCTCTGAGCTCGTACGTCTCAGAGAAGGGTGTTAAGCTAAGAGAATAAATCTCCGCCACCAAACAGAAATGTATTTGATAGAAACCAGCTTTACATTTCAAGGTGTAATGTTAGACACATATCCATACAAGTCTGTTCCGGGTTCGAATAGAACCAAAGGCGCTTCACAAAGAAGCCCTTGCAAATCCAAATAATCCCTAATCACGTCCAGACTGCCCATCACAAAGGGTGCTCAAATCTCTATACCGAGGGCCACTCGGTGCAGAGACATTTGACGGGTTATCCTTTTGCTTTCAAAAATATCCGGTCTTCACCACCGGTCTTTAATTGCTATCCATAACGTCGTATCACTATTCGGAATGGGTTATATGGCACAAAGTCCTCTCCCGGCTAAACCGAATAGTGAGCGCAATATTTAAAAACATATGGATATGGGATCTCAGTTAAGTCACAACTTATTATCCAAAACTTTTCTTTCAAATGGTTAAACAAATTACCATTTACAAATCTTTTTGAACAAAAGATTCATTTCACAAAGTTCACAAGGTTTACCAATCTTTCACAAAGTGTAACGACCCGGTATTTTCAACCATTCGCATCCGTTATAAGTGTATAGGTAGATACTCATGCCGGAATTGAATTGCCCAAAATACCGCGTTGTAAATAAAAATTTGGCAAATCTCAGAATATACAGTAAATAAAATCACAGATCACAAACACAGAGTAATGATAATGCAGCGGAAGTAAAAGAGATAGTAGTTCATGAAGCTACTATATAAATATATCAGAGTGACATAAGATACAATAGAAGAAATAAAGTACAACAGAAGTTTAAATATGATAACCAAGTACAAGCTGAATAGAACAACCGAACCGAAAAAAAATGAAACTTGACAAGTAGATAATCTCCAGCGATTCCAATCTCCAGAAAGTGGAAATCCAAACCTGTGAATAACTCAGGCTGACCCGAGCGTAAATAAAAATACAAACACTCGAGTCAGGACATACATACTTATACAATGTAAACCAACTCAAGTGAACTGTTGTAATAGCCCAATTTTTTTTTTACAAGTATTTTTCACTTGTATTTTTAAAAAAAAACCTTGGGGTTTATTTAAAGTGAAAAATAAATTTTAGGATTAACTAATAAGATCTCTGGAAAAATCAAGTTTTAATTAAGAAAACATTTATAGCTTAGGTGGTTAAGACATCTGGGCTATTCACGACAGGTCACGAGTTCGAGTCTCGGCATGGTCAGAATTTCTAATTTTTTTTGTATATAAATGAACTGGGTAATTACGCGTTAAAAAGGGCGCGTAAATTTAGGGAATAAGTACCGTATATATATATAAGATATGAAGAATGTAAACCAATTTGAATTTTAGTTAAGTATTAATTTTGAAGAATTTAGTGTATTTATAAACTGTTAAATATCGCGTTTAAAAGGACGCGTAAAATTTATGGTAAGTAATGTAATAAAACGTATAAAATTTAAAACGTTATTTTATATATATATTTTTGATGTTTTGTATTACGTCAGTTTGACGTACTTTTAAAATCATATATAAACACCTTTATGGATTAAAACATCAGTTAGTGATTTTTAAGACGAACGTTACTTTTGGTTGTAACTGACAGTTTTGGTTTTAAATAAAAGGTGTATATACGTTTCCATTTCCAAAAGCTTTGAAAAATTCTTGCCGTCATTTAATTAATCAAACTAAAATATATATATATATATATATATATATATATATCAATTCTCATATAATTGGAACGGTTCATATTTTGCCATTCCTCTGATCACGAAACCTTATCTGCCTAAATCTTCAATCACACATATAAAGAAGCTGGAAGGGATATCAACGCATGCTTTGAAATGTCCAAAGAGATTTAATACTTGTTGCATGTTCAGTTCAAAGCCAATTTATTTGTTTACCGTTATTCCTAAAATCACGCAACTGTTTATTGGTAACAAATGTTGAAATCAAAAGTTTTGTATGTCTGGAAATAAAGCATGCATCTATGAAACATTCAATCAAATTTCTTGCCGTTCTTTGGTTCAATCAACATTTAATGCTTGCCAACATTTACGTAAGAAACTCCCTGCTTTTATCAATCAATTGGGCAAGTTTGAAATCTTAACATACCTGACCGTGAGAAATATTTTATCCACCTCATTTATAACTGTGTATTTCTTTTCGCCATTCAAATAAAAAGATTTATTTCCCACTACTCATTTTCATTTGCGTTTAAAAATAAATTATATATAAGTTTTCTCTCTCCTTAATTCTTACTTTTTATTTGCCTAGCCTCTTTATTATTTTCCTATGTCTATCTCTTGACATTTATTTCTTTATTTTTCTAGATCTTATTTTATCTATTAAATATTTCTTATGTACATCTTTATTTAATAGCTTGTGTAACAACCCTAGTTTTAACAATTTATTTTATTTTAATTATTCAAATTTGAAATAATATTCTTATAGATTAGGTTTAACAATATGGTTAAATATTTGATTTGGAGATATACTTTATAAAATTTTGTATGCCAATAAAATTAAATAATAACTGTAAAATTTTAAGCTATTTTTGAACTGTTAAATTTCGCGTTTGGAAGACGCGTCAATTATAGGGTATAAGTGACGTAATAAAACGTGTGTTTTCAAAACGATATTTTCACACAAATTTTTGATGTTTTAGTTTGCGTCTGTTTAACGTAGTGTAAAAATCATATTTTCATATATTTTTGAAGAAAAATATCAGTCAGTGTTTTAAAAAGCAAATGTTACCTTGTTTTAATTGACAATTTGACTTTACACATATTGTATACGTTTCCATTTCAACTGCCTACATAAATTTGCCTTTTCATTTTGATATCAAACTAGAAAAATATCAAATCAAAATACATAAAACTGAAATAAATTCAAAAAGTAGTAACGTACAAAATTTAAGCTAGACATGTGAAACCTAACTGTCACTTTAAAGAAATCAACATGCACATCAATTCCTTTCCTCTGCCTCTATCTCATCAATTATCAACCTATAATCACGCAAGTTTTAATTTATAAGAATGTGTGTATTAACCCTGCCTTCATCACACAAACTTAATTATAGGGTAACATTAAAAACCTTATTCTCTCTGATGATTTCCTTTTTACTTAAATGCATGCAATTAAAGCTTGAAACCATACACACCATTTCTCTTCCTTTAGCCTCTGTTCTCATCAGTTATATATCAATTCAAATCCTTGAATCAAGTACGTAACTCACGCAGGAAATAAAATCTAGTTTATAAACATCAACAAGTTTTCAAAAAAAAATAAAATCCTCTCGGCCTTCTCTTTATGCCTGCCTTCCATTAATCATGCCAGAAGATCAATGCTTGCAATATTCTTTTGTAACTGATGGGAAGAATTCTCGTCCATATCAATAGCATTTATATCAATAGAAACTGACACGTTATTTTTCTCATCTGCCTATAAACTCATTCCCCTCTACCCATTTGTTCTCTGCATCGATCCAATTCTCTGCTCCTTCTCGTGAATCTATCAGGTAAATAGTTATAGTATTGTTCTTTTCTTTCGGTTCAGATATTTTTCTCCCTTTCTCTTTCTCGAAATTTTGTCCTACCTGTGCCTTGCTCGGCCATTTCCATTGTTATGCCATGCATAAGATGTCTGTACATTCATCCCTATGCTGAGATATAGGCTAGTCTTGTGCATATCAGAGGGTGAAGCAGTAGATTGGTGGGAGAAACTGAGTGTTATGAGGAATGGTTGAAATTTTATACAATAGTGATAAGTTGCATTTAGGAAGTTTAGATTCAGTGACAATATAAGAAATAGCCTTGTATTGAACCTGTTGATTTTCAAACTGCATATAGTGATCAGTAGGCCTTTTTCATGTTGAGGGATGTGGGGTGAAGTAACACTGATATAAAGATGAGTGTAGATATAGGTTGAGTTTTGCATGCATTTTTTAGTTGTAGGCTAGTGAGTTTTAGCCAAGAACCTGGATATGATATTTAATGTATGGGAAGGACTTTGGTTGATTTGTTTAAGATTTTCCAGGATTTGATTTAGTTAGTAGTGGAAAAAAAATTACATTTTTTTTATATTATATTATATATATTATATTCTTTAAGGGAGTTAACTTGCATTTGTGTTGAGTAGTCTGCATACATTTATGTGGGGTTTAGGGGAGTCTTTCAGTTGCCTTTATATAAGAAAGGGGTTGTCTGTTTGTAGGGGAGAGGAGTCATGTTCTTTATTTTATTTTATTTTTTTTCTTTTCTGAGATTGAAGATCTGGACAGGAGTATTGATGCATAACTGAAGTGAAATGTTGATGCTACTAGGAAATAGGGGTCAGTGAGTGTGAGATTTGTGTTTCCAATAATTTTTGAAAAAGAGATGGCTGGAAGTTTCTTTGCATTTTTTCGAAGAAATTTCAGTATTGGCTCGAAGCATGTGAGCTTGAGACGTGGGGAAGACTCGAAGTAGGTGGGTTTTGGCTCGGGTAAATGAGTTTAGTGGATACCTGTTACAGAGGAGTTGGGAGGTACTTGAAATTGAATAAGTGCGAAGCTTTGAAAAAAAAAAAAAAAAAAAAAAAAAAAGAAGAAAAGAAAAAGAAAACTGAAAAGATGGGAAGGGAAGGCTGTACAAAATTTTGGCCGTGTGCATGAATATAGAGTGGTGCACGTACGTGCATATATCCATATCACGTTCATGAAGAAAATTTGGTGCACGTGTATTCGTGTTCAACTTTTGCCGTAGTTGTTTAGGAAAAATTTTGGTCGTAAAATTTTAGCACGGTTCACAGTTTTGGGTATGTTTTGGTCACGTTACACGGTGAAGTGGTCGAGCAAAGCAAACATATTCTTGTTCTATTCTTAATTTTCCTTGACCATAAATTCTTAAGTCGCATTTCAATATTTGAATTTTTCTAGATTTGAATCTAGGCGACGTCCGAGAATCTTTATCGTTACCCTCTGTCGGTCTGTACCGGTGAACTGTCATTTTTGAAATTTAAAATTTTCTGCAAAAATTCAGGTGAGTATTTCTCACCAGACATACGTATTTATATTTGGTAAATTATTGCAAGTGTATGTGTAAAATTGTATTTCACTATTATCTGTCTGTAATGTAATATAGAATGATGGACCCCATTTAAATTGACACCTCATCAGTATTATCTGTTATATTATTTCTGCAGTTATGTTATTGTTTATTTACCGCTTAAATCACCACTGCAAGTTCCCTGTTATTATAGATGGTATGGGCTGAAATGATAGGCCTAATTGATTATTATTGTTCACTTGTTCTGTTAACTGCTGTAAATTGTCTTGGGATTGCGGGTTCGAAATGATAGAACCCGGAGTTGTGTAAATATCGGATTGAAATGATATAAATCCGTTTCACTTGACCTAGGCTAGAAAATCTTATACAGGCCCGTGGTTTATATATTATTTTCTGAAATTATTTTAAATTATCTAAATTTAGAAATTTGATGATATTCTAATTTAAATTATATAAAGGATTTTTATGAGATTTACAATGATTTAAAAGGGGTTAAATAAATAAATGTTGAGTTAAAATTTTGGAATATAACTTGTTTAGAAATTCTATATTTTTGGAAAGGAAAAGATTTCAATACAGAAATAATAAATAATAAGTTATATTTGAAATTTGATGCTTAGCTAAAAGTCTACTACAGCATTTAATTGCTGTCTTTTGAAACTTGACTATTTTAAACCCATAACTCTAGATAGCAATTCCTAGATGCTGTAGAAGTGAGATTGATTTAAAATTTATTTATTTAAAATTTCATCTCTATTTTGGGAATACGTTAAGATTTGGAATTTAAATATGAAATTGCTAATAAAGTAAGAAGTTGAGTTTGGAAAGTTTTAAAAGAAGAAAATTGATTTCTATTCTTTTGATAAAAGCAATAAATTCCAGATTTAATTGAATAAATTGAAATGGTATATCTTCAAAGGAAATGTTTTAAATCAAGGATTTGAAATTAAAGGTATTTGAAATATATATATTGATTTGAAAAATATAAAAATACCATTTTTCAAACTATAACCACGGGTTATAATAACGTTTGGTTGGCAAAGAGACCGGGATCGGATATGGGCATACTCTCTGTCGATACCGAAAACCACTTTGACTAACCGTGTACGCGGTGGAGATTCCAGAATGAAGTAGGTTGGTGGTGACGGTTTCTTGAAAGGTATATACGTGGACCCGACTCCCGTGAGTTGGCATAAGGTGGCTAAAACAGGAGCGATTCTCGGATTAATGAGGTAGCTCCTCTGATCGAACGCACTTCTTCGTATGCCATTCTATTACTCTTGTGATTGTTTGGTGCGCACCTTTGATTTGGGAGTGTTGTTCGAGGTGGGCGGTAACTGCGGCTACGCGTTTCCACCGGTCCGGATAGCAATTGGTATATCTACCCTGGCATTGCCTAGTTGTGCCGTGTCACCTACCCTAGCGAGCCTCCTACGAGTTTCTATTTGTGTCGTACCTATGGAGTATCCTCTGGTAGCTTCCCGATCAGGAGGTATTACGGTACTGTATAGACTATTGGCATTTTACGTGTTAAGGTGGAAAATGTAAAGCCTTAACGCTATTTAAAAGTAAGTTTATTTTAATATAGACACTATTATAATAGCGCAATATACTATATAGTAAATAGTTTAACGGATCCTTAGAGGATGGGCGATCCCAAGCATCCTTTAAGTTACTTGCTCTATATTACAGTACACTTGAATTAGCTTACACTATATAAGTATGTATGTCCTGACTCGAGTGTTTATGTTTTATGTTACGCTCGGGTCAGCCTGAGTTGCAGTTTAGTTTTCATCCCGGAGCTAGGATTTCTGTAGATCACTTTCAAGCTGCTGGCAAACTTCCTTTCCAGTTCTTTATCTAAAATTTTGAAATCAAGACTAGTGGACATTTGGACTGTTTACTAATAAGTTAAAACTATATTTGAATTTAAGACTATGTAAATTTTACTTGAGTAAGAATATTTAACTATGTAAATTTTACTTGAGTAAGAATATTTATAGTGGCTTCATGAACCACTAAGTATTTTTAATTCCGCTGCGAGTATTCTGATTCTGTGTCTGTGATTCTGTGATTAATTATTTACTGCATATTCTGAGTTCTGCCAAATTTATTTTTACAACGCGGTATTTTGAACAATTCAAGTCCGACATGTGCGGATGCGAATGGTTGAAAACACCGGGTCGTTACATCTGGTATCAGAGCTTTGGTTTAAACCACAGCCTAAGGAACGAAAACTCATTAGAGATAGAGTAGCAATACTCTAGAATGAGTGAAGTCAAATTCCAGAATCTTTTCCTTATGAGAGAACGTATTTTAAAGTATAAAATGATTTTCAAAGGGTTTTTAAGAAGTATTTTGATAAAAATAAAACTTCCTGTTTTTTTTAAATATATTTTCCAGCTATTTCTTCTTTCTCTCCATCGTTATATTCAAGCCTTTGTTAAAAGCTTGTCCAAGTTAAGCTGTATCTTATCCTAGAATATCTTGACCTCTATGTCTGGGATTCGACGCTTTCGATCTTCTACTCGGAGGCGATTGGTTAAATAGGCATGGTGCAGAAATCTCTTGTAGTTCTCGTACTGTTGCTCTTAAAGATGATTTAGGGAATCCATTAGAGATCCAGTGTGACTTACCTCAGGAGTTCGCTGGTAGTTTCATCTATCCTCTCGACACTTTTCCGGATGATATCCATTCGACCCCTGTAGTCAAACTTTTCCCGACATATTTGGTGAAGTCACTTCTTTACCAAAGCGGGAAATTTATTCCGTATCAATCTTATCCCTGGAGCAACGGTTTTCTCTCAGCTTGATCTAGCCACAGGTTTCCATCAGCTTAGAAATTGCTAAGGAAACCATACCCAAACTACTTTCCGAACTGAGAATGGTTTCTTTGAATGGCTAGTTATGCCTTTTGGCTTGACTAATGCCCCTGCTTTCTTTATAGACTTGATGAATCGCGTTTTTCGCGGTGTGCTCAATAAATTTGTCCTAGTCTTTATTGATGACATCCTCGTTGAAAATTTATTCCTATACTCGAAAGAAAATCTAATATTATATATATAAGTATAATTTTCAGAATTTAACTAGTTGTTTAGAGATAATAATGTTTGATTTTATTTATAGTTTTGTAAACCATTGGTTTTGTCTTAATGAATAATTGAACTATAAAACATGGTTATAAATTTATTTGGAAACAGAAATGGATTTAAAACAAGAATTTAAGAATTTAATATCTGATAGTTTCAAACCTTGTGTTTAAAGTCTTAAAAGGATATATTATTATTTAAATTATTTTCGAATATAAATTTGTTTCCAAAGAATTTTAAAGTTTTAAAAATCAGTGCTCTTCTCTTTGTCGCTGGAAAATAATTTCGGTGATGACTACAACATCATCGACATTCATTTTCGAGTATCGAAGTAAAGAGACCACGTTGTAGTTTTGCTTCAAAAATTTAATTGATTTGAATTTCTAAATATGACTTAATTTATAATATATATAGATATATGATTTAAATTTGATTTGACATATACTATATGTATGTATTTATTTATCTCTAAAGGGTTTGAAGTTAATTGGAAATTTAATTCATAAATTTATGTTAAAAGGGTGATTCTAATGATAAAATAAAGTCAAATTTTGAATGAATATTTAAACTTGAATAATAAAATTGGAAAAATTTTACTTGTATAATTGCATGCCAATATAACTTACCTAAATCATTCAGAAATTAACTATGTAATTGGAAAATGTATAATATAAAAGGATTTTATAAATAAAAATTTGAGTGGTTATAATAAATGTTATACACTTAAAGCTTCAGTTACAACAAGACAAATAGATGTAAATAGAAATAAAATAATAATTGAATAATATACAATATCAAATGGTGTTAAAGGAAATTTAGAAATATATTGGAATAGTTATATTAAATATAATCTACTTAATATGTGCGATAAGATATATTAAGCAGAATATATTTAATAATAATCTGGAATAAAGAAAATTAAATTTGTTGAATAAGATAATTAATTTGGAAATAGTTAAGATTGATTTAACTTCTGTAAAAAAATCAAATGAATTAAATCAATTATTGAATATTAATTAATTTAAATTGAATTTATATGGTTTAGATATTGAGAAAAATATTTGACATAGATGAGAAAATATTGAGAAAAATAAATTTAATTATAGTTTGGAATAAAGAAGAAATTAAATGGGGAATTTAGTTTATTTTGGGAAATGGTAAATGTACTTTAAAAAAATCAAGTTAAATTACCATTTCAAATTTGGACTAAAATTAAACATTTTAAATTAGAATGTTATAATACCTTGTGAAAAATTTGGAAAAAAAAAAAATTTTGAATGATTTTTTTTAGTGTAGGGATATTATACAAGTAAATATGTAAATAAATAAATGTTAAAATTTTAAGTATAAATAGATGAAATCAAAGATTAATTTAAAATTGAATTTTATTGTTTAGATTAATGATTCTAAATTTAGGTTTCAATTTAGTTTTCTTTCAGGTTGTTTCTATACCCCTACCTTCTTCCTTTTCGAGGACGAAAAGTTCTGAGTGGGGGAGAGTGTAATAGCCCAATTTTTTTTTTACAAGTATTTTTCACTTGTATTTTTTAAAAAAAACCTTGGGGTTTATTTAAAGTGAAAAATAAATTTTAGGATTAACTAATAAGATCTCTGGAAAAATCAAGTTTTAATTAAGAAAACATTTATAGCTTAGGTGGTTAAGACATCTGGGCTATTCACGACAGGTCACGAGTTCGAGTCTCGGCATGGTCAGAATTTCTAATTTTTTTTGTATATAAATGAACTGGGTAATTACGCGTAAAAAGGGCGCGTAAATTTAGGGAATAAGTACCGTATATATATATAAGATATGAAGAATGTAAACCAATTTGAATTTTAGTTAAGTATTAATTTTGAAGAATTTAGTGTATTTATAAACTGTTAAATATCGCGTTTAAAAGGACGCGTAAAATTTATGGTAAGTAATGTAATAAAACGTATAAAATTTAAAACGTTATTTTATATATATATTTTTGATGTTTTGTATTACGTCAGTTTGACGTACTTTTAAAATCATATATAAACACCTTTATGGATTAAAACATCAGTTAGTGATTTTTAAGACGAACGTTACTTTTGGTTGTAACTGACAGTTTTGGTTTTAAATAAAAGGTGTATATACGTTTCCATTTCCAAAAGCTTTGAAAAATTCTTGCCGTCATTTAATTAATCAAACTAAAATATATATATATATATATATATATATATATATATATATATATCAATTCTCATATAATTGGAACGGTTCATATTTTGCCATTCCTCTGATCACGAAACCTTATCTGCCTAAATCTTCAATCACACATATAAAGAAGCTGGAAGGGATATCAACGCATGCTTTGAAATGTCCAAAGAGATTTAATACTTGTTGCATGTTCAGTTCAAAGCCAATTTATTTGTTTACCGTTATTCCTAAAATCACGCAACTGTTTATTGGTAACAAATGTTGAAATCAAAAGTTTTGTATGTCTGGAAATAAAGCATGCATCTATGAAACATTCAATCAAATTTCTTGCCGTTCTTTGGTTCAATCAACATTTAATGCTTGCCAACATTTACGTAAGAAACTCCCTGCTTTTATCAATTAATTGGGCAAGTTTGAAATCTTAACATACCTGACCGTGAGAAATATTTTATCCACCTCATTTATAACTGTGTATTTCTTTTCGCCATTCAAATAAAAAGATTTATTTCCCACTACTCATTTTCATTTGCGTTTAAAAATAAATTATATATAAGTTTTCTCTCTCCTTAATTCTTACTTTTTATTTGCCTAGCCTCTTTATTATTTTCCTATGTCTATCTCTTGACATTTATTTCTTTATTTTTCTAGATCTTATTTTATCTATTAAATATTTCTTATGTACATCTTTATTTAATAGCTTGTGTAACAACCCTAGTTTTAACAATTTATTTTATTTTAATTATTCAAATTTGAAATAATATTCTTATAGATTAGGTTTAACAATATGGTTAAATATTTGATTTGGAGATATACTTTATAAAATTTTGTATGCCAATAAAATTAAATAATAACTGTAAAATTTTAAGCTATTTTTGAACTGTTAAATTTCGCGTTTGGAAGACGCGTCAATTATAGGGTATAAGTGACGTAATAAAACGTGTGTTTTCAAAACGATATTTTCACACAAATTTTTGATGTTTTAGTTTGCGTCTGTTTAACGTAGTGTAAAAATCATATTTTCATATATTTTTGAAGAAAAATATCAGTCAGTGTTTTAAAAAGCAAATGTTACCTTGTTTTAATTGACAATTTGACTTTACACATATTGTATACGTTTCCATTTCAACTGCCTACATAAATTTGCCTTTTCATTTTGATATCAAACTAGAAAAATATCAAATCAAAATACATAAAACTGAAATAAATTCAAAAAGTAGTAACGTACAAAATTTAAGCTAGACATGTGAAACCTAACTGTCACTTTAAAGAAATCAACATGCACATCAATTCCTTTCCTCTGCCTCTATCTCATCAATTATCAACCTATAATCACGCAAGTTTTAATTTATAAGAATGTGTGTATTAACCCTGCCTTCATCACACAAACTTAATTATAGGGTAACATTAAAAACCTTATTCTCTCTGATGATTTCCTTTTTACTTAAATGCATGCAATTAAAGCTTGAAACCATACACACCATTTCTCTTCCTTTAGCCTCTGTTCTCATCAGTTATATATCAATTCAAATCCTTGAATCAAGTACGTAACTCACGCAGGAAATAAAATCTAGTTTATAAACATCAACAAGTTTTCAAAAAAAAATAAAATCCTCTCGGCCTTCTCTTTATGCCTGCCTTCCATTAATCATGCCAGAAGATCAATGCTTGCAATATTCTTTTGTAACTGATGGGAAGAATTCTCGTCCATATCAATAGCATTTATATCAATAGAAACTGACACGTTATTTTTCTCATCTGCCTATAAACTCATTCCCCTCTACCCATTTGTTCTCTGCATCGATCCAATTCTCTGCTCCTTCTCGTGAATCTATCAGGTAAATAGTTATAGTATTGTTCTTTTCTTTCGGTTCAGATATTTTTCTCCCTTTCTCTTTCTCGAAATTTTGTCCTACCTGTGCCTTGCTCGGCCATTTCCATTGTTATGCCATGCATAAGATGTCTGTACATTCATCCCTATGCTGAGATATAGGCTAGTCTTGTGCATATCAGAGGGTGAAGCAGTAGATTGGTGGGAGAAACTGAGTGTTATGAGGAATGGTTGAAATTTTATACAATAGTGATAAGTTGCATTTAGGAAGTTTAGATTCAGTGACAATATAAGAAATAGCCTTGTATTGAACCTGTTGATTTTCAAACTGCATATAGTGATCAGTAGGCCTTTTTCATGTTGAGGGATGTGGGGTGAAGTAACACTGATATAAAGATGAGTGTAGATATAGGTTGAGTTTTGCATGCATTTTTTAGTTGTAGGCTAGTGAGTTTTAGCCAAGAACCTGGATATGATATTTAATGTATGGGAAGGACTTTGGTTGATTTGTTTAAGATTTTCCAGGATTTGATTTAGTTAGTAGTGGAAAAAAAAAATTACATTTTTTTTATATTATATTATATATATTATATTCTTTAAGGGAGTTAACTTGCATTTGTGTTGAGTAGTCTGCATACATTTATGTGGGGTTTAGGGGAGTCTTTCAGTTGCCTTTATATAAGAAAGGGGTTGTCTGTTTGTAGGGGAGAGGAGTCATGTTCTTTATTTTATTTTATTTTTTTTCTTTTCTGAGATTGAAGATCTGGACAGGAGTATTGATGCATAACTGAAGTGAAATGTTGATGCTACTAGGAAATAGGGGTCAGTGAGTGTGAGATTTGTGTTTCCAATAATTTTTGAAAAAGAGATGGCTGGAAGTTTCTTTGCATTTTTTCGAAGAAATTTCAGTATTGGCTCGAAGCATGTGAGCTTGAGACGTGGGGAAGACTCGAAGTAGGTGGGTTTTGGCTCGGGTAAATGAGTTTAGTGGATACCTGTTACAGAGGAGTTGGGAGGTACTTGAAATTGAATAAGTGCGAAGCTTTGAAAAAAAAAAAAAAAAAAAAAAAAAAGAAGAAAAGAAAAAGAAAACTGAAAAGATGGGAAGGGAAGGCTGTACAAAATTTTGGCCGTGTGCATGAATATAGAGTGGTGCACGTACGTGCATATATCCATATCACGTTCATGAAGAAAATTTGGTGCACGTGTATTCGTGTTCAACTTTTGCCGTAGTTGTTTAGGAAAAATTTTGGTCGTAAAATTTTAGCACGGTTCACAGTTTTGGGTATGTTTTGGTCACGTTACACGGTGAAGTGGTCGAGCAAAGCAAACATATTCTTGTTCTATTCTTAATTTTCCTTGACCATAAATTCTTAAGTCGCATTTCAATATTTGAATTTTTCTAGATTTGAATCTAGGCGACGTCCGAGAATCTTTATCGTTACCCTCTGTCGGTCTGTACCGGTGAACTGTCATTTTTGAAATTTAAAATTTTCTGCAAAAATTCAGGTGAGTATTTCTCACCAGACATACGTATTTATATTTGGTAAATTATTGCAAGTGTATGTGTAAAATTGTATTTCACTATTATCTGTCTGTAATGTAATATAGAATGATGGACCCCATTTAAATTGACACCTCATCAGTATTATCTGTTATATTATTTCTGCAGTTATGTTATTGTTTATTTACCGCTTAAATCACCACTGCAAGTTCCCTGTTATTATAGATGGTATGGGCTGAAATGATAGGCCTAATTGATTATTATTGTTCACTTGTTCTGTTAACTGCTGTAAATTGTCTTGGGATTGCGGGTTCGAAATGATAGAACCCGGAGTTGTGTAAATATCGGATTGAAATGATATAAATCCGTTTCACTTGACCTAGGCTAGAAAATCTTATACAGGCCCGTGGTTTATATATTATTTTCTGAAATTATTTTAAATTATCTAAATTTAGAAATTTGATGATATTCTAATTTAAATTATATAAAGGATTTTTATGAGATTTACAATGATTTAAAAGGGGTTAAATAAATAAATGTTGAGTTAAAATTTTGGAATATAACTTGTTTAGAAATTCTATATTTTTGGAAAGGAAAAGATTTCAATACAGAAATAATAAATAATAAGTTATATTTGAAATTTGATGCTTAGCTAAAAGTCTACTACAGCATTTAATTGCTGTCTTTTGAAACTTGACTATTTTAAACCCATAACTCTAGATAGCAATTCCTAGATGCTGTAGAAGTGAGATTGATTTAAAATTTATTTATTTAAAATTTCATCTCTATTTTGGGAATACGTTAAGATTTGGAATTTAAATATGAAATTGCTAATAAAGTAAGAAGTTGAGTTTGGAAAGTTTTAAAAGAAGAAAATTGATTTCTATTCTTTTGATAAAAGCAATAAATTCCAGATTTAATTGAATAAATTGAAATGGTATATCTTCAAAGGAAATGTTTTAAATCAAGGATTTGAAATTAAAGGTATTTGAAATATATATATTGATTTGAAAAATATAAAAATACCATTTTTCAAACTATAACCACGGGTTATAATAACGTTTGGTTGGCAAAGAGACCGGGATCGGATATGGGCATACTCTCTGTCGATACCGAAAACCACTTTGACTAACCGTGTACGCGGTGGAGATTCCAGAATGAAGTAGGTTGGTGGTGACGGTTTCTTGAAAGGTATATACGTGGACCCGACTCCCGTGAGTTGGCATAAGGTGGCTAAAACAGGAGCGATTCTCGGATTAATGAGGTAGCTCCTCTGATCGAACGCACTTCTTCGTATGCCATTCTATTACTCTTGTGATTGTTTGGTGCGCACCTTTGATTTGGGAGTGTTGTTCGAGGTGGGCGGTAACTGCGGCTACGCGTTTCCACCGGTCCGGATAGCAATTGGTATATCTACCCTGGCATTGCCTAGTTGTGCCGTGTCACCTACCCTAGCGAGCCTCCTACGAGTTTCTATTTGTGTCGTACCTATGGAGTATCCTCTGGTAGCTTCCCGATCAGGAGGTATTACGGTACTGTATAGACTATTGGCATTTTACGTGTTAAGGTGGAAAATGTAAAGCCTTAACGCTATTTAAAAGTAAGTTTATTTTAATATAGACACTATTATAATAGCGCAATATACTATATAGTAAATAGTTTAACGGATCCTTAGAGGATGGGCGATCCCAAGCATCCTTTAAGTTACTTGCTCTATATTACAGTACACTTGAATTAGCTTACACTATATAAGTATGTATGTCCTGACTCGAGTGTTTATGTTTTATGTTACGCTCGGGTCAGCCTGAGTTGCAGTTTAGTTTTCATCCCGGAGCTAGGATTTCTGTAGATCACTTTCAAGCTGCTGGCAAACTTCCTTTCCAGTTCTTTATCTAAAATTTTGAAATCAAGACTAGTGGACATTTGGACTGTTTACTGATAAGTTAAAACTATATTTGAATTTAAGACTATGTAAATTTTACTTGAGTAAGAATATTTAACTATGTAAATTTTACTTGAGTAAGAATATTTATAGTGGCTTCATGAACCACTAAGTATTTTTAATTCCGCTGCGAGTATTCTGATTCTGTGTCTGTGATTCTGTGATTAATTATTTACTGCATATTCTGAGTTCTGCCAAATTTATTTTTACAACGCGGTATTTTGAACAATTCAAGTCCGACATGTGCGGATGCGAATGGTTGAAAACACCGGGTCGTTACAACTGTAGAAAAGGTACAAGTAACTTAGAAGATGCTTGGGACCGCCCATCCTCTAAGGATCCGTTAAACTATTTACTATGTAGTAATATACGCTATATACAGTAGTGTCTAATCAGTAAAGTATAATCATATAGAAAATAGCGTTAAGGGGATGGAGAACCTTAACGCGGTCGGATCTTTAAAACCAAAATCGTAGTGGGCTCGCTATAAAAAGATGACACGGCACGCGAGGCAATGCCAGGGTGGATACACCGTTTGCACTCCCAGACCGGTGGTGACGGCAAGCCAGCAGATTTCGCCCACCTCGAACAATACCCCCGAATCAATGTGGCGCCACATATCGAATCGCAAAAGTAATAGAATGGTTTTCGATGGAGCATGCTCGATGAAAGGGTGCGACCCTTTGTGCAGCTCGGTATAGCTCCTGTTTTAGTCATTTATGCCAACTCATGGGAGTTGAGTCCATGTAATATACCTCGAGAACGTCGCCACCATCCTACTTCATTCTAGAATCTCCACCGCGTACACAGTTGTTAAAGTGGTTTTCGGTATTGGCTGGTTATAAGACAATATCTGATCCCGGTCTCTTTAACAACCAATCGTTATTATAACCCGTAGTTATAACTTTAAAACAATATTTTATACTTCAAAAATAAAATGCCATTTCAACCCAAATTTTTATCAAAATAAAGATTAAATCATTTCCAAACCATTTCAATATATCATCATACCATATCTTTCAATTCAAATATTTATCAAAATAAATATCAAGTCATTTCTAACCATTTCAATATTTTAAATTATCATATCCTTTAAAAACTTGCTTTCAAATGATTTTAATACATCAAAATATCATAACCTTTCAAAGTTTCATTTCCAAAATATCATATCTTTCAGAACTTCTTTTCAAATCATTTTAATATCAAAATGTCATAACTTTCAAAACTCCATTTTTCAAATCATTTAATATCAAAATATCATATCTTTCAAAACTTCGTTTCAAATCATTTTAATATGTCAAAATATCATATCTTTTCAAAACCACATTTCAAATCATTTTAATATACCAAAATATCATATCCTTTCAAAACCACATTTCAAATCATTTTAATATATGAAAACAATTTGTTTCAAAACCGCATTTCAAATCATTTCAATATACCAAAATATCATATCTTTCAGTACCACATTTCAAATCATTTTAATATATCAAAACAATTTTTTTCAAAACCACATTTCAAATCATTTCAATATACCAAAATATCATATCTTTCAGTACCACATTTCAAATCATTTTAATATATCAAAATATCATATCTTTTCGAAATCACATTTCCATAATTTTAATATATCAAATAGTTATATTTCAAAACAAATTACTTCATTTTAAATCATAAAAATGAAGTTATTACATTTAATAATTAAATTATTAAATTCCAAAAATTTAAACTTTTTAGTGTTTATTTATGCACTTAAATTTATTAAAACGTTGAAAATTCAAGTTTCGCAGCATTTGGAAAATGCTACAGAAAGTTACATTCAAAACAATTCAATTTAACAAAAGACAGCATTTAAAATGCTATTAATTAACTTCAAATATTCAATAGAATTTCACAAACACTTATATTTTTATTTAAATCATTTTTAACTTATAAAATCATACATTTTCACATTTATATGCATCATTTAATTTTCCTTAAATTCATGATTTTATAAAGTTAAGTTTCCTTTCAAAAATCAATATTTATTAATAATTCACTTATTAAATTTCAACATTCAAATTTAACTTCATTACATTAATTTCAACTTAACACTTAAGTTTAAAATTTCAAATATAACTTAATTCCATTTTATTTAACTTAACTTAAAATTTCACTTTTAAACCAAATTCATAAATTCCAATTTAAGTTATATTTCCAAATTCAACTCAATATTCACTCATTAACATTTTAACTTTATTAAAAATCATTAATATGTTAAAAAATCATTTCAAATTAATTTAAATTAAAAATATCATAAATTTATCATATTTTCAATGTTAATTTAAATTCCATTAAAAATTAAATCAAAAATTCCAAAATAACTTGCATTTCAAATTTTCTAACTTTTCCATAATTTATTTAACTTATAGATTTCCAGAAAATCAATAATACTTTACAAAAATTATATTTTTATTTAATTTAAATCAAAATATTATAATAATTAAATTTCTAAATTT
Source organism: Allium cepa (assembly GCA_030765085.1). Lineage (NCBI taxonomy): Eukaryota > Viridiplantae > Streptophyta > Magnoliopsida > Asparagales > Amaryllidaceae > Allium > Allium cepa. The sequence goes on from CM060941.1 coordinate 833,787,498, forward strand.
TAAAATTTTTAGAAAAACATATTTTAACTACGGGCCTGTATATAATTTTCTACGCTAGGTAAAGTGATACGGGTAATATATCATTTCAACCCGTAATTTACAAATAAAAATCCGGGTTTTATCATTTCAAACCCGCAGTCCCAAGTAAATAAAATAAGTTGAAAATCGTTCAGGCCTATCATTTCAGCCCATAACGATTTTCCCCTATTCTAAAGTTCGTTCGGGTATGTATCATTTCAACCCATAGTGATTTCTAATCTACAGGGAACTTGCAGCGTGATAAACATATATAAAAATGAACAGTAACAACATATATATAATAACAGATGATATGACATGAAATTTAACAGGTTTAACATCATATATAAATAATCACATGGTAGTTATAACATCATATTTAATTCTCCACATTCAGTTGTTGTTGTTTCACAACTGCATAAGTATAAATGTCGTGTGAGCTTTACTCACCTTTTTGTGCTGGAGATTGCAATATAAATGACACAACGGATTCCAGAAGTCACGATGACACAACAATAGGCTCAAGTGGGAAGAGATCCAAGCTTAGAAATTGTGTTACAACCCAAAACAAAACAAAATAAAATTACAATTCAGTACAACATTGAATAGGAATAACTTTGAAATAAAAAGAGATACGAATACACAGTCTTTTGTCTTGCCTTCTACACTTGATAGCACGGCTTAGGGAATGTTTTGGCTCAGGTTTGGACATACTTTGGTTCAGGTTTGGGTCCTATAAGTCATGGCTATAAGGTATTGAAGTGGTGGAGGAGTTACTATGCATGAATATGAAGAGGCTTATGCAAATAGTGGGTTTTTGGTTCATTTTGGGCTAGGCTACAAGGATCTATGGCTCGGCTATGGCATGTTTCAGATCTGGACAGAGGATGAAGGTGATGGTTAGGGATGTGTCAAGGTGGTGGTGGAGCACGAGGAGGTGGCCAAGGTCATCTAAGGTGATGGTGATGAAGACTAGGTGGCTAGACATGCTTTTTAAGGAGTTTTAACATAGTTTTTGTGGATTTCGCATCATGGGATGGTCACGGCACTTGCTGGTCAGAGGAGGAAGGGTTTGGGTCGTGTATGATGTGGGGAAGGAAGTGGTGGTGGTCGGTGGAGGAGATGGTGGAGGTGTTAGGCCAAACAAAGCAATGAGAGGTCATGACAAAAATCAAGCAAAACAAAGAAGAAGAAGTAGAAAAATGAGGGAAGGAAGAGAGGCCATTGGTTATTTTTCTGTTCTCAGATCTGAAAAGGATGTGTATTATTGATGGAATGAGAAACTTTCACGTGAATAAGCAAAAGAAAAGGAACGGCTACAATAAATTGATGCATTGATTGAAAAAGAAACGGTAAAAGAAACGATGAAACGACTTTACGTTTCTTAGCTTTTAAAACCTTCCATACTTCCTTTTCTTTTAAATCAAGTAAAACAAAATAAACTTCAGCAAGTACATCTAAAAACCGAAACAAAGTGAAAAAAAAATAAAAATATATAATTAAATTTAAAGAAAATATAAAAAGAATTAAGGAAATTGCTTAAAAATTGAAAACGGGGTTCAAAAATTACAATTAAAACATCAATGGCTTTGGAAAAATATCTACTTCATTTTAAAAATATTATAAAGCAAAATTTTGAAATAAAATAATTTATTTATCATTTCTAAAATAAAATAAATAATTAAATTGGAGAAAAATAGAAAAGAACTAAAGAAAATGTTTAAAAATTGAAAACAGGGCATGGAAATTACAAGAAAAATACAACTAGCTCTAGAAAAATTCCTACCTCACTTCAAAAATATTAAAAGACAAAAACATACATAAAATAACATATCGATACATATTACAATAAAATATGACAAAGAAAAATAAAATTTATACTATTTAAAATAACAAAATTGCAGAATAAACAAATTACACTCAATATTGAAATATACATAACTTTCACAATTTACATCCGTTTCCGACGAAAAAAAAAGCTGTGTTCCTAAAATTTTATGTACTTTCAAAATAAAAGCAAAAATTTAAATTTTCAAACTTTTAAATTTTTAAATAAAAGTCAAAGTTTGGCTATTTTGACCAAAAACTCACTTTTTGGAAAATATTCTTTTTAGTCATGCTTTGGAATGATAATTCATATCAAAACTAAAATTTATCATTCAAAATAAATAAAATAAGTTTTTAAATCAAAAATTTAATTAAAATAATTAAAATATACAAAAAAATAAATCACAAAATACAGGGTTGTTACACTCTCCCCCACTCAAAACTTTTCGTCCCCGAAAAGGAATGAGGTACGGGAAAGCACGGAAAAAGATAGAGTGAAACAAGATTAGGACAAGAAGACAAGGAGAAGGAAATTATACATGATAACTATTGTGATAGGTAAGTTTAACAATGTGGAGATGATCTTTCCAAGATCCTTCGGAATCAAGAACACAAGCACGAAAAGGTGGATTCAAAATGAGTACCAAAGATTATCAAAGATTATAGAAGATTTCTAAACAGAAAGATTATAGAAAGATGCCTATACCAGTCTATAGCAAGATGAGGATGATAAGGACAACCAAAAGATAGTTTGAAAAACAAAATAAGCAAATAAATTTGAAAGCATGGAAATTTCATCTTAAATACAGAATAAATCTTTACACAAGTTAAATAAATCTTAACTATCTCAAATTTCATTATCTTATTATCCAATCATCTAAAATTAACAATTTTCAAAATCATGGGTTTGAAAAATAATCATTTATTACACTCACAATGTACTTAATAAATTTTATTCTTCTTTATTCCTAATTAAAATTAAATTTATTCCACTCAATATATTTATCACTTATGTTAAATATACTTACACTTATTATAACTGCTTTATTTTATTCTTAGTTCTTTTAACATTATTTTATTGTAAGTTATTCAATTACCTTTTATTATATTTACCTCCGTTAATCATTCTATAATTAAAAATTAAGTGTATAACATTTAATATAACCACTCAAATTTTATTTATAAAATCTTTTTATATTGTATATTATCCAATTATATTGTTAACTTCTGGAATTAAGGTAAGTTTTATTTGAATGCAATTGTATTATACAAATAAACTTTCCAATTAAATCATTTCATGCTTGATATTCATCTAAAATATTGATTGATTTTTTTTTATAATTGAAATTATTCTTTAAAATAAAATTTAAGAACTAAATTTCCGATTACATTCAAACCATTTAGAGATAAGTAATAATATATAAATAATATGTCAAACCAAATTTCAATCATATATCTATATATATTAAAATCAAGTCATATTTTAGAAATTCGAATCAATTAAATTTCCCAAAACAAAGATGTAGCAAGACTACGGGGCGGTCTCTTCACTTCGAAACTCGAAAATGAATGTCGATAATGCTGCATTCATCACCGTAATTATTTCCCGGCGACAAAGAGAAGAGCACTAATTTTTAAACTTTAAAATCCTTTGGAAACATATTCTTATTCTAAAGTACTTTAAACACAAGGTTTGAAACCATCGGAAATTAAATTCTCAAATTTCTTGTTCTAAATTCATTTTAGTTCCCAAATCAAGTATTATCACTTCAAATAATCAATTTAAATCAGTTTATTAAGTTTCATAAATTTACTTATATATCAAAATTTATTTCATTAACCAAAATTTTAAAATATATTGTGTTAGTTTGTTCTGTCAATGTGTTTTAGAAATCCTATCAATAGCGTTGATCAAACGAATCGATCAGAAACCCAAATCAACATCAACAACCCAAGCAACAAATATATAAAACATTTTAATTTTAAATATTAGTTCACAAATACACCATACAGGAACATATTTTCAACGAAGGATAGAGATTCAAATTTTGATTAACTCAAATCAAAGGGAATTCTGATTTAAAAATAAGTTGGAAAGAAGGATGACATGATTAAATAACGGAATAGGAAGATGGATAAGCTTGTATAAATCATGGGCAACCTTAACCGGGTCAACCGTGAGTTAAAGAATAAGATCAATGTGGATTTTCTAGGGTAAATCTATATTCAATCTCAAGAGTTACAGTTTGGGATAATAAAAGATATTAGCATCTAAACCAAGGATAGATATAAATCTATGGTGAATCGATACTAATTGTAAAGGAGTTTCACCCTTTTACAATTCAAATTTTGAGATTGGCGGGACTGCCAACTCATTATAAAGATCATTTTGAAGTGGAGTTATGGGATACTCCAGAACCAAAAGAAGATGAATAGTGAGGGACATGAATGGATTTTGGAACCGCAGCGAACGTTCCAAAATTCAAAGGAATCGAGTCAAAACGGAAGAGATTCAAACTCGAATGAAAGTGGTTCTGTAAATACATTCACTCCATATGCTAAGCTTTGCCTAGAGCTACCAAAGCTCTGATACCAACTGTAACGACCCGATATTTTCAACCATTCGCATCCGTTATAAGTGTATAGGTAGACATTCATGCCGGAATTGAATTGCCCAAAATACCGCGTTGTAAATAAAAATTTGGCAAATCTCAGAATATACAGTAAATAAAATCACAGATCACAAACACAGAGTAATGATAATGCAGCGGAAGTAAAAGAGATAGTAGTTCATGAAGCTACTATATAAATATATCAGAGTTACATAAGATACAATAGAAGAAATAAAGTACAACAGAAGTTTAAATATGATAACCAAGTACAAGCTGAATAGAACAACCGAACCGAAAAAAAATGAAACTTGACAAGTAGATAATCTCCAGCGATTCCAATCTCCAGAAAGTGGAAATCCAAACCTGTGAATAACTCAGGCTGACCCGAGCGTAAATAAAAATACAAACACTCGAGTCAGGACATACATACTTATACAATGTAAACCAACTCAAGTGAACTGTAGAAAAGGTACAAGTAACTTAGAAGATGCTTGGGACCGCCCATCCTCTAAGGATCCGTTAAACTATTTACTATGTAGTAATATACGCTATATACAGTAGTGTCTAATCAGTAAAGTATAATCATATAGAAAATAGCGTTAAGGGGATGGTGAACCTTAACGCGGTCAGATCTTTAAAACCAAAATCGTAGTGGGCTCGCTATAAGGAGATGACACGGCACGCGAGGCAATGCCAGGGTGGATACACCGTTTGCACTCCCGGACCGGTGGTGACGGCAAGCCAGCAGCTTCCGCCCACCTCGAACAATACCCCCGAATCAAAGTGGCGCCACATATCGAATCGCAAAAGTAATAGAATGGTTTTCGATGGAGCATGCTCGATGAAAGGGTGCGACCCTTTGTGTAGCCCGGTATAGCTCCTATTTTAGTCATTTATGCCAACTCACGGGAGCTGGGTCCACGTAATATACCTCGAGAACGTCGCCACCATCCTACTTCATTCTGGAATCTCCACCGCGTATACAGTTGTTAAAGTGGTTTTCAGTATTGTTCGGTTATAAGATAGTATCCGATCCCGGTCTCTTTAATAACCAATCGTTGTTATAACCCGTAGTTATAACTTTAAAACAATATTTTATACTTCAAAAATAAAATGTCATTTCAACCTAAATCTTTATCAAAATAAAGATTAAATATTTCCAAACCATTTCAATATATCATCATACCATATCTTTCAATTCAAATATTTATCAAAATAAATATCAAGTCATTTCTAACCATTTCAATATTTTAAATTATCATATCCTTTAAAAACTTCCTTCAAATCATTTTAATACATCAAAATATCATAACCTTTCAAAGTTTCATTTCCAATATATCATATCTTTCAGAATTTCTTTTCAAATCATTTTAATATCAAAATGTCATATCTTTCAAAACTCCATATTTCAAATCATTTAATATCAAAATATCATATCTTTCAAAACTTCGTTTCAAATCATTTTAATATGTCAAAATATCATATCTTTTCAAAACCACATTTCAAATCATTTTAATATACCAAAATATCATATCCTTTCAAAACCACATTTCAAATCATTTCAATATACCAAAATATCATATCTTTCAGTACCACATTTCAAATCATTTTAATATATCAAAACAATTTTTTTCAAAACCACATTTCAAATCATTTTAATATACCAAAACAATTTTTTTCAAAACCACATTTCAAATCATTTCAATATACCAAAATATCATATCTTTCAGTACCACATTTCGAATCATTTTAATATATCAAAATATCATATCTATTCGAAATCACATTTCAATCATTTTAATATATCAAATAGTTATATTTCAAAACAAATTACTTCATTTTAAATCATAAAAATGAAGTTATTACATTTAATAATTAAATTATTAAATTCCAAAAATTTAAACTTTTCAGTGTTTATTTATGCACTTAAATTTATTAAACAATGAAAATTCAAGTTTCGCAGCATTTGGAAAATGCTACAGAAAGTTACATTCAAAACAATTCAATTTAACAAAAGACAACATTTAAAATGCTGTTAATTAACTTCAAATATTAAAAGAATTTCACAAACACTTATATTTTTATTTAAATATTTTTAACTTATAAAATCATACATTTTCATATTTATAAGCATTAAATTCATGATTTTATAAAGTTAAGTTTTCTTTCAAAAATCAATATTTATTAATAATTCACTTATTAAATTTCAACATTCAAATTTAACTTCATTACATTAATTTCAACTTAACACTTAAGTTTAAAATTTCAAATATAACTTAATTCCATTTTATTTAACTTAACTTAAAATTTCACTTTTAAACCAAATTCATAAATTCCAATTTAAGTTATATTTCCAAATTCAACTCAATATTCACTCATTAACATTTAACTTTATTAGAAATCATTAATATGTTAAAAAATCATTCTAAATTAATTTAAATTCAAAATATCATAAATTTATCATATTTTCAGAGTTAATTTAAATTCCATTAAAAATTAAATCAAAATTTCCAAAATAACTTACATTTCAGATTTTCTAACTTTTCCATAATTTATTTAACTTATAGATTTCCAGAAAATCAATAATACTTTACAAAAATTATATTTTTATTTAATTTTAAATCAAAATATTATAATAATTAAATTTCTAAATTTTAAAATTTTTAGAAAAACATATTTTAACTACGGGCCTGTATATAATTTTCTACGCTAGGTAAAGTGATACGGGTAATATATCATTTCAACCCGTAATTTACAAATAAAAATCCGGGTTTTATCATTTCAAACCCGCAGTCCCAAGTAAATAAAATAAGTTGAAAATCGTTCAGGCCTATCATTTCAGCCCATAACGATTTTCCCCTATTCTAAAGTTCGTTCGGGTATGTATCATTTCAACCCATAGTGATTTCTAATCTACAGGGAACTTGCAGTGTGATAAACATATATAAAAATGAACAGTAACAACATATATATAATAACAGATGATATGACATGAAATTTAACAGGTTTAACATCATATATAAATAATCACATGGTAGTTATAACATCATATTTAATTCTCCACATTCAGTTGTTGTTGTTTCACAACTGCATAAGTATAAATGTCGTGTGAGCTTTACTCACCTTTTTGTGCTGGAGATTGCAATACAAATGACACAACGGATTCCAGAAGGCACGATGACACCACAATAGGCTCAAGTGGAAGAGATCCAAGCTTATAAATTGTGTTACAACCCAAAACAAAACAAAATAAAATTACAATTCAGTACAACATTGAATAGGAATAACTTTGAAATAAAAAGAGATACGAATACACAGTCTTTTGTCTTGCTTTCTACACTTGCTAGCACGGCTTAGGGAATGTTTTGGCTTAGGTTTGGACATACTTCGGTTCAGGTTTGGGTCCTATAAGGCATGGCTACAAGGTATTGAAGTGGTGGAGGAGTTACTATGCATGAATATGAAGAGGCTTATGCAAATAGTGGGTTTTTGGTTCATTTTGGACTAGGCTACATGGATCTATGGCTCGGCTATGGCATGTTTCAGATCTGGACAGAGGATGAAGGTGATGGTTAGGGGTGTGTCAAGGTGGTGGTGGAGCAAGAGTAGGTGGCCAAGGTCATCTAAGGTGATGGTGGAGCAAGAGTAGGTGGCCAAGGTCATCTAAGGTGATGGTGATGAAGACTAGGTGGCTAGACATGCTTTTTAAGGAGTTTTAACATAGTTTTTGTGGATTTCGCATCATAGGATGGTCATGGCACTTGCTGGTCAGAGGAGGAAGGGTTTTGGTCATGTATGATGTAGGGAAGGAAGTGGTGGTGGTCGGTGGAGGAGATGGTGGAGGTGTTAGGCCAAACAAAGCAATGAGAGGTCATGGCAAAAATCAAGCAAAACAAAGAAGAAGAAGTAGAAAAATGAGAGGAGGAAGAGAGGCCATTGCTTATTTTTATTTGCTCAGATCTGAAATGGATGTGTATTATTGATGGAATGAGAAACTTTCACGTGAATAAGCAAAATAAAAGGAACGGCTACAATAAATTGATGTATTGATTGAAAAAGAAACGGTAAAAGAAACGGTGAAACGACTTTACGTTTCTTAGCTTTTAAAACCTTCCATACTTTCTTTTCTTTTAAACCAAGCAAAACAAAATAAACTTCAGAAAGTACATCTAAAAACCGAAACAAAGTGAAAAAAAATAAAAATATATAATTAAATTTAAAGAAAATATAAAAAGAATTAAGGAAATTGCTTAAAAATTGAAAATAGGGTTCAAAAATTACAATTAAAACATTAATGGCTTTGGAAAAATATCTACTTCATTTAAAAATATTCTAAAGTAAAATTTTGAAATAAAATAATTTATTTATCATTTCTAAAATAAAATTATTAATTAAATTGGAGAAAAATAGAAAAGAACTAAAGAAAATGTTTAAAAATTGAAAACAGGGCATGGAAATTACAAGAAAAATACAACTAGCTCTAGAAAAATTCCTACCTCACTTCAAAAATATTAAAAGACAAAAAATACATAAAATAACATATCAATACATATTACAGTAAAATATGACAAAGAAAAATAAAATTTATACTATTTAAAATAACAAAATTGCAGAATAAACAAATTACACTCAATATTGAAATATACGTAACTTTCACAATTTACATCCATTTCCAACGAAACAAAAAGCAGTGTTCCTAAAATTTTATGTACTTTCAAAATAAAAGAAAAAAATTTAAAATTTCAAACTTTTAAATTTTTAGAATAAAAGTCAAAGTTTGACTATTTTGACCAAAAACTCACTTTTTGGAAAATATTCTTTTTAGTCATGCTTTGGAATGATAATTCATATCAAAACTAAAGTTTATCATTCAAAATAAATAAAATAAGTTTTTAAATCAAAAATTTAATTAAAATAATTAAAATATACAAAAAAATAAATCACAAAATACAGGGTTGTTACACAAAGATTCATTAATATCTTTCCAATTCAAATCTTTTACATAAAAGATATGCTTTTCAGATCCCTTTTCAATTTGAAAACAAACTTCACCAACCTTTAACAAAGATTCATTCATAGCCCTTTTTCAAAACAATTTTCCTTTCAAATTAGATTAACTCATCCAAGCTTTAAATCAAAGATTTAATTCATAGCTTTCAAACCATTTCCACAAAACAATTCCATTTCAAATCTTTTATGTAAAAGATACACCATTTAAAATCCTCTTCGATTTCAAAACAAAATTTAATAATCTTTCACAGAGATTCATTCATAGCTTTCAAAAGTATTTCAATTTCATTTCAAACTTGAAATCTTTCAACAAAAATTGGAAATCCTTTCTTTATATGAAAGCTATTATTATTTGAAAGCCAATAGTTTTCGTTTCGGAAAAATCCTATTACACTTGCACGAGTTAAAGCCCTTAAATATTAGGTTAAATTTAAATCCCCAAAACAACACTTTAAATGGTTTAAAACCTATACAAACTTGTATAACCTTTTTACATCATGAATTCTCAATGTAGAATTCAATTTCAAATTTTGAATTCAAATTTAAATCAAATTTCAAAACTAAATCAAGTTATTCAAAAATAACTTTTATATTTGAAATTCCTTTTCAAAAGTCTTTACAAATTCAACCCAATTCCATTTCCAAAATCATTTGAATTTAAAAATTCAATTTTTGAAAACCAGTTCATTAAATTCAAATATCTGTGACTTAACCGATTTCCTCGTGAAACCCATATTTGTGTGTGTATGGTGTAGTCCAAGGGTTTCACACAATAGTGCAACATCATCAATCATCACAGATTCAATCATATCAATCTCGATAAGCGGTAAAATCCATAATGCTTATCTTCATTCATATCAGATTCACAGATAGAGTAAATTTATCAATCACAAAGATTCACCATTAGGATTCGATGTGGGTTTCGGACAACCAACTAGAATTCGACTCCCTGCCGCATCGAAATTCAAATGCCGTTTTACAGGCCAAAGGGTTTTCGTGTTCACATAGCAGTATATTCATCACAGATATCACAGCTCAGCACAAAGCAATTCATATTACATAGCATCACAATCACATAACAGAGATATCAATCCAATACACAGCATTCAATAACAATCAAACATCTTCAATTAAGATGAATAAATCGTATGGTTTAGATTAATTAACCACATAATTACTTTCATAAATTATCTTATAAAATTAAATCAGATAAATCACTAATCCAGGTTAATTAATATTAATTAATTACAACCCTTAATCATTAATTAACCTTAAATCATTTATTAATTAATCTTTATGTACCAACCCGCATATTTATCGAGTTTATATTTAAATATTTTATTTAAATATTAAATCGTTAATCGGATTTTGGTCCGAAAAGCTACTTTTTGCAAACGGTCACATTAGGACTCGAGACCACTTCCATTGAGTTCGAAATGCTGTTTACAACATTTTTAAGTATAAACATTGATATTATTGGAGATAGTAGAATTTCGCTACTTTTTCACTTGAGACTTTGGGTTGGGCTTTTAGCCTATTAGACCCAACCTTCACCCCTCCTCTTCATAACTTCATTTCTATTTGCCTAAGTCTTCAAGCTTCTTCAAAAATGGTGGAGGGAATGGGAAATTAAAATTCCAAAACTCAAATTCTATTGCAATCCATCTTTCTACTCCAAATTCAAGAAGAAGACATTGGATTCAAGCTTTTTGTGCTTAGATAGAAGAGGGATTGATTCTTGCTTGGTTAAAACTTCATTTTCATTGATATTTGGTGCAAAGGTGAGATTTTTATCTCACAATTCTAGCCTATAACTATATTGGACTGTTGGGAATGATTCCCTATCACTTTTTCATGCATATTAGCATTTGATTTGGATTGGATTGGCGAAAAACTCCAATTTTTAGCGTTTTGGTGAATTTTCTGCACTTAGGTCGTTCTGGCCATTTTTGGTGCTCGGAGTTAGGTCACTCGCGACCTAACCCTTGGGTCGCTCGCGAGTTAGCACCATAGGTCGCTGGGCCATCTAAATGCTTGTTCGGTGTTAGGTCGTTCGGGCTTAGGTCGTAGGTCGTATGGACCCTAGGTCGTAGGTCGTTCTGGCCATTTCTAACATCTTCGGAGTTAGGTCGTATGGACCTTAGGTCATAGGTCGTATTGACCTAGGTCGTAGGTCGCTAGACCCTGTCTCCTTAGGTCGCAAGACCTTGTAAACCGTTAGGTCGCGTGACCTATATCCCGTAGGTCGTTGACCCCCTTAAGTCGTTAACTCGTTAACACGTACGGCTCTTAACCATTTTAGGTCGCGTGACCTTGTACTTGACTTAGGTCATAAGACCCTAAGTCGTTTTCCATTAGTTCGCTAGTTCTCATACCGATAGGTCGCTGGACCATAGGTCGTCCCACATTAGGTCGTTGCTGGCCTTAGGTCGCGTGACCTTGTTTAGACCGTAGGTCGTTAGGTCGTAAGACTTTAGGTCGCCTGACCACTTAGGTCGCTTGACCTATTCAAATGTTAGGTCGCGAGTTCCTTAAGTTGCTCGTCTCTCTTAGGTCGCTCGCTTCTGCTAACTCGCGAACACCACTAGGTCGTTTGACCCCTTAGACCCCTAGGTCGCAACCATTAGGTCTCTCGACCCTATTCCTCTTAGGTCGTTAGACCTCATTTTGTCTTCACTAGGTCGAACCCCGTAAGCGGTGGCGTTGCCCCCGCACCCCCACCTTGGGGGGTTGCCACCCCCCCGGACCCCCCATCCGTAGGGGATATTATCTGAAAAACATTGAGCTGATTTCCTTGGATTTTATTCACATCTCCGTATGCGATCTTTGTGAATGATTGTTTCTACAATTGCTTGTGTTTTGTCACTTTATAATATAAAGGTTTCAATACTAGTAGTAAATATCAAAACTCTTTTAACAAACAATTTCAACTCTATTTTTAATAACAAATCTCTTTTCTTAAACCGTTTTCTAATCTATTAGTATATACAAACCTTTACTCACTCGGATGAGAAATCTAATCAAACGACTTAGTAAAACAAGTGGTATGAAACGCTTGCGTTCACTTCGTCGGTTAATTCTTGGACTTGTTCGATTGAACCTCTTGTGACAATTTTATTAGTGAAGATTTACAGTTTGTTTGTAAATATCTAAGTTAAGCAAGTGGTTATGGGACATGAAGCTAAACTTCTATATTTACTAGCTTAGTGTAATTGACACTTCTCGTTGATCATGACGATCATTCTGATGATTTAGACTAGCAACTGTGCGATGTCTCTTGTTGCGAGGTTAGGCTAGACACCACTTGTGTGATTCCACTCACACATACCTTTTTGCTTTTTGGTTAGTCTGGACCTTAATCTGTGTGATTCCATTCACACATGTGGGGTAGCTCCCCTTGGTCTTCGGACCGTCATGTGATAGGCCTCTTTCTCTTTTCTATGATTTCTGGACTTCTTGCATTGATTTCTAGAATTTATGTCATTGACTTGTTATGAGTACAAGTTCGGGGTATGATGCCCTTTCCGAATCTTTGAGAAGATTCCTGTGATATTGATTATCCCTTATTGATTGATCTTCTGTTGATCATTATTTACATACTTATAGTGGTATGTCATTGTGGATTTTTTATGTTTATGCCATATCTTTTATGTTATATCATGTCATCTGATATTTATAGCTAGACTGACCCGTTTATTATTTTCTTAAATAATACTCGGGTCAGACCGAGATGCCACAGGTGCTTCTGCTTGACTTCTTCCCAGGGATTCATCACTCTGACTTTTGGCTAACTGTTTAGATTAGCAGTTTTTGTTGTATACACTTGAGATATAGACTCATAGTTGTATTCTTTTGTATAGCACGTGTTGCTATTCTTTTGTATTATCGTGGATCTTACTGACCACTACTCTGATGTACACTTTCATGTGTTAGTTATATATTCATATCTTCTTCCTCCTTTGTGATATGGATATCTGTGACTGATTTGTGTTATGATTATTTCTATGTTTTTTTTCGAAGATTATTTATAGCCACCGTGTGATAAGCAATTACATGGATGGTCGCTCCTCAATAGCCTTATTCTCCATGCTAGTTGACAGCACTACACCGTAGTGTTCTTAGCTAGTGTGGGTATAGAGGTGGGGCGTCACAGCTTGGTATCAGAGCCAAACTTCGGAACAATGTAGAATAACTTAACAAGGATCATCGTCCTAAGTCTATCTTAGGAGTCATACCATAGGATTAATTCGAGTCTTCGTACCGATTCATCCTATTTCCTTTATGATTCCTTGTTTTATCTATCAAGATTGCTTGATGTTCATTGGTGAATAACCTTCTTCCTTCTCTTCTTTCTTTCTTAAAGGAAGAGAATGTCTAGACCAGGCCGTCCCAGAACTGGATCATCTGGTGCTGCTCCCCCGGATGGAGTTTTTATGACTACTCAACAATTACTTGATTTAGTAACGAACGCTCAAGCAGCTGGAGCTAATCCGGCACCTACCAACCCAAAGTCGGGGTTTGCACGATTGTGCAATGATTACACCAACCTGGGTGGGAAGCCGTTTAAAGGCTCTGAAACTATCATTGGAGTCCAGGCTTGGCTCAGAACGTGCGATAGGATCTTCTCTCGCATGAACCTCGTTGACCTCCATCGAGTTCAGGTGGCTTCCAGCATGCTCCAAGAAAGAGCATTGGATTGGTATGAGCTGTTAATCTCAGAAATTGATGAAGCGGATCTCACCTGGGAGCACTTCCGGGAACGCTTCGAATCGAAATTCGTGCCCGAGGCTGAAATAGTAACTTTGGCTCGGCGATTTATTGACCTTGTTCAAGGTCGGTCTTCTGTGGCGGACTACGTCGCATCATTCGAATCCCTTTCCAAATATGGGGTCGAGTATATAAATACTCCACTAAAGAAGAACCAGAGGTTCGTTTATGGCTTAAATAAGAATCTTAAGAAGCCACTACTCCTGAAACTAGAAGTTGCATTTGATCAACTTATAGATATCGCTCTTCGTCTTGAAGAGGCTGATAAAGAAAGTGAGGTGGAGGTAGTAGCTTCCAAACCCAATTTCAATAACAAAAAGAGGCCCAACAAATTCAAAGGCCCTTATCCCAATAAGAAGGGTAAACAAGCAACTCCTGCTGCAAAGGCTCCTTCTCCTGATATTGCGAGATGCTTCAACTGTGGTGCAGAGGATCATTTTGTGAACAAGTGCTCAAAGCCCAAATCTTGTCGCTATTGTAAGAGCCCAGATCACTTTATACATCAATGCCTCAAACGTAAAGGCAGGAATGAGGGAAAGTTAAATGTGGCTCAAGCCCCTGGCAACACATCTCGTGGCCAAGGTATTTCTCATTCCATTCTTGATGGTATTATTTTATTTCATGATCAACCTATTAGAGTTCTCTTTGATACGGGTGCATCCCATTCTTTTATATCAAAGGAACTGGTAGACACTTTTTCCTTAAGTGTTACTGCATTGATGACTTCTTTAAAAATTGCGAATCCTGTTGGTGGATCCGCAACTCTTAGTTTGCTTTGTAAAGATGTGGAGATTATTTTATGTGATTTTTCTTTCCTGGCCGATTTGCATGTCATGCGTTACTTAGGCTTTGGAATAATTTTGGGAATGGATTGGCTTAACCGTTATCAAGCCCATATCCTATGTCCTGAGCGGACTATTCATCTCCGACATCCACTATCTGTTAAACAGATTTCTGTTAATCTTAAAGATTCAGAATCCTGTTTGGTGGCATCTTTATATTCTTTAAATCCTCGTGATGACGACGATGATGATGAAGATGATATTATTTCTCGTATTCACGTTGTTCGTGAATTTTCTGACATATTCGAGCCCGTTTTAGGTTTACCACCTAAACGAGCAATTGAGTTCAGAATTAATCTTGTTTCTGGAGCTCAACCTATTACTCGTCCTCCTTATCGCATGTCCAATAAGGAAAATGAGGAGATGCGTAAACAATTATCCGAATTGGAGACGAAGTAATTTATTCGCTCTAGTTCCTCGCCTTGGGGAGCTTCGGCTATTTTCGTGAAGAAATCCGATGGTACGCTTAGCCTTTGCGTTGACTATTGCAAGCTTAATGATCTGACTATTAAAAATAAATATCCTTTACCTCGGATTGATGATCTATTCGATCAGCTTAGTGGTGCTAAGGTCTTTTCACAATTGGACTTGGCTACCGGTTTCCATCAGCTTCATATCGCAGAGGATAGCATTCCTTTGACATCATTCCGTACTCGATATGGATCTTATGAATGGCTTGTTATGCCATTTGGGTTAACGAATGCTCCAGCTTATTTCGTTGACCTCATGAATCGAGTTTTCAAAGATTTCCTCGATCGGTTTGTTCTCATATTCATTGATGATATTCTTGTGTATTCAAAAACCGAGGAGGAACATGAGAAACATCTTCGGATTGTATTGGAAACTCTTAGGGGTAATCAATTAAAGGCGAAATTTTCTAAATGCCACTTTTGGCAATTTCGTGTGAAGTTTCTCGGTCATATTATTTCCGAATCTGGAATTTCCGTGGATCCTTCAAAGATTGAAGCGATTCAAGATTGGAAAAGATATGAGAGTGTGACTGAAATCCGTAGCTTTCTCGGATTGGCGGGCTATTACCGTCGTTTTATTAAAGACTTTTCTAAGATTGTCGTGCCTCTTACTGGCTTGACTAAGAAGGCAGTTAAATACATTTGGTCGGACAAATGTGAAGCCTCTTTTCAGAAATTGAAAGAACTCCTTTCCGATGCTTCCATTCTTGTTATTCCCGAAGGGAATCAAGATTTTGTTGTTTATACCGATGCTAGTCACGTTGGTTTGGGTGCCGTTCTTATGCAAAAAGAACGCGTGGTTGCTTATGCTTCTAGGCAATTGAAACCGGCCGAGACTAGATATGCCACACATGATCTAGAGCTCGCGGCTATTGTTTTCGCCCTTCGAATGTGGCGTCATTATCTATTGGGAGAGAAATTTATTCTTTACACGGATCATAAGTCTTTGAAATATTTATTTTCTCAAAAAGAACTTAATTTACGTCAACAGCGTTGGCTCGAGTTCCTTGCACCTTATGATCTTGATATTCTTTATACCCACGGTAAGGGTAATCGTGTCGCCGATGCTCCTAGCCGTAAGCAACAAGCAGTTGTTTCTATGATGATATCCGAATGGAACGATCTCGAGATCTTATCCACTTGTGAGATTCGAGAGTGCGTATCCGATTTATGCTCATCATTTGTTTTATGTAGCCTTGAGGCTCATCCTTCTCTCTTAGACCGCATTCTTGAAGCTCAAAGGCTAGATCCTGAATTGGTTCTTCTTGGCCAAAATATTAAGGATAGAATTGATATTGAAGGTTTGAAAGACTTTGGTATTGATTCTCGTGGCGGCATTCGAAAATTTGGTAGACTTATCGTACCAAATATTTGTGATCTTCGTAAAGATATTTTAGAAGATTCCCAACGTTCTAAATTCACCATTCATCCCGGTAGTAGTAAAATGTATGCTGATATGAAGCGACTTTATTATTGGGAGGGAATGAAATCTGATATTACTAACTTTGTTAAGTGTTGCATGACTTGCCAACTTGTCAAGGCCGAACATCAGAGGCCTGGTGGGTTATTGCAACCTTTAGAAATTCCAATTTGGAAGTGGAAACAAATTTCCATGGATTTTATAGATGGCCTTCCCCGTTCTCGTTCGGGTCATGATGGCTTATGGGTGATCGTTGATAGGCTTACTAAATCCGCCCATTTTATTCCCGTTCAGTCTAACCGAACCGTTCCTCTTTTGGCCAAACTCTTTATCAAAGAAATTGTCAAATTGCATGGAGTTCCTACTTCTATTGTTAGCGATCGAGATCCATTGTTTACTAGTGGATTTTGGAAGAGTCTTCAAAAAGCTTTAGGAACGAAGCTTAATTTTAGCACCGCTTATCACCCCCAGTCCGATGGGCAAACCGAGCGTGTGAATCAAACTCTTGAAGATCTTCTTCGTGCTTGTGTGCTTGATTTTGGTGGAAGTTGGAAAGATCATATTTCACTTGTTGAATTTTCCTATAATAATAGCTTCCAATCTAGTATTGGTATGGCACCTTTCGAGGCACTCTACGGAAGGCCCTGCCGATCTCCTTCTTGTTGGCTTGAGGCCGGTGAGAAGCTGGTTTTAGGTCCAGATTTTATTCGAGGCTCCACGGAGAAGATTGAACTTATTCGACATAGGATGAAAGAAGCACAAAACAGACAAAAATCCTATGCCGATAATCGAAGAAGGAAATTAGAGTTTTCTGTTGGAGATTATTCGTGTTTCACCTACGAAGGGTGTTGTACGTTTCAGTCGATCGGGGAAGTTAGCGCCTCGATATATTGGGCCATTTCCTATCACTGAACGTATTGGTTCCATGGCTTATCGCCTTGCATTGCCGGCTCAGTTTTCTGCTATGCATGACGTATTTCACGTTTCTCAATTACGGAAATGCCTTCGGGATTCCGATTCTATTCTTGAGCCTGCTGGTGTGGAAGAAACTGAAGTTTAGCCGAATTTAACTTATGAGCAGCATCCTATTCGAATTATAGCTTCTGAGGTTAAACGACTTCGAAATAAAGATGTTCCGCTTGTGAAGGTTCAATGGTCCTCAAATCCTAAGGATTGTTCTTGGGAATCCAGAGAATTCATCGAGCGTACACATCCGGACTTGCTTTCTCCTGCTCTTTGAGGTGAACTTCTTATTTCAAATTTCTCTTGTGTTAATATGCTTTTATGGTTGTTACTTTTTATTTCCATCTCATGTATATATTGCGAGGACGCAATTTCTTTAAGGAGGGGAATCTGTAACAACCCGCATATTTATCGAGTTTATATTTAAATATTTTATTTAAATATTAAATCGTTAATCGGATTTTGGTCCGAAAAGCTACTTTTTGCAAACGGACACTTTAGGACTCAAGACCACTTCCGTTGAGTTCGAAATGCTGTTTACAACATTTTTAAGTATAAACATTGATATTATTGGAGATAGTGGAATTTCGCTACTTTTTCACTTGAGACTTTGGGTTGCGCTTATAGCCTATTAGACCCAACCTTCACCCCTCCTCTTCATAACTTCATTTCTATTTGCCTAAGTCTTCAAGCTTCTTCAAAAATGGTGGAGGGAATGGGAAATTAAAATTCCAAAACTCAAATTCAATTGCAATCCATCTTTCTACTCCAAATTCAAGAAGAAGACATTGGATTCAAGCTTCTTGTGCTTAGATAGAAGAGGGATTGATTCTTGCTTGCTTAAAACTTCATTTTCATTAATATTTGGTGCAAAGTTGAGATTTTTATCTCACAATTCTAGCCTATAACTATATTGGACTGTTGGGAATGATTCCCTATCACTTTTGCATGCATATTAGCATTTGATTTGGATTGGATTGGCGAAAAACTCCAATTTTTAGCGTTTTGGTGAATTTTCTGCACTTAGGTCGTTCTGGCCATTTTTGGTGCTCGGAGTTAGGTCGCTCGCGACCTAACCCTTGGGTCTCTCGCGAGTTAGCACCATAGGTCGCTGGGCCATCTAAATGCTTGTTCAGTGTTAGGTCGTTCGGGCTTAGGTCATAGGTCGTATGGACCCTAGGTCGTAGGTCGTTCTGGCCATTTCTAACGTCTTCGGAGTTAGGTCGTATGGACCTTAGGTCGTAGGTCGTATTGACCTAGGTCATAGGTCGCTAGACCCTGTCTTCTTAGGTCGCAAGACCTTGTAAACCGTTAGGTCGCGTGACCTATATCCCGTAGGTCGTTGACCCCCTTAAGTCGTTAACTCGTTAACACGTACGACTCTTAACCATTTTAGGTCGCGTGACCTTGTACTTGACTTAGGTCGTTAGGTCGTAAGACCCTAAGTCGTTTTCCATTAGGTCGCTAGTCCTCATACCGATAGGTCGCTGGACCTTAGGTCGTCCCACATTAGGTCGTTGCTGGCCTTAGGTCGTGTGACCTTGTTTAGACCGTAGGTCGTTAAGTCGTAAGACCTTAGGTCGCCTGACCACTTAGGTCGCTTGACCTATTCAAATGTTAGGTCGTGAGTTCCTTAAGTTGCTCGTCTCTCTTAGGTCGCTCGCTTCTGCTAACTCGCGAACACCACTAGGTCGTTTGACCCCTTAGACCCCTAGGTCGCAACCATTAGGTCGCTCGACCTTATTCCTCTTAGGTCGTTAGACCTCATTTTGTCTTCACTAGGTCGAACCCCGTAAGTGGTGGCGTTGCCCCCACACCCCCACCTAGGGGGGTTGCCACCCCCCTGGACCCCCCTCCGTAGGGGATCTTATCTGAAAAACATTGAGCTGATTTCCTTGGATTTTATTCACATCTCCGTATGCGATCTTTGTGACTGATTGTTTCTACAATTGCTTCTGTGTTTTGTCACTTTATAATATAAAGGTTTCAATACTAGTAGTAAATATCAAAACTCTTTTAACAAACAATTTCAACTCTATTTTTAATAACAAAGCTCTTTTCTTAGACCATTTTCCAATCTATTAGTATATACAAACCTTTACCTCACTCGGATGAGAAATCTAATTAAACGACTTAGTAAAACAAGTGGTATGAAAAGCTTGCGTTCACTTCGTCGGTTAATTCTTGAACTTGTTCGATTGAACCTCTTGTGACAATTTTATTAGTGAAGATCTACATTTTGTTCGTAAATATCTAAGTTAAGCAAGTGGTTATGGGACATGAAGCTAAACTTCTATATTTACTAGCTTAGTGTAATTGACACTTCTCGTTGATCATGACGATCATTCTGATGATTTAGACTAGCAACTGTGCGATGTCTCTTATTGCGAGGTTAGACTAGACACCACTTGTGTGATTCCACTCACACATACCTTTTTGCTTTTTGGTTAGTCTGGACCTTAATCTATGTGATTCCATTCACACATGTAGGGTAGCTCCCCTTGGTCTTCGGACCGTCATGTGATAGGCCTCTTTCTCTTTTCTATGATTTCTGGACTTCTTGCATTGATTTCTAGAATTTATGTCATTGACTTGTTATGAGTACAAGTTCGGGGTATGATGCCCTTTCCGAATCTTTGAGAAGATTCTTGTGATATTGATTATCTCTTATTGATTGATCTTCTGTTGATCATTATTTACATACTTATAGTGGTATGTCATTATGGATATTTTATGTTTATGCCATATCTTTTATGTTATATCATGTCATCTGATATTTATAGCTAGACTGACCCGTTTATTATTTTCTTAAATAATACTCGAGTCAGACCGAGATGTTACAGTTGCTTCTGCTTGACTTCTTCCCAGGGATTCATCACTCTGACTTTTGGCTAACTGATTAGATTAGTAGTTTTTGTTGTATACACTTGAGATATAGACTCATAGTTGTATTCTTTTATATAGCACGTGTTGCTATTCTTTTGTATTATCGTGGATCTTACTGACCACTACTCTGATGTACACTTTCATGTGTTAGTTATATATTCATATCTTCTTCCGCCTTTGTGATATGGATATATGCGACTGATTTGTGTTATGATTATTCCTATGTTTGTTTTCGAAGATTATTTATAGCCACCGTGTGATAAGCAATTACATGGATGGTCGCTCCTCAACAGCCTTATTCTCCATGCTAGTTGACAGCACTACACCGTAGTGTTCTTGGCTAGTGTGGGTATAGAGGTGGGGAGTCACACTTTAATTTTAAATTAATCAACTTTAATTAATAAATTTATCAGTCTTTAATCACTAGAAAATATTAACCCCTAATTATTTAATTATCCTTAATCATGGAATTAATTATCTTTTTCTTTATCACTTACATATCATAAAAAAAATCTTTAATTAACCATCTTTGAAATTAATTATCATTAACACACAATTTAACTTAAGAAATTTAAGTAAATTAATGATTCAAAAACATTGCTTTTGATTAACTCTTTAACTTCATTATTGATTTAAAATTATTTAAGAATTACTTATAAGTAGTGATAACAAAACTACACAAAACTTAATTACTTCTTTATTAGCTTGAATCAAAACAATTATTTAAAATCTATTAATTTTAAATAAAATTTAAAAATTTGTTAAATATGAATTTGTGAAAACTAATTATTTTCCATATCTTTAATCTTGTTTTTTCTTTGCCTTTAAGCTTAGAAACATTTGTAAAACCCATTCCTTTGTTTTAAAACTGAAACACATTTCCATTAAAAAAAATTTTAAGCCTGCTACTTGATCAAAAAATTTTTACTTGAGCCAAACGCAATTGTACCCTAGCACGCACGAGTAAAACCTCGAGCCATCACCTAAATTCCGCGATTCAAACTTCGAGTCAATCCCGTGCCTAACCCTTCTTCCTTCATCTTCCCTTAACTTAGTACTCATTCCATCTTCCTGCACACCGGAATTTGCTGTGCACATGCACGCGACGGCGAAACGCCACCATCCACCAATGACCAACTCCACACATCCGCTTCGACCCTCTAGAACCATTGGCCTTCCCAACCCTTTGATTTTTGCTGTAGATAAAAATCGAGTAGCCTGATCGAATGTTGGAACCCAATCCTTATCAGAGAACCACCTCTTGCTGCCGTGAAACATCACCGGAGTGTACGCCGTTCCATCCAAAGCTTCACCATATACTTGTGCTTCTTTCTCCCCCACTCTAGTTCAATCCGATGCGACCACGACATCGAAAATGCCTCGACAATCACCTCGTTCAAATCAGTACGCTAAACCCTAAACTAAATATGCCATTAATCTCAACCAACCTTTCATCCTCCTTCACCATTAATCTCAACCAAGAATACTCCGTCGATCATCGGGAATTGACACAAATCCATTTTCCGTTCAACTCCCAACATCACTCAATCTATCAACCTAAAAATCTTGAAATTCACATCAAAATTCATCATTTGTTAATAGTAATCTGATTATGGGATTAAAATTCAAAATTGAATTCATTGAATTTTCTGTTTAGAGAGGAATTTCACTATAGTTTTACCTTTTCTAATTATTTACCAAACATTTCACCTTGACATCATTTTTAAAAATAATGTTGCCTTGTTTTAAATAATTTTTTTTTCAGAAATCATGGTTTAATATTGATTGTATGAAAAGAAATCAGATTTAGAACTTTAAAACTGGATATTTCAAAACAGGGATGTCTAGATAAATACACAGATATGCATATTCAAATATACATTCATATCCATACATCATACTTTATCTCATGATTTCAATCACAAGCATCAGGCACACAATCAAGATATAAACAGAGTTGAGATCAAAGGGGGAATAGTTTGCTCACCAAAGGAATGAAGAACAGAGAGGAGCTTTTGAGTTTCTTGTTTCTAGACTTAAAAGCTGGGAAAGGATCTGAGAACTTGGTACTTGGATTTCTGCTTAGCATGATTAGATTTTTGATTCCAGGTTGAACTTTTACTTGTTGAATTATCTTTTTTTTTTTGGTTTTGTTGCTCTGATCTATGTACTGTCTTAAATTTCCTAAAGCTTCAAACCTGATGTTGATCTGCTATTTGATTTGCATTGCAATTTAAGTTTGAACTTATTTGATTTTGAACTGCTACTTGAATTTGAAAACTGAAACTTGGTTTACCTGATTTCGATCTGTTCTATACTTTCTTGAAGTTGCAGTCTTTGCTTTAATCTTTGCTTTGTATTTGGTTGCTTTTGATTTTTATACTCAGGTTTTAGTGTTGAGAAGAAATGAAAACCTGGTTTTAGGTGGAGAGTAAGAGAATTGAAATAAATAGATTTTCTTTTACTTTTGATTGGTTTCTCTTATCATTGTTTTTTTATTAACATTTCATGTTGAAAGAAACATATTTTTGCCACTTGTAATGCTAGGTTATATTTATCTTACATTTGTTTACGCTTGTTAGTTTATTTTATTCTTTATCTACACTTGTAAAATTTCTAAACTCTCTATCCTACACTTGTTAAGGATAATTAATATTATGTTTAAGTCCATTTCCATTAATTTATTTACAAATCGTGTTTCAAACCTTGCCTTGATTTAATTTATAATTTTTATTTTAAACTCTTTTCATTTCAATATTTTACATATGTATATGTTTAAAACTTTTTACTTAACCTTGTTTAATATCATATTGGAAGTTATCCTTTAAATAGTATTTAAAAATTTACCACATTAAATTCAAAGTAAAATCTTCACATCAAAATACATACTTGTTAAAATTAGAAAACAAAATTTTATTTAGTTTCCTTACATTCTATTTTGTACTTGTACAATTTAAAACAAATGATTTGAAAAATTATTCATTACAAATAAATAATTATATATATATATCCTTATATGTTAGTCCATTGGAAATAAAAAATTAATAAATCCAATTTTATTTTCAAAATATTCATTCTTGAATTCCAAATCAAATTTATTTTCAATACATTTATATTCAGACTTCGAATCAAATTTCAAATGATAACCCATTTATATAAATAAATAAACATACATCTAATTAAATTTGGAAATTTAAACACAATTTAGATTTTTATTCCCAAATATTCAAATTAATTTTCAATTAAATTTAAAATTAATATCTATAAACAACTAATATTTTATTTTATTTTGAAAAAAACTCTATTTAATTCATAATTTAATTTCAAAAATTAATTCAGTTATCAAATTAAACTGGGCTAAAATCCGGGGATGTTACAAGTTATAATCCATATTCTTTTAAAATCTTAATTTCAATAAGTTCCAAAAGGATTCTTATTAAATATAATTCTTTAATTAAATAAAATCTCCAATCAATTTCAACACTTTTTTCTCAACCTGGATTTATAAAAAACAATATAAAGTCTATACAAAAATATACTTTAAGTAAATACTTAACCATATTTTTTTAAAAAAAAATCCAACTTTATTATTTAACTTATTTATACTTTAAACAAATCTTATTCACAGCTTAAACCCAAGAATTTAACTATATATAACATATATTTGTACAATATCCAAATGCATACCTCACAAAACCGTATATTTCTTTATAAACCATAGAAAATCATTTCAAAATATTTTATATATAGACCGCGGTGCCTGTATATAATTTTCTATCCTATGGTCGAGTGATACAGATATTTATCATTTCAATCCGTAATTTAAAATAAAATCGCGTTTATATATCATTTCAAACCGCAATCTCGAATCAAATATGATAAAGCAATAAAGAACTTGCAGATTATGATGATATAAATAAACATCCATTCACCCATCATAAAATCATACATCCATCACAATCATCACCGAAAATAATCAATCAACTATCAAAATATAACTGATAATATTTAACAGGTAATTAACTGGCAGTTATATTTAATAATAAAATAAATAATGATTTAATTTAAATAAATGCAATTAACTGAGATGATGATTACAATATACTAAACAGTCATAAATAAATGCATAATCACAACAAAAATTAAATTTAACAAACATAAGAAATCCTAGAAGTTGTGAGTGGGTTAAAATACTCACCTTTTGAATTTAAATTGAACAGTCTCAGTATTCATCCAAACCAGCGCCAAAATGTCCGGAATTCCAATACGAACCTAGTGGAGAAAACCGTGTGTGAGTCCGACTCGTATGAAAAATTAATTAATGTTACAATAACTATTATTAAATTATTCATTTGGCACACAATTTAATAATAGTAAAATCAAATAGTTTCTTACGTTCCTTCCCAGCAGCTTCACGCAAGAACCCATCAGACCATAACTTTAACCGACCATCGTGCATGCCTCTGACCTTCGACTGATGTGAAACCACCTACGATTGACTCGCCTTCTTGCCGCCTACACGTCCATATTACCGCCGTCAATCGCCACAGCTTCTAGAACCACCACGGTTTCCACCCTTCAACCATGTTTTTGGCCAAATTTGACCACCCTAAGCGTCGATTAGTGAAATTGGGACCGGTTCTAGACTCTACTTGTCAAGCTCCACACAACCCATAAATCAATTCCATTGATTGTTGCTTAAAAGACAAACCCCTAAATCAAACCTAATTCCACGTTTTTCAAGCTTTGACCATGATTTCCCATTGACTCGGAAACTCTTTCCAAAAACTAACACTTCTATTGGTTCTTATCGTCGAGAGCTTTCCAACGATATATAATTTGACATAGTTTTGAGGAGTTTGATTTTGGAATTGAATTTGAAATTGGAATAGGGTTTGGGAATTTGAGTTCGCTTCTGCCATTGGAAAGGAGGAGTTGAGAAGAAGATGCACATCTAGACAATAGAAATAGAAAGGCTAGGGTTTATAACAGGGTATTTATAGACGAAGCTGAAATAGAATGGATGGACCCAATTTATAAACGCGCTGAACGATGAACGGCCCAAAAAGCCCGTTCCGACTCCAAAACGAAATTGGGTCAAACCGTATATCAGAATAGACGTTTTAAAATATTTTAAACGCAATGGAAAAGGTTTCAAGTCCAAATTCCATCGTATGAAGAAGTTACGCTAAAATCAGTATTTTCCAAATTGATTTCAATTTCATTGATTCTAAGGCGTTTCGAGTCCGTACGATCAAACGACAAGTCCGATCATTACGAAACTTGAAATCCTACAATAATTCACCGTTACAGATCCGATGAAACTGGTTGCATCGAAATCCGAGTCAGTGGCCAAAATTGCTATTTTCCAGTTAATTAAATAAATTTAAAATTAATTAGTTAAATCCAACTTTTCAATTTCAATTCTTAAATTGATAAATTTCATCGTTTTTAATTTCTCAATCATTCACAAGGATTCAAACAAATTTAAATGTCAATTTTGAGTTGATTAATACATCAATTCCAATGTTAACCTCAATTTCAATATTTAATTTCTATTTCATTAAATTTAGAAATTATTAGAATAAAACTCCAAATCCATTTATTAAATTCTTAACCCCTGTTATTCGAGTCTTATTAAAATAAGAATATAGATAACATTGCTTTTAAAGCTTGGTTCTTAATATTCTCCCATTTTAAGTTAATTCCAATTAACCTACTATTTAATTACCTTTAATTGCAATTAATCCAATTATCATACATTAAATTCCCATATTGACAAAACTTTATTTTGCATTCCTTTTATTCAACCGGCAGTCATTTTATAAATAGATTTAACATTACTTCCATATAAACGCTAATTTTATTACATTAATATAAGCCTATTCACTTCTTAATTTGAATAAATATTACATTTCTAAATGTGTACTTTTATCAATTAAACACATTAATTAAGGTTTTTTTTTAAACCAATTAATGAATTTACCTTAATTCCATTTTTATACCAGTTTATTACTTTACATACATTACTTTAGTAATTTATAATCCTTTAAAACCAATTCCTACATCAATTTAAAGTAAACTAATTCACCAATTATAGTATTTATTTCGTTTACTTAAAATAATCCCTTTATTATAAATTGAATCCAATTAATTTTAATATATTCCAATTAAACTAATTAGATTCAATTCCAACCCTTTAATTGAGTCTATTATTACTTTGTAATACAGTTAAGCCTACCTCACATTTATATGTTCTCATTTCCAACCCATTTACATACAGAACATTGATTTTATTCTATCACTATTTATTCATTGTTAATTCATTGATTAATTAAATATTTCCATTTATTTTTATTATATTAATTAATTACCAAATATTCCTATTTACAATCAATTATAACTTTACAATCTTAACAAATTCATAAATTGTCAATTGCCAAATATATACATTAATTACTATTAAATGTTCTCAATAAATTTATTTACTTGGTTTCAAAATTTCTACTACACCAATTACTACCTTATAAATAAATTTTACGTTTCCTTTTTAATTTACATTCACACTTTCCGTTATTATATTAATTATCATTACAGTACATTTAGTTTTTTTATTTACAATTGGTGAATTAACTGGTAACAACCATTTGTCCCCATTTTACCTTTTATAATACTTGTATGTTCATTATTCCCAACCAATTACAATCTATTATATTATAACTTTACAATTTTAATAAATTCATAAATTGTCATTTCATTCAACCTATTAATTTATTAACCTAAATTAGCACTGTTATGTTTTATTTTACTTATTAGCTTACAACAAGTGCTACCATTAGTTCATACACTAATTTATTCCATTTCCATTTCATATACATTATTTTATTAGTCAGCCAACGTTTTAAATTATTAATTTACCTTTTATATCCTATTATAAACTAATGCACACATTAATTAAGATTTTAAATTAAATTAATCACTTCATCTTGGTAACATTCTTTTATTACAATAACAATATAACTAACATTTACAATGTTTCACTTATTGGAATTACATCAAAGTTATTAACAATTAACGTACATTTATACTGTTACATTCAAGTTGTTAAAAATTAACTTACCAGTCTTATCCAAGTTCTCGAGGCAGGTGGTGGCCGGACGACATAGAATTAGAGTTTAACGGTAGTGTTTGGTAGACGGCAATCGCGAGTCAAATGCGTGGCCAATGGACATTTTTGGGAAATCACGATGGGGGGAGGTGGATCGTCGAAGTACGGAGCAGCTCTGGGTGTGACGGCATGGGTTATGGCAACCGGAATTGTCGGCAGTGGTGGTTTTTGGTGATCGTGTTATTTCCTATGGATTGCTCGATCGCACGTTTTCTGATTCAAGGTCGAACTCATCGATTTGGTTGGTCGTAGTGATTGCGTGAGTCATCTATGGCTTGTGGGTGGTGTTGGTGACGACCAGACCGTGGATGATCGCACGTACACGTGCATGGTTCGTATTTGTGCACCTGGGTTTTGAGGCAGTATTAGGGAAGACGAAGACGAAATGGAACTCGTGGGGCGACTCGGGGAATTCATAGGTTTGCTCGAAGTAAACGGTGCCGCGTATGATTTGAAGTACAACTCGAGTAAAATAAAAAATGGCTCGAGTAGAACAAAGAGATTGTTGGGTAGAACGAGTTTTTGGATTATCAGTTGTAATACCAAAACAGTTTTGAACTTTAAAGAAGAATCAAGTTTTTTTAAAAAATAAATAAATTTTGTTTAAATCAATTTCTTGTTAGATTAGAGGTTATTTAAGCCTTTTTTAATAAAAAAGAATTTTTAGAAGGTTTTAAATTAAATTGTTTTAATTAACTAAGTTTTAAAGTGATTTAAAGATATACATAAACTTTTATTTTGAAAGTTTAATTCAATAGTATTAACGATTTGTTAAAGAAGGCTGTATATGTTAATTAACTTTAAAAGTTTAAGTTAAATTTATTTGCTAAACGAAATTAAGTACTTGAAGTTAATGACTTAATAAAAGTGATTAAGATAAACTAATTAATGAATTTAAGTTTGATTAGTCAAGAAATAATTGAAGGATAACTAATCAGTTAAGATTAATTAAATTAAGGTAATTAATTACTTAATCAAAAGGAATTAACTAATGATTTGAGTTGAGTAATTAAGTGATTAAGATTAATTTTCGGTTAAGCATAATTAATTTATTAATTAAGAATAATCAATTAAATTGATGATCAATTAAGGGGTTAACTAATTAATTAAAGATAATTAATTAAAAGATAATTGTATAATTAAAGGTTAATTATTTAAAATAAAGAGTTAATTATCTAATGATTAAAGATTGATTAATTTGTTAATCGAATTTGATTTAAATTAATTAGTAAAGGTTAATTAATTTATTAATTAAGGTTGATTAATTAATAGTTAAAGGATTAATTAATTTATTAAGGTTAATTAATAAATAAGTAAGGGATAATTAATTAACATAAACTATAATTAATTAATGTGAATCAACCAGTATTAGTGATTAATCTGGTTCTAATAAATCAAATGATCAATTAACCTTGTTATGGATGATTGTCTTCTATTGAATGCTGTGAATTGTTTTGTCATCTCTGCTGTGTGATGCTTTGTGATTTGAGTTGTTTTAATTCAAGCTGTGATGAATGTACTTTATTTATTTATAATGCATTCATATTTTCTATCTACGATTCTATGTATATAGATAAGCATTATTGGAATATACCGCTTATCGATATTGTTATGATTGAATCTATGGCGTGATTGATGTTGTTGCACCATTGTGTAAAACCCCTAGACCACACTATACACACACAAATACGGATTGCACGAGGAAATCAGTTAAGTTACAATTTTTAACAAATTTAAAGATTGAATTTTTGAATCCAAAATAGTTTTGGAATTGGAATCGAAAGCTTTTGAAAATGAGTTTGAAAAATAAAAGTTATTTTGAATAACTTAATAAAGTCGTGGAATTTAAATAATTTGATTTAAATTCGAATTCAATATTTGAAATTGAACCAATAATTTGGGAATTATGGTTTAAAACATTATACAAGTAATAAAGTTGTTTATATAGGTTTTTAAACCATTTAAAAAAAACATTGTTTTGGGAACTCAAATTCAAACCCAAGTTTTTACTTAAATGGCCTTAATTTATGTGAAAAATTATTAACCCTTGTTTTGAAATCTAAGAAGTTTTAAATGGTATATCTTTCATATTAAAGAATTGAATTAGAAATAGTTTGAAAAGTTATGAATTAAATCTTTAGTTAAAGATTGGGTAAGTTAATCCAATTTGAAATGAAGTGAAATTGTTTTAAAAGGCCGTGGATGAACCTTTGTGGAAAATTGGTAAACTTTGTGAAATAAATCTTTTTGTTCAAAAGATTTAAAATGGTAATTTGTTTAAACCATTTGAAAAGGAAATTTTGGATAATAAGTTGTGACGTAATTGAAATCCCATGTCCGTATGTTTTTAAATATTACGCTCATTATACGGTTTAGCCGAGAGAGGACCTTTGTGTCATATAACCCATTCTGAATAATGATACGTCGTTATGGATAGCATTTGAAGACCGGTGGTGAAGACTGTGTATTTTCGAGAATGAAAGGATAACCCGTCTGTAACGACCCGGAATTTTGGGCAATAAGAATTTAATAATCTGTGTAAATAATTTAATTGGTTTGATAATTTTCTTTGTAATTTTAATTTTAAATTGGTAAATTTAATCTTTTAAAGGTTAATGAATTTATAATCTGGCAATAAAATTGATAAGAATTGTTTTTCAAAAGCTAATAAAATTTTATTCTATTTATAATGTATACATTTGATATATATTGTAAATAGGAGATCTTTTGTTTTAAAGATGAATTTTCAAATTATAATATATATGTATTTATATGTTATAGTTTGAGTTGTTTTGAAATTTAATTTAATCCATTAATAATTGAAATATGAATGAATATTGTAATTGAAAGCTTTGTTTTAAAACTTAATATTTTTCAAAAGATAATTTAAAATGTATTCAATTGTTTTTAAAATATAAGATAACTATTTATTTTTAAATTTGATAGTTTAAAAAGATTTAAACAGTTTTGTTTTGTTCTCTTTTAAAGTGATTAATTTTAAATGATTATAAGTATATAAATATAAATGTTTTAGATTTTAAATTTATATATAAGAATTATTTGCATTTTAATTAGTTTTAGAACATTTTTCTTTTAAAGGTAAACTTATATATACATATGAAAGTATTTGCTAAATTAAATAAGTAAAGTTTATATATACCTTTAAATTAAATAAAGTTTTCATAAAATACAAAAGACATGTGTAAATATTTTAAACACTCTTAATAACATTTGTAAAGGAATTAAACATGTTTATGACATTTGTTCAAATTGTAAACATGTGGCAAGATACTTATTTAATTTTTAATAAATGTAAAAGAAGAAAACTTGTTTTTTTCAAACACTTTCATTCTCATTTCTTAACACACATTAATGGCAAACCAGAAATCCATTTTTCAAAACCTGTAATGTAAGAATTCCTTCAACCTTAAATCTGCATTTTTCAAAATCTGCAACTTCAATCAACCTGCAATTCAATCCTTCTACAAATTCATCATCAATCTGAAAGTAAAACCACAAATCAAAACCTTATAATGTAAAGCAAAAGCAAATCAAACATCTGCAAAACAAATTTTGATCTGCAAACTTCAAAGCTGCAACCAAATCTACAATCAACTTGCAAATGCAATTGGATGATTCAACTGCAACATGCAAAGAGATTAACATTAGTTCGACAGCAAGTTTAAAAGCATCAAATTTGAGGCATGCAAATGGATTTTTCTTCAGCAAGCATAATAAAAAACAAAAGCATCTTTTTCAGAATAAAGATTCAAAACCTGCTCTGTGCTCTGCAAAATAATTGGGTGAGTAAATCTCTTTTAAAAACAGTTTTGATCTGGTTGTCACCACATGCATGTGATGTTTTGAAGTTTATCTTGATGTTGCATTGAAATCTTCAGTATTCATATTTTAAAATTTATAGATATGGGTTATCTCTGTATTTAAGTGAGTTGCAAGTATGCATGACTGTATAATTAATCATCTCTGTTCTTGGTTCTGTAGATTATAATTTTGATCAAAAATATAAACTTACTCAACTGGTCTTTATTAAGATCAGTGATCAAACATTTTATGTTTGATTACTCCCAAGTTAAAGTTTAAAATTAGCTTCATGTAGTATAAGTTTGAATATTATCTGGAACCAAGAAAGGCAGTGGAAAATCCTAAAATGCAAGATAAATCATATGTTATAATTTGATAACCTAAACTTATAACTTGAATCCATATTGGAAACAAGGAATTTTAAAACAAAAATCATAATTTTCAATTTTGTAATCAGTGAGAAATTTGGGTTTGTTCGATTATGGGATTTTGGTGAATTGCCGATTATCCACGCATTAATTTGAGTCGAAATTCTGGGTGAAGCTTGTTTTAGGGTTGTAGATGTTGGAATAATTGCAAGTGAATTTTTCTATTTATCGTTGTGGTCGAATTTGGACGAACTAGGGCTTATGAGTGTGTTTTGATTATCTGGGTTACTGAGGCAATTGCGACATGAGGGGAGGACCGGAAGTGATCGCGACGGTGCAGAATTGAAGCTCGTGTTGTGGCGGTTCTGTGGTGGGAATGGCAAGGTTCATCGGCGATGGGGTGATCGTCCGTGGGTGGCTTTTGGGTAGTAACAGCAACAGTTATTCATGTTAGGGTCGAAATTTCGATTCGATTTATAATTCGTGGATCTGAGTTGGGTTTTTGGTTCTCGCGTGTTCGAGTGGTCGTGGGGGATGGTCGCGATGACCGTCGTTGGCCGGAGGTGGTGTGCTAGGTGCACGAGCACGTTGTGTGCACTGGGTAATTGTTTTGGGGAAGATGGAGTTTTTTTTTCCCAGGTGAGCTCTCGTGTTTCCAGGAAGAAGACTCGAAGTGGAGATAGCAGGGGTTGTCTTCGGGGCATGCTCGGGTAAATAAGGGTTTGTACCCGAGTATTTGCAGTTGTATGCTCTTTAGTAAAAGTTCTGTGCAGAGATTAAATGCAGATTTAACTAATTGTTGAAATAAATGAAATCAGTGCTTAAGTTTTATAAGAGGAAGCAAATTTATAAAAGTTAAGTTTGTTCTATAAAGTAAATATTAATCAAACTCTTAAAAAAAATGTTAATTGAGTGTGTTTAAAAAATTAAATTGTTAAAATGTTTTCTTTTGAAAATAATTAATTTAATTAGATTTGAATTTTCAATTTAAAAGGGAATGTTTTGAATTCTGAATATCGAATCAAGTTTAACATTAGATAATAAAAGTGTTTTTAATTTCAAATTGATTTCTAAATTCCTTATTTTCAAGATAAGGTTATTGTTATAATTCTGAAAACCAAATGGAATAATTTTTTTTTTTTAAGTTAGTAAATTTGATTGATTTTAAATAATTTAACTATGAAGATAAGTAAGAGTAAATTATTATTGTTTTGAACTTAAAACTACTTAAAGATTATGATTTATTAATAGGTAAAGAATTAGTTAAGATAAATGCTTTTTATTAATTAATTAAAGATTTTGAAATATAAGAAGTTAATTAATTAATTGTTTAATTAATTCTAAATAATTATTTAATTGTTTATTTAAATTTAAATTATCACTTAATTAAGAATTAATTAAGTGTAGTTACTTAATAAAGTAATTAATGGTTAATTATGGAATGTAATTAAGAAGGTGATTACTTATGGAAGTAACTAAATGAAGGCGATTAATGGATAATCACTTGATGTAATCAATTAAGGATTAATTAAATTAATTGTTTTAAAATTAATTAATTATGAAGTAATTAATTAATTAATGAATTAAGATTTATTTAATTATGGAATTAATTATTTGTTAAGTAATTAATTAGAAGATTAATTAAGATTCATTAATGAAGTAATTAAGAGTTAATTACTTAATTTATTTTAGATAATTAATTAATGTGATTAATTAATTAATGAATGTGATTAAGTTAAGATTAATTACTAAAAGTAATTAATTAAATATAATTAATTAATAAAGTAATTAATTAAGGATTAATCATTAATTAAATTGATTAACAATTACTTAATGAAGTAATTAAAGATTAATTAAATGGATTAATTAATCAAGGATTAATATAATTAATTTAGAAGTTAATTAATTAAGAAGTTAATTAATTAAGATAAGTAATCACAAGTTATTAATTACTGTTTATGATTAATTAAGATGATTAATTATAAGTTAATTATTTAATTAATTAAAGGTTAATTAATTAATAAAGATCATTAGTTAATGTAATTAATGAATTTAATCAAGGTGATTAATAAAAGTAATTAATTAAAATGTGATTAATTAATTGTAATTAATTAAGTTCTAATGCAATTAATTATAGATAATTAATTAATGAAGGATCATTAATTATTGTAATTAATGATAGTAATTAAAGGTTAATTACTGAATATGATTGAGGATAATTACTTGAATGTAATTAAAGATAATTAATCAGGAAAGATTAATTAAAGAAGATCATTAAGAAATGATTAATGAATTTGATTTGAAATAAATCAATGAGCAGGATTTAGATAATCCAAGTAATTAAAGGATAGTAATTAATTTAATTAAAGGATAATTAAATTGATTTGGAGTTAATCAATTCTGCTTTGGATATTGATTGATATTGGATGATTGGTTGATATTGAATGTTGATTGATATTGAGTGATTGAATGATATTGGATGATTTGGATATATCTGTTATGTGATATGCTGTTTATGAGATGAATGTTTGATATGATTATCTGTTGTGATAATGTTATTCATCTATCTGTTTATTATATCATCCTGTATATAAGTTTAAACTGTTTAAACCCTTAAGTACAACTTGGACATTAAAATGGCGTTTGGTTTCGGTGAGACCGGGATCGGGTTTCCATATTTGGAATCCGAAAACCACATCGATTCCAATTAAACGTTAGGTCGTTTATCCAAGTGGAGCGAGTGAAGACTCGAGGTGTAAGGGCTATACGTCAGTATAACTCTGTGGGTGATTCCGTAATGAGTTTGACGGAATAGTGCTTATAGATTCGAGATGGCGAATCAGAGTGCAAGGGCTATGGTCGTTGACTCTGAGGGTGATTCCAATAGTGAGTGCAACGAGATAGTGCCTTCGGTTTCGTTCGAACCCGGAACGAACTTGTATGGATCGAATGCTTTCAACACATCGTCAGGCGGGCGATGAGCATTCTAAGTGATATGTTCTATTAAGGTAATCGCAGCCTCAAGCCTCATCAACCGGGAATGGCTAAAACAGGGGAGGTGCGCCAAGGCTTCGTGGGTAGCCCCCACTTGAGAGTGAGATTCATCCCTGTCTAGAGTCCCTTATTTATTCGGCTGTGTGGGTGGTTGGTCGCGCCAACCACGGGGTGGTCTCATTTGGAACTATTCAGTAAGGAATGGGTCCGGCCTTGTGTTGCAGGGGAGTTAGGGTGGCTCCTCGGTACGTTGATCTAGGCCACGTACTGTGACGGGCGGTACCCCAGTAGCCCTGCCATTGTATGGAATCCAAAATCCAATAAGTGCCTGTACGGTTTTGTTTGTGCCCAACTATGTTGGAACGTGAGATGTAAGCATTCCAGCTATTTCTGTATTTTATCTTGAAAACCCTAGACACTATTATAATATCACTGGATTTCCTATCAAATGTTTTGGTTAGCGTAAGGTAAAAACTTTTCCATGTTTATGTGTGGGAAGTCTTACGTGATACCTTTTCTTTCAAAGGTTTTCTAAAGTTAAGCAATTTTAAACCGTTTACTCACACCAGACCCCTGTCTGACCCGAGTGTTTATTTTCTGTTTTATTAAACTCTTGGGTACTCATATTATATATGAGTAGTCAAGTGATTCAGGTTAGCTTGACGAATTCTGGAGGAGTTATGGAGCAGGAGGCTTCCACGTGTAGATATTATGTTTCCGCTGTGTATGTTGTATCTGTGTCTTGTATACTTGAGTTGTATGAATTAGACAGATGTATATAACTGTCTAATATGTGTTGTATAAGATGTGTAACTCTGATGTACTCTGATACTATGTAATATTCTATGTGATATATTATATTTATTCGTTCCGCTGTGAGTTATCTGTTGTTGTTGTGTTCTTCTTTCTCTTTCTTTTCTTCTTCTATCCCTTTTCTTTCTTCTTCGGCAACGCGATTTCCTGGAGATAGGAAGTCGGGTCGTCGCACTTGGTATCAGAGCAGTAGGTTGAGTGAATACCTAGGCTCTGAAGTGTGTCTTTCTTTAGGGAGCGTTAGGTTGAGCGAATGCCTAAGCTCTGTAGTAGTGTCTTCTTGAGAGAGCGTACTTGTAATTTTTATATATAACTATATTTATATATCTATATCTACCTGATCTGTTGGGTTATCTGTTCGGATTTGCCAACGTAAGTTTTAGAGGTAGATGGAGTAGTAGTGGTTTGTGTGTGTAACACGACTATCACTGATGGAAGAGGTTCCATATGTTTGAGGTTGGAAGTTTTTGTCGAGACTGTAGGCCTAATACCGTCTCGAGTAAGTTTTGTAGTTTTTGGAGTATAGGATTTCTCTGATATCCGTAAGAAATCATTTTGAAGATTCGGAGATTATCTTTGGAGTGTAAGTTGGGATTTCGCTTGGGTAAGCGAATTATTCTTGAGTTTGGATTTTTTGGAAGTACAGAAGTAAGTAATGATATCTTGGTAACTGCGTGATGAGATGCAGTATCCTTGGATATTTTCTGAAGATGTTTTCTTTTGAAGCAGTTTTAGAAGTAGTTGAGGAGCAGTCTTTACCTACCATAGGGAAGACTCATCTGTGTAGAAGTTGTCTGGATCTTTAGCAAAGAGGTTGGCTGTTTTGGGATACGAGACTAAGGCCTATGAGTTGTTTCGCTTCGGAATGGTCTCATTTTTTTATTTCTTAAGGAAAGCGAGATGTTGATGCTTGGTTTGGAGGCTGAGTTTCTTTGAGTTGTCTGCCATCTCGGAAGTCCGTTGTGTGGTTTGTTGAAGGTTTTGGAGTTGAGAAGCCTTTGGATCAGATGTTTTTGGGTTAGCTATGGTAGCAGTGCAACTCGAAGTATTCGGTGTGCTGACGAGAAGGTCTTTAGCTTTGCCGTATCATCGAGATAGAGTTTGGAAGCTGCAGTGTGTTTTGTTCTCCTTTTGTTCAAGAATCTTTTGTGCTTCTTCTTTTAGCAGTCCGAGCAGATGGTGAATGTTTCTTGAGGGTGAACCTTGTTTGGAAAAGTTTAAGACTGTTCTAATTGGTAAAGTGGGGACAGTTTCTTTGGAATTCGAACTAGGTAGGATCGCAAAAGTGACTTGCGTCTTATTTGGGAATTATCTTTTGTTTGAGATGAGGGTTCTCATGTGGAAGTAGGAGCTATTGAAATGATTAGAGTTTGTCTGCATCTGGAGTTGAGTTCCCTATTGATTTGGTTCCAGAAGCAATTTTGGGTAGTTTGCCTGGTTGTAAGATGGTTCTTGGAGAAGTAAAGAGTTGGTGTAGCAGCTCGGAAATTTTTTGGAATTTGGATTGGTCAGATCCAGTTTTGAATTGGATTCTGGTATAAGGTTGTGTGACTGAGTCGGATGTGTCACTCAGATTTTTATGGATTTGGTGGACAAAGTTTCCCGGATATATTGGATAAGTTTGTATTCGTGTTCATCAATAGTATTCTCATTTATTTCAGAATCAGAGTTGTGCAGCGGAAGCGAGGTAGCAGCTGTGTAAGGAAGGAAGTAAGTTCAGTTTGCTATTGTTTGAGGAATAGAGCTTATGTTCTGGATTTCGACGGGTTTTGGAAAGCTTTTCTGTTGGATAGGATCCAGAAGCTGGTTTGTTTTGGTCTAGTTGTTTCGGGAAGTATCAGCATTGATTGAGCTGATCAGGAAAAGTTTGGCAGTCCAGGATTATCTGTTAAGTTATACAGATATGAGATAAGGAGTTTGGTATTTGAAGTTAGAGACTTCAGAGTTGTTAAATTTTCTCTGGATAAGAGAACAGATATGGAATAAGATTAGTTGGTTAGTGTTATGGCATTTGAAGATTTCTTATCTGTGTTTTGATTGGGTTAGATTGAATTGCCAGTTTGGATATCTGGAATTCATTTTGTAACACGTATCTCTGAGGGAGTACGTGTATGATTCATCAATTGGTTGTTGAATCTGTAGTTCAGTTGGATTTTGATGTTGAGCTGGATTTGAGAGTATTCTGATGTTCTGTTCTGATTGATGGATCTAGAGATGAGAGGAGCTCTGGATTTTTGGTGGTGTAGTTAGTTTAGCTTTTGATAGAGCGAGTCACCCGGTGATTTATACTTGGGGAAACTCGAGATAGTATTAGAGATTTATTCTGATTTGTGTCAGGATAATTAGTTAGGTTTGTTTGTTTGATTGATTGCTATGGTTGTTAGTAATTGGTTGTTAGGAATGCTTTGCTGTTTGAAATTAAAATCTTTTAAGGGTTATTAAATTACCTTTATTTTAAATTTCGGGGACGAAATTCTTTTAAGGGGGGAGGATTGTAACGACCCGGAATTTTGGGCAATAAGAATTTAATAATCTGTGTAAATAATTTAATTGGTTTGATAATTTTCTTTATAATTTTAATTTTAAATTGGTAAATTTAATCTTTTAAAGGTTAATGAATTTATAATCTGGCAATAAAATTGATAAGAATTGTTTTTCAAAAGCTAATAAAATTTTATTCTATTTATAATGTATACATTTGATATATATTGTAAATAGGAGATCTTTTGTTTTAAAGATGAATTTTCAAATTATAATATATATGTATTTATATGTTATAGTTTGAGTTGTTTTGAAATTTAATTTAATCCATTAATAATTGAAATATGAATGAATATTGTAATTGAAAGCTTTGTTTTAAAACTTAATATTTTTCAAAAGATAATTTAAAATGTATTCAATTGTTTTTAAAATATAAGATAACTATTTATTTTTAAATTTGATAGTTTAAAAAGATTTAAACAGTTTTGTTTTGTTCTCTTTTAAAGTGATTAATTTTAAATGATTATAAGTATATAAATATAAATGTTTTAGATTTTAAATTTATATATAAGAATTATTTGCATTTTAATTAGTTTTAGAACATTTTTCTTTTAAAGGTAAACTTATATATACATATGAAAGTATTTGCTAAATTAAATAAGTAAAGTTTATATATACCTTTAAATTAAATAAAGTTTTCATAAAATACAAAAGACATGTGTAAATATTTTAAACACTCTTAATAACATTTGTAAAGGAATTAAACATGTTTATGACATTTGTTCAAATTGTAAACATGTGGCAAGATACTTATTTAATTTTTAATAAATGTAAAAGAAGAAAACTTGTTTTTTTCAAACACTTTCATTCTCATTTCTTAACACAAATTAATGGCAAACCAGAAATCCATTTTTCAAAACCTGTAATGTAAGAATTCCTTCAACCTTAAATCTGCATTTTTCAAAATCTGCAACTTCAATCAACCTGCAATTCAATCCTTCTACAAATTCATCATCAATCTGAAAGTAAAACCACAAATCAAAACCTTATAATGTAAAGCAAAAGCAAATCAAACATCTGCAAAACAAATTTTGATCTGCAAACTTCAAAGCTGCAACCAAATCTACAATCAACTTGCAAATGCAATTGGATGATTCAACTGCAACATGCAAAGAGATTAACATTAGTTCGACAGCAAGTTTAAAAGCATCAAATTTGAGGCATGCAAATGGATTTTTCTTCAGCAAGCATAATAAAAAACAAAAGCATCTTTTTCAGAATAAAGATTCAAAACCTGCTCTGTGCTCTGCAAAATAATTGGGTGAGTAAATCTCTTTTAAAAACAGTTTTGATCTGGTTGTCACCACATGCATGTGATGTTTTGAAGTTTATCTTGATGTTGCATTGAAATCTTCAGTATTCATATTTTAAAATTTATAGATATGGGTTATCTCTGTATTTAAGTGAGTTGCAAGTATGCATGACTGTATAATTAATCATCTCTGTTCTTGGTTCTGTAGATTATAATTTTGATCAAAAATATAAACTTACTCAACTGGTCTTTATTAAGATCAGTGATCAAACATTTTATGTTTGATTACTCCCAAGTTAAAGTTTAAAATTAGCTTCATGTAGTATAAGTTTGAATATTATCTGGAACCAAGAAAGGCAGTGGAAAATCCTAAAATGCAAGATAAATCATATGTTATAATTTGATAACCTAAACTTATAACTTGAATCCATATTGGAAACAAGGAATTTTAAAACAAAAATCATAATTTTCAATTTTGTAATCAGTGAGAAATTTGGGTTTGTTCGATTATGGGATTTTGGTGAATTGCCGATTATCCACGCATTAATTTGAGTCGAAATTCTGGGTGAAGCTTGTTTTAGGGTTGTAGATGTTGGAATAATTGCAAGTGAATTTTTCTATTTATCGTTGTGGTCGAATTTGGACGAACTAGGGCTTATGAGTGTGTTTTGATTATCTGGGTTACTGAGGCAATTGCGACATGAGGGGAGGACCGGAAGTGATCGCGACGGTGCAGAATTGAAGCTCGTGTTGTGGCGGTTCTGTGGTGGGAATGGCAAGGTTCATCGGCGATGGGGTGATCGTCCGTGGGTGGCTTTTGGGTAGTAACAGCAACAGTTATTCATGTTAGGGTCGAAATTTCGATTCGATTTATAATTCGTGGATCTGAGTTGGGTTTTTGGTTCTCGCGTGTTCGAGTGGTCGTGGGGGATGGTCGCGATGACCGTCGTTGGCCGGAGGTGGTGTGCTAGGTGCACGAGCACGTTGTGTGCACTGGGTAATTGTTTTGGGGAAGATGGAGTTTTTTTTTCCCAGGTGAGCTCTCGTGTTTCCAGGAAGAAGACTCGAAGTGGAGATAGCAGGGGTTGTCTTCGGGGCATGCTCGGGTAAATAAGGGTTTGTACCCGAGTATTTGCAGTTGTATGCTCTTTAGTAAAAGTTCTGTGCAGAGATTAAATGCAGATTTAACTAATTGTTGAAATAAATGAAATCAGTGCTTAAGTTTTATAAGAGGAAGCAAATTTATAAAAGTTAAGTTTGTTCTATAAAGTAAATATTAATCAAACTCTTAAAAAAAAATGTTAATTGAGTGTGTTTAAAAAATTAAATTGTTAAAATGTTTTCTTTTGAAAATAATTAATTTAATTAGATTTGAATTTTCAATTTAAAAGGGAATGTTTTGAATTCTGAATATCGAATCAAGTTTAACATTAGATAATAAAAGTGTTTTTAATTTCAAATTGATTTCTAAATTCCTTATTTTCAAGATAAGGTTATTGTTATAATTCTGAAAACCAAATGGAATAATTTTTTTTTTTTAAGTTAGTAAATTTGATTGATTTTAAATAATTTAACTATGAAGATAAGTAAGAGTAAATTATTATTGTTTTGAACTTAAAACTACTTAAAGATTATGATTTATTAATAGGTAAAGAATTAGTTAAGATAAATGCTTTTTATTAATTAATTAAAGATTTTGAAATATAAGAAGTTAATTAATTAATTGTTTAATTAATTCTAAATAATTATTTAATTGTTTATTTAAATTTAAATTATCACTTAATTAAGAATTAATTAAGTGTAGTTACTTAATAAAGTAATTAATGGTTAATTATGGAATGTAATTAAGAAGGTGATTACTTATGGAAGTAACTAAATGAAGGCGATTAATGGATAATCACTTGATGTAATCAATTAAGGATTAATTAAATTAATTGTTTTAAAATTAATTAATTATGAAGTAATTAATTAATTAATGAATTAAGATTTATTTAATTATGGAATTAATTATTTGTTAAGTAATTAATTAGAAGATTAATTAAGATTCATTAATGAAGTAATTAAGAGTTAATTACTTAATTTATTTTAGATAATTAATTAATGTGATTAATTAATTAATGAATGTGATTAAGTTAAGATTAATTACTAAAAGTAATTAATTAAATATAATTAATTAATAAAGTAATTAATTAAGGATTAATCATTAATTAAATTGATTAACAATTACTTAATGAAGTAATTAAAGATTAATTAAATGGATTAATTAATCAAGGATTAATATAA
This sequence comes from Allium cepa, assembly GCA_030765085.1. NCBI lineage: Eukaryota > Viridiplantae > Streptophyta > Magnoliopsida > Asparagales > Amaryllidaceae > Allium > Allium cepa. The sequence continues at coordinate 833,829,554 of CM060941.1, forward strand.
TTAATTTAGAAGTTAATTAATTAAGAAGTTAATTAATTAAGATAAGTAATCACAAGTTATTAATTACTGTTTATGATTAATTAAGATGATTAATTATAAGTTAATTATTTAATTAATTAAAGGTTAATTAATTAATAAAGATCATTAGTTAATGTAATTAATGAATTTAATCAAGGTGATTAATAAAAGTAATTAATTAAAATGTGATTAATTAATTGTAATTAATTAAGTTCTAATGCAATTAATTATAGATAATTAATTAATGAAGGATCATTAATTATTGTAATTAATGATAGTAATTAAAGGTTAATTACTGAATATGATTGAGGATAATTACTTGAATGTAATTAAAGATAATTAATCAGGAAAGATTAATTAAAGAAGATCATTAAGAAATGATTAATGAATTTGATTTGAAATAAATCAATGAGCAGGATTTAGATAATCCAAGTAATTAAAGGATAGTAATTAATTTAATTAAAGGATAATTAAATTGATTTGGAGTTAATCAATTCTGCTTTGGATATTGATTGATATTGGATGATTGGTTGATATTGAATGTTGATTGATATTGAGTGATTGAATGATATTGGATGATTTGGATATATCTGTTATGTGATATGCTGTTTATGAGATGAATGTTTGATATGATTATCTGTTGTGATAATGTTATTCATCTATCTGTTTATTATATCATCCTGTATATAAGTTTAAACTGTTTAAACCCTTAAGTACAACTTGGACATTAAAATGGCGTTTGGTTTCGGTGAGACCGGGATCGGGTTTCCATATTTGGAATCCGAAAACCACATCGATTCCAATTAAACGTTAGGTCGTTTATCCAAGTGGAGCGAGTGAAGACTCGAGGTGTAAGGGCTATACGTCAGTATAACTCTGTGGGTGATTCCGTAATGAGTTTGACGGAATAGTGCTTATAGATTCGAGATGGCGAATCAGAGTGCAAGGGCTATGGTCGTTGACTCTGAGGGTGATTCCAATAGTGAGTGCAACGAGATAGTGCCTTCGGTTTCGTTCGAACCCGGAACGAACTTGTATGGATCGAATGCTTTCAACACATCGTCAGGCGGGCGATGAGCATTCTAAGTGATATGTTCTATTAAGGTAATCGCAGCCTCAAGCCTCATCAACCGGGAATGGCTAAAACAGGGGAGGTGCGCCAAGGCTTCGTGGGTAGCCCCCACTTGAGAGTGAGATTCATCCCTGTCTAGAGTCCCTTATTTATTCGGCTGTGTGGGTGGTTGGTCGCGCCAACCACGGGGTGGTCTCATTTGGAACTATTCAGTAAGGAATGGGTCCGGCCTTGTGTTGCAGGGGAGTTAGGGTGGCTCCTCGGTACGTTGATCTAGGCCACGTACTGTGACGGGCGGTACCCCAGTAGCCCTGCCATTGTATGGAATCCAAAATCCAATAAGTGCCTGTACGGTTTTGTTTGTGCCCAACTATGTTGGAACGTGAGATGTAAGCATTCCAGCTATTTCTGTATTTTATCTTGAAAACCCTAGACACTATTATAATATCACTGGATTTCCTATCAAATGTTTTGGTTAGCGTAAGGTAAAAACTTTTCCATGTTTATGTGTGGGAAGTCTTACGTGATACCTTTTCTTTCAAAGGTTTTCTAAAGTTAAGCAATTTTAAACCGTTTACTCACACCAGACCCCTGTCTGACCCGAGTGTTTATTTTCTGTTATATTAAACTCTTGGGTACTCATATTATATATGAGTAGTCAAGTGATTCAGGTTAGCTTGACGAATTCTGGAGGAGTTATGGAGCAGGAGGCTTCCACGTGTAGATATTATGTTTCCGCTGTGTATGTTGTATCTGTGTCTTGTATACTTGAGTTGTATGAATTAGACAGATGTATATAACTGTCTAATATGTGTTGTATAAGATGTGTAACTCTGATGTACTCTGATACTATGTAATATTCTATGTGATATATTATATTTATTCGTTCCGCTGTGAGTTATCTGTTGTTGTTGTGTTCTTCTTTCTCTTTCTTTTCTTCTTCTATCCCTTTTCTTTCTTCTTCGGCAACGCGATTTCCTGGAGATAGGAAGTCGGGTCGTCGCACCGTCGATTGTCTCTGCACTGTGTCGCACCGGTATAGAGATTTCCTAAGTGATGGGAAGTCCGATTGGGATTATGAATAGCCGGATTTGCAAGGGCTTCTTTGAATGTGCCTTCGGTTCTGTTCGAGCCCGGAACAGACTTGTATGGTCGTTTGTCTGACACTACACTTTGAGATATTAAGCCAATTTCTTTCAAATACATATCTGTTGGTGGCAAAGAATTTATTCTCTTAGCTTAACACCCTTCTCTGAGACGTACGAGCTCAGAGTTTATGTAGTTGTAGGTTATCAGCGTTATACTCCCAATTTGGTAGTATGGCATGCTAAGTGCTGTTGTATGTTGATGATCATTTGTTAATCAAAGCATGGCTTTCTGAAAAGCGTAGCTTTGTGGTCGAGACCTCATCGATCCTGACAACCCGGTAATGGTCGAAACAGGAAAGATGCGGCAAGGTTTCAGGGGTAGCTCCCCTAGGTATGGCCATTCCTTCTGAAAAAGGGTGGTATCAGGGTATGGAGCCCAGATACTTACTCATGTGGATACTGTAGTATATTTATTACTGTGTGATGTTGTTGGAGGGCCTGCGGATAAAGGTCCCAGAGGACTGGGGGGTGGCATATCTTAGGTTTTATTCCCTGAGAAGGGCATAGCCGGCCTTGTGTTAGTTGAGAGCCGGGTAGGTTCTTGGGGCATCCCTCCAGAGGCGTTCCCATGTGGCAATAGGAAGTTCCTTAGCCTGACCATTTGTTGGAAATCCATTCATCCAATACGCGCCTTGTACGGTTTTAGTGGTATTACCTTCCATCTACTTATTGTGGCGCCCCACTGTTTGGATGGTAGCTATAGTAGGCATAGTTCGGAATGTCTATGCTGGCTAGGATTTATATTATACATTCGAAATGGTTTTTCCACACTTTGCACTTATAATAATAATATCAAATGACTTTCGTGTATCAAGCATATTTGACTATCATAAGGAGAAATCTCCTCCAATTCTGTGTTTGCATTGTGTGTGTGGCGGGAGGCCTCATGGTAGTTTCATTTTCCAAAAGCATTGCGGATTTGAACTTTAAAAGCTTTGTTGTTTGTTTTAAAAGATAAACTGTTTTCGTTTGCTCATACCAGTCCCATGACTGACCTGGAGTTTATTGTTCCTTTCCTAAACTCTGGGTGCCCACTATTTTCCACACAGCAGTCTAGAGTTGGGGTTTTTCAGATAATCCAATAGTAGGAATTGATTCGTTAGCTTTCGAAGCTCTTTGGATTTGTAGGTCGCAGTTGCTACACTTCAGCATTCGCGGACTGCACTTGCTTATCTTTGTGCAACTTGATGAGGGTTCGAGCTAGCTTTGGATTGAAGATGGAGTTCTTGGAGTTTGGCATTGAAGACATTATCTTTCCCTGCTATTTCTTGTGTCACTGATAGTGTTGATATCTATTGTACCATTCTATTGCATTCTGTTGTACAGATATTGTATCAAATGTTGTATATCAAATGTATTATGCATATTTCTTCCGCTGTGTTGTACTTAATGTGTTATAAGCTTCGGCGAGCCAGGTTCGACGTTTGGATCTGCGGCATTTGAATACGAGTGTCGTATTTGGTGCTGATTTTCGAAGGTCGAGTCAGGATCGTTACCTTACGCTAAAATCAATATTTTCCAAATTGATTTCAATTTCATTGATTCCAAGGCGTTTCGAGTCCGTACGATCAAACGACAAGTCTGATCATTACGAAACTTGAATTCCTACAATAATTCACCGTTACGGATCCGATATGAAACTGATTTCGTCGAAATCCGAGTCAGGGGCCAAAATGACTATTTTCCAGTTAATTGAATAAATTAAAAATTAATTAGTTAAATCCAACTTTTTAATTTCTCAATCATTCACAAGGATTTAAACAAATTAAATGTCAATTTTGAGTTGATTAATTCATCAATTCCAATGTTTACAGTAATTTCAATATTTAATTTCAATTTCATTAAATTTAGAAATTATAAAAATAAAACTCCAAAATCTGTTTATTAAATTCTTAACCCTTGTTATTCGAGTCTTATTAAAATAAGAATATAACTGACATAGTTTTTAAATCTAGGTTCTTAATATTCTCCCATTTTTACTTAGTTCCAATTAACGTACTATTTAATTACCTTTAATTGCAATTAATCCAATTATCATACATTAAATTCCCATATTGACAAAACTTTATTTTGCATTCCTTTTATTCAACCAACAGTCATTTTATAAATAGATTTAACATTAATTTCATATATAACGCTAATTTTATTACATTAATATACGCCTATTCACATCTTAATTTGAATACATATTACATTTCTAAATGTGTACTTTTATCAATTGAACACATTAATTAAGGTTTTTTCTTAAAACCAATTAATGAATTTACCTTAATTCCATTTTTATACCAGTTTATTAAACATTACTTTAGTAATTTATAATCCTTTAAAACCAATTCCCATATCAATTTAAAATAAATTAATTCACGAATTATAGTATTTATTTCGTTTACTTAAAATAATCCCTTTATTATAAATTGAATCCAATTAATTTTAATATATTCCAATTAAACCGATTAGATTCTATTCCAAACATTTGATTGAGTCTATTATTACTTTGTAATGTAGTTAACCCTGCCTCACATTTATATGTTCTCATTTCCAACCCATTTACATACAGAACATTGATTTTATTCTATCACTATTTATTCATTATTAATTCATTGATTAATTAAATATTTCCATTTATTTTTCTTATATTAATTAATTACCAAATATTCCTACTGACAATCAATTATAACTTTATAATCTTAACAAATTCATAAATTGTCATTTGCCAAACATATACATTAATTACTATTAAATGTTCTCGATAAATTTATTTAATTGGTTTCAAACTTTCTATTACACCAATTACTATCTTATAAACAAATTTTACGTTTTCTTTTTAATTTACATTCACACTTTCCGTTATTATATTAATTACCATTAAAGTACATTTAATTATCTTTATTTGTAATTGGTGAATTAACTGGTAACAACCATTTGTCACCATTTTACCTTTTATAATACTTGTATGTTCATTCTTCCTAACCAATTACCATCTATTATATTATAACTTTACAATTCTAATAAATTCATAAATTGTCATTTCATTCAACCTATTAATTTATTAATCTAAATTAGCACTGTTACATTTTATTTTACTTATTAGATTACAACAAGTGCTACCATTAGTTCATACACTAATTTATTCCATTTCCATTTCTTATACATTATTTTATTAGTCAGCCAACGTTTTAAATTATTAATTTACCTTTTATATCCTATTATAAACTAATGAACACATTAATTAAGATTTTTAATCAAATTAATCACTTCATCTTGGTAACATTCTTTTATTACAATAAGAATATAATTAACATTTACATTGTTTCACTTATTGGAATTACATCCAAGTTATTAACAATTAATTTACATTTATACTGTTACATTCAAGTTATTAAAAATTAACTAACCAATCTTATCCAAGTTATTATTTGCATTAATAATTCACCAAATTTTTATTTCCTTCAACATTAAGTTACCAAAATCTTCTTAAATTATTAAATTTAATTACCGAATTTTATTGGTCGTTACAGGAAAGGAATGATCATGGAGTTTCATAACCGTTAGGGTGAATGAATGTATAGTTTACTGGAATTGAGGACTGGAGGTTGGGCAACTTTGCCTGAGATTGGAAAATAGGAACGAAGGTTCATGCCTCCTTCTAGCATCAAAAATGTTGGTAAATGTGTTCAGCTTCACAACATTCAACTGGATCGAGAAGTAATCTAGACGTCGATTACTTTTGCGAATTTGAATCAATGGATTTAATTAGTATTAAATCTGCTTTTAGGAAGTGACTGTGTTGCTGAATTCTTATGTTGCCTTGTAGTCGTGTAACACCCCTGATTTTAAATAACGTTATTTAGGATATTTAATATGATAAATTAAATATAATAATGTAAATAATAAGTGATAAGGGGATTGATTTGAATAAATTTAAATGGTCGTGCTTACTAATTAAATTGGGCAAAACAATGGTTTATAGACTAATTAAATTATGAAAGGGTGTAATGGGAATTAACTACACCTAACCTTACGTTTATATATATGTGTGTGTGTGTGTGTGTGTGTGTCTATAAATATATATATATATATGTGTGTGTGTGTGTGTGTGTGTGTGTGTTTCCCTTAAGGCACGCACACTCATATTCCTTTTCTCACAAAAGAAAACGTAAGAAAAAGAAGAGAAAGGTCGGTCATTAAAAAGGAAAGAAGAAAGGGAAATTCAAAGAAAAGATGAGAAAGTAAAAGGGGAAATCAAACCAATCTCAATCCACTTTCCTTATCAAAGATTAAGGTGAATGATAATTTCCATCTCTATTTGTTAAATATATGTTTCTGATTTAAGTTTAAATTCGTCTATATGATGTTTGATGATGATATGTTTGAATTTATGGGTTGTTTAAATTTAAACAAGATTGTTTAAATAATGCTTCATATGGTTTTAAATCAAAACCATATGATATTGATGTTTAAATGCCATGGAAAAATTATATAATATGTAAAATATGATTTTATGGTTTGGATTTAGTTTGATAATTTTCCAAGCTTTGGAAAGATAGTTATGAATTTTTGAATGAAATTATAGCACGTTGGGTTTATAAAATTTATTTTAGAAAATATATAGAGAGTTTGGGTTTGAAATTTTAATACGTTAGATAACATGGTTAAAGTAAATTTCTGTGATTTTTTGGAGATTTTTCTTAAGCTAAATGATATACATAATAAATTATTTTGAGAAGAGGATCAAAATGATTTACGTATAAATAAAGAGGAAGGTTTTATTCACAAAGTTTAACTTTAACACTTATCCAAAATAAAAAGGCAGTTATTTTTGAAAATCTTCGGAAAAGTAAAGGCAACCAATAAGAAATTTACATGTTGGTGGTTAGTTTATATAAGTTGCTTAATTTAGTATTTAATCAAGAAAAACAGGTTTTATCTCTATTCAGAGTACCTTTCGCCCCTTACCTTTCACCTTCAACTATGTCTATTAAGTTAAATTCAATACACAGGGCATCATATAAGTGATATGTAGTGTATTGGAGAAAGGCGAAAGGTTTGGTTTCGAAAGCATAGCTTCCGATGGGGTCGTTACCTTAGTTTGTTTTAAAAAAATAAGTGCTTGCCTTTGTTTTACTATGCTTCCAACATAGGCGATACGTATGTTTTTGAAAGAAGTTTATAAGGGCTTTTAAAGGGGTTTCCATGTACATTTTGAAAGAATAAAAAGGGGGGTTTCGAAGGAGTTCATTTAATTATAAATTACTGCTTTCGAAAGAAGGGGTTCCGACCTAGTCGAAGCCCTGCCACCGACTCTTTTGCCTTTCGAATGTATTAAAGTCATCAATACCTTCGAAAGGTATTGTTTTTTTTAAAGCAATATTAAGCCACTTTCTAAATGCTTTTGAAAGAGTAATGGGTTTCGAAGGCAATATTTTCTAAAGGGATTTCAAAGCTATCTTTAAATATTTTAAACGTAAGCTTTCGACTCTGTTGAAAGAGATGGTTTCAACACCATCATAAATTCCCCAATAGTTTTATATGATAAAGAATGGTTTCAAAAGAGATGCTTTCATTTATTTATTTTCTTGAACCCAATTGATACTTTTAAAGGCAAACCCAATGATGTCGAAAGGGGGACTTTCAATGCTTTAAGAAGAGATACTTCCAATGGTTTAGAAGTTATGTTTCAAATAATTAATAAGTAATACTTTATTATATTCAAAAGGTTTCAAAAAAAGAATTTAAAGTGTTTTTAAAGGCAGAAACCTATTGTTTTGAAAAGAGATATATGCTTTCAAAGGAGGCTATCCAGTAAGGTCAAAAGCAGGATTTCAAAGATTTCGAAAGCATTGTTTTCAAAACAAACCAATCTCATTTAAAAGAAAAGCCATGACATATTAATAAGAAAAGTATTTTGAAATGGAATTTATTGAGAAGTTTAAAGGGTTAAAAGAATTAACTAAGTTATATTGTTTGCTTCTTCATATATGTATATATTCACTATATAATGAATCCAAAACTGTATTTTGGAAAAAGGTAGAATAACCAGTTTGGATGACCAAGAAGTGAATATAAATAAAAGACATTGGCAGGGGCCAATAGGTTAATAGTAAGCCCATGAAAACTGTGCAAGTAAAATGATATTGGCAAAGGCCAATAGGTTCATAGTTAACCCATGAAAACTATGTAAAATTGAAGATGTCGGTTAGATAAATTTATAGTAAGCCCATGAAAACTATATCCGGATAAGAAAATGAAATATTGATAAATAGTCAATAGGTTCCTAGTATCCCATGAAAAGTAGGGTAAAAGAAAGATATTGACTGATTGTTAATAGGTTCCTAGTCAGCCCTAGTCAACCCTATAAGTGCATATCTGACACCCTAATGTTTTCTTTGACCCTTCCATTCATATGTTTATATAGTCGTGCATTGCTTCATGTATTATAATTTTTTTTCCATTTATTTAAATGAAGAAGATTAAGTTTTCAAGCTTGAAGGGGAGATAAAGAGTAGCAGTGTAAATCTATTTGTTAACAGTGAGTAAAACATCTCAAATTTTATTAACTGGTTATATATATAATTGTATATCTGTGATTTCGAATGAATCCTCTATGTATGCCAAGTGTACATGTGTTGATATGTACACATGCCTTTGTATATCTGTATTGGACTTGGTAGTTCACCCTGTAACTCAGCACAACACTTCTTAAACCTTCTCTGTTCAATTGTTTTGGCTAAAACAGTTAAGCCTTTGAAACTTTGAAAATCATTATATCCCCATCTACTCAGTTTTAAAACATGATTTAAAAACCGAAGTGATTTTTTTAGTGTAGTGCATTTTAAAATTTATTCCATTAAATTTCATCAAGCACAGAGGAAGGATACCCCATTTTACAGTGAGTAGGTCAACTGTGGCAAAAATTCAAATATCTTAATTTAAAGAATGAATTATATAATCGTGGTCATGGTTGAAAAATACAATTTTTACAATTGGTTTAAAGATTTTTCAGGGCTGTGTGGTTGAAGGATTGTAGAGATGAATGGAATTGGGTATTTCGCCAAATTCCGACGACACGATTGATTTTAAGGCATGGCTTTTGGGGTGGAGGTGAGTGGGTCGATGAGGCATTCATAAAAAATAATGTGATGATTTTCAAACGCATGAGTAGGCCAGACGAGGTGGATTTAGGGTTTTAGGTGTTTTTTAGGTCTTGGTTCATGGCGAAATGCGTTGATGGGAGGAAGAGTTAGGCGAGCGCATGGGGGAAAGGTAGTGGTGGCGGTGGTGAAGCTCTAGGGAAAGTTTGGTGGTGAACGATGGACTAGGGAAATGTGACGAGGTGGAGGAATGGCACAACTTCATTTCTAGTTTTGGGTTAAGAGTTCGCATTTCGAACTCAAGCGTTTGATCGAGTTCCAGGTGAGCAGCTGAGATGTGAGGGTCGTGCGGGACTTGCGAGGATGGTCGGCGGTGAGGTTGATCAATCGGAGGCAGTGTGTACGTGAACGTTTTCGTGCATAGGCTCGTGCACATTTTCCAAGAGTTCAAATAAAAAAGAAGAGTAAGAACTGGGGAGAGGAAGAAAGAAAGGGAAGTGGGCCGGTCGGGTTTGCACTTGTATGGGTCGTGTCTGATTGGTTTAGGCCGGGTTAGTTTTAAAAAGAAAATTAATTAATTAGTTTATGTAATATTCTATAAATTTTAAACCACTATTTCTCCTTTATTTAAAATCCATTTGACGTGTGGGTTTTCGTGTCAAAGTCCTATTGCTTAGTATTTTCACCTAAATAATATGTCAAGATATTCTACAATGTAAAAATTTAATGATTTAAACTATTAAAAGTGAACTAATAATGAATTTTAATGTGATCAATTATAGGCTAATTAATCTATTAATTTTAATGAATCTGTATTTCTAAAATTATTTAGAATAAACTACTTTATTTAATTTCTTTAATTGACAAGTAATCGGGATTAAAAAATATATTTTGGATTAGTTAATTGAAACCCATCCCGTTCGGTTTTGTAAATTGATTTAATTTTAAACTGTCGAATGAGTTAATGATATACGTTTGACTAATATTACTCTTGGATATTGATTTCAATTACTTTTTCTCTATGCCATTAAGTAGCCAAACAAATTAAAGTAGTTAGAATAAAACGTTAACATGTCTATTGGAAGTAAATTGACTTGTATTGATCACTATTCCGAATTTCAGAAAAAGTGAAGATTACAAGTGAATTAAAGTCGATGGATAGGTCATGATAAAGTAAACATATGGAATGAATTTCGATATGTGAATATTAGCACCCTCATTGTAGAATTGTTTATTTTAAACAACTTGGCTTTTAAAAATTATCGTTTTGGATTTGATGAGACCGGGATCGGATACCAGCATTATTCAAAAATCACTTCGATCCAATATCCACTACGAGCCTGTACGGTTTTGATTATAGAGCGTAGTATGCTAGAATTTAATTAATGTAACAACTGTTTTGGTTATCATAAGGTAAAAACCCATCGTGCTTATATGTGGCGTGATCTTACGAGATACCTTTGTTTTCAAAGGATTTTGATGATAATAATAATTCAAATTGAGTGTGTTTTTTCACGTTGGTTTACCAGACTGACTCGGGTGTTGTTTTATTATAATGCTCGGGTCAAACCGAGTATTGCAGATTCATGTTAGAATGCTATGAAGCTCAGGAGATGAGCTAGATGATAGAGATGTATTCCCATACTTGTTATTTTCCGCTGTGTGTGTAGGCTGTATAGTCAACACTGGTGAGGACAAGTTATTATAATTGTCTAGATTGATTTATTGATTATTGTACTCTGATGATTGTATGTATATTAACTAATACAGATTCTTTTGTATAAACATCTATTATTATATATTATAGTTTATTCCGCTGCGATTGTGAGATTATGTGTTGTTGATTCTATTTTCTTCTACCTTTTTCTTCTTCACCCCTAATGATTCGGTATTTCCAGCACATGACTATTCGGCATGTTATACAATGAACCTATGGATGTCGATTTTCGAAAGTCGAAAATACTGGGCCGTCACAGTTGGTATCGGAGCCAGGCTTAGTGTATACCGAAACCTGTGGGATAAGCTCGTTGAGTGTATATACGTATAAGAGAGAGTGTATTTGCTAGTGATATAAAAATATTTTGATATTAATAAATGAAATGATTTTAACTTAGATTTTATATAGAATATAAAAGAATGAATTCTATAAACTGATAAAATCACTCGTGACTGTTGATGATGATTAGATGTTATCTCTTTGTTGATTGATTGTTCGATTAATCTGGATGTGCGTATTATCACTTATTGATTGATGAGTCATGTTTGGCCAGTTTACGAGCATCGACGATTAGCTGTTGATTTGAGCATTTGACTATGGTTGGAAAATTTTGATTTTTGAAAAATATTTAACCAATTGAGAAACTGCATGTTTATTTTGGATTTTGAAGTGATTATATCTTTGGATTTCCCCCATATCATTTTAAAAGTAATGGATACCATTTGAAAATAATATATGAAATATGGTTTATTTAGACATAGTTATTTAATAAAAAAAAGTTACTCAAACTGAAAATTTGAGAGTTTGGATTTTGAGATTTTTTTTTGAAATTGGTTTTAAGACTAAGAACATATAAAATAGCATAATTTGAAATTATTTTCCAAATAAAACTGTTATAAATGATTTCAAAAAAGAATTTTCAAAAAATTTAAAATGAAGTTCGGAACTCACTTCTGTCGTTGGAAAATAATTTTGGTGATGTTTGTATCATCATCGGCATTCATTTTCGAGTTTCAAAATGGAGGAGGCCGCTTTAGTACCTTTGCTAATCGATTGTTTATGAAACTGATTTGATTCAAATCCCTGAAGTATTAGTTGATATTCGAAAGAAATATGTACATATTTATTTCAAACCATTTAAAATAAAAACCCAGTGTTCAGTTCGTGAAGTTTTGATTGAATTATATTTTGAAAATATGTATCCTATGCATGATGATTAATTGACTGATTGATTGTGTATCTTGTTAAGATGATTGATTGCCGATTTCCATTGTTGAATTGGAATTTGATTTTTCAGACTATTCTGAATAGTTGAACACTTCAAATTTGAGAACTAACTTTCGAAGCTAAGAATTTTTGGAAGGTAAATAAAGTTTAGTTTTGAAAATTTTAAAATAAAACTAATGGAAGTTGAACAAGTTTTAAAAAGCTAAACATTTTGATAAGTAAATTGTATAAGCTAATTTTGAATTATACAAGTATGAAATTTAGCTTTGAAATGTTCTTAAATGAAAAGAGTTTAATAAATGTTTTGAAGTAGTAAATATTCATAAAATCTTATTTTTTTGCAAATTGATTTTTTTCTTAAGCAGTTCCAACTTTGCGTAAATATGAAAAATAGTTTTGAAAGGTTTATAATGGAATTTGTTTCAAGATACAATTTTAACCTAGTAAATGTTCATGGAAAGAAAATTTGATTTGGAAGTTTTTAAACCCTTTTAAAATTAATTTTATAAGTATAGGTTAATTCGAAAACTATTGATTTTGAAAGGTACTCGATCTGAAAAGCGGTGATCTCATATATAATGGAATTTTATAAGAATGATATATCCGAAATTGATGATTTGAAAAGGTACTATGTTTAGTATGATATACATTTTAAGATTCAAGATAAGGGAAGTACCTTCTGCTGACTACCTACTTTGTGGCCACATTTTGGGTACATTTTATTGATTCTTTATTTGATCCTAGATGGACTTAGGTGGATCCAGAAATGGGTCCTAATCGATATAGGTTGTCATGACATAATACTCATGAATTTCCTTTGACTCGGCTGCATAGCGAAATTCGCAGGGCCATGAAGGCTTATGGCTATGGATGTTACCTAGGAAACCAGGCAAAACCATTGTGTAACTGCGCTCTATGATCGTTTTCGGCGTAATCCACCTGGGTAGAGCGATTGCCCTAAGGTACGGATGCTTCCTGTGGGAACCAGGCGAAATCATTGTGTATCTACGGTCCACATGGCGTAATTTGAAGGGGCAGATGATTGCCTTGAGTCTATGGGTGATAGCGACATAACCACCAGTGTTACTATTAAGTAGACTATGATCTATGTAAGTGTTTTGCATAGCGTAATTCGTAGAGCAGTGATTTATCACATGTACGGATGTTACCTGGTGGACCCGAGCGAAACCATTGTGTATCTACGATGTATGGTTGTTTTGGATGTCATGGAGTAAGACATGCAGCAGTGACAGCCTAAAGTCGCCTGAGGCCGCGTCGCTCCCTCCTCTCGACTTAGTGAGAGAGTGACCTTAGGGAGTACGTTCCATAACGATCCTGTTCATTTGATTTCGGTGATTGGATTGTACTTTCCATATATATTTTAAAGGTTTTCAAGTATTTTCACTGGATGTTAAAATGGGTTTGCTAAGTATTTATAGATTTCTGGTCTTGCGCCTGATCAACATATTACTAGATTCTGTAAGAATGTAAGAATGAGGATAAACTTGTTGAAACATTGAGCTATAAAAGTACTTTTGGAAGGAAGATTTTCTTTGATATAAAAGTATTTTGTTATAAAAGAATTTTTAACAAAGAAAATTTTCAAACATTTAAGTATTTTGTTATAAAAGGAATTTTAACAAAGAAAATTTTCAAACATTTAAGTATTTTGTTATAAAAGGAATTTTAACAAAGAAAATTTTCAAATATTTAAGAACTAAAAAAACCAAAATAAAAATGGTTAAATATTGGAATAAAAATCCAAACTTGAATAATAAAATAAATTTGAAAACAAGTCAAACCAGTTGAAGATATTTTTGAAATAAAAATCAGATATTGAATTATAAATTGGAAGTGAACTAATTGGATAAATTAATTAGTTAATTGAATACAAAAAAATGGAACTTAACTTGGTTAAGTAAATTGGATTGTGGATTAAATTGAAATGGAATGTGGAACTTGAGTTGTAAATGAAATTCTACTTAAATATAAGCAAATTAAATATATGTTGAAATGTGATCGAATAAAATAGAAATGGATTGAAATGGTGATGACTTAAGTTATAAATAAATTCAATTTAAATGTAAATAAATTGAATATGGCTTTGGGATATTATTTAAATGAATTTTATTATGAAATTATGTTTCGAAGTGGAAATGAATATATATGGCGTATAAAAGGTTATAATATACCTTAGTGCTAATTTTATTAAATGATTCTCAAATAATATAGTGAAAACTGAGATATTCCAAGCAAATGGAAATACAAATCAAACGACGATAAATAAATTAAATAACAATCAATTTAGATGAAATGGAATTTGATTGCAATGGAAATAAACTTAAGATATATAGTTGAAATAATTAGAGATAAACGAATTAACATAAGTTAGTATTTTTGGATGGAAGCTTAAATAAATTTATGAAATGGTTCATAAATAAATTGGCATAGATAGGATTGTTATTGAACACAAAATTGAGAAACAAGGTTTTGTGAATAAATTGAATGTGGATGAATAAAGTTTGATAAATTGATTTGGAATCCATTTAAAATAGCTATATGCTTAAGTGATTATTTTATCAAATGAATATCACTAAATTTGCATAGAAAATTGTCGTATGACATAAATGGAAGTAAAAAAAATTGGTGAATCAATGGAAAGTGGATAAATTGATTTGAATCAATTTGTGATAGATATGAGAGTGATGTGTGTAAATAGAAATTGAATGCTAGTAAATTGTTTTTGAATCATTTGAAATGCATGGAATGGAATATAAATTGATTGAAAGTGGGTAAGTTAGTATTGGAACCTTACAATTGTTTTTAAATACATGTGTAACATGTTGGTTTATGCAATCTAGGTGTTTGCATTAGTAAAATAAAGGTGAGGTCATTTAATTTCATAAATTATGAAACTCACGGGTTTATTGAGCAAGTACAGGTATATAGAAGACTATGGTTAGTATAAGGGAAGCCTATCCGGAGATGATGTTAGGATAGCTAGTTGTTGGTTTGTATAGTGTATGCCTTGTTTTCTATGGTTGTTAGTGTATTACCTATGTATGTGCTTTACGATATAAATATATGAATTTTTGGTATAGCTTGAATTATCTCTTTACTTTCTAATTTCGGGGACGAAATTCTTTTAAGGGGGAAGGAATGCAACAACCCAGGATTATTAGCATTTGTTATTGAAATAATTAACTAATTTTAAAAATTGAAATATTAATTTTTATAAGTCGAATAATTTGATTTTTCTGATATTGGGGATATCTGAATATATAAATGGGATTATATAAATTTTTTAACGTTAATTTCTGAATATGATAAAATCAATATATATATATATATATATATGTATATATATTTCACCATTTCAAATGTATGATAAAATACCTATATTTATATATACAAAGCTTCATGATGCAAATTTCAAACTTATGATGACAAATATATATATGAGAGTGTGTGTGTGTTTATAAAAAAGTGTATATGCAAATATGTAAATAGGTATATGGTAAAAATATGTATTTGTAAGTGTATATATCTATGCATATATATATACACACACACACATGTAAGCATCATGCTGACAAGCATAAAATCAAGCACACAAACTTTCAAATCAAGCCATAACATATCAAATCAACATAAAAGATCAAATCAGTCTACATGAATCAAATCAGCACACAATGGTTGAAAGCGTAAGAATATATATATATATATATATATATATATATATATATATATATATATGAAATGAAGAACCTGTACATGCACAACAACCCTATTATTTTCTCTATCCCTTCCATTCACACACACACACATATAGCCATGCCTTGCTTCACGTATTATATAAAAAAAATCTGCCATTTAATTAAAGGAAGAAGATCAAGTGTTCAAGCTTGAAGGGGAGATAAAGCGGCAGTGTACATCTATTTGTTAACGGTGAGTAAAACATCACAAAATTTATTAACTGGTTTATATATATACACACACTTGTATATCTGCGATTTCGAATGAATCCTCTATGTATGTCAAATGCATATGTGTTGATATGTATACATGCCTTTGTATATGTGTATTAGACTTGGCAGTTCACCCTATAACTCAGCACTGCACTTCTTTAACCTTCTCTGTTCAATTGTTTTAGGTAAAACAGTTAAGCCTTTGAAAATTTGAAATCATTCTCTCCCCATCTAATCAGTTTTAAAATATGATTTCAAAACCAAAGTGATTTTTTTTAGTGTAATACATTTTAAAATTCATTCCATTAAATTTCATCAAGTGCAGAGGAAGGAAACCCCATTTTACAGTGAGTAAGTCAACTGTGGCCAAAAACTCAAATATCATAATTTAAAGAATGAATCATATAATCGTGATCGTGGTTGAAAAATACGATTTTTACGATTGATTTGAAGATTTTCCAGAGTTATGTGGAGAGAGGATTGTAGAGATGAATCGAATTGGGAATTTTGCCGAATTTCGGCAACGTGATTGATTTCAAGGCATGGTGTTTGGCGTGGAGGTGAATGGGTCGATGGAGCATTCACAGAAAATAGTGTGATGATTTTTAAATGCGTGAGTAGGCTAGACGAGGTGGATTTAGGGTTTTAGGTGTTTTTTTAGGTCTCGATTCATGGAAAAATGCGTCAATGGGAGGAAGAGTTAGGTGGGAGCATGGGGGAAGGTAGCGGCGGTGATGAAGCTTTGGGGAAAATTTGGTGGTGAACGATGGACTGAGGTAACATGACAAGGTGGAGGAATGGCATGGGTTCGTTTCTAGTTTTGGGTTAAGAGTTCGCATTTCGAACTTAAGCGTTTGATGCGTTCTAGGTGAGCAGCCGAGATGTGGGGGTCGTGGGGGACTTGCGAGGACGGTCGGCGGCGAGGTTGATCGATCGGAGGTAGTGTGTATGTGAACGTTTTCGTGCATAGGCTCGTGCACGTTTTCCAGGATTTCGAATAAAAAATAAGAGTAAGAACTGGGGAGAGGAAGAAAGAAAGGGACGTGGGCTGGTCGGGCTTGCACTTATATGGGTTGTGTCTGATTGGTTTGGGCTGGGTTAGTTTTAAAAAGAAAATTAATTAATTAGTTTATGTAATAATCTATAAATTTTAAACCACCATTTCTCCTTTGTTTTAAATCCAATTGATGCACAGATTTTTGCGTCAAAGTCCTATTTCCTAGTATGTTCACTAATCTAATATGCCAAGATTTTCTACAATGTAAAGTTTAATGATTTAAACAATTAAAAGCGAACGAATAAGTAAATTTTTATTTTATTAATTATAGGCTTATTATTCGATTAATTTTAATGAACCTATAATTCTAAATTTATTTAGAACAAACTATTTTATTTAATTTCTTTAATTGACAAGTAATCAGGATTAAAAATATAATTTGGCTTAATTAATTGAAACCCATCCCGTTCGGATTTGTAAATTGATTTAATTATAAATTGTTGACTGGGTTAATGATCTATGTTTGACTGATATTGCTCTTGGATATTGATTTCAGTTACCCTTTCTCTATGCCATTAAGTAGGCAAACAAATTAAAGTAGTTAGAATAAAACGTTCGCACGTTTATTGGAAGTAAATCGACTTGTACTGATCATTATTCCGAATTTCGAAAAATGTGATGATTACAAGTGAATTAATTTCGATGGAGAGGTCATGATAAATTAAACATATGGAATGAATTTCCATATGTGAATATTGACACCTTGATTGTAGAATTGTTTATTTTAAACAACTTGGTCTTTAAATTTATCGTTTTCGATTCGGTAAGACCGAGATCAGATAACAGGATTATCTGAAACCACTTCGATCCAATATCCACTACGAGCCTGAACGGTTTTGATTGTAGAGCCTAGTATACTAGACTTTAATTAATGTAACAACTTCGGCTATTTTAATAAGTATTTGTACGTAGACACTATTATAATATCACTGATTTTCTATAAAAGTGTTTTGGTTATCGTAAGATAAATACCCATTATGTTTTTGTGTGGCGTGGTCTTACGAGATACCTTTATTTTCAAAGGATTGCGATGACATTAATAATTCAAATTTGAGTGTGTTTTCTCACCTTGGTTTTCCAGACTGACTAGGGTGTTATTTTATTATATTGCTCGGGTCAGACCGAGTATTACAGATTCAAGTTAGAATGCTATGAAGCTCAGGAGACGAGTTGGAAGACAGAGATGTATTCCCGTACTTACTATTTTTCCACTGTGTGTAGGCTATATAGTCAGCACGGGTGAGGACAAGTTATTATAACTGTCCAGATTTATTTGTTGATTGTTATACTCTGATGATTGTGTGTATATTAACCGATACAGATTCTTTTGTATAAAAATATGTTATTATATATTTTCTTTTTATTCCGTTGCGATTGTGAGATTCTATGTTATTGATTTTATTTTCTTCTACCTTTTTCTTCTTTACCCCTAATGATTCGGTACTTCCGGCACTTGACTATTTGGCATGTTATACAGTGAATGTATGGATGTCGGTTTTGAGGGTCGAATATCCCAGGTCATCACAATTTTCAAAACATAATCCAATGTATCAAAAATTCGATTGGCGTTAGGGTTAAAGCGATTGTAACATTCTTGTATTTGATATATATATATATAGGTATATATATAAGTACGTAATTCCCCTTTTCTCGTAGACCGTTATTCTTTATCTTACTAAGACTCGTATACATATTCACGAGAAAGAAGATACAGAAGTAGGAAACAGAAGAGGAAATTAGGTGAAGGAAGCACCACAATTGATGGAAATGTTCGACCTAACACCCGGTGGAACCAAGGTCAACAGGCTAACACTAATCAAATGAGGAAGCCAATGGGAGTGCTGGGAATCCGCCAGTATATGCAGGGATGATGTATCAGTTCCTTACTAATCCGATACAAGAAGGAACTGCTGGAGTGGCTGGAAATATTCGAGTAGCAAATCCAGTGATTCCTGTAGGGAATAATTATGCCCAGCTAAATCGAGACTACACCAGTTTGAGTGGAAATCCGCTTATAGGAACGGAAGATGCTATAGAAGTGGAGAATCAGCTGTTACACTATGAAAGGATTTTCTTTGATTTGGGTTTAGAAGATGCAGAAGAAAAGGTTGGCCTCTAGATAGTTACAAGGGTCAGCACTTCATTGGTGGAATGGTGTGACTGTGAAAGTTCTAGAGGAAGAGTTGACCTTGGCTAATTTTTGAAGGAGATTTGAACAGAGGTTTATTTCTGAAGTTGCCACTTCAGCATTATAAGAAAATTTATGGATTTAGTTTAGGGAGACATATTAGTTATCGAGTATTCAAATAAATTTGATGAGCTATCTCGATATGGGTATGCTATTATAGACACAGACATCAAATGGAATGTAAGGTTCATTCGAGGACCGAGGCCCGAGCTTGGTAGAGCAACCCTGACATATATCCATGATCCCTGTAATATGGTGATGGAGGTGGTCATTCACCAAGAAGAAATGCTAGCTATTTGTGCAAGATAGAAGCCTATTGAATCCCAGAGTTCTCAAGGAAAGAAGAGAAAGTTCTTCAACAAGAAAGGAGCCAAGAAGGGAGATTCAGCCAAGAAGTCAAAAGCTGATTTAGCCTGCTACAAATCTGACAAGAATGGTCATTTTGCAAACGAGTGCTAGTCAGGAAAGGGGTAGAAGAAGGCTATGGATAAGAAGCATATTAAGTGTTACAATTGCGATCAAGTTGGGCATTACAAGAACTAGTGTCGAGAGCCAATTAAGGCAGAAAAAGGAAAGGTTTTTGCTACTGGACCACCATCTTCTTTGAAATCAACTACAGTAGATAAGGGAAAGACTTTGATGGAAGATACATTTTTGATTCAGTGTATTCCAGTTAGGATACTATTTGATACCAGTGCATCATATTCATTTATATCCCAGAATTTAGTTGATAAGTTATGCTTAGAACCCACTTACCCTATTTCTTTCTTAAGGGTTGCGAATCCAATAGGAGGGTATGCAACTCTAGAAATGAGATGTGACCAGTTAGAACTTGATTTATTAGGTCATATATTTACATGTATTTTGTATGGTTATGATTTCGTAGATTTCGGGATCACTTTGGGTATGGATTGGTTGGGTAGATATGAGCCTAGGATATTTTCCAGGATAGGAAAATATCAAGTTGGCACTTAGATAGCCATAACCGGATTATTTTCTACGTAGAGAATTCCGATCAAAGTGTTTGTGCTGGGTTAAGTACCTTAGCAGCAATGGAGGAGCTAAGTCAGGTTCGAGATGCAAGAGAGTTTGCAGATATGTTTGAGCCGATTACAGGATTACCACCGAAACGAGCTATTGGGTTTTGAATAGATCTTGTACCAGAAGCTGAACCTATTAGTAAACCACCTTGTAGAATGACACCGATTGAGATGAAAGAATTGAAGGTGCGGCTATTGGATCTAGAAGGAAGAAATTTTATTAGACCAAACTGTTCACCATGGGGAGAAACCGCGATTTTCGTATAGAAGTTAGATGGGTCATTGCGGATGTGCATTGACTACCGTACGCTAAATGAAAGCACGATCAAGAATAGATATCCTTTGCCGCGAATTGACGGTTTGTTTGATCAGTTGAGTGGAGCCAGAGTGCTTTACCAATTAGATTTGGCGACTGGTTTCCATCAGTTAAGAGTGGCAGAGGACAATATTACTTTGACAGCATTTCGAACTAGGTATAGTTCACATAAATGGTTAGTAATGTCATTTGGGTAGACGAATGCACCTGCTTTCTTTATGGACTTGATGAATTGGGTTTTCTAAGAACACTTGGATATGTCCGTGTTAGTATTCATAGATGATATTTTGGTGTACTCGAAAGATGAGAGAAAGCATGAGAATCATCTAAGAATAGTGCTTGAGACGCTAAGGCAGCATCAGCTAAAGGCGAAGTTTTCTTAATGTCATTTTTAGATGAAGAAGGTCAAGTTTCTTAGTCATGTACTTTCGGAAGGTTGGCAGTAGATCTAGTTATGATCGATGCTGTTAATAATTGGAGGAGACCAGAGATGGTAACCATGATTAGAAGTTTTCTTGGACTTACTGGCTATTACCGGAGATTTATCAAAAAAAATTCATGGATAGAAGCATCTTTGACTAAGTTGACTAGGAAGGATCTGAAATTTATTTGATTTGAAAAATATGAGGAAGGGTTCTTTAAGTTAAAACATTTGCTGACCAATGCGCTCGTGTTAGTTGTTCCAGATGGAAACCAAGGGTTGGTGGTGTACACTGATACATGTGGAACAGGATTGGGAGCTGTATTCATGCAGAATGGTAAAGTCATTGTTTACGCTTCTCGACGGCTTAGACCACACGAAGTAAGATATCATACTTATGCTTTGGAGTTGGCTGCGGTGATCTTCGCATTGAAGATTTGGAGACATTATCTCTTAGGGGAGATATTTGAGCTATACACTGATCATAAGTCCTTAAGATATTTATTCTCTCAAAAAGAGTTGAATATGCGATAGTAGAGGTATCTCTATTTTTTGGCTTCTTATGATTTTGGTATAGAGTATACTCCTAGAAAAGGGAATAAGGTAACGGGTGCTCTTGGCAGAAAACATTAGAATGTGGTGCTAGCTATGTTGGCAGAATGGAAGGATTTAGAAGTTTTGGCTACGTGTAGTATAAAGTCGAGATCGACCACTAATTCTAGTCAGAGTACTGCTGTGTTAGCCTGTTTAGAGGTTCAACCAGTGCTGGTCGAGAGGATAACTTCTAAACGTAAAGAGGATCTAGAGATAGGCGATAAAATTAGAAGACTCGAGGTGGGATCCAAGATCGATGATCTTAAAGATTTTAGCATTGACCAGAAAGGATGGTTGAGGAAGAAGGGACGATTATGTGAGAAGTTCTAGATAAGTGTCATCGATCCAAGTTTACAATTCATCCGAGGGAAACCAAGATGTATCAAGATATGAAGAGAAGCTTCTATTGGGAAGGCATGAAAAGGGATGTTGGCTTGTGGGTTAGCAATGTGCTAACTGTCAACAAGTGAAAGCCAAGCTAGTTACTTCAGCCTTTAGAGGTTCCAATTAGGAAGCAGGATTCTATACCCATGGATTTTATAGATGGGATTCCAGGATCGAACGAGGGAAATGAAAGCGTATAGGTGATAGTGGACGGATTGACCAAGAGCGCCCATTTCATTTCTGTTAAGTCAACTAGAACGGCACCTATTTTGGCAAAGTTGTTCATGAAGAACATAGTTTGACTTGATGGAATTCCTAGTGGCATGGTCAGCGATAGAGATGTATTATTCACTAGCGAGTTTTAGAGAAGTCTATAGAGAGTATTAGGTACCAAGCTCAAGATAAGTACAGCATATCACCATAGACAGATGGGCAGACTGAGCGAACCAATAAGGTACTCGAAAATTTATTAAGGATTTGTGTACCATATTTTGGTGGATCTTAGGAATATCACCTGCATTTGATTCAGTTCTCCTATAATAATAGTTTTCAGACTAGTATAGGAATGGTGCCTTTTGAAGCTTTGTATGAAAGACCATGCAAATCACCCGCATGTTGATTAGAGACTGGATACAGGTTAGTCTTAGGTCCAGATTTGGTTAGAGAGGCATCAGAGAAGATTAAGTTGATCCATGATCAGATAAAGAAAGCTCAGTCCAGACAGAAGTGTTACGCAAATAAAAGGTGGAAAGACCTAGAGTTCTCAGTTGGAGATAGGGTTTTTTATTAAGGTGTCACCGATGAAGGGAGTGAAACGATTCGAAAAGTTCGAAAAATTGGCAACAAAATACGTTGGTCCATTATTGATTATAGAAAGGATTGGAAAGCTCGCATACAAAGTAGAACTTTCAAGCAATATGGCAGGTGTCCATAATGTATTTCATGTATCTCATCTTTGCAAGTATGTGCATGATCCAGAGGCTGCTATTCCTCCAACATGGTTGTATGAGTTGATAGTAGAGCCTAATTTGACAATTGTTGGACAACCTGTTCGGGTTGTAGCAAGAGAGGAGAAAAGATTGAGGTCCAAGACACTCAAGTTAGTGAAAGTTCTTTGGAGCGTTAACGAGAAGAAGTGTACTTGGGAGACAGAAGACAGGATTCGAGATACTTATCCTAATCTATTTTAAGTGATAGGTCTATATTAGATTTCTATAGATGATAACTAGTCAGACAGACTAGTATAGTTGTTAAGAGTGGTTATAGATGATTTCTATGATTAGTATTTAGTTCTGTTTGAATCCAAAGACGAAATTCTTCGAGGAGAAGAGCCTGTAACATCCCTAATTTTAAATAACATTATTTAGGATATTTAATTAGATAAATTAAATAATAACGTAAATATTAAGTGATAACGGGGTCGAGGTTTGATTAAATTTAAGTGGTCGTTCTTATTAATTAAATTGGAATGGTACAATGGGTCCTATATATATATATATATATTACCCTTAAGCCATTAACACTCATATTCATTTTCTAACAAAAGAAGACATAGGAAAAGGAAGAGAAAGGCCAGTAATTAAAAAGGAAAGAAAAAGGGGAAATTTAAAGAAAAAGAAGAGAAAGTAAAAAGGGAAATCAAACTCATCTCAATCCACTTCCCTTATCAAAGATTAAGATGAATGATAATTTCCATCTCTATTTGTTGAATATATGTTTCGAATTTAAGTTTAAATTCGTATGTATGATGTTTGATGATGATATTTTTGAATTTATGGGTTGTTTAAATTTAACAAGGTTGTTTAAATAACGGATCACTCGGTTTTAGATCAAAACCATGTATATTGATGTTCAAATGCCATGAAAAAATTATAAGATATGTATAATATGATTTTGGGTTTTTAGTTTGATAATTTTCCAAGCTTTGGAAAGATTATTATGAATTTTGGAAGAAATTATAGGACGTTGGGTTAATAAAATTTATTCTAAAAAATAAATTGAGAATTTGGGTTTGAAATTTTGATTTGTTATACAACACGGTTAAAGTAAATTTATGTGATATTTTGGGATTTTTCTTAAGTGATATGATATACAAAATAAATTATTTTGAGAAGAGGATCAAATTGATTTACGTATAAATATAGAGGAAGGTTTTATTTACAAAATTTAAAGTTTAATAATTATCCAAAATAAAAAGGCGGTAAGTTTTGAAAAGCATGGGAAAAGTAAAGGCAACCAATAAAAAATTTACATTTAGGCGGTTAGTTTATATAAGTTACTTAATTTAGTGTTTAATCAAGAAAAACAGGTTTTGTCTCTATTCAGAGTACCTTCCACCCCTTGTCTTTCACCTTCGACTAAATCGAGATCCTATTAGGTTAAATTCAATAACAGGGTATCATCTTGGTGATACATAGTGGATTGGAGAAAGGCGAAAGATATGGTGTCGAAAGCATAGCTTTCGATCGGGTCGTTGCCTCTGTTTGTTTTAAAAAGATAAACGCCTGCCTTTGTTTTACTATGCTTTCGACTTTGTTGATACGTATGTTTTGGAAAGAAGTTTATAAGGGCTTTCGAAGGTATTGCCATGTTCATTTTGAAAGGAAAAAAAGGGTTTTGAAGGAGTTCCTTTAATTATAAATTAATGCTTTCAAAAGAAAGGGTTTCGACCTAGTCGAAGCCCTACCACCGATTCTTTTGCCTTTCAAATGTATTTAAGTCATCAATGCTGTCGAAAGGTATTGTTTGTTTTAAAGCTATATTAAGCCTCTTTCTAAATGCTTTCAAAAGGGTAATGGGTTTCAAAGGCAATGTTTTCGAATGGGATTTCGAAGCTATCCTTGAATATTTTAAAAGGTAAGCTTTTGACTTTGTCGAAAGAGATGGTTTCGAAAGAGATTTTTTTATTTATATATTTTATTGAACTCAAATGATGTTTTTAAAGGTAAACCCAAAGATGTCAAAAAGGGGACTTTCAGTGCTTTAGGAAGAGATACCTCTAGTGGTTTAGAAGTTATGCTTCAAATAATTAGTTAGTAATACTTTATTATATTCGAAAGTTTCCGAAAGAAATAATTTAAAGTGTTTTTAAAGGCAAAAGCCTATTGTTTTGAAAAGAGATATAAGCTTTCAAAGGAAGCTATCCAGTAAGGTCAAAAGCAAGGTTTTGAAGATTTTGAAAGTATTGTTTGCAAAACAAATAACCCAATCTCATTTAAAAGTAAAACCATGGCATATTCGCAAGCAAAGTATTTTGAAATGGAATTCGTGAAGAAGTTCTAAAGGGGTTAAAAGAATTAACCAAGTTATATTGTTTGCTTCTTCATATATGTATATATTCACTATATAATGAATCCAAAAACTGTAATTTGGAAAAGGTTAAATAACCGGTTAGGATGACCTAGAAGTGAATATAAATAAAAGACATCGGCAGAGGCCAATAGGTTAACAGTAAGCCCATGGAAACCGTGTAAGGAAAATGATATTAGCAAAGGCCAATAGGTTCATAGTTAACCTAAGAAAACTATGTAAAATTGAAGATGACGGTTAGACAGGTTTATAGTAAGCCCATGAAAACTATATCGGATAAGAAAATGAAATATTGACAGATAGTTAATAGGTTCTAGTATCCCTTGAAAACTAGGGTAAATGAAAGATATTAACTGTTGGTCAATAGGTTTCGAATCAGCCCACGAAACTTAGTATAAAAGAAATGATATTGAAGTTACCTATAGGTTCATAGTAATCCCGTGAAAACTATATAATTGGATCAAGATTACTTAAAAGTTTAACCTGTTATTAGTGAGCTTAAGAAAAATATAAGGTTAATTGTAATCCTAGAAACTATAACTATGACAGATAGTCAAAATGAATGGGGATGGGTAATCCAGAATTGACTAAATTGTTTTGCATATTATTATATCACGATGTATTGATTTAGTTTGATCATCGTGGATGCAGGAGCAAAGAAATGGTTTACAAAAGTTTTTAAGATACTTGTGAAGGGAAACCATTCCGCTAAGCAGCATGGTCTCACTAGATATCTAAATAATTTAAGATGGTATATTATCATTCATACTAGGCTTTAAGTCAGACTCGAAGTTTATGTTTCCCCTTAAACTCTTGGGTACTCAATTAATTTTGAGTAGTTTGAGATTTGAGGTTTTTCAGGTACCTCTTAGGACTTCCAGAGTCGTGCAGAAGGCATATAGTTATTTAATTTCTTTCTTATGTGATTCTGCAATGTTGTTTTGTTAAGGCAAAGTTGTTTATTGCTTATTATACACTCTGATCACCAAAGGGGCATCTTCATATGTCGCTCTTGGAGTATATTATGATAATTATATTTTTCTAAATGTGGCTATTGTTGTGGGAATATATAAAGAATGTTGAAATGGGTTTGGAATGGAATGTGAAAGTTGTTTTGAAATTTTAAACTTTTTTCATATCCATGTGTTTCTGGTATATCAATTTATTTAACATTATCATATTTGGTTGTCGAGGATTAATAACTATTGACAATTGCACCATCTGTAGCCATTAGTTTTGGGCCTCTAAGTGGGGGATGTTACAAGTTGCACTCCAACTATTTATTGGAATGTCGAAATGGCTTTACAGGGAAATTTATCATTCATGATTTAATACAACATAAACAAAGATAGAGCAATGAAAGTAAAAGGAGACAGAATTTTTTTACATGGTTCGGATTATGATCAACCCTATGTCCACGAGATGATCCACTATATATTATTGTTTGATACAAATGATTATAATTTACTAGAAAAATACAAATCCCTTGACTTTGTTATGGTGAAATTTTTACTCTGCAAAAATCATCCCCTTTCTACATCTTCTTGTGCCTCCGTTTATAATATGGAAAGTAAACAATTGATTGTCACCATCGCCCTTTATTCTTTGCTTCAATATTCACCCTTGGATCTTGCCACATGTCAACCATCCATAACGCCTGTTTGTTATGCCGGGATTAGTGGCGTCTCTTTGGCGGGAAGTCATAGTTTTAGAAGGAGTCCAGGAAATTGAAACGGGATGCCTTGAAAATTGGGTGGGAATCCCAAGAATGTGCGGGTCGGCCTTCTTCTGACCTAAAGAAGAAGACTTCTTAAGAAGAGTACTTAGGGCTGCCTTGAGGCTTTGGGATATGTATGTGGAGAGGTATGGTGATGATTATTACCTAATGCCTAGGGCATACTGTTGTGCTGACAATTCTGTCATTGTTTGCTTGATTTGCTATATTTGGAAAAAGTAGAATTTTACAACCCTATTTCACTCTGGTAGTTAATTTGACATATGCTTAGAATATATTTATGGCTAGCCATGATCTGAGCTAAGTGTGATTTGAGTTTCCACCATTGCTAGTATGCTCGGGCTGCTAATGAGAGAAAAGAAGAGCTCCATATCATTGTCGTTTACTTGCAAGTATGGTTCCACATTGAGCGTATCTTGAGTGTCCCTGTATATAGCCCTTTGGAGTGCTTGTGATTCCTTGTGGTACTTCCTAGGTTTACGCCGGCAGGTGCTGGTGCAGACTTATTCTTGTAGGTGTTGACAAAGTATGGGTTTGGAAATGCGGTCAGCTCAGTTCAGCATGTATTGCCTCTTAAGCTTTGACGCAGTATTCTTGTTTTGCTTTGATCTTATATATTCTTGTTATGACCTGCCTCCATTTCCTTATGAGTTCATCATTTGTCTTCTGTCGTGATTCCCTTGATTGCAGGGTTTGGGTTGGGTTAAGTATTATAGCCTTAGGATGGCTTCCTGTGTATTATGAGTTTGATTGATTTAATTCGTTTTTCCTTTACATATAATCTTTCTTGATATGAGGGCAGTTTTTCTGGTGTCACACACTTCCCATCTTCCTTTAATGCAGTTCGAGGTAAGAATGGGTGTAACATGTATAATAGAATAATATTCTATGACTATAAGCAACCTAATATACTAAATACATACGTGGAATTAGTGCCATAAAGCAACCTAGTAATGATGAATTCTCTCTCCTTTGAATGCTTTTCAATTCGGCGGAATGCTAATCTTTGAATCTTAGACCTTTGACTATTAGATGATACTTGTTTTGAATGATTTAAGTTGGATTTACTTAAGCCCCTAGGGGATGTGATCAGCTAACAATAGAAGAGATGCGGCAGCCAAAGTAGTCACTAAATAATTAGGGTAAGAGGTCTTTTTATAATGGATGAAGGAGAGAAAGATATAGATCATACCTCATACCAATTCTCGCTAAATCCGGGCCATATATTTACAACCCCTCTAGCCTAGTTTTAGCCCTCTATGGCCTTCATAATAGTTGAGTTATCACTATATCATCATGGGCTAACATACCATTTAAGTCGAAATAAATATTATTAATTAAATCTAATTTAATTTCTTATCGCTCACATATTAATTGATATATTTATGACTATTATAAATATATTTATATTTATTTATCAAATCATATTCAAAATTTCATATTTAATATTCCAAAGATATTAGTTATTTTAAATTATTTATAACAAGTATAAATTAATTGAATTGTTTGGTCTAAAAAAGTTCATTATTTTGGTTGTGTGACTCGTCAGGTGTAAAAATTTTCAGCGATTAACATCGAACTATTTGAATGTTAATGTTCACATGGTGCTTAGTAGATGGTGTGGTATTTTGGCCAAATTTGTCAATTATTTAGTTTCAGTAAAATCCAATTTTACTTTATTAAGCGTTACCCGGTTATGACATTTATTTACACCAATTCTCTTCATCAAAATTATATCATTTTGGACTTATGTAATTTGGTAATGGCCAAAATTCTAATATCGTCCATATTCAACTTTATAGTCCAAATAAAAAGTCATTGGTTTAACAATAACAATTATTATTAACCAATTTGCTTTAGCCAGGACTTTGATTTTGAGTTAACCGTGATACTAACCCCATATAATAGAGGAGACAAATCATCTCTTGAATAATGTTTCACTTCCAATACTTCCACTAAACCCAACTATAATTACTCGATGGATGTCTTTCCATGATTTGACTATAATCAAAGAGGAGTTTTCATATTGAAGATCCATAGTCTTATCAAGTTAAGAGAACTGTGCAAATCAGCCAAGTTAACATTTTCTATTTAACCTTAGTTATATTAACCAATAGAAAACTATCAAGTAGGTCATTCCATAGTTATATAATAACTATCAATACATAACCCATAGGTGCCCCCCAGTAGTCATGAGTAATAAACTACCTAACATTTGGAGAGCGTTACATACTCTAGTCTCAGGGATACATCGACATCCAGTCTCGATGCATCTAGTCTAGAAACATTTAAAATTGTATATTTGTTTTTAGTGCGATAAATTACTCACAGTTACAACACTTTGTAACTACTATCACAAAACATACCGTTTATGGATTTTCTATTAAATATACTTTTAATTAATCAATTAGCTAATATAACATGTTATATCAAGTATAAATGGAAAAAACACCTTTATTTCGTACAAGGCTAGTTATCGAGTTAGATATATGTAACAAATTACATAATTACTTCTAGGGCATACCCCTAACCCTATCAGGGTTAAGGGTGTAGAAGTAAGCATGAGAAAGGTGCCGTCAATAGAATATGGGCATCTTAAGATGTGAGGCAGGCAGTTGCCTACTTACGAACGCCGTTGAGCGCAAAGACAAATGAGAGAACTATTTGGCAACACATAGAGGGGCTGGTTCGGACATTAATAAGAGTGTTGGGTCTCTAGGGTTTCTCTACGAAGGTGTTCGATGGATGGCCAATATTATTAGGGCGTTACTCTGCCTTGGTTTTTTTTCCATAAAGCGGGTTGACCACGATGTCTTTCTAAAAGCTGATTTCTAGGTGGTTATGCGAGGCCCTCACATAGGGTGCACACATGGTTATCATAATTTGACTGATATTAGCAGCAGTTCAAAGTGATGAGCAGACATGCACAACAACTGCATTTGACAAGAAGTCAAACTGAGAAATTTGGAGAATCTTCTTAGTGACCGAAGGAGGCAGTGGAACACTCTCCATCATTTCCATAATAGGTGCAGGATGCGAGGTGCCAAGCATGGAAAGAGCTTACATATGAGGCTACTAACTATAAGATCAAAGGTTCAAGCCCTCTTTTTAGCACCAGAAATTTCATGATTTTTTTGTCAACCATAGAGTTATGATAATGCGCTGTGAAGAGAAAATGTTACTTGCCAATCACTAGGCTTAATGAATAAAAAATAAAGTAAAAGATCATTTGAAGATAAATGACATAAGAGTTGAAGTGAATTCGATGTGACTGCCTACATTCACTGTGAAGTCTTTGCTTACTATTTGGCTCTCTTACATTGCAAGGAATTGTAAGAGAATAATTACACCTAAAACTAATGAAGCAACAAATCTCGGGGAGCTGGTATGTCAAGGGAATTGAGTGGTGGGTTACAGGTTCCAATCTTCTTGGTCCCAACCAACCAGGTCTGAACCCACCAGGCTCCAACCCTTTTGAAGTGGCCATGCATGGGTTCTTATAATAGTCGAATTAATATTTGGATGGCTAAGATTTTGTTGAAAAATAGGCATGAAGTGCGCCTGGCCAATGATATGGCTAATGGATTTGGTGAGAAACTACTGGCAAAAGAAAGGAATGTGTGGTTGAGATGGCCAATAGGAGAACTATACCAGGGGCATTCTCTATCATGCTTTGCATTAAATGCGCTTATACTTATTGTATGCTTATTGAAAATGGATATGCTTCTTATCAGAAGTAGATACACCTGGATATACCTCTTGTCTCTTTGCCTTGATGAAAGTATAAGCCGAGTTGGTTTATAGAGACCATAAGGAGGATGGAGAATCAATGTGAGCCAAGGGCATGCTGTGATAGGTGAGACAACATGGACCGCTAATCGTAGGTGGCAGTATCAATGGCAAACCACCATTGAGACTGTCTCATGCTATGTAGATTGAAAGATAGCTAACGAGAGATGCTTAAGAAAGTGGGCCAACCTTGAGCCTTGTTGTAAGCGGACCGAAGAGAGAGTCGATCAGCCAATGAGAGATACGTTGAGCTGAGCTAAGCTTATGCCTAATCTTGATGCATGAGCTGGTCATTAAGGCTACTGCGTGAGAAGGCTCAACCATCATAAGGCTCGACCTGCAATTGAGTAGAGGAGTCGATGTAGACCTAGGCTAGATTTAATGTTATTTTGATATATAGAAAACCTAGTTGACCTACCCCTATTTGTAGTTGGCTTATAAGCTTACCTGGACCCAGTCAGCTTGGATCGGAATGGGCTAAACTAAGATACTTGATTAGTTTGTCATATTACTTACGAAAAAATGAGTAACAATGTGCCCTAGTGCAATTACGTAATTTTTTATATAATCTTAACTCTGTAAACAATGTTGTTGGAAATAAAGTATGTTTTCGATTTTATTTTTTTGTTATATGTGGTGTTATATAGTGACAAAAATAATAATTTAATTGCACACATATATAAGTAGAAATTCTTAAGACAAGTGTTTAAATGATTATAGTTACGAATATGTTCATAAGCATGTGTATTGAATCAATATATTAAAAACATTAACTCCTTAAATATTCCTAGTCAAGATGTATCGGGAAAAGAATATCGCTACATCTGTTGAGACTAGGGCACATAATTTCATACGATGGATGGTGATCTATTCATGACTATTGGAAGCACGAAGGACTTAAGTATTAGCGGTTGTTTGGAACAATCATAGAATAAATCGACGATACTCTTTTATAGGTTAATACAATGAAGTCAAAATAAGAGATCTCATGGTAATGAACTACAATAGTCTTCTAACTTAAGGGTACCGTCGATCCAAATTAGCTAGGCTATACTTTGATTATGGTTAATCACTTGGTATGATGACCTTGTTATTACCATAGTTGTGCATACGTTGAACTACTAGAAGTGAGACTGTGACGACCAAAAAATCCGTACCCTCTGAACCTGACACCGAACCACGCATGTCGACCCAAAGCGAACAGAATTGTAGATAATCATGAGCAAGAAAAGAGAAGGTGAGAAGAAAGAGAGAAGAAAGAAGAAGTAAAGAAAAGAAGAAGAGGGAAGCGGAACCAAAACAATATAGAATCTCACATTGTAGCGGAATAACATATAATATAGATTAATAATCTTTACAAAGAGAAATTGTAATATACATAAATCAATATCAGAGTACATAATAAGTAATCATCAGCTTGGACAGTTGTGAAAACCCGTCTCTACAAATGCTGATAATCTACAACAACAACAATGTAAAGCAACGGAAAAATAAACAGATATGTGTATATGACATAAAGATCTCTAGCTCGCCTACTGAAGCTCCAAAAGCATCAAATATGAAGCTGTAAATATACTCGGTCTGACCCAAGCATTGAAAAGGAAGAACGCCCGGATCAGTCTGGTAAACCAGCGTGAGAAAAACATATCTCAACCGAATTTGTAAATATATCAAACTTTTCCTTTATCAAAACAAAAGGTATCTCGTAAGACCACGTCCACACATAAACACAGACAGTTTTTCCCTTACGATACCCAAAACGTTTTCATATCAAATCATGTTATATTATAATAGTGTCTATTATACAAATAATAATCAACATAGTTGAAATTGTTACCAGTATTAAATTCCAGCAATACTAGGCTCTATAAAAAAATGGTAGGCATGTAGTGGATTTTGGATTCCATACAAATGACTAGGTTAAGGGACTAACTTTTCGAAATTCCATACACCACTAGAGGGATATACCTATGGTCCTGATACTGGGCGTCCAAACCAATACAAGACCGGCCTACCTCTCGTTAGATAGTACCGAATATGCCATCACTCCAGTCGTTACCAACCTAAAATCCATGGCCACAAGCATACATCAACAATAATCAGATACACGACGTCATAGCGTGTAAAGATATATGTAGAAGAGTGATGACATGTCCTAATAGGAGCGACCAATTTTAGCCTTGCTGCTTCTATCCCTAATTCAGTCATTTTTCGTGGAGTGAGGCCAAAAGAGGTTTTGATTAACTTTCACATACCACATATCACATCATCTTTGAATGTCATATTATCATTCCCATTAACTACTAATTGCCTTTCACAAAAATACAACCCTTGAGCTCGTTCGTCTGAAGGAGGGTGTTAAGCCAAGAGAAGTTGCCTTCTCCGTCACCACAAGATGTACGTTTGCAAAAACTAATGTATATAATCATAGAAATGCAATGTCAGACACTCATCTATACAAGTTGTTCAGGAACAGGACAAACTGAAGGTACTCTCCTACCACACCTTATAGGATTAGTAGCGACAGCCCTTGTAATGAATATTTCATAGTGAAGAGACTACTGCTACTATATATATATATATATATATATATATGTTATGATTATAACCCCAAATGATCAATAAGCAGTCCTTCAATATGAAAACCCTTAATATTAACGTCATCGACCAACCTGTACAATCGTTGCATATATGTTGGTCCGAAATGGTCTTCTAAAAATATGATCCTGGTCTCTTCGCATCAACAACGCAAAAGCGTTTCTCAACCTCATACAGAAACCAAGTCTCGTAGAGTTATCACATTTCCAACTTTTAACTTTCTATCCTTCGGTTAAGAAGGAAGCTCAATAGATTGAGTAATAACCCCGCACTACATGAATCAACATTCTCAACATAAACGATAATCAAGCCTGCATAGCCAGTTACGTACTAGGTGTACAACTAATTAGTTTCTACATCAAGTTGAGAAACTAAAATGGCCAAATTTGATAGTCGGTTATTTAACTATAAAAACAACAAACAAAATGCAGTGCATAAGCAGTCATTGGGCCTGATTTTGTTAATCTCACATTAAGTAAATCACTTTCCACCTATTCACTTCAAAATATCTTTAAAAGGAAAATATTCAAAACCATTTCACTTATTGCATATTTGGAAAACATTTTCATATACATATTTTAATAATAAGTGAATTCACAATTTATTTCATTTCAAACCATTTAACTCCATTTTATAATATCACTTTCCAAAACATTCATTTAAAGAATTATTCTCTTTAAAACGTGAATATATTTCCTTTTATGAAAATCCATATTTAGCTTATTAAATTAAATTGATTTCACATTTATAAAATAATGTTTAGGATTCTATTTATATTTTATAAAAACTTTCATTTATAAACTTCCCTTATTAACCAATTTCCCGTTGGTCTCATTTATATGCCAAAATCCCATTACAAGTTTATTTACTTATAAATCTCTTTATTTACAAATTCTTTCTTTTGTAATTTCATTATGTATAAAGTCCATTATAAATTCATTTAAAAATTTTAATTACAAATCCATTTAAAATTTGATTATGAATCCATTTCTAATATTTATAAAACACCGTTTATAAAAAAAATATTCCATTAAATCACTTTATTAATAACATTCCTTTTATAACTTCCTTACTTTATAAATCTTATTGACGTATAATATTACATTTATAATTTCATTTTAACACTTACAAAATTCGTTTACAATTTCATTACTTTTATTTATTAAATATCAATCTTATAAATCTTATATATAAACCATTTATAATAAGTACAAAATTCTAAATTTAACTTATTATACAAAATAGTTAACTTCATATTTTAAAAAATAATTTTTTGAGTATATTTCAAAAAACCATAATTTTTATAACATAAAAATTATAACCTTTTCCATTTAAAATAAATTCATTTCGTTAAAAATTGAAGAATTATTAAAACATATATATTTTCAAAATCACTTTGAAATTCTTTTTAAATTAAAATCATCATTTTAATATTTTAAATTTCCAAAAATATGGCCCAATGCTGCAAAAGCGCTACATAAAGGGATTCACATCAATAATAGCAATCATGACATCCATCACATCAAACATCACATAATACAACATATATAACAATATGTGTAAATAAACATATGTGTAAATAAACATCAACCATAGTGAGGAATCATGTTGGATCCCTTGAAACCATCCCCCAACAAACATACATATGAGAAAATATGTACAATGTCTGCTTCGAGGGGGACACACGTACAAAGGGTCATCCGCTCATATACGGAATTGTATAAGATCTCATCTGCTCCAATAGGCAGGAATATATCCAACTACTAGCTATTGTAGCATAACATCCAAAATACATACATACATACATACATATATATAACAAATCATCCAATAGTCGAAAAAATAGCATAGTATAAATATTACCACTTATATAAAAATATTAGCATGTCAGAAAGAGTGAGTTTTACTCACCATGCTTACAGTCGTCGTTGCAGCGTTTTACAGACATTCAAATTTAACCAAAATTTTCACTAGCCCAAATAAATCCTAATCCAGCTCTATCGCGTAGTATTCGCGAATACGAACCCAACGCAACATGTGTCGTGTTAATCCGACCTCATATGAAGAAGGTATGATATAATAAGATTATATGATTTATTATAAACTATTTTATGAGATTCCTTTTATTTTTATTTATTTTAAATACCCAGATTCAATCCTAGCCATTGATTTTCTTCCCTACCCAGATTTTGACCATGCTTCATTTCTTCCCCCTCCATTTCTTTAACATGCACTTAACCCATATAGCCGTCGTTCATCTTCTGCTTGTCGCGCCTACATCATTGATCGAGACGATGATCGGCTCATACCACTTGAAGCCCACATCGTCGTGCACCACCGCCGTGAGGTTGGTCGAGCTCGGTCCCCACCTGCCTCGAAAAACGTACACTAACTTTGTGCCTTCAAACACAAATAGCCGCCATTCCGCTTCGTCTTAGACGATCACGGCCGTTGGATTTGTAAATCTCGTTGTGCTCTAATAGTTTGTAGTTTGAAGTTTCTCATAAAAGTCGATGGATCATGAGATATTAAAGAAAGAAGATCGTGTAATTCTGGCCATCGAATTTTTAGGTGGAGGGTAGGGTTATGGGAAGCTAGGGTTTGCAAATGAAGGTCCTTTTATAGCCATTTACAAAACACTATTCACCCAAAAAAATTCTGAACTCCAAACGAAGCATGCCGTCTGGCGTTTATAATGTTTTACCCATATTCCGAGCACAATGGAATATATATCGAAAGCTAATTCTATCGTATTTGGTAGATAGGTTTTCAAATCAAATTATTTTAATTAAATACTTAAATAAATTTCTATTCGTTTC
Source organism: Allium cepa (assembly GCA_030765085.1). Lineage (NCBI taxonomy): Eukaryota > Viridiplantae > Streptophyta > Magnoliopsida > Asparagales > Amaryllidaceae > Allium > Allium cepa. The sequence continues at coordinate 833,866,045 of CM060941.1, forward strand.
AGCTTCGCACGACCAAACCGTAAGTCCGATTGACACGAAATTGGAAATCTTGTAATAACTCACTATTATAGATCCAATGAAACTAGTTTTATCGAAATCTGAGACAGTGTTAAAAATGGCTATTTTTACGCGTTAATTAGATTATAAAATTTACAATTTCCATTTATTCACTTTTAAATCAATTTTAAAAGTTTACTAGCTTAATTCAAATTCAAATTGCATTTAAAAGAATGTTCGAAATCATTTTTATTAACATTAGACTCCAAATTCAATTAATTAACCGACTTAACTTATTATTCATTTTTCAATAATTAAATTCAATTAAATATTCTAAACTCAAACGACTAAATAATCGGCTAGTCACGTTCTTCCCCCTTAAAAGAATTTTGTCCCGAAAATTACTACGTAAGAAAAATGCTACAACTCCATTGATTTTCAAAACCAATTAGTTGAAATAGATTATCAAATTCTTTTAAGTGTTTAACTTTTCCAAAATCAATTAGTTACAACCTTTTGTGTGACGCCTACCTCTATACCCTCGCTAGACAAGGACACTATGGGGTAATGCCGTCAACTAGCATGGAGAATAAGGCTGTTGAGGAGCGACCATCTGTATAATTGCATTGTGCGAGTACCGATATGTCAGATAAAAATATAACTTTTCATCACAAGAGGAAATCTGACATACCGACACAAACTCAAAGCTACTACAAAGTAGCTATATGAAATCTTCAGAAACAAATATAAAAATATCATAACACAAATCAGTCACAGAGGTTCATATCACAAAGGCGGAAATAGATATGAATATATAACACTTAAAAGTGTACATCAGAGTAGTGGTCAAACATGATTCACAAGATCACAAAAGAATAGATACAAGTGCTTCACAAAAGAATAAGTACACATCAATGAGTCTATAGCCCATATGTATAACAACAAAAACTACCAATCTAATGTGGTTAGCCAAAAGAGGGATAATACTCCCAGAAGAGGAGTCAAGCAGAAGCACCTGCAACATCTCGGTCTGACCCGAGTATTATTTAATAAGAAAATAATAAATGGATCAGTCTAGCTATAAATATCAGTTAAAATGATATATAATAAGAGATATGACAAAAACGTATGATAACCATAAAGGCATACCGTGATGAGTATGTAATTGAAAATCAATCAGGGATTAATCAATATCACAAGAATCTTCTCAAAGATCAAAAAGAATGTCATACTCTTTATTTTTATTCACCAAATCACAAATATTGGCAAACACCGCAATGCCAATCGTAAAAATTGTTGAAACACAAATCACCAACGCACAAATATTGATAGAACTTATTAATGTAATCACAAAAATTGGTGAAACACAAATTCTAGAAATCATCAGTAGAAATCCAGAAATCACAAAAAGGGGGAGGCCTATCACAAAACGGGAGATTAAAAACTCACCAACACGTGTATCACAAAACGGAAAGTAATTCCATGGTTGCTAACCATCAATTTTGAGCCGAGGCTCCACAAAACGTCCAGAAGACCTTTGAGCCGAAGCTCCGCTAAAACGGCCTGAAGATCATGGGTCGCTACCCCACCAAGCCGAAGCTCCACTAAAAACAGGGTTTAGTCTCTCTCGCAGACAAAGAGACATCGCACATTGCTAGTCTAAATCACAAAAATGATCATCATAGATCATCAAGAAGTGTAAATTACACTAAGCTAGTAAATATATGAGCTTAGCCTCATGTCCCATAACCACTAGCTTAACTTAAATATTTACGAACAAATTGTAGATCTCCACTCGAAAATTATCACAAGAGAATCAATCGAACAAGGCCAAGAATTAACCGACGAAGTAAGCGCAAGCGTTTCGTACCACTTGTTTTACTAAACCGTTTAATTAGATTTATCATACGAGTGGGGTAAAGGTTTGTATATACTAATAGATTAAAATACAGTTTAAGAATCGAGCTTTGTAATAAAATAGTATTGAAATCGTTTTGATGAAAGAGTTTTGATATTTACTACTAGTATAGAAAACCTTTATGTTTATAAAGGGACAAATCACAAAAATGATTGTAGAAACAATCAATCACTAAAAATTCACATACGAAGACGTGAATTAAATCCAAAGAAATCGATACCAAATCCATCAAAATGGATATTCCCAAAAATCCATAAAAAGAAGTCATCAAAGTCGATAATAAGTGATAACAACTAACCGAATCAACAAAAATCGATAAACCTTGGATATTTACTCCAAAAGTAGCCAAAATAGGCAAAACTGCACATTTCAGACATCTGAAATTATCAACCAGACGTCTAAACCACTAACCAAACGTCTGCATGGATTTCCAGACGTCTGGATTTTGTCTCTGCCTTTTTGCGTTTTCCAGGGACCAATTCCAGACGTCTGGATCTCCAATCCAGACGTCCGAACTTGAATTCAGACGTCTGGATCTCCAATCCAGACGTCCGAACTTGAATTCAGACGTCTGAACTCGAATTCAGACGTCTGAAATTGGATTTCAGACGTCTGAAATCCACCTGTAGGCAAAAAATCAGCCAAGCCCATAAAGGGCTAAAATACAAATGAAATGCGATCGAACGAGCGATGGATGCTAGGGGTTTATGCCAATCGACAACCCAGCACCATAGGCTCTTCGATCCACCATCAAAATCATGTTCAAACATCAAAGATTGGAATTTTAAAGATTTGACTTGAAAACACCAAAAATTGGAATATTCGCCAATTCGATCCAAATCAAAAGCAAATGAACATAAATAAGTGTTAGGAATTCATACCTAACAACAATGAAAGATATAGACATAGATGTGAGATAAAAATCTCACTTTAAACTCAAAATCACAAGAGAGAAGGTATAAAGCAATGGCAAGAACAATCACTCTTCAATTCCAACCCAACAAGCTTGAATCTAAGCAAAGATTCTTCTATGAATTTGGAGCTAGAACTTGAATTTGCAAAGATGATTAGGGCTTGGAGTTTTAATTTCCCATTCCTCTCTTGTAACGACCCGCTATTTTGGACCATTCAAATCGACAATAAAACCATACATATCCGACTTGAATAATTCAAAATACCGAATTGTTAATTAAAATTTTGTAAAACTTAAAATATACAGTAAATAAATCAATCACAGATCACAGAGTAATATAATGCAGCGGAATAGATAAAGAATAGTAGTTCATGAAGCTACTATATACATTAGAGTTAGAAAAATACAACCGAATAGTTCAAATGCAGTGAAGTCTCCAATGCAACAGATGACTTATATGAACCAATCAACTGGAAAGGCTGGAATCTGAATCGATAGTTGGATTTCCAAATGAAGCTCCGAACTCCAAAAGTGAGTCTCAAATGCTGTATCACTCAGTCTGACCCGAGCGTAAAGCAAAACACAAAACACTCGAGTCAGGATTAACATTCTTATATCAATAAATCCAAGTCAAGTGAAATATCAACTGAAATACAAATAACTTAAAGGATGTTTGGGATAACCATCCTCTAAGGGTCCATGGAACTTTCTACAAGGTAGAAATATACACTATAACACCGTGGTCATTTCAGCTTAATTTATACTTCAAAACTAAATCTTATTTTCACTTCAAATATCTCTATATTTCCCAAAATAGTATTTATATATATTAAATAATTTATACTGTAAAGTATTTTCAATTTCCTCAACTTAACAAATTGTTCCAACATCAACCCGACCTTCCCATTCAAATTAAATTCAATCTCAATTTATCAATTTAAATTCAACTCAATTTCTAAAATAACCACTTTAATTTTATCGATCTCAAATTCGGATTTATAATCACAAATACCCCTTTATATTTCCATATATTTCAAAACTTTAAGTATTCAACGTTTCATCTAAATTTTCATTCAATTTAATTTTCTAAATAATAAATTCAAATTTAGTTCAACCTAAATTTTCATTTTAATTCAATTTAGTTGCTAAATAACAAATTCAACTACGTTGATTTCAAATACAGATCTGAATCTCAACATAAACCATTTAAATTCCAATATAGTTCAAGGCTTTAATATTTAAATGTTCTATATAACAGTTTCATATAAATCTCGATTTAACCTCATTATTATTTAGTCTTGAAATACTCCCTTATTAGATTCAATATCATTTAAGCAACCTTAAATTACATTTTGCTCAATATTTTCTTTAATTTATTTAAAATGTCAAATATTCATTATATCACTTAAATCAAAAATCCAGTTATAAAATCATACGCTTTAAATTTCAAATCGATTTAATTAAATAAATCCTTATTAAAATACCATTTTTATAAACCCAAATTTATCGACCAATCTTAATTATTCAGTTTATTACAAGAGAATCTATTTGAAATATAGATTTACATAAATACTTAACCATATTATATGTATTACATCAATCTAATTTAAATCAAATATTACTACTAAATCTATATATACAATTTTCATTTATATAATATCTTAAGAATCAAATTTATTAAACCATATATTTATCTCCAAAATTATAGAAATTATTTTCAAAATATTTATATGGACCAACGGTGTCTGTATATATTTCCTATCATGTAGTCAAGTGCTACGGATATTTATCATTTCAATCCGTAAACTAAATATATACAGGTGGATATCATTTCAACCCGTAAACCCAAATTCAATTAAATGAAAATCGCTTGGGTTTATCATTTCAACCCATAACGATTTTCTCCTATTCTGAAGTCTATTCGGGTATGTATCATTTCAACCCATAGTGATTTCTAAACTACAGGGAACTTGCAGAGTGATAACAGAAAATACAATAAAATAACAGGCATATATCATCAATAACAATATAATATAAACAACAGGATATAGTGTCATATCCCGCAGGTGAACTGTTACAGATAATAACATATATAACAAATTTAAATAACTACAGCAGCATATTTCAGTTGTCGTTTCAATTGAAATCAAATTTAATGAATAAAAAATGTTAATCGTGAGTGATTGCTCACCTTTCGAGGCTAGAGAATATAGAAGGAGACACGGATACGCACACTGATACAGACACTGAAATTAAATTTCAAATCCAAGCAAAGCAAAATTGGCACGAATTCAACGATCAAAGCTGATTGGCTCGAATTGATGAAACGGGTCAGATCAGAACTGGAACGATGAAGATAAATGATATAAGCGAACTTTTATAACCACCTATAACTATATATACACATATGAAATTTATATTCTAAGTTCAAACATCACAAATTTAATTTACATGTTTTTCAAACATATAAATAATAAATAAATCAAGCTTACATTTTTTTTAAATCAACACACACTTAAAAAAAATATACTAACACCTTTATACTAAACTTATATAACTAGTATATATATTCTCAAACAGATAAAGTAAATGTTTAAATATGAATACCTAAAAGTTTTATATATATAACTATTTCTATATATATTAAATGTTATATATATATATAATTTAAAACCATCCATATTTTTACATTCAATAACATATTATATTCAACCTATATAAATTTCCAGATTATATATGTGTATTAAAATAATTTATAAAGTAGAGTATTTATAGAATCGTCTTAAATCCAAAGTAGTATAAATATAATACTGTAACAAAATATATACAATCATCAACTAAATAAGTCAGTACCACGTAGAAACCCAAATGGTAACAAACCGCATAATATACATATATTAAAGTATTTTATATAGTCTATAACAAAACAAATATATGACTTACATAAGCGAATAACCATAATATAGGAAACCTGATATCAACAAATAGAAGCTGACCCATATTAAAATATAAAACACAAAATATATATATATTCTTATTAAAAATGAAAGATACTTATTTTATAGTATGTTCCCTTCAAAATGTTGCATACATAATTCAAAATATTAACATGACTTATAAGATGTGAGGAAGATCAAATAGAAACTATATATAAATATACACTGTCATGTTATGAAAATAAACTTTTGAAAAAATAGTGTTCAATACTTATATAAATAGTATGTATATCACAACTAACAAAACAAAAAAAACAAAAAAACAAAAACCAAAATAACACATGTAATTACGAATATAAATCAAAACATATATGTGCTTACACGCCTATACCTCACTGATCAAACAGAAGCAACCAGAAGGCGAGGTGATGGGTTTCATTTGATGAGGAGGTTTGGAAGAAAGGTGAAGTGGCGGATGCAAATAATGGTGACAGCCGCATGCTTCAGTTTGCTTTTTTTCAAAGAAAAGTAGGGAGGGGAACGAACAGATCTAGAGAAAAGAGAAGTGAAAGCGAAAATAAATAGGGATGAACCGCATGTTTTCAGCCAAATATAACGGAAGAAAATGAATAGGCAACCAAATTTTAAGTGAATAAATAAATAAAAGTGATTGTAGCGGTTAACCCTTGATTTGGAGAAAATAATTATAGCAATTAATAAAAGAAATAAATAGCAACGGTCACGTTGCTTGATTCAGCTGACCCACAAAAGCAAATTATTTAAAATTTAAACGGTAGGAAACGTAAAAAAAACGTACCACCATAAAATGAAATTGATAACGTCTGTGCATTGATTTTGCAATATTTATTAAAGCAATTGATTAATGCGCGTTTAAATTTGAACGGAAGGAAAGAGAAAAGTCACAATTAAAGGTAAGATTTAAATTTTTAATAAATACAAAACGTTTCTAAGATTATACGTTTATAACTTTCCAGCTGTAGTGTATATATATAATGAATGGTCATAAAGAAAGAAGTGGAAACAGGGAGCGTAGGAAAAGAAAGGTTAGAAAAATAAAATTTTGTTGAGAAATGAATATTTGCGTGAGTTATATAGGTTTGATCAAAGAGGTAGCGTGATTTAAGGAGAAGAAAGAACGGCAATAAATCAACTTGCTTAGAAATGGAAAGGAAATTAAACTAGCGTTGACTTTTAATGAGCGGTTATAGGCAAGAAATAAGATATTGATATTTTAAAAAAAGGCCATGATTTTGATTGAGCACTGATTTTTCTTGTTATACACGATTACTAGATTTTTAACAAATTTTAAGCAAATGGGTTTCGAAATTAAAGCAGAAGAAACGGTCAGCTAAGATTAGATTTTGGAATAAGATTTTTGAACAATATTGAATGAGTTTAAAATCTAAAGCTCGCGTTGATGGGAACAATGGCAAGAAATTAAAAAGGCGAACGGTTATAAAATTTGTAAATAACGTTCCTATTAAATCAGGAGAGTAAAAGGAAAGTGAATGAAATTAAAATGCGTACAACAGACGCAGTGATTTTTGTCCAAAAAAAATGAAAATAACAGATTTAAATTTTATATGTTTTCTTGTATGTGTATATACATTATTTATTCCATCAAATAACGCGCCTTTTAAACACGAAATTAAACAGTTTATTTATACACAAAGTTTTGGAAATTTATTACTTATATAAAAATATGATTTTTTTACACATTTACTAAGAAATTTATATTCAAAAATGTATATAAGTAAAATATTAAATATTAAATTTTTAAAAGTATAAATCTATTTTTTTTAAAGAACAAAAGGTGAAATAAACGTTGTTACGAATATATTAAATTAAACCAAAAGATTAAAAATTAAAAATTTAAAGATTTATAACTTCATAAAAGATGTTAAGTTTTAACCAAAATAAGAATTTTAGAATTTTCATACTAATAAAAATCTTGGGTGATTATTTATAATTAAATTTAGACAATCAAATTTTCGAAAAATAAAACCCCAGAGTTATAAATAAAGAATAAAATATTGCTAAAATTTAGGCTGTTACACTCTCCCCCACTCAAAACTTTTCGTCCCCGAAAAGGAAGGAGGTAGGAGAATTAAAACAACCAGAAAGAAAATAGATTGAAAGGCAAGATAAGCAATAAATTTTAAAGTTACATAAATTTTACTCGAAATATTCATTTGAAAACTTCACTTGGAAATCTTAAGATACTTTCAACATTATAGATGCATCAATAATCATTTTATTTAAACATGTTTTATTAAATTAATAACTTCAAAATATTTATAACACTAAAATTTTCTATTAAACAATGTAGTATACAAACAAGCAATATTTAAAAAGGATATATCCAACAAGGAAGGAAGGTGGATTTGGAAAACAGAATCAAGGTGAATAACTAAACTGAGCAGATAAGGTAGATGCAAGGAATAACATCAGGCACGAATAATTAATCTAGAACCATAAGAATTTAAATTTCAAATATTAATTCAAAATTTCTTTGTTGGGAAAAATACTTTTATAATAAATACCTTTATAATAATACTTTTATAATAAAATACTATTATATCGAAATAGATTTTCCTTTCGAAAATACTTTTATAACTCGATGTTTCAACAAGTATATCCTCGTTCTTGCAGACTCTGGCCATGCGTTGATCAAGCGCAAAGCTAGAATTCTTCAAGTACTTAGTAGACTTGTTTCAACACCCAGTTAAAATACTTGAAAAACCTTTAAAACAGATATGGAAAGTACAATCCAAACAAACAATCAAACCAAAACCTTTGTCCGACCATGGTTCGCAGATACACAGTGGTTACGCTTGGATCCCCCAGGAAACAATCCGTATCCGTAAGCTTTCTCAGCCCTGCGAGTTACGCCATGATGACTAGTAGAGTGCAGGATACACAATGGTTATGCCCGGGTCCCCCAGGAAACAATCTGTACCCCTAGGCTATCTCAGCCAGGCAGTTTCGCTACTATTCGTGACCTACACAGATTGCAGGATACACAATGGTTACGCCTGGATCTCCCAGGAAACAATCCGTACCCTTAAGCCAGACTCAGCCAGGCAATTGCGCTATGCAGTCGCAAGAGAAAAAAAAAACCATGGGTTACACCACAGTGGGAACACTCGAGTATTACATTCGGAAAACCAAAAATCAAAGAGAATAATATCGATAGAATGAATCCACGATGTGGCCACAAAGCGGATATCAAGCAGAAGGCACTTTCCATATCTTTACTCCAAAAATATATAACATATAATACCTTTTCAAATCACTTTCAAATATCATACTTATATAAAGTCCATATATAGGATTCCATTTTTCCCAAATAGAATACTTTCCAAAATCAATAGTATATCAAATCATACTTATATAGACTTCGATTATGTAATATCTCTTTCCAAATTGAGTACCTTTCAAATCAATAGATTTAAAATCAACTTCATACTTATACAATCCATTTTATATAAGTTCGACCACTCCCAAATCAAGTGCTTAATAATATAAGGTTCTAAAATTTCAAATCATTTCAATATCAATTCAGTTTCAAAATCATATATGATTTCACCAAATTTTCTTCCAAATTAAATATCTAAATTTCAAAGTTCCCAAAATAATTGGTTTGGAAAATTATCCCATTTTCCAAATTAAAATAATTCAAGTCAAACAAATTCATTTTCAAAAATCACCAGATAAGTACTGGTTTTTAATTCCAATTTAATTTCAAAACCAAATATTTTTCCAAAATCGATTATACTCAAAATGGTTTCCAAATTTATAATTATCCTTTTTAAAAAAAAAATTAAACTATCTATTTCTATGTGAAATATCCAATTTACCTTTCTGAAAACCATTATTCAACTATTTTTTTTCAAAACATTTCAAAACTAAAGTTATATTCTTTATCAAACATTTTATACTCTTTGAAATTTCTTAGCTTTGAAAATTTAATCTCGATTTGGAAGTGTTCGAACATTCAAAATAGTTAGGGAAATCAAATTTTCAATTCAAGAGTTGAAAATCGACAATAAATCAATTATTAAATTCGAAATTCGAGGACTGAACACCGGTCTCATTTTAAATTGTTTCAAATATATACTTATATCTTTCTAAAATACCAAATTATACTTCGGAATTTGAAATAAAAACGTTTTACAAAATCACTTGCATAGCGAAGTTATTAAAATGTCCTCTCCCCCACTCTGAAACTCGAAAATCAATGTCGATGATGCGTGCACTCATCACCGAAATTATTTTCCAGCGACATAAGTGAGTTCTGGACTTCTATTTTCTTGAAAACTTCTTTGAAATTTCTTCAAAATTATTGGAATTCATTTGAACTCATTTGAAACATTTCTTATTCAGAAAAAAACTTTTAAATCGTATTATGTTTATATATTTTCCAAAATCTTAAAACCAATTTCAAAATACCGGAATTCAATTCTCGAATTTCAAATTTAACTCTACAGTTATAAATCATTTTTATATAAATCAATTTCTTATAATTTTTCAAAATTTCAAATCCTTTAAAAACCTTTTTATATAGAATAACATTTCTTATTTGCTTTATATATATAGGTATATAATCCTTATCAAAAACATTTTCACTTTTATATATAAAAAAAAATCATAGTTATCAAAATAAAATTTCGGTATAAACAATTTCAAAAATACAAACAAAACACGATTTTCAAAGGATGATTCAAGAATGGATATCAAAACAAAGATAGCGATTTAATTTAGAGGAACTCCAATCAATAGAATCCTGATTCGAAGATAGACTCGATTGAAGATGAGATAATTAAATTACAAAATAGAAGATGGATACACTTCTATAAATCGCGGACGACCTTTACCGGTCAACCGTGATTCCAAAATTAGATCGGTGTAGAATTCTGAGGCAATTCGACATTCGATCGCTAGAGATATAGAATTCGGCATAACATGATATAGCAGCATCGTAAACCGAGGATACAGAAATCTTCGGTGAGTCAATGCCAATTGAAAAGGAGTTTTCACCCCCTTTACAAATCATTCAGTGGAGTTATGGGATACTCCGGAATCAAACGAATATAAATAGGGAGAGACAGAATGAATTTCGGAACTAAGGGACATTCCAAAATTCAAAGGAAATCGAATCAAAAGGAAGAGATTCAACTCAAGCGAAAGTGATTCCGTAAATAAATTTACCATATATGCTAAGTTTTCCTAGAGCCAAAGTTTTGATACCAACTGTAACGACCTGCTATTTTGGACCATTCAAATCGACAATAAAACCATACATATCCGACTTGAATAATTCAAAATACCGAATTGTTAATTAAAATTTGGCAAAACTTAAAATATACAGTAAATAAATCAATCACAGATCACAGAGTAATATAATGCAGCGGAATAGATAAAGAATAGTAGTTCATGAAGCTACTATATACATCAGAGTTATAAAAATACAACCGAATAGTTCAAATGCAGTGAAGTCTCCAATGCAACAGATGACTTCTTTGAGCTAATCAACTAAAAGGCTGGAATCTGAATCGATAGTTGGATTTCCAAATGAAGCTCCAAACTCCAAAGGTGAGTCTTAAATGCTGTATCACTCAGTCTGACCCGAGCGTAAAGCAAAACACAAAACACTCGAGTCAGGATTAACATTCTTATATCAATAAATCCAACTCAAGTGAAATATCAACTGAAATACAAATAACTTAAAGGATGTTTGGGATAACCATCCTCTAAGGGTCCATGGAACTTTCTACAAGGTAGAAATATACACTATAACACCGTGGTCATTTCAGCTTAATTTATACTTCAAAACCTAATCTCATTTTCACTTCAAATATCTCCATATTTCCCAAAATAGTATTTATATATATTAAATAATTTATACAGTAAAGTATTTTCAATTTCCTCAACTTAATAAATCGTTCCAACATCAACCCGATCATCCCATACAAATTAAATTCAATCTCAATTTATCAATTTAAATTCAACTCAATTTCTAAAATAACCACTTAAATTTTATCCATCTCAAATTTGGATTTATAATCACAAATACCCCTTTATATTTCCATATATTTTAAAATTTTAAGTATTCAACGTTTCATCTAAATTTTCATTCAATTTAGTTTTCCAAATAATAAATTCAAATTTAGTTCAACCTAAATTTTAATTTTAATTCAATTTAGTTACTAAATAACAAATTCAACTACGTTGATTTCAAATACAGATCCGAATCTCAACATAAACCATTTAAATTCCAATATAGTTCAAGGCTTTAATATTTAAATGTTCTATATAACAGTTTCATATAGATCTCGATTTAACCTCATTATTATTTAGTCTTGAAATACTCCCTTATTAGATTCAATATCATTTAAGTAACCTTAAATTACATTTTACTCAATGTTTTCTTTAATTTATTTAAAACGTGAAATATTCATTAAATCACTTAAATCAAAAATCCAGTTATAAAATCATACCCTTTAAATTTCCCATTCAAAAATTTCAAATCGATTTAATTAAATAAATCCTTATTTAAATACCATTTTTATAAACCCAAATTTATCTCCAATTTTAATTATTCAATTTATTACAAGAGAATCTATTTGAAATATAGATTTACATAAATACTTAACCATATTATATGTATTAAATCAATCTAATTTAAATCAAATATTACTACTAAATCTATATATACAATTTTCATTTATATAATATCTTAAGAATCAAATTTATTAAACCATATATTTCTTTCCAAAATTATAGAAATTATTTTCAAAACATTTATATGGACCAACGGTGTCTGTATATATTTCCTATCATATAGTCAAGTGCTACGGATATTTATTATTTCAATCTGTATACTAAATATATACGGGTGGATATCATTTCAACCCGTAATCCCAAATTCAATTAAATGAATATCGCTTGGGTTTATCATTTCAACCCATAACGATTTTCCCCTATTCTAAAGTCTGTTCGGGTATGTATCATTTCAACCCATAGTGATTTCTAAACTACAGGGAACTTGCAGAGTGATAACAGAAAATACAATAAAATAACAGGCATATATCATCAGTAACAATATAATATAAACAACAGGATATGGTGTCATATCCCGCAGGTGAACTGTTACAGATAATAGCATATATAACAAATTTAAATAACCACAGCAACATATTTCAATTGTCGTTTCAATTGAAATCAAATTTAATGAATAAAAAAAATGTTAATCGTGAGTGATTGCTCACCTTTCGAGCCTAGAGAATATAGAAGGAGACACGAATACGCACACTGATACAGACACTGAAATTAAATTTCAAATCCAAGCAAAGAAAAATCGGCACGAATTCAACGATCAAAGCTGATTGGCTCGAATTGATGAAACGGATCAGATCAGAACTGGAACGATGAAGATAAATGGTATAAGTGAACTTTTATAACCACCTATAACTATATATACACAAATGAAATTTATATTCTAAGTTCAAACATCACAAATTTAATTTACATGTTTTTCAAACATATAAATAAATAAATAAATCAAGCTTACATTTATTTTTTAAATCAACATACACTTAAATATATATATATATATATATATATATATACTAACACCTTTATACTAAACTTATATAACTAGTATATATATATTCTCAAACAGATAAAGTAAATGTTTAAATATGAATACCTAAAAGAAAACTTTTTTATATATAACTATTTCTATATATATTAAATGTTATATATATATAATTTAAATCCATCCATATTTTTACATTCAATAACATATTATATTCAACCTATGTAAATTTCCAAATTATATATGTGTATTAAAATAATTTATAAAGTAGAGTATTTATAGAATCATCTTAAATCCAAAATAGAATAAATATAATACTGTAACAAAATATATACAATCATCAACTAAATAAGTCAGTACCACATAGAAACCCATATGGTAACAAACCGCATAATATACATATATTAAAGTATTTTATATAGTCTGCAACAAAACAAATATATGACTTACATAAGCGAATAACCATATTATAGGAAACCTAATATCAACAAATAGAAGCTGACCCATATTAAAATATAAAACACAAAATATATATATATATATTCTTATTAAAAATGAAAGATACCTATTTTATAGTATGTTCCCTTCAAAATGCCGCATACATAATTCAAAATATTAACATGACTTATAAGCTGTGAGGAAGATCAAATAGAAACTATATATAAATATACATTGTCATGTTATGAAAATAAACTTTTGAAAAAATAGTATTCAATACTTATATAAATAGTATGTATATCACAACTAACAAAACAAAAACAAAAAAAAACAAAAAAAAACATGTAATTACGAATATAAATTAAAATATATATATATGCTTACACGCCTATACCTCACTGATCAAACAGAAGCAACCGGAAGGCGAGGTGATGGGTTTCATTTGATGAGGAGGTTTGGAAGAAAGGTGAAGTGGCGGATGCAAATAATGGTGACAGCCGCATGCTTAAGTTTGCTTTTTTCTTCAAAGAAAAGTAGGGAGGGGAACGAACAGATCTAGAGAAAAGAGAAGTGAAAGCGAAAATAAATAGGGATGAACCGCATGTTTTCAGGCAAATATAACGGAAAAAAATGAATAGGCAACCAAATATTAAGTGAATAAATAAATAAAAGTGATTGTAACGGTCAACCCTTGATTTGGTGAAAATAATTGTAGCAATTAATAAAAGAAATAAATAGCCACAGTCACGTTGCTTGATTCAGCTGACCCATAAAAGCAAATTATTTAAAATTTAAACGGTAGGAAACGTAAAAAAACGTACCACCATAAAATGAATTTGATAACGTCTGTGCATTGATTCTGCAATATTTATTAAAGCAATTGACTGATGCGCGTTTAAATTTGAACGGAAGAAAAGAGAAAATTCACAATTAAAGGTAAGCTTTAAATTTTTAATAAATATAAAATGTTTCTAAGTTTATACGTTTACAACTTTCCAGCTGTCGTGTATATATATAATGAATGGCCATAAAGAAAGAAGTGGAAACAGGTAGCGTAGGAAAGGAAAGGTTAGAAAAATAATTTTTTTTGAGAAATGAATATTTGCGTGAGTTATATAGGTTTTATCAGAGAGGTAGCGTGATTTAAGGAGAAGAAAGAACGGTAATAAATCAACTTGCTTTGAAATGGAAAGGAAATTAAACTAGCGTTGATTTTTAATGAGCAGTTATAGGCAAGAAATAAGATATTGATTTAAAAAAAAAGGCCACGATTTTGATTGAGCACTGATTTTTCTTGTTATACACGATTACTAGATTTTTAACAAATTTTAAGCAAATTGGTTTCGAAATTAAAGCAGAAGAAACGGTCAGCTAAGATTAGATTTTGGAATAAGATTTTTTAAATAATGTTGAATGCGTTTAAAATTTAAAGCTCGCGTTGATGGGAACAATGGCAAGAAATTAAAAAGGCGAACGGTTATAAAATTTGTAAGTAACGTTCCTATTAAATCAGGAGAGTAAAAGGAAAGTGAAAAAAATTAGAATGCGTACAACAAACACAGTGATTTTTGTCCAAAAAAAATGAAAATAACGGATTTAAATTTTATACGTTTTCTTGTATGTTTATATACATTATTTATTCCATCAAATAATGCGCCTTTTAAACGCGAAATTAAACAGTTTATTTATACACAAAGTTTTGGAAATTTATTACTTATATAAAAATATGATTTGTTTACACATTTACTAAGAAATTTATATTCAAAAATGTATATAAGTAAAATATAAAATATTAAATTTTTAAAAGTATAAAATCAATTTTTTTGTAAAGAACAAAAGGTGAAATAAACGTTGTTACGAATATATTAAACTAAACCAAAAGATTAAAATCTAAAGATTTAAAGATTTATAACTTCAAAAAAAATGTTGAGTTTTAACCAAAATAAGAATTTTAGAATTTTCACACTAATAAAAATCTTGGGTGATTATTTATAATTAAATTTAGACAATCAAATTTTCGAAAAATAAAACCCCAGAGTTATAAATAAAGAATAAAATATTGCTAAAATTTGGGCTGTAACATCTCCCCATTGTTGCTAAAGCTTGAGTATTAGGAAAAATAAGAATGAAGTGAAGAGGAGAGGTGGACTGAGCTAGAGTAATAAGTGGGGTTAATGGACTGAAACCCAACCCAAAGCCCTAAGTGAAAAGTAGCAAAATTCTGTTGACTCCAAACATATCAATGTTTATACTCAAAAAGATCACAAACGTCATTTTGAACTCAATGGAATTGGTTCCGAGTCCTAATTTGATCGTTTGCAAAAAGTAGCATTTGGGACTAAAATCCGACTAACGATGCTATATTTAAACATACAATCGCAAAATATGTGGGTTGTTACAGACTCCCCTCCTTAAAGAAATTGCGTCCTCGTAATATTTAAGAAGAAAAATTAAAAAGTAACAACCATAAAAGCATACCAACACAAAAGAAAATTGAAATAAAAAAGTTCACCTCAAAGAGCACTAGAAAGTAAGTCCGGATGTGTTCGTTCGATGAATTCTCTTGATTCCCAAGAGCAACCCTTAGGATTTGAAGACCATTGAACTTTCACAAGCGGAACATCTTTATTTCGAAGGCGTTTGACCTCCGAAGTAACGATTCGAATAAGATGTTGCTCATAAGTTAAATTAGGCAAAACTTCAATTTCTTCAATAACACCGGGCTCAAGAGTAGAATCGGAATCTCGAAGGCATTTCCGTAGCTGAGAAACATGAAACACGTCATTAATAGCAGAAAACTGAGCCGGTAATAAAAGGCGATAAGCCACGGGACCAATACGCTCAGTGATGGGGAATGGACCAATATATCGAGGTACTAACTTTCCTGATCGATTGAAACGCACAACACCCTTCATAGGTGAAACACGAACAAACACAAAATCTCCCACAGAAAATTCTAATTTCCTTCTTCGGTTATCGGCATAGGATTTTTGTCTACTTTGGGCTTCATTCATCCTATAACGAATAAGGTTAATCTTTTCTACGGAATCACGAATAAAATCTGGACCTAAAACCAGCTTCTCACCGGCCTCAAGCCAACAAGGAGATCGGCATGGCCTTCCATAGAGTGCCTCAAAAGGTGCCATACCAATACTAGATTGGAAGCTATTATTATAGGAAAACTCAACAGGAGAAATATGATCTTCCCAACTTCCACCAAAATCAGGAACACAAGCATGAAGAAGATCTTCAAGAGTTTGATTCACACGCTCGGTTTGTCCATCGGACTGTGGATGATAAACGGTGCTAAAATTAAGCTTTGTTCCCAAAGCCTTTTGAAGACTCTTCCAAAATCCACTAGTAAACAATGGATCACGATCGCTAATAATAGAAGTAGAAACCCCATGTAATTTAACAATTTCTTTAATAAAGAGTTTGGCGAAAAGAGGAATGGTCCGATTAGACCGAACGGGAATAAAATGGGCGGATTTAGTAAGTCTATCAACTATCACCCATAAGCTATCACGACCCGAACGAGAACAGGGAAGGCCGTCAATAAAATTCATGGAAATTTGATCCCACTCCCATATTGGAAATTCTAAAGGTTGCAATAACCCACTGGGCCTTTGATGCTCGACCTTGACAAGTTGGCAAGTCATGCAACGCTTAACAAAGTAAGCAATATCATATTTCATTCTATACCAATAATAAAGTCGCTTCATATCCGCGTACATTTTACTACTACCGGGATGAAAGGTAAATTTAGAACGATGGGATCTTCTAAAATATCTTTACGAAGATTATCAATATTTAGCACGATAAGTCTACCAAATTTTCGAATACCGCCACGAGAATCAATATCAAAGTCTTTCAAACCTTCAATATCTATTTTATCCCTACAATTTTGGCTATGAAGAGCCAATTCGGGATCTAGCTTTTGAGCTTTAAGAATGCGGTCAAAAAGAGAAGGAAGAGCCTCAAGGCTACATAAAAACAAGAGATGCACGTAAATTGGATTCACAATCTCGAATCTCACAAGTGGATAAAGTCTCGAGATCATTCCACTCGGATATCATCATAGAAACAATCGCTTGTTGCTTACGACTAAGTGCATCGGCAACACGATTTCCCTTTCCGGGAGTATAAAGAATATCAAGGTCTTAAGATTAAGGTACTCGAGCCAACGTTGTTGACGCAAATTAAGTTCCTTCTGAGAAAACAAATACTTTAAAGATTTATGATCGGTATAGAGAACGAATTTCTCTCCCAAAAGATAATGACGCCAAATACGAAGGGCGAAAACAATAGTCGCGGGCTCTAAATCATGAGTGGCATATCTATTCTCGGCTGGCTTCAATTGCCTAGAAGCATAAGCAATAACATGTTCTCTTTGCATAAGAACAGCACCCAAACCAACACGACTAGCGTCGGTATAAACAACAAAATCTTGGTTCCCCTCGGGAATTACAAGAATAGGAGCATCAAAAAGGAGTTCTTTTAATTTTTGAAAAGAAGCTTCACATTTGTCCGACCAAATGTATTTAACTCCCTTCTTTGTCAAGCTAGTAAGAGGCACGGCAATTTTCGAAAAGTCTTTTATGAAACGACGATAATAGCCCGCCAATCTAAGAAAGCTACAGATTTCCGTCACACTCTCCGGTCTCTTCCAATTTTGAATCGCTTCAATCTTTGAAGGATCCATGGAAATTCCAGATTCGGAAATGATATGACCGAGAAATTTCACACGAGATTGCCAAAAGTGGCATTTAGAAAATTTTGCTTTCAATTGATTGCTCCTAAGAGTTTCCAACACAATCCGAAGATGTTTTTCATGCTCTTCCTCGGTTTTAGAATACACAAGTATATCATCTATAAAGATGAGGATGAATCGATCGAGGAAATCTTTGAAAACTCGATTCATGAGGTCAACGAAATAGGCTGGAGCATTCGTTAACGCAAATGGCATAACAAGCCATTCATAAGATCCATAACGAGTACGGAACGATATCAAAGGAATACTATCCTCTACAATACGAAGCTGATGAAATCCGGTTGCTAAGTCTAATTGTGAAAAGACTCTAGCACCACTAAGCTGATCAAACAAATCATCAATCCGAGGTAAAGGATATTTATTCTTGATAGTAAGATCATTAAGCTTGTGGTAGTCAACGCAAAGCCTAAGTGTACCATCGGATTTCTTCACAAAAATAGCTGAAGCTCTCCAAGGAGAGGAACTAGGGCGAATAAACTGCTTCGTCTCCAATTTGGATAATTGTTTGTGCATCTCCTCATTTTCTTTATTGGACATACGATAAGGAGGACGAGTAATATGTAGAGCTCCTGGGATAATATTAATTCTGAACTCACTTGCTCGCTTAGGTGGTAATCCTAAAACGGGCTCAAATATGTCGAAAAATTCACGAACAACGTGAATAAGAGAAATGACATCTTCCTCATCATCATTATCGTCATCATAAGGATTTAAAGAATATAAAGATGCTGCCAAGTTGGAATCCGAATCTTTAAGAACAATAGAAATCTTCTTAACAGATTGAGGATGTCGAAGATGAATAGTCCGCTCAGGACATAGGATTTGAGCTTCATAACGGTTAAGCCAATCCATTCCCAAAATCATTCCAAAGCCTAAGTAACGCATGACATGCAAATCGGCTCGAAATGAAAAATCACATAAAATAATCTCGACATCACAACAAAGCAAACAGAATGTTGCGAATCCACTGACCGGATTCACAATTCTCAAAGAAGTCATTAAAGCAACAACACTCAAAGAAAAAGTATCAACAAGTTCTTTTGATATAAAAGAATGGGATGCACCCGTATAAAAAAGAACTCGAATAGGTTGATCACGAAACATAATAATGCCATCAAGGATAAAATGATAAATATCTTTACCATGAGAAGTGTTGCTAGGAGTTTGAACAACATTTAGCTTTCCCTCCTTCTTTTGAAGTTTGGGACATGCAGACATATAATGACTCGAGCTTTTGCAATAGCGACAAGCAAGGGGATTTGAACACTTATTAGCATAATGGTCCTTAGGACCACAATTGTAGCATTGCCCACCACTAGAGGCTGAAGGCTTTGCTACAGGAGTTGCTTGCTTCCCTTTCTTGTTGGGATAAGGACCTTTGAATTTATTAGGCATTTTCTTGTTGTTGTTGAAGTTTGGCTTGGCACCCACAACTTCAACATCACTTCTCTTATCTACCTCTTCAAGTCGAAGAGCGATATCAACAAGTTGATCAAAAGGAACTTCCAATTTTAGAAGTAATGGCTTCTTGAGATTTTTATTTAAGCCATAGACAAATCTCTGATTCTTCTTCAATGAGGTATTAATGTATTCAACCCCGTATTTAGAAAGAGATTCAAAAGATGCGACGTATTCCGTCACAAAAGATTCACCTTGAAAAAGGTCAATAAAACGACGGGCCAAAGTCACTATTGCAGCTTCCGGCGCGAACTTTGATTCGAAGCTTTCTCGAAATTGCCCCCAAGTAAGATCCGCTTCAACAATCTTAGAAATAAGAAGCTCATACCAATCTAATGCTCTTTCTTGGAGCATACTAGAAGCCACTTGGACTCGGTGAAGATCAATAAGATTCATGCGAGCAAAGATGCGATCACATGTTCTGAGCCAAGCTTGGACTTGAATGACGCTTTCGGAACCCTTGAATGGTTTCCCACCCAAGTTGGTATAGTCACTGCAAAAGCGTGCAAACTGGAATTTAGGGTGAGTAGGCTCTGGAATGGGTCCGGCAGACTGAGCGATCTTTACTAGATCTAGAAGTTGTTGTGCAGACATGAATACTCCATCTTGGGGAGTAGCACTAGATTGACCGGCGCTGGGACGGCCAGGTCTAACCATTTCTCCTCTTTAAGAAAGAAAGAAAGAAAGAATAAAAAGGTTATTCACAAATTGAATATCAAACAATAATGATTGATAAAACAAGGCATCATAAAAGAAAATAGGATAGAACGGGTCCTAAGACTCGGATAAATCCTAAGGCACGACTCCTAAGAAGGACTTAGGACAATGATCCTTGCTAGATTTTTCTACATTGTTCCGAAGTTTGGCTCTGATACCAAGCTGTGACGCCCCACCTCTATACCCTCACTAGATAAGGACACTACGGGGTAATGCCGTCAACTAGCACGGAGAATAAGGCTGTTGAGGAGCGACCATCTGTATAATTGCTTTGTGCGAGTATCGATATGCCATATAAAAATATAACTTTTCATCACAAGAGGAAATCCGACATACCGACACAAACTCAAAGCTGTTACACAGTGGCTATATGAAATCTTCGGAAACAAATATAGAAATATCATAACACAAATCAGTCACAGAAGTTCATATCACAAAGGCGGAAATAGATATGAATATATAACACTTAAAAGTGTACGTCAGAATAGTGGTCAAACAAGATCCACAAGATCACAAAAGAATAGACGCAAGTACTTCACAAAAGAATAAGTACACATCAATGAGTCTCTAGCCCATATGTATAACAACAAAAACTACCAATCTAATGTGGTTAGCCAAAAGTCGGATAATACTCCCAGAAGAGGAGTCAAGCAGAAGCACCTGCAACATCTCGGTCTGACCCGAGTATTATTTAATAAGAAAATAATAAACGGACCAGTCTAGCTATAAATATCAGTTAAAATGATATATGATAAGAGATATGACAAAAACGTATGATAACCATAAAGGCATACCGTGATGAGTATGTAATTGAAAATCAACCAGGGATTAATCCATATCAAAAGAATCTTCTCAAAGATAAAAAAGAATGTCATACTCTTTATTTTTATTCACCAAATCACAAATATTGGCAAACATCGCAATGCCAGTCGTAAAAGTTGTTGAAACACAAATTCACCAATGCACAAATATTGATAGAACTTATCAATGTAATCACAAAAATTAGTGAAACATAAATTCTAGAAATCATCAATAGAAATCCAGAAATCACAAAAAGGGGGAGGCCTATCACAAAACGGGAGCATAAAAACTCACGAACACATGTATCAAAAAACGGAAATCTATTCCATGGTTGCTAACCATCAATTTTGAGCCGAGGCTCCACAAAACGGCCCGAAGACCTTTGAGCCGAAGCTCCACTAAAGCGGTCTGAAGACCATGGGTCGCAACCCCACCAAGCCGAAGCTCCACTAAAAACGAGGTTTTGTCTCCCTCGCAGACAAAGAGACATCACACATTGCTAGTCTAAATCAAAAAATTGATCATCATCGATCATCAAGAAGTGTCAATTACATTAAGCTAGTAAATATATGAGCTTAGCCTCATGTCCCATAACCACTAGCTTAACTTAAATATTTACGAACAAATTGTAGATCTCCACTCGAAAATTGTAACAAGTGATTCAATCGAACAAGTCCAAGAATTAACCGACGGAGTAAACTCAAGCGTTTCATATCACTTGTTTTACTAAACCGTTTAATTAGATTTCTCATACGAGTGAGGTAAAGGTTTGTATATACTAATAGATTGAAAAACGGTTTAAGAATCGAGCTTTATAATAAAATCGTATTGAAATCGTTTTGACGAAAGAGTTTTGATATTTACTACTAGTATAAAAAAACCTTTATGTTTATAAATAGAAAAATCACAAAAATGATTGTAGAAACAATCAATCACTAAAAATTCACATACGAAGACGTGAATTAAATCCAAAGAAATCGATACCAAATCTATCAAAATGGATATTCCCAAAAAGCCATAAAAAGAAGTCATCAAAGTCGATAATAAGTGATAACAACTAACCAGATCAACAAAAATCAATAAACCTTGGAAATTTACTCCAAAAATAGCCAAAATAGGCAAAACTGCATATTTCAGACGTCTGAAATTATCAACCAGACGTCTGAACCACTAACCCGATGTCTGCATGGATTTCCAGACGTTTGGATTTTGTCTCTGCCTTTTTGCGTTTTCCAGGGACCAATTCCGGACGTCTGGATCTCCAATCCAGATGTCTGAATTTGAATCCAGACGTCTGAAATTGGATTTCAGATGTCTGAAATCCACTTGTAGGCAAAAATCAGCCAAGCCCATAAAGGGCTAAAATCCAAACGAAATGCGATCGAACGAGCGATGGACGCTAGGGTTTTATGCCAATCGACAACCCATCACCATAGGCTCTTCGATTCACCACCAAAATCATGTTCAAACATCAAAGATTGGACTTTTAAAGATTTGACTTGAAAACACCAAAAAATGGAATATTCACCAATTCGATCCAAATCAAAAGCAAATGAACATAAATAAGTGTTAGGAATTCATACCTAACAACAATGAAAGATATAGACATAGATGTGAGATAAAAATCTCACCTTTAAACTCAAAATCACAAGAGAGAAGGTATTGAGCAATGGCAAGAACAATCACTCTTCAATTCCAACCCAACAAGCTTGAATCTAAGCAAAGCTTCTTCTATGAATTTGGAGCTAGAATTTGAATTTGCAAAGATGATTAGGACTTGGAGTTTTAATTTCCCATTCCTCTCTCCATTGTTGCTAAAGCTTTAGTATTAGGGAAAATAAGAATGAAGTGAAGAGGAGAGGTGGACTGAGCTAGAGTAATAAGTGGGGTTAATGGGCTGAATCCCAACCCAAAGCCCTAAGTGAAAAGTAGCAAAATTCTACCGACTCCAAACATATCGATGTTTATACTCAAAAAGATCGCAAACGTTATTTTGAACTCAATGGAAGTGGTCCCGAGTCCTAATTCGATCGTTTGCAAAAAGTAGCATTTCGGACTAAAATCCGACTAACGATGCTATATTTAAATAAAATATTTAAATATGCAATCGTAAAATATGCGGGTTGTTACATTTTGTAAAAAAATTCTAAGTTTCCAAATTTGTTTTTAGTTATTAACTAATACCATTTCACAAATCAACTAATATCATTTCAATTTAAAAATCAAAAATCAAAACTTTAGCTACAAAATTTTTTCCAAATTTCTCACAAAGTTTCTAACACCTTAAATTTTCAGAAAAATTCACCAGAGTCTCCTTTGCGCGGTTCGATCATAGTAAAATCACAATGTGTGTACACACACACACACATATATCACAAATATACATCTCATTTTCGAGGATGAGGCATCTCGAAGGGAAAAAAGTGTAAAAGTACGATATGTAATCTAAGATATGTACCTTATATATATTTAGCGAGCATACTTGGCTAATATAGAATGGAAGCGATCTCCAAATGCAAAGCGTACGTCATCCATACCTAGTAAACATTCAACAAACAATGAGAAACGTGTATATAGCATATAATATCAATATATAACATATACTAATACAACAACTATATGCAAATGAAATACATGCAATCATAAGCAACTCTCAAATAACTAACATCCAACTAACATTCAACAAATCAATTCATTTGTTTACTTTTAGTTTTCATCCAACTAATTCACATTCAAGTTAACTAACAATCATTTTATTACATTCATTCTCATTTTGCTATAATTTGATTCTCATTTAATTAGTTTGCATTCATTTACACTCATCACTTCAATTTATTTACCAATATTCAATCAATTTATATTCTACTAATTTACATTCATTCCAATTCAAATTTATTAACATTAATTTGTTAACATATACTTACTTTCAACTCAAATCAAATTCAATTCTATTTAGATTCACTTTACCACCAATTTGAATTCAATTATTTAGTTTTCAAGTTCTTTTATTCAATTTCATTAACATTTAGTGAATTTCTATTCAATCAACTAATATCCAACTAACAACCGATGCATATCCAATATAACCAAATTTATTTAATTTACACTCAAATATTCATATTTACTTCGTTTACATTCAATTTGGTTTAACACATTTAATCTGATTGGTTGATATTCAATATTCACATTCTTTGCTAAACTCAATTTAGATTCAGATTATATTGAATCACATTTCATTTCATTAGAATTCTACTTAAGTTTAATTCAACACTTTATACAACACCTCCAATGCTATTATTAATTAACAACTTTAACTTAAGTTTTATTCAACATTCCCAATTTAAGTTATACTTAATCTAACAAATAATCATCCCCTACTATATTCAATTAGCTAATCTATTTTACAACCAAAGTTGAATTTCATTTAACACTTCAAGTTTATATTCATATTCATCACTTCAGCTTTTAATTCACTTGATATCCAATTCAACTTCATTCCACATCACTTAAGTAAAATTTCATTTCAACTTCATTTTATTCTACGTAACTTAAATTTCAACTTATAAATCCAATTCAGATTTCATTTCTTAACCTTTATATTTAATAAATAGAAATTTTCTCTACTTACTATCTCCCAAATTATAAGTTATAAACTTATTTACTTAATTTTTCATGAATATATACTTAAGCTTACTCGCCTTTAAATTAAATTCATGGTTATATAATCACTTTATAATCTTAAGTGTATATTCTTTTCAGTAACTTATTTAATTTAGTTTTAAATCCAATTTAGTTTTATTTAACTTCCTTTAGTTAAGTTCCAAATCATATATTTTATTATGCTAACTCAAATTTATATAACTTTACTAAAGTTAAATTTTAATTTCATGTTATAAGTCCAAAATCATTTCACTTATATTTATCATATTCAACTTGGAATTTAAATTCAAACTTGTTTATCACAAAAAAATTCAATTTTCAATTTACTATCGGTAGCAAATCAGTCACACTAAAACTCGAAAATAATGTTGATGATGCTGCAGTCATCACCCTTATTATTTTCCAGCAATGGTAGTGAATTCAGTGCTTTGTATTCTTTTAAAATCCCATTTTATATTTATAAATCACATTAATAAACTTTTACTTATATAATTTTACTATTTTACTTCACTTATATAAGATTCATTTCAAATTTATTTATCTGTTGTTTAGATTTATAATAATATAACATTTTCAAACTTTGGAAAAAAAACTGCCAAAAGTCAACGGGATTCAAATTTTCAAATTCTTAGTTTAAATCCATTTTTATTTATAACTCGTATTTATAAATATACTCATGTAGCTTTCTAATATTTATTTACATTTTCAAACAACCAAACAATCAATTTATATACACTATAATGATTTCTGAAAAATTGTTCCTTTATATATAAAATATAATCGAGGTAAAATTATTTCATTTGCCCTATTTTAAAACAGTATTATGTGGACTTGCCTTGTTCAAGTGGTTAGAAACCCCTATCGATAACGTGGCATCCCGCATACCGACCATAATTCATAAGCCACTCAACAGATACATCAACACAATATAAAACATTTTATAATCACTAACAAATACGTGCTCATATATATAATACGCTCGAACTCAATCTAGGGTGATACCAACCCTATCTATACTGACTACACATCAAAGCCTAGGAGTATACTAAACTTAAGCTCCGATACCACATGTGATGACCCACAAATCCGTACCTTCTGAACTCGACACCGAACCACACATGTTGACCCAAAGTGAACAGAATTAAAGATGATCATGAGAAAGAAAGAGAGGGTGAGAAGTAAGAGAGAAAAAAGAAGAAGAGAAGAGAAGAAGAAGAGAGAAGAAGAACCAAAACAATACAAAATCTCACATCGCAGTGGAATAGCATATAATATAGATCAATAATCTTTACAAAGAGAAACTGTAATATACATAAATCAATATCAGAATACACAATAAGTAACCATCAGCTTGGATAGTTATAATAGCCTGTCCCCACAAATGCTAATAATTTATAACAACAACAACAATACAAAGCAGCGAAAAAATAAACAGATATGTGTATACAACATGAAGATCTCCAGCTCGCCTGTTGAAGCTCGAAAAGCATCAAATCTGAACCTGTAAATATACTTAGTCTGACCCGAGCATTAAAATGGAAGAACGGCCGGATCAGTTTGGTAAACTAATGTGATAAAAACACATCTCAACTGAATTGATAATCAAAACTTTTCCTTTATCAAAACAAAAGATATCTCGTAAGACCACGTCCAAACATAAACTCGAATGGGGTTTTCCTTTATGATGACCAAAACCTTTTCATATCAAATCATGTTATATTATAATAGTGTCTATTATACAAATAATAGGCAACATAGCTGAAATTGTTACCATTACTATATTCCAGCAATACTAGGCTCTACAAACAAAATGGCAGACACTTAGTGGATTTTGGATTCCATACAAATGACTAGATGAAGGGACCACCTTTTCGAAACTCGATACACCTCTTGAGGGATGTACCTAGGTTCCAAATACTGGGTGCCTAAGCCAACAGAAGACCTGGCTATCCTATATTGGATAGTACCGAATATGTCATCACTCCAGTTGTTACCCACCTAAAATCCATGGCCACAAGCATACATTAACAATAATCAGATACACGACGTCATGGCGTGTAAAGATATACCTAGAAGAGTGATGACATCTCCTAATAGGAGCGATCTATTTTTGCCTTGCTACTTCCATCCCTATTTCAGTCATTTTCTGGGGAGTGAGGCCGAAAGAGGTATTGATTACCATTTACATATCATATATCACATCATCTTTGAATGCCACATTCCTATTTCCATTGACTACTAATTTCCTTTCACAAAAATACAACCCTTGAGCTCGTACGTCTCAAAGAGGGTGTTAAGCTAAGAGAAGTTGTCTTCTCTACCACCATATAATTTACGTTTGTAAAAACCAATATACGTAATCTTAGAAATGCAATGTCAAACATTCATCCATACAAGTTGTCCAAGAACAGGACAAACCGAAGGTGCTCTCATACCATATTCTATAGGATTAGTAGTGACAACCCTTGTAGTGGATATTTCATAACGAAGAGACTACTACCACTATATGTACATTGGGATTTTAACCCCAAATGATCAACAAGAAATCCTTCACTATGAAAATCCTAAATATCAATATCATCGACCAACCAGCACATTCGTCGCATATAAGTTGGTCCGAAGTGGTTTACAGATAAATCTAATCCCGGTCTCTTCATGCCAACAACGCAAAAGCGTTTCTCGACCTCAAACAGAACCCAATTCTCGTAAACGTATCACGTTTCCAACTTTCAACTTCTTATCCTTTGGCCAAGAAGGAGGCTCGATAGATTGGAGTAATCACTCCACATTACACGAATCAACATTCTTAACACAAATGATAATCAAGCCTACACGGCCAGTTATGTACTAAGTGCACGACTAATTAGTTTCTACTTCAAGTTGAGAAACTAAAATGGCCAAATTTGATAATCGGTTATTTAACTATCAAAGCAACAAACAAAATCTAGCGCATAAGTAGTCACTAGGCCTAATTTTATTAATCGTTTATTAATTAAATTGCTTTCCAATTATTCACTTCAAAATATCTTTAAAAAGAAAATATTCAAAACCATTTCACTTATTGGATGTTTGAAAAACATTTTCATATACTTATTTTAATAATAAGTGAATTCACAATTTATTTCATTTCAAACCATTTAAACTCCATTTTATAATATCACTTTCCAAAACATTCATTTAAAGAATTATTCTTTTTAAAACGTGAATATATTTCCTTTTATGAAAATCCATATTTAGCTTATTAAATTAAATTGATTTCACATTTATAAAACAGTGCTTATAATTTATTTATATTCTATAAAAACTTCCACTTATAAAATTCCTTTGTTAACCAATTTCCCGTTTATCTCATTTTTATGCCAAAATCCCATTATAAGTTTATTTACTTATAAATCTCTTTATTTACAAATTCATTCTTTTATAATCTCATTATTTATAAATCCATTATAAATTCATTTCTAAATTTTAATTGCAAATCCATTTAAAATTTGATTATAAATCCATTTCTAATATTTATAAAACACCATTTATAAAAATATCCATTTCATTAAATCTCTTTATTAATTCCTTTTATAACTTCCTTGCTTTATAAATCTTATTTACTTATAATATTACATTTATAACTTTATTTTAACACTTATAAAACTCGTTTCCAATTTCATTACTTTTGTTTATTAAATATTAATTTTATTAATCTTATATATAAACCATTTATAATAAGTTTAAAATTCTCAATTTATCTTATTTACAAAATAGTTAACTTCATATTTTAAAAATCATTATTTTGAGTATATTTTACAATTTCACAAAATCATAATTTTTATAACATACATTTTATTCATTTAATATAAATTCATTTCTTTAACAATTCAAAAATTATTAAAACATATATATTTTCAAAATCACTTTGAAAGCCTTTTTAAATTGAAATCATCATTTTAATATTTTAAATTTCCAAAAATAAGGCCCAATGCTGCAAAAGCGCTAAATAAAGGGATTCACATCAATAATAGCAGTCATGGCATCCATCACATCAAACATCACATAATACAGCGTATATAACAATATGTGTAAATAAACATCAACCATAGTGAGGAATCATGTTGGACCCCTCCAACCTGTCACCTGCAACAAATACACATATGAGAAAATATCTACAATGTCTGCTTCGAGGCAGACGCACGTACAAAGGATCATCCGCTCATACACGGGAACGTATATGGTCTCATCTGCTCTAATAGGTAGGAATATATCCAACTACTAATCACTATAGCATAACATCCAAAATACATACATATACATACATACATACATACATACATACATACATACATACATACATACATACATATACACACACACACACACACACCATCCAACAGTCATCAAAACATCAAAGTATAAATATTCCTACTTATATAAAAATATAAGCGGGTCAGAAAGAGTGAGTTTTACTCACCATGCTTGCAGTCTTCGTTGCAGCATTTTATTTCGAATAAAAATGAACAGACGTTCGGATTTAACCAAAATTTTCACTAGCTCAAATAAATCCCAATCTAGCTCCATCACATAGAATTCTCAAATACGAACCCAACGCTACTTGTTTCGTGTGAATCCGACCTCGTATGAAGAAGTTACGATATTAATAAGATTATACAATTTATTATAAACTTTTTTTTCAAAATTCTTTTTATTTTTATTTATTTTAAATACCCAGATTTAATCCTGGTCGTTGATTTCCCTCCCTACTCAGATCTGGACCATGCTTCCTTCCTTGCTCTCCCTTTCGTTCGCACGCACTTAACCCATATAGTCGTCGTTCATCTTTTGCTTGTCGCGTCTACATCATTGATCGAGACGATGATCGACTCATACAACTTCGAAGCCCACATCGTCGTGCACCACCGCCACGAGCCTGGTCGAGCTCGGTCACCCCTTGCCTCGATAAATGCACACGAATGCCGTGCCTTCAAACACAAATCGCCACCAATCTGCTTCGCCTTAGACGATCATGACCATTGGGTTTGTAGATCTCACCGTGCTCTACAAGTTTGTAGTTGAAAGTTTCTCATAAAAGTCGATGGATCATGACATATTGGAGAAGGAAGATCGTGTAATTCTGACTATCAAACATTTATGTGGCGGCTAGGGTTATGGGACGCTAGGATTTGCAAATGAAGGTCCTTTTATAGCCATTTACAAAATACTATTCACCCAACAAATTTTCGAAATCCAAACGAAGCGCGCCTGTCGTTTATAATGTTTACCCTTATTCCGAACATAATGGAATATATATTGGGAACGAATTCCATCGTATTTGGATGATAGGTTTTAGAATCAAATTATTTTAATTAATTTTACTTAAATAAATTTCTATGCATTTCGGCTTCGCACGACCAAACCGCAAGTCTGATTGACATGAAATTTAAAATCCTATAATAACTCACTATTACGAATCCAATGAATCTAGTTTCTTCAAACTTCAAGATAGTGTCAAAAATGACTATTTTTACGCGTTAATTAAATTATAAAATTTACAATTTCCATTTATTCACTTTTAGATCAATTTTAAAAGTTTACTAACTTCATTCAAATTCAAATAGCATTTAGAACGACGTTAGTAATCATTTTTATTCACATTAGATTCCAAATTCGATTAATTAACTATTTAACTTATAGTATTCATTTTCAATATTTAAATTCAATTGAGTATTCTAAATACAGATGACTAAAAAAACTGGGTCGTTACGGAGACACCACCTTAGAGAGGATTCTTCTCCTTTATTATAGAAGGACGGTTTCATCATAATCAATATAAGTCAAAATCTCTTACCACTGTACAATGGTTTATGGATAAATGTTATTGAATTGAACTAACGACTTTAAAGTGTCTACTCAATTAAATATTGATGTTAATTGAGTTTTGACCTTTTGACCAAACTTTGGATATTTAAATTATACCATGACGACAAAAAGAATACGTGTACAAAATATCATTACTACACAAGCTTATTATAGATTAGAAATTGGATTTCATCATAATGAGCTATAAGCGTTGCTTGTATCCGATGTTGTACTTCAGTAGTCCATACACATTTCTGTATTTATATTGTTTAAATACTAATCGAGGGTCAAGTTCACAACAAAGATTCCATACAATCGCATTTTAGCTATTTCTGGATTCGACCAATGTTAAAATTAATATATAAATGTTATAAGTTAGTAATAAATTAACAAAAAAGTTGTGCTAATATTATGTGGCTTTTTTAATTAACCGTTGGAAGCTTAAAATCGAACTGAACAATGTATAAAAATTGAATGACAGTTCGTTTGAAAAGAGAGCTTAAATAATATAATTGAATTACTGATTCAAATAATAGTCAATGGCATTTTGAAAAAGACAATTGATTAAATAGTTAAGGCCAACCAAACATGGAAAGGGGATTATGAGACCCTGTCTACTAGGGTTTGAGAGAAATAGAGAGATACTTTGATATCGCATTGGCTACAAATAGATGACCTCCGGTTCTTTTCTCTCTCCACTTACTCCATACATCTCTTACCTTTATTAATAATTGCTAAACCAAGATGACAACTTTCCAACTTATTACAAAGGAGGAGAACAAAGGTCCGAGGAGGAAATAACCAACAAACGTATTAGACTATCGGCTAGATTTCAAGGGTAAAAGGTACTAATTTTGTTTTAGATACATGTTCTTATATAGATGATCTTATATTTGCTTAAATCCCTTATGGTTAATTTTGCCATATTTTATTATAAAATCAAATTTTGAATTTAAATTATATTTTACAAATTAACCAATGTACAAAATATTTTAAATATGTACATACATATATATTCAAAATTACCTTTCTGGTCTATGAGGTCACAAGTTCAAATTCTGTGTAGTGCATGGTTCGACCCATAAGTTGTTTTGTAGTACGTTACATACTACCTATTTGTAGTATAACCAGGTACTGCCACCAAAATACCAAATTTCAAAAAAAATAGTTATGATAGTATGTGTGTGCGTGCGCGTATGTGCATATATATACTTATATATTATTTTCATACACCTACACATATACACACATACATGCATCTATATTAAATTATTTTATACTTTTAATTATTAAATTGTTTTTTAATTTTTAATATGTTTAGAAACAAATCTTTTACTGATTTGTCTTCTTATAAAACAAATTATTTAATTATATATATTAGTAATTTTAATGTACAGAAAAATATTAATTAAAAAGTGTGCTATAATACATTAGGCTGCAAAAGATGAAAGTAAAAAAATTCGTTTAAAAATTCAATTATATTTTAAATATTAGAAAATTTCAAAATATAAAATATCGGCTAGTTATTAATTTATAATTTTATTATTGCTAGTAGTTGCACAATACTTTTTATTATAAACATGCATACATACATACATACATATTAATAGGTGTTATTTTTGAAAAGTCGATCCATTTAAATTTGAATTTGGATTTTATTAAATAAATTTAAAACCAAATACTAAGCTATATATATAGTTTATTTTAGTGTAAGTATAAATTAAATTTGTGATATTTATGTTTACCACCTTTGACATTAATTTGATATATGTTTATCACTTGACATTTATTATCCATAAGTCACACAGGTTAATTTTTCGATTATACCTCTAGGTTGGACTATGCTTTTAATATAGTTATGATGTTTTCAATTTAGATACGAACATCTTAAAATATTAAAACATTAAATCAATTAAAATTAAACTAATGAATTAAATTTAAATAAATACTAAATTATTATTATTTAATAATAATAACAAATAAATAAATATTTTAAATGACATTAAATAAATTTAAAATATTTCTCAAACTCTTTTATTAATAAATATTAAATTTGATTAGTAGAAATAAATTTTATTCACATAAACACAATATAAAGTCTTGTACAAATTAATAAAAGGATTTTTTTTAAATTCACCCTTTTAACACCACCACCAATGCACTTGATCCAATAATGGTACCAGAGCACGCATTGTATTTATGCGGATAACTAACCAACACATAGCGCATAGTTTTGGAGAAGCCAAACTAGATGGATGTAAAAGGAAAATGTGCTTTAAACTAAAGAGAATTTACTCTGATTAATGAACCTTCTATGAACGTAAAAACTCTCGATCTGCTAGCTCTACTGGACTCGTCGAAATGATCTGTTTCTAAGGTTAGTCCTCGTCGAAGAATGAGAAGTGTTTTGAGTGTTAGTTGATTCAAATAAGCGTATTTGAATATTAAAAAATTAATTTAAAATTAATTTAAATTAAAATAAATAATAGCATAATTTTAATAAAGAATTATAAATTTTTTAAATATAAATAAATATAAATGTTATATTTGTAATTAATTATATGGTTTAACTAATAAAAGAATACATATTGAATTTATATATAACTTAATAAATTATAAATGTTATAATAATTAGATGTATATGCGCGTATTATATGTATAAAGGAAACATGAGTTAAATAAATAAACCCGTCAGACTTAAGGAAGTATACATTAGATGCATATAAATGATATATGATATCATGTGTTGTATTCATCTCCCTTAAATAATTGATAATACTCTATAATATTATTTACAAATTATGAATTCAAAATAAAAATATTCTCCAAATTATAAATAGAGTGTCATACATACTTATGGTTGTTGATCATCCTCAAGCCATAGAATATCTAAGATGATATTCATATTTTCTCTAGATAAGTAAGAATGTTTATGTTTATTGAGCATCGAGGGTTACCTAATTCCACTTATGATATCGTGAAATGATGAGTTTAGAGTATTTGATGTACTTCATGATTAGTGTATATATATGTGTGTGTGTACGCGGGTGCATAATTTTATGTTTAGTAAATTTATAAAACAAATTTTTATATTTAACAAATATATACCTTGTGCATACATATCATTAATATTTTAAACATATACATGATACCACTATACCTTACATTCCGCCTTAGAACCCACATAACATGGTCCCCCTCTTCTACCTTTTCCATACCCTAGCATTCTCCTAGAAAACCACCAACCCTTGTATCTGTGCACTCATGCACGACACTAACAGTATCAGAAAATGCACCCATCGTACCACAATCTACAAACTCCTTCTCGTTACCATTTTTTCCATAAACTAAATAAGACCCACCACTTCTTTATCAAAACTATCACCCATATCCCTCACTTTATTACCAAAACTATTAACCAACCCCACCATCACATTATTACAACCGACGATTTTTCCAACACCCACTACTAGATTTGACTCTACGCATCTGTAACGACCCAAGATTTCGTAAATTAAATTGTCATATTAATAAGATTTTGGGAATTTAATTTATAAAGAAATATAATTGTTATAATTTGTAAGGAATTAAATGTTAAGAATTAACCTATGAAATATTATGTTGATTAAAATAGACTTAATTAAAAAGGTTGCATCGAATAAATCCTATCGATTTGAACCTAATTTATCGGTGTACAAATTTATAATGAAATAGGTTGTTGCAAGATATTTGAGATTTGAATAAAATCCTAATGAATGAAATAGTAGAAATGATTATACCTTGATTTGTGTGATAAACCCTTGGTAACGGTAATTGGAATAAATTAAGGAAGTATGTTATTATAAATTTATTTTTAATAACTTGAAAGGAATCCCAACCAATTCAATTTAAGTGTTGCACTTGATCATAAATTGAATATAAGAGAACTAATATAAATATTGAATAAATTTTGGAATAGTTGTAATAAATGTTAATTGAGTAAAACCAGTGTATGTAAGTAATTACAATATTGGGGTGTAAATAATGAACCTCTAAAAGTGTAATTAAGAGTTAAGGACAATTTTTATTGTACGTTACTTATTTTATTAGGATGTTAAGTTAATTTGTAATCAATTTCAATTAATTCACTAAATTATTGCAGTAAATGTGAGTAATTTCAATGTCGTTATTAATATAAGCGTTACTTTTATAATTATGATTAATGGTGGAATTAATACAAGAAGTAGGTAAAGTAATAAGTAGGGAAGTAATACGTTACATATTAAATATAACCTAAACTTAGGTGTAAGATTGAAATTGACTAATCCGTTTAATTGAAAACTTATTAAAATAAATTGGATTCAAAGTGTAATAAAGGAATTATTTTAAGAGATTGAAGTAAATAATATGATTGGTGAAATAATTTATATTTTAAATTTTGAGATGAGAATTTGTTTAAGGAATTTTGAATTTATGAGTAAATCAAGGTGATAAAATTTATGAATTTTAGAATTTGAATTTTTATCGTGAGTTAATTCATTTAATTTATAATAGTTGGGTTTATTGCAGATGAATAAAAATCAAATATATAATTATTACGTTAATTATAATTTAAGTTTAAAATTGGAAATATTTATGTAATAATTTTAAATCCAATGGTAAACCCTTATATTTGAAATTAATGAATGGAATAAATATAGGTTAATTCAATTAAAAGGAAATTTTGGAAATTTATCTAAAATTTTGAATTTTATGCAATCGAAAATTTATATTGATTTAATCTTTAATAAATTGACATTTAAAAACTGTTAAATCATTTTTAAATGTTTGAGAATTTTTAAGTGATAAAAAAATTTCCAATTCTAAAACTGAAATATAAAAGTTGGATTTATTTACTAATTTTTAATTTATTTAATTGATATAAAATAGCCATTTTGGTCACGGACTCGGATTTTGACGAAACCAGTTTCATCGGATCCGTAACGGTGAATTATAATAATGTTTCAAGTTTCGTAGCGATCAGACTTGTCGTTTGATCGTACGGACTCGAAACGCCTTGAAATTTATGCAATTAAAATCAATCGAAATCAATTTGAATTTTTTTGATTTTAGCATAACTTCTTCATACGATGGAATTTGGATGTGAAACTTTTTTCCATCGCGTTCAGAATATTTTAAAACACCTATTGTGATATATGGGTTGACCCAATTTCGTTCCGGGGTTAGAACGGGCTTTTTGGGCCACGTTAACGATAACACATATATCTATCAACTCGATCCATCTACTCTATTTCTAACCTACCTATATATAAACCCAGCTATAAACCATAGCCTCCATCTATTCTGATTTGTTTGTGCGTTCATTTCCTCAACTCTTTCTCTTCCTCAATGGATGCAAATCTTAGATCCAAACACAATTGCAAAATCAAATCAAAAGCTAAAAATTCAAAGTCCTCAGAAAAATCTCAAAAAATATATGTTGATGCTCTCGACGAACGAAATTCAATGGTGTAATTCGTTTTTCGATTCGGGTTGTGGTTTGACCAGAAATTGGGCGTTTAGTTTCGGCCGTTCATCATCGCCGCGATAAATTTCGTTGGATCGGGAAACGGTTTCTGGGTTTTGGAGAGGAAGCCGAGGGGAACGCATCTAGGTGATTGGTTCGATGAATCGACGGTTGGATTGGCGCCAAAACTCAACTAGGGTTTTACAGAGAGAGGCGGCGGCTGCGTGTATACGGGCTCGACGATGAGGCAGTGGTCGCGTGGTGATGGTCGAAGGACACGAAGAGGTTAGAGGCGCGGAGGGGGAGACGGTCTAGGCGGTAGCGATGGCCTGCGAGATGCTGGGTTTCGATCAGTAGTCGCATGCTTGGAAGCAACGCGTGAGAGAGAGAGATGCATAGTAAGTGATGACGTAGCAAATTGCAAATGTGTTCCACTTTTCTTTTATATTTTTTTTATTTATTCAATCGCAATTTTCGTTATAACTTTTGCATACGATACCCATTTTACATGCGGTTTTTTTTTGTTAGGACCGTATTGAAATTCCGGACTTGATGACGCTAGTTTGGACGAATTCTGAGACGGTCAAAATTTTGGATTTAAATTGGATTTAAATTCAATTTAAATTCAAAAGGTGAGTGTTTTAACCCACTCACAACTTCTAAAATTTCTTATGTTTGTTAAATTGATTTATGATATGAGTAGAAACTCATTTATGACTGTTTGACATATTTTATTCATCATCTCAGTTAGATTGCATTCATTTAAAATTTAATTGTTACTTAATTTTATTTTGCATATAAATAGACAATTAAATTTATTTATTTTGCATATAAACTTTCAATTTAACAGTTATTAATTTACTATTGAATATAAATTGTTCGTTGATATCTGTTATTTTATATGCTATATATTGATGTTTGTTTAAATTGATGATGATTGAAATAAATTGGTTGATGATTGATATTGGATGAATGAATGATGTGTTCTATCTTATATAGACTGCAAGTTATCATGCATTTTCATTTCATTCGGGATTGCGGTTTGAAATGATATACAACCGCATTTTTATTTTTAAATTGCGGATTGAAATGATAAATATCCGTATCACTTGACCATAGGATAGAAATTATATACAGGCACCGCGGTATATATATAAAAAAAATTATTTTTGAAATGATTTTTATGGTTTGGATATGATACGGTTTAATAAATATTAAATTTGGATATGATATAAATATATTTTATATATACATATATAGTTAAATTATCAAATTTAAGCTATGCATAAATCTGTTAAATAAAAATGAATAAGTTGAAAAATGGAATTTGATAATTTATATTATATGATTAAGGTACAGGTTTAAGATCTTGTGTGTATATATATAGAGTTTTAAATGATTCAAATCAATTAAGATTGAAAGATAAATTGGAAATTTAATTGAAATTGAGCTTCTTCAAAAAAATTAACTTCATAAGTTGATGTTAACTTATTAAAACTGGAAATTTTAAAGGTATGATATTTATAACTGGATTTAATGAATAATTCTAGTATAAATAAATGGAAGGAAATATTTAGTGTTAATAAATTTAGTTTTATTTTAAATGGTTATGGATTTATCATGTAAACCTTTTAAACTAAATAATAGGAAAATGAATTGTTGATTAGAAATTCCCAACCTTAGTTTTGAAATTCATTAAATACTCAAAGTTGAAAATATTGAAATCGAAGTGTTTTATTCAAACTGAAAGTGAATCTAAAAGTTATGGGTTTAGACTGAATTTAAAGTGAATAAAAATCGTGAAGGTATGGAAATTATTTACTTTTAAAGAAATTTTAAATTCAACCGTTTTATTTTATATACCGTTGAATATCCAAACCATTTAAGTTTGAAAGTTATGGTTTTAAAACTATGGATTTCGAAGTATTATGTTGAAAGTTAAAATTCAAATATTTGGTTTCGAGGTATTATAAATTTTAAAAGTGGCATGATTTTGGAAAAGAAATATATTTGAAATAAAATGATATCATATTTATTTGGGTTTTTAAAAGGAAATGATATCGTATTTATGGGTTTTAAAAATGGATAATTATAATCTGGTTTTGAAAGTATAATTATTTTTAAAATGACCGAGGTGTTATAATAACGTTTGGTTGTTGAAGAGACCGGGATCGGAAATTGTCATACTCTCTGCCAACTCTGAAAACCATTTTAACAACCGTGTACGCGGTGGAGATTTCAGAATGAAGTAGGATGGTGGCGGCGTTTCATTTGAGGTAAATACGTGGACCCAACTCCCGTGAGTTGGCATAAGGTGGCTAAAACAGGAGCGATTCTCGGGCCAATGAGGTCATTCCTCTGATCGGACGCACTCCTTCGATATTATACTCTGACTTTTGGATTTGGATTCGGTGGCCACTTTTATTTTGATTTGGTGGTGTTGTTCGAGGTGGGCGGTAGCTGCGTGTTGCGCGTTTCCACCAGCCCGAATGCGTAATTGGTATATCTACCCTGACGTTGCCTAGTTGTGCCGTGTCACCTACCATACCGAGCCTTTACTACGAGTTTTTATTTGTGTCGTACCTATGGAGTATCCTCTGGTAGCCTCCCGATCAGGAGGTATTACGGTACTGTATAGACTATTGGCATTATTTGTGTTAAGGGCTATATGGGTAACCCCTTAACGCTATTAAAAAGTAAGTTTATTTTATAATTAGACACTATTATAATAGCGAAATATACTACATAGTAAATAGTTTAACGGATACTTAAGAGATGTAAATCCCGAGCATCTTTTGAGTTACTGCAATCATATTTATTTCTGTTAATTTAACTTACATAAGATCTTTTAGTTCTGACTCGAGTGTTTTGTCTTTTCAATTCGCTCGGGTCAGTCCGAGCGTTTCAAGATTTGAAGATTTTATTCTGGAGGACGAAGACGAAGATCTGTAGTATTATTATCTACTATATTATTCCACCATACCATTTAATTCTGTTGCATTAATTATAATTCTCTGGTATGTGTACTCTGATATGTATTGTATAAATATAATCAAAGGTTTTGTAAAAAAGCTTCATGAACTGTATATTTGATTATTATATTTTATCCTTCCGCTGTGAGATTCTATTTTTATTTTATTTCCTTTTCTGATTTTCTTATTTGCCCCATAACAATCCGTCCTTCCATATGGTTTGAATCGACATGTGTATCGATTTAAAGTGTGCGAAAAGGCGCGGGACGTTACAGCATCCATCCAATTCAGATTCCAAACCTCCAATCATAATATATACGATAATTGCAGTCCCATCCACACTACTTCTAACTAGTATGTTGTCAAACCCTACCCCTCTCAACCAGGCAAGTTTCACCTTCATTCATCTCAGCCCACACTATGTGAGTCATACAACCATTCAATGCCTTCCAAACCTTATCAACATCCCCTTTGACCCTATCAACACCTGATCCACAAACCAAAGTACAACCGGCATCCCCTCCATTATCATAAAAATCAAATAAGCCTGAACTACTGATTTCCAACAAGGTAAATCACTTGGACCTTTACATCACCCATTGGTCCCCTACATGTAACATCATCTAAACCGTTCATCGACCCCTAGATATCATCTTACCGTGCATCTTCATCAGTTAGGCTAGCCAAAAAATTGAATCTATTTGAAGTGCCAAATTGTTTATGTGAATCTTTCCTTTTATCATTTGCATTTGACTTGCTGGAGTTCGAAGCTGACACTTTACTGTTAACCGATTGGGATACCGCTAGATCTGAATGGAGCAAATCCGATGCTGGCAAAGGAGGCACATGCCTATAAGATAATTTAGAATGCATTCCGTGAAGGACATTGTCTACGTCTAGTTCCATTGTTCCGCTCTACTTGACAATTATCTATGAATGGCCTCGATGACCAATCATAGGACCCTAGCTGAACCTGAGCTGTGTTGATACCTACGTTTTCCACCTCCCAATCCCTCCAGAAAATACCACTGAAGTGCTGTAATAGCTTCTCTACAAGGTTGATCTCTACAAGGTTGATGTCTATGTTCATATTAATCCACAAACCATCAAGCAAATAGAGTTCAAGATTCATGCTTTTGAGAACAAATTGAAGTCCATGTTCTTCTCTCGATTGTTGATCATGATTCTTCATACTTGAGATTTGATTAAACGCTAAAAGCAGGTGACACGCTTATGGCCAAGAATCCCGCATCTGAAACATCTGATGGGCCCTCTATAGTTCTTGACGAAGTGCGTTTTACTCCCGCATCGATGACAAATTTTCTTTTCTCTTATATTCAATCCACGGAGTATGTAGCACTTTGAGAGAGGTCAGGTCAGAGCAATGATATGGTGGTGGAGCCTTGGCATCATCGGCATTAGAGCGATTAGTCAGAAATAGTGGTAGAGAAAGTAGGGTGGGGAGAAGCTTGGAAATATACGATGAGGCAAAAATGAAGGATAAAAATTACAATTGGATGCAATGACGCAAATAATTGTTTCTTTTTGGGGTTTCAATCACTAATATTACTTTTCAATTCATCGCATTTAAAAGTTCAATGGCTTGACGGTGTTGCTTTGCCTTATGTAAACACTACTACATCCCTAAGTAAGCATAGCTTTGGCCTGATGTTGTTCTCGTGCATCCATTCAAGTGCTTACCTTTTGTAATTTTGCACAAAACCCCTCAAGAATTGTCCAGTGCCATTCCCTATGAATTGGTACCAATCGAATTAGACTTAATCAAATTTTGGCTAAATCATTTTTTCAGCTCTTTGCATCAATCTCCATCTAATTGACTATTCTAATCTACATGCAATCTCCTTCGCATCGATATGACTTCAATCTTAGATTGATCCATCAAAGTTTGTTTCGTCGCTCCAGTCTTTCTTAGTTTATGCAATCCAATTTGTGTGGCTCAACCTCTAGCTACTTTTCTACACAAGATCCTTGCTAATAAAACAAACTATCCCAAATTCACTACCGGTAAACATTTTCCACCAACCCAAACGTGCAATTATACATTCAAACAAGCATCATATTCAAACAATACAATCAACATAGTAATCCTATCCTAATCTAACATTCATATGACAACTCAAAGCATGGATATATGTTTAAAAATCCATTTAAATTCATTTATAAGTTATTTAAATTCATTTATAGATCATTTATAGTTACGAATCAGTCAAAATCATATTTTTAACTAAAAAGATTGTTCAAAAACACATTTTAACATATATATAATTATATAAGAAGGTTGTAAGATGATAGATCATTCACATGCCATTGTGACATCGATCAAAAACAACATACTCAACGTAGATCTAAAATAGACAACAAATGCATGAATTCCATAGCACCCAAAAAAGTAATTAGAATTCTCTTGCTAAATACCTTGCTAATTTACTCTTATTTGCCGGATTCGACCTAATTCAATATGGATTTGATGGATTTGTCCTTTAGAAAAAATATTAATGGACCGTCCTAGATAATTAAAAAAACATAAAATTTGCACTTAGAGTATTTTCCTGTTTAAGAAGAGGTATATATATATATGTATGTATGTGTGTCTATATATATATATATATATATATATATATATATATAAGCACACAAATATGAAAATGAAAAACAAAAGCAATCTAATATTTTATTTAACTCATGAATAATAATCAACTTTGAAATAAAAGTATGTTTTTGTGTTTCTATTATGTGTTTACACACACAAACAAATTTCATAACATGCAAAAAAACTCGGTTTCTATTTAAATGTTTATGCACATAGATTAATTTCAGAACATGCGAATTAAAAAATAAGGACAACAATTTTATTAATTACAGCTATAACGAGTTCGTAATCATGAGTTTTAGATCAAACAAACACACAAGCACTTCTCATTGAATGTGTTTAATTGTTGGTGATATAAGAATGAGTTAGTGATGCACCAAAGAGACTAGTGTAAATGCTCTCGGTGCAGTGAGTAGCATATTAACTATGACTGTTGGAGACTAATATGTTACATACATGTGTTCGCATGTAGATGTAGGGAAAATATTAAAATGAGTCATCGAGATACTTTTATAGATATTTGAA
The DNA here is from genome assembly GCA_030765085.1 of Allium cepa. Classification (NCBI taxonomy): domain Eukaryota; kingdom Viridiplantae; phylum Streptophyta; class Magnoliopsida; order Asparagales; family Amaryllidaceae; genus Allium; species Allium cepa. The sequence continues at coordinate 833,908,712 of CM060941.1, forward strand.
TGTAAGTTTAATAAAAAAGTTAACGTAAATGTACCGTATTCTTAAAGCTTAAAAAGGTCATCAAACTTTTATGTGACGATCCTAGTTTTATTACGAGCAACCGTACACCTTAATCTGCCGTCATGTATATTCGAATTCTTGTGTGATGTAATTTGATCAGAAGTGAATATTTGAAAAGTGCAGAATGAAGAAGTTTTTGTATTGATTATTATCAAGAGAATGATACAGTAATTGAATAGTCATATTCGGTACATATTACAAGCTATTTATAATAAAGCCTGTGTGTTGTTGTTGGGCCAAAGCCCAATACTGAATAAGTTACATAACCGCTTTGCTAATACAAAAGATAAGAGATGCGCAGCATTGTATCGTGTATTTCCAATAGCCCCCCTCAAAGCGATTAGGGTTAGGGCATGAAACTTCTTCGCCCACATATGCTGAGATTCGTTCAAATCAGAGAGAGAGAAATACAGATTGGAGCTCTGGCTATGATAGCGGAGCTTCATTCAGACTCAAGTTGCAATCTTCTCTGACTTGTTGCCCATTTTGTTCGCTCCTATTGCTGAAACTGTTGGTCTGAGTCATTTCAGGTTTGATTCTTCTGATCTTTAGTTCTTCGCGAAATCGAACGAAGTTTCTAGCAGTAAGTGGTTTGGTTAAGACATCCGCAATCTGGTAAGTGGCTGGTACGTGACTAACTTGAAGTTTTTCCTTTTGAATCTGCTCTCTTACGAAATATAGATCTATTTCGATATGCTTGGTCTTTGAGTGAAGCACGGGATTTGCAGAGAGATAAACCGTGCTTAAGTTGTCACACCACACTGTAGGTTTGCTGTTTGTTTTAATTTGAAGTTCATCCATAAGCGACTGTATCCACATGACTTCGGCTGTTGCACTGGCCACACTTCGATACTCTGCCTCTGTACTAGACTTAGATATTGTATTTTGTTTCTTTGAACACCAGGAAACTGGATTTTCACCTATGTAGATGCAGTAGCCTGTAGTGGATCTCCTGTCATCGGGATCTGTAGCCCAATCAGCATCTGCATAGGCTGTTATGTTAAGGTGTTTTCCCTTCTTTAGTGAAATGCCATAATCCAGTGTTCCCTTCAGATATCGTAGTATCCTTTTGACTGCCTTCCAGTGCTGATCTAGTGGTCTCTGCATGAATTGACAAACTTTGTTAACACTGTATGACACATCTGGTCTAGTTATGGTGACATATTGTAATGCCCCAACTAGACTTCTATATTGTTTATCATTAAATATAGCTTCCCCCCTGTTTTTAGATAAATGCTGACTGCCTATCATTGGAGTTGGTTGTGCATTAGCATCTGACATTTTTGCTTTATGTAAGAGTTCCTTGATATACTTAGTCTGACATAGTATCACTTCTGAATTTGATATTTGCTTGACTTCTATGCCCAGGAAATAGTTTATGCTTCCTAGATTCTTAATTGAGAATTCTTTGTCTAGATGCTGTGTGATTTTGTTGATCTCTGCATCACTGTTACCTGTAACAATCAGATCATCCACATAGATAAGTATGTAAATTGTAACAGTGTTATTAATTTTTGCAAACAATGAGTTGTCTGACTCAGTAGAGTGAAAGCCCATGTTATATAAGGTAGCTTTTAACTTATCAAACCACACTCGTGGGGCTTGCTTTAGTCCATATATGGCCTTGTTTAACCTGCACACAAGATTACCATCTTGTTGATATCCTGATGGCTGATGCATGTATACTTCCTCCTTTAATTCACCATTGAGGAAGGCATTATTCACATCCAATTGCTTAATTTGCCAATTATTGTAGATAGCTATAGTGAGAATAATTCTAATAGTTGTTGGCTTTATTACTGGTGAGAAGGTTTCATTGAAATCAAAACCATGTTCTTGTGTGTATCCTTTAGCCACCAGTCTTGCTTTGTGTCTGTCAATGGTGCCATCTGGTTTCCTCTTTAACTTGTATGTCCATTTGCACCCTATGATATTTTTATCTTTTGGTGGTGGAACCAGATTCCATGTTTTGTTTTTGATGAGAGCATTGTACTCATCATTCATTGCTGTTCTCCAAAGTTTACTTTTGACTGCTTGATCAAATGTTTCTGGTTCTTCTGATATGATGGATGAGTATATTTTGGGTTTGAAAATCCCACTCTTTGATCTGGTAGTCATATGATGCCCAGTGGTGATTCTGTCTTCATTGTCTTGATTTGTGTTGTTTCTTGATCTACTGTTCTGAATATTTGATTCAGATTGACTCATATTTTGTGTTGAATTTGATTCTTCATCAGATAAGTCAGTTTGCTCTGCCTGAACTGGTTGAATAGACACTGTGTGTTGTGGTGCAGAGTTGGCTGAGTTGTCTTCAGCTGCTGTCTGATTCCACTCTGATGGTTGCACAGGTATTGGTGGTATTGATGTTGTTGGATTGTACACTTTTCCTGTTGTCTTGATACTGATATCAGAGTATGGATACACATGCTCATTAAAGACTACATGTCTACTTATGAATATTTTGCCACTTGCATCAATGCACTTGTAACCCTTTTGATTTGATGCATAGCCAATGAATGTACATGGAGTAGATCTAAAATTTAACTTGTGTGTGTTGTATGGCCTAGTGTAGGGAAAACATAAACATCCAAATGTTTTTAAAAGTTGATAGTCAGGTTTTACATTGAATAATTTTTCCATTGGGCTTTTGTCATTTAGTACCTTGGTTGGTAGCCTGTTTATCAGGTGTACAGCAGTACTAAATGATTCAGGCCAGAATTTCATGGGTAATTTTGCCTGAGCAAGTAATGTTAGACCTGACTCCACAATATGTCTGTGTTTTCTCTCTACTAGGCCATTTTGTTCTGATGTATAGGGGCATGTTATTCTATGAATTATCCCCTTTTTGCTAAAATAGTTATTGAGAGTTTTAAATTCTCCACCACCATCAGTTTGTAAGACCTTAACTTGATGATTGGTTTGTTTTTCAACTTGTGTAATAAAGTGTATGGTGGTTTGGTGTGCTTCAGTTTTAGTTTTAAGAAAGTACACCCAAGTATATCGTGTACAAGCATCAACAAAAGATATATAATACTTATATCCATAGTCAGAGTGAATTGGGGATGGTCCCCAAAGATCAGCAGCAACTAACATTAGTGGCTTATCATATTGTGTCATAGAATTTGAAAAAGATAGTTTGTGGCTCTTTCCCATTTGACAAAAGGTACAAATATAAGGGAGAGTGATCTCAAATGGAATTTTATTTTCTGATAATACTTTTCTTACAATATTTGCACTAGGGTGACCAAGCTTATAATGCCAGATATCAAAATTGCTCAATTTCTTCTCATTTTGAGCAAGTTCAGAAAAGTTACATATGTCAACACACTTGTCAGAGTTTGTTTTTCTTGAATCAACAAGCTTAAACCTATATAGACCCTTCACAGCTTCACCCTGCAATAAAATTTCTCTAGTTAGAATGTCTCTAACTAGACAGTACTTAGGATAGAATTCAAAATATACATTGTTATCACTTGCAAACTGTGAAACACTTAACAAATTTTTCTTTATTTGTGGGACCATTAAAAGATTATTGAGATATAGTTTTCTTTCACCTTTGATGCAAGCAATACCAGTGTGTGTAATCTTTACTGCCTCACCATTACCCATGTGTATGGTTTTATTACCTTTGTACTCCTTGTTCCCCAAATTTAGATTCTCTAAATTGTTAGTGATGTGATTGGTTGCACCAGAGTCAGGGTACCAAGTTTCATCCAGTGTTTCTGATCTGTTGGTTTCATTCTGACTGTTTGCCCTGTTATTGCTTAACTGATTGCTTGTGTCTTGTTGCATTTGGGCTACATTTGCACTCCCATTTCTTTGGATGTTTGAGTTTTGGCCTGGTGTATAGTTCATGTTGAGTCTGAAGTAGCACTTTGGGGCAGTGTGACCAATTTTCTCACATATTTGGCACTTTGGTCTGTTGTTGTTGTTGTATCTACCTCTGCCTCTGCCTCTGGTAGATGAATTACCTTTGTTGTTGTTGTTATATTGGTTCTTGCCTCTCTGTCCCACTGCAAAATTGATTGTCATGTCAGTATCTGTAGATTTCTTGTATTCTAGTCTGCCTTCGTGGGCAAGAAGTATAGCATGTACATCCTCTAGAGTTGGTGTAGTTCTTTGAGAAGATATGACAGCAACAACAGATTCATAATCCTCACTTAAACCACTTAGTATGATCAGTACTTGTTCAGTTGATGATATTTTATGACCTGCTGCTTCAAGAAGATCACATGTTGTTTTGATTTTTGCAAGATATTCGCCCATAGTAATATTTTCTTTCCTGATACTGTGTAGTTGTCTTTTATGATGCATAACTTTCGCTGCAGACTGAGAATTGAAGATTCTTTCAACTGTTGTCCATACACCATTTGCAGTTTTACTGCCAATCACTTGAGGCAGTAACTTTACACTTATGGATGAAAGTAACCAGGAACATATTAAGCTATCTTGTCTTTGATACTTAACAAATTCTGGGTTATTAATTGTTGTATTTTCTGAACTAGTGATGAATCTTGGAGGAATTTTGATTGTCCCATTGAGGAAATCTTCAAGTCCATATCCTCTTATTGCTGCTTCAACTTGTGCTTTCCAAAGAAGATAGTTGTCTTCTTCCAGATGAACTGTGACCAGTTGACTCTGTGGGCTGACTATAGTTTTAATGAGATTCTCCGTGGCAGTTTGATCAAATTCAGAGGCTGATGATGTTGCTGAGCTATTTGCCATGATGCAAGAAGCAAGGGGATTAATGTGATCTCTATTCAAGAAATGTTACCTGTTGGTTAAGGCAGAACACAGGCACAAGAACACAAGAATATCTGAAAATCTTCAAAATATCAGGTAGGTTCAACCACTAACCCAAGTGATTTGCTTGATGGGTTTTTCTGGTATGGTTCAGTTTCTTGATATTTTGATGGATTTTGTGATGATTTCTTGTGATGAATTCAGTGCTTTTCTTTGTTTTCAAGAAGTGATGCACCCAGCACTGTTGCTCGGCATGGCATCTCTTTGTTTTCTTGAAATGAGGCTTTGAATTCCTGATCTCAGATGATGAAAGAAAATTCTGATGAGATACTTGAAACTATGATTCTCCAGATGATGATCTCTGATGAAGATCTGATGGTGAGAGGTTTCAAGATTGCCGTGAGGCTTACAGTGGCTCTGATACCATATTCGAATTCTTGTGTGATGTAATTTGATCAGAAGTGAATATTTGAAAAGTGCAGAATGAAGAAGTTTTTGTATTGATTATTATCAAGAGAATGATACAGTAATTGAATAGTCATATTCGGTACATATTACAAGCTATTTATAATAAAGCCTGTGTGTTGTTGTTGGGCCAAAGCCCAATACTGAATAAGTTACATAACCGCTTTGCTAATACAAAAGATAAGAGATGCGCAGCATTGTATCGTGTATTTCCAATAATGTACTTTTAGATCACAACACATAATTTGTTAAGATTACGCTGTGCATTTAATAACAGTTAGTTGTTTACAAGTTATTAGCAACCAGTCACAGCATCGGTTACAGAGAAATATATCATTTATAGATATTTTACAACCACGGCTATATATATGTCGTTGACCATTATTTATTTCGATACACGGACATTAAATGAGTGGATTAACGCCAGTGATAGGTCAAGTGATTTGCTCACTTAAAAAGAGAAACGAGCAGGAAAATTGTGATAATTAAACGTTTATTGCAACTTCAACAGTCTGTTCAAAACCCATAAGAAAAACCAACAGGCATATATAATAAGTTGACAGTGTAAGCCATGCAACCACCATTACCAACTAAATACTTACTTTACCGAGTTTGTTATCCGAGAAAGTGCGTCTGAAGCAAAACAAAATCATACATAATAGATTTCATTCTATTATGTGGGAGTAAAACACACCCAATAAACAATTACTTCGTCTTAAAGACAAAGCCCCTTATTCACTTCAAATTTGCTCCAGAATACCTTTCACGTGTTCCTTTTTTAATTTTTCTAGCTCTTAATACTCGGATTTCCCATCTCCATCCACAATTGCTTCCAAGCATCTTCTACCAATGTATGTATGTATATGCAACACCTGCAACTACTAAACTAACATTGTACTTGCATATATAAGAAGAGGAAGACAGTCAGTACTATTATCACAATAACAATCTCATTGTGGGAAGAGCAACAGTTAACTGAAGGAAAGGATATATGGTTAACTCCATGCACTCTTGTTTCTTGTCTGTTGCTTGTGTCATAGCAACATTTTCATTGTTCCAGGCAGAAGCTGCCATTAAGAAGTATCAGTTTGATGTTGTGGTAAAGAATGTAAGCAGGCTGTGCCACGCAAAACCAATCGTGACTGTGAATGGGCAGTTTCCTGGGCCAACCATTTATGCCCGAGAAGGAGATCGAGTCATCATCAATGTCACCAATCATGCACAATATAACATGTCTATCCACTGGTATGCACATATCTTCATTTATATCCTTGTTAGTTCTAAAAGGTAAAAACACGCACCCTCCTCTAATATATAATATAATATGATACCATGCAGGCATGGACTGAAGCAGTTTCGCAATGGATGGGCTGATGGGCCAGCCTACATCACCCAATGCCCTATAAAAAGTGGAAGTTCCTACAGCTACGACTTCAATGTGACAGGCCAAAGAGGAACTTTGTGGTGGCATGCTCATATCATGTGGCTGAGAGCCACTGTATATGGTGCTATTGTCATTATGCCTAAACAAGGCGTCCCTTTTCCCTTCCCTCAACCCCATGCAGAAACCCTGCTTGTCCTTGGTAAGTCATTGAACTACATATGCGTACATACCGTCAATGTTTTAGTTAACTGCCTTACATAATTTGTAGGGGAATGGTGGAACACCGATGTTGAAGAGTTAGTCAAACAAGGCAACGCACTTGGTCTCCCTCCTAATATGTCTGATGCTCACACTATCAATGGCAAACCAGGGCCTCTTTTCCCATGCTCTGAAAAACGTAGGACATTCTTCTTTTTTTATATTAGTAGCAGACATGTAGCCCTATGACTAAACATAATTGTGTCATTTCTGTTTTTTGTTGATTCAGATACATTTGTAACCGAAGCAGAATCGGGAAAGACGTACCTGCTAAGGATAGTGAATGCTGCTTTGAACGACGAGCTCTTCTTCACAATTGCAGGGCATACCATGACTGTAGTAGAAATCGATGCTGTTTACTGCAAACCATTCACCACAAGTTCACTCCTTATAACTCCAGGCCAAACCACAAATGTTCTTGTTACGGCTGACCAATCTCCAGGTAGATATTTCATTGCAGCCTCACCGTTCATGGACGCTCCAGTTCCCGTTGACAACAGAACTGCTACAGCCATTTTACAGTACAAAGGCATTCCTAATACAGTCATGCCCTTACTTCCCAAAATACCCCTCTCAAATGACTCGACAACTGCAGAGAGTTACCTGAATAAACTCAAAAGTCTGAACAGTGCTCATTTTCCAGCAAATGTTCCACTTAAAGTAGACCGCCATCTATTCTACACTGTAGGGTTAGGAATGGATGCATGTCCAACTTGTTTAAATGGAACCAAGCTCACTGCATCTATCAACAACATTACTTTTGTGATGCCTAAGATTGGGCTGCTTCAAGCTCATTACTTCAATACCAAGGGCGTTTTCAGATTAGATTTTCCTGATAAGCCACCAACACCGTTTAATTACACAGGGGCGCCATTGACAGCTAATCTGGGAACATCTTTGGGCACTAGACTTAGCAAGATAGCATTCAATTCTGCTGTTGAACTGGTGCTTCAAGATACAAATCTTTTGACTGTGGAGTCGCATCCCTTCCACCTACATGGTTTTAACTTCTTTGTCGTTGGGAGAGGAATAGGCAACTTTGACCCTGCTAAAGACCCAGTTAAGTATAATTTGATAGACCCCCCTGAAAGAAATACGGTGGGAGTTCCTACTGGTGGTTGGACTGCTATAAGATTTAAAGCAGATAATCCAGGTAAGCATTTAAATAAATAATAGTGATTGTGCTGCTACTACAACAAATCTAAATTGAATAAATTTGGATTTTTCAGGTGTTTGGTTCATGCATTGTCACTTGGAGTTGCATACTTCTTGGGGGCTAAAGATGGCTTTCGTGGTTGAGAATGGAAATGGGCCGGATGAATCGGTATTGCCACCTCCTAAGGATCTTCCTCCATGTTAAGTTGAACTGAGATGATGAGGTGTGTGTAATTGTTTGAGATTCCTTTTGAGGTTTTGGCATTGGAACCTCCGCACTGAATAAGAATGCCCTACAAAATGGCATGGATGGTCTTGCAACTGTACATTATTATTCTAATATTTCAATGTATATTTTGCATGATATAACTTAGATACTTGAGTTCACGTTTTTCATCATTATATTGTTATTCAAGCACTGATTGATTTTGGTAACTCGTCGCGTACCTTCTTAATACATCTACTATATATTATGTTATATCGCAATTGGAACTCAACTCCTCTAACTAAGAGTAGTAAGAAAGTAACAAATAATATCCAAGCAAATCCTCATATATGTTTGTAAAATAAAAAAAAATAGAAGCCATTAGAGAGAGAATAATTTTATTCATTCAGGGATATTTTTTATTTTCATTACGTAGGCTTCTTTATATAAAGGTTTTGCAGCTTAAGAATCAATTTATCCCACGATGTGGGGCTAAACAAATACATAGAAACATATTCACTCTTAATACTATTAACATGTATTATAATACTCCTCCTTGAATATGCGTTTTCAAAATCATGAATACTTTAGTAGCTTAAAATTGTCCCTTTTGAAATGTGTATAATGGTTGCCCCCCCTCCCTCATTATTATCTTGCTTACATATATCCATTCAGCCTATACAGCTATTGTCTATTACCCCATTAAAAACATATGTTAGGAAAATCCAATAGGAAAAATCTTGAAAGAAAATAAGAGTGCAACTTGTGAAATTATAGATATCATACTAAAAATGATATTCCTTCTAAGAGTTTGATACTTCGGGATCAAAATAATGCCTCATTAAAACCTTACTAAGAAAAACCATATGGGAAAAATCTTAGTGAAAAAAAGAGAGTATAATATAGTATGTCATATTTCAATAATTTACTGCATCAAATAGAGTTTGATACTTCTGGATCAATTTAATACTTTATTTAAAAAACCTAACAAAGGAAAACCCGATGAGAAAATGTAACATCACGCCTTTTTGGACAGTTTAAGCAGACACACGTGCCAACTCAAATCATACAAAAGGGCGGATTGTTATTGGGGTAAGTAAGAAAAACAGATAAAGAAAAAAAATAGAATCTCACAGAGAAATGACAAAATATAGTAATCAAATAACAGTTCATGAAGTTTTTTACAAAACATTTGATTATACTAATACAATGCAGAATCAGAGTTACACATATCAGAGATAAAGAAATAACAATGCAGCGGAACAGTGTGATGCAGTGGAATAATATAGTAAATAATAGTAGTACACATCTTCGTCTTCATCCTTCGGAATAAGTCTTCAAATCTTGAAATGCTCAAGCTGACCCGAGCGAATTGAAAAGACAAAACACTCGAGCTAGAACTAAAAGATCTTATGTAAGTTAAATCAACGGTAAATATGCGTATGACGGCGTCAGAGATGTTTATGGGGTTTAGCATCTCATATCATGTGTCTAATGTGAGTGCAGTAACTTAAGAGAAGCTCGGGATTCACATTTCCTAAGGACCTGTTAAACTATCTACTATGTAGTAAAATACGCTATTATAATAACGTATATAGTAATGTAAACTATTAAAAAAGGGTTATGGCATTACCCATTTCCCCCTTAACACATTTTATAATGTCAATAGTCTATACAATACCGTAACTCCCCTTAAACTAGGGCCGCCAGAGGATACCCCATATGTACGACATAAAACAAACTCATAGAAGGCGCGCTAGGGTAGGTGACACGACACAACTAGGAAATGCCAGGGTAGATATACAATTTACACTTTCGGACTGTTGGTAACGCATAGTCGTAACTACCGCCCAACTCGAAACACACTCCCGAGTAAAAATCGAAGGGTGGCCACAAAATAAATCAAAAGTCAGAGTATAGTATCGATGAAGTGTGCCTGATCGGAGGAATGACCTCGCTTGGCCCATCAATTGCTCCTATTTTAGTCACTTTAAGCCAACTTATGGGAGTCGGGTCCACGTATATACCTCATATAGGATTGTCGCCACTATCCTACTTCATTCTGAAATCTCCACCGCGTACACAGTTGTCAAAGTGAATTTTGGTATTGGTAGAGAGTATGACAACATCCGATCCCGATCTCTTTGACAATCAATCGCTTATTACACACCGGATGGTTCTTTATATTTCCAAAAACATTTCATAATTGATATCAAAATATCATATTCAATTCAAACCATATCACTTTCGAAATCTTTACTTACTTTCGAAATCATGTTCACCTTTGAAATCATAGTTCGAAATTATATTTCCTTTCAAAGTCAAATACACAATTTGTATCAAAATATCGTGTTCTCAAATAAAACTATACCACTTTCAAATCATATTTCTTCCAAAAATTATATTTCCGAAACAGGTTAAGTCCTTGCTTCAAAATCATCATTTCGGTTTATTATAACATTCAAAATTCCAACTTAGGGTATAACGTCATTTAAACTTATTCTCTTTCTAAACCAATTGAAATGAATGTAAACTCTTCCATGTACTTAGTTTGGAAATTTAGAAACTAGTTTAAATAGTTAAAATGCTCTAACTAGTTTAATTATAGGTGAATACTTTTAAATTTATTTATGATAGTTAAATAGATTTAAATTAGATTAAATATAATTAAAATAGATTTAATAGCTTAAACATATTAATTAGATTTAAAATAAATTAAAAGGGCTTAATTAGTTATTAAAATAAATTGGTTTAAAATAGATCAAAATAATATATATAGTTAATGTTGGTTAAATAGTTTGAATAAATTTGAACTCTTAAAAAATTTAAATTCTAAAGTAATATATTTTAAAGCAGTTTATATTAAAATATGAATTTTCAATTTGTATCAAATTAAACTATTCATTCATTTCAACACATTTGGACTAATTTAAATTTCCAAACCTTTAAATTTTCAAATTTCAAAAACTATCGAATTTCAAATTAGTTTCAATCTATGTTCAAATATCAATTCGAATCACTCCAATTCCAAAATTTTCAAATCTATTTTCAAACAAATTTTATAACTCAATTTCGACAGAATTTCCAATTTAATTTCTTAAAGAAATTCCTTTTTAAACCAATCACATTTCAACGCAAAACTTGATTTTTCAAAAATACTTCAATTTATATAAATAAAATTTCCATCTTAAAATATCATTTTATTAAATTAAAAATTTAAGGATTTTAAAACCATTTAATTTAACCAATCCGGTGTCCGTATATAATTTTCTATCCTAGGCAAGTGATATGGATATTTATCATTTTAATCCGCAATTTAAAATTTTACGGTTGTATATCATTTCAAACCGCAATCTTGAAATAAATAAAAATCCATAACGAGCTTGAAATTTATAACGGTATAAAATACAACATCCATTCAACCAACATCAACAATCAACATTCATCACAATCCTCATCTAAAACAATCAATCAATAACAATATTGAACTGGTAATCAATAACAGGTATTTAACTGGAAATTTATATTCAATAATAAATTAAATGGTGATTTACTTCAAATAAATTCAAATTAACTGAAATGATGGTTAAAATATATCAAACAGCCATAAATAAATTTCTAATCACATCATAAATTTAATTTAACGAACATAAGAAATTTTAGAAGTTGTGAGTGGGTTAAAACACTCACATTTGAATTTAAATTGAATTTAAATCCAATTTAAGCCAAAAAATTTAACGGTCTCAAAATTCGTCCAAACAAGTGTCAAAATGTTCGAAATTTCGATACAATCCCAACGGATCAAACTACGCATGAATCCGATTCGTATGCAAAAGTTATGGGGATCAGAAGATTTGAAATCGAAAATTTAATAAAATAAAATAAAAGAACACTTTACCCGCCACGTGAGCAACAACTCAACTCTCAAACCCTAGAAAGCATCGGACCCGATCTCGATGACCACGAGCCACCGCAGAAATGCCAACCTCCATCAATTTCGTTGCCACCACACGCAACTTCTCTCTGATCCAATGGCGCCGCTGGCCTCCCCAGCCTCGGCCGACCTTCCCCCACCATTCTAGCTACCTCCGGCACCCGCTAGACGCCCCGTGTGATAGCCCATAGTTGAAGCAAAGGTATATAAATTTAAATATTTTATAAAAGAAAGATAGTTAGTTGAAAACACAACTTTTCTGGAAATACTTGTGTGTGAGTGAGTATGCATGCTCTTGTGCATGTGCACGGTATTCCAGCATACTACATGAGCAAGGCAATTTAGTGAGTAAAGGCCCTGTAGATAAATACAAAATAAATGAGTGCATGACTTGTTAGTGTGTACATATTAGCCTAATTACAATGCATAAGTAACCTAGGCAGTTTTTAGTCCTAATCTCCATAGATTAAATATGAGCATATTTGCATGTGGGGGTAGAAAATGCTTGAATATAAGATGTGAAAAATATTTGATTAGCACACACACAAATTTGGTTAGACACATAAGTTTACATGCATGATTAAAACCAGAAAAGACAAAAACAATGCCTGAGCCAAAGTCATGCATATAATGTGTGAAGAAATTTGCCAAAAGTGGCCTAGACAAGGAAAAAGGAGAAATGGTGGGAAGGGAAAGTGGAGAGGGTGAACTGTTGGGTGAAGCCAGAACTTAGTGATGGGATTTCTGATGAAAATAAATTACTTAAGTGACCCTAAAACCCTAGCAACTCCCCTATATACACATCACTATCTCCTACGGTTACATGTTAGAGAAAACAGAAAACAAAATATAAAAAAAGAAAAGAAAATAGGCAGCAGTTTAGAAAATCCGTGGAAGACCTAAACCAAGACTTGGAAAGGAGAATTTTGGTGAGTAAACCCTCACTTGGCAAGGCATTAAGACCTATGAAAGGCAGCCATGTAACCTTTAGTTTATCTTGATTTCTGTTTGGTTCTCTGTGTGCACTTTCAGTTTGATTAATCTCTGTTGTTCTTGAAACTGTGTGATCTGCATTGCTTTATTGTCATCAAACCTAAGTCTGTTTACACATGATAATTTAGGGAAGAAATAATGACTGATTCTTGTATGTTTATGGACTTGAGAAATATCTTTAGTTAAAGCAAGATTAATAATAAAAGTAGGGTGCAAGGCAGTAAGAGAAAGAGGTTCTCTGGCTTATGTCTTGCATCTGAAAAAGATGGTTAGGGTGCAATTGAATTTCCATATGCTGAGTCTTAACCCATCATTAAGTGTTCTCTGGAAATAGGGCTGAGTAACAAGCAAACACACTTTAATGTGCGGATTGATTGTGAGAACCTTATTGCCAGAAAACCACATTAGCATTTCATGCTCTGAAAATGCTTTAATCTAAGCTTTAGCCAAGGATAGGTCTCTGTGTAAAAACTGACTTGAAGTGATATACAAGTATGATTGACTAGTTGTTGAATGCATGAATGGATGAATGATTGATGGTTGTATGGAATCTGTTAGCATATATTGGTTAAGTATACAATAGTCTTGGGAATGACACTGCATAGACCATATTGAGTCATAAGAAAAAAACTTAGTAATTAAACTAAGGATGTGGGTCACCTCTAAGAGGTTGGGTATGAGGGAAGTGGGTATGACACAGTGGTTGGCTTGCACCAAGGTTGGGGTGTGAGTTTGCACATGGCATGTTTATGTCCAAATAGCTTGTAGTGCACTGGAAATTAGGTAGCAGTTCTAGGCAGTGTGCACCAGTGCAACCATGAATGTAATACTGGACCCTAGAATAATATGAAATGGACATACATGCAAGGGTAAATATGCTAAAAGTATGTGGGAGTCCTGGCATGCAGACTCAGGATTGATACTTTAGCTCAATGTTGTGAATATTGTTTGTACATGTTTGTGCATGCTTGTGTGAGATTATGATGGCTATTATGATTTTCTGGATTAAAAGTTTCTGATGACAAATTAGCCTAAGAATACAACATGATGATGTTAACAGTACACAACACCTATCACTGACATTTTGTAATTTAAACATGAGAAAGTGATTTGATTAAATTAATAAAAATTCTTAACTTCTGAAAACAAAAAGGTAATAATGGAACCTATCTCATTAGTCTTTATGCATTATCAAATGATTTTACTTACACCAGACATAAGTCTAACATGTTTGTTGCTTGCATCAAATGGGTGCTTCATATGCATTATGGAGCAGGTCATGAGATGTCTGCAGAAAAAAAGGAAGCTAAGTAATAAAATGCAGATGTGTTATGCTAAGAAGAATTTGCTAATTAACTAAATTATGATTTTGTAGCAGCATGCCTCTTTATGTTTTATTTTAGCTGAAAGACTTCTCTGTAATAATATTGGAGTTGTGCTGAACTTTGATTGTGATGTAGTGAATGGTTTAAAAAGATAACTATGTGATGGAAATATTCTCGGTAGGAAAAGATAAAAGTATTTATCTTTATATTATAATCTGTAAGCATGAAATTTTCATGAATTGAGTAGTGAAGTTGGTAGTAGAACTGAAACATATGTGAACTAGTAGTGTATACATATGTAATAGATGGTTGCAGAGACTCAGACCTTCTTGCAATCAACTTTAAATACCCTAAAATGGAAATAAACACATAGGCAAGACATTTGGAAATATGGGAAAACACTAACCCAGGTTTTTATAAGTTTGATGTTTAATGAATGAGCAAAACTAGGAGATTATAACAAGACAGTATAAGGGTCTAACTTAATCAAGTTGCTCAACCTACAAACTCAGAAGTAATAAATAACAGTTGTACATGTTTATGTGCACACGGATGCACTGAAGCATGCACAACCTTCTACCTTGTTAATTTGAGAAGTAATTTTAAAAAAAAAAAACTTAAAATGTCATGGGTCAATTTTCATGTTTTATTAGATATACAACTATTAAACACAAATATGGGCAAGCAAGAATTTGTTAGTAAATTTGCATAAAGATTCAGATGGGGGAGGTTTTTCCCAACCCTTTTTACTGTGGCCAACTCATTAGTTATTTTAATTTAAAATAAATTGAGTTATTCTTTACCTAAAAACTCTGATATTAGAACTAAAATGATTTGTAGGTTTACATACATATATAAATAGTTTTTACAAGAAGTATATCAATATTTCTATATTGATCATATTGGATCCAAGGATGAAAAAAAAACTAATAAAAGAAAGAATTTTTTTTTAAGACAGGTTGGTCTTGAATGTAAGTAACCCTGAATTTAGCATAAGCTAACTTGAACCATTAAAACACATATGCAAGTTCAATAAAAAAATATGTGGGAGGATTGCTTCAGTTGGTATCAGAGCTATGTTATTAAATACATAGCCAATACAAATACTTGATTGAATCTATGTGCATTGTTTGTATTGTTTGCTGTTTGCATGGGTTGCTTTACTTATTATGACTGCATGAGTTCACTTCTAGTTTTAAAAGTGAAGCAGTGAATAGGAATTAGAACTAACCATACTAGAAATGTTCAATAGAGATCCAGAGCAGTTAGGATCAATCCCCAGGCTGCTGAAGAAATGGAGAATGATCAATCCTCTGATAGTACTGAACAAGCAACTGGAATGGCCACTGGTCCTTCAGTGATTAACATGCAAGATTTTGTTAGAGTACTGAGGGATGGAATGACACCTAGGGTAGATAATCCACATGAGGAGCTGTCAAAATTTCTTAAAACATATACATATCCGGGAGGCAATAGCTTTTATGGTACAGAAAGTGTTATGGGTGTTCAAACATGGTTAAGGACAGTGGAGAGGATTTTCGCAGATATGCAAGTTACTGACCAGAGAAGGAGGCAAACAGCTTCAAGACAACTGAAAGGCATTGCTTTGGATTGGTGGGAAGTGATCATTGCAGGCAGGAAAGAGCAGGAGATCACATGGAATCAGTTCAAAGGAGTGTTAGAAGCCAGATTTGTCCCAGCCTCAGCAAAATCTTCATTGCTTGAGGAGTTCATCAAGTTGAGGCAAGGTTCCATGAGTGTCACTGAATACGCTTAGAAATTTGAAGGGTTGTCCAAGTATGGGGCAGTATTGATTCCAGATGAAGTTTCAAGGAATGCTAGGTACATTCAAGGATTAAATGCTGGATTGAGTAGGGCCATGTTGCCATACAAAGACAGAACCTTTGATCAAGTTATGGACTTGACATTGTCCTTTGAGCAGCATGATAATGCCGGAGAGAAGTTCAAAAATTTTAAGAATAACAAGAAAGGGAAGAATAGAGCACACCCATATGAGAAGAAGAAGGGAGAAGTAAAGATCAAAGAAGGAAGTAAGGTGGCAAGCTCTGATAACAAGAAACCCAAAGTGATCTGTTTCAACTGTGGGAAGGAAGGCCACATAAAGACAAAATGCCTAGCACCCAAGTCAACTGTTCTTAGGTGCTACAACTGTGGGAAAGAGGGACCCATGAAGAGGCAGTGTCCAGAAATGGCAAGGGTGGCTGTACTTGAAGGAAAAGGCAAGGCAATGGAAGCACCTAGCCAAGTGGAAGGTATATTATTTATTAAAGGCATACCCATATCAGTTGTCTATGACATAGGAGCTACACACTCTTTTATTTCATGTGACATAGTTTAGAAATTAGGATTAACATGTGTTCTTGTTGATAAGCCATTACATGTTAATAGTCCCATAGGTAGTTCCTGTATTACAAATATGAAATGCATGCAAGTAGAATTATGCATGGGTGGTCACACCATTATTTCAGAATTATATGTGTTGAATTACCCTAAGTTAGATATTATACTGGGAATGGATTGGTTAAAATTTTTTTGTGCTATCATCAATTTAGAAAACTCCACAATGTCACTACAACTTCCTGATGGAAAAAGAGTTTTGGTTATGTATGAGATAGCTAAAGATAGGGGTATGGGCAGAATGTTCAACTTGAAAAGTGGTGCGGTTGAATCAAGCCTAGATGAAATACCCATAGTTAACCAATACACTGATGTGTTTGGTGAAGTGAATGGCATCCCTCATAATAGGCCAGTAGAATTTCAAACAAAACTTAAACCAAGAGCAAGTCCTGTCATTAAGAAACCAAATAGAATGGGTCCTAAGGAACTGATTGAATTAAAGAAACAACTGGAGGAATTAGAACAAAAAGGCTTCATTAGCTTAGCAGTTCAAATTGGGGATCACCAGTGGTATTTGTTAAGAAGCATGATGGTTCCATGAGAATGTGCATAGATTATAGGGAGTTAAACTCAGTCACCATCAAAAACAAATACCCTCTACGTAGAATTGATGATCTGTTTGATCAATTAAATGGTGCTAAGTTATTTTCCAAGCTTGACTTAACATCTGGTTTCCATCAAATGAAAGTGGAAGACGAAAGTATCAATTATACAACTTTCAATACCAGGTATGGCTTGTATGAATACTTAGTCATGCCATTTGGATTGACTAATGCACCATCATATTTTGTGGATTTAATGAATAGGATTTTCAGAGATTACTTAGATAGATTTGTACTAATATTCATTGATGACATATTAATATATTCTAAGTCAGCTAATGAACATGAGAAGCATTTGCATATGGTACTGAGTAGACTAAGGCAACAAGGCCTTAAAGCCAAGTTTGCAAAGTGTTCTTTCTAGAAGAATGAAATAAAATTCTTAGGCCATATAATTTCTCAAGAAGGGATTTCAGTGGATCCTAGCAAGGTCATGGCAGTGCAAGCATGGAAAAGACCAAGTAGTGTTACTGAAATAAGGTCATTCATGGGCATGGCCGGATACTACAGAAGATTTATAAAGGACTTTGCCAAAATAG
The DNA here is from genome assembly GCA_030765085.1 of Allium cepa. Taxonomy (NCBI): domain Eukaryota; kingdom Viridiplantae; phylum Streptophyta; class Magnoliopsida; order Asparagales; family Amaryllidaceae; genus Allium; species Allium cepa. The sequence goes on from CM060941.1 coordinate 833,926,793, forward strand.
CAACCCCATTAACCAAGCTAACAAGGAAAGACCAGCCTTTCCTATGGACTGAGAAGTGTGAAGGGGCATACAACCAGTTGAAGAAGGCATTGATGGAAGCACCAGTGTTGAAAATTCCAGAAGGCAATGACAATCTGGTAGTGTACACTGATGCATGTGGATCAGGTATAGGAGTTGTTCTTATGCAGGCTGGTAGGGTGATAGCCTATGCATCAAGGCAACTGAAACCAAGTGAGACCAAGTATGCAACACATGACTTGGAATTGGCAGTTGTGGTGTATGCATTAAAGCTTTGGAGACACTACCTGTTAGGAGCAAAGTTTGAGCTTTATACTGACCACAAAGCTTTGAAATACTTATTTTCTCAAAAAGACTTGAACATGAGACAACATAGGTGGGTGGAGTTCTTTACTGCATATGACTTGGATATTATGTACACACCAGGGAAGGAAAATAGAGTGGCAGATGCATTGAGTAGGCAACATGCCAAGTTGACTACACTGATGATAGAGGAGTTTAAAATGTTATCAATACTGACTGGTGTAGAAGTGGAAAACATGGGAGAGCAAACTATGAGGTTAGGTGAGCACATGGAGCAATATAACAAGCTTAGCCTCATCACAATAAAATCAGACTTGGTGGAAGAAGTCAACTAGTCACAAGACATGGAAGAATTTCTGAGAGAGAAGAAAGAATTGTTAAGGAATGGTTCAAAGCTTGATAAATTTGAAGTGGATGAAAAAGGATTTTTAAGATATAAGGGAAGACTGTGTGTGCCTGACACAGAAGCATTGTAAAGGAAGATCATGGATGTTCATCACAAGTCTAAGTACACCATACATCCAGGTGGTACTAAAATGTATCATGATCTAAAGAGGAGCTATTGGTGGAAAGGAATGAAGAGGAGTATGGGTGAATATGTGGCAAAATGTATGACTTGCCAACAAGTCAAGGCTGAGTACCAAAGACCCAGTGGACTGTTGCAACCCCTGGAAGTTCCAAGGTGGAAATGGGAAAGCATATCAATGGATTTCATTGATGGCTTGCCAAGATCAAAGAGAGGTAATGACAGCATTTGGGTGGTGGTAGATAGATTGACTAAGTCATCACATTTCATACCAGTAAGGAGTGATATAAATGCACCAAAACTGGCACAAGTTTTCATGAAATAAATAGTAAAACTACATGGAGTTCCTACCACTATCGTTAGTGACAGAGACACCATATTCCCATCAAAATTCTGGAGTAGCTTTCAACAGGCAATGGGGGTTGAGTTGTGCTTGAGCACAACCTACCATCCCCAAACTGATGGCCAAACAGAAGTGGTTAACAAGTTTTTGGAGGATTTACTTAGAGCCTGTGTACTTGATCATGGGGGTAATTAGGAAGACTACCTTCATCTAGCAAAATTTGTTTACAACAATAGCTACCAGAGTAGTATAGGGATGGCACCCTATGAAGCTCTGTATGGGAGGCCTTGCTCGTCACCTGCTTGTTGGCTAGAGGTAGGTGATAAAGTGATGTTAGGACCAGACCATGTGAAAGAGACAAATGCTAAGATCACATTGATTAGACAGAGAATGAAGGCAGCACAAGATAGAATGAAATCATATGCAGATAGGAGAAGGAAACCACTTGAATTTGAAGCAGGAGATCATGTATACTTGAAAGTTTCACCTATGAGGAAGGTGTTGAGATTTGGCAAGGCAGGGAAGCTAACCCCAAGATATATAGGGCCATATGAAATCATTGCAAGAGTAGGGAAGATGGCTTACAAGATGAAGTTGCCAGAAGAAATGAGTGGGATACATAATGTATTTCATGTATCACAGTTGAGAAAATGTGTACATGATGAATCTTTAGTGTTTCAGTCACCAAACCAGATAGAAGTCAGACAAGACTTGGTGTATGAGAAGAAGCCAATGGGCATTGTAGCTAAAGAAGATAAGAAATTAAGGAACAGGGCCATCAAACTGGTAAAGGTGTAGTGGAGTCTAGACCCTAATGATTGCACATGGGAGGTTGAGGACAAGATAAAAGTCCAGCATCCTCAACTATTTGCAACTGGAAATTAGAGTAGAGGCAATTTATTATTTATTCTTGTATTTACTTAGTTAAATATGGTGTTCAGTGTTGAATGTGTTTGTTTGATGTATGTTTTTGGTTGAATTAAAGATGTGTGTGCATGTTTGGTTCTGATACATGACTAACACAGTAAGGAGTGTTAAATTATGGGACACGATTTCTTAAAGGAGGGGTATATGTGACAGCCCATAGTTGAAGCAAAGGTATATAAATTTAAATATTTTATAAAAGAAAGATAGTTATTTGAAAACACAATTTTTTTTGGAAATACTTGTGTGTGAGTGAGTGTGCACGCTTGTGCGTGTGCACACTGTTCTAGCATACTACATGAGCAAGGCAATTTAGTGAGTAAAGGCCCTATAGATAAATGCAAAATAAATGAGTGCATGACTTGTTAGTCTGTAAATATTAGCCTAATTACAATGCATAAGTAACCTAGTCAGTTTTAGTCCTAATTTCTATAGATTAAATATGAACATAGTTGCATGTAGGGGTAGAAAATGCTTGAATATAAGATGTGCAAAATATTTGATTAGCGCACACACAAATTTGGTTAGACACATAAGTTTACATGCATGATTAAAACCAGAAAAGACAAAAACAATGCCTGAGCCAAAGTCATGCATATAATGTGTGAAGAAATTTTCCAAAAGTGGCCAAGACAAGGAAAAAGGAGAAATGGTGGGAAGGGAAAGTGAAGAGGGTGAACTGTTGGTGTAACGACCCGTAAATTTCGATAATTTAATTTGTTTATTTAATAGGATTTCTAATTTAAATTTAGGAAGAAACAGAAATCTTATTTATTTATAGGAAAGAGAATGTTGAAATTAGATGTATCAAGGGAAATTAAAATTTACAAATTGAATTATGTATTGCAATTAATTGAAATAGTGGAAATTGTTGCAATTGGATATAAGGTTAGAAATAAGTAAATAAAGGCAAGTATTGAATTCATCAATGAAAATAAATTTTTATTTAGTACAATCCCTTTTTATTAACTATTGTAAGGTGTTAATTAATTGAAATGGTAAATTTGACAATAGATTCAATTTGTATGTTGGATAATAAATTGCAATAACTAAAGTTAGTAATTAATGGATTAAAGGGAATACCAATTTACTCATAAAGTGAATATAAGTGAATGTAACAAAATAAATAGGAAACAATAATTATTCATAAGTGACGGTTGATGTAAAAGGAATAACTAATTGGATTTAGAATCTTAATTTGTATGTGTGCTTATATTTAATGGAATATGAGAAAAACAAAATGTAAGGATTTGATTAATATATATGTTATTTATTCAGGGTATTGAATAAAATTGGGAATCCAATTGTAATTAATGGTAATAATGTTGGTATTAGCTAATAAATTTAATTTCAATGCAATACCCATAAATGAATGGAATGAAATGAATGTAGGATTAAGAGTTTGAGTTATATACTTAGTTCCTTCAATTAAATCGGAAATCATTTCAATAATTATAAATTAAATGTTACGATAAATAAATTAAGGAATAAATGGGGAATAACGTAATAGTGTATATAAAGAATGGAGGTAAAGCTTTATAAATTGATTTGAATCCAAAATTTAATGAAAGGAGTAATTGGAATTAAATGGATTAAATGTTTGAAGTTACGAAGATTTTATTTAGATAAAAGGGTATGCATTTATGTAATAGAGTATGAATCTATTGTTAAGTTTATTTATAAAATGGCAGTTGGGTAAATGAAAGGGTGCAAAGGTAAGCTTGTCAGTATATTTAAAGTAATATATGATAATAGGTTTAATCGAAATAAATGAAAATTTAAAATCTAAATATTATATTTATAGGGATTTAAGTGTAACCGAAGAATGTTAGGATAATAAATTATGAATCTAATATTTAATCCATCTATTTGAAATATATGAATGGAATAATCATTGATATATTTGATTGAATATAAATTTTTAGAAAGTTAAATTATAATTTGTGAATTTAATGAAATTAAGGATTTACAAAATTTATAAATTTACCTTCTTTAATTTGACATCTAAACTTGTTTGAAATTTTGTAAATGATTAAGAAAGTTTAAGAGTGATAAAATGGGTCAAATTCTAGAATCTAAATATAAAATTTGTTTAATTTATTTATTTTAAATTTATTTAATTAATATAAAAATAGCCATTTTGGCCACGGACTCGGATTTCGACGAAACTAGTTTCATCGGATCCGTAACAGTGAATTATTGTAGGGTTTCAAGTTTCGTAGCGATCGGACTTGTCGTTTGATCGTACGAACGCGAAACGCCTTGAAATCGATTTAATTGAAATCAATTTGAAATCAATTTGAAATTTTTGTTTTCAACATAACTTCTTCATACGATCGAATTTGGATGTGAAACTTTTTCCATCGCGTTCAGAATAATTTAAAATACCTATTTTGATATATGGTATTACCCAATTTCGTTCCGGGGTCAGAACGGACTTTTTGGGCCACGTTAGCGTTAACATGTTTGTTTATCCGATCCATCTATTCAAATCTCTAACCTATCTATATAAACCCAGTTATAAAACGTAGCCCCATCTATTCTCATTTTTTTGTGCGTTCATTTCATCAGTTCCTTCTCTTCTTCCAATGGCTAGAAACCCTAGATCCAATTTCAATTCAAAATCAAAAGTCAAAATTCAATCGCCTTAGAAAAATTCCAGAAAAATATATGTTGAAGTTTTTGACAAGGGGAACTCAGATCTAAAATTGGTTTCTCGATTCGAGTTATCGTTTGGCCTAAAATTAGAGATTTAGTTCGGGCCGTTCATTTTAGCTTTGTAATTCAACGGTGGATCTCGAGCGATGGTTTGATCGGAGTGTGCTGCTGCGTAGAGGGTGACTAGGGTTTTAGATCCATACGGCTATCTTCTTCGATGGGTGTTTGGATTCACGGTAATTGGAGGCTAGAGGGGAAAAGACACGGTCGCGCCTGGGGCCGTGGAGGCCGCGCGTGGGCACGGTAGGGGCGGTTTGTGACGAGGGAGAGGGTGGCGTTTCCCGATCTTATTGAAGTCGAGTGTGTGGGCGGCAATAGGTGGTCAACGGTAGATAGATGGCGGCGGCGCAAATTTCCTGGAGACGAGAATTTTAGGGTATCAGGAACGAACGCATGGGAACGAAGGGGCCGCTGACGTGGCTACAAATTTGAGTGAGTTTTGTTTTAATTAATTTTTGAATTTCAAATCGTTTTATCGCTATAACTTTCTCATGCGTTATCCGTTTCTCGTGCGATTTTTTTTGTTAGGATCGTAATAAAATTCCAGACGCGTTGATGCTGGTTTGGACAGATTTGGAGACGTTGAATTTTTGGGTTTAAATCGGATTTGAATTCGATTTAAATTCAAAAGGTGAGTGTTTTAACCCACTCACAACTTCTAAAATTTCTTATGTTTGTTAATTTGACTTAAGATATGAGTAGAAATTTATTGATGATTGTTTGACATGTTTATTCATCATCTCAGTTAAATCGCATTTATTTAATTTAAATGTTAATTAATTTTTATTATTGCATATAAATTGACAGTTAGAATTTATTTATTTGCATATAAACTGATAGTTAAGCAGTTGTTAAATTTATTACTGAATATAAACTGTTAGTTAATAACTGTCATTTATTTCCTGTTATATTGCATATACTATAAATTGATGTTTGTTTAAATTGATGATGATTGATATAAATTAGTGATGATTGAAATAAATTAGTCGATGATTGATATTGGATGAATGGATGCTGTATTTTATATTGTATAAACTGCAAGTTATGATGCATTTCATTCATTCGGGATTGCGGTTTGAAATGATATACAACCGCATTTTATTTTTAAATTGCGGATTGAAATGATAAATATCCGTATCAATTGACTATAGGATAGAAAATTTTATACAGGCACCGCGGTCTATATATAAAGATTTTTGAAATGATTTTTCTATGGTTTGGATAGGATACGTTTAATAAATACAAAATTTTCTATTATATAAATTGTATTTATATATACATCTATAGTTAAAGTATTGAATTTAAGTTATGAACGAATTTGATAAATAAAATAAATAAGTGAATATTGGAGTTGATTATTTTATATGATATGTTCAAGTACATGTTTAAGATGTTGTATATATATAGAGTTTTAAATGATTCAACTCAATTTAAGATTTGAAATATAAATTGGAAATGTATTTGGAATTGAGCTTAATTAAGAATTTACCTTCATAAGTTGTTGTAAATTTATTAACTTGAAATTTTAAAAGTGTATAATATTTATAACTAAAGTTTATTCAAGTGAATCAAGTGAATATTTCTAGTATAAATAAATTGAAGGAAAATTTCTTTTATAAGGAATTTGAGTTTTACTTAAATGATTACGGGTTTATTAGGCAATTATCTCAAACTAAATAATAGGACATTAAATGGTTGAATAATAATTTCCTATCTAAAATTTTTGAAATGTAATATTTAAAGTTTGAAATATATGTTAAATTGAAGTGGTTTGGAAATTGAAGTGAAATTTAATCTTATGGCTTAGACTTCAATTAAAGAAAATATTTGTAAAGTCATGAAAATTATTTTTCTTTACAAAGTAATCTTAAAGTTAAACCATTTAATTTATATACCATTGAATATCCAAACCATTCAAGTTTAGAAGTTATGGTTTTAAAGCTATGAATTTCGAAGTATTATGTTTTGAAAAGTATAATTCAAATGTTGGTTTCGAGGTATTATAAATTTTAAAAGTGGTATGATTTTGGAAAGGAAATATATTTGAAATAAAAATGATATCATATTGATTTGGGTTTTAAAGGAAATGATATCGTATTTATGGGTTTTGAAATGGAGAATTTTATTCTGTTTTTAAAGTATAATTATTTTTAAATGACCGCGGTGTTATAATAACGTTTGGTTGTTGAAGATACCGGGATTGGAAGTTATCATACTCTCTGCCAACTCCGAAAACCACTTTAACAACCGTGTATGCGGTGGAGATTCCAGAATGAAGTAGGTTGGTGGAGGCGTTTCCTGCATGGTAAATACGTGGACCTGACTCCCGTGAGTTGGCATAAGGTGGCTAAAACATGAGCGATTCTCGGGCCAATGAGGTCATTCCTCTGATCGGACACTCTTCTTCGATATTATACTTTGACTTTGGATTGTTTCAGTGGCCACTTTTACTTTGATTTTTGGGGGATTTTGTTCGAGGTGGGCGGTAGCTGCGGCTACGCGTTTCCATCAGCCCGGATAGCAATTGGTATATCTACCCTTGCATTGCCTAGTTGTGCCGTGTCACCTACCATACCGAGCCTTTACTACGAGTTTCTATTTGTGTCGTACCTATGGAGTGTCTCCTCGTAGTCTCCCGATCAGGAGATATGCAGGTACTTTATAGACTATTGGCACTATTACGTGTTAAGGTGGAAAATGTAAAGCCTTAACGCTATTTTAAAGTAAGTTTATTTTACAAATAGACACTATTATAATAGCGCAATATACTATATAGTAAATAGTTTAACAGATCCTTAGGAGATGTAAATCCCGAGCATCTTTTGAGTTACCGCACTCATATTTATTTATGTTAATTTGACTCACATAAGATCTTTTAGTTCTAACTCGAGTGTTTTTGTCTTTTCAAATTCGCTCGGATCAGTCCGAGCATTTCAGGATTTGAAGTTTTAGCTCTGGAGGACGAAGACGAAGATTTGTATTACTATCTACTATATTATTCCACTACACTATTTAATTCCGCTGCATTGATATTTATTGGTATGTGAACTCTGATATTTATTGTATAAAGAAGAATCAAATGCTTGTAAACAGTTTTATGAACTGTATATTTATTATTATATTTTATCCTTCCGCTGTGAGATTCTGGTTAGTTTTCTCTTGTGACGCCCCACCTCTATACCCATGCTAGCCAAGAACATTACGGAGTAATGCTGTCAACTAGCACGGAGAATAAGGCTGTTGAGGAGCGACCATCTGTATAATTGCTTTGTGCGAGTACCGATATGCCAGATAAAAATATATCTTTTCATCTCAAGAGGAAATCCGACATACCGACACAAACTCAAAGCTACTACATAGTGGCTATAAAGGTCTTCGGAAACAAATATAGAAATAAACATAACACAAATCAATCACAGACAATTCATATCACAAAGGCGGAAATAGATATGAATATAACACTAACACATGAAAGTGCTCATCAGAGTAGTGGTCAAAAAGATCCACAATAATACAAAGGAATAGATACAAGTGCTAGATAAAAGAATAAGTATACATCATAGAGTCTGTATCTCAAATGTATACAACAAAAACTACTAAACTAAAGTAGTTAACCAAAAGTCAGAAGATGGTCCGATAAGGAGTCAAGCAGAAGCACCTGTAAAATCTCAGTCTGACCCGAGTATTATTTAAGAAGAAAATAATAAACGAATCAGTCTAGCTATAAATATCAGATGAAGTGATATATAATAAGAGATATGACATAAACACATAATAATCACAATGCCAAGCTATTATAAATAAGTAATTGAAAATCAACAAGAGATTAATCAATATCACAATAATCTACTCAAGATAAAAAGGAATGTCATACTCCTAATTTCATTCACCAAGCCACAATAAATGACATATATATATATCAATGCCCATCGTAAAAGTTGGTGAAACATAAATTCCAGAAATCAACACACGAAATCCAGAAATCACAATAAGAAGGAACAACGACGTCGTACAGCGGGACATCCGATGAACCAAATCAGAATCAAAGGGAACAACGACGTCGTACAGCAGGACATCCGATGAACCAAATCACAATAAAAGGGATCAACGACGTCGTACAGCGGGACATCCGATGAACCAAATCACAATAAAGAGGATGGCCAATCCCACAAACTGGACATCGACGCACCTAGAAAGACACGCCCCATGTACAGTCGAACATCGACGCACCTAGAAAGATACGCCCCATGCTCTAACATCGACGCACCTAGAAAGATATGCCCCATGCACAAATAAACATCGATGCACCTATAATGTCTAACATCGGTGCACCTAGAAAGATACACCCCATGCAAAGTCAAACATCGACGCACCTAGAAAGATACGCCCCATGCATAGACGAACATCGACGCACCTAGAAAGATACGCCCCATGTCCCGTCTTATCTGATTCATTGGATGTACCGTTTGTACTACATCAATGACTTTGCTTTTGATTCATTGGATGTACGGTTTGTACTACATCAATGACTTTGCTTTTGATTCATTGGATGTACCGTTTGTACTACATCAATGTCTTTGCTTTTGATTCATTGGATGTACCGTTTGTACTACATCAATGACTTTTCTTTTGATTCATTGAATGTACCGTTTGTACTACATCAATGTCTTTGCTTTTGATTCATTGGATGTACCGTTTGCACCACATCAATGTCTTTGCTATTTGATTCATTGGATGTACCGTTTGTACTACATCAATGTCTTTGCTTTTGGATTCATTGGATGTACCGTTTGTACTACATCAATGTTTTTGCTATTTGATTCATTGGATGTACCGTATATACTACATCAATGTCTTTGCTTTGGTTCATTGGGCGTACCGTTTTTATACTACGCTGATGTTCCAAATTATTTGAGTTTCTAGTTTCTCGGGCGTACCGTTTCTGTACTACGCCATTGCACTTGCTCAATTTTCTGCTGTTCTTGACGTTTTCTACGTCTTTTAACTATGGAAATGCTTTTAGGTTTCCTATTTTTATTCTTGAGCTGGTGTTATTGTGGAAATTGAAGTTTCACCAGATTTGATTTAGGAGCAACATTCCTTTCGCATCATTACTTCGGAGGTTGAGCGCCTTCGGAATAAAGATGTTCTTTTTGTGATAGTTCAATGATTCTCAAATCTAAGGATTGCTCTTGGGAATCCAGAGAATTCATCGAGCGATCCCGTTCGTGCTAACTCTTTCGTGCTCTTTATGGTGAACTTCTTATTTCAATTTTCTTTTGTGTAGATATGCTTTTATGGTTGTTACTCTTTATTTTCTTCTTAAGAATTGCAAGGACGCAATTTCTTTAAGGAGGGGAGTCTGTAACAACCCGCATATTTATCGATTTTATATTTAAATATTTTATTTAAATATTTTATCGTTCGTCGGATTTTGGTCCGAAAAGCTACTTTTTGCAAACAGTCGAATTGGAACTCGAGACCACCCCCATTGAGTTCAAAATGACGTTTGCGACCTTTTTGAGTATAAGTTTCGATATGTTTGGAGAAAGTTGATTTTTGCTACTTTTCACTTAGGGTTTTGATTTGGGCTGAGCCCACTTATGTATTCAGTCCCAACCCCTCTCCTCTTCATTCACTTCTTTTCTATTTTCCTAACACTCAAGCTCAAGCAAAAATGGGGGAAGAGAAAAAGAATTAGGAAATCCTAAGCCCTAGTTTTCTTTGCAAATCCAACTTCTAGCTCCAAACTCAAGTGAACCCATTGGTGAGCACCTCCTTCATCTTCTCCAACTCTTTCTCCATTCAATTTCAGAAATTTCCTAAACCTAATTTAGGAAATGTTTCTCTTTTAAGCTTAGATTGAAGCTTCTTGAGTTGTTATTGAAGAGGAATTGATCTTAGCTTGTTTTAAAAGCTTCTCCTTCATTAATTTGGGTTCAAAGGTGAGATTTTTAATCTCACATCTATGCTTATAATTCTCTTCTATTGTTAGGTATGAATTCCTAACACTTATTCATGTGCATTTGATTTTGATTTGGATTGCTTTTGTGAATATTCCAATTTTTAGTGTTTTGAGTTCAATTCGTTAAAAATCATAATTTTGATGTTTGAACATGTTTTTGGTGATGCATCGAGGAGCTTATAGGGCCGGGTAGTCGATTGGCATAAATCCTTAGCGCCGTTGCTCGTGCGATTGCAATTTGGTCGGGATTTGCACCTCCTTTGAAATAGGGTAGGAAGTGCAAGTATACAGGTTCGGCCGACCGAGCCCCCTGGGCCGGTCGACCGACCTGTAGTTCAGGCACTTTTTGCCTCTGTTTGGAAGTGCTGGTTACAGGCTTCGGCTGACCGAGCCCCCTAGGCCGGTCGACCGACCTGGTGCCCCGAGCACTTCCAACCTCTGGTTCGGTCGACCGAATCAGGGAGTCCGGTCGACCGACCTGCTACTATTCGCCAGATTAGCCTATATTGCTAATTCGTCTGAATATCCAACTTTAATCGATTCGTGTTGTCTCCCTTTTGTTGTTGTCATTTATTATCGACTTTGATGACCTTTTCTTTGGGAATTTTAGATATATCCACTTTGATGGATTTTATATCGATTTCTTTGGATTTTATTCACGTCTTCGAATGTGAATTTTTATGCCCGATTGTTTCTACAATCACTTCTATGATTTGTCACTTTAAAATATAAAGGTTTTCTATACTAGTAGTAAATATCAAAACTCTTTCTTCAAATGATTTCAACACTATTTTATTACAAAGCTCGTTTTCTCAAACCGTTTTCCAATCTATTAGTATATACAAGCCTTTACCTCACTCGTATGAGAAATCCAATTAAACGACTTAGTAAAACGAGTGGTATGAAACGCTTGCGTTTACTTCGTCGGTTAATTCTTGGACTTGTTCGATTGAATCTCTTGTGATAATTTTCTAGTGGAGATCTACAATTTGTTCGTAAATATTTAAGTTAATCTAGTGGTTATGGGACATGAAGCTAAGCTCATATATTTACTAGCTTACTGTAATTGACACTTCTCTTTGATCATGACGATCATTTTATGTTTTAGACTAGCAATGTGCGATGTCTCTTGTCTATGTGGAGGACTGTTCCTCATTTTATTGAGCTTCGTCTCATTTCTTTCATGGGTCGTACCTATCTAGGTGCGTCGATGTTTGTTTACACATGGATCGTACCTTTCTAGGTGCGTCGATGTTTATTTATGCATGGGGTGTACCTTTCTAGGTGCATCGATGTTTATTTACTTCGTGGAGCAATCGGCTCAATAAGTCGGGACATGGGGCGTATCTTTCTAGGTGTGTCGATGTTCGTCTATGCATGGGGCGTATCTTTCTAGGTGCGTCGATGTTCGACTTTGCATGGGGTGTATCTTTCTAGGTGCACCTATGTTAGACATTACATGGGGTGTATCTTTCTAGGTGCATCGATGTTTATTTGTGCATGGGGCGTATCTTTCTAGGTGCGTCGATGCTAGAGCATGGGGCGTATCTTTCTAGGTGCATCGATGTTCGACTGTACATGGGGCGTGTCTTTCTAGGTGCGTCGATGTCCAGTTTGTGGGATTGGCCATCCATTTTATTGTGATTTGGTTCATCGGATGTCCCACTGTATGCGTCGTTGACCCCTTTTATTGTGATTTGGTTCATCGGATGTCCCGCTGTACGACGTCGTTGTTCCCTTTGATTGTGATTTGGTTCATCGGATGTCCCGCTGTACGACGTCGTTGTTCCTTCTTATTGTGATTTCTGGATTTCGTGTGTTGATTTCTGGAATTTATGTTTCACCAACTTTTACGATGGGCATTGATATATATGTCATTTATTGTGGCTTGGTGAATGAAATTAGGAGTATGACATTCCTTTTTATCTTGAGTAGATTATTGTGATATTGATTAATCTCTTGCTGATTTTCAATTTCTTATTTATCACAGCTTGGCATTGTGATTATTATATGTTTATGTCATATCTCTTATTATATATCACTTCATCTGATATTTATAGCTAGACTGATCCGTTTATTATTTTCTTCTTAAATAATACTCGGGTCAGACTGAGATTTTACAGGTGCTTCTGCTTGACTCCTTGTCGGACCATCTTCTGACTTTTGGTTAACTACTTTAGTTTAGTAGTTTTTGTTGTATACATTTGAGATACAGACTCTATGATGTATACTTATTCTTTTTTCTAGCACTTGTATCTATTCCTTTGTATTATTGTGGATCTTTTTGACCACTACTCTGATGAGCACTTTCATGTGTTAGTGTTATATTCATATCTATTTCCGCCTTTGTGATATGAATTGTCTGTGACTGATTTGTGTTATGTTTATTTCTATATTTGTTTCCGAAGACCTCTATACCCACGCTAGCCAAGAACATTACGGAGTAATGCTGTCAAATAGCACGGAAAATAAGGCTGTCGAGGAGCGACCATCTGTATAATTGATTTGTGCGAGTACCGATATGATTTTGATTTGGATTGCTTTTGTGAATATTCCAATTTTTAGTGTTTTGAGTTCAATTCGTTAAAAATCATAATTTTGATGTTTGAACATGTTTTTGGTGATGCATCGAGGAGCTTATAGGGCCGGGTAGTCGATTGGCATAAACCCTTAGCGCCGTTGCTCGTGCGATTGCAATTTGGTCGGGATTTGCACCTCCTTTGAAATAGGGTAGGAAGTGCAAGTATACAGGTTCGTCCGACCGAGCCCCCTGGGCCGGTCGACCGACCTGTAGTCCAGGCACTTCCTGCCTCTGTTTGGAAGTGCTGGTTACAGGCTTCGGCCGACCGAGCCCCCTGGGCCGGTCGACCGACCTGGTGCCCCGAGCACTTCCAACCTCTGGTTCGGTCGACCGAATCAGGGAGTCCGGTCGACCGACCTGCTACTATTTGCCAGATTAGCCTATATTGCTAATTCGTCTAAATATCCAACTTTAATCGATTCGTGTTGTCTCCCTTTTGTTGTTGTCATTTATTATCGACTTTGATGACCTTTTCTTTGGGAATTTTATAAATATATCCACTTTGATGGATTTTATATCGATTTCTTTGGATTTTATTCACGTCTTCGAATGTGAATTTTTATGCCCGATTGTTTCTATAATCACTTCTATGATTTGTCACTTTAAAATATAAAGGTTTTCTATACTAGTAGTAAATATCAAAACTCTTTCTTCAAATGATTTCAACACTATTTTATTACAAAGCTCGTTTTCTCAAACCGTTTTCCAAACTATTAGTATATACAAGCCTTTACCTCACTCGTATGAGAAATCCAATTAAACGACTTAGTAAAACGAGTGGTATGAAACGCTTGCGTTTACTTCGTCGGTTAATTCTTGGACTTGTTCGATTGAATCTCTTGTGATAATTTTCTAGTGGAGATCTACAATTTGTTCGTAAATATTTAAGTTAAGCTAGTGGTTATGGGACATGAAGCTAAGCTCATATATTTACTAGCTTACTGTAATTGACACTTCTCTTTGATCATGACGATCATTTTATGTTTTAGACTAGCAATGTGCAATGTCTCTTGTCTATGTGGAGGACTATTCCTCATTTTATTGAGCTTCGTCTCATTTCTTTCATGAGTCGTACCTATCTAGGTGCGTCGATGTTTGTTTACACATGGGTCGTACCTTTCTAGGTGCTTCGATGTTTATTTATGCATGGGGTGTACCTTTCTAGGTGCATCGATGCTTATTTACTTCGTGGAGCAATCGGCTCAATAAGTCGGGACATGGGGCGTATCTTTCTAGGTGCGTCGATGTTCGTCTATGCATATGGCGTATCTTTCTAGGTGCGTCGATGTTCGACTTTGCATGGGGTGTATCTTTCTAGGTGCACCGATGTTAGACATTACATGGGGTGTATCTTTCTAGGTGCATCGATGTTTATTTGTGCATGGGGCGTATCTTTCTAGGTGCGTCGATGCTAGAGCATGGGGCGTATCTTTCTAGGTGCGTCGATGTTCGATTGTACATGGGGCATGTCTTTCTAGGTGCGTCGATGTCCAGTTTGTGGGATTGGCCATCCTTTTTATTGTGATTTGATTCATCGGATGTCCCGCTATACGACGTCGTTGATCCCTTTTATTGTGATTTGGTTCATCGGATGTCCCGCTGTACGACGTCGTTGTTCCCTTTGATTGTGATTTGGTTCATCGGATGTTCCGCTGTACGACGTCGTTGTTCCTTCTTATTGTGATTTTTGGATTTCGTGTGTTGATTTCTGGAATTTATGTTTCACCAACTTTTACGATGGGCATTGATATATATGTCATTTATTGTGGCTTGGTGAATGAAATTAGGAGTATGACATTCCTTTTTATCTTGAGTAGATTATTGTGATATTGATTAATCTCTTGTTGATTTTCAATTACTTATTTATCACAGCTTGGCATTGTGATTATTATATGTTTATGTCATATCTCTTATTATATATCACTTCATCTGATATTTATAGCTAGACTGATCCGTTTATTATTTTCTTCTTAAATAATACTCGGGTCAGACTGAGATTTTACAGGTGCTTCTGCTTGACTCCTTATCGGACCATCTTCTGACTTTTGGTTAACTACTTTAGTTTAGTAGTTTTTGTTGTATACATTTGAGATACAGACTCTATGATGTATACTTATTCTTTTGTCTAGCACTTGTATCTATTCCTTTGTATTATTGTGGATCTTTTTGACCACTACTCTGATGAGCACTTTCATGTGTTAGTGTTATATTCATATCTATTTCCGCCTTTGTGATATGAATTGTCTGTGACTGATTTGTGTTATGTTTATTTCTATATTTGTTTCCGAAGACCTTTATAGCCACTGTGTAGTAGCTTTGAGTTTGTGTCGGTATGTCGGATTTCCTCTTGAGATGAAAAGATATATTTTTATCTGGCATATCGGTACTCGCACAAAGCAATTATACAGATGGTCGCTCCTCAATAGCCTTATTCTCCGTGCTAGTTTACAGCATTACTCCGTAATGTTCTTGGCTAGCGTGGGTGTAGAGGTGGGGCGTCACATCTCTTCTTCTTTTTTTCTTATTTACCCATAACAATCCGTCCTTCCGTATTCTTTGAATTAGCATGTGTGTCGATTTAAAGCGTGCAAAAAGGCTGGATGTTACATCTGGTATCAGAGCTTTGGTTTAGCGATAAACCCTAGCTTTGTGGGGTTTGACTCTTTACTAATAGGGTAATAATACCCTATGGGAGTCGCTGAGTGTATATATATGAGAGAGCGTATTTGTTGGTGTTATAAAAAGGTTTTTATATTGTGTCAATCTGTTCCGTTTTGCATTTATAAATTCTGGTTGATGCATGGGACGCTATGACATCAATAGGGATTTCTAAATACTTAATAGGACATACCGACATAATATTTGTTTTATATAGGTGAATGAAATAATTTTGCCTATTATATTTTCTATATATAAAATAAATTTTTCAAAAGATATCTATATTTGGCTGCAATAGATTGGTTGTTAGGTATTAAAGTGTATAAATAATAATAGAAATAAGATTGAAAAATAAAATAAATGAAATTTGGAAATTTAGAACTTAAGTTTCGAGGTTTTGAAATTTCTTTCAAATAAATTTTGGAATATAATAATATTGTTTATAAGTACTTTCTGATATAAACATTTAATATAATTTGGGAAAAATTGTTTTAAAGAAGATTTTGGAGAAAATAAGTTTTGTACTTTCCTCTCTGTCGTTGGAAAATAATTTCGGTGATGACGGCCGCATCATCGACTTTCATTTTCGAGTTTCGAAAGGGAAAGACCACTGTAGTAGTTTTACTGCAAATTCATTTTGAAAAATATATAGTTTTGAATTGTTTTAATATAATTAGAGATATATAAGTTGTAAGAATATATTTATCTATTATTTTAAAATAATTTGAAATTTAACCCGGTATTAAATTCTTGGATTTCCATTAATTAATTGTTTCAATTATTGTAGTGAATTGAAACGTAGGTAATTAATAAATTAAAACCCCTAAAGGAAATAAGAGATTTAATGATAGGTTATAAATGGTATTAAATGGAATTTGAAATTATAACCTACGAAATAAAGAATATTATTATTGTACGTTAAATTAATCATAGGTAACGAGAAAACTTGTATAACTTTCAAGTACATTCTTTAAAAACATATATAACTTACCAAATATTAAAAGTTAAAATGTTTAATAAGAGATTGTAATAGAATATTATACAAGTAGAAATTTGAAATAATGAAAGTATTGAATGAAATCATTATTAAATGAGAATTTAGTGTTATAAACTTAAGTTATAATTAAAATTTTACCAAGTAAATATAATTAAAGGTAAGTATGACAAATAAATGATTATAAACTTAGGTAATTAAAGTGTAAATAGATGATGTCATGCAATTATAAATGAATGTAATATAATAAAGAGAAATTGTAAACTTAAGAAAAAGGGTTGAAATTATTCTAAATAAAATTTAAAGAAATAAATGAAAATAAAAAGATAAACCGTTATATAAAAAAAAATCACTGAAATGAATGAACGAAGGAAATTAAAAAAACTAATGTATGAAATAAAATTAATAATAAGAAAAGTTGATTTGAATTGTGTTGTTTGATTTATGGTTGTTGGGGTAAGGATACTTTAGATGTATATGGATGTGTGAATAACCTATTTAGATTTATCTAAGACTGTTGAGTAAATGATACGCTAGTATTTATTCTTCATTCCGTATATATTAAAAGTTTTGAACCCGAGCAACTATTTGTTTATTTGGTTGAATGGTTGCTTTGAATTGTTGTGTATGCTATTTGTCGAATTGATGGTTGTTGTGCTGATTTGTGTTAGTAATTGAAACCACTTAAATAGTTCACTTTATATAAATTGTTAACCCTTTAGATTTTATAAGTGTTCTAAGTGAAATGTAGGTTATGGAAGCAAAGGGCTACCGCTTTTGGTTCCATAAATTTAGCGTAAGTTGCCCGACAAATAGGTACGTTTTTGGATTTCGGTTTATAGCGCTATTTTATGTATTTCCCGTGTAGGGATATATATTATTTTGGAAAATATCTGCGTATATTGTAATATTTATATTATATTTTCTTCCGAGCCTCTCCATACAAAGGAGACTTTGCCAAAAAAAAATTCGTAAATTTTGGACTTAGAAAAATTTGAAAATGTTTTCAAACTTTAACAATTTATGTATAAAGGATTTGAATAGGTATAAATTGGTATATTTTATGTTAAATTATTTTATTTTGTAAACTTATTTGTTTATAAATTTAATTTAAGAAAGATATATTGTTTTCTTATTTCCTCTTTTCCCTTCTTTTCCTTTTCGGGGACGAAAAGTTTTGAGTGGGGGAGAGTGTAACGACCCGTAAATTTCGATAATTTAATTTGTTTATTTAATAGGATTTATAATTTAAATTTAGGAAGAAATAGAAATCTTATTTATTTATAGGAAAGAGAATGTTGAAATTAGATGTATCAAGGGAAATTAAAATTTACAAATTGAATTATATATTGCAATTAATTGAAATAGTGGAAATTGTTGCAATTGGATATAAGGTTAGAAATAAGTAAATAAAGGCAAGTATTGAATTCATCAATGAAAATAAATTTTTATTTAGTACAATCCCTTTTTATTAACTATTGTAAGGTGTTAATTAATTGAAATGGTAAATTTGACAATAGATTCAATTTGTATGTTGGATAATAAATTGCAATAACTAAAGTTAGTAATTAATGGATTAAAGGGAATACCAATTTACTCATAAAGTGAATATAAGTGAATGTAACAAAATAAATAGGAAACAATAATTATTCATAAGTGACGGTTGATGTAAAAGGAATAACTAATTGGATTTAGAATCTTAATTTGTATGTGTGCTTATATTTAATGGAATATGAGAAAAACAAAATGTAAGGATTTGTAACGACCCGCTAAATTTATAATATTTAATAAATCAAATTTATATAATTTCTAATTTGGTTAAGTATAAAGGTAGAGATTTGGTATAGTGGTTGCAATTTAGTGTAACTATAAAATTTTATGACAATAGATGTGGATAATGTAAATTGTCACAACTTGATCTAAAGCAAAATTTTAAGAAACAAATAAATGTTGAATCTGTGAATGTTAGTTAACTTGAATGGTATTCATTAGTATAAAGGTGCAATTAGTATAGATAGTAATATTTAATGTCTGTAGTGAAAAGGAAAAGGGTCTAATAGAAACATAAAATTTATTTTATGTAAACAAAAGTATAGTTTTGAACAAATTTATGAAAATTAATAGAAACAGTGTTTGTAATCAGTTTGGTTATTTTATATTGAAAGATAGAGATGTGTAAATTCGTTAATGAATTTAAAATGGGAAGGAATGGTAAAAATGAAGAATATATAATAATAAGCATTTGACTCAATTATGGGAATTAAATTATAATAAATGGTCATTTAATAATTTAACGTTCTGTGAGTAATAATTGGGTGGAATCAGTACAAAATTTGGAAATGCATAAACCTCAATAAACATTCTAACTTAATACAATTATGCAAATGTAGGAATTAGTTATAAGCGTATAATTTTGAGTATGATAACTATTAGTATAAAATACCTTTATATTTGAAACACATTGTAAGGCATAATTAATTGAGTTGGGAAATTGAGAATGATTTCAAGGTATATGAACATTTGTGCTACTTAAATTAGAATTAACGCAGTAGCTAAATTTGTGAAATCTAAACTTATGGGACATAGTGTGTAAGATCTTTACTGATAAAAATTTACTTTACATGTAGTGTAAATTCCTAATACAATGAGACTATGGGTTATAGTAAAGTTTTAAAACAAGATTTTATCTATGAGAGTAAAGGAATGAAGGTAATTGGATTTTTGCAATTAAGGAAATTTAAACGTTTATTATTAAGTTAAGTGAGATTTAAGTTGAGTTTGAAAATATTTATGTATGTTAAATTCATGCATTCGGCTATAACGGATTTAATAATAAAAAGATGAAATGGTGAAATCAAGTGGATATAAAGGTGTCAATTTTACATTGAATTTCATATTCACCATAAAAAGTTAATTGACAACAAGAAGTTAATATAGGAATCAAACCTTATTTATTTATTTGGATTTGTTGCAATAGTTAAGTCCATAAATTAAAGTTAAAGCTAATTCAAATTTAGTTGGACCATGGTTGATACAACTTTAGAAAGCAAGATTTTATTTATAATTTGAATATTAAATCCAACAAATGGTATTTAATACATATAAAATGGAATTAAACGTAAATTATTACGTTATTGAATTTAGATTGGAATTTGTAAACTATTGAATGAATTTAATGGATTTATCAAACTGATAGTATTGAATTCATTAAGATTTGAATAAAAAAAAATAGTTAAGAGAAAGGAGGGAATGATATTTGAAAACATTGCAATAGAGTTTAATTAAGGATTTGACTTAAATAAATTAAGGCGAATAAATGGAGATAAAGTTATTAATATTTTGGAATATAACTTATGGTAAAAAGTTTATTTGAAATCAAAGGAGTTGGAATGGAAATCAAAAATATTTATCTAATTGGATTTAAGACGAGAATATAAGAGTATAGGAATTAATAATTGAGTTTAAGAATAAAGATTTTAATTTCCAAATAATAAGAAAGTGCGGATATTAACGCTGCAAATTAATATATTTATAAATTTTAATTCATAATCCAAGCTTGTTAAATCAATTGGAATTGATTGAATTATCTAAGAAATGAAATTTGGCCAATATTAGAAGTTGAAAATATAAAATTGGATTTTATGATTTATTTAATTGATTTAATAAACATTAAAAATAGCCATTTTGTCACGGACTCGGATTTCGACGAAACAAGTTTCATCGGATCCGTATCGGTGAATTATTATAGGGTTTCAATTTTCGTATCGATCGGACTTGTCGTTTGATCGTACGGACGCGAAACGCCTTGAAATCAATTTTATTAAAATCAATTTGAAATCAATTTGGAAATCTTGTTTTCAGCATAACTTCTTCATACGATCGAATTTGGTCGTGAAACTTTTTCCATCGCGTTCAGAATATTTTAAAACACCTATTTGGATATATAGTTTTAACAAATTCGGTTCCGGAGGCATAGCGGGCTTTTTGGGCCATATTTTATTCCGTACGTTCGCGTATCCAGTCTAGCTACCCTACCTCTAGCCTATCTATAAGTATACCATGATAAACCCTAGCCTCCTTTCTATTGTCATTGTCTGTACGTACATATTTCTTCATCTCCTCTTTCTCCTTAATGGTTGCAAAATCCAGATCTGCTTCAATCCAAAATTCAGTGAAAATTCAAACACCTCATAAAATTCTCAAAAAAATATATGTTGAAGTATTCGATACGCATAATCTCATGGTGTAATTCGTTTTTCAATTGGAGCTGTCGTTCATCCAGAATAAATTCAAACAGCCCTAAACCGTTCATCACGCTGTCACAAACTTCATCGGATTGAAATTCTATTTCTGGGTATTGTAGTATGGACGATGGGGATCACATCTATATAGGTTTCGTCGAGAATCAACGGTTGGATCTACCTAGAAAATTCAACTAGGGTTTTAAAGCCACGGCGGCCGGAGGAGATCTGGACGACCGGACCCAGGGGGATGGAGGCGTCTCGGCATGAGGAGCACGATGGTGGGGTCGACTTGTCCAACGGCGGCCGGAGGTGGTGTCCATGGGCGGTCAAAGTTTGATATGCGTGGTCAACACTGTGCATGTTTCTCTGTTCGAATGGAGGTCTCGGTTGCAAGGGACCTGGACGCGGCCTGGAGTGTGATGACGTGGCTCCTTTGTTATGTTGTGAATTTGGTATTCTGTTTAAGTTTTAATTTTGTTTCTAAATCGATTTTTCATCATAACTTTTTCATACGACATCGGATTCACACGATTTTTTTTGCGTTAGGATCGTAATTTAATTCCAGATCTGATGACGCTGGTTTGGACGAATTCTGAGACGGGCGAATTTTTGGGTTTAAATCGAATTTAAATTCGATTTAAATTCAAAAGGTGAGTGTTTTAACCCACTCACAATTACTAGAAGCTTTTATGTTTGTTAAATAAATTTTAGAAATGAATAGAAATTTATTTATGAGCTTTTGGGCATGTTATTTCATCCATATCTGTTGAATTGCATTTTTTTGAATTTAGCTGTTAATTTAAATTGATTGATTGCATATTAATTGGCTGTTAGAAATTATTGTTTGCATAAGAACTGCTAGTTAATAGTTATGTAAATTATTACTGAATAAACTGTTAGATGAATAGTTGATAAATTTAATTTGAACAAACTGACAGTTATCACCTGTTGTATATGTTCATATATATATGTGGTTATTGATTGAGATTGGTTGATGGTTGCGATTGGATGATGGATGTCGTTGATGAATGAATGTTTATTGCATATCATTAAATTGCAAATTTATCATGCATATTTCATTTTTTTTCGGGATTGTGGTTTGAAATGATAAAACCGCAAAGTTTTATTTTTTAATTGCGGATTGAAATGATAAATATCCGTATCACTTGACCATAGGATAGAAAATTATATACAGGCACCGCGGTCTATGTATAACTATTTTAATGTGATTTCTATGGTTTGGATGGAATACGGTTTATAATAATCTTAAATTTTATATTGTATAAATATTTTATTCCATATTTATATACCTATGAAGTTAAATTTTAGGAATTTAAAAGGTGGATAAATTTCTTTATTGAAATGGAAGAAATTTAGAAAATGGAGTTGGTAAATTTATATCCTATGTTTAAATGTAAAGTTGGAAATTTTAAGATATGATATTTGAAATTGGATTTTCCCAAAATAAATAGAAATGGATATTCTAGTAAAAATTTGAATTGGAAAATTTATATATATATATTTTACTAGAAATTGAAGTTTTATTAATTATGGATTTTATGTGAATGGTCAAGATTAATTAATAGAATATTGATTTTGAAAGGATAAAAATCCAACTTTAGTTGAAATATTAATGCTCAAAAATGGATATAAATATATATAAAATTGAAATAGTTTTGGGACTTGAGGTAATATTTTGGATTTTGGTTTAACTTTAAAAGAAGAAATATTTGGAAAGCCGTGTAATTTATTTCTTTATAAAGCAACAGTAAAGTTAAACCTTTTTAATTCGCATACCGTTGAATATCCAAACCATTTGAGTTTAAAAGTTATGGTTTGAAATTATGGATTTCCAAAAATATTAAGCTTTGAAAATATTCGATTTTCAGATATTATGAAGCTAAAGCCTTTTAATTTTTGGAAAGGAATTATATTTGGAATAAGTGGTAAAATATGGTTTTGGGTTTTGGAATGATATCGTAATATTATGGTTTTGAAATGGATTATATTCTGG
This sequence comes from Allium cepa, assembly GCA_030765085.1. NCBI lineage: Eukaryota > Viridiplantae > Streptophyta > Magnoliopsida > Asparagales > Amaryllidaceae > Allium > Allium cepa. Next base: position 833,950,081 of record CM060941.1, read on the forward strand.
TTTTAAAGTATAAACTGTTTTAAATAACCGCGGTGTTATAATAACGATGGGTTGGCAAAGAGACCGGGATCGGATATGGACATACTCTCTGTCGATACCGAAAACCACTTTGACTAACCGTGTACGCGGTGGAGATTCCAGAATGAAGTAGGTTGGTGGCGACGATTCCTGTAAGGTAAATACGTGGACCCGACTCCCGTGAGTTGGCATAAGGTGGCTAAAACAGGAGCGATCGACGGGTTAATGAGGTCATTCCTCTGATCGGACACTCCTCTTCGATATTATACTATGACTTTGGATTGATTCAGTGGCCACTTCTATTTTTTTGATTTGGGGAGTTGTTTCGAGGTGGGCGGTTGCTGCGGCTTCGCGTTACCATCGGCCCGGAAGCGTAATTGGTATATCTACCCTGGCATTGCCTAGTTGTGCCGTGTCACCTACCCTATCGCGCCTTGTACGAGTTTGGTTTTCTCCCGTAGCCCGTGTGGTATCCTCTAGTGGCTTCCCGATCAGGAGGGACTATGATATTGGACGGACTACTGGGACTATTATGTGTTAAGGGCTATATGGGTAACCCCTTAACGCTATTAAAAAGTAAGTTTATTTTATAAATAGACACTATTATAATAACGCAATATACTACATAGTAAATAGTTTAACGGATCCTTAGGAGATGTAAATCCCGAGCATCTCTTGAGTTACTGTACTCATATTTATTTCTGTTTATTTAACTCACATAAGATATTCTAGTCTGACTCGAGTGTTTTTGTCTTTTCAAATTCGCTCGGGTCAGTCCGAGCATTTCAGGATAGCAGATTTAGCTTGGAGGACGAAGACGAAGATTCAGCATTATTTATATATAGTATTGCACCACACACTCTTTATATTCCGCTGCATTGTTGTATTGGTATGTGTGACTCTGATGTTCATTGTATAAGTGAAATAACTATTTTGTAAACTGTTTTGAATTGTATATTTATTATTATATTTTATCCTTCCGCTGTGAGATTCTATTTTGTTTTATTTCTTCTTTGTTTTTTCTTATTTACCCCCATAACAATCCGCCCTTGCGTATGCTTTGAATCGGCATGTGTGTCGTTTTAAAGTGTGCGAAAAGGCGGGACGTTACAGTTGGTATCAGAGCTTTGGTTTAGCGATAAACCTTGGCTTTGTGGGGTTTGACTCTTTGTTAATAGGGTAGAAATATCCTATGGGAGTCGCTGAGTGTATATATATGAGAGAGCGTATTTGTTAGTTTTATAAAAAGATTTTTTATATTGTGTTAATCTGTTCCGTTTTGTATTTATAAATTCTGGTTGATGCATGGGACGCTATGCCATCAATAGGGATTTCTAAACACTTAATAGGACAGACCGACATAATATCCGTTTTTAATATAGGTGAATGAAATAATTTTGCCTATTATATTTTCTATATATAAAAATATTTTATAAAGATATATATATTTGGTTGCTATAGATTGGGTGTTAGGAAATAAAATATTTATAATAATCGAAGCTAAGTGAAACTATAACAAACCAAATTTGGAGATTTTAGAACTTAAGTCCGGGGTTTTTGAAATTTGTTTCCAAAGAATTTGTGAAATTTATTGATTTGGTTTATAAGTAATTTCTAATATAAATATAGTATAATTTGGAAGAATTGTTTCAAAAGAAGATTTTGGAGAAATAAATTTTGTACTTTTCTCTGTGTCGCTGGAAAATAAATTCGGTGATGACGGCCGCATCATCGACTTTCATTTTCGAGTTTCAAAAGGGGAAAGGCCACTGTAGTAAATTCTACTGCAGATTTATTTTGAAATTTTCTAAAATTTTTCTTTTATTGTTCTAAATATAATTAGAGATATTGAGTTGTAAGAACTTATTTATCTATTATTTTGAAATATTTGAAATTTAACCCGGTATTTAATTCTTAAATTTCCATTAATTAATTGTTTAAATTATTTTAGTTGAATAAAAAGATAAGTAATTAATAAGTTGAAACCTCTAATTTAAGTAAGAGAATTAATGCAATATTATAAAGAGAAATTTGAAATTTTTAACATATGAGATAAAAGAGTAATATGGATAAACATTAAATTTAATTAAAGAATGGAGATTTAACTTGTATAAGTTCAATTGCATTTCTTTAACATAAATAACTTACCCAAATATAAAAGTTGAAATGTTAAATCAGAAACTAGAATTGAATGTTTTACAAGTAGGAATTTAGGAAAAATGAAGTATTCAATAAACTACTGTTATAATAAGAATTTAATGGTATAAACTTAGGTTATAATTGAAATTTTATGGAAAATAAAGTTGAGAATTATTAATAGATGATATGAACCTGAGTATATAACATGAAATTCAAAATAAGAATTTATTATATGATTATTCACTTAAGTATGTTTTAATCTCCCCTATTCCAATATAATGGAAAGTAGGAAAAATTGAAATGTCTACAATTAATAGTTAATGGATAAATAAAAAACTTCCACTTATAGGAATGAATGTTAGCAGATTAAGAATTTAAGGGAAACCTTACAAGAGAAGATATTCAAAATATTTGTTGTTATTAATGAGAATTTATTTTATAGACTTAAGTAATAAAAGGAAACTTAAGTAATAAAAATGGAAATACAAATATAATGAATTTGGTGATAATTGGAAAATAAAACTTGTAAGAAATAAAGAAATCCCTCCATAAATAAAGGGAAGAAAATCAAAACACTGAATTATGAAATGAATGTATAATCAGCTATTTTGGTGTTGGTTTGAATTGTTTGATGTATGATTGTTGGGTAAGGAATGGTGGAGTTGTTGGATGAACAAATAATCTATCTTTGTTCCATCTAAGGCTGTTGAGCAACGGATGCACTTGATAGTTATTCTTCATTCGTACAACTTCAGAATTTGAGCCGAACAACTAATTATTTGTTTGATTTAATGATTGTTTGTTGTGGTGTGTGCTGTTTGCTAAAATATATGGTTGTTGCATTTGATTGGATATGAATGATTGAATCCACCTAAACATTCACTGTAAAATAAATATTTAACCTTTTAGATTTTATAAGTGAATACAGGTGTTGGAAGCAACTGCTACTGCTTTTGGTTCCAAAATAATAAGCGTATATTGCCCGACAAATAGGTACGTTTTCGGATTACGTTTAAAGCGCTATTTTATATATTTTTCCGTGTGGGATATTTTATTTTGGATATATATGTAATATATTTGTATATTTGGATATTATATTTTCTCCAGAGTCCCTCCATACAAAGGAGACTCTGCCAAAATTTTCCGTAAATTTTGGACTTAGAATTTTGTTGAAAACATTTTTCCCAACTTTAATAATTCAAGTATCAAAGGGTATAATGATTATAAAACAAGTGTATTTCATTAAAGGAAATTAATCCAGTAAAATATTGTTTATAAATTAATATTTGAAATAAAAATGTACTGTTTTATTCTTCCTTCTCCCTTCTTTTTCCTTTTCGGGGACGAAAAGTTTTGAGTGGGGGAGAGTGTAACGACCCGCTAAATTTATAATATTTAATAAATCAAATTTATATAATTTCTAATTTGGTTAAGTATAAAGGTAGAGATTTGGTATAGTGGTTGCAATTTAGTGTAACTATAAAATTTTATGACAATAGATGTGGATAATGTAAATTGTCACAACTTGATCTAAAGCAAAATTTTAAGAAACAAATAAATGTTGAATCTGTGAATGTTAGTTAACTTGAATGGTATTCATTAGTATAAAGGTGCAATTAGTATAGATAGTAATATTTAATGTCTGTAGTGAAAAGGAAAAGGGTCTAATAGAAACATAAAATTTATTTTATGTAAACAAAAGTATAGTTTTGAACAAATTTATGAAAATTAATAGAAACAGTGTTTGTAATCAGTTTGGTTATTTTATATTGAAAGATAGAGATGTGTAAATTCGTTAATGAATTTAAAATGGGAAGGAATGGTAAAAATGAAGAATATATAATAATAAGCATTTGACTCAATTATGGGAATTAAATTATAATAAATGGTCATTTAATAATTTAACGTTCTGTGAGTAATAATTGGGTGGAATCAGTACAAAATTTGGAAATGCATAAACCTCAATAAACATTCTAACTTAATACAATTATGCAAATGTAGGAATTAGTTATAAGCGTATAATTTTGAGTATGATAACTATTAGTATAAAATACCTTTATATTTGAAACACATTGTAAGGCATAATTAATTGAGTTGGGAAATTGAGAATGATTTCAAGGTATATGAACATTTGTGCTACTTAAATTAGAATTAACGCAGTAGCTAAATTTGTGAAATCTAAACTTATGGGACATAGTGTGTAAGATCTTTACTGATAAAAATTTACTTTACATGTAGTGTAAATTCCTAATACAATGAGACTATGGGTTATAGTAAAGTTTTAAAACAAGATTTTATCTATGAGAGTAAAGGAATGAAGGTAATTGGATTTTTGCAATTAAGGAAATTTAAACGTTTATTATTAAGTTAAGTGAGATTTAAGTTGAGTTTGAAAATATTTATGTATGTTAAATTCATGCATTCGGCTATAACGGATTTAATAATAAAAAGATGAAATGGTGAAATCAAGTGGATATAAAGGTGTCAATTTTACATTGAATTTCATATTCACCATAAAAAGTTAATTGACAACAAGAAGTTAATATAGGAATCAAACCTTATTTATTTATTTGGATTTGTTGCAATAGTTAAGTCCATAAATTAAAGTTAAAGCTAATTCAAATTTAGTTGGACCATGGTTGATACAACTTTAGAAAGCAAGATTTTATTTATAATTTGAATATTAAATCCAACAAATGGTATTTAATACATATAAAATGGAATTAAACGTAAATTATTACGTTATTGAATTTAGATTGGAATTTGTAAACTATTGAATGAATTTAATGGATTTATCAAACTGATAGTATTGAATTCATTAAGATTTGAATAAAAAAAAATAGTTAAGAGAAAGGAGGGAATGATATTTGAAAACATTGCAATAGAGTTTAATTAAGGATTTGACTTAAATAAATTAAGGCGAATAAATGGAGATAAAGTTATTAATATTTTGGAATATAACTTATGGTAAAAAGTTTATTTGAAATCAAAGGAGTTGGAATGGAAATCAAAAATATTTATCTAATTGGATTTAAGACGAGAATATAAGAGTATAGGAATTAATAATTGAGTTTAAGAATAAAGATTTTAATTTCCAAATAATAAGAAAGTGCGGATATTAACGCTGCAAATTAATATATTTATAAATTTTAATTCATAATCCAAGCTTGTTAAATCAATTGGAATTGATTGAATTATCTAAGAAATGAAATTTGGCCAATATTAGAAGTTGAAAATATAAAATTGGATTTTATGATTTATTTAATTGATTTAATAAACATTAAAAATAGCCATTTTGTCACGGACTCGGATTTCGACGAAACAAGTTTCATCGGATCCGTATCGGTGAATTATTATAGGGTTTCAATTTTCGTATCGATCGGACTTGTCGTTTGATCGTACGGACGCGAAACGCCTTGAAATCAATTTTATTAAAATCAATTTGAAATCAATTTGGAAATCTTGTTTTCAGCATAACTTCTTCATACGATCGAATTTGGTCGTGAAACTTTTTCCATCGCGTTCAGAATATTTTAAAACACCTATTTGGATATATAGTTTTAACAAATTCGGTTCCGGAGGCATAGCGGGCTTTTTGGGCCATATTTTATTCCGTACGTTCGCGTATCCAGTCTAGCTACCCTACCTCTAGCCTATCTATAAGTATACCATGATAAACCCTAGCCTCCTTTCTATTGTCATTGTCTGTACGTACATATTTCTTCATCTCCTCTTTCTCCTTAATGGTTGCAAAATCCAGATCTGCTTCAATCCAAAATTCAGTGAAAATTCAAACACCTCATAAAATTCTCAAAAAAATATATGTTGAAGTATTCGATACGCATAATCTCATGGTGTAATTCGTTTTTCAATTGGAGCTGTCGTTCATCCAGAATAAATTCAAACAGCCCTAAACCGTTCATCACGCTGTCACAAACTTCATCGGATTGAAATTCTATTTCTGGGTATTGTAGTATGGACGATGGGGATCACATCTATATAGGTTTCGTCGAGAATCAACGGTTGGATCTACCTAGAAAATTCAACTAGGGTTTTAAAGCCACGGCGGCCGGAGGAGATCTGGACGACCGGACCCAGGGGGATGGAGGCGTCTCGGCATGAGGAGCACGATGGTGGGGTCGACTTGTCCAACGGCGGCCGGAGGTGGTGTCCATGGGCGGTCAAAGTTTGATATGCGTGGTCAACACTGTGCATGTTTCTCTGTTCGAATGGAGGTCTCGGTTGCAAGGGACCTGGACGCGGCCTGGAGTGTGATGACGTGGCTCCTTTGTTATGTTGTGAATTTGGTATTCTGTTTAAGTTTTAATTTTGTTTCTAAATCGATTTTTCATCATAACTTTTTCATACGACATCGGATTCACACGATTTTTTTTGCGTTAGGATCGTAATTTAATTCCAGATCTGATGACGCTGGTTTGGACGAATTCTGAGACGGGCGAATTTTTGGGTTTAAATCGAATTTAAATTCGATTTAAATTCAAAAGGTGAGTGTTTTAACCCACTCACAATTACTAGAAGCTTTTATGTTTGTTAAATAAATTTTAGAAATGAATAGAAATTTATTTATGAGCTTTTGGGCATGTTATTTCATCCATATCTGTTGAATTGCATTTTTTTGAATTTAGCTGTTAATTTAAATTGATTGATTGCATATTAATTGGCTGTTAGAAATTATTGTTTGCATAAGAACTGCTAGTTAATAGTTATGTAAATTATTACTGAATAAACTGTTAGATGAATAGTTGATAAATTTAATTTGAACAAACTGACAGTTATCACCTGTTGTATATGTTCATATATATATGTGGTTATTGATTGAGATTGGTTGATGGTTGCGATTGGATGATGGATGTCGTTGATGAATGAATGTTTATTGCATATCATTAAATTGCAAATTTATCATGCATATTTCATTTTTTTTCGGGATTGTGGTTTGAAATGATAAAACCGCAAAGTTTTATTTTTTAATTGCGGATTGAAATGATAAATATCCGTATCACTTGACCATAGGATAGAAAATTATATACAGGCACCGCGGTCTATGTATAACTATTTTAATGTGATTTCTATGGTTTGGATGGAATACGGTTTATAATAATCTTAAATTTTATATTGTATAAATATTTTATTCCATATTTATATACCTATGAAGTTAAATTTTAGGAATTTAAAAGGTGGATAAATTTCTTTATTGAAATGGAAGAAATTTAGAAAATGGAGTTGGTAAATTTATATCCTATGTTTAAATGTAAAGTTGGAAATTTTAAGATATGATATTTGAAATTGGATTTTCCCAAAATAAATAGAAATGGATATTCTAGTAAAAATTTGAATTGGAAAATTTATATATATATATTTTACTAGAAATTGAAGTTTTATTAATTATGGATTTTATGTGAATGGTCAAGATTAATTAATAGAATATTGATTTTGAAAGGATAAAAATCCAACTTTAGTTGAAATATTAATGCTCAAAAATGGATATAAATATATATAAAATTGAAATAGTTTTGGGACTTGAGGTAATATTTTGGATTTTGGTTTAACTTTAAAAGAAGAAATATTTGGAAAGCCGTGTAATTTATTTCTTTATAAAGCAACAGTAAAGTTAAACCTTTTTAATTCGCATACCGTTGAATATCCAAACCATTTGAGTTTAAAAGTTATGGTTTGAAATTATGGATTTCCAAAAATATTAAGCTTTGAAAATATTCGATTTTCAGATATTATGAAGCTAAAGCCTTTTAATTTTTGGAAAGGAATTATATTTGGAATAAGTGGTAAAATATGGTTTTGGGTTTTGGAATGATATCGTAATATTATGGTTTTGAAATGGATTATATTCTGGTTTTAAAGTATAAACTGTTTTAAATAACCGCGGTGTTATAATAACGATGGGTTGGCAAAGAGACCGGGATCGGATATGGACATACTCTCTGTCGATACCGAAAACCACTTTGACTAACCGTGTACGCGGTGGAGATTCCAGAATGAAGTAGGTTGGTGGCGACGATTCCTGTAAGGTAAATACGTGGACCCGACTCCCGTGAGTTGGCATAAGGTGGCTAAAACAGGAGCGATCGACGGGTTAATGAGGTCATTCCTCTGATCGGACACTCCTCTTCGATATTATACTATGACTTTGGATTGATTCAGTGGCCACTTCTATTTTTTTGATTTGGGGAGTTGTTTCGAGGTGGGCGGTTGCTGCGGCTTCGCGTTACCATCGGCCCGGAAGCGTAATTGGTATATCTACCCTGGCATTGCCTAGTTGTGCCGTGTCACCTACCCTATCGCGCCTTGTACGAGTTTGGTTTTCTCCCGTAGCCCGTGTGGTATCCTCTAGTGGCTTCCCGATCAGGAGGGACTATGATATTGGACGGACTACTGGGACTATTATGTGTTAAGGGCTATATGGGTAACCCCTTAACGCTATTAAAAAGTAAGTTTATTTTATAAATAGACACTATTATAATAACGCAATATACTACATAGTAAATAGTTTAACGGATCCTTAGGAGATGTAAATCCCGAGCATCTCTTGAGTTACTGTACTCATATTTATTTCTGTTTATTTAACTCACATAAGATATTCTAGTCTGACTCGAGTGTTTTTGTCTTTTCAAATTCGCTCGGGTCAGTCCGAGCATTTCAGGATAGCAGATTTAGCTTGGAGGACGAAGACGAAGATTCAGCATTATTTATATATAGTATTGCACCACACACTCTTTATATTCCGCTGCATTGTTGTATTGGTATGTGTGACTCTGATGTTCATTGTATAAGTGAAATAACTATTTTGTAAACTGTTTTGAATTGTATATTTATTATTATATTTTATCCTTCCGCTGTGAGATTCTATTTTGTTTTATTTCTTCTTTGTTTTTTCTTATTTACCCCCATAACAATCCGCCCTTGCGTATGCTTTGAATCGGCATGTGTGTCGTTTTAAAGTGTGCGAAAAGGCGGGACGTTACAGGATTTGATTAATATATATGTTATTTATTCAGGGTATTGAATAAAATTGGGAATCCAATTGTAATTAATGGTAATAATGTTGGTATTAGCTAATAAATTTAATTTCAATGCAATACCCATAAATGAATGGAATGAAATGAATGTATGTAAATGTATACTAGGTTATTTATCAAATAAAAGGAAAGAAAAGTAAATATCGAATTTGATTGATGAATAAATATGCATTGAATAGTAAATGAATGTAAAGTTATGGTAATTGTATAAAATCAATATAAGATAATGAATTGCAATAATTGTGGGTTGATAATAAGGTGTGAATGGAAATCTGATTTGGTTATATTAATTTGATGTAATTCAAATTTGATGGGAAAGGTAAATGGATATTTAGTAATAAATTTAAAGGACTTAAAATGGAATTTGTTTAATTAATAGATATAACGGATAAGGATATACTTATAAATGTAGGATTAAGATTTTGAGTTATATACTTAGTTCCTTCAATTAAATCAGAAATCATTTCAATAATTATAAATTAAATGTTACGATAAATAAATTAAGGAATAAATGTGGAATAACGTAAATAAATTCTTCATTAAATGATGGTTAGTGTATATAAAGAATGGAGGTAAAGCTTTATAAATTGATTTGATTCCAAAATTTAATGGAAGGAGTAATTGGAATTAAATGGATTAAATGTTTGAAGTTATGAAGATTTTTATTTAGATAAAAGGGTATGCATTTATGTAATAGAGTATGAATCTATTGTTAAGTTTATTTATAAAATGGCAGCTGGGTAAATGAAAGGGTGCAAAGGTAAGCTTGTCAGTATATTCAAAGTAATATATGTTAATAGGTTTAATCGAAATAAATGAAAAATTAAAATATAAATATTACATTTATAAGGATTTAAGTGTAATCGAAGAATGTTAGGATAATAAATTTTGAATCTAATATTTAATCCATCTATTTGAAATATATGGATGGAATAACCATTAATTTCTTTGATTGTATATAAATTTTTAGAAAGTTAAATTATATTTGTGGATTTAATGAAATTAAGGATTTATATTAAAATTTATAAATTTACCTTCTTTAATTTGACATCTAAACTTGTTTGAAATTTTGTAAATGATTAAGAAAGTTTAAGAGTGATAAAATGGGTCAAATTCTAGAATCTAAATATAAAATTTGTTTAATTTATTTATTTTAAATTTATTTAATTAATACAAAAATAGCCATTTTGGCCACGGACTCGGATTTCGACGAAACTAGTTTCATCGAATCCGTAACAGTGAATTATTGTAGGGTTTCAAGTTTCGTAGCGATCGGACTTGTCGTTTGATCGTACGAACGCGAAACGCCTTGAAATCGATTTAATTGAAATCAATTTGAAATCAATTTGAAATTTTTGTTTTCAACATAACTTCTTCATACGATCGAATTTGGATGTGAAACTTTTTCCATCGCGTTCAGAATAATTTAAAATACCTATTTTGATATATGGTATTACCCAATTTCGTTCCGGGGTCAGAACGGACTTTTTGGGCCACGTTAGCGTTAACATGTTTGTTTATCCGATCCATCTATTCAAATCTCTAACCTATCTATATAAACCCAGTTATAAAACGTAGCCCCATCTATTCTCATTTTTTTGTGTGTTCATTTCATCAGTTCCTTCTCTTCTTCCAATGGCTAGAAACCCTAGATCCAATTTCAATTCAAAATCAAAAGTCAAAATTCAATCGCCTTAGAAAAATTCCAGAAAAATATATGTTGAAGTTTTTGACAAGGGGAACTCAGATCTAAAATTGGTTTCTCGATTCGAGTTATCGTTTGGCCTAAAATTAGAGATTTAGTTCGGGCCGTTCATTTTAGCTTTGTAATTCAACGGTGGATCTCGAGCGATGGTTTGATCGGAGTGTGCTGCTGCGTAGAGGGTGACTAGGGTTTTAGATCCATACGGCTATCTTCTTCGATGGGTGTTTGGATTCACGGTAATTGGAGGCTAGAGGGGAAAAGACACGGTCGCGCCTGGGGCCGTGGAGGCCGCGCGTGGGCACGGTAGGGGCGGTTTGTGACGAGGGAGAGGGTGGCGTTTCCCGATCTTATTGAAGTCGAGTGTGTGGGCGGCAATAGGTGGTCAACGGTAGATAGATGGCGGCGGCGCAAATTTCCTGGAGACGAGAATTTTAGGGTATCAGGAACGAACGCATGGGAACGAAGGGGCCGCTGACGTGGCTACAAATTTGAGTGAGTTTTGTTTTAATTAATTTTTGAATTTCAAATCGTTTTATCGCTATAACTTTCTCATGCGTTATCCGTTTCTCGTGCGATTTTTTTTGTTAGGATCGTAATAAAATTCCAGACGCGTTGATGCTGGTTTGGACAGATTTGGAGACGTTGAATTTTTGGGTTTAAATCGGATTTGAATTCGATTTAAATTCAAAAGGTGAGTGTTTTAACCCACTCACAACTTCTAAAATTTCTTATGTTTGTTAATTTGACTTAAGATATGAGTAGAAATTTATTGATGATTGTTTGACATGTTTATTCATCATCTCAGTTAAATCGCATTTATTTAATTTAAATGTTAATTAATTTTTATTATTGCATATAAATTGACAGTTAGAATTTATTTATTTGCATATAAACTGATAGTTAAGCAGTTGTTAAATTTATTACTGAATATAAACTGTTAGTTAATAACTGTCATTTATTTCCTGTTATATTGCATATACTATAAATTGATGTTTGTTTAAATTGATGATGATTGATATAAATTAGTGATGATTGAAATAAATTAGTCGATGATTGATATTGGATGAATGGATGCTGTATTTTATATTGTATAAACTGCAAGTTATGATGCATTTCATTCATTCGGGATTGCGGTTTGAAATGATATACAACCGCATTTTATTTTTAAATTGCGGATTGAAATGATAAATATCCGTATCAATTGACTATAGGATAGAAAATTTTATACAGGCACCGCGGTCTATATATAAAGATTTTTGAAATGATTTTTCTATGGTTTGGATAGGATACGTTTAATAAATACAAAATTTTCTATTATATAAATTGTATTTATATATACATCTATAGTTAAAGTATTGAATTTAAGTTATGAACGAATTTGATAAATAAAATAAATAAGTGAATATTGGAGTTGATTATTTTATATGATATGTTCAAGTACATGTTTAAGATGTTGTATATATATAGAGTTTTAAATGATTCAACTCAATTTAAGATTTGAAATATAAATTGGAAATGTATTTGGAATTGAGCTTAATTAAGAATTTACCTTCATATGTTGTTGTAAATTTATTAACTTGAAATTTTAAAAGTGTATAATATTTATAACAAAATTTTATTCAAGTGAATTAAATGAATATTTCTAGTATAAATATATAGGGTTGTTGTACATAAATTGTTGTACATAAGTTGTTGTACATGTTTAAGTTGTTGTACATAAGTTGTTGTACATAAGTTGTTGTACATGTTTAAGACATTGTATATATATATAGGGTTTTAAATGATTCAATCCAATTTAAGATTTTAATTATAAATTGGAAATGTATTTGGAATTGAGCTTAATTAAGAATTTACCTTCATAAGTTGATGTAAATTTATTAACTTGAAATTTTAAAAGTGTATAATATTTATAACAAAATTTTATTCAAGTGAATTAAATGAATATTTCTAGTATAAATAAATTGAAGGGAATTTTCTTTTATAAGGAATTTGAGTTTTACTTAAATGATTACGGGTTTATTAGGCAATTATTTCAAACTAAATAATAGGACATTAAATGGTTGAATAATAATTTCCTATCTTAAATTTTTGAAGTGTAATACTTAAAGTTTGAAATATATGTTAAATTGAAGTGGTTTGGAAGTTGAAGTTAAATTTAATCTTATGGCTTAGACTTCAATTAAAGAAAATATTTGTAAAGTCATGGAAATTATTTTTCTTTACAAAGTAATCTTAAAGTTAAACCATTTAATTCATATACCGTTGAATATCCAAACCATTCAAGTTTAGTAGTTATGGTTTTATAGCTATGAATTTCGAAGTATTATGTTTTGAAAGGTATAATTCAAATGTTGGTTTCGAGGTATTATAAATTTTAAAAGTGGTATGATTTTGGAAAGGAAATATATTTGAAATAAAAATGATATCATATTGATTTGGGTTTTAAAGGAAATGATATCGTATTTATGGATTTTGAAATGGAGAATTTTATTCTTTTTTTAAAGTATAATTATTTTTAAATGACCGCGGTATAATAACATTTGGTTGTTGAAGATACCGGGATCGGAAGTTTTCATACTCTCTGCCAACTTCGGAAACCACTTTAACAACCGTGTACGCGGTGGAGATTCCAGAATGAAGTAGGTTGGTGGAGGCGTTCCATGCAAGGTAAATACGTGGACCCGACTCCCGTGAGTTGGCATAAGGTGGCTAAAACAGGAGCGATTCTCGGGCCAATGAGGTCATTCCTCTGATCGTACACTCCTCTTCGATATTATACTTTGACTTGGATTGTTTCAGTGGCCACTTTTACTTTGATTTTTGGGGGAGTTTGTTCGAGGTGGGCGGTAGCTGTGGCTATGCGTTTCCATCAGTCCGGATAGCAATTGGTATACCTACCCTGGCATTGCCTAGTTGTGCCGTGTCACCTACCATACCGAGCTTTTACTACGAGTTTCTATTTGTGTCGTACCTATGGAGTGTCTTCTCGTTGTCTCCCGATCAGGAGATATGCAGGCACTGTATAGACTATTGGCACTATTAGGTGTTAAGGTGGAAAATGTAAAGCCTTAACGCTATTTTAAAGTTAGTTTATTTTACAAATAGACACTATTATAATAGCGCAATATACTATATAGTAAATAGTTTAACGGATTCTTAGGAGATGTAAATCCCGAGCATCTTTTGGGTTACCGCACTCATATTTATTTATGTTAATTTGACTCACATAAGATCTTTTAGTTCTGACTCGAGTGTTTTTGTCTTTTCAAATTCGCTCGGGTCAGTCCGAGCATTTCAGGATTTGAAGTTTTAGCTCTGGAGGACGAAGACGAAGATTTGTATTACTATCTACTATATTATTCCACTACACTATTTAGTTCCGCTGCATTTATATTTATTGGTATGTGAACTCTGATATTTATTGTATAAAGAAGAATCAAATGTTTGTAATCAGTTTTATGAACCGTATATTTATTATTATATTTTATCCTTCCGCTGTGAGATTCTGGTTAGTTTTCTCTTCTCTTTTTTTTTCTTATTTACCCATAACAATCCGCCCTTCCGTATTCTTTGAATTGGCATGTGTGTCGATTAAAGCGTGCAAAAAGGCTGGATGTTACAGTTGGGTGAAGCCAGAACTTAGTGATGGGATTTCTCATGAGAATAAATTACTTAACTGACCCTAAAACCCTAGAAACTCCCCTATATACACATCATTATCTCCCACAGTTACATGTTAGAGAAAACAGAAAAAAAAATATAAATAGAAAGAAGAAAACAGGCAGCAGTTTAGAAAATCCATGGCAGACCTGAACCAAGACTTGGGAAGGAGAACTTTGGTGAGTAAACCCTCACTTGGCAAGGCATTAAGACCTATGAAAGGCAGCGATGTAACCTTTAGTTTAACTTGATTTCTGTTTGGTTCTCTATGTGCATTTTCAGTTTGATTAATCTCTGTTGTTCTTCAAACTATGTGATCTGCATTGCTTTACTGTCATCAAATCTATGTCTGTTTATACTTGATAATTTAGGGAAGAAATAATGACTGATTCTTGTATGTTTATGGACTTGAGAAATATCTTTAGTTAAAGCAAGAATTAATAAGAAAAGTAGGGTGCAAGGCAATAAGAGAAAGAGGTTCTCTGGCTTATGTCTTGAAACTGAAAAAGATGGTTAGGGTGCAATGGGATTTCCATATGCTAAGTCTTAACCCAACATTAAGTGTTCTCTGGAAATAGGGCTGAGTAACAAGCAAACACACTGTAATGTGTGGATTGATTGTGAGAACCTTATTGCCAGAAAACCACATTAGCATTTCATTCTTTGAAAATTCTTTAATATAAGCTTTAGCCAAGGATAGGTCTCTGTGTAAAAGCTGACTTGAAGTGATATACAAGTATGATTGACTAGTTGTTGAATGCATGAATAGATGAATGATTGATGGTTGTATGGAATCTGTTAGCATATATTGGTTAAGTATACAATAGTCTTGGGAATGACATTGCATAGACCATATTTAGTCATAAGAAAAAAAAATTTAGTAATTAAACTAAGGATGTGGGTCACCTCTAAGAGGTTGGGTATGAGGGAAGTGGGTATGACACAGTGGTTGGCTTGCACCAAGGTTGGGGTGTGAGTTTGCACATGGCATGTTTATGTCCAAATAGCTTGTAGTGCACTGGAAATTAGGTAGCAGTTCTAGGCAGTGTGCACCAGTGCAACCATGAATGTAATACTGGACCCTAGAATAATATGAAATGGACATACATGCAAGGGTAAATATGCTAAAAGTATGTGGGAGTCCTGGCATGCAGACTCAGGATTGATACTTTAGCTCAATGTTGTGAATATTGTTTGTACATGTTTGTGCATGCTTGTGTGAGATTATGATGGCTATTATGATTTTCTGGATTAAAAGTTTCAGATGACAAATTAGCTTCTAATGACAAATTAGCCTAAGAATACACACATGATGATGTTAACAGTACACAACACCTATCACTGATTTAACTTTTTGTAATTTAAACATGAGAAAGTGATCTGATTAAATTAAGCAAAATACTTAACTTCTGAAAACAGAAAGGTAATGATGAAATCTATCTCATTAGTCTTTATGCATTATCAAATGATTTTACTTACACCAGACATAAGTCTGACCAGTTTGTTGCTTGCATCAAATGGGTGCTTCATATGCATTATGGAGCAGGTCATGAGATGTCTGCAGGAAAAGAGGAAGCTAAGTGATAAAATGCAGATGTGTGATGCTAAGAAGAATTTGCTAATTAACTAAATTATGATTTTGTAGCAGCATGCCTCTTTATGTTTTATGTTAGCTGAAAGATTTCTCTGTAATAATATTGGAGTTACGCTGAACTTTGATTGTGATGTAATGAATGGTTTAAAAAGATTACTATGTGATGGAAATATTCTAAGTAAGAAAAGATGAAAGTATTTATCTTTATATTATAATATGTAAGCATGCAATTTTCATGAATTGAGTAGTGAAGTTGGTAGTAGAACTGAAACATATGTGAACTAGTAGTGTATACATATGTAATAGATGGTTGCAGAGACTCAGACCTTCTTGCAATCAACTTTAAATACCTTGAAATGGAAATAAACACATAGGCAAGACATTTGGAAATATGGGAAAACACTAACCTAGGTTTGTATAAGTTTGATGTTTAATGAATGAGCAAAACTAGGAGATTATAACAAGAGAGTATAGGGGTCTAACTTAATCAAGTTGGTCAACCTACTAACTCAAAAGTAATAAATAACAGTGGTGCATGTTTATGTGCACACAGATGCACAGAAGCATGCACAACCTTCTACCTTGTTAATTTGAGAAGTAATTTAAAAAAAAATTAAAATGTCATGGGTCAATTTTCATTTTTTATTAGATATACAACTATTAAACAATGACATGGGGAAGCAAGAATTTGTTAGTAAATTTGCACAAAGATTCAGATGGGGGAGGTTTTTCCCAACCCTTTTTACTGTGGCTAACTCATTAGTTATTTTAATTTAAAATAAATTGAGTTATTCTTTACCTAAAAACAGTTATTGGAACTAAAATGATTTGTATGTTTACATACATATACAAATAGTTTTTACAAGAAGTATATCAATATTTCTATATTGATCAGATTGGATCCAGGGATGAAAAAAATCTAATAAAAGAAAGAAATTTTATTTTAAGACAGGTTGGTCTTGAATGCAAGTAACCCTGAATTTAGCATAAGCTACTTGAACCATTAAAACACATATGCAAGTTCAATAAAAAATAATATGTGGGAGGGTTGCTTCACCCCGCCAACACTGGCGTTTATTCCCCGTTTCTGGCGAATTTCTACGCCTTGGTTATGAATGAAACCGATGGATCTACAGCTCCGGTCACCCTCTACAATCCCGCACCACCCGATCGTTGCCAAGATGACGATCCGCCATTAAAATCGAAACCATCTAATGAACGGCCGGAGATAAACTAGCCAATTCTGGCCACATAGCAACCCAGATCGAGGAACAAATCACATAATTGACTTACGCTCTTCGAGAGCTTCAAATCGATATATAATTCGATATACTTTGAGGAGTTTGAATTTTTGATTTGAGATTTGATCTGAAGTTGCAATTTGAAATTAGGGTTTGTCTGCCGTTGGAAAGAGGAGGAGCAAATGAAATTATACGTACTGAAATAAGAATTAAGAGATTACCTAGGGTTTATAATGATATATATATATATATATATATATATATATATATATAGGCAGATCAAATAGAAAGGAATGGGCTCGATCGGTTTTGAATGTTGGACGATACACGACCCGAAAAGCCCGTTTCGACTCCGGAACGAAGATGGGTCAACACATATATCAAAATGGATGTTTTTGATAATTTTAAAATTAACGAAACAAGTTTCAAGTCCTAATTCCATTGTATGAAGAAGTTACGTTAAAATCAGCTTATTTTAAATTGGTTTCAATTGATTTCAATTAAATTGATTTCTAGGCGTTTCGAGCCCGTATGATCAAACGACAAGTCCAATCGTTACGAAACTTGAAATCCTACAATAATTCACCGTTATGGATCTGATGAAACTGGTTTCGTCGAAATCTGACACAGTTTCCAAAATGGCTATTTTCAGTTAATTAAATAAATTAAATAAATTAATTAATTCACTTTTGAAAATTCAAATCTAATAATTTACAATTTCTATCCCTTTGGATTACTTAGTAATTTAAAATCCTTTAAAACCAATTTCTATATCAATTCAAAGTTAATTAATTCACCAATTACAATATTAAATTTCAATTTCAGTAAATTCATCAATTATCAATTGAAATTCCAATAAATCCATTTATTTGATTTTAAATCTAGTTATTCAGTCAATTATCATCTTATGGGTATAATTAACATTGGTTTATATTTATTACTTTAATATTTTCCATTTCATCCTAATTTCAATTAACATAGTATTTAATTTCATTTACTTACAATAAATCCATTTGTTATAGATTGAATTCCAATTAATTATAATTAATTATCATAAATTGATTTGATCCAATTCTAATGTGACGCCCCACCTTTATACTCACGCTAGCCAAGGACACTACGAGATAATATCGTCAAGTAGCACGAAGAATAAAGTTGTTGAGGAGCGACCAACCGTGTAGTTGCTTTGTGCGAGCACCGATATGTCAGATAAAATAACATGCATTTCGATTCAAGGAAATCCGACATACCAATACAAACTCAGAGCTACTACACAGTGGCTATATATAATCTTTGGAAACAAATATAGAAATAAGCATAACACAAATCAGTCACAGATACACAGATATCCATATCACGAAGGCGAAAATAGATATGAATATAACACATAGAAGTGTATATCAGAGTAGTGGTCAAACAAGATCCACAATATCACAAAAGAATAGATAGAAGTGCTACATAAAAGAATATGTATACATCAAGGAGTCTTTATCTCGAATGTATAAAAGAAAAACTACTAATCTAAAGTAGTTGGCCAAAAATCAGGCGACAGTCCCTAATAAGAAGTCAAATAGAAGCAACTGTAATATCTCAATCTGACCCGAGAATTATTTAATAGGAAAATAATAAACGGATCAGTCTAGCTATAAATATTAGATATAAAATGAGATAGAATAAGAGATACGATAAAAACGTATGATAACAATAATGCCATACCTTGAAAAGTATACATTAGAAAATCAACCAAAATCATACAATATCTCAAAAATCTCATAACATCAAAAAGAATGTCATGTTCTTTACCATATTCACCAAGCCACAAATATTGACAAACATAACAACGCCAATCGTAAAAGTTTGTGAAACAAAAATTCTTGAAATCGTCATTTAGAAATCCAGAAATCAAAAAAGGGGGAAGCCTATCACAAACGAGAGCATGAAAACTCACCAACACGTGTATCACAATGGAACGCTATTCCATAAATCGAACATCGATGCACCTAAATAGGATACGCCCCATGCACAGTCTAACATCGACGCACCTTAATAGATACGCCTCATGCATAAACAAACATCGACGCACCCAGAGAGATACGTCATATGCAAAGTCTAACATCGACGCACCTAGAAAGTTACGCCCCATGAAAAGTCGAACATCGACACACCTAAATAGGATACGCCCCATGCATAGAAGAACATCAACGCACCTTGAAAGATACGCCCCACGCTCCAACTTATTGAGCCAATTGATCCACGAACGGTCCAAAGATCATGGGTCGTTAGCCCATAAAAATGAGACGAAGCTCCATAGAATGGGGTATAGCCCCCCGCGTGGACAAAGAGATATCGCACATCGCTAGTCTAAACCACAAAATGATCATCATCGATCAACAAAAAGTGTCAATTACACTAAGCTAGTAAATAAATGAGTTTAGCGTCATGTCCCATGACCACTGGCTTACTTTAAATATTTACGAACAAATTGTAGATCTCCACTCGGAAGTTGTCACAAGAGTTTCAATCGAACAAGTCCAAAAATTAACCGACGAAGTAAATGCAAGTGTTTCATACCACTAGTTTTACTAAGCCGTTTAATTAGATTTCTCAAACGAATGAGGTAAATGTTTGTGTATACTAATAGATTGGAAAACGGTTTTATAAGCAAGCTTTGTATTAAAAATAGAGTTGAAATCATATTTGAGAAAGAGTTTGAATATTTACTATTAGTATAGAAACCTTTGTATTTTAAAGTGACAAATCACAAAATTGATTGTAAAAACAATCAATCACCAAAAATTCACATTCGAAGACGTGAATTAAACCCAAAGAAGTCGATACCAAATCCATCAAAATGGGTATTCCCCAAAAATCCCGAAAAAGAAGTTATCAAAGTCAACGAAGGTGATAACAACAAATTGGAGAAACAAGAATCGATTAAAAATTAGAAATTCAAACAAAAAGGAAAAATAGGCAGAGAGAGCAGATTCAGTCGACTGACACAAATCCTGGAAACTTTTTGTTTCTAAGTTCAGTCGATTGAACCTCGATGGTCAGTCGACTAAATCATGCCTGTAAACTTTTGGTTTCCAGGCTCAGTCGACTGACCCAAAATGGTCGGTCGACTGATACTGGCCCAGGAAAATTCCTGGGTTCGGTTCAGTCGACTGACCTTCTAGTTCAGTCGACTGAGCTAGAAATTTCAGTATTCTCAGCCTAGCCCCCAAGGGGCAAAATCCCAAACAATTTGTGATCGGATGAGCGATGGGCGCTAGGGGTTTACGCCAATCGGCAATCCAGCCCTATAGGCTCTTCGATACGCCACCAAAAGCATGATCAAACATCAAAGCTAGGATTTTTAAAGATTTAACTTCAAAACATCAAAAGTTGGAATATTTATAAAACCAATTCAATCCAAAGCAAATGGACAAGAAATAGATGTTAGGAATCACTACCTAACAACTATAAAAAATATAGACATAGACGTGAGTTCAAAAACTCACCTTTTTCTCAAAACAACAAAGGAGAAGCTTTTAAAACAAGGAAAGATCAATTCCTCTTCAATTCCAACTCAAGGAGCTTCAATCTAAGCTCATAAGAAAATATTTCCTAAGTTAGGGTTTAGGAATTTCTGAAAATGGAAGAGGGATTGAGATGGAGAAGATGAAGGGGATGCTTACCTAAGCTTCTCCTGGATTTTGGACTTGAATTTGAGTTTCCTAATCAAAGCTAGGGCTTAGGAATTTCTATTTCCTTTTCTCTTCCCCCATTTTTTCAAAAGCTTGAAGTGTTAGAAAATGAGAATAAATGAAGAGGAGAGGGGGTGGAGCTAGGGTCTTATGTTAGGATATTGGGCTGAAACCCAAACCCAAAGCAACATCAAAATTCTAGCTAACTCCAAACATATTGATGTTTATACTTAAAAAGGTTGCAAACGCATTTTGAACTCAATGGAAGTGGTCTCGAGTTCGAATTCGACTGTTTGCAAAAAGTTGCATTTCAGACTTTAATCCGACTAACGATGTTATATTTAAATAAAATATATAAATATACAATCGTAAAATATGCGGGTTGTTACATCTAATCTTTATACTAACTCCGCTATTTCTCTGTAACACAGTTAACATTTGACATACATTTCATTACATTAACCAAGTATAACATTTACATTATTTCAATCAATTGGAATTGCATTGGGAATTGTAAATAATTAAATCTGATTAACATTGTTACCTTTCATTTCAATTATTATTTCATTAATAAATCCTAAATTTTTATTTCTTTTAATATTAACTCATAAAAATCTCATTAAATTAACAAATTTAATAATCGAAAATTTACGAGTCGTTACACTCTCCCCCACTCAAAACTTTTCGTCCTCAAAAAGGAAAAAGAAGGGAAAAGAAAGAATTATGTAATTAATATAGCTTATTTAAAATATTAACTTTATAAACAAAGAAATTTACAAAATTACATAATTTAAATAAAATTTATAAATTTAGAACAATTAAATCTTTTTATACTCAAATTAATAAAGTTTGAAAAACATTTCTTAAATTTTTCTAAGTCCAAAATTCACGGAAAATTTCGGCAGAGTCTCCTTTATACGGAGAGGCTCAAGAAAATTTATTATACTAATAAAACAATTTACAAAATAATATGTCCTAACAGCGAGAAAATAATATAATATTTCTTGAAAACCGTAATTCAAGAATGTACCTATTTGTCGAGTAAGTAACACTTATTTTATGAAACCAAAAGCAGTAGCAATGGCTTCCATAACCTGTATTTCACTTATGTAATCCAAAAAGAGTTAATAATTATATAAGATGAAATATTTAACATTAGTTCAACCACTAAAAAACAAATCAATATAAAACAATAATCACTTGCTACCACAGCATACAATCATCATATGAAATCAATACAAATCAATTGTCCATCCATAGCAAACAAAACAAATGGTTTGTTCGGGTTAAGATACTTTTTAATCACATAGAATGACAAATAACTACTAAGTATACCATTTACTCAACAGTCTTAGATAAAACTCGGTAGATTATTCATACATCCAAACAATTAGAAGTATCATTTCCTAAACAACCCATAAACCAAACAAACAACAGATTCTAACATTATTTAAGTTTATTCTTATTAATGTCTTTTCACAAGATTTGTTGTTCATTTTTTTTCATTCATTTAGTGGTTAATTTCTTTAATCCTACATTTATTTCTTACAAAATTTTATTCTCATTCATTCAGTGTTTATTTCATTTATTACTTACAAAAATTCATTTCCATTTATTCACCTTTAGTTGTACATAGCTTTAAACATTAATTTAAGTTTATAGTCGTTCACTTACAATATTCATCTTCCTACTTATTTTTATAATAAATAACTTCAACATTTACTTAAGTTTATAATTCATTTACTTATAGTATTCATGTTCAATTCAATTTCTTAGCATATCAATTCATTTACTTAAGTTTATAATTACTTACTTACAATACCTACTTTCTACCACCTTTTATTATAGTAACATTTCAATTATAACTTAAGTTTATAACAACTACAACATCAAATTCTTATTTGTTAAAGAATTTCATCTAATACTTTCATTACTTTAAGTTTTACTTTTATAATATCCTATTACATTTTCTTATTAAACATTACAACTATTAATATTTGGTAAGTTATATATGCTTTTAAGAACGCAATTGAAAGTTACGAAAGTTTACTTTATTTCTTCTTAGTAAATAAATGTTCAATAGTTTTCATTTCTTATTTTCATATACTTTTTTAACTTACAGGTTAAAAATTTTAAATTTGTTATATACTTTAGTTATAATTTGACATCTAATTCCTTATTTTCGTTTAGAAGTTTCAATTATTATATAGTTAAATTTTTATTCTATTACAATAATTTGAAATCTCCAATTTATAGAAATTTAAGAACTAAATACCGGGTTCCATTTCAAATCATTTTAAAAATAATAGATAAATGAATATACTTACAACTTATATATCCAATTATATTTAAAACAATTTAAAATTTATATTTGTTTATCAAAATAAATCTGCAGTAAAACTACTACACCCACTTAGAAACTCGAAAATGAATATCGATGATGCGTGCACTCATCACCAAAATTATTTTCCAACGATAGAGAGGGGAGTACATAACTTATTTCTTTCCAAAATTTCTTTAAAACAATTCTTTCAAATTATACTGAATATTTCTATCAGAAAATACTTCTAATAATATTATTATATTCCAAAATTATTCGAAAGAAATTTTCAAAAACTCCGGACCTTAAGTTCTAAATTTCAAATTTGATTTATTTTATTTCCAACTAATATTTATAAATTTCACTATCTAACAACCAATATATTACAACCAAATATATCATTTATAAATCATTATTTTATATATAAAAGTATATAATAGGCAAAATTATTTTATTTACCTATATTTCAAAACAAATAATGTGTCGGTCTGTCCTATTAAGTGTTTAGAAATCCCTATCAGTGCCATAGCGTCTTATGCACCAACCAGAATTAATAAATATAAAACAGAACAAATTAACACAATATCAAAACCTTTATAACACTAACAAATACGCTCTCTCATATATATACACTCAGCGACTCATCATAGGGTATTATTATGCTATTAGTAAAGAGTCAAACCCCACAAAACTAAAGTTTCGCTAAACCTCGCTCTGATACCAACTGCAACATCCCGCCTTTTTGGACAGTTTAAGAAGACACACATGCCAACTCAAACCATACAGAAGGGGAAGATTGTTATTGGGGCAAATAAGAAAAGCAAAGAAAGAAAAAACAAAACAGAATCTCACAGTGGAATGATAAAATATAATAATCAAATAACAATTCATGAAGCTATTTACAAAACATTTGATTATACTAATACAATGCAGAATCGGAGTTACACGTATCAAAGATAAAGAAATAACAATACAGCGGAACAATGTGATGTAGTGGAATAATATAGTAAATAATAGTAGTACACATCTTCGTCTTCGTCCTCCGGAATAAGTCTTCAAATCCTGAAATGCTCAGGCTGACCCGAGCGAAATGAAAAGATAAAACACTCGAGTCGGAACTAAAAGATCTTATGTAAGTTAAATCAACGGTAAATATGCATGTGACGGCGTCGGAGATGTCTATGGGGTTTGACATCTCCATTCCAGTGTCTAACATGAGTGTAGTAACTTAAGAAATGCTCGAGATTTACATCTCCTAAGGATTTGTTAAACTATCCACTATGTAGTAAAATACGCTATTATAGTAATGTCTATAGTAAAGTAAACTATTAAAATAGCGTTAAGGCATTACCCATTTCCCTCTTAACACATTTTATAATTTCAATAGTCTATACGGTACCGTAACTTCCCATAAACTGGGGCCGCCATAGGATACCCCATAGGTACGACATAAAACAAACTCGTAGAAGAAGCGCTAGAGTAGGTGACACGGCACAACTAGGCAATGCCAGGGTAGATATGCCAATTACACTTCCGAACTATTGGTAACGCATAGCCGCAACCAACGCCTAACTCGAAACACACTCTCGAGTAAAAATCGAAGGGTGGTTACCAAATAAATCAAAAGTCAGAATATAGTATCGATAGAGTGTGGCCGATCGGAGGAATGACTTCACTTGGCCCGTCAATTGCTCCTGTTTTAGCCACCGTAAGCCAACTCATGGGAGTTGGATCCACGTATATATCTCATATAGGATCGTCACCACCATCCTACTTCATTCTGGAATCTCCACCGCGTACACAGTTGTCAAAGTGGTACCGATTATTTATTACATGCCGGATAGTTCTTTTATTTTCAAAATCATTTCATAATTGATATCAAATTATCATATTCAATTCAAATCATATCACGTTCGGAATCATAACTACCTTTCGAAATCATATTCACCTTTGAAATCTTAGTTCGAAATTATATTTCCTTTCAAAGTCAAATTCACAATTTATATCAAAATATTGTGTTCTCAAAAAAAACTATACCACTTTCAAATCATATTTTCAAAACAGGTAAAATCCTTGCTTCCAAATCATCATTTTGATTTGTTATAACATTCAAAATTCCAACTGAGGTTATAACGTCATTTAACCTTATTCTCTTTTTAAACCAATTGAAATGAATATAAACTATTCCATGTACTTAGGTTGGAAATTTAGAAATTAGTTTAAATAGTTAAAATGCTCTAAGCAGTTTAATTATAGGTAAATAATTTTAAATTGATTTACGATAGTTAAATAGATTTAAATTAGATTAAATATAATTAAAATAGATTAAATAGCTTAAGATAGATTAATTACATTTAAAATAAATTAAAAAGGTTTAATTAGTTTTTAAAATAAATTAAATTGGTATAAAATAGATAAAAATAATATATATAGTTAATGCTGGTTAAATAGTTTGAATAAATTTGAAATCTTAACAATTTGAAATTTTAAAATAGTATATTTTAAAGCAGTTTATATTAAAATATGAATTGGGAGTTTATATCAAATTAAACTATTCATTCATTTCAACACATTTGGACCGATTTAAATTTCCAAAACTTTAAATTTTCAAATTTCAATAACTATCGAATTTCAAATCGGTTTCAATCCATGTTCAAATATCAATTCGAATCACTCGAATT
Source organism: Allium cepa (assembly GCA_030765085.1). Taxonomy (NCBI): domain Eukaryota; kingdom Viridiplantae; phylum Streptophyta; class Magnoliopsida; order Asparagales; family Amaryllidaceae; genus Allium; species Allium cepa. Next base: position 833,976,177 of record CM060941.1, read on the forward strand.
CCAAAAAGATTTCAAAGTTATTTTCAAACAAATTTAATAACTCAATTTCGATAGAATTTCATTTATACTTAAACGTTTAACTTTAGACTTCCAATTTAATTTCTTAAAAAAATCTTTTTTAAACCAATTCACATTTCAACGCAAAACTTGATTTTTCAAAAATACTTCAATTTATATAAATCAAATTTCCATCTTAAAATATCATTTTATTAAATTCAAAAATTTAAGGATCTTAAAATCATTTAATTTAACAAGTCCGGCGTCCGTATATAATTTTCTACCCTAGGGTCAAGTGATATGGATATTTATCATTTCAATCCGCAATTTAAAATTTTAAAATTGTATATCATTTCAAACCGCAATCCCAAAATAAAAAAAAATCCATAACGAGCTTGTGGTTTATAACGGTATAAAATAATACATCCATTCAACCAACATCAACAATCAACATCCATCGCAATCCTCATCCAAAACAATCAATCAATAATAGTATTGAACTGGTAATCAATAACATGCATTTAACTGGAAATTTATATTCAATAATAAACTAAATAACGATTTGGTTCAAATAAATTCAAATTAACCGAAATGTTGTTTAAAGTATACCAAACAGCCATAAATAAATTCCTAATCACATCATAAATTAAATTTAATGAACATAAGAAATTTTAAAAATTGTGAGTGGGTTAAAACACTCACTTTTGAATTTAAATTGAATTTAAATCCAATTTAAGCCCAAAACTTGAATGGTCTCAGAATTCGTTTAAACTTGCGTCAACGATACGATCTCAGCAGATCAAACTGCGCGTGAATTTGAGTTCGTATGCAAAAGTTATGGGGATTAGAAGATTTGAAATCAAAAATTTAATAAAATAAAATAAAAGAACACTTTACCAGCCACGTCAGCAACAACTCAACTCTCAAACCCTAGAAAGCATCAGATCCAATCTCGATGACCACGAGCCGCTGTAGAAATGCCACCCTCCATCAATTATGGCGCCACCACACGCGACTTCTCTCTGATCCACTAGCGCCGCTGGCCTCCCCAGCCTCTACGGACCTTCCCCCACAGTTCCAGCTACCTTCGACGCCCCGCCACCACTGGCGTTTATTTCCCTTTTCAGGAGAATTTCTGCCCCTTAGTCACGAACGAAAACGATGGATCTACAGCTCCCGTCGCCCTCTACAATCCTGCACCACCTGATCGTCGCCAAGACGACGATCCGCCGTTAAAATCGAAACCATCTAATGAACGGCCGGAGATAAACTAGCCATTTTTGACCACACAGAAACCCAGATTGAGGAACGAATCACATAATTTACTTGTGCTCTTCGGGAGCTTCAAATCGATATATAATTCGATATAGTTTGAGGAGAGTGAATTTTTGATTTGAGATTTGATTTAAATTTGCAATTTGAAATTAGAGTTTGTCTGCCATTGGAAAGAGGAGGAGTCAATGGAATTGTACGTACTGAAATCAGAACTATGAGATGACCTAGGGTTTATAATGATATATATAAGCAGAACAAAATAGAAAGGAATGAGCTCGATTGGTTTGGAATGCTGAACGATACACGACCCGAAAAATCCGTTTCGACTCTGGAACGAAGATGGGTCAACCCATATATCACAGTGGATGTTTCTGATAATATTAAAATCAATGGAACGATTTTCAAGTCTTAATTCCATCGTATGAAGAAGTTACATTAAAATCAGCTTATTTCAAATTGATTTCAATTAAATTGATTTCTAGGCATTTTGAGCCTGTATGATCAAACAACAAGTCCAATCGTTCTGAAACATGAAATCCTACAATAACTCAGCGTTACTGACCCGACGAAACTGTTTTCGTTGAAATCCGACACAGTATCCAAAATGGCAATTTTCGGTTCATTAAATAAATTAATATTAAATTAATTAAATCACCTTTAAAAATTCAAATCTAATAATTTATAATTTCTATTCCTTTGGATTACTTAGTAATTTAAAATCCTTTAAAACCAATTTCTATATCAATTCAAAGTTAATTAATTCACTAATTACAGTATTAAATTTCAATTTTTGTAAATTCGTTAATTATCGATTGAAATTCCAATAAATCCATTTGTTTGATTTTAAATCTTGTTATTCAGTCAATTATCATCTTATGGGTGTAAATAACATTGGTATATATTTATTACATTAATACTTCCCATTTCATCATAATTTTAATTAATATAGTATTTAATTTCATTTACTTACAATAAATCCATTTGTTATAGATTGAATTCCAATTAATTATAATTAATTCTAATAAATTTATTTGATCCAATTCTAATCTTTATACTAACTCCACTATTTCTCTATAACACAGTTAACATTTGACTTACATTTCACTACATTAACCAAGTATAACATTTATATTATTTCTATCAATTGGAATTGCATAGGAATGTCAATAATTAACTCTGATTAACATTGTTACCTTTCATTTCAATTATTATTTCATTAAGAAATCCTAAATTTTTATTTCTTTTAAGATTAACTCAATAAAATCTCATTAAATTAACAAATTTAATAATCGAAAATTTACAGGTTGTTATAGAAAAACCTTAGTTAAGGATAATAATACAATTTAACTTAAATAACATATTTGAGATGTCATTTCTTGATTAGACGTTTGATTCTTCTATATCAAGATAAAGCATCATTAAAATCTTTGTAAGAAAAACCTTAGTGGGAAAAACCTTAAATAAGGAAAAAGAATATATTATAACTTATTTTCAAACGTTACCGAAGAGTTGATACTTCTGGATCAAGATAATGTCTCATCAAAACCTTACTAAGAAAAACCCAATGGGAAAAATCATAGTTAAGGAATATATAATGCATTACAACATACTTATGGATGCTCCTCCTAATTTAAAAGTTTCCTCTGAATTCCTATTCATCTTTCGATAACTCAAATTAATTATAGATACTTCTGGATCCATAAATATGTATCTCATTAATAATACAATTTATTAAGTTTACTTCGATACAGTCAAATTTTCTAAGATTGTTTCTTCCAAACATGTGATTTGCATTTTATGCATTTTGTTTGCTATTTTATGAAAAACACATCATGTGCTTTCATTTTTGTGCTTCAAATCAGTTTTGCATATTACAGCTACATCTTTGATGAATATTAAATGTTTCATTACAACAATACTTAAAAATAAGAAGTAATCTACTTACCATGAATTATAACAAGATTTTCATTACAACAATACTTAAAAATAAAGAGTAATCTACTCACCACAAATTATATCAAGATTTTCATTACAACGATACTTAGGTTGTAATCTACGCTCCTTGTTGTTTGCGTTCTTTATAAGCACAAAAGTTATTTATCTTCAAGAATTTGTAGACTTTCATCATTTGATATGATTTAAACCATATTTATACCTTCGGGGTATGTTAAGCATTTCAAGCACTTTCACTACTTTGCAGACTACATGCCCAAAATTTCTCTATTAGTAAAAGATTCATGATGGCCAGTCATGTTTTCGCCTAATATAAGATCTATAAAATATTTATAAACATAACCGCTTTTATTATTTATAAATTTATCATCGATGATTATTTCTTGTCAATTATAAAAATGATTTATTGAGTTCTCTTCAATTATCATGTTTTAGGTACCTAAACCACTTCTAGGGTTATTTGACAATCATTGCATGGGTCTCTTCAAGAGCACCCTTAAGTGTTTGTTCAAGAACACTCACCTCTTTGGAATCTTTATTACTTACCCCAAAAGTATTTCAAACGGGTACCACACTATGTTCTACACTTTTTGATCCTTCAAGAATTTAGATCTATGCTGGAGAAAGTTTAATAGAGATATTATTAATGATTTATTCAAATTATTTAATATTTTGCATCATTGTATATAACAAATATTTAATATTGATAATCAAAATGAACTTATATCCCTTTTATCCTCCCCTCTGTAATGACCTTCCTTTTTGGACGGTTAAATCGACGATAAACCGCACACGTTAAACTCAAACCATTCGAAGTGGCAGATTGTTATGGAATAAATAGGAAAAAGAAGAGAAAGAAAAAAAATACAGAATATCGCAGCGGAGTGACAAAATATAATAATCAAATAACAGTTCATGAAGCTGTTTACAAATAAATTTGATTATTCTTTTACAACACAAAATCAGAGTTGTAGAAAAAATGCAGCAGAGCAACATGATGCAGTGAGGTAAATATAATACATAATAATAGTTCAAAATCTTTGTCTTCATCCTCTAGATGCAGTCTTCGATAAACTGAAAAAGCCGAGATCGACCCAAGCGAATATAAAAGACAAAACACTCGAGTCAGAAATAAAAGATCTTATGTAAGTTAAATCAACAGTAAATGAATATGAGTGTAACCACTGTAACGGCGTTGGAGATGTTTACGGGGTTTGGCATCTCTTATCCAGTGTCTAACGTGGATGCAATAACTTAAGAGATGTTTGAGATTTACATATCTTAAGGATCCGTTAAACTATCTACTATGTAGTACAATACGCTATTATAATAGTGTCCATTTTAAAGCAAAGTAATAAAATAGCGTTAAGGCGTTACCCATATCCCCCTTAACACATTTTTATATATTCCCATAGTCTATACAGTACCAAAATCCCCCGTAAACTGGAGGGCTATCAGAGGGCAGTCCATAGGTATAGCACAAACCAAACATGTAGAAGGAGCGATAGGGCACGTGAACACGGCACTCGAGGCAATGCCAGGTAGATATACCAATTGCACTCCCGGGCTGGTGGTAATGCATAGCAGCTACTACCGCCCACCATTGACACACTCCCATAATCAAAATCGAGGGGTGACCAGCAAATCAATCATAAAATAATAATATGGTATCGAAGAAATATCCCCGATCGGAGGTGCGACCTCACTTGACCCGGTATAGCTCCTGTTTTAGTCACATCTAAGCTGACTCACAGGAGTCAGGGACACGTAAATACCTCATACAGAATTGTTCGCAAAACCATCCTACTTTATTTTTGGAATCTCCACCACGTACACAGTTGTTAAAGTGGTTTTCGGTACCGGCAGAGAGTATGACAATATCCGATACCGGTCTCTTTAACAACCAAACACTTATTTCACACTGGATGGTTCTTTTACATTTCAAAAAGTCAATTTACAATTGATATCAAAATATAATATTCTCAAAACGATATCATTTTCAAATCATATGCGCTTTCAAATCACATTCACTTCCAAAATATATTTACTCAAATATGTCATTTCACAAAAGGTATCAATTCCAAATTCCAACTTAGGTTATATCACCATCAATGATTTAAATATAAAATACTTCCACTTTACACAGTCTGAAATGTAGAAATATTTTAGATAGTTTAAAATATCTTTTAAATAGGTTAATACAGATTAATATAGTTTAAAGTAGGTTAAATTGGATTAATATTGTTTAAATATATTAAAATAGATTAACTAGATTTAAATAGATTAAATAGATTTAAAATAAATTAAATTATATTAAATAGATTTATAACAGATTTAATAAATTTAATTAGTTTGAAATTAGTAAAATAGATTTAAATTGGATTAAATAGGTTATAATGGATTAATATAAATAAAAATAGTTTAGATTGATTAAAATAGTTAAATTAAATTAAAAAGTTTAAATTAGTTAAAATAGATTTCAACGTATATCCAAATATTTCAATAACTCAATTCCGATAAATTCATTTATATTCGACACTTCAACCTTGAAATTTCAATTTAAATCCTTTAAACAATTCATTAAATCAATTTTAAATCACAGCATTAACACTTGGATTATCAAAAATAATTCAGTTTATATAAATCGATTTCTATTTCAAATTGCCTGTTAACTGAATTCAAAATTTTAAAGAATCAAAAACCATTTAATTTAACCAATCCAGTGTCCGTATATAATTTTCTACCCTATGGTCAAGTGATTCGAACATTTATCACTTCAATCCGCAATTTAAAATTTTACGGTTATATATCATTTCAAACCGCAATCCTAAATTAAATAAAATCCATAAAATCGCTCGAGTCTATCATTTCAACCCATAACAATTTTTCCCTATTCTATATGTCGTTCGTGTATATATCATTTCAACCTGTAGGGAACTTGCAGAGCGATAACAGTATATGAATCAAATATAACATCCAATCATCCAATATCAACAATCAAACATCCATTATAATCATTATCTAATTCGACAAATAAATTAAAACAAATAACTTATTATCATTTACAGGTAATTAACTGGCAATTTAAATTCAATAATAAATTAAATGGCAACTTAAAACAAATAAATTTAAAGTAACTGGAGTGACGATTCAAACATACCAAATAGCCATAAATAAATTTCAAATCATATCATAACTTTAATTTAACTAACATAAAAAATTTAGAAGTTGTGAGTGGGTTAAAATACTCACCTTTTGAATTTAAATCGATTTGAAATTCAAAATAAGCCCCAAATTTGAACTCTCAGAATTCTTCCAAACCTACTTCAAAATGTCCAAATTTTTAATGTGATCTCAACGGAACAAACCGTGTGCAAATCCTAGTTTGTATGAAAAAGTTATAACGATTATAAGATATACGATTCATATAAAAAAATTAAATAAAATAATAATAAAATAAACGTGTCATCACCTGTACGAGCCCTATTTTCATCATTTGTAGGCAACCCCAATATGTAGGCACAAGCCTGAAGCCACCAGCTTGATCTCGCCACGAGCCTCTGTACTTCACCGCAACCACGCAAGACCACAGCTGAAGGCCCCCGACCTTCCCCCAAGCATCCCCGAACCCCCGCGATGAGCTCGCCGTCGACGATCACGGCATAATGGACAGTCGCCGCCTATGATCTTCAAACACTAATCAAATTTTCTGGCATGATCCAACTATCATCTTGCCCAAAAACCTACATGGATGAACTCCTCCCGGCCCTCTCTACAACGTAGTACCAATGAATCGACGATCCGCAGCAGTCAATCACAACCTAATGAACGACCGTGACTGATTTGGGCAATTCTGGCCAAACATGATTCATATCAAAGAATAAATCACGGATTTGGGTTGCGTTCGTCGAGAACTTCGAATTGATATATAATTTGATAGGGTTTGGAGGAGTTTGATTTTGGATTTGATTCTTGGTTTGTGATTGAATTTGGAATTGGTTTGTCTACCACTAGAAAGAGAGAAGCAGATAGAATTGTACGTACAGATAAATGGAATAAGAAAGAGTTAGGCTTTATAACAGGCTATTTATAGGCAGATCAGAAATAGAAATGAATGGGCTAGATCGATTTGAAAGTTGAATGGTAAACGACCCAAAAAGTCTGTTTTGTTCTCGAAACGAAAATGGGTCATCCTATATATCAAAATAGATGTTTTTGATATTTTTAAACTTAATGGAATAGGATTCAGGTCCTAATTCCATCATATGAAGAAGTTAATATCAGCTTATTTCAAATTGGTTTCTACACGTTTTAAGTCCGTACGATCAAACGACAAGTCCGATCTCTACGAGACTTGTTAATAATTCACCATTACAGATCCGATGAAACTAGTTTCGTCGAAATACGAGACAGTGGCCCAAATGGCTATTTTCACGTTAATTAATTAAATAAATAAATATTAATTAGTTAATCACTTGTTTATTAAATGTTTACAAACTAACAAATTTCATCATTTTTGATTGCTTAGACATTTATAATAATTTAAACCAAATTTACACATCAAATTCAGTGCTTAATATTCCACTAATTGCAGTGTTCAATTCTAACTGTAATTAAATCAATAAAAATTAAATTCCAATAAATTGTTTTAGTTTGATTTCAGACTTTTATTCTAACAATTATTACTCTACAGACTTAGTTAACATTGTTTATAACTTATTACGTTGATATTCCATAATTATCACCTTTTATTTATTAATTTCAAATTTCTAATTATATTGAATTTTTTCGATTTTCACATCAATTAAAATTTTAAATCCTAATCAATTTATTCATCTTGGTTTCATTCTTTTATTAAATCAATTATTACGTTATGAATATAATTAACATTTCTGTACATTTTAGTACATTCACAATTTGCAGTTATTGTCTTAACTCACATTAATGTAACATTTAATGACATTCAGTTTCAATTAATTAAATAAATTGGTAACAAACAACAATTTTCACCATTTCTACATTTTGTAACATTTTTAAGTTTATTATTCACAAACAAATGTTATAACCGCTTACACTATACTAATTCTATCCAATTTCAATTTATTACACATTATTTCATTAATTAATCAGGATTTAAATTATCAATTTCTATTTTACTCAAATTATCAATTACTACATATTATTACCATTAATTTACAACTCATACCAATTATAATTTTTTTTTTCATTTTATATGAAGCAGTTATTGATTACCTTAAATTAATACTATTACATTTTATTCCAGTTATATTCTTATTATTAAATCCCAATTTTTTTCATTTCTTCCAATATTAAATCGCAAAACCTTATTAAATAAACTATTTTTAGTTATCGAAAATTATGGGTCGTTACACTCACCCCACTCAAAACTTTTCGTCCTCGAAAAGGAAAAAGAAGGGAAAAGAGGGAATTTATATAATCAATATACTTATTCAGAATATTAAATTTGTAACAATTAATTTACATAATCAAATAATTTAAATAAAATATATAAATTTATAAACAATTAAATCATTTATATTCAAGTTAACAAAAGTTTGGAAAACGTTTCGAAAATTTTTCTAAGTCCAAAATTCACAAAAATTTCGGAGAGTCTCCATTGTACGGAGAGGTCAGGGAGCAATAATAATATCAATAATAACAATATATATCATATTTTCAAAATAATATATCCTAAACCATGGGAAAACAACATAATATCGCTAGAAACCGTAATACGAGAACATACCTATTTATCGGCAAATAACGCTTATTTTATGAAACCAAAAGCAGCAGCAATTGTTTCCATAACCTGTATTTCACTCATATAATCCAAAGAGATTAGCAATTATATAAAGAGAAATATTTAAGTTGTTTCAATAATTAACAAACAAAACATCACAACATAACAACAATCATTTTAAAAACATACAGTACAAACATCATTTCAACCAAGAAACAATCATCCATCCATTTCAACCAAAATAAATGGTTTGTTCGGGTTCAGAATTTCTAGTCATATAAAAATGATAAATAAACTACTAAACAAACCATACACTCAGCAGTCATAGATAAGACTCAATAGATTATTTATACATCTCCATACAAAATAGAAGTATCATTTCCCAACCAATCCATAAGCCAAACAAACAAAGAATTCAACATGTTTGAAAGTTTACTATATTTATCTTTTCGCATCATTTATTGTTCATTTTTTGTCATACAATGATTTTCTTTAATTCACGTTCATTGCTTACAAAGTTCAAATTTTCATTCATTCGTATAAGGCCTAGTTCATTAATTTACCTTCTGTACCTACATAAGTTATATCCATTTCAATTATTTGGATCATACATGAATTCATTATTGAAGTATTGTATATATTTAATTTTAGTTTACTTCATATTACAATTTTGTTCAATTTCCTTTTTCTTTCACATCATTTACTTTTCTTTTCTCATTCATGTAACGTTTATTTTCATAAATTTACATTCGTTATTACTTACAAAAGTTCATTTCTCTTTACCCATATAGTGCCATTTTCTTTCATCTTATTACTTTACATTATTGCTTAAGTAAGTTATTTTTATTTCAATGCTCGGATTATACATTATTAGGGAAGTTTCTTTACAATTAAATTCACCATCTATACATTATTTCTTTTTCACATTCATTCTTCCATATAAAGTATTATTGAATATTAGCTCTATTTCAAAATTATTTCCAACCTTCTCTGAAGTTATATTCATCCAATTCATATATAATACTCATTTTATTTATAAACGGCTTCAATATTGACTCAAGTTTATAAGTATTTACTTACGGTATTCACCTTTATCATTAAATCTGATTATAAATGGTTTAAATGTCAACTTAACTATATAATCATTTTATTTCATTATTCACTTTTATTACATTTACATAGTAGCATTTCAAATTATCAACTTAAGTTCATTACAATTCATAACATTAGAATTCTTATTTATTAAAGTAATTCCATTGAACACGTTCATTTTTCCTCAAGTTTTACTTGTATATATTCTATTACATGCCTTTATTAACATTTCAACTTTTAATATTTTAGTAAGTTATATATATATATATGTATATATATATATGTCTTAAGAATGCAATTGAACATTACCCAAGTTTCTCTTATATATTTAGTTGACAAAATGTTCAATAGTTACCATTTCTTGTTTTCCATTTCCTTTTTATTTACATTTTCAAAATTTCAGCTTCTTATCTACTTCATTAATCATTTTAACATCAAATTTCTTATTTTCATTTAACTAATTTCCAATTGTTAATATAGTCAAGATTCATTCATTACAATAATTTCAATTTCTAATTTATAGAAACTTAAGAATTAAACAACTAGGTTTCGTTTCAATTATTTTAAAATAATAATATATATAATCATATCTTTTATATATATCAAATCATATTTGAAATTCAAAATTAAGGTTAATTTATCAAAACAATTATGTAGTATAATGATCACTACAATAGTCTTCCCACTTTGAAACTCGAAAATGAACGTCAATGATGCGTGCACTCATCATTGGAATTATTTCCCAGTGACAGAGATGGGAGTACAGAACTTATTTCCTTCCAAAAGTTCTTTTAAACATTTCTTTCAAATCATATTGAAATATATATATATATATATATATCTGAAAATACTTTCAAATAATACTATGATATTCAAAAATCCTTTGAAAGAAATTTTAAAAATTCCGAAACTTAAGTTCTAAAATTTCCAATTTATATTTATTTTATTTACAAATCTCATTTTTCAGCAATATTTATAAATTTTCTACTTAACAAACAACATATTACATCAAACTGTATCATTTATAAAATTTATTATTTTATATACAAAATATATAATAGGTAAATTTATTTCATTTGCCTATATTTTAAAACAAGTATTGTGTCGGTCTGCCCTATTAAGGGTTTAGAAATCCCTATCGATGTCATAGCATCATATGCACCGACTAGAATTTATAAATACAAAATGGAACAAATTAACACAATACAAAAACCTTTATAACACTACAAATACGCTCTCTCATATATATACACTCAGCGACTCATTCTAGGGTTTTACTACCCTATTTCTAAAGAGTTAGACCCCACAAAGCTAAGGTTATCGCTAAACCAAAGTTTTGACACCAAATGTAATGACCTGCCTTTTTGGACGGTTTAAATCGACGATAAACCACACACGTTAGACTCAAACCATTCTAAGAGGCAGATTGTTAAGAAAAGAAGAGAAAGAAGAAAAAACAAATACAGAAACTTGCAGCGGAGTAACAAAATATAATAATTAAATAACAGTTCATGAAGCTGTTTACAAATAAATTGATTATTCTTTTACAACACAAAAACATAGTAGAAGAAACAAAAATAAATAAATAAATAAATAAATGCTGCGGAACAACATGATGCAGTGAGATAAACATAATACATGATAATAGTACAAATCTTCGTCTTCATCCTCTACAAAGCAATCTTCGATAAACTAAAAAAATCTCAGACTGACCCGAGCGAATTGAAAAGACAAAACATTCGAGTCAGAACTAAAAGATATTATATAAGTTAAATCAACAGTAAATAAATATTAGTGTAATGGCATCGGAGATGTTTACGGGATTTGACATCTCTTATCCGGTGTCTAACGTGGGTGCAATAACATAAGAAATGTTCGAGATTTACATCTCCTAAGGATCCGTTAAACTATCTACTATATAGTACAATACGCTATTATAATACTGTCTACTGTAAAGTAAAATATTAAAATAGCGTTAAGGCGTTACCCATATCCCCCTTAATACATTTTTATATATTCTCATAGTCTATACAGTACCGTCATTCCTCCGTAAACTGGAGGGCTATCAAAGGGCACTCCATAGGTATGGTACAAACCAAACTCGTAGAAGGCGTGATAGGGCATGTGAACACGAGGCAATGTCAGGGTAGATATACCAATTGCACTCCCGGACTGGTGGTAACACATAGCAGCTACTACCGCCCACCTCAGACATACACCCATAATCAAAATCGAGGGGTGGCCACCAAATCAATCACAAAGTAATAATATGGTATCGAAGAAATGTGCCGATCGGAGGTGCGACCTCACTTGGTCCGGTACAGCTCATGTTTTAGTAACATTTAAGCCGACTCACAGGAGTCAGGGTCATGTAAATACCTCATACAGAATCGTTCGCAAAATCATCCTACTTCATTTTTGGAATTTCCACCACGTACACGGTTGTTAAAGTGGTTTTCAGTATCGGCAGAGAGTATGACAATATCCGATCCCATTCTCTTTGAGGACCAAATGCTTATTTCACACTGGATGGTTATTTTACATTTCAAAAGTCAATTTACAATTGATATCAAAATATCATATTCTCAAAACGATATCATTTTCAAATCATATTTGCTTTCAAATCACATTCACCTCCAAAATCACATTTACTCAAATATGTCATTTAACAAAAGGTATCAATTCCAAATTCCAACTTAGGTTGTATCACCATCAATGATTTAAATATAAATACTTCAACTTTACACTGTCGAAAATTTAGAAATAGTTTTGATAGTTTAAAATAGTTTAAAATAGATTAATACAGTTTAATATAGTTTAAAGTATGTTAAAATGGATTAATATTGTTTAAATAGATTAAAATATATTAAATAGATTTAAAATGGATTAAATAGATTTAAAATAGATTAATTAGATTTAAAATAGATTAAATTATATTAAATAGATGTAATAAATTTAATTAGTTTGAAATTGGTAAAAAAGATTTAGATTGGATTAAATAGGTAATAATGGATTAATGTAAATAAAAATAGTTTAGATTGATTAAAATAATTAAATTAAATTAAATAGTTCAAATTAGTTAAAATAGATTTCAAAGTATATCCAAATATTTCAATAACCCGATTTCGATAAATTCATTTATATTCGACATTTCAACCTTGAAATTCCAATTTAAATCCTTTAAACAATTTATCAAATCAATTTCAAATGTCAGCATTAACACTAAGATTATCGAAAATAATTCAGTTTATATAAATCAATCTTTATTTCAAAATGCCTATTAACTGAATCCAAAATTTTAAAGAATCAAAAACCATTTTATTTAACCACTGCAGTGTCCGTATATAATTTTCTACCCTATGGTCAAATGATACAGACATTTATCATTTCAATCCGCAATTTAAAATTTTACGGTCATATATCATTTCAAATAAATTATCATTTAAAATTCGACCAATAAATTACAACAAATAATTGATTACCATTTACAAGTAATTAACTGGCAATTTAAATTCGATAATAAATTAAATGGAATTGGAACGACGATTCAAATATACCAAACAACCATAAATAAATTGCAAATCGTATCATAACTTTAATTTAACTAACATAAGAAATTTTAGAAGTTGTGAGTGGGTTAAAACACTTACCTTTTTAATTTAAATCGAATTGAAATTCAAAATAAGCCCCAAATTTGAACAGTCTCAGAATTCTTCCAAACTAGTATCAAAATTTCTGGAATTTCAATACGATCCCAATGGAACAAATCGCGCTCAAATCCGAGTTCGTATGAAAAGTCATAACGATTATAAGATATACGATTCATATAAATAATAATAATGATAATAATAATAATAAAGTAAACGTTTCATCACCTATACGATCCCTATCTTCATCATTCACAGGCAACCCCAATATGCATGCACACGCCTGAAGCCGCCACCTCGATCTCGCCACGAGCCTCTGTACTTTGCCGCAACCACGCACGACCACCGCTGGAGGCCGTCGACCTTCCCTCAAGCATCCTCGAACCCCCGCGATGAGCTCGCCGTCGACGATCACAGCATAAAGGACAGCCGCCACCTATGATCTTTAAACCTTAATCAAATTTTTGGGCACGATCCAACCATCATCTCACCCAACAACCTACATGGATGAACTCCCCTCGATCCTTTCTACAACCTAGTACCAACGAATCGATGACCCGTTGGAGTCAATCGCAACCTAATGAATGGTCGTGACTAATTTACGCAAATCTGGCTAAAACATGATCCAGATTGAAGAACAAATCATAAATTTGGGTTACGCTAGTCGAGAGCTTCGAATTGATATATAATTTGATAGGGTTTGGAGGAGTTTGATTTTGGATTCGATTTTTGGTTTGCAATTGAATTTGGAATTGGGAATTGGTTTGTGTGCCATTAAAAAGAGAGAAGCAGATAGAATTATAAGTACAGACAAATGGAATATGAAATAGTTAGGATTCATAACAGGCTATTTATAGGCAGATCAGAAATAGAAATGAATGGGCTAGATCGATTTGAAAGTTGAACGGTAAACATCCCGAAAAGTCTATTTCGTTCCCGAACGAAAATGGGTCATCTCATATATCAAAATAGATGTTTTCGATATTTTCAAACTCAATCGAACACGTTTCAGGTCCTAATTACATCGTATGAAGAAGTTAGTTTAAAATCAGCTTATTTTAAATTGATTTCAATTAAATTTAATTAAATTGATTTCTACGCGTTTCGAGTCCGTACGGTCAAACGACAAGTCTGATCGCCACGAGACTTGAAACCTTCTAATAATTCATCGTTACGAATTCGATGAAACTAGTTTCGTAGAAATCCAAGACAGTGGCCAAAATAGCTATTTTCACGTTAATTAAATAAATTAATATTAATTAATTAATCACTTTTTTATTCAATGTTTATAAACTAACAAATTTCATAATTTTTGATTTCTTAGACATTTATAATAATTTAAACAAAATTTATGTATCAAATTCAATGCTTAATATTCCACTATTTACAGTGTTTAATTCCAATAGTAATTAAATCCAAACAATAAAAATTAAATTCCAATAAATTGTTTTAATTTGATTTTAAACTTTTATTCTAACAATTATCACTCTACAGACTTAGTTAACATTGTCTATAACTTATTACGTTGATATTCCACAATTATCACCTTTTATTTATTAATTCCAAATTTCCAATTATATTGAATTTTGTTGATTTTCACATCAATTAAAATTTTAAATCCCAATTAATTTATTCGCCTTGATTTCATTCTTTTATTAAATCAATTGTTACCTTATGAATATAATTAACATTTCTATTCATTTTATTACATTCACAATTTGCAGTTATTATCTTAACTCACATTAATGTAACATTTAATGACATTCAATTTCAATTGATTAAATAAATTGGTAATAAAAAACAATTGTCACCATTTCTACATTTTGTAACATTTTTAAGTTTATTATTTACAAACAAATATTATAACCACTTACACTATACTAATTCTATCCAATTTTAATTTATTACACATTATTTGATTAATTAATCAACATTTAAATTATTAATTTATCTTTTACTCAAATTATCAATTAATACATATTGTTACCATTAATTTACAGCTCATACCAATTATAACCTTTTTCATTTCATTTAAAGCAATTATTGATTACCTTAAATTTATACTATTACATTTTATTCCAGTTATATTCTTATTCTTAAAACCTAATTTTTTTCATTTCTTCCAACAATAAATCACAAAACCTTATTAAATTAACTTTGTTTAATTATCGAAAATTACGGGTCTTTACACCCTCAATGTTGATGAACATTATCATATTCAATAATAATTTTCTTCGGATTTTCATTTTGATCCATTATGATATTGGTGATAGCAAATAAATCATGCATATTAATTATAGGAGGATAATTCTTTTATCACTTGATAAGATGCATTCAATTGATATTTCTTATTAGAGTTCGTTGTCATTCACTGATCTAGCCAATTGGAGGAATTTACTTATTGTGTAGATCATTTGAATGCATACATGACTTCAGGTCATTCGATATTTATATTGATTGAATTTTAAATTACTGAATTATATCTATGCATAATTTATAAGATGAGCTCATAACAAACTTCATGTTGTTACTCGAGTATCTACATATATAGATATATACGTGCGTCCACATATTACATATATATTACAAATTTGTGTATTCTTTCTCATTTGAGTTAGTGATCTTTCGAACAAACTATTATAAGGATCCAAACTATTAATTTTTGTTTATAGATAAATGTCAGTGTAAATCTTTCAAGATCGCATGATAATGTTCAAAACATCTGCTTTGGAATCATATTGAACTTCTGGTTCAAATAAATTGTGTACACAACTTCAAGTTGTTGAATTTTATTCCTTGATTATATCTCTAATATTAGTTTTGAACGTTAATTATGATCATTTATTAGAGAATATATATGTTGGGTGCATTTCCACCACCACCGGTCCAAAAGAAAAGGAACCAAGCCTCTCCACCTCAAAGCCGATCCAAAGCCTCTCATCACCAAATCATCCCCCACTGATCCAAAATCCACACCGGACCGGTCCATGCCGAACCAACCTACCCCATGTGCCTGCCGAACCAGCCTACTCCAAGTGCTTGCCGAACCAGCCTACTCCAAGTGCCTACCGAACCAACCTGCTCCAAGTGCCTGCCGAACCAACCTACTCCCCGTGCCTACCGAACCAACTCAAAGTACCACCACCGGACCACGTACTACGGGACCCACCTTCACCAAACCAACCACCACACACTACCGAACCAGAAGAAAGGAAGGACACGACCGATCCAAATTTGCCAGGCCAGACCGTTTCAGCCCAGGCCCATCAGCAGCTATATACATGCAGAACCCCTGCCCCCAGCCTCACTCTATAAATAGAGGGGCAGGGGTACAACAATGGAGGACAAGTTTGAGAGCTCAAGCACGGAATGAACTTTCAAACAACTTTCATATACTTGTATACAAAGCTTTGTACTTGTAATCTGAAAGAGAAAGGGGAATAACATATAAAGTGGACGTAGGCACGTTCTGGCCGAACCACTATAAATCTGTGTGTCTTTTACAGTTTAGTCCATCTATTTCGTATATTTGCATAAATCACCCAAACCATCGAGATCAACATATAATCAACTAAATCGTACGACTAGGAGGTGTTTGCCCAATTTTTTTGCAAACATTTTTGGTGCTTTCACTGAGAAGAAGGAGCTCGAAGCTTCAGCTTCTCCCACTCAACCCTTTTCCTATCAACACCATTCATTGCTTGGAAAATATGGCTCCTGGACGGAAGAAAGATGCTAACAAAGGAAAGGACATCGCAACTGGCAGTATCCCAGATCCAATGATCAGGGCCCAAGACAATCGTCCAGTTCCGACAGCAAATTTAAATCAGGCAAATCCGACAGCCCCTGCTACGGAACAACCAATTACAAGGGCGGATCTGGACAGGATTGTGGCTGAAGTAACTAACCGCTTCGCATCTCAACAAGAAGCCTTGGTGGACCAACTCATGTCACGCTTTAGGGATGCTGAAGAATCCAACCGTAACACCGAATCATGGGGTGAGTCCCGGTCTGGAGGATCTGGGAGACGACAAAGGTCTTTCTTCTTCGAAGAGGCTAATGACAGAAACAACAATGGTAGGAGCCGAGCCCAGGCTCAGCCCGAATTCCGACCCGAGGAAACTCTTGGAGCCGAACCCAACAGGGGAGGTACCAGACAGGGGTCAGATGTAGCTGAGCCTGTCATGCTACCTAACCATGGAAACACCAGTAGACGGGGCCGAGATGGAGTCCAGCCCGAAGTTGGACCCGAGGAAGTGCTAAGAACAGAACCCAGCAGGGGAAGATCAAGGCAAGGGCCAACTGTGGCTGACCCCAGCATGCCCCCGGAAGACCTGAGGCAGCCATTGGAGAATGTCAGGAGTGATAAACGATACCATCCTTACAGGTCATATGGACGGAATCAATCCCGATGGGAAGAACCAAACTCATTTTTATCCGCTCCAAGTTCTGATGAAAGGATGGCGCGATTGTTCAGAGAGTGCGTCCAATGGGAGCAAAGGGATCGGGGGATAAGTGCTAGGGTAACCAGCCCCTTCACCCGCAATATCGAAACTGCCATCACCCCACGGGTATGGAAAATGCCAACGATGGAACCTTACAAGGGAACCTCTGACCCCATCGTACACTTACAGAGATACACTCAGCATATGCTCATGAGCGGAGCAACAGAGGGAGTATTGTGTAAATGCTTCCCACTTTTCTTGGCAGATCTAGCTACCTCCTGGTTCTGCCACCAAGCCCAAGGGTCCATCAGCTCATGGGAAATGTTGAAAGAAAAATTCATCAGCCAGTTCCGCATTCATGTGGAACAACCCAAGGACGCTTATTCCTTATCTAATATCAAGCAGAAACCCAGAGAGACAGTGCAACAATATCTCACCCGATTCAACGCTGCGGCGGCCGCAGTCCAAGATGCCGACGAGAAACTTATCCTAATGGCTCTCTACAGTGGTGTACATCCGGATACTAAATTTTCTAGAAGACTAACCAAGGAAAAGCCAGCTACTTTACCTGATTTCTTCCATGAAGCTGGAAAGTATATGAGACTTGAAGACGCTGCCACTGAGAGGCAGTCAGGGCAACAGGCTAAGACAGCTATAGACAGTGTTCCCATTGCAACGAAGGATGTTCGGAGAAGTGACTCTAGAGACAATGCTGGGGGCAAGAAGGGAGAAAAGCACTTATATCGACCAGGACCAAGATTTGACTCCTACACTCATTTGAATGAAACAATCGAAAACATCTTTCTAGCCACTCAAGATGAAGTTAGATACAAGCGGCCCCCGCACAAGAAGGAATCAGATAACGCACTCAAGTCTGGAAAGTTCTGTCGCTTCCACGAATCTCATGGACATGACACCAATGAATGCCACCATCTCCGGGACTTGATTGAAGAACACATCAGAAGGAAGAGACTGGAACGCTATGTAAAAAGCTAGAACAGGACTTCGACTCCTGCCAATGAGAATCCTGGGCTACCCCTCCCAGAAGTAAGCGGAGGAAATCGCAACACCAGTGGCTCTAGTCAAGAGAAGATAGTGGTCCATACCGTATCAGGAGGACCACACATCGCCGACAGAAGCTGGGCGGAGATGGAAAGATATGGTAAGTCACTTAGAAACGATGAAGGCTACGTTAACTTTGTTATGGAAGAATGCCACCCGAAACGGAAAGAGAATGACGACATCGCATTCAGTAGGCGTGATCTAGAGGGAAGACAGTACCCACACATGGATCCTATGGTCATCTCTGCCTGGTTCGGTCCGGCCAAAGTTTTCCGAATTTTAGTAGACACTAGAAGCTCGATAAATATCCTATTCAAGCATGCTTTCGACAAAATGAAGCTGTCAATGAAGTATGTATCTCCCTGCAACAAACCACTGCATGGTTTCACTGGAGATGCGAAGATGCCCCTCGGGCAACTGGATCTTTTTGTTGAAATAGGAAGTCATCCCCGCTCCGTTGTGCGAAAACAAACATTTGTGCTAATAGAAAGCCACTCGGCCTACAACGCCTTTTTGGGAAGACCAGCCTTGTCTGACTTCCAAATTGTCCTAGCCACATGGTGCCTGAAAATGAAATTCCCAACAGATAACGGAGTAGGAAAAATAGAGGGAGACAAAAACGCCGCTCGAGATTGCTATGTAACTAAGCTTCGCAATAACCGTAGGAAGGATAAAGGGAAGGATGCACAGACTTCTATCTGCAAGAAAAGCCTGGAAGCATAGCAATTAAAGAAAGTCCCTCCTCTTCGATATACCAGCGATCCTTTCAATGAATTAGACCCCAGGGACAAAGAGGAGGAGGCCACCACCGAGCCTGCAGAGGCTATGGAATTTGTATCTGTAGACAAACACGACCCAAGTAGACTGCTGAGAGTCGGGTCTCAGTTAAGAGCGGAGTTGAAAGATCAACTCGTCGATTTTCTTCGCCACAACATGGATGTATTTGCATGGACGCACGCCGACATGACATGAATCTCTCCAGATGTAGCATGCCACATACTGAACATCGATCCCACCAAGGTGCCAGTGAAGCAGAAAAAGAGGAGCATGGGGGCAGAACGATCAGCAACCCTCGAGGAAGAAGTAAATAACTTACTTGCCAATGACTTCATACGAGAAGCCATCTACCCAGAATGGATCGCCAACCCGATATTGGCAAAGAAAGCTAATGGGAAGTGGTGAACATGCATCGATTTCTCCAACTTAAATGACGCTTTCCTGAAAGACTGCTTCCCACTCCCCCGAATCGACCAACTCGTGGACAGCACAGCCGGACACGAACTCTTATCCTTTATGGACGCATATTCAGGATACAACCAGATCCTTATGCACGCCCCCGATCAAGACCACACCAGTTTCATCACTGACCGGGGATTGTACTGCTACAAAGTAATGCCTTTTGGACTTAAAAACGCCAGAGCTACTTATCAGCGCCTTGTCAACAAGATGTTTACGAAATTAATAGGGCGAACTATGGAAGTTTATATGGATGACATGCTGGTAAAATCAAGGAAAGCCAACGATCATATAAACCACCTGAACGAGATGTTTCAAGTACTTCGCCAATATGGAATAAAACTGATTCCTCTAAAGTGCTCCTTCGGAGTATCGTCGGGAAAGTTCTTGGGATTCATTGTCCATGTCAGGGGGATTGAAGCGAACCCCGAACAAGTCCGGGCTTTGCAAGATATCAAGATACCATCCACTCGAAGAGAGATGCAAAGCCTAAAAGGGAAGGTGGCTGCCCTAAGCAGGTTCATCTCTAAAGCAATCGACAAATGCATCCATTTCTTCGAAGCTCTTAAGAAAAACAAAGGAAAGTTCGAATGGACTGACGAATGCTCGACTGCCTTCCTTAACTTAATCGAACACCTCCAAAGACCACCAGTACTCTCAACTCCAAATGAAGGCGAGGAACTATACCTATACCTTGCTGTATCATCCCATGCTTTAAGCGCCGCTTTGGTGAGAGAAGATGACCACGCGCAGCGGCCCGTATACTTTGTAAGCAAGAGATTTACTGGGACAGAAGCCAGATACCCTAGACTTGAAAAGCTAGCATACTGTTTGCTAATCACGTCACAGAAACTGCGACACTATTTCCAATCTTATTCCATCAGAGTTTTAACCGATCAACCGCTAAGGCAGGTATTCCATCGCCCCGACACCTCTGGGCGACTACTTAAGTGGTGCATTGAACTGAGTCAATATGATATCACCTACCATCCTCGCACCGCTATCAAAGGGCAAGCCATAGCTGATTTCATTTCCGAATTCACTACTAACGAGGGTAAGGAACAATATGAAATAGCAGAAGATATCAAGTGGAATCTCTTCGTAGATGGAGCATCAAATGAACAAGGCTCGGGGGCAGGTGTTGTGATAATCACCCCCAGGGGAAGGAAGCTGCACTACGCCCTAAGGCTGGAATTCGCTGCCACCAACAATGATGCAGAATACCAAGCAGTGATAGCCGGATTAGAACTTGCCCTGAAGATTGGAGTCGGTTCTTTATGTCTCCATAGTGATTCTCAACTTATTGTAAATCAAGTACTGGGAGAATTCCAGACTCAAGGAGAACGACTCACAGCATATCTAAAGAAGACCAAGCTGCTGCTCAATCAGTTGGATCACTATTTAATCAAACACATTCCTCGAGAAGAGAATTAGGAGGCCGACGAACTGGCAAAGCAAGCTAGCATGAAGGACGGCGCCGCTTCCCGAACAATAACCATCTCACAACAACTAGCCCCGAGTTACGAGACAATGAGTATGATAGCTGCAATCGAAGAGGAAACTTGGACGACTCCTATCCGAAAATATTTACAAGATGGCACACTGCCCGACGAGCGTAACGAAGCTAAGAAAATCTTAAGGAAGGTTTCCCGCTACACATTACAAGAAGGCATCCCCTACCGGCACGGTTTCTCTAATCCCTTATTAAGGTGTATCGCTGGAAGGGAAGTCTTGTCCAACATCCATCAAGGAAGTTGCGGAGATCACACCGGAGGGCAGACTCTAGCCAAGAAAACACTCCGATACGGATATTACTGGCCAACTTTAAACAAAGACGCCTTGGACTTCGTCAAGAAATGCAACAGATGTCGGAAATTTGCTAAGATTCCTCGACTGCCTACAAATGAGATTACTCAAATGACCAGCCCTTGGCCCTTTGCAATATGGGGAATTGACTTGATTGGAGAACTGCCAATGGGCCGAGGCGGAGCCAAGTATGCCATAGTGGCAGTGGACTATTTCACCAAATGGGTGGAAGCGGAGCCTCTAAATAAAATATCTTCGGCAAAAGTTATTAACTTCTTGATCAAAAATGTTTTATGCAGGTATGGGGTTCCACTCAAAATCATATCGGACAATGGACTTCAATTTGACAGCGAGGAATTCGCCGACTGGTGCCAAGAGCACAGAATTCACAAAAGCTTCTCATCTGTGGCTTACCCCCAGGCAAACGGACAAGTCGAAGCTGTCAACAAAATCCTCAAAACCCTAATCAAGAAGAAACTCGAAAAGTCAAAAGGCGCTTGGGTGGATGAACTTCCTACGGCACTTTGGGCTTACCGCACATCTTATAGAACATCAACAGGGCATACTCCTTTCTCTTTGGCATACGGATCGGAGGCCATGCTCCCAGTTGAAACTGTAGTGCCTTCGCACCGCAGGATCCACTACAACCCAGAAGAGAACGAAGAACTCCTCCACATGTCTTTGGATCTAATTGAAGAGATAAGAAACGATGCAGCACTCAAAGCAGCAGCTCATAAGCAAAAAGTTGCAGCACAATACAACTCCAAAGTCAAGCACCGCAGCTTACAAGAAGGAGGTCTTGTCCTCAAGCGGATCTTCCCGCGCCCCGGAGCGCTAGATCCAATCTGGGACGGACCCTATGTAATTCATAAATATCTCCGGAACAGAGCCTATATTTTTTCAACAGTGGACGGAGAGGTGTTCCAGAGGGCATGGAACATCCAACACCTCCGTCGATACTTTTCTTAACTTGTACTGCCCATATGAAGTGAATTAACAAAGAGAATCGGTGGACGTAGGCACTTTCGTGCCGAACCACTTTAAAAATCTTGTCTCCTTTTAACCTGTTCCTTTATATCTTGGCTGCTTGTTATATCCTCCTCTGTTGAACAAAATCATGTATGACGACATTTCCATTCTGGACACTTCACAGCGCAACCTCACTTGGACAAAACCTAAAAGGTACTATGCGAATCTATGCACTCGCCAATGAGACACTTTTGCTCCAGCATCTCTCTGCTGCGGGTTAACTCATTGCTCGCGACTGCCCTCAAAGCCAACTGTAATGAGCCGATTATAAGCCATCAAGAAGGCCGACTATAGCCAATGGCAGCTCATTACGGCGTTCGGCTCGCCGGCAACTGTGAACCTACTTTAAGCCCCAACATAAGGTGTGGCCAGCCAGGGGTAGTTCACGGTTGACGATCGGCACCCACGCTAGTCGGCCACAGTAAATCGAATAATACCCACGATTACGGGCCATATTGGCTCGGGTAGTTACTGTGTGCGATCTCGGCTCCGATATGTCTTAAGTGCGGCTGTGGTAAAAAAGATAAACTCCCCGTAGAGGCGTAAGATGGGTGACAAATGTCTCCAAGACCCAAAGCTAGGGAAAGCGACTACAAAACCCGTTTGCCACGAACTTAAGCATATCGACGGCCTTCCGTGATTGGAAGTTTTACTGTTTCTCATATTTCCATTTCATTCAAAAACTTTGCTCCTATCCTATATAACAATCCCTAAAGTACAGGTCACAAAATAGGGGAACTCTCGCTTGTGAAAATATGAACTCACATCCGGATGACGGAACACTCAGCTACATTCCATACTCAGTCACACAAGACATTCAAAGCAACCCTCTACAACTAAAACACGAAGGGCGGTACTCTCTTCTCTTGTATACATATATGTAGCTTTAATATATTCACACATCGCAAAACATGAAACAATATTTTGAGCAGAAACTTAGCATCAAATACGATTAAATCACTAGCACATGCACAGCTATATTTCTTATGTAACACGTCAAAGTAACAAAAGCATTCAAATATAGCAGAATCAGTCTGTGTTATGAGATTACATGTCAAAAAATAAAGCTTTTCATACGCTGTTCATACAAATGATATAATTACAACCCAAAAGTGCATTAATGTTTTTGGAACTAGTATATACAGGAATGCCAAGAAGACCAAAAAAATAATCAGCTGCAGCAGGGCTCCGCCTCTATCCTGCTCGCCCTCCGGGATCTACTTGACCGCAGGGTCAGAACTCCCAACATGCTGGCCAGGGGTCCTAAATATCCGATTCGGGAAAAGAATACATCAGATAAATTATACGCAGTAAAGTTAAGAAAAGATCGAGAGGGAAGACTTACCAGCACCTGCTCCCTGACCATCATCGTCTAGCTGCACGCCTACCTCATCCGCAGCAAGCAGCCGCATGCCCTCTTTAACCGCCACCTTCTCTTACTTGGTGAATTGGGCCGTAACCACATCCATCCTGAAAGTCGCACCACCTTCCATATCCGCATCAGCCTTAGCCTCCTCCAAAGCCCGAAGATATATCCTACCCATAACCCGGGGATAATCGTCCATCCAGGACAGGTTGCCCTGCCCCCAAGTACGGAAATACATGTCCTGGAGCATCTCGTCCATCATCCCCTCGTTCTCCTCGAACTCTTTCATCTGAGCCTCAGAAGCCGACAGCCGTGCAACGGCAGCATCTCTTTCCAATCGGTATCTCGAGCAGTCAGCCTGAAGGGACTTCCGCATCACTTCCATCTCCTCCTTCAGCTTGGCCTGAGCAAGCTCTGCGGCCTCAAGCCTCCCAGATAACTCCTCTACCTGCTCAAGATCCACGCTCCGAACCTCATCCACCGTTGCGATGGCCATGTCAATTCGTTCTTTGCAAGCAGCCTCCATTTTTCGCAACTCAGCCTTGCTAGCCTCTTCCATGGTTTTCTTTAGTCGTCTGGAGGCCGCCTCATGCTGGGATATCTGGATAGCCTGATCGGCAAGCTGTTTGGCCTGATCAGCAACCTTTAGCCGCAACCGAATGTTAGCACTTCCGATTTCCTCCCCAGCCTTGGCCAGTCGAGCGTGATGCTCCATTAGCCTCTTGGTCTCTTCAGCCACCCGATCATTGTTTGCCTTGGCCTCATTCCCCATGGTCACAATCCGAGTAGTTGGCAAATCGAGGTCTAAGGACTTAGCCTCATCAAGCACCTGTACCATGGGATTGCGGGGAAGAAGATGCTCACCCGTGGCCTCGTCAAAAGAAAGGTCTTGAAAACTCGGGTCCAGATCCGGGTGGCCGACAAATGGGTTGCGAACCAAACCAGGATGGTCTATCGGGGTGACGGTTGGATTTTCGAACGGATGTGGGGAAGGCATAAACTCGGTATCTTCCTCAGTAATATCATGGATAGGCTGGACTGGAGCCTGAGGGCCAGGTGAAGGTTCAAACGAAGATCGGCCCCTCTTCCTCTTTTGCATATCTTCTTCGATAACTCCGAGAAGAGGGCGATATCTAACCGCATCTCCAGGACGGCTAGTTGACGGCTTTGGTTTGGCAGAAGCTTTGAGTAGCTTGTACTGTTCAAGGCGGTGCCGAATATCTGATGTCTTGGCCACCTTACCTGCTCCGGGAATAAAAACCAGGTGTTACAAGCATGCATGAAACTATGATCCAAGAAATATGTTAAGTAGGAAAACGCGCTTATTTTACAAACCCTGAGGGGGAGTGGGATACTGCAATAAGTCCTGAATCTCATTCCAGGACGGGAGTTGGCCATAAAATATTACTAAGTCCTTATCGTAAAGGGAGTCTGCAGAAGTTGAAAATTCACCTTGAGTTACCCTAGCTGAAGGATCCTTAGAAGATGGATCGGCAACAGTCCCCGCCTTATCAGCCTTCTTCGCCTTCTCCACCGAGGCTGATCCTTCCTATAACCCCTCAAAAGCCTGGCGGAAGGCATCATCCGTCCACTCCTGGATCTCCCCTGCCTGCTCGAAAAACAAAGCCCCGGCACCACTATCACCCTATCCTTCACCTTCTCCATCTCCTCCGCTCTCCTCCTCGCCTCTTTCCTCCTCTCCACCTTCCTCCTCCGGAATATCTGGACATGTGCTAGGGGAGGATCCATCAGACTTCTTATGCTTTTCCCCCCGACAACTGGAGGTATCGAGAAAGGTCTCCTCTTGCTACTCTTCGCAGTGGCCCCGTCTTTAGCTTTGTCAGCCCTCTCCTTGGCTGTATCTCTCTGCTTAACCACGGATTGACGTTGCAGAATCAGGTTGTGCTCCAGGAGAGTGGCATTCCTGATCAGGTAAGAAGCCGACCTATCCCTTCCAGAGATAGCCTCTATCTCGGCAGCCATCTATACCAGGCGATCATTCTCCACGACCGCAAAGCCACCTGTCGCTAGCAAGAAATAAAAGCATATAAGAAGAAGCATTGCAGTCGGGACAAAGAAGTTACAAATGGAATTCAACTTACAGCCAGAAGTGAAAAGGCAAAAAGAAACGGAGTCGTCCTTAACGAAGAACCGTTCCTTCTAAAACATGGTGAATTTCGAGTATAAGTCCAAGACCGGCTTGAAGGACACGGCCGACTCTAAACTAATGTACGGAGACCCCTTCTTGTAACCCCTCAGATTATACAAATATCGGATTTCCCGATTAGAAGGGGGGCGCCCATACCTCCTCTGGAAGATAACGAATAGACACACTAAGATGGCATAAGAGTTGGGCTGAAGCTGGAATGGAGCCACCTTCAAGTAAGTAAGGAAGCTGACTATCCAAGCATTGATCGGAGGAATGACCCCACACATGCAACGGTATCGGCTATAGGCGAAATATCCTTCAGGAGGATCATACGGCATCAGACCATCTCCCGGTAGCAGCGTGCTCGGGCTGTCAATCCCGAAGGAGCGAGCGATGACATCTAGTTGTCCCTCTTTGAGGGAGCTCGAAAAACAGTCGGGAGGAGAGTTCAGAAGCTCTTGAGGGCCATATCTATCCTCTAATGACCTCGGGGTAGATCCATGTCGCGCTGGTTCCGGATGGACTGGGGGCACAGCAGGAGACTCTCTTCTGTCCATAGATTTCCTCTGTTTTTCTGATCGGGTTTCCACTTTGCGAGACATTTATCTGCAAACACAAAAGCAAAAGTATGTTGTTAGAACAAGGAGTATGAAAATATAAAAAAGAAAGTATGTACAATCTAGAGTTTCATTCGTAGGTCGAAACATGAAAAGCTAGAGATTCATTAAGCATTCAGGGTCCCAGAGTTCAATCAGTAGTTCAAACATAAGGATCATTCGGCATTCAAACTCTCAAGATCACTCGGTAAAGCAAATAAAAAAAAAGCTCATTCGGTACATAGAACCCCCCGGTTCCATTCGGTAAATCGAAGACTCTAAGGTCATTCGATAGTCCCAATACGAAGACATATTCGGCATTAAAAGTCTTTTGGCACATCCGGTATTAGGTCCATTCGGTAATCGGCATCACCAGAGTCATTCGGCACTCACGTCGTTCGGTAGTTTATAAACAAAAGAATCATCCGGCAATTACCTAGTCCGGTTGTCAAAAAGTTTCAGCAGTATAGTTGATTCGGCAGAAATCAATTTCGGCTCCCTCGGTTCGGTAAGGAATAACGAAGGTGTGTAGCCCCTACTTATAGGCAAATATAGGATGCCGGACCAAATGGCTCGGCGCTTAGGGACCGAATGGAAACACCCTAGCTAAAACAAAGCGCGACATATACTAGCATATGCCCCACTTTTGGGGGCAAGTGTTGGGTGCATTTCCACCACCACCGGTCCAAAAGAAAAGGAGCCAAGCCTCTCCACCTCAAAGCCGATCCAAAGCCTCTCATCACCAAATCATCCCCCACCGATCCAAAATCCACACCGGACCGGCCCATGCCGAACCAACCTACCCCATGTGCCTGCCGAACCAGCCTACTCCAAGTGCCTGCCGAACCAGCCTACTCCAAGTGCCTGTCAAACCAACCTACTCCCCGTGCCTACCGAACCAACTCAAAGTACCACCACCGGACCACGTACTACAGGACCCACCTTCACCAAATCAACTACCACACACTGCCGAACCAGAAGAAAGGAAGGACACGACCGATCCAAATTTGCCAGGCCAGACCGTTTCAGCCCAGGCCCATCAGCAGCTATATACATCCAGAACCCCTGCCCCCAGCCTCACCCTATAAATAGAGGGGCAGGGGTATAACAATGGAGGACAAGTTTGAGAGCTCAAGCACGGAAGGAACTTTCAAACAACTTTCATATACTTGTATACAAAGCTTTGTACTTGTAATCTGAAAGAGAAAGGGGAATAACATATAAAGTGGACGTAGGCACGTTCTGGCCGAACCACTATAAATCTGTGTGTCTTTTACAGTTTAGTCCATCTATTTCGTATATTTGCATAAATCACCCAAACCATCCAGATCAACATATAATCAACTAAATCGTACGACTAGAAGGTGTTTGCCCAATTTTTGTGCAAACAATATACTTAGTTATAATTATACATAAAAATCTCTTTAGAGAGTTTAATAAAAGAGATATATTTACAACATAAATAAGAGTATCTTTTAGACCCTTGAAATGGTATAAAATAAGAAATTATATTAGTTACACGTACAGGTTTGTTCAAGACCATATTTATAAAGCTATAATGAAGATTATGATACGACATATGGATTATCTCTTCAGGAGAATATCTAAAGATATTTCTTCAAGAATAGTTATGCATATGACATTTAATTCATAGTAAGTTTTGAAAAGTAATAGATCACATATCAATATTTTCTCTTAAATTTGTCTGATGGAGCGATGAGTCCATAATAGTAGGTAATTGATTTTGTAAATGTATTTTGTACCCATTACTACTGGTTCTATTTTGATTTACAAATTCTTTAGGTTATTTATTGCCACATCACTCTTTGAAGTGCTATATCATATTTGAAAATATGTTTAATGGGAAATTCTAACAAGTAAACTCAATAAGTACTATCACAAAATATAATAAGTAAACCGATGCATGGTAAAATCAAGGTAATATATGTTGACTAACACGTTGATGCATGCTATCATGCGACCATAATGCGGTAAAACTACAAATAAATAATTCAAATGTGTACCATCTTTATATATTATAAATTCTTATTTAGACGCATTAACTACATGATTAGACTTGCAATGGTATTAAGGTTTTACAAATTAACGCACATACATGCACAGATTTAAAAAAATAACTTGTTTGAACTCTTAAATAATATATAATAGATACCACTTGTTCCATTTTTCCTTTAATTACTCACATATTTACTTATAATTAAATTTAATCTTCTCCAAGTTATATGATATAACAAACTGTTAATTTAAGTGTTGATACAGGTGCCTTTAACCAGGTTAACAAGATCTTAAACAGCCGAAATTGGTGATTTATAAAGTATAAGGAGTAATACATTACATCATCAAATTGAAATCAAATACATCATCCAAGGATGGAATGCAAATATATGGGTCATGCTATTTACAACACGTAAATGGTGTAAAGTGTTACACATACGTCCTATACAAAAAAATCTAGCATGGTTATGTACATTACACTACGCTTCGATTTAGGTGGAGTTTATGCAGGAAAACATTTATAGTATTGTTATTTTTAGTATGCATATGAAGGATCAACCATGCTCCCAAGGCAATTATTCTAAAGAATCTTATCTTGGTTAAATTTCCAATTTCATATAAGCAATTCCTCTAAAGTTGCAAGGATCTGAAATTGTGCCTTCCAACTATAAAATAAAGTGTGATGTTTATTTATATAAATGCTATGTTACGGCATAGCATGAGGAATAGATCATACCTGAACAAACCATGGGTTCTATTATATATTCATATCTATGTTAATTGATATAGAGGATAGCCAAAGCCCTTACTTGGTTAACATTTTTGCACAGCTTTTTACTTCAGTAGCCAATAGTCTGTCACTTTTTAGTTTCATTTGTAATAAAAGATTTTTTTTCTTTCTAAACAATGGTTATTAAATTAACATGCCAAATACACAACGTGTGCCCTTCCTACGTAGTCCAGAACTTTCAATTTGCTAATTGGACCTTATTGGAATATGTAATCTAATATTCCTAATAGCCATTCACAAAAAAATCACTTTATGGCAATGCTATTTTAATCTAGGTCATACTTTTTAAATGAAAATTAATTATGTAGGATCTTCTAACGTAAAAATCGTTGATACATGAAACTTGTCCCTCGCACACTAATGTGACTAATATATTATTAACATCCAATACTAAAATAGCTAACATTCTGCACACAAAGTTAAATGAGGAAAACGAGATTATATAATTTTCTACACTAATTTCAATTACAGCAACATTGCCATATCACCGTCAGTGCAAATAGTATAATGCACCTTCTAGTACTGCATGTCCTCCTTACTTGTAAACAATATATTGAAGCTAATAATTCACATGAAATTTAATGCATATTAGGAGAAAAGATCCTTGTTATATAATTGACCGATGATGAAAATAACCAATCTTTTGACCCAGAGATCTGATAGTTGAAATCAAATAAAGATAAAATAATAATATCTAATAATATTGATCCCACAAATGATAAGATCAAATCATAGAACCGTTCAAATTTCGATATTTTATACTGTGGTCTAAAAAATCCATAAACTTTATCTTGAATATAACAATTTACAGGAAAAGATAGCAGTTTCAATCCAATCAAGCCAAAAGTTCTCATGTAGATTGATCGTATTTAGTTAGAACATATTTATGTAAAATTATATATTTAACAAGCAGTTAAGATAATAGTAGAATAGTTATAATTTAACCCAAAACAAAAATGCATCAGGAAAGACGTATCTTCAAAGTACATATAAACACCATCCTTTCGGTGAAAAGGCTTGCGCTTCCCCACAATAACAGCTGGCATGACCTTCTTCCTCAAATCAAGTTTACCTTTCTTTTTAATAGTAGCCATTACCATGTCTCTAATACAAGCAGATGGTAGCCGGTTAAGACGACCCTTATTCCTTTTACGGAGATAATGTATAGATTCTTTACTCCTGTGTTGTCAGCATAGTTAACTGTTGCTGCTACCGACAAACTAAGTGACATGCGGAACTTGTTCCTCGCAGATCCATCATTCTTGCACTTCGAGATCGTGCTTATAACGTGTTATTAAATAAAAAAGTGAAAGCCATTAGAGAGAGAACAATTTTATTCATTTAAAGATATTTTTTATTTTCATTACATGGACTCCTTTATATAAAGGTTTTTTAGCTTAAGAATCAATTTATTTCATGATATGAGACTAAACAAATAGATAGAAGAATATTCACTCTTAGTATCATTAAGATATATTATAACAATAAAATCGTAATACAACAGCAAAAAAGCTTGAAGGACGGGATTCCTGCTACTAAATGGGGTCCTAAAATGAGCAAACGACTACTGATAAATCAAATATCGCAAATCAACCGCCCCACTGAATTCCGCTTCATCCCGTACCCTACCATTTCAGACCTTCTAATATAACCTATACAATATAGGTTGACACCAATACAGTTGGTTCCTTGAAAGGAAAAAAATGCAGCAAATTGATCAGATGAAATTCACCGCTTGTTCTCGAAACATCGCTGAAAGCTGAATTATTAAGCGATTAGATGAAATTTACCGTTTGTTTTTGAAATATTCTTCAGATGCAAAACCTAAAATTCAGCGATATTTTTCAGCGTCCGTTTCTCGCTTCGTTCCAATTCAACCATCTCCACCGCTATGAAATCCAAGCTGATGTCATTATTCCTCAAGCAGCTTCTTCTTCTTTCTCAAAATTCAAAACTACCAACACTAGCTATTATCCATCCAAATTCAAGCTTTTAGCTTAAACTCTAACAGATTTTCAATATGTAGTTTTCACTTTGCAATTGTGCTTTTATGCGGTCGATTTCAACGTTTAATCCTTCTCTTTTATTCGCTTTTATTTCAAGTTTGCACCTAGATTTCACCACTTGCAGTCAAGTTTTCTATTTTGGAAGTTGGCTTTAATTCAGTTTTTTTAGTTTGGATGCATTTTTTGCTTTAATTTGCTATATACGTTAATAAATATTCAATACATTAATAAATTTATAGTATATTTTTTACATTACATAAAAAATACAATTAAAAACCCATTATTTAGTATTATTTATTATTCATTTGAGATTTTAAAATTTTGATCAATTTTAAAAAATTTAATTTTTTTATTATGATTCGATGTAAATTAATAAAAGCATAACAATTTTTTTATGAAACTATATGATTTCTTGTCGATTTGTTTATTGCTCCATTTAATTTATTTCCTTTTTTTATTACTATATGTTTGTAGTATTTTTTTAATTATTTATAATTTTTTTCAATATTTGAAAAGCAAGTTCAGAATTTTTACCAGATTCCATTTCGATTATGAGCGGAACCGAAATGGAAACACTGAAATTCCACCGGAATTTTGAACCGTGCAATTTTCTATTGAGAAATGTTCATATTAGAGCCAGCGGTTGAATAATTTATCCCTTATCTTTTTTTAAAGAGTAATTTAGCCGACCAAATAATTTAAGCTAGTATAAATTCTATACATTATAGTATTAGCACAAAGTAATGTTGATAAATTCTTATTACGGAAAACAACAAAATTATAGAGACGCGAAGTTTAGAAATAATTTTCATAAACATCCTAATATAATGGAAGAAGTTTTTGACTAAAAATCAATTAAAGAGTTATTCGTATGGCCATCTTCCTCATCACACCCGCATCCTATTAGCGATAACGACGATCAGGATCATATTGCAATCGAAGTAGATATAAATGTATCTAATGTTGAATTTAGTGGTTTTATTAATGACTACAAAGCAGCACTTATTGTAGATGAAGGTAATACCCTACGAGAGGAGGAAAAAGATTGCACTCAACCGAAAGCCGTGCCTAGTCATCCTAATTAGAAAACGTGCAAAAAGTTTAGGTGGTAAGCCATTGGAGTATCACATAAAACGTTAAGTTGATATGTTTTAAAAAACAAATTGAGGAAGAGCAAGTTAGTAAAGAATCTTTATACACGGAAGTTATGGTTTCTTTGAGAGAAATGAAAAGCTTGAGTGTTATAACACAAGATGAATATAGACAAGCTAAAGTGTTGTTTTGTGAAAAATCAGAACTGTGGATTGTATTTATGGAGGAATAGAGCATACTCAAAAAGTAGAGTTTTTAAATTATGTTCTATATCAATAATAAATTAGTTGTTGTAGACAATAATAATAGTGTATGATATGTAAATAAGTGCTGGTACTATTCTTCGTAATAATGTGCAAGTTTTGTTTCATTGTACTTTTTCATGTTATATACAATACTGATTTATGTCCCTTTTCAAATGCAAAATGACTTCAAAGCAGTGGTTACCTATAAGATTAATCTCATTGGTATGTTATTTAAAATCAAAAATCATATAACAATGCGACAGTAAGTGTTATCTCAACTCAATTTGGTAAACAGCAGATAAATGAGTTGTTGGAACAAATGGCTAAGCAATCTTGTAAACACCCATGTCGTTACTTTCGTTAAAAGAATTGTACTTTTGAAAGCAAGTGTGTAGACGCCGAAGGAAAAATGGCCATATCTATTTCAACTTCAAATCATAATAGTCGAAATAGTGTAGTCATGTATCGATTTCAACGTTTCAGACAAATTGTACATAAGTATTTTCATGAGGTTTAGATTGTAATAATAAATTTTGCTCGACAAACGATGGATTCTCCGGATTTTACCAAACCTGTTAAAAATATTTATTTGCATTTAAAATAGACAAACACCCCAGTTCGAAATTAAGTGAATCAAAAGTCTAGAAATCAAAATAGGAAGAAAGAAGACAAGTAATTTTCATAATTTTCATAGTGGTTTGGCTAAATCAAGTGCTTACGTCCACTTTCTAGTTTATTTTTAATTGATTTCGCAATTAGAATCAAATTACAACTCAATTTTTGGTTATTTTTGAATTTGATAATAGCTCCACGTAAATTTAGAAAAAAGATCTGTTATCTAGCTTTGTAACCAAGTCATTTTTGGATGAGTTAAAATGACTGAATAGAAAATAACCAAACAGAAGTCCAAAACAATAATTTTTGAACTCAAGAACCAAGCAGGATCAATGAATGGAGCCACAAGCTTGCCAAGAGCTTTCGTGGATAGCCTACACACCAACTCACTCCAAGTGCCAAATCCAAAGTTCCAAAATTTAAGCAAAGTCATGGTTCAGTGCCGAACCACCATCCATGGCCATGGTTCGGTGCGATCCCTAATGACTACTCAACCCTGTCACTTATTTCATCCTGCATAAAGTCAAAGTGGTTATTATCTAGTACACGCAGTCTAGAATGGTTCACTAGCTCATCATGACTCAAGCGATCGATGGTTAAAGTCCAAGTTGCGGAGCAGCTAAGCCGCATACTTTCATCTACCACTAAACCATGATTTCCACTCAAGTTCGTACCCGTGCCAGTACATCCAAACTTTACGTATGAAGACACGTACAAACAATATCAAGGGGTCAACGAAGGATTTACAGTCCATCTTACGGATAGGTACCTATCCATGGGGCATGGTTCAGTTATGATCCATGAAGTTTGATGAGTTGGCCACGATCTGGTGAGGGTGGCTCCTTCAGGTCGTAGGGAACTTAAAGAACATGGTGGAGAGAATGTGTCGACCTTCAGTTGTAAATAGGGATGGTTTGAGGACCTTTTTTCTCATATTGTAACGATCTAAAACTTTCGACTCCAAAAATCCCAGATTGTTAAAGAAAGAAGAAAGAAGGAGAATAACAGAAAACAACAACATCTCACATTCGCAGCGGATTAAATATAATAACAAATAATAGCATTTTTATAAAGAAAAGCTGTAATTGTTACTTTACATACAATTCATCAGAGTTACAATCATTTATACAAAAACTGGATAGTTATACAACTTGTTCTAGACCACAATCTAAACAGACTACATAATCTCATATACATAGCGGAAAACTCCATACGTTCCTGCCATCCAGCTCGCCTCCTGAGCTCCAGAACGTCTTAACCTGAAAATCTGTAATACTCGGTCTGACCCGAGCATTACATCAAAGTAACACCTGGGTCAGGCTGGAAACCTGCGTGAGTAAACCAATCTAAGATGAAATACTAATGCATAAAACTATTTAAAACCCGGGGCAACTAGTACCTTATTACAAGGTCTTAACTTTCCATAATTAAGTACATCTTATATCATATCTAAGCATATTACTCGGATTTAATGACCAAATTTACATCATTTATTCCATTCCAGCCTATTTATCCCAAAATCAAATTCATAAAGAATTATGGCAGATTCTAAATCGAAGTGGTTTCGGGTATGTACTGATATCCGACCCCAGTCTCTTCGAATTCAATATCATCTTAAAAACAAAGCTGTTTAAGTTTTAAATAATTCCAATTATATCCAGAATTACATATTTACCTAGCCATTCATCACCGATAGACAAAATATATTATCACGGTTCAATTCAAACATATCATATCACATAGCATCACAAATCACTTATCAGAGATTCCAAGGCATACAATATCATCCAATCGGTCAAAAGCAAGATTAATTCGTCACACCATTTCTAATTAATTCAAATAAAATAAATTAACTACTCCAATCACCTCTTAAATCCTGCTTACTTAATCATTAATTAATTTCAAACCATTAATAAATCATCCCTTAACTATCATCTTTAATTACATTAAGTAATTAGCCTTTAATTAATTACACAAACTAATTAACCTTCACGTATTCACATTAATTACATTTATCCTTCATTAATTACTCAAATTAATTATCCTATAATCAATTATATTGATTAATTATCCTTTAATTAATCACACTCATTAATTAACTAACCCTTAATTAATTTCCTAAATTAGTCAATCTTTTAATTAATTACTTCCATTAACCAATTTCCTTTTAATTTCTTTCATCAAGTACTTATCCCTGTAACAACCCTGGTTTTGGAGATTAACTGTAAATATTAAATAATAATGGTAGTTATAATTTAATATTGTGAACTAAAACAATATTTGGAGATTTTAAATTGCTTATTTGGAATAAACAATGAATTTTTGGGAAATAAATGTGAAAATAAAGTTTAAAAGCTTTATTTTGTTTGTTTGAGTTAATAATGAGTGGAAAATAATTTTTATTTAGAGAAATAGCAATAATTTTATTAATTATTGCCAATCACTTCTTTTAATAAAATTTTTAAAGGAAGTATTTGATTTTTAAAGGTTGTTTATTGAAATAAAAAGTGAAAATTGGGTTAAAAATAAGTTTTGGCTATAAATAATGTTTTGAAATGGTTTGAAGTATTTTTCTAAGTGATAAAATAAATTTTATGGAATTTTAGGACTTAAAAACATGGTTTTATTCATTTATTTGAGTAAATAGCGAATTTATGTTAAATAAAGGAATCTAATAAAAAAATATTGAAAAATAAAAATTAATCTTTTTATATGATAGAAAATGTTTTATTTTGTATGTATACAAGTTTTCATATTTTTCTAGTGTGCAAATATGGAGAAAATGCATTTTGTATGTTGTATATGTACATAAGTTCATATGTTAGTTAATCATTTAGCCTAATTTATTTTCTCTAACTCCAATTTGGGTCCAAAAGCCCATTAGTGCACTAAATTCAGAAATGAGAAAGATGTGAGAAACAAAAAAAAACTGTACGTACATTGCTACTCTCCTCTTCTTCTTCCTCCAGTAAGCAAACATAGAACCCACTCCATCAAATTCAAAATCCAACTAGATTTCTTCAATTAAATTCAATAAATAGAAATCTCTTTCAATCTAGAGTGATAATTCAAAAGGTAATCAACTCCAAAACCCTATAATTTTAGCAAAATCCTAATTTGAAAAATGGGTTTTCTAATTTATGGTTGAATTCTTCTTGCATGTCTTCTTCTTTTGTTCTACAGGTTCCTAGAGGCTAGAGTCAAGCAAAAAGCCTTCAACTTTCTTCAATTCTCCAAACTTTGGTCTTTATATTTGCATGGGTGAGTTAATAACTCACAATATCTAACTGAAGCTAAGCTTCAAATGCAAAAATATATGCATAAAGTGCTTGAAAATATTGATTTTGTTGATGTTTTTGTTGCTGTAAAAAACTGAGTTTGGGTGTCACTTTGCATGAAATTTTCTCTCAATTCCGGCAACGAAATGCTGCCGGATTTTCTTCTGTTGATAGTTGATATGTTGTAGTATATATCTGCAAAATTTCATTGCAAAACATATTCGTTTGATACCATAAATCCTTGCTGCAAAATCAATGCACAGCTTGAAATTCACATGTACATTTGTGTTCAGAGTTGCTGCAAACATGGCCCGAGTACATGTTTGCGATCTCATAACTCTTTCATTTCTTAATGAAATTGCGTGATTCTTTTTTTTTTTTTGAAAGATTGAGTTTTATACTATACGTGCACCAAATTTCAGTTCATTTCGATCGATATAGCTTATAGAAATACGCTGCCGAACTTTGGTTCGGAGCATGTTTTTGCCCAAATTTCTACAGTGAAAACCCTGTCTGGGTTCAATTTTAAGACATCATAACTTTCTCATATTTTATCTAAATTGCATGAATCTTTTTTCGTTTAAGAGATGAAGTTCCCTAATACACGTATACCAATTTTGAGCTCAATCTGATATAATTTGTTACTCGGTTTTATGACTGGAAGTTGAACCCAGAGTTGATTTTTAAGCCTGGGCACATCCTTGTTGAACTGTTACGAACATGGTCTGAGTCCATGTTTGTGACAGCATAACTTTTCCATTTTCTTTTGGAATTCATTGATTCTTTTTTCGTTTGAAATATGAAGTTTTCTACTTTATGCATACTTATTTTCATATGAATCAATGATCGTTCGGCCACCTGTTTTATGTCTGAAAGTTGAACCCAGAGAAGATTTTAGACCTGGGTTCTATTTTGGCCAAGTGTTTTTGTCCTTTTTCCGTCCGATTTTTGACGTTAACTTTTGTTTTTGTGATATTTTTGAAGTATTTGAGGGCTATGATGCCTATCAATAGGTTAGCTCAGTTTTGATGAATTCAAAATTCAAATTTTGAATTATTTGAATTTAAATTTGAATTTCGGTTTAAGTGGAATTTTGCTTGTTTTTGGTCGTTTTCGAGCACGGTTTTCTCCAATTCTTTTTGAAATGTTTTTTAGAATTTAGGCGATTTAAAAATAATTATTATATAATATTTTCAAGTATAAAACATATTTGTTCCTTATAATAAGGTAAATTTTCAAATATGGTTTCCAAATGGTTTTCGAAATCGGTTCTAAAAGCTTATTTTCAAGGTAAATTATTTTTTTATAAAAATTACACGTTTTTGCACTATCGAGTGAATGAGATGGAGAGTTAAACGTTTGGGTAAAACATGTAGTATGGGATACGTGCGTTTATCCTTTCGGTTAATTCCTAGCTTGTCCGTTTGATCTTTTTGGCCTACGGGTCTAGTTTACCGATGATATGAGGTGAACCTTTTACTGCTTTGAGTGTGAAATTTACTAGCGGTTAGTAAACCGTTTAGTGCGAACGGGTGGTATGGGACATATGTTAACACTTTTCGGGTTCCTTTCCGAGAATTTGTGACACATTTGCCTGTTGGCGTGCCAGTACTGGACCTTCGGGTCATTTGCCATTGCGGCGTATTTGTCTTCGGACGTTTGCCATTGCGGCGTACTTTCCTTCGGACGTTTTCCATTGCGGCTTATTTGCCATTGCGGCGTATTTGTCTTTTGACGTTTGCCTTTAGGCGAGGTACCTATTATGTGAAACAGTACTCGGCAAAAATAGCACGTGCAAAACCTTTTTGAGATGATTTTTACCCTTGTGTGTCGTCATTTAGGAATCGGTCCTTTGAACCATTCGGTGGCGATTACTTTGGGATTTTTATACCCTTGGGAGTTCTTTTGAGATTTTCATTGCCTACACTGGCGTGTTGAGATTTGCCTTTTGGCGTGTATACATATTGAGATTGCTTATTGGCACTATTTTTGAGATTTGCCTTTTGGCATTGTATGAGATTTTTACCTCTTTGTCGACATTTGCCTTATGGCTTATGTCGAGATGGCTTTTGCTTATGTTTTCTTGGAGTTGCCGATATGGCGGGTTTGGGAATTACTCTTTTAGGAGTTTACATTTTTCTATTCTCTAAACCATTCTTATTGATTTATGATTGCCGATGATATAAGGCATGCTACATTTTAGCGATCATGAGATTTTGTGTTTTATGCTTATTGAAGCAATAGTGTTTTATCACCTAGTATAACCATATATGTCATACATGTTCCGTATCCTCCATATGACTATAGTCTGCTTTCCTATGGTTTCTTCTTGTTTAAGAAGAATATCACTATGCTCTTATGCTCTATTATTCTACTATCACCTTTTAATGATTCGTTTAGCTAGACTGACCCGTGTATTTTATACTCGGGTCAGACCGAGGTGTTTCAGGTTAGGTACTTTTGGACTTAGCCTATTCCGCTTCTGCATGGACTATTCTGCTAGCTCTTTTTGTTATAGTTTTTTATGTAGTACTTTTTAGTTTGCAACTCTGATATATATATTCTTTTGACTCGTGTTTGTATTGTGGTCGTCATACCACATATATGATGTATCATTTTGTATGCTTTGTGATGTATATGTGTATGTGTGTATCTATGTGATTATCTGTTGTTCT
The DNA here is from genome assembly GCA_030765085.1 of Allium cepa. Lineage (NCBI taxonomy): Eukaryota > Viridiplantae > Streptophyta > Magnoliopsida > Asparagales > Amaryllidaceae > Allium > Allium cepa. The sequence continues at coordinate 834,016,308 of CM060941.1, forward strand.
GTGATGTGTTCTACATTTGAGTTATTGTATTTTGTTCTGATAGATCCTATAGCCACATATTGCTTTGTATTAAGTATTTATTGGATATGTCGATCCACTTTAATAATAAAAAAAATATGGCATTGTCGACGTATTCAATAGATATTTAAGACTAGGCTATAGATGGTCGCTCCTATCCATCCCTATTCTTTGCATTAGAAGACAGTATTACCCAGTAATGCTCTTTGTTAATATGGGTCTCGGGGTGGGGCGTTACGGCTTGGTATCAGAGCTGAGTTCAGAACAAAATATGATAAACACAAAACAGAAACACATATTACGGTACATCAAAGTGTAATACAAATGTTATCAATCCCTTTATCATCGTGTCCTATACCTTTTCGTGTCCTTTGAGACAGAAGTTTTGGATATGTCTACGTATATATTTTATTCCGTAGTATTCCATAATAGAATTAATAATATCTTATCTTAGGAGTAATCCTAATTGTGATTTTTTTATTCGAGTCCTCTTCAATACGGGTGCTTGACACCCATCCGTATCGGAGGAGTTTGTTGATGTTTTTGAATGTTCCTATCTTATTCTTTTGTAAGGATTGTGAGTCCTATTAAGGGGATCCGCAATATTTGGCATGATGTATGAGGATTTAGAATTGTTGCTTATAGTATATCTTTTCGTGCGAATTAGCATGCCATTTTCTATTTGGAGTTTGGGGTTTTTGAGATGAAGTGGCTTGCCTATTGTCAAGCCATATTCTGTGATTCTAAAAATCCTATATGAAGTATCCTTATTTGGATGATTGTTGCTTCTTGTCCTTCGAATGTTAATGATGATTCCTAAGTTTCTGTATTCACTCTTGAGATTCAAGATGTTGATGATATATCTCGAATTCCAGTCATTGTGACTCTCTTGATTTCTGCGAGTCCGTTTCAGGTATGACACCCAATCGGGCAATCGAATATTGTGTTGATTTCATTCCTAGTTCTTAGCTTCTCGGTCATCCTCCCATGAGGATGTCCACTAGGGAATTGAGGTGATTCACAGAATTTAACTGATGTTGTCGTTCTTGCCTCGTTTTGAGATATCCTCTTTGGATACTCAATTGTTGATACTTTGTAAAATTTCTTCACTCAAAGTAATGATATGTTGTTAGTGATCTTCTTGTCATCCGAGAAGATAGCTTAACCTTGCTCTGATACCTCATTTCTCTCTTTTTAATCTATTATGTGGTGCTAAAGTCATTCCTCGGTTTGACCATACACCGATTTTTCAAGAGCTACGAGTCACGGAGGATAGCGTTACTCTTACCGCATTCCACGCTCGTTATGAGTCTTTTGATTGGTTCATTACACCATTCGGAATAATAAACACTCCAGTCTATTCCGTCAATCTTGAGGATCGAGTATTCTAGGAATATCTCGATGAGCTTTATTTGCATTCCTTGATTTTGAGAACAAGTACTAAATTGTGTTTTCAAAATTTCAAAATTGAAGATATGTTTTTAAGAGAAATTGGTCTTTGTTTTTGGGAAAAACAAAGAATATTTTGAGTAATATATATGGGGTATTTCTTTTTAAAGAAAATGAATTTTTGTGTTGGGTTGTTCGTCTAGTGCTTTAAGAATTTTGGTCGATGCATTTGGCCAATGTTATCGATAGGAATATCCTAAACGCTATGATGAGACAGTCAGACATGGTAAATTTAGTTGTAATAAGTAAAAATTGAAAACAAATTAAATATGATTATGTTTTAATTGGTTGTATAAGTACAACCTATTGGAATTTAAATAATGACATCTTATGATGATTTGATTAAGTAAAGTAAATTAATTCTAATTAAGTATATGTCTTAATTAGAAATCATATGACGCTTTGATTAATAACATGATGTATTCGAGATAAATAATACATTGGTTAGAGAATATTGGAATAGCAATTAAATATTTTTGTTCAAAGCTAAGTTTGATGACTTTAAAATGTGTTTTGGTAATTGGTTGTTCGAAAAAAATAATATAGAGAGTACGATTTAAAACTCTATCTTAAGAGAAAATAAAGAAGTGTTAGTTTAGAACATTTAGTATAAATTTGTAAGCTAGTTTTTGTTTTAAACTTAAATGGTATTAAAACTTGTTGGTTTGAAATTGCGAAATTCTTCTAAAAACAAGTTTGAATTAATTATCAATTTTAATTAGTTTTATGTTGATAATTAGATGTGAATTTAATTTTTATGACAAGTGGAAATATGAATTTGGATTGTTTTGATAAATGAACAATTTATGTAGTATAACCATTTTATATTCGAGAATAATTTTAACTTTACATATATATATATATATATATATATATATATATATATATATATATATGTCCTAAACATTTATTTGGTGGATAATCAATAATAATCTCATGATAATGAAATAGATTAGTTATCTCTTCCAAAATGAGTTTTCATAGTTAATTGTTTTAAAGCTAGATTTTGAAAAGTAATGAAAGTATTTCCACTTAATTAATTGTTGTTTGGTGATTACATAAAGTTGATCATAATTTTACATGTCTTAGATTTTTTGGGAAAAAGAAGATCATTAAATAAATGATATAGCAAAAAGCTTGTTTGAAAATGTAGTTTGAAATTAAAATGGTTTGGGAAAATTTCGAATTTTAAATTGATTTAAAAACTGAAATTTTGTTTGGAAAAGTGTTGTACTAAAACAACGATAACTTGGGATCTATACTCCAAATGAGTTCACTCATTTTGTAAATGAAAGAGCTTTCAGTAAGCTATAAAGTTTCTTTTTACCACTTTAAAAGATTTTTCCTTTGTACTGAGCCTAAAATGGGATTGAAAGCGGATAGACATTTCTATCCTCTTAAGAAATTTCTAAGATTGAGATGAAGATAAATCTAGCATAACTTTCAAAACGTAAATCTAATTTAGATGATCTTTGTATTGCTAGAAAGCATAGAATTAGTAGAATAACTATTAAATATTTTCAGATTTTGAGTTATTCTAGGTCAAAATTTAAGATCTTTACAGAAGGTTTTTATTTTGAAACAACTTGTTTTCTTATTAGTTAAGTGCATTCTATCTATTTTGTGAATATAATTTGGTTGATGTTTTGTATGAAAGTATATATTTCAGACTGAAATATATTATGGTAGAATCTATGAGTAAAACATTTTATTCACTTCAAATAAAGAGTTTTGAGAATAAATTGGATATTTGTAAGAAATCTTGAAAATTTTCAGAACATTGAAGTTTGAGAATTTGATTTTAAAGAAATTAGGTTTTTGAAACCTTACAAATGTTTTTTTTTTGTAACATAACAATACCATTCTTTGAGTTTGTTTTGTCTTTGAGCCATTATCTAACATCGTGCATTATGCGGTCACTTGAGTCTGGTGGCCTTTGTAGAAACCACCGCTCATCGAATTCTCTTACCTCTCTTGTTGTCAAACTTAAGTTGGTGTAGTTCTTTCCGTAATGACACACGGAAAGTCATGATAACTATCTTATTGATTAGAGTCCAGGATAAAAGTTGAGCTAAATCCCGACTCTATTCGAGAAAATTCCTAAAAATCAATCTCACTAGATTGATCCTTTGGGTAGCATTCTGTTGTGTTCTTGTTTTGAAGGTGAGAAGCCTTCGAAATCATAAGATATTGCATATAAAAATTTTATAGTCTGCTAATCCCGACAAATATATTTAGGAGATTATAGAATTTATCGAGCAATTTTATCTTGGTCTTCTATCAATTTGAGTTGAGAGGAAATTTTTTAAACTCAAGCTCGTCTATCTTTCTTTTGATTGATGAAATAAATGAGTTGAATATAAATTCTTCTCTAGAAATTGCGAGGATGCAATTTTGTTAAGGGGAGGAGTCTGTAACAACCCTGGTTTTGGAGATTAACTGTAAATAATAAATTATAAAGGTAGTTATAATTTAATATTATGAACTAAAACAAGATTTGGAGATTTTAAATTGCTTATTTGGAATAAACAATGAATTTTTGAGAAATAAATGTGAAAATAAAGTTTAAAAGCTTTATTTTGTTTGTTTGAGTTAATAATGAGTGGAAAATAATTTTTATTTAGAGAAATTGCAATAATTTTATTAATTATTGTCAATCACTTCTTTTATTTTTTAAAGGAAGTATTTGATTTTTAAAGGTTGTTTATTGAAATAAAAAGTGAAAATTGGGTTAAAAATAAGTTTTGGCTATAAATAATATTTTGAAATGGTTTGAAGTATTTTTCTAAGCGATAAAATAAATTTTATGGAATTTTAGGAGTTAAAAACATGGTTTTATTCATTTATTTGAGTAAATAGCGCATTTTTGTTAAATAAAGGAATTTAATAAAAAAATATTGAAAAAAAAATTTAATCTTTTTATATGATAGAAAATGTTTTATTTTGTATGTATACAAGTTTTCATATTATTCTAATGTGTAAATATGGAGAAAATGCATTTTGTATGTTGTATATGTACATAAGTTCATATGTTAGTTAATCATTTAGCCTAATTTATTTTCTCTAACTCCAATTTGGGTCCAAAAGCCCATTAGTGCACTAAATTCAGAAATGAGAAAGATGTGAGAAACAAAAAAAAAACTGTACGTACATTGCTACTCTCCTCTTCTTCTTCCTCCAGTAAGCAAACATAGAACTCACTCCATCAAATTCAAAATCCAACTAGATTTCTTCAATTAAATTCAATAAATAGAAATCTCTTTCAATCTAGAGTGATAATTCAAAAGGTAATCAACTCCAAAACACTATAATTTCAGTAAAATCCTAATTTGAAAAATAGGTTTTCTAATTTATGGTTGAATTCTTCTTGCATGTCTTCTTCTTTTGTTCTACAGGTTCCTAGAGGCTAGAGTCAAGCAAAAAGCCTTCAACTTTCTTCAATTCTCCAAACTTTGGTCTTTATATTTGCATAGGTGAGTTAATAACTCATAATATCTAGCTGAAGCAAAGCTTCAAATGCAAAAATATATGCATAAAGTGTTTGAAAATATTGATTTTGTTGATGTTTTTGTTGCTGTAAAAAACTGAGTTTGGGCGTCACTTTGCATGAAATTTTCTCTCAATTCCGGCAACGAAATGCTGCCGGATTTTCTTCTGCTGATAGTTCATATGTTTTAGTATACATCTGAAAATTTTCATTGCAAAACATATTCGTTTGATACCATAAATCCTTGCTACAAAATCAATGCACAGCTTGAAATTTACTTGTACATTTGTGTTCAGAGTTGCTGCAAACATGGCCTGAGTACATGTTTGCGATCTCATAACTCTTTCATTTCTTAATGAAATTGCGTGATTCTTTTTTTTTTGAAAGATTGAGTTATATACTATATGCGCACCAAATTTCAGTTCATTTTGATCGATATAGCTTATAGAAATATGCTGCCGAACTTTGGTCCGGAGCATGTTTTTGCCCAGATTTTTACAGCGAAAACCCTGTCTGGGTTCAATTTTAAGACATCATAACTTTCTCATATTTTATCCAAATTGCATGATTCTTTTTTCGTTTAAGGTGAAGTTCCCTAATACACGTAAACCAATTTTGAGCTCAATCCGATATCATTTGTTCCTCGGTTTTATGGCTGGAATTTGAACCCAGAGTTGATTTTTAAACCTGGGCACATCCTTGTTGAACTGTTACGAACATGGTCTGAGTCCATGTTTGTGACAGCATAACTTTTCCATTTTCTTTTGGAATTCATTGATTGTTTTTTTGTTTGAAAGACGAAGTCTTCTACTTTATGCACGCTCATTTTCATATGAGTCAAAGATCGTTCGACCACCTGTTTTATGTCTGAAAGTTGAACCCAGAGAAGATTTTAGACCTGGGTACTATTTTGGCCAAGTGTTTATGTCCTTTTTCCGTCCGATTTTTGACGTTTACTTTTGTTTTTGTGATATTTTTGAAGTATTTGAGGGCTATGATGCCTATCAATAGGTTAGCTCAGTTTTGATGAATTCAAAATTCAAATTTTGAATTATTTGAATTTAAATTTGAATTTCAGTTTAAGTGGAATTTTGCTTGTTTTTGGTCGTTTTCGAGCACGGTTTTCTCCAATTCTTTTTGAAATGATTTTTAAAATTTAGGGGATTCAAAAATAATTATTATATAATATTTTCAAGTATAAAACATATTTGTTCCTTATAATAAGGGAAATTTTCAAATATGTTTCCAAATGGTTTTCGAAATCGGTTTTAAAAACTTATTTTCAAGGTAAATTATTTTTTTATAAAATTTCACGTTTTTGCACTGTCGAGCGAATGAGAAGGAGAGTTAAACGTTTGGGTAAAACACGTAGCATGGGATACGTGCGTTTATCCTTTTGGTTAACTCCTAACTTGTCTGTTTGATCTTCTTGGCCTACGGGTCTAGTTTATCGATGATATGTGGTGAACCTTTTACTGCTTTGAGTGTGAAATTTACTAGCGGTTAGTAAACCGTTTAGTGCAAACGGGTGGTATGGGACACACGTTAACACTTTTCGGGTTCCTTTCCGAGAATTTGTGACACATTTGCCTGTTGGCGTGCCAGTACTGGACCTTCGGATCATTTGCCATTGCGGCGTGTTTGTCTTCGGACGTTTGCCATTGCGGTGTACTTGCCTTCGGACGTTTGTCATTGCGGCGTATTTGCCATTGCGGCGTATTTGTCTTTTGACGTTTGCCTTTGGGCGAGGTACCTATTATGTGAAACAGTACTCGGCAAAAATAGCACGTGCAAAACCTTTTTGAAATGATTTTTACCCTTGTGTGTCATCATTTAGGACTTGGTCCTTTGAACCATTCGGTGGCGATTACTTTGGGATTTTTGGACTCTTGGGAGTTCTTTTGAGATTTTCATTGCCTACACTGGCGTGTTGAGATTTGCCTTTGGCGTGTATACATATTGAGATTGCCTATTGGCGCTATTTTTGAGATTTGCCTTTTGGCGTTGTATGAGATTTTTATCTCTTTGTCGACATTTGCCTTATGGCTTATGTCGAGATGGCTTTTGCTTATGTTTTCTTGGAGTTGCCGATATGGCGGGTTTGGGAATTACTCTTTTAGGAGTTTACATTTTGCTATTCCCTAAACCATTCTTATTGATTTATGATTGCCGATGATATGAGGCATGCTACATTTTAGCGATTCATGAGATTTTGTGTTTTATGCTTATTGAAGCAATAGTGTTTTATCACCTAGTATAACCACATATGCCATACATGTTCTGTATCCTCCATATGACTATAGTCTGCTTTCCTATGGTTTCTTCTTGTTTAAGAAGAATATCACCATGGTCTTATGCTCGATTATTCTACTATCACCTTTTACTGATTCGTTTAGCTAGACTGACCCGTGTATTTTATACTCGGGTCAGACCGAGGTGTTTCAGGTTAGGTACTTTTGGACTTAGCCTATTCCGCTTCTACATGAACTATTCTGCTAGCTCTTTTTGTTATAGCTTTTTATGTAGTCCTTTTTGCTTTGCAACTCTGATATGTATATTCTTTTGAATCATGTTTGTATTGTGGTCGTCATACCACATATGTGATGTATCATTTTGTATGCTTTGTGATGTATCTGTGTATGTGTGTATTTATGCGATTATCTGCTGTTCTATGATGTGTTCTACATTTGAGTTGTTGTATTTTGTTCTGATAGATCCTATAGCCACCTATGGCTTTGTATTAAGTATTTATTGGATATGTTGATCCACTTGAATCTGGAAAAAAAAAATATGGCATTGTCGACGTATTCATAGATATTTAAGACTAGGCTATAGATGGTCGCTCCTATCCATCCCTATTCTCTACATTAGCAGACAGTATTACCCAATAATGCTCTTTGTTAATGTGGGTCTCGGGGTGGGGCGTTACAATCCCATTGGTTAATTATCCTCGATTAATTAACCTCTGATCGTTAATTAATTTAACCTTTAATTAATAATTAAATTAATTAACCCTTAACAAATTTATCCTTTAATTACTTACATTAAGTAATTAATCATTTAAGTAATTAATCTCTAATTACTTACATTAATTAATCTCTAATTACTAATTAATTAATCTATAATTAATTAACTTATAATCCTAAATTTTTACTTTATTGATCCTTAATCATTAATTAATTAAATTAATTAATTATACTTAAATTACTTTATTAACTTAATTAATCTCAAATCATTAAAACCTTAATTAACTTTTAAGGTAAATCATTATCTTTATTAATTACCCAATTTTCATTATCATATAAATTTAAACATTTATCTTTAATTAACTTACTAAATTAAATCATTTAATTTAAGTTTTAAAGTAAAATAAATATTTAACTTAATAAATTAAAGTTAACAATTTATATAACTTCCTAAATCAAATGTTAAAGAAAACATTTTTAAAAGAAATTTATATAAGAAAAGTTGTAAACTAAATTTATTTTAAATTCAAAACCATGCTTTTATAAAACTTTAAAAACTATTTTAAAACTTGCTTCGGGTTTAACCCGACCTCTACCCGAGACCCACCCGAGTAAACCCACTTTCCTTTTTTTCTCTTTTTTTAAAAACTAAGTTTAAAAATTGTTAAAACTTTTAAAATATGAAACAAGATATACGCTCACGTTCTACTTGAGTCCATACTCGAGTCACCTACCCAAATACCCGATTCATTCCTCGAGTCGAATGCTTCCTCCTCCAAACTCAACATCACTGACACCACCAACATGTGTGCACATGCACAGGTCAATGGTGATGCTCCGATCACCTGTGCTATCGCCGCCCAGTCGACGATGACCCATTCCTTCGTTCCCGACCAACCAGAGCACGTCTGGAACGCAAATTCAAAATCGAGGAAATCTCGATCAACCTGGAACCAAAACCATTGCCTTAAAACTCCTCGAATCCACGATGCCAACCACCGGAACATCTGAAACTCCGGCCACACCTCCACTGGCCTTCCATGCAGCCTTACCCTCTAGTCCGATGATCCCCGATCATCTAGAGACGCCGTAGCAAACCAAAACCAGTCCTCGACCAAACTGAGGGCTTAAACCCTACTTCAACCGATTACCGACGCCATGATGAACTATCCACTCTCCTGACATTTTTGCCGAGCTCACCGAACTTCCTCCTACCTCCAATCGAAACCCCGACCACCCCAATACCTTCGGCCACCAGAAATAGCCCCAAACTGACTTCCCGGTCATCTTCGAATTACTCCCTCAATACAACATTATAAATCATGATTTTGTTTTATTAAAACTTGTAATTATGCATGAGTTTATTAATTTTTTAAATGGTTTATAAAAATTTTGTATTTAATTTACTATTTAATAAATACATTTCTTAATTTATATAGATAAAATCCTTTAAAATAAAATGATATAAAACCAATTATATTCTTAATAAAATCATATATAATATATTTTTAAATCCAAATATTTTTAAGAGATCAACCCTTTGAATTTCAATTTCAAATTAAAATTCAAATTTAAAATCAACTCATATATATATATATATATATATATATATATATATATATATTTGTATAAACACATATTTAATTTGAAAATTATAATTCAATTTAAAATCTACTTATATATTATATAAACAACTCATTATTTTTAATGATTTGAAAATAACAATTTTGCCAATTTTGAATAATTTATAAAAGAGATTATCACATTTAATTTTTTAATCAGTGTTTAATAAATTAAATTCTGTTAATTTCCAATTAATGGATATTTGAAAATCCAGGTTATCAAACATATCCTAGTTTTCTATAGTTTCGTTGTAATCTCGGTAGTTAGTACCAATCCATGAGAACAACTTTATAAAAAACTGTGTAGAATCATAAACGAAATTCAAGTGGACATAGGCCAACGATTAGTCGAACCACTATAACTGTCATGTGCAATTTCTCCTCGTTTTCACTTAATTTCTGCACTTTTTCCTTTTATAATCTTTTAGGTGTTTGTGCCAACTTTTGACGTAAAAATTTTGGTGCTTTCATTAAAAGACTCGATCTTAATCCATTTGGATATATTTTCTACTTTTGGATTGCTTTAATCTATATGGTAGGTAGATCCATTCATCCTATAACCCGTTACTATTTTGATTTCTGCAAAATCTATCATAGGATTAACCGAAGTAATGGCTCAATGAAACACTAAAGAAAAATTCGCCACTTCCAGGCCTGCTAACGATGTTGAGAATGCTAGTTTTTAACATGTTGAAGAAGTCGCTCAACCTAATGCTGCTGAAATCTAGAGCCCCTCAGACATGATAATACGAGTTGAGATAGACATGATGATGAAGGAGCTGAATGACAAGATGTATGAAAGCCAGGAAGAAATGAGAAAACAAATGAAGGAAAGGCTGGTTTTGCTAAACCAGTTATCCTATAGTCGTAGAAAGAATAGAAGAGAGATGACACCTTCTGATTTAGAAGATAGAGAAGTTCCTCATCATCTAGCAAGAAATGCAGAGAAGGGAAATATAAAATGAAGAGAAAGGAAATCAGAACCTCATAAAGAAAATTGGACGATGCTCAAAGTACAAGAGCATGGATTAGTATCGACACATCCCCAGGAATCGGTACCGAAGTCTATCGATGTGTTGTAGGTGTAGGGGTATTGTTTTCTTAGATGATGGTTTTGGTGGTGGAGATGGACACGTTGCTAATGGCCAGAATGTTGAGATTTAGACAATTGTTGTTAATCCGCTGCACAGAAATCATAGAAACAAAACAACTGGACAAATGTTTCTCCAAGAGACAGAGAAACCCAGATACCAAGGGACTTACCGAGACCGTTTGTAGGGCCAAACACTCGGAGAGGTCCATGGTTATCGCCGTCCTGTAGATCAAATTGAACAAGAATCTTTGGCTAATATAGTGAAGAAGTTAGTAAATAAAACCAACACAGAAACAATGCTGAACAAGTTTCATCTCCCAGTAGGAACCCATTTACAGAAGAGATATTATGTGAGGAATATCCTTGAAAGTTCATTACGCCGACGATGTCATCCTATAGTGGAACAACTGATCTATGGATGCATTTGTTGAAATATCCCAACAAGGACAATGGATGTTGTCATGTGTCGATGTTTCTCGATTTTTCTTGAAGGTATAGCTACGATGTAGTTCGCTCGTCTTCCACCAAGATCAATATTCTCATTTGATATTATATGACAGTGACGGAGGTGAGCAATGCTAAAGATGACATAGTATTGATGGATTTTATCGAGGGGGTACATCCAAACACTAATTTCGAAAGATGGTTGAAGTTGAAACCCCCACCGACTATGGATGACTTTTACAAAAAGCTGATCTAGTTCTTGTGCTTGGAAGAGGAAAGTACATCTACCAGAAAAGCACATAGCAGACAATCGGCTGAAATGATTTAAAGTAGTGTAGCAGTGAAGCAATCCGGTGAAGGTTCTGGGAATATCACTGTCAATGTGGGAAATAAAGCCAATAACCGAAAAAGAAATAATCAAGGTGATGGAGGTAGGAAGCTGGATTTCAAACAACATTAAAAAGTATGAAAATTACACGCCACTGAACAATCCAGTTGAGAACATATACCTTGCGACGTTGGGTATTGAGCGGTATAAGAGGCCAACTTCTAGGGAGTTGACCGAGAGGGAGAATTTTTTTTGAAGTTTTGTCCCTTTTATGAGATCCGTGGTCATAACAGGAATGAATGCAGACATATTTTTGATGTAATTGAGGATTTAATTGGGAAGCAGGTTCAATAGTATGTGAAAGCCTCGTGGGATGGCGGGCAAGATATGTTCAACTCTAGGGACAACTGCTCCAATGAGGCCAGGCTCGGTCTAGTGGTGACGAACCTAGGCATCCTGGTAAAGGACTTGTTATCAATACAATAACTAGTGGACCTCATCTAGTTAAAAGGAGTTGGAATGAGATGGAAAGATACGGGAGTTCTTTGAAGCTTGTGGTGCAAAAGATTGTTTTGCCATCAAAAATAGAGCTCTAGTGAAGCAAGCGAGGACTATGAAGGATGACATTCTGTTCAAAAATTAAGACGCAGACGGGGTTGAGGCACCTACGCTTGATTCCTTGGTGATAACAGGCGTGATTGGGCCAAAAACTATGAAGAACGCGCTTGTTGACCGTAGAAATTTTGTCAATATATTGTTTGAAAAAGCTTATCACCAGATGATAATAAATGGTTATGATCTGAAGCCTTGTAAATCACTGATTTAGGGATTTAGCTAAGAGGCTGCAGAACTTGTGAGATGTGTAGACTTACCGGTGGTTTTAGGAGAAGGTAACCGCAAGAGAGTGCAGGTTGTGATCTTCGTGGTTATGAATGTTTTTTCAGCTTATAATGCTTTTTTTGGCTGACTGACCCTCGCTAGTTTCCAAGTGGCTCTGGCTTCGATTCTATGGTGCCTAACGATGAAATTTCCTATGGAAAATAGAACGGGGGTCATTCAAAGTAATCAGAATTTAGGATGCGAATGCTATGCCATGGAGCTGAGGGAAGCGAAGCAACATATGAAAGGAAAAGACGTGGAGAAGACTCTCTGAGTCAAATCAGTGAACGCATTGCAACCACTGCCTAAGCCCTGGCTTAGTCGGCACAGTAGGTTCCATAAAGATATGGATTCGAGGAAAGAGCCGGAGGATACGAGGGCAGCCTCGGTCGAGTTGACGATCAACATCAATGATCCTACTCGAATCCGAAAAATCGGATCATAACTCAGCATAAAAATGAAGAAATAATTGATGGTTTTTCTCCAAGCAAACCTAGATGTGTTTGACTGGACACATTCTAATATGTGGGGAATATTATTGAAGATAGAATGCAATGTATTTTTTGTGAACCCTAGATGTCTCCCTGTGAAACAAAAGCGGCATAGTCTGGGTCCGGAGTGATCCGCTGCATTGAAAGAAGTGAACAAGCTATAAACCTTCTTTATATGGGACACTCTGTACCCAAAATGGGTATCTAATCCAGTCCTAGTCAAAAAGTCCAACGTAAAATAGAGAACATGCATCGACTATTCAAACCTGAACAAGGCATGTCCAAAGGACAGTTTTGCACTAATAAAAAATTGGTCAACTGGTGGATTCAAGTGCCATCCATGAATTACTCCCATTCATGGACGCTTACTCCGACTACAATCAAATTCAAATGCATATTATGGACCAGTAACATACCAAGTTCATAACCGATTTTGGAATGTATTGCTATCTTGTCATGTCATTCAGCCTTAAGAATGCTGGAGTCACCGACTAGAGACTAGGGAATTCGATGTTCAAAGATAAAATTGGATGTTCCATGGAAGTCGACATGGAACAATATATTTGTTAAGTCGTTGTGATCGACAAACCATTTAGATGACTTGTTAGAAATGTTTGGCGTGCTGTGAAGATACGAGATGAAACTCAACCCACTAAAATGCTCGTTCGAAGTTGCGTCCAAGAAATTATTGAGTTTTGTTAGGAACTCAAAAGGAACCGAGGCCAATCTAGAGATTTGAAGCCTTGAGGAATGTTGAAACCCCAAAGACGATAAAGAAGGTACAAATTCTAAACGGGTAGGTAGTTGTGCTAAGCCAATTCATCAAGAAGGCAACAAACAAATGCATACCTTTTTTAGATGTCCTCAAAGTGGGGAACAGAAATTTTTCCCGAACCCAGGAATGCAAGGATGCTTTTCATGCCTTTGTTGATTATCTAGAAAGGCCATATATCTTGTCAAAACCTTTGGTGGGAGAGAATTTATTTATTTACTTAGTAATATATGTTCAAGCTTTGAGTGCTGCCCTCGTACGTGAAGAAACCATAATCCAAAAACCAGTATCAAATATCAGTAAGCGATTGATAGTGGAAAAAAGAAATTACTTGAAATTGGAAAAGTTGGCATACTTCTTGTTGATCGCATCAAGGAAACTTCGTCCCTACTTCCAAGCTCATCCAAATAAGGTACTGACTGATCAACCATTAAGATAGGTCCTACGATGACCTGAGACTTCTAAGAGGATGTTAAAGTGGAAGATCGAATTAGGTTAGGATGACATATTATATCATTCTAGAAGAGCAATCGATGGCCAAGCACTAGCCGATTTCATTGTTGAGTTCACAACTCGGGTGATGGGAGGGAATAGGTTATAGAGTAGAATTCTTAATGGAAGTTATATACAGACGGAGCATCCAATGAATGTTGCTCTGGATAGGAGTGGCTTTGGTAACCCCCGAGAAATGATCGATCTGTTATGCTATAAAGCTTGAGTTTCCCAAACGAACAATGAAGCTGAATATGAAGCGTTGATCGCAGGACTCATGATAGCGAAGAATTGGGAGTTAAATCTCTACACATATATAGTGACTCTTAGTTAGTGGTGTGCTAGATGAGGAAGGAATTCCAAGCAAAGGAAGCAAGGCTATCCCCTTATTTGACAAAGGTTCTAGAACTGCTCAACGATTTTGAGCATTACATGATAATGCATATCCCTAAGAGGGAAAACATGAAAGGTGATTCCCTAGCCAAGCCGGTTAGCTCCAGGGATATGCAACTCATGGGTTTGGTTCTAATTAAGGAATTATTAGCTCCAAGCATGACCAGATGGATGTCTATTGGATCTTGGAGGCTGAATCCAAGAGTGAATCATGGATGACTCCGATTAAGGAATATCTACTTAAGTGAATCTTTCTGTTTGGAAGAAGCAAACAAAGAAAACTCTTATGTTAGGCTCCACAACTTATTATTCAGGATTGGTTATTATATATGTGACATCCCTTATCTAGAGGTCCAAAACTACGCGCTGCAGATGCTACAGTCATCTATAGTATTAGCTTCCGACGACTAAATACGGCTATGTTTGTGGTATCAATAATATCAGAAGTGCTTGAATATGAAACAAAACACAGATTTCAAAACAAATTTTACTTTATTACATTTCAAAACCAAATGTTTCACATTCCCAACACATAATGCCAAATTCATTCCCAGGTACAGATAAAATGTACTTATTAAAAGTACGCCAAGAGCGATATATGAAGATACCCCCTTGGATGATCAGAGTCATAGAGTCATAATAGACTTAATAAAAAACACGGCGAAAATACATCAAAACATAAAACAAGAACTACAACTCCTAAATAGCTATCTGTTTGCCTCCTGCAAGCCTCCGGTATCCTTATTCGTCATCCTACTAAAACCTGAAAAGACCTTAACCCCTTAGCCTACACAAATTAATTTTGAGCACCCGAGAGTTTAAGGGGAAAACATAAACTTCGAGTCAGACATAAAGCCTGGTATGAATAATACTATACATCCCGGAATAATTATGTTAAGTGAGACCACGCCGCTTAGCGGAGGGTTTCCATTCACTAACATCCTTTTAAAACATATATTTGCAAAACCTTTTCCTACAATCAGAATAATTAAACACTGTAAAGCATCATTATGTAAACGCACATAAACATCAGGTAATAATGAACTATCTTTTCAAACACATAAGTTTTGTTTAGATCACTTTTAACCTTTAGTTGACTTGGACCTACCAGGCAATATAATCAAAATTAATCTAACACATGCTCGCTATTCTTCTTTTGGATTGTCTATCCTTAACTATCTGTTAAATACTTCACTTCGGGACGGTCTGTCCTTAACTATCTGCTAAACATTCCTCTTCTGGCCAGTTTGTCCCTAACTTAATCATCTCCTAGGTCTTCCTAATCCTAATGGTTTTCGAGCTCACCGATAACCTATCTGTATACAAACATACATTCCTTTCGGTGTGTAATCATAATTTTAGTCTACCTGTGACAACGCCCTACACACTGGAATTTTAGACAACAATTAGCTGGGGCTAATAGCTAATGTATCGGGTACGACCCCATACTAGTCCCATATAGTATTCTAATATCTGAGTCCATTTAACTTAAGGATCCCCTTCCATAATTTTCCTTGAAAACATTTTCAAAATGATTTAAAACCTTTAAATCAAACTTAAATAGGGAAAAATATATTTACCCTTTATGCTTTACGCTAAATCATATTACCATGTTATATGTATTCTTTACTCAAACTTTAGTCTATGAAAACCTTGAACATTTGAAAGTACCTCTTTCCAAAACCAAGTGAAAACCTTTTAATTATCTTGGCCAACATGTCAAAACCTTACCTTCCTAAACCACTCATCAAACCTTTTAAAACTATTGAAAAGTAAACCTTTCGAAAGCAATGAAACTTTGGACATCCTTCTTTCAAAATCTCTTTAAAACATTGCCTTAGAAAGACCTTGGAAAACCTTCCATCTCAAACTTTCGAAACCATTGAATTAAAAAACTTTCGAAACCAATGGACTAAAACCTTTCGAAACCATTCATTAAACCTTTCCAAATCATTCAACTAAAACCTTTCGAAATCATTGAACTTAAACCTTTCGAAATCATTTAACTTAAACCTTTTGAAATCATTCAAAGCAAACCTTTCGAAGACTTGCAGGGTTCAACTGAAAACAAGTGGAAAACCTTTTTTTAAAACCTTTCGACTTCATTGGAAGTAACCTTTCGACCTTGTCGGAAGGTCTGCTTGGAAAGCTTTAATACATTTTATTTATAACTACAGGCCACTGCCTTTAAAACAACTCCTTCAAAAGCTTGGGTTATTCTTCAGTTTATAAAACAAGGGTAAATCATCTAAGTCGAAAGCTTCCTTTCGAAAGCCTGGAAAAGCGGCTGGTTTTAAAACAATTAAACCTTTCGTCTTTGTCGAAAGGTTCAAAACAAAACATTTATAAAGCGCCAGTAACCCTTCGACTGTGTCGGAAGGTTTCAAAACAAATAGTGATAAAGCAGCAGTAACCTTTCGACTTATCAAATGGTTTAAAACCATTATTTTAAACATTTGACATGGTCGAAAACAACCAAGTCAAAAGCTCTTATCCGGAAGCAAAGCAGGTGAAAGCTTTTGGAATATAAAACAAACATACCCCAACCTCTTTGGAAACTAACCTTTTGACTTAGAACCCTTCGACCTTGTCCAATTCATTATGTACCAAGTAACTTGATACCATATGCATTGGTTTGACCTTGTCAAAAGTTATGAAACTCTCGACCTCGTCGGAAGGCCTGGGTTGGAAGGTCTGATACCAAAATGGCTAAAACATGCTAAAAGCATGATTTTCTTGTTTTTAACTTAAAAAGGATAACTTTTCAACTAACCAACCTTTGTTTTCAAAATTTTATTGGTTAACAAATGTTTTTCGAAAAGTGCTGCCACTAATTTCAGAAATAATAATAATTTTATTTTATAAAATGCCCCTTCTCCTTAATTAAATTTATAAAACATTTAAGTCTCATACCTTAAATAATTTTATCTATTCATCAAAACACTTAGAAAAAATCTGGAAAAATTCCAGAAAATCTATTTTAATATCTTTTCCAACATATAAAATTTCAAACCCAAATAATTTTTATATTAGCCGTAAATAATTTATAACCCAATAAATCATTTTATTTCACTAGAAAATTAATATAATATCCACATTAACTCAAAAAATTATGAAAATTGGAACCCATTTCTAGAATATCATTTCTGACATATATTTAAATTTTTAAGGCATTTGGATGTCGTAAAATATGGTTTTCATATCAAACATATCATAAACACTAATATGAACATGCATAATTCACCAACAAGCATACACACACACACATACACACACATACATACATATATTTTTAATCATAAAAAACATGGCATAAACTTGCAAAATCATTTCGAATCTAATCTTAAAACCGAAAACCATAAGAAAATGAGATGTAGTAATTATTCACCGTAGCTTTGAGATTAAAAGATGCGAGATTTGATGTTGATTATGTTAATTATCTTCCTTTAATTGAATCCTAGCTTTAATCTTCTCTTGAGAACGATAATGGTGGCCAGCCTTGGTATAATTTTAGTCAGAGTAAAAATGAAATGAACGTGAGTTTCATTTCTAAGGGTTTAGGGTATAAGCCCTTCCTGTTTCCCATATTGCCTTTACTCATTTCCTAACACATTACCTTATGTTATCTCATTTTAATTTACTCATTAACATGGCATGGGTAATGTTAGCTAATCAATTCTCAACCTATTAATCTTCACACTATTTAATTTAATTTACCCAGTTAATTATTTTAAATAATATTATAAATATATGGGGTGTTACAGACTCTCCATCTTAAAGAATTTCATCCTCGAAATTACGGTAAGGTGCACAATCAAAAAAACCAAAGGTAAAACATACCATCAAACAACTCTGGATAAGCATCTCTAATCCTGCTCTCAGTCTCCCAAGTACGGTCTCTGGCATCATCACTCCATTGGCCCTTTACTAATTTGACTGTCTTGTTCCTCGACTTCTTCCCATCTCCAGCCATAATCTCAATTGGCTTTTTAACTATAGTCAAGTCTGGCTCTACTACTAAATCCTCTAATATTATAGGTGCTATAGTAGTCTCTAAGTCTCTAATACATTTTCTAAGATGAGAAATATGGAATACATCATGGACTCTAGCCAAATTGTTCGGTAACTCTACTCTATAGGTGAATTTCCCGATCCTCTCATCAATACGGAAAGGTCCAACAAATCTAGGTGCTAACTTCGCTGACTTTCCAAATCTAATCACACCCTTCATCGGTGAAACCTTAATAAACACATAGTCTTCAACCGAGAATTCTAAATATTTCCTTCTTCCGTCAGCATAATTTTTCTACCTAGATTGAGCTTCCTTTGTCCTAGCTCGGATTAACTCAATCTTTTCAGTGGCTTCTTTCACCAAATCCGGACCAAGAACCAGTCTATCTCCAGTCTCCAACCAACATATAGGAGATTTGCATGGTCTTCCATATAAAGCTTCAAATGGTGCCATCCCAATACTAGTTTGATAAATATTGTTATATGGGAACTCGATTAAATGGAGATGGTCTTCCCATGATCCCCTGAAATCCAATACACAAGCTCTTAACAAATCTTCCAAGACTTTGTTAACTCTTTCTGTTTGTTCATCAGTCTGTGGATAGTAAGCGGTACTCATATTGAGCTTGGTTCCTGATGCTTCCTGTAGATTCTTCTAGAACTCACTAGTAAATAATGAATATCTATCACCGACAATACTACTAGGAATCCCGTGCAGTCTAACCACATTCTTCATAAACAACTTCGCCAAGATAGGTGTCATCCTAGTTAAATTCACTGAATGAAATGAGCACTCTTTGTTAGTCTATCTACTATGACCCTGTGTAGTTAATGCCCCGCTATTACTCCGCTACAACCCCGCTATATCTCATAGCGGATTTCTACCGCTACGATTTTTCCATATAGCCCCTGAATATAGCCTTTCCGCTTTAATCCCCGCTATTTCCGCTATATCCCGTTATTTCCGCTATATTCTACTATTCCCGCTATATCTTTTTTAATAAAATGAATTGAAAAATTGCATATATACATTATAAAATTATGAAACTAATTTATTTGATTTAATTTTTAATATATTTTCAGAAATGAAAATACTCTAATATTCTACCTAATTCAATTATGTTATATAAAAGTTTTTCGTTTATTTACAGTATATCGCACATGTTTTTATTTAAAATTATTTATGTATAATTTATAATTCAATTGAATGATAATTTTTCATTTAATTAACATTTATATATTTGTAAAAACATTAAGTACGAGTTTTATATGCTATTTTAGAGTCATCCGCTATATCCCGCTATATCCTCGCTGTATCCCCGCTATGACTTTTTACACCTCCACCGCTTTGAATCTACAGAGCGCATTAACTGCACAGCTATGACCCATATGATTTCATTCCCTCTACTAGATCATGGCAACCCATCAATGAAATCCATTGAGATAGAATCCCACTTCCACAACGGAACTTCCAATGGTTGAAGCAATCCACTGGGCGTCTGGTATTTAGCCTTTGTTTGTTGGCAATTCAAGCACTGCTTAACACATACACCAATGTCCCGTTTCATACCTTCTAAGAAGAAATTTCTCTTTATATCCCGATACATCTTCGTTCCTCCTGGATGGATAGTGAACTTCGAACGATGGCATTAATCCAAAACTTCCTTCCTCGTGTCTCCTACATTCGGAACACACAACCTTCCTTTCTTTCTCAACCACCTATTTTGGTTAATACTAAAATCCTTTAAGTCATCGCCCTCTGTTCCTTTCCTTAACCTTCTGATTCATTTGGCCAAAACTGGATCCTCCTCTTGCTTAGGAGCTACCTTCTTAATCATTACCGGTCGAACTTTTAAACAAGACAATATAGCACTTCCTGCACTAGAACCTGCCTTGGGCCTAAACTTCACTCTACAAGCTGATAATGCTTCTAAATCTATCCACTCAGAAATCATAGCCAATATTGCATTCTGATGTTTCTTGCTATGTGCATCCGCTACCTTATTTCCTTTCTCGGGTGTGTATTCAATTCCAAAACATAAGCAGCAATAAACTCCAACCATCTCTTCTGTCTCATGTTTAGCTTCTTCGGAGAGAACAAGTATTTCAACGACTTATGATCTGTATAAAGTTCAAATTGCTCTCCCAAAAGATAATGCCTCCACACCTTCAAAGCAAACATAACGGCAGCTAACTCTATATCATGCGTAGGATACCTCACTTTATATAGTCTGAGATGTCTAGAAGCATAAGCAATCACTTTATCTCTCTGTATCAACATAACTCCCAATCTAGTTCCACATGCATCAGTATAAACAACCAAATCTTGATTCCCCTCTGGAACCACTAATACCAGTGCATGGGTCAATAAGTGTTTCAAGCTCTGGAATGCTTCCTCACACTTATCAGTCCATACAATCTTCACATCTTTTTGCATAAGCTTAATCAACGGTGCAGCTATTTGTGAAAAATCCTTTACAAACCTTCGATAATATTCAGCTAATCCAAGAAAACTCTTTATCTTGATCACCGTCTTGGGTCTCTTCCAATTATTCACCGCCTCAATCTTAGTCGGATCTACAGAACACCCAATCTCTGAGACTACATGACTAAGGAACTTCACTTCCTTCTTTCGAAAATGGCACTTCAAAAACTTAGCCTTCAACTGATGTTCCCCCAATGTCTCAAGCACAAATCTAAGATGAACTTCATGCTCATTCTCATCCTTAGATTATATCAGAATATCATCTATAAAGAGCAACATAAAACTATCCAAGTGCTCTCGAAAAATTCAGTTCGTCAAATCCACAAAGAATGTCGGCGCATTAGTTAGTCCAAACGGCATAACTAACCATTCGTATGATCCATATCTTTCCCTAAACACCGTGGAATGAATACTATCCTCAGCCACTCTAAGCTGATGAAATCCAGTCGCTAAATCCAACCGAGAGAATACTTTAGCTCCACTTAACTGATCGAACAAATCATCAATTCTAGGCAATGGATATCAGTTCATTATGTCTTCTCATTCAACTTATGATAATCGATACATAGCCTTAACGATCCGTACGGCTTCTTAGAAAACACCGCTGCAGCTCCCCATGGTGAACTACTCGGTGGAATAAAATTCTTTCCTTCAGAATCCACCAACTGCACCTTCAACTCTCTCAACTCCATAGGTGTCATCCTGCTTGGTGGCCTACTCACCGGTTCTGCTCCAAGCACCAAATCAATCCAAAACTCAACAGCTTATTTCAGTGGTAATCAAACTACAGGCTAAAGCACATCAGCAAACTCTCTAACCACAAAGACTAGATGAAAATCATCTTCCAACTCCATGATACCCAATATAGCATTTACTTCGCAACTAGGATTCTCTATGCTATAAACTATCTGATCACTACAATCCGGGTGACTAAGTGATATTTTCCTATCATGGAAAAATATCCTAGCATCATATGTACTTAACCAATCCATACCAAGGATAATTCCAAATCCCACAAAATCAAACACATGCAAACAATAATCAAAAGTATGATCTAGCAAATCAAACTCTAAATGGTCACACCTCATCCCAAGTATTGCATACCCTCCTATCGATTTGCAACCCTTGAGGAAGTAACTGAGTATGAGGAATCTAGGTTAAGCTTATCTACTAAACATCGATAAATAAAAGAATGTGATGCACCAGTATCAAATAGAATGCTAAAAGACATAACGTGAATCTATAGTGAGCCTTCCAGAACAACCTTCCTTTTCTCCTACACAACTGGCCTTGAAATTTCAGGCTCCAATGCATAAATTTGCCCCCTTCCTTCTTTAGCTGGCTCCTTGCATTGGTTCTTATAATGACCGATATATTCACAATTGAAACATCGGATGTTCTTCTTCCCAATCGCCTCCTTTCCTTTCTCTTTTCCTTTTCCAGTACGACACTCATTAGCATAGTGTCCTTTCTTTTCACATTTATAACAAACCACCTCAGCTTTTCTCTTTTTTTTGCTCCTCACTTCCGAGCATTTTTCTTATGGTAAAACTTTCTTTTCTGGACTTGTCCCACCTGGACCTCCTTCATTTTCTTCCTCAAACAAGTTAACGCCTCTTCCTGCCTCGGCGCTATTCCTACCACTACATCACTTGGATCCCTTAAGTGCGGCAAGGTAGCACTTATCAACTCCGACCACAAGCGTCTTATAAACTTTTCATTCTTCCTGATCACCGTATCAACCAAATCATACCTGTACTGGGCCAACTTTTCAAACTTTCTTGCATATTCAAGAACAGACAGCTCCCCTTGTTCTACTTCTGCAAACTTCCTCACCAATGCCGATTGCGCCATCATCAACATAAATCTTTCTTGAAACCTTCTCCTAAACTCTGCCCAAGTCATGGTTTCCTTATCAACACCCGCTACAATCGTATTCCAACAAAATAGAGTAGCTCCTTGAAGCTGTCTCGAAGCTAATCTCCTCTTTTGCTCGTCATTCAATCCTAAGTCAGCAAAAATCCTCTCACAATGTAGCGGCCTATTTTCCACCTCAATCGCATCTTCAGTTCCAATGAACGACTTCCCTCCAAGCCAAGTGTAATCTCTGCTCAAGTTAGCATACTGGTTGACATCAGAGCTTCCAGAACTCCACCTCCAGCAACATTTCCTCTGACAACTCCAACTGCAATTCCAGATTGCATCATGTTTACGAAAAACTGATACATGGCTCCCATATCCACTTAAGGAACCCCAACACCAACATTTCCAACTTGAGCCTGACCGGGACCTCTCCTAGCATTTGGTCGGTCATTTCCATTAGTGGTGGTGTTATCTCCTCTAAGATTAACTATGCCTCTTCTTCCTTCCACATCTGTATCAACCCTCGTGAGATATAGATGAATAGCCTAACTAAGATATGAGTCTAGAGATATAGCGTATACTTATATATATAGCAAATACAAGTACGTTACTACAGCATTATCCCATACCCTGATCTTAACTCTAATTACTAAGGATTATGTTTTCAAAACCATTTTTTAAGTTAAAGTATTTATTAAACCATACTATGATACCAAGCTATGGCATCCCCTATCTAAAGGCCTAAAACTAAGCGCTACAGATGATGTAGTAATCTGTAGTATTAGCTTTTGACGACTAAATTCGACTATGTTAATGGTATCAATAATATCAGAAGCGCTTGAATATAAAAAAACACAGATTTCAAAACAAATTTTATTTTATTACATTTCAAAACCAAATATTTCACATTCCCAACACATAATCCCAAATTCGTTCCCAGGTACAGATAAATATACTTATTACAAATAAGCCAAGAGCAGTATATGAAGACGCCCCCTTGGATGATCAGAGCCATAGAGTCATAATAGACTTAATACAAAACACAGTGGAAATACATCAAAACATAAAACAAGAACTGCAACCCTTAAATAGCTATCCGTTTGCCTCATGCAAGCCTTCGATAGCCTTATTCGTCATCCTACTAAAACCTGAAAAGACCTTAACCCCTCAGCCTACTCAAATTAGTTTTGAGCACACGAGAGATTAAGGGGAAAACATAAACTTTGAGTTAGACATAGAGGATGAGTAATAATATATATCTCAGAATAAATATGTTAAGTGAGACCACGCCACTTAGCGGAACAGGTTTCCCCATCCCGTTAAAACATATCTTTACAAAACCTTTTCTTGTAATCAAAACCAATTAAATACTATAAAGCATCATTATGTAAACATAGATAAACATCAGGTAATAATGAACTATCTGTTCAAACACATAAGTTTTGTTTGGATAACCTTTGGCTGACTCGGGCTTACCAGGCAATATAATCAAAATTAATCTAACATCTGTTAGTTATTCTTCTTTTGGATTATCCATCCTTAACTATTTGTTAAATACTTCACTTTTGAACGATCTATCCTTAACACCTATTAAATACCCCTCTTTTGGACGGTCTGTCCCTAACTTAATCATCTCCCAGGTCTTCCCAATCCTAATGGTTTTTCGGGATCACCAATAACCTAACTGTATACAAACATACATTCCATTCGGTGTGTAATCATAACTTTAGTCTACCTATGACAAATCCCTACACACTAGAATTTTGGACAATAATTAGCTGGGGCTAATAGCGAACGTACAGGGTGCAACCTCATACTAGTCCTATCTGGTATTCTAATATCTAAGTCATTTTCACTTAAGGATCCCCTCCTATAATTTTCCTTGAAAACATTTTCAAAATGATTTAAAACCTTCAAATCAAACTTAAACAAGGAAAACTATATTTAGTCTCTTTACTCAAAATCATATTACCATGTTATATGTATTCTTTACTCAAACTTTAGTTGACGAAAACCTTTAAACATTTGAAAGTGCCTCTTTCCAAAACCAAGTGAAAACTTTTAATTACCAAGGCCAATATGCTAAAACCTTACCTTCCAAAACCACTCATCAAACCTTTCGAAACCATTAAAAAGTAAACCTTTCAAAAGCAATGAAACTTTGGACATCCTTCTTTAAAAATCTCTTTAAAACATTGCCATAGAAAGACCTTGGAAAACCTTCCATCTCAACCTTTTGAAGCCATTGAATTAAAACCTTTCGAAATCATTCATCAAACTTTTCGAAACCAATGGACTAAAACCTTTCGAAAACATCGATTAAACCTTTCAAAATCATTCAACTAAAACCTTTCAAAATCAATGTACTTAAACCTTTCGAAATTAAACCTTTCGAAATCATTCAACATAAGCCTTTCGAAGTCATTGAACTTAAACCTTTCGAAATCATTCAAAGCAAACCATTCAAAGACTTTCTGGGTTCAATTTAAAACAAGTGGAGAACCTTCTTTTAAGATCTTTCAACTTCATTGGGAGCAACCTTTCGACCTTGTTGGAAGGTCTGTTTCGAAAGCTTTAAAAAAATTTATTTAAAACTACAGGCCACTGCCTTTAAAAAAACTCCTTCAAAAGCTTAGGTTATTCTTCAGTTTATAAAACAAGGGTAAATCACCTAAGTCGAAATCTTCCTTTCGAAAGCATAGAGAAGCGGCTGGTTTTAAAACAAGTAAACCTTTCGTCTTTGTCGAAAGGTTCGAAACAAAACATTTATAAAGCGGTAGTAACCCTTCGACTGTATCAGAAGGTTTCAAAACAAAATAGTGATAAAGAAACAATAGCCTTTCTATTTTGTCGGAGGGTTTAAAACTGTTATTTTAAACATTTGATCTGGTCGAAAACAACCAAGTTGAAAGCTCTTATTCAGAAGCAAAGCAGATGAAAGCTTTTGGTTTATAAAACAAACATACCCCAACCTCTTTAGCAACTAACCTTTCGACTTTGAACCCTTCGACCTTGTCCAATTCATTACGTATTAAGTAACTTGATACCCTGTGCATTGGTTTGACATTGTCGAAAGCTATGAAGCACTCAACCTTGTCGAAAGGCCTAGGTCAGAAGGTCTGATACCAAAATGGATGAAACATGCTAGAAGCATGATTTTCTTGTTTCTAACTTAAAAGGGATAATTTTTCAACTAACCTGCCTTTATTTGTCATAATCTTATTAGTTAACAAATGTTTTTCAAAAAAGTGATACCACTAATTTCAGAAATGAATAATAATTTTATTTTATAAAATGCCCCTTCTCCTTAATTAAATATATAAAACCTTTAAGTCTCATACCTTAAATAATTTTTATATATTCATCAAAACACTTAGAAAAAATAAGAAAAATTTTTAGAAAATCTATTTTAATATGTTTTCCAATATATTAGAATGTCACACCCAAATAATAATTATTTTAGTCGTAAATAATTTATAACCCAATAAATCATTTTATTCACTAGAAAATTAATATAAAACCACATTAGCTCGAAAAATTATGAAAATTGAAACCCATCTCTAACATATCGTTTTTGACCTACATTTAAATTTACAAGATATTTGGATGTCATTAAATAGGGTTTTCATCTCAAACATATCATAAAAACTTATATAAACATGCAAAATTCACCAACAAGCATATATATAACTTTAATCATCAAAAACATGACATAAACTTGCAAAATCATTTTGGATCTAATCTTAAAACTGAAAACCATAAGAAAATAGGATGTAATAATTATTCACTTTATCCTTGAGATTAAAAGATGTGAGATTTGATGTTGATTATATTGAACATCTTCCTTTACTTGAATCCTAGCGTTAATCTTCTCTTGAGAACAATAATGGTGGCCGGCCTTGGGATAGTTTTAGCTAGAATAGAAATGAAGTGAATGTGAGTTTCATTTCTAAGGGTTTAGGGTATAAGCCCTTCCTATTTCTTATATTGTTCTTACTCATTTCCTAACACACTATCTTATGTTATCACATTTTAATTTACTCGTTAACATGGCACGGCTACCCTTGGCTAATCAATTATCAACCTATTAATCTTCACATTATTTTATTTAATTTACCTAATTAATTATTATAAATAATATTATAAAAATATAGGGTGTTACAATATAGAAGAGGGTTCTCTATTCCTCTACTATGGTGTGTCACCAAAGAAGATGCTAAAAAGATTCTTATGGATGTTCACGAAGGAGCCTGTGATGATCACACTGGAGGGCAAACATTGGTGATGAAATTTCTTCGCTATGGATAATGGCCGACTATCGATAGAGATGCAACGGATTATACCAAGAGGTGTGATCGATCTCAAAGATTAGCAAAAATTCCTAGAGCCCCATCTATGGAGATTTTGCAAATGGTCATTCTATGGCCATTTGTGGTACGGGGAATCGACATTATTTGTGTGTTGACGATGTCAAAAATATGTGCGAAGTACGCCATTGTTGTGGTTGATTATTTCATAAAGTGGGATGAGGTGGAACCACTTGCCATGATCACCATGAAGAAGGTGATCGAGTTCGTAGTCAGAAATATTATCTGTTGATTTAGGATCTCATGAATAATCATTTCCAATAACGGAACCTAATTTGACAGTGTGAAATTAAAGAACTTTTGCAACAAATACCGGACAGAGAAAACATTTTCTATAGTAGCACATCCGCAAGAAAATTGATAAGTGAAAGCAGTGAAAATAATAATTAATTCCAATCTGAAAAAGCGATTGACAAAGGCCAAAGCCAAATGGGTCAATGAATTACCTATGAAACTTTGGTCTTACCGAATGATCCACAAATCCATAACTTGTCACACTCCATTTTCTTTGGCTTGAAGGTTGGAGGCCATGGTTCCAATTGAATTAGAAGTGCAATCTCGTCGAATGATCCATTATGATCCAAAAAAGAACGAGGAACTCATGCTTGATTTCTTTGATATAATTGATGAGAAGCATAACAAAACTGATTAAGGGTCGTCGCTTACCAAAAACGAGTAGCTTGGCATTACAACACAAAGGTTAGGAGTAGGACCTTCGAGATTGGTGATCTCGTTCCTAAACAAATCATCCTTAGTCTAGTGAACATGGGCTAGACTTGGGAAGGTCCGTATGCTATTGAACATAACCTTGGAGATGGAACATTCAAGTTAGCAACTGTTGATGGAATTTCACTCCAAAGGGTATGGAATAGTGAGCATTAATGATGCTATTTCACTTAGAACTATCTTTGTACATACTTTGTTGATTTCAGTGTAACAAGGCATGATCTGTCGTTATTGTGGATATAAAATGAATTGGCTTTAGGGATCGATGAAATTTTATTCTTTTTAGCGAAATCTTGCACTATGAACAATGGCATAATTAAACAACTTACACATATATATAATGCATGAATGCAGGCGCCTGGAGATAGGCGCCAATCGAATTTCGCAATCCATGACTAGACCCGAGGAACGTGACCGTTTCAGTTATATAAAGTAGATGCCAAATAACTTCTTTAACCATAACTTGGGCGTTGGAGTTTAAACCATTAGGGTCGAGCGATATAGTGCGCCCTAAGAAACTTTGCCTAGAGATAGGAAATTCATCCAAACATTGCCTAAAGATCGATGAAACTAATAATTAACGCCCATAGTTAGGTGATATCTGATGCAAACATCTAGAGATAGATGTTGCGATGCCCAAAAATAGAAATTAGCTAAATTATCCCCATGAATAGGTGCAAATAATCAATGCCTAGAGGCAAGATTAGATGAAAACATCTAAGACGTCCAAAACTCCACTCATGGTGATCAATCTTGATCAATCTTTAACCAAACTTGGATGCCTAGAGTTAGGCGGCATAAAGTAATATAAACTCTATAGCTTTCACTAGTTAAATGAAGCTCGGCTAAAGTCGAGCTAAACAAGCTACCAAGTTAACAAAATAAAAACATTTCTCAATACATGAACAGATAGACACTGGATTTAAAGGGAGACAAATCTATTCTTTATTAACAAACTCTCTTGAAAAAAATGCGGTGGTTGTATCTATACAAAACCAACCTATATAGTACATGCATAGGTCCTAAAGCTAAAACAAGAAGCAACAAAAAAAACAAAGGATGGCTGCAATGAAAATTTTCTCCTCCTCTTCTTCTCTTTCCCTCCTTCGCTAAAAGAATGAGCATTACTGCCTTTGCCAAGTTTCTTTCTGCTCATTCCTCTGCCTTTGCCTTCTTTCAAAAAGTAATCTTTTGGGTCTTTTTCCCATTCATAGTTTCTTCATGGATAGTCGAGAGACTCACTCTGACTATTCCAATGACCTGAGTAGAGGTAAGAATGACAATGGGTATCGAAAGCAGTTAACCAGATAAAGAAGGAGAAACGTCTTTGATCTTTTCTTGTTTAATTTCCTTTGTTAACACTGCCTGCATTTGTTGTATCTCCAACATCGAAGCTCTTGCCGAGCATTTGGCAACCTTGGTAATAGCTAAGTCTTCCTCCTTATAATCCCTATGAAGATCACCTCTACCTTCCTCATCCAAAGCATGAATCATTTCATTGTTAGGACCAGGAATGGTAACCGCTAGAGAGGCTAAGGTCGGGATAAAGGCAGACACAATGATTGACTCAGTCATCGTAGCTCGTGTGCCTAGTGGTAAGCTTCCTTCAGACAAAGGAATGATAGGAGGTTAAACTTGAAAAACATAAAAGTAGAGGTTAGCGACATTGATCGGTGTCATATGAGCCATCTCGAATACGGGCACGGTTAATGATATAGATCCGGGAGATTGGACTCGACATGAGCTGGAGTGTCGCCCGAACGTCTTTAAAGAATAGGAGACATGATAGGCAACTTTAGAAGTAAAGGCTCATTAGGGTTGTATTGAGCATCCGACGAGAATTCCGAAACAGTTGAAGCACCTGAAACCGCCCCAGCAGCAGAAATAGCAGTAGTGCCGAGAAGAGAGGTGATAGTCTCAATAATTAGTGGATCTAAAGTGATAGGAGCGGTAATATCCACTATTGAATCATGAAGAGCAGAGCTAGAAATCCCGCACTGATATTTTTAATCCTCGGTAACCAATTCAGGGTGTAAGACACGCTTGCCGACCTTAAGCACTTCTAGGTCTTCGGAATCCAAAAGGTTGAGTTTTAGCTCCTCTTCATTGCCCTCGTCCAACCACATCAAATTGCTAAAATTGATAACGTTTTCATTTTACCACACAAGAATAAGCTTAAGTTCAGATATAACTCTACTCTTTGTAGCTTTATGCTACTTATCAATGCCCATCGCTCGGGCCTCTGCATCCTCTTTCACTTGCTGAGCAACTAGCAACTCCTTACAATAACTCTAAGCCTGGGTAAAGGCATCATCCATTTCCCTCTTTTCATCTTCTAGCAACTTTTCAACCAAGCTATTTCTGAGGCTTATTCATCCACAGTCTTCTTGAGCTGCTCATTCTCTAACGATAGAGCATGGCTCGATGATGAGCAGACTCGACTTGTGTTTGCTGATTAAGACGATCCTGCTCAAAAAACTTTGTCAGGTCTTCCAACTTCTTCTTGGCCTAAGCTAACGATGCATTAAGCTTTTCAACCCTCTTATCAAGAGTGGATATGATGCACTTGTCTTGTTCTTACATCTATTTCACCCCATAAAGTTCCAGTTTTCTCTTGTAGAATGCCTTAGAAATAGCCTCAGCTATTCTTTTCCACTTGAAGCATTGATTATATACATCATCCACATACACCATAACATCGGACCTAACCCCCAGAGGGATATCCTTTAGATGAGGAACAAAAAGGGCACCATCGAAGAAAATCTTTAGAAAAGCATGCATTATGGTAGCCATGTGATGATTGGAAACAACTTCCATCTCTAAGATAGTGGTAGGGGTTTCAATCGGCCTCTTATCAGATCTTAGGTAAGGAGAATCAGAGGGAACCATCCCAGATGATTTCTCGGGATATCGTGCCACATGAGAGGATGTCATTGTTTTTTTAATAGAGAAACTGAAACAAAGGCTGGCGGTAATTCAATAGATGGGATAGGATTGGGTCTCATCGAGTGCTTAACTATACTATTTGGTAAGGGTGAACGAGGCTTACGTCGAGGAGATGGCTCACGAGACCGATACCTCAGTCCTGACTTCTATAATTTCGACCTGAGCACCTTCCCGAATCAGAGTCATAAAACAAACTATGGGAACAGTCAAAAAATCCAAGCATTTTGTATTTACTCCCTTTATTTTGGATAATGTCTTATAAAATCCTGCACTCCATAGAATATATAAATGAAATATGGAAAAGTTAACACCAACTGGATGTAAACATAGTGTAAACAAAGTAAGAGTGTAGTGACATGTAAGTGTGAATGTGTCCTAGTGTCCCCCTCACAAATCGTGGACTTTGAGCTTGCTAATAGGGGTTATTTCCCTTGCTTGAGCAGCAGGCACTTCATTAAGCAGATGAATAGGAGATCTAATATCTCCGGTGCTGATATTGCCAAGACCAAAAGGCCTATTTTCATCCGAGATACTCCCAAAAGACCAGAGGATATCCCAAAAGGTAGGATGTGGGTATCCTCTACCATAGTAATTGGTAGAGATTGTACTAAAGTCTAAGATGAAATGATCTTTATCTTGGGTTATCGAGTTATGAGGAACGCATGATCATTGTTGCTCCCATTACTAGAGGACTTACGGTAAATGACATCATCATTGCCTTCGCCATCACTTTCTCTTCCTACAGCAAGCTCGCTCTTTTCTCTGCTATCTTCGGCCCTTTGATTCGTTTTTGGATCGATAATGGGGTTCCGAATAGGGGGCATTTCATGACCATAGTCAACATCTGTGGCAACATCATGTTCCTATGCACAATCATCATCATCATCCTCCCTAACTTTCAAAACATGGCCAACACTACGGCTCTCCTTTAACAGGCTATAAGCAAGTCAGTTCTCATTTGTAGGATGCATTCTCATTTTCCTTTCTTCGAGCGAGACTTGATGGAAAGCCAAAGGGTACTCGCTAAGGCCACCCCGCTAGACCTTCTTGAATCATCTGTAATCATAAGGAATGATGGTGTGAATAGCTAAAGCTATGATATCCACATCAGAAAAAGAGAGTGGGAATGATACTTACATCCTGTTAGACTAAAAAATGGTTTAATACTTCAGATTCAAATTGTGTTAAGTTAGTCCTTGATCTATACATATGCGGAGATGTAACTAAGCATTAATTGATTTGGTCGATTTGGTTTGGTTTTAAACATGTGTGGACACGCAATCAAGTAACTTGACAATTCGTCAAGGTCTAACTCATCACCTATGACTCATCATGAGATTGAATCATTTATTATTGAATGGCAATTTGCCCTAAAGGAAGAATATATGAAGGTTTTTTTCATCACTTTGAATTGTTATATTCGAAGCCCTCTAGGGAATGAGGTTTGGCATGCATATGGATCTACATTAGTCATTGAATAATTTTGTTTACATGGTTTATAGTGTGTCATATTTTCAATAGGCATAGAAGATAAGTCACAGAGTCATAATGAAGTCTGTTATATATAACAATAGGTTATGCAATCCACCCTTATGTTCAAAGTTCGTAGTCCATGGTCCATATGAATATGCATATAGGAGTTCATCATTGTTCAAGGCACTTCGACAATGTTTATGCTGAATTAATTATGATAAATTCATACTATACAAGTTCAAATCGATATTGTTCGGTAGGATCATAATCGAAGTCAACATGTAAGGTTAAGTCCATGTTTATTCAATTACAAAGCAGTTATAGTCAAATAGAATTGTCCCCAATTTCATTTAAGGTTACAAGGCTTTGATTTAAGGAGAGTGAAGGAGAAATGCAAAACCTATCCCCAAAATTTCACCCTTAGGGTTATATTTATAGAGGTGCAGCTGGGCCACTTCGCCTTCCAGCTTTCCGCCTGTAATGACTTCAGTGGTGTCGAATTCAATGGTGTTATCCTAATTCTAGTCTCTATGAAGGCAGCATTATCTTATTTCATGTCTTTGATATTGGTGGCTATCTCTACCGGTATAAGAAGATACCATAAAGTGCTATAAATTGTGACGTTGCCTTAATGAAATCTTAGAGACCTGCATTATAGTCGATGATGTTATCAACGACATTTGTCAATCGGTGCTATGGTCTTTACAGACATTGATGGTGCTTACTATAGATGCCACTTTACTTGAGCATGTGATTTCCTTATGAAGGGCGTAGTGCATCTATATTTTAAGAGCATCTTGCTGATGAGCCTACTTTGGTTTTGGTGAGCAAATAGAGGTGCTTGTTGATAGTAGCATGATTTTGATGAGCTGTATAAACGCGATGTGGTTATCGACGAAGAATGTGACCTTGTTTGGCTCGAATACTTTTGAAGTGCCAGCAGGATGGGATGCTGCCGTGGTTTTGGTAGCCCTAGTGATTTCTATCAAGATGCCTCTTCGATGCAAACTTATCTTCGATATTTAACATTTTTAAAGTAATTGGAGAAGGATCATGTCGAAGTAGTAAGGTGTGGTGCGGTACATCATCGAAGAAGCATATTTCCAGCTTTAAAGAGATATGTTGTTAACGAAGTGACGAAGTGCGAAGAGATTGTTATCCCACCTTTTGGTCAAAGCTGGAACATTAACAAATTGGCAAGAAAGGATGGATATCAGAATTGATGATTAATTGAAAACAAGGCTGCAATCGATGTCGTTAAAATTTGGCTGAGCCCCGATCAAGACGGAATCGATTGGGGACGATGATCAAGGCTAGGAAAGGCCGCATTTCAAATTTCAGGTCAATCGAAGTTCGTATGATCAAGATATCATCGATGCAAGTTAGGGAAAAATGCTGTTCGAATCCATTATAAGACTCATTTCGCATCGATGCTGTTCGACTCCATCCAAGGTTAGATTCTTCGCATCGATCCAATAACAACAGCGTCGCATCGATTGCATTTCGTATCCATCGTGATAGAACTACTTCGTATCGATCAGGGTGCAATACAGTACGTATCGATCACAGGTAAGCATAGTTCGTATCCATCCCGTTCATGGTTGTTCGAATCGATAGCATCTGAGTCCTTGTTCGTATCTATCATGCTCAAGCGAGTTCATTTCGTATCGATGGTATCTGCAGCGATCGATGCAAAATCTACCTACAATTATCGATATGAACAAAGGCGACGATGAATGGATGCGAATTGATAATTGATTCGAAGAAGGACTGAAGTGAGTGGATACGAATCAGCGGTTGATGTGAACGAAGCTTCGGTATTGGGTGCGAATAACTCGGTCAACTCGGCATACCAAACAGATCGATCCAGGAATTTTGCAACACGTCATTTTAAAGTCACGTGCCCTGATCAACTCGAAGAGATCGATACGAATCAATCGATTCGAATCACGCAGCCTGTCGAAAAAGCATAACTTGTATCGATCATATCTCCTAAACCACAGGTCCAAATGCTACGAAATTTTCACGGGAGCTTACGCACAAGCTAAAGAATTTCCCTGCCAAGTTTCAGCTCGATTGGACAATTTCTTGATCGATATGAAACTGATTCGTGTCAATCGCGGATCGAGTCAAAACTTGCTGGGATCAATTGCGTGGGCCCGCTCATGTGCCAGAAGAAGTCTCCCGAAGTTTGAGCGCGATATCAGCCTCCTACACCTATAAATATCCCCTTGAAACTTGCAGAAAAAGGATCTTTTGGCCATTCAACGTCCAGACTCTGCCGAATTCGATTCTACACCTCACCATCACTGTTGTACTCAAATTTCTTCATTGTAATCGCTGTAATCATCTGTAACCAGCAAGGAAAATCAATAAAGGATTACCATTTGAAGTGGACGTAGGCCGGAGATAACCGAACCACTATAAATCTTGTGTTTCTATTCGTTATTTCTAGATTGTTGTTTGTTGTTTGCTAAGATCTGTGACTTGCGCTCGAATATCGTTGATTCATGTTCATATATCGATGCTTTCA
This sequence comes from Allium cepa, assembly GCA_030765085.1. NCBI lineage: Eukaryota > Viridiplantae > Streptophyta > Magnoliopsida > Asparagales > Amaryllidaceae > Allium > Allium cepa. The sequence goes on from CM060941.1 coordinate 834,051,146, forward strand.
CGATACTTGGGATTGTGACCAATTTTGACGCAAACACTTTGATGCTTTCACTAAGAAGGACTAGCACCGCTACACCAGATTCAGAGTTCAGAGTTGAAAAGCTTGAAGAATTCAGATTTTGAAGACAATGACTCGACAGACAAGTAGAAGACAAAGAGCTGAGAGAAGACAACAAGGAGGAAGTCAAGAGGTATCCTTCGGAGCCAGAGGAGGACATGCTTCGATCTACATCACCAGGGATGAGATGGATGCTATGGCAGATTCATTACATGAGAGATTGTTAAAGAGTTAGCAGGATATGATGCAGACTTTCTTTGAACAGATAAGAGCTACATTGACACAGAACCTTGGACCGACTACAACAACTGCGAATTTGGAACAGGGAGCTAGGGTTGCGGAAACCAATGGAGGTCAGAATCAAGGTCAGAATGTAGATCCAGAAGGCAATCAACAAGGGCTTAGGGGCAGACCCACAGGATCTGACATTGGAAGACCTATGGATGGAGCTTAACAGGCTAGAGCGAGCGCTAATGCTAATGAGCCACATGAAGAATACGTACCAGAATTCCCTCAGGGGCATTGGGAGTAGCCTTTGACAGACAATGCTGGATTAGCTGAGAATATTAGGAAAACTATGTGCGGAGGTTTGACCAATAGAGATCTGGAAGGAGTGAATAAGAGTCTGTTTACTCGGGAAATCAGGATAGCTCGAAATCCACCTGAGTTCAAGCTACTTAGCGTGGAAGTATACAATGGCAAGGCTGACCCAACCGATCACTTGATGAGATACACCAGATACATAGAGGTATTGGGGGCATCGGAGGAAGTAATGGCCCGATGTTTCCCTTTATACTTGACAGATATAGCTGCGATGTGGTTCAGGCAGCTAGAAGAAGGATTTATCAGGACGTGGACGGAGTAGGTGGACAAGTTTTTGGGGCAATTTCGGGTTCATATCAAGAGGCCAAAGAATGTGATGACCCTAACTCAATCAAGCAAAGGACGGATGAGTCACTCAGAGCTTTCCTGACTCGGTTTAATGCGACGGTTGCTTCGGTGGATCGGTCGGATCCATCAATGGTTCTAATGGAAGTAGTTTCAGGAGTCGGAGAGGATTCAAATTTCAAGGTATCTTTAATACGAGACCCACCACTAGATCTCGGGGAATTCTTTTACGAATCTGAAAGATTCCTTCGACAAGAAGACGCACGTATAGATTTAAAGTTAGAGGAGGTAAATGCGACTGAAGGGGGAGGACCATCCAGCAGAGACTTGGACAGAGATAAAGGAAAGGGAAAAAGGAAGCTTAATGATGATTCGGAAAAGGCCAAGAAACGATGGAGGGAGCCGAAGTTCTCCACCTACACTGGATTGAATGAAATATTGGAGCGAATATACATGGAGATCCGGAATCGCCTTCCCTACCGAAGGTCGGCTAGGAGAGAACCCTCTGAACGTGAAAGGGCATTAGGAAGGCACTTTCTCTTCCATGATCTGGATGGACACGATATCAACAGTTGCAGGAATATGAAGGATATAATTGAGGAGCATGTAAGGAATGGACAATTGAGACAATATGTTGGGGCTCGGAATGCGGCGGTGGAGCAAGAGCGACCATCGTCTGCTTTAAATAATGATGGTGTGAGTCCCAGGGATGATGGTCGATTGGTTATCAATTGACTGGGATGTTGTGAAATAAGTAGCGAGCTACTAGCAAATGGCGAAGTCATTTATACATCTACGAGGACGGAGATGACCCTTAGGCATGCTCTGAAAGATGATAAACCACGATGCTATGGTTTGTGAAATCTGCTTTTTATTTTTGGATTGGGTACTCCTTTCTTTGGTTTTGATTTGGAGTTTGATTTGAACTCCTGATTCTGTCTTTTTTCTGGTTTGGACTTCTGTTTAGGTGATTGTTTTCATGTTTGGGTGCTGGCTTTGATTTTGGATGCAGATTTTTGATTTTCTGATTTGGTTTGGATTTTGGATTGAATTTTGATTGGATTTTCGTCTAGTTTTTGGTAAACTGTCATCGGGTATGGATTATACCTGGCAAGAGGTGAGTCGCTTCGCCCGAACGTGGTAAATCGGCTTACTCAGGTCGTCGAGTATGGACTATGCTCGACAAGGGTCCGGAGCGACCAGGATTCGGCCTAGGACTTTGGCCTTATACTATCGGTTATTATTTCAGGTCGTTGAGTATGGACTATGCTCAACAAGGGTCCAGAGAGACCAAGATTCGGCCCAGGACTTAGGCCCTGTATTATTAGTTATTGTTTTCAGGTCGTCGGGTATAGGCTATACTCGACAAGGGTCCGGGGTGACCATGGTTCGACTTAGGACTTAAGCCATGGCATTGTTCAACGTCCAGGGACACTGGACCACGGTCGTTAAGTGTGGATTGCACTTGGAAAGAACCCGGAGAGGTTACGGATTTGGATATTAACCCGGAGAGGTCATGGATTCGGTTACTGGTTATTGGATAAGGATGGATTAATACTCGGTTATCGAGTACGGATGGATGTGGAATTGGCTATGGACTTCGGATATCAAATTTAGAATTATTCAATACACACCTTCTTATCACAAGGCATGTTTTGGGGGGAAAATGTTATCCCACCTTTTGGTCAAAGCTGGAACATCAATAAATTGGCAAGAAAGGATGGATATCAGGATTGAATATCAATTGGAAACAAGGCTGCAATCGATGTCGTTAAAATTTGGTTGAGCTCCGATCAAGATGGAATTGATTGGGGACGATGATCAAGGCTAGGACAGACTGCATTTCAAATTTCAGGTCAATCGGAGTTCGTATGATCAAGATATGATCGATGCAAGTTAGGGAAAAATGCTGTTCGAATACATCATAAGACTCATTCGCATCGATGCTGTTCGACTCCATCCGGGGTTAGATTCTTCGCATCGATCCAATAACAACAGCGTCGTATCGGTTTCATTTCGTATCCATCGTGGTAGAGCTACTTCGTATCGATCGGGGTGCAATACAGTTCGTATCGATCACAGGTAAGCATAGTTTGTATCCATCCAATTCATGGTTGTTCGAATCGATAACATCTGAATCCTTGTTCGTATCCATCATGCTCAAGCGAGTTCGTTTCATATTGATGGTATCTTCCCCGATCGACTCGAAGAGATCGATACGAATCAATCGATTCGAATCACGCAGCCTACCGAAGAAGAATAACTCGTATCGATCATATCTCCTAAACCACATATCCAAATGCTACGAAATTTTCACAGGAGCTTACGCACAAGCTAAAGAATGTCCCTACCAAGTTTCAGCTCGATTGAATAATCTCTTGATCGATACGAAATTGATTCGTATCCATCGCGGATCGAGTCGAAATTTACTAGGATCGATTGCGTGGGCCCACTCACATGCCAAAAGAAGTTTCCCGAAGTTTGAGCGCGATGTCAGCCTCCTACACCTATAAATAGACCCCTTTAACCTGCAGAAAAAGGATCTTTTGGCCATTCAATGTCCAGACTCTGCCAGATTCAATTCTACACCTCACCATCACTATTGTACTCGAATTTCTTCATTGTAATCGCTGTAATCATCTGTAACCAGCAAGGAAAATCAATAAAGGATTACCATTTGAAGTGGACGTAGGCCGGAGATAGCCGAACCACTATAAATCTTGTGTTTCTATTCGTTATTTCTGGATTGTTGGTTGTTGTTTTCTTAGATCTGTGACTTGCGTTCGAATATCGTTGATTCATATTCATATATCGGTGCTTTTAGGATACTTGGGGTTTGTGACCAGTATTGGCGCAAACAGAGATACCCACAAAGAGACATGTTGTTGACAAGGTGTGGTTTTATTCTTCAATATAGGACTTTAGTAGCTTTAATCCTTTTATGACGCCATCGCTTATAACATTACTTTCGACGTTGGAATTATATGGGTAACATTTAGCCCTCCTTATATAAGAGAAGCTTTTTACTCTTTAGGGTAAAACAAAGAATTCCTTTGTATTCTTCAATCTTCAACAAGACCTCTTGGCTGACTTCATTTTCCTGTAGAACATGAAGCAAATGACATTTTTCACTAGTAATTGTTCTTCAAGATTCGATTTAACTTTTGAATTAACATATATTATCCAACTTCTTTGTGCGAATTTAAGCTTAAAATTTATCATAAGAGTTAATAATATAAACTTTCAAGCATAGGCTTGAGAAATTATTTGATTGATTATAAACATAAGAAACTCTTTCCAGCAATAAGAGGCCAAAAACTTGAAAATCTGTATCATAAAATATAAACCGAAACTCAACATCTTAAAGATGATAGCAGAAGACCCTAAATCCAATTCTTGGAAATAATAATAGGAGTCCATTAGTCCAAGTCAAATGATGGTTGAAGTCTAGAGATCCATGCTTGATAATAATATAAGAAGACCAGAAATCTTTATATGTTAATAATAATAAAAGGCCACAAATCCATCTGATTATAACAGAAGACTAGAAATTCATACCTAGTTGATGCTAATAGAAGACTAGATGTTTTCTTATGGTGATAACATCAGTAATTCTTGAGTCCATTTTTGGAAGTAATAGATAATAAGATCGAAAATCCATATTTGACAATAATAAAAGAAGACCATACAAACTTATCTGGCAATAATAAAAGAAGACCAAAATTAGATATGCGGTAATAATAGAAGAAAACCAGACATCCAACCTGGTAATAATAAAAGAAGATCAGAAATCTATATTTGGCAATACTAGAAGAAGACCAGATATTCTTATCTAGCAATAATAAGAGAAGACCAGAAATCCATATCTGGCAATAATAGGAGAAGACTACACATTCATATCAGGAAATAAAAAAAGAAGACCAGAAATCCATATCTGGCAATAATAGAAGAAGACCAGACATCCTTATCTCGCAATAATAAAAGAAGACTAGACATCCTTATCTAGCAATAATAAAAGAAGACCAAAAATCCGTATCTGGCAATAAGTAAAGAAGAACAGAAATCTGAATCTGGCAATAATAGAAGAAAACAGACATCCTTATCTGGCAATAATAAAAGAAGATCAAAAATCCATATACGGTAGTAATATAAGAAGACTAGAAATCCATATCGGGCAATAATAAAAGAAGACCAAAATCCATATATGGTAATAGAAGAAGACCTGAATCACTTATCTGGTGGTTGAAAATTGTATTTCTTGGGAAGCATAAATAACTCATATTTGATAAACTTGTCTTTAGAAAACTTGATTTGGTTCAAAGCATTACTTGGCTTAGATTTTGATTGTCTTGGAAGCGCTACTTGGCTTCTTGGTTTGGATTGACTTTGGAGCACTACTTGGCTCTTGATTTTGATTGACATTGGTGTATTATTTGGCTCTTATTTTGATTGATCTTCCTTTTGAATATTTCGATGCTTTAGTGAGGCATTTAATGGCCATCCTCCCTCTAGAAGGTGCTTCAATGAGGCTTTTGATGACGACATTGAAGGCTTGGTCGGTGCTTTAATGAGGGCTTTGATGACAGCACTAATGGCTTACTCCATCCTCTCTCTAAGATGCGCTCCAACCAGGCTACCTAAGCAGGGGTTAAAAGCTTGCAAAAACTTTCGATTGGCCAAAGGATTAGTGTGGCCTTCCTCTAGGAGGCGCTTCAATGAGACCTTTGATGATGGAATTGAATGTTTATATCCATTGATGGTCGAAACCTCTTGTGGTCAAGGCTTTGATGGCTGGGGCCTTTGATGGCCAAGGCCTCTTGTGGTCAAGTCTTTGATGGTTAGGGCCTTTGATGGCCGGGACCTCTTGTGGTCAAGTCTTTATTGGCTAGGGCCTTTGATGGACGAGACCTCTTGCACTCAAGCCTTTGATGGCTTGGGTCTTTGATGGCCAAGACCTCTTGTGGTCAAGCCTTTGATGGCTGGGGCCTATGATGCCCGGGACCTCTTGCGGTCAAGCCTTTGATGGTTGATACCTATGATGGCCGGACCTCTTGCGGTCAAGCCTTTGATGGTTAGGTCCTTTCTTCGCCCTAAAAGAATCCCATTTATTTCTGCACTTAGATTGATAATTTCCTTCTTTATTCATCCATCGTTGGGAACATAAATGTTCGACATTCTATATTCTTACTATGGCATTACCATCTGGCGACAGAGTTTATGAGCCCCGGGCAGGATTACTTTATGCACAACAAAAGGGACTTCCTAATTTGGTCCTAGAGGCCCATCAGTTGGATTTTTGGTATTTACCATGACTCTTTGGATAGACCCTCCATTTTGGAATGATCTTTCTCTTACTTTAAAATTATAGTATTTGGTTATTCTCCATTGATACTCAGTCGTTCGGATGGCCGCTTTATCCCTTAGTTCATTGATTAAGTCTAAGGATTATTTCTTTATCTCTTGATTTGAGACAAATGCATATGTGATCCTTCAAGGAGAAGGAACCTCGACTTCGATTAGAAGCATGGCCCTACCTTCATATGTAAGGGAATATGGGGTATGCCCTATTGTAGTCTTAGTAGAAGTTCTATATGCCCACAAGGAGTAGCTCCTCCATCCAATTCCCTTTTGCTTTGTTAAATTGTTTCTTCAAAATGGTCCTTACGGTTTGGTTAGCTTCTTCAACAACACCATGTGCTTTGGGATGGGCTACAGACGAAAAGCTTTTGATAATCCCATTTTTATTACAAAATCAGGTAGCTTCCTCGCTTTTGAATTGAGTTCCATTGTCGAAGATTATATTGTGCAGGATTCCAAATCGGGTGACGATATTCTTGATTACAAATTTGAGGACCTTTCCGGATGTGATATTGAGGAGTGATTCAGCTTTTACCCATTTTGTAAAATAATCAATAGCTGCCATTGCATATTTAACTCCTCCTCTGGATACAGGAAGCGGTCTTATTAAGTCGATTCCCCATAGATCGAAGGGCCACAGACTTGATATAGAAGTCAACCCACTTTATGGTAAACGAGGAATCTTAGAGAATCTTTGACATTTGTCACATCTTCTCACATGATTGATAGCTTAACTAGTCATTTGAGGCCAATTGAAGCCTTGCCTCATAAATTTCTCAGCTAGGTTTATTTCGTTAGAGTGATCCCCACACCTTTATTGGCTTCCTTTAGTAGTTTTGACCCTATTTCTGGACTGACACATCTTAAGTAAGGGAGTGAGAATCCCATTTTATAGAGTATCCCATCTGATATGATAAAAGTTGGGGCTTGGCGCCTTATTCTCCTTGCTTCCTTTTTGTCTGCTGGCAGTATTTCTTTTATTAGATATATACGATAGGAGCCATCCAATTGTTCTTATATTGATCATCGGTTCTCATCTCAGGGATTTCTTCATAAAGGATTTCAATTTCATCTTCTTTCTCTTTATGTGCTACGGTTTAAGATCTTGTCATCACCAAGGTTTCATTTCCTAGATTAGGACCTTCCATTTCCATGCTGGGTTTTCTAGATAACCTACTAGTACAATTCAGGCTTCTAGTGCCCCTCGTAAACTTTCTAACTTAGCTAAAGAGTCGACTTGAGAGTTTTTGCTTAGCGGCACTTGGTGTATCAAAAATCTTTAAATTGAGTTAACATCTTCAATGTCTTCTTAACATACTGGGTTAGCATAGCATCCTTTGTCTAATATCTTTGATTCAACAGATTTACCATTAATTGAGAGTCGTTAAAATCTCAATTCTAGGGATTTTCAACTAAAGGGCCAGGGTAAGTCCCGCTATCATTGATTCATATTCTGCTACATTATTAGTAGCTAGAAATCATAACTTCATTGCGTAGTGCAAGCGATGCCCGCCAGGAGTTATGACCACATATCTGGCTCCAGCTCCATGTTCATGTGAGGATCCATCTACGAACAATTGCCACTTAGGTTTCAAATCTTTCTCGTTTTCGATTTGTCCGTAATAAATCATGTGTATTCACTGATGAAGTCAGCTGTAGCCTGTCCTTTGATTGATACTCATAGTAAGAATTCGATATCATATTGGCTAAGCTCAATTCCGTACTTAACTAACCTTCCTGAAGTTTCTGACTTGCTAAAGACTTGCTTAAGTGGAAAACTAGTTAAGACTTTAATTAGATATGATTGAAAGTAAGCCCTTAATTTGCGCAATGAGCATTAAGCAGCATGCTAGTTTTTATGTACTGGTTATTTAGTTTCTGCATCCTTGAGGCTTGTAACGACCCGTAAATTTTAGTGATTTATTAATTGAAATTTTTGTGAAATTTTAAACAATAAATTTTGAAATACAAATTTATTATTTGGAATATGTCCATTTTAACATAGCAAATAGTAAATTTTCATCAGATAATATGAAAGTAAATTTTATCGTATAATTTTATTCAAATTCAAATTAGTTAAAAAAATTGATGATAATAAAAGGTTTCCCAAACCTGAATTTTTTTATATAATAAATTTGTAAATCATCTTCTGAGTGAGACGTCATATTTTGTTTCTTCAAATTTTTACTGTTATTGCCCCGTTTGTCTTGTTTTCGACGAATTAGCAGCATTTTTGGTACCTATTATCGATTTTTGACCGGTCGATCATACCACTGATATCTGTATACTATTTTGATCGTCTCATCGTGCTGTTTCCCACAGTATATTCGTTCGTGTGTTTCGAAGTCCCGATGACAACGAAATCTACGAAAGGATTTCGTATCGATATTCGTTTTAAAACCTTTTGAATTCTTGACCTTCCATCTACCCAATAGTTCAAATCAAAGAGTCATTTGCATTCAATATTTGCGTGAATTTGCGTGCGTGACTTTTTCAATTCCTGCTGGTTGAGTTTTCAGGCCGTGGCCTTTTCTTTATATTCCCTTTCCTTACTTTAATATAACTCTCTCTTTATTTTTCCTCTCTTCCCATTTTGGTTCTGAGCCGAATAAAAGAAAGTTAAGCTATGTATATAATTATTTATTCTGAGCTTATTCTCTCCTCTTCCCTGAAGCTTGATTTTTCCTCTAATTGCTTTGATAAAATTCTACTATATTTGAGTTTGTTGTAAACATTTTGGCTCGTCACTTTTGAACTCCGCCTCATCTTTGTCCAACGCCGCACGCAGTCTTACCTCCGTGTGCCCTTCTACCATCGAACTCAACCTCTCCTCTAGCCGAAACTGCCCCAAACCTCCTCTGTCCGCCGAAGCCTCGGCCTAACTCCAAGCTACCCTGATGGTATTCCCAAGCTAGCCTCGGCCACCACTCCTTTCCAGTTGCAGAGCTCACCAGTCTCGGTCGAGCTCATTTCTCCTCCACTCTGTTGCAAGGATGAAGGTTGGTACATATATGTTTTAATATATATATCAGATGAAGATAAATTATGAGCATTCTAAGTGTTTTATATTTTACAATATTTATATATGCATTAGTGTACACTTATCTGTTTGTAGGAATTATATATGTGTTTATTTATGTATTAGCTTTATATCATGTTAGTGATTATGTCTCCTAGTATATTGTATGCGTATATATATACAAATATATACATTATTAGATATATATGTTGTTTGTAAATTATATATATATTTATACATTAGTTATGTAAGCATTCTAGTTTTGTATATATATTTATCTATGTTTGTTTGCCTACTAGTCTTATTTTCATGTCCAGTTTGCTTTTGGAATGGTATAGTTTAAGCTATATATTATACCATTAGCTATATATATATGGTTCACTTTTCAGTAGTTTGTAGTCTGGCTTCCAAAATACATATACATACATACATACATACATACATACATACATACATACATACGTACATATATATATATATATATATATATATATATACGGGTCATACAAATATAATATTGTTGTCTGTATATATTATTGTTTGTGAGTTTGAAATTTTATATTGACTAAATTTTTATACACATACTGTTAATGGGATATATATATGTTAGTAAATATACATAGGTTTGCATTTATTTTGTATAGAGTTTATAAATGTGTAATATTATGTACGTTGGGTTAAATAACTTGCGTATAGATATTTTATATACGTCCAGATTTTTACAAATTTGCGTTTCGTGTTTAGTTTGATTTTTACATGGGTATACTCATGTATATAATTGTAGTATAAATGCTTACAGTGGTATATATATAGGTAATATAGAGTATATGTTAGTTGATAAAGCTATCTGTTTGTTGTATATGTATAGATTTACATAAGCTTTTGTATATTTGTTATGTATAAATATTATAGAATTTTGTTTCGGTCATTCATATGCTGAGTATCTATATGCAGTTTTATATAAGGTATAAGCTATGTTAGTTTTGTATTATATAAATCTGTTTATATGAAGGTATGTAAGTTAAGTATATATATCTAGTTCTATTTGTTTTGGCTATATATATTTATTTATTTCAAACTATATTTTGGTAGATATGTTTGTTTTATATGTGTTTTATTTAAAAACAATGATCTTTAAATTTTATATATATTATTTTATTATTTGTTTTAAATTAGATATTGATTTATATATATAGTTAAATAGGGTTATATCAATTATCTTCAGCAATTCAGTCTGATTGATTTCATCTATCCTTATTATCAGTTGTGATCGTCGAATCGTGCCAATCTAGCTTTGCTTGGGAATTTGCGCTGGATTCGTAGCTTGTTCTATTTCCAAATTCTCTAACCTCCAAAAGTGAGCAATCACCCACGATTACTGTTCTTGTATTTATTAAATTTGATTTCAATTGAAACGACAATTGAAATATGCCGATGTTAGTTATTTACATTGCTATATATATGCTATCTGTTCAACTACGACATCTGACATCATTATCAGTTATTTATATTGGTGATATATGCATATTATATTTTATCATATCTTTTATCAATCTGCAAGTTCCGTGCTAGTATATAATTCACTATAGGTTGAAATGATACATACCCGAACGGACTTTAGAATAGGAGAAAATCGTTAAGGATTGAAATGATAAACCCAAGCGATTTCATTGAATTGAATTTGGGATTGCGGATTGAAATGATATATACCCATATATTTAAATTGCGGATTGAAATGATAAATATCTGTATCACTTGACCATAGGTTAGAAAATTATACACAGACACCGTTCATCTATATATAAATATTTTAAAATGAATTATGGTTTTAGAAAGAGAAAATATGGCTTTATATAAATATTGATTTTAGATATTATATAAATGTTATTTTATATATAGTTAAGTTCTTGATTTTAAGCTGTGTATAAATTTGTTTAATATAAAATAAGTTTAATAGTAAAGTTTGATTTTAATAAAATATAGTATGGTTAAGTATTTAATTAAAATTATATTTTAATATAGAGTCTATAATGATTTAGATAAATTAAGGTTGGAAGATAAATTTGAAATTGATTTGAAATTGAATTTATTTAAGCATTAAGCTCATATAAATTTGATTTGAATTTTATTAAATTTGAGTTTTTAAGGATATGATTTTTATAACTTAATTTTAGTTTAAAGTGATCTAAATAAATATATCAAGTTGATTTAAATGAATATATCATGTTTAAATAAATTGAAGTAATATTCAGTTATTTGAAGTTTAAAAGTTTTATTTAAATGATATTGGATTTAGTAAGTAAATATTTCAAAACAAAATAATTGTAAATTGAAATTTATATATATGTAATTATCAAAAATTTAGTTTTAAAATTATGGAATATTTTAAAGCTTTGAAATTTATGGAATTTGAAATGGTTTATTTAAGGTTCAAATCTGTATTTGAAGTTGATATAAATTGAAAGGGATTGTTGAAAACTGAACTGAGTTGAAATTTAAGAATTGAGAATTGATTTAAATTGAATTTTTTTGGATTCAAATAGATTTGAATCAATTTGTGAAGTTTGAGCAAATTATTTTATTTTATAAAGTAATTTTAAATTTAAAACTATTTCGTACTTTACTTTATAAATTATTTTAATATACTAACTATTTTATTATAAACTATTTTAACTTTATAAACTATTTTATTATATACTAGTATGGACCCGTGCTTCGCACACGGGCTGTTTGTGTTATTGTATACGTTGATATTTTGTTTGACCGTAAATATGTAATTTGAGCATAAATATAAATATGTAATTGGAAAGCAAGGGCATTTTTGGAATTTCAAAAAGACACGGAGTAAATTAGTTCGACGAATTTTCTTTATTAGTAGTAGAGATACTATTTTAATATCTAAACTGTTTAAGCAGTGGAAGTTAAGTTTTTAAAGTTAAGAATTTCAAAGTATTACGTTTTGAAAGTGTTATAATTTCAAGTGTTCGGTTTTGAAAGTGTATAACTTTAGAAATACAATGATTTCTGAAATGATATCATATTTAGTTTGAAATGGAAATGATATCATATTGATATGGTTTTGAAATGGCAATGATATTTTAGTTTTGAAGTATAAACTATTTTAAAATGACCGCGGTGTTATAATAATGTTTGGTTGTTAAAGGGACCAGGATCGGAAGTTGTCATACTCTCTGCCAACTCCGAAAACCACTTTAACAACTTTGTACGCGGTGGAGATTCCAGAATGAAGTAGGATGTTGGTGACGTCCGATTAAGGTATATACGTGTACCCGACTCCTATGAGTTGGCATAAGATGGTTAAAACAGGAGTGATTCTCTGGCCAATGAGGTAGCTCCTCTGATCGGACACACTCCTTCGATATTATATTCTGACTTTGTGATTGTTTTGGTGGCCACTTTTGATTTTTTTTTATTTGGGAGTGGGCTTGAGGTGGGCGGTAGCTGCGGCTATGCGTTACCACCAGCCCAGATTCGTAATTGGTATATCAACCCTGGCATTGCCTTGTTGTGCCGTGTCACCTACCTAGCGTGCCTTAGACGATTTTGTTTTGTACCATACCTATGGAGTGCCCTCTGATGACGCCCAGTATGGGGGAGATTACTGTACTGTATAGACTATGGGAATATATAAAATGTGTTCAGGTGGAAAATGTAAAGCCTTGACGCTATTTTTAAAATATGTTATACTTTACTTTAGACATTATTATAATAGTGTATGTTACTACATAGTAGATAGTTTAATGGATCCTTAAAGGATGGTAATCCCAAACATCCTTTAAGTTACTTGTATTTCAGTTGTTATTTCATTTGAGTTGGATTTATCGATATAAGAAAGTTAATCCTGACTCGAGTGTTTTGTGTTTTGCTTTACGCTCAGGTTAGACTGAGTGGTTCGGCTTTTGAGACTCGCCTTTGGAGTTGGAGCTTCGCTTGGAGATCCAGCTTTCGGATATTCAGTTGATTCTAATGATGTATTCTGATCTAGTATCTACTATTGTATTCGAGACTTCTGTTGTATCTTACTTAACTCTGTTATATATATAATAGTTCATGAACTACTATTCTCTTGTTTTCGCTGCATTATTGTTATATTACTCTGTGTCTGTGATTCTGTGACTTATTTATTTACTGTATATGCTGAGTATTGTCCAATATAAATTAACAATCTGGTATTTTAAGCAATTCGAATCCGGCATATGTGGATGCGAATGGATGAAAATATCAGCATGTTACAAGTCTTTTGCTAGTATAATATATCAGAAGTTGAACCCCTTTTCTACCCTTATCAGCACTGAGCTGACTGCATTTTCAGAGATAGCCATATTGATATAAAGATTTTCTCCATCCACGAGATTGGAAAGAATTGGCAGTTTTTCCAAGTGATCTTTTAGCTCTTGGAATGCTTTCCGACAATCTTCACCATTCAAAGTTTTTCTTTTTCTTGATCACATTAAAAAATGGGATACATTTATCAGTTGCCTTAGAGATGAACCTATTCATTTTCACCACTCTCCCATTTAGGCTTATTACATCATTGGTTGCTTCGGGTTCTGCCATGTCTTTGGTAGTAGTTCCTTTTGCACTCACTAGTACCCTAAGAACTTGCTAGACTGGATCCCAAAACAACACTTTTGCGGATTAAGTTTCATTTGATATTTTCACAACACATCGAACATTTCTTCCAAGTTTTTCAGGTGACTGCTTCTTTCTTGAGATTTTATTAGCAAGTCTTCTGCATATACTTCCATGTTTTGTCCAATTTTCTCTCTAAACATTCAATTTACCAGTCTCTATGGAGGCAACATTGTCTTATTTCATGTCTTCGACTTTGGCAGCTATCATTGCTGGTATAAGAAGATACCATCAAAGTGCTTTAAACTAGGAGAATTTATGTAATCATAGAGACCTTCATGGTAGCTGATGATGTTATCGATGAAGTATGTCAATCGGTGTTATGGTCTTCGCAGACATTGATGGTTTTTACTATTGACACCACTTTACTTGATTATGTTATTTCCTTATAAAGGGCAGAGTGCTTCTATATTCGAAGAGCATCTTGCTGATGAGCCTGCTTTGGTTTTAGTGAGAAAATAGAGGCGTTATTGAAAGTAGCATGCTTTCGATGAGCTGTATAAACGTGATGTGGTTAACGACGAAGAGTGTTATGACCTTGTTTGGCTCAAATACTCTCGAAGTGCCTGTAGGATGGGATGCCATCACGGTTTTTGTAGCCCCAGTGATTGCTGTTGAGATGCCTCTTCGATGTAATCTTAGCTTTGATATTTAACACCTTCGAAGACATTTGAGAAGGATCGTGTCGAAGTGGTGACGTGTAGTGTGACACATCATCAAAGATGCATGTTTTCAGCTTCAAAGCAATACATTGTTGATGAAGTAACAAAGCGCTAAGGGATATGCTCGAAGAGACATGTTGTTCATGAGGTATGGTTTTATTCTTTAACATAGGACTTCAGTAGCTTTAATCCTTTTATGACACTATTGCTTATAACATTACTTTTGACATTGGAAGTATATGGATAACACGTCTGAATAATCAAACTTTATGCGAAATCGAGCGGACAACGTATACATAAAAATTCATCCTTAATGTAATTTGCTTGTTCCCGAGGCCTAAAACTATCCAACAGCCCCTAGCAGGTTCTAAGAAAATAAGTGTAGGAAACCCCTAGTGCTTAAAGCTGTATAGATTACAGATCTGCCGGGTACTAGGCTCAGGATCCAAATAATGGATAAAAATTCATATGCATGCTGTTTAAAAAGGAATATCTATTCGGGTACAATTGGGTCAGAGCAAGCCTTATAAACTGCAGGATTATGCAAATAAAATGGTTGAATGGTGAAACATAACTGACCATGTACAGTACCAATTATAGGCTGTATATCTTGCTGGTGGAAGATGCGCTCGCTGATAGCGCGCAACCAACACATCTGCAAAAGGAATGACATGTTTCTCGCATATTCTCTTGAGAGATGCTTCATCAGCCTTTGAAGCTGGAGAGTCTTGGGGATCATCTAAAATGATAGCATCATCCATATCAATATCGAAGGTAACTCCTATGATGGGCTCTTCAGCAAAAACAAAAGGAACTATCTCTAAAGACTGCCCCACTCGATGAATAGCTAAATGAGATTGAGATGGATCGGGAGTGAACTTTTTCATAGGCACAACCATCGAGTTGGATTCAGTATCAGACTTGGCATATCGCGATGTTGAAGGACCTACAGGCATTGTGGAAAGATGCAAGGAGCGTCTAAGATTCATAACGATCAAAACTTCACGTAAGAGATATCAGGCATATTAAAATCTGTAATCTTCATGCTGAAAAAGAGCCCTATATGGTCGATGTACCAGACCCAATAAGTACTACCATATGTTGATTTGATCAGATCTCTTATATCGATAGGGAGCAATAGTGTGCAGCTAAAATCATGCAACGTGCATCTAAAATCATTTGCAATCCAAGTCCATCATTCGATTGAAAGGCTGGCAAGCAATTTTTTCAAATATCGATTTATATTCAAAATGACCGTTATCAAAAACCATTCTAATGGATCATGCATCGTCGACCATGGCTCGACCAAACTAGATTATAGAGTCCTGTTTGGAAATTTTTAAAAAATGGTTTGGAAAATTTTCATTAAATTTGAGTTGCTAGGAAAAACTCGAGTTTGCCTTGAATAAGACTCGAAGCCTACTTGAGTTGAAGCTGCAAAAGCTTAAGTGTGAGTCATGCTTCAAGGAAAACAAGTCGTTCTTCGAGCCTTCAAGTGAAATTCATGTTTCACACATGACACCAACTTGCACTTGAATTTTTAGTGAAAAATCCCTGGTATGGGATCGACACCGATCCATAGGGAAGAGGAAAGGTCTCTTTCTTTTTGTCATGCATGGTCGATGGGTGAAGCGGTGACAAACATGGTTAAACAATGGTGCCACCTACCTAAATTGAAATGCACCGATGGGTTTGAAGAGATTTAAGTTCGAATTCCAAGAGTGTTCGAAACAATGATACTCATGGATTAGAGAAAGAAAGTAGCATTTCAAATGATCTTGACGGTGGGAAGAACGACGGTCCAAGGTCGAAGATGTACCGTTAGGTTAAACTTTGGCAATGTCAAGCTTTGGGGAAGACAATCTTGAGGCAAAGAAATGAAACCAAGTGGCAAAGGTTAACGTAGGATTGCACTTTATATGCACTGATCCATAAACATAGGCATATAAACCACCTACATTTGAGACACCATGCATTGTCCGTGGATCGGCACCTTACCATGAAACTTTTTTTAAAATGAAATGATATATATATATATATATGTATATGTATATGTATGTATATATGTATGTATGTATGTATGTATGTATGTATGTATGTATGTATGTATTTGTGTACATGTGTTTGCTTGCATGACAACGGGAGTTCCAAGTAACCAAGGTCTTACCTGTATAACTCGAAGAAGGATATCATTGATATCTTTCCAAAATTAGAATGGTGGACTCGAAGAGCATGCCCCAGTTCTTATATCGCACAAGAGTTGCAAGTTCAAAACAGTTTGAAGCAATGTAGGGATTAGTAATAGACACAATGCTTCATGAAAAAAATTCAGAGGAAAACTAACATCTACTCGAAACAGATAGCAGTGGATTCATTGTGTATCTTGATCGAAAGCATACCTTGTTAAAACAAGGTATGCTTTGGTAGGCTAATGGTATCCAGCATTGAAATCAAGTTGTATTTGGACGAATCAGAATGATCAAGCAAAAAATAATTGAACAAAAGTCTAGAATAATCACTTTTGAACTCAATAACCAAGCAGGATCAATGAATGAAGCAATGAGCTTGCCAAGAGCCTTCAAGGATAGCCTACAATCCTACTCACTCTAAGTGTCGGATCCAAAGTTCTAAAATTCAAGTAAAGCCTTGGGTCGGTACCGATTCATGTCCATGATTCGGTACCGATCCATAATGACTGATCAACTCCATCGCTTAGTTCATCATGCATAAAGTTGAAGTGGTTATTATATAGTACATGTCGTCTAGAATGGTTTTCTAGTTCATCACGACTCAAGCGGTTGATGGTTAAAGTCCAAGTTCTAGAACAACTAAGCCGCATACTTTCATCTACCACCAAAACATGATTTCCTCTCAAGTTTGAACCCATTCCAGCACATCCAAACTTTTCATGTGAAGGCATGAGCCGTACAAACAATATCAAAGGGTCGAGGAAGGATTTGCAGCCCATCTTATGGATTGGTACCTTTGCATGGGGCATGGTTCAGTACCGATCCATAAAGTTTGTTAAGTTGGCCATGATCTTCTAAGAGCAGCTCCTTTAGGTCATAGGGAACATAAGGAAGAATGTGGTGGAGAGAATTCTATTAACCTTCAGCTATAGATAGAGGGTGATAGGCATGGTTTAGAGGACCTTTTTTGCTCATATTTTAGTTTTCTGTATTTTTGTTGCAATCTCGGAAGTAAATACCAATTCTTAAGAACAGCTTTGTAAAAAACTTTGTAGACTCATAAACAAAGTTCAAGTGGACATAGGCCAACGATTAGCTGAACCATTACAATTGTCACGTGTGTGATTTCTTCTCATTTTTCATTAAATTTCTTCACTTCTCTTCTTCAATTTTTTTGGTGTTTGTACCAAATTTTGGCCTAAAAAAGATCTAAAGTCCTTGTTTTCCAATTGAAGTTTGGTATTTATAGATGAATTTCCACAAAAAAATCAAGGAATCATCAGTTGAATCACTCTAACATGCAGATCCGAGTTTCCAACATAATGAACATGTCAAATCGACATGTTTCTCAACAGTTTGATCGATCGACACCAATCGATATGAATATACCGATCAATTTTGTCGACCAAATCTTCCAATTTTTCTTTAACATTACCTAAGTCCTCTAGCATTGAATCTTTAGGGCCAAAATTGTCAATGATGACCGATCGATAACGATTAACGTGCCTTCATTAGAAGTTATCTTCTTCTTTAAACTTGCATTTAGAATCATAGATAAAGAAAAATGAGACCGATGATGAACTTTAGATCGATCAGCATCGATCCATGGATCAATCAGTACCGATTGATATGACTTTCTTTCTACTTAGTTAAATTTCTTGACTCTTCAATCTTGACATCTTTCAAGCTTTTTGATTCATTTCTTCATCATTTCATAGCTCAGATCTATCAAACTGTCACTTGGTTCAGATATCGGATAAGATTTGTCCCCTAAAGTATGTTTCCGTGAAAACAAAACATGCTTTCACGCCAAGAAAAGTTCATTTTCTTAGCTTTACAGTACAGCGTTTTTGGGTAACTTGCTGTAAGAAATGATAATCTGTCCGTATATTACTTTGACCTCAGGCTTGTGCACGCTGTTAGAAATCGAAGGCGCTAAAATTATTTCCTTTCCCTCTGTTTTAATGAATTCCCATTATGCAAAAACTTTACCTAAATTTCAATTCCCCAATCCAAATTTAACAACAAAAATTCCTCCTCCAAGAGAAAATTTCGTCCGTCGATTGGCGTTGTTGTAGTCATCCTATTGCAGCCTCATTCCCATTACAGTCGTCCCCATCTCCGTTGCAGTCGTCCCTGTTGTAGGCTCATCTCCATTTTTCCTCATCCCTGTCCCTATTACAAGCTCGTCAGTGACTGTTAGCCCTAGTTCCGGCTGCACAACCCTATTTTCCCTCAAATCCTAGAAATTCCAATAACATGTCTTCTAGAATTGAAGAGAGAGAAGGAGATTGTGAAGGTTAGGGAGCCTAAACCCAAGAAACAAAAAATCCAAATTCAAATCCTAATCGCCGCTACCATAAGAGAGCGCATCGTCGCTTCTCGCACTGCCACAAAATCCTAATCATCCTTATGTGAAAAGCCATAGTCTCCACCACCATAAAATTGCGTGTAACCGGCTTGAGTCTTCAGAAGCAGATTGAAATTTCAATCGTTAGATTGTCGACGTCGTCGATCCAAGTGGTAAGTCTTCTAACAACTTAGATTTGGAAAGTTAAATTGGGGAAAATTTCAAATTCGAAGAATAGTTTGTATAGTCAAGTAGTAAGTTTGTATAATTTGTTATACGTCTAGTGTACTAAAACAGATAGCACGCTACAATAAACTCGTCGCACAAGTTTATTAATTAGAATTCCACTACGCTGGAATTCTGTATTAGATAAATGTAACAATAAGTTACGTTGTAAATAAATTACAACAACAACGTTATACTATTGTAAGAAATAGTACAACTTATAAACGGGAAAGATTACAGTGAATCAAACCAGTATATAAAGGAAATTCCGTCTGAGGCTCGTCGTAACAATTTCCTTGAGAATTTTATTTCAAAACTCTCCCAAGATACAACAGACGTAATCTGCACGAGATTGTAATGAGTATGTCAACTCTGTGATATGTATGGAATATAGAGCAGTAGAGCAAAGAAGCAGAAGAAATTAGATTGGAATTGGATGAGAATGTGATCAGTATTCTCTCCTATTTATAATTTCGTCTGCATCCCTTCAAACAGTCGCATCCGCTTGACGGGTCGCACCCGTTGCCTTTTGGTCGCTGCTGTTCGTTAACGGGTCGCGCCCGCCTGCTACTGTTTCGCACCTTCTCGTACCGCCTGCTACTGTTTTGCCTGTACCGCTTCAGTCGGGTCGCACCCGCTCGCATTTGGTCGCACCTGCTTGCTACTAACGGGTCGCACCCGCTACTGTTCGCGTCCGCTTATGAACAGTCGCATCTCCTCAGGCAAAAACCCCGCGTCCGTCTTCACCCGCCCGCTTCTCTTCAAATTCCAGGCCCAGCCCAGTTTCAGACGAAGCCCAAAACCGTTAAACAGTGGCCTAGTAAAAAGAATGGTCATTTTAGACCCGAACCCAAACCCAAACCTGGCCCGGTTCGGTCGGACGGACGGCGGCGGGGCGCGCGCGCGCATGTGATGCATGATCTCCCTCCTCACAACGAAGCATACATTTGGGAGCCCCAGGCCCCCAACCTCCACTTTGAGAAAGCTATTAATATACTTGGCTTTCTTAGTGTATTAGGCGATGTGGGACAATATTTGTATTTGTCATTCATTTTTCACTATAGGAATTCCAACAATCCCCCACATGAATGATAATATACATATCCCCCATACAAAGCGAAATATCACAGAGTACATATGGAATAATGCTTTATCGTGGATAAGTAGATATTTCACTTTGAACTTTCCCTAGTTAAAACTTATCGGATCTACTTGGCTAATCGGTGAATTATTTCATCTTGAACCGTCGGCCTTTATTGTATATCCAGACAATAAGCTTTACGAAGCATTGATTCCCTTCTCATCCGATCTCTTGGTTGTGTTCAATTTGGTCCTGAACAATTTTTTGGTTCTGCGAGTGTTTTAGAGAATAAAAGCCTTTTAATATTCTCATAGAGCCGACCCAGCTCACACTAACATAGGTGATCGCAACCATTAAGAGTATCCTACATATACCCCACTTGTTATTTCCAAGATATGGTCATCATTAAAAAACATAGTTTTATCCTTTAAAACTTCTGTAGGCATGCATTATATTTTGCACCATAGGAATGGAGTGGGACCAAGTCCAGACAAATGCATTACTTCTTGAGTTACTCATAACTGGTTTGCCTATTGATCCTAGTCCGTGGGATCTCCAGTCGCTAGGATAGGTTTCCGTATAAGGTAACTCTTGTTGGTTTAGGCTTTTAAACCCATTCCCCTCGATGCGCAGTCAATTTTCTCTCTTGATAAACCTTTAGTAAATGGATTTGCTAGGTTATCATTTGTCCTCACATAATCAATGGAAATAGTTCCATTAGAGAGTAACTGCCTAACTGTGTTATGGCGACGATGTATGTGTCGTGATTTGCCATTATACACAAGGTTTTTCGCTTTACTTAGCGCTGCTTGATTATCGCAGTGAATACATATGGCTGTCACAGGTTTTGGCCAAAATGGAATATCTTCTAAGAATTGACGAAGCCATTCTGCCTCTTCGCCTGCTTTATCTAATGCGATAAACTCAGATTCCATGGTGGATCGAGCTATGCATGTTTGTTTAGTAGATTTCCATGACACTGCTGCTCCTGCAAGGGTAAAGACATAACCACTCGTTGATTTTGATTCCTCTGAATCTGCAATCCAGTTTGCATCACTATATCCTTCTAAGACGGTAGGATATTTTCCATAATGTAAGGAAAAATTAGTGGTATTCTTTAAATATCCCAACACTCTCATTAGTGCTTTCCAGTGTTCCTTCCCTGGATTACTTGTATACCTGCTTAGTCGACTTACCGCGTAAGCAATATCCGGTCTGGTGCAATTCATCGGATACATTAAGCATCCTATTACACGAGAGTATTCCAGTTGCATTACACTCTCATCAGTGTTTTTATGCAGTACTTCCGATGGATTAAAAGGTGTCCTCACTCCTTTAATTCCATACTCTTGGAATTTTTCAATCACTTTGTCTACATAGTGTGACTGAGATAGTTCAATTCCATTAGGTGTTCTTATTATTTTGATTTCCAAAATAACGTCCGCAATTCCTAAGTCTTTCATATCGAAATTGTTGATTAACATCCTCTTTATAGTCTCTATTACTTTAGTATTAAGACCAAAGATTAGCATATCATCTACATATAGACAAATAATCACATATGATTGTCCAACCTGTTTGTAATAAACACATTTATCACATTCATTTATACGAAAACCATTTTTCATCATGACACTATCAAAATTTTCATGCCATTGTTTTGGAGCTTGTTTTAGTCCGTATGGTGATTTCACTAACCGACATACTTTGTTTTCATTTCCTTTGGAAATAAAACCCTCAGGTTGCTCCATGTAAATCTCCTCATCGAGATCTCCATTTAAGAATGCTGTTTTGACATCCATCTGATGAATTTCCAGATTATATATGGAAGCAATTGCTATTAACATTCTTATAGAGGTTATTCGTGTAACCGGTGAATATGTATCAAACAAGTCTACTCCTTCTTTTTGACGATATCCTTTGGCTACCAATCTGGCTTTATATTTATCTATAGAGCCGTCTGATTTCAATTTCTTCTTGGAAATCCATTTGCAGCCAATTGGTTTTATTCCAGGTGGAATATCAACTATTTCCCAAGTTTTATTACTTAGAATTGAATCATTCTCACTTTGGATTGCTTCTTTCCAACATGAAGATTCAGAAGATGACATTGCTTCCTTGTACGTTTGAGGTTCGTGTTCTAACATATAAGTTAAAAAATCCGAAACAAATGTTTTGAAAGTTATTGCCCTTACGCTTCTTCTTGGTTCAACCTCCTCGTTGTCCTGATGAGTTTCATCTTCACATGTCTCATCTCTGTTATCTCTTGTCCTTTTTGGGATAGGATTTCCATCGTTTATTTTATGTGGGAACACATCTTCAAAGAACGAGGCATCTCTTGATTCCATGATTGTATTTACATGAATATCATTTATATCAGACTTGAATACCAAAAATCTGTAGGCACTACTATTTTGGGCTGGCCCAAGATAATAACAATCTACTGTTTTTGGTCCAAGTTTGACTTTCTTGGGAGGCGGAACTGGAACTTTTGCCAAGCACCCCCACACTTTGAGGTATTTAAAGCTTGGTTTGTGTCCTTTCCATATCTCATATGGAATTGTTACCGTTTTATTGTGAGGAACTTTGTTTAATATGTGATTAGACATATTTAAGGCTTCCCCCCACAAGTTTGTCGGTAGACCAGAAGTTAAAAGCATGGAAGTAATCATGTCTTTTAACGTTCTGTTCTTCCTCTCGGCTATACCATTTTGTTGTGGTGAATATGAAGCTGTTGTTTGATGAATTATACCATTTTCGGCATAGAACTGTTCAAATGGTGATTCATGTTCTCCACCTCGATCAGATCTCAATATCTTGATCTTTTTATTTAACTGATTTTCTACCTCAGCCTTGTATTTTATAAACGTTGTGATTGCTTCATCTTTACTATTTAAAAGATATACATAGCAATATCGCATATAATCGTAAATAAAAGTAATGAAATACTTTTTTCCACCTCTTGTAGGTAGTGATTAAAAATCACATAAATCTGTATGTACCAAACCTAATGGTTCGGTGCTTCTGTCAACAGATTTAAATGGTTTTTTGACCATTTTTGCTTCTACACATGTCTCACATTTGTAGTTCTTATCTACTTGGAAATTTGGAATCTATCCCAAGTTTGATAATTTCTTCATTTTTCGGAAGTTTACGTGTCCTAATCTATCGTGCCATAGTAAAATTTCGTGCTCAAGCAAGTAAGAGACTTCAATTTTATTAATAGCACAATCAGAATACATAGATTTATTGCCGATAACGGCTATGTTTGTCTTAAATAGGCCATCACATAAATATCCCCTTCCTATATACATTCCAGCTTTGGACAGAACCATTTTGTCTGACTCAAACACCATCTTGAATCCCTTCTTTGATAGGACTGCACCAGAGACGAGATTCTTGCGTATGTCTGGAACGTGAAGCACGTCGTTCAATTTGACAGTTTTTCCAGAAGTTAACTTGAGGATAACTGTGCCACTGCCTTCGATCATGGAAACTGCAGAATTACCCATGTAGAGTCTTTCTTCCTGATCGAATTTCTGGTATGTTGAAAACATGGATTTTTTCAGAGCAAACATGACGAGTAGCTCCTGTGTTAACCCACCATTGATTAGGGTTCTGAACCAAATTGCATTCAGAAATAACCGCTGAAAAGTTGGACTTATCCATTTTCATGTTGTCAACTGTTAACATCTCTGTTTTAGCGTAAAACAGTAAATTCTTAAGAAGTTATACGTCTAGTGTACTAAAACAGATAGCACGCTATAATAAACTCGTCGCACAAGTTTATTAATTAGAATTCCACTACGCTGGAATTCTGTATTAGATAAATGTAACAATAAGTTACGTTGTAAATAAATTACAACTACAACGTTATACTATTGTAAGAAATAGTACAACTTATAAACGGGAAAGATTACAGTGAATCTAACCAGTATATAAAGGAAATTCCGTCTGAGGCTTGTCGTAACAATTTCCTTAAGAATTTTATTTCAAAACTCTCCCAAGATACAACAGACGTAATCTGCAGGAGATTGTAATGAGTATGTCAACTCTGTGATATGTATGGAATATAGAGCAGTAGAGCAAAGAAGCAGAAGAAATTAGATTGGAGTTGGATGAGAATGTGATCAGTATTCTCTCCTATTTATAATTTCGTCCGCATCCCTTCAAACAGTCGCGTCCGCTTGACGGGTCGCACCCGTTGCCTTTTGGTCGCTGCTGTTCGTTAACGGGTCGCGCCCGCCTGCTACTGTTTCGCACCCGCTCGTACCGCCTGGTACTGTTTTGCCTGTACCGTTACAGTCGGGTCGCACCCGCTCGCGTTTGGCCGCACCTGTTTGCTACTAACGGGTCGCACCCGCTACTGTTCGCGTCCACTTATGAACAGTCGCATCTCCTCAGGCAAAAACCCCGCGTCCGTCTTCACCCGCCCGCTTCTCTTCAAATTCCAGGCCCAGCCAAGTTTCAGACGAAGCCCAAAACCGTTAAACAGTGGCCTAGTAAAAAAGAATGGTCATTTTAGACCCGAACCCAAACCCAAACCCGGTCCAGTTCGGTCGGACGGACGGCGGCGGCGGCGCGCACGCGCGTGTGTGATGCATGGTCTCCCTCCTCACAACGAAGCATACATTTGGGAGCCCCAGACCCCAACCTCCACTTGAGAAAGCTATTAATATACTTGGCTTTCTTAGTGTATTAGGCGATGTGGGACAATATGTGTATTTGTCATTCATTTTTCACTATAGGAATTCCAACAATCCCCCACATGAATGATAATATACATATCCCCCACACAAAGCGAAATATCACGGAGTACATATGGAATAATGCTTTATCGTGGATAAGTAGATATTTCACTTTGAACTTTCCCTAGTTAAAACTTATCGGATCTACTTGGCTAATCGGTGAATTATTTCATCTTGAACCGTCGGCCTTTATTGTATATCCAGACAATAAGCTTTACGAAGCATTGATTCCCTTCTCATCCAATCTCTTGGTTGTGTTCATTTTGGTCCTGAACAATTTTTTGGTTCTGCAAGTGTTTTAGAGAATAAAAGCCTTTTAATATTCTCATAGAGCCGACCCAGCTCACACTAACATAGGTGATCGCAACCATTAAGAGTATCCTACATATACCCCACTTGTTATTTCCAAGATATGGTCATCATTAAAAAACATAGTTTTATCCTTTAAAACTTCTGTAGGCATGCGTTATATTTTGCACCATAGGAATGGAGTGAGACCAAGTCCAGACAAACGCATTACTTCTTGAGTTACTCATAACTGGTTTGCCTATTGATCCTAGTCCGTGGGATCTCCAGTCGCTAGGATAGGTTTCCGTATAAGTTAACTCTTGTTGGTTTAGGCTTTTAAACCCATTCCCCTCGATGCGCAGTCAATTTTCTCTCTTGATAAACCTTTAGTAAATGGATCCGCTAGGTTATCATTTGTCCTCACATAATCAATGGAAATAGTTCCATTAGAGAGTAACTGCCTAACTGTGTTATGGCGATGACGTATGTGTCGTGGTTTGCCATTATACACAAGGTTTTTCGCTCTACTTAGCGCTGCTTGATTATCGCAGTGAATACATATGGCTGTCATAGGTTTTGGCCAAAATGGAATATCTTCTAAGAATTGACGAAGCCATTCTGCCTCTTCGCCTGCTTTATCTAATGCGATAAACTCAGATTCCATGGTGGATCGAGCTATGCATGTTTGTTTAGTAGATTTCCATGACACTGCTGCTCCTGCAAGGGTAAAGACATAACCACTCGTTGATTTTGATTCCTCTGAATCTGCAATCCAGTTTGCATCAATATATCCTTCTAAGACGGTAGGATATTTTCCATGATGTAAGGAAAAATTAGTGGTATTCTTTAAATATCCCAACACTCTCATTAGTGCTTTCCAGTGTTCCTTCCCTGGATTACTTGTATACCTGCTTAGTCGACTTACCGCGTAAGCAATATCTGGTCTGGTGCAATTCATCAGATACATTAAGCATCCTATTACACGAGAGTATTCCAGTTGCATTACACTCTCATTAGTGGTTTTATGTAGTACTTCCGATGGATTAAAAGGTGTCCTCACTCCTTTAATTCCATACTCTTGGAATTTTTCAATCACTTTGTCTACATAGTGTGACTGAGATAGTTCAATTCCATTAGGTGTTCTTATTATTTTGATTTCCAAAATAACGTCCGCAACTCCTAAGTCTTTCATATCGAAATTGTTGATTAACATCCTCTTTATAGTCTCTATTACTTTAGTATTAAGACCAAAGATTAGCATATCGTCTACAAATAGACAAATCATCGCATATGATTGTCCAACCTGTTTGTAATAAACACATTTATCACATTCATTTATACGAAAACCATTTTTCATCATGACACTATCAAATTTTTCATGCCATTGTTTTGGAGCTTGTTTTAGTCCGTATAGTGATTTCACTAACCGACATACTTTGTTTCCATTTCCTTTGGAAATAAAACCCTCAGGTTGCTCCATGTAAATCTCCTCATCGAGATCTCCATTTAAGAATGCTGTTTTGACATCCATCTGATGAATTTCCATATTATATATGGAAGCAATTGCTATTAACATTCTTATAGAGGTTATTCGTGTAACCGGTGAATAGGTATCAAAGAAGTCTACTCCTTCTTTTTGACGATATCCTTTGGCTACCAATCTGGCTTTATATTTATCTATAGAGCCGTCTGATTTCAATTTCTTCTTGAAAATCCATTTGCAGCCAATTGGTTTTATTCCAGGTGGAATATCAACTATTTCCCAAGTTTTATTACTTAGAATTGAATCATTCTCACTTTGGATTGCTTCTTTCCAACATGAAGATTCAGAAGATAACATTGCTTCCTTGTACGTTTGAGGTTCGTGTTCTAACATATAAGTTAAAAAATCCGAACCAAATGTTTTGGAAGTTATTGCACTTACGCTTCTTCTTGGTTCAACCTCCTCGTTGTCCTGATGAGTTTCATCTTCATATGTCTCATCTCTGTTATCTCTTGTCCTTTTTTGGCCAGGATTTCCATCGTTTCTTTTATGTGGGAACACATCTTCAAAGAACGAGGCATCTCTTGATTCTATGATTGTATTTACATGAATATCATTTATATCAGACTTGAATACCAAAAATCTGTAGGCACTACTATTTTGGGCTGGCCCAAGATAATAACAATCTACTGTTTTGGTCCAAGTTTGACTTTCTTGGGAGGCGGAACTGGAACTTTTGCCAAGCACCCCCACACTTTGAGGTATTTAAAGCTTGGTTTGTGTCCTTTCCATATCTCATATGGAATTGTTCCCGATTTATTGTGAGGAACTTTGTTTAATATGTGATTAGACATATTTAAGGCTTCCCCCCACAAGTTCGTCGGTAGACCAGAAGTTAAAAGCATGGAAGTAATCATGTCTTTTAACGTTCTGTTCTTCCTCTCGGCTACACCATTTTGTTGTGGTGAATATGGAGCTGTTGTTTGATGAATTATACCATTTTCGGCATAGAACTGTTCAAATGGTGATTCATATTCTCCACCTCGATCAGATCTCAATATCTTGATCTTTTTATTTAACTGATTTTCTACCTCAGCCTTGTATTTTATAAACGCTGTGATTGCGTCATCTTTACTATTTAAAAGATATACATAGCAATATCGCGTATAATCGTAAATAAAAGTAATGAAATACTTTTTCCCACCTCTTGTAGGTAGTGATTAAAAATCACATAAATCTGTATGTACCAAACCTAATGGTTCGGTGCTTCTGTCAACAGATTTAAATGGTTGTTTGACCATTTTTGCTTCTACACATGTCTGACATTTGTAGTTCTTATCTACTTGGAAATTTGGAATCAATCCCAAGTTTGATAATTTCTTCATTTTTCGGAAGTTTAAGTGTCCTAATCTATCGTGCCATAGTAAAATTTCATGCTCAAGCAAGTAAGAGACTTCAATTTTATTAATAGCACAATGAGAATACATAGATTTATTGCCGATAACGGCTATGTTTGTCTTAAATAGGCCATCACATAAATATCCCCTTCCTATATACATTCCAGCTTTGGACAGAACCATTTTGTCTGACTCAAACACCATCTTGAATCCCTTCTTTGATAGGACTGCACCAGAGACGAGATTCTTGCGTATGTCTGGAACGTGAAGCACGTCGTTCAATTTGAAAGTTTTTCCAGAAGTGAACTTGAGGATAACTGTGCCACTGCCTTCGATCATGGAAACTGCAGAATTACCCATGTAGAGTCTTTCTTCCCGATCGAATTTCTGGTATGTTGAAAACATGGATTTTTTCAGAGCAAACATGACGAGTAGCTCCTGTGTCAACCCACCATTGGTTAGGGTTCTGAACCAAATTGCATTCAGAAATAACCGCTGAAAAGTTGGACTTATCCATTTTCATGTTGTCAACTGTTAACATCTCTGTTTTAGCGTAAAACAGTAAAATTCTTAAGATGTTATACGTCTAGTGTACTAAAACAGATAGCACGCTATAATAAACTCGTCGCACAAGTTTATTAATTAGAATTCCACTACGCTGGAATTCTGTATTAGATAAATGTAACAATAAGTTACGTTGTAAATAAATTACAACAACAACGTTATACTATTGTAAGAAATAGTACAACTTATAAACGGGAAAGATTACAGTGAATCTAACCAGTATATAAAGGAAATTCCGTCTGAGGCTTGTCGTAACAATTTCCTTAAGAATTTTATTTCAAAACTCTCCCAAGATACAACAGACGTAATCTACACGAGATTGTAATGAGTATGTCAACTCTGTGATATGTATGGAATATAGAGCAGTAGAGCAAAGAAGCAGAAGAAATTAGATTGGAATTGGATGAGAATGTGATCAGTATTCTCTCCTATTTATAATTTCGTCCGCATCCCTTCAAACAGTCGCGTCCGCTTGACGGGTCGCATCCGTTGCCTTTTGGTCGCTGCTGTTCGTTAACGGGTCGCGCCCGTCTGCTACTGTTTCGCACCCGCTCGTACCGCCTGATACTGTTTTGCCTATACCGCTTCAGTTTGGTCGCACCCGCTCGCGTTTGGCCGCACCTGTTTGCTACTAACGGGTCGCACCCGCTACTGTTCGCGTCCGCTTATGAACAGTCGCATTTCCTCAGGCAAAAACCCCGCGTCCGTCTTCACCCGCCCGCTTCTCTTCAAATTCCAGGCCCAGCCCAGTTTCAGACGAAGCCCAAAACAGTTAAACAGTGGCCTAGTAAAAAGAATGGACATTTTAGACCCGAACCTAAACCCAGCCCGGTTCGGTCGGACGGACGGCGACGACGGCGCGAGCGCGCGTGTGTGATGCATGATCTACCTCCTCACAACGAACCATACATTTGGGAGCCCCAGGCCCCCAACCTCCACTTTGACAAAGCTATTAATATACTTGGCTTTCTTAGTATATTAGGCGATGTGGGACAATATGTGTATTTGTCATTCATTTTTCACTATATGAATTCCAACAATCCCCCACATGAATGATAATATACATATCCCCGACACAAAGCGAAATATCATAGAGTACATATGGAATAATGCTTTATCGTGGATAAGTAGGTATTTCACTTTGAACTTTCCCTAGTTAAAACTTATCGGATCTACTTGGCTAATCGGTGAATTATTTCATCTTGAACCGTCAGCCTTTATTGTATATCCAGACAATAAGCTTTACGAAGCATTGATTCCCTTCTCATCCAATCTCTTGGTTGTGTTCATTTTGGTCCTGAACAATTTTTTGGTTCTGCAAGTGTTTTAGAGAATAAAAGCCTTTTAATATTCTCATAGAGCCGACCCAGCTCACACTAACATAGGTGATCGCAACCATTAAGAGTATCCTACATATACCCCACTTGTTATTTCCAAGATATGGTCATCATTAAAAAACATAGTTTTATCCTTTAAAACTTCTGTAGGCATGCATTTTATTTTGCACCATAGGAATGGAGTGGGACCAAGTCCAGACAAATGCATTACTTCTTGAGTTACTCATAACTGGTTTGCCTATTGATCCTAGTCCGTGGGATCTCCAATCGCTAGGATAGGTTTCCGTATAAGGTAACTCTTGTTGGTTTAGGCTTTTAAACCCATTCCCCTCAATGCGCAGTCAATTTTCTCTCTTGATAAACCTTTAGTAAATGGATTCGCTAGGTTATCATTTGTCCTCACATAATCAATGGAAATAGTTCCATTAGAGAGTAACTGCCTAACAGTGTTATGGCGACGACGTATGTGTCGTGATTTGCCATTATACACAAGGTTTTTCGCTCTACTTAGCGCTGCTTGATTATCGCAGTGAATACATATGGCCGTCACAGGTTTTGGCCAAAATGGAATATCTTCTAAGAATTGACGAAGCCATTATGCCTCTTCGCCTGCTTTATCTAATGCGATAAACTCAGATTCCATGGTGGATCGAGCTATGCATGTTTGTTTAGTAGATTTCCATGACACTGCTGCTCCTACAAGGGTAAAGACATAACCACTCATTGATTTTGATTCCTCTGAATCTGCAATCCAGTTTGCATCACTATATCCTTCAAAGACGGCAGGATATTTTCCATAATGTAAGGAAAAATTAGTGGTATTCTTTAAATATCCCAACACTCGAATTAGTGCTTTCCAGTGTTCCTTCCCTGGATTACTTGTATACCTGCTTAGTCGACTTACCGCGTAAGCAATATCCGGTCTGGTGCAATTCATCAGATACATTAAGCATCCTATTACACGAGAATATTCCAGTTGCATTACACTCTCATCAGTGTTTTTATGCAGTACTTCCGATGGATTAAAAGGTGTCCTCACTCCTTTAATTCCATACTCTTGGAATTTTTCAATCACTTTGTCTACATAGTGTGACTGAGATAGTTCAATTCCATTAGGTGTTCTTTTTATTTTGATTTCCAAAATAACGTCCGCAACTCCTAAGTCTTTCATATCAAAATTGTTGATTAACATCCTCTTTATAGTCTTTATTACTTTAGTATTAAGACCAAAGATTAGCATATCGTCTACATATAGACAAATCATCACATATGATTGTCCAACCTGTTTGTAATAAACACATTTATCACATTCATTTATACGAAAACCATTTTTCATCATGACACTATCAAATTTTTCATGCCATTGTTTTGGAGCTTGTTTTAGTCCGTATGGTGATTTCACTAACCGACATACTTTGTTTTCATTTCCTTTGGAAATAAAACCCTCAGGTTGCTCCATGTAAATCTCCTCATCGAGATCTCCATTTAAGAATGCTGTTTTGACATCCATCTGATGAATTTCCAGATTATATATGGAAGCAATTGCTATTAACATTCTTATAGAGGTTATTCGTGTAACCGGTGAATAGGTATCAAAGAAGCCTACTCCTTCTTTTTGACGATATCCTTTGGCTACCAATCTGGCTTTATATTTATCTATAGAGCCGTCTGATTTCAATTTCTTCTTGAAAATCCATTTGCAGCCAATTGGTTTTATTCCAGGTGGAATATCAACTATTTCCCAAGTTTTATTACTTAGAATTGAATCATTCTCACTTTGGATTGCTTCTTTCCAACATGAAGATTCAGAAGATGACATTGCTTCCTTGTACGTTTGAGGTTCGTGTTCTAACATATAAGTTAAAAAATCCGAACCAAATGTTTTAGAAGTTATTGCCCTTACGCTTCTTCTTGGTTCAACCTCCTCCTTGTCCTGATAAGTTTCATCTTCACATGTCTCATCTCTGTTCTAACCAGTATATAAAGGGAATTCCGTCTGAGGCTTGTCGTAACAATTTCCTTAAGAATTTTATTTCAAAACTCTCCCAAGATACAACAGACGTAATCTGCACGAGATTGTAATGAGTATGTCAACTATGTGATATGTATGGAATATAGAGCAGTAGAGCAAAGAAGCAGAAGAAATTAGATTGGAATTGGATGAGAATGTGATCAGTATTCTCTCCTATTTATAATTTCGTCCACATCCCTTCAAACAGTCGCGTCCGCTTGACGGGTCGCACCCGTTGCCTTTTGGTCGCTGCTTTTCGTTAACGGGTCGCGCCCGCCTGCTATTGTTTCGCACCCGCTCGTACCGCATGGTACTGTTTTGCCTGTACCGCTTCAGTCGGGTCGCACCCGCTCGCGTTTGGCTGCACCTGTTTGCTACTAACGGGTCGCACCCGCTACTGTTCGCGTCCGCTTATGAACAGTCGCATCTCCTCAGGCAAAAACCGCGTGTCCGTCTTCACCCCCCCGCTTCTCTTCAAATTCCAGGCCCAACCCAGTTTCAGACGAAGCCAAAAACCGTTAAACAGTGGCCTAGTAAAAAGAATGGTCATTTTAGACCCGAACCCAAACCCAAACCCGGCCCGGTTCGGTCGGACGGACGGCGGCGGCGGCGCGCGCGCGTGTGATGCATGATCTCCCTCCTCGCAACGAAGCATACATTTGGGAGCCCCAGACCCCCAACCTCCACTTTGACGAAGCTATTAATATACTTGGCTTTCTTAGTGTATTAGGCGATGTGGGACAATATGTGTATTTGTCATTCATTTTTCACTATAGGAATTCCAACAATCCCCCACATGAATGATAACATACATATCCCCCACACAAAGCGAAATATCACAGAGCACATATGGAATAATACTTTATCGTGGATAAGTAGATATTTCACTTTGAACTTCCCTCGTTAAAACTTATCGGATCTACTTGGCTAATCGGTGAATTATTTCATCTTGAACCGTCGGCCTTTATTGTATATCCAGACAATAAGCTTTACGAAGCATTGATCCCCTTCTCATCTAATCTCTTGGTTGTGTTCATTTTGGTCCTGAACAATTTTTTGGTTCTACGAGTGTTTTACAGAATAAAAGCCTTTTAATATTCTCATAGAGCCGACCCAGCTCACACTAACATAGGTGATCGCAACCATTAAGTGTATCCTACATATACCCCACTTGTTATTTCCAAGATATGGTCATCATTAAAAAACATAGTTTTATCCTTTAAAACTTCTGTAGGCATGCATTATATTTTGCACCATAGGAATGGAGTGGGACCAAGTCCAGACAAATGCATTACTTCTTGAGTTACTCATAACTGGTTTGCCTATTGATCCTAGTCTGTGGGATCTCCAGTCGCTAGGATAGGTTTCCGTATAAGGTAACTCTTGTTGGTTTAGGCTTTTAAACCCATTCCCCTCGATGCGCAGTCAATTTTCTCTCTTGATAAACCTTTAGTAAATGGATCCGCTAGGTTATCATTTGTCCTCATATAATCAATGGAAATAGTTCCATTAGAGAGTAACTGCCTAACTGTGTTATGGCGACGACGTATGTGTCGTGATTTGCCATTATACACAAGGTTTTTCGCTCTACTTAGCGCTGCTTGATAATCGCAGTGAATACATATGGCCGTCACAGGTTTTGGCCAAAATGGAATATCTTCTAAGAATTGACGAAGCCATTCTGCCTCTTCGCCTGCTTTATCTAATGCGATAAACTTAGATTCCATGGTGGATCGAGCTATGCATGTTTGTTTAGTAGATTTCCATGACACTGCTGCTCCTGCAAGGGTAAAGACATAACCACTCGTTGATTTTGATTCCTCTGAATCTGCAATCCAGTTTGCATCACTATATCCTTCTAAGACGGCAGGATATTTTCCATAATGTAAGGAAAAATTAGTGGTATTCTTTAAATATCCCAACACTCTCATTAGTGCTTTCCAGTGTTCCTTCCCTGGATTTACTTGTATACCTGCTTAGTCGACTTACCGCGTAAGCAATATCCGGTCTGGTGCAATTCATCAGATACATTAAGCATCCTATTACACGAGATTATTCCAGTTGCATTACACTCTCATCAGTGTTTTTATGCAGTACTTCCGATGGATTAAAAGGTGTCCTCACTCCTTTAATTCCATACTCTTGGAATTTTTCAATCACTTTGTCTACATAGTGTGACTGAGATAGTTCAATTCCATTAGGTGTTCATATTATTTTGATTTCCAA
Source organism: Allium cepa (assembly GCA_030765085.1). Taxonomy (NCBI): domain Eukaryota; kingdom Viridiplantae; phylum Streptophyta; class Magnoliopsida; order Asparagales; family Amaryllidaceae; genus Allium; species Allium cepa. The sequence continues at coordinate 834,085,682 of CM060941.1, forward strand.
AATAACGTCCGCAACTCCTAAGTCTTTCATATCGAAATTGTTGATTAACATCCTCTTTATAGTCTCTATTACTTTAGTATTAAGACCAAAGATTAGCATATCGTCTACATATAGACCAATCATCACATATGATTGTCCAACATGTTTGTAATAAACACATTTATCACATTCATTTATACAAAAACCATTTTTCATCATGACACTGTCAAATTTTTCATGCCATTGTTTTGGAGCTTGTTTTAGTCCGTATAGTGATTTCACTAACCGACATACTTTTTTTTCACTTCCTTTGGAAATAAAACCCTCAGGTTGCTCCATGTAAATCTCCTCATCGACATCTCCATTTAAGAATGCTGTTTTGACACCCATCTGATGAATTTCCAGATTATATATGGAAGCAATTGCTATTAACATTCTTATAGAGGTTATTCGTGTAACCGGTGAATAGGTATCAAAGAAGTCTACTTCTTCTTTTTGACGATATCCTTTGGCTACCAATCTGGCTTTATATTTATCTATAGAGCCGTCTGATTTCAATTTCTTCTTGAAAATCCATTTGCAGCCAATTGGTTTTATTCCAGGTGGAATATCAACTATTTCCCAAGTTTTATTACTTAGAATTGAATCAATCTCACTTTGGATTGTGAGGAACTTTGTTTAATATGTGATTAGACATATTTAAGGCTTCCCCCCACAAGTTCGTCGGTAGACCAGAAGTTAAAAGCATGGCAGTAATCATGTCTTTTAACGTTCTGTTCTTCCTCTCGGCTACACCATTTTGTTGTGGTGAATATGGAACTGTTGTTTGATGAATTATACCATTTTCGGCATAGAACTGTTCAAATGGTGATTCATATTCTCCACCTCGATCAGATCTCAATATCTTGATCTTTTTATTTAACTGATTTTCTACCTCAGCCTTGTATTTTATAAACGCTGTGATTGCTTCATCTTTACTATTTAAAAGATATACATAGCAATATCGCGTATAATCGTCAATAAAAGTAATGAAATACTTTTTCCCACCTCTTGTAGGTAGTGATTAAAAATCACATAAATCTGTATGTACCAAACCTAATGGTTCGGTGCTTCTGTCAACACATTTAAATGGTTGTTTGACCATTTTTGCTTCTACACATGTCTCACATTTGTAGTTCTTATCTACTTGGAAATTTGGAATCAATCCCAAGTTTGATAATTTCTTCATTTTTTGGAAGTTTACGTGTCCTAATCTATCGTGGCATAGTAAAATTTCATGCTCAAGCAAGTAAGAGACTTCAATTTTATTAATAGCACAATCAGAATACATAGATTTATTGCCGATAACGGCTATGTTTGTCTTAAATAGGCCATCACATAAATATCCCCTTCCTATATACATTCCAGCTTTGGACAGAACCATTTTGTCTGACTCAAACACCATCTTGAATCCCTTCTTTGATAGGACTGCACCAGAGATGAGATTCTTGCGTATGTCTGGAACGTGAAGCACGTCGTTCAATTTGACAGTTTTTCCAGAAGTGAACTTGAGGATAACTGTGCCACTGCCTTCGATCATGGAAACTGCAGAATTACCCATGTAGAGTCTTTCTTCCCGATCGAATTTCTGGTATGTTGAAAACATGGATTTTTTCAGAGCAAACATGACGAGTAGCTCTTGTGTCAACCCACCATTGGTTAGGGTTCTGAACCAAATTGCATTCAGAAATAACCGCTGAAAAGTTGGACTTATCCATTTTCATGTTGTCAACTGTTAACATCTCTGTTTTAGCGTAAAACAGTAAAATTCTTAAGATTTTATACGTCTATTGTACTAAAATAGATAGCACGCTACAATAAACTCGTCGCACAAGTTTATTAATTAGAATTCCACTACGCTGGAATTCTGTATTAGATAAATGTAACAATAAGTTACGTTGTAAATAAATTACAACAACAACGTTATACTATTGTAAGAAATAGTACAACTTATAAACGGGAAAGATTACAGTGAATCTAACCAGTATATAAAGGAAATTCCGTCTGAGGCTTGTCGTAACAATTTCCTTAAGAATTTTATTTCAAAACTCTCCCAAGATACAACAGACGTAATCTGCACGAGATTGTAATGAGTATGTCAACTCTGTGATATGTATGGAATATAGAGCAGTAGAGCAAAGAAGCAGAAGAAATTAGATTGGAATTGGATGAGAATGTGATCAGTATTCTCTCCTATTTATAATTTCGTCCGCGTCCCTTCAAACAGTCGCGTCCGCTTGACGGGTCGCATCCGTTGCCTTTTGGTCGCTGCTGTTCGTTAACGGGTCGCGCCCGTCTGCTACTGTTTCGCACCCGCTCGTACCGCCTGGTACTGTTTTGCCTATACCGCTTCAGTCTGGTCGCACCCGCTCGCGTTTGGCCGCACCTGTTTGCTACTAACGGGTCGCACCCGCTACTGTTCGCGTCCGCTTATGAACAGTCGCATTTCCTCAGGCAAAAACCCCGCGTCCGTCTTCACCCGCCCGCTTCTCTTCAAATTCCAGGCCCAGCCCAGTTTCAGACGAAGCCCAAAACAGTTAAACAGTGGCCTAGTAAAAAGAATGGACATTTTAGACCCGAACCCAAACCCAGCCCGGTTCGGTCGGACGGACGGCGGCGACGGCGCGAGCGCGCGTGTGTGATGCATGATCTACCTCCTCACAACGAACCATACATTTGGGAGCCCCAGGCCCCCAACCTCCACTTTGACAAAGCTATTAATATACTTGGCTTTCTTAGTGTATTAGGCGATGTGGGACAATATGTGTATTTGTCATTCATTTTTTTACTATATGAATTCCAACAATCCCCCACATGAATGATAATATACATATCCCCGACACAAAGCGAAATATCATAGAGTACATATGGAATAATGCTTTATCGTGGATAAGTAGGTATTTCACTTTGAACTTTCCCTAGTTAAAACTTATCGGATCTACTTGGCTAATCGGTGAATTATTTCATCTTGAACCGTCAGCCTTTATTGTATATCCAGACAATAAGCTTTACGAAGCATTGATTCCCTTCTCATCCAATCTCTTGGTTGTGTTCATTTTGGTCCTGAACAATTTTTTGGTTCTGCAAGTGTTTTAGAGAATAAAAGCCTTTTAATATTCTCATAGAGCCGACCCAGCTCACACTAACATAGGTGATCGCAACCATTAAGAGTATCCTACATATACCCCACTTGTTATTTCCAAGATATGGTCATCATTAAAAAACATAGTTTTATCCTTTAAAACTTCTGTAGGCATGCATTTTATTTTGCACCATAGGAATGGAGTGGGACCAAGTCCAGACAAATGCATTACTTCTTGAGTTACTCATAACTGGTTTGCCTATTGATCCTAGTCCGTGAGATCTCCAATCGCTAGGATAGGTTTCCGTATAAGGTAACTCTTGTTGGTTTAGGCTTTTAAACCCATTCCCCTCAATGCGCAGTCAATTTTCTCTCTTGATAAACCTTTAGTAAATGGATTCGCTAGGTTATCATTTGTCCTCACATAATCAATGGAAATAGTTCCATTAGAGAGTAACTGCCTAACAGTGTTATGGCGACGACGTATGTGTCGTGATTTGCCATTATACACAAGGTTTTTCGCTCTACTTAGCGCTGCTTGATTATCGCAGTGAATACATATGGCCGTCACAGGTTTTGGCCAAAATGGAATATCTTCTAAGAATTGACGAAGCCATTATGCCTCTTCGCCTGCTTTATCTAATGCGATAAACTCAGATTCCATGGTGGATCGAGCTATGCATGTTTGTTTAGTAGATTTCCATGACACTGCTGCTCCTACAAGGGTAAAGACATAACCACTCATTGATTTTGATTCCTCTGAATCTGCAATCCAGTTTGCATCACTATATCCTTCAAAGATGGCAGGATATTTTCCATAATGTAAGGAAAAATTAGTGGTATTCTTTAAATATCCCAACACTCGAATTAGTGCTTTCCAGTGTTCCTTCCCTGGATTACTTGTATACCTGCTTAGTCGACTTACCGCGTAAGCAATATCCGGTCTGGTGCAATTCATCAGATACATTAAGCATCCTATTACACGAGAATATTCCGGTTGCATTACACTCTCATCAGTGTTTTTATGCAGTACTTCCGATGGATTAAAAGGTGTCCTCACTCCTTTAATTCCATACTCTTGGAATTTTTCAATCACTTTGTCTACATAGTGTGACTGAGATAGTTCAATTCCATTAGGTGTTCTTTTTATTTTGATTTCCAAAATAACGTCCGCAACTCCTAAGTCTTTCATATCAAAATTGTTGATTAACATCCTCTTTATAGTCTTTATTACTTTAGTATTAAGACCAAAGATTAGCATATCGTCTACATATAGACAAATCATCACATATGATTGTCCAACATGTTTGTAATAAACACATTTATCACATTCATTTATACGAAAACCATTTTTCATCATGACACTATCAAATTTTTCATGCCATTGTTTTGGAGCTTGTTTTAGTCCGTATGGTGATTTCACTAACCGACATACTTTGTTTTCATTTCCTTTGGAAATAAAACCCTCAGGTTGCTCCATGTAAATCTCCTCATCGAGATCTCCATTTAAGAATGCTGTTTTGACATCCATCTGATGAATTTCCAGATTATATATGGAAGCAATTGCTATTAACATTCTTATAGAGGTTATTCGTGTAACCGGTGAATAGGTATCAAAGAAGCCTACTCCTTCTTTTTGACGATATCCTTTGGCTACCAATCTGGCTTTATATTTATCTATAGAGCCGTCTGATTTCAATTTCTTCTTGAAAATCCATTTGCAGCCAATTGGTTTTATTCCAGGTGGAATATCAACTATTTCCCAAGTTTTATTACTTAGAATTGAATCATTCTCACTTTGGATTGCTTCTTTCCAACATGAAGATTCAGAAGATGACATTGCTTCCTTGTACGTTTGAGGTTCGTGTTCTAACATATAAGTTAAAAAATCCGAACCAAATGTTTTAGAAGTTATTGCCCTTACGCTTCTTCTTGGTTCAACCTCCTCCTTGTCCTGATAAGTTTCATCTTCACATGTCTCATCTCTGTTCTAACCAGTATATAAAGGGAATTCCGTCTGAGGCTTGTCGTAACAATTTCCTTAAGAATTTTATTTCAAAACTCTCCCAAGATACAACAGACGTAATCTGCACGAGATTGTAATGAGTATGTCAACTATGTGATATGTATGGAATATAGAGCAGTAGAGCAAAGAAGCAGAAGAAATTAGATTGGAATTGGATGAGAATGTGATCAGTATTCTCTCCTATTTATAATTTCGTCCACATCCCTTCAAACAGTCGCGTCCGCTTGACGGGTCGCACCCGTTGCCTTTTGGTCGCTGCTTTTCGTTAACGGGTCGCGCCCGCCTGCTATTGTTTCGCACCCGCTCGTACCGCATGGTACTGTTTTGCCTGTACCGCTTCAGTCGGGTCGCACCCGCTCGTGTTTGGCTGCACCTGTTTGCTACTAACGGGTCGCACCCGCTACTGTTCGCGTCCGCTTATGAACAGTCGCATGTCCTCAGGCAAAAACCCCGTGTCCGCCTTCACCCCCCCGCTTCTCTTCAAATTCCAGGCCCAACCCAGTTTCAGACGAAGCCAAAAACCGTTAAACAGTGGCCTAGTAAAAAGAATGGTCATTTTAGACCCGAACCCAAACCCAAACCCGGCCCGGTTCGGTCGGACGGACGGCGGCGGCGGCGCGCGCGCGTGTGATGCATGATCTCCCTCCTCGCAACGAAGCATACATTTGGGAGCCCCAGACCCCCAACCTCCACTTTGAGGAAGCTATTAATATAGCTGGCTTTCTTAGTGTATTAGGCGATGTGGGACAATATGTGTATTTGTCATTCATTTTTCACTATAGGAATTCCAACAATCCCCCACATGAATGATAACATACATATCCCCCACACAAAGCGAAATATCACAGAGAACATATGGAATAATACTTTATCGTGGATAAGTAGATATTTCACTTTGAACTTCCCTCGTTAAAACTTATCGGATCTACTTGGCTAATCGGTGAATTATTTCATCTTGAACCGTCGGCCTTTATTGTATATCCAGACAATAAGCTTTACGAAGCATTGATCCCCTTCTCATCTAATCTCTTGGTTGTGTTCATTTTGGTCCTGAACAATTTTTTGGTTCTACGAGTGTTTTACAGAATAAAAGCCTTTTAATATTCTCATAGAGCCGACCCAGCTCACACTAACATAGGTGATCGCAACCATTAAGTGTATCCTACATATACCCCACTTGTTATTTCCAAGATATGGTCATCATTAAAAAACATAGTTTTATCCTTTAAAACTTCTGTAGGCATGCATTATATTTTGCACCATAGGAATGGAGTGGGACCAAGTCCAGACAAATGCATTACTTCTTGAGTTACTCATAACTGGTTTGCCTATTGATCCTAGTCTGTGGGATCTCCAGTCGCTAGGATAGGTTTCCGTATAAGGTAACTCTTGTTGGTTTAGGCTTTTAAACCCATTCCCCTCGATGCGCAGTCAATTTTCTCTCTTGATAAACCTTTAGTAAATGGATCCGCTAGGTTATCATTTGTCCTCATATAATCAATGGAAATAGTTCCATTAGAGAGTAACTGCCTAACTGTGTTATGGCGACGACGTATGTGTCGTGATTTGCCATTATACACAAGGTTTTTCGCTCTACTTAGCGCTGCTTGATAATCGCAGTGAATACATATGGCCGTCACAGGTTTTGGCCAAAATGGAATATCTTCTAACAATTGACGAAGCCATTCTGCCTCTTCGCCTGCTTTATCTAATGCGATAAACTTAGATTCCATGGTGGATCGAGCTATGCATGTTTGTTTAGTAGATTTCCATGACACTGCTGCTCCTGCAAGGGTAAAGACATAACCACTCGTTGATTTTGATTCCTCTGAATCTGCAATCCAGTTTGCATCACTATATCCTTCTAAGACGGCAGGATATTTTCCATAATGTAAGGAAAAATTAGTGGTATTCTTTAAATATCCCAACACTCTCATTAGTGCTTTCCAGTGTTCCTTCCCTGGATTTACTTGTATACCTGCTTAGTCGACTTACCGCGTAAGCAATATCCGGTCTGGTGCAATTCATCAGATACATTAAGCATCCTATTACACGAGATTATTCCAGTTGCATTACACTCTCATCAGTGTTTTTATGCAGTACTTCCGATGGATTAAAAGGTGTCCTCACTCCTTTAATTCCATACTCTTGGAATTTTTCAATCACTTTGTCTACATAGTGTGACTGAGATAGTTCAATTCCATTAGGTGTTCATATTATTTTGATTTCCAAAATAACGTCCGCAACTCCTAAGTCTTTCATATCGAAATTGTTGATTAACATCCTCTTTATAGTCTCTATTACTTTAGTATTAAGACCAAAGATTAGCATATCGTCTACATATAGACCAATCATCACATATGATTGTCCAACATGTTTGTAATAAACACATTTATCACATTCATTTATACAAAAACCATTTTTCATCATGACACTGTCAAATTTTTCATGCCATTGTTTTGGAGCTTGTTTTAGTCCGTATAGTGATTTCACTAACCGACATACTTTTTTTTCACTTCCTTTGGAAATAAAACCCTCAGGTTGCTCCATGTAAATCTCCTCATCGACATCTCCATTTAAGAATGCTGTTTTGACACCCATCTGATGAATTTCCAGATTATATATGGAAGCAATTGCTATTAACATTCTTATAGAGGTTATTCGTGTAACCGGTGAATAGGTATCAAAGAAGTCTACTTCTTCTTTTTGATGATATCCTTTGGCTACCAATCTGGCTTTATATTTATCTATAGAGCCGTCTGATTTCAATTTCTTCTTGAAAATCCATTTGCAGCCAATTGGTTTTATTCCAGGTGGAATATCAACTATTTCCCAAGTTTTATTACTTAGAATTGAATCAATCTCACTTTGGATTGTGAGGAACTTTGTTTAATATGTGATTAGACATATTTAAGGCTTCCCCCCACAAGTTCGTCGGTAGACCAGAAGTTAAAAGCATGGCAGTAATCATGTCTTTTAACGTTCTGTTCTTCCTCTCGGCTACACCATTTTGTTGTGGTGAATATGGAACTGTTGTTTGATGAATTATACCATTTTCGGCATAGAACTGTTCAAATGGTGATTCATATTCTCCACCTCGATCAGATCTCAATATCTTGATCTTTTTATTTAACTGATTTTCTACCTCAGCCTTGTATTTTATAAACGTTGTGATTGCTTCATCTTTACTATTTAAAAGATATACATAGCAATATCGCGTATAATCGTCAATAAAAGTAATGAAATACTTTTTCCCACCTCTTGTAGGTAGTGATTAAAAATCACATAAATCTGTATGTACCAAACCTAATGGTTCGGTGCTTCTGTCAACACATTTAAATGGTTGTTTGATCATTTTTGCTTCTACACATGTCTCACATTTGTAGTTCTTATCTACTTGGAAATTTGGAATCAATCCCAAGTTTGATAATTTCTTCATTTTTTGGAAGTTTACGTGTCCTAATCTATCGTGGCATAGTAAAATTTCGTGCTCAAGCAAGTAAGAGACTTCAATTTTATTAATAGCACAATCAGAATACATAGATTTATTGCCGATAACGGCTATGTTTGTCTTAAATAGGCCATCACATAAATATCCCCTTCCTATATACATTCCAGCTTTGGACAGAACCATTTTGTCTGACTCAAACACCATCTTGAATCCGTTCTTTGATAGGACTGCACCAGAGATGAGATTCTTGCGTATGTCTGGAACGTGAAGCACGTCGTTCAATTTGACAGTTTTTCCAGAAGTGAACTTGAGGATAACTGTGCCACTGCCTTCGATCATGGAAACTGCAGAATTACCCATGTAGAGTCTTTCTTCCCGATCGAATTTCTGGTATGTTGAAAACATGGATTTTTTCAGAGCAAACATGACGAGTAGCTCCTGTGTCAACCCACCATTGGTTAGGGTTCTGAACCAAATTGCATTCAGAAATAACCGCTGAAAAGTTGGACTTATCCATTTTCATGTTGTCAACTGTTAACATCTCTGTTTTAGCGTAAAACAGTAAAATTCTTAAGATTTTATACGTCTATTGTACTAAAATAGATAGCACGCTACAATAAACTCGTCGCACAAGTTTATTAATTAGAATTCCACTACGCTGGAATTCTGTATTAGATAAATGTAACAATAAGTTACGTTGTAAATAAATTACAACAACAACGTCATACTATTGTAAGAAATAGTACAACTTATAAACGGGAAAGATTACAGTGAATCTAACCAGTATATAAAGGAAATTCCGTCTGAGGCTTGTCGTAACAATTTCCTTAAGAATTTTATTTCAAAACTCTCCCAAGATACAACAGACGTAATCTGCACGAGATTGTAACGAGTATGTCAACTCTGTGATATGTATTGAATATAGAGCAGTAGAGCAAAGAAGCAGAAGAAATTAGATTGGAATTGGATGAGAATGTGATCAGTATTCTCTCCTATTTATAATTTCGTCCGCATCCCTTCAAACAGTCGCGTCCGCTTGACGGGTCGCACCCGTTGCCTTTTGGTCGCTGCTATTCGTTAACGGGTCGCGCCCGCCTGCTACTGTTTCACACCCGCTCGTACCGCCTGGTACTGTTTTGCCTGTACCACTTCAGTCGGGTCGCACCCACACGCGTTTGGCCGCACCTGTTTGCTACTAACGGGTCGCATCCGCTACTGTTCGCGTCCGCTTATGAACAGTCGCATCTCCTCAGGCAAAAACCCCGCGTCCGTCTTCACCCATCCGCTTCTCTTCAAATTCCAGGCCCAGCCAAGTTTCAGACAAAGCCCAAAACCGTTAAACAGTGGCCTAGTAAAAAGAATGGTCATTTTAGACCCGAACCCAAACCCAAACCCGGCCCGGTTCGGTCGGACGGCGGAGGCGGCGCGCGCGCGTGTGTGATGCATGATCTCCCTCCTCACAACGAACCATACATTAAGGAGCCCCAGGCCCCCAACCTCCACTTTGAGAAAGCTATTAATATACTTGGCTTTCTTAGTGTATTAGGCGATGTGGGACAATATGTGTATTTGTCATTCATTTTTCACTATAGGAATTCCAAAAGTCCCCCACATGAATGATAATATACATATCCCCCACACAAAGCGAAATATCACGGAGTACATATGGAATAATGCTTTATCGTGGATAAGTAGATATTTCACTTTGAACTTTCCCTAGTTAAAACTTATCGGATCTACTTGGCTAATCAGTTAATTATTTCATCTTGAACCGTCGGCCTTTATTGTATATTCAGACAATAAGCTTTACGAAGCATTGATTCCCTTCTCATCCAATCTCTTGGTTGTGTTCATTTTGGTCCTGAACAATTTTTTGGTTCTGCAAGTGTTTTAGAGAATAAAAGCCTTTTAATATTCTCATAGAGCCGACCCAGCTCACACTAACATAGGTGATCGCAACCATTAAGAGTATCCTACATATACCCCACTTGTTATTTCCAAGATATGGTCATCATTAAAAAACATAGTTTTATCCTTTAAAACTTCTGTAGGCATGCATTATATTTTGCACCATAGGAATGGAGTGGGACCAAGTCCAGACAAATGCATTACTTCTTGAGTTACTCATAACTGGTTTGCCTATTGATCCTAGTCTGTGGGATCTCCAGTCGCTAGGATATGTATCCGTATAAGGTAACTCTTGTTGGTTTAGGCTTTTAAACCCATTTCCCTCGATGCGCAGTCAATTTTCTCTCTTGATAAACCTTTAGTAAATGGATCCGCTAGGTTATCATTTGTCCTCACATAATCAATGGAAATAGTTCCATTAGAGAGTAACTGCCTAACTGTGTTATGACGACGACGTATGTGTCGTGATTTGCCATTATACACAAGGTTTTTCGCTCTACTTAGCGCTGCTTGATTATCGCAGTGAATACATATGGCCGTCACAGGTTTTGGCCAAAATGGAATATCTTCTAAGAATTGACGAAGTCATTCTGCCTCTTCGCCTGCTTTATCTAATGTGATAAACTCAGATTCCATGGTGGATCGAGCTATGCATGTTTGTTTAGTAGATTTCCATGACACTGCTGCTCCTGCAAGTGAAAAGACATAACCACTCGTTGATTTTGATTCCTCTAAATCTGCAATCCAGTTTGCATCACTATATCCTTCTAAGACGGCGGGATATTTTCCATAATGTAAGGAAAAATTAGTGGTATTCTTTAAATATCCCAACACTCTCATTAGTGCTTTCCAGTGTTCCTTCCCTGGATTACTTGTATACCTGCTTAGTCGACTTACCGCGTAAGCAATATCTGGTCTGGTGCAATTCATCAGATACATTAAGCATCCTATTACACGAGAGCATTCCAGTTGCATTACACTCTCATCAGTGTTTTTATGCAGTACTTCCGATGGATTAAAAGGTGTCCTCACTCCTTTAATTCCATACTCTTGGAATTTTTCAATCGCTTTGTCTACATAGTGTGACTGAGATAGTTCAATTCCATTAGGTGTTCTTATTATTTTGATTTCCAAAATAACGTCCGCAACTCCTAAGTCTTTCATATCGAAATTTGATTAACATCCTCTTTATAGTCTCTATTACTTTAGTATTAAGACCAAAGATTAGCATATCGTCTACATATAGACAAATCATCACATATGATTGTCCAACCTGTTAGTAATAAACACATTTATCACATTCATTTATACGAAAACCATTTTTCATCATGTCACTATCAAATTTTCATGCCATTGTTTTGGAGCTTTTTTTAGTCCGTATAGTGATTTCACTAACCGACATACTTTTTTTTCATTTCCTTTGGAAATAAAACCCTCAGGTTGCTCCATGTAAATCTCCTCATCGAGATCTCCATTTAAGAATGCTGTTTTGACATCCATCTGATGAATTTTCAGATTATATATGGAAGCAATTGCTATTAACATTCTTATAGAGGTTATTCGTGTAACCGGTGAATAGGTATCAAAGAAGTCTACTCCTTCTTTTTGACGATATCCTTTGGCTACCAATCTGGCTTTATATTTATCTATAGAGCCGTCTGATTTCAATTTCTTCTTGAAAATCCATTTGCAGCCAATTGGTTTTATTCCAGGTGGAATATCAACTATTTCCCAAGTTTTATTACTTAGAATTGAATCAATCTCACTTTGGATTGTGAGGAACTTTGTTTAATATGTGATTAGACATATTTAAGGCTTCCCCCCACAAGTTCGTCGGTAGACCAGAAGTTAAAAGCATGGCAGTAATCATGTCTTTTAACGTTCTGTTCTTCCTCTCGGCTACACCATTTTGTTGTGGTGAATATGGAGCTGTTGTTTGATGAATTATACCATTTTTGGCACAGAACTGTTCAAATGGTGATTCATATTCTCCACCTCGATCAGATCTCAATATCTTGATCTTTTTATTTAACTGATTTTCTACCTCAGCCTTGTATTTTATAAACGCTGTGATTGCTTCATCTTTACTATTTAAAAGATATACATAGCAATATCGCGTATAATCGTCAATAAAAGTAATGAAATACTTTTTCCCACCTCTTGTAGGTAGTGATTAAAAATCACATAAATCTGTATGTACCAAACCTAATGGTTCGGTGCTTCTGTCAACAGATTTAAATGGTTGTTTGACCATTTTTGCTTCTACACATGTCTCACATTTGTAGTTCTTATCTACTTGGAAATTTGGAATCAATCCCAAGTTTGATAATTTCTTCATTTTTTGGAAGTTTACGTGTCCTAATCTATCGTGGCATAGTAAAATTTCGTGCTCAAGCAAGTAAGAGACTTCAATTTTATTAATAGCACAATCAGAATACATAGATTTATTGCCGATAACAGCTATGTTTGTCTTAAATAGGCCATCACATAAATATCCCCTTCCTATATACATTCCAGCTTTGGACAGAACCATTTTGTCTGACTCAAACACCATCTTGAATCCCTTCTTTGATAGGACTGCACCAGAGATGAGATTCTTGCGTATGTCTGGAACGTGAAGCATGTCATTCAATTTGACAGTTTTTCCAGAAGTGAACTTGAGGATAACTGTGCCACTGCCTTCGATCATGGAAACTGCAGAATTACCCATGTAGAGTCTTTCTTCCCGATCGAATTTCTGGTATGTTGAAAACATGGATTTTTTCAGAGCAAACATGACGAGTAGCTCCTGTGTCAACCCACCATTGGTTAGGGTTCTGAACCAAATTGCATTCAGAAATAACCGCTGAAAAGTTGGACTTATCCATTTTCATGTTGTCAACTGTTAACATCTCTGTTTTAGCGTAAAACAGTAAAATTCTTAAGATCTTATACGTCTAGTGTACTAAAACAGATAGCACGCTACAATAAACTCGTCGCACAAGTTTATTAATTAGAATTCCACTACGCTGGAATTCTGTATTAGATAAATGTAACAATAAGTTACGTTGTAAATAAATTACAACAACAACGTTATACTATTGTAAGAAATAGTACAACTTATAAACGGAAAAGATTACAGTGAATCTAACCAGTATATAAAGGAAATTCCGTCTGAGGCTTGTCGTAACAATTTCCTTAAGAATTTTATTCAAAACTCTCCCAAGATACAACAGACGTAATCTGCACGAGATTGTAATGAGTATGTAAACTCTGTGATATGTATGGAATATAGGGCAGTAGAGCAAAGAAGCAGAAGAAATTAGATTGGAATTTGATGAGAATGTGATCAGTATTCTCTCCTATTTATAATTTCGTCTGCATCCCTTCAAACAGTCGCGTCCGCTTGACGGGTCGCACCCGTTGCCTTTTGGTCGCTGCTGTTCGTTAACGGGTCGCGCCCGCCTGCTATTGTTTCGCACCCGCTCGTACCGCCTAGTACTGTTTTTCCTGTACCGCTTCAGTCGGGTCGCACCCGCTCGCGTTTGGCCGCACCTGTTTGCTTCTAACGGGTCGCATCCGCTACTGTTCGCGCCCGCTTATGAACAGTCGCATCTCCTCAGGCAAAAACCCCGCGTTCGTCTTCACCCGCCCGCTTCTCTTCAAATTACAGGCCCAGCCCAGTTTCAGAAAAAGCCCAAAACCGTTAAACAGTGGCCTAGTAAAAAGAATGGTCATTTTAGACCCGAACCCAAACCCGGCCCGGTTCGGTCGGACGGACGGCGGCGGCGGCGCGCGCGCGCGCGTGATGCATGATCTCCCTCCTCAAAACGAAGCATACATTTGGGAGCCCCAGGCCCCCAACCTCCACTTTGAGAAAGCTATTAATATACTTGGCTTTCTTAGTGTATTAGGCGATGTGGGACAATATGTGTATTTGTCATTCATTTTTCACTATAGGAATTCCAACAGCCCCCCACATGAATGATAATATACATATCCCCCACACAAAGCGAAATATCACAGAATACATATGGAATAATGCTTTATCGTGGATAAGTAGATATTTCACTTTGAACTTTCCCTAGTTAAAACTTATCGGATCTACTTGGTTAATCGGTGAATTATTTCCTCTTGAACCGTCGGCCTTTATTGTATATCCAGACAATAAGCTTTACGAAGCATTGATTCCCTTCTCATCCAATCTCTTGGTTGTGTTCATTTTGGTCCTGAACAATTTTTTGGTTCTGCAAGTGTTTTAGAGAATAAAAGCCTTTTAATATTCTCATAGAGCTGACCAAGCTCACACTAAGATAGGTGATCGCAACCATTAAGAGTATGCTACATATACCCCACTTGTTATTTCCAAGATATGGTGATCATTAAGAAACATAGTTTTATCCTTTAAAACTTCTATAGGCATGCATTATATTTTGCATCATAGGAATGGAGTGGGACCAAGTCCAGACAAATGCATTACTTCTTGAGTTACTCATAACTGGTTTGCCTATTGATCCTAGTCCGTGGATCTCCAGTCGCTAGGATATGTTTCTGTATAAGGTAACTCTTGTTGGTTTAGGCTTTTAAACCCATTCCCCTCGATGCACAGTCAATTTTCTCTCTTGATAAACCTTTAGTAAATGGATCCGCTAGGTTATCATTTGTCCTCACATAATCAATGGAAATAGTTCCATTAGAGAGTAACTGCCTAACTGTGTTATGGCGACGACGTATGTGTCGTGATTTGCCATTATACACAAGGTTTTTCGCTCTACTTAGCGCTGCTTGATTATCGCAGTGAATACATATGGCCGTCACAGGTTTTGGCCAAAATGGAATATCTTCTAAGAATTGACGAAGCCATACTGCCTCTTCGCCTGCTTTATCTAATGGGATAAACTCAGATTCCATGGTGGATCGAGCTATGCATGTTTGTTTAGTAGATTTCCATGACACTGCTGCTCCTGCAAGGGTAAAGACATAACCACTCGTTGATTTTGAATCCTCTAAATCTGCAATCCAGTTTGCATCGCTATATCCTTCTAAGACGGCAGGATATTTTCCATAATGTAAGAAAAAATTAGTGGTATTCTTTAAATATCCCAACACTCTCATTAGTGCTTTCCAGTGTTCCTTCCCTGGATTACTTGTATACCTGCTTAGTCGACTTACCGCATAAGCAATATCTGGTCTGGTGCACTTCATCAGATACATTGAGCATCCTATTACACTAGAGTATTCCAGTTGCATTACACTCTCATCGGTGTTTTTATGCAGTACTTTCGATGGATTAAAAGGTGTCCTCACTCCTTTAATTCCATACTCTTGGAATTTTTCAATCACTTTGTCTACATAGTGTGACTGAGATAGTTTAATTCCATTAGGTGTTCTTATTATTTTGATTTCCAAAATAACGTCCGCAACTCCTAAGTCTTTCATATCGAAATTGTTGATTAACATCCTCTTTATAGTCTCTATTACTTTAGTATTAAGACCAAAGATTAGCATATCGTCTACATATAGACAAATCATCACATATGATTGTCCAACCTGTTTGTAATAAACACATTTATCACATTCATTTATACGAAAACCATTTTTCATCATGACACTATCAAATTTTTCATGCCATTGTTTTGGAGCTTGTTTTAGTCCGTATGGTGATTTCACTAACCGACATACTTTGTTTTCATTTTCTTTGGAAATAAAACCCTCAGGTTGCTCCATGTAAATCTCCTCATCGAGATCTCCATTTAAGAATGTTGTTTTGACATCCATCTGATGAATTTCCAGATTATATATGGAAGCAATTGCTATTAACATTCCTATAGAGGTTATTCGTGTAACCGGTGAATAGGTATCAAAGAAGTCTACTCCTTCTTTTTGACGATATCCTTTGGCTACCAATCTGGCTTTATATTTATCTATAGAGCCGTCTGATTTCAATTTCTTCTTGAAAATCCATTTGCAGCCAATTGGTTTTATTGCAGGTGGAATATCAACTATTTCCCAAGTTTTATTACTTAGAATTGAATCAATCTCACTTTGGATTGTGAGGAACTTTGTTTAATATGTGATTAGACATATTTAAGGCTTCCCCCCACAAGTTCGTCGGTAGACCAGAAGTTAAAAGCATGGCAGTAATCATGTCTTTTGACGTTCTGTTCTTCCTCTCGGCTACACCATTTTGTTGTGGTGAATATGGAGCTGTTGTTTGATGAATTATACCATTTTCGGCACAGAACTGTTCAAATGGTGATTCATATTCTCCACCTCGATCAGATCTCAATATCTTGATCTTTTTATTTAACTGATTTTCTACCTCAGCCTTGTATTTTATAAACGCTGTGATTGCTTCATCTTTACTATTTAAAAGATATACATAGCAATATCGCGTATAATCGTCAATAAAAGTAATGAAATACTTTTTCCCACCTCTTGTAGGTAGTGATTAAAAATCACATAAATCTGTATGTACCAAACCTAATGGTTCGGTGCTTCTGTCAACAGATTTAAATGGTTGTTTGACCATTTTTGCTTCTACACATGTCTCACATTTGTAGTTCTTATCTACTTGGAAATTTGGAATCAATCCCAAGTTTGATAATTTCTTCATTTTTCGGAAGTTTACGTGTCCTAATCTATCATGCCATAGTAAAATTTCGTGCTCAAGCAAGTAAGAGACTTCAATTTTATTAATAGCACAATCAGAATACGTAGATTTATTGCCGATAACGGCTATGTTTGTCTTAAATAGGCCATCACATAAATATCCCCTTCCTATATACATTCCATCTTTGGACAGAACCATTTTGTCTGACTCGAACACCATCTTGAATCCCTTCTTTGATAGGACTGCACCAGAGATGAGATTCTTGCGTATGTGTGGAACGTGAAGCACGTCATTCAATTTGACAGTTTTTCCAGAAGTGAATTTGAGGATAACTGTGCCACTGCCTTCGATCATGGAAACTGCAGAATTACCCATGTAGAGTTTTTCTTCCCGATCGAATTTCTGGTATGTTGAAAACATGGATTTTTTCAGAGCAAACATGACGAGTAGCTCCTGTGTCAACCCACCATTGGTTAGGGTTCTGAACCAAATTGCATTCAGAAATAACCGCTGAAAAGTTGGACTTATACATTTTCATGTCGTCAACTGTTAACATCTCTGTTTTAGCGTAAAACAGTAAAATTCTTAAGATGTTATACGTCTAGTGTACTAAAACAGATAGCACGCTACAATAAACTCGTCGCACAAGTTTATTAATTAGAATTCCACTACGCTGGAATTCTGTATTAGATAAATGTAACAATAAGTTACGTTGTAAATAAATTACAACAACAACGTTATACTATTGTAAGAAATAGTACAACTTATAAACGGGAAAGATTACAGTGAATCTAACCAGTATATAAAGGAAATTCCGTCTGAGCCTTGTCGTAACAATTTCCTTAAGAATTTTATTTCAAAACTCTCCCAAGATACAACAGACGTAATCTGCACGAGATTGTAATGAGTATGTCAACTCTGTGATATGTATGGAATATAGAGCAGTAGAGCAAAGAAGCAGAAGAAATTAGATTGGAATTGGATGAGAATGTGATCAGTATTCCCTCCTATTTATAATTTCGTCTGCATCCATTCAAACAGTCGCGTCCGCTTGACGGGTCGCACCCGTTGCCTTTTGGTCGCTGCTGTTCGTTAACGGGTCGCGCCCGCCTGCTACTGTTTCGCACCCGCTCGTACCGCCTGGTACTGTTTTGCCTGTACCGCTTCAGTCGGGTCGCACCCGCTCGCGTTTGGCCGCATCTGTTTGCTACTAACGGGTCGCACCCGCTACTGTTCGCGTCCGCTTATGAACAGTCGCATCTCCTCAGGCAAAAACCCCGCGTCCGTCTTCACCCGCCCGCTTCTCTTCAAATTTCAGGCCCAGCCCAGTTTCAGACGAAGCCCAAAACCGTTAAACCGTGGCCTAGTAAAAAGAATTGTCATTCCCGAAACCAAACCCAAACCTCAGTCCGGACGATGGCGCACGTGATGCATGATCTACCTCCTCACAACAAAGCATACATTTCAGAGCCCAAGCCTCCAATCTTCATTTTGAGAAAGCTATTAATATACCTGGCTTTCTTAGTGTATTAGGCGATGTGGGACGATATGTGTATATGTCATTCATTTTTCACTATAGGAATTTCAACATAATTTAGGAAATTTTAGTTTTTTTAACATGATACGGAAGAAGACATTGCTTGCATCACTCTAGTTTACGTATGATTAATATGTTATCTCCATATACATGTTTCAGTATAACCTATACATGTTTCAGTCAAGTACTCAAGAGGGTAAATGCTTCTTATTCTAGCAGCCAACACTTACTGCCTCTACTTTCTAGATTTATTTTAAAAAAATCAATATTCAAATTATCGTACAATTTAGAGTATTTATTTGAACTGCATGAATCTGTCACAAAATAGAATATTATTTTTCTTTTGACGTAAAAAGTACTAAAAATATCTCTTGAATAAAACTAGAATTTGGAGATGTTTACAGGTACTTGTTCCTTTATTTTCTTTTGCTCGTTTTTAAATTTGTTATAGGGATATTTTGCTTAACCGACACCATCTACAATTTACTTTATAGGCAATAACATCAATTTTTTTTTTTGTTTAAATGACGCGAAAAATATAAAATAAAACCCGCTTCTTCTTTTCTGTCAATCTATCTCTCTTTTCGATGAAGTTGCCCCTGTGACCAAGATTTTGGCAGTGGACTTAATTCAGTGAAAAAAGTATCATTCAAGCGTGAAATACAGCTAGTAGTCGTTGGAATTAAATTCAAATATAAATTTGTCCTCGGTACAAATTTTCATTTTTTTCATGTTTATATCAAAAGAATGCTACACTCGTACTCTATCATAAAATGTGAATACTTAAATAAAAATATTTACTAGCGAGTCACACTCTTTTCAGCAAGCGAAAAGAGTGTACTGTCTCAAAAAGGTATGAGACTACTAGCACTTTAGAAAGAGACTGGATACGGTGATTTGGTCCATGTGAAGAGCTTTTAGTTGAGGGTGGCTAATATTATTTAAGGACAAGAAGAATCAAAGATGTAATAAAATTTTACTAAATTGATGAAAGTTGGTGTTATTTTTTTATTAGCTTAGAAAATGGAATGGGATATGGTCAGAGGGCGATACACCACAAATTTGGTAGTAAATTCTGTGGTCACATTATGACCAATTAGGTGGTGGCTAAGTTGTCTTTTCATATTTGCATATTACACTCAGTGTAGAAAACTTGACTCTGGAAACCAAAGCTTGATCTTGTTTCTTATCTTGTTTCCATGAAGGACAAAATATGCGATCGCAATAAATTATATGTTTATTTTTTGCGTAAGCTGGACTGATAATATTTAATGATATGTTTGGAGTCCAAGGTAGATTTAAAATCACCGTGAATGGAATTTCAACCATTTCTCCGATCGTCCTTAAATGTGATTTTTTTGGGTAGTGAACTTTTTGTACTTTGGTTATCATAACATAAAACTCACATGTGGATGTTTGGCAATGACATGCTTTTAGTTTGACCAATCAAATTGATGTTCCTATTCCAAGCATTTTTCCTATAATCATTTTGATGCTGATACATGATAAGCATTATACGTGGAAAGTTTAAACTATATGATGAGGTTTGTGACTGACAAGGGAATATGTTCGATTATCGTTTTCCATTTCTAGAAATTTTTGTTAACATCTGTTTTTTGTAGATAGCTGTTTTACAATTAATGGAGGCTGGCCTTTCCTTTGGATGTTCCCTTATTGTAGAGAAAGAAGCTAACCTTCCCAATAGCTCGAAATGTCCTCATTTCTCATCCATTATATAATAGGCACATGTTTTGCATGCTGTTCTGATTTATATCTTTTATTTAGAAACGTATGAAGCTGAGTTGATTCATAAGGGATTGAAGGTGGAGAAGGAGCATGAGAATAACGGAAGTTTACTTGATCAAACCAGCACTGGTAATGCTGAGCTTCAGATTGTGTTGACTATTATTAGGGATGGATTAAAGGTAGATCCCAAAAAGTATAGGAAGATGAAGGAGAGATTGGTTGGTGTTAGTGAGGTGACTACAACTAGTGTCAGAGGTTGTATCAGATGCAGGCTAGTGGCACTTAATCCTTATGTTTGCAGACTCCAGAATCAGATGAGCTTCACGTATAGTACACAAGCTGTTTTATAACGAACACTGATTTTATAGGGACTTGTGTGTGTATTGCACTGTTTGAATTGGTTTATTCAAATTTTTTTATTATTTGTGTGTTGAGCTCTTTTGCCTGTGTTTGTTATATCCAAGAAACAAGTTAAATTAAATGCCTTTAGTTCTAAGCTGGATGTTCCTATGTCAACATGTGAATTTGCATGAACAAACATTGTTTCAGCATGACAAATGAGATGCTTTGACAGTAATTGTTCTAGAATTCTTTTCCAAACATGGTTTATTATTTTTAAACTTTGTACTAGCCAAGAATAGTCGTGTTTGTGCTATCATAGGGCATGGTTTTGCGAACGGCAAAACTAGAAAATGAATACATACTGCACAAAATCAGCTACACCTCGATCCACATATCAATTACTGCTCCACTAGATTTGTAACCTTCGGAAGATACAATTTAGCTGCATTGGTTAAAAAAGTATACTGTAACATTACATATTTAAAATTCAAAACTTCAATTCTCATAATCCCTCAGCCAAATTTCTCCGTTAAACTAGAGCGGTTCAAAATATATATATTATGGCTATTCTAGTTTTTAAATAGGTATTGATGATCTGCATATTTCGTATATATAAGAGCGAAAGAAAACACATTACATGAAATGGGTTTATAATTTACGTGTAGGAAACGGACCCTGAATACATCATCTTCCATTTTGTTGCTTAAGACCTTTAGGTGAGTGACGTGTCATAATGCATTGCAGACAGGAGTACTGCATTTAACAACATGGCATTGGGGGTTGCAAAAAATGTAAGCAAATATAACTGTAGTAAGAAACAGAGGTCCGAAAGAAAAATAATAAAGGAACAAATACCTACGTTGTTAATTAAAATGAGCAAAAAAAGAGTGCATGGTTCAATTTAGCGAGGACTCGAAGACTGTGAGTATAGATAAGTAAAAGTTCAAAGGAAATCTTAAACAACCGTTTACATCAAAGATGTTTTTTTACTTGACTGCTTCTTGTATACTTGAAGTTTCTTGTAGTTTCAATCTTTTACATGTGCAAAATTTTGGTTTGGATATAACTTCTTTATTTGCTCTTCAAATTACATGCATAAATTCTTTTTGGACATTGAAATTACATATTCATTTCTATTTGCTACATGCTAATAATAATTATCCTCAAATGGAGATTTACTTAATGTATGTGTACCTTTTATATTTCAGTATGATACAAAAGTAGAACTAGAAATTAAAAAAAAAAATCAATCTTCAAATCTATGATGTTTTCGAGGTGGCAAAGGAAAAACCACCTTGTAAAAATAAATTAACTTTAAAAATTATGTTCTAGACTATGAAAATAAAAATGATTGAAACGAGTTGTGGGAAAAAAAGTCCACTATGAAATTGCTCGTTATCTTGGCAATATTTCATTCACACATGAAATGTAATATAGCTAGTTTTAATGCAAAAGTAAGCATTTAAAATGGTGACACTACAAGAAAATGTTCTATTAATAGCAAGCGGGGATAGCACGGAAACATAAATTGCTATGGTTGGACGGTCAGTGGTCATTTAGGTTAAAAGATGGCTCCTGATCACGCTATTATTAACAAAAACAAAAAATTGGCTGTACAATTTACTCTTCCCTCCTTCATACCGTCAAGAACCCATCTTTTTACCTAAAACTTCCAAATCCAAAATTACAAAGTTACGAACTTCACAAATCCCTCTTCGCTTAAAAATTCACAAACTTCATGATCGTCCTTCTCTTGTCCAGCCTGCCAAAGCTCGATTACTCCACCTCGCTTAAGCTCAATCCCTCCAACTCGTTGAAGCTCGATTCCTCCACCTCACTTAAGCTCGATTCTCAATTTTGTTGAAGCACGATTCGTCAACTTAGTCGAAGCATTGAGTGGTACTGAACTCGACACTTTAGGTATATTTTTCAATTTGCCTTTTTTTATGGAGCGATGTGTTCCTTTTAGGGCGTTAGCTATTACTAGACAAAACTGAACGCGCGAATTACATACCATATTATTAAATACACACTTTGCATTTGTATTATTATTATTGAAGGAGATAAGATTGCTAAGATTTATTCCAGCAATTTTTCTTTTATGATAATTTTAAGAAGAATTTTCCATTAATACTTAGTCTTGATTTAGTGAAGTTACAGTACGCACTTGCGATTAAAGTGTTGTTTTGATAATTTTCAAAAGAATTTTCCAATATTAAGACAAAGTCCAGAATAATGTTATAGAACACACTTGCTATTCCTTAACTGCACCGAAGCATTTGCTGAAGAATGTTTTTATTTTTTGCATTTGCTTCTTCGGTGTGGCTTCCATATTCTAGATGGTAGAAATGAAAATTTAAGTTTATTTTTTTGTGAGTTAGAAAAAGTGAATGCATATATGTATTTAAAGTTTATATTTGTAAGGTATATTTATCAAGATTATCATAAGTACCATTTCAAACTGAATGCATTTCGCTATAAATCAACACTTAGATTGTTTTTTGGTATGTACAAATCTAGATCATATTTGTTGTGATGATAGAGTGGTTGTATGAGGCATGATATTTGAAATATGGTATAGCTTCGACTATTTTGTATCTATTTTATTTTTATTTTATAAGATATTTTTTGTTATTTCATTCTATGAGTCACCAATGCTATGTTTTTCGGAGTGATAATCATCATGATGTACTTTTAATCTTTATTAAATTTTAGATTTTTGAACACTTCATGGTTGAGATTCTGCATTTATTTGTATATACAAGTAGTTCTGAAACTTATATTGTTTATGTAGTTACCTTGATCATTTAAGTTAAAATAGGTGCTATTTGAATATTCACTCCTTTTTCCTGGATGATGGTCTTGGTATAAAAAATTGATACAGCTACATCAAAGAAAAATATGTGAGGGTAGTATAAGGAAGAATAATGAATATTATAGTATTTTGAACGTATGGGTTCAACCTACCCTCTTATAAATTAGAGATATAAATACTAAAGTTATTCTAACGCCCATAATTTATTATTTTATCATAGTTTATATTTTTTTTCATGGTAGGTATTTAAGAAAAGTGCTACTGAGCCAGTAAAACGAGTTGAAAAGTTTGGTCGGTGATACGCTTTTGTGATGGATTTTTGTTCTTGGTAGGTTATTCAACTAAAATTTATTTTGGATGGAGCTTAAATTAACATAAAGAATATAGCAATATGGGATGAACCAGTAAAAGATGACATTTAATCTAATTCATCTCATTCTTTCCTTTGATTGCATGATTAAATTTTCACACTATATATTGTGTTTTCTTTTACCTAGAATCGGTCCGTTGTTTAGTTAGGAGAATTATAATACAATTGAACATATGTATTAAGTATGCTACTGTGCAAAGCAACATTTACAATTACATAACGATATTTTGAATACATGCATAAAATATAAACGCTGTTTGGGTTATAATACATAACGGTATTTTCATGCTAGATGGCTTTGCCAATAAATCAATAATACCCACCTTCACATACTAAAAACACCATTATCTGCTTTGGTATATAAATACTTGTAACTAAACTTTTGTTTGAGCTGTAATATTGAATAATAGTTGTGCTGCAAGGTCACAACTTACTACAGGATCAATAATCCCCATGGGGTCGCTTATGTTTTGTTACAAGATTGATACTCATGTGCTTGTACATTTGATATAAATGATGCCCATGGACAAGCTATGTCATATCCCATAGTAGCGACAAAAATTCCTCAAGATTTCCGAGAGCTTCTCTATTATAACTCCAGGCTACCTCTTAAGAGCCAGTTGCTCCACCACCAACTTCACCTCATGCTCAGCCCATACCTGAAATCAATACTCACGCTCAGCCAAGCACAAGCTTAAAAGGTCCAGGTATCAATGTCATGTGACTGTGAATTTATATAAATTTTTATCTCCACTGTCCTGTGACTTTGAATCTATTTCAGGTTTTAAAGGTTTTACTATGTTTGATCACACTATTCACAAAACCACTCCTCCGTTTTTACGTTGGTACCCAGTTGAAAATTTTAATTTTTTTACAATACTACCAGTTTATGTTAATCTTATACAATACAATTTCTATTGTGATTAATCAACGGACTTGCTAATTATATGTAAAATGCATCAAGTTATTGCAAACTATAGTGGAACAAAAACAGTTGAAAAGATTCATGTACTTTTAGAATGCAACAATCAGAAAAATAAAAATCAGTAAATTTGTCAATCTAGTAAGTACCAACCAAATTGCAAAACAAAGAGAACTTCGCATTAGTGAGGCGATTGCCTCAGTTTTGTAACTAAGGCAATGTCTCATTCAAAATTGAAGCGATCGCCTCAGTTCACTGGGCATTAGCCTCAGTTTCACTGAGGCAATGCGTCAGTTAATACTGAGGTTAATTGTCAAATTGCCTCGGTTTAACTAGGGCATTTGTGCATGCCTCAGTTTAAATAAGGCAGCCTTGGTTAAAACTAATGTATTTTCCTTGGTTCTTATTCCATCTTAATAATCAATTAATATGTATGTGAAGATCCTTTTGTTGAGGCAAATGCTAGCGACTCTGGTGTTAAAACAAAAGAGTATGTGTATGTGCGCATACAACAGCGCAACAGTAGAAAGAGTTTGACAACTATCCAAAGATTTCAGCTATAATAAAATCCTTAAATACTCATAAAGGAATTTTTCTGTAATGGGATATAGTCCAAAATCCTGAACTTGGCTTGGTAAATTTTATATCACACTCTTAATCATCAATGCAACTCTTTTTTATCATTGATAATATGCATGCGATGTGTTTTCTAGGTTATTTAACTCCGAGATGATCAAAGGAAGAATGTCGGTGCTTTCCTTGTTTAAGTATAATCTGAGGATTTTATATGTGTATTGAAATATTGGTCATGGGTGGATATGCAATATTTGAATTCATCAATTGAGATATCAATATGTTTTATCGATATACCTTACACTTTTGTGAACGAGAGTTTATTAATTTTCGAATATGCCTAGACCAGTATATGCACATTCCTGCTCACGAACAAATGATGATAGTGTGATCAGAAATCTGACTCAAATACTATATGCTGTGTTTAGTTTGTTGAACCAGAGAAAATTAATAGCATGCATAGAACTTGAGAGGAATATTAGTTTGTACATATATTTCTCAACTCCATGTAAATCTGCAACTTATGGTGTTGTAACCATGACAGAAAATTAGAATGGTGACATCTTTGAAAATTGATTAAGAAAAAGACATCTTCAAACATTTATGTTAATCTACTTTTTTTTGTCTCACACTTATCTTAGGGGGGTATATAAAAATATCTCCAGACAAGAATCGTTCTGACCAGACGGCGTTCACTCAACGTCATGAGGCTATTGCTGATATGAAGTTCACCTATGTAGTTTCATGTCAGATTTATGGAATGCAGAAAAAATCTAGCGAGCCACATGACAGAAGTTGCTACCAAAATATTCTGGATTTGATGTTAATGTAAATAAATCTTATGTGATCATATTGTTTATAAGCTTTCTAAAATCCATGTCTATTCATATAGTACTTTGTTAATGTAGGTATCCATCATTACGTGTTGCTTACATTGATGAGAGGGAAGATATGATGGATGGAAAGTCTGAGAAAAGGTATTATTTTGTTCTGGTGAAAGGCGGTGATAAGTTGGACGAGGTACATAATTAGACTGCTAATTGCTAATAAAACAAACATTTGTTAATCACTTGTCTGTTGATTGCCTTCAGAAGAATTTCTTGAGTAAATTGGTAATAGTCATAAATGAAGCAGGGATGATCCTTGAATCCCAAACTTCTTTAAAATGTCATATCAAACCTTTCAAATGAAATTTTATTAAAAAGTTTTTATGTTGATGCAACCTCTCATTCTTTTTATGTATTTAGGAAATTTACCAGATCAGGCTCCCTGGGCAACCCGCAGATATCGATGAAGGAAAACCTAACTGTCATGTGTTCGTGCACACGTGCACTGTCATGTGTGTGAGGTCATGGTTTTTTCTACTGTAAAGAAAGTACATCAAAAGTTAGTAATCATAGCTGGGTCATTGAATTTTTATTTTTTACTATTTTTTCCAACCATATTTCTAGTTTTTTGTTACATATGGTCGGATTGGACTATGTTCATCCTGATATATCCGGTAGATTATTTCACATCGCTAGAGGTGGCATGGGCAAAGCTTCAAAAGGCATAAATCTAAGCGAGGATATATTGGCTGGTATTTTATTTATTTATTTATTTCATTCAGTTGTAGCTCGTAGCTTTTCATGACCAAAAGTTTGGAATTTGAATGAACGTAAAGGTTATAGTCAACTATGCATTGAGGAAATGTTACACATCATGAGTACATGCAAGTGGGTAAAGGACGTGATGTAGGAATGAATCAAATTTCTCCTTTTGAAACAAAGGTTGTAAATGGAAATGGAGAACAAACATCGAGTCATGATGTTTATCGATTGGGTGTCAATTTGACTTTTATAGAATGTTACCCTTTTATTTTACCACAATTGGATTCTATTTCAGTAGCATGGTATGGTACATTTTCATGTATTTAAAATTATGATAGTATTCTCTGTTCATATAATTCGTGATTAAGTTTCATATTTTCATACAATTTGGGCCCAAAAAAATTCTACTGTAGGGTAGTAGATCTAAAGACAACATAATTGCCTAAACTTTTGGTATCCTTAAGGTTCAAATTCTTAGCCTATGGTCTAAACGGTATGATCAATTTATGCTGCTTCTGCATAAGCTTTTGACGATAATTTTTTAGTTGAAATTGCATTATAGCCTCTCATTTTATGTAAGGAAAAGGAAAAAAGGGGAAAACTGGTAATTGGTGCCAAGGGCAAACTTTTGGTATCGATTTTCAAAGGTTATTCAAGAAATTTAATTGAATTTTATCTATGTTAATAGTGAGTATTATCAATTTAAACATCTGCTCAAATAATAAGTTTGCACTATCTTAAAGAACTGTTGACTGCAAACATCATGTTAAAGTTTGCACTAGTTTCTATAAGCTGGCATTGTAAATTTGTCTCCTGAAACAAACTCCAATAGACAAATTGTGCATTCTAAGTTTCGCATATAAATATTTGTAATGGCTATAATTTGGAAGCTCACGAGATGATATGGTGTGGAAATAGCTATAAACATTTCTAATTTGTAATGGCTATAAATATTTGTAAATAGCTAATATGCTGTGGAAATCCAAGCCTTGGTACCCCCATTAAGAGCACTAAAATAGTCGTGGAAACCAAATACATTATTTATTATAAAAGTACATGAAGGAAACTTCCCCTTACCTTATCAATCGATGTAAATAAAAATGATTAATTTATCAATCATGTATGTATTTTTAACTAGTTTATAAAAATTAATCTATTTTACAAAACTTAAATATCTTTTGTAAAAATTAACTAAATCTTATAAAAATTAACCTATCTATAAAATTAATCAAGTTAACTAAACTTTATAATAATTTAATAAGTTTATAAAAATTAACCTATCTATAAAATTAACCAAGTTAACTAAATTTTATAACAATTAAATAAGTTTATAAAAATTAACTAAGTTAATTTATTTTTATAATAATTAATAAGTTTATAAAAGTTAACTAAATCATAAAAATCAATAAGTTAACTAAGTTTTATAATAACTAAATAAATTCATAAAAATTAATTAAGTTCAACCATAAAATGTGACTGATATATATATAAGCTCAACATGTATTTATTCTTATTTGAGTTTGAATTGTGAATAATAAGTAATATAAACAATCCTTAACTATGATAGCATTATATATCTAACATAAGATTATATAGAATGTGTATTGACATTAAGCATGTCAATATGTTTAATATGCATGTGAAGAATTGGTAAAACTCAGCTTGCATTCTTATTAATCACCAACATCCATATTTATAATACATACCCAAGACTCTATCTTATGGTGACTCTAGAATTGTGAAAACAGTAGGAAATCTATAACGACCCTGACTCAACCTTTGAAAATGGGCATCGAATACGACACTCGTATTCAAATGCCGCAGATCCAAATGTCGAATCTGGTTCGCCGAAGCTTATAACACATTAAGTACAACATAGCGGAAGAAAATGAATAATATATTTGATATACAACATTTGGTACAATATCAGATACAACAGAATACAATAGAATGATACAATGGATATCAATACTATCAGAGATACAAGAAATAGCAGCGGAAAGATAATGTCTTCAATGCCAAACTCCAAGAACTCTATCTTCAATCCAAAGCTAGCTCGAACCCTCGTCAAGTTGCACAAAGATAAGAAAGGTTGGTCGCGAATGCTGAAGTGTAGCAAAAGTGATCCACAAATCCAAAAGAATTCGAGGGCCGACAAATCAATTCCAACTATAGACTTTCTGGGAAACCCAACTCTATACTGCCTGTATGGAAAGTAGTGGGCACCCAGAATTTAGGAAAGGAACAATAAACTCCAAGTCAGTCATGGGACTGGTATGAGCAAACAAAACAGTTTTTTCTTTTAAAACCAACAAAAGAATTTAGATTGAAATCCGTAATGCTTTTTGAAAATGAAACTACCATAAGGCCTCTCGCCAAACATACAATGCAAACGCAGAATTGGAGGAAATTTCTCCTTATGATAGTCAAATATGCTTGATACGAGATAAATTATTTGATGCTATTAATATAAGTGAAAAGTATGAAAAAACCATTTCGAAAGTATAATATTAATCCTAGTCAGCATACGACCAGTATCGTATGCCTACTATAGCTACCATCCAAACAATGGGGCGCCACCATAAGTAGATGGCAGGTAATACAACTAAAACCGTACAAGGCACGTATTGGATGAATGGATTTCCAACAAATGGTCAGGCTAAGGAACTTCCTATTGCCACATAGGAACGCCTCTGACGGGACGCCCCAAGAACCTACCCGGCTCTCTGCTAACACAAGGCCGGCTACCCCCTTACCGGGGAATAAAACCTAAGATATGCCACCCCCGGTCCTTTGGGACCTTTAACAGAGGATCCTCTACACCAACAACATCGCACAGTAATAAATATACTACAGTGCCCACATGAGTAAGTATCTGGGCTACAAACCATGATACTACCCTTTTCCAGAAGGAATGGTCATACCCTAAGGGAACTACCCCTGAAACCTTGCCGCATCTTTCCTGTTTCGACCATTACCGGTTTGTGAGGCTCGATGAGGTCTCGTCCACAAAGCTACGCTTTACACGAAAGCCATGCTTTGATCACAAATGATCAAAAAATGATCATCAATATACAGCAGCACTTAGCATGTCACACTACCAAATTGGGAGTATATCATTGATAACCTTCAACTACATAACCTCTGAGCTCGTACGTCTCATAGAAGGGTGTTATGCTAAGAGAATAAATTCTCCGCCACCAACAAATATGTATTTGAAAGAAATCGGCTTTATATCTCAAAGTGTAGTGTCAGACACACAACCATACAAGTCTGTTCCGGGCTCGAACAGAATGAGCGCACTTACGAAGAAGCCCTTGCAAATCTGGGTATTCACAATCCCGATTGGACTTCCCATCACTTAGCGAATCTCTATACCGGCGCGACTCAGTGCAGAGACAATCGACCGGTTATCCTTTCGTTCTTGAAAATACCCGGTCTTCACCACCGGTCTTCAAATGCTATCCACAATGACATATCATTATTCGGAATGGGTTATGTGACACAAGGTCCTTTCTCGGCTAAACGGAATAATGAGCGTAATATTTAAAAAACATATGGATATGGGATTTCGGTTAAGTCACAACTTATTGTCCAAAACCTTTCTTTCAAATGGTTTAAAACAAATTACCATTTTAAATCTTTTAAACAAAAAGGTTCATTTCACAAAGTTCCCTAATTTTCCACAAAGGTTCAATTATAGCTTTCAAAACAAATTCAAATTGGATTAACTCATCCAATGATTTAAATTAAAGATTTAATTCATAACTTTCAAACCATTTCCAATTCAAATCTTTTATATGAAATATATACCATTTAAAATTCTCTTCGATTTCAAAACGAGGTTTGATAATCTTCCACATAAGTTAAAGCCATTTAAGTAAAAACTTGGGTTTAAATTTAAGTTCCCAAAACAATGCTTTTTACATGGTTTAAAAACTCATATGAACACCTTTATAACTTGTATAATCTTTTAAACCATAATTCCCAAACCATTGAATTCAATTTCAAATATTGAATTCAAATTTAAATCAAATTATTTAAATTTCACGACTTTATTAAGTTATTCAAAATAACTTTTATTTTTTTTGAAACTCATTTTCAAAAGCCTTCAATTCCAATTCCAAAACTATTTGGATTCAAAAATTTAATCTTTAAAATCATTAAAATCTGTGAGTTAACCGATTTCCTCGTGCAATCCATATTGTGTGTGTAAGGTCTGGTCTAGGGATTTTACCCAATAGCGCAACAACAACAATCATCACAGATTACAATCACATCGATACCGATAAGCGGTATATCCTATAACACTTATCTATATACATAGATTCGCAAATAAAGTAAATTTATCAATCATCAAGATTCACCATTACGATTCGATGTGGGTTTCGGATAACTAACTGGAATCCGACTCCCTGTCGCATCGAATTCCAAATGCCGTTCTACGGCCAAGGGGTAGTATCACATATATTACAGTTCAACAAAAAGCAACTCACATCACAAAATATCACAAAGCATCACATATGAGGAATATCAACCATCCAAACATCTAGTAGAATCCAAACATCCATGAGTAAAAATAAATTAAATTATCTGATTTAAATTAAATCAGGTTAATTACTTATGAATAAATTTTTAATCTTGGTTAACTAATATTAATTAATTACAAGTCAACTTAATTAATTACTCTTTAATCATTTATTAGTTAAACTCTAATTTATAATAAATCCTTTGATTAATTACCCTTAGTTAATTACAAAAAATTAACTGATTATTAATTAATAATCACTTTCATTGATTAATTAACCTTTAATTAATTATCTTAATTAATTACATTGATTAAATAACCATTAATTAATTACCATTTAATCAATTACAATAAGTAATTGTCCCTAATAAATTTCATTTATTAATTATCCTTTAATTAATAATTATTCTCAAAATAATCACCTTAATTAATTAATCACATAAAACAATTATCCTTAAATTATAAATTAATTAACCTTTTAATCATTAATTAATTGCCTAAATCATGTAATTAATTAACCTTAATCAATCTTTAAATAAATCTTTGATTAATCTTTAATTAAACCTCTAATTAAGTAATTTTTCTTCGAGTAATTAATCTTTAATTAATTTTATTAATAAGACCTCAAATATTTAAGATAAGTCATTTATCTCGACTATTAATTAATTACATCATCAAATTAAATTTGAAGACACACAGGGTAATTTAAATGATTAACTTAATATGATTATTCAAAACTAAAACAAGTTTTAAAGTCATTTAAATTTAGATTGGGGTTTATTTTGAAAATTAATACTTTTCTTTTAGAAACTTAATTTATATAACTTTTTTTAATTTGTTTTAAAACTAAATCCTTTCACAATTTTTTAAAACTTGCTTTAAATTATCAAACTCAGGAAACTCAAGCCAAAACTGTTAAAAACTCGAGCTGTAACAAGTTATACCCGAGCTCACCTTCGAGTTCTTTCACGCGCCTCACATCTCCTATATTTTAAAAACCTGTTACTTGTTTTAAATTCCAAAACCTGGTAACTTAACTCAAATAGCCCGAGACCATCAAACAAAACCCCGGCAAAAATCACAATCTACTTCGAGTTCGACCTCGCTTCTTTTTCCGAAAGCTTAAATTAACAGACACGCTGAAGAAACTCGTGCACGTGTGCATGAACACAACCCCTCCGACCATCCTTGATCGACGTCACAACCACCCACTTAACATCGGCAACTACGCCACCACTCTCAATAACCTACATTAACAAAATCGACAGCAAATTGAAAATCGAGACACTCGATTGGAAACTGGAACCCACCACCATCGGCAAAACCACCCTTCACCATCGATCCAGACCATCTTACATTCTGCCACCATGAATGAAACTTCATCACCGCCCCACGCGTCTCTTCCCCCAGGTGTGATAACTCATAATCCCCCGTTGACGATGCATTGCCCCCCTCAACCTCATCAACCATATCTGGGTACCAAAACCCTAAAATCACGTCGCTTGGTCGCCATGATCACCAACAAAATCACCGCGTATTTTTCCCGTATTCGCCGTCCCACAACACACCTCTGACCAAAATTCCGATGTCACTAACCTCCTTGACCACCATGAATTTACCAAAATTCAAATTCCATCCAACTCCGGATTTCTCAATCAATACTACATGAAAAATCATGATTTTGATTCTAAAAATCATTGTTTTTAAACCCGAATCGATTTATATAACCAAGATCTAAAAGTAAAAGTATTGAATTTTTAGATTAGAAAGGATTTTACTGTAAATTTTTCTTTTCCTAAATATTTAATAAACATAAAATGCTTAGAACTGTTTGTAAAATTAAATCAGGTAGTTATAACCAAGTTTCATTTAGAGTTCAAGTTTTAAAATTGTTTGTAGGTGGCGATTTAAAATTCTAAATCAGGTTTTAAAACCTGTAAGGTATGAACAGAGGTGATTTTATTCCTATACATATAAACATGCACACAAATATCTTCAACATGCAGTCATATCCACACAACCATTCTAGCCTATTCATATCATAGCTCCAAATATAAATTCAAACATCAAGATAGTAGCAAGGTAAAAGAGTTTGCTGACCTTGTTTTTGAAGAACAGAGGAGACTACTATATGATTTTTTTTGATGATAATAAACATATACATATTCGTGTAAATGTATTTGTTAACGGTACTATTTTATTTTTCATAGATTAAATAAATATTTGCTGAATAAAAATAAATAACACAGAATTTATATTCAAACAAATATTTATTACAATTTTGAATAGTACAAATTCAAGCTCTCACTATACATATATAACTTTGATTACAATACAAATTCAATTACATCACAATTTCACTTTTACATCTGACCTTACTACATATCACTACATATCACTCATTCATTCAACTCGTATTTTATCTTCAACTTTATTCCAATGTGAAGCTGGCATCTGAGAAATCTGCAAAAATAATTTTTGACGCAGTAAAATTGAAAAGGAAATATTTTTGCAGTATAAAATAAAAAGTGAATTTTGAAAATAATATCTGCCTTAGTTATTTGGGTTGTTTGTCATCATTTAATTTTGAATCCATCATACAGGAACAACTTGTGACATACATAGTGTATCACTGTATATGCCACAAGGCCATGCATACCGAAATATACACTTGATCGATTTACAGGGACAGGTGAGCACAGGTCAAATCCAATATACCAGATTCAACTCTAGTGCAATAAAATAATGTCACAACTTTCAGCATAAGGTCAAATTCGAGGTACAAGCTGGAATCAACTCAAGTGTAATGCATAGTCCAACTAAAAGTCAACATGCTCACAAAAGACCGCAAAGGTCAAGTCACTGCTATAATGACTCAACTCAAAGCATATACAAAACTGCACTTTCAGGTCTGGACACACACATGAATACAACTCAGATGCAAGCACGCTCAAGGTACAGTGCATATTAAAGCAGAAGCATGCTCGAAGTAAAAATCCAAACCAAGTTCAAGTTATACAAACAAAACCCAAAAATGCATATACCTGTGTTGACACAAGTATATACACACTGCAAATATAAGTGCAGATGGCTACAATAACCAGAGTACATCATGGAACCGAAGTGCACATGAATGCATAGCGCAAACTACTGCACCAAGTAAATGACAACAAAAATAAACACAAGCATCAGACTAAAGTATACATGAACCAGCCATGATATGGAAGCAAAACCAGTTCAGGTTAAAGCAAGAAAGACTGTACATGAAAATGAAACGGGTCTGCAACAAATGAAGCATATGCACCAGCATTTCATATCTCAAAACCAAGCACCAAAAATACAACATGCAGTATGCTATGATACAAGGCAAGACCAACAAAAATAGAGGCAACTGGCAACAACAAGTATGCATATACATGCTAACAACAACTACAATGCAGCAAACAAAAGTATAGCCTCAATAATGAAGAGAAAGTGAAGATTCAAATATCAATGCCACTGCCTCAATAGTTATAGTGCAATAGGTCCAGGCAGTAAGTATTCATGAAACATAAATGCCAAATGAACGACTCAAGTGATACAAGGACAATGCACAATGTACAGAAATACAAAGAGATCAACATGGAGCAACAGAACAACAATGGCACTACACAGCAACGTGAAGCGGCAAGTAATCAAGCACACAGTTAAATAAAATCTTACGTCAAGGCCAAGCCAGCAAAAATTCATGAAATCATAGAGTGAAGTCAAAAATTATCAAATGCATATCAATGAACCAGACAGGGCATAGTTACAATTCAATGAAGTTACTGCTGCTAGATATCAACGCAATGGGATGAAGTCGCATTCTCAAAACCAAATGACCAAGTCAGAAATCAAGTGTTTGTACAAATTGAAAAGGTCAAAAATCAAATCCAAAATAAAATAGGAAAGTTACTACCGTAACGATCAAGGAAGGATCAAACGGTTTCAAGCTAAAACCATGACAGTGAAGTAAAGGAAATACACGATATGAACAAGTCAGAACATATCAATAGCATTAAAAAAAATCAAATGGCCGAGAATACTCAAGTGACTAATTCAATCAAATGGATATGAACAAAAATTCAAGGGCATCAAATTATATATAAGCAACATCATCCGCAGTTCCAAAATCATCGAGTTCAAGCATTGAAACCAGAAATCAAAAGCAAAAATCACATACCCAAATCGAAGCAGAGACGAACTCAATCAAGCTGCCGAAAGCATCTCAAGAGACGATCAACTAACAAAGAAAGGAAATCAAATTGAATCAAACATTTGCGATCGGCATCATCGAATTACCGAAAACCCTAATTTCTAAAGAAAA
This sequence comes from Allium cepa, assembly GCA_030765085.1. Lineage (NCBI taxonomy): Eukaryota > Viridiplantae > Streptophyta > Magnoliopsida > Asparagales > Amaryllidaceae > Allium > Allium cepa. The sequence goes on from CM060941.1 coordinate 834,121,529, forward strand.
GAACGAGCGCAACCATTATCCTAACAAAAAGGGAATGGGCCGAATAATTTGAAAAGGGAACAGGCCGAAAATTTGAAAAGGGAACGGGCCAACCTTTTTTGTTTTTGAAGTTTAATTAGGGTTTTTTGTCTTTTGTTTTTAAATTGCTTTTTAAATTTGTTTTTAAATTTTAAACCATTGTAATCACCAGTCGTGTGACTTAGGGACAAACTACGTGGCGTAGTTTGAGAATTCGCAACTCAGTGGCTGAGTTGTGGCAGGGTTTTGAGCGTAGAGTTAGGTTAGTCAGTAGCGGGTGTCGCAAGTTTACGTGTGTAAGCGTGTGACTACTTAATTTCTAGTAGAAACCTTGCGGGCAGCACGTAGGCAGGGTTTTGTTGAAGCTGGGTAAATTCTGTGTCGTTCTATTTCTGCATTTTTTTCGGCTATTATCTGTGCTGCTACTATTCTGTGATCTGTGTTGAAATAATTCTACAAGCTTCCGTAATTAATTTTATAATTAATAGCATCACCCTATTCACCCTCCTCTAGGGTGAAATCGATCCTACAAGTGGCATCAGAGCTAGGAATAGAAGTCAGTTTTTGGTTTTAAAAATTTGATTTTTTCAAAAATCAAATTGTGTTTTAAAAAGTTGAATTTTTAAAATGGCCTTTTTTAATAACGCTTTTGCCGAGGGTCAGTCCATAGTTAGACCACCAATGTTCAATGGTGAATACGCCTACTGGAAAAATAGAATGAAAATTTTTCTGAAAGCCATTGACGCTTGGAACATTGTTGAGACAGGTTATAGAGCACCAACTATAATTGTAGATAATCAGGAAATAGATAAACCAATGGATCAATGGACAGAGCTAGAAAATAAATTACAAAATGCTAATACTAGAGCTATGAATTCTATTATCTGTTCATTTGATCAATTTGAATTTAATCGTGTCTCACATTGTCTACTGCGCAAGAAATATGGCACACACTAGAAGTGACTCACGAAGGAACAACTCAAGTCAAAGAATCTCACCTTGCCATGCTAAGCAGCGAATGCGAGAATTTAATAATGGAAAAGGAAGAAAATGTCAAAGAGATGCATGGACGACTTTCCAATATCGTTTACAAATCAAAAGCTCTTGGAAAATCATACACAGAGTTGGAGATAGTCCGAAAAATCCTCAGAGTCCTTCCACGAAGTTTTGAAGCCAAAGTGACTGCCATTCAAGAATCAAAATATTTGAAACAAATGAAAGTCGAAGAACTCATCGGAAATCTCAACACTTATGAGCTAGAAATGAAATTCAAGGAAGAGCGTGAAGGAGGAGATACTCGAAAGAAATCAATAGCTCTCAAAGGAACAACTGAAAATGATGACGACGATGGAGCAGCAGAGTTGGAAATGGTAATAAAGAAATTAAAAAGGTGGAACCGTAGATACATAAATCCAGCTCTAAATCAAAAAATAAAAGGCAGAATAATCAAAGTTTTAGATAACACAGAACGACAAAAAATCATCTGTCATAAGTGCCATCAATCCGGACACATCAAGCCCAATTGTCATCAAAATCGACGCGACTTTGAAAAGAAATCAAAATGGAGAAGTTTTGTAGCCACGTGGAATACAGGTGACGAAGAAAATCAAAGTACTAACAGTGAGAGTGAGAAAGCAGACATGTGTCTTCATGGTGAAATAACTAACAGTGATGATGATGAGCCAAGTGAGGTATCAAAACTTTCTCATTCAGAATTACTTATATATTTCCACGAAGTGAATGGCTGTTTTGAACGACTTGTGGAGAAGTATGCCAAACTTGAATCAAAAAAAGATACTTTGATAGATTTAAATAAACAACTTGACCAATTAGTTAAAACATATCAAAGTAGGATCCCTAAGTGTGATAAGTGTCCAACATTCGAAGAGGAAATTAAAAAATCAGAAATTAATATAAAATCACTTGAAAATGAAATTCTAATTTTGAAAGAGAGTGAAAATACTAGGAGAGAAAATTCTGTTAAAAAGTGCACACAATTGTTAAACGAAAATGAATCTCTCAAAACACAAGCCCAACAACTGTCGACGACTTTAGATAAATTTTCAAAAAGTGAAAAATCATTGAATATGCTATTAGGAAAACAAACTGTTAATATAGTTAGACAATGACTTGGATATAATCAAACTGAAAAAGCTAGAAATGAATTTAATCAAGTCAATTCAATGTGCACAATTTGTAGAGAATTTGGACACACTCAAAATAGTTGTTGGTATAAACCCAAACATGTGAAAACTATACCAATTTGGGTTCCAAAAGGCACAAATATAGAATCTCTCAAAATTAAACAAATTTGGGTGCCAAAAGGAACATATATAATTAGTTTTGGGTCTCCACAAAATTATGTTTCAAAATATTCTGTCACTAACAATCATGGACCTATAAAAACAAATAGGTCACTAAAATTTTTCATCGTGTAGGTGTGGTGGCAGGATAAGGAACAACAACGGTGTTCTCCGGATTTTGGCTGTTCCAGGAACACAACGGGCGACAAAGAGAAGTTCCTTAGCCTAGTATAAAGGTGACAGAATCACAATGTACAACAACAAAAAATATTGTAAAGGTAAAACAGGTAATGGTATATCTATTTGAAAGATATATTAAATGTGATAATCTGCACCGTAATCTAAGTAAAATCAGCCAATAATGTGATGATGAAATAAACGATGATTTCGATTCTGACTTATTTAAAATTGTTGGCCAATTATATTCTTATGCCAAAAGCACTATAAAAATTTCTAGAGCATTTGAATTACTTCATATATATTACTTTGGATTAATAATAGTGTTTTAATGGATGATAATACATTTAGTTATAATACAGCTAACTCTATATTCACGGTTTCTGGTTATTTACATGGCTTCAATTCAAAATCAAGATAACGTCATTTAAAAAGCTGTTAAAATTGATTTTGAGATATTTTGTTGCACACTTCAAGGTCTGGTTTATCAAATTCAATTAAAGATAATTTTGAGTGAAAGAGAAATTCAGATGCAGATTACACGGGTAATCTAGTTGATAGAAAAAGTACTAGTGGAACGTGATTTATGGTAAGACATTTAGTAACTGCATCGTTTTCTTTTCAAAGAAAATATCTGCAAATTTTTCATTTCAAATAATTTTCAAACAGCAGAAATGTTTCTCATATAACCCCTTCGAGAAAATCATTATTTGACCATGTTTTTTCAGAACAGTCATTTTGAAAAATTGATTATATAATTATTTTTTAATTTGATTTTAAATGACTTTTTTGACTAATCTGACTCCCTAATAATTATCAAAAAGATAAATAGTGATTGAAAAAGTGATGAGTATTGGTATTTATCATATATTATGACTCGAGACGGTATAATTGCTAAATTTCTTTAGAAATTTAAACAAGAGTTATAAAAAACTTTGTTGGGTAAAAATTCCATGACCATCTCTATTCCTAGTATATATCTAACGACCATCACTCATCAAAATCCTATATAGTTTGTCAATATGTGGTACTTTAAACAGGAATCATTCATTTTTCATTTTATATATTGTGACGACCCAGAATTTTTAAGCATTTGAAATCGGAATATTTAATTGATTTTAAATATTTAAAGGTTAATTATTAACTTAATTACAAATATCACAATTTATTTGATAATTTAATTATTGAATTTAAATAATTTAAAATTGGATGAAATGTTGAATCTAGGATTTTAATCCTATTAAAAATAATTTGAAGGCTTATAAACTTTATATTGATAATACTGAAGAAAATAGAAGTGATGAAATCAAATTTTAAAATGGTTTGTTAGGTTTTAAAATTTTATATCGTTTAATTTGAATTTAAAAATAGCCTTCCGAGACACAGTCTCAGAATCCGACGAAACCAGTTCCATTGGGTCCGTAATATTGAATTATTATCGGATTTCAAATTTCGTATTGATCGGAGTTGTCGTGTGTGCGTACGACATATAAACGCGTTGAAATATATAATCGAATTCAATTTAAATTTATATTTATATTTGGTCAACATCAGCTGAAATTATATCAATATCAAACCTATTCCTCATTTCAGCTGTTTTTAACATCACCTCATATCGCTGTAGCACATCCATTCAATCACAAGCGTATCCAACACGCGATTCATTTTTCTATCTTTAATAAGCACGAACCCTTCCTTTTCATTTCTTCAATAACGTAATCATATACAAAAAAAGGAAAAAAATATAAGTCAGTAATGGCCGAAAGCTCCATTCCCTTCTAATCGAATTCGAACGCTCCTCAAATCTTCGAATTCGAAATCGAATTCGCTTCAATAGAATCACGATTGGTTCGTACCCAGATTCGTGAGCGCGAGAGCATAGAGCGATGGGGTGAGGCCGAGTCGTTGTTTGAATTGGGGCGGCGACGACGTGGTTCGAGGAAGCAGGTTGTACTCGTAGGGCTTAGGGAATCTCGCGATTCGTAGGGTGCTGCGAGTTTTGGGACACTCAAGTCGAGCTAGGGTTTTGTCGAGGATGCCTAGTCGAAGTGCAGCATTCGACGTGGGATGGGAACGACTTCTCTCGCATCGTGTGAGTAGCTTCCAGTGAAAGCCGACATGGTTACTGGAAGTTGGTGATCGTGGTTCACGAGTTTGTTCTGAGAATAAGGTACCGCAGTGTGTTTTCTCCATTTAAAATTTCTTTATATATATAGTTGTTCAACAAAAAAAAAGAAGGTTAATATATAGACACACACACAAGATTTGGGTAATATAAGGGTTTTATTTTAGAATCTAATGTGAATGTATATATGCGTGTCTCTAGATAAATCAGAAGTGTACATAATTAAGATCTAGAGATATAGAAGTTTTAAATGGGAGGTTTATATAAAATTCAGATCTTTGAGATCTATGGTTCATTTCTATTAGTATAAGTAGTTTCAAATATGTACATATGTATAAATATCCACTAGTTTATTTATAAAAAATCAAATAAATAAAATAAATGAGGTACTATGGTTATTAACTCATTTAATAGCTTACTTAAATCTTTAGTTACTAAGAATTGTTTATTTTAGGAAATTAGTTGAAATAAAATTATTAGTTTAGATTAAATTAATAAATGATAATTGATTATTTAATTGGTTCAGATGTTAATAAATCACGTAATGTTATTCAAGGTCTAAAATAGAGAAACAAGCTGGATTAGAAATGGATTGGGATGGTCTGCAAATTTTAAGTCAAAGGTGAGTTAATCTCACTCGGTTTAAAATTAAATTTAAAATGATTTAAATTTAAATAATTGTTTGAATGGTTGAATGAGCTGATGTGATATAGTATGATATTTTGGAATTGGTATAGTATATTGTGCTGACGTTTTTGGATGCAGGGAAAAACAGGTTGGAGGGATCCAACTGGATCCCTCGATATTTATTTAAATTATTTAAAACCCTCTGTTGTGATTTATTTGATATCCTATGATGATCTTTATTGGAATATTGAATGCCATGGTCAGATTGGATATCATTGGGTATGATGAATTACCAAAAATATATAAATTGGATTTGGTAAGATAATATATTAAGTGAAATTGTATGTGAAATAATTATAGAAATTTGCATAAATTTTTCAGTGAATTGGAAAGAAGTAAAGTGACTTTAAATTTCTACTAAATAGATCCTAGCATAGAATGGAAATTTGAATAAACAGGAAGTTAATGAATTTTAATCATCAACGATATTAATTAAAAGAATAAAACATTTATTTAAAATGTAAGATTTAAATTTTTGGAAAAAGAAGAAGAGAAGAAGTTGGGTAAAGCTGAAATCTTGTATATTTCAGTTAAAAGATTTAAAATCAAATGGAAAATAATAACAATAATAATTAAGTGCATAATTAATGAAATTTGAAATGAATTGAGTAATTAAAGAAACTTATTTCAAATGGAATAACTTGGGAATCAATTTGGAAAACTGATTTAAGTGATTTAAGCTGGAATTCTCCCTGGATAACTAAGTACGTATCTAGTAAATTTTTAAATATAAGTTAATAGTTTCAAAATTGTTCTAAAAGGTATGTTTCGAAAATTTTATTATTTCTAATATTTAAAATTATTAAGTAAGTATTTTCTCAAATCTATTATAGTAGTAATTATTTAAAAAGTGACTTAGTATTTTGTTTCAAAAGTGGAAATCTAGTTTTATATTTTATTAAGTAACTTTATTTTCAAATATTCATATAAGATGTATTTTTAACAAATTATTAAAGTGGTTTTCATTTAAATGTTTTATAAGTATATTTTTCAAAGTAAAGTGTTTTAAATTATTTTAAAATCTAGTTTTGTGCTTGGTAATTTCAGAGGAGATAGAAAATATTGGGAAGCTTATTTTGGAAAGAGAAAGATGAGTTGAAACTGTTTTCAAAAGGATTGAAAATAGAAAATATATCTTGTGAAGATATTTTGAGGTTAATAAATAATTTGGGAAATTATTTACTGGTTGATGGTTGTTTGTGAATATAAATTGATAGTTAAATCACCAACTATCAATATTGAACAAATACGTTGATCGTTTCGAAGAGACCGGGATCAATATTTATTTCTCAAAAACCACTTCGATCCGGTTTGTACGTTTCGTGAAAATGATTTTGGATTTGAAGATGGAGCAGTGAAGTGCAAGGGCTAGTCGCTACTAATCCTGAGGATATTTCCAAAATGGATGTAGTAGGAATAGTGCCTTCGGTTCCGTTCGAACCCGGGACGGACTTGTATGGATGAATGTTTGCGAGACATCGTCAGGTGGACGATGGGCATTCAAAGGAATAATGTTCTAAAAAGGTAACGCTTAGCCTCAAGCCTCATCAAATGGGAATGACTGAAAATCAGGGGTTATGCAGCAAGGCTAAGAGGGTAGCACCCAAGCAGGGTGAGGTCATTCTAGTCTAGATGTCCCTTTTTATTTTTCGGCTTAGTGGGCGGTTGCTGATCCCAACCGCGGGGTGATCTCACTCGGGATTATCCAGTAAGGGGTAGTCCCGGCCTTATGTTGCAGGGGAGCGGGCGTACTCCTTGGTACGGTGATCTAGGCCCCGTACTATGACAGATGGTACCCCAGTACCTAGTCATTAGTTGGAAATCCATTCTCCCTACGAGCCTTGTACGAGTTTTGTTTGTATTACCCACTCTGTGGCTAGTAGCTGGAATTTAATAGATGTAACAATTTCGGCTATTTTATAAGTATTTTTATATAGACCCTATTATAATATCAGAGGATTTCTATAAAAATTGTTTTAGCTATCGTAAGGTAAAAACCCGACATGTTTATTTGTGGCATGGTCTTACGAGATGCTTTTGTTTCCAAAGTATATTTTGAAACTTTAATAATCAATTGGGTGTGATTTTCTCACGCTGGTATTCCAAACTGACTCGGGTGTTATTTAACTGTAATGCTCGGGTCAGACCAAGTATTATAGAAAACAGGATGCTATGGAGCAGGAGAGGAGCAGGAGTCCGAGACGTATTATCTGTACCTATATATATTCCGCTGCTGTGATTGTTTGGTATGTCTGATTGGTAATGGTTGATGTATGAGACACTGTGGTGATATGATGTATAAAACAGTTATAAGCTTCATTTTGTGTAAAGTTATATATTTACTATTATATTTTATTCCGCTGCAACTGTGAGATTCTGATGTTGTTTAGTTCCTTCTTCTTCTACCTCTTCTTCTTTAACCCTAATGGTTCATATTTATGTTCCACTTGAGTTAATTGATGTAAAATAGTGTGGACTCAAGGGGTACGGATTTGCGGGTCGTTACAGTTGGTATCAGAGCATAGGTTGGAGAGAACCTTGGCTCTGGTGGGAATTACTCATTTAAAATAGAGTCAGTAGTACTCTATAATGAGATTGAGCGTATTGATAAATATGAGCGCATATTTGTTAGTGAATATAAATTATTTTAATATCGTGTTGATTTGTTTATTGAGTGGCATATGAACCTTCGTCGACACAGTCTGCGCTACTGTATTGAAGGGGTTTCTAAACACTCGAAGAGAACAATCGACACGGTATTGTTTTTAATATGGGTAAATGAAATAATTTTACCAAAAAACATATTTTGATATAAAGAATTGTTTTTGAAAACTATTTAGCTAATATATGGTTGCTTGGATGTTAGAAATGATAATATTAACGTATTATCGTTGTAAAGTGAAATTTTAACTAGAAATTTAAAGATAACTAAAATTTAAGGGAATAAATTCATTATAAAATGAAATTTATAAATATGAATTGTAAATTTGAATTATAAATTGAAGTACAATCACATAAGAATTTGTATAAGCATAAATTGTACAAATGAATTATAGTTAAAATTTATGTAAGCAGGCTTTGGAAAATTTAAAGTTTCGGAGACTTTGGAAGTGTTTATCAAAGTATTTGAAGATAAAAAGGTAGCATTATTGTTTTAGGGGTATTTTGAAAGGAATTTGTTTTAAAAGGGATTTTGGAAGTTATATAGCATTGAAATCACTTGGATTATTGGAAAATAATTCTGATGATGATGGCCGCATCATCAGTATTCATTTTCGAATTTCTAAGTGACGGATTGCTACCAAATTGATTTGTTCAGAAAGTTAGTTGTTTTTGAAATTTCAAAGGAAATTTGTTGTGAATAAAACCCAGATTGGTTTAAATTTTTAAGAAATGTGATGTGAGATGTTGGAGATTTCAAGATAATTTGAAACAAAAAGTCGGGTATTTGAAAATCCTGATGAGATAGATTGTAAGCTTATAAATTGAGATGATTTTTAAATCAGGAAGGAATATAAGCTCTGACTGTTGGAATTTAAATTTAAAGAGAAGAGTTGAAAATGAAAGTAACTTGGATTGGGAAATAAGATTTAACTGGATTGAAATTAATTAAATAGGCTGAGAATAACATCCAGTTGTATACAAATTAAGTTGGAATCGAATTGTGTAAATAATAAGTTATGACTTATTAAATTTGAAAGGTAGGATAGAAATTCCAAAATAAATATAGTTTGATGTTTTGGATAATAAAACGAAGGAAAATCCAAACTTATATATATATATATATATATATATATATATATTAAAATAAATTGAACTAAGAAAGATTAAATGAAGTGATATTTGGAATTAAAAATCAATTGGGAAAAGACTATTTAGATAATAATTAGATAATGAAATATGTAATGAGAACCCAATGCAGTTAAATAAAAGCTGAATTGTGAGATAATAATGAAGTTTGGAAATAAAACTCAAGTTATAAATTGAATTCGACTTGAATTGTCAATAAAGTAAATGGAATTAAATTGTGAGTTCATGAAATTGGGTGGTAAATTGAAAATGGATAGTGGATTCAGAATTTGAGTTATGAATTAAAATTTAACTTGAAGTGCTAATAAATTGGGAATGGCCATGTAATTAATTAAATGAGCTGAATCTAGAAAGTTAAAATGTATAATAACCAATCAAATAAATTTGTAGTTTGAAATAGGACTGGATTAAAATAGAATCAAGTTAAATTGAAAAGAGAACCTTGTTTGCAAAATGAGAATGAGCTTAAGTGTAAAAATTGAATAAATTGAGGTTAATTGACTTAAGCTAAATGAATGAAGGAAAGTTGAATTGAATTCAACTTAAACAAAGTTTAATAATATTGGATTGGTTTTAAACCAAGTAAAAATAATTTTTTAATCGAAATAAAAATTCGGTGAGTTGCCGATAATATTTAATGGAAAGAAAATTCTTAAATAAATAATTGTAAACCATTTAAATTGTTACGGAATTGAAATAATTAGGAACCATAAGGAAATGGAATGTTTTTAAGTTGATAGGATGAATGAATGCGGATAAAGAATGAAACGCAATTGAATAGATCGTGAATTAAATTGAAATAGTTATTGGATGAAATAGCTTGGATTGTCTTCGAGCTAAATTTTATAGTTTGGAATAAACAAATATGGAATGAAATGTAAATAAATGGATTGTAAATGAAATTTAAATGGAATGTGTCGAGCTAAATAAATGGTCGTGAATGAATTGAAATAAAAGGAAATTTAATTAGTAATGAAGATGAATCTAAGTTGTTAATGGTTTTAAATGAACTAGTTTGGTTAATAAAATGAAATGAAAGTGAATGGATTCAAATCTGAAATGCAATGAAAATGAAATATATGGATTGTGAATAAATTGAAAATGGAATAGCATTAAGTATAAATTGAGTTCAAATCCATTTAAATTGGTTATAAACATAAATACTTATTTATTCACATAAATCTCGCGAATTGCATGGAATAAATTGTCGTTGGATGTAAATGGAAGTAATTAAAATTCTATGTGTTGATAAGGGTAAAATAAATTGATTTTGAAAGCAATTGACTTAAATATGAGTTCAGTTTGCTTAAGAACAAATTAAATGTAAGCGATTGGGTTTTAAACCATTTAAATTGATGAAGTGGTATACGAATGGATTGAAAACCATTTAAATTGAATGAGAATGGTTTATAAATTAATTGAAACAGTTTAATTACCATGAAGTTGTAAAAATTGCTTACGAAAAATATTGGATGTGCATTTCTATAGAATTTATACGTTTTAACCATTGCAACTAAGTGAATATAGTTAAACTGCATATATTCGGCACTTACATGTTAAAATTGAGTAAGTACAGGTACCTGGAAGCCGTGTGGCTGGATTTGGTTGTGGTGTTTGCTAAAAATAATAAGCCGCTTGCTTAAAATGCTAAAGAAGGTACGCATACGCAATAAAAATAGGAAATATGAACTGTTTTTGGTTTTTCCGACCGTGTGGGTCGATGTATATATATTTATCTCTTTTGCCAAATTGCAAAAGCTCCTCCGTACAAAGGAGACTCTGCCAAAATTTTCCGGAAATTTTGGGAGTTAGAAATTTTTTGAAAATTTTGTTAGCAACAAAACGATTTCAAACTGGAAATTGAAATAAATTAGTAAATGAAACTAATTAAAATAATGATATGAATTAGTAATAAATGACAAATAAAATTTATATATGCAGAGTTAAAGATAAATTGAATTCATATGGAAATGAAAGAATTAATTTGAATAGAAATAGATATAAACCGAAGTGGTAAGACGGGAATAATAGAGAAACATATAAAATGCTTATGTTAACTTAAGTAAGGAATGGTAAATTCTTAATTGGAAATAGAATATTGCAAATATATCTGAGTTAATATTTGAATGAATGAATACTGACATTTTGTAATAAAGTTGATATGATGTTTTAGGAATTTCGTGATTGGATATTAGTGCTAAGCAGGATATGCAGGTATTATAAAGGGAAAGAAGAATTGGTTTTGATTTCAAAAGATAAATTTGAAATGCTCGACAAAAAGGTATGTATTTAAATTTTGATATGAAATTGGATTGGGATTTGGATCGAGCCACTTGGCCCTTTTGTTTTCATTTTGATTTGGGAGGCCGTAGAGCCATTTTGTAGTTGTACCGAGCTAGCAGCGCAATGGAGACGCTGGCAAAAAATTTCGGAAATTTAGGGAGTTAGAAAAATTTTGAGAAAAATTTTGATAATCCAAAATTTGGTTGTAAATTGAACCTTGAATGGTTAAACAAACAGTATAGTTTGAAACTTTGGGAGAGTAGAGAAGTTAATAAGAATAATAATGGATCTTTTATAAGAAGATAGTGGATAAGATGTTGATTGTTAGAAACTGTTTGGTTTCGGGGAAAAAGTAAACGGGTATTGGACCATTCTTCCTAACTTGTAATTTCGGGGACGAAATTCTTTTAAGGGGGAAGGAATGTGACGACCCAGAATTTTTAAGCATTTGAAATCGGAATATTTAATTGATTTTAAATATTTAAAGGTTAATTATTAACTTAAATTACGAATATCACAATTTATTTGATAATTTAATTATTGAATTTAAATAATTTAAAATTGGATGAAATGTTGAATCTAGGATTTTAAGCCTATTAAAAATAATTTGAAGGCTTATAAACTTTATATTGATAATACTGAAGAAAATAGAAGTGATGAAATCAAATTTTAAAATGGTTTGTTAAGTTTTAAAATTTTATATCGTTTAATTTGAATTTAAAAATAGCCTTCTGAGACACAGTCTCGGAATCCGACGAAACCAGTTCCATTGGGTCCGTAATATTAAATTATTATCGGATTTCAAATTTCTTATTGATCGGAGTTGTCGTGTGCGCGTACGACATATAAACGCGTTGAAATCTATAATCGAATTCAATTTAAATTTATATTTATATTTGGTCAACATCAGCTAAAATTATATCAATATCAACCCTTTTCCTCATTTCAGCTGTTTTTTAACATCACCTCATATCGCTGTAGCACATCCATTCAATCACAAGCGTATCCAACACGCGATTCATTTTTCTATCTTTAATAAGCACGAACCCTTCCTTTTCATTTCTTCAGTAACATAATCATATACAAAAAAAGGAAAAAAATATAAGTCAGTAATGGCTGAAAGCTCCATTCTCTTCTAATCGAATTCGAACGCTCCTCAAATCTTCAAATTTGAAATCGAATTCGCTTCAATCGAATCACGATTGGTTCATATCCAGATTCGTGAGCGCGAGAGCATAGAGCGATGGGCAAGGCCGAGTCATTGTTTGAATTGGGGCGGCGACGACGTGGTTCGAGGAAGCAGGTTGTACTCGTAGGGCTTAGGGAATCTCGCAATTCGTAGGGTGCTGCGAGTTTTGGGACACTCAAGTCGAGCTAGGGTTTTGTCGAGGATGCCTAGTGGAAGCACAGCATTCGACGTGGGATGGGAACGACTTCCCTCGCATCGCGTGAGTAGCTTCCAGTGAAAGCCGACATGGTTACTGGAAGTTGGTGATCGTGGTTCACGAGTTTGTTCTGAGAATAAGGTACTGCAGTGTGTTTTCTCAATTTAAAATTTCTTTATATATATAGTTGTTCAACAAAAAAAAAGAAGGTTAATATATATATACACACACACACAAGATTCGGGTAATATAAGGGTTTTATTTTAGAATCTAATGTGAATATATATATGCGTGTCTTTAGATAAATCAGAAGTGTACATAATTAAGATCTAGAGATACAGAAGTTTTAAATGGGAGGTTTATATAAAATTCAAATCTTTGAGATCTATGGTTCATTTCTATAAGTATAAGTAGTTTCAAATATATACACATGTATAAATATCCACTAGTTTATTTATAAAAAATCAAATAAATAAAATAAATGAGGTACTATGGTTATTAACTCATTTAATAACTTACTTAAATCTTTAGTTACTAAGAATTGTTTATTTTAGGAAATTAGTTGAAATAAAATTATTAGTTTAGATTAAATTAATAAATGATAATTGATTATTTAATTGGTTCAGATGTTACTAAATCACGTAATGTTATTCAAGGTCTAAAATAGAGATACAAGCTGGATTGGAAATGGATTGGGATGGTCTGCAAATTTTAAGTCAAAGGTGAGTTAATCTCACTCGATCTAAAATTAAATTTAAAATGATTTAAATTTAAATAATTGTTTGAATGGTTGAATGAATTGATGTGATATAGTATGATATTTTGGAATTGGTATAGTATATTGTGCTGACGTTTTTGGATGCAGGGAAAAACAGGTTGGAGGGATCCAACTGGATCCCTCGATATTTATTTAAATTATTTAAAACCCTCTATTGTGATTTATTTGATATCCTATGATGATCTTTATTGGAATATTGAATGCCATGGTTAGATTGGATATCATTGGGTATGATGAATTACCAAAAATATATAAATTGGATTTGGTAAGATAATATAATAAGTGAAATAATTATAGAAATTCGCATAAATTTTTCAATGAATTGGAAAGAAGTAAAGTGACTTTAAATTTCTACTAAATAGATCCTAGCATAGAATGGAAATTTGAATAAACAGGAAGTTAATGAATTTTAATCTTCAATGATATTAATTAAAAGAATAAAACATTTATTTAAAATGTAAGATTTAAATTTTTGGAAAAAAATTAAGAGAAGAAGTTGGGTAAAGCTGAAATCTTGTATATTTCAGTTAAAAGATTTAAAATCAAATGGATAATAATAACAATAATAATTAAGTGCATAATTAATGAAATTTGAAATGAATTGAGTAATTAAAGAAACTTATTTCAAATGGAATAAATTGGGAATCAATTTGGAAAATTGATTTAAGTGATTTAAGCTGGAATTCTCCCTGGATAACTAAGTACGTTTCTAGTAAATTTTTAAATATAAGTTAATAGTTTCAAAATTGCTCTAAAAGGTATGTTTTGAAAAATTTATTATTTGTAATATTTAAAATTTTAAGTAAGTATTTTCTCAAATCTATTATAGTAGTAATTATTTAAAAAGTGACTTAGTATTTTGTTTCAAAAGTGGAAATCTAGTTTTATATTTTATTAAGTAACTTTATTTTCAAATATTCATATAAGATGTATTTTTAACAAATTATTAAAGTGGTTTTCATTTAAATGTTTTAAAAGTATATTTTTCAAAGTAAAGTGTTTTAAATTATTTTAAAATCTAGTTTTGTGCTTGGTAATTTCAAAGGAGATAGAAAATATTAGGAAGCTTATTCTGGAAAGAGAAAGATGGGTTGAAACTGTTTTCAAAAGGATTGAAAATAGAAAATATATCTTGTGAAGATATTTTGAGGTTAATAAATAATTTGGGAAATTATTTACTGATTGATGGTTGTTTGTGAATATAAATTGATAGTTAAATCACCGACTATCAATATTGGACAAATACGTTGATCGTTTCGAAGAGACCGGGATCAAGATTTATTTCTCGAAAACCACTTCGATCCGGTTTGTACGTTTCGTGAAAACGATTTTGGATTCGAAGATGGAGCAGTGAAGTGCAAGGGCTAGTCGCTACTAATCCTGAGGATATTTCCAAAATGGATGTAGTAGGAATAGTGCCTTCGGTTCCATTCGAAACCGGGACGGACTTGTATGGATGAATGTTTGCAAGACATCGTCAGGTGGACGATGGGAATTCAAAGGAATATTGTTCTAAAAAGGTAACGCTTAGCCTCAAGCCTCATCAAATGGGAATGACTGAAAATCAGGGGTTATTCAGCAAGGCTAGGTGGGTAGCACCTAAGCAGGGTGAGGTCATTCCAGTCTAGATGTCCCTTTTTATTTTTCGGTTTAGTGGGCGGTTGCTGATCCCAACCACGGGTGATCTCACTCGGGATTATCCAGTAAGGGGTAGTCCCGGCCTTGTGTTGCACGGGAGCGGGCGTACTCATCGGTACGGTGATCTAGGCCCCGTACTGTGACAGGTGGTACCCCAGTACCTAGTCATTAGTTGGAAATCCATTCTCCTTACGAGCCTTGTACGAGTTTTGTTTGTATTACCCACTCTGTGGCTAGTAGCTGGAATTTAATAGATGTAACAATTTCGGCTATTTTATAAGTATTTGTATATAGACCCTATTATAATATCAGAGGATTTATATAAAAATTGTTTTAGCTATCGTAAGGTAAAAACCCGACATGTTTATTTGTGGCGTGGTCTTACGAGATGCTTTTGTTTCCAAAGTATATTTTGAAACTTTAATAATCAATTGGGTGTGATTTTCTCACGCTGGTATTCCAGACTGACTCGGGTGTTATTTAACTGTAATGCTCGGGTCAGACCGAGTATTATAGAATACAGGATGCTATGGAGCAGGAGAGGAGCTGGAGTCCGAGACGTATTATTTGTACCTATATATATTCCGCTGCTGTGATTATTTGGTATGTCTGATTGGTAATGGTTGATGTATGAAACACTGTGGTGATATGATGTATAAAACAGTTATAAACTTCATTTTGTGTAAAGTTATATATTTACTATTATATTTTATTCCGCTGCAATTGTGAGATTCTGATGTTGTTTAGTTCCTTCTTCTTCTACCTCTTCTTCTTTAACCCTAATGGTTCGTATTTCTGTTCCACTTGAGTTAATTGATGTAAAATAGTGTGGACTCAAGGGGTACGGATTTGCGGGTCGTTGCATATATAAAATAAAATCCAAAGTATTCACTCTCATTTAAAAGTCCTCACGGTTATTGTAACAACCCGCATATTTATCGATTTTATATTTAAATATTTTATTTAAATATTTTGTCATTAATCGGATATTCGTCCGAAAAGCTACTTTTTGGTAACGGTCAAATTAGGACTCGAGACCACTTCCATTGAGTTCGAAATGCCGTTTACAACTTTTTTAAGTATAATTGAAGAGATTCTAGATTGTAAGAAGTTTGAATAAAAAGACTAGTAATACTATTTGGTATGAGAAATTTAGTAATAACATTCTGGTTACCCCTATGACGATGATATTGAATATATGATAGAGCGAGTGTGACTTGTGAGCACTGAATAAGCAGATTAGTAACACATAGTGGTATGAGACATCGTTGTGGTATTTATTCGGTTAATCTTTGTTTGTGAATGACACACGTACGGTGTTAAGCATGATGAGACTATGATGTAGAGCTCGTTGCATTACACAAGGCTTAGTGTCTATTGCCGTGTGTTGGCATATTTATATGGCTGTGTGCCAATTGTCATGTGTTAACATATTTAGATGGCTATATGATGGACGATATATATATACACACACATGCACATAGGTAGTATCTATTTGCCTATCATCATCCAACTTCCTTTATGATGCACGAGTAAACTAAATTTGGCCAGTATCCAGCCTGATAGCCATATTACGAGGTTGCACCCTGAATCCACTATTATCTTTATATCATTATGCGCATAACTTATAGCTATAAGCAATTGTTGTGTGCATACGCCCATATGTCACCTAGGCCAACAGTCTGTTACCATAGGAGCATCTGCTAGGTCATGACCAAAGTTGAGTCCTCACGTTGATGAGCACACTCGTGCATTTTGTCGCGATGCCGAGGGGAGGTAACCAAAGACCATAGGAGCCATGTCAGACAGACACATGTGTATTCTCCGGAAGCGAGTGTGTGCTATCAGTCTCCCATCTAGTTCTGATATATGGTAGATGGACACATATTATTTATGATGATGAATTGTGATCATACCCGAGACTGTGTCCAACGGATGGTCAGTCCTCGTATCCTTCTTTGTCGCGTGTCACCAACTATAATTCTCATAGGCATGTGTAGTCATTTATATGTTTGGATGTTGTTCATTTCATTTTATAAGTTTAACGGGCCTTGGAATGTCTACTTCATATTTATATAGGCATTGTTGTGTGCTGGCCTAAACTTTCTTGTTGTTTTCTGTGATTTGATAATGATATTTATTTATATGAGACAGATAGATATACTTAGACAATGTTTTTGCTATTCTGACCATACTAGATGATATTGTAAGTAAGGATGATTTCTAGACTTTGATGATGATAATTTATTATTTTTCTTGATTTTATATAGTGAGGACATGTAACACCCGTAAAATTTACGATAATTAATAAGGCTTCAAAAATGAAATTCAAGTAAATAACGGAATCTGGCCATAAAACTTGCACTATTGCATTCGTGATGATTGCAACTTTCATATTTGGAGTTTTGTGATCGAAGCTAAAAGAATGAAGTTATAAGCATTTGAAATTTCTAGAATGTAAAATAATTAAAAAATGAAATATGAAAGTAAATAATAAAAAACACAGGACCCTACGGTTGACTTACTTTGGTCGATCGACTGCTAGCGGTCGATTATTTACTAGGAGATGGTCGAGCAGTCCTGAGGTAGCGACAAGGGTTTGAAAATAGGCTAGATGGTTCGGATTTAATTATTTTATTCTAATTGTTACAGTTGATTCGATTGCTTATAAATACATGCCTGATTCTTCACTCCTTTTCTCGTATTTTCTAATCCAAGCAGCGAAGCTCTACTATTTTCTCTCCACTATCTAAAGATTGTAAAATATTTATATTTATACAAATCAGATAAGAGTGGAAAATAAAAGAGAAGAAGCGTATCGACATTGCGAAAGAAAAAGGTAAGCTTTTATGATTATAAATCTACATTCCTCTTAGCCCCAAAATCTCTTCTCAGATCCATGATTCTAGTAGTATGTATAAACCATGTTATACATATTCTTCTGGAATAGAATGGAAAAAGGAATCAAGTAAAGGAATGGATTTGGATATGGGAGATTTGGAAAGCTAGAATGAAAATTATATAATTTATATAAAACATTGAAATTTATATCGCAGGATTTTATTTAATTGTTATGCTTAAATAAGATCTTATAAATTGTAGGCTTAAAACAAACACATAGGAATATCGCCCACATATTCCATAAAATAGATAATTGGAATAGGAATGGTATGTACGACTTAATCTGGAAATTTGAATTCAGTCCCTAATATTTATTTTTGTAGAATGTTTGTTTATTCTAGATATATAATTGGCTTGTAAAATAGGTTGTCCTAGTTGACTTAGAATGTGAATTTCTATATTTTAATTTAATTGGAGTGGGTATAATTTAATTTTATATATTTCCATGTAACTTCCATGAATTATCCAATTTCTAAGGAATATACCAAAAAGGAAAGAGATGTGTAGAGTATATATATTCTTCTCCACAGGTTGCACTATCTATTTCAATAAAAGAAAAGAGAAAACTCCTTGTAATTTCAACCGGAGCAAAATTTCTTATTTTTGCGTAATTAATGTAAAGTTATAATGGTAATCCTTTTTGGAAGGATAACTCTGATATTAAAATGGGAAAAAGAATGTTCTATTTTAGGAATAAATAATTATGGACTAAGAATATATATGTATCTATTTAGACACACATACATACGCATAAAACAGCGCATATCAATTAAAATAAATAAATATATATATAGCACAATTTACAACAATATTCTTATTAGTTATTATAGACATTAAATTATAGGTCTGGAAATGAAGGAACCGAAATTCCATAATTTATGGACATTAACTACAAATTAAATGGACAATAAATTTGCAATCAATAGAGAGTAAAAGAGTTAAATGGGGATTGATTAGAAAATTTTATATGGCATTGATGAGGAAATTGAATGGGCAGAAAAAATGGATTTTGGAATGAGTAAATAAGTGTCATCAGGAATTATCCAATTTTGACATTAATGAATAAAAAACTACGGACAATGGAAATTTATTAGACAAAGAAGGGAACAAGGAAACCAAAGCCCAAGCGTATAAAATAGGAATAACTACGTAGCGAACAAGTAAGTATTGATACTATCAAATACACCTAGAAGGCAAAATAATTTTATAGTAGGAAATTATATAGCTTCAATTATATGTTTAGAACGAATGTGAATTGGTGAGCCTAGCCCAATACTTAGGCTTTGGGTGATGGGTTTCGTATAGTAGGTCAAGATGCGAGATCAGTAGAGTTACACAACAGAAATCTATCCTTCATTTAGAGGCTACCAACGTTGTGTATACATACTACTTATGTGAGATATCTCCAACCATAGGACCCATGAGGATGAAAAATACATTGTGGATATGTGAGGGAAAATATACCTAGGGTTTGCCATAGATTTAAAGTATTAAATGAGTTTGGTACTTTTAAACAAAATGAGGTTTGCTTCAATTCTAATAAAAGGCATTAAGTAACTGAAACGGATATGTTCCTTGACTTACTCAGGTTAGTCTAAACAGGATGTTAGCTATGGAAGGTCGGCGGGCTACGTTTAGTTCATACCGGTATTTATTAGTAGGTTTGGCATATAGGCTATGGCCACCAGCGTAACGAACTGGATTTTCGACTCTCGAAAATTGACACTGATACATCTATTGTATCAATGCCAAGCAATCAAATGTCAGAAAACCCGATTGTAGGGGGAAAAGAAGAAGAAAGAAGATAAGAAGAAAACTAAACAACATAGAATCACACAGCGAAACGAATAATCTATAATACATTACAAGTCTTTACACAAAAGCAAAACTGTAATATGTATATATGCAAACATGAACCAGAGTACACTAATCTATTTCAGCATGGACAGTTATAATGTCCTTACAATTGCTGAAAACACACCAATGGATACAGCGGAAAATATAACCATCTACGTGAATACGTCTGTGGGCCTCCAACTCGTCACTTGAAGCTCTAAGCATCCAAACTAATATGTAGTATACTCCGTCTGACTCGAGCATTATAATAAAATAACAACCGAGTCAGCCTAGAAAACCAACATTAGAAAACACACCCAACTGGATTTTGAAGTTATAAGAAAATCTTTGAAATCAAAAGGTAACCCGTAAGACCATGCTACACATAAACACTGACGGGTTTTTACCTTACGATAACCAAAACAATTCTACAGAAAATCCATGATATTATAATAGTGTCAAGATACGAATACTTATTAATCATAGGCGAAGTTATTACATTATTAAATTCCAACATAGTACGTATACAATCAAGTCCGTAGGCACTTATTGGATAATCCATAAAATATTTAATTAGTTTTAAACCAATTTAATATATTTAATTAGATAATCCTTCAAATATTTATGAAATCCAATTTTGGATTTAAAAATCCCATTTGTCTCAAAAACCAATTCCGACTTAATCGGCAATTTATAGTATTTTTAAAATACTAATTTGAGGCCAATAACCACCCAACACTTAACCAATATCGATACTAGTTTTCTATCACTACCCGGTTTTATTTTCAAACATATAACGATGTTATAACCACAACATCCACAATACTATTTATTATTCAATAATCAATATAAACGAAATATTATTAAAAACAATATAATTCAATAATAGCGAGGAATCTCGTTGGATCCCTCCAACCTGTTTTTCCCTGCATCACAAATGTTAGATAATCATAAAATAAAAATCAACTGCTTCAAGACGAGATTCGTATACAAAGGGTCATCCGCTCTTACACTAGAATGTAATAGGGTCCCATCCCCTCCAATAGGCAGAAATATATCCAACTAACAATATAATTCAATATATTATCCAACAATCAATAATGATCGGAAATAAATATTCAAACATCCAATAAATAATATTTATTAACTACAAAAAATTTCTAATTAACCAAAAAGGTGAATTAACTCACATTGATTTAAATAGTCGTCGAATCATTTCATTTTGAATTAAATTAAGCGAACGTCCAATTTTAATCCAAAATTCCAACTAGCTCGAATTTGTCCAATCCAATTCCATGGACTAGCCTTCGTTGATACGATCGCAGTAACGACCCACTATTTTGGACCATTCAAATCTAAAATAAAACCACACCTGTCGGACTTGAATAATTCAAAACAATAAATTGTAATATAATTTGGAGCAAATAGAACCAATCACGGAATCACAAACACAGAAATATCAGAATAACTCGCAACGGAAATAAAAATACCACAGTAGTTCATGAAGCTACTACAAACACAGTCTTAAACACAGTCTCAAAACAATTACAAAATACCACAGTTTGAAAAGTAAATACAACAGAAATCCCAATACACAAATGTCCACTAATACATAAGCTGAATAGAAAGTGCTGAATGGAAATAGATAACAACTAGATAGATAGATAAACTCCAGCAAATCCTCTAGCTCCAGAAGGTGAAATTCAAAGATGATACTCTGGCTAACCTGAGCGTAAAGCAAAATACAAAACACTCGAGTCAGGACATACATACTTATACAATGTAGACCAACTCAAGTGAACTGTAATGGAAATGCACAAGTAACTTAAATGATGCTTGGGACCGCCCATCCTTTAAGGATCGTTAAACTATTTACTATGTAGTAATATACGCTATTATAATAATGTCTAAAGTAAAGTATAATATATTTTAAAAGTAGCGTTAAGGCTTCACATTGTCCACTTTAACACATTTTTATATTCTCGTAGTCTATACAGTACCGTAATCTCCCCTGCGCTGAGCGTCGTCAGAGGGCCCTCCATAGGAATGGTACAAAACAAATTAGTATAAAGGCACGCTAGGGTAGGTGAAACGGCACAACTAGGCAATGTCAGGGTAGATATACCAATTACGCATCCGGACTAGTGGTAACGCATAGCAGCCACTACCGCCCACTTCGATCCACACTCCCAAAAATCAAAGGTGCACCAATCAATCACAAAGTAATAGAATGGTATCGAAGAAGTGTGTCCGAAAAGAGAAGCGATTTCATTGGCCCGGGATCGCTCCTGTTTTAGCCACCTTATCCCAACTCATGGGAGTCGGGTCCATGTATATACCTTAACAGAACGTCGCCACCATCCTACTTCATTCTAGAATCACCATTGCATACACGGTTGTTGAAGTGGTTTTTCGATATCGACAGAGAGTATGCCCATATCCAATCCTGGTCTCTTTGACAACCCACCGTTATTATAACCCGTGGTTATAAATTTCAAAATTGGGTTATATTCCAAATTAAAACATATTCATTTAAACCATTCAAATCCAATGTCAATATCTTTAAAAAAAATATTCATTTCCAAAGTTGTAGCATTTCTAAATTCATTCATTCAATTATAACAATTTCAAAAAAACACATTGCATCATAGCATTCATAGCACTTGGAAAATGTGATAACACATATAGTAGCAGTTCAAAAATAATATCCTTCAATAACAGCAGCACTTAGAAAATGTTACTGTAACATAATAGTATTTCAGAAATATTTTCTTTTTAGAAACAGCGGCACTTAAAAACGTTATTGCATATATAGTAGTATTTCAAAAAATAGTACATTTTCAAAAATGGTAGCACTTAGAAAAACGCTACCTTAAAACCACAACATTTTAGAAATACTGCCAATACAAACCTAAGATTTATTATAACATTTCAGAAACCTTTTAATTTCAGTTTTCACCATTTTTTTAAACTTATAAAAAATATCTCACATTTCAAAAATATTTATTTGGATATCTTTTAACTTATGATTAAATAAAATAAAATTTTATACATAACATATCCAAATAAACTATAGTTCATTTACTAAGTCAAAAGTACATTATTTTATTAAACTTTTTATCTTAACAAATAACTTAATACTTTATTAAAAAAATACCCATTTCATAAATAAAATATTCTTGTTACTAAGTTAAGCTTAAAATTTCCATTTGAAAATTAAATTTTCAACCATCAAGTAAAGTCATATTTTAAGTTACATTTTAAACCATTAATTTACTTATACATTTTTAAATTATAGAAAATCACTATAACGTTTATTTAAATCATTTAAATCCAATTTAAGTTAAAATTTCATATTTTAAATTTTAGAAACATTTAATAATTTTTAGAAAATATTTAAAATTAACCACGGGTCTGTATAATATTTTCTAACCTAGGTCAAGTGATAGGGATATGTATCGTATCAATCCGTAATATATAAAATCTCGAGTTCTATCATTTCAAACCCGCAATCCGAAGTCAAATCAAATAAAAATCGCTCGAGCCTATCATTTCAGCTCATAACGATTTTTCTCTATTCTAAAGTCTGTTTGGGTATGTACCATTTCAACCCATGGTGAATCTATACTAACAGGGAACTTGTAGTGTGAGAAACAGTAAATAAAATAAACAATATAACATAGCATTTCATATCAGATACTGTAACAAGTATATAATCAGGTTATGCATCAAAATATCATATCACAGGCATATATGAACTTATAAACATCGCATATCAAATACTACATATCTACTTGTCATTGTTTCACATTTTTATAAGTACGAATGTCGAGAGTGATAATTCACCTTCTAAAGCTGGAGATAACAATTCAAGATACACAACCAAACTCAAAAACACACGACGAAGCACGAATTAGATTCGAGTAGATGGAGAGCCAAGATCCAAGTCTTATAAACAAATAAATACAAACATATATAAGCAAACTATTTATACATAAAGAATAAAATAAATTTCAAAACAAATAGACAAACACCAACACAAATAGGCTCGGCCACATAGGGAATAGGCTCGGCCACTTGTGTTTTGGGTTCAGTCACATGCATTTGTGCTCGGCTATCATCAACAAAGCTTGGCAATGATCTCATAAGGCACGACTATGGACTGAAATATGATAGGATGGCAGGGCAAAAGGTCAAGGAAGGCAAAAAGGCAAAAGCAAGTTGATGTTTTGGGTTCGGCCCTATGGCTACATGGCTCGGCCATGGTGCTAGGCTTGCGTTAAGGTAACTGAATAGGCTTGGCTATGGTATGTTCATGGCAAGGCAAGTCAAGTGGTGGAGGAATAGGTGGTGGCCGAGGAAAGCAAAGAGGGAGGGGATGCCATGGTGGTCTCTGCTAGGGTTTTGTGGCCATTTGGTGATGGTTTTGGATCTATAGCTCACGACATGGGGTAGTGGAGATGGTGTTGGCCAGTCATATGTGGTGTAGAGGAGGAGATGTTATCGGCTATAGGGGATTATGTTGATGGCCGAGCATGTTTGAGGAACAACAAAAGAAAGGAGAATGAAAGGATGAAGGAGGTGATAGAACTTATTGTAAAAAAAATTCTTCAGGAAGTGAAATGAGAAGAGAGGCGAGAAATAAAAAATATGTACGTGAATTGAAAAGAGAATCAACGACTATGGTAATGGAGAGGAGTTTGGAGCAGCTAGGCATAGGAAAAGTCACGCTTTGTATTAAAGAAAAAAAAAGAAACATAAGCCTCTAGAATTTCCAAGCCCATACAAAATAGAAAATAGAAAGTAGGGAATGGGAATAAAAATAAACAAAATAGAAAATAGAAATGAATTACAAATATAAAATAAAAAATAAAAATAAAAAAATAATCGCGTGTAAACGATGAAATTTATCAGATTTAAAAAGTATAAAACAGAATTCGATAAAACGAAAAGCAGAATCAAATTCAGCTTCAAAGAAAAAGATTCGAAATTTAAAATTCAAATTTAAAAATTTCAACTAAAAGTTAAAGTTTGACCATAGTCTACCATAATATAAAATTTTCAAAAAATATTTATTTAATTATATTTGGAAAATAAATTATAACCAAAATCCAAAATTTCATTGGAAAATTCCAAGATTTTAATTTTTAATTAATTTATATATATTTGTTAAAAAAATATGGGTTGTTACACTCTCCCCCACTCAAATCTTTTCGTCCTCGAAAAGGAACGAGACACAGAAAGAAATGAAAGATAAGATAGAAAAAGCAAATAGTACCTGAAACAAACAATTCCAGATTCGAAGCACGCATGCTCTCCTCCGTCTCCCAGGTACAATCCCGATAATCTGTTCTCCACTGCACTTTGACCAAGTTGACATATTTTCTTCTTACTGCTTCGTACCTCTATCGACAATATGAAGAGGCTTCCTCTCGACAGTCAGATTAGGCTCAATATCCAAACTCTCAAGAGTAGAAGACTGGACAATCAAAGATGGATCATGCAAATATCGACGAAGATGCGAAACAGGGAATACACTATGCACTCTAGAAAACTTCTCACGCAAATCCAAACGATAAGCTAAAGAACCCAATCCTTTCAGGGATACGGAAAGGGCCAATAAACGTAGGAGCAAGCTTCCCTCTCCGACGACACCAAATCACATTCCTTAAGGGAGAGACGTTGAGGAAAAGAAGATCACCAACAGAAACTCCAAACTCCTCCTACGCCGATCAGCATACTTCTTCTGTCTATCCTAAGCACTCCTCATCCTTCTCTTAATCTCCTCAACCTTCTCAGAAGCCTCCAAAATCATATCAGGACCAAGAACCAAACGATTACCGGATTCAGTCCAGCAAGATGGAGATCTGCAAGGTCTTCCGTAAAGAGCAACAAACAGAGACATTTCAATACTAGCCTGAATCCAAAGATGAAATGAGATAGATAAAAGACCAAAATAAGATTAAAATAGAAGACTGAAATATACCTGATAGCTGTTGTTATAGGTGAATTCAACAAGATGGAGATGATCTTCCCAAGATCCTCCATAATCAAGAACACAAGCACGAAGTAGATCCTCAAGGATCTGATTCACTCTTTTCGTTTGACCATCGGTCTGCGAATGGTAAGCAGTTCTCGGATTCATATGAGTACCCAAGGATTCCTGAAAAGCTTTCCTAAACTGGCTGTTAAATATAGGATCTCGATCACAAACAGTGCTGATTGGAATACGATGGAGATGGACAATCTCCTTCATATAGATCTCAGCCAAACTAGAAGCAGAACGTGTAGACTTGACCGGGATGAAATAAGCTGACTTGGTCTATCTATCCACAATAACTCAAATGCTCTCATTACCTCTCCTAGACCTCGGTAATCCATCAATAAAATCCATAGAAACTTGATGACAAGTTGCACACCTACTAACAAAGGTAGAGATATCTCACCTCATACCTCTCCATCAATAAAGCTTCTTCATATCCTGATACGTTTTCGTCTCACCAAGATGAATAGAAAGTCTAGATCGATGATTTTCCCGAAGCAACTCTTGCATCAATCCATCAACATTTGGGACACAAATTCGATTATTAATCCTCAAAATCCCTCTATCGTCGATCTGAGCTCCACTACCATCAGGACTACTACCACCAACTCCGCTACGAGCACTCTTATTAATCAACCTAATAATCCTATCCTCATCCTACTTAGCAATGATACGATCCAAAAGAGGATAAGAAAAAACAACAAGCTGGCACAACATAGCCTTCTTCCGACTCAAAGCATCGGCCACAACATTAGCTTTCCTAGGGGTATAACTAATGTCTAGATTATAAGAAGCAAGAACTCAAGCACCTAACCTATTGCTGATTCAAATCCTTCTGGATGAAGATATACCTCAAAGACTGATGATCAATAAAGAGCTCAAACTTAGCACCCAAAAGATGATGCCTCCAAAGCTTCAAAGAAAAAACCACACCAAGCAATTCCAAATCATGAGCTGCATAATTGGCCCATGAGTCTTCAACTGGCGACTGGCATAAGCAATGACCTTTCCATCTTGCATCAGAACAGCTCCCAAACCCTCATGACTAGCATCAGTGTATACCATTAGTCCCTCATTTCCATTTCAAACGGTAAGCACTGGTGCGAAAGTAAGCTTATGCTTCAACTCATTGAATGCAGGTTTAAACTTATCATTCCATATAAACTTAGCATTCTTACGAGTCAAAGGAGTGTGAGATGTAGAAATCCGAGCGAAATTCTCAATGAATCTCCGATAATAACTGGCAAGGCCTAGAAAACTATGAATATCAGATGAAGTCCTAGGAGTTTCCCAATCCTGCAACAGAATAGTGAGAAATAAGGACCACAAAAAAGATAGAATGATCAAATTACAGAAAGAGAAGAAAGGAAAGACTTACATTGATCGCAGCGATCTTGACTGGATCAACTGAAACTCCATTACTAGAAACAATATATCTAAGGAATCGGACTTCATCCTTCCAGAAATGGCATTTCCAGAATTTAGCTTTTAACTGATGACTCCTAAGAGTTCCTAGAACAAAGCACAAATAGGATTTATGCTCTTCCTCAAACTTAGAGAAAACAAGAATATCATCGACAAAGGATATAACAAACTTATTAAGCACATCATGAAAAACACGATTCATGAGATTAACAAAGAAAGATGGGGCGTTAGTCAAACCAAAAGGCATAACTAACCATTCATAAAAACCTACTCAGTATGGAAAGCAGACTTGGGAATACTTTCTCAGCAATTCTGAGCTGGTGAGAACCTGTGGCATGATCAAGCTGAGAGAAAACAGTAGCTCCATGGAGCTGATCAAACATATCATTGGTGCGAGGCATAGATTGTCTGTTCCTCATAGTGAGCTTGTTCAGTTCCCTATAATCAACACACATCCTCAAAGAACCATCGAACTTAGTGACGAAAACCACTGGCCAGATCTGATCAACCCTTTGGAGAAAAAGTCCTCAATTTGCTTCCTCAACTCTACCTTCTCACGAAGTGCCATTCTTTTGTAAGGAAGAACTATAGGTCGAGCTTCAGAAATAAGATCAATACGGAAATCAATTTCCCACTTAGGAGGTAAAGAAGTGACTTCACCAAATACATCAGGATAGAGTCTGACCATGGGAGTAGAATCAAAATCATCCAGAGAAGACTCAAGAGAATAAATAAAACTGCCAGCATAATCCTGAGGCATGTAACACTGAACCACCAAAGAATTTCCAAAATCATCCACAAGAAAAACAGTTCTGGTTTTACAAGAGATAACAGGCTTCATGCCTCTTCAACCAATCACCTACAAGCAATAGATCAAAAGCATCAAAACCCAAAACATAGAAATCACCGCTGAAACGGTGATCAAAATAGAGGAGTTTCACTCAATAACAAATCCTACTAAGATTCACAGGACTACCAGTAGGATTTGAAACACAGAAAGGCTCAGAAGCAAACTCGGGAGAAAGTAGATGCTCAAATTTATCATAAAGATCCATAGAAATAAAACTATGGGAAGCTCCGGTATCAAATAAAACACGAATAGGAGATTCAAACAATGTAAAGGTGCCCAGAAGAGTACATTGGGTATCACTAGGAGCAGAAGCAGGAACAGGTGCAGGAGGTGGAGCAAGTGAAGAAGCAGAGGTAACAAAAAAGATACCAGGGGACTTGCCCCTCTACTGAGTAGGACAATTATTCTTGAAATGGTCAGGCTGCAGACAAATATGGCAGAGATCATGCCTGGTCAACTTAGCTGGAGGAACAACAACACTAACTAAAGTAGGACATCCATTAGCATAGTGTCCCTTCTGATTACACCTGAAGTAAGTAATGGAGGATAGGTCGATAGACTACCTCTGAAAAGAAGAAGATCCCAACCCTGGAGTCTTGTTCCAATTCTTCTTCTGCTGGTGAAAGTTAGGCTTCCTCTTCTTAGGATTACTAAAGAAAGATTGAGATGAAGTAGCACAAGCAACTAGAGGATCCTTAGAAGTAGGATTCTCATATCTAGTGGCCATGCCCATCAGACTAGTGAAAGGGCTGTGCATATGAGCGATGAGACGATCATAATACTCCGAACGAGCACCAGCTATGAACTTCTCATTCATCTTGGGAGGAGAGCCAATCAGATTAGGGTCAAACTTAGAAAGTTCATTGAACTTCCTCTCATACTCAGCAAATGACATGTCACCCTGCTTGAGATCCATGAATACCCGACAAAGTTGAGACTTCCCTGCCTCGGGCATCCACTTCACAACAAAAGCATCCCTAAATCATGATAAAGAAACATAAGAAAGATTTCAAAAAGAGAAAACTGAACCAAATTCAAAACCTATAGAAGACGATACCTAAACTGCTCCCAAGAAATATCAGCCTCGACAGTGTGAGCTGTAACAGTCTCCCACCAATCTAAGGTTGCTCCCTTCAACTGCAAAGCTGCCAACTGACGCTTCTGAGCATTAGTGATCTCAAGACCGAAGAAGATTCTCTCCAATCCCCTCAACCACTATTAAGCCTCGATAATTCTCTCTGATCCGGTAAAATTGGTGCCACCAAGCTCAGTGTACTCCTTACAGAGAGTAGTGAACCTAACTGGTGCAGCAAGCTCTAGAACTGGGGCAACACTATGACCCCTACCTCAAGCATTCCTACGACTCATGCTGAAAAATCAAGAATGAATTTTAGGACAGAGGTAATTGAGAAACAAAGATAGGATTAGATAAGATAAGATAAGATTAGATTAGATTCAACTTGAATGAATATCCTAAACAAATAAATTACTCACAAGGTGGATAAGGAAAGAAGTTAAGAAAAAATTGATTTCAAAACAAGAAAAGTTTATATAAAAATAAAATTTGGAAAATCCTTTGAAAACCATTGGAAAATCATTTTATACATTAAAATACGTTCTCTCACAAAGAAATGATTCTAATGTTGATTACACTCATTCTAGGGTATTTCTACCCTATCTCTAATGAGTTTTTTCTCTATAGGCTAAGGTTTTCCTAAAACCAAAGCTCAGATACAAAATGTAATGACCCACTATTTGGACCATTCAAATCGACAGTAAAACCACAACTATCGGACTTGAATAATTCAAAACAGTAGGTTGTGATATAATTTGGAGCAGATAAAACCAATCACAGAATCACAAATACAGAAATATCAGAATAACTCGCGCGGAAATAAAAATACCATAGTAGTTCGTGAAGCTACTGCAAACACATTCTCAGAACAAGTACAAAATAACAGAGTCTGAAAAGTAAATACAACAGGAATCCCAATACACAAATGTCCACTAATACATAAGCTGAATAGAAAGTACTGAATGGAAATAGATAACAACTAGATAGATAGATAAACTCCAGCAAATCCTTTAGCTCCAAAAGGTGAAATCCAAAGCTGATACTCAGGCTGACCCGAGCGTAAAGCAAAACACAAAACACTCGAGTCAGGACATACATACTTATATAATGTAAACCAACTCAAGTGAACTGTAATGGAAATGCACAAGTAACTTAAAGGATGCTTGCGACCGCCCATCCTTTAAGAATCTGTTAAACTACTTACTATGTAGTAATATATGCTATTATAATAATGTCTAAAGTAAAGTATAATATATTTTAAAAATAGCGTTAAGGCTTTACATTTTCCACCTTAACCATTTTAATATTCCCATAGTCTATACAGTTCCGTAATCTTCCCCGTACTGGGCATCGTCAGAGGGCACTCCATAGGTATGGTACAAAACAAAATCGTATATGGCACGCTAGGGTAGGTTACACGGCACAACTAGGCAATGCTAGGGTAGATATATCAATTACGCATCCGAACCAGTGGTAACGCATAGCAGCCACTACCGCCTACCTCGAGCCACACTCCCAAAAATCAAAGGTGCACCCAACCAATCATAAAGTAATAGAATGGTATCAAAGATGTGTGTCCGATAAGAGGAGCTACATCATTGGCTCGGAGTCGCTCCTGTTTTATCCACCTTATGCCAACTCAAGGGGGTCGGCTCCACGTATATACCTCAACAGAACGCCGCCACTATCCTACTTCATTCTGGTATTTCCACCATGTACATGGTTGTTAAAGTGGTTTTCGGTATCGTAGAGAGTATGCCTATATCCGATTCCGGTCTCTTTAACAACCCACCGTTATTATAACCCGTGGTTATAAATTTCAAAATTGGGTTATATTCCAAATCAAAACATATTCATTTAAACCATTTAAATCCAATGTCAATATCTTCAAAAAAATATTCATTTCCAAAGTTGTAGCATTTGTAAGTTCATTCATTCAATTATAACAATTTCAAAAAAACACAGTGTATTATAGCATTCGTAGCACTTGGAAAATGTGATAATACATATAGTAGCAGTTCGAAAATATTATCATTCAGAAACAAAAGCACTTAGAAAACGTTACTGTAAATATAATAGTATTTCAAAAATATTGTATTTTCAAAAACAGCAGCACTTAGAAATTGTTACTACAAATATAGTAGTATTTCGAAAAATAGTACATTTTCGAAAATGGCAGCATTTAGAAAAATGCTACCTTAAAACCATAGCATTTTGGAAATGCTGCAAATACAAATCTAAGATTTATTATAACATTTCAAAAACCTTAAAATTTCAATTTTCACCATTTTTTTAACTTATAAAAAATACCTCACGTTGTAGAAATATTTATTTGGATATCTTTTAACTTATGATTAAATAAAATAAATTTTTATAAACAAAATATCCAAATAAACTATAATTCATTTATTAAGTCAAAAGTATATTATTTTACTTAACTTTTATCTTAACAAATAACTTAATACTTTATTTAATAAAATACCCATTTCATAAATAAAATATTCTTATTACAAAGTTAATCTTAAAATTTCCATTTGATAACTAAATTTTCAACCATCAAGTTAAGTCGTATTTTAAGTTACATTTTAAACCATTTATTTACTTATACATTTTTAACTTGTAGAAAATCACTATAACATTTATTTAAATCATTTAAATCCAATTTAAGTAAAAATTTCATATTTTAAATCTCAAAAATACTTAATAATTTTTAGAAAATATTTAAAATTAACCACGGGTCTGTATAATATTTTCTAACATAGGTCAAGTGATACAGATATGTATTATATCAGTCCATAATATATAAAGTCCCTGGTTCTATCTTTTCAAAACCGCAATCCGAAGTCAAATCAAACAAAAATAGCTCGAGCCTATCATTTTAGCTCATAACGATTTTTCCCTATTCTAAAGTTCGTTCGGGTATGTATCATTTCAACCCATAATGAATCTATATTAACAGTGAACTTGTAGTGTGAGAAACAGTAAATAAAATAAACAGTATAACATAGCATTTCATATCAGGTGATGCAACAAGTGTATAATCAGGTTATACATCAAAATATCATATCACAAGCATATATGAACTTATCAACATCGCATATCAACTACTGCATATCAACTTGTCATTGTTTCACAATTATATAAGTACGGATGTCGAGAGTGATAACTCACCTTCTAAAGCTGGAGATAACAATTCAAGATACACAAACAAACTTCGAAAAGCACGATAAAGCACGAATTAAATTCGAGTAGATGGAGAGACAAGATCCAAGTCTTGTGTGTCTCTCCAAGTCTTGTAAACAAATAAATACAAACATATATAAGCATACTATTTATACATAAAGAATAAAATAAACTTCAAAACAAATAGACAAACATCAAAACAAATAGGCTCGACCACTTGTGTTTAGGGTTCAGTCACATGCATTTGTGCTCGGCCATCATCAACAATGCTCGGCCATGGTTTCAAAAGGCATGGCTATGGAGTGAAATATGAAGGAATGGCAAGGCAAAAGGTCAAGGAAGTCAAAAAGGCAAAGGCAAGTTGATGTTTTGGGTACGGCCCAATGGCTACATGGCTCGGCCATGTTGCTAGGCTTAGGTTAAGATAACTGAATAGGCACGGCTATGGTGAGTTCAGGGCAAGGCAAGTCAAGTAGTGGAGGAATAGGTGGTGGCCGAGGCATGCAAAGAGGTAGGGGATGCCACGATGGTCTCGGCTAGGGTTGTTGTGACGCCCCACCTCTATGCTCACAATAATAAAGAGTATTAAAAGAAATACTGTCTATTATTATGAAGAATAAGGCTGGATAGGAGCGACCATCCGTAGTTAGGCCTTACACTAGTATTGATTATCTCGATAGGAGTGGTATATATTTTTATTTTTCATCTCTTATTTATTTACTCCCATCAACATACCCAATTCTAGTATAAAACAAACTACGATGGTTCATAATAGTTTAGGACAATATATATAATAATAACACAGATAAAGTAAATGCGGAACACAGATATAACAGAAAGTCTCATATATATATAACTGATGTCAGTTGATATACATGTGATACAATACATATGATCAACTACAACTGTCGACTCTGGAAGTTACATATACAAGTACATTATCGTGGATAATATACATGAATATACAACATCCTATACAATTATACTGACTACTACAATAATGACGACTACTCCAAAAGAAATGAAAAGACTTCATAGCTCTAACAGCAACCCAAAGTAAGATATCAACAACCTGTAAATACTCGGTCTGACCCGAGTATTATATTTAAGAGAAAATAATACACGGGTCAGTCTAATTCAAACTCAGTTATTAGTGCACAGAAGCAATAATAATTAATTATGAATAGATGACAGTCACAATAAATTCCGTCTATCCAACCCTTTTAATAAAGAAATCGGATAACGGTAAATATAACACTTAACAGTGTTAAACAACAAATCAACAGAATAGAGTCATCCACAAAGATAAATGAAAAGAATATCAATGAAGATAATTTAGAAAACATCAGAATTGTCTAATTGGCAATTAACAACAAAATCATCAAATTAAACCAAATCCAAATGCGATTCAAAATATGTTGAATTGGCAACATAAAATGATTTCCATCAATAGGAAACATTAATTAAAACTTCATATCTAATAGGGCTGCAGTACACACACGCGTGTACTGCCTCGCCACTATAGTATGAAATGCACAAAAGACAACGTAAGTTCCCAAACAAGCACAAGGTCAAACCCGAGCGTTTAAGCTGGATTCAACTCAAGTGTAATTAGAAAACAAATCCAAATGTAATCAAGTGGTCAAAACTGCTACAAACAGTCTCAACTGAAAGGTCACAGTGAAGACTGTACGCAAACCAAATAATTTACACAAGTGATGCACATGCCACAATCAATGATGAAGCAAGGCAATATGGACCAACTTATATGCAAACCCAATTGTACACAAATTAATGTACATAACAAATTACACATCGACAAAATGAATCATAGATGCAAAATGGAACAACAGAACAATAATGGCAATACACAGCAACTATACTGGAAGTTAGGAACATCAAGACAGTGTTCCAAAGAAATAAACAAGGTCCGGGTTGGACAGCACAAAACAGTCAAGCATGCTTATGCAACCATAATAATGCTAGAACATTATCCACATGAAGGAACCCTGCCACAAAGTCGAGCAGTGGACATCTTAATGAATATATGAAGGCAAAAATGCACAGTGAAGTGAAGTCGAGACTAAGAAGCATATATGTACATGTTAGCACAAAGTGCAAAAGTGATCACACGTGGACAAAACTTTCTGGAGTGAACCAGACTAAAGTGAAAACTGAATGCAACACACAACTCCAGATTAATGCAACTAAAACTGAATATAGGTCAAAATACTCAGCTCACCAAAATTGCAAAACTATGCAGTGAAACCAGAAGTGTATAAGTCAACCCTGCAACACTGCAGACTCAAGCATATCCGAGTCGCAGTGCCTCTAATCAACCCAATGTCTAGTAACGATATACACGTATCAAGGTGCAAGACTGGACCAGCACATATGCACTCGAATGAATGGACAGCAGATAATGCATGAAGCCTGAACAATACTCGAGTGAAATCGTGATACGAGAAACATGTACACAAGTGAATGTAACTGCAACATATAACATAACTATGTACGAAGAGTAATACGCAGTATAGATTAACACAATAAACATGGCAGTGTGCAGTTCAATGTCAAAGAAATGGTCAAAGTCATCAAAATTCACAGACCCAAATTTTCCAGAAATCCAAAACCAAGTTTAGCCTCCATTCATAGCCGAGGAGGTCAAGGCTAGAATCGAACAAAGTCAATTTTAGTAATTTCCAAAGTCAACAGAGAAAATGACAAAGTCAAACCGCAGTTCAAAACAGTGGCAAGCTCAACCATGATCGCGGTCAAAATAACCAACGTCATCAACAAAATCAAAGCCGTGAAAAATCAAAAATCAGATAATGTCACAGCAATTTCCAACCAAAAATCAAAGTTATGCAATCGCATTCCCACAAGCAAGTGACCGAAGTCAAATGGGAATCGAACCATGGTGGTCACGAGATAAAGCAGTGTCGTGATAACCAGAGACAAAAATCAGCAACATCGAAACAAAATTTCCAAGAAAAACAAACAGTTCAAAATTGATGTCAAAGCAAAATCGAACCAATTCAAACTTAAGTCAGAAATCATCAATTACGTGAATTAGATGTGAGTGATAATTATCACTCACCTGAAATCAATGCCAACAGAAGCAACCGAAGTTCCCCTTTTGAGATCAAATGAACTCGATCAACAATCAGCAGCTGGAAGCATCTCAGGAGATCGTGCGAAGCAAGGGACGAGTCCATCATTCGATCGAACTACCAACAGTCGACATCTTCGATTTCTATGAGCCCTAGCTTCGAAGACGAATGGGAAGGCGATCGAGCCACCATTTTATTTTATTTTTCTTTCGAATGTTTTTTTATTTTAGATCTAGGGTTTGAACGAAAATGAAAACGAAAATAGAG
This sequence comes from Allium cepa, assembly GCA_030765085.1. NCBI lineage: Eukaryota > Viridiplantae > Streptophyta > Magnoliopsida > Asparagales > Amaryllidaceae > Allium > Allium cepa. The sequence continues at coordinate 834,157,426 of CM060941.1, forward strand.
AGGGGGATCGGGTTATTCTCTGATCCTTACCACGGCACCATGAATAAATGAAAGGAGTATGGGCCAAGATATATTTTAAAGCCCGTAACCCTTTTAACAAATTTTTAAATGAATTTAAACCGATTAAAACGCCTAATAGCAGTTAGCCAACAATATTAATCGTCATTTGACGATAATAAATTAACAGCAAAACCCTGGGTTGTTACAGACTCCCCACCTTATAAAAATTGCGTCCCCGCAATTTCCATTAATTAAAGGCGTTAGTAAAAATTAATTTTCTAACATAAACTGGTTAAGCTAGAAAAATAAACGTCGAGAATATAAACACCAAAGAAATCTTTTAATTTCATAAAAGAAATTCACAAATTCTCAGCCAAATCTAATTACCAAATAGATAATCAGAAAACAACAAAGGTCTAATTATCAATAAAGATAATCAGAATTCAAATCAACAATTATCCATTTATCAAAAACGAAAATCAAACCAACAAATATTCGATTATTAAAACGATAATCAAATCAATAAATATTCGATTATCAAAAACGATTATCAAATCAACAAATATTCGATTATCAAAAACGATAATCAAATCAACAAATATTCGATTATCAAAAACGATAATCAAATCAACAAATATTCGATTATTAAAACGATAATCAAATCAATAAATATTCGATTACCAAAAACGATTATCAAATCAACAAATATTCGATTATCAAAAACGATAATCAAATCAACAAATATTTGATTATCAAAAACGATAATCAAATCAACAAATATTCGATTATCAAAAACGATAATCAAATCAACAAATATTCGATTATCAAAACGATAATCAAATCCCAAATCAACAATTATTCGATTATCAAAAACGATAATCAAATCGACAAATATTCGATTATCAAAACGATAATCAAATCAACAAATATTCGATTATCAAAAACGATAATCAAATCTCAAATATTCGATTATCAAAAACGATAATCAAATCTCAAATCAACAAATTATTCGATTATCAAAAACGATAATCAAATCAACAAATATTCGATTATCAAAAACGATAATCAAATCAACAAATATTCGATTATCAAAAACGATAATCAAATCTCAAATATTCGATTATCAAAAACGATAATCAAATCTCAAATCAACAAATTATTCGATTATCAAAAACGATAATCAAATCAACAAATATTCGATTATCAAAAACGATAATCAAATCAACAAATATTCGATTATCAAAACGATAATCAAATCCCAAATCAACAATTATTCGATTATCAAAAACGATAATCAAATCGACAAATATTCGATTATCAAAACGATAATCAAATCCACAAATATTCGATTATCAAAAACGATAATCAAATCTCAAATATTCGATTATCAAAAACGATAATCAAATCTCAAATCAACAAATTATTCGATTATCAAAAACGATAATCAAATCAACAAATATTCGATTATCAAAAACGATAATCAAATCAACAAATATTCGATTATCAAAAACGATAATCAATCTCAAATATTCGATTATCAAAAACGATAATCAAATCTCAAATCAACAAATTATTCGATTATCAAAAACGATAATCAAATCAACAAATATTCGATTATCAAAAACGATAATCAAATCTCATAACATCAAATATCTAATTATCACAAGCGATAATCAGAACTCATAACATCAAATATCTAATTACCTGCAGATAATTAGATTCAACATATATCTAGAATCAATTAAGATAACTAGAAAATCAAACATAAAAGGTTGGATCGATCCCATCATATGGCGAGTTTTAGCTACGCCGCACGTGCATCTCATATGGCCGAAGCCTACCAAGTACCCATCATAATTTTGGCGCCCATCATATGACCCGAAGGTCCAACATATGACCCGAAGGTCTGGTACTGGTATTTGACCCGAAGGTCCATCATAGTGGCTCGAAAGCACACGAAAATCATCATATATTCAATTAACGAGTCCGGAATTAACCGAAATAGCAAACGCACATGTCCCATACCACGTGTTTTACTAAATCGTTTGATTCTCTTCATCGTTTCCTTAAACGTGTAAAATCATCAAAATCATCGAACAGCATATGTTTCAATTAACGAGTCCGGAATTAACCGAAATAGTAAAAGTGTCATTCCATACTCTGCACTTTTGCTACATCGTTTAAATCTCTTCATCGTTTCCTTGAAAGTGCAAATTGTGTATTCCAAAAATAACATTTCACATTCTCAAACGGACAAGTCCGGAATTAAGCGAATCAGTAAAAGAAAGGGGTCATAATCCTCGATTTTTCTGAAACGTTTAAGTCACTTTCTCATTCTTCTGAAAACGCAAACTGTAAAAATTCTGAAAACAATTTCATTTATTTCATAAAAGTAATAATTTACATTCTCAAACGAAGAAGTCCGGAATTAAGTGAATCAGTAAAAGAAAGGGTTCCTAGTCCTCGATTTTGCTGAATCATTTAAATCTCCTTCTCATTCTTTTGAAAACGTAAACTGAAAATTTTTGAAAACAATTTTTATTTTAACACGCTTTTTATAATCACGTGATTAAATCAGCAACATAAGTAGCAATTTCAACAAGAAAATGGTACTTCTCAAAACAACATAAAACTAATCTCAAATCAACATTGCGGGATAGCCGCTTGAAAATCCACTTTAAAATTTGACAGTTACTGAAGTCAAGGCGACAGTAGTTTTAAACGTCAAAATCTCATCAAAATAATTTGCATATAAATATAATATTTGTGAATTTTCATTCTTTAAAATGTCAACAAAATACCGGGCTTCAAAAATTTAGCATCGGTGTAAAAATCCTGTTATAAAAATTACGGCAACAAAATACGTTTCATAACCAAGCATCGGTTCAACGTAAAATTAGTGCAGTAACGTGCAACTCAAATTTGCACGTACACTACAAAATGAACAAAGAAATCATTCAATTATATCTTCAATGAAGATATTTTAAATCAGCAAAAATCTAATCAACATGTGATTAGCATCAAAGGAAACCAGCAAAAATTTCAACAAAACCACATAGCTGCAATCACTTCGAATCCTCAAATCGGATTCCAAATTTTTAAAGAAAACAAAATAAACACAGCAATGTAAACAACAAATGAAATTTATTTCAATTTCATATTTTGATTTTTAAATCAAAATAATTATCATCTGTATTCAGCGAAGCAGTCACACTACTTTCGCTGCGCACTCTGATAAACAAAGCACAAACCAATCAATCATCAAAACTCAAATCAACCTTTATTTTTAAATAAAGCTATTTAAAAATTTCATCAAAATTTCAAAACTTTAGTTTTGACTCAAAGCACATATAAAACATCGACTAATAGTTGTAACACATGCTCCATCTAAGTTATGTTTTATATTATGTCCATAAACCCCAAGCTCTGATACAAACTGTGACGCCCCACCTCTATGCTTACAATAATAAAGAGTATTAAAAGAAATACTGTCTATTATTATGAAGAATAAGGCTGGATAGGAGCGACCATCCGTAGTTAGGCCTTACACTAGTATTGATTATCTCGATAGGAGTGGTATATATTTTTATTTTTCATCTCTTATTTATTTACTCCCATCAACATACCCAATTCTAGTATAAAACAAACTACGATGGTTCATAATAGTTTAGGACAATATATATAATAATAACACAGATAAAGTAAATGCGGAACACAGATATAACCGAAAGTCTCATATATATATAACTGATGTCAGTTGATATACATGTGATACAATACATATGATACAACTACAACTGTCGACTCTGGAAGTTACATATACAAGTACATTATCGTGGATAATATACATGAATATACAACATCCTATACAATTATACTGACTACTACAATAATGATGACTACTCCAAAAGAAATGAAAAGACTTCATAGCTCTAACAGCAACCCAAAGTAAGATATCAACAACCTGTAAATACTCGGTCTGACCCGAGTATTATATTTAAGAGAAAATAATACACGGGTCAGTCTAATTCAAACTCAGTTATTAGTGCACAGAAGCAATAATAATTAATTATGAATAGACGACAGTCACAATAAATTCCGTCTATCCAACCCTTTTAATAAAGAAATCGAATAACGGTAAATATAACACTTAACAGTGTTAAACAACAAATCAACAGAATAGAGTCATCCACAAAGATAAATGAAAAGAATATCAAAGAAGATAATTTAGAAAACATCAGAATTATCTAATTGGCAATTAACAACAAAATCATCAAATTAAAACAAATCCAAATGCGATTCAAAATATATTGAATTGGCAACATAAAATGATTTTCATCAATAGGAAACATTAATTAAAACTTCATATCTAATAGGGCTGCAGTACACACACGCGTGTACTGCCTCGCCACTACAGTATGAAATGCACAAAAGACAACGTAAGTTCCCAAACAAGCACAAGGTCAAACCCGAGCGTTTAAGCTGGATTCAACTCAAGTGTAATTAGAAAACAAATCCAAATGTAATCAAGTGGTCAAAACTGCTACAAACAGTCTCAACTGAAAGGTCACAGTGAAGACTGTACGCAAACCAAATAATTTACACAAGTGATGCACATGCCACAATCAATGATGAAGCAAGGCAATATGGACCAACTTATATGCAAACCCAATTGTACACAAATTAATGTACATAACAAATTGCACATCGACAAAATGAATCATAGATGCAAAATGGAACAACAGAACAATAATGGCAATACACAGCAACTATACTGGAAGTTAGGAACATCAAGACAGTGTTCCAAAGAAATAAACAAGGTCCGGGTTGGACAGCACAAAACAGTCAAGCATGCTTATGCAACCATAATAATGCTAGAACATTATCCACATGAAGGAACCCTGCCACAAAGTCGAGCAGTGGACATCTTAATGAATATATGAAGGCAAAAATGCACAGTGAAGTGAAGTCGAGACTAAGAAGCATATATGTACATGTTAGCACAAAGTGCAAAAGTGATCACACGTGGACAAAACTTTTTGGAGTGAACCAGACTAAAGTGAAAACTGAATGCAACACACAACTCCAGATTAATGCAACTAAAACTGAATATAGGTCAAAATACTCAGCTCACCAAAATTGCAAAACTATGCAGTGAAACCAGAAGTGTATAAGTCAACCCTGCAACACTGCAGACTCAAGCATATCCGAGTCGCAGTGCCTCTAATCAACCCAATGTCTAGTAACGATATACACGTATCAAGGTGCAAGACTGGACCAGCACATATGCACACGAATGAATGGACAGCAGATAATGCATGAAGCCTGAACAATAGTCGAGTGAAATCGTGATACGAGAAACATGTACACAAGTGAATGTAACTGCAACATATAACATAACTATGTACGAAGAGTAATACGCAGTATAGATTAACACAATAAACATGGCAGTGTGCAGTTCAATGTCAAAGAAATGGTCAAAGTCATCAAAATTCACAGACCCAAATTTTCCAGAAATCCAAAACCAAGTTTAGCCTCCATTCATAGCCGAGGAGGTCAAGGCTAGAATCGAACAGAGTCAATTTTAGTAATTTCCAAAGTCAACAGAGAAAATGACAAAGTCAAACCGCAGTTCAAAACAGTGGCAAGCTCAACCATGATCGCGGTCAAAATAACCAACGTCATCAACAAAATCAAAGACGTGAAAAATCAAAAATCAGATAATGTCACAGCAATTTCCAACCAAAAATCAAAGTTATGCAATCGCATTCCCACAAGCAAGTGACCGAAGTCAAATGGGAATCGAACCATGGTGGTCACGAGATAAAGCAGTGTCGTGATAACCAGAGACAAAAATCAACAACATCGAAACAAAATTTCCAAGAAAAACAAACAGTTCAAAATTGATGTCAAAGCAAAATCGAACCAATTCAAACTTAAGTCAGAAATCATCAATTACGTGAATTAGATGTGAGTGATAATTATCACTCACCTGAAATCAATGCCAACAGAAGCAACCGAAGTTCCCCTTTTGAGACCAAACGGACTCGATCAACAATCAGCAGCTGGAAGCATCTCAGGAGATCGTGCGAAGCAAGGGACGAGTCCATCATTCGATCGAACTACCAACAGTCGACATCTTCGATTTCTACGAGCCCTAACTTCGAAGACGAATGGGAAGGCGATCGAGCCACCATTTTATTTTATTTTTCTTTCGAATGTTTTTTTATTTTAGATCTAGGGTTTGAACGAAAATGAAAACGAAAATAGAGAGGGGGATCGGGTTATTCTCTGATCCTTACCACGGCACCATGAATAAATGAAAGGAGTATGGGCCGAGATATATTTTAAAGCCCGTAACCCTTTTAACAAATTTTTAAATGAATTTAAACCGATTAAAACGCCTAATAGCAGTTAGCCAACAATATTAATCGTCATTTGACGATAATAAATTAACAGCAAAACCCCGGGTTGTTACAGTTGTTGTGGCCATTAGGTGATGGTTTTGGATATATGGCTCACGGCACGGGGTAGTAGAGATGGTGCTGGCCGGTCATATGTGGTGTAGAGAAGGAGATGCGATCGGCTATAGGGGATTATGGTGATGACCGAGCATGTTTGAAGAGCAACAAAAGAAAGAAGAATGAAAAGAGGAAGGAGGAGATAGAACTTACTATAAAAAAAAATTCTTCAGGAAATGAAATGAGAAGAGAGGTGAGAAAGAAATGATATGTACATGAATTGAAAAGAGAATGAATGGCTAGGGCAATGGAGAGGAGTTTTGAACGGCTAGGCATAGGAAAAGTCACGCTTTATATTAAAGGAAAAAAAAGAAACATAAGCCTCTTGAATTTCCTATCGCATACAAAATAGAAAATAGAAAGTAGAGAATGAAGAATAAAAATTAACAAAATAGAAAATAGAAATGAAATAGAAAATATAAAACATACAATAAAAATAAAATATTGAAAATAATCGCGTGCAAAATGCTGAAATTTATCAGATTTAAAAAGTATAAAATAGAATTCGATAAAACGGAAAGCATAACGAATATCAGAATCAAATTCAGCCTCAAAGATAAAGATTGGAAATTTAAAATTCAAATTTAAAAATTTCAATTGAAAGTCAAAGTTTGACCATAGTTGATCAAATAAAAAAAATTCAGATAATATTTATTTTATTATATTTGAAAAATAAATTATAACCAAATCCAAAATTTCATTGGAAAATTCCAAGATTTCAATTTTTAATTGATTTAAAAATAAAATTTTCCAAATAAATTCTACTAAAATATTTGTTAAAAAATTATAGGTTGTTACAATCACAACGCGACTTGTCACGTTTGATTTGGACCTCGTATGAGCATGATATGGATTAACGAACTTTTTAATAAGTTAAACCATAATTAACATTAATTTAAAATGTTTAAATTAAATTATACCCCTTCCCTCTTCAACATTTGGTTCACGAAATCGACCTACCCAAGCCGCTTTCAAATCCTTCGCCATACCACCCTAGTTCATCGGATCGCACCGCCGCCTCACTAGAGTTCGCCCATGCCTCCTTCTTCCCTGCGCCACCCACGCGAACTAACCTTCATCAAGAAATCAGATTCGTGATCAACGTCCCAAGCACTAACAGAACCCAACATCCATTCAATTGTTGCTACCTCCATGTGCAGCTGCTCGCCACCTTGCTGCCATAGGGGATCGCCAGGATCTTGCCAAGCCTCCTATGCCAACGCGGACTCCTTTGCTTCGCCAATCGAGCAAAAACTGAACCCAAACACCTTTCGTGTCGCATCGCACTAGCTTCCTCCGCACACCTCCGTTCGATGATGCGCTGCTGTGATTATTACCTTAATCATGTCGCACGTTTGGTCGGTTGACCACGTCGAGTATCTTAACCCCTAGCATTGACAACGATCGTAGGCCGTTGGATTTTGAGCTCTATTTTAAATTTGAGAGGAACGAACGTTCCTTTTTTTCTCTGCATGAAATGTTGAAGAGGGGATGCGTTTTTAAAAGAAAGAGGTTGGTACGATCATAGATAGGTAGGGTGGCTGATGTGAATGATAAATGCGGCTGATGTGAAGGGAACAACGGCCATAGTCAAGTCTGAATAGAAATATATTATTTAAAATTTCAAAATATCTAGTTCTGTAATTACAGATCCCAATCGAGGTGTGCCGCTTGGTGTTCCTAATGTTATACCCCTATTCCGAACGCAATGGAACAAGTTTCAAGGCTTAATTCGATCATATGCCGAAGATAGCTTTTTTGAACCCAATTATAATATTAAATTTTCGATATTAATTTCAACGTGTTTCTTTCCCGTGCGACCAAACGATGCATCTGATCGCTATGAAATTTGACGGCATATTCTAATTCATTATTACGGACCCAATGATACTAGTTTCGTCAAAATTCGATATTGTGCCCCGGAAGGCTATTTCACTTGTTAATTAAAACGAGTTATTTTCAAAATCAGTATATCACGTTTAAATCAAATTTAAAAGTTTTATTACCTTCATTCTTGTTAAATAGAATTTAAATAAGATTTTAAATCATTTTTATCCAATTTAAAAATCCAAGATTCAATTATTTAAACGATTTCAATTATTAAATTCAACAATTAAACTTATCATATAAATTGCTATATTTGGAATTTATTTTATTTAACCTATGAAAATTAACTTCCCAATATTTAAAATTTATTTAATATTCTAGTTTTCAAATAACTAAAATTCTAGGTCCTTACATTCTTCCCCTCTTAAAAAAATTTTGTACTCAAAATTGCTAAGATAGGGAAAATCCCAAACCTCTGGCTTTTATTTATAACCAATTAGTTGAACTAACTTCCCAAATCCTTTTAAGCTTTTATCATTCCAAAATCAATTTGTAGAAATCTTGTTATTACTCTCACTATGTTTCCAAATCCATCCACTGATTCCAAGTAATATTATTCATTTAATAATTTCAAATTATAATCCAAAATTAAATTTTAGTTATAAAAAATTTCTTCAAAATTTCTAACTTTTTAAATTTTCGAAAAAATTCGCTAGTGTCTCCTTTGCGTGACTAGATCGAAATGAATATAAATCACCACTACGGGCTCAAACCAACAAAAGAAAACAAAAGCCGAGTGGTTCAACCATAAAACCATCAAATCAAACAACAATATAAACATGTACCTTTTGTTGGGCAACCCAGTTTTACTTATGAAACCAAAGGCATCAAATTAGCTCTTGCTTTTAAATACCTGCATCTTATTTACCAATGATATCCAATCATATAGTTCATAATTACTTTATTTTTCAATTTCCATTTTTCAACGCTTGCGTATCTAAAGCCCGTATGATGTACATATATCATCCGTACGCAATATAAAATCCGATCGCTCGCTCGATTACACAATTTCACTTCCGAAATAGTATCATTCATATGACCATTCTAGTGCTGATTTGGATCCGGTTCTTTGATTAGAAACCGTCATTCTCCTTGCATAGCCACATTGAGCGAGAATCCCGGAATCAACCAAAAATCCATATCTAGTGTTCACCGTCGAGAATCGAGTGAAAAATCCTAATTCGGATCGATATAAATCATCTCAAAATCATGTGCTCGAACCTGGATTAAACCCTTATGCGAATAAATTAATGTGCATACGACTTACGTATTTATTTTGATCGATTCTTAGCAACATCAAATTCCCTTTTACTTACCTTCATCCCATTCTTATTTACTTTATTCAGTTGATCTACATTCAATTTATTCACATTGCATTATTCGTGTTCCCTTAATCACTTAGTATATTCCTTCCATTATCTCTTAAGAATTTATTCCATCAAATTTTCCTAAGTGTATTATAAACATTTTATACAAAAGTTCTTATGTTTATTACCATTCAACAACTTAAGTCATTATCGATTTTTAACCAATTTCAACATTTCACTTTATTAATCAATATTCCAAACCATATCCAAACCATTAATTAATTTAATTATTTCCATCATTGATTTCTTTTAAATCTCAATCAATTCAATTTCCAAAAATTATTTCATTTAGCCCATCTTAGGCTATATTCTCAAATTCCACTTTATTTAACTTAGTTTAAGTTAACTTTCATCAGGATTCAATTTCAAGTTTTCACTTTTCTTACATTCACATTCAACAATTCAAAACATTGCTTTATCTTTCTAATTTTCAAATTTTATAAGTTATCAAGCTTATTTTCTCATATTTTCAATAAAACATTTTAAATGAAAATTCTAGAGTTTAAACACCTTGTTCTTAAATGTTCCAAATCATTTTTTAATTCATATATATATACACCTTTTGGTGTATCAATTCATTCTTTTAGATTTCAAAACCATAACCAGTTTTACCAAACAAAACTCCAATGGTAGCAATTCCTTTCTTGGTAAGTCGAAAATGAACGTCTATGATGATGCAGTCATCACCTTAATTATTTTCCAGTGACCGAAGTGAGGTCAGTGCTTTCTATTCCTTTTTAAACCCTTTTAAATATTTATGTTCAAAAACATTTACCATGTATTATTATTATTATTTTCCTAAAACTTTGAAAAACAATTCCCAAAACCAACGGGATTTAAATTCCCAAATTCCCAACATTTAAAGCCTTTTTACTTATAATCCATATTTATAATATACTTCTGAAACTTCATTTCCTTTAAATTCATAAATCACATTTATAAATCATAGATTTATATAATCTCAGCAGCAAATGATGCTAATAAAATATTATCATTCCCTAACAACCAAACACACCATATACAATTGTAATTGTAACATCCCGCCTTTTTGTACGTTTTAAGTAGACACACATGCCGACTCAAACCATATAGAAGGGCGGATTGTTATTGGGGTGAATAAGAAAATGCAGAGAAATAAGAAAAACAAAACAGAATCTTACAGCGGAATGAAAAAATATAATAATAAAATAAACAGTTCATGAAGCTGTTTTACAAAACATCTGATTATACTTATACAACACATATTAGAGTTACACATAACAGAGAATAATAAATAAATGCAGCAGAATACATGATGCAGTGAATTATAAATAATAATAATAATAATAATAATAATAATAATAATAATAATAATAATAATAATAATAATACAATCTTCGTCTTCGTCCTCCAGAAATAAGGTCTCCAAATCCGAAAATGCTCAGGCCTACCCGAGCAAATTGAAAAGACAAAACACTCGAGTCAGAACTAAGAGATCTTATGTAAGTTAAATCAACGGTAAAAATGAGTGCAATGGTGTCAGAGATTTTTACGGGTTTTGACATCTCCTATCCAGTGTTTGATGTGAGTGCAGCAACTTAAAAGATGTTCGGGATTCACATCTCCTAAGCATCCGTTAAACTATCTACCATGTATTCAAATACGCTACTATAATAATGTCTGCAGTAAAGTAAAGTATTAAAATAGCATTAAGGCGTTACACATATCCCCTTTAACACATTTTTATATATTCCCATAGTCTAGACAGTACCATAATTCCTCCGTATACTGGAGGGCTATTAGAGGGCACTCCGTAGGTAAGGTACAAAACAAACTCGTAAAAGGCGGGCTAGGGCATGTGAACACGGCACACGAGGAGATGCCAGGGTAGATATACCAATTGCACTCTTGGACTAGTGGTAACGCATAGCAGCTACTACCGCCCACCTCGAGCATACTCCCAGAATCAAAATCGAGGGGTGGCCACCAAATCAATCGCAAAGTCAAAATATAGTATCGAAGAAATATGCCTGATATGAGGAATGACCTCACTTGGCTCGGTATAGCTTCTGATTTTAGTCACATCTAAGCTGACTCATAGGAGTCAGGGTCACGTCATACCATATATAGAAATCGTTCACCAAACCACCCTACTTCATTTCTGGAATCTCCACCACGTACACAGTTGTTAAAGTGGTTTTGGGTATTGGCAGAGAGTATGACAATATCTGATCCCAGTCTCTTTAACAACCAATCGTTTATTACACACCAGATGGTTCTTTTACATTTCAAAAGTCAATTCACGGCTGATATTAAAAATATCATATTCTCAAAACCATAATACTTTTGAAATCATATTTACTTTCAAATCATATTCACTTTTAAATCATATTCACTTTGAAATCATAGTTTGGAATTATATTTCCTTTCAAAAAGTCATAATTTCTTCCATGGTCATATTTCCAAAATAAGATAAGATCTTACTTCAAAATCATCATTTCAATTTACTCTCTTTTAAAACAAAGCATTGAATTTGAACACTTCCATTTTACTTTGTCTGGAAATTTAGAAATAATTTAAATAATTATAAATAGTTAAAATAGTTATAAATAATTTAATTATAGGTTAAAAATATTTTAAACTGATTTAAGATAGTTAAATGGATTTAAATTATATTAAGTATAATTAAAATAGATTAATTATATTTAAATAAATTAAAATGGTTTAAAATAGATCAAAATAATTTTATATAGTTAATATTAGTTAAAAAGTTTAATAAATTTGAAAAATATGAATAATTAGATATTTTAAAATAATATATTCTTTTAAAATAGTTTATATTAAAATATAAGTCAGGAATTTATATCCAATCAAACTATTCATTTCATTTCAACACATTTAGACCAATTTCAATTTCCAAATCAACAAACCAAATTTCCTTTTTCAACATAAACTTGATTTTTCAAAAATACTTCAATTTATGTAAATCAAATTTTACTTCAAAATATCATTTAATTCCATTCAAAAATCAAGGATTTTAAAATCATTTAATTTAACCAATCAGGTATCCGTATATAATTATCTACCATAGGGTCAAGTGATACGGATATTTATCATTTCAATCCGCAATTTAAAATTTTGAGGTTATAATCTTTTCAAACCGCAATCTCAAATAAACATAAAAAGTCATAAAATCGCTTGAGTCTATCGTTTCAACCCATAACGATTTTCAAATAATAATAATTAAAGGAACTTGCAAAGTGATAACAATATATGTATATATAAATTAACATAACATCAAATCATCCAATATCAACAATCAACATCCATCATAATTATCATCCAAATCAACCAAATAAATATCAACAATTAACTAATTTATAATAACATGTATTCAAGTGGCAATTTAATTTACAAAATAAATTTAATAACAATTTAATCCAAAAGGATACAAATTAACAGTGATGGCAATTTAAATATAACAAACAGTCATAAATAAATTTCCTAATCACATCATAAACTAATTTAACAAACATAAGAAATTTTAGAAGTTGTGAGTAGTTAAAACACTCACCTTTGATTTTAGCCCATAAAAATCCAAACAGAAACGCAAAACTCAACAATATCCAAATTCAACTAAATCAATTTCATTTTGTCCGGAATTCAAATATGAATCCAACAGAAGAAATCGAGTGTGGATCAAATTTATATGCAAAAGATATTTATGTTATAAAAATATTATTAAAATAAAAATTAGTTCGCGTTAAAAATATATGTAAATAAACAAATTTTAATACTTACGTTTTTCTCAAGATGAGGCTTCAGGAAAAGATTGAAGAACCACTAAGATGAGGACAGGAAGTGTACGAAAAATGAAAAAAATCATGTTTTATAAAAGAATGCTTTTGGATTTGCAAGAATAAAAGCTTTTGAATATGAGTGTCAGGAGAAACAAAATGTAAAAAAAAGAAATAAGCTGTAGGTTATTTATAATTAGGAAATGTAGGTGAGGGACAAAAATAAATGTCGCATTTTATTTTTCAAACTTCAAGCATTGATAATGCATAAGGAAATGTACGTAGGAATGGAAAAGTTTGCAAACGAAAGCAAAATTTTGTATACGTGAAAATGAGGTGGCAAGAATTAAATACAACCTAAAAGTTTAGGCTCGGTTATTAAACAGAAAGGAGAAATAAACGGATCAAGTATTAATAATAAGGTAACTATTTTAAAACGTTCATGCAATAATTAATAATAAAAGAAGTGAAAGGACATGTTACACAACCTTTTTAAATTCAATTTTTTTTAAAATAACTAAATTAACTTCATTAATTCAAATAATATTCAAATTTGTATGCATTTAGGTTTTTATCTACCTATAATAAAATATTTATACTTACCATAAAAATGAAAACGTTAAATTATGTTTTCTCAAAATGATCTTTTATTTCCATTAAGACATCCTTTTTGTTTAACATAAAACGTGCGTTTCTTTTATTAAATCTATTAATTGCAATCTACATTTTCTTTCCTTTTAATTGAAACATTTGAATTACATTAATTACAATTATTTACAAAGTTAAATTTTAAAACAAACAGCTAAAATGGATGAAAAAATAGAACAATTGTTTATTTAAACACGTTTATAAATTTGTGGTTTATACACAAAAGTAATAAATAGATTATTTTCCTATTCTTGTTATCAGTCTGTAAGCTAAAACACAGTTCAAATAAACATATATTTCTTTCTTTAAAATCAATCTTTCTATTCTTCATTTTAATGAAATTAAATCTATTGCTTTTAATTGCACCTATTACAATTAGTATTCTCTCTCCTATTAATTAAAATTTTCAATTACATTAGTTTCAGTTGATTAAGTTTCAAAATAGACTAAATGAATGTAATGAGAAGTAGAAAAATTATTTTTTTTCAATTAAATATATTAAATTAATTAATCACCTTTTTATTCAATATTTATAAACTAACCAATTTATCCTTTTTAATCACTTGGACTTTTACCATTACTTAATACAAGTTTATACGACAATTCAATAGTGGTTATAACACTAATTACAGTGTTCAATTTTCCTATAATCAAATCCAATTTATTAAAATTAAATTTCAATTAATTTCTCTAATTTGATTTTTCAACCTTTAAACTCAATCCATTATTACTCAATTAACCTGGTAAATAGTTGTTTGTCTTCCATTACATTAGTATGCTCCAATTTCCATCTTTAATTTTAATAACTACTATATTTCCACTTATATTGAAATTTTGTCAAATGTGCACATTAATTAAAATTTAAAGTCCCAATTAATCATTTCAACTTCATTCTTTTATTAACACAATTATTACCTTATGAATACATTTACATTTCTATTTATTTTATTACATTCACACTTCCTTTATTGTATTAATTTATCATTAATGTAACATTTAATTACATTTAGTTGAAATTGATAGTTAAATTGGTAACAACACCAGTTGTCACCATTATACATTTTACAACATTTGTAAGTTAATTCTTAACAAACAGTTATCACAACAACTCTCATTACACTACACTTATTCCATTTCATCCATTTCACATTATTTTATTAATAAATCAACCTTTAAATTATTAATTACCTTTTATATCCCGCTATAAATCATGCACATATTTATTAAAATTTATACTCCTAATTTATGTATTCATCTTGATTTCATTCTTTTTACTAAATCCATTATTACTCTATGAATAAAATTTACA
The DNA here is from genome assembly GCA_030765085.1 of Allium cepa. Lineage (NCBI taxonomy): Eukaryota > Viridiplantae > Streptophyta > Magnoliopsida > Asparagales > Amaryllidaceae > Allium > Allium cepa. The sequence goes on from CM060941.1 coordinate 834,172,934, forward strand.
TTATTACCTAATATTAATGTTATCCCGCCTTATGGAAAGGCCGAGATATTAAGGCACTGGTTGAAAACCAAGGGTTGTTCGTCCTGTTTATCAAGTATACGTACTTTCACTATGGATGTCGATGAATTTTGTCCGAATGCGGATCAGGCTACAATCAGCAAGACACGGCAAGCGAAGCTATAAAAGTCAACATTCCAAATCTCAAGTCAATCCGAGTTCATATGCTCTAGTTGTGATCGATTCAAACTGGAGGAAATAGCCGCATTTTCGCATCCATCAGTAAACCACGGTTCGACTCGATCTGGTACGCATCCATCACCCACTTCGCATCGATCAGTTCCTCTAGGTTCGTATAGAGAGAGTTGTCAGTATTCAAATCCATCGTCTTCGTATCGATCGGCTAGTGACTACTTCGCATCCATCAACAGCGGCAAGTCACTATTTCGTATCCATGAAGTAACTGCCCTGTTCATATCCATCCACCTTTATTAGCTCGTTTCCATCACAAAGCAGACGTTCGTATCCATCAAGGAACCTCGGTTCGCCTCGATCCAGTTCGTATCGATCAGTAGAACTACCGTTCGTTTCCATCGAGTTCTTGCTCATTCGTATCCATCATGCAAACTAGATAATGGCACTTGATACAAACAAGGCGAGATTCATGGATGCGACATGGTCAACCTGGAGTAAAGAGTGGATCGATGCGAGGAACGCGCCCACGTCACCGCTTCATCACGCGCATGATCGATTCGAAGCCGATCGACCTGAAGCCACGGATACGAACCAGACAGCCATCCGAGAACTTTGAACTCGTATCGATCATAACTCAAGATCCACCGATCCAAATGCTATGAAATTTTCACTGAAGCTTACGTAAAAGCCAAGGAATGTTCCTGCCAAGTTTCAGCTCGAGTGGACCATTTCTTGATCGATACGTAATTGGTTCGTATCGATACAGATCGAGTCAAAACTTGGTGGGATCGATCGCGTGGGCCCACTCACGTGCCATAAGGAGTCTCCCGTAGTTTGAGCGAAATATCAGCCTCCTATACCTATAAATAGCCCCTTGAAACCTACAGAAAAAGGGATCTTTTCATTCTGAAGCGTCCAGACTCTGCCGGATCGAGATTTTCATCCTACTCTTGTTATTTAATTCGAATTCCAAGTTGTAATTTACTGTTGTTCGCTGTAATCACGTGTAATCATTGAAAGAGAATCAATAAAGCCATAAAAATTTCATAGTGGACATAGGCAACACGCTGAACCACTCTAAATTGCTTGTTTGTGCATTTACCTTTCTGTTTGTTGGAGTTTTTGTTAGATAATCTTCATTTTAAATTTATATTCTTCACTTTTATCTCTTCAAAAAACATCCGAAGAGTGTTGTGCCCATTTTTAGTACAAAATTTTTGGTGCTTGCATTGAGAAAACCCAGATTTTCTCCTGCTCGTTGGACCTATCGTCGATACCGGATTGCATAAATCTAAGAGAAAGATCCAGATTTCTAGTCTAGATTCCTTCCAACCTATTTATATTTTCATAAAGTCTAGGAAAGATCTCATTCATTACCATGGTTAGCATAAGGACCACCTCCAACGCTGTCGATCAAGAAGGCCGGAATAGATAGAATCTCGCGCTACTACCTCCATCTAACCAAGACGCTATCGGGCCCTTAGAACCATCAGGCCTGGTTACCAGACAAGAATTCCAGTTGCTGCTTCAGGAGCTGACCCAGAGTCGGCAACAACTAACAGAGCAGCTATGCGCCAACGTCGAGCTGACTAGCCAGCCGAATCACCAAAAGCGGAGGAGATCTAGGAGAGATCATGCTTGTCACTCCTCCATAAAAAGTTTTTCCTCTTCTGATTATCATCATCGATCTCCACGACCACGACTGGATGGGAGTTACACACAAACCACTGGACATCAACCAGCAATGACCATTGGACAGCTGAGAGTTGGTCCATCTGTCAGTTTCCAAACCGAACCCTCCTCCCGAGGGGGTACCGCTCCTTACTACACCACAGACTACCGCTCTACGACCGTTGCAGTTGAACCAGGGGTCGATGCCCGAAATCAGTCGATCCTGGACCATTGTCAGCATGGACGTACTCCTGAACCATACGTCCCAGAAGACTATGAGCCAAGAAGGCGAGACATGGACCGTCGACAACATCCGGTCCAACCTCATAATGTGGAACCCGGCCACACTTTGGCTCGACACACACAGAATGTACAAATGTCGGATCTTCCGACCACGATACGTCAGATGATCCGTGAGAGCCAGGGTCTCACGAATGCCGACTGGGGAATCTCCCGAAGTCACACTCTTTTCATAGACGATATATTTACCGCCGAACCCCCTCGGAGATTCTAGATGCCGACTCTACCCATGTACGAAGGAAACTCCGACCCCAACCAACATATTTTGAAATATGAATGGTCGATGAGCGCTGTTAGGGCTGACGATGCAGTGAAATGCCATAGTTTTCCCATTTCCTTGGGGGGCATCGCTACCATGTGGTGCACCTGACTGCCACCACGATCCATTGCCTCCTTTGACCAGTTGGCCACTAAATTTGTTGAGCAATTTCGCATGCATGTCGCAAGACCAAAAGATGTCAACACTCTATCTAGTGGCACCCAAGCTCCCGAAGAAATACTCAGACGCTACTTAGAGAGATTCCATGCTACGTGTGTGGAAATCAGCAAACCGAACGATAACTCCATCCTTATGGCGTTCACTAAGAGGATTGACCCCGACTCTGAATTCGGCAACTGGCTGGCCGGGAAACCACCTACATCATTTGACCGTTTCTATGGCAAGGCGGCTCAATTCCTGAGAAGGGAAGATGTGAAACAGTTTAGGAAGCAAGACGATGCAGGACCAAGCACGGAAGGGATCCAAAGCAATGTTGCGGTCAAACAGTCCGATGAGAGCTTCGAAAAAGTTAAATTGAACGTTCAAAATAAACAAACCCAGTGGAGGGAGAATGTGAATCAAAATAGAAAGCAAGATCAGAATCGCGGCCCGCAGCGCATAAATCCTATGTTTGACAACTACACTCCTTTGAATGCATCACTGGAGAACTTGTATCTGCAAACCTGTAATACAATTCAATATAAAAAACCTGCACCAAAACCGTCGTCAGAAAGGCAAATCCAGATGGGAAAGTTTTGCAGGTTTCATGAAAGATACAGGCACAATACGAATGAATGTCATCATTTGCAAGATCTCGTGGAAAGGTTGATTAGAGAGAGGAAGTTGGAATAATTTGTGTGGGCGCCGCAGCTTGGAGGAGCGGGCCCGTCAAATCAGAATAATACGCCCGATCGGGCGAGACAGGAGGACCCCGCCCGTACCGGTGGGAGATTAGTGATAAACGCCGTTAGTGGAGGACCCACTCTGCCAAGTGCTTAGAACGATGAGGATCTTCGTCACTATGACGCATGACAGGCTTTATTTATTTAGTCTATAAATCCTTTGCAATCTGTCCTTTCATTCTGAAGTTCGAATTTGTAATAAGGCACTGACTTTGCCATGTTTTTCCGTTCCAGCAATAAATTGCCATCTTTTCAAGCTAGAGCTGTGATTCACCGAATGCGATATTCAACTATCACGATGCATGAAGAGCTAAGTTCTATCGTACGATGGAAGTTATTCAAATAGCGAGTGAATTTGATATGACCAGCCACTCACTAAGTGAAACCCCAGCTCGGGGGCAAGCCATCACATTAAAGGCTGAATTTGAACGACACATGACAGTCCTATGAACTCCAACTCCAAATTCCTAAAGTGTGAATTGGAGTATAAACATCAACTCTAGGTTCCTAGAGTGCGAACCAGAGTATAAACACTAACTCCAAACTCCCAGAGTGCGAGTTGAAGTATAAAACTTATAAATGCGGCTTCGAAGAGGGTGGACCCGTCCGCCTAACGACTTCTAGCATATCCTAAACAAGTTCGAGGAGGATGGTTCCATCAATCTAATGACCTCGCTTGTCGACTCGGGGTGGATGTGAATCGACCATCCACGATCCCGATAAATCCTCGTTCCTAGAGTGTGAACGAATTCCTAAAAAGCCTAAACAGATGTGACTGACCATCTATCGGCCAACTCCAAATTCCCAGAGCGTGAATTGAAGTATAAACAATAATTCCAGGTTCCCGTAGTGTGAACCAAAATATAAATGCTAACTCTAAATTCCCAGAGTGTGAATTGGAGTATAAATACTAAGTCAAAGTTCCCGGAGTGCAAATTATGTTACAAAAATCGACAGTCTTCGGATTCGTAGAGTGCAAACCAGATTATCAATTACGAATAACTCCAAGTCCCCAGAGTGCGGACATGCGCTTAAAAACTTCGACATGCGTGACTAATCGCCTAAATACAAGTGCTGATCCCCAGAGTGTGGATGTGGCTATTTATGAATAAACGAGCGTGATTCAACCGCTCAATTCTCACTTATTTTAGCATCGGTCCTATGGCGCAAAACCCAAAGGAGTAGAAACAGTTTGCGGTCACTAGCCGATCTTTACAACTCATCCCCTAGACTAGGGGCAAAGCTCAAGTGTTAATAGTTGACCGAAGCAGTACATCGTCCAAGTCCCACCCGATCCCAGTTATGACTTGTGATCACGATTTTCAGACTTGGAAAATGAAATGAACTCAACTTGAGGGTAGAAACACCACAAGTACACTGAACTGAGATTAAAATACTGCAATGCTTAAGCATAAAAGAAATGAAAGTTCAAGCTAAGAAACAAAATTTCATTTCAACTAAATTGTATGTGAAGATTCATGTACAAGTTATTCCAAAAAAATTCTACTAGCAAGGGGCCGAGCCTGCATCTATACACGGCCTAAGAAAGTCAAAAGTAAATTCCTAACTACCAAAAATGTGCCAAAGCGGGCTTATCTACTTTTCATCTCCGGCTTTTTCTTCGACGCGGAACCACCGGAACCGCTAATGGTTTTTCACTTCGAGCCTTTACCCTTTGGCGGATCATCCCCTGACGAAGGCATGATATCGACGTCTTCCTCCGAACTTGAACTTAAAGGAATATTCTCTTCGGGAGGAGTCGAAGGAATCGGGACTACGACCGGGGGCGGAATAGGCGCACTAGTGTCAATCACTGTCCCCCCAGGTGATATCATCCTAAGTTGAGTTGGACCCGACGCCGTCACTCCACCCTCAGAACCACCGCCATGAGCCGCTGCCTCCATCTCAGCATTAATTTCAGTCAATATCTCTTCTTCTCGAATAGCACGGGCTTCGCTAGGGGCAGCGGTGGACCGTGATGAAGCACTACAAGCAGGCGGGAACCCACTAAGAACGAATGGTATGTCTGCAAAAGGGTCGCTGTGTCAGCCCAGGAGCTCATTCGTCATTTGCTCGTCAAAGGAAATTGAGCTCCCCTGTGTCACCTCAATGGGCATGGCCGCAGTCGTGGTGATCTCCTCAATAATAATGGCCTCCTGCGCTTGATGAGATTCTTGGATTGCAGGAGGCGCTGTCAATGTAACTTCGGTCACTGGACAAGGAAGAAAAGAAATTGTGAGAACACACTTCAAAACAAGCCCTTCATTTCAGATACACATGAAACTTGTTCAGAGTACCTTCCTCAGTTTGGCTTGTGGTTGCCTGAACAGCTTCGGATGAATGCTCCTTAATAGGAGATAGGCATGGTTGTTCAGGGTCATAAGCCGGGACGGGCTGGGGCTCGATCACTGGAGTGGGCTCAGATCGATATGAAGTGACAATCTCGAAACTTGTAGCATGATGCTCAACGCCGAAGCCTTCCCAATTTCTAAGTGCTGGGTGCCCGGTCTCTCCCTCTCATGAGAAATCATAGAGTAATGAAGAACCTTCTTTTCGTCTTCTCTCAATATGCAGTTCTCCAGCTCAAATTCATCGAGGGCACCACCCGATAGCACCTCCTTCTCTTCTTCGACCAGTAAATTCCAGGCGTTGTATAGATGTGTAGAGTAATCGTCGAGCCATGCCAAGTTCCTATATCTCAGTACATTGGCATTGTAAGTGACGAGAAGCTCCTCTATGTCCGCCTTAAGCTTGGTCTCTACTTGTCGGACCTTGTCATCGACTCCGGCCTCCACCTCGCGAACCTTTTCCATGGCCGCATCTCTCTCCCTCCGAAGCACAAACGCTTGATTGCAGGCTTCCTGTGCGGAAAGATTAGCAGCGTCTCTCTCTTTCATGATTTCCGAGACTTTGGCCTTAAACCCGTTTAGCTCTTATAGGGTTGCATCCCGCTCAGCAGTTACGATGGTGTTCCGGTGGCCCACGTCCTCCACCGTAGCGTAGTGCTCCCGTTTTATCCTATCCATCACCTCCTGGGCCTCGTCGGATTTCTTAAGAGCCTCAATTTCAGATTTACGAGAAGACTCGGCCTTACTATTGAGCGCTTGAATGATCCGGTCTTTCTAGCCGAGTTCTTTCTCCAGCCTTTCAATCATGGCTGCCTGATCGAAGGCCACCTTCGATGCCTTTTTCGCTGTTTTCGAACACTTCTGATACTGGAAGAATATATCCACAACATAATCATGCACAGTATGTTCGGCCGACGTCGGAATCCTTTTCAAGCATGGGGAAAAGACGAACCCGTCAAAACAGATGTCGGGAAAATCCTTTCTCAACTGAGCGAGCCTAATCGCTCCTTCCCCAGTGGGCTCGATGAGGGCGTGTGCAGTAGTGGAGGGGTCGACCACTTTAGTTCTACGCTGAGATTCAGGCCTAGATGGTTGAGAAGATGATTTGTGCCGCGGAGCTTCCAAAGGTCGTGAAATGTGAACTGGCGGGGGCACCGGAGCTCTGGGAGGTGACGTACGAGATCGAGACCAACGCCTATACCCATTTCTCTATTAGACCGTTCCTGACTAGAGTACTCCTGATCATAGTCTCTATCTCCTTCTCTCCTATGCGATTCATAGTATGAAGAAGATCGTCGTTTGCTGCGTAGACTACCAAGCATTAAGCCTTGACCAGACATCGTATCTGCAAGATAAAGCAAGAACGAAGTTAGTAATCTTCCGAAAAAGGAAGCTTACGGTCAGAAATCGTGTAGTGCCGTGAAGTGTGTATGTATGTGCAACCCCCCGACCAACCGGATGTGTCGACCGCTTTAGTGGAAAGAGACTCGGTTAAAACTAAGGTGTGTTGGAGTTCATCCAATCTCGCATCATGCTGCAAGGACACATCGTCCGGAATTGGAAGATTGGCGACCCTTTGTAAATATTTTTTGTTCTTGGGGGAGACATCTTCGAAATTCTAATTCCGGAGGCGGGCCGGGACATGATCACAGATTTTCATCTCCCCGTTTTGGATTGCTTGAAAACGGCTGCCTTGCCTTTTCTCTTTTCTTCAGAATCCTGGGCTGTATCCGCAGGTTCGCCCAAAGGTTCCTCATCAGTATGGGTTCTTTCAGAGTCAGCCTCTTCGACTATAACAACTCTAGGCTTTTTACGCTTAACTCGCTCCCTCGAGATAGTCCTCAGTGCACCGTCGAGCCTTATATTTTGTCTTCGCTCGATTAGCCCAAGAATCCTAAGGTTTCTGTCCGTCAAGACCAAGTCGATGTTCCTCTCTTCGCTTGGAACCTCTTGAAGAACCCGAACTATTTCCTTGTAATATCCGCCTTCGGGTCGCTGAATTATCGCTGTAAAGAAAAAGAGATATGAGTTGGGTTTCATCTACAACTGTCTTGCCCACTACTCGAGAAGATAGCAATACTCACGTCTAAATAGTCATCGCCTGGAAAATCCTGGGGGGCATCTAACATAGAACCACTCCGTCTTGAAGTAACTCAGCCTCATCCAAGACCCCATAATTATTTGACAATTTCTCACGGCCTCTAGGAATGTAAAAGATGGACTGTCTGTTCGACTCTTGAAGTTGAACAAGTATCTTATCTCGATCAGTCGGGGCAGTCGATAGAGGTGCTCCATAAATGCAATGAACAAGCTATTCAATAAAGCATATCCATTTGGTTGTAGCTGAGATGGGGAGATCCCTATAAAGGACAACACTTCCCTTATGTATTGATTGAACGGGGGAAGCGTCCCAGCTGCGTACGCATGTTGATTGAATGCGGTAAACCCTTCCGGTGGATTATGTGGCCTGTCATTTGGTCCCGGCAATATTACGTCGTCCATTGACAAACCATGCCTTAAGCATATTCTCCCTAGCATATCTTCAGAAATATTGGACGGAACAGAGTCAGGCGGACTATTGATAATGGATGCGTCAGGTGCCTCGTCCGGGGCCGGATCGATAACTTTGGCCTCGATGTCCGGTATTTCAAGTCTGGGAGGAATTATACTCTGGGTTTCCTGTGGCTACGAGCTTGGAGTTTCCATAACTAACTAACTCACGAAAAATCATCATTAGACGACAAAGAGCCCGTGTTTTCCCCTCATGTCAAGTATGTGTTGTGCAGTGCAGTGCTGTGCATTACTTGAAGAAATTTTACAGAGTTAAAGAAAAGTTTACAAATGACGAAAATAATCAGAATGCAGTTGGAATGACCGTCATCGCTGACCATCACCACCGTACCATCCTGATGTCGGCGATCGATCCAAATTAAAATTTCTTATCATGTTGTTAAGTTATAGTTTCACCAACGAGCTTTGAAAGGCAGTCAAATGTGCAGTTCTACAATTAAGTCCGATTATCCAAGGCTAAAGCTCATTGGAGTCAAATGTCCAAATATGCAAAAGTTCCCGGAATCTATCAAACTCCTGCTTGGGATCGATCACCATAGCTCAAATTAGTGAGAAGTCAGGGACCTCCTTTTTGTATCGATAAAATTCGAATCGATCGGCTTTCGTATCGATGGAATTCGAATCGTGCGCTTCGTATCGATCGGATTCGCATCGATGCGTTTCGCATCGCCCCTGGTTCGAATCGGTACATTTCGTGTCGTTCAAGTTCGAATCGATACGATTCGTATCGATCAATCGAGCCAACTTTGTATCGATCACAACTTAGGAACTTCGCATCGATGACATTCACAGCTATCGAAAATGACAGAGTTCGTGTTGATTGCTTGCTCGAAGCCTCGTATCGATCATTATTCTGATAGTTTTATATTAAATACTTTAAATCGATATGAAGTTCGTCCACCCAGAATCGATAAGAACTCCATCACTCCTCAATCTACAATACATCGATGTGAATCCCACATCCGGTCGTCGATACAAAAATCAAGCCATGATCTTTCTTTCCATGGGTAGGAAATGGAGGCCGAACAACAATCAATCGAAGGCTCCACATCCTCAAACCCTTCTTCTCCAAACTACACGAGCACCGCCATGGCCACTCTCAACCAAACTTTGGCCCAGTCTAGCCTTAGCGCTTACCAAAATTGGCGATCGGCAAATGTAAGATGGATCTGAAATTTAAACTTTGTCGCGTGAATTTATTCATAGATGATTCATTAACTAGATTGAAGTTTAAATTCGAAGGTTGGAAACGATGAATCTGATCGATTCGATAGCAGTATGCAGTTTCTCTTCTCTCGAGTTCGTGGATCGATGCGAATGCCAGAAATAGGGAAAGCAGCAGTAAAAAGTGAAAAATGGCCAAGTTTAAGGGTATTTATATGGGCCAAAGTGAAAGAAAAAGTCGATTCGCCTCCCAGTCCATGCGACCGGTCATAGCAGGCCAACTCCCGGTCCGATTCGAACGTTCTATTCGAATCCATAGGCCCACGCCATCATTGGGGCGAAATTACCGCCAGGATTTATCGATTCGAAACTGCAATTCATTTTGATTGATTCGACTCCACCCACAATGGACTGTTGCAAACTATGCCATTCGAATCCACCAAATCACCACTTCCAGAGATCAATGTTTATTGATACAAGGTGCATTGTTCATATCCATCAGCGCTTAGTCCCTGAGAGCGCAAGTCCCTCGATACGAAATGATGCCCACCGATACTCATACCCGTCGATACAAAAGACGCAACAAAAGACCTGTTGGAATTGCTAATCATCGATACGAATGGTCATTTCTATCCAACGAAACCTCTGACCGACGGTGCAAAATCAATCTTTCAACCTTCAATGTCGATTCAAGAGAGCGATACGAAGGAAAATCCAAAACAACCATCGAATGTTGTCACAACTCGAGTTTCACATCGATTCAGGAGAGGATCGATACGTCATTCAACACAAAAGAAAAAACGACAATGACTCGTGAACGTGCAACGTTAACGAGAATCAGATTAACATATATGCATATATGTCAAACTAATATTCAATTTTCAGCATTAACAACAATTGGATATTCATCTAACTACGATTACGGTGACATACAACTAAGCACTATCGTGTAGCAATCGATTACAGGAATGCAAGATTACAATCTTAAACAAAGAAGCAATAACTGTTCAGAATGAAAACCGTAGCTTTTCAAAGCACGTCATGTTATCAAAAGACATACTTTGGGGGGGGCAAATGTTATCCCGCCTTTTGGCAAGGCCGAGATATCAAGGCACTGGTTGAGGACCAAGGGTTGTTCGTCCTAGGTATCAAGCATACGTAGTTTCACTATGGATGTTGATGAATTTTTTCCGAATCCGAATCAGGCTACAATCAACAAGACACGGAAAGCGAAGCCATAAAAGCCAATATTCCAAATCTCAAGTCAATCCGAGTTCATATGCTCTATTTATGATCGATTCAAACTGGAGGAAACAACCTCGTTTTCGTATCCATCAGTAAACCACGGTTTGACTCGATCCGGTTCGCATCCATCACTCACTTCGCATCGATCAATTCCTCTTGGTTCGTATCGATCAAGTTGTCAGTATTCGATTCCATCGTCTTCGTATCATCGGTAGGTGACTACTTCGCATCCATCAACAGCGGCAAGTCACTATTTCGTATCCATGAAGTAACTGCCCTGTTTGTATCCATCCACCATTGTTAGCTCATTTCCATCACAAAGCAGACGTTCGTATCCATCAAGGAACCTCGGTTCGCCTCGATCCAGTCCGTATCGATCAGTAGAACTGTCGTTCGTATCTATCGAGTTCTTGCTCATTCGTATCCATCGATGCAAACTGGATAACAGCACTTGATACAAACAACGTGAGATTCACGGATGCGACACGGTCAACTCAGAGTAAAGAGTGGATCGATGTGAGGAATGCGCCCATGTCACCGCATCATCACGCGCATGATCGATTCGAAGCCGATCGACTCGAAGCCATGGATACGAACCAGACAGCCATCCGAGAACTTTGAACTCGTATCGATCGTAACTCAAGATCCACCGATCCAAATGCAATGAAATTTTCACAGAAGCTTAAGTACAAGCCAAGGAATGTTCCTGCCAAGTTTCAGCTCGATTGGACCAATTATTGATCGATACGAAATCGATTCGTATCGATCACAGATCGAGTCGAAACTTGGTAGGATCGATCGCGTGGGCCCACTCACGTGCCAGAAGGAGTCTTCCGAAGTTTGAGCAAAATATCAGCCACCTACACCTATAAATAGCCCCCTGAAGCCTATAGAAAAAGGGATCTTTTGATTCTGAAGCGTCCAGACTCTGCCGGATCGAGATTTGCATCCTACTCTTGCTATTTAATTCGAATTCCAAGCTGTAATTTACTGTTGTTCGTTGTAATCACGTGCAATCATTGAAAGAGAATCAATAAATCCATAAAAACTTCATAGTGGACATTGGCAACACGCCGAACCACTCTAAATTGCTTGTCTGTACATTTACCTTTCTGTTTGTTGGAGTTTTTGTTAGATAATCTTCATTTTAAATTTACATTCTTCACTTTTATCTCTTCAAAAAACTTCCAAAGAGTGTTGTGTCCATTTTTGGTACAAACAATTACCTAAATTTACGTTAACGTAATACTTAATTACATTTACTGCAATTAGTTTCAAATTTAATATAATAGGCTAATCAAATAGGTAACGTATATTAATCGTTACTATAGACTTTAAATCACACTTATAAATTCATTATATACACACAAATGTTACAATCCTTATATAATACTGATTTTATTCAATTACCATTATATTGTTATTTCATTAGCTAATTAAATATTTACATTTGTTTTCTTACATTTGAATTTATAGCCAAGTATAACATTAACATTATTTCACTTATTGGAATTATATTCAAGTTATTAATAATTAGCTTACATTTATGCTTTTGCAATTCATTCTAGTTATTATTTTCATTAAAATTCACTAATTTTTATTTCCTTCAATTTAAATTACTAAAATCTTATTAAAGGAACAATTTTAATTATCAAAATTACACGGGTCGTTACACTCTCCCCCATTCAAAAAATTTCGTCCCCGAAAACGAATAAAAGGGGAAAGAAGGAATTAAGAAATCCATATTTTTATTCAAAATATTAAATTTATAAACAAATAAATTTATAAAATTAAATAATTTAAATAAAGTATACCATTTTATAACCATTAAATCCTTTTATATTCAAATAACAAAATTTTGGAAAATATTTCATAAAATTTTCGAAGTCCAAAATTCACGAAAAATTTCGGCGGTCTCCTTTATACGGAGAGATTCGAAAGAAATTATAATATCAATAATAACAATATTTAACATATATTTTCCAAAATAATATATCCCAACACGGGAAAAATAATATAATATCGCTAGAAAATCGTAATCCGAGAACGTACCTATTCGTCAAACAACGCTTAATTATGAAACCAAAAGCAGTAGTTGTTGCTTCCATCATCTGTATTTTACTTATATAATCCAAAAGGAGTTAATAATTATATAAAATGAAATATTTAACGTTGTTTCAACTACAACAAATAAATCTATATAAAACAACAATCACTTGCAACCACAACATACAACCACCACATTAAATCAAAACAATTCAATTATGCATCCATATCAACCAAAACAAATAGTTTCTTCTGGTTTAGACACTCTTAATCGTATATAATGACAAATAAACTACTAAATATACCATATACTCTACAACCTTGGATGAAACTCAATAGATTTAATTATACATCCGAATCAATTTCACAACATGTACAGCTTTTATTTTTCTTTTTCATTCATACAAGGATTGTTTCTTTAACTTACATTTATCTCTTACAAAAATTTTATTTCCATTCAGTTTTATTTCATTTATTTTCCTTTATTACTTACAAAAATCCATTTTCATTTATTTATGTCATGTCAATTTCTTTTATTGCATTACATTCATTTTATTATTTACTTTGATTGTAAATAGTTTCAACATTAACTTAAGTTCAAAATCCTTTTACTTAGAGTACTCATTTTCTATTTAATTAGTAGTATTACAATTTTTTTTTTTTTTTTTGCAGGGCAAGCGGGGTTAACTGGTCCCCTACCAGATTATTGATAAATAGAAAAAAGAGAGATGGTACAAACAAAGGGGAGACATGAACTAGCTCATGTCACAAAAAAAAAAAACACACAAGCCACAGAGTAAAACAACACAAGAAGAAAGAACATACAACAGACAGGACAGGAAAAAAAGGAAGAACACAATGAAACAGAGAAAAAAAGAAGGAGCTATAACCAGTCAGAAGGGTAGAAACCACTGAAATCAAATTTACTCTCCCGCATACCAATCATGATGCTGGCCTTCAATGCATTCCATAGCTGGTGGCTATTTCTATGTTTGTTCTCAAATATTCTCTGATTTCTTTCTTCCCATACTAGAGACAAGTATTTTTTGATCATGAAAAAGTGCACAAATCTATCCTTCTTTCTCCATTTGGTTGCTTTACCAATCAAATCCCAGTCAAGACTAGTAGGCCCCTGATTGTAGTTTTGGTTGGTAAAACTGAGAAGCCTAGTCCACAATCCCCTTAATTCACTGCAATCAAAGAACAGATGCTCCACAGTTTCAGCATGCATGTTGCATATGACACAGATGTGATCAACTGCCATCCCATATGTCACTAACTTATCTTTAGTTAGGAGAGCATTGTTTATGACTTTCCACAACATTAAGTTGTCTCTGGCATTTGATAAATCAGTCCAAATCACTTTATGCCATTTAATAGAAGAGGCAACTGGACCTGTATCAAGCATCTTGTAAACAGAAGATATTGAATGTTGTTTGCCATTCCAATGTATTTCATCCAAGTCACTTGATTGGTAAAAATTATTCTGGAAACTGTTCCAAACAGCTCTGATTACCTGATTGCTTGTATAGGGCAGCTGAAGTTTACCATCATGAATGTAATCAGAGGCTTTAGCATTAGCACTAATACCAGATTGAACTATTTGCTGTGGGGTAAACATGTTGGCAAGTATAAGGCCATTTGCCATCCAAGGAACTGACCAGAAGTTAGCAGTGCTAGTAGGAGATATCAACACTCTAATATACGGGGAAAAAAGGGGCCTTAAATTCAGCAAGCTCTTCCATGTCCAACTGCAGTTTGGTGGGACAGACATGGTCCAGAAATGCTTGTTCCCCAAATTATGAATTTTAGTCCACTTAACCCATAAAGAATCTTTATCAGCAATCAAATTATTGAGTGTGGAGCTAATGGCTGCTCTATTCCAAGAGTGCAAATTGAGTACTCCAAGGCCACCATTGTGTTTCTGCTGCTCCATGATGGAAAAGGAGCAGGGAATGATTTTCTTAGATTGTAGAGAACCAGTCCAGAAGAATCTTAGCATGGCATTTCTCACCATATTCACAAGTTTATTTGGTAGCATGAAAACTCTGCTCCAATACACCATCATGGATGATATAACAGATTTGATGAGGACTAGTCTTCCAGCTTGAGAGAGAAATCGATTGGCCCAACATTTCATCTTGCTGCAGATTTTATCATACAAAGGCAAGCAGTTGGTAGTTGTGATTCTGGAGGAGCATAGAGGGATACCTAAATAAATCATATTATTGTTCATAGCTTGGATGCCAGAGGATGCAGAGAGAGAAGTTACATGTTCAGGAGATAAGCCAGAAATAAGAATGTGGGATTTATTGAAATTGAGCTGAAGGCCAGTCATACGGTAGAAACTGTGAAGAGTGGCTTTGATATTCTCCAAAGATCGTTTGTCAGGTTTAGTGAAAATCAAGATATCATCAGCAAAAAGCAGTGAAGAGATTCTCAGAGATTTACACTTAGAGTGAAACAAAATATCCTTGTTATCATAGTTTCTATTTAACAAGACAGTCAGAACTTCCATAACCAGAATGAACAAATACGAGGAGATGGGATCCCCTTGCCTGATCCCCTGCTTACTCTTGAAGTAACCAGAATTAGAGCCATTATGTTTGATGGAGAAAGTTGGGGAAGAAATGCAGATATAGATCCATGCAACATAAACTTTTGGAAAACCCATCAGCGCCATAATTCTCACTATAGAACTCCATTGTAAACTATCAAAAGCTTTCTTTAGGTCCAGCTGCAACATCGCATTATTGGAAGCTTGAGCACGACCATACCCTTTCAGAAGCTCATGTGTAAGTAAAATATTATCAATTATATTTCTCTTGGGAAGGAAGGCAGTTTGATTCTTGGAGATGATTCTGGAAAGAACAGGAACAATTCTCGAGGCCAGAATCTTGGATATGCATTTATAAATCACATTACAACATGATATGGGTCTAAAGGAATCAACTGCCGTAGGAGGTTTCATTTTAGGAATGAGCACTAAATCTGTTGCATTGACTTCCAATAACATTTTGGATTTATTGAAAAAATTGTGGACTGCCTTAAGAAAGTCATCCTTGATGATTTCCCAACTATGTATGTAAAAATGTAAGTTGAAACCATCTGGTCCCCCACAAGAATGTTTGTTCATAGAAAAAAGGGTGGCCTTTATTTCTTTATCAGTGACCTTTGTTGTTAGGGAATTTGCTTCATCATGATTCAGTTTGGGCAGCTGCACAAGGTCTAGTTCATCAAAAAAAGGAATGAAGTCATCTTTGTTACCCAGCATGGATTTGAAATATTGTAGAATGGCATGGTCAATATCTGAGGGACTAGAATGCAGGACACCAAACTCATCATGAATGTGATTGATTTGCTCACTGGCATGCTTGATTTTGATTGCAGCGTGAAAGTAAGCTGTGTTGTAATCCCCTTCCTGAGCCCATTTTTGCCTTAATTGTTGTCTCTTCATTTTGCCTTCAGTTGATAAAGCTACATTTAGCTGATCAAAGAGGTTTCTCTCATTCTCTGCAGCTGTTGCATCATCTGGGTTTTTCAGCATATAGTCTTGAGCATCAATAAGTTTCTGCCTTAGTAGAGAAGAAGCAAGAGACCCATTGCCAAATTTTTCTTTTGCCCATAGTCTTAGTGCTTCTTTGGTAGCTTTGGTTTTTCTGCAAAAAATGAACATAGGGTTACCATAAAAATTTGCAGACCAAGATTTATTAATAATATTAGCATACTCAGGATCATTGACCCAAGCATTATAAAATTTGAAACTTTTTTTTCCTTTTAATATCCTCTGACCGGTGGAAAAGATTAGAGGGGAGTGGTCTGAAAGGACAGGGTTTGGGATTAGGGTTGACATGGTAGGCCATGTGGTTAAGGCATTGAGATTGGCAAATGAGTGGTCAATGTTAGAGAATATCCTAGTACCAGACCTACTTCTATTATTCCAAGAGAACTCTGCTCCAAAGGAGGCAATAGGCAGTAGATTGGAAGCATCAATGGCTTTGTTGAGGGGGAATATGTCTTTGGGTAATAGAGGGGATCCACCATGCTTGTCATATAAATTGTAACAACAGTTGAAATCCCCGAAGACAAGCCAAGGGTGGGAGGATTGCCTGAATGCAGGAAGAAGATTAAAGAAATTTTGCCTTGAGTTGAGAGAGTTATGAGCATACACAATGGTTAGGTAGAAAGAGAGTTGGGTATTATTTATTTTTGCTTGAAAGTGCATGACTTGGTCAGTGTTAAGAATTGAGGTAAGGGTTATGACAGTGGGATTATGAATCACCATGATGCGACCATAAGAAGCATGAGCCAGGTTGTGGTGAAGAGTCCAAGATGGTTCAATGTGCTTAGCAGCTTTCACTGTAAGAGTTTCATTCAATTTGGTTTCCAGAATGGCAAATAAAGAGAGTTTGTGCTGAGATATGAGGTACTTTACTTGATCCAACTTATTAGGGGAATGAGCCCCTCTTATGTTCCAAATGGCAAAATTGTGCATCATTTGGAATAACTTAAGGCTTGGTGGATGATGTTTTTCATGCTCCTGGTTGCAGGAGAGTCTCTGTGTTCAGTGGATCTTTTTACCTTGACTTGTTTTTTAAATTTTGTTGTTTTGTCTCTGTCCAGACTGGATAATTTGGGGGATTGTGTTTTGGTGGGGGATGTTGGGATAGATTTCCATCCTGGTAGTTCACCAGAGAATGTGTATTGACTGTTGTTTTTATCAAGTGGTTCTTGCATGCATAAAGACAGAATGTCAGTTTCCAGTGCATGCCTGTACATTGCTTCATCAAACATGGATATATCAGGTGAGTCTCTGGTTTTTTCATGGGTGGTAATTCCTTGAGAAGAATTGTTGAGTATTAAAGGCATGATTGTATTTGGTTCCAGACTATGAGGTGGTTGAATAGATTGTGTATTGGTTTTGCTGCATTCAAGTTCCTGTCTTTCAGCTTGATTATTTCTTGTTATTGGATCTATATCACTGACTTGAAAAGTAAAGTGCTTGTCACCTTGTATTTCTCCCTCTTCCAACAGACTATTGTTTTCACATATTTCATTTCCTATAATATTGTTGCAGTCAACATAGCTATCTTCAGCTAGATTCTCATTCATTAATACATTGAAACTGTTAGTGACTGAGACTCCCCCCAACAATGTTTCTATAGTATTAACATCATTCATATTGCTGGTAGTTGTGATATTCAATAATTTATTGCCAACCCCATGACCTTCATTCACTGATTTTTTTTGGTTTTCATCTGCTATTTTGTTATTTCCTGCCACCATTATTATCTTTGCCCCTTTATTCTCCACTTTTTTCCATTCTTGCTTTTGTTTAACATTCTTTGATCCTTTGCCAGTCATAATTTCCTTCCCCAAGCCTTCATTACTTGCTTTTTGTCTTGCATCTGCCTTTCCTTTCTTGATCATTTCCACTTTCAGACAATCCACTGTGTTGTGACCAAAAACTTTACAACTAGTACATATTTCAGGTCTCCAAAGGTATTCAACAGTGACTAATTGTTCTGATCCATCCATTAATCTTACAGGGAATTCATTTAGTAGTTCATCATTTGGTGTAACCTCAACCATACATTTTGCATATCCTATCCTCTCCAACTTTTCAGTTTGTGCATCCATACACATAAATGAACCAAGACGTGAAGCGAGCCAGTTAATTCCGAGGTGGGACCACGCATAAAGTGGTAAATTGTGGAGTTTGACCCAAACAGGAACAGATCTAATAGAGCTACAACTGTTCCCGACTGTTTGATCCCACTGCTTTACAATGAAAAGTTTGTTCCTCATGATAATTGGGTCTGATTCAATTATTTTCCTTCTATCTTCATCGCAAGATAGATTGAAAAGGAACAGAAATCCATCAGATTTGACACTGATCGAGCCTTTAAGTTTCCAAATTTTTTTGAGGTGCGAGATCACAGTCATATAAGATAAAGGTTTGTCAAGAAAGAATCCAACTAGGTATTCTCCCCATACTTCATTACCTGCCTTAATGACATTGTCAGGCGGAACCAAGACGTGACCATCATAAATCAGAGGGACACAAACAGGTGAATGTTTACCAGCATTACGCGGCTTTGCTTTGAACAGTGAATTCCATTTGGCTGGAGCAGGGATGTGAGAGGTTGACGTGGAAGAAGAGGGACCGAATGGGGGATGGTGATGCAGAAGAGGGATGGTAGACTGTGGTGGATCAGGCGGGGGTGGTTTGGGTGGTACAGGGGGGGTAGGTTGAACAGTGGGAGGTATGGTTGAAGGGACGGAAGGTATGATTGATGGTAAGTGTCGGGTGGGAAAGTCAGGGTCAGCGGACATTACAATTTTAATTCAAGTTTATAACAATTTTCATATCAATTTCTTATTTATAAAAGTAAATTTCATTCAACACTTTCATTATTTGAGTTTTTTTTGTGTAATATTCCATTACATTTTCTTATTAAACATTTCAACTTTTTAAATATTTTGGTAAATTATATACGTAATTTTAAGAATACAATTGAAATTTACACAAGTTTATCTCATTTCTTTTAATTAGTTTAATGTTCAATGTTCAATAATCGTATCCTTTGTTTTATAGGTGGCAACTTTCAACTTTCTTGTAATTTCATTTATTACCTAGAATTTAATCTCTTATTTCATTTAGAGGTCCCAATTATTAATTAGTTAAATTCCATTTTATTAATTAAAATCTCTAATTCATAGGAATTTAAGAACTAAATGTCGGGTTCCATTTCAAATCATTTTAAATAATATATACAATCATATCTTTTATATATATATCGAATCATATTTAGAAAAATCTAGATTAATTTATCAAAACAATTGTGCAGTAAAATTACTACAACGGTATTCCCACTTTGAAACTCAAAAATAAACGTCGATGATACGAGCACTCGTCACCGAAATTATTTTCCGACGACAGAGAGGGGAGTACAGAACTTATTTCTTTCCAAAATTTCTTTAAAACAATTCTTTCAAATCATATTGAAATATTTATATCAGAAAAAATTTCGAAACAATATTGTTATTATATTCCAAAATCATTCGAAAGAAATTTTCAAAGCCCCGAAACTTAAGTTCAAAATTTCCAATTTTCATTTATTTTATTTTCAGATCTTATTTCCAACCAATATTTATAAATTTTCACTACCTAATAAACAAATATATTACAACCAAATATATCATTTATAAAATTAGTATTTTATATACAAAATATATAATAGGCAAAATTATTTCATTTACCTATATTTCAAAACAAATATTGTATCGATTTGTCCTATTAAGTGTGTAGAATTCCCTATCGATGCCATAGCGTCTTATGCACCAACTGGAATTTATAAATACAAAACGGAACAAATTAACACAATATAAAAACCCTTTTAAAACACTAACAAATACGCTCTCTCATATATATACTCTCAGCGACTCATCATAGGGTATTACTACCCTATTTAATATGAGTCTGACCCGCAAAGCTAAGGTTAACGCTAACCAAAGCTCTGACACGAACTGTAACATCCCGCCATTTTGTACGTTTTTAGCGGACACACATGCCGACTCAAACCATACAAAGGGCGGATTGTTATTGGGGTGAATAAGAAAAAGCAGAGAAAGAAGAAAAATAAAACAGAGTCTTGTAGTGGAATGGCAAAATATAATAATCAACTAAACCGTTCATGAAGCTGTTTTACAAAACATTTGATTATACTTATACAACACATATCAGAGTTACATATACCAAAGAATAATAAATAATGCAGTGGAATACATGATGCAGTGAAATATAATAAATAATAATAATAATACAATCTTCATCTCCTTCCTCTAGAAATAAGGTCTTCAAATCTTGAAATGCCCAGGCTGACTCGAGTGAACTGAAAAGACAAAACACTCGAGTCAAAACTAAGAGATCTAATGTAAGTTAAATCAACGGTAAATATGAGTGCAAGGGTTTTAGAGATGTTTACGGGGTTTGACATCTCCTATCCAATGTTTAACGTAAGTATAGCAACTTAAAAGATGTTCGTGGTTCGCATCTCCTAAGGAGCCGTTAAACTATCTACTATGCAGTAAAATACGCTACTATAATAATGTCTACGGTAAAGTAAAGTATAAAAATAGCGTTAAGGCGTTACCCATATCACCCTTAACACATTTTTATATATTCCTATAGTCTATATAGTACCATAATTCCTCCGTAAACTGGAGGGCTATTAGAGGGCACTCCATAGGTATGGTATAAAACAAACTCGTATAAGGTGGGCTAGGGCATGTGAACACGGTACACGAGGAGATGCCAGGGTGGATATACCAATTGCACTCCCGTACTGTTGGTAACACATAGCAGCTACTACCGCCCACCTCGGATACACTACCACAATCAAAATCGAGGGATGGCCACCAAATCAATCACAAAGTCAAAATATAGTATCGAAGAAATATGCCCGATAAGAGGAATGTTCTCACTTGGGCCGGTATAGCTCCTGATTTTAGTCACATGTAAGCTGACTCACAGGAGTCAGGGTCACGTCATACCTTATACAAAATCTTTCACCAAACCATCCTACTTAATTTCTGGAATCTCCACCACGTACACAGTTGTTAAAGTTCTTTTCGGTATTGGCAGAGAGTATGACAATAGCCGATCCCGGTCACTTTAACAACCAATCGCTTATTACACACCAGATGGTTCATTTACATTTCAAAAGTCAATTCACAATTGATATAAAAAATATCATATTCTCAAACTATAATACTTTCGAAATCGTATTTACTTTCAAATCATATTCACTTTGAAATCATATTTACTTTGAAATCATAGTTTGGAATTATATTTCCTTTCAAAAAGTCATAATTTCTTCCATAGTCATATTTCCGAAATAGGATAAAACCTTACTTCAAATCATCGTTTCAATTTATTTTCTTTTAAAACAAAGCAATGAATTTGAACACTTCCACTTTACTTAGTCTGGAAATTTGGAAATAATTTAAATAATTATAAATAGTTAAAATAGCTATAAACAATTTAATTATAGGTTAAAAAAAATTTAAACTGATTTAAGATGGTTAAATGGATTTAAATTATATTAAGTATAATTAAAATAGATTAATTATATGTAAATAAATTAAAATGTTTTAAAATAGATCAAAATAATTTTATATAGTTAATATTAGTTCAATAGTTTAATAAATTTGAAAAATATGAATAATATGGAATTTTAAAATAATATATTCTTTTAAAATAGTTTATATTAAAATATAAGTTTGGAATTTATATCCAATTAAACTATTCATTTCATTTCAACACATTTAGACCAATTTCAATTTCGCAATCAACAAACCACATTTCCTTTTTCAACATAAACTTGATTTTTCAAAAATACTTCAATTTATATAAATCAAATTCTACTTCAAAGTATCATTTAATTCCATTCAAAAATAAAGGATTTTAAAATCATTTAATTTAACCAATCTGGTGTCCGTATATAATTATTTACCCTAGGGTCAAGTGATATGGATATTTATCATTTCAATCCGCAATTTAAAATTTTGAGGTTATATATCATTTCAAACCGCAATCCCAAATAAACATAAAAAGTCATAAAATCGCTCGAGTCTATTGTTTCAACCCATAACGATTTTCAAATAATAATAATTAAAGGAACTTGCAGAGTGATAATAGTATATGTATATATAAATTAACATAACATCAAATCATCCAACATCAACAATCAACATCCATCATAATTATCATCCAAATCAACCAAATAAATATCATCAATTAACTATTTACAATAACAGGTATTCAAGTAGGAATTTAATTTCAAAAATAATTTTAATAACAATTTAATCCAAAAAGGATACAAATTAACAGGGATGGCAATTTAAATATAACAAACAGTAATAAATAAATAACCTAATCACATCATAAACTAATTTAACAAACATAAAAAAATTTAGAAGTTGTAAGTGGGTTAAAACACTCACCTTTGATTTTAGCCCATAAAAATCCAAACAGAAGCGCAAAACTCAACAATATCCAAATTGAACTAAATCAATTTCATGTTGTCCAGAATTTAAATATGAATCCAACAGAACAAATTGCGCAAGGATCAAAGTTTATATGCAAAAGATATTTATGTTATAAGAAATATTATTAAAATAAAAATTAGTTCGTATTAAAAATATATGTAAATAAACAAATTTTAATACTTACGTTTTTCTCAAGATGAGGCTTCAGGAAAAGATTGAAGAACAACTAAGATGAGGACAGGAAGTGTAAAAAAAATGAAAAAAAAAATCATGTTTTATAAAAGAATGCTTTTGGATTTGCAAGAATAAGAGCTTTTGAATATAAGGTGTCAAGAGAAAAAAAATGTAAAAGAAGAAATAAGTTGTAGGTTATTTATAATTAGGAAATGAAAGTGAGGGACAAAAATAAATGTCACATTTTATTTTTTAAACTTCAAGCATTAATAATGCATAAGAAGATGTACGTAGGAATGAAACAGTTTGCAAATGAAAGTAAAATTTTGTATTGGCAAAAATTAAATACAACCTAAAATTCTAGGCTTGGGTATTAAACAGAAAGGAGAAATAAACGGATCAAGTATTAATTATAAGGTAACTATTTTAAAATGTTCATATAACAATTAATAATAAAAGAACTGAAGAGACCATCTACGTCGCACAACCTTTTCAAATTCAATTTTTTTGAAACGTAACCCAATTAACTTCATTAACTCAAATAATATTCAAACTTGTATGCATTTAGGTTTTTATCCATGCATTGTAAAATATTTACACTTACCTTTAAAATGAAAATGTTAAAAAACATTCTAAAAATGATCTTTTATTTCCATTAAAACACTCTTTTTGTTTAACACAAAATGTGCATTTCTTTTATTAAATCTATTAATTGTAATCAACGTTTTCTTTCCATTTAATCGAAACATTTGAATTACATTAATTGTAATTACTTACGAAGTTAAATTTTAAAACAGACAACTAAAATGGATGAAAAAAATAGAATAATTATTTATTTAAACTTGTTTATAAATTTGTTGTTTATACAAAAGAGTAATAAATAGATTATTTTCCTATTCTTGTAATCAGTCTGTAAGCTGAAACACGGTTCAAGTAAACATATATTTCTTTCTTTAAAATCAATCTTTCTATTCTTTATTTTAATGAAATTAAACCTACATTCACAAATGAAACATTCATTCTATTTGTTGTAAATGTTCTTTTCATTGAATCAAAACTTTTCTTATATTTTCACAAAACATAAGCTGCTTTTAATTGCACCTATTACAATTAGTATTCTCTCTCCTATTAATTGAAAATTTTCAGTTACATTAATTTCAGTTGATTAAGTTTCAAAATAGACTAAACGAATGTAATGAGAAGTAGAACAATTATTTCCTATCAATTAAATATATTAATATTAAATTAATTAATCACCTTTTTATTTAATATTTATAAACTAACCAATTTATACTTTTTAATCCCTTGGACTTTTACCATGACTTAATACAAGTTTATACGACAATTTAATGTTGGTTATAACACTAATTACAGTGTTCAATTTCCCTGTAATCAAATCCTATTTATTAAAATTAAATTTCAATTAATTCTTTAATTTAATTTTTCAACCTATATACTTAATCCATTATTACTCAATTAACCTAGTTAATAGTTATTTGTCTTCCATTACTTTAGTATGCTCCAATTTCCATCTTTAGTTGTATTAACTACTATATTTCCACTTATATTGAAATTTGGTCAAATGTGCACATTAATTAAAATTTAAAGTCCCAATTAATTATTTCATCTTTATTCTTTTATTAACACTATTATTATCTTATGAATACATTTACATTTCTATTTATTTTACTACATTCACACTTCCCGTTATTGTATTAATTTATCATTAATGTAACACTTCTTCCTCGAGCTTATTTATTTCAGGAACTTATCTACACGATTCGCAGTGCCACCATCACACCAAAGCTTTTCCCTCGAGCTACCACGAAGCAATTAAAGAATCTGAAACTGGATCAAAGGAGATTGATAGAGAAAAGATTGTTTTCGTTGTTGTAGGGTATTGACCATTTGTAGTGGTACTTCCCTGTCCCCTATCTCGTCCTCTTCTTGCACTCATACTCAGTATCAGTGGATAGTAAGAGAATTTAATGAGGCATTCGAATGGGTATATTAGGGATATACTCATTATAGGGTATACTTCACCCTATCTTTAATGAGTTACCTAATGTGTTATACTCCTGAGCTAAAGTTCAACCTTTAGCTCTGATACTAATTCTAACAACCCTGACTCGACCTTCGAAAATCAGCACCGAATACGTCACCTATATTCAAATGCCGCAGATCCAAACGTCGAATCTGATTCGCCGGAGCTTATAACACATTAAGTATAACAACACAGCGGAAGAAAAGATAATATCGTATATCATTGATATGCAACTGATAAAACTAAATATCAAATACAAATGACTATCAATATATCAAAGATAGATATAAGACAATAGCAGCGGAAAGACAATGTCTACAATGCCAAATTCCAAAAACTCAAAATACTTGAAGACTTTCATATCCAAAACTGAAAGCTTAAAGAACTCCAATCCAACAAGCTTGATCCAACAACGATGCTGAAGTGAAGCAACTCGATCCAAAACGTGATTGCCAAAATCCCAAGGTTGAATGCTATCGAATCTACACCTACCATTTGATCATCTGAAAAACCCAACTCTAAACTGCCCGTGTGGAAAATTGTGGGTACCCACAGTTTCGGAAGTGAACAATAAACTCCGGGTCAGTCATGGGACTGGTACGAGCAAATGAAAATAGTTTTCTTTAAAACAAACAACGAAGGATTTTAAAACATTGAAATCCGCAATGCTTTTTGGAAAATGAAACTACCATAAGGCCTTCCGGCACACGCACCATGAAATCGCACACTTGGGGGAGATTTCTCCTTATGATAGTCAAACATGCTTACTACATAAATCCTTTTGATATTATTATTAGTGCATAGTGGAAAACATTTCGAAAGTATAATATTAATCCTAACCAGCATAGGTACCATTATATTATGCCAGCTATAGCTTCCACCTGAGGTGGCAGGTTATACAATTGCAATTGTAAGGGGCTTGTATTGTTTGATTGGATTTCCAACAAATGGTCAGGCTAAGGAACTTCCTATTGCCACATGGGTACGCCTCTGGAGGGACGCCCCCAGAACTTACCCAGCTCTCTACCAACACAAGGCCGGTCTCCTCCCTTCCCGGTAGTAATACCTAAAGATATGCCACCCCTGGTCGTTTGCAACCTTTATCCGAGGATCCTCAACCACAAAGCAACATCACATAATAATAAATATACAGTGTCCACATAAGTATCTAGGCTCCATACCATGATACCACCCTTTTCGGAAGGAACAGACATACCCTAGAGGCACAACCCCTGCAACCTTGCCGCATCTTTCCTGTTTCGACCATTTCCAGGGTGTGAGGTCCTGATGCAGTCTCGTCCACAAAGCTACATTTTTCACAAAGCCATGCTTTGATCAACAAATGATCAGCAGCGCTTCGTAATCCACATTACCAAATTGGGAATGTATCACTAGTAACCATCAACTACATAACATATGAGCTCGTACGTCTCAAAGAAGGGTGTTAAGCTAACAGAATAAATTCTCTGCCATTAAACAGAAATGTATTTGATAGAAACCAGCTTTACATCTCAAAGTGTAATGTCAAACACACATCCATACAAGTCTGTTCCGGGTTCGAACGGAACCGAGGGCACTTCCAAAGAAGCCCTTGCAATCCGGGCATTCACAATCCCGAGTGAACTCCCCATCACATATAGAGATCTCTATACCTGCACGACTCAGTGCAAAGACAATCGATGGGTTATCCTTTCGTTCTCAAAAATACCCGGTCTTCACCGCTGATCTTCAAATGCTATCCATAACGTCGTATAATTATTTGGAATGGGTTATATGGCACAAGCTCCTCTCCTGGCTAAACTGAATTATGAGCACAATATTTAAAAAGATATGGATATGGGATTTCAGTTAAGTCACAACTTTAAAACCCAAAACCTTTCTTTCAAATGGTTTAAACAAATAAATAACCATTTCCAAATCTTTAAACAAAAAGATTCAGTTCACAAAGTTCACCCATCTTTCATAAAGTTCACCCAGTTTTCACAAAGATTCATTCATATATTTCATAACAATTCCATTTCAAATTGGATTAACTCTTCCAATCATTAAATCAAAGCTTTAATTCATAACTTTCAAAACCATTTCCAAAGATTCATTCATAACTTCGAAAACCATTTTCATTTCAAATCTTTTATATATAAAAGATACGCCATTTAAAATCCTTTTCGATTTCAAAACAAAGTTTAACAATCTTTCACAAAGGTTCATTCATAACTTTCAAAAACAATTCATAATTTCATTTCAAACTTGAAATTTTTCGATACAAATTGGAAATCCTTTCTTTACATGAAAGCTTTTATTATTTGGAAAAAACAGTTTTCATTTCAGGAGAATCCGATTTTATTTATACAAGTTAAAGTCCTTGGGTTAAATTCAAATTCCTAAAACAATACTTCTAAAATGGTTTAAGCCATATATAACTTGTATAACATCTTTAAACCATAGTTTCTAAACATAGAATTCAATTTCAAATTTTGAGTTCAAATTTAAATCAAATTATTTAATTTCAAAACTCAATCAAGTTATTCAAAATAACTTTTATTCTTGAAACTCCTTTTCAAAAGCTTTCAATTTCAATTCCAAAACTATTTTGGATTCAAAAATTCAATCTTTAAAATCATTAAAAATCTGTTACTTAACCGATTTCCTCGTGCAATCCATAATTGTGTGTGTATGGTGGAGTCCAGGGGTTTTACACAATAGTGCAACAACATCAATCATCACAGATTCAAGCACAACAATTATAGATAAGCGGTATATTCCATAACGCTTATCTTCATTCACAGATTCACAGATAAATAATATAAGTTCATCACAGATAAATAAATAGCATTCATTACAGATAAACAAATCACAGCTCAAACCAAAACACTTTATATCACAAAGCATCACATATCAGGGATATCAAACAATACAAGGCATTTCGTACAATTCAAACATCCATAAGTAAGGTTACTAATTCATCTCATTAATCGAAACCAGATTAATCACTAATCCAGGTTAATTAACATTAATTAATTACAAATCATTTGATAATTTCTTTAATCATTTATTAATCAACCTTTAATAGTAAATTAATTAACCTTTAATTATTAATTAATTAACCTTAATTAATAGATCAATTTACCTTTAATTATTTAATTATCTATTAGTTAATCACATCAATAAATTAATCCTTAATTAATTACCATTTAATTAATTATTCTTAATTAATTACATTAATAAATTACTTCTCAATTAATTATTTTTCTTTAATTACCTTCATTAATTAATTTACCTTTAATGAATTAATTATCCTTAATTAATCACATAATTCAGCCCTTAATTAATTATCATTAATTACTTTCATTATGTAATTGTCTTCAAGTAATTAATTCCCCTTTAATTACTTAAATTAATTAATTCACTCTTAATTACTTAAGACTTTAATTATTAATTATTTCCTTAATTAATCTTTAAATTAAGAAATTAATCTTTAAGTAATCAATCCTTTAATCATTTCCATTAAGTAATAAATTACATTAATTAATTTGATTAACCTTAAATTTCAATTAATTACTTAATCTTTAATTACCCAAAGCCTTGATTAAATTGAGATAACCCACTTATCCTAATCACCTATTTAATCATATCATAAATTTCTAATTGAAAATTCTTAAGAAAGTAATTATTCCAATATAATAATTCAAAATCCAAAATAGTTTTAAACATTTTTTCTCAAATCAAATCTTTGAAAACTTGACTTAAAATTTGTTCACCTTCTTGTGTAAAAAACTTGATTTAAACCCTTATATTGTTTGAAAACTATGTTAAATACATACTTTAAATTTTAAAACCTTGCTTTGTTTCCAATAACCCGAGCCAAACATTGAAATACTCGAGCCCAATCTCGAGTTTTCTTTGTGCTCCGCTACCTCGAGAAAAACCTCATTTTCCCTGGCCAATCTCTTGAATCCCCGAGACGAACTTCGTCTTCCACAACCTTAGAAACAACAGACACGAACTATATCGTGTGCACGTGCACAGATCGTCGACGACGTCCTAATCATCGTCGCCTCCGCCTACAGGTGATCGATGACCAACCCAATCCATCTAGCCACCCAAATCATCAAAATTGAGCCGAGAATCAAAATTGAAAAAACTGATCAATGCCTGGAACTCAACCAAATCAGAAAATCCCCACTCGTCATCACCAGCCACCAATGAACTCGCCGTTGCACCCAAAGTTGTGCCAGACACCCACGAAGCTTTACCCCTTGGTGCAATCGAACTCAGTACAACGTCAACGACGCCATCGCCTCACGAACAAAATTGACGAAATACTAAGCTTAAACCCTATATCACCGTCGAATGGCCACCACGGCAACTAAAAAAATTTGATTATTTTTCTGATGATCGAACCACCCTCTGACCAAAGCACGCTGAATACAAACCTGCTAATCGACGATATTTGCCGAAAACAAGTTTTCCGTTCATTATAAAAATTCTTGACAATCCCTGACTTAAAAATCATAAATTTATCACTAAAATTCATCATTTTCAATCACTAATCAAGTTATAAAATCAAAAGGTGAAATTGAATCATTTGATTTTCTAATAAATTTTGGTTTATCCCTGTAATATCTATTTTTAGAATTTACTGCTTAATATAGTTGCTTAAAATTATTTTTAAAAATGAGTTCTGGGTAATACTAACACTTTTCATTTAAAGATTAAACCCTATAACAGATTGGAAAAAGAGATATAAATTTTTGAAATTGTTTATAACCCTGTATGTTTTTTTGTGACAGAGGTATATCTGTATATACCTATATTCAAAACCTGCATATATATTTTTTATATACACACACACATATAATGCAGTTTCACGAACACATTTCCAAATCATCATCACAGGCATAAAATCAAGAAAATCTGGTTTTAAACAAAGGGCTTGCTCACCTGAGTTGTTTGACAGAAAAGAAGCAAAGCCTGGAACTTGAATTTGAGGTGTATTTGAAGCTGAATACTTTGATCCAGGTTGAACTGCTTCCAATTTGAGGTTGAAAGCTTCTTGGGTTTTGGTTTTCTTTTCTTCGCTTTTGATATCGTTTTGGGTTGTATCTGAAATTTGTTTTAGATGAGTTTGAACTTGATTGTTTGTTGCAATTTGAATTGATCTGATCTGGATCAATAGAACAGCCACTAGATTTATCTTTTCTATTTTGTTTTTCCGGTTGTCCTTTGCCTTATGTTTGATTGAACGGAAGAGATGATTTTCTTTTACTTTATTTGCTTTGTTTCAACTCAGGTTTGAAGAATTTGAAAATAGGGTTTTTGATTTTATTTTTTTAGTTTTGATTTCCTGGTTTCATTTTGTATGAGGTAGCTTATTTTTTGGAATTTTCAGTTTTGATGAAGAAAAAACAGAAATATGGTATTTCTCTTTTGTTTATATTTTTTAAATTTTAAGAAATCTTTGTTTATTTGCCACTTGTTATTATAAGCTACACTTGTTAACTAATATGGTTACTTATCAAACATTTGTCTTATTTCCTTGTTAAGATGATTACACATGTTAAAAAAAATTCAAATTATGTTTTAAACCCTTACTCTAATTTGTTTTATAAATTTTGTTTTAACCCTTTATGCATATAAAATTTCATATCTTAACATATGTCTTTATTTTAAGTGCTTATGTTATTACCTTCTTATATATTTACATACTATATTTTTAAAAGAAAATGTTCAAATTTAATCTTTAGAAAATTATTATATTAATTTCAAAACATAACTTCCAAATAATTATTATTAGAATTTTTTTTTTATAAATTCTAAACATAATATTTTCAATTCCAATTTAATTTTGAATTATAATTCCAAATTCAATTTAAAAATCCATTTATATAAATAAATAACATACACCTTATTTAAGTTGAAAATTTCAAATACAATTTTATAAAATACTTATTTTTGAATTCCAACCCAAAATTCTATTTACAATATAATTTTACTTCCCAATATTCTATTTAATATACATATGTTTTTCTTTATTCTGGAATTTCATATTAATTCACAATAAATTTCACAATTAAATCCAAAATTTTATATTAATTACCAATTATTTCAAAGTTTAATTCCAAAGATTAAATAAATTATCAAATTATTTTTAACAAAAATCCAGGAATGTTACAACCATTATACATTTTATAACATTTGTAAGTTAATTCTTTGTAAACAATTATCACAACAACTCTCATTAGACTATACTTATTCCATTCCATCCATTTCACATTATTTTATTAATAAATCAACCTTTAAATTATTAATTACCTTTTATATCCCGCTATAAATCAATGCACATATTTATTAAAATTTATACTCCCAATTTATTTATTCATCTTAATTTCATTCTTTTTACTAAATCCATTATTACTCTATGAATAAAATTTACATTATTACGGAATATTTAACAAAGCAACCTCACATTACCTCTCATGTCCGCTCCTGATGACCCACCTCTTTCCCCTCTTGTCCTCTCAACTGCTCCTACCATACCCGCTTTCTCTGCTGTACCTCCCCCTCCATCTCTAGTGCAGGTAGTACTTTCCTCTGCTCCAACGCTTCCAACGTCCCTCCCTACTGTCCCATCATCTGTCCCTTTTCTCCTCAAAGCCAAAAAGCCACTGTCTAATCCTGTTCCTCCTCCTTTTGCTCAACACCCCATGTCTAATCCTGTAGCACCACCTCCGCCCTCTTCAGATCCTCTCCTTACTACGAATCCTATCCTAGTTTCTTCTCTTCCGCTTTCACTTCCTTACAATCCTCAAACCATAGCTCCTACCCAGCCTTCTGCAGTTCACGCTCCCCCATCACAGCAACTCGTCTCCTCTGGCTTGAGTGAACGGAAATGGACTTCTCTGTTTAAGCGAAAACCAAGAAATGCAGGCAAGTACATACCCGTTGACATGTCTCCAGTTTATGAAGAAGAAGCATTGGTGCCACCCAAAGAAGTTTTAGAGGCTGGTGCAGCTATCTGGAATGACACCGTTGTCGGCTTCTTCCTTGATAAGCCACTGTCGTATACCGCTGTTGTCCAAAAGTTAAAGTTTATTTGGAAGCTTAAAGGCACTGTTAAGGTGAAATCTGATGGTACCATATTTTTATTCAACTTCACTTGTTGTGAAGACAGAGAATCTATTTTGCAGAGTGATCCAATTATTATGAATAACAAACTTTTTATTATTAAACCTTATGATGCCACAGTGAGTAATGTTACTGGTTCAGTCACTGCTGTGCCTGTCTGGGTTCACATGCACAACCTTCCTATTTTTGCTTGGTCCCCTCTAGGTATTAACTGGCTTTGCAGTCACTTGGGTAAAATGCTATGCATGGATGAGATGACTGAAAAACAAGATAGGCTTAGCTATGCGAAGTGCTTGATAGAAATTAGACCGGATAGAGAACTAGTGGAAGAATTTATGGTGAAATTAGTTGAGGGAGGACAACAAAAGATATATGTGCAATATTTATGGCAGCCAGATGTATGTGTGAAGTGCAGGAAATTTGGACACAAAACAATAGATTGTGATAACTTTATTAGTAGTGAGGCTAAAGGAGAAAAGGAAAATGGTAAAGATAAAACCGTAGAAGTAAAGGAAGTGAGAACGGAGAAGGAACAAACTTATAATTATTCAAGACCAGTCAAGAAACAAAATATTAGAATATGGCAACGTGTAGCGAGGAAGAAAATTGGACCGGCGGGAACTGATAAGAATGTGAAACATGCTCAAGTGGAAGGAGTACAGTCAGCAGAAGACAAAGATAGTAAAGAATTACGTGCTAATGATAATGCTGGTGAGCAGGATAGGAAGGTTAGTGAGACTGAGCAAAATGATGAAGATTGTGTTGAACAAGGTCAGGAGGAAAGGAGACAGGATGATAGAGAAGAACAGCAGAGTAAGACTAATATGAATCAGGATGGGTCAATTAATCAGAACGAAATAATTTTTGAACAAGGTGAATTTGAGGAAAACATTTGTACTTTCAATAAATTTGATATACTTAGTAATATAGAGGAAGGTGAAATTATTAGTACAATAGATAGAATCCAAGTGGTTGAGGAAAGTAATGTACAAGAAGCAATAAATGAAAGTAGTAAAGGAGTGCAAAATAGAGACAAAGCAATCCAAAAGGAGCAAATGGAATGTACTAGTGAAGCAAACCAACAAGATGTCAGGAGGATTTCAGACCATTTGAAGGAAAAGGCAAAAAATGTAATTACTGAAGATGCATCATTTCCTGTTCAAATACCCAGTAGAATGAAACATGATAGTGAAAGTGACCCAGAAGAGTTAAAGAATGAAAAGAAGAATAAAAGAAATATGAAAAACAAAACAGTGCAGAACAATATATCACACAAAAAGCATAATGCATGCGTGCACAACAATGCACGTACATCTCTGAACGACCAGAACACCAATTCTACAACTGCTCTTGCCATATCTTCCCCAGTCTACTTCAATTTAAAACCTCCCTCAGCTTTCAAACCACCACCGCCAATAAACACTCCGACCACCTCTCCTCCTCTACCCATTTTGAAAACTCCACCATCCAAAAATGCCAATTCTGCTCGAGAAGTTACTCCACTTTCTGTTGACATCCCCAACTATTTAAACTCTTCGCAAGCTATGACGAGGAGTATGAAAATTGAAATTATTAATGCGCGTGCTCTCCAATGATGGTTAATATTGGAGTATGGAATATACGAGGAGGTCATCATGTAATCAAGCTTGATCAATGTAGAGACCTTATCTGTGCTCATCAGTTATCCATTATTGCTATGCTAGAAACTAAGCTAAACCATGATCTGACGATCAAAGCGGCTAATTATATCAGGCCTGCTTGGAATTATGTTCATAATCTGGATGAAGCTGAATACGGTAGAATATTGATCCTTTACAACCCCCTTCATGTTCATATCAACCCTATTCTTTCCACTCCACAAATGATACACTGCCATGCTAAATCAGTCTATGATAATACATCATTCTACATTACTTTTGTTTACGCACTTAACTCTGTCTCCGGTAGAGCTAAGTTGTTCGATATTATTCCTGCTCTCCGACAAAACTCTCATCCTTGGCTTTTATCGGGAGACTTCAACTGCTGTTATAAATTATCTGATAGAGACGGTGGTAACCCTCTCTCTTTGAATGAAATCAATCCGCTTGTTTCTACTCTTAATCTTGCGGAAATTATTCCTGTGAAAACTGTTGGTTTGCAGTTCACATGGAACAATAAGAGAAGACATGGAAGGAGAACTTTCTCGCGAATTGATCACTCCTTTTCCAATCTGAATGCTCTTGAAAAATGGCCCTTCCTTTACTGCCTTCTGCCCCCTCCTCTCCTATCTGACCATTCACCACAAATCATCCACCTTCGTGGAGCTGATATGAGAGGGAAATCAAGTTTTAAATTTTTTAACTCTTGGATTAAAGATCCAGACTTTAAAACAATTGTATCTAATGCCTGGAATATAGGTAAGTATGGTAATCCGCTGTTTATTTTGCAGGAGAAAATAAAGGAAGTAAAATGTATACTGAAGCAGTGGTCATTCAAAAACTTTGGCAAAGGTGATAAGTTGAGCATGTCTATTGGTCAGAAACTTGCAGAGGTTCAAAAAGAGATGATGACCAACGTTGACAATGAAGATCTTTCTGCTGCAGAATATACCTTAAATCAACAATATAGTGAAGCTTTAGTTAATGAAAGTGACATGATCAAACAGAAAAGCAGAATAAAATGGAAAGAAGACGGTGATAGAAATAGTGCGTTCTTCCATGCTAGTCTTAAGAACAAACAGCGCAGAGAGAATATCACTACTATTTTATCTAAAGACGACAACCTTCAGACAACTGTGAATGACGTTCAAGATGCTTTTGTGAATTACTTTTCTTCCATTTATGGCAACGAATGCGACTTCATACCAAAACTTGATGAAATCCCAACTGACATTCTTCCTAGATTAAGTGAAGCTGATTATTCTTTCCTATGCTCTGAAGTAACTACTGAAGAAATCAAAGATGCGATGTTCTCTCTGAACAGCAATTCTTGCGGAGGCCCAGATGGTTTAAATGCCAAATTCTATACTACCTGTTGGTCAATTGTGGCAAATGATGTTTTCAAAGCAATTAAACATTTCTTCAAAAAGGCAAAGCTTTATAGATCATTTAACTACACTAATATTGCACTTGTTCCTAAGGTTCCCAATGCTCACCATGTCAGAGATTTTCGACCCATATCATGTTGCAATACATTTTACAAATGTATTTCCAAAGTTATAGCATCCAGACTCAAAATTGTTCTGCCAAGAGTTATTTCCAAAAACCAAGCAGCATTCTTGCCGGGAAGGAATATTCTTGATAATATACTACTTGCTCATGAGCTGCTTAAGGGGTACTCCCGTAAAACATCTATTCCTAAAGCTATGTTCAAACTTGACATCATGAAGGCGTTTGATATGTTACAATGGGATAGTATCATTCGTATCATGGGGTATATGGATTTCCCTCCACATTTTCTTGCTTGGATATACGAATGCATTTCTACACCAACATTTTCGGTTATTATCAATGGTTCTCCGGCTGGTTTCTTCCGCTGTAGACAAGGCATAAGGCAAGGAGACCCGATTTCGGCGTATATTTTCATTGTTGTCATGGAGCTCCTGACCAGAATGATAGACAGTCTAATTTCGCAAGGTAAGTTTAAGTGCCATCATCTCTGCAGTCAACCTAGTATCTCAACGCTTATGTTTGCTGATGACCTCGTGGTGTTTTGCACGCCTGATAATGATACAATCAACAACTTAATGAATGTTTTATCGCAGTTCTATGAGATGACTGGGTTGAAAATCAACATACACAAATCTGAAATAATTGTAGCTGGGGTGAATAATGATCAATTGCACGTTATTTCTCAAGCTACTGGCTTATATCCTAACCCTAACACTGTTTCTTACCTGGGGATGCCCCTGATAACATCTAGGATAACTACTAATCTTTGCCTACCCTTATATGAAAGAATTACTGCAAGATTATATAGCTGGACGACATTGAAGCTGAGCCAAGCTGGTAGGTTAACTCTTGTGAAGTCAGTAATATTTGCAATGCAAGTGTACTGGGCTAGAACTTATGTTCTTCCCATGAAGCTAATGAAAATGATACGAAGTGCGTTTATGCGCTTTCTATGGACGGGAAGAACTGCAGGCAAATATATTGCGCCTGTCAACTTTAAAATTGTTCAACTGCCGCTCTCTAAAGGTGGATTAGGTATCATCAACTTAAAAGAATGGAACAAAGCGGCGGTGGCTAAACACATCGATACATACTTCAATAGTTATGACAGCAACTGGGCTACTTGGTCTCGCCGGAATGTTATCAAAGGTAGAAGTTTATGGACTATGCGTATGCCGCAGAACTTGAGTTGGACGTGGAGGAGCATATTCAAACTAAAGGGTGACATCTTACCTCTCTTGCAGATGAGTATTAATAATCGATTTACTGTTAGTTTTTGGAATGACCCTTGGCTTGAGAAAGGGTTGATTCTGAAAAGTAGGTTGGCTTATAATGAAATGATTCAAACTGGGATCCATCTTGAAGCAAAAGTCATAGATGTTGTACATAATATACAAAGTTCTGCTGTCTTCTCGTCTAATCAAAGAATACAACAATTATGGAACCAGATAAAAGGAAATGCTACCCTATCTACTTCCAATAAGCAGCTGGTATGGGGTGACAAAGATGCTTCTTTTACTATTAGCAAAGTATATAACTTTCTGACTAAGAACTATCAAAAAACTGACTGGACATGGAGCAAGCGAACATGGCACAAGGATAGCAGTTTTAGAGATAACTTGTTACTCTGGAAAGTGTTGCACCGTGCTATTCATACAAAGGCAAGACTTGTCTGCATTGGGATGGATGTGGATATGCAGTGTGTCTTCTGCAGTGATGGTGTGGAGACTGTGGAACACTTATTTTTTGAGTGTGAATTCATAAACCATGTTTGGGGTAATATAAAGGACAAGCTGCGTGTGAATGACCCTTCTACAAGCAACAACAACATAGCGGAATGGAGCTCTATTTTAGGGAAGACTGGTCATGCTCACAATCATAAGAGACTGTACCTTGTTGTGTTGAAGTGTTTTATATCACAAGTGTGGTATGAGCGAAATACTAGAGTGTTTGATGCTGAAAGAGCTAAGTCAGGCCCTATGTTCTTGCTTTCAGTTTCTTATGCGATTAGATCTCTGCTGAAAACACTCTCTTTTGCTATTGAACCTGGTATATCTCTCTCCTTTTAAGTTCTTGTTTGTGTAGTTTTTCCTGTTTCTTCTTTTTTCCTTTTAGTCTCAAGTTTATTTTGTAGCGCTTTGTTTCCCTTGTATTCTTTGAGTTCGCTCAATGTCTTTGTTGTAATCTCTTTGGTGCTGCAATAAAGTGGTCGGGGACCATCCAACCCCGTCGGCCTTGCCAAAAAAAGGAATATTACCTAAATTTACACTAACGTAATACTTAATTACATTTATTGCAATTGGTTTCAAATTTAATATAATAGGCTAACTAAATAGGTAACGTATTGTTACTATTGACTTTAAATCACACTTACAAATTTATTATTTACACGCAAATGTTACAATTCTTATATAATACTGATTCTATTCAATTGCCATATTATTATTTCACTAGCTAATTAAATATTTACATTTGTTTTCTTACTTTTCAATTTATAACCAAGTATAACATTTACATTATTTCATTTAATGGAATTATATTCAAGTTATTAATAATTAGCTTACATTTATACTCTTGTAATTCATTCTAGTTATTATTTTCATTAACAATTCACTAATTTTTATTTCCTTCAATATTAAATTACCAAAAGATAATTAAATGAACAATTTTAATTATCAAAATTTTACGGGTCGTTACAGTAATATTTTTTGAAAATTATTCCTTATTTCATTACCTAATTTCAAACAATACCATGTCGAGTTGCTCTGTTTAGAGATCCCTATCAATAATGTTAATTACTCGTATTGACCAGAATCCATAAGCCACTCAATAGATCAACCAACACAATATAATACATTTTTTTATAACACTAACAAATACAGGCTCGTATATATACACACTCAACTCATTCTAGGGTGCTACTTTCCCTATCTCTAACGAGTTATCCCACCAAAGCCATGGTTCTCATTTAACCTTCAGCTCTGATACCAAACGAAACGAACCCGATTTTCACCCCTCGAAAATTGACACTAATGCATCCACTGTATCACATGTCGAGCAATTGAATGTCAAAAACACGATTGTTAGGGGAAAAGAAGAAGAAAGAAGACAAGAAGAAAACGAGACAACATAGAATCCCACAGTAAAATGAATAATCTATAATATATCACAAGTCTTTACACAAAAGCAAAACTGTAATATGTATATATACAAACATCAATTAGTATACTAACATATTTCAGCCTGGATAGTTATAACATGCCTCATAATTGCTGAAAACACATTGACGAATACAGTAGAAAATATAACAATCTATATGAATACGTTTCTGGGCCTCCAACTCATCTCTTAGAGCTCCAAGCATCTAAACTAATATGTAATATACTTGGTCTGACCCCAAGCATTATAATAAATAACACTTGAGTCGATCTGGAAAATCAGCGTGAGAAATACACCCAACTAGATGTTAAAGTTATAAGAAAATCTTTGAAATCAAAAGGTATCTGTAAGACCACGCTGCATATAAACACGGACGGGTTTTTACCTTACAATAACTAAAACATTTCTACAGAAAATCCATGATATTATAATAGTGTCTAGATATAAATACTTATTAATCATAGCTGAAATTGTTACAATATTAAATTCCAGCATAATAGGTATACAATCAAGTCCGTAGGTGCTTATTGGAGAATGGATTCCATACAATGACTAGGCACGGAGGTACCATCTATCACGGTACACGTCTAGAAATTGTACCGAGGACCTCGCCTGGATCCCATACCGACCCAAGACCGGTCTATTCCTGACATGGATGGTACCAAATATGTCATCACCCTGGTTGCTTTGCAACCCTTTTTATTCGAGATCTCATGCACAACGAATCCATAAATATGCAGATGTATCTAGAAAGGTGACAATATACCCTAACAGGTGCGACTCACATAGCCTTGTTACATCTCCCTTGATTTTCAGTCGTTCCCGGTTAATGAGGCTTGAGGCTATGATTACCTTTCAAGAAATTTACACTTAGAATGCTCATTGCTTTCCAACGACAATGTGCTGATAGCATTCATCCATACAATTCTGTTCTAGGTCTGAACGAAACCGAAGGCACTATTCCTACTACATCCACTTTGGAATCACCTTCGGGATTAGCAATGATTAGCCCTTACACTTCACATCTCTATCTTCGATTCCATGTTCTTTACGATGTCACTTCGAAATGCATTCATTGGTTCGAAGTGGGTTTCAGATAACATATACGATCCCGGTCTCTTCGAAACAACATTCGACAATTTCAAGTAAACTCAACCCCGGTTCTCTAGGAAATAAACAAACAAAGATAAGATCGGAGATCACCTCCTAACCGTTAGTAGACAGATTTCCTTATCATCGCCCTAGAAGAACGAAAAGAGATTTATACGCACGGTATAGCATCATCGGAGATGGCTGTGCCGTATAACTCACTTCTCGTAGATATTTCCAAAGTTACGTTGGATCTATTCTCGATAGTCGGTTATTTAACTATTAAATAGCAAACATTCAATCAGGATTTAGTTTCATTTCGAAAATCAACATTGGTTCAGTATATAAGCAATCACTAGCCTTCTTTAATAAGTCTTCATATATACAATTATATTGTAAATTACTTGTATAAACACTTTTAAAAGATATGCTCACAAATCCCTGTATCGCCACATTCAGAATTAGCTATATACTTATTCCAACGATATAAATATATCTACAAAACTTAGAAAGGTTTTCCTTTTATCCAATTTTCAAATCGTTTATAATTTCCCTTACAATTATCCATGATCATTTATAACCCATTTTATAAATCTCAGAAAAAACATTAGTAATTTCTTTGCCAAGAATTCACACTTATAAACTGCTCGTACATTTCAAAAAAATTTATAACTCTTAAGGAACCTGTATACCATTTATAAACTTATTTTATAAATCTATAACCCCTTTTTTAAAATTTTGTTTGTAAATATCTAACCATTTATTAACTCTTTCACCTTGCAATTAACCCTTCCTTAATTCTCCGAACCATTTTATAACTCCTTTATAAAATCTAAGTCTTTCGACTCCATTTCCGGTCTCGAAAGCATTTATAAGTAATTTTAATCACTTACCTCAACCATCACTATATGATAATAATTATTAACAATGAACATTATATATAAATGAAAATCATTAACTTTAAATATGCTAAAATAATAATTAGTCATTCCAAAATATTTTTAAGAAATAATGATAAAATTTAATCATACCATTTTATAAATTATAACAATTTATTTTAAAACCTTTTTACAATTAAATATAATTAAATAACTTTAAAAGAATATTATTACAATTAAATAACCTTAAATTAATATTATTATAATTAAATAACTTAAAACAATATTAATATAATTAATTAACTTTAAAACAGTGTTAATATATTTAATTAGATAATCCTTAAAATATTTTCGAAATCCAATTTCGGACTTGAAAATCCTTTTTGTCTCAAAAACCAATTCCGACTTAATCGTCAATTTATAGTATTATCAAAATACTAATTTGAGGCTAATAACCACCCAATACTTAACCAGTATCGATATTGATTTTCTGTCACTACTGGGTTTTAATTTCAAACGTTAACGATGTTATAACCACAGCATCCACAATACTATTAATTATTCATAATCCATATAAAGGAAATATTATTGAAAAAATATAATTCAATAATAGCGAGGAATCCCATTGGATACCTCCAACCTATTTTTCCCTGCATCACAAATGTTAGATAATCATAAAATATAAATCAACGCTACAAGGCGGGATTCATATAAAAATGTTCATCCTCTCTTACACGGGAATGTAATAGGGTCTCATCTGCTCCAATAGGCGGGAATGTATCTAACTAACAATATAATTCAATATATTATCAAACATCCAATAAATAATATTTATTGACTATAAAAGTTTTGTGATTAACAAAAAAGGTGAGATTAACTCACATTGATTTTAATCGCTGTCGAATAATTTCATTTCGAATCAAAATTGAATGAGCATCTAGTTTTACTCCAAAATTCCAACTAGCCTCAAATTCATCTAATCCAATTCCATGGCCCATCCTTCGTTGATACGATCGCAACGTGACCTATCGCGTTCAATTTGGACCTCGTATGAGCACGGTATGGATTGAAGAACTTTTCAATAAATTAAACCATAATTGACATTAATTTAAAATGTTTAAATTAAATTATACCCCTTCCCTCTTCAACATTTCATTCACATAATTGATACCCACCCAGGTCGCCTTTAAATCCTTCGCGCCACCGACCACCGGACCACACTGCCGCCTCAGTAGAGTTCGTCCAGGCCTTCTTCTCCCCAATGCCGCCATGTGAACTAACCCTCATCACGAAATTAGATTCGCGATCAACATCCCAAGCACGAACAGAACCCAACATCCATTCAGTTGTCGCTGCCTCCATGTGGAGCCGCTTACCACCGTGCTTCCATAGGGGATCGCCAAGACCTCGCTGAGCCTCCCTGTAC
This sequence comes from Allium cepa, assembly GCA_030765085.1. NCBI lineage: Eukaryota > Viridiplantae > Streptophyta > Magnoliopsida > Asparagales > Amaryllidaceae > Allium > Allium cepa. The sequence goes on from CM060941.1 coordinate 834,214,729, forward strand.
TAGCGTCGATTCCCTTGCTATGTTAATCAAGCCAAAACTGAATCCAAACCCCGTCCACATCGCACCGCCCTAGCTTCACCCACACACCTCTGTTTGATGATATGCCACCATGGATTGGTTACCTTAATCATGCTGCATATTTGCTCTATTGACCACATTGAGCATCATGGCCCCTATCATTGAGAACGATCGTAGGCCGTTGGATTTTGAGCTCTATTTTAAATTTGGGAGGATCGAATGTTCCTTCTTTTTTCTCTACGTGAAATGTTGGAGTGGGGATGCATTTTTAAAAGAAATAGGAAGGTACGATCATTGATAGGTACAGTGGCTGATGTGAATGATAGGTGTGGCTGATGTGAAGGGAACAACGACCATGGTCAAGTTTGAATAGAAATATATTATTTAATATTTCAAAATATCTAGCAGTATAATTACAGACCCCAATCGAGGCACGCCGTCTGGCATTTCGAATGTTATACCCCTACTCTGTACACGATGGAATTAGTTTCGAGACCTAATTTGATCGTATGCAGATGATTGCTTTTTGATCCGGTTATGATATCAAATTTTCGATATTAATTTCAATGTGTTTCTATCCCGTACGACCAAACAATACGTCTGATCGCTACGAAATTTTATGATGTATTATAATTCATTATTACGAACCCAATGACATTGGTTTCGTCAAAATCCAAGACTGTGCCCCGGAAGGCTATTTTCACTTGTTAATTAAAACGAGTTATTTTAAAAATCCGTAAATCGCTTTTAAATCCAACATAAAATTTGTATTACCTTCACTCTTGTTAAATAGAATTTAAATAAGATTTTAAATCATTTTTATCCAACTAAAAAATCCAAGATTTAATTAATTAAACGATTTCAATTATTAAATTCAATAATTAAACTTATCCAATAAATCGCTATACTTGAAATTTAAGTTATTTAACCTATAAAAACTAACTTCTCAATATTTAAAATTAATTGAATATTCTAATTTTCAAATAACTAAATTTTTGGGTCGTTACAATTAGCGATTCCGAGGGAGCGGCAGCAAAGACTTAGGTTACGCCTTGACAGATCTCACGTCCTACTAGTGTAGAATCCGTACGGGAGATGCATAGACCTCAAAATAGATGGTTAGACAAAAACTAGTTTATTAAAGGTAAGCTCAATCCCTAGATGAGCCTTTGAGACGCGTTAGCAGTATGTCAATTAATTTATAAATTATAAAGACGTATATAAGGGTTATCTGTCTTTGTGGCTAGAACCGATTGACTAGCATTTACATTACGAAGGGCCCACTTCGAAGACTAAGGTATTAAATGGTCGGTGAGTCCGTCTCCTCCCTATTTAATAAGTTTTAAACGGTCGAGGTATTTGAATTGTGAAATGATTAGACATATATACAGATAGACATATGCTTGTATAGTTGCACCCTGGAGAAAACTAGGTTAGGCATACCGTACGTGCACATAAGATTAACGAATTAGCTGTAAATAATAGTCATAACACTTAAATGAAAATCAATCGGTATAAATTAATGGTATAAGTATGTAATTTTCCAATCACTATAATATTGTTCCGACCCCCTCCTCATAACATGCACATGATAGATTTAGGAGTACTGGATACTGGAGCAAGACTTGAAACGCAGATGATGAAGCCTTCTAATTTAAGGAATGATTTTCTAAGGTAGTAGTCTTAATCACTACATATGTTATATTATATTTTTCAATTCTTCTATAACTTTGTATTGATCCCACTCGAATATACTTATGTTTAATGCAGATTACCAAAACTAATGATTTGTACCCTACTTGGCTTTTGTTCTAGTTGAAATTCAGGCCTATTAATGTGTAGGTTATTACATTTAGTATCATAGATTATGTTAGTCGGTCACGGAAATTAGGAGGTAAATATATTTGTATTTTTACCTATAATCATGTACCTAATATACGTCAAACTCTATAATTCAGACTATAGAAGTAGTCAGGACCATATTCCGAAAGGATGGATGAGGCAACTATGAGTTGAAAAAATAAATAGAGTTAAATTTATACTTATACCCCAATTACCCTATGGGGCGGAGGTCATTCATAAGGAGTGGACCAAGAAGAGCATGAGCACGATATATAGAAGAATCCCAAAAGCCGGATGGTACTTGACTCCTTTGTTGGACCTAGGTTGCCTTATGATTGTGGATTTCGATGGATTACCGATCGAAGATGTACATTTCATCCAAAAAAATGGGAAGTAAGAAACTACGTGTTGCAATCATACATAATTAAGGTATAAAGAAGGATTGGTGAAAGTTTCTGCAAGAAGGTATACACTAATCACCACTAGAAGATAATTAGATTTTTAATGAAGAAGAGTCAAGAAGGAGTAGGAAGAAGGAAGTCCAAAAGAATAGACGATTAAAGTCCATTCCTATGTTCAACCCCCATGTGAAAGAATTTGATAAAAAAAATTGGAAATTCCTTAAAACATTCTTAATGTGATTTTCATAGAAGTTATTAAGAAGTTGTAGTTTTGAAGAAGTAAGTAAAATTTAAAATTCTTAGTTTAAAATTGGTTGAGTCAAAAGTTTTCAAAAAAATAAAAAAAGCTTTTCATTTTTAAATTAACGAAAAATAGAGTGAAGGTTAAGCTTGATGTTTTTCATATTTTTGTAAGTTTGAAGTTTTTAAAATTATTTCTCTAAGTAATGGATAAATGGAAATGGTACGTGGTGAAATTTTGATAAAGAGAAAAGAAGGGTGGGAATGGCCAATAACTAAGATGAGAGGAATATTCCCATATAAAGAAAATATGGAAACTAATAACTGAAGTAGAAGCCATTTAAGTAGAAGAAATATAAATAGTAACAATATTGGAAAATTTAGATAGAGGAATTTATGTAAAATAGAATTAGTAATCTAGTTAGAAATTATATAGGAGAAAAGCAACAGGAATAGGATGGGAAAAATGAATAAACTTCTAGTATATGTTGTGGTTGCGCATATATTTTAGATAACGCTTAGATAGGTGCAACAATTGCATTTTTTTTATAAATTCCTCTCATATGTTATTGTAATCTTCGTCAAAGGTGGAAGTGGAGATAGCATGATAAGTAAGAATATAATAGGATGGAAGTCCTTGTCTACTCCACTTTTCGTTGTTTAAAGTTATTGAAGAGTTTTTGAAAAAAATGGTTGTGTATGATAATTGAGTTTTTCTGAATGTTTTGAGTTAAAAATCCTACTTTTAAAAGAAAGAAATATATGTTAAAGAAAATCCTTATAAAGATAAGTTGGAAAAAATTTCATGGTTTTTTCTTTTGAAACCAAGCTATTTTTGAACATAATAAAGGTTTCTAAGCTTATATTTTTAAAGATAAATGTTGTGGATCAAGTACTTCATGATTGTGAAGTTTTAGTTTTATAAAGAATGGTGAGAACCAAACCAATTTTGTTAATATGGAGTAGATAGGAATCACTACTTAGGTAAGACGGGGAAAAAGGTTTATGCTAGGAATAGAATAACTATGGATGCTTGTAGGGTAGCACCAAGGAATTCCTATTGAATATAAGGAATATGAGTATGAACCAAAGAATATTTTATTAGAGATGTGTGAAAGCCATAAGAAGAATCCTAAAAGGAATGGGAAATGTATCAAATTACAATTTTGTGAGTCTTACGGTATACTCACATGAAGGATCAAGGATTTAGAGGAAATAAATACTAAAGTTTGAGAATACTTTCAAGGGATTGTGATTGAGATGAGATTGTAATTTGGTTAGAGAAGAGAGTAACAAGACGACAAACCCACATAAAGTATGTCAGTTGATTCAGGGTTAGAGAAGGAAAGATGGATGGTAGGAAAACTATTCCATTAAGCTAAATTTCTAAAGAGTTATTCTAACTGTGCATGGTTTGTACTTCCTATCCACTGTAGTATAAGAGTGCACAATTTACCAAAAACTAGGTGGAATGACTAAAGTAATGAACCTTATTCATTAGAAATCAAGGAGTTAAGTTAAATCATAATTAAATAGCATACTGGAAATATCCATCTTAATTTAGTAAGGAGTATTAGGGCCACGACATCATTGACACTAGTTGATGATGAATGGCAACTTTCAGCAAAAATTTCTTATGGGCTTTTTGGATTGTAATCACTAGTTGTCTCCTTTAAGTTATTGGAAAATCATATGATATGATATGAGATATGTTCCTATTTTATTATTGTGTTGATGGTTCAGATGAGCTTTGACCCCTGTATAAATATATTAGAAAACGGTCTAAATAAATAAATCTCAAAAGGACACTTGGCCAGCGATAAAATGTAGGCAAGACAGAAAGTTTATAAAATAAATTAGAAAATTAAGTTAGCAACTAGAAATTAAAATGCTTTAATCACAAAATCTTTAAGATTTTGGGAAAAATAAATTTTAGCGAGTGGTGGATAGGGAAAGGTTGTTGCAAAATCACGGATCACTATCCTTATGCCTTAAAAGCTAAAATTTATAAATACACTTTTAGGTAGTACGTTGTTGTAGAATAAAAGAAAAGGTTCTTCAAATCTAAGATTAACTATATAATACTAGGTTCACTCATATATTAACTCATAGATTGAGTCCCGATTACGTTAAGATGTGGCATGATTTGTTTTAAAAAGGGAATGATAAATGTTTTGAAAAACTATGTTCGAATGCTTTTGAAAATTTTTTAAATGCTTTTGAGAAGAATTTTAAGGACGAAATTTTGTAAGGGAAGAGAATGTAACACTTTGTAAAATTTACAATAATTAATAAGGCTCCAAAAATGAAATTTGAGAAAACGGCAGAATTTGGCCTTGAAAATTACCCCATTGCATTTGTGGCGATTTCTTGAGCAACTTTCATATTTGGAGTTTCGTGATCAGAGCTCAAACGAAGAAACTATTAGCGTTTGTGTAATGACCGACATTTCTAAAAATTTAAAAGTATTAAAGTAAATAAGATTTTTAAATAAAATTGTAAGGAAAAAAATTAAGATTTTATTGATACAAATTATATTATATTACAAATTATGAGCTTTATTAAAATTTCTATTAAATGACATATGTTTGCAATAATATAAGAATGATAAAAAATGTTAGTGTGCATTTTAATAATATTGGTTTGAATGATATTAACAATTGTCTAAATGTAAATTTCCAATTTATTGGAATAATAAACGTTAACAAGGAATAATAAATGTTTCTTTATTACAAAAGAATCGTATGTTAATTTATTTAAAATGTTTGGTAGCAAAAAGATTGATTTTAGAGATGATAAACTATTATTTGGTAAGAAATGTATAATACCTGTTTGTATCCAATAGTGCATAAATATGTTTAAATCACTATTTGATAGGAAATAATTTTTCTATTTCTCATTACATTTATTTAGTCCATTTTGATATTCACCTTTGTAATCAACTGAAATTAGTGTAATTGAATAATTTCAATTAATAAGAGAGAGAACATTAAATTGTAAGTTTACAAGTGTAATTAAACGTAGCTTATCTTTTATGAAAATATAAGAAAATTTTTATTTAATGAAAAGAAGAAAGTTCATATCAAATAAAATGAATGTTTCATTTGTGAATGTAGATTTAATTTCATTAGAGTAAAGAATAGAATGATTTGTTAAAAAAAGAAATATATATATATATAATTGAACGCTGCTGCCATACAGATTGATTATAAGAATAAGAATATAATTTAAGTAAGTTATTTATTACTGTGGTGTAAAACAACAAATTTATAAACATGTTTAAATGTCTTAAGGAAACAATTGTCCTATTTATCATCCATTTTGGTTTATCTATTTTGAAATTTAACTTTGTTATTAATTGCAATTAATGTAAAGGAAATATTACGATTAAAAGGAAAGAAAACGTTGATTGCAATTAATAGATTTAATAAAAGAAACACATTTTTTGTGTTAAACAAAAATGGTGCTTTAATGGAAATAAAAGAATTGAACATTTTCATTTTTAAGGTAAGTATAATTTTTTTAATTGTGCGTAGATAAAAATTTATATGTGTACAAGTTGGGTATTATTTGAGTGAATGAAATTAATTTGGTTACGTTTTGGAAAAAAATGAATTTCAAAATGTGTATGTGGTCCCTTCATTTCTTTATTTATTTATTTATTGCATGTACGTTTTAAAATAGTTGCCTCATTATTAAATCTTGGTCCATTCATTTCTCCTTCGGTTAATACCTAAGCCTAGGCTTTTAGGCTATATTTAATTCTTTCCATCTCATTTTTGGTTATAATTTTTTTTTTCCTTTGGTTTGCAAATTTTCTCATTCCTAATACATTTCCTTATGCATTATCAATGCTTAAAGCATTTAAAACTAAACATGCATTTTGTCCCTTCAACTTTATTTCCTTATTATTAAATAATCTATAATTTTATTTCTTCATTTGCATTTTAATTCTTCTAACAACTCATATTCATTTAGTTCACATCTTTCAACACTACGTTTTAGGACTGTTCATATTTTACTCTATTTCAATTCCTGGTTTGTTTATATATACCTTATTAACGTTTTGTAACGACCCGTAAATTATGATAAGTAAATTGGTTGAATTAATAAGATTTTTGTAATTAAATCTAGAAGAAATAAAAAAAATTATAATTTATAATGAAGCAAATGTTAAAAATGAAATGCAACCATGGAATTTAAAGCTAAGTATTAACAATTGAAATGAAAATGTCGATTAAATGAAGTAATGTAAATTGTATACTAGGCTAAGAATTAAATATAAGAAAACAAAGGCAAATAGTGAATTAATTAATGAATTTATAATAATAAATAGTAATTGAATGTCCTGTAAGTATTTGTAATATTGTTTGGAAAAGGAAAACTTATAAGAGTATGAATGAGAGTAAGTATTTAATTAACCAATGCAATAATATATTGATTAATAATAACTGAATGTAAATTAAGGTAGTAATGTTAATGACAGTTGATAAATAACCAATTTAGTGCAATCCCAATTAAATTGCAACAATTGTAAGGTTTTAATCGATTGTAATTTGTAAATTGGGAAATAGATCCAAAGTTAATTGATGGAATAATACGTAATAAGTGCAATTTGATAGGAATCAATGTTAGTATAAATTAATGAAATAATAACTACATTGCAAGGTTACAATAATGGGAATGAGTATATGTCAAGTAAATGAAAGGTAAACAATGATAACTAGCTTATAGAGTAATAATAGGCATAGTGTAAAGATGGGAATTTAATTCAAATTAACGGAATTAATGTAAATGTTATCAAAATTAATATACGGAAGTGGATGTAAATATGAATTAATTAATGAAATGATGGATAGTAATGGTAATTGAATAAAATCAATATCATATAAGTATTGTAACAAAATGAATAGGAAATGGTAATTTTATTCCTAAAGTAGTAGCTGATGTAATAAAACAATGGAACCAAGATGAAATGATTTATTTGATTGAAATCTTAATTAATGTTTTCCTTAATTTATAATGGGATATAAAAATGTAAATTAATAATTTAAAAGGATAACTGACTAATAAAATAATGTGTAATAAATGGAAATGGAATAAATTTGTGTTATGAAGCTAATGGTAGCATTTGTTGTAAGCAATAATTTATAAATGAAATAAAAAGTTAATGGTATCAATTATTACGTGTTACATATTTATTTAGTCTATTAAATAAAATTTGAAAATCAATTTGCAATCAAAAGAAATAAAGTAGTATGTTATTTGAAATTAAGATAGAATGAGAGAACATTAGTGCAATAGTTTTGAATCCAATGTTAAGTCCTTTTAGTTGACAATAATAAATGGAATAATTATTAATTTATTTAATTAAATGGAACTATCGGGAAATATATTTATAATTTTTGAATATAATGAAATTGAAACTTAACGCTGAAATTGAAGGATGAAGCAACGTTAAATTAACATCTAAATTTGTTTAAATCACTGAAATCGTTAAGAGATCAAAAATGATAGGATTGGTTAAGTATGGAATTGAAATTTGAAAAGTGATTTAATTTATTTATTATTTAATTATTTAATTAATGTGAAAATAGCCATTTTGGCCACTGACTCGGATTTTGACGAAACCAGCTTCATCGGATCCGTAACGGTGAATTATTGTAGGGTTTCAAGTTTTGTATCGATCGAACTTGTCGTTTGATCGTACGGACTCGAAACGCCTTGAAATAAATTTATTTGAAATCAATTTGAAATATTGATTTTTGCATAACTTCTTCATATGATGGAATTTGAACTTGAAACCTTTTCCATTGCGTTTGAAATATTTTAAAATATCTATTTTGATATATGGGTTGACCCAATTTCGTTTCCGGAGTCGAAACGGGCTTTTCGGGCCATATATTGTTTAGCGTGTTTATCAATTCGATCCATTCTATCTCAACTTTATCTATAAATACCCAGTTATAAACCCTAGCCTACCTCTATTTCTCATTTGTATGTGCATACAATCCCTCTTCGCCTCCTCCTCAATGGCAGACAATAAAATTCCAGATCCAATTGAAATTCCAAATCAAATCCAAAGCCAAAATCTAAAACTCCTTAAAAAATTCGGAAAAATTATATACCGAAGCTCTCGAAGAGCGTAATCTTATGGTGTGATTCGTTTTTCAAATCGGTACACCGTTTTCCCAGAATTCACGAATTAATTATCGGCCATCCATCGCGTCGAGATTTATTCTACCTGATCGACAAATCGTTGGTACAGTAGTGTGGAAGGACCGAGGGGATCGTATCCGTGTGGGTTTGTGACGAATCGATGGTTGGATTGGGAGTAATAATTGGCTAGGGCTTAGATATGTTGGCGGCGGCTGATGGGGGTCTCGGGTTCACTGTTCGTTCGCGTGGGTCGTGGGATCATGGCAGGGTCGCTGCAGGCCAAGGGAAGCATTTGACAGGGGAGCGACGACGATAGGCCGAACGTGGTGGCGCATGGTGTCGATCAGTTGGCGGCATGGGTTGTAGCCACGAGTTCTCGTGTGTACAACGTTTTAATGGTGGAGAATAAAGCGGTGACGTGGCAGGATCTTGAGTGAGTATTGTTTATTTTATTTTTAATTTTATTTTGATTTCAAATCTTCTAATTCGAGTATCTTTTTCATACGATATCCGATTTACGCGCAATTTTCTTTGTTAGGATCGTATTGAAATTGCTGACATTTTGACGTTTGTTTGGATGAATTCAATTTAAATTCAAAAGGTGAGTGTTTTAACCCATTCATAACTTCTAAAATTTCTTATGTTTGGTAAATTAATTTATGTTGTGATTATGCTTTTATTTATGGCTGTTTCTTATATTTTTAATCATCATCTCAGTTAATTGCATTTATTGAAATTAAATCATTATTTAATTTATTATTGAACATAACTACCTATTAATTTCATGTTATATATTATCAGTTATATATTGATATTGATTGATTGTTTTGTATGATGATTGTGATGGATGTATGATTTTATGATGGATGAATGGATGTTTTATTTATATCATCATAATCTGCAAGTTGTTATGCATTTATTTTGATTCGGGATTGCGGTTTGAAATGATATGCAACCGCATTTTTATTTTTAAATTGCGGATTGAAAGGATAAATATCTGTATCACTTGACCATAGGATAGAAAATTATATCCAGGCACCGCGGTATATATATATAATTATTTTTGAAATGATTTTTATGGTTTTATAAAGAAATATATGGGCTATACAGATATTGATTTTAGATGTTATATAGATGCTATTTTATTATTGATTTAGCTATGTATAAATTTGTTTTGAATTATAACATAAGCTAAATAATAAAGTTTGAATTTGTTTTATATAATATGGTTAAATATCTATTTAAATTCTATTGTATATAGAGTTTAAAATGACTCTAATAAAATTAAGGTTGGAAGATAAATGTGAATTTGATTTGAATTTAATATTTAAGGATTATCCTCGAAAAATTTAGAAATATAAATAAATTAAGATTTAAAAGGTATGATTGTATAACTTGATTTTTGTTTAGAGGATTTAAATGAATATCAAATTGATTTAAATGAATATTATCAAGTTAATGTAATTGACAGAATATCCAGTTATTTGAAGCCTAAAGGTTTTACTAAAATGATATTCGATTTATTAAGTAAAAATTTCAAATCTAAATAATAGTAGTTGAAATTGATATATATATATATATATATATGAAATTATCAAAGAATAAGTTTTGAAATTGTGGAATAATTAAAGCTTTGAAATATATGGAAATTATATTGATTTATTTGGGAATTTAAAATCCATATTGGAATTGATTTGTGAAGGTGAAGAAGCTATTTTACTATATAAAGTAATTAAATATTTAAACCATTTAAGTGGTGTAGTATGTTTCAAAGTTATGAAATTCAAAGTTTTATGTTTTGAAAGGCTATATTTCAAGTTTTGGTTTCGAAATATTATAACTTTGAAATGTTATAGTTTTAGAAAAGGATATATTTGAAAATGATATCAAATTTGATTTGGTTTTTAAAAAGAGGAAATGATATCGTATTTATATGGATTTGAAATGGATATTATATTCTGGTTTTAAGAGTATAAACTATTTTGATAAGACTGCGGTGTTATAATAATGTTTGGTTGTTAAAGAGACCGGGATCGAAAGTTGTCATACTCTATGCCAACTCCGAAAACCACTTTGACAACCGTGTACGCGGTGGAGATTCCAGAATGAAGTAGGATGGTGGCGACGTTCTATTAAGGTAAAAACGTGGACCCGACTCCCGTGAGTTGGCATAAGGTGGCTAAAACAGGAGCGATTCTCGGGCCAACGAGATAGCACCTTTGATCGGACACATCCCTTCGATATTATACTTTGACTTTTGGATTGATTCGGTGGTCACTTTTGACTTTTTTTTATTTGGCGGTGTGGCTCGAGGTGGGCGGTAGCTGCGCGCTACGCGTTACCACCAACTCGGATAACAATTGGTATATCTACCCTGGCATTGCCTAGTTGTGCCATGTCACCTACCCTAGCGCACCTTGTACGAGTTTGGTTTTCACCCGTAGCCCGTGTGGTATCCTCTGGTGACTTCCCGATCAGGAGGGACTATGATATTGGATGGACTACTGGGACTATTACGTGTTAAGGGCTATATGGGTAACCCCTTAATGCCGTGAAAAAGGTATGTTTATTTTACTATTAGACACTATTATAATAGCGAAATATTACTACATAGTAAATATTTTAACGGATCCTTAGGAGATGTGAATCCCGAGCATCTCTTAAGTTACGGCACTCACGTTAGACACTGGATAGGAGATGTCAAATCCCGTAAACATCTTTGACGCCGTTCCACTCATATTTATTCCTGTTGATTTAACTTACATAAGATATTTTAGTTCTGACTCGAGTGTTTTGTCTTTTCAATTCGCTCGGGTCAGTCCGAGCATTTCAGGATTTGAAGATTTTATTCCGGAGGATGAAGACGAAGATTTGTATTACTATTATCTATTATATTATTCCACTACACTATTGTATTCCGCTGCATTATTAATATTCTCTGGTATGTGTAACTCTGATATATATTTTATAAAAATAATCGAATATTTTGTAAATAGCTTCATGAACAGTATATTTGATTATTGTATTTAATCGATCCGCTGCAGGATTCTATTTTTATGTATTTTTCTTTCTCTGCTTTTTCTTATTTACCCCATAAGAATCCGCCCTTCTGTATGATTTAAGTCTGACATGTGAGGTTTATCGTCGATTTAAAGCGTGCGAAAAGGTGGGACGTTACATCTGGTATCAGAGCTTTGGTTTAGCGATAAACTTTAGCTTTGTGGGGTCTGACGCTTTATTAATAGGGTAGTAATACCCTATAGGAGTCGCTGAGTGTATATAATAATAATATTTTAGAAGTATTTTTTGATATAAATATTTCAATATAATTTGAAAGCATTATTTTTAAAGAAATTAGGAAGAAATAAATTCTGTACTCCCCTCTCTGTCATTGGAAAATAATTTCGGTGATGAGTGCACGCATCATCGACATTCATTTTCGAGTTTCGAAGTGGGAAGGCTACTGTAGTAGTTTTACTACGGATTTATTTTTGATAACCAAATATAAATTTTAATTGTTTTAATTATAATTGGATATATAAATTATAAGTATATATTTATCTGTTATTTTAAAATGATTTGAAATTTAACCCGCTATTTAGTTCTTAAGTTTCCATTAATGAATGTTTCAATTATTGTAGTGAATTGGAACATAGGTAATTAATAATTGAAACCTCTAAAGGAAATAAGAGATTTAATGCTAAGTTATAAATTAAATAAAAAGAAAATTTAAAATTGTAACATATAAAACAAAGGATATTATTATTGAACATTTAATTAATTAAAAGAATTGAGAAAACTTGTATAACTTTCAATTGCATTCTTAGAGGCATATATATACAACTTACCAAAAGATATAAAAAGTTGAAATGTTAATAAGAAAATGTAATAGATATTATACAAGTAATAAACTTGAGGTAATGTAAGTAATTAATGAAATTCTTTGATAAATAAGAATTTGATGTGGAATTTTGTGAGCTTAAGTTGTAATTGAAATGTTACCATAATTAAATATAATAGAAAGGTAAACACAAAATAAATAAATGAAGTTGAGAAAGAATAAATGTAAAGTAATAAAAAGAAACTTAACCTGAATAAATGAAAATGAATAAATTGTAAGTAATAAATGAAAAGAAAAAAATTTGAAACGAAATTAAAAAAATAAACTTAATCTCCTGTTTGAAATCGTTGTTTGTTTGGTTTATGGTTGTTTGGGCAAGGATACTCTAAAAATTGTTTGGATGAATAAATAATCAATTTCGTTTCATCTAAGACTGTTGAGTAAATGGTGCACTAAGTAGTTTATTTTCCATTCTGTGCAATTTAAAGTTGAACCCGACCAACTATTTGTTTTGTTTTATATGAGTGAATGATTGATATGTGTTGATTCTATGTGATGGTTGTATGCCTAGTTGCAAGTGATTGATGTTGTATTGATTTGTTTTTTATGGTTGAAACCACTTTAAATATTTCATTTTATATAATTATTAACTCCTCTTGGATTATATAAGTGAAATTCAGGTTATGGAAGCACTTGCTACTGCAATTGATTTCATAATATAAGCGTTATTTTGCCCGACAAATAGGTACGTTTTCGGATTACGGTTTATAGCATTATTTTATTGTTTTTCCCATGTTGGGAAATATATTATTTCGGAAAATATACGTTATATATTGTATATTTGATATTATATTTTTTTTCCCGTGCCTCTCCGTACAAAGGAGAATCTGCCGAAATTTTTTTAAAAATTTTGGACTTAGAAAATATTTTGAAAAATGTTTTCCAAACTTTATTAATTTAAGTATAAAAGATTTAATGGTTATAAATTGGTATATTTTATTCAAAATTTATTCGGTTATAAATTTAATATTTTAAGCAAGATATATTGATTCTTAATTCTTCTTTTCCCTCCTTTTTCCTTTTCGGGGACGAAAAGTTTTGAGTGGGGGAGAGTGTAACAACCCGTAAATTATGATAAGCAAATTGGTTGAATTAATAAGATTTTTATAATTAAATCTAGAAGAAATAGAAATTTTATAATTTATAACGAAGCAAATTTTAAAAATGAAATGCAACCATGGAATTTAAAGCTAAGTATTAACAATTGAAATGAAAATGTCGATTAAATGAAGTAATGTAAATTGTATACTAGGCCAAGAATTAAATATAAGAAAACAAAGGCAAATAGTGAATTAAATAATGAATTTATAATAATAAATAGTAATTGAATATCCTGTAAGTATTTGTAATATTGTTTGGAAAAGGAAAACTTATAAGAGTATGAATAAAAGTAAGTATTTAATTAACCAATGCAATAATATATTGATTAATAATAATTGAATGTAAATTAAGGTAGTAATGTTAATGACAGTTGATAAATAACCAATTTAGTGCAATCCCAATTAAATTGCAACAATTGTAAGGTTTTAATTGATTGTAATTTGTAAATTGGGAAATAGATTCAAAGTTATAAATGACGGAATAATACGTAAGAAGTGCAATTTGATAGGAATCAATGTTAGTATAAATTAATGAAATAATAACTACATTGCAAGGTTACAATAATGGGAATGAGTATATATCAAGTAAATGAAAGGTAAACAATGATAACTAGCTTATAGAGTAATAATAGGCATAGTGTAAAGATGGGAATTTAATTCAAATTAACGGAATTAATGTAAATGTTATCAAAATTAATATACGGAAGTGGATGTAAATATGAATTAATTAATGAGATGATGGATAGTAATGGTAATTGAATAAAATCAATATCATACAAGTATTGTAACAAAATGAATAGGAAATGGTAATTTTATTCCTAAAGTAGTAGCTGATGTAATAAAACAATGGAACCAAGATGAAATGATTTATTTGATTGAAATCTTAATTAATGTGTGCCTTAATTTATAATGGGATATAAAAAGTAAATTAATAATTTAAAAGGATAACTGACTAATAAAATAATGTGTAATAAATGGAAATGGAATAAATTTGTGTTATGAAGCTAATGTTAGCATTTGTTGTAAGAAATAACTTATAAATGAAAAATGGTATCAATTATTACGTGTTACATATTTATTTAGTCTATTAAATAAAATTTGGAAATCAATTTGCAATCAAAAGAAATAAAGTAGTATGTTATTTGAAATTAAGATGGAATGAGAGAATATTAGTGCAATAGTTTTGAATCCAATGTTAAGTCCTTTTAGTTGACAATAATAAATGAAACAATTATTAATTTATTTAATTAAATGGAACTATCGAGAAATATATTTATAATTTTTGAATATAATGAAATTGAAACTTAACGCTGAAATTGAAGGATGGAGCAACGTTAAATTAACATCTAAATTTGTTTAAATCACCGAAAATTTTTAAGAGATCAAAAATGATAGGATTGGTTAAGTATGGAATTGAAATTTGAAAAGTGATTTAATTAATTTATTATTAAATTATTTAATTAATGTGAAAATAGCCATTTTGGCCACTGACTCGGATTTCGACGAAACTAGTTTCATCGGATCCGTAACGGTGAATTATTGTAGGGTTTCAAGTATTGTAGCAATCGAACTTGTCGTTTGATCGTACGGACTCGAAACGCCTTGAAATAAATTTAATAGAAATCAATTGAAATCAATTTGAAAATATTGATTTTTGCATAACTTCTTCATACGATGGAATTTGAACTTGGGACCTTTTCCATTGCGTTTGAAATATTTTAAAATATCTATTTTGATATATGGGTTGACCCATTTTCGTTCCAGAGACGAAACGGGCTTTTCGGGCCATATATTGTTCAGCGTGTTTATCAATCTGATCCATTCTATCTCAACTTTATTTATAAATACCCGGTTATAAACCCTAGCCTACCTCTATTTCTCATTTGTGTGTGCATACAATCCCTCTTCGCCTCCTCCCCAATGGCAGACAATAAAATTTCAGATCCAATTGAAATTCCAAATCAAATCTAAAGCCAAAATTTCAAACTCCTCAAAAAAATTCAGAAAAATTATATATCGAAGCTCTCGAAGAGCGTAATCTTATGGTGTGATTCGTTTTTAAAATCAGTACACCATTTTCCTGGAATTCACGAATTAATTCTCGGCCATCCATCGCATCGAGATTTATTCTGCCTGATCGACAAATCGTTGGTACTGTAGTGTGGAGAGGTCCGAGGGGATCGTATCCGTGTGTGTTTTGTGACGAATCGATGGTTGGATTTGGCGTAATTATTAGCTAGGGCTTAGCAATGTTGGCGGCGGCTGATGGGGGGCTCGGGTTCACCGTTCGTTCGCGTGGGTCAGGGGATCATGGCAGGGTTGCGGCAGGCCAGGGGAAGCATTTGACAGGGGAGCGACGGCGATAGGCCGAACGTGGTGGCGCGCAGTGTCGATCAGTTGGCGGCGTGGGTTGTAGCCGCGAGTTCTCGTGTGTATAATGTTTCGAAGGTGGAGAATAAAGCAGTGACATGGTAGGATCTTGAGTGAGTATTGTTTATTTTATTTTTAATTTTATTTTGATTTCAAATCTTCTAATTCGGGTATCTTTTTCATACGATATCCGATTTACGCGCGATTTTCTTTGTTAGGATCGTATTGAAATTGCTGACATTTTGACGCTGGTTTGGATGAATTCTGAGACTATTGAAATTTTAGGTTTAAATTGGATTTAAATTCAATTTAAATTCAAAATGTGAGTGTTTTAACCCACTCACAACTTCTAAAATTTCTTATGTTTGGTAAATTAATTTATGTTGTGATTATGCATTTATTTATGGTTGTTTCGTATATTTTTAATCATCATCTCAGTTAATTGCATTTATTGAAATTAAATCGTTATTCAATTTATTATTGAATATAACTGCCTTTTAATTTCATGTTATATATTATCAGTTATATATTGATATTGATTGATTGTTTTATCTGATGATTGTGATGGATGTATGATTTTATGATGGATGAATGGATTTTTATTTATATCATCATAATCTGCAGGTTGTTATGCATTTATTTTGATTCGGGATTGCAGTTTGAAATGATATACAGCCGCATTTTTATTTTTAAATTGCGGATTGAAATGATAAATATCCGTATCACTTGACCATAGGATAGAAAATTATATACAGGCACCGCAGTATATATATATATATATATATATATATATATATAATTATTTTTGAAATGATTTTTATGGTTTTGTAAAGAAATATATGGGCAATACAGATATTGATTTTAGATGTTATATAAATGCTATTTTATTATTGGTTTAGCTATGTATAAATTTGTTTTGAATTATAAAATAAGCTAAATAATAAAGTTTGGATTTCTTTTATATAATATGGTTAAGTATCTATTTAAATTCTATTGTATATAGAGTTTATAATGAGTTAAATAAAATTAAGATTGGAAGATAAATGTGAATTTGATTTGAATTTAAGATTTAAGGATTATCATCGAAAAATTTGATTAGAAATATGAATAAATTGAGATTTAAAAGGTATGATTTTATAACTTGATTTTTGTTTAGAGGATTTAAATGAATATCTAATTGATTTAAATGAATATTATCAAGTTAATGTAATTGAAGGAATATCCAGTTATTTGAAGCCTAAAGGTTTTACTAAAATGATATTTGATTTATTAAGTAAACATTTCGAATCTAAATTATAGTAGTTGAAATTGATATATATGAAACTATCAAAGAATATGTTTTGAAGTGGTGGAATAATTAAAGCTTTGAAATATATGGAAATTATATTGGTTTATTTGGGAATTTAAAGTCCATATTGGAATTGATTTGTGAAGGTGAAGAAACTATTTTACTATATAAAGTAATTAAATATTTAAACCGTTTAAGTGGTGTAGTATGTTTCAAAGTTATGAAATTCAAAGTTTTATGTTTTGAAAGGCTATATTTCAAGTTTTGGTTTCGAAATATTATAACTTTGAAATGTTATAGTTTTAGAAAAGGATATATTTGAAAATGATATCAAATTTGATATAGTTTTTAAAAAGAGGAAATAATATCGTATTTATATGGATTTGAAATGGATATTACATTCTTGTTTTAAAAGTATAAACTATTTTGATAAGACCGCGGTGTTATAATAACGTTTGGTTGTTAAAAAGACCGGGATCGGAAGTTGTCATACTCTCTGCCAACTCCGAAAACCACTTTGACAACCGTGTACGCGGTGGAGATTCCAGAATGAAGTAGGATGGTGGCGACGTTCTATTAAGGTAAATACGTGGACCCGACTCTCATGAGTTGGCATAAGGTGGCTAAAACAGGAGCGATTCTCGGGCCAAGGAGGTAGCACCTTTTATTGGACACATCCCTTCGATGTTATACTTTGACTTTTGGATTGATTCGGTGGCCACTTTTGATTTTTTTATATTTGGGGGTGTGGCTCGAAATGGACGGTAGCTGCACGCTACGCGTTACCACCAAACCAGATAGCAATTATTATATCTACCCTGGCATTGCCTGGTTGTGCCGTGTCACCTACCCTAGCACGACTTGCACGAGTTTGGTTTTCTCCCATAGCCCGTGTGGTATCCTCTGGTGGCTTCCCGATCAGGAGGGACTATGATATTGGATGGACTACTGGGACTATTACGTGTTAAGGGTTATATGGGTAACCCCTTAATGCTATGAATAAAGTAAGTTTATTTTACTATTAGACACTATTATAATAGCGAAATATTACTACATAGTAAACAGTTTAACGGATCCTTAGGAGATGTGAATCCCGAGCATCTCTTAAGTTACGGCACTCACCATAGACACTGGATAGGAGATGTCAAATCTCGTAAACATCTCTGACGTTGTTCCACTCATATTTATTCCTGTTGATTTAATTTACATAAGATATATTAGTTCTGACTCGAGTGTTTTGTCTTTTCAATTCGCTCGGGTCAGTCCGAGCATTTCAGGATTTGAGGATTTTATTCTGGAGGACGAAGATGAAGATTTGTATTACTATATCTATTATATTATTCCACTACACTATTGTAATCCGCTGCATTATTAATATTCTCTGGTATGTGTAACTCTGATATATATTTTATAAAAATAATCCAATATTTTGTAAACAGCTTCATGAACTGTATATTTTATTATTATATTTTATCGATCCGCTGCAAGATTCTATTTTTGTTTGTTTTTCTTTCTTTTCTTTTTCTTATTTACCCCATAACAATCCGCCCTTCTGTATGCTTTAAGTCTGACGTGTGTGGTTTATCGTCGATCTAAAGCATACGAAAAGGCAGGACGTTACACTTTTCATTTGTTTCCATCTTCATTCCTTCAGCCATATTTAATTTTCTAATCTCATCTTCTGTAGCTTCATTTTCCAAATAAAACTTCCATCTCATTTTTTTTCTCTCTTCACCTTCCTCCTTCCTTTTTCATTTTTTCTTCTTTAAATCTCCTTCTTCTCTTTTTTTGCTTCATTTTTAATCTTTTTTGTTTTTTCTTCTTCAAATCTTCTTCTTCTTTTTGAAAGCTTCCTTTTTTTCAATTCTTCATCTTCTTTAAATTTTCTTCTTCTTTTCCAAACATTCTTCTTTTTCCAAATCTTTTTCTTCAAATCCATATCTATAACAAATTCTCTATATCTTCTAAACATTCTAAAAAAAGATCTAGATAGAAGGAAACGAATAAAAAGGAGAAAGTAGTAGCGGATCCAAATCCGACTAGAAAGAAAAATCCAGAAGGTGGGTGTTTAAACTCACTCACGAAATACTAAAATTTTATTGCAAGTTAAACTAGGTCATATAATGATAAATTTTGATTATTGGTTTGGAATTTTTATTGATATTTAATTTTAATAGCTAAATTCCAATATGTGATGACTAATAATTACTGTGACATGTTATTGAATTGGTTGATTTGTTGAATTGATTGATTTAAATGCTGATTGTATATTGTGATGGATGCTATTGTGATTGAATGTGTATTTATTCATTTATTTGATATATCCTTGTTATCACCTTATAGTTTATTGTAATTATATAAATTTTCATATTGATTATTTGCACACTGAATAAAGATATAAAACCATGAATTTCAAGTATTTACATCAGAGGAAAAATAGTACGTTTAGATTTACTATTTGAACCATAAAAATGGTTTTGAGAAGTAAACCATCGTTACCTTATTTGAAAGTTTTCAAAATTAAATTTTGAAACATTGGGAAGTTTCCATAAAATTGGATATTGAAACTTTGGAACATTTTTATAAATCAAATCTCTTGAACTATGAAATTTAACTTGGAATTGTTCTGTAAATTTGTAATTTACTAGAATGGATCTATTGTGAAATTCATTTTATTTTGAATATGGAAACAATAACATTTCCAGAAATTCAAACCTTCAAAAATGTAGTTATCTGCATGCTTTATTACATCTACTTTTGATTTAATTTGCTTAAGAATTTTAGTTCTGACTCAAGTGTATTATTTTCCTTTACGCTCGGGTTAGCTTGAGTTTTTCAGTATTAAAGGTTATTTTATGGTATCCGAGCTTAGGTTTAGACATACTTTAGCTTGTTGGGATTAACTCATTAGGGATAGGGTAGTAATACCCTAGAATAAGTTGTCTGAATGTATATATGAGAGCGCGTATTTGTTAGTGTAATAAAATGTTTTGTATAAATTTTGAAATGAAATTATTTTTCTAATATTATATGATATATATAAAGGAATAAATTTTTATAACTAATATATTTATTTGTAATGTGTTTGATTTATGAAATGGTAATATTTAATTATTATCATTTTTGTTGACTTGTTGTATTTAATCAAATAATAAACATTGGTTAATTATTGTTGATTAAATTAATGGACTGAACACTTGTTTAACAATGGTGCATTAAAGAGAATAAAATGAATAATTAGGATATCTGTTTATGAAATTGAAATGCTGTTGTTGAATTTTGTTGTTTGGTGACCTGTAGTTTCAACTATTGAAAAAAATGGAATATTTGGATATTTCGGATAATCGAAATCTTTTGAATTAATATATGAGTGAAACTTCATAATTAGGTAGAATTATACAGTTGATTTGATAACCTTAATTTGAAAGCAAGTAAAACAAGGTTTAATTCGTTATATCTATGTTTAGTAAATGAATAGAATTGGGGTGTACATTCTTAGCATGTAATGTAATAATATACAAGTGTGAACTTTAAGCCTTGGGATGTTTAAATTGAAATGGTAATCAAGGAAATGTTGTAAATGAGATTAAATTGGAAAAATATGTTTATAAACTTAATTAACATGTATGAAATGTGTCATAAAAAAATTGAAAGGTAAAGGTGAAACTAAACGGAATAAGCAAATATGAATTAAAGTAAAATGATTTCAAATAAAGACATGACTTGTAAATTGTTATGAGATAAATGGATGTTGCAATGAATGATTATAAATAAAGTTGTGATAACTTTAAACTCGAACAATGTCTTCCAAAAAGAAATTAAGTTTAATAAATTGGTTATAAACGTAAGAAAATTCCTTATTAGGTGATTTGCAAATAAATATAGTATTAAATGAGAAATATTACATGTGAAATGAATGTAATTTAAATTAAAGAGAAATATAAGCAATATTATGAGAATGGATATATTAATGTTTATATCAAAAGGAGATATTCTATGAAATAAATATTAAGTATGAAGTTGATTTGAAAACTATTGATATGGAAAGGTACTCAATTTGAAAGCGAAATCTTATATAATCGAAGTATATGTAAGTGTGATTTGATACTAATGATTTTGGAAAGTATTCGATTTGAAAATGGAATCTTATATATAATGGGCTTTATATAAGTATGATATTTGAAATTAATTTGAAAAGGTACTGTATGATACATATTTTCGAAGTAAAGATATGAAAAGTGCCTTCTTCTTGATATCCGCTTTGTGGCCATATTATGGATTCATTCTATCGATATTATTCTCTCTGATTTTGGTTTTCCGGATGTGATACCCGAGTGTCATACCATGGCGTAACCCATGGTCGTCTTTTTAGGTAGCGTAATCCGCAAGCAGAGATTGCTTAAAGGGTATGGATGCTTCTTGGGGGATCCAGGCGTAACCATTGTGCATCCTACGGTCTACTGGTTTTGTTGTTGTGGCGTAATCCGCAAGGCAGAGATTGCTTAAAGGGTATGGATGTTTCTTCGGAGATCCAAGCATAACCATTGTGTATCCTGCGGTCCACTGGTTTTGGTTATCATGGCGTAATTCGCAAGGCAGTGATTACTTAAAAGTACGGATGTTTCTTAGGGGATCCAGGCGTAACCATTGTGTATCTGCGATCCAGGTGATTTGTTTGAATTGTACTTTCCATATCGATTTTGAAATTTTTTCAAGTATTTTCACTGGGTGTTGAAACAGGTCTACTAAGTACTTGGAGGATTCTATCCTCGCGTCTGATCAACGCATGGCCAGAGTCTGCAAGAATGAAGATAAACTGTTAAGACATCGAGTTATAAAAGTATTTTGATAAAGTATTATATAAAAGATATTTTGGTCATTTTTTTCTTTTCTAAATACTTTAAAATGTTTAAAATATTATCTATTTATGTACAGCATGGTTTATTAGTGTTGTAAATATCATGAGAAATTATTAATTCAATAAAACATATTTAAAGTAAATGATTATTGATTTATTAATAACGTTTGAAAAGTATCTTGAGATAAAACTAATAAATTTATAAATAATGGATTTAAGGGTTTCAGTAGCTTCTTTGTAAATATAAGTAATGATGTAAATAATTATTTTCAAATAGTTTACATATTTTATAAAGATGTTATTTGAAATATTTAAATGGTATTTAAAAATGAAGCAAGAAATTTTACAAATAAATTTTTGAAAAGTATTAGAGTATTAAATATGATTTATTTACAAATGAAGCTTTCAAATGAATATTGCAAGTAAAATTTACATAAGTTTCTTTGAATGTAGAATTTAAAGATATTATATAAATGGAAAAAAAATTGATTTGCGAAGTTTATTTATGGTAATATACTTGGCAAATAAATTTGAATCTCTATTTTGCAAGTATAGTTTGGAATATTTAATTGATTTCGAAGTACTAATAGTAAATTTACTGGTTCATTTACTATTTGAATTTTTGTATTAAACCATAATAAATATTTTTCCATGATTTGAATATTCATTTTAAAACAAGCGTGTAAAATTAATTATGAAGATATGAAATTTTAAACTTTGATTTAGAAATTTAATGTAAGATTTGAGTATTCTATTAGTTTCAGTTTAATAATCTTGAGTTTATACTTATTTTAAAAATAATGAGTCTAATAAATTATCGGATTTAAGGAACTTTATTTTAAAGTTTATTATAATGTTTAAATATAAATTTCTAACATTGTTTTAGACTTTGAAAAATCTTTGCATAATGCTATGAGGATGTTTTAAATATATCTTATATTTTTACTAAGTGAATGAGGTTAAATGTTTTAACAGAATTTTTAGATATGTTGAAATATTTCTTTTCTCTTTAAGGGCAAATACCAAAAACTTAAAATTTAATTCAATAACCGAATGGAGTTATAAAAATAAGTAGGACAATAGAAGCTTAAGTAATATTTTTTTGAAATGATTCATTAACGACTTAAATAGTTAATGGAAACAAAATTATGTAAGTGATTGATCTTTATATAAATAAATGAATGAAAGGTAAATGATGAAAAAAACCAATCGAATAAACTTAAATAAATTTAAAATTCTTGTTGTTTGGCTGATGGTAAGTTTGGGAAAGAATACTTCTAGTTGTTGAGGTTGTCTGACTAATATATTAAGTAATTATCTAAGGCTGTTGAGCATATGGTACACTTGACCGTTTATTCATCACCTAGCATGATTTAAGGTTTTTGAACTAAACAAACCATTGGTTTTGGTTACTATGGATGTATGATGGATTCTTTGGTTGCATAAATGGTTGTATTGTTTGTTTGCATATGTTTTATTTTTAAATATGGCACATATATTGTAATTATTAATATTATTGTTTTCCGGACCTCTCTGTACAAATGAGACTTTGCCAAAAAAATTCAATTTTTTTTATAGATTTTGAGTTATTTTTTTATTTTTATTAAACTTAAATATGTAGGTTTAATTGTTTATAAATTGACTGTTTAAATAAAATATAACATATTTTTGGATTCCTTCTTGTTTCTTTTCGGGGACGAAAAGTTTTGAGTGAGGGAGATTGTAACGACACGCATTTTTAAACATTTAAAAGTATTAAATTAAATAAGATTTTTAAACAAAATTGTTTGGAAAAAATTTAAGATTTTATTGATACAAATTAGATTTTATTAAAAATTATGAGCTTAATTGAAACGACCTTGACTCGACCTTCGAAAATCGGAACCGAATACGACACCCGTATTCAAATGCCGCAGATTCAAACGTCGAATCTGGTTCGCCCGAGCTTATAACACAATTAAGTAATAATAACACAGCGAAAGAAAAAGAAATGAATATCATTGACATACAACATTTGATACAACAATGATACAATAAGAATCAATATCAGAGACAAGATAACAATGCTGCAGCGGAAAAAAAACAATATGATATAGCAGCGGAAAACAAATAGCCAAGAGATAACTCCAATCTAATACTCCAAAGCTAAGACTCTAAACCACAAGCTCGAACCACCATCACGTTTCACCAAGATGAGCAAGTCTCGTCCATGTATCCACAGACTCCAATATCCAAGATCTCCAAAGAATACAAAGAGAAAGATGAGAGCTACCGGATCGATATCTATATCTACTATCTGAAAAACCCAACTCTAGACTGCCCGTGTGGGAAATTGTGGGCACCCAGAGTTTAGGAAGGGAACAATAAACTCCGGGTCAGTTATGGGACTGGTATGAGCAAACAAAAACAGTTTTATCTATAAAAACAAACAAAAGAATTAAAATTTAAAATCCGCAATGCTTTTTTGGAAAATGAAACTACCATAAGGTCTCCCGCCACACACACAATGCAAACGCAAACTTGGGGAAGATTTCTCCTTATGATAGTCAAGTATGCTTGATACGCGAAAACCTTTTGTTATTATTATTAGTGCATAGTGGAAAACATTTCGAAAGTATAATATAAATCTTAGCCAGCATACATACAATTATAGTATGCCTACTATAGCTACCATGTTAGATGGCAGGTTCTACAACTAAAATCATACAAGGCGCGTATTGGTAATTGGATTTCCAACAAATGGTCAGGCTAAGGAACTTCCTGGGCCACATGGGTACGCCTCTGGAGGGACGCCCCGAGAACCTAACCGGATCTCTTCCAACATAAGGCCGGGTTACCTTGTAACTAGGTAACTACTAACATGAGTATGCCATCCCCCGGTCGTAACCAACTTTTATCCGAGTGCTCGATACCAACAACCATAAAGTAATGTATTTGCAGTAACCACATAGGTTAAATATGTGGGCTCCATACAATGATACCACCTCTATCCAGAAGGAAATGAACATACCCTCAGAGGACGCTACCCTCAAATAACCTTGCTGCATTCTTCCTGTTTCCACCATTCCGGGTTGTGAAGTTCTACGAAGTCTCGTCCACAAAGCTACGCTTTTCACAAAGCCTTGCTTTGATCAATAAATGATCAGCAGCACTTCGTATGCCACATTACCAAATTGGGAATGTATTATTGGTAACCATCAATTACACAACCTCTGAGCTCGTACGTCTCAGAGAAGGGTGTTAAGCTAAGAGAATAAATCTCCGCCACCAAACAGAAATGTATTTGATAGAAATCGGTTTTACATCTCAAGGTGTAATGTCAGACACACATCCATACAAGTCTGTTCCAGGTTCGAACAAAACGAAGGCACTTCCGAAGAAGCCCTTGCAAATCCGGGAATCCACAATCCCGATCAGACTTCCCATCACTCAAGGAATCTCTATACCGTAGCTACTCGATGTAGAGACAATCGATGGGTCATCCTATCGTTCTCGCAAATACCCGGTCTTCACTGTCGGTCTTCACTGCCGATCTTCAAATGCTATCCATAACGTCGTATCACTATTCGGAATGGGTTATATGACACAAGGTCCTCTCCCGGCTAAACCGAATAGTGAGCGCAATATTTAAAATCATATGGATAATGGGATTTCAGTTAAGTCACAACTTTAAAATCCAAAGATTTCTTTTCAAATGGTTAAACGAATTACCATTTATAAATATTTTTAACCAAAAAGATTCACTTCTAGAAACCTTTCAATGGTTTAAACAATTTCCACATTTTAATCTTTTAAACAAAAGATTTATTTTTTAAGACCCCTTTCAATTTAAAACAAGGTTCACCGATCTTTTAAACAAAGATTCATTCATAACTTTCAAAACAATTCTGGTTTCAAATCTTTTATATAAAAGATACGTCATTTAAAATCCTCTTCAATTTTAAAATAGGGTTCAACTATCTTTGATAAAGATTCAATTTCAGCTTTCAAAACCATTCAATTTCAAATTTGAAATCTTTTCATCATAATTATTATTTGAAACTACTTGTTTCCGTTTCAGAAAACCCATTCCATTTCTAAAGTTATCTGAATTCAAAATTCAAACTTTGAAACCATTTCAAAATATTAAATTCAAATATTTGTGACTTGATCGATTTCCTCGTGAAATCCATATTTGTGTGTGTATGGTGTAATCCAGGGGTTTAACACAATAGTGCAACATTATTCAATCATCACATATCAAAACACAGAAATATCGATAAGCGGTATAATCTATAACGCTTATTTACAGATTCACAGATAAATGTATCACAGATGAATAAATAAAGAAATAAATAAATTACACACAACTCAATTCACAGAACAGAATAGCACATATCAATCAATTCAAGGCAATTCATAGAAGGCAAACATTCATAAGCAAGATCCAACATTCAATAATCATTTATAGGTAGGATTAATTAATCGTTTAATCCAAATTAATTCAATTAATTTCCAATTAAATTAATTACTTATGAATTAATTATCCAATCCTGATTAATTAATTACAAATCATTTGATATAAATTAATTAATCAATCACCTTATTTAATTACATGAATTAATCACCTCATTATTAATTATTTCTCAATTAGTCCATTGTAAATTACATCATTAATTATATTAATTAATGATCTCTAATTATATTTAAATTAAATTACTTTATTTAAATTTATTTAATTAAACACAATTATTAATCATCCTTGATTAATAACAAAAGTAATTACCCAAATTACTTCATTTATAAATCATATTCACTAATTACTTCCCAGTAATTATCATTTATTACTTCCCTAAGTAATCATCTCCTTTAATTACACTAAGTAATTACACTTATCTAATTATCAAATGATTTTTCTTAAGTTAATTAAACTAAATTAATTAATTAACTTAAATCAATCACATTACCAAAATTAATTCAATAAGTAATTAATTCCTTAATTACTTCCATTAAGTAATTATATTCAAAAATGTATAATTGATTATCTAAATAAATTAATCTAATAAAAAATCAATCACATTAATTTAATTACTTAATAACCCCTAGTTAATTATCTTCATTAATGAATAACATTTCTTTAATTATTTTCTTAAGAAAATATCT
The DNA here is from genome assembly GCA_030765085.1 of Allium cepa. Classification (NCBI taxonomy): domain Eukaryota; kingdom Viridiplantae; phylum Streptophyta; class Magnoliopsida; order Asparagales; family Amaryllidaceae; genus Allium; species Allium cepa. Next base: position 834,242,048 of record CM060941.1, read on the forward strand.
TAGATTAATTCATTAATAATCAGGATTAGTTAAGTTAATTAATTTAGTTAAATTAATTACAAATCTTAATTACCTTAATCTTTTTAATGAATTATGAATCATTAAATTCTAATTAACTTTAAGATAAATATTAATCTTATTAAGGATTAAATTATCATTAACAAGTATTTTTAAAACAATTGGCCTTTAAATTTCCCTTTAAATTCCATTTTAAATAAAAGATTTAAAATGAAACAATTTAACAAAGCCTTTAAACAATTCAAACCCCTTAATTACATGTTAAAGAATCTATTTGTTTTATAAAGGAATTTAAAAGAATTTTAAAACAAATCAAATTTAAAATTTTCCTTTAATTCCAAAACTGAAATAAAGATTTAATCTTTATTCCAGGTTTAACTTAAATCTTTTTAAAACTTTAGTTACATTTTACATCTTCATTTTAAAAATTCAAATCATTTAACCACATTTTTAAAGTGATTAAACAATTTAAATTTATAACTTCTTTTATTTTAAAAACTGAAATTCAACCCAAACTCCAGATTTTAAAATCTCAGATTTAAACTAATTTTAAATTTCTATTTTACAAATTTTACTTTCAGTTCAAATTCAAAACCCAATATACCTTTACACTTGAAAGTTTCTAAACCAAATTTAAATTTCAAAATTTATATTATTTCAAAACTCAGATTCAAACACTTTGAAATCAGATTCAAACTCATTTTGACTTATTTAAAATTTCCAGTTTGTATTTTAGACTTTACTTTAAAATTTAAAAACAAAAGAACAGGTTTCTGTTTGATACTAAAACCTGAAACAAAGCGATATACCCGAGCAACCTTAACATTACTTCGAGTCAGATCCCACCTTGCTTCGAGTCGCCACGCGTATTGCTTCGAGAACGAACCCTAGCTACTGTTATCTTCCCCAACTACTATACTTTCCAGATGCACAGATTATGGCGCGTGCATATGCACGATCGACGCGGCCACTTCCATTCGATGCTCTGATCATCGAAAGACCACCAATCATCCCCTAAGTCACCACGACAACCCAGATCGTCGAAATTGACCACGAATTGAATTCGACTAGTTCAACACCCAAATTGAAACAGTACCGAACCACCATAAACACATCGTCCCCTCACCTCTGGGCATCGGAGGCCATGGAAACTTCACTGCAGCCTCGTCTTGACCACCTGCTGCAACCCCCACCGGACCGATCGCCGATAGTTCACCCATTACGACGAAATCTCTTCCCAAACTTCATCGACAATATCAGACTACAGAACCCTAAAATCACGTCAATCTATCACCCCCAGCATTTTATAAAATTCGCGAGTATTTTTTCACGATTCTACCGCATCCAAGCTATCTTCACCATGAATCACGATTCATGATTCACTGTTGATTACCGGAAATTGACAAAAATTCAATTTTGCGTTCAAGTCGCAACTGCTCGTGGTTCCCAATCGAAAAAATCATGATTTTTCTCTTAAAAATCATAACTTTCAAAAAGAAAACCTATAGTATAATTGAACCAAGGAATTAAATTACTTAATTTTGATATACCTTGGTGTTTTCACTGTCTATTCTTGATTTACAGTAGAACCATTTGATAACTTAATTCGATAATATTTTTAAAACTTAGATATTGATTTCATAAACATATTTTGTTTACATTGTTAAGCCAAAAGAATCATTAGAGGAAAGACTTTTGAATTTATTTTGAAACAGGGACTGGAGACACAGAGGAATGTTACTCTTGCCTGTACACAATATACACTCAGCCATTCATTTTTGTAAGGCATGCAAACACAAATTCACCATCATTCAAACATAATTCACAGCATATATCAAATATAGATCCAAACATCAATGGATATAGCAAAGTTAGGGGAATGTTTGATCACCAGGAATTTAATTGTTGGAGGCAGAGACAAATGCTTGCCTGTTCACATTTTTTTTCTTTAATCTTTGATTTTTTTTTCTTCCTGCAACTGTTCTTTTCATCATACTTTGATGTTTTCAGGTTTTGAATTGAATCTCGCTTTGGCAACACTGAAGCTCCTCACTCTTTTTATTTTCTATTTATAAAACAAACCTGCAGTTTATTACAACTTGATTTTTTTTTTTATTACTACTTTTAAAGTTACAAATTCATTAACTATAAAGTTAAAACTTACCTGGGAAAACTGAAGGCAGAGAATTCAGGTTTAAACTCCTGGAAATTTGTTTTACTTTAATTTTGTTCATGATGTTGCTTTGATATTTTGCAGACTTGATTTCCAAATCATCATTTCCAGGCTGCTTGTACTGATTTGAATTCTGCACTTGCTTTGGATTTGAAACTGTTTTGAATTTCTTTTTGTTTTCAGATCTGGTTTTACTTTCTTTGAGAGAGATTGGTTTTTAATTTCTTTTGTTTCAGATTTGAATATGAAAGAAATTTTTTGATATTTACTCTTTTATATGTTATTTACATTTTAATTTAAAAGAAAATAAATTTGAATGCCACTTGTTTAAAGTAAACCTGCACTTGTGTTAACACTTGTTATGATATGTGTTTTTATGTTAAAACCCTTAATTTTAATTAATTTATAAATTTTTGTTTAAACCTTTTATTCAATTTAATTTACATATATTAATATACTTACAAGTGTTCCTTTTTTATAATTTATTTAGGCTATGCAAGAATAAGTATGCAATATATATATATATATATATATATATATATATATATATATGTAATGTATTTATTTTATATAAATAAACTTTAGATTTAATCTTTATATTTACAAATGAATTTAAATCCTATTTAATTTTTAATTTACAAACTTATATTAGGAATCCTATTTAAAATGGTTTAATTCCAATTTATACTAATTATGGGTTTAAATGTTAAAAACAATTATTTAATACTTATACAAATTAAAGTAAAATGGTTTGAAATAAATTTATACATTACTAATAAATATTTATTGTTAATATTTTATTCTTGTTTATATGTTCACATTCAAAATATCTATTTAATAAAATTGGAAAACAAATCTTTATTAATTTAAAATGTAATGTTTTCAAACCCAATATATTTATAAGATTTTTAATTTAGAATTTTACTTCCAAGATTTAATAACAAAATCTATCTTTTATAAATCTTAAAACTTTATAATTCTATTTATAATCTAAAATATTTATTTATCCCAGAGATTTCTAATTAATTCACAAATAGATTCACAATTTAATTTCAAAATTAAATTAATTATCAATTTATTCTGGATAAAATTTAGGGATGTTACATTAATTAAAATTTCTATTAATGACATATGTTTGCAATAATATAAGGATGATAACAAACGTTAGTGTGTATTTTAATAATATTGGTTTGAATGATATTAACAATTGTCTGAATGTAAATTTCCAATTGATTGGAATAATAAATGTTGATAAGGAATAATAAATGTTTCTTTATTAAAAAAGAATCATATGTTTATTTATTTAAAATGTTTCGTAGCTAAAAGATTGATTTCAGATATGATAACCTATTATTTGGTAAGAAATGTATAATACATGTTTGTATCCAATAGTGCATAAATATGTTTAAATCACTGTTTGATAGGAAATAATTTTTCTATTTCTCATTACATTTATTCAGTCCATTTTGATATTCACCTTTGTATTCAACTAAAATTAATGTAATTGAATAATTTCAATTAATAAGAGAGAGAACATTAAATTGTAAGTTTATAAGTGTAATTAAACGTAGCTTATGTTTTGTGAAAATATAAGCAAAGTTTGATTTAATGAAAAGAAGAACGTTCATATGAAATAAAATGAATGTTTCATTTGTGAATGTAGATTTAATTTCATTAGTGTAAAGAATAGAATGATTTGTTAAATAAAAGAAATATATATTTATTTGAACGTTGTTTTAGTATATGGATTGATTACAAGAATAGGAATATAATTTAAGTAAGTTATTTATTACTGTGGTGCAAAACAACAAATTTATAAACATGTTTAAATGACTTAAGGAAACAATTATCCTATTTCTCATCCATTTTGGTTTATCTATTTTTAAATTTAACTTTGTTATTAATTGCAATTAATGTAATGGAAATATTTCGATTAAAAGGAAAGAAAACGTTGATTGCAATTAATAGATTTAACAAAAGAAACGCAATTTTGTGTTAAACAGAAATGGCGCTTTAATGGAAATAAAAGAATTTAATATTTTCATTTTTAAGATAAGTATAATTTTATTAATTGTGCGTAGATAAAAATTTATATGTGTACAAATTGAGTATTATTTGAGTGAATGAAATTAATTTGGTTACGTTTCAAAAAGAAATTGAATTTCAAAATGTGTATGTGGTCCCTTTATTTCTTTTTCTATTCATTTATTGCATGTATGTTTTAAAATAGTTGCCTCACTATTAAAGCTTGGTCCCTTCATTTCTCCTTCGGTTTAATACCTAAGCCTAAGCTTTTAGGCTATATTTAATTCTTTCCATCTCATTTTGGGTTATAAAATTTTTTATTTTCCTTTGGTTTGGAAATTTTCTCATTCCTACATGCATTTCCTTATGCATTATCAATGCCTAAAGCATTTAAAACTAAACGTGCATTTTGCCCCTCCACCTTTATTTCCTTATTATTAAATAATCTATAATTTTATTTCTTCATTTGCATTTTAATTCTCCTAACACCTCATATTCATTTGGTTCACATCTTTCAATACTACGTTTTACGGTTGTTCATATTTTACTTTATTTCAATTCCTAGTTTGTTTATATATACCTTATTAGCTTTTCATTTGTTTCCGTCTTCATTCCTTTAGTCATATTTCATTTTCTAATCTCATCTTCTGTAGCTTCATTTTTCAAATAAACTTCCATCTCATTTTTTTCTCTCTTCATCTTCCTCCTTCCTTTTTCATTTTTCTTCTTCTTTAAATCTCCTTCTTCTCTTTTTTTGCTTCAGTTTTAATCTTTTTTGTTTCTTCTTCTTCAATCTTCTTCTTCTTTTTGAAAGCTTCATTTTCTTTTTCAATTCCTTATTTTCTTTAAATTTTCTTCTTCTTTTCCACACATTCTTCTTTTTTCCAAATCTTTCTCTTCAAATCCAGAGCTATAACAACTTCTCTATCTCTTTCAAAACATTCTAAAAAAAGACTAAGATAGAAGGAAACAAATCAAAAAGACGAAGTAGTAGCGGATCCAAATCCGACTAGAAAAGGGAAATCCAAAATGTGAGTGTTTAAACTCACTCACGAAATACTAAAATTTTATTGCAAGTTAAACCAGGTCATATAGTGATAAATTTTGATTATTGGTTTGGAATTTTTATTGATATTTAATTGGAATAGCTAAATTCCAATATGTGATGACTAATATTATTGTGACATGTTATTGAATTGGTTGATATGTCGAATTGATTGATTTGAATGTTGATTGTATGTTGTGATGGATGCTATTGTGATTGAATGTGTATTCATTCATTTATTTAATATATCCTTGTTATCACCCTATAGCTTATTGTAATTATATAAATTTTCATATTGATTATTTGCACACTGAATAAAGATATAAAACCCATGAATTTCAGGTATTTACATCAGAGGAAAAATTGTATGTTTAGATTTACTATTTGAACCATAAAAATGATTTTGAGAAGTAAACCGTTGTTACCTTATTTGGAAGTTTTCAAAATTAAATTTTGAAACATTGGGAAGTTTCCATAAAATTTAATATTGAAACTTTGGAACATTTTTATAAATCAAATCTCTTGAAGTATGAAATTTAACTGGGAATTGTTTTGTAAATTTGTAATTTAATAGAATGGATCTATTGTGAAATCCATTTTATTTTGAATATGGAAACAATAACATTTCCAGAAATTTGAACCTTCAAAAATGTAGTTATCTACATTCCTTATTACATCTACTTTTGATTTAATTTGCATAAGAATTTTAGTTCTGACTCGAGTGTATTATTTTCCTTTACACTCTGGTCAGCCTAAGTTTTTCAGCATTGAAGACTGTTTTCTGGTGGACGAAGATGAAGATTCGGTATATTATTGCTATTTATCATTCCACTACATTCTGCGTTCCACTGCATTATTAGTTTATTTATGATATATATATAACTCTGATTCGAATTTGTAAAAGTGTAATCAAATGTTATTTGTAAAACAGCATCATGAACTGTTTAATTTGATTATTATATTTTTTCGTTCCACTACGAGATTCTGTATATTTTTTCTTTCCTTTTTCTTTTTATTCTTACTACCCCATTATCAATCCTTCCTTTTGAATGGTTTGATTCTGACATGTGTGGTTTATTGTCGATTTGAACCATCCAAAAAGGTGGGTCGTTATAGTTTGAAGTTTCTAAAATGAAAATATGTAATATCCTGGAATTTATGGCAATTTAAATTTAATAATCTGTGTTTAAATTTGAATTGAATTGATAATTTTTGTTAATAAATTTGATTTGATTTAATAATTTTCTTTATTTAAACATTTAATTTGTGAATTTATTTTTAATAAACTGATAAAATTGTTTCTATTTATAAAATGTATATGTATATTTATATAGATAAGTTGTTTTAATTAAATTAGTACAGCATAATTTTAATAATTTGAGATTGGGAATTGTGATTTATTTTTGATTTAAGTTTTTCAAAAATATTTAATAAATACTAAATGATTTTAAATATATGAGATAAATGTTTTATTTGTTTAAAATTCATTTTAATTTAAGTTTGAACATTAAAATAAGTTATAAAATGTTTGTGTTATTCTTTTTAAAATATTGATTTATAAAATGTGATTTGTAAATTTAATATGAAATTTAAAATACAATTTAAAATATGAAACATGTGTTCATGTAAGTTGTAACCACTTTTATAAATCTATTTTTATTATTTAAAGGTATCTTTGATAAATGATTTATTTGTACATTGTTTTCATTTATAATAATATTTTGTTTTATTCTTTTAAAATTATTTATCTCCATAACTAAGTATTTAAAAACTAATTAACTAAGCTTAATATTTCATTAACTCTAATTATAAATACTAATTAAATTAAGATGACATGTGTATGTAATTTAGAACATGAGTTAACATATGTTATGAGTTTAAGCATGAGAATTTCCACGTGTCCATTTCTTTTTATAAGTGTCATTGTTAATTTTTAATTTAATTTTAAATTATCATAAACATGGTTATTTAAAAGTTGCATCTTCCCATTTTCTTTTCTTTTCTTCATTTTCATTCTAAAAAAATTCAAACTGCATTTCTCAAACCTGTAAACCAACTTGCATTCATCTCCTCAAAAGTTTCAAAATCAAATACTTTAAAACCTGGAAGCTTATGCATCAATCTGGAAATCAAGCAAAAAGACCTGCATTTTTCTAAAGTCTGGAAATTAGACTACTGCATATAAAATCTGGGAACAAATGCAAGTTGAAGACATCAGTAGCTCAAGGTTCAAAGATCAAGCATGCATTTAATTTTAAGTCAAAACACTAAAGTTTTAAAGGCAAAGCAAAATCAGTTTTAAGTATCCTAGAGCTTTTCAAATCTAAGCTTTGCTCTGCATAATTTCAGGTGAGTAACTCATTTATAAGTTTATTAAATAGGTAAAGTTGTGCATGCTTTATAAATTACAAATAAACTTATATGAAATTGCTGAAATGTTATACCTGTAAATATATGCCTGTGAACATGATGATGTCTGTTGCATGTTGTTCTTCAAAATTTCAAACTCATGTTTGATCCCTGAATTATTCCTTTGACTTGTTTGCTGATAGGACTTAGACTTTTGAACAAAACATGTTTGTTTTAGAATAATGTAAGTTCAAATTTTATATAAATTAAATATGATTGTCTGTAACCTGGGGAAATCAAGTAACATCAAGTGAAATTTAAACTATATAATTTAATGTTTCAGGTTTATTAATAGAAACATCAAGTGAATGCATGAATTTTAAATCAAAAATTACTATTTATAGTGTTGTAAACAAAGAAAAGTTTTAAATTTATAGTATTATACATATTTGATAAAAACAGTGGACGTTGGCATTTGTTTTGATTGAAATTGCTTCTGAAGATGGTGTAACTATCAAAGATTGTAGGAAAATTACTAAATTGGATTGAAATTAGATTTTGGTATTGTAATTTGGGAATTTTTGTTATGAACCCTAGTTTTACTGGGTTACTGTGTTTGCTCGAGTGTGATCTCCTCAGTTGATCGAGTTCAACCATGTTTCGCGTGTTGGTAGATGGTGGTTCGAAGAAGTCGTCGCCGAAATTTGAGTGGAGATGGTGCCGGAGGCGCGGGGGAACGGCATGTTGACAGGTTGGTGGTATTGGGTATTGACTGTTTCCAGGTTTGGAAATTGGGTCGAAGTCTTGATTTTGTGCGTATGTCGATCAATTGATGGTTTGGTTGGCCTGAGGGGATGTACGGTGGCTGAGGGAAGGTCGCGGCGGTGATCAGCGGTGGCCGGTTCAGTTTTACAGGTGCATGGTGATAGGTGGCATGATTGGTGGTTTCAGGGATTGGGTTACTCGAGGTAATCTCGGGAAGTTTGAGTGGTAACCCGAAGTAAGTTTGAATTTAACTCGAAGCAAAGTATAGGGTAGCTCGGGTTTGTGTAGTGTTGCAGGTTTTAGAATTTGAGCAGAAACCTATTTCCTAGGTTTTATAAAAATTTAAGTAAAAGTAGAAATGCAAACTCAAAATTTGAAAACTAGCTTGTAACCTGAATTTAGATATAAATTCAAATAATTTGAATCTTGGTCTTTGTAATTATTGAGTTTTTAAAATTTAGTTTGGGTTTTAAACCAAAACAGAAACTGTCTTTCTGTTTTTTTTGAAATTTAAAAGTAAAGTTCAAATTGTAAATGGAAGTTCAACTGGGATTCTTATACATGAAACTTAATTATGAATTCAATAATTTAAATTTTGGTTTTTGAAACATGTTTGAATTCAAAATTTAAGATGTTAAACCAAAACAGGAAACTGTTTTCTGTTTAAATTTTAAAAGTAAATTTTTAAGATGCAACTGAAAATTTAAACAAAATTTAAATCTGGAAAAATGAAATATGAAATACAAGTAGGTCTAAGTTTGAATTTAATTTAAAACTGGAAATTTAAATTTAGATTTAAAACTTTTTAATGAATAAAGGAACCTTGGTTTGAATTTGAAATATGAGTTTTAATTTATGAAATAAGATAAGTTTAAATTCAGTTTTTAAAACCTGAAAATTTATTTTAATGCCAGTTTTTAAAATAAGTTTTTTTTAAATTTAAATTTGTTTTAACTGTTTTAGGAAAGGTTAAATAATTTGAATTTAAAAATGAAGATGGAAGAGTAAGTAATGTTTTAAATTTTTAAGATTGAATCTGGAATGAAAATTTTAAATTTTGTTTCAGTTTGAAATTTAAAAAGAAATTTTTAAATTGAATTTAACAAATTGTTTAAATTACATTGCATAAAGAAGAATGTTTCTTAATTTAGAACTTAAGAAATTGGTTTTATTTAAATTATTTAAATTAATTTAAATGGAATATTAATTATTTAATTAATGAAAAATGTGGATGTTTAATTAAGTAATTAATAATTTTTAAAGTTAATTAATTAGATTTGAGATTAATTAATTAAGGTTAGTTAATCTATAATTAAGGATGGTTAATTAAGTTTTAACTCATGATTAAGATTTATTTAATCAAGTGATTAATGATTAATTAAGATTTTAATTAACGCTTAATTAATTAATAGTTAGAGATTAATTAAATTTTAATTAAATATTAATTAATTGATAATTAATAATGATTTAAATAAGTTAATTATTAATTAAGTAATTAAGAAATGTTAATGAGGTCATTAACTTAAGATTATTTAACATTAATTAATGTGATTCATTTTTGATAATTAATTAAATTATTTAATTAATAATAATCAATTGTTTAAGTTTAATTACTTAATTGAGTAATTAATTGCTTGGTGTAATTAATTTGATTAATGTGATTAGTTTAGATTAATTAAGTTAAATTAATTTAAACATTTTGGATTGTTTGGTAATTACTTATGTAATTAAGGGGTTTGTAATTACTTAAGGAAGTAATTAATTAATAATTACTGAATGTAATTAAAGATATTTATTTTAGAAGTAATTTTGATTTAAATTACTTTGAAATTAATCAGAGGATTAATTTAGATAATTAATTAAGAGTAATAAATTATGGGATAAGTAATTAAAGTAGTTAATTACTGAATGGTTATTAATCATGGGTGATTAATATATATGGTTTAAATTGAAGATTAATTACTATGTAATTAATTATATAGAGATTGATTAAATATAATCAGAAATCATTAATAAATTAATTAATGATGTAATTTAGAATTGATTAATTAAGGTATAATTAATAATGAATAAATGATTAATGTAATTAATTTTAGCTAATTAATTAATTTAGCAATTACGAGTTAATTATTTGCAAAGGATTTAATATAATTGACTTGTGTAATTAATATTAAAGGCTAATTATTTATTGTAATTAGAGATGGTTAACCGATAAGGATTAATTGAAATGAATGTTGAGATGGTGATTATATTAATTGATTTGTAATCAATTAATGATTGAGATAAGCAGAATAATGATTAAGTAATTAATTTAAGTTATTTTAAATTAATTAGAGATTAAGTAATTAATTTAATTCATTTTAAATTAATTATAAATGGTGTGATCATTAGATCATTGCTTATGTTTGATGATTGGTATTAATTGCCATGTATGGTTTGTAATCTCAGTTATGAGATGAGTAGTGTATGTGATATGGATGCACTAGTTGCTTTGGATGATAATATGGATTATCTGTTTATGATATGAATTACCTGTTGATAATGATAATGTTGATTATCTATCGTGTTGTGAATTATCTATCTGTGTATATTTAGATAATGAATTGAATTGTTTTAAACTTTAAAACAACTTGGCCTTAAAAGACACGCTTTGGATTTCGATGAGACCGGGATCAGGTTTCCATATTTGGATATCCGAAAACCACATCGATTCCAATTAAACGTTAGGATGTGAATCCAAGTGGAGCAAGTGAAGACTCGAGGTGTAAGGGCTATACGTCAGTATAACTCTGTGGGTGATTCCGTAATGAGTTGACGGAATAGTACTTATAGATTCGAGATGGTGATTCAGAGTGCAAGGGTTATTGTCGTTAACTCTGAGGGTGAATCCAAAATGAGTGTAACGAGATAATGCCTTCGGTTTCGTTCGAACCCGGAACGAACTTGTATGGATTGAATGCTTTTAGAACATCGTCAGGTGGACGATGAGCATTCTAAGTGTTATGTCCTATTAAGGTAATCGTAGCCTCAAGCCTCATCAACCGGGAATGGCTAAAACAGGGGTGGTGCAACAAAGCTTCATGGGTAGCCCCCACTTGAGAGCAAGATTTATCCATGTCTAGAGGTCCCTTTATTTCGGCTTAGTGGTGCGGTTGCTGATCACAACTGCGGGGTTGTCTTGTTTGGAATTGTTCAGTAAGGAATGAGTCCGGCTTTGTGTTGCAGGGGAGCGGGCGTACTCCTCGGTACGGTGATCTAGGCCACGTACTGTGATGGGCGGTACCCCAGTAGCCCAGCCATTGATGGAATCCAAAATCCAATAAGTGCCAACGGTTTTGATTGTATTACCCACTTTAGTGGCTAGTAGCTGGAATTTAATAGATGTAACAATTTCGGCTATTTCTTATTTACTTGAAAACCCTAGACACTATTATAATATCATCGGATTTCCTATCAAATTTTTTGGTTAGTGTAAGGTAAAAACTTTTCCATGTTTATGTGTGGGAAGTCTTACGTGATACCTTTTCTTTTCAAAAGTTTTCAAAATTAAGAAACTTTAACCTGTTACTCACACCAGACCCATGTCTGACCCGGAGTTATTTCTGTTTTTCTTTAACTCTTGGGTACTCAAATTTTTATGAGTAGCCAAGGGAATTCAGGTTAGGATTCATGTTAGCTTTGACGAATTGTGGAGGAGCATATGGAGCAGGAGGCTTCTGCGTATAGTTATATAGTTTTCCGTTGTGTTGGTATCTCTGAGTGTTTCTGTAATGTATTGAATTGTAATAACTAGACAGGTGTTTATAACTGTCTAGTATGTGTTGTATTGTCTATGTAACTCTGATATTTGAAGTATACTATGTAATACTTATGTTATTAATATAATTTATTCGTTCCGCTGTTGAGATTCTTGTGTTGTTTCTTCTTTCTCTTCTTTCTTTTCTCCTTTCTATCCCTTTCTTTCTTAAGGATGATACGACTTTTTGCGGAGAAAAAGTCGGGTCGTCTCAACTGGTATCAGATTATTAAGTTGAGAGAATACCTAGGCTCTGTAGTGGTGTCTATCTTGAGAGAGCGTATTTGTATTTTTAATATATATATATATATATATATATATATATTTATGGTTCTACCTATTTGTTGGTTTACCTGTTCGGGTTTTTCCAATGTAAGTTATAAAGGTAGATGAGGTAGAAGTCTGTGTAACACGACTACCATTGGTTGGAGTTTGATGGATGAGGTTGGAAGTGTATTTGTCGAGACTGTAGACCTAATACCGTCTCGAGTAAGTTTTGCTTGGTGTAAGGACTTCATCAATCTCTGATGGGAACCTTCTAAAGGTTCAGAGTTCATCTTTGAAGTGCAGAGTTGAGTTTGGATCTGTCGGTTGGGCAGAAGCAAGCTAGTGATGATATCTTGATATCTCAGGAAGTAGTAGCTGCATGATGAGATGCAGTGACTATGGATATTTCCGAAGATGTTTCTTTGGAACAAGAGTAAGAAGTGAGTCTGCTCGGTGATGTGGCTGAGTTTAGTAGAGTGTTCTGTGTTGGTAGGAGTCTTCTGGATGAGTAGTTTTTCTGAAGTGGAGTTCGGAAGCAGCAGAGTGGAGTCATTTCTCTGGTGAGTTGGCTAGGCCAGCATAAGCTGTTCTGTTTGGTTGAGAGAGAGCAGTTTCTTTGGATTTAGGCTGAGTTGATCGCAAAAGTGACTTGCGATAGTATGTTCTTTTGGATTGTTGGAGATTGTCCGGATTTCTTTCAGAGAAGTCAGAGTTTATCTGCATCTAAAGATCGAGTTTTCTTTCCAGGAATGGAACTGGTGGTTCAGTTAGTAGATGGATGGTTCCTTGAGATAAAAGTTGTTGAAGTAGCTCAGGTTTCGGAGGGACATCTGAGTTTTCTTATGGATATGTGGAACCATATTTCTATGCTGGGTTGTCTAGTCTGTGCTTGTGTTCTTCAGCATCTTCTTCTGCTTCGGATCAGAGTTGTGCAGCGGAAGCAGTTTGGAAGTATTTCTGTTTTGTCTTTTCCGGATAAGGAGAAGTTTGTTCTGTCTTCTGTTATTGAGGAGTTGAGTGTATGTTCTTGGTTTTTTAGTGATCTTGAGGAGATCAGTGGATTGTTTTGATTCAGTCTGTTTCTAATGGAATCAGCAAGAGTAGAGCTGATCGGAATGGATGTTGGTAGCCCAGGATCATCCGAAGAGTTTTTATGAATAAGAAACGAAGGAATTTGGATTCGGGAGTCGGAGATTTGATTTGGGATAAGTTGTTCTCCAATCCAGGGAGCTATAAGTTTGGGAAGCTAGCTCCGTAGTGTTTTGGTTTCTTCTGTGATGGGTAAGATAAGTGTTTGGTTTTCTAGAGTTGAATTCCCATTTTGGATAACTGGGATTCAGGGTGTTTCACGTATCCCTAAGGGAGTACGTGTTTGATATTTCTGGTTGTAGAACCAGCGGTTTAGGATGGATTGGTTGTTGAGTCAGACTCGTTCGTAGTCTGATACTCTGTATAGAATTATTGGTAGAAGCTCTATAGCTTAGTAGTATTGATTGATTAGATTCTATAGAACGAGTATCCCGATATATATATACATATATATATATATATATATATATATATATATATATATATATATATATACACCGGGGAAACTCGTGAAAGTTTTATCCAAAATTCTTTTGGATAATTAGATTTGTCTTGATTGTGTGAATTGGTTGCTATGGTTGTTGGCATATGATTAGCATATGCTGTATTTTAAAATAAAAACTATAAATAGATTATTAAATTACCTTTGTTTTAAATTTCGGGGACGAAATTCTTTTAAGGGGGAAGGATTGTAATATCCCGGAATTTATGGCAATTTAAATTTAATAATCTGTGTTTAAATTTGAATTGAATTGATAATTTTTGTTAATAAATTTGATTTGATTTAATAATTTTCTTTATTTAAACATTTAATTTGTGAATTTATTTTTAATAAACTGATAAAATTGTTTTCTATTTATAAAATGTATATGTGTATTTATATAGATAAGTTGTTTTAATTAAATTAGTACAACATAATTTTAATAATTTGAGATTGGGAATTGTGATTTATTTTTTATTTAAGTTTTTCAAAAATATTTAATGAAGACTAAATGATTTTAAATATATGAGATAAATGTTTTATTTGTTTAAAATTCATTTTAATTTAAGTTTGAACATTAAAATAAGTTATAAAATGTTTGTGTTATTCTTTTTAAAATATTGATTTATAAAATGTGATTTGTAAATTTAATATGAAATTTAAAATACAATTTAAAATACAATTTAAAATATGAAACATGTATTCATGTAAGTTGTAACCTCTTTTATAAATCTATTTTTATTATTTAAAGGTACCTTTGATAAATGATTTATTTGTATATTGTTTTCATTTATAACAATATTTTGTTTTATTCTTTTAAAATTATTTATCTCCATAACTAAGTATTTAAAAACTAATTAACTAAGCTTAATATTTCATTAACTCTAATTATAAATACTGATTAAATTAAGATGACATGTTTATGTAATTTAGAACATGAGTTAACATATGTTATGAGTTTAAGCATGAGAATTTACAAGTGTCCATTTCTTTTTACAAGTGTCATTGTTAATTTTTCATTTAATTTTAAATTATCATAAACATGGTTATTTAAAAGTTGCATCTTCCCATTTTCTTTTCTTTTCTTCATTTTCATTCTAAAAAATTCAAAGTGCATTTCTCAAACCTATAAACCAACTTGCATTCATCTCCTCAAAAGTTTCAAAATCAAATACTTTAAAACCTAGAAGCTTATGCATCAATCTGGAAATCAAGCAAAAAGACCTGCTGTGACGACCCGGAATTTTTAAGCATTTAAAATTGAAATATTTAATTGATTTTAAATATTCAATAGAGTAATTTTAACTTGAATTACGAATATCACAATTTATTTGATAATTTAATTATTGAATTTAAATAATTTAAAATTGGATGAAATGTTGAATCTAGAATTTTAAGCCTACTAAAAATAATTTGAAGGCTTATAAACTTTATATTGATAATACTGAAGTGAATAGAGGTGATGAAATCAAATTTAAGAATGGTTTGTTTAAATTGAATTTAAAAACAGCTTTCCGAGGCACCGTCTCGGAATTCGACGAAATCAGTTCCATTGGGTCCGTAATATTTAATTATTATCGGATTTCTAAATTCGTAGCGTTCGGAGTTGTTGTGCGAGCATACGATATATCAACGCATTGGAATTTTTTTACTGAGACAAGATTTAATTTAAAATTTCCTTTAGCCGACCATACGTACGACCGCCACCATATTGTCTCCATCGTACGCTTCTTTCTGTTCTTTCCCTCTTTCCGTTACGCCGTTCGAAAGGATATAAAATATAAATCATCAGTTCATTTCATAAAAAAATAAATTGAAAATGGCCGAAGTCGATGTCATTTCGATTTTTTTTACTGAGACATGAAGGGCCGGAGCTAAAAAAAAAATCAAATCAACATCGCGAAATCAAGTTTCGCAGTATGGATTTGGGGTTAACTTCCTCGGTTGGGGATCGTCGACGAAATAGAGGAGAAAATAAGTGAAATCGAATCGTGAAAGCTGGAAGAGGTAGCGTCGCGAATCGCGATTTAGGGCCGAAGAGTTCATGTCGCGTGGCACGTGGGCGTCACAGTTCGTCACGATGGTTCTCGAAGGTCGGAGAAGGGCAGCGTCGTGGTCGATGTCGCGAATGGAGGTGGGTTCGATTATGGGGTTCTGCGACTTGGGATGTGATGTAACTGTGCAGGCAGAGGGGTTATAGGAGTTGTGTATCGTGGTAGGAGTTGCAGCCACTGTTTGGTGGAGAAGTTCGATCTTCTCGAAGGTATACGATTTATTTAAATTCAATTTAAGTTTGAAAATAAATTTGAATATGTATTACAGTAGGTAAGTTTTAAAATAAATAGGAATTTTGAATATTGAAAAGAAGTAATATAAATTAGATTTTAGATTCATATAAACGTGTTTTTTTTAAATGAATGAGTTTGAAGATATATATATATATATATATATATATATATATATATATAAACTTATCTATTTAAAATATATACACACATGTCTTCACTAACTAGTTTATTGTTAATAATGTACGATGAAGCTATTAACTTATTGAATCCTTTAGGTACTAAAATATTTTATAAAAGGGAATCAGCTTAAAATAAAATTATTAGCCTAGAATTAAAACATTGGATAATTAAATTTATATACGAAAATTTAGTGGTCGATTTATTCGAATGTTAATAAAAACCATCTAATATTTTTACAAGGTCTGAAATCGTGGAATCAAACCGAGAATGAGGTGGATTGCGAATTTAAAGGAAAAAGGTGAGATAATCTCACTCAGTTTAAATTTAAATTTAAAATTTAAATGATTAAATTTAAATAATTGTTTGAATGCTTGAGTTATTGATGTGATATAGTATGATATTGTTATCCCGCTTTTTGGCAAAGCCGCGATACCAAAAGATCGATCGAAAAACGGAGAATAGTTCGTCTCAGAGATTGGTCATACTTCGTTTTGCTATGGAAATCGCTGAATTTTGTCCGAGTCTAGATTGAGCTACAATTGATAGGACACGACAAGAAACACCGTAGAAGTCAGCATCTCAAATTTCAAGTCAATCCGAGTTCGTATGCTCAAGTTATGAGCGATTCAATTTGGAGGGGAAAACCAAGGTTTCGAACCGATGGCTGATCAATGGTTCGAACCGATCACCTTCGAATCCATCTACTTCGAACCCATCAGTGCGCCTCGGGTTCGACTCCATCACCCTCGAATCCATCAAGCATCAGTTGTTCGAATCCATTGACAGAGCCTCATTTGAACCCATCCAAAGAATCCTTGTTCGAACCCATCACAGAAGTCTTGTTCGAACCCATCACAGAGTCCTTGTTCGAACCCATCACAGAGGCCTTGTTCGAACCCATCACAGAGGCCTTGTTCGAACCCACATGTGAAGCTCCATTCGAATCCACTGGGTCAACTAACCATGATGACGTGTATTTCATCGGTTCGAATGCGCCGAAGAATATGGAGTCGAAGCATTCAACTTGGAGCAAAACCCGGGTCGATTCGAAGTTTGCGCTCCACGTCACCACGAAGCCACGCGCCACCATAGTTTCGAAACCATCGATTCGAATGCATGGTTTCGAACCACACAGCCATGCCGTGAACCCCATTTCGAATCCATCATATCTCTCAATCCACTGATCCACATGCCATGAAATTTTCACAGAAGTTTGCATTCATGTCGAAAAGTCTCCACGTAAAATTTCACCTCGATTGGATGAATTCTTGATCGATTCGAGTGGAGTTCGAAACCGATGCCAAAGTGGGCCCAAACTTCCTGAGACCAGGCGTGTGGGCTCCCTCACATGCCGGAAGTGGTCTCCCGAGTTTTCAGCGAAATATCAGCAGCCTACGCCTATAAATAGAGCTCCAGAGCCAACAGAAGAGGGATCTTTCGACATTCAAGCGCCCAGACTCTGCCGGATCGAGATCTCCATCATCCTACATCATAATTTTACTGTTGATTTCGAATTTACAGTTGTAATTTGTTGTTGATTGCTGCAACAACTTGTAATCATTGAAAGAAAAAGCAATAAAACATCAAAACACTTCACAGTAGACGTAGGCAACACGCCGAACCACTATAAATCGCTTGTGTACGCATTTTCTTTACTGTTGATTGGAGTTTTTGTTAGATAATATCTGTTTTGAACTTACATTCTTGACTATTATCTCTTCAACGACTCCCGAAGAGTGTTGTGCCCAATTTTGACACAAACACTTTGGTGCTTTCACTGAGAAAACCCAGCTTTTCTCCTGCTCGTTGGATCTGTCATCGATACCGGATTGAATAAATCTAAGAGAGAGATCCAGATCATTGAATCCACTTTCCTTCCCTTATATTCAGATTTGCATAAAGTCTAGGAAAGGAATTCAACTCTCAACATGGTTAGCACAAGAACCACCTCAAACGCTGTCAATCAGGGAGAACAGGATAGACAAAATCCTGTGCCCCCACCTCCATCTAATCAAGATGTCGCTGGGCACTCGGAACCGTCGGGTCCGGTTACCCGACAAGAGTTGCAGTTGCTACTCCAAGAGCTGACCCAGAGTCGGCGACAACTAGAAGAACAGCTACGCGCTAACGCTGAGCTAATCAACAAGCTGGATCGCCAAAAACGAAAGAGATCCATGAGAGACCATGCCTCTCGCTCCTCCAGCGAAAGTTCTTCATCTTATGATTATCATAACCAGCCTCCACGACCCCGGTTAGATGGGAATCGTATGCCACCTGGTGGAGACCTACCGACATTGACCATTGGACAAATAAGAGTTGGTCCGTCAGCCAGTTTCCAAACCGGACCCTCCTCCCGAGGAGGTGTCGTTCCTCACCACGCCACAGAATACCGCACCACTAACGTTGCGGCAGAACCAGGGGTCGACGCCCAAGATCAGTCGGACCTGGACCGTTTTCATAGCGGGTGTACCCCTGAACCGTACGTCCCAGAGGACTATGAGCCGAGAAGGCGAGACTTGGACCATCGACGATATCCGGTTCAAACCCAAAGCATGATCATACTCCGGCGCAAATGCCGGATCTTTCGACTATGATACGTCAAATGATCCTTGAGAGTCAGGGATTCACAAACGACGATTGGGGAGTTTCCCGAAGTCACACTCCCTTCACGGACGATATTCTTAATGCTGAACCCCCACGGCGATTCCGAATGCCCACTCTACCCATGTACGAGGGAAACTCCGACCCCAACCAACATATTCTAAAAGATGAATGGTCGATGACTGCTGCCAGAGCTGACGATGCAGTGAAGTGCCGTAGTTTCCCCATATCCTTGGGGGGCATCGCTACCATGTGGTTCACTCGATTGCCATCACGATCCATCTCTTCCTTCGATCAGTTAGCCACAAAATTCGTTGAGCAATTCCGCATGCACGTTGCAAGGCCAAAAGATGTCAACACTCTATCTAGTGTCACACAAGCTCCCGGAGAGACACTCAGACACTACTTAGAAAGATTCCATACTGCATGCGCGGAGATTAGTAATCCAAACGATAACTCCATCCTTATGGCATTGACTAAGGGGATCGACCCCGATTCTGAATTCGGCAATTGGCTAGCTGGGAAACCACCTGCGTCGTTGGACCGTTTCCATGCCAAAGCAGCTCAATTCCTGAGACGGGAAGACGCGAAACAGTCTAGGAAGCAAACTTACGCAGGGCCAAATGCGGAAGGGACCCAAAGCAATGTTGCAATAAAACAGTCCGGTGAAAGCTCCGGAAAAGTTCAGTTGAACATTAAAAATAAACAAGCTCGGCGAAGAGAAAGCGTGAATCAAATTAAAAAACAAGATCAAACTCGTGGCCCGCAGCGCAAGAATCCAATGTTTGACAGTTACACTCCTCTAAATACATCACTAGAGGACTTGTACTTACAAACCTGTGGAACAATTCAATATCAAAAGCCTGTGCCAAGGCCATCGTCAGAAAGACAAATCCAAACTGGAAAGTTTTGCAGGTTCCATGAAAGCTACGGGCACAATACAAACGAGTGTCGCCACTTACAAGACCTCGTTGAAAAACTGATCAGAGAAAGGAAGCTAGAACAGTTTGTACGGACACCGCAGCCCAGAGAAGCGGGCTCATCAAATCCAAACAACGACCCCAATCGACCGAGACAGGAGGATTCAACTTGTCCCCGTGGAAGATTGGTGATAAACGCCATCAGTGGTGGACCTACTTACTCAGGAGCCTGGAACGACGAAGATCCTCGTCACTGTCACACATGACAGGCTCCTTCAACCTATGAATATTTTGCAGTTTTCTTTATATTCTGAAATTTGAATTTGTAATAAGGCACTGACTTTGCCGTATTTTCTTATTTCAGCAATAAAATACTATCTCTTCAGGCTAGAGCTGTGATTCACCGAATGCAACGTTCAACAATCACCACACACGAAGAGCTAAGTTCCATAAAACAATGGAATTTATTCAAATAGCGAGTGACTGCGATACGACCGGCCACTCACAAAGTGAAACCCCAGCTCGGGGGCAAGCCATCACATCAAAGGCTGAACTGGACCAACACACGATAGTCCATTCAATAATTCGTTCCTAGAGCGTGAACGGACTCCAACTTCCCAGAGTGTGAATTGGAGTATAAACATTCAATAATTCGTTCCCAGAGCGCGAACGGACTCCAACTTCCCAGAACGTGTATTGGAGTATAAAAATTCAATAATTCGTTCCCAGAGCGTGAACGGACTCCAACTTCCCAGAGTGTGAATTGGAGTATAAATATTCAATAATTCGTTCCCAGAGCGCGAACAGACTCCAACTTCCCGGAGAGTGAATTGGAGTATAAACATTCAATAATTCGTTCCCAAAGCGCGAACGGACTCCAACTTCCCAGAGCGTGAATTGGAGTATAAACATTCAATAATTCGTTCCCAGAGCGCGAACGGACTCTAACTTCCCAGAGTGTGAATTGGAGTATAAACATTCAATAATTCGTTCCCAGAGCGCGAACGGACTCCAACTTCCCGGAGCGTGAATTGGAGTATAAACATTCAATAATTCGTTCCCAGAGCATGAACGGACTCCAACTTCCCAGAGTGCGAATTGGAGTATAAACATTTAATAATTCGTTCCCGGAGTGCGAACGGACTCCAACTTCCCAGAACGCGAATTGGAGTATAAACATTCAATAAATCGTTCCGAGAGTGTGAACGGACTCCAAATTCCCTGAGTGCGAATTGGAGTATAAGCATCGAATCCATCGTTCTCAGAGTATGAACGAATTCCTGAAAGCCCAAATAGATGTGACTGACCATCCAGCGGCTAACTCCGACTTCCCAAAGTGTGAATCGAAGCATAAATGTGGATTACAGGTTCCTGGAGCGCGAACCGAAGCATCTGTGCGAACTCCGAGTTCACAGAACGTGAATGGAGTATAAACATCAAATTCAAGTTCCCAAAGTGCGAACCCAAGCATGCATGTTATCTCCGAGTTCCCAGAGTGTGAATTGGAGTGTAAATACCAAGTCGAAGTTCCCGTAATGCGAACTGAAATATCGACACTAACTCCAAGTTCCCAGAACGTGAAATGGAGTATGAACATTAATTCCAGGTTCCCGAAGCGCGAACCGTGTTACAAGCATCGATAACTCTCGAGTTTCCGGAGTGCGAACCGAATTATCGATCTCAAATTATCTTAAGTCCCCAGAATGTGGACATGTGCTTAAAGTTTGCAATAAGTGCACTCAACCACCAAAACGCAAATGTTATTCCCCGAGACTAGGGGGCATAAAAGCTAAGTGTTAATCGCTAACCAAAGTGATACAATGTCCGAAGTTCGATTATTCATCGATCACAACTTGCGACCAAGATTCTCAGACTTGGCAAATAAAAAAACTCTACTTGACGGTAAAAACACCACAAGTGCATCGGACTGAAAACAAGACACTACAAACACTTAAGCACAAAAGAAATGAGAGTTGAAACAAAGAAACTAAATTTTATTTCAACTAACTGAAGACAAGGACTTATATGCAAATAAGTTCTTCCAAAAAATTTCCTATTAGCGGGGGCCGAACCTGCATCTATACACGGCCTACTAACAAAAAACGAAAATAAGTTCCTATCTACTAAAAAATCTGCTTGGGAGGCCGATCTATTCCTTCTTTCTTGGCTTCCTTATCAGCGGTTCGTCGTCAGAATCGCTAGGAATGGAAATCCTTTGTTTGGACGACCTCCTCTCCGGTGGTTGCTCTTCGGCCGGGGGCATAATATCTACGTCCTCCTCAGAACTTGAATCTAAATGAAGGCTCCCCGCCGGAGGAGTAAGAGGGACCGGACCCGCAACGGAAGATGGGATAGTGCCACCCGACGATACTATCCTCGCAGGTGCTGGGCTCTGCACCGCCGTGCCACCGCCAACACTACCACTTTGCCCCGCAGCTTCTAATTCAGCTTGAATCTCGGCCAGGATCTCTTCATCACGAATCGTCTGGGCTTGGCTGGGGGCATCCGCAGTCTGCATTGAAGAGTTGGAGGTCGGCGGAAGGTCACTAATGATGAACGGCAGGTTTGTGGAGAAGCAACCCTGCTCACCGAGCAGCTCGCTCACCATTTGGTCATCAAGAGATAATCCGCTCCCCTGCGCCGCCTCGGTTGATACTGCAGTCACAACAGTAGTCTCGGTGGTGATGGCCTTATCCCCTTTGCTTGATTCTTGGGTCGCGGCAATCGGCGCAACTCCAGTCGCTAAACAAAGATAAGAAGAGGTTATCAGTAACTGCTTCAGAGAAAACTCTCTATTTAGAAAACACTTGAGATAAATTCGGAATACCTCCCCCAGTTTGGCTTGCGGACGACTGAGCGGCCTCGGAAGTATGCTCATGGATAGGAGATAACCGTGGCTGTTCCGGGTCGTAAGCAGGAACAGATTGCGAACCGACCGTAGATACAGGCACTGACGAAGGTGGAGCGGTGACTTCAATGACAGTAGAATGATGCTCAATACCTAACCCCTCTCCAACCTCCAGAGATCGACCACCAATCATCTCCTTTTCTTGAGCAATAATAGCGTCATGGAGGACTTTCTTCTCATCATCAGTCAACAACCGGTTTTCAAGTTCAAATCGGTCGACCGATTCATCCGGATGTGCTTCCTCTTCATCCTCAACCAAACGATCCCAAGCGTTGCGGAGGTGCACCGGGTAATCTTGGAGCCAGGCCAAATTTCCATGTCTCAACACGTTGGCATTGTAAGTGATAAGCAAATCTTCAATATCGGCCTCCAGCCTGGCCTCCGCCTGTTGAACTTTCTCCTCAACCTCCGTCTCAACCGCTTGGACCCTGGCTACTGCCGCATCCCGTTCAGTCCGGAGAATCACGGCTTGTTCACACGCCTCCTGGGCTGCATTGTTCGCATCATCCCTATCCTTGGCGATTTCGGCGAATTTTGACTTAAGCTCGTTCAACTCCTTTAGGGCTGCGTCCCTCTCGGCAGTAACCATGGTGTTTCGATGGCCCATGTCCTCTACCGTGGCATAGTGCTCACGTTTCATCCTATCCATTGTTGCTTGGGCTTCATCGGCTTTTTTGATAGCCTCCATTTTGGATTTCCGAGAAGACTCGGCCTCAGTGTTTAGCACATCGATAATACGGCTCTTTTGGGCCAACTCAGCCTGCATTTTCTCAATGGTGGCCCCACGCTCAAAGGCCAATGACGACGCTTTCTCGGCCGCCTTGTACCACGCCCTGTATTGGGCATAAAAATCGTGCACATAATCGTGCGCCGTCTGCTCGGCCTCCGGTGGGATTCTTTTCAAGTGAAGAGGGAAGATGTAGTTGTCAAAGCAAATATTTGGAAAGTCCTTCTTCAGTTGAGCAAGCCTGATTTCTCCTTCTCCCGAAATTTCAGTAGGAGGTTGCTCCGCAACTATTGGAGGCATTGCCTCAGATCTGGGATGGCGAGGTTCATGCCTAGAAGATTGAGAGGTCGATTGGTAGTACGAGGAATCAGAAGGACTAGAAACATGGACAGGAGGTTGTACAGGAACTCTCGGAGGAGGAGTGCGCGATCGAGACCGATGTCTGTAATCCCTATCTCTCCGTTCTTGGCTTGAATACCCAGAGTACCTGCGGTCGTAACTCCTGTCATCTTCTCTCCGTTGTGAATCGTAATATGAGGAGGATCTGCGGGCATGTCGTAGGCTCCCTAGCATCGAACCACGTCCAGTCATAATATCTACAAAGCGAAATGAGAATAAAGTTAGTGGTTTCACGAAACTGATAACCTAAGACTCGGGACTATGTAGTGTCGTGAAATGTGTATGAATATGCATTTCCCCCAACCAACCAGAAGTGTCGACTGAGCTAGTGATAAAAGGCTCGCTCAATTCTAGAGTACGATGAAACTCCTCCAACCCGGCGTCATGCTGAAAAGACACATCATCCGGGATTGGAAGGTCGGTAAGCCCTTCGTAAAGACTTTCGGTTCGCGGAGGAAACATCTCGGAAATTCTAACTCCGGGGGAGGATCGGGCCGTGACAACCGACTTCCATCTCCCCTTCTTAGTTGACGTGATGACGGCTGCCTTGCCTTTTCTTTGCTCTTCAACATCCTGAGCCACGTCTGTAGGCTCCAACAACGGCTCGTCGTCAGTGTGCGTTCTTTCAGAATCAGCCTACTCGGCTATGATAACTTTGGGCTTCTTGTGTTTGACTCTTTTTTAGAGACAACCCTTAGTGCCCCGTCAAACAGTATGCTCTGCTCTCGTTCAATCAACCCGTAAGTTCGGAGGTTCCTATCCGTCAAGAGCAGCTCAATATCCCTATCTCCACTCGGGACCTCTCGAAGCACTCGCACCATCTCCTTAAAGTGCTCGCCCTCAGATCGCTGAATCGTCGCTGTAAAAAAAAAAGAGAAAAACATAAGTTTCACTTTGACCGCAATTGCCTTAGTAATTACTTGATAACTCAGCTACACTCACGTCTGAATAACCACCGTCGGGCAAACCCCGGAGGACACCTGACATAGAACCATTCCGTCCTATAGTAACTCAACCTGGTCCAGGACCCAGTAACCACTTGGCAGTTCCTCACCGCTTCCAGAAATGTGAAGGAAGGATAATCGCCTCGAGTTTTGAAGTTAAATAGATATCTGATCTCGGTCGGGTTCGGCGGTCTATGAAGGTACTCCATGAAGACGATGAATAAACTGTTCACGGACGCATATCCGTTTGGGTGTAGTTGAGACGGAGCGATCCCCAAAAAAGACAACACTTCCTTATATACTCGTTGAATGGAGGAAGTGTCGCGGCCGCGCACGCGTGGCGGTTAAACGTTGTATATTCCTCCGGCGGGTTGTGTGGTCTATCGCTCGGCCTGGCAATAACACGTCATCCAGTGACAGACCGTGCCTCAGGCATATTCTCCCTAACATGTCTTCAGAAATGTTCGATTGAACGGAATCCGACGGATTGGCAATGAAAGACGCATTGGGAAGTTCGTCCGGGGCCGGACCAATGATCTCAGGTTCAATATTTGAAACTTCTAATCTCGGAGCGGCTGTGCTTTGAAGCTCTTGCTGTTGCGAACTTAAAGGTTCCATAACTAGCTATCTCATGAGAAACCATCATTAGACGACAAAGAACCCGTGCGTTCCCTAGTGTAAAGTGTATGAATGTATGTTGTGCAGTGCCATGCATTACTTGAATAAATATCGCGGAGTTAAAGAAAATATGCAAACGACAAAGCTACGGAGTCCAGTAATAATGACCGTCATCGCTGACCGTCATCGTTGAACCGTTTGCATGATGGAAATTTGATTTAGATAGAAGTTGTTATAGTTCCATCGACGAGCTTCGAAAGGTGGTCAAATATGCAGTTTAATGTGTCCAAATATGCAGGAATGAAGCTCGTCGGAGTTATGCTTAGAAACGTCAAACTTTGGATCCATTGTAGAGGGTTCGAATCGATCACAGGGACCCCATTCGAAACCAACCTAACGTCAATTCTAATCGATGAATGGAAAGCGTGCTTCGAAACGATGATCAGGTGTCGAGTTCGAATCGATCAAAAATGGATGAATTCGAACCGATCTTTGTTTGGCCAAATCGCACCTATCAGAAACCCCCAACTTAACATCGATATCGTTCGAATCGATCCTCTTCGAACCGATATAAAGTTGAAAACTTCGAAACGATAGCCGATGGGTTCGAATCCATCGATTCGAATGAACCAATCGAATCCATCAATCGGTGCGGACTGCGTCACCCCCATAAGGTCATCCAAGAGATCGATACGAAATCCAAGAAAAATGACGCCGCCATCATCGATTCGAACTCGAGTCCATGTATCGGTTCGAAGCCTACCCAAACCAGATCTGGTTTTTCCAATCACTGAAGCGAGCAATCGATGAAGAGATGGATTCGAAATAGCTTTGCCGTTTGGATTCGAGGCTAATTACCTAGTTTGTGTGATGGATTCGAGGAGTTAAGGTCTTGGATCTGGATTGGTTCGAATACGCGATGCAGTGTTTTCTCCTTTGAAGCTTCGAAACGATGCGTAGCATAGAAAAATCGAGGCGAGAGTAAAAAGTAAAAGTGAAAAATTTGAAACCCCTCTGCTATTTATATGAAGCCTCGAAGGCAACCGAGACGATTCCTCTTCCGGTGGACTTGACCGGGTGCAACCAGTGAGAACGTGGATCGTTTCGAAACCATCCATTCGAAACCATTCAACTAATGCCTTGTGGGTTCGGAGTTAACATCACACTTCATCGATACGAAGTACACAGCAGAGTGACAAGCTGCATCGATGCGAAACTAACGGTGGGCGCATCGATTCGAAGCCCTTGTTCACATCAACGACTTCGTACCCATCCATGACCTATCGATACGAACTACTAGTTCGAATCCATCCTTTCACATCGGTTCGAATGTCAATTTCGAACCCATCGCAACACGAGTATACTCCATCGATTCGAATGTAGGTTTCGAACCCATCCATACTCCAACCCATCGGTACGAAATGCTACATTCACGCAACGCGGAGTCGTTTCCTTCAACCTTCTACATCGATTCAAGAGAGGATTGATACGAAGGAACCCTCCAAAGCAACCATCAAGCGTTGTCTCAATTCAAATTTCAAAATCGGTTCAGGAGAGAATCGATACGAAATTCAATAGCAAACGAAACTAACAACGACTTGTAAACGCACGACGTTAACAAAGATCAAACTAGCATATGTGCATATATATTGAACTAACATTCGATTTTAAGCATTTGCAGGGATCAAACACTTATCTTGTTACAAATGCAACAGCCAACGGCTAAGCGCTATTATACAGCAATCAATCATATCAACGCAAGGTTGCAGCAATATGGAGTACGAGTCTCAACAAAAAGAGAGCAACGATTGTTCGAAGAGAAGTCGTAGCTATTCAAAGCACGTCATGTTCCCACAAGACGTACTTTGGGGGGCAAAATGTTATCCTGCTTTTTGGCAAAGCCGCGACCCAAAAGATCGATCGAAAAATGGAGAATAGTTCGTCTCAGAGATTGGTCATACTTCGTTTTGCTATGGATATCGCTGAATTTTGTCCGAGTCCAGATTGAGCTACAATTGATAGGACACGACAAGAAACACCGTAGAAGTCAGCATCTCAAATTTCAAGTCAATCCGAGTTCGTATGCTCAAGTTATAATCGATTCAATTTGGAGGGGAAAACCAAGGTTTCGAACCGATGGCTGATCAATGGTTCGAACCGATCACCTTCGAATCCATCTACTTCGAACCCATCAGCGCGCCTCGGGTTCGACTCCATCACCCTCGAATCCATCAAGCATCAGTTGTTCGAATCCATTGACAGAGCCTCATTCGAACCCATCCAAAGAATCCTTGTTTGAACCCATCACAGAAGTCTTGTTCGAACCCATCACAGAGTCCTTGTTCGAACCCATCACAGAGGCCTTGTTCGAACCCACCTGTAAAGCTCCATTCGAATCCACTGGGTCAACTAACCATGATGACGTGTCTTTCATCGGTTCGAATGCGCCGAAGAATATGGAGTCGAAGCATTCAACTCGGAGCAAAACCCGGGTCGATTCGAAGTTTGCGCTCCACGTCACCACGAAGCCACGCGCCACTATGGTTTCGAAACCATCGATTCGTATGCATGGTTTCGAACCACACAGCCACGCCGTGAACCCTATTTCAAATCCATCATATCTCTCAATCCACTGATCCAAATGCCATGAAATTTTCACAGAAGTTTGCATTCATGTCGAAGAGTCTCCACGCCAAATTTCACCTCGATTGGACGAATTCTTGATCGATTCGAGTGGAGTTCGAATCGATGCCAAAGTGGGCCCAAACTTCCTGAGACCAGGCGTGTGGGCCCCCTCACGTGCCGGAAGTGGTCTCCCGAGTTTTCAGCGAAATATCAGCAGCCTACGCCTATAAATAGAGCTCCAGAGCCAACAGAAGAGGGATCTTTCGACACTCAAGCGCCCAGACTCTGCCGGATCGAGATCTCCATCATCCTACATCATAATTTTACTGTTGATTTCGAATTTACAGTTGTAATTTGCTGTTGATTGCTGCAACAACTTGTAATCATTGAAAGAAAAGCAATAAAACATCAAAACACTTCACAGTGGACGTAGGCAACACGCCGAACCACTATAAATCGCTTGTCTACGCATTTTCTTTACTGTTGATTGGAATTTTTGTTAGATGATATCTGTTTTGAACTTACATTCTTGACTATTATCTCTTCAACGACTCCCGAAGAGTGTTGTGCCCAATTTTGACACAATAATTTGAAATTGGCATTTTATGTGATGCTAACATCTGTGGATGCAGGAAAAACAGGTTAGAGGGATCCAACTGGACCCCTCAACATTTATTTAAATTATTTAATTCCCTCAATTGTGATTATATTGATATTCTATGATGAATTATAGTGGAATATTGAATGCTATGGTTTGATTGGATATAATTGGGTATAATGAATTACCAAAAATGTAAATTTGATTTTGGAAATGAAAATATAAGAAGTGAAATTGCAAGTAAAATAATTATAAAATAAATTTAAGAATGCATTAGGAAGAAATAAAGTGACTGTGAAGTTTTAATAAATAGAACTAGAGTATAAAAGGGAAAATTTGAATAACAGGAAGTTAAATGAATTTTAAACTATAGTGTTATTATTTAGGAGAACAAAACATTTATTTAAAATTTAAGATTTAAATTGTTGAAAAGAATAAGGAAGAAATTGGAAAAATCTGGAATTTGTATATTTCCGTTAAAGGATTTACAATCAAACGGAGGCTAATAACAATAATAATAAAACCTATAATTAATGAATTTTGAAATGAACTAAGTATGTAAGGAGATTTATTTCAAATGGAATAAATCGGAAATCAATTTGGAAAATTGATTTAAGGGATTGAAGTAGAATTTTCTCTAGATAACCAAGTACGTTTTTAAAGTAAAATTGTAAATATAAATTAAATGTTTAATGTTGTTTTTGAAGAAAGTAAGTTTTGTAAAATTTGTTATTTCTAACATTGTCTAAAATAAGTATCTTCTTCCAATTTATTTTAGCAGCAATTATTAAGAAATAACTGGTATTTCGTTTTATTAAAAGTAGAAATCTAGTTTTTATATTTTATTAAGTAACTTTATTTTCAAATGTTCAATTAGTATGTGTTTTAGTAAAAAATTATAGTAGTTTTACTTAAGTGTTTAAAAGTAAATTCCAAAGTAAGTATTTTTGTTTAATCTATTATCATAATAATTATTTAAAGAATGATTTGGTCTTTTGTTTTAAGTATTATTATAAATTTAGTATTAAAGTAAATTTTTTTTTCTAAATTGAATGTTAAATATATTTACAAATAAGTGTTTTTAAAATTATTTTAAAAATCTTAAGTTTTGTGCTTGGCGATTCCAGTGGCAATAGAAATACTTGGAATTTATTATGAGAAAGGCAGGTAGTTTTGAAAACTGCTTCCAAAGGAATTTGAAAGTGAAAATATATCTTGTGAAGATATTGTTGAGATAAATAAATAATTTGGGAAAAAATTATTTATTGTTTGATGGATGTTGTGAATATTAATTGATAGTTAAATAACCGACTATCAACATTGGACAATGCGTTGATCGTTTCAAGAGACCGGGATCGAGATTTATTTTTCGAAACCCACTTCGATCCGGTTTGTACGTTTTGTGAAAACGATTTTGGATTCGAAGATGGAGCAGTGAAGTGCAAGGGCTAGTCGCTACTAATCCTGAGGATATTTCGAAAATGGATGTAGTAGGAATAGTGCCTTTGGTTCCGTTCGAACCCGGAACGGACTTGTATGGATGAATGCTTGCGAAACATCGTCAGGTGGACGATGGGCATTTTAAGGGATATTTTTCTAAAAAGGTAACGCTTAGCCTCAAGCCTCATCAAATGGGAATGACTGAAAATCAGGGGATATGCAACAAGGCTTCGTGCGTAGCCCCCACTGGAGAGTAAGGTCATCCCTGTCTAGATGTCCCTTTTATTTCGGCTTAGTGGGCGGTTGCTGATCCCAACCGCGGGGTGATCTTATTCGGAACTGTCCAGTAAGGGATGGGTCAGCCTTGTGTTGCAGGGGATCGGGCGTGGTCCTCGGTACGGTGATCTAGGCCCCGTACTGTGACAGGTGGTACCCCATTGCCTAGTCATTAGTTGGAATCCATTCACCCTACGAGCCTTGTACGAGTTTTGTTTGTATTACCCACTCTGTGGCTAGTAGCTGGAATATAATGAATGTAAAAATTCGGCTATTTTATAAGTATTTGTATATAGACCCTATTATAATATCAGAGGATTTCTATAAAAAAATTGTTTTAGCTATCGTAAGGTAAAAACCCGACATGTTCATTTGTGGCGTGGTCTTACGAGGTGCTTTTGTTTTCAAGGGATTTTTGAAACTTTAATAATCAATTGGGTGTGATTTTCTCACGCTGGTATTCCAGACTGACTCGGGTGTTATTTAACTGTAATGCTCGGGTCAGACCGAGTATTATAGGATACAGGTTTTGATGCTGTGGAGCTCAGGAGACGAGCTGGATGACGATACATACTCTCGTACTTGTTTATATATATATATATTCCGCTGTTTGAGTTGTTGTGTATTCTTTTGTATGATATTGATGTTGAGCTGTGATTGATGTACTCTGATGATGTAATATATAAACAGAGATATTTAAGTTTTGAGTAAAGAGTATTTATTATCTATTATATTTTATTCCGCTGCGATGGTAAGATTCTGATATTGTTTCATGTTTTCTCTTCTTCTACCTCTTCTTCTTTAATCCAAATGGTTCGTATTTCTATACAACTTGAGTTGATTGTTGTAGATTAGTGTTGACTCAAAGGGTACGGATTTGCGGGTCGTTACACTTGCATTTTTCTAAAGTCTGGAAATTAGACTACTACATATAAAATCTGGGAACAAATGCAAGTTGAAGACATCAGTAGCACAAGGTTCAAAGATCAAGCATGCATTTAATTTTAAGTCAAAACACTAAAGTTTTAAAGGCAAAGCAAAATCAGTTTTAAGTATCCTAGAGCTTTTCAAATCTAAGCTTTGCTCTGCATAATTTCAGGCGAGTAACTCATTTATAAGTTTATTAAATAGGTAAAGTTGTGCATGCTTTATAAATTATAATTAAACTTATATGAAATTGCTGAAATGTTATACTTGTAAATATATGCCTGTGAAGATGATGATGTCTGTTGCATGTTGTTCTTCAAAATTTCAAACTCATGTTTGATCCCTGAATTATTCCTTTGACTTGTTTGCTGATAGGACTTAGACTTTTGAACAAAACATGTTTGTTTTAGAATAGTGTAAGTTCAAATTTTATATAAATTAAATATGATTGTCTGCAACCTGGGGAAATCAAGTTACACAGAGCAAATTAGCACAGAGTAAAATTTAAACTATATAATTTAATGTTTCAGGTTTATTAATAGAAACATCAAGTGAATGCATGAATTTTAAATCAAAAATTACTATTTATAGTGCTGTAAACAAAGAACAGTTTTAAATTTACAGTATTATACATATTTGATAAACACAGTGGATGTTGGCATTTGTTTTGATTGAAATTACTTCTGAAGATGGTGTAACTATCAAAGATTGTAGGAAAATTACTAAATTGGATTGAAATTAGATTTTGGTATTGTAATTTGGGAATTTCTGTTATGAACCCTAGTTTTACTAGGTTACTGTGTTTGCTCGAGTGTGATCTCCTCGGTTGATCGAGTTCAACCATGTTTCGCGTGTTGGTAGATGGTGGTTAGAAGAAATCGTCGCCGAAATTTGAGTGGAGATGGTGGCCGGAGGCGCGGGGGAATGACATGTTGACAGGTTGGTGGTATTGGGTATTGATTGTTTCCAAGTTTGGAAATTGGGTCGAAGTCTTGATTTTGTGCGTATGTCGATCAATTGATGGTTTGGTTGGCCTGAGGGGATGTACGGTGGCCGAGGGAAGGTCGCGGCGGTGATCAGCGGTGGCTAGTTTAGTTGTACAGGTGCACGGTGATAGGTGGCATGATGGGTGGTTTCAGGGATTGGGTTACTCGAGGTGATCTCGGGAAGTTTGAGTGGTAACTCAGAAGTAAGTTTGAATTTAACTCGAAGCAAAGTATAGGGTAGCTCGGGTTTGTGTAGTGTTGCAAGTTTTAGAATTTGAGCAGAAACCTATTTCCTAGGTTTTATAAAAATTTAAGTGAAAGTAGAAATGCAACCTTAAAATTTGAAAACTTGCTTGTAACCTGAATTTAGATATAAATTCAAATAATTTGAATCTTGGTCTTTGTAATTATTGAGTTTTTAAAATTTAGTTTGGGTTTTAAACCAAAACAGAAACTGTCTTTCTGTTTTTTTTTAAAATTTAAAAGTAAAGTTCAAATTGTAAATGGAAGTTCAACTGGGATTCTTAAACCTGAAACTTAATTATGAATTCAATAATTTAAATTTTGGTTTTTGAAACATGTTTGAATTCAAAATTTAATATGTTCAACCAAAATAGGAAACTGTTTTCTGTTTAAATTTTAAAAGTAAATTTTTAAGATGTAACTGAGAATTTTAACAAAATTTAAATCTGGAAAACTGAAATATGAAATACAAGTAGGTCTAAGTTTGAATTTAATTTAAAACTGGAAATTTAAATTTAGATTTAAAACTTTTTAATGAATAAAGGAACCTTGGTTTGAATTTGAAATATGAGTTTTAATTTATGAAACAAGATAAGTTTAAATTCAGTTTTTAAAACCTGAAAATTTATTTTAATGCCGGTTTTTAAAATAAGTTTTTTTTAAATTTAAATTTGTTTTAACTATTTTAGGAAAGGTTAAATAATTTGAATTTAAAAATGAAGATGGAAGAGTAAGTAATGTTTTAAATTTTTAAGATTGAATCTGGAATGAAAATTTTAAATTTTATTTCAGTTTGAAATTTAAAAAGAAATTTTTAAATTGAATTTAACAAATTGTTTAAATTACTTTGTATAAAGAAGAATGTTTCTTAATTTAGAACTTAAGAAATTGGTTTTATTTAAATTAATTTAAATGGAATATTAATTATTTAATTAATGAAAAATGTGGATGTTTAATTAAGTAATTAATAATTTTTAAAGTTAATTAATTAGATTTGTGATTAATTAATTAAGGTTAGTTAATCTATAACTAAGTATGGTTAATTAAGTTTTAACTAATGATTAAGATTTATTTAATCAAGTGATTAATGATTAATTAAGATTTTAATTAACCATTAATTAATTAATAATTAGAGATTAATTAAATTTTAATTAAATATTAATTAATTGATAATTAATAATGATTTAAATAAGTTAATTATTAATTAAGTAATTAAGAAATGTTAATGAGGTCATTAACTTAAGATTATTTAACATTAATTAATGTGATTAATTTTTGATAATTAATTAAATTAATTAATTAATAATAATCAATTATTTAAGTTTAATTACTTAATTAAGTAATTAATTACTTGGTGTAATTAATTTGATTAATGTGATTAGTTTAGATTAATTAAGTTAAATTAATTTAAACATTTTGGATTGTTTGGTGATTACTTATGTAATTAAGGGGTTTGTAATTACTTAAGGAAGTAATTAATTAATAATTACTGAATGTAATTAAAGATATTTATTATAGAAGTAATTTGGATTTAAATTACTTTGAAATTAATCAAAGGATTAATTTAGATAATTAATTAAGAGTAATTAATTTATGGGATGAGTAATTAAAGTAGTTAATTACTGAATGGTTATTAATCATGGGTGATTAATATATATGGTTTAAATTGAAGATTAATTACTTATGTTGTGACGCCCCACCTCTATACCCACGCTAGCCAAGAACACTCCGGAGAAGTGCGGTCAACTAGCACGGAGAATAAGGCTGTTGAGGAGCGACCATCCATGTAATAGCTTATCACACGGTGGCTATAATAATCTTCGGAAACAAACATAGAAATAATCATATCACAAATCAGTCACAGATATCCATATCACAAAGGCGGAAGAAGATATGAATATATAACTAACACATGAAAGTGTACATCAGAGTAGTGGTCAATAAGATCCACGATAATACAAAAGAATAGCAACACGTGCTATACAAAAGAATACAACTATGAGTCTATATCTCAAGTGTATACAGCAAAAACTGCTAATCTAAACAGTTAGCCAAAAGTCAGAGTGATGAATCCCTGGGAAGAAGTCAAGCAGAAGCACCTGTAACATCTCGGTCTGATCCGAGTATTATTTAAGAAAATAATAAACGGATCAGTCTAGCTATAAATATCAGATGACATGATATAACATAAAAGATATGGCATAAACATAAACATCCATAACGACATACCGCTATAAGTATGTAAATAATGATCAACAGAAGATCAATCAATAAGAGATAATCAATATCACAAGAATCTTCTCAAAGATTCGAAGGGGGCATCATACCCTAAACTTGTACTCATAACAAGTCAATGACACAAATTCCAGAAATCAACACGAGAAATCCAGAAATCATAAAAAGGGAAAGAGGCCTATCACATGACGGTCCGAAGACCATGGGGAGCTACCCCACATGTGTGAGTGGAATCACACAGAATGAGGTCAAGACTAACCAAAAAGCAGAAAGGTATGTGTGAATGGAATCACACAAGTGGTGTCTAGTCTAACCTTGCAATGAAAGAGACATCGCGCAATTGCTAGTCTAATTCATAAAGCGATCATCAAGATCAACGAGAAGTGTCAATTACACTAAGCTAGTAAATATAGAAGTTTAGCTTCATGTCCCATAACCACTTGCTTAACTTAAATATTTACGAACAAACTGTAAATCTTCACTAATAAAATTGTCACAAGGGGTTCAATCGAACAAGTCCAAGAATTAACCGACGAAGTGAACGCAAGCGTTTCATACCACTTGTTTTACTAAGTCGTTTAATTAGATTTCTCATCCGAGTGAGGTAAAGGCTTGTATATACTAATAGATTGGAAAACGGTTTAAGAAAAATATTTACTACTAGTATTGAAACCTTCATATTTTAAAGTGACAAATCACAGAAGCGATTGTAGAAACAATCAATCACAAAGATCACATTCGAAGATGTGATAAAAATCCAAGGAAATCAGCTCAGGAAGTTCGGTTGAATGTTCTTCAGATAAGATCGCCTACGCAGAGTTATACGGGGTTCGACCTAAAGCGCCCCGTCACGGCAGCGCCCCGTCACGGTACGACCTAAGTGAAGACAAGCGGCTTACGACCTAAAGCAAAATGAGGTCTAACGACCTAACGACTCAAGGGTCATACGACCTAACGACTCAAGGGTCTAACGACTCAGCGACTCAAGGGTCCAACGACTCAGCGACTCAAGGGTTAACGACTCAGCGACTCAAGGGTGAACGACTCAGCGACTCAAGGGTGAACGACTCAGCGACTCAAGGGTTAACGACTCAGCGACTCAAGGGTGAACGACTCAGCGACTCAAGGGTGAACGACTCAGCGACTCAAGGTTGAACGACTCAGCGACTCAAGGGTGAACGACTTACGAGATAACACGCGAACGACTTACTGGAGCTTAGGTCGGAGACGACTTACGAGATAACACACGAACGACTTAACTCTTAACTCGCAGCCGACTTAGCACTCTAACTCGTGAACGACTCAACACAGGCGAACAGAAATACAAAGGCGGTGACTTTTCAACGCGCGCGACTTACGACTTAGGCTTAACTCGTGGACGACTTAGCGATGGCCAGAAACGACTTAACTCCGAGGCAGTGCGACCTAACTGCAGTTTTTTGTCAAAAACGCTAAAAATTGGAGTTTTTCGCCAATCTAATCCAAACCAAATGCAAATGCACATGCTAAAGTGATGGGGAATCATTCCCAACAGTCCAATATAGTTATAGGCTAGAATTGTGAGATAAAAATCTCACCTTTGCACTAAAATTTATGAAGATGAAGCTTGAAAGCAAGGAGAAGCAATCCAAAGCTTGAATCCAATATCTTCTACTTGAATTTGGAGTTGAATGATGGAGTTGCAATTGAATTTGAGCTTGGAGTTTTAATTTCCCATTCTCTTCACCATTAATGCTAAAGCTTGAGTTAGTTAGGAAATTTATGAAGAGTGAGGAGAAGAGGGTTGGAACTTGGGCTTAATAGGCTAAACTAACCCAAAGTCCAAAGCGGGAAAAGTTAGTGAAATTTCACTAACTCCAAACCTATCGATGTTTATACTTAAAAAGTTGTAAACGACATTTCGAACTCAATGGAAGTGGTCTCGAGTCCTAATTTGACCGTTTGCAAAAAGTAGTTTTTCGGACCAAAATCCGATTAACGATTTAATATTTAAATAAAAATATTTAAATGTAAACTCGATAAATATGCGGGTTGTTACATATGTAATTAATTATATAGAGATTGATTAAATATAATCAGAAATCATTAATAAATTAATTAATGATGTAATTTAGAATTGATTAATTAAGGTATAATTAATAATGAATAAATGATTAATGTAATTAATTTTAGCTAATTAATTAATTTAGCAATTACAAATTAATTATTTGCAAAGGGTTTAATATAATTGACTTGTGTAATTAGTATTAAAGGCTAATTATTTATTGTAATTAGAGATGGTTAACCGGTAAGGATTAATTGAAATGAATATTGAGATGGTGATTATATTAATTGATTTGTAATCAATTAATGATTGAGATAAGCAGAATATTGATTAAGTAATTAATTTAATTTATTTTAAATTAATTAGAGATTAAGTAATTAATTTAATTAATTTTAAATTAATTATAAATGGTGTGATCATTAGATCATTGCTTATGTTTGATGATTGGTATTAATTGCCATGTATGGTTTGTAATCTCAGTTATGAGATGAGTAGTGTATGTGATATGGATGCATTGGTTGCTTTGGATGATAATATGGATTATCTGTTTATGATATGAATTACCTGTTGATAATGATAATGTTGATTATCTATTGTGTTGTGAATTATCTATCTGTGTATATTTAGATAATGAATTGAATTGTTTTAAACTTTTAAAACAACTTGGCCTTAAAAGACACGCTTTGGATTTCGATGAGACCGGGATCGGGTTTCCATATTTGGATATCCGAAAACCACATCGATTCCAATTAAACGTTAGGACGTGAATCCAAGTGGAGCAAGTAAAGACTCGAGGTGTAAAGGCTATACGTCAGTATAACTCTGTGGGTGATTCTGTAATGAGTTGACGGAATAGTACTTATAGATTGGAAATGGTGATTCAGAGTGCAAGGGTTATTGTCGTTAACTCTGAGGGTGATTCCAAAATGAGTGTAACGAGATAATGCCTTCGGTTTTGTTCGAACCCGGAACGAACTTGTATGGATTGAATGCTTTCAGAACATCGTCAGGTGGACGATGATCATTCTAAGTGTTATGTCCTATTAAGGTAATCGTAGCCTCAAGCCTCATCAACCGGGAATGGCTAAAACAGGGGTGGTGCAGCAAAGCTTCATGGGTAGCCCCCACTTGAGAGCAAGATTTATCCCTGTCTAGAGGTCCCTTTATTTCGGCTTAGTGGTGCGGTTGCTGATCACAACTGCGGGGTTGTCTTGTTTGGAACTGTCCAGTAAGGAATGGGTCCGGCTTTGTGTTGCAAGGGAGCGGGCGTACTCCTCAGTACGGTAATCTAGGCCACGTACTGTGATGGGCGGTACCCCAGTAGCCCAGCCATTGATGGAATCCAAAATACAATAAGTGCCAACCGTTTTGATTGTACTACCCACTTTAGTGGCTAGTAGCTGGAATTTAATAGATGTAACAATTTCGGCTATTTCTTATTTACTTGAAAACCCTAGACACTATTATAATATCATCGGATTTCCTATCAAATGTTTTGGTTAGCGTAAGGTAAAAACTTTTCCATGTTTATGTATGGGAAGTCTTACGTGATACCTTTTCTTTTCAAAAGTTTTCAAAGTTAAGCAACTTTAACCTGTTACTCACACCAGACCCATGTCTGACCCGGAGTTATTTCTGTTTTTCTTTAACTCTTGGTTACTCAAATTTTTACGAGTATCCAAGGGAATTCAGGTTAGGATTGACGAATTGTAG
Organism: Allium cepa; assembly: GCA_030765085.1. NCBI lineage: Eukaryota > Viridiplantae > Streptophyta > Magnoliopsida > Asparagales > Amaryllidaceae > Allium > Allium cepa. Next base: position 834,280,728 of record CM060941.1, read on the forward strand.
AGGAGCATATGGAGCAGGAGGCTTCTGCGTATAGTTATATAGTTTTCCGCTGTGTTGGTATTTTTTTAGTGTTTCTGTAATGTATTGAATTGTAATAACTAGACAGGTGTTTATAACTGTCTACTATGTGTTGTATTGTCTATGTAACTCTGATATTTGAAGTATACTATGTAATACTTATGTTATTAATATAATTTATTCGTTCCGCTGTTGAGATTCTTGTGTTTTTTTTTCTTTCTCTTCTTTCTTTTCTCTTTTCTATCCCTTTCTTTCTTAAGGATGATACGACTTTTTGTGGAGAAAAAGTCGGGTCGTCTCAAAATAATTAAAAAACAAAATAAGAAGTAAATAATAATAAATATTGGATTTCATGGACGACCCCCTTACTTGGGTCGATCGAGCGCTTATAGGGCGACGGTCGACCGGTCAAGGGGTGGCAGCTAAGGTTTGAACCTTAGCCAAACGACCCGAATTTAATTATTTTAATCAAAGGTTACGGTTGATTCGAGCACCTAAAAATACAGGCCTAACCAATCACTTCTCTTTTCATATTGTCTTATCCAAGCAGCGAAACTCTGTCGTTTTCCCTTCTTCACTATTTGTAAAATTATAAAAATGTAATATATGTATATATCGAAGAAGGATGGAAAAAAAAGCGAACCAACATTACAAAAGAAAAATGTAAGATTTTATAATTATAAATCTATATTCCACTTAATCCAAATCTCTTCTTAGATCTGTAATTCGAATAATATGTATGTACCATGTTATACATATTTTTGGTATTTGAATGGAAAAACCTGTCATGTAAAGGAAAGGATTCAGATTTTGGAGATTTGAAAAGGTAGAAAAGTGAGTGAGAAATTATATAATTTATTTATAACATCGAAATTTATATCATTAGATTTTATTTAATTATTATGCCTAAATAAGATCTGATGAATTGTAGGCTTATAACAAACGTATAGGAATATCACTTACACATTCTATAAAATAGGCAACTGGAATAGGAATATCATGTACAACATATCTAGAAATTTGAATTTAGTCCCTAATATTTACCATTGTAAAATGTTTGTTTATTCTAAATTTATAATGGGTTGAAAATTAGGTTGCCCTAGTTAACTTGAAATATGAATTTCTATGTTTTAATTTAATTAGAATGAGGGATAATTTAATTATATCTATTTTTATTAACTTCTAAAAATTATCCAATTTCTAAAATATGTATAATAGTGCGTCGTTTGAATCAACAAGAAATATACAAAAAGGAAACAGATGCGTAAAGTGTGGATATTCTTCTTCATAGGTTACACTATGTATTTCAATAAGAAAAAGAAGAAAATTCCTTGTAATTTCAAATGGAGCAAAAAGTCTAATTTTAGGGTAATTTATGAAAAGTTATAATGGTAATCTTTTTCGAAAGGATAACTTTAATAAATTAAAACATAAAGGAATGTTCTAGTTTAGAATTAATAATTAAAAAATAAGAATATTTATACACACACACGCACATATGTAAACCGTGCATATCAATTAAAAATAAAGACATGTATAGCCTGATTTACGATAACATTTGTATTAGTTATTTTGTGTATTAAATTATAAGACTAAAAAGGAAGGAATCAGAATTCCTAAATTTGTGGACATTAACTACAAATTTAGTGGACAATAAATTTGTAGTAAATAGAGAGTTAAATGAGGATTGATTATAGAATTTTATATGGCATTGATGAGGAAATTAAATAAGTAGATTAAGTGGATTTTAAAACGGATAAATGTCATTAAGGATTGTCCAATTTTGACATTAGTGACTAATAATTACACACAATGGACATTTATTAGACGAAGAAGAAAACTAGAAAACCAAAGCTTAAGCATATAAGATAGAGATAATTACGTAGCGAATAAGTAAATATTAATACTATTAAGTACATATAGAAGGCAATATAATTTTCATAGTAGGAAATTATATAGCTTCAATTATACGTTTAGTACGAGCATTGAATTAGTGGGTCTAGCCTAACATTTAGGCTTTGGATGATAGGTTTGGATTAGTGGCTTTGGGATGGGAAGTCAGTAGAGTTGCACAATAGAAGTATGCCCTTCACTTAGAGGCTGCGGCAGTTGTGTATACTTACTACTGATGTGAGACATCTCCAAACATAGGACCCGTGGGGATAGGATATGCGCTGCGGATTAGTAAGGAAAATAGGGTTCGCCTCAGATTTGAAGTATTAAATGGTCCAGAACTTTTAAAAGAAATTGGGTCTTCTTCGTTTCTAATAAGAGGTATTAAGTAATTGAAAGAAGTATTTTCCTTGACTTACCTAAGTTAGTCTAAAGGGGATGTCAACTGTGTAAGGTTAGCATGCTATGTCAGTAGTTGGTACCGGTATTTAATAGTAGATCTGGCATATAGGCTATGACTACCATCGACAAAGACTTAGGTTATGCCCTAACGAATTTGCTTTTGGTAGTGTAGAATCTATATGGGAGATGCACATACCTTAAATTAGATGGTTATACGATAATTAGTTTATCGGATGTAGGTTAGTTAACACTTAGATGAGTCTTTGTGATGCATTAGTAGCACGGTAGTTAAATTATTATAAAGTGAATATAGAGGTCATCGGCCTCTATAGTTAGAACCGATTGACTAGCATTTACATTGTAGAGGGCCCGCTTATAGGATTGAGGAATTACATGGTCGTTGGGTCTAACTCCTCTCTATTTAAGAAGTATTAAGTGATCGGAGTTTTTGGGTAGTGAAACAGTAATATGTGTGTGTGTGTGTGTGTGAGTGTATGAATAAGCATATATTTACATAAAAATACCTTGGAGAAGGCTAGGATATATCGTATGTGCATATAAGATTTAATGGATTAGCCATAATTAATAAACATAACAGTTAAATGGAAATCGATTGGCATAAACTAATGATATGGGTAAGGTATGTAATTTTCCAATCACTAGAATGTTGTTCTAACCTCCTTCTCCTCATAACAACCAACATGATAGATTTAGAAGGATTGGATACTGGAGCAAGATGGGAATTGTATATGGTGAAGTCTTCTTGTTCATGCTCGACGCGGACAAGACGACTAAATATCTAAGGAATGATATTTCTAGGTAGTAGCCTTAGTCAATATGTATGTTATACTATATTTTTGAATTCTGCTGTGATTTTATATTGATCTCACTCTGATATACTTATGTTTATTACATATTATAAAAACCAACGATCCATACCCTAATGGACTTGCATTTCGATTTAGTCGAAGACCCATCAAGTTGTGGATTGTTAGAAGACATCTTTATGCATGGTTTCGTGATGGTTGTTGTTTTGAGTTATTTTGATGTGAATATTGTATTAGTATACTAGACATATACTATGTTATATATATATATATATAATTATTGATCTCTACATTTAGACATAGTATGACCCGTGTATTATTTACGTAATACTCTGGTCGGTCTGAGACATTTCAAGTTCAAGGACGATGAAATCAGCTTATGATTTGTCGGCATAGTGGAGACTTGATATTTAGGATTTGGTACATATTATTTGTTTAATATAGCTCCATTATATGCATACCATTGTGCTGTATATATATATTGTAGACACATTGTATGTTATTCGAGATGGTGGACATTGAGATGTTTCGTGTTCATACTGTCTCTAATATATTCCATATTGTATATTTTCGTTGCGATACAGACTCTGTGCTCTCTATCAATTATTGTATATTGTGTATTGTTCCATCTAAAGACATAAGTATTTATTGCTTTGAGCTATACCGTTATGTATATGTCAGTTACTTATTAAATTTTGAATACGTACCAGTGTTAGCTCAAGGGAATACTCACGTGTGCAAGCCCAATATCGCCTCATTCTCTGTATTATCTGACTGTATTACTTAGTAATACTTTTGGATGGTATGGATATAGAAGTGGGATGTTTCATTAGGACTCCATAATGTACTACATGTGTCACATTTGCGAAAATGTGTGTGTGATCTGACCATTGTAGTTGCACCTAGTTAATGGAAGGAGGTACAGTTGGAACCTAGGCCGAGCATATCCCATTGTCCAACTTGCATTGTCGAACTTAGGGTGAAACGACTTAGGAATAAAGTAGTAAAGTTAGTTAGATTGCATTGAGGAAATAATCTTGTGAGAGTACTTAGGAGCCTAAAGAGAAGGTGGAGGCTGCTCATGCTCAATCATTTTTCGATACATTCCTTAATTTAGTCTAATTTCTTTAGGTTGGATTACTTTAGGGTTAAGATTGGATGCTACACTAGGTTGTTATGCATTCATGTTTGATATGTCATCTTATTACATTTCATATAAGGTGCATTAGCTGCATTTCTACATCATAAGTATAGAAATTGCAAGTTGCATGGTGTAACGACCCGTTAAATTCGATGATTTTAAATGTGATAATTTAATAGGATTTCTAGTTTAATTTAGAATGAAATCCAAATGAATTAAGCAGAAAAAGGATTCTCACCTGGATATGGAATTTAATATGAGAAATTTATGAAAATGTTAAATGGTTTTAATGCAATGAAAGATTTTAAATGGTAAATGGGAATAAATTAAGGAATCATATTAGTTCCAGTTAATAGATTACGACTTGAATGAGATTCCAATTTAATAAAATCATTTAAATGTTATGATTTGATTTTTTATGGAATATGAGAAATACAAATGTAGGAATTAGATATAGTAATTGTAATTTTATGTTAAAAATTTAATATTTATATGGCAATAGATTTGAACAATGTAAATTTTCATACTTAGTTTTAAGTTAAATTTAAGAAACCTATATAAATGTTAAATTAGTGAATATTAATAAAAATATTAACTTGAATGGGATTCATTTATAAAAAAATAAAAACTAGTGGAGATTGTTACATTTGGTTGTAAAATAGATAATGACTAAATAAAAGTGACCGTTGAATAAACCAATGCAATAAGCATAGATAAGTAAAATTTAATGAATGATGTCAATAATAAACGTACTTAAAATAGTAATAAATTAATTAAGGATATAAATAGTAAATTTGTGGACATGGTTGGTAAATATAACTAAATAATATGAAATAAGTATGCATTTATGATATGAAATATAAGTCAATGCAAATTTCACCTATAAATGTCAATTTATTTAATAGCAGGGTTTTAAATCAAGTAACGGATTTGTTAAAGTTTTAAATTGGTAATTTATAAAATTTAATGTAAAATTTATTGCAGTTAAGTGACCTAATTTTCAGTTAGGATAAATTGATTTTTCGTAAAAGATTGTAAATTCCAGAGGATGTAACCAATGTTAATTTCATTTATAATATAACAAGTTGGATCTATTGTAGTGAATGGAATTTAATATTCCATCATTTGAATTAAGATTAATAGAGATATTAAGGCAATATGATATAAACCATGCTAATTGTACCGTAAATTGAAATTGATTGAATAGCTAAATCTGTGCATACCCAATTTATTGAAACAGATGGTAAAGTTTTAATTTATTAAAATCAGCAAATTGGAAGTTAAATTCAAGTTATAATAATTGGTGAAATAATACGCAGTAAAATTGTAATTTGACTAAATCAATGATAGGTAAGAAATTTTATTTTAGTATATTGTTAATAGGTACGTATGGGAGTAGAGTTGGCTTATTGAGATAACTATAAATTGTTTACCTATGTGTATAATTTAGTGAATTAGATCTAAATCCATTTCAATAAAACGTAATTAATCACTACGTGGATATAAATTTAGTTGATTTCGGAAAATCAATTAGGGAATTGAATTTTACAGTAATGTAAAATTTACCCATAGGAAATTGGTTGGACTGAATTTAGAGGAATGGAAAGAAAAAAAATTAAGTTAATTTCAATAATTGAATAAACGGCAATAAATGAAATTAACACTGAAATTTATAGACTTATCAACTTTTAGTTCACATCTAAACTTGTTAAATCATTTAAATTGATTAAGAAATATTTAAGCGATAAAATTTGGTCAATTCTGAAATTTTGATAAAATTGGATTTTTATAATTTATTTTAATTTATTTAATGAATATAAAAATAGCCATTTTGGCCACGGACTCGGATTTCGACGAAACCAGTTTCATCGGATCCGTATCGGTGAATTATTATAGGGTTTCAAGTTTCGGATCGATCGGACCTGTCGTTTGATCGTACGGACGCGAAACGCCTTGAAATCGATTTAATGAAAATCAATTTTGAAATCAATTTAGAAATTTTGTTTTCAGCATAACTTCTTCATACGATCAAATTTGGAAGCGAAAATTTTTCCATCACGTTTAGAATATTTTAAATTACCTATCTGGATATATGGGTTTAATAAATTTCGTTCCGGGGTTAGAACGGGCTTTTTGGGCCAACTACCGGTTAGCACGTTCGTAATTCGTACCCACCCAGCCTTCTTCTATTTGTCTATAAATATGCTGGGATAAACCCTAGCCTCCTTTCTATTGTCATTTGGCTGTACGTTCATTTTTCTTCATCTCTTTCTCTTCCTTAATGGTTGCAAAACCTAGATCTATCTACAATTCAAAATCACAAGTAAAAATTCAAACTCTCCACAAAAATTCCAGAAAATTTTATGTTAAAGTTCTCGAGACACGTAATCTGCTGGTACAATTCGTTTTCTGGTTTGGATATTCATTTGACCAGAGAAAAATCGACGAAGTGTGGGCCGTTCATCATCGTCGTAATCAAAGGCGATGGATCGGCAAACCCTTCCTGGGTTTGGTAGATATCAGCGAGTGGAATTCATCTATGGTGGTCAGGCGTCGAGCGAACGGTTAGATCAGCCTATATAATTCGTTTAGGGTTTTGTTTTGGACGGCGGCGCGCGACACTTGGGGAGGCCAGTCTGGGGGTGGAGGTGCGGCTCGGCAAGAGCTTCGAGGTGGTGGTGGTTAGAGGCGGCCAGGTGGTCGGAGGTGATGGGAATCTTCAGTCAAAGCTTCGGTCAACCATATGGAGTTGGTTCGTCCCTGTTTTGTTTCGTGCGTTGGTTCCTGGAAGAGGAAGGAGCGGCTTCGCTGATGTGGCAAGTTGATGGGGAGGTTGATTTTTTTGGTTATTTTATTTTTAATTCGATTTCAACTCGTTTAAATACAATAACTTGCTCATACGAACTCCGTTTCATACGAAATTTCTTTTGTTAGGATCGTAATAAAATTCCGGATCCGTTGACGCTGGTTTAGACTATTTTGGAGAACGTCGAATTTTTGGGTTTAAATCGGATTTAAATTCGATTTAAATTCAAAAGGTGAGTGTTTTAACTCACTCACAACTACTAAAAGTTTTTATGTTTGTTAAATTTATTTTAGATATGAGTAGAAGTTTATTTATGACTGTTTGGCATGTTTATTCAGCATATTTGTTAATTCGCATTTATTTAATTTAACTGTTTATTTAGTTTATTTATTTCATATTAATTGACAGTTAGAAGTTATTTTTTTGCATATAAACTGCTAGAAAACAGTTATAAAATTTATTACTGAATATAAACGGTTAGTTTAATAGTTGTTAAATTTATTTTGAATATAATTGCCAGTTATTACCTGTTATTTATTATCTGACATATATTAATATTGATTTAAAATTGGATGATGATTGAAATTGTTGATTTATGATTGATGGATGAATGGATGTTTATTGTATATCATTAAACTGCAAGTTATCATGCATTTTTCATTTCTTTCGGGATTGTGGTTTGAAATGATATACAACCGCAAAATTTTATTTTTAAATTGCGGATTGAAATGATAAATATCCGTATCACTTGACCATAGAATAGAAAATTATATACAGGCACCGTGGTCTATATATAAAATATTTTAAAGTGATTTCTATGGTTCGTATGGAATACGGTTTATAAATTTTAATTTTGATATTTTCTTCTATATATATACATATGAAGTTAGAGATTTTGAATTTTAAGCTGTGTATAAATCTCTTAAATAAAAAGGGAAAAATTGAGAAAAATGGAGTTTGGTAATTATATCATATGTTTAATGTTTAAGTTGGAAATTTTAAGATATGATATTTATAACTGGACTTTTCCAAGATAATTAAAAATGAATATGTTAGTATAAATTAAATTTAAGAAAATATTTAATTGTTAGAAATTGGAGTTTTATTTATGGATTTTATGTAAATATTCTAGACTAAATAATAGTACGTTTAATTTGCTGAAAGAAAATTTCCAACTTTAGTTTTGAAATATAAATACTCCAAATGGATATATATACATAGAAATTGAAGTAGCTTTGGAACTTGAGAGTGATATTTAAATTTTGGTTTAGACTTTAAATAAAGAAACATATTTGTAAAGCCATGGAAATTATTTTCTTTACAAAGTTACCTTAAAGTTAAACCATTTATTTTATATACCGTTGAATATCCAAACCATTCAAGTTTTAGAAGTTATGGTTTTAAAAGCATGAATTCCGAAGTATTATGTTTTGAAAGTATAATTCAAATGTTTGGTTTCCAGATACTATAAATTTTAAAGAAGTATGATTTTGGAAAAGAACTATATTTGGATGAAATGATATCATATTGTTTTGGGTTTTAAGATGATATCGTATTCATAGTTTTGAAATGGAAATTTTTATTCTGATTTTAAAGTATAAATTATTTTAAATGACCGCGGTGTTATAATAACGATTGGTTGGCAAAGAGACCGGGATTGGATATGGACATACTCTCTGTCGATACTGAAAACCACTTTGACTAACCGTGTACGCGGTAGAGATTCCAGAATGAAGTAGGTTGGTGGCGGCGCTTCCTGTAACGTAAATACGTGGACCCGACTCCCGTGAGTTGGCATAAGGTGGCTAAAACAGGAGCGATTCTCAGGCCAATGAGGTCATTCCTCTGATCGGACACTCCTCTTCGATATTATACTTTGACTTTGGATTGATTCAGTGGCCACTTTTATTTTGATTTTGGGGGAGTCTGTTCGAGGTGGGCGGCAGCTGCGCGCTGCGCGTTTCCATCAGCCCGGATAGCAATTGGTATATCTACCCTGGCATTGCCTAATTGTGCCGTGTCACCTACCCTATCGCGCCTTGTACGAGTTTGGATTTCTCCCGTAGCCCGTGTGGTATCCTCTGGTGGCTTCCCGATCAGGAGGGACTATGATATTGGATGGACTACTGGGACTATTATGTGTTAAGGTGGAAAATGTAAAGCCTTAACGCTATTTAAAAGTAAGTTTATTTTATAAATAGACACTATTATAATAGCGCAATATACTACATAGTAAATAGTTTAACGGATCCTTAGGAGATGTAAATCCCGAGCATCTCTTGGGTTACTGCACTCATATTTATTTTTGTAAATTTAACTTACATAAGATCTTTTAGTTCTGACTCGAGTGTTTTTGTCGTTTCAAATTCGCTCGGGTCAGTCCGAGCGTTTCAGGATTTGAAGATTTAACTCTGAAGGACGAAGACGAAGATTTGTATTATTATTATTTATAGTATTGCACTACACTCACACTATATTCCGCTGCGTTGATATTATTGGTATGTAAACTCTGATATTTAAATGCATAAAGAAGAATCGAATGTTTTGTAAACAGTTTTATAAACTGAATATTTTATTATTATATTTTATCCTTCCGCTGTGAGATTCTATTTTGTTTTATTTCTACTCTGTTTTCTTATTTACCTCATAACAATCCGCCCTTCCGTATGGTTTGAATTGGCACGTGTGTCTGTTTAAATCGTGCGAATAGGTGGGACGTTACAGTTGGGATCAGAGCTTTGATTTAGCAATGAACCTTAGCTTTGTGGGGTTTGACTCTTGTTAATAGGGTATTAATACCCTATGGGAGTCGCTGAGTGTATATATATGAGAGAGCGTATTTGTTAGTGTTATAAAAAGATTTTGATATTGTGTTAATCTGTTCCGTTTTGTATTTATAAATATTGATTGGTGCATGGGACGCTATGACATCAATAGGGATTTCTAAACACTTAATAGGACAGACCGACATAATATTTGTTTTAATATAGGTGAATGAAATAATTTTGCCTATTATATTTTCTATATATATAAAAAAAATTCAAATGATATCTATATTTGGTTGCGATAGATTGGTTGTTAGGAATAAAATTTATAAATAATAAGAAAAATAGGAATGAAATTAACATCAATGGAATTTGGAGATTTTAGAACTTAAGTTTGGGATTTTGAAAATCTGCTTTCAAAGGATTTATGGAATATAATGATTTGGTTTATAAGTATTTTCTTATATAAATATTTAGTATAATTCGAAAGAATTGTTTAAAGAAGATTTTGGAGAAAATAAGTTTCGTACTTTCCTCTCTGTCGTTGGAAAATAATTTCGGTGATGGCGGCCGCATCATCGACTTTCATTTTCGAGTTTCGAAGGGGAAAGGCCACTGTAGTAAATTCTACTGCAGATTTATTTTGAAATTATCTAAAATTTAATTGTTTTAAATATAATTAGAGGTATATCAGTTATAAGAATATACTTATTTATTGAAAATTAACCCGGTATTTAATTCTAAATTTCCATTAATTAATTGTTTCAATTATGGTAGTGAAACAGAATTTAATTAATAATTGAAACCCTAAATAAAATAAGAGACTTAAATGCTAAGCATAAGGGAAGTTAAAAATTTTAACTTATAAGAAAAAAATAAAAGTAAAGATTTATTGAACAATGAATGAATTAAAAGAATTGAGATAAACTTGTATAAGTTCTTTTGCATTTTCTTTAACATAAATAACTTACCAAATATAAAAAGTTGAAATTTTAAATAAGAGATTGGAATAGAATATTATACAAGAAGAAATTTTGGAAATAATGAAGTATTCAATGAATTGCTATTATAAATAAGAATTTAATGGGATAAACTTAAGTTATAATTGAAATATTACTAAAATTAAAGGTAAGTATTATTAATAGGTGATTTAAACTTAAGTAAATAAAATGAAATTCTCTAATAAATAAGGATGGATGTGTAAGGTTATTAACTTAAGTATGATTTAAAATGCTACTAGTCTAATATAATAAAAAGTAGGTAATATAAATAAATGACTGTAAACCCTAGGTAATAAATTAATAAAATCCTGTATTTATAAGAATGGAGGTTATAAGGTTAAGAATTTAAGTGTAATTAAAAGGGGTTACTGTAATTAAATATAATAGAATGTAAGCATTTAATAAATGATTGAAATTGAGAAGTGTATTAAATATAGTAAAAATAAAAGAAACTTACATAACCTGAATGAATAAATAGAATGAATAAATGTAAGTAATAAGTAAAAATGAAGGAAACAACCACTGATGAGTAAATAAAATTAAAAGTTGTTAGAAATAGATGTAAATTATAAAAGGATAACTTATGTGGTATGAATAAAAAGAAATAAAAAAGGAATTGTAAACTTAAGGAAAGGGTTGAAGTTATCCTAAATATAATTTAGAAAAATAAATGAAAATAAAAGATAAACTGTTATGTGAACGAAAAGATCAAACAGCTAATGTATGAAATAAAAATTTATAATGAGTTGATTTATTTGTTGATTTGAATTGATATTGTTTGATCTATGGTTGGTTGGGTAATGAAATTTGAAGTTGTTGGATGAAGATATGATCTATTTTCGTTCCATCTAAGACTGTTGAGTAAATGATGCACTTGATAGCTATTTTGCATTCCGTACAATTTCAAGTTTTGAACCCGAACAACTATTGGCTTGTTTGATTGAATGGTTGTTTTGTATTTGTTGTGTATACTGTTTGGTGAAATTGATGGTTGTGTATTGATTGGTTGTTAGCGATGGAAATCACTTAATTATCTCACTTTATATTAATTGTTAACCTTTTTGATATTTGAAGAAATGCAGGATATAATGATTATAAACGGGTATATTTTATTTAAGGTAATAAATTTAGTAAATTATTGTTTATAAGTTAAATATTTTGAAATAAGTTGTACTGTTTATTAAATTCTTCCTTCTATTTTCTTTTTCCTTTTCGGGGACGAAAAGTTTTGAGTGGGGGAGAGTGTAACGACCCGTTAAATTCGATGATTTTAAATGTGATAATTTAATAGGATTTCTAGTTTAATTTAGAATGAAATCCAAATGAATTAAGCAGAAAAAGGATTCTCACCTGGATATGGAATTTAATATGAGAAATTTATGAAAATGTTAAATGGTTTTAATGCAATGAAAGATTTTAAATGGTAAATGGGAATAAATTAAGGAATCATATTAGTTCCAGTTAATAGATTACGACTTGAATGAGATTCCAATTTAATAAAATCATTTAAATGTTATGATTTGATTTTTTATGGAATATGAGAAGTACAAATGTAGGAATTAGATATAGTAATTGTAATTTTATGTTAAAAATTTAATATTTATATGGCAATAGATTTGAACAATGTAAATTTTCATACTTAGTTTTAAGTTAAATTTAAGAAACCTATATAAATGTTAAATTAGTGAATATTAATAAAAATATAAACTTGAATGGGATTCATTTATAAAAAAAATAAAAATTAATGGAGATTGTTACATTTGGTTGTAAAATAGATAATGACTAAATAAAAGTGACCGTTGAATAAACCAATGCAATAAGTATAGATAAGTAAAATTTAATGAATGATGTCAATAATAAACGTACTTAAAATAGTAATAAATTAATTAAGGATATAAATAGTAAATTTGTGGACATGGTTGGTAAATATAACTAAATAATATGAAATAAGTATGCATTTATGATATGAAATATAAGTCAATGTAAATTTCACCTATAAATGTCAATTTATTTAATAGCAGGGTTTTAAATCAAGTAACGGATTTGTTAAAGTTTTAAATTGGTAATTTATAAAATTTAATGTAAAATTTATTGCAGTTAAGTGACCTAATTTTCAGTGAGGATAAATTGATTTTTCGTAAAAGATTGTAAATTCCAGAGGATGTAACCAATGTTAATTTCATTTATAATATAACAAGTTGGATCTATTGTAGTGAATGGAATTTAATATTCCATCATTTGAATTAAGATTAATAGAGATATTAAGGCAATATGATATAAACCATGCTAATTGTACCGTAAATTGAAATTGATTGAATAGCTAAATCTGTGCATACCCAATTTATTGAAACAGATGGTAAAGTTTTAATTTATTAAAATCAGCAAATTGGAAGTTAAATTCAAGTTATAATAATTGGTGAAATAATACGCAGTAAAATTGTAATTTGACTAAATCAATGATAGGTAAGAAATTTTATTTTAGTATATTGTTAATAGGTATGTATGGGAGTAGAGTTGGCTTATTGAGATAACTATAAATTGTTTACCTATGTGTATAATTTAGTGAATTAGATCTAAATCCATTTCAATAAAACGTAATTAATCACTACGTGGATATAAATTTAGTTGATTTCGGGAAATCAATTAGGGAACTGAATTTTACAGTAATGTAAAATTTACCCATAGGATAATGGTTGGACTGAATTTAGAGGAATGGAAAGAAAAGAAAAAAAATTTAAGTTAATTTCAATAATTGAATAAACGGCAATAAATGAAATTAACACTGAAATTTATAGACTTATCAACTTTTAATTCACATCTAAACTTGTTAAATCATTTAAATTGATTAAGAAATATTTAAGCGATAAAATTTGGTCAATTCTGGAATTTTGATAAAATTGGATTTTTATAATTTATTTTAATTTATTTAATGAATATAAAAATAGCCATTTTGGCCACGGACTCGGATTTCGACGAAACTAGTTTCATCGGATCCGTATCGGTGAATTATTATAGGGTTTCAAGTTTCGGATCGATCGGACCTGTCGTTTGATCGTACGGACGCGAAACGCCTTGAAATCGATTTAATTAAAATCAATTTAGAAATTTTGTTTTCAGCATAACTTCTTCATACGATCAAATTTGGACGCGAAACTTTTTCCATTGCGTTCAGAATATTTTAAATTACCTATCTGGATATATGGGTTTAATAAATTTCCTTCCGGGGTTAGAACGGGCTTTTTGGGCCAACTACCGGTTAGCACGTTCGTAATTCGTACCCACCCAGCCTTCTTCTATTTGTCTATAAATATGTTGGGATAAACCCTAGCCTCCTTTCTATTGTCATTTGGCTGTACGTTCATTTTTCTTCATCTCTTTCTCTTCCTTAATGGTTGCAAAACCTAGATCTATCTACAATTCAAAATTACAAGTAAAAATTCAAACTCTCCACAAAAATTCCAGAAAATTTTATGTTAAAGTTCTCGAGACACGTAATCTGCTGGTACAATTCGTTTTCTAGTTTGGATATTCGTTTGACCAGAGAAAAATCGACGAAGTGTGGGCCGTTCATCATCATCGTAATCAAAGGCGATAGATCGGCAAACCCTTCCTGGGTTTGGTAGATATCAGCGAGTGGAGTTCATCTATGGTGGTCAGGCGTCGAGTGAACGGTTAGATCGGCCTATATAATTCGTTTAGGGTTTTGTTTTGGACGGCTGTGCGCGACACTTCGGGAGGCCGGTCTGGGGGTGGAGGTGCGGCTCGGCAAGAGCTTCGAGGTGGTGGTGGTTAGAGGCGGCCAGGTGGTCGGAGGTGATGGGAATCTTCAGTCAAAGCTTCGGTCAAACATATGGAGTTGGTTCGTCCCTGTTTTGTTTCGTGCGTTGGTTCCTGGAAGAGGAAGGAGCGGCTTCGCTGACGTGGCAAGTTGATGGGGAGGTTGATTTTTTTAGTTATTTTATTTTTAATTCGATTTCAACTCGTTTAAATACAATAACTTGCTCATACGAACTCCGTTTCACACAAAATTTCTTTTGTTAGGATAGTAATAAAATTCCGGATCCGTTGACGCTGGTTTGGACTATTTTGGAGACCGTCGAATTTTTGGGTTTAAATCGGATTTAAATTCGATTTAAATTCAAAAGGTGAGTGTTTTAACTCACTCACAACTACTAAAAGTTTTTATGTTTGTTAAATTTATTTTAGATATGAGTAGAAGTTTATTTATGACTGTTTGGCATGTTTATTCAGTATATCTGTTAATTTACATTTATTTAATTTAACTGTTTATTTAGTTTATTTATTTCATATTAATTGACAGATAGAAGTTATTTATTTGCAAATAAACTGCTAGAAAACAGTTATAAAATTTATTACTGAATATAAACGGTTAGTTTAATAGTTGTTAAATTTATTTTGAATATAATTGCCAGTTATTACCTGTTATGTATTATCTGACATATATTAATATTGATTTAAAATTGGATGATGATTGAAATTGATGATTTATGATTGATGGATGAATGGACGTTTATTGTATATCATTAAACTGCAAGTTATCATGCATCGTTCATTTCATTCGGGATTGTGGTTTGAAATGATATACAACCGCAAAATTTTATTTTTAAATTGCGGATTGAAATGATAAATATCCGTATCACTTGACCATAGGATAGAAAATTATATACAGGCACCGTGGTCTATATATAAAATATTTTAAAGTGATTTCTATGGTTCGTATGGAATACGGTTTATAAATTTTAATTTTGAAATTTTCTTCTATATATATACATATGAAGTTAGAGATTTTGAATTTAAGCTGTGTATAAATCTCTTAAATAAAAAGGGAAAAATTGAGAAAAATGGAGTTTGATAATTATATCATATGTTTAATGTTTAAGTTGGAAATTTTAAGATATGATATTTATAACTGGACTTTTCCAAGATAATTAAAAATGAATATGTTAGTATAAATTAAATTTAAGAAAATATTTAATTGTTAGAAATTGGAGTTTTATTTATGGATTTTATGTAAATATTCAAGACTAAAAATAGTACGTTTAATTTGCTGAAAGAAAATTTCCAACTTTAGTTTTGAAATATAAATACTCCAAATGGATATATATATATATATATAGAAATTGAAGTAGTTTTGGAACTTGAGAGTGATATTTAAATTTTGGTTTAGACTTTAAATAAAGAAACATATTTGTAAAGCCATGGAAATTATTTTCTTTACAAAGTTACCTTAAAGTTAAACCATTTATTTTATATACCGTTGAATATCCAAACCATTCAAGTTTTAGAAGTTATGGTTTTAAAAGCATGAATTCCGAAGTATTATGTTTTGAAAGTATAATTCAAATGTTTGGTTTCCAGATACTATAAATTTTAAAGCAGTATGATTTTGGAAAAGAACTATATTTGGATAAAATGATATCATATTGTTTTGGGTTAAGATGATATCGTATTCATAGCTTTGAAATGGAAATTTTTATTCTGGTTTTGAAGTATAAATTATTTTAAATGACCGTGGTGTTATAATAACGACTGGTTGGCAAAGAGACCGGGATCGGATATGGACATACTCTCTGTCGATACCGAAAACCACTTTGACTAACCGTGTACGCGGTGGAGATTCCAGAATGAAGTAGGTTGGTGGCGGCGTTTCCTGTAACGTAAATACGTGGACCCGACTCCCGTGAGTTGGCATAAGGTGGCTAAAACAGGAGCGATTCTCAGGCCAATGAGGTCATTTCTCTGATCGGACACTCCTCTTCGATATTATACTTTGACTTTGGATTGATTCAGTGGCCACTTTTATTTTGATTTTGGGGGAGTCTGTTCGAGGTGGGCGGCAGCTGCGCGCTGCGCGTTTCCATCAGCCCGGATAGCAATTGGTATATCTACCCTGGCATTGCCTAGTTGTGCCGTGTCACCTACCCTATCGCGCCTTGTACGAGTTTGGATTTCTCCCGTAGCCCGTGTGGTATCCTCTGGTGGCTTCCCGATCAGGAGGGACTATGATATTGGATGGACTACTGGGACTATTATGTGTTAAGGTGGAAAATGTAAAGCCTTAACGCTATTTAAAAGTAAGTTTATTTTATAAATAGACACTATTATAATAGCGCAATATACTACATAGTAAATAGTTTAACGGATCCTTAGGAGATGTAAATCCCGAGCATCTCTTGGGTTACTGCACTCATATTTATTTCTGTAAATTTAACTTACATAAGATCTTTTAGTTCTGACTCGAGTGTTTTTGTCTTTTTAAATTCGCTCGGGTCAGTCCGATCGTTTCAGGATTTGAAGATTTAGCTCTGAAGGACGAAGACGAAGATTTGTATTATTATTATTTATAGTATTGCACTACGCTCACACTATATTCCGCTGCGTTGATATTATTGGTATGTAAACTCTGATATTTAAATGTATAAAGAAGAATCGAATGTTTTGTAAACAGTTTTATAAACTGAATATTTTATTATTATATTTTATCCTTCCGCTGTGAGATTCTATTTTGTTTTATTTCTTCTCTATTTTCTTATTTACCCCATAACAATCCGCCCTTCCGTATGGTTTGAATTGGCACGTGTGTCTGTTTAAATCGTGCGAATAGGCGGGACGTTACACATGGCATCATATATGTGTGTGTGTGCGCGCGCGCGCGCGTGCGCGTGCACATGTGGGGGTTTCATACTATTTTGTTATGCTTATTTAAATGTATTATATAAATTTGATGTTATGTATGTTTACTCAATTGATATGTGTTTAGAGAACGATATGAGTACTATATTACATTTTCCGTTCCTTAGGAATATCGGGGACAATTCTTTTAAGGAGGGAGAATGTAATATCCTAAAAATTTAAATTATATTATAATTAAAATATTAAAAATATAATTGTATTAGATGATTAGATTTAAATTGTAAATAAAATTTATTTAAATGAAAAGGAGGTAAAATGGTCATTTTTCTAACTTTGGAATTCGACGACGAAACCTACTCCAATTCACTATCTCGTTTTTTTTATTTTTGTAGTATATTCCTTTTCCTAATTTGGAATCCATATGAAGAAGTTATGAGCGATTTCACGTCAAGCATCAAAATTTGAATTTGGGTTCTGGAGACTGTTTTCCTTCCCTTTATCTATGAAAAGGCCAACCAGAGTAAGTAATTTCCGTTTTCCCATTTTTAGAAACTATTGTTGTAACGCCCCGCCTTTTCGCACGCTTTAAATCGACACATGTACCAATTCAAACCATACGGAAGGGCAGATTGTTATGGGGTAAATAAGAAAAACAAGAAAGAAATAAAAGAAAACAGAATCTCACAGCGGAAGGATAAAATATAATAATCAAATATACAGTTCATGAAATTGCTTTACAAAAATATTCGTTTTTCTTTACTTATACAATACAATATCAGAATACACATACCAGATAATAATAATTAATGCAGCGGAATTAAATGGTGTGGTGGAATAATATAGTAGGTAGTAGTATTACAAATCTTCGTCTTCGTCCTCCAGAATAAAATCTTCAAATCCTGTGTAACGACCCGTTTAAATTTGATGTTTAAAATGAATTAAATTAATAAGATTTTTATTTATTTAGAAAGAAATAAAAATCTTATTTATTTACATGAAAGCGAATGTTGAAATTAGATGTATCAAGGGTAGATAAAATTTTCAAATTAAATTTTATATTGCAATTAAATTGTAATAGTGAAAATTGTTGCATTTGAATATAAAGTTAAAAATAAGTAAAAAGGGGCAAGTATTGAATTGATCAATGGAATTAAATATTGATTTATGGAAAGTAAATGTAAATGGAGGTAATAAAGTAATGCAAGACAATAAATAATTTTTTTTGTACAATCTTTTTTTTGTAAACTATTGTAAGATGTTAATTAATTGAAATGTGAAGATTAGTAAATAGATTCAAAATTTATGTTAGACAATGAATTGCAATAATTAAAGTTAATAATTAATGGATTAAATGGAATACCAATTTACTCATAAAGTGAATATAAGAGAACAAATAAATATTGAACAAATTTTGGAATAGTTGTAATAAATGTTAATTGAGTAAAACTGGTGTATGTAAGTAATTACAATGTTGGGGTGTAAATAATGAACCTCTAAAAGTGTAATATGAGTTAATGACAATATTCATTGTACGTTACTTATTTATTAGGTTGTTAAGTTAATTTGTAATCAAATTCAATTAATTCACTAAATTAGGGCAGTTAATGTGGAATATGTTGAATATGCGCTTATATGATTTTTGTTTGATGATAATAAACATATATACATTCGTTTAAATGTATTTGTTAATGTACTATTTTATTTTTCATAGATTAAATAAATATTTGCTGAATAAAATTAAATAACATGGAATTTGAATTCAAACAGAAATTTTATTCAAACAAATATTTATTGCAATTTTGAATGGTACAAATTCAAGCTCTCACTATACATATACAATTTTGATTCTAAATACATCACAATTTCATATTTACATTTAACCTCACTACACATCACTCATTCACTCAATTCGTATTTCATCTTCAACTTCATCCCAGTTAGAATCCAGCATCTGAGCAATCTGCAAAAATATTCACTAACGCAGTAAAATTGAAAAAGAAATATTTTTGCAATATAAAACAAAATATGGATTTTGAAAATATTATTTGCCTCAGTTATTTGGGTTGTTCGTCATCATTTACATTTGAATTCATCACACACGAACAATGTGACATGCACAGTGAATCACTGTACATGCCACAAGGCCGTGCACACCAATATACACTTGATAATGTTACAGGGACAGGTGAGCACAAGGTCAAATCCAAACAGAAAGACAAGTTCAACTCAGGTGCAATATAAATAAAATCATGACTCGAACACAAGGAGGTCAAACCCGAGTTTTGAAACTGGATTCAACTCAAGTGAAATTTCATCAAACAACATGAAGAACATCAATCCAACAGTAGAGACCAGCAGTGCTCAAGACCACACAGTAGCAAAGCAATCCAGACAAAACAACACAATGCAAATGAATTCGACAAAGTATGTACACAAGTAACCAAACTGCAACAAGCAGCAGTATGCAATTGCAAAGACAAATGCACATGTCAACAGTGAAGCCAACATGAAGTAGTTCAAATTCAAGTACAACCAATGTATGAACATACGAACAAAGCTGCAGATCAAAAATGCTCAGGGTTGAATTAACTTATTTTAGAGTCTGGTCTCCATACATATTATAAACAGAAAGCCAAGTTGTACTTGTATGCATGATGCCTTCTGGTTCAATCGCTTCAATGAGCTACTTACAGTAATGCAACGGTGACATGCACAACAAACAAACTCAACAAGCGTATGTACAGCATGAACAAGACATGTACACAAGGCATAGGGGCACTGGAACATATGATGCAAATGTCGAGCTCAATGCAACACAGTGGCAACCACAAGATGCAGACAGAAACAACTGAACAATGAACTCGAACAGCAACATTGAAAAGTAAGGAACTAACTACAAAAACTAATGTCAAAGTCGAACTCAGATAAAAATGAAGCCACAGCAATCAGATGCCAACAAGCCAACATAGAGTCAACACAAATGCAATGCAAACAACATGGCAGTAAAGATATAATGGCTGTGAATAGCAAGTAAAATCGAGCAAGTGTGCAGCCCAATGGACAAAGACAATAACAAATATACAGAGGCGATAACCACTTCACCAAAGTCAAAACATATTCAAGTTGAAGCCGTGCAAGTCCAGGATGACGCAAATACTCAAGACAGTGCAAACCAAAATGCAAACTGCTAATACATGGGGAGTGACAATTTATAATGAACCAGAGTGCAACTTCAAAGATACTACGTGCACAACATCAAGCAAAATCAATTTGAAGCCGTGGATAATCAGATAATGAATGGATTAACCGAAGTCAACAAAAACCACAGTCAAATTACAGTGAGAAGTTGAAGCCGTGGATATGATTCACGAAATCAAAAATGGCCTAAGTCAAATGAATTCAACACCGTGGTAACCACGTAACAAATTCAAAGCCGCAATACACAGTAAAGCCGAAGTCAGAATTCAACGGAAAAAAAATACGTCTTTGAAAAACTCCAAGCAAAGTAAAAGAGGAAAGTGTTTTCCGTATCAACCAAGAAAAATTGAACGTTTCATAATCAAAGTCGTGTGCATCAAGTCAGGAAAGAATGAAATAGGAAAGTACAGAATTCATATAAATGCAACACCCAAATCATCATCGGCAAGTGTGGAAAATCGATCGAGTTCAAGCACTAAAATCCCAATTATCATCATTGGCATGGAAAAAAAAAACCAATCGAACTCAAGCAATCAAACCTGAAAGCAAAAGATACAAATAACATACCAGAAGAAAAGGCGAATTAGATAATCTCGAAGCAACCAAGCCGAACCCTAATTTCACAAACAAATCAAGAGAAGCTGCCGAGCGCGACTCCAAGCAGCGGAGCAATAGAGCATCAATATCAATCGACGAGAGCAACGAAATAAATTGGCATCCAAAACCCTAATTTTGATCGAAGGACAAAAGCCCTGAATTATGATCGAAGAAGCCACCATTTTCCAAAGGAACGAATACAAAAGGATCGGGTCGAAATAATAAAAGGGGCCGGCAATTAAGTTTTAGGGTTTTAGTTTTTTAAATAAGGGCTTTAGTTTTAAAATAAGGGTTTTATCTTATTATTTGTTTTAAATTTGTTTTTAATTTTAAATCTCTTTTCAAACCGTTGTATTTGCTAGTCGTGTGACTAGGGGACAAGCTACGTGGCGTAGCTTGAGAATTCGCAACTCAGTGGCTGAGTTGTGGTAGGGTTTTGAGTGTAGAGTTAGGTTAGTCGGTAGCGGGTGTCGCGAGTTTACGTGTGTAAGCGTGTGACTATCTAATTTCTAGTAGAAACCTTGGGGGCAGCACGTAGGCAGGTTTTTGCCGAAGCTGGGTAAATTCTGTGTCGTTCTATTTCTGCATTTATTATTCTGCATTTATCTGTGCTGCTACTATTCTGTGATCTGTGTTGAAATTATTTTATAAGCTTCCGCAATTAATTTTTATAATTTATACTATCACCCTATTCACCCCCCTCTAGGGTGAAATCGATCCTACAAGTGGTATCAAAGCTAGGGATAGAAGTCAACTTCTGTTTTAAAAAAATTCGTTTTTCAAAAACCAATTTTTATTTTTAAAATTTGAATTTTTAAATGCTTCTTTTAATAATGCTTTTGCTGAGGGTCAGTCCATAGTTAGACAACCAATGTTCAATGGTGAATATACTTATTGGAAAAATAGAATGAAAATTTTTCTGAAAACCATTGACGCTTGGAACATTGTTGAGACAGGTTATAGAGCACCAACTATAATTGTAGATAATCAGGAAATAGATAAACCGATGGATCAATGGACAGAACTAGAAAATAAATTACAAAATGCTAATGCTAGAGCTATGAATTCTATTATCAGTTCATTGGATAAATTTGAATTTAATCGTGTCTCACATTGTCTAACTGCATAGGAAATATGGCACACACTAGAAGTGACTCACGAAGGAACATCTCAAGTCAAAGAATCTCACCTTGCCATGCTAAGCAGCGAATACGAGAATTTCACAATGGCAAAAGAAGAAAACGTCAAAGAGATGCATGGACGACTTTCCAATATCGTATACAAATCAAAAGCCCTTGGAAAACCATATACAGAGTTGGAGATAGTTCGAAAAATCCTCAGAGTCCTTCCACGAAGTTTTGAAGCCAAAGTGACTGCCATTCAAGAATCAAAAGATTTGAAACAAATGAAAGTCGAAGAACTCATCGGAAATCTCACTGCTTATGAGCTAGAAATGAAATTCAAGGAAGAACGTGAAGGAGGTGATACTCGAAAGAAATCAACAGCTCTTAAAGGAACAATAGAAAGTGATAGTGATGATGATGATGACGGAGCAGCTTGAATTGGAGCTGATAGTAAAGAAAGTCAAAAGGTGGAATTACAAATACGGAAATTCAGCTCTAAATCGAAAATTGAAAAGCAGAATAAATAAAATATTGGACAATCCAGAAGAACAAAAGATCATCTGTCATAAGTGCAACCAACTCGGACACATCAAGCCTAATTTTCCTCAAAATCGACGCGACTTTGAAAAGAAATCAAAAAGGAGAAGTTTTGCTGCCACGTGGAATACAGGTGATGAAGATAATCAAAGTGCTAACAGTGAGGATGAAAAAGCAGACTTGTGTCTTCATGGTGAAATAACTGACAGTGATGATGACGATCCAAGTGAGGTATCAAAACTTTCTCATTCGGAATTACTTATATATTTCCACGAAGTGAATGGTTGTTTTGAACGACTTAGGTAGAAGTATGCCAAACTTGAATCACAAAAAGATACTTTGATAGATTTAAATAAACAACTTGACCAATTAGTTAAAACCTATCAAAGTAGGATCCCTAAGTGTGATAAGTGTCCAACATTCGAAGAAGAAATCAAAAAATCAGAAATTAATATAAAATCACTTGAAAATGAAATTCTGATTTTGAAAGAAAGTGAAAAAACGAGGAGAGAGAACTCTATTAAAAAGTGCACACAATTGTTAAACGAAAATGAATCTCTCAAAACACAAGTCCAACAATTGTCGACGACCTTAGATAAATTTTCAAAAGGTGAAAAATTGTTGAATATGCTATTAGGAAAGCAAACTGGTAATACAATTAGACAAGGACTTGGATATAGTCAATCTGAAAATGTTGAAAGCGATATTAATCAAGAAAATTCCATGTGCACAATTTGTAGAAAATATGGACACGATCATAATAATTGTTGGTATAGACCCAAACATGTGAAAACCATACCAATTTGGGTTCCAAAAGGCACAAATATAAAATCTCTCAAAGTTAAACAAATTTGGGTGCCAAAAGGAACATATATAAACAGTTTTGGGTCTCCACAAAATTATTTTTCTGAATATTCTGCCACTAACAACCATGGACCTATAAAAACAAATAGGTCACATAAATCTTTTCCCGTATAGGTGTGGTGGCAGGCTAAGGAACAACAACAGTGTTTTCTGGATTTTTGGTTGTTCCAGAAAAACAACGGGCGACAAAGCAAAGTTCCTTAGCCTATTATAAAGGTGACAGAATCACAATGGATAAACAACGAAAATATCATAAAGGTAAAATAGGTAATGGTATATTTATTTGAACGATATATTAAATGTGATGATCCGCACCTTAGTCTGAATTAAGCCAACATTGAGATGGTGAAGAGATGATGATTTTGATTCTGACTTGTTTCAACATAGTTGGCCAATTATATTTATGCCAAAAACACTAATCTTTGAATTACTTCATACATATTTGTTTGGATTAAATATTGTGTTTTGTTGAATGATAATGCATTTGGTTATAATTCGGCTAACTCTTTATTCACAGTTTTTGATTATTTACACGGCTTCAATTCAAATTCAAAGAATGTCATTTAAATTATTGTTGAAATTGAGTTTAAAATTTTTTAATGCACACTTCATGATCTGGTCTATCAAATATAGTTGGTGATATTTTGGAGTGAAAGAGAAATTCAGATGCAGATTACACTGGTAATCTAGTTGATAGAAAAATTACTAGTTGAACGTGATTTATGGTGAGACATTTAGTAACTGCATCGTTTTTCAAAGAAAATATCTGCATATTTTTCATTACAAATAATTTTCAATTAGCAGAATTTTTTCTCATATAACCTCTTCAAGAAAATCATTTTTGACCATATTTTCAGATTAGTCATTTTTATTTGATTTTAAATGACAAATTTTTGACTAATCTGACTCCCTACTAATTTATCAAAAAGATAAATAGTGATTGAAAAGGTGATAAGTGTTGATATTTAACATGCATTACTCAAGAGAGTATATTTGGAAAATTTCTTTAGGAATTCAAACAAGAGTTATAAATCTTTTTGTTGGGTAAAGATTCCACGACCATTTCTATATCTATCATATTTCTATCGACCATGGTTTATCAAAACTTAAATATAGTTGGTCGATATGTGGTACTATAATCAGGGATCATTTGTTTTTCATTTCATATTTTTTTTGAAAAAATAAATAAATATCCAAAGTATTCACTCTCATTTAAAAGTCCTCACGGTTATGCATGGGTGAATTACTTGGATTTTTTTATTATGTGCTTCCATGCTCATTTAAAAGTCCTTACGGTTATGCATGGATGGAACGCATATCAAAATTAATTGATTAAATAAACAAGTTGATTCTAATCCCATTTAAAAGTCCTCACGGTCATGCGTGGTTAAAAGATACTTGATTTCATTTTTAAAAATTAAATTGGAATACTACTAATCTCGTTTAAAAGTCCTAACGGTTATGCATGATTAGTAAATATTCAAATTCCTGATATAAATGTACCACAAGTTGATACAATTGTATGATTTTATATTAGAACATCATTTCCATTCTTTCTAAAAGTGGAATTTGTGCCTAACAAGGGTAGTTATGATTTTTGTTTGATTTTTATTGAAGTTTAATATTTATATTCAATTTGAGTTTAATGTTGGATTAATATTGATCATTTTATCTCTATTTTCTCTAACACTATCATTCTTTTGCTGATAACAAAAGGGGGAGAGAAAAGTTAAGATTTTGTCAAATACAATCAAGCAAAGGTCAAATATTTTCCATTTGCATCTAGGCTCATTTGCATATTATTTAATTGTATGCATATTTGTAGGGGGAGCTTTGTGTAGAGAGAAAGCATTTAAATAGGGGGAGCAATTAGAGCATATCAATAATCAAATACATTTAACATATTCGAAATCTTAAATATATGTTTGTTATCATCAAAAGGGGGAGATTGTTGAATATGCGCTTATATGATTTTTGTTTGATGATAATAAACATATATACATTCGTTTAAATGTATTTGTTAATGTACTATTTTATTTTTCATAGATTAAATAAATATTTGCTGAATAAAATTAAATAACACAGAATTTGAATTCAAACAGAAATTTTATTCAAACAAATATTTATTACAATTTTGAATAGTACAAATTCAAGCTCTCACTATACATATACAATTTTGATTCTAAATACATCACAATTTCATATTTACATTTAACCTCACTACACATCACTCATTCACTCAATTCGTATTTCATCTTCAACTTTATTCCAGTTAGAATCCAGCATCTGAGCAATCTGCAAAAATATTCACTAACGCAGTAAAATTGAAAAAGAAGTATTTTTGCAATATAAAATAAAATATGGATTTTGAAAATATTATTTGCCACAGTTATTTGGGTTGTTCGTCATCATTTACATTTGAATTCATTACACACGAACAATGTGACATGCACAGTGAATCACTGTACATGCCACAAGGCCATGCACACCGATATACACTTGATAATGTTACAGGGACAGGTGAGCACAAGGTCAAACCCAAATAGAAAGACAGGTTCAACTCAGGTGCAATATAAATAAAATCAAGACTCGAACACAAGGAGGTCAAATCCTAGTTTTGAAACTGGATTCAACTCAAGTGAAATTTCATCAAACAACATGAAGAACATCAATCCAACAGTAGAGACCAGCAATGCTCAAGACCACACAGTAGCAAAGCAATCCAGACCAAACAACACAATGCAAATGAATTCGACAAAGTATGTACACAAGTAACCAAACTGCAACAAGAAGCAGTATGCAAGTGCAAAGACAAATGCACATGTCAACTGTGAAGCCAACATGAAGTAGTTCAAATTCAAGTACAACCAATGTATGAACATACGAACAAAGCTCCAGATCAAAAATGCTCAGTGTTGAATTAACTTATTTTAGAGTCTGGTCTCCATACATAAGATAAACAGAAAGCCAAGTTGTACTTGTACGCATGATGCCTTCTGGTTCAATCGCTTCAATGAGCTACTTACAGTAATGCAACAGTGACATGCACAACTAACAAACTCAACAAGCGTATGTACAGCATGAACAAGACATGTACACAAGGCATAGGGGCAATGGAACATATGATGCAAATGTCGAGCTCAATGCAACACAGTGGCAACCACAAGATGCAGACAGAAACAACTGAACAATGAACTCGAACAGCAACATTGAAAAGTAAGGAACCAACTACAAAAACTAATGTCAAAGTCGAACCCAGATAAAAATGAAGCCACAGCAATCAGATGCCAACAAGCCAGCATAGAGTCAACACAAATGCAATGCAAACAACATGGCAGTAAAGATATAATGGCTGTGAATAGCAAGTAAAATCGAGCAAGTGTGCAGCCCAATGGACAAAGACAATAACAAATATACATAGGCGATAACCACTTCACCAAAGTCAAAACATATTCAAGTTGAAGCCGTGCAAGTCCAGGATGACGCAAATACTCAAGACAGTACAAACCAAAATGCAAACTGCTAATACATGGGGAGTGACAATTTATAATGAACCAGAGTGCAACTTCAAAGATACTACGTGCACAACATCAAGCAAAATCAATTTGAAGCCATGGATAATCAGATAAGGAATGGATTAACCGAAGTCAACAAAAACCACAGTCAAGTTACAGTGAGAAGTTGAAGCCGTGGATATGATTCACGAAATCAAAAATGGCCTAAGTCAAATGAATTCAACACTGTGGTAACCACGTAACAAATTCAAAGCCGCAATACACAGTAAAGCCGAAGTCATAATTCAACGGAAAAAATACGTCTTCGAAAAAGTCCACGCAAAGTAAAAGAGGAAAGTGTTTGCCGTATCAACCAAGAAAAATTGAACGTTTCATAATCAAAGCCGTGTGCATCAAGTCAGGAAAGAATGAAATAGAAAAGTACAGAATTCATATAAATGCAACACCCAAATCATCATCGGCAAGTGTGGAAAATCGATCGAGTTCAAGCACTAAAATCCCAATTATCATCATTGGCATGGAAAAAAATACCAATCGAACTCAAGCAATCAAACCTGAAAGCGAAAGATACAAATAACATACAAGAAGAAAAGGCGAATTCGATTATCTCGAAGCAACCAAGTCGAACCCTAATTTCACAAACAAATCAAGAGAAGCAGCCGAGCGCAACTCCAAGCAGCGGAGCAATAAAGCATCAATATCAATCGACGAGAGCAACGAAATAAATTGGCATGCGAAACCCTAATTTTGATCGAAGGACAAAAGCCCTGAATTATGTTCGAAGAAGCCGCCATTTTCCAAAGGAACGAATACAAAAGGATCGGGTTGAAATAATAAAAGGTGCTGGCAATTAAGTTTTAGGGTTTTAGTTTTTTAAATAAGGGTTTTAGTTTTAAAATAAGGGTTTTATCTTATTATTTGTTTTAAATTTGTTTTTAATTTTAAAACTCTTTTCAAACCGTTGTATTTGCTAGTCGTGTGACTAGGGGACAAGCTACGTGGCGTGGTTTGAGAATTCGCAACTCAGTGGCTGAGTTGTGGCAGGGTTTTGAGCGTAGAGTTAGGTTAGTCAGTAGCGGGTGTCGTGAGTTTACGTGTGTAAGCGTGTGACTATCTAATTTCTAGTAGAAACCTTGGGGGCAGCACGTAGGCAGGTTTTTGCCGAAGTTGGGTAAATTCTGTGTCGTTCTATTTCTTCATTTATTATTCTGCTTTTATCTGTGCTGCTACTATTCTGTGATCTGTGTTGAAATTATTTTATAAGCCTCCGCAATTAATTTTTATAATTTATACTATCACCCTATTCACCCCCCCTCTAGGGTGAAATCGATCCTACAGAATAAATTGGTAAGTGAAGAATGTTGAATTCAAATAAGATGTAACCAAAGTAAAATTCCGTTCATATTAGAATAATTAATGTGATAAAAAGAAATGAAACCAAAATGAAAATTGGAAAATATAAATGTAATGAAATCTAAAATAATATTAACTATGTTAGTGAAGTAATAATTGATTCAATGTTAAGTTGTAACCGAATAAAAATCAAATTCGGAATAATTTGCAATCAATTGGATTAATTGCAGCTGACATTTGAACACTGTATTTACTGGAATAATTGACACTAAATTGATATGTGAATTTGCGTTTAGTTAATGTAAATATCAAAGGGATTAATTGAAATTAAATGGATTTAGTATTTAAAGATTTTGTAGATATTTATTTAAATGAAATTGAAGCCATTACATGAGTATGAATCTAACGTAAATTTTTACTTATAGAATGGACAATTGATATTAAATGAAAGGAATAAAATTTGAGTGGGTCAATAAATTGAAATTTAATGAAATCAAACATTTAAATGTTATGTTAATAGAAATTTAAAATAGAATCTAAGAATATTTGTATAATAAATTTTGAGTCAAATGTTGATTTCATCCAGCGTAATATTGAATTTAATAATAAATGAAGTTTTAACTTATATTTTCTAAATTTAATGAAATTGGAAATTAACACTGAAATTGATATATTTATCAACTTCTAATTTACATCTAAACTTGTTTAAACTTCTGTAAATGATTAAGAAATATAAAAGGGATAAAATGTTCAATTATAAGTTTGAAATTTAAAGATTGAATATTAATTAATTTATTTATTTACTTATTTATTTTAATTAATATAAAAATAGCCATTTTTGCCATGGACTTGGATTTCGACGAAACCAGTTTCATCAGAACGTAACGATGAATTATAATAATGTTTCAAGTTTCGTAGCAATCGGACTTGTCGTTTGATCGTACGGACTCGAAACGCCTTGAAATTTATGCATTGAAATCAATTGAATATGGAAATTTTTGATTTCAGCATAACTTCTCTATACGACGCAATTTGAACCTGAAATATTTTCCATTGCGTTTAAAATATTTTAAAACATCTGTTTTGACATATGGGTTGACCCAATTTCGTTCCGGAGTCGAAACGGGCTTATCGGGCCATATATCGTCCAACGTGTACATCCATTTGATCCAGTCCATTCTTTTTCAACCTCGTCTATTTATATGTCGTATAAACCCTAGTAGCAACCACCACTTCATTTTTATCCGTAATCCCGAAATCAACCCTAATTGCATTCTAATGGCAATTAGCAAATCAAATAAAGTGGGTAAAATTTAAACTCTTCAAATCATATCATATAATATACCATTTCGAAGCACTCGACGAATGGAGTCAGCGTATGGTATTCGTTTTGGGAAACAACGCTCGTATCAACTGGAAATCATGGTCAAAGGCGCCGACGGCTAAGTCAAAGGGGGTAATTTGGGGGTTTGTGATCGGAGCAGCAATTGGCGAAATCAACTTCGGCGTATTGTAGAGCTCGATGAGTGGATTCCAGATCTAGTTTCGATTTGACGATCGGAGCAGCGATGTAGTGGGAATTGGCCCCGAAATGTCACGGCTGCGTCAACTTTAGCGCACAAATTCCGGCGACCGACATCGAATTAGGTGGCAGCGTTGGTAGACGTTAGTGGAGGAGATGATGATCTTCCGATTGCAAGTGGCGGCATGGTTTCAGGTGGTCGGAGCTAGGAGTATTTGGCGGTCAAAGGGAGGAAAGGTCGTGAGTTTCATTCTCTGGTTGAACGCGTGTAGGAGATCCAACATAGGGAGAATGACGTGGCCAAAAGAATGTAAATTGTGTTCCATTTATTTTATATATTTTTTTATGATTTCGATCTAATTTATCTTCACAACTTTTGCATACAATATCTGTTTTACGCGCGATTTCTTTTATTAGGATCGTATTAAAATTCCGGACTTGATGACGCTAGTTTGGACGAATTCTGAGACGGTCAAATTTTTAGGTTTAAATTGGATTTGAATTCAATTTAAATTCAAAAGGTAAGTGTTTTAACCCACTCACAACTTCTAAGATTTCTTATGTTTGTTAAATTGATTTTAGATATGAGTAGAAATTTATTTATGACTGTTTGGCATGTTTTATTCATCATCTCTGTTAAATCGTATTTATTTAATATAACTGTTAATTAATTTTATTATTGCATATAAATTGACAGTTAAATTTATTTATTTTGCATATAAACTGATAGTTAAACAGTTAATAAATTTATTTTGAATATAAACTGTTAGTTAATAACTGTCATGTATTTCCTGTTATATTGTATATGCCATATATTGATGTTTGTTTAAATTGATGATGATTGAAATAAATTGATGAGGATTATAATTAATGATTGATGATTGATGTTTGGTGAATGGATGATGTGTACTATATTTTAAAATTTGCAAGTTATCATGTATTTCATTCATTCGGCATTGAGGTTTGAAATGATATAAAACCGCATTTTTTTTATTTTTAAATTGCGGATTGAAATGATAAATATTCATATCACTTGACCATAGGATAGAAAATTATATACAGGCACCGCGGTATATATATAAAAATTATTTTTGAAATGATTTTTCTATGGTTTGGATAGGATACGGTTAATAAATATAGATTTTGATATTATATAAAATCTTATTTTATATGTACATCTATAGTTAAAGTATTGAAGATAAGCTATGTATGGATTTGTTAAATAAAATAAATAAGTTGAATGACGGGGTTTGATTATTTTATATTATATGGTTAAGTACATGTTAAGATATTGAAATTACATATAATTTTAAAGGATTTAAATTAATTAAGATTTGGAGTTAAATTGGAAAATTTATTTGGAATTGAGCTTAATTAAGAAGTTAACTTCATAAGTTGATGTAAAATTTATTAACTTGAAATTTTAAAAAAGGGTATGATATTTATAACTGAATTCTATTCAAGGTGAATTAAATGAATATTTCTAGTATAAAATTTTAAGGAAATTTTCCTTTTTAAGTAATTTGAGTTTTACTTAAATGATTACGGGTTTATTATGCAATTATTTTTTTCAAACTAAATAATAGGACTTTAAATTGGTGAAATAGAAATTTCCAACCTTAGTTCCAAATGTTTAATATTCAAAGTTTGAAATATATTGAAACTGAAGTGGTTTATTTAAACTGAAAGCGATTTTAAAATTTATGGATTTTGACTTAATCTTAAATGAAATAAATTGTAAGTCGCGGAAATTATTTTATTTTATAAAGAAATTTTGAATCCAAACTATTGATGATATATACTGTTTGAATATCCAAACCATTTAAGTTTCAGAAATTATGGTTTAAAGCTATGAATTTTCGAAGTATTATAGTTTGAAAGTTATAATTCAATGTATGGTTTCCGATTATTATAAGTTTGAAAACAATATGATTTTTGGAAAAGAAATATATATTTGAAATAAAATGATATTATATTAATTTGGATTTTTATAAAAATAATATCAAATGAGTTTGTTTTGGAAAGAAAATGATATCGTATTTATGGGTTTTGAAATGGATAATTATATTCTGGTTTTTGAAAGTATAATTAATTTTTAAACTGCGATGTTATAATAACGTTTGGTTGTTGAAGAGACCAGGATCGGAAGTTGTCATACTCTCTGCCAACTCCGAAAACCACTTTAACAACCGTGTACGCGGTGGAGATTCCAGAATGAAGTAGGTTGGTGACGGCGTTTCCTGTAAGGTAAATACGTGGACCCAACTCCCGTGAGTTGGCATAAGGTGGCTAAAACAGGAGCGATTGATGGGTTAATAAGGTAGCACCTTTGATCGGACACATCCCTTCGATATTATACTTTGACTCTTGGATTGATTCAGTGGCCAATTTTGATTTTATTTGGGGGTGTAGCTCAAGGTGGGCGGTATCTGCGCGCTACGCGTTACCACCGACTCCGAAGCGTAATTGGTATATCTACCCTGGAATTGCCTAGTTGTGCCGTGTCACCTACCCTATCGTGCCTTGTACGAGTTTCTATTTGTGTCGTACCTATGGAGTGTCTTCTCGTAGTCTCCCGATAAGGAGATATGCAGGCACTGTATAGACTATTGGCATTATTTGTGTTAAGGGCTATATGGGTAACTCCTTAACGCTATTAAAAAGTAAGCTTATTTTACAATTAGAAACTATTATAATAGCGAAATATACTATATAGTAAATAGTTTAACGGATCCTTAGGAGATGTAAATCCCAAGCATCTCTTGAGTTACTACACTCATATTTATTTCTGTTAATTTGACTCACATAAGATCTTTTAGTTCCGACTCGAGTGTTTTTGTCTCTTCAAATTCGCTCTGGTCAGTCCGAGCGTTTCAGGATCGAAGACTTTAGCTCTGGAGGACGAAGACGGAGATTTCTATTACTATTATTAATTATATTCCACTACACTCATATTGTTCCGCTGCATTGTTATATGGTACGTGTACTCTGATATGTATTGTATAGATAAAATCAAAGGTTTTGTAAAACAACTTCATGAACTGTATATTTTGATTATTATATTTTATCCTTCTGCTGTGAGATTCTATTTAGTTTTATTTCTTTCTCGTTTTTCTTATTTACCCCATAACAATCCGCCCTTCCGTATGGTTTGAATTGGCACGTGTGTCGATTTAAATCGTGCGAAAAGGCGGGACGTTACATCTGGTATCAGAGCTTTGGTTTAGCGATAAACCTTAGCTTTGTGGGGTTTGACTCTTTACTAATAGCGTAGTAATACCCTATGGGAGTCGCTGAGTGTATATATATGAGAGAGCGTATTTGTTAGTATTATAAAAAGGTTTTAATATTGTGTTAATCTGTTCCATTTTGTATTTATAAATTCTGGTTAATGCATGGGACGCTATGACATCAATAGTGATTTCTAAACACTTAATAGGACAGACCGACATAATATTTGTTTTAATATAGGTGAATGAAATAATTTTGCCTATTATATTTTCTACATATAAATTTTTTTCAAATGATGCCTATATTTGGCTGCAATAGATTGGTTGTTAGGCAATAAAGTGTTTAAATAATAATAGAAATAAGATTGAAAAATAAAATAAATGAAATTTGAAAATTTAGAACTTAAGTTCTGGGGTTTTGAAATTTCTTCCGAATAAATTTTGGAATATAATAATTTTGTTTAGAAGTATTTTCTAATAAAGATGATTTTAGAGAAAATAAGTTTTGTACTTTCCTCTCTATCGCTGGAAAACAATTTCGGTGATGGCGGCCGCATCATCAACTTTCATTTTCGAGTTTCGAAGGGGAAAGGCCACTGTAGTAGTTTTACTGTAGATTCAATTTTGAAAAATATATAAATTTTGAATTGTTTTAAATATAATTAGAGTTATATAAGTTGTAAGAATATATTTATCTATTATTTTAAAATAAATTGAAAATTTAACCCGGTATTTAGTCTTAAGTTTCCATTAAATAATAGTTTCAATTATTTTAGTAAATTGGAAAGTATGTAATTAATAATTGAAACCTTTGAAGTAAATAGAGATTTAATGCTAGGTTATGAATGAAATTAAAGGTAATTTGAAATTGCAACTTATAAAACAAAGATGAAATTATTGAACCATTAATTAATTAAAAGAATTGAAGAAAAAAAAATTGTATAACTTTCAAATTTCACACTTAAATAACACATATATGACTAACCAAATATTAAAAGTTGAAATGTTTAATAAGAAATGTAATGGAAATTATACAAGTAAAAGTAGGTAATGAAGTATTCAATGAATTTGCTATTATAAATGAGAATTTAATGTTATAAACTTAAGTTATAATTGAAATTTTACTATAAGTAAATATAATTAAAGGTAAGTAATTGAAATAGATGATTTTCAACTTAAGTAAGTAAAATGGAAATACCAAGAAATTAAATGGGACATGAATACTATTGATAAACAAATGTAAATAAATAAGGGCATGCAATAAATGAATGAATAATTATAATGAAATAAAAAGAACTAGCATGACCTGAGTTAATGGAAATGAATAATTGTAAGTAATAAGGGCAATTAAATGAAACAAACATTAAATAAGTAAATGAAATTTAAAGCTTGTTATAAATAAATGTAAATTATAAAAGGAAAATTTACGTGGTATGAGGAAAAAAAAGAAAAAAAAGAGAAATTAAACAACAAATGTATGAATGAAATTAATAAGGAAAAAAAAGTTGTTCAAATTTGGTTGTTGTTTGGTTATGGTTGTTTGGGTAAGATACATTAAAAATTGGGTTTGGAAGAATGAATAATCTATTTAGTTTTATCTAAGACTGTTGAGTAAATGATGCGCTAGTAGTTTATTCTTCATTCCGTACAATTTAAAAGTTTTGAACCCAAACAACTATTTGTTTGTTTGATTGAATGGTTGTTTTGTATTTGTGTATATGCTGTTTGTGAAATTGTTGGTTGCTGTATTCATTTGGTGTTAGTGATTGAAACCACTTAAATATTTCACTTTATATAAATTATTAACCCTTTTGGATTTTATAAGTGAAATGCAGGTTATGGAAGCAATTGCTACTGCTTTTGGTTCCATAAATTAAGCGTAAAATGCTCGAATAATAGGTACGTTTCGAAATTCGGTTTATAGCGCTATTTTATATATTTTTCCCGTGTAGGGATATATTAATTTGAAAAATATATGTTGTATATTGTTATATTTAATATTATATTTTCTCTCGAGCCTCTCCGTACAAAGGAGACTCTGCCAAAAAATTTCGTAAATTTTTGGACTTAGATTTTATTTTGAAAATGTTTTCCAAACTTTAGTAATTTAAGTATAAAAAAAATTAATGGTTATAAATTGATATATTTTATCTCAATTAATTAATTTTATAAATTTAATTGTTTATAAAGTTAATGTTGAATAAGGTATATTGATTTCTTAGTTCTTCGTTTTCCCTTCTTTTCCTTTTCGGGGACGAAAAGTTTTGAGTGGGGGAGAGTGTAACGACCCGTTTAAATTCGATGTTTAAAATGAATTAAATTAATAAGATTTTTATTTAAATTTAGAAAGAAATAGAAATCTTATTTATTTATATGAAAGCGAATGTTGAAATAGATGTATCAAGGGTAAATAAAATTTACAAATTAAACTTTATATTGCAATTAAATTATAATAGAGAAAATTGTTGCATTTGAATATAAAGTTAAAAATAAGTAAACAGGGGCAAGTATTGAATTCATCAATGGAACTAAATATTAATTTATGGAAAGTAAATGTAAATGGAGATAATAAAGTAATGCAAGACAATAAATAAACTTTTTTGTACAATTTTTTTTTTTGTAAACTATTGTAAGATGTTAATTAATTGAAATGTGAAGATTAGGAAATAGATTCAAAATTTATGTTAGACAATGAATTGCAATAATTAAATTTAATAATTAATGGATTAAATGGAATACCAATTTACTCATAAAATGAATATAAGAGAACAAATAAATATTGAATAAATTTTGGAATAGTTGTAATAAATGTTAATTGAGTAAAACCAGTGTATGTAATTAATTACAATGTTGGGGTGTAAATAATGAACCTCTAAAAGTGTAATTATGAGTTAATGACAATATTCATTGTACGTTACTTATTTTATTAGGTTGTTAAGTTAATTTGTAATCAAATTCAATTAGTTCACTAAATTAGGGCAGTTAATGTGGAATAAATTGGTAAGTGAAGAATGTTGAATTCAAATAAGATGTAACCAAAGTAAAATTCCATTCATATTAGGATAATTAATGTGATAAAAAGAAATGAAACCAAAATAAAAATTGGAAAATATAAATGTAATGAAATCTAAAATAATATTAACTCTGTTAGTTAAGTAATAATTGATTCAATGTTAAGTTGTAACCGAATAAAAATCAAATTCGGAATTAATTTGCAATCAATTGGATTAATTGCAGCTGACATTTGAACACTGTATTTACTGGAATAATTGACACTAAATTGATATGTGAATTTGCTTTTAGTTAATGTAAATATCAAAGGGATTAATTGAAATTAAATGGATTTAGTATTTAAAGATTTTGTAGATATTTATTTAAATGAAATTGAAGCCATTACATGAGTATGAATCTAATGTAAATTTTTACTTGTAGAATGGACAATTGATATTAAATGAAAGGAATAAAATTTAAGTGGGTCAATAAATTGAAATTTAATGAAATCAAACATCTAAATGTTATGTTAATAGAAATTTAAAATGGAATCTAAGAATATTTGTATAATAGATTTTGTGTCAAATGTTGATTTCATCCAGTGTAATATTGAATTTAATAATAAATGAAGTTTTAACTTATATTTTCTAAATTTAATGAAATTGGAAATTAACACTGAAATCGATAGATTTATCAACTTCTAA
Source organism: Allium cepa (assembly GCA_030765085.1). Taxonomy (NCBI): domain Eukaryota; kingdom Viridiplantae; phylum Streptophyta; class Magnoliopsida; order Asparagales; family Amaryllidaceae; genus Allium; species Allium cepa. The sequence continues at coordinate 834,317,870 of CM060941.1, forward strand.
TTTACATCTAAACTTGTTTAAACTTCTGTAAATGATTAAGAAATATAAAAGGGATAAAATGTTCAATTATAAGTTTGAAATTTAAAGATTGAATATTAATTAATTTATTTACTTATTTATTTTAATTAATATAAAAATAGTCATTTTTGCCACTGACTTGGATTTTGACGATACTAGTTTCATCGGATCCGTAACGGTGAATTATAATAATGTTTCAAGTTTCGTAGCAATCGGACTTGTCGTTTGAACGTACAGACTCGAAACGCCTTGAAATTTATGCGTTGAAATCAATTGAATTTGAAAATTTTTGATTTCATCATAACTTCTCCATACGACGCAATTTGAATCTGAAATCTTTTCCATTGCGTTTAAAATATTTTAAAACATCGATTTTGATATATGGGTTGACCCAATTTCGTTCCGGAGTCGAAACGGGCTTATCCGGCCATATATCGTCTAACGCGTACATCCATTTGATCCTGTCCATTCTTTTTCAACCTCGTCTATTTATATGTCGTTATAAACCCTAGTAGCAACCTCCACTTCATTTTTATCCGTAATCCCGAAATCAACCCTAATTGCATTCTAATGGCAATTAGCAAATCAAATAAAGTGGGTAAAATTCAAACTCTTCAAATCATATCATATAATATACCATTTCGAAGCTCTCGACGAATGGAGTCAGCGTATGGTATTCGTTTTGGGAAACAACGCTCGTATCAACCGGAAATCATGGTCAAAGACGCCGACGGCGAAGTCAAAGGGGGTAATTTGGGGGTTTTTGATCGGAGCAGCAATTGGCGAAATCAACTTCTGGGTATTGTAGAGCTCGATGAGTGGATTCCAGATCTAGTTTCGATTTGACGATCGGAGCAGCGATGTAGTGGGAATTGGCCCCGAAAGGTCACGGCTGCGTCAACTTTGGGGCACAAATTCCGGCGACCGACATTGAATTAGGTGGAAGCGTTGGTAGACGTTAGTGGAGGAGATGATGATCTTCCGATTGCAAGTGGCGGCATGGTTTCAGGTGGTCGGAGCTAGGAGTATTTGGCCGTCAAAAGGAGGAAAGGCCGTGAGTTTCATTCTCTGGTTGAACGCGTGCAGGAGATCCAAGATAGGGAGAATGACGTGGCGAAAACAATGTAAATTGTGTTCCATTTATTTTATATATTTTTTATGATTTCGATCTCATTTATCTTCACAACTTTTGCATACGATATCTGTTTTAGGCGCGATTTCCTTCGTTAGGATCGTACTAAAATTCCGGACTTGATGACGCTGGTTTGGACGAATTATGAGACGGTCATATTTTTGGGTTTAAATTGGATTTGAATTCAATTTAAATTCAAAAGGTGAGTGTTTTAACCCACTCACAACTTCTAAGATTTCTTATGTTTGTTAAATGGATTTTAGATATGAGTAGAAATTTATTTATGACTGTTTGGCATGTTTTATTCGTCATCTCTGTTAAATCGCATTTATTTAATATAACTGTTAATTAATTTTATTATTGCATATAAATTGACAGTTAAATTTATTTATTTTGCATATAAACTGATAGTTAAACAGTTAATAAATTTATTTTGAATACAAACTGTTAGTTAATAACTGTCATGTATTTCCTGTTATATTGTATATGCCATATATTGATTTTTGTTTAAATTGATGATGATTGAAATAAATTGATGAGGATTATAATTAATGATTGATGATTGATGTTTGGTGAATTAATGATGTGTACTATATTTTAAAATCTGCAAGTTATCATGTATTTCATTCATTCGGGATTGCGGTTTGAAATGATATACAACCGCATTTTTTTATTTTTAAATTGCGGATTGAAATGATAAATATCTGTATCACTTGACTATAGGATAGAAAATTATATACAGGCACCATGGTGTATATATATAAAAATTATTTTTGAAATGATTTTTCTATGGTTTGGATAGGATACGGTTTATAAATATAGATTTTGATATTATATAAAATCTTATTTTATATATACATCTATAGTTAAAGTATTGAAGATAAGCTATGTAAGGATTTGTTAAATAAAATAAATAAGTAGAATGACGGGGTTTGATTATTTTATATTATATGGTTAAGTACATGTTAAGATATTGAAATTACATATAATTTTAAAGGATTTAAATTAATTAAGATTTGGAGTTAAATTGGAAAATTTATTTGGAATAGACCTTAATTAAGAAGTTAACTTCATAAGTTGATGTAAAATTTATTAACTTGAAATTTTAAAAAGGGTATGATATTTATAACTGAATTCTATTCAAGGTGAATTAAATGAATATTTCTAGTATAAAAATTTAAGGAAATTTTCCTTTTTAAGTAATTTGAGTTTTACTTAAATGATTACGGGTTTATTATGCAATTATGTTTTTCAAACTAAATAATAGGACTATAAATTGGTGAAATAGAAATTTCCAACCTTAGTTCCAATTGTTTAATATTCAAAGTTTGAAATATATTGAAACTAAAGTGGTTTATTTAAACTGAAAGCGATTTTAAAATTTATGGATTTTGACTTAATCTTAAATGTAATAAATTGTAAGTCGCGGAAATTATTTTATTTTATAAAGAAATTTTGAATCCAAACTATTGATGTTATATATTGTTTGAATATCCAAACCATTTAAGTTTTAGAAATTATGGTTTAGAGCTATGAATTTTCGAAGTATTATAGTTTGAAAGTTATAATTCAATGTCTGTTTTCCGATTTTTATAAGTTTGAAAACAATATGATTTTTGGAAAAGAAATATATATTTGAAATAAAATGATATTATATTAATTTGGGTTTTTATAAAAATAATATCAAATGAGTTTGTTTTGGAAAGAAAATGATAAAGTATTTATGGGTTTTGAAATGGATAATTATATTCTGGTTACTGAAAGTATAATTAATTTTTAAATGACCGCGGTGTTATAATAACGTTTGGTTGTTGAAGAGACCGGGATCGGAAGTTGTCATACTCTCTGCCTACTCCGAAAACCACTTTAACAACCGTGTACGCGGTGGAGGTTCCAGAATGAAGTAAGTTGGTGGCGGCGTTTCCTATAAGGTAAATACGTGGACCCAACTACCGTGAGTTGGCATAAGGTGGCTAAAACAGGAGCGATTGACGGGTTGATAAGGTAGCACCTTTGATCGGACACATCCCTTCGATATTATACTTTGACTCTTGGATTGATTCGGTGGCCACTTTTGATTTTATTTGGGGGTGTGGCTCGAGGTGGGTGGTAGCTGCGCGCTACGCGTTACCACCGACCCGGAAGCGTAATTGGTATATCTACCCTGACATTGCCTAGTTTTGCCGTGTCACCTACCCTATCGCGCCTTGTACGAGTTTCTATTTGTGTCGTGCCTATGGAGTGTCTTCTCGTAGTCTCCCGATCAGGAGATATGCAGGCACTGTATAGACTATTGGCATTATTTGTGTTAAGGGCTATATGGGAAACCCCTTAAAGCTATTAAAAAGTAAGTTTATTTTACAATTAGACACTATTATAATAGCGAAATATACTATATAGTAAATAGTTTAACGGATCCTTAGGAGATGTAAATCCCGAGCATCTCTTGAGTTACTGCACTCATATCTATTTCTGTTAATTTAACTCACATAAGATCTTTTAGTTCCGACTCGAGTGTTTTTGTTTTTTCAAATTCGCTCGGGTCAGTCCGAGCGTTTCAGGATCGAAGACTTTAGCTCTGGAGGACGAAGATGGAGATTTCTATTATTATTATTAATTATATTCCACTACACTCATATTGTTCCGCTGCATTATTATACGGTATGTGTACTCTGATATGTATTGTATAGATAAAATCAAAGGTTTTGTAAAACAGCTTCATGAACTGTATATTTGATTATTATATTTTGTCCCTCTATTGTGAGATTCTGTTTAGTTTTATTTCTTTCTCGTTTTTCTTATTTACCCCATAACAATCCGCCCTTCCGTATGGTTTGAATTGGCACGTGTGTCGATTTAAATCGTGTAAAAGGCGGGACGTTACATCCTGAAATGCTCGGACTGACACAAGCAAATTGAAAGGACAAAACAATCGAGTCAGAACTAAAATATCTTATGTGAGTTAAATCAACAGGAATAAATATGAGTGCAGTAACTCAAGAGATGTTCGGGATTCACATCTCCTAAGGATCTGTTAAATTATTTACTAGGTAGTAATATTTCACTATTATAATAATGTCTATTTATAAAATAAACTTACTTTTTTCTTAGCATTAAGGGGTTACCCATATAGCCCTTAACACGTAATAGTCCCAGTAGTCCATCCAGTATCAACGCATCTCCAGATCTGGAGACTACCTTAAATACTCCACGGGCTACGGGAGAAAAGCAAACTCATACAAGGCTCGGTATGGTAGGTGACATGACACAACTAGGCAATGCTAGGGTAGATATACCAATTACGCATCCGGGCTGGTGGAAACACGTAGCCGCAGCTACCGCCCACCTCGAGCCACACCCCAAATAAAAAAAATCAAAAGTGGTCACCGAATCAATCCAAAAGTCAAAGTATAATATCGAAGGGATGTGTTCGATCAGAGAAATGACCTCACTGGCCCGAGAATCCCTCCTGTTTTAGCCACCTTATGCCAACTCAGGGAGTCGGGTCCACGTATTTACTTCAAAGGAAACACCACCACCATCCTACTTCATTCTGGAATCTCCACCGCGTACACGGTTGTTAAAGTGGTTTTCGGAGTTGGCAGAGAGTATGACAACTTTCGATCCCGGTCTCTTCAACAACCAAACGTTATTATAACACCGCGGTCATTTTAAATTAATTATACTTTAAAACCAGAATAAAATATCCATTTCAAAACCATATAATTACGATATCATTTCCCTTTTAAAACCAAATCGATAATGATATCATTTTCAAAAACATTCTTTTCTAAAACCATAAATTTCAAGTTATAATATTTCGAAACCAACTCTTGAAATATAGCCTTTCAAAACATAAACCTGTGAATTTTATATAACTTTGAAATATAAATACACCACTTAAAAGGTTCAAATATTAAATTACTTATTATAATAAATAGATTCTTCACTTACACAAATCAATTCCAAAATAGATTTAAATTCCCAAATAGACCAATAAATTTCCATATATTTCAAAGCTTAAATATTTCCCCATTTCAAACTAAATCTTCGATAATTTCATATATATCAATTTAAATTTCTATTTCTTAGATTTGAAATGTTTACTTAATAAATAAAATATCATTTAAGTAAAACCTTTAAACTTCAAATAACAAAATATTCTTTAAATTTAATTAACTTTATAATATTCATTTAAATCGACTTGATATTCATTTAAGTCCCCTAAACCAAAATCAAGTTATAAAGATCATACCGTTTAAAATCCCAAATTCATTTAAATTTCAAATAAATTTTTATTCGAGGATAATTCTTAAATACTTTACTTCAAAGCAAATGTATATATATCTTCCCACATCTATTTTTTTAAGACATTATAAACTCTATCAATAAATTTAAATAAAATTCTTCCGTATTATATCTAAATAAAATAAAACTTTTATTTTTAAACTTCTTTTATTCTTTAAACCAAATTTATACCTAGCTTAAATTCAAGCGTTTAACTAAAACTAATATTTATATAATATCCAAATCAATATTCACAAAACCATGTTATATAAAATATTCAAACTTAATTATTTGGCTTATTTTATATTTCAAAGCATATTTATATATAGTTAAAATCAATAATAAATTTGACGTTTATATAACATCAAAAATCAATATTTAAATAACCCGTGTATTTCTCTTTACGAAACCATAGAAATCATTTCAAAATACTTTATATATAGACCACGGTGTCTGTATAAAATTTTCTACCCTATGGTCAAGTGATATGGATATTTATCATTTCAATCCGCAATTTAAAAATAAAAATACGATTGTATATCATTTCAAACCGCAATCCCGAATGAAATGAATGCATAACAACTTGCAGATTATGATGATATAAATAAACATCCATTCATCCATCGTAAATCATACATCCCTCATAATTGTCATCCAAACAATCAATCAATATCAATATATATAACTGATAATATAAACAGGTAATTAACTGGTAGTTATATTCAATAATAAATTAAATAACGCATCAATGTAAATAAATGCAATTAACTAAGATGATGATTAAAAATATATAAACAGTCATAAATAAATGCATAATCACAACCAAATTAAATTTAACAAACATAAGAAATTTTAAAAGTTGTGAGTGGGTTTAAACACTCACCTTTTGAATTTAAATTGAATTTAAATCCAATTTAAACCCAAAAATTTGACCGTCTCAAATTCGTCCAAACTAGCGTCATAAAGTCCGAAATTTCAATACGATCCTAACAAAAGAAACCGTGCATAAATCGGTGTTCGTATGTGAAAGATATCGCGATAATTGTGATTGAAATTTCAAAAAAAATAAAACAAAAAAAAAAGAACACAACATCACCTTCAACTTGCCCCGTCATCAAATCTCCTCCAATTTCACGCGTAGGCAAAAATAAATAACGCACGCACGCATGTGAGCAGACGTATTCAAAACCTTAGCCTGGACACCCCTCTCGCACGCCATCGAATTGAAACGCGACATCACCCCGCCTTTCACGCCGACGTCGGCCAACGTGCCCTTGCCCCCACGCGACTGAGTCGCGAGCTCCGATACAACCCAAAAACTCTACAGCCGCCGCCACAATTCCAGCTCCAAATCGAAATTTTCTGCCACATCTAACCGTTGATTCTCGAAACAAACCGCATAGATCGACTCCCCTCGGTCCTCTCTTCAAAACCCAGAAAGGGTTTCTCGATCCGGCGAATTTTGATTTCGACGTGATGAACGGCCGAGACTTCTCTAATTTTTACTGATCAGATGATGAACCAAAATGAAAAAACCAGCGAATTATGCTAGTCGAGAACTTCAACATATAATTTTTTCAGATTTTTCTAAGGACTTTGAATTTTAGGCTTTGGATTTGAATTTTGAATTTGAAATTGGATCTAGGGTTTGCAGCCATTGGAAGAGGAGGAGCTCATGGAATTTTACGCGCAGACAATTGAGAATAGGCGTAGGCTAGGGTTTAGAAGGGTATTTATAGATAAAGTTGAAATAAACGGATGGATCCGAATTATAAACGTGCTAACCGATAATTAGCCCAAAAAGTTCGTTCTGGCTCCGGAACGAAATTGGGTCAACCCATATATCAAAATAGATGTTTAAAAATATTTCAAACACGATGGAAAAAGTTTCACGTCCAAATTCCATCGTATGAAGAAGTTATACTAAATTCAAATTTTCCAAATTAATTTCAATTGATTCAATTGCATAAATTTCATGGCGTTTCGAGTCCGCACGATCAAACGACAAATCCGATCGCTACGAAACTTGAAACCCTATAATAATTCACCGTTACGGATCCGATGAAACTTGTTTCGTTGAAATCCGAGTCAGTTACCGAAATGGCTATTTTTCCATTAATTAAATAAATGAGTAAATTAATTAATTAAATCCAATCTTTAAATTTCAATCTTATAATTGAAAATTTTATCACTTTTATATTTCTTAATCATTTGCAAAAAAAATTAAACAAGTTTAGATGTAAATTAAAAGTTGATAACTCTATCAATTTCAGTGTTAATTTCTTCAGTTATAGTTTTTATTTCGTTTACTCAAATAATCTCTTTATTATAAATTGAATCCAAATAAATTTTAAATAAATTCCATTTAAACTGATTAGATTCAATTCCAATCCCTTAATTGAGTCTATTATTACTCTATGTCATAGTTAACACTTGTCTCACATTTCATTCCACTAATATATTCAAATTTCATTTTCATTTAATTAGGGTGATAAATTAATGTTGAATTTCATTTATTTGCAATAAATTCAATTATCGAATTTTGCACTTAAATCAATAAATCTTGCTTTCTATTCTTTAAATCAATGAATTTTTATATAGTAAATAGGCTTAGCATAAATTTCATCTTATAAAATTAACCATCTTCAATTACATAAAAAATCTACCCTAACTGCACAATTTAAGTCAATTAATTGTAACTGATTCCACATTAAATGTTATTAATTAAAAATTAGAACCTCAATAAATTTGTTTATTGATTTAAAATCTTGTTATTCAGTAAATAGACATTTTATGGGTACAAATAACATTGAATTGTAATACATTTCATTAATGCATGCTTCATTTCATATAAATTCCTCTTTATTAACTAAATCACAATAACAAAACGAAAATAATTAATTTAGATTTATTTGCAATCTATTGCCATTCTTAACTTAATATACTAAATAAATGGTTAACCTAAATAATTGTTACCTTTTAACATTCAAATTCACTTACAATTATCATTAACAACAATGTTGCCATTGATTTAGATTTAATTAAATAAATTAGATGAATGGGTAAAATTTTATAATTATCACAAATGCCAAATTTACTCACATTCATACTTAATTACCAGCTGCAATTTATTACAATTACTTAATTTGCATTGATTTAATCAAATTGTAATTTATACATATTATTTCCTCCATTAATATAACCTTTGAATTAAATTCCCAATTCTCCAATTACTACCTTAAAATAAGTTTACGTTTCTATTAATTTCTATTTCCACCTCCGTTATTTTATATTACAATCATTAAAGTAACGTTTAACATCAACACACCCATTATGAATACTTATCAACCTGCATTATCTTTATTACATTAATTTACGTTTTATCCCATTATAGAATAATGCGAACATTAATTAATTCATATTTTCGTCACTTCCGCATATAATTTTTGTAACCAAGGTATAACATTTACATTTCTTTCTTACTTTAATTAATTACCAAATATTCCTATCTACACTCAATTATAACTTTGAAATCTTAACAAATCTATAAATTGCCAATTGCCTAATATATACAATGATTACTATTAAATGTTTGCCATAAATTTATTTGGTTTCAAACTTTTTATTCATCAATTAATGCCCTATAAATAAACTTACGTTCCTATTCAATTTACATTATTTCCAATTAACTGCAATATAAATTTTAATTACAATTGATACACTAATTTCTACATTCGCTCCCATATAAAATACAAGATTTTTATTTCTTTCTAAATTTAAATTAAAAATCTTATTAATTTAACTCATTTTTCATCGAATTTTACTGGTCGTTACACTCTCCCCCACTCAAAACTTTTCGTCCCCGAAAAGGAAAAAGAATGGAAAAGAAGAATTAAGAAATCAATATATCTTATTTAAAATATTAAATTTATAAACAAATAGATTTACAAAATTAATTTATTTAAATACAATATACCATTTTATAACCATTAAATCCTTTTATACTTAAATTAATAAAGTTTGTAAATCATTTTCAAAAAAATTCTATGTCCAAAATTTACAGAAATTTTTGGCAGAGTCTCCTTTGTACGGGGAGGCTCGGGAGAAAATATAATATCAATATAACAATATATAACATATATTTACCAAAATAATATATCCCAACACGAGAAAAATAATATAATAATGCTATAAACGAAATCCGAAAAACGTGCCTATTTGTCGAGCAATTTACACTTATACTACGGAACCAACTGCAGTAGCAATTGCTTCCATAACCTACACTTCACTTATATAATCCAATTAAAGTCACAATTATATAAAATGAAATATTAAAAATGGTTTCAACCACAAACATCCAATTCAATACAAACAACCATCAATAGCAACAAATCAAACAACCATCTCATCAACACACATCAATCGTTCATTCATATCAAACAAAACCAATAGATGTTCGGGTTCAAACTTTAAATTGCACAGAACGGAAAATAAACTGCTTAGTGCACCATTTACTCAACAGTCTTAGATGAAACTAAATAGACTATTCCCATATCCAAACAATTTAAAGTATCCTTACCCAATAACTGTAAACCAAAACAAACAACAAATCCAATCAATAATTAAGTTCATTCTTATCAATTTCATTTCATACTATTGTTGTTTGACTACTTAATTTCATTTTTTTGCAGTATTCATTTTTCTGCTTATTTTATTAATAAGTAGCTTCAATCATTTAATTACGTTTATTATCTTCCATTTATACTACTTAATTTCATTTTTTTACTTTCATTTATTCTAAATTTCATTTATAATACTTACCTTTTCTATTTCAATTAATAGTCTTTTCAATTACACTTAAGATTATAATATTACAACATAAAATTCTTATTTATTAAGGAATTTCATTAGTTACTTTCATTACCTCAAATTTATTACTTGTATAATATCTATTACATTTTCTTATTAACATTTCAACTTTTAATATTTGGTAAGTTATAATATGCTTTTTAAGAATGTAATTGAAAGTTATACAAGTTTACTCAATTCTTTTAATTAATTAATGTTCAGTAATTATATCTTTTATTTCATAGGTTACATTTCAAATTTCATTTAATTTCATTCATAACCTATCATTCAATCTCTTGTTTTAATTAAAGGCTCCACTTATTAATTGACTTCCATTTTACCACACTAATTGAAACTGTAAAATAACGAAAAATTAAGAATTTAAATACCGGGTTTAATTTCGAATCATTTTAAAGATAATAGATAAAGGTTCATACTTAAACTTATATATCCAGTTATAATTAAAACAATAAATTTTTTTCTTTTTATTTTTCTTCAAAACAAATCTACAGTAAACTACTACAGTGGCCTTCCCACTTCGAAACTCGAAAATGAATGTCGATGATGCATGCACTCATCACCGAAATTATTTTCCAGCGACAGAGAGGGGAGTATAACTTTATCATTCTAAAATTTCTTTTAAAAACATTTCCTTCAAATTATTGAAATACTTATATCAGAAAATACTTCTTAAATATTATTATTATATTCCAAAATCATTTGAAAGAAATTTTTCAAAACACCGGAACTTAAGTTCTAAAATTTCCAATTTGATTTATCTTATTTTAAATCTTATTTCGACTATTATTTAAAAATTTCATTACCTAACAACCAAATATATTACAACCAAATATAATCTTTATAAAAATTTACTTTATATATAGAAAATATAATAGGCAAATTATTTCATTCACCTATATTAAAAACAAATATTATGTCGGTCTGTCCTATTAAGTGTTTAGAAATTCCTATTGATGTCACGGCGTCTCATGCACCAACCAGAATTTATAAATACAAAATGGAACAGATCATTACAATATTAAAACCTTTTTATAACACTAACAAATACGCTCTCTCATATATATACACTCAGCGACTCCCATAGGGTATTACTACCCTATTAACCAAGAGTCAAACCCCCCAAAGCTAAGGTTTATTGCTAAACCAAAGCTCTGATACCAGATGTAACGTCCCGCCTTTTCGCACGTTTTAAATCGACACACGTGCCAATTCAAACCATACGGAAGGGCGGATTGTTATGGGGTAAATAAGAAAAACAAGAAAGAAATAAAAGAAAATAGAATCTCAGGATAAAATATAATAATCAAATATACAGTTCATGAAATTGCTTTACAAAAATATTCGATTTTCTTTACTTGTACAATATAATATCAGAGTACACATACCAGATAATAATAATTAATGCAGCGGAATTAAATAGTGTGGTGGAATAATATAGTAGGTAATAGTATTACAAATCTTCGTCTTCATCCTCCAAAATAAAATCTTCAAATCCTCAAACGCTCGGACTAACCCGAGCGAATTAAAAGGACAAAACACTCGAGTCAGAACTAAAATATCTTATGTGAGTTAAATCAACAGGAATAAATATGAGTGCAGTAACTCAAGAGATGTTCGGGATTCACATCTCCTAAGGATCCGTTAAACTATTTACTAGGTACTAATATTTCGCTATTATAATAATGTCTATTTATAAAATAAACTTACTTTTCTCTTAGCATTAAGGGGTTACCCATATTGCCCTTAACATGTACTAGTCCCAGTAGTCCATCCAGTATCAACGCATCTCCAGATCGGGAGACTACCTTAAATACTCCACGGGCTACGGGAGAAAAACAAACTCGTACAAGGTTCGGTATGGTAGGTGACACAGCACAACTAGGCAATGCCAGGGTAGATATACCAATTACGCATCTGGGCTGGTGGAAACGCGTAGCCGCAGCTACCGCCCACCTCGAGCCACACCCCCAAATAAAAAAATCAAAAGTGGCCACCGAATCAATCCAAAAGTCAAAGTATAATATCGAAGGGATGTGTCCGATCAGAGGAATGACCTCATTGGCCCGAGAATCCCTCCTATTTTAGCCACCTTATGCCAACTCACAGGAGTCGGGTCCACGTATTTACCTCAAAGGAAACACCGCCACCATCCTACTTCATTCTGGAATCTCCACCACGTACACGGTTGTTAAAGTGGTTTTCGGAGTTGGCAGAGAGTATGACAACTTTCGATCCAGGTCTTTTCAACACCAAACGTTATTATAACACCGCGGTCATTTTAAAATATTATACTTTAAAACCAGAATAAAATATCCATTTCAAAACAATATAATTACGATATCGTTTCCCTTTTAAAACCAAATCGATAATGATATCGTTTTCAAAAACATTCTTTTCTAAAACCATAACAATTTCAAGTTATAATATTTCGAAACCAACTCTTGAAATATAGCCTTTCAAAACATAAACCTGTGAATTTTATATAACTTTGAAATATAACTACACCACTTAAATGGTTCAAATATTAAATTACTTAATATAATAAATAGCTTCTTCACTTACACAAATCAATTCCAAAATAGATTTAAATTCCCAAATAAACCAATAAATTTCCATATATTTCAAAGCTTAAATATTTCCCCATTTCAAACTAAATCTTCGATAATTTCATATATATCAATTTAAATTTCTATTTCGTAGATTTGAAATGTTTGCTTAATAAATCAAATATCATTTAAGTAAAACCTTTAAACTACAAATAACAGAATATTCTTTAAATTTAATTAACTTGATAATATTCATTTAAATCGACTTGATATTCATTTAAGTCCCCTAAACCAAAATCAAGTTATAAAGATCATACCGTTTAAAATCCCAAATTCATTTAAATTTCAAATAAATTTTTATTCGAGGATAATTCTTAAATAATTTACTTCAAAGCAAATGTATATATATCTTCCCACATCTATTTTTTTTAAGACATTATAAACTCTATCAATAAATTTAAATAAAATACTTCCGTATTATATCTAAATAAAATTAAACTTTTATTATTAAACTTCTTTTATTCTTTAAACCAAATTTATACCTAGCTCAAATTCAAGCGTTTAACTAAAACTAATATTTATATAATATCCAAATCAATATTCACTAAACCATATTATATAAAAATTCAAACTTAATTATTTGGCGTATTTTATATTTCAAAGCATATTTATATATAGTTAAAATCAATAATAAATTTGACGTTTATATAACATCAAAAATCAATATTTATATAACCCGTATATTTCTCTTTACAAAACCATAGAAATCATTTCAAAATACTTTATATATAGACCATGGTGTCTGTATAAAATTTTCAACCCTATGGTCAAGTGATACGGATATTTATCATTTCAATCCGCAATTTAAAAATAAAAATGCGGTTGTATATCATTTCAAACCGCAATCCCGAATGAAATGAATGCATAACAACTTGCAGATTATGATGATATAAATAAGCATCCATTCATCCATCTTAAATCACACATCCCTCACAATCATCATCCAAACAATCAATCAATATCAATATATATATAACTGGTAATATAAACAGGTAATTAACTGGCAGTTATATTCAATAATAAATTATATAACGCATTAATTTAAATAAATGCAATTAACTAAGATGATGATTAAAAATATACAAACAGTCATAAATAAATGCATAATCACAACCAAATTAAATTTAACAAACGTAAGAAATTTTAGAAGTTGTGAGTGGGTTAAAAAACTCACCTTTTGAATTTAAATTGAATTTAAATCCAATTTAAACCCAAAAATTTGACTGTCTCAAATTCGTCCAAACTAGCATTATCAAGTCCAAAATTTCAATATGATCCTAACAAAAGAAACCGTGCGTAAATCGGTGTTCGTATGTGAAAGATATCGCGATAATTGTGATTGAAATTTCAAAAAAATAAAACAAAAAAAGAACACAACATCACCTTCAACTTGCCACGTCATCAAATCTCCTCCAATTTCACGTGCAGGCAAAAATAAATAACGCACGCACGCATGTGAGCAGACGCGTTCAAAACCCTAGCCTGGACACCCCTCTCGCACGCCATCGAATTGAAACGCGACATCACCCCCGCCTTTCACGCCGACGTCGGCCAACGTGCCCTTGCCCCACGCGACTGAGTCGCGAGCTCCGATACAACCCAAAAACTCTACAGCTGCCGCCACAATTCCAGCTCCAAATCGAAATTTTCTGCCACATCTAACTGTTGATTCTCGAAACAAACCACATAGATCGACTCCCCTCGGTCCTCTCTTCAAAACCCAGAAAGGGTTTCTCGATCCGACGAATTTTGATTTCGACGTGATGAACGGCTGAGACTTCTCCAATTTTTACTGATCAGATGATGAACCAAAATGAAAAACGAACACCACCAGTGAATTACGCTAGTCGAGAACTTCAACATATAATTTTTTCAGATTTTTCTGAGGACTTTGAATTTTAGGCTTTGGATTTGATTTTTGAATTTGAAATTGGATTTTGGGTTTGCAGCCATTGGAAGAGGAGGAGCTCACGGAATTTTACGCGCAGACAATTGAGAATAGGACTAGGCTAGGGTTTAGTAGGGTATTTATAGATAAAGTTGAAATAGACGGATGGATCCAAATTATAAACGTGCTAGCCGATAATTTGTCCAAAAAGCCCGTTCTGGCTCCGGAACTGTAACGACCCAGAATTTTTATTAATTAAAATTTGAATATTTAATTAATTTTAAATACTAATAAGTGAAATTCATAAGTCGAATAATTTATTTTTCGAATATTGGATTCAAATTTGATAATTAAATCGATAATTTAATAGTTGAATTTACAGAAATTATTGTAAATTGGGTTTAATATGATTGAAAATGATTTGGAAAATTTTATTATATCATATTAGAGTTAGATTGATGTTTTAGAACTTATAAAATCGAATTAAGAGTTAATCTTGGAAAATCGAATATTTTAATATTTAATTATCGACTGTAAAATAGCCAATTTTCGAACAGTCTCAGAATTGGACGAAACTAGTTCCATTGGATCCGTAATAG
Source organism: Allium cepa (assembly GCA_030765085.1). Classification (NCBI taxonomy): domain Eukaryota; kingdom Viridiplantae; phylum Streptophyta; class Magnoliopsida; order Asparagales; family Amaryllidaceae; genus Allium; species Allium cepa. The sequence continues at coordinate 834,333,269 of CM060941.1, forward strand.
TTTGTTATTATCGGATTTCAATTTTCGTAGCAATCGGAGTTATCGTTTGACCGTGGCAGCTCGAAACGCATCGAAATTGTTTTAATATTTATTTGGCGAGTTAAAATAGCCATTTTTCAAACAGGCACGGATTTCGACGAAACTAGTTTCATCGGATCCGTAATGTGATATTATTGTATGGTTTCAAATTTCATGTCAATCGGATTTACCGTTTGTCCGGTGCAAGCTAAAACGCCTAGAAAATCGTTTAATCGGTTTAATTTTAAATTGAACGTTTATTGCCATAACTCGCACAGATGACCGAATTAGCTCCCGAAACACGTTCCATTGTGTTCGGAACGCAGGGTAAACCTTAGAAACGCCAACCGGCACGCTTCGTTTGGAGTTCGGAAAATCCGGGATGAATAGTGTCGCGCGAATTTCCTATATAAGGACATATAGATTTCATTTTTGCAAAGATATCAAACCCTAACCCTAAAAATGTCCAGCCACCACTTTCCTATTCTAAGGCCAGAAATTAATATCCTTCTCCCCTCAATCACTCTCAATCTACAAGGAATTACGCGAAGTGTTCAACACGAAAGTCGAAGAGCACGACGAGAGCTTTCGATCCATACGTTGATGATCGTGTTTGGAGCATCAGAGGGGGAGATACAGGGGGCCGACAACTGCTAGTTGCGCACGAAATTCGAGGTGCTATGGGTGGCCGAGTTCATCAGGGTTATGGCCGTGAGTAGCTCTTGTCGTGAGCTTTCGAATGGAGTAACCTGATCGAATTATAATCAAGCGTGGTGATTGAAAAATCGAACCCTAATATGGAGTTAGTGGGTTTGTGTGCGTGTAGGTTGTCTGTAGATGGAGATGCACGTGAAGTTGGGGAAGAAAGTAGGTGCGGCCCTGATCTCATATGGCTGGAATCAACGGCCACGATCTGTTGGAGGTTAAAATTATAAAGAAAATGTGTAAATTGGTAAATATAAATTTGTGTAAACTTCAAAAATTCGTATCTTTTTCATACGAGGTCGAAAACGCGTGAAACTAGTTGCGTTGGAATCGTATGGACGAGCACTACGCTATGGAATTGGATTGGAGTCATTTGAAGCTAGTGAGAATTTTGGGTAAAATTAAACATCCGTTTAATTTTATTCGAAATAAAGGCTGAAACGAAATTGAAATCAAGGTGAGAACTTCTCACTCAATCGAATCGGTTTCGATTTAAATTTTTAATAGTTATATTTAAAATTGCTTGAATGTATGTGAATGATGATTGCAGTTATTGATTGCTGTTTGATTGTGATATTAGATATAATAGGATATATCTATATATAACAATATATATATATATATATATATATATATATTGGCATATGTATATATTGGAATTGATTTCCCACATTGTATAGTGGATGAGACCCTATTGCGCCGTCTATTAAGCGGATAATATTTTATGAATCCCATATACCGTGATAATTCCGTACTGGAGCGGAATTGGTATTGTGCTAACGTCTTTGGATGCAAGAAAACAGGTTGGAGGGATCCAACTGGATTCCTCAACTGTATTGATTTACTTACAGATATTGTGATTATTTGTTGATTATCATATCGATATATGATATTTGGATGTCGTGATTGACTATTTGGTACTGTTGCATCATCGAATCCATTTCTGAAATTTTAAAATAATGATTTTGGTTTTTAAAAGAATTTTTAAAGTGATTTTCAAAAGTATACGTTTTACTAAATTTTGAATTGTTAAAATAAATGAACGTTAAAATTTTATTTTCATAAAAGTTATGATTTTTGAAAAATAATGCTTAAGTATGATTTTGAAATATATAAGCTTTAAATAACGATTTTTAAGTTATTAAAAGAATAAATTGGTATAAATTGGGATTTTTGAATTATTAAAAACGATGTATATAAAAGACTTATAAAATTGATATTTTATAAATTAAAAATATTGGAATATTAAAACGAGTTTTTATAAGTATTAAAAATGAAATAAAAATGGATTTCATGATTGAACGGAATTTATAGATTTATAAATCGAAGCTTATAAATAGAAAAGGAATTTATAAACATTGTTTATAAATTCGAAATCAATTGAATTTGATAAATTGAATATAGAAGTTTATGAAAGGTAATTTATTCGCGATTTTGGATAGCGAATAAATTCTTGAAAATAAAACGTGTTGTAAATATTGAAATTGGGTTAGTGAAGTATATTCACGATTTTGGACAGTGAATATATTATTGAATAAAATGGTTATGTTTTGGGAAAGTGATATTATAAAATTAAGTTAATCGTTTTAAAGATGTTTTAAAATGTGTTGAATATCGAAATCATAGATTTCAACATTTATTATTGAAATAGACGTTTTCGAGAAATAAAAGGAAATGGTGGACTATAACACTATTGTTATAGTAAATGATTTCTAAAAGGAAATATTTTGTATAGTATTGGGATTTATATATCTATTTAAACTTTGAATCCCTATACTAGTGATTTTGGATCGTCGTAACGATGTTTTACGCAACATTCGTTTTTGACCCAAATAAATGTGTTAAGAGAATGATTTCCTTAAAGAATGGAATATGTACTTAACTATGGTTTAGGTATATCGAATATTTTCAAATGTTGAAAATAAATGGGTTTGTGAAATACTTATTATTAGAATAAGTATGGAAATGTTTTTCCAATATGAAATGAAACGTTTTTGAGAATTTATCTTTTTAAAAGATAAATTGAAAATGAATATTAGAAGTCAATTTGAAATCGTACATTCATAAATATTTTGGAATGTAAATTCACTATGGAATTTATAAAGGAAAAGGGGAATTTGTTTAAAAATAAATGTTGATTTATTTTTAAAGTATGGGAATAAATTTACGGATTTGGAACGTAAATATAAAGTAAATTGGTAAGGATTTATTTAATTGGTTTAAATGAAACATTTTGAAATGAAAGTATTTCCGAGTAAGGAAATGATTGAAATTTGTTTTCAAAAGTGATAAAGGATTGAAAAGTGATTTGAAAATTTGTTTTCAAATGGTTAAAGTATGGAAATTATATATCTGGTAAAGATATTTTGGAAAGTAAATAATTTGGGAAATTATTTTGAATCTGATGATGTTGCGCATCTCTATTGATAGTTAAATATCCGACTATCAATATTTACCTTTAAATAGGTATTTGTTGTGAATTGCTTGAATTGGATGCCACACTTATTTTTAAAATAAGCGCTCGCTATTCGGGTTAGCCGGGAAAGGACCTTTGGGTCATATAACCCATTCCAAATATGTGATACGTCGTTATGGATTGCATTTGAAGACCGGTGTTGAAGACCGGGTATTTGTGAAAACGATAGAATGACCTATCGATTGTTTCCGCACCGTTAGCTACGGTATGGAGATTTCCTTTGTGATGGGAAATTCGATCGGGTTTGTGAATACCCGGATTGCAAGGACTTCTTTGGAAGTGCCTTCGGTTACGTTCGATCCCAGAACATACTTGTATGGATGTGTGTCTGACATTACAATTTGAGATGTAAAGCTGGTTTCTATCAAATGTATTTCTGTTGGTGGCGGAGAATTATTCTCTTAGCTTAACACCCTTCTCTGAGACGTACGAGCTCAGAGGTTATGTAGTTGATGGTTACTAGTGATGCATTCCCAAGTTGGTAATGTGGCATATAAGTGCTATTGAGCATTTGTGAATTAAAGCATAGCTTTTATATAAAGCGTTGCTTTGTGAACGAGACTTCGTCAAGCCTCACAGACCGGTTGTGGTCGAAACAGGAATCGTGGCAGCAAGGTTATTTGGGGGTCGCTCCTCCATAGGGTATGTCATTTCCTATCTGGATTATAAGTGGTATCATGGTATGGAGCCCAGATACTTACTTTGTGGACACACTATATTTATTACTGTGTGATGTTGGTTATCGAACGCTCGGTTTAAGGTTCCAAAGGACCGGGGGATGACATACTCGTGTCAGTTGTTACCTAGTTTGAAAGGTAACCCGACCTTGTGTAGCAGAGATCTAACCGTAACGTTATATCCGGGAACGTTTCTCCAGAGGCGTTCTATTTTACTTGGGAAGTTCCTTTGCCCGACCATTTGTTGGAAATCCAAACAAAACAATACGTGCCTTGTACGGTTTTAGTTGTAGAACCTGCCATTTAATATGGTAGCTATAGTAGGCATACTATAATGGTAACTATGTTGGCTAAGATTTATATTCTACTTTCGAAATTGTTTTCTACACTATGCACTAGTAATAATATCAAATGTTTCTTTTTAATGCGTATCAAGCATCTTTGACTATCATAAGGAGAAATCTCCTCCAATTCTGCGTTTGCATTGTGTGTATGGCGGGAGGCCTTATGGTAGTTTCATTTTTTAAAAACATTTCGAATTAACTTTGAAAATTTCTCATATTCTTTGTTTTAAAGATAAATAACTGTTTTAAGTTCTCACACCAGTCACATGACTGACTCAGAGTTTATTGTTTCCTTCCTAAACTCTGGGTGCCCACCAATTTCCACACGGGCAGTCTAGAGTTTGTCTATCAGATTATTCTGGATTTAGGAGTGCTATGGAGCTCAGGAGACAAGCTGCATATCGAGACGTACCACTTGTATATGACATTATACTATGTATTATTCCGCTGTGTATTCTGTATGAGGACAAGTTTATATAACTGTCCATTGATGTATTGACTCTGTTGTCTATTGTTGTTGTAAACTCTGATAATGATGTAATGTATAAAACGTATAGTTTTTTGTTTTAATGATATTCATTTATTTATTATATGTTGTTCCGCTGCGATTGTGAGATTCTAATATTGTTATGTTGTTATTTCTGTTCTGTTCTATCTTTCTCTTTCCTCTTCTATCTTTTTCTTCTTCTTAAACCATAACGGTTCGGTTTTCGGCGTTCGGTTGCTCGGCAGTTGATACAGTGTATGTATTGATGTCGATTTTCGAGCGACGAAAAACCGCAAACGTTGCATTTGGTATCAGAGCATATGGTTAAGCGACAACCATGGCTCTGTTGGGAATTACTCATTAGAGATAGAGTCAATAGTACTCTAGAATGAGTTTGAGTGTAATAATAGATACGAGCGCGTATTTGTTAGTGAATATAAATTGTTTTATATTGTGATGATTGGTTTGTTGAGTGGTATATGGATTTTGGTCAACACGAGTAATTAACGTTGTTGATAGGGATCTCTAAACACTTGTACAGAACAATTCGACACGATATTGTTTTAGATTGGGTATATGAAATAATTTTACCTTGATTATATTTTATATATAAAGGGATAATTTTTCAGAATTATTAAAGTGTATATAAGTTGATTGTTTGGTTGTTGAATAAGTTAAATTAAAACAACACATTGTAAAAGAATAATTGTATAAGCAATTGAATTATAAGTATGGGGTTATAATTAAAATGATTTACACTTGTGAAATAATCTTATATATAAGAAGCGAAATTATATAAGTAAAAGATTTATAAATGTGATTTATAATCTGAAAATAAAATTCCAGGGAAGTGTTTTGAAATGATTAAATAATTTGGGAAAATTATTTTGGAGAAATTAAAGCTCTAAACTCTTTTCAGTCGCTGGAAAATCATTCCGATGATGACCGCGGCATCATTGGTGTTCATTTTTGGGTTTCCAAAAGAGGGATTGCTGCCAAATTATTTTAAATGAAAGTTGTTTGGTAAATTTGGATTTGGGTTTTGAAATTCAGAAGATAATTTGAATTGATTTCAAAAATGGTTTTGAAAGATGGAAAATACTCTGGAATCCTATTTAAAAATATTTATGGGAATGATAAATGAGTTGATAACTTATACAATTTGAGTTTTAATAGGATAAATTTAACTTAAAGGATGGAGTTGAATTAAAGGAAGTATAAGTAAATCAATAAAATCCAAGTTGAAATAAATTTGAGTTGTCATCAAAGACATGTAATTTGGAATTAAACAAAAGGAAAGTTAAATAAATTGATTTGGATTTGATAAGATGTTTGAAATGGAATATAACTTAAGTGATGTTGAATAAAGTTGATTTTGGTGTCAAAGTAAATTAATAAGTGAAATAATGAAGTGAAGTCATTAAGAAATTGAACTTGAGTTATATAAATGAAATTCAACTTTATATTATTAAAGGAGTTAGCAATTGAATTGATAAATGGATTGAATGTTAATCAATTAAATGGAAATAATTGATATGAAATAATGGATGTAAGTGTAAATTCATTAAAAGCTAATGTTATTGGTAGTTGAATAAATTGAATGGAAGTCAATTTAATATGATCCAATTGGAATTAAAAGCGTTGAACCAAATTGAATGTAAAGTGAATAAATTTGGTTGTATTGAATAAACATTGGTTGTTATTTGATTGTTGATTGATTGTATATAATTCATTAAGAGTTAATGAAATTGAAAGCTAAAGTAATTGGAATTCAATTGGAAGTTAAGTGAATCTTAAATAGAATTGAATTTGATTTGGAAGTGAACCAACTTGAATATGAATTAGTGAATATAAACTAATTGAAAATGAATGTTAGTAAAAACATCCACTGTTAATGAATTAAATGTGATTAAATTGAAAACCCAATTCATTGAATATTAATGAGAATATGAATGAATATTTATTGGTTATAAATGTTAGTTGGATGATAGTTGGTTGATGGTTGAATATACATTGCTTTTACTGCATTTGCTATATGTTGTATATCGATACTATTGTCTATATACATGTTTCTCATCTATTTGTTGAGTGTTTAGTAGGTGCGGATCGCGTTTGCTTCGCTTTTGGAGCTCGCTTTCGCGCTATATTAGCCGTATATGATCGCTAATAATAAATAAGGTACATATCTCGGATTACATACCGTACTTTTACACTATTTTCCCTGCGGGATGCCTCATCACTTGATGAGATGTATATTTGTGATATATATACTGTCATTTTTTTTCGGATCGAGCCGCGCAAAGGAGACTATGGCGAATTTTTCCGAAAATTTAAGGCGTTAGAATTTTTTTTGGAAATTTTGGGAAAATTTGTGAAAACTATAACTTTGATTTTGGAATTGGAAGTTAAACGATGTAATTGGTTTTGAAAAGGATAACTAAGTATGATTTTAAAACTTAGTAAAGAATTGTGAGAAGTTTAACTATGGAATTTTGGGAAAGTTAATAGATTTTGTAAATTTTTCTTACTTGGTAATTTCGAGGACGAAATTCTTTTAAGGGGGGAAGTATGTAACGACCCAGAATTTTTATTAATTAAAATTTGAATATTTAATTAATTTTAAATACTAATAAGTGAAATTCATAAGTCGAATAATTTATTTTTCGAATATTGGATTTAAATTTGATAATTAAATCGATAATTTAATAGTTGAATTTACAGAAATAATTGTAAATTGGGTTTAATATGATTGAAAATGATTTGGAAAATTTTATTATATCATATTAGAGTTAGATTGATGTTTTAGAACTTATAAAATCAAATTAAGAGTTAATCTTTGAAAATCGAATATTTTAATATTTAATTATCGACTGTAAAATAGCCAATTTTCGAACGGTCTCAGAATTGGACGAAACTAGTTCCATTGGATTCGTAATAGTTTGTTATTATCGGATTTCAATTTTCGTAGCAATCGGAGTTATCGTTTGACCGTGGCAGCTCGAAACGCATCGAAATTGTTTTAATATTTATTTGGCGAGTTAAAATAGCCATTTTTCAAACAGTCACGGATTTCGACGAAACTAGTTTCATCAGATCCGTAATGTGATATTATTGTATGGTTTCAAATTTCATGTCAATCGGATTTACCGTTTGTCCGGTGCAAGCTAAAACGCCTAGAAAATCGTTTAATCGGTTTAATTTTAAATTGAACATTTATTGCCATAACTCGCACAGATGACCGAATTAGCTCCCGAAACACGTTCTATTGTGTTCGGAACGTGGGGAAAACCTTAGAAACGCCAACCGGCACGCTTCGTTTGGAGTTCGGAAAATCCGGGATGAATATTGTCGCGCGAATTTCCTATATAAGGACATATAGATTTCATTTTTGCAAAGATATCAAACCCTAACCCTAAAAATGTCCAGCCGCCACTTTCCTATTCTAAGGCCAGAAATTAATATCCTTTTCCCCTCAATCACTCTCAATCTACAAGGAATTACGCGAAGTGTTCAACACGAATGTCGAAGAGCTCGACGAGAGCTTTCGATCCATACGGTGATGATCGTGTTTGGAGTATCAGAGGGGGAGATACAGGGGGCCGACAGCTGCTAGTTGCGCATGAAATTCGAGGTGCTGTGGGTGGCCGAGTTCATCAGGGTTATGGCTGTGAGTAGCTCTTGTCGTGAGCTTTCCAATGGAGTAACCTGATCGAATTATAATCAAGCGTGGTGATTGAAAAATCGAACCCTAATATGGAGTTAGTGGGTTTGTGTGCGTGTAGGTTGTCTGTAGATGGAGATGCGCGTGAAGTTGGGGAAGAAAGTAGGTGCGGCCCTGATCTCATATGGCTGGAATCAACGGCCACGATCTGTTGGAGGTTAAAATTATAAAGAAAATGTGTAAATTGGTAAATATAAATTTGTGTAAACTTCAAAAATTCGTATCTTTTTCATACAAGGTCGAAAACGCGCGAAACCAGTTGCGTTGGAATCGTATGGACGAGCACTACGCTATGAAATTGGATTGGAGTCGTTTGGAGCTAGTGAGAATATCGGGTAAAATTAAACGTCCGTTTAATTTTACCCGAAATAAAAGCTGAAACGAAATTGAAATCAATGTGAGAACTTCTCACTCAATCGAATCGGTTTCGATTTAAATTTTTAATAGTTATATTTAAAGTTGCTTGAATGTATGTGAATGATGATTGCAGTTATTGATTGCTGTTTGATTGTGATATTGGATATAATAGGACATATCTATATATAACAATATATATATATATATATATATATATTGGCATATGTATATATTGGAATTGATTTTCCGCATTGTATAGCGGATGAGACCATATTGCGCCGTCTATTAAGCAGATAATATTTTATGAATCCCATATACCACGATAATTCCGTACTTGAGCGGAATTGGTACTGTGCTAACGTCTTTGGATGCAGGGAAACAGGTTGGAGGGATCCAACTGGATTCCTCAACTGTATTGATTTACTTACAGATATTGTGATTATTTGTTGATTATCATATCGATATATGATATTTGGATGTCGTGATTGACTATTTGGTGCTGTTGCATCATCGGATCCATTTCTGAAATTTTATAATAATGATTTTGGTTTTTAAAAGAATTTTTAAAGTGATTTTCAAAAGTATACGTTTTATTAAATTTTGAACTGTTAAAATAAATGAACGTTAAAATTTTATTTTCCTAAAAGTTATGATTTTTGGAAAATAATGCTTAAGTATAATTTTGAAATATATAAGCTTTAAATAACGATTTTTAAGTTATTAAAAGAATAAATTGGTATAAATTGGGATTTTTGAATTATTAAAAACGATGTATATAAAAGACTTATAAAATTAATATTTTATAAATTAAAAATATTGGAATATTAAAACGAGTTTTTATATGTGTTAAAAATGAAATAAAAATGGATTTCATAAGTGAACGGAATTTATAGATTTATAAATCGAAGCTTATAAATAGAAAAGGAATTTATAAACATTGTTTATAAATTCGAAATCAATTGAATTTGATAAATTGAATATAGAAGTTTATGAAAGGTAATTTATTCGCGATTTTGGATAGCGAATAAATTCTTGAAAATAAAATGTGTTGTAAATATTGAAATTGGGTTAGTGAAGTATATTCACGATTTTGGACAGTGAATATATTATTGAATAAAATGGTTATGTTTTGGGAAAGTGATATTATAAAATGAAGTTAATCGTTTTAAAGATGTTTTAAAATGTGTTGAATATCGAAATCATAGATTTCAACATTTATTATTGAAATAGACGTTTTCGCGAAATAAAAGGAAATGGTGGACTATAACACTATTGTTATAGTAAATGATTTCTAAAAGGAAATATTTTGTATAGTATTGGGATTTATATATCTATTTAAACTTTGAATCCCTATACTAGTGATTTTGGATCGTCGTAACGATGTTTTACGCAACATTCGTTTTTGACCCAAATAAATGTGTTAAGAGAATGATTTCCTTAAAGAATGGAATATATACTTAACTATGGTTTAGGTATATCGAATATTTTCAAATGTTGAAAATAAATGGGTTTGTGAAATACTTATTATTAGAATAAGTATGGAAATGGTTTTCCAATATGAAATGAAACGTTTTTGAGAATTTATCTTTTTAAAAGATAAATTGAAAATGAATATTAGAAGTCGATTTGAAATCGTTCATTCATAAATATTTTGGAATGTAAATTCACTATGGAATTTATAAAGGAAAAGGGGAATTTGTTTAAAAATAAACGTTGATTTATTTTTAAAGTATGGGAATAAATTTACGGATTTGGAACGTAAATATAAAGTAAATCGGTAAGGATTTATTTAATTGTTTTAAATGAACTATTTTGAAATGAAAGTATTTCCGAGTAAGGAAATGATTGAAATTTGTTTTCAAAAGTGATAAAGGATTGAAAAGTGATTTGAAAATTTGTTTTCAAATGGTTTAAGTATGGAAATTATATATCTAGTAAAGATATTTTGGAAAGTAAATAATTTGGGAAATTATTTGGAATCTGATGATGTTGTGCATCTCTATTGATAGTTAAATATTCGACTATCAATATTTACCTTTAAATAGGAATTTGTTGTGAATTGCTTGAATTGGATGCCTCACTTATTTTTAAAATAAGCGCTCGCTATTCGGGTTAGCCGGGAAAGGACCTTTGGGTCGTATAACCCATTCCGAATATGTGATACGTCGTTATGGATTGCATTTGAAGACCGGTGTTGAAGACCGGGTATTTGTGAAAACAATAGAATGACCTATCGATTGTTTCCGCACCGTTAGCTACGGTATGGAGATTTCCTTTGTGATGGGAAATTCGATCGGGTTTGTGAATACTCGGATTGCAAGGACTTCTTTGGAAGTGCCTTCGGTTACGTTCGATCCTAGAACGTACTTGTATGGATGTGTGTCTGACATTACAATTTGAGATGTAAAGCTGGTTTCTATCAAATATATTTCTGTTGGTGGCGGAGAATTTATTCTCTTAGCTTAACACCCTTCTCTGAGACGTACGAGCTCAGAGTATATGTAGTTGATGGTTACTAGTGATACATTCCCAAGTTGGTAATGTGGCATATAAGTGCTATTGAGCATTTGTGAATTAAAGCATAGCTTTTATATAAAGCGTTGCTTTGTGAACGAGACTTCGTCAAGCCTCACAGACCAGTTGTGGTCGAAACAGGAATCGTGGCAGTAAGGTTATTTGGGGGTCGCTCCTCCATAGGGTATTTCATTTCCTATCTGGATTATAAGTGGTATCATGGTATGGAGCCCAGATACTTACTTTGTGGACACACTATATTTATTACTGTGTGATGTTGGTTATCGAGTGCTCGGTTTAAGGTTCCAAAGGCCGAAGGATGACATACTCGTGTCAGTTGTTACCTAGTTTGAAAGGTAACCCGGCCTTGTGTAGCAGAGATCTAACCGTAACGTTAGATCCGGGAACGTTTCTCCAGAGGCGTTCTATTTTACTTGGGAAGTTCCTTTGCCCGACCATTTGTTGGAAATCCAAACAAAACAATACGTGCCTTGTACGGTTTTAGTTGTAGAACCTGCCATTTAATACGGTAGCTATAGTAGGCATACTATAATGGTAACTATGCTGGCTAAGATTTATATTCTACTTTCGAAATTGTTTTCTACACTATGCACTAGTAATAATATCAAATGTTTCTTTTTAATGCGTATCAAGCATCTTTGACTATCATAAGGAGAAATCTCCTCCAATTCTGCGTTTGCATTGTGTGTGTGGCGGGAGGCCTTATGGTAGTTTCATTTTTTAAAAACATTTCGAATTAACTTTGAAAATTTCTCCTATTCTTTGTTTTAAAGATAAATAACTGTTTTAAGTTCTCACACCAGTCACATGACTGACTCGGAGTTTATTGTTTCCTTCCTAAACTCTGGGTGCCCACCAATTTCCACACGGGCAGTCTAGAGTTTGGCTATCAGGTTATTCTGGATTTAGGAGTGCTATGGAGCTCAGGAGAGGAGCTGCATATCGAGACGTACCGCTTGTATATGATATTATACTATGTATTATTCCGCTGTGTATTCTGTATGAGGACAAGTTTATATAACTATCCATTGATGTATTGACTCTGTTGTCTATTGTTATTGTAAACTCTGATAATGATTTAATGTATAAAATGTATAGTTCTTTGTTTTAATGATATTCATTTATTTATTATATATTGTTCCGCTGCGATTGTGAGATTCTAATATTGTTCTGTTGTTCTTTCTGTTCTGTTCTATCTTTCTCTTTCCTCTTCTATCCTTTTCTTCTTCTTAAACCATAACCGTTCGGTTTTCGGCATTCGATTGCTCGGCAGTTGATACAATGTATGTATTGATGTCGATTTTCGAGCGACGAAAAACCGCAAACGTTACAGGAACGAAATTGGGTCAACCCATATATCAAAATAGATGTTTAAAAATATTTTAAATGCGATGGAAAAAGTTTCACATCCAAATTCCATCGTATGAAGAAGTTATGCTAAATTCAAAATTTTTAAATTAATTTCAATTGATTTCAATTGCATAAATTTCAAGGCGTTTCGAGTCCGTACGATCAAACAAAAAATCCGATCGCTACGAAACTTGAAACCCTATAATAATTCACCGTTACAGATCCGATGAAACTTGTTTCGTCGAAATCCGAGTTTGTTTCCAAAATGGCTATTTTTCATTAATAAATAAATGAGTAAATTAATTAATTAAATCCAATCTTTAAATTTCAATCTTATAATTGAAAATTTTATCACTTTTATATTAATCATTTACAAAAAAAAATTAAACAAGTTTAGATTTAAATTAAAAGTTGATAACTCAATCAATTTCAGTGTTAGTTTCTTCAGTTATAGTATTTATTTCGTTTACTCAAATAATCTCTTTATTATAAATTGAATCCAAACTAATTTTAAATAAATTCCAATTAAACTGATTAGATTCAATTCCAATCCCTTAATTGAGTCTATTATTACTCTATGTCATAGTTAACACTTGTCACACATTTCATTCCACTAATATATTCAAATTTCATTTTCATTTCAATTAGCGTGATAAATTAATGTTGAATTTCATTTATTTGCAATAAATTCAATTATCGAATTTTGCACTTAAATCAAATTAATAAATATTGCTTTCTATTCTTTAAATCAATGAATTTCCATATAGTAAAGGCTTAGCATAAATTTCATCTTATAAAATTAACCATCTTCAATTACAAAACAAATCTACCTTAACTGCACAATTTAAGTCAATTAATTGTAATTGATTCCAAATTAAATGTTATTAATTAAAAATTGGAACCTCAATAAATTTGTTTACTGATTTAAAATCTTGCTATTCAGTAAATAGACATTTTATGGGTACAAATAACATAGAATTGTAATACATTTCATTAATGCATGCTTCATTTCATATAAATTTCTCTTTATTAACTAAATCACAATAACAAAACGACAATAATTAATTTAGATTTATTTGCAATCTATTGCCATTCTTAACTTAATATACTAAATAAATGGTTAACCTAAATAATTGTTACCTTTTAACATTCAAATTCACTTAAAATTATCATTAACAACAATGTTGCCATTGATTTAGATTTAATTAAATAAATTAGATGAATGGGTAAAATTTTATAATTATCAAAAATGCCAAATTTACTCACATTCATAATTAATTACCAACTGCAATTTATTATAATTACTTAATTTGCATTGATTTAATCAAATTGTAATTTATACGTATTATTTCCTCCATTAATATAACCTTTGAATTAAATTCCCAATTCTCCAATTACTACCTTAAACTAAGTTTACATTTCTATTAATTTCCATTTCCACCTCCGTTATTTTATATTACAATCATTAAAGTAACGTTTAACATCAACACACCCATTATGAATACTTATCAACCTGCATTATCTTTATTACATTAATTTACGTTTTATCCCATTATAGAATAATGCGTACATCAATTAATTCATATTTTCGTCACTTCCGTATATAATTTTTGTAACCAAGGTATAACATTTACATTTCTTTCTTACTTAATTAATTATCAAATATTCCTATCTACACTCAATTATAACTTTGAAATCTTAACATATCCATAAATTGCCAATCGCCTAATATATACATTGATCACTATTAAATGTTTTCCATAAATTTATTTGGTTTCAAACTTTTTATTCATCAATTAATGCCCTATAAATAAAATTACGTTCCTATTCAATTTACATTATTTCTAATTAACTGCAATATAAATTTTAATTATAATTGATACACTAATTTCTACATTCGCTCCCATATAAAATACATGATTTTTATTTCTTTCTAAATTTAAATTAAAAATCTTATTAATTTAACTCATTTTTCATTGAATTTTACGGGTCGTTACACTCTCCCCCACTCTAAACTTTTCGTCCCCGAAAAGGAAAAAGAATGGAAAAGAAGAATTAAGAAATCAATATATCTTATTTAAAATATTAAATTTAAAAAAAAATAGATTTACAAAATTAATTTATTTTAATGCAATATACCATTTTATAACCATTAAATCTTTTTAATACTTAAATTAATAAAGTTTGTAAATCATTTTCAAAAAAAATTTAAGTCCAAAATTAACGAAAAATTTTGGCAGAGTCTCCTTTGTACGGGGAGGCTCGGGAGAAAATATAATATCAATATAACAATATATAACATATATTTACCAAAATAATATATCCCAACATGAGAAAAATAATATAATAACGCTATAAACCGAAATCCGAAAAACGTACCTATTTGTCGGGCAATTTACGCTTATATTACGGAACCAACTGCAGTAGCAATTGCTTCCATAACCTGCACTTCACTTATATAATCCAATTAAAGTCACAATTATATGAAATGAAATATTAAAAATGGTTTCAACCACAAACATCCAATTCAATACAAACAACCATCAATAGCAACAAATCAAACAACCATCTCATCAACACACATCAATCGTTCATTCATATCAAACAAAACCAATAGATGTTCAGGTTCAAACTTTAAATTGCACAGAACGGAAAATAAACTGCTTAGTGCACCATTTACTCAACGGTCTTAGATGAAACTAAATAGACTATTCACATATCCAAACAATTTAAAGTATCCTTACCCAACAACTGTAAACCAAAACAAACAACAAATCCAATCAATAATTAAGTTCATTCTTATCAATTTCATTTCATACTATTGTTGTTTGACTACTTAATTTCATTTTTTTTTGCAGTATTCATTTTGCTGCTTATTTTATTAATAAATAGCTTCAATCATTTACTTACGTTTATTATCTTCCATTTATACTACTTAATTTCATTTTTTTACTTTCATTTATTCTAAATTTCGTTTATAATACTTACCTTTTCTATTTCAATTAGTAGTCTTTTCAATTACACTTAAGATTATAATATTACACCATCAAATTCTTATTTATTAAGGAATTTCATTAGTTACTTTCATTACCTCAAATTTATTACTTGTATAATATCTATTACATTTTCTTATTAACATTTCAACTTTTAATATTTGGCAAGTTATAAATATGCTTTTTAAGAATGTAATTGAAAGTTATACAAGTTTACTCAATTCTTTTAATTAATTAATGTTCAGTAATTATATCTTTTATTTCATAGGTTACAATTTCAAATTTCATTTAATTTCATTCATAACCTATCGTTCAATCTCTTGTTTTAATTAAAGGCTCCACTTATTAATTGACTTCCGTTTTACCACACTAATTGAAACTATAAAATAACGAAAACTTAAGAATTTAAATACCGGGTTTAATTTCGAATCATTTTAAAGATAATAGATAAAGGTTCATACTTAAACTTATATATCCAATTATAATTAAAACAATAAATTTTTTTTTCTTTTTATTTTTCTTCAAAACAAATCTGCAGTAAACTATTACAGTGGCCTTCCCACTTCAAAACTCGAAAATGAATGTCGATAAAGCGTGCACTCATCACCGAAATTATTTTCTAGTGACAAAGAGGGGAGTACAACTTTATCTTTCCAAAATTTCTTTTAAAAACATTTCCTTCAAATTATTGAAATACTTATATCAGAAAATACTTCTTAAATATTATTATTATATTCCAAAATCATTTGAAAGAAATTTTTCAAAACCCCAGAACTTAAGTTCTATAATTTCCAATTTGATTTATCTTTTTTTCAATCTTATTTGACTATTATTTAAAAATTTCATTACCTAACAACCAAATACATTACAACCAAATATAATCTTTATAAAAATTTACTTTATATATAGAAAATATAATAGGCAAATTATTTCATTCACCTATATTAAAAATAAATATTATGTCGGTCTGTCCTATTAAGTGTTTAGAAATTCCTATTGATGTCACAGCGTCCCATGCACCAACCAGAATTTATAAATACAAAACGGAACAGATCAACACAATATTAAAACCTTTTTATAACACTAACAAATACGCTCTCTTATATATATACAGTCAGCGACTCCCATAGGGTATTACTACCCTATTAACCAAGAGTCAAACCCTCCCAAAGCTAAGGTTTATCGCTAAACCAAAGCTCTGATACCAGATGTAATGTCCCGCCTTTTCACATGCTTTAAATCGACACACGTGCCAATTCAAACAATACGGAAGGGAGGATTGTTATGGGGTAAATAAGAAAAACAAGAAAGAAATAAAAGAAAACAGAATCTCACAACGGAAGGATAAAATATAATAATCAAATATAAGTTCTTGAAATTTGTCAACAAAAATATTCGATTTTCTTTACTTATACAATACAATATCAGAGTACACATACCAGATAATAATAATTTGTGACGCCCCACCTCTATACCCACGCTAGCCAAGAACATTACGGTGAATGCTGTCAACTAGCACGGAGAATAAGGCTATTGAGGAGCGACCATCCGTGTAATTTCTTTGCGCGAGCACCGATATGTCAGATAGTATAACATGCAATGCTTTATCCAGAGGAAATCCGACATACCGACACAAACTCAAAGCTACTACACAGTGGCTATAAATATCTTCGGAAAAACAAATATAGGAATAAACATAACATAAATCAGTCACAGAAAATTCATATCACAAAGGCGGAATAAGATATGAATACTACACATAAAAGTGTACATCAGAGTAGTGGTCAGAAAGATCCACAATATCACAAAAGAATAGTTACACGAACTACACAAAAGAATAAGTATACATTATGGAGTCTATATCTCTAATGTATACAACAAAAACTACTAATCTAAGTAGTCAACCAAAAGTCAGAGAAATCAATCCCAAGAGAGAAGTCAAGCTGAAGCACCTGTAACATCTCGGTCCGACCCGAGTATTATTTAATAAGAAAATAATAAACGGATTAGTCTAACTATAAATATCAGATGAAACGATATAGAATCAGAGTTATGACTAAACACATAATAATCACAAGGCCAAGCTGTGATATATAAGTAGTTGATAATCAACAAGAGATTAACCAATATCACAAAATCTACACAAGAATCAAAGAAGTGTCATACTCTTTATTTCGTTCATCAAACCACAAATATTGACGATAATATCAATGTCAATCACAAAAGTCAATGACGCACAAATTCCAAAAGACTACACAAGAAATCCAGAAATCACTAAAGTCAATGACACACAAATTCACCAATGCACAAATATCAATAAGGCTTAGCAATGGAAATCACGAAAAATTGGTGAAACACAAATTCTAGAAATCATCTCAAGAAATCCAGAAATCACAAAGGGGGGAGGCCTATCACAAACGGGAGCATAAAGCTCACCAATACGTGTATCACAAACGGAACGCTAATTTCATGGTCGCTAACCATCACAAATTGAGCCAAAGCTCCACAAACGGCCCGAAGACCATGGGTTGCTACCCCATCACAAATTGAGTCGAAACTCCACAAAACGGGGTTTAGTCTCCCTCGCAGACAAAGAGACATCGCACATTGCTAGTCTAAATCACAAAGATGATCGTCATGATCAACGAGAAGTGTCAATTACACTAAGCTAGTAAATATATGAGTTTAGCTTCATGTCCCATAACCACTTGCTTAACTTAAATATTTACGAACAAACTGTAAATTTCCGCTAGAAAATTGTCACAAGGGTTTCAATCGAACAAGTCCAAAAATTAACCAACAAAGTGAACGCAAGCGTTTCATACCACTTGTTTTACTAAGTCGTTTAGTTAGATTTCTCATACGAGTGAAGTAAAGGTTTATATATACTAATAGATTGGAAAACGGTTTTATAAACGAATTTGGTATTAAAATAGTGTTGAAATCGTTTGAGGAAAGAGTTTTGATATTTACTACTAGTATAGAAAACCTTTATATTTTTAAAGTGACAAATCACAAAGAAGATTGTAGGAACAATCAATCACTAAGATTCACATTCGAAAACGTGAATAAAATCCAAAGAAATCGATATAAAATCCATCATAGTGGATATATCTAAAATTCCCAAAGAAAAGGTCATCTAAGTCGATAATAAATGACAACAACAAAAGGGAGACTACACGAATCGATTAAAGTTGGATATTCAAACGGATTAGCAAAATAGGCTAATCTGGCAATTAACAGGAGGTCGGTCGACCGGACTCCCTGAGTCGGTCGACCGAGCCTTAAACATAGGAGTGCTTATGCACTCGGCAGCAGGTCGGTCGGCCAACTCAGGGAGCTCGGTCGACCGGACCTGTTGCCAGCCTCTTCCCAGCCCATAGTAATGAGCTCCAACCTCGTCCAAATTTCATTCTCTCGAGCAACGGTGCTAAGGGTTTATGCCAATCGACTACTCGGCCCTATATGCTCCTTGATGCATCACCAAAAACATGTTCAAACATAGAAGTTAGGATTTTTAACGAATTGAACTCAAAACACCAAAAATTGGAATATACACCAATTCAATCCAAACCAAAAGCAAATGCACACGAATAAGTGTTAGGAATTCATACCTAACATTCGAAGATAATTCATAGACTTAGATGTGAGATAAAAAATCTCACCTTTTCACAAAATCAAACGAGAAGAAGCTTGAAAGCAAATGGAGAATCAACCTCTCTTCAACACAACCCAAATGAGCTTGAATCTATGCTCAAAACAAGAACATTCCCAAAATTAGGTTTAGGAATTTCTGAAATTGGTAAAAGGATAAGTTGGAGAAGAAGAAGAGAAGCTTACCAATGGGTTCTTCTTGAGTTTAGAGCTAGGAATTTGATTTGCAAGAGAAACTAGGGTTTTGGAGTTTTAATTTCCAATCTCTCCCACCATTAATGACTTAGAACTGAAAAGAGAAGAGAATGAGGGTGAGTGGGGAAGAGTGGCTCAGATTTGAGCATAAGTTAACATAGGGCTGAGCCCAAAACCAAACCCAAAGTGAAAAGTAGCAAAAATCAACTTTCTCCGAACATATCGAAGCTTATACTCAAAAAGGTCGCAAACGGCATTTTAAACTCAATGGGAGTGGTCCCGAGTCCTAATTCGACCGTATGCAAAAGGTAGCTTTTCGGACTAAAATCCGACTAACGATGAAATATTTAAATAAAATATTTAAATATAAAATCGTTAAATATGCGGGTTGTTACAGACTCCCCTCCTTAAAGAAATTGCGTCCTCGCAATATTTAAGAAGAGAACATAAAGTAACAACCATAAAAGCATATTCAACACAAAAGAAATTTGAAATAAGAAGTTCACCTCAAAGAGCACGAGGAAGTAAGTCCGGATGTGTTCGCTCGATGTACTCTCTAGATTCCCAAGAACAATCCTTAGGATTTGAAGACCATTGAACTTTAACAAGCGGAACATCTTTATTTCGAAGTCGCTTTACCTCCGAAGCAATAATACGAATAGGATGTTGCTCATAAGTTAAATTAGGCGAAACTTCAATCTCTTCCACAACACCGGGCTCAAGAGCAGAATCGGAATCTCGAAGACATTTCCGAAGTTGAGAAACGTGAAACACGTCATGAATAGCAGAAAATTGAGCCGGCAATAAAAGGCGATAAGCCATGGAACCAATACGTTCAATGATAGGAAATGGCC
Organism: Allium cepa; assembly: GCA_030765085.1. Classification (NCBI taxonomy): domain Eukaryota; kingdom Viridiplantae; phylum Streptophyta; class Magnoliopsida; order Asparagales; family Amaryllidaceae; genus Allium; species Allium cepa. The sequence continues at coordinate 834,353,635 of CM060941.1, forward strand.
CAATATATCGAGGCGCCAATTTTCCCGATCGACTGAAACGTACAACACCTTTCATAGGTGAAACACGAATGAACACAAGATCTCCCTCAGAAAATTCTAACTTCCTTCTCCAGTTATTGGCATAGGATTTTTGTCTACTCTGGGCTTCTTTCATTCTGTGTCGAATAAGTTCAATTTTCTCTGTGGAATCACGAATAAAATCTAGACCTAACACCAGCTTCTCACCGGCCTCAAACCAACAAGAAGGAGATCGGCATGGCCTTCCGTAGAGTGCCTCGAAAGGTGCCATACCAATACTAGATTGGAAGCTATTATTATAGGAAAATTCAACAAGTGAAATATGATCTTCCCAACTTCCACTGAAATCAAGCACACAAGCACGAAGAAGATCTTCAAGAGTTTGATTCACACGCTCGGTTTGTCCATCGGACTGGGGGTGATAAGCGGTGCTAAAATTAAGCTTCGTTCCTAAAGCTTTTTGAAGACTCTTTCAAAATCCACTAGTAAACAATGGATCACGATTGCTAACAATTGAAGTAGGAACACCATGTAATTTAACAATCTCTTTAACAAAGAGTTTGGCCAAAAGAGGAATGGTTCGGTTAGACCGAACGGGAATAAAATGGGCGGATTTAGTAAGTCTATCAACAATTACCCATAAGCTATCATAACCCGATCGAGAACGGGGAAGGCCATCTATAAAATCCATGGAAATTTGATCCCACTTCCAAACTGGAATTTCTAAAGGTTGCAATAACCCACCGGGCCTTTGATGTTCGGCCTTAACGAGTTGGCAAGTCATGCAACGCTTAACGAAGTTAGCGATGTCAAGTTTCATTCCCCCCCAATAATAAAGTCGCTTCATATCCGCGTACATTTTACAACTACCGGGATGAATGGTAAATTTAGAGTGATGAGAATCTTCTAAAATATCTTTACGAAGATACCTAATATTTGGCATGATAAGTCTACCAAATTTTCGAATGCCGCCACGAGAATCGATATCAAAGTCTTTCAAACCTTCGATATCAATTTTATCCTTAATATTTTGGCCAAGAAGAGCCAATTCAGGATCTAGCCATTGAGCTACAAGAATGCGGTCTAAAAGAGATGGATGAGCCTCAAGGCTACATAAAACAAATGATGAGCATAAATCGGAAACACGGTCTCGAATTTCGCAAGTGGATAAAATCTCGAGATCGTTCCATTCGGATATCATCATAGAAACAACAGCTTGTTGTTTACGGTTAAGAGCATCGGCGACACGATTACCCTTACCGGGCGTATAAAGAATATCAAGATCATAAGGAGCAAGGAACTCGAGCCAACGTTGTTGACGCAAATTAAGTTCCTTTTGAGAAAATAAATATTTCAAAGACTTATGATCTGTGTAAAGAACAAATTTCTCTCCTAAGAGATAATGACGCCAAATACGAAGGGCGAAAACAATAGCCGTGAGCTCTAAATCATGAGTGGCATATCTAGTCTCAGCTGGCTTCAATTGCCTAGAAGCATAAGCAATAACACGTTTTTTTTGCATAAGAACGGCACCCAAACCAACGCGACTAGCATCGGTATAAACAACGAAATCTTGATTCCCTACGGGAATAACAAGAATAGGAGCATTAGATAGGAGTTCTTTTAATTTTTGAAAAGAAGCTTCACATTTGTCCGACCAAATGTATTTAGCACCTTTCTTCGTCAAGCTAGTGAGAGGCACGGCAATCTTAGAAAAGTCTTTGATAAAACGGCGGTAATAACCTGCCAATCCAAGAAAACTACGAATCTCCGTCACACTCTCCGGTCTCTTCCAACCTTGAATCGCTTCAATCTTTAAAGGATCCACGGAAATTCCGGATTCGGAAATAATATGACCGAGAAACTTCACACGAGATTGCCAAAAATGGCATTTAGAAAATTTTGCCTTTAATTGATTACTCCTAAGAGTTTCCAACACAATCCGAAGATTTTTTTCATGCTCCTCCTCGGTTTTAGAATACACAAGAATATCATCGATAAAGATGAGAACAAACCGGTCGAGGAAGTCTTTGAAAACTCTATTCATAAGGTCAACGAAAAATGTCGGAGCATTCGTTAGACCAAATGGCATAACAAGCCATTCATAAGATCCATACCGAGTATGGAACGATGTCAAAGGAATACTATCCTCTGCAATACGAAGCTGATGAAATCCAGTAGCTAAGTCTAATTGTGAAAAGACCTTAGCACCACTAAGCTGATCGAATAGATCATCAATCCGAGGTAAAGAATATTTATTTTTGATAGTAAGATCATTAAGCTTGCGGTAGTCAACGCAAAGCCTAAGTGTACCATCGGATTTCTTCACAAAAATAGCTGAAGCTCCCCAAGGCGAGGAACTAGAGCGAATAAATTGCTTCGTTTCCAATTCAGATAATTGTTTACGCATCTCCTCGTTTTCTTTATTGGACATACGATACGGAGGGCGAGTGATAGGTTGAGCTCCAGGAATAAGATTAATTCTGAACTCAATTGCTCGCTTAGGTGGTAATCCTAAAACGGGTTCAAATATGTCGGAAAATTCACGAACGACGTGAATAAGAGAAATAATATCACCCTCATCATCATCGTCGTCATCACGAGGATTTAAAGAATATAAAGATGCAACCAAGTTGGAATCTGAATCTTTAAGATTAAAAGAAATCTGCTTAACAGATTGAGGATGTCGAAGATGAATAGTCCGCTCAGGACATAGGATATGAGCTTCATAACCGTTAAGCCAATCCATTCCCAAAATCATTCCAAAGCCTAAATAACGCATGACATGCAAATCGGTTCGGAAAGAAAAATCACACAAAATAATCTCGACATCTTTACACAATAAACTGATTGTTGCGGATCCACCAACCGGATTCGCAATTCTCAAAGAAGTCATTAAACACAAAACATCCAAAGAAAAAGTATCAACAAGTTCTTTTGATATAAAAGAATGGGACGCACCCGTATCAAAAAGAACTCGAATAGGATGATCACGAAATAAAATAATTCCATCCAGAATAGAATGAGAAATACCTTGGCCACGAGATGTGCTGCCAGGGGCTTGAGCAACATTAAGTTTTCCCTCCTTCTTGCCTTGAAGTTTGGGGCATGAAGATATAACATGACCAGGAACTTTGCAGTAGCGACAAGAGAGAGACTTTGGGCACTTGTTCGCATAATGGTCCTTCGAACCACAATTATAGCATTCCCCACGACCAAAGGAAGAAGTCTTTGCCACGGAGGTTGCTTGCTTCCCTTTCTTATTGGGATAAGGGCCTTTGAATTTGTTTGGCCTCTTCTTGTTGTTGAAGTCTGGTTTGGAACCCACCACTTCAACATCATTCTCCTTATCCGCCTCTTCAAGACGAAGAGCGATATCAACGAGTTGGTCGAAAGAAACTTCTAATTTTAGAAGTAATGGCTTCTTGAGTCTTTTGTTTAAGCCATAGACGAACCTCTGGTTCTTCTTTAAAGGGGTGTTGATGTATTCAACCCCATATTTGGAAAGCGACTCGAAAGAGGCGACGTGATCAGTCACGGAGGTCTCACCTTGAACAAGGTCTATAAATCGTCGAGCCAATGTCACTTTCTCAGCTTCTGGTACGAATTTTAACTCGAAGCATTCTCGGAATTTCTCCCAAGTGAGATCCGCTTCATTAATCTCAGAAATAAGAAGCTCGTACCAGTCCAATGCTCTTTCACGGAGCATACTAGAGGCCACCTGAACTCGGTGAAGGTCAATAAGATTCATGCGAAAAAAGATTCGATCGCATGACCTTAGCCAAGCCTGCACTTCAATAACAGTTTCGGAACCTTTGAATGGCTCCCCACCCAAATTAGTGTAATCGCTACACAAGCGTGCAAATCCCGACTTTGGGTGAGTAGGTTCCGGGTTAGCTCCAGCTGCTTGAGCATTTGTCACCAAATCAAGAAGCTGTTGAGCAGTCATAAAAACTCCATCTTGGGGTGGAGTGCTAGACGGTACGGCTCTAGGACGGCCTGGTCTAGACATTTCTCTTCCTTTAGAAAGAAAGAAGAAGAAGAAAAAGGTTATTCACCAAATTGAATATCAAGCAATCTTGATAGACAAAACAAGGAATCATAAGGAAAATAGGATGAATCGGTACGAAGACTCGAATTAAATCCTAAAGCACGACTCCTAAGAAAGACTTAGGACGATGATCCTTGTTATAATATTCCATATTGTTCAGAAGTTTGGCTCTGATACCAAGCTGTGACGCCCCACCTCTATACCCACGCTAGCCAAGAACATTACGGTGAATGCTGTCAACTAGCACGGAGAATAAGGCTGTTGAGGAGCGACCATCCGTGTAATTTCTTTGCGCGAGCACCGATATGTCAGATAGTATAACATGCAATGCTTTATCCAGAGGAAATCCGACATACCGACACAAACTCAAAGCTACTACACAGTGGCTATAAATATCTTCGGAAAAACAAATATAGGAATAAACATAACATAAATCAGTCACAGAAAATTCATATCACAAAGGCGGAATAAGATATGAATACTACACATAAAAGTGTACATCAGAGTAGTGGTCAGAAAGATCCACAATATCACAAAAGAATAGTTACACGAACTACACAAAAGAATAAGTATACATTATGGAGTCTATATCTCTAATGTATACAACAAAACTACTAATCTAAGTAGTCAACCAAAAGTCAGAGAAATCAATCCCAAGAGAGAAGTCAAGCTGAAGCACCTGTAACATCTCGGTCTGACCCGAGTATTATTTAATAAGAAAATAATAAACGGATTAGTCTAACTATAAATATTAGATGAAACGATATAGAATCAGAGTTATGACTAAACACATAATAATCACAAGGCCAAGCTGTGATATATAAGTAGTTGATAATCAACAAGAGATTAATCAATATCACAAAATCTACACAAGAATCAAAGAAGTGTCATACTCTTTATTTCGTTCATCAAACCACAAATATTGACGATAATATCAATGTCAATCACAAAAGTCAATGACGCACAAATTCCAGAAGACTACACAAGAAATCCAGAAATCACTAAAGTCAATGACACACAAATTCATCAATGCACAAATATCGATAAGGCTTATCAATGGAAATCATGAAAAATTGGTGAAACACAAATTTTAGAAATCATCTCAAGAAATCCAGAAATCACAAAGGGGGGAGGCCTATCACAAACGGGAGCATAAAGCTCACCAACACGTGTATCACAAACGGAACGCTAATTCCATGGTTGCTAACCATCACAAATTGAGCCGAAGCTCCACAAACGGCCCGAAGACCATGGGTTGCCACCCCATCACAAATTGAGTCGAAACTCCACAAAACGGGGTTTAGTCTCCCTCGCAGACAAAGAGACATCGCACATTGCTAGTCTAAATCACAAAGATGATCGTCATGATCAATGAGAAGTGTCAATTACACTAAGCTAGTAAATATATGAGTTTAGCTTCATGTCCCATAACCACTTGCTTAACTTAAATATTTACGAACAAACTGTAAATTTCCACTAGAAAATTGTCACAAGGGTTTCAATCGAACAAGTCCAAGAATTAACCAACAAAGTGAACGCAAGCGTTTCATACCACTTGTTTTACTAAGTCGTTTAATTAGATTTCTCATACGAGTGAAGTAAAGGTTTATATATACTAATAGATTGGAAAACGGTTTTATAAACGAATTTGGTATTAAAATAGTGTTGAAATCGTTTGAGGAAAGAGTTTTGATATTTACTACTAGTATAGAAAACCTTTATATTTTTCAAGTGACAAATCACAAAGAAGATTGTAGGAACAATCAATCACTAAGATTCACATTCGAAAACGTGAATAAAATCCAAAGAAATCGATATAAAATCCATCAAAGTGGATATATCTAAAATTCCCAAAGAAAAGGTCATCTAAGTCGATAATAAATGACAACAACAAAAGGGAGACTACACGAATCGATTAAAGTTGGATATTCAAACGGATTAGCAAAATAGGCAAATCTGGCAATTAACAGCAGATCGGTCGACCGAGCCTTAAACAGAGGAGTGCTTATGCACTCGGCAGCAGGTCGGTCGGCCGACTCAGGGAGCTCGGTCGACCGGACCTGTTGCCAGCCTCTTCCCAGCCCATAGTAATGAGCTCCAACCTCGTCCAAATTTCATTCTCTCGAGCAACGGCGCTAAGGGTTTATGCCAATCGACTACCCGGCCCTATATGCTCCTCGATGCATCACCAAAAACATGTTCAAACATAGAAGTTGGGATTTTTAACGAATTGAACTCAAGACACCAAAAATTGGAATATACACCAATTCAATCCAAACCAAAAGCAAATGCACACGAATAAGTGTTAGGAATTCATACCTAACATTCGAAGATAATTCATAGACTTAGATGTGAGATTAAAAATCTCACCTTTTCACAAAATCAAACGAGAAGAAGCTTGAAAGCAAATGGAGAATCAACCTCTCTTCAACACAACCCAAATGAGCTTGAATCTATGCTCAAAACAAGAACATTCCCAAAATTAGGTTTAGGAATTTCTGAAATTGGTAAAAGGATAAGTTGGAGAAGAAGAAGAGAAGCTTACCAATGGGTTCTTCTTGAGTTTGGAGCTAGGAATTTGATTTGCAAGAGAAACTAGGGTTTTGGAGTTTTAATTTCCAATCTCTCCCACCAGTAATGACTTAGAACTGAAAAGAAAAGAGAATGAGGGTGAGTGGGGAAGAGTGGCTCAGATTTGAGCATAAGTTAACATAGGGCTGAGCCCAAAACCAAACCCAAAGTGAAAAGTAGCAAAAATCAACTTTCTCCAAACATATCGAAGCTTATACTCAAAAAGGTCGCAAACGGCATTTTAAACTCAATGGGAGTGGTCCCTAGTCCTAATTTGACCGTATGCAAAAAGTAGCTTTTCGGACTAAAATCCGACTAACGATGAAATATTTAATTAAAATATTTAAATATAAAATCGTTAAATATGCGGGTTGTTACATAATTAATGCAGCGGGATTAAATGCTGTGGTGGAATAATATAGTAGGTAATAGTATTATAAATCTTCGTCTTCGTCCTCCAGAATAAATCCTGAAACGGTCGGACTGACCCGAGCGAATTGAAAGGACAAAACACTCGAGTCAGAACTAAAATATCTTATGTGAGTTAAATCAATAGGAATAAATATGAGCGCAGTAACTCAAGAGATGTTCGGGATTCACTTCTCCTAAGGATCCATTAAACTATTTACTACGTAGTAATATTTCCCTATTATAATAATGTCTATTTATAAAATAAACTTACTTTTTTCTTAGCATTAAGGGGTTACCCATATAGCCCTTAACACGTAATAGTCCCAGTAGTCCATCCAGTATCAACGCATCTCCACATCGGGAGACTACCTTAAATACTCCATGGGCTACGAGAGAAAAACAAACTCGTACAAGGCTCGGTATGGTGGGTGACACAACACAGCTAGGCAATGTCAGGGTAGATATACCAATTACGCATCCGGGCTGGTGGAAACGCATAGCCTCAGCAACCGCCCACCTCGAGCCACACCCATAAATTAAAAAATCAAAAGTGGCCACCGAATCAATCCAAAAGTCAAAGTATAATATCGAAGGGATGTGTCCGATCAGAAGAATGACCTCATTGGCCCGAGAATCGCTCCTATTTTAGCCACCTTATGCCAACTCACGGGAGTCGGGTCCATGTATTTACCTCAAAGGAAACACCGCCACCATCCTACTTCATTCTGGAATCTCTACCGCGTACACGGTTGTTAAAGTGGTTTTCAGAGTTGGCAGAGAGTATGACAACTTTCGATCCTGGTCTCTTCAACAACCAAACGTTATTATAACACCGCGGTTATTTTAAAATAATTATACTTTAAAACCAGAATAAAATATCCATTTCAAAACTATATAATTACGATATCATTTCCCTTTTAAAACCAAATCGATAATGATATCGTTTTCAAAAACATTCTTTTCTAAAACCATAACAATTTCAAGTTATAATATTTCGAAACCAACTCTCGAAATATAGCCTTTCAAAACATAAACCTGTGAATTTTATATAACTTTGAAATATAACTACACCACCTAAATGGTTCAAATATTAAATACTAAATATAATAAATGGCTTCTTCACTTACACAAATCAATTCCAAAATAGATTTAAATTCCCAAATAAACCAATAAATTTCCATATATTTCAAAGCTTAAATATTTCCCCATTTCAAAATAAATCTTCGATAATTTCATATATATCAATTTAAATTTCTATTTCTTAGATTTGAAATGTTTACTTAATAAATCAAATATCATTTAAGTAAAACCTTTAAACTTCAAATAACAGAATATTCTTTAAATTTAATTAACTTGATAATATTCATTTAAATCGACTTGATATTCATTTAAGTCCTCTAAACCAAAACCAAGTTATAAAGATCATACCGTTTAAAATCCCAAATTCATTTAAATTTCAAATAAATTTTTATTCAAGGATAATTCTTAAATACTTTACTTCAAAGCAAATGTATATATATCTTCCTACATCTATTTTTTTAAGACATTATAAACTCTATCAATAAATTTAAATAAAATACTTCCGTATTATATCTAAATAAAATTAAACTTTTATTTTTAAACTTCTTTTATTCTTTAAACCAAATTTATACCTAGCTTAAATTCAAGCGTTTAACTAAAACTAATATTTATATAATATCCAAATCAATATTCACTAAACCATATTATATAAAATATTCAAACTTAATTATTTGGCTTATTTTATATTTCAAAGCATATTTATATATAGTTAAAATCAATAATAAATTTGACGTTTATATAACATCAAAAATCAATATTTATATAACCCGTATATTTCTCTTTACAAAACCATAGAAATCATTTCAAATTACTTTATATATAGACCACGGTGTCCGTATAAAATTTTCTACCCTATGGTCAAGTGATACGGATATTTATCATTTCAATCCGCAATTTAAAAATAAAAATGCGGTTGTATATCATTTCAAACCGCAATCCCGAATGAAATGAATGCATAACAACTTGCAGATTATGATGATATAAATAAACATCCATTCATCCATCTTAAATCATACATCCCTCACAATCATCATCCAAACAATCAATCAATATCAATATATATATATATAACTGATAACATAAATAGGTAATTAACTGGCTGTTATATTCAATAATAAATAATATAACGCATTAATTTAAATAAATGCAATTAACTGAGATGATGATTAAAAATATACAAACAGACATAAATAAATGCATAATCACAACCAAATTAAATTTAACAAACATAAGAAATTTTAGAAGTTGTGAGTGGGTTAAAACACTCACCTTTTGAATTTAAATCCAATTTAAACCCAAAAATTCGACCATCTTAAATTCGTCCAAACTAGCGTCATCAATTCCGAAATTTCAATACGATCCTAACAAAAGAAACCGTGCGTAAATCGGTGTTCGTATGTGAAAGATATCGCGATAATTGTGATTGAAATTTCAAAAAAATAAAACAAAAAAAAAAGAACACAACATCACCTTCAACTTGCCACGTCATCAAATCTCCTCCAATTTCACGCGCAGGCAAAAATAAATAACGCACGCATGCATGTGAGCAGACGCGTTCAAAACCCTAGCCTGGACACCCCTCACGCGCGCCATCGAATTGAAACGCGACATCACCCCCGCCTTTCACGCCGACGTCGGCCAACGTGCCCTTGCCCCACGCGACTGAGTCGCGAGCTCCGATACAACCCAAAAACTCTACAGCCGCCGCCACAATTCCAGCTCTAAACTGAAATTTTTTGCCACATCTAACGTTGATTCTCGAAACAAACCGCATAGATCGACTCCCTTCAGTCCTCTCTTCAAAACCCAGAAAGGGTTTCTCGATCCGACGAATTTTGATTTCGACGTGATGAACGGTCGAGACTTCTCCGATTTTTACTGATCAGATGATGAACCAAAACGAAAAACGAACACCACCAGTGAATTACGCTAGTCGAGAACTTCAACATAAATTTTTTTCAGATTTTTTTGAGGACTTTGAATTTTAGGCTTTGGATTTGATTTTGAATTTGAAATTGGATCTAAGGTTTGCAGCCATTAGAAGAGAAGGAGCTCATGAAATTTTACGCGCAGATAATTGAGAATAGGCGTAGGATAGGGTTTAGCAGGGTATTTATAGATAAAGTTGAAATAGACGGATGGATTCGAATTATAAACGTGCTAACCGATAATTGGCCCAAAAAGCCCGTTCTGGCTCCGGAACGAAATTGGGTCAACCCATGTATCAAAATAGATGTTTAAAAATATTTTAAACGCGATGGAAAAAGTTTCACGTCCAAATTCCATCGTATGAAGAAGTTATGCTAAATTCAAAATTTTCAAATTGATTTCAATTGATTTCAATTGCATAAATTTCAAGGCGTTTCGAGTCCGTACGATTAAACGACAAATTCGATCGCTACGAAACTTGAAACCCTACAATAATTCACCGTTACGGATCCGATGAAACTTGTTTCATCGAAATCCGAGTCAGTTGCCAAAATGGCTATTTTTCCATTAATTGAATAAATGAGTAAATTAATTAATTAAATCCAATCTTTAAATTTCAATCTTATAATTGAAAATTTTATCACTTTTATATTTCTTAATCATTTACAAAAAAAATTAAACAAGTTTAGATGTAAATTGAAAGTTGATAACTCTATCAATTTCAGTGTTAATTTCTTCAATTATAGTTTTTATTTCGTTTACTCAGATAATCTCTTTATTATAAATTGAACCCAAATTAATTTTAAATAAATTCCAATTAAACTGATTAGATTCAATTCCAATCCCTTAATTGAGTCTATTATTACTCTATGCCATAGTTAACACTTGTCTCACATTTCATTCCACTAATATATTCAAATTTCATTTTCATTTCAATTGGCGTGATAAATTAATGTTGAATTTCATTTATTTGCAATAAATTCAATTATCGAATTTTGCACTTAAATCAAATTAATAAATCTTGCTTTCTATTCTTTAAATCAATGAATTTTCATATAGTAAATAGGCTTAGCATAAATTTCATCTTATAAAATTAACGATCTTCAATTACAAAACAAATCTACCCTAACTGCACAATTTAAGTCAATTAATTGTAATTAATTCCACATTAAATGTTATTAATTAAAAATTGGAACCTCAATAAATTTGTTTATTGATTTAAAATCTTGTTATTCAGTAAATAGACATTTTATGGGTATAAATAACATTGAATTGTAATACATTTCATTAATGCATGCTTCATTTCATATAAATTCCTCTTTATTAACTAAATCACATTAACAAAACGAAAATAAATAATTTAGATTTATTTGCAATCTATTGCCATTCTTAACTTAATATACTAAATAAATGGTTAACCTAAATAATTGTTACCTTTTAACATTCAAATTCACTTACAATTATCATTAACAACAATGTTGCCATTGATTTAGATTTAATTAAATAAATTAGATGAATGTGTAAGTTTTTATAATTATCACAAATGCCAAATTTACTCACATTCATACTTAATTACCAACTGCAATTTATTATAATTACTTAATTTGCATTGATTTAATCAAATTGTAATTTATACGTATTATTTCCTCCATTAATATAACCTTTGAATTAAATTCCCAATTCTCCCATTACTACCTTAAAATAAGTTTACGTTTCTATTAATTTCCATTTCCACCTCCATTATTTTATATTACAATCATTAAAGTAACGTTTAACATCAACACACCCAGTATGAATACTTATCAACCTGCATTATCTTTATTACATTAATTTACGTTTTATCCCATTGTAGAATAATGCGTACATTAATTAATTCATATTTTCATCACTTCCGTATATAATTTTTGTAACCAAGGTATAACATTTACATTTCTTTCTTACTTTAATTAATTACCAAATATTCCTATCTGCACTCAATTATAACTTTGAAATCTTAACAAATTCATAAATTGTCAATTGCCTAATATATAAGTTGATTGCTATTAAATGTTTCCATAAATTTATTTGGTTTCAAACTTTTTATTCATCAATTAATGCCCTATAAATAAACTTACGTTCCTGTTCAATTTACATTATTTCCAATTAACTGCAATATAAATTTTAATTACAATTGATACTTTAATTTCTACATTCGCTCCCATATAAAATACAGGATTTTTATTTCTTTCTACATTTAAATTAAAAATATTATTAATTTAACTCATTTTTCATCGAATTTTACGGGTCGTTACAATTGTCGACTCTCATTTTCCTTCTTTCTCCTTGATCTTTGATTCACCGTATCTTACTCAATTCTTGACGAATTTGCATGAAATTAGCGACATTGTGAAGTACATGGTGAATACTACACATCCATACCAAATTGAAGGAGAGTTTTAAAAGCCTTGTGGCTCAACAGTCCGGACAGCGAAGGGTAGAGGCATTGGAGAGCAATTTGGTGAGTGGTCTTTTCCTTCTTTCGATATAATGTGTAGATAACACTATTTCTATGATTGTAGCCTATATGCGAGTAGATAATCAACCAATAGTCAGTAAATTTTGATTTAATATGGGATTTGGGAGGGAATTGATAAATAGTAAACCAAAAACAAAACTTTCGCTCTTCTCTTCGAAGTAAATGAATATAACATGGAATTTGATGTAGTTTAATCGAACAATCATTATAGAAATGTACTACTAGTTGCTAAGGATGGATACCAGATGATCGGAGGTGAAAAAACTCAAGAAATGACGAATGATTGCGATTAGGAATGAATTCCTAACTACGACCGGTCGATTGGTTTCGTAGACCGGTAGCTATACTAGGCCAAATTGAACCTAGACCTAATCGAGCCGGATCAAGACGAAATGAAGGTGAGTTGTCGAGTTTTGAGAAGTGTATTGAAGCTACGTGGAAAGTAAATTCGGTGCTAAAGAGTTGATGAAGAATATGTTTATTTATAGTCATGATATGAGATTGTGTTTGAATAGTTGTATATTGGTAGTGATGTTATTGGTCGATGGAAAGTGAATGGTATTGTGGCATAAGGAGGTAGTTAAACAACGATCCTATAGTACAACTAGGCGGGTTCAGGGTGCGAGCTCTCTTGTAGTGCATAAGTTGGGTCTAAAGAAGAAGGCATAATAAGCATACATGTAGCACATGAGGGGTAGGGTCCATGATGTGAGTCTATTTGTTACTGAGGCATGGACGTTAAGCGGTCTTGTAGCAATTAAGGTAGGTTCAAGACGCAAGTATTTACATGTACGAGATGTGGACATTCGGCATTTTTATACCTCATTGAGGCGGGTCCATATATTGAATCCAGTATGTGATAAATTTAGGATGTTATAGTTGACCGGAGGCAGTAGAGTGTAGTTTATCAGATAGAGTGTCACCCTTGTGTGTTAGAGATATGATTGAGACATAGAGATTGAGTGATAGACTCTTATCATGTTATAGTATTTATCTTTGTAGCATACGTAGAGCAAGTATGACTCACTCATTCAGGCTTATATTCGACCTTCTCTTATTTTTCCTTATTATTTATATATATCTCTAGGTCGATGGAGCATGAACTTGAGATGGTATGGGAGACACGGAGCTTATTGTACATATTATAAATGATGTGAATAGGTGTTATGATTTGAATTTGATTGTATACATTGATTGGGTTTGACTTGTATTGTAAAGAAAAATGTACCTGGTAGTGTAAATATATTATGGTTTTCTGGCATGATTGTGGTTATTGGTATATCATTCTTTGATTACTTCCACTTTGAGATTCTAAAAGCAATTAGTTAGAATAAACTTGTTTCTTGTTATCAAATCCATTGACTTTTCTTTTTTGGCTTTTGAGGTGTCATTGTCAAATCGAGATTGAATTCAAGGGTTGAAAAAGGCGAGTTGTTACATATCCAATAACTACAAGTACATAAATCCTTGTTTTCTCCAACATCAATGAGTAATACACTATCCAACATTTGGAAAGCATCATGCACTATGGTCTCAACGAATGAATCGATATCCTTTTTTGAAACATCTTGACCTTGAATATTTAAAATAATATTGTTACTCAATAAATTTGCCTTCCGCTTAAGCCGCAAAATCTTAAACAAAAGATGGTAGAGAAAGAACTCAGATTAGACCTTTCGAAGAGATCGAAGGAATGCGGCTAGCAAAATGAGATGGCTCAAGGTCTTTTGAGAAGACGAGGGCATTATCCTGCAATGTCTAAGGAGCTCCTACCCTCCGAAGGACGCAAAAAAGTGGAAACAAGGGTATACGACCCTATGACAACCTTTCCGAAAGCATGATAAGCATTTCGGGTCGGTTAGAACACCTATAGGAAACCCTTCGATGGCACTAAAAGGTTTAGGTAAAAAGCAACACCCATAAGTCAACAGAAAATAATCTTCTGCTACGATTCGGGAAAAGCGCAACTGTCGGCAGTAATCAAGTAGGAAAAGCGACCTTCCGACAAAGCCAAAGGTTTCACAAAAGTCAGAAACCCTTCGGTACCTCGAAAGGTCACATGCCCTACATATAACAGATCTTCCATAAGGGCAACTGGTCCCTAAAAGCGAATGAATAAAAAGGTCCTTCGATAGTTCTCAAAGAACCACGGTGACATGCCTAAGGAAAAAACTTTCGATGGATTAGAAAGGTTAGAAACTGTATGCAAGAAGGGAACCTTTCGACCAAGTCGAAAGACAGGGATGGAAGCATGGCCACCAGCATCTATAAATATGACCCAAGGGGTTCTGTTTTCGAGGCAGATTTTTCATCATTCCATTTTTGTAATTTCTAAAGTCAAAGCTTTGTAACCCTAATTGGGTAATGATTTGGTAAAATTTAATAAAAAGATAAGTCCTTTCAAGGATCAAAGGGAAGTCTTGAATTTTGTACGTTTTCTTTATAGTTTATATTCATCTTTGCTGGTTTAATCATAACTTTTCAGGTACAATACCTCTAAAAGGTCCATATCAACAAAAAATGATATTTTTTTCTTGAGCGGTCTTTATAACCATTTGAGACCTCTGGTTTATGGCCTAAACCCTTCAGACCTAAAGGGAGCTTATCAGAATTGGTATGCATAGAACTTTCCATAGCGATAATTCCTGAGGGCCAAACCTTTTGCCAAGTAGCCTAACCTGTCAGATCCCATCAAGCTTAGCATCAATCCGAATCCCAAACAGGTGCTTGTCCAACCTTTCGAAAAAGAACCATGTTAACTACATAAGTAAGATAAACTAAGGAAATCTGACCCCAACGAAGAAAAAAGCTTCTGGGAGGAGTCTTATAAATGTTTAATCAAATCAGATACCCTTCACGTTAATTCAACAAGACCGGAAAGACTTTTTTCCTTCCAAATCACATATCTAAGCCTTCTTGACTCCATCGAAAGGTTGGGTTTTGAGTCTAATCCCGAGTAGAGAGGTAGAGAAAGTTCTACATACCATTAACCTTTCAGCATAGCTTCGATTAATCCTATCACTTGGGATAGCACAGAGTTATCAGCTGAAAATTTGTCAATCCCTTCAAGGATCCCATCTTCCACCTTTTCTCAATAATTTATCCTACTTGGATTCATTAGAGTGTTAACCATAAATTTGGTTAACATTTTTGGTGCTATAAGGAGGGCTGGAACCTTTGGCTTGATTGACTTCCTGACACTACAATTCTCATTGAACTAGTTCCGCATCATATTCACCCATTACTGATTAGATCATGGCTAGAAGATTCAAGAGGTATGAGAAAGGGTCTTCCGAACCACATCTCACAAAGCTTTCTTATGTAAATATCAAAGACTCTAATCAAAATAAGGAACAAAGGTTAAGGTTTTCAACCTTAAAGATTATAAACAAAAAGAAGGCGGAATCTTATGACCCTGAAAAATGAAGCTCGAACCCATTTCATGTGGGACCGACCCCGGTTTTTTCACATGGAAAAAGAACAATGGAAGTGACAACATTTTTAATCAAATAAGAAGAACTATCCAGTCATATTCCCAGTGAACTATCTTTGAAAAAGAGATGATAAAGGATTATGATAATTTCACGAACAAATGGAGTAAGATCGTAAGCAAGGCCTACCATCTAAGGGAGAACTATGAGCATTTAGGAAAATCCGTGCCTGAAGAAATAAGATAGATAAAGGAACTGCCCAGCGGAAATATAAGAATTACCAAGGAGTTTCCAACCGAAACTCTATGATTGAAAGGAAAGCCTTTGGATGAGAACCAAAGGGTAATAAAAAGGAAGCCTATCCCTCAATAAGAAGTATTTGATCCGGGCTACAGAAGAGTTAGACGCCTATCAAAGACGGCACAAAACTTCTTGGAGAATACAGTCTTACAACGTCAATTGAGGACATTTATATTAGAACCAAAGAGGAACTAAACTATTGGTCCAATTAAAAGAAAAAGCTAGGAATTGAGAGAAGGTCTAAAGGAGTATATTGCAACCTCCATCTCATGAACGGACATGATACTGACCAATGTAAAGTACTTAGAAAAATGGTCTTACACTTTCTAAAATAAGGAAAGCTGAAAAAATTTGTAAGGGATTGATCAAGTCATGAAATAAAGGCTCTATTCTCAAAATAATAAAAGTCTACATGATCGAAGAAGAATTCTCCTTATACTTGGATTAAGGTAGGTGACCAATAATGGTAGAAAGCCCTTGGTCGCGCCAAGATGGTCAGGTCAAGGCACCTCCTGAAGGGAGTGCGTAAGTCTTTATCCGCGCCAAAACAAGAAATGACCAGGTTAAAGCAGCACAAGCCCTTATCACGCTATGGCTAGGATAAGGCACCTTATGGAGGGAGGATTGGTAATCCCTTGGTCCCACCACGCTATGGCCCGGTCGAGGTACCGAACAATCCCTTAACCGCATCACGCTATGGTCAGGTTAAGGAGCCTCCTAGAGGGAGGTCGGGTAAGTCCTCGGACCCTGCTTCAGAATAAGCTAGCCGAGAGCGTCGAAAACCCGGACGAAATGTTCGACGGACTAAGAAAAGTCCATGCCTGAAATAGGCACCATAGAAATCGGCATAGCTTAAAATAACAACCCCCAAAAAAGTATGTCAAAAATGACAAACAGCTTGAAATAGGCTCTGCTTAAATAACCACAAAACCAAACAAAAGAGTCTCCGCCTAAAATAGGCCAAAAATAAATGAAAAATGAACAAAGAAAACTCGGGTCCAAGAAAGAAAAAGCATGCATGACATCCTCAAGGCCTGAAGATGGCACATTCAATAGACAGAATCAGAAAGAATTTTCGAGCTTCTGCCAAGATGGGTTTCTGTTCTTCTATTATTAATTACCAGAAATGGTATTCTGGTCTTCTATTACTAATTACCATAAGTGGTATTCTAGTCTTCTATTATTAATTACCAGAAATGGTATTCTGTTATTAATACCCAAAATGGTATTCTGGTCTTCTATTATTAATTACCAGAAATGGTATTCTGGTCTTCTATTACTAATTACCAAAAATTGTATTCCGGTCTCCTATTAATAATTACCAAAAATGAATTTCTGGTCTAGTATTATTAATTTCCAAAAATAGAATTTGGGACTTCTATCATTAAATATCTAAAATGATGTTCTGGACTTCTATTATCAAATATCAGAAAAGGATATTCTGATCATCTATTATTTATTACCAAAAGCGGTTTTTTGAATTTCCATTATCGACATTGAATTAGATTGTAGGCCTTCTATTACTCATTATTAAGATGTACACTCCTGTTCTTTTAACTTATTACTACAGATGACATTCTGGTCATTTATTATTTATTATCGAAAATGATATTCTGGCCTTCCATTATTAATGGTACCTTGGGCTTTTATTACCAGAAACAAAATTCTAGAAGTGGCATTCTAGTCTACTATCACCTATTACCGAGATGGTAATTTGGTCTTTTATTGCTCATCACCAGGCTAAGTCCCTAACCCTTCATTATTAACTGTTAAATATGGTATTCTAAACCTCTATTACCCAAATTCCGAGATGGGTTTCCTAGTCTTCTGATACTAAATACAAGGGTGAATTCTTGGTCTTTTACTAATTATCAAGTGCCGCATTGGGTATTTCGAACCATTGTTATCTAATTACTACATACAGTTTTCCTAACTTTTACTATTAATTCCAGATTAGAGATCCCAGTATCTTATCAGCAAATATGGATTTCTATCCTTATGATGACCATCATTGGAAACGATACGAGAGGTTTCTATTGCTTATCATCAAGGAGAAGTATTTCAGCCTCATAACTCTCCATCGCCTATTATTAAAATATACCAAAAAGAAACTGCCAAATTATCTCAATATTTTCTAATACCCAAATCTGGGTCTGGTGTCTTGTAAAACTTCATCATTAATGATGCTAAGACTACTAGTTATTGACAGCCCCAATCTGAGTGCACAATCTTTGGGTTCTTATTTATCTCAAGTAATTTGACCCGAGTCAAGGAATATTATCGGAAGGCGATTACTTCCAAAAGAGTCTCCTAATGGAAACTTCCAACCATCTCTATTCTCAGTCCCCTAGATAATGAAAAATGAATTCAAAAACTACCTTATTAGGATCTCAGTCATAAATGTCCCATCAAGGTCTTCATTAGATAAATATTAAATTTCGATGATTGTATACAACCTAACATTAACTATTCTTAGGAATGCCGAACATGTGAAAGAAGCTAAATCTGCATCCGTTCCTTATTATTGATAAAGATGAGACCTTGACATTTTTTCATGAATCACTATTCATACAATTGCCATAATGATTCCAGATAAGATTGTTAATTTTATGCTAATAATTAAAGAACACTATGCGCTACATGTTTTGTAAGAAAGGTAGGATGACAAAGAATCTAGTTCGCTTAATTTGAAGAGGAGTCAAGGATTGGAATGAAAAGCTTGGAGACACATCAATCTCCAAGAGGCATATCCGAATCAAAGATAAACAAGGTGTAAACAAAGATAACGAAACAAGTAGCATGAACAACATTATAAGTATTACGTTATGCTGCATAGCGTTACCAAGGTATGGAAAACACATCTTATGTAAAAATTGAGATACTCATGACTTTATCAATCATACTAGCGAAGACTCATGGATATTATAGTAGTGACACTTGAAACTGAGATACCAAATAGGGATTCTGAAGATTTGCATAGAACTTGACTATCTTTAGATTTTATTTCCAAGTTATCTATCTTCTCATGAAGCTTAGTCATTTCAAGTCAAGATTTATACAAGTAACTCCACCAATGAAATGCTTCAAAACTTCAATAGTCTAGCCTCCCTCTTTCTTGAAGATTTAATTTCAAAATCTCAATTTTCGTATAGAATTATGGATAGTGCAATATTTGAGCTTAGAAATTAAAGAAGTTTTCATAAAATTAACTTTGTTTGAGCTCCATTCTTAAATTATCCAAAATCATTGTGAACTCTGAAGAAGGAGCTTCGGAAGGAAAAACTAATCTTTTTCAAGTCTCCCATATCAACAAGCAAAACAAATCCCTTTATTTCAAATAAGAAAACATATTAGAGTATGTTTATTGTCGAAACTTGTTGTTAATAACAAGATACAATAACCCCGTCTAAAATGGTAACTAGTGTGTATTTGCTGATTTCATCTCTCGGTTAGAAGGGTATTATAGTGTAACTATCAATCAATATCTAATAAAATATCCTAATTTTCTTTAAAAGGAATTTTCCCTCTACCTTTGAAGGAAGCCGGGTGAGAAGTGAGGGTATTCCACGTACAAAAACCATTTCCCTAGGGCAACCAATATTAGGTCATTTTGGAAGGTGTCCTTCATCTATATAACATGTTGACTAGGTTGGCTTAAAAAGAAGACATGATTTAAGGAACAGATAGTTTGGAATAACATAGTATAGACAAGCGAAATATAAAATATGTACTAAGAAATATATAATCATAGAATAAATAATCGACACCTATTTATAATCGCTCCCCCAGTTCATATGAAATGGACTTAGAAAAAAATTTGAGAACAAATTTATATTTATAATGTTCGAGCCATTTAAGGAATTTTTTTGACAAACTTTCTATTTCAAAGCAAATTATATCGTGCACCAAGATTTAGGCCAAGTCTTAATTTACATGAAAATAGAAATATAAAAGCAAAACTCCTACTGAAATTTACTCAAATACTAAAATTTCAGAGCTGAATGTTAAAAGTGTACTTTACATAAAAACAGCCAAAGTGTCTCTATTAACCTGTCATCCAGCGAAAGGTTAAGAGTTCACCAATCTTTCTCAAAAACCACCGAGTCAGGGCTGTCGTTTGCAAAATTTTGTCAAATAAGACTTAACCAACAATTTCTTTCAAATCAAAGGTGAGACGGTAATCATACAAAAAGACAAAAACATTTAATGATAAATCTCTGGAAATATGAGTGAGAGCGTATAAGACTTTGCGCCATAAATCTCCGCTAGAAATCCATTCGTCTTCCTACACTTTCCCGTCTAACTTTTATTACAAAAAAAGCATCAATGGCGGCTTGCAATCTCCATCAAATTTATCATGATTTCATCAATGCGGAAGCACCACACTATTGTTGTTGCTTTGCGTTAGGCTTACCAAACCTACCGCATGAGGCGAAAGAAGTCAATAGCGCACAATCTAGCAATATGGATCACCTACAACCTAATTTCCGTAATCCACACATGAAGGCAACATGCTCCTTACTTTTCGATTTGGCTACAAACACATTCTGGATGGATTTGGCCATATGGGATGTTTTTGGAGAAAACCCTGCATTAATAACCTACTCTCCTTGTCAACCCGTATGGATCGAACCCGTCATCATCAACTCCATCAATTTAGTTCCGAACCTTCCGCCTTTTCCAAATGGGCTGTAAGGAAAAGGGGGAAAGAAATCATCTTGCTACTTCTGTATGCCTTCAATGATCAATTCTAGGGCGCTAGTGTAATTTTGAATATGTACATATTAACATATCATTTTGAAAAGTGTAATATGAAGTAATCTCTATATATGTGAATATTTAGATGTTTCAGTTGAATTTCTTGAGTTATATATACAGTTGAGAATGTGCTTGTTACTTGGTTATATGGTATTTTGATCAACACAAAGGAATTGGAGGGTTTAGGACTTCTAAATCCCAATGAGAGCTTGTTATCGGAAGGACTAAACATTAAGCTACCTAGACCTTCCGCTAATAAGGAAAAATTAAAGTTGGAATACCTCATGGTCCCTCCGGAAGGTTCAGTGCTGCAACTTTAATTCGTTTCAGAGGGAATGAATAAGTAGGAAAGATGATATTTAAATGGATCTCGGGTCATACTATTAATTTGTTACTAAGGGCAATTTTAAACCTTACTAATAAATGATGATGAATAAAAAAGTAGTAAAGATAGCTTGAAATTTTTAAAACACGTTTAAGAAATGACCTCCTTGTTTTAGGGAAGGTCAAATTGTTTGAATATGACTCTTTTACTTGTACTTGGAACTTACATTTATAGGAAAATGAGGCGTAGAGAGGATGACTTGAAAAGTCAAGAGAATCTCTTCGCATGGGGGGAGGCCAAATGTTACGCAATAAATCCGCCTTCTGCTTAAGTCAGAGAATCTTAAATAAAAGATGGTAGAGAAAGAATTCAGATCATACCTTCCGAAGAGATTGAAGGGATGCAGCTAGCAAAATGAGACGGCTCAAGGTCTTTTGAGAAGACGAGGGTGTTATCCTACAATGTCTAACAATCTCTTACCCTCCGAAGGAGACAAACAAGCGGAATCAAGGGTATGCGACCCTACGACAACCTTTCCAAAAGCACAATATGACTTTCGGATCGGTTAGAACACATATAGGATATCCTTCGATGGTGCCGAAAGGTTAAGGTAAAAGCAACACCTATAAGTCAATAGTAATCCATCTTCCGCTATGATTCAGGAAAAGCACAACTCTCGGCAGTAATCAAGTAGGAAAAGCGACCTTCTGACAAAGCCAAAGGGTTCAAAAAAGTCAGAAACCCTCCAGTACCGTCGAAAGGTTCACATGTCGTACATATAACAGATCCTCCGATAAGGGCAACAGGTTCCTAAAAATGAATGAATAAAAAGGTCCTTCAGTAGCTCTCAAAGATCCACAGTGACATGCCAAAGGAAAAACCTTTCGATGGATTCGAAAGGTTAGCAACTATATGTTAAAAGGGAACCTTTCGACCAAGCCGAAAGCATAGGGCGGAAGCATGGCCACCGGCATCTATAAATATGATCCAAGGGGTCCTGTTCTCGAGGCGGATTTTTCCTCAATCCATTTTTGTAACTTCTAAAATCAAAGCTCCGTAACCCTAATTGGGTAATGATTTGGGATAATTTAATAAAAAGAGAACTCCATTTTAGGATCAAAGAGAAGTCTTGAATTTTGCACGTTTTCTTTACAGTTTATATTCATCTTTGCTGGTTTAGTCACAACTTTTAGGTACAATACCACCGAAAGGTCCATATCAATAGAAACAATGATATTCTTTCTTGAGCAGTCTTCATAACCTTTCGGAGACCTCTGATTTATGATCTAAACCCTTCGGACCTAAAGGGAGCTTATCAGAATTAGTATGCATAGAACATTCCGAAGTGATAAATCCTAAGGGTCAAACCTTTCGCCAAGTATCATATCCTGTCGGATCCCATCAACTTAGCATCAATTTGAATCCCAAACAGTTGCTTGTCCAACCTTTCGGCAAAGAACCATGTTAACTCCCTATGTAAGATAAACTAAGGAAATATAATCCTGACCAAGGAAAAAGCTTATAGGAGGAGTCTTATAAAGGTTTAATCATATCAGATACCCTTCTACGTTAATTCAACAAAACCGGAAAGACCTTTTCCCTTCCAAATCTGGTATCTATGCCTTCTTGACTTCATCTAAAGGTCAGCTTTTGAGTCTAATCCCAAGTAGAGAGTTAGAGAAAGTTCTATATACCATTAAACTTTCGGCATAGCTCTAATTAATCCTATCACTCGAGATAACACAGAGTTATCAGCTAAACATTTGTCAATCCCTTTAGAGGTCCCATCTTCCACCTTTTCTCAATAACTTCTTCTACTTGGATTCATTAGAGTGCTGACCATAAATTTGGTTAACAAATATGTTATTTTATATTAGAATAATTTTCTCATGATTACGACTCATTGTAATTGTGATTACATAAAATTTTAAAATAATACATTCTAACATTTAAAAATCATATTATTTTTCATATATCAAATTATCATACCTAAACCAAATTATTCCGCCTAAATCAAATTATTGATCCGCGATAAACAACTCAAGGCAAACTGATGAAGGACACATGGTGGCAAAAAACGACGATAGTTGAGTATAATGAATGCTGCCAGCAATCCAAGTGATTTCATTCATCTATAAAAAGAAAGAAATGTAAAAGAAGGACCAAACTTTTAGAAAATCAAAGAATTATTATTAAAAAAGCTCTAACAAAATGTCTATTAAATTTTGTGCTTGTCATCACAAATAATATAAAGGCGAGTTTGATTTGGCTCGTGGACATGTAATTCCTTAATATTCATAACAAAACCTTCATGTCCTTACTTTTCAGCTATTTTATACATTTCTATTGTAATTTATCTTTTAATTTAAATAAGATTCATCTAGGCATTTTAACGGATAGATAATGTGACGACCCAGAAATTTTAACAGTTTAAATTGGAATAATTGATTGATTTTAAGAAATTTAACAGTTAATTTTAACTTGAATTCAAGATACCAATATTTACTTGATAATTAAATCATTGAATTATATAGTTTAAATTTTGAATTTAATAATTGAAATTAGGTAAAATGTTGAATATGGAATTTTAAGCCTGTTAAAAATAATTTGAAGGCTTATAAAATTTATATTGATAGCACTAAGGGAGTGGAAGTGTTAAAATTTAGTTTGGAAGTGTTTTGTTCCGTTTTAAAAATATATCGTTTAATCGATATTTAAAAATAGCCTTCCGAGGCACAGTCTCGGAATTTGATGAAATTAGTTCCCTTTGATCCGTAATATTTAGTTATTATCGGATTTCAATTTTCGTAGCAATCGGAGTTGTTATTTGACCCTGGCAGCTCAAAATGCTTAGAACTATTTTAATCGATTTAATTTAAAATTGATTGTATACTTCTGTAACTCGCTCATACGATTGAATTAGCTTTCGAAACGCGTTCCATTGTGGTCGGAATGTGGGTAAAACCTTATAAACGTCTGTCAGCATGTCTGATTTGGGGTTTGGGATTTCGTGTTATGCTTAACGAGACGTTTGGAAGTTTTATAATATAATTAAATTTGAAGTAATTTGGCGAGATATTTTTAACAACACCAGATATTTTTATACGTCATTAATCGTACGCAGAAAGCTTCCCCAAAATATCTATTTTATCTCCATCTTCTTCTCTCTAATCCAACAACAGAATCGAAATCGAACTCTTAAAAAAAAAAAAAAAAGAGGGATGCGACCTCCTCTTCCCTTCTTCCACAATACCGAGAAAAAACATGATTGCCGCCTTCTCTCCCTATTCTCTTTAAATCGACTCCGTTCTTCTCCTCTCTGTTCAAACAGGAAATCGAGTTCGAATTCAGCAAAAAAAAATGGAAGCAAGGGAAAAAAATCAAAGCTCGTGTTTAAAAAAAAATAAAAAATCGCAGCTTCGGGACGTCGCGACTGTTTGTGCGTGGTTTGTTGGTCGCGCGTTTCAAAATCAACTCGAATTGAGTCGAGTTCGAAGATCTGGGCTGCAAGGTGAGGCGATCGATTGGGTAGATTTGTGAGGCCGAAATTTGGTGGAATCGAGGGCGTGGAAAATTTTGGTGACGACGACGCAAGCAGGGGCTTGAGTTTCGAAGGAGATGCTAAGAAGCCTGAGCGTTCGTACGATGAGAGTTTGGTGTGTACGAGCAGTGGAGGAGGTGACAACATTGTGGGGTGAGCAGCTTCTTGTTTTCTTCTTTCTGGATTGAAATTTAAAATATTTAAACTTTGGAAATGATTAGAAGATCTTAGTGTTCCTTACTGAAGTAAGAAAAGAAATACATGTTCGAAAAAAAATATAATCACTAGTTAATTTGATTTATCAAAGGAAAATTCAATTTCTCGTTTGTTCGAATATTAATAAACCAAAAATGTTTGTTCAAGGTCTTAACTGAGAAGACAAAATCGAATTGGAATGGATTGCAAACAGCAAAATCAAAGGTGAGTAATCTCACGCTCTGGATTTTATTTAAATTTAAATGGTTAAATTTAGAAAATTGTGTGATTGATTGAATTGTTGGATGTGCACTGATGATTTGATGATTTTTGTTTTGGTTGGTCATCGAGTTAATTGTTGATTGACTCGAAGCATATGGAATTTAAATGGTTTAAACTTAAATCATAAATAAGGAAATGGTTTATTTTAAAAATCAATAAGGATGTAATAAATTAGTGATTCATTAAATTAGTAGGATAGTTGAAATGGATAATTAATTAATTTAATTAATTAATGATTTGGGTTATTTAATTCAGTAATTAAAGGATTGAATAAATAATAAATTAAGTAGTAAGTAAATTAACTAAGTGTAAATAATTCAGAACAATCATTTGATGGTGTGATAAATAATTACTTAATGTAATTAATAAAATATAGTTACTTTGTTAAATTTATCAAGAAATTAATTAAGATGATTAATTAAAGGGGTAACTGATTTATTTATGAAGTAAATAAAGGATTAGTTAATTACATATTGAGTTTAATTGAGAATGATAAATATTTGGGGTTGATTTAAAGTAATTAATATAGATTAGAACAAATCAAAACATAATTGGAAATCATTAATTTATATAAATCAACGGTGTAATTACAGATTGATTAATTAAGATGAATTAATCATAAGACACATGAGAAATTAATTTGTGGAGTAACCAAAGATTACTCATTGATTTGGTCAAAATAATTAAGGTCGTGAAATTAATTAAAGATAATTACTTGAATGGAATTGGAAGATAATTAATCCAGGGTGATTAATTAAGATGGATCAGGAAGGGTTGATTAATTAATTCGAAATTTATTTGTGAAAAAAATCTAAGTGGTTAAGATTTAAAAATTCAATTTGAATCAATTGAAATGATTGTATGTGACCAAGCTTTGCTTCTGAATGATTGAATGGAATTGGATGATTTAAAGTAGTTGATAACTCTGATATGAAATATTGTGTATTTCATTGGGATAACTTGGGTTCGGATAACATGAGTTTCGAAGTGATCGGGGTCGGGTATTAGAAAATGCCCGAAAAACCCCTTCGGAATTAAAAATGAAATCAATAGGCTGAAATAAAATGATTTAAGTGAATTGAATTATTTTATCTAAGTTTGGTTCTTAGAAATCGATATGTGAAATAAGTGTTGTCAATAGCAATTTTGAATTGGATAAATTGACATATGTTACCCTGGGTTTATAAAAGTTGATTTCTTTGGTATTCCATGTTTGTTGGTTTACTCACGCTGGTTTCCAGCCTGACCCGGGTGTTACTTTGGTGTAATGCTCGGGTCAAACCAAGTATTACAGATTTCCAGGTAGGGACGTACTGGAGCTCAGGAGGCGAGCTGGATGGCAGGAGCGTATAGAATTTTTCCGCTGTATTTATGATATTGTAAATCCGAGACATAATAATTGTATATAGACAGTGACTGTATATATATGTGAAACTCTGATGTGTATTAAATGTAATTGACAGATATAGTATTCTTTTGTAAACTGATATTATTTATTATTATATTTTATCCGCTGCGAATGTGAGATGTTTGGTGTTTCTGTTCTTCTTCTTCTTCTATCTCTTTCTTCTTTTCATAACTATCTGGAATTTTCGGCTTTGAAAATTTCGGATCGTTACATTTGGTATCAGAGCTGAAGGTTAAGTGAGAACCTTGGCTCTGGTGGGGATTACTCATTTAATAGATTCTGTAGTACTCTAGAATGAGTTGAGAATATATATATATATATATATATATATATATATATATATATATGAGCGCGTACTTGTTATTTTCTTATATAAATATTTTAAATGATTTTATATAAATATATTTTGATATATAAGAAATATTTCATTCTATTAAATATTAAAGCGATTGGTTGTTAAATTTATTAAAATGAAAATTTAGAAGTATATAATATAACCAAATTGAAGTCTTGGATTGGAATTAAATTAAGTAGAAATAGACATACAACCAAATTAAAATTACTTGTAAATGAAATCCTAAATCTGATCCCAGAATTTGAAAATCTTGTTTCAACGTAATGGAAAATAATAAATAAGTATTATTTGGATAACTGGGACTTATTGCAAACAATGGGTTGTTTGAAAATTTATTTGAATTTAAAACCAAAGGTGATTTCAAATTTTGAAACATGACTGGGAGGGCCAAGAAACAAATATGTATATATGTATGGATATATGTATGATATCAAAGATAATTTGAAATGAACTCTAAGAGGTTGAGTTTCGATTTTTCCCTGAAGTGTGATGTAAAAACCCAAAGTGATATAAGTTTTAAGTGGGAAAATTATTATTGTGAAGTTTAAGGATTGAATGAGGTTGATTGGACTAAGTAAATTGGAATTTAACTTGGAAAGATAAATGGCTGATTTGAATTGGGAATTTGTGTGATCTCAAAATGGGTTTGAGATTTAAAAATTTAAAAATGGATGGATGTTTTAAAATAAATTGGATGATATCATCCTATTGTTAATAATTATAAAAAAAAGCTTTAAATTGAGAATGGTATTGTATAGATAAAATAAATTTGAATAACTGAATTGTAAATAAACTTGTTTAAGAACCGGCTTTAAACTGAAAGATAAAATTGAGTAATAAATTAAATTTTGAAACAAATAAAATTGTACTCTTATTTGAACCTTGAAATACAAAAGTAAAAATATTTAAAATGGAAATTTTGAGAAATTGGGCTCAGAAATTAAAATGATTAAACACTTTGATTTAAAGATTAATTTGGTTTAAAGAGTTAAACCAACCTTTGAGAATTTGACTCGAATTTCTACAATTCGAGATAGTTTAAATTCAAGATTTGAATTGAATTAGTTCAAAATTGAATTTGGTTTAAAGTAATTGGATTGGATTAAATTGAAATGATTTGGATTCTGAAATTAAATTGTTAATAATTCAAATTGATTGGAATAATTTGAAAATTTAATTAAAGTTGAACAGGATTAAAATCAAATGGAAGTGTACATTGAATTGTTGGGGAAGTGAACAGTTTGACTATTGACTATTTTCAATATAAATTGTTTTAATATAAACTTATTTTTCTAGGCTATTTAATATATACAACTTTTCTTTCTTAAAGCCAAATTATTTTGTACTTGGTTTACAATTTATTTTGGAGCTATTTAACCATTTTACAACTGTTTTCTAAAATTAATTACTATTTTACAACTATATCACAAACTAATTTCTATTTTACAACTATTTTGCAATTATTTAAAATTCCTGAAACTATCCAACTATTTTCCAACTATTTTATGATTAATTAACTATTTTATAGCTATTTGGTAAACTAATAATTATTTTACAACTACTTATCTATTTTTAAAATCTTCAAGCTATTTTCTAAATATAAACTGGTCAGAGTTCAAACTGTTATGGATTTAATACCCAACTGAGATAGTAATTGAAGTGATAATCCAAATGGGGATTAATGTAAAGGTGGATAAGTGAATGGGAAAGAAATTGATATTGAAAAGAGTAGTCAAATTGGAATATTTGATTTTGAACAAACAAAGTTATATATCTTTGTTTTATTTAAGATGAAACCCCCTTGTCGAATCTATTGCTAGAAGGAAAAGGATTTTTGAATGTGTTTGAAGTATAAAAGGAATTTTATACAAGTTTGAAATGATCCAAAGTTTTAAAAAAAAATTATATATACTTTTGAATATATATGAAGGATCTTATGAGGATTTTGAAAAGGTTTTGGGAACCTTTGGATTTGGAAAGGCTTTTGATTTTTGGGATAAAATCAATATGAGAATTTTTAAAGCCTAGTTTGAGAATTATCGATTTTGGAATAATCGATTTTGTATAAATGAGCTTTGTATGAGATCATACTAGGTGTATGATTTGAAGATACTATATGTTTATAGTATAAAATGTTTTGATGATGGCTCTGGGGAAAAAGGCGCTCCCTTGAAATGAACTTCTCAGGAGTGCCACCGGGTGGTGCTGCCTTGAGCCCAAGGGGGTTCTAAAGTTGATCCTGTGAGGAGTCCGGACAAAACTAGTTCCTGGGGATTATGAGTAGTGTATACCATAGCGAAGGTCGTGTGTGCCGCGGAGAGCCAACAGTCTGCGCTTGATTTTATATCAACAGACTGCGACCTATGTAACATAGCGAAAGTCGTGTGTGCCGTTGAGAGCCAACAGTCTGCGCTTGATTTTATATCAGTAGATTGCGACCTATGGTATAACATATCGAAAGTCGTGTGTGCCGCTAAGAGCCAACAGTCTGCGTTTGATTTTATATCGGTAGACTGCGACCTATGTAGGAGTGGAGAAGTTTCATTTCGTCAGTGAAAATCAAAGGCCGCGGAGAGCCTGCAGTTACATGGACTTTTGCTGTGATGGCAATGTAACCCTGTGTGTAACTGTGATCTGTTGTGTGGGATCCATGGCGTAATTGAGAGGTCGCGGAGAGCCTGTAGTTGCATGGACTTTTGCTGCGACGGCAACGTAACCCTGGGATGTAACTGTGACCATGGATGGGGGTGATGATTTTCAGAGCATTGTCACCACAGATATTTCCTCCATTTTCAAAAACTGTTTTCTATATTTTTAATAAAATTATTTTCTAAGTATTTTCACTGGATGTTGAAAACGGGTTTACCAAGAACTTATAGATTTTCAGTTCTACGCCTGATCAACGTATAACTGAATTTCTATGAGAACAAGGATGGATTGGTTGAGACATCAAGTTATAAGGAATATTTTGATAAAAATCTATTTTAATAGTATGATATAAATTTAAAAGCACTTCTAATTTTTTTAAATAGAAATGTTGGAATCTTGGGAAATAAAAAGGAAATCCAAACTAGAATTTTAAATGAAGTGATTTTGTAATTAAAATCGAATATTGAATTAAAAGTTGAAAGTAAGTTAATACATAATTATTTGATAGAGTATGTTAATGAAAATTTAACTTGGTTAAACAAATGGATTGTAAATTAATAATAGAGTTTGAAAAGTAAATTAGAACTGTAAATAGAATTCAACTTGGATTTGATAATGAATTGAATAAGCGAAGATGCTATAAAATGGAAATAAAATAAAGTTGGATTGAAAATGTGATGGTTGAATTATAAATAAAATTCAAAGGTGATTTGAATGACATTTAATGAAATTTGCAAGTAAATTGGATATAAGAGAAGTGATTATAATAAATATGGTTTGGGTTGCAAAACAAAACCCAAGTGAATAAAAATAAATTGAGAATAGCCTTGTATTAATAAAATAAATTCGATAACGAATTAAGTAATTGAATTAAAAATTAAAATGGGTTAATTGAGATAAATAATAAATGGATGAAGTCTGATAGAATAAAAACTAAATCAAAATTGTGATTGGAATTAGATTATCAGACTGAACTTAAATTTGGTGGATATTATTTTGATAAATTGAGAAGGTGAATTTAAAATTAAAATTTAAAAATGGATGGGCTAACTGAATTTAGTGGAAGTTGCTTAAATGGGAATCAAATAGAAGCAAGCTTAAGTTTAATGTCGGAATAAAAGTAAATTAACTAACTTTAAACTTCATGGAAGCTTGGCTTCGAATAAGAGTGGAAGGCATTAAATAAAGGCTTGGATTAAATTAGTTTGGAAATGGTTATTAATTTATAAGTTTGAATGTGCCATGCTTAATAAATTGTTTTGAATGAATCCAATGTGGGAATGAGATAAAATGCAATGTACGGTTGGTAAATAAATTAGAAATGAAATGAAATTAAATTCAGAATGAGTTGAAATTAATTTAAGTAATTATAAACTACATGAATACTCTATTAAACGAATATCGTCGAAATTGCATAAAATGGTTGTCGTTCGGCGTAAATAAAAGTAATTAAAATTCTATGAGTTGATAGAGATTTAAATAAAATTGATTCTGGATCATTTGAAGTAAATATGAGCTTGTTTGGATTAAAATAAATTGAATATAAGAAATTGAGTTACAAGTCATTAAAACTGAATGTGATGGCATATGAATTGGTTTAAAGAAATTGAATCAGCTTTTAAGTTATATAAATCGCTTATGGAAAGCGTTTTGGTGCTTGTTGCTTATGATATACATGTGTTTAACTATTGAATATAAGTGAAATGCCTGTATTTAGCCATTAAAAGTAAGTGAGATGCAAATAGATTTTCTTATATGACACTTACATATTTAAATTGAGTAAGTACAAGTACTGGGAAGCCGTTTGACTGGATTTGGTTGCGCTATTTGCTAAAATAAATAGGCTGCATGCTTAAAACGCTAAATAAGATACGCCTACGCAATAAAAATAGGAAATATGAACTGTTTTTGCTTTTTCCGACCGTGTGGGTCGATGTATACATATTTATATCTCTTGTCAAATTGCAAAAGCTCCTCCGTACAAAGGAGACTCTGCCAAAAAAATTCCAAAATTTTTGAAAATTTTTGGGAAAATTTTTGTTAAGCAATTAAACGATTTTAAATATGAAACTGAAATAGATTAGTAAATGGAACTAATAAGACTCAGTTATAAATGGAAAATAAAAATTTAATATTCAAAATGGAAGTAAGTTGAATTCATACTAAAACGGGAAAATGAATCTGAATAGAAGTAAATAGGAAAACCTATATAAGAGAATGTATAAAGTGATTTGTTAAGTTTCGATTGAATATTGTTGCTAAACAAGATATGCAAGTATTAAAGGGAAAATGAATTGGATTTGAATCCAAAAGATAAATTTGTATTGCCCGACAAAAAGGTAAGTATTTAAAATTTCTGAATGAAATTGGATTGTGTTTTTGATGTAGCCTCTTGGCGTTTGTTTCTTTTTGGAATTTGGGAGCCCGTAGAGGCCTTTTGTAGTAGTACCGAGCTAGCCGCGCAAAGGAGACGCTGCCAAAAATTTTCGGGAATTTAGAGAGTTAGAATTTTTTTTTGAGAAAATTTTGATAATTCAAAATTTGGTTTTTAAATTGAAATTTAAAGAAGTGAAAAAAAGGGTATTGCGTGAAAACTATAAAAGGTTTTGGGAAGTTGGTTAAAGATAGTGGGTCTTTAATAAAAGTTAGTTGATAAGATGTTGAATTGTGAGTTTTGGGAAAGGTAAACGGGTATTGAACCATTCTTCCTATCTAGTAATTTCGGGGACGAAATTCTTTTAAGGGGGGAGGAATGTGACGACCCAGAAATATTAACAATTTAAATTGGAATAATTGATTGATTTTAAGATATTTAACAGTTAATTTTAACTTGAATTCAAGATACCAATATTTACTTGATAATTAAATCATTGAATTATGTAGTTTAAAATTTGAATTTAATAATTGAAATTAGGTAAAATGTTGAATATGGAATTTTAAGCCTGTTAAAAATAATTTGAAGGCTTATAAAATTTATATTGATAGCACTGGAGGTAGTGGAAGTGTTAAAATTTAGTTTGGAAGTGTTTTGTTCCATTTTAAAAATATATTGTTTAATCGATATTTAAAAATAGCCTTCCAAGGCACAGTCTCGGAATTTGATGAAATTAGTTCCATTTGATCCGTAATATTTAGTTATTATCGGATTTCAATTTTCGTAGCAATCGGAGTTGTTATTTGACCCTGGCAGCTCAAAACGCTTAGAACTATTTTAATCGATTTAATTTAAAATTGATTGTATACTTCTGTAACTCGCTCATACGATTGAATTAGCTTCCGAAACGCGTTCCATTGTGTTCGGAATGCGGGTAAAACCTTATAAACGTCGGTCGGCATGTCTGATTTGGGGTTTGGGATTTCGTGTTATGCTTAACGAGACGTTTGGAAGTTTTATAATATAATTAAATTTAAAGTAATTTGGCGAGATATTTTTAACAACACCAGATATTTTTATACGTCATTAATCGTACGCAGAAAGCTTCCCCAAAATATCTATTTTATCTCCATCTTCTTCTCTCTAATCCAACAACAGAATCGAAATCGAACTCTTAAAAAAAAAAAAGAGGGATGCGATCTCCTTTTCCCTTCTTCCACAATACCGAGAAAAAACATGATTGCCGCCTTCTCTCCCTATTCTCTTTAAATCGACTCCGTTCTTCTCCTCTCTGTTCAAACAGGAAATCGAGTTCGAATTCAGCAGAAAAAAAATGGAAGCAAGGGAAAAAAATCAAAGCTCGTGTTTAAACAAAAAATAAAAAATCGCAGCTTCGGGACGTCGCGACTGTTCGCGCGTGGTTTGTTGGTCGCGCGTTTCAAAATCAACTCGAATTGAGTCGAGTTCGAAGATCTGGGCTGCAAGGTGAGGCGATCGATTGGGTAGATTTGTGAGGCCGAAATTTGGTGGAATCGAGGGCGTGGAAAATTTTGGTGACGACGACGCAAGCAGGGGCTTGAGTTTCGAAGGAGATGCTAAGAAGCCTGAGCGTTCGTACGATGAGAGTTTCGTGTGTACGAGCAGTGGAGGAGGTGACAACATTGTGGGGTGAGCAGCTTCTTGTTTTCTTCTTTCTGGATTGAAATTTAAAATATTTAAACTTTGGAAATGATTAGAAGATCTTAGTGTTCCTTACTGAAGTAAGAAAAGAAATACATGTTAGAAAAAAAATATAATCACTAGTTAATTTGATTTATCAAAGGAAAATTCAATTTCTCGTTTGTTCGAATATTAATAAACCAAAAATGTTTGTTCAAGGTCTTAACTGAGAAGACAAAATCGAATTGGAATGGATTGCAAACAGCAAAATCAAAGGTGAGTAATCTCACGCTCTGGATTTTATTTAAATTTAAATGGTTAAATTTAGAAAATTGTGTGATTGATTGAATTGTTGGATGTGCACTGATGATTTGATGATTTTTGTTTTGGTTGGTCATCGAGTTAATTGTTGATTGACTCGAAGCATATGGAATTTAAATGGTTTAAACTTAAATCATAAATAAGGAAATGGTTTATTTTAAAAATCAATAAGGATGTAATAAATTAGTGATTCATTAATTTAAACAGTTTAAATTGGAATAATTGATTGATTTTAAGAAATTTAACAGTTAATTTCAACTTGAATTCAAGATACCAATATTTACTTGATAATTAAATCATTGAATTATATATTTTAAATTTTGAATTTAATAATTGAAATTAGGTAAAATGTTGAATATGGAATTTTAAGCCTGTTAAAAATAATTTGTAGGCTTATAAAATTTATATTGATAGCACTAAGGGAGTGGAAGTGTTAAAATTTAGTTTGGAAGTATTTTGTTCCGTTTTAAAAATATATCGTTTAATCGATATTTGAAAATAGCCTTCCGAGGTACAGTCTCGGAATTTGATGAAATTAGTTCCATTTGATCCGTAATATTTAGTTATTATCGGATTTCAATTTTCGTAGCAATCGGAGTTGTTATTTGACCCTGGCAGCTCAAAACGCTTAGAACTATTTTAATCGATTTAATTTAAAATTGATTGTATACTTCTGTAACTCGCTCATACGATTGAATTAGCTTCCGAAACGCGTTCCATTGTGTTCGGAATGCGGGTAAAACCTTATAAACGTCTGTCGGCATGTCTGATTTGGGGTTTGGGATTTCGTGTTATGCTTAACGAGACGTTTGGAAGTTTTATAATATAATTAAATTTAAAGTAATTTGGCGAGATATTTTTAACAACACCAGATATTTTTATACGTCATTAATCGTACGCAGAAAGCTTCCCTAAAATATCTATTTTATCTCCATCTTCTTCTCTCTAATCCAACAACAGAATCGAAATCGAACTCTTAAAAAAAAAAAAAGAGGGATGCGACCTCCTTTTCCCTTCTTCCACAATACCGAGAAAAAACATGATTGCCGCCTTCTCTCCCTATTCTCTTTAAATCGACTCCGTTCTTCTCCTCTCTGTTCAAACAGGAAATCGAGTTCGCATTCACCAGAAAAAAAATGGAAGCAAGGGAAAAAAATCAAAGCTCGTGTTTAAAAAAAATCGCAGCTTTGGGACGTCGCGACTGTTTGCGCGTAGTTTGTTGGTCGCGCATTTCAAAATCAACTCGAATTAAGTCGAGTTCGAAGATCTGGGCTGCAAGGTGAGGCGATCGATTGGGTAGATTTGTGAGGCCGGAATTTGGTGGAATCGAGGGCGTGGAAAATTTTGGTGACGACGATGCAAGCAGGGGCTTGAGTTTCGAAGGAGATGCTAAGAAGCCTGAGTGTTCGTACGATGAGAGTTTGGTGTGTACGAGCAGTGGAGGAGGTGACAACATTGTGGGGTGAGCAGCTTCTTGTTTTCTTCTTTCTGGATTGAAATTTAAAATATTTAAACTTTGGAAATGATTAGAAGATCTTAGTGTTCCTTACTGAAGTAAGAAAAGAAATACATGTTAGAAAAAAAAAATATAATCACTAGTTAATTTGATTTATCAAAGGAAAATTCAATTTCTCGTTTGTTCGAATATTAATAAACCAAAAATGTTTGTTCAAGGTCTTAACTGAGAAGACAAAATCGAATTGGAATGGATTGCAAATAGCAAAATCAAAGGTGAGTAATCTCACGCTCTAGATTTTATTTAAATTTAAATGGTTAAATTTAGAAAATTTTGTGATTGATTGAATTGTTGGATGTGCACTGATGATTTGATGATTTTTGTTTTGGTTGGTCATCGAGTTAATTGTTGATTGACTCGAAGCATATGGAATTTAAATGGTTTAAACTTAAATCATAAATAAGGAAATGGTTTATTTTAAAAATCAATAAGGATGTAATAAATTAGTGATTCATTAAATTAGTAGCATAATTGAAATGGATAATTAATTAATTTAATTAATTAATGATTTGGGTTATTTAATTCAGTAATTAAAGGATTGAATAAATAATAAATTAAGTAGTAAGTAAATTAACTAAGTGTAAATAATTCAGATAATCATTTGATGGTGTGATAAATAATTACTTAATGTAATTAATAAAATATAGTTACTTTGTAATTTATCAAGAAATTAATTAAGATAATTAATTAAGGGGGTAACTGATTTATTTATGAAGTAAATAAAGGATTAGTTAATTACATATTGAGTTTAATTGAGAATGATAAATATTTGGGGTTGATTTAAAGTAATTAATATAGATTAGAACAAATCAAAACATAATTGGAAATCATTAATTTATATAAATCAATGGTGTAATTACAAATTGATTAATTATGATGAATTAATCATAAGACACATGAGAAATTAATTTGTGGAGTAACCAAAGATTACTCATTGATTTGGTCAAAATAATTAAGGTCGTGAAATTAATTAAAGATAATTACTTGAATGGAATTGGAAGATAATTAGTCCAGGGTGATTAATTAAGATGGATCAGGAAGGGTTGATTAATTAATTCGGAATTTATTTGTGAAAAAAATCTAAGTGGTTAAGATTTAATCAATTTGAATCAATTGAAATGATTGTATGTGACCAAGCTTTGCTTCTGAATGATTGAATGGAACTGGATGATTTAAAGTAGTTGATAACTCTGGTATGAAATATTGTGTATTTCATTGGGATAACTTGGGTTAAGATAACATGAGTTTCAAAGAGATCGGGGTCGGGTATTAGAAAATACACGAAAAACCCCTTCGGAATTAAAAATAAATTGATGTGTGAAATCAATAGGCTGAAATAAAATGATTTAAGTGAATTGAATTATTTTATCTAAGTTTGGTTCTTAGAAATCGATATGTGAAATAAGTGTTGTCAATAGCAATTTTGAATTGGATAAATTGACATATGTTACCCTGGGTTTATAAAAGTTGATTTCTTTGGTATTTCATGTTTGTTGGTTTACTCACGCTGGTTTCCAGCCTGACCCGGGTGTTACTTTGGTGTAATGCTCGGGTCAGACCGAGTATTACAGATTTCCAGGTAGGGACGTACTGGAGCTCAGGAGGCGAGCTGGATGGCAGGAGCGTATAGAATTTTTCCGCTGTATTTATGATATTGTAAATCCGAGACATAATAATTGTATATAGACAGTGACTGTATATATGTGAAACTCTGATGTGTATTAAATGTAATTGACAGATATAGTATTCTTTTGTAAACTGATATTATTTATTATTATATTTTATCCGCTGCGAATGTGAGATGTTTGGTGTTTCTGTTCTTCTTCTTCTTCTATGTGATGACCGCCCATGGCTCTTGCACTTAAACAAGGAGATAGTGCGCTGAAGGGCGTGCCCGGCAGCCATGGACGATCATCAGGGTTAAAGTAAATCAATAAACTCTATCGTATTACTCACAGCGCAGGGATAAAATACAATAGAGAAATATACATAGTGAAGCTTCACCAAATAGAACCTCATCAATACACTACAAAACAATTTGATACAAACATCTGAATGGTCAATACATCAAGCCTCACTACATAACCCTCAGAGAATCATACAAGCAGCGGAACATCCAGTACATATAGTAAGAAAAACAATATGCAAAAGCCTCCAGCTCATCTTCGTCATCAACAGCGTTGGTCACTAAGAACAGCACCTGTCACCTGCTACCTAGTCTGCCCATCCCAAATTGGATGAACAGCCCATGGTAATAAGAGTTTAACATAAAACCTTGAGTCAGACAACAGTCTTAGTGAGCGGTAAATTAACTAACAACATACCAAAAGAGCATAAAGGAAAAAGGAATAGGAACCCAACCATCCCACTCCACCTCTTTCTACAGTGATAGCCCCCAGACACACTAAGCAGAAACAAACATAGCAAAGCAGACAATTAAAGTAAAGCAATTATCACTCGAGTCAAGGTCGATGTTTTCCAAGTACAAACCCCCAAGGCCTAAACCAAGATCAGATAAGCACCCAAAAAGCACCGCTCTTAAGGCCGAATGATGATACAACCAAACATCCATGACTCTGGCTATCACTGTTGTCATTGCTTCGATATCACCATTAATTGAATGACCGGCTCATTCTTTCATCCGTCCGTCAAGGGCTAATGGTAACCCTGGTTCTAGACATAACTCCGCACGTCATCGTGACCCGTGCCTAGGACTATCGAATCTGCCCAGAGTACTAGACCTTCAACTATTGGTCTTGGGACTATCGAATCTGCCCAGCGTACTCTTGCTTTGAGCATGCTAGAACCTTCAACAACGATGAAATCTCAGCCTCCTAGTCATCCTCCTTGACGACTATTCTCATACTAGCTCAAGCACCTCTTGAGCCAACCATTATCAACGAACTCGAACCATATCACCGAGTTATCAACATGCTTGGGATGATCCCGTCTGGATTAAACCAAAGCTATCTCACATCATGCTTTGCTTCATCGCATCATAGCAAAGTCCCATCTCAACATCATGCTTTGCCTCATCGCATCATAGCAAAGTCCCATCTCAACATCATTCTTTGCCTCATCGCATCATAGCAAAGTCCCATCTCAACATCATCATCAAATCTATCCATATGAGTTTTATCATCCGCTTCATATGCCACGAGCAGCTTTCCTTATTCAAGAGCCTTTCCACTTAGCTTTTGAATCATCTTCACCAACTTGTCCAAATCAAATCATCAATCAACTAATTTATAACAATCAATCAGATCAATCATTAATCCAAGTAATCAATCATTCAAACAAGATCTAAATAAAACAGTTATAACAATAATGGCAATTTCGTAAGTAAAGAGTTCAAATCTAACAAGCATGAATTCTAAGTAATATCTTGATGAATGAACTAGCATAGGTTAACATGTAGTAAAGTGGATATCAAAACTTTATGAACGATGGATCTACATGCAGACTTAAGGAAAATGCATGAAATCACTATCTTTAACGCACAAACAAGCCACCGATCCAATATACTCCTTTGGGTCCGTGTGAGAGATAACCACCACTCACCGAATCACCTAAACACCTCAAAAGCAACAAACTCCAGATCCGGACAGCGAAGGATCTAGCTTGATCCGTCAAAATTCCGCTTCAAACGATGAAGTCTCTCTTTGAAGAATGTAGATCTTCAATCTTGGCTCTTGGATCTTCGATTTGATCTTCAATCTTGGATGGAAGGAAGCACTAGATTAGAGAAGAGATAAGAAGTGAAGAAGTACAGCACTCGAGCTCTCAAAATGGCAGCACTTCGTCGCTTCGAAATTCGGATCCCAAAAAGTGAGATAAGGCCGAGTATTTATAGGCTGGAAATCCTTAAGTCGTCCGCCCCCTTAAGTCGTCCACGACTTAAAAATCCCCGACCTACGACTTGATGGACCTCCCTACTTACGACTCAAGCCTATGCGCGACTTAACACACGCGCGACTTAACACACACGATCTAACACTTAAGCACGACCTAAGACTCAACATGATACGACTTAGCGACCTAACACACTGCCGCATTTCTACCTAAGTCCTAAGTCGTTTGGACGACTCAACGACTCAACGACTCAACGACTTAACGACTCAACGACTTAACGATCAACAACTTAACGACTTACGACCAAAACTAAACCCAGCCGCTAACTCTCTTAAGTCGCCGATTCCCTTAAGTAGCCAGCTCTTAGACCGCTAACCTCCTTAGGTCGCCAACCTCCTTAAGTCGCTCCACGACCTAATCCAACACACGACCTAAGTCTCAACACGAGAATTCCTTAAGTCGCCAACTTCCTTAAGTCGTTCAACCGACCTATCTACTACCCTACCTAAGCTTCCACACGACCCAACTTCCGGACGACTTAACTTCTACACGACTTAACAACACTAACGACCTAATAACAACAATTCTACGATCCTTCGATCCGTAAAAATACGGGTCGTTACATTCTCTCCCCCTTAGGAATTTCTCCCCCGAAATTCCAAACAAACAAGAGCAACCAAAACTATTCTGCATGCCTACCATCCATAGCAATCAACAAACCATGCATCCAATTACTAACCTAGCATGCAGAATTCTAAAACTAGAACAAGTTACAAATTCATGAGATGTCACGACACCTTAGGGCCATTCCTCAAAGAGTTCAGGATGAGCTGCCTTCATCCTCTCTTCCTCCTCCCATGTACAGTCGTTAACATCATCACTCCATTGTACCTTGAGCAACTTGACTACCTTCCTCCTAAGCTGTTTCGTGTTAGTTTCCACAACACGAAGCGGTTTACGAGGTCTCTCAACGATTAGATCAATCTCAAAGTCCTCACAACTATTAACAGAAATCACTACATTCGAGTCGTGCACATACTTCCGTAGATACGATACATGAAAAACATTGTGCACACCCGACATCTTTTCTGGTAATTCCAATTTATAGGCGAGCTTTCCAATTCGCTCGATGATCGGGAATGGTCCAACAAATCTTGGAGTCAATTTCCCTTTCTTCCCGAATCGAATAATATTCTTCAGTGGAGAAATCTTCACAAAAACCATATCTCCTACGTCGAATTCCAAATCCTTACGACACTTATCGGCATAACTTTTCTGACGGTCTTAGGCTGCCTTCATTCGTTGCCGAATGATCTCTATACAATCCGAAGTCTGTCGAATCATTTCTGGCCCAAGTATCAACTTTTCTCCTGTTTCCAGCCAACATGTCGGAGAGTTACACGGTCTTCCATACAATGCCTCATATGGTGCCATACCAGTACTTGACTGGTAACTGTTATTATATGAAAACTCCACCAAATGAAGATGATCTTCCCATGATCCTCCGAAGTCCAAAACACATGCTCTGAGGAGATCTTCCAAAACTCGGTTGACTCTCTCGGTCTGACCATCTGTTTGAGGGTGATAAGCTGTACTCAAACACAACTCGGTTCCCAAAACTTCCTGGAAGCTCTTTCAAAATCCACTAGTGAACAATGGGTCTCGATCGCTCACTATACTCTTCAGAATACCATGGAATCGAACTATCCACTTAACATATAGCTCAGCCAATTTCGATGCAGTCCTAGTTGATCGAACATGAATGAATCTTGCACTCTTAGTCAATCGATCTACGATGACCCAAATCCCTTCATTTCCTGCTCTGGTTCTAGGTAGACCATCGATAAAATCCATCGATATTTGCTCCCACTTCCATGTAGGAACTTCTAACGGCTGAAGCAATCCACTGGGCTTCTTCTGCTCGGCTTTTACCAACTAGCAGTTCATGCGTTTGGAAATAAAATTTCCAACATCCTTCTTCATACCTTCCCAGTAATAGGTTCTCTTCATATCCCGATACATCTTATTTCCACCTGGATGAATTGTCAGCTTCGAGTGATGACTCTCCTTTAAAACTTCATCTCTCAATTCATCTATATCGGGAACAACCAGTCGTCCTTGCTTCCAAAGCCAACCCTCTCGATCGATTTCGAATCCTTTATCCTTCTCTGGATCCAATCCAGATTCCAAATCACGGATAATCTTGACAAGCTTATTATCTCGCTTTTGGCTCTCGCCCATCCTTTCCACAAGAGTAGGTCTTATCGATAAGTTTGCCAACATCTCAGGTTCCAATTCACATCTAGGCCTGAAGTCAAATCCAGCCAAATACTCAAGGCTCTTCCATTCTGAAAACATGGCTCCCAATTCTGCATGTCTTCGACTTAACGCATCTGCCACTGCGTTACCCTTTCCCGGAGTATAGGCTATACCAAAGTCATATGGTGCTAAAAACTCTAGCCATCGTTGCTGCCGGAGATTCAAATCCTTTTGGGAGAAAAGATACTTCAATGACTTATGATCTGTAAACAACTCGAATCGAAATCCCAGTAGGTAATGTCTCCACATCTTTAGAGCAAATACAATCGCCGCTAACTCCAAATCATGAGTTGGATAATTCCTTTCATGCGGCTTCAGTTGTCGACTTGCATATGCAAAAACTTTATCCTTCTGCATTAGCACTGCTCCAAGTCCAGTACCACATGCATCGGTGTAAACCACCATCTCATCATTTCCACTTGGAATAGTCAAAATAGGAGCACTTGTTAGTCGCTCTTTCAGGATTCCGAAAGCTAGCTCACACTTATCATCCCATCTGAATACTTGATTCTTTTTCATCAATCCTGTTAATGGTGCAGCTATCTTGGAAAAGTCTTTGATAAACTGACGATAATATCCTGCTAATCCAAGAAAACTTCTCACATCAAATGCATTTTTAGGTCTAACCCAATCCTGGACTGCTGCCACCTTAGCGGGATCAACCGCTATTCCACTTCCAGAGATAACATGGCCTAAGAACTCACTTCGCTCTTCCAGAAGTGACACTTCGAAAACTTATCCTTCAGCTGATGTTTCCGCAAGATTTCCAAAACAATCCGCAAGTGCGTCTTGTGCTCTTCTTCGGTTCTGGAATAAATCAAAATATCATCCCGAACACAAGTACTTGTTCAACTGATCCCTGAACACTCTATTCATAAGATCCACAAAATATGCTGGTGCATTGGTCAATCCAAACGGCATTACCAACCACTCAAAGAAACCTGACGGTGTCCTATAAGCAGTCTTCGGCACACTATCCTTTGCTACTCTTAATTGGTGAAATCCCGTTGCCAAATCCATCTGAGAAAACACCTTGGCTTCGTGAAGATGATCAAATAAGTCATCTATTCTCGACAATGGATACTTGTTCTTCTTAGTCATTTTATTCAGCTCACGATAATCCACACACAACCTCAACGATCCATCCTCTTTGGTTGCAAACACAACTGGTGCACCCCATTCAGACACACTTCGCCGAATGAATCCTTTCTGTAAAAGATCATCAACTTGCACCTTCAACTCTTGCTGTTCCCTAGGCGCCATCCGCCTAAGAGGCATCACAACAGGTCTGGCTCCCTCAACTAGATCGATGCGAAACTCGATCTCTCTATGCGGCGATAACCCTTTGACCTCATCAAAGACATCCTCAAATCCATTTACGACTGGCAACGATGACAGTCCATCCCGTGGAACAACCAGCGAATACATGAAGCTCATGAAGACGCCTTCTTCATGCTTACATCGTATCACAACCCTTCGCCCCTCCACATTCTCGACTGTCACCTCCAGCCTCTTACAATCAACCCTTGCCGCATACTTCCTAAGGCAGTCCATACCCAAAATAATTCCGAACCCCGCAAAGTTCAGAACAAAACAATCACAAACAAAAGAGCAATCATGACTTATACAACCAGACCACGACATATCATACACAAACAAGACGAACCCCCAACTGGATTAGTCACAACCAATGGTCTATCAACAATATCCGGTTCCAAACCCAACCGGCCTACAAGTTTATTACAAACAAAAGAATGCGACGCTCCAGTATCGAACAACACTCTAACTGGAATACCACAAATGGAAAGGGTACCTTGTACCACCACACTCTTTCCTTTCTCTTCCGTAGTAGGGGATTTTGATGATGATGGCACAGCCCCCAAAGCATAAGCTTGCACAATCTGTTTGTCCTTCCTCGGTTTCGGACAATTCTTCCTGATATGCCCCAGCTTGTCACAGTTGTGGCACTTCACCGGCACTCTCGGATTCTTACAATCTCTGGAGAGATGACTCTTCTGCTGACAATTGTAGCAGGTCACTTCACTCTTAGGCTTCTTCAAGCCATCCTTACCCTTCTGCTGTTGCTGCTTCCTCTTCTTGTTTCCACCTTGCTGTGGTTTAGACTCTTCCTTGGTCACAGCAACAACAGATCCTTCTTTAGGAAACAAATTCTCGTGCCTGAGAGCCTTCTCCACAAGCTTCTCAAACGGATCGTCCAAATGATCCA
Source organism: Allium cepa (assembly GCA_030765085.1). Taxonomy (NCBI): domain Eukaryota; kingdom Viridiplantae; phylum Streptophyta; class Magnoliopsida; order Asparagales; family Amaryllidaceae; genus Allium; species Allium cepa. The sequence goes on from CM060941.1 coordinate 834,397,722, forward strand.
CCAACTGCCTCCCAAGGTAAGTGTCCAAGTCTGTCACAAACTTCTCATTCTTCTGATAAGGAGATTCAATATACGACCGAGCATACTTGGACAAGGCTTCAAACTCAGAAACATACTCAAGGACTGGTCTTCCACCTTGCTTGAGTTCCACAAATTTCTTAAACAGAACGGATTTCTGAGCTGTAGAAATGAACTTAGCTTCAAATCTGACTTGGAATTGCTCCCAAGTAATTTCTTTCTCTGGAGTATCAATGGTGATAGAGTTCCACCAATCAGAAGCTCTTCCCTGAAGCTGTCTTGATGCAAGCTTCCTTTTGGTTACATCCTCGATTCCCAAATCACCAAAGATCCTTCTACAAGCATCTATCCATCTCTGGACTTCTATGGTTGACTCTGTTCCCAAGAAAACTTTCCCTCCAAGAGCAGTATAGTCTTTACACAGCTTAGCAAAATCCACCGGTTTTGGAGTTTGAACTTGAACTCCAACATCTACCGTTGGCCCTGGAGCTGGCATCCTTCTCATGATCGAAGTCATCATGGCCTCAAACATAGCAGCATAATCAGCAGCCCCCTCAGAATCACGGCCTTCCCTAGCAGCTGGTCTCCCTCTTCGACTCATTCTTAATATCTAAAAAAGAATGATTAGTACACCTTGAGAAACAACTGCATAAGAGGTTCAAATCCTTCTAAGCTACCATATTATATATAGTAATCATCCATTAAAATACAATTACGTCTCTCATACGTAGTTACGTCAGGGAGCATTGGCTAAAATTGATTAACCAAAGCTCTGATACTGTAACAGCCCTAGTTTTTAGCTATTTATTTCTTTTAATTTTTTTGTTTTTAGGAATATAATTTATATAAATTGTGTTTACCAATATTGTTTAAATATTTAATTTAGAGAATTAAACTCGTTAATTTAATATGATTTTTGTAACTAAATTTAAGAAGAAGAAAAAAAAAGGAAATTTTTATAATGTATAATGAAGTGTGTTGTAACTAAATGTTTTGGATATTATCATAATATCTGTTGTTATACCCATTCCCTAAAAATAATGAAAAGGAGAAAATTTGTAACATATTAAAGTAGTTAATTAATTATGTTAATTTGGTAGGTTATGACATGCAAATCATGTTGGTGGAATATTCTCAATTTTGACATATTAATTATGTTAGCAGTGAACATTGTTAAGCAATTTAAAACAATGAAACTTACAATCAATTTATTTGATAAATCTACCTTATTCCTAGTTAGCAATTCAAAACTTGAATAAAGGCACATACGGATATTTTAAAATGGAGTTAATGACAATTAATAGATATTTCAAAAAGAAATTTATGACAATTAATAGAGAAATTAATTGTAAAAATTTCAGTAGTTGACCAGAATTAATTTATTGAATAATTAATGCAAATTAATAAAATTGATGAAAGATAAATAAGTTAATTCTTTTGGTTAATGGCATGAGGACACGAGGTTAATCCCCATTTTGTAGGAGAAATCTGCCCGTGTAACCAGTCCGGCTACCAGTGCCTACAAAGCGGACGGATTAATGTGAGACGTCGCAGGATTGATAATTAACAAAAAGGGTTAATTAACTAATTAAGTTAGTAACCAAATTTGAGTATGTAATTAAAGGAGGATAATTAATTGGTAATATGGTAATTAATTGAAATCAATTAAGGAGGGTAATTAAAAGGGATAAGATAATCAATTGAAATCAATTAAAGGCAATTAAAGGGGAATTAATTGATTAGAAGAATATGGAAATCAAATTTGCCTTCCTTTGCGCGTGACACAAAATTTTATTCTTTTAACATTTTGACATTTGCCTCTTACCATTTGTTTCTTGAGCATGTCACTGTATTCATTTATTCACGCAGCCTTATCCACAAAAATATCAACTCTTCCAATTGCCATTTTTCCTCTCACCTAAATTAAATGCATTCAAAATTTAATCTTGCCTATCTTTGCAAATTTTCGCATACCCATTATATCTCTCTGTTTCCACTGCGTTTGTTTTGCAATAAATAAGTTTTTCGAACCATTGATCAAGCAAATATTTATGTAAGCATTTATTACTTTTGCCTTTTCAGTTAAAAGCTTTTTCATTGCTTACCATAAATCACGCAAGAGCTCAAGTTTTGCTTCCTCAATCAAATCTGTTCAAATTTGCAGTAACGCATGCTTTAAATTTAGATTATAACTGGTATAAATCACGCAAGCTATCTAAAAAAAAAAATCCAAAAGAGTGATATCGTTCAAACATAAAACTGGAAAGAGAAATCAACGCATGCATTTATCACAATTTTCGTGTAGCGTTCAAACAAGAAGAACTGGAAATAAATCTCTTGCCTAAACGCATGCACTCAAAAATCAACGCTTGCATTTATTTCTTACGTTTTCAAACCTGCCTATTTATCTCCCCTTTTTATTTCGCAAGTTATCTATAAATACTTTGCCTCATTCACATAAGTTTTCATATCTCCTTGTTTGTCCCTCTCTGGTACAAGCTTCTATCAGGTAAATAATTTGCATTGTTTATTTCTTTGCTTCTTCCAATTTTCCTTCCTCCTTCTTGTGTTCTCTGATTTCATTGCTCGGCTACTTCCCCATCATGCCGTGCCATTTATAAATACATATAGAACTTTGTTAGTAGTAGGCTGGAAGAAATGATATAAATTGATTGTAGGAAGCTAGACTATGGAATTAGTGTAGTTATGATGTAGTTAGTGGTATTGTGGATTTGGATAAGTGCAGTTTGAAGAGGAAGGCATAGAAAGAAAAAAAAAAAGAATTACAATTTAATAATGGAGAAGATAAATTGATAAGGAGAAAATGATATGAAATGTTGTTTAATTCAAATAAACAATATTGTATGAATAAATCTTGGGTGAATATAATAAAATGACATTTATTTCAATTTTTAATGGTTGAAATAAATTTAAGATGGTTAAAAATAAATTTAACTACTTATTTGAGAATTTGGGTGGATAAATATCAATGGATTGTATTTATTATGGTTAATAAAAGGATATTGGTGATGTATACCAATAATCACCTTTTAATGTTTAATAATAAAAGTAAAAGAAGAAATAATTTGCCTAAACATGATGAACATGTATGTGAAATAAAGTATTATTTAATGAATTCGAATGTAGTTAGTGGCTACATTTGATTAAATCGAATAATTTGAACAGTATTGTGTTTGTTGCCAATATTGTCATTTTATTTAAATAAATATATATGAGAGTGAAAATAATTGATCATGATAAATATGATTAAAAATGTGAGAAATAATTTAATAATGTCTAAACATGTATTTGTTTTGTTTGGGTGCATAACATCTTTTTATTCAATCAATTGTATTAAATTTGCAATTTATTTTGCAATTTATTCAATTTATTTTATGCATGCGTACAGTTGAAGTATGGGCCTAGGATATGTTGAGACGGTTAGCGGGTTGTAGTAGTCGAGCAAGTTGAACTAAATTTCTTTTATTCTATTCGTTCCAGTTGTTCTGAAATTTTGCTTTGACCGTAATTTTTAAATTCGCATACTTGGTATTTGGATCTTATAGATTTAAGTCAAGGCTTTGCATCCGCCGAAGTTTGATCGTGCTTTCCGTTTTTTTTTTCCGAAGTAGATACCGTGTTTGATTTAGATCCACTGCAGCGTTTAAGGTGAGTATTTCTCACCAGACATATGTACATATATTTTGTGAATTATCGCAAGTGTATGTGTAAAAATTTTATTTAAATATTATCTGTCTGTAGTATAACGTAGAATGATGAATCCCATTTAAATTGACACCTCATCAGTTATTATCTGTTGTATTATTTCTGCAGTTATATTATATTATTGTTTATTTACTGCTTAAATCACCACTGCAAGTTCCCTGTTAAATTTAGATTGTTGTGGGCTGAAATGATAGGCCTAAATGATGATTACTGTGCTATTATTATGTTAACTGTTTAACTGTTAACTTGGGATTGCGGGTTTGAAATGATAGAACCCGGGGTTTGTAAATTACGGATTGAAATGATATAAATCCGTATCACTTGACCTAGGCTAGAAAACTATATACAGGCCCGTGGTCCTTATAATATTTTCTGAAATATTTAAAATTATTTTGGAAGTTAAATATTTGATTTAATATCTTTAAAGGATTTTATATTGATTTTGAATGAGTTATAAATGTTAATAAATAAATAAATAAATATTTGAATAAAATTTTGGAATATAACTTATTTTGGAAATTCTGGATTTTTGAAAGGATAAGATTTCAGTTAAGAAATATATATATAAGTTATATTTGGAAATATTTATTAAGTTAAACAATCTACTAAAGCATTTAAATGCTGTCTTTTGAAATTGGACTAGTTTTACCCGTAACTTTAGGTAGCATTTCCTAAGTGCTATAGAATCTGGAATTTGATTGTTTTGAAATTTAAGGAATTTGATAAATTATATTTATGTTTAAGTTTTGGAGACCTTTAAGATATGAGATTTATAACTGGATTTTTCTTAATAAATTTAAGATGAACATTCTAGTGTTAAGTAAATTTTGAAATTATTTAATGGCATAATTTTGGAGTTTTATCTATGGAATTTATGGGAATATTCAAGACGAAATAATAAACACTAATTTGTTGAAAGAAAAAAAATCCAACCTTAGTTTTGAATATTAATACTCCAATTGGATATATATATAGGAATTGAAATGGTCTTGGGAACATGAAGTGATATTTAAATTATGGTTTAAAATAAAGAAATATATTTGTAAAGCTATGTAAATTATCTTCTTTACAAAGTAACCATAAAGTTAAACCATTTATATCCAAACCATTTGTGTTTTGGGAGTTATGTTTTTTTTAAAGAAAAATTTCCAATATATTATGGTTTAAAGGTATAATTCAAATATTTGGTTTCCAGATATTATAAATTTTAAGCAGTATGGTTTTGGAAAAGAATTATATTTGAATATAACGATATCATGTTGTTTTGGGTTTTAAATGATATCGTATTTATAGTTTTGAAATGGAAATGTTTATACTGGTTTTAAAGTATAAATTGTTTTTAAATGACCACGGGTTATAATAACGATGGGTTGGCAAAGAGACCGGGATCGGATATGGACATACTCTCTGTCGATACCGAAAACCACTTTGACCAACCGTGTACGCGGTGGAGATTCCAGAATGAAGTAGGTCGGTGGTGGCGTTTCCTGTAAGGTAAATACGTGGACCCGACTCCCGTGAGTTGGCATAAGGTGGCTAAAACAGGAGCAATTCCAGGCCAATGAGGTCATTCCTCTGATCGGACGCTCCTCTTCGATATTATACTATGATCTTGGATTGATTCAGTGGCCACTTCTATATTTTGATTTTGGGGGAGTTAGTTCGAGGTGGGCGGCAGCTGCGCGCTGCGCGTTACCATCAGCCTGGATAGCAATTGGTATATCTACCCTGGCATTGCCTAGTTGTGCCGTGTCACCTACCCTATCGCGCTTTGTACGAGTTTGGTTTTCTCCCGTAGCCCGTGTGGTATCCTCTAGTGGCTTCCCGATCAGGAGGGACTATGATATTGGATGGACTACTGGGACTATTACGTGTTAAGGGCTATATGGGTAACCCCTTAACGCTATTAAAAAGTAAGTTTATTTTATAAATAGACACTAGTATAATAGCGCAATATACTACATAGTAAATAGTTTGACGGATCCTTAGAGGATGGGCGGTCCCAAGCATCCTTTAAGTTACTTGCTCTATATTACAGTACACTTGAATTAGCTTACATTATATAAGTATGTATGTCCTGACTCGAGTGTTATGTTTTATTTTTACGCTCGGGTCAGCCTGAGTTGCAGCTTCAATTTCTTCTCCGTAGCTAGGACACTCAGTAGATCATTCGCGCTGCTGGAAGTTGTTTCAGCCTTTATCTTTTCTGGAATTCAAGACTTTGAAGACTCTATCTCTATTTATGTCTTAAAATTTGTATTGAGGATTATAGACAATGTAAGTTCTGTTTTGTTGAAGTTATATCAGTGGCTTCATGAACCACTAAATTTTTAATTTCCGCTGCGAGATTCTGATATCTGTGTATGTGATTCTGTGATCGATTTATTGTATATTCTGAGTTTTGCCAAATTTATTCTACAACGCAGTATTTTGAACAATTCAAGTCCGACAATGTGCGGATGCGAATGGTTGAAAATATTGGGTCGTTACATTTGGTATCAGAGCTTTGGTTCTAGGCAAAACTTAGAATGTATGGTAAATTTGATTTACAGAATCACGTTCATTCGAGATTGAACCACTCTCTTTTCGAATTTTGGAACATTCCCTACGGTTCCAAAGCTCATTCGTATCCCTCACTTTTTCATCTGCTTTAGATTCTGGAGTATCTCATAACTCCACTTCGGATGATCTTTATTGTAAATTGGCGGTCTCGCCATTATTCTAATAAAGGGGTGAAACTCCTTTACCATTAGCATTGATTCACCGGAGATTTATATTTATCCTCGGTTTATATGCTAGTATCTTTGGTTATTCCAAATTCTATCTCTTCGGATCAAATGTAGATTTACCCCAACCACATCGATATGGCTCTTTAAGTCACGGATGACTAGGTCAAGGTTGTCCGCGACTTATATAGACTTACCCAGTTTCCTTATTCTGATCTTCTGATTTCAATTTATCTTGAATTCTATTTGATTTGAGTTCATCAAATTTGAGTCTCTATCCTGGTTTGAGAAGTTTATTCCTATATTTGAAATTAAAATCTAATATTATATATATGAGTATAATTTTCAAAATTTTATAATTAATTTAACTAGTTGTCAAGAGATAATAGTTTTGATTTTATTTATGGTGTTGTAAGCCATGTGGTTGTCTAATAAATAAGTGAATATAAAACAATGGTTATAAATTAATTTGGAAACAGAAATGAATTTAAAACTAAAACTTGAGAATTAAATTTCTGATGATTTCAAACCTTGTGTTTAAATTTTAAAAGGATGTAATAAGTATTTTTGTATAGAAATTTGTTTCCAAAGAAATTTTAAAATTAGTGCTTTTCTCTTTGTCGCTGGAAAATAATTTCGGTGATGACTGCAGCATCATCGACATTCATTTTCGAGTTTCGAAGTGAAAAGACCATTCTGTAGTCTGGCTACAGTGTTTCCTTGAGATTTTAATTGATTTGAATTTCTAAAGTATGACTTAATATATATAGATATATAATTTAAATTTGATTTGACATATTAGGTATATATATTTAGTTATCTCTAAATGGTTTGAAGGGAATCAGGAATTTAATTCTTAAAGTTTATCTTGAGGAAGGAAAATAAATATAATAACAAAAATTTGAATAAAAAGGTTCCGATTGGAGATAATTAAATTGAAAGTTTTATTTGTATAACACCCAATTTCATTTAATATAACTTACCTTGATTTTCAAAAGTTAACATGTAATTGGATAATATACAATATAAAAGGATTTTATGAATAAAATTTGAGTGGTTATAATAAATATTATACACTTAAATTTTAGTTATAAAAGATTAATGGGGATAAATAAGGAAAAGGAATTTAAGGAATTTTATTCAAATGTCTTAATAATCAAATTAATTTAATATGGAGCCGTAAATCTAACCAAGAGATTTTAATAAAAGGTTATTTCCTGAAATGAATATGTTTGTGTAATAAACAAGGTATCTTTGAATAAAGAAAATATATTTGAAAGGGATATTTTTGGAGTAAGGATTATATATCTTCAAATCATAGTTTAATTGATGTCTAAATAAATAGTTAAGACGTATTCTAATATCACTAAATTTTGATAATTGAGAATTGGTTTTCAAATGGAAATTCAAGGGTAACTTATTGAAGGAATATCTTATTTATAAGATAAGTATTTTTAATAAAGTGTTAGGTTATTTGTTAAAATTCAGAGTTAAGTACATAATAAACTGATTAGGAATACTATTATATCTACTATAGCATATTATGAGTGCTGCTGTTTCTAAAAATAAAATGTTTTGGAAATTTTTTTTTTATAAATGAACTTAGGAATATTTCAACCTTGAAATGAATATTGTTTGGCATTGAATTTAAAAGGTATAAATGAAGATTATTTTAAAGGTATTATGATTTTAGTAGCATGATTTCCAAATTTATAAATTTAATGATTTCAAAGCATTATGATTGCAAATTTATTATCTTATTTGTTTTCAAACTATCTTTAAGTGTCCTTGGTTTCCCTATCTGCTACAGAATGAGGAGGCTATTGCTTATACCAGTCTATTTAGAAATCTTTTCTATAATCTTTAAAAATCTTTGTTACTCATCGGGGCCTGAGCACCGCTTACCACCCATAAACCGACGGTCGAACTGAAAAGAGTAAAACCGATTCTAGAAGATCTTCTTCGTGCTTCAAATCCGGAACTATTCGTTTAAAGTTCTTGTTTATCTAGCTTATCTTCCTTTGTTTCTCTTCTTTTGTTCCTTTTCGAGGACGAAAAGTTCTTAAGTGGGGGAGAGTGTAACAGCCCTAGTTTTTAGCTATTTATTTCTTTTAATTTTTTTGTTTTTAGGAATATAATTTATATAAATTGTGTTTACCAATATTGTTTAAATATTTAATTTAGAGAATTAAACTCGTTAATTTAATATGATTTTTGTAACTAAATTTAAGAAGAAGAAAAAAAAAAGGAAATTTTTATAATGTATAATGAAGTGTGTTGTAACTAAATGTTTTGGATATTATCATAATATCTGTTGTTATACCCATTCCCTAAAAATAATGAAAAGGAGAAAATTTGTAACATATTAAAGTAGTTAATTAATTATGTTAATTTGGTAGGTTATGACATGCAAATCATGTTGGTGGAATATTCTCAATTTTGACATATTAATTATGTTAGCAGTGAACATTGTTAAGCAATTTAAAACAATGAAACTTACAATCAATTTATTTGATAAATCTACCTTATTCCTAGTTAGCAATTCAAAACTTGAATAAAGGCACATACGGATATTTTAAAATGGAGTTAATGACAATTAATAGATATTTCAAAAAGAAATTTATGACAATTAATAGAGAAATTAATTGTAAAAATTTCAGTAGTTGACCAGAATTAATTTATTGAATAATTAATGCAAATTAATAAAATTGATGAAAGATAAATAAGTTAATTCTTTTGGTTAATGGCATGAGGACACGAGGTTAATCCCCATTTTGTAGGAGAAATCTGCCCGTGTAACCAGTCCGGCTACCAGTGCCTACAAAGCGGACGGATTAATGTGAGACGTCGCAGGATTGATAATTAACAAAAAGGGTTAATTAACTAATTAAGTTAGTAACCAAATTTGAGTATGTAATTAAAGGAGGATAATTAATTGGTAATATGGTAATTAATTGAAATCAATTAAGGAGGGTAATTAAAAGGGATAAGATAATCAATTGAAATCAATTAAAGGCAATTAAAGGGGAATTAATTGATTAGAAGAATATGGAAATCAAATTTGCCTTCCTTTGCGCGTGACACAAAATTTTATTCTTTTAACATTTTGACATTTGCCTCTTACCATTTGTTTCTTGAGCATGTCACTGTATTCATTTATTCACGCAGCCTTATCCACAAAAATATCAACTCTTCCAATTGCCATTTTTCCTCTCACCTAAATTAAATGCATTCAAAATTTAATCTTGCCTATCTTTGCAAATTTTCGCATACCCATTATATCTCTCTGTTTCCACTGCGTTTGTTTTGCAATAAATAAGTTTTTCGAACCATTGATCAAGCAAATATTTATGTAAGCATTTATTACTTTTGCCTTTTCAGTTAAAAGCTTTTTCATTGCTTACCATAAATCACGCAAGAGCTCAAGTTTTGCTTCCTCAATCAAATCTGTTCAAATTTGCAGTAACGCATGCTTTAAATTTAGATTATAACTGGTATAAATCACGCAAGCTATCTAAAAAAAAAATCCAAAAGAGTGATATCGTTCAAACATAAAACTGGAAAGAGAAATCAACGCATGCATTTATCACAATTTTCGTGTAGCGTTCAAACAAGAAGAACTGGAAATAAATCTCTTGCCTAAACGCATGCACTCAAAAATCAACGCTTGCATTTATTTCTTACGTTTTCAAACCTGCCTATTTATCTCCCCTTTTTATTTCGCAAGTTTATCTATAAATACTTTGCCTCATTCACATAAGTTTTCATATCTCCTTGTTTGTCCCTCTCTGGTACAAGCTTCTATCAGGTAAATAATTTGCATTGTTTATTTCTTTGCTTCTTCCAATTTTCCTTCCTCCTTCTTGTGTTCTCTGATTTCATTGCTCGGCTACTTCCCCATCATGCCGTGCCATTTATAAATACATATAGAACTTTGTTAGTAGTAGGCTGGAAGAAATGATATAAATTGATTGTAGGAAGCTAGACTATGGAATTAGTGTAGTTATGATGTAGTTAGTGGTATTGTGGATTTGGATAAGTGCAGTTTGAAGAGGAAGGCATAGAAAGAAAAAAAAAAAAGAATTACAATTTAATAATGGAGAAGATAAATTGATAAGGAGAAAATGATATGAAATGTTGTTTAATTCAAATAAACAATATTGTATGAATAAATCTTGGGTGAATATAATAAAATGACATTTATTTCAATTTTTAATGGTTGAAATAAATTTAAGATGGTTAAAAATAAATTTAACTACTTATTTGAGAATTTGGGTGGATAAATATCAATGGATTGTATTTATTATGGTTAATAAAAGGATATTGGTGATGTATACCAATAATCACCTTTTAATGTTTAATAATAAAAGTAAAAGAAGAAATAATTTGCCTAAACATGATGAACATGTATGTGAAATAAAGTATTATTTAATGAATTCGAATGTAGTTAGTGGCTACATTTGATTAAATCGAATAATTTGAACAGTATTGTGTTTGTTGCCAATATTGTCATTTTATTTAAATAAATATATATGAGAGTGAAAATAATTGATCATGATAAATATGATTAAAAATGTGAGAAATAATTTAATAATGTCTAAACATGTATTTGTTTTGTTTGGGTGCATAACATCTTTTTATTCAATCAATTGTATTAAATTTGCAATTTATTTTGCAATTTATTCAATTTATTTTATGCATGCGTACAGTTGAAGTATGGGCCTAGGATATGTTGAGACGGTTAGCGGGTTGTAGTAGTCGAGCAAGTTGAACTAAATTTCTTTTATTCTATTCGTTCCAGTTGTTCTGAAATTTTGCTTTGACCGTAATTTTTAAATTCGCATACTTGGTATTTGGATCTTATAGATTTAAGTCAAGGCTTTGCATCCGCCGAAGTTTGATCGTGCTTTCCGTTTTTTTTTTCCGAAGTAGATACCGTGTTTGATTTAGATCCACTGCAGCGTTTAAGGTGAGTATTTCTCACCAGACATATGTACATATATTTTGTGAATTATCGCAAGTGTATGTGTAAAAATTTTATTTAAATATTATCTGTCTGTAGTATAACGTAGAATGATGAATCCCATTTAAATTGACACCTCATCAGTTATTATCTGTTGTATTATTTCTGCAGTTATATTATATTATTGTTTATTTACTGCTTAAATCACCACTGCAAGTTCCCTGTTAAATTTAGATTGTTGTGGGCTGAAATGATAGGCCTAAATGATGATTACTGTGCTATTATTATGTTAACTGTTTAACTGTTAACTTGGGATTGCGGGTTTGAAATGATAGAACCCGGGGTTTGTAAATTACGGATTGAAATGATATAAATCCGTATCACTTGACCTAGGCTAGAAAACTATATACAGGCCCGTGGTCCTTATAATATTTTCTGAAATATTTAAAATTATTTTGGAAGTTAAATATTTGATTTAATATCTTTAAAGGATTTTATATTGATTTTGAATGAGTTATAAATGTTAATAAATAAATAAATAAATATTTGAATAAAATTTTGGAATATAACTTATTTTGGAAATTCTGGATTTTTGAAAGGATAAGATTTCAGTTAAGAAATATATATATAAGTTATATTTGGAAATATTTATTAAGTTAAACAATCTACTAAAGCATTTAAATGCTGTCTTTTGAAATTGGACTAGTTTTACCCGTAACTTTAGGTAGCATTTCCTAAGTGCTATAGAATCTGGAATTTGATTGTTTTGAAATTTAAGGAATTTGATAAATTATATTTATGTTTAAGTTTTGGAGACCTTTAAGATATGAGATTTATAACTGGATTTTTCTTAATAAATTTAAGATGAACATTCTAGTGTTAAGTAAATTTTGAAATTATTTAATGGCATAATTTTGGAGTTTTATCTATGGAATTTATGGGAATATTCAAGACGAAATAATAAACACTAATTTGTTGAAAGAAAAAAAATCCAACCTTAGTTTTGAATATTAATACTCCAATTGGATATATATATAGGAATTGAAATGGTCTTGGGAACATGAAGTGATATTTAAATTATGGTTTAAAATAAAGAAATATATTTGTAAAGCTATGTAAATTATCTTCTTTACAAAGTAACCATAAAGTTAAACCATTTATATCCAAACCATTTGTGTTTTGGGAGTTATGTTTTTTTTAAAGAAAAATTTCCAATATATTATGGTTTAAAGGTATAATTCAAATATTTGGTTTCCAGATATTATAAATTTTAAGCAGTATGGTTTTGGAAAAGAATTATATTTGAATATAACGATATCATGTTGTTTTGGGTTTTAAATGATATCGTATTTATAGTTTTGAAATGGAAATGTTTATACTGGTTTTAAAGTATAAATTGTTTTTAAATGACCACGGGTTATAATAACGATGGGTTGGCAAAGAGACCGGGATCGGATATGGACATACTCTCTGTCGATACCGAAAACCACTTTGACCAACCGTGTACGCGGTGGAGATTCCAGAATGAAGTAGGTCGGTGGTGGCGTTTCCTGTAAGGTAAATACGTGGACCCGACTCCCGTGAGTTGGCATAAGGTGGCTAAAACAGGAGCAATTCCAGGCCAATGAGGTCATTCCTCTGATCGGACGCTCCTCTTCGATATTATACTATGATCTTGGATTGATTCAGTGGCCACTTCTATATTTTGATTTTGGGGGAGTTAGTTCGAGGTGGGCGGCAGCTGCGCGCTGCGCGTTACCATCAGCCTGGATAGCAATTGGTATATCTACCCTGGCATTGCCTAGTTGTGCCGTGTCACCTACCCTATCGCGCTTTGTACGAGTTTGGTTTTCTCCCGTAGCCCGTGTGGTATCCTCTAGTGGCTTCCCGATCAGGAGGGACTATGATATTGGATGGACTACTGGGACTATTACGTGTTAAGGGCTATATGGGTAACCCCTTAACGCTATTAAAAAGTAAGTTTATTTTATAAATAGACACTAGTATAATAGCGCAATATACTACATAGTAAATAGTTTGACGGATCCTTAGAGGATGGGCGGTCCCAAGCATCCTTTAAGTTACTTGCTCTATATTACAGTACACTTGAATTAGCTTACATTATATAAGTATGTATGTCCTGACTCGAGTGTTATGTTTTATTTTTACGCTCGGGTCAGCCTGAGTTGCAGCTTCAATTTCTTCTCCGTAGCTAGGACACTCAGTAGATCATTCGCGCTGCTGGAAGTTGTTTCAGCCTTTATCTTTTCTGGAATTCAAGACTTTGAAGACTCTATCTCTATTTATGTCTTAAAATTTGTATTGAGGATTATAGACAATGTAAGTTCTGTTTTGTTGAAGTTATATCAGTGGCTTCATGAACCACTAAATTTTTAATTTCCGCTGCGAGATTCTGATATCTGTGTATGTGATTCTGTGATCGATTTATTGTATATTCTGAGTTTTGCCAAATTTATTCTACAACGCAGTATTTTGAACAATTCAAGTCCGACAATGTGCGGATGCGAATGGTTGAAAATATTGGGTCGTTACAGATACCAAATGTGACGACCGCCCATGGCTCCTGCACTTAAACAAGGAGATAGTGCGCTGAAGGGCGTGCCCGGCAGCCATGGACGATCATCAGGGTTAAAGTAAATCAATAAACTCTATCGTATTACTCACAGCGCAGGGATAAAGTACAATAGAGAAATATACATAGTGAAGCTTCACCAAATAGAGCCTCATCAATACACTACAAACAATTTGATACAAACATCTGAATGGTCAATACATCAAGCCTCACTACATAACGCTCAGAGAATCATACAAGTAGCGGAACATCCAGTACATATAGTAAGAAAAACAATATGCAAAAGCCTCCAGCTCGTCTTCGTCATCAACAGCGTTGGTCACTAAAAACAGCACCTGTCACCTGCTACCTAGTCTGCCCATCCCAAAATGGATGAACAGCCCAAGGTAATAAGAGTTGAACATAAAACCTTGAGTCAGACAACAGTCTTAGTGAGCGGTAAATTAACTAACAACATACCAAAAGAGCATAAATGAAAAAGGAATAGGAACCCAACCATCCCACTCCACCTCTTTCTACAGTGATAGCCCCCAGACACACTAAGCAGAAACAAACATAGCAAAGCAGACAATTAAAGTAAAGCAATTATCACTCGAGTCAAGGTCGATGTTTTCCAAGTACAAACCCCTAAGGCCTAACCCAAGATCAGATAAGCATCCAAAAAGCACCGCTCTTGAGACCGAATGACGATACAACCAAACATCCATGACTCTGGCTATCACTGTTGTCATTGCTTCGATATCACCGTTAATTGAATGACCGGCTCATTCTTTCATCCGTCCGTCAAGGGCTAATGGTAACCCCGGTTCTAGGCATAACTCCGCACATCATCGTGACCCGTGCCTAGAACTATCGAATCTGCCCAAAGTACTAGACCTTCAACTATTGGTATTGGGACTATCGAATCTGCCCAGCGTACTCTTGCTTTGAGCATGCTAGAACCTTCAACAACGATGAAATCTCAGCCTCCTAGTCATCCTCCTTGACGACTATTCTCATACTAGCTCAAGCGCCTCTTGAGCCAACCATTATCAATGAACTCGAACCATATCACCGAGTTATCAACATGCTTTGGATGATCCCATCTGGATTAAACCAATGCTATCTCACATCATGCTTTGCTTCATCACATCATAGCAAAGTCACATCTCAACATCATGCTTTGCCTCATTGCATCATAGCAAAGTCCCATCTCAACATCATGCTTTGCCTCATCGCATCATAGCAAAGTCTCATCTCAACATCATCATCAAATCTATCCATATGAGCTTTATCATCCGCTTCATATGCCACGAGCAGCTTTCCTTATTCAAGAGCCTTTCCACTTAGCTTTTGAATCATCTTCAACCAACTTGTCCAAATCAAATCATCAATCAACTAATTTATAACAATCAATCAGATCAATCATTAATCCAAGTAATCAATCATTCAAGCAAGATCTAAATAAAACAGTTATAACAATAATGGCAATTTCGTAAATAAAGAGTCCAAATCTAACAAGCATGAATTCTAAGTAATATCTTGATGAATGAACTAGCATAGGTTAACATGTAGTAAAGTGGATATCAATACTTTATGAACGATGGATCTACATGCAGACTTAAGGAAAATGCATGAAATCACTATCTTTAATGCACAAACAAGCCACCGATCCAATATACTCCTTTGGGTCCGTATGAGAGATAACCACCACTCACCGAATCACCTAAACACCTCAAAAGCAACAAACTCCAGATCCGGACAGCGAAGAATCTAGCTTGATCCATCAAAATTCCGCTTCAAACGATGAAGTCTCTCTTTGAAGAATGTAGATCTTCAATCTTGGTTCTTGGATCTTCGATTTGATCTTCAATCTTGGATGGAAAGAAGCACTAGGTTAGAGAAGAGATAAGAAATGAAGAAGTATAACACTCGAGCTCTCAAAATGGCAGCACTTCGTCGCTTCGAAATCCGGATCCCAAAAAGTGAGATAAGGCCGAGTATTTATAGGCTGGAAATCCTTAAGTCGTCCACCCCCTTAAGTCGTCCACAACTTAAAAATCCCCGACCTACGACTTAATGGACCTCCCTACTTACGACTCAAGCCTATGCGTGACTTAACACATGCGCGCGACTTAACACACACGATCTAACACTTAGGCACGACCTAAGACTCAACAGGATACGACTTAGCGACCTAACACACTGCCGCATTTCTACTTAAGTCCTAAGTCGTTTGGACGACTCAACGACTCAACGATCAACGACTCAATGACTTAACGATCAACGACTTAACGACTTACGACCTAAACTAAACCCAGCCGCTAACTCTCTTAATTCACAGATTCCCTTAAGTCGCCAGCTCTTAGACCGCTAACCTCCTTAGGTCGCCAACCTCCTTAAGTCGCTCCACGACCTAATCCAACACACGACCTAAGTCTCAACACGAGAATTCCTTAAGTCGCCAACTTCCTTAGGTCGTTCAACCGACCTATCTACTACCCTACCTGAGCTTCCACACGACCCAACTTCCGGACGACTTAACTTCTACACGACTTAACAACACTAACGACCTAATAACAACAATTCTACGATCCTTCGATCCGTAAAAATATGGGTCGTTACATTCTATCTCTTTCTTCTTTTCATAACTATCTGGAATTTTTAGCTTTGAAAATTTCGGCTCGTTACAGATAATCTGCATCCTCTTAGTTGTATAAGCATTTAACATTATAGTTACTACATAAATCGACATTTTAACAAATAGTTGATTTGTTGGTTCATAGTTATATAAGCAAACAATGATACATCTACTTCGCATTAGCGTCGTGATGCCTAAAATCTCATTAACAAGACACATAATAAACTTGTGTTGCTCGTGTCACCATCATGAATGAATCGTAAATTTGATATCCCCTTTTGTAGTATACTTCAATAAGCGGATAATCTCTATGTATACAGCGTACTTCAACATCTTTACTTGTATACTTATTTTACACCACGAACCTTTCCTACGCCTCGCCTGTGCAGCGTAGGGATGACACATAAAATATGACATCAATATTTCAGTGTTTTTCTAATGGAGAGAAGTTTGATATGGTAGAACAAAGTCGAAATCTAACGACAGTTTGATAATGTTGTTGGACTAAACAAGAAATCAATGGATTTGAGTGGATTTAAATGATTTGTATCAATTTTGATAAATAAACAAAATAGGTTTCCCAATAGAAAGAAAATAAAGAGCTTTCGAGAATAGGAATGATTATCTATTATTTTTTGTTAATTGCGAGGTTAAGTTTATAATTTTATGCAATTTGTCCTTACGACTAAATCGATATATGTTGGGTCTTGGAACTTACAATTTAGAAGCTCTTGTAATGAATCCTTAAAAGCAAGAGAAATAAATATCTACCTCCACAAGAGTATATAAACTAGCCTTCTTCCCAATAAGCACTCAAAATTGCTAAAACATAAGGAAATCAAACTCGTTCCTCATAAGACAGTTAAGGTTTGAGTGCTCTACTTGAGTAGAGGTACACTTATGCTCTAAAAAAGGCAACTAATATTAAATATATGAAAACATGCTAAAACTACCTCCAAAAATAAACATAAGCACATGTAATATTATAAATTAATTTTAGTTTAAACAACATTTGTTGTAATCCTTTGTATTTACTAAGAAAAAACCATCCTAAAATTTATCCTCTCGTAAAAGAAACATCATTGAAAATAATAAGATGATAATATTGAAAAACATAAGATAAACCACTAATTTGAATAAAAATACGCTCAAGCCTCCTAGTTAATTAATTTTCCTCCAAAAATATATTATTGCCAAAAATTAGTACCATTGACATAATTTATGTATGCTACCAAATGATAACGATAATATGATAACTTAGAATTCCCATCTAAATCCCTAATGGTTAAAGTCTTCCCTTCATAAGAAAAATAACAACCAAGAATTATTTTATAGTCTTAATTGAATTATGTTGTAACATTTCTTGTCTTCATCAACTGATTTTAATGAATATAAAACTTAGTATATGCGATGACAAATTTGCTTGAAGTAAGTTAACAATTTCACATTAGAAACACCACCATAATAATTAGTATTCCTAGTTTTAATTATACATAAATCTTGATCATGATCTCGACAAGAAACATGAACTCAACAAGCATAATTAAGTCTATAACATTTAGCGTTCTTCCTCATTCTTAGACATTTGCAACTTGCGTCCACCACAAGTATAAAGAATAAAATTATTTTGAAAGTAGACGACACCACCGAATTCTGGATCAATACATAAAAAATTATCAATAAGACCATCACAATCTATTCTTAGACTTAGAAAGTTAAGAAGATCACTACCATTTTTTTCGAATATCCAAAAAAATCAAGCTTTGCTTGAAATTCTAAGAAATTATGTACTGTACCCTAAAAAATATTTCAGTTAAATCATTTGGATATGTGGTTGACGAGGATTGAATCTTTGACCTTGTGTGTGAGTACCACATGTCTAAAGCAGGTACGCTACCCATAAGGTTTATATTATTACTATTTTTGCTACAAAACTTGTTAACATTAACAACATTTTGACAGTTACTTGAAGCAGAAGTACCTTTAGTAGAATTTGGCAACACCTTACATACAGCCATAATCCACCTTAATCAACTCAAAATCCTCGTGATTAAAAGCACAATAACATAATAATGAATGTAGCTCATAATCCAAATAAATGTGAATACCATTGCCCTTTCCATATAAGAAAGCACACAAGAACATAAAGATTTTCACACTTGAAAGTAGAAAAAAAAAGACGAATAAAAATTAATTTAACAGATATATTATGTTAATTACCATTAATACAAATGCATTAAAACAATGAAACCAAAATATACAACATGAAATTATTGTCAAGGACAAAATTTCACAGCTTTTTAGCTTTAAGGACATACCTTCAATATTTTATCAGTTTTTAGTTATTGACAGCAGTTTTTAAGTATCAGTTTGTAGTTATCGGTAGCAGCTTTTAGGTATCAGTTATTAGCTCGGTATCAGTTTTGTCGTTCTTATGAATAATTTTGGAAAATGTTTGTTCTTGTGAATAATTTTTAGAAGAATGTTTGTCCTCGTGGTAAAAATATTGAGTTCGTGTCCTTGAGGCAAAAAATATAGAAATTTTTGTCCTTTAAATTAATTCCCCCAATATAGAAACCGTTTTCAAGGGCAGTTAAAATGGAAATACACGTTTAATAATAAAAAGGAAAGCGATGAAATTTAAACCGCATTTATTTATGGGAAGTAAAATATGCTAGCATAATTGCATAATACTCAGTAATTTAAAATCATACTAAAACGAAACAAAAAGGCAATTAAAATGACTATTTAATAATAAAAAAGCATAAACTATAACACACATCACAACAAAAAAATGTAAATATACCTAACATGAAATCAAAATCAATAAACAATACTATAATATATCAATGAATGTTTACTAGACACTAAAATTGATCAGCATCAATATCTACTTAAATTTTTTGAAGCTAGTTAAATTCAAAAGAACGTCCAGAAACAGAAGTTAAAAAATTTGTAGGATTTGAGTGGGAAAAAAAAACAGAGACGTTTAAAATTTGTAAATAAAAAAAACGTAACAATACATAATTAACATTACAGGGTGTTAGCTGCAAACTCGTTCATGACTCTTTACATTCATGACCGAACTGAACATATGCATGTATGTGATGATGACTTTCAATTCATACTACACTTAATGTCGAATATTTTTGCGAAATAAACAACTAAAAGCTGAAATAAATGGCAAAAAAGCACTCACGCGTATTTCCAACTTGTCCTTTCCTAAATCACCATCAACTGAACTATTTCTTTTTTTCCTCCCTGGTCTCTACAAAATGAAACTCGACAGCTATTTTTTCTTCATTTTTCCGGAATTTCTCTTCCACTGACGAGAGGCCCCACAAAAAAACAGCATAATACGATTCTCCTTTTCATACTACATATTTTGCTTCCTTTTTAATTGATTAATAATTGATAACATTTCAAAAATAATAAATAATTACATAGGAAAAAGAATCGCAGTGATGAAGAAAAAGCTGGCGTTTCTCTGTCCCATCAGCGCCGAAGACTTCTCAATTTAAACCCACTTCTTTTTATTTCTTTAACGTAATTTATTTTTAAATAGCAACGTTTAAGACAGTCCAAAAAAGAGAAGAAAGCTCAAAACCCTAACCTTGCTTGTTGCTCATTCGAGCTTGTTCGCCGTCAGCAGCCATGGAGGAGATACGGAGTTCACGCCGCCACGCGAAATCGACTTACAGAGACGTATTTGGAGGTGCTCCTAACTATACGTCTACTTACGTTTCGAAATCCGACGAATACCATGAGATTTTTGGTGGGATTACGACCGCTTCTTCTTCAATTCCGTTTCTCGATCTTCCGGATTCGAATGGTGATGATGGCAATGTTGGGTTTATTGATTATGGAGAAATTTTTGGGGGTTTCGATGCTGGAAAATTTGCTGTTGATTATCAGGAGATGTTGAAGGGGAGTGGAAATGAAAGGTATTATTTTGAATATTCTACCTTTTATGTTTTCTACAGGTAGCGTTCGGTGTATTTGCAGAAGGTAGTTAAGGCTGAGCTTTCAAGTAGTATGTCTTTCGTTTGTTATAAGTTTATGCTAGAGAAAATTGGACAAAAGCAAGATTTTGAGAGGGTGATATTCAGCAAAAATGAGCTTTTCACTAAATGATGTTTTGTTTGGAGCCACTAGATACATTATCTTTTATTCACTTGGTTTCCAGGGATTTTAACTGTATAATACATTACAACTAACATACTACACATTGGAAAGTAGTTTAAGCTGCCTTTAATATTTGAAAAGTAGCATGAAATTCGTTGGCACCTGCCTTATCTCCAGTTAATAAAATGCATTTTTTGCATTGTTTGATTGTTCATTGTAGGAAGGACTAGTTATAAGGAAGTATTTACATAAGAATTATTTCCATAAAAATAGGTAAGGGACCTCGTTTAAAAACCTGCTTAAATTCCAAAAATAAAAATAAAAGGAGAATCATTTCCATAAAGTCATTATGTTTGTGCTATTGAGTGGGCATTTTATACAGTTATATCTTAATTATAGAATTTAATATGATTAATGATAATTTACAGGCTTTGTTTGATATATGAACCTATCCGGAAAACTAATTCGTGAAATATATGTGTTATGTAACCTCAGTTGATTTGGTACTTCGAGTTACAATTATTGTTATGTTTACTACAGAACCCAAACAAATGCTAAAGTCCATGAGCCAGTGGACATGTCCAGTCGTTCTACTAACAAGGAAATGAATGACCGTGTGGAATCGTTGGATAATAGTAAGTCATCTTCAAGCTCCAACAGCTCTGATCATGAAACAAGGCAATTTAACATGTCATATCATAGGACAACCCGCGGAAGCATAGATGATGTATTAACAGGGAAGACATGTGTCACTGAATTTCATGCCATGCCTGAATATACCTATTCAGTCGACTCATGCTCCTCGTTCCAAGATGCAAGAAGCAAAAATTCTTCAACCATGCAGGTCAAAGACCATGTTCACAGAACAACTTATAATGAACCATATAATGACATGAACCAGCTGAATGACGCCCACCCTTCAGATGCTATTCATGATAAAAAGAGGAATGCAGTTAAAGTGAAAATGTGCAAGGAAGAATTTAGCAGTAAACTTTCATCATCAGAAGATACATCCGTGCATATAAAGAGTCACTCACGCTCATCTAGCAACAATTCAGAATCTAGTGTGAATGTACCTTATCGTGATGCTGGGTTTGTAAATATATCTAACATCAATCTCCGTACCCAACCATCTAAGCTACCTCCACCTTCAAGAGAACCACCAAAAATAGCTATGCGGCAAGAAAGTACTATGTTGAAAGAGCCTAAATTTTCAAGAGGTGATCAAGGAGGAGATATTTTTATGCTGCCCACAAGAGCGCCAAAAATCAACTACAGCATTGGTTCATCCAAGAGCCAGGAATTTTCAAAGAATAGTACCTCTTCTTTTCATGATGTTGAGATGGATGCTAGTTCTGCTCTTGCTGCTTCTGCTGCAGCCATGAAAGAGGTGATGGAACAGGCTCAGGCTAGATTGAAGAGTGCAAAGGAACTGATGGAGAAAAAACGAGACAAACCTCAGATTCTTAAGAAGTTAAGTTGCAAAGAAACCACGATTCTTGATAAAACGAAGGCCTCTAAAGGATTTGAAGGAGATAGAGTATACAGTGGAATAAGTTCTTCTATGAAGTCCTCGCCAATAGAGAATGAAAAATATGATTATATGTTGGATGATTCACAAACTGGCATAAAAGTTAGCAAAGCTGCACCCATGTACTGTGAGAAAGAAAGTTTCAAAGATGATGGCAGACATATGAGTCAAGATGATGAATTTCCGGATGTTTCTAATTTGGGAGAATGGAGAACAGAAAAGCAGTTCTGTGATCTTGTGGATAATATAAAAAGCTCCGAGACAAGCCTAAACACTATGATCAACAATAATGATGTAAAGTGTACTGAAAAATCCCCACCAGCTTATGAATTTAATGGCGCATCAAAGCTGGCTAATGCTGACACTATTAAATTGGATGAACTCAATATAACATCAGAAAGTGTCGATGCTATCCATGAGGTGGAAATCATACAACAACAAGACAAAATTTCAGAGTTAACAAACGGTGATGAGGAATTTTTAGAAGCTCAGGATGTCCTTACCAGTGAACCGGAGCTAACAAATAGTGAGGATCCTTGCGAATATAATGAACAGGAAGTGGATTCCACTAATCCTAAACTAGAGGAGATTTATCTTGATGAAAAAACAATTGAGCTACATGCAGTTGAAGAGGCTTGGGAATGTTCTGACAACGAGAAGGTACTTTCTCCAACCTTTGTGTCATGTGAAAGTGAGAACTCTCTGAAAATGTCGGAAACAGACGGTCAGCTTGAAAATGTGGTTGATTCTAGGAAGGAAGAAGTTGAAGAACTCAAGACTTATGGAGAAGCTTGTCTGCAGGAAAAATCAGTCTGTACAATTGAAATTGGCAGAGCTAATTCTTTCCATGAGGAAGATGAATGCAAATCAGAATGCAGTAGTTTAGGCAACGAACATGAGAAATGCAGAAAGACCGATGCACAAGAAACTTGCACACCTGATGAGAAAAATAAAGTAACTCAGTGTGACAAAGAACAGGAAGAGAGTTCTGAAAAAGTAGACGACCCTATCATAACTGAAGAGGAATTGAACTCAACATTGGAATCTGAAGTTCAATTTGAACAAAAATTAGAAGGAACGCATTCAGTTGTTGAAAACACCATGGAACCGGAAACTCTGAAATTTGATTATTCGGAGAGCAAAAATAAAGAAATCAAGGCTTCAAGAGAGGCTCACAGTTCAGAGGATAAAGACAGTGCACCTGATGGTGATGAAAGTAAGGATGCCGTAGAACCGGAAACTCCGAAATTTGATTATTTCGAGAGCAAAAATGAAGAAACCAAGGCTGCCAGCAAGGTTCACAGTTCAGAGGATAAAGACAGTTCACCAAACGGCGATGAAAGTAAAGATAAAGTGGATGATCAGGCAAAAGCCTGTGCTGAAAATGAAGATCTAGTCAATGCAACTAAAAATATCAACGAGAAGCCTCATAGTTTTTGTCGTGGTTCTGACAAAAACATAGATCCTGCTATAACTGAAAAATTCAGTTTCGATGTTAATGAAAATGAACATTTAGAATCTGAAAAAGCCAAAGCAAAAGAACTTGAGATGGCAAGGAAAGCAGAAGAAGAAAAGAAAAGAGAAAGAGAAAGGGAAAAAGTAAAAGAAAGGCTTGCTAACGAAAGACGTGTAGCTCAAGAGAGAGCAGAAAGACTTGCTGTGGAGAGGGCGACTGCTGAAGCTCGACAAAGGGCACTGGCAGAGGCTAAA
Organism: Allium cepa; assembly: GCA_030765085.1. Lineage (NCBI taxonomy): Eukaryota > Viridiplantae > Streptophyta > Magnoliopsida > Asparagales > Amaryllidaceae > Allium > Allium cepa. The sequence continues at coordinate 834,421,734 of CM060941.1, forward strand.
GAGAAAGCAGAAAAAGCTGCTGCTGAAGCATTAGAGAGATCGATAGCCGAGAAAGCCTTAAAGGAAGCTAAACTAAGAGCAGAGCGTGCTGCGGTTGAGAGAGCAACCGCAGAAGCACGTGAGCGCGCCGTAGAAAAAGCTCTTGCTGATAAAGCAGCTGCTGATGCAAGATTACGTGCAAGTAGAATTAATAATTCTGTAAGCATTGAAGGCAAAATTGGACTCCACATCTTTAATCATTTTTGAACTGCCCTTTTGACAATAATATATGTATTATGCAGGATGTAGTCAAAGATGTGGGGATTCAAAATGGAAGCTTTTCTGGAAGCTTTCACAAACGCGAAGATTCTTCTGTTCCTGGTAATTATTAGATTTAGTACATTTTATCAAGTCATTTATTCTAGAGTATCTGAATGTGTTAAGCTTCATTTATACTTTGTATGCCTATTTTGGTACCATTGTAAGTAAAATAGTGCAAATGTACATGCAGGTGATGTTGAATCTCCTCTAAGATGCAAAGCAAAGCTTGAAAGGCATCAAAGAACAGTTGAGCGTGCAGTAAGTTTACATTCTTGTATGATTGTGATGAATAGGGAACCTTTAAGTTGAAATTGCTGTTTTTTATTGTTATTTTATTTTCCTTCCTTTTTTAGGCTAAAGCTCTTGCAGAGAAGAATAAGCGTGACATTCTGGCTCAAAGAGAGCAAGCTGAAAGAAACGTAAGCTTAGAAAAATTAACGTAGGGATTAAAATGTATTATATTTGTAATTTTATTCTGATGCGCGATCAAACTGTGATTACAGAGAATATCAGAATCATTGGATGCTGAGGTCAGGAGATGGTCAACTGGTAAAGAGGGGAATCTGAGGGCGCTGCTTTCCACGTTACAATATGTATGCACATTTTATACAAAATCTGCATGACGGATGGTCTGATTTCACGTTTATAACACTAGAAAACTACAATAACTGCAGATACTTGGTCCAGATAGTGGTTGGCAGCCAATTCCTTTAACAGATGTTATAACTGCTGTTGCTGTAAAAAAGGCTTATAGGAAAGCTACTCTTTATGTTCATCCTGATAAGCTGCAGCAAAGAGGTGCCAGCATTCATCAGAAGTACATCTGTGAGAAAGTCTTCGATCTTCTTAAGGTATATTATGTCACTTTACAGTATTTTGAAGTTTATTTGGAATTGTAAGAAGATCGTTTATCTGTTTTATTCTGTGGTAGCAAGTAATGTTTGTTTGTTGATTTCACCACCTTTACAACATCAAAACAAGCATTTGATTAGATCATATATATGATGCAGGAGGCTTGGAACAGATTCAATTCAGAAGAACGCTAGCAGATGCCGCTGTTTTAAATTATTATCAAGAATGGGCTTGTAATTTGGGACTAAGCAGCATATCAAGCTGTATTTATATGATGACCATTCTTCTGCCATTTTTGTAAATTTATTTATTCATTATCAGATTAGATTTTCTTGGATCGGTACCTTGAAATCCTTCAACGTTTCTTGCATGAAAATATCTATACATCAAAACATCAATGGCAACAGAAAATGCTGGTACAGAATATGCATAAAAGTTGTTGTAAAGGCTTCTTAAAATTTAATTAGGTAAGCTGCTATTTGTTCAAATCTTATTGACCACCTAGACGAAGATGTAATAACCTCCTCGTCGACATTATATTCTTATAGTACGTAGCTCTTTGTTCTATAGCATTGGAGTTTTCGAACCAAGAGTCGAATGTTATACCAAAAAAAGGGTCAATTATAAAGTCTGCTTCACCATGGTATTTCTTATGAATTTTGAATTACAATGCTTAGAGTCGAATGAATGGTTCGGACACACTTTTAACGAGCCCATATTATAGAGATCGAGCACTTCACTTACATGAATTCAAGTGGCTAATACCAAATTCTCACAAGTAAAACCTTAAGCATTAACTCAACAAAGGCCTTGATCCTTCAAACGATCCAACGTGACATCAATCAAAGCAAGCAGAGTTCTACTTAACGCTTGGATTATTCATTCTAGGATCAACGCCAAATGCCTACACTTCCGTAGCCACCAAAGCTCTAACTAACGATTCTATTAGGACCGTTCAATTTGACATCTGTCGATCAAACAAAAGATGAAGTAACAAACACCTCTTTCTCAAGAGGTGCACCAGGTCATCAATGGGCATTGGACAAGTTAAAACCATCTGGCTTAGTACAAGAGGCAACTATACAAGTCACATGTACCACATTCTTGTACACGTATAAATGTGTCCGCATCTCTATGTGGACAAGGACATGGATGACAGAGTAAGATATGCTAAGCTAACGAAATCATCATGACACATCGAAGTTTTTACTTTTGTCATTTGTGCTTTTCTTGTTTAGAGCTCGAAGAAACTTTTCAATGGTCGTTCGCAAATGTTTTTTGTAGTTGTAACATTCGATAACATGTATTTGAATAAGAAAAGCACGTCAGAAGTGGATGTAGAAAAAAATTCCGAACCATTATAAAAGGCTTCATGTATCGTTGATGTTCTAGCGCTCATCTTTACATACTGCTTAAGACAAAGTTCATACCTTCCGAGAGCTTACCGACAAAGAGTTCGAGAACTTAATTTATTTTTTTTATGAAGAATACGTAAGAATGTCTTGACAATGTTCAATCAGCTATACCATCACTTCTCTAATCTCTGATACTAATAAAAAAATTCGTTAAACTAATTTACCCGGTGTCTTTTTAAAATTCCAAAAATGCCTCTGTTTTCCGTTTACATGTCTACGTTCATACGGTTACTATCATATGAAAGAATTTTCAATTTGTATAACTAATGGCTCAAACAAAATATCGACGTATATAATAATACAAATAACCCGTGTGCGAAGCACGGGTCCATACTAGTAAGTAATTATGGAAGTTACCAAAATGCATAACTTGATGATTCCGGTAGCATCAACTAAAAATGCTCGACCTACTAACGGAAAAAGAAATTTGGAAAAACATAATTTGAATAATGTTCCATGAGAAGAATACAAGTATGTAAAGCATTTGGTTATGCATGCTCAAAACCGTTGGATTAGGTGCATTTGTCAGCAAAGTAAAGCGGAGAAATTTCAAAAAAGTTTCTCCTGAGTTATCATGTATTGGATCTTTTATCATAAATACCGTTGTTAACATTAAATCATGTTTATGTTTTATTGAATGAATTTAATTTTGATTTTAGTTTACATTATATTATTTTTATAATTATATTAGTAGCGCGTTAGTTTGATTTTCAATGTTATTGTCCATTCAAAATATTTAACTAGATAATTTATTATCGAATTAAATAATAATTACTTAATGATAAATTTTATAATAAAATATTGTCATAAATAATTATACACACACACTTGTTGAATAACTAATATCTAAATGATAATAACTAATGAAATAATTTTAGCATAGACTGGAATAACACATATTCAGATTTAAAATTTCACAAATTAATATTATAAATTTAAACGACTATAATTCGTCTTAATCCAAGTTTCATATATCGAATTAAAATAATAATGTTCAAATACATTCATTTTGATTAACGGTGCTGGTACGTTAATAAATATTAATTAGGGAAACATGGTTAGGGATATGTTGTCAAGCTTATGATCCACAATCGTAGTTTAAGAACAATGTTTTGTAACCATTGCTCTAAAATCTTTCATGAAAATTTAGAAAACATGATCATATAATCACACCGCACATTTACACCCTTTGAAAACAATTTGCTTAAGCCTACATGGTAGAAACGTACATTTTATACTGATGCACTTGAGAGTGTGCTAGTCCATGTTTTTTGTTTTAAAATAACAATAATAAATAATAATAATAATTGTATTCACATTGTCTCGAAGGTCATGGTACAAAATGTTACTTTCGCCACATAGGTAGATGGTGATCAGTTTTTAATTAGTTTTCAAAATAATAACGTGTGATAGCTTGCGAAAAGTGGCAAAAGAGGAAAAATCCAAAAGTTGGACAAAAGCTTCTTACCTATATAACGCAAATAGATTTGTATTGTTGTTCCCATATGTTGATGGTGCAGTCCGATATCATAATTGACCTATTTCATACTAATTCATGCACATACAATATTATAGCACAAAAAGATTAGTCTACACCATTATCATCTTCAATCATAGCTGGCTTCAAAGCGTAATCTTTTGGTCACCATGAAATTTCAAAATTGTCCTTTATATACAATTCTATAAAAATTTGCCCTTAATTGATTCTTAAAAATAGCATCCGCATACCATTTCTTTTTTGGTGCTTGAATGCATCTGTACCTTAGATTCGTTCCATCGATAAATATCTAAATGGGGTTTTTAGGCTCAAGGAAAAAGTTGAAGAAAACTTCAGTTTTAGGGAGAATAAGTTTACTTTTTAGGCCGAAGGATACTTTTTAGTGTAAATCACAGAATGGTAGTTGTAAACTATCATTTTCTGTTTACATTAAAAATGTCCTTCAAACTAAAAATCAAACTTGTTGTCCTTGAGACTAATTTTTTTTGTAACTTCTTCCCTGTGGCTATTTTCCTGTCTAATAACAAACACGTTAAAACAGACAAACATAAATGCAAGAACACAAGAATTTATAGTGGTTCAACATTTTAGCATACGTCCACTTTGGAAAGTTTGCTGTTTTATTTATGTCTACTAACTGATTACAACAGAGAATACTCAAGCACTCGAGTTACAATGGATTTCCAGCAGAGTATCGGCGTAGCAGAATCAAAAGTCCATTTTCTGGAGGCATAGGACTGCTGTTTATCGGCGTAGTATATGGAAATATCTGACTTAGATCTCAGAATACCTCTTCTCCCATGTGGATGGGCCCACTTGATCGATCTGATGTCATTTGGGATCGGTCCCTACTCCGTTCGTATCGATCAAAACTAGCTCTTTTTGGCTGAGACCGATCATGGACATTGTTGAGGTGGTAAACAAGCTCCTGTGAAAATTTGGTGGCATTCGAATGTAGATTATCAGTTATGATCGATCCAAGTTTGTCATTGTATGTTGCCGGAGTTTTGTATCGATCAATTCGTATCGATAGTTGTTCGTATCAATACTATGCGTGTCGATCAGGGTGACATAGAGCGATGGTCCAGGAGCGATCCACTTTTCATGCCGAGCGACTGTTTCCTTTTCTTGACTGTGTTTCTTCGTATCGTTCCAATGTAACTTCATTCGTATCTTTCACTTGAAGCAGCTTCGTATCGATAACTTCCATCCCAGTTTGTATCGATGCGAACTTATGATCTTCGTATCGATTGAAGACGCTGATTTCTTTTCGATTTAACTTGACTCTTTTCGTATCGATCATTGCATGAGTTCTTCGTATCAATCGTTTGATGGTATGTTTCGTATCTATCGTTTGCCGATCGATATGAACTATGTGAATGGGACGATCGATATGAAGTGTGTATGAATGAGATCGATACGAAATAACGACTACCCACGGATATGAATAAAGCTGACTCCGATGGATACGAAGGAGGTTGGCCTATGATGGATACAAACACTAAGGATTCAAATGAGGTTTACTTCCTAGATTTTGATTGATCAATATCTTGAGCATACGAACTCCGATTGACCTGAAATTTGGAACGTTGGCTTTCATAGCTTCGTCTATCGTACCATGTTAATTGTAGCTCGATTCAGACTCGGACAAAATTGGCCAGTATCCATAATAGACTTGTGTATAACCGATCTTCGTAACGTATTGTCCTTGGTTTCTAGTCAATTTCTTGGTATCACGGTCTTGCCAAAAGGCAGGATAACATTTACCCCCCAAAGTATGTCCTGTGTGAATATGATGTGCTTTGAAAATATGCAATCTTCATTCTGAAAGGTTTTATCTGATTCGTTGAATAGTTGTTGCCTTTTCATTAAGAGATATAACCTTTGATTGATTTCCAGTTATATAAATGCTGAATTGTTGACTGCCAATGGTTATGCAGTTTTTTGTTGTAACCGAGTGTCGAATGCTAATAATTTGTTGTTCACTGCTTTGATTATCATCAGGTAAGCATTCAATCCCTGTCCATTAAATGTTAGCTCGTGATACATGCACGTATATTAACTTGACTTATGTTCACGTTTGCACGTTCACAGGTTGTTGTCAAGCCTTTTAGGTTTTTTGAATCGAGTTTCGTATCGATCCTCTCCTGGGTCGACGTGAAATTCGAGTTGTAACAACCTTTGACGGTCATTTTAAGTCCTTTCCTCGTATTGATCCTCTCCTGAATCGATTTGCGAAGTTCAGATATGCATTTCGTATCAGTGGCCATCGATACAAAATAGTTAGTTCTTCGAAATGCTTCGTATCGTTGGATATGAATTCTTGTGTTCTTCAAAGTGGATGGATATGAAATTGTTGCTTCGTATCGATGGGTCACAGAGGGATACAAACATCCATGCTTTTGATCGATCTAAATCGATGGTTACGAATAGCTGCACCCCTAACCGATATGGGTGGATGGATAGTATCAATGATGTTGGTGACCGCTCCTACCGGTTTTTAGCATTGGGAGACGAATCGTTTCCTTTTGAGTTCGAGTCCATATAAATACATTTGGGACTTAGAAAAATTTCACTTGCCATCATTTTACTCTTGCCTTCGTATCGATAGAAACTACCTTCGTTCTCAAATCAATACAACTTGTTAATCCCTCGAATCGATTCTCTAATTTAGGTAATTAGTCGAACAATCTCACATTAAAACGATAAGATTTGAGATTTAATGCCAATTCGCTCACAATCGTGGCCGATTCTGATGATGATGAGGCCGGAATTAGGTCGGAGCATGGTTGAGGGAGGAGGAAATGGTGTTCGAACTGTTCAGAGAAGAAGGAAGGTAGATGGATATGAAGGGCGCATCGGTATCGATTGTTGATGAAGAAGAAGTTCATATCAATCTGGGCATAATAGAATTTCATATCAAATAAAGGAATCGTTTCATATCGATGGTCGTTGGACATTCGTATCGATCGATTGATGATGGCATTCGTATCAATCGCTCCTTCGTATCGATTCGGAGCGATCGATATGAAATCTTGGGCCTGGCGATCGATACGAATGTGTTGCTATCGATCGATACAAAGCAGAGGATTTTGCATCAATATGAAATGATCTTTGGGTGATCAATACGAAGCGCCGTTCCACGATCGACATGAATCTCAGTTTCCCATGATCGATACAAATTGTGCTCCTGGTGATCGATCCAAGTTCGAACTTTGATGGATACAATATCTTTCATAAACGATTATTTGACTCCGACGAGCTTCAGCCTTGCATAATTGGACTTAACCGTTTCACTGCATATTTGACTACCATTCGAAGCTCGTCGATGGAACTGTAACTCGATAAATTATGTGAACTTTAACTTGGATCACTCTCCGAAGCATGGATACACGGTTGTGATGATCATCGATGACGTCCACTCATGTTGAATCTCGAAGTCTTGTCGTTTGAACATCTCTCAAACTTTGTAGAATCTCAAGCTCCATGTAGCACTGCACTACACAACACATTCACGTACTTCACACTAGGGGGAACATGGGTTTCTTGTCGTCTAATGATAATTTTTACTAAGTGCCATAGCTATGGAACTCGGGAGTTCTCAGTTGTTGGATGCTCAAAGTCCGCCTCTATCCGTAATTGAAATGCCGGCTATCGCAGCTGAAGTAATTAGCCTTGCTCCGGATGAGCTATCGGGACCAGTTTTTATTATGAACCCATAGGATTCTATCCGCTCTAATATCTTCGAAGATATTTAGGCAGGATTTGCCTAAGACGTGGGTTGCCACTAAATGATGTCTTATTACCGGGGCTGAAAGATAAAGCTCACAACCCCCTCGGAGGGGTACATTGCTTGTAATAGATTCATGTGTGTTGCCAGGACACTTCCTCCCTTCAATCAGTTTATCAGGGAAGTGTTACTTTTCTTAAGGATTGCTTCATCCCAGTTGCACCCGAATAGGCATACCTTGCTCAATAGCATGTTCGTTATATTTATGCAACACCTCTTCCGTCCTCCGACCGTATAAGAAATCAGATACTTATTCAACATAAAAAGTCGCGGGGACAACCCCTCCTTCACTTTCCTAGAAGCAGTTAGGAATTTTCAAGTTATGGCCGGAGCTTGGAGCAAGCCGAGTTACTTGAAAACTGAATGGTTTTTCGTCCGTTGTCCATCGGGATTTTCCAGGAGGTGGCTAGTCAGACATAAGTGCTTCAACTTCTTCGCTGATTATCAGGATGATATTAATCGGTGCTGAGTCTAAAATTTGCTTTTTATAGAGCTTCAATTCTGCGACTTGATGAGCTCTGTTTTAAGAAATAGTAAGGGTTCTTCAAGAGGTGCCCGTCGCGCAAAGAGAAATCGATGAAGTCCTCACAGAAGGAAATCTGATTTTCGTGGGGTTGATTGACAGAGATAAGAGCATAGGACTAGTAGGTGTTCTTAGGACTGCTCCGGCGAGGCAAATAAGAAGGAAAACACTTGGAATTGTCATAACCGAACAAGGCGATGACCAGAGTTCGCCGGCTAGAGACGAGCCCTTAGCTATGCCTTCGCAGGACCCTCAAGCGTCGGGAAAAAGGGAAGGCAATACTATTCCCCGCAAATCTCTAAGGCACAAAATTGTAGTGGTGTCTTTGCCCTCTACTAGTCAGGAGATTCCTCCTCCACAAATGGAGAGCTCAATGGAAGGATTGGCGGATGTCCAATCCCAAACAATCCGAGTTCATTTCAAGACTTTGGGTTGGAAACGGAGGCCGGCTGGAGTGCTTTAAATGTAGGAGAGCCGACTCCTGCAAGCGGAGCCACCACAATCGGTCGGTTAGGGGGTGTGCATATGCACACACACATGGCACCACACAACTTATCATCACATGTTTTTCGGTTTCAGGGGATAACTAATTCCAATTTTCTTTTCATTTCACAAACATAATGGTAAGGCAAGGCTCGATGCTTGGCAGTCTCTGCTCTGCGCGTCGTTCTTCTAGTTCTTACTCTAAGTCTCACAGGCACGAGTCTGAAAGAGACTATGACCGTCGCCATTCCAATCAAGAGCATGAGCGCCGAGAAAGGCAGAAGGAAAGTGATTATAGGCGCCGCTCATGGTCTCGCTCTCCACCACCTAGAATTCTTCCCAAACCTTCTGGTTCTGGTAGACCGCCTTTAGAAACTTCTCATCAATTACCACCTCCTCAAACTTCAAAGCCCAACGAGCAACGTTAGAGGATCGAGACTGAGACCCCCGCTACTACTGAACAAGTTGCTATAGAATCCACCGGGGAAGGAGCGATTAGAATCGCTAAGTTGAAGAAAGATTTCCTAAATGTCTTCTTTGACGGCTTCATATTTCCTCCGCACTCAAAGTGAATTCCCAATAACGTAGAACATACAATACATGACTACATATATGATGTTTATAGTCAATATCGAGAATGGATGAAGACTGCAGAGAAAGTTTCAATGGTGGCCTTTGAGCGGGCAAAGACAATCGAGAAACTAGAAACTGATCTCGCTCAGAAGGACCGCATAATTAAGGTACTCAACAATGAAAATTAGTCTTCGTGAAATTCAAAAATGGATGCTAATAGGAGAGCCGACGAGGCCACCCGGAAGATGGAGGAGATAAGGCGAACACAATTAGCCTTGATCGAGGAAATGGGACACCGGACCACCACAGTCATGGAAGAGAGAGACGCGGCGCTCAAAGAGCTTGAGGAGCTAAAAACTAAATTTGTGAAGTCACCAAGGAAAAATACGACGCTAATAGAGCTGCCCAAGAGGCATATGAATAGGCGGTGGTACTTAGGGATGAGCGGGATGCGGCCAAGCTAAAGGTCCGAGAAACCGAGGTCGAAATTGAGACCGAGGTTAGAGCGGCAGAGACCAGGTTGGAAGGTGATATCGAAGACCTCTTGGTCACTTATAACGCTGATGTCTTAAAACATCGCAACCTAGGCTGGCTCGATGACTACTCGGTACATCTGTACAATGCTTGGTGCCGCTTGGTAGAAGATGAGAACGCGGACCGCAACACTACATCTGTTGATGACTTCGAGTAAAAGAACCGGATATTAACCGAAGATGAGAGAAAAGTACTTCACGATGCCATTGTCACTTTGAAAAGGAGAAACTAGCCGCTAAATACCCGGACGTTGATGAGGGTGGAGTTGAGCATCATGAAGAAAGCTCTGAAACGCCTATAGCAACTCAACCCGAGCTTGGTTCTACAGTTGATCCTCCAGCTTTTCTGACGTACGACCTTAATAGGTCGCACATATCTCCGGTACTTGAACATGCTTCTGAAGACACGTCAGTTCAACATGTGAGCCAATCCGAGAAAGGTACTCTGAACACTCTGTCCATTCGCTTAAATGCAGGAGCGTTGTCGGAAGATGCCACTAATATCTTCTCTTATCTTTATTCAATTATAGATGCTGCCCCAGCCATCCCTCCTGCAACCCACGAATTGCATCATGAGCAAGAGGCCATTATGATGGAGGCAACGACCACAACGGCCGCTACATCAACTGTGGGAGTTCACAGAGCAGTTTAATTGATGGATGAAATCCACGGCCACCAAAGCAACCCAATCACTGATCCGCCTTTCGTTATAGGTGAAGATATGTTTATGGCTAGCTCCTTAGGCCCGACTGGCAGCATTCTGGTGGGCACTTAGGTGGATCGGGATGAGGCCATAATGGCAGAGATTAACGCTGAAATGGAAAGAGCCGCACAGGCTAGTAATATCGGAGGTGGCATGGTGGGCCCTGGTCCGGTCCCTATGCGTATGATTTCTCCTGGTGGCACAATCGTCGACATTAGCGTGCCCGCTTCGTCCTCTCACATTGAAAGCGACACCGTTCCTCTGGCTCCACATTCAGAAAGTATCCCAATCCCTGTGAGTTTGGAGGAAGAGACCTCTGTAATACCCCCGACTGGAGACCAACCAACAAAAGGAAAAAGCTCGAAGAGGCATTCGAGCAGTAGCTCTAATGGGTCAACGCCGAGGAAGAAGAAGAAGTCGAAGGAGTAGACGTGCCTTTTTATTCCCTCTTTTTGGTAGATAGGTAGGATAGGATTTCATTTTGCTTTCTACAGGCCGTGTATAGATGCGAGTTTGGCCCCTCTTATAGGAATTCTAGGAATAAGTTTTTGTACTTGTCTTTTATCCAAGGAATAACACTCCTTTTGTTTTCAGCATAGCTCTGTGTTTATTTACTAAAGTGTTTTAGCACTCAAATTTCCATTCAATGTACTTGCGAGGCTTTAGTCTTTGAATCAAACTTGAGTTCGTTTGTTAAGTCCTGAAGTCATGGCTTCGGGTCATAATCAAACGTCAAGTTGAGCCGCAACATCACGCTGCCTCGGCTAGCGGCTTGTATTTGTGCTATGCCCCCAGTTCTAGAGAGGATTGAAGTGGTCAGTTGACAGTCACTGTAACGACCCGTAAAGTTTCGATAATTAAAATTTTTAATTTAATAAGATTTCATGGTATAATGTGGGAAGAATTAAAAATTTGTAATTTATTTATGATAATAATAACTCGAATGAATTGCAATTTTTTTTATCTAAGTTAATTATTTATGAATTGAATGAAATCCTAAATCAATTGAAATAATATATAGTCAATGGTAATGGAATGAAGTTGTATTATATAGGAAATTGTGACACTTGTTTGTAAATAATAAACTTATAAGTGTGATTTAAAAGTTAATGGTGATAAGTATTTGAGTTACCTATTCATTTAGTTAGTCGAATTGAATTTGAGAACCAATTGCAATTGAAATGAAATTTTATATATTAGTTGAGTGCATTATCTCTAACTGAAGTTAAATAATAATGTGAAATTCATTTGAGGTAATAAAGTAATCGACTGATAACGAAAATTTATTTAAAAATCCAATACTGAAATCTGTCAAATATTGAACAATTAAATTGTTTAAAATTTAATATTACAAATGTTTGAATAATTAAATTCAGACTTTGATATGATTAATTTGATATTGAAATTTTAATGTATGAAGATGGAGTGAATAACTGATATTTGATTTAATATGATTCAAATTGGTTTCCAAAGTGAATATAAGTTATATTTGGATTATAATAGAGTTAATAAGATTTTAAAATTGGAATTTTAAGCAATTCTGTAAATTTTGAAAAGTCGTCGATTTAACCGACGAGTTAAAATAGCCTTCCGGGGCATAGTCTCGGAATTCGACGAAACTAGTTCCATTAGATCCGTAATAGTTTATTTTTATTAGGTTTCAATTTCCATAGCAATCGGAGTTGTCGTTTGACCGTGGCAGCTCAAAACGCTTAGAAATTAATATAATCGATTTAATTTAAAATTGATCGTTTATTTCCGTAACTCGTGCATATGATCGAATTTGCCTCTGAAATACGTTTCATTGTGTTTGGAACGCGGGGTAAACCCTAGAAACGCCAGCCGACATGCTTCGTTTGGAGTTCGGAAAATTTCGAGTGAATAGTGTTCTCGTAGATCTTCTATAAAAGCACCCTTAATTTTAACTTTTGCAAACAAAAGAAAACCCTGGGTTTTAAGCAGCGGCCGCCTCCATATATTCAATGGCCGAAAATTGCCATTCTTCTTCCCACGATCTCTTCCAATCCATAGACTTTCATCAAAAACCTTCTACGGCAAAGTTGTAGAGGCCAGCGAGCTCTACATATTCAACGGCAAATCGGGTTCAAAGGACGAACGTTTACACACGTTTTTCTAGGCCAATATAGGACCGAGCTTACTATGCTCGCAGCCGAAGGTGACTCTCGTGATGGGCGTTCGAACGGCGGAGTTTGATCATCGTGAAGTCGAGTCGTTAGGTCGCGTCATTTAGGGTTTGGGCGGCTGCGTTGGGTTGTAGTTGCGTTCGAATTTGAACTTGAAGGAAGAAGAGGCCGATCGGCCTGGATCTAGGGCAAGGGGATCAACGGCTCTGATTTAACAAAGGTTAAATAAAATAAAAAGTGTATAAATTATATTATATAAATTGTGTAATCTTCTAAAATGCATAACTTTGTCATTCGAGATCGGAATTGGACGAAACAAGAGGCGATGGGATCGTGGCGATGAACACCATGTCCTGGAATTGATTGGGAGTCATTTGAAGCAAGTTAAAATTTTAGTTAAATCGAACGTTGTTCGATTTGATTTAAAACTGAAAACTCAAGATGAGTGTTTTCTAACGCTCACAACGTACTAGAATATCTTTATGCTAGTTAAATTTGACAGTATGAAGTGATACAATTTTACTTGTTGTTGTTTGATAAACTAAAATCGTCATCTGGATTTGTCATCGAATTTAATGCTATAAAATTAAAATTGACAGTCAAATTGAAATTAAAAATTTATTTGCGATTAAATTACCTGATATCGATAACTATGAAATTGCCGTGAATTGTATTGTCTATTGGATGATGTAATTCGATGGATGCTATTGGTTGATATTTAAATGTTTGGATGTTTATTTGCTTATGTATATCCTGTTATGCATACATATGACACTGTGATTTGATTTGAATGATATTCATCCCTGACATTTAATTGAAATAACTAATCACTTGGCCATAGGATAGAAAATTATATACGGACACCGGTTTGGTTAAATTAATAATCTTTAAATCGTTGATTTGAAATTTATTTAAATGTTTTAATTTAAAAGTTATAAATAAAATCAATTTATAGAAATCGAATTTATCGCAAAAATTGAGTTTGGAATGTTGAAATAAATTTTGGTTAAAGTAATTGTTAAATAATTTAAGTTGAGACTTTGAAATTAAAATCGGGATATGATTGAATTTTGAAAATTTATTTGTTTTAAAGATTGAACAGTATTTCGAGCTTTGAATATTACTAAGTAAAAGTGAAATAAAAATGATATTTTGGAATTGAGCTTGGAGTTGAATCATATTTGAAATTTGGATATAAATTTGAATATTTAAGGATAATTTTGTTAAGTGCTATAAATTGATATTTTGAAAAATCAAGCTCCAAATCGATATAAATTGAAATTGAATTAATTGAAGGTGAATGTAGAATTGAATTAATTTGAAGTCCAAGTTGACATTGATTTGAATTGAAATCGAAGTTGAATCGGTAGAATGGAAATTGAAATTGATTTGAATTGGAAAGTTATAATTGAAACGGTTTGGTTTTGAAGCTGTTTCATTTTGTTTTCCGAATTACTCTGTTATATAAACCATCTTTAAATACGTAAACTATTTTAAACTATATTAACTATATTAAATTATTTTTAACCCATCTTAAACCATGTTAACTTATTTTAGTCTATTTTAAATCTACTTAACCCAATTTAAATTATTTTAAACTAATTTATCTATTTTAATTCATTTTAATTATATTTAATCTGATTTAAAGCTATTTACCTGTTTAATTATATTAAATCTATCTTAAATCCATTTAACTATATTAAATTAATTTATCTATTTGAAATCCATTTAAAGATTTTAAGTATTTTTAACTATTTTAATTATTTAAAACTACTTTTAAACTACATAAAACTATTTTCTAAAATTTCAAGTTGGTCAATAAGGTGAAATATTTATGTTTAAATCTCGAATTTAAATGCGAATTGGGTTAAATGAAGTTGCAACCTAAATTGAAATTTGAAATGATTTCGAAATCGAAATGAGATATTGAGGCCAAAAAAAAAATGATTTTTGAAACGGTATCTTACATTTTGAATAGATATGATGATATTTGAAATGGATTTGATTTTTGAAGCGAATATGATATTTTGATATCAATTATGAATCGATTTGAAATGTAAAAGAGCCATCGGTGTAATAATACGTATTTGTTAAAGAGACCGGGATCGGTATGGACATACTCTACGTCGATACCGAAAACCACTTTAATAACTAGTATACGCGGAGTGTTGATTCAGAATGAACTGGATGGTTTGGTGAACGCGTTGACTGAAGAAAGAGAACGATATTGGATGACCCCTGACATGACTAAAACAGGAGCCGCGCCGGGCCATTGAGGTTCGCCATCTCTAGCGAACACACTTCTTTGATACCATATCTATTACTTTTGTGATTCGATTTGGGTTCAGTCCTTGATTTGGGAGTGTTGTTTCGCGGTGTTGAGGTAGCTGCTGGCTATGCTCAACATCAGTCCGGATCATGCAACTACTAGTATCCTAGTTGGTATCGCCTCATGTACCTTGTCATACTGATTATCCTATTCGCGACCACTAGATTTTGTTTTGTGTTATACCTATGGGGTACCCTCTGATAACCACTGGTTTACGGTAGGGTTTACGTTGCTGTATAGACTATGGCATTATAAAATGTGTAAAGTGGAATTATGGTAACGCCTTAACGCTATTTTAATATTTTTACTTTACTGTAGACATATTATAATAGCGTATTGTACTACATAGTAGATAGTTTAACGGATCCTTGAGAGATGGAAAATCCCGTATCATCTCTTAAGTTATTACACTCACGTTGACACTGGATAAGAGATGTCAAACCCCGTAAACATATCTGACGCCGTTACACTCATATTTATTTATGATTGATTTAACTTACATGAGGATATTTTAGTCCTGACTCGAGTGTTTTGTCTTTTCTTTATGCTCGGGTCAGACCTGAGTTTTTCAGCTTATTGAAGATCTATTCTGGAGGACGAAGTCTTGGTATACTATTACTATTATTATCTTTGCATCATGCTGTCTGCTGCATTATTTTATTTGTTCAGATGTATATGTATAACTCTGATAAATTTTATATAAATAATGATCAAAGTATTGTAAACAGCTTCATGAACTGTTTATTTGACTATTATATTTTCTCATTCCGCTGCAAGATTCTGTGTTGTTTCATTTCCTTTATTTCCCTTTCCTTTCTTTTCTTATTTACCCCAATAACCATCTGCCCTTTTAAATGGTTTGGAATCGGCATGTGTATTTGATCGTCGGTTTAAACTGTCCAAAAAGGTGGGTCGTTCTGAAAGCACCTAGAATCGGTTTAAACTGTCCAAAAAGATGCCAAACCGTTGGCACTTAGAATGCTCATCGTCCACCTGACGATGTTCTGAAAGCATTCAATCCATACAAGTTCGTTCCGGGTTCGAACGAAACCGAAGGCATTATCTTGTTACACTCATTTTGGAATCACCCTCAGAGTTAACGACAATAACCCTTGCACTCTAAATCACAATCTCGAATCTATAAGGTCTATTCTGTCAACTCATTACGGAATCACCCACAGAGTTATACTGACGTATAGCCCTTACACCTCGAGTCTTCACAAAGCTCCACTTTGACTCACGACCTAACGTTATTTGGAATCGATGTGGTTTTCGGATATCCAAATATGGAAATCCGATCCCGATCTCATCGAAATCCAAAGCGTGTCTTTTAGGTTCAAGTTGTTTTAAAGGTTTAAAACAATTCAATACAGTATCTATATATACACAGATAGATAACTCACAGAACAATAATTGATAATCAGCATTATCAAATAACAGGTAATCCATATTATCAATATCATAATAGATAATTCATATATCAACATCCCAATTGATAATCTATGTAATCATCACAATGCAACCAAGCATTCATATCACACAAACATACTTATCTCATTTCTGAGATCACAAAGCATTCAAGACAATCAATGTCATCCATTCATACATAAGCAATGATTTACTCATACCACAATATAATTAAATTAAACTGAATTAAATTAACTATCTCTAATTAATTTAAAGTGAATTAAATTAATTATCTCTTAATTAATTTAAAATAATTAAATTAATTACTTCATCCAAATATATCTTGCTTACCTATTCTTCAATTAACAAATTAATTAATCATCATCCTAATTAATCAACCTTGATTGATTAACTCTAAATCAAATAATTAATCCCTAATTATTTTCATTAATCATATCAATTAATGAACCTTAGTTAATGAATCAAGCTTAGATTAATTGCTTTTAATTAATCAACTTAAATACAGTAATTAATTATTCTTAATTTCTTCTTAATTACTTTATAAACCTTTTGATTTATTACCCAAGTAATCAACCTTTAATTACTTTAACAAGTAATTACCCATTTAAAATTACTTTCCAATCAGTAATTTACCTAACTCAATTACCTCTGTAATTAATCAATTACTTATCTTAAGTAATTAGCCTTACTAAAACTTATTAAGTAATAATACTTAATCATTTATCAAGTGACTATGCTTAATTAATTAACAAATTAATTAATTTACTTGATCAAACTCATCTCATAAACAAAATTGAGTAATTCATTCCTTAATTACTCAGTAACCAAATTAATCTTTAATTAATAGATTAATCTTCTTCAACTATTAATTAATAAACCTTAATTATTAATCAGTTATTTAATCAAAAGTAATTAATCACTAATTACTTTTATAATTAATTAATTAAACTTAATTAACTAATTAATCAACTCTTAATCATTAATTAATAAACTTAATTATTAATTAACAATCTAAATTACAAATTAATTAATCCATAATTAAAATTAATTGATTCTTAATTACAATTAATTAACCTTTAATAAAAATAGTTAATTAATTGTTAATTAACTTTCATTATAAATTAATAATCCTTTAATTATTAATTAAGAAAACCCAATTATAAATTAATAAAACCTTTATTAATTAATTAATTTTAATTAACTCTTAATTACTTAGTTAATAAGTAATTACAATTTAATTAATCATTTGTCATTAATTAAAATCATCATCTCAATTAATAGTTAATTAAATAATTAATTATACTTAATTAACCCCTTTTAAAATAATTAATTAATTTAGACTTAAAATTTCTTAATTAACTTAATTAATTATCACTTCATTAAACTTAATTATCTTTAAGATAAAACATTATTTTTAATTATTTTAAAAACATTTTATCTTAACAACTAACTTAACTTAATTAAATCTTTAATGAAGTCTTAAAATATAAAGTAATCATTAATTACTTACCTCTTTATTAATTAACAATCCTTAATTTCAAATAAACCACTTTGAAAACTTTAATTGTTAATTTATAAATCCTTAATCTTTAAAAAAATTCAATTAATAAACCATTTTTAATTATTACATTTATTATCAAACTTTATTTAAGTTTTTAGGATAAAACATTTACTTATTTAATTAAATCTTAAGTTTGAAAATAACTTAAGAATTTATTTAAATCATCTAAGTTTACAATTCATACAACATTATTTATTCAAACATTTATTATAAAGAAATGAATTTCAAGAAATGATTTAACTTGATTAAAGTTTATAAAAATTTACTTTCAATTAAATTTTTTTAAAAAAAAAACTGGTTTAAAACATTTTACCTCGGTTTAACCCCTGTGTACTTGAAACAACTAAGTACATCTACATCTCTTCTTATTATCAAACAGTTTAATTTCATTTTTTTAAAAAACTGTTTGATTTAAAATTTTAAAACTGTTAAAGCTAACAGTTCCTTAAATTAGCAATTGACCCTAGTATTAACTCGAGCCACAACTAGATGTACTCGAGCTTTCCCCCGAGTCTCCTCCCCTGCTACCCGAACTCAATCCCAGTATCACAACAACAAAACCCAAATGCAATCACCACATCCCTGTGCAAGTGCACGGCGCCGGAATCACCTTCGGCCAACGCCAGCACCTTCGACAAGTCTCACTTCCACCCTAAAATCACCTACGATCAACATAACCCAGTTCTTTGCCTTGATCCAAAATCGAGCCTATCAGGTGAATCTGAACCCAAACATCATCAGGAAACTCCCCCTGAAACCTCGCCTCCGATCGACAATAATCACCACCACTCCGGCCATAGCTTGCTGACTCACCGCGCACCCTCCTCCCCAAAAATCATTCAACTCGATGCAATATTGGGGATTCAATAATCAATTAACAGTATGAACCCAAAAACTAGGTTTAAATTAAATCTCTGACAAATTCAAACATCAAAGTGATTTATAAATTCTGTAATCATTTTTGCAATACTCACTGATGCATCACTTAACTCCATTATCCATCTCAAGTAGCCCAGATTCATAGATTAACAGAAATTTGCATAAACCCAAATTTCAGTTGAAACCCAATTTCTGGCTCAATTCAATTTTAAAAATTGAGATTTTCTTATTAAAATTCGTATTTCCCAGTGACAATCCAAATTACATAAAATATTTCATCTAATTTCAACCTTTGATTTCAACATTGATTATTATATGTTCACTGCATTGTATGTTTTTTCCAGACAAATTCCAAAATCAGAATCTTAGTTTATTTTAAGTTCTTAGTTTTAGACTTAAACTACTTATTTTGTTTTGAATCTATGTTCTAGTAGTTGCTTAAACAAAATAGCTTGAAGTTTTGATTTGAACTTAATTCTGTAGTAAGTAAAAACAGAGATGATCAAGGCAAACAAGCATGCACAGTTTATAACCACATATTAACATTATATCTATACAGGAGCAAACTTATATGTAAATAAATATCATCATAAACTCATAGCAATCAGCTACTTTACTAATTAAGTCTTAATAAAAATGTTTACTCACCTCCATTTAAAAGAAGTCAGTGCAGAAACTTTGAAAATGACTGGAAATTAGCAAAAGATTTGAACTTGAAGCTGAAGAAACAGAAATGCTTCATGTTTGCATTTTGAAAACTTGCTATGCTTCCTTTTAAAACTTTGAAATGCTTTGAAACTTGGCCTCTGGAACTGGAATTGCTAAGAATACTTTTATTACTTTGAAAACTTTTTGTTTTGACCAGATTTTCTTGCATGTACTTGAAAGATGGTTACATGCTTGATTTGTAAACAGAGATAAATGTTTCAGGTTTTGATTTGAACATGGGAAAGTTTCAGAATTTCAGTTTGAGGATTCTGTTTTTAGAATAAACTACAGACATGGTAATTGCATATTTCAATTGAGAGCTTGCACGCATTGGAAGTTTTGAGGAATTACAGGCTTTTGATAAACAGAGAGTAAATGTTTTCAGGATTCATTTGAGTATTTTCTGGTTTTGGGATGAGTAAGAGTTTCATTGATGGTTTTAGTTCTTATCTTAGAAAAAAAACAAAGAATTAAAGAAAATGATAAAGAGGATTTTTATAGGAAAAATTTCAGATTTTATAAGTTTAAAGGAAAATTTAAAAAAGAAATTGGACACTTGTCTTTATTTCACATAAATGTTTAACACTTGTTACATTAAAAGGTTTATAACATAACACTTGTAATTATTTATTTACATTTGTTGTAAAATGATTTTAAAGCTTTTTTTTAAATTGAATTTCCTAATTACTAATATGTTTTCTTCAAATTTAAAAGTACTTTTCTAATTAAATTTCAAGTAAACAAATACATTTATAAAATTTACACATGTTTGCTAAATTTATATAAAATACAATCTTTGAAAAGAACATAAAATAGAATTAATGATAATCTAAATAAAATTTATATACAATATTTCAAACTTATTTTAAATATTATTTTAAAAAGTCCTTTTGTATTCATTCTTTATTAAATAAACACAAATCAAATTTGTTTAGATAAACTTCTATAAAAGAAAAATAAAACAAAATCTTATTTCTAATTAAAATATTACCTATATATTTTTAAAACCAAATTATATTATTATTTTATTTTAAGATGAATGTATATCTTTGAATTAAAATTTATATTCATTTTCAAAGTCAAATCAAATCTAAAATAAATTTAAATCAATATAAACAACTATTTTAAAATAAGTTCATTATTATTTACAAATAATATATCCTATTTTGAAATCAATTTAAAATACACATATTTAAATACATAGATATAAATGCATTTTAAACACACTTATAAATTTTAAAAACAATAAATCTATTTAGAATTTATTTACACAATAAAATAATTAATCTTAATATAAAACCAATTTATAACCAAAATTAAAACATTACTTGGTTAAATATTTTTTTAAAATAACAATTTAATCAATTCAAGTAATTTTAAATTAAGAGATTATCAACATTTTAAACTCCTGGAAATTCTGGGATATTACAATTTGGGTTTTGGGTTTCTTTTGTTGGTTTGGGGCCTAGAGAGGCGTTTGTAGCTGTACCGATCGAGCCGCGCAAAGGAGACTCTGTCGAAATTTTTCATAAATCCGGGTGTTAGAAAATTTTTCAAGTTTAAATTTTATAACTTGTTTTGATAACTAACTCGTAAACTTCATAGGCTAATCAAAGTAGCGTGGTGGAAGTGTAGTAACAATTTTATAAATGGAATTTCATCGTTTTATAAGTTGATAATTTTGAATAAAATATATCAAATGTTAAATTCTTTACTTAGTTCCTTTTCCCTTCTTTTCCTTTTCGAGGACGAAAAGTTTTGAGTGGGGGAGAGTGTAACGACCCGTAAAGTTTCGATAATTAATTTTTTTAATTTAATAAGATTTCATGGTTTAATGTGGGAAGAATTAAAAATTTGTAATTTGTTTATGATAATAATAACTAGAATGAATTGCAACAAATTTATCTAAGTTAATTATTTATGAATTGAATGAAATCCCAAATCAATTGAAATAATATATAGTCAATGGTAATGGAATGAAGTTGTATTATATAGGAAATTGTGACACTTGTTTGTAAATAATAAACTTATAAGTGTGATTTAAAAGTTAATGGTGATAATTATTTGAGTTACCTATTCATTCAGTTAGTCGAATTGAATTTGGGAACCAATTGCAATTGAAATGAAATTTTATATATTAGTTGAGTGCATTATCTCTAACTGAAGTTAAATAATAATGTGGAATTCATTTGAGGTAATAAAGTAATCGAATGATAACGAAAATTTATTTAAAAATCCAATATTGAAATCCGTCAAATATTGAATAATTAAGTCGTTTAAAATTTAATATTACAAATGTTTGAATAATTAAATTCAGACTTTGATATGATTAATTTGATATTGAAATTTTAATGTATGAAGATAGAGTGAATAACTGAAATTTGATTTAATATGATTCAAATTGGTTTCCAAAGTGAATATAAGTTATATTTGGATTATAATAGAGTTAAAAGGATTTTAAAATTGGAATTTTAAGCAATTCTGTAAATTTTGAAAAGTCGTCGATTTAACCGACGAGTTAAAAATAGCCTTCCGGGACATAGTCTCGGAATTCGACAAAACCAGTTCCACTAGATCCGTAATAGTTTATTTTTATTAGGTTTCAATTTCCATAGCAATCGGAGTTGTCGTTTGACCGTGGCAGCTCAAAACGCTTAGAAATTAATTTAATCGATTTAATTTAAAATTGATCGTTTATTTCCGTAACTCGCGAATATGATCGAATTAGCCTCCGAAACACATTCCATTGTGTTCGGAACGTGGGGTAAACCCTAGAAACGCTAGCCGGCACGCTTCGTTTGGAGTACGAAAAATTTCGAGTGAATAGTGTTCTCGTAAATCTTCTATAAAAGCACCCTTAATTTTCACTTTTGCAAACAAAAGAAACCCTAGGGTTTTAAGCAGCGGCCTCCTCCATATATTCAATGGCCGAAAATTGCCATTCTTCTTTCCACGATCTCTTCCCACGATCGAATTTGGAGCGGCCGATCAACAGCAAATCGGGTTCAAATGATGAACTTTTACACACGTTTTTCGAGGCTAATATAGGACCGAGCTTGCTATGCTCGCAGCCGAAGGTGGCTCTCGTGATGGGCGTTCGAACGACGGAGTTTGATCATCGTGAAGTCGAGTCGTTAGGTCGCGTCATTTAGGGTTTGGGCGGCTGCGTTGGGTTCTAGTTGCGTTCGAATTTGAACGTGAAGGAAGAAGAGGCCGATCGGCCTGGATCTAGGGCAAGGAGATCAACGGCTCTAATTTAACAAAGGTTAAATAAAATAAAAAATGTATAAATTATATTATATAAATTGTGAAATCTTCTAAAATGCATAACTTTGTCATTCGAGATCGGAATTGGACGAAACAAGCGGCGATGGGATCGTGGCGATGAACACCATGTCCTGGAATTGATTGGTAGTCATTTGAAGCTAGTTAAAATTTTAGTTAAATCGAACGTTGTTCGATTTGATTTAAAACTGAAAACTCAAGGTGAGTGTTTTCTAACACTCACAACGTACTAGAATATCTTTATGCTAGTTAAATTTGACAGTATGAAGTGATACAATTTTACTTGTTGTTTGATAAACTAAAATCGTCATCTAGATTTGTCATCGAATTTAATGCTATAAAATTAAAATTGACAGTCAAATTGAAATTAAAAATTTAATTGCGATTAAATTACCTGATATCGATAACTATGAAATTGCCGTGAATTGTATTGTCTATTGGATGATGTAATTCGATGGATGCTATTGGTTGATATTTAAATGTTTGGATGTTTATTTGCTTACGTATATCCTGTTATGCATACATATGACACTGTGATTTGATTTGAATGATATTCATCCCTGACATTTAATTGAAATAACTAATCACTTGGCCATAGGATAGAAAATTATATACGGACACCGGTTTGGTTAAATTAATAATTTTTAAATCGTTGATTTGAAATTTATTTAAATGTTTTGATTTAAAAGTTATAAATAAGATCAATTTATAGAAATCGAATTTATCGCAAAAATTGAGTTTGGAATGTTGAAATAAATTTTGGTTAAAGTAATTGTTAAATAATTTAAGTTGAGACTTTGAAATTAAAATCGGGATATGATTGAATTTTGAAAATTTATTTGTTTTAAAGATTGAACAGTATTTCGAGCTTTGAATATTACTAAGTAAAAGTGAAATAAAAATGATATTTTGGAATTGAGCTTGGAGTTGAATCATATTTGAAATTTGGATATAAATTTGAATATTTAAGGATAATTTTGTTAAGTGCTATAAATTGATATTTTGAAAAATCAAGCTCCAAATCGATATAAATTGAAATTGAATTAATTGAAGGTGAATGTAGAATTGAATTAATTTGAAGTCCAAGTTGACATTGATTTGAATTGAAATCGAAGTTGAATCGGTAGAATGGAAATTGAAATTGATTTGAATTGGGAAGTTATAATTGAAACGGTTTCGTTTTGAAGCTGTTTCATTTTGTTTTCCGAATTACTCTGTTATATAAACCATCTTTAAATACGTAAACTATTTTAAACTATATTAACTATATTAAATTATTTTTAACCCATCTTAAACCATGTTAACTTATTTTAATCTATTTTAAATGTACTTAACCCAATTTAAATTATTTTAAACTAATTTATCCATTTTAATTTATTTTAATTATATTTAATCTGATTTAAAGCTATTTACCTGTTTAATTATATTAAATCTATCTTAAATCCATTTAACTGTATTAAATTAATTTATCTATTTGAAATCCATTTAAAGATTTTAAGTATTTTTAACTATTTTAATTATTTAAAACTACTTTTAAACTACTTAAAACTATTTTCTAAAATTTCAAGCTGGTCAATAAGGTGAAATGTTTATATTTAAATCTCGAATTTAAATACGAATTGGGTTAAATGAAGTTGCAACCTAAATTGAAATTCGAAATGATTTCGAAATCGAAATGAGATATCGAGGCCAAAAAAAATGATTTTTGAAACGGTATCTTACATTTTGAATAGATATGATGATATTTGAAATGGATTTGATCTTTGAAGCGAATATGATATTTTGATATCAATTATGAATCGATTTGAAATGTAAAAGAGCCATCGGTGTAATAATACGTAATTGTTAAAGAGACCGGGATCGGATATGGACATACTCTCCGTCGATACCGAAAACCACTTTAATAACTAGTATACGCGGAGTATTGATACAGAATGAAGTGGATGGTTTGGTGAACGCGTTGACTGAAGAAAGAGAACGATATTGGATGACCCCTGACATGACTAAAACAGGAGCCGCGCCGGGCCATTGAGGTTCGCCATCTCTAGCGAACACACTTGTTCGATACCATATCTATTACTTTTGTGATTCGATTTGGGTGCACCCCTTGATTTGGGAGTGTTGTTTTGCAGTGTTGAGGTAGCTGCTGGCTATGCTCAACATCAGTCCGGATCACGCAACTACCAGTATCCTAGTTGGTATCGCCTCATGTACCTTGTCATACTGATTATCCTATTCGCGACCACTAGGTTTTGCTTTGTGTTATACCTATGGGGTACCCTCTGATAACCACTAGTTTACGGTGGGGTTTACGTTGCTGTATAGACTATGGCATTATAAAATGTGTAAAGTGGAATTATGGTAACGCTTTAGCGCTATTTTAATATTTTTACTTTACTGTAGACATATTATAATAGCGTATTGTACTACATAGTAGATAGTTTAACGGATCCTTGAGAGATGGAAAATCCCGTAACATCTCTTAAGTTATTACACTCACGTTGACACTGGATAGGAGATGTCAAACCCCGTAAACATCTCTGACGCCGTTACACTCATATTTATTTATGATTGATTTAACTTACATGAGGATATTTTAGTCCTGACTCGAGTGTTTTGTCTTTTCTTTACGCTCGGGTCAGACCTGAGTTTTTCAGCTCATTGAAGATCTATTCTGGAGGACGAAGTCGAAGATTTGGTATACTATTACTATTATTATCTTTGCATCATGCTGTCTACTGCATTATTTTATCTGTTTAGGTGTATATGTATAACTCTGATAAATGTTATATAAATAATGATCAAAGTATAGTAAACAGCTTCATGAACTGTTTATTTGACTATTATATTTTATCGTTCCGCTGCAAGATTCTGTGTTATTTCATTTCCTTTATTTCCCTTTCCTTTCTTTTCTTATTTACCCCAATAACCATCTGCCCTTTTAAATGGTTTGGAATCGGCATGTGTATTTGATCGTTGGTTTAAACTGTCCAAAAAGGTGGGTCGTTACAGTCACTTTCTGCCTACAATAACTTGCACTTAACTTAGTCGAAACAAAGTTAAGATGAAACGAGTTCGAGTGGGCGGATCACACTCGCTCATTTACTTGTATTGCATCCATACTCTATGGATTGAACTTGAATGCCAGCGGTCAGTCATGCCTGCTTAATGTTTGAAGTTATGTCTGCGCTCTGGGGACTTAAGTTATTTCATGGGTAGTCGGTTACTTCCGTTTAATGCTTAGAACTATGTCCGCACTTCTTGGACTTAGGTTGATTTACGGGTGGTCAGTCATACCCTTTTTGTGTTTATACTCTGGTTCACGCTTTGGGGACTTAGAGCCGGTCGATGGATGGTCAGTCACACCCATTTCGATGTTTATACTCCAGTTCGCACTTTGTGAATCTGGAGTTAATTAATACACAGTCGATCACATCTTTCTAAGTATTA
This sequence comes from Allium cepa, assembly GCA_030765085.1. Lineage (NCBI taxonomy): Eukaryota > Viridiplantae > Streptophyta > Magnoliopsida > Asparagales > Amaryllidaceae > Allium > Allium cepa. The sequence continues at coordinate 834,448,188 of CM060941.1, forward strand.
GGACCTCGTTCGCACTCTGGCAACGATGAATTGATTAGGGTTATGGATGGTCGGATCACATCCACTCTGAGTAGACAAGCGAAGTCGTAGATGGACGTATCCATCCTCCTCGAGCTTGTAAAAGTGGAAGGCGAGGTTGTGGATGAAAAATCCATCATCCTCGGGTTTAGATTGTACATGGGAGAAGTCGTGGGTAGACATTTCCACCCTCCTTAAGTCCATGTTCCGGATTTGAAGTTTATACTCCGGGTTGCACTCTGGGAACCGGAGTTTGTTAGAGGATTGTCATTTATTAATCCTTTTTGGCTTTAATATGGTTGCTTGCTTCAAGCTTAGGGTTTCACTTTGCAAGTGACTAGTCGTATCATAGTCACTCCCTATTTGAACAAGTCCCACCATAGGATGGAACTTAGCTCTCCGTGTATTGTGATGATCACATAACGCATTTCAAGAATCACCACTCTGGCTTGACGAGTTTGCATTTTAATGCTGAAATAAGAAAGTACGATAAAGTCAGTTGCCTTATAACAAGTTCAAATTTAGACATGCATAAAAAAATTGAAAAGCAGACTAAATGAATAAAAAAGCCTATTATGTGTAGTAGCGACGGAGACTCTCACTATTCCAACCTCTCGGCAAAGTAAGACCATCAACAGTTGATAATTTGAATGTGCTGTCTCCAAGTCCCCGGTCGATAACATATAGTCCTTTCCATGTTAGTCTCATATGTGAAGTAACCGGATAGATTCTCTTGAGTACGAGATCGCCAAGTTCAAAGGTTCTGGGTCAGACCTTAGTATTGTATAATCGGGTGACTCGACTTTGGTGCACAGCTACCCTCAAATCATCCTCTTAACGCTTCTCATCCAATAAATCCATAGATTCAGCAAGTAATATGGCATTCGATAATGGCCTCAGAGCTGTAGGAAAGTGAAAATGGAGTGTGGCCGGTCGTGGACTTATGGGTGGTTCGATATGCCCATAGGGCCATGGGAAGTTCATCGACCTATCTGCCTCCAGTCTTCTCTAGTCGTTTATTCAAAATGGGCTTAATAACTTTATTAACAGCTTTGACCTTTCCATTTGCTTGAGGTTGAGCGACCACCGAGAACTTCTTCTGGATGTGGAAACACTGATAGAAATTCTTAAAATCAACACTATCGAATTGGGCTCTGTTGTCAGCGATAATTGTTCACAGGAGGCCAAAACGACAGATGATGTTGTATACTACAAAGTTGATTACTTTTTACATCATGATTATGACAAGGGGCTCGGCTTTCACCCATTTGGTAAAGTAGTCAACCGCAATGATGGCGTACTTCGTACCACCTTTAGCCAGAGGAAATGACCGTATTATATCGATGCCCCATGTGACGGACGACCAAAGACTGACCATCTGAGGGATTTTGGTAGGAGGCTCTTGGAATTCAAGCATGTTTCTGGCCTTTTTCACATCTCTTGGTATAGTCCGATGCATCTCGATTCATAGTTGGCCAATAATACCCATATCGGATTATCTTCTTAGCAAGGGCTTGCCCCTCAGTGTGATCGCCGCATTCTCCTTTGTGCACATCATGTAACACTCATTTGATTTCATCGTGGGTGATGCACTGAAGTAAAGGAATAGAGTATCCTTTCCTATGCATGAATCCATTCTGGATAATGAATCGCGAGGCTTTTCAAAGAACTTGTCTTTTCTCACTTCTACGCTCGAGCAAAGCTCCATGTTCGAGATTGTTTCTGAATTGGGTAATCCATGACTTCTTTTCGGGCGTTGCCTCATGCACCCAGTCTGCCTCTATCTGGTCGATGTTTAGAGAGGTAAGTATCTCAATGGGGACGAGACCCATTTTCTATGCTTCACCGGTGCTGGCCAATTTCGCCAAAGAATCAGCCTTCTGATTGTACTCCCGGGGTATACAGAGGATGTCATAGTAATCGAACTGATTCAACACTTCCTGAACCCAGGCAAGATAAGCAGCCAACCTCCGGTCTCTAGCTTGGTATTCTCCCCGAACTTGACATACAACCAATTGCAAGTCACAATGAATCTCCACAACAATAATTCCCAAATGTCTGGCAAGTCCGAGTCCCGCGAGTTAAGCTTCATACTCTACCTTGTTGTTAGCTGTGTAGAATCAAGCTTCAAAGCACGCATATGGATCGACTTCGGGAGTTTCATGCACTACTCCAGCACCTGAGAAGAAGTCATTTGATGCACCGTCATTGTATAGCTTCCATATGTATTTGGGAGATTCATTGGTTTTGGGCAAGTCCTCTGGTATGTTGAATTCAGCTAAAAAGTCTGCCAGAACTTGTCCTTGAATGGTTCTCCTCGGCATATTAGCAATATTGAATTGACTCAACTCGATGTTCCACTTGAGCAAACTTCCAAACGTCTCAGGTCACGCAAGGACCTGTCGTAAAGGCTGGTCAGTGTAGACGGCGATCGGATGAGCCTAGAAATAAGGTCGGAGCTTTCTTGAGACAATGACAAGATAGCATGCCAGCTTTTCCAACTCTGGGTAGTTTCTTTCTCCCTAGTCAATCGCTTGCTGATATAATAGACCGATTGTTGGATCAAATCTTCTTCCCGAATCAATGCAGCACCAACCGCATTCGCTAAAACAGCCAGATAGATATACAATCTTTCATGATCAACCGACTTCGACAAATTGGGTGGTGTTGCCAGATGTTGAACCAGTGCTTGGAATGCGCCTTTGCACTCCTTCGTCCACTCGAAATTCCCCTTTCCTTTTTTGATCAGATCAAAGAAGGGAATACACCTGTCTATGGATTTGGAGATGAATATACTTAAGGCTGTACCTTCCCGTTTAGGCTCTGCACTTGATTTATAGTTCTAGGAGTCTCGAGATTCCGAATCAGCTAGATTTTCTCAGGATTGGCTTCAATACCTCGAGCATTGACAATGAATCCAAGGAACTTTCTGGATGCAACTACAAAGTGACGCTTCAATGGGTTGAGCTTTATTTGGTAGTGTCGAAGGATGTTGAACATTATTTCTACGTCTTTGACATGGTTGATGGATAGCCACGACTTCACGAGCATATTGTCCACGTACACCTCCATGGTTTTCCCCATTTGGTTGGCGAACATTCGATTCACGAGTGTCTGATAAGTTGCTCCAGCGTTCTTGAGTCCGAACGACATCACTTTATAGCAATAGAGTCCCAAATTGGTGAAAAAGCTAGTATGCTCCTGATCAAGTAGGCGCATTGATATTTCATTGTAGCTGGAATTTGCATCCATGAAAGATAAGAGCTCATGTCCGGCCTTTGATTCTACCAGCTGATCAATTCTGGGAAGTGGAAAACTGTCCTTGGGGCATGTTTCATTCAATTCTGAGTAGTCCACACAAGTCCTTCATTTCCCGCTGGATTTCTTGACAAGCATTGGGTTGGATACCCACTTTGGATATAATAGGTCTTGAATAAACCCGTTCTACTTGAGTTTATCTACCTCTCCCTTCCGGGTGGCAGATCTTTCTGGATCCATACCGTGCCTTTTCTGTTTGACCGAGGCATGCCGCGGGTCAATATTCAATGCATGGCTCGCAATGTCCAGCGAGATCACACATAGGTATGGCAGTGAGGCAGGTCTAAGGTTCAAACCCGGTCGACCTGCCCCTGTTTTGGCTCGTCCAGACCCAACTCATTGGGTCATTGGGGTGGGTAGACCCGTGACTCGTTCTTGAGTGCTCCGGGTCTAAGGTCGGGGCTCGGTCGACCCGCCACAACCCGCCCCGCACTACTAACATCTCAAGAAACTGCTTTATTACTATAATGATTTATTAATCTTCTTAGATATAAGTGATTCTAGCATGGATATTAAAATGTTCCAATTAATAATATATAGAAAAATTAGAGTATTAACTTGAGTCATTGATAATTATATAATAACATATGTACATATTTTCTGAATTGTTATTATAGACATCATTTTTATTAACTTCCTTTGACACCTTGTTATTTGTATTTCATGTATTATTTAGTGATAACGAGTATAAATAATTAAATATATATAAGTTGGTACACAATTTTGGATCAATACATAGAGACTCATCTGGTCCTGGGGCGAGTCGGGTCTACCCTGACCCATACGGGTCCCGGGTATGGGGCAAAATTCCATACCCGCACCGGGTCTACGGGGCATGGGACGAGGTCTAAAAACTCCAGGACAGGTATGGGGCAAAAAAACCTACCCCAACCCGCCCCATTTCCATTCCTAATTGCACACATGTTTAAGTGTGTCCAAGCAAACATTTTGAGGTTTGCCCGGAGCAATTCAACAAATTCCTCTCTCATCTGTTGGCTTAGTTGAGATCAGACCTTTATCATTCTGGAGTCATCACCATCATCGATCGGAACATCGATCGTCAACTCTACCGAGGAAGCCTGACTGTCTTTGACTTCCTCTTTATTATCGTCATCTCATGGATCAAGAACTTTCATGAACTGGTTATCGCGCTCGGGCCTAGTCCCAAGCGTCAGCTGTCAATTTTTAGTGAAATAGACGTAGAGAGATTCCACTACATCATTGCCCTTCTCTTTCCGCTGCACCTCCCATAGCTCAGCAATATAACAGGCGCGTCCAGCCCTATAATCTCTTTGAATAAGTCCAACTCCATTATCAGTGGGGAACTTTAAAGTTGAGCACCATGGGGCAATGGCTGCCCTGAATTCAGCTAGGGCCGGTCGGCCCAAGAAAGCATTATACAGAGAATTTATGTCTAACATAACGAACTATAATATTCGGACTCTCCGACGATCTCCGATTCCCAACTCAACTGGCAACTCCACCATCCCAGCGGGTACCGTTGCACTCCCATTAAAGCCATGTATGCAAGACTGACACGACTTTAAGTCCATAGCTTCCATTCTCATCTGGTCATAAGCTCATTTTAAAATAATAGTTACAGAGCTTCCACTATCCACTAAGATCCTCTTCATCTAAGCAGGACCTATTTGAGCTGATATGACTAGTGGATCAATAGTGGGGGCTTCGACTCTATCAACATATCTGTTTCGAAAAATGACGCCGTCTGTCATCGTCTTTTGTTGTTTTGCTGGAACTCCATCATCTACATTAATGCAACATTCGAAGTCCACATGCCTAATCGAACTGGCATACGACTCCATTTCCTTTCATCTCAGATTAGCTGGATGAGGACCACCACTAACTGTATTAATAACCAATCTCTCATTAGTATGCGTGGATTCTTTCGGTCTAGCCTAATTTTGACCTTGATTCTGGTTTGATGGGGCCACTCCTCCAGTCTATGGCGTCTGGACAAACTGTTCCAACTTCCTCTCTAATCAGCTTTTCAATGATGTCTTATAAATGGCGACACTCATTGGTATTGTGGCCATAGCAATCATGGAATCTATCGAACTTTCCAGTTTGAATCTGATTTTTAGAAGACTATTTCAGAGCTAGTTTCTTATACTGTCTAGTATTACAGGTTTGCAAGTAAACATTCTCCAGGGATGTATTCAATGAGTATATTAGTCAAACATGGGAGCTCTGCGTCATGGTCCATGATTTTGATCTCACTTCTTACCTTGACCTCCATTGCCTTTCTGTTGGCTCTGCTTGTTTTCTATATTCAATTGCATGTTGCCGGAGTTCTCACCGGTCTGTTTCATAGCAATGTTACTTTGGATGCCTTTGACACTGGGCCCCGCATCATCCTGCTTTCTAGATTGTCTAGCATCTTCTCTCCTCAGGAACTAGGCCGCCTTAGCATATAAACGATCCAATGATGCGGGGGGTTTCCCAGCCAACCAATTGCCAAACTCGGAATCGGGATCGATTCCTTTAGTTAGTGCCATCAATATAGAATTTTCACTGGGGTTACTGATTTCCGCATGAGTGGCATGAAATCTTTCTAAATAATGCCTGAGTGTGTCTCTTGAAGCTTATGTGACACTGGATAGGGTGTTAACATCTTTCGGTCTCGTAACGAAACTGTTCGACGAACTTTGTAGCCAATTGATTAAAGCATGAAATGGATCGGGGTAGTAGATGAGTAAACCACATGGTTGCGATGCCCCCCAGGGAAATGGGATAGCTACTACACTTGATCGCAATGTTAGGTAGTGTGGTGTTCATGAGCCATTCATACTTCAGGATGTGTTGGTTAGGGTTTGAACTCCCTTTATAAATAGGTAAAGTTGGTATTCTGAATAGGTGGGGAGGTTTAACATATAGGATGTTGTTAGTAAATGGCGTATGACTATGGGAGATTACCCAGTTTTCATTGGTGAGGCCTTGACTTTCATGAATCATTTGACGGATCATGGTTGGAATGTCTGTCATTAGGATGTTTTGGGCCAAGTCGTGGTCGGCTTTCACATTGCGAGGACGGTCTGGGCATGGTCGATGGTTCGTGTCTCGCCTCCTTGGCTCTGGATCTTCAGGCACATATGGTTCACGAGCATGATTGTGTTGATGAAAGGCTGGGTCCACTCGGTTTCGAATCTCAGCATCCAAGTCTATGGCGACGACGGTTGCATAGCTATCGACAGTGTGACAAGGAAGCACCTCTCCTTGGGAGGAGGGCCCAGCTTGGTGTCCTATGAAAGGGCCGGCCCCAGCTTGTCTGAGATTCATGGCACGCTGTTTCCTGGAGGCTTGCACATAGTTTCCATCCAGCCATTGGCGCATAGATCTATAATGGAGGTCAGAGGAAGCTGAGCTTTTTGTTGATGAGTAAGAAGCACGTTCCCTTCTGGACCTACTTCGTCTTTCCTCTTTCAATTGGTTCGCGAGGTCCGTGTTGGCACGGATTTGTTGGGTGAGCTTCCGACGGCTCTGGGTTAGCTCTTGCATCAGAATCTAGAACTCTTCCCTAGTCATAGGGCCTTGTGGATCCAAAGGTCCAGTAGAAGTTTGACCTGTAGCAGGCAGCTGCACGGGGTTCTGAATATCTCGTACTTCCGAATTAGTAGCAGTTGAAGCAGTCCTTGTGTTAACCATGGCTGATGTAGTTCTTTCCTATACCTGGTGCAATCTGAATAGGATGGAACTAACTACTGGATGATGAATCTGGATCCCCTCCTTAGATTTCAGCAATCCAACAACAGTAGTAGATCCAATGAACAGGAGAAAAACTGGGTTTTCTCAGTTAAAGCGCCAAAGTGTTTGCACCAAATTGGGCACAACACTCTTCCTACATATTTGAAGAGATTAAAATGAAGAATTTAAATGTAAAAAGAGGCTAATCTAACAAACATGCCAAAACAGACAAACAAAAATGCCAGAACACAGGAATTTATAGTGGTTCGTGTTGTAGCCTACATCCACTTTGAAAAGTTTGCTGTTTTATTGATGTCTACTAACTGATTACAATAGAGAATACTCAAGCACTCGAGTTACAATGGGTTTCCAACAGAGTATCGGTGTAGTAGAATCAAAAGTCTATTTTCAGAGGCACAGGGCTGCTATATATAGGCGTCGTCTGGAATATATTACTTAGACCTTGGAAAACCCTTTCTCCCATACGGGTAGGCTCACTTGAACGATACGAGGTCTTTGGGATCGATCCCTACTCCATTCAAATCAATCAAAACTGGCTCTTTTTGGGCTGAGATCGAATATGGACATTGTTGAGATGGTAAACAAGCTACTGTGAAAATTTGGTGGCATTTGGACTTGTAGAATTTGAGTTATGATCGATCCAAGTTTGTCATTGTATGTTGCTAAGTGTATGTATCGATCAATTCGTATCGATAGTTATTCGTATCGATAGTTATTCGTATCGATGATATGCATGTCGATCAGGGTGACATGGAATGATAGTCGAGGAGCGATCCACTTTTCATGCCGAGCGACCATTTCTTTTTCTTGACTATGTTTCTTCATATCATTCCAATGTAACTTCATTCGTATCATTCACGAAGCCGCTTTGTATCAATAACTTCCATCCCAGTTCGTATCGATGCAAACTTACGCTCTTCGTATATATTGATGACGCTAATTTCGTATCAATCTAACTTGACTCTTTTCGTATCGATCATTGCATGAGTTCTTTGTATCGATCGTTTGCCGATCGATATGAACTATGTGAATGGGAGGATCGATACGAAGTGTGTATGCACGAGATCGATATGAAATGATGACTACCCATGGGTACGAATAAAGCTGACTCCGATGGATATGAAAAAGGTTGGCCTATGATGGATACGAACACTATGTATCCGAATGAGGTTGACTTCCCAGATTTTGATCGATCCATATCTTAAGCATACAAACTCCGATTGACCTGAAATTTGTAACGTTGGCTTTTATAGCTTCGTCTATCATACCATGTTAATTGTAGCTCAATCCGGACTTAAATAAAATTGGCAAGTATCCATAATAGACCTGTGTATAACCAATCTTCGAAATGGATTGTCCTTGGTTCCTAGTCAAGTTCTTGGTGTATGGCCTTGCCAAAAGGCGGGATGACACCTCACACCATTAATTTCAGAAAAAATTCAACTAAGAAATATTCTTATCCACTTTATTTCTTTCTAAACTATAAATATTAAACGCTATATATGCATTCTAGAAAAAACTACAGACCTTATAAATATATGGTACAGTCCCAGTATACAACTTTTTTTTAACACTGAAGTTTTACTCATCTTCGGTTATGTGAACAACTTTTGAAATACACTATTAACACATAATGCATTGTATTTAAGACTGACCATGGATTCTTACATCTCATGTAAGGTAAGATGCTTTGGTCAATAAGGCACAATCAAGTGGGCGAGATTTTAGACCATATATTTGTACGTGAGGGTGTAGAGGAGTTAAGAGGTACTATTTCTGTAACGACCTGGAATTTCACTACTTTGATATGCAAATATTTAATTAATTTTAAATATTCAATATATAGGTTTTATAATGAAAATAAACTCTTTTAAATAATAAATAATTATGGTGAAATAATTTCCAAACTTAATTTACAAAAATATTTAGTTCGATGAAAAACAGAAAATGTGACTGGAAACCATTTTTTGAATTTTCGACATTTCATCGTATAAAATTTGTTTGAAATGTTATGAACCTTGTTTATATTTGAAACAACATTTAAATGGTTAAGAAGGTAAATTAGTTAGTATATATTGGTATATATACATAGGTATGTATACCTAAGTATATACTTGTACATACTAAAGATGCCTTAAGAGACATGATGTGACACTTCGAAGAATCAAGTACAAACATGTTTAAACATGTTTTTTTGACATGATGAGTGGGGGAATAAGGTGGTGGGATGACATGGCATGCATGGTGGAGGGTGTTGAGGTGGCAAAACAAAAGTGGAGGGCAGAAGTACAAGGATAGATAGGTAATTCTCTTGTTTCTCTTATTTATAAATAGTCTTCCATTCCTTCATTTTTTCTTCTCTTTCTTTTATCATATTTTCCTCATCTTTGATCTAAATGGAGGTATTTTTTTTTCAAATGGTGTAAAATTTCAGTGGCAACAACTTTTATTGATATCAATTTCAAATTTTGAGCTTAATTATGTCCAAATCTCATTTCTTTTAGATCTATTTTCGGACCCATATTTTCAAGTCCGAAAATGATATTTATTTTTTGACCATGTCTTCCTAAAAAACAATCCAAATTGAGTGATTCTTTTTTTGAAATGATAGAGAAAATAATTTCCAAGAATTGTTTTGAACACTTCTCCAAATTTCGAGAGTAACATGACCAAAAATCGAGGAAAAGATGGCCCATTTTCGAGTTGATTTTGTGGTTTTCCAAGCAAGTTCTAAAGTATTTCAAGTTTTCAAAAGAGTTTTACAAAATTTTGGTGAGTAAGCTTCTTATTTTTTGGAAATTTTTTTACCTTTGCATTTATTGACTATTTGCTGATAAAATAATTTGATTGTTTGTTTGAATTATCATATGGTTTGGATGTACATATGTTGCTTGTTTATGGTTTGGCGTAGATTTGTGAATCGAATGTTAAAGTGATGTTTTTGGTTATAAAGTTAAGATCTTTGTCTTGTGTTGGAAGTGATATGGAAAGTTAGTAAGTAAAGTTAGTAAATGGAGATGTTAGTGAGTAAGGTTTGCACTTGAAAGGTATTTGTGTTCAATATAGCGATCTTTTAAGTTTTTAAATTTGATTACTTACCTTGTTTGAAATAAAAAGTTTTTGAAAGTTTCTAATTTATATTAAGTTTATAAAGTAAGTTAAAGTTAAAAGGTAAAGTTTTAAAAGACTATTTGAGATGTTAATTGAGTTTGGAAGTTATGGTATCCATAGTGATAATCACTATGGATGCAGTTTCGATGAAAGTCCGATTTTCGGTTTCATACTTTAAAACTATTTTGAAAAGGTTTTATAAACTTAACAAAAATGTTTTAGAGAGTTAATCAAGTTTTAATTATTAATTAAGCTTGATAATTAATAATTAATTAAGTATTAAACAAGGTTCATTAGTCTTAATTAAATAAAGATTAGTTACCAGTTAATTATCCTTTAAAAGTAAGATTAATTTTTAATTAATTATGAGTTAAGTATATGATTTATTTTTAATTAATTATTAATCAAATATAAGGTCAACTATTTATTTATTTAATTAATCGAGTGTTTAATTATTTTTATTTATAAATTAATTAAGCTTTTAATTTAAAATAATATTGTTATTTATTAAAGGTTTAATTTATTATTTAAGTTTTAATTAAAAGATTATTTAATTAATTGATATTAGTTAACAGTTAATGATTAATAAAGGTTTTAGATTATTATTTAATAATTAAAGGATTAATTCAGGGTCTAATTTATAAATAAATAATTTATTAAAAGTTTAATTAATTTATAATTAAATTACGTTAAAATTTAATAAAGATTAATTATGATTTAATAAAGAGTTTAACTTTTTATTCAATTATTTGAAACTGGATTTTTAAGTTTTTAATCCTTATTTTCCAAGAATTAAATTGTTTTAAAGGTACTTCTTTTTCAAAAATAGTTTTGAATACAAGGGATTCAAATGTGATACCATTAAGTAGATAAACATTGTGAATGAGTTATGTAAATGGTTTAATTGTGTGGACATGTGTTAGCAGAATAAATCCTCGTTCTGCTATAGGTTGATGTTTGATTGTTTGGACATATGATAGCAGAATAAATCCTTGTTCTGCTATAATGTAATTGTTTTATTGTGTGGACATTTGTTTAGTAGAATGAATTACCATATTGCTATAAGTAGTGAATTGTTTATACATCTATTTAGCGGGATAAATCACCATCCTGCTATTATATTATTTGGACATGTATATGCTAGTTGAGTTGTATTGATATGTTATTCCCTGATTTGGATATGAATTGCATTTACATATATGTTGGCTTATGTAAATAAATGGTTAAGTATGAACTTGAAATTGATGTTAAATGGTATCTTAATTACTACCATTGGGACTGCTTATCCCCTTTTTGAAATTATAAAATATGGTTTGAATTAACTTCGATTCTTTAATCAATTTGGGGTTAAGGTTTATAAATAATTTTTTTAAATTATATTATTATTTTATAAAGGTATTTATAAATAATAACTTGTTTATAAAAATGGATTTTATTAAGTAAAAAGGTTTGTTTAAAGTGATTTAAAAGGATGAAAGATATTTTATAAAGGATTTTTCTTAAAGAAGATTTATCAAAGGAGTTTTAAATGGAGAAATGTTTTATAAATGATTTTAAAGGTTTGTAAAGAGGTCTCGTAAATTGACTTGTAGACTTATAAAAGTGTTTTATAGATTGATTTTGTTTATAAAGATATTTAAATGTGAAGGGATCTTTTAAGAGGGAACAATAAAGGATAACTTTTATAAAGGATAAGTGGATCGGTTTATAGTAAGTAATGTTTTCAAAAAAAGAAATTTGAAAGGAGGAATTTTCAAATGTTTTGATAATATACTTACATTCCTAGGATATGTACAATTTTTTTTCCAAGTATAAAAGGAGAAGTAAGGGTTTTGGAAATAGTGTTGTGTAAAGATCTTTTGATCAAGTTTTATAAAGTGATTTTTATTAACCAAAGGTTAAATTAATAAAGGCTTAGTGGATCCCATATGGAATTAAATCAATGTTTGAATGATTGTTTATTTGATAGTTAAATAATCGACTATCAAATCTAGATCTAAACCTAACTTTGGAAATATCTAGGAGAAACACGTGAGTTATATGGCATAGTCATCCCCAATGATGTTGTATCGTGCATACAAAATCTCGTTTCATTCTCCTAGGATAAATTATAGGGAAATCCGTCTACTAACGGTTAGGAGGTGATCTCCGCTCTTATATTGTTTGTTTATTTCCTAAAGAATGGGGGTTGAGTTTACGGGAAATTATCGGAAGTTTTTTCGAAGAAACCGTAGTCAGATATGTTATCCGAAAATCATTTCGATCCAACTCAAGCATTTCGAACTGAAGACATCTTGAAGGGTATGGAATCGAAGATGGAGTTTTAAAGTGCAAGGGCTATTTGCTACCAACTCTAAAGGTGATTCCAAAATGAGTGCAGTGGAGGTAGTGCCTTCGGTTCGTTCATCACCTGAACGATGAATGGATGAATGTTGACATCACGTCAGTGTTAGAATTCCAAATGGGGAATGCTATATAAAGTTAAAACTTAGCCTCAAACGTCATCCCGGGAAATAATAAAAATCGGGCATACAGCAGGGCCATGTGGATCGCTCCCATCAGGGTATGGTCATCCAAATCTAGATCGATTACTATCTACTCATGTATGCTTCGGTGCCCAAAGTGGGGTGATCATGTTCGGTACTACTAGTCAAGTAGTAGGCCAGTCCTATGTGGTAGAGGTACAAGATGTTCTTGTCAGACCACGGTACATTTTATCTAGAGATGTATCATCAGAAGGTAGTCCCTTACCTTATCATAATATGGTATCCATTCACCAATACACGCCTTTACGGTTTTAGATGTACTCAATTATGTTGAAATGTGAGATGCAAGCATTTCAGTTATATTCAATTTTACTTGAAATGTTAGACATTACTATAATATTACTGGGTTTTCTATAAAATCTTTTGGTTACCCTAAGGTAAAAATCCATCCGTATTTATATGCGGCCCGATCTTACAAGAAACCTTTGATTTTAGAAGGGTTTTAAACATAATAATTCAGTTGTTTGAGTTTACTCACACCAGACCTATGTCCGACCCGGAGTTTTATTTTCTTTCCCTAAAACTCTTGGATGCTCAAATTTTTATGGGCAACCAAGTAGTTCAAGTTTTTCACGGATGCATCTTGAAGGAGTTTGGAGCAGGAGGCTTGATCGATAGCTAGTTATTATCTTGTTTCTGCTGTATTATATATCAGTTAGGTAGGGAGAGACTGTTATAACTGTCCAAGGGTAGAATTGTATCAATATGACTTTGATGTATCATTTTGAAACTAACTTTGTAAAGAATTATGTTGATTAATATATTTTATTCCATTACGTTGTGAGATTCTGTGATTATTTAGTTTCCGCTTATCTTCTATCTTCTTTCTTTCCCTTAACAATCGGTCTTTCCGACACTTGAATGCTCAGCACACAATACAGCGGACGTAATAGTGTCAATATTTGAGGGTCGAAAAAATCGGTTCGTTACAATTTTAGACCATATGTATTGTGAAATAATTTTAACGTTAAATTAATAAATGTATTCTTCTGTAACATGAGTTCAATAATATAATATTTGGAAATAATTTTAAGGCTAAACTAATAGTTCTATTCTTCTTCATTTTTTTCCTTATTTTATAATTATAGATTTTAGGGGATAGAATCACAAATTAATTAATTTCTTAAATGTACAATAATAATGACTCGAAACTTGCAGTTGACCATAGGCGTTTGATGTTTGCGATTGTATATTTCTATTCTATTCTATTTTTCAAAGGAAATCTTACCCACAGAAAATTAACATAGCGAGTATGCATAGGTCCTGCACCAAAACTTATTATTTAAATATGATGTTGGATACGTGTTTTAACTACCGATTCTTTAACATATATATAAAACAAAACATCAAAAAATTGCACTGCTTGAGATTACCGCAATAAATATAATATGTAAAACATATGGTATTTTTTTATTTTATTTTTATTATAGTATATGATGTGATCAGTTTAGGATGGAAGCTAATTTGAATAAGACTTTGTACATACTATGTTATAATATTCGACTCCAAGACTCTGTCAACATAAAAAAATGTGTATTTTATCTAACCTATTCACAATTTTTGCACATGGTTATATGAGATCTATATTAACATGAGAATATATCCTATTCAACTTGGTAACTTATTTTTTTCTAGGCTATTGTATCATATTTGACACATTCCTCCGTAATATGGTAATTTATTTAAGAAATATTTAATTAAAATATTTGTATTTACTTGATGATATCATTCAAATTGGATAATGTTTTCTATTTACAAAAGTTCTTTATGCATACACATAACAAAAATCATTATCATCCTTACATTAAGCAGAGCATACAACACAATTTATCGACCAAACAATGGATATTAAACACTGTGATAAGCGGAGGTCGATGCAAAAAGATGATACATCTCCAAAAGCACCTTCAATAAGGATAGTGCACATGTCAAGGAACCAACAAATGATGATAAAAATTATCTCACAACAGATGGTTTTTGGGATGATAAATTTACTTCTGAAGTGGTGAGTGATATATCAATCAAAAAATTTGAAAAAATAATATAACAAAATCTTATTGTCATATCAGTTTCTCTTGATCTTTTTGCAGGTGAAATTTATGGAAGAAAATGGATAGTTATGAAATAAATTTGAATAAAAAGTCACTACGTTGGAATTAAAAAATTAACATTTATTTTAGTCGACCTTTCTGGTGTTGCAGCCCTTGTTATTAATAAGGAAATCACTACATATTCTCTACTTTCATCTATTCCAATTTTAAAATAAAATTTTGATTAATATTAATGTTCGAAAATAGTATAATTACCTTATTTTTTATGTGGTGTTGGAATTCAGTTTCATTCTAATAATTTTAATGTTATAACTATTGTCTCCTTAATAAGTACCATCAACTGTTATATGAAACAAAGTATTTAAAGTTAAAAAAATTAATAACCTGACAATATTTATTTTTCAGCCGGCTGTATATCAAAGATGAATAGTCAAAGGAGACAAAATAGTACAATACATATTTCAACTGATGAACAAAGAGAAATGCATCGAATGAGAGATAAGAAAGAAGGAGAGCTATGAGTCAAGAACAAAGAGAAAATTATCTAGCTTGTCGTTGTGAAATGTATCGACAAAAAAGAGAAGGATCCCAAAACGCATCTTTAGGAAGAAATATAAATACTACAAGCAATGAATTTCATAATTATCGACAAGAAAGAAATGCAAGAAAACAAAGAGAACAAACAAAAACCACATCTGTTGAGAAAAGAAAACATATTATAGATGACATACCACGATCCACCAAGAGCAGAGCGATCATCACAAAATAAAAATCGACTACAAAGGCGTCAAACTGTGAGAAGAAATGTTAGAATTCATAATGTTGCAAAAAATTTCAAAGATCATATAGGATTTTGAAAACATTTATTGAAACAACCAACATTTTGTCGACATTGTTCGACAAACTTATTTTGACACGAGAGTGGATCATTGTGTTGTTCAAATGGAAGAACCATACCCCCCTAGTGCATCACCAAATGAGCTCTTGGAACTTTACAAGGACATAGGTGCAGATGGTATACATTTCAAAATAAATATTCGATCAGATAACCATGTATTTTCCTTCGGTTCAATGGGAGTTCATGTCAATGAAAATATAACAAGTGAAAGAGCTGGTATTCACACTTTCTGTGCTCACGGATGTATATATCGCAATATTGCAAGCCTACTTCCTAAAGAAGGAGATAGACCTAGATTTCTAATACATACACATACATACATACATACATACATACATACATACATACATACATACATACATACATACATATATGATACATATTATGAAATTAAAAATTGAATAGTAGAAAATAAAGACTTGAATAGAGGAATAATGGAAAGGAAACGATGTATATTGGATGAGAATAATGATTTTGCTCAATATTTTCGTCGAATTTCACAACTTCCCAAGATCCATAATTATGAATTTATAATTGAAGAAAAACCATTGCACCAACAATATGTGCCGCCTATAGCTTCACAAGTTTCCGCAATGATGGTTGGTCAGGGTAGGACAAGTCTTATAAATGGTAGGGATATTTTTCTACATATGACGATGGGTCAGCTTATGATAATTCCAAAAACACATGGTTATTATGACCCTTTGCATTATCCTCTTCTACTACCTTATGAAAGTTATGGTTGGGACCTTAACAACCATAATATAAATGGAACTCCTGTAACATGCCGTGAGTACTATGTTTATATTATATAGGTACCAAGTATTTTTACATGCACAAAATTATAAATTTATAGCTAGCATCATCATATGATAAAACCAATTAATTATTAAGCATAAATCTAAACACAATTAATGACACGATGGATTTCATTCTTTGGATTCACACTAGAAGTCAAACGTAAATAAAATAGGCATCGAGATCTAGCGGTTCTGATCAACTTAAGTAATTATATATATATATATATATATATATATATTCTGTTTAATATTTCTAATCAACTAAAACTATAGATTCGCTTTCAAGATACTTCTCTCTTCTTACATAGAAGATGTTTATTACAACAATATGTCGTGGATAATTATGTGAAAAATGAAAGTGGTAAAATGAGATGCTTAAATCAATAACAACATCATATTATATCAGAATTCTATGTGGGACTTTAAGATGCATTGAATGTTGGAGAAAATTATGTAAGTACGACACTTTTCCCTTATCTTTGGTCTGTTTATATAATATACACATACACATACACATATACACATATGTACGTACATACAAATTATTTTATATCAATTTTTTTTTGATATAGGTAACATAGGCAGAAGAGTAATATTACCCTCTTCATTCAATTGAATTCTACGTAATATGTACCAGTGTTATTAAGATGCAATGACTTTAGTATAAAAGTTAGAAAGCCTGATTTGTTCATTACAATGACATGCAATCCTACATGGATGAAATCACATCAGAACTATCACATGAACAAACTTCCCAAAATCGCCTAGATCTTACTATTAGAATTTTTGTGCCAAAATATGAAGAATTAAAGCATGATATATACAACAAACAAGTTCTTGGATTGGTTGCAGCACATTCATGCCATCGAATTTCAAAAAAGAGGATTACCCCATGCTCATATGCTTATTATTATAGACAACAAAGATAAATTACATAGCTCAGATGATTATGATATCACCGTAAGAGCTAAAATCCCGAATCATGATTAAGAACCAGAGTTGTATGATACTGTTATTAAATGGATGCTTTATGGGCCATGTGGAAGACAACAGCCAAATGCTCCTTGTATGAAAGATAGAAATTGCAAAAAAAATATCCCGAGCAATTTTCATCATGCACTATCTATGGTAATGATTCATATCCTATTTATCAAAGGCGGGATAATGGTATAAATATCGCACTCGACAATGATAGTGATATTACAATGGATAATCATTGGGTTGTTCCACATAACCCATGGCTGCTGAAAAAGTATGTAGTATCAAATCTGTCAAATATTTATACAGTATGCATACAAATGTCTGGATCGTGTGACAATGGAAATTCATCCAACGTTTGAAAATGATGAGATTCAAAAGTTTTAGATGCAAGGTTAATATATCCCTAAGAGGCCTTTTGGAGAATTTTGGAAAATTCATTCATATGATATATCCTTTAGTTCAACATCTATGATACATCTTCTAAGCAGGCAACAAGTGACTTATCATGCTAATCAAACTGTGCCTGATGTTTTATTAGATGAGAACCTCACTACATCAATGTTAATTGAATTCTTCAACACAAACTCACAGGATTCAGAAGCAAGACATTTTTTATACCGTGAATTTCCAGAGAAACACACCTGGATATCAGATATTAAAAAGTAGCGATGGAGAGAATCATATAAAAAGGTCATAGGATGAATTTACAATGTTTTTCCATCAAAAGGAGAACGTTAATTCTTGCGAATTCTTTTGAATCATGTAAAAGGACCAACATCATTTGACTATCTTCTAATCATCGATGGTATCAAATACCTAACGTTTCGGCAAGCAGCGGAAAAGATGGTATTACTTGAAGAAGACCAAAATATAAGGGCATGTTTGGTTGAAGCATCAAACAGCAAATGCCGTCATCTACAACAAGATTATTTCTGACGATCTAAATTTGTTGTGAACCAATGGGAGTGAGAAAATTATGAAAAGAATTTTTCTATCGTATGGTTGAAGATTATCCAAGTTCAAGTGCAATGGCTCGATCTACACTTGAGAATTGTCTTCTACATGATCTTAATGATCTATTAATTAACCATTATAAACTACTATCAAATTTTGGTCTTCCAAGTATTAGGAATGATATAGATGATAATTTCCTCGCTTCAAAATTGATAGAGAAACAATTTTATATTGCGACGCTTAAAGAGGACTTTACATTTAATGAAAAGTTAAATGAATGTAAAAATATATGCATATACTACAATAACTAATGCGGTTTACAATAAGGAGAGCAAAATATATTGCATAAATGACCTTAATGGGACAAGAAAGTCCTTTCTTTATAAAGCAATACTTGCAAAAGTTAGACAAGATGGTTCAATTACACTTGCAACAACTACATCGAGGATAGCCGCAACAATCTTACTTGGTGGTCGAACAGCACATTCGCAGTTTAAAATCTCATTCAATCCAACTTCAACATCAATGTGTACGATTCCTAAATAGTCCTAAGTGGCTGAAGTTATGAGATTAGCGGCTGTTCTTATTTGGGATAAAGGAATAATGACCCACAAATATGTTTTTAAAGCATTGGATAGAAATTTGAAAAACATATTGGGAAATGACATGCCATTTGGAGGTAAAGTTATAATCATCAAAGGAGATTTTAGACAAATTTTACCAGTTGTACAAAATGGTACAATATCAGAAACAATTGATGCATGCATAGTTAAATCATCATTATGGAAACATGTAGTAATGATACCTCTCACACAAAATATGAGGGAAAAAGTAGATCCATTCTATGCGGATTTCCTACTATGAGTTGGTGATAGAAATGAGCCACATATGTGGGAACATGATAAGAATCCTAGATGAAATGGTTATTCCATGAGAAGATGAAAAATCAATAACTATTCTAATCAATTCAACTTCTCCAAACTTATACGTGAATACATTCAATACAAAATATATGATTACACGGGCTTTGATAACCCCACTTAGTGAAAGCGCGGATATGTTAAATGATCAAGTTATAAATCTTTTTCCCAATGATCATCACGTTCGCTACTTTTTTGATTCTATAGAAGATGATATAGAAAATATATACTAGCTTGAATATTTGAATTCGATAAATCTGAGTGGTCTTCCCCCACATAAATTGGTCTCAAACAAAGATGCACCAATTATGCCAGTAAGGAACCTCGATCCAAAAAATGGATTATGCAACGGTACATGACTTATATGCCGTGAACTTCACAGTAACATCATAGATGCAGAGATTGTCATCGATTACTTTGTTGGAACTTGGGTTTTCTTACCAAGAATACCTATTAAGCCATCCGAATATATCGTTTACCATTTATTTTATTATGTAAACAGTTCCTTATAAGACTAAATTTTGCTTTAACTATTAACAAAGCTCTAGGGCAAATGATTCCAAATGTTGGAATTTACTTACCCCAAGATGTATTCTGCCATGGTTAACTTTATGTCGCATTATCAAGAGGAGTTTCAATGAAAAACACCAAAGTTTTAGTAAAAAATGATGAAGTTAAAGGGAAATTTGGAACCTACATTAGAAATGCTGTATACAAGGATGTGCTAATATCTTCAAAGGGACAAATTTGATATCCTTTTTCTATTAGTTATTTCCTTTTGTGATGTTTGACACAAATTTACAATTTTTATTTTTAATTCTTTTTTTAAATAATACAAGCTTGTAGAATAACAATCGTCAATAATGAAATAAATCTTCATTTTATTTATTATTTTATATTTAAAAGTTTGCTTTCGTGCATGCCATTTGTATGTCAATTTGCACTTGCAAATTATGTATTTTTCTGTTATATATATATTCTTGCATTTTCGAAACATATGTTGTTTGTACTATTTAAATGCACGCGCGTATTGCATCAGTGTATGCCATTAGGACTTAAATATAATAGCTTTGGTGTAATACTTTTCTAGTATCAACATCAGCTTTCAAAAGCGCCCCTTTATAGATATTAACAATTGATAATATAACATAAAAATAGGATTTAGCAAATATACTTTTTTGCAAATTCATAATGCGCTTTTATATATACCAAACTTAATATCACTTAAAAATATGATCTAATAAATAAACTTCCTGCACATTTTCACTCTTTATTAATTGATAACGGAAACAAAAATTCAAATTAGCAAAAAAATTAAACAATGCAACATATAAATAAAAATTCAAACCGACTACGCGTGATTCCAATGCAAAAACATTGCTAAATATTTATGAAAATCATTTCTCTTGAATATGTTAGATACATATACTTTGTAAAAAAATCAATTTACCCGCGAAGGGTGTGCTATTGTCACGCGCGAAGCACGTGCCGTAACACTTATATGCCAACAAAAGGTCAGGACCACCGTGAAAAAAAAATTAAAATCTATCCTCAAACGTATATTTTTAAACATAAACAATGTTAAAAGTTCAGAACACTATTCCAACAAAATAATTGCCTTTTTCTTAACATTTTTCAGTTTATTTTTATCCGAACTTCATAGAAATTTAAATTAAATAAGTCTACAAGGATCTTTGATATAACTTACTTGCCATCAAAATGGTATGGCATTGACATGTTCCTTGCGACCACCATCTCCTTTATTTAAAAGAAAGACAAGTTTTTGTTTTAGGCCATGAAGAAAATTTATTTGAAGTTTTGACTTCGTTTGCTTATTGTGAAAATTAGCTTTTTTTTCCACCATTCAGTCTTTTTATACCCGCACACTTTAAAAATACGCATTTAAAATCTTTTCTAGACAAAAATTATACTTATGCACTTTGAATTTACGTATGTACAAATCAAAAATTTGTACACACTACGCACAATGCATGTTCAAAAAGGCTGAATATGAGAAAAATGACTATTTTTATATAAGTTTGAAACGAAGCCAAAACTTTAAGTAAATTTTTTCGAAAGCCTAAAACTAAAATTTGTCCTATGATAAACAACTGAGAAGTTGTGCTTATTTAGTTTATATTTTTTTATTAATTGGATTATTTAATTTTTATTCTTTTTATTAATTGAATTCAAGTCTAAATAATAACTAGATAATTGTAAAGTGTGTGTGTATAACCATTAAATATATAGGATCTCTATAATAATTTATAACATTTATAAATTATTTCATTAAATTAACTTCAGTCATCATACATTGAAAGTCTCCCTTGAATGACTCATTGATGTGAACTCTTAACCTTTTGTAGTACTTAAAAAATTTAAATACTGAAGCATGTATGGACTATGTTGAAATACAATATGGACACGATTTCATTCACTTATAGATTATCTAGATGGAAAACCACTTTTGATCATTTTAAAACGACACCTTTCAACAACAATATGTTGTGCACCTATATCTTTTCATCCTCACTTGTATCTCTTAGACATCTAGAGTTTGACCAATGGTGACCAATACTCTAACGTACGTCTATATCTAACTTCAAAGTGCGACATTCAAAGTCACTTGGTTCAGTTTGATAATAATTAATGATTAAGCGTATTAGGCTAGATTTTTTTACTTCATGTCGTATTCCAATTACGACGACACTAATGTTTGTATCGAATTAGACAAACTATCTCTTAAGTAGTATTTTACTTTATGTTGTGAACACACATAATTATAACTGTAACATGTATTGGAATTGGGCCAACTCGTAGATGGAAGAAATGAACGAATTTCAAATTTTTTGTAATTTTGGATTTTTACTGGGAGTATGAAGCCCATTTCATTTAGAATAATTTTCTTTTAGATAAAATCATTCTTTTATTTAATTTTATAAATAAAGTTTTAGTTTATATTATTTTATATATGTTTGAATATGTGTATCATATACACATATGTGTGTGGATGCACTTGTAGCATAATAAAGTGTGCATGGTTTGACGTGCCCATATATAAGTGTTGGGATTTATATTGCGACAGACATGTTAACCCTTTTAGTATTCAATATGCTATCTAAATGAACACACACACACACAAATATATATATATATATATATATATATATATATATATATATATATATATATATAAATCTACGTATGTGTGCACACATCAAATGTTTTATATAATAATAAAAAACTGTTTTGTTCACGGAGGACATGGCTGTAAGTAATTAGGCAGTTGCAACTGGAGACCTTTCTCCAAAACCACCAGATCGGCCACCAAACTTTACACCACCATCATCTACCTGGAATTGGTCATGGGTTGAGATGGTTAGAGGGATACGTGAACAAGGTACAGAGGTTGAGGACGTGGATCTAGACTTCATAGCGCCTGTTCATGCAAATGGAAAATCATTGTTTTAGATTCCAGATTCTAATAGACTTGATGCTGAGAAGAAATGGATAAATAGTATCATGGCTTATGTTCTTGGAAGTTGTCCCCTCTTCGCTCAATTTACTCGATTTGTACAGAACGTCTGAAAGCCATCGGGAAAGGTAGGTATCTTTTACAAAAATGCGGCTTTATAATCATTAGATTTGAATTAGAAGATGATTGCGTGCCAATTATCAAGACCGGGCCATATACTTTTAAAGCATGCATAATCATTTTGAAATTGTGGAGAAGTGTTTTGAAATTAACTCGGAGACTGCTGTAGTTTTATCCTAATTTTTATCAAGTTACATGATTTAAACCTAGAAGTATATAATAAAGAAGCAATCAGTCGTATTGCTAATACACTTGTGAAGCTTAATTATAAGGATGGATAATAATACGGCAAAAAAAATATGATTGCACTTTGAAAGAGCTTTGGTTGAAATCGATTCAGATTTCCACTGCCCTAATTCAATACAAGGTTTACTTTCTTATAGTACAATAATTGATACTGAAATTTCATATGAGTACAAACCAAAACCTTGTGATAACTGTAAAGTTTTGGCCATAGCACAAGAAATTATGGCATTTCTTTTCAGCAAACTCGAAAGCCAAATACTCAGAATACAAATAACACTACATAATCCAATTTTCAAAGTTCATAACAGTCCAAGAGGGGAGTCCACTTCTCCCCATACGCTTGTGGATGAACTAAATGCAGATATTCCTACAACCAGTACTACCACAATGGCACATCATTTAAATGTACATAAAGGGAAAGAAAAACTTGACACTCCTAATAGATTTTTCTGCCTATCTATGCAAGAGGAAGAAGACTATACACCATTCCAGTATCCAAACTAATCTTCCTCTAAAATGTCTTCCGATTATCCCACCAACAAGCAGCCTTCAACACCGGATTCAATTTCATATAAAACAGACCAAAAAGGTAGTACTGCTATACCCAAGAGTTTAGAACACATCTCGGATAAAGCGCAACCAAAACAAGAACAAGTTACCGATCTACATTCTAATTCTAAAGTCCTGTCACTGGCTAGTGACTTAATAGACAAGCAACAACATTCCATTGAGGAAATTGCACAACACATTGAAGAACAGGAAATAAGATAAAGTCAAGAAGAATGTCCTTCACATGCTTGATGCTAATATGAAATATAAGTAGAAGCATGAGAAACTACACACTCCAACAGCTCCTCCTAAAAGATCTACTAGGGGCACAAGTATGGTTAAATGAAGGCCATGACATTGAACGTGAGAGGTTTGAGTACTGATAACAAAATGTTATCAGGGTACAAACTTCTATAGTCTCATAGGCTCTCTACAATAGCCTTATTAGAGATAAAAATAAACGACATATAGGTATTAAAAAAATTTATGGCCAATTTTTTCGCTAATTGGACTTGTTTTCATAACAATGACATGGGTCCAAAGGAAGAATTCTAGTCATCATTGACATCATAGTGTGGACTACTAGCGTCTCAGACAAAAATCCTCAGCAAATTACTATTGTTTTATCTATCTCTAGGGTTTTCAGTGTACGACTACTTTTGTTTATGCTAGTAATTCCTTTTCTGAAAGAGAGAATCGATAGAGTGAACTTATTCTCAACTCATCTACTATTTATATTCCATGGATAGCTTATGGTGATTTAATAATGCTTTAAACCCTAATGATAAGAAGGGAAGATTGCATGTTGCATTTTCTTATCTTACCAGTTTTAATAATTGTATTTTACAGTATGGCCTTGCTCAATGTTCTTTACAGGGTTGTAAATATATATGGAGGAAAAGGGGCATGGCAACAAATATTGATAAAGTTCTTATTAATCAGGATCTTATGCAAATCTGCCCTCAATTAAGCACAAATGCACTGCCTACAAATTTAAGTGACCATACTCCTATATTGATTGGTGTTATAGATATAATCAAACAAGACAAAAATGCTCTACTCAGATGCATAAATACTTGGCATACTTTCGATGGTTATGAGCAATGTGTTACTGAAGGGTTCAAAGTTAATACTTGGAGGGGTCTCACACATAATTTTGTCACTAAACCGAAGTAGAAAAAAAGAAAATTTAAAAGCATGGAGCAGAAACATGGACAAATTTGTGTAGTTAAACAGTTGCAGGAAGAATACCATAGTAATTTCCTCCAGACCAATGCAGACCTTAAGGACTTATTATTATATGACAAAATGATGCATATAAGTGTTGATTTGAGAAATCAAACTAAACGGCATAATGAACTACTGATGCAAAAAAGCAAAACTTATTGGTTGCAAGAAGGGGATATGTAACACCCCACAATTTTAACAATAGAATATTAAAATGTAATTTAAATTTTTAATTGTTAGATAACAAAACACTTATTGTACTTGGCTTTTACAAACAGATGAATTGGGTCTCAAAACACTCGTGGTTAAGACCATTTTTCCAACGCGAGAAAAATGAGCATAAATTTGGCTATGTTTGGAGCCGATTGTTTTCGGAGTGAATATTGACTTTTAGAAAGGACTGAGAATTGAATGTTGGGCTAAGGCCCATAAGCTGGCTTAATAGTTAGCTAACTCCTTCATTATTTTCATTCATTTCTGGTTCACCAAATACTCCTCTTGTCGTTCTCTAATTACTTCTCTAATTACCCCTTAATCTCAAAAGTCTGAATCAATAATTAATGCTCAAATAAAATTCCTAAATTCAAACTAACATCATAATTCCTCTCTACTCATTCCACACATAACCCATGAAGGAATTAACATAAGGTGATATTTCGAGCTAGATCTCAACTTTAAAGAGAACTTGGATTTGGGTTTTGATGGTTTGGAGCATGGTTTGAAGAATAAGTGGTGCGTGGGTTGATTCTCCTTACTAATTTATATGTTTTACTTCATATTTTTGTTTATTGATGATTATAGAATTATACAAAGTGATTTGAAGATTATTTGAGTTGATTTGGGCTTATGTTTGTATTATAAACATGATTATATTAAATCATTATTTGTTTAAGAACTTAATAATTATTTTTGAAAATAAGTAGTAACCTAAGAATTTGATTTTCTGTTAATTGAGTGATTACATCTGAGGTAGTGATATATTAGAGACTACTTACTTGTGATAATTA
This sequence comes from Allium cepa, assembly GCA_030765085.1. Classification (NCBI taxonomy): domain Eukaryota; kingdom Viridiplantae; phylum Streptophyta; class Magnoliopsida; order Asparagales; family Amaryllidaceae; genus Allium; species Allium cepa. Next base: position 834,474,132 of record CM060941.1, read on the forward strand.
AGTGCATGCCATTAGTTAGTGCCTATTAAACTAGTTTAAATGATTCGGAAAAGTTAGTAAGCTAATTACGTGAGTTTTGAACTCTTCACTTATAATTAAAGTGATTAGAAGGTTAATGAAGCTTAATTAGTATTTATAAATATTTTTAAGTAGAGGAATGGTTTTTATAATTAAAGAAGGTATTTTATAAAATGATACGATATTTTGTAAGATAGTAAATGAAGCTTAATTATCATTTATAAAAGGGTTATATGATTTTATAAATGAAGTAAAGGTTTTATAAAATGGATAATCAAATAGTAATATGAAGTAGACTTAATTTTAACGAGGCAATTAAGTATTCAAAGGCTTAAAATGGACTTTTATTAAAAAGAGTTGGTAAAAAGAAGCAAGATTTGGTTAAATAATAAATGAATTACTCAAATATATGTTTATGTATATGAGTGTTGTTACCCGGTTACTTGGCACGGCTACAAGATGATAATTATAGAGGTTTTGATTGAATCGAGACTAAACTCGAGCCAGTGAAAGGTAAGGAAATATATGAAATTGATTCAATTTGAGTGGTTCGGCCTATATACACCGGTCGGCCTGTATGCATGGTTCAGCCGAGGAAGGGTGGACGCGTGTCATTTAGTTTTGTGAGATGGCGTGTGTTGCTCGGTTGGGAAAGGTGGTGGAAGGAGCTCAACACATTTCGCTCGGCCAGAAATGGGAAAACGAGATGGCTCGGTCTAGGTGCTTAGTAGATGCCACTCAGTATGAATTGTTTGACACGTCTCGTTCGGTCTCTACAAGTTTTGTTCAGAGTGGCTCAGCCAGTTTGGGGAGACTAGGTGGTTCGGTCTAGATGTTCCAGCAAATACCGTTCGGCCTGGACGAGCTTACAGGCATCGTTCGGTCGTGGTGGGGAGGCTGTTACCGTTCGATCAGGAGTGGTTCGGCACGAGTGATTCGTGGTATTTGTTTGGTGCAAGGTGAGGGAGATTTCCCACTCTTAAAGTCAACGGCGAACTGAGGAGTTCGGCATTGTTCTGCTTCGAGACTCACTGCAAGTTGTCACGGTCCTGTGAAAGCTTGCTTCGAGTCATTTGCTAGACGACCACCAATAAACTCACTGGTTTGGCATTTCTCAATCGGCCGAGAGTCGTTCGGCACACCTGGACCGGCCAACCTGAGAATACCGCATTTGGGCCGAGTCAGCTTAGCCATGGGCCCACGCAGGTGAGTAGTCTATTTTCATCTATAAACAGATTGGCAGGGGTGCAGTGAAAATTGACATTTTATAGGGAACTCTCAGGATACTCTGCCATTTTTTGTACTCGCTTCTTTCAGTTCAAACTTGTATTCGAGTTATTGGTTTACGGATTGTATATGTTTTCAAGTCATTGAGAAAAGCAATAAAGATTACATAAGTAGTGGACGTAGGCAGTTACGCCGAACCACTATAATTCTTATGTTTTTGTTTCTGCAATTAGTTTTGCATACATTCCTCTATTTTAATTTATTATCTTCTTTAATCTCTCTACATAAATCTTTTCTTGAGTTTTAGTGACCAATTTTGATGCTAATATTTTGGTGCTTTCACTGAGAATAACATTCTCAGGCTGTTAGGATCTACTTTGCCGCTACTGGATTGAAGAAATCCCCTAAAGAAGATCCAATTTTATTCACAAGAAGTTCATAGATTCTACTCAGAGTTCCGACCGATAAATCTACAATGGGAAGACCACGTACCAGATCAGCCTCCCACAATGCTGATGTCAACGAGACCGCTAGCGTCCAACAAGTAGGACCCATCAATGAACAAGCTAATCCAGATGCAGGAAACACCACCATCCTAAACCAAACAGAAGTAGTCACTAGAACAGAGTTCAACGAGCTGATGAGAGAACTCGTGGAACGCAAGAGACAGCTTAATGAGCAGATTCAAGCTAACACCAATCTCATGACCTAGCTTACTCAACAACACCATTAGAATGCTAGAGGAAGTCCCGCTACCTACTCATCATCTAACAGCTCCGCTTCGTCTGATGAACACACTAGGCATAAATGCCGTAGAATTGAAATAGTGCAAACATGTGTAGTAGATCAATCCAGCAAGAATGGTCCAGGTTCCTTACCTGGAGCCGTGGTTCCTCATTTGCACCTAGGAAACTGCTCTCAAGTTGGAATAGGAAACTTAGGATGTGGAGCACGAGTGGAAGCTAACCGACTGGTTCACTAGGAACGCAATGAAGCAGGTCCCCAAGACACTCGTTTGGGAGATCACCAACCAAGGAGGCACCAGCCGAGATGGTCACGCAGGACGGAGTCTAACTTGCCACCTCCCATCCAGACCCCGGACTTGTCAGCCATGGTTAGACAGCTGATGAGGGAAAATCAGGGCTTACCTAACGATGATTGGAGCATAGATAGAAGTCATACTCCATTTACAGATGCTATCCTACATGCTGAATACCCCCGGAAGTTTAGTATGCCGACTATTCCGGCCTATGAGGAGAAGACTTATCCCCGATAGCATGTAATGAGATATGAGTGGATGCTGGACTTGGCTAGGGCAAATGATGCGACTAAATGTAGATGTTTCCCAATAACCTTATCTAGAATCATTACCATGTGGTTTACCAGACTTCCTCCACGATTAATCTCAAAATTTGATGAGTTAGCGTCGAAATTTGTGGAGCAGTTCAGAATCCATACCACTCATCCAAAAGATGTGATGTATTTATCCAGTGTAATCCAGGCTCTAGGGGAGTCCTTAAAGGATTATTTGCAAAGATTTCACGTTGCTGCTATTGAAGTTAGCAACGCGAATGATCATGCTATTCTCATCGCCGTGATGCGAGGGGCAGATCTGGACTCGGAGTTTGGTGATGGCTGGCAGGAAAACCTCAGGCTACTCTGGAACCTTTTTATTTAAAGGCCCACCAGTTCATAAGAAGGGAGGAAGCTAGGTGGACGCGGCGAGGCAGTGCGCCAGGGCCTGGCAAAGAGATGGTGAAAAGCAACATTGTGATAAAACAGGCTAGCGATAATTGTGGAAAGGTTCAGGTTAATGTTGAAAACAAGTCGAGCAGTCTAAAGCATCCGGAGGGGGAAATTCCGAAAGGAAGAGTGAAGCCGGAAAGTGGAAACCAAGGATCCCGACCTACAATGAATACACTCCTCTGAACACATCTTTGGAGAATATTTATATGTCAACTTGTAACACCTTCCAATACCGAAAGCCGCACCCAAAAGAATCCACTAAGGAACAAAAGCAGACTGGGAAGTACTACCGGTTTCATGAGACCTATGGGCACAACACCGAGGAGTGTAGACATCTCCATAATACTATAAAAAACTGATTCGACAAAAGAAGTTACAGTAGATTGTTAAGAATCTGTAGGAAGGAGGACAAGGAACGTCCGACCTCGGTCGCGGGCAGGCTCCACATCACCCTGAGGAACCTGCTCAGACAGTAGGTAGACTGATCATAAACACCATAGTCGGTGGGCCTCATCCAACAGACAAGAGTTGGAAAAAATGAAACGCTATGCTAATTCCTTGAAACATGCAGACTTTGAATGCTGCTCGAACTCGAAAATTGGGACTTAAGCGAAACAGCAACGAATGATGACAGATGATATAGTGTTCAGAAGTAGAGATGCCGATCAGGTGGAGGCACCTACAATTGACCCGATAGTCATCTCAGCCATGAATGTGCCAGCGTCTGTGAGAAGGATATTGATTGATTGTGGGAGTTCTGTCAACATTATATTCAAGAAGGTGTACGGCCAAATAAAGATGGAGGCGAAAGATTTAAAACCATCTAAAGCACGTATTCATTGTTTTAATGGTGTAGCAACTGATGCGATAGGTTTTGTTGAATTACCGGTTGAGTTAGGAAAAGGTGAACGTAGGAGGGTACAGATCTTGCCGTTCATTGTTTTGGATGATGATTCCCCATATAATGTTTTTCTGGGCCGATCGACCCTGGCGGAGTTTAGGGCAGCTTTGGCCCCATGGTGTTTGACTTTGAAATTTCTGACCGATAGAGGGGTTGGTGTTGTGCATGGCGATCAAGCAACTGGTCGTGCATATTATGTGGCTGAGCTAAGAGAGGCCCAGTGAAGAGAGAAGGGAAAGGTTGCGGACGACTCTGTCCGCATCCACGTTGCTTAAAATTGGCAAGTAATGCCCGAGTCTTGGCTCGGGCAGCAGAGTCAGATCTACAGAGACATAGATTCGAGAGACGATGATGAAGAACCTAAAGAGTCTAAAGCAGCACCGGCTGAATTGATGATTGACATTCCAATCAGCCATGACGACCCATCACGTGTGCTGAAGATTGGATCACAAATTAACCCCTTGATGACTGAGGATCTTGCTGATTTCCACTGCACGAATCTGGATGTTTTCACTTGGACACATTCTGATATGTGCGGAATTTCTCCTGTCACAGCGAGTCATATGTTGAACATAGACCCGAAATACTTGCCGGTGAAGAAAAAAGGAAAGGTATGGACCCAGAGAGGTCCGCTGCTCTTAGAGAGGAAGTGGAAAAACTCAAAGCCAATGGGTTCGTCCACGATGCCCTCTACTCAAAATGGGTCTCTAACCCCGTACTAGTGAGAAAAGCAAATGGAAAATGGAGGACCTGTATTGATTACTCAGACCTAAACAAGGCATGCCCTAAGGATAGTTTCCTTTTACCTAAAATTGGCCAGCTGGTTGACTCAACAACTGGACACGAGTTATTATCATTTATGGATGCGTATTCGGGATACAATCAAATGTCGATGCACATTTCAGATCAGGAACACACTAGTTTTGTCACGGATGTTGGACTGTATTGTTATGTGGTGATGCCTTTTGGGTTGAAGAACATAGAAGCAACTTATCCGCGCTTGGTAAATCGGATGTTTAAAGACCAAATTGGTAGAACAATGGAAGTCTATGTGGATGACATGCTCGTGAAGTTACGGTAGTCAAAGGACCACATTCGAGACTTATCAGAGATGTTTGACATACTTGGATACTACGGAATGAAAATCAATCCACTAAAGTGTTCTTGCGTTGGGAAAGTTTTTGGGCTTTATTGTTAATGCACAAGGAATTGAAGCTAATCCAGAAAAGATTCAAGCTATTCGAGACATACAAGCGTCCAAAACTATAAATCAAATACAAAGCCTGAATGGAAAGGTCCCCGCATTGATTCAATTCATATCCAAAGCGGTCGACAAGTGTATTCCCTTCTTCGATGTGATAAATAAAGGGAAGAGAAATTTTGAGTGGACAGCCGACTGTAAGGATGCGTTTCGAGCTCTGGTAAGACATTTGGAAAGTCCCCTGGTTCTATCAAAGCCTGTAGACCATGAAGTGTTATATGCATACTTGGCCGTGTCTCAGCATGCCATCAGTACGGCCTTGGTTTGCGAGGAGGGCCGAATTCAAAAGCCAATGTACTATGTTAGTAAACGTCTAACGGGGGCAGAGACAAATTATCCTAAAATTGAGAAGCTAGCCTACTATTTGGTGATTGCATCACACAAGCTTCGTCCATATTTTCAGGCACACCTAGTCAATGTTTATACCGATCAACCTCTGCGATAGGTGCTCCAATGACCAAAAACCTCTGGAAGGTTGTTAAAGTGGAACATTGAGTTGAGTCAATTCGATATCACCTACCTGCCGTGGAGGGCTAGGCTCTAGTTGACTTCATTGTAGAATTCACAATATCAGATGAGCCAAGCAGTGATGATGTTATTCTTCCCATTCGATGGAAACAATACACCGATGGGGCATCCAACGACCGTTGTTCTGGGACTGGTGTTATTCGTGTAACTTCCAAAAACCAATCAATTTGTTATGATTTAAAGCTCAATTTCCCAGCTACGAATAAAGAAGCCGAGTATGAAGCATTGATTGCTGGCCTAAAACTTACTAGGGAACTTGGAGTAAAATCGGTTGAAATCTTTTGTGACTCACAATTGGTGGTGTACCAAGTGCGGGGAGACTATCAAGCAAAGGGTCGGAGACTTGCCCCATACCTTGCTCAGGTTCAAGAGCTGTTGGTAGACCTTGAATATTATGATATTTCACATATCCCATGTGAACAAAATAGAGAAGCTGATTCATTGGCAAAATTCGCAAGTACTGGTGATGCACAACAGATGGGCTTGGTTCCCGTCGAAATCTTACATGCTTCGAGTATAAACAAGATGGAATTAGATTTTATGTTGGAAATGGAAACCGAGAGGGAGTCGTAGATAACCCCGTTCAAACAATACCTATTACATGGGACTCTGCCCGAGAGAGGGTAAAGACGACAAGTCATTCACAAAGCTTCGCGGTACATAATGCAAGGATGGTAGGGATTATCAGTTCCCTTACTTCGGTGCATTGCCCACGATGAGATAAAGTGGGTCTTGAAAGAGGTTCATGAAGGAGAATGTAGTGACCATACTGGGGGGCAGACATTAGCGAAAATGATCGTCCGCTATGGATACTATTGGCCAACCTTGAATCGGGATGCCGCAGACTATGTAAGAAGGTGCGGAAAATGTCAAAAGCATGCAAAAATCCCGAGAGCTTCACTGACGGAACTCACACAAATGGTTAGTCCCTGTCCATTTGCAATATAGGGGATCGATATAATCGGCTCCTTGCCGATCTCCAGAGGTGATGCAAAATATGCAATTATTGCGGTCGATTAGTTTACCAAGTGGGTGGAAGCAGAGCTCTTAGCTATAACCACTACCAAAAAGGTCATTAATTTCGTTGTCTTGAAACATCATACGCCGTTTTGGCCTTTCACAAACTATCATTATGGACAACGGAACTCAATTTGAAAGTATATAGTTCAAAGAATTTTGCCAAAAATATGGCATTGATAAAAGGTTTGCGGCAGTCGCTCACCCTAAAGCCAATGGAAAAGTTGAAGCCGTAAATAAAATAATCAAATCAATATTGATGAAATGTTTGGATAAGGGTAGAAGCAAGTGGGTGGATGAACTTCCGACAACACTCTGGGCTTACAGAACCAACCACAAGTCCACGACTGGCCACACTCCATTCACTTTGGCATTCGACACTGAAGTTGTTATACCCATGGAACTTGAAGTTCCTTCTCATCGGATAACTCGTTATGAACTTAAGACATATCAGGATCTCTTATTGGAATCGCTGGACTTTGTTGACGAAAAATGTGAAGAAGCTGATTTAAGAGCGGCTTCATATAGGCATCGAGCGCTCGATATTATAATGAAAAAGTTCGACCCAGAATCATTGATGTGGGTGATCTCATTTTGAAGCGAGTTTTTCCGACCCCATCACATATGAATCCTACATGAGAAGGTCCATACGTCATCGAATGGAAGCTTAGAGAAGGAACTTTCAAGCTAGCGACCATTGATGGAAAAACGCTCCCCCAAGCATGGAATATCGAGCATTTGCGCTGTTATTACACTTAGCCTACTTCTTTTTCATTTTAGTAACAATTGTTTTCAATATATGTTTCTTTTGTTGTCCTTTGTTTTCGGCATGTAATAAGATAATTCAGCTTGTTCCTATTTATTATGATCAATAAAGGCTTGAAGTCGTTTTTTACGAACTGATGATGTTCCGTGTGTTATAATTCTATGGCAAAAACTAAATTACATTATTCTATCCATCGTATGAATGCACATTTAAAGTCAATCGATAAAAATCTTTAAGTCCTCGGAGTATGGACTAGAGTACTATGAGTCCCCGGAGTGCAGGCTAGAGTATAAACAATTCAAAAATCTCTAAGTCCTCGGAGCGCGGACTAGAGTTCTATGAGTCCCCAGAGTGCAGACTAGCGTATAAACGATTCAAAAAACCTCTAAGTCCCCAAAGCATGGAGTAGAGTACTCTGAGTCCCCAGAGCACGGACTAGAGTATAAATGTCTTGAAAATCTCTAAGTCCCCGGAGTGTGGACTAGAGTACTCCGAGTCCCTAAAGTGCGGACTAGAGTATAAACGATTCAAAATCTCTAAGTCCCCGGAGCAAGGACTAGAGTACTTTGAGTCCCCAGAGTGCGAACTAGAGTATAAAGGATTTAAAAATCTCTAAGTCCCCGAAGCACGGACTAGAGTACTCTGAGTACCCGGAGTGCGGGCTAGAGTATAAACGATTAAAAAATCTCTAAGTCCCCGGAGCATAGATAAGAGTAATCTAAGTCCTCGGAGCACGAACTAGAGTATAAACGATTTAAAATCTCTAAGTCTCCAGAATGCGAGCTAGAGTATTCTAAGTCCCCAGAATGCAGACTAGAATATTTACGATTCAAAAATAAATAAATTCCAAGTCAGGTGGAAGTGGACCAGAGTCTATGTAATCCACAAGATTTTAAATTTTGACTATAAGTTAGGTAATAAGCTAAACAGTGAGAATCGTGGAAGACAAAGAAACAAAATTTTATTACGAATCCAAAATAAAGTTCTATTACAACTTTTCTTAAGATTGGAGCAAAATATTTTTCACAACGACTAAAAATAAATAGAAACAACTACATGATCCGAATTCATTCGGGCTGAACGAGGCACGGCCGGATAGCTATCTTTTTGATTTTTTCTCCTTCTTCGGCCTCTTCGAAGGCTCCTCACCCAAGCATTTTCTCTTGGATGCCTTGATTCCTAGTGAGGTGGTTCCCGGGGAAGGAGGAGTAACTTCCAGTGGCGTGGTCCCACCGGGGAGAATGACCTTCGAGTGCCTGTTTAAAGGATCATCAAGCTCCACCACCTGAGGCTCGGCCTTAATTTCATCTTTCATCTTCCCTTCTTCCTTAATTTTATCCTCCATGCTCAGTTTCGAAGTGTGTTCAAAGGCGCCCATGATTTAAACCTCATCATATTCTTCTACATGTGATGGATTCTCGAGTTTTTCCTCATCGAGCTCCCTGATCATTTGAGCATCGGGTCTAGGAGTATTCCTAGTGTGAGATGCCTCTCCCAATTTCTCTTCTTCTCCGTGGCAACATCGCTCCTTGGAGTTGGTTCGAGATCAGAATGGCCTACACGAAGCCATAAAAGACACATGTTAGAATACATCTATTGATCGTCAAAAGCGATGGTCGCTTTAACCCTAGAAAGAAAAATTGCATACCGGCTTCCGGTTGACTCTTGGCTATTTTAGGAGTCTCACCCTCTAGAATAGGGGAAAGGATGTGAACATCAAGCCTAGGTTTCTCTGGGTCATAGCCAGCATGCTATTCGAAAGGATCAAGCAATGAGCAACCAGCCCACTGGGAGAAAGAAGGAACTAAAGACTTAGTTTTGGATGGGCCAGCAATGTCGTCCTTCCACTTCGACGAGGAGGAATCTCTTCTGTAAAGTGCTTTGGCCGCAGATACATCGGAAGGCTCATTTCCTCAAAGCGCTTCCTTTACAAGAAATCCTCATCAACCTCTTCGGCGCCCAACTCCACTCGTTTAATTTTTACTAGAGTGTCCCGTGCTTCGGCTAATGATTCAAGGTAACCCTCGCCTAGAAAACATAGATCTCGATGCATAAGAACTCAAGCATTGTATTCAGCAATAAGCCGTTCTTCTCTGCTGGCTTCAGCAGCTGCCTCGGGACAAGAATCGATCCCTATCAGCGCCATTCTTTTACCCTCCTCACGGGCTGCATCCCTTAATGCTTCAGCTTTAGAAAGTTCCTCGTCAAGCTTCATCTTTAAGAGTCGGGTTGCGATAATTTCCTCACAATATTGCTACGACTCTTCCTATGCAGCATTCTTCCCTTCTTTCTCTTTAAGCAACAGCTCCTCCAGTTCTTTAACTCGCCGAGCGAGGATGTCCTTTTTTTTCTTCTATATGGAGTCTTTTTCTAGGGCTAAAGCACCACTACGCTGAACTGCCTCATCAATTTCCTTTTTATGAGTGGCTTCCAAACGGCTGACTACTTCAATTGTATCTTTAGCGTTCTGCTGGGCAGCCTCAAGTTGAGATTTGTACAAGGAAAGCTCTTCATCCTGGGCTTTAAAATATCTTTATCATGGATGGCTTCAAGTTTCAGGTGATCGATTTCATGCTGACGTTCCATAGAAACTTCTGAAACTTTTTCTACCTAATGAACAAATGCATCGTGTTGGACCTAGACCTCGTTATTGCAGGCGATGGCACTTTGTTTGACATGCCTTGGAATTGGGTGAATCGTAGGAAGAAATTTCAATCCGTCCAAGCATATTTTTGGAAATGTAGCCTTAAGCTCGGCCAAATTTTCAGCTGTCGATGGATAATGTGCAGAGATTGGAGGAGTTTGCTTAGCCGAAGTCATCAACTTCATGTGGGGCTCATGAGATTGCTTAGTGCTGGTCGAGCCAGAATGTTGGTCATGGGGAGTTTCAGATTGAGATCCGTTCTGATCAATTTTTCCCTACCGTGCTCTGAGTGAGGGGGAGGATCATTGGGATATGAACAGTGGCCATAAGTTTTCTTCTAGAAGACGACGAATCTCCAGGATGATAGTCTCTATTACCGCTGCCATCTCTGCCTCAACGCCTACCAAATTCTGAATCTCGACAGGAGTGGTGGAAGATAGAGGACCCGCGAAGGCGGTCAAAGCCAAGTGTGCGCCCCATATCGCCTACACGAAAACCAAATGAAAAAGAGTTGGTGAGAATTGCATGATGGCCAAAAATTAAATGTAAGGTGTAGTGTGAGTGTTCATGCGCGTCCTAGTGTTTCCCCCCGACAGACCAGTTTTTTTTGCTTTACTTATTAGACTTTTTTTCTCACTGATGATGAACTTGATCGCCTCCATCACCTCTCTTGGGTGAGTTAAGTCCTATATATCCCTTGGGTCATTGAAACCGTAATTCAGTAAGTCATCTGGGATGGTCGGGTATGAAAGACCTTTTAGTGAACCCTTTGGATGCTGGGGAGATGACATTTCTCAACCGGAGTGATTGTAACTTTAGAAGTCCCGCCTACTATTTTCTTTTTCAATTTATAGGTTAAGCTTTTTTGCCTCCTCGAAGGGGAAGCGATTTGGCGATGCCAAGCGCGTCAGTTATTGGTGCGATATCGGAACCCAAGTTCTCATCGGCCATTTTTGGCACCTTGGCCTTCTTTATTTTGCCTTCCTCAGTAATATCGAGGGTTCCTACTGTAGAGGGCATCAAAGGCGCATCTTTCCCTTTTCCTTTTTCTATGGCAGATCCGGTTGTAACGGCGCCATTTGGGAGAATAGTTTGAAGACCTTCCGGCAACAATCCAAACTTTAAAAGCAATTCGTTGGAAATAACAGATTTGATCTCCCAGTCTTCCACGGGAATAGCTCAGATGGCCTCAACGGCCTCACAATACCCAGTACCTTCGAGACGTGGGCTGATACTTGTAAAAGTCAAAAAAAGTTTAGAAAGAATGCACTTTGTGCCATAAATAAATATTGGTACGGAAACGAAACTTACTCCCTTCCAGCCATCTTCTCGCAAAGCTAACGGGCAGCTTACACAAAAATATTCCTGCTTATGTTGGGAGAATTCACTCCATGCCCCCGTCAGGATCTGACACTTGGAGCGTGGCTCAGGGAATGTGAAGGATGGACTGTCAGATTGTGTTTTGAAGCGATAAATGTAGCGGATATCACCGGGAGTGGGGAGCCTGGATAAGATGCTCATGAAGAGAATACATGTGCCATAGATGAACGCATGACTTTTAGGATGTAGCTGTGCCGTGGTGATCCCTATATACTGTAACACTTCACGAAGAACGAAGTTGAAAGGTGGCATGCTACCAACCCAACACATGAATTTATTACATGCTTTATATCTAGCTGGGGGCAGGTGAGGCTGATCTTGCCCCGATGGAAAGTAAACGTCGCTGAAATGGGTCCCATGAACTGTACACATCCGATTAAGAGCGGTCTTGTCGATTTTTGAAGCTTGCGAGTCAATAGAATTATCTAGAATGTCTGCTCTGTCTATAACAATAGAGGCCAGGCAAATAGTTGCAGCTGATGAATTCGGAATACCCTATGTAGGAGTTGTCGGTGGATCCGAAGTTTCTACTACCTCCTGCCGAGAACTTGGCTCAGGCTTATCGGAAACTGTAGCAGAGCTGGATCTTATGGACATCTTCGACGAGTGTTTAATATGGGCATACACCTGTTTGAACTATACTTGAAAGACAATTGATATTAGATAACGACAAAAATATTCTCCCCGTGTGGTGTGTGGACTAGCGCAACCATTTGAACATGAGTACAAAAGAGTTAAAGATTTAAAGACCGATGAAGTGTGGTTGAGCATTAAACTATCATCTTCGAAGACCATCATCGCTGACTGTCTCTGAGAGCTTGCCCTATGTTCGATAGTGTTGAATATGCGATTATATGATTTTTGTTTGATGAAATAAACATATATATATATATATATATATTCGTGTAAATGTATTTGGTAATGTACTATTTCATTTTTCACGGATTAAATAAATTCGCTGAATAAAATTAAATAACACAGAATTTGAATTCAAACAGAAATTTTATTCAAACAATATTTATTACAATTTTGAATAGTACAAATTCAAGCTCTCACTGTTCACTATACAATTTCAATTACAATACAATTTCCGATTACATGACAATTCAATTTACATAAATTCCTCACTACATATCACTTACACTCGTAGTTTATCTTCAACTTCATTCCAGTTAGAATCCAGCATCTGAGCAATCTGCAAAAATATTCACTAACGCAGTAAAATTGAAAAAGAAATATTTTTGTGATATAAAATAAAATATGGATTTTGAAAATATTATTTGCCTCAGTTATTTTGGTTGTTCATCATCATTTACATTTGAATTCATCATACACGAACAATGTGACATGCACATTGTATCACTGTACATGCCACAAGGCCGTGCACACCGATATACACTTGATAATGTTACAGGGACAGGTGAGCACAAGGTCAAACCCAAAATAAAAGGTCGGGTTCAACTCAGGTGCAATATAAATAAAATCTCGACACGATAACCAAGGTCAAACCTGAGCGTTTAAGCTGGATTCAACTCAATGTACAAATCATAATACAACAATGCCACATTCAAGTCATGGAAAACCAAAACAATGCCAAACTCAAATGAACACAGTGAAATGCACAAAGGCATAGCAACTGCTCCAAGACCAGACTACAAAATGAAACAATGAAAATCAGTGCAACCCAAAGTCAAGAACAACAGTTACAACTCAACTGCAAATACCCAAATACAGCAGATTGAAAATGTTCAGAATGAACACAAAGATGGTCAGAGCCGAAGTACATAGGGGCCACAAAATCAAAGTGATAGTGATCAGTGAAGTCAGAGACCATAATCAAGCAACAAAATGTACAGGGCAATGCATCAAAGACAATTGACATGCAAACCAAGATCAAAGTGTGCACAGAACAAATTACATGATTGAAACCACAAAAGACTGCAACAGTATGGCTATATGCATGCTACAGAAGGAACAAGCACATGAAACAGTATATGTGCAAGCTGAAAACATAAATGCCAAAGAATAGAACAACTCACATGTATGCAACCTGACCAAAGCAATGCTAACACAAAGTAGAGCAACATCACAAGAAGGCATCATGAATATACACAATGCAAACCAAAGAGCAAAAGTAATTTGGATCAATGAATTGGATGAACAAGACTCAAACAATCAATACACTGCAAGTGCAACAGGTGTACGACAGTAACATATGATCAGTGGTACACATGCAAGCACAGCCTCAAACCAGCATCAAACCAAGTCAAAACCAGTTTCATAATCAAGTGAAGCCAATAACAGCAGCTACCACCAAAATGGCCGAGCATTGATACAAGGACCAGTGAATTGAACAGACTCAACTATAAGTGTACAACCACTCCAGAGAGTAGTTCAAATGAAAATGAACTCGACCAGTAACTAAGGCTACAAAGTGCGCAGTGACTTCAAATTGAGCACACATGAAACAATGTAAGTAGATCAAATGAGGTGTTAAAAGCAAATTGTATGCAACAGAACGGCTAGTGTCATATGGCAGTAAAGATATAATGGCCGTGAACAGCAAGTAAAATCGAGCAAGTGTATAGTTCGATCAATATCCAGAAGTTTAGTTTAAGAAATCAAATGGATCAAGTAAACACGATCAGTGAAGACGAAGTTGAATTCACAAATCAACATCAAGGTTGATCAAGTAAAAAATCAAGTTAGTCAATGCCGAAGTTAAAATGAAATCAGAGAGTAAAGTCAAAGAATCAGAGAATTCAAAGTTGTGGTAAACATGAAATCACGAGTTCGAAATCAATGCCGTGCAAATCAAGTATCACAATAATACGCATATGGAAAAAGTCAAAATAAAACCCAAATGAGATAGGAAAGTAGCTGCTGTAACGATCAAGGAAGGATCGAACGATCTCAAGTTAAAACCGTAACAGTGAAGTAAGGGAAATATTCGAATTGAACAAGTCAGTGAAATCAAAAACGTTCAAGCATCAAGCGGCAGAGCGAATGGTTTGACGGATTCAATAAGTAATATACGATGTAAATTTAGAATTCGACTCCTATAAATTGCAATCGACATCATTGGCAAATGATATAGAGTTCGAGCATTGAAACTAGAAATCAAAAAGAGAAATTCACATACCAAATCAAATCCGAACTTGATCAAAGAGGAAGAGCCGCGAACAAGTTTATTGAAGCAGAAACTAACTCGATAAAGCAGCTGAAGTCATCCCAAGATACGAGCGACCAACAGAGCAAGAAAATCAAACATTTACAGTCGCGATCTCCCAATTTCAGAAAACCCTAATTTCTGTAGAAAGAGGATCGGCCGCCATATTCACAGAAACAAACAAAGCAAAGAGGAACGGGTCGAGATAAAAAGGGCCGGCCTCTTCTATATTAAGAGTTTCTTTTTTTTTTAAATTATAAAGGGCTTTTAAATTTCTTAATTAGGGTTGTTTTATTTTTTTTAAAATTTTTCTTAGCTTGTAGTTTTCTTTTTTAAACAGTTATATTTTCTAGTCGTGTGACTAGGGGACAAACTACGTGGCGTAGTTTGAGAATTCGTAACTCAGTGGCTGAGTTGTGACAGGGTTTTGAGCGTAGGTTAGGTTAGTCAGTAGAGGATTTCGCGAGTTTACGTGTGTATGCGTGTGACTACTTAATTTCTAGTAGAAACCTTGGGGGCAGCACGTAGGCAGGTTTTTGCCGAAGCTGGGTAAATTCTATGTCGTTCTATTTCTGCATTTTATTATTCTGCTATTTACTTTTATACTGTTAATATTCTGTGATTTGTGTTGAAATTATTTTATAAGCTTCCGCCATTAATTTTTATAATTAACACCATCACCCTATTCACCCCCTCTAGGGTGAAATCGATCCTACAAGTGGTATCAGAGCTAGGAATAGAAGTCAACTTTTGTTTTAAAAAATTCATTTTTCAAAAACCAATTTTTGTTTTAAAAGTTTAAAATTTTTAAATGGCTTCTTTCAATAATGCTTTTACTGAGGGTCAGTCTATAGTTATACCACCAATGTTCAATGGTGAATATGCTTATTGGAAAAATAGAATGAATTTTTTTCTGAAAACCATTGACGCTTGGAACATTGTTGAGACAGATTATAGAGCACCAACTATAATTGTAGATAATCAGGAAATAGATAAACCGATGGATCGATGGACATAACTAGAAAATAAATTACAAAATGCTAATGCTAGAGCTATGAATTCTATTATCTGTTCATTGGATCAATTTGAATTTAATCGTGTCTCACATTGTCTAACTGCACCGGAAATATGGCACACACTAGAAGTGACTCACGAAGTAACATCTTAAGTCAAAGAATCTCACCTTTCCATGCTAAGCAGCTAATACGAGAATTTTACAATGGCAAAAGAAGAAAATGTCAAAGAGATGCATGGACCACTTTCCAATATCGTATACAAATCAAAAGCTCTTGGAAAATCATATACAGAGTTGGAGATAGTCCGAAAAATTCTCAGAGTCCTTCCACGAAGTTTTGAAGCCAAAGTGACTGCCATTCAAGAATCAAAAGATTTGAAACAAATGAAAGTCGAAGAACTCATCGGAAATCTCACCACTTATGAGCTAGAAATGAAATTCAAGGAAGAACGTGGAGAAGGTGATACTCGAAAGAAAACAATAGCTCTTAAAGGAACAACAGAAAGTGATAGTGATGACAATGATGACGGAGCAGCATAATTGGAGCTAATAATAAAGAAAGTCAAAAGGTGGAATTACAAATACGGAAATCCAGCTCTAAATCGAAAATTGAAAAGCAGAATAAATAAAATATTAGACAATCCAGAAGAACCGAAGATCATCTGTCATAAGTGCAACCAATCTGGGCACATCAAGCCCAATTGTCCTCAAAATCGACACGACTTTGAAAAGAAATAAAAAAGGAGAAGTTTTGCAGCCACGTAGAATACCAGTGATGAAGATAATCAAAGTACTAATAGTGAGAGTGAGAAAGCAGACATGTGTCTTCATGGTGAAATAACTGACAGTGATGATGACGAGCCAAGTGAGGTATCAAAACTTTTTCATTCAGAATTACCTATATATTTTCACGAAGTGAATGGCTGTTTTGAATGACTTAAGGAGAAGTATGCCAAACTTGAATCACAAAAAGATACATTGATAGATTTAAATAAATAACTTGACCAATTAGTTAAAACCTATCAAAGTAGGATCCCTAAGTGTGATAAGTGTCCAACATTCAAAGAAGAAATCAAAAAATCAGAAATTAATATAAAATCACTTGAAAATGAAATTCTGATTTTAAAAGAAAGTGAAAATACGAGGAGAGAGAACTCTATTAAAAAGTGCACACAATTGATAAACGAAAATGAATCTCTCAAAACACAAGTCCAATAATTGTCGACGACCTTAGATAAATTTTTAAAAGGTGAAAAATCGTTGAATATGCTATTAGGAAAGCAAACTGGTAATACAATTAGACAAGGACTTGGATATAATCAATCTGAAAATGTTGAAAGCAATATTAATCAAGAAAATTCTATGTGCACAATTTGTAGAAAATATGGACACGATCACAATAATTGTTGGTATAGACCCAAACATGTGAAAACTATACCAATTTGGGTTCCAAAAGGCACAAATATAAAATCTCTCAACGTTAAACAAATTTGGGTGCCAAAAGGAACATATATAAATAGTTTTGGGTCTCCACAAAATTATTTTTTAAAATATTCTGCCACTAACAACCATGGACCTATAAAACCAAATAGGTCGCAAAAATCTTTCATAGTGTAGGTGTGGTGGCAGGCTAAGGAACAACAATAGTGCCACTTGGATTCTGGCTGTTCCAAGGGCACACCGAGCGACAGAGTAAAGTTCCTTAGCCTATTATGAAGGTGACATAATCATAATGGACAACAACGAAAAATATCGTAAAGGAAAACAACTCATGTATATTTATTTGAACAATATATTAAATGTGATAATCTGCATAAAATTCTGAATTAAATCAGCCAATATTGAGATGATGAAAAGATGATGATTTTGATTCTGACTTGTTGGCCAATTATATTCTTATGCCAAAAACACTATAAAAATATCTATAGCATTTGAATTACTTCATATATCATAATTTGGATTAATAATAGTATCTTTTGTTGGATGGTGATACATTTGGCTATAATATGGCTAACTCTATATTCACGGATTTTGATTATTTACATGGATTCATTTCAAATTCAAGAGAATGTCATTTGAAATGCTGTTAAATTTTATTTTGAGATATTTTGTTGCATACTTCATGGTATGGTCTATCAAATTCAATTAATGATAATCTTGAGTGAAAGAGAAATTCAGATGCAGATTACACTGGTAATCTAGTTGATAGAAAAATTACTAGTTGAACGTGATTTTTGTTGAGACATTTAGTAACTGCATCATTTTTTGGAAAAATCTGCATATTTTTCATTTCAAATAATTTTCAAATAGCAGAAATTTTTCTCATAGAACCCCCTCAAGAAAATCATTTTTAGATTAGTCATTTTGTAAAATTGATTTCATAATTATTTTTGGATTTGATTTTAAATGACAATTTTGACTAGTCTAACTCCCTAATAATTATCGAAAAGATAAATAGTGATTGAAAAAGTGATGAGTGTTGATATTTATCATACATTACTCAAGACAGTATATTTTAGAATAATTTCTTTAGAAATTCAAACAAGAGTTATAAACTTTTTGTTGGGTAAAGATTCCATGACCATTTCTATGTCTATCATATTTCTAACGACCATCGCTCATCAAAAATTCAATATAGCTTGTCGATATGTGGTACTTTAAACAGGAATCATTCATTTTTCATTTTATAAAATAAAATAAAATCCAAAGTATTCACTCTCATTTAAAAGTCCTCACGGTTATGCATGGGTGAATTATTTGGAATTTGTTATGTGCTTCCATGCTTATTTAAAAGTCCTCACGGTTATGCATGTATGGAACACATATCAAAATTGATTTATTAAATAAACAAGTTGATTCTAATCCCATTTAAAAGTCCTCACGGTCATGCGTGGTTAGAAGATACTTGAATTCATTTTTAAAATTAAATTGGAATACTATTAATCTTATTTAAAAGTCCTAACGGTTATGCATGATTAGTAGATATTCAAATTCTTGATATAAATGCACCACAAATAGATACAACTATATGGTTTTATATGATGACACCATTCCCACTATTTCTAAAAGTGGAATATGCGCCTAACGAGGGTAGTTATGATTTTTTTTGATTTTTTATTGAAACTTAATATTTATATTCAATTGAGTTTTAATGTTGGATTAATATCGTTCACTTTATCTCTACTTTCTCTAACACTATTACTCTTTTGCTGATAACAAAAGGGGGAGAGAAAAGTTAAGATTTTGTCAAATAAAATCAAGCAAATGTCAAATAATTTTCTATTTGCATCTACGCTCATTTGCATATTTTTATATGTATGCATATATGTAGGGGGAGCTTTGTGTAGAGAGGAAGCATTTAAATAGGGGGATCAACTAGGATATATCTATAATCAAATACATTTAACATATTCAAAATCTAAAATATATGTTTGTTATCATCAAAAGGGGGAGATTATTGAATATGCGATTATATGATTTTTGTTTGATGATAATAAACACATATGTATTCGTGTAAATGTATTTGGTAATGCATTATTTCAATTTTCCATAGATTAAATAAATATTCGCTAAATAAAATTAAATAACACAGAATTTGAATTCAAATAGAAATTTTATTCAAACAATATTTATTACAATTCTGAATAGTACAAATTCAAGCTCTCACTGTTCACTATACAATTTCAATTACAATACAATTTCTGATTACATCACAATTCAATTTACATAAATTCCTCACTACATATCACTCACACTCGTAGTTTATCTTCAACTTCATTCGAGTTAGAATCCAACAACTGAGCAATCTGTAAAAATATTCACTAATGCAGTAAAATTGAAAAAGAAATATTTTTGCAATATAAAATAAAATATGGATTTTGAAAATATTATTTGCCTCAGTTATTTTGGTTGTTCGTCATCATTTACATTTGAATTCATCATACACAAACAATGTGACATGCACAGTGTATCACTGTACATGCCACAAGGCCGTGCACACCGATATACACTTGATAATGTTACAGGGACAGGTGAGCACAAGGTCAAGCCCAAAATAAAAGGATGGGTTCAAATCAGGTGCAATATAAATAAAATCTCGACACGAGCATAAGGTCAAACCCGAGCGTTTAAGCTGGACTCAACTCAATGTACAAATCATAATACAACAGTGCCGCATTCAAGTCATGGAAAACCAAAACAATGCCAAACTCAAATGAACGCAGTGAAATGCACAATGGCATAGCAACTGCTCCAAGACCAGACTACAAAATGAAACAATGAAAATCAGTGCAACCCAAAGTCAAGAACAGCAGTTACAACTCAATTGCAAATACCCAAATACAGCAGATTGAAAATGTTCAGGATGAACACAAAGATGGTCAGAGCCGAAGTACACAGGGGCCACAAAATCAAAGTGATAATGATCAGTGAAGTCAGAGACCATAATCAAGCAACAAAATGTACAGGGCAATGCATCAAAGATAATTGACATGCAAACCAAGATCAAAGTGTGCACAAAACAAATTACATGATTGAAACCACAAAAGACTGCAACAGTATGGCTATATGCATGCTACAGAAGGAACAAGCACATGAAACAGTATATGTGCAAGCTAAAAACATAAATGCCAAAGAACAGAACAACTCACATGCACGCAACCTGACCAAAGCAATGCTAACACAAAGTAGAGCAACATCACAAGAAGGCATCATGAATATACACAATGCAGAACAAAGAGCAAAATAATTTGGATCAATGAATTGGATGAACAAGACTCAAACAATCAATACACTGCAAGTGCAACAGGTGTATGACAGTAACATATGATCAGTGGTACACATGAAAGCACAGCCTCAAACCATCATCAAACCAAGTCAAAACCAGTTTCATAATTAAGTGAAGCCAATAACAGCAACTACCACCAAAATGGCCGAGCATTGATACAAGGACCAGTGAATTGAACATACTCAACTACAAGTGTACAACCACTCTAGAGAGTAGTTCAAATGAAAATGAACTCGACCAGTAACCAAGGCTACAAAGTGCGCAGTGACTGTAAATTGAGCACACATGAAACAATGTAAGTAGATCAAATGAGGTGTTAAAAGCAAATTGTATGCAACATGAACGGCTAGTGTCACATGGCAGTAAAGATATAATGGCCGTGAACAGCAAGTAAAATCGAGCAAGTGTACAGTTCGATCAATATCCAGAAGTTTAGTTTAAGAAATCAAATGGCTGAAGTAAACACGATCAGTGAAGATGGAGTTGAATTCACAAATCAACATCAAGGTTGATCAAGTAAAAAATCAAGTTAGTCAATGCCGAAGTCAAAATGAAATCAGAGAGTGAAGTCAAAATGAAATCAGAGAGTAAAGTCAAAGAATCAGAGAATTCAAAGTCGTGGTAAACATGAAATCACGAGTTCGAAATCAATGCCGTGCAAATCAAGTATCACAAAAATACGCATATGGAAAAAGTCAAAAATAAAACCCAAATAAAATAGGAAAGTAGCTGCCGTAACGATCAAGGAAGGATCGAACGATCTCAAGTAAAAACCGTAACAGTGAAAGGGAAATATTCGAATTGAACAAGTCAGTGAAATCAGAAACGTTCAAGCATTATCAAGCGGTAGAGCGAACGGTTCGACGGATTCAAATAAGTAATATACGATGTAAATTTAGAAGTTCGACTCCTATAAATTGCAATCGACATCATTGGCAAATGATATAGAGTTCGAGCATTGAAACCAGAAGTCAAAAAGAGAAATTCACATACCAAATCAAATCCGAACTTGATCAAGGAGGAAGTACCGCGAACAAGTTTATTGAAGCAGAAACTAACTCGATAAAGCAGCTGAAGTCATCTCAAGATACGAGCGACCAACAGAGCAAGAAAATCAAACATTTATAGTCGCGATCTCCCAATTTCAGAAAACCCTAATATTTGTAGAAAGAGGGTCGGCCGTCATATTCACAGAAACAAACAAAGCAAAGAGGAACGGGTCGAAATAAAAAGGGCCGGCCTCTTCTATATTAAGAGTTTCTTTTTCTAAAAAATTTATAAAGGGCTTTTAAATTTCTTAATTAGGGTTATTTTAATTTTTTTTAAATTGTTCTTAATTTGCAATTTTCTTTTTTAAACCGTTGTATTTTCTAGTCAGTGGCGTAGTTTGAGAATTCGCAACTCAGTGGCTGAGTTGTGGCAGGATTTTGAGCGTAGAGTTAGGTTAGTCAGTAGCGGGTGTAGCGAGTTTACGTGTGTAAGTGTGTGACTACTTAATTTCTAGTAGAAACCTTGAGGGCAGCACGTAGACAGGTTTTTGCCGAAGCTGGGTAAATTCTGTGTCGTTCTATTTCTGCATTTTATTATTCTGCTATTTATTTCTGTGCTGTTAATATTCTGTGATCTGTGTTGAAATTATTTTATAAGCTTCCGCAATTAATTTTTATAATTAACACCATCACCCTATTCACCCCCCTCTAGGGTGAAATCGATCCTACAGATAGTAGGTGTCTTGAAATAGGACATTGGCATTATATGTTGAAGGCTGTTGTCTGCCTTTTTAAGTTGAACTCGCATTTCTAGTTCTCAAACTATGGAATTATTAGTCCAAACCAGTTCTATATGCTATATGCTTAAGTTCTTGTCATTATTCGTTGTTCTATGGTTAGGCGTGGGAGTATGTGATCTTGACATATGCTGTGTTCAAGTGGAGACGGTTTGGATTATCAATGTCGAACCCAAGGCCCAAGGCCGATTGTCTCTCTAAACCTACATACCGAACAATTCATCTGCAAGTTATCGAACCTCTACCCTAACAACCGAACGGCCTCGCTCGGTCTTCGACCGACCCACTACCCTAGACTCGTGACAATTCATGGCGACTCACTAGTTGCCAGTCTGTACTCACTACATTCATTCTCCTCACTCACTCCCTAACCACCAAACGACCCACTGGGTCTATACCAACCCACCTTCCTAATTTCCTACCGTCCCGTGCTCTCCTCCGAGGCTGAACGACCCCCTCGATCGACATACCGACCTGCTCTCCGGGATTCGGACCGGCATTCACTCGCTTTTGAATTACCGAACCCCTCTTCTCCTTATCTTTCTTCATCGAACGACATCCTCCATCCTCCTCCTAAGCCCCGACATCCGAGTTAAGAGGTGACAGCTACTCCCATAGGTAATTTATGCCATTATCCATCAAAGTCAGGCCGAGGCCCTAACCTATAGTCCACTCTTATTCCTGATCCATTTCTTACCCTCCTCAAAATCATCTTCTATCTATTCTTATAACAAAAGAACAGGGGGAACTATCCACCCGAGCACTAAAACTCTATTTGACTCCGGGTTTGGAAAGAAATTTATACCTAAGGAGAGAGCTCGGGGTATGCGGTGGCTTCGAGGCATTGGGCAGGAGATTTGTTTGAAGTCATAAGCAATTAGAGTCACGAGGTAAGCAATCAGGAATCGACGGATGGCTAAGTAGCGAGTAAAGCTCGAGGAGGAGTGAACCGATGACTTTGGGTAAGTAGAGTAGAAGTGAAAAGAAGGAGTAGAAGTGAAGGCTGGGACTTATATATGGGAGAGGGGAGGTGAACAGGCTATCTTCTATAGACCCGGTCGTTATGATTTGGGAAGTCGGTTATTGGACGTGCTTACCCCAGCTCACGTAAACCAATCGTGTTGATGACCTGCTACTTGTTCTAAAAAAACAACAAAAACAATAATAATAAAATCAAAATATACAAGATGCTAGGAAGGTCCACCATGTTTCGGCCTTCGTGAGATCTTATACGTCCGACTTTTGGAAGCAGGAACTGATTACTAATTCAAAGCGTGTTGCATTGTTTCACAAGACACACTTTAGGGGGCAAATGTTACCCGTTATTTGGCCCGGCTACCAGATGATAATTATAGAGATTTTGATTGAATCGAGACCATACTCGAGCCAGTGAAAGGTAGGAAATATATGAAATTGATTCAATTTGAGTGGTCCGGCCTATATACACGGGTCAGCCTGTATTCATGGTTCGATCGATGAAGAGTGGATGTGTGTCGTTCG
This sequence comes from Allium cepa, assembly GCA_030765085.1. NCBI lineage: Eukaryota > Viridiplantae > Streptophyta > Magnoliopsida > Asparagales > Amaryllidaceae > Allium > Allium cepa. Next base: position 834,497,876 of record CM060941.1, read on the forward strand.
GTTTTGTGAGATGGTGTGTGTCGCTCGGCTAGGGAAAGGTGGTAGAAGGGACTCAACGCATGTCGCTCGGTCAGGAATGGGAAAATGAGATGGCTCGGTCTAGGTGCTTAGTAGATGCCGCTCGGTCTGAATTGTTTGACACGCCTCGTTCGGTCGAGGTAGCTCAGCATTTCTCGTTCGGTCTTGGAAAGTTTTGTTCTAAGTGGCTCGGCCAGTTTGGAGAGACAAGGTGGTCCGGTCTGGATGGTCCAACAAATATCATTCGCCCTGGACGAGCTAGTACGCATCGTTTGGTCATGGTAGGGAGGCTGTTGCCGTTCGATCAGGAATGGTTCGGCACGAGTGATTTTTTGTATCTAGTTCGTTGTAAGCTGAGGGATATCCCCCACTCTATAAGTTAGTGGCGAAGTGAGGAGTTCGGCATTGTTCTGCTTCGAGACTCGCTACAAGTTATCGCGGTCTTATAAAAGCTTGCTTCGAGTCATTTGCTAGACGATCACCGGTAAACTGCACCGGTTTGGCATTTCTTGACCGACCGAGAGTCGTTTGGCACGCCTGGACCGGCCAACCTGAGATTACCGTATTTGGGGCGAGTCATCTTGTCATGGCCCACGTAGGTAAGACAGCCTATTTTCATCTATAAATAAAGGGGCAGGGGAGCAGTGATAAGGGACCTTTTTTTGGGAAATCTAGGGATACTCTGCCATTTTTGGTACTCGCTGCTTTAAGCTCAAACTTTCATTTGAGTTATTGATTTACTAATTGTATCTGTATTCAAGTCATTGAGAAAAGCAATAAAGATTACATAAACAGTGGACGTAGGCAGTTACGTCAAACCACTATATTTTTGGTGTTTTTGTTTCTGTAGTTAGTTTTTCATACATTCCTCTGTTTTAATTTATTATCCACATATTTTATATAAGAATAAACCAAAGGGTATGGAAGCAATAGAAGTAAAATTGAGAGCCCAATGAAGATATAAGATTGCAAGAAGATATCAAAAATGATGTTTAATTTCTAGAAATGTTATATCTCTATCGTAGTACATAATATAGAATTTCAAGTGACACTAAGTTCCAACGAATCAAAAGATATAGAATTCCTTCAAGATAAACGATATCGAGCCTCTACAATATGATGTTGTAGTGCATGAAGACAAATGAATATTACTAAACTACTTGAGCATGCCGATATCATAGGACGTCGAAACTAATGGGATGTCGTGACTAAAGGCAGTTGGCATGTTGAACCCACAGGCAATATAGGTTATCGTGCCTATAAACTTAAAAAATTACAAACGATCAATATCAAACCCTAGCAAGCAATACCAAACTTATAAACTACCTTACAGAAGTGATATTGAACTTCATTACAAGAAGGAATGTTGAAGTTAAGGATGTTGAATAATATCAAGCACTATAGGATGCCACATATGATTAGGACAACAAGAATATCGAACGTTTGCATCAGTGCCGCATCTAATTGATGCCGCATTTCGTTAATGATGGATGCCAAATGTTAACAAATATGAAAGATATCGAATAAATGCAATACTAAAAGGATAGCGTAAATCGTCAACGAACAAGAGGAAGTCGCATGTCACCAAATAATTAAAATTTTGAATTTTCTTTGATAACATGAGTGATATTCTATTTAAGCAGAGCACACTTTTTGATGTCTCGGAGGCTTGAACCCATAACCTTTAGAAACTCTGTCTAAAGCACTACACTCTAACTACTTGAGCTTAAGGTCCTTGACATAAAAATATCGAATTTCAATAAATAAAAAAGATGCCATGAATCACCAACATTCAAAATGATGTCAAAATTCATTAATTTACATGAGGATGTCGAAATCCATGCAAGGAGAAAGGAGAAAAAATCATTAACACAAGGAGAGCAAAATCAAGAGGGTTTAGTGTATTTTCCTTAATTAAGCTTCAAAGGATTCACCACTACATACTCCTTGTAGAGGCTACCACCAAGATAGTGATCCATGTGATGTGTTCAACCTTAAAGAGGTCATGACAAGTGGTACCATCAAGTTCGTTCATTATGCTAATCATCAATTTTTGTCAACTCGCATCAACCAATGGAAACAAGCCTTAGTCCCTTTCGACCGCTATATATAGGGATGTAGCCCCTCATGAAAAGTGCTGCCAACTTCTTTCCCTCTCTTAACATAAATCACTTTTTGGACTAGAACTTTTCTAAGTTCTCTAAGGAGCTTGAGAGCCATTTTAATGGAAAATGGCCAACGAAGAAGATGATGACATGGACAATTGCATTCAAGGACTTGAACAATTAATTTTGTTCATATTTAATTCATTTTGTAATTTGCCTTACAATTGAACAAAGGATATGACTTGTGCATATTTCCTATTTTACCTATTGACAATAAATCAAGATTTATTGCATATATTGACTTGCCTATTTTATTCTTGAACGCATGGCTTGGATTTTAAATAATTACATGAATAGTCATAAAACCAAGGGATATCATTGGAATTTCTTCGAATATGCCCCCTTGTATAACATCTTTGGTGTTGAATCAATTTCGTTTAATAATTTGGGCAAGAAGGAGGGATCGAACCTCCAAATGTTCAAAAAATGACCAAAATACCCTAAAGTTTGAATTTTATATACTTAAGAGATTTTTTCAAATCCGATCCTTATTTGAATTTTAATCTGAAAACTCACCACTATCAATAATTAATATATGCAGGTAATAACATGGATTCTCAACTGAAACATTTAATGGATCTGGTGACAAACAAAAAAGTTGATGATCTTGCTTGATAAGCTTTGATATCCTGTATCATTTTGCATACATGTGACATCCACTCATTTAAGACATGACTAATCACGAAATTAATTTCCACAATCTTCTCATGTAATCCTCTGTTACTTTATTATGTCACCTTCCAGTTCAAACAAACTATTTCCATCTCTTCCCTTTACCTGCTCTCTTCTCTCCCTCTTTTTATATACACTCACTTTCGATATCCTGCTCACTTACGACGTCACTTGGTTTGTGACACGACTCAATCATAAGATCTCCCATTATTCTAATCTGTTAGTTCCCTTTACAAGCAAGCTATATTCTCTCCTCCTTCCGCTACTTTCTAAAAAATATATATAATAATATATAAAAGAAACTCAACTCATTCCACCGGCTCATTCACCTTCGATAACTCATTCCGCATCTAATTAAAAGCTTCAGGTGATGTCGCAAGTGTCATGTGATTTCAGCCAGGTTCAGCCAAATCTACTGATGTCAAACTATTTCGTATGAATCAAATGACGTCGTATGGCTCTAATTATGTCATATGGATCTGGTCATATCTACCATCGAAGATTTTATATGTATATCGATGGTTTTGCATGTCGTACTCACCTAGGTTTCATATATATACACACACACATATAATTACATATATATGTATAGTTTTCGAAGATATGCTTCTTTGAATATATATATATATATTTTGTATATATGGATCTCAAATATATACTAGTTTCGAAAATATTAGTTTTGACATATTGATTTCATACATATAGGTTTCAAATATTATAATGTTTTATGATCTCGAAAGTATTAAGCTTTAAGTATATATAAGAGTTTCGAATATGCAATGTTTTATATATGATTTTGAATATATATGGTACATAATCACATGCCTATTACTGCCAATTTGGACAAGCAAAGTTAAATACAATTATTAGAATAAAGTGGTAGGCACTGAGTTGTTGAACGATAACATTTTGAATAACAACAATGGTCTAAGCTAGAAAGTTTCTCCCAATGACGTGGGACATTTGTGTGCAGAAGAATTTATTATAGTTATAAATTTATTTCTCTTTACATAATATATTTTTGTGAAGGGTTGGATATTTAATTATCTATAACATTTGATTTAGAGATTTAGAGGCACATGGTTACATAAATATTGGAATATAACAGCTTTTGTGTTAAGAATAAATTTTTTATTTACGAGTAGTAATAATTTATCCAACGTTGATTTAAAAGGAAATATATAGAAACATTCACAATATTCAAGGAAAGATTGTAGCAGTCAAATACGTAGAGGATATTAGAAAATTTGCAAGTGTTATAATATGCATTAGGCAATAATATTTGTGTCAAATATGTAACTTATTTTTCTTGGTGTCCAAATACGGCTTTTAATAGTCCTCTTATTAGACTATCATATTATAAATTGCCAAATCACTTTTAGCTAACACTTGATTTTAATTTACAGCCATCGATGCAATTAGAAATCTATCTTTAGTATGTTTAGTATCCAAGATGGTGCTTATTTTTTAGGATAACATAAAAACTTTAGAAAGGAAAAATTCGAAAAGAGAATTGTCTCTTACAGCTTCAAATTCGGACTCAGGCCAGACCATGAAATTTAGTGGCAATTGGCCACCCTGAACCAAATCTACTCATTGAAATTTCTGTTCCATGTACAAATGATGTTCACCGTATACTAATGCAAAATTTAAGATTCTTTAAAAGGAAAAAGAAGAACTTATCTGTCATGAATAGACAACTAAGAAGCTCTGAATTTTCGAGAATCTCTATTATCAAATAAATTTCAAATTTTGTATACAAGAAGGATTTCTAGATTTTTTATTATCAGATAGTATTTTGGATTTCTTATGATCAGATGGATTTTTGGTCTTCTTATTATCAGATGGTTTTTTGGTTTTCTATATCAGATGTATTTTCTAATCTTCTCTTAAGCAAATTTTTGGTTTTATGTGAAAGAGAATAATTTAAATTTCCACGATAAAATCAGTATCTATCTCAAGGCCTAGATTTGTATAATATAATGGATTTATGGGCTTCTGAAGCATTATCAATCCTCCATCACGGGCCATTTTTTGAAAAAAAAAGTATTCAAGATCCTCTTCGAAGAAGGAATTCTTAAAGAAAAGTGTGTTCTTGTCCGTAATGTTTATCAATTCGTGAATCATGATATTTTAGACTTACAAACAAGACATTCCTTTTCGCTAAGCGAAACCTGAAGTGGTACCGTTATACATATCATACAAAGGTGGAGTAATATACAACTACATTTATTTTAATAAGCAATTTTATTCAAAAAATTACCATGCAAATCTTTGGGGAAAATATTTCAAAAACCAAAGGGATTATTACCAATTACCCTATGGATCAGGGAAGGCATATATTTATCTATTTCAAGGATGATTTGTAAAATCTTCAAAATACACTGCTTAGCATAAGTAGATACCTATACAAGGTTTTGATCTAGAATGTGATAATAAGTACATTTTCAGAGTTTTCAGAATTCATTGGAAAAACTAGAAACTCGTGCATATTTTCCAAAGAAAGTTTTCAAAATTATTAAAGCTCATTAGTGCCGCTAAAATTGATTCATGAATCATGACCACTCGGTCTCTTATCTGAGATCTGCATTTCTATAACGAGATTGGCTAAAAAATCCTTCTTGGTAGTAATGCTAAGAAGGGGCTTCTACATCGAAGGTTCAAATATCCCAAGACTTTTCAATTCATTGACTCAAAACTCAAACCAACATTTTATATGGAAAGATCGATCTTAATAAAATATGTCTCAGTTTATGAGGAAGTTCGTCTTTGAGAAATTCTTTCTTCTAAGGAAAATTTCACATAAAATAAGTTGAAGTTTTATTTTTCAAATGGGTTTCTTCAAATGTATCAACTGACTAAAAAGTCATGAGATTATTTTAACAAATTTTTTTTACAAAGACTTTCTTTGAACTAGCAGGTAAGAGTCATGATGAGAAAAACCTCCTTAAATATTATAATAATAATAACTCGCTATCTCATTGAGTATAAACGAAGGGCGACCCTTGATTCAAGGCGCACTGTGCTTGTTGAAGGTTCTAACCTAACGAGGTCAATAAATATTCTTTGAGCAAACGAATGCCTTGTACTTAGCCGGTGTTCACCCTGGATCAAATGTTCAGTGGCCTCCTAACTACAGATGTTGGGAGACAATGCAAGAGTCATTCGGAGGTCTAAATCACTAGTAAGGGGCCTAAATCACTGGTAAAGGGCGAAAAGTTGAAAGTATAAATCACTAAGTAGAGGCCTAAATCACTAAGTAAGGGGTCTTCAAATGCTAATAAGGGGCAAAAAGATAAAATCCTAAATCACTAGAAAGGGACACAAGGATCCAAAGCCCAAAGAGTGGAGAAAAGAAAATAGACATAAAAGTCCAAAGTCCAAAGTCCAAAGAGTGGAAAAAAGAAAAGCGATGAAGAAGTCCAAAGCCCAAAGAAAGGGGGAAAAAGGACTAGGAAGTCCAAGGCCTAAAGAGAGGCGAAAAGAAATGGGATGAAGAAGTCCAAAGCCCAAAGAAGGTCGAAAAGAAAAGGGAGGAAGAAGTACAATGCCCAAAAAAGGGACAAAAGGAATCAATCAAAGTTTATATCCTTACCAAGAAGATAAGAAGAAGAAAAATAAACCAATCAAAGCCTAAATAATTGCCTATTGTGAATCAATCAAATTCAAAATCAATATCTAAGGAAATCAAACTCTATCCTAAATAATGGATCAAAACAATCTTCTAAAAAATGAATGATCAACTTCGAGTTATTTTGCTCTAAGGAAAAACTAGTAGTATAATTAAAAATAAACGCCATAAAGCTCATGCATCTCTTAATTAGAAACATTCCATTAAACAATGGGAATATCCGTTACTATTCAAAGTATTAGTCTCTAGCAAGTTGAGATTTGCCGAAAAAATTCTGGTCTCCTATTTCAAGTACTATTATTGCCAAATAGAATTTTTGGTCTAACATTTCAGATAAGGTTATAATATTATCGCCAGACAAAATCTATGGTCTTTTATTTTAGGTAAAGTCATAATATTATTGACAAGGTCTTCTGCTTAAAATATTGCTAGATAATATTCTGGTGTTCTATTCAAGTAATATTATTATCGGATAATTTTCTAGTCTTTATTCTAGGATTATAGATTTATAGAATTATTAGTAGATGATCATATTATTATTGCCAGAATGGTTTTCTGTGTTTTAACTCAGATTATTACTATCAGAAAGTTTTTTTAGTCTTTTATTAAGGTTATTGCTAAATGGTTTTCTGGTCTTCTAATCAGATAATTGGCAGAGGGTTTTCTGGTCTTCTGTTTAGGTTATAATTGTCAGGATGGTTTTCTGCACTTCTATTCGGATTATTTCCAGATGGTTTTTGGTCTTCTATTCAGATAATTATTACCTAAGGATTTTTGTTCTTCTATTCGAATATAGCTATGATACTGTTGCCAGATTGAATTTATGTCTTCTTATTGAAGATATTTCGGGTCTTCTTAATCAAATTTGACTTTACCTTAATGTATGAAAGCCTCTTTTAGGAGAAAGATGATAAGCTAATTCATGACTTTACCAAATATAAGGGGGATTGCCCAAAAATAAAATTTAAAGTTAATAATGAAAACCATCATTTACTTTGTGTTTTTCAGGAAAACAAGATTGAAGAGAATTTTTTTACGGAGAAGTGGAAAAATAAGAAAGCTCTTGGTTTTACACTAAAGTTTAAAAAGCTTCTCCTATGAAAGGCAAGGATAAATGTTATCCACATATTTTCTAAAGGAAGAAAAAAAGGATATGGATGCAATAAAAGTGATATCTAGCGCCCAGCTAAGATATCATATTTCAAGAAATACCGAAATGATGCCATGTTCCTAGAAATGTTGAATCACTACCGAAGTAAATGATATAGAATTTTAGGTGATATTGAGTTTCAATGACTCAGAAGATATCGAACTCCTTCAAGATAAAACGATATCAAGCCTCTACAACATGATATTGTAGAGCATGAAGACAAAGGAAGATTACTAAAATACTTGAGCAGGCCGATATCAAAGGATGTTGAAACTAAAGGAAAGTCATGACCAAAGGTAGAAGTCATGTCGAACCCAAAGGTGATACCGATTATCTCGCCTATGAACATAAAACAATTGCAAACAGATGATATCAAACCTTAACAAGAAATGTCGAACTTATAAAAAGCCTTAAAGAAATGATATCGAACTTCATTACAAGAAGGAATGAAAAAGTTGTTGATGTTGAATAATATCAAGCACTACAGTATTCCACAAATGATCAGGACAATAAGGATATCGAATGGTTGCATCAGTGCCGCATTTCATCAATAATGGATACAGAATGTCAACAAATATAAATGATGCCGAATAAACGCAATATTAAGTGGATATCGTAAATCATCAACCAACATGAGGTGGTCGCATGTAATCGGATCAATAAAATATCAAATTTTAATAAATAATAAAGATGCCGTGAATCACTGGTATTTGAAAGGATGTCAGAAATCGTTAGTTTACATGAGGATGTCGAAGGCCATGTAAGGAGAAAGAGCAAAAATCATTAATAAAAGTAGAGAAAAATCAAGAGGGTTTAGTATATTTTCCTTAATCATGCTTCAAAGGCATTCATATTCGACCATATACTCCTTGTTAAGCCGCCACAAAGATAGTGATCCGTGTGATGTGCTCAACCTTAAAGAGATCACGACAACTGGCACCATTAAGTCCGCATATGCCAAGTCATTTATCCATGCCAACTCACATCAAGCAATGGAAACAAGTCTTACCATCTTCCAACCGCTATAAATAGAGATGCACCCCCTCATGAAAAGGGCCCTTGACTTCTCTACCTCCCTTAGCATAAATCACTTTTTGAACTAGAACTTTTCTAAGTTCTCCAAGGAGCTTGAGAGCAATTTTAGTGACAAATGGCCAATGAAGAAGATGATGACATGGATAATTGCATACAAGGACTTAAACAATTCAAAATTTACATATTTGACTCATTTTGTAAATTGCCTTACAATTGAATAAAGAACATGACTTGTGCATATTTTCTATTTTACCTACTTATAGTAAGTCAAGTTTTATTGCATATTTTGACTTTCCTATTTTACTCTTGAACGCCTGGTTTGGATTTTAAATAATTTTGTGAATAATCATAAAACCAAGAGGTATCATTGGAATTTCTTCGAATATGCCCCCTTGTAAAACATCTTGGGTGTTGAACCAATTTTCGATTTAACAATGAGTGTTGGAAAGTATACATATACGTGTATTCGAGGATATATAACAATCAAAATGACGTGTGAATTGTAGTTTGAAGTGTTGTGTGCTTGTTTGTTTATATAGGTGTGCAATTGTTTTCATATATAAATGTATTATTGAATACAAGTTCGTTGCCGGCATTTCACTTAGCCATAGCGAATATCATGTGCGCTAAGTTGCGTGAAGTACATTGGGTTGAATAATTGCTCCAGTGAAGTCTAAAACGTGAATTGTGAAGTTAATGTTTGTCCACGTGAACGTATGTGCATAGGCATGCATGAATGAGTGCATCAACACTCATATGACCTACACAGAAACCAAAAGGTTGGGTATGTTTTTTGGCATGTTGGAGGAGGTCGGATTACTAGAATCGTCCGTTATACTCTACACATAAATTCAAGGAGAACAACGGTCGTGCGACATATTTCGGTGATACAAGCCGTATGTCAAAAGCACTCATGGGAAAGAACAAAATTCAAAATATGTAAATTTATTATTTGAAGTCTATAGATTGAAGAGGATTTCGCTACAGTCGCAACGGAAGAAACGACAGTGAGTCAGTAGAACATGGATCTTAAGGCTAAACTAACACAAGAGGGGGATGGAGGGGGGGGGGGGTAAATAGTGTTAAATTGATTATATGAATATTCTTCAAATTCTTTAAGACTCTACTTTTAACGATTTAATTAACATTCATAGAAATAATCACAGAATCAATGTGCAGATAAAAGTAAATGCAGTAAAAGTAAAAATGAAAGAACGCATCAGGTTCGAAGTTACCCTACATCCAATCCCACATGATTCCTTGTACGCATTTTTTTTAACTAGTAAATGCAACAGGTAAATAGGCATAAGGAAGAAGTTGCAAAATAATTTAGTCTCAAGAACAACAAGTTTTTTTTAGTCCGAAGGACACTTTTTAGTGTAAACTGAAAATGATAGTTACAACTATCATTCTGTGATTTACACTAAAAAGTGTCTTTCAGCCTAAAAAACAAGCTTCTTGTCCCTGAAACTAAATTTTTCTCTAACATTTTCCTTCAGCCTAAAAACCCCTAAATGCAAATACAATCTCGAAATCAAGGCTACGAGACATACCCTCCAAAACCCCGACCTCTGGGTAGATTCACTTGATTTCCGGGCTACAAGCACAGCTACTAAGCACATCCAATTAATTTTACGGACTACAATCATACCCTTAAGTATAGCGGTATAATTTGATAGAGATTTATAGACTCAGATCTTCGATCTTGATTACAATCGATCCTACAACTCTTAAATAACACTCTGATCGTGATTTGAGTTAGAGATGAGAGAAATCAGAGAGTTAATGAAAGAGAATCAAACTAGTATTGATTGAATTTGATTCCGGTTGAATTTCGGCAGAGTTTAAGTAGAAATTTATTTTGAAATCAAGGGAGTGAAAAGGGGAGAGAAGAATAAGAAAGCAGTTAATACAAATTCGTTTGGAATTCCGGCATGTATATATAGTAAAACAATGGTTATGTCCATTCACGAAGAGATATGACGGAAATACACTTCCATTCAAAATTTAATTTTTGAACTTTATGGCTACTATGTCGACATGTAGGAAATGGATATGTTGACATATCCTTCACACAATTGAAAAATACTTTATGAACATTATTTTGAAAATCTGTTGCTTTGTAAATGATTTGATACTTTGTAGAGTAAATGAAATATAATTTATATATATTTTTAATCAAAATATAACTTAAGAAAAGTATATCCAATATAATGTAAATAATATATATAAAATCAATAGTTATAAATTATAAAAGTATAAAAAAATCGAGTATATAAACTTAAAAACACTAGAATATTATTTTTATAAGTATAAGGATTGAAAATCATTTTGAGAAATATATTGAAAAGATTATTTAAAAAAAGGATATTTGAAAAACAATTTAAAACAAAATTAGAGAAGACGAGAGAGATCAAGAAAATTCTATCGAGATTTTAACATAAATTCTATGACTTTATAACTTATCTGGAATATTTTGAACTCTTCAATACTCATGATCTTCAATTTCCAACTCTTGAAACTCTGTATCTGCATCTTGAATCTACTCTTGATACTGTACAGTCTTCTTAATCAACATCTGTCTTATATCCTACACTATATACTATATATACCTTGATGAAACATTAGAATCTATATATTATATAATCTCCTTTAGTTGTGATCATCAAAACCAAAACCTAATGTACTAAAAATCTCCCTTTTTTAACGATGGCGGCTCGTATATAAAATATAATATATCTTCCCCAGATTTCAAAACTCCCCCTTAATCTATGCGTAGATTTTATATATTTCTCCCCGTTTATCATCAACAAAAATAAACTAAATATAACCCCCCCTAACTAAGGTACTATAGTAAAAACGATAAGAATGATATATAAGAAACGATAAGTGATAACAAAATCATTAATAGAAACCATACCAAACTATATATTCATCGAATATCACAGTACAAAGTAATCACAATCCGATCAAATCCTATACAATACATACAAGTTCAAAGTAAATTTGAATCAAATCAAATATACATGCTATACAATCAAAATAATCAAATCAAATAAAATATTATCTAGTGCGAATTTCTAATGATTGAGGATTTGTGAATGAGACATTGAGGATAATAAAGGCAAAAGTTCCCTTTTTGTTGGACGAGATTTCCATCTCGATCGAAGCATACTTTCCAATGCATTGGAGTTCATCATCTTCTTCCATGTGTTCTTCCTCTTCTTCTTCGTCTTCTTCCTCCTCTTCCTCTTCTTCCTCATCATCACTACTTTGAATGGGGTTATGAATAGCCAAATTTGCAGAATCATCTTTAATAAGTATAGGATTCGTAGCATTATCCAATAGATATTTTTGCAAATTGCGAAGAATTCTTCTTTGTTTCTCTTATTCTTTGGTCATATGAAGTTGCACCACTTGAATTTCAGTTAGCATTTGTAGAATATTCTTCAAATCACCCTGCATTTTAGTTTCTTGGCCATAATAGTGTTTTGGAAAAGGCCTTGGGTTGGAGAAGAGAAGTAAAACAATGAATTCTCTTCTCTAAAACATTTGGGATTAGAAGAGGCCATGGTTTATTTGTTTCAAAAGTTTAAATCACAAAGAATACATAAAAAGTGAAGAAGAAAGTCGAATTTGGTTATTATATAACCACTAATTTGAATTTTAAAGGGAGATTTATAAAATAGAAATTACCATTGTATTTCGACATAAAAGGTTAGGGTATGTCGACATACATAGTATTATTTTGATTATTTTGTTTTTCTTATATTTTTTAATTTTTACTTCATTATTTTTTTATTTCCAATAAAGAACAAATTCCTAACTCTCTTCTTAACTTAGTAAAAAATGGTTGATTCAGCAGTTTCGTTAATATATCAACAATTTGATTTTCAATATTTATAAATTCAAGTGATATTATTTCTTTTTTGTACATTATCCCTTAGAAAATTGTGTCTTATATCAATATTTTTTGTTCTAGCATGATGGGTTGGATTTTTAGATAGATTGATCGCACTTATATTATCATAGTATATTGGTGATTGAGTAAAATTTTAACCAAAATCTTTTAATGTTTGTTGCACATAGGTAACATATGAACAGGCTAATGCCCCTAAAATACATTCTACTTCTGTCGTAGATAGAGATACATAGTTTTTCTTCTTACTAAACTAGGAAATTAGAGAATTCCTCATAAAATGACGACTTCCACTTGTAATGTTCAGTCTGATTTGCAACAGCATAGTCAGCACCTCTATATGAAGTTAATTCAAAGGAGACTTCTTTTGGGTAAAAGAATCCATAGTCTAATATGTTGTTTACATTTCTCAAAGTTTGTTTTATGGATTTTAAATGAGTTTCTTTAAGTTGAGATTAATATGTTGCATAGAGACAAATACTACGCATTATATCAGGTCTACTAGCAGTTATATAAAGTAGTGATCCATTTATTCCTCTATATAGTTTTTGATATACTCTTTTGAATTTTCTTCTTTATTTAATTTTTCATTAGTTGCCATAGGAGTTGGTTTACCACTGGTATTTGATATACCAGATTTCTTAACTAAATTATTGGCATATTTTTCTTGACTAATAAAAATTCCAATACTTAGTTGTTTTATTTATGATCGTAGAAAATAATTTCGTTCTTCCATATGACTCATTTCAAATTCCTTAGTCATTGTTTTTGAAAATTCCTTATTTAGTTTATCATTTGTAGATCCAAAAATGATATTATCTACATATATTTGTATTATTCGAATATCATTTTTATCACTTTTAATAAAAAGTGTAGCATCTACTTTGCCTATTTCAAAATTTGATTAATAGGTAGGATTTAAGTCTTTTATACCAAGCTCTTGGAGCCATTTTTAGATCGTACAATGCCTTCTTTAATATGTGTTTCCATCAAAGTTGGCATAAACACCCAATAGAAGTATTGAAGAGAAATAAATGAAGAGTATAAAATGAAACAAGAGGAACTAAACAATTTAATAGAAGAAAATCAAAGCAAGAAGTTTGCCTACGTCCACTTTGAATAGATTTCCTTATTAATCACTTTGTAAACTGAGTACAATAGGGATCAAATGAAAATCCTTAGTTACAATACAGTATAAAGCAATTAGCAACATATAAGTCCCCAAAATAAACAACCAAGGTTAGTTATTGGTCAATCTGTATTTAATATGGATTGCCTTCTGATTTCAGCCGATCCATATTGAGGGACGAGAGCCGATCCCTCTTACTCCTTCCTTTTAAGGTGCGATCCCAAGGTTAGGCTCTTTAGGGTTCCCATATCTTGCTGACAAAATTTAATAAGCATTGGACCTGTGGATATTGAGATATTAATCGTTTTCTATTGAATGCTTCGTAAGACATACCGATCCTATGTTGGAGGTTATTATAGCCGATCCCTCATATATGTTGAATCATATTCCATATTTCGAACATTCTGCATTGCTTATCTCTCAATTCCATTCAATCATGGCTTTATATTACCATTTATACTTGACTTTTGGACTCCACAATCATCGCCCTGGACTTAAACGTCATAACGTCAATCAAATCTAACTTGTCCAATCAGTTAAAATAATTGGATCAAAATGCTGGATAACACTTGACCCCTAAATACGTCTTGTGCTGAATATGACATGCTTTGAATTGAAGCAGGTTAGAGCCTTTGGAATAAAATCCATCTAGTTTTTTGAACAGTCGTTATCCTTCCATCGAATTATTTTCCCAAAGCGTTGTATCTCTCTTTGATTGTCATGACATTTCGTCGATTTCCAATAGAATAAATCCAGGATTATATTCTGTTAGCTAATATCTATGTCTAGTTCTATGAGATTAGTAAGCTTTGGCAATCTGATGTTGTCTCGAAATTGAAAACTTCAGGTTTGAATTCAATTTCCATCGACTTCAAAAATTGAAGTTTTAGAATATACATGTGCACGTTCGGGTTCATGTTCTTGTCATCGGCTCTCGGTTGCATTTATATGCTCATGGGTCATCGCCAATTTTCGTTGAGTCAGATGCAATTCTCTCAGTATATATGTGCTTCACATAATTTCCATATCCATGTTTATATAAACAAAAGCCCATAGCCGATCCCTTCTTTTCTTCCCTCTTTTTTATACACATAGGGACCGGCGTCTCCTTGCCGATCCATACCTCCTTCCCTTATTTTCTCTCTCTTCTTCTCCTTTTTTTAATATATAAGGTTTGGATGGAATATGGATTCCCATGTCAATGGATCGGTACCGATCCCTCAACATTTTAGGAACTCGACTCACTTGGCCTCGTAGGAGATTAAAAAATTAGCCGAACCCGCACCCTTCATGTATAAGCCAATATCACCTTTCTACCCTTTACTTCATTTCATTTTAACCTTCTCTCACTTTTGCCTTCCCCATGACTGAACCCTTATTCTAGTTCCCCAAAGTCGATCCCAAACATCGCTTCCTTCCTTTAGTTCACCACCTTCTCTCGCTCCAAGCCATTGCTCCATCTTAAATTTGACCCAAAGTCGAGAATTCTCTACCAAGCAACTTGAAAATTTTAAACTTATGTTGGTTTTCTTGTGTTTTTCCATAATTTTGTAACGAGATGATGAGTTCTATTACATTGGTGGTCTGGATTTCGACGCAAAGGAGAGGTGATGGTCGAAGTTGTTTGAGGGAGATGAGATATAGATGGAGAAGGGCTCAGCATAGTAGTAAGGAAGGAGGAAGAAAGGAGCATTGGACATAGGGATCGGCCAAAAGGTTTGAGAGAGAATACGAGAATTGGAAGGAAAGGGATTGGTCATCTTGGCTTGCATGGAGGGATCAGTAGTATGGCGAAGGAAAGGGATCAATGGTTATCAGAGAAAAGGATCGACATGAATAATTTGGAGAGAGGGATCGGTTGTCTCGCTTTGGAATAGGGATCAGCATACGTAGTGGTCGACTATTTGTGCTTGGCCGATCCTTAGCTTTGAATTGAACTTGAAAACCAATCCATATGCACTTGTTCAAACAAATAGAACGAATTTCATCCTAACAAACTTGAACATATAACGATAATGAACAATGGGATCTGCATGTCTAATGCCGAACTCGAAATTGAACAACCAAACTCCTGGTACCTAAAACCTAAATTAAAATTTAACATACAGACTTTGATAATGGATTTCATACTTTGATATGCCAATGACTGATTCCAAAGCTTACACTTAGCATGGAGGGACAGGTAAATTTTTTTAATCTTTATTGTCTACTGAGTTTTGTTGATATGAACTCCAAACGTTCAAAGCATCTAACTGCCATGTCCTCCATACTAAATTCACAACATGACAACCTCGGAGTCGAATCTAGTTCCACAACTATATCTGGCCGACTTTCCCCTGGTCGTCGAACTGAACAAGCGGCGGTTTTAGGCTTGTCGACCGACCTTTTATCTGATGTTCTCGTCTTCACGGTGGAAGATATAAGCCAAGCCCCCGATACCGTAGAAGGCGCTATATTTTTAGATGATCTAACAGATTCCCAAGCCTCTAAGATCGGCGAGGCCGCACTTTGCAGACCATGCTCTTGACATGAGATTCTGTTTGGAGATGTTTTACTTCCTTCAGTGAATGATGGGGCTCATTTTCCCACAGAGTGGTATATAGAATGCAACAAGTTCTTGTGCTGGGTCGGATGCATGCCTCCCTTCAATTCTTTTACCTAGGAGATGCTAAAATATCTCGGAATAACTCCCGCTCAACTAGACTTGGACAACTATGCCTTACTTCAGGCACTTTCTTGCTATTCATGAACGTTCTATTCCGTCCACCGTCTCTTGAGGATATCATGCTCATTTATAACTTCAAACGGGGGGATAGGAAACCATTCCTACACTTTTCTCGAGCCATTGCCCAATTTTCAAGTCTTAACCGACACTTGGAACAAACTCAGCCTCTATAAACATGAAGGGTTCTATGTACGATGTCTACCTGGCTTTGCAAGGCGATGGTTGGAAGGATGTAAGTGTCATTCTCACTTTAATCTCAAATTCTTTAGTCCAAATCTTACCTGAACCAACTAATATTTTGAAAATCCATTGGCGCACATCCACATCCAAAGGGCAATAGATTCTCAAGGCAATTTTGCAATTCGTGTCACCTCGGTCGAAAACAGGGAACATTAGATCCCTAGTAACCAATGAATGGATATCTTTGTTTGGGCTGCTGGAAGAAGGTCACAACATTGGGCCTGCAAGAAGCGGTGCATCACAATAAATGTTATGGAATAAAAAGACAATGCCAATTACCTTGTCATGCACCCAATCGAGAGGACACTAGATGACATCGAAGAAGGCAATATTAGGGTGCCAAAGTCAATAAGCCTATTGATGTTGATGTAGGTCCGGGCAATGCGCCCGTGGTTGAATTGTTAGAAGGTGCAAACTTCACATACCAACGAGGAGAAAAAAGCTTGCATATGAACTTCGTAGGAGAGTCTTCCTTTCAACCTTTAGAAAGTTCGATGGAAGGGTTATCGAACCTTCTAATTCCTAATGACATCATGACTTATGACTTCCTTAACATCAGTATTTGAGGGCTCAATTCTCCCACCAGAAGTGGTGACGACATTCTTTCCACTGGCAACGAGGTCCTATGTGCAAGGCTGTAGAAACTAGTCCGTCGCAGGGACAATAGGACACTCACAATTACGTGTGATTCACCACACGATTTTAATCTATCTTTTGTTCAGTGGTCACTTATATTCCTTAGTTTGGTTTGTAGGTGCAATGTCTCAATCCCGTGCTTTCGATCATATAGGGGGTTCCTCGATGCAGTATAGATCTAGCCATGGTTCAGAATCGGGTAGCACAGAGAGAGATGATGGCCAAGAAAAAAGCCATCATTCGAAGGAATCTTCATCTTCCAAACGTAAGTCCCAGTCTCGACCGTCTCATCGGGAAGTTCAGCCCAATCTTTCCGTACATATTGGCGATTAGAGATCTTTTCATGGTCCTTAAGTTGTTATACTGCCCGAGCAATATTCAAGTTCATCTAACTCCAAATAGTCCTATGATCGAAGTTCGAGAAAATGCCCAATTGTTACTTCTAATCCATCTTTGCCGACTGTAGCTCTTGAGGCTTCCACGGTAGAAAAATTGGTCGAACTTAAGGCCAAGAAAAAGGAACTGGATGCTGCCCTCAACCGCAGCAATGTGCTTGCCTTGGGAAAAGATACCTGGCAAAAGGAGAATTTTTTTTGAGCTACCGCAATGAGGAGGCTGAAGAACTCCTTAAAAAAGAGAGGAAAGAAAAAACCAAAGCTCAGGAGGAGTAGCAATTATATTGCAAAGAGGTTGTTGAAGACCAGGGACTAAAAATTAAGCTTGACAAGCAACTCGCTTAAATCAAAGTCCTCAAGGAAGTGGCAAGGGAAGTGGGCCGCAATGAGGTTAGAGAATAGATTGAGACCCAGTTAGAAGATGCCATGGAAGCCAGTCAAAATGAAATTAAGGACATTTTTGATTCCTTGATCATCGAATATAACGCTAAAGTCCTTATCCATCGCGATTTGAGTTTTGTTGGAGAGGGCTATCTCGAGTCGCTCATCGTAGCCTTGGAATATGTTATTGAAATGAAAAAGTAAACCTTCAGTGAAGTTGATTTAGATGAAGAGAAGCTAGTATGGGAGATTCTTTACGGGGATGAACCTTTAGACCTTGCGCTGCAAGACTCTGATACTTTGACACCTAGCACCCTCCGGCAAGGGGAAAAACACTGCCGAGTCATCAAATTTGGATCCCAAGGGCCCCTTCTCTTCTCAAACAGCTGAAGCATCGGCTTCTCTTAGCCCTGGACAGGATTTAAGGTACGATCCAAATAGACCTGGCTATCAATCTAAGGTATTGACTCCTATCCTAGAGGGGAGAAATCCGGTGACAACTGAGAGTCAGTCCAACGTAGGTATCCTGCTTTATTCTCCACTTTTTGAGAGATTTCATTCTTCATCCCAATAGCCATGGGCTTATTGTAACACCCTATATTTTTATAACATTATTTAGAATAATTAATTGGGTAAATTAAATAAAATAATGTGAAGATTGATGGGTTGAGACTTGATTAAATTAAGGGTAGCCGTGCCATGTTAATTATAAATAAAATAAAACAATTTGAACTAATGTGTAAGGAATGAGTAAGGGCAATATGGAAAATAGGATAGACTTATACCCTAAACCCTTAGGGACTGAAAATCATGTTCATTCCCATTTTACCAAACTAAAAACTCTTAAGGTCAGCCACCATTATTGTTCTAAGGAAAGATTAAAGCTGGGATTCAAGTGAAGGAAGATAATGAACACAATCAACATCAAATCTAACATCTTTTAATCTCAAAACTAAGGTGAATAATTACTTCATTCCATTTTCTTATAGTTTTCAGTTTTATGATTAGATCCGAAATGTTTTACCAGTATATGTCATGTTTTGATGATAAAAGTTATATATTTGCTTGTTGATGAATTATGCATGTTCATATTAGTTTTTATGATATGTTTGATATAAACCCTATTAAATGATATCCAAATGCCTTGTAATTTAAATATAGATAAGAAATAATATTTTAGAGAGGGGTTTCAATTTTCGTAAATGTCTGAGTTAATATGGATTTTATATTAATTTTCTAGTGAAGAAAATAATTTATTGGGTTATAAATTATTTACGACTAAAATAATGATTATTTTGGTTTGGAATTTTTATATGTTGGAAAACATGTTAAAATAGATTTTTTGCAATTTTTTAAGATATTTCCTAAGTGTTTTGATGAATATATAAAATTTATAATGTATGGGACTTAAATGTTTTATATATTTAATTAAGGAGAAGGGGCATTTTTTAAAATAAAATGATTATTTAATTCCGAAAGTAGTGGTAGCACTTTTTCGAAAAAAAATTGTTAACTAATGGGAATTTGACAAACAAAGGTAGGTTAGTTGAAAAGTTATCCTTTTTAAGTTAAAAACAAAGAAATCATACTTTTAGCATGTTTCAGCCTTTTACGGCATAAAACTTTCCAACCCAGACCCTTCGACAAGGTCGAGAGGTTCACAGCTTTCAACAAGGTCAAACCAATGCATATGGTATCAAGTTACTTAGTATCCAATGAATTGGACAAGGTCAAAGTGTTCTTAGTCGAAAGGTTGATGGCCAAAGAGGTTAGGGTATGTTTGTTTTGTAAACCAAAATCTTTCACCTGCTTGCTTTCGAAAAGGAGCTTTCGACTTGGTTGCTTTCGACCAGGTCACGTATTTTAAATAAAGGTATTTAAGACCTTTCGACAAAGTTGAAAGGTTATTGCCGCCTTGTTATTGTTTAACTTTGAAACCTTCCAAAAAAGTCGAAAGGTTTACATCTGCATTGA
Organism: Allium cepa; assembly: GCA_030765085.1. Classification (NCBI taxonomy): domain Eukaryota; kingdom Viridiplantae; phylum Streptophyta; class Magnoliopsida; order Asparagales; family Amaryllidaceae; genus Allium; species Allium cepa. Next base: position 834,517,946 of record CM060941.1, read on the forward strand.
AACTCATTAAATCTTCGATTTTATTTCAAATTAGTCCAATTCAAATTTTCCATTTGAATTTGTATAATTATCTATTTTCAATCCTAATTAATTCAAACTAAATTCAATTTGAACTAATGTAACCTAAATCTCAACTTTAACCCATCTTGAATTATATAAATTCGAGCTAAATTCTTAAATGTTGATTTAATCCTTTTAAATCAAATCAACTTATCTCTTTAAACTGTTTAATCCTAAATCCAAAATCCATTTTTAGACTTATTTCAAAATCCAAGCGATATTTCAAATCTCTTTTAAACAACTAAATCTTGAATTCAATTTATCACCAAACTTAAATTTTTATAACCCAACCTTTGAAGTTTTATCTTAAACATTTCAGTCTTAAGACCAAAATGATTCCATACATTAATTCACTACATACTAGTAGTTCATATATTACATACATTTATCCAAAATAAGAGTCTTACAGAAGTCATAAATCTAGATGCCTTCCTATTACCTAGAGGTTTGGAAAGAACAGAGCCCTAATACTCCTACAAGTATCCTTCCTATGGACTTCCTTCCAAAGGGCAAAGCCCGAACATACACTTCCCAACAGGGTGTCCCCACTTATAACATTTACCACAAAATGTTTCTACCCTGTCATCAATCTGGATAACCTTCACGCCTCCAACAGTACGTTCTACAGTCTTACTCCTCTTCCGCCTCTCGGAACAATTCCTAGCAATGTGTCCTGTCTTCTTACAATGATAGCAGATAGTCGACTCATTGACCAGTTCCACAGGTTTACGCTTCGCCTTTCTCACTTCAGGGCAATGATTTAGAAAATGTCCTTTCTTATGACACTTAAAGCACAAGATCTCAAAGCGAAACCGATGGAATGTACCCTTCAATTCCTCCCTTGTTTTACTGTACTTGGCTGCGTAATGACCCTTATTAAAACATCTGTAACAAGTGACATTATCATAAGGTCCTGGTTCAGCCCTTTCCTTGACCTGTTTCTCAAACTCTTGAATTCCTTTTTTTCGATCCCTACATGCAGCAGCTCTTTGCCCTCTGCGCCTAACCTTCCATTCTTCACTCTTAGTCATCTCTCTCAAGGATTGAATTCTAGAGGAGCTTCCTAACCTATAAATTAGATTTAATTAGATTACTAAGTTATACCTTATGTTTTAACATCTTGGGTTTTTAATTTCAAACAAAGTATTCAAACAACTTCTTATTTCGAAATCAGAATACTTTTCAGAACCATTCTGGATAATATTATTTATCATCCCCTTCAACAATTTGAATCCAAACTTAATTCTAATGTTCCTGATATGAATGGTACATTCTATTCAATTCCTACTCGAATACATATATTTACTACTTAAATTCTTATAGGGTTCCCACTTAAAATTTTAATTGTTTACAACCAATTTGCAACTACTTCGTCCAATTTAATTGGTATACAACAAAATTACTTACATTCAATTAATTTTTAAACCAAAATAAACTCATATTCACCTCAATTGATTTTAAATTCAATTTATTTGCTTCTATTAATTCATAGTATTTCATTTTAAATCAATTTAATTCTAATTTGGTTATATTTCCGTTACCACTTAATTTAATCTCAATTCAAGATTTCAATTTGGTTGTATTATATTACTTCTTAATTTAATTCCAATAATTTAACAAACAATTTCCTTAATATTTATTAGAGTGAAATAATGCTTTATATATCAAAATATAATCTTATAAAAAATTATTTAAAATCTTTATATAATAAAATAACAAGTACGCTCTCTCATATATATACACACACACACACTCAACTCATTCTAGAGTACTATTGACCCTATCCTTGATGTGTACACCCACCAGAGCCAAGGTTCTCGCTTAACCTTCAGCACTGATACCAACTGTAACGACCCGAAAATTTTCAAACCCGAAAATTCCAAATAGTTATGAAAAAGAAGAAAGAGAAAGAAGAAGAAGAACAGAAACAACAACATCTCACATTCACAGTAGATAAAATATAATAATAAATAGTAACAGTTTACAAAAGCATTCGGTCGATTACATTTAATACATCAGAGTTACACATATATACAGTCACTGGATATACACAATTATCATGACTCAGATATACAACAATATAATACAGCACAAACACGCCATACATTCTTGCCATCCAGCTCGACTCCTGAGCTCCAGAACGTCCTAACCTGAAAATATGTAATACTTGGTCTGACGCGAGCATTACATCAAGTAACACCCGGGTCAGGCTGGAAACCAGCGTGAGTAAACCCATCTAACAAGCATACAACGTATATACAACCCGGGGTAACTCACATCAATTTACAAATTCACAATTTGTTATAGGAACCACTTATTTCACACATCGATTTCCTAGGTACCAAAAATTAGATTAAATAGTCCAATTCACTTAAATCATTTTGTACCAATCTATTGATTTCAAAAATCAATCTAAAAAGAATCGAAGTGGTTTCGGGTATTAACTAATACCCGACTCCGATCTCTTCGAATCCAATGTCATCTGATCCCAAGTTATTCAAGTGAATATAATTCAGTTTTAGTTACAAGATAGCAATTCATGATCATAAGATAATCCACATTATCACCGTCCACCTTAATTATATCACATAGCATCACGATCACATACCAGGAATAACAAATAATCCAAGGTATTCAAATATCATCCAATCATCCATATATGAGTAAGGTTTAATTAATCTTACTACCTCTAATGAATTTAAAATGAATCAAATTAATTACTTTCATTTTTAATTTATTTAAAATAAATTAAATTAATCACTTTCATCACATAAATCTTGCTTACATAATCATTGGTTAATTTCAAATAAATTAATTAATCACCACCCAATATCCATATTAATTAATCATCCTTGATTAATTATCCTTTAATTACATTCAAGTAATTAGCCTTTAATTAATTTTACAAATTAATTATTCTTAACCAAATATAGTGATTAACCTTTAATCACTTCATAACTAATTAACTATAAGTAAATACATTCATTCTTAATTAATTTCATTAATTAATTATTCAATAATCACTTATTATTGATTTATTTATCTTAGTTAATCAACGCTTAATTATATCATTAATTATATTAATTAATGATTTCTTAATTACTGCTTTAATTAATTAACTCAATTAAATTAATTACATTTAGTTACTAATCTCTATTTAACCCATATTTATTTACCACTCTTGATTAACCTCATCCGATATTTTTTCCATTAATTACTTCGCTAAGAAATTACACTTCATTAATTACATTCAATGATACGCTTTAACAAATCATTTAGTGATTATATTAATTAATTACACTAATTAAATCAATAAATCCTTTGATTACTTTAAGTAAACATCATTAATAAATCACCTTTTAGAAATAAGTCATTAATTAACCACCTTACTTGTTAAACAATTATCTCTAAGCTTCAGTAATTACCATTAATTAATATATTAGGTGTTAATCCTTAATTAATCATATCAATAAATCAACCCTTAAAATTGATTTTACAAATTCAATTAACCTTTAATTAATTAATTGACCATCCTATACATTAAATAATTTTATACTTTAGTTCACCTTAAAACAACAACTTGAATTATATTTCAAATTTTGGAAATTCGTTTAAAAACTTGCTCATTCCTTGTTAAAAAACCTGGTTTATAAATTCATTTGAAACATACTCACCTTGATATGCTTTAAAACCTTTTTACTTAGCTTATCAAAAACCTTGGCCCAAAACAAAAATTTCCAAGCCAAACAAGGTAAAACCTGATCAAAGCCCCGAGCAACCACTCGAACATAACACAATTCAAACTGCTTCGAGTAACCCACGTAACTACTCGAGATCAAACATGAGAAATCATCCTCACCCAAATTTCAGATATTTTGGTGCTCAGAACATCTCGTGCACATGCACCGGCCATTGGCGATGCTCCAGCTCCCTCGATCACCACCGGTAAGTCGCTTTCAACCTTCTCCATCCGTCTGACCACTCCAACAATTCCATTGACCACAACATCAAATTCAAACACGATTAGTCCCAAGGGATGAAGCTGTACAGGAACCATCACCTACAAATTTTCCTCGTTCCTATGTCTCCGATCATCTGACGCCTTGAGACTCCTGCCACTGCTTCACCATGAAACCTCATACCCAATCCCCCATGACCGATCGAGTCTCGAACGCCAAAGGCGTCGCACAGAACTCGCGAAAACAGATAAACCCATCAGCACCTAAAACCCTAAATTGACCGATCGCCGTTCCTACGATGATCACTCCTCCCTCCTGACATTTTTCCCAACCTCCTCGATCGACAAACAAGCCTCCAAGATAGCCACGACGTTCAACTGTTCTTCGATCACTAGAAAATGGCCAAAACCCATTTTTTGTTAAACTTTGAACCACACCCTTGATACTTAGATAAAAATCGAGAAATTCATCTTGAAAATCATAATTTACAATGAGTATTCAGATTATATAATTAAATTTGCAAAACATTTCACTTGTTTTTTAACCCATTCTTTATTTTACTGCTATCCCCAATTTCCCAGAGATATTCAAACAAAATTTGCATAAGTAAAGCTTTTTTTTTTAAATTTAGATTATGTTTCAAAAAAAAAAACTTCTGTTTGTATACTTAATCAAAAAGAATTTTCAAGAAGTGATTTTTTTTTCTTTCCAGTTTTAGTCCTGTTTGGAAATAAACATAGCAGGGATCAACATGCATACTATCAAACATTCATATCAACATGAATCCTAGATTTATCAGACATGCACCCTAAAATTTGACATTACATTGTAGGATTACACAAGACATTTCACAAACTTCAGTTTAAACTAATTTTTTAAGGGTTAACTTTTACTCACCTAGAACAGAGAACACAGTTTGATGAACTGCACTTGATCTTTACTGTGATCTGCAATTAGACTAATGGTTATGAACTGAAGCCTTTGATTTGCATTGCAACATGAAACTGAAGCTTAATTAAAGTTTATTGAGCTGATCCTTGTTTTTTTTACTCAGGTTTGCTTTTCTTTACAGGTTTTGATTTTGAAAATTTCTGTTTGTTTTTTTAATTTCTTTTCTTCTCAGATCTGATTCTTAGGCTAGAAGATTTAAAATGAAGAACAAAGAATGAGAGAAAGTGGGTAAGAAATATTATATATGGATTTAAATCTTATTTTATAAATTTTCTCAAAAATAGGACCAAAATGATACTTGTTTCAAATGTGTATTATAATTGTTACACTTGTCTATTTTTTTATGCTTAATGACTTGCATTTGTTAATCTTATATTATATATGATTTACGTTTATAATTTTTTAAGCAATTCTACTTATTTTTAAATGTTAATAAAAACTTTTTAACTTAATTTATTAATTTACAAATACTTATTTATATATATATAACTTTACATAAATAAAACAATTTATATATAAATACAAGCTTAAACATATAATTTAAAACCCAAAATACTTTAAAATATTTATCTTTTGAATTTCAATTTTGAATTCACATTAGATTTAAAAATCCAAATTAAAGTCAAATAACAACACATTCAATTTTAAATAACAATTCTATTTTTATTAAAATCTATTTATATTTATATATAAAAACAACACATTGTTAATATTATTTGAAAATAAAAAATTGCCAATTTATATAAAAATTATAAAAGAAAATTATCAAATCAATTTAATCCAAATAGTTATTTATCCAGATGTAAAAATTCAGTTTCTATTATTTATATTCATATTTCCTTTATTATCAGAATTCTTATCTGTTCAACCTATAAAGCAGATAATTATCCAACTATCAGATGCTCAAAAATCCGGGTTATCACATTCCTCCCACCTTAGAATCTTTTCGTCCCCGAAAAGGAACGAAACCAGAATTTAAAAATCAGATAACTTATCCTTTGGTCATTTTTAAAACTCTTAAAATCTATATAATATTAACAAAATAGTTTTATAAAAATACTTTCATAACTCGATGTTTCCACAAGTCCGTCCACGTTCTTATAGAAATTCGGTCATACTTTGATCAGGTGTAAGACTGAAAATCTATAAGTACTCGGTAAACCGGTTTTTAACACCCAGTGAAAATACTTGGAAAATAATTTTAATGAAAGTTTATATAATTTTTTTTTTTTGAAAATAGAGGAAATATCTTTGGTGAGAATGCTCTGGAAATCATCTTGCACATCCATGCTCACAGTTACATCATGGGTTACGTTGCCATCGCAGCAAAAGTCCATGTAACTGTAGCACTCCGCGCCCCTCGATTACGCTATGGAACCCACAACAGATCGCAGTTACATTTCAGGGTTGCGTTGCCATCGCAGCAAAAGTCCATGTAACTGTTGGCTCTCAGCGGCACACACGATTTTCGCTGTCAAAATGAAACTCTCCACTCCTACATAGGTCGCAGTTTACCGATATAAAATCAAACGCAGACTGTTGGCTCTCAGCGGCACACATGACTTTCGCTATGTTAACATAGGTCGCAGTCTACCGATATAAAATCAAACGCAGACTATTGGCTCTCAGCGGCACACACAACTTTCTCTATGGTATACTCTACTCATAATCCTTAGGAATAAGTTTTGTTCGGACTCCTCACAGGATCAACTTTAGAACCCCCCCCTTGGGGCTCAAGGAAGCACCACCCGATGGCACTCCTGAGAAGTTCATTTCAAGGGAGCGCCTTTTCCCTAGAGCCATCATTAAAACACTTTATACTGTACATATATAGTATCTTTAAAATCATACACCTAATATGATCTCATACAATGCTCCTTTACACAAAATCGATTATCCCAAAATTGATAATTCTCAAACTAGGCTTTCCAAATTTCAATATTGATTTTACTCAAAAATCAAAAGCCTTTCCAAATCCAAAGGTTCCCAAAACCCTTTTCAAAATCCCCATACGATCCTTTATATAAATATATATAGATATATATAATTTTTAAAATTTTGGATCAATTTCAAACTTGAATAAAACTCCTTTTTATACTTCAAACACTTTCAAAATCCTTTCCTTTTGGCAATAGATTCAACAAGGGAAGTTTCATCTTACATATAAAAAAGATATATAACTTTGTTTATTCAAAATCAAATATTAAAATTTGATTACTCTTTCCAATATCAATTTCATTCAAAACTGTACGATGAACACTTATCATCCGTACGCTATACCAATCTGATCGCTCACTCGATCACACAATTTCACTTTCGAACTAGTATCGTCCACCCGACTTCCTAGTGCGGACACAGATCTGGTTTCTTGATTAGAAACCGTCATTCTCCTTGCATAGCCATAATTACGATAGAGAATATCTAGAACCAATCAACAATCCATATCTAGGTTCGCCGTCGAAAATTGAGTGAAAAAATCCCAACTCGGATCGATAAACTATCTTGAAATTCTATGCTCGAATCTGGATCAAATCACTATGCGAATAGAATAATATACGTACATCCTACGTATTTGTTTTCATTGGTCATTGACTAAATCAATTTCCTTTATATTCACGTTTCCTTTAATTTCTATGAACATATTCACAATTGCTTCAATTCCATTGAATTATCACTTCAATTCTTATCTCAGTTGGGTATTTAATCAATAACCGTTTGAACTCTGACCTGTTTATTTTTTGAAAATAGCTTGAAAATTTTAAAAATAGATAAGTAGCTGAAAAATATTTATTAGTTTGCAAAATGCTATAAAATAGTTAACTAACTATAAAATAGTTGGAAAAATAGCTAAAGAGTTTCAGAAATTTTAGATAATTGCAAAATAGTTGTAAAATAGGAATTAATTTGTAAATAATTGAAAAATAGTAATTAGTTTATAAAACAGTGGAAAAATTGTTAAATAGTTCCAAAAATAATGGTAAAACAAATATAAAATACGTTAGCTTTAAAAAGAAAGATTGTATATATTTAATAGCTTGGAAGAATAAGTTTATATTAAAACAATTTATATTAAAAATAGTTAAGAATCAAATTGTTCACTTCCCCAACAATTCAATTTAAATTTACACTTCCATTTAAATTGACTCAATTCCAATTTGAATAACTTCAATTTCTATTGAAATTGATTTAACCCTAATCCAAGTTGAATAAATCTTGATTTCTTTCCCAATTCAAATCAAATTCCATTTGATTTTAATCCTGTTCAACTTTGATTATAATTCCTAAATTATTCAAATTAATTTAGATGAATTTCAAATCGAATTTACTTCAATTTCAACTCATTTCAATTTATATGAATTAGTCTTAATTTCCATCTGAATTGGAACTCATTAAATCTTCGATTTTATTTCAAATTAGTCCAATTCAATTTTTCCATTTGAATTTGTATACTTATCCATCTTTAATTCTAATTAATTCAAACTAAATTCAATTTGAACTAATGAAACCTAAATCTAAACTTTAACCCATCTCGAATTATATAAATTCGAGCTAAATTCTTAAATGTTGATTTAATCCTTTTAAATCAAGTCAACTTATCTCTTTAAACCATTTAATCCTGAATCCAAAATCCATTTTACACTTATTTCAAAATGCAAACTATATTTCAAATCTCTTTTAAACAACTAAATCTTGAAATTCAATTTATCAACAAACTTAAATTTTTATAACCCAACCTTTGAAGTTTTATCTTAAACATTTCAGTCTTAAGTCCAAAATGATTCCATACATTAATTCACTACTTACTAGTAGTTCATATATTACATAAATTTATCCAAAATAAGAGTCTTACAGAAGTCATAAATCTAGATGCCTTCCTATTACCTAGAGGTTTGGAAAGAACAGAGCCCTAATACTCCTACAAGTATCCTTTCTATGGACTTCCTTCCAAAGGGCAAAGCCCGAACATACACTTCTCAACAGGGTGTCCCCACTTATAACATTTACCACAAAATGTTTCTACCCTGTCATCAATCTGGATAACCTTCAGGCCTCCAATAGTACGTTCTACAGCCTTACTCCTCTTCTGCCTCTCGGAACAATTCCTAGCAATGTGTCCTGTCTTCTTACAACGATAGTAGATAGTCGAATCATTAACCGGTTCCACAGATTTACACTTCGCCTTTCTCACTTAAGGGCAATGATTTAGAAAATGTCCTTTCTTATGACACTTAAAGCACAAGATCTCAGAGAAAAACCGATGGAATGTACCCTTCAATTCCTCCATTATTTTACTGCACTTGGCTGCGTAGTGACCCTTATTAAAACATCTGTAACATGTGACATTATCATAAGGTCCTGGTTCAGCCCTTCCTTGACCTGTTTCTTAAACTCTTGAATTCCTTCTTCTCGATCCCTACATGCAGCTGCTCTTTGCCCTCTACGCCTAACCTTACATTCTTCACTCTTAGTCATCTCTCTCAAGGACTGAATTTTAGAGGAGCTTCCTAACCTATAAATTAGACTTAATTAGATTACTAAATTATACCTTATGTTTTAACATCTTTGGTTTTTAATTTCGTACAAAATTTTCAAACAACTTCTTATTTCCAAATCAGAATACTTTTCAGAACCATTCTGAATAATATTATTTATCATTCCCTTCAACAATTCGAATCCAAACTGAATTCTAATGTTCCTGATATGAATGGTACATTCTATTCAATTCCTACTCGGATACATATATTTACCACTTAAATTCTTATAGGGTTCCCACTTAAAATTTTAATTGTTTACAACCAATTTGCAACAACTTTGTCAAATTTAAATGGTTTACAACAGAATTACTTACATTCAATTCACTTTTAAACCAAAACAAACTCATATTCACCTCAATTGATTTTAAAATCAATTTATTTGCTTCTATTAATTCATAGTATTTCATTTTAAATCAATTTAATTCTAATTTGGTTAAATTTCCGATACCACTTAATTTATCTCAATTCAAGATTTCAATTTGGTTCTATTATATTACTTCTGAATTTAATTCCAATAATTTAACAAACAATTTCCTTAATATTTATTAGAGTGAAATATTGCTTTTATATATCAAAATATAATTTTATATGAAATCATTTAAAATCTTTTTATAAGAAAATAACAAGTACACTCTCTTATATATAAATATATACTCAACTCATTCTAGGGTACTATTGACCCTATCCTTAATGAGTACACCCTCCAGAGCCAAAGTTCTCGCTCAACCTTCAGGTCTGATACCAACTGTAACGACTCGAAAATTTTCAAACCGAAAATTCCACATAGTTATGAAAAAGAAGAAAGAGAAAGAAGAAGAAGAACAGAAACAACAACATCTCACATTCGCAGCGAATAAAATATAATAATAAATAGTAACAGTTTATAAAAGCATTCTGTCGATTACATTTAATACATCAGAGTTACACATATATACAGTCCTGGATATAAACAATCATCATGACTTAGATATACAACAATATAATACAGCGGAAACACTCCATACGTTCTTGCCATCTAGCTCGACTCCTGAGCTCCAGAACGTCCTTACCTGAAAATCTGTAATACTCGGTCTGACCTGAGCATTACATCAAGTAACATCCGGGTCAGGCTGGAAACCAACGTGAGTAAACCCATCTAACAAGCATATAACGTATATACAACCCGGGGTAACTCACACCTATTTATAAATTCACAATTTGTTATAGGAACCACTTATTTCACACATCGATTTCCTAGGTACTAAAACTTAGATTAAATTGTCCAATTCACTTAAATCATTTCGTTCCAATCTATTAATTTCACAAATCAATCTAAAAAGAATCGAAGTGGTTCCGGGTATTAACTAATATCCGACCCCGGTCTCTTCGAATCCAATGTCACCTGATCCCAAGTTATTCAAGTGAATATAATTTAGTTTTAATTACAAGATAGCAATTCATGATCAAAAGATAATCCACATTATCATCGTCCACCCAAATCATATCACATAGCATCACGATCACATACCAGAAATAACAAATAATCCAAGGTATTCAAATATCATTCAACCATCCATATGTGAGCAAGGATTGATTAATCATACTACCTCTAATGAATTTAAAATGAATCAAATTAATTACTTTCATTTTTAATTTATTTAAAATAAATTAAATTAATCACTTTCATCACATAAATCTTGCTTACATAATCATTGATTAATTTCAAATCAATTAATTAATCACCATCTAATATCCATATTAATTAATCATCCTTGATTAATTATCCTTTAATTACATTCAAGTAATTAGCCTTTAATTAATTTTACAAATTAATTATTCTTAACCAAATACAGTGATTAACCTTTAACCACTTCATAATTAATTAACTATAAGTAAATATATTCATTCTTAATTAATTTCATTAATTAATAATCACTTATTATTGATTTATTTATCTTAGTTAATCAACCCTTAATTATATCATTAATTATATTAATTAATGATTTCTTAATTACTGCTTTAATTAATTAACTCAATTAAATTAATCACATTTAGTCATTAATCTCTATTTAACCCATATTTATTTACCACTCTTGATTAACCTCATCTAATAATTTTTCCATTAGTTACTTCGCTAAGTGATTACACTTCATTAATTACATTCAGTGATACGCTTTAACAAATCATTTAGTGATTATATTAATTAATTACACTAATTAAATCAATAAATCCTTTGATTACTTTAAGTAAACATCAGTAATAAATCACCTTTTAGAAATAAATCATTAATTAACCACCTTACTTATTAAAAAATTATCTCTAAGCTTCAGTAATTACCATTAATTAATATATTAGGTGATTAATCCTTAATTAATCATATCAATAAATCAACCCTTAAAATTGATTTTACAAATTTAGATAACCTTTAATTGATTAATTGACCATCCTATACATTAAATAATTTTATACTTTAGTTCACCTTAAAACAGGAACTTGAATTACATTTCAAATTTTGGAAATTCGTTCAAAAACTTGCTCATTCCTTGTTTAAAAACCTGGTTTATAAATTCATTTGAAACATACTCACCTTGATATGCTTTAAAACCTTTTTACTTAGCTTATCAAAAACCTTGGCCCAAAACAAAAATTCCCGAGCCAAACAAGGTAAAACCCAATCAAAGCCCCGAGCAACCACTCGAACACAACACAATTCAAACTGCTTTGAGTAACCCACGCAACTACTCAAGATCAAACACGAGAAATCATCGCCACCCAAATTTCAGACATTCTGGTGCCCAAAACATCTCGTGCACATGCACTGGCCATTAGCGATGCTCCAGCCCCCTCGATCACCACCGGTAAGTTGCTTTCAACCTTCTCCATCCATCTGACCACTCCGGCAACTCTATTGACCACGACATCAAATTTGAACATGATCAGTCCCAAGGGATGAAGTTGTATAGGAACCATCACCTACAAATTTTCCTCGTTCCTACGCTACAGATCACCTGACGCCTCGAGACTCCTGCCACTGCTTCACCATGAAACCTCAAACCCAATCCCCCACGACCAATCGAGTCTCAAACTCCAACGATGTCGCACAAAACTCGCGAAAACAGATAAACCCATCAACACCTAAAACCCTAAATCAACCAATCGCCGTTGCCACGATGATCACTCCTCCCTCCTGACATTTTTCCCGAACTCGTCGGTCGACAAACAAGCCTCGAAGATAGCCACGACGCTCAACTGTTCTTCGATCACCAGAAAATGGCCAAAACCCATTTTCTGTTCAACTTTGAACCACACCCTTGATACTTATATAAAAATCAAGAAATTCATCTTGAAAATCCTAATTTACAATGAGTATTCAGATTACATAATTGAATTTGGAAAACATTTCACTTGATTTTTAACCAATTTCTTTATTTTACTACTATCCCCCATTTTCCAGAGATATTCAAACAAAATTTGTATAAGTAAAGTTTTCTTTTAAAAGTTTAAATTATGTTTCAAAAAAAAAAACTTCTGTTTGTATACTTAATCAAAAAGAGTTTTCAAGAAGAGAATAGAATTTTTTTTCTTTCCAGTATTAGTCTTGTTTTGAAATAAACAGAGCAGGGATCAATATGCATACTATCAAACATTCATATCAACATGAATCCAAGATTTATCAGACATGCACCCAAAAATTTAACGTTACATTACAGGATTACACAAGACATTTCACAAACTTCAGTTTAAACTAATTTTTTTTAAGGGTTAACTTTTACTCACCTAGAACAGAGAACACAGTTTGATGAACTGCACTTGATCTTTGCCGTGATCTGCAACTAGACTAATGGTTATGAACTGAAGCTTTTGATTTGCATTACAACATGAAACTGAAGCTTAATTGAAGTTTATTGAGCTGATCCTTGTTTTGTTTTCCTTAGGTTTGCTTTTCTTTACAGGTTTTGATTTTTAAAATTTCTGTTTGTTTTTTTAATTTCTTTCCTTCTCAGGTCTGATTCTTAGGCTAGAAGATTTAAAATAAAGAACAAAGAATGAGAGAAAGAGGGGACGAAATGTTATATATTGATTTAAATCTTATTTTTATAAATTTTCTCAAAAATAGGACCAAAATGACACTTGTTTCAAATGTGTATTATAATTGTTACACATGGCTATTTTTTTATGCTTAATGACTTGCATTTGTTAATCTTATATTATATATGATTTACATTTGTAATTTTTTAAGTAATTCTAATTATTTTTAAATATTAATAAAAACTTTTTAACTTAATTTATTAATTTACAAATACTTATTTATATATAGATAACTTTATTAGAAATAAAACCAATTATATATAAATACAAGCTTAAACATATAATTTAAAACCCAAAATACTTTAAAATATTTATCTTTTAAATTTCAATTTTAAATTCAGATTAGATTTAAAAATCCAAATTAAAGTCAAATAACAACACATTCAATTTGAAATAACAATTCTATTTTTATTAAAATCTATTTATATTTATATATATAAACAACACATTATTAATATTATTTGAAAATAACAAATTGCCAATTTATATAAAAATTATACAAGAGAATTATCAAATCAATTTAATCTAAATAGTTATTTGTCCAGATGTAAAAATTCAGTTTCTATTATTTATATCCATATTTCCTTTATTATCAGAATTCTTATCTGTTCAACCTATAAACCAGATAATTATCCAACTATCAGATGCTCAAAAATCCAGGTTATCACACTTTGTTTTTCTAACTGAAGTATAACCCTAGCTCCCGAAGGATTTGTTTTAAGGGCTGAAGCCTATTTTATAAAAGTTAAGTTTTAAATATTTCAAAGCAGAGATTTCGACAAAGTCGAAAGGTTACTTCCAATGAAGTCCAAAGGTTTTAAAAGTAGATTTTCCACTTGTTATAAATTGAACCGAGTAAGTCTTCGAAAGGATTATGTTTTAAAAGGTTTAATGCCTTCGAAAAGTATGCTTATTGAATGATTTTGAAAGGTATGTTATTCATCGAATGGTTTTGAAAGGTTTGAGTTAAATAGTTTCGAAAGGTTTTGGTTTAGTTGTTTTGAAAGGTTAGATATGAAAGGTTTTTCAATGTTTTTCTAAGGCAATGTTTTAAAGTGATTTTAAAGAAGTATGTTCAAAGTTTATTGCTTTTGAAAGGTTTTCTTTTCACTGGTTTTGAAAGGTTTGATGAATGGTTTTGAAAGGTAAGGTTTTGGCATATTGGCCTAGATAATTAAATGGTTTTCACTTGGTTTTGGAAAGTGGTACTTTCAAATATTTAGAATGGAGAATTTTTAAATGTTTAAAAGTTTTTGTCGACTAAGGTTTGAGTAAAGAAGAGATATATATATATATATATATATATATATATATATATATATATATATATATATATAAAACATGGTAATGTGATTTTGAGTAAAGCATAAAGAGCACATATTTTCCTTGTATAATTTTGATTTAAAGTTATTTCATTTTGAAAATATTTTCAAGGAAAATTATGGAAGGGGTCCTTAAGTGAAAATGACTCAGATAATAGAAAACCAGATGGGACTAGTATAGGGTCACGCCCTATACATTAGCTAGTATCCCCAACTAATTATTGTCCAAAATTTTAGTGTGTAGGGCTTTGTCACAGGTAGACTAAAATTATGATTACACATCAAAAGGAATATATATTTGTATATAGATAGGTTATTGGTGAGCCCGAAAAACCATTAGGATTAGGAAGACCTAGGAGATGATTAAGTTGGGGACAGACCATACAGAAGTGAAGTATTTAATAGATAGTTAAGTACAGACCGTCCAGAAGTGAAGTATTTAACAGATCGTTAAGGATATATAGTCTAGAAGAGGAACAACTAATAGGTGTTAGATTAATTTTACTTATATTGTCTGGTAGGCCTGAATCAACCAAAGGTTAAAAGTTATCCGAAAATAACTTATGTGTTTAAACAGATAGTACATTATTACCTGATATTTATGTATAGCTACATAATGCATTGCTTTACAGTATTTAACCAGTTTTGGTTGTAGAAAAAGGTTTTTCAAAGTTATGTTTTAAATGGATGTTAGTGATGGGAAACTAGTTCCACTAAGCGGCGTGCTCTCACTTAACATATTAAACCTGGATGTGTAATATTATTCATACCAGGTTTTTTGTCTGACTCGAAGTTTATGTTTTTCCCTTAATCTCTTGGGTGCTCAGAATTAATTTGAGTAGGCTGAAGGGTTAAGGTCTTTTTCAGGTTTAGTAGGATGACAAATAAGGCTACCGGAGGCATGTAAGGGGCAAACAGATAGCTATTTAGGAGTTTTCATTTTACGTTTTTTCGTATTTTCGTTGTGCTTGTGTTAAGTATATTATGACTATATGACTATGATCATCCAAGGGGTATCTTCATATACCGCTCTTGGCGTATTTTGTATTAAGTACATCTTATCTATGCCTGTGAACATATTGGAATTATGTATTAAGAATATGGAACATCTATTTTAAATGTAATAAAGAAAATTTGTTTTGAAATCTGTGTTTTGTTTCATATTCAAGTGCTTCTGATATTATATATACCATTAACATAGCCATATTTAGTTGCCGGAAGCTAATACAATAAATGGCTACAACATCTATAACGCTTAGTTTTGGGCCTCTAGATAGGAGATGTTACAGCTTGGTATCAGAGCATGGTTTATGAAATACTTTAACTAAAAATGGTTTTTGAAAACATAATCCTTAGTAATCAGATTTAAGGTCGGGGAATGGGATATATGCTATAGTAACGTACTTGTGATTGCTATATATAAGCATACGCTATATCTCTAGACTCCTATTTTAGTTAGGCTATTAGTATGCATCTTACGAAGCTTGAATACAGATATGGAAGGAAGAAGAGGCAGAATTAATCTTGAAGGAGATAGCACCACAACTAATGGAAATGGCTGATCAAATGCTAGAAGAGGTCCAAGTCAGGCTTTAACTGAAAATGTTTGTGCTGGGGCTCCCCAAGTGGACATGGGAGCCATGTATTGATTTTACGTAAACATGATGCAAGCTAAAATTGCAGCTGGCATTGTCGGAGGAAGTGCTACTGGAGGTGGAGTTCAGGAAGTTCCGATGGTCAACCAGTATGCTAACTTGAGCAGAGCCTATATCACGCTTAGAGGGAAGCCATTCATTGGATGTGAAGATGCGATTGAGGTTGAAAACTGGTTGTTGCATTGCGAGAGGATTTTTTCTGACCTTGTATTGAATGATGAGAAAAAGAGGAGATTAGCTTCAAGACAGCTTCAAGGAGCAGCTCTATTTTGGTGGAATACTGTTATAGCTGGTGTCGATGAGGAAACCATGACTTGGGCGGAGTTTAAGAGAAGGTTTTGTAACGAACCAGAATTTTTATTAATTAAAATTTGAATATTTAATTAATTTTAAATATTAGTAAGTGAAATTTATAAGTCGAATAAATTTTATTTCGAATAATTCGATTTAATTGGATAATTAAATCGATAATTTAATATGTGAAAATACAGAAATAATTGGAAATTGAGTTAAATATGATTGAAAATGATTTTTAAAATTTTATTTTATCATATTGGAGTTAGAATGATATTTTAGAACTTTTAAAATCGAATTAAAAGTTTATTTGTGAAAATTGAATATTTTAATATTTAATCGACTAGTGAAATTTGCCAATTTTCGAACAGTCTCAGAATTGGACGAAACTAGTTCCATTGGATCCGTAATAGTTGTTATTATCATATTTCAATTTTCGTAGTAATCGGAGTTTTCGTTTGATCGTGGCAGCTCGAAACGCATCGAAATTGTTTTTAATATTAATTTGGCGAGTTAAAATAGTCATTTTTCAAACAGTCTTGGATTTTGACGAAACCAGTTTCATCGGATCCATAATGTGATATTATTGTAAGGTTTCAAATTTCGTGTCAATTGGATTTACCGTTTGCCCGGTGCAAGCTAAAACGCCTAGAAAATCGTTTAATCGGTTTAATTTTAAATCGAACGTTTATTGCCATAACTCGCACAGATGACCGAATTAGCTCCCGAAACACGTTCCATTGTGTTCGGAACGTGGGGTAAATCTTAGAAACGCCAACCGGCACGCTTCGTTTGGAGTTCGGAAAATCCGGGATGAATAGTGTCGTTGAAATTTTCTATATAATCCCTTCACTCTTCATAAATTGCAAACAAAAAGAAACCCTAGGGTTTCCATCTGCAGGCCGCCTCCAATATGAACCAATGGCCAAAATTTACAGTTCTTCCTCCTCAAATTTCTTTAAATCCGTGAAGCAATCCAAGAAACTTTCAAAATGAAATTTGTAGACGACAATGAGATCTAGTAGTTCAACGGTCATGATCGTGTTTGGAGCTTTGGATCATCGGGAAAGTGGCTGCAAAGCCATGCGTTCGGCCTCATTTTTCATGCAAATGGCTCGACCGTGCTCATCGTGGTGGTGGCCGAAGGTAGAGCATGTGAAGGGCTTCAAAATGGCATCGTTTAATCAACGTGAAAATGCTTGAATTTGTCGCGAGATTTAGGGTTTGAACGTTTATTTGGGTTTCATACGAACGGGTTCGAACGAAGAAAGTGGAGGGGTAATTGCGTTCTACGGCCTTGATACAGGAGGGAGCAGTCAACGGCCAAGATTTAAGTTAGGTTTAAAAAGGAAATAAAAGTTGTAATTTTTATATTAAAAATTCGTGTAATCTTTGTAATGCGATATCTTTTTCATACGAGGTCAAAAACGCGCGAAACTAGTTGCGTTGGAATCGTATGGACGAGTACTACGCTATGGAATTGGACTGGAGTCGTTTGGAGTTAGCGAAAATTTTGGGTAAAATTAAAAGTCCGTTTAATTTTATTCGAAATAAATCGCTAAAACGAAATTGAAATCAAGGTGAGAACTTCTCACTCAATCGAATCGGTTTCGATTTTTTAATTTTAAATAGTTAGATTTAAAATTCTTGAATGCATGTTTGAATGATGATTGTTATCTATTGATTGTTAAAATAGACATTATACGCCGTTAGTTAGCGGATGTTATTTATTAAAAACATATACCGCGAATATTTCATAAACAGTGAAATTGGTATTATTTATGTACTTGGAATTGATTTCCCACAGTATATAGCGGATGAGACCCTATTGCGCCATCTATTAAGCGGATAATATTTTAAATCCCATATACCGTGATAATTTCGTACTGGAACGTAATTGGTATTGTGCTAACATCTTTGGATGCAGGGAAACAGGTTGGAGGGATCCAACTGGATTCCTCAACAGTATTTATTTGATTATGGATATTTTGATATTCGTTGATTATCATATACAGATATATGATGTCGTTGTTGCCGTGATTGACCATTTGGTATGTAGCATCATTGGGCCAAATTTTGGATTCTAAAAGGATTTTTAAAGTGCTTTTTGGAGAGTATACGTTATAAA
Source organism: Allium cepa (assembly GCA_030765085.1). Taxonomy (NCBI): domain Eukaryota; kingdom Viridiplantae; phylum Streptophyta; class Magnoliopsida; order Asparagales; family Amaryllidaceae; genus Allium; species Allium cepa. The sequence continues at coordinate 834,536,918 of CM060941.1, forward strand.
ATATATTTTTTTGGAATTGATTCCTTTTAAATAAATAAACGTTATAATTTTAAGGTTATAAAAATTATAATTTTTGAGAAATATAGTTAAAAGTTGATTTTTGAAAATATGGGGTTAATGATTTTATAAAATAGTTTAAATCGGGATTTTTGAATTTATTATAAAAAGTTGAAATTTAGGATTTATAAAATTTGATTATTTTATAAATCAAAATGGTGAAATTATAAAGGAGTTTAAAGATGTTTTAAAATAATAATACAAATTGATTTGTATAAAAGAATTATAAGATGGATATTTATAAATTAAAATATTTGAATTATAAAATAAGTTTTTATAAGTGTTAGAATGAATTGTAAATGAATTTCATAAATGAATGAAATTTATAGGATTATAAACGGTGAAGTTATAAATGGAATTTTATAAGCAGTAGGTTTATAAAATTTGTAAAGTTATTTGAAGAATAGATTTGGGTAAATAAATGAATCTTATAAGTTATAAGGTTTATAATTTGGGAAGTGAAAGGAACGATTTTTGCAAACAAATAAATTATAAGTATTTAACTTAAATTATGGACTTTTGGTTTATAATTGGGTTATAAATTGAATAGGTTAATAAAGGAGATTTATGAAAGGAAGTTGTTATAAAATAAATAGAAATGGAAATTATAAACATCGTTTTATAAATCCGCTAACGACTTATTTTGATAAGTAAATTGTTGTAACTTATTAATGGAGTTATATTCACGTTTTAGACAGTGAATAATCCTTTAAAATAAAATGAATATAAATGATGAAGTTGGTTAACGAAGTATATCCACGTTTTGGATAGTGAATATTACGTTAAAGAAAATGTTTTGGATGTGATATTTTAAATAGAATCAAGAGATCTAACGATGTTTTCAAAATGTGTTGAGATTCGAAACCATAGATTTCAACATTCATTGTTGAAATAGACGTTTTCGAGAAATAGAAGGAAATGGTGGACTATAACACTGTTGTTATAGTAAATGATTTCCGAAAGGAAATGTTTTGTATAGTATTTGGATTTATATATCTATTTTAATTTCGAATCCCTATACTAGTGATTTTGGGTTGTCGTAATGATGTTTTATGCAACATTCGTTTTGGCCCAAATAAATATGGTTAAGAGAATGATTTTCTTAAAGATTAAAATATATACTTAATTTAGATTTAAGTATATTGAATATTTTTCAAGTGTTGAAAATAAAAAGACTTGTGAATTCCTTATGAATAAATAAGTATGGAAATGTTTTTCCAATGTGAAATAAAACGTTATGAGAATTTATCTTTTTGAAGATAAATTGAAAATGAATAATTGAAATCGTATATTCATAGATATTTTGGGATGTAAATTCACTATGGAATTTATAAAAGAAAGGGGAATTTGTTTAAAAATAAATATTGATTTATTTTTGAAGTATTGAAATTTTATATCTTGTAAAGATATTTTTGGGAAAATAAGTAATTTGGAAAATTATTTGGAATCTGGTGATGTTGTGCATATCCATTGATAGTTCAATAACCGACTATCAATATTTACCTTTGAATAGGTATTTGTTGTGATTGCTTGAAATTGAATGCCACACTTATTTTTAAATAAGCGCTCACTATTCGGGTTAGCCGGGAAAAGACCTTGGGGTCGTATAACCCATTCCGAATATGTGATACGTCGTTATGAATTGCATTTGAAGACCGGTGTTGAAGACCGGATATTTTTGAAAGCGAAAGGACAACTCGTCGAATGTCTTTGCATCGACTGGTCCCCGGTATAGAGACTCCATATGTGATGGGAAGTCCGAATGTGATTAGTGAATATCCGGATTGCAAGGACTTATTTGTAAGTGCCTTCGGTTCTGTTCGAGCCCGGAACAGACTTGTATGGATAGTATGCCTGACGTTACAAATTGAGATATAAAGCTGATTTCTTTCAAATATATTTCTGTTGGTGGCGGAGAATTTATTCTCTTATCTTAACACCCTTCGCAGAGACCTACGAGCTCAGAGGTTATGTAGTTGAAGGTTATCAGCGATATATTCCCAATTTGGTAATGTGACATGCTGAGTGTTGCTGTGAAATGATCATTGTTTGATCATTTGTGATATGATCATTTGTTTAATCACTTATCTTTGTGATCATCTCTTTGATCGTTTGTTGACCCAAAGCATGGCTTTGTACCAAAGCGTGGCTTTGTGGATGGGACTTCGTCGAACCTCACACCCCGGAATGGTCATAACAGAAAAGATGCAGCAAGGTTATGAGGGGTAGCTCCCTTTAGGGTATGTGCATTTCCTTCTGGAAAAGGATGGTATCATGGTATGGAGCCCAGATGCTTACTCATGTTGAAACACTTTATTATTATGGTGTGATGTTGGTTACGACCGCTCGGATAAAGGTCCCAAAGGACCGAGGGATTGCATACTCGTGTCAGTAGTTACCCAGTTAGGGGTAACCCGGCCTTGTGTTGGCAGAGATCCGGTTAGGTTCTCGGGGACGTCCTTCCAGAGGCGTTCTCATGTGGCAATGGGAAGTTCCTTGGCCTGACCATTTGTTGGAAATCCAAAGAAACAATACGATCTTGTATGGTATTAGTTGTAGGACCTGCCATTTACTTATGGTGGCGCCCCACTGTTTAGATGTAGCTATAGTAGGCATACGATAATGGTCGTATGTTGGCTAAGATTTATATCTTTATTTTCGAAATGAATTTTTTCCTGCACTATGCACTAGTAATAATATCAAATGTTTTTTTAATGCGTATCAAGCATCTTTGACTATCATAAGGAGAAATCTCCTCCGATTCTGCATTTGCATTGTGTGTGTGTGCGGGAGGCCTTATGGTAGTCTCATTTTTAAAAGCATTTCGAATTGACTTTAAAAATATTCCTCTATTTTGATTTTAAAGATAAACAAACTGTTTTGAGTTCTCACACCAGTCACATGAATTACTCGGAGTTTATTGTTTTCCTTCCTAAACTCTGAGTGCCCACCAATTTCCACATGGGCAGTCAAGAGTTAAGGTTTATCAGGATATTCTAGAATTCAAGAGTTGCTGGAGGCAAGCTGGATGGCATGGCGTATTACTAGTATATAGTATTTCTTTTCCGCTGTTTGTTGTTGTACACTCTGATGATGTAATGTAATGTATAACATGTAATAACTGATATAGTTCTTTGTTTAAAGATTATTCATTTATTTATTATATGTTGTTCCGCTGCGATTGTGAGATTATGATGTTGTTCTTCTGTTGTTTTCTTTCTGTTCTATTCTATGTTCTATCTTTTTTCTCTCCTTCTACCTCTTTTTTTTTAAAAAAACCCTGAGAATGCGTATTTCCGTTCATCTTGAGTTTAGAATGGAGATTAGTGTCTATTCAAGGAATACGGATTTGCGGGTCCTCACAGCTGGTATCAGAGCATATGGTTAAGCGACAACCATGGCTCTATTGGGTATTACTCATTAGAGATAGAGTCAGTAGTACTCTAGAATGAGTTGAGTGTAATAATAGCTATGAGTGTGTATTTGTTAGTGAATATAAAATTGTTTTGTATTGTGTTGACTTATCGGTTGATTGTTTATAGATTCCGGTCGATGTAGTCTTGCTAACTATCGTAGATAGGGGTTTCTAAACTCTTAAACAAGATAAACCGACACGATATTGTTTTAAATTGGGTAAATGGAATAATTTTACCTTGATTATATTTTTATATATAAAGGAATAACTTTGCAGAATTATTAAAGTGTATATAAGTTGATTGTTTAGTTGTTTGAATAATCTAAATTAAAGAATAAATTGTATAAGTAAAAGAATTATAAGAATTAAATTATAATTAATGTGATTTACAATTGTGAAATAAACTTATATATATAAGAAGTGAAACTATATGAATATATTTGTTAGCGCTAAAATTGGTCACTAACACCCTTAGAGAGTTTGTGTAGAGAGATTAATGAAGAAGATAAATTAAAATAGAGAAGATAATATAAATTAGAATGCGGGAGACGAGAACACAGAATTTATAGTGGTTCGGCGTTGTAGCCTACGTCCACTTTGAAGTTGATCTTTTATTTCTTCACTTTTAACTTGATTACAGATACAATCCGCTTTTAAGTATTCGAATACAATTGTGAAATAAAAGTTGAATTCTGGGATGAGGTTTTGATGAGGCAGAGTCTCCCTTGTATTCTCTGAAATCTGATCCCTTTTTCTATGCCCCTGCCTCCCTATTTATAGACGATAGTGGGTTGGACTTCCCTGGTGGGCCAGGTGGCTGAATAGCTCGGTCCAAGTAGCGTAAGTACTATGCGCCGAACCAGAGAGGCCGAACGAGGCATGCCGAGCCTTCCACTTTATATCGAACGAGGTATGCCGAGCCTTCCTTTTCGTGTCGAACGAGGTATGCCGAGCCTTCCTTTTCGTGTCGAACGAGGTATGCTGAGCCTTCCTTTTTGCGCCGAACAAGGTATGCTATTGAGTGAGGGATGTAGGTTGAATGAGGCTGGGATGCCGAACAACTTGTTGGCCGAACATTCGGGGATGCCGAACGTTCCTATGCCGAACGTACGTGGGAGGCCGAACAAACTTTGATGGCCGAACGATCTTCTTTGGCTGAACAGCGTTCAATGCCGAACAACTTTCTTTGGCCGAACTGCACTCAGTGCCGAACGATCTCTTGATGCCGGACGCTCCTAGATGCCGAACGCGTTCTGGTTGCCGAACGATATCTTTGTCCGAACTGATTTGGGATGTCGAACAATCTAGGTTCGCCGAGCGCTCTTCTGATGCCGAGCGTTCCTATGATGCCGAGTGTTCCTATGAATGCTGAACACACTTTACACCGAGTACTCCTTAGAGGCCGAACGTTCACTTTGGCCGAACGTTCTTAGGTAGCCGAGTACCCTTTGGATGCCGAACCTTCCTGGGAGGCCGAGCAGTGGCCAAGCCGAGTACTAAGTTTCCTGGTCAATCCCTTGGGAAACATTTTGCCCCCCAAAGTACACCGTGTGTTCGAACAGGGTGTGCTTTGAACTACTGGACCATTGCGTTGTCATCGAGTGATGAGGATGCCGAACGATTTTTGCCGAACGTCTCTTGTGCCGGAAGATTGGGAGCCGAATGAAACCGCTTAGTCCGGTAGAGCCGGTCAGAGTCACTTCGTCTTCTTCTTTTTCCTTATAAAAGCTGCCCTCTTCTTCTTCCTTCTCTTTTCTCACTCCTTGCTTCTACAATTCCAAGCTCTCAAGCCATTCGTGCGATCAGAATTCAAGAGTTCCTCATAACTTTCCTACGCTCGATTCACGTACTAGGTACGGTCTTCTCACCCGAGTTCCTTTTCTGGCAATTTCCCATCGATTCGCATAGATTTAATGTGGGTGAGGACTCGAGTTCGATTTGGAGCGTTTCCAAGGTCGAGCATCTAGAGGTAGGGAGAGAGAGAGCTAAATTCGAATGCCTTGTAGGATTTTTAGTGGGCGTTCGGTGGTGGAGAGGAAGGTATGGAGGATATGCCGAGTGTTTGGACTCGGTCATGTTCTTATTTGGCACGGCGTAACGATGGCCGAACAAAGGGATTAGAAAGACGAAGTGTGAGCCAGCGGCAAGGCTGGGCGTTGATTTGGTCGAATTGCACTCTGGCTGAACGTCACATTCTCAGCGCGAACTGAGCTTTGGCCGAACGATGGATGTAGGCCGAACAATGGCCTTGCCGAGCCATCAGATAACCGAGCAAACTGTCCTGCCGACCGTAGTTAGATGCCGAGCAAACCCTAATGTCGAACACATACACATGCCGGACATACCTAAATGCCGAACACTCTTAACATGCCGAACATAGCTAGGCGCCGAGTGTACCCTAGTGCCGAATATATACTAATGCCGATCATACCAAAATGTCAAACACTCTCAATTTGTCGAACACACATAACATGCCGAACATAATCAATCATTGCCCAACTTCATAACTGAACTTTACTTGGCATAAACAGTTAATTACTTCCAGTGTCTTGTTTATTCAGAAGGCTTTCGGAGACGGTCAGCGATGACGGTTTTCGAAAGCGATGTTTTTTAGGCTTGACGTTATATTAAATGCTTATGCACGATTGATTGCACTAGTTCACACACCACACGGGGGGGGGGGGGGGGGGAGGGGGGGGGAGGGGGGTTATCTGCGTTGTTAATTCTAACGTCGATCATTTTTCGAATATAGTTCACACAGATGCTTGGTTGGGTATGCTATTTATTCAAGATGTCTAAAAGATCCAGTTCTGTTACACTTTCCGACAAACCTGGGCCGTCTTCTAAGCGAACGGCCCCCGACACAACTGACCCATCAGTTTCTCCTGCTCATGACTGGGCTCCCGATACTTTGGAATCGTCGATTTTACTGGATGACCCAGTTGACTCACAGGCTTCGAGAGTCACTGAGGCCGCTCTTAAGCGGATATGTTCTACTCATGGCATTCCGTTTGCTGACGTGCTCGTTCCGTCGGGGCGTGACCGCCCACATCTGCCCCCAGTGGGATATACGGCGTGTAGCAAGTTCATGTGCTGGGTTGGTAGCGTGCCACCTTTCAATCTATTCCTTCGCGACGTGCTGCAGTATCTGGACGTCGCCCCGTCTCAACTTCATCCAAATGGTCACGCTTTCATTTATGGCACGTACATGCTTTTCATGGCCGTCTTCTCTAGGCCTCCAACCCCTGGCGATATAAGGTACATATACATGACCAAGAAACGGGGAGACAGCCCCTCTTGCATGTTCCTTGAGCCACATCGGAAGTGCTAACTTTTCACTAGCGCGTGGAGTAGCAAATTCGCCCTGTACAAACAGGAGTGGTTTTACGTGCGCTACCCCCAAGGCTTTGCGAGGCGGTGGGTTGAAGGAAGTAAGTCTTTTCTCTGAGTTGATGTCCATTCCCGATTGAGGTTGAACTTCTCCTAACTCATTGTTCTATTTTTTCAGATCTCGTCCCCCGTCCCGAGGGCCGGGGGTACTCCGATGCTGTCGACGCCATTAGAGCTCTTCCTGCTGAAGAGCGAGATATCCGAGCCCTCATTTCAATGAGTCACTATCAAAGTTCGGTTTGCTAGCCCCTGGCCGCCGGGTTAGTCTTCCAGAGGGCGCCTCGCTTCCCAAGCCTGTACACGTTAGAGGGAAAAAACTGCCTGAATCATCCGTTCGCCCTTCTCTTGAAGTTCCGGAAGAAGGGGAAATTCCAGGCGAGTCACCTGAAAAGCAAGGTGAGGAATTAAGCTCTGCAACCGTCGTTCATGATATTGAAACGTCATCTTCCTCTTCGAAGGGAAAAAGAAGCTGGCGTGCAAGTCGAGGAAGGAGAAAGTTGGTGGGACTTCCAAAGTTACGCCTATTCAGCCAGAGAAAGAGGCTTCTTCACAGCGCATTGAAAGTTCTCTAAAGGGCTCATCGAACCTCTCCATTCCTGACGACTTGCTCAACTATGATTTTAACGACCCGGAGCTGTTTAAGTTTCGCTCGCCCGTCAGGGGCGATGCGGGTGTCCCGGCCCGATCCAAGGGGAAAAGAATTCCGTTAGCAAAGCCACTGGTCCGTCGGGGGGTAGCACTAGGACACACATAGACACATGCATTTCACTCTGCACCTACTTTTCTTTCACCATTCTGCTCTCTCGCTAATTCGCTATTGTTTGATTGCAGGTGACATGGGGCGCTCTCACGGATACGACCGCCTTCGCGGTTCGTCGACGTTACGCCAGTCTGGTCGGGACTCGGGCCTCGGGAAGCGCCGAGATAGAGACAGCGACAGCGATCGAGATTATCATGCCCGGGACTCGTCATCCCGGAAGAAAACTTATTATCAGCTCGAACACCACCAGGAGACCTCTTCTTATCAAGAGCGAAGGAAAGACAAACATGGCCATAAGAGGTCGCATTCTGATGCTCCCCGGGACCAACAGTCTGACTCTTCTTCTACCCGGCACTCCCGAGATTCTCATAGGAAGGGCGAACTTCCAAAGCCGCCTCCTCCCGCTCCCGAAACAGACCCAACAGTGTCGGAGAGATTGAACGAACTTAAGGCTAAGTTTCCGAAGATTTGTTTTGATGGGTTAAAGTTCCTCCCGGCGATTCATCCTATTCCCGGAGATGTCAAACAAAATGCCATCGCCTGTACCAATGACGTCTACGTGCAACATGACGCATTCGTCCATCTGGCTGAGAAACTTTCTGAAGTCTCTATAGAGTGCCAGCACGAAATTGACCGCCTAAAGCTTGAAGCTATTCATGACAGGGATATCATTAAGGCCCAGGACGAAGAGCTGGCTACTTACAAGTCCGAGCTTGATGCTGCTCGTCTGAATGCTAAAGATACCGCCGAGGCAGTCTCTCGGCTTGAATTGACTCATAAGAAAGAGCTCGATGAAGTGGTTCAACGGTGTGGGGCATTAGCTTTGGAGAAAGACTCCGTTCAGAAGGAGCGAGTTTTGCTTAATATGCGGGTTAAGGAGCTCAGGAGCAACTCAATAAGGAGAAAGAAGAGAAAGTGGCCGCCCAGGTTGAGGCACAGCACTATTGTGATGAGATCGTCGCCACCCGGCTCTTAAAGGGGAAACTTGAAGATGATCTCTCCAAAATTGAGTCACTAAGGAATGAGGCCCGTGAGGAAGGTAAACGGGCAGCAACTGTCGACATCGACTCTCGCCTCGAGGCGGCCAGGGAAGAAGGCAGGGAGGAGATAAAGACCGAATTCGACCCGCTCATCGCTGAGTTCAATGCCCGAGTTCTCATGCATCGAGATCTAACTTTTCTTGGCGACGGCTACCTTGAGTCATTGGCCGAGGCATGGGAGACCCTGATTCAAATCAGGAAGGTTGAGAGCGGCGCCGATGAGGTTGACGAAGAAGCATTGATAAAAGAATTCCTAAGGGGGAAGGAGCCTTCAGATTTATCAGCGGCTAAAGCCCTCTACAACAAAGGCTCTCCCTCCAAGAAAGGGAAAGAGGTGGCTACCGACTCTTCCGGCGTCGTGCCCCCAGTTCGCATGCCTACTCAATCGGCCAGTCGGCCAATACTTGACCCCTTCGAGCAGCACGTTGGCTATGACCCAGAAGCCCCCGGGCTTGGCATTCATGCTTTATCTCCCATCCCGGAGGGTAAGACCCCCCAGATGACTGAGAACCCACCGGCATCTGGTGAGTAACCTCTGTGCTTCACAAAGATCTTTCTTGTTCCCTTAGAAGTTGTTGTGTTCTAACACTTGTTCTTTTTTTTTCGTGATTTCTGCGCAGGCTGTTCTGACCCCGAGCCCACTCCGAGGAGCGATGCCGCCAAGGAGGTGGAGAAAAAGGCGAGTGACGCTACTCAAGCTGGCGGGGATCCTGGTCCAGATGCTCAAGTAATCGGGGCGCTTGATGAAGGCAAATCCGAATCTTCCTCGGAGAGTTTTGAAATAGAAATCACAGGCGCCTCTGAGCACACATCCGAGTTGAGCATGAAGGAATGACTCGAGAAAGAGAAAAGAGATACGACCTCAGTCAAGGTCGAGCCGCGTGGAGTGGACTTGTACGATCCTCTTAACAAACCATTAAAGGTCATTCTTCCTGGCAAGTCCCAGCCCATGGATGTTCCCCCTACGTTTTCGGTCGTCACCGCTCCGTCAGGGAAGGATTCCAAGAGTAAGCGCTCTGGGAAGGAACCATCCGGGAAGAAGTCAAAGAAACACAAGAAATGACCGTCGTCCCCGTTCAACGAGAACTAGTTTAAGTCATGTACTAATTTTTGTAGACTGTGTAAATAGGCTGTCGGCCCTGGACTTCGGAGCGTTTTTGTAACGGGAAGCTTTTTGTGAATAAAATTTGATCTTCACTTTTGTCTTCTCAAAAGACTTTTATTACTCAGTTTCTTTTATGGTTGTGATTGAAATCTGAATTGTGATGGGTAACTCAGACTTCTTGGTTCATCTTTACATGGCTTGGGAGCTTTCCTGGATTTGATCAATCTCCACTTGGTGCTTCCAGCACTTAGAATATTTCATAGCCCGTATGTTGGGGACTTGACATATCCAAGTCATTCGCGTCGTAGTTCCTATTCAAGGAACTCGAAGGTCTGAACTGCTTGTAATTAAGTCTATACACCGGACTTCGAGTACTCCAGTCCGTGCGCCGGGGACTTGGAGATTTCGAGTCATTTGTATTCGAGTCCGCACTCTGGGGACTTAGAGTACTCCAGTCCGCGATCTGGGGATTTGGAGGTTTCAAATCGTTTATACTCGAGTCCGCACTCTGGGGACTTAGAGTACTCCAGTCCGCGCTCCGGGGACTTGGAGACTTTGAATCGTTTATACTCGAGTCCGCACTCCGGGGACTTAGAGTACTCCAGTCCGCACTCCGGGGGCTTGGAGAATTTTTTCGTTTTATACTCGAGTCCGCACTCCGGGGACTTGGAGTACTCCAGTCCGCACTCCGGGGACTTGGAGACTTTTGTCGTTTATACTCGAGTCCGCACTCCGGGGACTTGGAGTACTCCAGTCCGCACTCCGGGGACTTGGAGACTTTTGTCGTTTATACTCGAGTCCGCACTCCGGGGACTTGGAGTACTCCTGTCCACACTCCGGGGACTTGGAGATTTTTGTCGTTTATACTCGAGTCCGCACTCCGGGGACTTAGAGTACTCCAGTCCGCATTTCGGGGACTTGGAGATTTTGAATCGTTTATACTCGAGTCCGCACTCCGGGGACTTGGAGATTTTGAATCGTTTATACTCGAGTCCGCACTCCGGGGACTTAGAGTACTCCAGTCCGCACTCCGGGGACTTGGAGATTTTGAATCGTTTATACTTGAGTCCGCACTCCGGGGACTTAGAGTACTCCAGTCCGCACTCCTGGGACTTGGAGATTTTGAATCGTTTATACTCGAGTCCGCACTCCGGGGACTTAGAGTACTCCAGTCCGCACTCCGGGGACTTGGAGATTTTGAATCGTTTATACTCGAGTCCGCACTCCGGGGACTTAGAGTACTCCAGTCCGCACTCCGGGGACTTGGAGATTTTTTGTCATTTATTATAAGCGTTCGTACGCTAGCCAAAATATCATAATTTTTAATTGCGCGTCATAGGAATATCATACAAAGAGACATTGGTTATTCATGGAAAAGATGGCTTCAAGCCTTTATTGATGAAAACAAGCTAGATTATCTTATTACATGCCAAGAAGAAAGCATACTGGAAATAAACGCAACTACCGCATAAAGGAAATAGACTAAGTGTAATAACGCCGCAAATGCTCGCTGTTCCATGCTCGGGGGAGTGTCGCACCATCGACGGTCGTTAGCTTGAAAGTTCCTTCTCCAAGCCTCCGTTCGATGACGTATGGACCTTCCCATGCGGGATTCATGTGCGAAGGGGTTGGAAAGACTCGTTTCAAAACGAGATCTCCCACACTAAAGGTTCTTGGTTGGACTTTTCCATTATAATATTTAGCGACTCGGTGTCTGTATGAGGCTGCTCTCAAATCAGCTTCTTCGCGTTTCTCATCAATGAAGTCTAATGATTCCAATAGGAGATCCTGGTTTGACGCAAGATCGTAATAGATTACTCGGTGTGACGGAACTTCAAGTTCTATGGGTATGACGGCTTCCGTGCCGTACGCCAGTGCGAATGGTGTATGGCCAGTCGCGGTCTTGTGGGTAGTTCTATAGGCCCAAAGCGCTGTTGGGAGTTCATCCACCGACTTACCTCTAGCCTTTTCCAAACGCTTCTTCAATATGGACTTAATGATTTTATTGACGGCTTCTACCTGCTCATTCGCCTTCGGGTGAGAAACTGCTGCGAACCTTTTCTCAATGCCATACCTCTGACAGAACTCTTTGAATTCCTTACTTTCGAATTGAGTTCCGTTATCCGTTATGATGATCCGTGGGAGGCCAAAACGACATATGATATTTCGTACAACGAAATTAATGACTTTCTTGGTGGTGATTGTGGCCATTGGCTCTGCTTCCGCCCACTTGGTGAAATAATCGACTGCCACTATTACATATTTCGCGCCTCCTTTTGCTATGGGCAGAGATCCAATTAGGTCGATTCCCCACATTGCAAATGGACAGGGACTAACCATTTGTGTGAGTTCCGTTGACGGAGCTCTCGGAATCTTTGCATATATCTGGCATTTTTCGCATCTTCTCACATAGTCTGCAGCATCCCGATTTACAATCTGCCAATAATATCCATAGCGGAGGATTTTCCTCGCCAAAGTTTGCCCCCCGGTATGATCACCACATTCTCCCTCATGGACTTCTTCCAACACCCGTTTTACCTCGTCATGGGCCACGCACCGGAGTAAGGGGGTCGAGAATCCCCTCCGATACATTATCCCGTCTTGCATTACATAACGCGAAGCCTTACGAAGGACTTGGCGTCTTTCGCTTCTTTTCTCAGGTAAGTCTCCGTATAGCAAGTATTGTTTGATCGGGGTCAGCCATGATCCCCTTTCGAGTTCGGTCTCCAAGACGAGGTCTATCTCCATCATGTCTATACTTGGAGCAAGCAGGGTCTCGACAGGGAACAATCCCATTTGCTGTGCATCGCCAGTACTTGCGAATTTAGCCAACGAGTCTGCCTCCCTGTTCTGTTCGCGCGGGACGTGCGAAATGTCATAATATTCCAGGTTTACTAGTAGCTCCCGGACTCGAGCAAGGTAAGGAGCCAGTCTCTGTCCTTTCGCTTGGTAGTCTCCTCGTACCTGATATACCACCAGCTGTGAGTCGTAGAAGATTTCGATGGACTTTACCCTCAGTTCATTGGCAAGTCTTAATCCAACAATCAGTGCTTCGTATTCGGCTTTGTTATTTGTCGCTGTAAATTCGAGCTTCAAAGCGTAGCAAATCGATCGGTTTTCGGGAGTTACCAGAACTATCCCAGCTCCCGACCAACGGTCGTTAGATGCCCTGTCAGTGAACATCTTCCATCGGACAGGAGGGATTACTTTGTGATTTTCACTCGATTCATCCGGAATGGTGAACTCAGCAACGAAGTCAGCTGATGCTTGCCCTTGGATGGTCCTTCGCGGCAGGTAGGTGATATCAAACTGGCTTAACTCGATGTTCCACTTTAGCATCCTACCGGAAGTTTCCGGTCGTTGGAGTACCTGTCGCAAGGGTTGGTCAGTGTAAACACTGATTGAGTGCGTCTGAAAGTAGGGACGAAGCTTGCGTGATGCAATCACCAGGCAATAGGCAAGTTTCTCGATCTTTGGATAATTCTTTTCTGCCCCCGTCAGTCGTTTACTAACATAGTACACCGGCCTTTGAACCTTGTCTTCTTCGCGAACCAGGGCTGTACTGATAGCGTGTTGAGACACAACCAAATATACGTACAACGTCTCGTGGTCTACCGGTTTTGACAACACTGGAGGACTTTCCAAGTGTCTTACCAGGGCTCGGAATGCTTCCTCGCAGTCAGTCGTCCATTCGAAGTTTCTCTTTCCTTTCTTTATGACATCGAAGAAAGGAACACACTTATCTGTGGCTCTGGATATGAATCGACTGAGCGCAGCTACTTTTCTGTTTAAGCTCTGTACCTGTTTTATGGTTCTAGGTGCCTGTATATCTCGGATGGCCTGGATCTTTTCCGGGTTAGCTTCCATTCCTCGTGCATTCACAATGAATCCCAAGAACTTCCCTGATGCCACGCCGAATGAACACTTTGAAGGATTGATCTTCATCCCATAGTGCCTTAGTATATTGAACATTTCCGCCAAGTCTCGAATGTGGTCGTTTGACTGCCGTGACTTCACAAGCATGTCATCCACATAGACTTCCATTGTTCTCCTAATCTGATCTTTGAACATTCGATTTACCAGACGCTGGTAAGTTGCTCCGGCGTTCTTCAGTCCGAAGGGCATCACTACATAGCAGTATAACCCAACATTTGTGACAAAGCTGGTGTGTTCTTGGTCTGGGATGTGCATCGGAATTTGGTTGTATCCAGAATATGCATCCATAAATGACAATAACTCGTGCCCTGCCGTTGAATCGACCAGTTGATCAATTCGTGGTAGCGGGAAGCTATCTTTCGGGCATGCTTTATTTAAATCAGAATAGTCAACGCAGGTTCTCCATTTCCCGTTTGCTTTCTTTACCAACACAGGGTTGGACACCCATTCCGGGTAGAGGGCGTCGCGGACAAACCCATTGGCTTTGAGTTTACCCACCTCCTCTTTGAGAGCTGTAGACCTCTCCGGGTCCATGCCTCTCCTTTTTTGCTTCACAGGTACGTGTTTCGGGTCTATATTCAACATATGGCTCGCAATTGCAAGGGAAATCCCACGCATATCAGAGTGTGTCCAGGCGAAGATGTCAAGATTCGCTCGGAGGAAATCAGATAATTTCTCTGCCATTAGGGGATCGAGCTGTGACCCAATTTTAAGAACTCGTGTCGGGTCGCTGTGGCTAACTGGAATATCAATTGTTAGTTCGGCCGGTGCTGCGTCTGGTTCCCTGGGTTCCCCTTTGTCATCTCTCGGATCTATGTCTCCAACGATCCGAGAATGTCGCCCGAGCCAGGGCTCGGGCAATTGTTAATCATCAGAATTCGGGATGCGGACGATGCTGTCCGCAGTCTTCCCCTTTTCTCTGCGCTGGGCCTCTCTCAGCTCGGCCACGTAACATGCACGTCCGGTTGCCTGGTTGCCATGCACTACGCCAACTCCTTTGTCCGTCGGGAATTTCAGTGTGAGACACCACGGGGCCAAGGCTGCCCTGAAATCTGCGAGGGCTGGTCGTCCCGAAAACACGTTGTATGGTGAATCAGTATCCAGCACTATGAATGGTAGGATTCGCACTCTCCTGCGTTCACCTTGTCCCAGTTCAACTAGTAACTCCACATATCCTACTGCGTCTGTGGTGCGCCGTTAAAGCCGTGGATTCGGGCTTTGGATGGCTTCAAATCCTTAGTCTCCAGCTTCATTTGGTCATACGCTTTCTTGAAGATGATGTTAACGGAACTTCCGCAATCAATTAGGATTCTCCTTACGAATGCCGGTCCGATGGTTGCGGATATGACCAATGGATCGATGGTGGGAGCTTCCACCTTATCCGCGTCTCTGTTCCTGAATACAATATCTTCGTGCATCGTGCACTGCTGCTTTGCGGGAGTTCCATCCTCCACATTTGAACAGCACTCATGCTCTGTGTGCCTCAAGGAAGTAGCATATCGCTCCATTTCCTGCCAATTTTTATCCGTAGGATGAGGTCCACCAGCAATTGTGTTAATAATCAATCTTCCTACAGTTCGAGTAGGTTGCTCTGGTTGGTGTAGAGCTGGGCCACGTCCGGGGTCTGAAGTCTCTTGTCTTCCTTCTGGCGTATCTTTGACGAATTCCTGCAGCTTCTTCTGCCTAATCAATTTCTCAATAGCGTCATGGAGATGCCTGCATTCGTCTGTGTTGTGCCCGTAAGACTCGTGAAAGCGGCAATACTTTCCAGTCCGCTTTTGCTCCTCTGTTGATTCCTTAGGGTGTGGTTTTCTATATTGAAAAGTGTTGCAGGTCGACAAGTAGATGTTTTCAAGAGACGCATTCAGTGGAGTGTATTCGTTGTAGGTTGGGATCCTTGACTTCCATCTCCCCGTTTCCTTCTTCTTTCCAGGATTTCCACTTCCAGTTCCCTTAGACTGCCCGGGCTTATTTTTGACGCTGGCCTGAGTCTTTCCGGGGTTATTGTCGGTTGCTTTCATGGCGATGTTGCCCTTTACAGACTCCTGAACGGATCCTGGTGCCTTGTCTTTCCTTATCCACCGAGCTTCTTCCCTCCTTATGAACTGGTGGGCTTTCGAATAGAAACGTTCCAACGTAGCCGGTGGCTTTCCCGCCAACCAATCCCCAAATTCAGAGTCTGGATCCACTCCACGCATTACTGCCATCAAAATCGCGTGGTCGTTTGGATTGCTCACTTCAGTAGCGGCAACATGAAACCTCTGCAAGTACGCTTTCAGTGATTCTCTAGGAGCTTGGGTCACGCTTGATAAGGACATCACATCCTTGGGTCGAGTGGCGTGTATCCTGAATTGTTCTATGAATTTCCTTGCTAATTCGTCGAAGTTCGAGATTGACCGTGGAGGAAGTCGAGTGAACCACATGGTGGCAATTTCGGACAGAGTTATTGGAAAGCACCTGCACTTAGTTGCTTCGTTGGCCCTTGCTGAATCCATCATCCATCCATACCTCATTACATGTTGTCTAGGGTCAATTTTTCCTTCATAGGCGGGTATGGTGGGCATGTTAAACTTCCTTGGGTATTCAGCCTGTAGAATTGTATCTTTGAAGGGAGTATGACTCTTAGACATTCCCCAATCTTCATTAGTTAGACCTTGATTCTCTCTCATCAACTGCCTGAACATAGCCGTCAAATCCGAGGTTTGTATGGTAGGAGGAAGGTTGGGTTCCGCTCCACGGGCTTGATTTCTAGTGGAGCGATCAGTTGCATCTGCTTGGTCATCTTCATCCTTGCGACGTCTACGCTTGGGAGGTTCATCAGCTGAAGTTGAGCTATCATCTTCGGAGTAGGGGACAGGGCTACCTCCAGCATTCTGATGCTGCTGTTGAGCAAGTTGGGCCATGAGGTCAGCATTAACTTGCATTTGCTCAGCGAGTTGCCTTCTGCTTTCCGTAAGCTCTTTTATCAAGTCATTCAGTTCTGCTCGTGAAACAGCTTCCGCTTGGTTTTGGCTGGAGGGCCCCGTGCCTCGAGTTGCTTGTTGATCGTTTGGTCCAAGTTGTTGAACACTAGCGGTTTCGCGGGCATCTACATTTTGGGAGGTCGATCTCGTTCATGGCCTTCCCATGGTAGAATTGTTGGTTGTAACTCTGAGTAGAATCAACAGATGCCTTATGGATAATTACAGATCTTCTTCGGGGGATTTATGCAATCCAGTAGCTACAAAGTAGATCCTCACAACCTAAGAATTCAATTCTCAGTGAAAGCACCAAAATGTTAGCGCCAAAATTGGTCACTACCACCCTTAGAGAGTTTGTGTAGAGAGATTAATGAAGAAGATAAATTAAAATAGAGAAGATAATATAAATTAAAATGCGGGAGACGAGAACACAGAATTTATAGTGGTTCGGCATTGTAGCCTACGTCCACTTTGAAGTTGATCTTTTATTTCTTCACTTTTAACTTGATTACAGATACAATCCGCTTTTAAGTATTCGAATACAATTGTGAAATAAAAGTTGAAGTCTGGGATGAGGTTTTGATGAGGCAGAGTCTCCCCTGTATTCTCTGAAATCTGATCCATTTTTCTGTGCCTCTGCCTCCCTATTTATAGACGATAGTGGGTTGGACTTCACTGGTGGGCCAGGTGGCTGAATAGCTCGGTCCAAGTAGCGTAAGTACTATGCGCCGAACCAGAGAGGCCGAACGAGGCATGCCGAGCCTTCCTCTTTATATCGAACGAGGTATGCCGAGCCTTCCTTTTCGTGCCGAACAAGGTATGCTGAGCCTTCCTCTTTGTGTCGAACAAGGTATGCTGTTGAGTGAGGGATGTAGGTTGAATGAGGCTGGGATGCCGAACAACTTGTTGGCCGAACGTTCGGGGATGCCGAACGTTCCTATGCCGAACGTACGTGGGAGGCCGAAAAAACTTTGATGGCCGAACGATCTTCTTTGGCCGAACGGCGTTCAATGCCGAACAACTTTCTTTGGCCGAACTGCACTTAGTGCCGAACGATCTCTTGATGCCGGACACTCCTAGATGCCGAACGCGTTCTAGTTGCCGAATGATATCTTTGTCCAAACTGATTTGGGATGTCGAACAATCTAGGTTCGCCGAGCGCTCTTCTGATGCCGAGCGTTCCTATGATGCCGAGTGTTCCTATGAATGCTGAACACACTTTACACCGAGTACTCCTTAGAGGCCGAACGTTCACTTTGGCCGAACGTTCTTGGGTATCCGAGTACCCTTTGGATGCCGAACCTTCCTGGGAGGCCGAGCAGTGGCCAAGCCGAGTACTAAGTTGCCTGGTCAATCCCTTGGGAAACAATATTTATGAATATGAGTTGTAATAAAAATGAATTTAAAGTTAAATGGAAATTTTACTTTAGAATTGGAATCTGAAATTGATTTATAAGTGGGAATTTAAGTTATGTAAAACCAAGTAATGTTTGTAAAAATGGAAGTATAACTTAAGAGATGTTGAATGAAGTTGATTTTGGTATCAAAGTAAATTATTAAAGTTAAGTGATAAATGTGAACTTGAGTTATATAAATGAAATTCAACTTTAGTAATTGAATTGAATTAATGGATTAAATGTTAATCAATTGAACGTAAATTAAGTTGATATGGAATAATGAATGTAAGTATAAATTCATTAAAATCTTATGTTATTGGAAAATTGAATAATTGAATGAAACTCAATTTAATTAAACTAATTGAAAGTGATGGTGTTAAACCAAATTGAATGAATATAAGCAAAGGAATTTGGTTGTAATTAATATACATTGGTTGTTATATGATTGTTAGTTGATTGTATATAATTCATTAAGTATTAATGAAATTGGAAGCTAAAGTAATTGAAATCCAATTGGAAGTTAAGTGAATCTTAAATAGAATTGAATTTGATTTGGAACTAAACCAACTTGAATATGAATTAGTGAATATAAACTAATTGGAAATGAATGATAGTAAAAATATCCACAGTTAATGAATCAAATGTGATTAAATTGAAAACCCAATTCATTGAATATTAATGAGAATATGAATGAATATTTATTGGTTATGAATGTTAGTTGAATGCTAGTTGGTTGATGGTTGAATATATTGCTTTTATTGCATTTGCTATGTTGGCATATATAGTTATTATGTTGCTATATGTTGTATATCGATACTATTGTCTACATACATGTTCTCATGTTCTTTGTTGAGTGTTTAGTAGGTGCGGATCGCGTTTGCTTCGCATTTGGAGCTCGCTTTCGCGCTATATTAGCCGTATATGCTCGCTAATAATAAATAAGGTACATATCTCAGATTAAATATCGTACTTTTACACTTTTTTCCCTGCGGGATGCCTCATCACTTGATGAGATGTATATTTGTGATACATATACTGTCATATTTTTTTCGGATCGAGCTGCGCAAAAGAGACTATGGCGAATTTTTTCGAAAATTTAAGGCGTTAGAAAAATTTGAGAAAAATTGAAAAATTTGTGAAAACTATAACTTTGATTTGGAGTTGAAAGTTAAACAATAGTAATTGTTTTTGTAAAGATAACTAAGTATGATTTGAAAACTTAGTAAAGTATTGTAGGAAGTTTAACCATGAATTTTGGAAAGTTAATAGATTCTGTAACTTTTCTTACTTGGTAATTTCGAGGACGAAATTCTTTTAAGGGGGGAAGTATGTAACGACCCAGAATTTTTATTAATTAAAATTTGAATATTTAATTAATTTTAAATATTAATAAGTGAAATTTATAAGTCGAATAAATTTTATTTCGAATAATTTGATTTAATTGGATAATTAAATCGATAATTTAATATGTGAAAATACAGAACTAATTGAAAATTGAGTTAAATATGATTGAAAATGATTTGTAAAATTTTATTTTATCATATTGGAGTTAGAACGATATTTTAGAACTTTTAAAATCGAATTAAAAGTTTATTTGTGAAAATTGAATATTTTAATATTTAATCGACAAGTGAAATTTGCCAATTTTCGAACAGTCTCAGAATTGGACGAAACTAGATCCATTTGATCCGTAATAGTTTGTTATTATCGGAATTCAATTTTCGTAGCAATCAGATTTTTCGTTTGATCGTGGCAGCTCGAAACGCATCGAAATTGTTTTTAATATTAATTTGGCGAGTTAATAGTCATTTTTCAAACAGTCTCGGATTTCGACGAAACCAGTTTCATCGGATCCGTAATGTGATATTATTGTAAGGTTTCAAATTTCGTGTCAATTGGATTTACCGTTTGTCCGGTGCAAGCTAAAACGCCTAGAAAATCGTTTAATCGGTTTAATTTTAAATCGAACGTTTATTGCCATAACTCGCACAGATGACCGAATTAGCTCCCGAAACACGTTCCATTGTGTTCGGAACGCGGGGTAAACCTTAGAAACGCCAACTGGCACACTTCGTTCGGAGTTCGGAAAATCTGGGATGAATAGTGTCTTCGTTGAAATTTTCTATATAAGCCCTTCACTCTTCATAAATTGCAAACAAAAAGAAACCCTAGGGTTTCCATCTGCAGGCCACCTCCAATATGAACCAATGGCCGAAATTTACAGTTCTTCCTCCTCAAATTTCTTTAAATCCGTGAAGCAATCCAAGAAACTTTCAACATGAAAGTTGTAAACGACAATGAGATCTAGTAGTTCAACGGTCATGATCGTGTTTGGAGCTTTGGATCATCGGGAAAGTGGCTGCAAAGGCCATGCGTTCGGCCTCGTTTTTCGTGCAAATGGCTCGACCGAGCTCATCGTGGTGGTGGCCGAAGGTAGAGCATGTGAAGGGCTTCAAAATGGCATCGTTTGATCAACGTGAAAATGCTTGAATTTATCGCGGGATTTAGGGTTTGAACGTGTATTTGGGTTTCATACGAACGGGTTCGAACGAAGAAGGGGGAAGGGAAATTGCGTTCTACGGCCTTAATATAGGAGGGAGCAATCAACGGCCAGGATTTAAGTTAGGTTTAAAAAGAAAATAAAAGTTGTAATTTTTATATTAAAAATTCGTGTAATCTTTGTAATGCGATATCTTTTTAATACGAGGTCGAAAACGCGCAAAACCAGTTGCATTGGAATCGTATGGACGAGCAATACGCTATGGAATTGGATTGGAGTCGTTTGGAGTTAGCGAAAATTTTGGGTAAAATTAAACTTCCGTTTAATTTTATTCGAAATATATCGCTAAAACGAAATTGAAATCAAGGTGAGAACTTCTCACTCAATCGAATCGGTTTCGATTTTTTAATTTTAAATAGTTAGATTTAAAATTCTTGAATGCATGTTTGAATGATGATTGTTATCTATTGATTGTTAAAATAGACATTATACGCCGTTAGTAAGCGGATGTTATTTATTAAAAACATATACCGCGAATATTTCATAAATAGTGAAATTGGTATTATTTATGTACTTTGAATTGATTTCCCGTCGTGTATAGCGGATGAGACCCTATTAAGTCGTCTATTAAGCGGATAATATTTTAAATCCCATATACCGCGATAATTTCGTACTGGAACGGAATTGGTATTGTGCTAACATATTTGGATGCAGGGAAACAGGTTGGAGGGATCCAACTGGATTCCTCAACAGTATTTATTTGATTATGGATATTTCGATATTCGTTGATTATCATATACGGATATATGATGTCGTGGTTGTCGTGATCGACTATTTGGTATGTAGCATCATTGGGCCAAATTTTGGAATTTTAAAAGGATTTTTAAAGTGATTTTTGAAGAGTATACGTTATAAATATTTTTTTTTGGAATTGATTCCTTTTAAATAAATAAACGTTATAATTTTAAGGTTATAAAAATTATAATTTTTGAGAAATATAGTTAAAAGTTGATTTTTGAAAATATGGGGTTAATGATTTTATAAAATAGTTTAAATCGGGATTTTTGAATTTATTATAAAAAGTTGATACATAGGATTTATAAAATTTGATTATTTTATAAATCAAAATGGTGAAATTATAAAGGAGTTTAAAGATGTTTTAAAATAATAATACAAATTGATTTGTATAAAAGAATTATAAGATGGATATTTATATATTAAAATATTTGAATTATAAAACAAGTTTTTATAAGTGTTAGAATGAATTGTAAATGAATTTCATAAATGAATGAAATTTATAGGATTATAAACGATGAAGTTATAAATGGAATTTTATAAGCAGTAGGTTTATAAAATTTGTAAAGTTATTTGAAGAATAGATTTGGGTAAATAAATGAATCTTATAAGTTATAAGATTTATAATTTGGGAAGTTAAAGGAACGATTTTTGCAAACAAATAAATTATAAGTATTTAACTTAAATTATGCACTTTTGGTTTATAATTGAGTTATAAATTGAATAGGTTAATAAAGGAGATTTATAAAAGGAAGTTGTTATAAAATAAATAGAAATGGAAATTATAAACATTGTTTTATAAATCCGCAAACGACTTATTTTGATAAGTAAATTGTTGTAACTTATTAATGGAGTTATATTCACGTTTTAGACAGTGAATAATCCTTTAAAATAAAATGAATAGAAATGATGAAGTTGGTTAACGAAGTATATTCACGTTTTGGATAGTGAATATTATGTTAAAGAAAATGTTTTGGATGTGATATTTTAAATAAAATTAAACGATCTAACGATGTTTTCAAAATGTGTTGAGATTCGAAACCATAGATTTCAACATTCATTATTGAAATAGACGTTTTCGAGAAATAGAAGGAAATGGTGGACTATAACACTGTTGTTATAGTAAATGATTTCCGAAAGGAAATGTTTTGTATAGTATTGGGATTTATATATCTATTTTAATTTTGAATCCCTATACTAGTGATTTTGGGTTGTCGTGACGATGTTTTAAGCAACATTCGTTTTGGCCCAAATAAATATGGTTAAGAGAATGATTTCCTTAAAGAATAAAATATATACTTAATTTCGATTTAAGTATATTGAATATTTTTCAAGTGTTGAAAATAAAAAGACTTGTGAATTCCTTATGAATAAATAAGTATGGAAATATTTTTCCAATGTGAAATAAAACGTTTTGAGAATTTATCTTTCTAAAGATAAATTGAAAATGAATAATTGAAATCGTATATTCATAGATATTTTGGAATGTAAATTCACTATGGAATTTATAAAAGAAAGGGGAATTTGTTTAAAAATAAATATTGATTTATGTTTGAAGTATTGAAATTTTATATCTTGTAAAGATATTTTTGGGAAAATAAGTAATTTGGAAAATTATTTGGAATCTGGTGATGTTGTGCATATCCATTGATAGCTCAATAACCGACTATCAATATTTACCTTTGAATAGGTATTTGTTGTGATTGCTTGAAATTGAATGCCACACTTATTTTTAAATAAGCACTCACTATTCGGGTTAGCCGGGAAAAGACCTTGGGGTCGTATAACCCATTCCGAATATGTGATACGTCGTTATGAATTGCATTTGAAGACCGGTGTTGAAGACTGGATATTTTTGAAAGCGAAAGGACAACTCGCCGAATGTCTTTACATCGACTGGTCCCCGGTATAGAGACTCCATATGTGATGGGAAGTCCGAACGTGATTAGTGAATATCCGGATTGTAAGGACTTCTTTGTAAGTGCCTTCGGTTCTGTTCGAGCCCGGAACAGACTTGTATGGATAGTATGCCTGACGTTACAAATTGAGATATAAAGCTGATTTCTTTCAAATATATTTCTGTTGGTGGCGGAGAATTTATCTCTTAGCTTAACACCCTTCTCTGAGACCTACGAGCTCAGAGGTTATGTAGTTGAAGGTTATCATCGATATATTCCCAATTTGGTAATGTGACATGCTGAGTATTGCTGTGAAATGATCATTGTTTGATCATTTGTGATATGATCATTTGTTTGATCACTTATCTTTGTGATCATTTCTTTGATCATTTGTTGACCCAAAGCATGGCTTTGTACCAAAGCGTGGCTTTGTGGACGAGACTTCGTCGAACCTCATACCCCGAAATGGTCAAAACAGGAAAGATGCAGCAAGGTTATGAGGGGTAGCTCCCTTTAGGGTATGTGCATTTCCTTCTGGAAAAGGGTGGTATCATGGTATGGATCCCAGATGCGTACTCATGTTGAAACACTTTATTATTATGGTGTGATGTTGGTTACGAGCTCTCGGATAAAGGTCCCAAAGGACCGGGGGATGGCATACTCGTGTCAGTAGTTACCCAGTTAGGGGTAACCCGACCTTGTGTTGGCAGAGATCCAGTTAGGTTCTTGGGGACGTCCTTCCAGAGGCGTTCTCATGTGGCAATGAGAAGTTCCTTGGCCTGACCATTTATTGGAAATCCAAAGAAACAATACGATCTTGTACGGTATTAGTTGTAGAACCTGCCATTTACTTATGATGGCGCCCCACTGTTTAGATGGTAGCTATAGTAGGCATACGATAGTGGTCGTATGTTGGCTAAGATTTATATCTTTATTTTCGAAATGAATTTTTTCCTACACTATGCACTAGTAATAATATCAAATGTTTTTTTAATGCGTATCAAGGATCTTTGACTATCATAAGGAGAAATCTCCTCCGATTCTGCGTTTGCATTGTGTGTGTGTGCGGGAGGCCTTATGGTAGTCTCATTTTTAAAAGCATTTCGAATTGACTTGAAAAATATTCCTCTATTTTGATTTTAAAGATAAATAAACTGTTTTGAGTACTCACACCAGTCATATGACCGACTCGGAGTTTATTGTTTTCCTTCCTAAACTCTGGGTGCCCACCAATTTCCACACGGGCAGTCAAGAGTTAAGGTTTATCAGGATATTCTGGAATTCAGGAGTTGCTGGAGGCAAGCTGGATGGCATGGCGTATTACTAGTATATAGTATTTCTTTTCCGCTGTTTGTTGTTGTACACTCTGATGATGTAATGTAATGTATAACATGTAATAACTGATATAGTTCTTTGTTTAAAGATTATTCATTTATCTATTATATGTTGTTCCGCTGCGATTGTGAGATTCTGATGTTGTTCTTCTGTTGTTTTCTTTCTGTTCTATTCTATGTTCTATCTTTTCTCTCTCCTTCTACCTCTTTCTTTTTCTTTTCTTTTTTTAAAACCCTGAGAATGCATATTTCCGTTCATCTTGAGTTTAGAATAGAGATTAGTGTCTATTCAAGGAGTACGTATTTGCAGGTCCTTACAGCTTCAAGAAAGGTACATGTCGGTGATGAACCCGTCGGCATTGGTTAGGAAGTTCACTGAACTGGAGCAAGAAGAGATGTCCATTCTAGAATATGCAAGAAAATTTAAAGTGTTGGTCCTATACGGGTATGCTTTGGTTGATACGGTGATCATAAGGAACAAGAAGTTTATAAGAGTCTTGAGGTCGGAGTTGATAAGTGCTACCTTTTCGCACCTAAGAGATCCCAATGATGTAGTGGTAGAAATGGCGTTGAGACAGGAAGAGATGTTAGCTTGTTTGAGGAAGAAAATGAAGAAGGTCCAGGTGGGACAAGGCTTGAAAAGAAAATTTTTCCATAAGAATAATGCTCAGAAGGAAAGAGCACAGAAGAAGGGAAATGCTGAGGTGGTTTGTTATAAATGTGATAAGAAAGGACACTATTCTAATGAGTGTCATACTGGAAAAGGAAAAGAGAAAAGAAAGGAGGTGATTGGGAAGAATGCTTTAATTGTGATCAGATCGACCATTATAAAAACCAATCCAAGGAGCCTGCTAAAGAATGAAGGGGGAAAGTTTACGCATTGGAGCCCGCAACTTTAAGGCCAGTTGTGCAGGAGAAAGGGAAGGCTGTTCTGGGTGGCTCGCTACAGATTCACGGTATGTCTATTAGCATTCAATTTGATATTGGTGCATCACATTCTTT
The DNA here is from genome assembly GCA_030765085.1 of Allium cepa. Lineage (NCBI taxonomy): Eukaryota > Viridiplantae > Streptophyta > Magnoliopsida > Asparagales > Amaryllidaceae > Allium > Allium cepa. The sequence goes on from CM060941.1 coordinate 834,562,507, forward strand.
TATTTCTCGATGTTTAGTAGATAAGCTTAACCTGGAGCCCGATTACTTAGTTACTTCCTTAAGGGTTGCAAATCCAATAAGAGGGTATGCGAAACTTGGGATGAGGTGTGACCATTTAGAGTTTGATTTTCTAGGTTATACTTTTGATTGTTGTTTGCATGTATTTGATTTTGTGGGATTTGGGATTATCCTTGGGATGGATTGGTTAAGTAAATATGATGCTAGAATATTTTTCCACGATAGAAAAATATTGTAACGTCCCGCATTTTCCCATGCTTTAAATCGACACACGTGTCAATTCAAACCATACGGAAGGGCGGATTGTTATGGGGTAAATAAAAAAAACAAGAAAGAAATAAAACAAAATAGAATCTCATAGCGGAAGGATAAAATATAATAATCAAATATACAGTTCATGAAGCTGTTTACAAAATATTTAATTTTACTTATACAATATATCAGAGTTGCACATACCAACGAATAAAAATCGATGCAGCGGAATAAAGTGTGTAGTGGAACAATATAATATAGTAGGTGATAGTACTACTTCATCTTCGTCCTCCAGAATAAAATCTTCAATCCTGAAATGCTCGGACTGACCCGAGCGAATTGAAAAACAAAACACTCAAGTCAGAACTAAAAGATCTTATGTGAGTTAAATCAACAGAAATAAATATGAGTGCAGTAACTTAAAAGATGCTCGGGATTCACATCTCTTAAGGATCCGTTAAACTATTTACTATGTAGTAATATTTCGCTATTATAATAGCGTCTATACTAAAATAAACATACTTTTAAATAGCGTTAAGGAGTGACCCAATATTCCCCTTAACACGTAATAGTCCCAGTAGTCCATCCAATATCATAGTCCCTCTTGATCGGGAAGCCACTAGAGGATACCACACAGGCTACGGGAGAAAACCAAACTCGTACAAGGCGCGATAGGGTAGGTGACATGGCACAACTAGGCAATGCCAGGGTAGATATACCAATTACGCATCTGGGCTGGTGGTAAAGCGTAGCGCGCAGCTACCGCCCACCTCGAGCCACACTCCCATAAAGAAAATCAAAAGTGGCCACCGAATCAATCCAAAAAATTAAAGTATAAAATCGAAGGGATGTGTCCGATCAAAGGTGCTACCTCAATTGGCCCGAGAATCGCTCCTGTTTTGGCCACCTTATGCCAACTCACGGGAGTCGGGTCCATGTATTTACCTCAAAGGAAACGCCGCCACCATCCTACTTTATTCTGGAATCTCCACCGCGTACACGGTTGTTAAAGTGGTTTTCGAAGTTGGTAGAGAGTATGACAACTTCCGATCCCGGTCTCTTCAACAACCAAACGTTATTACAGCACCGCGGTCTTTTCAATATAGTTTATACTTTAAAACCAGAATAAAATATCCATTTCAAAACCATATAAATAAGATATCATTTCTATTTTAAAAGCCAAATCAATATGATATCCTTTTTATTTCAAATATATTTTTTCAAAAATCATACTACTTTCAAATATATATACCTTAAACCCATAGCTTCGAAACATAATTTTCAATACTTAAATGGTTTAATAATAAATTACTTTATAAAGTAAAATAGCTTTTAATTTCTCAAATCAACTCCAAAAACAGATTTGAATTCCCAAATAAACCATTTAACTTTCCATATATTTCAAAGTTTTAAATATTCCACGATTTTAAAACTAAATTTTTAATTCATATATATATATATATATATATATATATATATATGCCAAATTCACTTTACTATTTTTTTTTGAAATACTTACTTAATAATTCCAGTATCCTTCAAATAAAACTTTCAAATTCAATAATTGAATATTCCTCAATTTATTTAGACTAGATATTTTCACTTAAATCATCTTAAACCCGAATTTAGTTATAACAACACATTCTTATTAAATCTAAATTTCAATAAGATCTTAATTAAATAAAATCTCAAAACAATTTCAAATTATCTTCTCAACTTTGATTTATAAAAATCAATATAAACTCTATATTAGAATATGATTTAAGTAACACTTATCCATAATATATTTTAATAAAATCAACTTTATTATTAAACTTACTTCATACTTTAAACAATTTTATACATAGCATAAAACCAAGAATTTAACTATATATAAAATAACCTTTATCAAATATCTGAATCGATATCTCATAAAACCATATATATTTCTTTACGAAACCATAGAAAACATTTCACAATATTTTTATATATATAGACCGCGGAATCTGTATATAATTTTCTACCCTATGGTCAAGTGATACAGATATTTATCATTTCAATCCTTCATTTAAAATGAAAATTAGCGGTTATATATCATTTCAAATCGCAATCCGGAATGAAATGAAAATGCATAATAAATTACAGTTTATAACAATATAAAATACAATATCCATTCATCCAACATCAACCATCAACCATTTATTACAATCATCATCCAATTCAAATAATAACATCAATATATAACGGATAATAAGCAACAGGTATTAACTAGCAATTTATATTCAATGGTAAATTAAAATAACCGTTCAACTGGCAGTTTATATGCAATGAATAATTAAATATAATTTAACTAGCAGTTTATATGCAATGAATAATTAAATAACAATTTAATTAAATAAATGCAATTTAACTGAGAGGATGATTAAAATACGCCAAAAAATCATAGATAAATTTTAAATCACATCCAAAAATTAATTTAACAAACATAAGAAATCTTAGAAGTTGTGAGTGGGTTAAAACACTCACCTTTTGAATTTAAATTGAATTCAAATCCAATTTAAATCCAAAAATTGAACAGTCCCCAAATCCGTCCAAACTAGCGCCAAAATGTCCGAAATTTTGTTACGATCCTAACAAAAATAATTGCGCGTGAAACGGAGTTCGTATGTAGAAGTTATGCGTATTAGAAGATATGTAATGAAATTTAAATAAAAGAAAATAAATAATAGAATTTACACGTCAACATCTTCTCTCCCCTCACGCAAATCGGCCTGCACCAGAACGTGCACATGCCCTCTTCAGCTGAGACTTTGGCCAACTGCCCCCTTCACCAGAGATCACCTTCGACCAAGCCGCCACCACCAAACTCCTCGTCGTAACCCCCTCTATCCACTGCCCCAATTCGGTCGTCAAACCCCCTATGGCCGCTGCCTCAATTTTTGGTTTGGCCGAACCCTAGTTTGCCTATTCTGGTCGCCACGCCACACCATACGACCTACGGCCACCATCGAACGATTCCTCGTGATGGATCTACAATACCCAGTTTTCAATTTCTCCGATTTCGGCTTAAATCGGAAAGCCCGAATTCTTGCTTAGGGTTTTAAAATTTCATGGCTTTGACCGTGATTTCAGGTTGACTCGAGCATTAATTGCAAAAACAGAAGCTAACCGTAGATTCGTATCGATGAAGTCTTTGATATATAAATTTTTAAATTTTTTCCGAGGAGTTTGAATTTCCATTAGATTTTTGAATTTGCAATAAGATCTAGGGTTAGCAGCCATTGAGGAAGATGAGCATAGAAGTTGAATTGCATACAGGCAAATGAGAATTAGGAAGGCTAGGGTTTATAATAGGGTTTATATAGGTAGGTCAGAAATTAGAATGGATGTATAAGGTTGGATATACGCGCTAACGCCTAGGTGGCCCAAAAAGCCCGTTTCGACTCCGGAACGAAATTAGGTCAACCCATATATCAAAATAGATATTTTAAAATATTTTAAACGCGATGGAAAAATTTCAAGTCCAAATTCCATTGTATGAAGAAGTTATGCTAAAATCAATATTTCTCAAATTGATTTCAATTGATTTCAATTAAATCGATTTCAAGGCGTTTCGCGTTCGTACGATCAAACACAAGTCTGATCGTTACGAAACTTGAAACCCTACAATAATTCACCGATACAGATCCGATGAAACTGGTTTCATCGAAATCCAAGTCAGTGGCCAAATGGCCATTTTTATATTAATTAAATAAATTAAATTTAGCCAATTTAATCAAAGTTTCAATTTAAATTCGAAAATTACCAATTCTTATCATTTTAAAATTTCCAATCATTTACAATGATTTAAACCAAATTTAACTGTCAAATTAGGGTTGATAAATTTATAAATTTCGGTATTAACCACAATTTCATTAAATTTCGAAAATTATAAATTTAATTTCCAAAAATTTCAATTCAATTTACTTTTCAATTTATTATTTGATTCATATTTATCAAACGGATGAGATTAACATCGGATTCAAAATTCACTACATTACTATTCTCACATTTCATCTAAGTTCCCATTTTAAATATTTAATTCATTTAATTGCAATTAATCCTTTTATTTAATTTTAAATTCCAACAAATTAATAAAGCTTTATTCTCGATCCTTATAACTCAAGAAATTGTCCAATATGAATAACCTTAACATTACTTACAACTATTCCTTAATTTAATTCAATGTTTACAATTTGTTTTCATATATTCAGTTTGTCGCTAAGTATGCAGCCACATATATTCCACTGACTTGAATTTCATTCAGTTATTAATAATTTCCTCCGTTAACATTAACGTAGCATTTTCTTTATTTTTATTGCAATTGATTAAAAATTCAATTCTTAGTTCTTAATATCCTCTAAATTACAACATCCAGACATTGTATTACTCCTCACATTAATATGCTATTTATTAAAATTAATTTCCAATAAACGTACTACTAAATTTTTCCTTAATTGCAATTTGATTACCAAATTTTATTTAACATACTAAATAAAATAAATAACATATATAAATTGTTACCAATCTTCCTTTACTTGCATTTATAAATTCGTTACTTATCAATCCAGATTAAAATTCCATATAACGCTAATTTTATTCCATTTCTATTTTCATCTTTATTTCAGTTGCATAGCATTTAATTTCAATTTTATTGTATTTGCCAAATAGGTAAATTAATCATATTATATTCTCCATTAATTATTTACTTGGTTCATACTTTATAAGTCTTCAATTTCAAACAAGATTGTAATCACCTACAGGACATTGATTTTATTTCATTACTATTTATTTTTATGAATTCATTAATTTATCCACTAATTGCCTTTGTTACTTATATTTAATCTATTATCAAATATTCCTATCTACAATCAGTTATAACTAAACAGTCGTTTTAATCAAATTGGGATTGCATTGAATTAATTAATTATTACTTACATCATCCTATAACCCAGTTATACCATTTTCCATTATTTCATTTATCGCAATTCCATTCAATTTACACAATTCAGCTTTAATTAACTTCGTTATTATATTCCATCCCAGTTATTATTTCATTATTTATTATAATTCTTACATCATATGAATTCATTCTATTACCCTAAATCAGACATTAATTCATATATTCATACAATACTTACATTTATTCACATAATTTGCATTAACGTTATTACACCAATTACTACCTTATAATAAGTTTAAGTTTCTATTCTTTTTACACTTACACTTTCCATTACTTTATAAATTATTATCCTTAATTGGCATTGTTACGGTTTAATTTATTTATTATTTCATTAATAAGTTACAAAAATTTATTTCTCCAAATATTAAATCACAAAGTCCTATTTAATTTACCATTGCTACATTTCCATTTTAACGTTTGCTTCATTATAAATTATAAATTTTTTCTTCCTTTCTCAATTGAATTACAAAGATCCAATTAAATTAACCAATTTATTTATTAAAATTTACGGGTCGTTACACTCTCCCTCACTCAAAACTTTTCGTCCCCGAAAAGGAAAAAGAAGAGAGAAGAAAGATTAAGAAATCAATATATCTTATTTTAAAATATTAGATTTTATATACAATAAATGGCAAAATTAGTCAATTTAAATAAAACATATCAATTTATATCCATTAAATCTTTTTACACTCAAATTAATAAAGTTTGTAGAACAATTTCAAAATATTTTCTACGTCCAAAATTTATGGAAATTTTGGCAGAGTCTCCTTTGTACGGGGAGGCTCGGGAGAAGAATATAATATCAAATATAACAATATATAACATATATTTTCCAAAATGGTATACATCCCAACACAGAAAAAACAATATAATAGCGCTATAAAATCGTAATCCGAAAACGTACCTATTTGTCGGGCAATTACGCTTAATTATGAAACCAAAAATAGTAGCAATTGCTTCCATAACCTGTATTTCACTTATATAATCCAAAAGAGTTAAGAATTATATAAAATGAAATATTTAGCGTTGTTTCAATCAATAACAAACAAATCCATACAAACATCAATCACCAGCAACAAAGCATACAGCCATCATATAAAAATCAACCCACATCAATCATACATTCATATCAAACAAAACAAATAGTTGTTCGGGTCCAAAACTTCAAATCGTTCGGAATGAAAAATAAACTACTAAGTGTACCCTTCACTCAATAGTCTTAGGTGAAACTAAATAGATTATTCATTCATCCAAACAATTTTAAAGTATCCTTACCCAAACAACCATAGACCAAAAAACAACAAATTCCAAACAATAAATCAAGTTAATTTTTGTTAATTTCATTTCAAACTATTGTTGTTTGATTTCCTTTTTATCCATATACTAATTTATCTTTTTAATTTTTCATTATTTCTTGCAAATTTTCATTTTTAATTCTATTCCTTTGCACATTACTTTATTTATTTACTGCTTAATTTCATTTATTTACAGTATTCATTTTTCTGTTTATTAAAATAATTAACTTCAACATTTACTTAAGTCTATAATTACTTACTTACAACATTTACCTTCTATCATATTTCATTATAGTAAGATTTCCATTATAACTTAGGTTTATAACAATTACAACATCAATAAAAGAAATTTTATTGAACACTTCATTACATACTTTTACTTGTACCACTTCCATTACATTTTCTTATTAAACATTTCAACTTTTAATATTCGGTAAGTTATATATGTTTTTAAGGATGTAATTTGAAGTTATACAAATTTATTCTATTTCTTCTCATTAATTTAATGTTCAATAATTATATCTTTTGTTTTATAAGTTACAATTTCAAATTTCATTTAATCTCATTTATAACTTAGCATTAACTTTCTTATTTTAACTAGAGGCTCCAATTTATAATTTAGTTACATTCCATTTCACTAAAACAACTGAAACTATTAATCAATGGGAACTTAAGAACTAAATGCCGGGTTATACTTTCAAATCATTTTAAAATAATGGATAAATGTATATACTTATAGTTTATGTATCCAATTATATTTAAAACGATTTAAAATTTATATTTGTTAATCAAAATAAATCTGCAGTAAAACTACTACAGTGGCCTTCCCACTTCGAAACTCGAAAATGAATATCGATGATGCATGCACTCATCACTGAAATTATTTTCCAGCGACAAAGAGGGTAGTACAAAAATTTTACTTTTCAAAATTCCTTTTAAAACAATTCTTTCAAATTATAACAAAATATTTAAATCAGAAAATACTTCTAAAATATTATTATTATATTTCAAAATCATTCAAAAGAATGTTTCAAAACCCAGAACTTAAGTCCTAAATTCCCAATTTGATTTATTTTTATTTTCCATCTCATTTCAACTATTACTTATAAATTTCATTGCCTAAGCAACCAATATATTGCAACCAAATATATCTTTATAAAATTTAATACTTTATATATAGAAAATATAATTGGAAAAATTATTTCATATACCTATATTAAAAACAAGTATTATGTCAGTCTGTCCTATTAAGTGTTTAGAAATTCCTATTGATGTCACAGTGTCCCATGCACCAACCAGAAACACTAACAAATACGCTCTCTCATATATATACACTCAGCGACTCCCATAGGGTAGGAAAATGTCAGACCCCACAAAACTAAGGTTTATCGCTAAACCTGGCTCTGATACCAGATGTAACATCCCGCCTTCCCCACGCTTTAAATCGACACATGTGTCAATTCAAACCATACAGAAGGGTGGATTGTTATGGGGTAAATAAAAAACAAGAAAAAAATAAAACAAAATAGAATCTCATAGCGGAAGGATAAAATATAATAATCAAATATACAGTTCATGAAGCTATTTACAAAATATTTAATTTTACTTATACAATATATCAGAGTTGCACATACCAACGAATAAAAATCGATGCAGCGGAATACAGTATGTAGTGGAACAATATAATAATGTAGGTAATAGTACTAGAAAAATTCGTCTTCGTCCTCCAGAATAAAATCTTCAATCCTGAAATGCTTGGACTGACCCGAGCAAATTGAAAAACAAAACACTCGAGTCAGAACTAAAAGATCTTATGTGAGTTAAATCAATAGAAATAAATATGAGTGTAGTAACTTAAAAGATGCTCGGGATTAACATCTCTTAAGGATCCGTTAAACTATTTACTATGTAGAAAGATTTCGTTATTATAATAGTGTCTATAGTAAAATAAACATACTTTTAAATAGCGTTAAGAATTGATCCAATATTCCCCTTAACACATAATAGTCCCAGTAGTCCATCCAATATCATAGTCCCTCCTGATCGGAAAGCCACCAGAGGGTACCACACGGGCTACGGAAGAAAACCAAACTCGTACAAGGCGCGATAGGGTAGGTGACATGGCACAACTAGGCAATGCCAGGGTAGATATACCAATTACGTATCCGAGCTGGTGGTAACGCGGAGCTCGCAGCTACCGCCACCTCGAGCCACACCCCCAGAAAGAAAGTCAAAAGTGGCTACCGAATCAATCCAAAAATCAAAGTATAAAATCATAGGGATGTGTCAGATCAAAGGTGCTACCTCAATTGGCCCGAAATCGCTCCTGTTTTAGCCACCTTATGCCAACTCACAGGAGTCAGGTCCATATATTTACTTCAAAGAAAACGCCGCCACCATCCTACTTTATTCTGGAATCTCCACAGCGTACACGGTTGTTAAAGTGGTTTTGGAGTTGGCAGAGAGTGTGACAACTTCCGATCCCGGTCTCTTCAACAACCAAACATTATTATAACACCGCGGTCTTTTCAAAACAGTTTATACTTTAAAACCAGAATAAAATATCCATTTCAAAACCATATAAATACGATATCATTTCTATTTTAAAACCCTAATCAATATGGTATCATTTTTATTTCAAATATTTTTTCAAAAATCACACTACTTCCAAATATGTATACCCTAAACCCATAGCTTCGAAACATAATTTTCAATACTTAGATGGTTTAATAATAAATTACTTTATAAAGTAAATTAGCTTTTTAATTTCTCAAATCAATTCCAAAAACAGATGTGAATTCCCAAGTAAACCATTTAAATTTCCATATATTTCAAAGTTTTAAATATTCCACCATTTCAAAACTAAATTTTTAATTCATATATATATGCCAAATTCACTTTACTATTATTTAGTTTTGAAGTACTTACTTAATAAATCTAGTATCCTTTAAATAAAACTTTCAAATTCGATAATTGAATATCCCTCAATTTATTTAGACTAGATATATTCAATTAAATCATCTTAAACCCGAATTTAGTTATAACAACACATTCTTTTTAATTCTAAATTTCAATAAGATCTTAATTAAATAAAATCTCAAAACAATTTCAAACTGTCTTTTCAACATTCATTTATAAAATTCAATGTAAACTCTATATTAGAATATGATTTAAGTAAACACTTATCCATAAATATTTTAATAAAATCAACTTTATTATTAAACTTACTTTATACTATAAACAATTTTGTACATAGCTCAAAACCAAGAATTTAACTATATATAAAATAACCTTTATCAAATATCCGAATCAATATCTCATAAAGCCATATATATTTCTTTACGAAACCATTAAAAACATTTCAAAATATTTTCATATATATAGACCGCAGTGTCTGTATATAATTTTCTACCCTATGGTCAAGTGATACGAATATTTATCATTTCAATCCATAATTTAAAATGAAAATTTGCGGTTATATATCATTTCAAACCGCAATCCCCAATGAAATGAAAATGCATAATAAATTGCAGTTTATAAAAATATAAAATACAATATCCATTCATCCAATATCAACCATCAACTTTTGTTACAATCATCATCAAATTCAAACAATAGCATCAATATAGAACGGATAATAAGCAACAGGTATTAACTAGCAATTTATATTCAATGATATTAAATAACTGTTCAACTGGCAGTTTATATGTAATGAATAATTAAATATAATTTAACCGGCAGGTTATATGCAATGAATATTTAAATAACAATTTAATTAAATAAATGCAATTTAACCGAGTGGATGATTAAAATACGCCAAACAATTATAGATAAATTTTAAATCACATCCAAAAATTAATTTAACAAACATAAGAAATATTAGAAGTTGTGAGTGGGTAAAAACACCCACCTTTTGAATTTAAATTGAATTCAAATCCAATTTAAACCCAAAAATCGAACAATCTCCAAATCCATCCAAACTAGTGCCAAAATGTCCGAAATTTTATTGCGATGCTAAAAAAATCGCGCGTGAAATGGTGTAACAACCCTGGTTTTGGAGATTACCTATTAATATTAAATTATAGCCAATTATTGCATATTACTTCTTTTAATAATTTTTAACAGAAGTATTTGTTTTTTTTAAAGGTGTTTATTAAAATAAAACGATGGAATTTGGTATAAAAATGTATTTTGGTTATAAATTTGAGTTTGAAATGGTTGATTAGATTTTTCTATCCAAGAAATAATTATTGTAGAATTTTTAAAGTTAAAAATGAGGATTTATGCATTTAATTGTGTAAATTGCATATTTATATAAAATAAGGGTTTTTAATAATAAAAATGTTTTAAAAACTAAAATTAACATTTTATATGATGTGAAATATTTTATTTCATATGTAAGTATGTTTGCATAAATTGGTTGTATTAAAACTTGAAGAAAAATATATTGTTCTCATTATAACATTGTGTTTATGTGCATATTTGTTTAAGTGGCGAATTAAAAATTTTCCTAGTCTAATTTATTTTCTCTATTGGGTCCAAAGCCCATTAGCAAATTATAAACAGGAAGGAGAAAAAGAGGAATGAATTACCTGTACGTACATAATTTTTAGTTCCTCTTCTTCTTCATTAGCCTGGAAATAGAAAATGAGAGCAAAATTCCTCCATTTGTTCAATCTAAAGCCTTAAATCTCCAAATCTTCAAATAAAAATGGTTGCTTTTATCAATTAGAGAGGATTGCAACAGGTTGTTGGAAGCTTTATTCTCCTCAAAACTTGCTTGTTTCAGCAAAAATCTGAGATTTGATCATCTCTAATTCAAGGTGAGTTGAAAACTCACATTTTCTAGCATAGATTGAGATTTCAATGTTAGAAATCTCAATTTTATTTTTATTGCATGTTCATTTGTGAATCACTGTCAGTAAATTGGGGATATCTTTTTCGTTTTAAATCGGAATTGTATTTTGTTTGATGTTCTGGAAAGCTTGAATAAAGTGTGATAACTTTCGTGTTAAACACTTTTAAACACTTTTGCAAATTTTGAGCATAAAGTATTGAAAACCCCAATACTAACTTACTGCCCTGTCATTGGAAAACTGTGCTTAACATTGTTGGTAATTTTAGCATATCTTTCTTATGTGATATCCAAATTTAACGATTCTTGATGTTCTAGTAATCTTAGATTGTCTTCTATAACTTTATTGTTTTGTATTTTGTTAAATTTTGAGATTTAAATGGTCGAAAGTTGCTTCTAATGACGCTGTCCAGAGGCTAAAATGACAGCAGATGTGAACCTTAAATATGAAAATTGTTTTAGTCGTAACTTTTTCATTATTTATCGGAATTTGATAATTATGGATGTTCTGAAAAGCTTAATTTATGTGCAACAACTTTTATGTTTTGTGTTTTCTGTAATTTTGACGTTAGCTATGTCAAAATTCAGTTTTTCTGCTGCTAACCTTAGAGCAAATCCAATATTTGCTCTGTCATTGAAGCTGAAACATAATTGATCATAACTTTTTCGTTTCCAAACCGATTTTGGTAATTTTAGATATTCCATAAATCATATTTCATGTGCTACAACTTTCATATTTTGTATTTTCTGTAATTTGGATGTTAGCCATGTCAAAATCCAATTTTTCTACTGCTAACCCGAGAGCAAATCCAATATTTGCTATGTCATTGAAGCTGAAACGAATTTGATCATAACTTCTTCGTTTTCTAACCGATTTTGATAATCTTGGTCATTCCGAAAATCTTAGAAATTAAGCTACAAATTTTATTTTATTCATTTTGCCAGAATTTGAAGTTTACTATGTCAAAATTGTGGTTTTCCTTCTCTGGCCTATTAGTGCATAGCTACCGGCCTTAGACTCTTTTCTCCCGTTGTTTTCAACGCAGAACCCCGACTTTGCGACGCCATCCTGGGCACGTCCGATGTTGGAATCTTCCGTTCTTGGTCTTGTTCGAAAGACGAAGTGATGATCTACACTTTTGTATAGTTTCATAGAAATCTGGACTGGTTAGCTATGACGATTTCGTTGCCGAAGTCGGACCTTTGCGCTGTTTTTAATAAACAGAAAATCCAAGTTTCGGTCCAACTTTGAGACGACGTCACTTCTTCGTGTAAAGTCCAAATCGAATGATTCTTTTTGTAAATTGTATTAGAAGTATTAGTCTATGCTCCTACCAAATTTCACAAAGATCTGGGTTTTGTTGCCCCTTCGAACTCATCGTCGAAGTTGAACATTTGCGCTGCTTTTACACACCAGTTTATAGTGGTTTTAGTCCGACTTCGAAGCAACGCAGAATCTTCATTTCAAGTCGGAATTGGATCAATCTTATTGCGGATTAGAGTAGGGCTGTTATTCTTCATTACTGAAAAATTTCATGTCATTTGGACTCTGTTTTCAGGTCCAAACCTGCTGTCGAACTAGTGATCATAACTTGATTTCAGCGGTGTTTATATTTAGAATAATTTCCACCATTTTTGATATTTTCCCGAATTCTTGAGTTTTCTCTCTAGATTTAGTGCACGGGTTTTATAAAGCATTTTAAAGTGTTTTTCAAACAAATTAGCTTGTGAAATTATTATATAGTATTATTTTAATCTATAAAATCTATTTATCCTCCATAATAAGGGAATTTTCAAATATCGTCTTCAAAATTGATTTCGGAAAATGGTTTTAAAAGCTTGTTTTCTCAAATAAATTATTTTAAATTTAAAATACACATTTATATACTATTCGAACGTATGAGAAAGAGAATTAAACGATTTAGTAAAACACGTGGTATGGGACGCGTGCGTTTACTATTTCGGTTAATTCCGGACTTGTACGATCGAAACTATCCGGGTTATGATTTTTGAGTTACTTAGCCAATTTATGGCGGGTGTTTGAGATTATAATTCCTATATTTAGGAATTATTTGGGAAGGCCAATATTTGGCGAGTTTTATGGTTTGAGATTTCTACTTTGAGATTTATGGTTTATGAGTAACCATCGTGATGTTTTCACTTGTCGATAAGATGAGACAAGTCACGATGCTATTTAATACTTGTCGATGAGACGAGATGAGTATAGTGTCTCTTTATCACTCGCCAATGAGACTAGGCGAGATATAATTTTCTGAGTTTTATGATGTTTCTAGTGTGGCATCGACTAACGGGTGGTAAACCGCTAAGTGCGAATGTGTGGTATGGGACACACGATAACACTTTTCGGGTTCCTATCCGTGAGTTTGTGACACATTCATGATGTTTACCTAAACGAACTACTTTGAGAGGTGTTAGCGACCTAGTCATGAGGACAAACTGCTTTGGGAGGTGTTAGCGACCTTGTTAGGGCTGACAAAACAGCTTGGAGAGGTGTCAGCGACCTAGTCATGAGGACAAATTGCTTTGGGAGGTGTTAGCGACCTTATTAGGGTTGACAAAACGGCTTAGAGAGGTGTCAGCAATCTTGTCATGAGGACGAAATGCTTTGAGAGGTGTTAGCGACCTTGTCTGAGGATTCGGCCGTCTGAGTTTAGCACGTGCAGCATTGCTTCGGCATTGCAATCGGGGATTTGGCGAATCCGGGTTTTCTGAGTTTTCTGTTTTATTATGATTTCACCTTTTTAAGATGTTTTATTACATCGATAGCCTAGTGCTATATGAGATGTTATATATATGGTGATTTCAATTATGATTTTTTAAACTCTTATCGAGTTCCTTGAGTTACGAGTTTTGATAATTTCATGATTTTATAGGATATTCTGGGTTTTGCTATTTTGGCGACTTGAGATTGAGATTTATATACATTTACACCGATGAGATGAGGTATAACTGAATTTGGAGATTCATCTATAATTGAGTTTTGGATCACCCTATTTGAGAATGTTTTATGTTTTCCATTTTAGCGAGAGTTTTTATTGATGTTTCTCCTTTTGAGGAAATATGGTTAATGGAAACCATGTAGACATTTTAGGATGTCGCTGATGATATGAGGCACTTGTGTTTGATTTGAGTTACCTCCTTCGAGGTATTTGTTCACTTAAGTAGCGTTTGTTACTTAAGTGTTGAGCTTATGAGTTTATCAATTCATTCTTCTCTTTCGAGAAGAAGTATCTTCATGTCTATTCTGCTTCATATTACCGATATTAACTGATTTGTGTAGCTAGACTGACCCGTGTATTTATACTCGGGTCAGATCGAGTTATTTCAGGTATCATCTATTGGACTTAGCTTGAAGTTGATGCTGGATATCAGCTCTCCTTTTTCTTTAGCAATTTCTGTTCTTCCGCATACTCTGATGTAATTATATTTGATTCAATGTATATGGTGTGGTTGAGTACCACCTTTATTGTATTCATATCGTATTGTACTAAACATATATCAGTGTATATGTATATATATGATGTTGGTTACTATTCTGTGATGCGATTTACATTCAGTTATTGTATTTTGTTCTGATAGATCCGTTAGTCACCTATAGCTTTGGATTAAGCATTTACTGAGTATGTCAATCCACTTGAGTTGCAAAAAAAAATTATATTGCATTTATCGACGTATTCAATAGATGTTTAAGACAAAATTATAGATGGTCGCCCTTAACCAGCCTTATTCTCCGCTTTAGTAGACAGAATTACTTGTTAATTCTCTTTGCTAAGGTGGGTCTCGGGGTGGGGCGTTACAAATGGAGTTCGTATGTAGAAGTTATGCGTATTAGAAGATTTGTAACGAAATTTAAATAAAAGAAAATAAATAATAGAATTTACACGTCACCATCTTCTCTCCTCTCACGCAAATCAGCCTGCACCAGAATGCACGCACACGCCCACTTCAGCCGAGACTTTGACCAACTGCCCCCTTCACCAGAGATCACCTTCGACCAAGGCACCACCACCAAACTCCTCGTCGCAACCCCTTCTATCCACTGCCCAAATCCGGTCGTCAAACCCCCTATGGCCTCCGCCTCAATTTTTGGTTTGGATGAACCCTAATTTGCTTATTCCGGTCGCCATGGCACACTATACGACCTCCGGCCACCATCGAACGATTCCTCGTGATGGATCTACAATACCCAGTTTTCAATTTCTCTGATTTCGGCTTAAATCGAAAATCCCTAATTCTTGCTTAGGGTTTTGAAATTTCATGGGTTTGACCGCAATTTCAGGTTGACACGAGCATCAATTGCGAAAATAGAAGCTACACGTAGATTCATATCGATGAAATCTTCGATATATACTTTTTTAAATTTTTTCTAAGGAGTTTCAATTTTCATTAGATTTTTGAATTTGCAATAGGATCTAGGGTTAGTAGCCATTGAGGAAGAGGAGCACAGAAGTTGAATTGCGTACAGACAAATGAGAATTAGGGAGGCTAGGGTTTATAACAGGGTTTATATAGGTATGTCAGAAATTAGAAGGGACGGATAAGGTTGGATATACGCGCTAACGCCAATGTGGCCTAAAAAGCCCGTTTTGACTCCGGAACAAAATTGGCCAACCCATATATCAAATATTTTAAAATATTTTAAACGCGATGGAAAAGATTTCAAGTCCAAATTCCATCGTATGAAGAAGTTATGCTAAAATTAATATTTCTCAAATTGGTTTCAATATATTTCAATTAAATCGATTTCAAGGCGTTTCGCATTCGTACGATTAAACGGCAAGTCCGATCGTTACGAAACTTGAAACCCTACAATAATTCACCGATATGGATCCGATGAAACTGGTTTCGTCGAAATCCGAATCAATGGCCAAAATGGCTATTCTTATATTAATTAAAAAAAATTAGTCAATTTAATCAAATTTTCAGTTTAAATTCGAAAATTACCAATTCTTATCATTTTAAATTTTCCAATCATTTACAATGATTTAAACCAAATCTAACTGTCAAATTAGGGTTGATAAATTTATAAATTCTGGTATTAACCTCAATTTCATTAAATTCGAAAATTATAAATTTAATTTCCAAAAATTTCTATTAAATTTACTTTTCATTTTATTATTTGATTCATATTTATCAAACGGATGAGATTAACATCGGATTCAAAATTCATTACATTACTATTCTCACATTTCATTTAAATTCCCATTTTTAATATTTAATTCATTTAATTACAATTAATCCTTTTATTTAATTTTAAATTCCAACAAATTAATAAAGCTTTATTCTCGATCCTTATAACTCAACAAATTGTCCAATATGAATAACTTTAACATTACTTACAACTATTCCTTAATTTAATTCAATGTTTACATTTTGTTTTCATACATTCAATTTGTCGCTAAGTATACAGCTACATATATTCCACTGGTTTGAATTTCATTCAATTAATTAATAATTTCCTCCGTTAACATTAACGTAACATTTTCTTTATTTTTATTGCAATTGGTTAAAAATTCAATTCTTAATTCTTAATATCCTCTAAATTACAACTTCCAAACATTGTATTACTCCTCACATTAATATGATATTTATTAAAATTAACTTCCAATAAACGCACTACTAAATTTTCCCTTAATTGCAATTTGATTACCAAATTTTGTTTAACATACTAAATGAAATAAATAACATATATAGATTGTTACCAATCTTCCTTTACTTGCATGTATAAGTTCATTACTTATCAATCCAGATTAAAATTCCATATATAACGCTAATTTTATTCCATTTCTATTTTCATCTTTATTTCAATTGCATAGCATGTAATTCCGATTTTATTGTATTTGCCAAATATGTACATTAATCGTATTATATTCTCCATTAATTATTTACTTGGTTTCATTCTTTATAAGTATTCAATTTCAAATAAGATTATAATCACCTATAGGACATTGATTTTATTTCATTACTATTTATTTCTATGAATTCATTAATTTATCCACTAATTGCTTTTGTTACTTATATTCAATCTATTATCAAATATTCCTATCTACAATCAATTATAACTAAACATTCATTTTAATCAAATTGGGATTGCATTGAATTAATTACTTATTACCTTACATCATCCTATAACCCTGTTATACCATTTTTCATTATTTCTTTTATTGCAATTCCATTCAATTTACACAATTCAGCTTTAATTAACTTCGTTGTTATATTCCATCCTATTTATTATTTCATTATTTATTATAATTGCTTACATCATATGAATTCATTCTATTACCCTAAATCAGACATTAATTCATATATTCATACAATACTTACTTTATTCACATAATTTGCATTAACGTTATTACACCAATTACTACCTTATAATAAGTTTAAGTTTCTATTCTATTTACACTTAACTTTCCGTTACTTTATAAATTATTATCCTTAATTGGCATTGTTACGGTTTAATTTATTTATTATTTCATTAATAAGTTACAAAAATTTATTTCTCCATATATTAAATCACAAAGTCCTATTTAATTTACCATTGCTACATTTCCTTTTTAATGTTTGCTTCATTATAAATTATAAAAATTTTCTTTCTTTCACAATTTAATTACAAAGATCCAATTAAATTAACCAATTTATTTATTAAAATTTACGGGTCGTTACAAATATTACTTAGTCACCCGGATTGCAGTAATCAGATAATTTATATCATAGAGAACCCTAGCAGTGAAGTAAATGCTTTGCCAGGTATCATGGAGTTGGAGGATGAGTTGCATCGAGTCTTTGTGGTTAGAGAGTTTTCTGACCTGTTTGAGCCAGTATTGGACTTCCACCGAAATGAGCCATTGAATTTCGGTTTAATTTGGTGCCTGGAGTAGAACCAGTGAGTAGGCCACCAAGCAGGATGACACTTACAGAGATGAGAGAGTTGAAGGTGCAGTTGGTGGATTTGGAAGGCAAAAATTTTATTCAATCGAGTAGTTCACCTTGGGAAGCTGCAGCGGTGTTTGCTAAGATGCCGGACGAACGTTAAGGCCATGTATCAGTTATGCTAAGTTAAATGAGAAGACGATAAAGAACCGATATCCATTGCCGAAAATTGACGATTTGTTCCATCAGTTAAGTGGTGCTAAATTATTCTCTCAACTGGATTTAGCAATTGGATTTCATCAGCTTTGAGTGGTTAAGGATAGTATTCCTTTACTGGCATTTAGAGGTATGGATCGTACGAATGGTTAGTTATGCCGTTTGGACTAACTAATGCACCAACATTCTTTGTAGATTTGATGAACCGAATTTTCCGAGAGCACTTGGATAGATTTTTGTTGGTCTTCGTAGATGATATTCTGATATACTCTAAGGATGAGAAGGAGCATGGAATTCAACTTAGAGCTGTGCTCGAGACGTTGAAGGAGCATCAGTTGAAGGCTGTGTTTTTAAAGTGTCATTTTTGAAAGAAAGAAGTGAAGTTTCTTAGTCATGTAGTCTCAAAGAAAGGTTGTCTGCAGATCCAACTTAGACCGAGGCGGTGAATAATTGGCAGAGCCCGAGTTGATGACCGAGATAAAGAGTTCTATTGGATTAGCCGGATATTATCGAAGGTTTATAAAGGACTTTTCGCGGATAGCTGCAACAATGACTAAGCTTACGAGAAAAGATGTGGAGTTTGTATGTGTGAGGAAGCATTCTAGAGCTTGAAACACTTATTGACCCATGCACCGGTGTTGGTGGTTCCAAAGAGGAATCGGGATTTAGTTGTTTATACAGATGCATGTGGAACTAGATTGGGAGCAGTGCTGATGCAAAAAGGTAAAGTGATTGCTTATGCCTTTAGACAGCTCAGACAACATGAAGTTAGGTATCCTATGCATGATTTGGAGTTAGCTGCCGTTATATTTGCTTTGAAGGTGTGGAGGCATTACCTTTTGGGAGAGCAATTTGAGATTTATACAGATCATAAGTCATTGAATTACTTGTTCTCTCAGAAGGAGCTGAACATGAGACACCAGAGATGGTTAGAGTTTATTGCAGCTTATGATTTTGGAATTGAGTACACACCTAGGATAAGAAATAAGGTGGCGGATGCACTTAGTGTAACAACCCGATATTTTCAACCATTCGCATCCGCACATGTCGGACTTGAATTGCTCAAAATACCGCATTGTAAATAAAATTTAGCAAATCTCAGAATATACAGTAAATAAAATCACAGATCACAGACACAGAGTATTTAATAATGCAGCAGAAGTAAAAGAAATAGTAGTTCATGAAGCCACTATATAAATATATCAGAGTTAAATAAAATACATCAGACTAAATAAAGTACAACAGAACTCTTAAAATGATAACCAAGTACAAGCTGAATAGAACAACAGAACTGGAATAGATAAAACTAGATAAGCAGATAATCTCCAGCGATTCCAAACTCCAGAAAGTGGAATCCAAATCTGTGAATAACTCAGGCTGACCCGAGCGTAAATAAAAATACAAACACTCGAGTCAGGACAATATATACTTATATAATGTAAACCAACTCAAATGAACTGTAATAAGGTACAAGTAACTTAAAGGATGCCTGAGACCGCCCATCCTTTAAGGATCTGTTAAACTATTTACTATGTAGTAATATTTCGCTATTATAATAATGTCTACAGTAAAATAAACTTACTTTTAAATAGCGTTCCGGGCTACCCATATCACCCTTCACACATAATAGTCCCAGTAGTCCATCCAATATCATGCCATCTCCACTCCGGGTGACTGTCAGAGGATACCACACGGGCTACGGGAGAAAAACAAACTCGTAATAAAGGCTCGGTATGGTAGGTGACACGGCACACAAGGCAATGCCAGGGTAGATATACTAATTACGCACACGGGCTGGTGGTAACGCAGCAGCCACATACGCCCACCTCGAAACACACTCCCAATCAAAATCGGAGGATGGCCATCTAATCAATCACAAGTAAGAGTATAGTATCGAAGGAATGTGTCCGATCGGAGGAATGACCTCACTTGGCCCGAGATCGCTCCTGTTTTAGCCACCTTATGCCAACTTACGGGAGTTGGGTCCACGTAGTATACCTCAAGAACGTCGCCACCATCCTACTTCATTCTGGAATCTCCAACGCGTACACGGTTGTCAAAGTGGTTTTCGGTATCGACAGAGAGTATGCCAGATATCCGATCCCGGTCTCTTTGCCAACCAATCGTTATTATAACCCGTAGTTATAACTTTTAAAATAATGTTTATACTTCAAAATAGGATATCATTTCAAATTCAAATCTTTATCAAAATAATGATTAAATTAATTCTAAACCATTTTAAACATCATATCTTTCCAGAAATTCTTGTCAAATCATTTTAATATATCAAAATATCATATCTTTTCAAAACCACATTTCAAATCATTTTAATATATCAAAATATCATATCATTTCAAAACCACATTTCAAATCATTTTAATATATCAAAATATCATATCATTTCAAAATCACATTTCAAATCATTTTAATATATCAAAATATCATATCATTTCAAAACCTCATTTCAATCATTTTAATATATCAAAAATATCATATCCATTTCAAGTCATTTCAATCATTTTAATATATCAAAAATATCATATCTTTCCAAAACTTCATTTCAAATCATTTTAATAAACCAAAATATCATATCTTTTCAAAACCACATTCATTTCAAATCATTATTCATTTTATTCAATTTAAAATACCATTTCAATTTACATTTCCAAACAGTTTATATTTCAAAAATCATTTTAAATCATTAAAATGAAGTTATTATATTTAATAATTAAATTATTAAATTTCCAAAAATTTCAACTTCCAAAGTTCATTTATTCACTTAAGTTTATCAAAACAGTGAAAATTCACTTTTCGCAGCATTTAGAAAACGCTACGGAAAGTTACATTCAAAACAGTTCAATTTAACAAAAGACAGCATTTTTAAAAATGTTGTAATAGGGTTTACTTAATATTTCAAATAAACTTAGTTAAATTCAACAATTATAGCACTTAAAAAGATTGCTATAATAGCCTTTAATTCAATTTAGCATTTTAGTTCATTATCATCAACTACATCATTTACAAATGCTGTA
The DNA here is from genome assembly GCA_030765085.1 of Allium cepa. Lineage (NCBI taxonomy): Eukaryota > Viridiplantae > Streptophyta > Magnoliopsida > Asparagales > Amaryllidaceae > Allium > Allium cepa. Next base: position 834,584,047 of record CM060941.1, read on the forward strand.
ATATCATTTAAATTGCAATTAATAGCATTTCAAAAATGCAGTTAATTAACTTCAAATATTCAATATAATTTCACAACCAATTATATTTTTATTTAAACATTTTTAACTTATAAAATCATACATTTTCACATTTATAAACAACATTTAATTTTCCTTAAGTTCATGATTTTATAAAGTTAAATTTCCATTCAAAAATCAAGATTTAATAATAATTCACTTATTAAATTTCAACATTCAAATTTAAATTAATTAAATTAAATTTCAACTTAACACTTAAGTTTAAATTTCAAAATATAACTTAATTTCAATTTTATTCACTTAACTTAAAATTCACTTTTAAGCCAAATTCAAAAATTCCCATTTGGTTATATTTCAAAATTTCAACTTAAATAATCATCCCTTTCATTTTTTAACTTTACTCAAAAATCATTAATATATTATAAAATCATTTTAAATTCATTTTAAATTCAAATTATCATAAATTTATCATAATTTCATATTTAATTTAATTTCCAATTATAATTAAATCAAAATTTCCAAAATAACTTACATTTAAATTTTCTAACTTTTCCATAATTTATTTAACCTATAAATTTCCAAAAAAATCAATAATACTTTACAAAAATCATTTTTAATTATGTTTTAAATCAAAATATTATAATATTTACATTTCAAACATATTTTTAAAAATTTTAGAAAAATATATTTTAACTACGGGTCTGTATATAATTTTCTAGCCTAGGTAAAGTGATACGGGTAATGTATCATTTCAACCCGTAATTTACAAAGAAAATCCGGGTTTTATCATTTCAAACCCGCAGTCCCAAGTAAATGAAATAAAATGAAAATCGGTCAGGCCTATCATTTCAGCCCATAACGATTTTCCCCTATTCTAAAGTCCGTTCGGGTATGTATCATTTCAACCCATAGTGATTCTAATCTAAAGGGAACTTGCAGTGTGATAAACTGATAAAAATAACACAACAATATAATATAACAGTAAAAGATGTTATAATAGGTGTTTAAGCATGGGTGAACATCATATAATCATAATATAGCATATGTAACATGATAATGCATTTTACAGATTCAAAAGGGGTCAATTTACTAGTTATATATGTACATATTGTCTGGTGAGGATAACTCACTTGTTTGAGCTGGAGACACAACAACGAATGCACGAATGAGATCCCAACAAGAACGATAACACGACACAAAGATGAGTGGGAGAGCTAAAGTATCAATTCCCTTAGATACATTCAACAAAACAAGTATAACAACACATAAGTTTCAACACAAAATACCATTAAACAATGATAGAATTGGATGCATAAACAAATCCAAAGTGTTTGCACTTGCTTTCTACCACCTATGCTTCAGCTCCAGATCTGAAATGGCACGGCTAAAGGCATGGTTTGGATCTGGTCTGGGTTCCTAAAGGTCGGCCTAGCATGGGAATATGATGGAGCAAAGTATGGTAGAGAGATAGGTGCATGGAACTAACACTACAATGCAACTACCATGGATCCTATGCAACATATGGGTTCGGCCACAAGCTAGCATGGTGCGGCCATCACTGTAGTGGGCTGTAGGATGGTGTGGCAGCGGGTTCCAGGTCATCCATGGATGGTGGAGGTGGAGTAGGTGGCGGCCAACGGGTGGTTGAAAGTGATGAAGGCATAGGTGATTGGCTATGGTGCATATAGGTGAAGTTTGTGTAGATATTGTTGGATTTGGTCACATGGGTGCATGGCCAGTGGCTTGGGGCTGTAGAGGAGGTGGTGGACGCTGGCTCAGGTGGTGATGGTGGCAGCCATGGTGAAGGAGGAGCAAGGGGCTAAGCTACAAGGGTGAGAAAGCAAGTGAAAACAACATAAACAAGTAGAAAAGCAATGGAAAAGAAGAAGAATTTTACCAAACTCTTGGAGATGATGGAGGCTAAAATTTTCAGAGATAAGGAGGAAGAAATTTCGTGAAAAATGAAGAGAGAAAAAATACGGCTGAAGATGGTATAAGGAACAACCCCAATTGAATGCATATGATGAAATTGAAAAGGCAGGGAGGTGAAAAGTCAAAGGTAAATGAAAGGTTTTAAACTCTTCATATTTCTCTAATTCTTTTTGTAATTTTAAATACATTTAAAATACTGATAAATAAAGATAAAATAAACTCAGAAATAAATTAAACAAGTAAACAAAATAAATAAATATTAATTACATATAATTTAATTAATAAAACAGCAAAAATTGCAAACTAGTCTTGAAAATATGAAAAATAAATGCAATGAACTTTGGAAAATCTTTATGTACTTGTAAAAATATTTATAACAAAGATAATAAAATAAAAAAATGCATTCACAAATAAATATATAAATTTTAATTTAAATAAATTTAAATGAGGAAAATAGCAAGGAAAATAGAAACTAGGCTTTAAAAATAGAAAATAAATTCAATAAGCTTTGGAAAATTTCAAACATCTCTTTAAAAATATTTAAATGGTAAAAATATATGTAACATAACATATAATACAATTTATAATAAGATATGACAAATAAAAATTATCTATATAATTTAAAATAAACAATATTGTTAAATAAAACAATTTACACCCAATTTTGTAAAAGCATAACTTTCACAGTATTATTCGGATTTCAACGAAACGAAAAGCATTGTTCTTGAAATTTTATTTGCTTTCATAACAAAAGGTAAAATTAAAATTTTAAAACTTTTAAAATTTAAATTTAAAGTCAAAGTTTGACCAGATTGACCAAAATTCACTTTTCTGGAAATATTCAATTTATGCATGATTGAAATTCAAATCCACATCAAAATCAACATTTGTATTTCAATTAACAAAATATATTCATTTTAATAAATAAAATAAAGTTTTTTTTAAATTAGGAATTTAAATTAAAATAATTAAAATATACAATTACAATAATCAGAAAATACAGGGTTGTCACACTCTCCCCCACTCAAAACTTTTCGTCCCCGAAAAGGAATGAGGTAAGGGAAAGCACAGAAAAAGATAGAATGAAATAGTATTAAGACAAGATGACAAGAAGATTAAAATCATACCTGATAACTGTTGCTATAGGTAAGTTTAACAATGTGGAGATGATCTTTCCAATATCTTCCAGAATTCAAGAACATAAGCATGGAAAAAAAAAATCTTTTAGAATCTGATTCACCCTTCCCGTTTGACCGACGGTCTGTGGATGGCAAGCAGTGCTTAGATTCAAAGATGAGTACCAAAGATTTTTAAAGATTATAGAAAGATTTCTAAACAGAATGGTATATGCAATAGCCTCCCATTCTGTAGCAAGATAAGGGAAATTAGGACAACCAAAAGATAGTTTGAAAAACAAAATAAAATAATAAATTTGAAACCATAAAATTTCAACTTAAACTGAAAATTAATTTTACATAAGTCAATTAAATCTTAAGCATCTCTAATTTCATTATCTTATCATCCAATTATCTTAAATTAACAAATCCCTAAAATCATGTATTTGAAAAATATTTTATTATACTCAAAATGTACCAAATAAAATTTAATTCTTCTTCACTACTAATTAAAATTAAATTTATTCCTCTGAATATATTTTATCATCTATGTTAAATATATTTATACTTATTATAACTTCTTTATCTTATTCTTAGTTCCTTTATCATCATTTTATATTGTAAATTATTCAATTACACTTTTTCTTTATTTACCTCTGTTAATCCTTTTATAACAAAAATTTAAGTATATAACATTTATAATAACCACTCAAATTTTATTTATAAAATCCCTTTTTTTATATTGTATATTATCCAATTACATATTCAACTTCTGAAAATTAAGGTAAGTTATATTGGAATGAAATTGTGTATTATACAAATAAAACTTTCTAATTCAATTATTTCAAGCTTGAATATTTATCCCAATCTCAAAATTATACTTAGAAATTATCCTTGAAGATAAATTTTAGGAATTAAATTTTCGATAAATTCCAAACTATTTAGAGATAAATAAATGCTCATATACACTATATATATATATATCCATTCAAATTCAAATCATATATCAGCATATGTTATAAATCCAGTCTTATTTTAGAAATTAAAATCAATTAAATTCCCCAAAACAAAACTGTAGCAAGACTACAGAATGGTCTCTTCACTTGAAACTCGAAAATGAATGTCGATGATGCTGCAGTCATCACCGAAATTATTTTCCAGCGACAAAGAGAAGAGAACTAAATTTAAATTTAAAATTCTTTGGAAACAAATTTCTATTCGAAAATACTTCAAATAATATATCCTTTAAAACTTTAAACACAAAGTTTGAAATCCATCGGAAATTAAATTCTCAAATTCTTGTTTTACATTCATTTTGAATTTCCAAATAAATTTATAACCATGTTTTATAGTTCAATTAGATATATGAAACAATAGAAAATGATATATAAATCAAATATTATTTCTTAACAACCAATTCAAATAAAAATCCAGATAAAGATTTATAATATAGTTACAAAATTTATTTCACAAAATTTATTTCATTACTAAATTTTAAAAACATATTGTGTCAGTTTGCTCTGTTCAAGTGTTTTGGAAATCTTATCGATAGCGTTGATCAGACGAATCGATTAGAAACCCAAATCAACATCAACAACTCAAACAACACAATATATAAAACATTTTAAATATTAGTTTACAAATACACTTCAAGAATAATTTGAAGATAAGTTGGAAACAAAGATGAGATGATTAAATAACAGAATAGGGAGGTGGATGAGTTTATATAAATCGCGGGCAACCTTAACCGGGTCAACCGTGACTTAAAGAATAAGATCGATGTGGATTTCTTGGGTAAATCGACATTCGATCTCAAGATGTAGAGTTCGAAATTATAAGAGATACTAGCATCTAAACCGAGGATATAGAATCTCTGGTGAATCGATGTTGTTGTAAAGGGGTTTTCTCCTTTTACAAATAAATTTGAGGTTGGCGAGACCGCCGACTCATTATGAAGATCTTTTGAAGTGGAGTTATGGGATACTCCAGAAACAAAAGAAGATAAATAGTGAGGGACATGAATGGATTTTGGAACCATAGGGAATGTTCCAAAATTCAAAGGAATCGAGTCAAAAAGGAAGAGGTTTAAACTCGAATGAAAGTTATTCTGTAAATACATTTACCCTATATACTGAGTTTTTCCTAGAGCTAACAAAGCTCTGATACCAACTGTAACAACCCGATATTTTCAACCATTCGCATCCGCACATGTCGGACTTGAATTGCTCAAAATACCGCATTGTAAATAAAATTTAGCAAATCTCAGAATATACAGTAAATAAAATCACAGATCACAGACACAGAGTATTTAATAATGCAGCAGAAGTAAAAGAAATAGTAGTTCATGAAGCCACTATATAAATATATCAGAGTTAAATAAAATACATCAGACTAAATAAAGTACAACAGAACTCTTAAAATGATAACCAAGTACAAGCTGAATAGAACAACAGAACTGGAATAGATAAAACTAGATAAGCAGATAATCTCCAGCGATTCCAAACTCCAGAAAGTGGAATCCAAATCTGTGAATAACTCAGGCTGACCCGAGCGTAAATAAAAATACAAACACTCGAGTCAGGACAATATATACTTATATAATGTAAACCAACTCAAATGAACTGTAATAAGGTACAAGTAACTTAAAGGATGCCTGAGACCGCCCATCCTTTAAGGATCTGTTAAACTATTTACTATGTAGTAATATTTCGCTATTATAATAATGTCTACAGTAAAATAAACTTACTTTTAAATAGCGTTCCGGGCTACCCATATCACCCTTCACACATAATAGTCCCAGTAGTCCATCCAATATCATGCCATCTCCACTCCGGGTGACTGTCAGAGGATACCACACGGGCTACGGGAGAAAAACAAACTCGTAATAAAGGCTCGGTATGGTAGGTGACACGGCACACAAGGCAATGCCAGGGTAGATATACTAATTACGCACACGGGCTGGTGGTAACGCAGCAGCCACATACGCCCACCTCGAAACACACTCCCAATCAAAATCGGAGGATGGCCATCTAATCAATCACAAGTAAGAGTATAGTATCGAAGGAATGTGTCCGATCGGAGGAATGACCTCACTTGGCCCGAGATCGCTCCTGTTTTAGCCACCTTATGCCAACTTACGGGAGTTGGGTCCACGTAGTATACCTCAAGAACGTCGCCACCATCCTACTTCATTCTGGAATCTCCAACGCGTACACGGTTGTCAAAGTGGTTTTCGGTATCGACAGAGAGTATGCCAGATATCCGATCCCGGTCTCTTTGCCAACCAATCGTTATTATAACCCGTAGTTATAACTTTTAAAATAATGTTTATACTTCAAAATAGGATATCATTTCAAATTCAAATCTTTATCAAAATAATGATTAAATTAATTCTAAACCATTTTAAACATCATATCTTTCCAGAAATTCTTGTCAAATCATTTTAATATATCAAAATATCATATCTTTTCAAAACCACATTTCAAATCATTTTAATATATCAAAATATCATATCATTTCAAAACCACATTTCAAATGATTTTAATATATCAAAATATCATATCATTTCAAAACCACATTTCAAATCATTTTAATATATCAAAATATCATATCATTTCAAAACCTCATTTCAATCATTTTAATATATCAAAAATATCATATCCATTTCAAGTCATTTCAATCATTTTAATATATCAAAAATATCATATCTTTCCAAAACTTCATTTCAAATCATTTTAATAAACCAAAATATCATATCTTTTCAAAACCACATTCATTTCAAATCATTATTCATTTTATTCAATTTAAAATACCATTTCAATTTACATTTCCAAACAGTTTATATTTCAAAAATCATTTTAAATCATTAAAATGAAGTTATTATATTTAATAATTAAATTATTAAATTTCCAAAAATTTCAACTTCCAAAGTTCATTTATTCACTTAAGTTTATCAAAACAGTGAAAATTCACTTTTCGCAGCATTTAGAAAACGCTACGGAAAGTTACATTCAAAACAGTTCAATTTAACAAAAGACAGCATTTTTAAAAATGTTGTAATAGGGTTTACTTAATATTTCAAATAAACTTAGTTAAATTCAACAATTATAGCACTTAAAAAGATTGCTATAATAGCCTTTAATTCAATTTAGCATTTTAGTTCATTATCATCAACTACATCATTTACAAATGCTGTAATATCATTTAAATTGCAATTAATAGCATTTCAAAAATGCAGTTAATTAACTTCAAATATTCAATATAATTTCACAACCAATTATATTTTTATTTAAACATTTTTAACTTATAAAATCATACATTTTCACATTTATAAACAACATTTAATTTTCCTTAAGTTCATGATTTTATAAAGTTAAATTTCCATTCAAAAATCAAGATTTAATAATAATTCACTTATTAAATTTCAACATTCAAATTTAAATTAATTAAATTAAATTTCAACTTAACACTTAAGTTTAAATTTCAAAATATAACTTAATTTCAATTTTATTCACTTAACTTAAAATTCACTTTTAAGCCAAATTCAAAAATTCCCATTTGGTTATATTTCAAAATTTCAACTTAAATAATCATCCCTTTCATTTTTTAACTTTACTCAAAAATCATTAATATATTATAAAATCATTTTAAATTCATTTTAAATTCAAATTATCATAAATTTATCATAATTTCATATTTAATTTAATTTCCAATTATAATTAAATCAAAATTTCCAAAATAACTTACATTTAAATTTTCTAACTTTTCCATAATTTATTTAACCTATAAATTTCCAAAAAAATCAATAATACTTTACAAAAATCATTTTTAATTATGTTTTAAATCAAAATATTATAATATTTACATTTCAAACATATTTTTAAAAATTTTAGAAAAATATATTTTAACTACGGGTCTGTATATAATTTTCTAGCCTAGGTAAAGTGATACGGGTAATGTATCATTTCATCCCGTAATTTACAAAGAAAATCCGGGTTTTATCATTTCAAACCCGCAGTCCCAAGTAAATGAAATAAAATGAAAATCGGTCAGGCCTATCATTTCAGCCCATAACGATTTTCCCCTATTCTAAAGTCCGTTCGGGTATGTATCATTTCAACCCATAGTGATTCTAATCTAAAGGGAACTTGCAGTGTGATAAACTGATAAAAATAACACAACAATATAATATAACAGTAAAAGATGTTATAATAGGTGTTTAAGCATGGGTGAACATCATATAATCATAATATAGCATATGTAACATGATAATGCATTTTACAGATTCAAAAGGGGTCAATTTACTAGTTATATATGTACATATTGTCTGGTGAGGATAACTCACTTGTTTGAGCTGGAGACACAACAACGAATGCACGAATGAGATCCCAACAAGAACGATAACACGACACAAAGATGAGTGGGAGAGCTGAAGTATCAATTCCCTTAGATACATTCAACAAAACAAGTATAACAACACATAAGTTTCAACACAAAATACCATTAAACAATGATAGAATTGGATGCATAAACAAATCCAAAGTGTTTGCACTTGCTTTCTACCACCTATGCTTCAGCTCCAGATCTGAAATGGCACGGCTAAAGGCATGGTTTGGATCTGGTCTGGGTTCCTAAAGGTCGGCCTAGCATGGGAATATGATGGAGCAAAGTATGGTAGAGAGATAGGTGCATGGAACTAACACTACAATGCAACTACCATGGATCCTATGCAACATATGGGTTCGGCCACAAGCTAGCATGGTGCGGCCATCACTGTAGTGGGCTGTAGGATGGTGTGGCAGCGGGTTCCAGGTCATCCATGGATGGTGGAGGTGGAGTAGGTGGCGGCCAACGGGTGGTTGAAAGTGATGAAGGCATAGGTGATTGGCTATGGTGCATATAGGTGAAGTTTGTGTAGATATTGTTGGATTTGGTCACATGGGTGCATGGCCAGTGGCTTGGGGCTGTAGAGGAGGTGGTGGACGCTGGCTCAGGTGGTGGTGGTGGCAGCCATGGTGAAGGAGGAGCAAGGGGCTAAGCTACAAGGGTGAGAAAGCAAGTGAAAACAACATAAACAAGTAGAAAAGCAATGGAAAAGAAGAAGAATTTTACCAAACTCTTGGAGATGATGGAGGCTAAATTTTTCAGAGATAAGGAGGAAGAAATTTCGTGAAAAATGAAGAGAGAAAAAATACGGCTGAAGATGGTATAAGGAACAACCCCAATTGAATGCATATGATGAAATTGAAAAGGCAGGGAGGTGAAAAGTCAAAGGTAAATGAAAGGTTTTAAACTCTTCATATTTCTCTAATTCTTTTTGTAATTTTAAATACATTTAAAATACTGATAAATAAAGATAAAATAAACTCAGAAATAAATTAAACAAGTAAACAAAATAAATAAATATTAATTACATATAATTTAATTAATAAAACAGCAAAAATTGCAAACTAGTCTTGAAAATATGAAAAATAAATGCAATGAACTTTGGAAAATCTTTATGTACTTGTAAAAATATTTATAACAAAGATAATAAAATAAAAAAATGCATTCACAAATAAATATATAAATTTTAATTTAAATAAATTTAAATTAGGAAAATAGCAAGGAAAATAGAAACTAGGCTTTAAAAATAGAAAATAAATTCAATAAGCTTTGGAAAATTTCAAACATCTCTTTAAAAATATTTAAATGGTAAAAATATATGTAACATAACATATAATACAATTTATAATAAGATATGACAAATAAAAATTATCTATATAATTTAAAATAAACAATATTGTTAAATAAAACAATTTACACCCAATTTTGTAAAAGCATAACTTTCACAGTATTATTCGGATTTCAACGAAACGAAAAGCATTGTTCTTGAAATTTTATTTGCTTTCATAACAAAAGGTAAAATTAAAATTTTAAAACTTTTAAAATTTAAATTTAAAGTCAAAGTTTGACCAGATTGACCAAAATTCACTTTTCTGGAAATATTCAATTTATGCATGATTGAAATTCAAATCCACATCAAAATCAACATTTGTATTTCAATTAACAAAATATATTCATTTTAATAAATAAAATAAAGTTTTTTTTAAATTAGGAATTTAAATTAAAATAATTAAAATATACAATTACAATAATCAGAAAATACAGGGTTGTCACACTCTCCCCCACTCAAAACTTTTCGTCCCCGAAAAGGAATGAGGTAAGGGAAAGCACAGAAAAAGATAGAATGAAATAGTATTAAGACAAGATGACAAGAAGATTAAAATCATACCTGATAACTGTTGCTATAGGTAAGTTTAACAATGTGGAGATGATCTTTCCAATATCTTCCAGAATTCAAGAACATAAGCATGGAAAAAAAAATCTTTTAGAATCTGATTCACCCTTCCCGTTTGACCGACGGTCTGTGGATGGCAAGCAGTGCTTAGATTCAAAGATGAGTACCAAAGATTTTTAAAGATTATAGAAAGATTTCTAAACAGAATGGTATATGCAATAGCCTCCCATTCTGTAGCAAGATAAGGGAAATTAGGACAACCAAAAGATAGTTTGAAAAACAAAATAAAATAATAAATTTGAAACCATAAAATTTCAACTTAAACTGAAAATTAATTTTACATAAGTCAATTAAATCTTAAGCATCTCTAATTTCATTATCTTATCATCCAATTATCTTAAATTAACAAATCCCTAAAATCATGTATTTGAAAAATATTTTATTATACTCAAAATGTACCAAATAAAATTTAATTCTTCTTCACTACTAATTAAAATTAAATTTATTCCTCTGAATATATTTTATCATCTATGTTAAATATATTTATACTTATTATAACTTCTTTATCTTATTCTTAGTTCCTTTATCATCATTTTATATTGTAAATTATTCAATTACACTTTTTCTTTATTTACCTCTGTTAATCCTTTTATAACAAAAATTTAAGTATATAACATTTATAATAACCACTCAAATTTTATTTATAAAATCCCTTTTTTTATATTGTATATTATCCAATTACATATTCAACTTCTGAAAATTAAGGTAAGTTATATTGGAATGAAATTGTGTATTATACAAATAAAACTTTCTAATTCAATTATTTCAAGCTTGAATATTTATCCCAATCTCAAAATTATACTTAGAAATTATCCTTGAAGATAAATTTTAGGAATTAAATTTTCGATAAATTCCAAACTATTTAGAGATAAATAAATGCTCATATACACTATATATATATATATCCATTCAAATTCAAATCATATATCAGCATATGTTATAAATCCAGTCTTATTTTAGAAATTAAAATCAATTAAATTCCCCAAAACAAAACTGTAGCAAGACTACAGAATGGTCTCTTCACTTGAAACTCGAAAATGAATGTCGATGATGCTGCAGTCATCACCGAAATTATTTTCCAGCGACAAAGAGAAGAGAACTAAATTTAAATTTAAAATTCTTTGGAAACAAATTTCTATTCGAAAATACTTCAAATAATATATCCTTTAAAACTTTAAACACAAAGTTTGAAATCCATCGGAAATTAAATTCTCAAATTCTTGTTTTACATTCATTTTGAATTTCCAAATAAATTTATAACCATGTTTTATAGTTCAATTAGATATATGAAACAATAGAAAATGATATATAAATCAAATATTATTTCTTAACAACCAATTCAAATAAAAATCCAGATAAAGATTTATAATATAGTTACAAAATTTATTTCACAAAATTTATTTCATTACTAAATTTTAAAAACATATTGTGTCAGTTTGCTCTGTTCAAGTGTTTTGGAAATCTTATCGATAGCGTTGATCAGACGAATCGATTAGAAACCCAAATCAACATCAACAACTCAAACAACACAATATATAAAACATTTTAAATATTAGTTTACAAATACACTTCAAGAATAATTTGAAGATAAGTTGGAAACAAAGATGAGATGATTAAATAACAGAATAGGGAGGTGGATGAGTTTATATAAATCGCGGGCAACCTTAACCGGGTCAACCGTGACTTAAAGAATAAGATCGATGTGGATTTCTTGGGTAAATCGACATTCGATCTCAAGATGTAGAGTTCGAAATTATAAGAGATACTAGCATCTAAACCGAGGATATAGAATCTCTGGTGAATCGATGTTGTTGTAAAGGGGTTTTCTCCTTTTACAAATAAATTTGAGGTTGGCGAGACCGCCGACTCATTATGAAGATCTTTTGAAGTGGAGTTATGGGATACTCCAGAAACAAAAGAAGATAAATAGTGAGGGACATGAATGGATTTTGGAACCATAGGGAATGTTCCAAAATTCAAAGGAATCGAGTCAAAAAGGAAGAGGTTTAAACTCGAATGAAAGTTATTCTGTAAATACATTTACCCTATATACTGAGTTTTTCCTAGAGCTAACAAAGCTCTGATACCAACTGTAACAACCCGATATTTTCAACCATTCGCATCCGCACATGTCGGACTTGAATTGCTCAAAATACCGCATTGTAAATAAAATTTAGCAAATCTCAGAATATACAGTAAATAAAATCACAGATCACAGACACAGAGTATTTAATAATGCAGCAGAAGTAAAAGAAATAGTAGTTCATGAAGCCACTATATAAATATATCAGAGTTAAATAAAATACATCAGACTAAATAAAGTACAACAGAACTCTTAAAATGATAACCAAGTACAAGCTGAATAGAACAACAGAACTGGAATAGATAAAACTAGATAAGCAGATAATCTCCAGCGATTCCAAACTCCAGAAAGTGGAATCCAAATCTGTGAATAACTCAGGCTGACCCGAGCGTAAATAAAAATACAAACACTCGAGTCAGGACAATATATACTTATATAATGTAAACCAACTCAAATGAACTGTAATAAGGTACAAGTAACTTAAAGGATGCCTGAGACCGCCCATCCTTTAAGGATCTGTTAAACTATTTACTATGTAGTAATATTTCGCTATTATAATAATGTCTACAGTAAAATAAACTTACTTTTAAATAGCGTTCCGGGCTACCCATATCACCCTTCACACATAATAGTCCCAGTAGTCCATCCAATATCATGCCATCTCCACTCCGGGTGACTGTCAGAGGATACCACACGGGCTACGGGAGAAAAACAAACTCGTAATAAAGGCTCGGTATGGTAGGTGACACGGCACACAAGGCAATGCCAGGGTAGATATACTAATTACGCACACGGGCTGGTGGTAACGCAGCAGCCACATACGCCCACCTCGAAACACACTCCCAATCAAAATCGGAGGATGGCCATCTAATCAATCACAAGTAAGAGTATAGTATCGAAGGAATGTGTCCGATCGGAGGAATGACCTCACTTGGCCCGAGATCGCTCCTGTTTTAGCCACCTTATGCCAACTTACGGGAGTTGGGTCCACGTAGTATACCTCAAGAACGTCGCCACCATCCTACTTCATTCTGGAATCTCCAACGCGTACACGGTTGTCAAAGTGGTTTTCGGTATCGACAGAGAGTATGCCAGATATCCGATCCCGGTCTCTTTGCCAACCAATCGTTATTATAACCCGTAGTTATAACTTTTAAAATAATGTTTATACTTCAAAATAGGATATCATTTCAAATTCAAATCTTTATCAAAATAATGATTAAATTAATTCTAAACCATTTTAAACATCATATCTTTCCAGAAATTCTTGTCAAATCATTTTAATATATCAAAATATCATATCTTTTCAAAACCACATTTCAAATCATTTTAATATATCAAAATATCATATCATTTCAAAACCACATTTCAAATGATTTTAATATATCAAAATATCATATCATTTCAAAACCACATTTCAAATCATTTTAATATATCAAAATATCATATCATTTCAAAACCTCATTTCAATCATTTTAATATATCAAAAATATCATATCCATTTCAAGTCATTTCAATCATTTTAATATATCAAAAATATCATATCTTTCCAAAACTTCATTTCAAATCATTTTAATAAACCAAAATATCATATCTTTTCAAAACCACATTCATTTCAAATCATTATTCATTTTATTCAATTTAAAATACCATTTCAATTTACATTTCCAAACAGTTTATATTTCAAAAATCATTTTAAATCATTAAAATGAAGTTATTATATTTAATAATTAAATTATTAAATTTCCAAAAATTTCAACTTCCAAAGTTCATTTATTCACTTAAGTTTATCAAAACAGTGAAAATTCACTTTTCGCAGCATTTAGAAAACGCTACGGAAAGTTACATTCAAAACAGTTCAATTTAACAAAAGACAGCATTTTTAAAAATGTTGTAATAGGGTTTACTTAATATTTCAAATAAACTTAGTTAAATTCAACAATTATAGCACTTAAAAAGATTGCTATAATAGCCTTTAATTCAATTTAGCATTTTAGTTCATTATCATCAACTACATCATTTACAAATGCTGTAATATCATTTAAATTGCAATTAATAGCATTTCAAAAATGCAGTTAATTAACTTCAAATATTCAATATAATTTCACAACCAATTATATTTTTATTTAAACATTTTTAACTTATAAAATCATACATTTTCACATTTATAAACAACATTTAATTTTCCTTAAGTTCATGATTTTATAAAGTTAAATTTCCATTCAAAAATCAAGATTTAATAATAATTCACTTATTAAATTTCAACATTCAAATTTAAATTAATTAAATTAAATTTCAACTTAACACTTAAGTTTAAATTTCAAAATATAACTTAATTTCAATTTTATTCACTTAACTTAAAATTCACTTTTAAGCCAAATTCAAAAATTCCCATTTGGTTATATTTCAAAATTTCAACTTAAATAATCATCCCTTTCATTTTTTAACTTTACTCAAAAATCATTAATATATTATAAAATCATTTTAAATTCATTTTAAATTCAAATTATCATAAATTTATCATAATTTCATATTTAATTTAATTTCCAATTATAATTAAATCAAAATTTCCAAAATAACTTACATTTAAATTTTCTAACTTTTCCATAATTTATTTAACCTATAAATTTCCAAAAAAATCAATAATACTTTACAAAAATCATTTTTAATTATGTTTTAAATCAAAATATTATAATATTTACATTTCAAACATATTTTTAAAAATTTTAGAAAAATATATTTTAACTACGGGTCTGTATATAATTTTCTAGCCTAGGTAAAGTGATACGGGTAATGTATCATTTCAACCCGTAATTTACAAAGAAAATCCGGGTTTTATCATTTCAAACCCGCAGTCCCAAGTAAATGAAATAAAATGAAAATCGGTCAGGCCTATCATTTCAGCCCATAACGATTTTCCCCTATTCTAAAGTCCGTTCGGGTATGTATCATTTCAACCCATAGTGATTCTAATCTAAAGGGAACTTGCAGTGTGATAAACTGATAAAAATAACACAACAATATAATATAACAGTAAAAGATGTTATAATAGGTGTTTAAGCATGGGTGAACATCATATAATCATAATATAGCATATGTAACATGATAATGCATTTTACAGATTCAAAAGGGGTCAATTTACTAGTTATATATGTACATATTGTCTGGTGAGGATAACTCACTTGTTTGAGCTGGAGACACAACAACGAATGCACGAATGAGATCCCAACAAGAACGATAACACGACACAAAGATGAGTGGGAGAGCTAAAGTATCAATTCCCTTAGATACATTCAACAAAACAAGTATAACAACACATAAGTTTCAACACAAAATACCATTAAACAATGATAGAATTGGATGCATAAACAAATCCAAAGTGTTTGCACTTGCTTTCTACCACCTATGCTTCAGCTCCAGATCTGAAATGGCACGGCTAAAGGCATGGTTTGGATCTGGTCTGGGTTCCTAAAGGTCGGCCTAGCATGGGAATATGATGGAGCAAAGTATGGTAGAGAGATAGGTGCATGGAACTAACACTACAATGCAACTACCATGGATCCTATGCAACATATGGGTTCGGCCACAAGCTAGCATGGTGCGGCCATCACTGTAGTGGGCTGTAGGATGGTGTGGCAGCGGGTTCCAGGTCATCCATGGATGGTGGAGGTGGAGTAGGTGGCGGCCAACGGGTGGTTGAAAGTGATGAAGGCATAGGTGATTGGCTATGGTGCATATAGGTGAAGTTTGTGTAGATATTGTTGGATTTGGTCACATGGGTGCATGGCCAGTGGCTTGGGGCTGTAGAGGAGGTGGTGGACGCTGGCTCAGGTGGTGGTGGTGGCAGCCATGGTGAAGGAGGAGCAAGGGGCTAAGCTACAAGGGTGAGAAAGCAAGTGAAAACAACATAAACAAGTAGAAAAGCAATGGAAAAGAAGAAGAATTTTACCAAACTCTTGGAGATGATGGAGGCTAAATTTTTCAGAGATAAGGAGGAAGAAATTTCGTGAAAAATGAAGAGAGAAAAAATACGGCTGAAGATGGTATAAGGAACAACCCCAATTGAATGCATATGATGAAATTGAAAAGGCAGGGAGGTGAAAAGTCAAAGGTAAATGAAAGGTTTTAAACTCTTCATATTTCTCTAATTCTTTTTGTAATTTTAAATACATTTAAAATACTGATAAATAAAGATAAAATAAACTCAGAAATAAATTAAACAAGTAAACAAAATAAATAAATATTAATTACATATAATTTAATTAATAAAACAGCAAAAATTGCAAACTAGTCTTGAAAATATGAAAAATAAATGCAATGAACTTTGGAAAATCTTTATGTACTTGTAAAAATATTTATAACAAAGATAATAAAATAAAAAAATGCATTCACAAATAAATATATAAATTTTAATTTAAATAAATTTAAATGAGGAAAATAGCAAGGAAAATAGAAACTAGGCTTTAAAAATAGAAAATAAATTCAATAAGCTTTGGAAAATTTCAAACATCTCTTTAAAAATATTTAAATGGTAAAAATATATGTAACATAACATATAATACAATTTATAATAAGATATGACAAATAAAAATTATCTATATAATTTAAAATAAACAATATTGTTAAATAAAACAATTTACACCCAATTTTGTAAAAGCATAACTTTCACAGTATTATTCGGATTTCAACGAAACGAAAAGCATTGTTCTTGAAATTTTATTTGCTTTCATAACAAAAGGTAAAATTAAAATTTTAAAACTTTTAAAATTTAAATTTAAAGTCAAAGTTTGACCAGATTGACCAAAATTCACTTTTCTGGAAATATTCAATTTATGCATGATTGAAATTCAAATCCACATCAAAATCAACATTTGTATTTCAATTAACAAAATATATTCATTTTAATAAATAAAATAAAGTTTTTTTTAAATTAGGAATTTAAATTAAAATAATTAAAATATACAATTACAATAATCAGAAAATACAGGGTTGTCACACTTAGCAGGTAACATCAGAATGCAGTATTGGCTATGATTGCTGATTGGAAAGATTTGGAAGCATTGTCAGCTTGTAGACTACAATTTACATCTGAGGAAGGTTCCAGAGCAGGAAGTGCTGTATTGTCTTGTTTGAAAGTTCGACCAGTAATGATAGAGAAGATTGCTTCTAAACAGGAGGAGGATCCAGTTTTGGCTGAACAGATTAGGAAATTAAAGGAAGGAACAAAGAGAGATGACTTAAAGGATTTCAGTATTGACCAAAAGGGGTGGTTGAGAAAGAAAGCAATGTTGTGTGTTCCAAATGTAAGAAACATGAGGAAGGAAGTTTTGGATGAATGCCATTGTTCGAAGTTCATTATCCATTCAAGAGGAACAACGATGTATCCGGATATGAAGAGAAGTTTCTTCTGAGAAGGTATGAAGCGGGACATTGGTTTATGTGTTAAGTAGTGCTTGAATTGCCAACAGGCAAAGGCTAAACACCAGAAGCCAAGTGGATTGCTTCAACCATTAGAAGTTCCGTTGTGGAAGTGGGATTCCATCTCTATTGATTTCATTGATGGGTTGCCAAAGTTTAGTAGAGGAAATGAAAGCATATGGGTTATAGTGGGTAGACTAGCCAAGAGTGCCCATTTCATTCATGTAAAGTCAACTAGGACTATTTTGGCGAAGTTGTTTGTGAAGAATATAGTTAGACTACATGGAATTCCTAGTAGTATCATCAGTGATAGAGATTCTTTGTTTACTAGTGAGTTTTGGAAGAGTCTACAAAAAGCATTAGGAACCAAGCTCAACATGAGTACTGCTTACCATCCACAAACTGATGGGCCAACGGAAAAAGTTAATAAAGTCTTGAAGGATTTGTTAATAGCTTGTGCATTAGATTCCATGGGACAATGGGAGGACTATCTTCATGTAATCGAGTTCTCGTATAATAATAGTTATTAGACTAGTATTGGGATGGCACCGTTCGAAGCTTTGTACGGAAGGCCATGCAAATCTTCCATATGTTGGTTAGAGACCGCGAATAGGTTGGTTCTTGGTCCGGATTTGGTGAAAGAAGCCGTAGAAAAGATTGAGTTGATTAGAGCTAGGATGAAAGGAGCTCAGTTTAGGCAGAAAAGTTATGCTGGTAGAAGAAGGAAAGATTTGGAATTCTCTGTTGGAGAAATGTGTTTATTAAGGTTTCACTGATAAAGGGTGTGATTAGATTCGGAAAGTCAGGAAAGTTAGCACCTTGATTCGTTGGACCTTTCCGTATTGTAGAGAGGATTGGGATTATAAAGTGGAGTTACTAAGCAGTTTGGCAGGATTCCATGATGTTTTCCATGTTTCTTATCTTAGAAAGTGTGTTAGAGACCCAAAGACTACTATAACACCATAGTGTTAGAAGATTTAGTAATAGAGCCGAACTTAACTATAGTTAGAAAGCCAATTCAGATTGTGGTTAGAGATGAAAAAAGGTTAAGGAACAAGACAATCAATTTAGTAAAGGTCCAGTGGAGTGACGATGCAAAAGACTGTACTTGGGAGACTGAAAGCAGGATTAGAGAGGCTTACCTTGATTTTTTTGATGGTAAATTTTACCTTTGCTTGATTTATGTGCGCCTTATAATAATTTCGAGGGCGAAATTCTTTAAGGCGCGGAGTCTGTAACACGCCATATTGTTATAACATTATTTAGAATAATTAATTAAGTTTATGAAATAAAATAATGTGAAGATTAATGGGTTGAGACTTGATTAAATTAAGGGTAGCCATGCCATGTTAATTATAAATCAAATAAAACAGTTTAAACTAATGTGTTAGGAATGAGTAATGGAAATATGAGAAATAGGAAAGGCTTTTGCCCTGAACCTTAGGAATTGAAACTCACGGTAATTCTCATTTTACCAAACTAAAACCTCTTAAGGCCGGCCATAATTATTGTTCATAAGGAAAGATTAATGCTAGGATTCAAGTGAAGGAAGATAATGGACATAATCAACATCAGATCTCACATCTTTTAATCTCAAAGCTAAGGTGAATAATTACTTCATCCCATTTTCTTATAGTTTACGGTTTTAAGATTAGATCCGAAATGTTTTTGCAAGTATATGCCATGTTTTGATGATTAAAGTTATATATTTGCTTGTTGGTAAATTATGCATGTTCATATTAGTTTTTATGATATGTTTGATATGAAAACCCTATTAAATGACATCCAAATATCTTGAAAATTTAAATATAGGTCAGAAATGATATTTTAGAGGTGGGTTTCAATTTTCATAATTTTCCAAGTTTATGTGGATTTTATATCAAATTTCTAGTGAAGAAAATGACTTATTGGGTTATAAATTATTTACGGCTAAAATAATGATTATTTGGATTTGGAATTCATATATGTTAGGAAACATATTAAAATAGTTTTTCTAGAATTTTTTTAGATTTTTCCTAAGTGTTTGATGAATGTATAAAATTATTCAAGGTATGTGACTTAAATGTTTTATATATTTAATTAAGGAGAATGAGCATTTTAGAAAATAAAATGATTATTTAATTATGAAAATAGTGGAAGCACTTTTCTAAAAAATATTCGTTAACCAATGAGAATTTGATAAACAAAGGCAGGTTAGTTGAAAAGTTATCCTTTTAAGTTAAAAACAAAGAAACCACACTTTCAGCATGTTTCAGCCTTTTATGGAATTAAACCTTCCGACCGGTCTTTCGACAAGGTTGAGAGGTTCATAGATTTCAACAAGGTCAAACCAATGCACACGTTATCATGTAACTTAGTACATAATGAATTGGACAAGGTCGAAGAATTCTGAGTCGAAAGGTTGATAGCCAAAGAGGTTGGGGTATGTTTGTTTTATAAACCAAAATCTTTCACCTGCTTACTTTCATAAAGGAGCTTTCGACCTGGTTGCTTTCGACCAGGTCAAGTATTTTAAATAAA
Source organism: Allium cepa (assembly GCA_030765085.1). Lineage (NCBI taxonomy): Eukaryota > Viridiplantae > Streptophyta > Magnoliopsida > Asparagales > Amaryllidaceae > Allium > Allium cepa. The sequence continues at coordinate 834,604,472 of CM060941.1, forward strand.
GGATTTTAAAACCTTTTGACAAAGTCGAAAGGTTACTACCGCCTTGTTATTTTTTTTTTTGAAACCTTCCGACAAAGTCAAAAGGTTTACTTTTTTAAAAACAGTCGCTTCTCCATGCTTTCGAAAGAAAGCTTTCGTCCTAGGTGACTTATCTTTGTTTTTCTAATTGAAGTATAACCCTAGCTTCCGAAGGAGTTGTTTTAAAGGCTGAAGCCTGTTTAAAAGTTAAATTTTAAAGCTTTCGAAACAGAGTTTTCGACAAAGTCGAAAGGTTGCTTCCAATAATGTCCAAAGGTTTTAGAAGTAGATTTTCCACTTGTTATAAATTGAACACAGTAAGTCTTCGAAAGGTTTATGTTTTAGAAGGTTTAATGCGTTCGAAAGATATGCTTATTGAATGATTTTGAAAGGTTTGTTTATCGAATGGTTTCGAAAGGTTTGAGTTCAATAGTTTCGAAAGGTTTTAGTTCAATGGTTTTGAAATGTTAGAGATGGAAGGTTTTCCAATGTTTTTCTAAAGCAATGTTTTAAAGTGATTTTTAAAAAAGGATGTCCAAAGTTTATTGCTTTCGAAAGGTTTGTTTTTAAATGCTTTCGATAGGTTTGATGAATGGTTTCGAAAGGTAAGGTTTTAACATATTGGCCTGGATAATTAAAAGGTTTTCACTTGGTTTTGGAAAGTTGGCGTGCTCTTGATCAGGAATGTGCATCGGGATTTGATAACATCTTGAATATACATCCATGAAAGATAGAAATTCGTGTCCCGCGGTTGAGTCTACCAACTGGTCAATCCTTGGAAGAGGAAGATTATTTTTGGGCATGCTTTATTCAGGTCCGAGTAATCAACGCATGTCCGTCGTTTTCTATTTGCCTTTCTCAAAAGTATAGAATAAGGTACCCATTTAGGGTAGAGGGTGTCGCGAACAAACCCATTATTTTTGAGCTTATTCACCTCCTCTTTAAGAGTAGCAGATCTCTATGGATCCAGGCCATACATTTTTTTTCACCAGGACGTGCCTCGGTTCGATATTCAATGCATGGCTCACAATGGCAGGTGAGATCCCACACATGTCAGAGTGAGTCCAAGTGAACATGTCGAGATTCACTTAGAGAAAACCGGCAAGTTCTTTCATCATCGGGGAGCTGAGCTGTGATCCGATCCTTAGGACCCATGATGGGTCATTGTAGCTGACCGTAATGTCAATCGTCAACTCAGCCGGTGTAGCCTTGGTCTCTTTGGACTCCTCCTCTTCATCCCTCCAATCTATGTCTATACAGAACTGACTGTGGCGTTCGAGCCATGGCTCAGGAGCTAGTTGTCATTCTTCAGTGGCTTGGATGCAAATAGACTTACCCACATCCTTACCTTTCTCCTTTCATTGAGAATCCTTCTATTTAACTACGTAGCAGGCACGTCCTATCGCTCAATCACCATGAATAACTCCAACACTATTATCTGCCGGGAACTTCAAAGTAAAACACAATGTGGCAAGAGCTACCCGAAACCCAGCTAGGGCTAATCAGCCCAGAAAATAATTGTATAAAGAGTTGACATCTAGAACAACAAATGGAAAAATCCGCATTCTCCTACGGTCACCTTCTCCCAAGTCTACGGGCAATTCCACATAACTAACAGCTGATCATAAGCTTTTTTGAAAATTATATTCAAGCGACTTCCACAATCAACCAAAATCCTCCTTACCAAGACGGGATTGATTATGGCCTAAATGATCTTGGATCGATCGTCGATGTGACGCCCCACCTCTATACCCACGCTAGCCAAGAACACTACGGAGTAATGTTGTCGACTAACATGGAGAATAAGGCTGTTGAGGAGCGACCATCTGTATAATTGCTTTGTGCTAGTACCGATATGCCGAATAAAAATATAACTTTTCGTCTCAAGAGGAAATCCGACATACCGACACAAAATCAAAGCTACTACACAGTGGCTATAAAGGTCTTCAGAAACAAATATAGAAATAAACATAACACAAATCAGTCACAGATAATTCATATCACAAAGGCGGAAATAGATATGAATATAACACAAGAAAGTGTACATCAGAGTGTTGGTCAAATAAGATCCACAATATCAAAAAGAATAGATACAAGTGCTAGACAAAAGAATAAGTATACATCGTAGAGTTTGTATCTCAAATGTATACAACAAAAAACTACTAATTTAAGTAGTTAGCCAAAAGTCAGAGGATGGTCCGATAAGGAGTCAAGCAGAAGCACCTGTGAAATCTCAGTCTGACCCGAGTATTATTTAAGAAGAAAATAATAAACGGATCAGTCTAGCTATAATTATCAGTTAAAATGAGATATAAGAAGAGATATAATAATAAAACGTATGATAAACAAAAATGTCATACTTCAACAAGTATACATTAGAAAATCACGAAAGTCATACAAAATCTCAAGAATCTCATAGCATAAAAAAGAATATCATATTAATTTACCAAGCCACAATAAATGACATACATATCAATGCCAACTGAGAAAGGTGGTGAAACGTAAATTCCAGAAATCATCAAATAGAAATCCAGAAATCACAATAAAAGGATTGGCCAAGACATTGATGTAGTGAAAATGGTACATCCAATGAATCTAAAAGCAAAGACATTGATGCAGTACAAACGGTACATCCAATGAATCTAAAAGCAAAGACATTGATGTAGTACAAACGGTACATCCAATGAATCTAAAAGCAAAGACATTGATGTAGTACAAACGGTACATCCAATGAGTCTAACAGTAAAGACATTGATGTAGTACAAACTCTACATCCAATGAATCTAAAAGCAAAGACATTGGTGTAGTACAAACGGTACATCCAATGAATCAAAAAGTAAAGACATTGATGTAGTACAAACGGTACATCCAATGGATCGAAAAGAAATCGCACATTGCTAGTCTAAATCACAGGAATGATCTTCATTGAACATCAAGAAGTGTCAATCACACTAAGCTAGTAAATATATGAGTTTAGCTCCATGTCCCATAACCACTTGCTTAGCTAAAATATTTACGAACAAACTGTAGATCTTCACTAGAAAATTGTCACAAGAGATTCAATCGAACAAGTCCAAGAATTAACCGACGAAGTAAACGCAAGCGTTTCATACCACTTGTTTTACTAAGCCGTTTAATTAGATTTCTCATACGAGTGAGGTAAAGGTTTGTATATACTAGTAGATTGGAAAATGGTTTTATAAACGAGTTTGTTATTGAAAATAGAGTTGAAATCAACTTTGTGAAAGAGTTAAATATTTACTGCTAGTATAGAAAACCTTTATATTTTAAAGTGACAAATTACTAAAAATGATTGTAGAAACAATCGGTCATCAAAATTCACATTTGAAGACGTGAATCAAATCCAAAGAAATCGATATCAAATCCATTAAAATGGATATTTCCAAAAATCCATAAAAAGAAGTCAACATAGTCGATAATAAGTGATAACAACTAACCGGATCAACAAAAATCGATAAACCTTGGAAATTTACTCAAAAATAGCCAAAATAGGCAAATTAAACAGTTCCAGACGTCTCGTAGGTGTTCCCAGACGTCTGGCCCTAGGTTCTAGAAGTATATGTGTTTTCTCCCTTCTATTTTTAATTGTTGGGCCATTTCAGACGTCTGAAATTTTCAACCAGACGTCTGGATTTGATTTCAGACGTCTGGATTTTATTTCAGACGTCTGGATTTAGCCTCTTCCTTTTCCAGACCCCTTTCCAGACGTCTGGATTATTCAACCAGACGTCTGGATTTGGTTTCAGACGTCTGAAATTAATTTCAGACGTCTGAAATCTTCTGCTAGGCAAAATAAAACAGCCTAGACCAAAAATGGCAAATCCAAACCAAAATGCGATCGAACGAGCGATGGATGCTAAGGATTTATGCCAATCGGCAACCCAACGCTATAGGCTCTTTGATGCACCACCAAAAATATGTTCAAACATCAAAGATTGGATTTTTAAAGATTTAACTACAAAACACCAAAAATTGAAATATTCACCAAATCAATCCAAACCAAAAGCAAATGAACATAAATAAGTGTTAGGAATTCATACCTAACAACAAAGATAGATATAGACATAGATGTGAGATAAAAATCTCACATTTGAACCCAAATCAATAAAGGAGAAGCTTTAAAAACAAGCTAAGGTCAATTCCTCTTCAATAACAACTCAAGAAGCTTCAATCTAAGCTTAAAAGAGAAACATTTCCTAAATTAGGTTTAGGAATTTTCTGAAATCAAAGAGAGAATGAGTTGGAGAAGAAGAAGGAGATTCTTACTAATGGGTTCTCTTTGATTTTGGAGCAAGAACTTGAGCTAGCAAGAGGAACTAGGGCTTGGAGTATCTAATTCCCATTCTCCGCCACCATTTTTGCTTAAGCTTGAGTGTTAGGAATATGAAATGAAGTAATGAAGAGTTGGAGTGGGTTGGGGCTGAGTTAGTAAGTGATTAATGGGTTCAGCCCAAACCAGAGCCCTAAGTGAAAAAGTGGCAAAATTCCACTATCTCCAAACATATCGAAGTTTATACTCAAAAAGGTCGCAAACGTCATTTTGAACTCAATGGGGTGGTCTCAAGTCCCAAATCGACTATTTGCAAAAAGTAACTTTTCGGACCAAAATCGACGAACGATAAAATATTTAAATAAAATATTTAAATATAAAATCGATAAATATGCTAGTTGTTACAGACTCCTCCCCTTAAAGAAATTGCGTCCTCGCAATACTTAAGAAGAAAATAAAGAGTAACAGCCATAAAAGCATATCAGCACAAAAGAAAATTGAAATAAGAAGTTCACCATAAAGAGCATGAAAGAGTTAGCACGAACGGGAACGCTCAATGAATTCTCTAGATTCCCGAGAGTAATCCCTAAGATTTGAGAACCATTGAACTCTCACAAGAAGAATATCTTTATTCCGAAGGCGCTCAACCTCTGAAGCAATGATGCGAATGGAATGTTGCTCATAAATCAAATCTGGTGAAACTTCAATCCCCTCAATAACACCGGGCTCAAGAATAAAAATCGGAATCCCTAAGGCATTTCCGTAGATAAAAGACGTGGAGAACGTCAAGAATAGTAGAAAATTGAGCTGGTGCAACGACGTAGTATAATAACAGTACGCCCGAGAAAATAGAAACTCAAATAATTTGGGACATCAGCGTAGTACAAAAACGGTACGCCCAATGAACCAAAGCTCGAATAATTTCGGAACAACGACGTAGTACAAAAATGGTACGTCCAATGAACCGAACATCATAAAAGAACATCAGACGCTAGTCCATAAAAGAAATGAGATGAAGTACATCAAAACGTCTGATGAACTTAATAAAAAGATAATTCCATCAGACATCATCAAAGAATCAACACCTTGTTGCCTACGACAAAACGTATTGGCAACACAATTTCCCCTTCGGGAATAAAAAGAATATCAAGATCATAAGATGCCAGGAACTCGAGTCGACATGAAGTTCCTTATGAGAAAATAAATATTCCAAAGATTTATGATTGAGGTAGAGAACAAATTTCTCATCCAAATATGATGATGCCAAATTCCAAAAGAATGCGAGCACTAGATCATGAATGGCATATCTAGTCTCGATAAGCTATAATGATTTAGAAGCACAAGTGATAGCACGTTCTCCTTTGCAAGAGAATGACATCCAAACCAATACGACTAGTATCGGTACAAATAGCAAAGTCTTGGTTCCCCTTCAGGAATCACAAGAATAAGAGTATCGAAAGGAAGAGTTCTTTTAAATAATCCTCTTTCCCGAAAAGTTAAAACTTTCAAAATTACATTTATCTTTACGTAATAATCTTTCTAGAAAAATTTATATTTTTACAAGTCAATATATCGTGTCTGATTGTCTCATCAAAGCGTTTAGGAGATTCCTATCGATAACGTTGATCAAGCGCATCGACCAGAATTCTTAAAACACTAAATGGGTAATACAATCACAAAATCATATTCTATAGGATAAGTAAGTTTCTCAAAAACTTCTAAGGATATTTTGTTCGTTTTAAGAACAAAAATCCAGTTATACTTCTAAATAAATCTTATGAAAAAGATTTTACAAAATTTTAAATTGCTATTTTCATCCAAAATCAATAAATGCAAAAAAATGGAATCATCGAGATATTCGATAGAATGCTCGATACCTAAAATGGATGAAATAAGCTGGACAAGCTGAATGACATAATAATTCATTCATAGGAATCATAACAAGTGCGGAATGTGGTAAGTGGATTGCTAAATTCCGCAACTCGTAGCAAATGAAAACCGGTGGTAAGGTCAAACTGAAAAGACCTTAGCACCACACAAAAGATTACTTAGGTGATAATCCTAAGACAAGCTCAAAAATACCGGAAAATTTCTCAAACTACATGAATGAGAGAAATAACACTTTCCTTATAAGTGGGCTTAAGGAATAAAATGATGCCATCAAGTTGGAATCAAAATCACAAAGGAAAAATAGATCTCTGCTTAACAGATTGAAAATGTCAAAGATGAATAGTCCACACGGGACAAAGGATATGGCCTCATAATAATTAAGCCAATCCTTACAAAAGTAAATTCCGAAGCCTAAGTAAAAATCGGCTCGGACAGAAAAATCACATAAAATAATTTCGACATCAATAAAGACAAATTGAGTGTTGCGGATCTACCATCCGGATTCACAATCCTCAAAGAAGTCATCAAGCCCAGAAATGTTTAAAGAAGAAGAATCACAAGTTCTTTTGATATAAAAATAATGAGATGAAACCCGTATCAACAAGAACTCAAATAAGATCATGAAATAAAACAATGCCATCAAGGATTGAGTGAAAAATACCTTGACCAAGAGAAGACTTGTTAGGGGCTTGCAGCTTTCCCTCTCTCTTGTTAGGAAGCCTAGGACACGAGGATAAAAGATGACCCGAACCTTTGCAATAACGACAAAAGAGGGGTTTCGGACACTCCCTTGCATAATGGTCCGTGGAACCACAATTGTAGCATTGACCACGACTAGAGGTAGGAGTCTTTGCTATCGGAATTTGTTGCTTCCCTTTCTTATTAGAATTGGGGCCTTTGAATTTGATAGGCCTCTTCAAGTTATTGTCGAAGTTCTGTTGGGCATGCACAACTTCAACATCACCTTCATTATTGGCCTCTTCAAGACGAAGAGCGATATCAATAAGCTGATCAAATGAAACCTCAAGTTTCAGAAGTAATGGCTTCTTAAGATTCTTATTCAAGCCATAGACAAATCTCTGATTTTTCTTCAATGGGGTATTAATGTACTCAACCCCGTATTTGGAAAGAGATTCGAAAGATGCGACATAGTCTGTCACAGAAGATTCACCTTGAACAAGGTCAATAAAACGCCGGGCCAAAGTTACTTTTTCGGCCTTCGACACAAATTTCAATTCGAACCTTTCCCGGAATTGCTCCCAAGTGAGATCCGCTTCAATGATTTCAGAAATTAAAAGCTCATACCAATCTAATGCTCTTTCTTGGAGCATGCTAGAAGCCACTTGGACTCGATGTAGATCAATAAGGTTCATGCGAGAAAGGAGGTGATCGCATGATTTGAGCCAAGCTTGAATTTCTATAACACTCTTGGATCCCCTAAATGGCCTTCCACCCAAATCGGTATAGTCTCTGCACAAGCGTGCAAAACCGGATCTAGGATGAGTAGGCTCTGGAATGGGACCGACAGCTTGAGCATTCTTTACTAGATTAAGAAGCTGCTGGGAAGACATAAATACTCCATCCTGGGGAGTAGCACTAGATTGACCGGCGCTGGGACGGCCTGGTCTAACCATTTTTCTTCTTTAATAAAGAAAGAAAGAGGAGGAAAAGATTATTCTCAAAATAAATGTCAAGCAATCTTGATAGATAAAACAAGGAATCATAAAAGAAAGTAGGATAGAACGGTATGAAGACTCGAATAAATCCTAAGGCACAACTCCCAAGAAAGACTTAGGACATGATCCTTGCTAAATTATTCTACATTGTTCCGAAGTTTGGCTTTGATACCAAGCTGTGACGCCCCACCTCTATACCCACGCTAGCCAAGAACACTACGGAGTAATGCTGTCGACTAGCACGGAGAATAAGGCTGCTCAGGAGCGACCATCTGTATAATTGCTTTGTGCGAGTACCGATATGCCGGATAAAAATATAACTTTTCATCTCAAGAGGAAATCCGACATACCGACACAAACTCAAAGCTACTACACAGTGGCTATAAAGGTCTTCGGGAACAAATATAGAAATAAACATAACACAAATCAGTCACAGATAATTCATATCACAAAGGCGGAAATAAATATGAATATAACATATGAAAGTGTACATCAGAGTATTGGTCAAATAAGATCCACAATATCAAAAAGAATAGATACAAGTGCTAGACAAAAGAATAAGTATACATCGTAGAGTCTGTATCTCAAATGTATACAACAAAAAACTACTAATCTAAGTAGTTAGCCAAAAGTCAGAGGATGGTCCGATAAGGAGTCAAGCAGAAGCACCTGTGAAATCTCAGTCTGACCCGAGTATTATTTAAGAAGAAAATAATAAACGGATCAGTCTAGCTATAATTATCAGTTAAAATGAAATATAAGAAGAGATATAATAATAAAACGTATGATAACCAAAAATGTCATACTTCAACAAGTATACATTAGAAAATCACGAAAGTCATACAAAATCTCAAGAATCTCATAGCATAAAAAAGAATTTCATATTCTTCATTTAATTCACCAAGCCACAATAAATGACATAGATATCAAAGCCAACTGAGAAAGGTGGTGAAACATAAATTCCAGAAATCATCAAATAGAAATCCAGAAATCACAATAAAAGATTGGCCAAGACATTGATGTAGTGCAAACGGTACATCCAATGAATCTAAAAGCAAAGACATTGATGTAGTGCAAACGGTACATCCAATGAATCTAAAAGCAAAGACATTGATGTAGTGCAAACGGTACATCCAATGAATCTAAAAGCAAAGACATTAATGTAGTACAAACGGTACATCCAATGAATCTAAAAGCAAAGACATTGATGTAGTACAAACGCTACATCCAATGAATCTAAAAGCAAAGACATTGATGTAGTACAAACGGTACATCCAATGAATCAAAAAGCAAAGACATTGATGTAGTACAAACGGTACATCCAATGGATCGAAAAGAAATCGCACACTGCTAGTCTAAATCACAGGAATGATCTTCATTGAACATTAAGAAGTGTGAATCACACTAAGCTAGTAAATATATGAGTTTAGCTTCATGTCCCATAACCACTTGCTTAGCTTAAATATTTACGAACAAACTGTAGATCTTCGCTAGAAAATTGTCACAAGAGATTCAATCGAACAAGTCCAAGAATTAATTGACGAAGTAAACACAAGCGTTTCATACCACTTGTTTTACTAAGCCGTTTAATTAGATTTCTCATACGAGTGAGGTAAAGGTTTGTATATACTAGTAGATTGGAAAACTGTTTTATAAACGAGTTTGTTATTGAAAATAGAGTTTGAAATCAACTTTGTGAAAGAGTTAAATATTTACTACTAGTATAGAAAACCTTTATATTTTAAAGTGACAAATTACTAAAAATGATTATAGAAACAATCGGTCATCAAAATTCACATTTGAAGACGTGAATCAAATCCAAAGAAATCGATACCAAATCCATTAAAATGGATATTTCCAAAAATCCATAAAAAGAAGTCAACATAGTCGATAATAAGTGATAACAGCTAACCGGATCAACAAAAATCGATAAACCTTGGAAATTTGCTCAAAAATAGCCAAAATAGGAAAATTAAATAGTTCCAGACGTCTGGTAGGTGTTCCCAGACGTATGGCCCTAGGTTCTGGAAGTATATGTGTTTTCTCCCTTCTATTTTTAATTGCTGGGCCATTTCAGACGTCTGAAATTTTCAACCAAACGTCTGAATTTGATTTCAGACGTATGGATTTTGTTTCAGACGTCTGGATTTAGCCTCTGCCTTTTCCAGACCCCTTTCCAGACGTCTGGATTATTCAACCAGACATCTGGATTTGGTTTCAGACGTCTGCAATTAATTTCAGATGTCTGAAATCTTCTACTAGGCAAAAAAACTGTCTAGACCAAAAATGGCAAATCCAAACCAAAATACGATCGAACGAGCGATGGATGCTAAGGATTTATGCCAATCGGCAACCCAACGCTATAGGCTCTTCGATGCACCACCAAAAACATGTTCAAACATCAAAGATTGCATTTTTAAAGATTTAACTATAAAACACCAAAAATTGAAATATTCACCAAATCAATCCAAACCAAAAGCAAACGAACATAAATAAGTGTTAGGAATTCATACCTAACAACAAAGATAGATATAGACATAGATGTGAGATAAAAATCTCACATTTGAACCCAAATCAATGAAGGAGAAGCTCTAAAAACAAGCTAAGATCAATTCCTCTTCAACAACAATTCAAGAAGCTTCAATCTAAGCTTAAAAGAGAAACATTTCCTAAATTAGGTTTAGGAATTTTCTGAAATCAAAGAGAGAATGAGTTGGAGAAGAAGAAGGAGATGCTTACTAATGGGTTCTCTTTGATTTTGGAGCAAGAACTTGAGCTAGCAAGAGGAATTAGGGCTTGGAGTTTCTAATTCCCATTCTCTTCCACCATTTTTGCTTAAGCTTGAGTGTTAGGAATATGAAATGAAGTAATGAAGAGTTGGAGTGGGTTGGGACTGAGTTAGTAAGTGATTAATGGGTTCAGCCCAAACCAAAGCCCTAAGTAAAAAAGTGGCAAAATTTCACTATCTCCAAACATATCGAAGTTTATACTCAAAAAGTCGCAAATGTCATTTTGAACTCAATGGGGGTGGTCTCAAGTCCCAATTCGAATGTTTGCAAAAAGTAGCTTTTCGGACCAAAATCCGACGAACGATAAAACATTTAAATATAAAATCGATAAATATGCGGGTTATTACAGTCGGTGCCTCGATGTAACGGCCCAAATTTTAGCAATATTTTATTCTTTATTTATAACTCTGAGGTTTTATTTTTGAAAATTTGATTGTCTAAATTTAATTATAAATAATCACCAAGATTTTAATTAGTGTGAAAATTCTAAAATTCTTATTTGGTTAAAACTTAACTTTTTTTTTGAAGTTATAAATCTTTAAAATTTTTAATTTTTAATCTTTTGGTTTAATATAATATATTCATAACAACGTTTATTTCACCTTTTGTTCTTTAAAAAATAATTGATTTTATACTTTTAAAAATTTAATATTTTATAATTTACTTATATACATTTTTGAATATAAATTTCTTAGTAAATGTATAAACAAATCAAATTTTTATATAAGTAATAAATTTCCAAAACTTTGTGTATAAATAAACTGTTTAATTTCACGTTTAAAAGGCACGTTATTTGATGGAATAAATAATGCATATACACATACAAGAAAATGTATAAAATTTAAATCCGTTATTTTCATTTTTTTGGACAAAATTCACTGCGTCTGTTGTATGCATTCTAATTTTATTCACTTTCCTTTTACTCTCCTGATTTAATGGGAAAGTTATTTAAAAATTTTATAACCGTTCGCCTTTTTAATTTCTTGCCATTGTTCCCATCAACGCAAGCTTTAAATTTTAAACGCATTCAATATTGTTTAAAAATCTTATTCCAAAATCTAATCTTAGCCGACCGTTTCTTCTGCTTTAATTTCGAAACCCATTTGCTTAAAATTTGTTAAAAATCTGGTAACCATGTATAACAAGAAAAATCAGTGCTCAATCAAAATCGTGGCCTTTTTTTTATATATCAATATCTTATTTCTTGCCTATAACTGCTCATTGAAAATCAACGCTAGTTTAATTTCCTTTCCATTTCAAAGCAAGTTGATTTATTGCCGTTCTTTTTTCTCCTTAATTCACGCTACCTTTCCGGTCAAACCTATATTACTCACGCAAATATTCATTTCTCAACAAAATTTTATTTTTCTAACCTTTCCTTTCCTACGCTCCTTGTTTCCACTTCTTTCTTTATGACCATTCATTATATATATACACTACAGCTGGAAAGTTATAAACTATAAACTTAGAAACGTTTTGTATTTATTAAAAATTTAAAGCTTACCTTTAATTGTGACTTTTCTCTTTCCTTCCGTTCAAATTTAAACACGCATCAATCAATTGCTTTAATAAATATTGCAGAATCAATACACAGACATTATCAATTTCATTTTATGGTGGTACGTTTTTTTTTCGTTTCCTACCGTTTAAATTTTAAACAATTTGCTTTTATGGGTCAGCTGAATCAAGCAACGTGACCGTTGCTATTTATTTCTTTTATTAATTGCTACAATTATTTTCACCAAATCAAGGGTTGACCGTTACAATCACTTTTATTTATTTATTCACTTAAGTTTGGTTGCCTATTCATTTTCTTCCGTTATATTTGCCTGAAAACATTCGGTTCATCCCTATTTATTTTCGCTTTCACTTCTCTTTCTCTAGATCTGTTCGTTCCCCTCCCTACTTTTCTTTGAAAAAAAAGCAAACTGAAGCATGCGGCTGTCATCATTATTTGCATCCATCACTTCACCTTTCTTCCAAACCTCCTCATCAAATGAAACCCATCACCTCGCCTTCCGGTTTCTTCTGTTTGATCAGTGAGGTATAGGCGTGTAAGCACATATATGTTTTGATTTATATTCGTAATTACATGTTTTTTTTTGATTTTTTGTTTTTTTTGTTGTTTTTGTTTTGTTAGTTGTGATATACATACTATTTATATAAGTATTGAATACTATTTTTTCAAAAGTTTATTTTCATAACATGACAGTGTATATTTATATATAGTTCTATTTGATCTTCCTCGCAGCTTATAAGTCATGTTAATATTTTGAATTATGTATGCGACATTTTGAAGGGAACATACTATAAAATAAGTATCTTTCATTTTTAATAAGAATATATATATATATATATATATATATATATATATATTGTGTTTTATATTTTAATATGGGTTAGCTTCTATTTGTTGATATCAGGTTTCCTATAATATGGTTATTCGCTTATGTAAGTCATATATTTGTTTTGTTACAGACTATATAAAATACTTTAATATATGTATATTATGCGGTTTGTTACCATGTGGGTTTCTATGTGGTACCGACTTATTTAGTTGATGATTGTATATATTTTGTTAAAGTATTATATTTATACTATTTTGGATTTAAGATGATTCTATAAATACTCTACTTTATAAATTATTTTAATACACATATATAATTTGTAAATTTATATAGGTTGAATATAATATGTTACTGAATGTAAAAATATGGATGAATTTAAATTATATATTTATAACATTTAATATATATAGAAATAGTTATATATATAAAAAAAGTTTTCTTTTAGGTGTTCATATTTAAACATTTAATTTATCCGTTTGAGAATATATATATACTAGTTATATAAGTTTAGTATAAAGGTGTTAGTATATATATATATTTTTTAAGTGTATGTTGATTTAAAAAAAATGTAAGCTTGATTTATTTATTTATTTATATGTTTGAAAAACATGTAAATTAAATTTGTGATGTTTGAACTTAGAATATAAATTTCATATGTGTATATATAGTTATAGGTGGTTATAAATGTTTTCTTATACCATTTATCTTCATCGTTCCAGTTCTGATCTGATCCGTTTCATCAATTCGAGCCAATCAGCTTTGATCGTTGAATTCGTGCCGATTTTGCTTTGCTTGGATTTGAAATTTAATTTCAGTGTCTGTATCAGTGTGCGTATCCGTGTCTCCTTCTATATTCTCTAGCCTTGAAAGGTGAGCAATAACTCACGATTAACATTTTTTTATTCATTAAATTTGATTTCAATTGAAACGACAATTGAAATATGGTGCCGTAGTTATTTAAATTTGTTATACATGCTATTATCTGTAACTGTTCACCTGCGGGATATGACACCATATACTGTTGTTTATATTATATTGTTATTGATGATATATGCATGTTATTTTATTGTATTTTCTGTTATCACTCTGCAAGTTCCATGTAGTTTAGAAATCACTATGGGTTGAAATGATACATACCCGAACAGACTTTAGAATAGGAGAAAATCATTATGGGTTGAAATGATAAACCCAAGAGATTTTCATTTAATTGAATTTGGGATTACGGGTTGAAATGATATCCACCGGTATATATTTAGTATACGGATTGAAATGATAAATATCCGTAGCACTTGACTATATGATAGGAAATATATACAGACACCGTTGGTCCATATAAATATTTTGAAAATAATTTCTATAATTTTAGAAAGAAATATATGGTATAATAAATTTGATTCTTAAGATATTATATAAATGAAAATTGTATATATAGATTCAGTAGTAATATTTGATTTAAATTAGATTGATTTAATACATATAATATGGTTAAGTATTTATCTAAATCTATATTTCAAATAGATTCTCTTGTAATAAATTGAATAATTAAGATTGGGAGATAAATTTGGGTTTACAAAAATGGTATTTAAATAAGGATATTTAATTTAATCGATTTGAAATTTTTGAATGGGAAATTTAAAGGGTATGATTTTATAACTGGATATTTGATTTAAGCGATTTAATGAATATTTGACGTTTAAATAAATTAAAGTAAATATTGAGTAAAATGTAATGTAACATCCCGCCTTTTTCGCACGGTTTAAATTGACACACGTGCCAATTCAAACCATACGGAAGGGCGGATTGTTATGGGGTAAATAAGAAAAACAGAGAAGAAATAAAATAAAATAGAATCTCATAGCGGAAGGATAAAATATAATAATCAATATATAGTTCATAAAACTATTTACAAACATTTGCTTCTTCTTTATACAATAAATATTAGAGTTCACATACCAATAAATATCAATGCAGCGGAATTAAATGGTGTAGTGGAATAATAGTAGATAGTAGTAATACAAATCTTCGTCTTCGTCCTCCAGAGCTAAAACTTCAAATCCTGAAATGCTCGGACTGACCCGAGCGAATTGAGAAGACAAAACACTCGAGTCATAACTAAAAGATCTTATGTAAGTTAAATCAACAGAAATAAATATGAGTGCAGTAACTCAAGAGATGCTCGGGATTTACATCTCCTAAGGATCCGTTAAACTATTTACTATGTAGTATATTGCGCTATTATAATAGTGTCTAATTGTAAAATCAACTTACTTTTAAATAGCGTTAAGGAGTGACCCAATATTCCCCTTAACACAATAATAGTCCCAATAGTCCATCCAATATCATAGTCCCTCCTGATCGGAAAGCCACCAGAGGATACCACATGGGCTACGGGAGAAATCCAAACTCGTACAAGGCGCGGTAGGGTAGGTGACATCTCACAACTAGGCAATGCCAGGGTAGATATACCAATTACGCATCCGGGCTGGTGGAAACGCGCAGCACGCAGCTACCGCCCAACTCGAACAAACTCCCCAAAATCAAAAATAAAGGTGGACATCGAATCAATCCAAAGTCAAAGTATAGTATCGAAGAGGAGTGTCCGATTAGAGGAATGACCTCATTGGCCCGAGAATTGCTCCTGTTTTAGCCACCTTATGCCAACTCACGGGAGTCAGGTCCACGTATTTACCTCAAAGGAAACGCCGCCACCATCCTACTTCATTCTGGAATCTCCACTGCGTACATGATTGTTAAAGTGGTTTTCGGAGTTGGCAGAGAGTATGACAACTTCCGATCCCGGTCTCTTCAACAACCAAACGTTATTATAACACCGCGTCATTTAAAATAATTATACTTTCAAAACCAAAATATAATTGTCCATTTCAAAACCCATAAGTACGATATTAATTCCATTTCCAAAACAAATCATTTTGATATTATTTTTATAAAACCCAAATCAATAATATCATTTTTATTTCAAATATATTTCTTTGCCAAAATCATACTGCTTTAAAGATTTTTAATA
Organism: Allium cepa; assembly: GCA_030765085.1. NCBI lineage: Eukaryota > Viridiplantae > Streptophyta > Magnoliopsida > Asparagales > Amaryllidaceae > Allium > Allium cepa. The sequence continues at coordinate 834,620,509 of CM060941.1, forward strand.
TCTGGCAACTGGACATTTGAATTATAGCTTCAAAACATAATACTTCAAAATTCTTAGCATTAAAACTATAACTTCTAAAACTTAAATGGTTTGGATATTCAACGGTATGTAAAATAGTTGATTTTATATTACTTTATAACGTAAAAATTTTCACGGCTTTACAAATTTATTGATTTTAAATTAAACCTAATCCATACATTTTAAATTCACTTCAGTTTCCAAAACCACTTCAAATTTTACATATTTCAAACTTTAAGTATTACACTTCCAAAATTTAGGATAGGAAATTATTATTCAACCATTTAATGTCCTATTATTTAGTTTTGAAATATCGCATACTAAATCCATAACCATTTGAATAAAACTCAAATTACCTATAACTAAATATTTCCTTTAATCCATTTATAATAGAAATATTCATTTAATTCATTTTGAATAAAATTCCAGTTTTACATATCATACTTTAAAATTTCAAGCATATCAACTTACGGAGTTAAATTCTTAAATACGCTCAATTCCAATTAAATTTCTAATTTACCTTCCAATCTTAATTGATTTAAACCGTTAAACTCTATATATACACAATATCTTAAAACGTATTTAACCAAAAATATAAATACTCCAACTCCATTACTCAACTTATACATAGTATAAATTCAATAATTTAACCATTTAGGTATATATATAGAATAATATTTATGTAATATCAAAAATTAATATTTATTAAACCGTATCCTATCCAAACCATGGAAATTTTTTTTTTCAAAATAATTTATATACATAGACCGCGGTGCCTGTATATAATTTTCTATCCTATGGTCAAGTGATACGGATATTTATCATTTCAATCCGTAATTAAAAATAAAAATTACGGTTGTATATCATTTCAAACCGCAATCCCGAATGAAATGAAGTGCATGCTAACTTGCAGTTTATATAATTAACATCCATTCATCCATTAAAATCATACATCCATTTATTTACAATCATCATCCAATTTAAACAACATCAATATAGAGCATATAAAATATAACAGATAATAAATAACAGGTATTAGCTAACAGTTTATATTCAATAATAAATTTAATAACTGTTTAACTAGCAGTTTATATGCAAATAAATAAATTTTAACTGTCAAATTTTATGCAATAATAAAATTAAATAACAATTTAATTTAAATAAATGCAATCTAACTGAGATGATGAATAAATTATGCCAAACAGTCATAGATGAATTTCTACTCATATCATAAATCAATTTAACAAACATAAGAAATCTTAGAAGTTGTGAGTGGATTAAAACCCTCACCTTTTGAGTTTAAATTAAATTCAAATCCAATTTAAACTCAAAAATTGGACGGTCTCCAAATTGGTCCAAACCAGTGCCAACAGATCCGGAATTTTATTACGATCCTAACAAAAAAAATCTCGCGTAAATATGAGTTTGTATGAGAAAGTTACACGTGTTTAATCGTTTGAAAAATAAAATAAAAATTTAAATCAAACAAACATAACCTACCATCACAACTAGACACGTCATCGCCCCCATCTTCATTCACGCGCAAAAACATCTACAGGAAATGAAGCCGAACAAACAACCCTAGCCGCCCCCTACAACGTCCAAACGCCGACCAAAACACGCCGAGCCCGTCGATGCACCTTCACCATCGCTCCAGTCACTTCGGGCCGCCCCTACCCTGAACTCGCGCGTGCCCTTAGGAGTCAGGAACCACCTCCACCGCTGTTTCCTCTGAAAGCGCATCTCGGTGAATTTTGACGCTTATAGCACGAACGAACATCACTGTAGTGGACTGCACGACTCTAGCTTCCTAACGCCACTTCCTGATCGAAGATCGGGTGACGATCCACCATCGGATCGTCAAAACCCTAAAACGAACGACCCATAATCAATCTCAATTTCTGGGAAAACGGTCAATTGGATTGAAAAACGAATTCCAGTAGAAGATTATGTTCATTGAGGACTTCAATATATAATTTTTCTGGAATTTTCTGAGAACTTTGAATTTTTACTTTGATTTTTAAATTGTGTTTGGATCTAAGATTTTGCATCCATTGAGGAAGAGAAAGAGTTGAGGAAATGAACGTACAACAAATGAGGATAGATGGAGGCTAGGGTTTAGAATTGGGTTTATATAGGTAGGTTAGAAACTTGAATAGATGGATCGGGTTGGATATACGTGCTAACGCTAACGTGGCCCAAAAAGCCCGTTTTGATCCCAGAATGCAATTGGGTAAACCCATATATCAAAATAAGCAATTTAAAATATTCTGAACGCGTTGGAAAAAGTTTCACGTCCAAATTCCATCGTATGAAAAAGTTATGCTGAAATCAATATTTCCAAATTGATTTCAAATTGATTTCAATTAAATCGATTTCAAGGCGTTTCGCGTTTGTACGATCAAGCGACAAGTCTGATCGCTACGAAACTTGAAACCTTACAATAATTCACTGTTACGGATCCGATGAATCTGGTTTCGTCGAAATACGAGTCCGTGACAAAGTGGCTATTTTTATATTAATTAAATAAATTAAGAATTAGAAAATAAATCCAAATTTTATATTTCAGTTTCAGAATTGGAAATTTTTATCACTTATGATTCCTCGATCATTTACAATGATTCTAAACAAATTTAAAAATGTAAATTTAGATGATTCATTTATAAATTTCAATATTAATTCTCAATTTCATTAAATTCAAAATTATAAATTAACTTTCTAATAATTCTGTTAAATTAAATGCATCAATGATTATTCCATTCATATTTCAAATAGGAGGGTTTACTATTGGATTTTAAAATATTACATAAATATTTCCAAATTTTCAACTTAATTTTTAATTTAACGTAATAATTAAAATTTGATTTCATTTCATTTTCAATAAATCTAATTATTATAAATTAAATCAATTAACTCACTATTTAAGTTTCAAATTCTAAGATTCATAAATCTTATCATCTTCCCGTATTGATTTCACAATTAATCACAATTATTAAAATAACGCTTAATAAATACGATCCTATAATTTCATTTTCAATTAGTGTAACATTCATTTACTTATTACAGATTCTAATTCCATTAACAAATAAGCAGGTAATATATGTTACAAATTTTGAATTAATCACTATTCATTATTATTTACTTTAATTTAGCATTAATTACCTTGCATTAACATTGTTACTTAAAATCCCTATCCAATTTCAATAAATATTCAAATGAATACATTTACTCTTTTCGGTTATGTCATTAATCAAGGCATCATTATTGGTAATGAGTGAATTTACTAGCAACCCACTAATATAATCTTTAATATACTTGTATATTATTATTTCACCCTTTTATTTCCCATTATAAATATATGCACACATACAAATTAAGATTCTAAATCCAATTAGTTATTCCATCTAGGCTCCATTCCTTCACTTTTTGCATAATTAGCATTTCCTATTCAATTTGTTACATCCACTTATATTCACTTTATGAATAAATTGGTATTCCATTTAATCCATTAATTACTAACTTTAATTATTGCAATTTATTATCTAACATACAATTTGAATCTATTTTCAAATTTTCACCTTTCAATTAATTAACACCTTACAATAGTTAAATAAAAAGGGATTGTACTAAATAATAATTTTTATTTTCATTGATGAATCCAATACTTGCCTTTATTTACTTATTTCTAACGTTATATCCAAATGCAACAATTTCCAACATTACAATTAATTTCAATATATAATTCAATTTGTAAATTTTAATTACCCTTGATACATCTAATTTCAACATTCTCTTTCATATAAATAAATAAGATTTCTATTTCTTTCTAAATTTAAATTAAAATCCTATTAATTTAATTCCTTTTAAACATCGAATTTACACGGGTCGTTAAACTCTCCCACACTCAAAACTTTTCATCCCCGAAAAGGAAAAGAAGGGAAAAGAAGAATTAAATAACAATACATCTTATTCAAAATATTTAACTTATAAACAATAATTTACTAAATTTATTACCTTAAATAAAATATAACGTTTAATAATCATTATATCTTTTTATACTTAAATAAATAAAGTTTGTAAAAACATTTCAAAAAATTCTAAGTCCAAAATTTACGAAAAATTTCGGCAGAGTCTCCTTTGTACGGAGAGGCTCGGGAGAAAATTTAATATCAATATAACAGTATATACCATATATTTTACAATATAATATATATCCCAACTCGGGAAAATATTTAAAATAGCGCTATAAACCGTAATCCGAAACGTACCTATTTGTCGGGCAAGTTACGCTTATTTATGGAACCAAAGTAGTAGCAATTGCTTCCATAACCTGTATTTCACCTATAAAAATCCAAAGGGTTAACAATTTATATAAAGTGAAATTTTTAAGTGGTTTTAATCACTAACAACAAATCAATACAACAACCCTCAATTTCAATAACAGCATACACAACAAATACAAAGCAACCATTCAATCAAACAAACGAATAGTTGTTCGGGTCCAAAACATTTAAATTGTACGGAACGAAGAATAAACTACTAGCGCATCATTTACTCAACTATCTTAGATGAAACTAAATAGATTATTCATTCATCCAAACCCAATTTTAAAGTTGTTGGGTGCATTTCCACTACCGAGCCAACCCCCTCTCTCATGCTTGCCGAACCACCTCATCACCAACCTAATCCACCTACCACCGGTCCAAACCCAACTCTTCACTGGACCAACCTACTCCACCTATCACCGGACCACGTCCCACCGAACCAACCCTCTCCCAAGCATGACCGAACCAATCCACCACCGGACCATGCGCCACCGAACCAACCCTCTCCCAAGCATGACCGAACCAATCCACCACCGGACCATGCGCCACCGAACCAACCCATATGCCCAGCCTCCACCGGACCAAGCTACATTCATCTACCACCGGACCGAAGCGCTACCGGACAAAGGCGTTGCCGAACCAACGTTTCCAGGCCAGATTGCTTCAGCCCAGGCCCACCAGCTGCTATATACATCCAGGACCCCTGCCCCCGGCCTCACTCTATAAATAGAGGGGCAGGGGTACAACAATGGCAGAGAAGTTTGAGAGCTCAAGCACGGATAGAACTTTCAAACAACTTTCAATTACTTGTAATCAAAGCTTTGTACTTGTAATCTGAAGGGAAAAGGAGAATAACATATAAAGTGGACGTAGGCACGTTCTGGCCGAACCACTATAAATCTGTGTGTCTTTTACAGTTTAGCCCCTGCTTTTTATATATTTGTGTAAATCACCCAAATCACTAGAAACAACATAAAATCAACTAATTCATACGACTCGGAGTTGTTTGCCAATTTTTTATGCAAACATTTTTGGTGCTTTCACTGAGAGCAGGAGCTCGAAGCTTCAGCTTCTCCCACTCAACCCTTTTTCTATCAACATCGTTCATTGCTTGGAAAACATGCCTCCCAGACGGAAGAAAGATTCTAACAAAGGAAAGAACATCGCAACTGGCAGTATCCCAGATCCAGTGATCGGAGACCAAGACAATCGTCCAATTCCAATAGCAAATTTAAATCAGGCAAATCCGACAGCCCCTGCTACGGAACAACCAATTACAAGGGCGGATCTGGACAGGGTTGTGGCTGAAGTAACTAACCGCTTCGCATCTCAACAAGAAGCCTTGGTGGACCAGCTCATGTCACGCTTAAGGGATACTGAAGAATCCAACCGCAACACTGAATCATGGGGTGAGTCCCGGTCTGGAGGATCTGGGAGGCGACAAAGGTCTTTCTTCTTCGAAGAGGCTAACAACAAAAACAGTCATGGTAGGAGCCGAGCCCGGACTCAGCCCGAATTCCGACCCGAGTAAACACTTGGAACCGAACCCAACGGAGGAGGTGCCATGCAGGTGTCGGATGTAGCTGAGCCTGTCATGCTACCTAACCATGAAAACACCAGTAGACGGGGCCGAGCTGGAGTCAGACCCGAGGAAGTGCTGAGAATAGAACCCAGCAGGGAAGATCAAGGCAAGGGCCAACTGTGGCTGACCCCAGCATGCCCCCAGAAGACCAGAGGCAGCCGTTGAAGAATGTTAGGAGTGACAGACGATACCATCCCTATAAGTCGTCTGGACGAAATAAGTCCCGCAGGGAAGAACCAAACTCATTTCTATCCGCTCCAAGTTCTGATGAAAGGATGGCGCGATTGTTCAGAGAGTGCGTCCAACGGGAGCAAAGGGATCGAGGGATAGGTGCTAGGGTAACCAGCCCCTTCACCCGCAATATCGAAACCGCCATCACCCTCCAGGAATGGAAAATGCCAACAATGGAACCTTACAAGGGAAACTCTGACCCCATAGTACACTTACAGAGATACACCCAGCATATGCTCATGAGCGGAGCAACGGAGGGAGTATTGTGTAAATGCTTCCCACTTTTCTTGGCAGATCTAGCTACCTCCTGGTTCCGCCACCTAACCCAAGGGTCCATCAGCTCATGGGAAATGTTGAAAGAAAAGTTCCTCAGCCAGTTCCGCATTCATGTGGAGCAACCCAAGGATGCTTATTCCTTATCTAATATCAAACAGAAGCCCGAAGAGACAGTGCAACAATATTTAACCCGATTCAATGCCGCAACGGCCGCAGTCCAAGATGCAGACGAGAAACTTATCCTAGTGGCCCTCCGCAGTGGTGTACATCCGGATACTAAATTTGCTAGAAGACTAACCAAGGAAAAACCATTTACTTTACCTGATTTCTTTTATAAAGCTGGAAAGTATACGAGACTGGAAGATGCTGCCACTGAGAGGCAGTCAGGGCAACAGACTATGACAGCTCCAGACAAGGTTCCAGCTACAGCAAAGGATGTTCGGAGAAGTGACTCTAGAGACAGTGCTGGGGGCAAGAAGGGAGAAAAGCGCTTATACCGACCAGGACCAAGATTTTACTCCTACACTCCTTTGAATGAAACAATCGAAAACATCTTCCTAGCCACTCAAGACGAAGTTAGATACAAGCGCCCCCCGCACAAGAAGGAGTCAGATAACGCACTCAAGTCTGGAAAGTTCTGCCGATTCAACGAATCTCGTGGGCATGACACCAATGAATGCCATCATCTTCGGGACTTGATCGAAGAGCATATCAGAAGGAAGAGACTAGAGCGCTATGCGAAGGGTCAGAACAGGACTTCAACTCCTGCCAATAAAATCCCAGGGCTGCCCCTCCCGGAAGTAGGCGGAGGAAATCGCAACACCAACGGCTCCAATCAAGAGAATATAATGGGCCTTACCATATCAGGAGGACCACACATCGCCGACGAAAGCTGGGCAGATATGGAGAGATAGGTAAGTCACTTAGAAAGAATGAAGGCTACGTCAATTCCGTTACGGAAGAACGCCACCCGAAACGGAAGGTGAATGATGACATCACATTCAGTAGGCATGATCTAGAGGGAAGGCAGCACCCTCACATGGATCCCATGGTCACCTCTGCCTGGTTCGGTCCTGCCAAGGCTTTCCGAATTCTAGTGGACACTGGAAGCTTAGTAAATATCCTATTCAGGCATGCTTTTGACAAAATAAAGCTGTCAATGAAGGATGTGTCTCCCTGCAACAAACCGCTACATGGTTTCACTGGGGATGCGAAGATGCCCCTCGGGCAACTGGATCTCTTTGTCGAAATAGGAAGTCATCCCCGCTCCGTTGTGCGAAAACAAACATTTGTGCTAATAGAGAACCACTCGGACTACAACGCCATTTTGGGAAGACCAACGTTGTCTGACTTCCAAATTGTCCTAGCCCCGTGGTACCTGAAGATGAAATTTCCAACAGACAACGGAATAGGAGAAGTAGAAGGGGATCAAGACGCCGCTCGAGATTGCTATGTGACTAAACTTCGCAATAACCACAGAAAAGATAAAGGGAAAAATGCAGAGACTACTCTCTGCATAAAAAGCTTGGAAGCATAGCAACTAAAGAAAGCCCATCCTCTTCGATATACCAATGATCCTTTCAATGAATTAGACCTCGGGGACAAAGAGGAGGAGGCCACCGCCGGGCCTGCAGAGGCCATGCAATTTATATCTGTAGACAAACATGACCCAAATAGACTGCTAAGAGTCGGGTCTCAGTTAAGAGCGGAATTAAAGGATCAACTCATTGATTTTCTTCGCCACAACACGGATGTATTTGCATGGACGCACGCTGACATGACAGGAATCTCCCTAGACGTAGCATGCCACGTGCTGAACATCGATCCCACCATGGTGCCAGTAAAGCAGAAAAAGAAAAGCATGGGGGCGGAACGATCAGCAGCCCTCGAGGAAGAAATAAAGAACCTACTTGCCAATAACTTCATACGAGAAGCCATCTACCCGGAATGGATCGCCAACCCGATACTGGTAAAAAATGCTAATGGGAAGTGGCAAACATGCATCGACTTCTCCAACTTAAATAACGCTTGTCCAAAGGACTGTTTCCCACTCCCCCGAATCGATCAGCTCGTGGACAGCACAGCCGGACACGAACTCTTATCCTTTATGGACGCATACTCAGGATATAACCAGATCCCTATGCACGCCCCCGATCAAGACCACACTAGTTTCATCAATGACCAGGGATTGTACTGCTACAGAGTAATGCCTTTTGGACTTAAAAACACCGGAGCTACTTATCAGCGCCTCGTCAACAAGATGTTTGCGAAACTAATAGGACGAACTGTGGAAGTTTATGTGGATGACATGCTGGTAAAATTGAGGAAAGCCAACGATCATATAAACCACCTGGAAGAGATGTTTCAAGTACTTCGCCAATATGGAATGAAGCTGAACCCCCTAAAGTGCTCATTTGGAGTATCGTCGGGAAAATTCTTGGGATTCATCGTCCATGCCAGGGGGATTGAAGCAAACCCCGAACAAGTTCGAGCTTTGCAAGATATCAAGATACCATCCACTCGAAGAGAGATGTAAAGCCTAAATGGGAAAGTGGCCGCCCTAAGCAGGTTCATCTCTAAAGCAACCGACAAATGCATCCCTTTCTTCAAAGCTCTAAAGAAAGACACAGGAAAGTTCAAATGGACTGACGAATGCTCGACAGCCTTCCTTAACTTAATTGAACACCTCCAAAGACCACTAGTACTCTCAACTCCAAATGAAGGCGAGGAACTATACCTATACCTTGCTGTATCGTCCCATGCTTTAAGCGCCGCTTTGGTGAGAGAAGACAACCGCGCGCAGCGGCCCGTATACTTTGTAAGGAAGAGATTTACAGGGGCAGAGGCCAGATACCCTAAACTTGAAAAGCTAGCGTACTATTTGCTAATCACGTCACGGAAACTGCGACAATATTTCCAATCTCACTCCATCAGAGTTTTAACCGATCAATCGCTAAGGCAGGTACTCCATCGCCCCGACACTTCTGAGCGACTACTTAAGTGGTGCATTGAACTGAGTCAATATGATATCACCTACCATCCTCGCACCGCTATCAAGGAGCAAGCCATAGCTAATTTCATTGCCGATTTCACTACTAACGAAGGTAAGGAGCAGTCTGAAATAGCAGAAAATATCAAGTGGAATCTCTTCGTTGATGGAGCATCAAATGAACAAGGCTCGAGGGCAGGTGTTGTGATAATCACCCCCAGGGGAAGGAAGCTGCACTACGCCCTAAGGTTGGAGTTTGCTGCCACCAACAATGACGCAAAATACGAAGCAGTGATAGCCGGATTAGAACTTGCCCTGGAGATTGGAGTCGATTCTTTATGTCTCCATAGTGATTCTCAACTTATTGTAAATCAAATACTGGGAGAATTCCAGGCTCGAGGAGAATGACTCACAGCATTTCTAAAGAAGACCAAGCTGCTGCTCAATCAATTTGATCACTATTTAATCAAACACATTCCTCGAGAAGAGAATCAGGAGGCCGACGAACTGGCAAAACAAGCTAGCATGAAGGACGACACTGCTTCCCGAACAATAACCATCTCAAAGCAACTGGCCCCGAGCTACGAGCCAATGAATATGATAGCTGCAATTGAAGAAGAAACTTGGATGACCCCCATCCAGAAGTGCTTACAAAGTGGCACACTGCCCGACGGACGTAACGAAGCTAAGAAAATCTTAAGAAAAGCTTCCCGCTACACATTACAAGAAGGCATCCTCTATCGGCGCGGCTTCTTTAATCCCTTATTAAGGTGTATCGCTGGAAGGGAAGCCAGGGAGGTCTTGTCCAACATCCATCAAGGAAGTTGCGGAGATCACACCGGAGGACAGACTCTAGCAAAGAAAATACTCCGATACGGGTATTACTGGCCCACTTTAAACAAAAACGCCTTAGACTTCGTCAAAAGATGTGACAGATGTCAGAAATTTGCTAAGATTTCTCGACTACCAACAAATGAAATTACTCAAATGACCAGCCCTTGGCCCTTTGCAATATGGGGAATTGACTTGATTGGCGAACTGCCAATGGGCCGAGGCAGAGCCAAATATGCCATAGTGGCAGTCGACTATTTCACCAAATGGGTGGAAGCGGAACCTCTAAATAAAATATCTTTGGCAAAAGTTATTAACTTCTTGTTCAAAAATGTTTTATGCAGGTACGAGGTTCCACTCAAAATCATATCGGACAATGGACTTCAGTTTGACAGCGAGGAATTCACCGACTGGTGCCAAGAGCACGGAATTCACAAAAGTTTCTCATCTGTGGCTTACCCCCAGGAAAACGGACAAGTCGAAGCTGTCAACAAAATCCTCAAAACCCTAATCAAGAAGAAACTTGAAAAGTCAAAGGGTGCTTGGGTGGATGAACTTCCTACGGCACTTTGGGCCTACCGCACATCTTACAGAACATCAACAGGACATACTCCTTTCTCTTTGGCATACAGATCGGAGGCCATGCTCCTAGTTGAAACTGTAGTGCCTTCCCACCGTAGGATGCACTACAACCCTGAAGAGAATGAAGAACTCCTCCACATGTCTTTGGATCTAATTGAAGAAAGAAGAAATGATGCAGCACTTAAAGCGGAAGCTCACAAGAAAAAAGCTGCAGCATAATACAACTCCAAAAGTCAAGCACCGCAGCTTACAAGAAGGAGATCTTGTCCTCAAGCGGATCATCCCGCGCCCCGGAGCGCTAGATCCAATCTGGGACGGACCCTATGTAATTCATAAAGATCTCCACAACGGAGCTTATATTTTGTCAACAGTGGACGGAGAGGTGTTCCAGAGGGCATGGAACATCCAACACCTCCGTCGATACTTTTCTTAACTTGTACTGCCCATATGAAGTGAATTAACAAAGAGAATCAGTGGACGTAGGCATTTTCGTGCCGAACCACTTTAAAAATCTTGTCTCTTTCTAACTTGTTCCTTTATATCTTGGCTGCTTGTTAAGCTTTATCCTTTTCTGTTGAACAAAATCATGTATAACGACATTTCAATTCTGGACACTTCACAGCGCAACCTCACCTGGACAAGACCCAACAGGTACTATGCGAATCTATGCACTCGCCAGTGAGACACTTTTGCTCCAGCATCCCTCTGTTGTGGGTTAACTCATTGCTCGCGACAGCCCTCAAAGCCAACTGTAATGAGCCGATTATAAGCCATCAAGAAGGACAACTATAGCCGATGGCAGCTCATTACAGCGTTCGGCTCGCCGGCAACTGTGAACCTACTTTAAGCCCTGACATAAGGTGTGGCCAGCCAGGGGTAGTTCACGGTTGACGATCGACACCCACGCTAGCCGGCCACAGTAAATCGAATAATACCCACGATTACGGGCCATAATGGCTCGGGTAGTTACTGTGCGCGATCTCGGCTCCGATATGTCTTAAGTGCGGCTGTGGTAAAAAAGATAAACTCCCCGCAGAGGCGTAAGATGGGTGACAAATGTCTCCAAGACCCACAGCTAGGGAAAGTGACTACAAAACCCGTTTTCCACGAACTTAAGCATATCGACGGCCTTCCATGATTGAAAGTTTTACTATTTCTTATATTTCCATTTTATTTATAAAAACTTTCCTCCTATCCTCTATAACGATCCCTAAAGTACAGGACATAGAATAGGAGATGCCTGCCGATGGAAATAGGAATCCACAACTAGATGACATGACACTCAGCTGCATTCCATACTCAGCTACACAAGACTTTCAAAGCTACCATACACAGCTAAAACTCGAAGGCAGTACTTTCTTCTTTTATATATAAATACGTAGCTATAATTTATGCGCACATCACACCAACATTACCTAACATAAGTTATTGTTTAAGCAAGAACTTAACGTTAAACACAACTAAATCACTAGCACATGCAGAGCTATATTTCTTATGCAACACATCAAAGTAACAAAAGCATTCAAATATAGCAGAATCAGTCTGTGTTATGAGATTACATGTCAAAAAAGCCGTTCATTATGAATGATATAATTACAACCCAAAAGTACATTAATGTTTTGGGACTAGTATATACAGGAATGTCAAACAGACCAAATAAAAAAGTCAACTACATCGGGGCTCCATCTCTATCCTGCCCGCCATCCGGATCTACTTAACTGCAGGGTCAGAACTCCCCGCATGTACTCCAGAGGTCCTGCCTGCCCAATTCAGAAAAGAATCCATCTATAGTCACAAAAGATAAGCAATCAAATCATGAAAAGACTAAAAAGGAAGACATACCAGCGTCTGCTCCCTGATCATCGTCATCTAGCTGCACGCCTACCTCATCCGCAGCAAGCAGCCACATGCCCTCCTTAACCGCCACCTTCTCTTCCTTAGTGAATTGGGCCGTAACCACATCCATCCTGAAAGCCCCACCACCTTCCTTATCCGCATCGGCCTTAGCCTCCTCCAAAGCCCGAAGATATATTCTAGTCATGACCCGGGGATAGTCGTCCATCCAGGACAGGTTGCCCTGCCTCCAAGTTCGGAAATACATGTCCTGGAGCACTCATCCATCATCCCCTCGTTCTCCTCAAACTCTTTCATCCGGGCCTCAGAAGCCGACAGCCGTGCGACGGCAGCATCTCTCTCCAATCGGTATCTCAAGCAATCAGCCTGAAGGAATTTCCGCATCACTTCCATCTCCTCCTTCAGCTTGGCCTGAGCAAGCTCTGCGGCATCAAGCCTCCTAGATAACTCCTCTACCTGCTCAAGATCCGCGCTCCGAACCTCATCCACCATTGCGATGGCCATATCAATTCGTTCTTTGCAAGCAGCCTCCATTTTTCGCAACTCAGCCTTGCTAGCCTCTTCCATGGTTTTCCTTAGTCGTCTGGAGGCCGCCTCATGTTGGGATATCTGGATAGCCTGATCCGCAAGCTGTTAGGCCTGATCAGAAACCTTTAGCCACAACCGAATGTTAGCACTTCCGATTTCCTCTCCAGCCTTGGCCAGTCGAGCGTGATGTTCCATTAGCCTCTTGGTCTCTTCAGCCACCCAATCGATGTTTGCCTTGGCCTCATTCCCCATAGTCACAATCCGAGTAGTAAGCAAATCGAGGTCTAAGGACTTAGCCTCATCAAGCACCCGTACCATGGGATTGCGGGGAAGAAGATGCTCACCCATGGCCTCGTCAAAAGAGATGTCCTGAAAACTAGGGTCCAAATCCGGGTGACCGGCAAATGGGTTGCGAACCAAACCAGGATGGTCTATCGGGGTGACGGTTGGATTTTCGGACGGATGTGGGGAAGGTATAAACTCAGTATCTTCCTCAGTAATATCATGGATAGGCTGGACTGGAGGCTGAGGGCCAGGTGAAGGTTCAAACGAAGATCGCCCCCTTTTCCTCTTTTGCATATCTTCTTCAATAACTCCGAGAAGAGGGCGACAGCCAACCACATCTCCGGTACGGCTTGTTGACGGCTTTGGTTTGGCGGAAGCTTTGAGTAACTTATACTGTTCAAGGCGGTGCCGAATATCTGATGTCTTGGCCACCTTACCCGTTCCTGGAATAAAAACCAAGTGTTACAAGCATGCATGAAACTATGATCCGAGAAATATGTTAAGTTAAAAGGAATAGAAAAACGCGCTTATTTTACAAACCCTGATGGGGAGTGGGATACTGAAATAAGTCCTGAATCTCATTCCAGGACGGGAGCTGGCTATAAAATATTACTAAGTCCTTATCATAAAGGGAGTCTACAGAAGTTAAGAATTCACCTTGAACCGCCGGAGTTGCCTTAGCTGAAATACCCTTAGAAGATAGACGGGCACCCGTCCCGGCCTTATCAGACTTCTTTGATTTCTCCACCGAGGCCGGCCTTTCCCCCAACCCCTCGAAAGCTTGGCAGAATGTATCATCCGTCCACTCTTGAATCTCGTCTGCTTGCCCAGAAGGAAAAGCCTCGGCGCCATCACCACCACCATCACCTTCTCTATCGTCTCCACTCTCTGCCTCTCCTCCTACATCGCCTCCTTCGCCTTCACCTCTATCCTCCTCTACGTCTTCCTCCCCCGGAGTAATTGGGCACGTGCTAGGGGAAGGGCCGTCGGACTTCTTGAGCTTCTTACCTCCGACAACTGGAGGTTTTGTGAAAGGCTTCCTCTTGCCACTTTTCGCCGTGGCCCCTCCTTTAGCTTGAGAAGCCCTCTCTTCCACCGTATCCCTCTTCTTGACCACGGACTGATGTGGCAGGATCAGGTTGAGCCCCAAAAGTGTAGCGTTCCTGATCAAGTAAGCAGCCGACCTATCTCTTCCTGAAATAGCTTCTATTTCCGCTGCCGTCTGAAACAGGAAATCATTCTCCACGACCGCAAAACCACCTGTCGCTAGCAAGAAATAAAAACACATAAGTAGAAGCATTGCAACCAGAACGGAAATTATAAATAAAGCCTTGACTTACATCCGGAGGTGAAGCGACGGATAGAAACGGAGTCATCCCTAACGAAAAACTATTCCTTCTTAAACATGCTGTACTTCGAATACAAGTCTAGGACGGGCTTGAAGGATACGGCCGATTCCAAGCTGATATATGGAGACCCCTTCTTGTAGCCCCTCAGATTATAAAGATACCGGATCTCCCGGTTGGAAGGAGGACGCCCGTATCTCCTCTGAAAGATGACGAAAAGACTCACCAGAATGGCGTAGGAGTTAGGCTGAAGCTGGAATGGAGCCACCTTCAGATATGTGATGAAGCTAACTATCCAGGCGTTGAGAGGCGGGATAGCACCACACATGCAACGATATCTGCTGTAAGCAAAGTAGCCTTCAGGGGGGTCATACGGCATCACTCCTTCCCCCGGCAGTAGCATGTGCGCTCTATCGATCCCAAAGGAACGGGATATAACATCAAGCTGCTCCTCTTGGAGGGAGCTAGGAAAACAGTTGGGCGGGGAATTCAAGAGCTCCTGGGGGCCATACCCATCTACTAGCGATCTCGGAGCAGGCCCATGACGTTCGGCCCGAACTGGGGGCACTGTGGAGGACTCTTCTCTGTCCTTGGACTTCCTTTTATCTGATCGAGTTTCTGCTTTGTGAGACATTATCTGCAACACCAAAAAACAAACGCACTGTTAAAATGAGGAGTATAAAGATATAGGTAAACAAAGGCATGTGGTCTGGAATTTCGCTCGAATTCAAAACTCAAGGGATGAAAGTTTTCAGGTTCATTCGGTAGCACAAGACCGAAAGACCATTCGACACTCACACCACGGAGCTCATTCGGTAAAGCAAAGCACGAGACTCATTCGGCACTTGAGCTCCAAGGACAGAGTAAAACCTCATTCGGCAATTTAAAGACGAAAGGACATTCGGCATAGTAGACCCTCACCTGGTTCGGCCAAAGTAAGAATTTATTCGCTAACACGTTCGATTCGGCAGGGACGATGGTTTGATTCAGCAAAACAGGGAGTTGGTTCGGCTAATGGGGAAAACGAAAGCGTTGAACCCCTATTTATAGGCAAATATTAATGACCGGACCAGGTGGTTCAACGATAGAAACCGGATGGAAGCACCCAAGTTCAAAGCAAAGCACGCCATGTACATGCACATGCCCTACTTTGGGGGGCAAGTGTTGGGTGCATTTCCACTACCGAGCCAACCCCCACTCTCATGCCTGCCGAACCACCTCATCACCAACCTAATCCACCTACCACCGGTCCAAACCCAACTCTTCACCAGACCAACCTAATCCACCTATCACCGAATCATAGGGTCATCGGACCACGTCCCACCGAACCAACCCTCTCCTAAGCATGACCGCAACAATCCACCACCGGACCATGCACCACCGAACCAACCCTCTCCCAAGCATGACCGAACCAATCCACCACCGGACCATGCACCACCGAACCAACCCATATGTCCAGCCTCCACCGGACCAAGCTACATTCATCTACCACCGGACCGAAGCGCTACCGGACCAAGGCGTTGCCGAACCAACGTTGCCAGGCCAGATTGCTTCAGCCCAGGCCCACCAGCTGCTATATACATCCAGGACCCCTGCCTCCAGCCTCACTCTATAAATAGAGGGGCAGGGGTACAACAATGGCAGAGAAGTTTGAGAGCTCAAGCACGGATAGAACTTTCAAACAACTTTCAATTACTTGTAATCAAAGCTTTGTACTTGTAATCTGAAGGGAAAAGGAGAATAACATATAAAGTGGACGTAGGCACGTTCTGGCCGAGCCACTATAAATCTGTGTGTCTTTTACAGTTTAGCCCCTGCTTTTTATATATTTGCGTAAATCACCCAAATCAATAGAAACAACATAAAATCAACTAATTCATACGGCTCGGAGTTGTTTGCCCATTTTTTGTGCAAAAAAAAGTATTTTACCCAAACAAACATAACCAAACAACAACAATCCAAACAACAATCAACTTAACTTATTATAAATTTCATTCCATACCTTTGCTGTTTGAGTTTCTTTTTACTTATACAATGATTTATCCCTTTAAATTTACATTTACTCATTAATGTTTTCTTCATTTATTTTTACTTATTACTTATGATTATTCAATTCCATTAACTCAGGTCATGTCAGTTCCTTTTATTTCGTTATAATTATTCATTCATTTATTATTGCATGCCCTCATTTATTTACATTTGTTTATCAATAGTATTCATGTCCCATTTAATTTCTTAGCATTTCCATTTTATTAACTTAAGTTGATATTCATCTAATTGAATTACTTACCTTTAATTATATTCACTTATAGTAAAATTTCAATTATAACTTAAGTTTATACATTAAGTTCTCATTTAATAGAAAATTCATTGGATACTTCATTACCTACTTTTACTTGTACAATTTCCATTACATTCTTTATTAAACATTTCAATTTTTATATCTGGTAAGTTATATATGTTACAGAAAATGCAAATGAACTTATACAAGTTTTATCTCATCCTTTAATTAAATTTAATGTTCAAAAATATTACTCTTTGTTTCATATGTTACAAATTTCAAATTTCCTTTAATTCCCATTTATAACTTAGCATTTAAATCTCTTATTTTATTTAGAGTTTCAACTATTAGTTAAATTCTGTTTCACTACAATAATTGAAACAATTAATTAATGGAAATTTAAGAATTTAATACCTGGTTAAATTTTCAATTTATTTTTAAAACAATAGATAAATATATTCTTACAACTTATATATCTCTAATTATATTTAATACAATTCAAAATTTATATATTTTCAAAAATGAATCTGCAGTAGAACTATTACAGTGGCCTTTCCCCTTCGAAACTCGAAAATGAAAGTCGATGATGCGGCCACCATCACCGAAATTATTTTCCAATGACAGAGAGGAAAGTACAAAACTTATTCTCTCCAAAATCTTCTTTAAAACAGCTCTTCCGAATTATATTAAATATTTATATCAGAAAATACTTATAAACAATATTATTATATTCTAAAACTTATTCGAAAAAAAAATTCAAAACCCCGGATCTTTAGTTCTAAATTTTCAAATTTCATTTATTTTATTTTTCAATCTTATTTCTACTAGTATTTATACACTTTATTACCTAACAACCAATCTATTGCAGCCAAATATAGACATCACTAGAAATTTTTTATTTTATATATAGAAAATATAATTGGCAAAATTATTTCATTCACCTATATTAAAACAAATATTATGTCGGTCT
The DNA here is from genome assembly GCA_030765085.1 of Allium cepa. NCBI lineage: Eukaryota > Viridiplantae > Streptophyta > Magnoliopsida > Asparagales > Amaryllidaceae > Allium > Allium cepa. The sequence goes on from CM060941.1 coordinate 834,638,607, forward strand.
GTCCTATTAAGTGTTTAGAAATCCCTATTGATGTCAAAGCGTCCCATGCATCAACCATAATTTACAAATACAAAACGGAACAGATACACAATATCAAAATGTTTTTATAACACTATCAAATACGATCTCTCATATATATACACTCAGTGACTCCCATAGGGTATCACTACCCTATTAGTAAAGAGTCAAACCCCACAAAGCTAAGGTTTATCGCTAAACCAAAGCTTTGATACCAGATGTAACATCCCGCCTTTTTCGCACGGTTTAAATCGACACACATGCCAATTCAAACCATACGGAAGGGCGGATTGTTATGGGGTAAATAAGAAAAATAGAGAAGAAATAAAATAAAAAAGTATCTCACAGCGGAAGGATAAAATATAATAATCAATATATAGTTCATAAAACTTTTTACAAACATTTGCTTCTTCTTTATACAATAAATATCAGAGTTCACATACCAATAAATATCAATGCAGCGGAATTAAATGGTGTAGTGGAATAATAGTAGATAGTAGTAATACAAATCTTCGTCTTCGTTCTCCAGAGCTAAAACTTCAAATCCTGAAACGCTCGGACTGACCCGAGCGAATTGAGAAGACAAAACACTCGAGTCAGAACTAAAAGATCTTATGTAAGTTAAATCAACAGAAATAAATATGAGTGTAGTAACTCAAGAGATTCTCGGGATTTACATCTCCTAAGGATCCGCTAAACTATTTACTATGTAGTATATTACGCTATTATAATAATGTCTAATTGTAAAATAAACTTACTTTTAAATAGCGTTAAGGAGTGACCCAATATTTACCTCAACATAATAATAGTCCCAGTAGTCCATCGAATATCGTAGTCCCTCCTGATCGGGAAGCCACCAGAGGATAACACACGGGCTACGGGAGAAATCCAAACACGTACAAGGCGCGATGGGGTAGGTGACATGGCACAACTAGGCAATGCCAGGGTAGATATACCAATTGCACATCCGGGCTGGTGGAAACGCGCAGCGCGCAACTACCGCCCACCTCGAACAAACTCCCCAAAATCAAAAATAAAGGTGGCCACCGAATCAATCCAAAGTCAAAGTATAGTATCGAAGAGGAGTGTCCGATCAGAGGAATGACCTCATTGGCCCGTGAATCGCTCCTGTTTTAGTCACCTTATGCCAACTCACGGGAGTTGGGTCCACGTATTTACCTCAAAGGAAACGCCGCCACCATGCTACTTCATTCTGGAATCTCCACCGCGTAAACGGTTGTTAAAGTGGTTTTCGGAGTTGGCAGAGAGTATGACAACTTTCGATCTCGGTCTCTTCAACAACCAAACGTTATTATAACACCGCAGTCATTTAAAATAATTTTACTTTCAAAACCAGAATATAATTATCCATTTCAAAACCCATAAATACGATATTAATTCCATTTCCAAAACAACTCATTTTGATATTATTTTTATAAAACCCAAATCAATAATATCATTTTTATTTCAAATGTATTTCTTTTCCAAAATCATACTGCTTTAATGATTTTTAATATCTGGCAACTGGACATTTGAATTATAACTTCAAAACATAATACTTCAAAATTCATAGCTTTAAAACCATAACTTCTAAAACTTAAATGGTTTGGATATTCAACAGTATGTAAAATAGTTGATTTTATATTAATTTATAAAGTAAATAATTTCCACGGCTTTACAAATTTATTGATTTTAAATTAAGTCTAATCCATACATTTTAAATTCACTTCAGTTTCCAAAACCACTTCAAATTTTATATATTTCAAACTTTAAGTATTACACTTCCAAAATTTAAGATAGGAAATTATTATTTAACAATTTAATGTCCTATTATTTAGTTTTGAAATATTGCATACTAAATCCATAACCATTTGAATAAAACTCAAATTACCTATAACTAAATATTTCCTTTAATCCATTTATAATAGAAATATTCATTTAATTCATTTTGAATAAAATTCCAGTTTTACATATCATACTTTAAAATTTCAAGCTATAAGTTCTTTATCAACTTATGGAATTAAATTCTTAAATATGCTCAATTCCAATTAAATTTCTAATCTGCCTTCTAATCTTAAATGATTTAAACCGTTAAACTCTATATATATACAATATCTTAAAACGTATTTAACAAAAAATATAAATAATCCAACTCCATTACTCAACTTACATATATTTTATTTAACAGACTTATACATAGTATAAATTCAATAGTTTAACCATTTAGGTATATATATAGAATAATATTTATATAATATCAAAAATTAATATTTATTAAACCGTATCCTACCCAAACCATGGAATTTTTTTTTCAAAATAATTTATATACATAGACCGCGGTGCCTGTATATAATTTTCTATCTTATGGTCAAGTGATATAGATATTTATCATTTCACTCCATAATTAAAAATAAAAATTACGGTTATATATCATTTCAAACCGCAATCCCGAATGAAATGAAGTGCATGCGAACTTGCAGTTTATATAATTAACATCCATTCATCCATTAAAATCATACATCCATTTATTTACAATCATCATCCAATTTAAACAACATCAATATAGAGCATATAAAATATAACAGAAAATAAATAACAGGTATTACCTAACAGTTTATATTCAATAATAAATTTAATAATTGTTCAACTAGCAGTTTATATGCAAATAAATAAATTTTAACTGTCAATTTTTATGCAATAATAAAATTGAATAACAATTTAATTTAAATAAATGCAATCTAACTGAGATGATGAATAAAATATGCCAAATAGTCATAAATGAATTTCTACTCATATCATAAATCAATTTAACAAATATAAGAAATCTTAGAAGTTGTGAGTGGGTTAAAATACTCACCTTTTGAATTTAAATTGAATTCAAATCCAATTTAAACTCAAAAATTGGACAGTCTCCAAATTGGTCCAAACCAGTGTCAACAGATCCGGAATTTTATTACGATCCTAACAAAAAAATCTCGCGTAAATATGAGTTTGTATGAGAAAGTTACACGTGTTTAATCGTTTTGAAAAATAAAATAAAAATTTAAATCAAACAAACATAACCTACCATCACAACTAGACACGTCATCGCCCCCATCTTTCAGGCACGAGAGTTTGTTTCCTAAGGAAGTATCTGTTGTTGCTGTGACCAAAGAGGAGTCTAAACCACAGCAGGGTGGAAACAAGAAGAGGAAGCAGCAACAGCAGAAGGGTAAGGATGGTCAGAAGAAGCTGAAGCGGGAAAAGACCTGCTATAATTGTCGGAAGAAGGGCCATCTCTCCAAGGATTGCAAGAATCCGAAGGTGTTGTTGAAGTGCTACAACTGTGATAAGCTGGGGCACATTAAGAAGAACTGTCCGGAACCGATAAAGGACAGGCAGATTGTGAAAGCTTATGCTTTGGGGGCTGTTCCATCATCTTCGAAAGCTCCTACTGCTGAAGAGAAGGGGAAGAGTGTGGTGGTTCAAGGTACTCTTTCCATTTGTGGCGTTCCAGTTAGAGTGTTGTTTGATACTGGAGCGTCTCATTCTTTTGTTTGTAATGAGTTGGTAGACCGGTTGGGTTTGGAACTGGATATTGTTGATAGACCATTGGTAGTGACTAATCCAGTTGGGGGTTCGTCTTGTTTGTGTATGCTATGCCATGGTCTAGTTATATCGAGTCATGGTTGCTCTTTTGTTTGTGATTGCTTTGTTCTGAACTTTGCGGGGTTCGGAATTATTTTGGGTATGGACTAGCTTAGGAAGTATGCGGCAAAGGTTGATTGTGAGAGATTGGAGGTGACAGTCGAGAATGTGGAGGGGCGAAAGGTTGTGATACGATGTAAGCATGAAGAAGGCGTCTTCATGAGCTTCATGTATTCGCTGGTTGTTCCACGGGATGGACTGTCATCGATGCCAATCGTGAATGGATTCGAGGATGTCTTTGACGAGGTCAAATGGTTACCGCCGCATAGGGAGATCGAGTTTCGTATCGATCTAGTTGAGGGAGCCAGACCTGTTGTGATGCCTCTTAGGCGGATGGCGCTTAGAGAACCGCAAGAGTTGAGGGTGCAGGTTGATGACCTTATGGAAAGGATTCATTCGACGTAGTGTGTCCGAATGGGGTGCACCAGTTGTGTTCGCAACCAAAGCGGATGGATCGTTGAGGTTGTGTGTCGATTATCGTGAGCTGAATAAGGTGACTAAGAAGAACAAGTATCCATTGCCGAGAATAGATGACTTGTTTGATCAGCTTCACGAGGCTAAGGTGTTTTCTCAGATGGATTTGGCAACGGGATTTCACCAGTTAAGAGTGGCGAAGGATAGTGTGCCGAAGACTGCTTTCAGGACACCATCCGGTTTCTATGAGTGGCTGGTAATGCCGTTTGGATTGACTAATGCACCAACATATTTTGTGGATCTTATGAATAGAGTGTTCAGATATCAGTTGAACAAGTTCGTACTTGTGTTCGTGGATGATATTCTGATTTACTCCAGAACTGAAGAAGAGCACAAGACGCACTTGCTTATTGTTTTGGAAATCTTGCGAAAACATCAGCTAAAGGCTAAGTTTTCGAAGTGTCACTTCTGGAAGAGTGAAGTGAGGTTCTTAGGCCATGTTATCTCTGGAAATGGAATCGCGGTTGATCCCGCCAAGGTGGCAGCAATCCAGGATTGGGTTAGACCTAAGAATGCATCCGATGTGAGAAGTTTTCTTGGATTAGCAGGATATTATCGTCGGTTTATCAAAGACTTTTCCAAAATAGCTGCACCATTAACAGGATTGACGAAGAAGAACCAAGTGTTCTGTTGGGATGATAGGTGTGAGAAAGCTTTTGGAATCCTGAAAGAGCGATTGACGAGTGCTCCTGTTTTGACTATTCCAAGTGGGAATGATGAGATGGTGGTTTACACCGATGCATGTGGTACTGGACTTGGAGCAGTGCTGATGCAGAAGGATAGAGTTGTTGCGTATGCAAGTCGACAACTGAAGCCGCATGAAAGGAATTACCCGACTCATGATTTGGAGTTAGCGGCGATTTTTTTTGCTCTGAAGATGTGGAGACATTATCTATTGGGAGTTCGATTCGAGTTGTTTACAGATCATAAGTCGTTGAAGTATCTTTTCTCCCAAAAGGATTTGAATCTTCGGCAGCAACGATGGCTAGAGTTTTTAGCATCATATGATTTTGGTATAGCCTATACTCCGGGAAAAGGTAACGCAGTAGCTGATGCGTTAAGTCGAAGACATGCAGGATTGGGAGCCATGTTTTCGGAATGGAAGAGTCTCGAGTTTTTAGCTAGATTTGACTTCAGGCCCAGATGTGAATTGGAACCTGAAATGTTGGCAAACTTATCGATAAGGCCTACTCTTGTCGAAAGAATTGGCGAGAGCCAAAAGCGAGACGATAAGCTTGTCAAGATTATCCGTGATTTGGAATCTGGATTGGACCCAGAGAAGGATAAAAGATTCGAAGTCGATCGAGAGGGTTGGCTTCGGAAGCAAGGACGACTAGTTGTTCCCGATATAGATGAATTGAGAAATGAAGTTCTGAGGGAAAGTCATCACTCGAAGTTGACAATTCATCCAGGTGGAAATAAGATGTATCGGGACATGAAGAGAACCTATTACTGGGAAGGTATGAAGAAGGATATTGGAAATTTTATTTCCAAATGCCTGAACTGTCAGTTGGTAAAAGCTGAGCAGAAGAAGCCAAGTGGATTGCTTCAGCCATTAGAGGTTCCTACATGGAAGTGGGAGCAGATATCGATGGTCTACCTAGAACCAGAGCAGGGAATGAGGGGATTTGGGTCATAGTAGATCGTTTGACCAAGAGTGCAAGATTCATTCCTGTTCGATCGACTACGACTGCATCGAAGTTGGCTGAATTGTATGTTAAGTGGATAGTTCGATTCCATGGTATTCCGAAGAGTATAGTGAGCGATCGAGATCCATTGTTCACTAGTGGATTTTGGAAGAGCTTTCAGGAAGTTTTGGGAACCGAGTTGTGTTTGAGTACAGCTTATCATCCCCAAACAGATGGTCAGACTGAGAGAGTCAACCGAGTTTTGGAAGATCTCTTGAGAGCATGTGTCTTGGATTTCGGTGGATCATGGGAAGATCATCTTCATTTAGTGGAGTTTGCGTATAACAACAGGTACCGGTCAAGTATTGGTATGGCACCATATGAAGCCTTGTATGGAAGACCGTGTAACTCTCCGACATGTTGGTTGGAAGCTGGAGAAAAACTGATGCTTGGGCCAGAGATGATTCGTCAGACTTCGGATTGTATAGAGATCATTCGACAACGAATGAAGGCAGCCCAGGACCATCAGAAAAGTTATGTAGATAAGCGTCGAAAAGATTTGGAATTCGACGTAGGTGATATGGTTTTTGTGAAGATTTCTCCTATAAAGAATGTTATTCGATTCGGGAAGAAAGGAAAGTTGACTCCGAGATTTGTTGGACCATTCCCGATTATCGGGTGAATTGGAAAGCTCGCTTATAGACTGGAGTTACCGGAAAAGATGGCGGGTGTGCACAATGTTTTTCATGTATCTTATCTACGGAAGTATGTGCACGACTCGAATACAGTGGTTTCTGCTGATAGCTGTGAAGACTTGGAGGTTGATCCAGTGATTACGAGACCTCGTAAGCCGCTTCGTGTTGTTGAAACCGACACGAAACAGCTTAGGAGGAAGACGATTACGTTGCTCAAGATACAATGGGGTGATGATGTTAAGGACTGTACATGGGAGGAGGAAGAGAGGATGAAGGCAGCTCATCCTGAACTCTTCGAGGTATGGCCCTAAGGTGTCGTGACATCTCATGAATTTGTAGCTTGTTCTAGTTTTAGAATTATGCATGCTAGGCTAGTAATTGGATGCATGGTTTGTTGATTGCTATGGATGGTAGGCATGCAGAATAGTTTAGATTGCTCTTGTTTGCTTGGAATTTCGGGGGCAAAATTCCTAAGGGGGAGAGAATGTAACGACCCGTATTTTACGTGTTGATATATCGTAGAATTATTAGGTCGTTAGTGTTGTTTAGGTCATCCATAGCTTAAGTCGTGGGAAGCTTGGGTTGTGTGACCGAGTTAAGGTGGTGACCGACCTATAGATAAGTCGTAGACGACTTAAGGAGGGTGCACGAGTTAAGGGTTAGCAACCTGGTGGTGTTAAGTGATAGGTCGTGCACGAGTTAAGTGAGAGGTCGTGTACGAGTTACGAGTTAAGAGATGACCGAGTTTAGTGTTTACGACCTAAGGTAGATAGGTCGGTAGAGCGACCTAAGGTAGATAGGTTGGTTGAGCGACCTAAGATAGTTAGCGACCTAGGGTTAACGACCTAACAGTTACGAGTTATGATTTTTGACCGACCTAAGTATGGACCGACCTAAGGAAGTTAGGTCGTAGACGAGTTATGGCCTAGTAGTTAAGTCATCATGTTTTAGGTCGTAGCATAGTTAGGTCGGTAGGTTAGTTAGGTCGTTAGACGACCTAAGGAAGGCCGCTATGAGTTGTTAGGTCGTAACTCGTGTTGCTCGATAGGTCGTGACTAGGTTAGGTCGTATAGAGGCTTATGTGTTAGGTCGAAAGCTTTTAAGTCGGCGCTAGGTAGGTCGTGTAAGTGCATGTGTGTGCTAAGTCGGCCCTGTTTGTTAGGTCGCATAGGAGTTAGGTCGTGAGATCTTGTGTGTTTGGATAAGTTGTAGGTCGTATGCCGTGTACCCAGTTAAGCCGTTGTGTCATGAGTCGGCAGGGTCTTAGGTCGTAGGTCGTTGGTTCGAGTTAAGGAAGGCGGCTGTGTTTTAGGTTGCATGTACTATTGAGACTTAGGTCGTAAACGACCTAAGTTAGGTCGGGGATTTTTAGGTCGGCAACGACCTAAGTTTGGGCAACCTAAGGGTGATTTCAGCCTATAAATAAAGGGGTTTGGCTCACTTTTTGGCACCGGTTTTTGAAGCAACGAAGTGCTGCCATTTTGGAAACTCAACTACAACATTTTCTTCACTTCTTTCTCTACTTCAATCTTGTGCTAACATCCGTCAAGATCGAAGATTGAAGAGCCAAAGTTGAAGATCTTCATCCGACGAAGCTAGATTTCACCATTTCAAGCGAGATTTCGACGAATCGATCTTGAATCCTTGCTGTCCAGATCTTTAGTTGATAGTTGTTGAAGTGTTTGGGTGATTCGGTGAGTGGTAGTTATCTCTCACGCGGACCCAAAGGAGTATATTGGATTGGTGGCTTGTTTGAGTGTTAAAGTTAGAGATTTCATGCATTTTTCTTAGTTCCAAGACTAGATTCATTACTTTTGAAGATGTTTACCTATGCAAGTTCAATTAACAAGTTATAGAGACAAAACCCATGTTTTATATTTGATAGATCTATACTAAAATCCATGATTTCATATATGTTAGACTTATGCTCATTTATTTACGAAATTGCCATTATAGTTGATATTGCTTGATTAGATCTTGTTTGAATGCTTGATTGTTTGGATGTATGATTGATTTGATTGTCTCGAGTTAGCTTGTAGTTGATTTGGGACAAGATGGTTGAAGATGATTCGAAAGCTAAGTGGAAAGGCTCTTGAATGGTGAAAGCTGCTGTGGCATATGAAGCGGATGATGAAGCTCATATGGATGGGTTCGAGGACTTTGCTATAGTTAGAGGAAGCGAAGTATGATGACGAAATGGACTTTGCCATGATATGTTGAGGCGAAGTATGATGATGAGATGGACTTTGCTAAGATGCGTTGGAGCAAAGCATGATGTGGAAGCCTTGGTTTAATCCAGACGGGATCATCCCAAGCATGTTGATTACTCGATGATACGGTTCGAGTTGGTGGATAATGGTGGGCTCGAGAGGTGCTTGAGCTATAATGGGAATAGTCGTCGAGGAGGATGACTAGAAGGCTGAGATCTTATTGTTATTGAAGGTTCTAGCAAGCTCAAAGCAAGAGTACGTTGGGTAGATCCGTTATACCCAGGCGCGGGTCATGATGACGTGCTAGTACTCTGGGTAGATCCGTTATACCTAGGCACGGGTCACGGTGACGTGCGGAGTTATGTCTAGAACCGGGGTTGCCATTAGCCCTTGACGGATGGTTGAAAGATGAGTTGGTCATTCAATTAACGATAAAATCAAGGCAATGATAACAGTGATAGCCAGAGTCATGGATGTTTGGTTGTATCATCATACGGTCTCAAGAGCGGTGTTTTCTGGGTGCTTATCTGATCTTGGTTTAGGCCTTGGGGGTTTGTATTTGGAAAACATCGACCTTGACTCGAGTGATTATTGCTTTACTTTAATTATCTGCTTTGCTATGCTTGCTCCTCCTTAGTGTGTGTCTGGGGGCTATCACTGTAGAAAGAGGTGGAGTGGGATGATTTGGGTTCCTATTCCTTTTATCCTTTATGTTCCTTTGGTATGTTTGATAGTTGATTTACTGCTCACTAAGACTGTTGTCTGACTCAAGGTTTTATGTCTCCTCTTATTACCTAGGGCTGTTCATCCATGTTTGGGATGGGCAGACTAGGTGATAGGTGGCAGGTGCTGATCTTAGTGGCTCACGCTGATGATGACGAAGACGAGCAGGAGGCTTTACATATTATTTTCATAATCCATGTACTGGATATTCCGCTGATTGTTGATTACTCTGAGTGCTATGTAGTGAGGCTTCTTGTATTCAAGATTCAGGCCATGTATAAAGCTATTATGATTAGATGATGATATTCTGTTCTATGGGAGCTTCACTATATTATATTTCTCTATTGTATTTTATCCATGCGCTGTGAGTTTTACGATAGAGTCTGCGATGTTTATTTTACCCTTGACGGTCACTCATGGCTGCCTGGCACACTTTCAGCGCACCATTCCCTTGTTTCCGTGCGGGAGTCATGGGCGGTCGTCACAGATCCTTATGGAGGGATCAACATAGATCAGCCTTGGTAGACCAAGAAGGTTTGCCTGCTGATTCCCCTAAGCTTCTGCATGATGTTCGTCAATTTTTGTGATCACTACTACAAAATAGGTCATTTGCATTGTTGTTCACCCCCATGTTGCATCAGTTCTCCAATCGATGCAAATGCAATTGAGGCAATAAACTATTTTTTTTTGCACCGATCGTAAAACCGATGCAAATAATCATCTTTTGCATCGGTTGTCAGTAAAAACTGAGGCAACATAAGATCTTTGGCTTAAAACCAGTCCTTTATATTGCACCGGTTGACAGCAACAACCGATGCAACAAGGTAATTTTTGCATCGGCGTTACTGCCAACTGGTGCAACATCGGGACAATTGGCTTTACAAAGTCTCCTATTTTGCATCTTTTATTTCTAACAATGATGCAAAATACCCTTCTTTTGCTTCGACTAATGGTAAGCGATGCAAAAAAAACCTTCATACATATTACCAAAATACTCGAATATATACATATCGTAACAAAACAGTTATTACATGCAATATTATAGTCATTTAAAATCAAATTGGACGTCAAATACATATTGAATAAGGTAATACCAAATAAATATATTTCAATTATAGTGTTCATAATCCATATAAAATAGTGATTCATACATTTATTTTTGTACTACAATTCAGATCTTTAGTGCAAGTAATATAGTCTAGATTGTTAAGTACCCTTATACACCAACGCTTCCACCATCATTCTCAATCGCAACTTTGATCCAAAACAAGAATCTGAGTTAAAATAATAGATATGATGTCAACGAATAATAACTTGTTTGAAGTTAAGTAGTATATAAAAGAACTAATCCATCAATAAAGATTGGTGATACCAAGTCAATACCAAAAATATTAAGGTTGATTTTCCAATGCTATATTGATTTTAAAACATAGATAGCATGTACATAAGAAACTAAAATAAACGTGCCATCCAATATTTTCTTTTAAATATATGTATGCAGAGACCACATTGTGCAAAAAATAAGAGATCACATTGTGTAATTGGGTAGAAATTACTAACAATTCTGCTCAAAGAAAAGTAAAAAACTCTCTATTACAAGTAGTATATGACAAACCTGAAGATCTGGACTTGTGTGATAACATGTTAGCAGTTAGGAGAAGCTTTCGGGAACAATGGATAAGACATTCTAGAGAAATAGATAGAAGTCAAAGGTGCAGTGGTCACAATTTGGTATATTTTTAGAGAATAAAAGTCATGTTAATCGGTCTTTACTTGATATATTTCTACTTCCGGTTCATAGTGTGCAAATATTACATATCTTGGAGTCAGGGAAAGCCTAGTCTAAATTCAACCAAATTACAGGTGTATGAAATCAGTTTTTATTCAATGCACATATAAAAGAATGTACAAATGCAAAGGAGAGCACTAACGTCAATATTTTATTTATAAATCGTTTCCACCCAATCATTTTTGGGCCGAGTTTTTTTTCCGAGTGGGTTCTTTGAAGTTCTTGTTGATTCGATAATAATTGGAGTAGCTAACTGCAAAAATAATGCAAATTTGCCTGAACTGTTGCAAAGGCTTGTGACGCAATGTTTGTGAAACCCAATTGAAATGCGGTAGTGAACATACTCAATCGAACCGAAATATTAATGAGGTGTTCTTATATACACAATAAAGTGAAAACCATAGGTTAATAATTTATTTATTCTAGTTGCAACAAAGTACATTTATTACATGATTATTTATTTATTTATTTGCGTAATGATAGGTTAATAAATTCGAGCCTATGATTCAAGCTGTTGATTTTTGAACTTTGGCTTTACTTGGTTTTTTATTGTTTTCAAAGTGACCAGAGTTCAAAAAAATTTACAAGTCCCTATTATTATACGTAAGTAGCAGAAAAACTCACACATACACACTTTGGTATATGTGCATGATATGGCAGTTTAATGTTATAAACCATTGCAAGTTTTTTTTTCATATTTCACATATAGTGTTCTGGTTATCAACATCTATAGTTACATAGCATATTAAAAAAATTCAAAGCACGGTTTTGACAATTATCCAGAAATTTGCATCTTACTTATTTACTTTTGAACATTGCTTTATTAGGTTGTCCATATTCAAAAAAGAAAAAGAAAATTTGACTTGGCTATATTTGTTTGTTATTTTCGCATATAGTATAATATCTTCCACTATAGATAGGTCAATACTTGCAACTGTTAAATTTATACCATCCTTCAAGAAATAATAAATGTACTTTGTTGCAACCATACTCGATCGAACTTTGAATTAAAGAGCAGTTGCATGATTCGAAAACATCAAAGTGAAAACACATCAACATCATTCAAGCAATAATAAAACCAAATGGGGAGTTCTTATATAAACAAGAAGATATTGAACGAGATGTCATAGCCTACTGTACTGATTTATTTAATGGACCACCACATTCATTAAGTTTCCCCATTCCATATTTTCATGATTCAGTTATTACAAATGGAAATAATTTCTACTACAACCTGTCGATTGAAATTAAAGCTGCGGTTTTCTTAGTACAAGATGATAAAATCCCAGGGCTGGATGGTATGAATTCTAAATATCTAAATTACACTGAACTGATATTAACCATGATTTGCATTTAGCAGTATCGGATATGTTTTCATTGACTAGTATTCCCCATGGTGTTAATCACACACATATTTCTCTTATTCTAAAGAAAGAAAGATCAGAGAATATTTCCTAATACAACTCAATATCATGTCGTAATATGTATTACAAGGTCTTAGATAAAGTATTATGCAATAGAATTAAACACTTTTTGCCATTTTTAGTTTCATAAAATTTGACTGTGAGTACTCAAACAAAATTTGGCAACTTATCAAGCATCTTTTGAATATTCAGTCATTTCAGAAAAAAAGTTACTGGAAATAACAGATGTTGTAGCGAACTCGATAATTGTCATGGATATAGCGCAATTTCGGAAGACAACAAAGTCCTGAAAATCGACTGCAGCAGAAATGGTGCAAGGTATAAGACAGCCATATTCAAATTCCCTTATGACTCGCTATATATGAACTAACTGTGAAAACCATTTAATTGGTATGTGACAAAATGTTTCAGATTCTCACTGATAGAATAAAGTTAGTTTAGTCCATGTAATGCTGAAAGTATGAAAGAGACGTAAATAAACTCACCACATTGTAGCGAACAGGAGATTACATCCAGTTATGCATGATATAACTAGCTAAATTATCACAAACCTCGTCCATCTCTTGTTGGCTATAAGAACCATCTTGTACAAAGTATTGCAATTACAAGATTTTTCAAAACATTAATTATATAATTAATTAATATAAAATATAAAGAAAAAAAAATAAAGTGGTACCTCATGTAAATCAGTGCTTTGATGGTGGCTTTTTACAAATCATGCATATACCTCATCACATAAAATACACAATCGGTGTTGATTATATTTGATTTTCCAATCTTTTTATCAATGTGACTAAAATTTAGTTTATCTAGTCTTTAGGTTAATGTGATTATTGAATTATAGAATCTAGCATACGAATGTACTTGTTGTATTTACCCAAGTACAAACAGAAATATGAAGTACATGCTAGGTTAATCTAACATAATCCTAGTTGGATTTTTCACATACAAAAGTGCTACATTTACCCAAGATATTCAAGAAGCTGTACAAATACCTGAGAAAGAAAAGTGAAATATGAAAAGTTTGCTCCACTAATGCAATCCTTGTATGTACATGCTTCACAAGTTTTTTACACAATTCATATAACATATGAAGTCAGAATTTTACAGTTGGTTAAGAGATTAATAGGAAAATCAGCAAATACCAACCTAGATTGACTTTGTACATAGGCAAACATGCACAAAATAATGGTACACATAGAAAACAATATTGTGACCAATATCTTTAATATGCATACAAAGTTTTGACCTGACCGTGCAACCACGGACATGGAATTTCATATAATATACTAAGAAGTTGTGGTATATAATTTTGGATTGCAGGTGTAACGACCCAATTTTTCGACTTCCGAAAGTCGACATCGATACGTCCACTGTATCCAATGCTGCACAGTCGAATCCCGAAAAACCGAACCGTTAGGGTTTAAGAAGAAGAAGAACAGAAACGACAACATTATTTTCTTAACAATTCAAATTTAAATCTAATTTAAAATTTTAAACTTCCAAATTTTTTCTAACTCCCTAAATTTTTGGAAAATTTCGCCAGCGTCTCCTTTGCGCGGCTAGCTCGGTACGACTACAAAATGGCACAACAGGCCCTCGGGTTCAACAAGAAAACAAAAAGCCAAGCGGCTAGACAAGAAAATCATCAAATTTCATACTTAAATTTAAATACATACCTTTTTTTCGAGCAATTCAATTTTATCTTCGAAAATCAAATTCCAATTCCATTTCCTTTAATACATCTGTATATCCTGCTAGCCATAATATCCAATTACAACATTCAAATTTATTTTGCACATTCCTTTACAAAGTTTTCAATATATACTTCTTATACCATTTTTACTTTACTATTGAAGTTATGCATCCATTTTCATTCAATCTTACCGTTTCAATTTCCTTTGAATTCAATTCACAATTTCAATTCTATTTGGATTCAATTTATCTTCTGAATATTGAATTTTATAAATTATCTTTCATTCACAACTAACTCATCTCACCATTTTAAATCAGTTTCATTTACTAATTCATTCCAAGTTCCAATTTATTTTATCTCAAACCATTGTTGATTCATGAGTTTTGATTCATGACACAAACTTCAAAGATCATACTACAAGAATACTATACCAAAGCGACAAAAAGAAAATAAGTATATATTATGCACTACAAATTAGACAAGACTACAATCCAGAGATTAGTATGAATATTTTAATGTATTGAGTGTTAGAATATTGTTAAAATCATTCCTCAAGTAGTCACACACATACCCAAATTGATTTATATTAAGACTATACATAAATTAGAGTATACTGTGCAATTGACTACAGGTCGGCTGACCGACTAGAAATCTCGGTCGACCGACCCTGTGTCAAATGTACAGATACACATTATTTTGTATACGTTTTTAAAATTCAGCTGACTGACCAGTTTCTTAGGTCGACCGACCTGGATATAACGGCTAGTTTTCCTAACGAGTTGCCATTGATCATGAAAATGAATGTCTCTCAATCCAAGAGATACGGACGCAACTTTTGATTGAAACTCTTCATGAAAGATTATAACTATTTTATAACTATATAAACATGTTCAAATCACTTCTACAAACACTGATTCTTGTCTATAATTCTGCAATCTATTATCTATTATTTCTACAAATAAAAGCTTTCACTCTAATTCAATATCTCTAGAATCTCTGAATAAATTTATATACTTCGATTCTACAAGATTATCTTCCTTCTAAATCTTCATATACACTACATATTCTTGAGGATTTGATTATAGGAAATTGTACTATCAAAAGATAATCCGTGTTATTTAGAACACACTCGTCAACAAAGTATTTGTATTAAATTGAAGTCCACTTCGGCTGTTGAGGCAGAAAAATTCCTGTTCGGCTGCTCAGGTGTGATATACCTATTCTCCGGTTTAAGTGAGGGGTTTAGTCTAAATCCAGAGGACATTATGGGACTGGACGTAGAACGGGAAGTTCGAACCAGTATAAAAATTCCTGGTGTGCTTACTTTAATTCTTACTTTACTGCTATTATCGGTTTCCGCATTTATATATCATATTACACGATCCTTAGTACCGCACGTACACTTTCATTTGATATCAGAGCAAGGATTCCTATAACCGTCACAAAGTTATTTGATATTTATTTCTAGTAATATGGCAACGACATAAACTAAAAATGTTAGCAATAACACTAATACTAGTTTCACAAAGGGTCAATCAACTTCACGACCTCTACTTTTTAATGGGTTAAATTATAATTATTGGTCAACTAGAATTAGAATCTATATGCAATCTAGTGGTTTTGATATCTGGAATGTTATACAATGAGAGTACATAGCTCCTGCTGGAGAATACTCAACTTGGAGTAACACACAAAAACTAGATGCTACATCAAATGCAAAGGCTATGAATATTTTATTTTGTGCATTAGATAGAAATGAATTCAATAGAGTTAGCATGTGCACTTCTGGTTATGAAATATGGAAAACACTTATGATAACACATGAGGGAACGAACAAAGTTAAATTAAGAAAAATTTCGATGTTGAAAAATCAATTTGAAAATTTCAAAATGAGGCCAAACGAATCTATAAATGATATGTACTCTAGATTTCAGGATATTCATCATGCTCTACTATCATTAGAACAAACATTTACTGATTTTGATGTTGTCACCAAAATCTTAAATTCTTTAACTGACGAATGGGAAAGAAAAGTTCTAGCCATTGAAGAAGCAAGTGATTTGTCAACATTAAAACCAGAAGAATTGATAGGTAACTTAATGTCCTACGAAGTAAATTTACAGGCAAAGAGAAATGTAGCACAAGAAAAGAAGAACATGGCATTTCAAGCAGAAAAAGATGATTCCGACTCAGAGAATGAAGATATGGCAATGATTGCTAAAAATTTCAAAAAGTTTCTGAAATTCAAAAGAAATAAATTCAGGGGAAACAAAAATAATTCCAACAACAATATCAACGGTAGCAAACCATCATCTTCAGCAATGGAATGTTATGAATGTCACAAGAAAGGTCACATGAAGAAAGATTGTCCTGAACGTAAAAAGACCAATTTTAAGAAGGACAGAACCAAACGAAGAGCTTTTTCAGTCACTTGGGACGACACAGACTCATCATCTTCATCAGAAAGTGAAAGTGACAATGAAAATGAACAAGCAAATGTGTGCTTCATGGCTTCATCAGACGATGTAAGTGGTCTTAGTTTTGAAGATTTAATTGAAATTAATTCTAAATTAGTAGATTTAGCAAAACAACTTAAAAAGAAAAACAAAGATTTACAAAGAAAATTAGATAGAACAGTCTTAGAAGTAGATATGCTGAAAGATGAAAAGAAAATATTAGAAGAAGAACTTGAAATTTCTCAACAATCAAATTCTAACTTATCTTCTCAAATTTCTTTAATAACTGAAGAACTAGAAATTCAGGAAAGTAAAAAAGATGTTTTATTTTTTGAAAATAATGGTTTAAATTCTAAAATTAAAGATTTAGATTTAGAAAAATCTAGTCTAAAAATAAAATTTGATAACATCTCTAACAATATTTTCAATTTTAATAAAGGAAGAGAGAATCTTTTTAAAATACAAGAAAATTCTCAATCCACTAACAACAAATCTGGACTAGGATTTAAAAAACAAAATAAGTTTGCTAAAAGTAGAATTAATAATAATGTTAATAAGGATATTAAGAAAACAGTTTGGTCAAACACTAAAACCATTAAGATATGGATTCCAAAAACAAATAATGTTTTAATAAGAAATAAACATATCAAAACGTTCATGGAAACTGTTCATAATAGCAAAAACTATGTTTATAAACGGAATTCTGAACCCGTATGGGTTTGGCTTCCTAAGATCTAACTCTTAGGACCCTAAAAAGAAACGGGTACCAACTTTTTATAAAAAATTTTTGCAGGTACCACATAAAAGGAGAGGAAAATGGATTTTAGATAGCGGTTGCTCAAAACATATGAGTGGAAACAAAGAAATGTTATCAAATATTATCTACTCAAATGGAGGATCAGTCACTTTA
Organism: Allium cepa; assembly: GCA_030765085.1. Lineage (NCBI taxonomy): Eukaryota > Viridiplantae > Streptophyta > Magnoliopsida > Asparagales > Amaryllidaceae > Allium > Allium cepa. The sequence goes on from CM060941.1 coordinate 834,656,317, forward strand.
AGGTTATATCATTCGTAAAGGCGATGTCAGCAACAACGATACCACTAATTTACCTCTCATTACTGATGTTTTATTAGTCAAAAATTTAAAACATAATTTATTGAGTATTAGTCAGTTATGTGATAAAGGTTTTAATATAACTTTTTCAGAAAATAAATGTAATATTTTCGATAAAAATCATAACACTATTTTTGAAGGAATAAGAGATAAAAACATTTATATTTTAAATATGAACATTAAAAATGATTCAAATTTGTGTTTAATAGCTAAGGAAAATGATTCCTGTCTTTGGCACAAAAGATTTTGTCACATTAATTTTAAAACCATCAACAAATTAGCAAAAAATAAATTAGTTAAAGGTTTACCTGAGATGAAATTCAAAACAAATATATTTTGTGATGCATGTAAATTAGGAAAATTAACAAAATCTTCTTTTAAATCAAAAAAGGTAATTTCTACATAACAACCACTTGAACTTTTACACATGGATCTTTTTGGTCCAACTCAAGTTCAATCTATTAATCATAATAGTTATGTGTTTTTATTGTAGATGATTTTTCTAGATACACTTGGATTTTCTTTTAGAAAAATAAAAGTGATACTTTTTATAATTTTAAAGTGCTTGTTAAAAGAATTCAAAATATTAAAGGTTTGAAAATTAAAAATATCAGAAGTGATCATGGAGGAGAATTTGAAAATGAAGTTTTTGAACAATTTTGTAACAAGAAAGGTATTAACCATAATTTTTCATTTCCTAGAACACCACAAAAAAATGGCATTGTAGAAAGAAAAAATAGAACATTACAAGAATGTGCAAGAACTTTATTAAATGGAACCAATTTATCAAAACATTTTTGGGCAAAAGCTGTAGCCACTGCTTGTTATGTATTGAATCGTGTTTCCATTCGACCGTTAACTAAGAATACTCTATATGAACTTCTAAATGGAAGAAAACCAAATATTTCATTTCTTAAAGTTTTTGGCTCTAAATGTTTTATTTTAAATACTAAAGATCAACTAGGCAAATTCGATCCAAAATCCGATGAAGGAATATTCATTGGATATTCGAAACGAAGTAAAGCTTATCGAATTTTTAATAAAAGAACTCAAATTATTGAAGAAAGTTTACATGTTTCATTTGACAAAAAATTTAAATATATAAATCCAAATATTACTATCGATTCTGATGATGAAGCTACTCAGAATGAAAATAGTAATGCTGAATATATTGCCAATAATGATCATGATATTACTGAAAATGAGAATACTGCTACAAATATAATAAAATCTCCACCTAAAATTTTACGACATCATCCCGTGCAAAATATAATTGGAGAAATAAATACGAACGTAAAAACCAGACATCAATTAAATCAAGTTGGTCATGTAGCTTTTCTCTCTAACATAGAACCTAAGAATATAAAAGAAGCCTCAACTGATGACTATTGGATTCTTGCTATGCAAGAAGAACTAAATCAATTTGAACGAAACGAAGTTTGGGAACTTGTTCCTAGACCAAGTGATCAATCAGTTATCGGTACTAAATGGGTCTTTAAAAATAAAGCAGATGAACTAGGAAATATAACTAGGAATAAAGCTAGATTAGTTGCATAAGGATATAATCAAGAAGAGGGAATAGACTATGAAGAAACGTTTGCTCCAGTTGCCCAACTTGAAGCAATACGAATCTTATTAGCTTTCGCATGTTTTCATAATTTTAAACTCTATCAAATGGATGTTAAAAGTGCTTTTTAAATGGTTTTATAAAAGAAAATGTTTATGTTGAACAACCTCTATTATTTATACATGAACAATTTCCTGAGCACGTCTATAAACTCAAAAAGGCGTTATACGGTTTAAAACAAGCACCTCGTGCTTGGTATGATCGTCTTAAAAGTTATTTACTAAATTCTGGTTTTGAAATTGGAATTGATCAAACAGTTTTTATTAAAAGAAACAAGCATGATATCTTAATTATCCAAATATATGTTGACGATATAATTTTTGGATCTACAAATGAAAAGCTTTGTCAAGAATTATCTAAAATAATGACAAACGAATTTGAAATGTCTCACATGGGTGAGTTAAACTATTTTCTTGGTTTACAAATAAAACAAATAGAAAATGGAATTTTTATTAATCAAGAAAAATATTGTTATAATTTAATTAAACGATTTGGTCTAGAAAACACTTCTGCCAAACCAACTCCGATGAGCACAACGATTCATCTCGACAGAGACGAAGAAGGCAAAAGTGTTGATCAAAAACTATATCGTAGTAAGATTGGATCGTTATTATATTTAACAGCGAGTCTAACCAATATTATGATAAGTGTTTGTTTATGTGCTCGATTTCAAGAAAATACCAAAGAATCACATATGCGAGCATTTAAACGTATTATTCGTTATCTAACTAAAACCAAAGATTTCGGACTATTCTACCCAAAAGAATGTCCTTTCGAATTAGTCTCATATAGCGGTGTTGATTTTGGAGGAAGTCGGACGGATCAAAAAGTACAAGTGGAACGTGTCATTTCATTGGACGTTCCTTAGTTTCTTGGTTTAGTAAGAAACAAAACTGTGTTTCTTTATCAACATGTGAAGCAGAATATATATTTGCTGCTTTAGCATGTGCATAAGTCGTATACATGCAACAAACACTACAAGATTTTAATTGTTATCTTGAAAAATCTATAATTTATTGTGATAATACTAGTGCAATAAATCTCTCTAAAAATCCAGTAAATCTCTCACGAACAAAACACATTGATATTCGTCATCACTTTCTTCGTGATTGTTTGGAAAAAGGATTGATAAATTTAGAATTTATTAATACTGAAAATCAAATTGCTGACATTTTTACTAAAGCTTTAAATGAAAATAGTTTTATCAAACTTAGACGAGATTTAGGAATAATGTCTTTAAAAGATTTATAGATAAAAATATGCAAAATTTTTGAAAAATAAAAATTGTTTCATCTATGACTAAGGCGGAACTCGAACTCATGATCTCTGACTTGTTTGATAAATGTTATGTTATAGCCACTTGGGCTGTGGATGTTTCTTGTTCCAATTTACCTTAACATTTTTTATCTCTTTTGTTTTTTTTGGAAATAACTATTTTTAGTTCTAAAACATATAAATCATACATTTACAAACAGATTGTTGTTAAACTTTTATGATTAATTTTAAAATTAGTTTTCTATCCACTAGTTTTTCAGCAAATAAGATGATTATATATATACACTATGCTTATCCTTCAAAACATATACTAAGAAAAATAAAACCTGAAAAATGTCTTCAAACAATGACACCTATAATTCCAAAAACTCCCATCTATCATACTCATCTACAGACGATGATGTTTCCGATCAAATTCCTGAAAATGGCCCCTATCCTACCTTTCCCATGCCTAAACGTACCCTTGATTTCTCTTCTCCTGATAAAGACCCCCGACACGGGTGGAAACCATGGGATGAATCTCATACAGGCTATACACCTGAAAAGAAAAAAAGGAAAGAATACAATGGTAATATCTGCATCCACCAAACAAAAAATTGATGAAATACATCACTACCAACAACAGCAAATGAATATGCAACGGGAACTCTACTATGAACAAAAAGTCACGGCAAGACGTTTAAGTTTTCTAGAAAAGATTGCCATGAAAGTTTGTTCATCAAATAAGGATGATGTTGCTGAACCTTCTTATAGAACCCCATCCTCTTCAAATCCTGTTCGAACTCCAATAGCTCCAAGATGGTCACCTATAGAAGATGTTCTGTCCCCAAACTCATGGGAACGTAAAGTTTAAACAATCGTTGGCTAATTTTTTTTAATATATATATATATTGTTGTTTTCAATAAAGATGTATAAATATAACGAAATAATAATAAAATTTAAAAATCTATTTTTTATAATAAACAGCAAAAAATGTGCATATCTAACAGCATCGGCCGACCGAAGACCTGAGTCGGTCGACCGAAAGTATCAAATAGGCATATTTTAAAAAGGGTCGGTCGACCGAAGGACCTGCACCGGTCAGCCGAACCCTTCCCGAGAGTTTCAGCAACTCTCTCGGTTGGCCGACCCAGTATTTTCGGCCGACCGAACGTGTAGCCAGCTGGTTAATTTTATTTTTTACCTCATATTTAGTATCCCATCCATTCACCTTTTCAACCTACCTCTTCAATCTTGCTTTTCAAATTTCGGTTTTTGCCCTAGCCCCCATTTCTATTTTAACTTCAAAAACAATGGCTCCAGAGAAGAAATCAAAGACTACCGGTGGCTCATCTTCATCAACTCCCGTAGATACTCAAATCGCCTCATGGCTTGTCAATGACATAGCACTTCAAAGATGGATACAACTTCAAGATGCCAAATCTTTGAAGAATCATTTGTAAGTTATCCTGATTTCGCCGCCTACCGTATTGAAAATGCCGCAATTAAAAGTGGGCTCGATACTTTTCTAGACTATAGAAAGAATAATTTGAAGATTAACCACATTATGGTCAAATTGTTCCTTGCTAACCTAAATCTAGTTAACCCTCCTAGAAACACTGAAAATTTTGTTTGGACATCGGTATGTGGCACCTCAATTTTCCTTTCCATAGATCGAATTAACCACATTTTAGGTGCTAGACCGGCTGGAATCTCATTACACGATGTAGATTGTAATTTATCAAGTCGTGACCACATAAATTTATTTTGCGAAGATGATGATACGGATTTTAGACAAACATCATCACTTAGACCTAGAGCTAGACTTTTTCATCGTTTTATGATGAAATCCATTATACCAAGAGGCGGTTCCTATCACTTAGCATATCCTGAAAATTTTAAAGCTCTTTATGTTATATGTTCGAATACACACGTCAGTTGGGCACAATTACTCATGGATGAGTTTCTCTCATTTAATCAAGGCAAAATGCTTCATATTTACTATGGAGAATACATAATGAGATTGATCAATACCTTTGTCCCACATGCTCCCGAATTCGAAACCTCCAAAGTTCATAATTTTGATTCAAGGACCATAAAACTAATGAAGTTGCCTGATGCACCTCCTAGATTCATACCATTTAACCAATGGAGTACTACTCCTCGAGAATAACTACGCCATAGCTTCTCTACACCTCAACCATTAACTCCTGCTACGGAACGTCTAACACGCCAACATTCAATTCAAAGATCAACTCCCGGAATTAGTACAGAGGCGGCCATTGATATTTTGGCTCAAAATCAACTAGCCTTGGATGCCCGGCTATGAAAAATTGATGGTCGTTTCAAGAAAATCAAGGGATTCTTCATGAACTTATGGGATGCCTTATCATGTACTTCCGAAGCCGGTGCCTCTTATGTTGCTCCCAGAAAAAGGCCAGCGCCAAACTTCTCTTTTTCCACTTCAGAGAATACAAGCTCCGGTACATCAGGAACTCACACTTCTACCGCTCAAAGACGTGGTAAGGAACATGCTCCTCCGGAAGAAAATATCCGTCTAGAATTTTGGGATTCCGATGATGATGAGGAGTGATCATGTTATTTTACAACTTGCTATCTTATAATTTCTAGTATTCTGTTTTTTAGATATTGTGTACTAAGTGAACATCATTAATATTCCTATTTGCTTTGAGTATGTACTACTTAAAACTCGATGTTTTCTTATGTTGTGTTACATGTTCCATATTTTTTATAAACATCCAATAAGTATTCCTTTTTGTCGATGACAAAGGGGGAGAAATATATGAAAGCTAACAAATTTTTGCAGAAAAGATAGAAAAATCGCCATATATTCAGGGGGAGAATATATATACTACTTCGTCACATAAGTATTGTCATCAATCAAAAAGGGGGAGAATGTTGATTCATGAGTTTTGATTCATGACACAAACTTCAGAGATCATACTACAAGAATACTATACCAAAGCGACAAAAATAAAATAAGTATATATTATGCACTACAAAGGAGACAAGACTACAATCCAGAGATTAGTATGAATATTTTAATGTATTGAGTCTTAGAATATTGTTAAAATCATTCCTCAAGTAGCCACACACATACCCAAATTGATTTATATTAAGACTATACATAAATTAGAGTATACTGTGCAATTGACTACAGGTCGGCTGACCGACCAGAAATCTCGATCGACCGACCCTGTGTCAAATGCACAGATACACATTATTTTGTATACGTTTTAAAATTCATCCGACCAACCAGTTTCTTAGGTCGACCGTCCTGAACATAACGGCTAGTTTTCCTGAAGAGTTGCCATTGATCATGAAAAGGAATGTCTCTCAATCCAAGAGATACAGACACAACTTTTGATTGAAACTCTTCATGAAAGATTATAACTATTCTACAACTATATAAACATGTTCAAATCACTTCTACAAACATCGATTCTTGTTTATAATTCTGCAATCTATTATCTATTTATTTCTGCAAATAAAAGCTTTCATTCTAATTCAGTATCTCTAGAATCTCTGAATAAATTTATATACTTCGATTCTACGAGATTATCTTCCTTCTAAATCTTCACATACGCTACATATTTTTGAGGAATTGATTATAGGAAATTGTACTATCAAAAGACAATCCGTGTTATTTAGAACACACTCGTCAACAAAGTATTTGTATTAAATTGAAGTCCTCTTCGGCTGTTGAGGCAGAAAAATTCCTGCTCGGCTGCTCATGTGTGATATACCTATTCCTCCGGGTTAAGTGAGGGGTTTAGTCTAAATCCAGAGGACATTCTGGGACTGGACGTAGAACGAGAAGTTCGAACCAGTATAAAAATTCCTGGTGTGCTTACTTTAATTCTTACTTTACTGCTATTATCGGTTTCCGCATTTATATATCATATTACACGATCCTTAGTACTGCGCGTACACTTTCAACCATTTCTTTATTTCACGTTTATTATCTTTAGTTCACTTCAAACTAATTTTACAACTTCATCTTATTTCACACAATTCAAATTGGTTTTCGATATTCAGTTTTCAATTCCATTTTTATTCTTTTGTTCATCCCCAATCACAATTCAATTTCAACTCACCATTTGGTTTACAACCACTTATATTTAAGCTAGATTTCAAATTCCATATGACTTTAATTTATCTTTCATTTATAATTATCGAATTCAATTCATTCCAAACCATATTTATTTGGTCATTCTTCAATTAGTTTCACTTACTTTTTTTTATTTGAATGTTTCGTTTTGTTTATCACAAATCAAATTCAATTCCAATTCCAGTTCTATTTACTTACAAATTCGAAATGAATTTCAACATTTAATTTCCCTTCTCATTTACTTACAATTGTGAATTTATTTATTCATTCAAAATTTTATCTTCCACCTTAATAAATTTTATTACATATATATATCTATTTTTAATAAGATTCCAGTGTCTTTCCAAATATTTCAAAACCATTTTTTTTGAAATCAATTCAAATTATCTTTTGAATTTCCAAAACAAAACCCAGTTTGCAAACAACTTCCATTTAAAATAATTTGGTAGCAATTCCTCTCATGGAAGCCCAAGAATGAACATCGATGATGCTGCAGTCATCACCAAAGTTACTTTCACAAAGTGGAACAAATGTGCGAGTCTTCGGGTTTAAAGAAGAAAGGGGTAGAAGAAGAAGAAAAGAAAACAACATCAGAGTCTCACATTTCACAGCGATAAAAGATAAGTGAACAATCTTTAAAACAAAGAACTATATCAGTTTTACATACATCACACTATCAGAGTTTACAATGACGCCACACAAAAACTGGCAGTTATAGTAACTTGTGTACAATAAAATTTGACTTGCACTAACCCAGACGCAACGGACACTACATAGTATAAGTGGTACATCTCACCATCCAGCTTTCCTCCCGATCTCCACGGCAACTTCTTGGCTTCGCTCCCGAATAACCGATAACCTGACTCTAGGCTGCCCGTGTGGAAAATTATGGGCATCCAGAGTTTAGAAAGGGAACAATAAAACTCCAGGTCAGTTGTGTGACTGGTGTGAGATCTTTAAAATAGTTATTTTCATAAATAAAAATAAAAAAGGAATATGCTGTGCTTTTGGAAAATGAAGCTACCATAAGGCCTCCCGCCACACACACAATGCAAACGCAGAATTGGAGGAGGTTTCTCCTTATGATAGTCAAACATGCTTAATACACAAAAAACCTTTTTATATTAACATTAGTGCATCATGTAGAAAACATTTCGAAAGTATAATAATAATCCTAGCCAGCATACAACCGTTATTGTATGCCTACTATAGCTACCATGTTCAATAGCAGGTTACCGCCACATTCCATGGCAGGTTATACAACTAAAACAGTACAGGGTATGTATTGTTTCTTTGGATTTCCAACAAATGGTCATGCTAAGGAACTTCCTACTGTCACATGGGTACGCCTCTGGAGGGACGTCCCGAGAACGTAACTAGCTCTCTGCCAACACAAGGCCTGGTTACCTCTGCAACTAGGTAACTACTACACGAGTATGCCATCCCCCGGTCGTTTGCGACCTTTATCCGAGGATCCTCAACCACAAAGAAACAAGCACAAAGTGTAATAGATTTGCAGCAACCACATAGGTTAAATATCTGGGCTCCATACCATGATACCACCCTTTTCCAGAAGGAAATTACATACCCTAAAGGGCGCAACCCTCATAACCTTGTCGCATTCTTCCTGTTTTGACCATTTCTGGGGTGTGAGGTCCGACGAAGTCTCGCTCACAAAGCTACACTTTTCACAAAGTCATGCTTCGATCAACAAATGATCAGCAGCACTTCGCATGCCACATTACCAATTTGGAAGTATATCACTAGTAACCATGAACTACATAACCTCTGAGCTCGTACGTCTTAGAGAAGGGTGTTAAGCTAAGAGAATAAATTCTCAACCACCAACAGAAATGTATTTGATAGAAACCAGCTTTACGGCAGGTTCCTGTCCCATTAACCGACTAATTCTCATGAATTCTGAATATATATTTTAATCTGAATTTCAATGCATTCTGTTCAAGGACTTGCTAGAACTCCATTGGTTAATTTTCAAATGCAATTGCATTTTTCTTCCAGATCTAATTCTTGTCAAACAACTATTGTGTAGTTTATTCAGAATCTTTTATTGACTATATTTGTGTGATTTAATCGGAACAATAAAAGATTATTGTATTTCCGTTCATTCTAGATTCATATTCTTGGCGATCCAAACTACAACAATAAAAGATGGTTGTATCTTTTATTGATTATTGAATTCACTTGAAATTAATGAATATGGTTGATCTCATTAAAAATGCAATACTCAAAACAATTTCTAACGGCAAGTATAGAACTAATCTTATTTGGCACTAAAATAACTACTGATCTTACCAAAGCAGTCATCGACAACCTTTAAATTTAGTTTCGATTATATTAATTCAATGGTTAACACTATAGTTTTGAAATGCTAAAAGGGAAAATAAATGACTGCAAATCAATTTATAATTTATTTATTTTTGCTTGTTATCGAAAGTTAAAAAAGTAACTTGTATCATGATAAACAAAAAAGCAGTATTTGAAAATCGAAAATTAGCATTTCATTTGCGAAATCCAAATCGACTAACTTAAAAAAATAATCCAAACCGAATAACTTAAAATAGGAAGATTTGGTACCTTAATAATGAGAAGGCGTAGATAAATCCAAATCGCAAAATCAAGGGTGAAATTAAGGACGAAATTCAATTTCTAGGTTTTTTCTCTGTCAGGAACATGATAATTTTTTTCGAGGAAACGTTTGGGAACGAAGTGGAAATGAAGCGGGAGAAGGCAGTTGGTTGACTTGAACTAACGTGTGAACCGAAAATGTTTTGACCCTTAAATAACTTGTATCGCCTTTGCTAGTGAACTGATGTAAAAAAAGTTAATTTAGGTCCAACCACAGTAAAACAGCATCGACTACAAAAAATGAATGCAAATTGTATTTTGGTACTATCTAGTTCTTTCCACATACCAAATGCACCGGTTTTGAAGCATAATCGATGCAAATACTTCTATTTGCATCGGTTGTGGTAAGAACCGATGCAAATAAGGCGAAGCAACATGCGTATTTTGTACTAATGGATGTTGCATATGTGATAATCATCCGATGAACTAGAACTCTCTGATGTAGAGCGAGGGGTAGGGTCCCTCCAAGCTTTCTCACGCTGTTGTTGACTGAGTGGTTCATCAGATCGATATTGGCTTGAATCTACTGATTCAATTATCGATGCCTATGCACTAGCTCTCCCATCAGATCTGGAACTAAGATCTTGTAATGGAATCAGCTGGATTTTGGAAATCAAACAGATTAATAGCATTCACATCCATTAGTTGATTGCTCGAGCCTCCTTGTTGGATGCTAATGTTCTCGTTTCCTTTTGCATTCTGAGAAGTAATCTTGTGTTCCTAACGATTGTTGATAGCTTTAATTATATTTTTGGAAATCTGAATTGAACAGGCAAGTTTCTTGAAGATAGTTATGGATCTTCTTCGAGGATTTATGCAATCCAGCAGCAATAAAGGGATCGAATAGACTAAGAATCAAGTTTCCCAATGGAAGCACAAAAATGTTTGCACCAATGTTGGCACAAACATTCAACATAAGTTTTTAAGAGAAATAACTGAAGAATATAAAATGAAAATAGAGGATACAAACATAACGATTTATAATGGTTCGGTGTTGTTTGTCTACATCCATTTTGAGTATATTGCTTTATTAATCACTTTGTAAGCTGAGTACAATAAGGATTAGATGAAAATCCTTAGTTACAATAGAATACAAAGCAATTAGCAGCGTAAAAGTCCTCAAAATGGAAAACCAAGCCTGTATTTATAGACGAAGATGATGAAATATCTCCTTGGAAATTCGGCAGAAGGATCTCCAAAACCATATGGACCTGTAAGAGGGATCGCATGGCCCAAATCCTAAAGAATATGGATCGATGTCGATCCCTATTTTGGTGGAATTTGGGAGTGTGATCCCTAAGGTAGCTTCCCCACATCCAAACATGCTTAGCCTCCAAATTTCATGCCAATTGGATTTGCATAACTTGAGTTATTGCTCGACTTTACTTTAACATGGATTGCCTTCTAATTTTAGCTGCTCCCTATTGAGGGAAGAGGGCCTCTCTTACTCCATCCTTTTAAGATGCGATCCCTAGCGTAGGCTCCCTAGGATCCCACATCTTGCTCACAAAACTTCATAAGCATTGGACTTGTGGATATTGAGATATTAATTATTTTCTATTGAACTCATTTGCTTCCTAAAACATACCGATCCCTATGTTGGACATTGATTGTAGCCAATCCCTCCTATATGTTGAACCATATACCATACATCTAAATTCTGCATTGCATATCTATCAATTCCATTCGATCACAACTTCATATTACCATCTGTAATTGACTTCTGGACCCCACAATCATCGCCCTGGGCTTACTGGCCTTGACGTCGATCGAGTCTAACTTGTCCAATTAGTTTGAATATACCTAGATCAAAATGCCGGATAATGATTTATAAACAAGATTAGGTAGTTTTTCATCTTCAAAAAGTAGGGGTTGTTCTACATATATATCTTTACTAACTAAACCATTTAAAAATGCACTTTTAACATCCATTTGACATAACTTGAAATTATTATGATTAGCAAAAGCAACTAAATTCGTATAGCGTCTAATCTTGCTATGGGTGCAAAGGTTCATCAAAATATATTCCTTCTTCTTAAAGATAACCTTATGAAACTAATTGAACTTTATTTCTCACAACCTCTCCTTGTTCATTCACTTATTTTCTATATACCTATATAGTTCCTATCATGGATTTATTCTTAGGTCTTGGGACTAATTTCCATACATCATTGCATGTAAATTAATTCAATTCCTCTTGCATAGCAAGAATCCATGAATCATCAGTTGATGCTTCCTTTAGATTTTTAGGTTCAATAGTTGAAATAAAAGCAACATTACTCATTTTATTTATTCGATTTCTAGTTTAACAACAAACTCATTATTTTCAAGTATATTTTCTATAGGATGATCTTTCAAGTATCCTATTCTTTTATTCTGATGTAAATTTTCTGAAATTATTTTTCGTTTTCGATAATCTCATTGTTACTAATTTTGTTAGGGTTATCAATGTTTTATTCTTCATTAATATTTGGATTATGACGAATGAGACATGTAATGTCCCTTCAATAGTATTAGTTCTAGTATTGAAAATTCTATAAGCTTTACTTCTATTTGAATATCCAATAAAGATTCCTTTATTTGATTTAGAATCAAATTTATCCAAATTATCTTTAGTACTACCAAATTTTTTAAAGTATGATACTTTAGGCATTTTATTATAAAATAATTCACATGGTGTTTCTTAGTTAATGGTTTTATTAAAGTTCTATTTAATATATAACATGTAGTACCAACTGCTTCAATTCTAAAAAGTTTAGGTTAATCACTTGGCATAGTTCTAGCGCACTCTTGAATCATCATATTTTTACATTCTACCACTCCATTTTGTTGTGGTGTTCGTGAAAATGAAAAATTATAAATTATACCTTTCTTCTTAAGGAAATTTTCAAAATTTTCATTTTTAAATTCTTCCACCGTGATCACTCCAAATAGTTTTAGCTTTACTGGTCATTGGTTTTGAATTCTTTTTAACAAAGATTTTAAATATTGCAAAAGCATCACTTTTAAATTTCAAGAAAACAATTCAGGTAAACCTAGAATAGTCATCTACGATTACAAATACATACCTACTATGATTTATAGATTATATGTGTAAGGGACTAAAAAGATTTAAGTGAAGAAGTTCAAGGGGTTAAGAGGTAGAAATCATATCATTTGATTTAAAAGAACTTTTTCTAGGTTTTCTTAATTAACATGCACCACATAAATTATTAACTTTAAAACTCATTTTGGGAAGACTCTAACTGGATTCTTTTACCAATTTTAGATATTAGTTTAAAATTCAAATTACCAAATCTTTTATGCCAAATCCAAGGATTACTTGATTCAACCAAAAGACGTAAATTATCATTTGAGACTTTCATAATTAATATATAGATGTTTCGTTTCCTAATACCTTTAAAGATAATGTTTGACTCATTATCTTCAATATGACATACGTTTAATTTTAAAATCCTTATCACACTATTGACTAAGACTCAATAGATTATGCTTTAAATTCCTAACTAACAAAACATTAGAAACTGTATGAGTTTTAGAATTACTAACATTGCCGATGCTAATTACATATCCTTTAGAGTTGTCTCCAAAATTTAAGGATCCACCATCTTTGTAAACTATATCTTTCAAAATCTTCGGAATTTTAGTCCTGTGTCTTGAGCATCCACTGTCCAATATCCATTTGTCCTTTTTTGATATGTAGAATTTGATCATTAGGTGTCTAGGGTCAAAATGTGAGAAGGAATAGCAATGAGGAGGGTCTAGGGTCAAAACCCATTAGATCCGACCCTGTTTTGACCTACCAAGACCCGCACCATTGGGTCATCGGGGTGGTAGACCCATGACCCGTTCTTAAGGGATGAACTGCCCCAACCCGACCCGCACTACTAAGATCTTATAAAATCATTTTATTGTTATAACAATAATTTATTAATCTTTTTACATAAAAATGGTTATAACATGGATATTTTAATGTTTCATTTAATAGGTTATATGATTTTTATGCTATTAAGCTGCATCACTAATAATTATATTATAACATATGCATGTTTTTCTTGTACCGTTATCATACACCTCATTTTTATTACCTTACTTATTACTGTAAACACATTGATCTTTATATTTACTATTTATATAATACTAGATAACATATGCATATTTTTATGTAAAGCCTCACGGGGTCTTGGGGCGGGGCCGGTCTACCTTGACCCATATACGTTCTAGGTACGGGGCGAAAATCCAGACCCGCACCGGGTCTACGGGCAAGTCTGGTGCAGGATTTAAAAAAGCCGGGATGGGTCTACCCTGACCTGTATACGTTTTGGGTATGAGGCGAAAATCCAGACCCGCATCGGGTCTACGAGGCTCGTTTGGGGAAGAGTTTAAAAAACTCAAGACGGGTCTGAGGTATCAAAAACCCACCCAACTCGCCCCATTGCCATCCCTAAATGTGAGTTAGTGGAATAGGAAACTTAAGGCCAAATTAACATTAGAGGGAATGGGGTGAATAATGTTTAATTGATTAAATGAATATTTTTCAAATTCTTTATGGTTATACTTGGAATGATGTAATTATCAATCGCAAATACAATCACAAAATCAAAGTGTAGATAAAAGTAAATGTAGTAAAAGTAAAAAGGAAAGGACATACCATGATTTTCTACTGGTTCAGAGTTACCCTGCATTCAATCCCACACAATTCTCTGTACGGATTTTTCAACTAGTAAATGCAAATACAATCTTGATTTCAAGGCTATGAGACACACCCTCCAAAATCCCAACATTTGGGTAGAGTCATTTGATTTTCGGGCTATAAGCACACCCATTAGATTTACAGGCTACTAAGCACATTCAATTGATTTTATGGGCTACAATCACACTCACAAGCATGACATTATGATTTGATAGTTTTACTGACTCGGATGTTTGATCTTGAATACAGTTGGTCCTATTGTTCTTGAATAAAACTTTGATCTCGATTTGAGAGAGAGATGAGAGAAATCATGGGGTAGATGAAAGAGAATCAAACTAATAATGATTGAATTTGATTCTAGTAGAATTTCGGTAGGGTTTGAGTATAAATTAATTTAGAAATCAAGAGAGTGAAAAGAGGAGAAAAGAATAAGAAAGTAGTTAATAAAAATTGGTTTGGAAGTCTGGTGTACATAGGAAAACAGTGGTTATGTCAATTCACGAAGAAATACGATGAAAAGACACTTCCATTCGAAATGTGAAATTTGAAACTTATAGCTACTACGTCAACATATAGGAAATGGATATGTCGACACATCCTTCACAAAATTGAAAAACACTTTATAAAAATTATTTTGAAAATCTATTACTTTGTAAAATAATTTGATACTTTATAAAAACACTTAAATATAGTTTATACACATTTTGATCAAAATATAACTTAAGAAAACTTTATAAAATAATTTCGAAAGATTTAGTAAGAATATTCATTATAATGTAAATAATATACATAAAATAAATATAGTTATAAATTATTAAAGTATAAACAAAAAGTGTGTATATATATAAAGTTAAAACACTAAAATAATATCTTTAAGTATAAGAGATTGAAATCATTTTGAGAAATGTTCAGAAAAGATTATTCTAAAACCAGGATATTTGAAAAATAGTTTAAAACATAAGTAGAGAAGGCAAGAGAGATCAGGAAAGTGCTATCAAGGTTTTAACATAAATTCTTTGACTTTATAACTTATATGGAATATCTTGAAATCTTGAAATCTTCAATACTCATGAGTCTTCAATTTCCAACTCTTGAAAATCTATATCAGCATCTTAAATCTACTCTTGACACTGTACAGTCTTCTTAATCAACACCTATCTAATATCCTACACTATATACTATATACATCTTGATAAAACATTAGTATATATATTTCATATAATATCCTATAGTTGTGATCACCGAAGCCCAAACCTAAGGTACTAACAAAGACTGAGTCATTTGGAGCTACGGATTGGATGTTATAGATGTTTGAAGGTTGCTTTTGCCCATAACAGACATCCATACGTATGAACTTAGTAGCCAGACATCTAGATGAGTCCTAGGCGCAAACAAAGAAGAAATAGTGCATTTTCAAGGGGTTTCAAACGTCTAAAACAACATTTAGATGTCTGATCTTCAAATTCGGACATTTGAGTTGTGTTTCGGATGTTTGAACATTTGCTATTCGAATTTTTTCAATCGATTAATCAAGATTTCAAAATGCAATATCTTTTGCACCTGAACTAGGATTGAGGCGGTTTGGACCAGTGTTCATCATTTTTCAAGGTCTACTATTTGGTAAATTCTGTTAGGTTTTAGAGCACTATGATTTTGGGGTCCAAGCAGGACCCACTCTAAGACATTTTCCAAAATCGTGGATTTTTAGATAGACCAGGAGGATGTATCAAGGAGTTAAGATAACAATGATGTCTTAGTTGACCATTGATGATACTTGGATTCGTATGGTAACTTTTATAGAGCCGTCCAGTGATTTTAAGATGTGATGCCTAGAGTATTACGATATATGATTCTATACGATATCGTGTATATTGTGTGATTCCATTTCCCATGGCCTAGGCCTCGGGATTTGATAGTTATAGACCATTGTTGCATGAGTGGTTGTTGTTTCGTTTGCATGTCTTCGGATGACAGTGATCCGGGGATAAGAGATGTTCTATCTCGGTACTACAGCTATAGACCTTGGACTACGTTGTAGCAAGGGTTATAGGTTGGGACGTACTTGTCATTTTGTCCTCATGATAAAATGCTAGTGTTTAGGCACCCGTATATATTAATTCAGGTTCGATATGATTCTTATGTTGTGGACGATGCATTGGGAGCATTGTAAGTATTGGTCTTGTAATAATGGCTATATTTGGCGGGTTTTGGCCTTACTGGGAGACCCATGGCCCACTAGCCTAGTATGTGTGACGGTTGTGTCACGATTGGTGTAAAGACCTATTTCTTCGACCTTCGAAAATCGAGTCTAATACATCCTTGGTATTCATGTGCTACGAATCCAAGTGTCGAAGAGGTGATTCTTTAAAAGAGAAAGAAAAAAGACAGAATAGAATCTTACTCGAATGGAATAACATATATTATTTCAGTGTAAAATCTTTATAGTGGAAAATCTTTTAAAACACATATTAGAGTCTAACTAGATTCAGCTTGGACAGTTATTATTTGCAATCGAATTGGTCACAAACACCCAAGAACAGATTTTTGAAGAGAAGTAAATGAAGAAAATAAAATTAAATTGAGGAAAATACTAAACTAACAACAAACAAAAATAAAATAATTAGAAACATAAAGATTTATAGTGGTTCGACGTTATATGCGTACGTCTACTTTGAAGATTATCTTTATTAATCACTTATAAATCTGATTACAGCAGTTGAAAATAGAGAACAATTGATTACAATAAAGTCTAACGTAATAAGCAACGTAAAGATCCTCAGAATGACCTATTAGGCCAGTATTTATGGGTTAAGACGGCGAAATATTTCCTTGAAAATTCAACAGAAGTCTCTCCAGGACCATACAAGCCCACGATAGGGATCGCAGGGCCCAAATTCCAAGAAATAGGGATCGGTACCGATCCCTATTCCAGAGGATTTTGATGGTACGATCCCTGTGGGGTGTTCTCTATGTTGTTTAGGCTTGTCTTCCAAATTTCATAGTATTCGGAGTCATGGATGGTGAGATATTAATTAATCATTGTCGCATTGTGCTTCCGAAGTTAACTAGGCCGAACCTTATGGAGGGATCAGTTCCGACCCACATTTTGAAAGAATCAGGGGACACGATCCTTATGTGAGATCCATATATTGCCATATGCTAGCTCCTCTAGTTTCAAGTTATTTGGATGTATGATTGTTAAGATATGGAATGATCTTTGTGGTAGGTGGTCGTAAAGGCCGAATCAGGTCAAATCCTCTATAGGGTTACATACCGATCCCTCAATATTTACCCATGTGATGTGCGATCCCTGAGGTAGGTTCCCTAGGGTCCACATACCGTACCTTCCAAATTTCATGGGCCTTGGAGTTGTAGATCCTAAGATATGGAATGTTGCGTGCATGGATGCTTTGGAATTTGTTGGATGCCGATCCCTGTTCAATAATCATGCCAATCCCTTCTTTTTTACCATGCTATGTCGAACCCTTCCATTCGTTGAGGCATATTCCATGCTTTAAGCATCCTACATTGTACATCTATCAAATCCATTCAATTCCAACTTCACATAATCATCTTTACTTGACCTCCGAGCCCCACAATCATCATTCAGGAACCATCAGCCACTATGGCAATCAGATCTAAGTCGTGTAACCAGTTCAATATAGACGGGCTAGAATGCTAGGTAACGCTTTCCCTCCAAATTGCATCTTGTGATTAACATGACGTGTTTTGAATCGGTTAGAATGAGATCCATTTAGCTTTCCGAACAGTTGCTATTCTTTTATCGAATTGTTTTTCCAAGGCATCAAATTCCTTATTGATTGTCCTAACACTTGGTTAATTTCCAATAATATAAATCTAGCACCATGTCCCATCAACTGATATATATTAATCTAGTTCTACGAGACTAACAAGCTTTTGTTATCCGGTTCAGCCACGAACTCGAAGGTTTTAGGTTTGACTTTAGTTTCTATCGATTTTAAAATTGAACTTTTTAGTCATACACGGACGTGCTTATATAAGCATTTTCATAGCTGGCTCCTGAACGTGTTCAAACACTTATGGGTCATTGCCAATTTTTATAGTATTCTAAATGTTCATGCTTATAATGAAACCCATATAACCATTTTTTTATACCAAAAAGGAATATGTATGAACATTTCTAAATAGGAATAAGAATTCTATCCCAAGAATAGGGATCGGTATTGGTTCCCTTAGAGATAGATCATACCCGATCCCTTTTTGGTTAAATGAACTTAACCATTTCAGCGCAACAAGTTGGGCCAAACCATGAACCGCCATATATATAAGCTAGCACTTCACTTCCCTTCCCATCATCTATTCATTTTCTTAGCTTCATTACATCAATCCCTATCTCCCCTGTTCAGTTTTGCATCACCTTAAATTTCCATTCCCTTATAAATTGATCATCTATCACGACTTGAATTACTCTTCTTCCACATCCAACTCCATCACCTGATCCCCAATTCGAATCGAACCCCTAACTTTATCACCATTGCTATCAAAACGCATAGGTGGGTTTCAGTTTTTGATTTGTGATTAGCCTAGTTTGTGACAAGATGATGGGTTGTTCATGTTATTTGTTTACACAAACAAGAATTTAGGTCAAAGATGGATGACGACGCGATAGGTTCTGGTGGAATACCGAAAAAAATGAAGGAGAAGGAGCGACAATGAAGGGATTGGTGAAAATGGTATAGTTGACAGGTGGAGCTGAAGTGTGGAGGGATCAGTTGTATTGGGTTAGGAAGGAAGGGATTGGTGTTAGTAGGCCTTGGTGAGGGATCGATAGAGATTTTTTTTTTGTGGGATCAGTGGTAATGGTGGAATAAAGATCGGTTGTGACTAGAATCGAACTATATTAACTTAAGCATGATTAAGCAGAACCTTACCTTGATGAGCTTGCTCATACGAACCAATATAGACATTTAGTACTCACATATCCATCATTGAACCTGGGACTTGAATACAAATTGTAACTTGAAATACAAATTTAATTTTTAAAAGTCACACTACAAAGTAACAACGATCGTTCTTGAAGCCACTACAACCGATCCACGTGAAATCTAGTTGAGACGGTCAGCAATGACGTTTACTTTGGTTGAACTTCCAAGTCTCGTCACTACTTTTGCTTTTAATTCTGCGTTGTTTATCTTTGCATTGCACGACACTACACTACAGTAGCACACATTTTTCACAGGTGTAAGGGTGAACTTTTTAACCTCAATTATATACTAAGTATTTTAATATGGAATCTAGATGCTTAGAGCGTTTAGCTGGCATGTCTTCCGATCTGGCAGTGCAACACATCGATTCTGAAGCAAAATCAAGTTCTAGAACTATATCTGGTAGGCTTTCTCCCAGTCATCAAGCAAAACAGACAGAACTTTCCAGCTCGCTAGTTGACCTTTTCTTAGATAATTCGGTCCTCCCGGTGGAGGATCTAAGTCCTGCCCCTAATGCAACCGAGGGTACTATTCTTCTACATAAACCAATAGATTCTCATGCCTCCCGAATTGGCGAGGCCGCCCTTTGCCATTTGTATTATATACATGAAATTTTGTTTGTAGACCTCTTAGTCGCTTCAATAAAAGACAGGCCTCACTTGCCACTGGAGTGGTACACGACGTGTAACAAATTTATGTGCTAGGCTGGATGCATACCTCCCTTTAATTTGTTCATTCAAGAGATGATGAGAAATCTTAGAATAGCTCCCACTAAATACCATCCAAACAGTTACGCCTTTCTACATGGAACCTTCTTGTTATTCATGAGTGTTCTATTTCATCTGCCAACTCCTGAGGACATAAGATACATTTACAACTTCAAATGGTAGTCAAGAAGTCTCTCCTATGTCATTCTTGAACCTTTGCCAATTGCCAAATCTTGACTGGCATTTGGAATAAACTTTCTCTATCTAAGAACGAGTGGTTCGATGTTCAATGTCCACTTGGCTTCGTGAGGAGATGATTGGAAGGACATAAGTGTTACTTTCATCTCATTCCCAAGTCTCTTCATCCAAGTCAAAGCTTTTCCTTTGAATATACTAACATTTGGGATTCTTTCAGATGTTTATCCACGTCCTAAAGGCATTAATTTTTCAAGAGTAGTCGTCGCCATTCGTGCTACTCTTGTCAAAGATAGGGATATCAAACTTCTTGTAATACATGAGCTATTATTTTTATTTGGGCTACTAGAAGAGGATCGTAGCATTGGGCTCCCCGAAGGCACAGTATTGTCGAGAAACATTACAGAGAAAAAAAAGATTCCATAGATCCTGTTGCGTCCCCTACCGAGGGGACTCAGGATGACACTGAAGAAGGTGAGATTGGGGATTCTCAGGCTAATGAACCCGGAGATGCTGACATGGGCCCAGATAAGGCGCCCATGGTTGAACCGCCGCATGGCGCATAATCTCAAACACCTACCAAGAGAAAGAAGAGGCTGACATACAAAATTCGTAAAAAAATTGCTACAGATCCTGAATTCGTCATTACTGCCATTGAAGAAGAACCATCTTCTCAACACTTTGAAAGTTCACTGAACGGAATTTCAAATCTCCAAATTCCAGATTATATTATGACCTATGAATTTCCAAATATCAACATCGAAGGGCTCAATTCTCCTACTTGGATCAGTGAAGGCATTCCTCCTTCTGATAAAGGAGAGAGAACACCCATGAGCAAGGCTACAACCACCGATCTGTTCGGAGGGAACACTAGGACACTCCTGACGACGTGCACTTTACTACACGCTCTTCATTAATATTTCTCATAATAATTACTCACATGTTCTCTTTGCTCTTTGCAGCTGCAATGACTTAGTCTAGGGCGTTCGATCGCTTAAGAGGTTCTTTAACATATCATCGGTCTAGCCATGACTTGAAGTTTGGCCAACATAGGGAGAAAGACGATGGATGTGACAAAGGCTATCATTTAAGGGAATCCTCCTCTTCTAAGTGCAAGTCTCAATCCCAGACATCACGTTTAGGAGAATAGCCTAATTTTCATGCTTACAACGAAAATCAGCCTCCTTACCATAGCCCTCAAATCACCACATCCCATGAGTAACATTCTGCCTCATAGAGCTCTAGGAAGTCTCACGAACGTAGAGCAAGCAAACATCCACTTGTTGCTCCTGATCCATCCTTGTTGGTCGCTGCTCTCAACATTTATACAACTTAGAAATTGGCCAAGCTTAAGGCCACTTTCCGAAAAATCTGCTTTGATGAACTTAAATTCCTTCCAACAATACATACAATTCCGGGGCATGCCAAAGAAGGTTCTGTTGCATGTGTTAATGATGTGTTTATGCAACACGAATCATTTCAACATTTGGTGGAAAAATCTTTAAGTGTCCATTGAGAGACAATATGAAATAAACTGCCTCAATTTAGAAGCGATACATGATAAAGACTTAATAAAACATCAAGATGTCGAATTGTTAGAATTGAAAACACAACTTGTCGAAGTGGTGAGAAATGCTAAGGAAATGGTAGAGGCGGTGACCCGTTTGGAAACTTCTCATAGAAAAGAACTCGATACTGCCCTTAATCATAGTGGGGCACTTGCTCTGGAAAAATATTCCTGCAAAAGGAAAAAGATGTTTTGGCCCGCTGTGTCGAGGAACTTGAAGAGCTTCTCAAAAAGGAAAGGGAAGAGAAAATCGAGGCACGGGAAGAATCGCAAAAGTACTACGAAGAGGCCGTCGAAGCCAGGAGCCTGAAAATTAAACATGATGAGCAGTTTGCTAAAATTGAAGCTCTTAAAGAGGAGGCTCGGGAGAAAGGCCATAAATAAATGATTGAACAAATTGAATCCCAAGTGGATGACTCTAAAGAATCTGGTAGGAATGAAATCAAAGACTTGTTTGATCCATTATC
The DNA here is from genome assembly GCA_030765085.1 of Allium cepa. Taxonomy (NCBI): domain Eukaryota; kingdom Viridiplantae; phylum Streptophyta; class Magnoliopsida; order Asparagales; family Amaryllidaceae; genus Allium; species Allium cepa. The sequence goes on from CM060941.1 coordinate 834,678,630, forward strand.
ATTGAGTACAATGCCAAAGTCCTCATGCACCGTGACTTAAAATTCCTTGGTGAAGGCTATCTCGAATCACTTGCTGAAGTTTGGGAGCATACCATTGAGATGAATGAGAGAGAATTGGACGGAGCTGAACTTGATGAGCAAAAATTAGTGCGGGAGATCCTCCGTGGAAATGAACCTTTGGATTTAGCTACCTCGAAACTTCGATATTTTAACGCTTCTACACCTACTGAGAAAGGGGAATATAACATCGGATCTTCAGTGGCTGATCCTAAGGTTCCTACTTCTTCCAAAGCAATCGGAGCGTCGGTCTCCTTCGGCTTGAAGTAGGACTTGGGCTATGATCCAGATAGATGCAACTATCAATCCAAAATGTTGTCCCCTATTTTTGAAGGAGGTACCCTGGCGACCACAGAGAACCAACTAGATACGGGTATTTCACTTTGCTTTCCAATTTAAGAAAGGTTTTTCTCTTCGCGCCCGATGGTTTTAAGCTCATCTCCCTGTTTTAACAAATTTTGCTGGTCTCCCGGGTCCCGCTCAAACTTCTAAGAGTGATGCTACTATGGAGAAACAAGAGAAACCAATAGAGATTCCAGCAGCTGTTGATGTATTAGGGCCCGATGCTCAAGTCATCGGAGGTCTTGATGATGATAGGGTCAAAGATCCACTCCCAATGGATGAGTCTGACGATGTCGTGATAACCAGCGTCTCCAAATGCACTAATGAGATTAGCTTGAAAGAGTGGATTGAAAAGGAGGTATTGTTGAAAAGAAAAGCTAAAACTGAGACCGCCAAAGTGGGTATTGATTATCCACACCTTGTGCCACTACAAGTTATTCCACCTGGCAGTACAATTCCCAGTGAACTCCCTCCTATCTCTGTAAGCTGTCTCACTAAGGGTGGCAATGGATCTAGAAAAAGAAGCATGGGAGGTTCAAGTGGCACTACTCGTGAAAAATCTAAAAAAGAAAGGAAGTTATAGAAATGGCCATCACTTTAGCTCAGTTTGTATATAGTTTGCATAGTTGTTTCTTTCATTCGTTGTGGTTGTACGAGTATGACTTTAGATTTTTTTGGAATAACTTGTATACTATCTTAAAACCAGTAATGTGAATAAATTTTTTTGTTTTCTGTTTAGTTTTCGTGTGAATTTCTATTTAAGTAGTTGAACTATTACTTTCCATTTAATGTACTTTCCATTTAATGTGCTTGTAATTTGTTGTTCATGAATTCTGGTAACAATCTGCCAGCTCTATCTTACGGCTTCCAAGTGGTCATGGGCTCGAGTCATATTTAAACAGTAGGCATGGGCCTTAGTGTTATGCAATCGAATTCATCGTGTTTTGAGCAACTATACTCTTGCCCTCAGTTTTAGGTTAGCGAGGTTAGATGTTGGATGGTTGTACTCCATCCTTTGTGAGTTTATACTCCTCTCATCGGTTTCAAGCCTGAGTTCATGGAATAGTGAATGGTGAAACTCTACTCATCTATTCACTTATATTCGTATCCATAGTCTGGGGATAAGATTTAGTTGATGGGTGGTTGGATCACATATAATCTATGTTTATACTCTAGTCTGCACTTTGGGGACTCAAATTTATTTTGCAAGCGGTCGATTCACACCCAGTTTATATTTATACTCCAGTCCGCACTATGGTGAGTTAGAGTTATTTCGTGGGTGGTCAATTCACACCCGATTTAAGTTTATACTCCAATCCACACTCTGTGGACTTAGAGTTATTACGGAGGGAAGCTGGATCATACTCCCCTTAATTGATTGATTTTTCCCAAGGGTCTGGAGTTTGATCCTATGATTTACGGGCTATGTCAAAGTCACTTTCATTATCTTAATCCAACAGTTTGGCCAGATTTATTTGTTTATCAGATGGTCGACCACGTTTATTCTTTGTCATGCATCCCCTCAGTTGGACTATGAATGAGAGTTGTCAAATGAACAAGTGGACCAAGCTCATCTTATTTAGTCACATTAAGAATTAGCGTGATTGATTAATTTCAAACTCTAGGAGCTTATTCGTACATATCGATATCAATCTGTTTCTTTATGTAATTGATATATAATGCCTAGCAAATATCAATATAAAGGAAGTCTGAAACTTTATTCATTAAATAGAAAGGAAAAACACAAAGTGTCTTATTACAAATCTGAAAAATCATAGGCTAAAGCAAATTCTAAAAGCAAATACAATTGAAATGAAAAAGAAACAAACTAAGTAAAATAGCGAAGTAGATGCTCGCTATTTCATGCCATTGGAATTGTGATGCCACCAATAGTTGTTAGCTTGAAAGTTCCTTCTCCAAGCCTATGTTCAATGAAATAAAGTCCTTCCCAGATTAGATGAATATGCGATGAGGTAGGAAAAACCCATTTCAGGACGAGATTGCCAATTTCAAAGGCTCTAAGTCGGAATTTAATGTTGTAATACCGGGCAACTCGGTGTCGATGTGCATCTGCCCTCAGATCGGCTTCCTTATGCTTCTCATCTATAAAGTTAAGAGATTCCAAGAGGAGATCTTTATTTGTTTTGGGATTGTAGTAAGTCTCTCGATGAGAAGGAACTTCGAGCTCAACAGGAATAATGACTTCAAAACTATAAGCAAGGAAGAATGGATTATGGCCAATCGCGGACTTGTTGGTGGTCATGTAAGCCCACGGTGTTGTAGAGAGTTCATCCACCCACCTGCCTCTAGCCTTCTCCAAATGCTTCTTTAGAATGGAATTTATGATTTTATTTATAGCTTCAACTTGTTCATTTTCCTAAGGGTAAGCGACCGCTGCAAATCTCTTTTCAATATGATATCTTGGACTAAAGACTTTGAATTCAACAATGTCTAATTAAGTTCCATTATTTGTTACAATAATTCATGGAAGACCGAAGCGGTATATGATGTTTCAAACAATAAAGTTGATTACTTTCTTGGTTGTGATCGTGGCTAAAGGTTCTGCTTCGGGCCATTTGGTGAAGTGTTCAACTGCAGCGATAACATATTTTGCGCCACCTTTGGAGATCGGTAAGGAACCGATAATGTATTTACCCTACGTGGAAAATGGCCATAGGCTGACCATTTACGTGATTTCGATTGGTGGAGCTCTTAGGAATTTTGCATATATTTAGCATTTATCATATCAACTGACATAATCATCAGCATCTCACTTTACGCTCGGCCAATAATACCTGTGAAGAGTATTTTCTTTGCTAGATTTTGCCCTCCAGTGTGATCACCACATTCCCCTTCATGAACTTCTCTTAGAACACGTTTTATGTCATCATGAGCGATACACCGGAGTAGGGGGACTGAGAAACCTTTCTTGTAAATAATTCCTTCTTACATGATATACCGTAAGCTTTGCAAAACACTTGTCGTTTTTCATTTATTTTATCTGGTAGGACTCCAAGCAGTAAATAATCTTTGATTGGAGTCATCCACGATTGCCTTTCAGGCTCCACTTCCAGTGTCTGGTAGATTTCTGTTATGTTTATACTTAGGCTATTTAATACTTCTACTGGAACCAAGCCAATCTTCTGTGCATCGCTAGTACTAACAAACTTTGCCAATGAATTAGATTCTCTATTTCGATCTCGTGGAATATGCAAAATGTCATAGTACTCAAACTCTATCAACAACTCTTATACTTAGGTAAGGTATGGGGCAAGTCGTTGTCCCTTATCCTGATAATCTTCCCTAACTTGAAACACTACCAACTGCAAATCGCAAAACATTTCAAGAGATTTTATTCCAAGTTCTCTAGTGAGTTTAAGCCCAGCAATCAGAGCTTCATACTCAGCTTCGTTGTTTGTTGTTGGGAAATCAAGCTTTAATGCATAACAGATTGACCAACTTTCAAGAGTTATAAGTATTATTCTAACTCTAGAATAATGATCATTAGATGCTCCATCAGTGTACAATTTCCACCATATGGTGGGGATTTCTCCGCCTTCCAAACAATCATTCTGTGCGGTAAACTCTACTATAAAACCTTCCATTGCCTGAACCTGGATAGCCCTCCGAGGGAAATCCATAATTATCTTCATAAAATTGCTTATAATATTCAGATTTGGAGGAATCTGAAGCAATGTAATTAATAATGGTGAGACATACTAGATCTACTAGCATTCAGCAAGAAGAACCAAGCAATCAACCAACAAATGTGAATGCTGATCCGGTTGAGGTTTAGAATCCCACTAATTCTATTACCAGAATCGAATTTCATAATTTAATGAGAGAGTTGATAGAAATCCATCGATAACTGAATCAGTAAATTCAGACTAATATTAACATAATGAACAAAATTATTCAGTAGCAGTGGGAGAAAGCTAGGAGGGAAAGCACTCATAACTCGGCATCGAAAAGTTCTAGCTCATCGGATGAATATCACAAGCATAGGCAACATAGGATTGAAGAAAATAATGCAGAAATTTCAATGCGTCGCCTGGAAGACCATCGTGGACTTCTGGGATCAATCGGTGTCGGTCCCTCTGTAAGGATCAGTACCAATCCCTTATCTAGTGGAGGGATTCCCCAATACATTTTGGAAATTGCGTTGGAACTATTTCTGAAGGTTGGGATGACAAAGTTCAACTGAATGTTGACTAGTAACCTCCCTAGAATGATAATGGAATAAATGTACAAGATGCATGTTGGGAAGATGGTGAATGAAGATGGCATAAAACATCCAGTAGACATCTACTGAGCCATTCACGTGAGGTGGAGCCTGGCCACCGCTTGGTACCAACCATCCAAACGCTGGACTTATCGGCGATGGTCAGACAGTTAGTAAGGGAGAGCCCAGACTTAACCAACGATAACTGGGGAATCTCAAGAAGTCATACCCCATTTACTGATATTGTATGACATGCACGGTACCCAAGGAAGTTCAACATGCCATCAATGCCAGCCTACGAGGAAAAAACCGACCCCAGGCAACATATCATGAGATACAGATGGCTGATGGATTCTAGGGGAGTTGATGATGCAACCAAGTGCAGATGTTTTCCCAAAACTCTTTCTGGAATAGCGACGATGTAGTTCACGAAACTACCCCCACGATCAATTTCTTGGTTCGATGATTTGGCAACCAAGTTTGTGGAGCAATTCTGGATGCACAGAACTAGTCCTAAAGACGTGATGTCCCTTTCTAGCATGATTCAGGCTCCAGCAGAATCATTGAAAGATTATTTGGAGAGATTTCATACCGCTATTACGGAGGTCAGTAATCCAAATGAATTTGCGATACTCATGGCCGTGACAAGGAGGATTGATCCAGAGTTTGAGTTTTGCTATTGTGAGCCGGTAAGCAGCTCGCAACGTTAGAATGCTTTTACGCAAATGCGACTCAATATTTGAGGAACGAGGAAGCCAGGTCTTCCAAAAGGAAGAGTGTTGCATGACCAAGTGGAGAAGGAGTACAGAGTAACATTGCGATAAAATAATCTGATATCAGTTCTTGAAAAGTTCAAGTGAATGTTCAGAATAAACCAAATCAACAAAAGAGAGGTAAAGATAGGAGCTGATAACAAAAGAGGGATTCTATAAGATTGAAGCCTAGGATTCCAATGTATAGTAATTACATGCCGTTGAATATGTCCTTGGAGAATAACTATCTTTCTAGTTACAATAACATGCAGTATAGGAAGCCGCCTCTGAAAAAGTCAACAGAGAAGTAGAAGCAGACCAGGAAATATTGTCAGTTTCGCGGGTGTTATGGGCACAATAAAAATGAATGTAAGCATCTCCAGGATGTTATAGAAAAACTAATTCAAGAAAAGAAGTTACAACAGTTTGTGAAAGCCCTATAGGATGGTGGGACAGGGGACTTCGGACCCCAACCGAGGACAAGCACCATGTAGGGCTGAGGAGCCTGCATGGCCATGTAGGACTGCACTCGACCGATAAGAGTTGGCAAGAGATGGAGCTAAGCTAGTGCGATTAGGCATGTGGATTTTGACTGCTGTTCGAATACGAAAGGCGGAGCTTTGACAATATAGCAACATACGGTGATGGATGATATTGTGTTTTTGAATAGAGATGCAGATAAGCTGAAGGCTCCGACAATCGACCCAATGGTCATTTCAGCCATGATTGATCCTTCTTTGGTGAGAGGGATTGTGCTGATTGAGGAAGTTCGTGAATATAAACTTAAAAAAAGCTTATGATCAGATGAGGATGGAAGCCATAGATTTAAAACCATCTAAAGCTCATATAGACAGTTTTAACGATGCTTTAACCGAAGCTGTTAGTCATATGGAATTACCTGTTGAGTTGGAAGAAGACGAATGAAGGAGAGTGCGGGTCTTGCCGTTTATTATTTTGGATGTTGACTCTCCATACAATGTTTTTCTGGGTCGACCGGCCTTTACTGAATTTCGGTCAGCTCTTGCCCTATGGTGTTTGACTTTGAAGTTTTCAACGGATAATGGTGTAGGAGTTATTCATGGTGATTAGGCGACTGAACGATGGACGACTTAGATCCGATTGCCAAAACAGTTATGATACACTTGTCCTTACATTTGCTGAAAAACAAACAACACACAATGCAGCAGAAAATAGAATGTATCCAAACGTTGACGAAAATCTCCAGCTCTCCTTTGGGGACTCCAAGAGTCTTCAGCTGATCCTGAAACTACTTGGATCTAACCCAAGTATAAAAATACATGGATCAATTTGGCAAACCAATGTGAGAAACAAGAATCTTAAATGATAGTGTCATAGATAAGATATTGATGATAAAAACCTTTTGAAAAGAAAGAGTACCTCATAAGATCACGCTGCACATAAACATGGATGATTTTTTTTACCTTATGATAACTAAAACATTTTTATCAAATCATTTGATATTATTTTTAATGACAGTATTTGAAAACACTTTTCAAATAAACATATATTCAAATAGCCGAGATTGTATCAATGTTAAATTCCAGCATACTAGGCTTTACAAATAAATTCACAAACTCGTATTAGAGAATGGATTTTTTCCAATAAACGACTAGGCAAGGGACTACTTTTCATCAGTACATCTCTAGAAGAATGTACTGAGGTCCAACTAAAGGTCCTCTATCAACACAGAACTGGCTCACCTCTAACTCGATAGTACTGAATATGTCATCACCCCGGTCGTTACTGACCTATCCGAGCATGCTCTAGCATACACCACATAATTTAAAGCCGAACTTTATAGCAAGTAGAAATATATCAAGAAGGGGATGATTGTATCCTAATGGTTGCGAACCACATTGCCTTGCCCATCTACCATGTCTTAGTCATTTCCAAGTGCGAGGCCTAAGGTAACGATTACCTTTTACATAGAACATCAACCTTCCACTTTGAATGCCACATTGCCATCCATAATCATACAACTGATTTCTACAAATGTATAATTCTCGAGCTCGTATATCTCAGGAAAGAGTATTAAGCTAAGAGAAGTTGCCTTCTCCGCAAATAACATGCGATATGTTTTATAGAGATCGATCTAGTGATTTAAAATGCAATGTCTGATATTCGTCCATACAAGTCATCTAGGAATAGGACAAATCAAAGGTACTTCTCCTACCACATCTTGTTTCGGGAATCACCCCTAGGCTCAATAGCGATTAGTCCTTGCGAATTGAAGATTTTCATTACAGAGCGCTACAACCACCATAATATATAATATGGTAGATTTCACCGCACGTCTAGTGGCAAGTAACCCTACATCATGAAGATCTTCATCTTCAATAATCTTTGTCTTTAACATATTTTACATCAAAAACGTAATTGGTTCAAAGTGGTTTTTGGATAGAAATCACCCAAATCCAATCTCGGTCTCTTCGAAATTCAATCATTGATAAAAATGTGAATATGTGTATACATGATTTGTTATGACTCTTTTCATTTTAATTTTTACTGGTCAACCAAAACCCTTAACTTTGGAAATCTTCCAGTCATTTACTTAGGAAATTTAATTCCTAATCTAATAAAACATTTCATTTTTTGAAACATGTCTTAATTGGGTCAAAAACAATGTTATTTGAGCATCATTTACTGTAAACCCAAACCAGTTATATTGAGTAAAAGATTAGATTAATCATACCCAGATTAATTTCCATATTCAACTCGTACAACTCATGGAATAACTGTGAAGTCACCTTTTAAATTCACGCGAATAGTACAAATTCCCTCATGGAACTTAATGTAGAGTTTGACTAGAATATTCTTTTATGTTGCTGAAAACTTGTATAACTCTTTTTATTGTTGAAAATCTAAAATATGATATTTTCATTTAGAGCATCAGGGCCTTTATTTCAATCTGTTCCACCCCTTGCCTATAAAGAGGAAACAGAGGCCAGGTAAGTTCAGAGCGTTGGTTGCCATTGCGAACCTTAGTTACACATCTTGTTTTACTTTTCTAGATCTCACGGGTGGGACAAATATACTAGTCATTTTTGCATACTCAGATTGTTATTACATTTCAGGACATGATTCCAATTATATTTTTTACTCTTAACCATTTATTTAAACTCTTATTTAAACCGCTATAGAAAAGTGCTATGGATAGTGTTTTACAAGCTTATTTGATTAAAACAACTTTTCTATCATTTGGAAATCCATATTTATTACTCAAATCTCTTCTAAAACATTTTAACATATTTATAAAATTTATATATTTTTAAACATTTATAAATTTTTACGCTTTGGTCATTTAATTGCAAAAACACGATTTTCCTAAAAATTTGATTTGGTCGTATCTTAAAATCTACAAGTTGAAATCTTGGTTTTCTTTTCCATTTGAAAATTATGGTTATAAGGATCTATAAAATTATTATTTCGAAGAATTCTGACTCTGTTTCTATCATGTACTTTCATTTAGCTTTTTCGACGTGAAATCGCGAACTTCCGTAGCGTGACGTGCCTTATTTTGACTTGTTTTTCACTATTTCCAAAACTTCTTCAAATTGAATTTTATTATTTATAAAACATACATAAACATTTTAAATCAGTATTTTACTAATTTTTTATTTAAAACCCAATTTCACTTTATTTCCAAAAAAAATCATATTATATTGTTTTAGAATTCAAACTTCCATTTCTTAAAACTTTTTAACTATACAAAACCATATGCTATGTATTTTTCAGATTATAACTTTCTAAAGTTATTTAACTCTGAAATCCAAAGCAATAACTTATATTTTTCAAGACAACTTCAATCTCTATCTTTACTTTTCGTTTTCAAATCAAATCTTTCTCTCTTTTTTCAAGATGAATTCTTTTCCTATAGTTTATCTAAAAAGAGACTTAACTATACTTTGTATACCATATAGGATTTTAAAATAAGTGGGGTTTCAAATCAACTATGGATTAACTATGACTAATAAAGTAATCACAACCAACTTTAACCACATGTTGATAAAATCAACATTAAGAACCATGCATTCATCCATACAACCAAATTCATTCAAGCATTCATATTACTACTAATGGTGTCAATTTATCATAAGGTATGAACATGAATATCATAGCACAACAAAAATAGGATTTAAAAATAAGCGCTCACTTTCATTTGACACACACACAAATATATATATATATATATATATATATATATATATATATATATATATATATATATTACTTCTTACTTATTAAGCAACCATCAAATATTATTATTTAACCAAATAAACATCCAAATCATTACGAATATTTATGTTAACTTATTAAACAATATTTTAAAATTTATTCATAATTTATTTCTTAAATCGGCACTCACCTTCATTTCCACTCCGTCAGACTTTATTGAATTAAATCTGATAGTATTTCATTGACACTTCCTTTCTTTTTCTTGCTCTGGGGCTTTCCAAACTCCTTTTCTATGAACTATGTTATTTTCCTTGCACTATCGACACACAATGCCATGGACTAAATGGAGATGTCGCTTACTAAAGAGGTGGAGTGCTTGGACTATGGTAGTGAAGTGGGCTCGGCTTGGGTGTGCTCGGCCTTGGATGTGCTCGGCCTTAGGTTGTGGGGAGGGCAACGTACAAATGTAGGGGAAGAAGAGGTGGTACGGCCGTGGATGGTGGTGGTGGGGGTATAGCCAAAGGTTGCTAGGGGGACAAGGTAGTGTTGATATGGGTTTTGAGGTGGAGCTTTTGTGTGTGTGTGTGTATATATATATATTTATATATATAGAAAGAAGGAGTTGATGATGATAACTTTAAAGAAGTTGTGTGGCCATGTAGGTGATGAAGAAAGTAAAGAAGTAGTGAAGAATAAGATGTGTAAAAGTGTAGAGAATGTGGTGCAATTTTAGTTGAAGTTTACACCAAAAAGGCCTTACTACCCTTATCCCAAAATTCATTTTTAATCACACATTTGTTCCTCCTTTACAATACAAGATTAGACCCTTAAGTACTAACATTTAATGAGATGAAAAGTTGCTTTGTACTTAGTAATAATAATGTATATTAGAGGATCTTTATTAAATCACAAATCAAATCAAAGATATTACTTACTTTACTAATTTTCAAAAGTAAACTCTCTTCTTCTTCTTATTCTAATTGTAAATGTTTACCATAATGTATAAATGTGTAATTATGCATGTTTAAAGAAATCATGTTGTAAAAATGTTGAAACAACTTTCGTTTGGTCATCGGTCGTAAATCTGAAATTGGATTTTCTATCATGTTTATAGTTTTAAATCAAACTACTTACTTATATAAGAGAAATTTGGAAATATGTTTCTTATCATTTTGAAATAATTAAAAGAAGATTATTTAGGTTATAGAAACCATATAAAATAGTATTAATATTCCATTACGAAAATACGACATTGAATTTTCCAAAATATGGCGAAGTTAGAACATCTTTGTAAAACAGGTCTATATATGTATAAAACCATTATAAATAAAATTACTTCTCATTATCGAATTAATGTATAAATGGATTTTTCATCAAAAAGAATTTAAAAACGATTATTTGAACATATACTTAACTTTATCGTTTGTTACTTTTACGATGAAAGTCCAAAATCTCAGTTTTTGATAACAAATTCCATAATTTAGTTTACCGTTATTATTTATCGTATAAAGCATGATTATTTGCTTTTAAAATGAACCTATATTTGAATATCTAAATTTTATTAAATATTCTTATTTTCAAAGTGGTAAAATTACGGTTCATTACAATTGGTGTCGTGTTGTTTTGTATATGGTAGTTTTATCGTATAGTGTAGTGTGATGTTATAAAAGTGCTAACTTGTTGGATGCAGCAAAAGAGTAGGTTATGGTATGATTTACTATCATTTTGAAACGAGTTTACTTACTTGTTTATAGACAGTCTGGATTGCCCACGAGCCTCGTTCATGGAGAGGACTAGTTAGGCCTTAGTAGTTTTTGTTTATTTATATATATATTTGAATATGCAATATTTTGAGATAGTTCCCTTCACACCAGACTTTAAGTCTGACCCATGTTTTATCTTTGTCTTTTTATGTAATGACAACTGTCGAGTACTCGATTGAGTAGTTTGGGAGTCTGGTGCTTTTGGGTATACACTATTAGGATGCAAAGCTGGAGCATTTTGGAGGTATGGCATCGATAATTTAGATATGTATATTTGATATTTTAGTAGTAAATGACGGACTTGTTATTTGTATATGAGACCAAATGTATCATATTTCTCTTAAAAACTCCATTTTGTTGGGAGTTGATGTATTTCGACTTTCTGTGTTGATATTTATTTATCAGTTACTTCCGCTAGTGCGGTTTCTTATACATTGTCATCATATTCTATTCATGTATATTCAGTATATTATATGTTGTGATTCTGTTATGAGATCTAATCAAAGTTTTGATTCAATATTCATTCAAATTTTACTGGGACAATTTATAGTGTTCGAAAGTCATTCTTATGATATGAGACGATGATTTTGAGTATTATGAAGGACATGTCATTACGTTTGGTATTAGAGCATAGGCTTAACACTTGGACCATGTAGACCATTTTGAGTTAACTAATTTGGTAGAAGGAGATACGTTGAGGAGCGCACTTGTATTTTTCTTTTATATTATATTGTACACACCACTTGCCTTCTGGACTTTAATTTTTATTGCTTGTTGCTAAGGTATCTTCGTCAGGTTATCAGTATGAGCAGATGGAGTGCATGAGTGACTGTGGATAGGAAAAATGAGACGCCTGATTAGTTCAGAGACTATTTAACAACCTCAAAGGATGCTCCACTGCCCGTGAGCATTTCCAACAGATGGGGTTGGCATCATAGGTGGTATGGGCCTTAGGGCACCAGTATTTCTAGCTCCACTGGTCTTAGGTTCTTTGAAGCAATGTTAAAATTTCCTTAGCCTTGGAGGAAAGCCATATCCGAGTCCTGGGACTATTGTCGAGACACGGCCTTGGACACATGCATGGAAGGGCTTCCATTGATATAAGTCTAGAGAAGTCATCATAAGGTAGATTGCTTCTTGGCATTTAAAAGGGGAGACATTGACTAGATAGGACATAGTGTTTGGGTGGTCGATGAGCAGGCCCGTGATTTGGGATTAATTCATGCATTACTTTGGTTCTTCGGTCATTTTTGAGATCAAGAAAGGCATGTACCTTGAGAATTCCATCCATCTTGAGCAGGGTAGCTTGTCAGTGAAGTAGTGTTGACCAATTCAACCTTTTTTAGGGTTTGGGAAGATCGGCACTCCAGGGCAATGGTGTTTGCTTTGGGTCTTAAAGCATTAGTTAGCATTCATTGCTTAGTTTTATCCCTATTAAGAATCTCTTTTGATAGTTTTATTTAGGATGATTCTCCTCCGTAAGAACGCCCATGAGATACGTTTGAGGTAGTAAAAGTGGAAAAGCAAACCGAAGCTCCAACTAACATGCAAAAACCATGATACAAGGAAGATCGAGCTTATGCGAAAAAGAAATCTGACCTAGTATGTTACCCCATGGGTATATGGGGGCATTACACTATGAAATGTCATCCAACTAAAGCGAAGCGTAAGAGCTTCAATTGCGATTTTCTTGATCACTTGAAGAAGGACTGACCTACATTTTTGAAGGGTGAGTTAGTGATAATGACATGTGCCTCATAGGCATTGCTAGGTCCTAGCAGGTCTGTAGCTCAAGAGAAACAGAAGAAGCTTGATGCTCATTTTTGAGGGGAAATCACTTCTATTCCTTTTAACATTTGAGTGAATATTTTATCTATTGTTAGTTATTCGGTAGATAGACTAAACTTGACAACTCTCATAGTAGGTAAATTCTTCGGTAAAGATAAACCTTGCATGAGTAATCTTAGTTGTAAAGCTGAGGCGAAGCGACCGAGAGTGCTACCGTTCGAACTTGATGCTCAAGCTTTCAAGCTAAGTGGGGTTGGTCTATGAAATATGACTTGGGTTTATATCCAAGAAGTGTTCGGTGGATGCCTAGTAATGAGCAACGACCAAGCGAATGACTTATAGGTGTTTGCCTAGAGTCGTTAATGTTAGAATTTTTTTCTTTGTGTTGGTAAACCTTAGGTGATGGGAGTAATCCTACGTAACAAAAAGGCATTTTAAAAAGATTGGCCATTCACGTACCAGTTCCTAACAACTAGTTCGAGCATAAGGTTTCAAGGTGATTCCACCAGTGGGGAAAGGGTTTTACACTCAATTCTTAAAATCGAGCATTCGAATCGTATCGTGTAGCTTGATATTACAAATGTGCTAACTGATTGGATGTAGGAGAAGAGCATGTTACGGTATTATTTACTATCATTTTGAAATTAGTTTACCTACTTGTTTATGGACAATTCAGATTACGCCTAAGCCAAGTTCATATGAGAAGAGCATGTTATGGTATTATTTATTATCATTTTGAAATTAGTTTACCTACTTGTTTATGGACAGTTCGAATTACGCCTAAGCCAAGTTCATAGAGAGGATCGGCTGAGCCTTAGTAGTCTCCTATTTATTTGCATATAGTACAGTATTTTGAGATAGTTCTCCTCACACTTGCTCTAAGTTTGACTAGCTTTTTGTCTTTATTTTTATGTCATGAAAACTCTCGGGTACTCGATTGAGTAGTTTGGAAGTCAGGTGCTTTTGATGATACGCTATCAGGTTGCGAAGCTAAGAATTTTGAAGGTGTTACATCGATATTTTAGATATGTTTACTTGATATGTTAGTAGTATATAACAGACTTGATATTTGTATATTAGATCGATTGTATCAGATATTTCATCAAAACTTCATGTTGTTTGAGTTGATGTATTTTGACATTTTGTGCTGATATTTATTTATCAGTTACTTCCACTAGTGCGGTCTCTTATATATTGTCATCATATTCTGTTCATGTATATTCAGTATGTTGTCATTCCATTGTGAGATCTTATCGATGTCATGGTTTAGTATTCGTTCAGATATATCCTAGACAATTGGTCTTTTGTGGTATTCGAAAGTCAGTCATATGATATGGGACAATGATTTTGAGTACTACGAAGGACGGGTAATTATAGGATATAAATTCTAAATTCTTCTGTGTAAAAATTTCTATGAGGAGAAACAACAACCGAATTCAAGCACTTTTAACTATAGTGGGTGATTATATTTATAATAGAGATATAATAGTATAGGAATCCCTAAACTATTACACTAATTATATAATGGTAAAAATGTAATTTCTTTTCCTTGGACAGAGTCCAGAATGATTATTATTAATTAGGGAAATTATTTTTCTTTCTTCTCTAGTTCAACTTGCAGAAATAAAGGAAGCTTTGGACTCAATTCACGATGCAAAAAGTCCAGGATCAGATGGTTACATTGCTAAATTTTATAAATTACACTAGGTCCAAATTAAAGAAGAATTGTTCTCTATTATTTTAGAAAATTTCCATACCGGATAGCTTGCTAAAGGGCATAACCATACTTTCCGCACAATTATTCCAAACAAAAGATAAGCCCCAATCTTTATCCGATTATAGGCCTGTTTCATTTACTAATGTTTTATAGAAGATTGTTTCCAAAATTTTATGCAATAGATTCAAATTCCACCTACTTTTTTTAATTGCAAAAATTCAGTCTGCTTTTATACTTGGGAGAAATATTGGAGAAAACATATTACTTGCACATGAATTGAACAGGGATTTTAAGAAGACTAGAAAGCCTAAAATGTGTATCAAGATTGATTTGCACAAGGTATATGGCATGATAAATAGAGAATTGCTTGTTATATGTTGTAGGCCATGGGTCTTTCTATGACTTTTATTAATTTAATCTATGAGTGCATCAGTTCACCCACTTTCTCTATACTTACTGAAGAGGTTCCATAGGGTTTTCTATAGTCATATAGGGGATTAAGACAAGGGGATCCATAGCCCCCTTGTTTATTTTGCATTGCTATGAAATTTTTTCCCTTAAAATGAAGGATGCAATTTCACAAGGAAGGCTCGAACCTATTTCTAAAGTTAAACCAATTGTGTCATATTTACTTTATGTAGATGACATTATGATTTTTCCAGGAGCTATTATGGATAATGCTACCGAAATTAACCATGTTTTTGATGAATTAACACACACTACTGGGCAACATATTAATCAACTCAAGTCTAAGGTCTATTATAGCAAAAATGTGGTGAATGAACCTGAAATTCTTCAGACTCTGGGTATGACTGAGGAACAGCTTCTAGTTAAATATCAAGGTGTTCCCCTATCCTCTGACTATCTTAATGCATCACAATATTCTACATTGCTTCAAAGAATACTACTAGGATAAAAAGTTGGGCTAGAAACCTATTATTTATGGTTGGAAGAGCACAACTCATTCAAAATGTTGTTATTCCAATAGTGCTACATTGGCTATTAATTTATTATCTCCCAGCTTCCATTCTAAAGAAAATTGAATCTCATTGTGCTAATTTTTTGGGGTGGCAAAACAAACAAATTGCTTGGGATATTTTGTGCAGACCTAAAATGGAAGGTAGCATTGACTGAGGAAAATGTTAGACTTAAGATCAACAGCTTTCTTGAAATTAAACTGGACTTTACTCACTAAGAAATGCATATGGACTGAATGGATGAGAAATAAGTATACAAATACAAACTTTTGGTCTTTATCTATCAACAAAATTATTCATCTACTATGAAGCATATGTTGAGATGCAGATAGACTGCAGCAAAGATATTAAGTAGAGTTTTTTCTAATAGCAATAATACTTCTCTGTGGTTTGATCCTTAGATCAACCAAAATCTCAAGTTGATATTTTGGGATGGCGATAAGTACCAATGTTTAATACTGATAAAATGGTATACAACACCTCCAATTTTATCTTGAATTGCCACCAGAAACCAGGGAAATAAAGCATCAAATAACATCTATACCTATCAACACACATCAATCAGAAGATAATTGGGAAATAAATGGAAAACCACACTTTAACTTTGCAGCTGAATGGAATCAATCTAGTGAAAAGTTTGCTATACTGGACTGGTAATGTGTGATTTGGCATAAACTTAACGATAGGAAAATGTTATTTTGTGCATATAAAGTGGTGAATCAGAGAATACCTACAAAGGACAGACTATCAAGATGGGGGATCCAACTTGGTAATTGTTGTCCTTTGTGTTGCACTGAGGAGACGCATCAGCACCTATTCTTTAGATGTAAGTATATTAGATTTATTGCTACTTACTTCTGGTAGAAACTGGGAATTCCAAATCCGCCTTTTAGTGATTTGGTCGAGGAGATTCGAAGGCTTCAATAATCGTTTTCTTCAAAAAATATCAAGCAGAGCTTTGCTTATGTTTTCTTGGTTACAAAGATTTATCGCATTTGGGGTAAGAGGAATGGAAGAGTTTTTGAAAATAAGCAATCTTCGAAGATTCAATGAGCATGAATTATTTAATAGGAGATCATTGGTTTGGTTATTCGATAGAGGGACAGTCAATATTATAGTAGGGATGATAAAACTTTTTTGGAGCGATGGGGATTGAGCTTTAGGATGGAGGATGGCAGCAATATTAGGGTTTAATATTTTATGATTGGGTTAGTATATGGTAGACGTGTGGGTTTTGCGTTGTTTTATTTTATTTTCGGTGTACTGTTGTAATGTAGTGAACTGTTGCAAGGTTGTGAACTGTTGAGTTGTTGCACTTTTTTTTCTTACCATTATAGTAAGGTTTTTTTTAAGAAGAAAAACCAATAGAGTTCTTTATAATTCACTAAATAAAGAACCATTTTTCAAAAAATGTTATATATGTATTTATATAAAATTATACATATGCAAAATACAATCACATATATATTTATGTGTGCATGCAAGCGAAATAATAATTATAATAATTTATATAAAATATTTAATATGTACTTATAAAATGTTCATTTATATTAAATGACAAGAACATTTAAAAACTAATATAAAATACTTTTAAACACTTTTTTTATTTGCTGCTATAAACCAAACAACATTAATTTTTTATATATTTAATTATAGATATATAAACGTAAGTACACATGCACATACATAAAATTATTTTATAGTTTTCATTTCCAATGTTTCTGTATGAAGCAGAAGTGACCATTCACTCTCTTCATTCCAACCGTGCCTTAACTTACAACTACTCTTGTACATTCACTTTTCTTTCTATATGGTCAAACAATTCAAAGAGAAACTCTTACTACAATATCATAAAGAATGCTTTACAAAAGTGAATTTAGTTATCCTTAATTTTCAACGATATCGAATAAACTACACTTTATGTAAATCGATCAAACTAACATTTCGCTGACCAATTTCTTAAATCTATCTTATAGCTTTCAGTTTAGTGTAACATTTAACACAAAAAGATTTTTATTATAATCTATTATATTAAATACAGGATCTCACACTGCAGTTTACTTGCTTATTGCAGTGAACTAATTTCATTGAGTTTTCGCACATGAATTATAACCATTCACAAAATAACATTTATATGTGATCGTATATGTATTAAGTTCATATAATTGTATTTCTTTTAGAGTTTGAAACTCATCGAAGACAATACACAGTCTCGGGCAAGTAAAATCATAAGTGACCAATTTATAAATGTATTTAGTGCTTGTATAATTAGGCGCTTGCATGGTTCAACATGCAAAAATTTATTGGCAAGTATATTTTATATTTTTATTTGTCAATATTATTTCAGTTCATTTATATATTTGAATTATAAACATTTTATCAATTATATTAATTGCAAAAATTTATCAATGTAAATTATTATAACTTCATATAGCAAACGTTCTTACAATGTTAGAAAGGTTAAATGTTACCATTTTATTTTTCTAATAAGGCTCCCACTAGTCTTGTATGTTTCTCCAAATTCTAAGATAAAATATGGAAGTCTTTTGACTTCACTAATGGATGTTAGGATTCCTCTATATTGGTATTATGACCTAGAGTTTGCTCAATAAGTCATTGCCCTATAGATGATGGATAGCTCCTTATCAGTTGTATTATATACAACTCACAACCCGTGGTTCTTTATCCTAATCTCATTTCGACCTTGAGTTTGCTCAGTAAATCGAAAGGGATTATCCATTCATACATACCATTTCGCGATGACCTAAGTATAGATTTGTACCCTGAGTTTGCTCAACAAACATACATAGCTATCATACCTCGTCTATTCTATATATTATTAACACTGCACATAACATCTCCAACTTGAATTTGCTCAACAACCAGAGAATATGCATATAATTTATTAATAAATAAATGGTATAGGATACCACTTATATTAAAAATTCATAATTTTTAGTATATATATTAAATTGAATGATATCGACATATGCAATAACGTATTTCTTATGAAATAGTCTCGTGTTCAAGTTTTATACACACAAGAAATCACGATATATGTACTATGCATACGTATTTATTCCTTAAGTCTATTTTGGGTTTCTTTAATGTTCCAACTTTAGTTTATCCATTTATATAAGTTTTATACCATATATCTTTTATACTTATTTAACTTATATAACATTTTATGTAATAACATTATTATTTAATTAATTTTGCTTATTAAGGTTTTAATTAATTATTATATTATTAAATTAATATATTATATTGAATATATATATACACACTCAGTAACTTTTATAGTAACACACATATATCTTATATATATAGATACGTATTTTATTAATTAATTAACTTTTAATGAAAAAAAATTTAATTTCGATATTTTTTATACAAACAAGTATACACATATTGTCTTAAACAATTCAAGACGGCATAATATATATCATTTTATATACTATACATGTGTACGTATATATATTTAATTAATTAACATATTTAATTAATTCATTTATTTTATTAATCTTATTAATAAATAATAATTTTGAAATTAATTTTAAAACATTTTCTAACATGTTGAAAAATTATAATATAACTTTTATAATACATGTTTTATTTTAAATTTAGCTTGTAAAATTAAAACTTTTATTTTGTTTCTCAAAATAATTTGAAAATCTATATTATAAAGTTTATAATATTTTTCCTACTTTAGATTTAAATTTTAAATTTAAAACTCTTATTTTAATTTCCAAATAATAGCCCATGCCCAATTCAAATTGAGTCTATTTCTATTAGTGGTGACCTGTGGGATCACATAACTGTTCGGGCCAGGCTGGTAGCCAGGTAGGATAGGATACTTGATTACCCAACAATCCAGCCTAGGCACCACCTTTTTTAGACACCATACTAACTAAGTTGTAAGCTTAATTAGTTAGCCCTAATATGATTAATTTAGACGGCATAGACCATTTGGCTTCGATACCATTGTTGAAATTGGACTAGCCCGCACTGGAATAAATGGGTGAATATCAATTCTTTTTATCATTTTGTATCTTTAATGGTCTATAAAGTCTAATTCATTTTGAGCATTTCTAATTTTATTTTAAATAAAATCATTATTTTATTTAATCTTATAAATGAAATATTACTTTATGCTATTTCGTATTATGTTTAAATATGTGTATTATATACACATATGTGTGTATGTCCACGTGTAACCTATTAAAGTGTGCATGGTTTGGCATGCCCATGTATAGGTGTTGTAATTTACACTACAATGGACTTGTTTGCCTTTCTACTATTATATATGCTGTCTAAATGAATATATATGTATACATATGCATCAAATGTTATATATATATATATATAATTATACATATGCGAAATAGAAATATACATACATATGGAAATAATAATTGTAATAATTTACACAAAGTATTTAAGATGAAATTATACAAACGTTCATTTTTTATTAAATGATAAAAACTTTTAATAATTAATGTAAAATAACTTTAAATAATTTTTTTAATTGTTCCTACAAGCCCAAGAACAAAATTAATATTTTTTATATATTAAATTATAAATATTTGTAAATATATATAAATATATCTACACACACACATTGATTATATATATATATAATTTTTATAAAATTGATGTAAACTAACTTTAAGCTCATGGCATAGAATATTTTTTGGATTTATAAAATAGTTTTTAAACAATCAATTATTAAACAATTTAAAATCGATTAAAATAAATTACTAAAATTATTAAAAAATCATTTTTGAAAACTAAAAATTATGTAATGTTATTATATAAAATTTTATTCTTAATTTCAAATTACGGTAATATTATTTATTTATATAATCAATTTATAGTTAAATAAAAAGTTATATTAATTTGTAAATGTATAATAAAAATAAATATATACTATAATAAAACGATTTTTGCTGCTATATTATTATTGTGCAATTTTTTTTATAAATTTTATAATGTTTATTATATGATTTTAATCTTTTGGTATAATTTATTAATAAATAAATCATATATAATATTATTTGATTATCAAGAAAATGTTTCTTTAGGCCATGAGTTTGATAGCGACAAGCATACAAATATATATGTATGTATGTATGTATGTATGTATGTATGTATGTATGTATGTATGTATGTATGTATGTATATGTATGTATATGTATAATATGCACCAATATTTTCAACTATCTAATATGTGATAGAACAATGATAAAATAGATTCGTAATATAATTTAATATCCAACAATATAATGCAGTAATTGATTATAATCTTAAATGAGTCGATAAACAAGGTGAATACCTTTCACCAAAGCCTAGGCTTTACATATTGAGACGTTGAAATAAACTTCTTGAATCTTATTGCAGTCCAGAAGATGCTTGCTTTGAATTGCTAACTACCGACTATCATATAGCTTTGATTCTATTTTATTTAATCTTGAATATTTTGGAGCAGGGAGGTCCATAATTTTCAACCAGCAAGGGGGCTAATGGAGAATTTAAAAACTAATTTTAGAATGTAGGATATGATCCTTATATAAAGGAAATACTAGAGAGAAAAATGTAGGATCTAGATGCTTATATTCTCCTATTCATTCTCTACCTTTCTAACATATCAAAACCATACCTAATGCCATCATATTGCTAGGCATAACATGATCAAATCATTGCCAAAAATGTCATGTGCCATATAATCTTTAAACCCATTTCAAGCCCGAACAATATTTATTTCATTCAAACCCAATTTAAACGCGTATCGATATCGTATATCAATTATTATATTTATAACCATTATAAACATAATTTTTAATATTGTTCAACATATCAAATAAAAAATTTATAATTACCATTTCATAAATATTAATTAATTCAATTAATTTATACAAATTATAAATTAATTAAATTATATGGTCAAAAAAGTATTCAATGTTTCGGTTGTGTTACTCATAGGTATAAATTTGGTCAGCGATTAGTTTCAAATATTCGAATATTAATGTTAACACCTCATTTAAGAGGTGGTATAACATTTTGGCCAAATTTATTGCTTACTTGTTTTTGGTAAAATCCAATTTTACTTTGTTAAGCATTACTCGAAAGTGATGATTATTTTCACCAACTCTCTTCATTAAAGTTATATCACTTTGGACTAGAAACCTATTATTTATGGTTGGAAGAGCACAACTCATTCAAAATGTTGTTATTCCAATAGTGCTACATTGGCTATTAATTTATTATCTCCCAGCTTCCATTCTAAAGAAAATTGAATCTCATTGTGCTTTTTTTTTGGGGTCGCAAAACAAACAAATTGCTTGGGATATTTTGTGCAAACCTAAAATGGAAGGTAGCATTGACTGAGGAAAATGTTAGACTTAAGATCAACAACTTTCTTGAAATTAAACTGGACTTTACTGACTAAGAAATGCATATGGACTGGATGGATGAGAAATAAGTATACACATACAAACTTTTGGTCTTTATCTATCAACAAAATTATTTATCTACTATGAAGCATATGTTGAGATGCAGATAGACTGCAGCAAAGATATTAAGTAGAGTTTTTTCTAATAGCAATAATACTTCTCTGTGGTTTGATCCTTAGATCAACCAAAATCTCAAGTTGATATTTTGGGATGGCGATAAGTACCAATGTTTAATACTGATAAAATGGTATACAACACCTCCAATTTTATCTTGAATTGCCACCAGAAACTAGGGAAATAAAGCATCAAATAACATCTATACCTATCAACACACATCGATCAGAAGATAATTGGGAAATAAATGGAAAACCACACTTTAACTTTGCAACTGAATGGAATCAATCTAATGAAAAGTTTGCTATACTGGACTGGTAATGTGTGATTTGGCATAAACTTAACGATAGGAAAATTTCATTTTGTGCATATAAAGTGGTGAATCAGAGAATACCTACAAAAGACAGACTATCAAGATGGGGGATCCAACTTGGTAATTGTTGTCCTTTGTGTTGCACTAAGGAGGAGACGCATCAGCACCTATTCTTTAGATGTAAGTATATTAGATTTATTGCTACTTACTTCTGGTAGAAACTGGGAATTCCAAATCCGCCTTTTAGTGATTCGGTCGAGTAGATTCGAAGGCTTTAATAATCGTTTTCTTCAAAAAATATCAAGCAGAGCTTTGCTTATGTTTTCTTGGTTACAATGATTTATCGCATTTGGGGGTAAGAAGAATGGAAGAGTTTTTGAAAATAAGCAATCTTCGAAGATTCAATGAGCATGAATTATTTAATAGGAGATCATTGGTTTGGTTATTCGATAGAGGGACAGTCAATATTATAGTAGGGATGATAAAACTTTTTTGGGGCGATGGGGATTGAGCTTTAGGATGGAGGATGGCAGCAATATTAGGGTTTAATATTTTATGATTGGGTTAGTATATGGTAGACGTGTGGGTTTTGCGTTGTTTTATTTTATTTTTGGTGTACTGTTGTAATGTAGTGAACTATTGTAAGGTTGTGAACTGTTGAGTTGTTGCACTTTTTTTCCTTACCATTATAGTAAGGTTTTTTTTAAGAAGAAAAACCAATAGAGTTCTTTATAAGTCACTAAATAAAGAACCATTTTTCAAAAAATGTTATATATGTATTTATATAAAATTATACATATGCAAAATACAATCACATATATATTTATGTGTGCATGCAAGCGAAATAATAATTATAATAATTTATATAGAATATTTAATATGTACTTATAAAATGTTCATTTATATTAAATGACAAGAACATTTAAAAACTAATATAAAATACTTTTAAACAATTTTTTTATTTGCTGCTATAAACCAAACAACATTAATTTTTATATATTTAATTATAGATATATAAATGTAAGTACACATGCACATACATAAAATTATTTTATAGTTTTCATTTCCAATGTTTCTGTATGAAGCAGAAGTGACCATTCACTCTCTTCATTCCAACCGTGCCTTAAGTTACAACTACTCTTGTACATTCACTTTTCTTTCTATATGGTCAAACAATTCAAAGAGAAACTCTTACGACAATATCATAAAGAATGCTTTATAAAAGTGAATTTAGTTATCCTTAATTTTCAAGGATATCGAATAAACTACACTTTATGTAAATCGATCAAAATAACATTTCCCTGACCAATTTCTTAAATCTATCTTATAGCTTTCAGTTTAGTGTAAAATTTAAAACAAAAAGATTTTTATTATAATCTATTATATTAAATACGGGATCTCACACTACAGTTTACTTGCTTATTGCAGTGAACTAATTTCATTGAGTTTTCGCGCATGAATTATAACCATTCACAAAATAACATTTATATGTGATCGTATATGGATTAAGTTCATATAATTGTATTTCTTTTTGAATTTGAAACTCATCGAAGACAATACACAGTCTCGGGCAAGTAAAATCATAAGTGACCAATTTATAAATGTATTTAGTGCTTGTATAATTAGGTGCTTGCATGGTTCAACATGCAAAAATTTATTAGCAAGTATATTTTATATTTTTATTTGTCAATATTAATTCAGTTCATTTATATATTTGAATGATCATCAATTATATTAATTGCAAAAATTTATCAATGTAAATTATTATAACTTCATATAGCAAACGTTCTTACAATATTAGAAAGGTTAAATGTTACCATTTTATTTTTCTAATAAGGCTCCCACTAGTCTTGTATGTTTCTCCAAATTCTAAGATAAAATATGGAAGTCTTTTGACTTCACTAATGGATGTTAGGATTCCTCTGTATTGGTATTATGACCTAGAGTTTGCTCAATAAGTCATTGCCCTATAGATGATGGATAGCTCCTTATCAGTTGTATTATATACAACTCACACCCCTTGTTCTTTATCCTAATCTCATTTCGACCTTGAGTTTTCTCAGTAAATCGAAAGGGATTATCCATTCATACATACCATTTCGCGATGACCTAAGTATAGATTTGTACCCTGAGTTTGCTCAACAAACATACATAGCTATCATACCTCGTCTATTCTATATATTATTAACACTGCACATAACATCTCCAACTTGAATTTGCTCAACAATCAGAGAATATGCATGTAATTTATTAATAAATAAATGGTATAGGATACCACTTATATTAAAAATTCATAATTTTTAGTATATATATTAAATTGAATGATATCGACATATGGAATAACGTATTTCTTATGAAATAGTCTCATGTTCAAGTTTTATACATACAAGAAATCACGATATATGTACTATGCATACATATTTATTCCTTAAGTCTATTTTGGGTTTCTTTAATGTTCCAACTTTAGTTTATACATTTATATAAGTTTTATACCATATATCTTTATACTTATTTAACTTATATAACATTTTATGTAATAACATTATTATTTAATTAATTTTGCTTATTAAGGTTTTAATTAATTATTATATTATTAAATTAATATATTATATTGAATATATATATACACTCAGTAACTTTTATAGTAACACACATATATCTTATACATATAGATACGTATTTTATTAATTAACTAACTTTTAATGAAAAAAATTTAATTTCGATTTTTTTATATAAACAAGTATACACATATTGTCTTAAACAATTCAAGACGGCATAATATATATCATTTTATATATTATAGATGTGTACGTATATATATTTAATTAATTAACATATTTAATTAATTCATTTATTTTATTAATCTTATTAATAAATAATAATTTTGAAATTAATTTTAAAACATTTTCTAACATGTTGAAAAATTATAATATAACTTTTATAATACATGTTTTATTTTAAATTTAGCTTGTAAAATTAAAACTTTTATTTTGTTTCTCAAAATAATTTGAAAATCTATATTATAAAGTTTATAATATTTTTCCTACTTTAGATTTAAATTTTAAATTTAAAACTCTTATTTTAATTTCCAAATAATAGCCCATGCCCAATTCAAATTGAGTCTATTTCTATTAGTGGTGACATGTGGGCTCACATAACTGTTCGGGCCAGGCTGGTAGCCAGATAGGATAGGATACTTGATTACCCAACAATCTAGCCTAGGCACCACCTTTTTTAGACACCATACTAACTAAGTTGTAAGCTTAATTAGTTAGCCCTAATATGATTAATTTAGACGGCATAGACCATTTGGCTTCGATACCATTGTTGAAATTGGACTATCCCGCATTGGAATAAATGGGTGAATATCAATTCTTTTTATCATTTTGTATCTTTAATGGTCTATAAAGACTAATTCATTTTGAGCATTTCTAATTTTATTTTAAATAAAATCATTATTTTATTTAATCTTATAAATGAAATATTACTTTATGCTATTTCGTATTATGTTTGAATATGTGTATCATATACACATATGTGTGTATGTCCACGTGTAACCTATTAAAGTGTGCATGGTTTGGCATGCCCATGTATAGGTGTTGTAATTTACACTACAATGGACTTGTTTGCCTTTCTAATATTATATATGCTGTCTAAATGAATATATATGTATACATATGCATCAAATGTTATATATATATATATATATATAAAATTATACATATGCAAAATAGAAATATACATATATATGGAAATAATAATTGTAATAATTTACACAAAGTATTTAAGATGAAATTATACAAACGTTCATTTTTTATTAAATGATAAAAACTTTTAATAATTAATGTAAAATAACTTTAAATAATTTTTTTAATTGTTCCTACAAGCCCAAGAACAAAATTAATAATTTTTATATATTAAATTATAAATATTTGTAAATATATATAAATATATCTACACACACACATTGATTATATATATATATATATAATTTTTATAAAATTGATGTAAACTAACTTTAAGCTCGTGGCATAGAATATTTTTTGGATTTATAAAATAGTTTTTAAACAATCAATTATTAAACAATTTAAAATCGATTAAAATAAATTACTAAAATTATTAAAAAATCATTTTTGAAAACTAAAAATTATGTAATGTTATTATATAAAATTTTATTCTTAATTTCAAATTACGATAATATTATTTATTTATATAATCAATTTATATTTAAATAAAAAGTTATATTAATTTGTAAATGTATAATAAAAATAAATATATATTATAATAAAACGATTTTTGGTGCTATATTATTATTGTGCAAATTTTTTTTTATAAATTTTATAAAGTTTATTATATGATTTTAATCTTTTGGTATAATTTATTAATAGATAAATCATATATAATATTTTTTGATTATCAAGAAAATGTTTCTTTAGGCCATGAGTTTGATAGCGACAAGCATACAAATATATATATTTATATATGTATGTATGTATGTATGTATGTATGTATATGTATGTATATGTATAATATGCACCAATATTTTCAACTATCTAATATGTGATAGAACAATGATAAAATAGATTCGTAATATAATTTAATATCCAACAATATAATGCAGTAATTGATTATAATCTTAAATGAATCAATAAACAAGGTGAATACCTTTCACCAAAGCCTAGGCTTTACATATTGAGACGTTGAAATAAACTTCTTGAATCTTATTGCAGTCCAGAAGATGCTTGCTTTGAATTGCTAACTACTGACTATCATATAGCTTTGATTCTATTTTATTTAATCTTGAATATTTTGGAGCAGGGAGGTCCATAATTTTCAACCAGCAAGGGGGCTAATGGAGAATTTAAAAACTAATTTTAGAATGTGGGATATGATCCTTATATAAAGGAGATACTAGAGAGAAAAATGTAGGATCTAGATGCTTATATTCTCTTATTCATTCTCTACCTTTCTAACATATCAAAACCATACCTAATGCCATCATATTTCTAGGCATACCATGATCAAATCATTGCCAAAAATGTCATGTGCCATATAATCTTTAAACCCACTTCAACCCCGAACAATATTTATTTCATTCAAACCCAATTTAAACGCGTATGGATATCGTATATCAATTAATATATTTATAACCATTATAAACAAAAATTTTAATATTGTTCAACATATCAAATAAAAATTTTATAATTACCATTTCATAAATATTAATTAATTCAATTAATTTATACAAATTATAAATTAATTAAATTATATGGTCAAAAAAGTATTCAATGTTTCGGTTGTGTTACTCTTAGGTATAAATTTGGTCAGCGATTAATTTCAAATATTCGAATATTAATGTTAACACCTCATTTAAGAGGTGGTATAACATTTTGGCCAAATTTATTGCTTATTTGTTTTTGGTAAAATCCAATTTTACTTTGTTAAGCGTTACTCGGAAGTGATGGTCATTATCACCAATTCTCTTCATTAAAGTTATATCACTTTGGACTTATGGAATTTTGTAATTGTTAAAATTCCAATATCATCCATATTCAACTCTATACTCCAAATACAAAGTTCTTGGTTCAATAATAACAATTATTATTAACCAAATGCATTGGCCAGAGACTTAAACTTTGAGTTGACTTATTTGACTATGATACTAACCTCATATAACTTAGGAGATCAATCATCTCTTAAGTAGTGTTTCACTTCCAATGCTTCCACTTGACCCAATTATAGTCGTTCGATGGACATTGTGCCACAGTTTAACTATAGTTGATTATCGAGTTAGATATGTGTAACATATTACTTAATTGCCAATATGGCATAACCACAACTCTATCAACATGAACCAATATTACGTGACTTATTATAATTGAATTTATTTTCCATACATAAGATTTACAATATCCTTAAGTTGAAAGTCTACTACAAGTTATCACATGAGATCTTCTATTTGACTTAAATATACTAGCCTACACAAGACTCTGAGTGAGTCATTCTGTAATTGTTCTAAATAATTACATGTACACAATTCGTTGACGCCTCCAACTGCCATGAATACTTAAATTTCCAATATATGCATATGTATATGGATAATTGATATCTCGTTATCGAAATACCATATGACAAAGAATATTTAAGAATAATTCTTTATTACTATGATCTAATTCTCAAGGTTGAGAACTAAATCTTATCTCCAATCATTTAAACAATCGGTCATATATTTCTATGTTTATGTTACAATATGCCCATAATCAAACAACATAACTTTATTCCCAATAGGGTTGGCTCATAATTGGTTAGTAGCTTAGATCACGAGATTAAAGCTTATGAGTTCAATCTTCGAGATTGTTACTTGTTGAAATCAATGAACCGGATCAAAGGAAAAAAAACAATATTTTATTTTGAATTATATTTTACTACAGATGTTAAGTTACGTGATAAAATTATATGATTTCCCTTATAAGATACTCTAAATTAAGTTTATCATTTTTCACATGCTGTAAAATTTTCTTACAAGTGAAGGATATATATTGGATTTTAGCAATTAGTATGAAATATAAGATTGATCAGTACATGTCAAAATGGCATTGGTTTAGCAAAAATCACCCCATAAAGCAACAATTTCAATAAAACATAGTTGTCCGTAGTAGTTACCAAAATTGCGTGAAGCAACAATTCTATTGAACCATCACAATATGCGTTCTAAAAATTAGTGATTTCCACAACTGTCGAGGAATGCCACTACAATCACTCTTTTGTAATTGTGAAACTCTTGTGCGCGCATGGAATTTCCCTACTTATTTGTTTGTTTGCAATGGATTGATTGTATGCACGCATGCATTTATAAACAGTAGTTGGTAGGAAATTTCTAGTGAGAATAATAATGCTAATGCTATACTAATTGAAAATATACTTTCAAGGTAATGCGGCTTTAGTTAAAACCATGAAAGAAATTTCTACCCTTAAAATCCAATTTTTTTTTCAAATGCGTGTATTTGGGTGCTTCAAAATTTGGGGAGAGTAGTATAGTTCAAATAATGTTATCCAGGTTTTTAACCCAGGATCCAAATAGAAGATGGAATAAGATGATGAAATTAGAATGGATCGAAACTCATATTACTAAAGCATCGATTGAATGTGAATAAACCAAGGGACCAGAGTTTGTTCAGTCCAATCAGCAGCTAAGTCCAACCAGCTAGTAGATCGCCACTGAAACGGAGCAACGTGCAACGAGGCTACGCAAACAACATCGATTCAAGTCCATTAAAGCATTACATACTTCAATATTCAAAAATAATCCAAGTGCTTGGATCGCTAGCGATCCATACTCTATGGATCACTTGCGATCCATGCAATGTAATGGTCCATGGAGGGAAACAAGGGCTAAGGAGCATATAAAACATAATACAAAAGTACAGTAAGTGCATGGATCACTAGCGATCCATACACGATGGATCGCGAGCGATATGTATGGAGCCGCACTACTTGCGACCTAACATGTTGAGGTGATGTACAGAAAGCAGCTAAGTCATTAGCTCGCGAGCGAGCTAAATCTATGGATCGCTAGCGACCAATGGTTTTGGCTCGGATCACAAGCTAAACTCCTCTGGGTCGTCCTGTGTCCATCTTTAAGCAATTGACAAAGTGGCCTGGCTCAGAAGCTCTTCGATCTTTATAAATACTATCCTGCCTGCAACATAAAGAAGATCTTCTTCGGACTGGTTGTTGAAAATCTGCTGGAAACTTTCTTCACTCTCTACCTTCCTCATAACAATCTTCAAAGGGATTCACTATGATTTTCCAATGGATTCCAACTCTGGGGATTCAATCTAGCTAAGGATAAACAAAAGCTTTGTAATCAAACACTACTTGTAATAGCAACCAGTCATAATAAAACTATAAAGTGGACGTAGGCTTCATTAACAGCTAAACCACTATAAAAATTCCTTGTCTTCATTCTTTTACTATCTTTTTCTATACCTATTATTTGTGTTATTGCTCTGCCAGGACATGGCTAAGTGCTTTCAAACTCAAACCAGGGCATTGATCCATTTTTTGGCTTAACATTTTGATGCTTTCACTGAGAAACTCCCACTTGGGATCTAGATCTAGCTATATAATTTGGATTCCATAGGTCTAGAAGTTAGATCCTCAATCATTGCCTAGCTCCTGGAAGAAGAAGAACTGCCTTTGGAAGATCCATATGGGCAGTAATAGATGGAGAAGATGTTAATCCCCAAAAAACCATAATGAGTGGTACTAACTTGGGAAATCATGCGCCAGCATCCTCTAGTCAGCACGAAGTTGTCACCAGGGATGAGTTAAATAAGATGGTTATGAGATCAACCAAGAAATGGAGAGTAGCCAAAAGGCTCTAATGGATAAGCTTAATGCTCTCTTAACTCTACAGTCATACCCTCCCCCAAGGACTATGTCTAAACCCACAACTACTATAGAATAAGAGAATTACGCCGTTTCTGGTCTACATAGAAGAAATAAAAAAAACCACAAAAAAGGGTGATAGTAGGACATAATGTGGAAGAGAATGCAAATACTCCACCCGTTGCAAGGTAACCAATTCTGAACTTGAATCAGAGGAAAAGACCCCGCAAGAAAATATAGGTATGGATCTCTTCGATTCAGAAGATGGAGAGCACGATAATCAATCGGAAGAGAATGCTAACATGTTCGATGATGCTAGGAACGCCTAGACCACCCCAATCAAGCCAACTGTGAACCAATAGGGTCCCGCGGGAATGGCTCTCCCGAAGACAAGAGAGTCTCGGCTTCAACCCATGCACCAAGACCTTTTGCAAAGCCAAACACTTGGTGTAGTGACTGATTGCCATGCCCTGGATTACCGGACACCAGAGGAATACATAGCAGACATGGTCAAATGATAGATGTACGAGAGTAAAAACCAGAGAGACGATGAATGTGGATCTTATCCAAGTCGGACTTCCTTTACCGATGAAATCTTGAATGAAAGATATACAGACAAATTCATGATGTTAGCTATCCCATCCTACGATAGGACGAAGGACCTAAACCCCATTTATACAAGTATAGCTGGTATATGGACGGAGCCAGTGCTCCAAAGGCTGTCCGCTGTCGATGTTTCCCTCTCTTTCTATAAGGAGTTGCATCTATGTGGTTCTCCATACTTCCTCCAAAATTTATTTCTTCAAACAACTTGCAACAAAATTCCTTGACCGGTTTATGCTCCATATCACGCAACCAAAAGATGTCATATCCCTATCTAAATTGTTCCAGGGATGCAATGAGTCATTGGAACCTTTCATGAACCGGTTCAATACCCCGTTGATAAAGTAAGCAATCCCAATGAGGACATGGTTTTTATGGAATTAGTCCGTGCCATTCACCTGGAGACTGAATTTAGTAAATGGATTAAAATGAAGCAGCCTACCACCAGGAATGACTTCAATCGTAGAGCAAGCTAGTACTTGAGATTAAAGGAAGCATAGGACCTGGAAAAAAGTCTACTAGTGTGCAACCGATGAACATCGGACAAAGCGATCGAATCAAAATGCCCACGATTCTAGAATTTCTCGAGGAGTCACACGAAAATATGAGAATCAAAAGAGGAGAAATCAAAACTCCAACAAAAGAAATAACAACGGTAGCAACAAAGATTTAAAGAGTTCAGACAGGAAGATTATACCCCTCTAAATGTCACTCTGAAAAATATTTATCTTGCAACTCAGGAAACCAAAGAATACAAGAAGCCCCATAGAAGAGAGGCAATGATTAGAAAAAGCGCTTAGGGAAGTCATTGAAGAATGCCACCACCTAAAAAATCTTATTGAAGAGTTGATCCGAGACAATAAGCTCATGTAGTACATGAAAAAGCCATAAAACCCCAATCAACCTATGGCCCCTCAACCTCCTAGAGAACAAGCAATCAAGCTGGAACTAGTGATAAAGGGTCGAAACGAACCGACTAAAGGCTTACTATTGGAAGGATATCTGGTGGACCACACCCCATGTAAAGGAGTTAGGGAAAAATGGAACGGTACGGGAGTTCGTTGAAACATGCCCCGAAAGACTCATGTCTCACAATAGATGATGAAACCCCGGTTAAGCTATAAAATGTTTTGAGTGATGATATTATGTTCTGAAATTGGGACACCGAAGAAATCGAAGCTCCAACTATCGATCCGATGGTAACAGTTGGAATCCGACCCACCGTAGTTCGATGAGTATTGGTCGATAATGTATGTTTTATTAATATACTTTTCAAACATACTTTTGACTAGATGAAAATCAGCAAGAAAAGCATGTCTACATGCCAAAAAATGATCCAAGGGTTCACCTTCGAGCCCAAGCAACCTGTGGGAACAATTGACCTGCCAGTGGAGCACTGAGAGGGCGATCGAAGAGTCACCCTCATTCAGACTTTTGTAATTGTGGATGAAATGTCAGCATATAACACCATCTTGGGACGGCCCGCTCTAGCAGATTCAAAAATAGCTCTTGCTTAATGGTGTCTAACCATGAAGTTCCCTACAGCGAATGGAATCAGAGTGGTGAAAGGAGATTAATGTGCTGACAGAGAATGTTACATTGCAATATTATGAAAATCTAGAAGTAAGGAAAAAGGGAAGGACGTGGGATGCGCTCTCCACATCCATGAACCCATCGAACAGCAACTACAGAGCCGCCTCTGGCTTGGGGACATAGCCAATTCGATAAGGCTTTGGAACATAGAAAGAAGAGCTCAGGGGAGAAAAGGGTGGCACCAGCAGAATTGACGGTGTCCGTCCCTGTCGACATAGACGACCCAACTAATGTTCTAAAAATTGGATCGCACCTTGGAAACAAGATGAGTATGGCTACTAAATTTCTCTGCGCAACTTGGACGTGTCCGCTTGGACGCATTTCGATATGTGTGGGGTGTCTCCAGAAATTGCATGTCACATGCTTAACATAGACCCCAAGTTAACACCTTTAAAACAAAAAAGGTGCAACTTAGGCACCGAACAATCCAAGGCACTAAATGAAGAAGTGGACAAGTTAATGGCGAATAGTTTTACCTGTGATGCAACCTATCCAGAGTGGTTATCTAATCCGGTCATAGTCAAAAAGTCCAATGGGAAGTGGAGAACCTGTATCGACTACTCAGACTTAAATAAAGCTTGCCCAAAAGACAGCTTCCCACTCCCTAGAATTGACCAACTCGTATGGACGGAACGGCAGGGCACTGACTGATACCGTTTATGGTTACCCCGGGTATAGCCAAATCTTGATGCATGAACCTGATCAAGAAAGTACCAGCTTCATTGCCGACCTGGGATTGCACTGCTAGAGAGTAATGCCATTTGGTTTGAAAAATGCATGGGAAACTTATCAAAGGTTGGTAAACACTATGTTCAAACGTCAGATCGGGAAAACGATGGAAGTTTATGTGGATGACATGCTATTCAAATCGCGAGCAGCTATTAACCACCTAGATAACCTTGCTAAAATATTCAAAATACTCTGAAAGTATGGAATGAAACTCAACCCACTCAAATGTCACTTCTGAGTGGCCTTCGGGAAATTCCTAGGGTTCATCGTAAGTTGCAGGGGCATCAAAGAAAACCCTGAACAAATAACGACATTACGAGAAGTCCAGGCTCCAAAGAATAAAAAGGAATTGCAATGTTTAAATGGAAAAGTTGCATTGCTAGTCGATTTATCTCGAATCTACCGACAAGTGTATACCATTCTTCGATGCCCTGAAGAAAGGAAAGAAGAACTTCGAATGGAGTGAATCTTATGAAACAACATTCGAAGAACTTCTACAGCACATGGAGGCTCCGTCAATCCTATCAAATCCCGTGGATGGAGAAGACCTGTTCATTTATTTAGCAATCTTACCCCATGCATTAGGTGTCGCCCTGGTGCATTAAAAGGTAAAAATCCAGCGACCTGCATATTACATTAGCAAGCAGTTTACTGGAGTAGAGAAAAACTACCTGAAAGCGGAAAAGCTAGCGTATTGCCTCGCATCAACGAAATTACGGCCGTACTATCAAGCTCATCCAATTAAAGTATTGACTGACCAGCCCCTGAAGCAAGAGTTATACCGACCGAAAACTTCCAGATGACTGCTCAAGTGGAATATAGAATTGAATCAATATGATATCACATACCACCCAAGGGAAACCATCAATGGGCAAGCGTTAGCCGACTTCATCGCCAAATTTACTATACGGGATGATGAGGAAGAAGCTCGACTGGAAGTAGACACACAATGAAAGCTCTTTATCGACGACGCATCCAGTAACCTCTGTTCGGGAGCAGGATTACAAAGTAATGATTGCTTTGCGCTTCGAATTCCCTGCTGCAAACAATGAAGCGAAATACGAAGCATTGATTGCTGGACTATAAGTTCTGAAAGAACTCAAGATAAAATCTATCCACATATACAGCGACTCCTAGCTGGTTGTCTGTCATGTAAAAAGGGAGTACTAGGATCAAGATGAGCATCTTGCCCTATACCAGTCCAAAGTACAGGAACTGCTAAGCGACATTGAACACTAAACTATTACTCACATTTCGCGGGAGCAGAACACTAAAGCAGACTATTTGGCTAAACTGGTGAGTTTCGAAGAAGCTCAATCATTGGGATTAGTCCCAGTTGAAACGCCAACTAACTTAAGCGTAGACGTAATGTACGTCGACTTGATCCTCGAGATCACCATCGAGCTAGATACGTGGATGACACCGATAAAGGAGTATTTACTTACATGGACTCTTCCAACTGATCGAAATCAGATGAAAAATCTTCTTCGAAAGGCACTGCGATTCATGATTAAAGATGGAGTACTCTATCGAAGGGGATTGTCGACCCCCCTTCTAAGGTGCATGTCCCATGACGAAGCTCGATGAATCCTAAAGAAAGTGCATGAAGGAGAATATAGAGACCACACTGAGGGAAAACTCGGACGAAGAAAGTCCTCCGGTATAGATACTTCTGGCCAACAATTAATCATAATGCTATAGACTATGCCAGAAGATGTGATCGCTGCTAGAGGTTTAGCAAAATTAAAAGAACTCCTTCAACAAAGTTAACGTAGATGGTCAGTCCTTGGCCATTCGTAATACGGGGAATAGATTTGATTGGCGTCCTACCGATAGTAAAATGGGGAGCCAAATATGCTATAGTTGTCGTAGATTATTTCATAAAATGAGCCGATGCGGAATCGCTGGCCACTATAACCACAAAGAAATCATTAACTTTGTTACTAAAAACCTTTCGTTGCAGGTTTGGCGTACCATAGAAAATTATCACCGATAATGGAACCTAATTTTTCAAAGATTTCTGCAACTACTTTTGAATTGA
Organism: Allium cepa; assembly: GCA_030765085.1. Taxonomy (NCBI): domain Eukaryota; kingdom Viridiplantae; phylum Streptophyta; class Magnoliopsida; order Asparagales; family Amaryllidaceae; genus Allium; species Allium cepa. Next base: position 834,714,681 of record CM060941.1, read on the forward strand.
GAAAAGCTTCTCAACAGTGGCTCATCTGTAATAAAATGGGCAAGTGGAAGCAATAAACAAGATCATCAAATCAACCATCAAAAAGCGACTAACTAAAGCTAAGGGAAAATGGGTTTATCAACTTGCACTCGCACTGTGGGCTTACCGAACCCCCCACAAACGACAAGTGGCCACACTCCATCCACTCTGGCGTACGACTCCGAAGCAATGATTACAGTTGAGTTGGAAGTCCCCTCGCACTGAAGGTAAAATTTCAATAAAAAGCAAAACGAAAAGTTACTGCTCGAATCACTAGATATGGTTCATGAAAGAAGGGAAGAAGCCAGTTGAGAACCACCGCCTACCAAAAAATGATCGCACCGTACTTACCATCTAAAGGTCATACCTAAACATTCAAAGTGGGAGATCTTGTGCTTAAGCTAGTCTACCCCATTCTAGGGGCCTTTGGACCAAACTAGGAATGACCATAATGTTTGCGCCCAAATTGGTCACAAACACCCAATTGCCAATGAAAGCACCAGTTCTCAATTATAGATCTCAGATAACTTGTATGCAGAGAATAAAAAATGGAGAACACTCAGAAAATTCAGAAGAAAGTGGTAAAAAACACAGAATTTATAGTGGTTCGGCGATCTTCCCTACGTCCAATCTGAAGTTGATGACTTTATTGATATTCACTTTCTGTTTACAACTGATTGTGATGGATTACATCGGATTAAAGTGTAGAAATTCGAGTACAACAGCAGCAATGGAGTACAAAGTTGAATTCGGCAGAGTTTGGATGTTTGAAAGCCAAAACGATCCCTCTTCCGTAGGCCCTGGGGATCTATTTATAGAAGGCAAATATCTCGCTTAGATTTTGGGAGGCTTCTTCTGGCATGTGAGTGGGCCCACGCGATCGATCCCATGCAATTTCGACTCGATCCATGATCGAAACGAACATAATTCATATCGATCAAGATTTCATCCAATGGAGTCGAACTTGGCACGAACCTTCCTTAGCATGTACGCAAGCTCCTGTGAAAATTTCATAGCATTTGGACTTGTGGATTAGGAGATATGATCGATATGAGTTGGAGTTTTCCTTAGGCTGTTTCATTCGACTTGATACGTTTGTATCGTTTTCTTCGACTCGATCTAGAGCACATGCGTGCAAGATGACGTGGCACCCAATTCCTGGATCGCCCTTTGCCGAGTTGACCGAGTTATTCGTACCTAGTCCCGAGGCTTTGTTCGTATCGACAATTGAAGGTGTATCTCGCATCGATTGAGGAATATTGTTCGTATCGATCGTTCATGGTAATTTCATATGGATCGTGGTCTGCATCGATCGGCTGCCATGTTTTGTGTGCACTTTGTATCGATCAATGGTTGATCGATACAAAACTCCGACCGATATGAAATGCTTAGAGTCTGATCGATATGAAATGCATACCACGATCAATTACATGAAATGGATATGTGTGGTTGATCGATACAACACGGCCACTACCGAATGGATCTGGATAAGGCTTTGCCGGAGCAATACGAACACAACAGGTATGAATAGCATGAAAGGATCGATTCGAGCATGATCGATTCGAACATGATCGGTTCGTACATGATCGATTTGAACATAATCGATTCGAAGTTATACGTTCCTAATGGATACGAACAACGAGCCTTCCTCAACTTGCATCGATCATCTCGATCATATGAACTCTATTTGAATTGAAATTTGGAACGTTGGCTTCTACAGCTTGGCTCGTCGTGTCTTATCAATTGCAGCTTGATCCAGACTTTGAAAAAATCAATCGATATCCATAGCGAGCCTGTGGACAACCAATCTTCAGGACGAATTGTCTTTGGATTTTTAGTTAATCTTTTGGTACCACGGCCTTGCTAAAAGGAGGGATAATACTTGCCCCCTAAAACATGCCTTGCGGTAGGAAGGTGTGTTTTGTAATGCCGTAAGGTGGATATTCATATCCTGTTGACGACCTGCAAAGAATTTGATAGTCTTATCTGACCACAAATGACGATCGTTCGGGATCGTATGTCATTTGAGGTGACATGAGACTGTTCGCGGTCGGATGCCGTTCGCGGCGAATAGTGATCGTTCGCGATCGAGTGTCGTTCAAGGCGAATTGTGACCATTCGCATTCGAGTGTCGTTCGAGATGAATTGTTATCGTTCGCGATAAGATGCCATTCGAGACGAATTGTGACCGTCCGCGGTTGGGTGCCGTTCGAGGCGAATTGTGATCTTTCACTATCGGGTGCCGTACGAGGCGAATCATGACCGTTTGCGGTCGGGTGCCGTTCGAGGCGAATCATGACCGTTTGCGGTCGGGTGCCGTTCAAGGCGAATTGTGATCGTTTGCGATCGTGTGCAGTTCGCGGCGAATTTTGTGCACCCGGGGGGGGGGGGGGGGACTTGGTATCGTTAATGTCAGATTTCACGTTCGATTGAATTTTTGAATTGTCGGTCATAGCGGTTTATCGGCACCTTAGAGCATGCTTGGGGACCGTTCGTGATCCCGTACATGTGTAAGTGACTTGGTCGTTTCAGAATTATCAAAACCAAATATCTATTCAATTGGGTTTTTCAACAGAAATGTAAAAAAATCAAATCCAAAAATGAGAAACAGAAAACAAAAGCAAAACAGGGACGTTAGAGCGTAAACACCTACATTGATGCGATTTAGAGTTGTATCAGAGCATGCCTAAGGATTGTTTGTAACGACCCGTAAAATTTCGATAATTTAAAAATGTAAATTTAATAAGATTTCTTGATTTAGTGTTAGAAAAAAAATTGTAAGTCGTTTGGAATAATAATAACTAGAATGTAATGCAACAAATTTTATCTAAGTTAATTATTTATGAATTGAATGGAATCCCGAATTAATTGAAATAATATGTAGTCAAAGGTAACACTTTAATAGGTAATTGTGACACTTGTTTGTAAATAATAAACTTATAAGCAATTAAAAGTTAACGGTGATAATTATTTAATTTACCTATTCATTTAGTTAGTCGAATTGAAGTTGTGAACCAAATGCAATTGAAATGAAAGTTTATATATTAGTTGAGTGCATTATCTCTAACTGTAGTTAAATAATAATATGGAATTCATTTGATGTAATATAGTAAATCGACTGATAATGAAAATTTTATTTAAAAATCCAATATTGAAATTCGTCAAATATTGAACAATTAAATTGTTTAAATTTAATATTTGGAATTTATTGAATAATTGAATAACGGGAATTGAATAACTGTTTTAATGAAAACGAGTGTTCTATAATTTGAATTTGTTAAATTTTATAAGTTCGTTTTGAATATTTCAAAAGATAGCGATTTAAGAATAATCAAATTTGTTAAATTTAATATTACAAATGTTTGAATAATTAAATTTCGAATTTGATAAGATTAATTTGATATTGAAATTTAATATATGGAAATAGAGTGAATAATTAAAATTTGATTTAATATGATTCAAATTGGTTTCCAAAAAGAATGTAAGTTATATCGGGATAATAATAGAGTTAATAAGATTTTAAAATTGGAATTTATTGGATAATTGAATAACGAGTTTAATATGATTAAAAATGATTTGTAAAATTTTATTTTATCATATTAAAGCTAGAATGATGTTGTAAAACTTTTAAAATCGAATTAAAAGTAAATTGTGAAAATTGAATATTTTAATATTTAATTATCGACTGGAAAATAGCCAAATTTTGAACAGCCTCAGAATTGGACGAAACTAGTTCCATTGGATCCAAAATAGTTAGTTATTATCGGATTTCAATTTTCGTAGCATTCGGAGTTGTCGTTTGACCGTGGCAGCTCGAAACGCGTTGAAATTGTTTTAATATTAATTTGGCGAGTTAAAATAGTCCTTTTTCAAACGGTCTCGGATTTCGACGACACCAGTTTCATTGGATCCGTAATGTGATATTATTGTAAGGTTTCAAATTTCAAGTCAATCGGATTTACCGTTTGTCCGGGACAAGCCAAAACGCCTAGAAATTCGTTAAATCGGTATAATTTAAATTTGATCGTTTATTTCCGTAACTCGCACATATGATCGAATTAGCTTCCAAAACCTGTTCCATTATGTCCGGAATGTGGGATAAACCCTAGAAACGCCGGTCACCGCGCGTAAATCGGAGTTCGAAAAATTGGAAGTGAATAGTGTTAGTTGAAATTTCTATAAAGGGACCCCTTAACTTCATTATTTCACAAAAATCAAAACCCTAGGGTTTCTACAGCAGCCGCCTCCTAAGAAATTCAAAGGCTGATATTGTTCGAATCTTCCCTCTCTAATTTCTCTAAATCCGTGAATCAATTCAAGAAACCTCCAACACAAAGATTGAAGAGCTTCGTGAGCTCTTTGAATCCATACGGGGATGACGAAATATGGAGCGACGTCGTGGCCAGGATCTCGGCCCATTCGTGCATTGTTTGGGCACGAAAATCGATGCTTGGGGCTGACCGAGCGTGATGCCCTTCTGGGCGTGAGTGGAGCTTGCATAGACGGACGGTTTGGTGATTGCCGATCGAATTCTAGTGGACATTGGAGGGAGCGGCTTTGAGATGTCGAACGTGATGATGGGTTTTCGTGCGTGTACTGGAGTTACGGGGAAGGAGGAGTTCGGCTTGGGAATGATTTTGGGTTAGAAAATAAAATGTAAATTAAATTTGTAAATTAATGTGTATTTAAATGCGTGTAACTTTAAACTGTCATAACCTGTTGCTGTGAGGTTGGAATCTGACGAGACGAAGTGCGTTAGAATCGTATTCGCGAATGCTACGCGATGCAATTGGATTGGAGTCGCTTGAAGCTAAAGAAAATTTCGGGTAAAATTAAACGCTCGTTTAATTTTATTCGAAATAAAATGCTGGGACTGCATTGAAATCAAGGTGAGTGTTTTTTTACGCTCACAACGTACTAAATATCTTTATGCTAGTTAAATTTGACATTATGAAGTGTTATGATTTTATTTGTCGTTGGTTGATAAAAATTTAATTGTCATATAGCTTTTCATTTGAATTAACCGTTAAAATTAAATTGACAGTTAAATTGAAATTGAAATTGAATTGCGATTAAATTACCTGACATTGATAACTATGAAATTGCCATGAATTATATTATCTATTGGATGATGTATTACGATGGATGTTATTGGTTGGTAGTTAACTGTTTGGATGTTTATTTGCTTATTTATATATTGTTATGCATACATATGACACTGTGATTTGATTTAAGTGATATATATTCATCCTTGACATTTAATTGAAATAAATAATTACTTGGCCATAGGATAGAAAATTATATACGGACACCGAATTGGCTAAATTAATAATTTCTAAAATCGTCGATTTGAAATTTATTTAAATGTTTTGATTTAAAAGTTATAAATAGAAATCAATTTATAGAAATCGAATTTATCGAAAAATTGAGTTTGGAATGTTGAAATAAATTTTGGTTAAAAGAAATTGTTAATAATTAAAGTGGAGACTTTGGAATTTAAAAATCGGGATATGATTGAATTTCGAAAATTGATTTGTTTAAAGATTGAACCTAAATTCGAGCCTTAAATATTACTAGTAAAAGCGATATAAAAATGATATTTTGAAATCGAGCTTGGAATTGAATCATATTCGAAATCGGATTTAAACTTGAATATTATTGGAAAATTTTGTTAAGTATTATAAATTGATATTTTGAAAAATCAAGCTCCGAATAGATATAAATTGAAATTGAATTAATTGAAGGTGAATGTAGAATTGAATTGATTTGAAGTCAAAGTTGACATCGTTTTGAATTGAAATCGAAATTGAATCGGTAGAATGGAAATTGAAATTGATTTGAATTGGGAAGTTACAATTGAAATGGATTGGTTTTGAAGCTGTTTTATTTTGTTTCCAAATTACTCGGTTTTATAAACCATTTTTGAATACTTAAACTATTTTAATCTATTTTAAATCTACTTAACCCAATTTAAATTATTTTAAACTAATTTATCTATTTCAAATCCGTTTTAAGTTTTAAGTATTTTTAACTATTTTAATTATTTAAAACTAATTTTAAACTACTTAAAACTATTTTCTTAAATTCTAAGCTGGTCAATAAGGTGAAATGTTTATATTTAAATCTTGAATTTAAATACGAATTGGGTTCAATGAAGTTGCAACCTAAATTGAAATTCGAAATGATTTTGAAATCGAAATGAGATATTGATGCGAAAAATGATTTTTGAAACGAAATCTTACATTTGAATAGATACGATGATATTTGAAATGGAACTGATTTTTGAAGCGAATATGATATTTTGATATCAATTATGAATCGATTTGAAATGTCAAAGAGCCAGTGGTGTAATAATATGTAGTTATTAAAGAGACCGGGATCGGATATGGACATACTCTCTGTCGATACCGAACACCACTTTAATAACTATTATACGCGGAGTGTTGATCCAGAATGAAGTGGATGGTTTGGTGAACGCATTGACTGAAGAAAGAGAACGATATTGGATGACCCCTGACATGACTAAAACAGGAGCCGCACCGGGCCATTGAGGTTCGCCACCTCTAGCGGACACGCTTCTTCAATACCATTTCTATTACATTTGTGATTCGATTTGGGTGCACCTCTTGATTTGGGAGTGTTGTTTCGCGGTGTTGGGGTATCTGCTGGCTATGCCCAACATCAGTCCGGATCACGCAACTACTAGTATCCTAGTTGGTATTGCTCATGTACCTTGTCATACTGATTATCCTATTCGCAACCACTACGTTTGGTTTTGTGTTATAACTATGGGGTACCCTCTGATAACCACCAGTTTACGGTGGGGCTTACGGTGCTGTATAGACTATGGCATTATAAAAATGTGTTAAGGGGGATTATGGTAACGCCTTAACGCTATTTTGATACTTTATATTACTGATAGGCATTATCTACTTAGCGTACATTACTACATAGTAGATAGTTTAACGGATCCTTGAGAGATGAAAAATCCCGTAACATCTCTTAAGTTATTGCACGCACGTTGACACTGGATAGGAGATGTCAAACCCTGTAAACATCTCTGACGCCGTTACACTCATATTTATTTACGATTGATTTAACTTTCATAAGGATATTTTAGTCCTGATTCGAGTGTTTTGTCTTTTCATTACGCTCGGGTCAGTCTTGAGTTTTTCAGATTTTTGAAGATCTATTCTGGAGGATGAAGACGAAGATTTGGTATACTATTACTATTATTACCCTTGCATCATGCTATCTGCTGCATTATTTTATTTGTTCTGTTGTATATGTATAACTCTGATAAATGTTGTATAAATAATTGTCAAAGTATAGTAAACAGCTTTAGGAACTGTTTATTTGACTATTATATTTTATCGTTCCGCTGCGAGATTCTGTGTTGTTTCATTTCCTTTATTTCTCTTTCTTTCTTATCTTATTTACCCCAATAACCATCTGCCCTTTTGAAAGGTTTGGAACCGGCATGGGTATTTGATCGTCGGTTTTAAACTGTCCAAAAAGGCGGGTCGTTACAGTTGGTATCAGAGCTTTGGTTTAGCGATAACCTTAGATTTGTGGGGTCTGACTCTTTATAAATAGGGTAGTAATACCCTATGATGAGTCGCTGAGTATATATATATGAGAGAGCGTATTTGTTAGTGATATAAAATGTTTTATACTGTGTCGGTTGATTTGTTGAGTGACTTATGGTTTCTGGTTAATACGAGTAATTAACGTCATTGATAGGGATCTCTAAACACTTAAACCGAACAATTTGACATAGTATTGTTTTGAGATTGGGTAAATGAAATAATTTTTCCCTAATTATATTTTGTATATAAAGAATTTATTTTCAAAAAAATTATTGTGATCTATCTAGCATATTTGGTTGTTAGAAATGATATATTGGTTATTATCATTAATTGGATATTGTAATTTAATAAATATGTGAATTGCAAAATGAACAATGATAAAACATTTGTGGATTGTTTTAAGATAAAAAAAATCCTATAAGAATATTTTATAAAGGTGACTTATAAATTTAAAATAGATTTAAATTGAGAAATATTGAATTTAAGACCCGGAGATCTTGAAAAATGGTTTTCAAAGCTTTTAAGAAAATATATTGTGATATTAGTTGGAAAATATTTATAGGAAATATTTTGAAATGATTTTTAAGAAGGAATGAATTAAGTACTCCTCTCTTCTGTCGCTGGAAAATAATTTCGGTGATGACTGCGCAGCATCATCGACGTTCATTTTTGAGTCTCAAAGTGGGGGAGACTTCTAAGAAGTTTTGCTTTTCTTCAAAATTATTTTGGGTAAATGGGTTTTGGTTTAAACTCCAAAGGTATGATTTGATATGTATTAAAGATATAGGTGTGTATGTTTATTTCAAACGATTTGAAAAAAAACCGGGCATTTAAATTCTAAGTTCTTTTAATTAATAATTTTCAGACTATTTGAATAAAATGTGAATAACCAGAATTTATAAAATAAGAGGATTAAGATATCTAAGCTTATTGTTTGGGAAAAATTTAAAGTTTAAAGGTAAAGAGGATTTAAATAAATCAAATTTGTGTACATTCTAATCAAGAAAAATGAAATTCTATAAATTTGTATAATACCGAATTTGCATTCTAATAACATATAATATGACTTACCAAATATTAAGAAGTTGAAATAATGTTTTGGATATGTAATGAGATATTGTACAAATAAACAGAACCTGAAAATAATTGAAGTATACAAGTAAGGAAAACTCAAAAAGGAATTAAAATGTATATAAATGAAAATTTGGTTGTGATAAAAATGTTATATACTTAAATATAACATGAAATGATGAATGGATAAATGGAAAAAGTAAGTGAACTTAAGAAAGATGATAAATGAATCATAATATATCTTTGTAAATTGGTTATAGAAAGTAAATATAAATTGCAAAGGGGTTGTAAATTTTTTCTAAATTTGTAACCTTTAAGATAACTGTAAACTAAGAAAAGTCATTTATGAGAGGTTAGACTTTTATAGGATGATTAATAAACTAGAGTACCGGTTGATAAAATGTTCCACAAATGAATTCGTTATTAACTGAAATTATGAAATACAATAAATGTAAACAAAGGAATTTCTTATAGCTAAGAATCAATTGGAAAACGAAATTTGAATTAAATTAAATTATATAGAATGTTTAAAATTGAACTTGAGTAAGAAAATTCTTTGATATGATGTTTAAGAAAAGATAATGTTAAGAATATGCTATGTAAAGAAATGAATATACTAACTGAATAATGGATTGTGAGTAATTAAGTGAAAAATAATATAGAAATCGATAAAATAATTTAGTATAGATAAATTGGATAGAAATCCATTGGAAGGTAATACGTGAGATTGTATGTATATTATTTTATTCGCATAACGATTTGATCCAAATTTGAGCACAAAATTTTGAGATGATTTATATCGATACAAGTTAGGATTTTCCACTCGATTCTCGACGGCGAACCCTGGATATGGATTTTGGTTTGATTCTGGAATTCTCTATCATAGTATATGGCTATGCAAGGAGAGTAACAGTTTCCAATCAAGGAATCAAATCTGAGTCCGCACTAGAGAGTCGGGTGAACGATACTAGTTTGGAAGTGAAATTGTGTGATCGAATAAGTGATTAGATTGATATTGCTCACGGATGATATATGTACGGCTTACGGACTTAATTAAAGTTAATATTGGAAATTTAAGATGCCAAATATAAAATGTTCTTTTAAAATTATATAACATGATATATATATAAAAGAGATAAACCAAATTGAATGTAAAATTAATAATTTGGTTATGTTGGGTATGATTTGGTTGTTATATGATTGTTAGTTGATGTATATAATTCATTAAGTGTTAATGAAATTGAAAGCTATAAATCATTGGAATCAAATTGGAAGTTAAATGAATTTAATAGAATTTACTTTGATTCAAATTGGAAGTGAACTAATGTAAATATAAATTAGTAAAAAAATGTTAACTAATTGAATTGAGAATGAATGTTGGTAAAATCCAACGTTAATGAATCAACTGTGATTAAAATTTAAAACCAAGTGAATAAATAATTAATGAGAAGTGAATTTATATTGATTGATTATGGATTTGTTGGATGATGGTTGGATGATAATTGATTTGGTGGATGCATTTGTTGTTGTTGCATTTGCTATGCTGGCACATGTAGTTGTTATGTTTCTATATGATGTATATTGATATTATTTTCATATATGCATGTTTCTCATGGTTTGTTGAGTGTTTAGTAGGTGCGGATTGCGCTTGCTTCGCATTTGGAGCTCGCTTTCGCGCTATATTAGTCGTACATGCTCGCTAATAAAATATAAGGTACATGTTTATTTTGTCATTGGATTTGGTGATTTTTTTTGATGAGCCACTTGGCTTTTGATTTTCAATTTGTTGGTTTGGGGCCCGTAGAGGCATTTTGTAGCTGTACCGATCGAGCCGCGCAAAGGAGACTCTGCCGAATTTTTTCGTAAATCCGAGTGTTAGAAAAAATTTCGAGTTTTAAAATTTTTTATAACTTGTTTTGACAACTAACTTTTAAAGTTAGAAAGCCATTCGGAGTAGCGTAGTGGAGGTGTAGTAACAATTTTATAAATGGAATTTCATTGTTTGGTAACTTTGAAGAAAATACATCAAATGTTGAATTCTATGCTTAGTTCCTTTTTCCCTTCTTTTTCCTTTTCGGGGACGAAAATTTTTGAGTGGGGGAGAGTGTAACGACCCGCAAAATTTCGATAATTTAAAAATGTAATTTAATAAGATTTCGTGATTTAGTGTTAGAAAAAAAATTGTAAGTCGTTTGGAATAATAATAACTAGAATGAAATGCAACAATTTTATCTAAGTTAATTATTTATGAATCGAATGGAATCCCGAATTAATTGAAATAATATGTAGTCAAAGGTAATTGAATGAATTTGTATTGAATAGGTAATTGTGCCACTTGTTTGTGAATAATAAACTTATAAGCAATTAAAAGTTAACGGTGATAATTATTTAATTTACCTATTCATTTAGTTAGTCGAATTGAAGTTGTGAACCAATTGCAATTGAAATGAAAGTTTATATATTAGTTGAGTGCATTATCTCTAACTGTAGTTAAATAATAATAATATGGAATTCATTTGATGTAATATAGTAAATCGACTGATAATGAAAATTTTATTTAAAAATCCAATATTGAAATTCGTCAAATATTGAACAATTAAATTGTTTAAATTTAATATTTGGAATTTATTGCATAATTGAATAACGGAAATTGAATAACTGTTTTAATGAAAATGGGTGTTCTATAATTTGAATTTGTTAAATTTTATAAGTTCGTTTTGAATATTTCAAAAGATAGTGATTTAAGAATAATCAAATTTGTTAAATTTAATATTACAAATGTTTGAATAATTAAATTTCGAATTTGATAAGATTAATTTGATATTGAAATTTAATATATGGAAATAGAGTGAATAATTGAATTTTGATTTAATATGATTCAAATTGGTTTCCAAAAAGAATGTAAGTTATATCGGAATAATAATAGAGTTAATAAGATTTTAAAATTGGAATTTATTGGATAATTGAATAACGGGTTTAATATGATTAAAAATGATTCGTAAAATTTTAATTTATCGTATTAAAGCTAGAATGATGTTTTAAAACTTTTAAAATCGAATTAAAAGTAAATTTGTGAAAATTGAATATTTTAATATTTAATTATCGACTGGAAAATAGCCAAATTTTGAACAGTCTCAGAATTGGACGAAACTAGTTCCATTGGATCCGTAATAGTTAGTTATTATCGGATTTCAATTTTCGTACCATTGGAGTTCGTTTGACCGTGGCAGCTCGAAACGCGTTGAAATTGTTTTAATATTAATTTGGCGAGTTAAAATAGTCATTTTTCAAACGGTCTCGGATTTCGACAACACCAGTTTCATCAGATCCGTAATGTGATATTATTGTAAGGTTTCCAATTTCAAGTCAATCGGATTTACCGTTTGTCCGAGGCAAGCCAAAACGCCTATAAATTCGTTAAATCGGTTTAATTTAAATTTGATCGTTTATTTCCGTAACTCGCACATACGATCGAATTAGCTTCCGAAACCTGTTCCATTGTGTCTGGAACGTAGGATAAACCTTAGAAACGCCGGTCACCGCGCGTAAATCGGAGTTCAAAAAATTGGAAGTGAATAGTGTTCGTTGAAATTTCTATAAATGGACCCCTTAACTTCGTTATTTCACAAAATGTGATATCCCGGAAATTTTAACAATATCAATTTAATAATCTGTATTTAAAATTAAATTGATTTGATAAAATTTTGTTAATAAAATTAACATGATTGAATAATTCAATTAAATAGATGTTTAATTGATGAATTTTATCTTTTAAAAACTAATAAAATGTTTTCCTATTTATAATGTGTGTATATATATATTTATATATATTGTAGATAGATAAGTTTTGATTGAAATATAATAAACAAATAAAATCTTGTTTTTAAATTCTAATATTCATTTTGATAATTTGAATTACATAAGAAAATTTAAAATACCATTTAAACATTAATTCATTTAAATAAGTTAGACAAGTGATAAGATAAGTAATTTATGATTTCTTTTATAAATGATTTAAATTAATAAATATGTTATTTTCGAATAATAATAAATGTATAAATATAGATTTATTTTAAAAGACAATGTCATTTTTAAATTTAATATGTTAATATAAACTAGTTTTTAAATTGGTTTTTTTTAAAAATGTATGAATAGAATTGGGAACTTGAATTAATTTTGAATTCAAATAAATAAACATATATAAACCTTGTAAGTAAGTTTCCACTTTTATATAAATTGTTTCACTTTATTTTCTTTAAAAAGAAATGCATAAACATTTACATATGAAGATAATTTATACATAAGTATTTAATAAATAAAGAAAAGAGCTTTATTTACCTTTTAAAATAAATAAAAACAAATAAAATTCATTTATAAAACACATGTAAATATATTAAGAGGTATGGTGACAAGTGTAGTTGAATTAAATAAGTAATGTAACAAGTGTCCTTCTTATTTTGATTTTTCTTTTAATTCTTAATAAATCAATTACATTCATATAAAATATGTTTTCTTCACTCTCATTCTTTTCTAAATCTTCATTTTTTGCAAAGTTAAGAAGAGAAATATTCTCAGCTGAAACAAATCATGCTATATTACTCAAACCAAATCAATGTCTTGAATCTATTTCAAATCCCTCTTCAAATCATTTTTCAAATTTCCATATACAAATCTGAAATTCATTTTTTCAACATCCTCCTCAATTATAAATCTGTAATCCACTGTATAAAATTTTAGATCATGCAAACTGTTAATCCTCTGTAAAATCTCTTTTTCAAAAGCCTGCACCTGAAACCTTTTCAATAGCAAATGTAAAGCCTGCATTTCCAATTGAAACAAGATCAAGCCTGCCACCTGAATTCATATCAAAACATGATTGTCTGCATCCTTTAAACCTGAAGCCTGCATGCAACTGCAAGTTTACAAATTCAAGCAATTTCAAATGAATCTAGGTTTTTGCCTTCTGCATTCTGGAAGTCAACAGAAAGGCTTACCTCTATTCTTTAAAACAGAGGTCTGAAGCAAGTTTTATTAAAATTTAAAGCATTTAAATTAAAGAGGTTCAAAAGCATCTGGGAATCAAGTACTGTCTGCATGCAAATTACAGTTTTAAAGCAAGGCACTGGTTTTTGAAATTCAAAACAGAAGCATAAAGCTTTTCAAAATTTTGAGCTCTGTTTCATCTTCAAATCTCAAGTGAGTAACATTACTATCTTAAAAAGATTAAGTTTGAATCTGTTACATGTTTTTTTCCTTCTGAGTTAAATATGTTTGTGAATGAACATTGATGGGTTTCTGTGCAATTTGGATGTTTAATACATGCATGTATGTGACTGTGCTCTTGTGATTCTAATTCCAGATTCTTATAAAAAAAAGAGATTCTTCTTGCTTTAGTTAAATATTTTGTTAAGGCTTAGGACCTAAGATAATTATGTTAATCATATCATAATTTAGTTTAGAAATTTATTAAGTAAAAACCAATTTGGGTGATGACTCTGTAAAATTTAAGAACATCAGAGTATGATAAACCAAGGTAAAATCTCAAACATGATAATTTATAAATTCAATGTTATAAACTGAAAACTTAAACAAAAATATGATTTTTAAAACTAAAATCAAATTGTTTAGTTTAGTTTTGGGATTGCAGTACCCATTTGAACAGGAAATGGATTTTAGTCATTCTATGGTGATTGGGTTGATTGGAGTGTTTGAGTTTTCTTCTGGCGATGGATTGGTGGTCAGTGGTGATAAGAAAAATAAGGGTGGTGGTGGATCTTCACTGGGGTGAAGGTGGTGGTCAAAATTTATTTCTAAACCTAGTTTATGGGTTGTGGGGTGTTTTGTTTGGCATGAAGGCTACAGGTGATCGGTTGCAATAATTTTTAAGGTGATGTTAGCTTGGGTATTGAAGAGAAGATGGACGGAGTTTCGGCAGTAACGATGTTCGGAGTTGAGGAAACGAGCAAGTTTCCAGGTTGATGATGTTGTTCTTGTTTTTCCAGTTTTCTGTTTTGGGTTGGGAAAACTCGAATTTGATTTTCGAGTAGATAATGAATTTTATTAGTCGTGATGTGCTGCAGTGATGATCGCCGACATGCTTGTTGGCTAGGTGGTGGCCGGAGGTGGCCAAGACCACCGTGCATATGCACGGTGAAGAAGAATGTCAGGGTGGATTGTTGGGTTTGCAGTCTTGCTGTGCTCGGGTAGCACACGGGAAATTCGAGTTTATACTCGAAGTTGTACAGGTTTGTCTCGAAGTAAATAAAAGTGAGGCTCGGGTAATAAATGTTTACAAGTTCCTTTGGGAATCCTGTTTATTCCCAATTCAATTTGTTTTTAAAATCTGAAGCAGTTTTTAAAACAGAATTTAAAACTTAAATTTAAAACTTAAATTTAAAACTTAAATTTATAATATGGTTTTCAAACTGAGTTTGAATCCAAGTTTTTGAAATCTGATTTAAATTTATAAATTAAAGTGTTTAAACAACTTTAAAGGAGTTTACTTAAATTGAATTTAAAGATAAGTTTTTTTTAGAATAGAAGATTTAATCATAAGTTTAAATTTGGAAACAAGGTTCATATTTGAAGCATGTTTCAAAAATAAAAGAAGTTTTAAATTTTGAAATGTTCAAACAGCTTTTGATATAGAATCATAATTTAAATATGATTTATAAATATGGGTTTAGATTCTTTTTATAAAATGAGAAATTATTTAACATAAGCTTAAAAAGGTTTTAAAATGTTTTTAAAAACTTTGATAAAGTTAAGTTTGGTTTTCAATTTAAATTTAAAATTTTAAAATGTAATTTTGGAGACAAATTTTAAGATAAATTGTTTTAAATTACTTTGTTAATGATAATGTAATCATTAATAAGAAATGTTTTATTTTAAAGTAAATCAAAGATTTAATGATTTTGATTCTTTAAATTAATAAGGCAATTTAAATAAGATAATTAATCAATTTGTTTAATTAATTAAAGATTTGAAATAAATTAAATAAGTTTGTAATTAATATTAGTTAATTTAAGTTAATTACTTAAGAAAGGTAATCAAGAATTGATTGATATATTAATGAAGGTCATTAACTAGGAATTATTTATTAATAAATTAAAGTAATTAATTTTGATAATTAATTGAATTAATTAATCTAGATAATCAATTATGGTATTTGGTTAAGTATGATTACTTTATGGAAATAATTAAAGACATTAATTACTCATTGTAATTAATTTATTAATTTGATTAGTTTAAATTAATTAATTAAGTTTAATTAATTTAGAATAATTATTGGATGAAGTGATAAATAATCAATAAAGAATAATTACTTAGAGAAGTAATTAAGATAAGTAAATTATGAGAAGTAATTAATTAAAGTTGAGAAGAGTTTTGAGATTAATTACTTGTGTAATTAATATAAAGGTAATTTCTTTGTGAAGTAATTAAGGAATAATTACTTAGTGTAATTAAATTAAGTAATGATTGATTAAGTCTTTTGGTAATAATTAAGTGATGTAATTAATAAAGAGTAATAAATTATTAATAAAATTAATCAAGATTGATTAATAAATATAATTAATTATTAAATATAATTAATTTAGAAGTAATTAAAGAAGTAATTAAGGGTAGTTAATTACTAAATGTAATTAATCAAGAATGATTAATAATTATGGATTAATTAAGGTTAATTACTTAATGTAATTAATTTAAATAAGTAATTAATTTAAATTTAATTAAGGATCATTAATTAATATAATTAATGATGTTAATTAAGAATTAATTAAGTAAGATTGATTAATCAATGATAAGTGATTAAGGAAGTAATTAATTAATGTAATTAATTAAGGATTAATGTAATTAATCATAATTAATTAATTAATGAAGTAATTAAAGGTTAATTACTGTATTTGATTAAGAATAATTAATTTGTAAAATTAATTAAGGATAATTACTTGAATGTAATTAAGGGATAATTAATCAAGAGTGATTAATTAAGGTGATTAATTGAGTATAATTATTTAATTGATAGTAATCAATTAATGGTTAAGTAAGCAAGATTTAAAATGAGGAAGTAATTAATTTAATTCATTTTAAATTAATTAAAGATAAGTAATTAATTTTATTCACTTTAAATTAATTAGAGATAGAAGTAATTAATTTAATTCATTTTAAATTAATTATAAATGGTGTGATTATAGATCCTTGCTTATGAATGGATGATATGGTTTATCTTGAATGGTTTGAATCTCAGACATGAGATAAATAGTGTTGAGTGATATGGATGCATTGGTTGCATTGTGATGGTATGAGTTATCTATGGATGATGATAATATAGATTGTCAATTTGTGATGATTACTTGTTTATGATAATATTTTTGATTATCTATTATGATGATGTGAAGTATCTATCTTTGTGTATATAGATAAGTTTAAATTGAATTGTTTTAAACATAAAACAACTTGGACCTAAAAGACACGCTTTGGATTTCGATGAGACCGGGTCGGGTTTCCATATTTGGATATCCGAAAACCACATCGATTCCAATTAACGTTAGGTCGTGAATCTAAGTGAAGCAAGTGAAGACTCGAGGTGTAAGGGCTATACGTCAGTATAACTCTGTGGGTGATTCTGTAATGAGTTGACGGGATAGTGCTTATAGATTCGAGATGGTGAATCAGAGTGCAAGGGCTATGGTCGTTGACTCTAAGGGTGATTCCAATAATGAGTGCAACGAGATAGTGCCTTCGGTTTCGTTCGAACCCGGAACGAACTTGTATGGATTGAATGCTTTCAGCACATCGTCAGGCGGACGATGAGCATTCTAAGATTTGATGTTCTATGAAGGTAATCGTAACCTCAAGCCTCATCAACCGGGAATGGCTAAAACAGGGGAGGTGCAGCAAGGCTTCGTGGGTAGCCCCCACTTGAGAGTAAGATTTACCCCTTTCTAGAGGTCCCTTTTTATTTCGGCTGTGTGGGGCGGTTGAATCGCGACAACTGCCGGGGTTGTCTTGTTCGGAATTGTTCAGTAAGGAACGCGTCCGGCCTTGTATTGCAGGGGATGAAGGGAGTAATCCTCGGTACGGTGATCTAGGCCACGTACTGTGACGGGCGGTACCCCAGTAGCCCTGCCATTGTATGGAATCCAAAATCCAATAAGTGCCCACGGTTTTGATTGTATTACCCACTTTTGTGGCTAGTAGCTGGAATTTAATGAATGTAACAATTTCGGCTATTTCATATTTATTTGAAAACCCTAGACACTATTATAATATCATCGGATTTCCTATCAAATGTTTTGGTTAGCGTAAGGTAAAAACTTTTCCATGTTTATGTGTGGGAAGTCTTACGTGATATCTTTCTTTTCAAAGGTTTTTGAAAGTTAAGCAACTTTAACCTGTTACTCACACCAGACCCATGTCTGACCCGGAGTTTATTTTTGTTTTTCATAAACTCTTGGGCACTTAAATTTTTACGAGTAGCCAAGGGATTCAGGTTAGGATTCGGATTAGCTTTGACGAATATTGAAGGAGCAATGGAGCAGGAGGCTTCTGCGTTAGATATTTGTATTCCGCTGTGTGTTCTGTGTTTGTCTCTGAGATTGTATTATGTTGTAAATACTAGAGTAAATACTAGACAGGTGTTTATAACTGTCTAGTATGTGTTGTATATCTGTGTACTCTGATAATGTTGTATACTATGTAAATATTTTATGTTATTAATATAATTTATTCGTTCCGCTGTTTAGATTCTGATGTGTTGGTTCTTGTTTCTTCTCTTTCTTTCTATTCTCTATCCCTTTCTTTCTTATCAGCGATGCGACTTCCTGGAGATAGGAAGTTGGGTCGTTACAGTGGTATCAGAGCATTAGGTTGAGTGAATACCTAGGCTCTGGAGTGGTGTCTATCTTGAGAGAGCATATTTGTAATTTTAATATATATTTATATATATATTTATTATTTCTACCTATCTATTGGATACCCGTTCAGTTCTTCCAATATAGGTTATAAAGGTAGATAAGGTAGTGGTGTGTGTAACACGATTACTACCATTGGTTGAAGTTTGAATGTTTGAGGTTGGAAGTGTATTTGTCGAGACTGTAGACCTAATACCGCCTCGGGTAAGTTGTGCAATGGCATAGAGATTTCATCGATCTCCGAAGGGAACCTGTAAAGGTTCAGAGTTTATCTTTGAAGATGGATGAGTTAAGTTTGGGTCTGTCGTTCTGGGAGAAGTATGTGATGGTATTTTGATACCTCAGGTAGTAGTAACTGCGTGATGGGATGCAGTGAATATGGATGTCTCCGAAGATGTTTTCTTTAGAACGAGTTTTGGGAGGCGTGTCTGATTCGGTGTTCCGGCTGAGTTCAGCAGGATATGGTGATTGGTTTTGAGGCCTGAGTCTCTCAAAGAACTTTGGATCAGGAAGTTTTGGTTTTGGTGTCAGCAGTGCAACTCGGAGTGTCAGTGTTGGCAGAAGTTGGCTGGCTGAGTAGTTACTGAAGGTGGAAATCAGAAGCAGTAGAGTAGATCCGTTTCTTCGATGGATTGGCTAGTTAAGTGTGGGCTGTTCTGGTTGGCAAAGAGAGAACAGTTTTCTTTGGAATTGGTCTGGATTGATCGCAAAAGTGACTTGCGATAGTTTGAGTGTTCTTTTGAGGTATTGAAGTATTTTTTTTTGGTTGTCTTCTGAGAAGTCGGAGGTTTGTCCGCATCTGGAGATCGAGTTTTCTTATCGTCTGGATTTCCAGGAGTGCTATCGGTGGTTCAGCTAGTAGAAGGATGGTTTCTCGAGTTAAAGTTTGGTGAAGCAGCTCAGGATAGATCAGAGTTGCGCAGCGGAAGCAGTTTGGGAGTATTTCTGTGTTGTCTTTTCCAGATAGAAGAGGTGAGTTTGTTCTTCTGATGTTTGAAGGTAGAGGTTGGTAATCTTGGACTTGTTTGATCTTGAGGAGATCATTGTGTTGGATTGTTTTTGGTCTTGATTGTTTCTAGAGGAATCAGCAAGAGTTGAGCTGATCAGTTTGGATATTGGCAGCCCAGGATCGTTAGAAGAATTTTGTGGTTAATAGATGAAGGAATTTGGATTCCAGAGTCGGAGATTTGTTTTGGTTAAGTTTTCTCCGATCCAAGGAGCTATAAGTTTTGGGTAAGTCTGAGAAGCTAGCTCCGAGATGTTATGGATATCTTCTGTGTTTTGGTTGGATTGGTGTTTGGTTTTCAAGAGTTGAATTGCCAGTTTGGATAATTGGATTCAGTGAGTTTCACGTATCTCTGAGGGAGTACGTGTATGAGCTATTTTTTGTTGTGGAACCAGCAGTTCAGGAAGATTTGGTAGTTGAGTCAGACTCGTCTGTAGTCTGATATCCTGTTTAGTTCTGTAGATCTAGATGAGTGGAAGCTCTATAGCTTCGTAATTTTGATTGTTTGGATTCTGTAGGGTGAGTATCCCGGTATATATATTCTTGGGGAAACTCGAGAAAATTTTTATCCATAATTTTATCTGGATAATTAAATTTGTTTGATTAGATAAATTGGTTGCTATGGTTGTTAGCATATGATTGATGTATGCTTGTGATTTAAAATTTAAAATTTTAAATGGGTTATTAAATTACTTTTGCTTTTAAATTTCGGGGACGAAATTCTTTTAAGGGGGAGGAATGTGATATCCCGGAAATTTTAACAATATCAATTTAATAATCTGTATTTAAAATTAAATTGATTTGATAAAATTTTGTTAATAAAATTAACATGATTGAATAATTCAATTAAATAGATGTTTAATTGATGAATTTTATCTTTTAAAAACTAATAAAATGTTTTCCTATTTATAATGTGTGTATATATATATATATATATTTATATATATTGTAGATAGATAAGTTTTGATTGAAATATAATAAACAAATAAAATCTTGTTTTTAAATTCTAATATTCATTTTGATAATTTGAATTATATAAGAAAATTTAAAATACCATTTAAATATTTAAACATTAATTCATTTAAATAAGTTAGACAAGTGATAAGATAAGTAATTTATGATTTCTTTTATAAATGATTTAAATTAATAAATATGTTATTTTCAAATAATAATAAATGTATAAATATAGATATGTTTTAAAAGACAATGTCATTTTTAAATTTAATATGTTAATATAAACTAGTTTTTAAATTGGTTTTTTTAAAAATGTATGAATAAAATTGGGAACTTGAATTAATTTTGAATTCAAATAAATAAACATATATAAACCTTGTAAGTAAGTTTCCACTTTTATATAAATTGTTTCGCTTTATTTTCTTTAAAAAGAAATGCATAAACATTTACATATGAAGATAATTTATACATAAGTATTTAACAAATAAAGAAAAGAGCTTTATTTACCTTTTAAAATAAATAAAAACAAATAAAATTCATTTATAAAACACATGTAAATATATTAAGAGGTATGGTGACAAGTGTAGTTGAATTAAATAAGTAATGTAACAAGTGTCCTTCTTATTTTGATTTTTCTTTTAATTCTTAATAAATCAATTACATTCATATAAAATATGTTTTCTTCACTCTCATTCTTTTCTAAATCTTCATTTTTTCAAAGTTAAGAAGAGAAATATTCTCAGCTGAAACAAATCATGCTATATTACTCAAACCAAATCAATATCTTGAATCTATTTCAAATCCCTCTTCAAATCATTTTACAAATTTCCATATACAAATCTGAAATTTATTTTTTCAACATCCTCCTCAATTATAAATCTGTAATCCACTGTATAAAATTTTAGATCATGCAAACTGTTAATCCTCTGTAAAATCTCTTTTTCAAAAGCCTACACCTGAAACCTTTTCAATAGCAAATGTAAAGCCTGCATTTCCAATTGAAACAAGATCAAGCCTGCCACCTGAATTCATATCAAAACATGATTGTCTGCATCCTTTAAACCTGAAGCCTGCATGCAACTGCAAGTTTACAAATTCAAGCAATTTCAAATGAATCTGGGTTTTTGCCTTCTGCATTCTGGAAGTCAACAGAAAGGCTTACCTGCATTCTTTAAAACAGAGGTCTGAAGCAAGTTTTATTAAAATTTAAAGCATTTAAATTAAAGAGGTTCAAAAGCATCTGGGAATCAAGTACTGTCTGCATGCAAATTACAGTTTTAAAGCAAGGCACTGGTTTTTGAAATTCAAAACAGAAGCATAAAGCTTTTCAAAATTTTGAGCTCTGTTTCATCTTCAAATCTCAGGTGAGTAACATTACTATCTTAAAAAGATTAAGTTTGAATCTGTTACATGTTGTTTTCCTTCTGAGTTAAATATGTTTGTGAATGAACATTGATGGGTTTCTGTGCAATTTGGATGTTTAATACATGCATGTATGTGACTGTGCTCTTCTGATTCTAATTCCAGATTCTTATAAAAAAAAGAGATTCTTCTTGCTTTAGTTAAATATTTTGTTAAGGCTTAGGACTTGAGATAATTATGTTAATCATATCATAATTTAGTTTAGAAATTTATTAAGTAAAAACCAATTTGGGTGATGACTCTGTAAAATTTAAGAACATCAGAGTATGATAAACCAAGGTAAATCTCAAACATGATAATTTATAAATTCAATGTTATAAACTGAAAACTTAAACAAAAATATGATTTTTAAAACTAAAATCAAATTGTTTAGTTTAGTTTTGGGATTGCAGTACCCATTTGAACAGGAAATGGATTTTAGTCATTCTATGGTGATTGGGTTGATTGGAGTGTTTGAGTTTTCTTCTGGCGATGGATTGGTGGTCAGTGGTGATGAGAAAAATAAGGGTGGTGGTGGATCTTCACTGGGGTGAAGGTGGTGGTCAAAATTTATTTCTAAACCTAGTTTATGGGTAGTGGGGTGTTTTGTTTGGCATGAAGGCTACAGGTGATCGGGTGCAACAATTTTTGAGGTGATGTTAGCTTGGGTATTGAAGAGAAGATGGACGGAGTTTCGGCAGTAACGATGATCGGAGTTGAAGAAACGAGCAAGTTTCCAGGTTGATGATGTTGTTCTTGTTTTTCCAGTTTTCTGTTTTGGGTTGGGAAAACTCGAATTTGATTTTCGAGTAGATAATGAATTTTATTAGTCGTGATGTGCTGCAGTGATGATCGCCGACATGCTTGTTGGCTAGGTGGTGGCCAGAGGTGGCCAAGACCACCGTGCATATGCACGGTGAAGAAGAATGTCAGGGTGGATTGTTGGGTTTGCAGTCTTGCTGTGCTCGGGTAGCACACGGGAAATTCGAGTTTATACTCGAAGTTGTACAGGTTTGTCTCGAAGTAAATAAAAGTGAGGCTCGGGTAATAAATGTTTACAGGTTCCTTTGGGAATCCTGTTTATTCCCAATTCAATTTGTTTTTAAAATCTGAAGCAGTTTTTAAAACAGAATTTAAAGCTTAAATTTAAAACTTAAATTTATAATATGGTTTTCAAACTGAGTTTGAATCCAAGTTTTTGAAATCCGATTTAAATTTATAAATTAAAGTGTTTAAACAACTTTAAAGGAGTTTACTTAAATTGAATTTAAAGATAAGTTTTTTTAGAATAGAAGATTTAATCATAAGTTTAAATTTGGAAACTAGGTTCATATTCGAAGCATGTTTCAAAAATAAAAGAAGTTTTAAATTTTGAAATGTTCAAACAGCTGATATAGAATCATAATTTAAATATGATTTATAAATATGGGTTTAGATTCTTTTTACAAAATGAGAAATTATTTAGCATAAGCTTAAAAAGGTTTTAAAATGTTTTTAAAAACTTTGATAAAGTTAAGTTTGGTTTTCAATTTAAATTTAAAATTTTAAAATGTAATTTTGGAGACAAATTTTAAGATAAATTGTTTTAAATTACTTTGTTAATGATAATGTAATCGTTAATAAGAAATGTTTTATTTTAAAGTAAATCAGAGATTTAATGATTTTGATTCTTTAAATTAATAAGGTAATTTAAATAAGATAATTAATTAATTTGTTTAATTAATTAAAGATTTGAAATAAATTAAATAAGTTTGTAATTAATATTAGTTAATTTAAGTTAATTACTTAAGAAAGGTAATTAAGAATTGATTGATATGTTAATGAAGGTCATTAACTAGGAATTATTTATTAATAAATTAAAGTAATTAATTTTGATAATTAATTGAATTAATTAATTTAGATAATCAATTATGGTATTTGGTTAAGTATGATTACTTTATGGAAATAATTAAAGACATTAATTACTCATTGTAATTAATTTATTAATTTGATTAGTTTAAATTAATTAATTAAGTTTAATTAATTTAGAATAATTATTGGATGAAGTGATAAGTAATCAATAAAGAATAATTACTTAGAGAAGTAATTAAGATAAGTAAATTATGAGAAGTAATTAATTAAAGTTGAGAAGAGTTTTGAGATTAATTACTTGTGTAATTAATATAAAGGTAATTTCTTTGTGAAGTAATTAAGGAATAATTACTTAGTGTAATTAAATTAAGTAATGATTGATTAATTCTTTTGGTAATAATTAAGTGATGTAATTAATAAAGAGTAATTAATTATTAATAAAATTAATCAAGATTGATTAATAAATATAATTAATTATTAAATATAATTAATTTAGAAGTAATTAAAGAAGTAATTAAGGGTAGTTAATTACTAAATGTAATTAATCAAGAATGATTAATAATTATGGATTAATTAAGGTTAATTACTTAATGTAATTAATTTAAATAAGTAATTAATTTAAATTTAATTAAGGATCATTAATTGATATAATTAATGATGTTAATTAAGAATTAATTAATTAAGATTGATTAATCAATGATAAGTGATTAAGGAAGTAATTAATTAATGTAATTAATTAAGGATTAATATAATTAATCATAATTAATTAATTAATGAAGTAATTAAAGGTTAATTACTGTATTTGATTAAGAATAATTAATTTGTAAAATTAATTAAGGATAATTACTTGAATGTAATTAAGGGATAATTAATCAAGAGTGATTAATTAAGGTGATTAATTGAGTATAATTATTTAATTGATAGTAATCAATTAATGGTTAAGTAAGCAAGATTTAAAATGAGGAAGTAATTAATTTAATTCATTTTAAATTAATTAAAGATAAGTAATTAATTTAATTCACTTTAAATTAATTAGAGATAGAAGTAATTAATTTAATTCATTTTAAATTAATTATAAATGGTGTGATTATAGATCCTTGCTTATGAATGGATGATATGGTTTATCTTGAATGGTTTGAATCTCAGACATGAGATAAATAGTGTTGAGTGATATGGATGCATTGGTTGCATTGTGATGGTATGAGTTATCTATGGATGATGATAATATAGATTGTCAATTTGTGATGACTACTTGTTTATGATAATATTGTTGATTATCTATTATGATGATGTGAAGTATCTATCTGTGTGTATATAGATAAGTTTAAATTGAATTGTTTTAAACATAAAACAACTTGGACCTAAAAGACACGCTTTGGATTTCGATGAGACCGGGATCGGGTTTCCATATTTGGATATCCGAAAACCACATCGATTCCAATTAACGTTAGGTCGTGAATCTAAGTGGAGCAAGTGAAGACTCGAGGTGTAAGGGCTATACGTCAGTATAACTCTGTGGGTGATTCCGTAATGAGTTGAAGGGATAGTGCTTATAGATTCGAGATGGTGAATCAGAGTGCAAGGGCTATGGTCGTTGACTCTAAGGGTGATTCCAATAATGAGTTTAACGAGATAGTGCCTTCGGTTTCATTCGAACCCGGAACGAACTTGTATGGATTGAATGCTTTCAGCACATCGTCAGACGGACGATGAGCATTCTAAGATTTGATGTTCTATAAAGGTAATCGTAACCTCAAGCCTCATCAACCGGGAATGGCTAAAACAGGGGAGGTACAGCAAGGCTTCGTGGGTAGCCCCCACTTGAGAGCAAGATTTACCCCTGTCTAGAGGTCCTTTTTTATTTCAGCTGTGTGGGGCGGTTGAATCGCGACAACTGCCGGGGTTGTCTTGTTCGGAACTGTTCAGTAAGGAACGGGTCCGGCCTTGTATTGCAGGGGATGAAGGGAGTAATCCTCGGTACGGTGATCTAGGCCACGTACTGTGACGGGCGGTACCCCAGTAGCCCTGCCATTGTATGGAATCCAAAATCCAATAAGTGCCCACGGTTTTAATTGTATTACCCACTTTTGTGGCTAGTAGATGGAATTTAATGAATGTAACAATTTCGGCTATTTCATATTTATTTGAAAACCCTAGACACTATTATAATATCATCGGATTTCCTATCAAATGTTTTGGTTAGCATAAGGTAAAAACTTTTCCATGTTTATGTGTGGGAAGTCTTACGTGATAGCTTTCTTTTCAAAGGTTTTTTAAAGTTAAGCAACTTTAACCTGTTACTCACACCAGACCCATGTCTGACCCGGAGTTTATTTTTGTTTTTCATAAACTCTTGGGTACTTAAATTTTTACGAGTAGCCAAGGGATTCAGGTTAGGATTCGGATTAGCTTTGACGAATATTGAAGGAGCAATGGAGCAGGAGGCTTCTGCGTTAGATATTAGTATTCCGCTGCGTGTTCTATGTTTGTCTCTGAGATTGTATTATGTTGTAAATACTAGACAGGTGTTTATAACTGTCTAGTATGTGTTGTATATCTGTGTACTCTGATAATGTTGTATACTATGTAAATATTTTATGTTATTAATATAATTTATTCGTTCCGCTGTTTAGATTCTGATGTGTTGGTTCTTCTTTCTTCTCTTTCTTTCTATTCTCTATCCCTTTCTTTCTTATTAGCGATGCGACTTCCTGGAGATAGGAAGTTGGGTCGTAAGATTGAAGAGCTTCGCGAGCTCTTCGAGTCCATATGGGGATGATGAAATGTGGAGCGACGTCGTAGCCAGGATCTCGGCCCATTCGTGCATTGTTTGGGCACGAAAATTGATGCTTGGGGCTGACCGTGCGTGATGCCCTTCTGGGCGTGAGTGGAGCTTGCGTAGACGGACGGTTTGGTGACTGCCGATCGAATTCTAGTGGACATTGGAGGGAGCGGCTTCGAGATGTCTAACGTGATGATGGGTTTTCGTGCGTGTACTGGAGTTACGGGGAAGAAGGAGTTCGGCTTGGGAATGATTTTGGGTTAGAAAATAAAATGTAAATTAAATTTGTAAATTAATGTGTATTTAAATGCGTGTAACTTTAAACTGTCATAACCTGTTGCTGTGAGGTCGGAATCTGACGAGACGAAGTGCGTTGGAATCGTATTCGCGAATGCTACGCGATGCAATTGGATTGGAGTCGCTTGAAGCTAAAGAAAATTTCGGGTAAAATTAAACGCTCGTTTAATTTAATTCGAAATAAAACGCCGGGACTGCACTGAAATCAAGGTGAGTGTTTTATAACGCTCACAACGTACTAAATATCTTTATGCTAGTTAAATTTGACATTATGAAGTGTTATGATTTTATTTGTCGTTGGTTGATAAAAATTTAATTGTCATATAGCTTGTCATTTGAATTAACCGTTAAAATTAAATTGACAGTTAAATTGAAATTGAAATTGAATTGCGATTAAATTACCTGACATTGATAACTATGAAATTGCCATGAATTGTATTGTCTATTGGATGATGTATTACGATGGATGTTATTGGTTGGTAGTTAACTGTTTGGATGTTTATTTGCTTATATATATACTGTTATGCATACATATGACACTGTGATTTGATTTAAGTGATATATATTCATCCTTGACATTTAATTGAAATAAATAATTACTTGGCCATAGGATAGAAAATTATATACGGACACCGAATTGGCTAAATTAATAATTTTTAAAATCGTCGATTTGAAATTTATTTAAATGTTTTGATTTAAAAGTTATAAATAGAAATCAATTTATAGAAATCGAATTTATCGAAAAATTGAGTTTGGAATGTTGAAATAAATTTTGGTTAAAAGAAATTGTTAATAATTAAAGTGGAGACTTTGGAATTTAAAAATCGGAATATGATTGAATTTTGAAAATTAATTTGTTTAAAGATTGAACCTAAATTCGAGCTTTGAATATTACTAGTAAAAGATATAAAAATGATATTTTGAAATCGAGCTTGGAATTGAATCATATTCGAAATTGGATTTAAACTTGAATATTATTGGAAAATTTTGTTAAGTATTATAAATTGATATTTTGAAAAATCAAGCTCCAAATAGATATAAATTGAAATTGAATTAATTGAAGGTGAATGTAGAATTGAATTGATTTGAAGTCAAAGTTGACATTGTTTTGAATTGAAATCGTAATTGAATCGGTAGAATGGAAATTGAAATTGATTTGTATTGGGAAGTTATAATTGAAATGGATTGGTTTTGAAGATGTTTTATTTTGTTTCCAAATTACTCAGTTTTATAAACCATTTTTGAATACTTAAACTATTTTAATCTATTTTAAATCTACTTAACCCAATTTAAATTATTTTAAACTAATTTATCTATTTCAAATCCGTTTTAAGATTTAAGTATTTTTAACTATTTTAATTATTTAAAACTACTTTTAAACTACTTAAAACTATTTTCTAAAATTCTAAGCTGGTCAATAAGGTGAAATGTTTATATTTAAATCTTGAATTTAAATACGAATTGGGTCAAATGAAGTTGCAACCTAAATTGAAATTCGAAATGATTTTGAAATCGAAATGAGATATTGATGCGAAAAATGATTTTTGAAACGAAATCTTACATTTGAATAGATACGATGATATTTGAAATGGATCTGATTTTTGAAGCGAATATGATATTTTGATATCAGTTATGAATCGATTTGAAATGTAAAAGAGCCAACGGTGTAATAATACGTAGTTATTAAAGAGACCGGGATCAGATATGGACATACTCTCTATCGATACCGAACACCACTTTAATAACTATTATATGCGGAATGTTGATCCAGAATGAAGTGGATGGTTTGGTGAATGCGTTGACTGAAGAAAGAGAATGATATTGGATGACCCCTGACATGACTAAAACAGGAGCCGTGCCGGGCCATTGAGGTTCGCCACCTCTAGCGGACACGTTTCTTCGATACCATTTCTATTACATTTGTGATTCGATTTGGGTGCACCCCTTGATTTGGGAGTGTTGTTTCGCGGTGTTGGGGTTAGCTGCTGGCTATGCCCAACTTCAGTCCGGATCACGCAACTACTAGTATCCTGGTTGGTATCGCCTCATGTACCTTGTCATACTGATTATCCTATTCGCAACCACTACGTTTGGTTTTGTGGTATACCTATGGGGCACCCTCTGATAACCACCAATTTACGGTGGGGCTTACAGTGCTGTATAGACTATGGCATTATAAAAATGTGTTAAGGGGGGTTAAGGTAACGCCTTAACGCTATTTTGATACTTTATATTACTGATAGACATTATCTACTTAGCGTACATTACTACATAGTAGATAGTTTAACGGATCCTTGAGAGATGGAAAATCCCGTAACATCTTTTAAGTTATTGCACGCACGTTGACACTGGATAGGAGATGCAAACCCTGTAAACATCTCTGACGCCGTTACACTCATATTTATTTACGATTGATTTAACTTTCATAAGGATATTTTAGTCCTGACTCGAATGTTTTGTCTTTTCATTATGCTCGGGTCAGTCCTGAGTTTTTCAGATTTTTGTAGATATATTTCGGAGGATGAAGACGAAGATTTGGTATACTATTACTATTATTACCCATGCATCATGCTATCTGCTGCATTATTTTATTTGTTCTGTTGTATATGTATAACTTTGATAAATGTTGTATAAATAATTGTCAAAGTATAGTAAACAGCTTCATGAACTATTTATTTGACTATTATATTTTATCGTTCCGCTGCGAGATTCTGTGTTATTTCATTTCCTTTATTTCTCTTTCTTTCTTTTCTTATTTACCCCAATAACCATCTGCCTTTTTGAATGGTTTGGAACCGGCATGGGTATTCGATCGTCGGTTTTAAACTGTCCAAAAAGGCGGGTCGTTACATCGTTCGCGGTCCTGTACGTGTGAAAACAATTTAATCGCGTCGGTGTGGAGTTTACCACTCGTTCATCATTATCTCAATCAATTTATAATAAGTTGATGCCCAGATCCTGAGCCGTTCTCGGTTGACGTAGGTGGTGGCTGCTCCCGTTCCACCATCGTTATTCCCGTTCTTACATACTACGATAGCAGACCATTTTGGATATGCCCCTCAACCTCATCCTTCAAGTGCCTGCAATCATTCGTGTTATGACCATTCAGCTCGTGGAATAAGCAGTACTTGTCTGACCTTCTTTCATTGTTGGTCAGATCCCTCCTCATTGGCTTTCAATAAGGAATCTGCCCCCGTTATCTTGGTAGATTTGCTCCAAAGTCTCGTTCAACTCTGTATATGAGGTGAATCTTGGCTCCTTTCGTGGTCGCATTGATCCATCACCGTTATCCTCAGCCTTTCGTTTCCCTTTACGAGCTCTTACCCCTTTTTCAGGAGGATTATCACCCTTGACAGCATAAACATCGATTCCTTCTCCTTTCTCTCTTTCAGCATTTTGCATCTTCTAATCGTAAAAATCCTTCAGCCTCATGATAAAATTCTCCTAGATCCATAAGGGGATCTCTTGTCAACGAATTCTTGAATTCCGTGCCGTTAGTTATGCACATCTGCCATCAAAACCATGGATAGATCTGGTTGATCTACCGATGTTGCTGCTGCATTGAATCACATCAAAATGCTCCTCAAAGACTCCTCAGTTCTTTGCTTCGGTGCTGCCAAACTCATCACATTCTTCGGTCTCGAAATATGAACTCTAAATTGCCTCATAAACCTTTCAGTCAAATCGGTCCATGTTGTAATAGAGCCACTCTCCAGTTGCCTAAACCATAGCGCTGCAATGTCTGCTAGGTACAATGGAAAGCACCGGGCCATGACCTCCTTTGATGCCTCCAGCACTTCAATATGCCTCATATACTTCGTCAAATGAACCGCAGGTTCCGTCCTCCCATTATACATTTCCAATGTTGGTAACTTAAATTCTGGTGGATTCCTGGCTTGCCTGATCGTAGGAGCAAAGAGACTCCTATTCACATCCTCCAGATCTCTATTCACCTAGTCCGCCTCTCATGGCTCGTCTAACCATCTTTGCCAATGTGTCACTGTCGTCAAGCTGTAGCCCCTATCTGTTGCTTCTGCTTTGCCCCCCAAGTTCAAGAGGGATTCCTGGAATCTGTCCTCCTGAATGAGCATTCATTCCCTATCGATGCCGTGTTGCGCTGCTCCACCTGGTATTCTGCCCAGGATTAGGTCTACATGTTCCGGTTAAGTGCCCTCTAGTTCTCGGGCTGTGCTAGATGGTCCTGCCCCATTCTGAATTCTGGTTGCTCCGTGCTCCAAATCCTTATCTCCAACATCTCCTGTGGCTGCGTTGGCTTGATTCTGGACTCCGGTTTGTCCCAGTTCATCGAAGAAAATTCTGTATCATCTCTTCCTGTCTTTTTAGAAGCTCTTCATGCATAGCTCCCATCATCATTCCATCTCATCTCTGGTGATGAAGACCGAAGCTCGATTCGCTCCTGAGAAAGTCTCTTGACTTCCTTCATGTTGACTTCTTCCAGCTCTTTGTCTTCTACTTGCTTGCCTTGTCATAGCTTTTCAGATCTGAATCCCTAAGCCTTCAAATTCAACTTACAAATGATAGAATCCCTGAATTAGCCTTCTTAGTGAAAGCACCAAAATATTTGCACCAAAATTGGTCACAAACACCCAATCGCCAAAGAAAGCACCAGTTCTCAATTGTAGATCTCAGATAACTAGTATGTAGAGAATAAAAAATGAACACTTAGAAAATTTAGAAGAAAGCAGTAAAAAACAAAGAATTTATAGTGGTTTGGCGATCTGGCCTACGTCCACTCTAAAGTTGATGACTTTATTGACATTCACTTGTTTTTTACAACTGATTGTGATGGATTACAGTCGATTAAAGTGTAGAAATTCGAATACAACAACAACAATAATGGAGTAAAAAGTTGAATTCGGAATATTCTGGATGTTTGAAAGCCAAAAAGATCCCTCTTCCGTAGACCATGGGGATCTACTTATAGGCGTAGGAGCCAAATATCTTGCTTAGATTTTGGGAGACTTCTTCTGGCACGTGAGTTGGGCCCATGCGATCGATCCCATGTAATTTCGACTCGATCCGTGATCGATACGAACGTAATTCGTATCGATCAAGATTTCGTACAATGGAGTCAAAACTTGGCACGAACCTTCCTTAGCATGTACCCAAGCTCCTGTGAAAATTTTATAGCATTTGGACTTGTGGATTAAGAGATATGATCGATATGAGTTGGAGTTTTCTTTAGGTTGTTTCGTTCGACACGATACGTTCGTATCATTCTCTTCGACTCGATCTAGAGCACGTGCGCGCGAGATGACATGGCATGCAATTCCTGGATCGATCCACCCTTCTCACCGAGTTGATCGACTTATTCATACCTAGTCCCGAAGCTTTGTTCGTGGCGACGATTGAAGGTGTATCTCGCATCGATTGAGGAATATTGTTCGTATCGATCGTTCGTGGTAATTTCGTATCGATCGTGTTCTGTATCGATCGGCTGCGATGTTTTATGTGCACTTTGTATCGATCAATGGTTGATCGATACGAAACTCTGACCTATATGAAATGCTTAGAGTCTGATCGATACGAAATGCATACCACAATCGATGACATGAACTGGATATGTGTGGTTGATCGACACGATGCGGTCACTAACGGATGGATACGAATAAAGCTTTGTGGAGCGATACGAACACGACAGGTACTAATAGCATGAAAGGATCGATTCAAACATGATCGATTCGAACATGATCAATTTGAACATGATATCAATTCGAACATGATGGTTAGAAGTTATACATTCCTGATGGATACGAACAACGCGCCTTCCTCAACTTGCATGGATCATATCTCGATCATACGAACTCCATTTGACTTGAAATTTAGAATGTTGGCTTCTACGGCTTTGCTTGTCGTGTCTTGTCAATTGTAGCTTGATCCGGACTTGGAAAAATCCATCGATATCCATAGCGAGCCTGCGTACAATCAATCTTCAGGACGAACTTTCTTTGGGTTTTCAGTTAATCTTTTGGCATCATGGCCTTGCTAAAAGGCGGGATAACACATAAGTCATTAATCAAAAGCAAAGAGACATAACCTTCAAGCTAACAACCGTCGATGGAATTTGAATTCCTAGGGCCTGAAATAGCGAATCATTCCGCTGTTACTTCATTTGAAAACTACTTTATGTACTCTCTATTTTCAGTAAATAAGCCGTCCCGGAATGCCAAAGGCACTATAAATAGGAAAAGAATCTGCCCTGCTTTCCTTAATAAAATTTGATTCTTTTTTTTGAAACGACAAAGCCGTGTTCATAATAAATACCAGCTAGGTCGACGGAAGTAAATCGAATCAAACTGCTGGATCGGCGGAACCCGATCCTTGCCTTCTAAAAATTGGTGTTGCTCTGGCAACATTAGGAAGGCCCAATAGATCGCTTCTCGCGTTGCCCAAAGATAGAAAACGCCAAGGAGCACCAAAAGTCGTACATTCCATAAGCTGCGCCAAAGCATACGCTCCTCGCGTTGCCCAAAGATAGGCAACATCGAAGAGCACCAAAAGCCACGCATTCCATAAGCCATGCCAAAACATACTCTCCTTGCGTTGCCCAAAGATAGGCAACGCCGAGGTGCACCAAAAGTCGCGCATTCCATAAGCCACGCCAAAACTTATGCTCCTCGCATTTCCCGAAGATTGGAAATGCCGAGGAGTACCAAAAGCCGTGCATTTCATAAGCCGTGCCAAAAAATACGTTCCTCATATTGCTCGAAGATAGGCAACACCGAGGAGAACCAAAATCCACGCATTTCATAAGTCATGCACTAACTCTTTAAAAACCTTAAGTTCCCACGTTGCTCGAAGATAGGCAACACCAAGGAACATCGTAAAAAAATAACACTCCTAAAGTGCAAACTCCCCACGTTGCTCAAAGATAGGAAATATTGAGGAGCATCAGAACCGAAACAACGTGCTATATCGATCCCGAGCACCATGCATCTCATAGCTAGTGCGACAACCACTTCTATGACTGGGAATAATGGGCACAACTCTAACAAAATTGGAGTGCTCCAAAACAAAAGGAAATTTTCAACTTACGGTGTAACGACCCGTATTTTACGTATCGATAAATCGTAGAATTATTAGGTCGTTAGTGTTGTTTATGTCATCTATAGCCTAAGTCGTATGGTAGTTAGATCGTGTGGGGAAGCTAACACGTGTAGGGGCGACTTAAGTTAGGTCGGTAGTTAACGAGTTACGACCTATAGGAATGACCGACCTAAGAGTTAGCGAGTTAAGGCTTAGAGCAGTTTAGGTCGTGAGGGAGTTAGGTCGAGTGGAGCGACCTATAGATATGAGCGACTTAGGGTTAACGACCTAGCAGTTAGACGAGTTAATGGGTTAGAGGTAGTTAACGACCTAAGGAATTTAACCTACATAAGTATTTGACCGACCTAGGAGGATTAACGACCTAAGTTTGCTGTGTATAGATAGGTCGTAAGGGACCTAAGATAGGGGGTGTGTTAGGTCGAGTGGATTTGATAGGTCGTAACCCAGTTAGGTCGTGAGCGACCTAAGTAAGTCGTTGAGTTTTTAGGTCGTGTGATAAGCCTCGTCCCAGATAGGTCGTAGGTCGTTGGGAATTGTAGGTCGGCAATAGTTAGGTCGCTGGGTAGTTATGTGGTGCAGTTAGGTCGTTAGACGACCTAAGGTAGGTTGCATAGATTGTTAGGTCGCGCGCTTATGTTTTTAGGTCGCGTGCATACTGTGGGTCTTAGGTCGTAGTATAGTTAGGTCGAGACTTTTTAGGTCGGCAACGACCTAATAGCGAACCTACGAGTTAAGATCTGGGCGACCTAAGGGGCGATTCAGCCTATAAATACGCGACCACTAGTGCACTTTTTGGGATCCGGATTTCGAAGCGACGAAGTGCTGCCATTTTGAGAGCTCGTCTATAACAGTTCTTCACTTCTTTTCTCTACTCTAATCTAGTGTTAACATCCATCCAAGATCGAAGATCAAGATTGAAGATCCAAGAGCCAAAGTTGAAGATCTTCATCCGACGAAGCTAGATTTCACCATTTCAAGCGAGATTTCGACGAATCGAGCTTGAATCCTTGCTGTCCAGATCTTTAGTTGATAGTTGTTGAAGTGTTTGGGTGATTCGGTGAGTAGTAGTTATCTCTCACGCGGACCCAAAGGAGTATATTGGATTGGTGGCTTGTTTGAGTGTTAAAGTTAGAGATTTCATGCATTTTTCTTAGTTCCAAGACTAGATTCATTACTTTTGAAGATGTTTACCTATGCAAGTTCAATTAACAAGTTATAGAGACAAAACCCATATTTTATATTTGATAGATCTATGCTAAAATCCATGATTTCATATATGTTAGACTTATGCTCATTTATTTACGAAATTGCCATTATAGTTGATATTGCTTGATTAGATCTTGTTTGAATGCTTGATTGTTTGGATGTATGATTGATTTGATTGTCTCGAGTTAGCTTGTAGTTGATTTGGGACAAGATGGTTGAAGATGATTCAAAAGCTAAGTGGAAAGGCTCTTGAATGGTGAAAGCTGCTGTGGCATATGAAGCGGATGATGAAGCTCATATGGATGGGTTCGAGGACTTTGCTATAGTTAGAGGAAGCGAAGTATGATGACGAAATGGACTTTGCCATGATATGTTGAGGCGAAGTATGATGATGAGATGGACTTTGCTAAGATGCATTGGAGCAAAGCATGATGTGGAAGCCTTGGTTTAATCCAGACGGGATCATCCCAAGCATGTTGATTACTCGATGATGCGGTTCGAGTTGGTGGATAATGGTGGGCTCAAGAGGTGCTTGAGCTATAATGGGAATAGTCGTCGAGGAGGATGACTAGAAGGCTGAGATCTTATCGTTATTGAAGGTTCTAGCAAGCTCAAAGCAAGAGTACGTTGGGTAGATCCGTTATACCCAGGCGTGGGTCATGATGACGTGCTAGTACTCTGGGTAGATCCGTTATACCTAGGCACGGGTCACGGTGACGTGCGGAGTTATGTCTAGAACCGGGGTTGCCATTAGCCCTTGACGGATGGTTGAAAGATGTGTTGGTCATTCAATTAACGATAAAATCAAGGCAATGATAACAGTGATAGCCAGAGTCATGGATGTTTGGTTGTATCATCATTCAGTCTCAAGAGCGGTGTTTTCTGCGTGCTTATCTGATCTTGGTTTAGGCCTTGGGGGTTTGTATTTGGAAAACATCGATCTTGACTCGAGTGATTATTGCTTTACTTTAATTATCTGCTTTGCTATGCTTGCTTCTCCTTAGTGTGTGTCCGGGGGCTATCACTGTAGAAAGAGGTGGAGTGGAATGATTTGGGTTCCTATTCCTTTTATCCTTTATGTTCCTTTGGTATGTTTGATAGTTGATTTACTGCTCACTAAGACTGTTGTCTGACTCAAGGTTTTATGTCTCCTCTTATTACCTTGGGCTGTTCATCCATGTTTGGGATGGGCAGACTAGGTGACAGGTGGCAGGTGCTGATCTTAGTGGCTCACGCTGATGATGACGAAGGCGAGCAGGAGGCTTTACATATTATTTTCATATTCTATGTATTGGATATTCCGCTGATTGTTGATTACTCTGAGTGCTATGTATTGAGGCTTCTTGTATTCATGATTCAGGCCATGTATAAAGCTATTATGATTAGATGATGATATTCTGTTCTATGGGAGCTTCACTATATTTATTTCTCTATTGTATTTTATCCATGCGCTGTGAGTTTTACGATAGAGTCTGCGATGTTTATTTTACCCTTGACGGTCACTCATGGCTGCCTGGCACACTTTCAGCACACCATTCCCTTGTTTCCGTGCGGGAGTCATGGGCGGTCGTCACATTTGGTATCAGAGCTTTGGTTAATCGATTTTAGCCAACGCTCGCTGACGTAACTACGTAAGAGAGACGTAATTGTATTTTGATGGATGATTACTATATATAATATAGTAGTTTAGAAGGATTTGAACTCCTTATGTAGTTGTTTCTCAAGGTGTTCTAATCATTCCTTTTTGTAGATATTAAGGATGAGTCGAAGAGGGAGACCAGCTGCTAGAGAAAACCGTGCTACTGGGGAAGCTACTGATTATGGAGCTTTGTTTGAAGCTATGATGACTTCTATCATGAGAAGGATACCAGCTCCAGGGCCATCAGTGGATGTTGGAGTTCAAGTTCAAGCTCCAAGACCGTTGGATTTTGCTAAGTTGTGTAAGGACTATACTGCTCTTGGAGTGAAGGTTTTCTTAGGGATAGAGTCAACCATTGTAGTCCAAAGATGGATAGATGCTTGTAGAAGGATCTTTGGTGACTTGGGAGTTGATGATGCAACTAAGAGGAAGCTTGCATCGAGACAGCTTCAAGGAAGAGCTTCTGATTGGTGGAACTCTATCACCATTGATACTCCGAAGGAAGAAATTACTTGGGTACAGTTCCAAGCTAGATTTGAAGCTAAGTTTATTTCTACGGCTCAGAAGTCTGTCTTGTTCAAGAGGTTTGTGGAGCTCAAGCAAGGTGGAAGATCAGTTCTTGAGTATGTTTCTGAGTTTGAAGCTTTGTCCAAGTATGCTCGGTCATATATTGAATCTTATTATCAGAAGAATGAGAAGTTCGTGACAGGCTTGGATAGTTATCTTGGGAGGCAGTTGGTGGATCATCTGGACGATCCGTTTGAGAAGCTTGTGGAGAAAGCTCTCAGGCACGAGAGTTTGTTTCCTAAGGAAGGATCTGTTGTTGCTATGACCAGGGAAGAGTCTAAACCACAGCAGGGTGGAAACAAGAAGAGGAAGCAGCAACATCAGAAGGGTAAGAATGGCCAGAAGAAACCGAAGGGCGAAGTGACCTGCTACAATTGTCAGCAGAAGGGCCATCTCTCCAGGGATTGCAAGAATCCGAAGGCGTCGGCGAAGTTCCACAACTGCAACAAGCCAGGGCATTTCAGGAAGGATTGTCCGGAACCACAGAGGGACAAACAGATTGTGCAAGCTTATGCTTTGGGGGCTGTTCCATCATCTTCGAAAGCTCCTACTGCTGAAGAGAAGGGGAAGAGTGTGGTGGTTCAAGGTACTCTTTCCATTTGTGGTGTTCCAGTTAGGGTGTTGTTTGATACTGGAGCGTCTCATTCTTTTGTTTGTAATGAGTTGGTAGACCGGTTGGGTTTTGGAACCGGATATTGTTGATAGACCATTGGTAGTGACTAATCCAGTTGGGGGTTCGTCTTGTTTGTGTATGCTATTCCGTGGTCTAGTTATATCGAGTCATGATTGCTCTTTTGTTTGTGATTGCTTTGTTCTGAACTTTGCGGGGTTCGGAATTATTTTGGGTATGGACTGGCTTAGGAAGTATGCGGCAAAGGTTGATTGTGAGAGATTGGAGGTGACAGTCGAGAATGTGGAGGGGCGAAAGGTTGTGATACGATGTAAGCATGAAGAAGGCGTCTTCATGAGCTTCATGTATTCGCTGGTTGTTCCACGGGATGGACTGTCATCGATGCTAATCGTGAATGGATTCGAGGATGTCTTTGACGAGGTCAAAGGGTTACCGCCGCATAGGGAGATCGAGTTTTGTATCGATCTAGTTGAGGGAGCCAGACCTGTTGTGATGCCTCTTAGGCGGATGGCGCCTAGAGAACAGCAAGAGTTGAGGGTGCAGGTTGATGACCTTTTATGGAAAGGATTCATTCGGCGTAGTGTGTCCGAATGGGGTGCACCAGTTGTGTTCGCAACCAAAGCGGATGGATCGTTGAGGTTGTGTGTCGATTATCGTGAGCTGAATAAGGTGACTAAGAAGAACAAGTATCCATTGCCGAGAATAGATGACTTGTTTGATCAGCTTCATGACGCTAAGGTGTTTTCTCAGATGGATTTGGCAACGGGATTTCACCAGTTAAGAGTGGCGAAGGATAATGTGCCGAAGACTGCTTTCAGGACACCATCCGGTTTCTATGAGTGGCTGGTAATGCCGTTTGGATTGACTAATGCACCAGCATATTTTGTGGATCTTATGAATAGAGTGTTCAGAGATCAGTTGAACAAGTTCGTACTTGTGTTCATGGATGATATTCTGATTTACTCCAGAACTGAAGAAGAGCACAAGATGCACTTGCGTATTGTTTTGGAAATCTTGCGAAAACATCAGCTGAAGGCTAAGTTTTCGAAGTGTCACTTCTGGAAGGGTGAAGTGAGGTTCTTAGGCCATGTCATTTCTGGAAATGGGATAGCGGTTGATCCCGCTAAGGTGGCAACAATCCAGGATTGGGTTAGACCTAAGAATGCATCCGATGTGAGAAGTTTTCTTGGATTAGCAGGATATTATCGTCGGTTTATCAAAGACTTTTCCAAGATAGCTGCACCGTTAACAGGATCGACGAAGAAGAACCAAGTGTTCAGTTAGGATGCTAAGTGTGAGCAAGCTTTTAGAATCTTGAAAGAGCGATTGACGAGTGCTCCTGTTTTGACTATTCCAATTGGGAATGATGAGATGGTGGTTTACACCGATGCATGCGGTACTATACTTGGAGCAGTGCTGATGCAGAAGGATAGAGTTGTTGCGTATGCGAGTCGACAACTGAAGCCGCATGAAAGGAATTACCCGACTCATGATTTGGAGTTAGCGGCGATTGTTTTTGCTCTGAAGATGTGGAGACATTATCTATTGGGAGTTCGATTCGAGTTGTTTACAGATCATAAGTCGTTGAAGTATCTTTTCTCCCAAAAGGATTTGAATCTTCGGCAGCAACGATGGCTAGAGTTTTTAGCATCATATGATTTTGGTATAGCCTATACTCCGGGAAAAGGTAACGCAGTAGCTGATGCGTTAAGTCGAAAACATGAAGGATTGGGAGCCATGTTTTCGGAATGGAAGAGTCTCGAGTT
The DNA here is from genome assembly GCA_030765085.1 of Allium cepa. NCBI lineage: Eukaryota > Viridiplantae > Streptophyta > Magnoliopsida > Asparagales > Amaryllidaceae > Allium > Allium cepa. The sequence goes on from CM060941.1 coordinate 834,754,441, forward strand.
TTTAGCTAGATTTGACTTCAGGCCCAGATGTGAATTGGAACCTGAAATGTTGGCAAACTTATCGATAAGGCCTACTCTTGTGGAAAGAATTGGCGAGAGCCAAAAGCGAGACGATAAGCTTGTCAAGATTATCCGTGATTTGGAATCTGGATTGGACCCAGAGAAGGATAAAAGATTCGAAGTCGATCGAGAGGGTTGGCTTCGTAAGCAAGGACGACTGGTTGTTCCCGATATCGATGAGTTGAGAGATGAAGTTTTGAAGGAAAGTCATCACTCGAAGTTGACAATTCATCCAGGAGGAAATAAGATGTATCGGGACATGAAGAGAACCTATTACTGGGAAGGTATGAAGAAGGATGTTGGAAATTTTATTTCCAAGTGCATGAATTGCCAGTTGGTTAAAGCAGAGCAGGAGAAGCCCAGTGGATTGCTTCAGCCGTTAGAAGTTCCTACATGGAAGTGGGAGCAAATATAGATGGATTTTATCGATGGTCTACCTAGAACCAGAACGGGAAATGAAGGGATTTGGGTCATTGTAGATCGTTTGACTAAGAGTGCAAGATTTATTCCTATTCGATCAACTAGGACTGCATCGAAGTTGGCTGAATTGTATGTTAAGTGGATAGTTCGATTCCATGGTATTCCGAAGAGTATAGTGAGTGATCGAGACCCATTGTTCACTAGTGGATTCTGGAAGAGCTTCCAGGAGGTTTTGGGAACCGAGTTGTGTTTGAGTACAGCTTATCATCCTCAAACAGATGGTCAGACTGAGAGAGTCAACCGAGTTTTGGAAGATCTTCTGAGGGCATGTGTTTTGGATTTCGGAGGATCATGGGAAGATCATCTTCATTTGGTGGAATTTGCATATAACAACAGTTATCAGTCGAGTATTGGTATGGCACTATTTGAGGCATTGTATGGAAGACCGTGTAACTCTCCGACATGTTGGTTGGAAACTGGAGAAAAACTGATACTTGGGCCAGAGATGATTCGACAGACTTCGGATTGTATAGGGATCATTCGGCAACGAATGTAGGCAGCCCAAGATCGTCAGAAAAGTTATGCCGATAATCGTCGTAAGGATTTGGAATTCGACGTAGGTGATATGGTTTTTGTGAAGATTTCTCCTCTGAAGAATGTTATTCGATTTGGAAAGAAAGAAAAGTTAACTCCGAGATTTGTTGGACCATTCCCGGTTATCGAGCGAATTGGAAAGCTCGCTTATAGATTGGAGTTACCGGAAAAGATGGCGGGTGTGCACAATGTTTTTCATGTATCTTATCTACGGAAGTATGTGCATGACTCGAATACGGTGGTTTCTGCTGATAGCTGTGAAGATTTAGAAGTTGATCCAGTTGTTTCGAGACCTTGTAAGCCGCTTCGTGTTGTTGAAACCGACACGAAACAGCTTAGGAGGAAGACGATTACGTTGCTCAAGGTACAATGGAGTGATGATGTTAACGACTATACATGGGAGGAGGAAGAGAGGATGAAGGCAGCTCATCCTGAACTCTTCGAGGTATGGCCCTAAGGTGTCGTGACATCTCATGAATTTGTAACTTGTTCTAATCTTAGAATTCTGCATGCTAGGCTAGAATTTGGATGCATGGCTTGTTGATTGCTATGGATGGTAGGCATGCAGAATAGTTTTGGTTGCTCTTGTTTGCTTGGAATTTCGGGGGCGAAATTCCTAAGGGGGAGAGAATGTAACGACCCGTATTTTACGTATCGATAAATCGTAGAATTATTAGGTCGTTAGTGTTGTTTATGTCATCTATAGCCTAAGTCGTATGGTAGTTAGATCGTGTGGGGAAGCTAACTCGTGTAGGGGCGACTTAAGTTAGGTCGGTAGTTAACGAGTTACGACCTATAGGAATGACCGACCTAAGAGTTAGCGAGTTAAGGCTTAGAGCAGTTTAGGTCGTGAGGGAGTTAGGTCGAGTGGAGCGAATTATAGATATGAGCGACTTAGGGTTAACGACCTAGCAGTTAGACGAGTTAATGGGTTAGAGGTAGTTAACGACCTAAGGAATTTAACCTACATAAGTATTTGACCGACCTAGGAGGATTAACGACCTATGTTTGCTGTGTATAGATAGGTCGTAAGGGACCTAAGATAGGGGGTGTGTTAGGTCGAGTGGATTTGATAGGTCGTAACCCAGTTAGGTCGTGAGCGACCTAAGTAAGTCGTTGAGTTTTTAGGTCGTGTGATAAGCCTCGTCCTAGTTAGGTCGTAGGTCGTTGGGAATGGTAGGTCGGCAATAGTTAGGTCGCTGGGTAGTTATGTGGTGCAGTTAGGTCGTTAGACGACCTAAGGTAGGTTGCATAGATTGTTAGGTCGCGCGCTTATGTTTTTAGGTCGCGTGCATAATGTGGGTCTTAGGTCGTAGTATAGTTAGGTCGAGACTTTTTAGGTCGGTAACGACCTAATAGCGAGCCTACGAGTTAAGATCTGGGCAACATAAGGGGCGATTCAGCCTATAAATACGCGACCACTAGTGCACTTTTTGGGATCCGGATTTCGAAGCGACGAAGTGCTGCCATTTTGAGAGCTCGTCTATAATAGTTCTTCACTTCTTTTCTCTACTCTAATCTAGTGTTAACATCCATCCAAGATCGAAGATCAAGATTGAAGATCCAAAAGCCAAAGTTGAAGATCTTCATCCGACGAAGCTAGATTTCACCATTTCAAGCGAGATTTCGACGAATCGAGCTTGAATCCTTGCTGTCCGGATCTTTAGTTGATAGTTGTTGAAGTGTTTGGGTGATTCGGTGGGTGGTAGTTATCTCTCACGCGGACCCAAAGGAGTATATTGGATTGGTGGCTTGTTTGAGTGTTAAAGTTAGAGATTTCATGCATTTTTCTTAGTTCCAAGACTAGATTCATTAATTTTGAAGATGTTTACCTATGCAAGTTCAATTAACAAGTTATAGAGACAAAACCCATGTTTTATATTTGATAGATCTATGCTAAAATCCATGATTTCATATATGTTGGACTTATGCTCATTTATTTACGAAATTGCCATTATAGTTGATATTGCTTGATTAGATCTTGTTTGAATGCTTGATTGTTTGGATGTATGATTGATTTGATTGTCTCGAGTTAGCTTGTAGTTGATTTGGGACAAGATGGTTGAAGATGATTCAAAAGCTAAGTGGAAAGGCTCTTGAATGGTGAAAGCTGCTGTGGCATATGAAGCGGATGATGAAGCTCATATGGATGGGTTCGAGGACTTTGCTATAGTTAGAGGAAGCGAAGTATGATGACGAAATGGACTTTGCCATGATATGTTGAGGCGAAGTATGATGATGAGATGGACTTTGCTAAGATGCGTTGGAGCAAAGCATGATGTGGAAGCCTTGGTTTAATCCAGACGGGATCATCCCAAGCATGTTGATTACTCGATGATGCGGTTCGAGTTGGTGGATAATGGTGGGCTCGAGAGGTTCTTGAGCTATAATGGGAATAGTCGTCGAGGAGGATGACTAGAAGGCTGAGATCTTATCGTTATTGAAGGTTCTAGCAAGCTCAAAGCAAGAGTACGTTGGGTAGATCCGTTATACCCAGGCGCGGGTCATGATGACGTGCTAGTACTCTGGGTAGATCCGTTATACCTAGGCACGGGTCACGGTGACGTGCGGAGTTATGTCTAGAATCGGGGTTGCCATTAGCCCTTGACGGATGGTTGAAAGATGAGTTGGTCATTCAATTAACGATAAAATCAAGGCAATGATAACAGTGATAGCCAGAGTCATGGATGTTTGGTTGTATCATCATTCGGTCTCAAGAGCGGTGTTTTCTGGGTGCTTATCTGATCTTGGTTTAGGTCTTGGGGGTTTGTATTTGCAAAACATCGACCTTGACTCGAGTGATTATTGCTTTACTTTAATTATCTGCTCTGCTATGCTTGCTTCTCCTTAGTGTGCGTCTGGGGGCTAACTGTAGAAAGAGGTGGAGTGGGATGATTTGGGTTCCTATTCCTTTTATCCTTTATGTTCCTTTGGTATGTTTGATAGTTGATTTACTGCTCACTAAGACTGTTGTCTGACTCAAGGTTTTATGTCTCCTCTTATTACCTTGGGCTGTTCATCCATGTTTGGGATGGGCAGACTAGGTGACAGGTGGCAGGTGCTGATCTTAGTGGCTCACGCTGATGATGACGAAGGCGAGCAGGAGGCTTTACATATTATTTTCATATTCTATGTATTGGATATTCCGCTGATTGTTGATTACTCTGAGTGCTATGTAGTGAGGCTTCTTGTATTCATGATTCAGGCCATGTATAAAGCTATTATGATTAGATGATGATATTCTGTTCTATGGGAGCTTCACTATATTATATTTCTCTATTGTATTTTATCCATGCGCTGTGAGTTTTACGATAGAGTCTGCGATGTTTATTTTACCCTTGACGGTCACTCATGGCTGCCTGGCACACTTTCAGCGCACCATTCCCTTGTTTCCGTGCGGGAGTCATGGGCGGTCGTCACAGACGGCATTTAATGATTAAAACTGCCCTCAGTTAACCCATGCAATGTGTTCCTAAAAAACATGCATATATTGCATACTTACCAGAGTATCATAAGAAACTTGGATTACATACTAATGTTGCAAAACTTCCGAAAGAAGGAAAATCAAGCTATGACTTAGCAAAATTTTAAGTTTGATATGAAAATCATCTAAACTATAAATTACCGGTCATTTGAAGTAAGTAGCCCTATGAACTGGGGGGCATACACCCATACTTAATTAAAATATTTAAATAAAAACAATTGAAAACAATAAGTGCACAAGTTCTGTTATTCCAAACAAAGAATTGTTGCTCCAAATAATATTTTTGGAGGCAATCACAAAAATTGGATAAGTGTAAACAAAACAAGCACAAGTGCACAGAACACATATGAATAGACAGATAAGAGTACAGTCAAAATATCAATATACTGCCTACAATTTTCTTTACACAGGTTCGAAATGTGGGGGTTGTACCCACACAGCGCCAGTCAACAAAGAGAAAATACAAACTCCATGATAAAAACACTAAGTGCACACTATACACTTGAACAAAATGACTCAAAAATGACTAAAATCAGATCATTTTCCACACAAGCTCCTCAACGCTTCCTTCCACTGCTCCCCTTTCTGCCCTTTGTTTGCAGTTTCTGCCTTGTTTTGAGAGTGGTGTCGCCATCAGTAATATCAATAAACTCCTTAGTGGCAATGTACTCCTCTTTCTCTACAGCCTTCTCAAAAGATTCTCCCTTTGCTTTGCGCTTCCGTGATTTGTGGGAGCTATTCGAGGCATTGATCGCTTCAACCTTCTCCTTCTCGATGGTGACCAATTCATGTTGAGTCTGACGAGGCTACTCTGCTTGAATTTCATGCTCTTTAGCCTCTACCGCTGTTATGTCACCTTCCAAAGAAACGAAAGGGTCATCCAAGCCATGGAGCGTAGCTATCTTTTCGGACTCCGGCCCCGGCTGTGGGCCAAACACAGATGTAGAAACTAGAACAGGAACAGAAACAAGTACGAAGGATGTGGAAATGGAAGCGGGTCCGGGTGCCGAGGAAACTGGCACGTTAACGTGAAAGGTAGATGGACCTATAAGTAAGATCAGAAATTAAAGCATTAAATTCTTCCTGCTTTTGTAATGTAAGTTGGAAGCTCCCGAACATGGAGGAAACAAGAACATTACCTGCACTGGAGGAATGGTCAAGAATGTCAACTTCATACTCACCGCCTTCACCTTCTTTTGAAGGTTCCACTAATTTGGGAATAGTATCATGCCTTAATCTTATTGGTAGGCCAGGGGGCTGCTTTGATGATTTGCGGTGCTAGAAACAAAAGGCTAGGTGAGCACTTCGGCGGCAGTTGTCATGGCAGCATCGGTAGCCTCTCTCTCTTTCGACTCATAGAATTTCCCGCCCCTCGATCAATGCCTTCTTTGAAACTTCATTCAGGTAAGCGTCCTCCAACTCTTGCTCGATGTAGACGTCACCGCTATTAGAAAAACAGGATAAAACTTCTTCCCATGCCAAACCAAGAGTGTGTAGGAACTTCAGGCCTAAGTAACCAATGCTTCCCTAATGAAGTAGAGAGCTGATGCTGAAATTCAGGATGGTCTCATCCATCTTTTCCATGTTCCTTTCGAAAGAGTTTTGAAGCTCCAAATAATCCACCATAACAGATGCCTTTTGGACCTCAACACGAGACTTTTTAGTGCCAAGCTGCACAACTTGGTCTCGTAGATATGCGATCGTCGCGGCCTGATCAGAGATAGTCTTATTGTCCCCCTCAACGATAAGGTCATAATCAGAGATAGCCTTCTTCTGGGCTTCAATTATTGCATCACAAGTAGCCACTTCTCGCTTCAATTTTGCCTCCCCGGCATGAGCCTTTTTTATCTCGTCACTATAGATGATCTCAATTTGGGCATGGTCCTCTTTCACCTCTTTTAGCAAGTAGACGTTCCACTTGCTCTCTTGCAGCACCGCTACTTTCTCCTCCACCAGCAGTTTAATTTTGGCATCACGTTCTGACAGCGCGTTTTCAAAATCATCCTTCTCTGACTCAAAAGAAAGGATTTCTGGGTAGTGATTGCGATTGGTGTCTTCCATCTACTTACACAATTTTTCCTACCCTTCAGCTTGGTCTAAATCGTGTTGAATAGCTTGAAGGTGTGGCATGTATGAATCTTTGCAAACCGAGTGCAGATCACAGTCAAACTTAACTCCCTTCAAGAACCATCCGCGAAGCGCTGCCTCGATCTTAGGAGGTCCCGATGGAAGAATGTAGGCAGGCCTCCGATGGAGACATGAAGCACTAGGAGTAAGCATCACTAAAGATGGCGGGATGCGAGTTGAAGGCGGAGCAGGAGAAGAAGTGACAGGGATTTCCTGACCCGTTGAGGAGCACATCGGAACAGAAACCTATTATTCCGAAGAACGCGAACGGTGGTTGAATTTTGATCTCTTCGATGGCTCCTCCCTTTCATCAGAAGATCTCCTTTTCTCTTACCCGCCTTTGTATGACTGGATCTGATCTCTTTCATCTTAGCGATGAGTTTCAACCTCATGTTCCTTCCTCCTTCTACACTCTTACTCCGTTTCTTAGGGATGATAACGGCCGGAAGGACGCTTAGACCATCGCTGGGAGTCTGTGAATTCTCCAAAGTCATCATAGAGGCTACATCCTCTCATCATACCTGACATAAAGCATAAATAAAGAATTTTAGAAACAGAAAATGGGCATGGAAAGAAAGTGAAAAAGTGAGTATAATCCTATGAGGTGTGTAGTGTATTTTGAGGAAATGCCTAAAGTGTCATCATAAACTAGATCGGTGGCCATCGTGGGCAAAACCGGACTAACTTCGAGCGCAGTGCCCGAATGGAGGGGGGTGGACCACCTTAAACTTAAAATATTCCCCCATAAGCACACCAAAATCGACGTAGACGTTGCTGAAATCTCCGAACTCTACACCAACCCCTTTACTCCGGGAATCCTGACACTCTCTATTCTCTGGGTCATTGCCTTTATTTCTTGCATCTGGAGGAGGGGAGCTTAGAAGGACGGGACACATGCCTAGAGTCTCATCACATGATTCTAAATCCTCAACATTGGATTCTACGTAGAAGTCATCACTGGAAGTGGACTTATCGCTACTGCTCTCAAGTTCCCTCTCTTCTTTATTTAAGCCCATTATGGCCTTGCCTTTCCTCTATTGGAACCCATCTTCTTCCTCTTCCAGGATCAAAGGCATTCTAACAGAGCCGCTAAATCCGATCGTAGTAACATCTCTTCCTTTACGGGCCTCTTTGATTAACTCTTCGAACAAGCCCTCTCTCTCTTGAGAAGCGCCTTCTTTGGAGCAGCGAGAAGAAGAAGTGAATTGTGTGCGAACCCTGGACTGTGCAGGGGAGGGGACTTCAACTTGAACAGTGGATCTTCCCGGATGCAATAATCTGTAGTGGAGCAAGTTCTCATTGGTCAGCAAGACTTTGACGGATCTTTCTTCAGCATCAATGGCCTTAAAGGTTCGAAAAACATCATCAAGAGACACACTCCTATTTGGCCTTGGGATAACTGCAAGAAGTATACAGATTGTTAGAAACTCCATAGCAACGCGTCAAAACTCGATAAGTATGGAAAGGAACTTATCCCATATCTATTAAAGATGGTTAAACCCCTTGTGGAATCTAACGAAGAAATACTGCATCTTGAACTGGGACAAGTTGCTCTGTAGATGCAAAATGATTTTTCGATTCCTCTAAGCTTCAATTACGATCATGGATGGACATTCATCCCTCCTTTTGAACAATAGAAAGTACTGTAACTCATCAAAGTTTGGAGCGTGATTGAACGTCCGCATGAAAAGAACATGTAAGCAAGTCAAGGTAGCACAGCCGTTGGGATGAATCTGGAACAAGGCAATGCCTAAGTTGGAAAGAGTCTCGCGTAGAAAATTGTTAAAATGAGGCATGGCTCCATTCAGGCACATATACCCATGGAAAGTGGTATATCCTGGAGGAAACGTGTGAGTGAACTCGTTTTTCTCCAGTAGACAAAAGTCCTCTTCTGGCATGCCATGCTACACATAGATATTATGTAGAACTTTAGCAGAGACCACCGAAGAAGCTCTCTCTGGCTGGTTGAGTAGAACTCTAAAGTTGGGAGGCGTTCGATCCAAGATCGGCCCAACATGGACCAACTGTTCGTATTCTGCCTATGAAGTGGTAGGAGAAAGAGCAATGGATGACGACTCGACTGCTGAAAGCACCATACTTCCTCCACTCAATTTACGTCGCGAAGATGGGTGCTTCATTCTAAAACAACGGAACTCGCATTCAAAACGGTCATGTGATTTTATTATTATTTAATAATTTCCCCCTATAACACTTGAATTCCGAAGAGATATCAATTCGCGCGCACGCAACAGACTTCAAGTGTGTAGGCAAGTGCAGCATGCTGTCTACAGGGGGTGAGCTCGGTATCCAAAACACTACAAACGCTCTATCCCGTGTAGATAGTTCACTCACAGAGGAAAAGGAAAAAGTATTTTGCACCATTCCACTTGTTTTTACTTCCTATACACTTACCCGTTATTGATCAATAATCGATAAGGATCCATTGTCCGAAGAAAAGTGGAAAACTCCTCTTAGTGTAAGGATACCGAACGTGCAAGAAGCAAGAAAGATAAGTCCAAATTCTACAGAAGAATTGGGACTGATTAGCGATGTGTCATGCAGTAACAGCTACATAACATGTCATAAGTCAATTCTGGCCTAATGGACGAAGATAGCAAAATGCATCAAACATTGGGCCAAGGCTCGAATGTCATTACGGAGAAACTCAAGACTTGATTTACTATCTTCCTTCATCAGACCACAATCAACTCAAACTTCTCACGATCAACATCGTAAATAAAAACTCACCGTTAAGTCGTCAAAAAAACACTACGATTAGAAAACCCACCTCAGATTGAACTCTAAAACACGGGAATGATCAAAGATTTAGAATCAATGAGCTATGGATGTATCGGTGGTGAGTTAAGGGATAGAGCGACGATGACTTAAGCAAATGACAGGCTAGGGTTTCGGTAAGGAATGATCTAAGAGTCATTGGGAAAAGTCATGGCAAATCACTGGAAGGAATCACGGCAAGTGACGAGGCTAGACCGATGAAAAGGGATGGATCGAGGCACTAAGAAGGATCTAGGCGCCTGGGGTTGGATCACACGAAGACAAAGTACTCGGGTCGCATGAAGAAAATGAACTGGTTCAGCTCGAATATGCGAACAAGTCGGCTCGAGCCGGCTTATATAGGCCAAATGAAAACTGAAAAAGGATGAAAAATTCCTATGTACTCGGGTCCCTAGCGATCCATCATTTATGGATTGCCAGCGATCCATCATTTAGGGATCGCCAGCGATCTATCGACTATGAGTCGCTAGCAATCCATGGAATTGCCCATCATTGACTCCAAATTTTCACTGTGACATCCTCTACCGCTTTAAGGAATTCCGAGAGACTATAAAGAGAAGTTTGATCTGTTATGACAAGTAGTAGCAAAAGAGATCAAAACTAAGCAATCAGCAATGGACCTACTACGTGTCCGAAAAACTCTAATGCGATTATTTGAAATTCGATGAACCAATATCAAAGGCAATAACTTCCAGAGCATGCCCTGTCTCCAACGAAGACGTACTCTAGAGGGCAAATGTTATCCAGGTTTTTAACCCAATAGGATCCAATAGAAGATAGACTAAGATGATGAAATCAAAACGACTCGAAACTCATATTACTAAACCATCTATTGAGTGTGATTAAACTAAGGGACCATAGTCCATTCAGTCCAATCAGCGGCTAAGTACAACTAGCCAGTAGATTGTCACTGAAATGGAGCAACATGCAACAAGGCTACACAAACAACGTCGATTCAAGGCCATAAAAGCATTCCAAACTTTAAGCTCCAAAAATAATCTAATTGCTTGGATTGTCTACGATCATATATTCGTTCATATAAGATTAAAATGACAAAGTAGAAAAGAAAATGTGAATACATATAGTAAGTATCCATCTCATTTGTTTAATTTTTGTTTCAACACTTTTTCTATATAAAAACCTTTTAAGAACAAAAGTTTTTTACCTCGTAAAACAAAGATTAATCTGTAGCAGATTTAAAACGCTGTTTTTTCAAGAGAGGCAGCGTAACATTGAAAATGACATACTATTACAACATTAAATAGTATAATAAAGGTGTAAGAAAAGAGAAAAAGAAAAAAGAAAAAATAAAACATATTGCTTACAAATTAGACTCTAGTTCACAATTATAACTGTGTTTCTTTTACATTGATTATTAAATTGGTTATATTATGATGCACAAGTCCATACTATGATATTTGAACTCTTTAACCTTGAAATTAGTTTATTGAAAAAAATCATTTTAGATTGACAGTTTTGAATAAGTTAAGTGAACAAAATTTAAACGAACAAAACTGAATTCAAGTTTTCTTGGATAACAAAAGAAAGAACGATTTTAGTGAACTGATGCATGTATAGTAGAGTCTTATTAAATAAATGATTGATATTTTGTGCAGTACCATAATTTATGTGAGAAATGTGTAATCATAATATATAATCACATGGCCTTAGAATAGCCTTGTAGCCTCTCCTCAAACACTTCAGTTAAAATTTTGAAGAAATTTTTTTCTTCCTCGTCCTTTAGGAATAATAATAATTTCTAAATCTTGTTTTCTTGGATCAAAACACCTTGATTTAAATGTAGAAAATCTCGTTATTATATATGTTTAATAAAATCTAAACTTTCTTTAAGTAAAAAGACTAATCAAGGACTTTTTTGAGTTTTATTATATTTTTGCATTTTTTTATTATATATTCTAGATGGGTATGGTTTTTTAAACACTCTTCGTAAGTTTCGAAATTCACTTTTCCCTTTGTCAAAAAAAGATTTCATGAAAAATCTTTGCCATTATTTTCAACGAAAATGTGCATTCTACACTGCACATATTTGAAGTCAACACTGCAAATATTTTCATCACACGTACTTAGTAGCCATGACATAAGTACGTTTGAAATTTGGGGTTCCATTGTGCTGAGTGGCCATGACATGATTAATTAATCGGTTGTCTTCCATTTTTCTATTTTTACTTTCTCTTTGAAAGTTGGTTCAGTTGGCTTTGCTGCTTTGGATTTTTCCCTTTTTCCAATGATAAAGCTTAATTTCTCTTTGCCACAAAGACCAGTTATTGCTGATCTGGACTAGGTAATGTAATTTCTATTTGCCATTGACTATGATATTTGTGAGTTTAGTGTTGTTAGATTGACATGTTGAACTGATTGCAGTTCTTTGTTATCTGCAGCTTTTGTTATTGTTGTTGAACTTTTGAGTTAACATCTACCTACTTTGATACATATTGAATTTTTAGTACTGAATTTTTGAGGGGAAGATCAAATATGATGAATAATTAGCTTTATTTCTAATTTCTGATTATACTAGCTCTCTGTATATGATTATATATAGCCTAATTCATTACCCGCTGCTTATTTCCTAAGTTACAATAGCATAATTACACCCTAATTATAGGCTAAGTACCAAGTATAGACGATTGGTGCATAATGGATGCTAACAATTTACTTGTTTCACGTTTACAGCCTATGACGAAATATTCTGTGGCTATCATTCCTATTTATCCACCGCCTTTTATTTGTTTTATGTTTACAGCCTACGTTAAATATTTTGATTCTATCATTCCCATTTCTCAACAGCCTTTTATTTGTTTCATGTTTACAATCCATGATAAATATTCTGAGGCTATCATTCCTATTTCTCCACACTCCCTCTTAAGTGCGATTCGAATAAATTTATAGAACCTAACTTGATGAGTTTGTTCAGATGTTTGGCCTTGTTGAGTGCTTTTGTGAAAATATATGCCAATTGCTCTTTTCTTTTGACAAATGGAGTTTCTATTTCTTCCGATTGCACTTTTTCTCTAATGAAGTGACAATCTACCTCTATATATTTTGTTCTCTCATTGAAGACTGGATTGAATGTATTATGTCGTTCAGCTTGATTACCATATTTGCATTGTTCTCATGTGCTCTATCTTCATATCATTGAGTAATTGTTTAATCTAGATAAACTCACTTGCTATGGATTCCATGGCTCAATATTATGTTTCTACACTTGATCTACGATAACTTTCTGCTTCTTGCTTTTCCAAGTGACCAAGTTACCACCTTCAAATGTACAAAACCCTATGGTTGATTTTTTGTCGCAATTTTCGATCTAATCTGCATCAGAAAAACCACGCAAATTGTTAGAATTATTTTTCTTCTTCCAAATTCCCTGATCTGGAGTATCATTAAGGTATCTTAATATCCTATCAAACGCACTTAAGTATCTAGTACATGGACCATGCATAAATTGACTTATGACACTAACTACAAAGGCAATGTATGGTCTGGTTACTGTAAGGTAAACTAATTTTCCTACCATCCTTTGAAACTATCATTTTTCAGATAATGTAGCACCTTCTTCAATTCCTAGTTTAAGATTCGTCTCCATAGGAGCACTAGTTAGTTTAACTCCCAATTTACCAGTCTCTTTTAACAGATTAAGGATACATTTTTTTGGGATAGAAATAATCCTTTACTTGAGTTGGCTATTTCTATTCCAAGAAAATATGAAAGTTTTCTAGGGTCTATGATGTCAAATTCATTTTTCAAATATTGTTTAACCCTTTTAATTTACTTATCATTATTTCCAGTGATGATAATGTCATCCACATAAACCAAAATAATAGTAGTGGTATCCCGTGAGTGTTTGATAAATATAGAGGAATTGGTAGCACTTTAAAAAAGATCTTAGAAGAAAAGCTTAGCTTGACGTACCATACTCTTGGAGATTTCTTTAGACCATAGATCACCTTTTTTAATCTACGTGCAAGTAGTGAGTTTGGCTCACTTTTGTAGCCTAGAGAAAGAGTCATATAGACTTCCTCTTCCAAATTTCCTCGAAGGAATGCATTTTTTACATTCATTTGAGACAAATCCCATCCCAAGTTGGTCACTACTGATGGCAAAATTCTAACCATGTTCATTTTTGCTGCTGATGCAAAAGTCTCTTGGTAGTCAATACGATAAGTTTAGGTAAATCCCTTGGCCAATAACCTAGTTTATACCTTTCAATTATACCCTAACTATTGTATATAATTTTGTATACCCATTTGCAACCTATGATTTTTTTTTGATAAATTAACAATATCCCATGTGCCATTTTTTTAAGGCTTGAAGTTCTTCTTTCATAGCCTTACGTGAAATTGGGCTTTGATTGACTTCACTAAAATTGGTTGGTTCCATTTGGTTAGTGATGTTATTTAAGTAGGCTCGGTATGAAGAGGATACCATATTATATGAAATAAAATCTTGTATTGAATACATCACCAGTTGGGATAAATAATCCATTAATTTGATAGAAAATCGAGTTTGTCTTATAGATCTTCTTACGACATTTTATTCTTTAGTTGGTTCTTCATGAGTTAGTTTTTCACCTGATTCGTTTGTCTCTTCTTCTCCCCTTGAAAGAATTGCACTTGTTTTGCCAACTTTTTCTTCATTTGTATGCTCAACCTATCCTTGATTTGTTTCTTCAGGAAAACATGAAATTATTTCGAGATAATATAACAGGTTTATCATTTGTATTTTCTTGTTCACATATATGAGAGTACAGTTCATTTTAAAAATATAATACATCTCATGAGACATAAATTTTTTGATTTTTTGGATCATAACATTTGTACCCTTTTTGGGATGAGTATCCTAAAAATATGCTTTTATAGCGTTGTTATCTACCTTGTCATGTCTTTTTATCTACAGAAAACATGTACATCCAAAAATTCTTATGTGATCATGATCTATTTTCATATTCTTACGAATTTCTAAGGGACTCATATTTTTAAGCATAATACTTGGCAATTTGTTTATGAAGTAAGTTGTAGTTAGTACAATATCTGACCAGTAAGATTTTAGAGCGTTAGTTTCATAAAAAAGAAATATAGTAACTTTAAGTAAATGTTGATTTTTTTTTTTGAAAATCCTTTTTTATTCAGGTGTATTAATACAAGTGATTTGGTGTAAAATTCCTTTTTATTTATAAAAGTCTACAAAGTTTTTGTTTACATATTCTGTCCCATTATTAGTTCGAAATATTTTAAATTTGCATTATATTGATTTTCTATAAAATTGTAAAATTCTTGAAAAACACAAAAAAACTTCATTTTTTCTTTTTAAAAGGTAAACCCAAGTAGTGCGAGAAAAATCATCAATAAATGTGATAAAATATTTAAAATGATTATAATAATCAACAGAGTTGGACCTTAGACATCACAATGAATTAAATCAAAACATTTTTCTGACATATTAGTAGATAAAGAAAATGAAAATCTAGTTTGTTTTGAAAACTTACAAGCACCATAATTTTTGAAATCTAATTTATAACAAAAATTTTTATTCAAAATTTGATCATATGGATGACCAAATCTTCAATGCAGCAATTTGTCATGATTTACTAAATTTAATGACACATGACATTTGTTGATGTTTTCATCAAGGTAATAGAGTTCTTTTTTAGATTTCCCTCACCAATCTTCTTCCATAATCTCAATCCTGAAAGGTCACTTTATACGGCGAGAATATAACTTGGAATTCGATTTATGGTTATTTTACTAATTGATAATAAATTTGAATTAAAATCTGGCAAATATAAAATATCTTTCACACTTTTTATGAGAACCTTTGTTGTACCAAAACTATGAATTTGCACTTTATCTCTATTAGCAACAGTTACATCGAGGGTCTTTATTTTATTTTATTTCACATTCGTTAATTTATTTTTGTTCCAAGTCATAAAATTGTAGCACCTGAGTCAGCCAACCATCTATTTGTATTTTGGCATGTACTTGCAGTTTTAAAATTGTTGTTAATTTTGGACGAGTTAAAAATAATATTAGAATGTACAAAACCTGAATTTTATTGCTGTAACAAACTGTTCGATTAAGTTAGTCCTTGATTCAGTTACATTATTTAAGCCATAATAGATCCTGCTGAAGCGGAGCCGTTACTTAGTTGAGTCCATCAAATGGATTTAGATATGTCCCCTTCTACCTTCGCTCCTTTGCTAAAAACCACCAAATTTATTCTCCCTTTTTGCGCCGCCCCACTTACTTCCTCGGACATCCTTCTCTTTGACTGGTCGGAGGTGGGTATAGAGGAATCAGCAGCCATCGTGGTTTGCCTACTTTCTTGTAATGGTTGCACAATTTGATGCTAGCTCCCTTCCCTTTACCGTGTCCCTGAAACTAGGGTTTCTTTATTTTACCCAAAACGCCTTGTTCTCTTGATTTTCGACCGTTGATGGTTCATAAGTGCTCATCAAGGTTACTCTTGCTCAATTCTTACCACTACATCATCAAAACTTGGCATCTCAGTCGATGCCAAGACTTGAGACTTGATCAATTCATAGCTTGGATTGAGAGATCCCAAGTAGGTAAGAATTAAGTCTTGTTTAGTTCTTTTTTGGGTTTCAATTGGGTCTAATGTTGGTGGAAGATGGACATTGAGCTATTCCCATTTTGATATAATTTCGATCACTAGTTCATTATTAGTTTGGGTACTCTAATTAATTTGGGCAAGCTATTGTTTAAGGATAAAGTTATGAGCAATTTTTTTTTGTTGACTATACCTTCTCTTGCCCTTGTTCCAACCCTCTTGTAATTTGTGGAGTACATGAGTACGTTTAAAATTTGGAGTTCCATTATGCTGAGTAGCCATGACATGATTAATTGGTCGATTGGCTTCCATTCTTCTATTTTTGTTTTTTCTTTGGGAGTTAGCTCAATTGGTTTTGCTGCTTTGAGATTTTCCACTTTTCGGTAACAAAGCTCAATTTTCCTTTATCACCGAGACCAAGTGTTACTGATCTGGACTAGGGAATGTAATTTCTATTGCCATTGAGTATAATATTTGTGAGTTTAGTGTTGTTGGATTGAGACATGTTGAACCGATGAGTTCTTTGTTATCTGCAGATTTTGATATTGTTGTGAAACTTTTAAGTTAGGATCTGACCTGCTTTGGTACCATATTGAATTTTTGATTTTTTGAGAAGAAGATCGAATATGATGAGTATTAGCTATAGTGCTAATTTCTGATTCTACAAGCTCTATGTACATGATTATATATAGCCTAATTCTATTGGCCATTGCTTATTTCTTAAATTATAATTCTACTAGCCATTGCTTGTTCTTTAAATTATAAATGTCTAATTACACCCTAATTAGATATTAAGTACTAAGTATAGCTGACAGTTGTTAATGGTTGCTAACCTTTTGTTTGTTTTTTTACAGCCTATGATGAAATATTCAGATGCTATAATTCATGTTTCTCCATGGCCTTTTATTTGTTTTCTATTTACAACGTATGATGATATATTATGAGAATATAATTCATACTTTTCCACATATTTATTTTACAAAATGTATGGTCAGAACTGTAAATATTTACAATCTACACCGCAAATATTTCCAGTCTACAATGCGCATTTTGGCTGAATTGACAGCGATGTTTGGTGAAACATTTTTTAAGAAGGTTTTCAAGTATTAACTATGAAAATAAGGCGTGGATCATGTTTCCAAGTCAAAATAATATCACTTTGATTGATCTCTAATTTTACTATGAAATTTTTTCTCGGACTCATATTTAGTAACATTATTCTAATTAATTTGCTAAAATTTACATCTTTATAATTTGTAACTTTGCTTTCAATTTTTTTTATAAATCGAACCAAATTACACAAAATGTGAAACAATAAATCCTGACTGCTGTATCCATTTGTGTTTACATTTGAGTTTGAAATTAGAGGATAATCCAATGAATATCAATTAATCACCATCTTGTATCCTAATAAAATTTTCATACATACATACATACATATACATGTACATACATATGTATATGTATATGTGTGTGTATATGCATATATGTATATATATGTATACATGTGTGTGTGCGTGTGTGTGTATATATATATATTATGGACATTTTCACCCACATGGATATAAAATAGTAGCTGAATGGTCCTATGCCATTACATGATCGCAAAGGCGACGGAAAGAGACAAGAGAATCATAAGACAGCTTGAAGACAATCAGAAGTGGAAACCTAATTTTAATAAGAAAAGTAAATGATTTGATAGTCATCAAAGAGGAATGGTTCAAAAATGATCAAAGTGAAAGGGTTAGGTAGTTATAAATTACTGAGCAAGAAAAATGGTTTGATGGTCATTAGTAGAAAATATTTAAATTTCCTAAGTGGAACTACCAATGCCATGCCAACGCCAAAAAATGGTGACTTCACTTTGTCGTGGATAAATAACTACATATGACATTTTATCGACGATATCGTACAGACGTTCGTAAAAATCCATTTTTGCTATAGCGAGTCTTCAACTACAGGACAAGAAACTTGTTTGATAGCTGTCACATTCGAACAGGAAAATTGGTTCGGTAGTGATTTGCGGAACCAAACATTTAACTAATCAAATGTTCACTAGTTACTACCGATCAGAACAAATCAACCATGGAAAATGTGTATCTTTCAGGAAGCACCGAGCCTAATACTCTGTAACCTCATGCCTATAAATACCCATTGATGAACAGTAATGTGAATAAGTTTTAGAGTAAAAAATTAGCTACCGAACACACTATGGCCGGACTGAATCATAGGAGATATATTTCTCATTTTTCTTGATCAGTTAACCATTGTATTTGTTATATGTCTTGTGTACTAAAACAGATAGCACGCTACAATAAACTCGTCGCACAAGTTTATTAATTAGAATTCCACCACGCTGGAATTCTGTATTAGATAAGTGTAACAATAAGTTACGTTATAAATAATTACAACAACAACGTTATACTATTGTAAGAAATAGTACAACTTATAAACGGGAAAGATTACAGTGAATCTAAACAGTATATAAAGGAAATTCCGTCTGAGGCTTGTCGTAACAATTTTCTTAAGAATTTTATTTCAAAACTCTCCCAAGATACAACAGACGTAATCTGCACGAGATTGTAATGAGTATGTCAACTCTGTGATATGTATGGAATGTAGAGCAGTAGAGCAGAAGAAATTAGATTGGAATTGGATGAGAATGTGATCAGTATTCTCTCCTATTTATAATTTCGTCCGCATCCCTTCAAACAGTCGCGTCCGCTTGACGGGTCGCACCCGTTTGCCTTTTGGTCGCTGCTGTTTGTTAACGGGTTGCACCCGCTTGCTACTGGTTACATCTGCTTGCGTTCAACGGTCCTGTTTCGCACCCGCTTGTACCGCCTGCACCTCTACAGTCGGGTCGCATCTGTTCGCCCGCGTCTGCTTCAATCGGCTCGTGCCTGTTTGCTTCTAACGGGTCGCACCCGCTAATGTTCGCGTCTATTCAACCCGCTCGCTTCAGAAGTCGCACCTCCTCAGCAATCCGCGTCCGTTCGTATAACCTGCAACTGTTAAAAAGCCCGGTCCAGTTGCAGTAAAAATACGAGTATCATATTAGACCCAAACCCGGCCCGGCCCGGTTCGGTTCGGTCGGACGGACGGCGGCGGCGCGCGCGCGCGTGTGATGGAGATGCATGATCTCCCTCCTCACAACGAAGCATTCATTTGGGTGCCCCTAGGCCCCAACACCTTCATTGCAAATCCATATATATAACTTGGAATGGCTTTGCAAATTTGGCGATGTGGAACAAGTGTATTTCATTTACACTAGGAATTCCAACAATCCCCCACATAAATGATAATATACTTTTCCCCCACACAAAGCGAAATATCACAGAGTACATATGGAATAATGCTTTATCGTGGACAAGTAGATATTTCACTTTGAACTTTCCCTAGTTAAAACTTATCGGATCTACTTGGCTAATCGGTGAATTATTTCATCTTGAACCGTCGGCCTTTATTGTATATCCAGACAATAAGCTTTACGAAGCATTGATTCCCTTCTCATCCAATCTCTTGGTTGTGTTCATTTTGGTCCTGAACAATATTTTTGGTTCTGCGAGTGTTTTTAGAGAATAAAAGCCTTTTAATATTCTCATAGAGCCGACCCAGCTCACACTAACATAGGTGATCGCAACCATTAAGAGTATCATACATATACCCCACTTGTTATTTCCAAGATATGGTCATTATTAAAAAACATAGTTTTAACCTTTAAAACTTCTATAGGCATGCATTATATTTTGCACCATAGGAATGGAGTAGGACCAAGTCCAGACAAATGCATTACTTCTTGAGTTATTCAGAACTGGTTTGCCTATTGATCCTAGTCCGTGGGATCTCCAGTCGCTAGGATAGGTTTCCGTATAAGATAACTCTTGATGGTTTAGGCTTTTAAACCCATTCCCCTCGATGCACAGTCAATTTTCTCTCTTGATAAACCTTTAGTAAATGGATCCGCTAGGTTATCATTTGTTCTCACATAATCTATGGAAATAGTTCCATTAGAGAGTAACTGCCTAACTGTGTTATGGCGACGACGTATGTGTCGTGATTTGCCATTATACACAAGGTTTTTCGCTCTACTTAGCGCTGCTTGATTATCGCAGTGAATACATATGGCCGTCACAGGTTTTGGCCAAAATGGAATATCTTCTAAGAATTGACGAAGCCATTCTGCCTCTTCGCCTGCTTTATCTAATGCGATAAACTCAGATTCCATGGTGGATCGAGCTATGCATGTTTGTTTAGTAGATTTCCATGACACTGCTGCTCCTGCTAGGGTAAAGACATAACCACTTGTGGATTTCGATTCCTCTGAATCTGCAATCCAGTTTGCATCACTATATCCTTCTAAGACGGCAGGATATTTTCCATAATGTAAGGAAAAATTAGTGGTATTCTTTAAATATCCCAATACTCTCATTAGTGCTTTCCAGTGTTCCTTCCCTGAATTACTTGTATACCTGCTTAGTCGACTTACCGCGTAAGCAATATCTGGTTTGGTGCAATTCATCGGATACATTAAGCATCCTATCACACGAGAGTATTCCAGTTGCATTACACTCTCATCAGTGTTTTTATGCAGTACTTCCGATGGATTAAAAGGTGTCCTCACTCCTTTAATTCCATACTCTTGGAATTTTTCAATCACTTTGTCTACATAGTGTGACTGAGATAGTTCAATTCCATTAGATGTTCTTATTATTTTGATTCCAAAATAACGTCCGCAACTCCTAAGTCTTTCATATCGAAATTGTTGATTAACATCTTCTTTATAGTCTCTATTACTTTAGTATTAGGACCAAATATTAGCATATCGTCTACATATAGACAAATCATCACATATGATTGTCCAACCTGTATGTAATAAACACATTTATCACATTCATTTATACGAAAACCATTTTTCATCATGACACTATCAAATTTTTCATGCCATTGTTTTGGAGCTTGTTTTAGTCCGTATAGTGATTTCACTAACCGACATACTTTGTTTTCATTTCCTTTGGAAATAAAACCCTCAGGTTTCTCCATGTAAATCTCCTCATCGAGATCTCCATTTAAGAATGCTGTTTTGACATCCATCTGATGAATTTCCAGATTATATATGGAAGCAATTGCTATTAACATTCTTATAGAGGTTATTCGTGTAACCGGTGAATAGGTATCAAAGAAGTCTACTCCTTCTTTTTGACGATATCCTTTGGCTACCAATCTGGCTTTATGTTTATCTATAGAGCCGTCTGATTTCAATTTCTTCTTGAAAATCCATTTGCATCCAATTGGTTTTATTCCAGGTGGAATATCAACTATTTCCCAAGTTTTATTACTTAGAATTGAATCAATCTCACTTTGGATTGCTTCTTTCCAACATGAAGATTCAGAAGATGACATTGCTTCCTTGTACGTTTGAGGTTCGTGTTCTAACATATAAGTTAAAAAATCCGAACCAAATGTTTTGGAAGTTCTTGCCCTTACGCTTCTTCTTGGTTCAACCTCCTCGTTGTCCTGATGAGTTTCATCTTCACATGTCTCATCTCTGTTATCTCTTGTCCTTTTTGGGACAGGATTTCCATCGTTTCTTTTATGTGGGAACACATCTTCAAAGAACGAGGCATCTCTTGATTCCATGATTTTATTTATATGAATATCATTTATATCAGACTTGAATACCAAAAATCTGTAGGCACTCCTATTTTGGGCTGGCCCAAAATAATAACAATCTACTGTTTTTGGTCCAAGTTTGACTCTCTTGGGAGGCAGAACTGGAACTTTTGCCAAGCACCTCCACACTTTAAGGTATTTAAAGCTTGGTTTGTGTCCTTTTCATATCTCATATGGAATTGTTCCTGTTTTATTGTGAGGAACTTTGTTTAATATGTGATTAGACATATTTAAGGCTTCCCCCCACAAGTTCGTCGGTAGACCAGAAGTTAAAAGCATGGCAGTAATCATGTCTTTTAATGTTCTGTTCTTCCTCTCGGCTACACCATTTTGTTGTGGTGAATATGGAGCTGTTGTTTGATGAATTATACCATTTTCGGCACAGAACTGTTCAAATCGTGATTCATATTCTCCACCTCGATCAGATCTCAATATCTTGATCTTTTTATTTAACTGATTTTCTACCTCATCCTTGTATTTTATAAACGTGGTTATTGCTTCATCCTTACTATTTAAAAGATATACATAGCAATATCGCGTATAATCGTCAATAAAAGTAATAAAATACTTTTTCCCACCTCTTGTAGGTAGTGATTTAAAACCACATAAATCTGTATGTACCAAACCTAATGGTTCGGTGCTTCTGTCAACATATTTAAATGGTTGTTTGACCATTTTTGCTTCTACACATGTCTCACATTTGTAGTTCTTATCTACTTGGAAATTTGGAATCAATCCCAAGTTTGATAATTTCTTCATTTTTTGGAAGTTTACGTGTCCTAATCTATCGTGCCATAGTATAATTTCGTGCTCAAGCAAGTAAGAGACTTCAATTTTATTAATAGCACAATCAGAATACATAGATTTATTGCCGGTAACGGCTACATTTGCCTTAAATAGGCCATTACAGAAATATCCCCTTCCGATATACATTCCAGTTTTGGACAGAACCATCTTGTCTGACTCAAACACCATCTTGAATCCCTTCTTTGATAGGACTGCACCAGAGATGAGATTCTTGCGTATGTCTGGAACGTGAAGCACGTCATTCAATTTGACAGTTTTTCCAGAGATGAGACCCATGTAGAGTCTTTCTTTCTGATTGAATTTCTGGTATGTTGAAAACATGGATTTTTCAGAGCAAACATGACGAGTAGCTCCTGTGTCAACCCACCATTGGTTAGGGTTCTGAATCAAACTGCATTCAGAAATAACCGCCGAAAAGTTGGACTTATCCATTTTCATGTTGTCAATTGTTAACATCTCTGTTTTAGTGTAAAACAGTAAAATTCTTAAGATGTTATATTTCTAGTGTACTAAAACAGATAGCACGCTACAATAAACTCGTCGCACAAGTTTATTAATTAGAATTCCACCACGCTGGAATTCTGTATTAGATAAGTGTAACAATAAGTTACGTTATAAATAATTACAATAACAACGTTATACTATTGTAAGAAATAGTACAACTTATAAACGGGAAAGATTACAGTGAATCTAACCAGTATATAAAGGAAATTCCGTCTGAGGCTTGTCGTAACAATTTTCTTAAGAATTTTATTTCAAAACTCTCCCAAGATACAACAGACGTAATCTGCATGAGATTGTAATGAGTATGTCAACTCTGTGATATGTATGGAATATAGAGCAGTAGAGCAGAAGAAATTAGATTGGAATTGGATGAGAATGTGATCAGTATTCTCTCCTATTTATAATTTCGTCCGCATCCCTTCAAACAGTCGCGTCCGCTTGACGGGTCGCACCCGTTTGCCTTTTGGTCGCTGCTGTTTGTTAACGGGTCGCACCCGCCTGCTACTGGTCACATCTGCTTGCATTCAACGGTCATGTTTCGTACCCGCTTGTACCGCCTGCACCTCTACAGTCGGGTCGCATCTGTTCGCCCGCGTCCGCTTCAATCGGCTCGCGCCTGTTTGCTTCTAACGGGTCGCATCCGCTAATGTTCGCGTCTATTCAACCCGCTCGCTTCAGAAGTCGCACCTCCTCAGCAATCCGCGTCCGTTCGTATAGCCTGCAACTGTTAAAAAGCCCGGTCCAGTTGCAGTAAAAATACGAGTATCATATTAGACCGAAACCCGGCCCGGCCCGGTTCGGTTCCGCCGGACGGACGGCGGCGGCGTCGCGCGCGCTCGTGTGATGGAGATGCATGATCTCCCTCCTCACAACGAAGCATTCATTTGGGTGCCCCTAGGCCCCAACACCTTCATTGCAAATCCATATATATAACTTGGAATGGCTTTGCAAATTTGGCGATGTGGGACAAGTGTATTTCATTTACACTAGGAATTCCAACAGTATTTTGTATTTATGCATTGTAAATGAGAAATATAAGAAAATGAATGACAATTTATAGTAGATGCTGGCAATTTTTAGCCGAACCACTACAAGTTTGTGTGTTTTATTACTTTATGCATTATATTTTCAATATACAGGAAATTATTGTGAAGGAATAAATTTCTCAGCTTTTTAGCCTCAAGGACATATCGTTCGTATTTCAGTCTGAAGGACAACTTTTTTTAGGTATCATTTTTTAGTTATTGATAGCACTTTTTAGGTAACAGTTTGTAGTTTTATTTATAGCAGTTTTTAGGTATCATTTTTTAGTTCGGTAGCAGTTTTAGAAGATTGTTTGTCCTTATGAATAATTTTGGAAGAATGTTTGTTCTTATGATTAATTTTTAGAAGAATGTTTGTCTTTGTGGTTAAAATATCGAGGTCGTGTCCTTGGAGCTGAAAATATACATATTTTTGTTCTTTAAATTTATTTCCTATATTTTCCCCTATACAGGAAATGTTGTTTCTGATTCACTCTCTGCTAAACAATGAATTAGATACATAAAGAAAATTTAGAATACATTTAATATCTACAATTTCATGAAATTCAATAGAGGCTTCTGCCATATTTTGAGCAAACAGTGTGTAGACATACACATGAACATACTACAAGATTTGAAAAGCTTTATTTTGCTTATATTATACTTTCTTTTTTTATTTCTATTTTAAGTGCACCAAGGGGTTTTAGGAAATAATCATAAATCACTCTATTTGTTCATTAGTTTCTTAGGAGTCAAAGCTTCACTCACACTCTTTTCCCAAGCTAGATCTCATATTTCTTCACTTCTAAAACTTGTAAATTATAGGTAATAATAGAATTGATTATTGTTCAAATTTGAACAACAAGAGGTTTTCAATATTTTTTTATTTTGTATGCTCTTAGTTATGCTTTGAATCAGTTGGACGATTTCTTTCATAATATATACCAAAACTCTGGTGTTAAATATGTTGTTATGTTCTTTAATCATAAGATTAAGCCCTTCAAATTACGCATCAATGTGGGTTTTATATCTTAAAGAATGTTCTGCAAAAAAAAGTGAAAACAACATGTTTGCTCTTTGCACAATATAACACAATTTGAACTATATTTTTCTTAGGAGATACATATTATAGATGTTGTTGCCTACATATGACATAACAACAAGATATCATCTGGACAAAAATACCGCAATAACACTGACATTATTAATAAAGAAAAGAATGACACCACGAAGGACCAACCGGCTCTAATAAAACTTGCATCAGAGAAAGATTGGTGTGAAAAGAAAAATTTATCAGAGAGTAACAAGAACGATATTGCTTTTAGCTTCGGAGCAGCAATAAAGTACGCTAGTGTTGCATACAAAACTGAAATATTTTGAAACAGAATGCTGAAACGAAAGCTTTATTGATTAACTGAATTATTTGATACAGAGAGATAATAATACTACATTGTACATTGCGTGCTATTTATATATAGAGTTTATATGCTAGGTGAGCTTGCAATTGGATAGCCTATATCTGTTATATTTCCTCTGTAAATAAGGGATTAAATGTGAGCTGTTGAGATCTGATTGTATGGTTGAGATTGCTTGAGTACGGCTATGTCTTTATATAATTATCTATTCCTTATCTATTCTCATTCTCTTATATCCCCTCCCAAACCCAATGTCGGCTAGGGTTTGTACAAGAGAAATGAGATTTGTCTTCTCCGATAAATTCATGAAAAAGGATCGACAGATTAGAGTCGGTCTTTGATACGATAGCTTTTTCCTTCACTTACTTGTCTTTAGATGAGTTGATGGCAGCAACTTGACCAAAGAATAAAGAGAGACTATAGGAAATATTGCGAAGGACTTCAATTTGACATCTTTTCGAGATGTTCATCTTCATTATGCTCTTGAACGGTATCTGGTGTGTATACTAGTGCTTGAGATCTTTGATTGATGTCAGCTACATCAACATTTAGTTCATGTATGAATTTCATGAAGCTTTGTCTTGAAAGAGGCTTAGTGAGCACATCGGCTTTTTGGTAAGCTGAAGGTCTGTAGTCGACTCTAATTTTATTTTTAATGACCTATTCTCTGATAAAATAAAGATCGAGTTCCATATGTTTGGTTCGAGAATATAGAACTGGATTAGAAGTGACTGATATTGCACTAATGTTGTCACACCAAATAGTTGCTTTGCTATTAGTATTAATTTGTAGTTCACTTAGTAATGATTGCATCCACTTGATTTCTGATGTTGTACTGGCAATGCTTCTATACTCAACTTCAGTACTTGATCTAGATACAGTTGATTGTTTTTTAGCACACCAAGATGCTGGATTCTTCCCTAGAAAAATGCAATAACCAGTAGTTGATTTCTTATCATCATAATCAGGGGCCCAATCTGAGTCTGCATAGGCATTAATATTCAGTGATTTGCTTGATTGCATGATTAAACCTTGATCCAGAGTACCCTTGAGATAACTTAGAATATGCTTGACTGCTTTCCAATGTTCATCTAATAGTCTTTGCGTAAACTGACTGACTTTATTCACACTGGAAGAAATGTCTGTCTTATTATGGTGGCATACTGTAGTGCACCAACTATGCTTCTACACTATTTGTCATTGGATATGAATTCACCCTTATGTTTTGATTGATGCAAGTTACTTTTCATAGGTGTAGGCAGTGGATTGGCTTTCTCCATGTTGGCTCTTACTAGAGTCTATGTGATATATTTTCTTTGATTTAACTACATTTAATTGTTTGCTAGTCTTTTAACTTCAATTGCAAGAAAATAGTTCATATTTCCCAAGTCTTTGATTGTAAATTCCTTGTGTAGATATTGTATAGTCTTTTCAATCTTTGACTTGTTGTTGCCTGTAATGATAAAATCATCAACATAGATCAGTACGTATATAATAATATCGTTGGAAAATTTGAGAAATAAAGAGTTGTCTGATTTTGTTGAATTGTATCCAAGCTTGGCAAGTGTTGATTTTAGCTTTTCGAACCACACTCTTGGTGCTGGCTTAAGCCCATAAATAGCTTTGTTTACTCTGCACACAATATTTCCATTGCCTTTCTCTATGGAGCCTTGTGGTTATTCCATGTATACTTCCTCTTGCAAGATAACATTCAGAAAAGCATTATTAATATCTAGTTGTCTGATTGTCCAGTTCTTGTGCAAAGTAATAGTCCAAATAATTCTAATGGTCGAGGGTTTTACAACAGAAGAGAAAGTTTCATTAAAGTCAAATTCATTCTGTTATGAATACCCTTTTGCCACTAGTCTTGCTTTGTACTTAAGAACTGAACCATCCGAGTTCCTTTTAATTCTGTATATCCACTTGCATCCAATTATATTTTTATGCATTGGTAAGGATACAAGATCCTAGGTTTTTTTCTTCATTAATGCATTGTACTCTTCCTTCATGGCTGCTCTCCAATTAATATCCTGTACTGCTTGTTGATAGGTACTAGGCTCAGTGCAGTTTGACACAACACTGTAATTTTTCGTTTAAATATGCTACTCTTGGCTCTTGTTATCATGTGATGTCTAGTGTTTAGAGGTTGAGCAGATTGATCACTGTTGTCTTCAGTGACCCCTTGTTGTGTATTGAGTGATGGAGTATCATTCAATATTTGACATGTGTTAGAATGTTGACCGGTGCTGGATAGAGAAAGATCACTTGATCTTTTAGAAATATTGTCTTGCTCTTGCCTTGTATCACTTGTTGAGCTGAAGAGATTAGTATTGGGACTCTCTTCCCTTATTATCAGTGGTGTGATCAGAAGCAAACTCTTCAGAAAAGAGTGTTATTGGAGGTAATGAGTATCTAGCATTATATATCTTATCAGATGTCTTAATTGCTGCATTACTAAAAGGAAATTCTTGTTCATTAAAGATTACATTTCTTGATATGTATATCCTTCCTTTGCTGTCAAGACACTTGAACCCCTTTTTATTTGATGCATAACCTCGAAATGTGCAAGGTTGAGATCTAAATTCTAACTTATGCTTATTATAATGTCTTAAGTAGGGAAACATAGGCATCCAAATACCTTTAAATTTTGATAGTCTGGCTTGACTTTAGTTAGTGTTTCCAGTGGACTTTTATAATTCAATACCTTTGTAGGCAGTCTATTGATCAAATAAACTGCTGTATAGAAAGCATCAGACCAAAATTTTAGTAGTAGTGATGCCTGAGCCAACAAAGTCAAGCTAGTTTGTATAATGTGCCTATGTTTTATTTCTATAAGGCGGTTTTTTTCAGAGGTATATGGACATATGGTTCTTTGTTTAATTCCCTTTTTTGAAAGTAATCTTTTAGTGATAGAAATTCTTTTCCACCATCTGTTTGAATAACTTTTACCTGATAGCCTGTCTGTTTTTTTGCATTGGCTACAAACTCCATGACTGCATTGTTAGTTTCAGACTATGCCTTTAAGAAATATATCCATACATGTCTAGAGTATGCATCAATGAATGAGATATAGTATTTATAACTATAATCACTACATATTGGGGCTGGTCCCCATAGATCAGTAGCAATTAGTTCTACTGGTTGATGATAAACAGTGTCAGAGTATGGAAATGCAAGCTTATGACTTTTACCCATTTGACAAAATGTACAATTATAAGAATTTGGAATTTTATCAACAGAGATGTCACTGTAATTATTTACAACATGCTTTAAAAAATTTATACTGGGGTGACCCAGTTTACAGTGCCAAGTATCAAAAATTTTACAACTAGCATCAGTTTTCAATTCAGAAACATGGCACCAATTTTCTTACTGATCATCATGTCTAGAATTTGCAACATCAAATTTGTACAATCCCTTATATTCTTTACCCTGCAAGAGAGTTTCCCTTGTTTGTATGTCTTTTACAAAACAATGATTTAGGTAGAAATCAAAGTAAACATTATTATCTTTGGCAAACTGTGACACACTCATTAAATTCTTTTTAATTAGTGGGACTCTCAATAGATTGTTGAGATAAAGTTGTCTTATACCTCTTAAGCTTGAATTTCCAGTGTGGGAGATGTGAATTGGTTTACCATTTCCTAAGTATGTAATTGTGTACTTTTGTATTCCCTGTTGCCAAGATTCAAATTGCTCGGCTTGTTAGTTACATGGTTGGTAGCTCCTGAGTCAGGATACCAACTGTCATCATGTATGTCTTCAATCTTGGCTCTGTCATCATTTGCTTTTTCAGCCTTGACATCTGTTTGGGTATTAACCAAGTTTGCACTAGGATATAAAGCTTTTGAACTCTTACTGCTTTGTTGAGATGGAATGAAATTAGCATCAAATCTGAAGTAACATCTATTTGCTGTGTGCCCGTATTTTTCACATATTTAGCGTCTTGGTTGTTGTTATAGCTTTGCCTGCCTCCTCTTCCTCTAGGCCTGTTGGATTGACCACACCTTTGATCATTGTTATGTTGATTTCTGGTTCCATTTACCTTCTTGATTTCTGTTTCTGCTGTTTGCAATGTAATTAATGGAATATTTTGAGTTAGCTGACTTCTTTTGGTCTAATCTACCCTCGTGAGAAAGAAGTATTGAGTGTACATATTGTAGTGATGGAAATTTTTCATTAGAAGATATCACTGCCACCACTGACTCATATTCTTCATCAAGACCATTTAATACGGATAGGACTGGCTCTGTGTCAAAGACTTTGTGTCCAGCAGAAGCAAGTTGATCATATATTATTTTAGCCTTTGATAGATATTCCCTCATGTTTAGATTGTCTTTCTTTAAATGATGCAACTGCCTCTTATATTGTAGAAGATTGAGAACTAAACACTTGTTCAATAGTATGCTGTAACGATCCGATGTTTTCAACCATTCGCATCCGCACATGTCGGCTTGAATTGCTCAAAATACCACGTTGTAGATAAAATTTGGCAAATCTCAGAATATACAGTAAATAAATAGTCATAGATCACAGAGACATAGCAAATAATAATGCGGCGAAATTAAAAGAGATAGTAGTTCATGAAGCTGCTATATAAAAATAAGATACATCAGTGTCAAACAAGATACAACAGAGGAGTAACATGATACATCAGGTACAAATCAGAATACATCACTAAAATCACTGGATACTGAAAGCAAAATAGATGGCTGGATCTTCAAGCAAAGCTCCAACTCTGAAGGTGAATCTTGAAAGCTAAATCACTCAGTCTGACTCGAGCGTAAAGCAAAAACACAAAAAACTCGAGTTAGGACATAAATACTTAAGAACTATAAATCAACTCAAATGAACAGTAATAAAATGCATCAGTAACTTAAAGGATGCTTGGGATCGCTCATCCGTTAATGATCCGTTATACTATTTACTATGCAGTAATATTGCGCTATTATAATAGTGTCTGCAGTAAAATAAACTTACTTTTAAATAGCGTTGAAGGGTTACTCATATAGCTCCCAACAGGTAATAGTCCTAATAGTCCATCCAGTATCAGCATATCTCCAGATCGGGAGACTATCCTAAATACTCTATGGGCTACGGGAGAAAAACAAACTCATAGTAAAGGCTTGGTAAGGTAGGTGACACGGCACAACTAGGAAATGCCTGGGTAGATATATGAATTGCGCGGGCTGGTCGTAATGCGTAGCAGCCACTATCGCCCACCTTGGAACACACTCCCAAATCAAAATCGGAGTATGGCCACAAAATCAACCACAAGATAAGAGTATAGTATCGAAGGAATGTGTCCGATTAGAGGAATAACCTCACTTGGCCCGTCGATCGCTCCTGTTTTAGCCACCTTATGCCAACTCATAGGAGTTGAGTCCACGTTCATACCTCAATAGGATCGTCGCCACCATCCTACTTCATTCTGAAATCTCCATCGCGTACATGGTTGTTAAAGCGGTTTTCGAAGTTGGCAGAGAGTATGACAACTTTCGATCCCGGTCTCTTTAACAACCAAACGTTGTTAAGCCGTGGTCATTTCAAAATAGTTTATACTTCAAAAATCAAATCATTTCATTTCAAAACTACATCCCTTTCAAAATAGTTTATACATTGAAACCAAACCATTCTTATTTCAAAACTATATGCAAATCAAAGTAGTTTATCATTTCCATTTCAAACATATATTCACCTTTCAAAAATCATAATACATTCAAAGTTATAACTATTTCAAAAACAAAATACTTGAAATCATTACACTTTGAAAATCATAACATTTCGAAATTATACATTTAAAATCATGAAGCTTTTCTTTAATTACAATTTATTCAATTCAACCCAAATTTTCAAATTTCCAATTTAATTCAATTCAAACCATCAATCCAAATCTTTAAATATATCATGTTTCAAAATTAAATTTTATAATTTCATATATCTCAAATATAACTTCATTATTACTTAGTTTTGAACTCTCCATTTCATAAATCCAATATCTTTCAATAAACTCAAATTACAAGTAAACCAAATATACTTTCATACAAATATAAACTTCAAGTATTCATTATCAAAATCAAATATCATTCCAAATTCACATTCTTTATCAAATAAAGATTTATATCATTCAAAACTATTCCAAAATTATTAAGATATCATACCCTTCAAAACCTCATTATCAAATCATTATTTGAATTCAATTTTAAATAGTCAAATTTAAATATCATTTAAAAATCAAATATGTCATTAATTTATTATTTCAAATATCATTACAAAATACATTTCAAAATTTCAGTCAAAAATTCATTTATCTCATTACATTTCATTCCATTTAACACATAACAAAGTAACCATTATTTAAATTCAAATTTAATTTAAATTCGTAAAAATTCGAATTTAAATATTAAATTATATTCAAAACTCCTTATATTTCACAAATAATCAATTTTCAAAAGTTAAATCATTTAACACTTTAAAATATACCTCAAATAGTGTTAAAATCTATAACATTTCAAACATCGTCAAAATATAGCAATGACAGCATTTATAAAGTGCTATCGTAGCTTATAGTTTCCAAAATAGTTTAGTTTAGGAACAACGACATTTATAAAACGGCGTAACAGATATTTAGGTATTTCAAACATAGTTAAATTCAAAAACAACAGCATTTAAAAATGCTGTCATAAGACCACATCATTGTTGGGAAATGCTGTTAATAAAATTCCAGATTTTATTATAACTTCAAAAACATTAACACTCCAAATTCTTGTCATTTAAATTTATAAATCATATTTCTAGACTTTAAAATTTCATATTTAAATAACTTTAACATATAGTTTATCACAACAAAAATTTGAAAATCAAATATTAAATTTAAAAACTCAATTCATTTGTTAAGTCAAAATTTCACTGTTTATTAATTTATAAATTTAATAAAACTTAATATTTTACTTCAAATATCATTTCAAAACTTTAAATTTAATTTTCAATATTTACTTACATTTTAAGAATAAAATTTAAAGTCAAAACTACAACCACTTCAAATTTACATATTTAAATTCATAATTTCAAGACTTAATATTTAATTTTCTTAAAACAATAAAATATATATTTTTAAATCAAATTTCATACTTTTAAAAGTACATATCTACATGAAAATCATTTAAAAATATACCACGGGGTCTGTATATAATTTTCTAACATAGGTCAAGTGATACAGATATGTATCATTTCAATCCGCAATTTACAAAGAAAAATCCAGGTTCTATCATTTCAAACCTGCAACCCCAAGTCAAATAAAATACAGTAAAAATCGCTCAGGCCTATCTTTTCAGCCCATAATGATTTTTCCCTATTCTAAAGTCTGTTCGGGTATGTATCATTTCAACCCATAGTGATTCTATTCTACAGGGAACATGCAGTGTGAATATATGCATAAACAATATAAACAGATACACTAACATGTAAATGTCACAATATAATGTCAAATATCAGATGTCAGGTGATAATTAACAGAGTTAACATGGTAATAACATGGAATAACATATCACATCATCATCATTAACATGCATAACATTCTTAATTTACTAAACACTTATCATCAATTCACTAATTCATAAGTAGAAATGTCAAAGTGAGAAAGTCTCGCCTTTTGAAGCTAGAGACCACTACGACATACAAAACGATTCCAAAGGCACGACAAGCACAATACAGCATGACTTGATTCAAATGAGAGAGAGTCAAGATATGATCTTTTAAGCAACAAACTTAACAAGACAATGCAACACATGAATATACAACACAGAACAATATTGAACAAGTTGAAATACAAAGCAACAAAGACAAAACAGCTTAACCTTGCCTTAACTACTCCACTGCTCGACCATAAGGGATCTTTTGCTCGGCCGTAGGGGATCATATACTCATCCATTATCATGCTTTGGCTCGGGTTAAGCATCAATACTCATGGCTACAAGGAAGATGTGAAGTGTTTGTGGTTGCAACATGGAAAACAAAAGGAACAAGGCAAAAAAGAGTTTTTGAGCATATATGGCTCGACTATGACATCATTGGGCTCAGCTATGATCAAGTACAGATCTAGACATGCCTCAAATTGCGGCCAGGGGAGATGAACTTGCTGGTGGTGGTGGCTAAGGGGGTGGTCGTGGCAATATATGATGGGTAGTGTGAAGTATTGGCTCAACTAGCATGGTTTTGGTGGAGTTTGCGCAGAGCTTTTGTGGTGATGGCTTCATCCAATGGTCATGTCCAGAACTGGACATGGGGAAGGTGATGGTACTGACATGGCTGGTGATGGTGGAGAGGATGGTGGTGATGAAGGAGTAGTGGCCTAGCAAAGCATAAGAAAGATTAAGTAAAAATCAATGTAAAATAAAAAGAAAAAATAAGAAAGAAGTCATAAAAAAACTAACAAAATTTTCCCTCAAGAAGGAGTGGCCATGAGTTTATGAGATGAGTGTAACGCCCCGCCTTTTCGCACACTTTAAACAGACACACGTGCCAATTCAAACCATACGGAAGGGCGGATTGTTATGGGGTTAATAAGAAAAACAGAGAAGGAAAAACAAAATAGAATCTCACAGCGGAAGGATAAAATATAATAATAAAATACACAGTTTATAAAACTGTTTTCAAAACATTTGATTCTTCTTTATACCATTTAATATCAGAGTTCACATACCAATAATATCAATGCAGCGGAATACAGTGTAGTGGAATAAAATAGTAGATAGTAATACTACAAATCTTCGTCTTCGTCCTCCAGAGCTAACACTTCAAATCCTGAAACACTCGGACTGACCCAAGCGAATTTGAAAAGACAAAAACACTCGAGTTAGAACTAAAAGATCTTATGTAAGTTAAATTTACAGAAATAAACATGAGTGCAGTAACTCAAGAGATGCTCGGGATTTACATCTCCTAAGGATCCGTTAAACTATTTACTATGTAGTATATTACGCTAATATAATAGTGTCTAATTGTAAAATAAACTTACTTTTTAATAGCGTTAAGTGGTTACCCATATAGCCCTTAACACAGAATATATTCCCATAGTCTATACAGTAACGTAATCTCCCCTGTACTGGGCGTCGTCAGAGGGAACTCCATAGGTATGGTACAAAACAAAATTCGTAGTAAAGGCTCGGTATGGTAGGTGACACGGAATAACTAGGCAATGTCAGGGTAGATATACCAATTGCTATCCGGGCTGGTGGTAACACGTAGCCACAGCTACCGCCCACCTCGAACTAACACCCCCAAATCAAAGAAATCAATAGTGGCCACCGAATCAATCCAAAGTCAGAGTATAGTATCGAAGGAGTGCGTTCGATCAGAGGAATGACCTCATTGGCCCGAGAATCGCTCCTGTTTTAGCCACATTATGCCAACTCACGGGAGTTGGATCCACGTATTTACCTTACAGGAAACGTCGCCACCAACCTACTTCATTCTGGAATCTCCACCGCGTACACGGTTAGTCAAAGTGGTTTTCGGTATCGACAGAGAGTATGTCCATATCCGATTCCGGTCTCTTTGCCAACCCATCGTTATTATAACACCGCGGTCATTTAAAAATAGTTTATACTTAAAAACCAGAATAAAAATTTCCATTTCAAAAACTATGAATACGATATCATTTTAAAACCTAAAACAATATGATATCATTTTATCCAAATATAATTCTTTTCCAAAAATCATGCTGCTTTAAAATCTATAATAACTGGAAACCAAACATTTGAATTATACTTTCAAAGCATAATATTTTGAAAATTCATAGTTTTTAAAACCATAACTTCTAAAACTTGAATGGTTTGGATATTCAACGAATATAAAATAGATGTTTTAACTTTAAGGTTACTCTGTAAAGAAAAATAATTTCCATGGCTTTACAAATATATTTCTTTATTTTAAAGTCTAAACCGTAAATTTTATATCACTTTCCAGTTACCAAACCACTTCAATTTCTATATATATATATTCATTTGAAGTATTAATATTTCAAACTAAAGTTGGATTTTATTCTTTCAACAATTTAATGTTCTATTATTTAGTCTTGAATATTCACATAAATTACTTTCATAAAACTCCAATTTCTAGCAATTAAATATTTTCTCAAATTTACTTTATACTAGAATATTCATTTTTTAAATTTATCTTGGAAAATCCAGTTATAAATATCATACCTTAAAATTTCCAAACTTAACACATAAGATAAATTTCAAAATTTCATTTTCTCAATTTCTTTTATTTTTATTCAACAGGTTTATACACAACTTAAATTTAAAATTTTTAACTTCATATGTATAAATATATCGAAGAATAATATTTCATAAAATATCAAAATCAAATTTTTATAAACCATATCCCATCCAAACCATAGAAATCACTTTAAAATAATTTATATATAGACCACGGTGCCTGTATAAAATTTTCTATCCTATGGTCAAGTGATACGGATATTTATCATTTCAATCCGCAATTTAAAAATAAAATTTTGCGGTTGTATATCGTTTCAAACCACAATCCCGAATGAAACGAAAAATGCATGATAACTTGCAGTTTAATGGTATAAAATAAAACATCCATTCATCGACATCATCCATCATCCAAATCACAATCATCATCCAATAATAATTCAATATCCATATATATCTGATAATATATATCAGGTAATAACTGGCGGTTATATTCAAAAATAAATTTAATAACTATTAAACTAACAGTTTATATTTAGTAATAAATTTTATAACTGTTTACTAGCAGTTCCTATGCAAATAAATAAATTCTAACTGTCAATTAATATGCAATAAATAAAATAAATTAACAGTTAAATTAAATAACGCGATTTAGCAAATATGATGAACAAAACATGCCAAACGGTTATAAATGAATTTCTACTCATATCTAAAATAAATTTAACAAACATAAAAACTTTTAGAAGTTGTGAGTGGGTTAAAACACTCACCTTTTGAATTTAAATCGAATTTAAATCCGACTTAAACCCAAAAATTCGACGGTCTCCAAATCTGTCCAAACCAGCATCAACAGATCCGGAATTTAATTACGATCCTAACAAAAAAAGATTCGTGTAAATCGGAGTTCATAGGAGAAAGTTATGCATTAAAACGATGTTGAAAATCAAAATTAATTTAAACAAAAATGGTACACATTCACACACCTCAAACATATTGCCACGTCACGCCTACAGAAGAAAACGCGCATCTCCATTCCAGTCGAATCGTGCAAAACCCTACTGAGCCGCCGCCTATCACCTAGCTTCATCAAATTTTTGCCGCAACCTCGCTTACTATCGAGATGATCAGAGCACGCCATTCAAATCCTCAGGTCGAGCCGCCCCTTCCTGTACCACTTCGTGAATTCCGGTACCCCCTGACCGTGTGCGACCGCCGCTCCTATCAGCCCAATTTCTGGCGATTCCGGTCAACTAGGAGATGATGTAACCGCATGGATTCGAAGCCTCTGGCCTCCTCTACAGCCTGATGCTCCCCGATCGAGAAATCGTCGCAGATCTACCGTTGGATCGTCAAAGATCCAATATGAACGGTCAGGAAAGAATTGCAATTTCTGGACAAACGACACCTCGGAACCATTGGGGAAGAGAAAGAGATGAAGAAAATGAACGTACAGACAAGTGATAGAATATGGAGGCTAGGGTTTATCACAGCATATATATAGCCAAATTGTAGTAGGCTAGGTGGGCACGAATTACGAACGTGCTAAACGATAGTTGTCCCAAAAAGCCCGTTCTAACCCCGGAACGAAATTTTTTAAACCCATATATCCAAATAGGTATTATAAAATATTCTGAACGCGATGGAAAAAGTTTCACGTCCAAATTCGATCGCATGAAGAAGTTATGCTGAAAACAAAATTTCCAAATTGATTTCAAATTGATTTTAATTAAATCGATTTCAAGGCGTTTCGCATCCGTACGATCAAACGACAGGTCCAATCGATACGAAACTTGAAACCCTACAATAATTCACCGATACGGATCCGATGAAACTGGTTTCGTCGAAATCCGAGTCCGTGGCCAAAATGGCTATTTTTATATTCATTAAATAAATTAAAATAAATTATAAAATCCAATTTTATATTAAAATTCTAAAATTGACCAAATTTTATCGCATAAATATTTTATAATCATTTTAAATGATTTAACAAGTTTAGCTGTGAATTAAAGTTGACAAGTCTATCAATTTCAGTATTAATTTCTCCGCTTCCTTATATTAAGGAATTATAAATAAATTTCTCAAAACCCATTTATTAGATTTTTCAACTCTTATATTCTCAACTTTTATCCAAAATAAGAATGCCACTAACATTGGTTCATGATTTCACCTTATTATCCACACATTCCATCCTAATTTCAATAACGTAATATTTAAACGTTTAATTCCACTTTATTTGCAATAAATACCATTGTTGAATTTTGATACTTTAATTAAATTTATACATCCAGCTTTCTAAAGTCTATATCAACAAATGGTCCAATTATAAATTGAATTAGCATTAACTTCATCTTATAGAATTAACTACTTCTATTACAAAACAAACTTACGCTAAGTGCACAATTTAAGTCAAATAAATTGAAATTTAGTCTACATTAAATGTTGTAACTTATACATTGGAACCTCAATAAATTCGTTTCTTGTTTTAAACTCTTTCTATTTAGTAAAAGACATCTTATGGTTATAAATAACATTAGAATCATAATACATTTCATTAGTGCATGTTTTATTTCCTATAAATTTGTTACCCTTATATATTCAAATTCACTTACAACATCAATAACAACAATGTTGCCATAGATTTAGATTCAATTAAATAAATTAGAGGAATGGGTAAAATTTTGTAATTATCCCAAATTCCAAATATATTTGCATTAATTACTACTTAATATTATGAATCCATTTATTAACTTACTAGTTTCCTCTGTCTTCTTATTTCCTATTTACTACCAACTTTCTACTTAGTTATAGTCTAACAATATATTAATACCTAAGCAAATCAAGTTATTGTCCTTTCTGTTATTACAATTTAAATCGGGTATGCGCAATACATTGTTTATTAATTTATTCTTACAAAAATATCTTCATACATTCAGTTACAAATTTTATAGAAAAAAAATTCTAATTACTTACCACTTAATCCATCACTTATATATTTTATCCAAACATGCATTAAAATCTTTTATTTTAAATAAATTTATTCAATGTTGACATTCACTAAATAAAATTTACTTTCATTTATATAGTTGCAATTTAATTTCATAAAACCAACTTAATCAACAAATTATAACTTATAATCACAAATGCCAATTTACGTTATTTCATTCTATTGCCATATAAACATTTAAATTGTTAACCTTAAATTACAGTTACTATATCTAATTCCTACATTTACTCAAATAAAATCTTAAGACTTTTATTTCATTCTAAATTAGATTAGAAATCATATTAAATTAACTCATTTAATATCATCAAATTTAACGGGTCATTACACTCTCCCCCACTCAAAACTTTTCGTCCCCGAAAAGGAAAAAGAATGGAGAAGGAAGAATTTAAAACAGTACATCTTATTTCACATATTAACTTATAAACAATAATTTACTAATTAAATTTCCTTAATTGAAAAATACCCGTTCTATAATCATTATATCCTTTTATACTTAAATTATTAAAGTTTGTAAAACAATTTCAAAGCTTTTTTCTAAGTCCAAAATTTACGGAAAATTTTGGCAGAGTCTCCTTTGTACGGAGAGGCTCGAAAAAAATATAATACCAAAATATAACAAAGTATCATATAGAATATTTAAAATAGTATATCCCAACACGGGAAATATTTAAAAATATCGCTACAAAACGAAATCCGGAACGTACCTATTTGTCGGGCAAATTACGCTTAATTTATGGAACCAAAAGCAGTAGCAATTGCTTCCATACCTACATTTCCCTATATAATCTAAAAGGTTAACTATTTATTTTAAAGCGAAATATTTTCATAGTTTCAACTACTAACAATAATTAATACACAATAATCGATCAAACAGCATACACACCAAAACAAACAATCATTCGATCAAACAAACAAATAGTTGTTCGGGTTCAAAACTTGAAATGGTACGGAATGGAAAAATAACTATCCAGTGGATCATTTACTCAACAGTCTTAGATGGGCCAGAATAGATTATTTATTCATCCAACTATTTCAAATTTCCTTACCCGACCAACCATAAATCAAACAATAACAATTCAACCAACAAATCAAATTACCTTATACAAATTCTTTACATACTCTAGTTGTTTGATTTCCTTTCCTTTATTCATACCACATAAATTTTCCTTTTTATAATTTACATTTATTTCTAACCAACTTCAAATTTTTATTTCTCATTCAATGGTTGTTTCCTTATTTCTATTTATTACTTACAATTATCCATTTATATCTATTCAGGTTATGTAAGTTTCTTCTATTGTATTACATTTAATGCACTTCTCACTTTTTGACTCATATGTTAAAATTTCAAATTTCCCTTTATAACTTTGCATTAATTTCTTGCCTAAATTAGAGATTTTCAATTATTAATTACTTACCCTTTATTTCACTAAAATAATTTAAACCATTAAGTAATGGAAAATTTAAGAATTAAATACCGGGTCAAATTTCAAAATAAAAAATAATAATAGATAAATAATTTCTTACAACCTTTATATCTCTAATTATATTTAAACAATTAAAATTTTAAATAAATTCAAAATAAATCTACAGTAGAATTTACTACAGTGGCCTTTCCCCTTCGAAACTCGAAAATGAAAGTCGATGATGCGGCCGCCATCACCGAAATTATTTTCCAGCGATAGAGAGGAAAGTGCAAACCTTATTTTCTCCAAAATCTTCTTGTAAAACAATTCATCCGAATTTAAAATGAAATATTTATATCGGAAAATATATATAACAATATTATTATACTTCAAAATCCTTTGAAAGCAAATTTTCAAAACCCCGGACTTAAGTCCTAAAATTTCCAAATTTCATTGATTTTAATTTCAATCTTATTTTACCTATTATTTAAAATTTTATTCCTAACAACCAATCTATTGCAACCAAAATACATATCATTTGAAATTTTTTATTTTATATATAGAAAATATAATAGGCAAAATTATTCCATTCACCTATATTAAAACAGATATTATGTCGGTCTGTCCTATTAAGTATTTAGAAATCCCTATTGATGACACAGCGTCCCATGCATCAACCAGAATTTATAAATACAAAACGGAACAGATTAACACAATATTAAAATCTTTTTATAACACTAACAAATACGCTCTCTCATATATATACACTCAGCGACTCCCATAGGGTATTACTACCCTATTAACAAAGAGTCAAACCCCACAAAACTAAGGTTTATCGCTAAACCAAAGCTCTGATACCAACTGTAACGTCCCGCCTTTTCGCACACTTTAAATAGACACACGTGCCAATTCAAACCATACGGAAGGGCGGATTGTTATGGGGTAAATAAGAAAAACAGAGAAGGAAAAACAAAATAGAATCTCACAGCGGAAGGATAAAATATAATAATAAAATATACAGTTTATAAAACTGTTTTCAAAACATTTGATTCTTCTTTATACCATTTAATATCAGAGTTCACATACCAATAATATCAATGCAGCGGAATACAGTGTAGTGGAATAAAATAGTAGATAGTAATACTACAAATCTTCGTCTTCGTCCTCCAGAGCTAACACTTCAAATCCTGAAACACTCGGACTGACCCGAGCGAATTTGAAAAGACAAAAACACTCGAGTCAGAACTAAAAGATCTTATGTAAGTTAAATTTACAGAAATAAACATGAGTGCAGTAACTCAAGAGATGCTCGGGATTTACATCTCCTAAGGATCCGTTAAACTATTTACTATGTAGTGTATTGCGCTAATATAATAGTGTCTAATTGTAAAATAAACTTACTTTTTAATAGCGTTAAGGGGTTACCCATATAGCCCTTAACACAGAATATATTCCCATAGTCTATACAGTACCGTAATCTCCCCCGTACTGGGCGTCGTCAGAGGGCACTCCATAGGTATGGTACAAAACAAAACTCGTAGTAAAGGCTCAGTATGGTAGGTGACACGACACAACTAGGCAATGCCAGGGTAGATATACCAATTGCTATCCGGGCTGGTGGTAACGCGTAGCCGGAGCTACCGCCCACCTCGAACTAACACCCCCAAATCAAAGAAATCAATAGTGGCCACCGAATCAATCCAAAGTCAGAGTATAGTATCGAAGGAGTGCGTTCGATCAGAGGAATGACCTCATTGGCCCGAGAATCGCTCCTGTTTTAGCCACCTTATGCCAACTCACGGGAGTTGGGTCCACGTATTTACCTTACAGGAAACGTCGCCACCAACCTACTTCATTCTGGAATCTCCACCGCGTACACGGTTAGTCAAAGTGGTTTTCGGTATCGACAGAGAGTATGTCCATATCCGATCCCGGTCTCTTTGCCAACCCATCGTTATTATAACACCGCGGTCATTTAAAAATAGTTTATACTTAAAAACCAGAATAAAAATTTCCACTTCAAAAACTATGAATATGATATCATTTTAAAACCCAAAACAATATGATATCATTTTATCCAAATATAATTCTTTTCCAAAAATCATACTACTTTAAAATCTATAATAACTGGAAACCAAACATTTGAATTATACTTTCAAAGCATAATATTTCGAAAATTCATAGTTTTTAAAACCATAACTTCTAAAACTTGAATGGTTTGGATATTCAATGAATATAAAATAGATAGTTTAACTTTAAGGTTACTCTGTAAAGAAAAATAATTTCCATGGCTTTACAAATATATTTCTTTAATTTAAAGTCTAAACCGTAAATTTTATATCACTTTCCAGTTACCAAACCACTTCAATTTCTATATATATATATATCCATTTGGAGTATTAATATTTCAAACTAAAGTTGGATTTTATTCTTTCAACAATTTAATGTTCTATTATTTAGTCTTGAATATTCACATAAATTACTTTCATAAAACTCCAATTTCTAGCAATTAAATATTTTCTCAAATTTACTTTATACTAGAATATTCATTTTTTAAATTTATCTTGGAAAATCCAGTTATAAATATCATACTTTAAAATTTCCAAACTTAACACATAAGATAAATTTCAAAATTTCATTTTCTCAATTTCTTTTATTTTTATTCAACAGGTTTATACACGGCTTAAATTTAAAAATTTTAACTTCATATGTATAGATAAATCGAAGAATAATATTTCATAAAATATCAAAATTAAATTTTTATAAACCGTATCCCATCCAAATCATAGAAATCACTTTAAAATAATTTATATATAGACCACGGTGCCTGTATAAAATTTTCTATCCTATGGTCAAGTGATACGGATATTTATCATTTCAATCCGCAATTTAAAAATAAAATTTTGCGGTTGTATATCATTTCAAACCACAATCCCGAATGAAACGAAAAATGCATGATAACTTGCAGTTTAATGATATAAAATAAAACATGCATTCATTGACATCATCCATCATCCAAATCACAATCATCATCCAATAATAATTCAATATCCATATATATCTGATAATATATATCAGGTAGTAAATGGAGGTTATATTCAAAAATAAATTTAATAACTATTAAACTAACAGTTTATATTTAGTAATAAATTTTATAACTGTTTACTAGCAGTTCCTATGCAAATAAATAAATTCTAACTGTCAATTAATATGCAATAAATAAAATAAATTAACAGTTAAATTAAATAACGCGATTTAGCAAATATAATGAACAAAACATGCCAAACAGTTATAAATGAATTTCTACTCATATCTAAAATAAATTTAACAAACATAAAAACTTTTAGAAGTTGTGAGTGGGTTAAAACACTCACCTTTTGAATTTAAATCGAATTTAAATCCGATTTAAACCCAAAAATTCGACGGTCTCCAAATCTATCCAAACCTGCGCAAACAGATCCAGAATTTAATTACAATCCTAACAAAAAAATATTTGCGTAAATCAGAGTTCGTAGGAGAAAGTTATACATTAAAACGATGTTGAAAATCAAAATTAATTTAAACAAAAATGGTACACATTCACACACCTCAAACATATTGCCACGTCACGCCTACAGAAGAAAACGCGCATCTCCCTTCCAGTCGAATCGTGCAAAACCCTACTGAGCCGCCGCCTATCACCTAGCTTCATCAAATTTTTGCCGCAACCTCGCTTACTATCGAGATGATCAGAGCACGCCATTCAAATCCTCAGGTCGAGCCGCCCCTTCCTGTACCACTTCGTGAATTCTGGTACCCCCTGGCCGTGTGCGACCGCCGCCCCTATCTGCCCAATTTCT
Source organism: Allium cepa (assembly GCA_030765085.1). Taxonomy (NCBI): domain Eukaryota; kingdom Viridiplantae; phylum Streptophyta; class Magnoliopsida; order Asparagales; family Amaryllidaceae; genus Allium; species Allium cepa. Next base: position 834,798,394 of record CM060941.1, read on the forward strand.
GGCGATTCCGGTCAACTAGGAGATGATGTAACCGCATAGATTCGAAGCCTCTGGCCTCCTCTACAGCCTGAGGCTCCCCGATCGAGAAATCGTCGCAGATCCACCGTTGGATCGTCAAAGATCCAATATGAACGGTCAGGAAAGAATTGCAATTTCTGGACAAACGACACCTCAATACCATTGGGGAAGAGAAACAGATGAAGAAAATGAACGTACAGACAAGTGATAGAAGATGGAGGCTAGGGTTTATCACAGCATATATATAGCCAAATTGTAGTAGGCTAGGTGGGCACGAATTACGAACGTGCTAAACGATAGTTGGCCCAAAAAGCCCGTTCTAACCCCGGAACGAAATTTGTTAAACTCATATATCCAAAAAGGTATTTTAAAATATTCTGAACGCGATGGAAAAAGTTTCACGTCCAAATTCGATCGTATGAAGAAGTTATGCTGAAAACAAAATTTCCAAATTGATTTTAATTAAATCGATTTCAAGGCGTTTCGCATCCGTACGATCAAACGACAGGTCCAATCGATACGAAACTTGAAACCCTACAATAATTCACCGATACGGATCCGATGAAACTAGTTTCGTCGAAATCCGAATCCGTGGCCAAAATGGCTATTTTTATATTCATTAAATAAATTAAAATAAATTATAAAATCCAATTTTATATTAAAATTCTAAAATTGACCAAATTTTATCGCATAAATATTTTATAATCAATTTAGATGATTTAACAAGTTTAGCTGTGAATTAAAGTTGACAAGTCTATCAATTTCAGTATTAATTTCTCCGCTTCCTTATATTAAGGAATTATAAATAAATTTCTCAAAACCCATTTATTAGATTTTTCAACTCTTATATTCTCAACTTTTATCCAAAATAAGAATGCCACTAACATTGGTTCATGATTTCACCTTATTATCCACACATTCCATCCTAATTTCAATAACGTAATATTTAAACGTTTAATTCCACTTTATTCGCAATAAATACCATTGTTGAATTTTGATACTTTAATTAAATTTATACATCCAGCTTTCTAAAGTCTATATCAACAAATGGTCCAATTATAAATAGAATTAGCATTAACTTCATCTTATAGAATTAACTACTTCTATTACAAAACAAACTTACGCTAACTGCACAATTTAAGTCAAATAAATTGAAATTTAGTCTACATTAAATGTTGTAACTTATACATTGGAACCTCAATAAATTCGTTTCTTATTTTAAACTCTTTCTATTTAGTAAATGACATCTTATGGTTATAAATAACATTAGAATCATAATACATTTCATTAGTGCATGTTTTATTTACTATAAATTTGTTACCCTTATATATTCAAATTCACTTACAACATCAATAACAACAATATTGCCATAGATTTAGATTCAATTAAATAAATTAGAGGAATGGGTAAAATTTTGTAATTATCCCAAATTCCAAATATATTTGCATTAATTACTACTTAATATTATGAATCCATTTATTAACTTACTATTTTCCTCTGTCTTCTTATTTCCTATTTACTACCAACTTTCTACTTAGTTATAGTCTAACAATATATTAATACCTAAGCAAAACAAGTTATTGTCCTTTCTGTTATTACAATTTAAATCGGGTATGCGCAATACATTGTTTATTAATTTATTCTTACAAAAATATCTTCATACATTCAGTTCTAAATTTTATAGAAAAAAAATTCTAATTACTTACCACTTAATCCATCACTTATATATTCTATCCAAACATGCATTAAAATCTTTTATTTTAAATAAATTTATTCAATGTTGACATTCACTAAATAAAATTTACTTTCATTTATATAGTTGCAATTTAATTTCATTAATACTATTTCCGCTTTATATCTTCCAGTATTAATTTCACAAACCAACTTAATCAACAAATTATAACTTATAATCACAAATGCCAATTTACGTTATTTCATTCTATTGCCATATAAACTGTAACGACCCAGAATTTTTAATTATTAAAATTTGAGTATTTAATTTATTTTAAATATTTATAAGTGAATTTATTTAGTCGAATAAATTTTTTATTTGAATTATTGGATTTAATTGGATTATTAAATCGATAATTTAATATGTTAAATTATGGAAATAATTAAAAATTGAGTTAAAAATGATTGTAAATAATTTGGAAAATTTTATTTAATCATACTGGAGTTATAGAAATATTTTAGAACTTTTAAAATCGAATTAAAAGTTAATTTGTGAAAATTGAATATTTTAATATTTAATAATCGACTGTAAAATAGTCAATTTTTGAACAGTCTCAGAATTGAACGAAACCAGTTCCATTGGATCCGTAATAGTTAGTTATTACCGGATTTCAATTTTCGTGTCAATCGGAGTTATCGTTTGTCCGTGGCAGCTCGAAACGCATCGAATTATTTTTAATTTAAATTTGGCGAGTCAAAATAGCCATTTTTCAAAAAGTCTCGGATTTCGACGAAACCAGTTTCATCGGATTCGTAATGTGATATTATTGTAAGGTTTCAAATTTCAAGTCAATTGGATTTACGGTTTGTCCTGTACAAATTAAAACGCCTAGAAATCGACTTAAATCGGTTTAATTTAAATTGAGCGTTTACAGCCATAACCCGCACATACTTCCGAATTAGCTTCCGAAACCTGTTCCATTGTGTCCGGAACGCGGGATAAACCCTAGGTACGCTGGTTACGACGCGTAAATCGGAGTTCGGAATTCCCGGGATGAATAGTGTTTACGCTTGGTTTTCTATAAATACACCACACACACAAATAAAAATAAAATTAAAAACAAAACCCTAATCCAATAACTGCAGCCGCCACCTATAGATGAATGGCCAGAAAATCATCAACTTCATCCCTCTAGATCTTCCAATCCGTCAACAATTAGAGGAAGTTGTCAACATGAAAGTTGGAGAGGGGAGTGAGAGCTACGTTGTGAACGGCTATGATCGGAAACGGAGCAACGGAGAGGGAGAAAAGGGGCCGCGATTACCATCAGGTCGGCACGCAAAACGAGGCGCATCTTAGGGCCGAGCTTGCTGGGGTTAAGGCCGAACCTAGCTTGAGTCGAGAGCTTCGTCATGGCGTTGGTGTGATCGAGTATCGTCGTGTGATTGTGGAGTATTATTTAACCCTAATTCATGTTGAATGGGTTCATGGTTCGGCCTCAAACCTTTAGCTTCTTGCGTGAGGAAGATGGTTGCGTCCTAGGGTCCAGATGGGAGCAAGCAAGATCCAATGGCTATGGCTTGATTAGGTTTAAATTAGAAAGTTATATTGTAATTTATATAATTAAAACTCGTGTAACTTCAAAATTTGATATCTTTTTCATACGAGGTCGAAAAAATGCAAACCCAGTTGCGTTGGAATCGTATGGACGAGCACTACGCGATGGAGTTGGTTTGGAGTCGTTTGGAGTTAGTGAGAATTTCGGGTAAAATTAAACGCGCGTTTAATTTTATTCGAAATAAAAGCTGAAACGAAATTGAAACCAAGGTGAGAACTTCTCACTCAATCGAATAGATTTCGATTTTATTTTAAATAGTTAGATTTAAAATATTTGAATGCATGTTTGAATGATGACTGTAAATTATTGATTGTTAAAATAGACATTATGCGCCGTTAGTAAGCGGATGTTATTTATTAAAAATATATACCGCGAATATTTCATAAACAGTGAAATTGGTATTATATATAATAGCAATATATATATTGGCGTATGTATATATTGGAGTTGATTGATTTCCCGCATTTTTTGTTTAGCGGATGAGACCCTATTACGCCGTTATTAAGCGGATAATATTTATTAAGAACATATACCGCGATAATTTCGTACTGGAGCGAAATTGGTATTGTGCTAATGTTTTTGGATGCAGGAAACAGGTTGGAGGGATCCAACAGGATTCCTCAACAGTTTTTATTTTATTTCAGATATTTTGATATTTGATGGATTTTCATATTGATATATGATATCGTTGTTTGTCGTGATTGACTATTTGGTGTGTAGCATCATTGGACCCAGATTTTGGGATTTTAAAATGATTTTAAAAGTGATTTTGAAAATATACTATATTTTTGGAATTGATCCATTATAAATAAATAAACGTTATAATTTTTAAAGTTATAAAAATTATGGTTTTTGTGAAATATAGTAAAAAAGCTGATTTTTAGAAATACGATTAAAAGTTGATTTTTAAGAAATATGAACTAATGATTTTATAAAATAATTTAGATTGGATTTTTGAATATATGATAAAAGTTTAAATATAGGATTTATAAAATTTGATTATTTTATAAATCGAAATGATGAAATTATAAAGGAATTTAAAGACGTTTTAGAATAATAATATAAACTGATTTATATTAAGAGATTTATAAATGGATATTTATAAATTGAAATATAGACATTATAAAACGAGTTTTTATAAGTGTTTGAATGTAGTGAAAATGAATTTCATAAATGAATGAAATTTATAGAATTATAAACTGTGAAGTTATAAATGAAATTTATAAATAGTAAGATTTATAAATTTGTGAAGTTAATTGAAGAATAGATTTGGTTAAATAAATGAATCTTATAAGTTATAAGATTTATAATTATGAAGTTTAAAGAACGATTTTGTAAAATAATCGTTTTATAAGCAATTGACTTATAATATGAACTTTTAGTTTATAATTGAGATATGAAATCAAATAGGTTAATAAAGGAATTTATAAAAAAGAAGTTTTTATAAATAAATAGAAACGGAATTTATAAACGCTGTTTTATAAATCCGCAAACGACTTATTTTGATAAGTTAATTGTTATAACCTATTAATGGAGTTATATTCACGTTGTAAACAGTGAATAATCCTTTAAGTTAAAAAGAATAGAAATAATGGAATTTGTGAATATAGTATATTCACGTTTTTGAATAGTGAATAAGACGTTAAAGAAATGTTTTGAATGTGATATTTTAAATAGAATTAAAACGATCTAACGATGTTTTAAAAGGTGTTGAGATTCGAAACCATAGATTTCAACATTGATTGTTGAAATAGACGTTTTCGAGAAATAAAAGGAAATGTGGACTATAACACTGTTGTTATAGTAAATGATTTCCGAAAGGAAATGTTTTGTATAGTATTGGGATTTATATATCTATTTAATTTCGAATCCCTATACTAGTGATTTTGGGTTGTTGTAACGATGTTTTACGCAACATTCGTTTTGGCCCAAATAAATATGTTAAGTGAATGATTTCCTTAAAAGAATAAAAGATATACTTAATTTGATTTAAGTATATTGAATATTTTCTAAGTGTTGAAAATAAAAGAGATTTGTGAATTACTTATGAATAAATAAGTATGGAAACGTTTTCCAATATGAAGTGAATATTTAGAAATTATCTTTTTGAGGATAAATTGAAATGAATTATTGAAATCGTATATGCACGAATATTTTGAAATATAAATTCATTATGGAATTTATATGTGAAAGTGAAACTTGTTAAAAATAAATATTGATTTATTTTTGAAGTGTTGAAATTATATATATCTTGTAAAGATATTTTGGAAAATAAATAATTTGGAAAATTATTTGGAATCTGGTGATGTGTGCATATCCAGTGATAGTTCAATAACCGACCATCAGTATTTCCCTTTGAATGGGTATTTGATGTGAATTGATTGAATTTGAATGCACACTTATTTTTGAATAAGCGCTCACTATTCGGGTTAACCGGGAAAGGACCATGGGGTCGTATAACCCATTCCGAATATGTGATACGTCGTTGTGAATTGCATTGAAGATCGGTGTTGAAGACCCGGTATTTGCGAAAGCGATAGGATGACCTATCGATTGACTCTGCACCGAGTAGCTACGGTATTGAGTTCTCCATATGTGATGGTGAATCCGATCAGGATTGTGAATATCCGGATTGCAAGGACTTCTTTGTAAGTGCCTTCGGTTCTGTTCGAGCCCGGAACAGACTTGTATGGATTGTATGCCTGACATTACAAGTTGAGATATAAAGCCGATTTCTTTCAAATATATTTCTGTTGGTGGCGGAGAATTTATTCTCTTTGCTTAACACCCTTCTTTGAGACGTATGTGCTCAAAGGTTATATAGTTGAAGTTATCAGCGATATATTCCCAGTTTGGTAATGTGACATGCTGAGTGATGCTGAAATGATCATTGTGTTGATTATTTGGGATAGGATCGTTTATTTGATCGTCTATCCTTGTGATCATTGTGTTGATCATTTGTTGACCCAAAGCATGGCTTTTGTATAAAGTATGTTTTGTGGACGTGAATTCGTCGAGCCTCACACACCGTGAATGGTCAAAACAGGAAAGAAGCAGCAAGGTTATGAGGGGTAGCACCCTTTAGGATGTGTCCATTTCCTTCTGGAAAAGGGTGGTATCATGGTATGGAGCCCAGATACTTACTCATGTTGAAAACACTTTATGATTGTGTGAATTGATTACGAGCGCTCGGTTGATAAAGGTCCCAAAGGACCGGGGGATGGCATATTCGGTCAGTTGTTGCTCAGTTAGGAGTAACCCGGCCTTGTGTTGGTAGAGATCCGGTTTGGTTCTCGGGGATGTCCATCCAGAGACATTCTCATGTGGCAATGGGAAGTTCCTTGGCCTGACCATTTGTTGGAAATCCAATTCCCAATACGAAACTTTTACGGTATTAGTTGTAGAACCTGCTATTCACTTATGGTGGTCACCACTGTTTGGATAGTAGCTATAGTAGGCATAGTTCGAAATGTCTATGTTGGCTAAGATTTATATTCTACTTTCGAAATATTTCTCTACACTATGCACTAGTAATAATATCAAATGTTATTTTAAATGCGTATCAAGCATCTTTGACTATCATAAGGAGAAATCTCCTCCGATTCTGCGTTTGCATTGTGTGTGTGTGCGGGAGGCCTTATGGTAGTCTCATTTTTAAAAGCATTTCGAATTCAAAATAAAAATATTCTTCTATTTTGATTTTAAAGATAAATAAACTGTTTTGAGTTCTCACACCAGTCACATGACTGACTTGGAGTTTATTGTTTTCCTTCCTAAACTCTGGGTGCCCACCAATTTCCACACGGGCAGTCAAGAGTTAAGGTTTATCAGGATATTCTGGATATTCTGGAGTTGCTGGAGGCAAGCTGGATGGCATGGCGTATTACTAGTTTATATAGTATTTCTTTTTCCGCTGCACTGTTTGATGTTGTATGTTGTTGTTGTACACTCTGATGATATGATGTAATGAAATATGATGAAATGTAATAACTGTAGTTCTTTGTTTAAAGATTATTCATTTATTATTATATGTTGTTCCGCTGCGAATTGTGAGATTCTACTGTTGTTATGTTGTTTCCTTTCTGTCCCGTTCTATTTTTAAAATTCTTCTATCTTCTATTTTTCAAATTCTCTGTTTTCTAAAAATTGTCTATCTTCTTTCCTCTCTATTTTCTATCTTTTCTCTCTTTTTCTTTTCTTAAATTCTTTTTAAAACCCATAACATCTCGGTTTTCGGCCTTTGATTTCTCGGCAGTCGATAAAGTGAGTATCGATGTCGGTTTTTCGGAGAACGAAAATCCCGTTTGTTACAGTTGGTATCAGAGCTGATGGTTAAGCGACAACCATGGTTCTGTAGGGTATTACTCATTAGAGATAGAGTCAGCAGTACTCTAGAATGAGTTTGAGTGTAATAATAGCTATGAGAGCGTATTTGTTAGTGAATATAAAATTTGTTTTATATTGTGATGATTGGTTTATTGAGTGGCATATGAACTTTCGTCAGCACAGCCTCGAAACTGAGCCGAAGGGGTTTCTAAACACTTGAATAGAACAATTCGACACGATATTGATTTTAAATTGGGTAAATGAAATGATTTTACCTTAAGTATATTTTATATATGAAGGAATAATTTTTCAAAATTATTAAAGTGTATGTAAGTTGATTGTTAGGTTGTTTGAATAATCTAAATAAAAGAATAATTGTATAAGTAAAAGAATTATAAGAATATGAATTATAATTAAAGTGATTTACAATTGTGAAATAAAACTTATATATATAAAAAGTGAAACTATATGAATATAACTTAAGATATGTTGAATGAAGTTGATTTTGGTATCAAACTAAATTAATAAGGTTAGTGATAGATGTGAACTTAAGATTATATAAATAAAATTCAACTTTAGAAATTGGATTGGATGATAATCAAATGAATGTAAATTAAGTTGATATGGAATAATGAATGTAAGTGTTAATTCATTAAATTCTAATGTTATATGATGTTAGTTGGATGTAGTTGGTTGATGGTTGAATGTATATTGCTATTGTTGCATTTGCTATGTGACATATATGGTTGTTATGTTGCTATATGTTGTATATTGATACTATTTTCATATATGTATGATTCTCATGTTGTTTGTTAAGTGATTAGTAGGTGCGGATTGCGTTTGCTTCGCATTTGGAGCTCGCTTTTGCGCTATATTAGCCGTATATGCTTGCTAATAAAAATATAAGGTACATATCTCGGATTAAATATCGTACTTTTATACTTTTTTCCCTGCGGGATGCCTCATTACTTGATGAGATGTATATTTGTGATATATATACTGTCATTTTTTTTCTTCGGATCGAGCCGCGCAAAGGAGACTATGGCGAATTTTTCCGAAAATTTAAGGCGTTAGAAAAATTTGAGAAAATTGGAAAATTTTGAAAACTTTAAACTTTGATATTGGAGTTGAAAGTTAAACAATAGTTTGTTTTTGAAAAGATAACTAAGTATGATTTGAAAACTTAGTAAAGATTGTAAGAAGTTTAATTATGAATTTTTGGAAAATTAATAGATTCTGTAACTTTTCTTACTTATAATTTCGAGGACGAAATTCTTTTAAGGGGGAAAGATTGTAACGACCCAGAATTTTTAATTATTAAAATTTGAGTATTTAATTTATTTTAAATATTTATAAGTGAATTTATTTAGTCGAATAAATTTTTTATTTGAATTATTGGATTTAATTGGATTATTAAATCGATAATTTAATATGTTAAATTATGGAAATAATTAAAAATTGAGTTAAAAATGATTGTAAATAATTTGGAAAATTTTATTTAATCATACTGGAGTTATAGAAATATTTTAGAACTTTTAAAATCGAATTAAAAGTTAATTTGTGAAAATTGAATATTTTAATATTTAATAATCGACTGTAAAATAGTCAATTTTTGAACAGTCTCAGAATTGAACGAAACCAGTTCCATTGGATCCGTAATAGTTAGTTATTACCGGATTTCAATTTTCGTGTCAATCGGAGTTATCGTTTGTCCGTGGCAGCTCGAAACGCATCGAATTATTTTTAATTTAAATTTGGCGAGTCAAAATAGCCATTTTTCAAAAAGTCTCGGATTTCGACGAAACCAGTTTCATCGGATCCATAATGTGATATTATTGTAAGGTTTCAAATTTCAAGTCAATTGGATTTACGGTTTGTCCTGTACAAATTAAAACGCCTAGAAATCGACTTAAATCGGTTTAATTTAAATTGAGCGTTTACAGCCATAACTCGCACATACTTCCGAATTAGCTTCCGAAACCTGTTCCATTGTGTCCGGAACGCGGGATAAACCCTAGGTACGCTGGTTACGACGTGTAAATCGGAGTTCGGAATTCCCGGGATGAATAGTGTTTACGCTTGGTTTTCTATAAATACACCACACACACAAATAAAAATAAAATTAAAAACAAAACCCTAATCCAATAACTGCAGCCGCCACCTATAGATGAATGGCCAGAAAATCATCAACTTCATCCCTCTAGATCTTCCAATCCGTCAACAATTAGAGGAAGTTGTCAACATGAAAGTTGGAGAGGGGAGTGAGAGCTACGTTGTGAACGGCTATGATCGGAAACGGAGCAACGGAGAGGGAGAAAAGGGGCTGCGATTACCATCAGGTCGGCACGCAAAACGAGGCGCATCTTAGGGCCGAGCTTGCTGGGGTTAAGGCCGAACCTAGCTTGAGTCGAGAGCTTCGTCATGGCGTTGGTGTGATCGAGTATCGTCGTGTGATTGTGGAGTATTATTTAACCCTAATTCATGTTGAATGGGTTCATGGTTCGGCCTCAAACCTGTAGCTTCTTGCGTGAGGAAGATGGTTGCGTCCTAGGGTCCAGATGGGAGCAAGCAAGATCCAATGGCTATGGCTTGATTAGGTTTAAATTAGAAAGTTATATTGTAATTTATATAATTAAAACTCGTGTAACTTCAAAATTTGATATCTTTTTCATACGAGGTCGAAAAAATGCAAACCCAGTTGCGTTGGAATCGTATGGACGAGCACTACGCGATGGAGTTGGTTTGGAGTCGTTTGGAGTTAGTGAGAATTTCGGGTAAAATTAAACGCGCGTTTAATTTTATTCGAAATAAAAGCTGAAACGAAATTGAAACCAAGGTGAGAACTTCTCACTCAATCGAATAGATTTCGATTTTATTTTAAATAGTTAGATTTAAAATATTTGAATGCATGTTTGAATGATGACTGTAAATTTTTGATTGTTAGAATAGACGTTATGCGCCGTTAGTAAGCGGATGTTATTTATTAAAAACATATATCGCGAATATTTCATAAACAGTGAAATTGGTATTATATATAATAGCAATATATATATATTGGCATATGTATATATTGGAGTTGATTGATTTCCCGCATTTTTTGTTTAGCGGATGAGACCCTATTACGCCGTTATTAAGCGAATAATATTTATTAAGAACATATACCGCGATAATTTCGTACTGGAGCGAAATTGGTATTGTGCTAATGTTTTTGGATGCAGGAAACAGGTTGGAGGGATCCAACAGGATTCCTCAACAGTTTTTATTTTATTTCAGATATTTTGATATTTGATGGATTTTCATATTGATATATGATATCGTTGTTTGTCGTGATTGACTATTTGGTGTGTAGCATCATTGGACCCAGATTTTGGGATTTTAAAATGATTTTAAAAGTGATTTTGAAAATATACTATATTTTTGGAATTGATCCATTATAAATAAATAAACGTTATAATTTTTGAAGTTATAAAAATTATGGTTTTTGTGAAATATAGTAAAAAAGCTGATTTTTAGAAATACGATTAAAAGTTGATTTTTAAGAAATATGAACTAATGATTTTATAAAATAATTTAGATTGGATTTTTGAATATATGATAAAAGTTTAAATATAGGATTTATAAAATTTGATTATTTTATAAATCGAAATGATGAAATTATAAAGGAATTTAAAGACGTTTTAGAATAATAATATAAACTGATTTATATTAAGAGATTTATAAATGGATATTTATAAATTGAAATATAGACATTATAAAACGAGTTTTTATATGTGTTTGAATGTAGTGAAAATGAATTTCATAAATGAATGAAATTTATAGAATTATAAACTGTGAAGTTATAAATGAAATTTATAAATAGTAAGATTTATAAATTTGTGAAGTTAATTGAAGAATAGATTTGGTTAAATAAATGAATCTTATAAGTTATAAGATTTATAATTATGAAGTTTAAAGAACGATTTTGTAAAATAATCGTTTTATAAGCAATTGACTTATAATATGAACTTTTAGTTTATAATTGAGATATGAAATCAAATAGGTTAATAAAGGAATTTATAAAAAAGAAGTTTTTATAAATAAATAGAAACGGAATTTATAAACGCTGTTTTATAAATCCGCAAACGACTTATTTTGATAAGTTAATTGTTATAACCTATTAATGGAGTTATATTCACGTTGTAAACAGTGAATAATCCTTTAAGTTAAAAAGAATAGAAATAATGGAATTTGTGAATATAGTATATTCACGTTTTTGAATAGTGAATAAGACGTTAAAGAAATGTTTTGAATGTGATATTTTAAATAGAATTAAAACGATCTAACGATGTTTTAAAAGGTGTTGAGATTCGAAACCATAGATTTCAACATTGATTGTTGAAATAGACGTTTTCGAGAAATAAAAGGAAATGTGGACTATAACACTGTTGTTATAGTAAATGATTTCCGAAAGGAAATGTTTTGTATAGTATTGGGATTTATATATCTATTTAATTTCGAATCCCTATACTAGTGATTTTGGGTTGTTGTAACGATGTTTTACGCAACATTCGTTTTGGCCCAAATAAATATGTTAAGTGAATGATTTCCTTAAAAGAATAAAAGATATACTTAATTTGATTTAAGTATATTGAATATTTTCTAAGTGTTGAAAATAAAAGAGATTTGTGAATTACTTATGAATAAATAAGTATGGAAACGTTTTCCAATATGAAGTGAATATTTAGAAATTATCTTTTTGAGGATAAATTGAAATGAATTATTGAAATCGTATATGCACGAATATTTTGAAATATAAATTCATTATGGAATTTATATGTGAAAGTGAAACTTGTTAAAAATAAATATTGATTTATTTTTGAAGTGTTGAAATTATATATATCTTGTAAAGATATTTTGGAAAATAAATAATTTGGAAAATTATTTGGAATCTGGTGATGTGTGCATATCCAGTGATAGTTCAATAACCGACTATCAGTATTTCCCTTTGAATGGGTATTTGATGTGAATTGATTGAATTTGAATGCACACTTATTTTTGAATAAGCGCTCACTATTCGGGTTAACCGGGAAAGGACCATGGGGTCGTATAACCCATTCCGAATATGTGATACGTCGTTGTGAATTGCATTGAAGATCGGTGTTGAAGACCCGGTATTTGCGAAAGCGATAGGATGACCTATCGATTGACTCTGCACCGAGTAGCTACGGTATTGAGTTCTCCATATGTGATGGTGAATCCGATCAGGATTGTGAATATCCGGATTGCAAGGACTTCTTTGTAAGTGCCTTCGGTTCTGTTCGAGCCCGGAACAGACTTGTATGGATTGTATGCCTGACATTACAAGTTGAGATATAAAGCCGATTTCTTTCAAATATATTTCTGTTGGTGGCGGAGAATTTATTCTCTTTGCTTAACACCCTTCTTTGAGACGTATGTGCTCAAAGGTTATATAGTTGAAGTTATCAGCGATATATTCCCAGTTTGGTAATGTGACATGCTGAGTGATGCTGAAATGATCATTGTGTTGATTATTTGGGATAGGATCGTTTATTTGATCGTCTATCCTTGTGATCATTGTGTTGATCATTTGTTGACCCAAAGCATGGCTTTTGTATAAAGTATGTTTTGTGGACGTGAATTCGTCGAGCCTCACACACCGTGAATGGTCAAAACAGGAAAGAAGCAGCAAGGTTATGAGGGGTAGCACCCTTTAGGATGTGTCCATTTCCTTCTGGAAAAGGGTGGTATCATGGTATGGAGCCCAGATACTTACTCATGTTGAAAACACTTTATGATTGTGTGAATTGATTACGAGCGCTCGGTTGATAAAGGTCCCAAAGGACCGGGGGATGGCATATTCGGTCAGTTGTTGCTCAGTTAGGAGTAACCCGGCCTTGTGTTGGTAGAGATCCGGTTTGGTTCTCGGGGATGTCCATCCAGAGGCATTCTCATGTGGCAATGGGAAGTTCCTTGGCCTGACCATTTGTTGGTAATCCAATTCCCAATACGAAACTTTTACGGTATTAGTTGTAGAACCTGCTATTCACTTATGGTGGTCACCACTGTTTGGATAGTAGCTATAGTAGGCATAGTTCGAAATGTCTATGTTGGCTAAGATTTATATTCTACTTTCGAAATATTTCTCTACACTATGCACTAGTAATAATATCAAATGTTATTTTAAATGCGTATCAAGCATCTTTGACTATCATAAGGAGAAATCTCCTCCGATTCTGCGTTTGCATTGTGTGTGTGTGCGGGAGGCCTTATGGTAGTCTCATTTTTAAAAGCATTTCGAATTCAAAATAAAAATATTCTTCTATTTTGATTTTAAAGATAAATAAACTGTTTTGAGTTCTCACACCAGTCACATGACTGACTTGGAGTTTATTGTTTTCCTTCCTAAACTCTGGGTGCCCACCAATTTCCACACGGGCAGTCAAGAGTTAAGGTTTATCAGGATATTCTGGATATTCTGGAGTTGTTGGAGGCAAGCTGGATGGCATGGCGTATTACTAGTTTATATAGTATTTCTTTTTCCGCTGCACTGTTTGATGTTGTATGTTGTTGTTGTACACTCTGATGATATGATGTAATGAAATATGATGAAATGTAATAACTGTAGTTCTTTGTTTAAAGATTATTCATTTATTATTATATGTTGTTCCGCTGCGAATTGTGAGATTCTACTGTTGTTATGTTGTTTCCTTTCTGTCCCGTTCTATTTTTAAAATTCTTCTATCTTCTATTTTTCAAATTCTCTGTTTTCTAAAAATTGTCTATCTTCTTTTCTCTCTATTATCTATCTACCTTCTTCTTCTACCTTTTCTTTTCTTAAATTTTTCTCAAAACCCCTAAGGGTTCGTATTTTCGTTCATCTTGAATTAAACAAAGGAGATTAGTGTCTATTCAAGGAGTACGGACTTACGGGTCTTTACATAAACATTTAAATTGTTAACCTTAAATTACAGTTACTATATCTAATTCCTACATTTACTCAAATAAAATCTTAAGACTTTTATTTCATTCTAAATTAGATTAGAAATCATATTAAATTAACTCATTTAATATCATCAAATTTAACGGGTCGTTACAATGAGAAAGATTTCTCACGTGAAAAATGAAAGGAATACATGGCTAGGCAAAGGAATGAACGACCAAAAGCAATGAAAAGCCAAAAGAAAGATAAAAGGACAAGGGTAATGAAAAGTCACCAGAAAATGAAAGGGTTTTGTCTCCTTGTATTTCCATTTCTTTTTAAATCAAAATAAACAAAATAAAAATCAAGTAAATAAAAATAAAAAAATAAAAAAATAAAATGGAAATGAAAATAAAATAATATATTAGGAAAATAGAAAATACATCATTTAATTGAAACTGGAATTCAAAATTGTAAACAATATACAATTAACATTCAAAAATTTATAACAACACTTTTAAAATGTTTTAAAAATAAAATATATGCATAACATGACATGTTACAAAAATGAACATGATTTGACAAACAAAAATATTATTTATAAAAATTAAAATAAACAATTTTGTTAAATAAATCAATTTACATACAATATTGTAAAAAGCATAACTTTCACAATATAAATCGGATTTCAACGAAACATAAAGTTGTATTCCTAAAATTTTATTTATTTTATTAATAAAAGATAAAATTAAAAAATTCATAATTTTAAATTATAAATTTAAAAGTCAAAGTTTGACTACATTGACCAAAATTCACATTTTTGGAAAATATTCTATTTATTCATGCTTGAAATTATAATTCACATACAAATCAAAATTTATATTTAAATATGAAATTAATCATTCTAATAAATAAAATAAAGTTTTAAAATCAAAAATTCAATTTAAAATAATTAAAATAATCATAAAATACAGGGTTGTTACACTCTCCCCCACTCAAAACTTTTCGTTCTCGAAAAGGAATGAGGTACAGGAAAGCACAGAAAAAGATAGAATGAAATAGGATTAAGACAAGATGACAAGAAGATTAAAATTATACCTAATAACTGTTGTTATAGGTAAGTTTAACAATATGGAGATGAACTTCCCAATGTCCTCTAGAATCAAGAACACAAGCGTGAAAGAAAACCTCTAGAATTAGATTCACCCTTCCACTTGACCGACGGTCTGACGATGGCAAGCAATTCTCATATTCAAAAAAGAGCACCAAAGATTATCAAAGATTATAGAAAGATTTCTAAACAGACTGGTATAAGCAATAGCCTTTCCATTCTGTAGCAAGATAAAGGAAATAAGGACAACCAAAAGATAGTTTGAAAAACAAAATAAGATAATAAATTTGAAACCATGAAGATTCCAACTTAAATTGAAAATTAAATTTTACATAAGTTAAATAAAGCTTAACCATCTCTAATTTGGTCATCTTATCATCCAATTATCTTAAATTAACAATCTCAAAAATCATGGATTTGAAAAATCATTTATTATACTCAAAATGTACTTAATAAATTTAATTCTTCTTTCTTCCTAATTAAAAATTGAATTTATTCCTCTCAATATACTTATCACCTATATTAAATATATTTATACTTATTATAACTGCTTTAAATTTATTCTTAGTTCCTTTAACATCATATATATTATAAATTATTCCATTACCCTTTTTCTTCATTTACCTCTGTTAATCCTTTTATAACTAAAATTTAAGTGCATAACATTTATTATAACCACTCAAAATTTATTTAATAAAAATCATTTTATATTGTATATTATCCAATTACATATTCAACTTCTGTATAATGTAGGTAAGTTATATTGGAATGAAATTGTGTATTATACAAATAAAACTTTCCAATTTAATCATTTCAAGCTTGAATATTTATCCGAATCTTGAAATCATACTTGAAATCATCCTTCAAGATAAAATTTAGGAATTAAATTTTCGATAAATTCCAAACTATTTAGGGATAAATAAATGCACATATACTATATATATATCCATTCAAATTTAAATCATATATCGACATATGTTATAAATCCAGTCTTATTTAAGAAATTCAAATCAGTTAAATTTCCCAAAACAAAACTGTAGCAAGTCTACAGAACGGTCATTTCACTTTGAAACTCGAAAATGAACGTCGATGATGCTGCAGTCATCACCGAAATTATTTTCCAGCGACAAAGAGAAGAGCACTAATTTTAAACTTTAAAATTCTTTGGAAACAAATTCTATTTGAAAATACTATATATAAAATATCCTTTTAAAACTTTAAATGCAAGGTTTGAAACCATTGGAAATTAAACTCTCAAAATCTCGTTTTAAATTTATTTTTAAATTTCCAAATAAATTTATAACCATGTTTTATAGTTCAATTATTTATATATGAAACAAGAGATAATGATATATAAAATCAATTATTATTTCTTAACAACCAATTCAATAAAATCCAGAAAAAGATTTATAATATAGTTACAAATTCTATTTCATTACTAAATTTGAAAAAACATATTGTGTCTGTTTGCTCTGTTCAAGTGTTTTGGAAATCTTATCGATAGCGTTGATCAGACGAATCGATTAGAAACCCAAATCAACATCAATAACTCAAACAACATAATATATAAAACATTTAAATATTAGTTTACAAATACACTTCAAGAATGTTTTGAAGATAAGTTGGAAACAAAGATGAGATGATTAAATAACATAATAGGAAGATGGATAAGCATATATAAATCGCGGGCAACCTTAACCGGGTCAACCGTGACTTAAAGAATAAGATCGATGTGGATTTCTGGGGAAAATCAACATTCGATCTCTAGAGATAGAATTTGGATAACAAGAGATACTAGCATCTAAACCGAGGATATAAAAATCTCTGGTGAATCGATGCTATTGTAAAGGAGTTTCACACCGTTACAAATCAATTTGAGATTGGCGAGAGCGCTGACTCACTATAAAGATCATTCGAAGTAAGAGTTATAGGATACTCCAGAATCAAATGAAGACGAATAGCGAGGGACATGAATGGATTTTGGAACCGCAGGGAACAGTCCAAAATTCAAAGGAATCGAATCAAAAAGGAAGGGATTCAAACTCGAATGAAAGTGATTCTGTAAATACAATTACCATACATGCTGAATTTTGCCTAGAGCTAGCGAAGCTCTGATACCAAATGTAACGACCCGATATTTTCAACCATTCGCATCCACACATGTCAGACTTGAATTGCTTAATATACCGTGTTGTAAATAAAATTTGGAAAATCTCAGAATATACAGTAAATAAATAGTCGTAGATCATAGACACAGAGTAAATAATAATGCAGTGAAATTAAAAGAGATAGTAGTTCATGAAGTTACTATGTAAAAATAAGATACATCAAAGTTAAACAAGATACAACATAAGAGTAACAAGATACATCAGGTACAAATCAGAATACATTACTGAAATCACTAGACCGAAAGCAAAATAGATGGTCGGATCTTCAAGAAAAGCTCCAACTCTGAAGGTGAATCTTGAAAGCTAAATCACAGAGTATGACTCGAGCGTAAAGCAAAAACACAAAACACTCGAGTCAGGACATAAATACTTATAAACTGTAAATCAACTCAAATGAACAGTAATAAAATGCATCAGTAACTTAAAGGATGCTTGGGATTGCCCATCCTTTAAGGATCCGTTAAACTATTTACTATGCAGTAATATTGCGCTATTATAATAGTGTCTATAGTAAAATAAACTTACTTTTAAATAGCATTGAAGGGTTACCCATATAACCCCCAACACGTAATAATCCCAGTAGTCCATCCAGTATCGGCATATCTCTAGATCGGGAGACTACCCTAAATACTCTATGGGCTACGGGAGAAAAACAAACTCATAGTAAAGGCTCGGTATGGAAGGTGACACGGCACAACTAGGCACTGCCAGGGTAGATATACCAATTATGCTTCCGGGCTGGTGGTAACGCGTAGGAGCCACTACCGTCCACCTCGGAACACACTCCCAAATCAAAATCGAAGGATGGCCATCAAATCAACCACAAGATAAGAGTATAGTATCGAAGGAATGTGTCTGATCGGAGGAATGACCTCACTTGGCCCGTCGATCGCTCCTGTTTTAGCCACCTTATACAAACTCATGGGAGTTTGGTCCATGTTCATACCTCAATAGGATCGTTGCCACCATCCTACTTCATTTTGGAATCTCCACCGCGCACACGGTTGTCAAAGCGGTTTTCGTAGTTGGCAGAGAGTATGACAACTTTCGATCCCGGTCTCTTTAACGACCAAACGTTATTAGAACGTCGTGGTCATTTCAAAATAGTTTATACTTTAAAAATCAAATCATTTCATTTCAAAACTACATCCCTTTCAAAATAGTTTATACATCGAAACCAAAACCATTCTTATTTCAAAACTATATCCAAATCAAAATAGTTTGTCATTGCCATTTCAAACATATATTCACCTTTCAAAAATCATAATACTTTCAAAGTTATAACTCTTTCGAAACCAAAATACTTGAAATAATTACACTTTGAATATCATAACATTTCGAAATCATACATTTGAAATCATGAAGCATTGCTTTAATTACAATTTATTCAATTCAACCCAAATTTTCAAAATTTCAATTTAATTCAATTCAAACCATCACTCCAAAGCTTTAAATATACCATATTTCAAAATTAAATTTTATAATTTCATATATCTCAAATTTAACTTAATTATTACTTAATTTTGAACTGTTCATTTCATAAATCCAATATTTTTCAATAAACTCAAATTACAAGTAAACCAAATATCCTTTCATACAAATATATACTTCAAATATTCATTTATCAAAATCAAATATCATTCCAAATTCACATTCTTTATCGAATAAAGATTTATATCATTCAAAACTATTCCACAATCATTAAAATATCATATCCTTCAAAACCTTATTATCAAATCATTATTTGGATTCAATTTCAACTAGTTAAATTTAAATATCATTTAAAAATCAAATATGTCATTCATTTATTATTTCAAATATCATTACAAAATACATTTCAAAAATTCATTCAAAAATTCATTTATCGCATTACATTTCATTCCATTTAACACGTAGCAAAGTAACCATTATTTAAATTCAAATTTAATTTAAATTCCTAAAAAATTCAAATTTAAATATTAAATTATATTCAAAACTCCTTATATTTCACAAATAATCAATTTCCAAAAGTTAAATGATTTAATACTTTAAAATATAACTCAAACAGTGTTAAAATCTATAACATTTCAAACATTGTCAAAATATAGCACGACAACATTTATAAAGTGCTATCGTAGCTTATAGTTTCCAAAATAATTTAGTTTAGGAACAACGACATTTATAAAACGGCGTAATAGATATTTAGTTATTTCAAACATAGTTAAATTCAAAAACAACAACATTTAAAAATGATGTCATAAGACCATAGATTGTTGGGAAACGCTGTTAATAAAATTCCAGATTTTATTATAACTTCAAAAACATTAACACTCCGAATTCTTATCATTTAAATTTATAAATCATATTTCTAGACTTTAAAATTTCACATTTAAATAACTTTAACATATGGTTTATCACAACAAAAATTTGAAAATCAAATATTAAATTTAAAAACTCAATTCATTTGTTAAGTCAAAATTTCACTGTTTATTAACTTATAAATGTAATAAAACTTAATATTTTACTTCAAATATCATTTCAAAACTTTAAATTTAATTTTCATTATTTACTTACATTTTAAAAATAAAATTTAAAGTCAAAATCACTTTAAATTCACAATTTCAAGACTTAATATTTAATTTTCTTAAAACAATAAAATATATATTTTTAAATCAAATTTCATACTTTTAAAAATACATATCTACATGAAAATCATTTCAAAATATACCACGGGGTCTGTATATAATTTTCTAACCTAGGTCAAGTGATACAGGTATGTATCATTTCAATCCGCAATTTACAAAGAAAAATCCAGGTTTTATCATTTCAAATCCGCAATCCCAAGTCAAATAAAATACAGGAAAAATCGCTCAGGCCTATCGTTTCAGCCCATAATGATTTTTCCCTATTCTAAAGTCTGTTCGAGTAATTATCATTTCAACGCATAGTGATTTTATTCTATAGGAAACTTGTAGTGTAAATATATGCATAAACAATATAAACAGATACACTAACATGTAAATGTCACAATATAATGTCAAATATTAGATGTCAGGTGATAATTAACAGAGTTAACATGGTAAAAACATGGTATAACATATCATATCATCATCATTAACTTGCATAACATTTTTAATTTACTAAACACTTGTCATTAATTCACTAATTCATAAGTAGAAATGTCAGAGTGAGAAAGACTCGCCTTTTCGATGCTAGAGACCACTACGACACACAAAACGATTCTAAAGGCATGAAAAGCAAAATACAGCATGACTTGATTCAAATGAGAGAGAGCCAAGATATGATCTTGTAAGCAACAAACCAAACAAGACAACGCAACACATGAATATACAACACAAAATAATATTGAACAAGTTGAAGTACAAAGCAACAAAGACAAGACAGCTCAACCTTGCCTTAACCACTCCACTGCTCGACCATAAGGGATCTTTTGCTCGGCCATAGGAGATCATATACTCAGACTTTATCATGCTTTGGCTCGGGTTAAGCATCAATACTCATGGATACAAGGAAGATGTGAAGTGTTTGTGGTTGCAACATGGAAAACAAAAGGAACAAGGCAATAAAAAGAGTTTTTGAGCATATAAGGCTCGACTATGACATCATCGGGCTCGGCTATGATCAAGTATTGGTCTGGACATGCCTGAAATTGCGGTCATAGGAATTGAACTTGCTGGTGGTGGAGGCTAAGGGGGTGGCCGTGGCAATATACGGTGGGTAGGGTGAAGTATTGGCTCGGCTAGCATGGTTTTGTGGAGTTTGTGCAAAGCTTTTGTGGTGATGGTTTCATCCAATGGTCATGTTCAGATCTGGACAAGGGGAAGGTGATGATGCTGACGTGGCTGGTTATGGTGGAGAAGATGATGGTGATGAAGGAGTAGTGGCCTAGCAAAGCACAAGAAAGATCAAGTCAAAATCAATGTAAAATAAGAAGAAAAATAAGAAAGAAGCCATAAAAAAAACTTACAAAATTTTCTCTCAAGAAGGAGTGGCCGTGAGTTTATGAGACGAGAAAGATTTCTCACGTGAAAAACGAAAGGAATACATGGCTAGGCAAAGGAATGAACAGCCAAAAAGTAATGAAAAGCCAAAAGAAAGACGAAAGGATAAGGGTAATGAAAAGTCACCAGAAAATGAAAGGGTTTTGTCTCCTTGTATTTCCATTTCTTTTTAAATCAAAATAAACAAAATAAAAATCAAGTAAATAAAAATTATAACTGAACAAAATAAAGTGGAAATGAAAATAAAATAATATCTTAGGAAAATAGAAAATAAATAAAGAAAATACATTATTTAATTGAAACTGGAATTCAAAACTGTAAACAATATACAATTAACATTAAAAAATTTATAACAACACTTTAAAAATGTTTTAAAAATAAAACATATGCATAACATGACATGCTACACAAATTAGAATATGATTTGACAAACAAAAATATTATTTATAAAAATTAGAATAAACAATTTTGTTAAATAAATCAATTTGCATACAATATTGTAAAAAACATAACTTTCACAATATAAATCGGATTTCAATGAAACGAAAAACAGTATTCTTAAATTTTATTTATTTTCATAATAAAAGATAAAATTAAAAAATTCAAACATTTAAATCATAAATTTAAAAGTCAAAGTTTGACCACATTGACCAAAATTCACATTTTTGGAAAATATTATATTTATCCATGTTTGAAATTATAATTCACATACAAATCAAAATTTATATTTAAATACAAAATTATTCATTTTAATAAATAAAATAAAGTTTTTAAATCATAAATTCAATTTAAAATAATTAAAATATATAATTAAAATAATCACAAAATACAAGATTGTTACATATGCCATATCTCATGTGTTGTTTTGCATCCAACAAGTTGTGGTAACAAACTTGCACTCATAGATGATAATAGCCATGAACCAATAAAACTGTCTTGCCTCTGATGTATTATATAATCTTTATTACTTATGAGCTTTCCATCTTGATCTGCAGTGAACTTGGGTGGAACACTTATGATTCCAAGAACATAATCTTCAATTCCATATCCTCCGATTGTAGTTTCTATTTGAAATTTCCACAGCAAGTAGCTTGATTCTTCCAATTGAATAGTGAAGGCTTGACTTTGTGGCTTAATGATGGAATTCATGAGTTCTTGGGTGATATTGGATTAAGTTTGAGCAGTTCTTGGAGTGATTCTTGGTACAGAGGTTGATGATGCAGCAACATCCTCTTCAGCCATGATGATCAGATTAAATCAAGAATCAAGAACAGGGATAAGTGAGGTATACAGGTGAAAATGATGGATAGACTTCTCTGATTCACCTTTCTGTCTGGTACAGATCAGGTAATTTCTTCAATTGATTAACTTCTTTGATGAACACTGATGCAGCCAGTTGAATGGTGAATGATGAGTGCTGACATCTCCTAACATGGCACAGCACGGTGATCAGATGATAAGAACAGTGATGTATTCTTGAATCTCAGATGATGATCTTCGATCTGATAAGATCCAATCGTGCAGCCTATTCTCAAATGATGAGATAGACTTTGATGAGGATATGGCAGGGCACAACGCTGTTAAGTGAGTTTATAGCTCTGATACCATGAAAGATTTTGTAACAGAATGCTGAAACGAAAGCTTTATTGATAAACTGAATTATTTGATACAGAGAGATAATAATACTTCATTGTACATTGCTTGCTATTTATATACAGAGTTTATATGCTAAGTGGGCTTGCAATTGGACAGCCCATATCTGTTATATTTCCTCTATAAACAAGGGCTTGAATGAGAGTCGTTGAGATCTGATTGTGTGGTTGAGATTGCTTGAGTAGAGCTGTGTCTTTATATACTTACCTATTCCTTATCTATTCTCATTCTCTTATAAAAACAAACTCAGTAACTACTCATAGGAGGATGCAGTATGCACTGGCTCAAAGCGTACATAAATTGGTAATTGTATCCCTGTAAAGGCAAAGAGAATCAAGGCCAGTAACTCTGAATGTAGGGATGAGTTAATGCCAAATCTACTTTCTAATGCTGCATACTCCAACAAAATAATTTTGGAATTAGACCCGAAAAAAAGAAGCAAACTAAGAGTTTGGTGAAGAAGAGTCATCAAGTTCAGTACAATGGATTAGAAGATGGTGCGGAAACAGGTGAAAAAAGAAAATTGCAAGTGTGAGTGCACTGGCAATGATGTGCAAACACACAAGGCACGACCGGTTCAAGTTCAAGAGAAAATCAGGTTCTGTTATAGCAAGGCGATGTTCAGGAATGCAACAGTGATATTCAACTTTGCAGTGTGCATCGTCTAATGGAATTTGCCTCTTCCACTTGGAGAAAAATATGTATCAATCTGAATGCACTTCCAAGCATTTTGAAATATAAAAAGTTATGTCTATTAGAAAAAAGATTCATGTACTTACCATTTATTGTGGTTAGACTGTTCAAGCAGTATAAAATATAAGTACGAAGTTTTATGTATAAATCAAGAGGTTTACCATAACAACTTATTCTTGTTATATATTATCATATTATTATTTTCAAATTATCTCTGTCATTCTTTGACTATGGTTATTCATAAAAATGCGTGACAATATATTTAACTAGGTAAAGCATTCGAAGCAATCACATGAGAAAAGTATTATAAAGGGCACTAAGATATGAGTTAAATCTTAAGTTTTTCATAGAGTAATAACGTCTTATGTTTCATTAGCGTTATTATGCTTTTTTAAATCTTTATACAACCTGATTTCGACATTTTATTCTTCTCCGATATTGTTACCTGGCTTTGCCTCTGGATACTAACTCATTAACGAGTTACATATTTAATGTTATCTAACCAACTTTGGTCTATGTCTTAATTGAATTAAACAAACTCCAATTCTCTGTGGTATATGAAATACTAAAGATTTGGACTTTGAATTATCACGTTACTTATGTAGTAATATGATCAACCTTTAATTGATTAGAACCATATTCATCATTGATAGTTTCTTCTTCGTTGATTTTCCTTTTGGTTTCTTTTGTTGTTCGCTGCATACAGCTTGTTGAAATATGTGACATAATATATCAATTCATAGAGGACATCATGTATTTTGTCATAGTGAAAACCATTTGCAAAATGAATATCGCATTTGGAAGTTGCAGTCAAACAATAGTGAGAAACATGCTGAATTGGTACAATACATTGTAAACCATTTTAACCAATCAACCAGCTCAAGGCACCATTTTGATCCTGGTGTGATCCCGAATCATCTTTTCTCTACTGGATAATTTTGCATTGTGTCGATCTATATAAAACATGGTGTTCAAGATATTAAGTAATCAATCTTTATCACTTTCTCAATAATAATAATAATAATAATAACTAGTACAAACACATGATAACGGGAAGCCAACCGTTTGATTACATATATATTTTCAAAAGAAAAATTAGATAATGAATTTTTTATTAGTTTTAGTTAAACAGTAAAGGATAATAATGATAAT
The DNA here is from genome assembly GCA_030765085.1 of Allium cepa. NCBI lineage: Eukaryota > Viridiplantae > Streptophyta > Magnoliopsida > Asparagales > Amaryllidaceae > Allium > Allium cepa. The sequence continues at coordinate 834,823,725 of CM060941.1, forward strand.
ATATTGACAAAATTTAGAATTGGAGAGAATTAAGGAAACATTTGGAGAGAGAACAATGTAAACGACATTAAAGAGAGATTGAAGAAGACGTGTTACTTATTATTTTGACTTCATACAATATAGTTTTGCAGGCTCATAGTAGACAAACCTCCCTAACGGTTGGTTTGACAAAAATTATAATATTTCTTTTTCAAAGTCGATTTTTACGTGATGATCACATGGATGATGAACCATTATAATATTTTTGGCAACCTTTTATTTGTTACCTTTTCAGTTTGTAATATTATCTGCATTTGGATTGAGTTGTGAATGGTGTTGAATTGGCTTTTTTGGAGATTGCCATTGATTTTTTGTTCCCTCAATTTGAAAGATTTTTTAATATTTGGATTAGGGTTACATTTGGTATCATCATGAAGCTGATAAGCACCATTGTCCTAGTGGTTAAGTGATTTGGCTTTGCTACGAGAGGTCATAAGTTCGAAACTTGCGTAGCGTGATTCAACGTTAATTGACATGTGATATGTTATCACAGTGATTTGCTGTATATAAAGTACTATTTCAAAAAAAAAACAAAAAAACAAAAAAAAAACATCCCGAAGCTTGCAACATGTCAGTTAAAATGGCTATATCATAGGGAGGTCGAGGTTCAATTGTTTCACCATATATTAAAGATTTAAACAAAGTGTTTGGATCAAACCTGTGATAGAAATATGTAATGTTGGTAACGATTTCTAAAAATGACAATGGAAGATAAGGATGACTAAAGAGAAATCATGTACATATGGCCGTACTAATACACATATTAGCCTATGGATATCTTGGATGTTAGAAGGAAGAGATGGAATAATAAGCTTTCACAACTCTTCAACATGCTATGGAAGAGAATGTAAGCTTTGAGATTAGCAGCGGCATAACTACTAAGGATGTTTGAAGTAAGCCCGAAAAATAGTATGTGAAAAAGACACAAATCGTCTGATCTTGTTTCGGACTTTTTTCACCTGAAATATGAAGGAAGAATGTTCGTTGAGGGTGTACTAAAATACTCTTGATGGTTTGTTGACGAAAATGATGTGGTATATTTGAAGATTATGGAATCGATTAAAAATTATTTTATTGTATACGTTACATGAACGATATACGTGGTTCGATAATAGTTTAACCTCCAATAAGAATAAATTTTCACTTAGCAATGATAAGGTTTTGCTAGGAGCTGTGCAATAAATGAAGTAAGATAGTAATCATGGTCTATTTGTAGAATTGAGGAGGGAAAGTAACCAGGCATGCATTCCATGTTAAGAGATTTAATGGTAGATAGCAAAGTAAATTGACAGACCCACCGTTTCATTATTGTAAGAAACAAAGTCACAAGAAATATAAGTCTCCAGGTAAGGAGGAAATAGCTGCATCTTTATTTATCATAGTGCATGTAACGACCAACCTTTTCGAGCCTCAAAATTTGACACTAATATATCTACGATATTCACGTGTCGAACGTCCAAGTGTCGAAAAACAGATTGTTGGGTGAAAGAAAAGAAAAGACAAAACTGAATCTCACATTGTAATGAGTAACTTATAATATACACATGATTTTTATAAAAAGAAAACGGTAATATGCATACATCAATCAGAGTAAACTAATCCATCATTAGGCTAGATAATTATAACAACCTGTCTACACAAATGTTGATAAATACAAAATAAAAAATATAGTGAAAATAAAAGATAGGTGAATACGTCTTGGAGGCATTCAGCTTGTATCTTGAAGCTACAAAGCATCAATAACTAAATATGAAAATATGCTTGGGTTGATCCGAGCATTATAGGAAAACAATGGATGAATCATTTTGGTGAACTAGCATAAGAAACACAATTCATCTGAATTTTTAATGTCATAAAACATTTAAAAATAAAGGTATCTCATAATACCGCGCGACATGTAAATACGGATGAGTTTTTGCCTTACAATAACCAAACCATTTCTATAAGAATTCTAGTGGTATTATACTAATGCCTAGGGTTTAAAATAAATATTTAATCATAGCTGAAATGGTTACATTAATTACTTTCCAACATATTAAGTATACAACTAAGTCCATAAAGGCACGTATTGCGAAATGTATTTCATATAATGAAAAGGCACAGGGGTACCACTTATCACGGTATACCTCTAGAAAAATATAAAGTCTACCGAGGCCGAAAAAAACATTTTGTACCCCTGCCAACATAAAACAGACCCACCCTTCCTGGATAGTACAGAATATGTCATCACCCTGGTTGCTTTGCAACCTTTTTCTTCAAGCTTGCAACATACATAAAATCATAGATAGTGATCTAGAAGGATGATGGCGTACCCTAATGGGTGCAATCCATATAGCCCTGCTGCATATCCTCTGTTTTAGTCATTCTCGGGTGTTAGGGTTGATGCAACGTTTTACCCTTTTAGGAATTCCCACTTGAAATATTAACAGTATTCTCGAGGCATAATGCAATGCCAACATTCATCCATAAAAGTTGTTCATGATTTGAATAAATCGAAGGCACCACATCTACTCATCCATTTTGGAATCATCCTTGGGATAATTATCAAGTAGCCCTTGCACTTCAAAAAACTCCGTTTTCGATCATCTTCAAAGTGTTTTAATTCGAACGCTTATGAAGTTTCGAAGTGGTTTTCGGATAACATATCCGATCTCGGTTTCCCCGAACTAACAACTAATAGTTTTCAATTGACATAATCCCAGTTCTTTCAGAAGTAAGAAGACTACATCAGAGTCCTAAAGGGATACCCAATATGACCCTTAAAGCTAGAAACGTTTCACCGAAATAAGTTCTCCCGTGGAATCTCAAACCGTTTGAACACATGAAGCTCACATATACTTGCTAAGTCAAAACTGACTAACATTTGATAGTCGGTTATTTAACTATCAAATAAGCAAATAATCAAACTGGATGTTTAATTCCATATAGAAATAAAGCATGATTAAGCACACGTAGCACGATCAAGTCACATAAACGACATAATCCCCCTTTTTATTTAATTAATCCTTCATTAATTAAATCTCTATTATTAGTAAAACTCCTTTTATCAAATAAAAATTCTTTCACTAATCAATGCTTCTAATTGATTAAAACATCCTTTATTAATCAAACTCCTTTTTATTAATTAATACTCCTAATTAATTAATACTTCCTCTATATGTTTTGTATATATATATTCATTTCTCTTTATTAAAGACATATACTTATATTTGATAGAGTTAAGGGTATGCCCTACGGGGAAATTATGTAATTTATTACATATATCTAACTCATTTACCAATCTTGTTCGAAATAAATGTGTTTTTTTCTATTATATACTTGATATAATGTGGTTATATTGATTAATTAATTTAATTAAAAGTATATTTAATAGAAATCCATATATGATATGTTTTGTGGTAGTAGTTACAAACTGTTGTAACTGTGAGTAATTTATTACAATGGAACAAAAATACCATTTTAAATGTACCTAGTCGAAATGCATCGATACCGGATATCAATGTATCCATTGATACTAGAGTACATAACGCTCTTCAAATGTTGGAAAGCGTATTACTCATGATTGCTGGAGGCACGTGGAGGTTACATGCTAATATTTATTGGATAACTATGGAATGACTCACTTGGTAGTTTTGTATTGGTTAATATACTAAAGTCAAACAAAAAATATCGACGTGACTAATTTACATAGTTCTTTTGACTTGAGATTATTGTGAATCTTCAATATGAAATCTCTGCTTTGATCACGGTCAAATCATGGCATAGCGTCCATCGAGTAACTATAGTTGGGTCGAGTGGAAGTATTGAAGATGAAGCACTATTCAAGAGAGGATTTGTCTCCCCGATTTTATGGGGTTAGTATCACGGTCAACCTAAGTCAAAATCTCTAGCCAGAGTAGTTCTGTTGATAATAATTGTTACTATTGAACCAAGGACTTTGTGTTTGGATTATAGAGTTGAATGTGGACGATGTTGAAATTTTGACCATTACCAAATTCATCAAGTCCAAAGTGATGTAGTTTTGACGAAGAGAATTGGTGTAAATAATTATTATAACTGGGTAACGCTTATCAAATTAAAATGAGATATTTCTATAAATGAATAAGTGATAAATTTGGCCATAGTGTTACACCACATGTGTAACGTCCCGCCTTTACGCATGTTTTAAATCGACACACGTGCCAATTCAAACCATTCGAAAGGGCAGACTGTTATTGGGTAAACAAGAAAATAGGGAAAGGAAAAAAAACAAAATAGAATCATTCAACGGAACGATAAAATATAATAATCAAATATGCAGTTCATGAAGCTATTTACAAAATATTCTATTATATTTATTCAATCCATATCAGAGTTACACATACCATAGAATAATAATTATGCAGCAGAATAAAATGGTGTAGTGGAATAATATAGTAGATAATAGTACCACTAATCGTCGTCTTCTTTCTCCAGAGCTAAAATCTTCAAATCCTGAAACGCTCGGACTGACCCGAGCGAATTGAAAAGACAAAACACTCGAGTCAGAACTAAAAGATCTTATGTAAGTTAAATCAACAATAAATATGAGTGCAGTAAATTAAGAGATGCTCGGGATTCACATCCCCTAAGGATCATGAAATGGGAGCATGAAGACTCACCTACACGTGTAACACAAAGCGAGACGCTATCTCATGGTTGCAAGCCATTAATTTTGACACACGAATGGCCCAAAGACCGTAGGGCACTACCCCACATATGTGATGGCGAAACATCACACAAATGCGATGGCGAAACATCACAAGAGCGGGGTCTAGTCTCCCTCGCAGACAAAGAGACAACGCACAGTTGCTAGTCTAAAACACAAAAATGATCGTCATGGTCATCAAATAGTGTCAATCTCACCAAGCCAGTAAATATATGAGTTTAGCTTCATGTCCCATAACCACTTGCTTAACTTAAATACTTACGAACAAGCTGTAGATCTTCACTAGAAAATTGTCACGAAAGGTTTTAAGGAAAAGATTTGTATATACTATTAGATTGGAAAACGGTTTAAGGAAAGAGCTTTGTGGTAAAATAGAGTTAAAATTGTTTTGATGAAAGAGTTTTGATATTTACTACTAGTGAAACCTTCATATTTCTAAAGTTGTTATCCCGCCTTTTTAGCAAGGCCGTGATACCATAAAATCGACCAAGAAGCCCAAGATATTTTGTCTCGAAGAATGGTCAACTCGACATCTCAACAAAGCAAGTTCTGTTGAATGTTTTTTAGATAAGATCCCCTACGAAGGGGGGTCCAGGGGGGTGGCAACTCCCCAAGGTGGGGGTGCGGGGGCAACACCCCCGCTACGGGGTTCGACCTAATGGTTGCGACCTAGGGGTCTAAGGGGTCAAGCGACCTAGTGGTTGCGACCTAGAGGTGTTCGCGAGTTAGCAGAAGCGAGCGACCTAACAGAGGCGAGCGACTTAAGGGACTCGTGACCTAACAAGATAATAAGGTCGTGCGACCTACGACCTAACGAGGTAAAGGCCTAACGGCCTAGAGAAACACGCGACCTAAAATGTACGCGACCTAATGCGGTCGAGTGGATTAAAGGACGGAGACGACCTATGACTTATAAAGGTAGACGGTTGAGCGACCTAGCGAGGCTCGCGACCTAAAGATGACAAGGCCGAGCGAGTTAAGGGGATTGCGCGACCTACGGCCTTGCGACCTACGACCTAGCGATACAAATGACGAGCGAGTTAACTCATGGCCGACCTAACAGCGGCAGAATGACCTAACGATATAAAAGACGAGCGAGTTAACTCGTGGCCGACCTAACAGCGGCAGAACGACCTAACGATATAAAGGCCTAAACCATATGAACGACTCAAGGTCATGCGACCTAAAGGGGAACGACCTAAGTGCCGATGCGACCTACGACCTAAAGCCCCACAACCTATGACCTAATGCCGAGCGACCTAAAGCTCTAGAACGATTCAAAGACGGAAACGAGCTACTTGGAGGCTGAGACTTTTCCACGCGAACGACCTAGCGTAGGTAGAACGACCTAAGTGCAGAATTTCACCAAAAACACTAAAAATTGGAGACTTTCGCCAATCCAATCCAAACCAAATGCAAATGTACATGCTAAAGTAATGGGAATTCATTCCCAACATTCCAAGATAATTATAGACAAGAATGTGAGATAAAAATCTCACCTTTTCACCAAATTATGAAGGTAAATCTTGAAAGTGAATGGAGAAGCAACTACAAGCTTGAATCCAATGCTTTTTCTTGAATTTGGAGTTGAATGATGGAGTTGGAGTTGAATGATGGAGTTGAAGTTGAAACCTAGGCTTGGAGTTTCTAATTTCCCTTTCCACCCACCATTAATGTTAAAGTTTGTGTTTGGTAGGAATTTATGAAGAGTGAGGAGAAGGAGAGAAGTGGGTTTGAGTTATAATGGCTAATCTAACCCAAAGTCCAAAGCGGGAAAAGTAAGTGAAATTCCACTAACTCCAAACCTATCAATGTTTATACTTAAAAAAGTTGTAAACGGTATTTCGAACTCAATGGAAGTGGTCTCGAGTCCTAATTTGACCATTTGCAAAAAGTAGCTTTTCGGACCAATATCCGATTAACGACAAAATATTTAAATAAAATATTTAAATATAAAATCGATAAATATGCGGGTTATGACAATAACGATATTTTCTAAATGTTTGAAAATGTTTATATGCGAATTTCGAAATTTTAATTTATTAATAAGTTTAATAAAATGAATTAATTAAATTAATTAATACATATATGCGTACATTATATATTTGATATATGTTATGTTATTTTAAAATGTTTAGGATAACATAAGTTTACATGTATGTATGTAAGATAAATTTTGAAATTAATAAAATTGAATCAAAAGTGTTAAATTGAATAAATTAATTAAAGGTTAATTAATTAAATAAAATACCAATATATAAGATATATATGTGTGTGTTATAGTATAAAGGTTATAGTGTGCACTATAAAGGTTAAAGTAGATATGTCCAATATAAATGTTGTATTGGAATTATAATATAAATTAATTAAAGTAATTTTAATTAATTAAAGATTTATTTAGTTAAAATTAATGAAATAATATTTAATTAATATAATATTATACATAAGACTATTATATCAGTTAATTAAGTTGTAAAAGTTATATAATAATTCAGCATATGTAATATTAATGTATAATAAAAGGTTGAACTTTAAAGAAACCCTAAATAGACTTAATGAATATGTATATAAATATACGTATTCTATGGTTTCTGATGTGTCCGACACTTGAATCATGAGAGTATTTCATAAGAAATACATTATTCCATAAGTGGAAATCACTCGATATAATATATTGAAGAGTATGAATTTTGAATATAAATTTGTCCTCTATCATTTATATATTAATATATTACTTACATACCCCTTAGTTGTTGAACTTTCCTTAAGCTAGGGATTATGTGTAGTACTATTAATATATTGAATAGATGAGGTAAGATAACCGCACATATTTGTTGAGCTTTCCATAAGGTTCGTGCATTGCATTTAGGCTGTCGTGAAATGATATGTCAAAGTGAATAGTCCTACTTTTCTTGTTGAGCTTTCCTCAAGGTAAAGATGAGATTAGAACAAGGTACCAAAGGTTAGAAGTTGTATGTGATGCAACCGATATAGAGTTATGCACCAGATGCAGGCCTATGATTTGTTGAGCTTTCCTCAAGGTCAAATTCCCAAGGCATACGAATCCCACCCACTAATGAAGTTGATAGACTTCTTTGTTTCGCTTAGGATTTGGTGAAACATAAAACACTACTGGGAAGCTTATTATGAAAATGAAATGGTAATATTTAACTTTTCTAATATTTTAAGAACATATGTTAAATAATGTTATAATTATCTACCAAGATAAATTTGAGCATTTAATATGATTGATAAAACGTTTATCAATTAACATATACAAATGAACTAAACTGAAAATTGAAAAGTGGAAATATAATAACCATTACTAAATGTTTACTGCATGTTAATGTTTTCTACACCTATGCAAGTGCCTAATTTTTACAACTACTTAATACATTCCTAATATGATCACTTACTTGTTTATTTAGTTTAGGCCGTGTATTACTTTTTATGATTTTCAAACACTAAAAGCAATATAAGACTATGTATGGATATTTGATCCATATGCTATCACATATAAATGTTATATGGTAAATGATCACAGTTTGTAATGTACGATACATCAATGAATATACTTCATTCGAAATAAGCCAATAAATTGTACAATGAGATCGATTATTCAATTTGATTGATTACATAAAAGATAATATTGTGTTAAGTGTAGCATAAGAAAAAACTACAAGATATATCTAAGAAATCGATCGTTGAAATGTTAGTTTAATTAGTTTATGTAAAGAGCAACATATTTTATATCCTTAAATGTTAAGGATAATCAAATGCGCTTTCATAAAGGGTTTGTTATGATAGTGTAGTAAGTGTTTTATTTTGAATGGTTCAACCATTTAGAAAGGAAAATGAATGTATAAGAGCAAATGTGATTTAATGTGTAATTGGGATGGAGAGAGTGAATAGTCGTTTCTTCTTCATAAATAAACAATGAAAACGAGAATTGTAATAATAGTGATTGATACTTAACATTGGAATGGGAAATATGATTTCTTTTTTGAAATGTATTTTCATATAGAAAATTATTTTCTATAAGATTTATTTCTTTGAGTTCAAGATATTTGATTAAAGAACTCTCCACGGTAAACTAGTCGCGGTATTTGAATAAGCACATCTATATTAAGTGAACGATGGACCTTCGAATTTAATATGCTATTATAGTAATAGAGGAAGCAGTGGCAACATGTCATATAATACTTATTAATTGCGTTAAATCATGAAAATTGTTTTCATAAAACGTACCGAACATTATTTATGAAATAATGACTTTTTGGTTAACGAATGAAAAAATAGACATAGCTATGTTTTTTACGAATTTACAAATATTCGTTATGAAATAAAACTATAATGTGGTATTTGTTTTCATAACAAAAGTGATGCATTGAAAAATACAGAATTATCTAATATTATTTGCAATTATTTTGGAATTATAAACTAATTCGTAGTTTTGAGAAAATAATTTTATTATATGATTTTGAATCATATGTTATTTGTTAATTATATTTCAATTAATAAAGGGCTATGCACCCATTTAGCGGGAGAATTATAAGAGTTGATGAACTCTTCGGATTGATACATATAGATGTATGCAATCGTAATTCTATAATACCAAAACAGTTCCACGTACTTCGTTATATTCACTAATGAGTCATCATCGACATGGACATGTGTATTTGATACACATATAGTATGTCTGTGGTAAACTCTTTGAATATAAAACAAAAGTAAAATTAGAATGAGATAGGAATGATTCGATTTGATCGAACGAGTGAGTTTATTGGAAAAGATTCCATACGTACCTAAAATGAATAAAGATTCAATCTTAAAATAACTCATGCATGTGATACATAATGCTGCATCGATATGGAGTAATTAAACTTTGTTGGACAATATGTGATTAAATGTGAGTGGAGTTGAGTTAGTTTCTTTCTATAAGGTAATGTACCTAAGAGTAGTACACAAGGTTAATATTATTTCATATGGATAACAGTTTACAAGATCTTACAAGATAACGGTTTATTAGAAACTCCAACATATCCTTGGCCAAGGTGCTGGCAAGTTATGCGAATCGAAAGATTACACTTAATAATTGTTTATGAGGGATATTGCATGAATCTCCCCAAAAGGTTTTTGGAAAGGACTTTCATTGAATGACACATTATGTTTTAAACATAATTTTTATAAACTAAAACCAAATCAGGTTTATAAATAAAGAAATTCATAGAGCGTTTATGAATCCTTATTCTATTTACACCGAGAAAGAATTGTTGTTAAAGATATACCAACTTCATTGTGAAGGAAATTCTTTGAGGAATTATTGGTAGTTAAATGGAATTGGATATGACCCATAGATAGAACTGATTATGTGAGATGAAATGAAATTAACTAACTAAATAAACATATAGCATTAGAATGTCCAATAAGTATTCTCGTATATCGAAGAGAAACTATTAGTTTCTAATTAATGTCAAAATAATATATTCCTCGGTTGTTTGATTAAATCATTAAAAGTGTTGACTCTACATGGTATGATGCACAAATCCGAAAGAATTCTATGTACGTTATCAAAACATTATTTTAGTTGTCATAGCTGAAAGGGATGTGATCCATCAGCTGAGATTGTGTCTTTCTGATAAAGACTAATGCAGTTGGAATCAAATGAGCAATGTTGATAAGAATAATATCAAAAATTTCAATTGTTGAAATTAGTGTAATAGATTCGGTATTCAATGTAACGACCCGGTATTCGAACTATTCTCATCCACACATGTCAGACTTGAATTGCTTAAAACAACAGATTGTTAATTTTATATTTGGCAAAACTCAGCATATATAGAAAATAAATCAATCACAGATCGCAGACATAGAATAATACAAACATAAGTAGTGGAAAAGATAATTAGTAGTTCATGAAGCTACTATATAAACAACGGAGTTTGAAATAAAATATAACAAAATATCTCCAATACAATGTAGCCTCGAATACAAACAGATGAAAGGTTTGAACAAAACAATTGGATTGCTTAAAACTGAATAGGTATAGATGGATCTCCTAGTGAAGCTCCAACTCCAAAGATGAGTCTAACCCGAGCGTAAAGAAAAACACAAAACACTCAAGTCAGGATTAACATTTTTATATAGTAAATTCAACTTAAGTGAAATGTCAACTGAAATACAAATAACTTAAATGATGTTTGGGATTTCCATCCTCTAAGGATCCGTGAAACTATCTACCGTATAGTAATATACGCTATTATAATATGTCTATAGTAAAGTAAACTATTAAAATTGCATTAAGGCGTTACCCATATCCCCCTTAACGCATTTTATATAATGCCGTAGTTTATGTAGATACTATAAACTCCACTCGCAAGTAGGAAATCAGGGAGCACACCATTGGCAGACACAAAACCAAACTCGTAGAAGGCGCGATAGGGCATGTGACAAGGCACGCAAGGCAATGCCAGGGTAGATATACCATTTGCACTCTCAGACTGGTGGTCACGCATAGTAGCTACTACCGCCCACCTCGTGACACACTCACAAATCAAAGGTTCACCCAATCAAATAACAAAAGCAATAGAATAGTATCGAAGAAATGTGCCCGATCGGGGGAATGACCCAACTTGGCCCGGTATAGCTCCTGTTTTAGCCACATCAAGCTGACTCACGAGAGTCAGTGCTACATAAATACCATATAGAATCATCGTCGAACCATCCTACTTCTCTTTGGAATCTCACCCATGTACACAGTTGTTAAAGTGGTTTTCGGTATTGGCAGAGAGCATGACAATATCCGATCCTGGTCTCTTTAACAACCAAACACTTATTTCATACCGTGGTCAATTCTTTCAAATAGTTCATACTTCATATCAAAATATCATATTCTTTTTACACCCATATTAATTTGATATCATTATTCACTTTATATAATATTCATTTTCCAAAATCGTAACACTTTCAAATTTAAAATACTTTCGAAATTATAACACTTTTGAAATTGTACCACTTTAAAAACATAGCACTTGTAAAATCATAGCAGTTTTTGAAATCATAACTTTTTTTTTTGAAATGCATACAGTTCCAACTAAAACTATCTAGATATTGAAAATAGTGTGTGTGTGTGTGTGTGTGTTAAATTAGTTATAAATAAAAATAGTTTATATATATTGAATATACCTTATATAATAAAATTAGTTCCTCCAATTTTTCAAGTCAATTCAAATCATCCTAAATTCCAAAATTCAATTTAAATCAATTCCAGCTTAACCATTTCAATTTAAAGTTCAAAGATTCAAGTTTAAATATTCAAACATTTACAATATGAATTTCATTTATATTTCAACATTTAACTTTAAATTTATTCAGATTGGAAATTATTCCCTTAACCATTTTATAGCAGTTTATTTAAAATCCCAATTTATATATTTAAATGAATGTTAAATATTAAATCTCAATTTTACTCAAAATTTGAGAATATTCATTTTATCACTTTTTATCAGATCAAGTTATAAATCAAGTTACAATAATATCTTTCAAAATCTCAAAACTAATAAGATCGATTCAATTATTATTTAAATTAAATTATTATCCCAATTAAATTCCAAGTCAACATTTATTTATCTTCTAAACCTTTATTATTAAAGTTATTAAAATCTATTTTTAAACTATAATCCTAAGTAAATACTTAAACATATTATATACTAATTAAATTTATTAAATTAAATCTTATTATTAAATTTATTTTTATACTAAATCTATTTTTATATATTTTAAAATAATAAAATCATAAGTAAAATCTTAAAAATTATAAATTTAAAAATAATTTATAAATTTAAAATTTTCAAAACATATAGTTTTTTTTAAAAAAAAATTAGACATATATAAAGTTAACACTTATATATATTATATCTTGGAAATCAATATTTACTAAAACCCATATATTTTCATTCAAAACTTTGGAAATCATTTTTCAAAATATAGACCCAAGGTGTCCGTATATAATTTTCTATCCTATGGTCAAGTGATATAGATATTTATCATTTCAATTCGCAATTTAAATATTTATGGATATATATCATTTCAATCCGCAATCCCGAAATTCAACTTCAACGTAAATTACTTGGGTTTATCATTTCAACCGATAACGATTTCCCTTATTCTTCAAGATCGTTTGGGTATTTATCATTTCAACCCATAGGGAATTCTAAATTAACAGAGAACTTGCAAAGTGAGAACAAATATGATAAAATATAACATATCAACAACATGCATATATCATAAGAACAAATTAAATAAAATATACACAATAGTATATGGTGTCATATTTCAAAGGTGAACAATTGCAAATAATTAGATAACTAACAGTTCAATTTTAACAGCATATTTCAATTTTTCATTTCAAGTGAAATCAAATTTAACAAATATAAGAACGTTAATCGTGAGTGATTACTCACCTTTCAAGGCTTAGAGAAATAACAGGAATGAGAAGCAACGGATATAGATACGCATAGGGACACGGATACCACACGAACAAGCGGAACAACGACATGCTAAGATTTGCTACAACAAATTCGATACTGAGAAAGCAAGTCAAGATGGATTAGAGATCGATGAAACAAAGTATTTGTTATACAATTATATATATATATATATTATTGTTCTAAAAAATCAATTTAAACCCATACTTAAAATTATATATATATATATATACATATTTCAAATCAATATTAAATTCAGACACATAAAAGTATCCATATGTATTTGAAAAACCAAATTCACATATACTTACATATAAACTAATATATATAAATATATATACAAACATATATACATGTTATATTTTAGAAACAATATATTATATCATAAAAGTCAATATCAACTTACTTTATTAAATATATGTATAAACTTCGAATTATATATATATATATATATATACATACAGTTATATAAACTTACGTATTATTTATATATACTTATAACAACCAGTTGGACAAATACACATATCAAAATATCCATACATTATAATAAACTAAACTTGATAAGCTTTATAATATTTATAAAACACGTACAAGTAAAAACTTGTTAATATAAGACTATTAATAAAATAAAAAGAAAATATACGTGAACGAACTACATATGTATAAAATATGTAGATATATATATATATATGTATATGTATATATTTAAACAATCATATGTAGACAAATTCTTTGATACAACATTTTTTTATAAACAACTCATATAACTAACATACATATATATACATTATATTAAAAATATCACTACTGAAACCAATATGAAAAATATTTACATATATTTCTACAATAAAATATCCATATATAAACTATTTCGAAATAATATGAGATAAGAGAAGATTTCCAAACAAGCTTTGACATACGAAACATATACAGAGAAGCATGTAAATATATTATTAAATTTTCACAGCGAACCAACACATATAAAATATATACATAAACATCTATATATATTTAAACTGATATATACAAACTAACATTTTTGCAAACTGACCCGTCGAGGCATGACTTAGCTAGGTGGGATAGTGAAAGCAAGCGGACGATGGTAGGGGTGGTATTTGTGTGGAGAAGCGGCTCCGGTGGACTGTGCAGGCTAAGGCGTTAAGGAAAATGCATGTTATGGCGACGTGTGTTTGTCGAGGATAGCAGCTGCTTCACTGGGCGGGTTCACGGAGGCAAGAGGAAAGGCAGGCTTGGGTAGAGGAACGACCGACAAAGTGGGTTAAAGGGTCTGGGTGAGATAGGGATAGGTGCTGCATGTAGTGGAGGTTTGTTACACACGTGGGTTTGCAAAGTGGGGCGAGTTGCTTGTGCTGAAGGGTGGAGATGGTTGTCGGGTCAAGGAAGTGGGATGGCGAATGTGAGAGGGAAAAGCAAGGCTAGGGTGGATTCTTGCAAGTTGAGGATGGTCTTGGCAATTAAAGGAGCAACGGGGTTTCCGCTATGAAGGTGACAATTTGAAATGGAAGAGGAGTGGAAATCTTTCTCAGAGTAATATATAATAATATACTTTATATTATACGTTTGGTTTCGAGTAACAGAAAATGGAAAGAGCAAGAGATGTGGAAGCGAACCTAAAATTTCAATAGATGAGAATAGTGCGGCACTAGAATTTATGAAGTAATAAAAGCAAATGACCTTTGGTTTTCAAACGGTTGAAAATTGAAAGGTCACAAAATGTTCTAGAACTCAAAATGGTACCGATACAACTACCCATTTCGCGGATTTCGCCGTGTACCAGACACCCAATTATAAAAATGAATATACAATGAAGATCAACACGACGAGATGAACAAACCGGTACATAGATATCAATGATACAAGTATCCTATCAAAAGTCGATATTTTGCTGTTAGATTGCTGCAAATTCGTCGAAAATAAGATAAACGTGGTTGGAGAAGTCCCAATTTGACAAAATGAAATATGACGTCTCACTCAGAAAATAGTTTACATTTTTAGTGTATAAAAATATTGAAATTTCGAAAATCATTTTATTTTCATCAACATTAACAGATTTAAAATTTAAATTGAAAATTACACAAAAGAATTTACTTTCATATTTTTCAATAAAATATTTGTAGTTGCTATGTTAAAGTAGACGTATTCCAAATATAAAATTTTCAAAACCAAATTTAATTGTGTATTTTCAAGCAAAAATACGGTTAAGTACGTTATGAAAATCGTTAAAATTTATGGGTCGTTACAGTTTCCCTCACTTAACACTTTTCGTCTCGAAAAGGAAGAAGGTAGGAGAATAAAAGTAACAGAAAGATTAGAAAGATTTAAAATACATATTACCAGGTAAAACAATTAATTCAAAACCATATAAATTTTATTTATTTTAAAATTGATTAACATTTAACAAATTTTGTTTCAATCCATTTTATTAATTCAATAGATATTCATTGTATCCACTTTTGATTGATGCTAATTCAGTGTATTTAAATCTGTTGTTTTGATTTCAATTTATTAACATTTGTTGCAAATTTTTCCTAAAACAAAATTTAATTTATTTGACTCGTTTATTT
The DNA here is from genome assembly GCA_030765085.1 of Allium cepa. Classification (NCBI taxonomy): domain Eukaryota; kingdom Viridiplantae; phylum Streptophyta; class Magnoliopsida; order Asparagales; family Amaryllidaceae; genus Allium; species Allium cepa. The sequence continues at coordinate 834,839,522 of CM060941.1, forward strand.
ATCCATTTGACTTCACTAAGTTAATTCCCCCTCAAAGTTTAATTTCAATTATTCTTAAGTTTATATTTTTATATATTTAAATAGAACTCTCTATTTATTATACAATTTATCCTAATTAGCATTTGTTATATCATAAATTAAGTGCATAAACATTTATTATAACAACAAATTTTTATTTACAAATTGTCCGAACCCAATTTCATTTTTGGACAACTTATTACTTACATTTATTTTGTATACTATTTAATTACATTCAACTCTTTCTTGATAAGTTTTATTAATGTTTCGAATGTAATTAAACACTATACAAATTTTCTTTTATTAACAACACCTCTATTAAGAAATTTTTTTAGATTGAACATTTTACCATTTAAATTTTCTCTTCTATAACCTCCAATTACAAATTCATATTTCATTTTTACTTTTGAATATTTCAGGCAAGTTATATGTACTAGAAAGCAATTAAGTATTATGCAAATAAAATTTTATCCTATTTCAACTGTTTCAAGGTGTTTTAAATTCCAATTCAAAATTTAAAATTTTAAAATTTTCAAAATTTTAAAAATTTCAATAATTGAAAACCCGATCTTGATGCAGAATCCAAGAATTAACTTTTCGATTTCACTTTCCACCATTTTGAAATAAATATATACATGTACCTATATATTTTATAAATCAAATCATACCTAAGAAATCCAAGTCAAATCCATTTTCCAAAACAAAAGTGTAGCAAGGCTGTTACATGGTCTCTCCACTTTGAGAAACGAAATGAATGTCGATGATGCTGCAGTCATCATCGAAATTATTTTCCAATGACAAATATGAGAGTACTGACATACTTCAAAATTCTGGAAAACAATTTCCGTTCGAAAATACTTACAAATAATGTACTCTTTCAAGCTATGAAAATCTAATTTTGTAAAGCACCGGAAATTAAATTTTTAAATCCTTAATTTAAATTTATTTCATTTCCAAATCAAAAAAACCCTGTTTATAAATTTTTTATCACCTTAGAACATATAACAATAAAAAATGATTTAGTAATGTTGAAGAAAATAATAAATGATAATCAAGTATTATCATTCCTAACAACTAACTTCATTAACTATCCAATTTCAGAAAATTATACTTTTATATATATAAAATATAACCATATATTATATCATTTACCAATGTCGAAAAAAATATTGTGTCAGTTTGCTCTGTTCGAATGTTTTGGAATTCTTACCGACAACGTTGGCCAAACGAATCGATCAAAACTCCAAATTAACTTTAACAACTCAAACAACCCAATATAAAATATTTTATGTAACATCCTGACTTTTCATGCCATTAACATCCGCACATGTTGGACTTGAATTGCTCAAAATATCAGATTGTTAATTTATGTTTAGCAAAACTCAGCATATATAGTAAGTAAATAAATCACAGAATCACAGACACAAAGTAATATAACAATAAGCAGATGAAACAAATGAATATTAATTCATGAAGCTACTATATATATAATAGAGTTAAACAAGATACAACAGAAGTCTCGAATACATAGAAGTCACTACACGATAGTCAAATAACAAAATCTAAATATAGCACTGGAATCAATTGAATAACTGGAAGCTGAATTATAGCAACCCGCATATATTACGATTGTATATTTGAATGTTTTATTTAAATATAACATCATTAGTTGAATTTAAAGTCCAAAATGTTACTTTCTATAAACGGTCAAATCCGAACTCGGGACCACTTCCATTGAGTCCAAAATGGCGTTTGCGGCCTTTTTGAGTATAAACATCGATATGTTTAGGGTTGATTAGATTTTTGATATTTTCCATTGGCGCTTTGGTTTAGGGTTTCAGGCCACTAACCTAACAAAGAACCCAACTCCTCTATCAAATACCCTAACTCCACTCATCTTCATTCTTTTCATTCCTATTTTCCTAACACTCTCAAGCTAAAAGGAAATGGGGAAAAAGATGGGAAATTAAAATAAATAAACCCTAGTTTTATTAGGAAATTCAAATTCAAGTCCAAAATAAAAGAGAAGCTTAGGTAAGCATCCTCTTCATCTTCTCCATCTCAATTCTTCTTCAATTTTCAGAAATTTCCTATAACGTAACTTAGGAAATATTTGCTTATGATCGTAGATTGGAGCTTCTAGAGTTGAAGTGAAGAGTAGTTGATCTTTCCTTTGTTTTTGAGCTTCTCATTCGTTGTTTTTGGGTTTAAAGGTGATTTCTTAAACTCACATCTATGTTATACCTTTAATAGTTATTAGGTATGAATTCCTAACATCTATTTCATGTCCATTTGCTTTTGGATTTAATTGATTTGGCGAGTTTTCCAATTTTTGGCATTTTGAAGTCAAAATCTATGAAAATACTTATTTGGATGTTTGGACATGTTGTTCAGAGTGTATTGATGAGTCTATAGGGTGGGTTGTTGCTTGGCATAAATCCCTAGCCATCATCGCTCATTCAATCACTTCCGATATGATTTGGCCATCAATGACCCAAGCTAAATCTTGCCCTGAGCTTTAGCTTAGACGTTCGGTAATATGCTCAGACGTCTGAAGCTAAGGAATAAAAATTCCAGACTTACAGCTCAGACGTCTAAGCTTATTTCTCAGATGTCTGGGCAATCTGGAAGAAAATTCCAGTCTTTTAGCTCGGAGTCTAGGACAACCACCAGACATCTGGAGCTGTTAAATGTAGCCAATTTGCCTATTTTATGTGGGTTTCCATTTGTATCGATTTTTGGTTGATCCGATTAGTTGTTATAACTTTTATCGACTTTGTTGACTTCTTTTTCGAATTTTTTGAGTATTTATTTGATGGATGTGACATCGATTTTCATGGATTTAATTCACATCGTCGAATGTGAATTTTTGGTGATAGATTCTTTTTACAATCAATTTTGTGATTTATCACTTTGAACTATAAAGGTTTCTATACTAATAGTAAATACTCAAACTCTTTCACAAAAATGATTTCAACATTTCTTTTAAATATAAATCTCTTTTTAAGATTTCGTTTTCCAATCTATTAGTATATACAAACCTTTACCTCATTCGTATGAGAAATCTAATTAAACGCTTAGCAAAACAAGTGGTATGAAACGTTTGCGTTTACAATTCGGTTAATTCTTGGACTTGTTTGATTGAAACCTTGTGACAATTTTCGAGTGAAAATCTACAATTTGTTCGTAAATATTTATGTGAAGCCAGTGGTTATGGGAGATGAAGTTAAACTCATTTATTTACTAGCTTAGTGTGATCCACACATCTTTGATCATAGTGATCATTTTATGGTTTAGACTAGCGATATGCGATGTCTTTTTGTCCGTGTGGCGGACTTTACCCCGTTCTGTTGATCTTCATCTCATTTTTATAGGCTAGCGATCTATGGAAATTATTTGAGTTTGGTCCATCGGGCGTACCATTGCACTACGTCGTTGTTTTGAATTATTTGAGTTCGGTTCATCGGGAGTACGGTTGTATTACGCCGTTGTTCCGAATTATTTGAGTTTCAGGTTTCTCGGATGTACCGTTTACTACGTCGATGCACCGGCTCTATAGGTTAGCGACTCATGGGATAGCGTCCCGTTTGTGATGCATGTGTTGGTGAGTTGTCATTCTCCCGTTTGTGGCAGGCCTTCCCCCTTTTTTGTTTTCTAGATTTCCAATTATTGATTTCTAGAATTTGTGTTTCACCAATTTTTACGATTGGCATTGATATGTTTTTTCAATATTTGGGGTTTGGCGAATAAGCTAAAGAACGTGATATTCTTTTTGGATATTTAAGGAGATTTAGGATATTGTATGATTTTTGTCATTATCAAATGTGTGCTTGTCAAAGTATGATTCTATAGTTATCATATATTTTTGTCATATCTCTCATCCTATCTCATCTTCATGATATTTATAGCTCGACTAATCTGTTAATTATTTTTCTTCTTAAATAATACTCGAGTCAGACCTTGGTGTTTCAGGTGCTTCCATTTGACTTCTTATCAGGGATCGTTATCTGACTTTTGGCTAACTACTTTAGCTTGGTAGTTTTTGTTTTCATACATTCAAGATAGAGACTCCTTGATGTATACATATTCTTTTGTCTAGCACTGTAACTATTCTTTTTTGATGTAGTGGATCTTGTATAACCACTACTATGATGTATACTTCTATGTGTTATATTCATATTTGTTTCCGCCTTAGTGATATGAATATCTATGACCGATTTGTGTTATGTTTAATTTATATTTGTTTCCGAAGACCACATAGCCATTGTGTAGTAGCTTTGAGTTTGTATTTGATATGTCAGTTTTTCCTCTTTAAATGAAATGTGTGACCTTCTATCTGGCATATCGGTACTTGCACAAAGCAATTACACGGATGGTCGCTATTCCACAGCCTTATGCTTCATGCTAGTCGATGGTATTACCTCGTAGTGTCCTTGTCTAGTGTGAGTATAGAGGCATCACATGAATAGATGTAGATGGATCTCTAAGCAAAGCTCCAACCCCAAAGGTGAGTCTCAAATGCTGTGACAACTAGTCTGACCCGAGCGTAAAGCAAGAACACAAAACACTCAAGTCAGGATTAACATTCCTTTATTAATAAATCCAACTCAAGTGAAATATCAACTGAAATACAAGTAACCCAAAGGATTTTTGGGATACCCATCCTCTAACATCTCAAAATTTTATCAATTTAAATTAGTAATTTATTTGAACTTTTCAATTTAATTTGAGATTAATTTGAAAAAGTTCAAACCAAATAAAATAAGTGCTAATTTGTATGGATAAGATTTCAATTTCATTTGTGTTTAAAATTTGAAATAATAAATGTTTTAAAATCATTTGAATTTAAATTATACATACGCGTGTATATATGAGTAGATTTGACTTTGACTTTGAATTTAAATTGTAAATAAATGTTTTAGTAAAATTATTTGGATTTATAAATATATATATATATATATATATATATATATATATATGTAATTTATTTAATGTGTATTTAATTTCAAAATTCTCTTTTAAATAGTATTTATTAAAATAAAGCAAATGTCCTTAGAAAATGGAAAGTGTAAATTTAAATACAATTTAAATAATGTAAAATTCTACTAAAAATTTACAAATGTTAAGTAATAAATATAGTGACAAGTGGTATCATAGCTAAAGGTTGAGTAAGAACTTTAGCCATGGAGTATAACACATTAGGTGTCTCACTAGAGATAGGGTGAAGTATACCCTAGAATGAGTATAAATCGAGAGACCGAAACCCTAAAATTTCTTGGTCTATTTCTTTAAAACTGCTGATATTTTCCTAAGATATCTCGTTTGTATACCTAAATCAAGTGTTCTTACTAATTACAGATACTAAGAATGAGCGGGCGAAGAGTAAGAGCTAGGGTATAGGGAAATGCCACTTCAACTGGTCAAGTTCCCGCAATAGCAGAAGCAGCTTTATCTACTCAAACTCAGCCGAATCTGGCTGATCTATATAAAAGCTTCTCAAGACTTGGTGGTAAGCCGTTTATCGTTAAGGAGTCTATTGTTGAAGCTCAAGCCTGGATCATATCATGTGAAAGATTTTTTAAAGGGCTAAAGTTGGAAGTCGATCAAATGCGACTAATAGCTTCTTGGGAAGCCCAAGAAGAATCCTTTGCCTAGTAGGAGACAGTTACTGTAGATGAACCAGAAGAAGAGTTTACTTGGAGTCGATTTAAGGAGGTGTTTGAGAAGCGCTATATGCCGTTGGCTGGTATTTCTCGAATGTACCAGGAATTTATGGACTTGAAGCAGGGGAGTTTGTCATTTGAGGATTACTTAAACAAATTTAATGAATTATCCCGTTTCAGTTCGGAATCGGTGAACACACCTCTAAAGAAAAATGAAAGATTCATTCATGGAATGAATAAGAAGTTTCATGAAAGGATGACTGGCCATGTTAAAGAATCTTTTTATGATCTAATCAATATGGGGTATAGATATGCAACCTTGGATATGCAAGAAGCCTTGGTGGAGAAAGGAAATTCAATCAATCCAAATTGGAAAAAAAGAAAGTTTGGAGGAAAGAAACCGTGGCAGGGAAAGGAGAAGAAGAACAGTCAAGAGGATAAAGAAAAGGTGTTACTTGTTTCAATTGTCTAGAAAAAGGCTATTATTCAAACAGTTCAAGAAGCCAAAGAGGGATCAATCTGTACAAACAAAACTTAGGAAATGCTATTATTGTCAGAAACTGTGACACGAAAGTTAAAGACCGCCTAACGATGAAGCAAGCTCAAACAGCAAAGGTGTAGACAGTCAAAGATAAACCTGCAACCTCTAGAGCAGAAAAAGGGGAAGGAGTTTTAGAAGGTAACCTTACTACTTATGATAGAATTGTTAGAGTTTTGTTTGACACGAGCGCTACACATAGTTTTATCTCTCAACAAGCCGTAAATGAATTAAATCTTGAACCTGAAATTGTCGACGAGCCCATTTGCGTAAAGAATCCAGTTGGTGGCCCCGCGAACCTTTATCTACGATGTAGAGATGTTCCTATCTCGCATTCTTGTTACCAATTCCCTATCTGTCTCTTTATCCTTGATTTTAATGAGTTTGAAATCTTACTCGAAATGGATTGGCTAACAAAATACGAAGCCAAATTAGATTGTAACAATCGATTGATTTCGATCAAAATCAAATTTGGAAATTTCATTGAGATTTCTTGTGCGGATCCGAGTCCTAAAAGAGATGAGTTGATGTATACCTTGGGATATCCCGAACCTAGTCTGGAGTCCATACCCATTGTACGGGAATTTCCAAACGTGTTCAAAGAAGTAAAATCCTTGCCTCCACACAGAGAAATAGAATTCAGAATTGACTTAGTACTTAATGCTCGTCCTGTCGTTCATGCAAGTCGCAGGATGGCACCCAGGGAAAGAATTGAACTAGTCAAGCAAACCGGTGATTCGCTAGAAAAAGGGTTGATACGTCCTAGTGTTTTCGAACGGGGTTCAGCTGTGGTGTTTGTGGCTAAATCTGACGGATCCCTGAGATTGTGTGTAGACTACTGCGAACTCAATAAACAAACTCTCAAAAACAAGTTTCCTTTACCCAGGATCGACGATCTATTCGATCAACTTCATGGCGCTCGTTTCTTTTCTAAGATGGATCTAGCTCAGGGATTCCATCAACTACGAATTTCCGAAGACTGTGTTCATTTGACTGCCTTCAGGGGTCCAGACTTTTTCTACAAATGGTTAGTCATGCATTTCGGACTAACCAATGCTCCTGCATACTTCGTAGATTTAATGACCCATGTATTCCGGGAAGTGCTGAATAAATTTGTGCTTGTGTTTATTGATGATATTCTAATCTATTTCAAAACTGAAGAGGAGCATGCTGAGCATCTTAGAATTTTTTTGGAGATATTGAGAAAGAATATTTTATTCGTCAAATTTTTCAAATGCCATTTTTGGGTCAAAGAAGTTAAATTTCTTGGACACATTGTTAATGGAGAAGGAATCTCTGTTGACCCAGGCAAGATTTTCGCTATTCTTGATTGGAGGAAACCCACTACTCCAAAAGAAGTTCGAATTTTTCTGGGATTAGCGGGATAATATAGAAAGTTTGTCCAAGATTTTTCCAAGTTGGCTAGTCCATTGACCAAGCTAACAATGAAGAATGCTAAATTCAATTGGACTCTGAAATGTGATGAAGCATTCCAAGAGTTAAAGAAGAGATTAACTTCTGCTCCGTTTCTCGCTATCATCAACGGGAACCAAGGCTTATCTATCTATACTGATGCTTGTGGTGATGGTTTGGGTGCGGTACTAATGTAGAATGGGAAGGTAATTGCCTGCGCGAGTAGATAATTGCGTCCGCATGAGAGAAACTACCCAACCCATGATCTGGAACTCTTAGCTGTTATTTTCACTTTGAAAATCTGGCAACACAATCTTCTGGGTAAGAACCTCTTTCAGCTTTCCTAATGATTTAATAATTTAATTTAACTTAATGAATATACTTAATGGACTCTCTTTCTTTAGGTGAAAATTTTGTATTATTCACCGACCACAAATCTTTGAAATATCTCTTCATCGAGAAAGATTTAAATCTATGACAACAACGTTGGTTGGAATTTCTGGCATCCTATGACCTAGATATTCTGTATACACCCGGAAAAGCCAATGTAGTTGCCGATGCTTTGAGTAGAAAGCATGTTATTCTTGCCCATCTTGTTATCACTCCTACTCTTCTTAAGAGGATCCCAAGAAAGCAGAAAGAAGGCGAGTTTCTTCGAGGAATTTATAAAAGAATAGAATACGACAAGGTGAAGATACGAGTTTTGAGATTGATAATAGAGGAGTTATAAGATTGAAAGACATTATCTGTGTCCAAGACATCCCTGATCTAAATTGTGAAGTTTTGGACGAATGTCACAAGTCTGAACTCAGTATCCGTCCAGGAGTTAATAAGATATATAGAGATATCAAAAGAACTTTCTGGTGGAAAACAATGAAGGGGAACATATCTATATATGTGAGTCATTGTGCTACCTGTCAATAAATAAAAAGTGATCAGATGAAAATGGCAGGTTTACTGCAGCCTTTGGAGGTACCAAAGTGGAAATGGGATCAAGTATCGATGGATTTCATCGACGGGTTGCCCCACATTCGAAAGGGGAATGAAGCAATTTGGGTTATTATGGACCGTTTGACTAAGACAGCCTACTTTATACTAGTAAAACCTACCCTCACAACATCAAGTTTAGCTGAATTATATGTTAAAGAAATTGTTCGTCTCCATGGCATACCCAACAGTATAATGAGTGATCGTGACACGATCTTCACTAGTAGATTTTGGGAGGCATTTCAACCCGCATTGGGAACAAAACTGAACTTCAGCACTGTTTATCACCCACAGTCTAATGGGCAGACTGAAAGGATAAACCTAATCTTAGAAGACCTGTTGCGTGCTTGTATACTTGATTTTAGTTGTTCTTGGGAGGACCATTTGCATCTGGTCGAATTCTCATACAATAATAGCTATCAGGCCAGTACCGATATGGCTCCTTTCGAAACTTTATATGGTCGTCCATGTCGATCACCTGCATGCTGGATCGAGTCAGGTCATAGACTCGTCCTTGGAATAGATATGATTAAGGAAGCCACAGAAAAATTTGACTTTACACGAAAGAAAATAAAAACGGTTCAAAGTCATCCAAAGTGTTATGCTGATCGCAGAAGGAGAGATTTGGAATTCCAGATTGGAGATTCTGTTTTCTTTAAAGTATCTCCAATGCGTGATGTGTTAAGGTTTGGAAAGACTAGCAAGCTAGCACCGCGATATATTTATCCTTTTCCTATTCTGGAGAGGATCGGTCCTTTAGCCAATCGAGTGCAGCCGCCCAGCTAGTTATCTGGCATGCATGATGTGTTTCACATTTCTAACTTCCGAAAATATGTGCATGATCCAGACAGTATCATTGAAGAGGCTGCTCAGCAGGATCTCAAAATCTCTCTCAATTTAGCAATTAAAAGAGAGACGATAAAGATTATAGATTGTGATGAAAAGCAATTAAGGAATAAAATTGTGAAGCTGGTTAAAGTGCAATGAAGTGGTGATCCAAAGGAATGTACTTAGAAGATGAAGGATAGCATGCAAAAGTCCTATCCCAATTGCAGAGTTGATATTCCGGCTTAATCTGGTACGCCATTTCTTTATCTTTTATATCTTCATATAATTCTTTGTTTATCTTTCTCTTTCTTTCAAATTTCGAGGACGTTATTTTCTTAAAAGGGAAAATCTGTAACATCCCAAAATTTTAGCAATTTAAATTAGTAATTCATTTGAATTTTTGAATTTAATTTGAGATTAATTTGAAAGGTTCAAATCAAATAAAATAATTGTTAATTTGTATGGATAAGATTTTAATTTCATTTGAGTTTAAAATTTGAAATAATAAATGTTTTTAAAATCATTTGAATTTAAATTATACATATGCGTGTATATATGAGTAGATTTGAATTTGACTTTGAATTTAAATTTTAAATAAATGTTTTAGTAAAATAATTTGGATTTGTAAATATATATGTAATTTATTTAATGTGTATTTAATTTCAAAATTCCCTTTTAAATAGTATTTATTAAAATAAAGCAAATGTCCTTAGAAAATGGAAAGTGAAAATTTAAATACAATTTAAGTAATGTAAAAATATTATTCTAATAAAAATTTACAAATGTTAAGTAAGTAATAAATAGAGACAAGGAAGACAATGAAGAGGGACATATTTATATATGTGAGTCGTTGTGTTAGCTATCAAAAAATCAAAAGTGATTAGATGAAAATGGCTTGTTTACTCCAGCCTTTGGAGGTACCCAAGTGGAAATGGAATCAAGTATCGATGGATTTCATCGACGGGTTGCCCCATACTCGAAAGGGGAATGAAGAAATTTGGGTTATTGTGGACCATTTGACTAAAACAGCCCACTTTATACCAGTAAAACCTACCCGCACAGAAGCAAGTTTAGCCGAAATATATGTGAAAGGAATTGTTCATCTCCATGGTATACCCAGCAGTATAGTGAGTGATCATGACCCGATCTTCACTAGTAGATTTTGGAAGGCATTTCAAGCCGCCTTGGGAACAAAACTGAACTTCAACACTGCTTATCACCCACAGTCTGTTGGGAAGACTGAAAGGATAAACCGAATCTTAGAAGACCAGTTGCGTGCTTGTATACTTGATTTTATTGGTTCTTGGGAGGACCATTTGCATCTGGTCGAATTCTCATACAATAATAGCTATCAGGCCAGTATCGAGATGGCACCTTTCGAAGCTTTATATGGTCGTCCGTGTCGACCACCTGCATGCTGGATCGAGTCAGGTGATAGACTCGTCCTTGGACCAGATATGATTAAGGAAGCTACAGAAAAAGCTGATTTTATACGAAAGAAATTGAAAACGACTCAAAGTCGTCAAAAGTGTTATGCTGATCGCAGAAGGAGAGATTTGGAATTCCAGATTGGAGATTCCGTTTTCTTAAAAGTATCTCCAATGCATGGTGTGTTAAGGTTCGGAAAGACGGGTAAGCTGGCGCCACGATATATTGGTCCTTTTCCCATTCTAGAGAGGATCGGTCCTTTAGCCTACCAATTGCAACTGCCCAGCTGGTTATCTAGCTTGCATGATGTTTTTCACATTTCTAACCTCTGAAAATATGTGCACGATCCATACAGTATCATTAAAGAGGCTGCTCAGCAGGATCTCAAAATCACTCCCAATTTAGAAGTTAAATGAGAACCGATAAAGATTACAGATCGTGGTGAAAAGTAATTGAGGAACAAAATTATGAAACTGGTTAAAGTGCAATGGAGTGACGATCCAAAGGACTGTACTTGGGAGACGGAAGATAGCATGCAAAAGTCCTATCCAATTGAGAATTAATATTCCATCTTAATATGGTAAGCCACTTCTTTATGTTTTATATCTTCATATACTTCTTTGTTTATCTTTCTCCTTCTTTCAAATTTCGAGGACGAAATTTTCTTAAGGGGGGAATCTGTAACATCTCAAAATTTTATCAATTTAAATTAGTAATTTATTTGAATTTTTGAATTTAATTTGAGATTAATTTGAAAAAGTTCAAATAAAATAAATAACTGTTAATTTGTATGTATAAGATCCAATTTCATTTGAGTTTAAAATTTGAAATAATAAATGTTTTTAAAATTATTTGAATTTAAATTATACACATGTGTGTATATATGAGTAGATTTAAATTTTACTTTGAATTTGGATTTAAATTTTAAATAAATGTTTTAGTAAAATAATTTGGATTTATAAATATATATATATATATATATGAAATTTATTTAATGTGTATTTAATTTCAAAATTCTCTTTTAAATAGTATTTATTAAAGTAAAGCAAATGTCCTTAGAAAATGGAAAGTGTAAATTTAGATACATTTTAAATAATGTAAAAATATTATTCTAATAAAAATTTACAAATGTTAAGCAAGTAATAAATATATAGACAAGAAGTGTTTAACATGTAGAAAGAAATTAACAAGTGTCATTACATTATTTTCATTTTTTTAGAAATTCATGAAAAAAGAAATAAAGTTATACAAGCTAATTTATCTCCTCCCTCTTATCTCTTTCATTCATTCCGAAACCCTGTACAAATCTATCAAAACCAGAAAATCAAAGAACTTAAATCTGAAAACATTCTCAAAAAAAAAATCAAAACACCTCAAGTTCAAACTCAAAAACCCTACATACATATACAAGTAAATCAAAACCTGTTCAACATCAAAGCAAGTTCAAGCATCTCACTTTTTAAAAAATCAAGCCTTTAAGATTCGAATTCAACAATTAAACAAAAGCAAGTATCATCACCTAAACAATGGAATCAGGAAGCAACTTAAGATTTACAAATCTCAGTTTTGAAATTTACAGACCAAGGTTTTCTCTATATTCATAAAAAAAACAAAAGTGTAAGTAAACCTTTTAAAGAATTTGAATTTGAGTTTGTTGTTGAGAGATTAGGCAAGTAAACCCATCGGAAAACTAAGCAAAATTTATATCAAATAGCTGCAGAAAAGAATTCAAGATCAAGTTAAAAACAGCTGCCGGACTTTCAAACTTTTAGACCCAGGAAGCTTTCTGTTCAAATTTCAAGGTGAGTAAACCCAGTGTGATTTAAGCTAAAATCTATTGTGATGCATAATATTTGAGTTTGAATTGTAATTTGAGGTTGCATGTATATATTTACACCTGGAAAAGAGGTGTGCATGTCTGTGCACATAAACCTGGATTCTGTTCCAGGCTTGCAAGTTCAAACCCTGTTTTTAAATCCAAAAACTTTATCTCGAACCCTTTTTAAGATTTGAAATTTAAATAGAACATGTTTATATGTTTATGCTTTAAGATTTAAAAATAAATGTAAGAAAATTTAACCTATGTTACTCAGGAAATTTTAAAAATACAGTTAACCCAAATCATACTGAAAATTTAACTTTCATAATTCTTGATTTCAAGTATATGATTCGAAATTACTTTGAAATCAATGATTTTTAAAAGCAAAATCAAAATTTTTAATGCACTAAATCTTGAGAATTTGTAAGTGGAATGTAAATTGGGTTTTGTCAAATTCCCGGCGATCGATCGATTGATGGATGTCGTGATCATGACCGAGGGTGCCTTGGGGGTTGTCGACTTAGGGAAAAATCATCGTAGATTTTTTCGACCAGTGTGGCGTCGTCGCAGTGGAAGTTTTGGGTTTAAACCCATGTTTTGTTCATAACTGGAAATATGATTGCCGTGAGTTCATCAGAGAACCAGAATCAATCGCATGTGTGCCAATCAAAGCATTAGACATCGTTGAAGCTTCGAGCATGATCGCACGACCTCTGATGGTCGGAGGTGGAAGCATGGAGTGGTTTTGTATGGATCGGTTTTGTTCCAGGAGTAGTCAGTTAACTCGATCGTGTGTTCGCTGTTGTTCAGGGGTTTTGAGTGGTCGTGAGGCTCGAGGAGATCGACGTCGATGTGTGGAAGGTCATTGTAACAACCCGCATATTTATCGATTTTATATTTAAATATTTTATTTAAATATTTCATCGTTAGTCGGATTTTAGTCCGAAAAGCTACTTTTTGCATACGGTCGAATTAGGACTCGGGACCACTCCCATTGAGTTTAAAATGCCGTTTGCGACCTTTTTGAGTATAAGCTTTGATATGTTTGGAGAAAGTTGATTTTTGCTACTTTTCACTTTGGGTTTGAGTTTGGGTTCAGCCATTAGCCAACTTATACTTAAAAACTGAACCCCTCCTCCCCATTCTCCCTCACTTCTTTCTCTTTTCAGTTTTTATAGCATTAATGGTGGGAGAGATTGGAAATTAAAACTCTAAAACCCTAGTTCCACTTGCAACTTCAAATCCCTAGCTCCAAATTCAAGAGAACCCATTGATTCAAGCTCATTTGGGTTGTGTTGAAGAGAGGTTGATTCTCCATTTGCTTTCAAGCTTCTTCTTGTTTGATTTTGTGAAAAGGTGAGATTTTTAATCTCACATCTAAGTCTATGAATTATCTTCGATTGTTAGGTATAAATTCCTAACACTTATTCTTGTGCAATTGCTTTTGATTTGGATTGCTTTTGAGAATATTCCAATTTTAGTGTTTGAAAGCCAAATCGAATCATAGCTTTGAGGTTCAAATGTGTTTTTGGTGATGCATCGAGGAGCCAATAGGGCCGGGTAGCCATTAGGCATAATTCCCTAGAGTCCGTGCTCGTTCGGTTGCGAATTGTTGGAGGTTGCATGTCAATTTATGGGCATCAATTTGCAGAGCATCAGGCTCGACCGACCGACCCCCCTAGTCCGGTCGACCGACCTGCTAGTAAAAGTGCAGTTGCACTTCTCTGTTTCTGGTTCGGCCGACCGAACCCCCTGGTTCGGTCGACCGACCTGATGCCCGAGAAGTTTTCAAAACAGGGTTCGGTCGACCAAGCTCTGTAGCCGGCCGACCGACCTGATGCATTTTGCCTATTTTCGCCTAGTCGCGTGAATATCCAACTTTGATCGATTCGAGTTGTTTCCTAGTTGTTGTTATCATATATTATGACTTTGATGACTCTTTTTAGGGATTTTTGAATATCCATTTTGATGGATCCTTTATCGATTTCTTTGGATTTTATTCACGTCTTCGTATGTGAATTTTAGTGATTGATTGTTCTTACAATCTTCTTCGTGATTTGTCACTTTAAAAATATAAAGGTTTTCTATACTAGTAGTAAATATCAAAACTCTTTCCTCAAACGATTTCAATACTATTTTAATACCAAATTCGTTTATAAGACTGTTTTCTAATCTATTAGTATATACAAACCTTTACCTCACTCGTATGAGAAATCTAATTAAACGACTTAGTAAAACAAGTGGTATGAAACGCTTGCGTTCACTTTGTTGGTTAATTCTTGGACTTGTTCGATTGAAACTCTTGGGACAATTTTCTAGTGGAGATCTACAATTTGTTCGTAAATATTTAAGTTAAGCTAGTGGTTATGGGACATGATGCTAAGTTCATATATTTACTAGCTTACTGTAATCGACACTTCTCGTTGATCATGACGATCATCTTTGTGATTTAGACTAGCAATGTGCGATGTCTCTTTGTCTGTGAGGGAGACTAAACCCCGTTTTGTGGAGTTTCGACTCAATTTGGTGGGGTAGCAACCTATGGTCTTCGGACCGTTTGTGGAGCTTCGGCTCAATTTGTGATGGTTAGCAACCATGGAATTAGCGTTCCGTTTGTGATACACGTGTTGGTGGGCTTTATGCTCCCGTTTGTGATAGGCCTCCCCCCCTTTGTGATTTCCACTCAATTTGGTGGGGTAGCAACCCATGGTCTTCGGGCCGTTTGTGGAGCTTCGGCTCAATTTATGATGGTTAGCAACCATGGAATTAGCGTTCCGTTTGTGATACACGTGTTGGTGGGCTTTATGCTCCCATTTGTGATAGGCCTCCCCCCTTTGTGATTTCTGGATTTCTTGAGATGATTTCTAGAATTTGTGTTTCACCAATTTTCTTGATTTCCATTGATAAGTTTTATCAATATTTGTGCATTGGTGAATTTGTGCGTCATTGACTTTTGTGATTTCTGGATTTCGCATATTGAATTCTAGAATTTGTGTGTCATTGACTTTTGTGATTGACATTGATATAATCGTCAATATTTGTGGTTTTATGAACGAAATAAGGAGTATGGCATTTCTTTGATTCTTGTGTAGATTTGGTGATATTGATTAATCTCTCGTTGATTTTCAATTAATTACATATATCACGGCTTGGAATTGTGATTATTATGTGATTAGTCATATCTCTTATTCTATATCGTTTCATCTGATATCTATAGTTAGACTGATCCGTTTATTATTTTCTTATTAAATAATACTCGGGTCAGACCGAGATGTTACAGGTGCTTCTGCTTGACTTCTCTCTTGGGATTGATTTCTCTGACTTTTGGTTAACTACTTAGATTAGTAGTTTTTGTTGTATACATTTGAGATATAGACTCCATAATGTATACTTATTCTTTTGTGTAGTTCATGTAACTATTCTTTTTCATATTGTGGATCTTTTTAGACCACTACTCTGATGTACACTTCCTAGTGTAATATTCATATCTATTTCCGCCTTTGTGATATGAATTGTCTGTGACTGATTTATGTTATGTTTATTTCTATATTTGTTTCCGAAGATATTATAGCCACTGTGTAGTAGCTTTGAGTTCGTGTCGGTATGTCGGATTTCCCTCTTGATAAAGAAATGCATGTTATACTATCTGACATATCGATGCTCGCGCAAAGCTATTACACGGATGGTCGCTCCTCAACAGCCTTATTCTTCGTGCTAGTTGACAGCATTCTCCGTAATGTTCTTGGCTAGCGTGGGTATAGAGGTGGGGCGTCACAGCTTGGTATCAAAGCCAAACTTCGAAACAATATGGAATATTATAACAAGGATCATCGTCCTAAGTCCATCTTAGGAGTCGTGCTTTAGGAATTAATTCGAGTCTTCGTACCGATTCATCCTATTCTCTTTATGATCCCTTGTTTTATCAATCAAGTTTGATTGAAGTTTATTTTGAGAATAACTTTTTCCTCTTCTTTCTTTCTTTCTTAAAGAAGAGAAATGGTTAGACCTGGCCGTCCCAGCGCTGGTCAATCTAGTGCTACTCCCCAGGATGGAGTATTTATGTCTACTCAACAACTTTTGGATCTTGTAAAGAATCAAGAGTTTATGTATGCTTTGAGTAAGAACCCCGAAATGGTTCTACCTTTGAAACTTGAAATTTCTTTCAATCAGCTTGTGGATGTTACTCTTCTTCATGGAGAGGTTGGTAAAGGAAGTGTTTGTGATATTGGGACTTCCAAGAAGAGGCATATTAAGTTCAAGAGCCTTAATCCCAATAAAAGAGTGAAGCAAACTACTTTTGTAGCAAAGACTCCAATCCCTAATCGTGGAGGATGCTACAATTGTAATTCTACGGAACACTATGCGAATATGTGTCCAAGACCCCATTCTTGTTGCTATTGCAAGAAACCGGGTCATCTTTTACCTGCATGTCCCAAACTTTTGAACAAGGACATGAGAAAGCTAAATATTGCTCAAGCCCCTGGCAACACATATCGTGGCCAAGGTATTTCTCATTCTATTTTGGATGGAATTATTTTGTTTCGTGATCATCCTATTCGAGTTCTTTTTGATACGGGTGCGTCCCATTCTTTTATATCAAAAGAACTTGTTCATACTTTTTCTTTGGATGTTTTGTGTTTAATGACTTCTTTGAGAATTGCGAATCCAGTTGGTGGATCCGCGACAATCAGTTTATTGTGTAAAGATGTCGAGATTATTTTATGTGATTTTTCTTTCCGAGCCGATTTGCATGTCATGCGTTATTTAGGCTTTGGAATGATTTTGGGAATGGATTGGCTTAACCGTTATGAAGCTCATATCCTCTGTCCTGAGCGGACTATTCATCTTCGACATCCTCAATCTGTTAAGCAGAATTCTATTAATCTTAAAGATTCAGATTCCAGTTTGGTTGCATCTTTATATTCTTTAAATCCTCGTGATGACGATGATGACGATGAGGGTGATATTATTTCTCTTATTCACGTCGTTCGTGAATTTTCCGACATATTCAAACCCGTTTTAGGATGACCACCTAAGCGGGCAATTGAGTTCATAATTAATCTTATTCCTGGAGCTCAACCTATCACTCGTCCTTCGTATCGTATGTCCAATAAAGAAAACGAGGAGATGCGTAAACAATTATCCGAATTGGAGACGAAGCAATTTATTCACTCTAGTTCCTCGCCTTGGGGAGCTTCGGCTATTTTTGTGAAGAAATCCGATGGTACACTTAGGCTTTGCGTTGACTAATGCAAGCTTAATGATCTTACTATCAAAAATAAATATCCTTTACCTCTGATTGATGATCTATTCGATCAGCTTAGTGGTGCTAAGGTCTTTTCACAATTAGACTTAGCTACTGGATTTCATCAGCTTCTTATTGCAGAGGATAGTATTCCATTGACCTCGTTCCGTACTCGTTATGGATCTTATGAATGGCTTGTCATGCCATTTGGTTTGACGAATGCTCCGGCGTATTTCGTTGACCTTATGAATAGAGTTTTCAATGATTTCCTCGACTGGTTTGTTCTTATCTTTATCGATGATATTCTTGTGTATTCTAAAACCGAGGAGGAGCATGAAAAACATCTTCGGATTGTGTTGGAAACTCTTAGGAGTAATCAATTAAAGGCAAAATTTTCTAAGTGCCACTTTTGGCAATCTCGTGTAAAGTTTCTCGGTCATATTATTTTCGAATCCAGAATTTCTGTGGATCCTTCAAAGATTGAAGCGATTCAAGATTGGAAGAGACCGGAGAGTGTGACGGAGATTCGTAGTTTTCTTGAATTGGCGGGTTATTACCGCCGTTTTATCAAAGACTTTTCTAAGATTGTCATGCCTCTCACTAGTTTGACGAAGAAAGGTGTTAAATACATTTGGTCGGACAAATGTGAAGCTTCTTTTCTGAGATTAAAAGAGCTTCTTTCTGATGCTCCTATTCTTGTTATTCCCGAGGGGAATTAGGATTTCGTTGTCTATACCGATGCTAGTCGCGTTGGTTTGGGTGCCGTTCTTATGCAAAGAGAATGTGTTATTGCTTATGCTTCTAGACAATTGAAGCCTGCCGAGACTAGATATGCCACTCATGATTTAGAACTCGTGGCTATTGTTTTCGCTCTTCGGATTTGGCGTCATTATCTTTTAGGAGAGAAATTTGTTCTTTACACGGATCATAAGTCTTTGAAGTATTTATTTTCTCAAAAGGAACTTAATTTACGTCAACAACGTTGGCTCGAGTTCCTTGCTCCTTATGATCTTGATATTCTTTATACTCCCGGTAAGAGTAATCGTGTCGCCGATGCCCTTAGCCGTAAACGACAAGCTGTTGTTTCTATGATGATATCCGAATGAAACGATCTCGAGATTTTATCCACTTGCGAAATTCAAGACCGTGTTTCCGATTTATGTTCATCTCTTGTTTTATGTAGCCTTGAGGCTCATCCTTCTCTTTTTGACCGCATTCTTGAAGCTCAAAGGCTAGATCCCGAATTGGCTCTTCTTGGCCAAAATATTAAGGGTAAGATTGATATTGAAAGTTTGAAAGACTTTGTTATTGATTTTCGTGGCGGCATTCGAAAATTTGGTAGACTTATCGTACCAAATATTGTTGATCTTCGTAAGGGTATTTTATAAGATTCACATCGTTCTAAATTTACCATTCATCCCGGTAGTAGTAAAATGTACGCGGATATGAAGCGACTTTATTATTGGGAGGGAATGAAACTTGACATCGCTAACTTCGTTAAGCGTTGCATGACTTGCCAACTCATTAAGGCCGAACATCAAAGGCCCGATGGGTTATTGCAAACTTTAGAAATTCCAATTTGGAAGTGGGACCAAATTTTCATGGATTTTATGGATGGCCTTCCCCGTTCTCGTTCGGGTCATGATAGTTTATGGGTGATTGTTGATAGGCTTACTAAATCTGTCCATTTTATTCCCGTTCGGTCTAACCGAACCGTTCCTCTTTTGGCCAAGCTCTTTATCAAAGAGATTGTTAAATTGCATGGGGTTCCTACTTCTATTGTTAGCGATCGTGATCCATTATTTACTAGTGGATTTTGGAAGATTCAAAAAGCTTTGGGAACGAAGCTTAATTTTAGCACCGCTTATCATCCCCAGTCCGATGGACAAACTGAGCGTGTGAATCAAACTCTTGAAGATCTTCTTTGTTCTTGTGTGCTTGATTTTGGTGGAAGTTGGGAAGATCATATTTCACTTGTTGAATTTTCCTATAATAATAGCTTCCAATCTTGTATTGGTATGGCACCTTTTGAGGCACTCTACGGAAGGCCATGCCGATCTCCTTCTTGTTGGCTTGAGACCGGTGAGAGGCTGCTTTTAGGTCCAGATTTTATTCGTGATTCCACAGAAAAGATTGATCTTATTCGACATAGGAAGAAAGAAGCCCAGAGTAGACAAAAATCCTATGCCGATAACCGGAGAAGGAAATTAGAATTTTCTGTGGGAGATCTCTTGTTCGTGTTTCGCCTATGAAGGGTGTTGTGCGATTCATCGATCGGGAAAACTAGCGCCTCGATATATTGGGCCATTTTCTATCACCGAACGTATTGGTTCCATGGCTTATCGCCTTTTATTACCGGCTCAATTTTCTGCTATCCATGACGTGTTTCACGTTTCTCAACTTCGGAAATGTCTTCGAGATTTCGATTCTATTCTTGAGCCCGGTGTTGTGGAAGAGATTGAAGTTTCGCCTAATTTAACTTATGAGCAACATCCTATTCGTATCATTGCTTCGGAGGTCAAACGACTTCGAAATAAAGATGTTCCGCTTGTTAAAGTTCAATGGTCTTCAAATCCTAAGGATTGTTCTTGGGAATCTAGAGAGTACATCGAGCGAACACATCCGGACTTACTTTCTCGTGCTCTTTGAGGTGAACTTCTTATTTCAAACTTCTTTTGTGTTGAATATGCTTTTATGGTTGTTACTATATATCTTCTTCTTAAAATATTGCGAGGACGCAATTTCTTTAAGGAAGGGAGTCTGTAACAACCCGCATATTTATCGATTTTATATTTAAATATTTTATTTAAATATTTCATCGTTAGTCGGATTTTAGTCCGAAAAGCTACTTTTTGCATACGGTCGAATTAGGACTCGGGATCACTCTCATTGAGTTTAAAATGCCGTTTGCGACCTTTTTGAGTATAAACTTCGATATGTTTGGAGAAAGTTGATTTTTGCTACTTTTCACTTTGGGTTTGAATTTGGGTTCAGCCATTAGCCAACTTATACTTAAAAACTGAACCCCTCCTCCCCATTCTCCCTCACTTCTTTCTCTTTTCAGTTTTTATAGCATTAATAGTGGGAGAGATTGGAAATTAAAACTCTAAAACCCTAGTTCCTCTTGCAACTTCAAATCCCTAGCTCCAAATTCAAAAGAACCCATTGATTCAAGCTCATTTGGGTTGTGTTGAAGAGAGGTTGATTCTCCATTTGCTTTCAAGCTTCTTCTTGTTTGATTTTGTGAAAAGGTGAGATTTTTAATCTCACATCTAAGTCTATGAATTATCTTCGATTGTTAGGTACAAATTCCTAACACTTATTTTTGTGCAATTGCTTTTGATTTGGATTGCTTTTGAGAATATTCCAATTTTAGTGTTTGAAAGCCAAATCCTTAAAAATTATAGCTTTGAGGTTCAAATGTGTTTTTGGTGATGCATCGAGGAGCCAATAGGGCCGGGTAGCCGTTAGACATAATTCCCTAGAGTCCGTGCTCGTTCGGTTGCGAATTGGTGGAGGTTGCATATCAATTTATGGGCATCAATTTGCAGAGCATCAGGTTCGGCCGACCGACCCCACTAGTCCGGTCGACCGACCCGCTAGTAAAAGTGCAGTTGCACTTCTTTGTTTCTGGTTCGGCCGACCGACCCCCCTGGTTCGGTCGACCGACCTGATGCCCGAGAAGTTTTCAAAACAGGGTTCGGTCGACCGAGCTCTGTAGCCGGCCGACCGACCTGATGCATTTTGCCTATTTTAGACTAGTCGCGTGAATTTCCAACTTTGATCGATTCGAGTTGTTTCCTAGTTGTTGTTATCATCTATTATGACTTTGATGACTCTTTTTAGGGATTTTTGAATATCCATTTTGATGGATCCTTTATCGATTTCTTTGGATTTTATTCACGTCTTCGTATGTGAATTTTAGTGATTGATTGTTCTTACAATCTTCTTCGTGATTTGTCACTTTAAAAATATAAAGGTTTTCTATACTAGTAGTAAATATCAAAACTCTTTCCTCAAACGATTTCAATACTATTTTAATACCAAATTCGTTTATAAGACCGTTTTCCAATCTATTAGTATATACAAACCTTTACCTCACTCGTATGAGAAATCTAATTAAACGACTTAGTAAAACAAGTGGTATGAAACGCTTGCGTTCACTTTGTTGGTTAATTCTTGGACTTGTTCGATTGGAACTCTTGTGACAATTTTCTAGTGGAGATCTACAATTTGTTCGTAAATATTTAAGTTAAGCTAGTGGTTATGGGACATGATGCTAAGCTCATACATTTACTAGCTTACTGTAATCGACACTTCTCGTTGATCATGACGATCATCTTTGTGATTTAGACTAGCAATGTGCGATGTCTCTTTGTCTGCGAGGGAGACTAAACCCCGTTTTGTGGAGTTTCGACTCAATTTGGTGGGGTAGCAACCCATGGTCTTCGGGCCGTTTGTGGAGCTTCGGCTAAATTTGTGATGGTTAGCAACTATGGAATTAGCGTTCCGTTTGTGATACACGTGTTGGTGGGCTTTATGCTCCCATTTGTGATAGGCCTCCCTCCTTTGTGATTTCCACTCAATTTGATGGGGTAGCAACCCATGGTCTTCGGGCCATTTGTGGAGCTTCGGCTCAATTTGTGATGGTTAGCAACCATGGAATTAGCGTTCCGTTTGTGATACACGTGTTGGTGGGCTTTATGCTCCCGTTTGTGATAGTCCTCCCCCCTTTGTGATTTCTGGATTTCTTGAGATGATTTCTAGAATTTGTGTTTCACCAATTTTCGTGATTTCCATTGATAAGTTTTATCAATATTTGTGCATTGGTGAATTTGTGCGTCATTGACTTTTGTGATTTCTGGATTTCACATATTGAATTCTGGAATTTGTGTGTCATTGACTTTTGTGATTGACATTGATATAATCGTCAATATTTGTGGTTTGATGAACGAAATAAGGAGTATGGCATTTCTTTGATTGTTGTGTAGATTTGGTGATATTGATTAATCTCTCATTGATTTTCAATTACTTACATATATCACAGCTTGGAATTGTGATTATTATGTGTTTAGTCATATCTCTTATTCTATATCGTTTCATCTGATATCTATAGTTAGACTGATCCATTTATTATTTTCTTATTAAATAATACTCGGGTCAGACCGAGATGTTACAGGTGCTTCTACTTGACTTCTCTCTTGGGATTGATTTCTCTGACTTTTGGTTAACTACTTAGATTAGTAGTTTTTGTTGCATACATTTGAGATATAGACTCCATAATGTATACTTATTCTTTTGTGTAGTTCATGTAACTATTCTTTTGTGATACTGTGGATCTTTTTAGACCACTACTCTGATGTACACTTCCTAGTGTAATATTCATATCTATTTCCGCCTTTGTGATATGAATTGTCTATGACTGATTTATGTTATGTTTATTTCTATATTTGTTTCCGAAGATATTATAGCCACTGTGTAGTAGCATTGAGTTTGTGTCGGTATGTCGGATTTCCCTCTTGATAAAGAAATGCATGTTATACTATCTGACATATCGATGCTCGTGCAAAGCAATTACACAGATGGTCGCTCCTCAACAGCCTTATTCTCCGTGCTAGTTGACAGCATTCTCCGTAATGTTCTTGGCTAGCGTGGGTATAGAGGTGGGGCGTCACAGTCATAGCATTGGCCGGAGGTGGCCGGAGCTCTGGTGCATGTGGGTGGCATGATGTTTGTATCAGTGAAGATGGGTTTGAGAAGAAGAGTGGGTGACTCGAAGTAATCTTTGGGGAACTAGGGTGATGGCTCGAGTTTGGGTTCGTGCACTTTCAAGCTTGTGCCGTGGGGGTTTGACACTTAAACAAATTTTAAGTTGGGAAAAATATACTCAAGATGATCTTTGGGAAAATTCAAAGCATTTATGGATTTTGATCGGGTATAACTCGAAGGGGGTCTCGGGTCAGATATGTAAAAACAGTTTTTACTTAAAAAAAATTCAAACTCTTAAAAAATTTTAAATCCATGTTTTTAAAAGATGATTTTGATTTAAGTTTAAACTATTAAGGTTTTGAGTAAGATATTTTTAAAGTAATTAAATTAAATTTATTTTTGTTACATTATTTTATAAAATTATTTATATTAATTGAATAATGAAGGGTAATTAAGACAAAATTTTATTTAAAACTAATCTTAATCTTTTAAGTTAAATTGTGTGATAAGCATGATTCTTTAAACAAGGGTTAAAAGAAAATCAAAGTGATTAACAAAGATAAAAAGATTTATCATTTAATTTATTAAGCAATTAATGATTTGTTAATATAATTACTTAAAGAATAACTATTAAATTAATTACTTAATATTAAAGATTAATTAAGTCAATAATTAAGGTTAATTGATTTGTAATTAATAATTAATTAATTAAGGAATAATTAACTAGTAAAAGTAATTAAGATTTAATTAATTAATAATTAAGGATTAATTAATTAAGATAATTAATTAAGGAATAATTAATTAATGAAGGTGATTAAGATTTAATTAATTTATAATTAAGGATAACTAATCGTTGATTAAAGATAATTAATAAAAGTAATTATGTGATTAATTAATTTAAATCACACGATTAATTCACCTTAATTGTAGATGATTAAGTATTAGTGAATGCGGTGTACTGATTGATATCTCTAATATGTGATTGTGATGCTATGTGATATGATTTACCTTGTGTTGAGGTGTGATATCTATGATTTGCTTTCTGTGTGAATAAAACGACATTTGAACTTCAATGCGATAGGGTGTCGGATTTCAGTTGGTTATTCAAAACCCGAATTGAACCTGTGAATCTTTATGAATGATATATCCATATGTTTTAAAAATTAAGCGCTCACTATTCGGTTTATCCTGGAGAGGACTTTGTGTCATATAACCCATTTCGAATAGTGATATGATGAAATGGATAGCATTTGAAGATGGTGGTGAAGATCGGGTGTCTTCAAGAACGATAGGATAACCTGTCGAATGACTCTGCACTGAGTTGCTCCGGTACAGATCTCCGTATGTGATGGGGAGTCCGATCGGGATTGTGGATTCTCGGATTGCAAGGGCTTCTTCGGAAGTTCCTTTGGTTCTGTTCGAACCCTGAAAAGACTTGTATGGTTATATGTCTGACATAACACTTTGAGATATAAAGCAGATTTCTTTCAAATACATTTCTGTTCGTGGTGGAGAATTTATTCTCTTAGCTTAACACCCTTCTCTGAGATGTATAAGCTCAGAGGTTATGTAGTTGAAGGTTATCAGTGATATGCTCCCAATTTGATAGTGTGGCATGTTGAGTACTGCTGTGTGTTGCTGATCATTTGTTGATGAAAGCAAGGCTTTTGTGTAAAGCGTAGCCTTGTGGACGAGGCCTCATCGGACCTCACACCTCGAAAATGGTCGAAAAAGGAAAGATGCGGCAAGGTTATGAGGGTCGCACCCTTTAGGGTATGTCTATTTTTTCTGGAAAATGGTGGTACATGGTATGGGGCCCAGATACTTAACCTATGTGGTTGCTGCAAATTCACTACTGTGTGGTTGTTGCTTTGTGGTTGAGGGCCCTCCGATAAAGATCACAAACGACCGGGAGATGGCATACTTGAGTAGTAGTTACCTAGTTATAGAGGTAACCTGACCTTGTGTTGGCAGAGATCCGGGTAGGTTCTCGGGACGTCCCTCCAGAGGTGTATCCATGTGGCATAGGAAGTTCCTTAGCCTGATCATTTGCTAGAAATCCAATCACCAATAAGATCACTGTATGGTTTTAGTTGTATAACCCGCCATTTCTTTATGTAGTCACTACTGTTTAGATGGTAGCTATAGTAGGCATAATACGAAATGTCTATGCTGGCTAAGATTAATATTATACTTTCAAAAAGTTTTTCTGCACTATGAACTAATAATAATATCAAAATAATTTTCTCGTATCAAGCATGTTTGACTATCATAAGAAGAAATCTCCTCCAATTCTGCGATTGCATTATGTGTGTGGTGGGAGGTCATATGGTGGTTTCATTTTCCAAAAGCATATCGATTTTCTTTGATAAATTATTTTTGTACAAACAACTATTTTTGTTTACTCATACCAGTCCCATGACTGACCCGGAGTTTATTGTTCACTTTCTAAACTATGGGTGCCCATAATTTTCCATACGGGCGGCCTAAAAATAGGTTATCCGTGTTTTGGTGCTGGCTTGGAATCTTTTGAAGTCTTTTGGTTTGGAAGCTATCAGATTTTGGGAAGCTTTGGGTTGGATATCTTTTGAAGTGTTTGGAGTTTTGAAGACCTCATTGAAGTAAAAGTATGTTGGAACCTTTTGAAGATTCGGTTGTTGTTCCATTGTGAAGTTGTTATATTCTATTGTTATATCAAGTGTAGCATTCTGATGTTGGTGCTAATTGTTGTAATCAAATATTGTGATGTTGTATCTGTGATGTTGATCAATGATATTCATTTTGTTTCTATAGTTTATATTCATCTAATGTTGTTATAAGCTCCATCCGAACTGGAGTTCGACGTTTGAATCTCCGATAGTCGAATATAAGTGAGGTATTTGATGTCGATTTTCGAACGCTGGATTTCAGGTCATGACACTCCTTTAAGGATCTGTGGAACAATCTACTATGTAGTACATTACGCTATTATAATATGCCTATAGTAAAGTAAACTATTAAAATAGTGTTAAGGCGTTACCCATATCTCCCTTAACATATTTTATATAATCCCATAGTTTATATAATACCGTAATCTCTCCTATACTGGGCATCATCAGAGGGCACTACATAGGTATGGTACAAAATAAACTTGTAGTGGTCTCGATATGGTAGGTGACATGGCATAACTAGGTAATGCCAGGGTAGACATACTAATTAAACTTCCGGGCTGCTGGTAATGCATAGCTGGAGCTACTGCCCACCTCGATCCACACTCCCAAAATCCAAGGGTGCACCCAATAAATCATAAAGTAATAGAATGGTATCAAAGAAGTGTGTCCGATCAGAGGAGCTACCTCACTTGGCCCGTCAATTGTTCCTTTTTTAGCCATCCTAAGCTAACTTATAGGAGTCAGGTCCACGTATATACCTCAAATAGAATCGTTGCCACCATCCTAATTCATTCTGGAATCTCCATCGCGTACATAGTTGTTAAAGTGGTTTTCGGTACTGGCAGAGAGTATGACTGTAACGACCCAGAATTTTAATTAATTTAAATTTGAATATTTAATTAATTTTAGATATTAATTAGTGAAATTTATAAGTTGAATACATTTTATTTTGAATAATTGGATTTAATTGAATAATTAAATCGATAATTTAATACGTTAAATTATGGAAATAATTGAAAATTGGGTTAAATATGATTGAAAATGATTTGTAAAATTTTATTTTATCATATTGGAGTTAGAACGATATTTTAGAACTTTTAAAATCGAATTAAAAGTTAATTTGTGAAAATTGAATATTTTAATATTTAAAATCGACTAGTGAAAATAGTCAATTTTTGAACAGTCTCAGAATTGAACGAAACCAGTTCCATTGGATCCGTAATAGTTAGTTATTACTAGATTTCAAATTTCGTGTCAATCGGACCTATCGTTTGATCGTGGCAGCTCGAAACGCATCGAATTATTTTTAATTTTAATTTGGCGAGTTAAAATAGCCATTTTTCAAACAGTCTCGGATTTCGACGAAACCAGTTTCATCGGATCCGTAATGTGATATTATTGTATGGTTTCAAATTTCTTGTCAATTGGATTTACCGTTTGTCCTGTACGAATTAAAACGCCTAGAAATCGATTTAAATCGGTTTAATTTAAATTGAACGTTTATTGCCATAACTCGCACAAATGTCCGAATTAGCTTTCGAAACCTGTTCCATTGTGTCCGGAACGCGGGATAAACCCTAGGAACGTCAGTTACGGCGCGTGAATCGGAGTTCGGAATTTCCGGAATGAATAGTGTTTCGTTCGTTTCCTATAAATAGACCAACACCCCCTTTCATAAATTAAAAAAAAAATATCTAAAACCTAAACCTAGCCGCCACTATATAAACCGAAGGCCAAAAATTCATTTCTTTCTTCCTCAAATTCCTTTCAATCCATCAGTTATTTGCAAAAGTTGTTAACTACAATATTGTAGATCGTAGCGAGAGCTACAAGATCAACGGCTATGATCGGAAACGAGCTCGTGGATTGTCGGCAATCTTCATTTGAACGCACACGATGGTTCACGTTTTTCGAGGTTGAGAGATGGCCGAGCTTCATGAGGTTGGGGCCGAGCATGGAGGGGATGGAGGCGCTTCATTTGGCACTTGTTGATCAAATTATCGTTGAGAGATGGTGGTGCAAAATTTAACCCTAATCTATGAATATGGGTTCGGCCTTGATAGCCTGTGCGTGCGTGAAGAGGAAGAAGAAAAGGGGACGTGCGGCCGTGATCTCGTGTGTGGGAATGGACGGTGATGATGGTGATTTGGTTTAAAATTATAAATTAAGTTGTAAATTTATTATATAAAAATTTGTGTAATGTTCAAATATTCATAACTTTTTCATACGAGGTCGAAAACGCGCGAAACCAGTTGCGTTGGAATCATATGGATGAGCACTACGCGATGGAATTGGATTGGAGTCGTTTGGAGTTAGTGAGAATTTTGGATAAAATTAAACGTCCGTTTAATTTTATTCGAAATAAATCGCTAAAACGAAATTGAAATCAAGGTGAGAACTTCTCACTCAATCGAATCAGTTTCGATTTTATTTTAAATAGTTAAATTTAAAATATTTGAATGCATGTTTGAATGATGATTGTTATCTAGTGATTGTTAAAATAGACATTATGCGCCGTTAGTAAGCGGATGTTATTTAATAAAAACATATACCGCGAATATTTCATAAACAGTGAAATTGGTATTATATATAATAGCAATATATATATATATATATATATATATTGGCATATGTATATATTGGAGTTATTGATTTCCCGCATTTGCATAGCGGATGAGACCCTATTGCGCCGTCTATTAAGCGGATAATATTTAAATCTCATATACCGCGATAATTCCGTACTGGAGCGGAATTGGTATTGTGCTAATGTTTTTGGATGCAGGAAAACAGGTTGGAGGGATCCAACTGGATTCCTCAACAGTATTTATTTGATTATGGATATTTTGATATTCGTTGGTTATCATATACGATATATGATATCGTTGTTGTCGTGATTGACTATTTGGTGTGTAGCATCATTGGACCGAATTTTGAAATTTTAAAATGATTTTAAAGTGGTTTTTGAAAGTATACGTTATAAAAGATTTTTGGAATTGATTCATTTTAAATAAATAAACGTTATACTTTTAAAAGTTATAAAATTATGGTTTTTGAGGAAATATAGTTAAAAGCTGATTTTTGAGAAATAAGGGATTAATGATTTTATAAAAGAGTTTAATCGGGATTTTTGAAATTATTATAAAAAGTTAAAATATAGGATTTATAAAATTTGATTATTTTATAAATCAAAATGGTGAAATTATAAAGGAATTTGAAGACGTTTTAAAGAATAATATAAATTGATTTATATTAAGAGATTTATAAATGGATATTTATAATTGGAACATTGACATTATAAAATGAGTTTTTATAAGTGTTTGAATGAAGTGAAGATAGATTGTATAAGTGAATGGAATTTATAAATTATAAATGGTGAAGTTATAAATGAAATTTATAAATAGTAAGATTTATAAATTTTGTGAAGTTATTAAAAGAATAGATTTGGTTAAATAAATGAATCTTATAAGTTATAAGATTTATAAATTGGAAAGTCTTTAAAAGAACGATTTTGTAAAATAATCGTTTTATAAGTATTTAACTTATAATATGAACTTTTAGTTTATAATTGAGTTATAAACTGGAATAGGTTAATGACGGAAATTTGTAAAAGGAAGTTGTTATAAATAATTAGAAATGGAATTTATAAACGTTGGTTTATAAATTCGTAAACGACTTATTTTGATAAGAAAATTGTTGAAACCTATTAATGGAGTTATATTCACGTTTTTGACTGTGAATAATCCTTTGAAATAAAGTGTATAGAAAGGATGAAGTTAGTTAACAAAGTATATTCACGTTTTTGAATAGTGAATAATATGTTAAAGAAAATGTTTAGGATGTGATATTTTAAACAGAATTAAAACGACCTAACGATGTTTTAAAATATGTTAAGATTCGAAACCATAGATTTCAACATTTATTGTTGAAATAGACGTTTTCGAGAAATAGAAGGAAATGGTGGACTATAACACTGTTGTTATAGTAAATGATTTCCGAAAGGAAATGTTTTGTATAGTATTGGGATTTATATATCTATTTTAATTTCGAATCCCTATACTAGTGATTTTGGGTTGTCGTAACGATGTTTTACGTAACATTCGTTTTGGCCCAAATAAATATGTTTAAGAGAACGATTTCCTTAAAGAATGAAATATATACTTAATCTCAATTGAAGTATATTGAATATTTTCCAAGTGTTGAAAATAAATAAGTTCATGAACTACTTATTAAATAAGTATGGAAATGTTTTCCAATATGAAGTGAATATTTGAGAATTTATCTTTTTGAAGATAAATTGAAATGAATAATTGAAATCGAATATCCATAGATATTTTGGATTATAAATTCACTAAGGAATTTATAAAAGAAAGTGGAATTTGTATGAAAATAAATATTGATTTATTTTTGAAGTGTGAAATTATATATCTTGTAAAGATATTTTGGAAAATAAATAATTTGGAAAATTATTTGAAATCTGGTGATGTGTGCATATCCATTGATAGTTCAATAACCGACTATCAATATTTACCTTTGAATGGGTATTTGATGTGATTTGTTTGAATTTGAATGCCACACTTATTTTTGAATAAGCGCTCACTATTCGGGTTAACCGGGAAAGGACCATGGGGTCGTATAACCCATTCCGAATATGTGATACGTCGTTATGATAGCATTGAAGATCGGTGTTGAAGACCCGGTATTTGCGAGAGCGATAGGATGACCTGTCGATTGACTCTGCACCGAGTTGCTCCGGTATTGAGTTCCCCATATGTGATGGGAAATCCGATCAGGATTGTGAATATCCGGATTGCAAGGGCTTCTTTGTAAGTGCCTTCGGTTTTGTTCGAGCCCGGAACAGACTTGTATGGATTGTATGTCTGACATTACAAATTGAGATATAAAGTGGATTTCATTCAAATATATTTCTGTTGGTGGCGGAGAATTTATTCTTTTAGCTTAACACCCTTCTCTGAGACGTACGAGCTCAGCGGTTATGTAGTTGAATGTTATCAGCGATATATTCCCAATTTGGTAATGTGACATGCTGAGTGTTGCTGTTAAATGATCATTGTGTTGATTATTTGTGATAGGATCATTTATTTGATCGTCAATCCTGGTGATCATTTCTATGATCATTTGTTGACCCAAAGCATGGCTTTTGTATAAAGTATGTTTTTGTGGACGTGACTTCGTCGAGCCTCACACCCCGTGAATGGTCAAAACAGGAAAGATGCGGCAAGGTTATGAGGGGTAGCGCCCTTTAGGATGTGTGCATTTCCTTCTGGAAAAGGGTGGTATCATGGTATGGAGCCCAGATGCTTACTCATGTTGAAAACACTTTATGATTGTGTGAATTGATTACGAGCGCTCGGTGAAAGGTCCCAAAGGACCGGGGGATGGCATATTCGGTCAGTTGTTACTCAGTTAGGGGTAACCCGGCCTTGTGTTGGTAGAGATCCGGTTTGGTTCTCGGGGATGTCCATCCAGAGGCATTCTCGTGTTGCAATGGGAAGTTCCTTGGCCTGATCATTCGTTGGAAATCCAAAGAAACAATACGAGACTTGTACGGTTTTAGTTGTATAACCTGCTATGGAATGTGGCGGTAACCTGCTATTGAACATAGTTAGCTATAGTAGGCATACGATAATGGTCGTATGTTGGCTAAGATTTATATTCCACTTTCGAAATGATTTTTTTTCTACACTATGCACTAATCATAATATCAAATGTTTCTTTTTAATACGTATCAAGCATCTTTGACTATCATAAGGAGAAATCTCCTCCAAGTCTGCGTTTGCATTGTGTGTGTGGCGGGAGGTCTTATGGTAGTCTCATTTTTAAAAGCATTGCGAATTGACTTTAAAAATATTCCTCTATTTTGATTTTAAAGATAAATAAACTGTTTTGAGTTCTCACACCAGTCACATGACTGACTCGGAGTTTATTGTTTTCCTTCCTAAACTCTGGGTGCCCACCAATTTCCACACGGGCAGTCAAGAGTTAGGTTTATCAGGATATTCTGGATATTCTGGAATTGCTGGAGGCAAGCTGGATGGCATGGCGTATTACTAGTTATATAGTATTTCTTTTTCCGCTGCACTATTTGTTGTTTGATGTTGTGCACTCTGATGATGATATGATGTAATGAAATGTGATGTAATGTAATAACTGATATAGTTCTTTGTTTAAAGATTATTCATTTATTTATTATATGTTGTTCCGCTGCGAATTGTGAGATTCTGTTATTGTTCTGCTGTTTTCTTTCAGTTCTATTTTCTATTTTCTTTCCTCCCTATTTTCTATGTTTTCTCTCTTCTCTCTTCTTCTCTCTTTTTCTTTTTCTTAAACATTGATAATTCGTATTTCTGTTCATCTTGAGTTAATCTATGGAGATTAGTGTATATTCAAGGAGTACGGATTTGCGGGTCCTCACAGGTGGTATCGGAGCATATGGTTAAGAGACAACCATGGTTCTGTTGGGTATTACTCATTAGAGATAGAGTCAGTAGTACTCTAGAATGAGTTTGAGTGTAATAATAGATACGAGTGCGTATTTGTTAGTGAATATAAATTGTTTTATATTGTGATGATTGCTTTGTTGAGTGGTATATAGATTCTGGTTAATACGAATAATTAACATTGTTGATAGGGATCTCTAAACACTTGAATAGAACAATTCGACACAGTATTGTTTTAAATTGGGTAAATGAAATAATTTTGCCTTGATTATATTTTATATATAAAGAAATAATTTTTCGGAATTATTAAAGTGTATATAAGTTGATTGTTTAGTTGTTTGAATAATCTAAATAAAATAAAAATTGTATAAGTAAAAAGAATTATAGGAATTGAATTATAATTAAAGTAATTTACAATTGTGAAATAAACTTATATATATAAGAAGTGAAACTATATGAATATATTTATAAATATGAGTTGTAAATGAAAATGAATTTAAAGTTAAATGGAATATAACTTAAGTGATGTTGAATGAAGTTGATATTGATATCAAAGTAAAGTAATAAAGTTAAGTGATAAATATGAATTTGATTTGGAAGTGAACCAACTTGAATATGAATTAGTGAATATAAACCAATTGAAAGTAAATAAGTTTGAATAGAATTGAATGTGAATTGGATTTAAATTAGTAAATGTTAACTAATTGAACTGAGAATGAATGTTGATAAAATCCAATGTAAACAAATCAAATGTGATTAAAATTGAAAACCAATTCATTGAATACTAATGAGAATATGAAAGAATATTTAGTTGGTTGATGGTTTCATTTGTTGCTTTTACTGCATTTGCTATGTTGACATATATAGTTATTATGTTGCTATATGTTGTATATCGATACTATTTTCATATATGCATGCTCTCATGTTGTTTGTTGAGTGATTAGTAGGTGCGGATCGCGTTTGCTTCGCATTTGGAGCTCGCTTTCGCGCTATATTAGCCGTATATGCTTGCTAATAAAAAAATAAGGTACATATCTCGGATTACATACCGTACTTTTACACTTTTTTCCCCGCGGGATGCCTCATTACTTGATGAGATGTATATTTGTGATATATATCCTGTCATTTTTTTTTTGGATCGAGCCGCGCAAAGGAGACTATGGCGAATTTTTCCGGAAATTTAAGGCGTTAGAAAAATTTGGGAATTTTGGAAAATTTTGAAAACTTAAATTTTGATTTGGAGTTGAAAGTTAAAAATAGTAGTTGTTTTTGAAAAGATAACTAAGTATGATTTGAAAACTTAGTAAGTTATTATAAGAAGTTTAAACTATGGATTTTGGAAAATTAATAGATTCTGTAACTTTTCTTACTTGATAATTTCGAGGACGAAATTCTTTTAAGGGGGAAGATTGTAACGATCCAGAATTTTAATTAATTTAAATTTGAATATTTAATTAATTTTAGATATTAATAAGTGAAATTTATAAGTTGAATACATTTTATTTTGAATAATTGGATTTAATTGAATAATTAAATCGATAATTTAATACGTTAAATTATGGAAATAATTGAAAATTGGGTTAAATATGATTGAAAATGATTTGTAAAATTTTATTTTATCATATTGGAGTTAGAACGATATTTTAGAACTTTTAAAATCGAATTAAAAGTTAATTTGTGAAAATTGAATATTTTAATATTTAAAATCGACTAGTGAAAATAGTCAATTTTTGAACAGTCTCAGAATTGAACGAAACCAGTTCCATTGGATCCATAATAGTTAGTTATTACCGGATTTCAAATTTCGTGTCAATCGGAGCTATCGTTTGATCGTGGCAGCTCGAAACGCATCGAATTATTCTTAATTTTAATTTGGCGAGTTAAAATAGCCATTTTTCAAACAGTCTCGGATTTCGACGAAACCAGTTTCATCAAATCCGGAATGTGATATTATTGTATGGTTTCAAATTTCGTGTCAATTGGATTTACCGTTTGTCCTATACGAATTAAAACGCCCAGAAATCGATTTAAATCGGTTTAATTTAAATTGAACGTTTATTGCCATAACTCGCACAAATGTCTGAATTAGCTTTCGAAACCTGTTCCATTGTGTCCGGAACGCGGGATAAACCCTAGGAACGTCAGTTACAGCGCGTGAATCAGAGTTCGGAATTTCCGGAATGAATAGTGTTTCGTTCGTTTCCTATAAATAGACCAACACCCCCCTTCATAAATAAAAAAAAAAAAAGAAAATATCTAAAACCTAAACCTAGCCGCCACTTTATAAACCGAAGGCCAGAAATTCATTTCTTTCTTCCTCAAATTCCTTTCAATCCATCAGTTATTTGCAAAAGTTGTTAACTACAATATTGTAGATCGTAGCAAGAGCTACAAGATCAACGGCTATGATCGGAAACGAGCTCGTGGATTGTCGGCAATCTTCATTTGAACGCACACGATGGTTCACGTTTTTCGAGGTTGAGAGATGGCCGAGCTTCATGAGGTTGGGGCCGAGCATGGAGGGGATGGAGGCGCTTCATTTGGCACTTGTTGATCAAATTATCGCTGAGAGATGGTGGTGCAAAATTTAACCCTAATCTATGAATATGGGTTCGGCCTTGATAGCCTGTGCGTGCATGAAGAGGAAGAAGAAAAGGGGACGTGCGGCCGTGATCTCGTGTATGGGAATGGACGGTGATGATGGTGATTTGGTTTAAAATTATAAATTAAGTTGTAAATTTATTATATAAAAATTTGTGTAATGTTCAAATATTCATAACTTTTTCATACGAGGTCGAAAACGCGCGAAACCAGTTGCGTTGGAATCGTATGGACGAGCACTACGCGATGGAATTGGATTGGAGTCGTTTGGAGTTAGTGAGAATTTTGGATAAAATTAAACGTCCATTTAATTTTATTCGAAATAAATCGCTAAAACGAAATTGAAATCAAGGTGAGAACTTCTCACTCAATCGAATCAGTTTCGATTTTATTTTAAATAGTTAAATTTAAAATATTTGAATGCATGTTTGAATGATGATTGTTATCTAGTGATTGTTAAAATAGACATTATGCGCCGTTAGTAAGCGGATGTTATTTAATAAAAACATATACCGCGAATATTTCATAAACAGTGAAATTGGTATTATATATAATAGCAATATATATATATTGGCATATGTATATATTGGAGTTATTGATTTCCCGCATTTGCATAGCGGATGAGACCCTATTGCGCCGTCTATTAAGCGGATAATATTTAAATCCCATATACCGCGATAATTCCGTACTGGAGCGGAATTGGTATTGTGCTAATGTTTTTGGATGCAGGAAAACAGGTTGGAGGGATCCAACTGGATTCCTCAACATTATTTATTTGATTATGGATATTTTGATATTCGTTGATCATCATATACGATATATGATATCGTTGTTGTCGTGATTGACTATTTGGTGTGTAGCATCATTAGACCGAATTTTGAAATTTTAAAATGATTTTAAAGTGATTTTTGAAAGTATACGTTATAAAAGATTTTTGGAATTGATTCATTTTAAATAAATAAACGTTATACTTTTAAAAGTTATAAAATTATGGTTTTTGAGGAAATATAGTTAAAAGCTGATTTTTGAGAAATAAGGGAATAATGATTTTATAAAAGAGTTTAATCGGGATTTTTGAAATTATTATAAAAAGTTAAAATATAGGATTTATAAAATTTGATTATTTTATAAATCAAAATGGTGAAATTATAAAGGAATTTGAAGACGTTTTAAAGAATAATATAAATTGATTTATATTAAGAGATTTATAAATGGATATTTATAAATTGGAATATTGACATTATAAAACGAGTTTTTATAAGTGTTTGAATGAAGTGAAGATAGATTGTATAAGTGAATGGAATTTATAAATTATAAATGGTGAAGTTATAAATGAAATTTATAAATAGTAAGATTTATAAATTTTGTGAAGTTATTAAAAGAATAGATTTGGTTAAATAAATGAATCTTATAAGTTATAAGGTTTATAAATTGGAAAGTCTTTAAAAGAACGATTTTG
This sequence comes from Allium cepa, assembly GCA_030765085.1. NCBI lineage: Eukaryota > Viridiplantae > Streptophyta > Magnoliopsida > Asparagales > Amaryllidaceae > Allium > Allium cepa. Next base: position 834,876,339 of record CM060941.1, read on the forward strand.
TAAAATAATCGTTTTATAAGTATTTAACTTATAATATGAACTTTTAGTTTATAATTGAGTTATAAACTGGAATAGGTTAATGACGGAAATTTGTAAAAGGAAGTTGGTATAAATAATTAGAAATGGAATTTTTAAACGTTGTTTTATAAATTCGCAAATGACTTATTTTGATAAGAAAATTGTTGAAACCTATTAATGGAGTTATATTCACGTTTTTGACTGTGAATAATCCTTTGAAATAAAGTGTATAGAAAGGATGAAATTAGTTAACAAAGTATATTCACGTTTTTGAATAGTGAATAATATGTTAAAGAAAATGTTTAGGATGTGATATTTTAAACAGAATTAAAACGACCTAACGATGTTTTAAAATATGTTAAGATTCGAAACCATAGATTTCAACATTTATTGTTGAAATAGACGTTTTCGAGAAATAGAAGGAAATGGTGGACTATAACACTGTTGTTATAGTAAATGATTTCTGAAAGGAAATGTTTTGTATAGTATTGGGATTTATATATCTATTTTAATTTCGAATCCCTATACTAGTGATTTTGGGTTGTCGTAACGATGTTTTACGTAACATTCGTTTTGGCCCAAATAAATATGTTTAAGAGAATGATTTCCTTAAAGAATGAAATATATACTTAATCTCGATTGAAGTTTATTGAATATTTTCCAAGTGTTGAAAATAAATAAGTTCATGAATTCCTTATTAAATAAGTATGGAAATGTTTTCCAATATAAAGTGAATATTTGAGAATTTATCTTTTTGAAGATAAATTGAAATGAATAATTGAAATCGAATATCCATAGATATTTTGGATTATAAATTCACTAAGGAATTTATAAAAGAAAGTGGAATTTGTATGAAAATAAATATTGATTTATTTTTGAAGTGTGAAATTATATATCTTGTAAAGATATTTTGGAAAATAAATAATTTGGAAAATTATTTGGAATCTGGTGATGTGTGCATATCCATTGATAGTTCAATAACCGACTATCAATATTTACCTTTGAATGGGTATTTGATGTGATTTGTTTCAATTTGAATGCCACACTTATTTTTGAATAAGCGCTCACTATTCGGGTTAACCGGGAAAGGACCATGGGGTCGTATAACCCATTCCGAATATGTGATACGTCGTTATGATAGCATTGAAGATCGGTGTTGAAGACCCGGTATTTGCGAGAGCGATAGGATGACCTGTCGATTGACTCTGCTTCGAGTTGCTCCGGTATTGAGTTCTCCATATGTGATGGGAAATCCGATCAGGATTGTGAATATCCGGATTGCAAGGACTTCTTTGTAAGTGCCTTCGGTTTTGTTCGAGCCCGGAACAGACTTGTATGGATTGTATGTCTGACGTTACAAATTGAGATATAAAGCAGATTTCATTCAAATATATTTCTGTTGGTGGCGGAGAATTTATTCTTTTAGCTTAACACCCTTCTCTGAGACGTACGAGCTCAGAGGTTATGTAGTTGAATGTTATCAGCGATATATTCCCAATTTGGTAATGTGACATGCTGAGTGTTGCTGTTAAATGATCATTGTGTTGATTATTTGTGATAGGATCATTTATTTGATCGTCTATCCTGGTGATCATTTCTATGATCATTTGTTGACCCAAAGCATGGCTTTTGTATAAAGTATGTTTTTGTGGACGTGACTTCGTCGAGCCTCACACCCCGTGAATGGTCAAAATAGGAAAGATGCGGCAAGGTTATGAGGGGTAGCGCCCTTTAGGATGTGTGCATTTCCTTCTGGAAAAGGGTGGTATCATGGTATGGAGCCCAGATGCTTACTCATGTTGAAAACACTTTATGATTGTGTGAATTGATTACGAGCGCTCGGTGAAAGGTCCCAAAGGACCGGGGGATGGCATATTCGGTCAGTTGTTACTCAGTTAGGGGTAACCCGGCCTTGTGTTGGTAGAGATCCGGTTTGGTTCTCGGGGATGTCCATCCAGAGGCATTCTCATGTGGCAATGGGAAGTTCCTTGGCCTGATCATTCGTTGGAAATCCAAAGAAACAATACGAGACTTGTACGGTTTTAGTTGTATAACCTGCTATGGAATGTGGCGGTAACCTGCTATTGAATATAGTTAGCTATAGTAGGCATACGATAATGGTCGTATGCTGGCTAAGATTTATATTCTACTTTCGAAATGAATTTTTTTCTACACTATGCACTAATAATAATATCAAATGTTTCTTTTTAATACGTATCATGCATCTTTGACTATCATAAGGAGAAATCTCCTCCAAGTCTGCGTTTGCATTGTGTGTGTGGCGGGAGGTCTTATGGTAGTTTCATTTTTAAAAGCATTGCGAATTGACTTTAAAAATATTCCTCTATTTTGATTTTAAAGATAAATAAACTGTTTTGAGTTCTCACACCAGTCACATGACTGACTCGGAGTTTATTGTTTTCCTTTCTAAACTCTGGGTGCCCACCAATTTCCACACGGGCAGTCAAGAGTTAGGTTTATCAGGATATTCTGGAATTGCTGGAGGCAAGCTGGATGGCATGGCGTATTACTAGTTATATAGTATTTCTTTTTCCGCTGCACTATTTGTTGTTTGATGTTGTACACTCTGATGATGATATGATGTAATGAAATGTGATGTAATGTAATAACTGGTATAGTTCTTTGTTTAAAGATTATTCATTTATTTATTATATGTTGTTCCGCTGCGAATTGTGAGATTCTGTTATTGTTCTGCTGTTTTCTTTCAGTTCTATTTTCTGTTTTCTTTCCTCCCTATTTTCTATGTTTTCTCTCTTCTCTCTTCTTCTCTCTTTTTCTTTTTCTTAAACATTGATAATTCGTATTTCTGTTCATCTTGAGTTAATCTATGGAGATTAGTGTATATTCAAGGAGTACGGATTTGCAGGTCCTCACAATGACAATAACCGATCCCTGTCTCTTTAACAACCAAACGGTTTAATAACACTATGGTCATTTCAAAATATCATACTTTAAAACCAAAATATTATATCCATTTCAAAACCATATTAATACGATATCATTACTCACTTTAATAATATTCATTTTCAAAATCATAGCACTTTTAAAAGTGTAACACTTCCAATATCATAAACCATCGAAATCATAACTTAGAAATGATACCACTTTGAAATCACAATACTTTTAAACCATAACATTTTCCACTTAAATAGTTTAGATATTAAAACATAGTGTATATAATTAAATATTTTATGTAATAAAATAATTTATGTAATAAAATAGTCATAAGTTAAATAGTTTATATTGTAATAATTAGTATATTAAAAATAGTTTTATATTAAAATTGTTTTATAGTAAAATAGTTTTATATTAAAAGTAGTTTATATTAAAATAATTCGTATACTGAAAATAGTTTTACATTAAACTAGTTTTATATTAAAAATAGTTTCTATTAAAATAATTGGTATTTTAAAAATAGTTTTATATTAAAATATTTTATATTAAAAATATTTTATATTAAAATAATTTCCTTAAATTCCACAAATCCATTCAAATTAATTCGAATTCCATAAACCCATTTAAATCAAATCCCAGTTCTTCCATTTCAATTCAAATCTCAATAAACCATTTTATATCCTTTCAAATATAGATATAAACTACAAATTAAACTATTTCAACTTCAATAGATTTCAAAGCTTCAAATATTTAAATATTTACAAAACTAAATTTGACAATTTCATATATGTGTGTGTGTGTGTGTGTGTGTGTGTCTCAAATTCATTTTACTATTATTTAGTTTTGAAATACTTACTTAATCATTCCGATAGCATTTAAATAAAAATTCAAATTACAATTTTAAATAAACTAAATATCCCATTTCAATTTATGTAAATTTGAAAAATTCATTTAAATCACTTTAACCAAAATCAAGTTATAAATCATATCTTTAAAATATCAAATTTAATAAATTTCAAATCAAACTTATTTGAGTATGATTCTTACGTAAACATTATTTCAAACTAATTTCTATTTCTCTTTGCATATTTAATTTATTAAAAATTATTATAAACTCTATATTAGAAAATAACATTTTAAAATAAATACTTAAACATATTATATATTAATTAAGTTAAATTTTATTAAACTACTTTTTTTATTAAACTTACTATTATATTAAACTTATTTATATTTTAAAACAGTAAGATTATAAGTAAAATCTTAAAATTTATAATTTCAAAACAAACTTATAATTTGAAATTTTTAAACATATCATTTTAAAATAAAAAATTTAAACCTATATAAATAACATTTATATATAATATTGTAAAATCAGTATTTATATAAAACCATATATATTTTCTTATTAAAACTCTTGGAAATCATCTTCAATATATATATACACATATAGACCAACGACATTGGTATAAAATTTTCTATCATATGGTTAAGTGATACGGATAGTTATGATTTCAATCCACAATTTAAATATATACGGGTATATTTCTTTTCAACCCACAATCCCAAATTCAATGTCAATGAAAATCGCTTGGGCTTATCATTTCAATCCATAACGATTTTCTCCTATTCTACAAGATCAGATCATTCGGGTGTGTATCATTTCAACCCATAGGAACTCTATACTAACAGGGAACGTGTAGAGTGAGAACAGTGATGATAGTAATATAACATGTCAAAACTGGCATATATCATCAATAACATATAAAGTATAAATAAACGATCTTGGTGTTAGATATCACAGGTGAACAAATATAGGTTATAGCACATTTATATCAATTTAAATGACCAACAGCAGCATATTTCAATTGTCATTTCAATTGAAATCAAATTTAATAAATATAAGAATGTTAATCGTGAATGATTGCTCACATTTCGAGGAGGCAAGAGATATTCGATAATGAAATGAGTTACGAATCCAAGCACGAAACAAGATTGGCACGAATTCGACGAACAAAGCTGATAATAGGAATCTATGAAAACAAATCAAATCAGTTTTGATTTAAAATGAAAATATATACATCATTATTATATTATATATAAAATTTTCAATATTTTAGTTTAAGATAAATAATAAAATAATATAAAATCATTGTTTTAAATTAAACTATATATTTAAAGTCAAATATATATACACAAAATATATGTTGAAATAATTACTTATATATATACTCAGCCATATCATTACTTATATATATAACTTATATACATAAATTTATATATATAAACTTACATTCGTAAAATACTTTGGAGTCAACAATATATATATATACCGACATATATAAACTACTGTATAGGAACATGTATACAAACTGTAAAATATACAAAAACTAGCATATTATACTTTAAGATCCATATTTATCTAGAAGTCAAAAGTAAATTTTGAAGCACATAATCATAAAAATCAAATCTGTATATATATATATATATACACAACTGATGTGGACTATATATATATCCAAGGTTATGTATTCTCGAAAATCACATATATATAAGAAATTTTGCCTATACAAATCCAATATGCTTTCAAAATATGTGAAATTTAGTCTTTTGAATCAATATATGCCTTTTGGAATCATGGATATATAAAACTGTATATATGTATGACACCTCATATGCAATCAAAATTAATATATCTTTGAAATTTGTTTATACATTCAAAGCTATGTATATGAACTGTTATATATATATATATATATATTTGTATGTATATAAAACCAACTGTGCTTACTCGAAATCATATGCAAATGGAACAAGATTTTCAAAATCACATATGAAGCATTCCATATTCGAAACTCTAATATAGACTTGAAGCTTATATAATATAATATGACTTAATATAATGGTCAGATAATATACACACACAACCGATTGTACATAGTTTATAGGTAATATAGTTTTTAAAGCTTCATACATATAAATATATATATATATATATATATATATATATATGCAATTTAGAAATCAATACTTAATCCTAGTATTTTATGCAATATGTCAAGTCAGAGCAAAGCTTCAACATATTATAAATATATATACTTTAAAACCAATATCTAAACGAAAATCTATATATTTTACTTTATTATGAATTAATACATATATACCTTATATAATTCATAGCACAAAAGAGGCTAGGCTTGGCTTGTTATCGAGTAGGTGAAGGCGGAAGGGAAGTGATAGCGGGGCAGAGGAGATGAGCTGAGGTGGGTGGATCGAACTTCTTCTCGGAGGGTGGGGACTGGCTCTACGGTGGCTGACGAGGCAGGCGAGGAGGACGACAAAGGTTGGCAATGTCCCGCTCAGTGATGGGCTTTGGTAGGGTGTGGTGGAGGGTGGTCGACTTTGTGCTCTGGTGGATAAGGCGGAAGTCATATGGGAAGGAGTATGAATGCAACCAATATTGTATTTTATGTTCAAAATGGAAGAGGTGAAAGGAGAATAGACGTGAGCAAGGAATAGAGAATGAAAGTAACACTAGTATTATATATATATATATATATATATATATATATATATATATATATTCATAATGAAGCCAAAACTGAACAGATAGGAATACTAAAAGTCAAGTACGAATCTAGAGAATTATTAAAAACAATGTCCATTCATTTTCTAACTGTTGAAATAAACGAATGACCAGTGGAAAACCAAAAGGATCAAATGTGTACCGATACGATTAACGGTTACCTAGATTTCGCTACGTATTGGATTCTAAAATACATAAATGAATATACTATATAGATCATCATGACGAGACGATCAAAACGGTGCATAGATATCAGTGGTACGACCATCATATCAAAAGTCGATAATCTGTATTGAAAAATGCTGCTAAAATGTGAAAATAAGATATATGGAGCAATAACAGTTCAAATTTGGTGAAACGATATATGATGTCTCACTCAGAAGATGATTTGTAAATTTATTATATAAAAATATTTAGGTTTGAAAAATATTTTATTATCATCAAATAATAACCGATTTAAATTTAAATAAAATTACATAATAAAATAAACTTTCATATTATCTGATGAAAATTTACCAGTTGCAATGTTTAATTATGTATTCCAAATATCAAAATTTTATTTTCAAAGTTTATTATTTAAAGTTTCATAAAAATTTAGTTAATTACATTATTAAAACGATTGAAATTTACGGGTCGTTACATTTCATATCAATTACAAATATACTTCCTCACATGATGATCCAAGAATGGATCCTAGAACATGGATAAAGATTCTAATTAAAAGGATCCCAAATCGAAAAGGATTCTAGCTAATCTGATAGGCTCGATAGGAAGATAGACAGATTACAAAAGAAAAAAATGTGTCGACTTATATAAATCACGGGCAACCATAACCGGTCAACGAAGATTCCAAGAATAAAATCGATGCAGAAATTCAATTTCCCGCTTATGAGGTGGAGAAATGACTTCACCAAAACATTAGGATAATCCCTGACTATCGGGTGGAGTCAAGATCACAAGGCTGAACATCAAGCGAATTGATAAACTACCAGCAAAATTTTGATGCATTCGACATTCAATTGGAAGAGTATTACCCAGATTGTCCACTAAGAGACAATTCGGGCTTTGTAAGAAATAATAGCATCTATAGCGAGGATGTATAAATCTCTGGTGAATCGACGCTTGTTACAAAGGAGTCACCCCCTTTACAAATCATACTAAGGTTGTCCGAATAGAAATGGAGTTATGGGATGCTCCAGAATCAAGAAGACATGAAAAGAAGGACAAGGATGGATTTCAGAACAAAAGGGAGTATTCCAAAGTTCAAAGGAAACCCTAGTCATAGAGAAAGAAACTCAAGCTCGAACGAAGTTGATTCTATAATTAAATTTACTCTATATGCTAAGTTTTTCCTAAACCAGAGCTTTGATACCAACTGTAACGACCAGGTATTTCGAACCATTCATATCCGCACATGTCAAACTTGAATTATTAAAAACAATAGATTGTTAATTTATATTTGGCAAAACTCAGGATATACAGTAAATAAATCAGTCACAAAACCACAAACATAGAGTAATACAAACATAAGAGGAAAAGATAAATAGTAGTTCATGAAGCTATTATATAAACAACAGAGTTTGAAATAAAATACAACATAATATCTTCAATATAATGTAGCCTCGAATACAAATAGATGACAGGTCTGAACAAAACAAATGGATAGCTGAAAGTTGAATAGGTTTAGATGGATCTCCAAGTGAAGCTCCAACTCCAAAGGTGAGTCTCAAATGCTGTGACCCTCAGGCTGACCCGAGTGTAAAGAAAAACACAAAATACTCGAGTCGGGATTAACATTCTTATATAATAAATTCTACTCAAGTGAAATGTCAAATGAAATACAACTAACTTAAAGGATGTTTGGGATTTCCATCCTTTAAGGATTTGTGGAACGATCTACTATGTAGTAATATATGCTATTATAATATGTCTATAGTAAAGTAAACAATTAAAATAACATTAAGGCATTACCCATATCTCCCTTAACACATTTTTATATATTCCCATAGTTTATATAGTACCGTAATTTCTCCGTAAACTTATGGGGTATAAGAGGGCACTTTATAATATTGGTACAAACCAAACTCGTAAAAGGCGTGATAGGACATGCGACAAGGCACTCGAGGCAACGCCAAGGTAGATATACCATTTGCACTCTCGGACTGGTGATAACGCATAGCTGCTACTACCGCCCACCTCGTGACACACTCCCAAATCAAATGTGCACCCAATTAAATCACAAAAGCAATAAAATGGTCTCGAAGAAATGTTTCTGATCGGGGGAATGACCCAATTTGGCCCGGTATAGCACCTGTTTTAGCCACATCAAGCTGACTCACGAGAGTCAGGGCAACGTAAATACTATATAGAATCGTCGTGAAACGATCCTACTTCGTTCTGGAATCTCACCCACATACACATTTGTTAATGTGGTTTTCGGTATTGGCAAAGAGTATGACAATATCTAATCCCAGTTCCTTTAACAACTAAATGCTTATTTCACACCGTGGTCATTTCTTTCAAATAGTTCATACTTCATATCAAAATATCATATTCGTTTCAAACCCATATCAATTTGATATCATTATTCACTTTATATAATATTCATTTCCAAAATCATAACACTTTCAAATTTATAATACTTTCGAAATCATAACACTATTGAAATCGTCGCACTTTGAAAACATAGCACTTTTGAAATCATAATAGTTTTTGAAATCATAACATTTTTTTGAAATCCATACAGTTCCAACTTAAACTGTTTAGATATTGAAAATAATATATATATATATATATATATATTAAATTAGTTATAAATGAAAATATTTTATGTATATTGAAAATACTTTATATAATAAAATTAATTCCTCTAATTTTCAAGTCAATTTAAATCATCGTAAATTCCAAAATTCAATTTAAATCAATTCCAGCTCAACCATTTCAATTTAAAGTTCAAAGATTCAATTTTAAATATTCAAACATTTACAATATAAGTTTCATTTATATTTCAACATTTAACTTTAAATTTATTCAGATTTGAAATTATTACCTTAACCATTTTATAACAGTTTATTCAATTTATATATTTAAATCAACGTTAAATAATCAATCTCAATTTTATTCAAAATTTGAGAATATTCTTTTTATCACTTTTTATCAAATCAAGTTATAAATCAAGTTTTAATCATATCTTTCATAATCTCATAACTAATAAGTTCAATTCAATTCTTATTTAAATTAAATTATCAACCCATTTAAATTCCAAGTCAACATTTATTTATCTTCCAAACCTTTATAATTAAAGTTATTAAAATCTATTTTTAAAATATAAATCTAATTAAATACTTAAACATATTATATACTAATTAAATTAAATTTTATTAAATTAAATATTATTATTAAATTTATTTTTATCTTAAATTTATTTTTATATATTTTTAAAATAATTAAATCATAAGAAAAATCTTAAAAATTTTATTTATAAATCTAACTTATAAATTTAAAATTTCCAAAACATATAGTTTTAAAAATATATAAAAAATTGGACATATATAAAGATAACATTTATACATATTATATCTTAAAAATCAATATTTATTAAAGTCCATATATTTTCTTTCAAAACTTTGGAAATCATTTTTCAGAATATAGATCCACGGTGTCCGTATATAATTTTCTCTCCAATGGTCAAGTGATACAGATATTTATCTTTTCAATCCACAATTTAAATATTTACGGATGTATATCATTTCAACCCTTAATTCCAAAATTCGACTTCAATGAAAATTGCTTGGGTTTATCATTTCAACTCATAAAGATTTTTCCTTATTCTACATGATTGTTTGTATATGTATCATTTCTACCCATAGGGAATTCTAAATTAACAGGGAACTTGCAGAGTGAGAACAAATATGATAAAATATAACATATTAGCAACATGCATATATCATCAGAACAAATTAAATAAAATATACACAATAGGATATGGTCTCATATATCACAGGTGAACAATTGCAAATAATTAGATAATTAACTGTTCAATTTTAACAGCATATTTCAATTTGTCGTATCAAGTGAAATCAAATTTAATAAATATAAGAACGTTAATTGTGAGTGATTGCTCACCTTTCGAGCCTTAGAGAAATAACATGAATGAGAAGCAACAGACACAGATATGCACGTAGACACGGATACGTCACGAACAAGCGGAACAACGACAAGCTAGGATTTGCTACCACAAACTCGATATTGAGAAAGTAAGTTAAGATGGACTAGATATCGATGAAACAAAGTAAATGTTATATATATATATATATATATATATTATTTTTCTAAAAAAATCAATTTAAACCTATATTTAAAATTACACACACACATATGTCTTCAAAGCAATATTAAATTCAAGCACATAAAAATATGCATATATATTTGAAACACCAAATTCACATATACTTACATATATACATTTACTTACATATAAACTAATGTATATAAGCATATATACAAACTTACATACATGTTATATTTTAAAAACAATACATACATACATACATATATATCATAGAAGTCAATATCAACTTACTTTATAAATATATGTATAAACTCAAACAATCGTATATATATAGTTATATAAACATACGTGTTATGTATATATACTTATAACAACCAGTTGGACAAATAAACATATCAAAATTTCTATACATTATAATAAACCAAACTTGATAAGCTTTAAAATATTTGTAAAACACATACAAGTAAAGATGTGTTAATATAAAACTATGAATAAAATACAAAGAAAATATATGTGAACAAACTATATAAGTATAAAATATGCAGACATACATACATACACACACACACACACACACACACACACACACACACATATATATATATTTAAACAATACAATGTAGACAAATTCTCTGATATAACATTTTTTTATAAACAATTCATATAGCTTACACACACACAAATATATATATACATTATATAAAAAAATATTACTACTAAAACCAATATAAAAAATATTTACATATATTTCTATAATAAAATATCCATATATAAACTATTTTGAAACAATATGAGATAAGAGAAGATTTCCAAACAAGCTTTGACATACGATATATATACAAAGAAGCATGTAAATATATTATTAAATTTTCACAGCGACCCAACACATACGAAATGTGTACACAAACATCTATGTATATTTAGACTGATATATAGAAACTAACATTTTTGCAAACTGACCGGTCGAGGGATAGCTCATCTAGGTGGAGTAATGCAAGCAAGTGGATGATGGTAGGGGGCGGTGTTTATGTGGAGAAGCGGCTCAGGTGGACTGTGCAGTGTGATGACCCGGAATTTCTGGCAATATCAATTTAATAATCTGAATTAAAAATCAAATTGATTTGATAATCTTGGTAATAAGATTTGAATTAATTTAATAATTTAATATAATAAATAGTTAATTGATAAATTTTATCTTTTTAAATCTAATAAATTGTTTTTTATTTATAATATGTATAGAATATTGTATATATTGTGAATAGATATTGTTCTAAATTTAATTAATAAATAAATTATATTTTCTATACAAATTTGTATCTTTAGTAATTGTGAATTATGATTTTATTTAAAAGATAAACTTTTAAAAGTTATTTAATAAATAAATATGGTTTTAAATACATAAGAAAAATATTGAAATGATTTAAAATATGTGTAACTCAAGTTTAAAATTTAAATAAATAACAATAAGAGTTATTTTGATATAATTGAATAAAATAAATAATTTATGCATAAAGAAACAATTTCTTTTAATAAGTTATTTATGGTTATTAAATATTGCTATTTTTAAAAATATAATAATACATTGTTTTAACAAATAAATTTTAAATAAAAATAATTGTTTTTCAAATTTAAATTGTGTAGTTATATTTGAATAAACTTGATTTCAAAATTAATTTGAACTTGAATTCAAAGTTTTTAAATTCTAAAGTGTAATATTTTTAATTTGTTTGATTTTGAATTATTTGTATAAGTTTCATTTTATAAAATAAATTTGATTTATTCATTTTAAAATCTATATACATATGAATAAATTTATATAAACATAGGTTTAAATTTATTTTGTATTAACATCTAAATAAATAACTAATTAACATTTAATTTTAACTAATTAACATTTGTGACAAATGTAAACATCATACAAATTAAATGAGCATGTGTTAATTAATTAACATACTTACTTGACAAATGTAATATGTAGGGGCATGTGGCCTTTTTGTTTTTGGTTTCTTTTATTTTTATTTCAGTTTTTATAAACAAACCCCTTCCATCTTATTTCTTTTTGAAATCTAAAACTAGGAAACAATGGAAAACAAATTTCTGAAAATCATCTTCAAATCTACTTCACAAACCTGCACATTTTTCTAACATGCAAATCTGGGTTATCAAAAAGACCTACATATTTCAAAAATCTGGAGTCTTTAAGGAGCAACCCTGCATTTATGGGATTCAAACAATCCTGCATATTTCTCAAATATAAAAGCCACTGCAGTTTCAAATTAAAGAAATGAAGCATGCATGTAAGGTTTATAAATCAACAACAAAAGCACAAGTCTTCTTCTTTTAAATTCACTGTTCTGCCATCAAAATTAAGGTGAGTAACATTATAATTTAAGTGATTTAAAATATAAGTATGGTTGCATGTTTATCACAGATAACAAATATGTTTATGGATGCATTTATAAGTATATTTTTGTATAATCATATGGATGTATAGTGAGTATTGAGATGTTGTGCTCTATTTTTATATATTTTTTTCCAGGCTCAAGTTTTCAGTTTTGTTTTTTTTAACCACCTAATCTAGTTTGTTAGGACTCAATTTACAAACCAAGTATGTTTGAATTAATGTAGATTAAGTTTCAAAAACTTAATATTATTAAAATAGAATCTGGTACTTCTGTAAAACCCAAAGTATCAAAGAATGTTGATTTATATGAAAATTTCAAACTGTGAGATTTTTAGTTTCAATAACATGAAATAAATACATGACCAAAATCATGATTTTTAACACCTAAATCAAAATTTATAAACTAGAAATATGGGTGCAGTTCACTGTTGAACAGAAAAGAGAAATTGTATGATTTCTGGTGATCTAACGATATGGGGATATTGGTACTTTGCTTGTGGGTAGAGTAGTAACCATTGAAGCAGGGAAAAATAATTAATGTTGATGCAAATCAACATGGTAGTAGTGATGTGGTTTTTTGGTCTGTAGCCCTAGCTTTAGATAGGTAGATTGTTTTGGCTGGTTCTTCTCGAAGAAGTGATCGAGTTGTTTGAATTTCTGGGAAATGATAGTAGGTTGATGGATGAACTAGAGGCCGGAGTCACTACCGTTCCGGTGGTCAAGAGGTGGAGAAGGAGTCGAGTTTCGGGTTTGGGGGTGAAATCTGTTTCTGCAGTTCCAGGTTTTTTAAGGCTACTCGAATTTGATTTTTGGTTGTGGAGTGTAGAACTGATGGTGGTGGTTGATTGTAAGGATGGTCGTGGATGATTAGAGGTTTCCTGAGTTGGGTGATGATGGCCGGAGGCATGGTGTACGTGCACCATGCATTTGGGTTTGTGTTGTTTTTGCTGGGTACTGTAGTGTTTGACTCGAGTAACACTCGAGTGTATACTGAGTTTTCTCGAAGTTACAGACTGGATGACTCGAAGCATACATAGGATTAGCTCGGGAGTATGTCGTATTACATTTTCCTGTAGAAACTGTCTGAAGTTTTAAAATCTAAATCAAAATTTAAAATGAATTAGTAGTTGTGATAAGATTTAAATAAGTTTAAATCTGCCGAAGAGTTTTAGTTTAAAGAAGTTTGAAATCTTATATGTTTTAAAATTTGAATGTGGTTTCAGTTTTTTTTTAAAAAAATTGAATTTAAAATCTGCATTTAAAAAGGAAAGTAAAGTTTTTTTAAAAGAGATTTAAATCTAATTTTAAATCTGAGTTAAGTTTTAATCTAATTTGTATTAGAGTTTCAAATGATTTTGAAAATCTTATAAGTTTCAAATTTGAAGATGTTTCAGTTTTTTTTAAAAAAAGGAAGAAAGAAACCTGACTGTTCCTTTTCTGAAAATGGAATTTTCATTTTGAACCTGAAAACAAAAATTTAAATAGTAAATTTGAATTTGAATTTAAGTATTGTTTCTTAAGGGTTATGAATCTTCAGTTTCTTTTTAAAATGAAATTTGAATTTTGGATAAAGAAGTTTTAAAAACCAAGGTTCAAATCAAAAGTTTATTTCAAGTTTAAATTCAAATAATTTAGATAAGGAATGGGTTCAAATGTATTGAATTTAAAACCTGATATTTGAATAAGTTTAAAATTTGAATGTTTTTCAAACAAGTTTAAATTTAAATTGTTTATTAGGAGTAAATTTGTTTCCAAACAAATATTTTAAACTTGATTTCCTCTTTGGATAAAGTCATTTATAAAAGATTTATAATAGAAAATTAAATGATTATTAACTTAAATTTGAAATTTAAATAGTAATATATCTTAAACTTAATTTTTAATTAAATTAAGACTTATCTTATATAAGTTTTATTATAAGTAATAAATGTTATTTACACTTACTTTGGAAAGAATAAATGGATTTTTAAATTTGATAATGCTTTAATAAATATCATTATTGAATTTTAGATTCAAATTTGAAATTTGAATTTAAATTTAAATGCAATATTCTAAGTACACTTTAATATTTATATAATTAATAATAAGGAATGGTTTGTCTTAAAAAATATATTAAGATATTAAAATAATTAAATAAATAAGATAATTAAGAAGTGACTTATTTATTTAATTTAAAATTAATAATTTGGATAAATTTTAATTAGAGATAAATTAAGAAGTAATTTAAGAAAAGTAATTAAAGAATTAATAATAGTTAATGATGGTCATTAACTAAAGTTTATTTAGTAATTAATTAATATGATTAATTTTTAATAATTAATTAGATTGATTAATTAATGTTAAAAATTGTGAAATTTATTTAAGTTTAATTACTTAAATGAATGTATTTAAAACATTAATTACTTAATGTAATTAATAAAGTTTGTTGAGAGTAGATTAAATTAATTAATTTAGTTTAATTAATTTTAAACATTTGATTTGATAATAATTACTTAATGTAATTCATGGAATTACTCGGTTAAGTAATTAGAGATAATTACAGGATGTAATCAATGGATAATGTTGGAATTGTGAATGTAAATTGGATTAAATTATTTTGTATAATTAATCAAGGAATTAATTAAGAAATTAATTAAGGGGTAATTAATTTGATGAGTAATTAAGGGAAGTTAATTACAGATTGAGATTAATCAAAGGTGATTGATAATTATGGATTAAGTGAGATTAATTACTGAAAGTAATTAATTTAATGGAGTAATTAATTAAATATAATTAAGAGTCATTAATTAATATAATTAATGATATAATTAATGATTGATTAATTAATATTAATTAATTAATAATAAGTAATTGAGTGTAATTAATTAATTATGATTGATTAAGGTTTAATGTAATTAATTATAACTAATTAATTAATGAGGTAATTAAAGGTTTATTACTGTATTTGGTTAGGGTAATTAATTTTGTGAGATTAATTAAAGTATAATTAATCAGGATTGATTAATTAAGATGATATATTAGAGGTTAATCAATTAATTAATTTGTAATTAATTAATGATAATATAAGCAAGATTTATATTGTGTAAGTAATTAATTTAATTCATTTTAAATTAATTAAAGATGATGTAATTAATTCAATTCATTTTAAATTAATTATAAATAGTATGATTATAGGTCATTGCTTATAGATGGTTGATATTGGTTACCTTGAATGGTTTGAATCTCAGAGATGAGATTAGTAATGTTGTTTGATATGGATGCATTGGTTGCATTGTGATATTGATATGGATTATCTTTTGATAGTGATAAATGTGGATTATCTGTGGTTATGATAATGTTAATTATCTGTTGTGAATCTATGAATCATCTATCTGTGTGTATACAGATAATGTAATTGAATTGTTTTTAACTCTAAAACAACTTGGACTAAAAGACACGCTTTGGATTTCGATGAGACCGGGATCAGGTTTCAATACTTGGATATCCGAAAACCACATCGATCCAAATTAACGATAGGTCGTGAATCTTATGTGAAGAGTGAAGACTCGAGGTGTATGGGCTATACGTCAGTATAACTCTAAGGGTGATTCCGTAATGAGTTTGACGGAATAGTACTTATAGATTCGAGATGGAGATTCAGAGTGCAAGGATTATCGTCGTTAAC
Organism: Allium cepa; assembly: GCA_030765085.1. Taxonomy (NCBI): domain Eukaryota; kingdom Viridiplantae; phylum Streptophyta; class Magnoliopsida; order Asparagales; family Amaryllidaceae; genus Allium; species Allium cepa. The sequence goes on from CM060941.1 coordinate 834,893,218, forward strand.
TTTGAGGGTGATTCCAAAACGAGTGTAATGAGATAATGCCTTTGGTTTCGTTTGAACCCGAAACGAACTTGTATGGATTGAATGCTTTCAGAACATCGTCAAGTGGACGATGAGCATTTTAAGAGATGTGTTCTCTAAAGGTAATCGTAGCCTCAAGCCTCATCAACCGTGAATGGCTAAAACAGGGGAGGTGCAGCAAGGATTCGTGGGTAGCTCCCACTGGAGAGCAAGATGGATCCCTGTCTAAAGGTCCCTTTTTATTTCGGCTTAGTGGGCAGTTGGATATGCGCACCAACTGCGGGGTTGTCTTGTTCGGAACTGTTCAGTAAGGAATGGGTCCGGCCTTGTGTTGCAGGGGAGCGGGCGTACTCCTCGGTACGTTGATCTAGGCCACGTACTGTGACGGGCGGTACCCCAGTAGCCCTGCCATTGTATGGAATCCAAAATCCAATAAGTGTCAACGGTTTTGATTGTATTACCCACTTTTGTGGCTAGTAGCTGGAATTTAATCATGTAACAATTTCGGCTATTTCATATTTACTTGAAAACCCTAGACCTATTATAATATCACTGGATTTCCTATCAAATGTTTTGGTTAGCGTAAGGTAAAAACTTTTCCATGTTTATGTGTGGGAAGTCTTACGTGATACCTTTCTTTTCAAAAAGTTTTTGAAAATTAAGCAACTTTAATCTGTTACTCACACCAGACCCATGTCTGACCCGGAGTTTATCCTTTGTTTTCATAAACTCTTGGGTACACAAATTTCTACGAGTAGCCAAGGGATTCAGGTTAGCTTTGACGAATATTGGAGAAGCAATGGAGCAGGAGGCTTCTGCGTTAGATATATAGTATTCCGCTGTGTGTTCTGTGTTAACCCTGGATTGTATTATGTTGTAAATACTAGACAGGTGTTTATAACTGTCTAGTATGTGTTGTATATCTGTGCACTCTGATAGTGGTTGTAAACTATGTAATATTTTATGTTATTAATATAATTTATTCATTCCGCTATTTAGATTCTGATGTGTTATTTATCTTCTTCTCTTTCTTTCTCTTTTCTATCCCTTTCTTTCTTATTAGCGGTGCGACTTCCTGGAGTTTGGAAGTTGGGTCGTTAAAGTGGTATCAGAGCATTAGGTTGAGTGAATACCTAGGCTCTGTAGTGGTTTCTTTCTTGAGAGAGCGTATTTGTAATTTTATATATGTTTATATATACTTATCTATTTCTATCTATCTGTTGGATTGCCTGTTCGGGTTTTCCAATATTGGCTATAAAGGTAGATAAGGTAGTAGTGTTTGTAACACGATTACTACCATTGGTTGGAGTCTGTTGTTTGAGGTTGGTAAGTGTTTCTGTCGAGACTGTAGACCTAATACCGTCTCGAATAAGTTTTGTTGTGTTGAAGTATTTCATCGATCTCTGAAGAAAACCTGTTAAGGTTCGGAGACGTCTTTGAGGTGCAGAGTTTGGTGAGTAGGGTTTGGATTAGTCGGTTGAACTGGAGCAAGTGATGGTATTTTGATACCTCAGGAAGTTGTAACTGCGTGATGAGATGCAGTGACTATGGATTGTTTCCGAAGATGTTTTCTTTGGAACAAGTTTTGGAAGTATTCTGCTTCGGTGTTGTGGCTGGATTCAGCAGGATGTTGTGGTGCTTCTGTTTACTTTAAAGTCCGAGTTCCTTGGAGAGATTTGGATTAGGAAGTTGGCATTGGTGTCAGTAGTGCAGCTCGGAGTGTTCTGTGAGCTGACAGGGAGGTCTTAGCTGAGTAGTTTCTCTGAAGATGGAGTTCTGAAGCAGTAAAGTAAATCCGTTTCTTTAAAGGATTAATTAGACCAGTGTAAGCTGTTCTATTTGGTAAAGAGAGGACAGTTTTCTTTGGAAATTTATCTGGGTTAATCGCAAAAGTAACTTGTGATTGTTTGAGTGTTCTCTTGGATGGTTGGGGATTTTCTGGATGTCTTCTTGGAAGACAGAAGTTCGTCAGCATCTGGAGATTGAGTTTTCTTATCGACTAGTATTCCAGGAGTGGAACCGGTGGTTCTGTTTAGTTGAAGAATGACTCCTAGAGATGGTTTTTGATGAAGTAACTCAGTGTTCGGAGGAATTTCTAAATTTTCATTATGGAACTGTAGAACCATATTTCTGGAGGTGATGTCCAGTTGATGCTTGTGATTCTTCGTCAGCATTTTCTTATCTACTATGGATCAGAGTTTTGCAATGGAAGCAGTTTGGATGTGTTTCTGATTGTCTTTTCCAGATTAGGGGAAGTTTGTAGTCTTCTGCTGTTTATGGAGTAGAATTGTGTTTTGGTTTTGGATTGATCTTGAGGAGATCATTGTGTTGGGTTGTTTTTGGTTCTGATTGTTCTAGAGAAATCAGCAAGGGTTGAGCCGATTAGTTTGGATGTTGGCAGCCCAGGATCGTCCGTAGACTTTTGTGGATAAGGGACGAAGAAATTTGGAATTCGAAGTTGGAGACTTCGTTATTGTTGAGGTTTTCTCCAATCCAAGGAGATATAAGTTTTGGGTATGACGGGAAAGCAAGCTCCGAGATATTTTGGATCTCTTCTGTGTTTTGGTTGGATTGGTGTTTGGTTTTTCAGGATTGAATTGTCAGTTTGGATAATTGGAATTCGATGAGTTTCACGTATCTCTGAGGGAGTACGTGTATGGTCTATCTCTAGTTTTGGTACCAGCTATTCTAGAGGTTGGTTGTTGAGTCAGACTCGTCTGTAGTCTGATATGCTTTCTAGTTCTGTGGATATAGATGAATAGGAGCTCTATCGCTTAACAATATAGATTGTTTGGAATCTAGAGCGAGTATCCCGATATTTATATCGGGGAAACTCGTGAAAGTTTTATCCAGAATTTTTCAGGATAATTAGATTTGATTGATTGGGTGAATTGATTTCTATGTTTGTATGCATATCATTGGTATATGCTTGTGTTTTAAAATTAAATCTTTAAATAGATTATTAAATTACCTTTGTTTCAAATTTTGGGGACAAAATTCTTTTAAGGGGGGAGGAATGTGATGGCCCGGAATTTCTGGCAATATCAGTTTAATAATCTGAATTAAAAATTAAATTGATTTGATAATCTTAGTAATAAGATTTGAATTAATTTAATAATTTAATATAATAAATAGTTAATTGATAAATTCTATCTTTTTAAATCTAATAAATTGTTTTCTATTTATAATATGTATAGAATATTGTATATATTGTGAATAGATATTGTTCTAAATTTAATTAATAAATAAATCATGTTTTCTATAAAAATTTGTATTTTAGTAATTGTGAATTATGATTTTATTTAAAAGATAAACTTTTAAAAGTTATTTAATAAATAAATATGGTGTTAAATACATAAGAAAAATATTGAAATGATTTAAAATATGTGTAACTCAAGTTTAAAATTTAAATAAATAACAATAAGAGTTATTTTGATATAATTGAATAAAATAAATAATTTATGAATAAAGAAACAATTTCTTTTAATAAGTTATTTATGGTTATTAAATATTGTTATTTTTAAAAATATAATAATACATTGTTTTGACAAATAAATTTTAAATAAAAATAATTGTTTTCAAATTTAAATTTTGTAGTTATATTTGAATAAACTTGATTACAGAATTAATTCGAACTTGAATTCAAAGTTTTTAAATTCTAAAGTGCAATATTTTTAATTTGTTTCATTTTGAATTATTTGTATAAGTTTAATTTTATAAAATAAATTTGATTTATTCATTTTAAAATCTATATACATATGAATAAATTTATATAAACATAGGTTTACATTTATTTTGTATTAACATCTAAATAAATAACTAATTAACATTTAATTTTAACTAATTAACATTTGTGATAAATGTAAACATCATACAAATTAAATGAGCATGTGTTAGTTAATTAACATACTTACTTGACAAATTTAATATGTAGGGACATGTGGCATTTTTGTTTTTGGTTTCTTTTATTTTTATTTCAGTTTTTATAAACAAACCCCTTCCATCTTATTTCTTTTTGAAATCTAAAACTAGGAAACAATGGAAAACAAATTTCTGAAAATCATCTTCAAATCTACTTCACAAACCTGCACATTTTTCTAACATGCAAATCTGGGTTATCAAAAAGACCTACATATTTCAAAAATCTGGAGTCTTTAAGGAGCAACCATGCATTTCTGGGATTCAAACAATCCTGCATATTTCTCAAATATAAAAGCCACTGCAGTTTCAAATTAAAGAAATGAAGCATGCATGTAAGGTTTATAAATCAACAACAAAAGCACAAGCCTTCTTCTTTTAAATTCACTGTTCTGCCATCAAAATTAAGGTGAGTAACATTATAATTTAAGTGATTTAAAATATAAGTATGGTTGCATGTTTATCACAGATAACAAATATGTTTATGGATGCATTTATAAGTACATTTTTGTATAATCATATGGATGTATGGTGAGTATTGAGATGTTGTGCTCTGTTTTTATATTTTTTTTCCAGGCTCAAGTTTTCAGTTTTGTTTTTTTAACCACCTAATCTAGTTTGTTAGGACTCAATTTACAAACCAAGTATGTTTGAATTAATGTAGATTAAGTTTCAAAAACTTAATATTATTAAAATAGAATCTGGTACTTCTGTAAAACCCAGAGTATCAAAGAATGTTGATTTATATGAAAATTTCAAACTGTGATATTTTTAGTTTCAATAACATGAAATGAATACATGACCAAAATCATGAGTTTTAACACCTAAATCAAAATTTATAAACTAGAAATAAGGGTGCAGTTCACTGTTGAACAGAAAAGAGAAATTGTATGATTTCTGGTGATTTAACGATTTAGGGATATTGGTACTTTGCTTGTGGGTAGAATAGTAACCATTGAAGCAGGGAAAAATAATTAATGTTGATGCAAATCAACATGGTAGTAGTGATTTGGTTTTCTGGTCTGTAGCCCTAACTTTAGATAGGTAGATTGTTTTGGCTGGTTCTTCTCGAAGAAGTGATCGAGTTGTTTGAATTTCTGGGAAATGATAGTAGGTTGATAGATGAACTAGAGGCCGGAGTCACTACCATTCCGGTTGTAACGACCTGTAAGATTTTAATAAACTTTATCGTTTTATTAACGTATTTAATTGGATTATGGTGAAATTTTTAAATAAATTAATTTGCAAATAAAAAGTTAATATATGGATTACGTCCAATTAAACATAGCAGATGGCAAAATTTCAATTTATTTTATGAAAATTTATTTATTATGTAATTCTATTAAATTCAAGCTAGCTAATAATTGTTGATAATAAAAAAAAAAAAATTCTAATGCAGAATATTTTACATAGAAAAATTCTAAATCCTCATCTGAGAAAGGCGTCATCTCTAGTTTTCAAAATCCGGACTTCTATAGCTTCGTCGTTCTTATTTTCTGCATTCTACTGCATTTTTTTTCTACTAGTGAAAAATTCGAATTTTTATAACTCAATCATACCACTGATAACTGTATACCATTGTGAGCGCCTCGTCGTGCTGATCTCAAAAGTATATTTATTTCTGTATTTCGGAACCCGGTGTACAACGGAAGCAATAAATTTGTTCGTTTTAATGACACCATAAATTGTGCCTCCTTAGCTTCTCCTTATTTCGTTTCGATTTAAACCGTGCTACCCAATATAAATTTATTACTTTAAATTTACAGTTATAAACATTATTTGACCGTTTCTCTTACATTCATTTCACTTAAGAGATACGTTTCCGGTAGCTCTAAGTTCATTTCTCTTTTGGCTTCTATTCCAATAGCATACGTTACTTTTATAATTTCCTATTTATAATACATTGTTTTATAACTCCCAATTCAATGCTAACGTTATGTGCTTTACTTCAAACAGCTCAATTGAACTTTTGAATTCTCTGTTCATTCAACTCATCGCCGTTTTGCTATTAGTATTTGTTTCCTGATTTCATCATCAAACGTTTCTACTCCTAATTATTAGTAAATTTAGAATCAACGTTTGTTGCTTAATTTATGGCATACGTTCTAATCTTTTGCTTTTATCATTTAGAAATCGAAACGTTTCTTTTGCTTTTGAATTTTGTAACGTTTGATAATAATTAATCTCCATAGTATAATTGCCTACGTATTGGGACCTAGGAAATAAATAAAATTAAGAAAACGTATAACTTGCAAGAAACAATAGATTACTTTATTTGTTTATCTGGTTTCAAACGAGTGACCATTTATTTCGGGAGAAACCGTTTCTTTTGCATGTGTAAAAATCTACCATCATCTTTCTAGATCTGTTCATATATTTTTTCCTTCCGCCTCCTTTTATTTTGCTCTCAAATTTCCACCATCTTCTTTCCAGAACTCTCCCATGCAAACAAATCCATTTATTACTCGACCTATATATATATAACTCTATGGATTCACGCACCTTTCCTTCTCTGTTTTAATATAACTCTTCATTTCTTTTTCTCTCTCTCTTCTTTATTTCTATTTATAACTTTGTCAGAAACGTATGTGTCTATATAATTTATTTATTCCTTTCTCTGTTCATTTTCTTGCTTTCAAAATGTCCTTTCCTTTGTTATTTCCCTTAATTTTAGTGCGTTACTTTACACCACTACAGGACATTTATTTATGTACGTTTCACTATGTTTCTTATATAATTTGATAAGCTGCACTTTTCTCTCCTTAATTTCTTTCTTCCATCATGATTCTAAAGACTTCTGCAAAAAAAAAAAAAAATATATATATATATATATATATATATATATATATCACAGCATCTCTACATTCCTACTTTCTTTCTTCATTCTATAAACATATTTTTCCCTTACCTGAAACCTCTCAGATCTGTTCTTCTCCTACAAAAAAAAAACACACACACATAAGAAACGCATAAAATAACAGGCAGCAGCCGCCTTCCATCCCTCTATCCTCTCTCGTTCATCACCTCCGCACTCTCACCTCCGCCTCGGGTACCACTGCATCTCCCACTTCAACTGGTGAGTAGCCACCTTTATTTGTATGCACAATTTTTTTAAATGCAATTATTTGAACGTATGCGTGCTTAGTTAGGATAACATATGATTAGTTTGGGTTTAGGTCACGTTAGTCTTATATATATGAGTATAGAATGTCTGCATATATTTGTGTAGTAAATTGTTTGCATATTTTACTTAAATAATTTTAAAGTATACATTATACATATACGCACAGCTGTTATATTTTAAAGTGGTATTTTATATAGATTTTTTTTTTTTTTTAGTAAATTTTCGTTCTGATTAAATTTTATACATGTTGATGTTCACGTAATTTATAGGTTTTAAGATGTATAAGTTAAGTTATATATATATGACTTTATTTACGCATATAAAATTTTAAAAGTGGTATGGTCTGTTTATACGCATGGTTAGTAAAGGTGATTTATTTATTTATAATATATTGTTTTGCCGTTTATATATGTCACAGTTTTTAAAAATGGAGGAAAGGACAGTACATGTGTTCATTTGAAGAAGTCTGTGTCTATTTTGTTAGTACGCATATAATTTAAGTATGTTCATATAGGTGGAGTACAGACTTGCAGTGCATTATAATAACAAAAATTTTATGGATTATTTTATAAGTTGTTATATAGTTTTGTTTTATAAATATGTTATTTACGTATGTAAGTATTTTTTTAAAAAAATGTAAGTATTTTTAAAATTGTAAGTATTTTGTATAAATACATATTTTATAAACTAAGTTTACATTAGTTTATATGTGTGAGTATCGGCTGTTAGTTCATATATGGTATAACAATAAGTAATATAATATGGTTGATGTTATAATAAGTTAGGTTACTGTAAGTGTATTTGTGTATATACATTGAGTTACATTTTATAGAATATGTCCTTAAGTTATTAAGTATTTAGGTCGTGTCTGCATATCAGATTTGTTCAGTACATGAATTATAAAAGTTCGCTTATACCATTTATCTTCATCGTTTCAGTTCTGATCTGATCCGTTTCAATTAGCTTTGATCGAATTCGTGCCGATTTTGTTTTGCTTGGATTTGAAATTTAATTTCAGTATCCGTAGCAGTGTGCATATCCGTATCACCTTCTGTATTCTCGTTCATCTCTAGCCTTGAAAGGTGAGCAATCACTCACGATTAACGTTCTTTTATTTATTAAATTTGATTCAATTGAAACGTCAATTGAAATATGCTGCTGTTAGTTGTTTACTGTTACGACTGCTATCATCTGTATCTGTTCACCTATGACACCTGACACCATTATCGGTTAATTATTTATGTGATAATAATACAGATTGGTTGAAAATTTACTGATTGATTGATTGTCGTTTAAATTGGATGTTAATTACTATTGTTAAATGATAACTAGTTTGCTAATAAGATTTGAGGTGGTATAGTTTACAAAGAAAACGGATTATATACGATGGACCTTGATTGATTAAACCTGACCCCGCCATATGTAAATTTGATTAGTTTAATTTGACCCATTAATTGTCGTAGGAATTGATAAGTTATACTTTAAAGCTTTGAACATAGTTTGGATTAACTGTTGTAATACTAAACTGAAATTGAAATGGAACGACAATTGAAACACTGAAATGTAATAATCTGTAATCTACATGAAATGATAGTGTAGATTTTAGAAATAATTATAAAAATAACAATGCGAATTAATAAGATCATTTCGGAGTTATTTGATTTAATCTATTGAATTGTTATTGATTGTTGTTATTGCTTGTTTACTTACTTTGACACTATCCCTGTCATCACACTGCAAGTTCCCTTTGTTATGTTTGATTTTTGAATTAAAATGGGTTGAAAAATAGGCCCAAGCGGGTTTCGTTTAATTAAATTTGGGATTACGGGTTGAAATGCTATCCACCCGTATACATTTAGTGTACGTATTGAAATGATAATAGCCATAACACTTTGACCATATGAAAAAAAAATCTATGGTCTTATTAAATGTAAATTCTTAAATACATCTATAAAGGGTAATGATAAATATAGAGTTAATTATATCTAGTTAATCAAGATTTGATTAAATACATAAATTATGATAAATAATTTATGTAAATTTTATTCGGATAAATGTTGCAATAATATTGAAAAATTAAGGTTGAGAAATAAATTTGGGTTATTGTAAAATGATGTTTAGATAAGGATTTATTTATTTAAATCAATTTGAAATTTATCGAATGAGATATTTCACGTTTAATAAAATTTGAGAAATCTTGAGAAAGATGTAATTTAAAGTCACTAAAATGGTATTGAATAAGGGAAGGTTCAAACTAAATAATAATGATGTAAAAACCAAGAATCTATATGAAACTGTTAAATTTAACATCTAAGTATTTAAGCCATGAACTGTATTGAAATTAAATGGTTTAGAAATTTGGTATGTATTTGGGACCAAGATAGTTGAATTTGTTATGTAGATAACTAATTGAATTTAATGGAAATTGAGGTTGAACGAAGTCTGGAAATTTGTATTTAGAGAACTAGATTGGGAAATTTAGGGGAAATATTAAATACTTAAAGTATGGAAACATATTGAAATGGAAAGGGTAATTAGGATATCAAATCCAGATTTGAGATTTATAATTGAGATTGAATTTAATTTAAATGGAAAGGTCAGGTTGATGTGAACGATTTGTTAAGTTAAGGAAATTGCAAGTGCTTTACCATATACAGCATTTAATATATATAAATACTATGTGGGAAATATAATTATTCGAAGTGAATTTGACATTTGGGTTTGAAGTATAAATTAAGTGAATGACCACGATGTAATAGTGTATATTTCTACCCTGTAGATAGTTCTATGGACCCTTAGAGGATGGTCATCCCAAACATCCTTTAAGTTATTTGTATTTCAGTTGATATTTCACTTGAGTTGGATTTATTGATATACGAATGTTAATCCTGACTCGAGTGTTTTGTGTTTTGCTTTACGCTCGGGTCAGACCGAGTAATACAGCTTTAGAGACTCACCTTTGGAGATTGGAGCTTCATTTGGAGATCCAACTATCGTTTCAGCTTTCAGTTTTCTAGATTGACTGGTTCAGAGAAGTCATCGGCTCGTACTGAAGACTTTTCTGTATTCCAGAGATTCTGATGTATTTTATTTTAAACTCTGATGTATATAGTAGTTTCATGAACTACTATTTTTCTATTCCGCTGCATTATATTACTCTGTGTCTGTGATCTGTGATTGGTTTATTTACTGTATATTTTAGGTTTTGCCAAATTAAATTAACAATTCGGTATTTTGAATTATTCAAGTCGTACATGTACGGTTTTAGTGTCGATTTGAATGGTCCAAAATAGCGGGTCGTTACACCGGTGGTCAAGAGGTGGAGAAGGAGTCGAGTTTCAGGTTTGGGGGTGAAACCTGTTTCTGCAGTTCCAGGTTTTGTAAGGCTACTCGAATTTGCTTTTTAGTTGTGGATTGTAGAACTGATGGTGGTGGTTGATTGTAAGGATGGTCGTGGATGATTAGAGGTTGCCTGAGTTGGGTGATGATGGCCGGAGGCACGGTGTACGTGCACCGTGCATTTGGGTCTGTGTTGTTTTTGCTGGGTACTGCAGTGTTTGACTCGAGTAACACTCGAGTGTATACTAAGTTTGCTCGAAGTTACAGACTGGATGACTCGAAGCATACATAGGGTTAGCTCGGGAGTATGTTGTATTACAGTTTCCTGTAGAAACTGTCTGCAGTTTTAAAATCTAAGTCAAAATTTAAAATGAATAAGTAGTTGTGATAAGATTTAAATAAGTTTAAATCTGCAGAAGAGTTTTAGTTTAAATAAGTTTGAAATCTTATATGTTTTAAAATTTGAATGTGGTTTCAGTTTTTTTTTATAAAAATAGAATTTAAAACCTGCATTTAAAAAGGAAAGTAAAGTTTTTTTAAAAGAGAATTAAATCTAATTTTAAACCTGAGTCAAGTTTTAATCTAATTTGTATTAGAGTTTCAAATGATTTTGAAAATCTTATAAGTTTCAAATTTGAAGATGTTTCAGGTTTTTTTTAAAAAAAAAGGAAAGAAAGAAACCTGACTGTTCCATTTCTGAAAATGGAATTTTCATTTTGAACCTGAAAACAAAAATTTAAATAGTAAATTTGAATTTGAATTTAAGTCTTGTTTCTTAAGGGTTATGAATCTTCAGTTTCTTTTTAAAATGAAATTTGAATTTTGGATAAAGAAGTTTTAAGAATCAAGGTTCAAATCAAAAATTTATTTCAAGTTTAAATTCAAATAATTTAGATAAGGAATGGGTTCAAATGTATTGAATTTAAAACCTGATATTTGAATAAGTTTAAAATTTGAATGTTTTTCAAACAAGTTTAAATTTAAATTGTTTATTAGGAGTAAATTTGTTTCCAAACAAATATTTTAAACTTGATTTCCTCTTTGGATAAAGTCATTTATAAAAGATTTATAATAGAAAGTTAAATGATTATTAACTTGAATTTGAAATTTAAATAGTAATATATCTTAAACTTAATTTTTAATTAAATTAAGACTTATCTTATATAAGTTTTATTATAAGTAATAAATGTTATTTACATTTACTTTAGAAAGAATAAATGGAATTTAAAATTTGATAATGCTTTAGTAAATATCATTATTGAATTTTAGATTCAAATTGGAAATTTGAATTTAAATTTAAATGCAATATTCTAAGTACACTTTAATATTTATATAATTAATAATAAGGAATGGTTTATCTTAAAAAATATATTAAGATATTAAAATAATTAAATAAATAAGATAATTAAGAAGTGACTTATTTATTTAATTTAAAATTAATAATTTGGATAAATTTTAATTAGAGATAAATTAAGAAGTAATTTAAGAAAAGTAATTAAAGAATTAATAATAGTTCATGATGTTCATTAACTAAAGTTTATTTAGTAATTAATTAATATGATTAATTTTTAATAATTAATTAGATTGATTAATTAATGTTAATAAATTATGAAATTTATTTAAGTTTAATTACTTAAATGAAAGTAATTAAGACATTAATTACTTAATGTAATTAATGAAGTTTATTGAGATTAGTTTAAATTAATTAATTTAGTTTAATTAATTTTAAACATTTGATTTGATAATAATTACTTAATGTAATTCATGGAATTACTCAGTTAAGTAATTAGAGATAATTACAAGATGTAATTAATGGATAATGTTGGAATTGTGAATGTAAATTGGATTAAATTATTTTGTATAATTAATCAAGGAATTAATTAAGAAATTAATTAAGGGGTAATTAATTTGATAAGTAATTAAGGGAAGTTAATTACAGATTGAGATTAATCAAAGGTGATTGATAATTATGGATTAAGTGAGATTAATTACTGAAAGTAATTAATTTAATATAATTAAGAGTCATTAATTAATATAGTTAATGATATAATTAATGATTGATTAATTAATATTAATTAATCAATAATAAGTAATTGAGTGTAATTAATTAATTATGATTGATTAAGGTTTAATGTAATTAATTATAACTAATTAATTAATGAGGTAATTAAAGGTTAATTACTGTATTTGGTTAGGGTAATTAATTTTGTGAGATTAATTAAAGTATAATTAATCAGGATTGATTAATTAAGATGATAAATTAGAGGTTAATCAATTAATTAATTTGTAATTAATTAATGATAATATAAGCAAGATTTATATTGTGTAAGTAATTAATTTAATTCATTTTAAATTAATTAAGGATGATGTAATTAATTCAATTCATTTTAAATTAATTATAGATAGTATGATTATAGGTCATTGCTTATAGATGGTTGATATTGGTTATCTTGAATGGTTTGAATCTCAGAGATGAGATTAGTAATGTTGTTTGATATGGATGCATTGGTTGCATTGTGATATTGATATGGATTATCTTTTGATAGTGATAAATGTGGATTATCTGTGGTTATGATAATGTTAATTATCTGTTGTGAATCTATGAATCATCTATCTGTGTGTATATAGATAATGTAATTGAATTGTTTTTAACTCTAAAACAACTTGACCTAAAAGACACGCTTTGGATTTCAATGAGACCGGGATCGGGTTTCTATATTTGGATATCTGAAAACCACATCGATCCAAATTAACGATAGGTCGTGAATCTTATGTGAAGAGTGAAGATTCAAGGTGTAAGGGCTATACGTCAGTATAAATCTGTGGGTGATTCCGTAATGAGTTTGACGGAATAGTACTTATAGATTCGAGATGGAGATTCAGAGTGCAAGGGTCGTCGTCGTTAACTCTGAGGGTGATTCCAAAACGAGTGTAACGAGATAATGCCTTCGGTTTCGTTCGAACCCGGAACGAACTTGTATGGATTGAATGCTTTCAGAACATCGTCTGGTGGACGATGAGCATTTTAAGAGATGTGTTCTCTAAAGGTAATCGTAGCCTAAGCCTTTTCAACCGGGAATGGCTAAAACAGGAGAGGTGCAGCAAGGCTCCGTGGGTAGCTCCCACTGGAGAGCAAGATGGATCCCTGTCTAGAGGTCCCTTTTTATTTCGTCTTAGTAGGCAGTTGGATATGCGCACCAACTGTGGGGTTGTCTTGTTCGGAACTGTTCAGTAAGGAATGGGTCCGGCCTTGTGTTGCAGGGGAGCGGGCGTACTCCTCGGTACGTTGATTTCGGCCACGTACTGTGACGGGCGGTACCCCAGTAGCCCTGCCATTGTATGGAATCCAAAATCCAATAAGTGCCAACGGTTTTGAATGTATTACCCACTTTTGTGGCTAGTAGCTGGAATTTAATCATGTAACAATTTCGGCTATTTCATATTTACTTGAAAACCCTAGACCTATTATAATATCACTGGATTTTCTATCAAATGTTTTGGTTAGCGTAAGGTAAAAACTTTTCCATGTTTATGTGTGGGAAGTCTTAGGTGATACCTTTCTTTTCAAAAGGTTTTTGAAAATTAAGCAACTTTAACCTGTTACTCACACCAGACCCATGTCTGACCCGGAGTTTATCATTTGTTTTCATAAACTCTTGGGTACTCAAATTTCTACGAGTAGCCAAGGGATTCAGGTTAGCTTTGACGAATATTGGAGGAGCAATGGAGCAGGAGGCTTCTGCGTTAGATATATTGTATTCCGCTGTGTGTTCTGTGTTAACTCTGGATTGTATTATGTTGTAAATACTAGACAGGTGTTTATATCTGTCTAGTATGTGTTGTATATCTGTGTACTCTGATAGTGGTTGTAAACTATGTAATATTTTATGTTATTAATATAATTTATTCGTTCCGCTGTTTAGATTCTGATGTGTTGTTTCTTCTTCTTCTCTTTCTTTCTCTTTTCTATCCGTTTCTTTCTTATTAGCGGTGCGACTTCCTGGAGTTTGGAAGTTGGGTCGTTAAATGCAGGCTATGGCGTCATGGAAAATGGGTGTTGTGGCGTCGTGTGTTTGTCGAAGATGGCAGCTGCTTCACTGGGTGGGTTCACGGAGGCAAGGGGAAAGGCAGGCTGCGGTGGAGGAACGACCAATGAAGTAGGTTAACGGGTTTAGGTGAGATAGGGATAGGTGCGACATGAGGTGGTGGTTTGCCGTAGACGTGGGTTTGCAAAGTGGGGCGGGTTGCTTGTGCTGGAGGGTGGAGATGGTTATCGGGTCAGGGAAGTGGGACGGTGAATGTAAGAGGGAGAAACAAGGCTAGGGTGGATTGTTGCGAGTTGAGGGTGGTTTCGGCCATTGAAGGAGCAAAGTGATTTCGGCTATGAAGGTGACAATTTGTAATGGAAGAGGAATAGAAATCTTTCTCAGAGCAATATATAATAAAATATTCTATATTATACATTTGGTTTCGAGTAACAAAAAAAGGAAAAAGCAAGAGACATGGAAGCGAAACAAAAATTTCAAAAGATGGGAATAGTGCAACATGAGAATTTATGAAGTAATAAAAGCAAATGACCGTTGGTTTTCAAACAGCTGATAATTGAAAGGTCCCAGAATGTTCTAGAACTCAAAATGGTACCGATAGAGCTACATGTTTCGTGGATTTCGCCGTGTACCAGATGCTGAATTACAGAAATGAATATACTGTAGAGATTTTCACAACGAGACGAACAGAATGTTATACAGATATCAACAACACGACTATTGTAACAACCAGGTATTTTCAACCATTCGCATCCGCACATGTCAAACTTGAATTGCTCAAAATACCGCATTGTAAATAAAATTTGGCAAATCTTAGAATATACAGTAAATAATAATCAAAGATCACAAACATAGAGTAAAATAGTGCAGCGGAAGAAAAAGAGATAGTAGTTCATGAAACTACTATATAAATATATTAGAGTTAAATAAGATACAACAGAAGAAATAAAGTACTAAAGAAGTCTACATATGATAACCAAGTACAAGCTGAATAGAACAACAGAACTGAAATAGATAAAACTAGACAAGCAGATAATCTCCAACGATTCCAATCTCCAGAAGGTGGAATCCAAATCTATGAATAACTCAGGCTGACCCGAGTGTAAATAAAAATACAAACACTCGAGTCAGGACATACATACTTATACAATGTAAACCAACTCAAGTGAACTATAGTAAAAGTACAAGTAACTGAAAGGATGCTTGAGACCGTCCATACTCTAAGGATCCGTTAAACTATTTACTATGTAGTAATATTTCGCTATTATAATAATGTCTAACAGTAAAATAAACTTACTTTTTAATAGCGTTAAGGGGTTACCCATATAGGCCTTAACACAAATAATGCCAGTAGTCTATACAACACCTGCATATCTCCTGATCGGGAGACTACGATAAGATGCTCCATAGGTACGACACAAATAGAAACTCATAGTACAGGCTCGATATGGTAGGTGACACGGTACACAAGGCAATACCAAGGTAGATATACCAATTACGCACACGGGCTGGTGGTAACGCAGCAGCCACATACGCCCACCTCGGAACACATTCCTAAAATCGGAGGGGCGCCCAAACAATCACAAAAGCAATAGAATAGTATCCAAGAAATGTGTCCGACCCGAGGAGCTACCCCTTTTGGCCCGAGATCGCTCCTGTTTTAGCCACCTTATGCCAACTCACGGGTGTTGGGTCCACGTAACATACCACAAGAACGTCGCCACCATCCTACTTCATTCTAGAATCTCCACCGCGTACACGGTTAGTCAGAGTGGTTTTCGGTATCGACAGAGAGTATGCCCATATCCGATTCCAGTCTCTTTGCAAACCAATCGCTATTATAACCCGTGGTTATAACTTTAAAATAATATTTTATACTTAAAATATAGATATCATTTCAATCCAAATCTTTATCAAATAAAGATTAAATCATTTCCAAAACCATTTCAATATATCAACATACCATATCCTTCAAATTCAAATATTTATTAAAATAAATATCAAGTCATTCCTAACCATTTCAATATGTTAAATTATTATATCTTTCAAAACTTCCTTCCAAGTCATTTTATTATATTAAAATATCATAACTTTTCAAAGCTTCATTTCCAAAATATCATATCTTTCAGAACTTCTTTACAAATCATTTTAATATCAAAACATCATATCTTTCAAAACCACATTTCAAATCATTTTAATATATAAAAATATCATATCTTTCAAAACTACATTTTCAAATCATTTTAATATATCAAAATATCATATCTTTCAAAACCACATTTCAAATCATTTTAATATATCAAAATATCATATCTTTCAAAACCACATTTCAAATCATTTTAATATATCAAAATATCATATCTTTTTAAAACCACATTTCAAATCATTTTAACACATCAAAATATCATATCTTTCAAAACCACATTTCAAATCATTTTATAAGTTCAAATCCAAATATTCAACTATAAATACCCTTTAGATTCAAAGATATCATTCATTTATTATCATTCCAAATCACCCTTTAAATAACTTATATTTTAATCAAAATTATTCATTTAAACCATTTAAAATTTTAGTTTATATACTTTCAAATCAAATATTCAATTTCCAAAGTTTTAAACCTTTAGAGTTCATTTACTAATTTAAAACCATAACGTTGAAAATTTCAATCTTTCACAGCATTCAGAAAAAGTTGGTGAAAGTTATACTTGAAAACGTTTCAATTTAAACCATTTAAACATTATATAAATTTATTTTACATTCAAATATGTTCATTAAAATACTCTTTTAATTAATGATTTTTTTATAAAGAAATATTTTATAATTAAATCAAATTTCACAAATCACCTTAATAAATTCAAGTGCAAACTTTTCCATTTTTCCATTTAACACTTTATTAACATCTAAATTTTAAAATTATCATTTCACAAATTAAACTAAATTTCAATTTTATTTAATTAATTTAAACCCTTAATTAAATCCAAATTCACATTTCCATGTCAAGTTCATTTTAAAATTACACTTTTAAGCGTTCATTCATTTAACCATTTCAATACACAAAAAAATCAATAATACTTTGTTAATTCATTTAAACTCAAACTTAATCAAATCATCATATTTAACACTTTCCAAATATAATTAGATATCTATTTTATTTATATAACTTAAAATTCCCTTTTTAAACCAAAACCCAAATTTCCAGACTTTAAGTTACATTTCAATAATTCAACTTAACCATTTATTTATTTAACATCTTCCACTTATAAAAAAATCATAAATCCTTTATTTAAAACACTTAAAAATCTATTTAAATCAAATTATCATAAATTTACATTTAAACCACTTAAATTTTATTTATATAACTTAAATGTCATTTTAAAAGCCAAAGTCCAAATTTTCAAATTTAAGTTATATTTCAAAAATTCACTTTTTACCATTCATTTGAATTACATTTTTTTACTTCTAGAAAAACCCAAAATTTATTTATTTAAGCATTAAAATCCAATTGAAATCAAATTTCATAATTTTTTACTTTTAAAAATATTTAAAATATTCAAAATACTTTATAAAATATAACCACGGGCCTGTATATAGTTTTCTAACCTAGGTCAAGTGATACGGATATATATCATTTCAATCCATAGTTTAAAAAGAAAAATTCGATTTCTATCATTTCAAATCCGCAATCCCAAGCTAAAATAAAATAAATAAAAACCGGTCAGGCCTATCATTTCAGCCCAAAACGATTTTTTCCTATTCTAATGTCCGTTCGGGTATGTATCATTTCAACCCATAGTGATTCTAATCAACAGGGAACTTGTAGTGGAATAATCAGATATAAATGAAAAGTTAACAAAATATAGCAGTAACAGATGATATGACATGAAATTTAATAGGTTGAACATCATATATAAATAATCACATGGCTGTTATAACATCATATACATTTTTCTACGCATTCAGTTGTTGTTGTTTCACAACTGCATAAGTATAAATGTCGTGTGAGCTTTACTCACCTCTTTGTGTTGGAGATAGCAAATCAAATGACACAAATGGATTCCCCAGGCATGATGACACAACAATAGATTCAAGTGGATGAGAACCAAGCTTATGATCTTGTCACAACCCATAAACAAAATCAAAATAAAGTTATTATTCAATACAACATTAAATTGAAATAACTTTGAAATGAAAAACAATTTGAAAGCAACACCTGTGGCCTTGCATTCTAGATTATTTTGCACGGCCTAGGGATGCATTAGGCTCTGGTTTGGACAAGGTTTGGCTCTGGTTTGAACATAGGAATGCATGGCTAACAAGGCACAGATGTAGAGGAGGTTACAACATAGGGATATGAAGGGACTAGGCAACATAGAGGAGTTTTGGGTCACCTTTGGCTCAGTCTATGTCACATCTTGGTTCGACCATTTCAGGTACAGGTCTGGACAGAGGTAGGAGGTAATGGTTAGGGGTGTGTCAATGTGGTGGTGGAGCAATAGGAGGCGGCCAAGGTCGTCTAAGGTGATGGTGATGAAGACTAGGTGGCTAGGCATGCTTTTTAAAGAGTTTTTGCATTCTTTTGTCGATTTTGCATCATGGGATGGTCATGGCACTTGCTGGTCAGAGGAGGAAGGATTTTGGCTGTGTATGATGTGGGAAAGGAAGTGGTGGTGGTCGGTGGAGGAGATGGTGGAGGTGTTAGGCCAAGCAAAGCAAGAGAACAAGGCAAAAACATAGAAAAAGAAGAAGAAAAGCATAAAAGATGAAGCCATTACCAAAAGAATTCTCTCAAGCTGTGAATGAGAATGAAGGAAGTATGTTTTTTACGTGAAAAGTAAATGAGATACACGGCTAAACAAAGAAATTTACACGGCCAAAGAATAATTAATGAGGAGTTAAAGAAAATGAAAATTCTAGAAAGTGAAAAGCCAAAAGAAAAGGAAGAGTCTTTGCCTCTTCAAATTTACATTCTTTATAAAACAAATACAACAAAAATAATTCATCACATACTCTTAAAAACCGAAAAAAAGTGAAATAACATGAAAATAAATAATAAAATTTAAAGAAAATAGAAAAACAATAAAAGAAATTGCTTAAAAATCCAAAACAGCGTCCAGAAATTACAAATAAATAACCATTGACTCTGGAAAATTGTTTACTTCATTTTAAAAATATTCTAAAACAAAATTTGAAATAAATGACTTTTAAAACATTTTAAAAGTGAAATAAATAATTAAATTCAGAGAAAATAGCAAAAGAATTGAAGAAATTGTTTAAAAATAGCAGTCAGGACATGAAAATTTCAAATAAAATACCATTGGCTCTAGAAAATTTCTATTTCACTTAAAAACAAATAAAATGTCAAATAAATAAATAAATAAGGAACAAAATAAAGTGGGAATGAGAATAAAATAAGTTCTTAAGAAAAATATAAAGATAAATAAAGAATTACTTTAATTAATTGAAACATGGAATTAAAATTTACAACATAATACAACTGACATTGGAAAATGTCAATTACATTTTCAAAAATGTTTTAGAACCAAAATATATAAAATACAGGTTATTTTACCCATATAAACATAAATTAGACATTACATGACCAAATAAAATATTATTTATATAATTTAAAATAAACAATTTTGTTAAATACAGCAAATTTCACACAATAGTTAAAAAGGCATAACTTTCACATTTTTAATCGGATTTCAATGAAACAAAAAGCAGTGCTCTCAAGATTTTATTTACTTTCATAATAGAATAGAAAATTAAAATTTTCAAACTTTTAAAATTTTAAGTTAAAAGTCAAAGTTTGACTAATTTGACCAAAAATCACTTTTTTGAAAATATTCTTTTTAATCATATTTTGGAATGATAATTCATATCAAAATCAAAGTTTATATTTGAAATAACAAAATTAACTAAATTAAATAAATAAATAAAGTTAAATTAAAAATTCAATTAAAGTAATTAAAATATACAATCAAAATAATCACAAAATACAGGGTTGTTACACTCTCCCCCACACGAAACTTTTCGTCCCCGAAAAGGAATGAGGTACGGAAAAGAAAAGAAACGATAGAAACGAAATAAGATTAAGACAAGGTGACAAGAAGATTGAGATTATACCTGATAACTGTTGTTATAGGTAAGTTTAACAAGGTGAAGAAGATCTTCCCAAGATCCTCCAGAATCAAGAACACAAACACGAAGAAGATTCTCTAAAATCTGATTCACCCTTCCTACTTGACCAACGGTCTATGGATGGAAAGCAGTTCTCAGAATCAAAATGTGTACCAAAGATTATCAAAGGTTATAGAAAGATTTCCAAACAGAAAGTTATAGAAAGATGCTTATACCAGTCTGTAGCAAGATGAGGAAAATAAGGACGACCAAAAGATAGTTTGAAAACACAATAAGGAAATAAGTTTGAAACCATGGAAATTTCAACTTAAATAGAAAATAAATTTTTACACAAGTTAAATAAATCTCAACTATCTCAAATTTCATTATCTTATTATCCAATCATCTTAAATTAAATTTTTTTAAAACTATGGGTTTTGAAAAATAATCATTTATTATACTCATAATGTACTTAATAAATTTAATTCCTGGTTATTCCTAATTAAAATTAAATTTATTCCTCTCAATATTTATAACTTATGTCAAATATACTTACGCTTATTATAACTGCTTTATTTCATTCTTAGTTCTTTTAACATCATTTTATTGCAAGTTATTCAATTACCTTTTATTATATTTACCTCTGTTAATTGTTTTATAACTAAAATTTAAGTGTATAACATTTATTATAACCGCTCAAATTTTATTTATAAAATCTTTTTATATTGTATATTATCCAATTACATTGTTAACTTCTGAAATTTTAGGTAAGTTATATTGAATGCAATTGTATTATACAAATAAAACTTTCCAATTAAATCATTTCATGATTGAATATTCATCCAAAAAATTTATTTTCTTTTTATAATTGAAATTATTCTTTAAATAATTTAAGAATTAAATTTCCAATTTCTTCAAACCATTTAGAGATAAATAAAATGCATGTACATAATTTATCAAATCAAAGTTAAATCATATATCTAAATATATTATAGATCAAGTCATATTTTAGAAATTCAAATCAATTTGAATTCCGAAACAAAGCTGTAGCAAGACTATAGAGCTGTCTCTTCACTTCGAAACTCAAAAATGAATGTCGATGATGCTGAAGTCATCACCAAAATTATTTCCCAGCGACAAAGAGAAGAGCACTAATCTTTAAACTTTAAAATTCTTTGGAAACATATTCTTATTCGAAAATATTCTTATTCGAAAATGCTTTAATTAATATACTTTAAAACTTAAACACAAGGTTTGAAACCATCAGAAATTAAATTCTCAAATTTCTTGTTCTTAATTCATTTCAGTTCCCAAATCAATTTATTAACAACTAGTTATAAATTCATTTATAGAACAGTAAATGATAAATCAAGTATTATCATTTCAAATAATCAATTTAAATAAATTTATTAAGTTCCATAAATTTACTTATATATCAAAATTTATTTCATTAATCAAATTTTAAAATAATATTGTGTTAGTTTGTTCTGTTAAAGTGTTTTAGAAATCCTATCGATAGTGTTGATCAGACGAATTGATCGGAAAGCCAAATCAACATCAAAAACTCAAACGACACAATATGTAAAACAAAACATAGATATACATGTACAATTCAAAATGTTTGGAAGAATAGATTGGAAATAAAAGACAAGATGATTAATTAACAGAGTAGGGAGATGGGTAAGATTAAGTTAATCGCGGGCAACCTTAACCGAGTCAACCATGACTTAAAGAATAAGATCAATGTGGATTTTTCTGGGTAAATCTACATTCGATATCAAGAGATAGAGTTTGAAATAACAAAAGATATTAGCATCTAAACCAAGGGTAGGTATAAATCTCTGGTGAATCGATGCTAATTGTAAAGGAGTTTTCCCCCTTTTACAATTCAATTTGAAATTGTCGAGACCGCCGACTCACTAAAAAGATCATTCGAAGCGGAGTTATGGGATACTCCAGAATCAAAAGAAGATGAATAGTGAGGGACATGAATGGATTTTGGAACTGCAGGGAACGTTTCAAAACTCGAAGGAATCGAGTCAAAAAGGAAGAGATTCATACTCGAATGAAAGTGATTCTGTAAATACATTCACTCCATATGCTGAGTTTTGCCTAGAGCTACCAAAGCTCTGATACCAAATTGTTACAACCAGGTATTTTCAACCATTCGCATCCGCACATATTAGACTTGAATTGCTCAAAATACCGCGTTGTAAATAAAATTTGGCAAATCTCAAAATATACAGAAAATAATATTCAAAGATCACAGACACAAAGTAATAATAGTGCAGCGGAAGAAAAAGAGATAGTAGTTCATGAAGCTACTATATAAATATATAAGAGTTAAATACGATGCAACAGAAGAAATAAAGTACAAAAGAAGTCTCCATATGATAACCAAGTACAAGCCGAATAGAACAACAGAACTAAAATAGATAAAACTAAACAAGCAGATAATCTCCAGCGATTCCAATCTCCAGAAGGTGGAATCCAAATCTGTGAATAACTGAGGCTGACCCGAGTGTAAATAAAAATACAAACACTCGAGTCAGGACATACATACTTATACAATGTAAACCAACTCAAGTGAACTGTAGTAAAAAAGCACAATTAACTTAAAGGATGCTTGGGACCACCCATCCTCTAAGGATCCGTTAAACTATTTACTATGTAGTAATATTTCGCTATTATAATAATGTCTAACAGTAAAATAAACTTACTTTTTAATAGCGTTAAGAGGTTACCCATATAGCCCTTAGCACAAATAATGCCAGTAGTCTATACAACACCTGCATATCTCCTGATCGGGAGACTACGAGAAGATGCTCTATAGGTACGACATAAATAGAAACTCATAGTAAAGGTTCAATATGGTAGGTGGCACGACACACAAGGAAATGCCAGGGTAGATATACCAATTACGCACACGGGCTGGTGGTAACGCAGCAGCCACATACGCCCACCTCAGAACACATTCCTAAAATCAGAGGGCCGCCCAAACAATCACAAAAGCAGTAGAATGATATCGAAGAAATGTGTCCGACCAGAGAAGCTACCCCTTTTGGCCCGAGATCGCTCCTGTTTTAGCCGCCTTAGGCCAACTCACGGGAGTTGGGTCCACGTAACATACCACAATAATGTCTCCACCATCCTACTTCATTCTGGAATCTCCACCGCATACACGGTTAGTCAAAGTGGTTTTCGGTATCAACAGAGAGTATGCCCATATTCGATCCCGGTCTCTTTGCCAACCAATCGTTATTATAACCCGTGGTTATAACTTTAAAATAATATTTTATACTTAAAATATAGATATCATTTCAATCCAAATCTTTGTCAAATAAAGATTAAAACATTTCCAAAACCATTTCAATATTTCAGCATACCATATCCTTCAAATTCAAATATTTATCAAAATAAATATCAAGTCATTCCTAACCATTTCAATATATTAAATTATTATATTTTCAAAACTTCCTTCCAAATCATTTCATTATATTAAAATATCATAACTTTTTAAAGCTTCATTTCCAAAATATAATATCTTTCAGAACTTCTTTCCAAATCATTTTTAATATCAAAACATCATATCTTTCAAAACCACATTTCAAATCATTTTAATATATCAAAATATCATATCTTTCAAAACCACATTTTCAAATCATTTTAATATATTTGAATATCATATCTTTCAAAACCACATTTCAAATCATTTTAATATATCAAAATATCATATCTTTCAAAACCAAATTTCAAATCATTTTAATATATCAAAATATCATATCTTTTCAAAACCACATTTCAAATCTTTTTAATACATAAAATTATCATATCTTTCAAAACCACATTTCAAATCATTTTATAAGTACAAATCCAAATATTCAACTTTAAATACCCTTTAAATTCAGAGATATCATTCATTTATTATCATTCCAAATCACCCTTTAAATAACTTATATTTTAATCAAATTAATTCATTTAAACCATTTAAAATTTTAGTTTATATACTTTGAAATCAAGTATTAAATTTTCAAATTTTAAATCATTATGAGTTCATTTACTAAGTTAAAACCATAACGTTGAAAATTTCAACCTTTCAAAGCATTTAGAAAAAGCTGTTGAAAGTTGTACTTGAAAACGTTTCAATTTAAACCATTTAAACATTATAAAAATATATATTTTACATTCAAAGATGTTCATTAAAACACTCTTTTAATTAATTATTTTTTTATAAAGCAACATTTTATAATTAAATCAAATTTCACAAATCACCTTAATAAATTCAAGTGCAAACTTTCCCACTTTTACATTTAACACTTTATAACATTTACATTTTAAAATTATCATTTCACAAATTTAACTAAATTTCCAATTTATTTAATTAGCTTAAACCCTTAATTAAAACCAAATTCACATTTCCAGGTCAAGTCCATTTTAAAATTAAACTTTTAAGCGTTCATTCATTTAACCATTTTGATACATAGAGAAATCAATAATAATTTATTAATTCATTTAAACTCAAATTTAACCAAATCATCATATTTAACGTTTTTCAAATATAATTAAATTTCTATTTTATTTATATGACTTAAAATTCCCTTTTTAATCCAAAACCCAAATTTCCAGACTTTAAGTTATATTTCAATAATTCAACTTGACCATTTATTTATTTAACATCTTCCACTTATAAAAAAAATCATAAATCCTCTATTTAAAACACTTAAAAATTTATTTAAAACAAATTATCATAAATTTACATTTAAACCACTTAAAATTTCATTTATATAAATTAAATGTCATTTTAAAAGCCAAAGTCCAAATTTCCAAATTCAAGTTATATTTCAAAAATTCACTTTTTACCATTCATTTGAATTACATTTTTTTACTTCTAGAAAAATCCAAAATTTCTTTATTTAAACATTAAAAATCCAATTTAAATCAAATTTCAGAATTTTTCACTTTTAGAAATATTTAAAATATTCAAAATACTTTATAAAATATAACCAAGGGCATGTATATAGTTTTCTAACCTAGGTCAAGTGATACAGATATATATCATTTCAATCCGCAGTTTAAAAAGAAAAATCCGGGTTCTTTTATTTCAAACCCGCAATCCCAAGTTAAAATAAGATAAATAAAAACCATTCAGGCCTATCATTTCAACCATAATGATTTTTTCCTATTCTAAAGTCCGTTCGGGTATGTATCATTTCAACCCATAGTGATTCTAATCAACAGGGAACTTGCAGTGTAATAATCAGATATAAATGAAAAGTTAACAAAATATAGCAGTAACAGATGATATGACATGAAATTTAATAGGTTGAACATCATATATAAATAATCACATGGCAATTATAACATCATATATTTTTTTCTACACATTCAGTTGTTGTTGTTGTTGTTTCACAACTGCATAAGTATAAATGTCGTGTGAGCTTTACTCACCTCTTTGTGCTGGAGATAGCGAATCAAATGACATAAACGGATTCCCAATGGCACGATGACACAACATTAGATTCAAGTGGATGAGAACCAAGCTTATGATCTTGTCACAACCCATAAACAAAACCAAAATAAAGTTATAATTCAATACAACATTAAATTGAAGTAACTTTGAAATGAAAAACAATTTGAATGCAACACTTCTTGCCCTGCCTTCTAGATTATTTTGCATGGCCTAGGGATGCATTAGGCTCTGGTTTGGACCAGGTTTGGCTCAGGTATGAACATAGGAATGCATGTGTGACACCCCACCTCTATACCCACGCTAGCCAAGGACACTACGGTGTAATGCCGTCAACTAGCACGGAGAATAAGGCTGTTGAGGAGCGACCATCTGTATAATTGCTTTGTGTGAGTACCGATATGCCAGATAAGATGTAACTTGCATTTCTAGGACATACGACATGCCGACACAAACTCAAAGCTACTACACAGTGGCAATAGTGTCTTCGGAAACCAATATAGAAATAAACATAACACAAATCAGTCACAGATAATTCATATCACAAAGGCGGAAATAGATATGAATATATATAACACATAAAAGTGTTCATCAGAGTAGTGGTCTAAAAGATCCACAATGACACAAAAGAATAGCAACTTGTGCTATACCAAAGAATAAGTACACAACTATGAGTCTATATCTCAAATGTATACAACAAAAACTACTAATCTAAGTAGTTAACCAATAGTCAGGATGATAACCCCAGAAGAGAAGTCAAGCAGAAGCACCTGCAACATCTCGGTCTGACCCGAGTATTATTTAATAAGAAAATAATAAACGGATCAGTCTAGCTATAAATATCAGATGAAATGATATAGAATAAGAGATATGACTAAACGTATAATAATCACAATGCCAAGCTGTGATAAATAAATAATTGAAAAACCAATAAGAGATTAATCGCAAGGATCTTCTCAAAGATAAAAAGGAATGTCATACTCCTAATTTCATTCACCAAGCCACAATAAATGACATACATATCAATGCCAATCGTAAAAGTTGGTGAACCATAAATTCCAGAATTCAACACACGAAATCCAGAAATCACAAGAAAAGAATGGCCAAGACATTGATGTAGTGCAAACGGTACATCCAATGAATCAAAAAGCAAAGACATTGATGTAGTGCAAATGGTACATCCAATGAATCAAAAGCAAAGACATTGATGTAGTGAAACGGTACATCCAATGAATCAAAAGCAAAGACATTGATGTAGTGCAAACGGTACATCCAATGGATTAAAAGCAAAGACATTGATGTAGTGCAAACGGTACATCCAATGTATCAAAAGCAAAGACATTGATGTAGTGCAAACGATACATCCAATGTATCAAAAGCAAAGACATTGATGTAGTGCAAACGGTACATCCAATGAATCAAAAGCAAAGACATTGATGTAGTGCGAATGGTACATCCAATGAATCAAAAGCAAAGACATTGATGTAGTGCAAACGGTACATCCAATGTATCAAATAATTCGGAGCATCGACGTCGTACAGCGTGACATCCGATGAACCAAATCAAAAAGACATCGCACAATGCTAGTCTAAAACATAAAAATGATAGTGATGATCACAGAGAAGTGTCAACTACAGTAAGCTAGTAAATATATGAGCTTAGCTTCATGTCCCATAACCACTAGCTTAACTTAAATATTTACGAACAAATTGTAGATACCCACTAGAAAATTGTCACAAAGGTTTCAATCGAACAAGTCCAAGAATTAACCGGCGAAGTAAACGCAAGCGTTTCATACCACTTGTTTTACTAAGTCATTTAATTAGATTTCTCATACGAGTGAGGTAAAGGTTTGTATATACTAATAGATTGGAAAACGGTTTAAGAGAACGAGTTTTGTAATAAAATAGTGTTGAAATCATTTGATGAAAGAGTTTTGATATTTACTACTAGTATTGAAACCTTTATATTTTTAAAGTGACAAATCATCGAAATGATTGTAGAAACAATCAATCACTAAAATTCACATACGAAGATGTGAGTTAATTCCAAAGAAATCGATATCAAATCCATCAAATCGATAATAGATGATAACAACAAAAGGAATCAACGTGAATCGATAAAATTGGAATCTCAAGCTAAATAGGCAAAATAGAGCCCAAACAGCAGATTCAGACATCTGAAATCAAGGATTCAGACGTCTGGATCTGGAAAAAATAATTGTTTTCCAGAACACAATTTAGACGTCTGAACCCAATATTTCAGACATCTGAAATAGGCAATTTTTAGCCTATTTCCTTTCTGGTCCAGAACAAACCATTTCAGACGTCTGAAATTTAGATTCAGACGTCTGAATACTGGGGAATAAAAATTCCCAATATAATATTCAGACGTCTGAAACCTGGGTTCAGGGCATTCCCTGAACCTAGGCCAAAAATGGCCAAACGAATATCAGAAGCGATCGGACGAGAAAATGACGACGAAGGATTTACGTCGAGCGACAACCCAACCTTAACGCTCTCCGATACGCCTCAAATATCAATGTCCAAATGTCCATAAAAGGTTTTTCATAGATTTTGATTTCAAAACACTAAAAATTGGAATATACACCAAATCAATCCTAACCAAAATCAATTGCACAAGAATAAGTGTTAGGAATCCATACCTAACAAACGAAGATAATTATAGACTAAGATGTGGAATAAAAATCTCACCTTTAAACCCAAATTAACAAAGAAGAAGCTTGAAAGCAAAGGAAGATCAACCACACTTCAATCCCAACTCAAGAAGCTTGATTCTAAGCTTAAAAGAGAAATATTTCCCAAATTAGGTTTAGGAATTTTATGAAATCAAAGAGAGAATGAGTTGGGGAAGATGAAGAGAAGGCTTACCAATGGGTTCTCTTGAATTTGGAGCTAGAAGTTGGATTTGCTAATGAAGACTAGAGCTTGGAGTTTTAATTTCCTCTTCCTTCCCCCATTTTTGCTTTAACTTGAAGTGTTAGGAAATGAGGAATGAAGTAATGAAGAGGGGATGGGGTTGGGACTGAGTTAGTAAGTGTGGTTCAGTCCAAACCAAAGCCCTAAGTGAAAAAGTAGCAAAAATCAACTTACTCCAAACATATCGAAGCTTATACTCAAAAAGGTTGCAAACGACATTTTAAACTCAATGGAAGGGGTCTCGAGTCCTAATTCGACTGTTTGCAAAAAGTAGGTTTTCGGACTAAAATCCGACGAACGATGAAATATTTAAATACAAAATCGATAAATATGCGGGTTGTTGCGGACTCCCCTCCTTAAAGAAATTGCGTCCTCGCAATACTTAAGAAGAAAATAAAGAGTAACAACCATAAAAGCATATCAACACAAAATAAATTTGAAATAGGAAGTTCACCATAAAGAGCATGAAAGAGTAAGACCGAATGGGATCGCTCGATGAATTCCCAGGATTCCCAAGATTAATCCTTAGGATCTGAGAACCATTGAACTTTCTTCAATAACACCGGGCTCAAGAATAAAAAAAATCAAAATCCCTAAGGCATTTCCATAGAAGGAAGACGTGAGAAAACGTCATGAATAACAGAAAATTGAGCTAGTGCAACGGCGTAGTACAAAAACGGTACGCCAGATGATTCAAAGCTCGAATAATTTCGAAACACCGACGTAGTACAAAAATGGTACGTCCAATGATCCGAAGTTCACATAATTCAGAACACCGACGTAGTACAAAAATGGTATGTCCAATGAACTGAACACCATAAAAGGACATCGGACGCTAGTCCATAAAAGAAATGAGATAAAGCTCAATAAAATGAAGTACATCAAAATGTTCGATGAACTTGATAAAAAGATAATTCCATTTGGTCATCAACAAAGAAACAACCACCTGTTGCTTATGACTAAGTGCATAGGCAACACGATTCTCCTTTCCGGGAGTATAAAGAATATCAAGATCATGAGATGTAAGGAACTCGAGTCGACATAAAGTTCCTTATGAGAAAATAAATATTTCAAAGATTTATGGTCAAGGTGGATAACAAATTACTCCCCAAAAAATAATGATGCCAAATTCTAAAAGCGAAAATAGTAGCCGCGAGCACTAGATCATGAGTGGCATACCTAGTCTCAATCGGCTTTTAATGATTTAGAAGCACAAGTGATAGCACGTTATCTTTTGCAAGAGAACAGCATCCAAACCAATACGATAAGCATTGGTACAAAAGATAAAGTCTTGGTTCCCTTCGGGATTCACAAGAACAAGATTATCGAAAGGAAAGAATTTCTTTTAAATAACTCTTCTTTCCTGAAAAGTTAAAACTTTCAAAATTACATTTATCTTTTTGTAATAATCTTTCTAAAAATTTTACATAAGTCAATTTATTGTGTCTGACTGTCACATCTAAGCGTTTAGGAAATTACTATCGATAACGTTGATCAAGCGCATCGACCAGAATTCTTAAAGCACTCAACGGGCAATACAATCACAAAATCATCTTCTATATGATGAAAATATCTCTTAAAAGTTTTGAAAATATTGTTTGCTCGTTTTAAGATCAAAATCCAATTGTACTTATAAATAAATCTTATGAAAAAGATTTGCAAAATTTTAAATTTCTATTTTCATCCAAAATCAATAAATACAAGAATGGAATTATTGAGATATTCATAGAATATTCGATTTATAAAATGGATGAAACAAGATGGGCAAACTGAATGACATAATAAGTCATTCATAAGAATCGTAACGAGTGCGGAATGCGGTAAGTTGAATGCTAACTCCCGCAACTCGTAACCAATTGAAAATCGGTGGCAAGGTCGAACTAGAAAGACCTTAACACTACACAAAAGATTTCGTAGGTGATAATCCTAAGACAAACTCAAAAATACCGGAAAAGTTTCACAAATTATTTAGATAAGAGAAATAACACTTTTCTCATCTTGAGGGCTTAAAGAGTAAAATGATGCCTTCAAGAATTTGAAATCGGAATCTCAAGAAAAGATAGAAATCTGCTTAATAGATAGAAAATGTCGAAGATGAATAGTCCACATGGAAAATAGGATATGAGCTTCACAACGATTGAGCCAATCCTTACAAAAATGAATTCCAAAGCCTAAGTAAAAATCGATTCGGAAAGAAAAATCACATAAAATAATTTCGACATCAATAGAAAGCAAATTGAGTGTTGCGGATCCACCAACCAGATTCGCAACTCTCAAAGAAGTCATCAAGCCCAAAATATTTTCAAAGTAAAAGAATCACCAACTTCTTTTGATATAAAATAGTGAGATGGAACCCATATCAAAAAGAAGTCAAATAAGAAGATCACGAAATAAAACAATGCCATCAAGGATTGAGTGAAAAATACCTTGACCAAGAGAAGAGTTGCTAGGGGTTTTCAGCTTTCCTTCTCTCTTGCTTGGAAGCTTAGGACACGAAGATAAAAGATGAGCCGAACCTTTGCAATAACGACAAAAGAGGGGTTTCGGGCACTTCCTTGCATAGTGGTCTGTGGAACCACAATTGTAGCATCGTCCACGACTAGAGGTAGGAGTCTTTTGCTACCGGAGTTTGTTGCTTCCCTTTCCTATTAGAATTGGGGCCTTTGAATTTGATAGGCCTCTTCAAGTTATTGTCGAAGTTTTGTTGGGCACGCACAACTTCAACATCACCTTCATTATCCGCCTCTTCAAGACGAAGGGCGATATCAATAAGCTGATCAAAAGAAACTTCTAGTTTCAAAAGTAATGGCTTCTTAAGATTCTTATTCAAGCCATAGACAAATCTCTGATTTTTCTTAAATGGGTTATTAATATACTCGACCCCGTATTTGGACAGAGATTCGAAAGATTCGACGTAGTCTGTCACAGAAGATTCACCTTGAACAAGATCAATAAAACGCCAGGCCAAAGTTACTTTTTCAGCCTCCGGCACGAATTTCAATTCGAATCTTCCTCGGAATTGCTCCCAAGAGAGATCCGCCTCAACGATTTTAGAAATTAAAAGCTCATACCAATATAACTCTCTTTCTTGGAGCATGCTAGAAGCCACTTGGACTCGATGTAGATCAATAAGGTTCATGCGAGAAAAGATCCGATCGCATGATTTGAGCCAAGCTTGAATTTCTATAACACTCTCGGATCCCTTGAATGGCCTTCCACCCAAATCGGTGTAGTCTCTGCACAAGCGTGCAAAACCGGATCTAGGATGAGTAGGCTCTGGAATGGGTCCTGAAGCTTGAGCATTCTTCACGAGATCTAAAAGCTGTTGAGCAAACATAAATACTCCATCCCGAGGAGTAGCACTAGATTGACCGGCACTGGGACGGCCTGGTCTAACCATTTCTCTTCTTTAAGAAAGAAAGGAAGAAGAAAAGTTATTCTCAAAATAAATATTAAGCAATCTTGATAGATAAAACAAGGAATCATAAAGGAAAATAGGATAGGACGGTACGAAGACCGAATAAATATCAGTAGTAGTTAACTACTAATCTAAGTAGTTAACCAAAAGTCAGAGAAATCAATCCCAAGAGAGAAGTCAAGCAGAAGCACCTGCAACATCTCGGTCTGACCCGAGTATTATTTAATAAGAAAATAATAAACGGATCAGTCTAGCTATAAATATCAGTTGAAATGATATAGAATAAGAGATATGACCAAACGTATAATAATCACAATGCCAAGCTGTGATAAATAAATAATTGAAAAACCAATAAGAGATTAATCAATATCGCAAGGATCTTCTCAAAGATAAAAAGGAATGTCATACTCCTAATTTCATTCACCAAGCCACAATAAATGACATATATATCAATGCCAATCGTAAAAGTTGGTGAAACATGAATTCTAGAATTCAACGCATGAAATCCAGAAATCACAAGAAAAGAATGGCCAAGACATTGATGTAGTGCAAACGGTACATCCAATGAATCAAAAGCAAAGACATTGATGTAGTGCAAACGGTACATCCAATGAATCAAAAGCAAAGACATTGACGTAGTGCAAACGGTACATCCAATGTATCAAAAGCAAAGACATTGATGTAGTGCAAACGGTACATCCAATGAATCAAAAGCGAAGACATTGATGTAGTGCAAACGGTGCATCCAATGTATCAAATAATTCGGAGCATCGACGTCGTACAGCGTGACATCCGATGAACCAAATCAAAAAGACATCGCACAATGCTAGTCTAAAACATAAAAATGATCATCATGATCACAGAGCAGTGTCAATTACAGTAAGCTAGCAAATATATGAGCTTAGCTTCATGTCCCATAACCGCTAGCTTAACTTAAATATTTACGAACAAATTGTAGATCTCCACTAGAAAATTGTCACAAAGGTTTCAATCGAACAAGTCCAAGAATTAACCGGCGAAGTAAACGCAAGCGTTTCATACCACTTGTTTTACCAAGTCGTTTAATTAGATTTCTCATACGAGTGAGGTAAAGGTTTGTATATACTAATAGATTGGAAAACGGTTTAAGAGAACGAGTTTTGTAATAAAATAGTGTTGAAATCATTTGATGAAAGAGTTTTGATATTTACTACTAGTACTGAAACCTTTATATTTTTAAAG
This sequence comes from Allium cepa, assembly GCA_030765085.1. Taxonomy (NCBI): domain Eukaryota; kingdom Viridiplantae; phylum Streptophyta; class Magnoliopsida; order Asparagales; family Amaryllidaceae; genus Allium; species Allium cepa. The sequence continues at coordinate 834,926,831 of CM060941.1, forward strand.
TGACAAATCATCGAAATGATTGTAGAAACAATCAATCACAAAATTCACATACGAAGATGTGAGTTAATTCCAAAGAAATCGATATCAAATCCATCAAAATGGATATTTACAAAAATCCCATGGAAAATGTCATCGGAGTCGATAATAGATGATAACAACAAAAGGGAATCAACGCGAATCGATAAAATTGGAATCTCAAGCTAAATAGGAAAAATAGAGCCCAAACAGAAGATTCAGATGTCTGAAATCAAGGATTCAGACGTCTGGATCTGGAAAAAATAATTGTCTTCCAGAACACAATTCAGACGTCTGAGCCCAATATTTCAGACGTCTGAAATAGGCAATTTTTAGCCTATTTCCTTTCTGGTCCAAAACAAACCATTTCAGACGTCTGAAATTTAGAGTCAGACGTTTGAAATTTAGATTCAGACGTCCGAAATTTAGATTCAGACGTCTGAATACTTGGGAATAAAAATTCCCAGTATAATATTCAGACGTCAGAATACTAGGTTTCAGACGTCTGAAACCTGGGTTCAGGGCATTCCCTGAACCTAGTCCAAAAATGGCCAAACGAATATCGGAAGTGATTCAGACGAGCAAACGACGACTAAGGATTTACGTCGAGCGACAACCCAGCCTTAACTGCTCTCCGATATGCCTCAAATATCAATGTCCAAATATCCATAAAAGGATTTTCATAGATTTTGATTTCAAAACACTAAAAATTGAAATATACACCAAATCAATCCAAACCAAAATCAATTGCACAAGAATAAGTGTTAGGAATCCATACCTAACAAACAAAGATAATTATAGACTAAGACGTGAGATAAAAATCTCACCTTTAAACCCAAATTAACGAAGAAGAAGCTTGAAAGCAAAGGAAGATCAACCACACTTCAATCCCAACTCAAGAAGCTTGATTCTAAGCTTAAAACAGAAATATTTCCCAAATTACGTTTAGGAATTTTCTGAAATCAAAGAGAGAATAAGTTGGGGAAGATGAAGAGAAGCTTACCAATGGGTTCTCTTGAATTTATAGCTAGAAGTTGGATTTGCTAATGAAGACTAGGTCTTGGAGTTTTAATTTCCTCTACCTTCTTCCTTTTTTGCTTTAGCTTGAAGTGTTAGAAAATGAGGAATGAAGTAATGAAGAGGGAAGGGGGTTGGGACAGAGTTAGTAAGTGTGGTTCAGTCCAAACCAAAGCCCTAAGTGAAAAAGTAGTAAAAATCAACTTACTCCAAACATATCGAAGCTTATACTCAAAAAGGTTACAAACGACATTTTGAACTCAATGGAAGGGGTCTCGAGTCCTAATTCGACTGTTTGCAAAAAGTAGGTTTTCGGACTAAAATCCGACGAATGATGAAATATTTAAATAAAATATTTAAATACAAAATCGATAAATATGTGGGGCTTGGAGTTTTAATTTCCTCTTCCTTCCCCCATTTTTTCTTTAGCTTGAAGTGTTAGGAAATGAGGAATGAAGTAATGAAGAGGGGAGGGGGCTGGGACTGAGTTAGTAAGTGTGGTTCAGTCCAAACCAAAGCCCTAAGTGAAAAAGTAGCAAAAATCAACTTACTCCAAACATATCGAAGCTTATACTCAAAAAGGTTGCAAACGACATTTTGAACTCAATGGAAGGGGTCTCGAGTCCTAATTCGACTGTTTGCAAAAAGTAGGTTTTTGGACTAAAATCCAACGAACGATGAAATATTTAAATAAAATATTTAAATACAAAATCGATAAATATGCAGGTTGTTACAACATGGCTAACAAGGCACATATGTCTAGGAGGTTACAACATAGGGATATGAAGGGACTAGGCAACATAGAGGAGTTTTGGGTCACTTTTGGCTCGGTCTATGTCCCATCTAGGTTCGGCCATTTCAGGTACAGATCTGGACAGAGGTAGGAGGTGATGGTTAGGGGTGTGTCAAGGTGGTGGTGGAGCAATAGGAGGTGGCCAAGGTCATCTAAGGTGATGGTGATGAAGACTAGGTAGCTAGGCATGCTTTTTAAGGAGTTTTTGCATTGCTTTGTGGATTTTGCATCATGGGATGGTCATGGCAGTTTCTGGTCAGAGGAGGAAGGATTTTTGCCATGTATGATGTGGGGAAGGAAGTGGTGGTGGTCGGTGGAGGAGATGGTGGAGGTGTTTGGCCAAGCAAAGCAAGAGAACAAGGCAAAAACATAGAAAAAAAGAAGAAAAGCATAGAAGATGAAGCCATTACCAAAAGAATTCTCTCAAGCCGTGAATGAGAATGAAGGAAGTATTTTTTTTACGTGAAAATTAAATGAGATACATGGCTAAACAAAGAAATTTACATGGCCAAAGAATAATTAATGAGGAGTTAAAGAAAATGAAAAGTCTAGAAAGTGAAAAGCCAAAAGAAAAGGAAGAGTCTTTGCCTCTTCAAATTTCCATTCTTTTTAAAACAAATAAAACAAAAATAATTCAGAACATACTCTTAAAAACCGAAAAAAAGTGAAATAATATGAAAATAAATAATAAAATTTAAAGAAAATAGAAAAACAATGAAAGAAATTGCTTAAAAATCCAAAACAATGTCCAGAAATTACAAATAAATAACCATTGACTTTGGAAAATTGTTTACTTCATTTTAAAAATATTCTAAAACAAAATTTGAAATAAAATGATTTTTAAAACATTTTAAAAGTGAAATAAATAATGAAATTCTGATAAAATAGCAAAAGAATTGAAGAAATTGTTCAAAAATAGTAGCCCGGACATGAAAATTTCAAATAAAATACCATTGGCTCTAGAAAATTTCTATTTCACTTTAAAACAAATAAAATTTCAAATAAAAAATAAATGAGGAAAAAAATAAAGTGGGAATGAGAATAAAATAATTTCTTAAGAAAAATATAAAGATAAGTAAAGAAGGGGTTTTTAGGCACAAGGAAGAAGTTGCAAAAAAAATTAGTCTCAGGGACAGCAAGTTTGTTTTTAGTCTGAAGGACACTTTGTAATGTAAATCACAGAATGATAGATGTAGCTATCATTTTCTGTTTACAGTATAAAGTGTCCTTCAGACTAAAAAAAAACTTACCGTCCTTGAGACTAATTTTTTTTATAACTTTTTCCTTGTGCCTATTTTCCTGAATAAAGAATTACTTTAATTAATTGAAACATGGAATTAAAATTTACAACATAATACAACTGACATTGAAAAATGTCAATTACATTTTCAAAAATGATTTAGAACCAAAATATATTCCACACATGTTATTTTACCCATATAAACATAAATTAGACATTACATGACCGAATAAAATATTATTTATATAATTTAAAATAAACAATTTTGTTAAATACAACAAATTTCACACAATAGTTAAAAGGCATAACTTTCACATTTTTAATCGGATTTCTACGAAACGAAAAGCAGTGTTCTAAAAATTTTATTTACTTTCATAATAGAAGAAATAAATTCAAATTTTGAAACTTTTAAATTTTTAAGTTAAAAGTCAAAGTTTGACTAATTTGACCAAAATTCACTTTTTGGAAAATATTTTTTTAATCATATTTTGGAATGATAATTCATATCAAAATCAAAGTTTATATTTGAAACAACAAAGATAACTAAATTAAATAAATAAAATAAAGTTAAATCAAAATTCAATTAAAATAATTAACATATACAATCAAAATAATCACAAAATACAGGGTTGTTACAACTATCCTATCAAAAGTCGATATTTCGTTGCTAGACTGTTGCAAATACGATGAAAATAAGATAAACGGGGCTGAAGACGTCCAAATTTTATGAAACGAAATATGATGTCTCACTCAAAAAATAGTTTACATTTTTATTGTATAAAATATTCAAATTTTGATTATTTTCACCAATATTAACTAGTTTAAAATTTAAATTAAAAATTACACAACATAATTTACTTTCATATTTTTCAATAAAAAATTTCTAGTTGCTATGTTAAAATAAATGTATTCCAAATATCGAATTTTCAAAATAAAATTTAATTGTTTATTTTCAAGCAAAAACTCAGTTAATTACATTACGAAAAGCATTAAAATTTACGAGTTGTTACAATCAGCATGCTCAAGTTAATTCAGATTTACTCACAAAATCATCGCTTCATAAGACTTAATGTTTTGGTACATATGTATTGAAATAGAAAATTCTAAATAACAATTTAGAGTAAGTTGTTTACACATGTTAATCAAAAATTCCTCGAAGTAAGTGGGAGCGATCTTGGGTTTGTGAGTTTTTAGATATGATCCAAGAAATGATACATACGTAGCATTTTATAAGCATCAAGATTGAATAATTATTTTGATGGAAATCATATATTTTTATTTTTAATCAAAGTGCAAAGGAAGCGTGTGTTCATAAGAAAGACCTTAAAAGGTACATTGATATTTCTAAACTGTAAGTAAACAACATTATTGATTTTAATGGTGTACTTGTGTTGAAATCAACCTTAGTTGTTTTAATACTCAACTTTGGATTGTAAATGACGTCTTTTATAACGAGTATAAAAGATATTGGGAATGTCTCAAATCGATATGTAAATGCATCTTGTTAAATTTTTTGATATGGAACATTTTAGTTCCTTATGCGTTGGCAATAGGAATTATCATACATGCTATGTTGGTTATGATATCTTGACTTTTTTTATGTATTTGATATAGAATAAAATTTCAAATCCAAATTGATTTCACTAAATGGTTGTTTGAATTGTTCTTGCGTACTTATGAAATACTAGAGAATTTTTTACAGAAACAAAAACTCCTTATGAAAAAGTGTTCAGACTCAAACATCATAAGTGATATTGAGTATAATATATCAATAATAAATTCAAGTTAAGAATCTTTAAGTTGGAAATGTTCTAAATAACGATCGTGGCCGATTCAATGAAAAAAAGCTAAGTACATTATCTTGATTAACACCGCAATAAAAACACTGTATATAATATATAAGTGAACAAATTCATAACTAAGCCGATTCCAAATACTGAGAATATCATAACATTGTTATATGATAATAATGTCGCAATATAGTTCATAACAGAACATAGAGCTTACTAGAAGTCAAGGGATATACTCCGAATTATTCCATATGACAAAACAGTTTATCATCGTCGGAGAGAGTTGGTTGATAGAGTGGATAATTGAAACAAAATAGCATACCCATTCACAAGTGAGCAGACCCAATTGATTTTGAGAAAACCAAGTAGAGATGTTGGTATAAGATTCATAAATGACCCTAAGCTCAAGTGGGAGACCGATAGAGTTAGCGGTATGCCTTAGGCGGCAACTATGCAATTTGTTACATATATCTAACTCGTTGACCAATCTTGTTGGAAATAAAGGTGTTTTCTTTCTATTATATATTTAATATAATATCATTTATTAATTAATTAATTAAATTAAAAGTATGTTTAATAGAAAATCCATTAATGGTATGTTTTGTGATAATAGTTATAAAGTGTTGTAACAGTGAGTAATTTATCACAATGAAACAAATATATCATTTTAAATGTTAATAGTCAAGATGGATCGTGACTGGATATCAATGTATCTATCGAGACTATAGTACGTGACAGTCTCCAAATATTGGGCAGTGTATTACTTATGACTGCTGGGGCACCTAGAGGTTACATACTAATGGTTATTGGATAACCATGGAACGACTCACTCGGCGGTTTCTGTTGGTTAATAAAACTAAGGCCAAACAAAAAATATCAATACGACTAATTTACACAGTTCTTTCGACTTGAGAATACTACGAATCTTCAATATAAATGCTCTACTTTGATTATAGTCAAATCATGGCGCATCATCTATTGAGTGACTGTAGCTGGGTTAAGTGGAAGAATTAGAAGTGAAGCACTATTTAAGAGAGGACTCGTCTCCTTGGTTATATGGGGTTAGCATCACTGTCAGCTCAAGTCAACCCAAAGTCAAAATATCTGGCCCGAGTAGTTTGGTTGATAATAATTATTATTACAGAACCGAGGACTTTGTGTTTGGATTATAAAGTTGAATATGGATGATGTTGGAATTTTGACCATTATCAAATTCAGCAAATCCAAGGTGATATAGTTTTGACGAAGAGAACAATTTCACAACTAGGTAAAGCTTATTAAATTAAACTGAGATGTTTTCGAAAATGAGTAAGTGAAAATTTTGGCCATACTATCACATCACCTGCTAAGTGAAGTGTGAGCGTTAATGTTTGAATAGTTCGACGATTATCGCTGACCGAATTTACAACCAAGAGTCACACAAACCGAATCGATGAATTCTTTTAAGATCGAATGATTTTATTATTTTATAATTTTTGATGCCAAAGATGGGCTCTAACACCCAATAGAATCTTGTGAATGAAATTAGAAACATAGCATAAAAAGTAAATTAACACATAGATTTTTATTGTGGTTTGGTAATATTATCCTACGTCCACTTCATTATTTTATTGATCTTGCACTGTATTATGATTACAAGAATGTTTGGATCAGCTAGGATCCATTAGTATAAGAATGAAGAATAAAAATGGCAGAGCCTAGTTAGCAGAAAGAAGGATCCGCTTTATGGAGAATGACCGCTGTATTTATAGGAAATGACGTTCATGGATTTGGTTGAAATTTTGCAAGAAGAGTCTCCAGATCCGTAGGGGCCCACCATAACAGTCGTTGGTCCTAACTCAATATTCTGGAACGATCAATCAAAGTTTAGCCAGTCGTTATTTCTCCTCCATTTTGCATGCCATCATTTTTGGAGGGTTCCACATGCCTCTTGAACTTGTCTATAAAATATGAAATCAATATGAGCTGTAAATTATGCGATATAGATTGCTACAATAGGAATGTTCACCGATCATTATGAATGATCGGAAAATAAAGATCCGCCAACAACGATAGGCTATCTTCATTTCTCAAGATAGTTATGGGCAAAAAAATTTATAGGTTCCACTCTTCAATATACTAAGGCGTTGAAAGTTTCAAGCGAATAGGCTTTGTCCATAACTCGAGCATACGATCTTAGATTGACTTGAGACTCGAAAGGTAGCCTCCTAGAGCCTTTCTTGTTGCTTCTTATTAAATGCGCCTTGATCGGAACCCGGTCTAAATCTTCTTGACATCGTCCATAGTCTTTGTTATCCCGCTTTTTGGCAAAGCCGTGATACCAAAAGATCGGTCGAAAACCAAAGACAGTTCATCTCAAAGATTGGTTGTACTTTGCTTCGCCATGGATATCGATGAATTTTTTCCGAACCCGGATCAGGCTAGAATTGATAGAACACAGCAGGAAAAGCCATGGGAACCAACGTTCCAAATTTCAGGTTAATCGGAGTTCGTATGAACGAGATATGATCGATGCAAGTTAGCCAAAATATGCTGTTCGAATCCATCAAAAAGTTGAGGAGATGCTCATTTCGAATCCATAGGACTCGTATCCATCACTATTTGTCTTGTTTGAATCCATCGGTTCACACATGCTTCGAATCGATCGAGTTCGAATCGATCAGTAACGTGATATCGATCAGTTCGAATCGATCGGTTTCGAATCGATAAAGTAGGCATCACCTCAACAAGTTCGTATCCATCAGGTCGATGCGTTTCGTGTCCATCAACCATCCATAGTTCGTGTCCATCAGTGGGTTGCGCTTCGTATCGATGGACTTCGTATCCATCAATATAGTTTGCTTCGTATCGACCGGGACGGCCAGATCTCGTATCCATGAATTTCGTATCGTTCAACCAATGCCTAGTTCGAATCGATGAACGAAGCCTTCATTCGAATCCATCAGGCAGCATTAGTTCGTATCAATCACAATCGTATCCATTGAATGGAGACATCGTTATCGATGCGAGCTAAGTCCCCTATCTCGATTTAACTAGACACTGAAAGTTGATAGTACTCGATACAAAGGAGGCGAAATTTGTGGATGCGAAGTGGTCAACTCGGCACAAGAACCGGACCGAGGCAAAGATTGAGTGCCACCTCACCAAAGAACCACGTGAGAAGATCGATTCGAACGTATTGGTTCGAACTGATGGATTCGAACCAAACAGCCAACCGAAACACTCCAATTCGTATCGATCATATCTCCCAATCCACAGATCCAAATGCCATGAAATTTTCACAGAAGCTTTCATACAAGGTAAAGATTGTTCCTGCCAAGTTTCAGCTCGATTGGATCATTTTTTGATGGATAAGAAATCACTTCGTATCGATCTCAGATCGAGTCGAAACTTGGTGGGGTCGGTCGCGTGGGCCCACTCACGTGCCAAAAAAATCTCGAAGTTTGAGCGAGATCTGGGCCTCCTACTCCTATAAATAGCACCCTGAAGCCTACAGAAAGGGGATCTTTTGGCCATTCTATGTCCAGACTCTGCCGGATTCAATCCTACTCTTCATTATCGCTATTGTAATCAGATTTCAGAACTTTTATCAACTGTAATCCGCTGTAGTTGATTGAGATCATCAAGTGAATCAATGAAGACGTAAGCTTCAGAGTGGACGTAGGCAAGATCGCCGAACCACTATAAATCCTGTGTTTGTGACTGTTATTTGTGAATTTCTGTGTTTGATATTGCTTAGATCTGAATTTTGTATTGATTATTGCTGATTTGTGTTCATAAACGGGTGCTTTCACGATATTGGGTATTTGTGACTAATTTTGGCGCAAACATTTTGGTGCTTTCACTGAGAATAGCTGATTCAGGAGAAGTTATTTAGAGATTTAAGAATTCAGATCTAAGAGCTATGACAAGACAAACAAATAAGAGACAGAGGCCAGAGAGAAGTGAACACCAAGGAAGTCAAAAGGCTTCTTCAGGAGTGAACCAAGCTTCAGTCTTCATCACTAGGGACGAGATGGAGACAATGATGAAAAAACAGGAGGAGTTGATCCAGAGTTTATTTCAACAGATAGGGCAACTTGGAGCACAAAACAGAGGAGCTGATGGAGTTCAGAACGGAGTAGGACCATTCGGCGTAGCACCTGGATTAGGAGGCACACACATGGAGAATGTCGATTCAATCCCAGAGAGAGAGAGAGGAGCATCTGCGCAACCTAGAGATAACGGAGGAATGAACGCTCAGTCAAGGGGGCAGGTTCTAGAATTCCCTCGTGAACTCGGGGGGGGGGGGGGCAGATCGAAAGCGATGAACGAGGATTGTATCTCGGAGACAATGACAAGTTGGCGGAGATGGTTAGGCGAGACATGAGAGGCGGATTAGTAAATAAAGATTTAGAGGACGTTAATAGGAGCCCTTTTTCCATGGCAATCAGGCGAGCAAGGAACCCACCAGATTTTAAGCTACCATCGTTGGATATGTATAATGGAAGGACAGACCCTACAGTTCATCTGACAAAATATATGAGGCATATGGAGGTGCTGGGGGCATCGGAGGAAGTTATGGCCCGGTGCTTTCCATTGTACTTGGTAGATATTGCGGCGTTATGGTTTAGACAGCTGGAGAGTGGCTCCATAGGAACATGGGCAGATTTAACTGAGAGATTCATGAGGCAATTCAGGGTTCACATTGCAAGACCCAAGAATGTGATGACTTTGGAAACTCTAAAACAGAAAGCTGGGGAAATTTTAAGGAGTTTTCTGACACGATTCAACGCAGCAGCATCGGTGGATCGACCAGATCCATCCATGGTTATGATGGCAGCTGTGTCCGGAATAGCTGATAGCACAGAATTTAAAAATTCTTTGACTAAAGATCCACCTTTGGATCTAGGAGAATTCTATCACGAGGCAGAAAAGTTCCTGCGACTAGAAGACGCAACTGCGGAAAGAGAAGAAGGAGATGAACTTAATGTTTATATGGTCAAAGATGGAAATCCCCTCGAGAAAGGTACAGAAACTAGCAAGGGGAAACGAAAGGCTGAGAGTAGCCATCACAAACAAATGCGACCATGAAAGGAACCAAGGTTCACCACTTACTCCGAGCTGAACGAGAGTTTGGAGAGAATCTATCAGGATACCAAAGTGCAGGTTCCGTATCGTAGACCGATGCAAAGTGATCCAACTTCTGACGAAAGAAAACCAGATAAGTTTTGTGTATTTCGTGAATTGAACGGTCATAACAATAATGATTGTAGGCATCTGAAGGACGAGGTGGAAGGGCATATAAGGAACGGTATGCTCCTTCAGTATGTGAGGAGGCGAACTCCAGCAGTGGAGCCAGAGCGACCACCGTCTACATCAGTTAGGGGTGACCCTGAGCCGGGACGACGTGTGATTATTCATTGACTGAAATAATGATGAACAAGTCGTAAACCTCTCACTGACACGGTTGAATCATTTACACATGTGAGCGATCGCGCACGATCCATAGGCATGCTGTGAATGACTACCGACCGCACCATAGTGAGAGTTTGCACTTTGAAATCCTTTCTTTCCTTTTGTTTCATGTTGATTTGGGCATTTAGACTCTGCTTGTTTGGACATTTCTATTGTGGGATTCGTTTCATTATTCCATTGATATTTGCAATTCTGTGAAAAAATTTACTTGTATGCCCATTGGATCGCAAACAGTCCACGAGCATTTCTTGCATGGCGATGAACCGCCAAAGTCTTTGATTTGGAAACTCCCCCGAACATGAACTTCGACATCGACAATACTAAGTCCCCCCCCCCCCCCCCCCGGGCACACATAATTTGCCTCGAACGGCGCACGATCGCGAACGATCACAACTCGCCTTGAACGGCACACGATCGCGAACGATCAAAACTCGCCTCGAACGGCGCACGATCGCGAACGATCACAATTCGCCTCGAACGGCACCCAACCGCGAACGATCACATTCACTTATTATGTCTGACCTCGAGCGGTCACAATCAGCCTTGAATGGCACTCGATTGCGAACGATCGATACCCGCTGCGAAGGGCATACGACCGCGAACAGTCCCATCTCTTCATCCGCCACGAACGGCATCGACCGCGAACGGTCCCATTCCATCATCCGCCACGAACGGCATACGACCGCGAACGGTCCCAATTCATCCCAAATGACACACGATCCCGAACGATCGTAATTTGAGGTCATATGAAACAATCAAGTTCTTTATAGGTTGTTGACAGGACATGAACATCCAACTCAAGGCATTACAAAACACACCTTCCTACCGCAAGGGATGTTTTGGGGGGCAAATGTTATCCCGCTTTTTGGCAAAGCCGTGATACCAAAAGATCAGTCGAAAACCAAAGACAGTTCATCTCAAAGATTGGTTGTACTTTGCTTCACCATGGATATTGACGAATTTTGTCCGAACCCGGATCAGGCTACAATTGATAGAACGCAGCAGGCAAAGCCATGGGAACCAATGTTCCAAATTTCAGGTTAACTGGAGTTCGTATGAACGAGATATGATCGATGCAAGTTCGCCAAAGTATGCTGTTCGAATCCATCAAAAAGTTAAGGAGATGCTCATTTCGAATCCATAGGATTCATATCCATCACTGTTTGTCTTGTTCGAATCCATCGGCTTACACATGCTTCAAATCGATCGAGTTCGAATCGATCAGTAACGTGATATCGATCAGTTCGAATCGATCGGTTTCGAATCGATAAAGTAGGCAATACCTCAACAAGTTCATATCCATCAGGTCGATGCGTTTCGTGTCCATCAACCATCCACAGTTCGTGTCCATTAGTGGGTTGCGCTTCGTATCGATGAACTTCGTATCCATCAATATAGTTTGCTTCGTATCGACCGAGACGGCCAGATCCTCGTATCCATGAATTTCATATCGTTTAACCAATGCCTAGTTCAAATCGATGAACGAAGCCTTCATTCGAATCCATCAGGAAGCATTAGTTCGTATCAATCACAATCGTATCCATTGAATGGAGACATTGTTATCGATGCGAGCTAAGTCGCCTATCTCGATTTAACTAGACACTGAAAGTTGATAGTACTCGATACAAAGGAGGCGAAATTTGTGGATGCGAAGTGGTCAACTCGGCACAAGAACCGGACCGAGGCCAAGATTGAGTGCCACCTCACCAAAGAACCACGTGAGAATATCGATTCGAACGTATTGGTTCGAACTGATGGATTCGAACCAAACAGCCAACCGAAACACTCCAATTCGTATCGATCATATCCCCCAATCCACAGATCCAAATGCCATGAAATTTTCACAGAAGCTTCCATACAAGGTAAAGATTGTTCCTGCCAAGTTTCCGCTCGATTGGATCATTTTTTGATGGATACGAAATCACTTCGTATCGATCTCAGATCGAGTCGAAACTTGGTGGGGTCGGTCGCGTGGGCCCACTCACGTGCCAAAAAAAATCTCCCGAAGTTTGAGCGAGTTCTGGGCCTCCTACGCCTATAAATAGCACCCTGAAGCCTACAGAAAGGGGATCTTTTGGCCATTCTACGTCCATACTCTGACGGATTCAATCCTATTCTTCATTATCGCTGTTGTAATCAGATTTCAGAACTTTTATCAACTGTAATTTGCTGTAGTTGATTGAGATCATCAAGTGAATCAATAAAGGCATAAGCTTCAGAGTGGACGTAGGCAAGATCACCGAACCGCTATAAATCCTGCGTTTGTGACTGTTATTTGTGAATTGCTGTGTTTGATATTGCTTAGATCTGAATTTTGTGTTGATTATTGCTGATTTGTGTTCATAAACGGGTGGCGCAAACAGTCTTGTATATCATTGGTTCTCAAGGTTGGTAACCACTCATTTTTAGTCAAATCTACGATATGACGGCCTTGCCAAATGGCGGAATAACATTTTGCCCCAAAATTACGTCTTGTTCGAACATGATGGGCTTGAATCGCCGCAAGCTTCAATCATCAAAAAAGAGTCCATTCAGTTTATTGAATGGTCGCTTTCCTTCCATTGAGTCACTTTTACCGATAATTACATTTCTTTCTATTCATCATGAATATTGGTCGATTTCCAACAGCATAAATTCAGGATAGTATTCTATCAATTCTTATCAGTTTTCGGTTCTACGAGGCTTGTAAACTTCGGCTATCTGATCCAGTCTTTTCTCTAATAATTCCAGGTGAAAATTCAATTTATATCGATTTCAAGAAATCGAATTTTTAGAATGTACATGCGCACATTCAGGAAAACGTTATTATCATTGGCTCCTGGATGCGTTTGCATACTCACGAGTCGTCACTAATTCCTTATAGTTTAATAGCAATTGGATTGCAATTCCCTGTTTATTTTTTTATAATGAAATAAAGGTCGAAATAAGTCATTTGATGCGAAGGGACTTCAAGTTTAACAGGAATTACGGCTTCAGAGTCATAAGAAAGGGCGAATATAGAGTATGGCAAGTTGCAAACTTATGGTTGGTTTTGTGAGCCCATAATGTTGTTGAGAGTTCATCCACCCATGTCATGACCCGTTTTTTCGTATCTTTTAAATTGACAATAAACCACACATGTCCAACTCAAATTGCATGAAATGACGAAACATGAAGGGTAATAAAGAAAATAGACAGAACATAATCCCGCGTGAATGGAATAATATATAATATTGAACGATATCTTTACAGCGAAAAACGTTTAAATACATATATCAAAGTCTAACCTAAATTCATCTTGGACAGTTATAAACATCTGTCCTTATAATTGCCGACAAACATCAAACTAAAACAAATAAACCACAATGGATAATAGAATATGTCCATATGTAGATGAATATCTCCAACTCTCCTCTAAAAACTTCAACCGTCTTCGACTAAACCTGAAACTACTCGGATCTGACCCAAGTATTTAAAATACCCGGATCAGGCTTAATAATCTAGCGTGAGAAAAACTCAATAATAAATGACAGTGTCATATATCAGCCGTTAAATAAAATCTTTTGAAAAGAAAGAGTATCTCGTAAGACCACGCCTACACATAAACATAGACAAGTTTTTATCTTATGATAACTAAAACACTTTTATATCAAAACATTCGATATTATTTTCAATTGCATCTCTTCAAAAACAATTGCAAATAAACTTATTAATCTTAGCCGAAATGGTTACCCGTATAGCATTTTGGGGCTATTCATTATGCCGATACAAACAAAACCGTAGGTTCTTACTAGAGAATGAATTACCATACAAATGATCAGGTTAAGGGACTACCTTGCTATAGTACATGTCTAGAGGAATGTTATCGAGGACCATCACAAAGGATCCTATACCAACACAAGACTGGCCTATCTCTGTAACTAGATAGTACCGAATATATCATCCCCCGGTCGTTATTGACCATTAAACCGGGCGTCCGAGCATACAAACCACATTAATTTACATCTCGGACATTATAGCGGAATGAAATATATCTAGAAGGGGATGATCATACCCTAATTGGGAATGACCCACTTAGCCTTTCTGCATCTAACCATGTTTCGGTTGTTTTTGGTTGATAACGCTCGAGGCAACGATTACCTTTTCACATAGCACATATCACATCTTTGAATGCCAAAAATAAACCATTAAGCTCGTATTTGTCAAGAAGGTGTTAAGCTAAGTGAAGTTGCCTTCTCCGCCACCACTGGTGAATGTTTGTAAAAACCAATGTATGTAATATTTAGAAATGCAATGTCAGACAAACGTCTATACAAGTTGTCTAGGAACAGTAAAAACCGATGGCATTCTCCTACTACCAGTAAGTAGTCCTTGCAATTTGAAAAATCTCTACAACAAGGAGACCGCTACTATAATAACTTTATAACTGGAGCTACCCAGAGCATGTCAACAAGCAGTCCTTACACTATGAAGATCAACGGTCGTTAATAATCATCATCTTCAACATGTCTTCACATTCTACCGTATACATTGGTTCGCAGTGGTTTTCAGATAGGAATCACCCAAATCCGACCTTGGTTCCTTCGAAGCCAATCACCAATAAAAAATGAATATGAGCATACAGGATCATTAAGTCTCTTTTTACTTTAATTTTTTTTGGATGATTTTAAGATCTCTTTCTTTTGACTTAGAATAACTTCAAGTAATTCATTCTTTTTCTTTGGATAATATCTCAAATTTCGTCACTTAACTCTCGATCCAAATTCCTTAACTTTTAGCCGGCCTAAAAACAGTGTTATTTAAGAGATCGTTTACGATGAACCCTAAAACCAGTCTTAGCAAACATTTTTGAGTAAATAGGATCATAGAAATCGTTCATTTTGGAGATTGCTTAATTTTTTTTGAATAATACCAATCGTCTTTTATTTTGGAAACTTAATACGATCTTTTTAGAGCATCCGGGCTTTCCTTTTGATCTGTTCCACCCCTTGCTTAAGAAAAGAAAACAGAGGTCTGGTAAGTTCGGGGCACTTTATTTTGGAAACTTAATATGGTTTTCAATCCTCCTACCTCTCTTAAAGAGAGAAGCCATTAAAATAGCTTAAAGGAAGAAGAAGAAGAACGATAAGTGTGAAAAATGAGATGAATGGATGGGTGTTTATAAGAGAAGTAAGGAGTGGTGAATTACAAAACTAACCCTTTACAAAATTACAAAATTATCCTTACTTTATCTTACTTTTTCAACACTTATCATCATCTTATCACATCATCACTTTATGTCTTAGTCACTTAATATTTAAGTAAAGAAAAGTAAAGATTTGGTCGGATTTGATGTGACATGTTTTGTCCTTTTGTATTTACTTTTGCTAATTGTTTTCTAAACTTGTTTAGTAAAAATAAACTTGATTAGTGAATTAAATAATACTTATAATATTTGAATATATGCTCATATATAAGAACATAAAGGCGCAACAATATTGCAACAACTTTTAATCGACAGAACGTTGGTTTCCGACGACGTTTGTGCCAAAATTAGTCACAATCATCCAATTGCTGATGAAAGCACCCATCACAGATCACAGATAGCAAATATGTAGAGAAAATAAATGTTAGTAACACTCAAATTTTAAAAAGAATCACACAGAAACACATAGATTTAGAGCGGGTCGCCTTTTGGCCTATGTCCACTATGAAATGGCTGACTTTTATTGATCTGTATTCGCTGGTTACAATGAGTTACAGCAGTAGAATGAAAGCACAAGGGTAATCTCGGTAGAGTCTGGATGTAGAAGAGCCAAAGTCCTCTCTCTGTAGGTTCTAGGCTGCTATTTATAGGTGTAGGATGCAAATATCTCGCTCAGATCATGAAAGACCGCTTCTGGCACGTGGATGGCTGCACATGATCGATCCCATGTGGTTTGCACTCGGTCCGTGATCGATACGAATGAATTTCATATTGATATGATCCTCTGAAATTGAGCATGAACATTCTACAGGTTGTACATAAGCTCATCTGAAAATTTCATATCATTTGGACTTGTGGATTGTGAGATATGATCGATACGAATTGGGCTCTCCAATATGGATACGAGTTCGTATCGATACCTTCGCCTCCATCTCCTTCGTGTCGATCAAAGGCACGTGCTTACTTGTTGACATGGAGCGATAAACTGGGGTAGATCCAAATTTTTTTCCGCACTGACCATGCCTTGATCCTTGTAAACTCCTTTCATATCCATCTGTAACCCTCCATTCGCATCCATCCATTTCAGCACCTATTCATATCGATAATTGATGGTGTACTTCGTACTGATCGGTGTATATACAATTGATTCTAAGTGACTTCATTTGAATGCTTTGCTAATGGATATGAACAAGGACTATGATGGATACAAAGGCTCATGGATGTTATCGATTCGAACAACCATGAACTTGATGTATACGAATAAGGTCTGCAGGGTGGATGGATACAGACTAACCTTAACTGGGATCGATATGAACTAGGTTGGTCCTCGATGGATACAAAGTGGTACATTGATGGATACGAATTGTAGTGCATCTTGATGGATACGAACTGCAGTGCACGTCGATGGACATGAACCAATATATTTGATGGATGCGAAGTGCGTAGTTACTAATAGTGTTGGATTTCTCAACCGTGAACGATCAATATCTCGAGCATACGAACTCCGATTGACTTGAAATTTGGAACTATGGTTTCTGCAGCTTTGTCTATCGTGTCTTGTCAATTATAGCTCGACCTAGGCTCGATCAAAATTTACCGACATCCATAGCTGACCTATTCATAACTGGCAATCGAGGAGCTGCCTTTGGTTTCTGTTAATCTTTTGGTGTCACAGCCTTGCCAAAAGGCGGGATAACACTTGCCCCCTCAACATGCTTTATGGTAAGAAGGCGTGTTTTGAATAGCTCTGAATCCGATATCCAAAGTTCGTATTCCATCCATTGCCAAGCCGTCCTATCCAAGTGCCATAGCCATAGCCAAGTGATGACTGCTCTGAGTCGATGTCCAATTCGAAGTCGTTTCTTGGTTGCTATCAAAATTCGAGGCCGCAACGAGCCCTTTGCCGAATCCAGGACCTCACTGGGACCATTTATCCCAAGCCGAAATCTGAATCCGTGACCTCTCTAGGTTAACATCAAATCCATAAACCTCGTTGGGTCGTGTTGTCTTGTTGACCCCGACTCTCTGGTCAAGGATTTTTATGTTCTCCGGCCTAGGCCCTTCGGTCAAGAACTTTTTATGTATTCTCCAGCCTTGGCTCTCCGGCCAAGGACTTTTATGTACTCTCCGACCTCGGCTCTCCGGCCAAGGACTTTTATATATTCGCTAGTCTCGGCTTTCCGGCCAAGGACTTTTTATATATTCTCTGCCCCGTCCGGTCAAGGACTTTTATATGTTCTCCGGCTTCGGCTCTCCGGCCAAGAACTTTTTATATATTCTCCGGACTCGGCTCTTCGGCCAAGGACTCTTTATGTATTGTGTTCGAGTCCATTCCATCACTCTCCGACGAAGGGACTCTTTGCGATTACTGCCTCGTATCTCCGGTCAGGACCATAATCACAAGACCTGTATTATTTATTACATTTATCTAAATTCAATTATTCAAAATAAGAGTTTTTACAGCCAACAAAAACCAAATAAATGTCTGTACATCTAAAGAAAGAACCAAAAGTAGTACGAAAATAGAAAGAAAATAGAATTTCATAGACTCTAGCAATATAGTCCGTCATCGTCTCAGAGCATGCCTAGGGACCGTCCTCGATCCCATGCATGTGTAAGCGACTTAGCCATATTACTTCGAGCAATATTACTTATTCAATGCCATAAATTTATTTAGTTGGTAACAAGCTGACGTTGCCAACATCCAGTGCCATCTTTATTTGAGGCGAGCATTGGTCGCTCCTGTCCCTCTACTACAGCACGATTCCTTACATGTTGTTGCAGATGACCATCCTTTACATGCTCCTCAACGATATCCTTTAAATGTCTACAGTCATTCGTGTTGTGCCCATCCAGCTCATGGAATAGGCAATGCCTCCTCGATGTCTGCTCGTAATCAGAAGGTTCCTTTCTTGCCGGCCTTCAATACCAAAGGTTCCCTCTAGTGTCCAAGTAATTCCTTTCTAGAATTTCAGTTAGATATGTGTAAGAAGAAAACTTTGACTCCCTCTGCGGCCTTTTCGAAGTTCTACCGTTATCATTCATTTTCCTTTTTCTTTCACATCTTTGACCGGGTCGTCCCTAGATGGATCTCCTACCCTTATTGCATAGGCTTCAGCCTCTCTCCCTTCTCTCTCAGCCTGCGCATCTTTTTGCCTTAGAAACCTTTCCGCCTCATGGCAGAACTCCCTGACATCCCTCAGCAGGTCCCGTTCCAACGATATCTTGAAATCTGAATTGTTTGCAATTCCTAAAACAGCTGCCATCAAAACCATCGACGGATCAGGTCAATCCATTGAAGCCACTGCCACATTGAATATGGTCATCAAATCTCGAAGCGATTCTCCCTTCCATTGTTTCATCGATGTTAGGGTCTTCACATTCTTGGGTCGAACTATGTGGACTCGAAATTTCCTCATAAACCTTTCAATCAACTTCATTCATGTGACAATAGAGCCACTTTATAGCTATCTGAACCATAATGCTTGCAATATCTATCAAATACAAAGGGAAGCATCGTGCCATGACCTCCTCCGATAACTCCAGCACCTCCATATGCCTCAGGTACCTTATCAAGTGAACAGTGGGATCCGTTTTCCCGTCATACATCTCCAATGTTGGTAGTATGAAATCTGGGGGGTTTCCTAGCTTGCTTGATTGTAGGAGCAAAGGGATTCCTATTCACATCCTCTTGTCTCTATTCACCAATCCGGCTCTTTTGGCTCGCCTAACCATATCCGCCAATCCGTCACTTTTGCCAAGATGTACTCCTTGTCTATTGCCTCCAATCTGCCCCTCGAGTTCACAAGGGAGCGCTGGAATCTTCTACCGTCAACGAGCATCCATTCCCCTATCAACGTCGTGTTGCATAGCTCCACGTGGTACTTTACCGCGGTTGGATCATCATGCTCCGGGTGAGTGCCCCCTTGATCCGGTCCAGCTCCTGATGGTCCTACTCTATTCTGAATTCTGGTTGCTCCATGCTTCTGACTCCTATCTCCAGCATCTCCTGTAGTTGCATTCCCTTGACTCTGCATTCCAGTTTGTCCAGCTTGTCGAAGCAGATTCTGCATCATCTCCTCTTGTATTTTTAGAAGCTCTTCATGCACGGCCCCTATCATCATTTCCATCTCATCCTGGGTGATGAAAACCAAGGCTTGATTCGCTCCTGAGGAAGCCTCCTACCTTCATTCATGCTCGCTTCTTTCTGCTCTTGGTCTGTTTGTGGATTGCCTTGTCATAGCTTTCCAGATCCAAGTCTTTAAGTCTTCAATTCCAAAATCCAAGTTGTAGTATCCCTGAATCTAGCGTTCTCAGTGAAAGCACCAAAATGTTTGGGTCAAAATTGGTCGCAAACACCCAATTGCTAATGAAAGCACCTGTTTATAATCACATATCAAAAATAGCAAATGTGTAGAGAAAATAAATACAAAGACACTCAAAATTTAAAAAGAATCACACAGAAACACACAGAATTAGAGTGGTTCGACATTTGGCCTACATGGATTATGAAATGGCTGACTTTTATTGATCTTTGTTCGCTGGTAAAAATGAGCTACAACAGTAGAATGAAAGTACAAGAGTAATCTCGACAGAGTCTAGATGTAGAAGGGCCAAAAGTCCTCTCTTTATAGTTTCTAGGCTGGTATTTATAGGTGTAGGATGCAAATATCTTGCTCAGATCTCGGGAGACTACTTCTGGCATGTTGGTGGCCCCATGCGATTGATCCTATATGGTTTGCACTCGGACAGTGATTGATATGAACGTATTTTATATCGATCATGATTTGGCCCAATCGAATCAAAATTGAGCATGAACATTCTTTAGGTTGTACGTAAGCTCCTTTGAAAATTTTATAGCATTTGGACTTGTGGATTGTGAGATATGATCAATACGAATTGGGCTCTCCTACATGGATATGAGTTCGTATCGATACCTTTGCCTCCATCTCCTTCATGTCGATCAGAAGCACATGCTTACTTGTTGACGTGGAGCGATAAACTAGGGTGGATCCATATTTTTTGCCGCGTTGACTGAGCCTTCATCCTTGTAGACTCCATTTGCATCCATCCATTTGAGACCTTATTCGTATTGATAATTGATGGTGTACTTCGTATCGATCGGTATAGATACAGTCGATATAAATTGACTTCATTCGAGGGGTTTTTTGATGGGTTCGAATAAGGACTATGATGGATATGAAGGCTCATGGATGCTATCGATTCGAACAACCATGATCTTGATGGATACTAACGAGGCCTGCAGGGTGGATGGATACGGGCTAACCTTACTTGTGATCGATACAAAATAGTCGGTCCTCGATGGATACGAAGCGGTACACTTGATGGATACGAACTACAGTGCATCTTGATGGATACGAACTGCAGTGCACATTGATGGATATGAACCAATATATTTGATGGATGCGAAGTACATAGTTACGAATAGTGTTGGATTTATCAACCGTGATCGATTAATATCTCGAGCATACGAACTCCGATTGACTTGAAATTTGAAACGCTGGTTTTTATAGCTTTGTTTATCATGTCTTGTCAATTGTAGCTTGATCTGGGCTCAGTCAAAATTCACCGACGTCCATAGCTGACCTGCTCATAACTGGAAATTGAGGAGAAATGCCTTGGGTTTCTATTAATCTTTTGGTGTCATGGCCTTGCCAAAAGGCGGGATAACAGACTAAATGTTTTATGGTCACATTTTGACATTTTAGTTAAACTATTCATTTACGTGAATCAAATTTATACTGAACATTTTCCTTCTTTTAAATAAACTAAAGCATGTCTCTTTATATCTTAAAATCATATATTAATAATATCAAAATCTCTAATTTTGACAATGTACGTAAAACTGACAAAATGCGACAAAATTTTGGTTATTTTTGTAAAACGATTAATAATGTATTTTTAAATCTTTTGATATACTTTTATTATCTTTATTCGGTGTTTTTAATAAAATTTAGCTTTTCAAATAAATATTTAAATCCATTTATTTGAGCCTTTATTTATTTTTAACAAAACTTAAATTTGCTGATTTGTTCTAAAATCCAAATTTATGCTTTTTAATTATCAACTATAAGAATAAATAATTTTTCTATTATTATTATTTATCCTATAAAACTTATTTATTTAAGTTTTAAAACCTTTTTAAATTTAAAATAAAAAAATCTATCATTTTTGAAGTAGCGAAATTACGGGTCTTAATAACTCACTTGCCTTTAGCCTTTTTCCAAATATTTCTTCAGAATGGACTTTATGATTTTTTTCACAGCTTCAAATCGTCCATTAAGTTAAGGGTGAGCAATTTACGTGGATATATTCTAAATATGATGCCAATGGCAAAAGTCTTTGAATTAAGCGCTGTCGAATTGGGTTCCATTATCATTTTTCACGGAAGGCCAAAATGAAAAATGATGCTCCAAACAATGAAGTTGATCGCCTTCTTCATCATGATCGTGGCTAAAGGTTTAGCTTAAATCTATTTGGCGAAGTAGTCCACTATAACGATGGTTCTCTTCGTTCCGTCTTTAGAGATTAGTAAGGAACCAATAATATCAATGCCCATTTGTTTAACTTCCATCGGCAGAGCTCTTAGAATTTTTCACAAACATCTTGCACTTGTTGCATTGTCTAGCATGCTCAGTTGTGCCTCATTTCATAGTTAGCTAGTAATACCCATAGCGGATATTTTCTTTGTCAGTGTTTGCCCCCGGTGTGATCAACGCATTCCCCTTCATGGAATTCTCTCGAGACTCATTTTATTTCATCATGGGCAATACACCAAAGCATGGGATGGAGAAACCTTTTCTATACATGACTAATTCTTGGATGATGTAGCATGAAGCTTTGTGGAAGATCCATCATTTTTCATTCCTTCATCCGAGAAGGATCCCTCATTGCAGATAACCTTTGATAGAAGTCACCCATGACTCCTTTCCCGGCCCCTTCTCCAGAACTAAATTAATCTCCATCTTATGGATGCTCGAAGCATTTAGTACTTCAATCGGGACAATGTTTATTTGCTGCGCATTCACGAAACTGGCTAGCTTGTCCAGTGAGTCGCCTTTCTCATTTTGTATCTCTAGGGATGTGTGTAATGTTGTAATACTCGAAGTCGGCTAGTAGCTATCGTACCCGACTGAGATAAGGTGCAAGTTGTTGTTCCATAGTTAGATAATCTTCCTTGGCTTGGCATACTACTAATCGAGAATCATAAAAGATTTATAAAGCTTTCACTTCCATTTCTCTGGCAAATTTAAGCCCAGCGATCAAGGCTTCATACTAAGTTTCACTATTTATTGCAAGAAAATCGAGTTTCAAGGTGTAGAATTTTGACCTTTAGGAGCTACTAACATGATTCTAGCGCAAGAACATTGATAGTTGGATGATTTATCCGTGTACATTTTCCATCGATTAGTTGGTTCTCCACTATAGAGTCATCTGGTGCAGTTAATTCAGCTATGAAGTCCGCTAATGACCATCCCTGTACAGCTCTCTATGGGAGATAAGTGATATCGATTAGTTCGATATTCCACTTGAGCAATCTTCCAAGCTTTTAAGTTTGCTGTAGGACCTGTCGTAATGGCTGGTCAGTGTAGACGTTGATGGGGTGAGCCTGGAAGTAGTGGTGAATCTTTCATGATGTAATCAACAGGCAGTATGCGAGCTTTTCTAGCTTTGGGTACTTCCTGTCACCACCTGTCAATCACTTGCTAACAAAATATACAATCCTCTAGATCTGATTCTCTTCATGTAACGATGTGGCACTTATGGCATATACCAACATAGCTAAATAGATGTATAAGTCTTCGTGATCTAGTGGCTTGGATAGGATGTGAGGTCTCTCTAAATGATCTACTAGAGGTCGAAATGCATCTATGCAATTCGACATCTATTCAAAGTTCATTTTCACTCTCCCGATCAAGTCAATGAAAGGAATACACTTGTCGGTGGACCTAGAGATGAAACGGTTTAGGGAGGCAACCTTCTCATTTAAGCTTTGTACTTGCTTAATCATCTTCACTACATAGGTGTTTTGAATTGCTTGAATCTTCTCGGGATCAGTTTCGATTCAGCGAGAGTTGACGATTAAACCCCAAAATTTCATTGATGCAATGTCGAAAGAACATTTCAAGGGATTTAGTTTCGTTCCATATTTTCACAGGACATTGAACATCTCTGCTAAGTCATCGATGTAGTCGTTTGATCGTCATGACTTCGCGAGCATATCCTCCACATATACTTCCGTCGATCGCCCGATCTGGTATTTGAACATCCTATTGAGTAGTCTCTATTAATTAGATTCGACATTATTTAGCTTAAACGGCATCAAAACATAATGATATAGCTCTAGATCAGTAACAAATTTGGTGTGATCTTGGTCAAGGACATGCATCAGGATCTGATTGTATTTGGAGTACACATCCATAAATGAAAGCAATTCATATCCAGTAGTTGAGTCTACCAGATGGTTGATTCTCGAAAGTGAAAAGCAATCTTTCGGGCGTGCTTTATTCAGTTTAGAGTAGTCGACGCATGTCTGCTACTTTCTATTAGCTTTTCTCTCAAGAACTGGATTGGGTACCCACTTTGGGTAGAAGGTGTCACGTGTAAACCTACTATTATTGAGTTTATCCACTTTAATCTCTCCGGATCCATGTAGTGCTGATTTTGCCGTGTTGCTTTTGCTTCACCGTGACATGCCTCGGGTCGATATTCATTGCATGGCTCATGATAGCCCGTGAGATCACTCACATGTCAGAATGGGTCCAACTGAGCAAATCAAGATTCGTTCGGAGAAATCTAGGTATTTCGTTCATCGTCGCCGCACTAAGCTGAGATCCAATACATAGTACCTGTGATGAGTCGCCATGGCTGACCATTATGTTGATCGTTAGCTCAGTGGGTACAACTTCGGATTCTTTAGGCTCCTCTTTTTCATCTTTGTGGTCTATACCTTTATAGGACCGACTTTATTGTTGTTGCTTAATATTGGCCTTATATTATGAGCTAAAAAATGCTTAAATGGATTTGCCCAAGCAATGAATCGGTTTTGGTCCCTTGTTTAATATAACTTAAGCATTTTTTGGCTTGTGATGAACATATTAGACCATGTGAACTTGAAATCGAACAATGGGATATGCCATATGGCTTGCACACTTGAACCAGCATACGTCCATGAATGGGATGTTCACCACTTCATACTTGAATAGATTAGCATAGTTGTACTTGTACTGATTGTAACATATGCCTAATCAACGTGAAATCCGGTTAGGATGCTCAATGATAACGGTTAGTCTAGTCGAATCCTAGAGTCTTGTCATGAGTTATTGAGTCCGATAGTGAAGGGCTCTAGATGAGCGATTATCTATAAATGGCCGAAAATCAGGCTTAGAAGAACGTTGAATCAAATGTCGAGTATGGTTCAACCTCCTATTGCATGCAACTATATAACTGACAATTGCTTTGAGTTTGAATCTTCTTGTATATTCGAGTTACGTGCTTTCCGTTTAATGTACTCATGATCTATTACTCTTCGTTTAGGTTATAGTGATGGTCAGTTGCCTACGAGCTTAGGCATCAATTCGACATTTCTATCTTTAGGCATCCACTCGGTCATAGCCTCGTGTCGTTGTAAACACTAGGTATCAGTCACCGTATTGAGCTATCACTGTCAGTCTTTGGATGATCATACTTCTACCATCGTCTCGGGTTTTTAAATATACCGAATAGACGGTCGATTCTCATCCTAGTTATGTTTATTCTCCGACCAAAGCTCTGAAGACTTAGAGTTGATTGATAAATGGTAGGTTGACGTTTATCTTGTTTCTCACTCGTGCCCCCAAGTTTGGGGCATATGTTGATGAGCACGAAGGCAAGTTATGTCCACTTTAGTTTTATACTCTTTCCCTTGAATCATGGGATCGAGTTATTTGATGGAAGGATGAGTCGCACTTATTCTAGATCATATTCTGGCTTTTCCTTCCAGGGGAAGACTTCAATTCCCCATTGGATTTCGGGCACGGGTTGTGCACTGGGCAGTCAATCACGTCTACTTTTAGTGCAAACGTCGCCATATTCTGGGCAGGACTAAAGAATGGATGGTCAAGTCACACCTAGTTAGTGACTGATGCTCTACTGTTGGATCAAGGGCGGGATCAATGTAACAACCCTGTTGTTAGTGACATAATTTATATGATTAATTATCTTTAACTAATGTTAATCGAAGATTTTGAGATTTAATGGAAAAATAATAGTAATAACAATAAGTTTTTTGGACAATTGGTTTAATCCAACAAGAGAAATGAGATATAATTTCTTATATGTGAATTTCGGTTTTTATTGAAATTATATTAAATCAGTCAGAGTATTTTAATTATTGATTTGATAAAAAATTGATATGAGTTAGTAATGAGTTATTTTTAAACAATAAATGTAGATGAGTAATTATTTATTAAAAAAATAGAGTTTTTGTTAAATTATTGTTTGTATCAATATTTAATAAAATTAGGATAAGGAATGAAATAATAAGTGATAATTAGTGTTTTATTTTGAATGTAGTTAATAATATTTACTAATTTAGTGGTTAATTAGGAAAAGAGGATAAATTAATTGTAAAAATTGATCTAATCATTTTATTAGGCTAAGTAAAGAGGTGAGATAGAGTTTTAATTCTTTTTAATAAAACTTGGGTTTGGGCTTAATAAAATTCAGCCCATTAGTGAAAACAAAGGAGAATTCTTATCTTCTTTTTATTTTAGAATGAACCATATGTTCATTTCAACTTAGGCATAAAATAAAAACTAGGTTTTCAAAACTAAGAAACTCATAATCCTAGCTCTTTGGAGAATCACTAGAAAACAAGGAAAAATCTAAAGAATAAAAGAAGATATGTGTAAGTCTCCAAATCCTCTTCTCTATCTTAATCTAACATTTAATTTCAGTTTTATTTGATTTCTAATTTCTGAAATTTTTGGATGAGAGGGCTTTTGGATGATTCTTGTGGCATGTATAGCATAGGAGTTGTAGAAGAGGACAAGTGCACATATGTTGTTCTATGCATTGCATTTTTGTCGAATTGGAGAAAAGGCGAGTTAAATCTCAAAAATTTATCTTTAAATTTCTTCTTGCATAACTTTTTTTAGAGTGATTGTGAATTACTTTGGATGATATGAATGTATGCAATGTGTGAATTTGGAAATATAAATGATTGTTGAAAATATATTAGGAATGCGCTGAAGTAAAACAACAATAACTTTCATGTTTCTTATCTGTTTGTGGTCAATCTTTTTCATTAGAAACTAGTTTCAATAAGGAATAGTTTCTATTTTGGTAACTTTTTGATACTTCACAATTGTATTGACTTGAAACAGAATTGAAAGTAAGAGTACAATTCTGACTTTAACTAAATTTCTTGAGTTTGAGTCTGAAATTGATTTAGCCATATCTTTTCCGTTTGTCATCGGAATTCCATAATTTTTAATGTTCTGGAAAGTCTACTTTATATATGAAAACTTTTCTGTTGAACATATTTGTAAATTTTGAACATAGACTGATTGAAATTCTATCACAAACTCCCAGCTCTGTCACTTTGATTATTACATTATCTGAACTAAATATAGTTAGTAAATTAGGCGTATTTTTCTCGTTACTAGTCTGATTTAGATAATTCTTAATGTTTTGAAAAGCTTTAGAACTATGTTCTAAAACTTTCTTGCATTTTGCTAAATTATGAGGTTAATATAGTCAAACCTTACTTCTTTGTTGCTGCCTTGAGAATAAACGGCAGGGATAGTGAATTTAAAATCTGATAATTATGTTGTCCATACCTTTCGAATCGCAAGTCCATATTAGTTGATCTTTATCTTATTTAAAAGATTAGACATTTTTTTATACAAATTTCATGTTTAGAGATTCGAAAAATTATGGGATATATGGGGTTGAAACTACAGATCTAAATGTTTTAAATTTGATTGAAAATATATAAATGGTTATGTTTCATATCCAATTAATCTTACGAAAGATATTTTATTTAAAATTATAAATCTCAAACTTGCTTTTATATTAGTTTGACTTTCTTTTGTAAATGATTTTAATAATTAGTAATATATATATTAATTATTTCTAATATATAGAGTAATGGATTTGAAGATATGAGTAATCATGGTTTTATAAAATAAGTGATAGAATATACAAGTGGCCTTGGGAATATGGTTTTAAAAAGGTGAGTCTGATTTATTTCTAAATAATATATATACATATATCAAAATGCATTTGGAAAAATAGTAAAAGTGGTTTTAAAATTAGGTTAAACTAAATGTTTTATATAGAAATCTAAGACACTATGTACATAAATGTAAATTTGGAATAATTTAGATTTATGGAATATTTTATCAATTAAGCCAAAATTTATCTTAATTAA
This sequence comes from Allium cepa, assembly GCA_030765085.1. Lineage (NCBI taxonomy): Eukaryota > Viridiplantae > Streptophyta > Magnoliopsida > Asparagales > Amaryllidaceae > Allium > Allium cepa. The sequence continues at coordinate 834,954,743 of CM060941.1, forward strand.
ATTAGTAAAGAAACTTATGGAAATTTATAACAAATATTTTTAGACAATAAAATCAAAGAGAAAAATATTTTGAGAACCTTAATTCTATAATTTGAGGAGTACTAATAATCGACTTAGTGTCGTCGATTGGTTCAAATGCTTTCGAATAATGCTTCGTCGAATATTGTATAACTCATTGAATAGAATGTTTGAGTGGATTTTACTAGCCCATTATGGAATATTCGAATTTCATCGGATAGTATGAGATGCTTTGGTTAAATTCTTATGTTCGTATTTGGGGAAGTGCTTAACACTTTAGAGTTGTATTCTCTTCTGGTGTGCAACAAGTGGTTGCTAGATCCTTAAGAGAATATAGTTTAGGTTTTCAAATGGTATTTGTAATAAGTGATATTTACTAGCCTTTAGTAAATACCTGAATTTCACCATACGTTATGAGTCGTATTGGTTAAATTCTAGTTATTACTGAAGGTGATAGTACTTGGCACTATAGAGTTTACTCTCTTTTGGTATGCGACAAGTGGCTGCTAGATCCTTAAGAAGTTTATTCTAGAATTTCTTTTCGAACATAATAATTTAATAACATTAAATAAATATGGATTTATCGAGTCATGGTTTCTATGTTCACCTTGATCGGTATGGACTATCCTTGAGATCATTCTATGATTCTGAGTTCTCGGTCTAAATACGATCCTTGGTATCGGATCGGTTCTAGTGATACCAATTTTTTTGTTTGTTTTCCATGAGTTTTGAGTACAATCATTGCGATTGTTTTGGATGATTATTACGATCGGCTTGGATTAAGATCTCTTGGATTAAGATCTCTTGGATTATGGTTATTTGGATACTGTGACTGTTCTTTGTTCGTGAAATAAGTATATATATTCTTGTGTCTTGCGTTTGTGAAATAAACATGTATTCTTGTGCCGTGTGTTCATGAAATAAATATATGTTCTTGTGCCTTGTGATGATGTTAAGTTAAGTCTATTATTTTGTGGTTGGTAACTAGTTCATGTTCGTGACGTAAACTTATAACACTGCACTAAGTTAATCATTAATATTTGTGTGATTAGAGATATTGTGTTTTTTCTGTGAATTCAATCCTAAACATCTGTATTTACTTATATGTTGTTTGTTCTTGTGCTGTATCTTGTTCTCATCCTATTGGATATTTAAAGATAGCCTGACCCGGGTGTTATTTTGATCGGGTCAGGGCGAGACTTTTCAGCTACAGGAAAGGTTGACCTTTGAATAGTTATGCTAGCAAGGAGCTAAACATTTGGACTTTTAGTTTATCCCATTTAGGAATTTAGACCTTGTATATAAGGTGCACAATTGGGATTAGATAATTGTTAAATTTGTATAACAATCGAGTTTAGTATTTCATTTTGTATACTAAGTAATTTGTATATGTATAAGTTGGGATTTTTTCCGCTGTGATCTATGCCAGTTATTTATATGATATATTGTTCCGATTCCGAGAAATCAGTTTGCCTATTACTTTGTATTAATATTGTACACGTAAAATTCAGTTTAGATATTAAGTAAAAAGGTATAAATGATGTGTCAGTATTAGTATAAAGATATATTCACATTTGATCGCCCTTAACAAACCGTATTCTTCATATTATAACATAACATTTTTTGTAATGTTCTTTGCTAATCTAGGCATCGTGGTAGGGACATTACAATTAATGTGAGGACTGTCAAGAAACGTCTATTACGCATCGCTCTTTTAGTCAGATCGTGGTAAAAGTCAATGAATGAACGGTCGTATCGCATTCATTCAAAGCTAGATGGTCAATCATGCCTATTTTTATTCATATTATCCCATTAGATGTAGGGACAAACTTGGCTAAGGAGTGGTCGAGTCATGCTCATCCGATTCATACTCCTCCTAACGGAACGAAGGAGGGAGCTAGATAATTAATGATCAAGTCACACTCGTTCATGGTTTATTATCCAATCCATGCTCTGGCGATCGGAGTTATTCGATGGATGTTCGGGACACATCCATTTGTGGTAAGTGTGGATCGATATTGATCGTCGACCCACTAACATGATATAGAAAGCTTGTATCGACTTGCCTATCGACTCGGTGGTACGATATAGTCGGTCGCCCGTAAGTTCAGATGTCATTTCGATTGATTTTGTATTAAGGCCTCCTTGTGGTCATTGCCATAAGTGGTAAATATCACCAATTTGGAGCTATAGTGAGATGTCATATTCAACTTTTAGTAGTTTACACTCCTACCCCAGTCTTGAGTTAGCGGAATTAGTTCATGGATGGTCGAATTCCATGCGTAGTTAGTTATACTCCTCTTGTCGAGTTCAAGCTGGAGTCTATGGAATAGTGAGTGGTTGAACCACCCATGTGACGCCCCACCTCTATACTTACACTAGCCAAGGACACTATGAGTTAATGCCGTCAACTAGCGCGAAGAATAAGGCTGCTAAGGAGCGACCATCCGTGTAATTGCTTTGTGCGAGCATCGATATGTCAGATAGCATAACATGAATTTCATTTCAAGAGGAAATCCGACATACCGATACAAACTCAAAGCTACTACATAGTGGCTATGTGGTTTTCGGAAATAAACATAGAAATAAACATAACATAAATCAGTCACAGATATTCATATCACAAAGGTGGAAATAGATATGAATATAACATATAGAAGTGTACATCAGAGTAGTGGTCAAGTAAAATCCACAATAACATAGAATAATATGTATACATCAAGGAGTCTCTATCTCAAATGTATAACAACAAAAACTACCAATCTAATGTAGTTAGACAAAAGTCAGATGATGATCCCTGATAAGGAGTCAAGCAGAAGCACCTGCAACATCTCAGTCAGACCCGAGTATTATTTAATAAGAAAATAATAAACGGACCAGTCTAGCTATAAATATCAAATAAAATGAGATAGAATAAGAGATATGACAAAAATGTATGATAACAATAATGCCATATTATGAAAAGTATACATTTAACAACAGCAAAAATCATACAGTATCTCAATAATCTCAAAGCACCAAAAAGAATGTCATATTCTTTACCATATTCACCAAACCACGAATATTGAGAAAACTTATCAATGCAAATCACTAAAGTGGGTGAAACACAAATTCCGTAAATCATCAATTTAGAAATCCAAAAATCACAAAAGGGGGAGGCCTATCACAAACGGGAGCATGAAAACTCACCAACACGTGTATCACAAACGGAACGATATTCCATGGTTGCTAGCCATCAATTTGAGATGAAGCTCCATAAACGGCCTGAAGACCTTTGAGCCGAAGCTCCATAAATTGCCCGAAGACCATAGGTCTCTACCCCACCAATTTGAGCCGAAACTCCACAAACGGGGTACTGTCCCCCACGCGGACAAAGAGACATCGCACATCGCTTGTCTAAACCATAAAAATGATCTTCATCGATCATCAAGAAGTGTCAATTACACTAAGCTAGTAAATAAATGAGTTTAACTTCATGTCCCATAACCACTGGCTAAAGTTAAATATTTACGAACAAATTGTAGATCTCCACTCGAGAGTTATCACAAGAGTTTCAATCGAACAAGTCTAAGAATTAACCGACAAAGTAAATGCAAGCATTTCATACCACTTCTTTTGCTAAGTCGTTTAATTGGATTTCTCGAACGAGTGAGGTAAAGGTTTTTGTATACTAGTGGATTGGAAAACGGTTTTATAAACGAGATTTATATTAAAATAGTGTTTAAATCGTTCTGATGAAAGAGTTTTGAGATTTACTACTATTATAGAAACCTTTGCATTTTAAAGTGACAAATCACAAAATTGATTGTAGAAATAATCAATCACCAAAAATTCACATACGAAGATGTGAACCAAATCCATAGAAATCGATACTGAATCCATCAAAATGGATATTCCCCAAAAATGCCGAAAAAGAAGTTATCAAAGTCAACAAAGGTGATAACAACAAATTGGAGAGACAAGAATTGATTAAAAATTGGAAATTCAAACACAAAGGGAAAAATAGGCAGGGACAGCACATTCAGTCGACTGGACCAGGGTGGTCAGTCGACTGACACAAATCCTAGAAACTTTCTATTTCCAGGTTCAGTTGAGTGAACCTGGGTGGTCAGTCCATTGAATCATGCCTGGAAACTTTCGGTCTCCAAGCTCAGTCGATGACCCATAGTGGTCAGCTGACTAATACCGTCCCAGGAAAATTCCTTGGTTCGGTTCAATCGATTGACTTCCTGGTTCAGTCGACTGAACTGAAAATTCCTGCATTCTCAGCCCAGCCCCCAAGGGGTAAAATCCCAAACAATTTGCGATCGGTCAAGATGGGCGCTAGGGGTTTACGCTAATTGGCAACACAGCCCTATAGGCTCTTCGATTCTCCACCAAAAGCATGATCAAACATCAAAGCTAAGATTTTTAAAGATTTAACTTCAAAACAGCAAAAATTGGAATATTCATAAAACCAATTCAATCCAAAGCAAATGAACAAGGAATAGATGTTAGGAATCACTACCTAACAACTATCAAAGACATAGACATAGATATGAGTTAAGAAAACTCACTTTTAAACCCAAAAAACATGAAGGAGAAGCTTGAAAGAAAAGGAAGATCAACTACTCTTCAACTTCAACTCTAGAAACTCCAATCTAAGTCCAGAAGCAATAATTTTCTAAATTAGGTTATAGGAAATTTTTGAAATTGGAGAGAGATTGAGATGGAGAAGAAGAAGGAGATGCATACCAAAGCTTGTCTTTGATTTTAGAGCTAGAACTTGAATTTGTAAAGAAATTAGGGCTTAGGATTTTCTAATCTCTTTTCTCTTCCCCCATTTTTTAAATCTTGAAGTGTTAGGAAATATTAGAATGAATGAAGAGGAGAGGGGGTGGAGTTAGGATATAAGATGAGTTGGGTTAGTGGGCTGTAACCCAAACCCAAACCCAAAGCCCTAAGCGAAAATGTCGAAATTCTAGCTAACTCCAAACATATTGATGTTTATACACGAAAAGGTCACAAACGTCATTTTGAACTCAATGGAAGAGGTCTCGAGTCCTAACTCGACTGTTTCAAAAAGTTGCATTTCGTACTAAAATCTGACCAGCGATGCTATATTTAAATTAAATATTTAAATACACAATCGTAAAATACGCGGGTTGTTACAGACTTCCCTCCTTAGAAGAATTACGTCATCGCAATATTTAAGAAGAAAATAAAAAGCAACGACCATAAAAGCATATCAACAAAAAAGAAATTTGAAATAAGAAGTTCACCTCGAAGAGCACGAGAGAGTAAGTCCGGATGCGTTCGCTCGATGAATTCTCTAGATTCCAAGAACAATCCTTAGGATTTGAGGACCATTGAACTTTCACAAGAGGAACATCTTTCTTTCGAAGGTATTTTATCTTCGAGCAATAATACGAATAGGACGTTGCTCATAAGTCAAATTAGATGAAACTTCAATTTTTTCCACAATAGTGGGCTCAAGAATAGAATTGGAATCTCGAAGACATTTCTGTAACTGAGAAACATGGAACACGTCATGAATAGTAGAATATTGAGCCGGTAATAAAAGGCGATAAGCCACGAAACCAATACATTCGATGATGGGAAATGGACCAATATATCAAGGTGCTAATTTTCCAGATCGACTGAAACACACATCACCCTTCATAGATGAAAGGAACATCACCCTTCATAGATGGACCAATATATCAAGGTGCTAATTTCCTTCTTCGGTTATCGGCATAGGATTTTTGTCTACTTTGAGCTTCTTTCATCCTATGGAGAATAAGGTCAATCTTTTCTGTGGAATCACGAATAAAGTCTGGACCTAAAACCAGCTTCTCACCGGCCTCAAGCCAACAAGAAGGAGATCGGCATGGTCTTCCATAGAGTGCCTCAAAAGATGTCATACCAATACTAGATTGCAAGCTATTATTATAGGAAAACTCAACAATAGAAATGCGATCTTCCCAACTTCCACCAAAATCAAGAACACATGCACGAAGAAGATCTTCAAGAGTTTGGTTCACACGCTTGGTTTGTCCACCGGACTGAGGATGATAAGCGGTGCTAAAATTAAGCTTCGTTCCCAAAGATTTTTGAAGACTCTTCCAAAATCCACTAGTAAACAATGGATTATGATCGCTAACAATAGAAGTAGGAACTCCATGCAACTTAACTATTTCTTTAATAAAGAGGTTGGCCGAAAGAGGTATGGTCCTATTGGGCTGAACGGGAATAAAATGGGCGGATTTTATAAGTCTTTCAACTATCACCCATAGGCTATCATGACCCAAATGAGAACGGGGAAGGCCGTCAGTAAAATCCATGGAAATTTGGTCCCACTTTCAAATTGGAATGTCCAAAGGTTGCAATAACCCGTCGGGCCTTTGATGCTCGGCCTTAACAAGTTGGCAAGTCATGCAACGGTTAACAAAGTTAGCAATATCAGATTTCATGCCATCCTAGTATCGCTTCATATCCGCGTACATTTTATTATTACCGGGATGAATGATGAATTTAGAACGATGAGAATCTTCTAAAATGTCTTTACGAAGATCATTAATATTTGGCACGATGAGTCTACCAAATTTTCGAATACCGCCACGAGCATTAATATTAAAGTCTTTCAATCCTTCAATATCGATTTTATCCCTACAACTTTGGCTAAGAAGGGACAATTCGGATCTAGCTTTTGAGCTTCAAGAATGCGGTCTAAAAGAGAATGATGTGCCTCAAGGCTACACAAAACAAGAGATGAACATAAATCAAATAAAAACCTCGAATCACACAAGTGGACAAAGTCTCGAGATCATTCCATTCGGATACCACCTTGGAAACAACCATTTGGTTCTTACAACTAAGGGCATCGACAACACGATTCCCCTTTCTGGGAGTATAAAGATTATCAAGATCATAAGATGCAAGGAACTCAAGCCAGTGCTGCGACGCAAATTAAGTTCCTTTTGAGAAAATAAATACTTCAAATATTTATGATCGGTATAAAGAACAAATTTTTTCCCAAAAGATAATGACGCCAAATTCGAAGGGCGAAAGCAATAGCTACGAGTTCTAAATCATGAGTGGCATATCTAGTCTCGGCTCGCTTCAATTGCCTAGAAGCGTAAGCAATAACACGTTCCCTTTGCATAAGAATGGCACATAAACCAACACGACTAGCATCGGTATAAACAATAAAATCTTGGTTCCCTTCGGGAATCACAAGAATAGGAGCATCGGAAAGGAGTTCTTTTATTTTCTGAAAAGAAGCTTCACATTTGTCCGACCAAATGTATTTAACTCCCTTCTTTGTTAAACTAGTAAGAGGCATGAAATTTTTTTGACAAGTCTTTTATCAAACTACGGTAATAACCTGCCGATCTGAGAAAACTATGGATTTTCGTCACACTCTCCGATCTCTACTAATTTAGTTTCGATTCAAACTTTGAAGGATCTACGGAAATTCTGCATTCGGAAATAATATGACCGAGAAATTTCACACGAGATTATGGGACTTAGAAAATTTTGCTTTTAATTGGTTTCTCCTAAGAGTTTCGAACACAATTCGAAGATGCTTTTCATGCTCTTCCTCAGTTTTAGAATAAACAAGAATATCATCTATAAAGATGAGAACAAATCGATCGAGGAAGTCTTTGAAAACTCGATTCATAAGCTCAACGAAATAAGCTAGAGCATTCTTCAAACCAAATGGCATAACAAGCCATTCATAAGATCCATAATGTGTATGGAATGATCTCAAAGGAATGTTATCCTCTGCAATACGAAGCTGATGAAAACCGGTTGCTAAGTCCAACTATGAAAAGACTCTAGCACTGCAAAGTTGGTCTAATAAATCATCAATTCGAGGTAAAGGATATTTATTCTTAATGGTAAGATCATTAAGCTTGCGGTAATCAACGCAAAGCCTAAGTGTACCATCGAATTTCTTCACAAAAATAGCAGAAACTCCACAAGGAGAGGAACTAGAACGAATAAATTGCATCTCTTCCAATTTCGATAATTGCTTACGCATCTCCTCATTTTCTTTATTGGACGTACGATAAGGAGGACGAGTGGTAGGTAAAGGTCCAGGGATTAGAATAATTCTGAACTCAATTGCTCGCTTAGGTGGTAATCTAAAATAGGCTCAAATATGTCGGAAAATTCATGAACAACGTGAATGAGAGAAATGACATCTTCCTCATCATCATTATCATCATCATAAGGATTCAAAGAATATACGGATGCGGTCAAATTGGAATCCGAATCATGAAGAACAATTGAAATCCGGTTAACGGATTGAGGATGTCGAAGATGAATAGTCCGCTAGGGACAAATCATATAGGCTTCATAACGGTTAAGCCAATCCATTCCCAAAATCATTCTGAAGCCTACGTAATGCATGATACGCAAATAGGTTTGGATGGAAAAATCACATAAAATAATCTCGACATCTTTACAAAGAAAACTGAATGTTGCGGATCCACCAACCAGATTCGCAATTCACAAAGAAGTCATTAAAGCCATAACACTTGAAGAAAAAGTATCAACAAGTTCTTTTGATATAAAAGAATGGGATGCACTCGTACCAAAAAGAACTCGAATAGGATGATCACGGAACATAATAATGTCATCAAGGATAGAATGAGAAATATATTGACCACGAGAAGTGTTACTAGGTGCTAACACCACACTTAGCTTTCCCTCCTTCTTGCTTTGAAGTTTAGGCCATGAAGATATATAATGGCGTGAACTTTTGCAATAGCGACAAGTAAGGGGCTTTGAAAACTTATTTGCATAATAGTGCTTAGAACCACAATGGTAGCATTCCCCACGGCTAGAAGTAGGAGTCTTTGCTACTTGTTTCCCTTTCTTGTTGGGATAAGGACCTTTGAACTTATTAGGCCTCTTCTTGTTGTTGTTGAAGTTCGGTTTGGCACTCCCAACTTCAACATCACTCTCTTTATTTGCCTCTTCAAGTCGAAGAGCGATATCAACAATTTGATCAAAAGAAACTTCTAGTTTCAGAATTAAAGGCTTTTTGAGATTCTTATTCAAGCCATAGACGAACCTCTAATTTTTCTTCAATGGGGTATTTACATACTCGACCCCATATTTAGAGAGGGATTCAAAAGATGCGACATAATCTACTACATAAGATTCATCTTGAACAAGGTTAACAAAGCGCCGAGCTAAAGTTACTTTTTTAGCTTCTGGCACAAACTTTGATTCAAATCTTTTTCGAAATTTCTCTCAAGTAAGATCCACTTCAAAAATTTCAGAAATCAGAAGCTCATACTAATCTAATGCCCTTTCTTGGAGCATACTAGAAGCCACTTGGACTCGATAAAGATCAATAAGATTCATGCAAGAAAAGATGCGATCACACGTTCTAAGCCGAGCTTGGACTTCGATAACGCCCTCGGAAACCTTGAACGGCATTCCACCCAAATTTGTATAATCATTGCACAGGCGTGCAAATCTGGATTTTGGATGAGTGGGCTCTGGAATGGGTCCGAAAGCTTGGGCATTCTTTATAAGATCAAGAAGTTGTTGGGCAGACATAAACAGTCCGTCCTGAGGAGTAGCACTGGATTGACCGGCGTTGGGACGACCTAGCCTAATCATTTCTCTTCTTTAAGAAAGAAGAAATAAGAATAAAAAGTTATTCTCAGAATGAATATCAAACAATCATGATTGATAAAAAAAGGCACCATAAAAGAAAAGGATAAAACGGGTCCAACGACTCGAATAAATCCTAAGGCATGACTTCTAAGAAGGACGTAGGACAATGATCCTTGCTAGATTATTCTACATTGTTTCAAAATTTGGCTTTGATACCAAGCCATGACATCCGACCTCCATACTCATGCTAGCCAAGGACACTACGAGGTAATGTCTTCAACTAGCGCGAAGAATAAGGCTGTTGAGGAGCGACCATCCATGTAATTGCTTTGTGCGAGCACCGATATGTCAAATAGTATAACATGCATTTCATTCCAAGAAGAAATCTGACATACCAACACAAACTCAAAGCTACTACACAGTGGCTAGGTGGTCTTCGGAAACAAATATGGAATTAATCATAACATAAATCAGTCACAGATATTCATATCACAAAGGCGGAAATAGATATGAATATAACACATAGAAGTGTACATCAAAGTAGTGGTCAAGCAAGATCCACAATATGACAAAAGAATATTTATACATCAAGTAGTCTCTATCTCAAATTTATAACAACAAAAACTGCCAATCTAATGTAGTTAGACAAAAGTCAGATGATGATCCTTGATAAGGAGTCAAGCAGAAGCACATGTAACATATCGGTCTGGCCCGAATATTATTTAATAAGAAAATAATAAACGGATCGGTCTGGCTATAAATATCAGATAAAATGAGATAGAATAAGAGATATAACAAAAAGTATGATAACAATAATGCCATACTACGAAAAGTATACGTTTAGCAACAACAAAAATCATACAGTATCTCAATAATCTCAAAACACCAAAAAGAATGTCATATTCTTTACCATATTCACCAAACCACAAATATTGAGAAAACTTATCAATGTAAATCCCTAAAGTTGGTGAAACACAAATTCCATAAATCATCAATTTAGAAATCCAGAAATCACAAAGGGGGGTCTATCACAAACAGGAGCATGAAAGTTCACCAACATGTATATCACAAACGGAATGCCATTCCATGGTTGATGGTCATCAATTTGAGCCGAAGCTCCACAAACGGACCGAAGACCATGGGTCGCTACCCCACCAATTCGACCCGAAACTCCAAAAACAGGGTATAGTCCCCCACGCCGACAAAGTGACATCACACATCGCTAGGCTAAACCACAAAAATGATCTTCATCGATCATCAAGAAATGTCAATTACACTAAGCTAGTAAATAAATGAGTTTAGCTTCATGTCCCATAACCAGTTGCTTAACTTAAATATTTATGAAAAAATGGTAGATCTCCACTCGAAAGTTGTCATAAGAGTTTCAATCGAACAAGTCTAAGACTTAACCGACAAATTAAACGCACGCGTTTCATATCACTTGTTTTGCTAAGTCGTTTAATTGGATTTCTCAAACGAGTGAGGTAAAGGTTTGTGTATACTAGTAGATTGGAAAATGGTTTTATAAACGAGCTTTGTGTTAAAATAGTGTTGAAATCATTTTGAGATTTACTACTATTATAGAAACCTTTGCATTTTAAAGTGACAAATCACCAAATTGATTGTAGAAACAATCAATCCCCAAAAATTCACATACGAACACATGAATCAAATCCATAGAAATCGACACCGAATCCATCAAAATGGATATTCCCCAAAAATACCAAAAAAGAAGTTATCAAAGTCAACAAAGGTGATAACAACAAATTGGATAAACAAGAATCGATTAAAAATTGGAAATTCAAACACAAAAGGCAAAATAGGCAGAGACAACAGATTTAGTTGACTGGACCAGGGTGGTCAGTCAACTGATACAAATCCTAGAAACTTTCTGTTTCCAGGTTCAGTCGACTAAACCTGGGGGTCAATCAACTGAATCATGCCTGGAAACTTTCGGTTTCCAGTCTTAGTCGCTGACCTAGAGTGGTCAGTCGACTGATACTAGCCCAGGAAAATTCCTGGGTTTGGTTCAGTCGACTAACTTCCTGGTTCAGTCGACTTAGTTGGAAATTCCAGTATTCTCAGCCTAGCCCCAAGGGGCAAAATCCCAAACAATTTGCGATCGGTCGAGCGATGGGCGCTAGGGGTTTACGCCAATCGGCAACCTAGCCCTATAGGCTCTTCAATATGCCACCAAAAGCGTGATCAAACATCAAAGCTAAGATTTTTAAAGATTTAACTCCAAAACACCAAAAATTGGAATATTCATAAAACTAATTCAATCCAAAGCACATGAACAAGGAATAAATGTTAGGAATCACTACCTAACAACTATCAAAGATATAGACATAGATATGATGTAGCTACCCGACTTTCTAACACCAAAAAGACGCATCGCTATTTAAGAAAGAAAGAGATAGAAGAAGAAAAGAAAGAGAAGAAAGAAAAACAACACATCAGAAATCTCACAGCGGAACGAATGAAATATAATATGTAACATATATATATATATATATATATATATATATATATTATCATATACATCAGAGTTCACATCTATACATCTCAATTTAGACGGTTATAACATTTCTGTCTAATATACAATACAAGAACATCAATACAGAACAACACATAGCGGAAACTCTAACTATATCTACACGCTAAAGCCTCCTGCTCCAAAGTTCCTCCAGAAATCGTCAAGGATAACCTGAATCACTTGACTACTCATACAGAATAGAGTACCCAAGAGTTTAATAAAACATAAAATAAACACTCGGGTCAGATAGGGGTCTGGTGTGACTAAACGGTTTAAAGTTGCTTAACTTTAGAAAATCCTCTGAAAAGAAAATGTATCATGTAAGACTTCCCACACATAAACATGGAAAAGTTTTTACCTAACGCTAACCAAAACATTTGATAGGAAATCCAGTGATATTATAATAGTGTCTAGGGTTTTCAAGTAAATATGAAATAGCCGAAATTGTTACATTTATTAAATTCCAGCTACTAGCCACAAAAGTGGGTAATACAAACAAAACCGTAGGGTCTCGTAGGAAGAATGGGTTTCCATCAATGGCAGGGCCACTGGGGTACCGCCCGTCACGGTACGTGGCCTAGATCACCGTACCGAGGAGCCACCCTAACTCCCCTGCAACACAAGGCCGGGACCATTCCTTACTGAACAGTCCTGAACAAGACCACCCCGCGGTTGGCTGCAGATCCAACCGCCTACAAAGCCGAAATAAAAAGGGACATCTAGACAGGGATGAATCTCGTCCTACTTGGGCATGACCCACTTAACCTTGCTGCACCTCCCCTGTTTTAGCCATTCCCAGTTGATGAGGCTTGAGGCTGTGATTACCTTTGTAGGACACATCTATCTTAGAATGCTCATCGTCCTCCTGACGATGTTCTGTAAGCATTCAATCCATACAAGTCCGTTCCGGGTTCGAACGGAACCGAAGGCACTATCTCGTTGCACTCATTTTGGAATCACCCTCAGAGTCAACGACCATAGCCCTTGCACTCTAAATCACCATTTCGAACCTGTAAGTACTATTTCTGTCAACTCATCACGGAATCACCCCCAGAGTTATACTGACGAATATTTCTTACACCTCGAGTCTTCACTTGCACTCCACTTGGATTCACGACCTAACGCTTATTTTGGATCGGTGTGGTTTTCGGATATCCAATTATGGAAACCTGACCCGGTCTCACCGAATCCAAATGCCATTTTAATGTCCAAGTTGTACTTAAGGCTTTTAAACAGTAGATAATCAAAATATCACTTAAACATGAATGGATGATTCACATTTCACAGATAGATAATCCACTATTATCACATTCATCCATACATATCACAAGTAGCATATATATCACATCTCAGATATATCATGTTCATATCATCACATATCAACCAACGACATACGATATCATCCAATAACATTAACTCATCCAATGATATTTATCAATCAATCATTACCACCCATAAATAAGTTTGATCCAAACTTAATTAATTTAATTCATCATTAATTAAATTAATTCTTACTTGGATTTTCATCAATCCAGCTTACTTATTCATTAATTAATTTCAAATTAATTAACTAACATCACTTAATTCTCCATTTTAAATTAATCATCCTTGGTTAATTACAACTTATTTATTTTAAGCAATTATTCCTTAATTACAATATTAATTAATCATCTTTATTAATTACTTCTTAATTATCCCAGTAATTATCTCTTAATTACCCTTTTTAAATTAAACACATTTGATTAATTATTATTTAATTACCTTGACAATTATCCCTTGATTATCCTTTAATTAACCACACATAATTAATCACTTTTGAATTAATCACACTTGATTAATTACTCTTGATTAATTACTTTTAATTAACCACACTTGATTAATTTCTTTTAATTACATTTAGTAATTAAAACTTAATTATAAATTAATTATTCTTTAATTATTAATTAAATAATTATTTCCATTAATTAATGATTACTTCCATTAATAAAATTTCTTCCTTAATTATTACTTTAACAAGTAATTAATCACTTAATTAATTACTCTTAATCCTTTTATTAATTAACCATTAATTAAATAATTTAAACCTTTATTTAATTTTATTAATTAATTATCTAATTAATAACTCAAGTGATTAACTCTTAATCATATCCACTTAATTACTTTCATAAAGTATTATCTTTTACTTAATTACCTCATGTAATTAACCACTTAATTACTTCACCAAGTAATTATACTTAATTAACTCCAAGTGATTATCATCAATTAATCACAAATTAATTACTTAATTAATTATTAATTAATCATTTAAATTTAATTAAATGATTCTTAACTCTTATATTATAAAGATTCTTAATTAAGAAAACATCATCTTAATTAAATCATTTATATTAACCAATAACTTTTCAAGGGTTAATAAATTTAATTACCTTAATTATCTTCACAAATTTATTTATCTTTAAATAATCAAAATTTATAATTTCTTAAATTATAATTGATTTCTAAAATTTAAACATTAAACCATATTTGAAAATAAAATATTTTAAAAGTCAATTATAATTAAATAATTTTAAATATTTAAACCAAACCTTTTTAAATCTTTAAAACATTCCATAATTACTAAATAAAAGTTAATACAAACTTAATTCAAACCTACACTAATTTTATTTTAAAACTTTCACATTTTATATATAAAAACTTGTTTAAAAACTTAACTTCAAACAAATTTAGTTTTATATTTAAACTTGTTTAACCTTTGGCTTAAACTTTAAACATTTTCAAAATCAAGTTTCTTTGGTTTCAAAATCTTAAAAAAACAATACTGTTAAATTTTTAAAAACATAAAGACTTCCTGTACACAACTAAACAAACCCTGCTCAAATCAAAAACACGAGCAAACTATAGCTATTACTCGTGTCGGCCCCGAGTAACCCATTCCTCAATCTAGCTTCGAGACAAAACATCACGAACCCGAGGTAGACTTCGAGCACAAACCATCTTCTCCCACAACCCACCTCAGAAGCACGTAACTGTGTTAACGTGCACGTCAACGTGCACGTCGCCGCCGGTCGACGGCGAACTCCACGCTGGGCTCCTCCAAGTTGCACTCGACCCCAACATCACAACGCACAACCCAGAAAACCCCATACAAATGAGAATCAAAATATCACTATCGAACCCAAATTGTTCGAACCACCATTGCCAGAAAATCCAACATCGCCATCGATCCTTGCCACAAGACGCCTCACCCTTCTCCCCGAAGCCTCGTTGCAACTTCCAGAATCTACGGCAACACACACGATCAACCCCGGTAGCCCCACGTCGACACAAAACCCAATGGAAACAACATCGGCATTCACAGCATACAAAACCCTACTCACCCAATTTTCGGCCAACCCCTTCGTCTAAAAATTCCAAAGTGATTTTTCTAACGGTCTCCGTTGCCCCCACCAACTTCGAGCTCAACCACGGCCTCAATTTCACCGTTGATCGCCGTCATACGACCAAAATGCCCCAAACTAAAAAACCCCAAATCCACACTAAAAACTAATCTAAAAATCATTATACATTCGTTAAAAATCATGATTTCCAGTATGTAATCCAACTATGAAATCAAAACTTAAATTTAGTTTGATACATTTTCGACCAAATTTAAGATTTACTGTAATTTTTGAATTCCTGAGCAATTGTTCTCTTTTAAATACCTAAATTATTTTTAGATAAGAGATCACATGATTACAATCAACCTTTGTTTACAATTCATAAGCTAGTTTGGATTAAAAATTGAATTATTGAATTTATAGAGAAGATGAAACCTGTTTCGTAACAACCCGTATATTTGGACCATTTAAATTGACAATAATCCTCACATGTCAACTTAAATAATACAAAACACGAATCATTATGGGATTATAAATACATAAATGTAAATGAGAATCAATACAACATCACAGTCATAGAACAGTCACAGAATAATGCAGCGGAAAATACATCGTCATAATAGCAGTTCATGAAGCTACTACAATAAAGTACGACAATGTCTAAACAAAAGGTGACTGAAAGGAAATACATAAATGTCCAACAGACACGGACATCAAAATAGACTGATAAAGATAAATGCTAAGTCATCAGCATCTTCAACCAACCTTGATCAGCAAACTGGATAGCTTCAGACTGACCCGAGCATATACAAAAGGAAACACTCGAGTCAGGACTCAAAATCTTATACAGGATAATCAAGTGCAGGGAATAAAGTTCATAACTCGAAGGTGAATAAAACATCTCTAAGGATCCGATAAACTATCTATATATACAATAGAATACGGTATGTAGATAATGTCTAATCAGTAAAGTACGATATTAAAATAGCGTTAAGGCATTACCATAATTCCCCTTAACACATTTTATAATGCCATAGTCTATACAGCACCGTAAACCCCACCGTAAACTAGTGGTTATCAGAGTGTACCCCATAGGTATAACACAAAACAAAACGTAGTAGTCACGAATAGGATAATCAGTATGACAAGGTACATGAGGCGATACCAACTAGGACACTAGAAGTTGCGGTATCCGGACTGATGTTGAGCATAGTAGCTACTATCTCAACACAGCGAAACAACACTCCCAAATCAAGGGGTGAACCCAAATCGAATCACAAAAGTAATAGATATGGTATCGAAGAAGCGTGCCCACTAGAGGTGGTGATCCTCAATGGCCCGGCGCGGCTCCTGTTTTAGTCATGTCAGGGGTCATCCAATATCGTTCTCTTTCTTCAGTCAACGCGTTCACCAAACCATCCACTTCATTCTGGATCAACACTTCGTGCGTAATAGTTATTAAAGTGGTTTTCGGTATCGACAGAGAGTATGTCCATTTCCGATCCCGGTCTCTTTAATAACTACGTATTTATTACCCGATGGTCGGTTAAATTATCGTTTAAACAAATCAAAGTCCAAAAGTCAAGGTGCAAATTTGACTTCCAAAATTTGACATTTTACGATTCAATTTATTTTAGATATTTTAAAACATATTTCCAAAGGCAATTTTCCGTTTAAACATTTGAGTTGACAATTTAAAATTAAGTATTCAAGTTACATTTAATAAGGTCTAAATGTCGCTTAATAAATTTAGTTCATAATCAACGAATTTACTTTAATGCTAAACTTAGTTTAAATTATTAAATCAAATTCTATTCATTTCACTTCATGTTCACATCCACTGTTATCATAAATTTGATTAAATCAACTTTATTAACTAAATTCCCCTTTCAAAACTTCGTTTGTTTTATTTACCGATTCAATTAAATTTTTAAATCAAAGAAGTCCATTTCCATTTACTATGTCCTGATTTGATTAATTCGTTAAATTTAAAATCATTTTAAATTTAAATATCACTAAGTTGTATCCATAAAACTTTAGTAAATTTTGTATTCCTCTTAAGTCAAATTTCTAAATTTTCAAATAAAATTTATACATGTTCCAAATCTATTTGATTAAAACCGAGTTTTAATCTACCTAACAATCTAATAAAAAAAATTAATTTATTAAATTCTAAACTTACTTGTTTCTAAATCTCATTTCGATTAAATTCATTTATTTCAACTTAAATCCCTTAAGTTCGTTATTAAATTTCCAAACAAATTGTTAAGTTCATTCCTTAAATTTAAAATATATTTCAATTTCGAAAATGGTTTTGTTGGCCAATCAGGTTTCTTATTTTTATTTTCTATCCTAGGCCAAGTTGTTTAATTCGGGTATTTATCATTTCAACCCAATATCATTCAATACAAAACAAAGCATAGCAAAGAGAACTTGCAGTGTGATAACTGGGATGGTGTCAAAGTAAATAAACAAGCAACAACAACCATACATAACAATTTATTAAATAATCCCGAAATAATGGTATTAACTTACATTTGTTGTTTATGCAAATTAATATAATTATTCCTAGAATCCACACTATCGTTTCATGCAGATTAAAGATTATCATGGTTTCCACTTGGTGTCTATTATCAAATTACTATATCAATCATACATTCAATGGTTCAAAGTGTAGTTAACGCTATTTATACGCGACGATTTATTCAACATTTAAAGGGGTCAAGTTCAACATATATAATCCATTTTAAATTGTTGACTATCCTATATCAATTTCAATTTCATATCAAATTTCACTTATATTAACAACCAAATTCATCATCACATAATAATTTTAGTGTCACAACTATTTGTCGTAAACTAGCAATATTCAAATTTAACTTGCATAGCGATTTACAATTTTTATTTCAACAATTCCAACAATCAACAATTTAACATCCAAATTAATATAAACAACAATTATCACTTGATTAACATAGCATAATAGATTGATTCGTGATTGAAATATTCACCTTGCGTGGTTGAAGAAGATGATGGCGAAGCACGAAGACGAATTGATAAAATAGACCCTAACAAGCACGACGCAAAATGAACACAACGATCAACAAATAATTTATCAAAAATTTGTTTATTGCAATATATATCGATTGAATATGCATATATAACCATACCGATCAACGGAGAAAAATAGATTCGACAAGCGGGGTGGAAATATCCTATGTTTCCGGATCAATAACGGGAGCTGGAATAAATGCAGCAAAGTTTATTAAAACACTTGCACTGCTTCTAAAATATATATGACGCTAAAACTACTGTATATTTATAAGTATTACGTAAAATAAAAAAAAAATCTAAAACAAAGTCAGAACCCACTACCAAAATTGTGAAACAAAGTTTATACAATAGTTCTGTACCCAAATTTATAACAACTGCCGTATAAACTATCTAGCTTTTCCAAACAACAGTGGACTCCTTTACGTATTAATATTCATATCATAACACACTGCTTTATTTTTATTTTTATTTTTTATTTTTTCTTTTAAAAAAACTGTATACAATTAAAGAGCAAGAGTGGGGGAAACGGGCTGGTGGTAGGGTAGTGGGTGTGGTGTGTGGAGGGTCCGGACGTGGCTGCAGGGGGCCGGCCGGTGGAATAGTGGGCGCGGGCCATGCGTGGTAGCCGTGGTTGCATGGGGCGGAGGCGGAGGCGGTTGAGGCTGTGGTCATGGCATGGGTGGCAGTGGGTGGTTGCGGTGGAGGTTAATTAAGGTAGGTGGTTGAGGAGGCTCGGTCGGTGACTCGGGTCAGGGGAAAGCGGTAGGGAGGGTGCAGACGGTGGCTGGGCAGTAGAGGCTGATGGGGTCGGTTGCTAGTAGTGGGGGTTTGCATGGGGCGGAGGCCCGTCAACTGGGGGAAAAGTAGGGGGTTGGGTGGTCGAGGGGAACTGGGGAGCTGGGGTAGGGACGTGCACTGCATGGGGCGGTGGCCGTGGACGCGGGAAGGCCGATAGGAGGGGGATGTGTGGGCGTGGGGTGGTTGCGGTGGAGGCCGGTAGGGTGAGTGGCGAAGTGGCAAGTCTGGGTTGGAGGCGGTGGTTGCATGGGCGGAGGCGGTTGCACCATGGGTGGCCGAGGGTGTGGAGAGGGGAGGTGGGCCGTGTATCTCAAAAAAAAAATATAATTAAAAAAAAAATATGAAGAGAAAGGAGGAGAGGTTGGGCGTACGTGTAGGTGAAAGGTTGAAGAAAAACAAAAGAAAAAATGTGAAAGAAGAAGAAAGAGAGAGGTGGGTTTTAGTTTACTGGGAGGACAATAAATAGCACAAGAATACGGGAAGGGAGAAAGAGAATGGAATTTGCAGAGGAGAGAAGACAGGGCTATCACGTAGGACCAGGACGAAGTGAAACAACGCAATTAATGAAACAGAATGTAGGCAGAGGGTTCAGCGCGCACAGTAAATGAAATGATGATTTTCACAATGGTGGCTATTTGTGTTCCCAAGGTAAGCTGAATGGCTCTAAAATTTTGAATGCTGGGAAGTTTGGTACCGGTTTGTGCTGCGTAATGGACCGGTTTGCGCTCCATTAAAATTTATAATTCGCAACGCCAAACTCCGATTGACACAAATAAATATACCTTTTGATCAGCGCATCGAGGCGGATACAACGGTATAAGGATATTGATGGTTCGACACCGTTTGCAAAGTGGTAAATCTTATTGAACCATTTGCATGAGCAAACATTTTAGCTAGCAATTAAAAGTGAAAATTGACGAAACGAAATGCGCCGTCAAGTTCAGAATATTTTCTTATGCAACATCGAGAAAAATATTTGAGTTCAGACGAAAGGAAATTTACACCAAAGATTTGAACTATAATGTAAATTCGACGAGCGTAATTTACTTCAATATTTTTCAACGAAATTTGGCGCACGCCTATGTCTATCTAGACGCATTCCAAGTTTGGATGGCAACGGAAGTTGTTTGTGAAAATTCGAATTTCTACATTAAATAAGCGATTTTAAAATTTGAAATTGGGTCTGAATTTCAGGGTCGTTACATTCTCCCCCACTCAAAACTTTTCGTCCCCGAAAAGGAACAAAGGAAAGAGTGGAAAAAAAATAAAAGAGATACGATGGATGTAGAATAGATTATTGAATAAAGTAAAGAATATACAATGGAATTCACCTTCAACAAACAATTCTGGATTAGAATCACGGACACTCTCCTCGGTTTCCCAAGTACTATCACGATCATCGGAACTCCATTGGACTTTGACTAGGCTAACCGACTTCCTTCTAAGCTGCTTCGTATCCCTATCAACAATACGAAGTGGTCTCCTCTCTATAGTCAAATCCGGCTCAATATCAACCTCATCTAACTGAGCAATAGGAATGGTCATGGATGGATCATGTACAACCTTCCGAAGATGTGAAACATGGAATACGTTGTGCACGCCCTCAAATTTCTCTGGCAGCGCAACTCTGTAGGCTAGTGTACCAATCCTTTTAGTGATAGTGAATGGTCCGACAAATCTTGGAGCGAGCTTCCCTCTACGACCAAATCAAATAACATTGTTCAAAGGTGATACTTTAAGAAATACCTCATCCTCAACTGGAATTTTAACTCTTTTCTACGCCTATCTACATAGCTCTTCTGCCTATCCTGTGCGGTCTTCATCTTCCTTTTGATCTCATTAACCTTCTCTGATGCTTCCATAATCATATCCGGGCCAAGAACTAATCGGTCACCAGGCTCAATCCAACAAGCTGGCGATTTGCATGGCCGTCCATATAAAGCTTCGAACGGTGCCATATCGATACTCGCCTGATTATAAAGATAGTTAAATTTCAATTCAATTTTACTTATTCAAATTGAAAATTTCTGATTACCGATAACTGTTGTTATAAGTGAATTCAACCAAATGGAGATGGTCTTCTCGAGATCCACCGAAATCAATAATGCAAGCTCGGAGCAGATCTTCCAAAATCTGATTTACCCTCTTAGTTTGGCCATCTGTTTGAGGATGATAAGCCGTACTCAGATTCAGTTTAGTGCCCAAGACGTCCTGAAATGCCTTCCACAATTTACTAGGGAACAAAGGATCTCTATCGCATACAATACTAGATGGAACTCCATGAAGTCTGACAATCTCTCTTATATAAATCTCGGCCAAACTCGAAGCAGTACGAGTGGTCTTAACAGGAATAAATGAGCAGATTTTGTCAACCTATCAACAATCACCCATATACTCTCGTTACCTTTTCTGGTCCTCGGTAATCCGTCAACGAAGTCCATAGAAATCTGGTCCCATTTCCAACACGGAATCTCTAGGGGTTGAAGTAATCCTGCCGTCTTTCGGTGATCGGCCTTGACTTGCTGGAAAGTGGTGCATCTACTGACATATATGGAAATATCTCTCTTCATCCCACTCCACCAATATAAACGCTTCATATTTCGATACATCTTGGTGACACCAGGATGGAATGAAAGTGATGACTGATGGTTCTCTTTAAGCACTTCTTGTCTCAATCCATCAACATTAGGAATACAAATATGGTTGTCAATCTTCAGAACTCCATTACTATCTATCTATGCTCCCACTTTACTGTCAGCATTTCCAACTCTACCAAGAACTAACTCCTTCATGCGATAAAGAAAGGTGTCATCATATTGCCTAGCTTTGATGTGATCCATAAGAGATGGGGAGATAACAAGCTGAAATAGCATGCCTTCTACAAGATTACAACATACAATGCTTTGCTACGGCTCAAAGCATCAGCTACAACAGTTGCTTCTCCAGGAGTATAATTGATGTCGAGATCATATGCAGCTAAGAACTCGAGCCATCGGACTTGTCTCTGGTTCAAATCCTTCTGAGAGAAAATATACCGCAAGGACTTATGATCCGTGAATAATTCAAATTTTGTCCCCAAAAGATGGTGCCTCCATAGTTTCAAAGCGAATACAACTGCAAGAAGCTCTAAATCATGTGTTGCATAGTTTACTTCATGTGTCTTCAACTGATGACCAGCATAAGCAATAACCCTTCCATTTTGCATAAGGACATCGCCTAAACCTTCTCGACAAGCATCGGTATAGACAGTTAATCCTTCACTCCCGTCAATTACCGCAAGAACTGGGGCTGAAGTTAACTTACGCTTCAACTCATTAAAAGCTGATTCACACTTCTCACTCCAAATAAACTTGACATCCTTTCGAGTTAAAGCAGTAAGTGGGGCAGAAATCCGAGCAAAGCGCTCAATGAATCTGCGATAATAACCGGCTAGGCCCAAGAAGCTACGGATATCAGTAGGAGTTTTGGGAGTCTCCCAATCCTGTAGATAAATTTTCAAATTAGAAAGGAATAAGATGGATCAAATAGAAATAACGAATAGGATAGAACTTACATTGATTACGGTGATCTTAGCTGGATCGACCGAAATCCCATTTTCAGAAACAATATGGCCAAGGACTCGTACTTCGTCTCGCCAGAAGCGGCATTTAGAGAACTTGGCTTTAAGCTGATGATTTCGGAGAGTTTCCAAAGCATAAGCAAGATGTGTCTCATGCTCTTTCTCATCTTTGGAGAAGACGAGAATATCATCAATGAAGACAAGAACAAACTTGTTAAGGACATCACGGAAGACACGATCCATTAAGTCGACGAAATAAGCAGGTGCGTTGGTCAAACCGAATGGCATAACCAACCATTCATAGAATCCATTCTCAATACGGAAAGCTGTCTTATGAATACTATCTTCTGCTACTCTGAGTTGGTGGAACCCACTGGCTAGATCAAGTTGTGAGAAAACTTTAGCTCCATGGAGCTGATCGAATAAATCATTGATGCGAGGCATCAGATAGCGGTTCTTGAGAGTGCGCTTGTTTAATTCCCGGTAATCAACACACATGCGAAGAGATCCATCTGATTTGGTGACAAAGACGACTGCGGCGCCCCATTCAGAGAAACTTCTCCTGATCAAACCCTTAGCAAATAGATCATCAATTTGGGTTTTAAGTTCAGCTTTTTCTTTAGGAGCCATCCTTCTGTGAGGGAGAACTACGGGAGTAGCTCCGGGAATAAGGTCAATGCGGAAATCGATCTCTCGCTTTGGCGGTAGAGAGTCGACCTCTCCAAATACATCGGGAAATTTTTGAACAATAGGAGTAGTACTAAGGTCATCCGGGTGAGCATCGAGAGAGAATATGAAGCTTCCGGCATATTTCTGAGGTGATTTGCATTCGATGACAAGCGGTAGACCCTTGTCATTGACTAGCGAAACAGATCGAGCTTTGCAAGAAATAACAGCATCAAATTTTCTTAACCAATCAGCACCCAACAAAATGTCAAATGCTACGAAGCCAAGCACATAAAAATCCCAAGTGAATCGATATCTTCCATACAAAAGCACAACCTCTTTACAAATTCGACTGAGGTTGGCAAGTCCTCCAATAGGGTTGGAGACACATAAGGAAGTAGTAGCAAGAGTAGGTTCTAATTTGAGCTTATTACAAAGATCAATAGATATGAAGCTAAGAGATGCACCAGTATCGAATAATACCCTAACAGGTAAATCACGAAATGAAAAAGTACTTCGTAAGGTACCTCGGTCATCCTGAGCAGGTGGTGGAAGTGGTGCAGGAGTGGTGACAGCATATACTCCTGATGGTGTGCCTTTCTTCCTCAATGGACAGTCTCTCTTGAAGTGACCTGGCTGGAGGCAGACATGGCATAAATCATTCCTCATCTGAGGAGGTGGTGGAATAGCAGCTCCAGTGGATGGACAACTATTAGCATAATGGCCCTTCTTATCGCACTTGAAGCAAGTGATCTTAGCAAGGTCGATTGGGCTTTTCTGGGCATATCCCAATCCTGTAGTCTTTTTCCAAGCTTTCTTTTGTTGATCAAAGTTCATCTTCCTCTTTCCGAGCTGGCTGGAAGAGGGCTGAGTAGGACGGGCCTTGGCAGTGGGTCCCCTAGGTTTTGCCTCATATCGAAGAGCATAGTCAACAAGCTCTGTGAAGATGCAGTGAGTGTGGCCAGTAAGCAAGTCATAATACTCTGGTCTAGCTCCCATAATGAACTTCTCATTCTTTAGAAGTGGTGTATCGATCAATCTCGGGCCAAACTTGGAGAGTTCGTTGAATTTCGTCTCATATTCAGAAAAAGTCATACTGCCTTTCTTAAGATCCATAAAAGCTCTATAAAGTTGGGTTTTCCCAGCATCGGGCATTCATTGAGCCGAGAAAGTATCCCTAATCAAAGATAGACTAGATAAATAACATCTCAAAGATTGAGAGAAGAATTTAGACTACGAAATCCAAATAAATTTATACCTAAACTGGGCCCAAGTGATGGTGTTCTCCTCGATACGAGAAGTAACTAATTCCCACCAATCTTGCGCGGCATCCTGAAGTTGCCACGCAGCAAGATGACGTTTCTGAGCATCTGTGATCTCCAATCCAGAAAATATCTTCTCTAAGCCTTTGAGCCATTGCTGAGCCTCGATAGTACCCTCGGATCTAGAAAACTTAGTACCACCTAGATGTGTATACTCCTTGCTAAGAGTGGTGAATTTGACTGGAGCTGGGACGGCAGGTGCATCCCGGGCAGGACCATGACCTCTTCATCCCCTATTGTTCCTTCCGGTGATCATCCTGAAATATCGAAAGAGATTTAGAACCAAGGATAGAAAATCATACAGCTTGAAGAAAAATCTAATGAACGAATCAAAGAAGTTTGAATTTTAGGATCTAGATATTGAATCGATTCTCCCCATTCTAGGGTGTTGCTACCCTATCTGTAATGAGTTTATATGATCCCAAACTAAGGTTTTTAGGGAAACCAAAGCTCTGATACAACCTGTAACAACCCGTATATTTGGACCATTTAAATTGACAATAATCCTCACACGTCAACTTAAATAATACAAAACACGAATCATTATGGGATTATAAATACATAAATGTAAATGAGAATCAATACAACATCACAGTCATAGAACAGTCACAGAATAATGCAGCGGAAAATACATCGTCATAATAGCAGTTCATAAAGCTACTACAATAAAGTACGACAATGTCTAAACAAAAGGTGACTGAAAGTAAATACATAAATGTCCAACAAACACGGACATCAAAATAGACTGATAAAGATAAATGCTAAGTCTTCAGCATCTTCAACCAACCTTGATCAGCAAACTGGATAGCTTCAGACTGACCCGAGAATATACAAAAGGAAACACTCGAGTCAGGACTCAAAATCTTATACAGGATAATCAAGTGCAGGGAATAAAGTTCATAACTCAAAGGTGAATAAAACATCTCTAAGGATCCGATAAACTATCTATATATACAATAGAATACGGTATGTAGATAATGTCTAATCAGTAAAGTACGATATTAAAATAGCGTTAAGGCGTTACCATAATTCCCCTTAACACATTTTATAATGCCATAGTCTATACAGCACCGTAAACCCCACCGTAAACTAGTGGTTATCAGAGGGTACCCCATAGGTATAACACAAAACAAAACGCAGTGGTCGCGAATAGGATAATCAGTATGACAAGGTACATGAGGCGATACCAACTAGGATACTAGTAGTTGCGTGATCCGGACTGATGTTGAGCATAGTAGCTACTATCTCAACACCGCGAAACAACACTCCCAAATCAAGGGGTGCACCCAAATCGAATCACAAAAGTAATAGATATGGTATCGAAGAAGAGTGTCTGCTAGAGGTGGCGATCCTCAATGGCCCGGCGCGGCTCCTGTTTTAGTCATGTCAGGGGTCATCCAATATCGTTCTCTTTCTTCAGTCAACGCGTTCACCAAACCATCCACTCTGGATCAATACTTCGCGCGTAATAGTTATTAAAGTGGTTTTCGGTATCGACAAAGAGTATGTCCATTTTCGATCGCGGTCTCTTTAATAACTACGTATTTATTACCCGATGGTCGGTTAAATTATCGTTTAAACAAATAAAAGTCCAAAAGTCAAGGTGCAAATTTGACTTCCAAAATTTGACATTTTACGATTCAATTTATTTTAGATATTCTAAAACATATTTCCAAAGGCAATTTTCCATTTAAACATTTGAGTTGACAATTTAAAATTAAGTATTCAAGTTCGATTTAATAAGGTCTAAATGTCGCTTATTAAATTTAGTTCATAATCAACGAATTTACTTTAATGCTAAACTTAGTTTAAATTATTAAATCAAATTCTATTCATTTCACTTCATGTTCACATCCACTGTTATCATAAATTCGATTAAATCAACTTTATTAACTGAATTCCCCTTTCAAAACTTCATTTGTTTTATTTACCGATTCAATTAAAATTTTAAATCAAAGAAGTCCATTTCCATTTACTATATCCTGATTTGATTAATTAGTTAAATTTAAAATCATTTTAAATTTAAATATCACTAAGTTATATCCATAAAACTTTAGTAAATTTTGTATCCCTCTTAAGTCAAATTTCTAAATTTTCAAATAAAATTTATACATGATCCAAATCTATTTGATTAAAACCGAGTTTTAATCTACCTAACAATCTAATAAAAAAAATTAAATTATTAAATTCTAAACTTACTTGTTTCTAAATCTCATTTCGATTAAATTCATTTATTTCAACTTAAATCCCTTAAGTTCGTTATTAAATTTCCAAACAAATTGTTAAGTTCATTCCTTAAATTTAAAATATATTTCAATTTCGAAAATGGTTTTGTTGACCAATCGGGTTTCTTTTTTTTATTTTCTATCCTAGGCCAAGTTGTTTAATTCGGGTATTTATCATTTCA
Organism: Allium cepa; assembly: GCA_030765085.1. Taxonomy (NCBI): domain Eukaryota; kingdom Viridiplantae; phylum Streptophyta; class Magnoliopsida; order Asparagales; family Amaryllidaceae; genus Allium; species Allium cepa. The sequence goes on from CM060941.1 coordinate 834,982,098, forward strand.
ACCCAATATCATTCAATATAAAACAAAGCATAGCAAAGGGAACTTGCAATGTGATAACTGGGATGGTTGTCAAAGTAAATAAACAAGCAATAGCAACCATACATAACAATTTAACAATTTATTAAATAATCCCAAAATAATCGTATTAACTTACATTTGTTATTTATGCAAATTAATATAATTATTCCTAGAATCCACACTATCGTTTCATGCAGATTAAAGATTATCATGGTTTCCACTTGGTGTCTATTATCAAATTACTATATCAATCATACATTCAATGGTTCAAAGTGTAGTTAACGCTATTTCTACGCGACGATTTATTCAACATTTAAAGGGGTCAAGTTCAACATATATAATCCATTTTAAATTGTTGACTATCCTATATCAATTCCAATTTCATATTAAATTTCACTTATATTAACAACCAAATTCAACATCACATAATAATTTTAGTGTCACAACTATTTGTCGTAAACTAGAAATATTCAAATTTAACCTGCATAGCGATTTACAATTTTTATTTCAACAATTCCAACAATCAACAATTTAACATCCAAATTAATATAAACAACAATTATCACTTGATTATCATAGCATAATATATTGAGTCGTGAATGAAATATTCACCTTGCGTGGTTGAAGAAGATGATGGCGAAGCACAAAGACGAATAGATAAAATAGACCCTAACAAGCACGATGCAAAATGAACACAACGATCAACAAATAATTTATCAAAAATTTGTTTATTGCAATATATATCGATTGAATATGCATATATAACCATACCGATCAACGAAGAAAAATAGATTCGACAAGCGGGGTGGAAATAGCCTATGTTTCCGGATCAATAGCGGGAGCTGGAATAAATGCAGCAAAGTTTATTAAAACACTTGCACTGCTTCTAAAATATATATACTGCTAAAACTACTGTATATTTATTACTATTACGTAAAACAAAAAAAATCTAAAACAAAGTCAAAACCCACTACCAAAATTGTGAAACAAAGTTTATACAACAGTTCTGTACCCAAATTTATAACAGCTGCCGTACAAACTATCTAGCTTTTCCAAACAACAGTGGACTCCTTTACGTATTAATATTCATATCATAACACACTGCTTTATTTTTATTTTTATTTTTTATTTTTTCTTTTAAAAAAAACTGTATACAATTAAAGAGCAAGAGTGGGGGAAACGGGCTGGTGGTAGGGTAGTGGGTGTGGTCTGTGGAGGGTCCGGACGTGGCTGTAGGGAGCCGGCCAGTGGAACAGTGGGCGCGGGCCATGCGTGGTAACCGTGGTTGTATGGGGCAGAGGCGGTGGCGGTGCATGCTGTGGTCATGGAGTGGGTGGCAGTGGGTGGTTGTGGTGGAGGTTAGTTAAGGTAGGTGGTTGAGGAGGCTCGGCCGGTGGCTCGGGTCAGGGGAAAGCGGTAGGGAGGGTGCAGACGGTGGCTGGGCAGTGGAGGCTGATGGGGTCGGTTGCTGGTAGTGGGGGTTTGCATGGGGCGGAGGCCGGTCAACTGGAGGAAAAGTAGGGGGTTGGGTGGTCGAGGGGAACTGGGGAGCTGGGGTAGGGACGTGCACTGCATGGGGCGGTGGCTGTGGACGCCGGGAGGCCGATAGGAGGGGGATGTGTGGGCGTGGGGTGGTTGCGGTGGAGGCCGGTAGGGTGAGTGGCGAAGTGGCAAGTCTGGGTTGAAGGCGGTGGTTGCATGGGCGGAGGCGGTTGCAGCATGGGTGGCCGAGGGTGTGGGGAGGGGAGGCCGGCCGTGTATCTCAAAAAAAAAAATATAATTAAAAAAATATGAAGAGAAAGGAGAAGAGGTTGGGCGTACGTGTGGGTGAAAGGTTGAAGAAAAACAAAAGAAAAAATGTGAAAGAAGAAGAAAGGGAGGGGTGGGTTTTAGTTTACTGGGAGGACAATAAATAGCACAAGAATACGGGAAGGGAGAAAGAGAATGGAATTTGCAGAGGAGAGAAGACAGGGCTATCACGTAGGAGCAGGACAAAGTGAAACAACACAATTAATGAAACAGAATGTAGGCAGAGGGTTCAGCGCGCACAGTAAATGAAATGATGATTTTCACAATGGTGGCTATTTGTGTTCCCAAGGTCAGCTGAATGGCTGTAAAATTTTAAATGCTGGGAAGTTTGGTACCGGATTGTGCTGCGTAACGGACCGGTTTGCGCTCCGTTAAAATTTATAATTCGCAACGCCGAACTCCGATTGACACAAATAAATATACCGTTTTGATCAGCGCGTCGAGGCAGATACAACGGTATAAAGATATTGATGGTTCGACACCGTTTGCAAAGTGGTAAATCTTATTGAACCATTTGCATGAGCGAACATTTTAGCTAGCAATTAAAAGCGAAAATTGACGAAACGAAATGCGCCGTCAAGTTCAGAATATTTTCTTACGCAACATCGAGAAAAATATTTGAGTTCGGACGAAAGGAAATTTACACTAAAGATTTGAACTAAAATGTAAATTCGACGAGCGTAATTTACTTCAATATTTTTCAACTAAATTTGGCGCACGCCTATGTCTATCTAGACGCATTCCAAATGTGAAGTTTGGATGGCAACGGAAGTTGTTTGTGAAAATTCGAATTTCTACATTAAATAAGCGATTTTAAAATTTGAAACTCGGTCTGAATTTTAGGGTCGTTACATGTTTTATAACTCGTAGTAACAAATTAAACTATATAGTATTCAAACACAAATATTTCAGACATGCATTCAATTTAAATTCAAATAATTCATCAACATCATGATGTTCAACACAAGATCGAAATGAGATTTAGAATCAAGAACTATTTTTAAAATTCCTTTTACTCACCTTTTAATTGCAGAAGATAAAAACTGTTATTTTGTTTCCATGCTTGAAATTTATTTGCACGTTGATTTTGTTGCTTGTTGATTCTAGATTGCATGTTGATGGATCTTCCTGCTGTACTTTCTCGCTTTGCATATTTACATTGATGAAGAATTGGCATTTGATTTGAATTTCCAGATTGAAGCTTCCAGGTTCTACAGATTTTACAGTTTCTTCTTTTCCAGATTTTTTTTTACAGATTTTCTTTTTTTGTTCCTTTCTGATCTGTATTCATTTTTGTTGAAGATAAGAAAAAGATCTTGCTGAAGAATAAAACTCTTCTTTTTATTATTTACAATTTAATTTTTAAATTGAATAAATAAAAGATTGACATTTGTCATTTTAATGCTTTAAGGATCCTACACATATGCATATGATTAACAAGTGTCTTTAATATACACTATAATGTTTACAAGTGTTAACATGTTAAATTAATATTTACAAATGTTATTTTCTAATGTTTTATTAATTTTTTTAAATGTTATTTTCTTTTTAATAATTTATTTAAGCTATACACAAGTATTTATGCAATATTTAGATAATTATAAAATGTGAATTTATTTTATATAAATAAGCTTTGGATTTCAATAAATATTCATGTGAATTCAAATGAACTTTATTAACAAATAACTTATGCTTTTGATTCAATCTATATAACATGTGTTTATGAATTTGAGAAATTAAACGTAACTCCTTATATAAAAATTATAAAACAATATTATCTTATGATAAAATTAAAACAAATGAACTTTTAATTTAAATCTTATTTAGAACTTAAGTACAAAATATATATGTATCTATATTAAATAAGAAATTAACTTTATTATAAAAATTTGAATCTCAAATATCATTCCAAAAGCATTAAATCAAATAAACATTTCAAATTACAAAACGATATATTTATTAAAGTTTGCAAATACTTATTAAGTTCAAATCAATACAATTTCCCACTTCTAATATATACAAATATATATATATATATATATATATATATATATCAAATGGAAAACATGCTAACATTATATTTGATAATTACTGTATTAAATCATAAAACAAATTTCAGATCACAATATATACATTCATATATATTATAATTTGAATAGATAGCTTTTATTACTTAAAAACTTCCTATTTACAAGATATATCAATATATATATATATATATATATATTATATGTAGAAAATATTTTTGATTAGCTTTTGAAAAATAAATCTTACCCATTTTAAATTGCCAAAATAAATATTTCCAAATTAAAATATTATAAATTTTAAAAAGAATTAAACTTGCCAAATTTTATATTGTTAAGAAAAATGTTAATAGATATTATCAATTATTATTATCAGCCTTTAAAATAATTTTAACTTGTCAATTTATAATAAAAATGATCAAATCAATTTAATTATTATCAAAGATTATTAAATTGATATTGCTGAAAATTCCGGGTCGTCACATTCCTTCCCCCTTAAAAGAATTTCGTCCACGAAATTTAAAAGCAAAGTTAATTTAATAACCCAACAAAAGAATTAAAATTTCAAATAGCAATCACACAATCAATCATAGTAACCAATTCAAACAAACAATCTTAACTATCCAGAGAAAATTCTGAACAGAACTTCCTAATATTATCAAGAGTTTTCCAGGTACCTATACTGGAATACTCGCTCTACAGGACCTTAAGAAACTACACTACTATAACCAAAAACTCCCTCATCTGAACCTTCAAATCTGAACAAGATATCAGACTAAACTCAAGACCAGCCCAACTACCAGATCCTTCTGAACTGCTGATTCTATCACTCGATGAATCATACACATATTCCTCAGAGATATGTAAAATAAAATGAATTCCAGCTATTCGAACTGGCAATTCCACCTTGTAGATCAAAATCTAATCTCAAGAGAACACACAAAAACCTCAAAATACTTCCAGAGCTAGCTCTCTAGTTTTTACCCATCTTATATCTCTTTTGATCGGATAAAACTAAAACAATATCCAAATTCCAACTTCACATTCCAAATCTCCTTAATTCTTAACTGCATAACTCTTCCAATGCTCCTGAGTCACCTTCAACTTTCCTGATCAGCTTAACCCTTGCTGATTGCTTCATGAACAAAAAGGACCAAAATCAAATCAATCTCCAGATCCTTCTCAACAAAAATAGATCTCTTAAAAATTTGCTGAAATCCAAAACACAACTCTATACCACAAGCATTAGTGGACTTCATACCTACCTCTTATCTGGATTAGCCAAACAGTTACACTTGACAACCTTACCTTCCAATCCAGAAAATTTCTTTATACATGGATTTCCTGTAGAAATCCTTTAATCCAAGAAAACTGCAAGTCCCGGTTGCTCCCATACTAGAACAACTGTTATCTCACTTCTGCTGCACAGCTCTGATCTGGAGTAGATAAGAATGTTATCGAAGATGTCGAGCACAAACTTTCTCCAAACCCTGCTCATCCGACTCATAAAATCTTAGTGGCCACCACTTAATCAAAATATCCAGCAGAATCTTAACTAGAACTAGATGATCAATCCCTTCTCCAAAGAAACTTGAGCTGCCTCACCAACTTCTTCTCGCTCTAGGAGTCATCCCTCTACATGGTTGAACCATCGGTATTTCTCCTCGAATCCAAGTCGATAAGAAAACTCAATCTCCGATTCGAGTAAACTTCTAAACTCCTCAAAAACATCAAGATAATCTGTGACTATTTTAAATAGCTTTCACCTCCACTTGAGATTCCTCAATTCCCAACCCAAAAGAATACTCAAAGATTTCCCAAACTGATCGCAAGTCACTTTTGTGATCTTACTTAGTTCAGATTCCAAAGAATTATCTTCCCAACTAGAACAGCATTCCTAATCAAGATCAATCTTCAGGAATGGCTTACCTATCAGAAAACTAATAGATCACTCCCACAAATATCCTGCTCTGCTGGGTCTCCCGAAGAAATGGATAAGGTTTCACTATCTGCCTGATCTGCCGATAGTAGAATCTCGAAGATTTCAGAATCGTCGAAGAAATAGATTCACGCTGCTGCTTCCAAACTTCACTTCAACGATATTGCTAAGCCAAAAGATCATCCTTAACCAAATACTCCTCTAAACACAAAACTATCACCTAAATCCACCAAAACTCCTTGAGACGGGTAGATATCTCCTCAAGAAACTCGGCTCCAAACTAACACCAGTCACTTGTTCTCTTAAGGAAAAAAAATGAGACCATGTCCGAAATGAGGTAACTCATTGACCTTAGTCTCATACTTCAAAATAGATAAGACACCCAACCTTACTTAAGATCCAGAAAATCTCTAAACATCTGAATCTTCTCTGCAGTAGGCATCAACTGTTCCTTCAACACCATTTAAATTTTGCTTCGGAATAACATCTTCAAAACCATCTATAGATACAGTGCCCCACCACACAGTTATTCCTTCCTGAAGTCACCAAGATACCATCACCTGCTTCTACTCAGCTGATAAATTCAACTCTTGGAAATCCCGCTCACTCGAGAGCAAATCAACCTCACACTCCCAGAATATACATTAATTCTTGAAAAGACTTCCTCTGGGATAAATGAAATCCTTTCACCAATGTACAAAGCTTATTGAGACGTTATTAGGTCTACAATCTCGACAGATATACCTACAACCACAACATATGAGCCTCTTCCACTAGTGGTATAACCTATGTTGGAAAATCCAAACAGATAACCCAACAGATTAGGTAGATATACAAATATGTATATATATATATAAGTATATAAAAATTACAAGCACACTCTCTCAAGATAGACACCACTCCAGAGCCTAGGTATTCACTCAACCTAACGCTCTGATACCAACTGTAGCGACCCGACATTCTAACACCAGAAAGACGCATCACTATTTAAGAAAGAAAGAGATAGAAGAAGTAAAGAAAGAGAAGAAAGAAAAACAACACATCAGAAATCTCACAGCGGAACGAATGAAATATAATATATAACATATATATATATATTATCATATACATCAGAGTTCACAGCTATACATCATAATTTAGACTGTTATAACATTTCTGTCTAATATACAATACAAGAACATCAATATAGAACAACACACAGCGGAAACTCTAACTATATCTACACGCTAAAGCTGCCTGCTTCAAAGTTCCTCCAGAATTCGTCAATAATAACCTGAATCACTTGACTACTCATACAGAATATGAGTACCCAAGAGTTTAATAAAAAAGAAAATAAACACTCGGGTCAGATAGGGGTCTGGTGTGAGTAAACGGTTTAAAGTTGCTTAACTTTAGAAAATCCTTTGAAAAGAAAAGGTATCACGTAAGACTTCCAACACATAAACATGGAAAAGTTTTTACCTTACGCAACCAAAACATTTGATAGGAAATCCAGTGATATTATAATAGTGTCTAGGGTTTTCAAGTAAATATGAAATAGCCGAAATTGTTACATTTATTAAATTCCAGCTACTAGCCACAAAAGTGGGTAATACAAACAAAACCGTATGGTCTCGTAGGAAGAATGGGTTTCCATCAATGGCAGGGCTATTGGGGTACCGCCCGTCACGGTACGTGGCCTAGATCACCGTACCAAGGAGCCACCCTAACTCCCCTGCAACACAAGGCCGGGACCATTCCTTACTGAACATTCCCGAACAAGACCACCCCGTAGTTGGCTGCAGATCCAACTGCCTACAAAGAAGAAATAAAAAGGGACATCTAGACAGGGATGAATCTCGTCCTACTTGGGCATGACCCACTTAACCTTGCTGCACCTCCCCTGTTTTAGACATTCCCGGTTGATGAGGCTTGAGGCTGCGATTACCTTTGTAGGACACATCTATCTTAGAATGCTCATCGTCCACCTGACGATGTTCTGAAAGCATTCAATCCATACAAGTCCATTCCGCATTCGAACGGAACCGAAGGCACTATCTCATTGCACTCATTTTGGAATCACCCTCAGAGTCAACGACCATTGCCCTTGCACTCTGAATTACCATCTCGAACCTGTAAGTACTATTTCCGTCAAATCATCATGGAATCACCCCCAGAGTTATACTGATGAATAGTTCTTACACCTCGAGTCTTCACTTGCACTCCACTTGGATTCACGACCTAACGTTTGTTTTGGATCGGTGTGGTTTTCGTATATCCAAATATGGAAACCCGATCCCGGTCTCACCGAATCCAAACGCCATTTTAATGTCCAAGTTGTACTTAAGGCTTTTAAACAGTAGATATTCAGAATATCACTTAAGCATAAATGGATGATTCACGTTTCACAAATAGATAATCCACTATTATCACATTCATCCATACATATCACAAGCAGCATATATATCATGTTCATATCATCACATATCAACCAACGACATACGATATCGTCCAATATCATTAACTCATCCAATGATATTTATCAATCAATCATTAACCATCCATAAACAAGTTTGATCCAAACTTAATTAATTTAATTCATCCTTAATTAAATTAATTCATACTTGGATTATCATCAATCCAGCTTACTTATTCATTAATTAATTACAAATTAATTAACTAACATCACTTAATTCTCCATTTTAAATTAATCATCCTTGATTAATTACTACTTAATTATTTTAAGTAATTATTCCTTAATTTCAATATTAATTAATCATCTTGATTAATTACTTCTTAATTATCCTAGTAATTATCTCTTAATTACCCTTTTTAAATTAATCACATTTGATTAATTATTATTTAATTACCTTGATAATTATTCCTTGATTATCCTTTAATTAATCACACCTGATTAATCACTTTTGAGTCAATCACACTTGATTAATTACTTTTGATTAATTACTTTTAACCACACTTGATTATTTCTTTTAATTGCATTTAGTAATTAAAACTTAATTATAAATTAATTATTCTTTTATTATTAATTAATTAATTATTTCCATTAATTAATGATTACTTCCATTAATAAAATTTCTTCCTTAATTAATTACTTTAATAAGTAATTAATCACTTAATTAATTACTCTTAATCCTTTTATTAATTAACCATTAATTAAATAATTTAAACCTTTAACTAATTTTATTAAATAATTCTTTAATTAATAACTCAAGTGATTAACCATTAATTACATCCACTTAATTACTTTCATAAAGTAATTATCTTTTACTTAATTACTTCATGTAATTAACCACTTAACTACTTCACCAGTAATTATACTTAATTTACTCCAAGTGATTATCATCAATTAATCACAAATTAATTACTTAATTAATTATTAATTAATCATTTAAATTTAATTAAATGATTCTTAACTTCTTATATTATAAAGATTCTTAATTAAGAAAACATCATCTTAATTAAATCATTTATATTAACCAATAACTTTTCAAGGGTTAATAAATTTAATTACCTTAATTATCTTCACAAATTTATTTATCCTTAAATAATCAAAAATTATAATTTCTTAAATTATAATTGATTTCTAAACTTTAATCATTAAACCTTATTTGAAAATAAAATATTTTAAAAGTCAATTATAATTAAACAATTTTAAATATTCAAATCAAACCATTTTAAATCTTTAAAACATTCCATAGTTACTAAATAAAAGTTAATACAAACTTGATTCAAAACTACACTAATTTTATTTTAAAACTTTCATATTTTATATATAAAAACTTGTTTAAAAACTTAACTTTAAACAAATTTAGTTTTATATTTAAACTTGTTTAACCTTTAGTTTAAACTTTACTCATTTTCAAAATCAAGTTTCTTTGGTTTCAAAATCTTAAAAAAACAATACTGTTAAATTTTTAAAAACTTAAAAACTTCCTGCACCCAACTAAACAAACCCTGCTCAAATCAAAAACACGAGCAAACTATAGCTATTACTCGCATCGGCCCCGAGTAACCCATTCCTCAATCTAGCTTCGAGACAAAACATCACGAACCCGATGTAGACTTCAAGCACAAACCATCTTCTCCCACAATCCACCTCAGAAGCACGTAACTATGCACGTTAACGTGCACGTCGCCGCCGGTCGACGGCGAACTCCACGCCGGCCCCCTCGAAGTCGCACTCGACCCCTACATCTCAACGCAAAAACCAGAAAACCCCATACAAATGAGAATCAAAATATCACTATCGAACCCACTGTTCGAACCACCATTGCCAGAAAATCCAACATCGCCGTTGATCCTTGCCACTAGATGCCTCACCCTTCTCCCCGAAGCCTCATTGCAAATTCCAGAATCTACGGCAACACACACGATCAACCTCGGTGGCCCCACGTCGACATAAAACACAATGGAAACAACATCGGCATTCACAGCATACAAAACCCTACTCACCCAATTTCCGGCCAACCCCTTCGTCTAAAAATTCCAAAGTGATCTTTCTGATGGTCTCCGTTGCCCCCTCCAACTTCGAGCTCAACCACGGCCTCAATTTCACCGTTGATCGCCGCCATACGACCAAAATGCCCAAAAATGAAAAAACCCAAATCCACACTAAAAACTAATCTAAAAATCATTATACATTCGTTAAAAATCATGATTTACAGTATGTAATCCAACCATGAAATCAAAACATAAATTTGTTTTGATAAATTTTCGACCAAATTTGAGATTTACTGTAAATTTTGAATTCCTAAGCAATTGTTCCCTTTTAAATTCCTAAAATTATTTTTAGATAAGAGATCACATGATTACAATCAACCTTTGTTTACAATTCATAAGCTAGTTTGGATTAAAATTGAATTATTGAATTTATAGAGAAGATGAAACCTGTTTTATAACTCACAGTAACAAATTAAACAATACAGTATTCAAACACAAATATTTCAGACATGCATTCAATTTAAATTCAAATAATTCATCAACATCATGATGTTCAACACAAGATCAAAATGAGATTTAGAATCAAGAACTATTTTAAAATTCCTTTTACTCACGTTTTAATTGCAGAAGATAAAAACTATTATTTTGTTTCCAGGCTTGAAATTTATTTGCATGTTGATTTTGTTGCTTGTTGATTCTAGATTGCATGTTGATGGATCTTCCTGCTGTACTTTCCAGATTTGCATATTTGCATTGATGAAGAATTTGCATTTGATTTGAATTTCCAGATTGAAGCTTCCAGGTTCTATGGATTTTACAGTTTCTTCTTTTCCATACTTCTTTTTACAGATTTTCTTTTTTTTCTTTCTGATCTGTATTCATTTCTGTTGAAGATAAGAAAAAGATCTTGCTGAAGAATAAAACTCTTCTTTTTATTATTTACAATTTAATTTTTAAATTAAATAAAAAAAGGTTGACATTTGTCATTTTAATGCTTTAAGGATCTTACACATATGCATATGATTAACAAGTGTCTTTAATATACACTATAATTTTATAAGTGTTAAAATGTTATTAATATTTACAAATGTTATTTTCTAATGTTTTATTAATGTTTTTAAATGTTATTTTCATTTTAATAATTTATTTAAGCTATAAGCAAGTATTTATGCAATATTTAGATAATTATAAAATGTGAATTTATTTTATATAAATAAGCTTTAGATTACAATAAATATTCATGTGAATTCAAATAAACATTTATTAACAAATAACTTATACTTTTGATTCAATCTATATAACATGTGTTTATAAATTTGAGAAATTAAATTTAACTCCTTATATAAAAAATTTAAAATAATTTTATCTTATGATAAAATTAAAATGAAAGAATATTAAAACAAACGAACTTTTAATTTGAATCTTATTTAGAACATAAGTAAAAAAAAATATATGTATCTATATTAAATAAGAAATTAACTTTGTTATAAAAATTTAAATCTCAAATATCATTTCAAAACCATTAAATCAAATAAACATTTCAAATTACAAAATGATATATTTATTAAAGTTTGCAGATACTTATTAAGTTCAAATCAATACAATTTCCCATTTCAAATATATATATATATATATATATATATATGTACACACACACACATATCAAATGGAAAACATTCTAACATTGTATTTGATAATTACTGTATTAAATCTTAAAAAAAATTGCAAATCATCATATATATTATAATTTGAATAGACAGCTTTTATTACTTAAAAACTTCCTATTTACAAGATATATCAATATATATATATATATATTATAAGTAGAAAATATTTTTGATTAGCTTTTGAAAAATAAATCTTACCCATTTTAAATTGCCAAAATAAATATTTCCAAATTAAAATATTATAAATTTTCAAAAGAATTTAACTTGCCAAATTTTATATTGTTAAGAAAAATGTTAATAGATATTATCAAATTATTATTACCAGCCTTTAATATAATTTTTACTTGCCAATTTATAATAAAAATGATCAAATCAATTTAATTATTATCAAAGATTATTAAATTGATATTGCTCAAAATTCTGGGTCATCACATTCTTCCTCCCTTAAAAGAATTTCATCCCCGAAATTTAAAAGCAAAGTTAATTTAATAACCCAGCAAAAGAATTAAAATTTCAAACAGCAATCGCACAATCAATCATAGTAACCAATTCAAACAAACAATCTTATCTATCTAGACAAAATTCTGAATAGAACTTCCTAATATTATCAAGAGTTTTCCAGGTACCTATACTGGAATACTCGCTCTACAGGACCTTAAGAAACTACACTACTATAACCAAGAACTCCCTCATCTGAACCTTCAAATCTAAACAAGATATCAGACTAAACTCAAGACCAGCCCAACTACCAGATCCTTCTGAATTGCTGATTCTATCACTCGATGAATCGTACACATACTCCTTAGAGATATGTGAAATATAATGAATTCCAGCTATTCGAACTGGCAATTCCACACTGTAGATCAAAATCTGATCTCCAGAGAACACAGAAAAACCTCAAAATACTTCCAGAGCTTGATCTCTAGTTTTTACCCATCTTATATCTCTTTTGATCTGATAAAACTAAAACAATATCCAAATTCCAACTTCACATTCCAAATCTCCTCAATTCTTAACTGCGTAACTCTTCCGATGCACCTGAGTCACCTTCAACTTTCCTGATCAGCTTAACCCTTGCTGATTGCTTCATGAACAAAAAGGACCAAAATCAAATCAATCTCCAGATCCTTCTCAACAAAAATAGATCTCTCAAAAATTTGTTGAAATCCAAAACACAACTCTATACCACAAGCATTAGTGGACTACAGACCTACCTCTTATCTGGAATAGCCAAACAGTTGCACTTGACAACCTTATCTTCCAATCCAGAAAATTTCTTTATACATGGATTTCCTGTAGAAATCCTTTAATCCAAGAAAACTGCAACTCCCGGTTGCTCCCATACTAGGACAACTGTAATCTCGCGTTTGCTGCACAACTCTGATCTGGAGTAGATAAGAATGTTATCGAAGAACTCGAGCATAAACTTTCTCTAAACCCTGCTCATCCAACTCATAAAATCTTAGTGACCGCCACTTAATCAAAAAATCCAGCAGAATCTTAACTAGAACTAGATGATCAATCCCTTCTCCAAAGAATCTTGAGCTGCCTCACCAACTTCTTCTCGCTCTAGGAGTCATCCCTCTACATGGTTGAACCATCCGTATTTCTCCTGGAATCCAAGTCGATAAGAAAACTCAATCTCTGATTCGAGTAAACTTCTGAACTCATCAAAAACATCAAGATAATCTCTGACTATTTCAAATAGCTTTCACCTCCACTTGAGATTCCTCAATTCCCAAACCAAAGAATACTCAAAGATTTCCCAAACTAATGGCAAGTCACTTTTTCGATCTTACTCGGTTCAGATTCCAAAGAATTATCTTCCCAACTAGAACAGCTTTCCTAATCAAGATCAATCTTCAGGAATGGCTTACCTATCAGAAACACTGATAGATCCCTCCCACAAATAACCTGCTCTGCTGGGTATCCCGTAGAAATGGATAAGGTTTCACTATCTGCATTGTCTGCCGATAGTAGGATCCTGAAGATTTCAGAATCATCGAAGAAATTGATCCACGCTGCTGCTTCCAAAGCTCACTTCAATGATACTGCTAAGCCAAAAGATCATCCTTAACCAAAAACCCGAAACACAAAACTATCACCCAAATCCACTAAAAATCCTTGAGATGGGTAGACATCTCCTCAAGAAACTCGGCTCCAAACTAACACCAATCACTTGTTCTCTTAAGGAAAAAAATGAGACCATGTTCGAAATGAGGTAACTCATCGACCTTAGTCTCATACTTCAAAATAGATAAGACATCCAACCTTACTTAAGAACCAGAAAATCTCTAAACATCCGAATCTTCTCTGCAGTAGGCATCAACTGTTCCTTCAACACCATCTAAATTTTGTTTCATACGAACATCTTCAAAACCATCTATGGATACAGTGTCCCACCAACAGTTATTCCTTCTTGAAGTCACCAAGATACCATCACCTGCTTCTACTCAGCTGACAAATTCAACTCTTGGAAATCCCGCTCACTCGAGAGCAAATCAACCTCACCCTCCCAGAATATACACTAATACTTGAAAAGACTTCCTTTAGGATAAATGAAATCCTTTCACTAATCTACAAAGCTTATTCGAGACAGTATTAGGTCTACAATCTCGACAGATATACCTCCAACCACAACATATGAGCCTCTTCCACTAGTGGTAGTCGTGTTCCACACACTCCTACCTTATCTACCTCTATAACCTATGTTGGAAAATCTGAACAGATAACCCAACAGATTTGGTAGATATATAAATATATCTATATATATATATAAATTACAAGTATGCTCTCTCAAGATAGACACCACTCTAGAGCCTAGGTATTCACTCAACCTAATGCTCTGATACCAACTGTAGCGACCCGACTATCTAACACCAGAAAGACGCATCACTATTTAAGAAAGAAAGAGATAGAAGAAGAAAAGAAAGAGAAGAAAGAAAACAACACATCAGAAATCTCACAACGGAACGAATGAAATATAATATATAACACACATAGATATATATATATATATATATATATATATATATATATATATATATATAGACACACACATCAGAGTTCACAGCTATACATCTCAATTTAGACTGTTATAACATTTCTGTCTAATACACAATACAAGAACATCAATACAGAATAACACACAGCGGAAACTCTAACTATATCTACACGCTGAAGCCTCCTGCTCCAAAGTTCCTCCAGAATTCGTCAAGGATAACCTGAATCACTTGACTACTCATACAGAATATAAGTACCCAAGATTTTAATAAAACAAAAAATAAACACTCGGGTCAGACAGGGGTCTGGTGTGAGTATACGGTTTAAAGTTGCTCAACTTTAGAAAATCCTTTGAAAAGAAAAGGTATCGTGTAAGACTTTCAACACATAAACATGGAAAAGTTTTTACCTTACGCTAACCAAAACATTTGATAGGAAATCCAGTGATATTATAATAGTGTCTAGGGTTTTCAAGTAAATATGAAATAGCCAAAATTGTTACATTTATTAAATTCCAGCTACTAGCCACAAAAGTGGTTAATACAAACAAAACCGTAGGGTCTCATAGGAAGAATGGGTTTCCGTCAATGGTAGGGCTACTGGGGTACCACCCGTCACAGTACGTGGCCTAGATCACCGTACCGAGGAGCCACCCTAACTCCCCTGCAACACAAGGCAGGGACCATTCCTTACTGAACAGTCCCGAACAAGACCACCCCGCAGTTGGCTGCAGATCCAACCGCCCACAAAGCCGAAATAAAAAGGGACATCTAGACAGGGATGAATCTCGTCCTACTTGGGCATGACCCACTTAACCTTGCTGCACCTCCCCTGTTTTAGCCATTCCCGGTTGATGAGGCTTGAGGCTGCGACTACCTTTGTAGGACACATCTATCTTAGAATGCTCATCGTCCTCCTGACGATGTTCTGAAAGCATTCAATCCATACAAGTCTGTTCCGGGTTCGAACGGAACCGAAGGCACTATCACGATGCACTCATTTTGGAATCACCCTCAGAGTCAACGACTATAGCCCTTGCACTCTGAATCACCATCTCGAACCTGTAAGTACTATTTCCGTCAACTCTCACGGAATCACCCCCAGAGTTATACTGACGAATAGTTCTTACACCTCGAGTCTTCACTTGCACTCGACTTGGATTCACGACCTGACGTTTATTTTGGATCGGTGTGGTTTTCGGATATCGAAATATGGAAACCCGATCTCGGTCTCACTGAATCCAAATTCCATTTTAATGTCGAAGTTGTACTTAAGGGTTTTAAACAGTAGATATTCATAATATCACTTAAACATAAATGGATGATTCACATTTCACAGATAGATAATCCACTATTATCACATTCATCCATACATATGACAAGCACCATATACATCACATCTCAAATATATCATTTCCATATCATCACATATCAACCAACGACATACGATATTATCCAATATCATTAACTCATCCAATGATATTTATCAATCAATCATTAACCATCCATAAACAAGTTTGATCCAAACTTAATTAATTTAATTCATCCTTAATTAAATTAATTCTTACTTGGATTATCATCAATCCAGCTTACTTATTCATTAATTAATTACAAATTAATTAACTAACATCACTTAATTCTCCATTTTAAATTAATCATCCTTGATTAATTACTACTTAATTATTTTAAGTAAATATTCCTTAATTACAATATTAATTAATCATCTTGATCAATTACTTCTTAATTATCCCAGTAATTATCTCTTAATTACCCTTTTTAAATTAATCACATTTGATTAATTATTATTTGATTACCTTGATAATTATTCCTTGATTATCCTTTAATTAATCACACCTAATTAATCACTTTTGAATTAATCACACTTGATAAATTACTCTTGATTAATTACTTTTAACCACACTTGATTAATTTCTTTTAATTACATTTAGTAATTAAAACTTAATTATAAATTAATTATTCTTTAATTATTAATTAATTAATTAATTTCATTAATTAATGATTACTTCCATTAATAGAATTTCTTCCTTAATTAATTACTTTAACAAGTAATTAATCACTTGATTAATTACTCTTAATCCTTTTATTAATTAACCATTAATTAAATAATTTAAACCTTTAATTAATTTTATTAATTAATTCTTTAATTAATAACTCAAGTGATTAACTCTTAATCATACCCACTTAATTACTTTCATAAAGTAATTATCTTTTACTTAATTACCTCCTGTAATTAACCGCTTAATTACTTCACCAAGTAATTATACTTAATTAACTCCAAGTGATTATCATCAATTAATCACAAATTAATTACTTAATTAATTTGTAATATCCCGGAATTTTGGACAATTTAAATTTAATAATCTGAGTTTAAATTTAAATTGAATTGATAATTTTTGTTAGTAAATTTGGTTTGATTTAATAATCTTCTTTATTTAAATATTTAATTTGTGAATTTATTTTTAATAAACTAATAAAATTGTTTTCTATTTAATAATGTATATGTATTTGTATATATTTTTAAATAGATAAGTTGTTAAATTAGTTTTAATATTTTGAAAATAGAAATTGTGATTTATCTTTGGATTTAAGCTTTTCAAAAATATTTAATAAAATACTATATGATTTTTAAATATAAGAAAAATGTTTTAATTGGTTTAAAATTCATTTTTGACTTAAAGATTAAATATTAAAATAAGTTATAAAATGTTTGTGTTTTTCTTTTAAACTATTAATTTACAAAATTTGATTTGTTAATCTAATTGGAGATTTAAAATACAATTTTAAATATGAACATGCATTCATTAAGTATAATTTTCTTTAACACTTAAACTAAATTACTAATTACTTGTAGATACATGTGTAAGCATCTTAAAATCCTAAATGAACATTTGTTATGAATTTGAACATGAGAATTTACATGTGTCTATTTCTTTTACAAGTGTCAAATTTATTTTTCTTTGTTTTAATTAATCATAAACTAGATTTTAAACTTGCGTACTCATTTCTTCTCCTCTTTCTCATTTTTTCTAAATCAAAATTTCTTTCAGCTGAGAAAAACCATTTTTTTTCACCTCTTCATAATTAAACTCTTCACTTCCTAAAATCTGTAACAATATGAAAATCTGCAAGTTCAATTCCTCAAAATGAAAAATACAAACATGTATATGTGTAAACTAAGGGATGCATTCATCTTTCAAAACTCTGGAAATAAAACAAGCCTGCATGTATTCAAAAACAACCGGGGGGGGGATTTGCATCTGCATTCATGAATCTTCAAACTGGAAATTGGCATCTGCATCAACATTTTAAAATTCTGAGGTCTGCATCTCTTTAAATCTGGAAGCAAGTAGCACAGAAGACTTCAAAGTGTGCTCTGCATGTTCAAAATCTAAGTTCTGTCTGCATAACAGGTGAGTAAATTACATTTTAAAATTTAAGTATGAAATACAGTTGTTTGTTTTATCTGTAGAGATACGCAGAATTTCATATTTATATACTGTTAAATGTTGCTGTGTTTATACAAGTTTGGGTGTGATGCATGTTTAATTTCCTAAGCTACTGTCTGTACAATACAAGCTCATATTTGATCAAAATTTCTTTTCTCTTGATCTTGTTGTTATTATGACTTAGTGATTGAATGAAATTTTGATTATTACCTGATAATGTAATAAAAAATTATACAAGTTAATTAAACATTTGTATTGCCTGAAAAAAAAGTAACAGAGCAGTTGAATCCTTCTCAGTGAAGATATAAAACATTGCAAATCAATGTTTCAGAGATTCACTTCAAAACAACTACTAAAATTATGATTTTTAAAAACATATATTACAATTTTTAATGATGGAATCATGGTACAGTTTCATATTGACTGTATTATACAAAATTGCTAAGCACAGTTGAAGCTTGCAACTATTTTGAGTAAATTTGTTTCTGTTGATAGAGTAGCTATCAATGATTATAGGAAAAATTCTAAATTGGATTTCAATTCAAAAATTGATGTTGAATTTTGGAATTTAGTTTTAGAACCCTAGTTTGTATGAGTCTCTGATTTTGTTTGAATATGGACTCCTGGGTTGATCAAGTTCAAAGCTCTTTTGGGTATTGATAAATGTTGTGATGATGGAGCTGTCGTCGGAGTTTGGAGGATGACGGTGGCCGGAGTTGGAAGTTATGGCCGATGACAGGTTGATCACTGATAAGGGAAGAGGCTGTTCCAGGTTTTTGTTTTATAACTTGAAATTAAATTCAAGTTGAATTAAGGGCATTTGAGGATGGAAGCGTGAAGAGAGGTCACTGGTGGATGGGGATGGACGTTGATAAGGGCCGGAGATGGCCAGAGATGGGAAGTGGGAGCACAGTGTGGTTGTTGTGCAGGTGGGTATTTGTTTGGGTTGCAGGATTTTATTACAGTGATTGTCTCGGGTATTTTGAGATTTGACTCGAAGCCAGTATGTTGTTTTCTCGAAGTAAGATAGTTGTAACTCGGGTTGTTTCAGTGCTTCAGGGTTTTAGGATTTGCAGAATTTTTATTTCCAGGTTTTAAAAATTTTAAAAGTAAGTATAAAAATGTAAATTTAAAAACCTGAACTAAGCATTAAATTTAAACTGAATATAAATATGAATTCAAAAGTTTGAATTCTGTCTATTTTGAAGTAATTTGAGTTTTTAAAAATGTAAATACTGTAGTTTTTTTTAAAAGTTGCTCAAACCTGTTTTTCCTGGTTTATTAAAAATTTACAGTGAGGGTAAGATGCAATCAAAAATCTGGATTAAACCTTGAATCTGATGTTTAATTTGTATTCAATAAGTTTTAAATTTTAAATCTTTGAATTAAATTTGAAATGTTTTTAAAATCCAAGTTTGGTTTTAAACTTATAACAGAAACTGTTTTTCTGTTTTGAAAAATTTAAAAAGAAGAGTTTTAAACTTAAAGATGAAGTTCAATCTGAAAATGTTTAAATCTGAAACTTAAGTATGAAATCAAATATTTAAATCTTGAATTTTTAATCATTTTTGAATTCAAACTTAAGTGGTTAAACTAAACAGGAAACTGTTTTTTTCTGTTTTCTGTTTTAAATTGAAAAGTAAATTTTTAAATGGCAACTAAAATTTAAATAAGTTTAAATCTGGAAAACTGAACTTTTGAGTTAATGAACTTGAGTTTGAATTTAAAACTGGAAATTTAAATTTAGATTTTAACTTTACAATATTAAGGAACCTTGGTTTTGAGTTTGAACTATAAGTTTTAAATTTATGAAATAAGGTTTAAATAATTTACATTCAGTTTTGAAAATCTGGAATTTGACTTTAAGTCAGTTTTTAAAATTTAAATAATTTTTTAAATTTAAATTTGGTTTAAATATTTAGGAAGTTCAAATAAATTTGAATTTGAAAATGAAAATGGAGATGTAAGTAAAGTTTTAAATCTTTTAGTTTGAATCTAAAATAAAATTTAATTTGTAATTCAGTTTGAAATTTAAAAGAAATTTTAAATTGAATTTTTGTTTTGTAATAAAGTGTTTAAAATACTTTTGTATTGAGAAGAATGTTTTTTTAATTTAGAATTCAAGGAATTGGTTTCATTTAAATTATTTTATTAATTTAAATGGAATATTAATTATTTAATTAATTATTAATGTGGTTGTTTAATTAAGTAATTAATAATTTTTAAGTTAATTATTTAAGATTTGATATTAATTAATTGAGGTTAACTAGTTTATAATTAAGGATGATTAATTAAATTTTAATTAATGATTAAGATTTATTTAATCAAGTGATTAATAATTCAGATTTTAATTAACACTTAATTAATTAATAATTAAATATTAATTAATTGATAATTAATATTGATTAATTGAAGATAATTCTTAATTATGTAATTAAGAAATGTTAATGAAGGTCATTAACTTAAGGTTATTTAACAATTAATTAATATGATTAATTTTTGATAATTAATTAGATTAATTAATTAATAATAATCAATTGTTTATGATTAATTACTTAATGAAGGCAATTGATGAATTTAATTACTTGGTGTAATTAATTTAATTAATGTGATTAGTTTAGATTAATTAAGTTTAATTAATTTAAAAATTTGTGGATTATTGATAATTGCTTATGTAATTTATGAATTTGTAATTACTTGAGGAAGTAATTAAATAATAATTACTGAATGTAATTAAAGATATTTATTATAGAAGTATTTGGATTTAAATTATTTTGAATTAATCAAGTGATTAATGAAGATAATTAATTAAGGGTAATTAATTAAGGGATGAGTAATTAAAGTAGTTAATTACTGAATGGTCATTAATCATGGGTAATTAATATATAGGGTTTAAATTGAAGATTAATTACTTATGTAATTAACTTATATTTAGAGATTGATTAAATATAATCAGAAATCATTAATTAATTTATTAATGATGTAATTTGGAATTGATTAATTAAGGAATAATTAATAATGAATAAATGATTAATTAATTAAGCAATTACAAGTTAATTATTTGCAAAGGGTTTAACATAATTAACTTGTGTAATTAATATTAAATGCTAATTACTTATTGTAATTAGAGATGGTTAATCAGTAATGATTAAGTGGAATAAATATTGAGATAATAATTTGATTTTAAATCAATTGATGGTTAAGTTAAGCAGAATTTTAATGATGAAGTAATTAATTTAATTCATTTTAAATTAATTAGAGTTTAGGTAATTAATTTAATTCATTTTAAATTAATTATAAATGGTGAGATCATTAGATCATTGCTTATGTTTGATGATTGGGATTAGTTGCCTGGTATGGTTTGTAATCTCAGTTATGAGATGAGTAGTGTATGAGATATGGATGCATTGGTTGCTTTTGGATGATAGTACAGATTATCTGATTATGATATGAATTATCTGTTGATAATGATTATGTTGATTATCTATTGTGTTGTGAGTTATCTATCTGTGTATATTTAGATAATGAATTGAATTGTTTTAAACTTAAAACAACTTGGACCTTAAAAGACACGCTTTGGATTTCGATGAAACCGGGATCGGGTTTCCATATTTGGAATCCGAAAACCACATCGATTCCAAATAACGTTAGGTCGTTAACCCAAATGAAGCGAGTGAAGACTCGAGGTGTAAGGGCTATACGTCAGTATAACTCTGTGGGTGATTCCGTAATGAGTTTGACGGAATAGTACTTACAGATTAGAGACGGTGGATTAGAGTGCAAGGGTTATTGTCGTTAACTCTGAGGGTGATTCCAATATGAGTGTAACGAGATAATGCCTTCGGTTTCGTTCGAACCCGGAACGAACTTGTATGGATTGAATGCTTTCAGAACATCGTCAGGTGGACGATGAGCATTCTAAGTGATATGTCCTATAAAGGTAATCGTAGCCTCAAGCCTCATCAACCGGGAATGGCTAAAACATGGGAGGTGCAACAAAGCTTCGTGGGTAGCACCCACTTGAGAGCAAGATTTATCCCTGTCTAGAGGTCCCTTTATATTTTCGGCTTAGTGGTGCGGTTGCTGATCACAACTGCGGGGTTGTCTTGTTTGGAACTGTTCAGTAAGGAACGGGTCCCGCTTTGTGTTGCAGGGGATTGGGAGTAATCCTCGGTACGGTGATCTAGGCCACGTACTGTGACGGGCGGTACCCCTGTAGCCCAACCATTGATGGAATCCAAAATCCAATAAGTGCCAACGGTTTTTGATTGTATTACCCACTTTTGTGGCTAGTAGCTGGAATTTAATCATGTAACAATTTCGGCTATTTCTTATTTACTTGAAAACCCTAGACACTATTATAATATCATCGGATTTCCTATCAAATGTTTTGGTTAGCGTAAGGTAAAAACTTTTCCATGTTTATGTGTGGGAAGTCTTACGTGATACCTTTTCTTTTCAAAGGTTTTTCAAAGTTAAGCAACTTTAACCTGTTACTCACACCAGACCCATGTCTGACCCGGAGTTATTTCTGTTTTTCTATAACTCTTGGGTACTCAAATTTTTACGAGTAGCCAAGGGAATTCAGGTTAGGATTCAGGATTAGCTTTGACGTATTGTGGAGGAGCAAATGGAGCAGGAGGCTTCTGCGTATAGTTAAATAGATTTCCGCTGTGTTGGTTTCTCTGAGTGTTTGTGTATTGTGATTGAGTTGTAATAACTAGACAAGTGTTCATAAATGTCTAGTATGTGTTGTATATGTCTGTGTACTCTAATATTTGATGTATACTATGTAATACTTTGTTATTAATATAATTTATTCGTTCCGCATTTAGATTCTGATGTGTTGTCTCTTTCTTCTCATCTTTCTATTCTCTTTTCTATCCCTTTCTTTCTTCAAGATGATGCGATTTTCCGGAAGTGGAAAGTCGGGTCGTCACACTTGGTATCAGAGTCAGGTTGAGTGAATACCTAGGCTCTGTAGTGGTGTCTATCTTGAGAGAGCGTATTTGTATTTTTAATATATATATATATATATATATATATTTATGGTTCTACCTATTTGTTGGTTTACCTGTTCAGGGTTTTCCAATATAAGTTATAAAGGTAGATAAGGTAGAAGTGTGTGTAACACGACTACCGTTGGTTGGAGTTTGATGGATAAGGTTGAAAGTGTATTAGTCGAGACTGTAGACCTAATACCGTCTCGAGTGAGTTCTGTAGTGATGAAGGACTTCATCGATCTCTGAAGGTAACCTGTAAAGGTTCGGAGTTCATCTTTGAAGTGCCGAATTGAGTTTTGATCAGTCGTTAGGGCAGGAGCCAGTGAGTGATGATATTTTGATATCTTAGGAAATAGTAGCTGCGTGATGAGATGCAGTGACTATGGATATTTCCGAAGACGTTTCTTTGGAACAAGAGTAAGAAGTGAGTCTACTCGGTGTTGTGGCTGAGTTTAGCAGAGTGTTCTGAATCGGTAAGGAGTCTTCTGGCTGAGTAGATTTTTTAAAGTAAAGTTCAGAAGCAGCAGAGTAGATCCATTTTTCTGGTGAGTTAGCTAGGCCAACATAAGCTGTTCTGTTTGGTTAAGAGAGAGCAGTTTCTTTGGATTTAGGCTGAGTTTATCGCAAAAGTGACTTGCGATAGTATGTTCTTTTGGATTATTGGAGATTGTCCGGATTTCTTCCAGGAAGTCAGAGGTTTGTCTGCATCTGGAGATCGAGTTTTCTTTCCAGGAATGGAACTGGTGGTTCAGTTAGAAGATGGATGGTTCCTTGAGGTAGAAGTTGGTGAAGTAACTCATGTTTGGGAGGAACATCTGAGTTTTCTGATGGATATATGGAACCATATTTTTGTGCTAGGTTGTCTAGTCTGTGCTTGTGCTGTTCTTCAGTATTTTCTTCTGTTTTGGATCAGAGTTGCGCAGCGGAAGCAGTTTGGGAATGTTTCTGTTCCGGATAAGGAGAAGTTTGTTCTGTCTTCTGTTGTTGAGAAACAAGGTTTGTGTTCTTGGTTTTTGAGTGATCTTGAGGAGATCATTGGATTGTTTTGATTCAGTCTGTTTCTAATGGAATTAGCAAGAGTTGAGCTGATTAGGATTGATGTTGGTAGCCCAGGATTGTCCGAAGAGTCTTTATGGATAAGAGACAAAGAAATTTGGATTCTGAATCGGAGATTTGGTTTGAGATAAGTTTCTCTCTGATCCATGGAGCTATAAGATTTGGAGGGCCTGAAGCCAGCTCCGAAGTGTTTTGGTTTCTTCTGTGATTGGTAAGATCAGTGTTTGGTTTTCTAGAGTTGAATTTCCAGCTTGGATAACTGGGATTTAGGATGTTTCACGTATCTCTGAGGGAGTACGTGTTTGATATTTCTGGTTGTAGAATCAGCAGTTTAGGATGGTTTGGTTGTTGAGTCAGACTCGTCTATAGTCTGATATTCTGTGTAGAATTGTTGATAGGAGCTCTTTAGCTTAATAGTATTGATTGATTGTATTCTATAGAGCGAGTATCCCGATATATATATATACCGAGGAAACTCGTAAAGTTTTATCCAAAATTCTTTTGGATAATTAGATTAGTTCTGATTGTGTGAATCGGTTGTTATGGTTGTTGGCATATGATTAACATATGCTGTGTTTTAGAATAAAATCTGTAAATAGATTATTAAATTACCTTTGTTTTAAATTTCGGGGACGAAATTCTTTTAAGGGGGAAGGATTGTAATATCCCAGAATTTTGGACAAATTAAATTTAATAATCTGAGTTTAAATTTCAATTGAATTGATAATTTTTGTTAATAAATTTGGTTTGATTTAATAATCTTCTTTATTTAAATATTTAATTTGTGAATTTATTTTTAATAAACTAATAAAATTGTTTTCTATTTAATAATGTATATGTATTTGTATATATTTTTAAATAGATAAGTTGTTAAATTAGTTTTAATATTTTGAAAATAGAAATTGTGATTTATCTTTGGATTTAAGCTTTTCAAAAATATTTAATAAAATACTATATGATATTTAAATATAAGAAAAATGTTTTAATTGGTTTAAAATTCATTTTTGACTTAAAGATTAAATATTAAAATAAGTTATAAAATGTTTGTGTTTTTCTTTTAAACTATTAATTTACAAAATTTGATTTGTTAATCTAATTTGAGATTTAAATACAATTTTAAATATGAACATGCATTCATTAAGTATAATTTTCTTTAACACTTAAACTAAATTACTAAATACTTGTAGATACATGTGTAAGAATCTTAAAATCCTAAATGAACATGTGTTATGAATTTGAGCATGAGAATTTACATGTGTCTATTTCTTTTACAAGTGTCAAATTTATTTTTCTTTGTTTTAATTAATCATAAACTAGATTTTAAACTTGCATACTCATTTCTTCTCCTCTTTCTCATTTTTTCTAAATCAAAATTTCTTTAAGCTGAGAAAAACCATTTTTTTTTCACCTCTTCATAATTAAACTCTTCACTTCCTAAAATCTGTAACAATATGAAAATCTGCAAGTTCAATTCCTCAAAATGAAAATACAAACCTGCATATGTGTAAACTGAGGGATGCATTCATCTTTCAAAACTCTGGAAATGAAACAAGCCTACATGTATTCAAAAACAACCTGGGGAGGGGGGGATTTGCATCTGCATTCATGAATCTTCAAACTGGAAATTGGCATCTGCATCAACATTTTAAAAATCTGAGGTCTGCATCTCTTTAAATCTTGAAGCAAGTAGCACAGAAGACTTCAAAGTGTGCTCTGCATGTTTAAAATCTAAGTTCTGTCTGCATAACAGGTGAGTAACTTACAGTTTAAAATTTAAGTATGAAATATAGTTGTTTGTTTTATCTGTAGAGATAGGTAGAATTTCATATTTATATACTGTTAAATGTTGCTATGTTTATACAAGTTTGGGTGTGATGCATGTTTAATTTCCTAAGCTACCGTCTGTACAATACAAGCTCATATTTGATCAAAATTTCTTTTCTCTTGATCTTGTTGTTATTATGACTTAGTGATTGAATGAAATTTTGATTATTACCTGATAATGTAATAAAAAATTATACAAGTTAATTAAAGATTTGTATTGCCTGAAAAAAAGTAACAGAGCAGTTGAATCCTTCTCAGTGAAGATATAAAACATTGCAAATCAATGTTTCAGAGATTCACTTCAAAACAACTACTAAAATTATGATTTTTAAAAACATATATTACAATTTTTAATGATGGAATCATGGTACAGTTTCATATTGACTGTATTATACAAAATTGCTAAGCACAGTTGAAGCTTGCAACTATTTTGAGTAAATTTGTTTCTATTGATAGAGTAGCTATCAATGATTATAGGAAAAATTCTAAATTGGATCTTAATTCAAAAATTGATGTTGAATTTTGGAATTTAGTTTTAGAACCCTAGTTTGTATGAGTCTCTGATTTTGTTTGAATATGGACTCCTGGGTTGATCGAGTTCAAAGCTCTTTTGGGTATTGATAGATGTTGTGATGATGGAGCTGTCGTCGGAGTTTGGAGGATGACGGTGGCCGGAGTTGGAAGTTATGTACGTTGACAGGTTGATCACTGATAAGGGAAGAGGCTGTTCTAGGTTTTTGTTTTATAACTTGAAATTAAATTCAAGTTGAACTAAGGGCATTTGAGGATGGGAGCGTGAAGAGAGGTCACTGGTGGATGGGGATGGACGTTGATAAGGGCCGGAGATGGCCAGAGATGGGAAGTGGGAGCACAGTGTGGTTGTTGTGCAGGTGGGTATTTGTTTGGGTTGCAGGATTTTATTACAGTGATTGTCTCGGGTATTTTGAGATTTGACTCGAAGCCAGTATGTTGTTTTCTCGAAGTAAGATAGTTGTAACTCGAGTTGTTTCAGTGCTTCAGGGTTTTAGGATTTGCAGAATTTTTATTTCCAGGTTTTAAAAGTAAGTATAAAAATGTAAATTTAAAAATCTGAACTAAGCATTAAATTTAAACTGAATATAAATATGAATTCAAGAGTTTGAATTCGGTCTATTTTGAAGTAATTTGAGTTTTTAAAAATGTAAATACTGCAGTTTTTTTTAAAGTTGCTCAAACCTGTTTTTCCAGGTTTATTAAAAATTTACAGTGAGGGTAAGATGCAATCCAAAATTTGGATTAAGCCTTGAATCTGATGTTGAATTTGTAATCAATAAGTTTTAAATTTTAAATCTTTGAATTAAATTTGAAATGTTTTTAAAATCCAAGTTTGGTTTTAAACTTATAACAGAAACTGTTTTTCTGTTTTGAAAAATTTAAAAAGAAGAGTTTTAAACTTAAAGATGAAGTTCAATCTGAAAATGTTTAAATCTGAAACTTAAGTATGAAATCAAATATTTAAATCTTGAATTTTTAATCATTTTGAATTCAAACTTAAGTGGTTAAATTAAACAGGAAACTGTTTTTTTCTGTTTTCTGTTTTAAATTGAAAAGTAAATTTTTAAATGGCAATTAAAGTTTAAATAAGTTTAAATCTGGAAAACTGAACTTTTGAGTTAATGAACTTGAGTTTGAATTTAAAACTGGAAATTTAAATTTAGATATTAACTTTACAATATTAAGAAAACTTGGTTTTGAGTTTGAACTATAAGTTTTAAATTTATGAAATAAGGTTTAAATAAGTTAAATTCAGTTTTGAAAATCTGGAATTTGACTTTAAGTCAGTTTTTAAAATTTAAATAAGTTTTTAAATTTAAATTTGGTTTAACTATTTAGGAAGTTCAAATAAATTTGAATTTGAAAATGAAAATGGAGATGTAAGTAAAGTTTTAAATCTTTTAGTTTGAATCTAAAATAAAATTTTAATTTGTAATTCAGTTTGAAATTTAAAAGAAATTTTAAATTGAATTTTTGTTTTGTAATAAAGTGTTTAAAATACTTTTGTATTGAGAAGAATGTTTTTTTAATTTAGAATTCAAGGAATTGGTTTCATTTAAATTATTTTATTAATTTAAATGGAATATTAATTATTTAATTAATTATTAATGTGGATGTTTAATTAAGTAATTAATAATTTTTAAGTTAATTATTTAAGATTTGATATTAATTAATTGAGGTTAACTAGTTTATAATTAAGGATGATTAATTAAATTTCAATTAATGATTAAGATTTATTTAATCAAGTGATTAATAATTCACATTTTAATTAACACTTAATTAATTAATAATTAAAGATTAATTAATTGATAATTAATAATGATTAATTGAAGACAATTCTTAATTATGTAATTAAGAAATGTTAATGAAGGTCATTAACTTAATGTTATTTAACAATTAATTAATATGATTAATTTTTGATAATTAATTAGATTAATTAATTAATAATAATCAATTGTTTATGATTAATTACTTAATGAAGGCAATTAATGAATTTAATTACTTGGTGTAATTAATTTAATTAATGTGATTAGTTTAGATTAATTAAGTTTAATTAATTTAAACATTTGTGGATTATTGATAATTACTTATGTAATTTATGAATTTGTAATTACTTGAGGTAGTAATTAAATAATAATTACTGAATGTAATTAAAGATATTTATTATAGAAGTAATTTGGATTTAAATTATTTTGAATTAATCAAGTGATTAATGAAGATAATTAATTAAGGGTAATTAATTAAGGGATGAGTAATTAAAGTAGTTAATTACTGAATGGTCATTAATCATGGGTAATTAATATATAGGGTTTAAATTGAAGATTAATTACTTATGTAATTAACTTATATTTAGAGATTGATTAAATATAATCAGAAATCATTAATTAATTAATTAATGATGTAATTTGGAATTGATTAATTAAGGAATAATTAATAATGAATAAATGATTAATTAATTAAGCAATTACAAGTTAACTATTTGCAAAGGGTTTAATGCTTTTAGAACATGTAAATAAATGAATAAATGAGTTTTTAAAAATGTAAATACTGCAATTTTTTTTAAAGTTGCTCAAACTTGTATGGATTGAATGCTTTTAGAACATCGTCAGGTGGACGATGAGCATTCTAAGTGATATGTCCTATAAAGGTAATCGTAGCCTCAAGCCTCATCAACCGGGAATGGCTAAAATAGGGGAGGTGCAGCAAAGCTTCGTGGGTAGCACCCACTTGAGAGCAAGATTTATCCATGTCTAGAGGTCCGTTTATATTTTCGGCTTAGTGGTGTGGTTGCTGATCACAACTGCGGGGTTGTCTTGTTTGGAACTATTCAGTAAGGAACGGGTCCGGCTTTGTGTTGCAGTGGATTGGGAGTAATCCTCTGTACGGTGATCTAGGCCACGTACTGTGACGGGCGGTACCCCAGTAGCCCAGCCATTGATGGAATCCAAAATCCAATAAGTGCCAACGGTTTTTGATTGTATTACCCACTTTTGTGGCTAGTAGCTGGAATTTAATCATGTAACAATTTCGGCTATTTCTTATTTACTTGAAAACCCTAGACACTATTATAATATCATCGGATTTCCTATCAAATGTTTTGGTTAGCGTAAGGTAAAAACTTTTCCATGTTTATGTGTGGGAAGTCTTACGTGATACCTTTTCTTTTCAAAGGTTTTTCAAAGTTAAGCAACTTTAACCTGTTACTCACACCAGACCCATGTCTGACCCGGAGTTATTTCTGTTTTTCTATAACTCTTGGGTACTCAAGTTTTTACGAGTAGCCAAGGGAATTCAGGTTAGGATTTAGGATTAGCTTTGACGTATTGTGGAGGAGCAAATGGAGCAGGAGGCTTCTGCGTATAGTTAAACAGATTTCCGCTGTGTTGGTTTCTCTGAGTGTTTGTGTATTGTGATTGAGTTGTAATAACTACACAGGTGTTCATAACTGTCTAGTATGTGTTGTATATGTCTGTGTACTCTGATATTTGATGTATACTATGTAATGCTTTGTTATTAATATAATTTATTCGTTCCGCTGTTAAATTCTGATGTGTTGTCTCTTTCTTCTCATCTTTCTATTCTCTTTTCTATCCCTTTCTTTCTTCAAGATGATGCGATTTTCCGAGAGTGGAAAGTCGGGTCGTCACATAATTATTAATTAATCATTTAAATTTAATTAAATGATTCTTAACTTCTTATATTATAAAGATTCTTAATTAAGAAAACATCATCATAATTAAATCATTTATATTAACCAATAACTTTTCAAGGGTTGATAAATTTAATTACCTTAATTATCTTCACAAATTTATTTATCTTTAAATAAACAAAACTTATAATTTCTTAAATTATAATTGATTTCTAAACTTTAATCATTAAACCTTATTTGAAAATAAAATATTTTAAAAGTCAATAATAACTGAACAATTTTAAATATTCAAATCAAACCTTTTTAAATCTTTAAAACTTCCATGGTTACTAAATAAAAGTTAATACAAACTTAATTCAAAACTGCACTAATTTTATTTTAAAAATTTCATATTTTATATATAAAAACTTGTTTAAAAACTTAACTTTAAATAAATTTAGTTTTATATTTAAACTTGTTTAACCTTTGGTTTTAACTTTAGTCATTTTCAAAATCAAGTTTCTTTGGTTTCAAAATCTTAAAAAAATAATACTGTTAAATTTTTAAAAACTTAAAACTTCCTGTACACAACTAAACAAACCCTGCTCAAATCAAAAACACGAGCAAATTATAGCTATTACTCGCGTTGGCCCCGAGTAACCCATTCCTCAATCTAGCTTCGAGATAAAACATCACGAACCCGAGGTAGACTTCGAGCACAAACATCTTCTCCCACAACCTACCTCAGAAGCACGTAACTGTGCACGTTAACATGCACGTAGCCACCGGCCGACGGCGAACTCCACGCCGGCCTCCTCTAAGTCGCACTCGACCCCAACCTCTCAACGCACAACCCAAAAAACCCCATACAAATGAGAATCAAAATATCACTATCGAACCCAAACTATTCGAACCACCATTTCTAGAAAATCCAGCATCACCGTCGGTCCTTGCCACAAGGCGCCTCACCCTTCTCCCCGAAGCCTCGTTGCAACTTCCAGAATCTACGACAACACACACGATCAACCCCGGTAGCCCCACGTCGACACAAAACCCAATGGAAACAACATCGACATTCACAGCATACAAAACCCTACTCACCCAATTTCCGGCCAACCCCTTCCTCTAAAAATTCCAAAGTGATTTTTCTGATGGTCTCCGTTGCCCCCTCCAACTTCGAGCTCAACCACGGCCTCAATTTCACCATTGATCGCTGCCATACGACCAAAATGCCCAAAACTGAAAACCCCAAATCCACACTAAAAACTAATCTAAAAATCATGATACATTCGTTAAAAATCATGATTTCCAGTATGTAATCCAACTATGAAATCAAAACTTAAATTTGTTTTGATAAATTTACGACCAAATTTAAGATTTACTGTAATTTTTGAATTTCTAAGCAATTGTTCCCTTTGAAATTCCCAAATTATTTTTAGATAAGAGATCACATGATTACAATCAACCTTTGTTTACAATTCATAAGCTAGTTTGGATTAAAATTGAATAACTGAATTTATAGAGAAGATGAAACCTGTTTTATAACTCATAATAACAAATTAAACTATACAGTATTCAAGCACAAATATTTCAGACATGCATTCAATTTGAATTCAAATAATTCATCAACATCATGATGTTCAACATAAGATCAAAATGAGATTTAGAATCAAGAACTGTTTTTAAAATTCCTTTTACTCACCTTTTAATTGCAGAAGATAAAAACTGTTATTTTGTTTCCAGGCTTGAAATTTATTTGCATGTTGATTTTGTTGCTTGTTGATTCTAGATTGCATGTTGATGGATCTTCCTGCTTTACTTTCCAGATTTGCATATTTGCATTGATGAAGAATTTGCATGAATTTCCAGATTGAAGCTCCCAAGTTCTACAGATTTTACAGTTTCTTCTTTTCCAGATTTTTTTTTACAGATTTTCTTTTTTTTCTCTCTGATCTGTATTCATTTTTGTTGAAGATAAGAAAAGGATCCTGCTGAAGAATAAAACTCTTCTTTTTATTATTTACAATTTAGTTTTAAATTAAATAAAAAAAAAGGTTGACATTTGTCATTTTAATGCTTTAAGGATCTTACACATATGCATATGATTAACAAGTGTCTTTAATATACACTATAATGTTTACAAGTGTTAAAATGTTAAATTAATATTTGCAAATCTTATTTTCTAATGTTTTATTAATGTTTTTAAATGTTATTTTCTTTTTAATAATATATTTAAGCTATACACAAGTATTTATGCAATATTTAGATAATTATAAAATGTGAATTTATTTTATATAAATAAGCTTTGGATTTCAATAAACATTCAGGTGAATTCAAATAAACATATTTTAACAAATAACTTATGCTTTTGATTCAATCTATATAACATGTGTTTATAAATTTAAGAAATTAAATTTAACTCCTTATATAAAAAATTAAAACAATTTTATCTTATGATAAAATTAAAATGAAAGAATATTAAAACAAATGAACTTTTAATTTAAATCCTATTTAGAACTTAAGTACGAAATATATATATATCTATATTAAATAAGAAATTAACTTTGTTATAAAAATTTAAATCTCAAATATCATTTCAAAAGCATTAAATCAAATTAACATTTCAAATTACAAAACTATATATTTATTAAATTTTGCAAATACTTATAAGTTCAAATCAATACAATTTCCCATTTCTAATATATACAAATATATATATATATATATCAAATGGAAAACATTCTAACATTATATTTGATAATTACTGTATTAAATATTGAAACAAATTTTAAATCACAATATATACATTCATATATATTATAATTTAGATAGCTTTTATTATTTAAAAACTTCCTATTTATAAGATATATCAATATATATATATATATATATAGATATACATATTATAAATAGAAAATATTTTTGATTAGCTTTTGAAAAATAAATCTTACCCATTTTAAATTGCCAAAATAAATATTTCCAAATTAAAATATTGTAAATTTTCAAAAGAATTAAACTTGCCAAATTTTATATTGTTATAAAAAATGTTAATAGATATTATCAAATTATTATTATCAGCCTTTAAAATAATTTTAACTTGTTAACTAATAAAAATGATCAAATCAATTTAATTATTATCAAAGATTATTAAATTGATATTGCTCAAAATTTCGGGTCGTCACATATGAGTTCAAAAAAACTCACTTTTAAACCCAAAAACAATGAAGGAGAAGCTTGAAAGAAAAGGAAGATCAACTACTCTTCAACTTGAACTCTAGAAACTCCAATCTAAGTCGAGAAGCAATAATTTCAAATTAGTTTATAGGAAATTTCTAAAATTGGAGAGAGATTGCGACGGAGAAGAAGAAGGAGATGCTTACCAAAGCTTCTCTTTGATTTTGGAGCTAGAACTTGAATTTGCAAAGAAACTAGGGCTTCGGGTTTTCTAATCTCTTTTCTCTTCCCCTATTTTTCTAAATCTTGAAGTGTTAGGAAATATTAGAATGAATGAAGAGGAGAGGGGGTGGAGTTAGGATATAAGATGAGTTAGGTTAATGGGCTAAAATCCAAATCCAAACCCAAAGCCCTAAGTGAAAAGGTCGAAATTCTAGCTAACTCCAAACATATCAATTCGCAAACGTCATTTTGAACTCAATGGAAGTGGTCTCGAAATTCGACTGTTTGCAAAAAGTAGCATTTCAAACTAAAATCCGACTAATGATGCTATATTTAAATTAAATATTTAAATATACAATTGTAAAATATGCGGATTGTTACAACCCTCATCTATTTATAACTGTTGATGTAAAAATGGGCATCAACACCTAATAGAATCTCGTAGAGGTTAAATGATGAATGGAATTGAAAACATAGCAGAAAAAGTAAATTAATACGCAGATTTATATAGTGCTTCAGCAATCTTAGCTTACATCCACTTCATATTTTTGTTGATCTTATACTGGATTGTGATTACAAGAATGCTTAGATTAGCTAGGATCCAATTGTACAAGAGTGAAGAATAAAAATGGTAAAACATAGGCAGCAGAAAGAAGGATCCTCTTTATGGAGAGTGGCCCCTGTATTTATAAGACAAGACGTGCATGGATTGAGTTGAAATTTTGCAAGAAGAGTCTCTAGATCCATTGGGGCCCACCATAATGATCGATGGCCCTAACTCAATATATTGGAACGAGTGGCCAAAGTTTAGCCGATCGTTATTTTTGTCTCCAATTTATATGTGGTCTTTTTTGGAGGGTCCCACATGCCTCTTGAACTTGTCCCTAAAATATGAAGTCAATCTAAGCTGTAGATTATGAGATATGGATCAACCTATACTACAATTAGAATGTTCACAAATCGTTATGAAGGATCGGAAAATAACGATCGGCTAAACAACGATCGACTATGTTCATTTCTCAAGGTATTTATGTGCGATCATTTTTATGGGTTCCACTCTTCAACATACTAAGGCTTTGAAAGTGTCAAGTGAATTGGCTTTGTAGATTTTAAGATATCGATTGATCATCATTGATTTTCGCCGTTTTATGGATGGTTTTAGATCGTCCATATAAATTCTTCATTTGTCCATAACTCGAGCGTACGGACTCTGATTGACTTGAAAATCGAAAGATAGCCTCATAGGGACTGCCTTGTCACTTCATATTGATTGCACCTTTATCGAAACCCGGTCTAAATCTGCTCGACCATCGTCCATAGTCTTGTATATCATTGATTCTCAAGGTTGGTAACCACCCGTATTAGTCAAATCTATGGTATGATGGCCTTGCCAAAAGGCAGGATAACAATAACTGTTATAAATTGATTAAATTAATTAATATTTATGCAATATTATTATAAAATTTGGATATGATTTGAGAAATAAATTTGTTGCATATAGTAATAAAAGGGTTATAAAATTGTTGATCGATATGAGACGTCGACAGCAGATTTAGTTAAATATAATTATGTATATTTAAATTGGGTTAAATGGGCTCACAACCCTTCCATTTTAGAGGGAAAATTCATTGATTTGGCTAGAGGAAAGGGGCAGTTACTATGCATGAGATTAGGGTTTTGAGATGTGTGGTTGAGATTTTTTTTCTCTCTTATCCTACCTATATAAAAGATAATCTCAAAACCCTAGTCATAAGCTAATTCATTTTTGAACCATAACTTTTTTCATCCTCTTTTTCAATTTAATGGCAGCAACTTTTCTCTAAATCTTCCTTAAAATTCTCAAATCCAATTAAAAATTAAAAATATTAACTTGTAGTAGAAGGTCTCCAATCTCGGCTTAGCTACCTGACAGACTATGGATTGTTCCGAAAACAGAATTCATTGTTCAACATGTGCTTGTTATAATATTTTATTATCGATTTATTGTTGAATTATTTTTTTGAAAAAAAAGGTTTTATTTTTATTTATATTAATACATATACATATACATATACATATACATATACATATACATATACATATACATATACATATACATATACATATACATATACATATACATATACATATACATATACATATACATATGTGTGTGTGTGTAGATCTAGATTAAATATATACAGATCAACAAATTGTGAATATGTATAATTGTATATGTTATACATATTTGATCTTAAAATTTTCTTATGATGTTTTGTACCTATTATGAATCATAAAATATAATTTTTTTATTAAATATGTATATAATTGTTTTATGAATTTTTTTATTATGAATAAAATAATTAATGTTTTGAAATTCAAATTTTATATTTTTATATTTTCTACACCATGTAATAAGATTACAGTAAAAATTTAGATTTTTTAATTTTAATGTATTATTTTAAAAATTAATTTACTTTATTCCTACAATCAATTATTTAATTAAAAATAAAATTTCAAATGATAAAATTCTGATATTTTTTTATCAAATATTAAATATGTGTTTGGAACATTTGGGAAAAGTTTCATATTTTTATAACTTAATTTATTAATTTTTTGAATTAATTTATTTTAAAAATTCAATTAATTATTTAATTAAAAATATAATTTCAGTTGGGAAAATTTCAAAAAAAAATTCTAAGCCAAAAATTTGCACCGGATTCCTTTAGAAAAATATTTAAAAATTTTCAACTTGATTTCATATTTTTAATAATTAATTTTATTACGTGTTATTGTAAATTATTTAATAATAAATATTATTTTAATTGTAAACATTCCATAAATTCTTAAGCTTAAAATGCATTTCCATATTTTCTAAAGTTTAAAAAACCTATGTTGCTTTACATTGATTTGTTATGGCAGAAACTATTTTATTCTATAAATTATACGCACACAAACACACATATTAGTATTTTGCTTTGACATGTTATACAAGCACATAACTGGACAAGTTGTAGTACATACAAAGTGAGTTAATGTGCCCATTTTAATGTAAATCCTTATATCCATATATGGGCACATTATACCCTCCATGGATTTTATATATGTGTGTGTGTGTGTGTGTGTGTGTGTGTGTGTGTGTGTGTGTGTGTGATACATACGTACATATATATATAATTGGTATAAATAAATAAAATTAACTAAATCTCAAACTGCAAATTGTATAATTAGAATACATATGGACATGGTATAAAATATTGCCATGAAAAAATTATTAATAATGACATTTAATGAATCAATCCATTCAAATTAAAGAGAGAAAATGATAGGTTTCTCTCTCTTTTTAATACAATTGGTTCTTTCGATTAAATCCTATTTTGGACAAAAAATGAAAGATTTCATTCTCTATACATTAACAGTTACAAATAAATGTTATATGTATTTGATACACTATACATTTGAAATTAAATTTATTTGAACTTCCCTTTAACTATTTAAAATAGAGTACAAGATTTGATTTAAACCAAATTTAGATAAGTTCAAAATGAAATTTAGACTTCGTAGGCCCATCAAAGATCCAAAATGGTAATTTTTTTTGAAATTCACACGTTTCTTTTGCTACAGACTGGCCGAGTTCCTTCAGTATTCTACTATTTAACCAATAATTTATAATTTTTTTAATACTTTAAAAAGCATTCATATACTTATCTTTACGGTATAAGTATATTCACAAATCACTTCACTTTCCATATTTAGAAAACATTTGCATATACTTGCATAGTGGTATAAGTATATTTACAAATCATAGAAGAGATTTCATATTTCCAAAATCATATATGAAAAGGATTAAAAAAACAATGTCATTTCAAACATTGTTTACTATAAATCCAAAGCATACACGATTAATCGTCATCTTTAAAACTCTCTTTGAAGATCATTTTACTTTTCTAAAGTATAATTTAATGGGTTAAAAACAAATGCTGCTTAAACACCTTTATCTAAACCCAAAATAACTTTCATACTCGTTACTTTAAAACTCCTCCATTTAAAGCTCTAAGTATTTCAACTCTTATTAAACAAGGCAATATACCTTGTTAATTAACTTCATAAAACCATTTATTATAACACAAATGTTATAATCCAAGAACTTCACTTTTATCTCTTTATAGAATACTTATCTTCTTTCCAAACTTCTAAATGTACCCCAATACTTTCAACATGGTTTAAATAATTATTTCGAATATTCTATAAAATATTTATTTCATTATTTATTTAAAATCCATAAAAACTCGTTTTATATTTTAAAACCTTTATTTAGCCATTCATAAATGACTATCAAAATAATATCATACTTTAATTTTTTCCCAAACTAATTTTGTAACGACCCGTAAATTTTCGATAACTAAATTAGCTAATTTAATAAGATTTCGTGATTTAATGTTAGAAAAAAATTGTAATTCATTTGGAATAATAATAACTGGAATGAATTGCAACAATTATCCAAGTAATGAAAAATAAATGCTACTTAGTAAATTCCTTTGCAATCGATAGTTGAATAGGGTGATAAATGTTGAATTCATTTGGTATAAGAAAGTAGTTGATTGATAAGTAAAATCTATTTGAAATCAAATATTGAATATTGAACACGTAATTGTTTAAATTAAATATTTAAAACTTATTGAATAATTGAATAACTGTAAAATGAAAATAGTGTTCTAAATTTTGAAATGGTTTTAAAAGTTGAATCTTATAAGTTCAATTTCAATATTTCAAAAGATAATGAATTATTGGATAAGCGAAATTGTCTAAATTAAATATTTGGAATTTATTGGATAAATAAAATAACGGGTTTAATATGATTAAAAATGATTTGTAAAATTTTATTTTATCATATTGGAGTTATAGTGATGTTATAGAACTTTTAAAACTGAATTTAAAATTTATTTGTGAAAATTGAATATTTTAATATTTAATTATCGACTGGAAAATAGCCAATTTTTGAACAGTCTCAGAATTGGACAAAACTAGTTCCATTGGATCCGTAATAGTTAGTTATTATCGGATTTCAATTTTCGTAGCAATCGGAGTTGTCGTTTGACCGTGGCAGCTCGAAACGCGTTGAAATTGTTTTAATATTAATTTGGCGAGTTAAAATAGTCATTTTTCAAACGGTCTCGGAT
This sequence comes from Allium cepa, assembly GCA_030765085.1. Classification (NCBI taxonomy): domain Eukaryota; kingdom Viridiplantae; phylum Streptophyta; class Magnoliopsida; order Asparagales; family Amaryllidaceae; genus Allium; species Allium cepa. The sequence goes on from CM060941.1 coordinate 835,021,064, forward strand.
TTCGACGAAACTAGTTTCATTGGATCCGTAATGTGATATTATTGTAAGGTTTCAAATTTTGTGTCAATCGGATTTACCGTTTGTCCGGGGCAAGCCAAAACGCATAGAAATTAGTTGAATCGGTTTAATTTAAATTTGATCGTTATTGCCGTAACTCGCGCATATGATCGAATTAGCCTCCGAAACCTATTCCATTGTGTCCGGAACGCGGGGTAAACCCTAGAAACGCCAGTCGGCACGCTTCGTTTGGAGTTCGGAAAATTTCGATGAATAGTAAATTGGGAAATTTTTTCTATAAAAGGACCTTCACCCTTTCACTTTGCAAACCCTAATTTACTTCAGCCCTAGCCGCCATTTTACTGAATCAATGGCCACGAAAATTCGAAACTTCTTCCTCATTTTCCTCTCAATCCATCAACAATTAGCAAAAACTCTCAACTACAAAGTTGTAGAGCACGATGAAAGCTTCAAATCCATACGGAGATGATCGAAAACGGAGCCACGGATCAACGGGAAATCGAGATTTAAGCTGCTGCGTTTTTCACGCAATTCGAGGCAGAGGGGATGGCCGAGCTTCAGGCTATTGATGGTGAAGGTGGAGTAAGGCGGTGGCTTCGAAGTGGTGTAACCTGATCGTGTTCATGTTCGTCGTGGAGGTCGCAAAATCAAACCCTAGTGGCGTATGAATGGGTTCAAGTTGCGTGATTTACTACCTGGAAGATGATACGCGTGCATGAGGAAGGATTAGGGTGCGGCCCTGATCGGCTATGCAAGGGACGAACGGCAGATGTTTGGCAAGGTTAAAAATTAAATTAAAGTTGTAAATTTTATTTATATTATAATCCGAATAAACTTTGAACCATCTTAACTTTGTCATGCGAGGTCGGAATCGGTCGAAACAAGTTGCGTTGCGTTCGTATTGTCGAATACTACGCTATGGAATTGGATTGGAATCATTTGGAGCTATAGAAAATTTTGAGTTAAATCGAACGTCGTTCGATTTGATTTAAAATCGTAAAATCAAGGTGAGTGTTTTATAACGCTCACACCGTACTAAATATTTTTATGCTAGTTAAATTTGATATTATGCAGTGTTATGATTTTATTTGTCGTTGTTTGGTAAAAATTTAATTGTCATATAGCTTGTCATTTGCATTAACCGTTGAAAAATTAAATTGACAGTTAAATTGAAATTAAAATTGAATTGCGATTAAATTACCTGACATTGATAACTATGAAACTGCCATGAATTGTATTGTTTATTGGATGATGTATTTTGATGGATGCTATTGGTTGATAATTGAATGTTTGGATGTTTATTTGCTTATATAGATCCTGTTATGCATACATATGATACTGAGATTAATTTAAGTAATGTATACTCATTCCTGACATTTAATTGAAAAAAAAAATTACTTGGCCATAGGATAGAAAATTATATACGGACACCGAATTGGCTAAATAAATAATTTTTGAAATCGTCGATTTAAAATTTATTTAAATGTTTTGATTTAAAAGTTATAAATAGAAATCAAATTATAGAAATCGAATTTGTCGAAAAATTGAGTTGGAATGTTGAAATAAATTTTGGTTAAAAGAAATTGGTAAATAATTTAAGTTGTGACTTTAAAAAAAAAAAAAAAAATTTGGATATGATTGAATTTCAAAAATCTATTTATTTTAAAGATTGAACATTATTTCGAGCTTTGAATATTACTAAGTAAAAGTGATATGAAAATGATATTTTGAAATCGAGTTTGGAATTGAATCATATTTGGAATTTGGATTTAAACTTGAATATTGTTGGAAATTTTGTTAAGTGTTATAAATTGATATTTTGAGAAATCAAGCTCCAAATCGATATAAATTGAAATTGAATTAATTAAAGGTGAATGTAGAATTGAATTGATTTGAAGTAAAAGTTGACATTGTTTTGAATCGAAATCGAAATTGAATCGGTAGAATGGAAATTGAAATTGATTTGAATTGGGAAGTTATAATTGAAATGGATTGATTTTGAAGCTGTTTTAATTTGTTTTCCAAATTACTCTGTTATATAAACCATTTTGAATACTTAAACTATTTTAATCTATTTTAAATCTACTTAACCCAATTTAAATTATTTTAAACGAATTTATCTATTTTAAATCCATTTTAAAGATTTTAAGTGTTTTTAACTATTTTAATTATTTAAAACTACTTTTAAACTACTTAAAACCATTTTTCTAAAATCCTAAGCTGGTCAATAAGGTGAAATGTTTATATTTAAATCTTGAATTTAAATATGAAATCTGATATTTTGAAAGATACGATGATATTTGAATGGATTTGATTTTTGAAGCGAATATGATATTTTGATATCAATTATGAATCGATTTGAAATATAAAGAGCCAAAGGTGTAATAATACGTAGTTATTAAAGAGACCGGGATCGGATATGGACATACTCTCTGTCGATACCGAAAACCACTTTAATAACTATTATACGCGGAGTGATGATCCAGAATGAAGTGGATGGTTTGGTGAACGCGTTGACTGAAGAAAGAGAACGATTATTGGATGACCCCTGACATGACTAAAACAGGAGCCGCGCCGGGCCATTGAGGTTCGCCACCTCTAGCGGACACACTTCTTCGATACCATATCTATTACATTTGTGATGCGATTTGGGTGCACCCCTTGATTTGGGAGTGTTGTTTCGCGGTGTTGGGGTAGCTGCTGGCTATGCCCAACATCAGTCCGGATCACGCAACTACTAGTATCCTAGTTGGTATTGCCTCATGTACCTTGTCATACTGATTATCCTATTCGCGACCACTACGTTTTGATTTGTACCTTGAGTATATGGATTGCCCTCTGGTGACTTCCGGTTTTGGGGAAACTACGGTCTTGTATATGCTTTTGGGAATATAAAAATGTGTTAAGGGGGATTATGGTAACGCCTTAACGCTATTTTGATACTTTATATTACTGATAGGCATTATCTACTTAGCGTATATTACTACATAGTATATAGTTTCACGGATCCTTGAGAGATGGAAAATCCCGTAACATCTCTTGAGTTATTGCACGCACGTTGACACTGGATAGGAGATGTCAAACCCCGTAAACATCTCTGACGCCGTTACACTCATATTTATTTACGATTGACTTAACTTACATGAGGATATTTAGTCCTGACTCGAGTGTTTGTCTTTTCATTACGCTCGGGTCAGTCCTGAGTTTTCAGATTTTTGAGGATCTATTTCTGGAGGATGAAGACGAAGATTTGGTATATTATGTACTACTATTATATTCATTTCATTCCGCTGCATTGTTGTATGATATTTGCTGTGTAAGTAACTCTGATAAATGTTGTGTAATAATAATCAAATGTATTCATTTCAAATGTATTCATTTAATTAACAGCTTCATGAACTGTTATTTTATTATTATACTTTAGCCTTCCGCTGTGAGATTCTGTGTTGTTTCATTTCCTTTATTTCCCTTCCTTTTCTTTTCTTAATTACCCCAATAACTATCTGCCCTTTTAATGGGTTGGAATCGACATGTGTATTTGATCGTCGGTTTAAACTGTCAAAAAAGGCGGGTCGTTACAAATTTCCTTTTGTCAAACACACCAAAAGTATGTAGACACAACCAAATATATATTTTCACGATATATTCACATTTCAGCGAATTTAACCATTGTTAAATACAAGGGACTTCAAAGTGCATTTGTAGCGACAATTTTGCTTCAACCATTCACAACACCATATCAAACATGTAAACAACAAGTTCTGGTCAGGATACATGTTTTGAAAGGTTTATAAACAAATAATGTTTTCAATTACCTTCCAAAAAAAGCAGGTTTAATAATAATAACTTGCATTGTTCTCAATTTCAATTAATATTTAACATAAAGAACAAATATATTACAATAAACTTAAATAAACTAGTAGGTAAACTCACCTCCAAGCTGTCTCATTTCACCTCTCTTAAATAGAGCACTCATGACTACAATGAAACTTCTCCCACAGTTCTCCTTTCCCAGAGTAACTTAATGGCCACGACGCTATGGCCTATCTCCACCCTTATATCCTTTACGACCAAACCCTAGGCATGGATGCTCAAGACGAGCACATCCAACCATCACCGCATACAAATTAACATATCACTGTGGAAAAAAGCCATTAGATGACGGATGTGCTCCGTGTATGAATGCATATCTATCTGTTGTTAAATCCCATGTCGTTTTATCGCACATCAAACCACATAATATTACATATCAGACCACAGATATGTCACATCGTCTGATATGCACTAACACAACAAAAAAACCATATGTTGTCTGATGTTATAGTATCATTTCTAGAATTTCTTATTAGACAACATATAAATATTGACTAATATGAAATAAGTGAATCATAATTTTATTTGTACAAACATATTTTTTGCAATTCGAATTCAAATACAATACAACTTGCACTGTCATTCCACTCACATTTTCGAATACAACTTTCACTATCACTCTCGTATATACAACATTTCCCTACACTCTCATATATAAAAAAATTCTTCACTCTCACTCGAGTTTGATTTTGAAATTGATCTTGATTTGCTTACTCCAGCTTATGTCAAACGATCTCCTAAATCTGTCAAATAAGCAACGCAACAAAATGAAAAAGGAAACAAAATCAAAATTGTGAAAATAAAATTGAATTTGAATACTAATATTGCCTTAATTTATGGGTTTGTTTCCTCTTCATGTTTTAGACAAACAGTAAGATGAAAACCAGATGCAAGTGTAAGAGTATGTGCACTAATAAATGTGCAAATATATACAAGTACATGGGTGCATAGCCATATTTCGAGGATGAAGTTCTCAAAGGGCAACAAAGTCAAAACAAAACCAACAATGCCTTGACCAGGTCCAAACAAAAGCAAAAAAATGTTTTAGCGATTCAACAACATGGACCGGCAAAGTCAAAACAGAACCAATACACGAAAGTGATATATATCTTTGTCTTGATAACATGGACCAGCAATTCAACCACACATGGCCTTAACAAGACAGTGCACACACCGAATAAGGTAATGCACACTGGCACTACCATGAACCAAGTAGTGCACACACAGCCTTGACAAGGCAGTGCCATGAACATGATAGCGTGTGCAGCACCATGAACAAGGAAGTGTGTGCACTGCCTTTTTCAAGGCAGTTCCAAACATAGCATCAAATAAACAATACATCAAAATAGTGATATTGGATCGAGAACATCTGGTGCCAAGGGATTTAGCTACATAGTCACACATATATTAATATGTATGCATGAATATACATGGAGAATAGTGCACCATTTCATTTCAATTCAAGGAAAACACTAAAGATAAGTGAAAGAATCACAAGCAAAACAATCAAAGTATCTTAACACAGCCTTGAACCAGACAGCAAAACAATAAAAAGAAACCAAGAACATATACAAGTATAAGGACAAACCAGTCGCAAGGGATTCAACAATTATTAGAGCATAATCAAGGTGAAAGTGGTGCACACAAAAGTCATTGACAAAAAATAAGAACTTGAGTCTTAAACCAAACAGCAAACTTGAGGGGACAAGAACACATTAGTTCAAGCATCAACATAGAAATTTACAAGTCAAAATTAGAAATTCAAAGTCAAACCACAATTGGAATTATCCAAATAAAACAAGTGCATATATATAAATACATATGTATGTATATATGTGGAAGCTCAAAGTAGTGAGTTATCCCACTACTTGATATAATCACACATACATTAGTTCAAAGCATACATGTATATCCAAGCACGTACATTCCAACATAATCAGACACACTAATGTATATACACATACATATATACATGTATATATGTACACACTGAGTAGAAAGGCAACTCAAAGCATATAGATGAACCAAGAAAAAGTGAACACGCATATAAAAGTGTGACGACCCGAACTCGATATCCGATAAACGACATCAAATTCGTATCTCCGGAGCTTATAACAACATCAGATGAGTATAAAACAGCGGAACAAAATGAATATTATACATATCAGAGATACATTAGAATATCCAATAATACGTCAAAGTATTTTTTTAATACATACACCACAACTCAAAATAATATCATAATAATACATTGATGATCATATATCCAAAAGTCTTCATAGGAATGAAAGGATAACAATCTCCCAAAAATGCTAACCACCTGAGATCCAAAAAGCTTCTAGAATATCTCCAAAAGCAAAAGCTCCAAAATACTGCTAACTCCCAAAATATGGAAGCCTGCTACTAGGCTGCCCGTGTAGAAATTATGGGCACCTAGAGTTTAGAAAAGAAACAATAAACTCTGGGTCAGTCATGGAACTGGTATGAGTAAACAAAAATAGTTGCTTTTAAAAAAACTAGATTTATAAAGAAAATTCGTTACGCTTTTGGAAAATGAAACTACCATAAGACCTCCCGCTACACACACAATGCAATCGCATAATTGGAGGAGATTTCTTCTTATGATAGTCAAATATGCTTCATACGAGAAAATTTCTTTGAATTATTACTAGTGCATAGTGCAGAAAGCATTTCGAAAATAGGATATTAATCTTAGCCAGCATAGACATTCCGAACTATGCCTACTATAGCTACCATGGTTTGTGGCAGGTTACCGCTACGTTGCATGGCAGGTTATACAACTAAAACCGTACAGGGCTCGTATTGTTTCTTTGAATTTCCAACAAATGGTCAGGCTAAGGAACTTCCTACTGCCACATGGGTACGCCTCTGGCGGGATGTCCCGAGAACCTACCCGGCTCTCTGCAAACATAAGCCGGGTTACCTCTATAACTAGGTAACTACTACTCGAGTATGCCACTCCACGGTCCTTTAGGACCTTTATACGAGGGCTCTCTATCACAAAGCAACAACCACACAGTAAATGAGATTGGAGCTACCACACAGGTAAATATCTGCGCTCCATACCATGACATCACATTTTTCTAGAAGAAAATGACATACCCTAAAGGGCGCGACCCTCATAACCTTGCCGCATCTTTCCTGTTTCGACCATTTCCGGGTTGTGAGGTCCGTTGAGATCTCGTCCACAAAGCTATGCTTTACAAGAAAGCTTTGCTTTGATCACAAATGATCAACTAATGATAATCAACACACAGCAGCACTTAGCATGCCACACTACCAATTTGGGAATATACCGCCTGATAACCTTCAATTACATAACCTCTGAGCTCGTACATCTCAGAGAAGGGTGTCAAGCCAAGAGAATAAATCCTCTGCCACCACAGAAACGTATTTGAAAGAAATCTGCTTTATATCTCAAAGTATAGTGTCAGATACACAACATACAAGTCTGTTCCGAGTTCGAACAGAACCGAAGGCACTTCGTCCAACAAAGGAAGAAGCCCTTGCAAATCTGGGTATCCACAATCCCGATCGGACTTCCCATCACTAAGGTAGTCTCTATACCGGAATAGCTCAGTGCAGAGACAATCGATAGGTTATCCTATCGTTTTCGAAGACACTCGGTCTTCACCACCGGTCTTCAAATGCTATCCATTTCGGCGTATCACTATTCGGAATGGGTTATATGACACAAAGGTCCTTCCCCCCTAAACCGAATAGTGAGCGCTCCATTTTTTTTAAAACACGTGGATATATCAAACAGAAAGATTCATATTCAGGGTTCGATGTGGGTTTCGGATAACAAACTGAAATCCGACTCCTTGTTGCATCGAAGTTTAAATGCCGTTTTACGGGCAAAAAGAGTTTTCACATCAATGCAGAACAAATCACAAATCATTGTTCTTCACAAAGCAATCACAGTATCATAATAGCAATATCAATCCAGTACAGAATATTTGATGATAGTAAATCACCTTTGATTAAGGTGGTTGGGATTAAAGTGAATTGACCATAAAATTCTTTATTAATTATTTTAAATCAATGTCTAAAATTTCACTTAATTATAAATTTATTAAATTTTAAATTGGCTTTTTTAATCATTTAATCTTCAATTAACTATCTTAATTTATTAATTCTTAATGGTTAATTAACTAAATCTTAATTACTTTTATTTGCTAATTATTCTTTAAATTAATCAACCTTTAAATACAAAGTAATTTTAATCATTAATTATTTAATCATTATTTAACCATTATAAATATATTTGTTTTAAGTTAACAAATTTGAATATACTTCTTGAATATTTTGTTATGTAAAAAAAAACTTTACATTAGATTAACCAACTATCATCATTTATGAAGAACAAATTAGAAAATCATTTAAAATATATTACAAAACTGGAATTTGTTATCTTCAGGTCCAACCCGAGGGGGTCTTCGGGTCATCCCCGAGGGAAATGCCCCCCTTCTTCGGGTTTTAGCTAAAACTTACCCGAGTGATAATTTTCACAAAATTTGCTTAAGTCCCAAAATCAATCACGCTACAACCCTAGAACAACTCGAGTTCTTCTTCGAGTTTCTACCCTATTTCCCCGAGTGACACTTCGAGTCACACTGCTCCTCTCCCAGATTTCACCAATGACACACGACCATTGCACGTGCACGTGCGCGGCCAACTTCGCCAACGTGGGATAGTGCTGCGACCATCCACGAGTCGCCTACCATCCCCCAAATCGATTCGAACACCCATAAACTTGAATTGACCTTGAGAATGAAATCGAGTCATCTCGATCAATTGAACCCAACAGCACACCATCAGGAAAATGATCCCGCGCCACAACCTCTGGCCATCAGAGGTCATGAAAACCTAACCCAAGCTTCCTTACCGTACAACGCAACGACTGGTACCGGAGGCACGAACTCCGGTCACCTGTGGACGGTGCAGCATCGCCATTTCGAACATGAACCCAAATGGGTTCCTATGCCCTAAATCGCTCTCGAATACGAAATCTAGATTTTAGAAATCCAACTTGCATTCTTCTGGTGATGTCGAACCCCCCACCTAGCTGCGACGACGATCACGAGGCTTACGATCATCTTGGTTGCTGGGATTTGACAAAATTTCGATTTTTCTGATCATCTTAGAAATCTCAACAAAAACCTAATGAAAAATCACCACCTTGGTTTTAAAAATCCTATTTTTGTATGTAGATCCGAGTTATGAAATTGAATTGCCTTTCATGACATTCGAATTTAACAAAATATGGTATGTTCACTGTAAAAATCATTTGTTTTCCAACTGTGTATACTTCTTCTTCTGAAATTTATTTTTAAATCATAGTCCATCCTTAAATATACAAGTTTCATTTTGAGATCAAAGTCTAACAATGATTACATGATGAAAGATTTGGGTTTTGAATATGTTTGGTGCTCTGAAACCAGAGACAGAGGTGATTTCAACATGACAGACATTCCACTTTCTAATATTTATACACAGAGGAAACTATATATATATATATATATATATATATATATATGCGTGATAAAGTGACTTCGAACCTCAGATTAACAGCAATAAACAATTATACTTAAGTTTCTTTTTGAGTTGTTACTCACATAAATTTCCAGGGATGACAAAGACTTGAATCTGCAAGGTGAAAATCTTCTTTTCTGACTTTGCTATTTTATTTACTTTGTTTTGAACGAGCTGGAGGTAGTATGGATGTGTTTATATAAAAGGTTGAACTAAGTTGCACTGCATATATAAAGTAGATAGTTTGTATAAGGGTAGATATCATCTAGTACAGCTTACTTCTCTTGGTTCAGATTTTTCTTTTATTTTTGTTTTCTTGCTTTGACTAAGCAAATTTTGTTTTCAACTGATATGATTTGGCTTTGGTGGCTGAATGGATTCATATTTGTGCTGAGAAGAAAGTCATTAAATGCTCATGCTTCCTTTTAAGTTTACCATTTTGTTTTGTTTTGTAGATATTTATCTTCTTGCATAAGCTTCATTGATTTTTTTATATGTACTATTGGTTTTGGTTTACAGATTTTTTTTTCTTTTGCAATCAAATTTTGTTTTTGTTTTACATACAACTTTTTCTTTGTCTCTTGATTTACAATTTATATGCAAGTTTAAATATTACATATGTCATGTTATAATCATAAGATTTTAACTACATAATTTTTATCATATGCATATCTTGAATTTTTTTTCTATTTGAAGTTTAACTATCAATTTTTTATTTGTCACATATATTTTATTGTTTAAACAATTTCCTGTTTGTTATATATTTTTTATTTATTTATTATCATTATTATTGTTTATTTAACTTAACTATCAAACATTTATTTAATTCCATATATCTTTCCTTTATTTCATATTAATAATATTTAATTTTTTTCTTGAAATTTCTCAATTTGAATTTAAAAGTTCAAATAAATCACTAATTTAAACACACAAATTTCCGGGATGTTACAATATCCCCTTCTTAAGAAAATTTCGTCCTCGAAATTCGAAAGAGAGAGAAACGCAAACAAAGAATATACGAATTCAGAAAAATAAGGAAATGGCTTACCAATTCAAGCCGAGATCTCTACTCTACAATTGGGATATGATTTCTTCATGTTATCTTCAGTTTCCCAAGAACAGTCCTTTGGATCGCCACTCCATTGAACTTTGACCAATTTCACAACTTTGTTTTGCAATCGCTTTACATCACAATCAATAATCTTTATTGGTTCCCTTCTTACAGCCAAGTTGGGAGTGATCTCAAGGTCCTGCTGAGCTGCCTCCTTAATAATACTATCTGGGTCGTGCATATATTTCCGAAGACTAGAAATGTGAAACACATTATGCACACCAGACAACAAGCTGGCTAGCTGCACTCGATATGCTAGAGGATCGATCCTTTCCAGAATAGGAAAAGGACCAATATAACACGGTGCTAGCTTTCCAGTTTTCCCGAATCTCAATACACCCCGCATCGGAGACACTTTCAGAAATACAGAATTTCCAACTTGAAATTCCAAATCTCTTCTTCGGCGGTCATAATAGCTCTTCTGACAGCTTTGAGCTGCTTTCAATTTCTTTCGAATAAAATCTACCTTCTCCGTGGCTTCTTTAGTTATGTCTGGTCCAAGGACGAGTCTATCACCTGCCTCGATCCAGCATGTCGGTGATCGACACGGTCGGCCATATAAAGCTTCGAAAGGAGCCATTTCGATACTAGCCTGATAGCTGTTGTTATAAGAGAATTCGACCAGATGCAAATAGTCCTCCCAAGAATCACCAAAGTCAAGAATGCAAGCGCACAATAGGTCTTCTGAAATTCGGTTAATTCTCTCAGTCTGCCCATCAGATTGTGGTGATAAGCAGTGCTGAGATTCAGTTTTGTTCCCAAAGCGGATTGGAATGTCTCCTAGAATCTACTAGTGAAGATCGGGTCACGATCACTCACTATACTGCTGGGGATATCATGGAGATGAACAATTTCCTTTATATATAGCCCTGCTAAGCTTGCTGCAGTCCGAGTGGATTTCACTGGAATAAAGTGAGCGGTTTTGGTTAGACAGTCCACTATAACCCAAATTGCTTCATTTCCCTTCCTGGTTCGTGGCAATCCGTCGATGAAATCCATCGTTACCTGCTCCCATTTCCATTTCGGTACTTCCAAAGGCTGAAGTAAACCGGCCACTTTCTTTTGATCGCTTTTGATTTGCTGAAAAGTAGCACAACGACTCACATAAATTGATATGTCTCTCTTCATTGTCTTCCACCATAAGGTTCTTTTAATATCTCGATACATTTTATTGACTCCGGGATGGATGCAAAGTTTGGACTTGTGGCATTCGTCCAAAACTTCACGTTTCAGATCAGGGAAGTCTGGAACACAAATCCTGCCCTTTAATCTCATAACTCCTCCATTATCCATCTCAAAACTAGTGTCTTCTCCTTGGAAACTTCTTTTATAAATTCCCCGTAGAAACTCATCTTCATATTGCTTGCTCGCGATCTTTTCAAGGAGAGTAGGAGCGATAATAAGATATGCAAGAACAGCATGTCTCCTACTTAAAGCATCGGCAACTACATTGGCTTTTCCGGGCGTATATTGAATATCCAAGCCATAAGATGCCAGAAATTCCAACCAACGTTGTTGTCGCAGATTCAGATCCTTCTGGGTGAAAAGATATTTCAAGGATTTATGGTCGGTGAATAATTCAAATTTTTCACCTAGAGAAAGAGAGTTCATTAAGTATATTGTTTAAGTTAAGTTAATTTCATAAATTATTAAGAAAGCTGAGAAGATTCTTACCCAGAAGATAATGTCGTCATATCTTCAAAGCAAAGATAACAGCTAAGAGTTCCACATCATGGGTGGGGTAATTTCTTTCATGAGGACGTAATTGTCTACTTGCGTAGGCAATCACCTTCCCATTCTGCATTAATACTACACCCAAACCATCACCGCAAGCATCGGTATAAACAGATAAACCCTGGTTCCCGTTGATAATAGCGAGAACAGGAGCAGTAGTCAATCTCTTTTTCAACTCCTGAAAAGCTTCATCACATTTCGGAGTCCAATTGAGTTTTACATCTTTCATTGTTAGCTTAGCCAACGGACTAGCTATCTTAGAAAAATCTTGAACAAACTTCCGATAATAACCTGCTAAACCCAAAAAGCTTCGAACTTCCTTTGGTGTAGTGGGTTTTCTCCAATCAAGAATGGCAGAAATTTTGCTAGGATCAACTGAAATCCCTTCTTCATTAACAATATGGCCGAGAAATTTGACTTCCATGACCCAGAAGTGGCATTTGGAAAATTTTGCATATAAAATATTTCTCCTTAATATTTCCAAAACAATTCTAAGGTGTTCGGCATGCTCTTCTTATGTCCTGGAATAGATCAAGATATCATCAATGAATACGAGCACAAATTTATTCAAAACTTCCCGAAACACCCGAGTGATAAGATCTACGAAGTATGCTGGAGCATTGGTTAGCCCAAAAGGCATAACTAATCATTCGTAGAACATATTGGGACCCCTGAAAGCATTCAAATGTACACAATCTTCGGCTATTCGTAATTGATGGAATCCCCGGGCGAGATCCATCTTCGAAAAGAAACGAGTGCCACATGATTGATCAAATAGATCGTCAATTCTAGGTAGTGGAAATTTATTCTTGAGAGTCTGCTTATTGAGATCGCGGTAATCTACACACAACCTCAAATATCCATCCAATTTAGCAACAAACACAACGGCTGAACCCCATTCAGAAACATTGGGTCAAATCAATCCTTTTGCTTGTAGATCCCTGGTCTACTCGACTAATTCAACCTTTTCTCTGGGGCCATCCTGTGACTTGCGTGAACTACAGGACGAGCATTAGGCACAAGGTCGATTCTGAATTCTATTTCTCGACGTGGAGATAGAGATTTCACTTCTCCGAACACATCTGGAAAATCTCTAACAATGGGTATGGACTCTAAACTGGGTTCGGGATAACCCAAGTTATACATCAACCCTTCTCTTTTAGGACTAGGGTCCTCACAAGAAATCTCGATGAAATCTCCAAATTCGGTTTTAATCGAAATCAATCTATTGTTGCAATCCAATTTTGCTTCATATTTAGTTAGCCAATCCATTCCGAGTAAAACTTCAAACTCATTAAAATCAAGAACAAAGAGACCAGTATGGAATTGATAACAAGGGTATGAGATAGGAACATCTATACATCGAAGACAAAGGTTCGTGGGACCTCCAACTGGATTCTTTACGCATATAGGCTCATCGACAAAATCGGGTTCAAGATTTAATTCATTTATAGCTTGGTGAGAGATAAAACTATGTGTAGGGCCCGTGTCAAATAGAACACTAACAATACTATCATAAATGGTAAGATTACCTTCTAGAACTCCTTTTCCTTTTTCTGCTTTGGAAGACGCAAGTTGGTCTTTGACTGCATACACTTTTGCTGTTTGAGCTTGCTTCATAGTTGGACAGTCTTTAACTTCATGCCCCATTTTCTGACAGTAATAGCACTTCCTAGGCTTTGCTTGAGCGGATTGGTCTCTCTTTGGCTTCTTGCAGCTGTTTACGTAGTGGCCCTTTCCCAAGCAATTATAACAAGTGACATTCTCAGCTGTACTATCCTGAATGCACTTCTTTTTCTCCTTGCGTTGCCATGGTTTCTTGCCTCCAAATATCCGTTTTCTCCAATTTCGATTGCCTGAATTTCGTTTTTCTGCCGGGGCTTCTTGCATATCAAGTGTGGCATATCTGTACCCCATATCAACTAAATCCGAAAAAGAATCCTTAACGTGGGCTGTCATTCTTTCATGGAATTTCTTATTCATCCCGTGAATGAATATTTCATTCATCTTTAAAGGCGTATTCACCAATTCGGGAACAAAACGAGACAATTCATTAAATTTATTCATATATTTCTCGAATGATAAACTTTCCTGCTTCAGGTCCATAAATTCCTAGTACATTCGGGAAATTCCAACTGAAAGCAAATATCGCTTCTCAAACACTTCTTTGAATTTCTCCCAAGAAAACTCGTCTTCTGGCTTATCTACCGTGATTGTCTCCCACCAAGCTAAGGGTTCATCTTGAAGTTGCCAAGAAGCTATGAGTCGCTTCTGATCGTCTAGCAATTTCAGCCCTCTGAAGACTTTCTCACATGATCTTATCCATGCTTGAGCCTCAATAATTGACTCCTTGCCGGTGAACGGCTTACCACCAAGATTTGCGAATTTCTTATATAAATTAGCCAGGTCCGGCTGATGCTGGATAGGTACTGCTGTTACTGCTGTTGGGGGAACTTGATTAGGTACTGTGGCATGTCCTTGACCCCTAGTTCTTCCCCTTCGTCCGCTCATTCTTACTATCTGTAATTAGTAAGAAAATTGATTTAGATATACGGATGAAATATCTTAAGGAATATCAGCAGTAAAAAGAAATAGACTAATAAAATTTGGAGTTCCAGTCTTGGTTATACTCATTCTAGGGTATATTTCATCCTATCTCTAATGAGCCATCTGATACCACTTGTGACGACCCGAACTCGATATCCGATAAACGACATCAAATTCGTATCGCCGGAGCTTATAACAACATCAGATGAATGCAGAACAGCGGAACAAAATGAATATTATACACATTATAGATACATCAGAATATCCAATAATACATCAGAGTATTTTTTAATACATACACCACAACTCCAAATAATATCATAATAATACATCGATGATCATATATCCAAAAGTCTTCATAGGAATGAAAGAATAACAATCTCCCAAAAACGCTAACCACCTGAGATCCAAAAAGCTTCTAGAATATCTCCAAAAGAAAAAACTCCAAAATACTCCTAACTCCCAAAATATGGAAACCTGCTACTAGGCTGCCCGTGTAGAAATTATAGGCACCCAGAGTTTAGAAAAGGAACAATAAACGTCGGGTCAGTCATGAGACTGGTATGAGTAAACAAAAATAGTTGCTTTTAAAAAAACTAGATTTATAAAGAAAATTCGTTATGCTTTTGGAAAACGAAACTGCCATAAGACATCCCGCCACACACACGATGCAATCGCAGAATTGGAGGAGATTTCTTCTTATGATAGTCAAACATGCTTCATATGAGAAAATTTCTGTGATATTATTACTAGTGCATAGTGTAGAAAGCATTTCAAAAATATGATATCAATCTTAGCCAGCATAGACATTCTGAACTATGCCTACTATAGCTACCATGGTTTGTGGCAGGTTACCGCCACGCTACATGGCAGGTTATACAACTAAAACCGTACAGGGCTCGTATTGTTTCTTTGAATTTCCAACAAATGGTCAGGCTAAAATACTTCCTACTGCCACATGGGTACGCCTCTGGCGGGACGTCCCGAGGACCTACCCGACTCTCTGCCAACACAAGGCAGGGTTACCTCTGTAAATAGGTAACTACTACTCGAGTATGCCACTCCCCGGTCCTTTGGGACCTTTATCCTAGGGCCCTCTGTCACAAAGCAACAACCACACAGTAAATGAGATTGGAGCTACCACATAGGTAAATATCTGTGCTCCATACCATGACATCACCTTTTTCCAGAAGGAAATGACATACCCTAAAGGGCGCGACCCTCATAACCTTACCGCATCTTTCCTGTTTCGACCATTTCCGGGTTGTGAGGTCCGATGAGGTCTCGTCCACAAATCTATTCTTTACATGAAAGCTTTGCTTTGATCACAAATGATCAACTAATGATCATCAACACATAGCCGCACTTAGCATGCCACACTACCAATTTGGGAATATATTGCCTGATAACCTTCAATTACATAACCTCTGAGCTCGTACCTCTCAAAGAAGGGTGTTAAGCTAAGAGAATAAATCCTCCTCCACCATAGATACGTATTTGAAAGAAATCAGCTTTATATCTCAAAGTGTAGTGTCAGACACACAACATACAAGTTTGTTCCGGGTTCGAACAAAACCGAAGGCACTTCGACCAATAACGGAAGAAGCCCTTGCAAATCGGGGTATCCACAATCCCGATCAGACTTCCCATAACTAAGGAAGTCTCTATACCGTAGCAACTCAGTGCAGAGACAATCGATAGGTTATCCTATCATTTTCGAAGACACCCGGTCTTCACCACCGGTCTTCAAATGCTATCCATTTTGACGTATCACTATTCGGAATGGGTTATATGACACAAAGGTCCTTTCCCTGGCTAAACCGAATAGTGAGCGTTCCATTTTTCGTGAAACACGTGGACATATCAATCACAAAGATTCATATTCAGGGTTCGATGTGGGGCTCGGATAACAAACTGAAATCCGACTCCCTGTTGCATCGAAGTTTAAATGCCGTTTTACGGGCAAAAAGGGTTTTCACATCAATGCAGAACAAATCACAAATCACTGTTCATCACAAAGTAATCACAGTATCATAATAGCAATATCAATCCAGTATAGAATATTAGATGATAGTAAATCACCTTTGATTAAGGCGGTCGGGATTAAAGTGAATTGACCATAAAATTATCTTTATTAATTATTTTAAATCAATGTTTAAAATTTCACTTAATTATAAATTTATTAAATTTTAAATTGGCTTTTTTAATCATTTAATCTTTAACTATCTTAATTTATTAATTCTTAATGGTTAATTAACTAAATCTTGATTACTTTTATTTGCTAATTATTCTTTAAATTAATCAACCTTTAATTACAAAGTAATTTTAATCATTAATTATTTAATCATTATTTAACCATTATAAATATATTTGTTTTAAGTTAACAAATTTAAATATACTTCTTGAATATTTTGTTAAGTAAAAAAAAAACTTTACATTAGATTAACCAACTATCATCATTTATAAAGAACAAATTAGAAAATCGTCTAAACTATATTGCAAAACTGGAATTTGTTATCTTCAGGTCCAACCCGAGGGGGTTTTCGAGTCATCCCTGAGGGAAATGCCACCCCGCTTCGGGTTTTAGCTAAAACTTACCCGAGTGATAATTTTCACAAAATTTGCATAAGTCCCCAAATCAATCACGCTACAACCCTGGAACAACTCGAGTTTTCCTTCGAGTTTCTACCCTATTTCCCCGAGTGAGACTTCAAGTCACACTGCTCCTCTCCCAGATTTCACCACTGACACACAACCATTGCACGTACACCCGCACGGCCAACTTCGCCAACGTGGGACAGTGCTGCGACCATCCACTAGTCGCCTACCATCCCCCAAATCGATTCGAACACCCATAAACTTGAATTGACCTTGAGAGTGAAATCAAGTCATCTCGATTAATTGAACCCAACAACACACCATCAGGAAAACGATCCCGCGCCACCTCCTCTGGCCATCAGAGGTCATGAAAACCTAACCCAAGCTTCCTCACTGTGCAACGCAATGACTGGTACCGGAGGCACGATTTTCGGTCACCTGTGGACTGTGTAGCATCGCCAGTTCGAACATGAACCCAGATGGGTTCCTAAGCCCTAAATCGCTCTCGAATACGAAATCTAGATTTTTAAAAATTCAACTCACATTTTTCTGGTGATGTCGAGCCCCCCACCTAGCTGCGACGACGATCACGTGGCTTATGATCGTCTTTGTTGCCGGGATTTGACAAAAGTTTGATTTTTCTGATCATCTTAGAAATCTCAACAAAAACTTAATGAAAAATCACCACCTTCGTTTTAAAAATCCTATTTTTGTATGTAGATCCGAGTTATGAAATTGAATTAGCCTTTCATGACATTCGAATTTAACAAAATATGGTATGTTCACTGTAAAAATCATTTGTTTGCCAACTGTGTATACTTCTTCTTCTGAAATTTATTTTTAAATCATAGTCCATCCTTAAATATACAAGTTTCATTTTGAGATAAAAGTCTAACAATGATTACATGATGAAAGATTTGGGTTTTGAATATGTTTGGTGCCTTGAAACCAGAGACAGAGGTGATTTCAACATGACCGACATTCAACTTTCTAATATTTATACACAAAGGAAACTATATATGTATATATGCATGATAAAGTGACTTCGAACCTCAGATTAACAGCAATAAACAATTATACTTAAATTTCTTTTTGAGTTATTACTCACATAAATTTCTAGGAATGACAAAGACTTGAATCTGCAAGGTGAAAATCTTCTTTTCTGACTTTTCTATTTTATTTACTTTGTTTTGAACGAGCTGGAGTTAGTATGGATGTGTTTATATAAAAGGTTGAACTAAGTTGCACTGCATATATAAAGTAGATAGTTTGTATAAGGGTATATCATCTAGTACAGCTTACTTCTCTTGGGTCAGATTTTTCTTTTAGTTTTGTTTTCTTGCTTTGACTAAGCAAATTTTGTTTTTGGCTGATATGATTTGGCTTTGGTGGCTGAAAGGATTTATATTTGTGCTGAGAAGAAAGTCATTAGATGCTCATGCTTCCTTTTAAGTTTACCATTTTGTATTGTTTTGTAGATATTTATCTTCTTTCATAAGCTTCATTGATTTTTTATATGTACTATTGGTTTTGGTTTACAGATTTTTTTTCTTTTGCAATCAAATTTTGTTTTTGTTTTACATACAACTTTTTCCTTGTCTCCTGATTTACAATTTATATGCAAGTTTATATATTACATATGTCATGTTATAATCGTAAGATTTTAACTATATAATTTTTATCATAAGCATACTCTTGAATTTTTTTTCTATTTGAAGTTTAACTATCAATTTTTTATTTGTCACATATGTTTTATTGTTTAAACAATTTCCTGTTTGTTATATATTTTTTATTTATTTATTATCGTTATTATTGTTTATTTAACTTAACTATCAAACATTTATTTAATTCTATATATCTTTCCTTTATTTCATATTAATAATATTTAATTTTTTTCTTGAAATTTCACAATTTGAATTTAAAAGTTCAAATAATCACTAATTTAAACACATAAATTTCCAGGATGTTACAAAAAGCGTGCACTATCTTGACAATTCAATAATTCAACTCAGGTGCAACATGGACCAACAAGATTGAAGCATTGAACATGGCAGTACATTGCCTTGATAAGACTTAAGCATTGAACATAGACCAACAATACCCGCAAGACTAGCAACACACACAAAAGATTGAAATTTTCAAAGTCAAATATACAAAGAATAACCAAGCACATTAATACTCATATATACTCATATGTGTATACATGTATATATGTACATAGTGAGTATAAAGGCAATAAGTATATCACTAGGTGCGAAACATCAAGAAAAACAACCAACATTAGCATCAAAGCAAGGTCATGAACCAACCAAACTTCCTTCATCATCAACTAAGCAAGAAATACAATAGTTTTCAATAAGTACAAACAAGATCGACTAAGGTGCAGTCATGTACAAAAAAAGGATTTTCGATAATCAACCAAGCACAAAGATACTAGAAGCAGCGAAATAATAAAGTGAATAAATTAGATAAAGCATCGGCATCAGAAAAATCGATTAGAAAACATAAATAAAGATGAAAATTCAGAATATATTCAAACAATGAACAAATCATGCAAGTTTTAGGTAATTGTTCAATCAAAATATAGGGACTAAATCACTATAAAAAACCAATTCATCATCGGCATTGAAACAAGTCAAGAACGATACAGAATCGAAAGGGGTAGATATCGTACTAATCAATTACCATCAAAATATGCCAACAATAGAAGACGGGTTGAAAAATTGCCATTGAACAAGTTAGATTAGAGTTCCACCGCTTCTATTACCATCAAAATCTATATAGGTATGTAGGCTATTTCGTTATCAATCGGTGCTTCGATTAAGGTTCTACTAATTTGAAAACCTGATTCCAAAAGACGGGTCGAAGGCGAATGGAAGATAAGTTTAGGGTTTCGTTAATTTGATTTTGAGAAGAGGGAAATAAATTTTGTGAAAAGGAAAATTTTGAGAAGCGGGAAATATATTTTGTAAAGACGGAATGAAAGGAAAATGAAGAGGGAATAATTAAGGAACATAGCCACAAAATATTGAGAGGGAAATATGGAGCCAAAACTAAATTTTTTGATAACTTCAATCAGTTAGTAGAGAAAATCTTGTTTGAATCACAAGCATGAACATAGAGATTTCAGGGTTTATTTAAACAACAGATAATTTTTTCAATATGTTGTGTGAAACAGGGGTAAATAGTGGGATAACAAAAAATCTACCTTATGTTGTGTAATCACTATTGTTTGATTCATTTTGTGGTATAGTGCACAAGGAATTGACGCCCTTACTCGGAAGATCCGAACGGATCCAAAATCATTGAATTTTAACGCCTTTAGCCCTAAATTTAATTGATTGAAGGGGTTATGGCTATTTTATTTTGCTTTAGAAGATAAAGAAAGAAAGAAGTGTGAGGTTAGGAAATATGTTTAGTATATAGGGTATTTAAAGGCTTAGGATTAGGAAGCGTATGGTGTAAGCTCAAGAATAAGTTAAAATATAATAATTATATGGATAAGAATGAAAATGATGATCACATAGGAAAAGGAAACTTAAATGTTAAGTAATGTATAAGTTAAATATAATATTTATTTGGATAATATAAAGATAGAAAGATTCCACTTTTCTTTTTATAAGATAAAATACAATATTATATAGATAAGTATAAAGATAGAAATATTTCCTTTTCTTCTTATAACTTAAAATATAATATTATATGGACGGACTTAAATGAGAATCATTATCCTATTTTTTTTTATATATTATTGTTTTATTAGGCATGTTATTATACTATTTTGTTTTATTAGACATGTTATTTTACTATTTTTTAATAGGCATGTTATTATACTATTTTGTTTATTATATTTTAATTCTCTTAAGTTAATCATCGAACATTTCAATCTCACATGATCACACAGTGCACTGGATCATCATGAAACTCGTCGGTGCATATCTATTCAATATTCCAGTTCTGTCGACACTAGCTTTTGTTATAATCCAAAGTAGTGCCCTGAAATGATAATTGCACGCGTTGATTAGAAAGAATTATTATTAATTCAAGTTTAATCACGCTATTGATTAAATAAAAGTCTTACCATTACCATTTATTATGAAAAAGAGTTTAAATAATCTTTTGAAATCATTTTTATTCATATCAATTCCAAGATTCAATTAATTAAATAATCCAATATTTAAATAAAGTGTTTAAAATTCCGAATCATTGCATTCTTCCTCCCTTAAAAGAATTTCATCCTCGAAATACTAACACGAGCAACGAAAGAAACAATCACACATCAATACCTAACGGTTTTGCAATCACTAGCAATTAAGCCTATGGTTTGCTTAGGTTCAAAAACCTATCATCGCACAAGGATGATAAATAACTTACTAAGCGCACCTTATGCTCAACAACTGTAGGTTATGCTTAGTCCATCACCCATACTACCTCAAAAAATTCAAAAGGGTCATTCCCCAAACATTCCATAAGCCAATACATATAGCGTACAAATATTATTAAAGCCCGTACGATGCATATATATCATCCATATGCAATACCAAATCATATCACCATCTCGATCGCATAGATTTCACTTTCGAACAAGTATATCTCACTAGACGTCTGCCGACTCTGATCTGGTTCCTTGATTGGAAACCTCTGTTCTCCTTACATAGCCATATATATAATAGAAACTTCAAGATCGTATCAAAAATCCATATCAAGTATTCTCCATCAAGAATCGAGTGAAAATTTCTTGTTCGGACCGGTATAAATCACCTCAAAGTCATGTACTCAAATCTTGGATCAAGAACTGGTATGCGAACAAAATGATCTACATACAACTAACTTACTTTAAACTACTATAGCTACCTTCCTTTTTAATTCCCATTCATTTTCCATATAGTTTTCCTCATTTAATACAAAAATCATTTACGAATCATTTCCCAAAACTTTACTTCAAGTAATTAAACACTATATAAATTATGTTCATACTCGTACAATACTCCACTACATCCTAAGAACATATACACAACATCAGATTTATATTTCTTAAGATGGGTGTTCAGTAAATTTAAAAACTTGTTATAGCTTACTTCCTTCTCAATTCAGGAGTTACAAAAGTCATCTTTTTCTTTTTATTTATTCATAAACACTTAGCTTCAATTTCTATCTCAATTTAGAAGTTTCTGACAGTCCAAAATCACCGAATTTTTTTACTTTATTTAAAAAAATGAAAATTACTAAACACATGCTATAATACAATGCATAAACTAAACTACCCTACTATATGAGTCCATAATATAACTTTTCAAAAAACTTAAAAACTAAACATCCGGTTTTATGTGAAATCAATTTGAAATAATATATTCTTATAATTTTTTTATATCAAATTTTACTTTATGCATTTACCAAATATCTATTTAATCAAAACAACTCTATAACAAACTACTATAGAAGCCTCCATGACTTTGAAACTCAAAAATGAACTCCGAGGACGCTGCAATCATCACCGAAATTATTTTCCAACAACAGAATTCAGCTTGCTACTTCTAATTTCCTTCAACTTTAAAAATATTTCTATTCAAATGTACTTTCAATTAATTAATACCATTATTATTTATCGAAAACCTCAAAAACCTTTTTCCAAAAGCATTGAGATTTAATTTCTCAAATTCTCATTTTAAATTCTTTTTATTTATAAACCATATTTTTAAATTATGCTTATATAATTCCACTTTCTTATATAAACATTTCAAAGATGTATATCATTGTTTAGCTTAAATAAACAACTTCTATTAAAATTAAATTCTAACCAACATTATCACCAAACGCCTTATAGTCAAACTGTGAAACTTAATTTACAAGGTGTTCATTTCAATGTTCCCACAATTACTATCTACCCAACCGATACTGTAAGAAGGTAAATTAATTATAAATCAACAAATAATAGTCAATGTTTATAAACTGGACGAGCAAAATTATTTAATCAACAAATAATTGCCAATGCTCTAACAGATGAGGATGACTAACCAAATAATAAATGATAATATTGAATGTTATCATTTCCTTGCAAACAAACACACAAAAATAACTGCATCTATTTTTGAAAATTATTCTTTTATATATCAAAATATTATCCTAGGTAAAGTTATTTCATTTACCAATTTCAAAACAGTACTATATCGGTTTGCCTTGACCAAATGTTTAGAGTTCCCTATCAATACTTTGGCTACTTGTATTGACCAAAATTCGTAATCCACACTACAGACCAGTCAATACAATATAAAACATTTTTATAACAATAAAAAATATGCATTCACATACACACACACACACACACACTCTCAAACTCATTCTAGGGCGTTACCAATCCTATCTCTAATGAGTTACTCATTCTAGGGCATTACTAACCTTATTCTAATGAGTTTACCCCACCAAGGCCTAGGTGTTCGCTCAACCTAGGCTTCGATACCACTTTGTAATGACCAGCCTATTCGACCCTCAAAAGTCGATATTAGTTCATCCACGGTATTCACATTCTAAGCATCCAAGTGCCGAAAAGATAGGTTAAAGGGATGAAAAAAAGAAAAGGTAGAATAGAATCTCACATCGTGACAAGAAACATATAATATACACATGATCTTTACAAAAAGAAAACTGTAATACACACACATCAACTAGAGTAAACTAATCTATCATTAGCCTGAACAATTATAATAACCTATCCACATGAATGTTGATAATTACAAAACAACAAATGTAGTAGGAATAAAAGATAAGTGAATGCGCCTTTGAGGCATCCAGTTCATCTTTAGAAGCTTCAAAGCATCCCTAACTAAATCTAGAAATATGCTCGGGCTAACCCAAACATTATAGGAAAATAATGTCCAGATCACTCTGGAAAACCAATGTGAGGAACCTGATTCATACAAATTTTTAATGTCATATAACTTTTCGAAATAAAGGTATCTTGTAAGACCGCACTGCATATAACCACGGATGGGTTTTTACCTTACGATAACCAAATAATTTCTATAAAGTCTAGAGACATTATTATAACGTCTAGGGTTTGGTAAATATTTATCATAGCCGAAATTGTTACATTACTTATAATCCAACATATTAAGTATACAACTAAGTCCGTAAAGGCACGTATTGGAAAATTAATTTCAGACAATGACAAGGCACTAGGATACCACCTGTCATAGTGCACCTCTAAAAAAATGTACCGAGGTTGCAAATTTTTTTTGCACCTTATCAACAGAGAACCGGCCTACTCCTTCCTAGATAGTATCGAATATGTCATTATCTTGGTTGCGTTGCAACATTTTTCCTCGAGCTCACAACACGCAGAAGTTCATAGATAGTGATTTAGAAGGGTGATGATGTAACCTAATGGCTACGACTCACATAGCCCTGCCGTATATCCTTTGTTTTAGTCATTCTCGGTTGTAAAGCTTGAGGCTACGTTTTACCTTTTTAGAAATTCCTACTTGGAATACTAACACTGCCTTTAAGGCACAATGCAACACCAACATTCATCCATACAAGTTGTCCAAGATATGAACAAATCGCAGGCACCACTTCTACTACATATATTTTGGAATTATCTTGTACCAAGTTTCCATTGCAGTTCAAAGAACTCCATCTTCGATTGTAACGATCCATAAATTTTAATGGTTTTTTATAACGAAATTAACTGAATTTTTATTAAACTTTAAACAATAGAATTTAGAAATGAAAATTTGATATTTGGCATACATAAACATAGCAAATGGTAAATTTTCAACAGATAATATGGAAGTTAGTTTTGTTGTGTAATTTCATTTAAATTTAAATCAGTTAATATTTGATGAAAATAAAATGTTTTTGAAATTTGAATATTTTTATATAATAAAAATGTAGACCATTTTCTGAGTGATACGTCGTATTTCATTTTCCCAAATTTGGACTTCTCTAGCTCCGTTTATCTTATTTTCGATAGATTTGCCATAGTTTTGCAGGAAATATCAACTATTGATAAGATATTCATATCACTCATATCTGTATACCATTCTATTCATCTTGTCGTGCTGATCTCAATGTAGTGTATTCATTTGTGTGTTTAGGGGTCCGGTACGTGGTGAAACCCACGAAACGGATAACCACATCAGTACCCATTCGAGTCCATTGGTATCCCGTGAACATTCAAATATCTACCGCATAATTCCAACAGCCAATTGGTAATATTATTCCCAAAAATTTCGGTCATGACTTTTATTATCCTTTGAAACTTAACTCTGCCTTTTAACATCCCTATCGATTCAATGTTTCAACCTTTCGTTCTGCTCTTGGACAAAATAATAACATATATACAATTTTATATTAGCTCTCATGCTCATTCACTTCCCCACCTTCTTCTTCTATTATTTTGAACCACACCTTTGATATAGTCGGCATATCTGAGATTAACACCTACCCTTGTTTGATCAACTATTTCGCTTAGACCGAAACTATATATATTTACAGCTGCTCCTATTCTTTCGAAAGCTTGCTCATCCTTCGCCACTGCTAAACTTTTTGCTTTTACCCTCCGCCTATCTCTTCCCTAACCCATGCTTCACCGCCACTCCCAAGCAAACGCTCCACCACACCTTTCCCGTATTACTCAACAGCCGAGGCCTCTGAAAACCATTCCCGGCACAAAACTCCACACGCCTCCGACCCAAAACCCCTCTCCACTTCATCCGACCTACCTGATCTCATTCACACTTCCCCACGCACACAACCGAGTCCGCCACCGTCCTCCCTCCGTGCCACTTCGCCCTCTTTTCTCCACCATCAGACCGATCATCTTACCCTCCACGTCACCGGCCTCCCATCACACCCATCACCAACCGAAGCCCTTTCCCTTCCTTCCCCTTCGCCCAACACCCAAAGACCATCACTCAGCCTCGTCTCCTTCCAACCATGTCGTGCTATCATCGCAAATGGCTTGGCTACCCCAGATCCTCCACGTCACCGAAGACAGCAAGTAGCCGCATGAGATTTATATGAGTAATAGGTTAGTGTACATATATTAGTTAGATGTATATAGGCGTATATTATACATATTAGTTAAATATATAAAGTGTCTACAGTACCTGCTATAGTATAAATGGAGTATGTACTATATATTTGTTAAATATATGTCTATGGTATCTACAGTGTACATATTAGTTAATACAAAGGTATATATATGTTGTGTCCTTAAGTATATATATATGAGTTTGTAAAATTTTTGTTTACAGTGAGTTTATATATATATATATATTAGTTACTTATGTACATATTTTATGAATAAATGTTTTTAGGGATATATGATTATAAAAGTTTTATTGTATGCGTTTAATTTTCAAAGACGATATAAAAGATGCTTATATACATAGTACAGAGATATATTATATCGGGTATGCAATATAATATATATATATATTATGTGCATAGTTATTTTGATTCCTTTTATATATAGTATTGTATGGTTAGTTATGGGTTACATATAGGTTGTATATTTGAATATGTTTGCATATTTTGTTTATACATATAAAGTTTATTCGTATATATACTTTTGTCCGCACACGTATATGTGGTCTGCATAGGTTTATTTGAAGGAGCCCACATATGTTCAGTTATATATATAAAGGTTGTATATGATTCTGGTTAGCTTACATATATATATATATATATATATATATATATATGCATAGAGAGAATACTGATTTATAAGAAATATTAATATTAAATATATATATATGGAAATCTTATTTATATGTGTTTAACTAAAAAATTGATTGAAAGTGTGTATTTTTTATAAATATATGTTTTTAAAGTGGGTTTTAGAGAAAATTTATTTTAATATATATATATATATATATATATAACATATATTTGTTCTGTTTATATCCGAATGGTTGATTTGTTTTTATTGATTCCTGATTATCAGCTTTGTTCGTCATATCTGTGTCACCTTGCTTTGCTTTGAGATTTGTCACTCGGACTAATCGATTTTCAAGTTCGTGATTCAATTCGTAGCTTGTCACATTGTCAAATTTCTACAGCCTCGAAAGGTGAGCAATCACTCACGATTAACATTCTTGTATTTAATAAATTTGGTTTCACTTGAAACGACAATTGAAATAAGCTGTTTGTAACGTCCTGCTTTTTCACACGCTTTAAATCGACACACGTGCCAATTCAAACCATATGGAAGGGCGGATTGCTATGGGGTAAATAAGAAAAAAAGAGAAGAAATAAAATAAAACAGATTCTCATAGCGGAAGGATAAAATATAATAATCAATATATAGTTCATAAAACTGTTTACACACATTTTCTTCTTCTTTATACAATAAATATCAGAGTTCACATACCAATAAATATCAATGCAGCGGAATTAAATAGTGTAGTGGGATATAATATATAATAATAACAGAAATTAAATCTTCGTCTTCTTCCTCCAGAAAATCTTCAAATCATGAAACGCTCGGATTGACCCGAGCGAATAGAAAAGACAAAACACTCGAGTCAGAACTAAAAGATCTTATGTAAGTTAAATTAAAATATGAGTGCAGTAACTCAAGAGATGCTCGGGATTTACATCTCCTAAGGATCCGTTAAACTATTTACTATGTAGTATATTTCGCCATTATAATAGTGTCTAATTGTAAAATAAACTTACTTTTAAATAGCGTTAAGGCTTTACATTTTCCACCTTAACACATAATATATTCCCATAGTTTATACAGTACCATAATCTCCCCCGTATTGGGCGTCGTCAGAGGGCACTCCATAGGTATGGTACAAACCAAAATCGTATAAGGCGCGATAGGGAAGGTGACACGACACAACTAGGCAATGCCAGGGTGGATATACCAATTACGCATCCGGGCTGGTCGTAACGCATAGCCGCAGCTATCGCCCACCTCGAACAAACTCCCCCTAAAATCAAAAGTAAAGGTGGCCACCGAATCAATCCAAAGTCAGAGTATAGTATCGAAGTGGAGTGTCCGATAAAGGGCTAACATCCGCTTGGCCCGAGAATCGCTCCAGTTTTAGCCACCTTATGCCAACTCACGGGAGTCGGGTCCACGAGTTTACCTTGAAGGAAACGCCGCCGCCAACCTACCTCATTCTGGAATCTCCACCGCGTACATGGTTGTTAAAGTGGTTTTTGGAGTTGGAAAAGAGTATGACAACTTACGATCCCGGTCTCTTCAACAACCAAACTTATTATAACACCGCGGTCATTTAAAAATAATTATACTTTTGAAACCGGAATAAAATTACCCATTTCAAAACCCATAAATACGATATCATTCCTTTTAAAACCTAAATAAATAAGATATCATTTTAATTCAAATATATTTCTTTCCAACATCATGCCACTTTTAAGATTTATAATACCTCAAAACCAATTATTTGAAATTTAACTTTCAACATAATACTTCGAAATCCATAGTTTTAAAACCATAACTTTCAAAACTTAAATGGTTTGGATATTCAACAGTATATAAAATAAAACAGTTTGAATTTAAAATTTCTTTATAAAATAATTTCCGCGACTTTACAGTTTATTCATTTAAAATTTAGTCTAAACCATAAATTTTAAATTCACTTTCAGTTGAATAAACCACTTCAATTTATTATATTTCTAACTTGGAGTATTTAACAATTTCAAAAATTAAAGTTGGAAATTTATATTCAACAATTCATTGTCCTATTATTTAGTTTTTGAAATGTTTACATAATAAATCAAAAATCATTTAAAATAAAACTCGAATTACTAACAACTTAATCATTTCCTTCAATTTATTTATGCAAGAAATATTCGTTTAATTAATCTTGAATAAAAATTTAGTTATAGATATCATACCTTTTTAAAATTTCAAGTTAATAAATTTTACATCAACTTATGAAGTTAAATTCTTAATTAAGCTCTATTCCAAATAAATTTCCAATTTAACTCCCAATCTTTATTGATTTTAAATCATTTAACTCTATATATACACAAGATATTAAACATGTACTTAAACATATAATATAAATTATCAAACTCCATTATACAACTTATTTATTTTCATTTAACAAATTCATACATAGCTTAAATTCAATAATTTAACTATATATATGTATATATAAAATAAGATTTTTATATAAGATCCAAAATTAATATTTAGTAAACCGTATCTTATCCGAACCATAGAAATCATTTCCAAAAATAATTATATATATATATATATATGTATATATATATATATATATATATATATATATATATATATATATATATACCGCGGTGCCTGTACATAATTTTCTATCCTATGGTCAAGTGATACAGATATTTATCATTTCAATCCGTAATTTAAAAATAAAAAAATTGCGGTTGTATATCATTTCAAACCGCAATCCCGAATGAATGAAATGCATGATAACTTGCAGTTTATGTAAATAAACATTCATTCATCCAAATATCAATCATCAACCCTTTTATTATAATCATCATCCAATTTGAACAAAACATCAATATATAGCATATAAAATATAACAGGTAATAAATAACAGGTATTAACTAACAGTTTATATTCAATAATAAATTTAATAAATGTTTAACTAGAAGTTTATATGCAAATAAATAAATTTTAACTGTAATTTTTATGCAATAATAAAATTAAATAACAATTCAATTTAAATAAATGCAATCTAACTGAGATGATGAATAAAATATGCCAAACATTCATAAACGAATTTCTACTCATATCATAAATCAATTTAACAAACATAAGAAAACTTAGAAGTTGTGAGTGGGTTAAAACACTCACCTTTTGAATTTAAATCGAATTTAAATCGATTTAAACCCAAAAATTTGACAGTCTCCAAATCCATCCAAACCAGCGTCATAGTGTCCGGAATTTCGATATGAACGCAACGGAGAAAACCGCGCGTCAATCCGACCTCGTATGCAAAAGTTATTCAGTTAAAAAATTTAAATTTTAATATAACATAACTAATTAATACATAAAAAAATATAACGTACCATCCTCTTCTTGCTTATCCACGAACCTACTAACCCATCACGCACGCGCCACTTTCTTCCGTGCGCACGCAACTCGAGACATATAGAGTTCGATTAGCGATTACCAGTGTGTGCCCCACCTTGAGAGCCACCTACGGGCCAAATTTCACATCACCACTCGCTACCGTTTGCACGCAATCCAAGAAAATACGTCCATGCTTCCAGGTTGGATTCTGGTGAATCCGTGGTCCAATAGCATAGATCAACCATATGGATTTGAAGAGCTCGCCGAGATCTACAACTTTGCTTTTGGAATTTTTCGATTTCGTTGAACGGATTGAAAGATATTGAGGAAAGAAGATAAGCAATTTATGGCCATTGAATAAGTGGCGGCCATGGTATAGAATTAGAGTTTCTGAAATAAAATAATAATAAAACTGTCTCGGTTTGCGTGTGTACTTAGAGTTTAACGTCAAAAACGGGACAGAGTCCAATTTAAGCGTGCTGAAAGGCGATCCTAACATAAAAAGGCCTTCTGAACACAATGGTACTGGTTTCGAAGCCCAGTTCCATCATTTTCGTAGGCTACTGTTCAAGTCAATTTGTTTGAATGACAAAAATGCCCCTGAAAAGTCCGTTTCGGCTCCGGAACGAAAATGAATCATCCCATATATCAAAAAAGATGTTTTTAAATATTTTAAATGCGATGGAACAAGTTTCAAGCCCAAATTCCATCGTATGAAGAAGTTATGTTAAAAACAATATTTTCAAATTGATTTCAATTGCATAAATTTCAAGGCGTTTCGAGTCCGTGCGATCAAACGACAAGTCCGATCGCTACGAAACTTGAAACATTATTATAATTCACCGTTACGGATCCGATGAAACTGGTATCATCGAAATCCGAGTCAGTGGCCAAAATTGCTATTTTATATTAATTTAATAAATTAAAAATTCATTAATTAAATTACTTTTTCAATTTCACTTCCAAATTTTACAAATCTTACGGTGATTTAAACCAATTTAGATGTCAATTAATTGTTGATTCAATCATAAATTTCAGCGTAAATTCAAATTTCGTTATCATTATCAATTATAACTTAACTTTTCAAAAATTCTATTGAATTCACTATTCATTCTTTTTTATTCAATCCATTACAGTCAAATGGATGAAATTAACATTGGTTCAAAGCTATCACATAAATATTTTCCAATTTCAACTTAATTTTCAATTAACGTAAAATTTTGTATTTAATTTCATTCATTTGCAATAAATCCAACTATTATAAATTTAATAAATTAACTCATTATTAAAATTCGGATTCTATAATTCGTAAATTTTATCATCATGATTTACTTATAAATTGATAATTCTTTAAACCAATTCCCGTTTCAATTTAAAGTAACTTAATTTACCAATTATAGTATTTATTTCAATTTCTTAAAATAACCTCTTTATTACACTTTGAATCCAATTTATTTTAATAAGTTTCCAATTAAACGAATTAGCTTTAATTCCAACCTCTAACTTACACTTACGTTTAGGTTATAATCAATTTATAACGTATTACTTTCTTAGTTATTACTTTACATACTTCTCGTATAAATTTCATAATTAATCATAATTATTAATGTAACGCTTATGATAAATACGACCTATAATTACTCAACATTTAAACGAACGTTATTTCATTTTCCATTAGTGTAACATTCATTCATTTTATTATCACTTATTACAATTTCTAATTCCATTAACAAATAAGCAGGTAATTTATAATATATGTTACAAGAATTGAATTAATCACTATTCATTATTATTGACTTTAATTTAGCATTAATTACCTTGCATTAACATTGTTACTAAAAATCCCTATCCAATTGCAATTAATATTCTAATGAATACATTTACTCTTTCCGTTATGTTATTAATTATTATCAAGGCACATCTAATTATCTTTATTGGTAAATGAGTGAATTTGCTAGTAACCCCCTATTATAACCTTTAATATACTTGTATATTTACTCCTTACAACAACTACTACCTATCAAAATTCATTTCGCCCCTAAATACAAAATTTGCAATTTGTTCTTACCACCATATTCAATTTACTAAGTCATAACATTTGAATTAATTCATTAAATTGAAATGTTCATTTAAGTTTATAAATTATTAACTTGAAATAACGTATCCCTACTTAAAATCAATTACTGTAACAATGTGTCCTTACACTTCTAATTTAATGCCTACCCTATATTTTCCATATTCACATTATATTCAGGTACAATACTTACACCATTTTATTTATCAAAATTTTATTCATATTACAAATAAGTAGGCTTTAATTACCATTTATATATTTTATTTTAGCCTTCATTTTAATTTACCCCCTTTTATTATTTCTACTAAAATTTAATTGCAAAATCCTATTAAATTAACAAATTAAATTGTTGAAATTTACGGGTTGTTATACTCTCCCCCACTCAAAACTTTTCGTCCCCGAAAAGGAAAAAGAAGGGAGAAGGAAGAATTAAATAAACAATACATCTTATTCAAAATATTAACATATAAACAATAATTTACAAATTTTATTACTTTAAATAAAATATACCCATTTTATAATCATTATATATATATATATATATATTTTATATATATAAATAAAGTTTGGAAAAACAATTTCAAAATAATTTATAAGTCCAAGATATTTGGAAAATTTCGGCAGAGTCTCCTTTGTACGGAGGGGCTCGGGAGAAAGTATAATATCAAAATATAACAATTACATCACATATAATGTCCAAAATATTATATCCCAACACGGGAAAAATATAAAATAGCGCTATAAACCATAATCCGAAACGTACCTATTTGTCGGGCAATTTACGCTTAATTTATGGAACCAAAAGTAGTTGCAATTGCTTCTATAACCTGCATTTCACTTATAAAATCCAAAGGGTTAACAATTTATATAAAGTGAAATATTTAAGTGGTTTCATTCACTAATAACAAATCAATACAAATACAATCAATTTCAACAAACAGAATACACAACAAATACAAAGCAATCATTCAATCAAACAAACAAATAGTTGTTCGGGTTCGAAACTTTTAAATTGTACGGAATGAAGAATAAACTACTAGCACATCATTTACTCAACAGTCTTAGATAAAACTAAATAGATTATTCATTCACCCCAAATCCAATTTTGAAGTATCCTTGCCCAAACAACCATAAACCAAACAACAACAATCAACTTAACTTATAATTAAGTTCATTTCAAAACTTTGTTGTTTGATTTTCTTTTTATTTATTAAGTGATTTATCTTTTTAATTTACATTTACTCATTAAATGTTTGCTTCATTTATTTTTACTTATTACTTACAATTATTCAATTCCATTAACTCAGGTCACGCCAGTTCCCCTTTATTTCGTTATAACTACTCATTCATTTATTATTGCACGCCCTCATTTATTTATTATAATATTCATTTTCCTGCAAATTTTATTTATAAATAGATTCAAATGTTTACTTAAGTTCATTATCATTCATTTACACAACTTCATTTCATTTATTTATCAATTTAAACTTAAGTTTATAACATTAAATTCTCATTTAACAGCAATTTCATTAAATACTTTCATTATTTCAAATTGCTACTTGTATAATATTCTATTACAATCTCTTATTAAACATTTCAACTTTTAATATTTGGTAAGTTATATATATGTTATTTAAGGGTGTAATTTGAAAGTTATACAAGTTTGTTCCATTCCCTTTAATTAATTCATTGTTAAATAAATTTTTACCCTTTTCCTTATAAGTTACAATTTTAACTTCCTTTTATTTCCTTTTATAACTTAGCCTTAAATCTCTTACCTAAATTAGAGGTTTCAATTATTAATTACTTACCTTCCATTTCACTACAATAATTGAAAAATTAATTAATGAAAATTTAAGAATTTAATACCGAGTTAAATTTTCAATTTATTTTAAAACAATAGATAAATATATTCTTACAACTTATATATCCTAATTATATTCAAAAAAATTCAAAATTTATATATTTTTCAAAAATGAATCTGCAGTAAAGCTACTACAGTCGTCTTCCCCTTCGAAACTCGAAAATGAAAGTCGATGATGCGGCCGCCATCACCGAAATTATTTTCCAACGACAGAGAGGAAAGTACAAAACTTATTTTCTCCAAAATCTTCTTTTAAACAATTCTTCTGAATTATAATAAATATTTATATCAAAAAGTACTTATAAACAATATTATTATATTCCAAAATTTATTCGGAAAAATTTCAAAACCCCGGATCGTGAGTTCTAAATTTCCAAATTTCATTTATCTTTTTTTTCAATCTTATTTCTATTATTATTTATACACTTTATTACCTAACAACCATTCTATTTCAGCCAAATATAGATATCATTTGAAAAAAATTATTTTATATATAAAATATAATAGGCAAAATTATTTCATTCACCTATATTAAAACCAAATATTATGTCGGTCTGTCCTATTAAGTGTTTAGAAATCTCGATTGATGTCAGAGCGTCCCATGCATCAACCAGAATTTATAAATACAAAATGGAACAGATTAACACAATATAAAAATCTTTTTGTAACACTAACAAATATGGTCTCTCATATATACATACTCTCAGCGACTCCCATAGGGTATTGCTACCCTATTAATAAAGAGTCAAACTCCACAAGCTAAGGTTTATCGCTAAACCAAAGCTCTGATACCAGATGTAACGTCCCGCTTTTTCGCACGCTTTAAATCGACACACGTGCTAATTCAAACCATACGGAAGGGCAGATTGTTATGGGGTAAATAAGAAAAACGGAGAAGAAATAAAATAAAAAAGAATCTCACAACGGAAGGATAAAATATAATAATCAATATATAGTTCATAAAACTGTTTACACACATTTGCTTCTTCTTTATACAATAAATATCAGAGTTCACATACCAATAAATATCAATGCATGTGGAATTAAATAGTGTAGTGGGATATAATATATAATAATAATAGAAATGAAATCTTCGTCTTCTTCCTCCAGAAAATCTTCAAATCCTGAAACGCTCGGACTGACCCGAGCGAATTGGAAAGACAAAACACTCGAGTCAGAACTAAAAGATCTTATGTAAGTTAAATTAACAGAAATGAATATGAGTGCAGTAACTCAAGAGATACTCGGGATTTACGTCTCCTAAGGATCCGTTAAACTATTTACTATGTAGTATATTTCGCTATTATAATAGTGTCTAATTGTAAAATAAACTTACTTTTAAATAGCGTTAAGGCTTTACATTTTCCACCTTAACACATAATATATTCCCATAGTCTATACAGTACCGTAATCTTCCCCGTACTGGGCGTCGTCAAAGGGCATTCCATAGGTATGGTACAAACCAAAATCGTATAAGGCGCGATAGGGTAGGTGACACGGCACAACTAGGCAATGCCAGGGTAGATATACCAATTACGCATCCGGGCTAGTGGTAACGCATAGCCGCAGCTATCGCCCACCTCGAACAAAATCATCCTAAAATCAAAAGTAAAGGTGGCCACCGAATCAATCCAAAGTCAGAGTATAGTATCGAAGAGAAGTATCCGATAAAGGGCGCTAACCCCCTTGGCCCGAGAATCGCTCCTGTTTTAGCCACCTTATGCCAACTCACGGGAGTCGGGTCTACGTATTTACCTTAAAGGAAACGCCGCCACCAACCTACTTCATTCTGGAATCTCCACCGCGTACACGGTTGTTAAAGTGGTTTTCAGAGTTGGTAGAGAGTATGACAACTTCTGATCCCGGTCTCTTCAACAACCAAACGTTATTATAATATCGCGGTCATTTAAAAATAATTATACTTTCAAAAGCAGAATAAAATTATCCATTTCAAAACCCATAAATACGATATCATTCCCTTTAAAACCCATATAAATATGATATCATTTTATTTTAAATATAATTCTTTTACAAAATCATGCCACTTTTAAGATTTATAATACCTCGAAACCAATTATTTGAAATTTAACTTTCAACATAATACTTCGAAATCCATAGTTTTAAAACCATAACTTTCAAAACTTAAATGGTTTGGATATTCAACAGTATATAAAATAAAACAGTTTGAATTTAAAATTTCTTTATAAAATAATTTCCGCGACTTTACAATTTATTCATTTAAAAATTTAGTCTAAACCATAAATCTTAAATTCACTTTCAGTTGAATAAACCACTTCAATTTAATATATTTCTAACTTGGAGTATTTAACAATTTCAAAACTTAAGGTTAGAAATTTATATTCAACAATTCATTGTCCTATTATTTAGTTTTTGAAATGTTACATAATAAATCAAAAATTATTTAAAATAAAGCTCCAATTACTAAAAACTTAATCATTTCCTTCAATTTATTTATGCTAGAAATATTCGTTTAATTCATCTTGAATAAAAATTCAGTTATAGATATCATACCTTTTTAAAATTTCAAGTTAATAAATTTTACATCAACTTATGAAGTTAAATTCTTAATTAAGCTCTATTCCAAATAAATTTCCAATTTAACTCCTAATCTTAATTGATTTTAAATCATTTAACTCTATATATACACAAGATCTTAAACCTGTACTTAAACAAATAATATAAATTATCAAACTCCATTATACAACTTATTTATTTTCATTTAACAAATTCATACATAGCTTAAATTCAGTAATTTAACTATATATATGTATGTATAAAATAAGATTTTTATATAAGATCCAAAATTAATATTTTGTAAACCGTATCTTATCCAAACCATAGAAATCATTTCCAAAAAGAATTATATATATATATACACACACACACCACGGTGCCTGTATATAATTTTCTATCCTATGGTCAAGTGATACGGATATTTATCATTTCAATCCGCAATTTAAAAATAAAAAAATTGCGGTTGTATATCATTTCAAACCGCAATCCCGAATGAAATGAAAGGCATGATAACTTGCAGTTTATGTAAATAAACATCCATTCATCCAAATATCAATCATCAACCCTTTTATTATAATCATCATCCAATTTGAACAAAACATCAGTATATAGCATGTAAAATATAACAGGTAATAAATAACAAGTATTAACTAACAGTTTATATTCAATAATAAATTAAATAACTGTTTAACTAGCAGTTTATATGCAAATAAATAAATTTTAACTGTAAATTTTTATGCAATAATAAAATTAAATAACAATTCAATTTAAATAAATGCAATCTAACTGATATGATGAATAAAATATGCCAAACAGTCATAAATGAATTTCTACTCATATCATAAATCAATTTAACAAACAAAAGAAAACCTAGAAGTTGTGAGTGGGTTAAAACACTCACCTTTTGTATTTAAATCGAATATAAATCCGATTTAAACCCAAAAATTGGACATTCTCCAAATCCATCCAAACCCGTGTCATAGTGTCCGAAATTTCGATACGAACGCAACGGAGAAAACCGCGCATCAATCCGAGCTCGTATGCAAAAGTTATTAGAGTTAAAAGATTTAAATTTTAATATAACATAATTAATTAATACATAAAAAATATAACGTACCATCCTCTTCTTCCTTATCCACGGACCTACTAACCCATCACGCACGCGCCACTTTCTTCCATGCGCACGCAAACTTGAGACATATAGAGTTCGATCAGCGACTAGCAGTGTGTGCGCCACCTTGAGAGCCACCTACGGACCAAGTTTGACATCACCACTCGCTACCGTTTGCACACAATCCAAGAAAATACGTCCATGCTTCCAAGCCAGATTCTGGCAAATCCGTTGTCCAATAGCACAGATCAACCATATGGATTTGAAGAGCTCGTCGAGATCTACAACTTTGCTTTTGGAATTTTTCGATTTCGTTGAACGGATTGAAAGATATTGAGGAAAGAAGATAAGTAATTTCTAGCCATTGAATAAGTGGCGGCCATGGTATAGAATTAGGGTTTCTAAAATAAAATAATAATAAAACTGTCTCGGTTTGCGTGCGTATTTATAGAGTTTAACGTCAAAAACGGGCCAAAGTCCAATTTAAGCGTGCTGACAGGCGATCCTAACATAAAAAGGCCTTCTGAACGCAATGGTACTGGTTTCGAAGCCTAGTTCCATCATTTTCGTAGGTTACTGTTGAAGTCAATTTGTTTGAATGACAAAAATGCCCATGAAAAGTCCGTTTCGGCTCCAGAACGAAAATGAATCATCTCATATATCAAAATAGATGTTTTTAAATATTTTAAACGTGATTGGAACAAGTTTCAAGCCCAAGTTCCATCGTATGAAGAAGTTATATTATAGACAATATTTTCAAATTGATTTCAAATTGATTTCAATTGCATAAATTTCAAGGCGTTTCGAGTCCGTACGATCAAACGATAAGTCCGATGGCTACGAAACTTGAAACACTATTATAATTCACCGTTACGGATCCGATGAAACTGGTTTCATCGAAATCCGTGTCAGTGGCCAAAATGGCTATTTTATATTAATTTAATAAATTAAAAATTCATTAATTAAATCACTTTTTCAATTTCACTTCCAAAATTTACAAATCTTATCAGTTTTGTTTTCTTAAACAATCTCGGTGATTTAAACCAATTTAGATGTCAATTAATTGTTGATTCAATCATAAATTTCAGCGTAAATTCAAATTTCGTTATATTTATCAATTATAAATTAACTTTTCAAAAACACCATTGAATTCACTATTCATTCTTTTTATTCAATCCATTATAGTCAAATGGATGAAATTAACATTGGTTCAAAGTTGTTACATAAATATTTTCCAATTTCAACTTAATTTTCAATTAACGTAAAATTTATATTTAATTTCATTCATTTGCGATAAATCCAACTATTATAAATTTAATAAATTAACTCACTATTAAAATTCAAATTCTATGATTCATAAGTTTTATCATCTTGATTCACTTATAAATTTATAATTCTTTAAACCGATTCCCATTTCAATTTAAAGTAACTTAATTTACCAATTATAGTATTTATTTCAATTTCTTTTTTTTGGCAAGGCCAGCCGGTTTTATAGTGGACCGTCCACTATTTTATTACTAAAGTAATAAAATTGAAGTACAGGAGCAAGGTAAAAGCACCTTAACTACTAAAAAAACAGAAAATACAGCACAGGTACGTGACAGCTATGTCACGGTAACTATAAGTAACACAAGATAACTAGCATTCCTCCAAGGAGGGAGGTACACCAACAATCCCAGTCACCAAAGAAGAAGTCAATGGGACGGACCCAGAAAGTCCAGCAAAGGGGCGAAACCGGAGAGCAAGACAAGGGTCGTAAACCACATCATCAGAACAGTAAACGAAAGATCGATCCCAGGATGGATCAGCAAGCAAGGCAGAATTGTCACTCGCATCCAAACCGTCCATATCAAGAACTAGAGAATCACCAGATTGTTTATAGCGGAGGCATCTAAGGTCCAGTTGATCATCAGAAACAAACCGGAAGAAAGATTCATTTACCGG
This sequence comes from Allium cepa, assembly GCA_030765085.1. Lineage (NCBI taxonomy): Eukaryota > Viridiplantae > Streptophyta > Magnoliopsida > Asparagales > Amaryllidaceae > Allium > Allium cepa. The sequence goes on from CM060941.1 coordinate 835,061,068, forward strand.
GTTATACCTCATATCAGAAATGGGATCAATCCAACACCCCTCGGCCACATCCCAAACCATGGGAGGCAGCAGCGAGGAGTGGTCAGGAGCATCAAAAGGGATGTCAGGAGCAACTGCAGGAACCTCTGAACCAGGAATTGAAACAGGCAAAACTTGAGGGATAGAAGGAACACTCAGATCTGGCAACGAAGCCACAGGTGCTGGATAGGAAGTTCCAGAAACCTTGGGGACCCAGATCCTACGACGGGGGCGCGGTAAAGGTGACTTCTGAGCAGCCGCGGAGGCTTCAGAATGATGGCAATCGATAGTCAGGTGACCAAAAGAGTGACAGGAGGAACAAATATCCGGAACCCATCCATAGCGAACTCTGACTTCCACAACATGGCCGACAGCGAGCTGAACAGGGATGGAAGCAGGGAGAGGCTTAGTGGGGGAAATCTCGATAAGAGCCTTCGCGAACATCAACTTATCACGCTCCACCGTATTAGAGTCAAAACATTTCAGCTTACCGACATTACAAGCTAACCAATTCAATCCAATAAGAGGCTGTGTAGGACAGAAGAAATCTGAGAAAAGTAAACCCAAACAGGGATAGATAAAACTTGCTCACGAGCACACGCGACGGTAGGAGACCAGGGGGTAACAATAAAAGGCCTTCCATCTACAAAAGAAGGGTCAGAGTCCAAAACAAGCCGACGCTCCTCAGAAGAGGAAAATTTTAAGTAATACATCGAATCGATCAGCTTCACTTCTAAATTTCCACGTAATTTCCAAGCCCTCCGAAGAACTAAGGCCACATTTGAAATTCGATGACGAGGATCCAAAAAAAACCAACCAAATAGCCTGACCAGTATTCCTCACCGGCTTGCATAACATTAGGGGGAGGAATCATCACCCCATCAACCTCAACCAAATCAAAATCAATCGGGATGTAGTCACCCGCATTACGGGGCAAGGACGTGAACAAAGAAGACCACGATTTTGTGATATGCATCAATCCAACAGCATCACGACACTCTTCAACACTGGGGGCAATTGCAGCAGTGGGATCAGTAGCATCAGATCGTAAAACAGTGACATTAGGTACAGATTTCTTTGGGGAATTTAAACAAACATCTGCTGTGCCATGTCCACAACGATGTAAATTGGGGGATTCACACCCCTGGACAAGGTCAGACACTCCATCGACCACCCTATGAACGTGCTCGTCCAACATAGAAGCCTTGCCCTCATCACAACCCAACGAAATTGGTTGACAAGCAGGAAGCCCACTCGCAACAAGACACTGGGACGAACGTGACTCACAATCCCAAGACACAGGGACGAACGAGTGTAAGTTGCAATGGAGGAAAATCAGTAGTCGAATTTATAGCAGGGGGACGCATAGACGCAGGCGGCATGGGTTTGAAAACACGGCCAGATCTAGTCGAAGAAGGAGAGCGGGGGAAGGAAAGTAGCGGCAGAGAAGAACTCATGGGAAACGATACTGGGAGGAGATGCAGTAGAAAGAAAACTGGAGACAAAGGTCAGGCGCCATGGCAATGTTATTCATTTCTTCTTCATTTATTTCAATTTCTTAAAATAACCTCTTTATAACACTTTGAATCCAATTTATTTTAATAAGTTTCCAATTAAACGGATTAGCTTTAATTCCAACCTCTAACTTACACTTACGTTTAGTTTATAATCAATTTATAACGTATTACTTTCTTAGTTATTACTTTACATACTTCTCGTATAAATTTCACAATTAACCATAATTATTAAAGTAACGCTTATAATAAATACGACCTATAATTACTCAACATTTAAACGAACGTTATTTCATTTTCCATTAATGTAACATTCATTCATTTTATTATCACTTATTACAATTTCTAATTCCATTAACAAATAAGCAGGTAATTTACAATATATGTTACAAGAATTGAATTAATCACTATTCATTATTATTAACTTTGATTTAGCATTAATTACCTTGCATCAACATTGTTACTAAAAATCCCTATCCAATTGCAATCCATATTCTAACGAATACATTTACTCTTTCCGTTATGTTATTAATTATCATCAAGGCACATTTACTTATCTTTATTGGTAAATGAGTGAATTTACTAGTAACCCCATATTATAACCTTTAATATACTTGTATATTTACTCCTCACAACAACTACTACCTATCAAAATTTATTTCGCCCCTAAATACAAAATTTGCAATTTGTTCTTATTACCATATTCCATTTACTAAGTCATAACATTTGAATTAATTCATTAAATTGAAATGTTCATTCAAGTTTATAAATTATTAACTTGAAATAACGTATCCCTACTTAAAATCAATTACTGTAACAATGTGTCCTTACACTTCTAATTTAACGCCTACCCTATATTTTCCATATTCATATTATATCCTGGTGCAATACTTACACCATTTTATTTATTGAAATTTTATTCATATTACAAACAAGTGGGCTTTAATTACCATTTATATATTTTATTTTAGCCTTCGTTTTGATACTAATTTACCGCCTTTTATTATTTCTACAAAATCCTATTAAATTAACAAATTAAATTGTCGAAATTTACGGGTCGTTACCCTATTAATTTTGAATTGCTAGTTATTAAATTGTTAAATATGATATTCCATTATCTACAATTGTTCACCTATGATATATGGTACCATATCCTGTTTTAAATATTTTATTTTATTTATCACTGATGATACAGGCCTGTTGTTAATATGTTATATTATTGTCATATTTGTTCTCAATCTGCAAGTTCCGTGTTATTTTAAAATTCTCTATTGGTTGAAATGATACATTCCCGAACGATATTCTAGAATAGGGGAAAATCGTTTTGGGTTGAAATGATAAACCCAAGCGATTTTCATTGATTTTGAACTTTAGGATTGTGGGTTAAAATGATATATACCCGTAGATATTTAAATTGCAGATTGAAATCTTAAATATCTGTATCACCTGACCATAGGATAGAAAATTATATACGGACACCATTGGTCTATATTTTTGAAATGATTTCAAAAATTTTGAAAGGAAATTTATGGGTTTTAATGAATATTAATTTTTAAAATATAATATGTGTAAATATTATTTTTACCTATGTCTAAAATTTAGATTTTTAAAATAATATGTTTTGGAAATTTTAAATTTATAAGCTAGTTTTGAAAATATAATTTTTATGATTTTTCTTATAATTTTATTATTTTAAAAATATATAAAATAAGATTTAATACAAAATACATTTAATAATATGATTTAATTTAATAAAAAATTAATTTAATTAGTTTATAATATGTTTATGTAATTATTTAAATTTATATTAATATTTTAAAAATAGATTTTTATAACTTTAATAATTAAGGTTGGGAAGAAAAAATTAATGTTGACTTGGAATTTAAATTGGTTAATATTTGAATTTAAATAAGAATTTATTTGAACTTATTGATTTTGAGATTTTGAAAACATGATTTATTACTTGATTTGATAAAAAGGCGATTTAATGAAATTTCTAAATTTTAAATAAAACCAAGACTAAATATTTAATGTTTATTTAAATATATTTAATTGTTATTGCAATGATTAAGTGAATATCTTCCAATTTTATTAAAATTAAAATTAAAATTAAAATGTTGAAATATAAATGATTTATATTGTAAATGTTTGAATATTTAAACTTTAATCTTATTGGAATTGAAGTGATGATTCAAACTTGGATTTGAAATCGACACAAACTCAAATGGTTTATTGATAATTTGAATTGAATCTTTGACCTTTAAATTGAAATGTTAAATTGGAATTGATTTAAATTGATTTTTGAAATATAAGATGATTTGAATTGACTTGCAAAATTGGAGAAAACTAATTTTATTATATTGAACTATTTTAATTTATAAATATTTTAATGTATATACTATATTTAATATCTAAATTATTTAAGTTGGAAGTGTGATGATTTTAAAAGTGTTATGATTTCACAAGTGTTATGATTTCAAAAGTGTTACGATTTCAATAGTGTTGTGATTTCAAAACTGTTATAAATTTGAAAGTGTTACGATTATGGAAATGAATATTTTTTTAAAGTGAATATAGATATCGAATTTATATGGGTTTGAAATGAATACGATATTTTGAAGTATGAACTAACTGAAATAAAATGACCACATTGGGAAACAAGCGTTTAGTTGTTAAAGAGACCAGGATCAGATATTTTCATACTCTCTGCCAATACCAAAAACTACTTTAATAACTGTGTACGTGGTGAGGATTCTAGGACGAAGTAGGATGGTTTGGCGACGATTTTGTATGGTATTTATGTAGCCCTGACTCCCACGATTCAGCTTGATGCGGTTAAAACGGGAGCCATGCCAGGCCAACTGAGGTCATTCCTCCAATCGGGCACACTTCTTCAATATCATTCTATTACTTTGTGATTTGATTGGGTGCATCTTTGATTTGGGAGTGTGTCACAAGGTGGGCGGTAGTAGCTACTATGCGTTACCACTATTCCGGATCTACAAATGGTATATCTACCCTGGCATTGACTCGAGTGCCTTGTCGCATGCCATATCACGCCTTCTACGAGTTTGGTTTGTACCATACCTATGGAGTGCCTTCTGATAGCCCTTCAATTTACGGAGGAATTACGATAGTGTATAGACTTTGGGATATATAAAAATGTGTTAAGGGGGTATGGGTAACGCCTTAACGCTATTTTAATAGTTTACTTTACTATAGACGTATTATAATAGCGTATATTACTGCATAGTAGGTAGTTCCACGGATCCTAAAAGGATGGAAATCCCAACATCCTTTAGGTTACTTGTATTTCAGTTGTCATTTCACTGGAGTTGAAGTTATCAATATAAGAATGTTAATCCTGACTCGAGTGTTTTTTGTTTTGCTTTACGCTCGGGTCAGACCGAATGTCACAACATTTGAGATTCAACTTTGGAGATTGGGCCTTCGTTTGAAGATCTATCTATCCATCTTTCAGTTCTTTGGTTTTTTCCAGTCACTTGTGCTCAGACTTGTCAGTTTCTTACTTATTAGAGATTCATTTGTATTTGAGATTCTGTTGTATTTTCTTTCAGACTCTGATGTTTTATAGTAGCGTTATGCTATTATTTATCTATTCCGCTGCTACTGCTGTAATACTCTGTGTTTGTGATTCTGTGATTGATTCAACTATTGTATATGTTGAGTTTTCCAAATATAAATTAACAATCTGTTGTTTTAAGAAACTCAAGTCTGGCATGTGCGGATGTGAATGGTTTCAAAGGCCAGGTCGTTATAGTTGGTATCAGAGCTCTGGTTTACACAAACTTAGCATATATAGTAAATTTAACTGCAGAATCACCTTCGTTCGAGCTTGAGTTTCTCCTCATTGATCCTTTGAATTCTAGAACTTTCCCCTTCATTCTGAAAATCCATTATGGTATCTTCCTGTTCATGTTCTTCTTGATTCTGGAGCATCTCATAGCTCCATTTCGGTTGATCTTTATAGTGAATCGGCGGTCCCACCAATCTTAGAATGATTTGTAAAGAGGTCACACTCCTTTACAACAGGCATTGATTCACTGGGGATTTTTGTATCCTCGGTTTACATGCTGCTATCTCTTGCTATGCTCGAATGTTTCTCCAGTAGATGACTAGGGTAATTCTCTTGTGATAAAATGTCGATTTGCCTCAGAATTCTGCATCGATCTCATTCTTGAAGTCACGATTGACCCAGTTAAAGTCGCCTGCGATTTATATAAGCCTATCCACCTTTTCTTTTTTTTAATTCAATTTCCTCATCTCCATTTCAAGCTTATCTTCCTTGTTAGAAATTATTGTTGGTTAGGATCTCTCTAAATTTGAATCTCTATCCTTGCTCTATGATCCATTATTGAATCATCCTATGAGGGAGTGTATTTGTAATTTACGTAAAAAGGTTTCATATTGTGTTGTTTAAGTTGTTAAGATTGATTTTGGGTTTTGATCGATTCATCTAGCTAATGCTATTGATGGGCATTGCAAAACACTTGAATAGAGCAAACTGATACATATTGTTTCCGAAATTTGAAAATGTAATAAATTTATGTATAATTATGTTATATATATGAGTATAATTTTTGGAAATTTGATAGTTAAATGAATGGGTTGTTAGGAATGCTAATACAAGAATTATCATTTGTTCTTTGCCTACACTACTAAACCATTGACTATGGTTGCATGATATAAAGAAATGAAATTATAAAATATGGTTTATAAAGTGATTTGAATTGAAATGAATTTAAACTTAGAATTTGGGAATTTGATTTTCGGTGCATTTCTAAATTTGGTTTTCAAAATATATTATTTGAAATATTTTCGAATAGAAATTGTTCCCGCTGAATTTTAAAGGAAGTAAATCTATACTCTCATCTTTTGTCGTTGGAAAATAATTTTAGTGATGACTTTCGCATCAACGACATTCATTTTCAAGTCTCGAAGTGGAGAGACCACGTAGCAGCTATGCTACACTTTGTTTTGGGAAAAAGTGAATTTGATTTGAATTTCTTGAATTTGACTTGATTTATAAAATGTTTATATATGTATATATATATATATTTCAAAATGGTATGAAAGGAAACATGAATTTTACTCTAAAATATTTATACTAAATGATGGTTTTCATTTATTAAATTGGGGCAAAATTTGAATAGTTGAAATGGTTAATATGAGAAATGAAGTGTACAGTTAAATTAGGATAATGTTTAATTGTATAATAATCAATTGCATTTTAATAAAGATAACTTGCCTAAAATATTCGAAAAGTTAAAATGTTAGAGTGAAAATGAAACTGAAGATTTTATAAGAGAAACTTAAATAATCAATTGTTGAAATCAGAACCTTACTTAATAAAAATGTTGTAAATAAAAGGTAAATCTGTGTAGTGTTGAATTATATTCAATGAATTAATGGAATTGCCTGGAAGGGTTTGAATGTAATTGAATATATACAATAATAGAAAGGATGTCAAAAAATTTAATTTTGTTAAAGGAATTTATAAATAAAAATTTAGTTGTTATAATGAATGTTATACATTGATTTATGTTATAATAATTGTAAATTAAACATATTGAATAACAAATAGAGAATGAGTACATAAGTGTAAACCTAAGAAACTAAACAGGTAATGAAGGAATTCATATCTTTGTAAATAAATGGTAAATTATAAAGAATAGTGAAAATTGAATTTTTCTTAGTGGAACCAACATAACTGCAGATAAATGGATAAAGTAAATGAGTTAAACAAACAAAACTTTGTTTGAAAGAAAATATTGTAGCAATTGTTACTAAAATGAAAACAAATAAATTGAATGAAATGCATTGAATCGAAATCAACCAAATGTGAATAAAATGAATATTCATTGATTAAATAAAATGGATTGAAACAAAATTTCTTGAATAATTTTCAATTCAAACTAAACGAAATTTATATGGTTTGAAGTTACAGTTTGAACTAACAATTTTTAATTGAATGACTATCTATTGATTTAATAAAATGCTTAAACCAAATTGTTGAATATTAATTAATTTAAATTGAAATTTATATGGCTTTGAATTTATTGTTGTATTTTGCATTACAATCTCTTTTTTTTTTGGTTGTTTCTTTTCTCCTTTATCATCCTTTACGGGGACGAAAATTATGAGTGGGGAAGAGTGTAACGACCCATAAATTTTAAGGTTTATATAACGTAATTAACTGAATTTTTGTGAAACTTTAAACAATCGAATTTAGAAATGAAAATTGGATATTTGGTATACGTCTACATAAACATAGCAAATGCTAAATTTTCATCAGGTAATATGAATGTTAGTTTTGTTGTGTAATTTCATTTAAATTTAAATCAGTTAATATTTGATGGAACTAAAATGTTTTTGGAATTTGAATATTTTTATATAATAAAAATGTAGACCATTATCTGAGTGATACATCCTTTTTCGTTTTCTAAAATTTGGGCTTCTCTAACCCCGTTTATCTTATTTTCGACAGATTTGAAGCAGTTTAGCAGCAAAATATTAAATTTTGATAGGGTGGTCGTATCACTCATATCCTTTGTACCATCCTATTCGCCTCGTCGTGCCGATCTCTGGTATATATTCATTTGTATGTTTAGGTGTCCGGTACGCGGCGAAACCCATGAAACGGTTAACCGCATCGGTACCCATTCGAGTCCATTGTTGTCCCATGACCATTCAAATATATACCGTATAATTCCAATTCCCAGTTGTTATTATTATCACCAAAAATTCTAGTCATGACTTTTACTATCCTCTAAAACTTAACTCTGCCTTTTAACATCCTTGTCGGTTCAATGTTTCAGCCTTCCGTTCCGCTCTTGGAGAAAATAATAACATATATACATTTTTATATTAGCTCTCCTGCCAATTCGCTTCCCCATCTTCTTCTTCTATTATTTTGATCAACACCTTCAATATAGTTTGCATATTTGAGATTAACACCTGCCCTCTTTCTTTTATTTGATCAAATATGTTGCTCGAACCGAAACTATATATATTTAAAACTGCTCCTATTCTTTCCAAGGCTTGCTCGTACTTTGCGACTGCTAAACGTTTTGCTCTCACCCTTTGACTATCTCTTCCCTGACCCACACTTTGCCGCCACACCCAAGAAATTGCTCCACGGCACCTTTCCCTTATTACTCAACAGCCGTGACCCCTAAAAACCATCACCGCAGCACAAAACTCCATACACCTCTGACCTGAAAACCCTCTCCACTTCATCCGGCCTCCTCGATCTCATTTACACTTCCCCATGCACAAAATCGAGTCCGCCACCTTCCTCCCTCTATGCCATTTCACCCTCTTTTCTCCACCATCAGGCCGATCATCTCACCCTCCACGTCATTGGACTCCCATCACACCCATAACCAACCGCCCTTCCCCTTCCTTCCCCTTCACCTAACATTCAAAGACCATCACTCAACCTCGTCTCCTTCCAACCCTGTCGTGCTCATAATCGCAAAAGGCTCGGCTACCCCAGATCCTCCACGTCATCGAAGGCAGCAAGCAGTCGCATGAGATTTATATGAGTAACATGTTAGTATATCTATTAGTTAGATGTATACAGGAATATATTTTACATATTAGTTAAATATATAAAGTGTATACATTACCTGCTATAGTATAAAAGAAGTAGATGCTATATATTTGTTAAATCTGGTATCTACAGTGTACATATTTGTCAATATAAAGGTATATATATATGTTGTGTTCTTAAGTATATATGAGTTTATAAAAATTTTGTTTATAGTGAGTTCATATATACATTAACTGCATATGTACATATTTTGTGAATAAATGTTTTAAGGGATATATGATTATAAAGGTTTTATTGTATGTGTTTAATTTTCAAAGATGATTTAAAAGATGCTTATATACATAGTACAGAGATATATTATATCAGATATGCAATATAATATAAATATAGATTTTATGTACATAGTTATTTTGATTTCTTTTATATATATTATTATATGGTTAGTTAAGGGTTACATATAGGTTGTATATTTGAATATATGTGCATATTTTATTTATACATATTAAGTTTGTTTGTATATATACTTTTTATCCGCACACGTATATAGTGGTCTGCATAGGTTTGTTTGAAAGAGCCACATATGTTTGGTTATATATATATATATATATATATATATATATATAGGTAGCTTACATATATATATATATATATATGTATGTATGTATGTATATATGTATATATATATGCATAGAGAGAATACTGATTCATAAGAAATATTAATATTAAATATATTTGGAAATCTTATTTATATGCGTTTAGGAGTGTACCACGAGGTGGGCGGTAGTAGCTGTTATGCGTTACCACCAGTCTAGATCGGCAAACGGTATATCTACCCTGGCATTGCCTCGAGTGCCCTGTCGCATGCCCTATCGCGCCTTCTACGAGTTTGGTTTATACCATATCCATGGGGTGCCCTTTGATAGCGCTCCAGTTTATGGAGGAATTACGGTAGTGTATAGACTATGGGAATATATAAAAATGTGTTAAGGGGTATATGGGTAACGCCTTAATGCTATTTTAATAGTTTACTTTACTATAGACATATTATAATAGCGTATATTACTACACAGTAGATAGTTCCACAGATCCTTAGATGATGGAAATCCCAACATCCTTTAAGTTACTTGTATTTTAGTTGACATTTCACTTCAGTTGAATTTACCAATATAAGAATGTTAATCCTGACTTGTCATTTGCTTATGTATTAGAGATTCATTTGTATTTGTGATTCTGTTGTATTTTGTTTCAGACTCCGATGTTTTATAGTTGCTTCATGAACAACTATTTATCTATTCCGCTGCTTACTGTTGTAATACTCTGTGTCTTCGATTCTGTGATTAATTCATCTACTGTATATGCTGAGTTTGCCAAATATACATTAACACTCTGTTGTTTTGAGCACTTCAAGTCTGACATGTGTGGATGCGAATGGTTCGAAATGCCAGTTCGTTACATCGATCATCTTTAAGATGTTTTCAATTCATACACTTTTGCTGGTTCAAAGTAGTTTGGGATAAAATATCCTATCCCGATCTCTCTATAACAACGCACCTTTCACAAACATGAATGTCTTTGTAATATGCTAACCAATCCATACCCTAGAATAGTCCATACCCCTCAAAATTTAGAACATATGCATTATGTATGAAACCAACGTTGCATATGTCCAACATTATGTCTTTGCAAATAAAAGAGAGATGTTTCGAACCCTAATAGGATTAGAGACCACTATTAGGCTGGTGAAAATTTGGTTTGAGGGTTTAAAATGTTACTACATTCCTAGATATAAAGGAATGTTATGCCTCTGAATTAGAAGGGTACGAATTATAACCCCAGAAATAAGTGTTATACCTTCTTACGCCACCTTCCCTTGGTCTCTCAGTGGTCTTCTTGTAATAGGGACGACTTCAATAGAATAAACTTGTTTTGTTGATCCTTACTTTGCCACCTTAGGGCATTGATTCTTGAGGTGCCCTTCCTTGTGGTAATTAAAGCACTCCCCTTTAAAGGCTTCCTTCATAAAATTCATCCTACAATCTTTAGCTTCGTGACCTTTCTCCTAGCATCACTTGCACACTTTACCATCCTTCTTAAACTTCCCCTTCAACTTCTTATTAGCCTAAAAGCTTCCTTTCTCGGACCTTCCTTGCTCTTGGATAGGAGCAGCTTTCTCCTTTTGTGCTCCGTTATCATCTACACTGGTCATGTGTAGCATTGCCATCTCCACCAACATCAAATATGAGGCACCAATGGGTATATGGGTTAATAACATTTCTTCCAGTAGAGAATTTACGCTCTTCGCGAACTTCATGGCCTTTTTCATAGGTTTATTTGTCAAGCTTATCCAAAATTTAGCCTACTTTGCAACTGTGCTATGTACTTCTTAAAAGTTGTGTGTCCTTACTTAAGCAGAGTGAAATTTTTCGGTTATAGACTCACTTCTATCCTAGACATAAACCTTATCTCAAATCTATTCTTGAATTCATCCTACGAGAAAATCCTTTTAGCACTTTCCTTAGTCACCAGCTTTTAGATATTATTTTGTTCTTGTGTATGCCTTCACTCCCATATTAAGAAAGTCCTTAAACAACTTAGGGAAGTTGATGGGATGGGGTGCTACATCGGCAGGCAGGGCAGAAGGTGCCACCGGTGCAGCTAGAGGAATAGGAAATTGCTCAACAATCCTAAAATATTATCTTAAATCATTCGAGCATTCCATGAATGGGAGGTCTTCCATGGGTAGGGATCCCATTTTTGGAAGAAGCTTGATTACTTCCCATATCAACTATCTATAGGTTAAATCTTTAGAATGATTTCTTAGGATAGTATTATGTGCTGCAAGAAAAAGGGTTTCCTAGTCTATGCGCGTATGTTCAAAGAAATGAGTGTATAGATACACAAACATACACACACACACATCTCTACTACTAATAAAGAAAATTCGTTGAACTAGTTTACTTGGTGTCTTTTTGAAATTCCAAAAATTCCCTTGCTTTCCGTTTCCATATTTGCACTCAAACAGAATATCAACGTGTACAATAACACAAACAGCCCATGTGCGAAGCACGGGCACATACTAGTATATATAGTAAGAATTTTTTGAAAATCCTTTTTGGAAGGCATTTTTGAAAATAACAAGTGCGTTATTCATATGTATAATTCTCCCATTGTAATAACCTGGCATTTTCAACCATTCGCATCCATTATAAGTGTATAGGTAGACACTCATGCCAGAATTGAATTGCTCAAAATACCGCGTTGTAACTAAAAATTTGGCAAATCTCAGAATATACAGTAAATAATAATCACAGATCACAGACAAAGAGTATTTCATAATGAAGCGGAAGTAAAAGAGATAGTAGTTCATGAAGCTACTATATAAATATATCAGAGTTAAACATGATACAACAGAAGAAATAAAGTCCAACAGAAGTTTCAATATGATAACCAGGTACAAGCTGACTAGAACAACTGAACTGAAATAGATAAGACTACATAAGCAGATAATCTCCAGCGATTCCAGTCTCCAGAAAGTGGAATCCAAATATGTGAATACTCAGGCTGACCCGAACGTAAATAAAAATACAAACACTCGAGTCAGGACATACATACTTATACAATGTATACCAACTCAAGTGAACTGTAGTAAAAGTACAAGTAACTTAGAAGATGCTTGGGACCGTCCATCCTCTAAGAATCCGTTAAACTGCTTACTATGTAGTAATATTGCGCTATTATAATAATGTCTAATAGTAAAATAAACATACTTTTAAATAGCATTAAGGCTTTACATTTTCCACCTTAACGCGTACTAGTCCCAGTAGTCCATCCAGTATCAGCATATCTTCAGATCGGGAGACTACCCTAAATACTCCACGGGCTACAGAAGAAATCCAAACTCGTAGTAAAGGCTCGGTATGGTAGGTGACACGACACTCGGGTTGGTGGTAACATAGCAGCCACATACGCCCACCGTGCAACACACACCAAATCAAAATCGGAGGATGGCCATCTAATCAATTACAAGTATGAGTATAGTATCGAAGAAATGCGTCCGCTACGAGGTGCGACCTCAACTGGCCCGAGACCGCTCCTGTTTTAGCCACCTTATGCCAACTCACGGGAGTTGGGTCTGCGTAATATACCTCAAGAACGTCTCCACTATCCTACTTCATTCTGGAATCTCCACCGCATACACAGTTGTCAAAGTGATTTTCGGTATCGATAGAGAGTATGCCAGATATTCGATCCCACTCTCTTTGCTAACCAATCATTATTATAACCCGTGGTTGTAACTTTAAAGCAATATTTTACTTCAAATAGAATATAATTTCCAGTTCAAATCTTTATCAAAATAAAGATCAAATCATTTACAAACCATTTTAATATATCAAAATATCATATCTTCTCAAAACTTCATTTCAAATCATTTCAATATATCAAAATATCATATCTTTCCAAAACTTCATTTCAAATCATTTTAATATATCAAAAATATCATATCATTCCAAACCTTCATTTCAAATCATTTTAATATATCAAAATATCATATCCTTCCAAAGCTTCATTTCAAATCATTTTAATATATCAAAATATCTTATCTTAAACATCCTTTAAATTCAAAGATAACATTCATTCATTTTCAATTCAAACCACTCTTTAAATGATTTATATTTCAATTAAATTACTTCACTTAAACCCTTTAAAAGTGTAATTATTATTCTTTCAATTCAAGTATTCAATTTCCAAAGTTTCGAACCATTCTGAGTTCGTTTACCAAGCCAAAAACCATAATTATTAAAATTTCAGCATTTCACAACATATAGAAAAAGCTATTATAAGTTATACTTGAAAACATTTTAATTCAGCAAAGATAGCATTTAAAACTTCTGTTAAAACTCAGTAATAGCTCAGTGTAACGACCCGATATTTTCAACCATTCGCATCCGCACATGTCGAACTTGAATTGCTCAAAATACCGCGTTGTAAATAAAATTTGGCAAATCTCAGAATATACAGTACATACATAATCACAGATCACAGACACAGAGTATTTAATAATGCAGCGGAATTTAAAAGAAATAGTAGTTCATGAAGCTACTATATAAAAATAAGATACATCAGTGTTAAACATGATACAACAAAAAGTAACAAGATACATCAGGTACAAATCAGAATACATCACTGAAATCACTGGATACAGAAAGCAAAATGGATGGCTGGATCTTCAAGGAAAGCTCCAACTCCGAAGGTGAATCTTGAATGCTAACTCACTCAATATGACTCGAGCGTAAAGCAAAACACAAAACACTCGAGTCAGGACATAAATACTTATGAACTATAAATCAACTCAAATGAACAGTAACAAAAAATGCATCAGTAACTTAAAGGATGATTGGGATCGCCCATCCTTTAAGGATCCGTTAAACTATTTACTATGTAGTAATATTGCGCTATTATAATAATGTCTACAGTAAAATAAACATACTTTTAAATAGCGTTCCGGGCTACCCATATCACCCTTCACACATAATAGTTGCAGTAGTCCATCCAATATCATGCCATCTCCACTCCAGGTGACTGTCAGAGGATACCACACGGGCTACGGGAGAAAAACAAACTCGTAGTAAAGGCTCGGTATGGTAGGTGACACGGCACACAAGGCAATGCCAGCGTAGATATACAAATTACGCACACGGGCTGGTGGTAATGCAGCAGCCACATACGCCCACCTCGGAACACACTCCCATATTAAAATCGGAGGATGGCCATCTAATCAATCACCAGTAAGAGTATAGTATCGAAGGTATGTGTCCGATAGGAGTAATGACCTCACTTGGCCCGAGATCGCTCCTGTTTTAGCCACCTTATGCCAACTCACGGGAGTTGGGTCCACGTAATATACCTCAAGAACGTCGCCACCATCCTACTTCATTCTGGAATCTCCACCGCGTACACGGTTGTTAAAGTGGTTTTCGGAGTTGGCAGAGAGTATGACAACTTCCGATCCCGGTCTCTTTAACAACCAAACGTTATTATAACGCCGTGGTCATTTCAAAATAGTTTATACTTTAAAAAGATCAAATCATTTCATTTCAAACTATATTTCTTTCAAAATAGTTTATACTTCGAAACCAAAACCATTTTTATTTCAAAACTATTTATTCAATCAAAATAGTTTTTACTTCAAAACCAAAAACATTTCAAACATATATTCATTTCAAAATCATAATATTTTCAAAGTATAACTCTTTCGAAACCAAAAATACTTGAAACAATTACACTTTGAAAATCATAACATTTCAAAATCATACATTTGAAATCATCGGATATTCATTTAATTCTTTACATTTTACAATTCATTCAATTAATCCCAAATTTTCAATTTCCAACTTAATTAAATTCAAACCATCAGTTTCAATTAAATTTCCCAATAACCATTTCAAATCATATCATTTTCAAATATAGATTTGATCCACAAATTAAACTATTCAATTTTTAATAAATTTCAAAGCTTTAATATCCCGCATTTCAAAACTAAATTTTATAATTTCATATATCTCAAATCTAGTTTCATTATTACTTAGTTTTGAAATATTCATTTCATAAATCCAATACTATTTAAATAAACTCAATTTACAATTAAACTAAATATCCTTTCATACCAATATAAACTTCAAATATTCATTTATCAAAAGTACATATCATTCTAATTCATATTCTTTATCAAAATAAAGATCAAATCATTTCCAAACCTTATTATCAAATCATTATTTGAATTCAAATTCAAATACTCAAATTTAAATATCATTTTTAAATCAAATAAGTCATTCATTTTTTATTTCAAGTATCATTACAAAATACATTAAAAATTCCATTCAAAATTCATTTATCTCATTACATTTCATTCCATTTAACACATAACCAAGTAAACCTTTCTCAAATTCAAATTCAAATTTAAATTCCTTAAAAATTCAAATTTAAACACTAAAATATATTCAAAACTTCTTAAATTTCACAATTAATCAATTTCCAAAATTTAAATCATTTAACACTTTAAAATATAACTCAAACAGTGTTAAAACTATAACATTTCAAACATTGTCAAATTATAGCAACGACACCATTTATAAAGTGCTATCGTAGCTTATAGCTTCCAAAAATGGTTTAGTTCAAGAATAACGGCATTTATAAAATTTCGTAATAGATATTTAGTTATTTCAAACATTGTTAGATTCAAAACAATAGCATTTAAAAATGCTGTCAAAAGACTACAACATTTTGAAAATGCTATGAATTCCAGATTTCATTTTTGCTTTTCAAAAAAATAATAAAACTCCAAATTTTATTATAACTCAAAAATCATATTTCTAGACTTCAAAATTTCACATTTAAAATCATTTTAACATATGATTTAACACAACAAAATTTTTAGATCAAATATTCAATTTAAAAACTCCATTCATTTATTAAGTCAAAATTCACTGTTTATTAACGTATAAATTAAATAAAACTTAAAATTTTACTTCAAATATAATTTTAAAACTTTAAATTTAATTTCCATTATTTATTTACATTTTAAAATAAAATTTAAAGTCTAAAATCTCAATTATTTCACATTTACGTACTCAAATTCACAATTTCAAGACTTAATATTTAATTTTCTTAAAACCATAAAATATATATTTTTAAATCAAAATTTCATACTTTTAAAAATACATATTTTAATAAATATCATTTAAAAATATACCACGGGGTCTGTATATAATTTTCTAACCTAGGTCAAGTGATACGGATATATATCATTTCAATCCGCAGTTTACAAAGAAAACCCGGGTTCTATCATTTCAAACCCGCAATCCCAAGTCAAATAAAATACAATAAAAATCGCTCAGGCCTATCATTTCAGCCCATAACGATTTTTCCCTAATCTAAAGTCCGTTTGGGTATGTATCATTTCAACCCATAGTGATTCTATTCTAACAGGGAACTTGCAGTGTGAATATATGCATAAACAATATAAACAATGCCAGTGTCACAATATAATGTCATATATCACATGTCGGGTGATAATTAACAGTTTTAACATGGTAATAACATGGCATAGCATATCATATGATCATCATTAACTTGCATAACATTTTATATTACTAAACACTTGTCATCAATTCACTATTTCATAAGTATAAATGTCAGAGTGAGAAAGACTCACCTTTTACGAAGCTAGAGACAAACAACACACACAAGAGCGATTCCAAAGGCACGACAAGCACGATTTGATTTGAATTGATGGATACCCTTGTAAACAACACAAAATATAACATACATAAGCACAAACATAGATATCGACATTCAAATATAATCAACAACTTTAGTTTGCAGAACAGTTGCAAAACAAGAGAGATGACCAAGCCTTAGAAGTGAAAGACTTGCACACGACAACATAAGCTTGTCACATGATCAAATGGACTTTCTCTCATCATACTATGCTCAGCCTAGATGCCAACATGGCTCAGGTTTGGGTCAATATGGGTTCATATGTGTGACGCCCCACCTCTATACCCACGCTAGCCAAGAACATTACCGTGAATGCTGTCAACTAGCACGGAGAATAAGGCTGTTGAGGAGCGACCATCTGTATAATTGCTTTGTGCGAGTACCGATATGCCGGATAAAAATATAGCTTTTCATCTCAAGAGTAAATCCGACATACCGACACAAACTCAAAGCTACTACACCGTGGCTATAATTTCTTAGGAAACAAATATAGAAATAAACATAACATAAATCAGTCATAGACAATTCATATCAAAAAGGCAGAATAAGATATGAATATTACACTAGAAAGTGTACATCAGAGTAGTGGTCTAAAAAGATCCACAATATCACGAACGAATAGTTACACGAACTAGACAAAAGAATAAGTATACATTAAGTAGTCTATATCTCAAATGTATACAACAAAATAACTACTAATCTAAGTAGTTAACCCAAAAGTCCAGAAGTTAATCCCGGATGAGAAGTCAAGCAGAAGCACCTGTAACATCTCGGTCTGACCCGAGTATTATTTATAAGAAAATAATAAACGGATCAGTCTAACTATAAATATCAGATAACATGACATAGGATAGGAGATATGACTAAACACATAATAATCACAATGCCAAGCTGTGATATATATAAGTAATTGAAAATCAACAAGAGATTAATCAATATCACGATAATCTACTCAAGATAAAAAGGAATGTCATACTCCTAATTTCATTCGCCAAGCCACAATAAATGACATATAAGATATGGCATAGGCGTATAATATCCATAATGGCATACTACTATAAGTATGTAAATGATAATCAACAAACGATTAATCAATATCAAAGAATCTTATCAAATATCCAAAAAGGGTATCATACCCAAAACTTGTATTCACAACAAGTTAATGACACACGAAATCACCTATGCACAAGAATTGATAAATCATATCAATAGAAATCACAAAAAAATAGGTGAAGAAGAAAATTCCAGAATTCGACACACGAAATCTAGAAATCACACAAAATAAAAGGTGGGAAGGCCTATCACATGAACGGGAGCATGAAAACTCACCAACAGCTGTAACACATGAACGAGAAGCTATCTCATGGTAGCTAACCATTAATTTGACACACGAATGGTCCGAAGACCTGACACACGAATGGCCCGAAGACCGTGGGTTGCTACCCCACAAATTTGACACACGAACGGGGTTTAGTCTCCCACGCAGACAAAGAGACATCGCACATTGCTAGTCTAAATCACAAAAATGATCGTCATGATCATCGAGAAGTGTCAATTACACTAAGCTAGTAAATATATGAGTTTAGCTTCATGTCGCATAACCACTTGCTTAACTTAAATATTTACGAACAAACTGTAAATATCCACTAGAAAATTGTCACAAGAGATTCAATCGAACAAGTCCAAGAATTAACCGACAAAGTGAACGCAAGCGTTTCATACCACTTGTTTTACTAAGTCGTTTAATTAGATTTCTCATACGAGTGAGGTAAAGGTTTGTATATACTAATAGATTGGAAAACGGTTTTATAAACGAATTTGGTATTAAAATAGTATTGAAATCGTTTGAGGAAAGAGTTTTGATATTTACTACTAGTATAGAAAACCTTTATATTTTTAAAGTGACAAATCACGAAGAAGATTGTAAGAACAATCAAATCACAAAAATTCACATACGAAGACGTGAATAAAATCCAACGAAATCGATAAAGGATCCATCGAAATGGATATTCAAAAATCCCTAAAAAGAGTCATCAAAGTCATAATAGATGATAATAACAAATAGGATTATCACGAATCGATTTAAATTGGAATTTCAATCCAAAAAGACAAGTTGGACTCAAACAGCAGGTTCAGTCGACTGAACAGAGTTTTTCAGTCGACTGACCCTGTACATGGAAATTTTCCAGGATCAGGAAACTTTCTGTTTCTAGTTTCAGTCGACTGTGCAGAGTTTTTCAGTCGACTGAATCATGCCTGGAAACTCTCGGGTTTCAGGTTCAGTCGACTGAACAGAGATTTTCAGTCGACTGAATCATGCCTGGGCTGTTTTTCAACCTTATTCAAAAGAAGAGCAAACTCTTCCAAAATGCAACCGGACGGACATTGGCTCTAAGGGTTTATGCCAATCGGCAACCCGGCCCTATATGCTCCTCGATGCATCACCAAAAGCATGATCAAACATCCATAAAAGGATTTTACACAAATTTGACTTAAAAACCCGAAAATTGGAATATTTACAAAACCAATCCAAATCAAGAGAAAATTCTCATGAAGAAGTGTTAGGAATTCATACCTAACAAACAAAGATAATTATAGTCATAGATGTGAGATAAAAATTTCACCTTTTCACAAAATCGAACAAGAAGAAGCTTGAAAGCAAATGGAGAATCAACCTCTCTTCAATCACAACCCAAATGAGCTTGAATCTAAGCTCAAAAACAAGAACATTCCCGAAATTAGGTTTAGGAATTTCTGAAATTGGGAAGAGAATAAGTTGGAGAAGAAGAAGAGAAGCTTACCAATGGGTTCTTCTTGAGTTTGGAGCAAGGAATTTGATTTGCAAGAGAAACTAGGGTTTTGGAATTTTAATTTCCAATCTCTCCCAACATTAACACTCCAAAAACTGAAATGAGAAGAGAATGAGGGTGAGTGGGGAAGAGTGGCTCAGATTTGAGCATAAGTTAACATAGGGTTGAGCCCAAAAACCAAACCCAAAGTAAAAAGTAGCAGAAATCAACTTTCTCCAAACATATCGAAGCTTATACTCAAAAAGGTCGCAAACGGCATTTTAAACTCAATGGGAGTGGTCCCGAGTCCTAATTCGACCGTATGCAAAAAGTATCTTTTCAGACCAAAATCCGACTAACGATAAAATATTTAAATATAAAATCGAAAAATATGCGGGTTGTTACAGACTCCCCTCCTTAAAGAAATTGCGTCCTCGCAATATTACAAGAAGAAGATATATAGTAACAACCATAAAAGCATATTCAACACAAAAGAAGTTTGAAATAAGAAGTTCACCTCAAAGATCATAAGAAAGTAAGTCCGGATGTGCACGCTCGATGTACTCTCTAGATTCCCAAGAACAATCCTTAGGATTTGAAGACCATTGAACTTTAACAAGCGGAACATCTTTATTTCGAAGTCGTTTGACTTCCGAAGCAATGATACGAATAGGATGTTGCTCATAAGTTAAATTAGGCGAAACTTCAATCTCTTCCACAACACCGGGCTCAAGAATAGAATCGGAATTTCGAAGACATTTCCGAAGTTGAGAAATGTGAAACACGTCGTGAATAGCAGAAAACTGAGCCGGTAATAAAAGGCGATAAGCCATGGAACCAATACGTTCAGTGATAGGAAATGGCCCAATATATCGAGGCGCTAACTTTCCCGATCGACTGAAACGTACAACACCTTTCATTGGTGAAACACGAATAAACACAAGATCTCCCACAGAAAATTCTAACTTCCTTCTCCGGTTATCGGCATAGGATTTTTGTCTACTCTGGGCTTCTTTCATCCTATGACGAATAAGATCAATCTTTTCTGTGGAATCACGAATAAGATCTGGACCAAAAACTAGCTTCTCACTGGCCTCAAGCCAACAAGAAGGAGATCGGCATGGCCTTCCGTAGAGTGCCTAAAAAGGTGCCATACCAATACTAGATTGGAAGCTATTATTATAGGAAAATTCAACAAGTGAAATATGATCTTCCCAACTTCCACTAAAATCAAGAACACAAGCACGAAGAAGATCTTCAAGAGTTTGATTCACACGCTCGGTTTGTCAATCGGACTGGGGATGATAAGCGGTGCTAAAATTAAGCTTCATTCCCAAAGCTTTTTGAAGACTCTTCCAAAATCCACTAGTAAACAATGGATCACGATCACTAACAATTGAAGTAGGAACCCCATGAAATTTAACAATCTCTTTAATAAAGAGTTTGGCCAAAAGAGGAACGGTTCGGTTAGACCGAACGGGAATAAAATGGGCGGATTTAGTAAGTCTATCAACAATTACCCATAAGCTATCATAACCCGATCGAGAACAGGGAAGGCCATCTATAAAATCCATGGAAATTTGATCCCACTTCCAAACTGGAATTTCTAAAGGTTGCAATAACCCTCCGGGCCTTTGATGTTCGGCCTTAACGAGTTGGCAAGTCATGCAACGTTTAACGAAGTTAGTGATGTCAAGTTTCATTCCCTCCCAATAATAAAGTCGCTTCATATCCGCGTACATTTTACTACTACCGGGATGAATGGTAAATTTAGAGTGATGAGAATCTTCTAAAATATCTTTACGAAGATCCCTAACATTTGGCACGATAAGTCTACCAAATCTCCGAATGCCGCCACGAGAATCGATATTAAAGTCTTTCAAACCTTCAATATCAATTTTATCCCTAATATTTTGGCTAAGAAGAGCCAAGTCGGGATCTAGCCCTTGAGCTTCAAGAATGCGGTCTAAAAGAGATGGACGAGCCTCAAGGCTACATAAAACAAATGATGAGCATAAATCGGAAACACGGTCTCGAATTTCGCAAGTGGATAAAATCTCGAGATCGTTCCATTCGGATATCATTATAGAAACAACAGATTGTTGTTTACGGCTAAGAGCATCGGCGACAAGATTACCCTTACCGGGAGTATAAAGAATATCAAGATCATATGGTACAAGAAATTCGAGCCAACGCTGTTGACGCAAATTAAGTTCCTTTTGTGAGAATAAATATTTCAAAGACTTATGATCTGTGTAAAGAACAAATTTCTCTCCTAAGAGATAATGACGCCAAATCCGAAGAGCAAAAACAATAGCCGCGAGCTCTAAATCATGAGTGGCATATCTAGTCTCAGCAGGCTTTAATTGCCTAGAAGCATAAGCAATAACGCGTTCCTTTTGCATAAGAACGACACCCAAACCAATGCGACTAGCATCGGTATAAACAACGAAATCTTGATTCCCTTCGGGAATAACAAGAATAGGAGCATCAGAAAGAAGTTCTTTTAATTTCTGAAAAGAAGCTTCACATTTGCCCGACCAAATGTATTTAACACCCTTCTTCGTCAAGCTAGTGAGAGGCACGACAATTTTAGAAAAGTCTTTAATAAAACGACGGTAATAGCCCGCCAATCCAAGAAAACTACGAATCTCTATCACATTCTCCGGTCTCTTCCAATCTTGAACCGCTTCAATCTTTGAAGGATCCACGGAAATTCCGGATTCAGAAATAATGTGACCGAGAAACTTCACACGAGATTGCCAAAAGTGGCACTTAGAAAATTTTGCCTTTAATTGATTACTCCTAAGAGTTTCCAACACAATCCGAAGATGTTTTTCATGCTCCTCCTCGGTTTTAGAATAAACAAGAATATCATCGATAAAGATGAGAACAAACCGGTCGAGAAAGTCTTTAAAAACTCGATTCATTAAGTCAACGAAATAAGCCGGGGCATTAGTTAACCCAAATGGCATAACAAGCCATACATAAGATCCATACCGAGTGCGGAACGATGTCAAAGGAATGCTATCCTCTGCAATACGAAGCTGATGAAAACCGGTAGCCAAGTCCAATTGTGAAAAGACTCTAGCACTACTAAGTTGATCGAATAGATCATCAATCCGAGGTAAAGGATATTTATTTTTGATAGTAAGATCATTAAGCTTGCGGTAGTCAACGCAAAGCCTAAGTGTACCATCGGATTTCTTCACAAAAATAGCTGAAGCTCCCCAAGGCGAGGAACTAGAGCGAATAAATTGCTTCGTTTCCAATTCAGATAATTGTTTACGCATCTCCTTGTTTTCTTTATTGGACATACGATAAGGAGGACGAGTGATAGGTTGAGCTCCCGAAATAAGATTAATTCTGAACTCAATTGCTCGCTTAGGTGGTAATCCTAAAACGGGCTCGAATACGTCGAAAAATTCACAAACGAAGTGAATAAGAGAAATAATATCACCCTCATCATCATCAACGTCATCACGAGGATTTAAAGAATATAAAGACGCAACCAAAGCAGAATCTGAATCTTTAAGAATAACAGAAACCTGATTAACAGATTGAGGATGTCGAAGATGAATAGTCCGCTCAGGACATAGGATACAAGCTTCATAATGGTTAAGCCAATCCATTCCCAAAATCATTCCAAAGCCTAAATAACGCATGACATGCAAATCGGCTCGGAAAGAAAAATCACACAAAACAATCTCGACATCCTTACACAATAAACTGACTGTTGCGGATCCACCAACCTGATTCGCAATTCTCAAAGAAGTCATTAAACACAAAACATCCAAAGAAAAGGTATCAACAAGTTCTTTTGATATAAAAGAATGGGACGCACCCGTATCAAAAAGAACTCGAATAGGATGATCACGAAACAAAATAATTCCATCTAGAATAGAATGAGAAATACCTTGGCCACGAGATGTGTTGCCAGGGGATTGAGAAACATTTAACTTTCTCTCCCTCCTATTTTGAAGTTTGGGACACACATGCATAAAGTGGTCCAGGCTTTTGCAATAGCGACAAGTACGAGGCTTTGAACACTTGTTCGCAAAATGGTCTTTCGAACCACAATTATAGCATTTCCCTTGAGTAGAGGAAAAGGTCTTTTCAGCAGGAGTTGCTTGCCTCCCTTTCTTATTGGGATAAGGACCTTTGAATTTGCTTGGCCTCTTCTTGTTGTTGAAGGTTGGTTTGGAACCCACCACTTCAACGTCATTCTCTCTATCCGCCTCTTCAAGATGAAGAGCGATATCAACGAGTTGGTCGAAAGAAACTTCTAACTTCAGAAGTAATGGCTTCTTGAGACTTTTGTTTAAGCCATAGACGAATCTCTGATTCTTCTTCAGAGGGGTGTTGATGTATTCAACCCCATATTTGGAAAGCGACTCGAAAGAGGCGACGTAATCAGTCACGGAGGACTCACCTTGAACAAGGTCTATAAATCGTCGAGCCAATGTCACTTTTTCAGCTTCCGGTACGAATTTCGACTCGAAGCGTTCTCGGAATCTCTCCCAAGTGAGATCCGCTTCATTAATCTCAGAAATAAGAAGCTCGTACCAATCCAATGCTCTTTCTCGGAGCATACTAGAGGCCACCTGAACTCGGTGAAGGTCAATAAGATTCATGCGCGAAAAGATGCTATCGCATGTTCTTAGCCAAGCCTGTACTTCAATAACAGTTTCGGAACCTTTGAATGACTCCCCACCCAAATTAGTGTAATCGCTACACAAGCGTGCAAATCCCGACTTTGGGTGAGTAGGTTCCGGGTTAGCTCCAGCTGCTTGAGCATTTGTAACCAAATCAAGAAGCTGTTGAGCAGTCATAAAAACTCCATCTTGGGGCGGAGTGCTAGATGGCACGGCTCTGGGGCGGCCAGGTCTAGACATTTCTCTTCCTTTAGAAAGAAAGAAGAAGAAGAAAAGGTTATTCACCAAATTGAATATCAAGCAATCTTGATAGATAAAACAAGGAATCGTAAAGAAAATAGGATAGAACGGTACGAAGACCCGAAAAAAAATCCTAGAGCACGACTCCTAAGATGGACTTAGGATGATGATCCTTGTTATAATATTCCATATTGTTCCGAAGTTTGGCTCTGATACCAAGCTGTGACGCCCCACCTCTATACCCACGCTAGCAAAGAGCATTACCGTGAATGCTGTCAACTAGCACGGAGAATAAGGCTGTTGAGGAGCGACCATCTGTATAATTGCTTTGTGCCAGTACCGATATACCGGATAAAAATATAACTTTTCATCTCAAGAGGAAATCCGACATACCGACACAAACTCAAAGCTACTACACAGTGGCTATAATTTCTTTGGAAACAAATATAGAAATAAACATAACATAAATCAGTCACAGACAATTCATATCACAAAGGCGGAATAAGATATGAATATTACACTAGAAAGTGTACATCAGAGTAGTGGTCTAAAAAGATCCACAATATCACGAACGAATAGTTACACGAACTACACAAAAGAATAAGTATACATTAAGGAGTCTATATCTCAAATGTATACAACAAAATAACTACTAATCTAAGTAGTTAACCCAAAAGTCAAGAAGTTAATCCCGGATGAGAAGTCAAGCAGAAGCACCTGTAACATCTCGGTCTGACCCGAGTATTATTTATAAGAAAATAATAAACGGATCAGTCTAACTATAAATATCAGATAACATGATATAGGATAGGAGATATGACTAAACACATAATAATCACAATGCCAAGCTGTGATATATATAAGTAATTGAAAATCAACAAGAGATTAATCAATATCACGATAATCTACTCAAGATAAAAAGGAATGTCATACTCCTAATTTCATTCGCCAAGCCACAATAAATGACATATAAGATATGGCATAGGCGTATAATATCCATAATGGCATACTACTATAAGTATGTAAATGATAATCAACAAACGATTAATCAATATCAAAGAATCTTCTCAAAGATCCAAAAAGGGTATCATACCCAAAACTTGTATTCACAACAAGTTAATGACACACGAAATCATCTATGCACAAGAATTGATAAATAATATCAATAGAAATCACAAAAAAATAGGTGAAGAAGAAAATTCCAGAATTCGACACACGAAATCCAGAAACCACACAAAATAAAAGGGGGGAAGGCCTATCACATGAACGGGAGCATGAAAACTCACCAACAGCTGTAACACATGAACGAGAAGCTATCTCATGGTAGCTAACCATTAATTTGACACACGAATGGTCCGAAGACCTGACACACGAATGGCCCGAAGACCGTGGGTTGCTACCCCACAAATTTGACACACGAACGGGGTTTAGTCTCCCACGCAGACAAAGAGACATCGCACATTGCTAGTCTAAATCACAAAAATGATCGTCATGATCATCGAGAAGTGTCAATTACACTAAGCTAGTAAATATATGAGTTTAGCTTCATGTCGCATAACCACTTGCTTAACTTAAATATTTACGAACAAACTGTAAATCTCCACTAGAAAATTGTCACAAGAGATTCAATCGAACAAGTCCAAGAATTAACCGACAAAGTGAACGCAAGCGTTTCATACCACTTGTTTTACTAAGTCGTTTAATTAGATTTCTCATACGAGTGAGGTAAAGGTTTGTATATACTAATAGATTGGAAAACGGTTTTATAAACGAATTTGGTATTAAAATAGTATTGAAATCGTTTGAGGAAAGAGTTTTGATATTTACTACTAGTATAGAAAACCTTTATATTTTTAAAGTGACAAATCATGAAGAAGATTGTAAGAACAATCAAATCATAAAAATTCACATACGAAGACGTGAATAAAATCCAACGAAATCGATAAAGGATCCATCGAAATGGATATTCAAAAATCCCAAAAAAGAGTCATCAAAGTCATAATAGATGATAACAACAAATAGGATTATCACGAATCGATTTAAATTGGAATTTCAATCCAAAAAGGCAAGTTGGACTCAAACAGCAGGTTCAGTCGACTGAACAGAGTTTTTCAGTCGACTGACCCTGTACATGGAAATTTTCCAGGTTCAGGAAACTTTCTGTTTCCAGTTTCAGTCGACTGTGCAGAGTTTTTCAGTCGACTGAATCATGCCTGGAAACTCTCGGGTTTCAGGTTCAGTCGACTGAACAGAGATTTTCAGTCGACTGAATCATGCCTGGGCTGTTTTTCAACCTTATTCAAATGAAGAGCAAACTCTTCCAAAATGCAACCGGACGGACATTGGCTCTAAGGGTTTATGCCAATCGGCAACCCGGCCCTATATGCTCCTCGATGCATCACCAAAAGCATGATCAAACATCCATAAAAGGATTTTACACAAATTTGACTTAAAAACCCAAAAATTGGAATATTTACAAAACCAATCCAAATCAAGAGCAAATTCTCATGAAGAAGTGTTAGGAATCCATACCTAACAAACAAAGATAATTATAGTCATAGATGTGAGATAAAAATCTCACCTTTTCACAAAATCGAACAAGAAGAAGCTTGAAAGCAAATGGAGAATCAACCTCTCTTCAATCACAACCCAAATGAGCTTGAATCTAAGCTCAAAAACAAGAACATTCCCGAAATTAGGTTTAGGAATTTCTGAAATTGGGAAGAGAATAAGTTGGAGAAGAAGAAGAGAAGCTTACCAATGGGTTCTTCTTGAGTTTGGAGCAAGGAATTTGATTTGCAAGAGAAACTAGGGTTTTGGAATTTTAATTTCCAATCTCTCCCACCATTAACACTCCAAAAACTGAAATGAGAAGAGAATGAGGGTGAGTGGGGAAGAGTGGCTCAGATTTGAGCATAAGTTAACATAGGGTTGAGCCCAAAAACCAAACCCAAAGTAAAAAGTAGCAGAAATCAACTTTCTCCAAACATATCGAAGCTTATACTCAAAAAGGTCGCAAACGGCATTTTAAACTCAATGGGAGTGGTCCCGAGTCCTAATTCGACCGTATGCAAAAAGTAGCTTTTCGGACCAAAATCCGACTAACGATAAAATATTTAAATAAAATATTTAAATATAAAATCGACAAATATGCGGGTTGTTACAATATGGCTCGGCCTAACTTGGATATGAAGGAGTGGAAGTTGTGACATGAGAAATACAAAAGTCAAGGCAATTAAGTGGATTTTTGGTGCAACTAAAGGTTCGGCCTACCATGGCTTGGGCTTGGTCATGCAAGGGGATGGTCAGGTGGTGGATGGAGTGGCGGCCAAAGGTGGTGGAGGGACTGGTGGTGGCAGCCATGGAGGTGGTTTAGGTTAAAAATGAAGGCTATGGCCTTAAGGGTTTGGCTAGGCTAGTTTGGTGGAACTTTTGTGCAAATTTTGTGGTGCAACATCAATGGATGGTCATGGCTACTGTCTTGGTCAGAGGAGAGGCTTATGAGCTGCTGGAGATGATGGTGGAGAGGATGGTAGTGGTGGTGGTAGAGGCTAGGCCTAGCAAAACACAATAAGGATCCATGCAAAAATCAATAGGAAAATCATAAAAACAAGAAGAAAGATGATAGAATTTACCAAATTTTTGTAAAACAAATGGCCATGAGTTTTTTTCTTAAGAAAGATGATAAAATTTTCGTGAGAAAGAGTGAGGAATGTGGCTGAAAGATGGAGTAGGGTACGGCCAAAGCATTGATGAATGGAGTTTGGAAAGTGAAAGGTCGGAATGCAAAAGGACTAAGCATACAAAAGATCTCAAACTCTTCATATATTCATTATTTCTTTTTAAATTTTTATATAACTGAAAAACATATATAAATTCAGTTAAAATACGAAAATATAGTAAATAAACAAAAATAAATTAATTAATTATTAATTATATATAGTTTAATTAAATAAAACAACAAAATTTGCAACTAGTCTTGAAAATATGAAAAATAAGTGCAATGAACTTGGGAAAATTTTTATGTACTTAAAAATATTTATAAATAAAGATAAGAACACAAAATAAAAAGGAAATCACAAAAATAAATAAATAAATTTTAATTTAAATATAGTTTAGATGAAGAAAATAGCAGAAAAAGGAAAACAGCCTTTTAAAAATAAGAAATCATCATAGTAAATTTTAGAAAAATTCTATTATCATTTCAAAAATATTTAGAAGTCAAAATATACATAATATAATATATTAAAACATATTAAAATAAAATATGAAAAAGAAAAATAAAATTTATACAATTTAAAATAACAAAATTGCAAAATAAACCATTTATACTCAAAATTGAAATGTACATATCTTTTGCAGTTTAACTCCGTTTTCCACGAAACAAAAAGCAATGTTCAAGTTATTAAATCTATTTTCATAATAAAAGATAAAATTTAAAATTTCGAACTTTTAAATTTTTAAGTTAAAAGTCAAAGTTTGACTATTTTGACCAAAATCAACATTTTCTGGAAATATTCAATTTATGCATGTTTGAAATTCTAATCCACATCAAAATCAACATTTATATTTAAATTAACAAAATATATTAATTTTAATAAATAAAATAAAGTTTATAAATTAGGAATTTAAATTAAAATAATTAAAATATACAATTACAATAATCAGAAAATACAGGATTGTTACACTCTCCCCCACTCAAAACTTTTCGTCCCCGAAAAGGAATGAGGTACGGGAAAGCGCAGAAAAAGATTGAATGAAATAGTATTAAGACAAGATGACAAGAAGATTAAAATTATACCTGATAACTATTGCTATAGGTAAGTTTAACAAGGTGGAGATGATCTTTCCAACATCCTCCAGAATCAAGAACACAAGCATGAAAAAAAAGCTTTTAGAATCTGATTCACCCTTCCCGTTTAACCGACGGTCTGTGGATGGCAAGCAGTGCTTAGATTCAAAGATGAGTACCAAAGATTATTAAATATTATAGAAAGATTTCTAAACAGACTGGTATAAGCAATAACCTCTCATTCTGTAGCAAGACAAGGGAAATTAGGACAACCAAAAGATAGTTCGAAAAACAAAATAAGATAATAAATTTGAAACCATAAAATTTCAACTTAAACTGAAAATTAATTTTACATAAGTCAAATAAATCTTAAGCGTCTCTAATTTCATTATCTTATCATCCAATTATCTTAAATTAACAAATCCCTAAAATCATGTATTTGAAAAATCTTTTATTATACTCAAAATGTGCCAAATAAAATTTAATTCTTCTTCACTACTAATTAAAATTAAATTTATTCCTCTCAATATATTTTATCACCTATGTTAAATATACTCACACTCATTGCAACTGCCTTAAATTTATTCTTAGTTCCTTTATCATCATTTTATACTGTAAATTATTCCATTACCCTTTTTCTTTATTTACCTCTGTTAATCCTTTTATAACTTAAATTTAAGTATATAACATTTATAATAACCACTCAAATTTTATTTATAAAATCTTTTTTTTTATATTGTATATTATCCAATTACATATTCAACTTTTGAAAATTAAGGTAAGTTATATTGGAATGAAATTGTGTATTATACAAATAAAACTTTCTAATTAAATTATTTCAAGCTTGAATATTAATCCGAATCTTGAAATTATACTTAGAAATTATCTTTGAAGAAAAAATTTAGGAATTAAATTTCCGATAAATTCCAAACTATTTAGAGATAAATAAATGCTCATATACTATATATATATATATATCCATTCAAATTTAAACCATATATCAGCATATTTATAAATCCATTCTTATTTTAGAAATTAAAATCAATTAAATTTTCCCAAAACAAAACTGTAACAAGACTACAGAATGGTCTCTTCACTTCGAAACTCGAAAATGAATGTCGATGATGCTACAGTCATCACCGAAATTATTTTCCAGCGACAAAGAGAAGAACACTAAATTTAAATTTAAAATTCTTTGAAAACAAATTTCTATTCGAAAATACTTTAAATAATATATCCTTTAAAACTTTAAACACAAAGTTTGAAATCCATCGGAAATTAAATTCTCAAATTCTTGTTTTACATTCATTTTAAATTTCCAAATAAATTTATAACCATGTTTTATAGTTCAATTAGATATATGAAACAATAGAAAATGATATATAAAACAAATATTATTTCTTAACAACCAATTCAAATAAAATCCAGATAAAGATTTATAATATAGTTACAAAATTTATTTCCTTACTAAATTTTAAAAACATATTGTGTCAGTTTGCTCTGTTCAAGTGTTTTGGAAATCTTATCAATAACGTTTATCAGACGAATCGATTAGAAACCCAAATCAACATCAACAACTCAAACAACACAATATATAAAACATTTTAAATATTAGTTTACAAATACACTTCAAGAATAATTTGAAGATAAGTTGGAAACAAAGATGAGATAATTACATAACAGAATAGAAAGATGGATAAGCTTATATAAATCGCGGGCAACCTTAACCGGGTCAACAATGACTTAAAAATAAGATCGATGTGGATTTCTTGGGTAAATCGACATTCGATCTCAAGATGTAGAGTTCGAAATTATAAGAGATACTAGCATCTAAACCGAGGATATAGAATCTCTGGTGAATCGATGTTGTTGTAATGGGGTTTTCCCCCTTTACAAATAAATTTGAGGTTGGCGAGACCGCCGACTCATTATGAAGATCTTTTGAAGCGGAGTATGGGATACTCCAGAAACAAAAGAAGATAAATAATGAGGGACACGAATGGATTTCGGAACCACAGGGAATGTTCCAAAATTCAAAGGAATCGAGTCAAAAAGGAAGAGGTTTACACTCGAATGAAAGTGATTCTGTAAATACATTTACCCTATATACTGAGTTTTGCCTAGAGCTACCAAAGCTCTGATACCAACTGTAACGACCCGATATTTTCAACCATTCGCATCCGCACATGTCGGACTTGAATTGCTCAAAATACCGCATTGTAAATAAAATTTGGCAAATCTCAGAATATACAGTACATACATAATCACAGATCACAGACATAGAGTATTTAATAATGCAGCGGAATTTAAAAGAAATAGTAGTTCATGAAGCTACTATATAAAAATAAGATACATCAGTGTTAAACATGATACAACAAAAAGTAACAAGATACATCAGGTACAAATCAGAATACATCACTGAAATCACTGGATACAGAAAGCAAAATGGATGGCTGGATCTTCAAGGAAAACTCCAACTCTGAAGGTGAATCTTGAATGCTAACTCACTCAATCTGACTCGAGCGTAAAGCAAAACACAAAACACTCGAGTCAGGACATAAATACTTATGAACTATAAATCAACTCAAATGAACAGTAACAAAAAATGCATCAGTAACTTAAAGGATGATTGGGATCGCCCATCCTTTAAGGATCCGTTAAACTATTTACTATGTAGTAATATTGCGCTATTATAATAATGTATACAGTAAAATAAACATACTTTTAAATAGCGTTCCGGGCTACCCATATCACCCTTCACACATAATAGTCCCAGTAGTCCATCCAATATCATGCCATCTCCACTCCGGGTGACTGTCAGAGGATACCACACGGGCTACGGGAGAAAAACAAACTCGTAGTAAAGGCTCGGTATGGTAGGTGACACGGCACACAAGGCAATGCCAGGGTAGATATACCAATTACGCACACGGGCTGGTGGTAACGCAGCAGCCACATACGCCCACCTCGGAACACACTCCCATATCAAAATCGGAGGATGGCCATCTAATCAATCACTAGTAAGAGTATAGTATCGAAGGAATGTGTCCGATAGGAGTAATGACCTCACTTGGCCCGAGATCGCTCCTGTTTTAGCCACCTTATGCCAACTCACGGGAGTTGGGTCCACGTAGTATACCTCAAGAACGTCGCCACCATCCTACTTCATTCTGGAATCTCCACCGCGTACACGGTTGTTAAAGTGGTTTTCGGAGTTGGCAGAGAGTATGACAACTTCCGATCCCGGTCTCTTTAACAACCAAACGTTATTATAACGCCGTGGTCATTTCAAAATAGTTTATACTTTAAAAAGATCAAATCATTTCATTTCAAACTATATTTCTTTCAAAATAGTTTATACTTCGAAACCAAAACCATTTTTATTTCAAAACTATTTATTCAATCAAAATAGTTTTTACTTCAAAACAAAAAACATTTCAAACATATATTCATTTCAAAATCATAATATTTTCAAAGTATAACTCTTTCGAAACCAAAAATACTTGAAACAATTACACTTTGAAAATCATAACATTTCAAAATCATACATTTGAAATCATCGGATATTCATTTAATTCTTTACGTTTTACAATTCATTCAATTAATCCCAAATTTTCAATTTCCAACTTAATTAAATTCAAACCATCAGTTTCAATTAAATTTCCCAATAACCATTTCAAATCATATCATTTTCAAATATAGATTTGATCCACAAATTAAACTATTCAATTTTTAATAAATTTCAAAGCTTTAATATCCCGCATTTCAAAACTAAATTTTATAATTTCATATATCTCAAATCTAGTTTCATTATTACTTAGTTTTGAAATATTCATTTCATAAATCCAATACTATTTAAATAAACTCAATTTACAATTAAACTAAATATCCTTTCATACCAATATAAACTTCAAATATTCATTTATCAAAAGTACATATCATTCTAATTCATATTCTTTATCAAAATAAAGATCAAATCATTTCCAAACCTTATTATCAAATCATTATTTGAATTCAAATTCAAATACTCAAATTTAAATATCATTTTTAAATCAAATAAGTCATTCATTTGTTATTTCAAGTATCATTACAAAATACATTAAAAATTCCATTCAAAATTCATTTATCTCATTACATTTCATTCCATTTAACACATAACCAAGTAAACCTTACTTAAATTCAAATTCAAATTTAAATTCCTTAAAAATTCAAATTTAAGTACTAAAATATATTCAAAACTTCTTAAATTTCACAACTAATCAATTTCCAAAATTTAAATCATTTAACACTTTAAAATATAACTCAAACAGTGTTAAAACTATAACATTTCAAACATTGTCAAATTATAGCAACGACGGCATTTATAAAGTGCTATCGTAGCTTATAGCTTCCAAAAATGGTTTAGTTCAAGAATAACGGCATTTATAAAATGTCGTAATAGATATTTAGTTATTTCAAACATTGTTAGATTCAAAACAATAGCATTTAAAAATGCCGTCAAAAGACTACAACATTTTGAAAATGCTATGAATTCCAGATTTCATTTATGCTTTTCAAAAAAATAATAAAACTCCAAATTTTATTATAACTCAAAAATCATATTTCTAGACTTCAAAATTTCACATTTAAAATCATTTTAACATATGATTTAACACAACAAAATTTTTAGATCAAATACTCAATTTAAAAACTCCATACATTTATTAAGTCAAAATTCACTGTTTATTAACATATAAATTAAATAAAACTTAAAATTTTACTTCAAATATAATTTTAAAACTTTAAATTTAATTTCCATTATTTATTTACATTTTAAAATAAAATTTAAAGTCTAAAATCTCAATTATTTCACATTTACGTACTCAAATTCACAATTTCAAGACTTAATATTTAATTTTCTTAAAACCATAAAATATATATTTTTAAATCAAAATTTCATACTTTTAAAAATACATATTTTAATAAATATCATTTTAAAATATACCACGGGGTCTGTATATAATTTTCTAACCTAGGTCAAGTGATACAGATATATATCATTTCAATCCGCAGTTTACAAAGAAAACCCGGGTTCTATCATTTCAAACCCGCAATCCCAAGTCAAATAAAATACAATAAAAATCGCTCAGGCCTATCATTTCAGCCCATAACAATTTTTCCCTAATCTAAAGTCCGTTTGGGTATGTATCATTTCAACCCATACTGATTCTATTCTAACAGGGAACTTGCAGTGTGAATATATGCATAAACAATATAAACAATGCCAGTGTCACAATATAATGTCATATATCACATGTCGGGTGATAATTAACAGTTTTAGCATGGTAATAACATGGCATAGCATATCATATGATCATCATTAACTTGCATAACATTTTATATTAATAAACACTTGTCATCAATCCACTATTTCATAAGTATAAATGTCAGAGTGAGAAAGACTCACCTTTTACGAAGCTAGAGACAAACAACACACACAAGAGCGATTCCAAAGGCACGACAAGCACGATTTGATTTGAATTGATGGAGACCCTTGTAAACAACACAAAATATAACATACATAAGCACAAACATAGATATCAACATACAAATATAATCAACAACTTTAGTTTGCAGAACAGTTGCAAAACAAGAGAGATGACCAAACCTTAGAATCGAAAGACTTGCACACGACAACATAAGCTTGTCACATGATCAAATGGGCTTGCTCTCATCATACTAGGCTCAGCCTAGATGCCAACATGGCTCAGGTTTGGGTCAATATGGGTTCATATGCCTCGGCCTAACTTGGATATGAAGGAGTGGAAGTTGTGACATGAGAAATACAAAAGTCAAGGCAATTAAGTGGATTTTTGGTGCAACTATAGGTTCGGCCTACCATGGCTTGGGCTTGGTCATGCAAGGGGATGGTCAGGTGGTGGATGGAGTGGCGGCCAGAGGTGGTGGATGGACTGGTGGTGGCGGCCATGGAGGTGGTTTAGGTTAAAAATGAAGGCTATGGCCTTAAGGGTTTGGCTAGGCTAGTTTGGTGGAACTTTTGTGCAAATTTTGTGGTGCAACATCAACAGATGGTCATGGCTACTGTCTTGGTCAGAGGAGAGGCTTATGAGCTGCTGGAGATGATGGTGGAGAGGATGGTAGTGGTGGTGGTAGAGGCTAGGCCTAGCAAAACATAAGAAGGATCAATGCAAAAAATCAATAGGAAAATCATAAAAACAAGAAGAAAGATGATAGAATTTACCAAATTTTTGTAAAACAAATGGCCATGAGTTTTTTTCTCAAGAAAGATGATAAAATTTTCATGAGAAAGAGTGAGGAATGTGGCTGAAAGATGGAGTAGGGTACGGCCAAAGCATTGATGAATGGAGTTTGGAAAGTGAAAGGTCGGAATGCAAAAGGACTAAGCATACAAAAGATCTCAAACTCTTCATATATTCATTATTTCTTTTTAAATTTTTATATAACTGAAAAAAATATATAAATTCAGTTAAAATACGAAAATATAGTAAATAAACAAAAATAAATTAATTAATTATTAATTATATATAGTTTAATTAAATAAAACAGCAAAATTTGCAACTAGTCTTGAAAATATGAAAAATAAGTGCAATGAACTTGGGAAAATTTTTATGTACTTAAAAATATTTATAAATAAAGATAAGAACACAAAATAAAAAGGAAATCACAAAAATAAATAAATAAATTTTAATTTAAATATAGTTTAGATGAAGAAAATAGCAGAAAAAGGAAAACAGCCTTTTAAAAATAGGAAATCATCATAGTAAATTTTAGAAAAATTCTATTATCATTTCAAAAATATTTAAAAGTCAAAATATACATAATATAACATATTAAAACATATTAAAATAAAATATGACAAAGAAAAATAAAATTTATACAATTTAAAATAACAAAATTGCAAAATAAACCATTTATACTCAAAATTGAAATGTACATATCTTTTGTAGTTTAACTCCATTTTCCACGAAACAAAAAGCAATGTTCAAGTTATTAAATCTATTTTCATAATAAAAGATAAAATTTAAAATTTCAAACTTTTAAAATTTTAAGTTAAAAGTCAAAGTTTGACTATTTTGACCAAAATCAACATTTTCTGGAAATATTCAATTTATGCATGTTTGAAATTCTAATCCACATCAAAATCAACATTTATATTTAAATTAACAAAATATATTAATTTTAATAAATAAAATAAATTTTTTAAATTAGGAATTTAAATTAAAATAATTAAAATATACAATTACAATAATCATAAAATACAGGATTGTTACACTTAGGTTCAAGTGTAGAGTTTTTATCAGTTTCAGCAAAGACAGCAGACTATTACAGCAATTACAGAACTGCTGTAATAGGCCTGAGTTCAATTTTAGCCTATAAGTTCAACTACAGCCACTACAGCATTTCAGAAATGCTATAATAGCTCTTTTTACTTAGTTTTAATTAAATACGGAAACCATATCATTTCTGAATGCTATTAAAAGTGAATTCCAGATTTTAGTGTATTTCTAGCAAATAAATAACTTCATTTTAAACTCTTTAAACATTTTAAAAATCATAATTTAACATTAAAAATGTTCATTAACATATAATTAAACATATTAATTTTTATAAAATGAATTTCTTATAAATAAATCCAAATTTCAATAATTCCACTTATTAGTTCAAGTGTATAATTTCCTTTCTTCACTTTTCAACAAATAAACTTAACACTTCAGATTTAAATTACCATTTTAAGAATTTAACTAAATTTTCAATTTATTTAATTAATTTAAATCTTTAATTAAAACTCAAATTTCACATTTCTAAGTCAAGTTATATTTTAAAATTTCACTTTTAAGCATTCATTTATTTAACCACTTAAATTCATAGAAAAATCAATAATACTTTAATAAATCGCTTAAATTCAAATTTAAATCAAATTATCATATTTACCATTTTCCAAATAAAATTTAAATTTGCATTTTTTATATAGCTTAAATATCATTTTTAACCAAAATTCCAAATTTCCAAACTTAAGTTATATTTCAATAATCCAATTTAACCATTCATTAATTACATTTTTAACTCATACAAAATAAGAATTTCTTTATTTTAAAACATTTCAAAATCTATTTAAATCAAATTTCATAAATTTATATTTTTAAAATACTTAAAAATATCCAAAAACACTTTATAAAATAACCACGGGTTTGTATATAGTTTTCTAACCTAGGTCAAGTGATACAGATATGTATCATTTCAATCCGCAGTTTAAAAAGAAAAATCCGGGTTCTATCATTTCAAACCTGCAATCCCAAGTTAAATAAATTAAATAAAAATTGTTAAGGCCTATCATTTCAGCCCATAATAATCCCTATTCTAAAGTCCGTTCGGGTATGTATCATTTCAACCCATAGTGATTTCTAATCTACAGGGAACATGCAGTGTGATAAACAGATATAAATGAATAGTAACCATATATATATAATAATAGATTATATGACATGAAATTTAATAGGTTTAACATCATATATAAATAATCACAGGCAGTTATACATCATATGATTTTCTACACATTCAATTGTTGTTGTTTCACAACCGCATAAGTATAAATGTCGTGTGAGTTTTACTCACCTTTTTGGTGCTGGAGATTGCAATACAAATGACACAACGGATTCAAGAAGGCATGATGACACAACAATAGGCTCAAGTGGGAAGAGATCCAAGCTTAGAACTTGTGTTACAACCCAAAACAAAACAAAATAATATTACAACTCAATACAACATTGAATAGTAATAACTTTGAAATAAAAAGAGATATGGATGTCAAATCATTTGCCTTTTTTTCTACAATGCTTTGCACGGCCTAGGGGTTTATTTAGGTCAGGTTTGACATGGCTTTGGCTTAGGTTTTAACATAGGAATGCATGGCATAAAGGCTAGAAAATGTGGAGGAAGTTACAAGGTAGGAATGTGAAGGGTTTTAGGCAATGTAGTGAAGTTTTGGTTCAACAAAAGGTTCGGCCATGGGTGCTTGGCCTCAGCCAGTAAAGTGTGGTCAGGGGCTGGAGTGGTGAGTAGGGGTCTGGACAGAGGTGGTGGTGGCAGCCTAAGATGAAGGTGGTGGTGGAAATGAAGGAGATGAGGCCAAAGTGGTCAAACTAGCTTGTTTTAAGGCTTGTTGTTGCATATTTGAGGGGTTTGGTCATCTATAAGGGCTCGTCCTTGGTCATGGCTAGAGGTATAGGTGGTGGTGATGGCAGGGAAGAGGTGTAGGTTGTGGTGGCCGTGGCTATGGAATGGAGGCTGAGCAAAACTAGCAAAGAAGACAAGGGAAAAAGTATGAAAATGAGAAGAAAAGAGACCAAAAGAGAAGCCATTACCAAAAAATTTCTCCTAGCCGTGAATGAATGGAGATGAGAACTTTTTTCACGTGAAAATAATGAAAATACATGGCTACTCAAAAGATTACACGGCCAAAAGCATAAAGGAGGTGTTATGGCAAGTGAAAAGACTTTAGGAGGTGAAAAGACTTAAGTTAAATAAGCTTTTTAACTCTTCATATTTCTTATTTCTTTTTAAAACAAATAAAACAAAATAATTTCAGAAAATACTTTTAAAAACCGAAACAAAGTGAAAAAATATGAAAATAAATAATTAAATTTAAAGGAAAATAGAAAAGAATAAAAGAATATTTTTAAAAATCCAAAACAATGTCCAGAAATTACAAATAAATTACCATTGACTTTGGAAAATTATTTACTTCATTTTAATAATATTCTAAAATTTTTTTTGAAATAAAAGGATTTTTAAAACATTTTCAAAGTGAATAAATAATTAAATTTAGAGAAAATAAAAAAAAAACTAAAGAAATTGTTTAAAAATTGGAAACAGGACATGGAAATTACAAATAAATATCACTAGCCTTATAAAATTCTATTTACTTTAAAGCAAATAAAAGTTAAATAAATAAAATAAATAAGGAAAAAAATAAAGTAGGAATGAGAATAAATAAGTTCTTAAGAAAATATAAAGATAAATAAAGAATTACTTTAATTATTTGAAACTAGGAATTAAAATTTATAAACAGAATACATCTGACATTTGAAAATGTCAATAACACTTTTTAAAAATGTTTA
Source organism: Allium cepa (assembly GCA_030765085.1). NCBI lineage: Eukaryota > Viridiplantae > Streptophyta > Magnoliopsida > Asparagales > Amaryllidaceae > Allium > Allium cepa. Next base: position 835,101,068 of record CM060941.1, read on the forward strand.
AAACCAAAATATATACATAGCATGTTATTTTATCCATATAAATGTAATTATAACATTACATGACCAAATAAAATATTATTTATATAATTTAAATAAACCATTTTGTTAATACAGCAAATTACACACAATAGTTAAAAAGGCATAACTTTCACATTATAAATCAAATTTCAACAAAACGAAAAGCAGTGTTCTTAAAATTTTATTTACTTTCACAATAAAAGATAAAAATAAATTTTTTAAATATTTAAAATATAAATTTAAAAGTCAAAGTTTGACTATTTTAACCAAAATTCACTTTTTGGAAAATTATTCTATTTAGTCATATTTGGAATTCTAATCCATATCAAAATCAAAGTTTATATTTAAAATAACAAAATTTATTCTTTTTCATAAATAAATCTTTTAAATATGGAAATTCAATTTAAAAATAATTGTAAATATAGGGTTGTTACACTCTCCCCTACTTTAAACTTTTCGTCCCCGAAAAGGAATGAGGTTCGAGAAAGCATAGAAAAGATAGGATGTAATAGGATTAAGATAAGATGACAAGAAGATTGAAATATACCTGATAACTATTGTTATGGGTGAGTTTGATAAGGTGGAGATGATCAAATCATGAACACAAGCACGAAAAGATCCTTTAGAATCCGATTCACCCTTTTCCGTTTGACCGTCGGTCTGTGGATGGTAAGCAGTGCTCAGATCCAGATGAGTACCAAAGATTTTCAAAGATTATAGAAAGATTTCTAAATAGACTGGTATAAGCAATAGCCTCCCCATTCTGTAGCAAGATAAGGAAAATAAGGAAAACTAAAAGATAGTTTGAAAAACAGAATAAGATAATAAATTTGAAACCACGATGCTTTGAAATCATAATACTTTGAAATCATAACAATTTAGAGATGTTATCATTTGGAAATCATACTACTAAAAATCATATAAATTTTAAAATAATCTTCATTTAAACCATTTAAATTCAAGGTCAAATAATATTCATTTCAAAATTGTAACATTTCTAAGTTCATTCATTTAATTATAAAATTTCCAAAACATTGTATTTTCAAAAACAAAAGCACTTATAATATGCTATAGTAGATATATTATAATTTCAAATCAGTTCAATTTTAGAAATATTCATTTGGATATAATTTAATTTATGATTTATTAAAACAAACTTTTATGAATGGAATATCCAAAATAAACTATACTTCATTTATTAAGTCAAAAGTTCACTATTTTACTTAACTCTTAATTTAACAAATAACCTAATACTTTATTTGAAATACACATTTCATAAATAGATATTCCTTCAATAAATTACGCTTGAAATTTCCATTTGAAAACCAAATTCTTAATTATCAAATTTAGTGATATTAAAAATACATTTTTCTATTTAAGCCATAATTATTCATTTTTTAAGACATATCTATTACATAAATAAAATATTTATCATAGAAAATATAACAATCAAGTTTCTTTACACATTTATTCATTTAGACATCAATTAAACTATGATTCCAAGTTAAATAAACTTTATTACAAAATATCCCATTCAAATATATTTTATTTTATCTATTCAAAGATACATTATTTATTATATAAACATACTCATTTCAGGAAATAACTTTTATTAAAATTCCTAGGTTAGACTTAAGGTTCCATACTAAAACAAATTTGATTATTAAGTTATTTAAATAAAACTCTTTAAATTCCTTTTTCTTTATTTACCTCTATTAATCTTTTATAACTAAAATTTAAGTGTATAACATTTATTATAACCACTCAAATTTTATTTATAAAATCTTTTTATATTGTATATTATCCAATTACATATTCAACTTCCGAAAATAAGGTAAGTTATATTGGAATGAAATTGTGTGTTATACAAATAAAACTTTCAAATTCAATTATCTCAAGTTTGAATCATTTATTCAAATTTTTGATTTTCTTTTTATAATTAAAATTATTCTTCAAGCTAAAATTTAAGAAATTAATTTCCGATTACCTCCAAACCATTTGAAGATAAGTAATTATATATACGTAATATGTCAAATAAATTTTAAATCATTTATCTATATATATTTTAAATCAAGTCATATTTTAGAAATTCAAATCAACTAAATTCCCAAAACAAAGCTGTAGCAAGACTACAGAACAGTCTCTTCACTTCGAAACTCAAAAATGAACGTCGATGATGCTGCAATCATCACAGTAGTTATTTTCCAGCGACAAAGAGAAGAGCACTTAATTTTAAACTTTGAAATTCTTTGGAAACAAATTTCTATTTGAAAATACTTTAAATAATATATCCCTTTTTAAAAATTTAAACTAAAGTTCGAAATCATTGGAATTTGAATTCTGAAATTCTTGTTTAAATTCATTTCAGTTCCCAAATAAATTTATAAACAACTATTTATAAATTCATTTGTAGAACAATAAATGATAAATCAAGTATTATCATTTCAAATTATCAACTTAAATCAATTTATTAAGTTCCCTAAACTTATATATCAAAATTAATTTATTTTAAAATAATATTGTGTCAGTTTGTTCTGTCAAAGTGTTTTTGAAATCTTATCGATAACGTTGATTAGACGAATCGATCAGAAACCCAATTCAACATCAACAACTCAAACAACACAATATATAAATCATTTTAATTTTAAATATTAGTTTACAGATACAATCTACATGAATAGATTTTCAAAGAAGGATAGAGATTCAAATATGATTAACTCAAATCAAAGGAAATTCTGATTTGAAAATAAGTTGGAAATAAGGATGAGATGATTAAATAACAGAATAGGAAGATGGATAAGCTTATATAAATCGGGGGCAACCTTAACCGGCCAACCGTGACTTAAAGAATAAGATCGATGTGGATTTTCTAGGATAAATCTACATTCGACCTCAAGTGATAGAGTTTGGGATAACAAGAGATACTAGCATCTAAACCGAGGATATAAAATCTTTGGCGAATTGATGCCGTTGTAAAGGAGTTTCACCCCTTTACAAATAAATTTGAGATTGGCGAAACCACCGAATCATTATAAAGATCCTTTTGAAGTGGAGTTATGGGATACTCCAAAATCAAAAGAAGATGAATAGTGAAGGACGTGAATGGATTTTGGAACCGCAGGGAACGTTCCAAATTTCAAAGGAAACCATATTGAAGAAGAAGAAGGAATTCAAGATCGAATGAAAGTGATTATGAAATTAAATCTACTTTATATACTAAGTTTTGCCTAAAACCAGAGCTCTGATACCAACTGTAATGACCTGGTATTTTCAACCATTCGCATCCATTATAAGTGTATAGGTAGACACTCATGTCGGAATTGAATTGCTCAAAATACCGCGTTGTAAATAAAAATTTGGCAAATCTCAGAATATACAGTAAATAATAATCACAGATCACAGACACAGAGTATTTAATAATGCAGCGGAAGTAAAAGAGATAGTAGTTAATGAAGCTACTATATAAATATATCAGAGTTAAACAAGATACAACAGAAGAAATAAAGTACAATAGAAGTTTCAATATGATAACCAAGTACAAGCTGAGTAGAACAACCGAAGCGAAATAGGTAAGACTGCATAAGCAGATAGTCTCCAGCGATTCCAATCTCCAGAAAGTGGAATCCAAATCTATGAATACTCAGGCTGACCCGAGCGTAAATAAAAATACAAACACTCAAGTCAGGACATACATACTTATACAATGTAAACCAACTAAAGTGAACTGTAGTAAAAGTACAAGTAACTTAGAAGATGTAATGTCCCACCTTTTCGCACGCTTTAAATCGACACACATGCCAATTCAAACCATACGGAAGGGCGGATTGTTATGGGTAAATAAGATAAAAACAGATAAGATGAAGAAAGAAAAAAAAAAACAAAATAGAATCTTACAGCGGAACGATAAAATATAATAATAAATATACAATTCATAAAACTGTTTACAAAACATTTGATTTTTCTTTATACAATAAATATCAGAGTTCACATACCAATAAATATCAATGCAGCGGAATCAAATGGTGTAGTAGAATAATATAATATATAGTAATACTACAAATCTTCGTCTTCGTCCTCTAGAATAAAATCTTCAAATCCTGAAACGCTCGGACCGAACCTAGCGAATTGAAAAGACAAAACGCTCGAGTCAGAACTAAAAGATCTTATGTAAGTTAAATCAACAGAGATAAATATGAGTGCAGTAACTTAAGAGATGCTCGGGATTTACATCTCCTAAAGATCCGTTAAACTATCTATTATGTAGTATATTTCGCTATTATACTAGTGTCTAATTGTAAAATAAACTTACTTTTAAATAGCATTACGGCTTTACATTTTCCACCTTAACACAGTTATATATTCTCATAGTCTATACAGTACCGTAATCTCCCCCGTACTGGGCGTCGTCAGAGGGCACTCCATAGGTATGGTACAAAACCAAAATCGTATAAGGCACGCTAGGGTAGGTGACACGGCACAACTAGGCAATGCCAGGGTTGATATACCAATTGCTATCCGGACTGGTGGTAACGCATAGCCGCAGCTACCTCCCACCTCGAACAAACACCCCCAAAATCAAAAAACTAAAGGTGGCCACCTAATCAATCCAAAGTCGGAGTATAGTATCGAAGGGATGTGTCCGATAAAGGGCGCTAACCCCCTTGGCCCGAGAATCGCTCCTGTTTTAGCTACCTTATGCCAACTCACGGGAGTCGGGTCCACGTATTTACCTCAAAGGAAACGCCGCCACCATCCTACTTCATTCTGGAATCTCCACCGCGTACACGGTTGTTAAAGTGGTTTTCGGAGTTGGCAGAGAGTATGACGACTTCCGATCCTAGTCTCTTCAACAGCCAAACGTTATTATAACACCGCGGTCTTATCAAAATAGTTTTACTTTCAAAACCAGAATATATACCCATTTCAAAACCATATAATATGATACCATTTTTCGTTTTAAAATCCAAATAAATTTGATATCATTTATAAACCCAAATCAGTATAATATCATCTTTATTTCACATATATCTTTTCCAAAATCATACTGCTTTAAAATTTATAATATCTGAAACCCAAACATTTGAATTATAACTTTAAAAACATAATATATCGAAATTCATAGCTTTAAAACCATAACTTTCAAAACTTAAATGGTTTGGATATTCAACAGTATATAAAATAAAACAGTTGAATTTAAAATTTCTTTATAAAGTAAATAATTTCCACGCCTTTACAATTTCATTTACTTTAAATTCAGTCTAAACCCATAACCTTTAGATTCACTTTCAGTTTGAATAAAAACACTTCGATTTCAATATTTTCAAACTTTGAGTATTTAATAAATTTCAAAACTAAGGTTGGGAATTTCTATTCAACAATTCATTGTCCTATTATTTAGTTTTGAAACGTTTACATAATAGATCCATAACCATTTAAAATAAAACCCAATTTATTAACACTAAATATTTCCTTCCATTTATTTATACTAGAACTATTCATTTAATTTATCTTGAATAAAAATCCAGTTATAAATATCATACCTTTAAAATTTCCAAGATTAATAAGTCTACACCAACTTGTGGAGTTTAATTTTTAAATAAGCCCAATTCCAAATAAATTTCAAATCTAATTTCCAATCTTAATTGATTTGAACTATTTAAAACTCTATATATACACACAATATCTTAAACCTGTACTTAATCATAAATATAAATTATCAAACACCATTTTTCAACTTATTTATTTCCATTTAATAAATTCATAGATAGCTTAAATTCAATAATTTAACTATATATGTATATATAAAATAAGATTTTATATAAGATCAAAATTAATATTTATTCAACCGCATCCTATCCAAACCATAGAAATCATTTCAAAAATAATTTTATATATATATCGCGGTGCCTGTATATAATTTTTTATCCTATGATCAAGTGATACAGATATTTATCATTTCAACCCGCAAATTTAAAAATAAAAAAAATGCGGTTGTATATCATTTCAAACCGCAATCCCGAATGAAAAGAGAATGCATAATACCTTGCAGTTTGTATAATATAGAACACACCATCCACTCACCCTGTAACGACCCGTTAATTTTCGTTAATTTTTATTTGTTTTATTAATTTGAAATCTGAGAAATTGTAAACAATACAATAAAATAACGATAAAATTTTGAAATAAAAATTTAACATTTGAAATGCGTCTAGTTAAATATAGCAATTGGTAAATTTTCATCCAAAAATATGAAAGTTTATTTCGTGCGTAAAATTACTTCGATTTAATCAGTTAACAAGTGATGAAAATAAACCGTTTTCGAAACCTAAATATTTTTACATAGAAAAATTCTAAACCATCTTCTGAGCAAGATGTCAGTTTGTCGTTTTTTCAAATTCGGACTTCTTTAGCTCCGTCGTTCTTATTTTCCTGCGTTATTCTTGCATTTTCTATAGTAGAAAAATTCGAAATTTTATAATTCAATCGAACCACTAATATCTGTATACCGTTTTGATCGTCTCGTCACATTGATCAAAACGGTATATTTATTCGTGCAAATCAGAGTCCGATGAAAATCGTCGCGTTAATTTAATCGTTCGAGACGGACCGGTAAACAATTTCAGCATAATTTTTTTGCCCGTATCCAATAGAAAATTCAAAAATAAATTTAGCTGGTAATAAATAGGTGGTAGTTGGAAGCTAGGAGCTAGCATCGAAAGGAGTGGTGGCACCTCGGTTCTATGATAAATTTATCGTATGAAATTGTAAAAGTTAAAAATGAAGCAACTGTTCATTTCAAAAAAAAAAATGTTCACTGTTTCTCTGAACAACACGTTTAAGCTTCAGGCATTCTCACCCTCCATCTTTCTCTTCTTCCCTCTTATTATCCTTTCTTCTTCTTAGTGCAAAAAAAAGGAAAAGAAAAAAAAAGTAATGCAAAAGAAATTGCACGCAACCGGCCTCAACCTGACACGCTAGCTACCTCCTTCTTCCACCCTCACCTCCTGTGCCGAACAACACCCACCCACGCCTTTAACGTCCGCTCTCAATCTTCCTCCTTCCTCTCTCCGCATGCTTTTGGCCAAACCCGACTCTCCGACATGTCCTCCCCTTGGCTTCGGCCGCCTTGCCGCCGGACATGCCAAAACTTGCCTCCATCACCAAAGCGACGAGCCCATTCCTTCGGCCAGAGCAACCCATCACCTACTGCCGAGGCTAAACCTCCTCCTTTCCCGCTGTCGATACTTGCTGACCCACCTTCGGCCAAGCTCAGCCTCTTCTTCTATTTTCTTCCCCTCGGCTGAAGTTTTATCAAAGGTACTATATGTATATAAAATCCTATTATTATATTGAATATTTACATATATTTGTTAATGCATGCAGTGTTGTTGTAGATGATATACTTATCTGTCAATCTATGTTATAAGTGATCCATTATATAACAGGTTAGTCAATATATATTAAGTTTTATATATAACTAGTATATGAGTTGACTTATATATTAATTACGTACAGATGTATCATGAACACACGTTTAATCTATTATGTATTTCAGGGTTCATATACCTGTTCATGTATGAATGGTGATATATATATATATATATATTTTCGGCAATGTAAAATATGTTACTCATGTTATTTTAAAACTTTAAATTTCAAGTATATCTATAACAGTTTGCTATATTATAAGTACATACGTAAGTTATACATGATAGTTTTATAAAGTGTATATGCTGATGTTTTTTCAGTAGAGAGAAAGATTTATTGACTTTACGTTATGTAGGGTGTACGTTAGTTTCACAGTATATATTTAACAGTTTTCATATGTTAGTTTATTGTTTACAGTAAGTAACGTATAAATATTTATATAAGTGGTTTACATATAAGACCTGTACCCTCCAACTCAAATATATATAGTTTGAGTATGAAATATAAAATGTATTTTATTAAGATTTTATTTAATACTTGTTTGATTTAATAATGATTTTGAAATGTATATAATAAGTTATATAAGTTTATAAGTATATATTAATTTATTAGGAACTCTGATCCTCGAATTTTTCTGTATTGGTTTAATATATGTATTATTTTAAAATTATACTATGTATAGATATATCTTTGGTATGTGTTCTATTTAAACCAATGATTTTGAATATATACATATTTAATTTAGAATATTATCTTATCTATATATAGTTATATTTAGCTGCATATAAAGCCCACTTATCCTATTTATCTCTCGATCTGAATCTGATATGACTTCATCAATCCCTCTTTATAAATCAGCTTTGTCGTTGAAATTGTGCCAATCCCGCTTTGCTTTGCTTGGATTCGAGATTCAATTTCAGTGTGAATATCCGTGTCTCCTTCTGTATTCTCTAGCCTCGGAAGTTGAGCAATCACTCACGATTAATATTCTTCTATTTATTAAATTTGATTTAAATTGAAACGACAATTGAAATATACCTATTGTTAGTTAAGTACACTGTTATTTATATCAGTTCACCCGTGACATTGTGACGACCCAGAATTTCTAGCAATTTAAATTTGAATAGTTAATTGATTTTTTTAAAATATTTAAAGGTTAATTTCAACTTGAATTCAAGATATAAATATTTACTTGATAATTAAGTCGTTGAATTTTATAGTTTAAACATTGAATTCAATAATTTAGATTGGGTAATTGTTGAATCTGAAATTTCTAAGCCTGTTTAAATAATTTGAAGGCTTATAAAATTTATAATGATAATACTGGAGATAATAGATGTGACGACCCACCTTTCTCAACCCAGAAAGACGTTACATCATTAAGAAAGAAAGGGATAGAAATAGAAAAGAATAGAAAGAAAGAACAACAACATCAGAATCTCACAGCGGAATGGAACAAAATATAATACATCACATATCTATTACATAGTTATACATACATCGGAGTCATACAATATCACATAACAAGACTGTCATATACATATATGTCCATACATACATCCAAAATACAACATCACTAACTACACAGTGGAACTACATATATAGATACATACGTCTGGTCTTTTCCCCAAAATAGCTCCTCCAGAAAATCAACACTTCCAATACCTATCACTTAGCTACTCGTAAAAATTTGAGTACCCAAGAGTTTATGAAAATCATAAAATACAAACTCTGGGTCAGACATGGGTCTGGTATGAGTAAACAGGTTAAAATTGCTTAACTTTGAAAATCATTTGAAAATAAAGGTATCACGTAAGACTCCCCACAAATAAATACGGGTAAGTTTTTACCTTACGCTAAGCAAAACATTTTATTGGAAATTCTGTGATATTATAATAGTGTTTAGGGTTTTCAAGTAAATAGAAAATAGCCGAAATTGTTACATCTATTAAATTCCAGCTACTAGCCACGAAAGTGGGTAATACAAATCAAAACCGTAGGGTCTCGTAGGGTAAATGGATTTCCAACAATGGCAGGGCTACTGGGGTACCGCCCGTCACAGTACGGGGCCTAGATCACCGTACCGAGGATTACTCCCTTTATCCCCTGCAACACAAGGCCGGAACCATTCCTTACTGAACAGTCCCGAACAAGATAACCCCGCAGTTGTGGCCAACAACTGCCCACTAATCCGAAATAAAAAGGGACATCTAGACAGGGGAAAATCTTGTCCTGCTTGGGCATGACCCACCTAACCTTACTGCATCTTCCCTGTTTTAGCCATTCCCAGTTGATGAGGCTTGAGGCTACGATTACCTTTAAAGAACATATCACTTAGAATGCTCATCGTCCGCCTGACGATGTGTTGAAAGCATTCAATCCATACAAGACCGTTCCGGGTTCGAACGAAACCGACGGCATTATCTCGTTACACTCATTTTGGAATCACCCTCAGAGTTAACGACGATAACCCTTGCATTCTGAAAACTCCATCTCGATCACTATTTGATAAGTCACGACCTATCGTTTAATTTGGATCGATGTGGTTTTCGAAGAATCAAAATTGATTCTTCCGATCCCGGTCTCATCGGATCCAAACACCATTTTAAGGGCCAAGTTGTCTATTTAACTTAACAGTTTAATTAAACATCAGAAGTAACATAACAGATATATCAGTTAAATCATATGCAGTTATCACAGATATCCATAATATATCATAACATATCACAGAGATATCATCAACAGATATCACAGTCAATCAACATAATTATCAATGCATACCAAACAGTTTGGTTTTACCTAACTAAATTATTTGCTTAAGAATAAACTATTTTATTCTATTAATTAACTACTGATTTATTAGCTTATTAATGATCAATTTATTAATTAGTTATTCATTAATAATTAATTTATTAATTATCTAACCTTTAATTACTTATTTAAACTAATTAACTTTTATTCATTAACTGTTACTCAATTAATTAGTTGATTCTTAATTATCAATTAATAATTTACTTATTAAAAATGAATTAATTATTTAATTATCACAGATTACTTTATTTATCAATTTAATTAAAGTGCAATATCTTTAATTAATCTCGTAAGTTAACTTCCATTCACTAATTAACTTGTTAATGATATTCTTAAGATTTTAATGGATTTAACTTAGGATTAAATTTTTATTTCAAATTCAACATAAAGTTATTAATTTAAAATTCAAGTATAAATTTTAATCAACATTCCAACAAATTACTGACAATTTCTTCCTTTATATATTTACTTAAATCAATCCTTAATAAAAACACTAGCTTAACTAATTAACAAATATTTATTGAACTAGTTACTCACCTGTACAAAATCAGTACATGTCCATTTGAAAGCACCGAGACACATCGTTCTTTACTCGAGAAACTCTCGAGTTTCCTCGCGTCTCTCTCGTGTTGCTCTCCCCTTCCCTTTCTTCTTCTCTTTTTTTTTAAATGTTAAGTTGTAAACGTTTAGCTGTAGCTACTCTCACATGCGACTCGGAGGAAACACAGGATTTACTCGAAGCGACCTCACCAATGTCTCGAGCAATCCCCACGCGATAACCCAAAACCAAAATCACGGCACTGATCACCACCGTGCACGTGCACGGTGGTTCACATTACCATCGGCGACTCGTGGCGATCCCCACACATCACAAAACACCCCTAGGCTTGAAATCTAAATCCAGTTTTCGATTTCAAGACGCAAATGAAAATATGACTTGGTGCTCGAATAAAACGACAGCAACCCCATTGTCAATTTGATCGCGCGGCCACCACACATCACCAGAGGTGATGAAAATTCGCCTGAACGTCACTCACACCTCCACCTAGCTCCACCAAAAATCGTACTACACTCGGTTGCCTATTGGAACCGAAATCCAATTTTTACAGAGCTTCGAAAAAAAGGGGCTTAAACCCTGCTTGTGATTCAAACACAAAACACTTGCATTCGAAAAATAATTTACTATTTTTCTAGTGTTCTTATCTCTTTAATCTTGCTTCATGCCAAATCCCAGGAATTAAAATTTCATCAATCTTCCAAATTTGACCAAAAACCAGTAAAACTTCTTTTAAAAACTGCTCTGGAAATCTTTGCCTTTAAATCAAAATTTTTATGTTAAAATTCATAATTATGTTTATGAAAACTAAATATACGATTGAATTTACAAATTTAAACACTTGAATTTTAAACTTTGATTTTCTTTTTAACCTGTAGTTTGAATACAGAGTTATCATCATACTGTTTAAACTTCAAACATGTTTTACAGGCTTCGTTTAAACTAAACAAACTTAAATTATCTCACTACCACATTCAAATGGCTATATAAACAAGTTTTGTAAATTTATTTGCTTTATTTTGTACAAAACTTGAAGTAATCAAAACAATCATGCAAACTTCCAGTGTAAACAACATACACAGAACAGTGTTTTTAAACTACATCAACACATCATTAATAAGCAAATATATAAACTAAAGTTGAAATTAATTCGTTTACTCACCTTAATTCAAATTAAACAGAGCTCTTTAGTTCCCAGATAAACACAGACTTGTTAATTTGCTTCCCAGACTTCCAACTTGCTTGTATTTTGCTCAGGTTGATAGTTTACAGTTTGAATCTCTTTTTTTCTTTTTTCTTTTTCTTTTTTTCCCTTCTCTCAGGTTTTCTTTTAGGTTTTAGTTAAGTTAATAAACGAATACAATAACATGATGGATATATATATAGAAAGACTTTGAACAGCATAGGTATTTACTGGACAAGTTTTATTTGTTTGACCATACTTTTTAATTGGCTAAGAGTTAATAACCTGCAGTATGAAATGATATAGGAGATTTCGGCTGTGTACTTGTTGAACAAGAAGTTAGGCTAATTAATGCTTATGTTATTAATTATGATAGCAAGAAATTAATTGTTACTGACAGTTGCTATTAGTACATAGATATTTATGTTATTTAGTGTTGTACAAGATATTATCACTTCGGCCAAACCTGTTTAGTAAGCTACATGTTTTTTTTTATTATCTATGAAGTGAGAACTTGTTTTATATTGAAATGGACTTTGTTTCTTATGCCTGAATGTTTCATTTATTAAGCAGCTTGCATATACAGGTCATATGTTTTTCAAACTTTTCTGCTATGATTGTTTAAAAGTGATTGTTAACATTTTTGTTTATTTATTTTGTTAGTTATATTTTATATGAAATTTCATACTTGTTCAAATGATGTTTTTTTTAACATTTGATTTAAGGATGTTGTGTTGTACAATGTGAAAGTTGAAGATCATTGTTTGTCTAAAAATACTTGTATTTATATATTTCAAATTATAATTTATATGTACTTTGATTACATTTATAATATATGATTGTGTTATATACTAATTTTGCACTTCCATATTTATGTTAAATAATTTCATGTTTGTTTATTTTAAAACTTATCATTTTAAAAACTAAAATTGTATTCATATGTATTTTATCAGATATCAGATAATGAATCTTTGATTTGATTCTATTGAATAGAACCGATTTTGTTTTAAATGGTTTTGAAGTATTTAGTTTTAAATTTCAAATCAAAATTTCCTTTTACAAACATATATAACTGTTAAATATTTAATATCTCATCAATTTAAACATTGACAGACTTATATTTGATTTAAATTAGTTTAAATATTTACTAAAATATATCGTCAAAATTCCGGGTCGTTACATTCTTCCCCCCTCAAAGGAATTTCGTCCCCGAAATTTAAACAATAGTTAATTCAAAAGCTTTTATATTAACAATCCAAACATACATATCATTCATACAATAGCAAACAAACAAACAATCTACTCTAACAAACAACACTAGTTATTCGAACATAAATCCAGATAAGCACTCCTAAAACTATCGAGAGTTTCCCAGGTACAATCTCTGGGATCATCACTCCATTGCACCTTAACGAGTTTTACCACTTTGTTTCTGAGTTGCTTCTCATCTCTGTCGACAATTTGAAATGGATTTCTGACCACAGTTAAATTGGGTTCCACTTCCAAATCTTCTTGAATTACCGGTTCTACAACCAGTGAGGGATCATGAACAAATTTCCTCAAATGCGATACATGAAACACATTGTGAATCCCAGACATCCGCTCTGGTAATTCAATCCTGTAGGCCACAGTTCCAATTCTCTCCAACACTCGGAATGGTCCAATGTATCTCGGAGCAAGTTTTTCCGTCTTTCCGAATCTTATAGCACCTTTAATTGGGGAAACTTTAACAAAAACCAAGTCTCCGATCTCAAATTCCAATGGCCTTCGTCTTCTATCTGCATATTTCTTCTGACGATCTTGAGCAGCTTTCATTCTTTTCTTGATAAGCTCAACCTTCGCAGAAGCTTCACGAATAAGATCGGGTCCGAGCACAAGACGATCCTTCGATTCAGTCCAACAAGATGGAGATCTACACGGTCTTCCGTATAAAGCTTCATAAGGAGCCATCTTAATACATGTTTGATAACTGTTATTATACGAAAATTCCACTAAATGAAGATGGTCTTCCCAAGATCCTCCAAAATCTAAAACACAAACCCGTAGCATATCCTCAAGAATACGATTCAGCCTCTCTGTTTGTCCGTCCGTTTGAGGATGATAGGCTGTACTTAATCTCAAATCTGTACCCATCGCTGATTGCAGAGCTTCCCAAAATTTGCTAGTGAAAATAGGATCACGATCACTTACTATGCTGACTGGGACACCATGCAATCGAACTATCTCTTTCAAGAAAATTTCTGCCAAAGAAACTGCAGTACGGGTTGCCTATACTGGTATAAAATGGGCACTCTTAGTTAAACGATCTACAATAACCCATATACCGTCATTTCCTTTCCTGGTTCTAGGCAAACCATCAATAAAATCCATCGAGATCATTTCCCATTTCCAATTCGGAATTTCCAGAGGTTGCAATAACCCGGCAGATTTCTGTTGATCACCTTTCACTTGCTGACAAATGACACAACTGTTCACAAATCTGGCAACATCCTTTTTCATATTCAGCCACCAGAAAGCTCTCTTCATATCTTTATACATCTTCGAGATTCCAGGATGAATATTCAATTTGGAACAATGACTTTCTGATAAAACTCCCTGCTTCAACTACTTGTCATTCGGAACACAGATTCTCCCATTGATCCTTAGCGTTCCTTGATCATCAATTTCAAAACTGGGACACTGACCTTTCCTGACTCCTTTGATGATCCTCCTCAACATCTTATCAGATTCTTGCTTGCTTGAGATCCTTTCAATAAGAGATGGAACCACTTCCAGAAGAGATAAAACCGCATTCCTACTGAGAGCATCAGCTATGACATTCGCTTTCCCCGGAGTGTGCAGAATATCCAAATCATAGGATGCAAGAAATTCAACCCACCGCTGCTGTCTCAGATTAAGGTCTTTTTGAGAGAATAGATATTTCAACGGTTTGTGATCCGTGAACAATTCGAATTTCTCTCCTAAAAGATAATGTCTCCAAATCTTCAGAGCAAAAACAATGGCAAGCAATTCAAGATCATGCGTAGCATAGTTTTTCTCATGAGGCTTTAACTGTCGACTAGCATACGCAATAACCCTACCGTTCTGCATCAGAACTGCTCCCAAACCAACAATACAAGCATCATTGTAAACCTCGAATTTGCTCTTCCCATCCGGAATAGCAAGTACTGGTGCACTAGTGAGCCTTATCTTCAATTCCTGAAAAGCTTCTTTACATTGAGGTGTCCATTTGAATTTTGCTCCTTTTCTGGTCAACTTTGTCAAATGCGAAGAAATCTTGGAATAATCTCTAATAAATCTCCTGTAGTAGCCAGCCAATCCTAGAAAACTGCGAACTTCCGTCGGTGTCTCTGGCTGTTTCCATTCAAGAATAGTTCCAACTTTCGCTGGGTCTACAGAAATGCCTTCACCCGAAACAATGTGCCCAAAAAACTTAACTTCTGATTTCCAGAAGTGACACTTCGAAAATTTCGCCTTCAGCACATTCTTTCTCAGAGTCTCCAATACAATCCTCAAATGTTCCCTATGCTCTTCTTCGGATTTGGAATAGACCAAGATATCATCAATGAATACCAGCACAAACTTATTCAGTACATCCCTAAAGACTCGATTCATGAGGTCAACGAAATAAGCAGGAGCGTTGGTTAATCCGAACGGCATAACCAACCACTCATAGAAACAATTCGGTCCCCTAAATGCAGTCAAGGGAATACTGTCTTCAGCTACCCTCAACTGGTGGAAACCTGAAGCTAGATCTAATTGAGAAAAGATAGAAGCACCATGAAACTGGTCAAAAAGATCATCGATGCGAGGAAGAGGATATTTATTACGGATAGTCACTTTGTTCAACTTTCTATAATCCACACAGAACCTCAGTGATCCATCCGATTTGGTCACAAACACCGCCGCTGAACCCCAACAAGAAAAACTAGGTCTAATCAATCCATTCTCTAAAAGATCCTGCGTCTGCTTAATCAACTCTTCTCTTTCCCTAGGAGCCATTCTCCTACTGGGTTGAATCACTGGTACAGCTCCTGGAATCAAATCAATACGGAACTCTATTTCTCGATGTGGTGGCAGACACTTAACTTCTTCAAAAACATCAGCAAAATCTTGAACCACATCAATAACTTCAACACTCTCTTCAGAAGTCTCAATTCCATGCAGAAGACTGCTCAAATGAATTCCAGAATTATCACAGGACACTCTGGCAATTCTACCCAGATCAGTTTCCAACGAAACTGTTCTTTCATCACAATTCAAGACAGCTTTATACTTATCCAGCCAATCCATACCCAAAATAAGATCAAATCCCTTTAAATTCAACACATACGGGTCACAAGAAAAACTGTGGGATAGATAAGAGATCTTCGAGTCCTTACAAATAGAGTCTAATTTGGTTACCCCTCCTATAGGATTAGACACCAACATAGAACTATCTACTGAACTAGGGGTAAGAGAAAACTTTTCAACAGAGTCCAAAGAAATAAAACTCAAGGAAGCACCCGAATCAAACAAAACTCTAATATATTTTCCATTTAAAAGTAAAGTACCTTCTAATACTCCTTTGCCCATCGAAGAAGAAGATGGTCCGGCTTCCAAAGCAAAAACTTTATTCTGAGGTGCTCTCTGCAGAAGTGGACAGTTCTTGATCATGTGCCCTGGCTGATGACAATTAAAGCACAATGATTTCTGAACCATAGCTGATCCTGGGCCACTCTGGTGCGGTTGCTGCTGTTGCTGCTGGAATCCCTTCCTAGGACACTTATTTGCCAAATGCCCTTCCTGATGACAAATGTAGCACTTTCGGGGTCCGTTGTTATTCCCAGGTTTCTTCTTATTCGGCTTCCTCCATTTAGGATCAAACTTCCGCTTATTCGAATTAGTGAAATTCCCACTTGAAGTTGCATTTGGACCCCCTGGTTTCTTACTCATCAAACTTTCATACCTCAATGCCATATCAATCAAATCAACAAAAGATCCCTTCAGAAGCACTGTCAATTTCCCATGAAATTCAGGTCTTAACCCTTGCACAAATTTCTCATTCTTTTTCAGAGGGGTATCGATGAGTCCTGATGCATAACAAGAGAGTTCATTGAATCTAGTTTCGTACTCCGTAATAGACATACTACCTTGCTTCAAATACAGAAAATCTTGATACAGTTGGGTTTTCCCTGCCGTTGGCACATACTTCTCTTCAAACAACTCCTTGAATCTGTCCCAAGAAATATCATCCCCAGAAATATTTGCAATAGTTGAATCCCACCATGCTGTTGCACCACCTTGCAGTTGCCACGATGCCATATGCCTCTTACGCTCATCAGTCAATCTCATGCTCTTGAAAATGCATTTACAAGAGCGTAGCCAGTCCTGAACTTCAATTATTGACTCCGAACCTTTGAATGGTTGGCCTCCAAGATGTTTGAAATCCTTGCATAAGGCTGCAAAACTAACTCGAGATGGTACTGGATTGACAGCCTCACTAACATTCTGACTCCGTCCATTATCTGTAGAAGTACTGGCCCTAACTCTACCTCTTCTTCCTGAACTCATGTCGGTCACCTAAACAGGTAACTCATCCATTTAGATAGGTATATATATATATATATATATATATATATATATAATATTTAAAATACAAATACGCACTCTCAAGATAAATATACAAAAGAGCCTAGGTACTCGCTTTACCTAGCGCTCTGATACCAACTGTGACGACCCGCCTTTCTCAACCCAGAAAGACGTTTCATCATTAAGAAAGAAAGGGATAGAAATAGAAAAGAATAGAAAGAAAGAACAACAACATCAGAATCTCACAGCGGAATGGAACAAAATATAATACATCACATATCTATTACATAGTTATACATACATCGGAGTCATACAATATCACATAACAGGACTGTCATATACATATATGTCCATACATACATCCAAAATACAGCATCACTAACTACACAGTGGAACTACATATATAGATACATACGTCTGGTCTTTTCCCCAAAATAGCTCCTCCAGAAAATCAACACTTCCAATACCTATCACTTGGCTACTCGTAAAAATTTGAGTACCCAAGAGTTTATGAAAATCACAAAATATAAACTCCGGGTCAGACATGGGTCTGGTATGAGTAAACAGGTTAAAATTGCTTAACTTTGAAAATCATTTGAAAATAAAGGTATCACGTAAGACTCCCCACAAATAAATACGGGTAAGTTTTTACCTTACGCTAAGCAAAACATTTTATAGGAAATTCTGTGATATTATAATAGTGTCTAGGGTTTTCAAGTAAATAGAAAATAGCCGAAATTGTTACATCTATTAAATTCCAGCTACTAGCCACGAAAGTAGGTAATACAAATCAAAACCGTAGGGTCTCGTAGGGTAAATGGATTTCCAACAATGGCAGGGCTACTGGGGTACCGTCCGTCACAGTATGTGGCCCAGATCACCATACCGAGGATTACTCCCTTCATCCCCTGCAACACAAGGCCGGAACCATTCCTTACTGAACAGTACTGAACAAGATAACCCCGCAGTTGTGGCCAACAACTGCCCACTAAGCCGAAATAAAAAGGGACATCTAGACAGGGGAAAATTTTGTCCTGCTTGGGCATGACCCACCTAACCTTGCTGCATCTCCCCTGTTTTAGCCATTCCCGGTTGATGAGGCTTGAGGCTACGATTACCTTTAAAGAACATATCACTTAGAATGCTCATCGTCCGCCTGACGATTTGTTGAAAGCATTCAATCCATACAAGTCCGTTCCGGGTTCGAACGAAACCTAAGGCATTATCTCATTACACTCATTTTGGAATCACCCTCAGAGTTAACGACGACAACCCTTGCATTCTGAAAACTCCATCTCGATCACTATTTGATAACTCACGACCTATCGTTTAATTTGGATCGATGTGGTTTTCGGAGAATCAAAATTGATTCTTCCGATCCCGGTCTCATCGGATCCAAACGCCATTTTAAGGGCCAAGTTGTCTATTTAACTTAACAGTTTAATTAAACATCAGAAGTAACATAACAGATATATCAGATAAATCATATACAGTTATCACAGATATCCATAATATATCATAACATATCACAGAGATATCATCAACAGATATCACAGTCAATCAACATAATTATCAATGCATACCAAACTGTTTGGTTTTACCTAACTAAATTATTTGCTTAAGAATAAACTATTTTATTCTATTAATTAATTACTGATTTATTAGCTTATTAATGATCAATTTATTAATTAGTTATTCATTAATGATTAATTTATTAATTATCTAATCTTTAATTACTTATTTAAACTAATTAACTTTTATTCATTAACTGTTACTCAATTAATTAGTTGATTCTTAATTATCAATTAATAATTTACTTATTAAAAATGAATTAATTATTTAATTATCACATATTACTTTATTTACGAATTTAATTAAAGTGCAATATCTTTAATTAATCTCGTAAGTTAACTTCCATTCACTAATTAACTTGTTAATGATAAGCTTACGTTCTTAAGATTTTAATGGATTTAACTTGGGATTAAATTTTTATTTCAAATTCAACATAAAGTTATTAATTTAAAATTCAAGTATAAATTTTAATAAACATTCCAACAACTTACTGACAATCTTCTTCCTTTATATATTTACTTAAATCAATCCTTAATTAAAACACTAGCTTAACTAATTAACAAATATTTATTGAACTAGTTACTCACCTGTACAAAATCAGTACATGTCCATTTGAAAGCACCGAGACACATCGTTCTTTACTCGAGAAACTCTCGAGTTTCCTCGCGTCTCTCTCGTGTTGCTCTCCCCTTTCCTTTCTTCTTCTCTCCAGTTCTTCTTCTCTTTTATTTTTTTAAATGTTAAGTTGTAAACGTTTAGCTGTAGCTACTCTCGCACGCGACTCGGAGGAAACACAGGATTTACTCGAAGCGACCTCACCAATGTCTCGAGCAATCCCCACGCGATAACCCAAAACCAAAATCACGGCACTGATCACCACCGTGCACGTGCACGGTGGTTCGCATTGCCATCGGCGACTCGTGGAGATCCCCACACATCATAAAACACCCCTAGGCTCGAAATCTAAATCCAGTTTTCGATTTGAAGACGCAAATGAAAATATGACTTGGTGCTCGAATAAAACGACAGCAACCCCACTGTCAATTTGATCGCGCAGCCACCACACATCACCAGAGGTGATGAAAATTCGCCTGAACGTCACTCACACCTCCACCTAGCTCCACCAAAAATCGTACTACACTCGGTTGCCTATTGGAACCGAAATCCAATTTTTACACAGCTTCGAAAAAAAATGGGCTTAAACCCTACTTGTGATTCAAACACAAAACACTTGCATTCGAAAAATAATTTACTATTTTTCTAGTGTTGATATCTCTTTAATCTTGCTTCATGCCAAATCCCAGGAATTAAAATTTCATCAATCTTCCAAATTTGACCAAAAACCAGTAAAACTTCTTTTAAAAACTGCTCTGGAAATCTTTGCCTTTAAATCAAAATTTTTTATGTTAAAATTCATAATTAGGTTTATGAAAACTAAATACACGATTGAATTTACAAATTTAAACACTTGAATTTTAAACTTGGATTTTCTTTTTAACCTGTAGTTTGAATACAGAGTTATCATCATACTGTTTAAACTTCAAACATGTTTTACAGGCTTTGTTTAAACTAAACAAACTTAAATTATCTCACTACCACATTCAAATGGCTATATAAACAATTTTTGTAAATTTATTTGCTTTATTGTGTACAAAACTTGAAGTAATCAAAATAATCATGCAAACTTCCAGTGTAAACAACATACACAGAACAGTGTTTTTAAACTACATCAACACATATCATTAATAAGCAAATATATAAACTAAAGTTGAAATTAATTCATTTACTCACCTTAATTCAAATTAAGCAGAGCTCTTTAGTTCCCAGATAAACACAGACTTGTTAATTTGCTTCCCAGACTTCCAGCTTGCTTGTATTTTGCTCAGGTTGATAGTTTACAATTTGAATCTCTTTTTTTTCTTTTTTCTTTTTCTTTTTCTTTTTTTCTCTTCTCTCAGGTTTTCTTTTAGGTTTTAGTTAAGTTTATAAACGAATACAATAACATGATGGATATATATATAGAAAGACTTTGAACAGCATAGGTATTTACTGGACAAGTTTTATTTGTTTGACCATACTTTTTAATTGGCTAAGAGTTAATAACCTGCAGTATGAAATGATATAGGAGATTTCGGCCGTGTACTTGTTGAATAAGAAGTTAGGCTAATTAATTCTTATGTTATTAATTATGATAGCAAGAAATTAATTGTTACTAACAGTTGCTATTAGTACATAGATATTTATGTTATTTAGTGTTGTACAAGATATTATCACTTCGGCCAAACCTGTTTAGTAAGCTACATGTTTTTTTTTTATCTATGAAGTGAGAACTTGTTTTATATTGAAATGGACTTTGTTTCTTATGCCTGAATGTTTCATTTGTTAAGTAGCTTGCATATACAGGTTATATGTTTTTCAAACTTTTCTGCTATGATTGTTTAAAAGTGATTGTTAACATTTTTGTTTATTTATTTTGTTAGTTATATTTTATATGAAATTTCATACTTGTTCAAATGATGTTTTTTTTTAACATTTGATTTAAGGATGTTGTGTTGTACAATGTGAAAGTTGAAGATCATTGTTTGTCTAAAAATACTTGTATTTATATATTTCAAATTATAATTTATATGTTGTATTTTTATGTTATTTTGATTACATTTATAATATATGATTGTGTTATATACTAATTTTGCACTTCCATATTTATGTTAAATAATTTCATGTTTGTTTATTTTAAAACTTATCATTTTAACAACTAAAATTGTATTCATATGTATTTTATCAGATATCAAATAATGAATCTTTGATTTGATCCTATTGAATAGAACCGATTTTGTTTTAAATGGTTTTGAAGTATTTAATTTTAAATTTCAAATCAAAATTTCCTTTTACAAACATATATAACTGTTAAATTTTTAATATCTCATCAATTTAAACATTGACAGACTTATATTTGATTTAAATTAGTCTAAATATTTACTAAAATATATCGTCAAAATACCGGGTCGTTACAATAGAATGGTTGAAATTTAATTTAAAGGTGATTTGTTCAGTTTTGAAATTATATCGTTTAAATTGCAATTTAAAAATAGCCTTCCGAGGCACAGTCTCGGAATTCGATGAAACCAGTTCCATTGGATCAGTAATAGTTAGTTATTATCGGATTTCAATTTTCGTAGCCATCGAAGTTGTGATTTGACCCTGGCAGCTCGAAACGCGTAGATTTATTTTAATCGAATTAATTGAATATCGATCGTTTACGTCTGTAACTCGCGCATACAATATAATTAGCCTTCGAAACACGTTCCATCGTGTTCGGAATTCGGGTAAAGCCTTATAAACGTCTGTCGGCACGTCTGATTCGGGGTCTGGAATTTCGCATTGGGAAACGAGATATTTTCAAAATGAAATTATAATAACCCAGCGTACTCAACAAGCTAATCCCTGAAATCGATATTTTTATTTCCTCTCTCTCTCTCTTATTTCAACAGAGGGAAACCGAGCTTCTTCTTTCCCTCATTTTCCAAAATGAAAAAAAATAGGGCAAGCGAAAATCAATCGTTCGAACGTGTGGATCTCGAATTTCATTCGAGCGAAGCTGCCTTCTTCTTGACTTCTATCGGAGAAGACTGGGGCAGCATGGTGGCAAGGGTATTCGCGATGATGTCGTGAGTAGGTTGGGGTATCGCGTGTATTCGCGCGCACGAGGAGAGGGGGGTTTGTCGGCAAGTCAAGCCGTGACGTTGGAAGCGGCGATGCATCTGGGTAGGAGCGAGATCGACGGCATCTGTAAGGCGACCGTGCACTCGATCGTGGTAGCGCCGAAGTGTTTTGGAGGTTCTCAAGAGAGTGGATGGCGAATCGAGGTTGCAACTGCTTCCTATGTTCGATTCGTTATCGAGTGGAGCATGTTGGTGGTCGTAGTTCAGCGGTTAGGAGGTCATTTTGGTTGTTCGTGCACGGTTAGGTCGTGGATTTAGTTCTTGAGTAGAGGTTGTTCCTGTTCATCTGAGGTATTCATTTTGTTTATCCTGTTTAAATTTGGAATACTAATATGTACAGAAACAATAAAAATATACAACTATATCAAACTGCAAGTTTAATGTAAAGGTAGAACAAGAATTTGGAAATTTACAGTAAAGTAGATCTTTGTAGTTAATGAAACTAATTATCGGTTACAAACTTAATATATAAATATATTAGATTAGTTTCCAGTTAAAAGATTGTGAATTTAATTATTTAGTGGTAAATAAATTATTAGATTTTTCCTAACTTGTGTAAATGGTAAAATGGTTGTTACAAGGTCAGAAGCCATGAAATTTAGTCAAGACTGGAATGGATTGCCAAACAAATCAAAGGTGAGTAATCTGTTGGAGTTTTGTTTGAATTTAAATGGTTGAATTTATGTATTTGGTTGCATGTTTAAATTGAATGATGTGCACTGATAATGATGTGACCTTGGTTTTGGTTGGTTCTCGAGCTAATTGTTGTTTAACTCGAAGCAATTGGGTTTTAAATGGTTTTAAACATAAATCATAAATAAGAGAAGGGTTTATTTTAAAGCAAATAAGGGTTTAATGATTTGTGATTCATTAAATAGGCAGTATAATTTAAATGGATAATTAATTAAATAAGCTAAAAATTTGGGTTAATTAATTAAGTCTAAAATAATTTAGAATAATCAAAGGGGTGGTTTAATAAGTAATTACTTAATGCAATTAATAAACAAATAGTTACTTTATGAAATTAACCAAGAGATAAATTAAGATAGTTAATTAAGGAATAATTTATTTATTTAATGAAGGAAATAAAAAGGTAGATAATTACAAGTTGAGATAAATTGAGAATGATTAATATTGTGGTTGAATTAAAGTAATTGACTTAGATTAGAACAAGTTAAAATATAATTGGAAATCATTAATTTTATAATTATTGATATAATTAAGGATTGATAAATTAAGATTTAATCAATTCAACAAATAGGGACTTATGAGAAATTAATTAAGGTGAGTGATTAACGATTAATGTAATTCATATAGTTAATTAATTTATGAAGTAATTAAGATTACTTATTGATTTTGGGTTAAGAATAATTAATATCATGAAATTAATTAAAGATAATTACTTGAATGTAATTGAAAAATAATTAATCCAGGAAGATTAATTAAGATGAATGGATAGGGAAGGGTTGATTGATTTATTGATTTGAAATTAATCAATGTTTAATGAAGAAATCAAAGTGGTTGAGATGAGTCATTTAATCAGGATTAATTAAATTAATGTTGTATGTGATTAAGATTGCTTATGGATGATTGAATGGTATTGAATTCTTAGAATGAGTTGATATCTCTGATATGAAACGTTGTGTATTTCATAAGGATAACTTGGATTAGGATGACATGAGGTTCGAAGAGACCGGGGTCGGGTATTAGGAAATATCCGAAACCACTTCGAATATTTATAGATTGATATGAAAAATCTGTATGCTGGAGTGAAGTGATTTGGAGGAATTGGACTATTTTAAATCTAAACCTTTGTATTAGAACTTATATGTGAAATAAGTGATGTTTAGTATAAATTGTGGCTTTGTGATTTGCTTTGAGTTACCCTGGGTTATATGAATATTATACTTTTGTATTCCATGTTAGATGGGTTTACTCACGCTGGTTTCTAGCCTGACCCGGGTGTTACTTTGGTGTAATGCTTGGGTCAGACCGAGTATTACAGATTTTCAAGTTAGGACGTTCGGGAGCTCAGGAGGAGAGCTGGATGGCAATAGCGTAAAGAGTATTTCTGATGTATATTATTATTGTAAATATGAGGCATGATAATTGTATATATTCAGTGATTGTATATAATGTGAAACTCTGATGTATATTAAATATAATCGACAGGTATAGTATCCTTTTGTAGACTATTATTATTTATTATTATATTTTATCCGCTGTGATTGTGAGATGTTTGGGGTTTCTGTTCTTCTCCTTCTATCTCTTTCTTCTTTTTCATAACTTTCTGTAATTTTCGGCTCTGAAAATTTCGAGTCGTTACAGTTGGTAGCAGAGCAGAAAGGTTAAGCGAGAACCTTGGCTCTGATGGGGATTACTCATTGAATAAAGTCCTTAGTACTCTAGAATGAGTTGAGTGTATATATATGAGAACGTACTTGTTATTTGCTTATAAAGATTTTAAATGATTTCATGTAAAAATATATTTTGATATATATAGCAACATTTCCTTCTAATGAACATTTAGGTGATTGGTTGTTAAATTATTGGATTAAGTTAAGAAGTAATATAAAATACGACTAAATTGAAAACTTATAACAAAAGTTGAAGAATAAACTTATATAACAAAATGGAATTTGAAATATAGATTGTAAATGTAATTTATAAATTGAAATAAACCTCATAAATAAATGAGATTATAATTTGAAATAGAATTCCAGTGAATATGTGAAAATAAAGTAAGATGAAAATTCCAGAGTAATGTTTAAATATAAATTGGATGGATTGGAAATTTGAAATTTTTGGGAAAATTTAAAATTCCTTTGGATTTGAAAAGTGGTTTCCAATGGTTTTGGAGAAATAATAGCATTATTTCAAAAATATTTTTATGTTGAATTTGAAATCTGGGAGATTTGAAATCAAAAATATTTGGAAGTGTTTTTAGAGAGATAAAAGCATTGAACTCTTTTGGTTACTGGAAAATAACGTCAGTGATGACTGCAGCATCATCGATGTTCATTTTCGAGTTTCTGGAAGAAAAATTGCTACCAAATTGTTTTAAATAGGAATTGTTTGTGAACTGGGTTTGGTTTTGAAATTCAAAGGGATAATTTATTTCGCCAAGAATTTTGGATATAGTTGAATTCTAAGGTGATATTGAAATTTTGGAAATTTGTTTAAACTCTGGAATCTTGATTAAATGTTTATGGAATAATAAAAATATATCAGGTAAATAAAATGTATAACTCCAAGTTAAAAGTCAAATGTGAATGTAATTGATTATAAATAGAAGTTGAAAAATTTAAATTATAATTAAAATTGTACAAGTTTAAAATTCAAATGGGAAATTTGTATTGGATTAACTTGAAAAGGGTATTGAACTTGAAGAGAGTTCAATTGATATTGGTCCAGATTTATGTGAATAATTTGGAATTAAAATTAAAGTGGAACTGGTTTAAGATCAAACGGAATTTGATTTGAAGTTGGAAGGAAATTGAGAATCAATTCAACTTGAATTGGGATTAAATCAATTTCAATAGAAATTGAAGATTATTCAATTTGGAAAAGAGGACAATTTAAATGGGAGTGGAAATTTAAATTGAAATGTTGGGGAAGTGAACAGTTTTGACTCTAGATTATTTTCAATATAAATTGTTTTAATATAAACTTATTCTTCTAAGCTATTAAATATATACAACCTTTTTTAAAAAAAAGCTAACCTATTTTATAATTATTTACTATTATTTTGGAGTTATTTAACCATTTTTCAACTGTTTCTTAAACTAATTACTATTTTTCAACTATTTCACAAACTAATTTCTATTTTACAACTAATTTGCAATTATTTGGAATCTTTGAAACTATTCAATTATTTTTTGACTATTTTACAATTAGTTAATTATTTTATAGCTATTTGGTGAACTAATAATTATTTTCAACTACTTATCTATTTTTAAAATTTTCAAGCTATTTTCTAAAACTGGTCGGAGTTCAAACTGTTAATTGGTTTAAATACCCAACTGAGGTAAGAATTAAAGTGGCAATTCGATGGGAATTAAAGGAAATGTGAATAGAAAGGAAATTGATCTTGGAAAAAGTAATCAAATTTGAATATTTGATTTTGGACAAACAAGGTTATATATCTTTGTTATATAAGAGAAATCTTCCATTGTTGAATCTATTGCTGGAAGAAAAGGATTTTTGAACATGTTTGAAGTATAAAAGGAGTTTTATACGAGATTGAAATGATCCAAATTTTTTGAAAGTTATATATGTTTGAATATATATATAAAGGATCTTATGAGGATTTTGGGAAAAAGGTTTTGGGAACCTTTGAATTTGGAAAGGTTTTTGATTTTTGGGTAAAATCAAATATTGGAATTTGGAAAGCCTAGTTTGAGAATTATCGATTTTGGAATAATCGATTTTTGTGTAAAGGAGCATTATATGAAATTCATACTAGGTGTATGATTTGAAGATACTATATGTATAGTATAAAGTGTTTTGATGATGGCTCTGGGGAAAAAGGCGCTTCCTTGAAATGAACTTCTCAGGAGTGCCACCGGGTGGTGCTGCCTTGAGCCCCAAAGGGGGATTCTAAAGTTGATCCTATGAGGAGTCCGGACAAAACTAGTTTCTGAGGATTATGAGTAGAGTATACCATAGCGAAAGTTGTGTGTGCCGTTGAGAGCCAACAGTCTGCGTATGATTTTATATCGATAAACTGCGACCTATGGTAACATAGCGAAAGTCGTGTGTGCCCCTGAGAGCCAACAGTCCGCGGTTGAGTTTATCTCGGTAGACTGCGACCTATGTAGGAGTGGAGAAGTTTCATTTCGACAGCGAAAATCAGAGGCCGTTGAGAGCCTACAGTTACATGGACTTTTGCTGCGATGGTAACATAACCTTGGATGTAACTGTGATTTGTTGTGTGGGATCCATGGCGTAATTGAGAGGCCGTGGAGAGCCTGTAGTTGCATGGACTTTTGCTGTGACAGCAACGTAACCCTGGAATGTAACTGCGAGCATGGATGGGGGTGATGATTTCTAGGGCATCCTCACCAAAGATATTTCCTCTATTTCAAAATGCTTTTAACATTTTCAATAAAATTATTTTTCCAAGTATTTTAACTGGGTGTTGAAAACGGGTTTACCAAATACTTATAGATTTTCAGTTCTACGCCTGATCAACGTATGACTGAATTTCAGTGAGAACAAGGATGGACTGGTTGAGACATCGAGTTATAAGAGGTATTTTTATAAAGAGCTATTTTATTGGTCTGATTTGAATTTAAAGGCATTTCTAAAATTTTAAATAAAAGTGTTGGAATTTTGGGGAAATAGAAAGTGTAACGATCCTCAATTTTAAACAATTTAATTTGTGAATATTTAAATTATTTTAAATATTTAAATGACGATTTGACTTGAATTTCAAATTATCAGAATAAATTGGCGATTAAATTTAATAATTTAATCTACTTAAAGTTGAATAGAATTTGAATTTAACTTTGAAGTTGAAATTGAATATTGAATTTGTAATTGAAATTCGAACTGATAACTTAGAAAAAAAATAGTTGGATTTACGAATTATTATTTTTTATATAAATTTATAAATTGATAGTTAGTTTAATAACATTTTCTTTAACTTAAATAAAAGGAATAAAATTTTAATCAATATAAAATAAATTGAGAAACACGTTAATATAAATTTATGTTTGATAAATGAACTGCAAAACGTTTATATGTTTATTTAAGAAAATAATTTACAAAACAAATTGAATTTAAAATGGAAAAAAAAAAATATATATATATATATATATAAAAAAATGAATAAAAATAAAAAGAGTACGTTACCTTACTTTTATCACCTTGATCCACGCCATTACTTACGCCGTTACATATGCCTTACCCTTACCAGCTAAAAACACGCCTTCAACCACGCCTTTTTCCACACAAAATTCACGTCCCCCTTTCTCTTTTATACCCTACCTTTTACCTTTCTTGTTCAAACCCTAAATAAATCAAACAGAAAAAAAATAATGGCTGCTTCGTTGTTTCTTGTTGGATCTCAGCTAGGGCTTGCGATCTGATGTGGGGCTTCAATCTTCGCTTCAATCTTCGTTCAACTTGGCTCATTACTCTTCGGCTGTTTCGATTTTGTTATGGTGAGTTCTTTGCTCACGATTAATTTAGATTCAAGTTTTTAAATTTGGTTGAATTGAATGTTTGGTTGCATGCTATGTTTTGGGTGATATTTTCTATCAATTGCTCTGATAATTCGATTTTAAACTGTTGAAAACAGATACTATAATTTTGATTTTAAATTAAGAAGAATAGATGCTATTTGTGATTGTTTTAAACTGTTGAGAACAGATACTATACAAATTGTTTTAAACTGATATGAGCAGATTTGTCACTGCATGTTGGTTGTTGGTTGTTTGCTATCATTTGCTCTTTGCTCTCGGTCAATTTAATTTAAACTGTTGAGAACAAATGCTATTTGATATTTGATATAAACTGTTAAGAACAGATGCTATTGATTTTAATTTTAAATTGGTGAGAACAGACACTATTTGGAATTTAATTTAAATTGTTAAGAACAGATGCTACTTGAATTTGTTTTTAAACTAATAAGAACAGAGGCTATTTGTGATTGTTTTTTTTTACTGTTGCAAACTGATACTATGAATTTTGTTTTTAAAACTGATAAGAACAGATGCTTAAAGTAAAGTTTTGGGGTTTGCTTGAAAGTGTGTTGTTTTGGCTTGTGGGTTGATTGTTGTGCTTGAACCTCTGCATGTATGCCATGGCTTCGAATTTAATGGATAGTGTGCTTGTGTTTGATTTTCCTTGGGAAAACACTGTTTTCCTTGTTCTTTTTTTTTCTTTTCCTGTAACATTTAGTTACAGTGAAAGCTTTTAAGTTACCCTTCCATCTTCTGTTGAAAAGGAAAAATTGAATTGCAAAGCAAGAAAAAAAAAAGAGAAAGGTGTTTAAAAACTTGCACTAGTGAGCCAGAAATAAAATTAAAAGTAAGTTTTGAAGTTTTTCTTTCTTCAACTAGAAAATGAGTATCAGGCTCAACAAGTAAACCCTATCAAAATCTTAAATATATCCGTGATGTGTGTTTCAGCAATGGATCAGTAAAGTACTGATCTGTATGCATTTGGTTTTATAATAAATGATCGTTAATTGAGATAATAATTTTGTGTTTCCATGGTTGCAAATTTATAGTTCATCCTCTGTAACAGGGCTCACTGTAAATTAACTGCAACTTTGAAATTGGTTACGCACCCATATTGGTAGTTATCTTGACTGTGCTTCATCACTTACCTGTTGGATTTTCCATAATTTGTTGCCTTGACTCTGTTCATCCTTCACTGCCTGTTGCTGTGAAAATGAGTCACAATTGCCTTGAAAACCTGTTCGCATAATACCCTATAGCCATGGGGGCTTGTACATATTTCACTGTTAGTTTCATTTGCTTTGGAAATTTCAAGTACACACCCCTCAATTGCCTGATACGTCCCATGTTTCTTTTGGAATTGGCATGCCTTACATTGCCCTGTTGCATTTAATTGCTATGTCCTACATCAGCATGTTGCCTGGTTTAGTCTTCATGTTCATATATACCTTCCTATTCACTGTTGCCTGGTTTTAGAATTGAATGCATTCTGTAGCCCCATCTTGACTTGGGCTTGTGGTTTAATGTCTTACTGTTACCATTTTCTTTGCATCACTGGTGCACTTTGAGTACATTCATGTTGATTTTCATGGAGTAGTCATCTTGACACTATCTTGACACTGTTGTTCACTTGCCTGAGTGCATGTCAAGTGCAGGCTATAGCATTTACTTTGCCGTGGTATTTACTTTAAAAGAGTGTGTTGGTTCAAGTATTTGTTTTCAGGAAAAATATGAATGGCAATACTAGAAGAAGACAAATCATTAAGTATCATGACAGTAGATGATATAAAAGACTTAAGATGAGTTTCATATAAGCAATGATCTTGGTCAAATTTTAAGTATCAGCATTCATACTCCTCTGCTATATTCAATAGATTTGGCATGAAGCTTGGTATTTTGTTTTATATTAACACAGCTAGATTTGGATCCAGATTAGAAGCACAATCATTATATTAGAAAAACACGAAATTGTCTCAGCCTTGAACTTTTGTAGCTGTTCCAGTCCTCATGTTCACAGTGGAGTTCTTATTCACTTCTAATGTGTTACTTTTGTGTCTGGTCTTGCACTTGTTGTTGTTTATTGTCTTCGTGTCTTTGGCATTTCTGAGTCTCTGCCCTTGGCTGCCTGTTTTAACAGTGCTGTTTGCACTGTGTCACTTGAGACTGCTGCCTGTACTTGTGTTTCTTGTTCATTGCACTATGCTGCTGTGTATTATTTGTACTTGTGCAACCTCACTTTGATTTGTACATGATTTGTAGATTGTGCTTTTGTTTGGTGCACACGAGTTGGCGAGGCAGTGCACATGTGTATAAATATACGTGTGTACTGCAGCCACACAGGATTGATAGATTTCGAAAAAAAATAAATAATTTAATTGATATTGTTAATGTGAAAATCCATAATAGATTTAAATTGATTCATGTGATTCGTCATCTCTGTTAGCATTTATTTCAGTTCATTGCAAATTTAATTACTTGAATTAAGATTAATCCTGACTCGAGTGTTTTTGTGTTTTGCAATAAACGCTCGGGTCAGACCGAGTACTTTTACAGCTTGAAGATTTTCTGGCCGCGGAGTTAGAGAGAGTTGGGGAAAGCACTACACTAAAGTTTTTTTCTAGAAAATTATTCTTGTACTTAATGAAAATAAATTGTTCCGCTGTATAAAACTTAATGCATTGTACAAACTCTGATATATGTATGTAAGAAAAATTCATTTATGAATAATATTATGATTATTCTGTGATTCTATGGCTGATTCTGTTTAAACTCTATAAACTGACTAACAATCCGTCATTTTGAACGTTTCTAGCTGGTTTAATTACCGACTAGAGGCGGTCAGAACGGCGGGTCGTTACAAAAGTGGTATCAGAGCTTTGGTTTACTCAAAGCTCAGTTTATGATGTTTAATATGAATAGTTATTAGAACCACTTTAAAGAAAGTGCTTTTCAAATTTAAAGAAGTATAAAAAAATTTTCTTTAAAATGAAAGGTATTTTGGAAATTAAAATTATTTTGAAAATTCCCCTCTCTAAATTTAGGATTGCGATAGTTTCTCATTCGAAAATCCATTATCGAATTATTGAGACTTATGAAAAATGAAATATAAGTTAAATGAATTAATGAATTGGTTTGAATTGGTTTAAATGGGTTTAAATCGAATAACTTGAATATTTCGAGTAATAATTGTGAAACAAAATGACATGTTAATTTGGTTATAACCAAGAGAATTATTGAATTATAACTTGGGAATTTGATTTTAAATTCTTTTGAGAAATTGATTTCAAATGTGGTGAAGAACGATTTAGTGAATAAATGGAATATAAGTACTTAACTTATAATATGAACTTTTGATATATAATTGAGTTATATAAATTGAGTTGAATTATTAAAGAAGATTTATAAATCAAAGTTTTATAAATAGAAAAGGAATTTGTAAAAGTTGTTTATAAATTCGAAATCAATCGAATTTGATAAGTAAATTGTTGTAGCTTATTAAAGGAGTTATATCCACGATTTTGGACAGTGGGTAATCCTTTAAAAATAAAAAAATAAGTTGTAGAAATGATGAAATTGGTTGACAAAGAATATTCACGATTTTGGACAGTGAATATATTATTGACTAAAACGGATATGTTTTAGGGAAGTGATATTATGAAATGTGGTTAATGTGGAAATATAGATCTAATGGAACTAAATTGATGAATAATTTACTAAAGAACTAGTTGATTATTTTTGAAATAGAAAGCAAATGCAAAGTTCAAATGAGATTTAAATTTCAAATTGGAAATTGTCAACATGATAATCCATTATAGGTTTAATAAATTCAGTGATGAATTTGAATTTAAACGTGCGGAAAATTAAAATTAAGTGAAAAACTTAATATTGAAAAGTTTGAAATTGGTTTAAAACTAATATTGTGAAAAGTATGAGGAATTCAAACTATGAATTAAGTTGAAGTTGAAGTTGAAAAAGTTAATGGTTTTAAAGATGTTTTAAAATATATTAACTATCGAATACATAGATTTCAACATTCAATTGTTGAAATAGACGTTTTCGAAAAAATTAAGGAAATGGTGGACTATAACATTGTTGTTATAGTAAATGGTTTCCGGAAGGAAATGTTGTTTATAGTATTGGGATTTATATATCTATTTTAAAATCCGAATCCCTATACTAGTGATTTTGAGTTGTCGTAACGATGTTTTACGCAACATTCGTTTTAACTCAAATAAATGTGTTTAAAAGAATGATTTCCTTAAGAATGGAATATATACTTAATTTTGATTCAAGTATATTGAATATTTTCAAAGTGTTGAAAATAAAAGAATTTGTGAATTACTTATTATTTAATAAGTATGGAAATGTTTTCCAATATGAAATGAAAGGTTTGAAATTTTATCTTTTAAAGATAAATTGAAAAATGAATATTTGAAATTGGTTTCAAATGGCGAAGTTGGAAAATTATATATCTTGTAAAGATATTCTTTTGAGAAATATGAACAATCAGTCCAACTTGAATATTTTCCAAAGAAGATTGAATCTTGAGTTAAAATTGAGTTTAACTTTGACACCAAAAACAATATAAGTTGAGCTTTGAATTTTGGATAGTCGATTGGGATTGTATGTCTAACATTGTGAATTGATGACATAGCATTTGATCTCTATTAAATATATATCTGTGGTGGCGGAGAATTTATTCTTTTAGCTTAACACCCTTCTCTGAGACATACGAGCTTAGAGGTTATATATCGATAGACATCAATTATGTGTTGAGAATTGACGATGTAACGTGAAATCCAAATCGAATGAGAAGTCGATAATGAATTGGATTGTGAATGTGAATTAGGTTTGAGATAACCTTAAATTTTCAAATCGATTTAGAGGAAAATTTTAAACGTGATGGAAAATTTGGAATCCTCTATTTGTTGTGAATGTGAATTGAGTTTTCGTAACTTATATATGTGAATATAATCGAAAACTATCAGTTTGGAAAGTCATTATTATGAAAATCCTGTGTAGGTTTACATAGGTATGATATGTACGAAATGTGAAATGAAGTACTATATGTATATGACATATGTTTTCTAAAAAACTGAGGATATGGAAATGTACCTTCCATTTATTATTTTTGAAGGTGATTGGAACTCGGTGGAGTGTCCATTGGAAATCGTAGCTACGTAGAATTCCATTAGTGGAATGTCCATTGGGACTGATATGATATCCCCCACGATGGATCATGGTGTTTGGGATTATGTGAATTGATGCTGGCGTAATTCGTGGGGCGTGATGCCTACAGTTACAAGCGATTCCACTGAGATAGTGGCGCAACCGCCGAGTAAACCGCGATCTGGAAACCGAAGCGAAATTCGAGGGGCGTGATGCCTAAGGCCACGAGCGATTCTACTGAGATAGTAGCGTAACCACCGTGTGGACCGCGATCTAAGGCGACAACCATGGCGAAATTCAGGAGTGATGAGAAATCTAAGGTTACAAGCGATTCTACTGAGATAGTAGCGTAACCGTCGGGTAAACTGTGATCCATGGGGGAACGTGCTTTCCATATCCATTTTTAAAAGAATTTTTAAAAAGTATTTTCACTGGGAGTTGAAGCAAGTATGTTTAGTACTTGGAGATTTTTAGTCTTGCGCCTGGCCAGCGTATGCCTAATGTCTGTAAGAACGACGATGGACTTGTTAAACTTCGAGTTATCAAGTATTTTCAAACTTTGAATAGAAAATCAAAAATCTGAAATTAGAATTACATAATTCTAACTTAATGAATTAAGGAAGAAGATCTTTAGAATATCTTGAAAGCACACAGCTTTGGATAAGATGTATATGCAAATATTTAGCATGAAAGATTTCAAGTTTAAAAATCTGAGTTTTGTAAGTCAAAAATTTGATAAAAGACTTTTGTGTCTTGATTATTGAAATTGATGAACAAAACTAGTGAAATAAAATAAATGGAATGAATCCTACAATTATTTGTGAGTTCGAAACTTGATAAAATTGTGTAGGATATAAATATCGGTGAGATTTTAGCAATCGTTTTTCCTAACTTATAATTTCGGGACGAAATTCTTTTAAGTAGGGGAGATTGTAACGATCCTCAATTTTAAACAATTTAATTTATGAATATTTAAATTATTTTAAATATTTAAATGATGATTTGACTTGAATTTCAAATTATCAGAATAAATTGGCGATTAAATTTAAGAATTTAATCTATTTAAAGTTGAATAGAATTTGAATTTAACTTTGAAGTTGAAATTGAATATTGAATTTGTAATTGAAATTCGAACTGATAACTTAGAAAAAAAATAGTTGGATTTACGAATTATTTTTTTTTTATAAATTTATAAATTGATAGTTAGTTTAATAACATTTTCTTTAACTTAAATAAAAGGAATAAAATTTTAATCAATATAAAATAAATTGAGAAACACGTTAATATAAATTTATGTTTGATAAATGAACTGCAAAACGTTTATATGTTTATTTAAGAAAATAATTTACAAAACAAATTGAATTTAAAATGGAAAATATATATATATATATATATATATATATATATAAAATGAATAAAAATAAAAAGAGTACGTTACCTTACTTTTATCACCTTGATCCACGCCATTACTTACGCCGTTACATATGCCTTACCCTTACCAGCTAAAAACACGCCTTCAACCATGCCTTTTTCCACGCAAAATTCATGTCCCCCTTTCTCTTTTATACCCTACCTTTTACCTTTCTTGTTCAAACCTTAAATAAATCAAACAGAAAAAAAATAATGGCGGCTTCGTTGTTTCTCGTTGGATCTCAGCTAGGGCTTGCGATCTGATGTGGGGCTTCAATCTTCGCTTCAATCTTCGTTCAACTTGGCTCATTACTCTTCGGCTGTTTCGATTTTGTTATGGTGAGTTCTTTGCTCACGATTAATTTAGATTCAAGTTTTTAAATTTGGTTGAATTGAATGTTTGGTTGCATGCTATGTTTTGGGTGATATTTGCTATCAATTGCTCTGATAATTCGATTTTAAACTGTTGAAAACAGATACTATAATTTTGATTTTAAATTAAGAAGAACAGATGCTATTTGTGATTGTTTTAAACTGTTGAGAACAGATACTATATAAATTGTTTTAAACTAATATGAGCAGATTTGTCACTGCATGTTGGTTGTTGGTTGTTTGCTATCATTTGCTCTTTGCTCTCGGTCAATTTAATTTAAACTGTTGAGAACAAATGCTATTTGATATTTGATATAAACTGTTAAGAACAGATGCTATTGATTTTAATTTTAAATTGGTGAGAACAGACACTATTTGGAATTTAATTTAAATTGTTAAGAACAGATGCTACTTGAATTTGTTTTTAAACTAATAAGAACAGAGGCTATTTGTGATTGTTTTTTTTTACTGTTGAAAACTGATACTATGAATTTTGTTTTTAAAACTGATAAGAACAGATGCTTAAAGTAAAGTTTTGGGTTTTGCTTGAAAGTGTGTTGTTTTGGCTTGTGGGTTGATTGTTGTGCTTGAACCTCTGCATGTATGCCATGGCTTCGAATTTAATGGATAGTGTGCTTGTGTTTGATTTTCCTTGGGAAAACACTGTTTTCCTTGTTCTTTTTTTTTTCTTTTCCTGTAACATTTAGTTACAGTGAAAGCTTTTAAGTTACCCTGCCATCTTCTGTTGAAAAGGAAAAATTGAATTGCAAAGAGAAAAAAAAAGAGAAAGATGTTTAAAAACTTGACTAGTGAGCCAGAAATAAAATTAAAAGTAAGTTTTGAAGTTTTTCTTTCTTCAACTAGAAAATGAGTATCAGGCTCAACAAGTAAACCCTATCAAAATCTTAAATATATCTGTGATGTGTGTTTCAGTAATGGATCGGTAAAGTACTGATCTGTATGCATTTGGTTTTATAATAAATGATCGTGAATTGAGATAATAATTTTGTGTTTCCATGGTTGCAAATTTATAGTTCATCCTCTGTAACAGGGCTCACTGTAAATTAACTGCAACTTTGAAATTGGTTACGCACCCATATTGGTAGTTATCTTGACTGTGCTTCATCACTTACCTGTTGAATTTTCCATAATTTGTTGCCTTGACTCTGTTCATCCTTCACTGCCTGTTGCTGTGAAAATGAGTCACAATTGCCTTGAAAACCTGTTCGCATAATACCCTATAGCCATGGGGGCTTGTACATATTTCACTGTTAGTTTCATTTGCTTTGGAAATTTCAAGTACACACCCCTCAATTGCCTGATACGTCCCATGTTTCTTTTGGAATTGGCATGCCTTACATTGCCCTGTTGCATTTAATTGCTATGTCCTACATCAGCATGTTGCCTGGTTTAGTCTTCATGTTCATATATACCTTCCTATTCACTGTTGCCTGGTTTTAGAATTGAATGCATTCTGTAGCCCCATCTTGACTTGGGCTTGTGGTTTAATGTCTTACTGTTACCATTTTCTTTGCATCACTGGTGCACTTTGAATACATTCATGTTGATTTTCATGGAGTAGTCATCTTGACACTATCTTGACACTGTTGTTCACTTGCCTGGGTGCATGTCAAGTGCAGGCTATAGCATTTACTTTGCCGTGGTATTTACTTTAAAAGAGTGTATTGGTTCAAGTATTTGTTTTCAGGAAAAATATGAATGGCAATACTAGAAGAAGACAAATCATTAAGTATCATGACAGTAGATGATATAAAAGACTTAACATGAGTTTCATATAAGCAATGATCTGGGTCAAATTTTAAGTATCAGCATTCATACTCCTCTGCTATATTCAATAGATTTGGCATGAAGCTTGGTATTTTGTTTTATATTAACACAGCTAGATTTGGATCCAGATTAGAAGCACAATCATTATATTAGAAAAACACGAAATTGTCTCAGCCTTGAACTTTTGTAGCTGTTCCAGTCCTCATGTTCACAGTGGAGTTCTTATTCACTTCTGATGTGTTACTTTTGCGTCTGGTCTTGCACTTGTTGTTGTTTATTGTCTTCGTGTCTTTGGCATTTCTGAGTCTCTGCCCTTGGCTGCCTGTTTTAACAGTGCTGTTTGCACCGTGTCACTTGAGACTGCTGCCTGTACTTGTGTTTCTTGTTCATTGCACTGTGCTGCTGTGTATAATTTGTACTTGTGCAACCTCACTTTGATTTGTACATGATTTGTAGATTGTGCTTTTGTTTGGTGCACACGAGTTGGCGAGGCAGTGCACATGTGTATAAATATACGTGTGTACTGCAGCCACACAGGATTGATAGATTTCGAAAAATAATAATAATAATTTAATTGATATTGTTAATGTGAAAATCCATAATAGATTTAAATTGATTCATGTGATTCGTCATCTCTGTTACCATTTATTTCAGTTCATTGCAAATTTAATTACTTGAATTAAGATTAATCCTGACTCGAGTGTTTTTGTGTTTTGCAATAAACGCTCGGGTCAGACCGAGTACTTTTACAGCTTGAAGATTTTCAGGCCGCGAAGTTAGAGAGAGTTGGGGAAAGCACTACACTAAAGTTTTTTTCTAGAAAATTTTTCTTGTACTTAATGAAAATAAATTGTTCCGCTGTATAAAACTTAATGCATTGTACAAACTCTGATATATGTATGTAAGAAAAATTCATTTATGAATAATATTATGATTATTCTGTGATTCTGTGGCTGATTCTGTTTAAACTCTGTAAACTGACTAACAATCCGTCATTTTGAACGTTTCTAGCTGGTTTAATTACCGACTAGAGGCGGTCAGAACGGCGGGTCGTTACAGAAAGGAAATCCAAACTGAAATTTTAAATGAAGTGATTTTGTAATTAAAATCGAATATTGATTTAGAAGTTGAAAATAAGCTAATTGGTTAAATAATTAATTGATGGAGTATATTAATAAAATTAACTCGGTTGAAATAAACGGATTGTAAATTAATAATGGAGTTTGGAAATGAATTAGAATTGTAGATAGAATTCGACTTGGATTTAGTAATGAATTAAGAAAAGAGGAAATGTGGTAAAATAAAAATAAATAGAGTTGGATTGAAAAATGAGATGGGTTGAATTACAAATAAAATTCAAGGGTGATTTGAATAATATTTAATAAAATTTGCAAGTAAATTGGATATAAGAGAAGTGATGTTATATGAAATAGAAGTGAGTTGTAATAGAAATGGTTTGAGTTGCAAACAAAACCCCAAGTGAATAGAAATAAATTGAGAATGGCCTTGTATTAATAGAATAAACTCGATAATGAATTAAATAAATAAATGAAAATTTTAAAATGGGTTAATTGAGTTAAACAATAAATGGATGAAGTCTGATTGCATAAAAACTAAATCAAAGTTGTGATTGGAATTGGATTATCATCCTGAACTTAAGTTCGGTGGCATATTAATTTGAATGTAAATGAGTTAAGTTTGTGCTTGAATATTATTTTGATAAATTGAGAAGGTGAATTTGAAATTAAAATTTAAAATGGATGGGCTAACTAAATTTAATGGAAGTGGATTAAATGAGAATCTAATAGAACTAAACTTAAGTTTGATATTGGAATAAATTAAAGTAAATTTACTTAAGTTTAAAATTTATGGAAGCTTGGCTTCGAATAAGGGTTAAAGCCCATTCAATAAAAACTTGGATTGAATTAATTTGGGAAATGGTTATTAATTTATAAGTATTGGATGTGCCAAGCTTAACAAATTGTTTTGAATGGAACAATTGCGGAAGTGAAATGAATGCAATAAATGGTTGGT
Source organism: Allium cepa (assembly GCA_030765085.1). Taxonomy (NCBI): domain Eukaryota; kingdom Viridiplantae; phylum Streptophyta; class Magnoliopsida; order Asparagales; family Amaryllidaceae; genus Allium; species Allium cepa. The sequence continues at coordinate 835,140,890 of CM060941.1, forward strand.
TAATAAATTAGAATTGAAATGGAATTAAATATAAAGCGAGTTGAAATTATTTTGAAGTAGTTATAAACTAAAATAGACACTTTATTAAGCGAATATCGTCGAAATTGCATAACAATGATGTCGGTTAGTGTTAACAAAAGTAATTAAATTCCAGTGAGTTAATAGAAATTAAATAAAATTGATTCTGAATCATTTGAGGTGAATATGAGCTTGTTTGGATAAGAAAATTAATGGAATATAAGAAAATGAGTTGCAAACCGTTGAAATTGAATGAAATGGTATATAAATTGGATGAAAGCAATTTAATTAGTTTTGAAAACATATAAATTGCTTGTAGAAGTTATTTTAAATGCATTTCTTTTAGAATTGAAGTGTTATAGTTGTTTATGTAAGAGAAATGTTATAAACTTCATATATATGGCACTTACATATGTAAATTGAGTAAGTACAGGTACAGGGAAGCCGTTTGGCTAGATTTGGTGTATGCTAATTGCTAAAAAAATAAGCTGCTTGCTTAAAAGCTAAATAAAGGTACGCCTACGCAATAAAAATAGGAAATATGAAATGTTTTTGCTTTTTCCGACCGGGTGGGTCGATGTATATATATTTATATCTCTTGTCAAATTTCAAAAGCTCCTCCGTACAAAGGAAACTCTGCCAAAATTTTCCAAAAATTTTGGGAGTTAGAAAATTTTTGACAATTTTTGAGAAAATTTGTGTTAAGCAATTAAATGATTTTAAATATGAAACTGAAATAGAGTAGTAGATGAAACTAATAAGACTCAATTATATATGGAAAATAAAAATTTAATATTCAAAATTGAAATAAGTTGAATTCATATTAAAACGGGAAAACGAATTTAAATAGAAGTAAATATGAAAATCTATATAAGAGAATGTATAAAATGATTTGTAAAGTTTCAATTGAATATTGTTGCTAAACAAGATATGCAGGTATTAATGGAAAAAGGAATTGGATTTGATTCCAAAGGATAAATTGAATTGCCCGACAAAAGGTATGTATTTAATTTCTGTATGAAATTGGATTAGGTTTTTGATGTAGCCACTTGGCTTTTGTTTTCTTTGGAATTTGAGAGCCCGTAGAGGCCTTTTGTAGTAGTACTGAGCTAGCCGCGCAAAGGAGACGCTGGCAAAAAATTTCAGAAATTTAGAGAGTTAGAAAAATTTTGAGAAAATTTTTGATAATTCAAATTTTAGTTTTAAATTGAAATTTAGATGATTAAGCAAAAAGGGTATTGTTTGGAAACTGTGAGAGAGTTTGGGAAGTTAACAAGAATGATAAGGGGTCTTTTGTAAAAGATAGTTGGTATGATATTGAACTGTTGGTTTTAGGAGAAAAGGTAAACGGGTATTAGTCCATTCTTCCTAACTAGTAATTTCGAGGACAAAATTCTTTTAAGGGGGGAGGAATGTGACGACCCGGAATTTCTAGCAATTTAAATTTGAATAGTTAATTGATTTTTTTAAAATATTTAAAAGTTAATTTCAACTTGAATTCAAGATATAAATATTTACTTGATAATTAAATCGTTGAATTTTATAGTTTAAACATTGAATTTAATAATTGAGATTGGGTAATTGTTGAATCTGAAATTTCTAAGCCTGTTTAAATAATTAGAAGGCTTATAAAATTTATAATGATAATACTGGAGATAATAGAATGGTTGAAATTTAATTTAAAGATGATTTGTTCAGTTTTGAAATTATATCGTTTAAATTGGAATTTAAAAATAGCCTTCCGGGGCACAGTCTCGGAATTCGACGAAACCAGTTTCATTGGATCCGTAATAGTTAGTTATTATCAGATTTCAATTTTCGTAGCCATCGAAGTTGTCATTTGACCCTAGCAGCTCGAAACGCGTAGATTTATTTTAATCGAATTAATTGAATATCGATCGTTTACGTCTGTAACTCGTGCATACAATCTAATTAGCCTCCGAAACACGTTCCATCGTGTTCGGAATTCGGGTAAAGCCTTTCAAACGTCTGTCGGCACGTCTGATTCGGGGTCCGGAATTTCGCATAGGGGAACGAGATATTTTCCAAATAAAATTATAATAACCCAGTGTACTCAACAAGCTAATCCCTGAAATCGATATTTTTATTTCCTCTCTCTCTCTCTCTCTTATTTCAACAGAGGGAAACCGAGCTTCTTCTTTCCCTCATTTTCCAAAATGAAAAAAAAATAGGGCAAGCGAAAATCAATCGTTCGAACGCGTGGATCTCGAATTTCATTCGAGCGAAGCTGCCTTCTTCTTGACTTCTATCGGCGAAGACTGGGGCAGCATGGTGGCAAGGGTATTCGCGATGGTGTAGTGAGTAGGTTGGGGTATCGCGTGTACTCGCGCGCACGAGGAGAAGGAAGGGGGGTTTGTTGGCAAGTCAAGCCGTGAGGTTGGAAGCGGCGATGCATCTGGATAGGAGCTAGATCGACGACATCTGTAAGGTGACCGTGCACTCGATCGTGGTAGCGCCGAAGTGTTTTTGAGGTTCGCAAGAGGGTGGATGGCGAATCAAGGTTGCAACTGCTTCCTGTGCTCGATTCGTTATCGAGTGGAGCATGTTGGTGGTCGTAGTTCAGCGGTTAAGAGGTCATTTTGGTTGTTCGTGCACGGTTAGGTCGTGGATTTAGTTCTTGAGTAGAGGTTGTTCCTGTTCATCTGAGGTAATCATTTTGTTTATCCTGTTTAAATTTGGAATACTAATATGTACAGAAACAATAAAAATATACAAGCATATCAACCTGCAAGTTTAATGTAAAGGTAGAACAAGAATTCGGAAATTTACAGTAAAGTAGATCTTTGTAGTTAATGTGTAACACCCCACCCCGAGACCCATCTTAGTAAAGAGAATTAAGAAGTAATTTCGTCTACTAAAGCGGAGAATAGGGCTGGTTAAGGGCGACCATCTATAATTTTGTCTTAAACATCCATTGAATACGTCGATAAATGCATTATAAATTTTCAACTCAAGTGGATCAACATACCCAGTAAATGCTTAATCCAAAACTATAGGTGGCTAACGGATCTATTAGAACAAAATACAATAACTGAATGTAAATCACATCATAGAATAGTAACCAACATCATATATATACATATACACTGATACACGTTCGGTACAATACAATATGAATACAATAAAGATGGTGCACGACCACACCGTATACATCGAATCAAATGTAAAAGCATCAGAGTATGCGGAAGAAATAAACTGCTCAAGCAAAAGAAGAACTATTATCCAACATCAACTTCAAGCTAAGGCCAATATATGATACCTGAAACAACTCAGTCTGACCCGAGTGAAAACACACGGGTCAGGCTAGCTAAAATCATCAGTTAAACAGAATAATCGATGAGGATAATTAGGTGAAAGCTACGGTATCCTTTTTCATAAAGGATGCCACGCCCTAAACAGGGTTTCAACATCATAAGAAAGGACAACATCTCTTCTTGGCAAGTAAGGGAGATAATGATGATAAAGTCATACTTAAGTGGCATAACAGATACTTAAGCAAATGGAACATCGCCGAACAAAATTTCAAAGATAAGATTCAATAAACATCGCTTTCGCCTCATATCATCAGTGGTATAAAAAAATATGGATAATGACTTCAAATGAATAAATTATCTTCTTAGAAGTGCTCGTCAATATAACAATACATCAAAGGCACATATCCTTCATACATAGAATAAAACGCATATTGATGTGCCTCATCTTATAGGCTTATCTCAGTGATCATTTAAGGAAATATAAAACACCATCATAAAAGAAGCATTATACTTATTCATACCTCATCTCATCGGTATGAATATAGATACATCTCAAATCCATCACTAAAACTCATCATAAAAGATTCTTCATAATCATTTATACCTCATCTCATTGGTATAAATTTATAAATACATCCCAACTCCACCGTAACATCAAGTAGTCAACAAAATCGTCAAATCATCGATCCATAATGCAAATAATGGTATGAATATAAATATGTCTTAAATCTATTATCAAAACTCATCATAAAAGCATTACCATAATTTATCTTGATAGAGCCCAGAAAGAATCCAAAACATCATATTCGAAATCACAAATAAAACCATGTATGTCAATAAGCCTTTTTCTTACATAAGGCTATACTAAAGCATCATCATCAAAACAGTGAAAACGAAACATCTAAACTTCATGGAAAACAGCACGTGCATTTACATCTTGACTAGTACTACCATTATTTGGTACCATTCATCATGATGACTTGGGGTCACATAACATCATGATCATCTTGATTGACTATAGTCGGAAACATCTTGATGACACCCAGTCACAAAAACCGGAGTAATAACATCGTGATGATTGGAGTCGAGTAATAACTTCATGAACATCATGATGACTCCAATCGAATACTCGGTCTGTAGCACTAGTAACATCGTGAATGTGTCTCAACTTCTCGAATAGGAATCCAATAGGCGTCAACGTACGTCCCATACCATACGTTTGTACCTATTGGTTTACTAATCGTTAGTCGATGTCACATTAGAAAACCATCATAAAACATCATCAAATAAACACTGCCTCATCTCATCGGCGAGTGTAAGATACCTAACTCGTCTTATCTCATACTTGGACGAATTTTAAGTGACATCGAGACTTGTCTCATTACATCGACAAGTAAAAATTCATCATAAATATCGAAATCATCATTAGTCCATCATAACAACTTGCCTCATCTCCTGGGCAAGTAAAAGAACATCGTGATGGTTATTTCTAACCATAGTTGCAAATTAAAACTTAACATCAATATTGCCTCATTTCATCGGCCATCACAAAATGCATCTAGATTGGTTCGTCGTCGAATGTACTCAAAGAGTAATTCTCAAACCAATAATCTTCACCAAAATTTGGTAACTTCTAAATCAATTCAAAATAACACTTCAAATAGGTTTCGATGAAAACCGTGCTCGAAAACAATGAAAACTAAGAGGGATATCTCAAAACCGATAACTTGAATTCAATACGAATTCAATTCAATTTTAACCCAAAATCAATTCAAATTCCATTTAAAATTTGAATTTAAAATTCTCCAAATATAGGTAGCCTATTGATAGGCATCATAGCTCTGAAAATATCTCAAAAACATCATTAAAACCGAAGAGAATAAAAGCAAAACGAGCTAATACAATTCTAAGGTCAACGATTGTTGTTGCTGTCATTTTGCTCTCAGGACAGCAACATACAATCATAACTTCAACCAAACGAACTTCAAAATTCCAGAAAACACAATGAATGAAACCTTTAACACACGATCTAAGCTTTCCCGAACATCTAATATTAACAAAATCGGTTAAGAAACGAAGAAGTTATGGCCAACTTCGTTTCAGCCTCAAGCATAGAGCAATTATTGGTTTTGCTCTCGGGATAACAGTATAAAAATTCAATTTTGACATAGCTAACCTTAAAATTATAGAAAACTCAATACGTGAAAGTTTAAGTACATGATTTAAGCTTTCCGAAACATCCAAATTATCAAAATCGGTTAAGAAACGAACGAGTTATGGCCAAAATAATTTTTCAGACTTGTGATTGTTGTTGCTGTCATTTGCTCTCGGGATAGCAACAAACAAGCACGATTTTGGTCCACTAAACCTCAAAATTTTAGAAAAATAAAAATATAAAACTTTCAGCCCTTTGTCTGGGCTTTCCGGAACATCCAAAATTATGAAATTTGGATAATAAATGAATGAGTTATGGTCAAAATAAATCCTCAGATTTTAGGATTGTTGTTGCTGTCATTTGCTCTCGGGACAGCAACAAACAAGCACGATTTTGATCAAACAAACTTCAAATTTTTAAAAATCTTAAAACATGAAACTTTTAGCACTTTGTCTGTGCTTTCCAGAACATCAAAAATTATGAAATTTGGATAAAAGATGAAAAAGTTATGGCCAAAACAATGTGGCAACAGAAAACAGAAAATAACAAAGACGAAACGCAATCTTATTAATACGAAAATTCAACTCAAAACCTTATTTTTGGCTAGCATTTGTAAGATTTTACACTTACCAATTGATCTTCAGTGAATACGTAAGGATTTGCAAGCAAGATTGAACCTTTAGCATAAGATTGGAGCCCTAAACATCTGAAAATAGAAAAAAACAATACATGCAAAGAAGAAATTGATCAAAACAAAATCTACTAAACAATTCTAGGATTTTAGATGGATTCTAAGATAGAATAGGTTGGAGATTACCTTCTTTTATGATTTTAACTTGAATTAGGCTTTTAAATTTGCAAAGATTGAGCTTTGAAGATTAAATTTTGAAGAGGGTAGCCATTGTTTTGTACTTTGAGGCTTTTTCTTTTCTGATTTAGGTTTTACTGTAATGAGTTTTGGGAGAAAAGGTACATACTTTATTAGAAAACTCTAGAATTTGGGTTATTGGATGTTTACTATACCCAATTAGTCCATTCTCATACTTAGAAAATTATTTAGGCTAATATACATAGGTTTTATACCATTTTTAGCATTACTTTCTCATATTAACTTCTTTTTACATGAGACAAAATGAATTCTTCATATTTTAACAACGTGAACATGATTAACACAATTTTTTTTTTTTGCACTTAAAAATATTATTTTCCCATTAAACTTTTAATTTGCACAATATTTGACGATATTGTTATTTTTAGACCAAAAAAAACAATTTTAAACAATCTGAGTCAAATAAAAATTATTTCTTAACTCAAATAAGTGTATTAAAAGTTTTAATACTTTTTAAAATATTACAACACTATTTTCAATCATTAATACACTTCGAAAAATACATTTTCTTCCCATCTGCCCTTTTTATTCATAAAAAAGGCTATTATTGGAATAAAATTCAAATACTTCCCATTTTGACTCAATAAATAACTAACATCATTTATTTCCAACTCACTTTCACAAATAAAATATTCTATGCTTATTTTAACTCATTTATATTTATTCCAACCATCAATATGTTGAAATAACATCTTATGAGATAAATTTACTCACATAAATTAAAAACCCAAGTTTTATTCATTAAAACATTGTTTATATAAAATAAACAATATTAACTCAAATTTCATTCCTCCAATTCATTTATAATCACAATATTAAATTATTATTTGCATTATAATTTAATATTAATGGTAATCTCCAAAATTCGGGTTGTTACATAATGAAACTAATTATCGGTTACAAACTTAATATATAAATATATTAGATTAGTTTTCAGTTAAAAGATTGTGAATTTAATTATTTAGTAGTAAATAAATTGTTAGATTTTTCCTAACTTGTGTAAATGGTAAAATGGTTGTTACAAGGTCAGAAGCCATGAAAATTAGTCAAGATTGGAATGGATTGCCAAACAAATCAAAGGTGAGTAATCTGTTGGAGTTTTATTTGAATTTAAATGGTTGAATTTATGTATTTGGTTGCATGTTTAAATTGACTGATGTGCACTGATAATGATGTGACCTTGGTTTTGGTTGGTTATCGAGCTAATTGTTGTTTAACTCGAAGCAATTGGGTTTTAAATGGTTTCAAACTTAAATCATAAATAAGAGAAGGGTTCATTTTAAAGCTAATAAGGGTTTAATGATACTGATTCATTAAATAGGAAGTATAATTTAAATGGATAATTAATTAAATAAACTAAAAATTTGGGTTAATTAATTAAGTCTAAATTAATTTAGAATAATCAAAGGGGTGGTTTAATAAGTAATTACTTAATGCAATTAATAAACAAATAGTTACTTTATGAAATTAACCAAGAGATAAATTAAGATAGTTAATTAAGGAATAATTTATTTATTTAATGAAGGAAATAAAAAGGTAGATAATTACAAGTTGAGATATATCGAGAATGATTAATATTGTGGTTGAATTAAAGTAATTGACTTAGATTAGAACAAGTTAAAATATAATTGGAAATCATTAATTTTATAATTATTGATATAACTAAGGATTGATAAATTAAGATTTAATCAATTTAATAAATAGGGACTTATGAGAAATTAATTAATGTGAGTAATTAAGGATTAATGTAATTCATATAGTTAATTAATTTATGAAGTAATTAAGATTACTTATTGATTTTGGGTTAAGAATAATTAATATCATGAAATTAATTAAAGATAATTATTTGAATGTAATTGAAAAATAATTAATCCAGGAAGATTAATTAAGATGAATGGATAGGCAAGGGTTGATTGATTTATTGATTTGAAATTAATCAATGTTTAATGAAGAAATCTAAGTGGTTGAGATGAGTCATTTAATCAGGATTAATTAAATTAATGTTTTATGTGATTAAGCATTGCTTATGGATGATTGAATGGTATTGAATGCTTAGAATGAGTTGATATCTCTAATATGAAACGTTGTGTATTTCATAAGGATAACTTGGATTAGGATGACATGAGGTTCGAAGAGACCGGGGTCGGGTATTAGGAAATATCTGAAACCACTTCGAATATTTATAGATTGATATGAAAAATCTGTATGCTGGAGTGAAGTGATTTGGAGGAATTGGACTATTTTAAATCTAAACCTTTGTATTAGAACTTATATGTGAAATAAGTGATGTTTAGTATAAATTGTGGCTTTGTGATTTTCTTTGAGTTACCCCAGGTTATATGAATTGTATACTTTTGTATTCCATGTTAGATGGGTTTACTCACGCTGGTTTCCAGCCTGACCCGGATGTTACTTTGGTGTAATGCTCGGGTCAGACCGAGTATTACAGATTTTCAGGTTAGGACGTTCGGGAGCTCAGGAGGCGAGGTGGATGGCAATAGCGTAAAGAGTATTTCTGCTGTATATTATTATTGTAAATCTGAGACATGATAATTGTATATATTCAGTGACTGTATATAATGTGAAACTCTGATGTATATTAAATATAATCGACAGGTATAGTATCCTTTTGTAGACTATTATTATTTATTATTATATTTTATCCGCTGCGATTGTGAGATGTTTGGGGTTTCTGTTCTTCTCCTTCTATCTCTTTCTTCTTTTTCATTACTATCTGGAATTTTCGGCTCTGAAAATTTCGGGTCGTTACAGGCATCTGATACCATTATCTGTTAATTATACGTTGATAATCCCGTTTGGTTGAAATTGATTGATTATTTGTTGCTTATATTGGACGTTAAATTGTAATGTATAAAGTGATAAATATTATGCAATCTAATTTGACATAGGATAGTTAAAAATTTGAAATGACATATGTGTAAATCTGATTAAATGACATTTGTATAATATGACCCCATTTAATGTTATAAAAAAATTGACACGTGGAATTTGATAAATTGCACTTTGAACCTTTGAATGTATATTGGATTAATTGTTGTAGTATTAAACTTGAAATTGAAATTCAATGACAAGTAAAAAAACCGTAATGTAATAATCTTTATTCTACATGAAATGATAGTGTAGATTTTAGAAATAATTATATTAATTTGCATAAATAACAATTGTAAATTATTACGATCATTTTGAGATTATTTAAATAAATTGTTGAATTGTTATGTATGGTTGCTATTGCTTGTTTGTTTACTTTGACACCATCCCAGTTATCACACTGCAAGTTCCCTTTGCTATGCTTGATTTTGAATTGAAATGGAATCGCGTTGAAATGATAAGTACCCAAATGAAATTGACTTAGGATAGAGAATTAAATAAAATCCGATTGGTCAATAATTTGGTTTAAAAATAAAAAAATGATCTTATTCGAATAAAGAATAAGTTTTGAAATGAAGTTGGAATTGAATTTTTATGAATGGAAAATGCAAATATTGAAATCTGAAAGAAATATTAACGTACTAGTTGATGAAAGAACGTTGTTTGAAATTTAATTACTTAATAATTAAATTTGGAATTATTAATAAATAATTTGGAATTAGTAATAAGTAAGTTTTGAAATTATTAAGTTTGAAATCATTTAATAATTAAAATTTGAAATTATAATTAAGTTTGAAATTATAATCAATATGTCGAATTATTGAATGTTAAATTGTAATAATTAAATTTGAAATTATAATTAATAATTAAATTTGAAATTATTAAGTTGAATTTATTTAATAATTAAGTTGAAATTATTTAATAATTGAATAGGATTGAATTAATTGATAATTAAATAAAAATGTGAATTCTTGGATAAGAGAAATTGAGATTTTGAATATGTGAATTTGAACTTCGTTAATAAATGAAATTGGGTTCCTTCATTAATTAAGCTTTTGAAAACTTAAGTAAGTTAATAAGTGAAATTTGACTTCTTGAATATGTGAAATTTTGTTTATTTATTAATTGAGTTTTGAAATTGTAACTAAGTAAGGAAATGAGTGAAATTGAATTTCTTTAATAAGAAATAAAATGCATTTTAATAAAATAAATATAGGACTTGTAATTCAAAGAATTTGACTCGAAGAGATTGACTTAATTAAATTGTAAGCCTTAGTATAATTAAGTGGAATGTAAGTAATTGTTTTAATGAATTGGAGATTGAATGGAAATTGTTTTGAATGAAAATTTATTGAACGAATGTTGTACGAAACCGATAAATAGATTTAAATTGATTTGAATGTTAAATTAAGCTAAATTAAATGATTCCGAAAGGAAACTTATATACGAACTTGAATCAATATTTGAATTGTTTTAAATAAAATTTGAAATAGAATTATAAGACTTTGAAATGGTAATTTGGAAGTTTAAAGCGTAAATTATGGAAATGACTTTTGAAAGACAAATGAAATGTTGATTTATGAACTCCAATTGAAATTGAATTTGATTTGGTTTTGAAACTTGTTAAACGACCAATCGATGTAATAATTACGACAGTTATTAAAGAGACCGGAATCGGTTATGGACATACTCTTTGTCTAAATCGAAAACCACTTTAATAACTATACGCGGAGTGTGATCCAAAATGAAGTGGTTGGAATGATGTACGTGATGACTGAAGAAAGAGAACGATAATGGATAGCCTTGACACTTGTGTCAAATTGGAAATGACTAAAACAGGAGTCGTGCCGGGCCAAATGGGGTTAGCCACCTCGAGCGAACACACTTCTTCGTAAACTACTCATTACTTGTTATTGATTGGTGCACCCTTGGAATTTCAGGAGTGTTGTTTCGCGGTGTTGCGATCGTTGCGGCGATGCGTTTTCACCAGTCCGGATCAGGCAAACGGTAGTTTCACTACCTTAGGTATTGCCTCATGTGCCTTGTCATACTTGTATCCCTATATACGCGACCATTACGAATTTGTTTTGTGTTATACCTATGGAGTACTCCCTGATATCCCACCAATTTACGGTGGAGTTTATAGTGCTGTATAGTCTATAATGCTTGTATAAAATGTGTTAAGGGGGATAATGGTAACGCCTTAACGCTATTTTGATATTTATATTACTGATAGGCATTATCTATTTAGCGTACACTACTACATAGTAGATAGTTTAACGGATCCTTAAAGGATGGTTATTTCAACGTCCTTTGAGTTATTATATTTCAATTGTTATTTCACTTGAGTTGAATTTATTGATATAAGAATGTTAATCCTGACTCGAGTATTTTGTTTTTTGCTTTACGATCGGGTCAGACTGAGTGGTTCAGCTTTCGAGACTCAGCTTGTGACGCCCCACCTCTATACCCACACTAGCCAAGAACACTACGGTGTAGTGCTGTTAAATAGCATGGATAATAAGGCTGTTGAGGAGCGACCATCCATGTAATTGCTTATCACATGGTGGCTATAAATAATCTTCGAAAACAAACATAGAAATAATCATAACACAAATGAGTCACAGATATCCATATCACAAAGGCGAAAGAAGATATGAATATATAACTAACACATGAAAGTGTACATCAGAGTAGTGGTCAGTAAGATCCACTATAATACAAAAGAATAGCAACACGTGCTATACAAAGGAATACAACTATGAGTCTATATCTCAAGTGTATACAACAAAAACTGCTAATCTAAACAGTTAGCCAAAAGTCAGAGTGATGAATCCCTGGGAAGAAGTCAAGCAGAAACACCTGTAACATCTCGGTCTGACCCGAGTATTATTTAAGAAAATAATAAACGGGCCAGTCTAGCTATAAATATCAGATGACATGATATAACATAAAAGATATGGCATAAACATAAAATATCCATAATGACATACCACTATAAGTATGTAAATAATGATCAACAGAAGATCAATCAATAAGAGATAATCAATATCACAAGAATCTTCTCAAAGATTCGGAAAGGGCATCATATCCCAAACTTGTACTCATAACAAGTCAATGACATAAATTCTAGAAATCAATGCAAGAAGTCCAGAAATCATAGAAAAGAGAAAGAGGCCTATCACATGACGGTCCGAAGACCAAGGGGAGCTACTCCACATGTGTGAATGGAATCACACAGATTAAGGTCCAGACTAACCAAAAAGCAAAAAGGTATGTGTGAGTGGAATCACACAAGTGGTGTCTAGTCTAACCTCGCAACAAGAGACATCGCACAGTTGCTAGTCTAAATCATCAGAATGATCGTCATGATCAACGAGAAGTGTCAATTACACTAAGCTAGTAAATATAGAAGTTTAGCTTCATGTCCCATAACCACTTGCTTAACTTAAATATTTACGAACAAACTGTAAATCTTTACTAATAAAATTGTCACAAGAGGTTCAATCGAACAAGTCCAAGAATTAACCGATGAAGTGAACGCAAGCGTTTCATACCACTTGTTTTACTAAGTCGTTTAATTAGATTTCTCATCCGAGTGAGGTAAAGGTTTGTATATACTAATAGATTGGAAAACGGTTTAAGAAAAGAGCTTTGTTATTAAAAATAGAGTTGAAATTGTTTGTTAAAAGAGTTTTGATATTTACTACTAGTATTGAAACCTTTATATTATAAAGTGACAAAACACAAAAGCAATTGTAGAAACAATCAGTCACAAAAATCGCATACAGAGATGTGAATAAAATCCAAGGAAATCAGTTCAATGTTTTTCAGATAAGATCCCCTACGGAGGGGGGGTCCAAGGTGGGGGTGCGGGGGCAACGCCACCGCTTACGGGGTTCGACCTAGTGAAGACAAAATGAGGTCTAACGACCTAAGAGGAATTGGGTCGAGCGACCTAATGGTTGCGACCTAGGGGTCTAAGGGGTCAAACGACCTAGTGGTGTTCGCGACCTAACGATGACTCGCGACCCAACATGGCCGACCTAACAGAGGTTGCGACCTAACAGAGCAATAGGACGAGCGACTTAACAAAGTGGCCGAGCGACCTAACTGGAGCAAGCGACCTATAGGTCATGCGACCTAAAGTAGTAAAGAGCCGTACGTGTTCACGAGTTAACGACCTACGACCTAGGTCCATACGACCTACGACCTAAGGTCCCTACGACCTACGACCTAAGGTCCATACGACCTAAGGTCCATACGACCTACGACCTAAGGTCCATACGACCTACGACCTAAGGTCCATACGACCTACGACCTAAAACATCGCGACCTAGCGACCTAAGGTCCATACGACCTACGACCTAAAATGTCACGACCTAGCGACCTAAGGGGATAAGGGCCGGGCGGCCTAACATTCGAACGACCTACGACCTAAGGAGCTTGCGACGCACGACCTAAAGCCCAACGACCCACGACCTAATTCCGAAGCGCCGAGCGACCTAACGTTATAGGCCATTTTAGGTCGGAAACGAGCTATTTGAAGGCCGAGACTTTTCCACACGAACGACCTAGCAAAGGCAGAGCGACCTAAGGGCAGATTTTCACCAAAAACACTTAAAGTTGGAATTTTTCGCCAATCCAAACCAAATGCAAATGTACATGCTAAAGTGATAGGGAATCATTCCCAACAGTCCAATATAGATATAGACTAGATTTGTGGGATAAAAATCTCACCTTTGCACTAAAATTTATGAAGATGAAGCTTGAAATCAAGGAGAAGCAATCCAAAGCTTGAATCCAATGTCTTCTACTTGAATTTGGAGTTGAATGTTGGATTTGCAATTGAATTTGTGCTTGGACTTTTAATTTCCCATTCTCTTCACCATTAATGCCAAAGCTTGAGTTAGTTAGGAAATTTATGAAGAGTGAGGAGAAGGGGGTTGGAACTTGGGCTTAATAGGCTAAACTAACCCAAAGTCCAAAGCGGGAAAAGTTAGTGAAATTCCACTAACTCCAAACCTATCAATGTTTATACTTAAAAAGGTTGTAAACGGCATTTCGAACTCAATGGAAGTGGTCTCGAGTCCTAATTTGACCGTTTGCAAAAAGTAGATTTTCAGACCAATATCCGATTAATGACAAAATATTTAAATAAAATATTTAAATATAAAATCGATAAATATGCGGGTTGTTACACAGCTTTGGAGTTGGAGCTTCGCCTGGAGATCCAGCTATCTATCAGCTTTCAGATATTCAGGTATTCCAGTGATGTATACCGATTCTTGTATTTGACTATTATATTCGAGACTTCTGTTGTAACTTACTTAACTCTGTTATATATATAGTAGCTTCTACTATCTTTTGCTTCCGCTGCATATTATTACTCTGTGTTTGTGAATCTGTGATTATTTATTTACTGTATATGTTTAGTTTTGCCAAATTTAAATTAACAATTCGGTATTTTGAATTATTCAAGTCCGACATGAGCGGATGCGAATTATTCAAGTCCGACATGAGCGGATGCGAATTATCCAAAATAGCGGGTCGTTACACACCCAATATCAATCATCAACCAATTTTATTTCAATCATCATCAATTTAAACAAACATCAATAGAGCATATAAAATATAACAGGTATCAACTAACAATTTATATTCAAAATAAATAAATAAATAAATAACTGTTTAACTAGCAGTTTATATGCAAAATAAATAAATTTTAACTGTCAATTTATATGCAATAATAAAATTAATTAACAGTTAAATTAAATAAATGTGATTTAACCGAGATGATAAAAAAAAAGCAAAACAGTCATAAATAAATTTCTACTTATAAATTAAATCATTTTAACAAACATAAGAAAACTTAGAAGTTGTGAGTAGGTTAAAACACTCACCTTTTGAATTTAAATTGAATTAAAATTCAATTTAAACCCAAAAATTGGACAGTCTCCAAATTCATCCAAACCAACGTCAAAAGATCTAGAAATTTATTACGATCCTAACAAAAAAAAGCGGGTGTGAAATGGAGTTCGTATGAGAAAGTTACACGCGTTAAATCGCTTGAAAACAAAATTAATTTAAACAAACAAATAAACATACCTAACAAAAATATAAGCCACGTCAGCAAAAGCTTTAGAACGCTACAGGACCTCGTCATTCTCTAGTACGAAAAATGAAAAAAATCATTTTTATAAAAGAATGCTTTTGGAGTTGTAAGAATAAGAGCTTTTGAATATGAGGTGTTAGGAGAAACAAAATATAGAAGAAGAAATAAGATGTAGGTTATTTATAATTAGGAAATGAATGTGGAGGGACAATAATAAATGTCAGTTTTATTATTAAAGCTTCAGGAATTAATAATAGATAAGGGAATGTACGTAGGAATGGAAAAGTTTGCAAACGAAAGTAGAATTTTGTATGCATTTAGGTTTTTATCTACGCAAAATAAAATATTTATACTTACCTTAAAAATGAGAACGTTCAATTTTGTTTTCTCAAAATGATCTTTTATTTCCATTAAAACACCCTTTTTGTTTAACACAAAACGTGCGTTTCTTATATTAATCTATTAATTGCAATCAACGTTTCCTTTCTTTTTAATTGAAACATTTGAATTACATTAATTGCAGTTACTTACAAAGTTAGATTTTAAAACAGAAAACTAAAATGGATAAAGCAATAGAACAATTGTTTATTTAAACACGTTTATAAATTTATTGTTTATACACAGCGTAATAAATAGGTTATTTTCCTATTCTTGTAATCAGTCTGTAAGCTAAAACACAGTTCAAATAAACATATATTTCTTTCTTTAAAATCAATCTTTCTGTTCTTATTTTAATGAAATTAAACGTACATTCACAGATGAAACATTCATTTTATTTGATGTAAAATTTTCTTTTTATTAAATCAAACTTTCCCTATATTTTCACAAAACATATGCTGCTTTTATTTACACCTATTAATTTACAATTAGTATTCTCTCTCCTATTAATTGAAAATTTTCAATTACGTTAATTTTAGTTGATTATGTTTCAAAATGGACTAAATGAATGTAATGAGAAGTATAACAATTATTTCCTATCTAATAGTAATTTAAACATATTAATACACTATTCGCTACAAACAGTAATTATATATATTTCTTACTAAATAATAGTTTCTCATCTCTACAATCAATCTTTCAGTTGCCAAATATTTTTACTAAATGAATGTTTACTCTTTTACTAAACTTATTCATTCTTATTCTTTATTAACATTTATTATTCTAATCACCATTATTAATTACATTCAAACAATGTCATTAAATACACATGACGTATGTTATCATTTTTTTTTAACTTACTGCAATACATTTTATTAGTAGAAGTTCAAATTAAGATCATAAACATATCTCTTAACATATGTTAACAAAAATAAAATCATAAATTTTTATTATTCTACCACATATGTTCCTTACTACAATTAGCCTTTGGTATCCCTATCCATTAATTACACAAATAACATAGTTAATATTTGTTTGTCTTTCACTACATTAATACTTCTATATACATCTTAGATTTGTATCAACGGTTATTTTTTTTAAATGTGAATCTTGTCAATTACGCGTATTAATTAAGGTTTTAAAATCAATTAACAAAGTTTCCTAAGTCCAATCCCTTTTTACCAAATTTGACAATCCCTAACCATTCGTACTACATTCCCTATAAATGTAATATTTAATAGATTTTATTTCAAATTAACGTACAACTTAATTTCCCTTAATTGAGATCTGATTCCCAATTTTTTTTTTAACATACTAAATGAATAAGTAACCTAAATAAAGGGTCACCTACTCACTTTATTTCATTTATAAGTTTACTACTTGCCCACTCATATATAAATCCCATATATAACACTAATTAATTTCCAATAACACTGCATTATCCAATTATCATAAATGTGTTCAATATATACTCCTTTTTACTTATAAATAATTTATGTTCTCTGTAAATTCTCATTCACTCTTCCGTTATTAAAATTAAAAATCATTAAGTAACGTTTCCTCCATAACAGTATTAAAATTACTTAACATTCAAGAGGACTTTATTTCAAATAAATGGATTGACCAATAAATTAGGTAATATATAATAATTGTTATTATACCCTTAAGATTTACGCTTGTTCTCTTCTATTTGGTTTATAGCCCAAGATAATATAACCAATCTAACTCCATAAATAAACTTATTTTATTACCAAATTGTACATAAATTTATTACCTTTTACATCCCACTATAAATCAGTGTAACCATTAATACCACTCATATTATCATTCCTTACACAATACTGATCTTATTTAATTACCATTAACTATCTATTTTGTATAATAATTAATTGTTTACATTTGTTACTTATATTTAGTTTTATAACCAAATGTATCATGCTTAAATAAAATGAATTGGAGTTTCATTTAGATTGTTGACAGTTGACTTGTATTAACATTGTTTCAGTCTAAATTTAGTTATCATTCCATTATAAAATTGCAATATTTTATTTCTTTCAATATTAACTCATAAAATATGATTAAAATAACAAAAATTTAACATCGAAAATTTATGGGTCGTTACACTCTTCCCCACTCAAAACTTTTCGTCCCCAAAAAGGGAAAAAGAAGAAATAAAAACAATACATCTTATCAAAACATTAACTTTATAAACAATTAAATTTACAAAATTAATTACTTTAAATAAGATATCCTAATTTATAACTATTTATCTTTTATATTTAAATTATGAAAGTTTGGAAAAAAAATTCTAAGTTCGAAATTTTCGGAAATTTTCGACAAAGTCTCCTTTGTACGGAGAGGTTCGGAAGAAAAATAAAATATTAATTATAACAATATATATCATATATTTTCAAAATAATATATATCCCAATACGAGAAAAAATAATAATTCTAAAACCCGTAATCCGAAAACGTACCTATTTGTTGGGCAATAGCGCTTATTTTATGGAACTAAAAGCAATAGCAATTGCTTCCATAACCTGCATTTTACCTATATAATCCAAAGGGTTAACAATTTATAAAAAATGAAATATTTAGGTGGTTTCAATCACTAACAATAAATCAATACAACAATCATCAATTTCAATAAACAACATACACAATACAAAACAACCATTCAATCAAACAAACAAATAGTTGTTCGGGTTCAAAAATTTTAAATTGCATGGAATGAAGAATAAACTACTAGCGCATCATTTACTCAGCAGCCTTGGATAAAACTAAATAGATTATTCATTCATCCAAATCCAAATTTAAAGTATCTTACCCCCAAACAACCATAAACCAAACAAGCAACAATTCCAAATAATAAATCAAGCTCATTCTTATAAATCTCATTTATAACTTTACATTTATTTCTCATAACTTTTATCTCCATTCATTAATTTAGTGTTTATTACAATTGTTTGCACTTATACTTATATATATAATTCATTTTTCTCTTTTCATTTCAAATTGCATAACTTCATTTGTTTATAGCATTCATGAGCAATCGATTTCTTAGCACATTAATTTAAGTCTACACTTATATATTTACTGCATTCATCTTTTCTTCTTATTTTATTAATAAGTAGCTTCAATCCTTTAGTTAAGTTTGTTATCTTCCATATATACTACTTAATTTTATTTATTTTCTTCCATTTATAATACCTACCTTTCTATTTCAATTAGTAGTCTTTTCAATTACACTTAAGATTATAATATTACAACATCAAATTCCTATTTATTACGGAATTTCATTAATTACTTTCATCACCTCAAATTTATTACTTGTACAATATCTATTACATTTTCTTATTAACATTTCAACTTTTCATATTTGGTAATATATATATATATATATATATATATATATATATATATATATATATATATATATGCTTTTAAAGAATGTAATTGAAAGTTATACAAGTTCTCATTTCTTTTAATTAATTCGTTGTTCAATAAATTTTTACCTTTTCCTTTTAAGTTAAAATTTCAACTTCCTTTTTATGTCCTTTATAACTTAGCCTTAAATCTCTTACCTAAATTAGAGTTTTCAATTATTAATTACTTACCTTTCATTTCACAACAATAATTGAAACAATTAATTATTGGAAATTTAAGAATTTAATACCAGGTTAAATTTTCAATTTATTTTAAAACAATAGATAAATATATTCTTACAACTTATATATCTCTAATTATATTTGAAACAATTCAAAATTTATATATTTTTCAAAAATTAATCTGCAGTTGAACTACTACAGTGGCCTTCCCCCATCGAAACTCGAAAATGAAAGTCGATGATGCGGCCTCCATCACCGAAATTATTTTCCAGCGATAGAGAGGAAAGTACAAAACTTATTTTCTCCAAAATCTTCTTTAAAACAATTCTTTCGAATTATAATAAATATTTATATCAGAATGCACTTATAAACAATATTATTATATTCCAAAATTTATTCGAAAGAAATTTCAAAACCCCGGATCTTAAGGTCTAAATTTCCCAAATTCCATTTATTTTATTTTTCAATCTTATTTCTATTATTATTTATACACTTTATTACCTAACAACCAATCTATTGCAGCCAAATATAGATATCATTTGAAAAATTTTATTTTATATAGAAAATATAATAGGCAAAATTATTTCATTCACCTATATTAAAAACAAATATTATGTCGGTCTGTCCTATTAACTGTTTAGAAATCCCTATTGATGTCATAGCGTCCCATGCACCAACCAGAATTTATAAATACAAAACGGAACAGATTAACACAATATTAAAACCTTTTTTACAACACTAACAAATACGCTCTCTCATATATATACACTCAGCGACTCCCATAGGGTATTACTACTCTATTAGTAAAGAGTCAAACCCCACAAAGCTAAGGTTTATCGCTAAACCAAAGCTCTGGTACCAGATGTAACGTCCCACCTTTTCGCACACTTTAAATCGACACACATGCCAATTCAAACCATACGGAAGGGCGGATTGTTATGGGGTAAATAAGATAAACACAGAGAAAATGAAGAAAGAAGAAAAAACCAAAATAGAATCTTGCAGCGGAACGATAAAATATAATAATAAATATACAGTTCATAAAACTGTTTACAAAACATTTGATTTTTCTTTATACAATAAATATCAGAGTTC
The DNA here is from genome assembly GCA_030765085.1 of Allium cepa. Taxonomy (NCBI): domain Eukaryota; kingdom Viridiplantae; phylum Streptophyta; class Magnoliopsida; order Asparagales; family Amaryllidaceae; genus Allium; species Allium cepa. The sequence goes on from CM060941.1 coordinate 835,161,312, forward strand.
ACATACTAATAAATATCAATTCAGCAGAATCAAATGGTGTAGTGGAATAATATAATATATAGTAATACTACAAATCTTCGTCTTCGTCCTCAAGAATAAAATCTTCAAATCCTGAAAGGCTCGGACTGACCCGAGCGAATTGAAAAGACAAAACACTCGAGTCAGAACTAAAAGATCTTATGTAAGTTAAATCAATAGAGATAAATATGAGTGCAGTAACTTAAGAGATGCTCGAGATTTACATCTCCTAAAGATCCGTTAAACTATCTATTATGTAGTATATTTCGCTATTATACTAGTGTCTAATTGTAAAATAAACTTACTTTCAAATAGCATTACGGCTTTACATTTTCCACCTTAACACAGTTATATATTCCCATAGTCTATACAGTACCGTAATCTCCCCCGTACTGGGCGTCGTCAGAGGGCACTCCATAGGTATGGTACAAAACCAAAATCGTATAAGGCACGCTAGGGTAGGTGACACGGCACAACTAGGCAATGCTAGGGTAGATATACCAATTGCTATCGGACTGGTGGTAACGCATAGCTGCAGCTACCGCCCACCTCGAACAAACACCCCCAAAATCAAAAAAACTAAAGGTGGCCACCGAATCAACCCAAAGTCAGAGTATAGTATCGAAGGGATGTGTCCGATAAAGGGCGCTAACCCCCTTGGCCCGAGAATCGCTTCTGTTTTAGCCATCTTATGCCAACTCACAGGAGTCGGGTTCATGTATTTACCTCAAAGGAAACGCCGCCACCATCCTACTTCATTCTGGAATCTCCACCGCGTACATGGTTGTTAAAGTGGTTTGCGGAGTTGGCAGAGAGTATGACAACTTCCGATCCCGGTCTCTTCAACAACCAAACGTTATTTTTACACCATGGTCTTATCAAAATAGTTTGACTTTCAAAACCAGAATATATACCCATTTCAAAACCATATAATACGATACCATTTTTTGTTTTAAAAACCAAATAAATTTGATATCATTTATAAACCCAAATCAGTATAATATCATCTTTATTTCACATATATCTTTTCCAAAATCATACTGCTTTAAAATTTATAATATCTGAAACTCAAACATTTGAATTATAACTTTCAAAACATAATACTTCGAAATTCATAGCTTTAAAATCATAACTTTCAAAACTTAAATGGTTTGGATATTCAACAGTATATAAAATAAAACAGTTGAATTTAAAATTTCTTTATAAAGTAAATAATTTCCACGCCTTTACTATTTTATTTACTTTAAATTCAGTCTAAACCCATAACCTTTATATTCACTTTCAGTTTGAATAAAAACACTTCGATTTCAATACTTTCAAACTTTGAGTATAGTGACGCCCCACTCCGAGAGCCTCGTTAACAAAGAGTATTACATAGATAATACTGTCGGCTAACGCGGACAATAGAGTATAATGGAAGCGACCATGTGTAATCTTACCTTAACTATTCACTAAATACGTCGAAAAGTAGAATCACATTAAAATTCGACCTATTCAATAAATATTTAAAGCAAAACTACAATGGCTATAGGATCTATCAGAAGAAAATATAACAACTCAAATGTAATTCACATCACAGAACAGTCGATCATAATATACACATAAACAGATACACAACAGAGTATACAAAATAATACATGTCAAGTGGTACCACAGACAACAATATACAGACGAGACGAGAAAAAAATATAAATATCAGAGTTACAACAGATAAGGACCACAAAAGACGCTATAACAAAATGAAGCTAGCGAATAGTCCATGCGGAAGCAAAATAGGCTATGTCCAAAAGCACCTAACCTGAAACAACTCGGTCTGACCCGAGTATAAAATACACGGGTCAGTCTAGATAATCAGTTAGATAAACTGAACAATAATAAACCTGCAAGGTCATACAGTATAACAAATATCTCTAGAGGAGGTAACACAATCATCAACAAGAGATGAATCATATAGAACAAGCCTCATATCATCGGCAACATATAGAAACAAAGGATACAAATATCCCAAAACAAGCCAAAAAAGCAATAACAAATACCAATAAGGTATACAAGTTCCACAAGGTAATCGTTATACATCATGCGGCTCAAACATACCAACACGATGGGCGATACCAAGGGAATATAATATCAATGAAACATATGATTGCTCGAGCTCAGTACTGTCCAACAAGGATCCATAACCCCGAAGGCTCCAAACCCAAGTATCACCCATGCGGCACATAAGGCCAACATCAGAGCGAAAATATATAGGGCAACAAACCCGAAGGCACACACCCGAAGGCAACATACCCAAAGGCAACAAACCTAGGAAGAAAGTCCGAAGACACCATCCCAGAGGCAACAAACCGTAGTGGTGAAGGTCGTAGACCCAGTACTGGACACCATTAACTGGCGGAATGTGTCACAACTCTCGAAAAGGAATTCGAAAAGTGTTAACGTATGTCCCATAACCACTCGTTCGCACTAAACGGTTTACTATCCGTCAACCACTTTCACACTCAAAGCAGTACAATTTTACCTCATATCATCGGTAAACTAAACCCGAAGGTCAAAACGATCAATTGAATAGGTCGGGGATTAATCGAAAGGTTAAACGCACAGATTCATGGTCCGTGTTTTGCCCAACCATTTAATCACCCTTCCACTTCGCTCGACGTGCGAAAGTGTGTGTTTTAAATAGAATTTATAAATAGGAGAAACGAGCTTTTAAATGCGATTCGAGAGATTATTTTATAAAAAACCCGTGGATGAAGTCAAGAGTAAGTTATCAAAGCCAAATATGTAATAACAACCACTAAAAAGCAACTTGAATCGATAAAATCCGGAAAACAAATCAAAATATGCAAAAACAGGCCAAACAGGGCAAATAGAGCAGGTCGGTCGACCGGACTACAGGGCTCGGTCGGCCGGCCAGATGCAGGAAACCAAATATGGCACGGGGCAGCAGGTCGGTCGACCGAAGCCTGCGCTCGGTCGGCCGAAGGCTGTTTTCCAGCACTTCCTTCCCTTATCAAATGAAATTCCATATTCTTTCCAATCCAAAACAATGGCACATGCATACTTGTTAGGAACTCATGCCCAACATCAATGAAATCAAGAGAAGTAGATGTGAGTTCAAAACTCACCTTTTTACACAAAACAAAGAAGATGAAGAAGCACAAATGCAAGGAATCAACCAACTACACTCCACTTCAACACTACAAGCTTCAATCTAGAATCAAAGCAAGTATTTCCTAAGTTAGGGTTAGGAAATTACTGAAATTGAAGAGGAGAAGAGATGGAGAAGATGGAGATGAACTTACCAATGGATTACCTTTGATTTTGGAGCAAGAATCAAGTTTACAAGAAGAACTAGGGCTTGCTAACTTCTATTTCCACTTCCTTTCCCCCATTTCAGTTTTTAGCTTAAGAAATGAAATGAAATGAAGAGAGATGAGGGGAAGGGGCTGAAGTAGAAGGGTTAGTTAAGCTAGTGGGCTGAACCCAAACCCAAAACCCAATAGAAAAAGTAGCCAAAATTCACAAACTCCAAACATATCAAAGATTATACTCAAAAAGATCGCAAACGCCATTTTGGAACCAATGGAGGTAGTTTCGAGTTCCAATTCGGCCATTTGCAGAAAGTAACATTTCGGACCAAAATCCGACTAACGACGCTACATTCAAATTAAACATTTAAATATAAAATCGTTAAATATGCGGGTTGTTACAGATCTCCCCTCCTTACAAAATTGCGTCCCCGCAATTTCTAGAGACGATATTTGTAACAACTACATACATACAATCAATCAAAAGAAAAGAAAATAAGCTTGAGATGAAAAGACATACTCACCGTTTCAAAGCAAGGAAAGAAAACCTGGATAAGATCGCTCAATAAATTCTCTGGTTTCCCAAGTACAGTCATTGGGATTAGCGGACCATTGAACTTTAACGAGCGGCACGTCCTTGTGCCGAAGGTGTCGCACCTCCGTGCCAAGCACGCGAATAGGTTGCTGTACAATAGATAAGTCCGGTGAGACCTCAAGCTCTTGCAAATCAGGAGAAGTAATAACAGAATCCGACTCCCGAAGACACTTCCGAAGTTGCGAGACGTGAAACACGTCACGAATGCCAGATAAATGAGCTGGAAGTGAAACTCTATAAGCCACAGGGCCAATACGTTTAGTAATAGAAAACGGTCCTATATAACAAGGAGCCAATTTCCCAGTCGCACTGAAACGCATAACCCCTTTCAAAGGAGAAACACGAATAAAAACAAGATCACCAATCGAGAACTCGAGAGGCTTCCTACGGTTGTCCGCGTAGGATTTCTGGCGACTCTGTGCCTCTTTCATTCTCAACCGAATAAGATCAATCTTCTCAGAAGAATGACGAACAAAGTCCGGGCCAAGAATAAGCTTCTCCCCAAATTCCAACCAACAAGAAGGTGATCGGCATGGCCTTCCGTATAAGGCTTCGAAAGGAGCCATACCAATACTAGATTGAAAACTATTATTGTAGGAGAATTCTACAAGAGGTAGGTGATCCTCCCAACTACCACCGAAATCGAAGATACAAATACGGAGAAGATCTTCCAAGATACGATTCACCCGTTCAGTCTGTCCGTCAGACTGCGGATGATAAGCTGTAGAAAAGTTAATCCTTGTTCCCAAAGCTTGCTGAAGACTCTTCCAAAAATGACTCGTGAATAAAGGATCACGATCACTCACAATATAACTAGGAACACCGTGAAGTCTCATGATTTCCTTGACATATAACTTAGCCAAAAGCGAAGCAGTCCTATTAGACTTAATAGGGACAAAATGAGCAGACTTAGTGAGGAGATCAACAATAACCCAAATACTAGAATGACCCGATCTCGAACGAGGTAGGTCGTCTATGAAATCCATAGAAATTTGATCCCACTTCCACAATGGAATCTCAAGGGGCTGAAGAAGACCCGAAGGACGCTGATGCTCGGCTTTAAAACGCTGACAAGTTATGAAATTGCTCACATAACTCGCCACATCGCGCTTCATACCTTCCCAATAATAAAGACGACGCATATCGGCATACATCTTGCTACTACCGGGATGAATGGTATACTTAGAACGGTGACAATCATCAAGAATGTCATGCCTAAGTGAAAAATCAGAAGGCACAAAAAGACGGTTCTTCTTACGAAGACACCCATGAGAATCAATGCTAAAATCTTGCAACGCCTCATCACAAGATCCAGAATCACAAAGCTGAATAAGATGCAACAAATTAGGATCACACCGCTGAGCATCGGCAATACGATCCAATAAAACAGGTCGAGCTCCCAAACTAAATAATAGAATAGGAGAATCAGAAGATGAATCTCGATCACGAATTTCACAAAAAGATAGAGTTTCAAGAATATCCCATTCGGCAAACATCATGGAAATAACAGCCGAATGTTTGCGACTAAGCGCATCTGCAACACGATTACCCTTACCAGGGGTATATTGGATATCAAAGTCATAAGAGGCAAGAAACTCGAGCCAACGTTGTTGTCTCATATTGAGTTCCTTCTGAGTGAACAAATACTTCAAAGATTTATGATCGGTATAGAGAATGAAGCGCTCGTCCAATAAATAATGTCGCCAAATCTTCAAGGCAAAGACAATGGCGGCAAGCTCAAGATCATGAGTGGCATAGCGAACTTCATTCGGACGTAGTTGCCTAGAAGCATAAGAAACTACCCGATCCTTCAGCATAAGCACAGCACCGAGACCACTACCACAAGCATCGGTGTAGACAACAAGATCATGATTCCCTTCGGGAACCACAAGAATAGGAGCATTAGTGAGAAGTTCCTTCAATGTCAAAAAGGAAGCTTCACACTTGTCGAACCAATCAAAATGAATGCTTTTCCGAGTAAGGCAAGTGAGAGGAAGCACAACACGGGAAAAATCCTTAATGAATCGACGGTAATAACCCGCCAATCCAAGGAAACTACGGATCTCATGCACATTCTCAGGCCTCTTCCAATTCTGGATGGCTTCGATCTTTGAGGGATCGACAGAAATGCCATCGGAAGATACAACATGGCCTAAGAACTTAAACTTATTCTCCCAAAAGTGGCACTTGGAGAATTTGGCTCTAAGCTGATGACGACGGAGAGTACTCAAGACAATTCTCAAGTGATTAGCATGCTCGGCTTCAGACTTAGAATAAATAAGGATATCATCAATGAAGACAAGCACGAACTTATCGAGATATTCCCGGAATACCCGATTCATGAGATCGACAAAGAAAGCAGGAGCGTTCGTCAAACCGAACGGCATAACGAGCCACTCAAAAGAACCATACCGAGTGCGGAAAGCGGTAAGAGGTATGCTATCCTCCGCGACTCGTAACTGATGAAAACCTATGGCAAGGTCAAGCTGAGAAAAGACCTTAGCGCCACTCAGTAGATCGAACATATCATCGATCCTAGGCAATGGATACCTATTTCTGATGGTCAACTCGTTAAGCTTGCGATAGTCAATGCAAAGCCTAAGAGTTCCATCAGACTTCTTCACAAAGACGACCGCGGATCCCCATGGAGAAAAACTAGATTGAATCAATTGCTTGGATTCAAGCTCTAAAAGCTGCTTCTTGAGTTCCTCATTTTCCTTTGTAGACATCCTCGTGGGAGGACGACTAACTGGCTGCGCGCCTGGAATGAGATCAATGCGGAACTCAATTGCCCGTTTGGGTGGCAAACCCGATACAGGCTCAAAAACATCAGAAAAGTCACAAGCAATAGGAATACGTGATATATCATCACCATCTTGCGAATCAAGAGAATACAAAACCATTTCGGAATTATCCGCATCCCGAAGAACAAGAGATAACTGAGTAGGCGAATCCGGATGTCGAAGATACAAAATTCTCTCCGAACAAATAATCCTGGCATCATATCTCACTAGCCAGTCCATACCCAAAATCATATCAAATCCCAGACAAGAAATAACGTGCAGATTCGCACGAAAAGAAAAACCACATAAAACAATCTCAACATCATCACAAAGCAAACTAAGGGTCGCGGATCCCCCAATTGGATTCGCAATCCTTAAAGAAGTAACCATACAAGAAACATCCAAAGATAAATCATCAACGAGCTTTTTCGATACGAAAGAATGTGAAGCACCCGTATCGAAAAGAACTCGAATACTATGATCATGAAATAAAATAAAACCCTCCAAAATAGATGGAGAAATACCTTTGGATTGAGATGAACCTCCAGAAGCATTAGCCACATTGAGCTTGCCAGATTTTGCATTAGCAGGAGCAGTAGGACAAGCTGAAACATGATGACCTTCCTTCTTGCAATAACGGCAGAAGAGAGGCTTAGGACAATCTCGAATAATATGATCCGAAGAACCACAATTGAAACACTTTCGAACGAAGGGTGTTCTGGAAGACTGAGGCTGAGAACTAGGACCACCAGTCTTCTTCTTCTTAGAAGGAAAATACCTCTTCTGAAACGGAAACGCCCTCTTGTTGGGGTTCTTGGAAACCTCAACATCAACATCACTATCACACTCCTTCTTGATAGCTTCGAGATGAAGTGCCGAATCAACCAATTCCTCGAATGAAAGCTTAAGCTGGAGCAACAAGGACTTTCTTAAGGTATTTCTTAAGACCAGAGACAAACTTCAAATTCTTCTTGTAAGAAGTGCCGATGAATTCAAGACCATATTGAGATAAAGCCTCGAATGATGCAACATACTCAGAAACATAAGATTTCCCTTGCTTCAACTCAAGGAAGCGACGGGTTAATAAAACTTTTTCAGACTCAGGAACGAACTTGAGTTCAAATCATCCTCGAAACTGAGTACAAGAAAGAGTAGACTCATCAATCTCGGCTACAAGAAGCTCATACCAATCAAGAGCACGCTCTTGTAACAAACTAGAAGTCACAAGAACTCTATCATGGTCGGAAAGATCCATACGAGAAAAGATACGTTCGCATGTGCGAGCCAAGCTTGGACTTCAAGAACAGACTCGGAGCCCTTAAACGGCTTTCCTCCAAGATGAGCAAAATCACTGCACTGACGTGCAAAAGCAGACTTGCGAGGTGGAGACACTCGAGGAGGAACGGGAGGCTGAGTGCTCCTAAACAACTCCAAAAACTGATCGGCAGACATATAAACGCCATCCGGATGTGAGCCACTAGATTGCCTAGCATCCGAACGTCGACCTCTGCCTCTTCCAGACATAAGCTGAAAGTCAAGATAAGGAAAAGATTATTCACAAGGCAGATATTTCAATATGGGATACTACGGAATAATCCTAGACGTATTCCCAAATACTATCTAGCCTTGATGGGATAAAGAGACACGATGATTCAAAGATTTGTATCACTTGTACACTTTGATGTACCATAATATGTGCATCTATTCTGTGTTTATCATATTTTGTTCTGAACTCAGCTCTGATACCATGCTGTGACGCCCCACTCCAAGAGCCTCGTTAACAAAGAGTATTACATAGATAATACTGTCGGCTAACGCAGACAATAGAGTATAATGGAAGCGACCATGTGTAATCTTACCTTAACTATTCACTAAATACGTCGAAAAGTAGAATCACATTAAAATTCGACATATTCAATAAATATTTAAAGCAAAACTACAATGGCTATAGGATCTATCAGAAGAAAATATAACAACTCAAATGTAATTCACATCACAGAACAGTCGATCATAATATACACATAAACAGATACACAACAGAGTATACAAAATAATACATGTCAAGTGGTACAAGAGACCACAATATACAGACGAGACGAGAAAAAAAATATAAATATCAGAGTTACAACAGATAAGGACCACAAAAGACGCTATAACAAAATGAAGCTAGCGAATAGTCCATGCGGAAGCAAAATAGGCTAAGTCCAAAAGCACCTAACCTGAAACAACTCGGTCTGACCCGAGTATAAAATACACGGGTCAGTCTAGATAATAAATCAGTTAGATAAACTGAACAATAATAAACCTGCAAGGTCATACATTATAACAAATATCTCTAGAGGAGGTAACACAATCATCAACAAGAGATGAATCATATAGAACAACCTCATATTATCGGCAACATATAGAAACAAAGGATACAAATATCCCAAAACAAGCCAAAAAGGCAATAACAAATACCAATAAGGTATACAAGTTCCACAAGGTAATCGTTGTACATCATGCGGCTCAAACAGACCAACACGATGGGCGATACCAAGGGAATATAATATCAATGAAACATATGATTGCTCGAGCTCAGTACTGTACAACAGGGATCCATAAGCCCGAAGGCTCCAAACCCAAGTACCACCCATGCGGCACATAAGGCCAACATCAGAGCGAAACTATATAGGGCAACAAACCCGAAGGCACACAACCGAAGGCAACATACCCGAAGGCAACAAACCTTGGGAGAAAGTCCGAAGACACGATCCCAGAGGCAACAAACCGTAGTGGTGAAGGTCGTAGACCCAGTACTGGACACCACTAACTGGCGGAATATGTCACAAATCTCGAAAAGGAATCCGAAAAGTGTTAACGTATGTCCCGTAACCACTCGTTCGCACTAAACGGTTTACTATCCGTCAGCCACTTTCACACTCAAAGCAGTACAATTTTACCTCATATCATCGGTAAACTAAACCCGAAGGTCAAAACGATCAATTGAATAGATCGGGGATTAATCGAAAGGACAAACGCACAGATTCATGGTCCGTGTTTTGCCCAACCATTTAATCACCCTTCCACTTCGCTCGACGTGCGAAAGTGTGTGTTTTAAATAGAATTTATAAATAGGAGAAACGAGCTTTTAAATGCGATTCGAGAGATTATTTTGTAAAAACCCGTGGATGAAGTCAAGAGTAAGTTATCAAAGCCAAATATGTAATAACAACCACTAAAAAGCAACTTGAATCGATAAAATCTGGAAAACAAATCAAAATATGCAAAAACAGGCCAAACAGGGCAAATAGAGCAGGTCGGTCGACCGGACTACAGGGATCGGTCGGCCGGCCAGATGCAGGAAACCAAATATGGCTCGGGGCAGCAGGTCGGTCGACCGAAGCCTGCGCTCGGTCGGCCGAAGGCTGTTTTCCAGCACTTCCTGCCCTTATCAAATGAAATTCCAAATTCTTTCCAATCCAAAACAATGGCACATGCATACTTGTTAGGAACTCATGCCCAACATCAATGAAATCAAGAGTAGTAGATGTGAGTTCAAAACTCACCTTTTTACACAAAACAAAGAAGATGAAGAAGCACAAATGCAAGGAATCAACCAACTACACTCCACTTCAACACTACAAGCTTCAATCTAGAATCAAAGCAAGTATTTCCTAAGTTAGGGTTAGGAAATTACTGAAATTGAAGAGGAGAAGAGATGGAGAAGATGGAGATGAACTTACCAATGGATTACCTTTGATTTTGGAGCAAGAATCAAGTTTACAAGAAGAACTAGGGCTTGCTAATTTCTATTTCCACTTCCTTTCCCCCATTTCAGTTTTTAGCTTAAGAAATGAAATGAAATGAAGAGAGATGAGGGGAAGGGGCTGAAGTAGAAGGGTTAGTTAAGCTAGTGGGCTGAACCCAAACCCAAAACCCAATAGAAAAAGTAGCCAAAATTCACAAACTCCAAACATATCAAAGATTATACTCAAAAAGATCGCAAACGCCATTTTGGAACCAATGGAGGTAGTTTCGAGTTCCAATTCGGCCATTTGCAGAAAGTAACATTTCGGACCAAAATCCGACTAACGTCGCTATATTCAAATTAAATATTTAAATATAAAATCGTTAAATATGCGGGTTGTTACAAGTATTTAATAAATTTCGAAACTAAGGTTGGGAATTTCTATTTAATAATTCATTGTCCTATTATTTAGTTTTGAAACGTTTACATAATAGATCCATAACCATTTAAAATAAAACCCAATTTATTAACACTAAATATTTCCTTCCATTTATTTATACTAGAATTATTCATTTAATTTATCTTGAATAAAAATCCAGCTATAAATATCATACCTTTAAAATTTCCAAGATTAATAAGTTTTCACCAAATTGTGGAGTTTAATTTTTAAGTAAGCCCAATTCCATATAAATTTCCAATATAATTTCCAATCTTAATCAATTTGAACTATTTAAAACTCTATATATATATATATATAATATCTTAAACATGTACTTAATCATAAATATAAATTATCAAACTCCATTTTTCAACTTATTTATTTCCATTTAATAAATTCATAGATAGCTTAAATTCAATAATTTAACTATATACATATATATAAAATAAGATTTTATATAAGATCAAAATTAAAATTTATTAAACCGCATCCTATCCAAAGAATAGAAATCATTTCAAAAATAATTATATATATATATACCGCGGTGCCTGTATATAATTTTCTATCCTATGGTCAAGTGATACTGATATTTATCATTTCAATCCGCAAATTTAAAATTAAAAAAAAACAATTGTATATCATTTCAAACCGCAATTCCGAATGAAATGAGAATGCATAAGACCTTGTAGTTTATATAATATAGAACACACCATCCATTCACCCAACATCAATCATCAACCAATTTTATTTCAATCATCGTCAATTTAAACAAACATCAATAGAGCATATAAAATATAACAGGTATCGACGAACAGTTTATATTCAAAATAAATAAATAAATAAATAACTGTTTAACTAGCAATTTATATGCAAAATAAATAAATTTTAACTGTCAATTTATATGCAATAATAAAATTAATTAACAGTTAAATTAAATAAATGTGATTTAACTAAGATGATGAAAAAATATATGCAAAACAGTCATAAATAAATTTCTACCCATATCTTAAATCAATTTAACAAACATAAGAAAACTTAGAAGTTGTGAGTGGGTTAAAACACTCACCTTTTGAATTTAAATTGAATTAAAATTCAATTTAAACCCAAAAATTGGACAGTCTCCAAATTCATCCAAACCGATGTCAAAAGATCCAGAATTTTATTACGATCCTAACAAAAAAAATCCCGTGTGAAGCGGAGTTTGTATGAGAAAGTTACACGTGTTAAATCGCTTGAAAACAAAATTAATTTAAACAATCAAATAAACATACCTAACAAAAATGTAAGCCACGTCAGCAAAAGCTTTAGCACGCTACAGGACCTCGTTCTTCTCTAGTACGAAAAATAAAAAAAAATCATTTTTATAAAAGAATGCTTTTGGAGTTGCAAGAGTAAGAGCTTTTGAGTATGAGTTGTTAGGAGAAACGAAATGTAGAAGAAGAAGTAAGATGTAGGTTATTTATAATTAGGAAATGAATGTGGAGTGTAACAGCCCGCAAAACCGTACCCCTTGAGTCAACACTATTCTACAACAATCAACTCAAGTTGTACAGAAATACAAACCATTTGGGTTAAAGAAGAAGAGGTAGAAGAAGAAAATAGAAAACAATAACAGAATCTAACCATCCCAGCGGAATAAAGTATAATAGATAATATATGATCTTTACTCAAAATCAAATATATATGTTTACATATTTTACATCATCAGAGTACATCAATCTCAGCTCAACATCCATAACATACACATGGATACACAACAACACAACACAGCAGAATATATATATATATATATATATATATATATAAACTAGTACGGAAGTACGTATCGTCATCCAGCTTGTCTCCTGAGCTCTACAGCATCATATCCTGTATCCTATAATACTCGGTCTGACCCGAGCATTACAGTTAAATAACACCCGAGTCAGTCTGGAATACCAGGGTGAGAAAATCACATCCAATTGATTATTAAAGTTTCAAAAATCCTTTGAAAAACAAAAGCATCTCGTAAGACCACGCCACAAATAAACATGTTGGGTTTTTACCTTACGATAGCTAAAACAATTTTTATAGAAATCCACTGATATTATAATAGGGTCTATATACAAATACTTATAAAATTGCCGAAATTGTTACATTATTAAATTCCAGCTACTAGCCACAAGTGGGTAATACAAACAAAACTCGTACAAGGCTCGTAGGGAGAATGGATTTCCAACCAATGACAAGGCACTAGGGTACCACCTGTCACAGTACGGGGCCTAGATCACCGTACCGAGGAGTACGCCCGCATCCCTGCAACACAAGGCGGGAACTATCCCTTACTGGATAATCCCGAGTGAGATCACCCCGCGGTTGGGATCAGCAACCGCCCACTAAGCCGAAATAATAAAAAGGGACATCTAGACTGGAATGACCTCACCCTGCTTGGGTGCTACCCACCTAGCCTTGCTGCATAACCCCTGATTTTCAGTCATTCCCATTTGATGAGGCTTGAGGCTAAGCGTTACCTTTAATAACAATATCCCTTAGAATGCCCATCGTCCACCTGTCGATGTTTCGCAAGCATTCATCCACACAAGTCCGTCCCGGGTTCGAACGGAACCGAAGGCACTATTCCTACTACATCCATTGGAAATATCCTCAGGATTAGTAGCGACTAGCCCTTGCACTTCACTGCTCCATCTTCGAATCTAAAATCGTTTACACGAAACGTACAGATCGGATGGAAGTGGTTTTCGAGAAATTAATCTCGATCCCGGTCTCTTCGAAACGATCAACGCAGTTGGCCAATATTGATAGTCGGTTATTTAACTATCAATTAACATTCACAAACATCCATCAAACAATAAATAATTTCCCAAATTATTTATTCACCTCAAAAATACCTTCATAAGATATATTTCTATTTTCAATCCTTTGAAAACAGTTTCAAAACCATCTTTCTTTTCAGAATCAACTTTCCCAAATATTTCCTATCGCCTCTGAAATCATCAGGCACAAAAATAGATTTTTAAAATAATTTAAAACACTTTACTTTGAAATATATACTTTAATACATTTATTTTAAAAAGTACTTCAATAATTTAATAAAAATACATACCATATGAATATTTGAAAATTAGGTTACTTAATAAAATATACAACCAGTTTACAGTTTTAAAACAAATACTAATTCAATCTTTAAATAATGATTGCTATAATAGATTAAAAAGAAATACTTACTTTAGAAATTAAATATTAGAAATAATAAATTTTACAAAATTTGCTTTCTATAAAAACAACTTTAAACCATCAAATAAAATTTTAAAGATTTACTTTCTAAAACATATACTTGGCTATCAAGAGAAAATCCCAACTTCAATCACTTAAATCAATTTCCCCAAATTGATTTCCAATTTATTTTATTTGAAATAAATTTCTTTAATTACCCAATTCATTTCAAAATTCATTAATTATGTACTTAATTATTATTGTTATTATTTTCTATTTGGTTTTAAATCTTTTAACTGAAATATATAAATTTCAGCTTTTTCCAATTTCTTCTTTATTCTTCTAGAATAATTTAAATCCTAAATTTAAAATAATTGTTTTATTCTTTTAAACAGTAACATTGAAGTTTAAGTTTTTTTCTTAACTTTCTGTTTATTCATAAATTTCTTTCCATACACATAATTTATTAATTAGCGTTTTGAAAACGCTAATATTCTTATCCAATTCATTTTAGTTTATTTACATTCTTTATAATTATTTTCTTAAAAATTTACTCTTTTTATTATTTCTTTCCAAAAATCCAATGCTATATAATTTGATAACTCAGAGTCCAGAATATATCCAAGCAACTATAGCATTCAATATTTCAATATAATTCATCACAGAATATCCACAAAGCAACAGAGAATAAATAAACAATATACATATATGATGAGGGACCCAGTTGGATCCCTCCAACCTGTTTTTCCCTGCATCCACAGACGTTAGCACAACATAAATACCAATCCAAAATATACCATACTACAGCCCATCAATCAATTCAGCCATTCAAACAATTATTTAAATTTAATCATTTAAATTTAAACTTATAATCAACTGAGTGAGGTTAACTCACCTTTGATTTCCGTTTTAGCAACCCGACCCAAACCTTCTTGTTTTCTTCCGATTCAGACCTTGTAAAAACATTTTACATTTTATTAACACTTAAAGTAATCGAACAGTCAGTTACCATTTATTAATAAAATTTCAACTAATTTTCCTTTAATAAATTATTATTTTATTATTATTATTATTATTATTTATTTTGTGCCTAAGATAATTAAATAGATTAGTTAGACAATTAATCTCCATAATACATTGGTTTAAAATTAACTAGTACGTGAAAATATGTATATATATTTTTATATAGATAATTTACTTTTATACATATTTTTCTTTGGAAATTTATAGAGATTCATAATCAAACTTTATATAGACCTTCAAACACTTTAGAACTCCTTATTTCCCTTTCATCCATTTTTTTAAGTAATTAAGTTAAATTTGCATATATGTATATAACTCCCTTTTCAATTCCACTTTAAATCTGATTACAATAACAGTATATAACCTCATTTCCATTTTTTTTTCAAATCAGACAAACTCCTATTTTTAATTTAATATGAAATTTTAACCTTGTCAAAATATATAAGTTAATGTGACTTTATATGCATAAAAAAATTGTAAAATAGATTAAAGAAAACGGCAATACCTCGCTAAACTCTCGACCGAAATCGACCTTCACCCAATCGATGTTGAACCCTCCAGAACGTCGATGTCGCACTCACAATCAACCACCAACCTTCGACACTTCACAAGGCCGCTGCTGCCAAGTCGAAAACTCCTCTCGCGTGCGCGAACTGGCAGGTATCCTTGGGTCGCGAAACCCTAATCGAACGAACGATTGATTCGTTCGTCAAATTAATTTCTTTTTTTTCTATGCGGCCATTATTTGATTATACAGAAGAAGGAATAAGTGATTTGTAAAAAAAATGAAGTAGCCCCTTATGTTTTCGATTTTGTGTAACCCCTTTTTTTTAATTAACCACAGCCGAAAGCTTCTTCTTGAAGCCCCCTTTTATTTTATTTTATTTTATTTTTTTAAGATTCGAGGATGTGTTATTTCTTCTGAAGCTCGGCTTAAAGAAATGGGAAAATAGGCGTGTTGAAGAAGGGATGAGGAAACTGTACTGGCAACTACAGTAATTCTGAAATGAAAGCAACAAAAGTTCGATGTGAAATAATTACGACCGCAGAGTAGGTTTACTAAGGAGTATTCTATTTAAGTTCCAAACGTCTCGATATAAATTTCACCGCGTTCATATATCGTGCTCTCACACCACAACTTCAAACACTCCGAAAATTGAAATCCGAGAATAACACACTGTTAATTTCAATTTTACAACTTCTATGATTTTCGGTGTTATCAATATAAATTTTACATGCCTTCAAACTATTTTTAACAGGCTTAAAATTCCATATTCAACATTTAGCTCAACTTCGAATTATTCAATTCAATAATTTGATTATCAAAATTGGTGATATTTGAAATTCAAGTTAAAATTAACTTTTAAGTATTTAAAATCAATTAAATATGCAAATTTTAAACACTCAAAAATTCCAGGTCATCACATTCCTCCCCCCTTAAAAGAATTTCGTCCCCGAAATCACTAGTTAGGAAGAATGATCCAATACCCGTTTACTATTCTCCCTAAAACCAAACAGTTCAACATCTAACCAGCTATCTTTTTATAAAAGACCCATTATCATCCTTATTAACTTCTCAACTCTCCCATAGTTTCAAATTATATTATTTGATTAACTATTCAAGTTTCAATTTAAAACCAACTCTTGTATTATCAAGTTTTTCTCAAAATTTTGATAACTCCCTAAATTTCCAAAAAATTTCGCCAGCGTCTCCTTTGCGCGGCTAGCTCGGTACAACTACAAAATGTCTTTACGGCCTTCCAAATCCAAAAAGAAAACAAAAAGCCAAGTGGCTCAATCCAAATCCCAATCAAATTTCACACCAAATTTAAATACATACCTTTTTTTCGAGCATTTCAAATTTATCTTCTTGAAACCAAAAAACCACTTCTCTTTTCCCTTTATATTACATGCATATCCCACTAAGCAGTAATATCCAATCACAACATTCCAAAACATTTTATTGACTTCCTCACCAAATGTCAATATCTATACATTCGAATATTAACTTGGAATATATTTGTAATATCAATTTCCCATTTAGAATTCGCCATTCTTCTTAAGTTTAGTGTAAACATTCTATATGTTCCTTATATTTATTTTCATCTCCCACTTTAGTTTATATCTATTCCTATTCACATTGATTCTTCCATTTTCATACAAATTCAATTTATCTTTAATTTCAAATAGTGAATTTTATTTCCCATTTATAACTAATTCATGTCATTATTTTAATTAGTTTCATTTACTAACTTATTTCAATTTTCAGTTTGAAATCGTTTTGCTGTTAACTAAATTTTCCAAAAATCTTCAGAAATTTTCTAACTCCCAAAATTTCTGAAATTTTTTGCCAGAGTCTCCTTTGTACGGAGGAGCTTTTGCAATTGACAAAAGAGATAAATATATATATATCGACCTACACGATCGGAAAAACCAAAAACAGTTCATATTTCCTATTTTTATTGTGTAGGCGTACCTTATTTAGCATTTTAAGCAAGCGGCTTATTATTTTTAGCAAATAGCACAACCAAATCCAGCCACACGGCTTCCAAGTACCTGTACTTACTCAATTTAAACATGTAAGTGCCCAATATATGCAATTTAACTATATTTCACTTAGTTGCAATGGTTAAAACATATGCATTCTAAAGAAATGCACATCCAACATTTTCCGAAAGCAATTTTTACAACCTTCATAGTAATTCACTATTTATTTATTTTTTGTATATTTTAATTATTTTAATTAAATTTTTGATATAAAAACTTATTTTATTTATTTTGAATGATAAACTTTAGTTTTGATATGAATTATCATTTCAAAGCATGACTAAAAAGAATATTTTCCAAAAAGTGAGTTTTTGGTCAAAATAGTCAAACTTTGACTTATATCTTAAAATTTTGAAATTTTGAAAATTTAAATTTTTTCTTTTGTTTTGGAAGTACATAAAATTTTAGGAAAACTGCTTTTTGTTTCGTTGGAAACGGATTTAAATTGTGAAAGTTATGTATATTTCAATATTGAGTGCAATTCGTTTATTCTGCAATTTTGTTATTTTAAATAGTATAAAATTTATTTTTCTTTGTCATACTTTTTTTAATATGTATTGATATGTTATTTTATGTATTTTTTTGTCTTTTAATATTTTTGAAGCGAGGTATGAATTTTTCTATAGCTACTTGTATTTTTCTTGTAATTTCCATGCCCTGTTTTCAATTTTTAAACATTTTCTCTAGTTCTTTTCTATTTTTATCCAATTTAATTATTTATTTTATTTTAGAAATGATAAATAAATTTTTTATTCAACAATTTTCTTTAGAATATTTTTAAAATGAAGTAGATATTTTTCCAAAGCCATTGATGTTTTAATTGTAATTTTTGAACCCTGTTTTCAATTTTTAAGCAATTTCCTTAATTCTTTTTATATTTTCTTTAAATTTAATTATATATTTTTATTTTATTTCACTTTGTTTCGGTTTTTAGATGTACTAGCTGAAGTTTATTTTGTTTTACTTGATTTAAAAGAAAAGGAAGTATGAAAGGTTTTAAAAGCTAAGAAACGTAAAGTCGTTTCACCGTTTCTTTTACCTTTTCTTTTTCAATCAATACGTCAATTTATTTTGGCCGTACCTTTCTCTATTCTTTTCAGCTGCATTCTCTTATCTTTTCCACGCAAATTTCATCCATTTCTCGAGGAAAAAACTCACGGCCATGGATGTCCAAAATTTTTTTGGTAAAGCTTTTTTTTCTTCTTGTTTTTGTGCTTTTCTAAGGGATTTTGTATATTGTTCTCAACTTCATGGCTCCACTCCTCCTCAACCAGATCTAGGCCAACCACCACCACTTTATTCTCTGATCATCATCCACCCTAAATCACCACCATGGCAGGCCAAGCAACCCCAAGGCAAGCACCACCACCACCAAAATCCACAAATCCATCACCTATGCACTCAAGCTGACCTAGTTTTGGTACCATCACCTTCATCCACCTTTTGCCGCCACTTCCACGACCACCACCAGCTCTGACTTGACCACCACCCCCTGGCACATCAGCCATCACCACCTGAGTCTCTGACCATGACCTTAGAGCCTATGGCCGAACCAAATTGTAGCATAGAGTTGTTGAAATTGCCTTGTAGTGTTGACTTGTTGCACCTATAAATCTCCACACTTTTAAACCATGATAGGCTGACCACTATGGACCCAAACCAGACCTTTATACATGCCTTGGATGTGCTATTTCAGTTCATAACTGAAGTATGTGAAGTTGGGAACAAGTGCAAAGCATTTGTCTTTGTTTTGGGCTTTGATTCCTAGTGTCATTTAGTGTAATTTGGCTTTGAAAAACTTATGTATTTTGAATTGTTTTGTTTATATGTATACAAGGCAATTATATTTGTCTCTCCACTCTCAAATCATGGTAGTGTTGTCGTTCCTTCGTTGTGTCTGTATCGTGTGCTTTGGTGTCATTCTCCAGCTTGCGACATGTGAGTTATTCTCACCAGACATTATATACTTATATAAGTAGTAAATTGACACCCAGTGTAACAACCCGCATATTTATTGAGTTTGTATTTAAATATTTTATTTAAAATATTAACTCGTTAATCGGATTTTGGTCCGAAAAGCTACTTTTTGCAAACGGTCAAATTAGGACTCGAGACCACTTCTATTGAGTTCGAAATGCCATTTAAAATTTTTTTTATATAAACATCGATAGGTTTGGAGTTAGTGAAATTTCACTAACTTTTCCCGCTTTGGACTTTGGGTTAGTTTAGCCTATTAAGCCCAAGTTCCAACCCTCTTCTCCTCACTCTTCATAAATTTTCTAACTAATCAAGCTTTGGTATTAATGGTGGAGGGAATGGGAAATTAAAATTCCAAAACTCAAATTCAATTGCAATCCATCTTTCTACTCCAAATTCAAGAAGAAGACATTGGATTCAAGCTTCTTGTGCTTAGATAGAAGAAGGATTGATTCTTGCTTGCTTAAAACTTCATTTTCATTGATATTTGGTGCAAAGGTGAGATTTTTATCTCACAATTCTAGCCTATAACCATATTGGACTGTTGGGAATGATTCCCTATCATTTTTGCATGCATGTTAGCATTTGGTTTGGATTGGATTGGCGAAAAACTCCAATTTTTAGCGTTTTGTTGAATTTTCTGCACTTGAGTCGTTCTGGCCATTTTTAGGTCGTTCGGAGTTAAGTCGTTCGTCCATAGGTCGTGAGTCGTTCACGAGTTAACCCTAGGTCGTTCTGGCCATTTTTAGGTCGTTCGGAGTTAAGTCGTTCGTCCATAGGTCGTGAGTCGTTCACGAGTTAACCCTAGGTCGTTTTGGCCATTTTTAGCTCGTTCGGAGTTAAGTCGTTCATCCATAGGTCGTGAGTCGTTTACGAGTTAACCCTTAAGTCGTGCAGCCCTTCAGTCACGCAACCCTTAAGTCGGTTACGAGTTATCCCGATAGGTCGTTGGACCCTTAACTCGTAGGTCGTTGGACCTTATCTCGTTAGGTCGCTCCTGGCCTAACCCTTAAGTCGTGCAGCCCTTCAGTCACGCAACCCTTAAGTCGGTTACGAGTTATCCCGATAGGTCGTTGGACCCTTAACTTGTGACGACCGCCCATGACTCCCGCACCAAATGAAGGAAATAATGCGCTAAAAGGTGTGCCAGGCAGCCATGGACGATAGTCAGGGTAAAACAAAACAGAAGAATCTCTATCGCATAACTCACAGCGCATGGATAAAATACAATAGAGAAATATAATATAGTGAAGCTCCATAGAACAGAACATCATCATATAAGCATCACAGTAGTTTCATACAATCATCTACTTAAATCCATACATGAAAGCCTCACTACAAATCACTCAACCAAATACAGCAGCGGATACCCAGTACATATAGTAAGAAAACTAATATGCAAAGCCTCCTGCTCGTCTTCGTCATCTTCATCGTAGAACTCCTAGCACAGCACCTGTCACCTGCTACCTAGTCTGCCCATCCCAACATGGATGAACAGCCCAAGGTAATAAGAGGAGACATAAAACCTTGAGTCAGACAAAGTCTTAGTGAGCAGTAAATTAACAATCAAACATACCAAAGAGCATAAGGGATAAAAGGAATAGGAACCAAACCATCCCACTCCACCTCTTTCTACAGTGATAGCCCCCAGACACACACTAAGGAGAAGTAAGCATAACATAGCAGATAAGTAAGGTAAAGCAATAATCACTCGAGTCAAGGACGATGTTTTCCAAATACAAACCCCCAAGGCCTAAACCAAGATCAGATAAGCACCCAGAAAACACCGCTCTTGAAGCCGAATGATGATACAACCAAACATCCAAACATCCATGACTCTGGCTATCACTGTTATCATTGCCTTGATTTCACCGTTAGTTGAATGACCGCCTGTCAAGGGCTAATGGTAACCTCGGTTTAGCCATAACTCCGCACGTCATCGTGACCCGTGCCTAAGCCGAACGCATCAGCCCAGAGTACTAGCACGTCATCATGACCCGTGCCTGGAACGTCATCGTGACCCGTTCCAACGTACCCTTGCTTTGAGTATGCTAGAACCTTCAACAACGATGAGATCTTAGCCTCCTAGTCATCCTCCTCGACGACTACTTCCATACTAGCTCAAGCGCCTCTCAAGCTAACCATTATCCACCCCAACCCGGACCGCATCACCGAGTTATAACTTTGCACGTCGTCATGACCCGTGCTTGGAACGTCTTCGTGACCCGTCCCATCACAACATATGTCTTGCCTCATCACATCATAGCAAAGTCTCTCAACTTGGAACGTCATCATGACCCGTCCCATCTCAACACAAGCCTTGCCTCATCATATCATCGCAAAGTCCCAACTCAACCATGCTTTGCCTTCTCGCATCATGGCAAGATCCCACATCCTCGAATCCATCCATATGAGCTTCCACATCCGCTTCATATGCCATTGGCAGCTTTCACCATTCAAGAGCCTTTCCACTTAGCTTTTGAATCATCTTCAACCATCTTGTTCCAAATCAACTACAAGCTAACTTGGAGCAATCAAATCTAACATACATTCAAACATTCAACCATTCAAACAAGATCTATTAAGCAATATCAATTATAATGGCAATTTCGTAATTAAGTGAGCAAAAGTCCAACATACGTGAAATCATGGTTTTTAGCATAGATCTATCAAATCTAAAACATGGGTTTTGTCTCTAATACTTGATAAATAACTTTCATAGATAAACATCTTCAAATATGATGGATCTACATGCAGACTTAAGGAAAATGCGAGAAAACGCTAACTTTAACACATAAACATATCACCAATCCACTACACTCCTTTGGGTCCGTGTGAGAGATAACTACCACTCACCAAATCACCAAAACAACCTAAAATGAATCAACTACAGATCTGGACAGCAAGGACTTGGACTTGATCCGGAGAAATTTCACTTGAAACGGTGAAATCTAGCCTCTTCGGATGAAAATCTTCAACTTTGGCTCTTGATCTTTGATCTTGATCTTCGATCTTGGATGGATGTTAGAATTAGATTGGAATGGAGAAAAGAAGATGAAGAAATGTTGTAGTCGAGTCTTCAAAATGGCAGCACTTCGTCGCTTCAAAAACCGGTGCCAAAAAGTGAGCCAAACCCCTCTATTTATAGGCTGGAAACCCCTTAGGTCGTCGCCCCTTAGGTCGTCCCCGACCTAACTATGAGTCGTTGCCGACTCATCAGCCCCTACGACCTACGACCTAACCAACACAACATACAACCAAGGCCGACTTACGACTTAACCCAGACGCGACCTAAAACACAGGCCGACCTAACGACTCAACGTACTGCCGACCCAACTGTCACACGACTCAACACACTGCCGCATTTCCTAAGTCCTAGGTCGCCTGACGACTTAACTAGCATGCCGACCTACGACCTAAGACCCTGCCGACTCAACTCCTTGCTGACCTAACACCTGCCCAAGCTATCTATAAGTCGCTAACGACTCAAGTCCTGCCGACTTAATACACAGCATCCCTAACACTAAGTCGCTCACGCGACTCAACTTGCCCAGCGGCCTAACACTCCCTTAAGTCGTTCAACGACCTAACTTTTCTTAGGTCGTTGACATACTTAACTCGCCAACAACTGACTCACTAACACGTAGGTCGCTGACTCGTTAACTCTTAGGTCGCTTACTAGACTCCCCAACGACCTAACATCCAAACGACCTATCCCCTTAAGTCGGCTACCTCCATGACTCGTTCGCATGACCTAGGCTCCTACCGACTCAATCATCACATGACCTAAGACGTTAAGTCGGTCACGACTCAATCCCTAACGACCTAGGCTACCAAACGACTTAAGCACTAAGTCGTTGACTAACTTAACTCGTAAATTCGACCTAAGCACCATACGAGTTAACTTCCACACAACTTATCAACACTAACGACCTATAAATTCTACAATCTATCGACACGTAAAATACGGGTCGTTACATTCTCTCCCCCTTAGGAATTTCGCCCTCGAAATTCCAAGCAATCAACAGAAATCAAAGATATTCCGCATGCCTACCATCCATAGCAATCAACAGATCATGCATCCAATTCTAACCTAGCATGCAGAATTCTAAGACTTAGAACAAGCTACAAATTCATGAGATGTCACGACACTTTAGGGCCATACCTCGAAGAGTCCGGGATGAGCTGCCTTCATCCTCTCTTCCTCCTCCCATGTACAGTCGTTAACATCATCACTCCATTGTACCTTGAGCAACGTAATCGTCTTCCTCCTAAGCTGTTTCGTATCGGTTTCAACAATACGAAGCGGCTTACGAGGTCTCGAAACAACAGGATCAACCTCCAAGTCTTCACAGCTATCAGCAAAAACCACCGTAGTTGGGTCGTGCACATACTTCCGTAGATAGGATACATGAAAAACATTGTGCACACCCACCATCTTCTCCGGTAACTCCAATCTATAAGCGAGTTTTCCAATTCGCTTGATAATCGGGAATGGTCCAACAAATCTCGGAGTTAACTTTCCTTTGTTCCCGAATCTAATAACATTCTTCAATGGAGAAATCTTCACAAAAACCCTATCACCCACGTCGAATTCCAAATCCTTTCGACGATTATCTGCATAACTTTTCTGACGATCTTGGGCTGCCTTCATTCGTTGCCGAATGATCTCTATACAATCTGAAGTCTGTCGAATCATCTCTGGCCCAAGTATCAGCTTTTCTCCGGTTTCCAACCAACATGTCGGAGAGTTACACGGTCTTCCATATAATGCCTCATATGGTGCCATACCGATACTCGACTGATAACTGTTATTATAAGCAAACTCCACCAAATGAAGGTGATCTTCCCATGATCCTCCGAAGTCCAAAACACATGCTCTAAGAAGATCTTCCAAAACTCGGTTGACTCTCTCAGTCTGACCATCTGTTTGAGGGTGATAAGCTGTACTCAAACACAACTCGGTTCCCAAAACTTCCTGGAAGCTCTTCCAAAATCTACTAGTGAACAATGGGTCTCGATCGCTCACTATACTCTTCGGAACACCATGGAAACGAACTATCCACTTAACATACAACTCAGCCAACTTCGATGCAGTCCTAGTCGATCGAACAGGAATGAATCTTGCACTCTTGGTCAAACGATCTACGATGACCCAAATCCCTTCATTTCCCGCTCTTGTCCTAGGTAGACCATCGATAAAATCCATCGACACCTGCTCCCACTTCCATGTAGGAACCTCTAATGGCTGAAGCAATCCACTGGGCTTCTTCTGCTCAGCTTTCACCAACTGGCAATTCATACACTTGGAAATAAAATTTCCAACATCCTTCTTCATACCTTCCCAGTAGTAGGTTCTCTTCATATCCCGATACATCTTATTTCCACCTGGATGAATTGTCAACTTCGAGTGATGACTCTCCCTCAGAACTTCATCTCTCAATCCATCTACATCGGGAACAACTAGTCGCCCTTGCTTTCGAAGCCAACCCTCTCGATCGACTTCAAATCCTTTATTCTTCTCTGGGTCCAATCCAGATTCCAAATCTCGGATAACCTTGACAAGCTTATCGTCTTGCTTTTGACCCTCGCCAATTCTTTCCACAAGAGTAGGCCTTATTGATAAGTTTGCCAACATCTCAGGTTCCAATTCGCATCTAGGCCTGAAATCAAATCCAGCCAAATACTCAAGACTCTTCCATTCCGAAAACATGGCTCCCAATCCTGCATGTCTTCGACTTAACGCATCAGCCACTGCGTTACCTTTCCCTGGAGTATAGGCTATACCAAAATCATACGATGCTAAGAACTCTAGCCACCTTTGCTGTCGAAGATTCAAATCCTTTTGGGAAAACAGATACTTCAACGACTTATGATCTGTAAACAGCTCGAATCTAACTCCCAATAGATAGTGTCTCCACATCTTCAAAGCAAACACAATCGCCGCTAACTCCAAATCATGAGTCGGATAATTCCTTTCATGCGGCTTTAGTTGTCGACTAGCATACGCAACAACTTTATGCTTCTGCATTAGCACCGCTCCTAGTCCAGTGCCACATGCATCGGTGTAAACCACCATCTCATCATTCCCACTTGGAATAGTCAAAACAGGAGCACTCGTCAATCGCTCTTTCAGGATTACAAAAGCTTGCTCACACTTATCATCCCATCTGAACACCTGGTTCTTCTTTGTCAATCCTGTTAACGGTGCAGCTATCTTGGAAAAGTCTTTGATAAACCGACGATAATATCCTGCTAATCCAAGAAAACTTCTCACATCAGATGCATTCTTAGGTCTAACCCAATCCTGGATCACTGCCACCTTAGCGGGATCAACCGCTATTCCATTTCCAGAGATAACATGGCCTAAGAACCTCACTTCACTCTTCCAGAAGTGACACTTCGAAAACTTAGCCTTCAGCTGATGTTTCCGTAAGATCCCCAAAACAATCCTCAAGTGTGTCTTGTGCTCTCCCTCAGTTCTGGAATAAATCAGAATATCATCCACGAACACAAGCACGAACCTATTCAACTGATCTCTGAACACTCTATTCATAAGATCCACAAAATATGCTGGTGCGTTAGTCAATCCAAACGGCATTACCAGCCACTCATAAAACCCGGATGGTGTCCTGAAAGCAGTCTTCGGCACACTATCCTTCGCCACTCTCAACTGGTGAAATCCCGTTGCCAAATCCATCTGAGAAAACACCTTAGCCTCGTGAAGCTGATCAAACAAGTCATCTATTCTCGGCAATGGATACTTGTTCTTCTTAGTCACCTTATTCAGCTCACGATAATCCACACACAACCTCAACGATCCATCCGCTTTGGTTGCGAACACAACTGGCGCACCCCATTCGGACACACTTCTCCGAATGAATCCTTTCTGCAAAAGGTCATCAACTTGCACCTTCAGCTCTTGCTGCTCCCTCGGTGCCATCCGCCTAAGAGGCATCACAACAGGTCTGGCTCCCTCAACTAGATCGATACGAAACTCGATCTCCCTATGCGGCGGCAACCCTTTGACTTCCTCAAAGACATTCTCAAACTCATTCACAATAGGCACCGATGACAGTCCATCCCGTGGAACAACTAGCGAATACATGAAGCTCATGAAGACGCCTTCTTCATGCTTACATCGTATCACAACCTTTCGCCCTTCCACATTCCCGACTGTCACCTCAAGCCTCTCACAATCAATCCTAGCCGCATACTTCCTAAGCCAGTCCATACCCAAAATAATTCCGAACCCCGCAAAGTTCAGAACAAAGCAATCACAAACAAACGAGCAATCATGACTCGACACAACTAGACCACGGCATATCATACACAAACATGACGAACCCCCCACTGGATTAGTCACAACCAATGGCCTATCAACAATATCCGGTTTCATACCTAACCGGCTTACCAAATCATCACAAACAAAAGAATGCGACGCTCCAGTATCAAACAACACTCTAACTGGAACACCACAAATAGAAAGAGTACCTTGAACCACCACACTCTTCCCCTTTTCTTCAGCAGTCGGAGCTTTTGAAGACGATGGAACAGCCCCCAAAGCATAGGCTTGCACAACCTGCCTATCTTTCCTCGGTTCTGGACAGTCCTTCTTAATGTGTCCCAGCTTATCACAGTTGTAACACTTCAACTGCACCTTCGGATTCTTGCAATCCCGAGAAAGATGACCCTTCTGACGGCAGTTATAACAAGTCACCTCGCCCTTTGGCTTCTTCTGACCATCCTTTCCCTTCTGTTGCTGCTGCTTCCTCTTCTTATTCCCACTCTGCTGTGGTTTAGATCCTTCCCTGGTTACAGCAACAACAGAACTTTCCCTAGGAAACAAACTCTCATGCCTCAGAGCTTTCTCCACCAGCTTCTCAAATGGATCGTCCAGATGATCCACTAACTGCCTTCCTAGATAAGCATCCAGACCAGTCACAAACTTTTCATTCTTCTGGTAGGGAGAATCAATATATGATCTGGCATACTTAGACAAAGCTTCGAACTCAGAAATATACTCCAGAACAGGCCTTCCGCCTTGTTTGAGCTCCACAAATCTCTTGAACAAAACAGACCTCTGAGCAGTAGAGATGAACTTGGCTTCAAATCTAACTTGGAACTGCTCCCAAGTAATATCCTCTTCTGGTGTATCTATGGTGATAGAATTCCACCAATCAGCAGCTCTTCCCTGAAGCTGTCTCGATGCAAGCTTTCTCTTAGTTGCATCCTCAATCCCTAAGTCACCAAAGATCCTTTTGCAAGCATCAATCCATCTCTGCACCTCAATAGTCGACTCCGTCCCCAAGAAAGCTTTTCCTCCAAGAGAAGTATAATCCTTGCAAAGCTTAGCAAAATCCACCGGTCTTGGAGCTTGAACTTGAACTCCCACATCCACTGATGATCCTGAAGCTGGTATCCTTCTCATGATCGAAGTCATCATCGCTTCGAACATAGTTCCATAATCAACAGCTCCTTCATCAGCACGGCTTTCCCTTGCAGCTGGTCTCCCTCTTCGACTCATCCTTAATATCTGTAATAAGAATGAATAGAACACCTTAAGAAACAACTGCATAAGGAGTTCAAATCCTTCTAGGCTACTATATTATATATAGTAATCATCCATCAAAATACAATTACGTCTCTCATACGTAGTTACGTCAGCGAGCGTTGGCTGAAATCGATTCACCAAAGCTCTGATACCAAATGTGACGACCGCCCATGACTCCCGCACCAAATGAAGGAAATAATGCGCTAAAAGGTGTGCCAGGCAGCCATGGACGATAGTCAGGGTAAAACAAAACAGAAGAATCTCTATCGCATAACTCACAGCGCATGGATAAAATACAATAGAGAAATATAATATAGTGAAGCTCCATAGAACAGAACATCATCATATAAGCATCACAGTAGTTTCATACAATCATCTACTTAAATCCATACATGAAAGCCTCACTACAAATCACTCAACCAAATACAGCAGCGGATACCCAGTACATATAGTAAGAAAACTAATATGCAAAGCCTCCTGCTCGTCTTCGTCATCTTCATCGTAGAACTCCTAGCACAGCACCTGTCACCTGCTACCTAGTCTGCCCATCCCAACATGGATGAACAGCCCAAGGTAATAAGAGGAGACATAAAACCTTGAGTCAGACAAAGTCTTAGTGAGCAGTAAATTAACAATCAAACATACCAAAGAGCATAAGGGATAAAAGGAATAGGAACCAAACCATCCCACTCCACCTCTTTCTACAGTGATAGCCCCCAGACACACACTAAGGAGAAGTAAGCATAACATAGCAGATAAGTAAGGTAAAGCAATAATCACTCGAGTCAAGGACGATGTTTTCCAAATACAAACCCCCAAGGCCTAAACCAAGATCAGATAAGCACCCAGAAAACACCGCTCTTGAAGCCGAATGATGATACAACCAAACATCCAAACATCCATGACTCTGGCTATCACTGTTATCATTGCCTTGATTTCACCGTTAGTTGAATGACCGCCTGTCAAGGGCTAATGGTAACCTCGGTTTAGCCATAACTCCGCACGTCATCGTGACCCGTGCCTAAGCCGAACGCATCAGCCCAGAGTACTAGCACGTCATCATGACCCGTGCCTGGAACGTCATCGTGACCCGTTCCAACGTACCCTTGCTTTGAGTATGCTAGAACCTTCAACAACGATGAGATCTTAGCCTCCTAGTCATCCTCCTCGACGACTACTTCCATACTAGCTCAAGCGCCTCTCAAGCTAACCATTATCCACCCCAACCCGGACCGCATCACCGAGTTATAACTTTGCACGTCGTCATGACCCGTGCTTGGAACGTCTTCGTGACCCGTCCCATCACAACATATGTCTTGCCTCATCACATCATAGCAAAGTCTCTCAACTTGGAACGTCATCATGACCCGTCCCATCTCAACACAAGCCTTGCCTCATCATATCATCGCAAAGTCCCAACTCAACCATGCTTTGCCTTCTCGCATCATGGCAAGATCCCACATCCTCGAATCCATCCATATGAGCTTCCACATCCGCTTCATATGCCATTGGCAGCTTTCACCATTCAAGAGCCTTTCCACTTAGCTTTTGAATCATCTTCAACCATCTTGTTCCAAATCAACTACAAGCTAACTTGGAGCAATCAAATCTAACATACATTCAAACATTCAACCATTCAAACAAGATCTATTAAGCAATATCAATTATAATGGCAATTTCGTAATTAAGTGAGCAAAAGTCCAACATACGTGAAATCATGGTTTTTAGCATAGATCTATCAAATCTAAAACATGGGTTTTGTCTCTAATACTTGATAAATAACTTTCATAGATAAACATCTTCAAATATGATGGATCTACATGCAGACTTAAGGAAAATGCGAGAAAACGCTAACTTTAACACATAAACATATCACCAATCCACTACACTCCTTTGGGTCCGTGTGAGAGATAACTACCACTCACCAAATCACCAAAACAACCTAAAATGAATCAACTACAGATCTGGACAGCAAGGACTTGGACTTGATCCGGAGAAATTTCACTTGAAACGGTGAAATCTAGCCTCTTCGGATGAAAATCTTCAACTTTGGCTCTTGATCTTTGATCTTGATCTTCGATCTTGGATGGATGTTAGAATTAGATTGGAATGGAGAAAAGAAGATGAAGAAATGTTGTAGTCGAGTCTTCAAAATGGCAGCACTTCGTCGCTTCAAAAACCGGTGCCAAAAAGTGAGCCAAACCCCTCTATTTATAGGCTGGAAACCCCTTAGGTCGTCGCCCCTTAGGTCGTCCCCGACCTAACTATGAGTCGTTGCCGACTCATCAGCCCCTACGACCTACGACCTAACCAACACAACATACAACCAAGGCCGACTTACGACTTAACCCAGACGCGACCTAAAACACAGGCCGACCTAACGACTCAACGTACTGCCGACCCAACTGTCACACGACTCAACACACTGCCGCATTTCCTAAGTCCTAGGTCGCCTGACGACTTAACTAGCATGCCGACCTACGACCTAAGACCCTGCCGACTCAACTCCTTGCTGACCTAACACCTGCCCAAGCTATCTATAAGTCGCTAACGACTCAAGTCCTGCCGACTTAATACACAGCATCCCTAACACTAAGTCGCTCACGCGACTCAACTTGCCCAGCGGCCTAACACTCCCTTAAGTCGTTCAACGACCTAACTTTTCTTAGGTCGTTGACATACTTAACTCGCCAACAACTGACTCACTAACACGTAGGTCGCTGACTCGTTAACTCTTAGGTCGCTTACTAGACTCCCCAACGACCTAACATCCAAACGACCTATCCCCTTAAGTCGGCTACCTCCATGACTCGTTCGCATGACCTAGGCTCCTACCGACTCAATCATCACATGACCTAAGACGTTAAGTCGGTCACGACTCA
Source organism: Allium cepa (assembly GCA_030765085.1). NCBI lineage: Eukaryota > Viridiplantae > Streptophyta > Magnoliopsida > Asparagales > Amaryllidaceae > Allium > Allium cepa. Next base: position 835,192,378 of record CM060941.1, read on the forward strand.
ATCCCTAACGACCTAGGCTACCAAACGACTTAAGCACTAAGTCGTTGACTAACTTAACTCGTAAATTCGACCTAAGCACCATACGAGTTAACTTCCACACAACTTATCAACACTAACGACCTATAAATTCTACAATCTATCGACACGTAAAATACGGGTCGTTACATAACTCGTAGGTCGTTGGACCTTATCTCGTTAGGTCGCTCCTGGCCTAACCCTTAAGTCGTGCAACCCTTAAGTCGTTGGACCCTTGAGTCGTTGGGTCGTTGGACCCTTGAGTCGTTGGGTCGTTGGACCCTTGAGTCGTTAGGTCGTTAGACCCTTGAGTCGTTAGGTCGTTTGGCCATAGCTCGTTAGGTCGTATGACCCTTGAGTCGTTAGGTCGTATGACCCTTGAGTCGTTAGGTCGTTTGGCCATAGCTCGTTAGGTCGTATGACCCTTGAGTCGTTAGGTCGTATGACCCTTGAGTCGTTAGGTCGTTAGACCCTTGAGTCGTTAGGTCGTTAGACCCTTGAGTCGTTAGGTCGTATGACCTTATAACCCTATAAGTCGTTGGACCTTATCCCGATAGTTCGCTTGACCCCTGAGACCCTTAGGTCGTTAGACCTCATTTTATCTTCACTAGGTCATACCGTTTTGGTCGGGGCGCTGCCCCGCACCCCGCCGGGGGCGCTGCCCCCTGGACCCCCGCGACCTGACCGGGCAGGTCGAACCCCGTAAGCGGTGGCGTTGCCCCCGCACCCCCACCTTGGGGGGTTGCCACCCCCCTGGACCCCCCTCCGTAGGGGATCTTATCTGAAAAACATTGAGCTGATTTCCTTGGATTTCATTCACATCTCCGTATGCGATTTTTGTGACTGATTGTTTCTACAATTGCTTCTGTGTTTTGTCACTTTATAATATAAAGGTTTCAATACTAGTAGTAAATATCAAAACTCTTTTAACAAACAATTTCAACTCTATTTTTAATAACAAAGCTCTTTTCTTAAACCGTTTTCCAATCTATTAGTATATACAAACCTTTACCTCACTGGATGAGAAATCTAATTAAACGACTTAGTAAAACAAGTGGTATGAAACGCTTGCGTTCACTTCGTCGGTTAATTCTTGGACTTGTTCGATTGAACCTCTTGTGACAATTTTATTAGTGAAGATTTACAGTTTGTTCGTAAATATTTAAGTTAAGCAAGTGGTTATGGGACATGAAGCTAAACTTCTATATTTACTAGTTTAGTGTAATTGACACTTCTCGTTGATCATGACGATCATTCTGATGATTTAGACTAGCAACTGTGCGATGTCTCTTGTTGCGAGGTTAGACTAGACACCACTTGTGTGATTCCACTCACACATACCTTTTTGCTTTTTGGTTAGTCTGGACCTTAATCTGTGTGATTCCATTCACACATGTGGGGTAGCTCCCCTTGGTCTTCGGACCGTCATGTGATAGGCCTCTTTCTCTTTTCCATGATTTCTGGACTTCTTGCATTGATTTCTAGAATTTATGTCATTGACTTGTTATGAGTACAAGTTTGGGGTATGATGCCCTTTCCGAATTTTTGAGAAGATTCTTGTGATATTGATTATCTCTTATTGATTGATCTTCTGTTGATCATTATTTACATACTTATAGTGGTATGTCATTATGGATGTTTATGTTTATGCCATATCTTTTATGTTATATCATGTCATCTGATATTTATAGCTAGACTGACCCGTTTATTATTTTCTTAAATAATACTCGGGTCAGACCGAGATGTTACATGTGCTTCTGCTTGATTTCTTCCCAGGGATTCATCACTCTGACTTTTGGCTAACTGTTTAGATTAGCAGTTTTGTGTTGTATACACTTGAGATATAGACTCATAGTTGTATTCTTTTGTATAGCACGTGTTGTTATTCTTTTGTATTATCGTGGATCTTACTGACCACTACTCTGATGTACACTTTCATGTGTTAGTTATATATTCATATCTTCTTCCGCATTTGTGATATGGATATCTGTGACTGATTTGTGATATGATTATTTCTATGTTTGTTTCCGAAGATTATTTATAGCCACCGTGTGATAAGCAATTACATGGATGGTCGCTCCTCAACAGCCTTATTCTCCGTGCTAGTTGACAGCACTTCTCCGGAGTGTTCTTGGCTAGCGTGGGTGTAGAGGTGGGACGTCACACCCAGTGAATCTGTAGAACTATATGATCATGTTATAACTACTTATATTATTATCATATGATGTTCACACCTATTATTACACCTATTATATTATATGTTACTGTTATTTCATGCTATTCTACTTATTTTATCTATTCATCACACTACAAGTTCCCTTTAGATTAGAATCACTATGGGTTGAAATGATACATACCCGAACAGACTTTAGAATAGGGGAAAATCGTTATGGGCTGAAATGATAGGCCTGAACGATTTTCAACTTATTTTATTTACTTGGGACTGCGGGTTTGAAATGATAAAACCCGGATTTGTCTTTGTAAATTATGGGTTGAAATGATATATTACCCGTATCACTTTACCTAGCGTAGAAAATTATATACATGTCCTTAGTTAAAAAATTTTTTCTAAAAAATTTAAAATATTTTAGAAATTTAATTATTATAATATTTTGATTTAAAATTAAATAAAAATGTAAAATTTTGTAAAGTATTATTGATTTTCTGGAAATCTATAAGTTAAATAAATTATGGAAAAGTTAGAAAATCTGAATGTAAGTTATTTTGGAAATTTTGATTTAATTTTTAATGGAATTTAAATTATCTTTGAAAATATGATAAATTTATGATATTTTGAATTTAAATTAATTTAAAATGATTTTATAACATATTAATGATTTTTGAATAAAGTTAAAATGTTAATGAGTGAATATTGAGTTGAATTTGAAAATATAACTTAAATTGGAATTTATGAATTTGGTTTAAAAGTGGAATTTTAAGTTAAGTTAAATAAAATGGAATTAAGTTATATTTGAAATTTTAAACTTAAGTGTTAAGTTGAAATTTAATGTAATGAATGTAAACTTGAATGTTGAAAGTTAATAAGTGAATTATTAATAAATATTGATTTTTGAATGGAAACTTAACTTTATAAAATCATGAATTTAAGGAAAATTAAATGATGCTTATAAATGTGAAAATGTATGATTTTATAAGTTAAAAATGATTTAAATAAAAAAATAAGTGTTTATGAAATTCTATTGAATATTGAAGTTAATTAACAGCATTTTTAAATGCTATTTTTTGTTAAATTGAATTGTTTTGAATGTAACTTTCTGTAGCATTTTCCAAATGCTGCGAAACCTGAATTTTCATTGTTTAATAAATTTAAGTGCATAAATGAACATCGAAAGGTTTAAATTTTTGGAATTTAATAATTTAATTATTAAATGCAATAACTTCATTTTTATGATTTAAAATTAAGTAATTTGTTTTGAATTTAACTATTTGAGATATTAAAAATGATTGAAATGTGGTTTCGAAAAGATATGATATTTTGATATATTGAAATGATTTGAAATATGGTACTGAAAGATATGATATTTTGATATATTAAAATTATTTGAAATGTGGTACTAAAAGATATGATATTTTGGTATATTGAAATGATTTGAAATGTGGTTTTGAAAAATATAGCTATTTTGATATATTAAAATGATTTGAAAGGAAGTTTTGAAAGGATATGATAAATTAGTATATTGAAATGGTTAGAAATGACTTGATATTTATTTTGATAAATATTTGAATTGAAAGATATGGTATGATGATATATTGAAATGGTTTGGAAATGATTTAACCTATATTTTGATAAAGATTTGGGTTGAAATGATATTTTATTTTGAAGTATAAGATATTGTTTTAAAAGTTATAACTACGGGTTATTTGATTGGTTGTTAAAGAGACCGGGATCGGATATTGTCTTATAGCCGGCCAATACCGAAAACCACTTTAACAACTGTGTACGCGGTGGAGATTCCATAATGAAGTAGGATGGTGGCGACGTTCTCGAAGTATATTACGTGAACCCAACTCCCGTGAGTGGGCATAAATGACTAAAACAGGAGCTATACCGGGCTACACAAAGGGTCACACCCTTTCATCGAGCATGATCCATCGGAAACCATTCTATTACTTTTGTGATTCGATATGTGGCGCCACTTTGACTCGGGGGTATTGTTCGAGGTGGGCGGAAGCTGCTGGCTTGCCGTCACCACCGGTCTGGTAGTGCAAACGATGTATCCACCCTGGCATTGCCTCGCGTGCCGTATCATCTCCTTATATCGGACCCACTACGATTTTGGTTTTAAAGATCCGACCGCGTTAAGGTTCACCATCCCCTCAACGCTATTTTCTATATTATTATACTTTACTGATTAGACACTACTGTATATAGCATATATTACTACATAGTAAATAGTTTAATGGATCCTTAGAGGATGGGCGGTCCCAAGCATCTTCTAAGTTACCTGTACTTTTACTATAATTCACTTGAGTTGGTTTACATTGTATAAGTATGTATGTCCTGACTCGAGTGTTTATATTTTTATTTACGCTCGGGTCAGCCTGAGTTATTCACAGATTTGGATTCCACTTCTGGAGATTTGAATCACTGGAGATTATCTGCTTATGTAGTCTTATCTATTTCAGTTCGGTTGTTCTATTCATCTTGTACTTGGTTATCATATTGAAACTTCTGTTGTACTTTATTTCTTCTGTTGTATCTTATGTAACTCTGATATATTTATATAGTAGCTTCATGAACTACTATCTCTTTTACTTCCGCTGCATTATTATTACTCTGTGTTTGTGATCTGTGATTTTTATTTACTGTATATTCTGAGATTTGCCAAATTTTTATTTACAACGCGGTATTTTGAGCAATTCAATTCCGGCATGAGTGCCTACCTATACACGTATAATGGATGCGAATGGTTGAAAATATCGGGTCGTTACACTCGTGCTTCGCTACGAGTTCACCACTTGATATGCTCCGCACTTATTTCACAAATCAAATTCTAAGTATTCTTACTTAGTTCAATAGTCCATATTAATCCATTTCAATTTATCGATTTCTTACATCAAATCTATATAGAATCATGAAAATTACAAATCGAAGTGATTTCGGGTATTACCGATACCCGACCCCAGTCTTTTCGAATACAATATCATCTTGAAACATAGTTATTTAAGCTTTAAACAATTCTATTTATACTCATAGTATCAGATTCATGAAGAAACTCCATTCCAGATAGATAATCCATATCCAACGCCATATCAAATAGCATCACTATCGCATACCAAGAGTAACAATAATCCAAAGCATTCCATAATATTCAGCCATCCATAAGCAAAGACTTAATCATACTATCTCTAATTAATTCAAAATAAATTAAATTAATTACTTCTTTAACGATCTCGAATTTTATTAAGTTTAAATTGATAATTAAATTTTAATTTTTGAATAAAAATTGTGTAATAATTGGTAATTTATACAAAATGTTAGTAAAATTTTAGTAATCGAGTATTTGAAAATTATAAAATAGTCGATAGTTAAACTTTACAAGGAAATAAAGTTTGTGTTGATGTTAAACAAATATTTAAGTAAATTTATAGTTATATAAATTATGAAATGAACATATAAAAAGTTCTAGAAGTAAATATTTAAATTAAAATAGATGTAAATGTTTAAAATAGAATAAACCGTATAGATATTAAATAGCATAAGTAGAAAATATAAAATGATAACAAATAAAATACATTCACTTATGTATTAAAATTGGATAGGTATGTAACCAGATAAAACAAGATAATAAAAGACAATGTTATAGTTCATGTCAAACAAATCAAATATATAAGTAAGAAAAGCAAACAAAATAAGCTGCATCCACCAAAAATACAAAGTATAAGCTAGTAAACAAATGAAAATCAGCTAGCCTCCTTAGCTTGCAAGAAGATATGCAAATGAAGTATGGCTGAAATAAGCAAATCTTTAGCACCATACCTCTAGCATACAAAAGAAATCATCAGCCGAGATCTTGTTAAATAATTAAAACCAAAACAAATGTCTCCATGCTTTGTGCAGCTGAAATGAAGGAGGGAAAGTATGATTTGTACAACCTCATTAATGCAAACATGCTGTGAATTCACATTTTTGTACAAAATATTGTCAAGTTTCTCTCAGCTGAAACAATATATTTCAAAACCCTGTAAACTTCCTTTTATATACATCAACATTTCATCCCATTTTCGTTCCTTTGCACTGAGAAAAAATGTCTGAAGCAAACATCATTTTAAACCATTCAACTGAAACAAACTTCAATCTAAAAACAAATCAAACCAGAGAAGATTCTAGCAAAGGCTATTTCAAAATTTATAGCAACCTGGTTCAAAGTAGTTCTCTGTTCTTTCTCCTCTGTTCTTCTTCTCAGACCATGCGAGTAAACAACTTTAAATTAAATTGAATATATTTAGTTGTTGTTTGTTAAGTTTGAGATCTGGAATTGCTTTGATGTACATATACATATATAAATCTCCTCTGTTTCCATGTTCTTCTTTCTTATTGACTGAGTTACAGTTTTAAAACAAACAAGAAACTTCGATCTCTTATCAATAAACCAATATCAGACCTTGGTTTCAAAGACAAATGGGTGGGTTTAAGTTTCAGGGATTATTTAAAAATAGTTTTTAAATAAAACAAGGATATACATTGTGAAAGAAAAAAAAACTTGATTCCACCGAGCAAACTTTAAATTTTAATAAAGTCGATTGTAACGAATTTGAGATTCATTCACATAACATGAATCGGCATTAGAAGATAAGAATTTTAAGCCAAGATTTATGATTTTTAAGTGAAGGAGTTGAGAGCAGTTTGGTTTTGAACTGGAAATGATTTTTGATCAATTTCCGGCACTAGGTTGAACTGGGGGTGTCGGGGTTGTTCGTGGTGATGGAGGAGCCTATTGGGGTGAGCAGAAAAATGGTCGGCGGTGGCAATAACGGCGGTGGCATCGGCGGCGAGGGTTCGAAATTTCTAAACCTAGTTTTTGAACGGAGAGGAAATTCGTGCACCACGGTTTCGTTCGAGCATTGAGTTGCTTGAGGGTCTGGGAAATGGTAGCTATGGGTTTGATGAAGCGATAGACGAAGTTGTAGTTTGGCCGGTGGCCGAGGCGACGAGATTGGGGCATCGACAGGTTCGGGGGTGATGGGTTCGAGCGGTTCCAAGTTTTGAATTTTTGCTCGAATTTTGATTTCGAGGTGGAGGGATGGTTAAAGTGGTCGGAGTACAATAGGGAGTTGATTGGTGACGTGTTCGACACCAAGGCGATGGCCGGAGCTGGCCGGCGTCATTGTACACGTGCACGAGGGCGAAAATGATCGCCTGGGTGTTGTCGTCTAGGAAGAGCAGGGGAACTCGAAGCATACTCGGGGGATCTGAGTAGTTTACTCGAAGCGAATTTTAAACAAATACTCGGGTAAATTTTTGTTATCAGGTTTTCAAACCTGAACCTGTTTTCTGGGTTGGGATTTTAAATTAAATTTTAACTTATAAAGAAAGGTTTTGAACCGAGTTTAAATCAAGATATAAATATAATTCCAATTTGAATTAAGAATATAGTATTGAACACAAACAAAGTTTAAATTCAAATTGCTAAAAAAAACAACTCAAAAGTAACTAAATGTTTGAAGAAATTTGTAAAGAAAATAGATTTGAAATTGTAGATGGAAGATTTAAACGAGCTGAAATTTAAAAGTTTAAAACTGAAATAAATTTTAAAACCAGATTTCCAGAATTTGAAATCTAATTTAGGTTTAAAACTTAAGGGTTTAAAATAAGTTTAAGCGTGTTAAATCTAAAAAGAAAAATTGATTTCAATTATATGGTAAATGAGAAAAGAAAATAAAATCATAAAATATGGAAGAGTGACTTTAAGTAATATAGATTTATGGTTTCAAATTCACTAACGAATGAGTGCTAAATGGTAAATCGATTTATAATCAATATTGATTTATATAAGTGAATTTCTTTAGAAAGGTAATCAAAGGAACTCAATAGTTAATAAAGTCATGACTAAGATTTTATTTGATAATTAATTAATTTAATAAAAATCAAGAATGAAATTATTAAGTATAATTGCTTAATGACAGTAATTATTATGGGATTAAATTACAGTGTAATTAATTAAGTTAATTGGATTTGTTAAGTCAATTACTTAAGTTTAAATTTATTCAAAATAATCATTTAACCATTTGGAAAATATAATTACTTAGAAAAGTAATTAATTGACAATTATCGAATGTAATTAATTGAATGACAATAAGAAATTTGGACAAAAATATTTGTTATTAATCAAGGGGTTAATTAAATTTATTAATTAAAGAACTAATTAATACTTGAAATTAATTGAGATAAATTAAAGGTTAAATTGATTCATTAATTAAGATTGATTTGTCAATAATTAAAAGTGAACTAATAAATGATAAAAAGGGATTTTATTCCAAATAAATTGTAATTAACTTACGATAATTAACCAGATTTAAAATTATTACATCTGATTTAAATTTATCAGTCAACTAATGAATTTTACTTGTGAATGTTTGAATTTGACTGAATGATAAATTGTCTGATATCCCAGATCTGTGATACTTCGTGATATATACTGATTTGTGTGTGATCTGTAATGTAGTTTATTTATTTGTGATAAATGTAATTTTGTCTGCTATATATATATCTATGATCTGTGAATGTAGGATGAGCGTTATAATTTTACCGCTTATCAATTACATTTCTGTATTTTAAATCTGTGATGATGGAATGTTGTTGCACTATGTGTTAAACCCCTGGACCACACCATACACACACAAAATATGGATTTCACGAGGAAATCGATTAAGTCACAGATTTTTGAAAATAGTTTTGAATTTGAATTTTAAAATTCAAATGTTTGAAATGGATTGGGTTTAAAGTAAAGCGCAATTGAAATAGAATTTCAAAGATAAAATTATTTTGAATAACTTGATTAAGATTTGGAATTTAAATATTTTGATTTCAATTTGAATTCAATACTTAAAATTGAATTCTATGATTTGAAACTAGGGATTAACGATATTATACTAGTTATATATGAGTCAAACCATTTTTGAAGTGTTGTTTTTGGGAATTTGAATTAACCCAAAAAGATTTAAACTTGTATAAATAAGATCGAATTTCTTCGAAACGAAAACTACTTGTTTTCAAATAATAACAGCTTTCATTTAAAGAAAGGATCTCCCAATTATGTTGAAAGGGTTTCAAGCTGAAATAGAATTGAAATGTTTTGAAAGCTATGAAATAAATCTTTGATTCAAAGACCGAATGAGTTAATCCAACTTGAATTGAAATTGTTTTTGAAAGGCTATGAATGAATCTTTGGAAATGATTTTGAAAGCTATAAGTTAAATCTTTGATTTAAAGATTCAACAAGTTAATCGAATTTTGAAAACTATGAGTTAAATCTTTGATTTAAAGATTTAACGAGTTAATCCAATTGAAATGGAAATTGTTTTGAAATCCATAAATAGATCTTTGTGAAACTGGGTGAACTTTGTGAAATAAATCTTTTTGTTTAAAAGATTTGAAATGGTAATTTATTTAAACCATTTGAAAGAAAAGTTTTGAATTATTAAGTTGTGACTTAATTGAAATCTCATATCCATATGTTTTAAATATTGCGCTCACTATTCGGGTTAGCCGGGAAAGGACCTTTGGGTCGTATAACCCATTCTGAATATGTGATTCGACGTTATGGATAGCATTTGAAGACCGGTGATGAAGACCGGGTATTTGCGAAAGCGATAGGATGACCTATCGATTGTCTCTGCACCGAGTCGCGCCGGTATAGAGACTCCCTAAGTAATGGGAAATCTAATCGGGATTGTGAATATCCGGATTGCAAGGACTTCTTTGTAAGTGCCTTCGGTTCTGTTCTAAATCCAGAACAGACTTGTATAGATTGTTATGTCTGACATTACAATTTGAGATATAAAGCTGATTTCTTTCAAATATATTTCTGTTGGTGGCGGAGAATTTATTCTCTTAGCTTAACACCCTTCTCTGAGACGTACGAGCTCAGAGGTTATGTAGTTGATGGTTATCAGCGATATATTCCCAATTTGGTAATGTGACATGTTGAGTGTTGCTGTGAAATGATCATTGTGTTGATCATTTGTGATATGATCATTTGTTTGATCGTTTATCTTTGTGATCATTTCTATGATCATTTGTTGACCCAAAGCACAGCTTTTGTATAAAGCGTGGCTTTGTGGACGAGACTTCGTCGAGCCTCACAACCCAGTAATGGTCGAAATAGGAATCGTGGCGGCAAGGTTTCAGGGATCGCTTCCCTAGGGTAGGACCATTCCTTCTGGAAAGGGGTAGTATCATGGTATGGAGCCCAGATACTTACTCATGTGGATACACTATATCTATTTGTAACAACCCGCATATTTATCGATTTTATATTTAAATATTTTATTTAAATATTTTATCGTTAGTCGGATTTTAGTCCGAAAAGCTACTTTTTGCATACGGTCGAATTAGGACTCGGGACCACTCCCATTGAGTTTAAAATGACGTTTGCAACCTTTTTGAGTATAAGCTTCGATATGTTTGGAGAAAGTTGAATTTTGCTACTTTTTGCTTTGGGCTTTGGTTTGGGCTGAGCCAATTAACCACTTACTAACTTAGTCCCAATCCCCCTCTCCTCTTCATTACTTCATTCTAACTCCTCAAACTCTAGCTCCAATTGAAAATGGTGGAGAGGAAAAAGAATTAAAACTCCAAGCCCTAGTTCCATAGAAAAATCCAAGTTCTTGCTCCAAAATCTAAGAGAACCCATTGGTAAGCATCTCCTTCTTCTTCTCCAACTCATTCTCTCTTTGATTTCAGAAAATTCCTAAACCTAATTTGGGAAATGTTTCTCTTTTTAGCTTAGAATCAAGCTTCTTGAGTTGAGATTGAAGTGTGGTTGATTTCCATTTGCTTTCAAGCCTCATCTTCATAAATTTAGTTCAAAGGTGAGATTTTTAATCTCACATCTATGTCTATATCTATCTTTGTTGTTAGGTATGAATCCCTAACATTTATTCACGTGCAATTGCTTTTGATTTGGATTGGTTTTGTGAATATTTCCATTTTTGGTGTTTGAAGCCGATTCTTTAAGAATCATAACTTTGATGTTTGATCATGCTTTAAGAGGTGTTTCAGAGAGCTTTTAAGGCCGGGTTGTCGCTAGGCATAAATCCTTAGTCCTCGTTGCTCGTCCGATCGCTCCCGATACGTTTTGGCCACTTTGGCCTAGGCAAATTGTTGCCTAGACCAGGTGACCACACGTCCGGTGACCAAGTCCAGACGTCCGGTTTGGACCTGGAATGTAAAAATGTATGCACGCATATTATAAAAAAAAGCCAGAAACTATTTTCAGACGTCTGAACCATCAAACCAGATGTCTGGATAGGTCTCAGACGTCTGACTTGAGGTTTCAGACGTTTGAGTGTTCTCTGGGTTATTTCCAGAGAACAAATCCAGACGTCTGGATTACAAATCAAACTTCTGGAGATGTTTATTTTTGCCTATTTAGGCTGTTTTGTGTGAATTTCCATTGTTTATCGATTTTAGCGATCCTATTAATCGTTATCACTTATTGTCGACTTTGATGACTTCTTTTTATGGATCATTTTGGAAATATCCATTTCTATGGATTTGGTATCGATTTCTTTGGATTTTATTCACGTCTTCGAATGTTAATTTAGTAATTGGTTGTTCTTACAATCTTCTTTGTGATTTGTCACTTTAAAAATATAAAGGTTTTCTATACTAGTAGTAAATATCTAAACTCTTTCTTCAAATGATTTCAACACTATTTCATTACAAAGCTCGTTTTCTTAAACCGTTTTCAAATCTATTAGTATATACAAACCTTTACCTCACTCGTATGAGAAATCTAATTAAACGACTTAGTAAAACAAGTGGTATGAAACGCTTGCGGTTACTTCGTCGGTTAATTCTTGGACTTGTTCGATTGAATCTCTTGTGACAATTTTCTAGTGGAGATTTACAGTTTGTTCGTAAATGTTTAAGTTAAGTAAGTGGTTATGGGACATGAAGCTAAATTTTTATATTTACTAGCTTAGTGTAATTGACACTTCTCGTTGATCATGACGATCATCTTTGTGATTTAGACTAGCAATGCGCGATGTCTCTTTGTTTGCGAGGTTAGGCTAGACACCACTTGTGTGATTCCATTCACACATACCTTTTCGGTTAGCCTAGACACCACTTGTGTGATTCCACTCATACATACTTCTTTGTGATTTCTAGATTTCGTGTGTTGATTTCGTGAATTTGTGTTTCACCAACTTTTACGATTGGCATGGATATATATATATGTCATTTATTGTGGCTTGGTGAACGAAATTAGGAATATGACATTCCTTTTCATCTTGAGTAGATTATTGTGATATTGATTAATCTCTTGTTGATTTTCAATTACTTATTAATCACAGCTTGGCATTGTGATTATTATAGGTTTATGTCATATCTCCTATTCTATATCATTTCTTATGATATTTATAGCTAGACTGATCCGTTTATTATTTTCTTCTTAACTAATACTCGGGTCAGGCCGAGATGTTAAAGGTGCTTCTGCTTGACTTCTCATCCAGGATCATTACTCTGACTTTTGGCAAACTATTTTGATTAGTAGTTTATTTTGTTGTATACACTTGAGATATAGACTCATAGTTGTATTCCTTTGTATAGCACGTGTTGCTATTCTTTTGTATTATCATGGATCTTTTGACCACTACTCTGATATACACTTTTATGTGTAATATTCATATCTATTTCCGCCTTTGTGATATGAATTGTCTGTGACTGATTTGTGTTATGTTTATTTCTATATTTGTTTCCGAAGACCTTTATAGCCACTGTGTAGTAGCTTTGAGTCTGTGTCGGTATGTCGGATTTCCTCTTGAGATGAAAAGTTATATTTTTATCCGGTATATCGGTACTCGCACAAAGCAATTATACAGATGGTCGCTCCTCAACAGCCTTATTCTCCGTGCTAGTTGACAGCATTCACAGTAATGTTCTTGGCTAGCGTGGGTATAGGGTGGGGCGTCACAGCTTGGTATCAGAGCCAAACTTCGGAACAATATGGAATATTATAGCAAGGATCATGTCCTAAGTCTTTCTTAGGAGTTGTGCCTTAGGATTTATTCGAGTCTTCGTACCGTTCTATCCTACTTTCTTTTATGATTCCTTGTTTTATCTATCAAGATTGCTTGATATTTATTTTGAGAATAACTTTTTCCTTTTCTTTCTTTCTTTCTTAAAGAAGAGAAATGGTTAGACCAGGCCGTCCCAGCGCCGGTCAATCTAGTGCTACTCCCCAAGATGGAGAATTTATGTCTGCTCAACAACTTTTGGATCTTATAAAGAATCAAGAGTTTATCTATGCTTTGAGTAAGAACCCCGAAATGGTTCTACCTTTGAAACTTGAAGTTTCTTTCAATCAGCTTGTGGATGTTACTCTTCTTCCTGGAGAGGTTGGTAAAGGAAGTATTTGTGATATTGGGACTTCCAAGAAGAGGCATTCAAGAGCCTTAATCCCAATCAGAGAGTGAAGCAAACTACTTTTGTAGCAAAGACTCCAATCCCTAATCGTGGAGGATGCTACAATTGTAAGTCTAAGGAACACTATGCGAATATGTGCCCAAAACCCCATTCTTGTCGCTATTGCAAGAAACCGAGTCATCTTTTATCTGCATGTCCCAAACTTTTGAACAAGGACATAAGAAAGCTAAATATTGTGCAAGCCCCTAGAAACTCTTCTCTCGGTCAAGGTATTTCTCACTCAATCCTTGATGGCATTGTTTTATTTCGTGGTCTTCCTAGTTGAGTTCTTTTTTATATGGGCTCCATCTCATTATATTATATCAAAAGGACTTGTTAATTCTTTTTCTTTAAATATTTTGGGCTTGTTGACTTCTTTGAGGATTGTGAATCCGGATGGTAGATCCGCAACACTCAATTTGCTTTTGTTTAGATGTCGAGATTGTTTTATGTGACTTTTCTTTCCGAGCCGATATTTACTTTGGCTTCGGAATTTACTTTTGTACGGATTGGCTTAATTATTATGAGGCCATATCCTTTGTCCCGTGTGGACTATTCATCCTCGACATTTTCAATCTGTTAAGCAGATTTCTATTTTTCCTATGTGATTTTGATTCCAATTTGGTGGAATCATTTTATTCCTTAAGCCCACTTATAAGGAAAGTGTTGTTTCTCTTATCTAAATAATTTGTGAAACTTTTCCGGTATTTTTGAATTTGTCTTAGGACTGTCACCTAAGCAATCTTTTGAGTGGTGTTAAGGTCTTTTCAGTTTGACTTTACCACCGGTTTTCGTTTGCTACGAGTTGCGGAAGTTAGCACCACTTACCGCATTCCGCACTCGTTATGATTCTTATGAGTGACTTATTTTGTCATTCAATTTGTCCAGCTTATTTCATCCATTTTATAAATCGAATATTCTATGAATATTTCGATGAGACCATTCTTGTATTTATTGATTTTGGGATGAAAATAGTAATTTGAAATTTTGCAAACCTTTTCCATAAGATTTATTTATAAGTACAATTTGACCTTGTTCTTAAACAAGAAAAGAATATTCTTAAAACTTTTAAGAGATATTTTTATCCTATAAAAGATGATTTTGTGATTGTTTTGCCCGTTGAGTGCTTTAAGAATTTTGGTCGATGCGCTTGATCAGCGTTATCGATAGGAATTTCCTAAACGCATTGATGTGACAATCAGACACGATATATTGACTTGTAAAAATGTAAATTTTTGTAGAAAGATTTTTACATAAAAGTAAAAATGTAATTTTGAAAGTTTTAACTTTTCGGGGAAGAGAATTATTTAAAAGAAGTTCTTTCTTTTCGATACTCTTATTCTTTCTTGTGATTCCTGAAGGGGAACCAAGACATTGCTATTTGTACCGATACTAGTCGTATTGGTTTGGATGCCATTCTCTTGCCATAGAGAACGTGCTATCACTTGTGCTTCTAAATCATTATAGTTTATCGAGACTAGATATGCCACTCATGATCTAGTGTTAGTGGCTATTGTTTTTGCTTTTGGAATTTGGCATCATCATATTTAGATGAGAAATTTGTTCTCTACCTCGATCATAAATCTGTGAAATATTTGTGCTCTCTTTAGGAACTTCATGTTGACTCGTGTTCCTGGCACCTTATGACTTTTTATACCCGGAAGGGAAATCGTGTTGCCAATGCGTTTAGTCGTAAGCAACAAGGGGTTGTTTCTTTGTTGATGACCGAATGAAATTATCTTTTTATCAAGTTCATCGGCCGTTTTGATGTACTTCGTTTTATTAAGTTTCATCTCATTTCTTTTATGAGCTTGCGTTCGATGTTCTTTTATTGTGTTCGGTGCATTGGACGTACCGTTTTGTACTACGTCGGTGTTCCGAAAATCATTCGGACTTCGGTTCATTGGACGTACCGTTTTTGTACTGCATCAGTGTTCCGAATTATTTGGGTTTTGGTTCATTGGACGTACCGTTTTTGTACTACGTCGGTGTTCCGAAAATCATTCGGGCTTCGGTTCATTGGACGTACCTTTTTGTACTGCGTCAGTGTTCCGAATTATTTGGGTTTTGATTCATTGGATGTACCGTTTGTACTACATCAATGTCTTTTCTTTTTGGATTCATTGGATGTACCGTTTGTACTACATCAATGTCTTTGTTGTTTGATTCATCGGATGTACCGTTTGTACTACATCGATGTCTTTGCTTTTGATTCATCGGATGTACCGTTTGTACTACATCGATGTCTTTGCTTTTGATTCATCGGATGTACCGTTTGTACTACATCGATGTCTTTGCTTTTGATTCATCGGATGTACCGTTTGTACTACATCGATGTCTTTGCTTTTGATTCATCGGATGTACCGTTTGTACTACATCGATGTCTTTGCTTTTGATTCGTCGGATGTACCGTTTGTACTACATCGATGTCTTTGCTTTTGATTCATCGGATGTACCGTTTATACTACATCAGTGTCTTTGATTCATTGGATGTACCATTTGTACTACATCAATGCCTTTGCTGTTTGATACATTGGATGTACCGTTTGTACTACATCAATGCCTTTGCTGTTTGATACATTGGATGTACCGTTTGTACTACATCAGTGCTTTTGATTCATCGGATGTACCGTTTGTACTACATCGATGTCTTCGCTTTTTGATTCATTGGATGTACCGTTTGTACTACATCAATGTCTTCGCTTTTTGATTCATTGGATGTACCGTTTGCACTACATCAATGACTTGGCTTTTTGGTTCATTGGACTTACCGCCTTTGTACTACGTCGGTGCTCCAAATTATTCGAGTTTCTAGTTTCTCGGGCGTACCGTATTTGTACTACGCCGTTGCACCGGCTTAACTTTTTGCTATTTTTGACGTTTTCCACGTCTTTTAACTATGGAAATGCTTTTATGTTTCCGGTTTTTATTCTTGAGCCTGGTATTATTGAGGGATTGAAGTTTCACCAAATTTGACTTTTGAGCACCATTCCATTCGCATCATTACTTCGGAGGTTGAGCGCCTCGATATAAAGATATTCTTTTTCATAGAAGTTCAATGGTTCTCAAATCCTAAGGATTGCTCATGTGAAATCTTGAGAATTCATCGAACGAAAACTTTCGGGTTTACTCCTTCGTGCTCTTTATGGTGAACTTCTTGATTCAAATTTTCTTTTGTGTTAATATGCTTCTATGGTTGTTACTTCTTATATTTCCCTCTTAATTATTGCGAGGACGCAATTTCTTTAAGGAGGGGAGTCTGTAACAACCCGCATATTTATCGATTTTATATTTAAATATTTTATCGTTAGTCGGATTTTAGTCCGAAAAGCTACTTTTTGCATACGGTCGAATTAGGACTCGGGACCACTCCCATTGAGTTTAAAATGACGTTTGCGACCTTTTTGAGTATAAGCTTTGATATGTTTGGAGAAAGTTGAATTTTGCTACTTTTTGCTTTGGGCTTTGGTTTGGGCTGAGCCAATTAACCACTTACTAACTCAGTCCCAATCCCCCTCTCCTCTTCATTACTTCATTCTAACTCCTCAAACTCTAGCTCCAATTGAAAATGGTGGAGAGGAAAAAGAATTAAAACTCCAAGCCCTAGTTCCATAGCAAAATCCAAGTTCTTGCTCCAAAATCTAAGAGAACCCATTGGTAAGCATCTCCTTCTTCTTCTCCAACTCATTCTCTCTTTGATTCAGAAAATTCCTAAACCTAATTTGGGAAATGTTTCTCTTTTTAGCTTAGAATCAAGCTTCTTGAGTTGAGATTGAAGTGTGGTTGATTTCCATTTGCTTTCAAGCCTCATCTTCATAAATTTAGTTCAAAGGTGAGATTTTTAATCTCACATCTATGTCTATATCTATCTTTGTTGTTAGGTATGAATCCCTAACATTTATTCATGTGCAATTGCTTTTGATTTGGATTGGTTTTGTGAATATTTCCATTTTTGGTGTTTGAAGCCGATTCTTTAAGAATCATAACTTTGATGTTTGATCATGCTTTAAGAGGTGTTTCAGAGAGCTTTTAAGGCCGGGTTGTCGCTAGGCATAAATCCTTAGTCGTCGTTGCTCGTCCGATTGCTCCCGATACGTTTTGGCCACTTTGGCCTAGGAAAATTGTTGCCTAGACCAGGTGACCAGACATCTGGTGACCAAGT
Source organism: Allium cepa (assembly GCA_030765085.1). Classification (NCBI taxonomy): domain Eukaryota; kingdom Viridiplantae; phylum Streptophyta; class Magnoliopsida; order Asparagales; family Amaryllidaceae; genus Allium; species Allium cepa. The sequence continues at coordinate 835,210,209 of CM060941.1, forward strand.
CCAGACATCTGGTTTGGACCTGGAATGTAAAAATGTATGCACGCATATTATAAAAAAAGCAGAGACTATTTTCAGACGTCTGAACCATCAAACCAGACGTCTGGATAGGTCTCAGACGTCTGACTTGAGGTTTCAGACGTCTGAGTGTTCTCTGGGTTATTTCCAGAGAACAAATCCAGACGTCTGGATTCCAAATCAGACGTCTGGAGATGTTTATTTTTGCCTATTCAGGCTATTTTGTGTGAATTTCCATTGTTTATCGATTTTAGCGATCCTATTAATCGTTATCACTTATTGTCGACTTTGATGACTTCTTTTTATGGATCTTTTTGGAAATATCCATTTCTATGGATTTGGTATCGATTTCTTTGGATTTTATTCACGTCTTCGAATGTGAATTTAGTAATTGGTTGTTCTTACAATCTTCTTTGTGATTTGTCACTTTAAAAATATAAAGGTTTTCTATACTAGTAGTAAATATCAAAACTCTTTCTTCAAATGATTTCAACACTATTTCATTACAAAGCTCGTTTTCTTAAACCGTTTTCCAATCTATTAGTATATACAAACCTTTACCTCACTCGTATGAGAAATCTAATTAAACGACTTAGTAAAACAAGTGGTATGAAATGCTTGCGTTTACTTCGTCGGTTAATTCTTGTAATTGTTCGATTGAATCTCTTGTGACAATTTTCTAGTGGAGATTTACAGTTTGTTCGTAAATGTTTAAGTTAAGTAAGTGGTTATGGGACATGAAGCTAAACTTTTATATTTACTAGCTTAGTGTAATTGACACTTCTCGTTGATCATGACGATCATCTTTGTGATTTAGACTAGCAATGTGCGATGTCTCTTTGTTTGCGAGGTTAGGCTAGACACCACTTGTGTGATTCCATTCACACATACCTTTTCGATTAGCATAGACACCACTTGTGTGATTCCACTCACACATACTTCTTTGTGATTTCTGGATTTCGTGTGTTGATTTCTGGAATTTGGTTCCAACTTTTACAATTGGCATGGATATATATATGTCATTTATTGTGGCTTGGTGAACGAAATTAGGAATATGACATTCCTTTTCATCTTGAGTAGATTATTATGATATTGATTAATCTCTTGTTGATTTTCAGTTACTTATTAATCACAGCTTGGCATTGTGATTATTATAGGTTTATGTCATATCTCCTATTCTATATCATTTCTTCTGATATTTATAGCTAGACTGATCCGTTTATTATTTTCTTCTTAATTAATACTCGGGTCAGACCGAGATGTTACAGGTGCTTCTGCTTGACTTCTCATACAGGATCATTACTCTAACTTTTGGCAAACTACTTAGATTAGTAGTTTATTTTGTTGTATACACTTGAGATATAGACTCATAGTTGTATTCCTTTGTATAGCACGTGTTGCTATTCTTTTGTATTATCATGGATCTTTTGACAACTACTCTGATATACACTTTTATGTGCAATATTCATATCTATTTCCGCCTTTGTGATATGAATTGTCTATGACTTATTTGTGTTATGTTTATTTCTATATTTGTTTCCGAAGACCTTTATAGCCACTGTGTAGTAGCTTTGAGTCTTTGTCGGTATGTCGGATTTCCTCTTGAGATGAAAAGTTATATTTTTATCCGGTATATCGGTACTCGCACAAAGCAATTATACAGATGGTCGCTCCTCAACAGCCTTATTCTCCGTGCTAGTTGACAGCATTCACAGTAATGTTCTTGGCTAGCGTGGGTATAGGGTGGGGCGTCACACTATTACTGTGTGGTGTTGTTGGAATCGAGGCCTCGTATAAAGGTCCAAAAGGACCGGGGGTGGTATATCTGAGGTTTCTTACTCCCTGGGAAAGGGGTAGCCGGCCTTGTTTGGCAGAGATCCATTTGGGATGCTCGGGGATGTCCTTCCAGAGGCGTTCCATTTCGGGGTTTAGGAAGTTCCTTTGCCCGACCATTTGTTGGAAATCCATTTTTCAAATACGTACCTTGTACGATTTTAGTTGTAGAACCTATCATTCACTTATGGTGGCGCCCCATTGTTTGGATGGTAGCTATAGTAGGCATACTTCGAAATGTCTATGTTGGCTAAGATTTATATCTTTACTTTCGAAATGATTTTTACTACACTATGCACTAGTAATAATATCAAATGTTTCTTTTTAATGCGTATCAAGAATCTTTGACTATCATAAGGAGAAATCTCCTCTGATTCTGCGTTTGCATTGCGTGTGCGTGCGGGAGGCCTTATGGTAGTCTCATTTTCTAAAAGCATTGCGAATTGATTTTAAAATATTTCGTTGCTTGTTTTTAAAGATAAAACTGTTTTTGTTGCTCACACCAGTCCCAAGACTGATCCGGAGTTTATTATTTCTTTCCTAAACTCTGGATGCTCAAAATTTTCTACACGAGCAGTCTAGTGTTGGGTTTTTCAGATAGTCAGGTTTAGTAGGTTATCTGGAGCTAGTTCAGTCTTTGGATGTGGACGAGACTTGCTTATCTTTGTGCATCGTTATTGGGAGTTCGTGCTACTGCTGGAGTTCTTCCTTGAAGACTATCTTAGAGTTATATTGTTCCGCTGCTAGATGTTATCTATTTTCCTTTTCCGTTGCTATTTTATTGTATCATATCTCTGATGTATATTGATATCTTTTGGATCATCTGTTGTATCAGATATTGTATCAAAGCTGTATATCAATGTATTATTCTTTTATTCCGCTGTGTTATTTACTTAATGTTGTTATAAGCTCCGGCGAATCAGATTTGAATGGTCGAATCTACGGCATTCGAGTACGATGTTAAAGTATGGATGTCGATTTTTGAGCGGGCAAAATACGAGTCGTTACATTTGGTATCAGAGCTAAGGTTAAACTTTAGCTCAGGACTATAACACATTAAGTAACTCATTAGAGATAGGGTGAAGTAAACCCTAGAATGAGTAATCCCTAAGATATTCGTTTGAATGCCTCTGTAAATTCTTTTACAATTCACTGATAGTAAGTATGAGTGCAAGAAGAGGACGAGATAGGGGACAGGGCAATACGACTATAATTGGTCAATACTCTATAACAACAGTGGAAACAACTTTATTCTCAATATCTTTTTGATTCGTTTCCAAAATTCTTTTGATTGCTTCGTGACAGCTCCAGAAAGAAGTTTTGGTGTGATGATGGACCTACGAACCGTTGTAGAAAATCCTTACTTCGTATCTTCATCGGTTCTTGTCAGTTTTCGATTTAAACTCTATTGAATGAATTAGAAATTGGAAATTTTGAATAAATTGGAAATTTTAAATTGAGTTAAATTGATTAATAGAATATGAAGGATAAATTGAATTATATCGATAACACGATTTCGTTTAAAACCAAATTAGAAATTCTATTGTAATTTCTCATAAATACCAAAGTCCGAAGGGGGACCAGTTATGTGTATTTTGGGGTATTCCGATTTGAGTTTGGAATCCATATCTTGTGTTTGAGGAATTATAGAAGATCGAATCTATCTATCTTTGTTATTTTCGTGCCTGCGAATTTCGAGGACGAAATTCTTTTTAAGGGGGAAAGTCTGTAACGATCTCGAATTTTATTAAGTTTAAATTGATAATTAAATTTTAATTTTTGAATAAAAATTGTGTAATAATTGGTAATTTATACAAAATGTTAGTAAAATTTTAGTAATCGAGTATTTGAAAATTATAAAATAGTCGATAGTTAAACTTTACAAGGAAATAAAGTTTGTGTTGATGTTAAACAAATATTTAAGTAAATTTATAGTTATATAAATTATGAAATGAACATATAAAAAGTTCTAGAAGTAAATATTTAAATTAAAATAGAAGTAAATGTTTAAAATAGAATAAACCATATAGATATTAAATAGCATAAGTAGAAAATATAAAATGATAACAAATAAAATACATTCACTTATGTATTAAAATTGGATAGGTATGTAACCAGATAAAACAAGATAATAAAAGACAATGTTATAGTTCATGTCAAACAAATCAAAGATATAAGTAAGAAAAGCAAACAAAATAAGCTGCGGCCACCAAAAATACAAAGTATAAGCTAGTAAACAAATGAAAATCAGCTAGCCTCCTTAGCTTGCAAGAAGATATGCAAATGAAGCATGGCTGAAATAAGCAAATCTTTAGCACCATACCTCTAGCATACAAAAGAAATCATCAGCCGAGATCTTGTTAAATAATTAAAACCAAAACAAATGTCTCCATGCTTTGTGCAGCTGAAATGAAGGAGGGAATGTATGATTTGTACAACCTCATTAAGTGCAAACATGCTATGAATTCACATTTTTGTACAAAATATTGTCAAGTTTCTCTCAGTTGAAACAATATAATTCAAAACCCTGTAAACTTCCTTTTATATGCATCAACATTTCATCCAATTTTCGTTCCTTTTCACTGAGAAAAAATGTCTGAAGCAAACATCATTTTAAACCATTCAACTGAAAAAAAATTTAATCTAAAAACAAATCAAACCAGAGAAGATTCTAGCAAAGGCTGCTTCAAAATTTAAAGCAACCTGGTTCAAAGTAGTTCTCTGTTCTTTCTCCTCTATTCTTCTTCTCAGACCATGCGAGTAAACAACTTTAAATTAAACTGAATATATTTAGTTGTTGTTTGTTAAGTTTGAGATCTGGAATTGCTTTGATGTACATATACATATATAAATCTCCTCGGTTTCCTTGTTCTTCTTTCTTATTGACTGAGTTACAGGTTTAAAACAAACAAGAAACTTCGATCTCTTATCATTAAACCAATATCAGACCTTGGTTTCAAAGACAAATGGGTGGGTTTAAGTTTCAAGGATTATTTAAAAATAGTTTTTAAATAAAACAAGGATATACAGTGTGAAAGAAAAAAAAGAAAAAAAACTTGATTCCACCGAGCAAACTTTAAATTTAATAAATTCGATTGTAACGAATTTGAGATTCATTCACATAACATGAATCGGCATTAGAAGATAAGAATTTTAAGCCAAGATTTATGATTTTTAAGTGAAGGAGTTGAGAGCAGTTTGGTTTTGAACTGGAAATGATTTTTGATCAATTTCCGGCACTAGGTTGAACTGGGGGTGTCGGGGTTGTTCGTGGTGATGGAGGATCCTATGGGGGTGAGTAGAAAAATGGTCGGAGGTGGTAATAACGGCGGTGGCGTCGGCGGCGAGGGTTCGAAATTTCTAAACCTAGTTTTTGAACGGGGAGGAAATTCGTGCACCACGGTTTCGTTCGAGCATCGAGTTGCTCGAGGGTCTGGGAAATGGTAGCTATGGGTTTGATGAAGCGATAGACGAAGTTGTAGGTTGGCCGGTGGCCGAGGCGACGAGATTGGGGCATCGACAGGTTCGGGGGTGATGGGTTCGAGCGGTTCCAAGTTTTGAATTTTTGCTCGAATTTTGATTTCGAGGTGGAGGGATGGTTAAAGTGGTCGGAGTACAATAGGGAGTTGATCGGTGACGTGTTCGACACCTAGGCGATGGCCGGAGCTGGCCGGCGTCATTGTACACGTGCACGAGGGCGAAAATGATCGCCTGGGTGTTGTCGTCTAGGAAGAGCAGGGGAACTCGAAGCATACTCGGGGGATCTGAGTAGTTTACTCGAAGCAAATTTTAAACAAATACTCGGGTAAATTTTTGTTATCAGGTTTTCAAACCTGAACCTGTTTTCTGGGTTGGGATTTTAAATTAAATTTTAACTTATAAAGAAAGGTTTTGAACTGAGTTTAAATCAAGATATAAATATAATTCCAATTTGCATTAAGAATTTAGTATTGAACACAAACAAAGTTCAAATTCAAATTGCTAAAAAAAAACAACTCAAAAGCAACTAAATGTTTAAAGAAATTTGTAAAGAAAATAGATTTGAAATTGTAGATGGAAGATCTAAACGAGCTGAAATTTAAAAGTTTAAAACTGAAATAAATTTTAAAACCATATTTCCAGAATTTGAAATCTAATTTAGTTTTAAAACTTAAGGGTTTAAAATAAGTTTAAGCGTGTTAGATCTAAAAAGAAAAATTGATTTCAATTATATGGTAAATGAGAAAAGAAAATAAAATCATAAAATATGGAAGAGTGACTTTAAGTAATATAGATTTATGGTTTCAAATTCACTAACGAATGAGTGCTAAATGGTGAATCGATTTATAATCAATATTGATTTTTATAAGTGAATTTCTTTAGAAAGGTAATCAAAGGAACTCAATAGTTAATAAAGTCATGAATAAGATTTTATTTGATAATTAATTAATTTAATAAAAATCAAGCATGAAATTATTAAGTATAATTGCTTAATGACAGTAATTATTATGGGATTAAATTACAGTGTAATTAATTAAGTTAATTGGATTTGTTATGTCAATTACTTTAGTTTAAATTTATTCAAAATTATCATTTAACCATTTGGAAAATATAATTACTTAGAAAAAGTAATTAATTGACAATTATCGAATGTAATTAATTGAATGACAATAAGAAATTTGGACAAAAATATTTGTTATTAATCAAGGGGTTAATTAAATTTATTAATTAAAGAACTAATTAATACTTGAAATTAATTGAGATAAATTAAAGGTTAAATTGATTCATTAATTAAGATTGATTTGTCAATAATTAAAAGTGAACTTATAAATGATAAAAAGGGATTTTATTCCAAATAAATTGTAATTAACTTACGATAATTAACCCAGATTTAAAATTAATACATCTGATTTAAATTTATCAGTCAACTAATGAATTTTACTTGTGAATGTTTGAACTTGACTGAATGATAAATTGTCTGATATCCCAGATCTGGATACTTCGTGATATATACTGATTTGTGTGTGATCTGTAATGTAGTTTATTTATCTGTGATAAATGTAATTTTATCTGCTATATATATATATATCTGTGATCTGTGAATGTAGGATGAGTGTTATAATTTTACCGCTTATCAATTACATTTCTGTATTTTAAATCTGTGATGATGGAATGTTGTTGCACTATGTGTTAAACCCCTGGACCACACCATACACACACAAAATATGGATTTCACGAGGAAATCGATTAAGTCACAGATTTTTGAAAATAGTTTTGAATTTGAATTTTAAAATTCAAATGTTTGAAATGGATTGGGTTTAAAGTAAAAAGCAATTGAAATAGAATTTCAAAGATAAAATTATTTTGAATAACTTGATTAAGATTTGGAATTTAAATATTTTGATTTCAATTTGAATTCAATACTTAAAATTGAATTCTATGATTTGAAACTAGGGATTAACGATATTATACTAGTTATACATGAGTCAAACCATTTTTGAAGTGTTGTTTTTGGGAATTTGAATTAACCCAAAAAGATTTAAACTTGTATCAATAAGATCGAATTTCTTCGAAACGAAAACTACTTGTTTTCAAATAATAACAGCTTTCATTTAAAGAAAGGATCTCCCAATTATGTTGAAAGGGTTTCAAGCTGAAATAGAATTGAAATGTTTTGAAAGCTATGAAATAAATCTTTGATTCAAAGACCGAATGAGTTAATCCAACTTGAATTGAAATTGTTTTTGAAAGGCTATGAATGAATCTTTAGAAATGATTTTGAAAGCTATAAGTTAAATCTTTGATTTAAAGATTCAACAAGTTAATCGAATTTTGAAAACTATGATTTAAATCTTTGATTTAAAGATTTAACGAGTTAATCCAATTGAAATGGAAACTGTTTTGAAATCCATAAATAGATCTTTGTGAAATTGGGTGAACTTTGTGAAATAAATCTTTTTGTTTAAAAGATTTGAAATGGTAATTTGTTTAAACCATTTGAAAGAAAAGTTTTGAATTATTAAGTTGTGACTTAATTGAAATCCCATATCCATATGTTTTAAATATTGCGCTCACTATTCGGGTTAGCCGAGAAAGGACCTTTGGGTCGTATAACCCATTCTGAATATGTGATTCGACGTTATGGATAGTATTTGAAGACCGGTGATGAAGACCGGGTATTTGCGAAAGCGATAGGATGACCTATCGATTGTCTCTGCACCGAGTTGCGCTGGTATAGAGGCTCCCTAAGTGATGGGAAATCTGATCGGGATTGTGAATATCCGGATTGCAAGGACTTCTTTGTAAGTGCCTTCGGTTCTGTTCTAAATCCAGAACAGACTTGTATAGATTGTTATGTCTGACATTACAATTTGAGATATAAAGCTGATTTTCTTTCAAATATATTTCTGTTGGTGGCGGAGAATTTATTCTCTTAGCTTAACACCCTTCTCTGAGACGTACGAGCTCAGAGGTTATGTAGTTGATGGTTATCAGCGATATATTCCCAATTTGGTAATGTGACATGCTGAGTGTTGCTGTGAAATGATCATTGTGTTGATCATTTATGATATGATCATTTGTTTGATCGTTTATCATTGTGATCATTTCTATGATCATTTGTTGACCCAAAGCACAGTTTTTGTATAAAGCGTAGCTTTTTGGACGAGACTTCGTCAAGCCTCACAACCCGGTAATGGTCGAAACAGGAATCTTGGCGGCAAGGTTTCAGGGATCACTTCCTAGGGTAGGACCATTCCTTCTGGAAAGGGGTAGTATCATGGTATGGAGCCCAGATACTTACTCATGTGGATACACTATATCTATTACTGTGTGGTGTTGTTGGAATCGAGGCCTCGTACAAAGGTCCAAAAGGACCGGGGGTGGTATATCTGAGGTTTCTTACTCCTTGGGAAAGGGGTAGCCGACCTTGTTTGGCAGAGATCCATTTGGGATGCTCGAGGACGTCCTTCCAGAGGCGTTCCATTTCGGGGATTGGGAAGTTCCTTTGCCCGACCATTTGTTGGAAATCCATTCTTCAAATACGTACCTTGTACGATTTTAGTTGTAGAACCTATCATTCACTTATGGTGGCGCCCCACTGTTTGGATGGTAGCTATAGTAGGCATAGTTCGAAATGTCTATGTTGGCTAAGATTTATATCTTTACTTTCGAAATGATTTTTACTGCACTATGCACTAGTAATAATATCAAATGTTTCTTTTTAATGCGTATCAAGCATCTTTGACTATCATAAGGAGAAATCTCCTCCGATTCTGCGTTTGCATTGTGTGTGTGTGTGGGAGGCCTTATGGTAGTCTCATTTTCTAAAAGCATTGCGAATTGATTTTAAAATATTTCGTTGCTTGTTTTTAAAGATAAAACTGTTTTTGTTGCTCACACCAGTCCCATGACTGATCCAGAGTTTATTGTTTCTTTCCTAAACTCTGGATGCTCAAAATTTTCTACACGAGCAGTCTAGAGTTGGGTTTTTCAGATAGTCAGGTTTAGTAGATTATCTGGAGCTAGTTCAGTCTTTGGATGTGGATGAGACTTGCTTATCTTTGTGCATCGTTATTGGGAGTTCGTGCTACTGCTGGAGTTCTTCCTTGAAGACTATCTTAGAGTTATATTGTTCCGCTGCTAGATGTTATCTATTTTCCTTTTCCGTTGCTATTTTATTGTATCATATCTCTGATGTATATTGATATCTTTTGGATCATCTGCTGTATCAGATATTGTATCAAAGCTGTATATCAATGTATTATTCTTTTATTCCGCTGTGTTATTTACTTAATGTTGTTATAAGCTCCGGCGAATCGGATTTGAACGGTCGAATCTACGGCATTCGAGTACGATGTTAAAGTATGGATGTCGATTTTTGAGCGGGCAAAATTCGAGTCGTTACAACTTCCATCATTATAAATTCTTCTTACTTAACCATTAATTAATTACAAACCAATTAATTATCCATTTTAATTAATCACCTTGATTAATTATTCTTAATTAATTCAATTAAGCTCCAATTAAATTAGTTATTAACTTTAAACACCTATCTTATCTTAAATCTTGCTTACTTATCATTAATTTATTACAAATTAATTATTTAATCTCCCATAAATATCCTATCTTGATTAACCATCCCTGATTAATTAACCTTTAATTATATTAAGCGATTTTCCTTTAATTAATTACATCGATTAATTCTTAACCAATTCCATTAATTAACCTTTAATTACTCTTATTAATTACATTAATTAGTGATCCTCAAATTATTTATTTATTAACTATCATTAATTAATCATGTTGATAAATCATCCATTCATTAATCAAGATCTATACTACCTTAAGATAAATCATTATCTTACTTAATTATCATCATTAAGTTTTCATTTGAAAACACTTTTGAATAAAATTAGATAATTGAACTATTATAAATTTTATTAAAACAATCTAATTTAAATTCTAAAAAAATATTTGACTTTTCAACTTATATTGAGATTTGTTTGAGAACTTAACTCACTTATTATTTTTATAAAAGAAAACTTGTTTGAAGGTTTATTATAAAAATTGCTAACCGACTTATACCTGTAAATTTGCAAACTCAAATTGCTCATGCTTTTAAACTTTGATTCATGTTTAATTTTATACCCAGGTTAAATATCCTTGGAAAAATTCTTGATGAATACCTTATATTAATTCAAAACTTGATAACATCCTGGTTTGAAACTTATTCAAATTCGTTATTTAGCTTCAGGTTAAAGAAACCCAAACCAACGATAAATCACGCGAATGCCTCGTGAACGATATCGAGCTCCATCCCAAATTTCCCGAGTCTCTTCTCCTTCCTCCATTCAAACTCCAATCGAGGTATCAGTATCATGTGCATGTGCACTGCGATCTCGGCCGTCTACGATCGAAATTCTGGCCATGGACCAGTCCGCTACCACCCACGCACACCACCAGAACACCCAGCATTCCCAAACAACAACGAGATTGAAATCGAGCCATCTGACTCGAAATTGGACCAACACGAATCTCACGAAACACCCAGTTCTTCCTTCTCCAATCATCAAAGGACATGTGCTCCTGGTCAAAGCATCTTCTGACTTTCAGGCTTCGATCGCCACTGGTGCGAACTGATCCGGTCAACAAAGGACGACGCAGCGCTAAGAATTCGACCCTTACGCAAGCACAAGCATAAACCCTATATCGTCAAAGTCCGGCCTCTACGATAATTGATAAATTCATCAGACATTTTTACCGAGGTCTCCAGATCCTCCTCCACCTTCAAGCACAATTCCGACCATATAAAGTATCCTGATCGCCAGAATTTGCCACTAGACCCAATTTCGATCAACATGCAATATCACCCAACTTACAAACCTAAAATTCGTGATCTTCATCTTAAAAATCAAGTTTTTGAGTGACGATTCAAATTGTGAATTCAAATCAACAAATTAAAATGTTTGGGTTTTACATATTTAAAGAAAATCTACTGTATTTTCAAACTTCCCATAAAATTTTAAACTAATAACAATTGGAAATATTTTTAAGGTTAAGATCTGGTTGATTCAAACAACTTTTGTTTAAACATCAAATCCTGAAAAGGATAAGGAGATGAGTATTTGATTTTCTTAAATTGTTAAGGCCTGTAAACTTTAAACAGAGAAGTATAAACATTTATACTAACCTGCATACACTGAACCTTCCTATATACAGACACGCAACATGATTTACATCCATAACTTCAAGGATTATCTCGTACATCAAGATTTAAACCAGATTAACTTTCGTAAAAACAGTAGCTTACTTACCCGAAAAAAAGTTTGGGAACAGGGAATAAATTCTGGAAGCCACTACTTGATTTCCATTAAATCTTCTTGCCTGATTTTTGTTGAATGATGTTTAAGTTTGTAATGATGTTTATTTTCTTTCCTTAGGTTTGCAAAGTTGAGAACGAACAAGAATGAGAGGATGTTTATATAGAAACAGCTTTGAAAAGGGACGGCATAACTAGTACAAGCTTTATTATAAATTTTTTTATCAGATTAGATATTTTTGTATGGAGGCTGAAATGATTTTTCTTGCAATTCGAAATGACCCAAGTTGTGCTAGCATTAAATGCATAAGCCCTATATGTTTACATGTAATTATTTTGTTGATATTTATTTTATGTACATAGATATTTTATATGTAAATAGTTTGTCTTTTTTTTATAAAAGCTGATTTATTGTATGCATTTGATACTATGCTTTCCCAAAGTGTTTATATGTATATATATTCTTACATATATATCCACATACTACATACGTATGCAAAGAACCCTTTTATGTTTATATATTTACTTAATTATATTTATTCATGTATAATTCAAAAGAAATTTATTAAAACCTTTCTCTTTATTCTAATTTAAATTTTAACTTAAGATCATATTAAATCAGTAACTAAGTATATATATATATACACTAGTATTTAAAATGTAGTGTTTCACATGTAAATTATTTCTAAGATATTTTCTTTGAATTTCAAATCCGAGTTCTATTCCTAACACAAATCCTTGTTTTTATTTCTATTACTATTTTAAAGCTTAAACCATCAAACACTTTATTTATATTCATATTTTTTTCTATACTTGTATTTAATATTGATAAGATAAATTTTACTTTAAACATCATTAACTAGATTGCATCCATATATCTATATATTTAGAGTAAATGTTAATAAGGTAGAGCATTCACGTAATTTAATGTGAACAAAATAGTTTTTATTCTAAATAATTTAAGATATTTTATCTTGAAATTTTCAAATCATAGTTTCCTTCACAATACATATACATATAAATAAATGGTAAATGTCCAAAATTTTTATTCATTTTAAAATGATAATTTTGTATTTTATTTAATTAGATTAGATGCTTATTAAAATATTATTGCCAAAATCCCGGTCGTTACATGAAATAATATAGTATTTAGTTTTGAAATGGATATTATTTTGGAAAGTAATGGTATTGGATTTTAAAAGGTTTTGGAATAGAAATGTTTTGAAATAAATATCCATGGGTTATAATAACGATTGGTTGTTAAAGAGACCGGGATTCGAAGTTGTCATACTCTATGCCAACTCCAAAATCCACTTTAATAACCCCGTACGCGGTGGAGATTCTAGAACGTAGTAGGATGGTAGCGACGTTCTGTTGAGTGAGTTGGCATAAGGTGGCTAAAACAGGAGCGATTCCTGGCCTAATGAGGTAGCTCCTTTGATCGGACACACTCCTTCAATATTATATTCTGACTTTGAGATTGATTTGGTGGCCACTTTTGATTTTTGATTTGTGGTGTGGCTTGAGGTGGCGGCAGTGGCTGCTACGCGTTAGCACTAGTCCGGATAGTAATTGGTATATCTACCCTGGCATTGCGTAGTTATGCCGAGTCACCTACCCTAGCAAGCCTTGTATGAGTTTGATTTGTGTCATACTTATGGAGCATCTTCTCGTAGCCTCCCAATCAGGCGGTACACAGGTGTTGTATAGGCTATTGCACTATTACGTGTTAAGGGCTATATGGGTAAACCCTTAACGCTATTTAAAAGTAAGTTTATTTACTATAGACAATTAAAATAGCGAAATATTTCTACATAGTAAATATTATAACAGATCCTTAGAGGATGGACGGTCCCAGGCATCCTTTCTGTTACTTGTACATTTCTATTACAGTTCACTTGAGTTGGTTTACATTGTATAAGCATGTATGTCCTGACTCGAGTGTTTGTGTTTTTCTTTAGCTCAGGTTAGAATGAGTGATACAACATTACAGACTCACCTTTGGAGTTGGAGCCTTGCATGAAGATCCAGCTATCTATTTCAACATCAGTATTCAGTTGATTCCGGTTATTCAGTTGATTCCAGTGAAGTATTCAGCTTTGTACTTGATTTATCATATTGAGACTTCTGTTGTATCTTGTTTAACTCTGATGTATATTTATATACATTCTTCATGAACTACTATCTCTTTTCTTCCGCTACATTATATTACGCTATATCTGTAACCTGTGATCCATTTATTTACTGTATATTCTAAGCTTTGCCAAATTTAAATTAACAACTCGGTATTTTGAGCTATTCAAGTCCGGCAAGTATGGTTTTAGTGTGGATGCAAATAGTTGAAAATATCATGTCATTACAATTACGATTTCTAAAGTGTTATGATTTCCTAAGTGTTATAATTACAAATTTTTTGGTTTTGAAGTGTTATAACATTGAAAATGCTATGATTTTTAGAAATGGATATATTTGAAATGGAAATGATATCATATTTGGTTTTGAAATGGAAAGGATATCGTATTTATATGGTTTTTGAAATGGCAACGATATTTTGGTTTTGAAGTATAAACGATTTTGAAATGACCGTGGTGTTGTAATAACGTTGGGTTGTTAAAGAGACTGGGATCGGAAGTTGTCATACTCTCTGCCAACTCCGAAAACCACTTTATCAACCATGTATGTGGTGGAGAGTACAGAATAAAGTAGGATGGTGGCGACGTTCTATTGAGGTATATACGTGGATCCGACTCCCATGAGTTGGCATAAGGTGGCTAAAACAGGAGCAATCGACGGGCTAATGAGTTAGCTTGTAACAACCCTGTATTTTGTGATTATTTTAATTGTATAATTTATTTATTTTAATTGAATTTCCTGATTTAAAAACTTTATTTTATGGATAAAACTTTATTTTATTTATTAAAATGAATAAATTTTGTTATTTTAAATATAAATTTTGATTTTTATGTAAATTAGAATTCCAAACATGAATAAATTGAATATTTTTCAAAAATACGAATTTCGGTCAATATGGTCAAACTTTGACTTTTAAATTTAAATATTTGAATTTTTTAATTTTATCTTTCATAATGAAAGTAAATACAATTTCAAGAATACTGCTTTTTGTTTCGTTAAAATCCGATTAATATTGTGAAAGTTATGTTTTTTACAATATTGTGTGTAAATTGTTTTATTGAACAAAATTGTTTATTTTAAATTATATAAATAATATTTTTTTTTGTTCTAATTTATGTATATATGACATGTTACGTATTTATTTTTTATTTTTAAAACATTTTAAAAGTGTAGTTATAATTTTTTAATGTTCATTTTATTTTGTTTATAATTTTTAAATTCTAGTTTCAATTATTAAGTTATTTTGTAGCAACCCGTCAGTTTAACTGGTTTTAATAACATTATTAACTGAAATTTTAGGAAATTTTAAAGAATAAAAGTTTGAAATATAAATTTGATATTTGGAATGCGTCTAGTTAAACATAGCAACTGGTAATTTTTGTCCGAAAATATGAAGTTTATTTTCGTGCGTAAATTTAGTTCAATTCAATCAGTTAAAAATCGATGAAAATAAAACATTTTTGAAACCTAAATATTTTTACATAGAACAATTCTAAACCATCTTTTGAGCAAGACGTCATTTTTCGTTTTTCCAAATTCGGACTTCTTTAGCTCCGTCGATCTTATTTTTCAGCGTTTTTGCTGCATTTTCCGCTGGTAGAAAATTCGAATTTTTATAATTCAATCGTAGCATTAATATCTGTATTCCATTTTGATTATCTCGTCATTTTAATCTCTATGGTATATTCAATTCAGTGTTTTGAAGCCCGGTTCACAGCGGAATTCACAGAAACGGTAACCGAATCGGTAGTGTATTTTGTGCCTTTTGTTCTCACTTGACTTTTCAAGTGCACAGCCTTCTAGCCTAGCCTGTTACATTTATCATGAAACGACAGTGTCTCTTCACGTTACAATATTCATATGTGTGTTTTGGCAACCGGCAAATAGCGAAATCTGTTAAACGTTGAACCACATCGGTACACGTTCTAAACTTTTTGGCTTATTGTGCCTATTTAATTGTCCACTGGTTCAAATCGAATAGTGGTTTGCTTTTATGAATTCTTGGATTTTCATGTGGCGCTCACTATTCCCATTGTTAATTTATAATTATGGTCCATCCTCTGCTTTCTTTTTCTCTTCGTTCTTTTTTTCTGTTCATTGAAGAAAAAAAACTTTGCTTATTTGCCTGAGCGCTCTACCATCTTCGTTTGCATGAAAACCGCATCTCGTTCTTCCCCTCCACTTTTCGTCAACTCTTTGTTCTCAAACCAACGTCGGCATCACCGACTGGCCGCCTTGACCTCCGATGCCACCTACCTCCGCCTCCAACGCCGGCCAGCAACCCAACCCGACCACAGCCAAGCCGAGAACCCACGCGCACACCTCAGTCACCAACCTCGATGCGGCCTAGCCCTGCTCCGACTTCCGCACTCTCTCCTTAGATTGGCCGAACTCACCAGCTTTCATTCTCTCTTCCCATAGCTTGTCAAACTCTTTCTCTTTTTCGTGCATAGGTATATCTATTTATATGTTACCAAAAATACTGGGTTTAGAATATATGCAAAGATTTTAATAGTTATTTCATATAAGGTTGTATATAAGTTTATATATTCACTTGTTGTTGAGAGCTGCATGTATTTATTTGTTGAGAAAGAAAGTTTATTTTACAATATGTTTTACAAAGTATATATATATATTTGTTATATATTAGTTTACACACACACACACACTAGCTTTTGCAAATATTTATGTAAGTTTGCCTACTTATGTTTGCTGTAATCTATCCTATTTATATATCTATTGTTACAGTATGTACTTTATATGTGTTATAGTCTATAATAGGTTAGTTTTATATATATTGTATTATATTTCATTAAGATATATTCTAGTATAATATTTGGTTTGTTGAGTTTTTTATGTGTAAGTTTGTAATAATTTACTTATATATATAGCTGATGTTCACATGTATACGAGTTTACATTTTTGGTTTGAGGCTGTAACTATATGTTTTTTTAATTCCTATATTTCTGTTCTAAATTTAATCCAGATTATATGTATATTGAAGTTTGGTTAGTTATGTAATAGTGTAATATATGATTTACATATATTTGTTTATATATATTATTTTGGGTTAACATACAAGTTGTAATAATTTATATATATAGATGTTATTTTATATTAAAGTTAAATTTTTGATTTCAAAATAATATGTATGTTTTAAATTAATATGCATTTAATATTTAGGAAGACAAATGAAATGTTGATTTGTAAACTCTAATTGAAATTGAATTTGATTTGGTTTTGAAATTTATTAAACGACTAATCGGTTTAATAATTACGGAAGTTATTAAAGAAACCCAAATCGGTTGTGGACATACTCCCTATCTAAACCGTAAACCATTTTAATAACTATACGCGGAGTGTGATCCAGAATGAAGTGGTTGGATGATATACGTGATGACCGAAGAAAGAGAACGATAATGGATAGCCTTGGCACTTGTGTCAAATTGGAAATGACTAAAATAGGAGCCGTGCCGAGCCAAATGGTGTTAGCCACCTCGAGCGAACACACTTCTTCGTAAACTAATCATTACTTGTTATTGATTGCTGCACCCTTGAAATTTTGGGAGTGTTGTTTCGTGGCGTTGCGATCATTGCGGCGATGCGTTTTCACCAGTCCGGACCAGGCAAACGGTAGTTTTACTGCCTTGGGTATTGTCTCATGTGCCTTGTCATACTTGTATCCCTATATATGCGACCACTACGAATTTGTTTTGTGTTATACCTATGGAGTACTCCCTGATATCCCACTAGTTTACGGTGGAGTTTACAGTGCTGTATAGACTATAACACTTATATAAATGTGTTAAGAAAGATAATGGTAACGCCTTAACACTATTTTGATACTTTATATTACTGATAGGCGTTATCTATTTAGAGTACACTACTACAGAGTAGATAGTTTAACGGATCCTTAGAGGATGCTTATTCCAACGTCCTTTGAGTTACTTGTATTTCAGTTGTTATTTCACTTGAGTTGGATTTATTGATATAAGAATATTAATCCTGACTAAAGTGTTTTGCATTTTGCTTTACGCTCAGGTCAGACTGAGTGGTTCAACTTTCGAGATGGAGCTTCGCTTGGAGATCCAGCTATCTATCCAGCTTTCAAATATTCAGTTGATTCTAGTGATGTATTCTGATTATTGTATTTGACTATTGTATTCGAGACTTCTATTGTAACTTATTTAACTCTGTTATATATGTACTAGCTTCATGAACTACTATCATTTGCTTCCATTGCATATTTTTACTCTTTGTCTGTGATTCTGTGATTATTTATTTACCGTCTATGTTCAGTTTTGCCAAATTTTAATTAACAATTCGGTATTTTGAATTATTCAAATCCTACATGTGCGGATGAGAGTGATCTAAAATAGCGGGTCGTTACAGTTGGTATCAGAGCTTTGGTAGCTCTAGGCAAAACTTAGCATATAGGGTAAATGTATTTATTGAATCACTCTCATTCGAGTTTGAATCTCTTTCTTTTGACTCGATTCCTTTGAATTTTGGAACATTCCCTGCGGTTCCAAAATCCATTCGTGTCCCTCACTATTCATCTTCTTTCAATTCTGGAGTATTCCATAACTCCACTTCGAATGATCTTTAAAATGGATTGGCGGTCTCGCCAACATTCATATGATTTGCAAAGGGGTGAGACTCTTTTACAATAGGCATTGATTTACCGAAGATTTCTGTATCCCTGGTTTATGATGCTATCTATCTTCCGTTATGCCTAAATTCCATCTCTTGCGATCAAATGTTGATTTGCCTCAGAATTCTGCATTGGTCTTGTTCTTAAAGTCACGGTCGACCCGGTTAAGGTTACCCGCGATTTATATGAAATTATCCATCGCCCTATTTTGTTACTTAATTATCTGATCTTTGTTTCGAACTTATCTTTGAATCAAATTCTCTTTGATTTGAGTCCATAAAATTTGAATCTCTATCCTTGTTTTGAAATCCATTATTGTATCGTTGAGCGAGGAAGTGTATTTGTAAATCTATATTTAAAATGTTTTATATATTGTATTGTTTGAGTTATTGATGTTAATTTGGGTTTCCAATCGATTCTTCTGATTAACGTTATCGATAGGATTTCCTAAACACTTAAATAGAGCAAACTGACACAATATTGTTTTTAAAATTTGGTAAATAAAATAAATTTGGTATGATTATAAGTAAATTTTCTGATAATTGCTAAATGAATTGGTTAACTAAATGATGTTATTTGATTTTTATTTACTGTTTTGTAAACTTTTTATTGACCAACATATAAGTAAACGGAATTATAAAACTTGGTTTATAAATTGACTTGGAAAATTAAATGAATTTAAATCAGGATTTTGAGAATTTAATTTCCGATGTTTTCAAACTTTGGGTTAAATTTTAAAATGCATATTATATAAAAGTTTTTCGAATAGAAATGGTTTCAAAGAATTGAAAATGATTAAATTAGTGCTCTTGTCTTTTGTCGCTGGAAAATAATTTCGGTGATGATGGCTGCATCATCGACATTCATTTTCAAGTTTCGAGGTGGAGAGACCATCAGTAGCTTGCTACATTTTTGTTTTGAAATGAATTTGATTTAAGTATGACATGATTTAAATATATATATAAGTATTTGATTTAGATTAGACTTGGATATATTGTATGAATATAATTATCTCTAAATTGTTGAAGTTAATCAGAAATTTAGTTCTTAAAATTTAGGTAAAAGATGATTTCAATTATAAATGAAACCAAAATTTTAAATTAATATTTAATCTTGAGAGAATTGAATTAGAAATTTACTTGTATGATATTCAATTGCATTCAATATAACTTACCTAAATTGCTCAAAAATTAACTATGTAATTGGATAGTATACAATATAAAATGTCTTTATAAATAAAATTTGAGTGTGTATAATAAATGTTTTACCCTTAAGTTTGATTATAAAATGTTTATGGAGATAAATAGAATAATAAGTTAATTGAATAATAGATGTGATTAATAAAATAAAAAAAATTTGCTTTGAAAGTTAATAAATTGAAATTAAATCAACTTAATGAGATATCTTGAATTAACTGAATTTAAATTAAATTTCATTTCATTTGAAAGAAAACTTTTTGTACCTAACATAAATAAATGCGAAATCAAATTAATTTAATGGAAAACTTGAATTTAAAAACAAATTATTGACTATAAATTTATTTAAATTGAAATATTTATGCTTTAAATTAATTGTTTATTATGTAATTCAAGTCTATTTTCTTTTGGTTGTTTCTATTCTCCTACTTCCTTCCATTTCGGGGACGAAAAGTTTTGAATGAGGGAGAGTGTAATAACCTGTAAATAGAACAGGTTTTAGTAACGTTATTAATTGAAATTTTGTGAAATTTTAAAATTAAAATTTTGAAATATAAATTTAATATTTGGAATGCGTCTAGTTAAACATAGCAACTGGTAAATTTTTGTCCTAAAATATGAAGTTTATATTCATGCGTAAATTTATTTTAATTTAATCAGTTAAAAATCGATGAAAATAAAACATTTTCGAAACCTAAATATTTTTACATAGAAAAATTCTAAATCATCTTCTAAGAAAGACGTCATTTTTCGTTTTTCCAAATTCGGACTTCTTTAGCTTCGTCGATCTTATTTGTTAGCCTTTTTGCTGCATTTTCCGCTGGTAGAAAATTCGAATTTTTATTATTCAATTGTATCATTAATATCTGTATGTCGTTTTGATCGTCTCGTCATTCTAATCTCTACGGTATATTCAATTCAGTGTTTCGAAGCCCGGTTTACAACGGAATCCATAGAAACGGTAACCGAATCGGTAGTGTATTTTGTGCCTTTTGTTTTCTCTTGACTTTTCAAGTGCACAGCCTTTGTGACGACCCGCCCTTCTACGCCCAGAAAGACGTAGCGTCTTGAAGAAAGAAAGGGATGAGAAAATAGAAAGATAGAGAAGAAAGAACAACAACATCAGAATCTCACAGCGGAATGGAACAAAATATAATATATCACATAAATATTACACAAATTTTACATATATCAGAGCTATACAGATGATACAACACATACTAGACAGTTATAAACACCTGTCTAGTTAACACAAGTCAATATACAATACAGATAAACAACTCAGAGATATCAACACAGCGGAACACTATATATATATATCTATCTACAACGCTGAAGCCTCCTGCTACAATGCTCCTCCAGAATTCGTCAAAGCTAATCCTGAATC
The DNA here is from genome assembly GCA_030765085.1 of Allium cepa. Classification (NCBI taxonomy): domain Eukaryota; kingdom Viridiplantae; phylum Streptophyta; class Magnoliopsida; order Asparagales; family Amaryllidaceae; genus Allium; species Allium cepa. The sequence continues at coordinate 835,231,226 of CM060941.1, forward strand.
CCTTGGCTACCCGTAAAAATTTGGGTACCCGAGAGTTTATGAAAAACAAAAATAAACTCCGGGTCAGACATGGGTCTGGTATGAGTAACAGGTTAAAGTTGCTTAACTTTGAAAAACATTTGAAAATAAAAGGTATCACGTAAGACTCCCCACAAATAAACATGGGTAAGTTTTTACCTTATGCTAACCAAAACATTTGATAGGAAATTCTGTGATATTATAATAGATCTAGGGTTTTCAAGTAAATAGAAAATAGCCGAAATTGTTACATCTGTTAAATTCCAGCTACTAGCCACCGAAGTGGGTAATACAATCAAAACCGTTGGCGCGTATTGGATTTTGTATTCCATACAATGGCAGGGCTACTGGGGTACCGCCCGTCACAGTACATGGCCTAGATCAACGTACCGAGGATCACTCCCGACCCCCTTCAACACAAGGTCGGAACCATTCCTTACTGAACAGTCCCGAACAAGACAACCCCGACAGTTGGAGCTCACAACTGTCCACCCAGCCGAATAAAAAGGGACATCTAGACAGGGGAAAATCTTGTCCTGCTTGGGCATGACCCACCTAACCTTGCTGCACCTCCCCTGTTTTAGCCATTCCCGGTTGATGAGGCTTGAGGCTACGATTACCTTTAGAGAACATATTTCTTAGAATGCTCATCGCCCACCTGACGATGTGTTGAAAGCATTCAATCCATACAAGTTCGTTCCGGGTTCGAACGAAACCGAAGGCATTATCTCGTTACACTCATTTTGGAATCACCCTTAGAGTTAACGACGATAACCCTTGCACTCTGAGTCTTCATCTTCACTTCAGATTCACGACCTAACGTTAATTTGGAATCGATGTGGTTTTTGGACTTCCAAATGTGGAAAACCCGATCCCGGTCTCATCGAAATACAAAACGTGTCTTTTATGGCCAAGTTGTCTATTTAGTCTTAACAGTTTAATTCAAAATAATTCAATACACACACAGATAGATAATTCACAATATCATAATAGATAGTCAACATCAATATTATCACTACTAACAGATAATGCATATTATCATTACAACAGATAATTCATATCATCATAATATTTAAATCAAAGCATCCATATCACATAGCATCAATTCTCATATCTGAGATCTTAAATCATTCAAGGTAAACAATTTCATCCATCCATATATAAACAATCATATAAGCTATAATTAATTTAAAATGAATTAAATTAATTATATCATCTCTAATTAATTTAAAGTAAATTAAATTAATTACTACACCATTTAAAACTTGCTTACACAATTATTAATCAATTTCCAATCAATTAATAAATCATTCACTAATTTGTTGTTTCAATTAATTATACTTGATTAATTAACATTTAATTATATAAAAATAATCATTCTTAAATTATTTTCACAAATCAATTATCTTATCTAAATATAGAAATTAACCTTAAATTTACAAACATTACATTACTTCTTAATTACACTAATTAATTACTCTTTAATTTCTTATTATTGATTAATTAATCTAAATTTATCATCCCATCATTAATTATATGAATTAATGATTTCTAAGTACATTTTAATTAATTCCCTGTTTTAAATTAATTACTTTAAGTAATTAATCATCAATTAAACCACATTTATTAATCACCTCTGATTAATACCATTCAGTAATTAACTATCTTTAATTACTCATCAAATAAATTAATTACTCCTTAATTAATTCCTCTAATTAATCCCTTGATCAATTACACAAAGTAATTATATTCCAATTACTTTCATTATTAAATCACCCTCAGTTAATCACATACAGTAATTATCTTCAATTACTTCCCTAAGTAATTATACTTATCACATCATCAAAATGGTTGTCTAAATTAATTAAACTTAATTAATTAACTTAAACAATTCATAGAATTAATTACAATGAGTAATTAATTCCTTAATTACTTCCGTTAAGTAATTATACTTAACAATTCACAATTGCTTATCTTAAATAAATAATTTAATTAATTATGAAAAATAATCCCATTAATTTGATTATTTCATAATTTTTAGTTAATGTCCTTCATTGACTAATTATAACTCTTTAATTACTTTTCCTAAAGTAATTTGCTAAAATTTATTATCAATTACATTTTATATTTGTCTTAATAACTCATTAATTAATCCTTTATTAATTCATTAATTGATTACTAATCATTAATCGTAAATCAATCCATATTTAATCAATGATCCTTAATTACGATTTGATTTACCTAGAATTAATTAACTTATGTCTCTTTTAACTAAATTTAAACTCTTGATCTCTAAGTTAATTAATTCTAGTCATTAATTATCCATTTAGTTAACTTGATAATTACAAGCCTTAAGTTTTTAAATCCTTTTTCTATTTATTGTTCAATTTATCATGAATAAGGTATTTAATAAATTAATTTAAATTTACTTTTAAATTCATTTTAAATTTAAGATTTAAAATGAAATCAAATGAATCTTATCAATTTCAAACTCCTTTTATTTAAAGAATATTTATTTTAAAATAGAAAATTGAAAGAATTTAAAACACGATTTCATTTTGAATTCAAATCAAATTTAAAAAAAATCAATTTGTCAAAACAATTTAAAATCTCCTTTTTATTTCAAACTTAAGATTCAAATTAATATTGAAATCTTAGATTTAAATCTTTAATTTTAAACTTAACCTCCAATTTAAAGCTTTACTTTAAAATCCAACTACTCAACCTTTCTTTTATAAGTAATTACAACAATTTAAATAAAAACTTTATTTATTTTAAATTAGAGTTCAAAACTAACTTGGATCAGAAAATACTTGGATTTAACCTCATCCTTAATCTTTCTTTGTCATTTAAACTTTGCTTTAAACTTTATTATTGTTTTTAAAAAAAAACAGAACACCTGCTTCCTGTAAAACCTGAAACCCAGAAATTAACCCGAGGCTATATACCCTTTGCTTCGAGTCAAAATACGAACGTGCTTCGAGTTCGCATGAAGTATTTCCCGAGTCAAATCCTAAAAACCCGAGTACCCCCTTTGCGTCAACAACCATTCCAGGCACCACAGTGCACCGTGCATATGCACGGTGCCGATGGTCGACGCAGACCATCGTTGACGATCTGTCCACACCATCCATCACCCCAACACCCCCTCACAACCACCAACATGACCAATCCAACTCGAAATAAAAAAAAGAGGTTCGTACTCCCACCTGAAAACACAGACAACCCAAATCCAAACCTGGAAGTTCGCCGTCAACCCCACCTCGTTCACCAGAGACGCTACAATTCCGGCCATCACCACGTCTATGTCTCCTCTACCTCCCCTCAAGAGCACGCAACACTCGATCCACTATAGAGGTTGTGGTGATCGATTCTTTACGCGCAGCAAAAATTAGGGTTCTAAAATGAAAATCACTTCCGCAACTTCCCTGGTGAAATTCATCACCATCAAAGATTTTTCCACCAATCTCCACTCATACTTCTTCCTTCAGAAAGAAACCCGATCCCCAAATTCAAATAGATCACCCCAAAATCACAATTTCTCCTATTATGTGCAATCCAGAATTACCCCTTCAACACTTAATTATAAATAGTGATTTTGGTTTTAAAAATCAAGTTTTTTTTAGCATTTGATTCATATGCTTGAATCCATGATTCATGAAAATTAAATTTTGACTTACTTAAAATTCTTACTGTTGTTAATTTGTTCCAGAGTCTATTCACACTATTATAACTTATATAAATTTTTAAACTAAAATAAGTGCTATAACAAACATTTTTGGTTTAAGACTCAAGTTCTACAAAGATTTGATCATGAAAGATTTATTCAGGACTAAATTTAGAACCTGGGTAAATTAAACATAACAGAGCACATATTTTTTTAACAGCATGCTCACATCCACAATTACACAGGAATTTTCCAATATATATACACAAATACAAACTTATATTAGGCATTGATCAAGCAACCATATTTGTACTTGAGTTTTTTAAAAAAAATTGTTACTCACCTTGTTCCTGAGAAAATAACAGAGCACTTCTGCTTGAACTTTTAAAACTATGCAATGTTTGCTTTGATCTTCCTCTAATCTTCTTGCTTTTGTTTAGTTGTAGTTGTATGCAGTAACAATTTCCAGGTTGAAGAAAAATGATGTTTAAGTTGTAAAAAAAATAAAAAACTTACTTATGTTCAGGTTTGCTATGTTGAACAAATTGAAATAAGAAGATGTATAAATAGAAAGAAAAGATTTGTACAAGGGGTTGGTGTTTTCTGGGTTTAAGCTTTCTATTTGGTCAGATTTTTCTTTTGTTTTATCAGGCAAGATATTTATTTTGGAGGCTGAAATGAGTTTTATATATTTCGAGTAGACCAAATGGTGTGCTAGTATTAAATGAAATGGTACTTTATGTTTCATACTTATCTTAATTTTGTATGAAAATAGATCTTCTGCACTTTGTTTTATTCCTTTTCACCTTTTGTTCTTGCCTGCATCTGTATTTTCATATCTTAAGTACTTAATATTCTCGTTTACTTGCTTTGCATAATCACTTACAGGTTATACATTATTATTTGTCACATGTCTAGCTTGCCTGGTTTGTATGTTTTCCTTACTTTGTCTATTTCTGCCTTGAATCTAATCTACAGGTTACATAATATTTCTTTTAAACTTTGTTCTACATATTTCTTACAAGCAACATATCTAAATTTCCAAACAAGCTTCTCTAACCTGGTTTGTCTTCTTTCTTACATGTACGTGCCTTGTATGTTATTTTGCAGGCAACAATATTACAATGTCTGGTTTATATCTTTTACTTGTACCTGCATATGTTTATTTGTACCTGCATTCAAATACTAGCAGTTTATTTGATGTTGGTAGATTTTCCCTTTTTGCTTATTTATTTTACAGGTTATATACATGTTTTATATTTTTTATCTCTTTGCTCTTTTTCTTGCTTGCATATTCACTTTTGACTTGTATATATTTATTCTTCAGGTTATATACATATTATAAAATTGTTTTAACCATTGTTATAAATCTTAACTTAAGTATTTAGTTATATTGCTTATTTTTATTTTCTCTTTTATTTTTAAACTTTAACTATCAAATACTTAATTTGATGATTATTAATTTATTTTCATATTTAAGTTAATATCATACATTGGATTTTATACTTAAGTTCAATATATTAAAGACTTGTTTTATTTTAAACATATTTGAAAGATGCAATTTCAGATTTACAATCACAGCTTTCCTATAAAATTTAAGATAACAATTTTTATTTATATTAGAAATCCATTTGTAAAACATTACATCATTAATATTGTTAAGTATAACTCATGATTAAATTAAAATAATTCACAAATGAATTTGTCTTCTTATCTAATAAATTACTTATTTTATTAGCTACATTAAAACAAACAAATCTTTTTATTTAAATTTAAACTTAAACTAAAATCGATTTTAAATAATTTAGTTTTTAGCTTGGGTATTAAAATTATATGGTTATTTATTTAGTAGCTTAATATCAAATTGAACCCAATTTTAAATTATCAATAATGTTAGAATAAGAAAACATGCCTATATATATTAAATTTAAAACAAAGATTATCAATTTATAATATATACAGATATGTATATATTTCAGATATAAAACAATTTATTAGCCTATAAAAATAGATTATCAGTTTAAATAATTATTTTAAAGAAGATTATTGCATTTTTTTAAAAAAGTTTATTAACAATATGGTCAATTAAATTAAATTTTGACATAAATTATTAAATTGTTATTGTCAAAATTTCCGGGATATCACATTCTTCCCCCTTAAAAGAATTTCGTCCCCGAAATTTAAAACAAAGGTAATTTAATAATCTAATTAAAGATTTAATTTTTTTTAAAACACAAGCATATATCAATCATAGCAACCAATTCATCCAAACAAATCTATTTGTCCAGATAAAAATTCTTAATAGAATTTTCTCGAGTTTCCCCAAGTATAAATACTGGGATGCTCTCTCTACAGAATCAAAACAATTAATATTACTAAGCTACTGAGTTCTACTCATCTGGATCTACAAAACAAAACAGGATATCAGACTACAGATATGTCGGACTCAACAACCAAAATTCTCTGAACTGCTGACTCTACAATCAAAGATAGATCTTACACGTACTCCCTCAGAGATACGTGAAACACACCGAATTCCAGTTATCCAAACTGGCAATCCACTCCTGAAACTAAACACTTATCCAAAATCAAATCTCCGATTACGGACTCCAAATTCCTCCGTCTCTTATCCACAAAACTCATCGGACAATCCTGGGCTGCCTACATCCTTCCTGATCAGCTCAACACTTGCTGATTCTCCTTAGAAACAAGGTTATCCAGAAACTATCCAACATAATGATCTTTCTAAGATTAACTTCAAAAATCAGAACACAACTTCAATTCCAAAATCAAGGGACTGATCTTACTTCTTCTCATAAGGAAAGATAATACAGATGCATTTCAAACTGGTCTTACGATCCTAAAAAAATTTCCGGTAGAAACTCTCTATCCAAAACATTGCAAATTCTAGTTGTTCCCACACCTAACAGCTGCCACCATGCTTCCACTGCGCAACTCTAGCCAGAGTAAATGAAAATGCTGATGATCATCATGAACACTAGCTCAGCAACACATCGTAGAACTATGGTTCAACATACCCCTTTAAAGAAACTCAGAAGTTCCTCCAAAACTCTAGCTGTTTCACCAAACTCATTTTCTGAAAATCATTCTACTGAACCATCCATACCACTCCTGGAATCCAGAAGATACCAAACTCAATCTCCAGATACGGACAAAATTCGCATCCAGAAAAAAATCAGACCCAAGAGAAATTCAAACAATCGTAAGTCACTTTTGCGATCAATCTAGCCCACTACCAAAGAAAAACTGTTCTCTCTTTACCAAACAGAACAGCCTATGCTTAATTGGCCAATTCATTAAAGAAATGGAACCACACTGCAATTTCTAAACTCCACTGCTGATGTAGAAGTTAAAAACTTCCTTGCCAATACCAATGCCAAGAAATTCCTAATCCAATGCTCTTCGAGAGACTCGGACCTCAAACCAACAGAAACATTTTACTCAACTCAGCCCCAACACCGAAACAGCTATACTTTCTTAACTGATTCCAAAGAAACATCTTCAAAGACTTCCATAGTCACTGTGTCTCATCACACAACTACTACATCCAGAGGTAAGATATCCGGACTTACTCATGCCAAACCGATGAGTCCAAACTCTAGCTCATCCAAACTTACGCTTCAAAAATGAACTCCGAACCTTAACAGGTTTCCTTCAGAGTTAAATAAAATCTTCATCACTACAAAGCTTACTCGAGACGGTAATAGGTCTACAGTCTCGACAAATACACTTCCAACCTCAAATATTCAAACTCCACCATTGGTAGTCGTGATACACTCACCACTACCCTATCTACCTTTATAACTTATATTGGATGACCCGGACAGTTAACCCAACAAATAGGTAGAAATAAATATAAATATATTTATATATTAAAATTACAAATACGCTCTCTCAAGAAAGAAATCACTCAAGAGCCTAGGTATTCACCCAATCTAGCGCTCTGATACCAACTGTGACGACCCGCCCTTCTACGCCCAGAAAGACGTAGCGTCTTGAAGAAAGAAAGGGATGAGAAAATAGAAAGATAGAGAAGAAAGAACAAAAACATCATAATCTCATAGCGGAATGGAACAAAATATAATATATCACATAAATATTACATAAATTTTACATATATCAGAGCTATACAGAGCACATACTAGACAGTTATAAACACCTGTCTAGTTAACACAAGTCAATATACAATACAGATAAACAACTCAGAGATATCAACACAGCGGAACACTATATATATATATCAATCTACAACGCTGAAGCCTCCTGCTCCAATGCTCCTCCAGAATTCGTCAAAGCTAATCCTGAATCCCTTGGCTACCCGTAAAAAATTGGGTACCCGAGAGTTTATGAAAAACAAAAATAAACTCCGGGTCAGACATGGGTCTGGTATGAGTAACAGGTTAAAGTTTCTTAACTTTGAAAAACATTTGAAAATAAAAGGTATCACGTAAGACGCCCCACAAATAAACATGGGTAAGTTTTTACCTTACGCTAACCAAAACATTTGATAGGAAATTCTGTGATATTATAATAGGTCTAGGGTTTTCAAGTAAATAGAAAATAGACGAAATTGTTACATCTATTAAATTCCAGCTACTAGCCACCGAAGTGGGTAATACAATCAAAACCGTTGGCGCTTATTGGATTTTGAATTCCATACAATGGCAGGGCTACTGGGGTACCGCCCGTCACAGTACATGGCCTAGATCAACGTACCGAGGATCACTCCCGACCCCCTGCAACACAAGGCCGGAACCATTCCTTACTGAACAGTCCCGAACAAGACAACCCCGACAGTTGGAGCTCACAACTATCCACCCAGCCGAATAAAAAGGGACATCTAGACAGGGGAAAATCTTGTCCTGCTTGGGCATGACCCACCTAACCTTGTTGCACCTCCCCTATTTTAGCCATTCCCGGTTGATGAGGCTTGAGGCTATGATTACCTTTAGAGAACATATTTCTTAGAATGCTCATCGCCCACCTGACGATGTGTTGAAAGCATTCAATCCATACAAGTTCGTTCCAGGTTCGAACGAAACCGAAGGCATTATCTCGTTACACTCATTTTGGAATCACCCTCAGAGTTAACGACGATAACCCTTGTACTCTGAGTCTTCATCTTCACTTCAGATTCACGACCTAACGTTAATTTGGAATCGATGTGGTTTTCGGACTTCCAAATGTGGAAAACCCGATCCCGGTCTCATCGAAATCCAAAACGTGTCTTTTAGGGCCAAGTTGTCTATTTAGTCTTAACAGTTTAATTCAAAATAATTCAATACACACACAGATAGATAATTCACAATATCATAATAGATAGCCAACATCAATATTATCACTACAAACAGATAATGCATATTATCATTACAACAGATAATTCATATCATCATAATATTTAAATCAAAGCATCCATATCACATAGCATCAATTCTCATATCTGAGATCTTAAATCATTCAAGGTAAACAATTTCATCCATCCATATATAAACAATCATATAAGCTATAATTAATTTAAAATGAATTAAATTAATCATATCATCTCTAATTAATTTAAAGTAAATTAAATTAATTACTTCACCATTTAAAACTTGCTTACACAATTATTAATCAATTTCCAATCAATTAATAAATCATTCACTACTTATTTGTTTCAATTAATCATACTTGATTAATTAACATTTAATTATATACAAATAATCATTCTTAAATTATTTTCACAAATCAATTATCTTATCTAAATATAGAAATTAACCTTAAATTTACAAACATTACATTACTTCTTAATTACACTAATTAATTACTCTTTAATTTCTTATTATTGATTAATTAATCTAAATTTATCATCCCATCATTACTTATATGAATTAATGATTTCTAAGTACATTTTAATTAATTCCCTGTTTTAAATTAATTACTTTAAGTAATTAATCATCAATTAAACCACATTTATTAATCACCTCTGATTAATACCATTCAGTAATTAACTATCTTTAATTACTCATCAAATAAATTAATTACTCCTCAATTAATTCCTCTAATTAATCCCTTGATTAATTACACAAAGTAATTATATTCCAATTACTTTCATTATTAAATCACCCTCAGTTAATCACATACAGTAATTATCTTCAATTACTTCCCTAAGTAATTATACTTATCACATCATCAAAATGGTTGTCTAAATTAATTAAACTTAATTAATTAACTTAAACAATTCATAGAATTAATTACAACGAGTAATTAATTCCTTAATTACTTCCGTTAAGTAATTATACTTAACAATTCACAATTGCTTATCTTAAATAAATAATTTAATTAATTATGAAAAATAATCCCATTAATTTGATTATGTCATAATTTTTAGTTAATGTCCTTCATTGACTAATTATAACTCTTTAATTACTTTTCCTAAAGTAATTTGCTAAAATTTATTATCAATTACATTTTATATTTGTCTTAATAACTCATTAATTAATCCTTTATTAATTCATTAATTGATCACTAATCATTAATTGTAAATCAATCCATATTTAATCAATGATCCTTAATTACAATTTGATTTACCTTGAATTAATTAACTTATGTCTCTTTTAACTAAATTTAAACTCTTGATCTCTAAGTTAATTAATTCTAGTCATTAATTATCCATTTAGTTAATTTGATAATTACAAGCCTTAAGTTTTTAAATCCTTTTTCTATTTATTGATCAATTTATCATGAATAAGGTATTTAATCAATTAATTTAAATTTACTTTTAAATTCATTTTAAATTTAAGATTTAAAATGAAATCAAATGAATCTTATCAATTTCAAACTCCTTTTATTTAAATAATATTTATCCTAAAATAGAAAATTGAAAGAATTTAAAACACGATTTCATTTTGAATTCAAATCAAATTTAAAAAAAATCAATTTATCAAAACAATTTAAAATCTCCTTTTTATTTCAAACTTAAGATTCAAATTAATATTGAAATCTTAGATTTAAATCTTTAATTTTAAACTTAACCTCCAATTTAAAGCTTTACTTTAAAATCCAACTACTCAACCTTTCTTTTATAAGTAGTTACAATAATTTAAATAAAAACTTTATTTATTTTAAATTAGAGTTCAAAACTAACTTGAATCAGAAAATACTTGGATTTAACCTCATCCTTAATCTTTCTTTGTCATTTAAACTTTGCTTTAAACTTTATTATTGTTTTAAAAAAAAACAGAACACCTGCTTTCTGTAAAACCTGAAACCCAGAAATTAACCCGAGGCTATATACCCTTTGCTTCGAGTCAAAATACGAACGTGCTTCGAGTTCGCATGAAGTATTTCCTGAGTCAAATCCTAAAAACCCGAGTACCCCCTTTGCGTCAACAACCATTCCAGGCACCACAGTGCACCGTGCATATGCACGGTGCCGATGGTCGACGCAGACCATCGTTGACGATCTGTCCACACCATCCATCACCCCAACACCCCCTCGCAACCACCAACATGACCAATCCAACTCGAAATAAAAAAAAGAGGTCCGTACTCCCACCTGAAAACACAGACAACCCAAATCCAAACCTGGAAGTTCGCCGTCAACCCCACCTCGTTCACCGGAGACGCTACAATTCCGACCATCACCACGTCTATGTCTCCTCTACCTCCCCTCAAGAGCACGCAACACTCGATCCACTATAGAGGCTGTGGTGATCGATTCTTTACGCGCAGCAAAAATTAGGGTTCTAAAATGAAAATCACTGCCGCAACTTCCCTGGTGAAATTCATCACCGTCAAAGATTTTTCCACCAATCTCCACTCATACTTCTTCCTTCAGAAAGAAACCCGATCCCCAAATTCACATAGATCACCCGAAAATCACAATTTCTCCTATTATGTGCAATCCAGAATTACCCCTTCAACACTTAATTATAAATAGTGATTTTGGTTTTAAAAATCAAGTTTTTGTTTTAGCATTTGATTTATATGCTTGAATCCATGATTCATGAAAATTAAATTTTGACTTACTTAAAATTCTTACTGTTGTTAATTTGTTCCAGAGTCTATTCACACTATTATAACTTATATAAATTTTTAAACTAAAATAAGTGCTATAACAAACATTTTTGGTTTAAGACTCAAGTTCTACAAAGATTTTATCATGAAAGATTTATTCAGGACTAAATTTAGAACCTGGGTAAATTAAACATAACAGAGCACATATTTTTTTAACAACATGCTCACATCCACAATTACACAGGAATTTTCCAATATATATACGCAAATACAAACTTATATTAGGCATTGATCAAGCAACCATATTTGTACTTGAGTTTTTAAAAAAAAATTGTTACTCACCTTGTTCCTGAGAAAATAACATAGCGCTTCTGCTTGAACTTTTAAAACTATGCAATGTTTGCTTTGATCTTCCTCTAATCTTCTTGCTTTTGTTTAGTTGTAGTTGTATGCAGTAACAATTTCCAGGTTGAAGAAAAATGATGTTTAAGTTGTAAAAAGAAAAAGAAAAAACTTACTTATGTTAAGGTTTGCTATGTTGAACAAATTGAAATAAGAAGATGTATAAATAGAAAGAAAAGATTTGTACAAGGGGTAGGTGTTTTCTGGGTTTAAGCTTTCTATTTGGTCAGATTTTTCTTTTGTTTTATCAGGCAAGATATTTATTTTGGAGGCTGAAATGAGTTTTATATATTTCGAGTAGACCAAATGGTGTGCTAGTATTAAATGAAATGGTACTTTATGTTTCATACTTATCTTAATTTTGTATGTAAATAGATCTTCTGCACTTTGTTTTATTCCTTTTCACCTTTTGTTCTTACCTGCATCTGTATTTTCATATCTTAAGTACTTAATATTCTCTTTTACTTGCTTTGCATAATCACTTACAGGTCATACATTATTATTTGTCACATGTCTAGCTTGCCTGGTTTGTATGTTTCCCTTACTTTGTCTATTTCTGCCTTGAATCTAATCTACAGGTTACATAATATTTCTTTTAAACTTTGTTCTACATATTTCTTACAAGAAACATATCTAACTTTCCAAACAAGCTTCTCTAACCTGGTTTGTCTTCTTTCTTACATGTACATGCCTTGTATGTTATTTTGCAGGCAACAATATTACAATGTCTGGTTTATATCTTTTACTTGTACCTGCATATGTTTATTGGTACCTGCATTCAAATACTAGCTGTTTATTTGATGTTGGTAGATTTTCCCTTTTTGCTTATTTATTTTACAGGTTATATACATGTTTTATATTTTTTTATCTCTTTGCTCTTTTTCTTGCTTGCATATTCACTTTTGACTTGTATATATTTATTCTTCAGGTTATATACATATTATAAAATTGTTTTAACCATTGTTATAAATCTTAACTTAAGTATTTAGTTCTATTGCTTATTTTTATTTTCTATTTTATTTTTAAACTTTAATTATCAAATACTTAATTTGATGATTATTAATTTATTTTCATATTTATGTTAATATCATACATTGGATTTTATACTTAAGTTCAATATATTAAAGACTTGTTTTATTTTAAACATATTTGAAAGATGCTATTTCAGATTTACAATCACAGTTTTCCTATAAAATTTAAGATAACAATTTTTATTTATATTAGAAATCCATTTGTAAAACATTACATCATTAATATTGTTAAGTATAACTCATGATTAAATTAAAATAATTCACAAATGAATTTGTCTTCTTATCTAATAAATTACTTATTTTATTAGCTACATTAAAACAAACAAATCTTTTTATTTAAATTTAAACTTAAACTAAAATCGATTTTAAATAATTTAGGTTTTAGCTTGGGTATTAAAATTATATGGTTATTTATTTAGTAGCTTAATATCAAATTGAATCCAATTTTAAATTATCAATAATGTTAGAATAAGAAAACATGCCTATATATATTAAATTTAAAACAAAGATTATCAATTTATAATATATACAGATATGTATATATTTCAGATATAAAATAATTTATTAGCCTATAAAAATAGATTATCAGTTTAAATAATTATTTTAAAGAAGATTATTACATTTATTTCAAATTTATTATTAACAATATGGTCAATTAAATTAAATTTTGACATAAATTATTAAATTGTTATTGTCAAAATTTTCGGGATATCACAGCCTTCTAGCCTAGCCTGTTATATTTATTATGAAATGACAGTGTCTCTTCACGTTACAATATTCATATGTGTTGTTGGGTACGTATCTACCACCCACCGAATCAAAGCGAACCAACTCGAAATAACATGCCGACCATCCAAAAGTAGCATGCCGAACCAACCCGAAGTAGCCACCACCGAATCAACCTACCGATCCAAGCCACGCCTTCACCACCGAACCATCCGGCCCACCGAAGCACCCTACTCTCCAAACACTACCGGTCCAAAACTCTACTTCCAACCATCACCGAACCAACCGAGGCACCGAACCAACCCATATCTCCACGTACCACCAAACCACTCGCCACCGGACCTCCTACCACCGGTCCAATCCCTCTCTCCACCGAACCAAGCCTTGCCAAACCAACACTGCCAGGCCAAATTGCTTCAGCCCAGGCCCACCAGCAGCTATATACATGCAGGACCCCTGCCTCCAGCCTCACTCTATAAATAGAGGGGCAGGGGTACAACAATGGCAGACAAGTTTGAGAGCTCAAGCACGGAAGGAACTTTCAAACAACTTTCATATACTTGTATACAAAGCTTTGTACTTGTAATCTGAAAGAAAAAGGAGAATAACATATAAAGTGGACGTAGGCACGTCTGGCCGAACCACTATAAATCTGTGTGTCTTTTACAGTTTAGTCCATCTATTTCGTATATTTGCATAAATCACCCAAACCATCCAGATTAACATATAATCAACTAAATCATACGACTAGGAGGTGTTTGCCCATTTTTTGTGCAAACATTTTTGGTGCTTTCGCTGAGAATAGAAGGAGCTCGAAGCTTCAGCTTCTCCCACTCAACCCTTTTTCTATCACCACCGTTCATTGCTTGGAAAATATGGCTCCCGGACGGAAGAAAGATACTAACAAAGGAAAGAACGTTGCAACTGGCAGTATCCCAGATCCAGTGATCAGGGACCAAGACAATCGTCAAGTTCCAATGGCAAATTTTAATCAGGCAAATCCGACAGCCCCCGCTACGGAACAACCAATTACAAGGGCAGATCTGGACAGGAGTGTGGCTGAAGTAACTAACCGCTTCGCATCTCAACAAGAGGCCTTGGTGGACCAACTCATGTCACGCTTAAGGGATGCTGAAGAATCCAACCGTAACACTGAATCATGGGGTGAGTCCCAGTCTGGAGGATCTAAGAGACGACAAGGGTCTTTCTTCTTCGAAGAGGCCAACAACAGAAATAGCCATGGTAGGAGCCGAGCCCGGACTCAGCTCGAATTCCGACCCGAGGAAACACTCGGAACCGAATCCAATGGGGGAGGTGCCAGGAAGGGGTCGGATGTGGCTGAGCCTGTCATGCTACCTAACCATGAAAACACCACAGTAGAAGGGGCCGAGCTGGAGTCTGGCCCGAAGTTGGACCCGAGGAAGTGCTGAGAACAGAACCCAGCAGGGGAAGATCAAGGCAAGGGCCAACCGTGGCTGACCCCAGCATGCCCCCAGAAGACCAGAGGCAGCCATTGGAGAATGTTAGGAGTGACAGCCGATACCATCCCTACAAGCCGTCTGGACGGAATCAGTCCCGTAGGGAAGAACCAAACTCATTTCTATCCGCTCCAAGCTCTGATGAAAGGATGGCGCGATTATTCAGAGAGTGCATCCAACGGGAGCAAAGGGATCGGGGGATAGGTGCTAGGGTAACCAGCCCCTTCACCCGCAATATCGAAACCGCCATCACCCCCCCCCCCTCCCGGGGATGGAAAATGCCAACAATGGAACCTTACAAGGGAACCTCTGACCCCATAGTACACTTACAGAGATACACCAAGCATATTCACATGAGCGGAGCAACGGAGGGAGTATTGTGTAAATGCTTCCCACTTTTCTTGGCAGATCTAGCTATCTCCTGGTTCTGCCACCTACTACAAGGGTCCATCAGCTCATGGGAAATGTTGAAAGAAAAGTTTATCAGCCAGTTCCGCATTCATGTGGAACAACCCAAGGACGCTTATTCCTTATCTAATGTCAAACAGAAACCCGGAGAGACAGTGCAACAATATCTAACCCGATTCAACGCCGCGGCGGCCGCAGTCCAAGATGCCGATGAGAAACTTATCCTAATGGCTATCGACAGTGGTGTACAACTGGATACTAAATTTGCTAGAAGACTAACCAAGGAAAAGCCATCTACTTTACCTGATTTCTTCCATGAAGCTGGAAAGTATATGAGACTTGAAGACGCTGCCACTGAGAGGCAGTCAGGGCAACAGGCTAAGACAGCTACAGTAGGGTTCCCGCTGCAACAAAGGATGTTCGGAGAAATGACTCTAGAGACAATGCTGGGGGCAAGAAGGGGAAAAAGCGCCTATATCGACCTGGACCAAGATTTGACTCTTACACTCCTTTAAATGAAACAATCGAAAACATCTTCCTAGCTACTCAAGACGAAGTTAGATACAAGCGTCCCCCGTACAAGGAGTCCGATAACGCACTCAAGACTGGAAAGTTCTGCCGCTTCCACGAATCCCTTGGACATGACACCAATGAATGCCACCATCTCCGGGACTTGATTGAAGAACACATCAGAAGGAAGAGACTGGAACGCTATGTAAAAAGCCAGAACAGGACTACGACTCCTGCCAATGAGAATCCTGGGCTACCCCTCCCAGAAGTAAGCAGAGGAAATCGCAACACCAACGGCTCTAATCAAGAGAAGATAGTGGTCCATACCGTATCAGGAGGACCACACATCGCCGACAGAAGCTGGGCGGAGATGGAAAGATATGGTAAGTCACTTAGAAACGATGAAGGCTACGTTAACTCTGTTATGGAAGAACGCCACCCGAAACGGAAAGAGAATGACGATATCACATTCAGTAGGCGTGATTTAGAGGGAAGACAGTACCCACACATGGATCCTATGGTCATCTCTGCCTGGTTCGGTCCAGCCAAAGTTTTTCGAATTTTAGTAGACACTGGAAGCTCGGTAAATATCCTATTCAAGCATGCTTTCGACAAAATGAAGCTGTCAATAAAGGATGTGTCTCCCTGCAACAAACCACTACATGGTTTCACTGGAGATGCGAAGATGCCCCTCGGGCAACTGGACCTTTTTGTTGAAATAGGAAGTCACCCCCGCTCCGTTGTGCGAAAACAAACATTTGTGCTAATAGAAAGCCACTCAGCCTACAACGCCTTTTTGGGAAGACCAGCCTTGTCTGACTTCCAAATTGTCCTAGCCCCATGGTGCCTGAAAATGAAATTCCCAACAGATAACGGAGTAGGAGAAACAGAGGGGGATCAAGACGCTGCTCGAGACTGCTATGTAACTGAACTTCGCAATAACCGCAGAAAAGATAAAGGGAAAATGCAGAGACTACTCTCTGCATGAAAAACCTAGAAGCATAGCAACTAAAGAAAGCCCCTCCTCTTCGATATACCAGTGACCCTTTCAATGAATTAGAACCCAGGGACAAAGAGGAGAAGGCCACCGCCGAGCCTGCAGAGGCTATGGAATTCGTAGCTGTAGACAAATATGACTCAAGTAGACTATTGAAAATCGGATCTCAGCTGAAAGAAGAATTAAAGAAACAACTCATTGATTTTCTTCGCCGCAATATGGATGTATTTGCATGGACGCACGCTGATATGACAGGAATCTCCCCAGATATAGCATGCCACGTATTGAACATCGACCCCACCAAGGTGCCAGTAAAGCAGAAAAAGAGAAGCATGGGGGCAGAACGATCAGCGACCCTAGAGGAAGAAGTGAAGAACTTACTTTCCAATGACTTCATTCGAGAAGCCATCTACCCAGAATGGATCGCCAACCCGGTACTGGTAAAGAAAGCGAATGGGAAGTGGCGAACATGCATCGATTTCTCCAACTTAAATGACGCTTGCCCGAAAGACTGCTTCCCACTCCCCGAATCGACCTACTCGTGGACAACACAGCCGGACACGAACTCTTATCCTTTATGGACGCATACTCAGGATATAACCAGATCCCTATGCACGCCCCCGATCAAGACCACACTAGTTTCATCACTGACCGGGGATTGTACTGCTACAAAGTAATGCCTTTTGGACTTAAAAACGCCGGAGCTACTTATCAGCGCCTCGTCAACAAGATGTTTGCGAAATTAATAGGGCGAACTATGAAAGTTTATGTGGATGACATGCTGGTAAAATCAAGGAAAGCCAACGATCATATAAACCACCTGAACGAGATGTTTCAAGTACTTCGCCAATATGGAATGAAACTGAATCCTCTAAAGTGCTCCTTCGGAGTATCGTCAGGAAAGTTCTTAGGATTCATCGTCCATGCCAGGGGGATTGAAGCGAATCCTGAACAAGTCCGGGCCTTCCAAGATATCAAGATACCATCCACTCGAAGAGTGATGCAAAGCCTAAACGGGAAGGTGGCTGCCCTAAGCAGGTTCATCTCTAAAGCTACCGACAAATACATCCCTTTCTTCGAAGCTCTTAAGAAAGACAAAGGAAAGTTTGAATGGACCGACGAATGCTCGACAGCCTTCCTTAACTTAATCGAACACCTCCAAAGACCACCAGTACTCTCAACTCCAAATGAAGGCGAGAAACTATACCTATACCTTGATGTATCGTCCCATGCTTTAAGCGCCGCTTTGGTGAGGGAGGACAACCACACATAGCGACCCGTATACTTTGTAAGCAAGAGATTCACAGGAATAGAAGCCAGATACCCTAAACTTGAAAAGCTAGCATACTGTTTGCTAATCACGTCACGGAAACTACGACACTACTTCCAATCTTATTCCATCAGAGTTTTAACCGATCAACCGCTAAGGCAAGTACTCCATCGCCCCGACACTTCCGGGCGACTACTTATGTGGTGCATTGAACCGAGTCAATATGATATTACCTACCATCTTCGCACCGCTACCAATGGACAAGCCATAGCTGATTTCATTGCCGAATTCACTACTAACAAAGTAAGGAGCAATCTGAAGTAGCAGAAAATATCAAGTGGAACCTCTTCGTTGATGGAGCATCAAATGAACAAGGCTCGAGGGCAGGTGTTGTGATAATCACCCCCAGGGGAAGGAAGCTGCACTGCACCCTAAGGTTTGAGTTTGCTTCCACTAACAATGACGCAGAATACGAAGCAGTGATAGCCGGATTAGAACTTGCCCTGGAGATTGGAGTCGGTTCTTTATGTCTCCATAGTGATTCTCAACTAATTGTAAATCAAATACTGGGAGAATTCCAGACTCGAGGAGAACGCCCCATAGCATATCTAAAGAAGACCAATCCACTGCTCAATCAGTTGGATCACTATCTAATCAAACACATTCCTCGAGAAGAGAATTAGGAGGCCGACGAACTGGCAAAGCAAGCTAGCATGAAGGACGGCGCCGCTTCCCGAACAATAACCATCTCACAGCAACTAGCCCCGAGTTACGAGACAATGAACATGATAGCTGCAATCGAAGAGGAAACTTGGATGACTCCTATCCGAAAATATTTACAAGATGGCACACTGCCCGATGGGCGTAACGAAGTTAAGAAAATCTTGAGGAAAGCTTCCCGCTACACGATACAAGAAGGCATCCTCTAACGACGCAGCTTCTCTAATCCCTTATTAAGGTGTCTCGCTGGAAGGGAAGCCAAGGAGATCTTATCCAACATACATCGATAAAGTTGCGGAGATCACACTG
Organism: Allium cepa; assembly: GCA_030765085.1. NCBI lineage: Eukaryota > Viridiplantae > Streptophyta > Magnoliopsida > Asparagales > Amaryllidaceae > Allium > Allium cepa. Next base: position 835,250,778 of record CM060941.1, read on the forward strand.
GTGGGCAGACTCTGGCAAAGAAGATACTCCGATATGGATATTACTGGCCCACCTTAAACAAAGACGCCCTAGACTTCGTCAAAAGATGTGACAGATGTCAGAAATTTGCTGAAATTCCTCGACTGCCAACAAACGAGATTACTCAAATGACCAGCCCTTGGCCTTTTGCAATATGGGGAATTGACTTGATTGGCGAACTACCAGTGGGCCAAGGCAGAGCCAAATATGCCATAGTAGCAGTTGAGTATTTCACCAAATGGGTGGAAGCGGAGCCTCTAAATAAAATATCTTCGGCAAAAGTTATTAACTTCTTGATCAAAAATGTTTTATGCATGTACGGGGTTCCACTCAAAATCATATCAGACAATGGACTTCCATTTGACAGCGAGGAATTCGCCGACTGGTGCCAAGAGCACGGAATTCACAAAAGCTTCTCATCTGTGGCTTACCCCCAGGCAAACGGACAAGTCGAAGCTGTCAACAAAATCCTCAAAACCCTAATCAAGAAGAAACTTGAAAAGTCAAAAGGCGCTTGGGTGGATGAACTTCCTACGGCACTTTGGGCCTACCGCACATCTTACAGAACAACAATAGGGCATACTCCTTTATCTTTGGCGTACGGATCGGAGGCCATGCTCCCAGTTGAAACTGTAGTGCCTTCCCACCGTAGGATCCACTACAACTCAGAATAGAACGAAGAACTCCTCCACATGTCTTTGGATATAATTGAGGAGAGAAGAAATGATGCAGCACTCAAAGCAGCAGCTCACAAGCGAAAAGTGGCAGCATAATACAACTCAAAAGTCAAGCACCGCAGCTTACAAGAAGGAGATCTTGTCCTTAAGAGGATCTTCCCGCGCCCCGAAGCGCTAGATCCAATCTGGGATGGACCCAATGTAATTCATAAAGATCTCCGCAACGGAGCCTATATTTTGTCAACTGTGGACGGAGAGGTGTTCCAGAGGGCATGGAACATCCAACACCTCCTCGATAATTTTCTTAACCGGTACTGCCCATATGAAGTGAATTAACAAAGAGAATCAGTGGACGTAGGCATTTTCGTGCCGAACCACTTTAAAAATCTTGTCTCTTTTTAACTTGTTCCTTTATATCTTGGCTGCTTGTTAAGCTTTATCCTCTTCTGTTGAACAAAATCATGTATGACGACATTCCCATTCTGGACACTTCACGGCACAACCTCACCTAGATAAGACCCAACAGGTACTATGCGATTCTATGCACTCGCCAATGGGACACTTTTGCTCCAGCATCCCTCTACTGCGGGTTAACTCATTGCTCGCGACTGCCCTCAAAGCCAACTGTAATGAGCCGATTATAAGCCATCAAGAAGGCCGACTATAGTCGATGGCAACTCATTACGGTGTTCGGCTTGCCGGCAACTGTGAACCTACTTTAAGCCCCAACATAAGGTGTGGCCAGGCAAGGGTAGTTCACGGTTGACGATCGGCACCCAAGCTAGCCGGCCACAGTAAATCGAATAATACCCACGATTACGGGCCATAATGGCTCGGGTAGTTACTGTGCGCAATCTCGGCTCCGATATGCCTTAATTACGGCTGTGGTAAAAAAGATAAACTCTCCGCGGAGGCGTAAGATGGGTGACAAATGTCTCCAAAACCCACAACTATGGAAAGTGACTACAAAACCCGTTTGCCACGAACTTAAGCATATCGACGACCTTTCGTGATTGGAAGTTTTACTATTTCTCATATTTCCATTTCATTCAAAAACTTTCCTCCTATCCTATATAACAATCCTTAAAGTATAGGCCACAAAATAGGGGAACTCTCGCTCGTGGAAATATAAACTCACATCCGGATGACGGAACACTCAGCTACATTCCATAATCAGTCACGCAAGACATTCAAAGCAACCCTCTACAACTAAAACACGAAGGGCGGTACTATCTTCTCTTGTATACAAATATGTAGCTTTAATTTATTCACACATCATATTGGCATTACAAGACATGTGATAATATTTTGAGCGGAAACTTAGCATTAAATACGATTGAGTCACATGCATAAACACGCAGCTATATTTCTTATGCAACATATCAAAATGACAACAGCATTCAAACATGATAGAATCAGCTTATGTTATAAAATTACATAAAGTCATTCTTTACAAATAATATAATTACAAGTTACATTAATGTTTCGGACAAACATAGACATCAACCAAAATATGTACAAGTCCAGTCAAGGAATCGAAGCTTCGTCTCCATCTCTCGCTAGCCCTCGGGATCTACTTAACTGCAGGATCGGAACTCCCAGCATGTGCTACCGAGGTCCCGCCTGCATAATTCAGAAGAGAATCCATCAATAAATCACGAAAGATAAGCAATCAAATCATGAAAAGGTTAAAAGGAAAGACTTACCAGCACCTGCTCCCTGACCATCATCGTCAAGTTGCATGCCTACCTCATCCGCAGCAAGCAGCCGCATGCCCTCCTTAACCGCCACCTTCTCTTCCTTGGTGAATTGGGCCGTAACCACATCCATCCTGAAAGCCGCACCATCTTCCTTATCCGCATCGGCCTTACCTTCCTCCAAAGCCCGAAGATATATCCTAGCCATAACCCGGGGATAATCGTCCATCCAGGACATGTTGCCCTGCCTCCAAGTACGGAAATACATGTCATGGAGCATCTCGTCCAACATCCCTTCGTTCTCCTCAAACTCTTTCATCTGGGCCTCAGAAGCCGACAGTCGTGCGACAGCAGCATCTCTCTCCAATTGGTATCTCGAGCAGTCAGCCTGAAGGGACTTCCGCATCACTTCCATCTCCTCCTTCAGCTTGGCCTGAGCAAGCTCCGCGGCCTCAAGTCTCCCAGATAACTCTTCTGCCTGCTCAAGATCCGCTCTCCGAACCTCGTCCACCGTTGCGATGGCCATGTCAATCCGTTCCTTGCAGGAAGCCTCCATCTTTCGTAGTTCTTCCTTACTAACCTCTTCCACAGTCTTCTTCAACCGCCTGGAGGCTGCCTCATGCTGAGAAATCTGAATGGCTTGATCGGAAAGCTGTATGGCCTGATCAGCAACCTTTAGCCGCAACCGAATGTTAGCACTTCCGATTTCCTCCCCAGCCTTGGCCAGTCGAGCGTGATGCTCCATTAGCCTCTTGGTCTCTTCAGCAACCCGATCGATGTTTGACTTAGCCTCATTCCCTATGGTCACAATCCGAGTAGTAAGCAAATCGAGGTCTAAGGACTTAGCCTCATCAAGCACCCGTACCATGGGATTGCGGGGAAGAAGATGCTCACCCGTGGCCTCGTCAAAAGAGATGTCCTGAAAACTCGGGTCCAGATCCGGGTGACCGACAAATGGGTTGCGAACCAAACCAGGATGGTCTATCGGGGTGACGGTTGGATTTTCGGACGGATGTGGGGAAGGCATAAGCTCAGCATCCTCCTCAGTAATATCATGGATAGGCTGGACGGGAGGCTGAGGGCCAGGTGAAGGTTCAAACGAAGATCGGCCCCTCTTTCTCTTTTTCATATCTTCTTCAATAACTCCGAGAAGAGGGCAATATCTAACAGCATCTCCAGAACGGCTAGCTGACGGCTTTGGTTTGGCAGAAGCTTTGAGTAGCTTGAATTGTTCAAGACGGTGCCGAATTTCTGATGTCTTGGCCACCTTACCTGTTCCTGGAATAAAAAACAAGTGTTACAAGCATGCATGAAACTGTGACCCAAGAAATATGTTAAATAGGAAAACGCGCTTATTTTACAAACCCTGAGCGGGGTAGGATACTACAATAAGTCCTGAAATTCATTCCAGGACGGGAACTGGCCGTAAAATATTCCTAATCCTTATCATAAAGGGAGTCTGCAGAAATCGAGAATTCACCTTGAGTTACCCTGGCTGGAGGACCCTTAGAAGATGAATCGGCACCAGTCCCAGCCTTGTCAGCCTTCTCCACCTTCTCCACCGAGGCTGATCCTTCCTCCAACCCCTCAAAAGCTTGGCGGAAGGCATCATCCGTCCACTCCTGGATCTCCCCCGCCTGCTCAGAAGACAAAGCCCCAGCACCACTACCACCCTATCCTTCACCTTCTCCATCTCCTCCGCTCTCCTCCTCGCCTCTTTCCTTCTCTCCACCTTCCTCCTCCGGAATATCTGGGCATGTGCTGGGGGAGGGTCCTTCAGACTTCTTAAGCTTCTTCCCCTCGACGACTGGAGGTACCGAGAAAGGTCTCCTCTTGCTACTCTTCGCAGTGACCCCATCTTTAGCTTTAGCAGCCCTCTCCTCGGCTGTATCTCTCTGCTTAACCACGGATTGACGTGGCAGAATTAGGTTGTGCTCCAGGAGAGTGTCATTCCTGATCAGGTAAGAAGTCGACCTGTCCCTTCCAGAGATAGCCTCTATCTCCGCGGCCATCTGTACCAGGCGATCATTCTCCACGATCGCAAAGCCACCTGTCGCTAGCAAGAAATAAAACGATATAAGAGGAAGTATTGCAGTCGGGATAAAGAAATTACAAATGGAATTCAACTTACAGCCAGAAGTGAAAAGGCAAAAAGAAACGGAGTCGTCCTTGACGAAGAACCATTCCTTCTTAAACATGGTAAACTTCGAGTATAAGTCCAAGACCGGCTTGAAGGACACGGCCGACTCTAAACTAATATACGGAGAACGCTTCTTGTAGCCCCTCAAATTATACAAATATCGGATTTCCCGATTAGAAGGGGGGCGCCCATACCTCCTCTGGAAGATAACGAATAGACACGCCAAGATGGCATAGGAGTTGGGCTGAAGCTGGAATGGAGCCACCTTCAAGTAAGTAAGGAAGCTGACTACCCAGGCATTGATCGGAGGAATGGGCCCACACATGCAATGGTATCGGCTATAGGAGAAATATCCTTCGGAGGATCATACGGCATCACACCATCTCCCGGCAGCAGCATGCTCTCCCTGTCAATCCCGAAGTAGCGAGCGATGACATCAAGTTGTCCCTCTCCGAGAGAGCTCGGAAAGCAATCAGGAGGAGAGTTCAGAAGCTCTTGGGGACCATACCTATCTACTAGCGATCTCGGGGTGGGTCCACGATGTTCCGGTCCTGGCTGGGATGGGGGCACAATGGGGGACTCTCGTCTATCCGTAGATTTTCTCTTTTCTGATCGAGTTTCCACTTTGCGAGACATTTATCTGTAACACCGGAAAAACATATTGTTAGAACAAGGAGTATGGAAATACAAACAAACAGGTACATGCAACCTAGAGTCTCATTCGCAAATCGAAACATAAAAAATCAGGACCAAAGACCATTCGGCCTCACACTTCCCAAACTCATTCGGTAGTTCAAACCCACAAGGTTCATTCGGTAAATCAAACCACAAGTCCATTCGGTACTTGGGGGCAACGAACACATTCGGTAAATCAAAGCTTTCATGTCCATTCGGTACACGAAGTCCCCATGTCCATCCGGTAATACAAGAACATAAAGTCATTCGGCGGGAAAGAATCTCACCTGGTTCGGCTAGCTCTTTGTTTCGGCGAACTGAGAGCTTGATTCGGCAAAAGGTTCGGCTCGGTTGGTAAGGAATAACGAAGGCACGTAACCCCTATTTATAAGCAAACCTCAATGACCGGACCAGATGGCTCGGCGCTTATAACCGAACGAGGCTATCCCATTAAAACAAAGCACGACATATGTTAAACATATGCCCTACTTTGGGGGGCAAATGTTGGGTACGTATCTACCACCCACCGAATCAAAGCGAACCAACTCGAAATAACATGTCGACCATCCAGAAGTAGCATGCCGAACCAACCCGAAGTAGCCACCACCGAATCAACCTACCGAACCAAGCCACGCCTTCACCACCGAACCATCCGGTCCACCGAACCACCCTACTCTCCAAACACTACCGGTCCAAAACTCTACTTCCAACCATCACCGAACCAACCGAGGCACCGAACCAACCCATATCTCCACGTACCACCAAACCACTCGCCACCGGACCTCCTACCACCGGTCCAATCCCTCTCTCCACCGAACCAAGCCTTGCCGAACCAACACTGCCAGGCCGAATTGCTTCAGCCCAGGCCCACCAGCAGCTATATACATCCAGGACCTCTGCCTCCAGCTTCACTCTATAAATAGAGGGGAAGGGGTACAACAATGGCAGACAAGTTTGAGAGCTCAAGCATGGAAGGAACTTTCAAACAACTTTCATATACTTGTATACAAAGCTTTGTACTTGTAATCTGAAAGAAAAAGGAGAATAACATATAAAGTGGACGTAGGCACGTTCTGGCCAAACCACTATAAATCTGTGTGTCTTTTACAGTTTAGTCCATCTATTTCGTATATTTGCATAAATCACCCAAACCATCCAGATCAACATATAATCAACTAAATCATACGACTAGGAGGTGTTTGCCCATTTTTTGTGCAAACATGTGTGTTTCGACAACCGGTACATGGCGAAATCTGTTAAACGTTGAACCACATCGGTACACGTTCTAAACTTTTTGGCTTATTGTGTCTATTCAATTGTCCACTGGTTCAAATCTAATAGTGGTTTGCTTTTAAGAATTCTTGGATTTGCATGTGGCATTCACTATTCCCATTGTTGATTTATAATTATGGTCCATCCTCCACTTTCTTTTTCTCTTCGTTCTTTTTTTCTGTTCATTGAAGAAGAAAAAACTTTGCTTATTTGCCTGAGAACTCTACCATCTTCGTTTGCATGAAAACTGCATCTCATTCTTCCCCTCCACTTTTCATTTACTCTTTGTTCTCAAACCCACGTCGGCATCACCGGCTGGCCGCTTTGACCTCCGATGCTACCTACCTCCGCCTCCAACGTCGGCCAGTAACCCAATCCGACCATAGCGAAGCCGAGAATCCACGCGCACACCTCATTCACCAACCTCGACGCGACCTAACCCTGCGTTGACTTCCGCACTCTCTCCTCATATTGGCCGAACTCACTAGCTTTCGTCCTCTCTTCCCATAGCTTGTCAACCTCTTCCGTTTTTTCATGCACAGGTATATCTATTTATATGTTACCAAAAATATTGGGTTTAGTAGATATGCAAAGATTTTAATAGTTATATATAAGGCTATATATAAGTTTATATATTCACTTGTTGTTGGGAGCTGCATGTATTTATTTGTTGAGAAAGAAAGTTTATTTTATAATATGTTTTACAGAGTATATATATTTGTTATTTATTAGTTTATATATATGTACACACACACAAGCTTTTGCAAATATTTATGTAAGTTTGCCTACATATGTTTGTTGTAATTTATCATATTTATATATCTATTGTTACATTATGTATTTTATATGTGTTATAGTTTATAATATGTTAGTTTTATATATATTGTACTGTATTTCATTAGGATCTATCCTAGTATAATATTTGGTTTGTTGAGTTTTTTATGTGTAAGTTCATAATAATTTACTTATATATATAGTTGCTGTTCATATGTATATGAGTTTACATTTTTGGTTTGAGGCTCTAACTATATGTTTTTTTAATTCCTATATTTCCGTTCTATATTTAATCCAGATTATATGTATATTGAAGTTCGGTTAGTTATGTAATAGTGTAATATATAATTTACATATATTTGTTTATATATATTATTTTGGGTTAACATACAAGTTGTAATAATTTATATATATAGATGTTATTTTATATTAAAGTTAAATTTTTGACTTGAAAATAATATGTATGTTTTAATTTAATATGCATTTAAAATTTAGAATATGGTTTTATAAATATAGTTATATATATACATATACACAAGTTACTTATACCAATTATCTTCATTGATTTAGATTCTTATTCTTTTCATTGATTCTATCTACCAGCTTTGATCGTCAAATTCGTGCCCATTTCACCTTGCTTTGGATTCATAACTTATCGTATTTTCGTTCATCATCTAGCCTAGAAAGTTGAGCAATTACTCACGATTAATGTTCTTTTATTATTAAATTTGATTTCAATTGAAACGAAAATTGAAATATGCTGCTGTTAGTTATTTATACTGTTTTATATGTTATTATCTGTATCAGTTCACCTGTGACATCTGACACCATTATCTATTATTTATACAATGATAATCCAGTTTGGTTGATAAATGATTGATTGTTTGATGTTTACATTGGACGTTAAATTGTAAATGTATAAGTGATAAATAATATGCAACTGAATTTGACGTAGGATAGTTAAATTTTGAATTGATATATGTGTTGAATTTGATTAGTTAAATTTGTATTATATGACCCCCTTAAATGTTTAATTACTCGACATGTAGAAATTGTGTTAGTTACACCTTGCACCATTTAAATGTAGGAGATTTAAATTGATGTAGTATGAAATTGAATAATAGATATCAGTTGAAGAACCGTATAAACATTAGTGTAATAATCCTTAATCTATATGAAATGATAGTGTAGATTCTAGAAATAATTGTATTAATTTGCCCAAACAACAATGTAATACGATTATTTTGGGATTATTTGAATTAATTATTAGATTGTTATTGATGTTTGCTATTGCTTGTTTATTTACTTTGACACCATCCTAGTTATCACATTGCAAGTTCCCTTTGTTATGCCTTGATTTTTGAATTGAAATTGAATCGGGTTGAAATGATTAGATACCCAAATAAAACTTTGACTTAGGATAGAGAATTAAATAAAAACCGATTAGTCAATAATTTGATTTACAAATAAAATAAAGGTTTTATTTAAATAAGTAAAAGATTTGAAACGAAGTTGAAATTTGAAAATTTTATGAAAGGAAAATATTAAAATTTAATAATCTGAAACAAATATTAACATAGTAGTTGATGAAAGAACGTGGTTTAAAATTTTAATTAATAATTAAGTTTGGAATTATTTAATAATTGAGTTTTGGAATTATTTAATAATTAAGTTTGAATTTATTTAATTAAGATTTGAAATTATTTAATAATTAAATAAAACTGAATCATTTGATAATTAAATAAAAATTTGAATTCTTTGATAAGAAAAATTAAACTTTTGAATAAGTAAATTTGAACTTCATTAATAAATGAAATTGGGTTTCTTTATTAATTAAGTTTTGGAAAATTTAAGTAAGTTAATATGTGAAATTGAACTTCTTGAATATGTGAAATTTAGTTTCTTTATTAATTGAGTTTTTAAATTTGTAACTAAGTAAATAAATAAGTGAAACTGAATTTCTTTAACAAGAAATAAAATGTGATTTATTGGAATAAATATAAGACTTGTAATTTAAAGAACTTGATTGACGAATCTAATCGAATTCAACTTGTAAGTTGATATAATGAAGATGAATTTAAGTAATTGATTTAATGAATTGGAAATTCAATAGAAATTATTTTGAATGATAAATTAACTTAACGAATATGGAATGAAATCGATAAATGAATTTAAATTGATTTGAATGTTAAATTAAACTAGGAATGAAACTTATATATGAACTTGAATCAATATTTGAATTGTTTAAATAAAAATTGAAATTGAATTATAAGATTTTGAAATAGAAATTTGGAAATTTTGAAACGTAAATTATGGGAATTGATTTAGGGAGACAAATGAAATGTTAATTTATAAACTCTAATTGAAATTGAATTTGATTTGATTTTGGAATTTATTAAACGACCAAATAGTGTAATAATTACGGAAGTTATTAAAGAAACCGGAATTGGTTATGTACGTACTCTCTATCTAAAGCAAAAAACCACTTTAATAACTATACACGGAGTGTGATCCAGAATGAAGTGGTTGGATGATGTACGTGATGAATGAAGAAAGAGAACGATAATGGATAGCCATGACACTTGTGTCAAATTGGAAATGACTAAAACAGGAGCCGTGCCAGGCCAAATGGGATTAGCCATCTCGAGCGAACACACTTCTTTGTAAACTACTCATTACTTGTTATTGATTGGTGACCCTCAAAATTTTGGGAGTGTTGTTTCGCGGTGTTGCGATCATTGCGGAGATGCGTTTTCACCAGTCCGGATCAGGCAAACGGTAGTTTCACTACCTTGGTTATTGCCTCATGTGCCTTGTCATACTTCTATCCCTATATACGCGACCACTATGAATTTGTTTTGTGTTATACCTATGGAGTACTCCCTGATATCCCACTAGTTTACGGTGGAGTTTACAATGCTGTATAGACTATAACGCTTATATAAATGTGTTAAGGGGTATAATGGTAACACCTTAACACTATTTTGATACTTTATATTACTGATAGGCATTATCTATTTAGCGTACACTACTACATAGTAGATAGTTTAACGGATCCTTAGAGGGTGATCATTCCAACGTCCTTTGAGTTACTTGTATTTCAGTTGTTATTTCACTTGAGTTGGATTTATTGATATAAGAATATTAATCCTGACTCGAGTGTTTTGTGTTTTGCTTTGCGCTCGGGGCAAACTGAGTGGTTCAACTTTCAAGATGGTGCTTCGCTTGGAGATCCAGCTATCTATCCAGCTTTCAGATATTCAGTTGATTCCAGTAATGTATTCTGATTATTGTATTTGACTATTCTATTCGAGACTTCTGTTGTAACTTATTTAACTCTGTTATATATATAGTAGCTTCATGAATTACTATCTTTTGCTTCCGCTGCATATTATTACTCTGTGTCTGTGATTCTATGATTATTTATTTACTGTATATGTTCAATTTTGCAAATTTAAATTACCAATTCGGTATTTTGAATTATTCAAGTCCGACATGTGTGGACGCGAATGGTCCAAAATAGCAGGTCGTTACATATTTTCTTATTTATTTTCTATTTTCACTTAAATTATTTATTTATTTTATTTTTCACTTTATTTTGTTTTATTTTTCTATTTTATTTAGTGAATTTTATTTGTTTATTTTGATTTAAAAGAAATAGAAATAAGAAATTCAAAAGGACAAAACCCTTTCATTTTCCTTGTGAATTTTCATGTTCTTGTCTCTTCATTTTCATTTGGCTTTTCATTTTATCTTTTGACCGTACACTTTTCTATGTTAGCCGTGTGTTTTCCCACCTTCATTCACGTGAAATATTTCTTCTCACTTTCATTCTCACGGCCAAGGAAGAGAAATGCTAATGGCATCTACCATTTTTTCACTTTTTCTCTTTTTCTTTCCTTATTTTTGCCTTGCCTCTTCTTCTAGCTAGATCGACCCCTACCCCACCTTTTCTCCAACGACCACACCACCCCATCAACTACAGCAGCACCACCTCCTCATCCCTTATTTAGACCCGTCCATGACTTATAAGGATGATGCTATCACCAAACACAAACACTACATAAGTTGCCAAGCCGAGCCTTGATTTCACCACACACCTTAATAATTTGCCTTCGGCCACCCCATAGCCACCACCACCAGCTGCTACTTCAACTATGGCCATTACATGACCTCTATCCAGATCTGAAACAAGCATGAGCCGAGCCCACATGTGACCAAGCCGAGCCTACATGTTGACAAACCATCCTATTTTGCACTTGAACCTATGTGTGCTTCATATTATCACCACTACCCCTTCATTTCAGTTTTTCGTGCCATTTTAGTGCCAAACCCGACCCAAACACACATCATAGCCGAGCATATTTTCCACTTAGGCCAAGCATTGGAGTGGTTAAGGCAAGGTTAAGCTATCTTGTCTTTATTGCTTTTATTTTTCAATTTGTTCAATATTGTTTGGGTTGAATATTCATGTGTATGTTGTCTTGTTTATTTGTTGTTACAAGATAATATCTTGGCTCTCTCCACATACTTGAATCAATTTCGTGCCATATCGCGCTATATCGTGCTTATTGGATTTATTCTGTGTGTTTTGATTTGCTAACTCCAACTTGCAAAGGTGAGTCCTTCTCACTCTGACATGTTTAATTATGAAATAGTGAATCAATGACAAGTGTTTAGTAATTTAAATTGTTATGCAAGTAAATGATGATGATATGATATGCTATGCCATGTTATTACCATGTTAACTTTGTTATTTATCACCTGACATATGATACATGACAATATATTGTGACATTTACATGTTAATGCATTTATTTATATTGTTTATGCGTATGTTCACACTTCAAGTTCTCTGTTAGAATAAAATCACTATGGGTGAAACGGTACATACCCGAACGGACTTTAGAATAGGGTAAAATCATTATAGGCTGAAATGATAGGCCTGAGTGATTTTTATTTATTTTTATTTACTTGAGATTGCGGGTTTGAAATGATAGAACCCGGGTTTTCTTTTTAAACCGCGGATTGAAATGATATATACACTTGACCTAGGTTAGAAAATTATACACAGACCCCGTGGTATGTTTTTAAATGATTTTTCTATGATATGTATTTTTAAAGTATGAAATTTTAGTTTAAAAATATATATGTTATGGTTTTAAGAAGGCTAAATATTTAGTTTTGAATTTGTGAATTTATGTATGTAAATTGAAGTATTTTGACTTTAAATTTACTTTTACAGTTCAAGCAAATAATGAAATTAAATTTAATGTTTTGAAATGATATTTGAATTAAAATATTAAGTTTTATTTAATTTATAAGTAAATAACAATGAAATTTTGACTTAATAAATGAAAGTGAGTTTAAATTGGATATTTGATTTAAAATTATTGTTGGGATAAATCATATGTTAAAATTATTAAAATGTGAAATTTTGAAGTCAAGAAATATGATTTATAAATTTAAAATAACAAAAATTGAAGTTTTAAATGTTTCTGAAAGTTATAACAAAAGCTAGAATTTTATTAATAGCATTTCCAAAAATGTTGTGGTCTTATGACATCATTTTTAAATGCTGTTGTTTTGAATTTAACTATGTTTGAAATAACTAAATATCTATTACGACATTTTATAAATGCTGTCATTCCTGAACTAAACCATTTTGAAAACTATAAGCTACGATAGCACTTTAAAAATGCTGTCGTTGTTATAATTTGACAATGTTTTGAAATGTTATAGATTTTAACACTATTAGAGTTATATTTAAAGCGTTAAATGATTTAACTTTTGGAATTGATTATTTGTGAAATTTAAGGAGTTTTGAAAATATTTTAATATTTATATTTGAATTTTAAGGAATTTAAATTGAATTTGAATTTAAATAATGGTTTTGAATGGAATATTGAAATGTGTTTTGTAATGATATTTGAAATAATAAATAAATGACATATTTGATTTTAGATGATATTTCAATTGAATGTTTGAATTTGAATTCAATAATGATTTGATAATGAGGAATAGAAAGGAAATGATTCTGAAATTTTTTTGAATGTCATAATCTTTATTTTGATAAAGAATGTGACTTGGAATGATATTTGATTTTGATAAATGAATATTTAAAGTTTATATTAGTATGAAAGGATATTTGGTTTACTTGTAATTCGAGTTATTTAAATGATATTGGATTTATGAAATGAATATTTCAAAACTAAGTAATAATGAAGTTAAAATTGAGATATGTGAAATTATAAAATTTAGTTTTGAAATATGGTATATTAAAGCTTTAGAATATATTAAAAATTGAATAGTTTGTTTTGTGGCTCCAATCTATATTTGAAATTGATATTATTTGAAATGGTTTGTTGGGAAACTAAATTGAATTGAAACTGATGGTTTGAATTGAATTAAATCAGAAATTTGAAATTTGGGTTTAATTGGACAAATTTATAAAATGTAAAAAATTAAAGGAATATTCATGATTTCAAATGTATGATTTCGAAATGTTATGATTTTCAAAGTGTAATGGTTTCAAGTATTTTGGTTTCGAAAGAGTTATAACTTTGAAAGTATTATGGTTTTTGAAAGGTGAATATATGTTTGAAATGGAAATGATATTGTATTGATTTGAATATAGTATTGATATAAAAATGTTTTGGTATAGAAGTATAAACTATTTTGAAAGGAATATAGTTTTGAAATGAAATGATTTGATTTTTGAAGTATGAACTATTTTGAAATGACCATGGCGTTATAATAACGTTTGGTTGTTAAAGAGACCAGGATTGGAAGTTGTCATACTCTCTGCCAACTCCGAAAACTACTTTAACAACCATGTACGTGGTGGAGATTCCTGAATGAAGTAGGATGGTGGCAGCGTTCTTGAGGTATATTACGTGGACCCGACTCCCATGAGTTGGTTTAAGGTGGCTAAAGCAGGAGCGATCTCGGGCCAAAAGGAGTAGCTCCTCTGGTCGAATGCACTTCTTCGTTACTATACTCTTACTTGTGGTTGATTTGATGGTCATCCTCCGATTTTGATTGGGAGTGTGTTCTGAGGTGGGCGTAGTGGATCCTACGTTACCGTCAGCCCGTGTGTGTAATTGGTATATCTACCCTGGCATTGCCATGTGTCACCTACCATAGCGAGCCTTACTATCAGTTTCCATTTGTGTCGTACCTATGGAGTATCTTCTCATAGTCTACCGATCAGTAGATATGCAGGCACTATGTCACGACCCGAAATCTAGCGATTGAAAAGTAGACATCAAATACCTCACTTGCATTCGACTGCCGAAGATTCAAGTGTTGAACTTCAGTTCGGATGGAGCTTATAACAACATTAGGTGAATATAAACGGTGTAATAAAGAATATCACTGATCACAATATAGATACAACATGATACAATATCCATACAACATCGATCATCAATATCAGAGTGCTACAAATATGATACGACAACAGAATGACAATAGAAACTTCAACAAGTTTCCAACCTACTTCACTTCGACAAGGTCTTCAAACCTCCAACACATCAAAAGATTTCCAAATCCAAAAGCTTTCCAAAAATCCGATAGCTTTCGAAAGGCTTCAAAATCCAAGCTAGCTTGAAAAACACGGATAACCTGCTTCTAGGCTGCTCGTGTGGAAATTATGGGCACCCAGAGTGTAGGAAAGGAACAATAAACTCCGGGTCGGTCATGAGAATGGTATGAGTAAACAAAATAGTTGTTTAAAATAAAAACAGCTTTATAAAAGAAAACCGGCATACTTTTTGGAAAATGAAACTACCATAAGACCTCCCACCACACACACAATGCAAACGCAGACTTGGAGTAGATTTCTTCTTTTGATAGTCAAATATGATTAATACGAGAAAACTCTTTTGATGTTATTATTAATGCATAGTGTAGAAAACATTTTCGAAAGTATAACATTAATCTTAGCCAGCATAGACATTTCATACTTTGCCTACTATAGCTACCATCTAAACAGTGGTGACCACTATAAGTAAATGGCAGGTTATACAACTAAAACCACAAAGGGATCGTATTGGATGATTGGATTTCCAACAAATGGTCAGGCAAAGGAACTTCCCACACAAAATGGAACGCCTCTGGAGGGACATCCCGAAGAACCTAACCGGATCTCTGTTACACAAGGCCCGTTACCTCTGTAACTAGGTAAAAACTGACACGAGTATGCCACCTCCCGGTCATTACCAACCTTTATCTGAAGCGCTTCTCAAACGACAACCACAAAGCAATAAGTTTACAGCAACCACAAAGTAAGTATCTGGGCTCCATACCATGATACCACTTATAATCCAGAAGGAAATGGACATACACTCAAGGGGCGCTAACCCCAAATGACCTTGCTGCCACGATTCCTGTTTCGACCATAACCAGGTTGTGAGGTTCGACAAAGTCTTGTCCATAAAGCTACGCTTTTTCACAAAGCAATGCTTCGATCAAGAAATGATCAGCAACACTCAGCATGCCACACTACCAAATTGGGAGTATATCACTAATAACTTTCAACTACATAACCTCTGAGCTCGTACGTCTCAGAGAAGGGTGTTAAGCTAAGAGAATAAATTCTCCGCCGCCAATAGAAATGTATTTGAAAGAAAACAGCTTTATATCTCAAATTGTAATGTAAGACATACAACCATACAAGTCCGTTCCGGGTTCGAACAGAACCGAAGGCACTTACGAAGAAGCCCTTGCATTACGGGCATCCACAATGCCAATCGGACTCCCCATCACATATGGAGATCTCTATACCGGAGCAACTCAGCGCAAAGTTATTTGACAAGTTATCATATCGTTCTCGAAGATGCCCAGTCTTCACCACCGTCTTCAATTGCTATCCATTTCATCGTATCACATATTTGGAATGGTTATATGACATAAAGGTCCTCTCCCGGCTAAACCGAATAGTGAGCATTTAATTTAAAAACATGTGGATATATCAATCACAAAGATTCACATTCAGGGTTCGATGTGGGTTTCGGATAACCAACTGGAATCCAACTCCCTATCGCATCGAAATTCAATTGCCATTTTACGGGCAAAGGATTTTCACATTCACACAATGGTATATTCATCGGAAATATCACAGCTCAGCACAAAGTATTTCATATTACATGGCACCACATCACATATCAGGAATATCAATCCAACACACAACATTCAATAGCAATCAAACATCTTCAATTAAAATGAATAAATCGTGTGGTTTTAAATTTATTAACCACATAATTACTTTCATTAGTAATTCTTTAATCAATAAGTAATTTCATTAATTACAATTGATTAAGTCTTAATCACCTTCATTGATTAACTATTCCTTAATTAATTATCTTAATTAATTAACTCTTAATTGTTAATTAATTAAATTTTATTTACTTTTATTATTTAATTACTCCTTAATTAATTAATAATTAATCACAAATTAATTAACTTTAATTATTTATTAAATTAATCTTTAATATTAAATAATTAATTAAGTAATTACCTTTTAAAATAATTATATTAACAAATCATTAATTGTTTTAATAAACCAAGAGATACATTAATTACTTTGATTATCCTTTTAAACCTTGTTTAATAAATCACCTTTATCACATTAGTTACTTTAAAAGTTTAAGATTTAGTTTAAACAACATTTTATCTTTATTACCCTTTTTAATTACATTATTTATTAAATATAAATAACTTTATAAAATAATGTATTCACTTTAACTAAATTAAAATTTAATTATTTTGAAAATATCTTACTTATATCTTTATTTCATTCAAATTTTAATCAAATCATCATTTTGAAAACATGGGTTTCTAAAAATTTTAAAAGGTTAAAAAATATTCAAAGTAAAAACTATTTACATATTAACTCGAGACCCGCTTCGAGTCACCCCCGAGAACCATTCTCGTTTGCTTCGGGTTTTATCAAAATTCGACCCAGGTGACAAAATCTTTAACTTAAAATTTTTTTTCTAAGTATTTTTACCCGGTACTTCAATAATTTCACTCGAGTTAACACTTGAGCTTCCACACATTACATCCCGAGGCTTGCTACGAGACATCCTCCCCTTTACTCTTCTTCCTCGTTCCTGATACACAATAGGATTCGTGCACATGCATGGTCGGAATCGTCACCATTGGCCGAAGCTCCAGCCACCATCAAGTCGACGACAACCCCACCTAACATCCACACCACCCAGAAACCCATAATCTCGATGATCTTGCAAAAGAGTCATCTGACTTAAATCTAGGTCAAAACTCGACCCACAAAACCACATTGCTCCGACGCCAAAGATCACCAGAAGCAATGCGCCTCCGTTAGGAGCTTCGCCTGTCGACCACGCACCTCCTTCATAAGGTCTCGTCCAGTGCGATGCAGCCTAGACCACGAAATTGGTCAATTTTCGATCAATGCAGAAGCATAAGCTAAAACCCTAGTTCTCTGCCTACCCATCACCACAGTGCATCATAAATTTGTTCGATATTTTTCTGCCGATCACAGAGTCTCCCTTCACCATCACGAGCAACCCCATCCATAGCCATCGCATCGATGATTGGCAATGGCCAAAAACCCTAAAATTGATCATTTCAGCCTATCTCATTGAATACCGATTTAAAAATTATGATTTTACTTCCAAAAATCATTAATTTCAAAAAGCTTTCAGATGGTATACTTGAAATTAAAATCTACGAGGTTTGAAATTTAACATGATTTGAATGTTAATTGTATTTTTCAAATGTTACGGAAGAAGCTTGAATTTGTTTTGCCTAAATTTATTTTTAAATCTTAAATCATGTTTATACTTAAAATCTTTATCTAAATTTCAAAGCCTAATAAGCAACAGGGTGGAAGAAATCTAATTTTGGACAGGGTTTAAATCCCTGTAACCTGTAACGGAGGTGATTTAAATTTGAACTGACATGCACAGGCAAAAATATACACAAATTCACAAATTTTGTGCATGCAAACAACTTGTTTAAATCATACATTCAAAGAACACATCAGACATCAGAACTTAGAAAGGTTTACTCATCTGTTTTGTAAGAGCAGAGGAGAAGAAACGTGGATGTTGATTATTTGAAACTGGAACTTCTATTTTAACTTGATCCTCAAAATTCTCCTACAACTTCAGTTCATAAAAACAGAGAAGAGTTGAGTATTGAAATCTGGAAATTGCAATCTTTTCTGGATTTGATTATAATGCCTTAATTCCTATTGTTAGATGATGAAGCTTGCCAACTTTGTTTGAAGTTTTGAAACTGCTTTACTTGGTTCCTGGACAAAAATGAAATTCCAGGCCCCAAATCTTTTCTGAATTGAAGAAGTTGTTCTCTTTTTTTCTGGTTTGTGAATTTGGTTTTAACTTGCTTGATTTCAAATTTAAAACTTGTGCAGGCTTTCTTTTCTTTAAGTTTTCGAAAAAGAGATAAAAGAGATGAGAGGAATGAGAGTAAAGAAATCATATAGTTCCATTTTTCTTTTTATTTATTATCCTAGAAATAGTTGAAAAATTAACACTTGTTCATTTCCATAATTTACATCTTAACACTTGTAAGTTTTCACATTATAAATGTTACGCTTGTGCTTTTGCATGAAAAAAGACCAATACATTATTTTTAAATTGTTCTCTTATAAATACATTTTCTTTTATATTTATACAATCTTTTAAAAGAAAGTGTTTTTAATACTAATTCATACACTGATAAAATTATACACGTGTGTTAATGTTTTGAATCCAAATAATTCTATGATATCTCATTTTAAATTTAAATTCAAATACAAGTTCAAATTCAAATTCAAATTAAAAATTCAAATTCAAATTTTAAATTCAATCCATTCTATATACATATGTATAGAGATATGTAACTGAACAAACAAAATATTCATTTGTTTTGAAAATTTAAAGTTAATTCAAATTAACTTCAAATTGAATTCTAAAAATTCAAATAGACTACAAATTTTAAATTGATAAATTTGGGGATGTTACAGGTTCCCCCTTAACAAAATTTCGTCCTTGAAATTTGAAAGAGAGAGAAAGACAAACAAAGAAGATATGAAGATATTAAAGATAAAGTAATAGCTTACCAAATTAAGCCGAGATATCCAATCTGCGGTTGGGATAGGACTTCTGCATGTTATCCTCTATGTCCCAAGTACAGTCCTTGGGATCACCACTCCATTACACTTTGACTAGTTTCACCATTTTATTTTTCAGCTGCTTTTGATCACGATCAATGACCTTTTATTGGTTCTCTCTTAACTGCTAAATTGGTAGTTTTCTTAAGATCCTACTGAGCAGCTTCTTCAGTGACACTATCTGGGTCGCGCACATACTTTCGGAGGTTAGAAATATGAAAGACATTGTGCACGCCAGATAACCAGCTGGGTAATTGCACTCGTTATGCTCGAGGACCGATCCTCTTCAGAATAGGAAAAGGACCAATATACCGTGGTGCCAGCTTACTAGTTTTACCAAATCTCAATACACCCCGCATTGGAGACACTTTGAGAAATACAGAATCTCCAACTTGAAATTCCAAGTCTCTTCTTCGGCGGTCATAATAGCTCTTCTAACGACTTTGAGCAGTTATTAACTTCTGCTGAATAAAATCTACTTTCTCCGTGGCTTCTTTGATCATATCTGGCCCAAGGACGAGTTTATCACCTGATTCGATCCAGCATGCAGGTGATCGATACGGACGACCATATAAAGCCCCATAAGGAGCCATTTCAATACTGGCCTAATAACTATTGTTATAAGGGAATTCTACCAGATGAAAATAGTCCTCCCAAGAACCACCAAAGTCGAGAATACAAGCCCGCAAAAGGTCTTCTTGAATTCGATTAATCCTTTCTGTCTGCCCATCAGACTGCGGGTAACAAGTAGTACTGAAGTTCAGCTATGTTCCCAGTGCGGCTCAGATTGCCTCCCAAAATCTACTAGTGAAGACCGGATCACGATCACTCACTATACTGCTCGGAATACCATGGAGACGGACAATTTCCTTTATATATAGCTCCGCTAAGCTTGCTGCAGTCCGGGTGGATTTCACTGGGATGAAGTGAACAGTTTTGGTCAAACGGTCTACTATAACCCAAATTGCTTCATTTCCTTTCTTAGTTCATTACAATCCATCGATGAAATCCATCGACATTTGATCCCATTTCCACTTCGATACTTCCAAAGGTTGAAGTAAACCGTCCACTTTCTTTTGATCACTTTTAATTTGTTGACAGGTAGCACAACGACTCACATATATAGATATGTCCCTTTTCATTGTTTTCCACCAAAATGTTCTTTTGATATCACGATACATTTTTTTGACTCCTAGATGGATGCAAAGTGTGGACTTATGGCATTCGTCCAAAACTTCACGTTTCAGCTCTAGAATGACAGGGACACAAATTCTTCCTTTCAATTTTATGACTCCTCCGCTATCCATCTCAAAATTAGTATCTTCATCTTGGCATATTTTTTATAAATTCCTCGGATAAACTCATCTTCTTTCTGCTGTCTCGCAATCCTTTTAAGAAGAGTAGAAGCGATAACAAGATGAGCGAAAATGGCATGCTTTCTACTCAAAGTATCGGCAACTACATTGGCTTTTCCGAATGTATACAGAATATCTAGGTCATAAGATGCCAGAAATTCAACCAGTATTGTTGTCGCAGATTCAAATCTTTTTAGGTGAATAGATACTTCAAGGATTTATGGTCGGTGAATAATTCGAATTTTTCACCTAAAATACGAAAGATTTATTTTGTATATATTAAGTTAAGTTGAACTTTAAAGTTTTCTTTTTAGAAAAGCTGAAGGAGATTCTTACCCAGAAGATAATGTCGCCATATTTTTAAGGCGAAAATAACAGCAAAGAGCTCCAAATCGTGTGTTGGGTAGTTTCTCTCATGCGGACATAATTGTCTACTCGCATAGGCATTACCTTCCCATTTTGCATTAATACTGCACTACCCTATCACCACAAGCGTCAATATAGAATGATAAACCTTAGTTCCCATTAATGATAGCGAGAACAGGAGCAGTAGTCAATCGCTTTTTCAATTCCTGAAAAGCTTCATCACATTTTGGAGTCCAATTGAACTTGGCATTCTTCATTGTTAGCTTAGTCAACGGACTAACTATCTTAGAAAAGTCCTGAACAAACTTTCGGCAATAGCCTGCTAAACCCAGAAAACTTTGAACTTCGTTCGGAGTTGTGGGTCGCTTCCAGTCAAGAATAGCGGAAATTTTGCTCGGATCAACAGAAATCCCTTCTTCATTAACAATATGGCCATGAAATCTGAATTCTTTGACCCAAAAGTGACATTTAGAAAATTTAGCGAATAAGATGTTCCTTCTCAATATCTCCAAAACAATTCTGAGATGTTCAGCATGCTCCTCTTCGATTTTGGAGTAGATTAGGATATCATCGATAGATACAAACAAAAATTTATTCCACACCTCCCGAAACACACGGGTCATTAAATCGACTAAGTGCACGGGAGTGTTGGTTAGTCCAAAAGGCATGACTAACCACTCGTAGAATAAATCCGGACCCCTAAAAGTAGTTAGGTGAACAAAATCTTTGGTAATTCACAACTGATGGAATCCCTGGGCTAGATCAATCTTAGAAAAGAATTGTGCACCACAAAGTTGATCGAATAAGTCATCGATCCTAGGTAAAAGAAACTTGTTCTTAAGAGTTTTCTTATTGAGATCACGATAGTCGACACACAATCTCAAAGACCCGTCTGGTTTAGCCACAAAAATTACGGCTGCAACCCATTCAAAAACACTGGGATGAATCAATCCCTTATTTAGCAAAGCACCGGTTTCCTTGACTAGTTCAATACTTTCCCGAGGTGTCATCCTGTGACTAGCATGAACGAAAGGACTAGCATTCGAAACTAAGTCAATTCTGAATTCAATCTCTCTATGTGGGGGTAAAGATTTCACTTCTTCGAATACATCGAAAAAATGCTGGACAATAGGAATGGACTCCAGACTAGGTTCTGGATATCCCAATGTATACATCAATTTACCCCTTTTTGGACTAGGGTCTTCACAATAAATTCAATGAAATCTCCAAGTTTTGATTTGGCTAGAATCGTTCGGTTGTTGCAATCTAATTTGGCTTCGTATTTCGATAACCAATTCATTCAGAATTGTTTATCGAAATCATTAAAGTCGAGAACATAAAAGTTAATAGGGAATCGATGGCCGGAATAAGAGATAGGCACCCTCCTTCAATATAGACAAAGATTTATGGGACCACCCACTGGATTCTTTACACAAATAGGTTTAGTGATAAACTTGGGTTTAAGTTTTAATTCATTCACGATTTGTTGGAAGATAAAGCTATGTAAAGCTCCCATGTCGAATAAAACTCTAACGTCTCTATCACCAACAATAAGGTTACCCTCCAAAACTCCCTTTCCTTCATTCGCCTTTGAAGTTGAGGGGTTATCTTTTATTGTGCACACTTTCGCTATTTGTGCTTGTTTCTTTTTCGTTCAATTCTTAATCCATGACCTGGCTAGTGACAACAATAGCATTCCTTGGATCTTTGGCTTATCTTCATGGGTTGATCTTTTTTCACTTGTTTCTTTGGCTTCTCACAATAGTTTGTTATATAGCCTTTCTCCTGACAGTTGTAATAAGTAATATTTCTAGCCGGGTTCACTTGATTACTCCTCTTCTCCTCCTTGCCTTGAACCGGCCTCTTTCCTTCGAATTTTCTTTTCTTCCAATTCGAACTACTTGAACTCCCCTTCTCTTCCGGAACTTTCTGCATATCTAGGGTAGCATATCGATAACCCATATCAATCAAGTCCGAAAAAGATTCTTTAATGTGGGTTGTCATCCTCTTGTGGTACTCCTTATTCATTCCCGAAATGAATCTTTCATTCTTCTTTAAGGGTGTATTCATTAGCTCCGGACCAAATCGAGACAATTCATTAAATTTATTCAAGTACTCCTCGAATGATAGACTTCCTTATTTCAAATCTAGGAACTCCTGGTACATTCGAGAGATACCAGTAGATGGAATGTATTGCTACTCAAACACTTCTTTAAATCGTCTCCAAGTAAGCTCTTCTTCTGACTCATACACAGTAACTGTCTCCCACTAGGCTAATGCTTCCTATTGGAGTTGCCAAGAAGCTATTAGTCGCTTTTGATCGTCTTCCAACTTCAGTCACCTAAAAGTTCTTTCATAGGATCGGATCCAAGCTTGGGCTTCAACAATTGATTCCTTGCCAGTGAACGACTTTCCACCAAGTCTCGAGAAGCACTTATATAGATCAGCTAGATGTAGCTGAGGTTGAATAGGAATAGTTGCAGTTGCAGGGACTTGACCAGTTGTGGTGGTATTTCCCCATCCCCTACCTTTTCCTCTTCTTTCGCTCATTCTCACTATTGTAGGTAGCAAAAAAAATTTGATTTAGGTATACAGATAAGATATCTTAGGAAATATCAACAGTTAAAAGGAATAGACCAAGAAATTTAGGGTTTCGGTCTCTCGGTTCATACTCATTCTAGGGTATACTTCACCCTATCTCTAATGAGCCATCTAATGTCTTATACTCCATATCTAAAGTTCTTACTCAACCTTTAGCTCTGATACCACTTGTCACGACCCGAAATCAAGTGATTGAAAAGTCGACATCAAATACCTCACTTGTATTCGACGGTCGAAGATTCAAGCGTTGAACTTCAGTTCAGATGGAGCTTATAACAACATTAGATGAATATATACAGTAGAAAAATGAATATCACTAATCACAATACAGATACACCATGATACAACATCCATACAATATCGATCATGAATATCAGAGTGCAATAAATATGATACAATAATAGAATGACAATAGAAACTTCAACAAGTTTCCAACATACTTCACATTGACAAGGTCTCAAAACTCCAATACTTCAAAAGATTTCCAAATCCAAAAGTTTTCCAAAAATCCAATATCTTTCGAAGACTTCAAAATCCAAGCTTGCTCGAAAAACATGGATAACCTGCTTCTAGGCTGCCCGTGTGGAAATTATGGGCACCTAGAGTTTAGGAAAGGAACAATAAACTCCGGTTCAGTCATGCGACTTGTATGAGTAAACAAAACAGTTGTTTGAAATAAATAATGCTTTATAAAAGAAAACTGCTATGGTTTTTGGAAAATGACACTACCATAAGACGTCCCACGACGCACACACAATGTAAACGCAGACTTGGAGGAGATTTCTTCCTATGATAGTCAAATATGCATAATACGAGAAAACTCTTTTGATATTATTATTAGTGAATAGTGTAGAAAACATTTTCGAAAGTATAATATTAATCTTAGCCAGCATAGACATTTCGTAGTATGCCTACTATAGTTACCATTTAAACAGTGGTGACCAGTATAAGTAAATGGCAGGTTATACAACTAAAACCGTAAAGGGATCATATCGGATGATTGGATTTCCAACAAATGATCAGGCAAAGGAACTTCCCACACAAAATGGAATGCCTTTGGAGGGACTTCCCCGAGCACCTAACTGGATCTCTGCTACATAATGCTGGGTTACCTTTGTAACTAGGTAACAACTGACATGAGTATACCACCTCTCGGTCGTTACCAACCTTTATCCGAAGCGCTTCTCAACTAACAACCACAAAGCAATAAGTTTGCAGCAACCACAAAGTTAGTATCTGGGCTTCATACCATGATACTACTTATAATCCAGAAGGAAATGGATATAACCTCAGGGGGCGCTACCCTCAAATAACCGTGCTGCCACGATTCCTGTTTCGACCATAACCGAGTTGTAAGGTTCAATGAAGTCTCGTCCACAAAGCTACGCTTTTTCACAAAGCCATGATTCGATCAAGAAATGATCAACAACACTCAGCATGCCACACTACCAAATAGGGAGTATATCACTAATAACTTTCAACTACATAACATCTGAGCTCGTACGTCTCAGCGAAGGGTGTTAAGCTAAGAGAATAAATTCTCCGCCACCAACAGAAATGTATTTGAAAGAAATCAGCTTTATATCTCAAATTGTAATGTTAGGCATACAACTATACAAGTCTGTTCGGGGTTCGAATAGAACTGAAGGCACTTCCAAAGAAGCCCTTGCAATTCGGGTATCCATAATCCCGATCGGACTCCCCATCACATATGGAGATGTCTATACCATCGAAACTCAGTGCAGAGTCATTCGACAGGTTATCCTATCGTTCTCGAAGACTCTCGGTCTTCACCACCGTCTTCAATTGCTATCCATTTCATCGTATCACATATTCGGAATGGGTTATACGACACAAAGGTACTCTCCCGACTAAACTGAATAGTGAGCGTTTAATTTAAAAACATGTGGATATATCAATCACAAAGATTCACATTTAGGGTTCGATGTGGGTTTCGGATAACCAACTGGAATTCGACTCCCTGTCGCATCAAAATTCAATTGCCGTTTTACGGGCCAAAGGATTTTCACATTCACACAACAGTATATTCATCACAGACATCACAGCTCAGCATAAAGCATTTCATATTACATAGCACGACATTACATATCAGGAATATCAATCCAACACATAACATTCAATAGCAATCAAACATCTTCAATTAAAACGAATAAATCGTGTAGTTTTAAATTCATTAACCACATAATTACTTTCATTAGTAATTCTTTAATCAATAATTAATTTCATTAATTACAATTGATTAAGTCTTAATCACCTTCATTAATTAATTATTCCTTAATTAATTATCTTAATTAATTAACCCTTAATTGTTAATTAATTAAATCTTAATTACTTTTATTAATTAATTATTCCTTAATTAATTAATAATTAATTACAAATTAATTAATAATTAATTACAAATGAATTAACCTTAATTATTTATTAAATTAATCTTTAATATTAAATAATTAATTAAGTAATTACTATTTAAAATAATTATATTAACAAATCATTAATTGTTTTAATAAACCAAGAGATACATTAATTACTTTGATTATCCTTTTAAACCTTGTTTAACAAATCACCTTTATCACATTAGTTACTTTAAAAGGTTAAGATTTAGTTTAGACGACATTTTATCTTAATTACCCTTTTTAATTACATTATTTATTAATTATAAATAACTTTATAAAATAATGTATTCAATTTAAATAAATTAAAATTTAATTATTTTGAAAATATCTTACTTAAATCTTTAGTTCATTCAAATTTTAATAAAATCATCATTTTGAAAACATGGGTTTTCAAAAAGTTTAAAAGTTTGAAAAAAAATTAAAGTAAAAACTGTTTTGTAGATTAACTCGAGACCCGCTTCTAGTCACCCCTGAGAACCATTCTCGTTTGCTTTCGGTTTTATCAAACTTCGACTCGGGTGCCAAATCTTCAACTTAAAATTTTTTTCTAAGTATTTTTACCCGGTGCTTCAATAATTTCACTCGAGTTAACACTCGAGCATCCACATAGTACACCCCGAGGCTGGCTTCGAGACATCCTCCCCTTCATTCTTCTGCCTCGTTCCTGATACACAATAGGAGTCGTGCACATGCACGGCCGAAATCATCACCGTTGGTCGAAGCTCCAGCCAGCATCGGCTCGACGACAATCCCACCTAACATCCACACCACCCAGAAACCCATAATCTCGACGATCTTGCAAAAGAGTCATCTTACTCAAATCTGGGTCGAAACTCGACCGATAAAACCACCTTGCTCCGACGCCAAAGATCAGCAGAAGCAATGCGCCTCCATCACGAGCTACCCCTGTCAACCACGCACCTCCTTCAAATGGTCTCGTCCAGTCCGATGCAGCCTAGACCACGAAATTGGTCAATTTCCGATCAATGCAGAAGCATGAGCTAAAACCCTATATCTTTGCCTATCCATCGCCACAGTTCATCGTAAATTTGTTCCACATTTTTCTGGTGATCACAGAGTCTCCCTCCACCATCACGAGCAACCCCATCCATAGCCATCGCACCGATGATCGGCAATGGCCAAAAACCCCAAAATTGATCATTTCAGTCCATCTCAGTGAATACTGATTTAAAAATTATGATTTTACTTTCAAAAACCATTAATTTTGAAAAGCTTTCGGATGGTATGCTTGAAATTAAATACGAGGTTTGAAATTGAACATGATTTGAATTTTAACTGTATTTTTCAAATGTTGAAGAAGAAGATTGGAATTGTTTTGCCTAAATTTATTTTTAGAGCTTAAATCGTGTTTATACTTACAATCTTTATCTAAATTTCGAAGCCTAATAAGCAACAGGGAGGCAGAAATCTAATTATGGACAGGGTTTAAACCCCTGTCACCTATAACGGAGGTGATTTAAATTTGAACTGACATGCACAGGCAAAAATATACACATATTCACCGATTTTGTGCATGCAAACAAATGTTCAAACTTGTTTAAATCATACATTCAAACAACATATCAGACATCAGAACTTAGAAAAGTTTACGTCTGTTTTGTGAGAGCAGGGGAGAAGAAACCTGAATGTTGATTATTTGAAACTGGAACTTCTATTTTAACTTGATCATCAAAATTCTCGTGCAACTTTAGTTTATAAAAATAGAGAAGAGTTGAATGTTGAAATCTGGAAATTGCAATCGTTTTTGGATTTGATTATAATGCCTTAATTCCTGTTGTTAGATGATGAAGCTTGCTGAGTTTGTTTGAAGTTTTAAAACTACTTTACTTGATTCCTGGACAGAAATGAAATTCCAGGCCCTAAATCTTTTCTGAATTGAAGAAGTTGTTCTTTTTTTTTTGTGGTTTGTGAATTCAATTTTAACTTGCTTGATTTCTGATTTAAAACTTGTATAGGCTTTCTTTTCTTTAAGTTTTTGAAAAAGAGATAAAAGAGATGGGAGGAATGAGAGTAAAGAAATCACATAGTTCCATTTTTCTTTTTGTTTATTATCCTAGAAATAGTTGAAAATTTGACACTTGTTCATTTCCATAATTTACATCTTAACACTTGTAAGTTTTCACATTATAAATCTTACACTTATGCTTTTTCATGAGAAAAGACTAATACATTATTTTTAAATTGTTCTTTTATAAATACATTTTCTTTTATATTAATACAATCTTTTAAAAGAAAGTGTTTTTAATACTAATTCATACATTAATAAAATTATGCACATGTGTTAATATTTTAAATCCAAATGATTTCTAAGATATCCCATTTTAAATTTAAATTCAAATACAAGTTCAAATTCAAATCAAAAATTCAAACTCAAATTTGAAATTCACTCCTTTCTATATACATATGTATAGAGATATATAATTGAACAAACAAAATATTCATGTGTTTTGAAAATTTAAAATTGATTCAAATTAACTTCAAATTGAATTCTAAAAATTCAAATAGACTACAAATTTTAAGTTGATAAATTTGGGGATGTTACATACTGTATAGATTACTGGCACTACTACGTGTTAAGGTCTATATGGGTAACCCCTTATTACTGTTTTAAAGTAAGTTTATTTTACTGTAGACATTATTATAATAGTCCAATATTACTACATAGTAAATAGTTTAAAGGATCCTTAAAGGATGGGAGATCCCAAGCATCCTTTAAGTTACTGATGTATTTTGTTACTGTTCACTTGAGTTGATTTACAGTTCATAAGTATTTATGTCCTGACTCAAGTGTTTTGTGTTTTGCTTTATGCTCGAGTCAGACTGAGTTATTTAGCATTCAGGACTCACCTTCGGAGTTGAAGCTTTGCTTGAGGATCCATCCTTCAATTTTGCTTTCAGTATCCTGTGATTTCAGTGATGTATTCTGATTTGTATCTGTTGTATCTTATTTAACTCCGATGTATCTTATATATATAATAGTTTCATGAACTACTATCTCTTTTACTTCCGTTGTGTTATTATTTACTTCGTGTCTATGATATGTGATTATTATTTATTGTATATTCTGAGATTTTCCAAATTTTATTTACAATGCAATATTTTGAGTAATTCAAGTCCGACATGTACGGATGCGAATGGTTGAAAATATCGGGTCATTACAGTTGGTGTCAGAGCTTTGGTAGCTCTAGGAAAAAATTAGCATATATGGTAAATGTATTTACAGAATCGCTTAAATTCGAGTTTGAATCTCTCCTTTTTTGACTCGATTCCTTTGAAATTTGGAACGTTCCCTGTGACGCCCCACCTCTATACCCACGCTAGCCAAGAACACTACGGAGTAATGCTGTCAACTAGCACGGAGAATAAGGCTGTTGAGGAGCGACCATCCGTGTAATTGCTTTGCGCGAGCACCGATATGCCAGATAGAATAACATGCATTTCATTTAAGGAGGAAATCCGACATGCCGACGCAAACTCAAAACTACTACACAATGGCTATAATATCTTCGGAAACAAATATAGAAATAAGCATAACATAAATCAGTCACAGATAATTCATATCACAAAGGCGGAAGAAGATATGAATATATAACTAACACATGAAAGTGTATATCAGAGTAGTGGTCAAATAAGATCCACAACATCACAAAAGAATAGATACAAGTGCAAGACAAAAGAATATGTATACATCAAGGAGTCTATTTCTCAAATGCATACAACAAAAACCACTAAACTAAAGTAGTTAGCCAAAAGTCAGAAGATGGTTCCAGATAGGAAGCCATGAGGAAGCATCTATAATATCTCAGTCTGACCCGAATATTATTAAAGAAGAAAATAATAAACGGATCACTCAGCTATAAATATCAGATGAAATGATATAGAATAAGAAATATGACTAAACGTATAATAATCACAATGCCAAGCTGTGATAAATAAGTAATTGAAAAATCAATAAGAGATTAATCAATATCGCAAAGATCTTCTCAAAGATAAAAAGGAATGTCATACTCCTAATTTCATTCACCAAGCCACAATAAATGACATACATATCAATGCCAATCGTAAAAGTTGGTGAAACATAAATTCCAGAATTCGACACACGAAATCCAGAAATCACAAGAAAAGAATGGCCAAGACATTGATGTAGTGCAAACGGTACATCCAATGAATCAAAAGCAAAGACATTGATGTAGTGCAAACGGTACATCCAATGTATCAAAAGCAAAGACATTGATATAGTGCAAACGGTACATCCAATGTATCAAAAGCATATCATTGATGTAGTGCAAACGCTACATCCAATGAATCAAAAGCAAAGACATTGATGTAGTGCAAACGGTACATCCAATGTATCAAAAGCATATCATTGATGTAGCAAACGGTACATCCAATGAATCAAAAGCATATCATTGATGTAGTGCAAACGGTACATCCAATGAATCAAAAGCATATCATTGATGTAGTGCAAAAGGTACATCCAATGAATCAAAAGCAAAGACATTGATGTAGTGCAAACGGTACATCCAATGTATCAAAAGCAAAGACATTGATGTAGTGAAAACGGTACATCCAATGTATCAAAAGCAAAGACATTGATGTAGTGCAAACGGTACATCCAATGTATCAAAAGCAAAGACATTGATGTGGTGCAAACGGTACATCCAATGTATCAAATAATTCGGAGCATCGACGTCGCACAGCGTGACATCCGATGAACCAAATCAAAAAGACATCGCACAATGCTAGTCTAAAACATAAAAATGATCGTCGTGATCACAGAGAAGTGTCAATTACAGTAAGCTAGTATATATACGAGCTTAGCTTCATGTCCCATAACCACTAGCTTAACTTAAATATTTACGAACAAATTGTAGATCTCCACTAGAAAATTGTCACAAGAGTTTCAATCGAACAAGTCCAAGAATTAACCGACGAAGTAAACGCAAGCGTTTCATACCACTTGTTTGACTAAGTCGTTTAATTAGATTTCTCATACAAGTGAGGTAAAGGTTTGTATATACTAATAGATTGGAAATCGGTTTGAGAAAACGAGCTTTGTTATAAAATAGTGTTGAAATCATTTGAAGAAAGAGTTTTGATATTTACTACTAGTATAGAAAACCTTTATATTTTTAAAGTGACAAATCACAAAGAAGATTGTAGGAACAATCAATCACTAAAATTCACATTCGAAGACGTGAATAAAATCCAAAGAAATCGATACCGAATCCATCGAAATGGATATTCCAAGAATTCCCGAAGAAAATAAGTCATCAAGGTCAATAACAAATGATAACAACAAATAGGGAAATAACATGAATCAATTAAATTTGGGAAACCACGCAATATAGGAGAAATAGGCAAAACAGCAATAGGTCGGTCGGCCGGCTACAGAGCTCGGTCGACCGGACCAGAAAAACAGAAATGCCCGGGGTAGCAGGTCGGTCGACCGGACCCTGAGTTCGGTCGGCCGGACCTGTAACATGCACTTCCTAACAAAGGCTGGGAAGTTCCTGGGTAGCAGGTCGGTCGACCGGACCTTGAGTTCGGTCGGCCGGACCTGTAGCCAGCACTCCCTAAGCTAATCTAATGAATGCCAAACTCTTCCATATTATTATCGGTCGAGCATTGGCCCTAAGGGTTTACGCCAATCGACTACCCGACCATATAAGCTCTTCGTTGCATCACCAAAAACACATTCAAACATCAAAGTTAGGATTTTTAAAGATTTGAACCCAAAACACTAAAAATTGGAATATTCACCAAATCAATCCAAACCAAAAGCAATTGCACAAGAATAAGCATTAGGAATTCATACCTAACAATCGAAGATAATTATATACTAAGATGTGAGATAAAAATCTCACCTATAAACCCGAAAACAATGAATGAGAAGCTTGAAGACGAAGGAAGATCAACCACACTTCAATCTCAACACAAGAAGCTTGAATCTAAGCTTAAAAGAGAAACATTTCCTAAATTAGGTTTAGGAATTTTCTGAAATCAAAGAGAGAATGAGTTGGAGAAGAAGAAGGAGATACTTACTAATGGGTTCTCTTGAATTTGGAGCTAGAAATTGATTTGTAAATGGAAACTAGGGTTTTGGATTTCTATTTCCCATTCTCTTCCACCATTAATCTCTTTGGAACTGAAAGTAGAGGAAGAGGGAGTGAATGAAGAGGGGCTTTCAGTTTGGGGTATTAAGTTAGAACATGGGGCTGAACCTAACCTAAACCCAAAGCCCTAAGTGAAAAGTAGAAAAATTCTACTATCTCCAAACATATCGAAGTTTATACTCAAAAAGGTCGCAAACGTCATTTTGAACTCAATGGGGGTGGTCTCGAGTCCCAATTCGACTGTTTGCAAAAAGTAGTTTTTCAGACCAAAATCCGACGAACGATAAAATATTTAAATATAAAATCGATAAATATGCGGGTTGTTACATTCCCTGCGGTTCCAAAATCCATTCGTGTCCCTCACTATTCGTCTTCCTTTGATTCTAAAGTATCTCATAACTCCACTTCGAATGATCTTTATAATTAGTCGGTGGTCTCGCCAATCTCAAATTGATTTGTAAAGGGATGAAAATCCATTACAACAACATCGGTTCACCAAAGATTTTATATCCTCGGTTTAGATTCTAGTATCTCTTATTATCCTAAAATTCTATCTCTTGAGATCGAATGTTGATTTACCCCAGAGATCCACATCGTTCTTATACTTATAGTCACGGTTGACCCGGTTAAGGTTACCCATGATTTATATAAGCTTATACATCCCCCTATTCTGTTATTTAATCATCTCATCTTTGTTTCCAACTCATCTTCAAATCATTCTTGAAGTGTATTTGTAAACTAAAATTTTAAATGTTTTATATATTGTGTTATTTGAGTTGTTGATGTTGATTTGGGTTTCAGATCGATTCGTCTGATCAACGCAATCGATAAGATTTCCAAAACACTTGAACAGAGCAAACTGACACAATATGTCTTTTTTCAAATTTAGTAATGAATAAATTTTGTAACTATATTATAAATTTTTATGGATTTATTTAATTGGTTGTTAAGAAACAATATTTGATTTTATATATCATTTTCTCTTGTTTCATATATAAATAATTGAACTATAAAACAAGGTTATAAATTTATTTAAAAATTTAAAACGAATATAAAACAAGTATCTGAGAATTTAATTTTCTATGATTTCAAACCTTGTGTTTAAAGTTTCAAAGGATATATTATTTAAAGTAATTTCTAATAGAAATTTGTTTCCAAAGAATTTTAAAGTTTAAAACTAGTGCTCTTCTCTTTGTCGCTGGAAAATAACTTCGGTGATGACTACAACAACATCGACATTCATTTTCGAGTTTCGAAGTGAAGAGACTATTCTGTAGTCTTGCTACATTTTTGTTTTGGGGAATTTAATTGATTTGAATTTCTAAAGATTGGATTAATAACATATGATGATATATGATTTAAAATTTGAATGAATATATATATATGTGTGTGTGTGTGTGCGCGCGCGCGCGCGTGTGCATTTATCTGTCTCTAAATAGTATGGAATTTATCAAAAATTTAATTCCTAAATTTTATCTTCAAAGATAAGTTTTAAATATAATTGCAAGTTTTCGGTAAGTATTCAAGCTTGAAACGATTAAATTGGAAATTTTTATTTGTATAATACACAATTTCATTCCAATATAACTTACCTAAATTATACAGAAGTTGAATATGAAATTGGATAATATAAAATATAAAAGGATTTTATAAATAAAATTGAAGTGATTATAATAAATGTTATACACTTAAATTTTACATATAAAAAAAAGATTAACAGTGGTAAATAGAGAAAAAGGTAATGGAATAATGTACAATATAAAATGATGTTAAAAGAACTAAGAACAAAATTTAAAGCAGTTATAATAAGTGTAAATATACTTAATATAGGTGGTAAAATATATTGAGGGGAATAAATTTAATTTTAATTAGGAATAAATAAGAATTAATTTTATTGAGTACATTATGAGTATAATAAATGATTTTTCAAATCCATGATTTTGGAGATTGTTTATTTAAGATAAGTGGATGATAAGATAATGAAATTAGAGATGGTTAAGATTTATTTAACTTATGTAAAATTAATTTTCAATTTAAGTTGAAATTTTCATGATTTCAAATTTCTTATCTTATTTTGTTCTCAAACTATCTTTTGGATGTCCTTATTTCCTTTATCTTTGATACTCATTTTTGAATCTGAGCACTGCTTGCCATCCACAGACCGTCGGTCAAACGGAAAGGGTGAATCAAATTCTAGAAGACCTTTTCGTGCTTGTATTCTTGATTCTGGAAGATCTTGGTAAGATCATCTCCACTTTGTTAAACTTACCTATAACAACACTTATCATCTATAATTTCAATCTCCTTGTCATCTTGTCTTAATCCTGTTTCATTCTATCTTTTTCTGTGCTTTTCCGTACCTCATTCCTTTTAGGGGACGAAAAGTTTTGAGTGGGGAAGAGTGTAACAACCCTGTATTTTGTGATTATTTTAATTGTATATTTAATTTATTTTAATTGAATTTCCTGATTTAAAAACTTTATTTTATGGATAAAACTATTTTATTTATTAAAACGAATAAATTGTGTTATTTTAAATAAAAATTTTGATTTTTATGTAAATTAGAATTCCAAACATGAATAAATTAAATATTTTCCAGAAATATGAATTTGGGTCAATATGGTCAAAATTTGACTTTAAAATTTAAATTTTTGAATTTTTGAATTTTATCTTTCATAATGAAAGTAAATACAATTTCAAGAATACTTCTTTTCATTTCGTTAAAATCCGATTAACATTGTGAAAGTTATCCTTTTTACAATATTGTGTGTAAATGGTTTTATTTAACAAAATTGATTATTTTAAATTATATAAATAATATTTTTGTTTGTTCTAATTTGTGTCTATATGTATATATGACATGTTTTTTATTTATTTTTATTTTTAAAACATTTTAAAAGTGTAGTTATAATTTTTTAAGGTTCATTTTATTTTGTTTAAAATTTTTAAATTCTAGTTTCAATTATGAAGCTGTTTTTTTATTTATTTTATATTTTTACTTAAATTATTTATTTATTTTCTTTTTCACTTTATTTTGTTTTCTTTTTCTATTTTATTTACTGAATTTTATTTGTTTATTTTGATTTAAAAGAAATAGAAATAAGAAATTCAAAAGGACAAAACCCTTCCATTTTCATTTGGCTTTTCATTTTATCTTTTGACCGTACACTTTACTATGTTAGCCGTGTGTTTTCCCACCTTCATTCACGTGAAATATTTCTTCTCACTTTCATTCTCACGGCCAAGGAAGAGAAATGCTAATGGCATCTTCCACTTTTCCACTTTTTCTCTTCTTCTTTCCGTGTTTTTGCCTTGCCTTTTCTTCTAGCTAGCTTGGCCCCTACCCCAACTTTTCTTCACCGACCACACCACCCCCTCGACTACAGTAGCACCACTTCCTCATCCCTTATTTAGACCTTCCCATGACTTAGATGGATGATGCTATCTCTTATTTAGACTACTTCTCATACTGGGAATGGTTTCTTTGAATGGCTAGTCATGCCTTTTGGTTTGACTAATGCTTCAGCTTTCTTTATCGATTTGATGCATCGTTTCTTTCGTGACGTGCTCAATAAATTTGTTCTAGCCTTTGTTGATCATATTCTTGTGTACTCTAAGTCTGAGGAAGAGCATAAATCCCACTTGAGCTTTATTTTGGGGACCCTTAGGAGTCACAAGTTAAAAGCTAAATTCTCTAAATGTCATTTCTGGGAAGAGGAGATCCGATTTCTCAAACATATTGTTTCTAGTGATGGATTTTCTGTTGATCCAGTTAAGATCGCTACGATCAATGATTGGGAAACTCCTAAGACTCCAACTGATATTCGTAGTTTTCTGGGCCTTGCTGGTTACTATCGGAGGTTCATTGAGAACTTTGCTCGGCTTTCTTCACCTCTCACCGCTCTAACTCAAAAGAATGCTAAGTTTATATGGAGCGATAAGTGAAAAGCGGCATTCGAAGAGTTAAAGAATAAGCTTACTTCCACACCCGTGCTTACCGTTCCAAATGGAAATCAGGGACTAACGGTATACATTGATGCTTGTCACGAGGGTTTAGGAGCTGTTCTAATGCAAGAATGGAAAGTTGTCGCGTATGCTAGTCGCCAGTTGAAGACTCATGAGGCTAATTATGCTACTTATGATTTAGAATTGCTGGCTATTGTCTTTGCATTAAAGCTTTGGAGACATCATCTTTTGGGTGCTAAGTTTGACCTCTTTATTGACCATCAGTCTTTGAAGTACATCTTCACCCAGAAGGATTTGAATCAGAGGCAATTTCGATGGCCCAAGTTTCTTACTTCTTATGATCTCGACATCAACTATACCCTTGGGGAAGCAAATGTTGTGGCGAATGCTTTGAGTAGGAAGAAGTCCTTGTTGTCGCAGCTTGTTATTTCTTCTCCTCTTATGGACCGTATCAAAGCCAAGCAGGATGAGGATAAGACGCTTAGGCATATGAAGGGAAGTGTTCGTAGCAGAGTTGGTGGTAGTAGTTCGGAGGGTAGTGGAGCTCAAATTGACGATAGAGGGATTTTAAGGATTATTAATAGGATTTGTGTCCCGAATGTTGACGGTTTGAGGCAGGAGTTACTTCGGGAGCATCATCAATCCAAACTTTCTATTCATCCTAGTGCAGCGAAGATGTATCGGGATTTGAAGAAGCTCTATTGGTGGATTGTTATGAAGCGGGATATCTCTATCTTTGCCAGTAGGTTGTGACTTGTCAGCAAGTCAAGGCGGATCATCAGAAGACCCTTGGGTTGTTGCAGCCTTTGGAGATTCCCAATTGGAAGTGGGAGCAAGTTTCTATGGATTTCATCGATGGTTTACTGAGATCTAGGAGGGGAAATTAGAGCATCTGGGTTATTGTGGATAGATTGAACAGGTCCTCTCATTTTATTCCGGTCAAATCTACCCGTTCTGCTTCGAGCTTATCTGATATTTATATAAGGGAGATTGTTCGCCTCCATGGTGTTCCCCCTAGCATTGTTTGTGATCGAGACCCTATCTTTACCGGTCAATTTTAGAAAGCTTTCCAAGAATCCTTGGGTGCTCGTTTGAATCTGAGCACTGCTTACCACCCACAGACTGACGGTCAAACGGAAAGGGTGAATTAGATTCTAGAGGATCTTCTTCGTGCTTGTATTTTGGATTATGGAGGATCTTGGAAAGATCATCTCCATCTGGTTGAATTCATCTACAACAATAGTTATCAGGTATAATTCCAATCCTCTTTTCTTATCTTATCTTAATCCTCTACCTATCACATTCTATCTTTTGTTCAGGCTAGTCTTAAGATGTCTCAGTTTGTTGCTCTGTATGGGCGACCTTGTAGATCTCCATCTTGCTGGATTGAATCTGGTAATCGTTTGGTTCTTGGTCCTGAGATGATTTTGGAAGTTTCAGAGAAGGTTGAGGAGATTAAGAGGAGGTTAAGGATTTCTCAGGATAGGCAGAAGAAGTAAAGCAGTCCGTGATCTGGTTTTCCTTAAGGTCTATTCCTTAAGGAATGTGGTTCGGTTTGGGCGTAGAGGGAAACATGCTCCTAGGTTCATCGATCCTTTCCGCATCTTGGAAAGGATTGGGTCTCTTGCTTATCATCTGGATTTACCCAAGAAATTCGCTGGAGTACATAATGTATTCCATGTATCGCACCTTCGTCGCTGTCTGTAAGACCCATCTCTTATTATCCAGCCTTCCGCTCTTGATAGTTTGGATATTGAGCCTTACCTGACTATCGAGAGGAAGCCACTTCATATCGTCGATCGAGGTACGAAACGGCTAAGAAGGAAATCTGTCAGCCTGGTCACTGTGCAGTGGAGCATTATTGAACGGGATTGCACCTGGGAGACGGGAGGAGAGCATACACGCTTCGAATCTGGAATTGTTCGTTTCAGGTACTTTTTCCCTACTATCTTATCTTCTTTTGTTTTCCCATCTTTCATTCCTTTTCGAGGATGAAATGTTTAAGTGGGGGAGAGTGTAACAGCCCAAAATTTTTAATAAATAATTTTTTCATTTAATTCAAAAAACTTTGGCGTTTAATTATTTAAAAATTTGAATTTTAGAAATTTCCTAAATTGGTTATAAATCATTTTCCCAATTTTATTAAATTTAAACTATTCTGGAATTTTAGATTTTTATCAAATTTTGACATTATTGGAAATTTTAAAATTTTAAATTCTAACTTCTGATCTTTTATTTAAACTATATATATTTACAACGTTTGTTACGCTTTTGTTTCATTTAAATGGGTCATATACTTTGTAAAGTAAGTAATAAATAATGTTGTAAAAAAAGCAATAAAATTATACATTTCTTTTATACGTTTCTACGTCCGTTTTCTTAGTTAAGTAATAAACAAATCAAATGGATGTAACAAATCAAATTTTAAATTGAGTAACAAACAAAGTGTAATTAGCAATTTAATTATACGTTTTATTTGATACGTTTTATATCAGTTTCTTGTTTATTTCTTTGGCGTTATATAAATGGTACCGACGTGCTAAGGAGGCTAAAACAGGAGCAATCGATGTGCTAAGGAGGTAGCATCACTTATCGGACGCACTTCTTCGTATGCCATTCTATTACCTTGTGATTGTTTGGTGCCCACCTTTGATTTTGGGAGTGTTGTTCGAGGTGGGCTATGATAGCTGATACGCGCTACCACCGATCCGGAAGCGTAATTGGTATATCTACCCTAGCATTGCCTAGTTGCGCCGTGTCACCTACCCTAACAAGCCTTATACGAATTTGGTTTTGTACCAAACCTATGGAGTGCCCTCTGACGACGTCCAGTACGGGGGAGATTACGGTACTGTATAGACTATGAGAATATATTATGTGTGTAAGGGCTATATGGGTAACCCCTTAACGCTATTTAAAAGCAAGTTTATTTTACTAATAGACACTATTATAATAGAGAAATATTATTACATAGTAAATAGTTTAACGGATCCTTAGAGGATGGGCGGTCCCAACATCCATTAAGTTACTTGTACGTTATATTACAGTTTAGTTGAGTTAGTTTACACTGTATAAATATGTATGTCCTGACTCGAGTGTTTGTGTTTATTTCTCACGCTCGGGTCAGCCTGTATCAGTTTGGACTTCATTTCCTAGAGCTAGGACTGCTGGAGATCATCTTTATCAAGCTGCTATCTATTTTCCGCTCAGTGTTTTATCTTAGCCTATGTAATTGAGACAAATGAATTTGGGATTTCTATGGTTGTTTCAAACTGTATTGGTTTTCAAACTGTTAGGTAGTGAAATTTTATAAGCACTGATGGAAAAATAAGATCTGTAAATAAAATAAATATAAATTGAAAATTTTGAGAACTTAAGTTTCAGGATTTTGAAATTTTCATTCAAAATATTTTGGAGTATAATATTAGTATTATTTGGAAGTATTTTCTGATATATATTTCAATGTGATTTGGAAGAAATTTTTAAAAGAAAATTTGGAAGGAAATAAGTTCTGTACTTCTCTCTCAGTCACTAGAAAATAATTTTGGTGATGATGCGTGCATCATCGATGTTCATTTTCGAGTTTCAAAATGGAAAGGCGGTTGTAGTAGTTTTACTGCACATTTATTTTGATGAACAAATAATAAATTCAAAGTTTAAATATGTTTGAATATAAAATTTTGATTATACACATATACTTGTTTTAACATGATTGGAAAATGGAACTTGGTATTTAGTTCTTAAATTTTCTGATACTTTGTAGTTTTCAATTATTGAAATGAATGAAATCTTAATTATTTAATAATTAGAAGTATTCTAGAATAAAGAAAAATACAAGTGACTAGATGCTAAGTGATAAATGGAAAATATAAGAAATTGAAAATTTATAAACTGAAAAAAATGAAGATAAGGACTTGGATGTTAAAATGATCAATGAAATAGATAAGAAACTGAAATCTTGTAAACTGTAAATAAAAGGAAAATGAAAATAAGCAATGGTAACAATTGAACATTTTTTTAACTAAATAAATAAGAGAAACTTACTTAACTTTCCATTTCATTCTAAAAGAGAGATATATATATATATATACACACACACACACACACACACACCCAAATATTAAAAGTTGAAATGTTAAATAGGATATGTGATAGAATATTATACAAGTAAAACATCAGAAAATGAAAGTGTTCAATAGACTTACTTTTATAAATAAGAATATAATGATATAAATTGTTATAAACTAAAGTTAATAGTTAAAATGTTACTAATCAAATGAAATAGGAAAGTGAATAATGTAATCAGAATGATTATAAATTTAAGTTGATGTTTAAGCAATCTATAATCCAGTAAAATAGTAAAATATAAATACTGTAACTAAACAATTAAAAAATTGAATTAATATTGAGACCATATATAATTAAAATGAGTGCTATATATATATTAAATGATTATAACTTTAGAGAACCTTGGAAATGACTTAGAAATGGAGTTAATTTTCAATAATACTATATATGGAAGAAAGAATGTGCAAAAGAAATAACTTATAAATAGTAAATTGAATTGTTGACAAACTTACTTAATAATGTATAATGCAATAACTGAAATAAAAATAACTAATTTAAGCAATGCACGTAAAATAATAAAGAAAGAAATTGGCATTGTATGAATAAAGGAGAAGGAGACTTTTGTAAGTAATAATAATGAATGTAAATTAATGGAAATAAACATTATATGGATGAGAAATTAAAGGTAAATGAGGAAATGGAAAAAAGAAGAAGAAGAAAATCAAACAAAATTGTAAATGTGAAGTAAATTGAAATAAGACGTATACAATACTACAATAATGAATTCATTGATAATTATAAACAATTTAATGGATATAACTTATGTAAGAAATGAATGTAAAGCAATGAAAAGAAATTGACATTATATGAATCAATGAAAAAAAAGTTACTTTTGTAAGTACTGAATGGAAATAAATGAAATAAGTATTGAATGAGTGAATGTGAAATTATTTACAAAGAAACCTACATAGTACTTTAAGGATTGATTTACATATGTTTAAAAATTTGTGTATGAGTAACATATATACGAAAATGTAAATAACATATGTGAGTAAATGAATGTAAATAAATGGAATTAAGTATTATATGAATAAATGCGAATTGAATTTGTGAGAAACAAATGTAAATAAAAGAAATAATCATTGTAAGAAAAAAATGAACAAAAATGTTGTGAAAGGATATTTATAAGAACAAACTAAACAATAATGGGAATTTGTTGTTTGTTCTGGCTTTGGGTTGTTTTGGAAAGATACTTCTAATCGTTTGGATGTATGAATAATCTGTTGAGTTTTATCTAAAGCTGTTGAGTAGATGGTATACTTAGTAGTTTATTTGTCCTTCTATGCGATTTAAAGTATCTATACCTGAACAACCCATTTGTTTTGGTTGCTATGGATGGATGGTTGATTGCTTTGATTATAGGTGATGATTGTATAGTTGTGTTGCTTGTGACTATTGTATGTTGCTTTGCTTTGATTGTGATTAATTGATTCAACTTAAATATTTCTCTTTTATATAATTATTAACATCTTTGTATTATATAAATGAAACACAGGCATGGAAGCAATAGCTACTGCTTTTGGTTTCATAAAATAAGCATTGTTTGCCTGACAAATAGGTACAATCACGAATTACGGTTTTATAGCGATATTATATTATTTTTCCTGTGGTTTGGGATATTTAATTTTGAAATTTATGAAATATATTTTTATTATTGATATTACTATTTCTCCCAGACCTCTCCGTATAAAGGAGACTGCCGAAATTTTCCATGAATTTTGGGCTTAGAAAATTTTGTAAAATGTCTTCCAAACTTTTGTAAACTTGAATATAAAAGGAGTTAATTGTTATAAATTGATATATTTTATTTAAAAGTATTTAATTATGTAAATTAATTGTTTATAAATTTAATATTTTTAATAAGATATATTGATTATGTAACAACCCGATATTCGCGTCGATTCATAATCGACGTTAAAACGATTTATATTTTCGTCAATTGCCATTTTGAAGTTTTTATAATTTAAATTAAAATTAAAATTTACAAATTGTTATAAAATTTGAGGGGCTTTGATTTTTAAATTGTGGTCCACCTGACTTTGAGCATTGCAGTTTTCTTGCTGTCTTTATATTGTGACTGTTTTGAGTCTGATGTGCTATGCAGTGCATTGACTTATACACTTCTGAATCTACTGTGGTCCACTATACCACTATTTTCATCTTCTCTTGACTATTTCGGCATTGTCTTGGGCTTGTTCGATACTTTGTTGAATTCTTTGGCAATGTGTTGCCTGGCCCTACTATCTGTGCAGCTTACTTATTTGCACTTTCTCATTTGAGTTATACTGCTTCCCGTTGCACCTCTGAATCATTTTCCATGTGCAGTTGTTATGTACTTTCATTGGGTACATCGTCA
Organism: Allium cepa; assembly: GCA_030765085.1. NCBI lineage: Eukaryota > Viridiplantae > Streptophyta > Magnoliopsida > Asparagales > Amaryllidaceae > Allium > Allium cepa. Next base: position 835,293,517 of record CM060941.1, read on the forward strand.
CTGTTGTGGCACGGCAGTGCACGCAAGCGTGAACTGCAGCCACACGGTATTCAATGGGTACATCATCACTATAGTGGCAAGGCAGTGCACGCAAGCGTGAACTGCAGCCACACGGTATTGGTTTTTTTTATTATTTCTTTGGCTTTTGATTTGTGGATCTATTTCGTATTCCATATGTTGTTGTGGCGAGGAAGTATACGCGTGCGTGTACTGCAGCCCTACTCGTGTCGGCCTTTTAATTGATGTTCCAATTGTTTTGAATTGTTTCGCGTCATATTTATCGTTATCCGATTTCTTATTTAAGAATCAGATAGGTAAATTTATTTCTGTGATTGTCGTCTATTCATTATTTAATTATTATTGCTTCTGTGCATTAATAACTGAGTTTGAATTAGACTGACCCGAGTTTTATTTTCTTTTGAAATTTAATACTCGGGTCAGACCGAGTATTTCAGGTTGTAGATATTCTGCTTTGGGTTGCTGCTAGAGCTATGAAGTTCTTTCATATCTTTTGGAGTAGTCGTCGTCATTTGTAGTAGTCTGTAAAATTGTATAGGAAGATATGTGTTCATGTATATTAAATACGTTAATGTACTTGTATATGTAACTTCCTTAGTCGACTGTTGTAGTTGTATCATATGTACCGTGTGAATGTATTGTAACTGACATCAGTTATTATATATATATATATATATGAGACTTTCTGTTTCATCTGTGTTCCGCATTTATATTATCTGTGTTGTTATTTTATATTTTTGTCCTAGACTATTATAGCCACTGTGTAGTAGCTTTGAGTTTGCATCGGCATGTCGGATTTCCTCCAGAAATGAAATGCACGTTTTTACTATCTGGCATATCGGTGCTCGCACAAAGCAATTACACGGATGGTCGCTCCTCAACAGCCTTATTCTCCGTGCTAGTTGACAGCACTACATCGTAGTGTTCTTGGCTAGCGTGGGTATAGAGGTGGGGCGTCACAGCTTGGTATCAGAGCCTGGGGTTTAGAACAAATATAAAACATAACTTAGATAGTACATGTGTTACAACTATTTGTCGATGTTTTATCTCTCATATTTTCATATGATTGTCTTTGATTGTTAGGTATGAATTCCTAACGCTTATTCATAAGCATTTGATTTTGATTCTTGTGTTTTCGGCTTTGATTAGATTTAGCCGATGATTGATTTTGTTCGAATCTCAGCGATTCTGAACTTGATATTTTATGTTTTCCTCGGCTTGAATTCCATTCGACTTCGGTCACTTTGTTTTTGAGAAATTTCTAAATTCTTGATTTCCAAGACTCTGACTTGGTTTGCCGTTGAGTCCTTTGAAGATGATTTTGAATCGTTTTGTACTCTATTATGGCAATTAATTTTTGACTTCGGCATTGACTTGATTTTTATTTTTGTTGAAGTCATTCATGCATTTATGCTTGTTTTGTTTCGTTATTCCATTTGTCAATCGATTCTTCTTTTCCGATTAGTTGTTGTCATCTTTGTCGACTTTGAAAACTTCTATTTCTGGAATTTTTGGATATTCCTACTTTGATGGATTTAGAATCGAATTCTTTGGATTTTATTCACGTCTTCGAATGTGAATTTTAGTGAATTGATTTGGTTTCCAAATTCAATCGATTCTTGTTAATCCCCCGATTTGTTGCTATCATTTATTAGCAACTTTGATAACATTTTCTTCGGGATTTTTGCGAACATACCTTTTGATGAATTCGGTATCGATTTCTTTGGATTCTATTCACATCTTTGTATGTGAATTCTTGTGATTGATTGTTCCTACAATCATTTTTGTGATTTGTCACTTTAAAAATATAAAGGTTTTCTATACTAGTAGTAAATATCAAAACCCTTTTCTCCAAACGATTTCAAAACTATTTTACTACAAAACTTTTTCCATAAACCGTTTTCCAATCTATTAGTATATACAAGCCTTTACCTCACTCGGATGAGAAATCTAATTAAACGGCTTAGTAAAACAAGTGGTATGAAACGCTTGCGTTTGCTTCGTCGGTTAATTCTTGGACTTGTTCGATTGAACCTCATGTGACAATTTTCTAGTGAATATTTACAATTTGTTCGTAAATATTTAAGTTAAGCTAGTGGTTATGGGACATGAAGCTAAACTTTTATATTTACTAACTTAGTGTAATTGACATTTCTCGTTGATCATGACGGTCATTTTTACGGTTAGACTAGGCCTCATCGGTGTGATTTCGTCTCACACATATCTCTTGGGCTTTGGGGATTGTCTAGACACCATTTGTGTGATTTCGTTCACACATACCTTTTCGGTTAGACTAGGCCTCATCGGTGTGATTTCGTCTCACACATATCTCTTGGGCTTTGAGGATTGTCTAGACACCACTTGTGTGATTTCATTCACACGTACTTTTCTTTTGATTGCGAGGTTAGTTTTGACCTCAATCTGTGTGATTCCGACTCACACATGTGGGGTAGCGCCCCACGGTCTTCGGGCCATTCGTGTGTCAAAATTAATGGCTTGCAACCATGAGATAGCGTCTCGTTATGCGTTGCACCTGTTGACGATTTTTCATGCTCGCGTGTAGGTGAGATTCCGTGCTCCCGTTCTCGCTTTTCGTTGCACGTGTTGATGATTTTTCATGCTCGCGTGTAGGTGAGGTTCCGTGCTCCCGTTCTCGCTTTGCGTTGCACGTGTTGATGATTTTTCATGCTCGCGTGTAGGTGAGGTTCCGTGCTCCCGTTCTCGCTTTGCGTTGCACGTGTTGATGATTTTTCATGCTCGCGTGTAGGTGAGATTCCGTGCTCCCATTCTCGCTTTGCGTTGCACGTGTTGATGATTTTTCATGCTCGCGTGTAGGTGAGATTCCGTGCTCCCGTTCTCGCTTTGCATTGCACGTGTTGGTGAGTTTTCATGCTCGCATGTAGGTGAGTTTTCGTGCTCCCGTTCTCGTTATGCGTTGCACGTGCTGATGAATTTTCATGCTCGCATGTAGGTGAGTTTTCGTATTCCCGTTCTCGCTTTGCGTTACATGTGCTGATGAGTTTTCATGCTCGCGTGTAGGTGAGTTTTCGTTCTCCCGTTCTCGTTATGCGTTACATGTGTTGATGAATTTTCATGCTCGCGTGTAGGTGAGTTTTCATACTCTCCTTCGAGTTTTCATACTCCGTTTGAGTTTTCATACTCCGTTCGAGTTTCCATACTCCGTTCGAGTTTTCATACTCCGTTCGAGTTTTCATACTCCGTTCGAGTTTTCATACTCCGTTCGAGTTTTCATACTCCGTTCGAGTTTTCATACTCCGTTCGAGTTTTCATACTCCTTTCGAGTTTTCATACTCCGTTCGAGTTTTCATACTCCGTTCGAGTTTTCATACTCCGTTCGAGTTTTCATACTCCGTTCGAGTTTTCATACTCCGTTCGAGTTTTCATACTCCCGTTCGAGTTTTCATACTCTCATCTTGTGATTTTCTGGATTTCTTATATAGATTTCTAGAATTTGTGCTTCACCAATTTTCGTGATTTCTATTGATAAATTTTATCAATTTTTGTGCATTGGTGAATTCGTGTGTTATTGACTTGTTATGAATACAAGTCTAGTGTATGATACCCCTTTCCATCTTTGAGAAGAATCTTGTGATATTGATTATCTCTTATCGGTTGATCTCCTGTTGGTCATTATTTACATACTTATAGTAGTATGTCATTATGGATATTTCATGTTATGCCATATCTTTTATTCTATGCCATACTTCCGCTGGAGTTTTCATACTCCCGTTTGAGTTTTCATACTCATTTTGTAATTTCTGATTATCATTTTTGATAATCAGATATTTCTTGTTTCTGATTTATCGCCTGTGATAATCAGATATTTGAGGTTTAATTACCGTTTGGGATAATTATATATTTGTGATTTGAAATTTCCGATTATCGTTTTTGATAATCTTGTTGATTTGAAATTTGATTATCGTTTGTGATAATTGAAAATTACTGATAATTGCATTTATTCAGTTTATTTCATCCATTTTTAGAAGATGATTTTGTGCTTGTATTGCCCGTCGAGTGCTTTAAGAATTCTGGTCGATGCGCTTGATCAACGTTATCGATAGGAATCTCCTAGACGCTTTGATGAGACAATCAGACATAGTAAATTGAATTTTTAAAATGAAAATTTTTCTGAAAAGATAAGTTTTAGCTTTTCCGAAAAGAATTATTATTTAAAATTCCGATACTCCTATTCTTGTGATTCCCGAAGGGAACCAAGACTTTATCTTTTTTTACCCATGCTAATCGTATTGGGTTGCATGCCATTCTCTTGCATAAGAGAACGTGTTGTCTATTGTGTTTCTATATCATTAATGCCTATTGAGACTAGATATGCCACTCATGGTCTAGTGCTCGTGGCTGTTGATTTCGCTCTTAAAAATTTGGCATCATTATTTTTGGGTGAGAAATTTGTTCTCTACCCTGATTATGAATCTTGAGAGTTCATCGAGCAAACACGTTCAAGCTTACTCTTTCATGTTCTTTATGGTGAACTTCCTATTTCGAATTTCTTCATCTTGTGATGGTATGCTCTTATGGTTGTTACCTTTTGTCTATTTATTTCTTAAGATTGCGAGGACGCAATTTCTTTAAGGAGGGGAGTCTGTAACAACTCGATATTCGCGTCGATTCATAATCGACGTTAAAACGATTTATATTTTCGTCAATTGCCATTTTGAAGTTTTTAAAATTTAAATTTACAAATTGTTATAAAGTTTGAGGGGCCTTGATTTTTAAATTGTGGTCCACCTTTCTTTTATGTTGGGCCGAGACAATTGTTTAAGCAAAAAAAAAAACCCGTTCCTCTCCCCCTTCACCGTTTTTATTCGAAACCTAAAACCACGAAAAGAATAAAAATGGGGGCGTTCTCGTTCGTTTCCCCCTTTTCCAAATTAGGGCTTCTTCAATTCTCGTGCTCGGCTATGAATCTGCGACTCAAAAAGGTGAGTAATATTTTTTCACTCGCATCTAATTCAAGCATATGATGATTTCTTACTTCTGCAATTTCGTGATTTTGTGCTGGATTTTCGTGGCTACCACGTATTGATTTTCAACTGTTGTTTCATGATTTTGAACTCGTTTTGACTCGTTGACCTCGGCATTACTTTGAATTGTCGCTAGTCGTTGTATATGCCTTGAGTTGACCTTGCCTTTGACCTGTAGCTTGACATTCATGGTTTTGGACTTGCGTTTTCCTTGATGGCCATCACGGCGTTGATTTTTAGTTGGCATCAGCCGTGACTTTTAAACTTGAAAATAATTTCTTCGGGTTCACTTTGTAATTCCGGCTTGTCTTGTTTTCACTGAACTTTTGTTGGTTGTTCCATTATGTAGTAGTTGTTTAACTGGTACATATGTATTGCACCACTTCTGTCACGTTGAATGGAGCCTTGTTCCTGTCGATGTTTGCACCACTACACTTGTGTCCACTGCTTATGGTCGAGTTAATTCTGTCCATTTTCATGTAGCATTTATACATATGTCAGTGGAGCTTGTGCATCGTTCACGTCATTAACTTGCATTGTCTTGTTTCACCACTGCATATATCTATTTGGGTGTTATGCCTGTGACCATTCTTACGGTTTGCATTGGGTTGTACTTCATTGTGTTCGTTTGTCTTCACTTGCATACTTGTTCTTCATGTGTTATGTTTTGAGTTGTAGTCTCAATTCTGACCACTGCTAGCTTGAATTTGGTTGTGACTGTTTCCACTATATGTTGCACCATTCGAGACAGTTCCCTGTTGATGTTTCCATTTATTGGATTCATTGTTTTATATGTTGGAGACTTTAATTATGCTTTATCCAATAATAAGTTTTCAACCTGATAGCACTGTCCAGATTTACAATTGCACTCCATATATATATGTTCCCACCTGAGTTCATATGTATTGTTTCTTGCATTTATATATATAAGCATGCATGCAGTTGCTTCAATGTGTTATCATCACTGCATTTTCATCGCTGTCTGTCATTTCTGACTTTGGTTCTTTTGAACTTTGTTTGCATTATTGTTTCACTGTCTTCAGTTGTAACCTTTATGCTCGAGTCTGATACTTGGTCGTACTGATCATTTATGTCTGGTGCATGTGCATTTGTGGCTTTTCCACTATGTACTTGCATGCATCCCTCTGATCATATGGTCATGTTGCCTTCAGATTGCTTGTATATATGCTTTTACTTTGAGCATGTTGGATTTTTGGGCATTGTTTCATCTGACTTCGGTCTTGATACTTGTACCACCTGGTCTGGATTGTGCTTTACCTTTGTGTATGGCTATTCTTTGACCACTTCACTACCATTTTGACATTCGTTTGTATCTTGGTTCTATGCATTGCCGTGTCACTTGTGTACTTAAGTCAGTGCTGTCCACCTGACTTTGAGCATTGCAGTTTTCTTGCTGTCTTTATATTGTGACTGTTTTGAGTCTGATGTGCTATGCAGTGCATTGACTTATACACTTCTGAATCTACTGTGGTCCACTATACCACTATTTTCATCTTCTCTTGACTATTTCGGCATTGTCTTGGGCTTGTTCGATACTTTGTTGAATTCTTTGGCAATGTGTTGCCTGGCCCTACTATCTGTGCAGCTTACTTATTTGCACTTTCTCATTTGAGTTATACTGCTTCCCGTTGCACCTCTGAATCATTTTCCATGTGCAGTTGTTATGTACTTTCATTGGGTACATCGTCACTGTTGTGGCACGGCAGTGCACGCAAGCGTGAACTGCAGCCACACGGTATTCAATGGGTACATCATCACTATAGTGGCAAGGCAGTGCACGCAAGCGTGAATTGCAGCCACACGGTATTGGTTTTATTATTATTTCTTTGGCTTTTGATCTATGGATCTATTTCGTATTCCATATGTTGTAGTGGCGAGGCAGTATACGCGTGCGTATACTGCAGCCCTACTCGTGTCGGCCTTTTAATTGATGTTCCAATTGTTTTGAATTGGTTCGCGTCATATTTATCGTTATCCGATTTCTTATTTAAGAATCGGATAGGTAAATTTATTTCTGTGATTGTCGTCTATTCATTATTTAATTATTATTGCTTCTGTGCATTAATAACTGAGTTTGAATTAGACTGACCCGAGTATTATTTTCTTTTGAAATTTAATACTCGGGTCAGACCGAGTATTTCAGGTTGTAGATATTCTGCTTTGGGTTGCTGCTAGAGCTATGAAGTTCTTTCATATCTTTTGGAGTAGTCGTCGTCATTTGTAGTAGTCTGTAAAATTGTATAGGAAGATATGTGTTCATGTATATTAAATACGTTAATGTACTTGTATATGTAACTTCCTTAGTCGACTGTTGTAGTTGTATCATATGTACCGTGTGAATGTATTGTAACTGACATCAGTTATTATATATATATATATATATATATATATGAGACTTTCTGTTTCATCTGTGTTCCGCATTTATATTATCTGTGTTGTTATTTTATATTTTTGTCCTAGACTATTATAGCCACTGTGTAGTAGCTTTGAGTTTGCATCGGCATGTCGGATTTCCTCCTGAAATGAAATGCACGTTTTTACTATCTGGCGTATCGGTGCTCGCACAAAGCAATTACACGGATGGTCGCTCCTCAACAGCCTTATTCTCCGTGCTAGTTGACAGCACTACACCGTAGTGTTCTTGGCTAGCATGGGTATAGAGGTGGGGCGTCACAGATTACTTAATTCCTTCTTTTCCCTTCTTTTCCTTTTCGAGGACGAAAAGTTTTGAGTGAGGGAGTGTAAGGACCTGTAATTTTCGATAATTTAAAATAGTTAATTTTATAGGGTTTTCAATTTAATTTTGGAAGAAATAAAAATTTGTGAATTTATTATAAGAATATAACTGAATAGAATTAATAAGGTAATTGATAACTTCTTTAAATGCAATTCCAATTAATTAAAAGAATTAAAAAATTATAATTGGTTATAGATTGTAATTAGTTGTAATAATATGCGCAATAATTGATAATTGGGTATAAAGAGAAACTGATAATTTAAAAGGTGTAAATTAATGAAATAAGGTGTAATTAATTGCAGTTGATAAAAGTAGTTTTATATAAGTTGTCATAACAATTTGTGGTAAATAACAAACTTACAAATGTCATTAAATATAGAAATAGTGACAATTGTTATTTATTAGCAATTTAATTAATCAATTACAAATGAATGTAAATAAATGTTACATTAATGTGAGTTAAGATAATAGCTAGAGTGAAATGTGATAATGTAAATTTAAGCTAATTATTTAATATTTTAATGATGGTCCAATTAAATCAAATAATTTTGATGTTTTACTTGGTTATAATGTGAATATAAGCAAATAAATGTAAACGTTGTATAAATTAATGAACTAGTATATAATTAATGGTAATTGAATAAAATTAGCGTTATGTAAGAATTTGTAACATTTATTTGTAATTAATGAACTTATAAGGGTGATTAAATGTTAATGGTAACAATTATTGTATGTTACCACTTTATTTGGTCAATTAAATAAAATTAGAAACCAATTGCAATTAAATGAAAATAAATATTACGTTAATAGGAATTAAGATGGAATTGGAAAATATTAATGCACTATGATATAAACCAATGTTAATTACACCCATGAAATGACAATTGATTTAATAACAAGATTGACATTCAAATAAATGGATCTAATGAAATTTAAATTTATTATCACTAAATTATTTGAATTTGAAATTAAATATGGTAATTTGAGAAATATTGAATATTGAATTACTATAGAAATTTGTTTTAAAAGATTATAAAGTACTAAGTAATCTAAAATGATAGAAATTGTAAATTTTAAATTTGAATTCAAAAAGTGATTTAATTAATTTAATATTAGTTTATTTAATTAATGAGAAAATAGCTATTTGGGCCACTGACTCGGATTTCGACGAAACCAGTTCCATCGGATCTGTAACTGTGAATTATTGTAGAAATTTAAGTTTTGTAGTGATCAGACTTATCGTTCGATCATACGGACTCAAAATGCCTAGAAATCAATTCAATTGATATCAATTTGAAATAAACTTATTTTTACGCTAACTTCTTCATATAATAGAATTAGGAAATGAAACCTGTTCCACTGAGTTTAAAAATGTCGAAAACATTTGTTTTGATAGATGGGGTGACTCATTTTCGTCCCGAAGATAGAATGGGCTTATCGGGTCAGCTATCGTTCAACGTGTAAGTTAATCCTTTCCATTACGTTCTATTTCTGATCTGCATATAAATAACCTGTTATAAACCCTAACAGTCTTTCTATTTCTTATTTCTGTATGTACAATTCTCCGTGGCTTCACCTTTCCAATGGCAAAAACAAATTCCAATTCCCAAACCCTTAAATTCAATTTCAAAACCAAATCCAAAATTCAAACTCCTCAAACTATATCATATTATATGTCGGTTTGAAGCTCTCGACAAGTGCAAATCTAATCTACTGTCTATTTTTCGATTTGGCTTTTATTGTGCGACTGAATTTGAGGTATTATTCTCAGCCATCCATTGGCCATAAATTCGTTTCACGGTGGATCTGCGACGAGGATTCGATCGGGAAGTATGGGTGTGTAGTGGAGGTCAAGGGCTTTCGATCCATACGGCTACTTAAAGTCATTGGTCAGTGGATTCACCAGAATTTGATGATGAACATGCAGTGTGTAGTTCGGTATCGCGTACGCCTGAGACGTCGTTCGTGGCCGCCGTGCCTCGGCCAGGCGCAGCCTGTTGTGACAGAGGCAGCGAAGTCGACTAATCGGGTCGTAGTTCAGTGAGGCGGTTGCAATAAATGCCCAAGGTTCGACGGCTGCAGTTCGAGATCGATAGATGCATAGATTAACGTTTCATTCTGCTTTCAATGTTGACGTGGCAGTTGTTGATTTGGTAATCTATTATTTTATTTAAATTCAAACCTTCAACTTGACATAACTTTCACATACGAGGTCCAATTCACACGCAGTTTGTTTTATTGGAATCGCATTGAAATTCCGGACATTTTGACACTAGCATGGACGAATTCTAAGATTGTTTGAATTTTGACCTTATTTTGAATTTCAAATCAATTTGAATTCAAAGGTGAGTGTTTTAACCCACTCACAACTACTAAATTATCTTATGTTAGTTAAACTAAATTTATGATGTGTTGATAAATTGGTCGGTTGATGTTTGGTATATTTAAATTGTCATTCTAGTTAAATTAAACTTTATTGCAATTAATCATCGTTAAATTTAATATTGAATTTTAAATTATCAATTTAATACCTGCATTGATTACCAGTTATTTATTGATGTTTATTGATTGATTTGGATGATGATTGTGATGAATGTTTGATTGTCGATATTGGATGACTATATGTGTATTTTATATGTTATAACACTGCAAGCTCACTATGAGTTGAAATGATACATATTCGAATGATCTATATATTATGGAAAAATCATTAAGGATTGAAATGACGGACTCGAGCAATTTTATGGATTTTATTAAGTTCGAAATTGCGGTTTGAAATGATATATAACTGTAGAATTTTAAATTGTGGATTGAAATGATAAATATCCGTGCCACTTGGCCTTAAGGTAGAAAAATATATACGGACATTGGATTGGTTAAATTTAATGATTTTTGAATCATTGAAATTTTAAATTCGGTGAATTGGCATTTTGAAATAGAAATTGATTTATATAAACTGAATTATTTTCGAAAATCCAAGTGTTAAAAATGTGAAATTGGGAATTGGCTTAATGAATTGCTCAAAGAATTTAAATTTGAATTTCAAAGTTAAAGTGTCAAATATAAATGGATTTATTAGAATTGGCTAATCGAAATGTTTGGATACAAATTGGAAATATATTTCAACCAATTTATACTATTTTAATTAAATTAACTGTTTTAATTAATTTAAACTATTTTAGTTTATATTAATCTATTACAACCTATTTAATCCAATTGTTCCTATTTTTAAACGAATTAAATTCATTTATTCTATTTTAAACCCATTTAACATAATTTAAATCAATTTAGTCCATTTAAAACCTATTTAAGATAAATTAAACCCATTTAATCTACTTTAAAAATCTATAAATATCATTTTAAAAATAAAATTAAATCAAGTTTAAATCCATTTTAACTATTTTACTATTTAAACTATTTAAAAAAAAACTATATAAAGTATTTATAACTACCTAAACTATCTCCCAGAGCTTCAGACTGTGTAAATTAGAGTATTTATCTTTAAATCCTTAAGGACGATACAACCTAAGTTATAATTTGAAATTGATACCTTTTTGAAAATGATATATTTGAGTAAATATGATTTTGGAAGTGAATGTGATTTTGAAAGTGAATATGATTCGAAAATGATATGGTTTGAGAATATGATATTTTTATATCAATTGTAAATTGACTCTTTTTAATGTAAAAGAACCATCTGGTGTGAAATAAGCATTTGGTTATTAGAGAAACCGAGATCGAATATTGTCATACTCTCTGCCAATACCGTAAACCACTTTAACAACTATGTACGTGGCGGAGATTCTAGAATGAAGTAGGATGGTTTGTCAACTGATTTCTGTATAAGGTATGACGTGACCCTGACTACCATGAGTCAACTTAGATGTGCCTAAACCAGGAGCAATGTCGGGTCAAATGAGGTCATTCCTCCTATCAGTCACATTTCTTCGATATAATTCTATATTTATAATTGATTTGGTTGCCACCCTCGATTGATTTGGGAGTGTGTCCGAGGTGGGTGGTAGAAGCTGTTATGTGTTACTACCAGCCAGATCTGTAATTGGTATATCTACCCTGGCATTGCCTCGAGTGCCGTGTTCACTTGCCCTAGAGCATCTTCTTGGTGTTTGTTTTGTACCATACCTATGGAGTGCCCTCTGATAGCCCTTCAGTTTACGAAGGAATTACGGTACTACATAGATATGTGAATATATAAAAATGTTTTAAGAGGGATATGGGTAACGCCTTAACGCTATTTTAATATCTACTTTATTGTAGACACTATTATAATAGCGTATAGTAGTACGTAGTAGATAGTTTAACGAATCCTTAGGACATGGGAATTCTGAACATCTCTTAAGTTACTGCACTCACGTTAAACACTGGATAGGAGATGTCAAACCCCGTAAACATCTCTGTAACGACCCGGATTTTTGACGGCTAATTAATTGATTTTAAATATTGGAATATTGATTTTATAAGTCAAACAAAATGAATTTTCTAAGAGTCAGAAATACCTGAATCTATGAATTGATTTAAAAACTATAATAAATGTTGACTTATAAAATCTTTGGATATGATCAATCCTATAGAAAAGGAAATAAATTATATATATACACCCCACCATTTAAATTAAGAAAAAATATCCATAAATATATAGATAAATATATACAAGCATTATGATGTTTGAAAACACATATATATAAGTATATAAATATACAAATATATGAGTGTATGCCAATATGAAATAATATATATGAAAATTTGTATAAATGTGAATGTATATATATAAAATGAAAAAACGTGTACAAGTAATGTTTGTGGGAATATGTATAAGTAAATGTATGTATATGATGATAAACGTATGTAAGTAAAATATATATATTTATAAAAGCTTTATGATAATTTAAAATATATAAGTATATAGGAGTATATGTATATGGGCCATATAAAGTATTTTATATGGAAATTTGCATAAGTATACACACATATATGTGTGTGATGACAGGATATTCATAAGCATGTGTGTGTCTGTGTGTGTGTGTGTGTATATATATATATATATAATAGTGAATGTAAAGAATGTAAGTACGTGTGTAAATACATGTATACATATCAATAAGGAAGTACAAACTTTTTAATGACCATTAAATGCATATATCTAGAGGTATATGTGTATATATGTATATATACACATTTTTATAAAAATGAGAAAGTCAAACATATACAAAAAAGAATATATATATATATATATATATATATATATATATATATATTGTATACACAGAAGGAGACATCATCATAACATATTTCAAAATCAGGTCAAGAAAAATCAATGTCAAAGCAAAAATTAAATCACCTAATTTAAGGAAATCAAATTATTTTTCCCTTATCAAATAAAAAGAAACAAAATAAAAATGAAAAAAAATATAAGGCCTGTACAAACCTCATTCCTTCTATCTTCTTTATATATGCCCACATATATCACTAGCCTATTCGACCATTCGAAAAGCATTCATACGAAAATATGTATACAATATAAGTATCTGCCATTAAACATTAAAAGAATCAAGACAAAAAGGTAATGCATGGGCAAAGCAACCAAGGAAGCAGTATTCATCGTTTTGTCATTGTGAGGACAACACTTCATCTTTGTTAACTGATATATGTGTGTATATGGAGGTGGATAGGAGATGTGTAACAACCAGGCATTTTCAACCATTCGCATCCATTATGAGTGTATAGGTAGACACTCATGCCGGAATTGAATTGCTCAAAATACCGCATTGTAAATAAAAATTTGGAAAATCTCAGAATATACAGTAAATAAAATCACAGATCACAGACACAGAGTAATAATAATGCAGCGGAAGTAAAAGAGATAGTAGTTCATGAAGCTACTATATAAATGTACCAGAGTTACATAAGATACAATAGAAGAAATAAAGTACGACAGAAGTTTAAATATGATAACCAAGTACAAGCTGAATAGAACAACCGAACTGAAAAGATGAAACTTGACAAGTAGATAATCTCCAGCGATTCCAATCTCCAGAAAGTGGAAATCCAAATCTGTGAATAACTCAGGCTGACCCGAGCGTAAATAAAAATACAAACACTCGAGTCAGGACATACATACTTATTCAATGTAAACCAAATCAAGTGAACTGTAGCAAAGGTACAAGTAACTTAGAAGATGCTTAGGACTGCCCATCCTCTAAGGATCCGTTAAACTATTTACTGTAGTAATATACGCTATATACAGTAGTGTCTAATCAGTAAAGTACTATCATATAGAAAATAGCGTTAAGGGGATTTAACGCTATTTTCTATATGATTATACTTTACTGATTAGACACTACTGTATATAGCGTATATTACTACATAGTAAATAGTTTAACGGATCCTTAGAGGATGGGCGGTCCCAAGCATCTTCTAAGTTACTTGTACCTTTGCTACAGTTCACTTGAGTTGGTTTACATTGTATATGTATGTATGTCCTGACTCGAGTGTTTGTATTTTTATTTACGCTTGGGTCAGCCTGAGTTATTCACAGATTTGGATTTCCACTTTCTGGAGATTGGAATCGCTGGAGATTATCTACTTGTCAAGTTCCATCTTTTCAGTTCGGTTGTTCTATTCAGCTTGTACTTGGTTTTCATATTTAAACTTCTGTTGTACTTTATTTCTTCTATTGTATCTTATGTAACTCTTGTATATTTATATAGTAGCTTCATGAACTACTATCTCTTTTACTTCTGCTGCATTATTATTACTCTGTGTCTGTGATCTGTGATTTTATTTACTGTATATTCTAAGATTTGACAAATTTTTGTTTACAACGCGATATTTTGAGCAATTCAATTCCGGCATAAGTGTCTACCTATACACTCATAATGGATGCGAATGGTTGAAAATGCCTGGTTGTTACAGTTGGTATCAGAGCCAGGTTGCTCTAGCCAAAACTCAGCATATGGAGTGAATGTATTCATAGAATCTCTTTCATTCGAGTTTGAATTTCTTCCTTTTTGACTCGATTCCTTTGAATTTTGGAACATTCCCTACGGTTCCAAAATCCATTTGTATCCCTCACTATTCATCTTCTTTTGACTCTGGAGTATTCCATTACTCCGCTTCGAATGATCTTTCTAGTGAGTCGGCGGTCACATCAATTTCAAATTGAATTGAAAAGGGGGGAAAACTCCTTTACAATTAGCATCGATTCACCAGAGATTTATATCTATCCTTGGTTTAGATGCTAATATCTTTTGTTATTTCAAACTTTATCTATTGAGATTGAATGTAGATTTACCCTAGAAAAATCCACATTGATCTTATTCTTTAAGTCACGGTTGACCCGGTAAATGTTGCCCGCGATTTATTTAAGCTTATCCACCTCCCTACTTTGTTATTTAATCATCTTGTCTTTTGTTTCCAATCTATTCTTCCAAACATTTTGAATTGTACTTGTATATCTATGTTTTGTTTTATATATTGTGTTGTTTGGGTTGTTGATGTTGATTTGGGTTTCCGATCGATTCGTCTGATCAACGCTATCGATGGGATTTCTAAAACACATTGACCGAACAAACTAACACAATATTATTTTAAAATTTGGTTAATGAAATAAATTTTGATATATAAGTAAATTTATGGAACTTAATAAACTGATTTAAGTTGATTATTTGAAGTGATAATACTTGATTTGGGAACTGAAATGAATTTGGAACAAGAAATTTGAGGATTTAATTTCCGATGGTTTCAAACCTTTTGTTTAAAAAGTTTTATAAGGGATATATTATTTAAAGTATTTTCAAATAGAAATTTGTTCCAAAGAATTTTAAAGTTTAAAATTAGTGCTCTTCTCTTTGTCGTTGGAAAATAACTTCGATGATGATCGCGGCATCATCAACGTTCATTTTCGAGTTTCGAAGTGAAGAGACCGCCCTGTAGTCTTGCTACAGCTTTGTCTTGGGAAATTTAATTGATTTGAATTTCTAAAATATGACTTGATTTTAATATATGTAGATATATGATTGAGATTTTATTTGACATATTATGTATATATTATTACTTATCTCTAAATGGTTTGAATGTAATCGGAAATTTAGTTCTTAAATTTTATTTTAAAGAATAATTTCAATTATAAAAAAAATCAATCAAAATTTTAGATGAATTTCAAGCATGAAATGATTTAATTGGAAAGTTTATTTGTATAATATAATTGCATTCAAATATAACTTACCTTAATTTCAGAAGTTAACAATGTAATTGGATAATATACAATATAAAAAGATTTTATAAATAAAATTTGAGTGGTTATAATAAATGTTATACACTTAAATTTTAAAATGATTGATAGAGGTAAATATAATAAAGGGTGATTGAATAACTTACAATAAAATAATGTTAAAAGAAATAAGAATAAAAGAAAGCAGTTATAATAAGTGTTAGTATGTTTAACATAAGTGATAAATATATTGAGAGGAATGGATTTAATTTTAATTAGGAATAAAGAGGAATAAAATTTATTAAGTACATTGTGAGTGTAATAAATGATTATTTTTCAAACCCATGGTTTTAAAAATTGTTAATTTAAGACGATTGGATAATAAGATAATGAAATTTGGGATAGTTAAGATTTATTTAACTTGTGTAAAAGATTTATTCTCTATTTAAGTTGAAATTTCCGTGCTTTCAAATTTATTTCCTGATTTTGTTTTTCAAACTATTTTTTTTTGTCCTCATCATCCTTATCTTGCTATGGACTGGTGTAGGCATTTTTTTATGTTCTTTTTGTTTAGAAATCTTTCTATAATCTTTGATAATCTTTGGTACTCATTTTGAATCTATTTTTGCGTGCTTGTGTTCTTGATTTTGGAGAATCTTGGAAAGTTCATCTCCACCTTGTCAAACTTAACTATAACAACAATTATAAGGTATAATCTCAATCTTATGGTCACCTTGTCTTAATCTTATTTCATTTCTATCTTTTCTGTGCTTTCCCGTACCTCGATTCTTTTCGGGGATGAAAAGTTTTGAGTGGGGGAGAGTGTAACAACCCTGTATTTTACAATTATTTTTAAGTTGAATTTCCAGATTTAAAAGCTTTATTTATGAAAAAGAATAAATTTTGTTATTTTAAATATAAACTTTGATTTTGATATGGATTAGAATTCCAAATACGACTAAATAGAATAATTTTCCAAAAAGTGAATTTTGGTTAAAATAGTCAAACTTTGACTTTTAAATTTAAAATTTAAATATTTGAAAATTTTAATTTTATCTTTTATTATGAAAGTAAATAAAATTTTAAGAACACTGCTTTTCGTTTCGTTGAAATCTGATTTATTATGTGAAAGTTATGCCCTATTAACTATTGTGTGCAATTTGCTGTATTTAACAAAGTGGTTTATTTTAAATTATATAAATAATATTTTATTTGGTCATGTAATGTTCTAAATTATATTTATATGGGTAAAATAACATGCTATGTATATATTTTGGTTTTAAAAATTTTTAAAAGTGTTATTGACATTTTCAAATGTCAGCTGTATTCTGTTTATAAATTTTTATTCCTAGTTTCAAATAATTAAAATAATTCTTTGTTCATCATTTTATTTTCCTAAGAACTTATTTATTCTCATTCCTACTTTATTTTGTTTCTCATTTATTTTACTTATTTGAAATTTATTTTTTTCTAAAGTGAAATAGAAAGTTTATAAGGATAGTGATATTTTATTTGTAATTTTCATGTCCTGTTTCCAATTTTTAAACATTTTCTTTAGTTCTTTTCTATTTTCTCTGAATTAAATTATCTATTTCACTTTGAATATGTTTTAAAGATTACTTTATTTCATAATTTTGTTTTATAATATTTTACAGTGATAATAAAGTTTTTTCCAAAGCTCGTTGAATTTATGTTCAAATTTTAAGGACTAGTTTGCATTTTTAAGCCATTTTCTTAATTTAAATCCTATTTAATTAAAATTTAATTATTTATTTTATATATTTATTTTCATTTCTGAGTTTTTATTTTTATTTATAAGTTTTATTTGTATTTATAAATTTCAAAATGAATAAAAGAAATATGAAAGGTTTTGTGACTCTTTAGTTGCTTAAGTCTCTTTGTTTTCCCACATTTTCATTTTCTAACTCTTGCATTCATTGATAGCCATACACTTCTCATCCATAGCCGTGTGTTTTTTTCACTTCATTCACGTGAAAACACTTCTCTACATCATAAAAATTCACGGGCTAAAGAGAATGGTAAGCCATGGTTTCTCTCTTCCTTTATCTCATCTTTTCCTTCTTATTTTCTATGTATTTATGCTTGCTCTTCTTCTAGTTTGCTTGGCCTAGCCCTTCCCCATCAGCTCCACCATCTCCCTCCCCTCCTCATCCATGGCCAAACATCCCACCCTCTGTCCAAATCAGACCATGAACACAAAGTTGAGCAAACATCACCAAAACAGTGCAAAAACTCCTTGAATACATACGCTGTCAACCAATACTTCACCATACCTTCCATATTTGGCCACGACCACACCTCTAGCCGCCGCCACCAGCAAGTGCACACCCCTATCCATCATCCTTAGCCTCTTTCCAGATCTGGCCATGACTGGTCATGCACTCCACTTGATCAAAAACCACACAAAATATTGCTAAAACCCTTAAAATCCATGCTTAGCCGAGCCAAACATCAACAACATCACCTTAGATTGCCTTGGCCACCTCCTATTGCTCCACTACCACCTTGATATGACCACCACCCATCACTTCATCCTCTGTTCAGATCTAAAACATGAAGAGCCGAGCCAAACAATGCATGTAGACGAGCCTTGTGGTGCACCAAAACTCCACTATGTTGCCTAGTATCTTGATATTCTTATGTTGTAACTTCCTCCACATGTTCTAGCATTTATGCCATGCATTCCTATGATCAAACCTGAGCCAAAGTTATGTCAAACCTGACCTAAATAAACCCATAGGCCGTGCAAAAGAATAGAGAAAGTAAGACAAAAGTGGTCGCATTCATATCTGTTTTATTCCTTTTTATTTCAAAGCTATTTCATATCTAGTTGTATTGAATTTGTGTTTGTTTGGATGTTTGTTTTGGGTTGTAACACAAGTTCTAAGCTTGGATCTCTTCCCATTTGAGCTTATTGTTGTGTCATCGTGCCTTCTGAAATCCATTGTGTCATTTGGGTTTGCAATCTCCAGCCATAAAGGTGAGTATTTCTCACCAGACATTATGTACTTATATAAGTAATAAATTGACACCCTGTGAATCTGTAGAACTATATGATCATGTTATAACTACGTATATTATTATCATATGATGTTCACACATGTTATTACACCTATTATATTATATGTTACTGTTATTTCATGCTATTCTGTTTATTTTATCTGTCCATCACACTGGAAGTTCCCTTTAGATTAGAATCACTATGGGTTGAAATGATACATACCCGAACGAACTTTAGAATAAGGGAAAATTGTTATGGGCTGAAATGATAGGCCTGAACGATTTCAATTTATTTCATTTACTTGGGACTGCGGGTTTGAAATGATAAAACCCGTATTTTTCTTTGTAAATTACGGGTTGAAATGATATATTACCCGTATCACTTTACCTAGCGTAGAAAATTATATATAGGCCCGTAGTTAAGATATGTTTTTCTAAAAACTTTAAAATACTTTAGAAATTTAATTATGATAATATATTTTTTAAAAGTAAATAAAAATATGATTTTTGTAAATATTATTGATTTTCTGAATAATTGTAAGTGAAATGAATTAATGAAAAAGTTAGAAAATTTTGAATGTAAGTTATTTTGGAAATTTTGCTTTAATTTTTAATGGAAATTAAATTAACTTTGGAAATATGATAAATTTATGATTTTTGAATTTAAATGAATTTAAAGTGATTTTATATCATATTAATGATTTTTAATAAAGTTGAAATGTGAAATGAATGAATATTTAAGTTGAAATTTTGAAATATAACTAAAATTGGAAATTTATGAAATTGACTTAAAAGTGAAATTTTAATTAAGTAAATAAAAATAAAACTATGTTATATTTGAGAATTTGAACTTAAGTGTTAAGTTGAAATTTAATGTAGTGAATTTAAATTTGAATGTTGAAATTTAATAAGTGAATTATTTAATAAATATTGATTTATGAAAAGAACTTAACTTTATAAAATCATGAATTTAAGGAAAATTAAATGATGCTTATAAATGTGAAAATGTATGATTTTGTAAGTTAAAAATGATTTAAATAAAAAAAATAGTGTTTGTGAAATTCTATTGAATATTTGAAGTTAATTAACAGCATTTTTAAATGCTGTCTTTTGTTAAATTGAATTGTTTTGAATGTAACTTTCTGTAGCATTTTCCAAATGCTGCGAAAAACTTGAATTTTCATTGTTTTAATAAATTTAAGTGCATAAATGAACATTGAAAAGTTTAAATTTTTGGAATTTAATAATTTAATTATTAAATGTAATAACTTCATTTTTATGATTTAAAATGAAGTAATTTGTTTTGAAATATAACTATTTGATATATTAAAATGATTGAAATGTGGTTTCGAAAAGATACGATATTTTGATATATTAAAATGATTTAAAATGTGGCACTGAAAGATATGATATTTTGGTATATTGAAATGATTTGAAAGGTGGTTTTGAAAAAATATAGCTTTTTTGATATATTAAAATGATTTGAAACGAAGTTTTGAAAGATATGATATTTTGATATTAAAATGATTTGAAAAGAAGTTCTGAAAGATATGATATTTTGGAAATGAAGCTTTGAAAGGTTATGATATTTTAATATATTAAAATGATTTGAAAGGAAGTTTTGAAAGGATATGATAATTTGATATAATGAAATGGTTAGAAATGACTTGATATTTATTTTCATAAATATTTGAATTGAAAGATATGGTATGATGATATATTGAAATGGTTTAGAAATGATTTAATCTTTATTTTGATAAAGATTTGGGTTGAAATGATATTTTATTTTGAAGTATAAAATATTATTTTAAAGTTATAACTATGGGTTATAATAACGATTGGTTGTTAAAGAGATCGGGATCGGATATTGTCTTATAGCCGGCCAATGCGAAAACCACTTTAACAACTGTGTACGCGGTGGAGATTCCAGAATGAAGTAGGATGGTGGTGACATTCTCGAGGTATATTACGTGGACCCAACTCCCGTGAGTTGGCATAAATGACTAAAACAGGAGCTATACCGGGCTACACAAAGGGTCGCACCCTTTCGTCGAGCATGCTCCATCGAAAACCATTCTATTACTTTTGTGATTCGATATGTGGCGCCACTTTGATTCGGGGGTATTGTTCGAGGTGGGCGGAAGCTGCTGGCTTGCCGTCACCACGGTCCGGGAGTGCAAACGGTGTATCCACCCTGGCATTGCCTCGCGTGCCGTGTCATCTCCTTATATCAAGCTCACTACGATTTTGGTTTTAAAGATCCGACCGCGTTAAGGTGCACCATCCCCTTAACACTATTTTCTATATGATTATACTTTACTGATTAGACACTATTGTATATAGCGTATATTACTACATAGTAAATAGTTTAACGGATCCCTAGAGGATGGGCGGTCCCAAGCATCTTCTAAGTTACTTGTACCTTTGCTACAGTTCACTTGAGTTGGTTTACATTGTATAAGTATGTATGTCCTGACTCGAGTGTTTGTATTTTTATTTACACTCGGGTCAGCCTGAGTTATTCACAGATTTGGATTTCCACTTTCTGGAGATTGGAATCGCTGGAGATTATCTACTTGTCAAGTTTCATCTTTTCAATTCGATTGTTCTATTCAGCTTGTACTTGGTTATCATATTTAAACTTCTGTTGTACTTTATTTCTTCTATTGTATCTTATGTAACTCTGATATATTTATGTAGTAGCTTCATGAACTACTATCTCTTTTACTTCTGCTGCATTATTATTACTCTGTGTCTGTGATCTGTGATTTTATTTACTGTATATTCTGAGATTTGCCAAATTTTTATTTACAACGCGGTATTTTGAGCAATTCAATTCCGGCATGAGTGTCTACCTATACACTCATAACGGATGCGAATGGTTGAAAATGCCTGGTTGTTACAAGATGTGTTAAGTATATATGCATTTGTTAAAAAGAAAAATCTATGTAGGTATATACGAATTCAACATGACAGTTTCCCAATCATTATTCTTCTCCTCACCCTCTTCCTGTATACTAAAAAAAATCAATATCATATGGTCTACTTAGATTATAAACTTAGTTCCAAAACAAAATTTACTTGGTTTCGAGTGTAGAGTGTCTAAAAATTGGTTTCGTCGGGTTCATTAAGCAGAGGAAAAGAAATACCATTTTTCAATAAATGACTTATGCATGGTTAAATTTCGAACATCACAATTTAATGATTGGATTATATAGGATTGTTCGCTATAGAAAATTATGATTTTTAGACTTGGTTTGAATATTTTTAATGGTGTATGGAGGTAGGAAGGGAAGATGATCCGGAATTGGGCAAAAGGAAAATTCGAGCATCTCGGTCGATTTGGGGGTGCGGCACATGACGTAGGTGAGGAGATGGGAATGGGGAACTCGAGAAAAATGAAGCGGGAATTTTTAGCGAGTCGTGGAAGCTTGACATGGTGTAAGTAGGGTTTAAGTGGCATTTTCGAGTGGGTTCAGTTATCAGTGAATGGTGGAGTCTAGTGGATAACAACGTACTATGGTGGCGTGGGAAAGGTTGTTTTGGTGGCTCAGTTTTAATCGGTCTATGGTGGAAGGTTCGATTTTGAGCCAAAGGAATTAGAAGAATTCTTGGTGGTCAGGTAGAAGGCAACGACCGAGGGCGACTTGTAGGGATGGTTGGGGGTAGGAAGGGGTCGGCCCTGGGTGTATGCATGTATACGTGCACCGATCGTGTACATTTGTATGTCTCGTACGCAGAAAGGAGGAAGGGAAATAATAACTGGAGAAAAGAGAAGAAAAAGAGAGATAGGCCGGAAAAGAAATGGGCCGAGAGGAGAAAACAAAAAATAAAAGAAAAATAGAAAAAAAGGAAATAAGAAAAGAAAATAAAACGTAAAAAGAAAGATAAGGGAAAGAAAAATAAAATGAAAGAAAGATAAGGGAAAGAAAAATAAAAGGGAAAGGAAAAGAAAGGAAAAGACAAAGGAAGAAGGGATGGAATTTATACATATACAAAAATAAGATAATTTACATTCTATTTCTTTAGCTAAAATCCTATTTCCAGTTAAAATCCATAAACGAAAGTGAAATGATATTGTATAGTTTAATGGTTATTGATTATGTTATTATTTGGCTTAAACATATGGATAATTAATAGTATTTTATTATTTATCGGTTAACAAATTGTTTAATTTTAATTAATTCGGATAAAGAAAAATAAATAAAGAAATGAAATTGGCTACGTAAAATTAATAAAATCCTAAGGAGTGAATTGTCTTGATACTCTTTATCTTTGCTTATCTTTATTGGATATTCGTTTCAATTATTCTTGTCTGTACCATCGAGTGGTCAAACAGATTAAAATAATTAGATTAAAATGATAATACGCTTTATTTGAACTAAGACATCTGTAATAGATTGCCATAAATGATTGTCACCTTAAGTAATAAATTGTTTATTTTAAACGATTTACCTTTTGAACTTATTACTTGGATTCGAATAGGCCGGGGTTGGATATTAGTAATTTTCGGTACCGCATCGATAATACTACAAGACTTCACGAGTTGGTAGTAGAATTTAATATGCTAAAATTGGATTAATTTAACAAATTCAATTATGTGGAATAAGTAAATGTACTTAGACGTTATTATAAAATCGATGGTTTCTGTAGAACCGGCTTTGTTTTAAATTTGATAAAAAGTCGTCGAGTTATACGAGTTACCTTGGTCTTTCAAAAGATTCTTAACCTAAGTATTTCAAGTTAAATGGGTTTACTCATGATGGTTTCCAGCATGACTCGGGTGTTACTTTATCGTAATGCTCGAGTCAAACCAAGTGTTACAGGATTTCAGGTTAGGATGTTTTGGAGCTCGAAGTAGAGCTGGATGGCAGAGACGTATTGATTATATTCCGCTTTGAAGTATAGACTATATAGACAGTGTTTAGGGGCAAATGTTATAACTGTCCAGATTTATTTATTGATGATTGTACTCTAATATCTTATATTTATATTGACAGTTACAGCTTTTCTTTGTATAAAGGCTGTTATTTTACGTTATATTTTGTTCCTCTGTGATTGTGAGATTCTATGCTATTGTTTCTGTTTCTTATTTTATCTCCTTTTCTTCTAAACCCTAACAGCCTGGTATTTCCGACACTCGATTGCTCGACACTCTATACTGTGAACGTATTAGTGTCGATTTTCAGGGTCAACAATCCCCGGTACATTTGGTACCAGAGCTGAAGGTTAAGCGAGAACCTTAGCTCTGGTGGGGATTACTCATTAGAGATAGGGTCAGGAGTACTCTAAAATGAGTTGAGAGTATTATATGAGGGCGTACTTGTTATTTTCTTATACAATGATTTTGAAAACGATTTTAAAGCAATTTTTATATAAGGTTATATTTTGATATATAAAAAGAGGTAATTTTTCTAGATCATTATAGCATATTACGTAGATTGGATGTTGTTATTGAAATTAAATAAGATTATAAGGTTTAAGTGGTAAAACACATATAACTCAATAAAAATTTGGGTAAGAATAAATTTTGCAAATAAGTTAAGCTAAAAATGGATTCAAACCTGAATTTAAACCCCGAAAAATTAAAAAGAATTTTCAAAGTATTTGAAATAAGTTACCATGATTATATTTTTCCTATAAATTATGATGGAATATATGGTGTCTATGATTTGTAGATATGACAATTATCATAAAATTGGGTATTGTGTCTTACAAAAAGGATGTTTATTGCAAACTAAAACCATGACGAAATAGTGTGAAATGTTTTAAGGAAGTAAAATTATATAAGTTAAATTTATAAATATGGATTGTAAATTAAAATGGATTTAAATTGTGCAGTTTTAAATCTAAACCCAGAAGAAATTTAGAATTGTTTCAAAGTGTTAAGAAAATAATAAGTAATATTATTTAGAATATTTTTGAATATAGAAATCTTGTTTTAAAACAAGAGTTGTTTTAAAAATTCCAAAGGAATTTTTTGAATTAAAAACCAAGAATGGTTTAAAATTTAAAGTACGACTTGATGTGTAAATGGGATGAATATGTATATATATATATATATGTAAGATATATATATATATATATATGATTTCAAAGTTGATTGGAATTAAATACTTAGTCTTTAATTCTGAAATTCCTTGAGAATGAGATGTATAACCCAAAGAAATGTAACTTTCTGAACTTACTAGTGGAAAGGGATATTAATAAGAATTGGATTTGGAATGAAAAATTTAAATTGAGTAAGATTAAATGGGTTGAATGGCTAGGAAATTTGCTCAGGACAAGTTGATTAATTTTTGATCTTATGACCTGAAATTGGGAAATTCTAAGGTGAAATTAAGATTTTACTTGTGTAAGTTAAATGAATTAAACTGAAAAAGAAAAGGGAAAGGATTTGTTAAGAGGTTATGTATGAATGATTTCAGATGATTTTTGAAA
This sequence comes from Allium cepa, assembly GCA_030765085.1. Classification (NCBI taxonomy): domain Eukaryota; kingdom Viridiplantae; phylum Streptophyta; class Magnoliopsida; order Asparagales; family Amaryllidaceae; genus Allium; species Allium cepa. Next base: position 835,318,988 of record CM060941.1, read on the forward strand.
TAAACAAGTTTCAAATTCTAAAAATTTGTGATGGATGTTATTGATTGGTGTTTTAGATAATTTGGATGTTTATTTACTTTGACATATCCTGCTATCATCCTGTTTGTTATTAATAGTATATATAAAACTGTAAATTGGATTATTTCGAGTAAATTAAGAAGTAGAGTGAAATGATATATATATATATATATATATATATATATAATTAAATGGAAATAAAACTTTATTTTGGAACTATTTAAAAGAATTTGATTCTTAGAAATAAAATTGAATTTATGGAAACGGTATCATTTGAACTTAAGTTTAAAATGATAAAATGAACCTATCAACCGATATTGTTTTGGAATTAGGTTTCAAAGTTTGAATTCAGAATTGGGTAACAAATTGAATTCCTAAAATTGATTTGTTTTACAAAGACTTGAATTCTCACTCAAACCTCAAATAATTTTAAATAAAGGTAATTTAAAATGAATATTTGAAAATTTGGGCTCAGAACTAACTTATTTTAAAGACATGGGTTGTTAAATTAAATATTAAAGCTTAATTTGATATAAGTGATTAAATCGGTATTTTGAAACTGAACCCGAATTTATATAAATTGGGATGGTTTAAAATTTGAGATTGGAATCGAAATCAATTCGAATTGGAATTGAGTTGAATTAATTAGAATAAGAATCGAAGTTAATTTGAAATGGGATCTGATTGAATCAATGGAAATTGAAAACTGATTTTAATTGGAGATTGGAAACTGAATCAGTTTGGCTCTAAAACTATTTTCAAATAAACTATTTTAACATAAACTGCCTTAAATCTATTTTCTTAAATATTCAAAATATTTTCGATTTTCCAAGCTATTTACTATACAAACCATTCTTTTTAAAACTCAAACTATCTTATATTAACTATTTAACTATTGTACAACAATTCAAACTATTCTCTAGATTGAAACTGGTTAGAGTGGAAATTATTTATATTTAAATCCTGGATTTATATTGAAGTTATAACCCAAATGTAATCCGAAGCAATTTTAAATTGGAACCGAAATCGGATATTAAAGTAAAAATGGTTTTGGAGGAGAAAGCGTATATTTTGAGAAATATACGATGATTAAAAATGAATATTTGATAGTACTATAACTAAAAATCACTTATAAGGAGTAAGCAATGTTACAAATAACTTTGTAAAGGTGTTGAACTTGGAAATTAGATTTGGAATTAATGAGGTCATATATATTTGTTATATATTACAAAATCCCCTTATTGAAATTATAACCAGAAGAAATGATCTTTGAAAGGTATTTGAAATACAAAGTGGAATTTATATAAGTATGTAGTGATCCGAAAATTATTCAAGTTGAAAGAATAATCTTATATATATAAGACTGATTTCATGAGAATGAAACTGAAAGGGTTTTGGAACCCGTTGATTTTGAAAGGCTTTTGGTTTTGGCAAAAAGCAAGTTTTGGGAATTTGGAAAGCCGTGTTCGAGAACTATCAATTTTGAGATATCAATTTTAAAGCTTATATGTGATACATATAAAGAGTATGATTCGAAAGGTACTATATGTGTATCGTTTGAAATTTCTTCCCAATGGTATAGGAAAAAAGGAGCTTGTAACAACCCTATATTTTGTAATTATTTTATTGTATATTTTAATTATTTTTAATGTAAGATTTTGATTTAAAAACTTATTTTACTTATTTGAAATGATTAAATTTATTTTTCAAATATAATCTTGATTTTTATACGAGTTATAATTCCAAAATTTTGTAAGTTGAATATTTGCCTGAAATGCTGATTTTGGTCAAAATAGTCAAACTGTGACTTTCAACTTAAAATTTTAAAAGTTTAAAAATTTAAATCTTTTCTTTTATTATGAAATTACATAAAATTATAAGAACACCACTTTTCGTTTCGTTGAATTTGGATGTAAATTGTAAAAGTTATACCCTTTACAATGTTGTGCGTATATAGGGTTATTTAACAATGACTATTTTAAATTGTATAAATTACTTCTTCTTGGTTATATTTTATTTTAATATGTGATAATATGTTTTATTATGTATATTTTGACTTTTAAATATTTTTAAATGATAATAGAATTTTTCCAAAATTTACTGTATTTATTTCCTATTTTTAAAGGCTGTTTTCTAATTTTCTTCATAAAAAATCATATTTAATAAAAAAAAAAATTTTGTGAATGCACTTTTATTTTTTTTTGTTATTTTTTTTGTTATAAATATTTTACAAGTCCATGAAGATATTCTAAAGTTCATTTGGATTTATTTCTAATTTTAAAGCCCAGTCTACAATTTTAAGCCATTTTCTTATTTTAATTATATATAATTAAAATTTATTTATTTATTTTATGCACTCACTTTTATTTGCTGTGTTTTACTTTATTTTATTCGTTTTGCATGTATTTAAATTTAAGTAAATTTTTCCAAAGTGTATTGAAGTTATTTCTAATTCTTAAGTCTAGTTTTCATTTTTCTGTGCTATTTTTCTTATTTAATCATATCTAATTAATATTTAATTTTTAATGTTTTGTTTATCTGTTATATTTTCGAATTTTAACTGAGATTTTAATTATTTTCAGTTATTTGGATGTATATAAATATATATGAGAAATTTGAAAGGGTTAAGAGCTAAGAAACGGAAAAAACGTTTTATCCGTTTCTTTTGCAGTTTGTTCTGTCATTAATACATCAATTCATCTTAGCCATTCCTTTCCCCAACTTTTGCAGCCGACTTCCTCTTGTCATTCACGAATTTTTGAAGCCCTAAAACCTTAAAAATCATGGCCTCCACCTTGAAGAAAAAAAATTAGGTAAATCCCTCTCTTCTTTCTACTTTTCTTTCTTTTCTATGCAATTTTGCCTTGTTTCTCTTCTAAGTTTGGATCGGCCTCTTCTCCATAGCCGCAGCCACAAACTCCTACATCTCTTCCATGCCTTCAACACCATCTACTCCACCAACCATGACCATGGCCGAGCCATCTATGGTGGCCAAACCCTTCAAATTGCAACCTACATGCCTAAAAACAATGTTTTTGACCATTGTTGCCTCATTCCCTTCATCTCCACTTGTTGCCTTTCCTATATGATGTTAAACCTGACCTATATGATGTCATACCTGAGTCAAAGCATCATCATAGCCAAGCATAAGTGTCCCTTAGGCCAAGCATTGAAGTGGTTGAAGCAAGGTCCAATCTATCTTGTTCATTTCGCTTTGTATTTCAAAAATTGTTTCAATGTTATTTTATGTTGAATGTTTATATATTGTCTGGTTTGTTTTGTTTTTGGTTGATGATACAAAATCATATCTTGGCTATCTTTCAAGTCAAATCAGAAGTCGTGAAATTGTGCATGTCGTGCCTTTGGAGTCGTGCTTGTATGTTGTTCTGGTCTCTAGCTTTGAAAAAGGTGAGTCTTTCTCACTCTGACATATATACTTATGAAAAGTGGATTAATGACAAGTGTTTAGTAATGTAAAATGTTTATGCAAGTTAATGATGATCATATGATATGCTATGCCATGTTATTTCCATGTTATTACCATGTTAAAACTGTTAATTTTCACCTGACATTTGATATATGACTGTATATTGTGATATTGACTTTGTTTATATTATTTCTGTATATGATCACACTGTAAGTTCTCTGTTAGAAAAAATGTTATGGGCTGAAATGATAGGCCTGAGTTATTTTATTTATTTATTTAAACTTGGGATTGCGGGTTTGAAATGATAGAACCCGAATTTTTACCTTTTAAACTGCGGATTAAAATGATACATATCCGTATCACTTGACCTAGGTTAGAAAACTATATACAGACCCGTGGTTATTCTATAAAGTACTTTGAATATTTTAAGTATTTTAAAAATATAAAATTATGAAATTTGATTTAAATAGATTTTGAAAGGTTTTAAAATAAATAAATTATGATTTTTCTATGTGTTAAAAATGTAATTTATGAATGGATTAACTGGATTTTTGAAATATAACTTATGTTTGAAATTTGGAATTTTGACTAAAAATGATATTTAAGTTACATGAATGAAATGGACTTTAATTTTATTTGGAAAATGGTAAATATGATAAATTGATTTATATTTGAATTTAAGCGATTTATTAAAGAATTATTGATTTTCTATAAATTTAAGTGGTTGAATAAATGACTGTCGAAAATGAAATTTTAAATTATAACTTGACTTGAAAATGTGAAATTTGAGTTTTAACTAAAGATGTTAAATTAATTAAATAAATTGGAAGTTTAGTTAAATTTGGAAATGGTAATATAAATCTGAAACGTATGGGTTTTAATTTATGAAAGAAACGTATAGGTTTTCATTTATGAAAGAAACGTATAGGTTTAATCTATGAAAGAAACGTATAGGTTTTAATTTATGAAAGAAACGTATAGGTTTTAATTTATGAAAGAAACGTATAGGTTTAATTTATGAAAGAAACGTATAGGTTTTAATTTGTGAAAAAAACGTATAGGTTTTAATTTATGAAAGAAACATATAGATTTTAATTTATGAAAGAAAGTATAGGTTTTAATTTATGAAAGCAACGTATAAGTTTTTAATTAATGAAAGAAACGTGTAAAGTTCTAATTAATGAGAGAACATGAAAGTTTTAATTAATGCAAGAACGTATAAGTTTTTAATTAATGAAAGAAACGTGTAAAGTTTTAAGTAGTGTGGTATTGATTTAAATTAATAAATGTTCATTATTGTAATAGGAATATAAAATTTAAAATGTACATTTGACACGTAGATTTTAATCAATGTAATGGTGTATTTTAAATTGATTAAAATGATAAATGTTACATACTGTAATAATAAAATGTAAGTTGATAACGTACATTTGATAAGCAAGTTTTAATTTATGTGAATGACATACTTTAAATGATTAAAATAATAAAGTTTCTTTATTGTAATAATAATGTAAGTTAATAAGGTGCTTTTAACTTAACATTAGAATTTCGGTTTAAATTGTATATTACAGTAAGAAAGTTTATTTAACTATAAGGCTATGATAAATTGACATGTTAAAATTTTAAGCTTATCAATACTTTGATTATATACAATGTAAAGTGGAAAGTAGTACATTCCAAAAATGCTATGATTCCTTAAGGTAACATTTCCAAAATGCTATGATAATTTAAAGGAATATTTCAAGTTTAATAAATTTAAAGAAATATTCAATGATTTGAAAATTTGGGTTTTATTTGAATGATATAATATCGAATTATATTTTGAAATGGAAATGATACAATTGTGATATTGTTTTGAAATGAGTATGATATTTTGGCCTTGAAAGTATAAATTATTTGAAATAAATATCCATGGGTTATAATAACGATTGGTTGTTAAAGAGACCAGGATCGGATATTGTCTTATAGCCGGACAATACCGAAAACCACTTTAACAACTGTGTACGCGGTGGAGATTCCAGAATGAAGTAGGATGGTGGCGACGTTCTCGAGGTATGTTACATGGACCCAACTCCCGTGAGTTGGAATATATGACTAAAACAGGAGCTATACCGGGCTACACAAAGGGTCGCACCCTTTCATCGAGCATGCTCCATCGGAAACTATTCTACTAATGCTGTGATTCGATTCGGTGGCGCCACTTTGATTCGGGGGTATTGTTCGAGGTGGGCGAAAGCTGCTGGCTTGCCGTCACCACCGGTCCGGAAGTGCAAACGGTGTATCCACCCTAGCATTGCCTCGCGTGCCGTGTCATATCCTTATATCGAGCCCACTACGATTTTGGTTTTAAAGATCCGACCGCGTTAAGGTTCACCATCCCCTTAACGCTATTTTCTATATGATTATACTTTACTGATTAGACACTACCGTATATAGCGTATATTACTACATAGTAAATAGTTTAACGGATCCTTAGAGGATGGGCGGTCCCAAGCATCCTATAAGTTACTGATGCATTTTGTTACTGTTCACTTGAGTTAATTTACAGTTTATAAGTATTTATGTCCTGACTCGAGGGTTTTGTGTTTTGCTTTACACTCGGGTCAGATTGAGTGAGTTAGCATTCCAGATTCACCTTCGGCGTTGGAGCTTTCCTTGAAGATTCAGCCATCTATTTTGTTTCAGTATCCAGTGGTTCAGTGATGTATCTGACTTGTACTTGATGTATCCTGTTACTCTTCTGTTGTATTTCCTTTAACTCTGATGTATCTCATATTTATATAGTAGCTTCATGAACTACTATCTCTTTTTCTTCCGCTCCATTTTTATATACTCTGTATCTGTGATCTGTGATTTTTATTTACTGTATATTCTGAGATTTGCCAAATTTTTATTTACAACGCGGTATTTTGAGCAATTCAATTCCGGCATGAGTGTCTACCTATACACTTATAATGGATGCGAATGGTTGAAAATACCGGGTCGTTACAGTTGGTATCAGAGCTTTGGTAGCTCTAGGCAAAAACTCAGCATATGGAGTGAATGTATTTACAGAATCACTTTCATTCGAGTTTGAATCTCTCCCTTTTGACTCGATTCCTTTGAATTTTTAAACATACCCTACGGTTCCAAAATCCATTCGTATCCCTCACTATTCATCTTCTTTTGACTCTAGAGTATTTCATAACTCCGCTTCGAATGATCTTTCTAGTGAGTCGGTGGTTACGTCAATTTAAAATTGAATTGAAAAAGGGGGAAACTCCTTTACAATTAGCATCGATTCACCAGAGATTCTTATCTATCCTTGGTTTAGATGCTAATATCTTTTGTTATTCCAAACTCTAACTCTTGAGGTCGAATTTAGATTTACCCTAGAAAATCCACATCGATCTTATTCTTTAAGTCACGGTTGACCCGGTTAAGGTTGCCCGTGATTTATATAAGCTTATCCATCTTCCTATTCTGTTATTTAATAATGTCATCCTTGTTTCCAACTTATTTTTAAATCATAATCTCCTTTGATTTGTGTTAATCAAAAAGAATTGAATCTCTATCCTTCTTTGAAAATCTATTCATGTATAGTGTATTTGTAAACTAGTATTTAAAATTAAAATGTTTTATATATTGTGTTGTTTGAGTTGTTGATGTTGAGTTGGGTCTCTGATCGATACGTCTGATCAGCGCTATCGATAAGATTTCCAAAACACTTTGACAGAACAAACGGACACAATATATTTAAAAAAAAATTGGTTAATGAAATAAATTTTGATATATAAGTAAATTTATGGGACTTAATGAAATAATTTAAATCGATAATTTGAAATGATAATACTTGATTTATCATTTATTGTTCTACAAATAGATCTATAAATATTTGTTTATAAATTTATTTAGGAACTGAAATGAATTTAAAACAAGAATTTGAGGATTTAAATTCCGATTATTTCGAACTTTGGTTCAAAGTTTTAAAAGGTTATATTATTTAAAGTTTTTGAATAGAATTTGTTTTCAAAGAATTTTAAAGGTTTAAAATTAGTACTCTTCTCTTTGTCGCTGGAAAATAACTTCGGTGATGATCGCGTCATCCTCGACGTTCATTTTCGAGTTTCGAAGTTAAGAGATTGTTCTGTGGTCTTGCTATAGCTTTGTTTTGGGAAATTAAATTGATTTGAATTTCTAAAATATGACTTGATTTATAATATATATATATATAGATATATGATTGAAATTTGATTTGGCATATTATATATGTATATATATTATTTCTTATCTCTAAATGGTCTGAAGAAATCGGAAATTTATTTCTTAAATTCTATTTTTAAAGAATAATTTCAATTATAAAAAGAAAATAAAAAAATTTGAATAAATGATTTAAGCATGAAATGATTGAATTGGAAATTTTATTTGTATAATACAATTGCATTCGAATATAACTTACCGAAATTTCAAAAGTTAAAAATGTAATTGGATAATATACGATATAAAAAGATTTTATAAATAAAATTTGAGTAGTTATAAAAAAAAGTGTAAATATATTTAACATGAGTGATAAATATATTGAGAGGAATAAATTTAATTTTGATTAGGAATAAAGAAGAATAAAATTTATTAAGTACATTGTGAGTGTAATAAATGATTATTTTTCAAACCCATGGTTTTAAAAAAATTGTTAATTTAAGATGATTGGATAATAAGATAATGAAATTTGAGATAGTTAAGATTTATTTAACTTGTGTAAAGATTTATTCTCTGTTTAAGTTGAAATGTCCATGCTTTCAAATTTATTTCCTTATTTTGTTTTCACACTATCTTTTGGTTGTCCTTATCATCCTTATCTTGCTATAGACTGGTATAGGCATCTTTCTATAATCTTTGATAATCTTTGGTACTCATTTGAATCTATTTTGCGTGCTTGAGTTCTTCATTTTGGAGAATCTTGGAAAGATCACCTCCACCTTGTTAAACTTACCTATAACAACAGTTATCAGGTATAACTTCAATCTTCTTGTCATCTTATCTTAATCCTATTTCACTCTATCTTTTCTGTGCCCTTCCATACCTCATTCCTTTTCGGGGACGAAAAGTTTTGAGTGGGGGAGAGTGTAACAACCCTATATTTTGTAATTATTTTATTGTATATTTTAATTATTTTTAACGTAAGATTTTGATTTAAAAACTTATTTTACTTATTTTAAATGATTAAATTTATTATTTAAATATAATCTTGATTTTTATATGAGTTATAATTCCAAAATTTTGTAAGTTGAATATTTGCCTGAAATGCTGATTTTGGTCAAAATAGTCAAACTGTGACTTTCAACTTAAAATTTTAAAAGTTTAAAATTTTAAAATTTTCTTTTATTATGAAAGTACATAAAATTATAAGAACACCACTTTTCGTTTCGTTGAATTTGGATGTAAATTGTGAAAGTTATACCCTTTACAATATTGTGCGTATATAGGGTTATTTAACAATGACTATTTTAAATTGTATAAATTACTTCTTCTTGGTTATATTTTATTTTAATATGTGATAATATGTTTTATTATGTATATTTTGACTTTTAAATATTTTTAAATGATAATAGAATTTTTCCAAAATTTACTGTATTTATTTCCTATTTTTAAAGGCTGTTTTCTAATTTTCTACCATTTTCTTCATAAAAAAAAAATATTTAATAATTTTTTTTTGAATGCACTTTTATTTTTTTTGTTATTTTATTTGTGATAAATATTTTACAAGTCCATAAAGATTTTCTAAAGTTCATTTGGATTTATTTCTAATTTTAAAGCCCGGTCTACAATTTTAAGCCATTTTCTTATTTTAATTATATATAATTAAAATTTATTTATTTATTTTATGCACTCACTTTTATTTGCTGTGTTTTACTTTATTTTATTCATTTTGCATGTATTTAAATTTAAGTAAATTTTTCCAAAGTTTATTGAAGTTATTTCTAATTTTAAGTCTAGTTTTCATTTTTCTGTGCTATTTTTCTTATTTAATCATATCTAATTAATATTTAATTTTTAATATTTTATTTATCTGTTATATTTTTGAATTTTAACTGAGATTTTAATTATTTTCAGTTATTTGGATGTATATAAATATATATGAGAAATTTGAAAGGGTTAAGAGCTAAGAAACGGAAAAAACGTTTTATCCGTTTCTTTTGCAGTTTCTTCTGTCATTAATGCATCAATTCATCTTAGCCATTCCTTTCCCCATCTTTTGCAGCCGACTTCCTCTTGTCATTCACGAATTTTTGAAGCCCCAAAACCCTAAAAATCATTGCCTCCACCTTGAAGAAAAAAATTAGGTAAATCCCTCTCTTCTTTCTACTTTTCTTACTTTTCTATGCAATTTTGCCTTGTTTCTCTTCTAAGTTTGGATCGGCCTCTCCTCCATAGCCGTAGCCACAAACTCCTACATCTCTTCCATGCCTCCAACACCATCTACTCCACCAACCATGACCATGGCCGAGCCATCTATGGTGGCCAAACCCTTCAAATTGCAACCTACATGCCTAAAAACAATGTTTTTGACCATTGTTGCCTCATTCCCTTCATCTCCACTTGTTGCCTTGCCTATATGCTGTTAAACCTGACCTATATGATGTCATACGTGAGTCAAAGCATCATCATAGCCAAGCATAAGTGTCCTTTAGGCCAAGCATTGAAGTGGTTGAAGCAAGGTCCAACCTATCTTGTTCATTTCGTTTTGTATTTCAAAATTGTTTCAATGTTATTTTATGTTGAATGTTTATATATTGTCTGGTTTGTTTTGTTTTGGGTTGATGATACAAAATCATATCTTGGCTATCTTTCAACTCAAATCAAAAGTCGTGAAATTTTTCTTGTCGTGCCTTTGGAGTCGTGCTTGTATGTTGTTTTGGTCTCTAGCTTTGAAAAAAGGTGAGTCTTTCTCACTCCGACATATATACTTATGAAAAGTGGATTGATGACAAGTGTTTAGTAATGTAAAATGTTTATGCAAGTTAATGATGATCATATGATATGCTATGCCATGTTATTTCCATGTTATTACCATGTTAAAACTGTTAATTTTCACCTGACATTTGATATATGACTGTATATTGTGATATTGACTTTGTTTATATTATTTCTGTATATGATCACACTGTAAGTTCTCTATTAGAAAAAATGTTATGGGCTGAAATGATAGGCCTGAGTTATTTTATTTATTTATTTAAACTTGGGATTGCGGGTTTGAAATGATAGAACCCGGATTTTTACCTTTTAAACTGGGGATTGAAATGATACATATCCGTATCGCTTGACCTAGGTTAGAAAACTATATACAGACCCGTGGTTATTCTATAAAGTGCTTTGAATATTTTAAGTATTTTAAAAATATAAAATTATGAAATTTGATTTAAATATATTTTGAAAGGTTTTAAAATAAATAAATTATGATTTTTCTATGTGTTAAAAATGTGATTTATGAATGGATTAACTGGATTTTTGAAATATAACTTTGTTTGAAATTTGGAATTTTGACTAAAAATGATATTTAAGTTACATGAATGAAATGGACTTTAATTTTATTTGGAAAATGGTAAATATGATAAATTGATTTATATTTGAATTTAAGTGATTTATTAAAGAATTATTGATTTTCTATAAATTTAAGTGGTTGAATAAATGACTGTTGAAAATGAAATTTTAAATTATAACTTGACTTGAAAATGTGAAATTTAAGTTTTAACTAAAGATGTTAAATTAATTAACTAAACTGGAAGTTTAGTTAAATTTGTGAAATGGTAATATAAATCTGAAACGTATAGGTTTTAATTTATGAAAGAAACGTATAGGTTTTAATTTATGAAAGAAACGTATAGGTTTTAATTTATGAAAGAAACGTATAGGTTTAATTTATGAAAGAAACGTATAGGTTTTAATTTATGAAAGTAACGTATAGGTTTAATTTATGAAAGAAACGTATAGGTTTTAATTTATGAAAGTAACGTATAGGTTTTAATTTATGAAAGAAACGTATAGGTTTTAATTTATGAAAGAAACGTATAGGTTTTAATTTATGAAAGAAACGTATAGGTTTTAATTTATGAAAGAAACGTATAGGTTTTAATTTATGAAAGCAACATATAAGTTTTTAATTAATGAAAGAAACGTGTAAAGTCCTAATTAATGAGAGAACATGAAAGTTTTAATTAATGCAAGAACGTATAAGTTTTTAATTAATGAAAGAAACGTGTAAAGTTTTAAGTAGTGTGGTATTGATTTAAATTAATAAATGTACATTATTGTAATAGAAATATAAAATTTAAAATGTACATTTGACAGGTAGATTTTAATCAATGTAATGGTGTATTTTAAATTGATTAAAATGATAAATGTTACTTACTGTAATAATAAAATGTAAGTTGATAACGTACATTTGATAAGCAAGTTTTAATTTATGTGAATGGCATACTTTAAATGATTAAAATAATAAAGTTTCTTTATTGTAATAATAATGTAAGTTAATAAGGTGCTTTTAACTTAACATAAGAATTTCGGTTTAAATTGTATATTACAGTAAGAAAGTTTATTTAACTATAAGGCTATGATAAATTGACATGTTAAAATTTTAAGCTTATCAATACTTTGATTATATACAATGTAAAGTGGAAAGTAGTACATTCCAAAAATGCTATGATTCCTTAAGGTAACATTTCCAAAATGCTATGATAATTTAAAGGAATATTTCAAGTTTAATAAATTTAAAGAAATATTCAATGATTTGAAAATTTGGGTTTTATTTGAATGATATAATATCGAATTATATTTTGAAATGGAAATGATACAATTGTGATATTGTTTTGAAATGAGTATGATATTTTGGCCTTGAAAGTATAAATTATTTGAAATAAATATCCATGGGTTATAATAACGATTGGTTGTTAAAGAGACCAGGATCGGATATTGTCTTATAGCCGGACAATACCGAAAACCACTTTAACAACTGTGTACGCGGTGGAGATTCCAGAATGAAGTAGGATGGTGGCGACGTTCTCGAGGTATGTTACATGGACCCAACTCCCGTGAGTTGGCATATATGACTAAAACAGGAGCTATACCGGGCTACACAAAGGGTCGCACCCTTTCATCGAGCATGCTCCATTGGAAACTATTCTACTAATGCTGTGATTCGATTCGGTGGCGCCACTTTGATTCGGGGGTATTGTTCGAGGTGGGCGGAAGCTCCTGGCTTGCCGTCACCACCGGTCCAGGAGTGCAAACGGTGTATCCACCCTGGCATTGCCTCGCGTGCCATGTCATATCCTTATATCGAGCCCACTACGATTTTGGTTTTAAAGATCCGACCGCGTAAGGTTCACCATCCCCTTAACGCTATTTTCTATATGATTATACTTTACTGATTAGACACTACCGTATATAGCGTATATTACTACATAGTAAATAGTTTAACGGATCCTTAGAGGATGGGCGGTCCCAAGCATCCTTTAAGTTACTGATGCATTTTGTTACTGTTCACTTGAGTTGATTTATAGTTTATAAGTATTTATGTCCTGACTTGAGGGTTTTGTGTTTTGCTTTACGCTCGGGTCAGATTGAGTGAGTTAGCATTCCAGATTCACCTTCGGCGTTGGATCTTTCCTTGAAGATCCAGCCATCTATTTTGTTTCAGTATCCAGTGGTTCAGTGATGTATCTGACTTGTACCTGATGTATCCTGTTACTCTTCTGTTGTATCTCATTTAACTCTGATGTATCTCATATTTATATAGTAGCTTCATGAACTACTATCTCTTTTTCTTCCGCTGCATTTTTATATACTTTGTGTCTGTGATCTGTGATTTTTATTTACTGTATATTCTGAGATTTGCCAAATTTTTATTTACAACGCGGTATTTTGAGCAATTCAATTCCGGCATGAGTGTCTACCTATACACTTATAATGGATGCGAATGGTTGAAAATACCGGGTCGTTACAGAGCTCCCATTTAGAGTTGAAACTTCTAGTAGGAGATCCACTGGATGGTTCTGCCTTGAGCCCTAAGGGGGGTTCTAAATTTTGATCCTAGAGAATTTCTGGACAAAACCGTAGTTCCTGGGGATTGTGTTCGGGTACGTAATTCGAGGTGTACTAATGCCTATAGATACATTGGGGTTATGCTGTGACGGCAACATAACTTTGGTGTAACTACGATCTACTGCATTTCCACAGCGTAAGTAGAGGGGCAGTGATTGCCTAAAATCTAAGTTCGATTTCGTTGGAAGAGCGATGTAACATTGGTAGATTGCGATTTATGTGGTCCATAGCGAAAGTCGTGTGGTAGTGAGTGTTTACAGGCTACATTGGGACATGTGTGGTGTAGTCTGCGATCTATGTGGTGAAGTTTCATTTGGCAGCGTAATTCGAGGGCGTTGATGCCCGTAGTTACATGGTTTTGGCTATAATGGGAATGCAACCCTTGGTGTAGTTGTGATCTATGGTATTTCTCATGGGGAAATCGAGAGGTGTGGATGCTTACAGTTTTCTATGGATTTTCCAGGATGGCGAAACAATCATCGTGCTAACCGCGATCCATGAGAGGAGGTGATGCTTTCCATGGCATTCTCTTAAAAGTTTTTCCAAGTACTTTCACTGGGCGTTGAAACGGGTCTACTAAGTACTTATTGGTTTCTAGTCCTACACCTGATCAACATATGAATGAATTTCTGTAAGAACAAGGATGGACTTTTTTGGGCATCGAGTTATGAAAAATATTTTTATAAAAATATAATTTGGTAATATTATGTTATTTTAAAGTATTTTAAAATTTTATAGAATATAAAAGAGTTAGGAGTTAAACTATTTAAAGACGGTTTAATACACAACGAAATTAACATTCTCGTTTCAATCCTTTTCGAGGACGAAAAGTTCTAAGGGGAAAGGAATGTAACGACCCATATTTTTTACGACGGTTAATTGGGAAATTAATTGATTTTAGTTACTGGAATATTGATTTTATAAGTCGAATAAATAAGTTTTCGGAGATTTAGAAATACCAGAATCTATAAATTGATTTAAAAATAATAGTAAATAATGACTTATAAAATCTCTGGATATGATAAATCCTATAGAAAAGAAAATAAACTATATATAAAAATATATATACACCACCATTTAAATTAAGATATAATATCTATAAATATATACAAGCATTATGATGTTTGAAAACACACACACATATATAAGTATGTAAACAACAAGTGTATGAACGCCTGCCTACATGAAATAATATATATGAAAATTTGTATAAATGTGAATGTACATATATAAAATGACAAAATGTGCACAAGTAATGTATGTGAGAATATGATAAATAAATGTATGCATATGATTACAAACATATGTAAGTAAAATATATATATATATATAGTTATAAAAGCTTTATGATAATTTAAAATATATAAGTATATAGGAGTGTGTGTGTGTATATGTGTGCCATATAAAGTAATGTATATGGAAATTTGCATAAATGTATACACATATATGTGTGTGATGACAGGATATACATAAGCATGTGTGTGTGTGTATAATGGTGAATGTAAAGAATGTAAGTACATGTGTAAATAAATGTATACATATCCATAAGGAAGCACAAACTTTTTAATGACCATTAAATGCATATACGTATAGGTATATATGTGTATATATATACACACACACATTTTTATAAAAATGAGAAAGGAAAACATATACACAAAAGAATATATATTATATACACATAGGGAGACATCATCATAACATATTTCAAAATCGGTTCAAGAAAAATCAATGTCAAAGAAAAAATGAAATCACCTAATTTAAGGAAATCAAATCAGTTTTCCCTTATCAAATCAAAAGAAAATAAATGAAAAATGCAAAAAAATATAAGGCATGTACAAGCCTTAGCCCTCCCATCCTTGTCATATATGCCCACATATATCACAAGCCTGTTAGACCATTCGAGAAGGATTCATACAAAAATATGTATATAATATAAGAATCTGCCATTAACCTTTAAAAGAATCAAGACAGAAAGGTGAAGCAAGGGCAAAGCAACCAAGCAAGCAGTGTTCATCTTTTTGTTAGTATGAGTACAACACTTCATCTTTGTTAACTAATATATGTGTGTATATAGTGGTGGATAGAAGATGAGTTAAGTATATACGCATTTTCTAAAAAGAAAAATCTATGTTGGTATATATGCATTCAATACGACAATTTCCCAATCACTGTTCTTCTCCTCTCCAACTTCCTGTATACTAAAAAAATTAGCATCATATGATCTACTTAGATTTTAAACTGAGTTCCAAAACGAAATTTGTTTGGTTTCTAGTGTAGAGTATCGGAAAATTGGTTTCGTTGGGTTTCATTAAGCAGAGGAAATGATATACCCATTTTTCAGTAAATGACTTATGTATAGTTAAATTTCGAACATCACAATTCAACGATTGGACTATATAGGATAGTTTGCTATAGAAAAACATGATTTTATACTTGGTTTGAAGATTTTTTATGGTGTGTGGAGGTAGAAAGGGAAGATGATCAAGAATTGGCCAAAACGCCAAATTCGAGTGTCTCGGTCGATTTCGGGGCACGACACTTGACGTAGGTGAGGAGTAGGGAATGGGGAACTCAAGAAAAATGAAGTGGGAATTTACATTATTGTAATGCTCGGGTCAGACTGTGTATTATAAGATTTCAGGTCAGGACATTTTAGAGCCCGGAGACGAGCTGGATGGCAGAGGCATATTGATTATATTTTGCTATGAAGTATAGATTGTATAAACAGTATTTAGGGGCAAGTGTTATAACTATCTAGATTTATTTGTTGATAATTGTACTCTGATATCTTGTATGTATATTGACAGTTATTGTTCTTCTTTGTATAAAAGCTGTTATTTCATATTATAGTTTGTTCCGCTGCGATTATGACATTCTGTGCTATTTTTTCTGTTTCTTATTCTACCTCCTTTTCTTCTAAACCCTAATAGCCTGGTATTTCCGGCACTCGATTGCTTGGCAATCTATACCGTGGACGTATTAGTGCCGATTTTCAGGATCGAAAATCCCCAGTCGTAATAATCTTTGACATCGTTCCACTTATATTTACTTACCATTGATTCAACTCACATTAGATTTTTTAGTTCTAACTTGAGTGTTTTGTCTTTTCAATTTTCTCGGGTCGGTCTGAGCATTTCAGGGTCGAAGACCTTATTTCTGGAGGACAAAGATGAAGATTTGTACTATTAATGTTTATTGTATTTATTCAACTGCATCTTGTTGTTCTGCTGCGTTTATTTATTTATTCCTATTTTATGTAACTCCGATTTTTGTGCTACAAAATAATAATCAAATGTATTTATAAAACAACTTCATGAACTGTAATTTGATTATTATATTTTGTCGTTCCGCTGTAAGATTCTATTATTTGTTTTATTTCTTTCTCTTTTTCTTATTTACCCTTATGACATCCACACTTTTGTATGGTTTGAGTCTGACGTGTGTGGTTTATCGTCGATTTAAACCGTCCAAAAAGGTAGGTCGTTACACTACAACTCCCCTCTGACCTCGCCGAACACACGACCACCACTCACCAATAGCCACCCTCGTCTCTCCACTCCACGCAAATGCCATAGCAACCCAACCTAGACCGTGATCCGCCACCACACAGCCTCGAGACCACCATCTCCGCCTCTTTCTCCTCGACCTCCTTATCCGCATCACAAACCTCTTGCCTTCCCACAGCCACCCAGTGCCCTCACCACAACACCAAACAACAACCTACCTTTCTCCACTCCAACTCCACTTCATCGCCTATAGCCAGCGCATCTCCACCTTCCAGTCAGCCTTATCCCACGACCACTTCCCATTGTTGCCCTCACGCTTACAACTTCCACCCTGGTGACAAGCAGCAGCTTTATTCCTCTTCTAAAAATAAGGGTGTATATATGTACTACATACATATATATTTTGGTTCCATCTATCTTAGCTTGCTTTTCTTCCTCTATCTATAATATAAAAAAAGGATATTGATTTTTAAATATTGATTTTTATAAAAATATAATATATAGATATTTTATTTTAAATATGTGTTTTAATAGATATTGATTTTTAAAATATAATATGAAGATTTTTATTCTAAATATGTATTTTAAATAGAATATGGATTTTTAAATTATAATATAAAGATTTTATTTTAAATATGTAAGTAAATTTTGGATTTTTAAAATTTATATATTTTTTTATCATCAATTCAACTCCATCGTGCTTTGCCTTGGAATTCTTGCTTGGATTCGTAGCTCATCTCATTATCAAATTTCATAGCCTCGAAAGGTGAGTGATCGCTCACCATTAACATTCATGTGCTTAGTAAATTTATATTTACATGAAATGACAATTAAGATTTGTTAAATTTGAATTTGTTAGAAATTTAACCACTGATGTGAAATTTTATTATTTAAATTTGTTCACCCATGATTGACATGTGACACAAATAACTTTTTAGTATATTATATTTTAAATTGTTAATTATAATATGCTCACCATTGATATGTTATGCTATTTTATATTATTTATTTATACTCACACTGCAAGTTCCCTATTAGTTTAGGAAATCCCTATGCGTTGAAATGATACATACCCGAACAATATTATAGATTAGAGAAAATCGTTATGCGTTGAAACAATAAACCAAGCGATTTTGTTGATTTTGAAATTTTGGTATTGTGGGTGAAATGATAAAAACACGTAAATTTAAATAATTGCGGATTGAAATGATAAATATCCATATCACTTGACCATAGGATAGAAAACTAAATATGGACACCGTTGGCCTATTTTTGACAATGATTTCCAATATTTTAAAAGGAAAATATATGTCTTTTAACAATACTGATTTTCAAAAATATAATATAAAGATATTTTAATTTAGTATATGTGTAAAAATATAGAATTTTAAAATTGTATGCTTTGGAAATTTTATAATGATAAGTTAAGTTTTAAAATGTAAATTATAAAATTTTACATATAACTTTATTATTTTTAAATTATATAAATAAGATTTAAAGCAGATTTAATTTAATGATAAGATTTAATTTAATAAAATTTAACTTAATTAGTGTATATATAATATGTTTAAAATATTTATTTAAAATTTATACTAATATTTTGAGAATAGATTTTGTAATAGCTTTAATAAATTAAGGTTGGAAGGATAGATTGAAATTAATTTGAAATTTTATTGGTTTAAGAATTTTAATAAATAAGAATTGATTGGAACTTATTGATTTTGATATCTTGAAAGGTATGGTTTAATAACTTAATTAAACTAAAGGTAATTAAACGAATATTTTCCAATTTAAACAAAATTGGATATTTAATTTTGAAATTTGGAGATTTATTTAAATGCTTATAAAAGTGATTAGGTGAAAATTTTAGAATTAAATATAATTGAAGTTAGATATTTAATTATTGATTTTATTTCAATTTGTAAATCAAGATTTTATTTAAATGTTATTAAAAATGATTAAGTGAATATTTTCAAATTTAAATAAAATTTAAGTTGAATTTTGCAATACAAATGAAATTTATCAAATTGAGTTATTGCAAATTGTTTGAATATTTAAACTTTGAGACCTATTGAATTGGAAGTGCTTTAAATTTGTAGTTCAAAACTAGATTTGAAATCGATAAATTAAAAACGGTTTTAATGAGAATTTAAATTGAACTTTTAACCCTTTTAATTGAAATTGTTGAATTAAGATTGGTTTGTGTTGAATTTTGAAACTAAAGTTGTTTTGAATTGATTTGTGAAATTGGAAGAAACAATTCTAGTTTAAAACTATTTTCTATATAAACTATTTTTAATATGTGAACTATTTTAATATATAAACTATTTTAATCAATAAACTATTTTAAATGTAAACTATTTTTATTGTATAATTATTCCAATATATAAAGTACTTCCAATATTCAAACTGTTTAAGTTAGAACTGTTTTGATTTAGATTTAATGGATTTAAATGCGAATACTTTGATATGACGGTTTCACCTATTTTGTTGATATGATTTCGAAAGTGAATATGATTTCAAAAGTGATATGATTTTGAAGTGAATTTGATATTTTGATATGAATTATGAACTGTGTGAAATAAAAATGAATACGACGTGAAATAAGCGTTTGGTTGTTAAAGAGACCAGAATCAGAAATTGTCATACTCTCTGCCAATACCAAAAACTAATTTAAAAACTATGTATGTGGTGGAGAATCCAAAATGAAGTAGGATGGTTTGGCGAACGTTTGTATGAGGCATAAACGCAGCCCTGACCTCCTCGGGTCAGCTATATATGACTAAAACAGGAACCAATATATGACTAAAACAGGAACCAAGTTGGGCCAAGTGAGGCCACATCTCCAATCGAGCATGCTTCTTCGTTACCATTCTATTACTTTGTGATTTGATTGGATGCACCTTTAATTATG
This sequence comes from Allium cepa, assembly GCA_030765085.1. Taxonomy (NCBI): domain Eukaryota; kingdom Viridiplantae; phylum Streptophyta; class Magnoliopsida; order Asparagales; family Amaryllidaceae; genus Allium; species Allium cepa. The sequence continues at coordinate 835,338,933 of CM060941.1, forward strand.
GGAGTGTATCTCGAGGTGGGCAGTAGCTACTACTTTGCTTTACCACCAGTCCATATTCGCAAAACGATAGTATCCAACCCTGGGAATTGCCTCACGTGCCTTGTCACATGCCTTGTCACGCCCTCTACGAGTTTGGTTTGTATCATACCTATGGAATGTCCTCTAATAACCCTCCAGTTTACGGAGGAATTACGATACTGTATAGACTACGGGAATATATATAAAAATGTGTTAAGGGGGATATGGGTAATGCCTTAATGCTATTTTAATATAGACATTATCTATGTAGCGTAATGTACTATGTATGTAGATAGTTTAAAGGATGAAATCCAAACATCCTTTAAGTTATATTGCATTTCACTTGGATATTTCACTTGAGTTGATTTACTTGTATATTTATGTTAATCCTAACTTGAGTACTTGCTGTTTTGCTTTATGCTCAGGTCAGCTTGAGTATCACAGCATTTGAGGCTCCCCTTTGGAGCTTGGAGCTTTACTTTGAGCTATCGTTCCCTGTTCAGTTTCAGTTATTTCCAGTTGTTTATGTTTATACTTGTCAGTTGCTTTTGTGTTAGCAACTTCTTTGCACTTGGGATTTTCTATTATATTTATTTCAGACTCTGGTGCTCTATATTAGCTTCGTGAACTACTATTTATTTATTTCGCTGCTATTTATTTAATACATTGTGTTTGTGATTCTGTAATTGAATTATTTACTATATATGTAAGTTTTGCCAAATATAAAATTAACAATATGTTGTTTTGAGCAATTCAAGTCTGAAAATGTGAGGATAATTGTTGATTTGAATGGTTCGAAATGGCGGGACGTGATATTAATTTTATTGTTTAAGTTGAATTTCAAATATAGTGATTTATTTGATAATTAAATTCTTAACTTTTATATTTGAAATTGTTAAAATAATTGAATCTTGAATTTTATATGATGGGTCGTTTTACACAAAATCTCCAACGGAATGACAAAATATAATAATCAAATAAACAGTTTATGAATTTGTTTTACAAATAACATTTGATTACACTTTTACAATATAGATCAGAGTTACATAGAACAAGAATAAATAAATAAATAAATAAGTGCAGCGGAATAACATGATGCAGTGGTTTGAATATAATAGATAGTAATGGTACTAAATCTTCGTCTTCGTCCTCCAAAAGCTGTCTTCGATAAAGTGAAAAGCTCAGACTGACCGGAGCGAATTGAAAAGACAAAACACTCAAGTTAGAACAACGTAAGTTAAACCAAAAGTAAATAACTATGAGTATGATGGCATAGGAGATGTTTACTGGGTTTGACATCTCCTATCCAGTGTCAACGTGGGTGCAATAACTTAAGAGATGTTCGGGATCCCATCACCTAAGGATCCGTTAAACTATCTACATACTTAGTACTATATGTTATTATAAAATTGTCTATAGTAAAGTATTAAAATAGCGTTAAGGCATTACCCATGTAACAAATTGTAATTTTTCGATAATTAAAAATAGATAATTTAATAAGTTTTGTGAATTCCGTAACAATCCCAATTTTGAATTAAATTTAAATTAATAGATAATATAGATTTTGGAATTAATTTGAATTTGAAATATATATGTATATGTATATATGAGTAAATTTGAATTTGACTTTAAAATTTGGATTTGAATATTGAATTTGTATTTGAATTTAAAATTTAAATAAATGACTTAGAAAAATGATTTGGGTTTAAAATTATTATTTATGTAAACTAATTAATGGGTAGTTAGTTATAAAAGCATTTTCTTTTAAATAATATGTATATAATAATGATTAAGAAGATGTATTTATAAAATAAGAAAAATGTAATATAAAATTTATTTAAAAGCTTTTAATTCATGAGAAATACAAGTGTTAAACATGTAACAAGAAATTTAACAAGGTAATTCAAACAATAAGCTGTTTAACAAATGTAATGAATTTTTTTTTATTTGAATTGGACAAGTGTCATTTAGTTTTATTTTTTGAGAAAGAAATAAATTAAAATGAAATGAGGGTTTAAAAAATAGTTATAAATTAAATTGTAAACAAGGTTTAAACCATAAAATTTTAAATTTATTTACATAGAGGTCTTTAACATAAAAATGCTAATTATGACCAATGTGAGATATATGAAGTATGATATTAAAAAAATGTATGCAATAAGATAAAACAAAATATCTACATACAAAAAAAGAAATCAAATGAGATGATGTATGTAAACAGAAATGGAAACATATGTACTTACTTATATCTTCTCAGCACAAACAAAAAATCAACTTAGTACCAAAACAAGGTCATTCAAAATGATAATAATCATTTCAGTTTTTATAAAAATCTCTGGTCAAAGAAGGAGGCAAGAAAAATCTGACCAAAGAAACATTACACCAGAAAATACTTCCCATGTACATAGCTTCTCTTTATATATATATATATATATATATATGTATGTATATATATATATATATCAATCTCCTTGTTTCATTTCGTTCATCAAAACTCAGCAAATCAGAAAAAAAATATAAGCATCACTATATTTAAAGAACTTAAATACAAATCTGCAGTTTTCAAAACAGGAAGCAGCTCTCTGTTCACAAACTTTTCATGTGAGTAACATTTTGTTTAAAATCTTAATTATATGAACCTGGTTGCTTGAACAATATCTGGAATGAGTACATTATGTGAAAATTTTCAAGTGTATACTTCTGTATGTACACGTGAATGTAAATTAGTATGTGTATGTGTTGTATTCTATTTCCAGGCTCCTGATTTAAATAAGAAATCACTATTTCTTGAAGAAATCCTTGTTAGGTTTGAAGTTTCGAACAAAAATAGTTTGTTTACCATAAACTAAAGTTTTAAAATTTAGTTAAGTTAAAATTAAACTTGAAATGGCTCTGAGAAGCAAAGGATCAGTGTAATAAATGTTTTTGTTAAGATTTCAAACATTCTAATTCAATGTTTCAGGTATGTAAACTGAAACTCCATCCAGAAACATGATTTTTAAAATTAAAATCATAATTTTTAGTGTTAGAATGAAGGAGCAGTTCTTATTTGTTCAGTTGGGATGTTTTGGGTCGCCTCTGGCGATCCCAATGGTCTGAAGGGTCGGGTTTTCTTCTGGTTATAGTGGAGTGATCAGAGGCTTTGGCAAAAATATCAGGTGGACGATGGAGGCACGGTGGCGACGGCGGGAGGTCGAGATTGATTTTAAACCTAGTTTTTAGGTTGGACGGAAATTTGATCCTCTCAGCTACCCAAGTGGATCGAGTTCCACCATATCCTCGGAAATGAAAGAAGGGATGTTGGCGAGATCATGGATGGAGGCACTGATGCTCCTGTGGTCGGAGGCGGGGTTAGAAGTGATTACAGTTTTAATGGTGGTTCCAGTTCTTTGTTTCCAGGTTTGAGTGAAAGGCTTGAATTCGAATTTGAGTCTGAATGGATGATCTGAAGTTTGTGTTTAGGTTCAAGGGTGATTGCAAACTTGAAGAAATCATCGTTGATGATCGAAGTGGGGAAAGTCGTTGGTGTAGGTGCACAATTTTGTTTGTGCCTGGAATGAAGAGGAGATACTTGAGTTTCTCAAGTTTCTCGCGTGTGTTGCTCGAGGCTTTGATTGTTTTGCTCGAGTTAGGTAGGGTTTGACTCGAAGTAAATAAGGTAAGGCTCGAGTAAAATTCTAGGTTACAGGTTTAAACCTGTTCTGTTTTAAAAATTCAAAACTGAACTTTTTAAATGTAAAGAAGATTTAAATTAAGTTTAAATCTATGTTTAAAAATGGATTCAAGTTTAATTTGAATCTTAGTTTGGGAATAAATAAAAAAATTTAAATTCAAACGTGTTTAATAGCTTTAAAGTGTTTAAATAATTAAAAGGATTAATTAAGTTATAGCTAACACTTAATCAATTAATTGGTTGTATAAGATTTAATAATTTGAATTTAATAATGATTAATCTAAGCTAATTACTTAAGAAAGTAATTAAAGAATTAGAGAATTGTTAATAGCTAATGAAGGTCATTAATTTGAGATTATCTAATAATTAATTAACATTGAAAATTTTCTAAGTTAATAATAAATTGATTTCAAAGTTTAAGGAAGATTTTAAAATGTTAATTAACATAAATAACTATTATTAATTAATTGTTTAAAATGGGTAATTAAGAATAGTTAATTAATTTATAATTGTAATTAATTAAGTAATTAGGGGTTTATCAATTTGTAATTAAAGATTGGTAAATTAATAATTAAGTGTCTAATTTATTTGTAATTAAGAATTGTTAATGGTAATTAGTTACAAAGATGTTTAATTAAAGATTTTTAATGATAATTAGTGATTAATGAAAGCATAATTACTTATGGGTGTTTGGATAATTAAGGATAATCAATTTCATGATTAAGGTTAATTAATTACATAATTAAGGTCAATTAAGTATTGATTAAAAAGTAATTAATTAATTAAAGTTGATTAAGTGATTAGGGATAATAACATATTGTAATTAATTAAGAATAATTAATTAAATGGTAATTAATTAAGGGTTGTTTAATTTATCAATGAATTAATTGAGGGAAATTAATTAAAGGATAATTGAATAATTAAAGGTTAATTATTTAATAATCAAAGGTTGATTAATTTAATTAATAAATGAGTAAAGGACAATTAATCAAATGATTTGAAATTAATTAATGTTAATTAACCATGGCTGATAACTTATCTGATTTAAATTAATCAGATAATTAATTGAGCTCACATATAGATGTTTGAATTCTATTGATTGTCAAACTGTTTGATATTTCTGATATGTTATGCTTTGTGCTATGAATTGTTTCGGTGTGACCTGTGATGAATGTAATTTATTTATCTGTGATAAATTTATATTATTTATCTGTGAATGAACAATAAGCGTTATAGATTATACCGCTTATCAATATCGATGTGCTTAAATATGTGATATGATGATTGATGATGTTGCACTATAGTGTAAAACCCCTAGACTACACCGTACACACACAAATATGGATTGCACGAGGAAATCGTTTAAGTCACATGCTTTTAACAATTTTAAAGATTGAATTCTTGAATCCAAAATAGTTTTGGAATTGGAATTGAAAGCTTTTGAAAATGAGTTTCAAAAATAAAAGTTATTTTAAATAACTTAATAAAACTTGAAATTTAAATAATTTGATTTAAATTTGAATTCAATATTTGAAATTGAATTCAATGATTTGGAAATTATGGTCTAAAAAGATTATACAAGTTATAAAGGTGTTTATATGGGTTTTTAACCATTTAAAAAGTATGGTTATGGAAATTTAAATTTAAATCCAAGTTTTATACTTGAATGACTTTAGCTTATGTAAATTATAATCAGTTTTTCTCAAAACGAAAACTATTTGTTTGAAATAATAATAGCTGCCATAAAAAGAAAGGATTTCCAATTTGTATCGAAAGATTTCATGTTGGGAATGAAATCGTAAATAGTTTGGTAAAACTATGAATTAACCTTTGTGAAGATGATTAAATCTTGTTTTGAAATCGAAGAGGATTTTAAATGGTGTATCTTTTATATAAAAGATTTGAATTGGAAAGGGTTTGAAAGTCACGAATTAAATCTTAAATGGAAAGATTGAATGAGTTAATCCAATTTGAAATGGAATTGTTTTGAAAAGCCGAAAATAAATCTTTGTGAAAGACTGGTAAACTTTGTGAAATAAATCTTTTTATTTAAAAGGATTTGAATGGGTAATTTGTTTAAACCGTTTGAAAGAAAATTTTGGATAATAAGTGGTGACTTAACTGAAATCCCATTATCCGTATGTTTTAAAATATTATGCTCATTGTCCGGTTTAGCTGGGAGAGAACTTTTGTGTCATATAACCCATTCCGAATAATGATACGTTGTAGATGGATAACAATTAAAGACCGGTGGTGAAAATCGGGTATTTAGGAGAACGAAAGGATAACCCGTCGATTGTCTCTGCACTGAATCGCGCTGGTGTAGGGATTCCCTAAGTGATGGGAAGTCCGATCAGGATTGCGAATACCCGGATTGCAAGGGCTTCTTCGAAAGTGCCTTTGGTTTTGTTCGAACTCGGAACAGACTTGTATGGATGTGTGTCTGACGTTACACTTTGAGATGTAAAGCTGGTTTCTATCAAATACAATTCTAATGGTGGCGGAGATTTATTATCTTAGCTTTACACCATTCTCTGAGACGTATGAGCTAGAGGTTATGTAGTTGATGGTTACTAGTGATACATTCCCGATTTGGTAATGTGACATACGAAGTGCTACTGATCATTTGTTGATCAAAGCATGGCTTGTGAAAAAGCGTAGCTTTGTGGACGAGACCTCATCGAGCCTCACAACCCGGTAATGGTTGAAACAGGAAAGATGCAGCAAGGTTTTAAGGGTAGCTCCCCTTAGGTATGTCCATTCCTTCTGGAAAAGGGTGGTATCATGGTATGGAGCGCAGATACTTACTCATTTGGGCACTGTATATTTATTGCTATGTGATGTTGTTGGTGTAGAGGATCCTCGGATAAAGGTTGCAAACGACCAGGGGTGGCATATCTTAGGTTTTACTCCCTGGGAAGGGGGTAATCGGCCTTGTGTGGGCAAATATCCGGGTAGGTTCTCGGGACGTCCCTCCAGAGGCGTACCCATGTGGTATAGGAAGTTCCTTAGCCTAACCATTTGTTGGAAATCCAATCAAAAATATAAGCCCTTTACGATTTCAATTGTATAACCTGCCACCTCAGGTGGTAGCTATAGCTGGCATAATATAATGGTAACTAATAATAATATCAAAGGGTTTTTCAATATTAAGCATATTTGACTATCATAAGGAGAAATCTCCCCTAAGTGTGCGATTGTATTGTGTGTGTGCCGGGAGGCCTTATGGTAGTTTCATTTTCCAGAAAGCATTGCGGATTTCAAATTTTAAATTCTTTTGTTGTTTGTTTTAAAGGATAAACTGTTTTGTTTGCTCATACTAGTCCCATGACTGACCTGGAGTTTATCGTTCCTTTCCTAGACTCTGGGTGCCTATAATTTTCCACACGGGCAATCTAGAGTTAGGTTTTTTAGATAATCGAATAGTAGGAATTGATTCGATAGCCTTCGAAGCCCTCTGGATTTGGGGATCGCATTTGCTACAATTCAGGATTCATGGCTGACCTTGTTTATCTTTGTGCAACGTAATGGTGCTTCGAGCTAGCTTGGGATTGAAGATGGAGTTGCAGTTGCGTTATGGAGTTGGATTCTTTTGGAGATGTATTCTATTGAAGACCTTATCTTTCCGTTGCTATTCCTTGTATCTGTGATATTGTTGATATCTATTGTATCATTCTATTGTATTCCTTGCATCAGATATTATATCAGATGTTGTATATTAAATGTATTATTCATTTTCTTCCGCTGTGTTATACTTAATGTGTTATAAGCTTCGACGAACCAGATTCGACGTTTGGATCTGCGGCATTTGAATACGAATGTCGTATTCGGCGTCAATTTTCGAAGGTCAAGTCAAGATTGTTATAATTGGTATCAGAGCTGAAGGTTAAAACTTTAACTCAGGAGTATAACACATTAAGTAGCTCATTAGAGATAGGGTGAAGTAAACCCTAGAATGAGTATCCCTAAGATATTCGTTCGAATGCCTCAGTAAATTCTCTTACTATCCACGGATAGTGAGTATGAGAACAAGAAGAGGACGAGATAGGGGACAGGGAAGTACCACAGGGAATGGTCAATACCCTGCGACAATGGAAACATCTTTCACTATCAATTTCCTTTGATTCGATTTCAATTCTTTGATTGGCTTTGTGGCAGCTTGAGGGAGAAGCTTTGGTGTAATGGTGGCCCTTACGAGTGTAGATAAATTTCTATTTCGTATTCTCTTCGTTAAATTTCTAACAGCTTTTCGTTTTTAACTTCAATGAATTTGAAATTCTATTTGAAATAAATTGATAAATTAAATATAAAGTTGAATATGAAGAATTGTATCAATAAAACAAATTCGATTAAAACCGAATTTGAAATTCTATTGTAATTTCTTGTGAGTATCAAAGTCCGAAGAGGGACAAGTTATATATAATTTGGGGTATTCCGACTTGAGTTTGGAATCCATATCTAGTGTTTGAGAATTGTGGAAGATTAAATCCATTTAGCTATTGTTTGGGTTTCGACATATTCTACGAACGGTTAGTTATCCTTCGGACAAACCAGTGCCTTGCATATTTAGTGGATTTGATGATCCGATTATCTTGTGTAGTATTGAATAAGTTTGTTCTCATATTGGTGATATTCTGATATGGTAAGCCAAATACAGAATAGATATCTAGTTTGACCTGGAAAATTGTTTCTCTATCTTTGTGTATCTATCTTTGTTGTTTCTTTTCCTGCAAATTTCGAGGACGAATTTTTTTTAAGGGGGGGAATCTGTAACGATCCCAATTTTGAATTAAATTTAAACTATAGTAATACGGATTTTGGAATTAATTTAAATTTGAAATATATGTGTATATGTATATATGAGTAAATTTGAATTTAAATTTAAATATTGAATTTGTATTTGAATTTAAAATTTAAATAAATGACATAGAAAAATGATTTGGGTTTAAAATTATTATTTATGTAAACTACTTAATGGGTAGCTAGTTATAAAAGCATTTTCTTTTAAATAATATGTATATAATAATGACTAAGAAGATGTATTTATAAAATAAGAAAAATGTAATATAAAATTTATTTAAAAGCTTTTAATTCATGAAAAATACAAGTGTTAAAAATGTAACAAGTGTAATTCAAACAATAAGTTGTTTAACAAATGTAATGATTTTTTTTAATTTGAATTGGGCAAGTGTCATTTAGTTTTATTTTTTGAGAAATAAATAAATTACAATGAAACGAGGGTATAAAAACAAAGTTATAAATTAAAATAAACAAGGTTTAAACCATAAAATTTTAAATTTATTTAATAGAGGTCTTTAACATAAAAATGCTAATTATGACCAATGTAAGATATATGAAGTATGATACTAAAAAAAATGTATGCAAGAAGATAGAACAAAATATCTACATACATAAAACAATCAAATGAGATGATGTATGTAAACAGAAATGGAAACATATGTACTTACTGCTATCTTCTCGGCACAAACAAAAAATCATCTCAGCACCAAAACAAGGCCATTCAAAATGTTAATAATCATTTCAAGTTTTATAAAAATCTCTGGTCAAAGAAGGAGGCAAGAAAAATCTGACAAGAGAAACATTACACCAGAAAATGCCTCCCCTGGACAAAACTTCTCTTTATATACATATATACATATACATATACATACACACATATATATATATATATATCAATCTCCTTGTTTCATTTCGTTCATCAAAACTCAGCAAATCGGAAAAAATATATAAGCATCACTATATTTACAAAACCTAAATACAAATCTGCAGTTTTCAACACAGGAAGCAGCTCTCTGTTCACAAACTTTTCATATGAGTAACAATTTGTTTAAAATCTTAATTATATGAACCTGGTTGCTTGAACAATATCTGGAATGAGTACGTTATGTGAAAATTTTCAATGTATTCTTCTGTGTGTATATGTGAATGTAAATAAGTATGTGTATGTGTTGTACTCTGTTTCTAGGCTCCTGATGTAAACAAGAAATCACTATTTCTTGAACAAATCCTTGTTAGGTTTGAAGTTTCAAACAAAAATAGTTTGTTTACCATAAACTAAAGTTTTAAAATTTAGTTAAGTTAAAATTAAACTTGAAATGGCTCTGAGAACCAAAGGAGCAGTGCACAAATGTTTTTGTCAAGATTTCAAACATTCTAATTCAATGTTTCAGGTATGTAAATTGAAAATGCATCCAGAAACATGATTTTTAAAATTAAAATCATAATTTTTAGTGTTTGAATGAAGGAGCAGTTCTTGTTTGTTTAGTTAGGATGTTTTGCGTTGCCTCTGGCGATCCCGATGGTCTAAAGGGTCGGGGTTTCTTTTGGTTGTAGTGGACTGATCAGAGGCTTTGGAAAAAATATCATGTGGATGATGGAGGCATAGTGGCGACGGTAGGAGGTCGAGATTGATTTTAAACCTAGTTTTTAGGTTGGTCGGAAATCTGATCCTCACAACTACCCAAGTGGATCGAGTTCCACCATATCCTCAGAAATGGAAGATGGTATGTTGGCGAGAACGTGGATGGAGGCACTGATGCTCCAGTGGTCGGAGGCGGGGGTTTGAAGTGGTTACAGTTTTAATGGTGGTTCCAGTTCTTTGTTTCTAGGTTTGAGTGAAAGGCTTGAATTCGAATTTGTGTCTGAATGGATGATCTGAAGTTTGTGTTTAAGTTGAAGGGTGATTGCAGACTTGAAGAGATCATCGTTGATGATCGGAGTGGACGAAGTCGTTGGTGCTGGTGCACAATTTTGTTTGTGCCTGGAATGTAGAGGAGATACTTGAGTTTCTCAAGTTTCTCGCGTGTGTTGCTCGAGGCTTTGATTGTTTTGCTCGAGTTAGGTAGGGTTTGGCTTGAAATAAATAAGGTAAGGCTCGGGTAAAATTCTAGATTACAGGTTTAAACCTGTTTTGTTCTAAAAATTCAAAACTGAACTCTTTAAATGTAAAAAAGATTTAAATTAAGTTTAAATCTAAGTTTAAAAATGGATTCAAGTTTAATTTGAATCTTAGTTTGGGAATAAATAAAGTTTTTTAAATTCAAACGTGTTTAGTAACTTTAAAGTGTTTAAATAATGAAAAGGGTTGATTAAGTTATAGTTAACACTTAATTAATTAATTGGTTATTTAAGATTTATTAATTTGAATTTAATAATGATTAATCTAAGCTAATTACTTAAGAAAGTAATTAAAGAATTGTTAATAGTTAATGAAGGTCATTAATTTGAGATTATTTAATAATTAGTTAACATTGAAAGTTTTCTAATTAGTAATAAATTGATTTCAAAGTGTAAGGAAGATTTTAAAATGTTAATTAATATAAATAATTATTATTAATTAATTTTTTTAAAAGGGTAATTAGGAATAGTTAATTAATTTATAATTGTAATTAATTAAGTAATTAGGGGTTTATCAATTTGTAATTAAAGATTGGTAAATTAATAATTAAGTGTCTAATTTATTTGTAATTAAGAATTGTTAACGATAGTTAATTACAAAGATGGTTAATTCAAGATTGTTAATGATAAGTTAGTGATTAATGAAAAGATAATTACTTATGGGTGTTTGGATAATTAAGGATAATCAATTTCGTGATTAAGGTTAATCAATTACATAATTAAGGTCAATTAAGTATTGATTAAAAAGTAATTAATTAATTAAAGTTGATTAAGTGATTTGGGATAATCACTTATTGTAATTAATTAAGAATAATTAATTAAATGGTAATCAATTAAGGGTTGATTAATTTATTAATAAATTAATTAAGGGAAATTATTAAAAGGATAATTGAATAATTAAAGGTTAATTATTTAATAATCAAAGGTTGATTAATTTAATTAATAAATGAGTAAAGGAAAATTAATCAAATGATTTGAAATTAATTAATGTTAATTAACCATGACTGGTACCTTATCTGAATTAAATTAATCAGATAATTAATTGAGCTTACATATGGATGTTTGAATTCTTTTGATTGTCGAACTGTTTGATATTTCTAATATGTTATGCTTTGTGCTATGAATTGTTTCGGTGTGATCTGTGATGAATGTAGTTTATTTATCTGTGATAAATTTATATTATTTATCTGTGAATCTGTGAATGAATGACAAGCGTTATAGATTATAGCGCTTATCAATATCGATGTGCTTAAATGTGTGGTGTGATGATTGATGATGTTGCACTATTTTGTAAAACCCCTAGGCTACACCATACATACACAAATATGGATTACATGAGGAAATCGGTTAAGTCACATATTTTTAACAATTTTAAAGATGGAATTCTTGAATCCAAAATAGTTTTGGAATTGGAATTGAAAGCTTTTGAAAATGAGTTTCAAAAATGAAAGTTATTTTAAATAACTTAATAAAACTTGAAATTTAAATAGTTTGATTTAAATTTGAATTCAACATTTGAAATTGAATTCAATGATTTGGATATTATGGTCTAAAGAGATTATACAAGTTATAAAGGTGTTTATATGGGGTTTTAACCATTTAAAAAGTATGGTTTTGAAAATTTAAATTTAAATCCAAGTTTTGTACTTGAATGACTTTAACTTATGTAAATTGTAACCAGTTTTTCCCAAGACGAAACTATTTGTTTCAAAAAATAATAGCTTTCATAAAAAGAAAGGATTTCCAATTTGTAACGAAAGATTTCAAGTTGGGAATGAAATTGTAAATTGTTTGGAAACACTATGAATTAACCATTGTGAAGATGATTAAATCCTGTTTTGAAAATCGAAGAGGATTTTAAATGGTGTATCTTTTATATGAAAGATTTAAATTAAAAGGGTTTGAAAGTCATGAATTAAATCTTAAATGGAAAGATTGAATGAGTTAATCCAATTTGAAAATGGAATCGTTTTGAAAAGCCTTAAATAAATCTTTGTGAAAAATTGGTATACTTTTTGAAATATATCTTTTTATTTAAAAGGATTTGAAAGGGCAATTTGGTTAAACCATTTGGAAGAAAACTTTGGATAATAAGTGGTGACTTAACTGGAATCCCATTATCCATATGTTTTTAAATATTACGCTCATTATCCAGTTTAGCCGGGAGAGGACCTTTGTGTCATATAACCCATTCTGAATAATGATACGTCGTAGATGGATAACAATTGAAGACCGATGGTGAAGACTGGGTATTTTCGAGAACGAAAGGATAACCCATCGATTGTCTCTGCACTGAGTCGCGTCGGTATAAAGATTCCCTAAGTGATGGGAAGTATGATCGGGATTGTGAATACCTGGATTACAAGGGCTTCTTCGGAAGTGCCTTCGGTTCTGTTCGAACCCGGAACAGACTTGTATGGATGTATGTCTGACGTTACGCTTTGAAATGTAAAGCTGGTTTCTATCAAATACACTTTTATTGGTGGCGGAGATTTATTCTCTTAGCTCAACACCCTTCTCCGAGACGTACGAGCTCAGAGGTTATGTAGTTGATGGTTGCTAGTGATACATTCCCAATTTGGTAATGTGACATACGAAGTGTTGTTGATCATTTGTTGATCAAAGCATGGCTCGTGAAAAAGCGTAGCTTTGTGGACGAGACCTCGTCGAGCCTCACAACCGGGTAATGGTCGAAACAAGAAAGATGCAGCAAAGTTTCAGGGGTACCTCCCCTTGGGAATGTCCATTCCTTCTGGAAAAGGGTGGTATCATGGTATGGAGCCCACATACTTACTCATGTGGACACTGTATATTTATTACTGTGTAATGTTGTTGGTGTAGAGGATCCTCGGATAAAGGTCGCAAACGACCAGGGGTGGCATATCTTAGATTTTACTCCCCGGGAAGGGGGTAACCGGACTTGTGTTGGCAAAGATCTTGGTAGGTTCTCGAGACGTCCCTCCAGAGGCGTACCCGTGTGGTATAGGAAGTTCCTTGGCCTGACCATTTGTTGGAAATCCAATCAAATACTACGAGCCCTTTACGATTTCAATTGTATAACCTGCCACCTTAGGTGGTAGTTATAGCTGGCATAATATAATGGTACCTATGCTGGTTAAGATTAATATTATACTTTCAAAATGTTTTCCACTATGCACTAATAATAATATCAAAGAGTTTTTGCGTATTAAGCATATTTGACATAAGCAGAAATCTCCCCCAAGTGTGCGATTGCATCGCGTGTGTGCCGGGAGGCCTTATGGTAGTTTCATTTTTCAAAAAGCATTGCGGATTTCAAATTTCAAATTCTTTTATTGTTCGTTTTAAAGGATAAACTGTTTTGTTTGCTCATACCAGTCTCATGACTGACCTGAAGTTTATCGTTCCTTTCCTAAACTCTGGGTGCCTACAATTTTCCACACGGGTAGTCTAGAGTTGGGTTTTTTAGATAGTCAAATAGTAGGAATTGATTCGATATCCTTCGAAGCCCTTTGGATTTGGGGATCGCATTTGCTACACTTCAGCATTCATGGATGACCTTGTTTATCTTTGTGTAACGTAATGGTGGTTCGAGCTAGCTTAGGATTGAAGATGGAGTTGCAATTGCATTATGGACTAGGATTCTTTTGGAGATGTATTCTATTGAAGACCTTATCTTTCCGCTGCTATTCCTTGTATCTCTGATAGTGTTGATATCTATTGTATCATTCTATTGTATTCTGTTGTATCAGATATTGTATCAATGTTGTATATTAAATGTATTATTCATTTTCTTCCGCTGTGTTGTACTTAATGTGTTATAAGCTCCGGCGAACCAGATTCGACGTTTGGATCTGTGGCATTTGAATACGAGTGCCATATTCGGCATCGATTTTCGAATGTCGAGTGAGGATCGTTATATTTAATATTGGGAAAAATAAAAATTAGTGACTTAGTAATAGGAATATAATGGGAATGCCTTGTGATGGTATTAATTTAAGGTAATTGATAAATGCTTTAAATATAATTCCAATTAATAAAATGATTAAAGAGTTATAATTGGTGATAGATTGTAAATTAATTATAATAGTGTGTGTGTTAATATATAATTGGATTTAAAGAGTAATTGATAATTTAAATGTTTTACTAATTAAATAGTATGTAACTAATTGTAATTGATAAAGGTAGTGTTGTGGTAGTAGTTTAATGACCCAGAATTTTGGTAGTTAGTTTGAACATTTAATTTATTTTAAATGTTCGATTTAGATTACTATTGGTTGTGAATACGGAGGATTAGATTGAGTTAGTGAAACAGTTTATCATTTCAAATTTAACGATTTAATTGTATTTGAATAAATAGTAATTTAATATTTGAAATTGGAATAATTTGTGAATCTAGAAATAAATTTGTATGAGAATGATTTCTAAAAATCTTTAAACTCCAATTGGATTAGAATTATAATATGGATTTGGAATGGGATTAAAAGTCGATAAGTTATAGATTGAAATTTAATATTAATTTTTTATATAATAATAGTGTAAATAAATGAATTTGAGTTAACATAAATCAGAAAGATTTCTAATATGAATATAAATTCAATTTGAATTATAATTAAGTTAGTAAAGTTTTAAATCGAAATTTTAAATGATTTCGATGATTTTGAAAATCGCTCTATTTAATCAACGAGTTAAAATAGCCTTTCGGAGCATAGTCTTGGAATTTGATGAAACCTATTTCGTTGGGTCCGTATTAGTGTATTATTATCGGATTTCAAATTTCATAGCATTTGTAGTTACCGTTTCGTCGTATGGGGTCCGTAAATTAATTGAATTTTTGTAAAATTTTAAATTATAAAATTTTGAAATAAAAATTTAATATTTGGAATACATCTGTTTTAACATAGCAACTGGTAAATTTTCATCTGAAATTATGAAAGTTTATTTTATTGTGTAATTCTATTTCAATTTATATCAGTTAATATTAATGATAATAAAATGTTTTCCAAACCTAAATATTTTTCCATAGAAAAATTGTAAATCATCTTCTGAGCAAGACGTCATATTTAGTTTTTCCAGATTTTGATTTCTATTGCTCCGTCGATCTTATTTTCGATGAAATATCAGCATTTTCGTTTCGATTATCGACTTTTGATCGGATGATCCTACCACTGATATCTATATACCATTTTGATCGTCTCAGCCTACTGATTTCTGCGTATATTCACTTCTGTGTTTCAGAGTTCGGTACATGGCGAGGTTTGTGTAACTTTTAGCCGTATCGGTTCAGCATTCGAAACTTTTGGTTTACTCTGTCCCTCCGTTATCCACTGTGGAACCAATAGTCATTTGATATTAATATTCTCTGAAATCAACGTTGGTGCCTTTACATATTTCATTTGTATTTCTGGTAAGCTAACTTTTTTTCGTATACTCTTAAATTATATGCTGTGGCTTTTAAATTGTGAACTAATCAACCTTCCACTTTCAATCTAGTGCCACTTAGTCTTCCTTCATTGGTCTGTGAGTTTATAATTGTGATAAATAAAAGCAAGCTTGTTCATATTTTCAAAACTCATTCGCTTCCATCTCAGATAACATCCTCCTCACGCCGCTTTTCATGCCCGTCCTCTTCTTCCCCACCAGTTCCGACCGCATCCCACCACTTGCCTCACACCGTCTCGGTCTCTACCACCCAAGAATAGCCACGCTGAGAAAAACCCACGTCTCCTCCCCTTCATGCTCACCATAGCCAAGCTCGGCAGCCCACTAGCAAGCCGCCTTCTTGTTTCTCCGACCCTAGCCTCCTTGCATGTCTTACTCCTCTCTACCAAGAGCGAGCCGATCCACCTAACCCACGTCAGCCTCTGCCGAACTCGAGCTTTCTCCAGTCTCTGCCTTCTCCATCAATTAACTGCCCACCTTCGTATGTTGCCGAGCCTTTCTGTAGTTCCTCTCTCCTCTCTCTTATATATATATAAAGTTAATATACATATTATTTACTAAATATTGATTTTCTAGTGGGTTTTGTTTGTACATGTATGATGTATATTTGGGTCAAGATATGTTTTCCATTTTACCGTTAGTTTTTATATATATTAAGCTGTTATATATATTAGTTCCTAGTATAAAGTTATAAATTTATAATGGTCTATGAGTTATAATCAGCATAAGTATTTTATTTTATTTTGGCTTTGACGTTTGTTTTTAAGTTTGGTTTTACTAATAAATATGTTTTGTCTTGCCTGCTAATTTTGTCCGCAATTCCACTTTTAAAATTCATATTTGATGACAAGTTTTATATTATGTTTGTGTGTATGTGTGTGTGTGTGTATATATATATATATATTTGTTATAGATGGGTATGTTGAGTATCAAGTTTATATTTTTAGTTGTTGTGCATATGATAACGAATGATTTTATAGGTTATTTATAATTGGTTCGCATATATGTATATTAATGTTAAAATATACTTTCTCTATAGCCTGTTTGATGTTTTTTATATATATATATATATAATACATGGGGTATGTTATGAAAATCTATACTAGTAAGTTATATTAGATCTATTGTTCACCTATATAGTATTGAAGTGATTTTTATATAAGTTGCATAGTGGTTGCTGGTTTGTTTATTTACAATAATTTTTATTTTTAAACATACTACATATATTTCATTCGTACATGTGTCTGATAGACATATGTTTATAAACGCGTATATGTTTTGAAGTGAAGTGTATTTATAAAATTTTCTGTGTGAGCTGGGATACTGATATATATTGAGGATTCTTTGTTTATTATATAAAATATCTGTAAGGCCTATATATTCTGTAATCTATCTAGTTGTATGCCTTGGTTTAAAATGTGAATATATATTAGTCTACTTATTAGTTATATCTACATGAGTTTAGTTTTGTATATTTCCAAATATGTAAAAAATACATACATACATACATACATATGTGTGTGTGTGTATATATTACTTTTATTTTTTTGTTTAAAAATTTAAAATATTGATTGTGACAGAATAATACATATATAACTATCAAACTGATAGATTTTTTTTATCGATTCCTGTTTATCAGGTTTATTCGTTTAATTAGTGCCAATCTTACTTCGTTTTGGAAATTCGTGCTTGGATTCGAAACTCATTTCAATCGCGTTCATTCGCTAGCCTCGAAAGGTGAGCAATCACTCACGATTAGTGTTTTTATATTTATTAAATTTGATTTCAATTGATACGACAATTGAAATGTGCTGCTGTTACACATTGTTATATATATGCCATTATATGCTATCTCTTCACATGTGACATCTGACACCATTATCTGTTATTTATATTGATGATATATGCCTGTTATATTATTATCATATCTGTTATCACTCTGCATGTTCCCTATTAGTATAGAATTCACTATGGGTTGAAATAATACATACCCGTACGAACTTTAGAATAGGAGAAAATCGTTATGGGTTGAAATGATACACCCAAGCGATTTTCATTTGAATTGAATTTGGGATTGCGGGTTGAAATGATATATACCCGTATATAGTTTAAATTGCAGATTGAAATGTTAAATATCCGTATCACTTGACCATAGGATTGAAGATTATATATAGACACCGTTGATCTATATATAAATATTTTGGACATTATTTCTATGGTTTTGGGGAGATATATATAGTTTTATTTCATATTGAAATTATTTATAAATAAGTTTTAGATTAAAGTGGATTTAAAATTTATTTGGAATTGTATTTAGTTGAGAATTATCTTTAATTAAATCTATTTGAAATGGATCTAATTAGAGATTTAAAGGTATGACTCTATAAGTTGGTTTTGGTTTAAGCTGATTTAAAAATAGTGCAAGATTAGATAAATTGAATAAGATATTTAGTGATTTAAAATTTGGGTTTATTTAAATGATATCGTATTTTATTTCAAAGCAAAATTTATATTAAAATGAATTTGATACACATATGAGGTTTTTGAAATTTGTTTTTAAATGTTGAACATCTAAAGCTTTGAAATATATGAAAATTGAAATGGTTTATTTGAGGTTCAAGTCTGTGTTTGAAATATATGAAAATTGAAATGGTTTATTTGAGGTTCAAGTCTGTGTTTGAAATCTATATAAATTGAGATGGTTTATTGAGAAACTGATTTGAATTGAAATTGAGGAATTGAGATTTGATTAAATGTGAATTTGGAATTTGAGTGATTTGGAATCGATTTATGAAATTTTGAATGGAATTTTGAAATGTGATTTGGAATGGTATTTAAGTAATAAGTAAATGATATATTTGAATTTTAAAAGGCATTTACAATTTGAATATTTGAAATTGAATCCAAATAATGAATTGATAATGAGGTATTGAAAGGATATGATTATTTTGATATTTTAAAAATGGTTTGGAAATGATTTGATCTTTATTTTGATAAAGAATGTGAATTTAGAATGATAATTGATTTTTGATCTGTTTGATAAATGAATTTTTTTGAAGTTTATATTAGTACGAAAGATATTTACTTTACATAAAATTCAAATTTATTTAAATGATATTGAGTTTATTAAGTAAATATTTCAAACTAAATACTAATAAAATTGAATTAAGTGACATATGAAATTATAAAATTTAGTTTTGAAATATGGAATATTAAAGCTTTGAAATATACTAAAGATTGAATAGTTTATTTTGTGAATCAACTCTGTATTTGAAATTTATAAGATAAACCATTTGAAACTGACAGATTCAGTTGAATTAAATTGGAAATTTGAAAATTTGTGCTGATTTGAAAATTTGTAAAATATAAAGAATTAAAGGAAAGTGCCTTGATTTCAAATGTATGATTTCGAAATGTTATGATTTCAAGTGTAATGATTTCATGTATTTTGGTTTCGAAAGAATTATAACTTAGAAAGTATTATGAATTTTGAAAGTTGAAATATGTTTGAAATGGAAATAATAATGTATTGATTTGAATGTAGTTTTGAAATAAAAATGGTTTTGGTTTCGAAGTATAAACTATTTTGAAAGGGATATAGTTTTGAAATGAAATGATTTGATTTTTGAAGTATGAACTATTTGAAATGACCGTGGTGTTATAATAACGATTGGTTGTTAAAGAGACAGGGATCGGAAGTTGTCATACTCTCTGCCAACTCCGAAAACCACTTTTACAACTATATACGCGGTGGAGATTCTAGAATAAAGTAGGATGGTGGCAACGTTCTTGAGGTATATTACATGGACCCGACTCCCGTGAGTTGGCATAAGATGGCTAAAACAGGAGCGTTCTCGGGCCAAGTGAGGTCATTCCTCCGATCAGACACATTTCTTCGATACTATACACTTACTTGTGGTTGATTTGATGGTCATACTCCGATTTTGATTGGGAGTGTGTTCCGAGGTGGGCGTATGTGGCTGCTACGTTACCACCAGCCCGTGTGCGTAATTGGTATATCTACCCTAGCATTGCCTTGTGTGCCGTGTCACCTACCATAGCGAGCCTTACTATGAGTTTGTTTTTCTCCCGTAGCCCATGGAGTATTTAGGGTAGTCTCCCGATCTGGAGATATGTTGATACTGGACGGACTACTGAGACTATTACGTGTTAAGGGGAATATTGGATCACTCCTTAACGCTTTTAAAAGTAAGTTTATTTTACTATAGACATTGTTATAATAGCAAAATATTACTACATAGTAGATAGTTTAACGGATCCTTAGAGGATGGTTATCCCAGACATCCTTTGAGTTATTTGTATTTCAGTTGTATTTCACTTAAGTTGGATTTATTGATATAAGAATGTTAATCCTGACCCGAGTGTTTTTGTTTTTCTTTACGCTCGGGTCAGACTGAGTCATTCAGCATTCAAGACTCACCTTCGGAATTGGAGCTTTTCTTGAAGATCCAGCCATCTATGTTTGCTTTCTGTATCCAGTGATTCCAGTGATGTAATCCGATTTGTACCTAATGTATCTTGTTACTCTTCTGTTGTATCCTATTAACTCTGTTGTATCTTATTTTATATAGTAGCTTCATGAACTACCATCTCTTTAATTTCCGCTGCACTATTATTTACTCTGTGTCTGTGATCTGTGATTATTTATTTACTGTATATTCTAAGATTTGCCAAATTTTATTTACAACGCGGTATTTAGAGCAATTCACGTCCGACATGTGTGGATCCGAATGGTTGAAATTATCGGGTTGTTACATTTGGTATCAGAGCTTTGGTAGCTCTAGGCAAAACTTAACATATATGGTAAATGTATTTACAGAATCACTTTTATTCAAGTTTGAATCTCTTCCTCTGACTCGATTCCTTTGAATTTTGGAACGTTCCCTGCAGTTCGAAAATCCATTCATGTCCCTCACTATTCATCTTCATTTGATTCTGGAGTATCCCATAACTCCACTTCGAATGATCATGATAATGAGCAGGCAGTCTCGCCAATCTCAAATTGATTTGTAAAGGGGTTATTACTCCTTTTCAACAACATCGAATCACCAAAGATTGTATATCCTCGGTTTAAATGCTAGTACCTCTTATTATCCCAAACTCTATCTCTTGAGACCGAATGTTGATTTACCCCAGAAAATCCACATCGATCTTATTCCATAAGTCACGGTTGACCCGGTTAAGGTTGCCCGCGATTTATACAAGCTTATCCATCTTTCTATTCTTTTATTTAATCATCTCAGCTTATATTTGTTTCCAACTTATTTCTAAATCATTTTCGAAGTCTATTTGTAAACTAATATTTAAAATGTTTTATACATTGTGTTGTTTGAGTTGTTGATGTTGATTTGGGTTTCTAATCGATTCGTCTGATCAACGCTATCAATAAGATTTCCAAAATACTTGAACAGAGCAAACTGACACGATTGTTTTCAAAAGAAATAATTTTTTTGAGATTATATTATATGTATATATAATATTCTGGAATTAAAAGTTAAATAAATAGGTAGATTGAGATGATAATGTTTGATTATCATTTATTGTTCGACAAATGAATTTATAAATTTATTTTGAATTTAAATGAATTTAAAATCAAAATTTGAGAATTTAATTTCCAGGAATTTCAAACTTTGGTTTTAAAAGTTTTAAAGTGTATAAATTATTTCGAATAGAAATCGTTTTCAAAGAATTTAAAAATGTTATAATCAATGCTCTCCTATTTTGTCGCTGGAAAATAGTTCCGGTGATGGCGGCCGCATAATCAACATTCATTTTTGGTTTTCGAAGTGGAGAGACCATTCTGTAGCTCTGCTACAACTTTGCTTTGAAAATTAAACTTATTGGATGCCTAAAGTATGACTTAATTTATAAAATATACTGATATATGATTTTAAATTTGATTTGATATATATAGTATATATATTTATCTCTAATGGTTTGAAATAATCAGGAATTTAATTCTTAAACTTTATGTTGAGGATAATTTCAATTATAAAAATGAAATCAAAAATTTTGAATAAATAAATAGAAAAAAATAATTTCAAGTTTAAATAATAATTTTACTTGTATAATACTCAATGGCATTCTAAAATATAACTTACCTAAATTACTCAGAAGTTAACTATGTAATTAAATAATGTACAATATAAAATGATGTTAAAAGAAATTTTAAATAAATTTGGGTAGTTATAATAAGTGTAAATATACTTAATATATGTGATAAGATATATTAAGTGGAATAAATTTAATAATAATTTAGAATAAAAGAGAAATAATGAATTAAATTTGTTGAATAAACATGATTATAATAAATGACTACTCAAATTTATGATTTTAGAAAATTATCAAGAGAGGATAATTGGATAATAAGATAATGAATAAACGAGATAAATTGTTAAAAATTAATTTAATTTAAATTGAGATTTATATGGTTTGGACAAATTATATTATTTTGTTTTCAATCTATTTTCTTTCTGGTTATTTCCATTCTCCTACCTCCATTGTTTTCGGAGACGAAAAGTTTTGAGCGGGGGGAGTGTACAATCGATATCCATTTCGCTTATGCTTGAGTGCTCAGGTTTTCAAGTGGGACTAGCCCCAATGATCGAGCATTCTCAAAACTGGCCAGTTTGGCCAGATAATCCGCCTTCTTGTTCTGTTCCCTTAGGATATGAGTTATGGAGCAATGCTTGATCTCGCTCAGCAGTTCCTACACCTTTGATAGATACGGGGCAAGCTTTTTCCCTGAGCCTGATATTTTCCTTTCAACTGACAGATGACTAGCTGAGAATCGCTATAGATGTATATGGATTTTATCTCAAGTTCCTTTATAATCTTTATCCCAACTATCAATGCTTCACATCCTACCTCATTATTTTTTGTAGGAAATTCCAAGTGCATGGCATAGCAAACAGATCGTCCTTTGCGAGTCTCGCGTACGACCATTGCTCCCGAGTAGTGGTTGTTAGATGCGCCATTGACGAATAGCTTCCAACGTGTCTCTGTTTCTCAATTCATTTCTCCCTTGTTATCTCTATTGTAAATTCGGCAATGAAATCTGCCAGCACCTACCTGTTGACGGCCTTTCGAGGATGGTATGTGATTTTAGACTGACTTAACTCGAATTTCTATTTGATAAGCTGTTCAGAGGTTTCGTGGTAGTATAGCACTTGCCTCAAGGGTTGATCTCTCAGCACTCTGATTGGGTGTGCATGGAAGTATGATCATTACTTTCTAGATGCGATCAAGAGGAAATATGCTAGTTTTTTCAATTTCGGATAGTTCTTCTCCGCTCCAATGAATCGTTTACTAATGTAATATGCATGTCGCTAGATCTTAGCTCTTTCTCGTATGTGCACAGCACTCAATGAATGGGGCAAGACTGCTAAGTAGATGTACAAATCTTCTCCTTCTATCGGCTTAGATAGGATTGGCATGGTTTCCATATGTCGCAGCAGCTCTCCGGAAGGAGTTTGACAAGCTTAATTTCATTTGAAGTTGTTCTTTCCCCTTTTTAGTACATCAAAGAATGGTAAGCATTTGTCGGTTGCTTTCGAGATGAATTGGCTCAACGCTGCAACTTTTCCGAAGCTTTGCAACTCTTTCACGTTGCTCGTGGCCTCGACTTCTTGTAAAGCGGTAATTTATTCAGGATTTTCTTCGATGCCTCTAGCGCTTACGATAAATCCGAAGAACTTTCCAGAGGCTACCCCAAAGTGACACTTAAGTGGATTAAGCTTCATTACATATTTGCAAAGTACTTCAAACATTTTGACAAGGTTGTCTAGGTGATTTGCAGTTATGCACGATTTAACCAACATATCGTCCACATAAACTTCCATAGTTTTCCAAAACTGATGTTTAAACATGGCGGTATAGCCCTAGATCAATAATGAAACTGGATTTTCATGATCAAGTTCATGCATTATGATCTGGTTGTATCCCAAGTATGCATCCATAAATGATAGCAATTCATGTCCAGCCGTCCCATCCATAACCCGATCAATTCTGCGTAGAGGAAAGTTGTCTTTTAGGCAAGCTTTATTTAGATCCGAGTAGTCGATACAGGTTCACTGTTTCCCATTAACATTTTTGACCAAGACCAGGTAAGATACCCATTTAGGGTAGGTTGCATCGTGGATAAAACCATTCGCCATCAGCTTGCCCACTTCTTCACTTAGCACTTTGGACCGCGCGCTCGGGCCCTAGGTTGCGCCTTTTATCCTTCATTGGCATATACTTGGTATTAATTTGAAGTGCATGGCATGCTATCTCCACCGACACCCCACACATATCGGAATGTGTCGAAGTGAATACATCTAGATTAGCATGAAGAAATTTGATGAGTTCCAATCGCATCTTATTTCCAAGATGCGATCCAATTTTAAGGACCCGTGTTGGATCATCCATATAAATTGGGATAGACATCGTCAATTCTACTGGCAATGTCCATTCCTCCCTTGAAATCTTCCATCTAAGGTCCAAAGCCTTATTGAATATGGTCCCTAAGCCAAGGGTGATTCGGTAGTTGCTAGTCGTAGGTTCACTTATGTGGAGGGTTCTCCCGCATTCTTCCTCTTTTTCCTTATTTTAGACTCACACAGTTCCATGACTTAGCATTCTCTAGTAGCACTTTGGTCTCCTTTGATCATCCCAACTCAGTTTTCTATCGAAAATTCCATAGTTAGACACCATTGCGCTAGTGCAGTTCTAAAATCTGCCAAGGTGGGTCGCCCCAGAAGGGCATTGTAGGCGGAAACTTCATATACGATCATAATGGTTTGGATGAGGGTGACTGTCCAGTTGCCTTCTCCAAGTTCTATGGGCAAGTAAAACATTCCGATGGGTTGTTTGGGTTTGCCAATGAATCCCAGAATATTTATTTGTCGAACGGATACATCTTTCATGTTGATCTTCTTCTGATTAAAGGTGCATTTAAAAAGGTTATTCATAGAACCGCCACTGTCTACCAATACTCGTCGGACCATGGCATGTTCGATTCCTACTGACATGACCATGGGGTCGAGAGTTGGAGCTTCTATCCCTTTAGTATCTCGATTCGAAATAGTATGTCGTCGTTGAAGATTCTATGCTGCCTGGCACGGGTTCCTTCTTCGATCGCAATGCATGCATCTTTCAGAGTGTGCTTTAATGAGCTCACATACTGCTCCATTTCTCCCTAACTTTTCTACACGGGATAGGCCCCTCTAGATATCATTCCAATGACGAGTCTATGGTCAGTCCATTTAGGTCCCTCTTTACTGGTTCCAACTTGATTCCCTTGATCTCCAGGAGCTTGGGGCGCTATGAGTTTGTCAAGATTCATTGGTTTCCTCACATACCGCTGAAGCTTGTTATCCAAAATGAACTCCTCAATCGGGTTCTTCGGGTGGCGACACTCATTCATCTTGTGTTCATGTTTCTTATAGAAGCAAAAGTACTTTCTAGAATGCTTGTACTATTTGGTTGCTTCCTTTTTAGGTGGCTTCTTATACTCTTTTGTCCCTTGTCTCATTAGAAAGAGGTTTTTTGGAGTATCGTTGAGTGGAGTGTATTCTTCAGGCCTCAAACTTTTGAGCCGCTTGCCACTTCCATTTCGCTTGTTGGAAAACCATTGTTCTTCCTTTTCTGATTCCTATTTTTTCCTACATTCCCTTCAGCGGTCCTGGAGGTATTTATGTCGTGGTTTGTTGCCTTACCACTTTTCCCAATGTTATTTGGTTGTAAGTTAGCAGATTTCCTTTCTAATTCGTGCGCCTCTTCCATTCTCAAGCACTGGCTCGCCTTTCGGTTGAAGTCCTTCCTAAGGGTAGGTTGTTTAATTTTGATCGATTTACCGAATTCAGTTTCTGTAACAACCAGATACTTTTAGCCATTCACATCCACACAGGCCTGACTTGAATTGATTAAAATACCGCATTGTAAATAAATTTAGAGCAAATGAAATACAGTCACAGAATCACAGATACAGAAATATCAGAATAACTTGCAGCAGAAATTAAAATACCATAGCAGTTCATGAAGCTACTATAACAAACTCTCAAAACATAATACATAATATCAGTCTGAAAATCATATACAATTGAAATCTCAAATACATAGTAGTTTATAAATACCAGAGCTGAAATAGAACAACTGAAACTGAAAGGGAGCAGATAACTAGACAAGTAGAATCTCTAGGGATTCCCAGCTCCAGAAAAGAAATTCAAAGCTAAGATGTAAATACTCAGGCTGCCCCGAGCGTAAAGTAAAACACAAAACACTCGAGTCAGGACATATATACTTATATAATGTAAACCAACTCAAGTGAACTGTAGTAGTAATGTACAATAACTTAAAGGATGCTTGGAATCGCCCATCCTTTATGGATTAGTTAAACTATAAATTAAATACATCCCGTGGTTAAAATTTCAAAATGGTATTTTATACTTCTAAATCGATATCATTTAAAAATTTAATATCATTTCAAAAATCCATTTCAAAATATCAAAATATCATATATTTTTAAAACCACATTCATTTAATTTAAAATACAATTTCAACACACATTTCGAAATAGTTTACATTTCAAAACAAATTACTTCATTTTAAATCATTAAAATGAAGCTATTATATTTAATAATTAAATTATTAAATTTCCAAAATTTTAATCTTTCAAAGTTCATTTATTCACTTAAATTCATTAAAAAAATAAAAATTTAACTTTCGCAGCATTTTGAAAATGCTACGAAAAGTTACATTTAAAACAATTCAATTTAACAAAAGATAGCATTTAAAAATGTTGTAATAGAGCTACGTTAGTTCGAATAAAAGCTTAGTTAATTTCAGCAACTACAGCACTTACAAAGTGCTATAATAGCCCTTAATTCAATTTAGCCATTTAGTTCATTTCTATCGACTACAGCATTTACAAATGCTGTAATATCCTTTACATTAGAAAATAATAGCATTTCAAAAATGTTGTTAATTAAATTCCAAATATTCGGTATAATTCCTCAAACAATTAAATATTTATTTAAACCATTTTAAACTTATAAAATAGTAAATTTTCACTTTTTAAACAATCATTTAAATACCTTTATATTCATGATTTTATAAAATTAAATATTCAATCAAAAATCAAAATTTAATAATAATTCACATATTAAATTCAAACATTCAATTTCAAAAAAAAAATTAAATTTTTAACTCACTTAAGTTTAAATTTTCAAATATAACTTATTTTCATTTTATTTACTTAACTTAAAATTCATTTTTAAACAAATTTCCAAATTATGCTATATTTCAAAATTCAACTTAAACATTCATTTATTTCACATCTTAATTTATTCAAAAATCATTAATACTTAATAAAAATCATTTAAATTCATTTAAATTCATTTGAATTTTCATTTAAATCTATTTATCATATTTTCCTACTTAATTTAAATTCCATTTATCACCAAATCAAAATTTCCACAATAACTTGTATTTCAAATTTCTAACTTTACCATTAATTTATTTCACTCATAAATTTTTAGAAAATCAATAATACGATACAAAATATCATTTTAAATTAAGTTTTAAATCAAAATATTATAATACTTACATTTCTAAAATACTTTAAAAATTTAGAAAAATGTATTGTAACCACGGGTCGATATATCATTTTCTAGCCTAGGTAAAGTGATATGGATAATATATCATTTTAATCCGTAATTTACAAAGAAAACCTGGGTTTTATCATTTCAAACATGCAGTCCCAAGTAAAATGAAATAATTAAAAATCTTTCAGGCCTATCATTTCTGCCCATAACGATTTTTCCCTATTCTAAAGTCCGTTCGGGTATGTATCATTTCGAACCATAGTGATTTTAATCTAAAGGGAACTTGCAGTGTGATAAAGTAACATAAATAACAGAATAGCATAATATAATAGTAACAGATGGTATAACAGGTGAATAAGCATGGATGAACATCATATAATCATAGCATAGCAGATATAGCATGGTGATATTAGTGTACAAATTCAAATGTGATCAGTTTACTATTATATAAGTATAAAACTGTCTGGTGAGAATAACTCACTGGTATAAGCTGAAGAAAACAACCAAAGTACACAAACCAAGATCCAAAAAGGCACGGTAGCATGACAATGATTCAAAAGTGGGAGAGACAAAGCTAATTGCCTTGTTAGATAACAAACAAAACAAAGTACAATACATAAATTTCAAACCAAACTATTATAAACAAAGCTAGAAATATAAGCACAATACATAGCTAAACTCTTTGCACTTGCATTCAACCACTTATGCTTCAGCTATGGACTGGAAAATCACGGTAATAGGATGGTTTAGGATCAGGTTAAGGTCAAGTTGAGGTCATATAGGTTGGCCATAACAATATATGAAGGAGATGAAGGCATATGTGTGCATCAACACAAACCTACAAGCAACAACATGGATTTCAAGGCCTAAATGGCTTCGGCCAAGCATGGATTGGGCATGGCCTGATCTGGTGAGAGCATGTACACGTGTGGTAGGGTCCTATTCTCAGGTTTTTGCCGGTGGTGGTGGATGGGTCAGCCAAAGTGGTGGTTGAAGTGGTGGCAACAAGGGAAGGCTCGGATGTGAAGTTTTAAGGTGGAGTTTTCATCAATTTTTGGTGGATCATCATCCTATAGGGCTTCGACCATGGATGGTCAGTGAGAAGGAGGAGATGATGGCTGGAGTAGGTGGTGGTAGAGGCGGCCAAGGTGCTGGAGTTGGCAGGCTGAACAACATGAAGGTGAAGTCAAGTGCAAAATTAACAAAACAAGTATAAAAAGTGAAAAGAAAAGAAGAAATTTTACCAAAACTCTTGTACAGGATGATGGCCGAAATTTTCTAGGATTGAGAAGTTTTCCTTTCATGTGAAAAAGAAATGAAATGGTTGGCTGAACAAAGGAGTATAAGGCAGCCAATTGAATTGATGCATTGGTTTGTGAAAAGGTAAGTGCATGTGAAAAGACTAGGAATAAAAAGGGTCACAAACTATTCATATTTCCATAATTCTTTTTAAATTTTTAAATACATGTAAAATACTAATAAATACAGAAACAAACATGAAAATATAATGAACAAACAAAATAAATAAATAAATTTTAAATAAATATAATTAAATTAAGAAAATAGCCTTAAAATTGGAAACTAGGCTTTAAAAATAGAAAATAAATGCATAAACTTTGGAAAAAATTTATCTTCACTATAAAAATATTTAAAAAAAATATATATAAATAACATAAAATATTTCACATATATATAAATTAGAACAAGATATGACAATAAAACTATTATTTATTAAAATAAACAATATTGTTGAATAAATCAATTTATACACAATATTGTAAAAAGCATAACTTTCTCAATATAAATCATATTTCAACGAAACGAAAAGTCATATTCTTGAAATTAAATTTATTTTCATAAAAAAAGATAAAATTCTAATATTTAAATTTAAATTTAAAAGTCAAAGTTTGACCAGATTGACCAAAAATCCACTTTTCTAGAAAATATTTTTTATATTCAGGTTTGGAATTATAATTCACACAAAATCAAAATTTATATTTAAAATAAAAAAATTTATTCATTTTAATAAATATAATAAAGTTTTTAAATCAGGATTTTCAATTTAAATAATTAAAAAAATCACAAAATACTGGGTTGTTACTCTCTACCCCACTCAAATCTTTTCGTCCTCGAAAAGAACGAACAAGGATAATAAGGAAAAGCATGATAGACAAATAGTACCTGGAAAAAAAACTTCGAATTCGGAGCACAAATTCTCTCCTCCGTCTCCCACGTACAATCTCTCTTATCAGTACCCTATTGCTTCGATCAAACTAACAGATTTGCTTCTTAGCTGCTCTGTACCTCTGTCGACAATACAAAGTAGCTTACTCTCGACAGTCAGATTTAGGCTAAATATCCAAACTATCAAGAGCAGAAGGCTTGAAAAAAAAGAGATAGGTCAAGAAGATACTAGAGGAATGTGAGACATGGAATACATCATGCACTCTAGAAAGTTTCTCAGGAAAATCCAAACGATAAGCCAAAGAACCAACTCTTTCCACAATGTAGAATGGACCCTCGAAGAGGAAAAAGGTAGGAATAGCTAGAAGGGAAAATAGGTTAAAAAACAAGGATGAACCATTATTTTAAAACAATATAAATTTCAATTCAAAATTTTACAACAATTTTAAACATTTAATAATATACATTCTATAATATGATGAATAGTCGTTTGATTCAAATTTGATAGTTCAAAGTAAACAATATTTAAAATATTTTAAATTATTTAGAAAAGTAAAATAAATGATCAAAATATCCTTTATATAATACTTTATCAAAATACTTTTGTAACTCGATGTCTTAACAAGTTTACTTTCGTTCCTGTAGACACTGGCTATGCGTTGATCAGGCGCAAAGCTAGAATTCTTCAGGTACATGGTAGACTTGTTTCAACACCCAGTGAAAATACTGGAAAACCCTTTAAAAACAAATATGGAAAGTACAATCCAAAAAAAACAACCAAACGAAAACATGTCGATCATGGATCGCGGATACACAATGGTTACGTCTGGATCCCCCATGAAACATTCCTACCCGTAGGCTGACTACCGCAGCTCTACGATTACGCCATGAAGACTGGTAGTACTACAGATACACAATGGTCACGGCTCAATCCCCCAGGAAACATATGTACCCTTAGGCTCTCGCAGCCCCTGTGGATTACGCTACCAAGCGACCCAGTAGATCACAGATACACAATGGTTACACCTGGATCCCCCAGAAAACAATTGTATCGTTAGGCTCTCGCAGCCCCTGCGAATTACGCTATGCAGTCGCGCTCGTTTGACCATGGAGATGGCCATGGAATTCGATGGACACTCGTGTATCATATCTGAAAAACCAAAATCAAAGAGAATAATATCGATAGAATGAATCCACAGTGTGGCTGCAAAGCGGATATCAAGCAGAAGGCACTTTCCATATCTTTACTTCGAAAATATGTATCATATAGTACCCTTTTCAAATCACTTTTAAATATCATACTTATACAAAGTCCATCATATATAAGATTCCATTTTCAAATTAAATACTTCCCAAAATCAATAGTATATCAAATCACACTTATATAGACTTTGATTATATAAGATTTCTCTTCCTAAATTGAGTACCTTTAAAATCAACAGTTTCAAATCACTTCATACTTATACAAATCAATTTTATATAAGTTCGACAACTCCCAAATCAAGTATTTAATAAAACAAGGTTCTCAATTTCAATTCCTTTCAATGGCAATTCAGTTCCAAAATCATATATGATTTCACCAAATCATTTCTTCGTAATTAAATATATTAAGTTTCAAAGTTTCTTAAACAACAGATTTAGAAAATAATCCAAATTTCCAAATCAAAAAATTTTAGGTCAAACAAATTCGTTTCCATTTCAAACATATATTCACTTTCAAAAATCGTAATACTTTCAAAGTTACAAATCTTTCGAAACCAAAATACTTGAAATCATTACACTTTGAAATCATAACCTTTCGAAATCATATATTTGAAATCATAAAGCATTCCTTTAATTCTTTTCATTTCACAAATTTATTCAATTAAACCAAATCTAAAATTTCTAATTTTAATTCAATTTAAACCATCAGTTTCAATTCAATTTAGTTTTCCAACAAAACCATTTCAAATAAAGATTTGATCCACAAAATTAACTATTCAATCTCTAATATATTTCAAAGCTTAAATATACCATATTCCAAAACTAAATTTTATAACTTCATTTATCTCAAATTTTACTTCATTTTTACTTAGTTTTGAAATATTCATTTCATAAATCCAATATTTTTAAATAAACTCAAATTACAGGTAAACCAAATATCCTTTCATACAAATATAAACTTCAAATATTCATTTATCAAAATCAATTATCATTTCAAATTCACATTCTTTATCAAAATAAAGATTAAATCATTTCCAAACCAATCAATCATCAAAATATCTAAAATGGCTACTAAGTTTAAAAATATCCCTTTTAAAACCATCAGACTATTTATTTCTATATGAAAAATCCAATTTACCATTGGAAAGATTATTATTCTATATGTATACTTTATTCAAAACATTTCAAATCGGTATTTCATACTAGTATAATTCAAAATAGTCTCATTTATTTCACTCAACAAACAGTTTCAAACTTATATAAATCATATTACTTTATACTTTAATCATACCAAACTAAACTTATATTCTTTATCAAATACCCTATTCCCTTCGAAATTATTTAGCTTTGAAAAGTTAACCTTGATTTGGAAGTGCTCGAATCTTCAAAATCGTCGAAGAAATCATATTAAAAATTCAAAAGTTGGAAATCACCAACAAATCAATAAATCAATTCCAATAGATAAGGTTATACCAAAACAATCTGAAACTCGAGGACTGAACATCGGCTTACTTTAAATCATTTCAAATACACACACACACACACACACACACACACACATATATCTTTCGAATATCAAACCATACTTCAAAATATAAAATCGAAATTTGGTTTCACAAAATAACTCGCATAGTAAAGCTACTAGAGTGGCCTCTCTCCCCACTCAGAAACTCGAAAATCAAT
Organism: Allium cepa; assembly: GCA_030765085.1. Taxonomy (NCBI): domain Eukaryota; kingdom Viridiplantae; phylum Streptophyta; class Magnoliopsida; order Asparagales; family Amaryllidaceae; genus Allium; species Allium cepa. Next base: position 835,371,639 of record CM060941.1, read on the forward strand.
GTTGATGATGCATGCATTCATTACCGAAATTATTTTCCAGTGACATAAGTGGATTCTGGACTTTTTACTTTCTAGAAACTTCTTTGAAATCTCTTAAAAATCAGTGGAATTCATTCGAATACATTTGAAACATTCTTATTTGGGGAATATCTTTAAATCATATTATTATTATATATTTTCCAAAATCTTAAAACCGATTTCATAACACCGGAGTATGATTCCTCGAAATTCAAAGTCAAAACCTTTTAGTTATAAATCATTTTTTTATATAAGTTAAATTCTTATAAAATTTTCAAATCCTTTCAAAATATCAAATTTTCATTTTTAAAAGGTATATAATCCTTTCAAAACTTCAAATTTTCAAAGAAAGAAAAATATATAATCCATATCGAAAACATTTTAATTTTTGTATATAGAATATGGCCATCCTTATCAAAATAATAATTTCAATGTATGCACAAATTCAAAATAAAATCAAACACAAATTTTTAAGGGATTCTTCAAGTATGGATTTCAAAACAAATAGAGATTAGAATTTCAGATCATACGAAAATAGGAGCACAAATATCTTTAGTTTGACAACTTCAGCTAAGCAAAAGATATAATAGAGTTCATGGATGAAATCTAACAACCACTGATAACAAACAGATCCACAGAATACCACCCTACATAAACAAAGCATCGGTATTAATTCTACCGGGTGGTACTTTAAAGGGTCGAGAAAACTCCCCATCAATACACCCACAACTTCTACATTTCTGGCATAAATGCAACACATTCCCATCTTCCTTCTCGAACTGTGGATACACAGCTTTCCTTCCATGTTGTCTCTCAAGGTAATCTCAGGCTATGTGCCCAAACTTCCTACAATGGTAGCAAATGGTTGATAGGCCAATTGATGCAGTGGGAGCAGATTTCACTTTATTCACCTTCTGGCAGTGTTAGCGCCAAAATTGGTCACTAACACCCAAATCCAGATGAAAGCACCAAATCCCAATCACAGCTCACAGAGAGTAATAATATGAAGAACAGTTAAAATCAAAATGAAATCAGTAAAGAACAACATATTTTATAGTGGTTCGGCTAACTCCAGCCTACGTCCACTCCAGAAGTTTTCTTTTTATTGATGTAATAATCCATTACGGTTACAATGTGGTAGACTTGTCTTAGTCTTAGAAAGAAAAAAGTAAGAGAGCGGAAAGAAGAAGAAGCATTCGTCCCATCTGGAGACCCACGTGCTGTATTTATAGGCAAAACCAGGTTGTTGGGCCTTCTGAGTAGTTTGGGCCCACCAAGGTACCGAGGTGTCGAGGTATGGAGCTACCAAGGTATCGAGGAATGGATCTACCGAGGTATGGATCTACGAAGGTATGGATCTACCGAGGTATGGAGGTATGGATCTACCGAGGTATGGAGGTATGGATCTACCGAGGTATGTCGAATGACCCATCCAATGCCGAACGAGATTTATGCCAAACCTCCACCATGCTGAACCATGTTTAATGCCGAACCATGTTTTCTAGACCCAAATTATAGTCGGTTCATTTTTATCCAATCATATTTCCATCTTCCAAGCATGTTGCGTCATCCATCCATCCAGTCGACTGAATCCATCGTACATCATCCTCGACGCACGCGTAGTCAATTAAGTTAAATATGCAAATCCATGGCCTTGCCAAAATGCGGGTTAACACTTGCCCCCCAAAACATACCTTGCTGTTGGAAGGTGTGTGTTGAATAGCCTCAAATTCAATATCCGAAGTCCATGTTTCATCCATATCCAATAACCCATAACCGACTTTAGGACCTCTCCGGGTCAATATCCAAATCCTCTGCCGTTCATAGCCGATATCCATATCCGTAACCTCTCCGGGTTCTTGTCAAGCACAATCCACACCTGATGACCATGATCATGTGTCCCTGAATGTTGAGTATTGCCGTGGCTTAAGTCCTAAGCCGAATCCTGGTCGCTCCGGACCATTGCCGAGCATTGTCCATACTCGACGACTTGAAATAGTAACCGATAATATATGGCCTAAAATCCTAGGCCGAATCCTGGTCCCTCCGGACCCTTGCCGAGCATAGTCCATACTCGACGACCTGAAGTAGTAACCGATGTTATAGGGCCTAAGTCCTAGGTCGAATCCTAGTCTCTCCGGACCCTCGCCGAGCATAGTCCATACTCGACGACCTAAAGTAGTAACTGAAGAGATGGGGCCTAAGTCCTAGGCCGAATCCTGGTCTCTCCGTACCCTTGCCGAGCATAGTCCATACTCGACGACCTGAAGTAGTAACCGATGACATGGGGCCTAAGTCCTAGGCCGAATCCTGGTCTCTTCGGACCCTTGCCGAGCATAGTCCATACTCGACGACCTGAATAAGTCAATTCACCGCGTTTGGACGAAAAGACTAACCCCTTGCCGGGTACAATCCATACCCAACGACCGTTTACCAAAAACCAGATAAAAATCCATCAAAAGCCAATCCAAAACCCAAATCAAATTAGAAAACAAAAAATACATATCGAAAATCCAAACCAGTATCCAAACCAATATTCAAACCAGGAAACAAATAGAATCAAGAGTTCGAACCAAACTCCAAAACCAAACCAGAAAAATGGGAATCCAAATCAGGAAACAAACAAAACGAGGAGTTCAATCCAAATTCCAAAACAGAATCAAAAAAGAAAATATCCGAGCCAAAATGGCAAACCAAAAAATCAACCAAATCGAGAGTTCAATCCAAACTCCAAAACCATATCAAAGAAAAATAAATGTCACAAATACGAAAGAGGGAACAAAAGTTTGCAGAAAAATAGAAAGAAAGTAGGATTTCATAGACTCAAGTAGCACAGTTTTTTGTCATCTCAGAGCACGCCTAGGGACCGTCCTCAATCATGTATGAGTGTAAGTGACCTAGCCGCATTACTTTGAGTTCTATTACTTATTCAAAACCATAAACCTGTTTAGTTGATAATGAGCTGTCGTTGCCCAGATCCAGTGCCATCTCCGTTTAAGGTAGGTGGTAGTCTTTCTATAGATCGGTCCAGCATTTCCTGGTGGTATGCCCCCGTGTCTAGATCCATCCGGATTGATAGCCGTCTGCTGATTGGGGGTTGCCCCCTGTTGAGCCATTCCCTCTGCTTGCTGGTTGAGCGTTTCAAATCCATCTCCATGGATCTGAGCCCCTGCCTTTCCTGCTCGTGCAAATTGTCTGAGAAGAGCCTGCATCATCTCCTCTTGTCTTTTCACCATGGCTTCCATTTCCTTTCTGGTGATGTAAATGGATGCTCCACCTGCTCCATTTCCAGAGGAACCCTCTTGACTTCCCTCCTGATTGCTCCTCTCTATCACTAGCTTCCTTGCTGATGGTCTAGCCATTTCTCCTTCAAATCCAAGTTCCTAGCTCCAAAATCCCTGAGTGCTTGCCTTCTCAGCGGAAGCACCAAAATGTTAGCGCCAAAATTGGTCACTAACACCCAAATCCAGATGAAAGCACCAAATTCCAATCACAGCTCACAGATAGGATGTATGTAGAGACTAATAATATGAAGAACAGTTAAAATCAAAATGAAAGCAGTAAAGAAAAATAGATTTATAGTGGTTCGGCTAACTTCGGCCTACGTCCACTCTAGAAGTTTTCTTTTTATTGATGTAATAATCCATTACAGTAACAATGTGGTGGATCTATCGAGGTATGGAGGTATGGATCTACCGAGGTATGGAGGTATGGATCTACCGAGGTATGGAGGTGTGGATCTACCGAGGTATGGATCTACCGAGGTATGCCGAATGACCTATCCAATGCCGAACGAGATTTATGTCGAACCTCCACCATATTGAACCATGTTTAATGCCGAACCATGTTTTCTGGACCCAAATTATAGTCGGTTCATTTTTATCCGATCATATTTCCATCTTCCAAGCATGCTGCGTCATCCATCAATCTAGTCGACTGAATCCATTGTACATCAGCCTCGACGCACGCGTAGTCAATTAAGTTAAATCCGCGTATCCATGGCCTTGCCAAAAGGTGGGTTAACAGGCAACGGCTTGGAAAGTGTCCCTTCTCCCGGCATTTAAAACAGAAAATCTTGGACCGAAACCGTTTGCCCTCCAACCATTTTACCCTATTTCTCTTCCTACGCATGTCTGCATAGCGTCCCTTCTCATGACACCGATAACAAACAACATGGTCATAAGGACCAGGTCCTGCCCTTTCCTTCCACAGCCTTTCCCACTCCTTGATAGCTTCCTCCCGCTCCTTACGGGCAAGTGCTCTTCATGCCCAATGAGCTGCTTTCTGCTCTTTTGATTTTGCCATATCCAAAATAACTTCCTATCATCAAAGAGTTCGGATCAACAAGATAGGAATAAAAATTCTAATGAATCCAAACAAAAGGATTATTAACAAGGTGGATACAGAAGGGGTGAAGTTTAGAAAATCATGATTTCAAAATAAGAAAAATTTGTATCAAAATAATCTTTGAAAATCCTTTAAAAATCATTTGGAAATTATTTTATACTTTGAAAATACGTTCTCTCACAAAGAAAGGATTATGAGATTGATTTCACTCATTCTAAGGTATTTCTACCCTATCTCTAATGAGTTTTTGCTCCGCAGTCTATGGTTTGCCTAAAACCAAAGTTCTCATACCAACTATAAAAACCAGATACTTTCAGCCATTCGCATCCACACATGCCAAACTTGAATTGGTCAAAATACCGCATTGTAAATAAATTTGGAGCAAATGAAATACAATCACAGAATCACAGACACAGAAATATCAGAATAACTCGCAGCAGAATTAAAATACCATAGTAGTTCATGAAGCTACTATAACAAACTCTCAAAACATAATGCATAATATCAGTCTGAAAACCATATACAATAGAAATCTCAAATACATAGCATTTTATAAATACCAGAGCTGAAATAGAACAACTGAAGCTGAAAGAAAGCAAATAACTAGACAAGTAGAATCTCCAGCGATTCCTAGCTCCAGAAAAGAAATCCAAAGCTAAGTTGTAAATACTCAGGCTGACCCGAGCGTAAAGTAAAACACAAAACACTCGAGTCGGGACATATATACTTATATAATGTAAACCAACTCATGTGAACTGTAGTAGTAATGTACAATAACTTAAAGGATGCTTGGGATCGCCCATCCTTTAAGGATCAATTAAACTATAAATTGAATACATCCCGCGGTTAAAAGTTCAAAATGGTATTTTTTACATCTAAATCAAATATCATTTAAAAATTCAATATCATTTCAAAAATCCATCACAAAATTTAAAAATATCATATCTTTTCAAAACCGCATTCATTTAATTTCAAAATACCATTACAACACACATTTCAAAATAGTTTATATACCAAAACAAATTACTTCATTTTATTCATTAAAATGAAGTTATTATACTTAATAACTAAATTATTAAATTTCCAAAATTTTAATCTTTCAAAGTTCATTTATTCACTTAAATTCATTAAAAAAATAAAAATTCAACTTTCGCAGTATTTTGAAAATGCTATGGAAAGTTACTTTTGAAACAATTCAATTTAACAAAAGACAACATTTAAAAATGCTGTAATAGGGTTACTTAGTTCAAATAAAACCTTAATTAATTTCAGCAACTACAGCACTTATAGAGTGCTATAATAGCCCTTAATTCAATTTAGCCATTTAGTTCATTTCAATCGACTACAACATTTACAAATGCTGTAATATCCTTTACATTAGAAAATAATAACATTTCAAAAATGTTGTTAATTAAAATCCAAATATTCAATATAATTTCTCAAACAATTAAATTTTTATTTAAACCATTTTAAACTTATAAAATCATAAAATTTCACTTTTTAAACGATCATTTAAATACCCTTATATTCATGATTTTATAAAGTTAAATATTCATTCAAAAATCAAAATTTAATAATAATTCACATATTAAATAAAAACATTCAATTTAAAAAAAATTATTTAAATTTTTAACTTAACATGTAAGTTTAAATTTCCAAATATAACTTATTTTCATTTTATTTACTTAACTTAAAATTCATTTTTAAACAAATTTCATAAATTTCCAAATTAAGCTATATTTCAAAATTCAACTTAAACATTCATTTATTCCACATCTTAATTTATTTAAAAATCATTAATACTTTATAAAAATCATTTAAATTCATTTTAATTTTAATTTATATTTATTTATCATATTTTCCTACTTAATTTAAATTCCATTTATCACCAAATCAAAATTTCCAAAATAACTTATATTTCTAATTTCTAACTTTACCATTAATTTATTTCACTTATAATTTTTTATAAAATCAATAATACTTTAAAAAAATCATTTTTAATTAAGTTTTAAATCAAAATATTATAATATTTACATTTATAAAATACTTTAAAATTTTAGAAAAATACATTTTAACCACTGGTCTGTATATCATTTTCTAGCCTAGGTAAAGTGATACGGATAATATATCATTTCAATCCGTGATTTACAAAGAAAACCCAGGTTTTATCATTTCAAACCCGCAGTCCCAAGTAAAATGAAATAATTAAAAATCGTTCAGGCCTACCATTTCAACCCATAACGATTTTTTCCTATTCTAAAGTCCGTTCGGGTATGTATCATTTCAACCCATACTGATTCTAATCTAAAGGGAACTTGAAGTGTCATAAACTGATATAAATAACAGAATAGCATAATATAACAGTAATAGATGGTATAACAGGTGAATAAGCATGGATGAACATCATATAATCATAGCATAGCAGATATAGCATGGTGATATGAGTTAACAAATTCAAATGTGATCAGTTTACTAGTCATATAAGTATAAAACTGTCTGGTGAGAATAACTCACTGGTATAAGCTGAAAACAACAACCAAAGTACACAAACTAAGATCCACAAAGTCACGATAGCATGACAATGATTCGAGAGTGGGAGAGCCAAAGCTAATTGCCTTGTTACAAAATAAACAAAACAAAGTACAATACATAAATTTCAAACCAAACTATTATAAACAAAGCTAGAAATATAAGCACAATACATAGCTAAACTTTTTGCACTTGCATTCAACCACTTGTGCTTCAGCTATGGAATGGAAATACACTGTAATAGGATGGTTTTGGGTCCGGTTAAGGTCAGGTTGAGGTCATATAGGTTGGCCATAACAATATATGAAGGAGATGAAGGCATATGTGTGCATCAACACACAACTACAAGCAACAACATGGATTTTAAGGCCTAAATGGCTTCGGCCAAGCATGGATTGGGCATGGCCTGATCTGGTGAGTGCATGTACAGGTGTGGTAGGGTCCTATGCTTAGGTTGTGGCAGGTGGTGGTGGATGGGTCGGCCAAAGTGGTGGCAGCAAGGGAAGGCTCGGCTGTGAAGTTTTAAGGTGGAGTTTTCATCAATTTTTGATGGATCATCATCCTATAGGGCTTCGGCCATGGATGATTATTTGGAAGGAGGGGATGATGGGCGGAGTAGGTGGTGGTAGAGGCGGCCAACGTGCTGGAGTTGGCAGGCCGAACAACATGAAGGTGAAGGTAAGTGCAAAATCAACAAAACAAGTATAAAAAGTGAGAAAAAAAAGAAGAAATTTTACCAAAACTCTTATACAGGATGATGGCCGAAATTTTCTAGGGTTGAGAAGTTTTTCATTCACATGAAAAAGAAATGACATGGTCGGCTGAACAAAGGAGTATAAGGCAGCCAATTGAATTGATGCATTGGCTTGTGAAAAGCTAGGTTAATGTGAAAAGACTAGGAACAAAAAGGGTCACAAACTATTCATATTTCCATAATCCTTTTTAAATTTTTGAATATATGTAAACTAATAAATACAGATAAAACCCGAAAATATAATGAATAAAAGAATTTAAATAAATATAATTAAATTAAGAAAATAGCCTTATAATTGGAAACTAGGCTTTAAAAATAGAAAATAAATGCAATGAACTTTGGAAAATTTTTATCATCACCATAAAAATATTTAAAAAATAAAATATATACATAACATAGCATATTTCATATATATATAAACTAGAATAAGATATGTCAAATAAAAAAATTATTTATTAAAATAAACAATATTGTTGAATAAATCAATTTATACGCAATATTGTAAAAAGCATAACTTTCTCAATATAAATCAGATTTCAACGAAACAAAAAGAAGTATTCTTGAAATTAAATTTATTTTCATAATAAAAAATAAAATTAAAAAATTTAAAAGTCAAAGTTTGACCAGATTGACCAAAAATCCACTTTTCTGGAAAATGTTTTTTATATTCATGTTTGGAATTATAATTCACACAAAATCAAAATTTATATTTGAAATAAAAAAATTTATTCATTTTAATAAATATAATAATGTTTTTAAATCAGGAGTTTCAATTTAAGTAATTAAAATAAACAATTAAAATAATGAGAAAATACTGGGTTTTTACAGTTTAGGGATGAATTGCCTAGACTAAGGCCATGAAAACCATATTCTCATTCAGATCACTTACTTTAGTTATCATTGTGTTGAAAAGATTCATGAAAGACTTTAGAGATTCATTCCATCCCTGGAATAGGCCTATTAAGGACATTACATCTTTTGGTTGTGCCATATGAAGTCTAAATTAATTGAGGAATCTTGTTACTAATTGATTGAAGGTGGAGATGGATTTTGGCGGAAGCTTGGTGGTGAACTACATGGAAACAATTCCCTCTATAAAAATCGAGAAATATCTACATCGAACGACATCTGAAGCATTTGCTCCATCCTCCTTCCATCGCAAGACGGAATAGTGGCCATAGTGAAATTTGCGGGGTACCACTTATTCAGAATGTCATCAGTGAAAGGAGTCTGACTTGGAGCAGATCCCCATTCATCATCCATTCTATCCTTACTTTCATCCATTAATTGGTTGACCACGTCTGTGATATATGCCTTCGATGTCCAGTAATCTAGGGGTCAGTTGTCAGTGACTACACTAAGTGTTTGATTTTGCAAATGATCTTGTGAGTGGGCTGAAACCTAGGCTCTCTTGTCGTTAGGAGAGCCACTCGCTCAGCGTTTAGTCGGCTTGCGGTTAGCCAGATGGGTGTAGTTTCGATTTCTATGGCTTCATTGAATGCATTGGTATTTCCTTCCAACTTATCGTCGTCAAGTCGCTCACCATCTTCTGAGTCGAATGGTCCATGGCTATATTTTCCCATGTGGTTTTCGCTCCAAGATTCAAGTTTGTAGTAGGTTGCCTCATAGTTGGTGGAATGTTTGTGTTTCATTCCATATTAATTCCTATGGTTCAACCTATCACTCCTTTCAGCTGCTACTTTCTATTTCTCCTATTTAGGCCGGAGATAGAAGAATTTTCTTGTTCCATGGTGGTCGCGGGCTTTGTCATGGTTCTTGAAGCAGCATGTGGCTGTAAGGCCATAGAGCATTCAATTTTTCCAAAGAGCTCTTTCGCTATTTTACGTCTTCTACTTAATTTGATCAACCATTTCATTTAATTCATTCCTAGTGACAACTTCATGTTGAATAGAGGATTCTGGCGCCTGATCTCCTGTGTTGGCATCATTGACTTCAATTTGCTAAGGTTGATCTCTTCTCCAGCAATCACAGCTCCTATGGATCTTCCACAAGCAGTTCTCCCTCTTCCCGATGTCATTAATTCTCGGTAGTAGATTTTCTAAGCAGAGATTAAGGATCTCACTTCTGAACCTATCTGACCCAAAGTGGATAGCTAGATCTAAGCCTGAGTTCAATTCTTAGTGAAAGCACCAAATGTTAACCCAAAATGGATCAACGCCCTGGGTTGAGTGTGAAAGCACTACCTCTTTTTATCAAGGAAAATAAAATAGAAACAAGGAATAATAACTTATGCTTGGTAGATAACAATAATATTAGCAATAAACAAACTCAGCTAATAATAGAAATAATGACACCTTAAGTCTTGTTTTGGTCAATAATATTGCACACGACCATTCTGATTCACTGCTTTTTATAGGAAACTAGCATATGTTTAGAATTTTTATTAGGAAATAATAATGTGCTCATTTGCTTATTTGAGTTAAATGTAGGTATTTGATAGCTCTTGATTCATTTTTGGTTCTTTTCATGTTCATTTTTCTGTGGAATGTTAGCAAACTCGCTAATATTGCTAAAAAGTATGTTTTAATGCTTAATAGGTTTATATGTTATGCAATGTATACATTTATAAGATATATGTGTAAATATTTGGATATTTTACTCATGCGGGTGTCTGTGATTGATATATTGTTATTATGATCATGTTTCGATCATATATATCTATTTCTTGTTTTTGGGATTCTTCCCAGTGCTAGCCACATAAAGGAGACTATGCCAACTTTTTTCTGAAATTTAGACATCTAGAATATGTTTGATTAGAGATCTTTAGCAATAGTTTTTCCTAATGTCGATACTTCATTTTCCAATTTTATTCATGTTTACATTTATATACATTTCTAATATGGATATTTATTTCATTTGTGGGTGAAAGAATGAACGATTTGAGGTTTTTCTTCTTTTTGATGCACATAATTAGCTACTTATTTTTTGTGTAACATTAGCAATAATTTTCTCATTTATGCTTAATAGAATATTATGTTGTTAAAACTGCGGATGTTATATGTATGAATATTAGATTATGTATAATACAATGTGTTATATTTTTATTTTTAATATTTGACATAATTTTCATTATTTAAATATTTAAATGGTTTTATGTTTTATAAATATTCTTAATGCTTCATTTTGATATGTTGAGGGACGAAGAAGATTTTAAAAATGTAGAAAAAAATTCGTAACACTTAGGAAATGCTATAGAAAGCTTATAAAAAGTGTAATTAAAGTAAAATAATTATAGCACTTTGTTATTTTATAAATAGTTCAATAATTATTATAGCGTGTCCATTTATAGTCTTTATTAAATCGCTACAAAAAATTAAAATAGCTGATAAAAGAGTTATATAAGATGATTTTTTATTGTGGTTTATTTTGTGTTATAAATAAGAATAATATTTTTTGATTTGTTGAGCAAACTCAAGGCCAAAATGAGATTAGGACAAGGAACCATATGTTAGGAGTTCTATATGATGCAATCGGTAATGAATTATCCATCATTTGTGAGGCTATGACTTGTTGAACAAACTCAAGGCCAAAATCCCAAGACATACGAGTCTTGACACCCACTAGAGATGTAAAACCTCAAAAATTTGGTATTAGCTATTTTCTTAGTTTAATTATATAATTGGGCTCCAAAAATGAAAATTGTCCAAATAATGGAATTTAATTGTGAAACTTGCATCCTTGCATTCATGGGGAAATTCTGAGCAACTTTTACATTTGGAGTTTTGCGATCAGAGTTCAAATGAAAACGATATGGACAAAAAATGAATTTGGAAAAAAATAATTAGATTAGAAAAATTAAAGATTGTATAATAATTCCCAAGATCCATAAATCGACACTTTCATTGCTGTCGGTCGACATGTAGTGGTCGACCGTGCCATGAAGCGATCGACTGATTGGGATTGTGGCGATCAGGGTTTGACTTTGCCAAACGTCCCAAATTTAATATATTTTAATCAAACAGCTTGGATTGGTTTGAGTACCTATAAATTTAGGTCTAGCCCTCTCTTCTCTTCTTATATTCTTGTGGAAACAGTAGCAAAGCTCCATCATTTTCTCTTCTCCGCTATTTTCTTCATTAAAAAATATAATATACACACACACACATATACATATATACAAAATGGAGAAGAATAGAAATCAAATAAGAGAAGAAGAAGAGTGAATCAAAACTATGCGACAATAAGGTTATATATATACATACATATATATATATATATATTTGTATTTATATATTTATATTTCTCTTAAATCCTAAATCTCTTCTCAAATCTATAATTATAATACATGTATATACCCTTTTTACATATATTTCTTGGAATAAGAAGGAATTAAAGTTGAATCAAAGGTTTTACTTCAAATTTGGAGATTTGGAACGCTTTTAGAAGGTGAGTGAGAATTTATATATTTTTTATGATTTTGAATCTATTCTATTGACTTACATTTGGTTGTTATGCCTAAATCAATAATATTAATAAATTTTAGGCTCAAACTAGCGTAGAAAATTATTGCCTACATATTCTTGTTTTGGATATGATTGGAATAATTGCTACACCCAGATCTGAAAATCAATCACAAAAGTTATAGATATGAATATTGATTTGATTAAAATTTATTCCAATTCTAAAATTTGGTTGTAGATTATTAGTATGATTTAGATTTTCACCCTAATTATGTTGAATTAAGAATTTCCCATAGCTTAGTTTGTAGGAAGAATGTTCGACTGATTTTTATAAATTTGTTTGTGCTTCCAAACTTCATAGAAAGTGCAGTATTTGATTTAACAAGGAATTTATGCAAATGAAAAGGAAGAGAAATGTGAAGTACAGATTTATTTTTCTCAGTTTACACTGTCTATTCCCATAAAAAGAAATAATCATTTCTTTTAATTTCAAACAAGGCAAATCTTTACTTTTATTCTTGATCTACTGTTATAAACTAATTTATGGAAATTACAACGGAGAATCTTCCTAAAAATATAATTTCAGCAAATTAAATATGGAAAAGAATATTCTAGTCAAAGATTTGTGACTAGAATATATTTTGTAGAAGTAGGTATTTATACATATTTATACAAGCTAATAAATATGATGATTTGTGCATTACATTCATTTAGGATATTAGTTATACATAGTAATCATGTTGATTTGTGGATAGGAAGTAGGAAGGAAAGTGGAGAAAGATTGTAACTCCAATTAATGGGTAATAAATGTGAAATGAATTTGGGAGTTACAACTTACAAATCATCAATAGAGTAAATGGATTAATAGGACTGATAAATAAAGAAGTTAGATTAATAAGTAAGGAATAGTTAGAAAGAGATTACTAATTGGAAATTAGTAAATATATAAATGTCTTCGGAAACGTCCTTAGGATGGTAGTTTTTTATCAAGGACAAATTGACATTTATGGAAGAAGTAAATAAAGGGGATTTATGGGTGATTGTGTATTTAAGGCAAATTATATAGCCATGGATAAATAAAAGGAGGTTAGTAAGCTAATACCAATATCCAATTTAGGATGATAAAGCTTAGCAATAATAAAGCATAGTATAATATGGCTAAATTTATTAAAGACTAGTATAATTAGTTGGACTTAGTAGGTTGGGATACAAGGTCAATAGATTTTCACAACGGAAGTCTGCGCTTCACTTTGAGGATACCAGTAGTTATGTACACTTTCTATTGATTTGAGACATCTTTAACCATATGACCCCTAGAATAAGTAATTAAGATTAAAGATTAGGACACGAGGCAGTAAGGTGACACAATAAAAGTCTGGCCTTCACTCAGAGGCTACCAGCAATTGTGTACACTTATTACTGATGTGGGTCATCACCAATCATATGATCTATGGGAAACGGTTATGGAAATAATAGGATCTGCTTAGAGATTAGAGTTATTAAGTGTTTGTATGAGGGCTCTCTTTTTTCCTAATTAAAAAGTATTAAATGGTTTGAATTATCGGTTAGGAGCAGTAGTGGATACCTCGGAAACGGTCCACTTCGAGTTTGTGGTATTAAGTGACTGATTTGGGGTCCGCCACTCCCCCATAAAGAAGTCTTACATGTCGGTGATATTTCAAGCGATGTCAGCTAGGCAATACCAGTAAGGAGTCTTCCTTTGGGGGTTAAGTATTAAATGACAAAGGCCTACCTAGAATATAGGTATTAAATGGTTAGTGGCCAGTCTAGTCCTTGTTATGAAGTATTAAGTGATTTGGGTACTATCTCTCATATGGCTGAGTCTTTAATGACGATAGACGAGTTAGTGGTATGGCTATTATGTACTATAGAGCCATAAATAGTGGTCAAAGATCTCTGTAGCTAGGACCAATATACCAACGATGATGATGTTAGGAGCTCGATTCATATTTGGAAGTATTAAGTGGTTGATAGACTTACGTCATTATTTTATAACTTGGAAAGGGTGGGTGGGTGAATTGTGCTAGTTAGGAATATTGTATGTGCAATATTAGGTTAATTTGGTTAATCTTAGAATAGCCGACATAATTATTAAATGAAAACTAATTGGTATAAATTTATGTTATGGACACTATATAGATTTTCCAATCACCAGAACATTGTTCTAATCCCCTCCATATTACAACCCATAGGATAGATTTATCGGAATAGGTCACTGGAGTTGGATGTGATTTATTGTTGGAGAAGTCTTCTTTTTTCTCATGTTCAATGCTGATGTGACAATCTAATATACAAGGAATACTATTAATTCTAATGTAGTAGCAATGGTCAGTATTATATCATATTATTGCTTCTACTGTGAGTTTATATTTTTATCAATCTATGATGATGCTTATGCTTATTTGCAGATAACAAATCCAACGATATATGATTTGACGGACTTGGATTTCGATTTCTTTCAAAATTTAGGCCTACTAAAGTGTAGGTTGTTACAACTTAAGTCAAAAGACTTTGATGTTTCATATTAGGGTTTGGAGAAACTTAAAGGACTAGTGGGGACCTTATTATAAAAATGAAATGATAATATTTAAACTTTCTAATATTGTACGAATATATGATATATAATGTTATAACAATCTACATTGATAAATTTATTCATTTAATACGATTGATGAGGTTTTTATCGATCAAAATATACAAATTGAAATAAATTGATGATTGATAGAAATATAATACACACACACACACACACACACTTAGTGTTAAATATTACATGCACGTTAATGTTTTCCTACACTCATGCAAGTTCCTTATTTTATAACTACTTAATATGTTCATAATTTGGTCGCTTATGTGTTTATTTTGCCGAGACCGAATGTTTCGTTCTTTGAGTTCTGAAGTCAAAATCAATACAAGGCTTGGGATATTTGATCCATATATTATCGCATATAAGTGTTATATGGTGAACGATCATGGTTCGTAATATATAATACTTCGATAAAATTAGTTCATTAGAAGCAAACAAATAAACCGTACTTTGAGATTGAGTACAATAAAGATCATATTGTGTTAAATTTAATAGTAGACTAAAAGTTAAAGATAGATCTAAGAATATAATCGCAGAAATGTCAATTATAGATCAGTTTACGTAAACTGTAACATATTTGACGTCCTTAAATTTTAAAAGATAATCAAATGCACATCTGTAAAGAGTTCGTTATGATATGTAGAAAGGGTTTTCTCTTGAATGGTTTGACAATTTAGAAAGGAAAACGAGTGTGAAAGAGTAGATGTGATTTAAGGTATATTTGGGAAGAATAGAGTGCATAGTCACTTCTACTTTATAAAGAAACATCAGAAAAAAGAACTGTAATAATAATGATTGATACTTAACATTAGAATGAGAATTCTGATTCCTATTTCGAAATTTATTTTTACATAGAAAATCATTTTCTATCAAATTATTTCTTTGAGTTCAAGATATTTGATCAAAGAACTCTCCACTACAAAATAGTTGCAATTATGTGAATGATGGACCTTCGAATTCGGTGTGTTATAATACAATGGCATAAATTGCGACGACTCAGTATTTTCAACCATTCGCATCCGCATATGTCGGACTTGAATTGCTCAAAATACCGAATTGTAAAATAAATTTGGCAAAACACAGCATAAACAGTAAATAAAAAAATCACAGATCACAGACACAGATTAAAAAATGCAGCGGAAGCAAAAAGATAGATGTTCATGAAGCTATTATATAAATACATCAAAATTATACAAGATACAACAGAAGTTTAATATGATAAACAAGCACAAGCTGAACGCATCACCGGAATCAACTGAATAACTGGAATCAGCGGAATACTGAAATTGAAATAGATGGTTGGATCTTCAAGCAAGGCTCCAGCTCCAAAGGTGAGTCTCTAATGATGTATCACTCAGTCAGACTCGAGCGTAAAGCAAAACACTCGAGTCTCTAATGCTGTATCACTCAGTCTCAAACGCTGTATCACTTGAATGGGTTAAAACACTCACCTTTTGAATTTAAATTGAATTTAAATTCAATTTAAACCTAAAAATTTGACAGTCTCAGAATTCGTCCAAACCAGCGTCAAAATGTTCGGAATTTCAATACGATCCTAACAAAAAAATCACACGTGAATTGGTGTTCGTATGTAAAAGTTACACGACTTAGAAGTTATAAAATTTCAATTTCAAAACAAATAAAATAAAATTATTACTTTACACGTCACCTCTAAGCTACAGCGCGCCCATGAACTACTGTAGCATACGAAACCACCCTTGTTCAAATGCCTGAACACGAACGTTTGCCCCACCATTGACCGGCCCGACCTCCACCTACGCACCGCCTCTGACTTCGAGACCCACGCCATCGAGCATGCCACGCCATCGAGCATCCTCCCCCACTGGTCCGATCGCCTGAAACGGCACATGCTGCCACCTACGTTTTAGGGTTTAAAACCTTAATCTGCAAATTCCCAACGCCTTCGGCCACTATACAGGCTGGGACCACCCACGATCTACTCCACGAAGCGAAAGCTACAAAACCCCTCAACTGATTTGATGATCGGTCAACACTGATCGCGACGAGATGAACGACTGTCGCTTGTTCGACAATTTCTGGGCAGCCAGAGCTTCAGATCGAAAAACAAATTTCAAATCTGCGATGCGCTCGTCAAGTGCTTTGAATCCATATAAAATTCGATAGGGTTTGTGGAGTTTGAAATTTTGGCTTGATTTTTGGATTGGAATTGTATTTGGGAATTAGGGTTTGCAGCCACTGGAAAGAGAAGCTAATAGAACGTACAGAAATGAGGAATAGAGGTAGTATAGGGTTTATAACATGGCATTTATAGACAGAGTTAAAAAAAAGAATAGATAGATCATATTGGTATATGTGTTAAACGATAAAGTGGCCCAAAAAGCCCGTTCTGACTCCGGAACGAAATTGGGTCAACCCATATATCAAAATAGATGTTTTCAAGTATTTAAAACGGGATGGAACCGGTTTCACATCCAATTCCATCGTATGAAGAAGTTATGCTAAAATTAATATTTTTCAAATTGATTTCAATTAAATCGATTTCAAGGCGTTTCGCGTTCGTACGATCAAACGACGGGTCCGATCGCTACGAAACTTGAAATCCAACAATAATTCACCGTTAAGGATACGATGAAACTGGTCTCGTCCAAATCCGAGTCAGTGGCCAAAATGGCTATTTTCCAGTTAATTAAATAAATTAATATTGAATTAAATTAAATTTATTTTCAACTTTAACTCTATAATTAACAAATTTCATCAATTTTAACTTTCTTAATCATTTACACTAATTTAACCAAATTTGAATGTCCATTTGGATAAATCTATAGATTTTAGTGTTAACTTTCAATTTCACTATATTCAAGAATTATATTCAATTTTCCAATAATTCCAATTAATTTACTTTTCACTCTAATATTATTTTTTCTATAAACATAGTTAATATTTGTTTTACATTCATTACATTAGTGCTCCCATTCCATCCTTTATTTATTGACTATCGTATCTCCATTTACTATATTTTGGTCAATTCACACTTCCGTTATTATATTACTAATCACTAAAGTAATGTTTATTATCAACCATAAACATTATAATTACTAAACGGACATTGATTGTATAAATTCCAATTTATTACGTATTACTTCATCATTTAACATAACTTTGAATTCATTTCTCAATTTACTAATTTCAATCAATCATTACTTTACAATCTGTTTCAATTAATAGGGTATGCACTAATTTAGTTATTGCATTGATTCTTATTATTATAACATTAAGGTTCCTTTACTCTAATTGATTTCCAATTTTGTTATTAAACGAAATAAACAGGTAACTTATACAAGTGTTACCATGCCTTAAATTACACTTATGAATTCTGTATTATCAAGCAACCGTTACAGATCTTAAATATTTATGCTTTTATTTAATTACCATTAACTATATTATTATTATTCGATTAGCTAATCAGGTATTTAAATTCGTTTCTTTCATTTAAATTTATCCATTTATTAAGTTTTACATAAATAAATAATTATTTCCTAATATTACCTAAATTAACATTAACGTAATATTTTATTTAGATTTATTGCAATTGATTCCAATCCAATTTCTATTTCCTAATATACTCTAATTTTACAACTTCTAAACATTGTAATACCTCCCACATAACTTAATTTTTTTTTATATTTATTCATATTTGATTTTTTCATTTCAATTAATAGACTAAGTAATGGGCAACACATAATTATTGCCTTCGTTTACTTTCACTACATTTAAGTTTATTGTTTACAGACCCAAGGGGAACAATTAACCTTATTTTTATTGAGGTTTCACTTCCATTGTCAAAAGTAAATGTTAATTCCCAAGTCTACACTTGTTTTCTTATATTCAATCGAAAGACTAGTATAACATTTTACAGATTTTAAATTATTGTAATTTCATTCAGTATATCAATAATTAGCTTTAATCATTATTGTTACGTTTTAATTTTGCTTATTAGCTTACAACAAGTGCTACCATTAGTTCATACACTAATTCCTTCCATATCCATTCATTATACATTATTTTATTAGTAAGTTAACATTTAAAATTATTAATTTACCTTTTATATACCATTATAAATTAATGGACACATTAATTACGATTTTAAATCAATTTAATCATTTCATCTTGGTAACATTTTTCATTACAATAAGAATATAAATAACATTTACACTGTTTCACTTATTGGAATCACATCCAAGTTATTATTTCCATTAATAATTCACTAAATATTTATTTTCATCGGTATTAAATTTCAAAAATCTTATTAAATTAACCATTATAATTAATTAAAATTTGTGGGTCGTTACACTCTCCCCCACTTTAAACTTTTAGTCCCCGAAAAGGAAAAGAAGGGAAAAGATGAACTTTTAAAGGAATATCTATTATTCAAAACATTATATTCATAACAATAAGTTTACAGAATTGGATAATTTAAATAAAATATATAGACTTATAAAAATTTATATCATTTACATTTAAATTAATAAGGTTTGGAAACCATTTTCAAAATATTTTCTAAGTCCAAAATTTACGGAAAATTTTGGCAGAGTCTCCTTTGTACGGGGAGGCTCGGAAGAAAATATAATATCCAATATAACAATATATAACTTATAATTTCAAAAATAATATATCCCAACACGGGAAAACAATTTAATAGCACTAAAATAATCGAAATCCGAAAACGTACCTATTTGTCGGGCAACTAACGCTTATTTTATGGAAGCAAAAAGCAGTAGCAATTGCTTCCATAACCTGCATTTCACTTATATAATCCAAAAAGGTTACAATTAGATAAAATGAAATATTTAAAGTGGTTTCAACCACAAACATACAATTCAATACAAACAACCACCAATAGCAACAAAGCAAGCAACCATCTCATCAACACACATCAATCATTCATTCATATAAAACAAACAAATAGTTGTTCGGGTTCAAACTTTAAATTGTACAGAATGGAAAATAAACTACTTAGTGCACCATTTACTCAACAGTCTTCGATGAAACTAAATAGATTATTTATTCATCCAACAATTTTAGAGTATCCTTGTCCAAACAACCAAAAACCAAACAAACAATGATTTCAAACGAAAGATTGAGTTTATTCCTAATAATTCCATTTATACATTTGTTGTTTGATTTCTTTTTCGTTCATATAATGGTTTATCTTTTAATTTCATTTATTTCTTTTGTGCTTACATTTCTATTATATTAAATTATAGTAACATTTTAATTACAACTTAAGTTTGTAACTTATAACATCAATTCTTATTTATTACCTTCAAGTTTTACTTGTAAGATTTCCCACTACATTTTCTTATTAACATTGTAACTTTTATTATATGGTAAGTTATATATATGCTTTAAGAATGTAATTTGAAAAATTATACAAGTTTTTCTCATTTCCTTTAACTAAATTAATATTCAATAATCCTATCCTTTGTTTTATAGATTACAATTTCAAATTTCCTTTGATTTCATTTATAACCAGGCATTTAATCTTTTATTTTATTTAAAG
This sequence comes from Allium cepa, assembly GCA_030765085.1. Lineage (NCBI taxonomy): Eukaryota > Viridiplantae > Streptophyta > Magnoliopsida > Asparagales > Amaryllidaceae > Allium > Allium cepa. The sequence continues at coordinate 835,391,858 of CM060941.1, forward strand.
GTTCCAATTATTAGTTACCTACCATTTCACTACCCTAATTAAAACTATTAATTAGCGAAAAATTAAGATTTAAATATCGGGTTTAATTTCAAATCATTTCAAAATAATAGATAAATATATACTTACAATTCATATATCCAATTATATTTAAAACAATTAAAGTTTATATTTGTTTATCAAAATAAATCTGTAATAAAACTACCACAGTAGCCTTCCCACTTCGAAACTTGAAAATGAATGTCGATTTTGCGTGCACTCATCACCGAAATTATTTTCCAACGATAGAGAAGGAAGTACAGAACTTATTTTTTTTCAAAATCTTCTTTAAAACGTTTCTTTCAAATTATATTGAAATATTTATATTATAAAATACTTCTAATAATATTATTATGATATTCCAAAATTATTGAAAGAATTTTTAAAACCCCAGGACTCAAGTTCTAAATTCCAAATTTTCAATTATTTTCTTTTCAATCTCATTTCGACTATTATTTATAAATTTCATTACCAAACAACCAATATAATACAACCAAATATAACCTTTATAAAAATTTACTATATATATATATACATAGAAAATATAATAGGCAAAATTATTTCATTCACCTATATTAAAACCAAATATTATGTTGGTATGTCATATTAAGTGTTTAGAAATCCCTATTGATGTCATAGCGTCCCATGCACCAACCAGAATTTATAAATACAAAGCGGAACAAATTAACACAATATTAAAACATTTTTATAACACTAACAAATACGGTCTCTCATATATATACACCCGGCGACTCCCATAGGGTATTACTACCCTATTAATAAACAGTCAAACCCACAAAGCTAAGGTTTATCGCTAAACCAAAGCTCTTATAACAGATGTAACTCCCCTCTTTTTCGTATGCTTTAAATCGATGATAAATCACACACATCAGACTTAAACCATACAGAAGGGCGGATTGTTATAGGGTAAATAAGAAAAAGAAGAGAAAGAAAAAAATCAAAATACAATCTTGCAGCGGGACGATAAAATATAATAATCAAATATACAGTTCATGAAGCTGTTTTTCAAAATATTTGATTTTACTTATACAATACATATCAGAGTTACACATACCAGAGAATATTAATAATGCAGCGGAATACAATGGTGTAGTGGAATAATATAATTGATAATAGTAACAATAATTCTTCGTCTGCGTCCTCTAGAATAAAAATCTTCAAATCCTGAAATGCTCGGACTGACCCGAGCGAATTGAAAAGACAAAACACTCGAGTTAGAACTAAAAGATCATATGTGAGTTAAATAAACATAAATAAATATGAGTGCAGTAACTCAAGAGATGCTTGGGATTTACATCTCCTAAGGATCCGTTAAACTATTTACTATGTAGTAATATTTCCCTATTTTAATAGTGTTTATTAGTAAAATAAACTTACTTTTAAATAGCATTGAGGCTTTACATTTTCCACCTAAACATGTAATTATGCCAATAGTCTATACAGTACCGTAATACCTACTGATCGGGAAGCTACCAGAGGATACTCCATAGGTATGACACAAATAGAAACTCGTACAAGGAGCGATAGGGTAGGTGGCATGGCACAACTAGGCAATGCCAGGGTAGATATACCAATTACGCTTCCGGGCCGGTGGTAACGCGTAGCGCGCAGTTACCGCCCACCTCGAGCCACACCCACAAAATGAAAATCAAAAGTGGCCACCGAGTAAATCCAAAAGTTAGAGTATAATATTGAAGGGATGTGTCCGAACAAAGGAGCTACCTCATTAGCCCGTCAATCGCTCCTGTTTTAGCCACCTATGCCAACTCACGGGAGTTGGGTCCACGTATTTACCTCAAAGGAAACGCCGCCGCCATCCTACTTTATTCTAGATCTCCACCACGTACACGGTTTTTAAAGTGGTTCTCGGAGTTGGCAGAGAGTATGACAACTTCCGATCCCGCTCTCTTCAACAACCAACGCTATTATAACACCATGGTCTTTTCAAAATAGTTTATACTTTAAATCCAGAATATAATATCCATTTCAAAACCATATAAATACGATATCATTTCCATCTTAAAACCAAATCAATATGATCTCCTTTTTATAATACCCAAATCAATATAATATCGTTTTATTTCAAATTTTATCCTTTTTAAAAATCATAACACTTTCAACATTTAACATGTCGAAATCAAAGTTCTAGAAAGATAACACTTTTAAAACATAATACTTTGAAATTCATAACTTCGAAACATTTCAATTTCGATAAAACATTTCAATTTCAATATATTTCAAGACTTTAAATATTCCAAAATTCCAAAAGTAAATTTGATAAATTTAGATTCAAAAATCAAGTCTTTTAATTTAGTTTTGAAATATTTTACATAATAAATCCATTTTCATTTAAACAACTCAAATTCCAGATAACTAAATATTTTCTCCAATTCATTTAAACTTGAAATAATCATTTAATTCACCTAGACCCAAAAATCAAGTTATAATAATTATACCTTTTTAAAATTTCCAATTTACTAAATTTCACATCAACCTTTTAGAGTTTAATGCTTTAATAAATTCAATTCCAAATAAATCTCCAATTTATCTCCCAACCTTAATTTATTTAAATCATTACACTCTATAATCAAATAAAATTTAAATACTTAATCACATTTATTTAAATAAAAATCAAACTCTATTATTAATTAAATTTTTATTTAACAAACTTATACATAGCTTAAATTCAAGCATTTAACTATATATAAAAATAATATTTATAAAATATCAAAAATCAATATTCATTTTATATAAAATAATTAAACTTTTTTATTGGGCTTATTTTATATTTCAAAGCCTATTTGTAAATAGCTAAAATCAATAATAAATTTGACGTTTATATAACATCTAAAATCAATATTTATATAACACGTACATTTCTTTACAAAACCATAGAAATCATCTCAAAATATTTTTTATATATATAGACCACGGTGTCTGTGTATAATTTTCTACCCTATGGTCAAGTGATACAGATATTTATCATTTCAATGCGTAATTTAAAACAAACATACGGTTATTATCATTCAAACCGCAATCCCGAATGAAATAAAATGCATAACAACTTGCAGTTTATAATAATATAATACAACATCCATTCATCCATCATAAAATCATACATCCATCACAATCATCATCCAAAACAGTCAATCAATATCAATAAATAACTGATAATACATAACAAGTAATTAACTGGCAGTTATATTCAATAATAAATTAAATAACGATTTAATTTAAATAAATGCATTTAACTGAGATGATGATTAAAAATATCCGAAACAGTCATAATTATATTCAAAAACACAACATAAATTAAACTTAACAAACATAAGAACATTAGAAGTTGTGAGTGGGTTAAAACACTCACCTTTTGAATTTAAATTCAATTTAAACCCAAAAATTTGACAGTCCCAGAATTTGTCCAAACTAGTGCCAAAATGTTCGGAATTTCAATATGATTCTAACGATAAAACCACGCGTGAATTGATGTTCGTAGGTAAAAGTTACACGAGTTAAAAGTTATAAAAGTTCAATTTCAAAACAAATAAAATAAAATTATTACTTTACACGTCACCTCTAAGCTACAGCGCCCCATGAACTACTGTAGCACGCGAAACCACCCTCATTCAAATGCCTGAACATGAACGTTTGCTCCATCTTTGACCGGCCTGACCTCCACCTACGCGCCGCCTCTAACCTCAAGACCCATGCCATCGAGCACGCCACGCCATCGAGCATCCTCCCCCACTAGTCCAATCACCAGAAACGGCGTGCGACGCCACCGACGTTTTATGGTTTCGTACCCTAATCTACGAATTCCCAACACCTTTGGCCACCATACAGGCTGCGACCACCCACGATCTACTCCACGAAGCGAAAGCTACAAAACCCCTCAACTGATTTGATGATTGGTCAACACTGAGCGCGACGCGATGAATGGCCGTCGCTTGTTCGAAAATTTCTAGGCAGCCAGAGCTTTAGATCAGAAAATGAATTTCAAATCTGCGATGTTCTCGTCAAGAGCTTCGAATCCATATAAAATTCGATAGGGTTTGTGGATTTCGAAATTTTGGCTTTGATTTTTGAATTGGAATTGTATTTGGGAATTAGGGTTTGCAGCCATTGGAAAGAGGAGCTAATAGAATGTACAGAAATGAAGAATAGAGGTAGGCTTGGGTTTATAATACGGTGTTTATAGAAAGAATTAAAAAAAGAATAGATGGATCAGATTGGTATACGCGTTAAACGATAGAGTGGCCTGAAAAGCCCGTTTTGACTCCGGAACGAAATCGGATCAACCCATATGTCAAAATAGGTGTTTTAACATATTAAAAACGCGATGGAACCGGTCTAACGTCCAAATTCCATCGTATGAAGAAGTTATGCTAAAATCAATATTTTTCAAATTGATTCCAATTAAATCGATTTCAAGGCGTTTTTGCGTTCGTACGATCAAACGACGGGTCCGATCGCTACGAAACTTGAAATCCTATAATATTTCACCGTTACGGATCCGATGAAACTAGTTTCGTCGAAATCCGAGTCAGTGGCCAAAATGGCTATTTTTCCAGTTAATTAAATAAATTAATATTAAATTAAATTAAATTACTTTTCAACTTCAACTCTATAATTAACAAATTTCATCAATTTTAACTTTCTTAGTCATTTACACTAGTTTAACCAAATTTACATGTCCATTTGGATAAATCTATATATTTTAGTGTTAACTTTCAATTTCATTGTATTCAAGAATTATAACTTGAATTTTCCAATAATTCCAATTAATTTACTTTTCACTCTAATTTTTTTTTTCTATAAACATAGTTAATATTTGTTTTACAATCATTACATTAGTGCTCCCATTCCATCCTTTATTTATTGACTATCATATCTCCATTTACTATATTTTGGTCAATTTACACTTCCGTTATTATATTAGTAATCACTAAAGTAACGTTTATTATCAACCATAAATATTATAATTACTTAACGGACATTGATTGTATATATTCCAATTTATTACGTATTACTTCATCAGTTAACATAACTTTGAATTCATTTCTCAATTTACTAATTTCAGTCAATCATAACTTTACAATCTGTTCCAATTAACAGAGTGTGCACTAATTTAGTTATTGCGTTAATTCTTATTATTATAACACCAAGGTTCTTATGCTCTAATTGATTTCCAATTTTATTATTAAACGAAATAAACAGGTAACTTATACAAGTGTTACCATGCCCTAAATTACACTCATGAATTCCCTATTATCAAGCAACCGTTACGGATCTTAAATACTTATGCTTTTATTTAATTACCATTAACTATATTATTATTATTCCATTAGCTAATTAGGTATTTACATTCGTTTCTTTCATTTCAATTTATCCATTTATTAAGTTTTACATAAATAAATATTTATTTTCAATATTACCTAAATTAACATTAACGTAATATTTTATTTAGATTTATTGTAATTGATTCCAATCCAATTTCTATTTCCTAATATACTCTAATTTTACAACTTCTAAACATTGTAATACCTCCCACATAATGTAACTTTTGTTTATAGTTATTCATATTTGATTTTCTCATTTCAATTAATAGACTAAATAACGGGCAACACATAATTATTGCCTTTGTTTACTTTCACTACATTTAAGTTTATTGTTTACAGACCCAAGGGCAACAATTAACCCTATTTTTATTGGGGTTTCACTTCCATTGTCAAAAATAAATGTTAATTCCCAAGGCTACACTTGTTTTCTTATATTCAATCCAAAGACTAGTATAACATTTTACACATTTTAAATTATTGTAATTTCATTCAGCTTATCAATAATTGGCTTTAATCATCATTGTTACGTTTTTAATTTACTTATTAGCTTACAACAAGTGCTACCATTAGTTGATACACTAAATCCTTCCATTTCCATTCATTATACATTATTTTATTAGTAATTTAACATTTTAAATTATTAATTTACCTTTTATATCCCTTTATTAATTAAGATTTTAAATCAATTTAATCATTTCATCTTGGTAACATTTTTCATTACAATAAGAATATAACTAACATTTACACTGTTTCACTTATTGGAATTGCATCCAAGTTATTATTTCCATTAATAATTCACTAAAATTTTATTTTCATCAGTATTAAATTTCAAAAATATAATTAAATTAACCATTATAATTACTGAAAATTTACAGGTCGTTACATTTATACTAATTCTTTTCATTGAAATTATAGCATTTTGAACTTGTGGAATTTGCTAATTGTCAAAATTCCAATATTATCCATATTCAACTCTATAGTCCAAACACAACGTTCTTGGGTCAGTAATAACAATTATTATTAATCGAACTACTCTGGCCCGAGAGTTTAAAATAGAGTTGACTTGAGTTGACTATGATACTAACCCCATATAACCATGAGGACGGATTCTCTTTTGAATAGTGCTTCACTTCAAATACTTCCACTTGATCCAACTATAGTCATTTGATGGATGTCGTGCCATGATTTTACTATAATCAATGCGAAGCTTTCATATTAAAGATCCGCAGTACTCTTAGGTCGAGAGAATTATTTGAATCAGTCATATTGTTTTTTTTGACCTTAGTTATATTAACCACTAGAAAACTATCGAGTGATTCGTTCCATGGTTATCCAATAACTATCGGTACGTAACCCGTAGGTGCCCCTAGTAGTCATGAGTAATACACTGCCCAATATCTAGAGAGCATTATGTAATCTAGTCTCAACGATACATCGATATCCCATCTCGATGCATCTTGACTAAGAACATTTAAAATGGTATATTTGTTTTTATTGTGATATATCACTCATAGCTATAACACTTTGTAACTACTATCATGAAACATACCATTTATGGATTTTCTACTAAATAAACTCTTAACTAAATTAATTAATTAATTAATTAATTAATTAATATAACACATTATATAAAGTATATAATAGAAAGAAAATACCTTAATTTAGAAAAAGATTGGTTAATGAGTTAGATATATATAACAAATTACATAATTGCCTCTAGACCATACCGTAACTCTATCAATCTCCCACTTGCACTAGGGTCAATTATGGAATTTTATTCCAACTTCTTCAATCTGTTTCCTCAATACCAATTGGGTTACTCCTTAAGTAAATGAGTATGCAACTGTATTTAAATTATCTACTCTATCAATTAAAACACTCCGATGATGATATACTACTTTTATCTTGTGGAACAATTTAGAGCATGTCTCTCGACTTCAATAAGCTCTAAGTTCTATTACGAACTATATCACGACAATGTTATCATATAACAATTTTATGGGATTCTCAACATTTGAAATCACCCTTGGCTTAGTTACAAATTCATGCATTTATTATATGTGTGTGTGTACATGCATATATACATTGTTTTATTGTGGAGATTTTCAAGTCAATGAATCAACCACAATCTCTTCTATTTGGAACATTTCCAACTTAATAATTCTTAATCTATTATTGGCATATTACACTCAATATCACTTATGTAATTTAAGTTCGAACATTCCTTCACAAAGAGTTAACTATTTCTGTAAACAGTTCTCTAGTATTTGATAAGTACATGAGAATAATCCAAATAACCATTTAGTGATATCAATTTAGATTTGATATTTGCTGTATATGTAGAGTACATGAACATTTCATGATATCATGGATAACATAATGTAACGTCCCGGAAATTTTCGACTTCCGAAAATTCAACATCGACATTCACTTTATCGACTGCCGAGAAATCGAAGGCCGGAAACCCGAAATGTTATGGTTTAAGAAAAAGAAAGAGGTAGAAGAAGATGGAAAAAGGTAGAAAATAGAAAATAGGGAGGAAAGAAAATAGATAAAAATAGAAAATAGAACGGACAGAAAGGAAACAACAAAGAACATCAGAATCTCACAATTCGCAGTGGAACAACATATAATAATAAATGAATAATCTTTAAACAAAGAACTATATCAGTTATTACATCACATACATTACATTTCATTACATCATATCATCAGAGTGTACAACAACAAACAACAACAAACAATGCAGCGGAAAAAGAAATACTATATAAACTAGTAATACGCCATGCCATCCATTTTGCCTCCAGCAACTCCAGAATATCCAGAATATCCTGATAAACCTAACTCTTAACTGCCCGTGTGGAAATTGGTGGGCACCCAGAGTTTAGGAAGGAAAACAATAAACTCCGAGTCAGTCATGCGACTGGTGTGAGAACTCAAAACAGTTTATTTATCTTTAAAAACAAAATAGAGGAATATTTTTAAAGTCAATTCGCAATGCTTTTTAAAAATGAGACTACCATAAGGCCTCGCGCACACACACATAATGCAAACGCAGAATCGGAGGAGATTTCTCCTTATGATAGTCAAAGATGCTTGATACGCATTAAAAAGAACATTTTATATTATTACTAGTGCATAGTGTAGGAAAAATTCATTTCGAATGTAGAATATAAATCTTAGCCAACATAGACATTCTGAACTGTGCCTACTATAGCTACCATCCAAACAGTGAGGCGCCACCATAAGTGAATGATAGGTTCTACAACTAATACCGTACAAGTCTCGTATTGTTTCTTTGGATTTCCAACAAATGATCAGGCCAAGGAACTTTCCATTGCCACATGAGAATGCCTCTGGATGGACATCCCCGAGAACCAAACCGGATCTCTACCAACACAAGGCCGGGTTACCCCTAACTGAGTAACAACTGACCGAATATGCCATCCCCCGGTCCTTTGGGACCTTTCAACCGAGCGCTCGCAATCAATTCACACAATCATAAAGTGTTTTCAACATGAGTAAGTATCTGGGCTCCATACCATGATACCACCCTTTTCCAGAAGGAAATGCACATATCCTAAAGGGCGCTACCCCTCATAACCTTGCTGTATCTTTCCTGTTTTGACCATTCACGGGGTGTGAGGCTCGACGAAGTCACGTCCACAAAAACATACTTTATACAAAAGCCATGCTTTGGGTCAACAAACGATCATAGAAATGATCACCAATATAGACGATCAAATAAATGATCCTATCACAAATAATCAACACAATGATCATTTAACATCAACACTCAGCATGTCACATTACCAAATTGGGAATATATCGCTGATAACCTTCAACTACATAACATCTGAGCTCGTACGTCTCAGAGAAGGGTGTTAAGCTAAAAGAATAAATTCTCCGCCACCAACAGAAATATATTTGAAAGAAATCTGCTTTATATCTCAATTTGTAATGTCAGACATACAATCCATACAAGTCTGTTCCGGGATCGAACAAAACCGAAGGCACTTACAAAGAAGTCCTTGCAATCCGGATATTCACAATCCTGATCGGATTCACCATCACATATGGAGAACTCAATACCGTAGCTACTCGGTGCAGAGTCAATCGACGGGTCATCCTATCGCTCTCGCAAATACCAGGTCTTCAACACCGATCTTCAATGCAATTCACAACGACATATCACATATTCGGAATGGGTTATACGACCCCATGGTCCTTTCCCGGTTAACCCGAATAGTGAGCGCTTATTCAAAAATAAGTGTGGCATTCAAATTCAAACAAATCACATCAAATACCCATTCAAAGGGAAATATTGATAGTCGGTTATTGAACTATCAATTGATATGCACACATCACCAGATTCCAAATAATTTTTCAAATTATTTATTTCACAAAATATCTTTACAAGATATATAATTTCAATACTTCAAAAATAAATCAATATTTATTTTTGAACAAATTCCACTTTCTTTTATAAATTCCATAGTGAATTTATATTTCAAAATATCTTTGAATATACGATTTCAATTATTCACTTTCAATTTATCTTCAAAAAGATATATTCTCTAAACGTTTCATTTCACATTGGAAAAACATTTCCATACTTATTTATTCATAAGTAATTCACAAATTTTATTTATTTTCAACACTTGGAAAATATTCAATATACTTCAATCGAGATTAAGTATATATTTCATTCTTTAAGGAAATCATTCTCTTAAACATATTTATTTGGGCCAAAACGAATGTTGCGTAAAACATCGTTACGACGTCCCAAAATCACTAGTATAGGGATTCGAAATTAAAATAGATATATAAATCCCAATACTATACAAAACATTTCCTTTCGGAAACCATTTACTATAACAACAGTGTTATAGTCCACCATTTCCTTCTATTTCTCGAAAACGTCAATTTCAACAATCAATGTTGAAATCTATGGTTTCGAATCTCAATCCAATTGAAACATCGTTAACTTGTTTTTAATTCTATTTAAAACACCACATTCAAACATTTTCTTTAACATATTATTCACTATTCAAAAACGTGAATATACTACGTTAACAACTTTCATCACTTCTATTCATTTTATTTTAAAGGATCATTCACAGTCAAAAATGTGAATATAACTCCATTAATAGGTTTCAACAATTTACTTATCAAAATAAGTTGTTTGCGAATTTATAAAACAATGTTTATAAATTCCTTTATTAACCTATTCCAGTTTATAACTCAATTATAAAACAAAAGTTCACCTTATAAGTTAAACACTTATAATTTATTTGTTTACAAGAATCGTTCTTTTAAACATCCCAATTCATAAATCTTATAACTTATAAGATTCATTTAATCAAAAATCCATTCTTCAATTTACTTTTAAAATCTTATAAACCTACTGCTTATAAAATTCCATTTATAACTTCACCGTTTATAATTCTATAAATTCCATTCACTTATGAAATCCATTTTCACTTCATTCAAACACTTATAAAAACTCGTTTTATAATTTCAATATTTCAATTTATAAATATCCATTTATAAATCTCTTAATATAATTCAATTTATATTATTCTTTTAAAACGTCTTTAATCTCCTTTATAATTTCATCCTTCTGATTTATAAAATAATTAAATTTCATAAATCCTATATTTAGCTTTTCACAATAATTTCAAAAATCCCGATTTTACTATTTTATAAAATCATTAACCCCATATTTTCAAAAATCAACCTTTAACTATATTTCTCAAAAATCATAATTTTTATAACATTGAAATTATAACATTTATTTATTTAAAATAAATCAATTTCCAAAAATATTTTATAAACGTATACTTTCAAAAATCACTTTAAAATCATTTTAAAATCCCAAAATCTGGGTCCAATGATGCTACACACCAAATAGTCAATCACGACAACAACGATATCATATATCGATATGATAATCCATCAAATATCAAAATATCTGAAATCAAATAAATACTGTTGAGGAATCCAGTTGGATCCCTCTAACCTGTTTTCCTGCATCCACAAACATTAGCACAATACCAATTTCGCTCCAGTACGAAATTATCGCGGTATATGGGATTTAAAATATTATCCGCTTAATAGACGGCGCAATAGGGTCTCATCCACTAAAAAATGCGGGAAATCAATAACTCCAATACATACATATGCCAATATATATATATATTGCTATTATATATAATACCAATTTCACTGTTTATGAAATATTCACGGTATATGTTTTTAATAAATAACATCCGCTTACTAACGGCGCATAATGTCTATTTTAACAATCAATAGATAACAATCATCATTCAAACATGCATTCAAATATTTTAAATCTAACTATTTAAAATAAAAATCGAAACTGATTCGATTGAGTGAGAAGTTCTCACCTTGATTTCAATTTCGTTTTAGCGATTTATTTCGAATAAAATTAAACGGACGTTTAATTTTACACGAAATTTTCACTAACTCCAAACGACTCCAATCCAATTCCATCGCGTAGTGCTCGTCCATACGATTCCAACGCAACTGGTTTCGCGCGTTTTCGACCTCGTATGAAAAAGATATGAATTTTCAAAGATTGCACGAATTATATTTCATATAATTTACAACATTTTATTTATTTCAAAACCTACACTAGCTCATGGCCGTTGGATCCAACCTGCAGTGCATCACAGCCGTGCGCGACCCCCGCCCCCTTTTTCCTCTCTTCTCATTCACGCGATCCATCTCAGAACATGCCGAACCCAAATCCTAAAACTAGGGTTCGACTTCGCCATCACCACGTCGTCATATAACCCGATCAAGAGCCACCACGTCGCGCGACTCCCCAAGCTCCACCCACGGCCCAAGTGCGGCTAGGTCCGGTCGCTGCATTTGCACGCAGTTCGAGGCCGAACGCGCCTCCTTCAAACCCCTCCCCACGTCGATCCATGGCTCCAAACGCGATCATAACCGTTGATCTTGTAGTTCTCTTCATGCGCTACCTCTTTGTAGTTGGAAGTTTCGTCTAATTGTTGATGGATTTGGAGTATTCGAGGGAGGAAGGAGAGAAGTTTCTGGCCGTTGTTTATATCAGTGGCGGCTAGGGTTAGGTTTAGTTATTATTATTATTATTATTATTTTTTATGAAGGGTAGGGTGTCTATTTATAGGAAACGAACGAAACACTATTCATTCCGGAAATTCCGAACTCCGATTTACGCGTGGTGACCAACGTCCCTAGGGTTTATCCCGCGTTACGGATACAATGGAACAGGTTTCGGAAGCTAATTCGGTCATCTGTGCGAGTTATGGCAACAAACGATCGATTTAAATTAAACCGATTTAAACGATTTTCTAGGCGCTTTAATTTGTAACGGACAAACGGTAAATCCAATTGACACGAAATTTTAAACCTTACAATAATATCACATTACGGATCCGATGAAACTGGTTTCGTCGAAATCCGAGACTTTTTGAAAAATGGCTATTTTAACTCGTCAAATTAATATTAAAAGCAATTCGATGCGTTTCGAGCTGCCACGATCAAACGATAACTCCGATTGACAGGAAAATTGAAATCCGGTAATAACTAACTATTACGGATCCAATGGAACTAGTTTCGTCCAATTCTGAGACTGTTCAAAAATTGACTATTTTCACTAGTCGATTTTAATATTAAAATATTAAATTTTCACAAATTAACTTTTAATTCGATTTTAAAAGTTCTAAAATATCATTCTAACTTCAATATGATAAAATAAAATTTTACAAATCATTTTCAATCATATTTAACTCAATTTTCAATTATTTCCATAATTTAACATATTAAATTATCGATTTAATTATTCAATTAAATCCAAAAATTCAAAATAAAATTTATTCGACTTATAAATTTCACTTATTAATATTTAAAATTAATTAAATATTAAAATTTTAATTACTAAAAATTCTGGGTCGTTACAATCTTCCCCACTTAAAAGAATTTCGTCCTCGAAATTATTAAGTAAGAAAAGTTACATAATTTATTAACTTTCCAAAATTCATAATTAAATTTCTTACAATAACTTTACTAAGTTTTCAAATCATACTTAGTTATCTTTTCAAAAACAACTACTATTGTTTAACTTTCAACTTCTAAATCAAAGTTATAGTTTTCAAAATTTTCAAATTTTCTCAAATTTTTCTAACGCCTTAAATTTCCGGAAAAATTCGCCATAGTCTCCTTTGCGCGGCTCGATCCGAAAAAAAAATGACAGGATATATATCACAAATATACATCTCATCAAGTAATGCGGCATCCCGAAGGGAAAAAGTATAAAAGTACGATATGTAATCCGAGATATGTACCTTATATTTTATTAGCGAGCATATACGGCTAATATAGCGCGAAAGCGAGCTCCAAATGCGAAGCAAACGAAATCCGCACCTACTAAACACTCAACAAACAACATGAGAATCATGCATATATGAAAATAGTATCGATATACAACATATAGCAACATAATAACTATATATATTAACATAGCAAATGCAATCAAACAACAAATGCAAACATCAACCAACTATCATTCATAACCAATAAATATTCATTCATATTCTCAATGATATACAATGAAATGGTTTTCCAACTTAAATCATATTTGATTCATTAATAGTGGATGTTCTTACTAACATTCATTTTCAATTAGTTTATATTCACTAATCCATATTCAAGTTGGTTCACTTCCAAATCAAATTCAATTTATTTAAGATTCACTTAACTTCCAATTGAAATTCAATTACTTTAGCTTCCAATTTCGCTAATTCAATTTCATTAATACTTAATGAATTATATACAATCAATCAACTAACAACCATATAACAATCAATGTATATTAATTACAACCAAATTCCTTTACTTATCAATTGGTTAAACACCATCACTTTCAATTGGTTTAATTAAATTGATTTTCATTCAACTTATTCAACTTCTAATAACATTAGATTTTAATGAATTTACACCTACATTCACTATTTCATATCAACTTAATTCACATTCAATTGATTAACATTCAATCCATTAATTCAATTCAATTTCCAATTCATTTATATAACTCAAGTTCACATTTATCACTAAACTTTATTATTTTACTTTGATACCGAAATCAACTTCATTCAATATCTCTTAAGTTATACTTCATTTACAAACGTCACTTGTTTTTACTTAACTTAAATTCCAACTTATAAATCAATTCAGCTTCCAAATTCTAAAGTAAATTTCCATTTAACTTTAAATTCATTTTTATTTACAACTCATATTCATAAATATATTCATATAGTTTCACTTCTCATATATATAAGTTTATTTCACAATTGTAAATCACTTTAATTATAATTTAATTCTTATAATTTAGATTATTCAAACAACTAAACAATCAACTTATATACTCTTTAATAATTCTGAAAAATTATTTCTTTATATATAAAATATACTCAAGGTAAAATTATTTCATTTACCAATTTTAAAACAATACCGTGTCGGTTTATCTTGTTTAAGAGTTTAGAAACCCCTTTCTACGATAGTTAGCTAGACTACATCGACCGAAATCTATAAACAATCAACCGATAAGTCAACACAATACAAAACAATTTTATATTCACTAACAAATACGCTCTCATAGCTATTATTACACTCAAACTCATTCTAGAGTACTACTGACTCTATCTCTAATGAGTAATACCCAACAGAACCATGGTTGTCGCTTAACCATATGCTCTGATACCAAATGTAACGTCCCGGAGGTAGCGGTCACAACCGGTAGGCTTTTCAACCATCCTAGCCCCACCGTGGCTTACACTGATATCCCAAACTTGCTTTTACGGCCAGCCTCTCGACTGTCTCAGGTTACACCTAACCAACCCCCTAAAAGAGGACGTGTAGGGGTAAGAGTCTCCCGTTCGCCACCTAACCGCGAAGCGAGAACCCCCCATCACATATAACCTAGCATAAGCAAGACTGGTGTGAGAACTCAAAACAGTTTATTTATCTTTAAAAACAAAATAGAGGAATATTTTTAAAGTCAATTCGCAATGCTTTTTAAAAATGAGACTACCATAAGGCCTCCCGCACACACACACAATGCAAACGCAGAATCGGAGGAGATTTCTCCTTATGATAGTCAAAGATGCTTGATACGCATTAAAAAGAACATTTTATATTATTACTAGTGCATAGTGTAGGAAAAATTCATTTCGAATGTAGAATATAAATCTTAGCCAACATAGACATTCTGAACTATGCCTACTATAGCTACCATCCAAACAGTGAGGCGCCACCATAAGTGAATGATAGGTTCTACAACTAATACCGTACAAGTCTCGTATTGTTTCTTTGGATTTCCAACAAATGATCAGGCCAAGGAACTTTCCATTGCCACATGAGAATGCCTCTGGATGGACATCCCCGAGAACCAAACCGGATCTCTACCAACACAAGGCCGGGTTACCCCTAACTGAGTAACAACTGACCGAATATGCCATCCCCCGGTCCTTTGGGACCTTTCAACCGAGCGCTCGCAATCAATTCACACAATCATAAAGTGTTTTCAACATGAGTAAGTATCTGGGCTCCATACCATGATACCACCCTTTTCCAGAAGGAAATGCACATATCCTAAAGAGCGCTACCCCTCATAACCTTGCTGCATCTTTCCTGTTTTGACCATTCACGGGGTGTGAGGCTCGACGAAGTCACGTCCACAAAAACATACTTTATACAAAAGCCATGCTTTGGGTCAACAAACGATCATAGAAATGATCACCAATATAGACGATCAAATAAATGATCCTATCACAAATAATCAACACAATGATCATTTAACATCAACACTCAGCATGTCACATTACCAAATTGGAAATATATCGCTGATAACCTTCAACTACATAACATCTGAGCTCGTACGTCTCAGAGAAGGGTGTTAAGCTAAAAGAATAAATTCTCCGCCACCAACAGAAATATATTTGAAAGAAATCTGCTTTATATCTCAATTTGTAATGTCAGACATACAATCCATACAAGTCTGTTCCGGGATCGAACAAAACCGAAGGCACTTACAAAGAAGTCCTTGCAATCCGGATATTCACAATCCTGATCGGATTCACCATCACATATGGAGAACTCAATACCGTAGCTACTCGGTGCAGAGTCAATCGATGGGTCATCCTATCGCTCTCGCAAATACCGGGTCTTCAACACCGATCTTCAATGCAATTCACAACGACGTATCACATATTCGGAATGGGTTATACGACCCCATGGTCCTTTCCCGGTTAACCCGAATAGTGAGCGCTTATTCAAAAATAAGTGTGGCATTCAAATTCAAACAAATCACATCAAATACCCATTCAAAGGGAAATATTGATAGTCGGTTATTGAACTATCAATTGATATGCACACATCACCAGATTCCAAATAATTTTCCAAATTATTTATTTCACAAAATATCTTTACAAGATATATAATTTCAATACTTCAAAAATAAATCAATATTTATTTTTAAACAAATTCCACTTTCTTTTATAAATTCCATAGTGAATTTATATTTCAAAATATCTATGAATATACGATTTCAATCATTCACTTTCAATTTATCTTCAAAAATATATATTCTCTAAACGTTTCATTTCACAATGGAAAACATTTCCATACTTATTTATTCATAAGTAATTCACAAATTTTATTTATTTTCAACACTTGGAAAATATTCAATATACTTCAATCGAGATTAAGTATATATTTCATTCTTTAAGGAAATCAATCTCTTAAACATATTTATTTGGGCCAAAACGAATGTTGCGTAAAACATCGTTACGACGTCCCAAAATCACTAGTATAGGGATTCGAAATTAAAATAGATATATAAATCCCAATACTATACAAAACATTCCTTTCGGAAACCATTTACTATAACAACAGTGTTATAGTCCACCATTTCCTTCTATTTCTCGAAAACGTCTATTTCAACAATCAATGTTGAAATCTATGGTTTCGAATCTCAATCCAATTGAAACATCGTTAACTTGTTTTTAATTCTATTTAAAACACCACATTCAAACATTTTCTTTAACATATTATTCACTATTCAAAAACGTGAATATACTACGTTAACAACTTTCATCACTTCTATTCATTTTATTTTAAAGGATCATTCACAGTCAAAAATGTGAATATAACTCCATTAATAGGTTTCAACAATTTACTTATCATAATAAGTTGTTTGCGAATTTATAAAACAACGTTTATAAATTCCTTTATTAACCTATTCCAGTTTATAACTCAATTATAAAACAAAAGTTCACCTTATAAGTTAAACACTTATAATTTATTTGTTTACAAGAATCGTTCTTTTAAACATCCCAATTCATAAATCTTATAACTTATAAGATTCATTTAATCAAAAATACATTCTTCAATTTACTTTTCAAATCTTATAAACCTACTGCTTATAAAATTCCATTTATAACTTCACCGTTTATAATTCTATAAATTCCATTCACTTATGAAATCCATTTTCACTTCATTCAAACACTTATAAAAACTCGTTTTATAATTTCAATATTTCAATTTATAAATATCCATTTATAAATCTCTTAATATAATTCAATTTATATTATTCTTTTAAAACGTCTTTAATCTCCTTTATAATTTCATCCTTCTGATTTATAAAATAATTAAATTTCATAAATCCTATATTTAGCTTTTCACAATAATTTCAAAAATCCCGATTTTACTATTTTATAAAATCATTAACCCCATATTTTCAAAAATCAACATTTAACTATATTTCTCAAAAATCATAATTTTTATAACATTAAAATTATAACGTTTATTTATTTAAAATAAATCAATTTCCAAAAATATTTTATAAACGTATACTTTCAAAAATCACTTTAAAATCATTTTAAAATCCCAAAATCTGGGTCCAATGATGCTACACACCAAATAGTCAATCACGACAACAACGATATCATATATCGATATGATAATCCATCAAATATCAAAATATCTGAAATCAAATAAATACTGTTGAGGAATCCAGTTGGATCCCTCCAACCTGTTTTCCTGCATCCACAAACATTAGCACAATACCAATTTCGCTCCAGTACGAAATTATCGCGGTATATTGGATTTAAAATATTATCCGCTTAATAGACGGCGCAATAGGGTCTCATCCGCTAAAAAATGCGGGAAATCAATAACTCCAATATATACATATGCCAATATATATATTGCTATTATATATAATGCCAATTTCACTGTTTATGAAATATTCGCGGTATATGTTTTTAATAAATAACATCCGCTTACTAACGGCGCATAATGTCTATTTTAACAATTAATAGATAACAATCATCATTCAAACATGCATTCAAATATTTTAAATCTAACTATTTAAAATAAAAATCGAAACTGATTCGATTGAGTGAGAGTTCTCACCTTGATTTCAATTTCGTTTTAGCGTTTATTTCGAATAAAATTAAACGAACGTTTAATTTTACACGAAATTTTCACTAACTCCAAACGACTCCAATCCAATTCCATCGCGTAGTGCTCGTCCATACGATTCCAACGCAACTGGTTTCGCGCGTTTTCGACCTCGTATGAAAAAGATATGAATTTTCAAAGATTGCACGAATTATATTTCATATAATTTACAACATTTTATTTATTTCAAAACCTACACTAGCTCATGGCCGTTGGATCCAACCTGCAGTGCATCACAGTCGTGCGTGACCCCCCCCCTTTTCCCTCTCTTCTCATTCACGCGATCCATCTCAGAACATGCCGAACCCAAATCCTAAAACTAGGCTTCGACTTCGCCATCACCACGTCGTCATATAACCCGATCAAGAGCCACCACGTCGCGCGCCTCCCCAAGCTCCACCCACGGCCCAAGTGCGGCTAGGTCCGGTCGCTGCGTTTGCACGCAGTTCGAGGCCGAACGTGCCTCCTTCAAACCCCTCCCCACGTCGATCCATGGCTCCAAACGCGATCATAACCGTTGATCTTGTAGTTCTCTTCATGCTCTACCTCTTTGTAGTTGGAAGTTTCGTCTAATTGTTGATAGATTTGGAGTATTCGAGGGAGGAAGAAGAGAAGTTTCTGGCCGTTGTTTATATCAGTGGCGGCTAGGGTTAGGTTTAGTTATTATTATTATTATTATTATTTTATGAAGGGTAGGGTGTCTATTTATAGGAAACGAACGAAACACTATTCATTCGGGAAATTCCGAGCTCCGATTTACGCGCGGTGACCGACGTCTCTAGGGTTTATCCCGCGTTCCGGACACAATGGAACAGGTTTCGGAAGCTAATTCGGTCATCTGTGCGGGTTATGGCAACAAACGATCGATTTAAATTAAACCGATTTAAACGATTTTCTAGGCGTTTTAATTTGTACCGGACAAACGGTAAATCCAATTGACACGAAATTTTAAACCTTACAATAATATCACATTACGGATCCGATGAAGCTAGTTTCGTCGAAATCCGAGACTTTTTGAAAAATGGCTATTTTAACTCGTCAAATTAATATTAAAAACAATTCGATGCGTTTCGAGCTGCCACGATCAAACGATAACTCCGATTGACACGAAAATTGAAATCCGGTAATAACTAACTATTACGGATCCAATGGAACTAGTTTCGTCCAATTCTGAGACTGTTCAAAAATTAACTATTTTCACTAGTCGATTTTAATATTAAAATATTAAATTTTCACAAATTAACTTTTAATTCGATTTTAAAAGTTCTAAAATATTATTCTGACTTCAATATGATAAAATAAGATTTTACAAATCATTTTCAATCATATTTAACTCAATTTTCAATTATTTCCATAATTTAACATATTAAATTATCGATTTAATTATTCAATTAAATCCAAAAATTCAAAATAAAATTTATTCGACGTATAAATTTCACTTATTAATATTTAAAATTAATTGAATATTAAAATTTTAATTACCAAAAATCCTGGGTCGTTACACATAATATGCATGATAATTCCTATTGCCAAAGCACAAGGAATTCACCTTACATATTATGTATTAAACAATTTAATTTAGTGTCTTTGCATGTCGATTTGGGACATTCTGAATATCTATTGTACTCATTATAAAAGATATCATTTACACTCCCAGGTTGAGTACTATAACAACTAAGATTGATTTTAATACGACTACATTGTTAACAATATTAGTGCATTGTTTACTGTGATTTAGAAATATCTATGTACCATATAATGTTCTTTCTTTTGAACAAATGCTTCCTCTGTATTTTGACCGACAATGAAACTTTTTGATACACCTACCAAAAAACTATTCAATTTTTGATGCTTTTCTTTATGATACTTTCATACACGTTCTCCGATCGTATCCTAAAACCCACAAACTCAATATCGCCCTCACTGGCTTTGAGGTTGTTATATGTAAACAATTTACTCTAAATTGTTATTTGGGATTTTCTGCTTTAACACATATATACCAAAACATATACTCATGCTATGTGCGAATATTGTGAGTAAAATCTGGACCTACTTGAACACATCGAATGGTCAATCCATTACATTAATTTGAACAATTGAAATCTACTGTATTATTCTTATCAATATGGCTTATTACATTCCAATTGCAATTGTCATTCTCTTAAAGTCAGATTTGCGGCCAAAAGTATCATATCCTTTTGGATACAACTATCAAATCATATTTTGATAATGTACTTGGAATCTATTTCAGATTTTCACATTGTACCATATTATAGAGTCAATACCCTTAATGGTATAATTAAACAATCGAGGAATATTTATTCTGGACATTGATAAGAAACTCACGGTTTCTCCTTAATGTATAAGAATACTTATTATACTTTCTAATGTATTGTGTTCTTTTAGATTTTATTAATTCCATTTCATCCCTTGTAATTAACTTTATCATTGGATTGTACCCAAATCCATTTCATATCAATAATTTCTTAAAGAAATTCCTTAGCTGTGAAGTTGATATTTCATGAAATAACAATTGTTTCTCAGTGTAATGGAATAGATACTCATAAATGTATTATGAATTTTCTTCTATATAAAATAGATTTGGTTTTAGTTTAAAAAACTTACGTTCAAAACATAAATATGTCATCCAATGACAATTTTTCCCAAATCCTTTGGGGTGATTCATACAAAGATCCCACGTGAACAATTATTAAGTGCAGACTTTCAACTCACACAAGCTATCGACTCTTTGGCCTAGGATATGTTGGGATTTTTTATAAACCTTACCTTATATGATTTTGTAAACTATTATTTATATGAAATAATGTTACACGTGTACTACTCTTAAATACACAACCTTATAGAAAGAAATCAGCTCAATTTCACTTGCAATTAATTGTACTTTGTCCAACAAAGTTTGACTATTCCTTATCGATATATCATTATACATCATTATGTTCTACGAAGTTTCATTTTTAGGTACGTATGAAATTCCTTTCGATATATTCACTCATTCCATCAAATCAAATTATTTCTATCGTGTGTTACATTATTTACTTCCATATTCTATGGGCTTTCCATAGGCTTATACATGTGTATCAAATACACATGCCCATGTCTGTGATAACTCATTGGTGAATATAATGAAATATGTGTAACCGGTTTGGTGTTAATAGACTTGTAATTGCATACATCAGTATGTATCAATTTGAGGAGTTCATCAACTCTTATGATGCTCCGTCTTAATTGGTTAATACCCTTTTATTGTTCGATATACAATTAACTTGTATCATACGATTCTTAATCATGTAATAAAATTATTTCTCAAAACTACTAGTCAATATTTCTAAATAATTGCAAAAAATTCTAAATACGTCGGTATTTCAATTGCATCACTTTTGTTGCGAAAACAAATACAACATTATACTTTTATTTTATAACAAATATTCATAATATTCACATCAAAATAGAACTATGTCTATTTTTCAGTCGACGTTGAAAAATAGTCATTATTTCATAAATAATGTGTGGTGCATTTTAACAAAATGATTTTTAGTAACTTGATGCAATCAATAAGTGCTATATGACATGCTTCCACTATTTCCTCAATTAATATAATAACATACAAAATTCTGAGGTCCATCATTCACTTAATTGTAACAACCCGCGGTTTTGTGTTTACCTGTTAATAAATTAAAATGTGATTTTAATTAAATTAGGGTTAACAATAATAATTTGGAGTGACCAATTGATTTATAAATTGTTTATTTGAATAAACAATGAATTTGAGGAAAAATCTATTTTTGGTGTTTGTGGAAATTTTGTTTGAAACAAATAATAAAATGTTGTTCGTAAAATTTTAATGGTTTAAAATGTAGAAAATATTCTAATTTATAGTGTAGCATAACTTATTTTATGATATGTTCATTTTACAAAATTGTATGTAAAAATTTAGTATAATAAAGCATTTTAAAACATAGAAAAATGGTTGAGAAAACTAAAAAATTTGGCTGTGTTTAACATTGCTTATTGGGTTGGATATTGGATCCAAACCCATTATCTCATTTTTGAAATTAGCCTTGTGAATGAACTCTACTTTCATTCTTTCTATCCTCCTCATTCTCTTCTTCTAACTTAGAAAGCTCTAAAACCCAAATAATGATTTCTTCCCCAAATCCAAATCTAAGCTCCAAATTAATTAAAAATTAATGAGAAATAGGTAGCAAATCTAACTCTATAAGTTTCTAGCTTCAATACAGGACCAAATCTTTAATATTAGCTTGCTAAATCTACTAGTTTTCTGCCACTAAATCCTAAAGTGAGTTGAAAACTCACATTTCTACCTTAGGAGATTTCAAGGTAAAAAATCTCAATTGTGTTTGCTGCGTGTTCACTTGCAATTTGCTGTTAGTAAATTGCACATATCACTTTCGTTTCAAAATAGAGTTAGTGTTTTTTTGATGTTTTGGAAGGCTTAAAAAGAGTGTGACAGCTTTAATGTTAAATACTTTCGAAAATACTGAGCATGGAGGGTCGAAAAATGGGATGTAAACTTGCTGCCCTATCACTGTAAAACCGTAATTTTCTATGCTAAATATCATTGGTAATTTGAGCATATCATTCTCGATTGATGTCCAAAATTTGACGATTCCTGATGTTCTAGAAAGCTCAAAAAGAGTGTGACAACTTTCATGTTAAACACTTCCGAAAATACTGAGCATAGAGGGTCAAAAAATCTGATGTAGACTTGCTGCCCTGTCATTGTAGAACCGTAATTTTCTGTGCTAAATGTCATCGGTAATTTTAGCATATCTTTCTCATTCGATGTCCAAATTTGATGAATATTGATGTTATAGAAAGATTAAAAATAGTGTGATATTTCAATTTAAAAACTTTTGAAAATACTGAGCATAGAGGGTCGAAAACCTGATGCAAACTTGCTGCCCTGTCATTGTAAAACTGTAATTTTCTGTGCTAAATGTCATTGGTAATTTGAGCATATCTTTCTCGTTTGATGCCCAAATTTAATGATTCTTGATGTTGGAAAGCATAGATTATCTATTATAACTTTTATGTTTTGGGTTTTGTTCAATTTTGAAATTTACATGGTCTAAAGTTCATTCTAGTGTAACTGTCCTGAGACTAAAATGATAGTCGTAGTGAACTTCAGATCTGAATTTTTTTTTTTTTTGCTCATAACCATTTCATTTCTTATCAGAAGTAGATAATTTTGAATGTTTTGGAAAGCTTATAATATCCTCTATAACTTCCATATTTTGTCCTTTCTTAAATTTTGGGTTGAATAGGGGTGAACTGGTTAAACAAGCCGTAGGCCTTTGCTTTTCCTATGTGTTCACTTCCTGGCATGAGACGTCGCAGTTTCTTCATCTCTTATTGGAACTCAGCGGTTCTTTTTTAAATTTACTATACAAATGTTGAATTTATTTATACAATCATTCTGACCATGTCAACTCATATACATCTACTGTTGAACTTGCACTCACAGCTTGTTTTTGTCGGAATTTTATAAGTTTAAACTTTAGATATTTTTCTGTATTTCTTGAAGATTCTTTCTGGATTCATGCATGTGTTTTATAAATGAGTTTTGAATTTTTTTCCAAGTAAACTGGTTTTTGGAATAATTATTATATATTATTTTCAAGTTTAAAATTTTACTATCTATATAATAAGATAGATTGCAAAAGAAGTTTATAAAGTGGTTTTAAATTGTTTTAAAAGCTCGTTTTCTCCAACTTATAATTTCTATACAAAGTACACATTTTTGCAAAGTCAAGCAAATGAGAAGGAGAGTTCAACGATTGGGTAAAACGCATAGTATGTGATACGTGCGTTTATCCTTTCGGTTAATTCCTAACTTGTCCATTTGATCATTTTGGCCTACGGATTTTGTTTACTGATGACTTGAGGTGAATCTAATACTGCTTTGAGTGTGAAATTTATTAGCTGTTAGTAAACCGTTTAGTGCGAATGGATGGTATGGGACACACGTTAACACTTTTCGGGTTCTTTCCGAGAGTTTGTGACACATTTTCCTCTTCGTGTGCCAGTACTGGACCTTCGCGACATTTTTCATTACGACATATTTGTCCTCAAACGTTTTCCAATGCGGCATATTTGTCTTCAGACGTTTGCCATTGCGGCGTATTTACCATTGCGGCGTGTTTTTCTTTTGACATTTGCCTTTGGTCCAGGTACCTATTAAGTGAAACATTACTTGAAAAAAAATAGCATGTGCAAAACCTTTTTGAGATGATTCTTACCCTTGTGTGTCGTCATTTTGGAATCGGTCCTTTGAACCATTCGGTAGCGATTACTTCGAGATTTTTGAACTCTTGGAAGTTCTTTTGAGATTTTCATTGCCTACACTGGCATGTCGAGATTTGCCTTTTGGCATGTGTGTGTCTATATATATATATATATATTGAGATTGCCTATTGGCGCTATTTATGGTATTTACCTTTTGACGTTGTATGAGATTTTTATCCCTTTGTTGACATTTTCCTTATGGCTTATGTCGAGATGGCTTTTGCTTATGTTTTCCTTGGAGTTGCCGACATGGTGGGTTTGGGAATTACTCTTTTAGGATCTTACATTATACTATTCCCTAAACCATTGTTATTTGATTTACGATTGCCAATGATATGAGGCATGCTAAATTTTATCGATTCGTGCTATTTTTCGTCTCTTTTGTGTTTTATGCTTATTGAACCAATAGCGTATCAACTAGTGTAACCATATATGCCGTACATGATGTGTATCCTCCATATGCCTATGGTTAGCTTTCTTATTGTTTCTTCTTGTTTAAGAAGAACATCACTATGCTCTTATGCTCTATTATTCTGTTGTCACCTTATACTGATTTATTTAGCTAGACTGACCCTTGTATTTTATACTCGGGATCAGATTGATGTGTTTTAGGTTAGGTACATTTGGACTTAGCCTATTCTTCTTCTGCATGGACTATTCTACTAACTCTTTTCGTTATAGCTTTTTGTGTACTCCTTTTTGGTTTGCTACTTTGATATGTATATTCTTTTGACCCATTTTTAGGTTGTGGTCGTCATGCCACTTTGATGCATCATTTTGGATTGTACTAGTGATTGTATCTGTACTTATATGCTATGTATGCATTTCTGTTGTTCTGTGATGTTACTTACATTTGAGTTGTTATGTTTTGTTCTGACAGATCCGTTAGCTATTATAGTTTTGTATTAAATATTTATTGGATATGTCGATCCACTTGAGAAGAATAAAAATAGATAGCACTTATCGACGTATTCAGTAGATAGTTAAGACAAGGCTACAGATGGTCGCTCTTGTCCAGCTCTATTCTCCGCATTAGCAGATGGTATTACCTCGTAATACTCTTTGTTAATATGGGTCTTAGAGTGGGGCGTCACTGCTTGGTATCAGAGCTGAGCTTAGAACCAAATATGATAAACACAAAACAAAAACACATATTGTAGTACATCCAAATATAGTACAAGTGATAACATAGTTTCCCACTATCGTATTCCTCAATCGTGCCTTTAGTATTTTTATTTTCTTAGAATGGATAATAAGTTTGAAAACATTATATGGGTTTTAAATATCACTATTTTTTAAAAAAAATAGTAGAAATTAGAACTCAGATGGCTTATATTTAAATTATGCGTGGTTAGAATTGCCAGCGGAAATGGTGTGACGGTTTTCGCTGGGCACATTTAATGCTTTGTTTTTAGTAAACGCTTGTTTGGTTGATAATTGGATGAATGTGTGTTAGCATAGGAATTGCTGAAATAATATTGAGTAGGCGATATAACTGAGAGTTAGAAACCTACTGAATGCAAAAGGTAAGAACTCGCAGTGCCCTCATGTTGTAGCTACCGCAAGAATTATTAGAAAGATCAAATTTTGAAAATGAAATTTAATTCATAAGTGGTATTTAACCAATGGTAAAAATGAAATAAAAATTTAATATTTAAGAATTTCATGGATGCATTTTAATGAAGTAAAATTACTAAAAGAATTTTTGGGAAAGAAAGCATCCATGTGAATGGAAAATCTTTCTAACAAGAGATAGACTTATGTATATAACTTGATTGTTTTATGAATTAATTGTATGGTTGTATAATTAGAAAATGTTTTATGTTTTGAAAATAAACATTGTTGCAACCAAGTTTAAGATTCCTTAAGAAATCAAAAAAAGTTTTATAATTTCTTGTGTCAACTGATTAATAAGTATTTTAAGAATACTGGTTGGTGTGTCTAATCAGTGTTATCGATATAGACTCCTAAACACTTACGGGGCGATGTGATACATGCTTTCGAAATGGTAATAAATAATATTACTAGTATGGATGTTGAATGCAGAAATATATAGATATTGCAAAAAAATTGAAAATTCTAAATTTCCATTTGAGATAAGTAATTTATGTATTACTTAAGGACTTACGAAAATAGTGTGACATAGAGGGCATTGGAGAGGCAATGTTGATCTTGGTCAACTTTGCAGTCCTTGATAATGTCATTAACTATGAATGTATTAGTTAGATGTTATCATTTTATTAATTGATAATTGAAAATTTTGAATATGGTTTCACTTAAATAAATTGTATTCTTTATTGGTTATATTACATGTTTGTGAAAGTTTACATACGTGGAAAATTTAAAATGCTTAAGTAAGCTTTTGGGTAAAGTATTTTGGAAAATATTACCTTATGTTAATTCATTTATATGAAAAAGAACTTTAATTAAGGAAGTACCTTAATTGGATGAAACTATCATGTGATGGTGATTAATAAAAAATGTATTCAAATTAAGAAAATGTATTGTTTAGAACACTAAAATATTGATTAGAATGAGATTTAGTAAAAGTAAAAGGATAGTTATGAAGATTAGTTTAAACATTTAATCATTTAATTAATAACAAGTGGAAAAAAAAGTATGCCTTTGGGATAATTTAAAAAAAATGCTAATTTGGTGCTTTTGAATTAGCATGGAATTTAATAAAGAGCAAAACCATTAGAGTAAGTTTGGTTATGAATTTAAATAGTGTTAAAACTTGTTGATTATGTATTTTTGAAATTAAATTGAAAACAAGTTTGAATTAAGTATCAACCTTGGCTAGTTCTAAGTGATAATATAATAAATGCTTAGCTTTGTGGATTAAGAGAAAATTGAATATAAAAGATCCATTTATTATAAAATGCAAATTTTTGTGAAAATCTAGAAATAACAATAAATAGAGCAATGACATAAGATTTTTGATTATGAAAGCAATTTAAAAAAATCAATATGTAATTCCAAAGTCCAGTTTGGATAGATAATTGTTTCTTACTAATATAAGAAAGTAGTTATCTTAATCAAAATACGAGTCTTCTTTTAAAAGACTTGTTTGTTAATTGGGAAAAAGTTTCTTCGTAAACAATTTCGAAAGTTTGTTGTATGTATTATAGTGTAACACTAGATGTCTTAGCTTTTCGAAGAAAATGATCATGTAATAAATGTTTTTGAGAAAAGATTTTTGATCTAAAATTATGTAGTTTGGATTTACTAATGGTTCGAAAATGTTGACAGTAGAATGTCTTGGGTCGGAAAATTTTAATTGAAAAGTGCTATTTTAAAACAGTGTTAACTTATGATTTACAAATCCAAATGTGTCCATTACTTTTGAAAAAGAGAGTACTTTCAATAAGCTGGAAATCATCTTTGTATCATTTTTGAAAATTTTGTAGTTTGATTATTCAAAAATGAGTTTGAAAACTAATGGACATCTCTGTCCTCTTTTATAATTTCTGAGTTTAAAGCTGAAAGTAAATTGGGCATAACTTTCAAAAGGTAAATCCGATTTTGATGATCTTTATATCGCTCGAAAGCTTGGACTAAGTAGAATAACTTTTTCTTTATGAGTGTTTTCAAATATTATGAATTCTACTATATCGAATTCCCGTGTCTTTGTAGCAGACCTGAATATAAAAATTTTGAAGTTTAGAGTTGTTGTCTTATTTAAACTATGATTTTAATGCTTCATATGTTTATAAGTGCATGTTAATATGTTTCAATAAGTTAAGTGCAGGTGCAAGAGGATATTTGAATGATAAATTAGAAAAATAGTAAGTATAAAAGTAAGCATGCTCGCATTTTAAATGTTAAAAATGAAACGTATGAATTGCTAAGTGTTTATATGTTAAGAATTATATGTGTGTGTGTGTGTGTGTATATTGTGTTCCGACCTTTTGGTCGATGTATATCTATAATTCATATTTATGAAATTGTAAAGGGCTCTCCATGCAAAGGAGACTCCGTCGAATTTTTTGATAAATTAAACACTAGGAAAAAAATTGAGAAAATTTAATTAGTGAATATTTAGGGCCATCGATGAAGGGTCTAACAAGTGTCCTTTTAAATCATTAAGTAAAATGGTTCAACATTTGATAAATTTAGTGGAATATATATATATATATTACTTATTGTAGTATATTTATTTTCAGAATTAGAGTATGGAACAACTCTAATTTAATTTACTTTAAATTTAAAGTAAAGATGATTGAATTGAAAATTTAAATTAAAGACTTTAAAAATTTTCAAGTATTGAAGTTTGAGTTTTGTGTATACAAGAAAATGGATTTGAGTGAAAACTTTTTTAACAAATTTTTGAGAAAATTTCTTGTAATTCATTCTTGTGTGTCTTGCCTTAGTGTGATTCTTGTAATGACTTGCATTCATGCAGTCATGTGTTATGGTGGTAGCTTGAAATACCACCTATCTTTTGTTGAATCCTCTTTTGATGATTGTTCTTATTTGTGTTACTCCTTTAAAGGAGTTAAGTGCATTTCAGTATATTAGAAAAGTTGGCTCCTAGTTATGTAGGACCATCTACTATTACTAAACGCCTTGGCTCGATTGCTTTCATGCATTGTTTTCTGTTCAGTTTTGGGTATTCATGATATGTTCCAAGTAACCAAATTTCGATGTATCTTCGAGATTAAATCTCGATTGTTAATTCTCTTGTGTTGCGTGATCACGAGTCTCGCCGACTTGTGTATTGTGTCGAATTCTATTCGTGTAGTTTTTTAGAAGATTAAACACCTTCGAAATAAGAATGTTTCGCTTATGAAATTCTATGGTCCGCTAACCCTAAGTATTGTACTTGGGAAACCATAAGATTTGCCGAGCAAACTTTTCTTAATCCTTTCATCCTCTGTTGAGGGTGAATATCTATGATCTTTCTTTTGATTTGAATCTTGTTGTGATGAAATAGATATTATAGATAACTTCCATTATAGAAATAGCGGGGATGCAATTTTCTTAAGGGGGTAGTCTGTAACAATCTGTGGTTTTGTATTTACCTGTTAATAAATTAAAATATGATTTAATTAAATTAAGGTTAATAATAATAATTTAGAGTGATAAATTGATTTATAAATTGTTATTTGAATAAACAATGAATTTGAGGAAAAATCTATTTTTGGTGTTCGTGGAAATTTTGTTTAAAATAAATAATAAATTGTTGTTCATAAAATTTTAATGGTTTAAAATGTAGAAAATATTCTAATTTATAGTGTAACATAATTTATTTTATGATATGTTCATTTTACAAAATTGTATGTAAAAATTTTGTAAAGCATTTTAAAACAAAGAAAAATGGTTGAGAAAACTAGAAAATTTGGCTAAGTGTTTAACATTGCTTATTAGGTTGGATATTGGGTCCAAACCCGTTATTTCATTTGGGAAATTAGCCTTATGAATTAACTCTACTTTCATTCTTTCTATCCTCCTCATTCTCTTATTCTAACTTAGAAAGCGTTATAACCCAAATAATGGCTTCATTCCCAAATCCAAATCTAAGCTCCAAATTAATTAATAATCAAGGAAAAATTAGTGGCAAATCAAACTCTACATGTTTCTAGCTTCAATTCAAGACCAAATCTTCAATCTTTGCTTGCTAAATGTACTAGTTAGCCGCCAATAAATCCTATGGTGAGTTGAAAACTCACATTTCTAGCTTAGATTGAGATTTCAAGGTAAGAAATCTTAATTGTGTTTGTTCCATGTTCATTTGCGATTTGCTATTAGTAAATTGCACATATTCCTTTCGTTTCAAATCATAATTAGGATTTTTTTGTTGTTCTGAAAAGCTTAGAAAGAGTGTGACAACTTTTGAGCATAGTGGGTCGAAAAATCTGATGTAAACTTGTTACCCTATCACTGTAAAACCGTAATTTTCTATGCTAAATCTCATTGGTAATTTGAGCATATTATTCTCGTTTGATGTCCAAATTTGACGATTCTTGATGTTCTGCAAGCTTAAAAAGAGTGTGACAACTTTCATATTAAATACTTTCAAAAATACTGAGCATAGAGGGTTGAAAAATATGATGTAAACTTGCTGCCTTGTCACTGTTAATTTTCTGTGCCAAATGTCTTCGGTGATTTGAACATATATGTCTCATTTTATATCCAAATTTGAGGATTCTTGATGTTCTGTAAAGCGTAAAAAGAGTGACAACTTTCGTGTTAAACACTTTCGGAAATACTGAGCATAGAGGGTCGAAAAACTTGATGTAAACTTGCTGCCCTGTCACTGTAAAACTATAATTTTCTGTGCTAAATGTCATCGGTAATTTGAGCATATCTTTCTCGTTTGATGTCAAAATTTGAGGATTATTGATGTTCTTTAAATCATAGATTGTCTACTATAACTTTTGTGTTTTGAGTTTTGTTAAATTTTGATGTTTACATGGTCTAAAGTTCATTCTTGTGTCACTGTACCGAGACTAAAATGACAGCCGTACTGAACTTCAAATCTGAAAATTGTTTTGGTCATAACCTTTTCATTTCTTATCAGAATTTGATAATTTTTCATGTTTTGAAAAGCTTATAACATCCTCTATAATTCCAAGCTTTGTGCTTTCTCAAATTTTGGGTTGGGTAGGTGCGAATTGGCTAAACAAGTCATAGTTTCTTCGTCTCTTATCCAAACTCAACGATTATTTTTGCAATTTAAAGAACAAATGTTGAACTTTATTTCTACATATTTTCAGGTCATTCTGACCGTTAACTTGTATATATATGTTGTTGAACTTGCACTCACAGCTTGATCGGAATTTTATAAGTTTAAACTTACGATATTTTTCTGTATTTCCTTATGATTTTTTCTGGATTTCGTACACGGGTTTTATAAATGAGTTTTGAAATTTTTTTCAAGTAAATTGGTTTTTGGAATAATTATTAAATATTATTTTCAAGTTTAAAATTTTAGTATGTCTTTAATAAGATAGATTGCAAAAGCGGTTTATAAAGTAGTTTTAAATTGTTTTAAAATCTCGTTTTTTCCAACTTATAATTTCTATACAAAATACACATTTTTGCACTGTCGATCGAATGAGAAGGAGAGTTAAATGATTGGGTAAAGTGCGTAGTATGGGGTACGTGCGTTTACCCTTTTGGTTAATTCCTAACTTTTTCGTTTGATTGTTTTGGCCTACGGGTCTAATTTACCGATGATATGAGATGAACCTTTTACTGCTTTGAGTGTGAAATTTACTAGCGATTAGTAAACCGTTTAGTGCGAATGGGTGGTACGGGACACACGTTAACACTTTTTTGGTTCCTTTCCAAAAGTTTGTGACACATTTTCTCGTTGGCGTGCCAGTACTGGACCTTTGGACGTTTGTCATTGCGCGTATTGTCTTCAGACGTTTGCTATTGCGGCGTATTTACCATTGCGGCGTATTTGTCTTTTGACGTTTGCCTTTGGGCGAGGTACATATTATGTGAAATAGTACTAGGCAAAAATAGCACGAGAAAAACCTTTTTGAGATGATTTTCACCCTTGTTTATCATCATTTTGGAATCGGTCCTTTAAACCATTCGGCGACGATTACTTCGGAATTTTTGAACTCTTGGAAGTTTTTTTGAGATTTTCATTTCCTACACTGGCGTGTTAAGATTTGCCTTTTGACGTGTATAGACACACACACACACAGATATATATATATATATATATATATATATATATATATTGAGATTGTCTATTGGCCCTATTTATGGGATTTGCCTTTTGGCATCGTATGAGATTTTTATCCCTTTGTTGACATTTGCCTTATGGCTTATGTCGAGATGGCTTTTGCTTATGTTTTCCTTGGAGTTGCCGACATGGCGGGTATGGGAAGTACTCTTTTAGGAGCTTATATTATACTATTCCCTAAACAATTCTTATTTGATTTATGATTGCCGATAATATAAGGCATGCTATAGTTTAGCGATTGATGAGATTTTTCGTCTCCTTTGTGTTTTATGCTTATTGAAGTAATAGTGTTCTATCACCTAGTGTAACCATACATGATGTGTATCCTCCATATGTCTATGGTTGGCTTTCTTATTGTTTCTTCCCCTTTAAGAAGAACATCACTATGTTCTTATGCTCTATTATTCTGCTATCACCTTTTACTAATTATTTTTGCTAGACTAACCCGTGTATTTTATACTCGGGTCAGACCGAGGTGTTTCAGGTTATGTACATTTGGACTTAACCTATTTTGCTTCTGCATGGATTATTTGCTAGCTCTTTTTGTTATAGCTTTTTGTGTAGTCCTTTTTTGTTTGCTACTTTGACATGTACATTCTTTTGACCCATGTTTGGGTTGTGGTCGTCATACCACTATAATGTATCATTTTGGATTGTACTAGTGATTGTATGTGTACTTATGCATATGTATTCATTTCTTCTGTTCTGTGATGTTATTTACATTTGATTTATTATGTATTGTTCTGATAGATCCATTAGCCATATAGTTTTGTATTAAATATTTATTGGATATGTCGATCCACTTGAGAAGAATAAATATAGATAGCACTTATCGACGTATTTAGTAGATAATTAAGACAAGGCTATAGATGGTCGCTCTTATCCAGCTATATTCTTCGCATTAGCAGAAGGTATTACCTCGTAATACTCTTTGTTAATATGGGTCTTAGAGTGGAGCATCACATTAATATAGATGATTTATTTCATATACTGCAACTAGTTTACAGTGGGAAGTTCTTTGATCATATATCTTGAACTCAAAGAAATAAATCCCATAGGAAAAAACTTTCTAAATGAAAATACATTTTGAAATAGAAACTGTATTTCTTATTCCGATGTTAAGTATCAGTTATTATTATTACAGTTCTCGTTTTTGATGTTTCACTATAAAACAGAAGTGACCACTCACCTTCTTCATCCTAAATGTGCCCTAAATCACGTCTACTCTTGTACA
The DNA here is from genome assembly GCA_030765085.1 of Allium cepa. Lineage (NCBI taxonomy): Eukaryota > Viridiplantae > Streptophyta > Magnoliopsida > Asparagales > Amaryllidaceae > Allium > Allium cepa. Next base: position 835,426,047 of record CM060941.1, read on the forward strand.
TTTGTTTTTCTTTCTAAATGGTCAAACCATTCAAAAGAATACCATTACTACAATATCATAACGAACTCTTTATGAAAGTGTACTCGATCATTCTTAACATTTAAGGAAATAAATATGCTGATGTTGCGTAAACTGATCAAATTTATATTTCAACGATTGACTTCTTAGAGTAATATTATAGTTTTGGTTTTGTGTTACATTTAACATAATAAGATCCTTTTTTTAACCAATTAAATTGAACACTCGATCTATCATACCATTTATTTGTTTATTTTGAGTGAACTAACTTCATCACAATATTTTATATTACAAACTATGACCGTTCACTATATACCATTTATATACGATAGTATATGGATCAAATATCCATATTCTTTTATTGCCTTTTGAGTTTGAAAATCATAAAATGCAATACATGGCCTAGACATAATAAACACATAAGGGACCAAATTACACATGTATAGAGTAGTTGAAAAATCTGGCACTTGCATGGGTGTTGGAACGTAATATGCAATAAGCATTTTATTATATTTATATTTGTTAATCTTCAATTCAGTTCATTTTTACATCTTATTTGATAAATATTTTATTAATTATATTAAATGCACAAATTTATCAATGTAGATTATTATAACATTATATAACATATGTTCTTAAAATATTAGAAAGGTTTAATGTTATCATTTTATTTTTTTGATAAGGTTCCCACTAGTCTTTTATGTTTCACCAAACCCTAAATGTAACATTGATGTCTTTCGCCTTCACTGGTACTTATTAGGAGTCAACCGTCCTAGAATTCTAACCTCGAGTATGCTCAATAGGTCATAGATCCACGGACAATGTATAATTCCTTACCGGTTGTATCATATACAACTCTAATCCTTTGGTACTTTGTCCTAATTCCACTTTGACCTTGAGTCTACTCAACAAATCAAAACGAAATTGCTCACTCTTTCCTACCATATCACGATGGCTTAAGTATAGTATATGTGCCTTGATCTGCTTAACAAATACATATAGTTATCTTACGTGTCTATTCAATATACTAATAATACTACACATAACATTCCTAGCTTGAGTCTGCTCAACAATTAACGAGCATGCAATTTTTTTAATATAAATGGTATAGGACCACGTTGTATTGAAGATTCATAATCCTTAATATGTAATGTTGAGCGATATCGGCTTATGCGATAATATAATTCTTGATGAATTACTTTTGTGATTTAAGAGCCGGACACATCTGAAATCACAGTATACATGCATTTACATATTTATTGTAACAACCCTGGTTTTTTAGATTACCTGTTGATATTAAACTATAACAGTGGTATAATTTAATATTGTAAAATAAAATAAAATTGGAAAATTTTTTTTATTTGAAATAAATAGTGAATTTTAAAAATAAAATGAGAAAAATAGAGTTTGGAACTTTATTTTGTTCATTTGGGATAAAAATGATTGGAAAATGGGTTTTATTTGGAGAAAATGCAATGATTGTATTAATTATTGCCAATTACTTCTAATCATTTTTAAATGAAGTATGAGATTTTTTAAAGGTTGTTTATTTTAATAAAAAGATGGAAATTGATTTAAACATAAGTTTTGGCTATAAATAATATGTTGAAATGGTTTGAAATATTTTACTAAGTGAGAAAATAAATTTTGTGGAATTTTAGAAGTCAAAAATGTGAACTTTTACATTTATTGGTGAAAACTATTTATTATTGTGAAAGAAAAGATTTTAATAATAATCATGTTTTAAAAAAATTAATCTTTCTATGTAGTACGAAAGAATTTATTTCACATATGTGCAAGTTTATAATTTTATTTGTGTGAAAATTTGAAAGAAAATGGCCTTTGTCAATTACATATGGGTAAAAATATGTATTTTGGTTTAAGTATGAATTAAAACTTAAGCTAACTTATCTTTTCTTTTAATTTTGGGTTCAAGGCCCATTAGCCAAGTAATAGCATCTAGTTAGGAAGTGAGAAACATTATCTCATTTCCTGTACATATGGAAATGAGTTTCACCTTCTTCCTCTTCAACCAGTAAAAGAAAAATCCTCTTTCTTCAAACCAAGCTTTTAAACTCAAATCTTTTCCAAACAAGTTGTTGTTTTTGTCAATTAAGAGTGTGTTTAAAAGGTAATCTCACTTCAAACCTCAATATTTCATCAATTCCTAGCTTGAGAGATGGGTTTTTCTAATTTACTATAGAATTTGTTTTGCATGTACTGTCTTAAGTTTGTACAGGTTATTTGAAGCTAGAATCTCCCCAAAGCTGGCCTCTTTCTATATAAATTCAAGTTTTTTACCTTCTCTACGGCAAGGTGAGTCTGTTAACTCACAATTCTAGTTAAAATAGTGCCGCAATTGCAAAAATTTGGATGAATCGTAGTTACAATAAACAAATTTTGAGAAGTTTTATTTACAGTGTACATCTTGTTATAATAGCTTCTTCTAATAATTATATCTTCTTAAATCCTTGCTGAATTGTTGCATGAATTGTTTTGGACTATAGTTTAGATGTACTAGTAGACATTTGCAGAATTTCATAGCTTTTAATCATCAACTGCTATCAGAAAATCAAGTGGAAAATTAGAACGAGGATGCAAAACTTAGCCTAAAAAGTACGTGACCTAAGTCGATCTGCCTGTCGACCTAGGGGTCGTCCGCCTAGCTACCTAGGTCAACTGTACGGTCAACCTAGGGACTGGGGAGGTCGACCAGATGGTCGACTATTAGGTCGACCCAGGGAGGCACTTAGACCTTTTGCCTTTTCTTTCCTATGTGTTGCTTCTTACCTTTTTTTTGGCAAGGCCGGCCGGTTTTATAGTGGACCGTCCACTTTTTATTATGAACGTAATAAAAACTTGAAGTACAGGAGTTAGGTAAAAGCACCTAAACTACTAAAAACAAAAACAATAAATCCAGGAGCTTGGCAGCATTACCAAGTCTACTAAAGTAACAAGCTAGTCTTCTTCAAAAGAAGAAGAACCACTACCAGAATCCGAAGATTTCGGCCCATTGACATGGAGGAATTCCAAGAACAAAGAGGCTAGAGAAGCATCATAATCAAGAGACGCAGGGCCATATAGAAGATTCCTATCCCAAGAAGGTATATCTAGCAAAACAGAGTTCCTTGTGCCGTAGTCCCCAGAAGTGAAGAGTGTGATATCTCCGTCAACAATGTGGTAAATAAGTCGATGATCACCCAAGCCAATGTATTTATAAAAAACCTGATAGGTCGGACTGTACCTCATATCAGAAGATGAATGATGCCAAGATTGATCGGGGCGATCCCAGACCACCAACCTGGGAACGAATGGAGTCTGGATCAAAGAAACGATAGTCGCTACCCCATCAGCATCACTAGGGGCAGAAGTATCTAAAGGAGGATCAGGAATATTCGGTGCAGATGGAACAAGTAAAGGCGAAGAATATCAATTTACTGCTTTCGGAACCCACTTCCTAGAGGGTGGGCGAGGAAATGGGGTCTTCGCCGGTATAGGATCCCCATAAGCTAAAGAACATGACTCCAGGAAGTGCCCAAACGAGTGGCAGGTGGTGCAAATATGAGGCTTCCAATTATATTTAACATTTACAAAAATGTCATGCCCATCAATGCAAGCCTTGATCTTATGAGCAAGCAGTCTGTCAGGTGTAATTTCAATCAGGGCTTTAGCAAATGTAAAGCAGTCTCTATCCACCATATTAGAATCAAAACATTTAAGGGTGCCAATACGCGATGCAAGCCAGTTGATACCAATCAAAGTCTGTAGAACTGTAGGAATTTGCGAAAAGATGACCCATACCGGAATAGATAAAACTTGCTCTCTGGCACGCTCGACCGAAGGAGACCAAGTGGTGACAATGAATGGCTTACCATCAATAATGATAGGATCTGATTCTAACACTCGCCTTCTTTCTTCCTCAATAGAGAATTTAAAGTAAAACATGCCTTGTTTCTTTGCAATTGTTGATTGAATTTGGAGAAGTGTGTGAATAAGATAGAGTGCTATGATGCCTCTCAATAGGATAGCTAAATCTGGAGAGTTTGAAATTCAAATTTTGCATTGATTTTGAGTTGAATTTGAATTGAATTCGAAATGAATTTGAGTTATCGGTTTTGAGGTATTTTCTTTGTTTTTCATTGTTTTCGAGCACAGTTTTCTCCAAACGATTTTGAAATAATTTTTAAAATAAATTAGCATTTTAAATAATTATTTGATAACATCTTTAATTTATTTTTGAGCTATACAGTCTATATTCTATATTATAAGGGAATTTTCAAAGTTTGATTCTAAACACGATTTTAGAAATTGGTTTTAAAAGCTTATATTCTAAAGTAAATTATTTTATATATATAATACATGTTTTTGCACTATTCGAGTGAATGAGAAGAAGAATTAAACTGTTTGGTAAAACATGTGTTATGGGATACATGTGCTTATCTTATCATTGATTCACAACTTGTATGTTTGATCGTTTTGACCTTCGGGTCGAGTTTGCCGATGAGATGAGGTACTTTGACTAGCGGTTAGTAAACCGTATAGTACGAACATGTGGTATGGGACACATGACATTGTTTGGTTCCTATTCGAGAGTTTATGACACATTTGCCATTGCGGCGTGCCAGTGATGTACCTTCGGGTCATTGCCATTGCGGCATTTTTGTCATTGTGGCATATTTGTCATTGTGATGTTTTGCTTCTAGGCGAGGTACCTAACTGAGATAGCAGTACTTGGCAAGGTTTGGCCGCATGCACATGCAAACACTTATGAGATGATTTCTTTTACTATACTCCCTAGTGTATTGGCCTTTTTTGGAATTGGTCCTTTGAACCATTAGATGTATATTTGTGGCGATTACCTTTTGGGAATTTGAACTCTTGGGAGTTTTATTTTTGAGATTTAAGTTGCCTATACTGGCAATATTTTAAATTTTCCTTTTGGCATTATTATTGAGATTTTTCTGTTGGCGTTATTACATGAGATTTGCCTTTTGGTATTTATTTGGGATTATATTCTCCTATGTTGGAAAGTTATATTTGATTGCCTCATGACATATTTTTGAGATGGTTATTTCTTTGAAATTTCTTTGAGTTTGCCAACATGGCGGTTTTGGGATTTCTCCTTTTTAGGAGTTATCTTTTCCCTAAACCACTATTGATGATTTGTGATATGTCAATGATATGAGGCGTGCTATATTTAGCACTTTGTAGATTGTCTTATCTCTTTTGAGATTATATGTTTGTGTAAGTGATATCATCTCATCACTTAAAGTAACCATACCATACTTATACTCATTATTGTTCCTTCTTGTTTAAGAAGAACATCACCCTTATCTTATGCATCTATTATCGCTTATCCTTATAAACTTATTTTTTTAGCTAGACTGACCCGTGTATTTTATACTCTGGTCAGACCGAGGTGTTTCAGGTTAGGTACTCTTATGGACTTAGCATATTCTACTTCCTCATGGACTTATCTACTAGCCCTTTTTGTTGTAGCCTTTTTGTGTCTCTACTCTAATATTTATATTTTTTGACTCGTGTGTATATTGTGGTCGTCATACCATTTATGATGTATTATTTGTATTGTATTAGGATGTATCAGTATATATGTATACATATCTGTTTGCTATTCTATGATGTGTTATACATTTGAGTTGTTGTATTTGATTCTGATAGATCCTATAACCACCAATGGCTTTGTATTAAGTACATATTGGATTTGTCGATCAACTTGAATTAGAAAAAATATATAGAGCATCTATTGACGTATTCAATAGAAATTTAAGACAATGCTATAGATGGTCGCTCCTAACAAGCCCTATTCTCCGCATTAGCAGTCGGTATTACCTAGTAATACTCTTTGTTAATGTGGGTCTCGGGGTGGGGCATCACATTTATTTATTCCTTAAGTGTATTTAGGGTTTCCTAGATGATCCATCTTTAGTTTATACATTCATATTATATTAGTTTTATAATTATATAACTTTTATATTTTAATTAACTTATACAATAGTCTTATGTATAATAATATATTAATTAAATCATATTTAATTAATTTTAACTAATTAAATTTTTAATTATTTTATATTTTTTTTATATAACGTTTATATTAAATATTTATTGTATACTATTACCTTTATAGTATAACACATATATTTCATGTATTTATATTTTATTTAATTAATTATATTTTAATTAATTTTTTAATTAATCGACCTTTAACTAATTTATTTAATCAATTAACCTTTAATTAATTTGTTTAATAAACTAACTATTAATTAATTAATTTAATTGAACAATTTTAATTAAATAATTTTAATTTCAAAAATCATATTATATACATACATGCATACTTATGATATCTTAAAAATTTTAAAATATCATAATATATCAAACATGTATAATGCATGTATATATTTTCCATTAATTAACTTATATAATTAATTATTTTTTATTAATTTTATTAATAAATTTAAGTTTTTGAAATTGATATTTCATAATTCAAACATTTTGAAAATTTTAATATATTATAACATTTATAATATATGTATATCTTATTTTAAATTTAATTTAAAATTTAAATTATTATATTTTCATTTTCAAACAATTTTGAAAATTAGCCTAAGTCTAAATTCAAATTTGGCTTTTTTCTATTAGGGATAACCTTTGGGTTACGAGCTTAATAGTCAACCTAGACATAGCTAATTTAGACTGCATAGGCTATTGGGCTCTGTTACCATTGTTTAAACTGGGCTAGCATACAGTGGAAGTTTTGGGCAAATTTCAAATTTTTTTGCCCTGTTGGATCTATATAGGGTCTATAAAGTCTAGTTTATTTAGAATATTTCCAAATTTTATTCAATAAAATCTCTTATTGTATTTAAATTTATAAATTATATACAATTTTATTTAATTTATATTCAATTAAATATAAAAGTACATATATGCACCATATACATAAATGTACGTGTGTGTATGTGTAACATAATAATCCGTGCATAGTATAACATACCCGTATATAAATGTGGGGATTTATATTGAAATGGACATGCTAGCTCATCGTGTATGTATTAAATGTTATCCAAATACATGAATGTATGTAGACCTGTTATTTATATAAATATTAAAAACTATGTAAATATGTATGCATGTATGTATGAATGTGCCATGGATCATACTTGAAGAAGGAAGTCTTCAAATTAGCCAGGCTTATTGTGTATGGCATATCTGGAGGGAGAGTAATACCAGGGCTTTCAAAAACATAGAAAAATTGGAGTTAGATCTATCATCTATGATAGCTAGAGATGTTGTGATTATCATCAAAAGAATCCCAGAAAATAAATTCACCTAGTCATTGGAAGAAGAATGAAAATTGCTGGAGAATTTGGATTGGAAGCGATGGAATTAGAACTTCGAAGAGAATATCTACAGCCGCCATAGCTTGGAGCCTAAAATGGAAAGTCGTGTTGTAAAGGAGGAATGCTAGGTGATCGGTTTCTAAAGTTAGTTTTGTTTTCTTGCCTGCAGCTCACGTGCTCATTTTTGGTTGTATGGTTTTGGCCCATAAAGCCCATTAGCAATATATTAATCAATTTTCAAAAAAAAATATGTATGTGTGTATGAGTGGGTGTAGCTAATTTTTAAAAATTAATGATTTAAATCTATATAATTTTTCATTAAATGTTAAATATATAAATATATACATACATATATGTATCAAGCTAATATAATTTAAAAAAAATCATTTTTCACATACATATACATGTATGAATTACAGTAAAAAAACTATTATTATTATTAAATATATATATATAAGTATATTTATAATATCTAAATATGTATATGTATATATATATATATATGTGTGTATATAGTATATTAATTATATGTTTAATATATATATATATATATATATATATATATTAAACCTTTCTAGATTGAATGCATGGTAGAAAAAATTATTTATATTTTATTACAATAAAAAATATACATATAGTTATATTAATTAATAATTCAAAATACAATAAAATAATAATAATAAACATTTTCGTGTTATATTATTTGAATTAAAATTTTAGAAAATCAAGCATGATAGTCTAAAGTTACTCAAAGTTTTCCCAAATTTTATCGGTTAAAATAACATTTTTAATTAATTAATTAATTTAGATCGTTTAATAAATTGATTCCTTGTGAATACATAAAATGATTTTTGAATTCTGATTTTCTGGCTTAGAGTTTGTATGATGATAAAAAAAATTATCAAAGTTAAAATTTAATATTTGTTAGTTTATATGATTTATTTAATTAGTATATTGATTTAAATAATAGTAAATAAATATTAAAAATTAATTTGTAGCAACCAAAAAATAAAACCTATTTAGATATGCATTTATAAAATATAAGTTCAATAATTAACATGATATGATGATAGGATTAAATACAAGTCATATAATTAAAATTAGGCAGTATATTAGTATATACATGTGTGTGTGTGTGTATGTATGTATGTATGTATATAAATGATAATAATTAAAATAATGGTTGTGGACTTCAGATCTGTGAATAAAAATATTTTTTTTATAAATGAAAATATACATATAACCAATCTAATATGTGACAACATTGATGATGTATATAAGAATCTTACCTAACGAGTAATATCATAATTATATATATATATATAATATAATATTGTCCAGAAAGTATAAATCATATAGTATAGTAAATATATGCCTAACACTAATGCCTTAGAGCATACATTGTAATGATAAATTCTCCCTTCTTGGCAATCATCTCGATTCGGCAGATTATTAATCCTCGAACCGTAGACCTTTAGCTATCCAATAGTTTCCGCCTTTTGAATTGATTTGAGATGAGTTTGTTGAAGCTCCTTATTGACTAGGTCAGCCAGTAATAATAGAGAACTGGTAGCCAAAATGTCCTTTTTTCATTTGGATTATGAGTCCTTTTATAGTGGAAAATATAGAGAGAAACATGAATCACATCTTATACCATTTCTTGTGCAATCCTAACCATCCCTATCCAAAGCCATCTAGCCTTTTGAGCTGCCTCCTACAAGCCCCATTGCTGCTAAAATAAATTTTAACATCATGGGCTAACATTCCATTTAAATCCTAATAAATTTATTAATTAAATCTAATTTCATTACTTTTCGATATCGCATATCAATCGATAAATTTATAACTGTTATAAATATATATAATAATATTTATTTCTCAAAATATGGTCAAAATTTAATAACTAATATTTCATAAAAATGAATTAATTAAGTAAATTTAATACACTTGTAAACTAATTAAATTGTTTAGTCTAAAGAGAATTTCGTCATTCTGCTTGTGTGACTCGTTTGGTGTGAATTACGTCAGCGATTGACATTAAACTATTTGAGTGTTAGTGTGCATACGTCATTTAACAGATGGTATGACATTTTGATGAAATTCATCGCTTACTTAATTTCGGTAAAGTCTAATTTTATATTATTAAGCATTCCCCAGTTGTGGCATTTATTTACACCAATTCTCATTGTTAAAACTATATCACTTTGGACTTATGGAATTTGCTAAGAATCAAAATTCCAATATCATCCATATTCGAATTTATAGTCCAAACAAAAAGTCCTTGGATCAGTAATAACAATTATTATTAACCGAATTGCTCTAGACAGATACATTGACTTTAAGTTGACTTCTCTTAACCGTGATACTAACCCCATATAACTGAGAAGACAAATCATTTCTTGAATAGTGTTTCACTTCCAATACTTCCCCTCGACCCAACTATAGTCACTGGATGAACGTAGTGTGTAACGACCCTACCTCAATATCCAGATCAGCAAAGTACATTACAAGTAACGTCGTCTGCTAATCTAAGGAATATGTCTTGTTACGGACGATCAAATGTGAATATACCTTTATGCTAATACTGACACATCGTTTATATTATTTTTTTCCGCTGAATATCAGAACTGAATTTTGATGTGTACAATATTAATGCAAAGTTATATACACTCCGATTTATTAGAATCACAACAATATGTCATATGAAATAATAATCACAGATCACGGCGGAATAATATACAACATATACAATACCTATTGTGAGTCAACAAATATACAACTAGGCTCACATAATACACAATTCAAACTAAGTCACTATCCCAAAATATTTCACATAGTATAGCAAGTGATTATCCTACAGAAGATAAACTAAGTGTCAAAATGTCTAACATCTGCCAGCGCACCTACCCAAAAGTCCCATCATCCTGTAAACCTAAATAACCTCTGTCTGACCGGAGCAAAATAACACCCAAGTTAGACTATTTCTAAATATCCAATAGGGTGAGAACAAGATATAACCCAAGAACAAATAGTATATAGGCGATACAATTGTCTAAGAAACAACAAGTCATGGGATTAACATAACATAGAATTCAACACAAGTCACATGTTTATACATTTAGGTCATGATCACAAATTAGGCACTAAACACTGAATTCCTATAACAAAGCACGACATCTCTAAGCACACAAATATCAATAAGTTAATTTAGAATCCATCACAAAACACAAGCATATATGTATTTATTCACTAACACAGAATGCTTACAAAATCCAAATTTTCAAAATCCAAGAGATCTTAATCCAAATCGAGCATATTGATCGTCCAAAACAATCGAAGTGGTTGTACTCAAAACTCGAGGCAAACAAACAGACAAATTGGTATCACTTGAACCTATCTGACACCAAGGATCGTAAAAAAACTGGGAACACTGAATCATAGAATGATCTCAAGGATAGTCCATGCGGATCAAGGTAACCATAGAAACCATAACTCGATAAATTTACATTTATTAAATATTATTATATTATTATATTTTAAAAGAAATCCAGGAATGAAATCCTTAAGGATCTAGTAGCCACTTGTCGCACACCAAAAGTAAGTAAACTTTAAAGTGCCAAATACTATCACCTTCGGTAATCACTGGAATTTAATCAATATGCCCCATACCGTATAATGAAATCCAAGTATTTACTAAAATCTAGTAAATAATACTTATTATGGATTCCATTGGAAAACCTAAACTATATTTTCTTAAGGATCTAGCAACAACTTGTTGCACACCAAAAGAGAATACAACTCTAAAGTGCCAAATACTATCACCTTCGATAATCACTATAATTTAACCATTACGTCCCATACCGTATGGTGAAATCCAAGTATTTACTAAAAGCTAGTAAATATCACTTATTATGGATACCACTAAAACCTGAACTATATTCTCTTAAGGATCTTGCAACCACTTATTGCACACCAGAAGACAATACAACTCTAAAGCGTAAAATACTTCCTAATATCAATCATATGAATTTAACCATGGCATATCATACTACTCGGTGAAATTTGAGTATTTGCTAACGGGCTAGTAAATTCCACTCAACCATTCTATTCAATGAGTTGTATCATATTTGATGAAGCATTATTCAAAGGCATTTAAACCAACTGATAATGCTAAGTTGATTATTAATACTCCCCACATTATAGAACTAAGGCTCTCTAAAAATTTATTTGATTTATCACATTCCGTTAATCCAAAATTGTTCCAAAAGCGCTTATTTCATAAAACCGAAAAATTTCATATTCCAAAGCGTATGTTTAAATCCACTTATTTTATAAGACAGCAATTATTCCTCTTCCAAACTCTTATTGAAATATAATCATTTCCTAAGAAATAAACTAATTTTATATTTTCCAAACATGTACACTAAAATCCCAAAATATATTTAATACTTAAGATTTGTTTTTAATTATAATTAGCAATCAAGCTAAGTGACTTGGTACACAAAAATAAAAGCAGTAGATATATTTTAAAAGCAAGTCAAGTTAAAATGAGAGATGGTACTTATAAATTTCGAAACATATATATATATATATATTTAGTAAAATATGTTCAGGTAAGTTTTAACAAAAGTCAGACTGGTGTAGTTGTCAAATCAAACCATGATAAAACATGCATGTACATACTAGCTCAATTTCTAATATATATATATATATATATATATATATATAAGTGAAAAGACAAGGTTGATGATTTAAAAGCAAAAGAAAAGGTTTCATGCCCTTAAAATAAACATGTATAAGAGCAACTCCAGTGGCGCCTTTATTTACTGAATAGGTAAAAAAAAATCTCCAGTTGCCGAATTAAGGGGGGAAATTCAGCTGAAAGTTCAGGATCCTGAATTGGGTTTGGGCACCCAAGACCCACCCCGCCCCTAACAACTACTTTCCGCTACAAACGTCATATTATGAACTCCAATGGCTATAAACGGTCGTATTTTGAACTCCAATGGCTACAAACGGTCGAATTTTGACCCCAGTGACTATAAACAGTCATGTTCTAACTACATCGGCTATAAACGATCACATTTGTGATTTCATTACATATATCGGACTATTTTTCTGGTTGTAACACATACATCTCTTCTACTACAATTATATTCTTAGTTCCATACTATTGAAAGTATGTCTCATCTGTTTCAATCATATACTGAAGCGATGAATATGGACAAATGGGATTTTGATTCTCAACTCTTTCAAAATATTCGTCCCTAGACCGCTCCCCCTTTATCCTTCCATACTTCCGCTCCATGGTTTGTCGATGAAGATAAAGATTTGTGTTATATTTACTGTCATTTTTCTAACGATTTGGTTGAGGGGAATGACCAATGTGAAGAGACGTTTTGGGCAAAAGTAATGCCTGCCTACAATAAAAAGCATGTTAAAAAGAAGAGGTCAATATCTGTCATCACTGGTCGTTTTGGGAAGATTAATCGACAAACACAATTCTACAAGTCTCAGATTCAAAAAATAAGAACTACAACATCCCGCCTTTTCGTACGCTTTTAAATCGACGATAAACCACACATGTCAGACTTAAACCATACAGAAGGGCGGATTGTTATGGGGTAAATAAGAAAAAGCAGAGAAAGAAAAAAGAACAAAACAGAATCTTGCAGTGGAATGATAAAATATAATAATCAAATATGCATTTCATGAAGCTGTTTTATAAAATATTCGATTATACTTATACAATACATATCAAAGTTACACATACCAGAGAACAATAAATAATGTAGCAGAACAGTAGGAATGTAGTGGAATACTATAATAAATAATAATAAATTTTCGTCTTCGCCCTCCAGAATACGGTCTTCCAAATCCTGAAATGCTCAGGCTGACCCGAGCGAATTGAGAAGACAAAACACTCAAGTTAGAACTAAAGGATCTTATGTAAGTTAAATCAATGATAAATATATGGGTGGAATGGCGTCAGAGATGTTTACGAGATTTGACATCTCCTATCCAGTGTCTAACGTGAGTGCGGTAACTTAAGAGATGCTCGGGATTCACATCTCCTAAGAATCCGTTAAACTATTTACTATGTAGTAATATTTAGCTATTATAATAATGTCTAATAGTAAAATAAACTTACTTTTTAATAGCATTAAGGGGTTACACATATAGCCCTTAACACGTAATAGTCCCAGTAATCCATCCAGTATCAGCGCATCTCCAGATCGGGAGACTACCCTAAATACTCCACGGGCAACGGGAGAAAACCAAACTCGTACAAGGCGCGCTAGTGTAGGAGACACGACACAACAAGGCAATGCCAGGGTAGATATACCAATTACACTTCCGGGTCGGTGGTAACGCGTAGCGCACAGCTACCACCCACCTCGAGCCACACCCCAAAATAAAAAAAATCAAAAGTGGCCAACGAATCAATCCAAAAGCCAGAGTATAATATCGAAGGAATGTGTCCGATCAAAGGAGCTACCTCATTAGCCCATCAATCGCTCATGTTTTAGCCTCCTTGTGCCAACACAAGGGAGTTGGGTCCACGTATTTACCTCAAAGGAAACACTGCCTCCATCCTACTTCATTCTGGTATCTCCACCGCGTACACGGTTGTTAAAGTGGTTTTCGGATTTGGCAGAGAGTATAAAAACTTCCGATCCCGGTCTCTGCAACAACAAACATTATTATAACACTGCGATCAATTCAAAATAATTTATACTTCAAAACCAGACTATAATATCCATTTCGAAACCATATAAATACGATATCCCTCTCATTTCAAAAACCAAATCATTATGATATCATTTTATAAAAACCCAAATCAATATAATATCATTTTTATTTTAAATGTATCTCTTTTCTAAAATCATAGCACTTTCAAAACTATAATATTTCGAAATCAAACGCTTGACATATAACCTTTTAAAACATAATACTTTGAATTTCATAGCTTCTAAACCATAACTTCCAAAACTTAAATGGTTTGGATATTCAAACAATATATAAAATAAAATAGTTTGAATTTAAAATCACTTTATAAAGTAAAATAGTTTCCTCGACTTCACAATTTTATTCACTTTATATAAAATCTCAATTCATAACTTTCAACTCACTTTCAGTTTCAATAAACCATTTTAATTTTAATATATTTCAAACTTTGAGTATTAAACAATTTCAAAACTAAGGTTGATAATTATGATTCAACAATTCAATGTTCTATTATTTAGTTTTGAAATATTTGCATAATAAATCCATTATCATTTAAATAAAACTCAAATTACAAATAACTAAATATTTCCTTCAATTTATTTATACTTGAAATATTCGTTTCATTCATCTTGAACAAAAATCCAGCTATAAAAATCCTACCTTTTAAAATTTCAAGTTAAATAAATTTTACATCAACTTATGGAGTTTAATTCTTAAATAAGCTCAATTTCAAATAAGTTTCCAATTTACCTTCCAATCTTAATTTATTTAAATCATTATAACCTCTATATTAAAGTATGATCTAAATACTTAACCATATTTCATTTTAAAAGAATCATACTCCATTATTAAACTTATTATTATTAAACATATTTATACATAGCTTAAATACACGAATTTGACTATAGATAAAATATATTATATATATAATATAAAAAAAATCAATATTTATTAAACCGTATAATTCTATCCAAAACCATAGAAATCATTTTCAAAATATTTATATATATAGACCGACGACGTTTGTATGTAAATTTTCTATCCTATGGCAAGTGATACGGATATTTATCATTTCAATCCATAATTTAAAATAAAAATACGGCTATATATCATTTCAAACCGCAATCCCGAATGAAATAAAATGCATAATAACTTGCAGTTTATAACAATATAAAATACAACGTCATTCACCCAATAGCAATCATCAATCGTTTATCACAATCATCATCCAATTCAAACAATAACATCAATATAGAATAGATAATAAATAACACGTAATTACTGGCAGTTTATATTCAATAATAAACTAATTTAACTGGCAGTTTATGTACAACAATAAATTGAATAACGATTTAATTCAATAAATTCAGTTTAACTGGAATGATGATAAAATATACCAAACAGCAATAAATAAATTTCTAATCACATCAGAAATTAATTTAACACACATAATAAATTTAGAAGTTGTGAGTTGGTTAAAACACTCACCTTTTGAATTTAAATTGAATTTAAATCCAATTTAACAAAAATTGAAAAATCTCCAAATTCGTCCAAACCCATGTCAAAATTTCTGGAATTCCAATGTGAACCTAGCGGAGAAAACAGCGCGTGAAACGGAGCTCGTACGTAAAAGTTATTCGAGTTAGAAGTTACACAATTAAAAATTGAAATAGATAAAAATAGATTAAAATAAACAACACGTCATCATCTTCCATTCACAGACGTGAAACCCTAAAGTTCGCGTAATCCAATTATCCCACCGTCGAGCTCGTGCACTTTGACTGCCTACCACCAGCGCCTGAGATAGTTGCGCCTCGATCCAGACAAACCATCGAATTACTCGAGCGAGACCACACGCAGCGAAGGCCGCGACCCCATCTCCAGTCCCCATTATTTCATTAGCCATCATGCCCTTCCAAGCCGATTCTGGTGAACTGGAACACCTAAGTGATGATGCAAATCGATGGATCAGCTTCCCTAAGCCCGCTCTACACTATAGTGCTCCCAGATCGTCGTGAAATCGATGATCCGCCGTCAACTCTGACAATGAACAATGAACGGCCAGGAGTTATTCAATAAATTATGGACACACAAAGACTCGAATCGAAAAAAAAATCACACTACAAGATTACGCTCTTGAAGAGCTTCGAATCCATATAAAATTTAATATTGTTGGGAGAGTTCGAATTTTTTGATTTGAATTTGATATTGAAATTGGAATTGGGAATTTTTGTTTTGTCCGCCATTGAAATAAGGAGGTAAGGAGAAATTGTACGTATAGAGAAATGATAATGAGCAACAATTAGGGTTTATAATGACGTATTTATAGACAAAGCTGGTAAAAGAATAAATAGGCAAGGTTTACTTACACGTTGAACGATAAAATGGCCCAAAAAGCCCGTTCTGACTCTGAAACGAAATATAGTCAACCCATATATCAAAATAGATGTTTCAAAATATTTTAAATGCAACGGAAGTGGTTTCAAGTCCAAATTCCATCGTATGAAGAAGTTATGTTAAAATCAAGTTATTTCAAATTGATTTCGATTGATTTCAATTTCATTGATTTCTAGGCATTTCGAGCCCGTACGATCGACAAATCCAATCACTACGAAACATGAAATCCTGCAATAATTCACCGTTACGGATCCAATGAAACTGGTTTCGTCGAAATCTGAGTCAGTGTCTAAAATGGCTATTTTCTAGTTAATTAATTAATTAATTAATTTAATCACTTTTTCAATTTCAATTCCATAACTAACAAATCTTATCATTTTTAATTTCTTAAACAATTACAATAACTTAAAAAATTTAGATGTCAATTCAAAGTTAAATTTATTTACTAATTACCATAATTAATTTCACTTTTAATAAATTCATTAATTATCAATTTAAAGTCCAATAAATCCATTGATTTGATTTAAAATATTGCTATTCAATAAATTGACATCTTATGCGTATAATTAACATTGATTTATATTACATTACATTAATGTATTCTCATTTCATATTAATTCCCATTAACGTAATATTTTATTTAATTTCATTTAATTGCAATTACTCCAATTATTATGGTTCAAAACACTATAAATTGATAAATCTTTATTCCCATTCTTATAATTCAAAAAATTGTCCAATTATGAATAACATTAACATTGTTTCCAAATATTTCCATAACTTACACTAACATAACATTGAATTGAGATTCATTGCAATTGATTAACAATTTTTAATTTAATATACTAAATAAATGGTTGACTTATAATAATTGTTACCATTAAAGTTTAATTTCACTTATAAGCTATTACTAATAAACAAATGTCGCTATTGATTTAGATCTAATTCAATAAATTAAATGAATGGGTAAATAATTAATAATTATCACTATTGCCAAATTTACTTACATTCATACTTAATTATCAACTGACAATTATTATATTTACTTATCTAGCATTGATTCTATCAATTGCAATTTATTATGTATTATTTCATCATTTAATATAACTTTTCAATTTATTTCCCAATTCACTAATTTCAATCAATTATAACCTTACAATTGTTTCAATTAACAGGTATTGCACTAAATTAGTTATTATCAACCTACATAAACCTTATTACATAAATTTACATTCAGTTAATATTAATTTAGATTTATTTGCAATTGATTTCCAATTTAATCGAATGAACTAAATATATATATATATATATATATATATGCAACTCATAATAATTGTTGTCATTAACTTTTAATCACGTACTTATAAGTTCATTATTTCCAAACAATATTTTAATTACTTACAGAACATTGATTCTATTCAATTACTATTTATTATTACAAAATTCTTTTATTTATACAACACTCACACTTATTTACTTATTTTCCATTTTATACCAAAGTGCAACAATTTACACTATTTCATTATTATTGTGATTTCACTTCAATTGTCATTAGTTAGTTTTAATAACCATTTCTACAGTTCATGTTCTTAACATTTACTTCAATATAAATTATAAGATTTTTATTTTTTTCTAAATTTAATTACAAAAATCTTATTAATTAACTAATTTATTTATCAAAATTTATGGGTCGTTACACTCTCCCCCACTCAAAATTTTTCATCCCCGAAAAGAAAAAGAAGGGGAAAAGAAAGAATTAATTATTCAAAAATGTTGACTTTATAAACAAACAAACTTACAAAATTAATTATTTTAAATAAAATATACCAGTTTTATAACTATTACTTCTTTTAATACTCAAATTAATAAAGTTTGGAAAACACCTTTCAAAAAATTTCTAAGTCCAAAATTTACGGAAAATTTCGGCAGAGTCTCCTTTGTACGGAGAGGCTCAGGAGAAAATATAATATCAAATATAAAAATATATAATATATATTTTCCAAAATAATATATATCCCAACATGGGAAAACCAATATAATAACACTCTAAACCGTAATCCGAAAACGTGTCTATTTGTCGGGCAATTTACGCTTATTTTATGAAACCAAAAGCAGTAGCAATTGCTTCCTTAACCTGTATTTCACTTATATAATCTAAATAGTTAATAATTATATAAAATGAAATTTTTAAATTTGTTTCAACCATAAATAAAAAAATCAATACAACAACAATCACTTGCAACAAGGCATACAACCATCACATAGAATCAATATAAATCAATCATTCATTCATGTCAAACAAAACAAATAGTTATTCGGGTTCAAAAACTTTAAATCGTACAGAATGGAGAGTAAACTATTAAATGTACCATTTACTCAACAGTGTTAGATCAAACTAAATAGATTATTCATACATCAAAAAAAAATTAAAGTATCCTAACCCAAACAACCATAATCAAACAATAACAATTTTAAACAATAAATTAAGTTCATTCTTATTATTTTCCTCTCATAACATTTATTTATAGAAATTATGTTTAATTCAAATTTCTTAGCATATCAATTCATCTACTTAAGTTTACAATCATTTATTTACATTAATCGTTTATTACTTAATTTCATTTATTCATTTATTTATAATACTTACCTTCAATTTATTTAATTTATCGCCTTACAATATTAAGTTTATAACAACTACAACATCCAATTCTAATTTATTAAAGAATTTCATTAAATACTTACTTTATTTCAAATTTTACTGGTAAAATTTTCCATTACATTTTCTTTTAACATTTTGACTTTTTATAGTTGGTAGGTTATATATATGTTAAAGAATGCAACTGACAATTATACAAGTGTATCTTATTTCTTTTAATTAATTTATTGTTCAAAAATCATATCTTTTGTTTTATAGGTTAAAATTTCAACTTTCTTGAAATTTCATTTATAACTTAGCATTAGATTCGATTATTTCATTTATAGGTTTCCATTATTAGTCAAATTCCGTTTCAATAAAGAAATTTAAACTATTGATTAATGGAAAATTTAGAACTAAATACCAGGTTAAATTTCAAATCATTTTAAAATAATAGATAAATGTATATACTTGCAGTTTATATATATATATATATATCCCATTATATTGAAAACAATTTAAAATTTATATTTATTTATCAAAATAAATCTGCAGTAAAACAACTACAGTGGCCTTCTGTAACGCCCCGCCTTTTCGCACGCTTTAAATCGACGATAAACCACACAAGTCAGACTTAAACCATACAGAATGGCGGATTGTTATGGGGTAAATAAGAAAAATAGAGATAGAAAGAAAAAAACAAAATAGAATCTTGCAGCGGAACGATAAAATATAATAATCAAAATAAACAGTTCATGAAGCTGTTTTACAAAACATTTGATTATATTTATACAATACATATCAGAGTACACATACCAGAGAATAATAATTTTCAGCGGAATTAAATGGTGTAGTGGAATAATATAGTAGATAATAGTACTACGAATCTTCGTCTTCGTCCTCTAGAATAAAATCTTTAAATCCTGAAACGCTCGGACTGACCCGAGCGAATTGAAAAGACAAAACACTCGAGTCAGAACTAAGAGATCTTATGTAAGTTAAATAAATAGAAATAAATATGAGTGCAGTAACTCAAGAGATGCTCGGGATTTACATCTCCTAAGGATCCGTTAAACTATTTACTATGTAATAATATTTCGCTATTATAATAGTGTCTATTAATAAAATAAACTAACTTTTAAATAACGTAAAGGCTTTACATTTTCCGCCTTAACACGTAATAATGCCAATAGTCCATACAGTGTGTAATACCTCCTGATCAGGAGGCTAACAGAAGATGCGCCATAGGTATGACACAAATAAAAACTCGTACAAGGCGAGCTAGGGTAAGTAACACGGCAAAACTAGGCAATACCAGGGTAGATATACAATTTATGCATCCGGGATGGTGGTAACGCGTAGCAGCTACAACCGACCACCTCGGACAACACCCCCAAAATCAAAAAATCAAAAGTGGCCACCGAATCAATCGAACAGTCAAAGTATAATATCGAAGGCGTGCGTCCGATCAGAGGAATGACCTCATTGGCCCGAGAACCGCTCCTTTTTTAGCCGCCTTGTGCCAACTCACGGGAGTCGGGTCCACGTATTTACCTCAAAGGAAACGCCGCCACCATCCTACTTCATTCTGTAATCTCCACCGCGTACACGGTTGTTAAAGTGGTTTTCGGAGTAGGCAGAGAGTATGACAACTTCCGATCCCGGTCTCTTCAACAACCAAACGTTATTATAACACCGCGATCTTTTAAAAAATAGTTTATACTTTAAAACCAGGATATAATATCCATTTCTAAACCATATAAATACGATATCATTTCTAATTTAAAACCCAAATCAATATGATATCATTTTTATTTCAAATATATCCTTTTTCAAAAAATCATAGCACTTTCAAATCTATATACCTTGAAAACTCGTTGCTTTGAAACATAACTTTAAATAGTCAAATGGTTTAAATAATAAATTACTTTATATAATAGAATAGCATCTTTAATTTCACAAATAAATTTTCAAATTTCGATTTGAACCTCCAGTAGACCTTTTCGAATTTCCATATATTTCAAAGCTTTATATATTCTACCATTTCAAACTAATTCTTTGGTAAATCCCATATATATCAATTCAATGGCTATTACTTAGATTTGAAATGTTTGCTTAATAAATCCAATAAAATTTAAGTAAAACTTTTAACTTCAAACAACTAGATATACTTCCAATATTATTTGTCTTGATATATTCATTTATCTCAACTTTATGTTCATTTATCACTTTAAACCAAATCAAGTTATCAGAATTATACCCTTCAAAATCTCCATTTTTATTTAAATTTTCAAATCAAATTTTATTCAAGTACTTCTTAAACAATTCAATTTAAACCAATATCATATTTCTCTTCCAACTTAAATTTCATTTAAGTTATTTAAAATTCTATATATGCAATATCTAAGGTAGGTACTTAACCATATCCATATACTGTAAAACAATTAAACTCCGTTATTAAACTAATTTTTGTTAAACAATTTTTATACATAGCTTAAATCCAAGGATTTGACTGTATATATATATATATATATATAGAAATAATATTTATATAACACCAAAATTTTAATATTTATTAAACCGTATATTCCTTTCCAAAACCATAGAAATCGTTTCAAATTATTTTTATAAATATATAGACCGTGGTGTGTGATGCCCCACCTCTATACCCACGCTGGCCAAGGACACTACAGGGCAATGCCATCAACTAGCGTGGATAATAAGGCTGTTGAGGAGCGACCATCCGTGCAATTGCTTTGTGAGAGCACCACTATGTCGGATAGTGTAACGCAATTGATTTCGAGAGAAAATCCGACACACCGATACAAACTCAGAGCTACTTCACAGTGGCTATAATAATCTTCGAAAATAAATATAGAAATAAACATATCATAAATCAACCATAGATAATTCATATCACAAAGACGGAAGAAGATATGAATATATATAACTAACACATGAAAGTATATATCAGAGTAGTGGTCAAAAAGATCCACAATAATACAAAAGAATAGCAACTCGTGCTATACAAAAGAATACAACTGTGAGTCTATATCTCAAGTGTATACAACAAAAAAAACTGCTAATCTAAATAGTTAGCCAAAAGTCAGAGTAGCAAATCCCAGAAGAGAAGTCAAACAGAAGCACCTGTAACATCTCGGTCTGACCCGAGTATTATTTATAAGAAAATAATAAACGGATCAGTCTATCTATAAATATTAGATGACATGATACAAAGTAAAATATATGGCATAAACATATAATATCCATAATGGCATACTACTATAAGCATGCAAATGATGATCAACAAAAGATCGTTCAATACCACAAGAATCTTCACAAAGATCCAAAAAGGGTTTCATACCCAAAACTTGTATTCACAACAAGTCAATGACACACGAATTCACCAATGCACAAAAATTGATAAATCATATCAATGAAAATCACAAAAATTGGTGAAGCATAAATTCCAGAATTCAACACACGAAATCCAGAAATCATAAAAAGAGAAAGGGGCCTATCACATAACGGTCCGAAGACCATGGGGAGCTACCCCGTATGGGTGAGTAGGAATCACCCAGATGAGGTCTAGGCTAACCAAAAAGCGAAAAGGTATGTGTGAGTGGAATCACACATATGGTGTCTAGCCTAACCTCGCGGACAAAGAGAAATGTGTGAGTCGGAATCACACCAATGAGGTCTAGGCTAACCAAAAAGCAAAAAGGTATGTGTGAGTGGAATTACACAAATGGTGTCTAGCCTAACCTCGTAACAAAAAGGTATGTGTGAGTGGAATCACACAAATGGTGTCTAGACGAATGTAACATCCCGCCTTTTTGCAGGATTTAAACAGACACACTGCCAATTCAAACCATACGTAAGGGCGGGTTGTTATGGGATAAATAAGAAAACAGAGAAAGAAACAGAATCTCATAGCGGAAGGATAAAATATAATAATCAAATATGCAGTTCATAAATCTGTTTACAAAAACCTTTGATTTATTTATACAATACATATCAGAGTACACATACCATATAACAATGCAGCGGAACAATATGAGTGTAGTGAAACCATATTACCTATAGTAATAATAATAAAATCTTCGTCTTCTTCCTCCGGAAATAAAATCGTCAATCCTGAAACGCTCGGACTGACCCGAGCGAGTTTGGAAAGACAAAAACACTCGAGTCAGAACTAAAAGATCTTATGTGCGTTACATTAACAGAAATAAATATGAGTGCAGTAACTCAAGAGATGCTCGGGATTTACATCTCCTAAGGATCCATTAAACTATTTACTATTTAGTATATTGCGCTATTATAATAGTGTCTAATTGTAAAATAAACTTACTTTAAATAGCGTTAAGGCTTTACATTTTCCACCTTAACACATTTATATATTCCCATAGTCTATACAGTACCGTAATCTCCACCGTACTGGGTGTCGTCAGAGGGCACTCAATAGGTATGGTACAAAGCAAAATCGTATAAGGCGTGCTAGGGTAGGTGACACGGCACAACTAGGCAATGCCAGGGTAGATATATCAATTACGCTTCCGGGCCGATGGAAATGCGCAGCGCGCAGCTGCCGCCCACCTCGAACAAACTCCCCACATCAAAGAAATCAAAAGTGAAGGTGGCCATCGAAAAATCCAAAATCAGAGTATAGTATCGAAGGGAAGTGTCCGATCAGAGGTGCGACCTCATTAACCCGTCAATCGCTCCTGTTTTAGCCACCTTATGCCAACTCACGGGAGTTGGGTCCACGTATTTACCTTACAGGAAACGTCGCCACCAACCTACTTCATTCTGGAATCTCCACCGTGTACACGGTTAGTCAAAGTGGTTTTCGGTATCGATAGAGAGTATGTCCATATCCGATCCCGGTCTCTTTGCCAACCAATCGTTATTATAACACCGCAGTCATTTAAAATAATTATACTTTAAAACCAGAATAAAATATCCATTTCAAAACCATATAAATATGATATCATTTCCTTTTAAAACCCGAATTAATACGATATCATTTTATTCCAATATATATACTTTACAAAATCATAGGGTTTTCAAAGTAAATATTTAGAGGTCAAAACTCTTGAATATAAAATTTCAAATTATACTACCTTGAAAAACATAGCTTTGAAACAAATTTCCATCTCTTAAATGGTTAAATATTAAACTACTTTTATAAAACAAAATAGCTTCTTTAGATTTCACAAATCAATTTCAAATTTCGATTTACACTTCCAAATACCATTTCAATTCTTATGTTTCAAGGCTTTAAATATTTCACCATTTCAAAAAAAAAAATCATTTGACAAATCCATACGTATCAAATTCAATTACTTCTTATTTGGACTTGAAATGTTTACTTAATGAATTCAATATAATTTAAGTAAAACCTTTAACTTCACTTAACCGGATAATCTTTCAATTTATTAAACTTGATATATTCATTTAAATCACTCTACACAAAAATCAAGTTATAAAAATCATACTCTTTAAAAATTAATAACCTTTTTAAGTAATTCCAAATTTTACTCAATATTCATCTTCCGACCTTATTCTCATTTAAGTCAATAAAACTCCAGAACTTAAATTTTAAATAAATGCTTAATCGTATTTGATCTTAAAAATCAAACTTTATTTTATACTTCAAAACAATTTATACAAAGCTTAAAACTGGAAATTACTGTATATAAATAACCTTTATTAATAACCAAATTAAAAACCCATAAACCATATATATATAGCTATGCAAAAACCATAGAAAAATATTTCAAAAAAATAATTTTATATATATACCGCAGTGCCTGTATAAACTTTTCTACCCTATGGTCAAGTGATACGGATGTTTATCATTTCAATCCGCAATTTAAAATAAAAATGCGGTTGTATATCATTTCAAACCGCAATCCCGAATGAATGAAATGCATGATAACTTGCAGTTTATACAATATAAAATATAGCATCCATTCATCCAAATATCAATCATCAACCATTATTTGCAATCATCATCCAATTTAAACAATCATCGATATAGAGCATATAAATTATACAGGTAATAAATAACAGGTATTAACTAACAGTTTATATTCAATAATAAATTTAATAACTGTTACTAGCAGTTTATATGCAAAAATAAATTCAAATTTAACTGTCAGTTGATATGAAATAAAAATTTAACATAACTATGACTGGCAGTTAATATGCAAATAAATAAATTCTAACTGTCAAATTTATATGCAATAAATAAAATAAATTAACAGTTACATTAAATAAATGCAATTTAACAGAGATAATGAATAAAACATACCAAACAGTCATAAACAAATTTCTACTCATATCTAAAATTAATTTAACAGACATAAGAAGTTTTAGAAGTTGTGAGTGGGCTAAAACACTCACCTTTTGAATTTAAATCGAATTTAAATTCAATTTAAACTCAAAAATTTGACGGTCTCCGAATTGGTCCGAACAAGCGTCAACAGATCTGGAATTTAATTACGATCCTAACAAAAAAATCTCGCGTGAATCGGACTACGTATGAGAAAGTTATTCGAAAATTTCGATTGAAACAAAAATTAAATGAAACAAAATAAACAAATATACCCCATCACCATGCCACGTCACAGGCCACGTCCTTCTTCTCAAAATCGAGCACGCTACAGCACCAATCAAAAAAAACAGACAGTACCAACAGATTACGCTCTTCGAGAATTATGACATATAATTTTTCCGGAATTTTTAGAGGAGTTTGAAATATATATATATATATATATATATATATATATATATATATTATTTTGGACTGTAATTGGATCTAGAAATTTTGCAGCCATTGGAAGAGAAGTAGTTGAAGAAAAGAACACACAGAGAGAAATGAAGATAGATGGAGGCTAGGGTTTACACAGCCTATAAATAGACAAAGTTAAATAGGATAGGTGGGCACGAATCATTAACGCGCAAAACGGTTGTTGGCCCACCAGAATATTTTATATTAATTGGATACGTTACGGATTAGTAAATAAATTAATTTCTTCCTCAGACATTTACATTGAATTTTAAACGTATTTATAAATGTAAATTTAGATGCTTCATTTATAAGTTTCAATATAAATTCACAATTTCATTAATTTCCAAATTCATAGATAAGTTTCCATTTTCAACTAAATTTCTAAATTACCGTAATAATTATCTTAGATTTTTATTCATTCTCAATAGATTTAACTATTGTAAATTGACTAACTTTTCATACTATAAAAATCCACATTTCTATGTATATATACATTTGAATTCCCTACTAAAATATTTTATTTATATTTCGCAATCACCTTAAATACATAATGTAACGTCCCGCCTTTTCGCACGATTTAAAACCGACACACGTGCCAGTTCAACCATACGGAAGGGCAGATTGTTATGGGGTAAATAAGAAGAACGAGAAAGAAATAAAAGATACAGAATCTCGCAGCGGAAGGATAAAATATAATAATAAAATGTATAGTTTATAAATCTGTTTACAAAACATTTATATACTACATATCAGAGTTACACATACCAATAACAATGCAGCGGAATTAAATGGTGTAGTGGAATAATATAGTAGAAACTAGTAATACAAATCTTCGTCTTCGTCCTCCAGAGCTAAATCCTCAAATCCTGAAACGCTCGGACTGACCCGAGCGAATTGAAAAGACAAAACACTCGAGTCAGAACTAAAAGATCTTATGTGAGTTAAATCAACAGGAGTAAATATGAGTGCAGTAACTCAAGAGATGCTCGGGATTTACATCTCCTAAGGATCCGTTAAACTATTTACTATGTAGTATATTGTGCTATTATAATAGTGTCTAATTGTAAAATAAACTTACTTTTTAATAGCGTTAAGGGGTTACCCATATAGCCCTTAACACAGAATATATTCCCATAGTCTATATGGTACCGTAATCTTCCCCGTACTGGGCGTCGTCAGAGGGCACTCCATAGGTATGGTACAAAACAAAACTCGTAGTAAAGGCTCGGTATGGTAGGTGACACGGCACAACTAGGCAATGCCAAGGTAGATATACCAATTGCTATCCGGGCTGGTGGAAACGCGTAGCCGCAGTTACCGCCCACCTCGAACAAACTCCCCCAAAATCAAAAATAGAAGTGGCCACTGAATCAATCCAAAGTCAAAGTATAATATCGAAGAGGAGCGTCCGATCAGAGGTATGACCTCATTGGCCCGAGAATCACTCTTGTTTTAGCCACCTTATGCCAACTCACGGGAGTCGGGTCCACGTATTTACCTTACAGGAAACGCCGCCACCAACCTACTTCATTCTGGAATCTCCACCGCGTACACGGTTAGTCAAAGTGGTTTTCGGTATCGACAGAGAGTATGTCCATATCTGATCCCGGTCTCTTTGTCAATCAATCGTTATTATAACACCGCGGTCATTTAAAATAGTTTATACTTTAAAACCAGAATAAAAATTTCATTTCAAAACTATGAATACGATATCATCTTAAAACCCAAAACAATATGATATCATTTTATCCAAATATATTTCTTTTCCAAAATCATACTGCTTAAAATTTAAAATATCTGGAAACCAAATATTTGACTTATACTTTCAAAGCATAATATTTCGAAATTCATATATTTTAAAACCATAACTTCTAAAACTTGAATGGTTTGGATATTCAACGGTATATAAAATAAATGGTTTGACTTTAAGGTTACTTTGTAAAGAAAATAATTTCCATGGCTTTACAAATATATTTCTTTATTTAAAGTCTAAACCAAAATTTAAATATCACTTTCAAGTTCCAAAACCACTTCAATTTCTATATATATATATATATATATCCATTTGGAGTAAAAGTTGGAATTTATTCCTTCAACCAAATTAAATGTTCTATTATTTAGTCTTGAATATTTACATAAAAATCCATAAATAAAACTCCAATTTCTAGCAATTAAATATTTTCTTCAATTAAATTATACTAGAATATTCATTTTAAATTTATCTTGGAAAAATCCAGTTATAAATATCATACCTCAAAATTTTCCAAACTTAAACATATAATATGAATTATCAAATTCCATTTCTCAATTTTCCCATTTTTATTTAATAGATTTATACACAGCTTAAATTCAAAAATTTTAACTTCATATGTATATATATAGAAGAATAACATTTATAAAATATCAAAATTAAAAATTTTTACAAACCGTATCCCATCCAAACCATAGAATATATAGACCACGGTGCCTGTATAAAAATTTCTATCCTATGGTCAAGTGATACGGATATTTATCATTTCAATCCGCATTTTAAAAATTAAATTTGCGGCTGTATATCATTTCAAACCACAATCCCGAATGAAATGAAAAATGCATGATAACTTGTAGTTTAATGATATACAATAAAACATCCATTCACCCATCATCAATAAAAATTATTTCAAACATCATCAGTTTAACAACCATCAATATATATACAATATAACAAGAAATAATTGACAGTTATAAACTAACATTTTATATTCAATTAAATTTATAACTGTTTAACTAGTAGTTTATATGCAATAAATAAATTCTAACTGTCAATTAATATGCAATAAATGAATTAAATTGACAGTTAAATTAAATAAATGCGAATTAACCGATATGCTGAATAAAACATGCCAAACAATCATAAATAAATTTCTACTCATATCTAAAATAAATTTAGCAAGCATAAAACTTTTAGAAGTTGTGAGTGGGTTAAAACACTCACCTTTTGAATTTAAATTGAATTTTAAATCCAATTTAAACCCAAAAATTTGACCGTCTCAGAATTTGTCCGAACCAGCGTCATCAGGTCCGGAATTTCAGTACGATCCTAATAAAAAAACGCGCGTGAATTGGTGTTCGTATGCAAGAGTTATGGCGATAAACGTGCTTGAATTTTAAATTTTAAAATTAAAAATAAGGAACACTTTCACTCACTACTAAGAGCCACATCACCAAATAAAAAACGTTCCTTCCCCTGCACACGCAAATCCCACTCAGCCTCCTCTGGAAGTATACGTTCGAACCCATGTAATAGCCGACTTTGACCAAGATCAACGACGAACCTCCGACCACAAATCAACGAGCCGCCATCACCTACGAGATCCCCATCTCCCCCTCTACCGGCCGACACCACCGCGGCACCCCAGGTCGCCGCCGCCGCCGCCGTTTAGGGTTCCCGAAACCCTAAATTGCCAAATTCGTCCATCCTAGTCACCAATCTAGGCTGCGACATCTACTAACCTGCTCCCCACGTTGATCTCACCAAAACCCATATTCCAATTTCTGAAATCGTCACCAAAAACAAAAACGCCTAAATCGGCAAATTAGGTTTCGCGTTTCTGACCTTTGACTGCGATTTCTGGTTGAACCGAGCATCAATTTCAGAAACAGAAGCCACCCGTAGATTCGTATTGATGAAAACTACAACATTTATTTTTTTTGGAATTTTCTGAGGTGTTTGAATTTTAGCTTTGATTTGTATTTGAAATTGGATCTAGAAAGCATCCATTGAGGAAGAGAGAGAGTTGAAGAAAAGAACGTACAGACAAATGATAGAAGATGGAGGCTAGGGTTTATGATCGCCTATTTATAAGTAGGGTTGGATTGGAGTAGATAGACCAGATAGATGAACGTACGGAACAAACTATGGCCCAAAAAAGCCCGTTCTAACCCCGGAACGAAATATGTTAAACCCATATATCCAAATAGGTATTTTAAAATATTCTGAACGCGATGGAAAAAGTTTCACTTCCAAATTCGATCGTATGAAGAAGTTATGCTGAAAAAAAAATTTCCAATTGATTTCAAATTGATTTCAAGGCGTTTCGCGTCCGTACGATCAATCGACAGGTCCGATCGATACGAAACTTGAAACCCTACAATAATTCAACGATACGGATCCGATGAAACTAGTTTCATCGAAATCCGAGTCTGTGGCCAAAATGGCTATTTTTATATTAATTAAATAAATTAAAATAAAATATAAAATCAAATTTTATATTCAAATTCTAAAATTTACCAAATTTTATCGCTTATATATTCCTTAATCAATTTCAATGATTTAACAAGTTTAGATGTGAATTAAAAGTTGATAAGTCTATCAATTGCAGTGTTAATTTCTCCACTTCCTTATATTTAGGAATTATAAATTAAATTCTCAAAACCCATTTATTAGATTTCAACTTTTATATTCTCACCTTTTATCCAAAATAAGGATGCCACTAGCATTGGTTCATGATTTCACATTATTATCCTCAAAGTCCATTTTAATTTTAATAACGTAATATTTAACCGTTAAATTCCATTTTATTATGCAATAAATGCAATTGTTGAATTTGATACTCTAATTAATTTATAAATCCTGCTTTCTATAATCTATATCAACAAATGGTCCAATTATAAATAGAATTAGCATTAACTTCATCTTATAGAATTAACTACTTCAATTACAAAACAAATCTACGCTAACTACACGATTTAAGTCAATTAATTGAAATTAAGTCTACATTAAATGTTATAAATTATACATTGGAACCTAAATAAATTCGTTTATTGATTTAAAAATCTTTCTATTCAGTAAATGGACATTGTATGTGTATAAATAACATTTGAATTATAATACATTTCATTAGTGCATGCTTCATTTCTTATAAATTCCCTTTTTATTAACTAGAACACGTTAACACACTTCAATTAATAAATTTAGATTTATTTAAATCGATTTACATTCTTAACTTAATATACTCAATAAATGGTTAACCTAAATAATTGTTACCCTTTTACATTCAAATTCACTTACAACCATTAATAACAACAATGTTGCCATAGATTTAGATTTAATTAAATAAATTAGATGAATGGGTAAAATTTTGTAATTATCCCAAATGCCAAATATATTTATGCATTAATTACTACTTATTATTATGAATTCATTTATTAATTTACTAGTTTCCTTTGTCATCTTATATCCTATTTACTACCAAACTTTCTATTTAAATATAGCTTATCAATATATAAATACCTAGGCAAAGCAAGTACTTGTCTTTCCTGTTATTTCAATTAAATTGGGTATGCGCAAATAAATTTTTAATTAACTTATTCCTACAAAATTATTTACATACATTCAGTTCCAAAAATTCTAATTACTTACCACTTAATCCATCAATCATATATTCTATCCAAACATGCATTTAAATCTTTTTATTTTAAATAAATTTATTCAATGTTGACCTCCACTAAATAAAATTTACTTTCATTTATATAGTTGCAATTTAATTCAGTTATTATTTCATTAATACTATTTCCTCTTTATATCTTCCAGTATTAATTTCACAAACCAATTTAATCAACAAATTATAACTTATAACCACAAACGCTAATTTACGTTATTTCAATCTATTGCCATATAAACATTTAAAATTGTTAACCTTAAACTACAGTTACTATATCTAATTCCTACATTTACTCAAATAAAATCTTAAGACTTTTATTTCATTCTAAATTAGATTAGAACTCATATTAAATTAACTCATTTAATATCATCAAATTTAACGGGTCGTTACACTCTCCCCCACTCAAAACTTTTCGTCCCCGAAAAGGAAAAAGAAGGGAGAAGGAAGAATTTAAAACAGTACATCTTATTTC
Organism: Allium cepa; assembly: GCA_030765085.1. Lineage (NCBI taxonomy): Eukaryota > Viridiplantae > Streptophyta > Magnoliopsida > Asparagales > Amaryllidaceae > Allium > Allium cepa. The sequence goes on from CM060941.1 coordinate 835,457,878, forward strand.
AAATATTAACTTATAAACAATAATTTACTAAATTAGTTTCCTTAAATGAAATATACCCGTTTTATAATCATTATATCCTTTTATACTTAAATAATTAGAGTTTGGAAACATTTTCAACATAATTCTAAGTCCAAAATTTTCGGAAAATTTTGGCAGAGTCTCCTTTGTACGGAGAGGCTCGGGAAAAATATAATACCAAAATACAACAAAGTATCATATAGAATATTCAAAATAGTATATCCCAACACGGGAAATATATAAAAATATCGCTACAAAACGTAATCCGGAAACGTACCTATTTGTCGGGCAAATTACGCTTAATTTATGAAACCAAAATCAGTAGCAATTGCTTCCATACCTGCATTTCCCTTATATAATCTAAAAGGTTAACTATTTATATTAAAGTGAAATATTTCCATATTTTCAACTACTAACAATAATCAATACACAATCATCAATTTCAACAAACAGCATACACACAAACAAAACAACCATTCAGTCAAACAAGCAAATAGTTGTTCGGGTTCAAAACTTGAAATGGTACGGAATGAAAAATAACCATCCAGTGCATCATTTACTCAACAGTCTTAGATGAGACAGAATTAGATTATTTATTCATCCAACAACTTCAAATTTCCTTACCCAGCCAACCATAAAGCAAACAATATCGATTTAAACCAACAAATCAATTTAACTTATTATAAATTTATATTTCATACATTAACAGTTTGATCTTTTCATTCATATAACAGTTTATCTTTTATTTTCATTTATTTCCTTAAATTATCCTTTTATAATTTACATTTATTTCCAACAACCTTTAATTTTATTCACTCCTCCAATTATCCATTTCCATTTATTTAGGTCATGTAAGTTTCTTCTATTTTATTACATTTAATGCACTTCTCACTTTCAATCATTTATTTAATGCTTCCATTTCTATTACATTTAATTATAGTAACCCTTTTTAATTTCACTTAAATTCTTAATCTTATAACATCCATTCTTATAAATAAAGGATTTTATTAACTCATTAACAAGGGTTTGCAGTCATCTATTTATATTACATACTTTTATTATATTAAACTAGTAGCATTTATCATACTTAGGTTTATAACCCTACACATCAATCCTTATTATTAAAGAATTTCATTTTATTTACTTAAGTTTAAAATCACCTATTTATAATACTTACCTTTAATTTTGGTAAAATTTCAATTTATAACTTAAGTTTATAACATTAAATTCTCATTTATAACAGAAATTCATTTAATACTTTATTATTTCCAAAATTTCTACTTGTATAATATTCTATTCCAATCTCTTATTTAACATTTCAACTTTTCATATTTGGTAAGTTATTTATGTTAAAGAAAATGCAAATGAATTTATACAAGTTTTATCTCTTCTTTTAATTAATTTAATGTTCAATAAATCTTAAATTTTCCCTTATAAGTTAAAAATTTAACTTCCTTTATAGCTTAGTATTTTAGTCTCTTATTTTATTTAGGGTTTCAATTATTAATTTTTTTTTCTGTTTCACTACCATAATTGAAACAATTAATTAATGGAAATTAAGAATTAAATACCGGGTTAAATTTCAATAGATAAGTATATTCTTATAACTTGTATACCTCTAATTATATTTAAATAATTAAAATTTAGATATTTCAAAATAAATCTGCAGTAGAATTTACTACAGTGGCCTTTCCTTTCGAAACTCGAAAATGAAAGTTGATGATGCGGCCGCCATCACCGAAATTATTTTCCAACGACAGAGAGGAAAGTACGAAACTTATTTTCTTCTTTAAAATAATTTTTCCAAATTATACTAAATATTTATATAAAAAAATACTTATAAACAAAATTATTATAATTCATGAATCCCTTGAAAGCAAATTTCCAAAATCCCGGACTTAAGTTCTAAAATTTCCAAATTTCATTGATTTTAATTTCAATCTCATTTTACCTATTATTTAAAATTTTATTCCTAACAACCAATCTATTGCAGCCAACAACATATATATATATATATATATATATATAATACCTTAATAAAATATTTTATATATAGAAAATATAATAGGCGAAGTTACTTCATTCACCTATATTAAAAACAAATATTATGTCGGTCTGTCCTATTAAGTGTCTAGAAATCCCTATTGATGTCATAGCGTCCCATGCACCAACCAGAATTTATAAATACAAAACGGAACAGATTAACATAATATCAAAATCTTTTTATAACACTAACAAATACGTTCTCTCGTATATACACTCAGTGACTCCCATAGGGTATTACTACCCTACTAATAAAGAGTCAAACCCCACAAAGCCAAGGTTTATCGCTAAACCAAAGCTCTGATACCAACTGTAACGTCCCGCCTTTTCACACGATTTAAAACCGACACACGTTCCAGTTCAACCATACGGAAGGGCGGATTGTTATGGGGTAAATAAGAAAAACGAGAAAGAAATAAAAGAAACAGAATCTCGCAGCGGAAGGATAAAATATAATAATAAAATGTATAGTTTATAAATTTGTTTACAAAACATTTATATACTATATATCAGAGTTACACATACCAATAACAATGCAGCGGAATTAAATGGTGTAGTGGAATAATATAGTAGAAACTAGTAATACAAATCTTCGTCTTCGTCCTCCAGAGCTAAACCTCAAATCCTGAAACGCTCGGACTGACCCGAGCGAATCGAAAAGACAAAACACTCGAGTCAGAACTAAAAGATCTTATGTGAGTTAAATCAATAGGAGTAAATATGAGTGCAGTAACTCAAGAGATGCTTGGGATTTACATCTCCTAAGGATCCGTTAAACTATTTACTATGTAGTATATTGCGCTATTATAATAGTGTCTAATTGTAAAATAAACTTACTTTTTAATAGCGTTAAGGGGTTACCCATATAGCCCTTAACACAGAATATATTCTCATAGTCTATACAGTACCGTAATCTCCCCCGTAATGGGCGTCGTGAGAGGGCACTCCATAGGTATGGTACAAAACAAAACTCGTAGTAAAGGCTCGGTATGGTAGGTGACACGGCACAACTAGGCAATGCCAGGGTAGATATACCAATTGCTATCCGGGCTGGTGGAAACGCGTAGCCGCAGTTACCGCCCACCTCGAACAAACTCCCCCAAAATCAAAAATAGAAGTGACCACTGAATCAATCCAAAGTCAAAGTATAATATCGAAGAGGAGCGTCCGATCAGAGGTATGACCTCATTGGCCCGAAAATCACTCCTGTTTTAGCGACCTTATGCCAACTCACGGGAGTCGGGTCCACGTATTTACCTTACAGGAAACGCCGCCACCAACCTACTTCATTCTGGAATCTCCACCGCATACACGGTTAGTCAAAGTGGTTTTCGGTATCGACAGAGAGTATGTCCATATCCGATCCCGGTCTCTTTGTCAATCAATCGTTATTATAACACCGCGGTCATTTAAAATAGTTTATACTTTAAAACCAGAATAAAAATTCCATTTCAAAACTATGAATACGATATCATCTTAAAACCCAAAACAATATGATATCATTTTATCCAAATATATTTCTTTTCCAAAATCATACTGCTTTAAAATTTAAAATATCTAGAAACCAAATATTTGACTTATACTTTCAAAGCATAATATTTCGAAATTCATATATTTTAAAACCATAACTTCTAAAACTTGAATGGTTTGGATATTCAACAGTATATAAAATAAATGGTTTGACTTAAGGTTACTTTGTAAAGAAAATAATTTCCATGGCTTTACAAATATATTTCTTTATTTAAAGTCTAAACCAAAATTTAAATATCACTTTCAAGTTCCAAAACCACTTCAATTTCTATATATATATATATATATATATATATATATATATATATATATATCCATTTGGAGTATTAATATTTCAAAACTAAAGTTGGAATTTATTCCTTCAACCAAATTAAATGTTCTATTATTTAGTCTTGAATATTTACATAAAAATCCATAAATAAAACTCCAATTTCTAGCAATTAAATATTTTCTTCAATTAAATTATACTAGAATATTCATTTTAAATTTATCTTGGAAAAATCCAGTTATAAATATCATACCTTAAAATTTTCCAAACTTAAACATATAATATGAATTATCAAATTCCATTTCTCAATTTTCCCATTTTTATTTAATAGATTTATACACAGCTTAAATTCAAAAATTTTAACTTTATATGTATATATATAGAAGAATAACATTTATAAAATATCAAAATTAAAAATTTTTATAAACTGTATCCCATCCAAACCATAGAAACCACTTTAAAATAATTTATATATAGACCACGGTGCCTGTATAAAATTTTCTATCCAATGGTCAAGTGATACGGATATTTATCATTTCAATCCGCAATTTAAAAATAAAATTTGTGGTTGTATATCATTTCAAACCACAATCCCGAATGAAATGAAAAATGCATGATAACTTGTAGTTTAATGATATACAATAAAACATCCATTCACCCATCATCAATCAAAATTATTTCAAACATCATCAGTTTAACAACCATCAATATATATACAATATAACAAGAAATAATTGACAGTTATAAACTAACATTTTATATTCAATTAAATTTATAACTGTTTAACTAGTAGTTTATATGCAAATAAATAAATTCTAACTGTCAATTAATATGCAATAAATGAATTAAATTGACGGTTAAATTGAATAAATGTGAATTAATCGATATGCTGAATAAAACATGCCAAACAATCATAAATAAATTTCTACTCATATCTAAAATAAATTTAACAAACATAAAACTATTAGAAGTTGTGAGTGGGTTAAAACACTCACCTTTTGAATTTAAATTGAATTTTAAATCCAATTTAAACCCAAAAATTTGACCGTCTCAGAATTTGTCCAAACCAGCGTCTTCAGGTCCGGAATTTCAATACGATCCTAACAACAAAAACTGCGCATGAATTGGTGTTCGTATGCAAGAGTTATGGCGATAAACGTGTTTGAATTTTAAATTTTAAAACTAAAAATAAGGAACACTTTCACTCACTACTAAGAGCCACATCAGCAAAAAAAAACGTTCCTTCCCCTTCACACGCAAATCCCACTCAGCCTCCTCTGGAAGCATACGTTCGAACCCATGTAATAGCCGACTTTGACCAAGATCAACGACGAACCTCCGACCACGAATCAACGAGCCGCCGTCACCTACGAGATCCCCATCTCCCCCTCTACCGGCCGACACCACCGCGGCACCCCAGGCCGCCGCCGCCGCCGCCGTTTAGGGTTCTCGAAACCCTAAATTGCCAAATTCGTCCATCCTAGTCAAAAATCTAGGCTGCGACATCCACTAACCTGCTCCCCACGTTGATCTCACCAAAACCCATATTCCAATTTCAGAGATCGCCACCAAAAACAAAAACGCCTAAATCGGCAAATTAGGTTTTGCGTTTCTGACCTTTGACTGCGTTTTCTGGTTGAACCGAGCATCAATTTCAGAAACAGAAGCCACCCGTAGATTCGTATTGATGAAAACTACAACATATATTTTTTTAGAATTTTCTGAGGTGTTTGAATTTTAGCTTTGATTTGTATTTGAAATTGGATCTAGAAAACATCCATTGAGGAAGAGAGAGAGTTGAAGAAAAGAACGTACAGACAAATGATAGAAGATGGAGGCTAGGGTTTATGATCGCCTATTTTAAGTAGGGTTGGATTGGAGTAGATAGACCAGATAGATGAACGTACGGAACAAACTATGGCCCAAAAAAGCCCGTTCTAACCCCGGAACGAAATTTGTTAAACCCATATATCCAAATAGGTATTTTAAAATATTCTGAACGCGATGGAAAAAGTTTCACTTCCAAATTCGATCGTATGAAGAAGTTATGCTGAAAAAAAAAATTCCAATTGATTTCAAATTGATTTCAATTAAATTGATTTCAAGGCGTTTCGCGTCCGTACGATCAATCGACAGGTCCGATCGATACGAAACTTGAAACCCTACAATAATTCAATGATACAGATCCGATGAAACTAGTTTCATCGAAATCCGAGTCTGTGGCCAAAATGGCTATTTTTATATTAATTAAATAAATTAAAATAAAATATAAAATCAAATTTTATATTCAAATTCTAAAATTTACCAAATTTTATCGCTTATATATTCCTTAATCAATTTCAATGATTTAACAAGTTTAGATGTGAATTAAAAGTTGATAAGTCTATCAATTGCAGTGTTAATTTCTCCACTTCCTTATATTTAGGAATTATAAATTAAATTCTCAAAACCCATTTATTAGATTTCAACTTTTATATTCTCACCTTTTATCCAAAATAAGGATGCCACTAGCATTGGTTCATGATTTCACATTATTATCCTCAAAGTCCATTTTAATTTTAATAACGTAATATTTAACCGTTAAATTCCATTTTATTATGCAATAAATGCAATTGTTGAATTTGATACTCTAATTAATTTATAAATCCTACTTTCTATAATCTATATCAATAAATGGTCCAATTATAAATAGAATTAGCATTAACTTCATCTTATAGAATTAACTACTTCAATTACAAAACAAATCTACGCTAACTGCACGATTTAAGTCAATTAATTGAAATTAAGTCTACATTAAATGTTATAAATTATACATTGGAACCTAAATAAATTCGTTTATTGATTTAAAAATCTTTCTATTCAGTAAATGGACATTGTATGTGTATAAATAACATTTGAATTATAATACATTTCATTAGTGCATGCTTCATTTCTTATAAATTCCCTTTTTATTAACTAGAACACGTTAACACACTTCAATTAATAAATTTAGATTTATTTAAATCGATTTACATTCTTAACTTAATATACTCAATAAATGGTTAACCTAAATAATTGTTACCCTTTTACATTCAAATTCACTTACAACCATTAATAACAACAATGTTGCCATAGATTTAGATTTAATTAAATAAATTAGATGAATGGGTAAAATTTTGTAATTATCCCAAATGCCAAATATATTTATGCATTAATTACTACTTATTATTATGAATTCATTTATTAATTTACTAGTTTCCTTTGTCATCTTATATCCTATTTACTACCAAACTTTCTATTTAGTTATAGCTTATCAATATATAAATACCTAGGCAAATCAAGTTCTTGTCTTTCCTGTTATTTCAATTAAATTGGGTATGCACAAATAAATTGTTAATTAACTTATTCCTACAAAATTATTTACATACATTCAGTTCCAAAAATTCTAATTACTTACCACTTAATCCATCAATCATATATTCTATCCAAATATGCATTTAAATCTTTTTATTTTAAATAAATTTATTCAATGTTGATCTCCACTAAATAAAATTTACTTTCATTTATATAGTTGCAATTTAATTCAGTTATTATTTCATTAATACTATTTCCGCTTTATATCTTCCAGTATTAATTTCACAAACCAATTTAATCAACAAATTATAACTTATAACCACAAACGCCAATTTACGTTATTTCAATCTATTGCCATATAAACATTTAAAATTGTTAACCTTAAATTACAGTTACTATATCTAATTCCTACATTTACTCAAATAAAATCTTAAGACTTTTATTTCATTCTAAATTAGATTAGAAATCATATTAAATTAACTCATTTAATATCATCAAATTTAACGGGTCGTTACACATAAATTGGTATTGCATTAACATTTAAATTTATTAGCTTATGTCAACACTATTAACATTAATTGCAATGTATTACCAATTTTAGTCACTACCCTAACTACTAACTCATATTAACCTACATTATTTCCAAGAACTTCATTGGTTTTTCTTATATTAAATTTATCAACCATATTAATTAAGGTTTTTTAAAAACAATTAATTAAATTCCCTTTAATATATTCAACTTAGCAATCTATTAAGCATGGTATTATATTTCACGTAAATGTACATTTAATTACATTTATTACAATGTTATCCAAATAAATTGAATGATCTAAGTATATAACTTCTAATATCCACCCATCTTGCCTTAATCCCAAATAACATACAAATTAAACTACCCTTAATTTCAATTAACCCTATCATTACTTTTTATATTCCAAACAAATAAATTAATAATAGGTTAATTGAATCAGATTTACAATCCAACTTTAATTATTTGCAAATTTTGTCAGTTTGGACCACTTGGTAAATTCAGAATCCTTTAGCAACTTCCTACATTAATTTATTTTTGAATAATCCAAAAAATTTCAATATTAAAGTACAAATCCAGTTTATCAAAAATTAAAACTTAAATTTCAAGGAATTTATTTATTTAGGTTTAGATCACGTTATTCACTAAAATTGGTTGGTATTTATTTCATTCGCCTCTTTAATTGTACGTAAATTTCTCATAAATACACCTAAAATTTCATTTAATTCCAACTGCTTCCTAATTTCCATTTCTACGTCTTAACACACTCTATATTAAACTTCTAGACATTGTATTACTTATCATATTAATGTAACCTTTATTTAGTGTATTAACATTTATTTCAATTCAAATTCTATCAACCAATTAAACATGTAACCTATTACTATTGCTTACAAATCAAAATATTGCACCCATTGTCATCTTCTGAATGGAATTAGTCTTTATTTCAAAACTTATCGAAATTTACATTGAGACCATATTTAATCCTCTTCGATAATATTAATCCTCAATTTATTAAATGGAATCAATATATCTTACATAACATGTTTTACGCATAAATTTTTAATTAATATTATTTCAACTTATTCCCCATATTCTCAATAATTACCTAACATAAATCTACGCTTATTTTATTCTACATTCACACTTCCGTTACTCTCAAATCAATAAGTAACGTTCATATAAATAAATGTTATGTCAGTTTCCTATTTATTGCGATATTTTTATTTATTTATTACTGCATAACTTTACTTATTTTCTTCCCATCACTTTAAAATTAATCGTTAAAGTAACGCTTATCAATACACATCAAATTATTTACCAAATTAAAAGGTTTTGATTTTTTTAACAAATTAATTGACAGATTAATTAGGTAATGTATACGAATTGTTATTATACTCATAAATTTACACTTAACTAATTAAATGCCTTACCTATATTCTCTATCTTCCCATTATATTCAGGTACAATACTTACACCAATTTTTATTGAAAAATTTGTTCATATTACAAACAAAGGCTTAAATTACCATTGTTAAATTAGCGTTCAATATATATTCATCACCTTTTATTATTTCTACTAAATTTTTATTACAAAATTCTATTAAATAAATTAAATCGTCGAAATTTACGGGTCGTTACACTCTCCCCCACTCAAAACTTTTCGTCCCCGAAAAGGAAAAAAAAGGGAAAAGAAGGATTTAGAATCTACATATCTTATTCAAAACATTACCTTATAAACAATTAAATTTACAATATCTGTTACTTTTCTTAAAATATACAAATTTACAACATTATCTTTTTATACTTAAATTTATTAGAGTTTGGAGAACATTTCAAAATATTTCTAAGTCCAAAATTAAAATATCTAAGTAGCTCCAATCACTAATCATCCAAATTAATACAACAACCATCAATTTCCTCGAACAGCATACATACAATTACAAAACAACCATACAATCACACAATCAAATAGTTGTTTGTGTTCAAACTTGAAATTGTACGGAATGAAAAATAAATATCAAGTGCATCATTTACTCAACAGTCTTAGATGGAACAAAATAGATTATTTATTCATCCAACAACTTCAAATTTCCTTACCCAACCAACCATAAATCAAACAATAACAATTCAAACCAGCAACCAAACTAACTTATTATAAATTTCATGCTTTAGTTGTTTGATTTCCCTTTTTGTTTATATAGTGATTTTTTCTTATTCACATTTACTTATCAAAGGTTTGCTCATTCATTTTTTCTTATTACTTACAATTATTCAATTCCATTAACTCGGGTCATGTTGGTTCCTTATATTTTGTTATAATTATTCATTCATTTATAATAGCATGTCCTTATTTATTTACTTTAATTCCTTAAGTTTTATAATCATCTATCTATCATGCTTAACTTTATTTATATGTACTTGGTAAAATTTCAATTATATCTTAAGTTACTGAATACAGCAAATTCATTGAATGCTTCATTACCTACTATTACTTGTACAAATTTCTACTACATTTCTTATTAAACATTTCAACTTTTTACATTTGGTAAGTTATATATGTTAAAGAAAATGCAAATGAACTTATACAAGTTTTATCTCATCTTTTAATTAAATTTAATGTTCAACGATATTACTCTTTATCTCATATGTTACAAATTTCAAACTTCCCTTTATAACTTTGCATTAAATCTCTTAACCTAATTAGAGGTTTCAATTTATTAATCACTTACCTTTTATTTCACTACAATAATTTAAACAATTAATTAATGGAAATTTAAGAATTAAATACCGGGTTAAATTTCAAATTATTTTGAAATATTAGATAAATATATTCTTCTAACTTATATACCTCTAATTTTATTTAAAACAATTAAAAATTTATATCTTTTTCGAAAATGAATCTGCAGTAGAACTACTACAGTGGCCTTTCCCCTTCGAAACTCGAAAATGAAAGTCGATGATGCGGCCGCCATCACCGAAATAATTTCCAGCGACAGAGAGGAAAGTACAAAACTTATGTTTTCAAAAATCTTCTTTAAAACGATTCTTTCGGATTGTGTTGAATATTTATATCAGAAAATACTTATAAACAAAATTATTAATATATTTCAAAATCATTCAAAAGAAAAACCCCGGACTTAAGTTCTAAATTTCCAAATTTCATTTATCTTATTTTTCAATCTTATTTCTATTATTATTTACACTTTATTGCCTAACAATCAATCTATTGCAGCCAAATATAAATATCAATTGAATTTTTTTATTTTATATATAAAAATATAATAGGCAAAAAAATTTCATTCGCCTATATTAAAAACAAATATTATGTCGGTCTGTCCTATTAAGTGTTTAGAAATCCCTATTGATGTCATAGCGTCCCATGCACCAACTAGAATTTATAAATACGAAACGGAACAAATTAACACGATATTAAAACCTTTTTATAACACTAACAAATACGCTCTCTCATATATACACTCAGTGACTCTCATAGGGTATTACTACTCTATTAATAAAGAGTCAAACCCCACAAAGCCAAGATTTATCGCTAAACCAAAGCTCTGATACCAACTGTAACATCCCGCCTTTTTGCACGATTTAAACAGACACATGTGCCAATTCAAACCATACGTAAGGGCTGGTTGTTATGGGATAAATAAGAAAACAGAGAAAGAAACAGAATCTCACAGCGGAAGGATAAAATATAATAATCAAATATACAGTTCATAAATCTGTTTACAAAAACCTTTGATTTATTTATACAATACATATCAGAGTACACATACCATATAACAATGCAGCGGAACAATATGAGTGTAGTGAAACCATATTATCTATAGTAATAATAATAAAATCTTCGTCTTCTTCCTTCGGAAATAAAATCTTCAATCCTGAAACGCTCGGACTGACCCGAGCGAATTTGGAAAGACAAAAACACTCGAGTCAGAACTAAAAGATCTTATGTGAGTTACATTAACAGAAATAAATATGAGTGCAGTAACTCAAGAGATGCTCGGGATTTACATCTCCTAAGGATCCGTTAAACTATTTACTATGCAGTATATTGCGCTATTATAATAGTGTCTAATTGTAAAATAAACTTACTTTTAAATAGCGTTAAGGCTTTACATTTTCCACCTTAACACATTTATATATTCCCATAGTCTATACAGTACCGCAATCTCCCCCGTACTGGGCGTCGTCAGAGGGCAGTCCATAGGTATGGTACAAAACAAAATCGTATAAGGCGCGCTAGGGTAGGTGACACGACACAACTAGGCAATGCCAGGATAGATATACCAATTATGCTTCCGGGCCGATGGAAACGCGCAGCGCGCAGCTGCCGCCCACCTTGAACAAACTCCCCACATCAAAGAAACCAAAAGTGAAGGTGGCCGCCGAAAAATCCAAAGTCAGAGTATAGTATCGAAGGGAAGTGTCCGATCAGAGGTGCTACCTCATTAACCCGTCAATCGCTCCTGTTTTAGCCACCTTATGCCAACTCATGGGAGTAGGGTCCACGTATTTACCTTACAGGAAACGCCGCCACCAACCTACTTCATTCTGGAATCTCCACCGCGTACACGGTTAGTCAAAGTGGTTTTCGGTATCGACAAAGATTATGTCCATATCCGATCCTGGTCTCTTTGCCAACCAATCGTTATTATAACACCGTGGTCATTTAAAATAATTATACTTTAAAACCAGAATAAAATATTCATTTCAAAACCATATAAATATGATATCATTTCCTTTTAAAACCTGAATTAATACGATATCATTTTATTCCAATATATATACTTTCCAAAATCATAGGGTTTTCAAAGTAAATATTTAGAGGTCAAAACTCTTGAATAAAAAATTTCAAATTATACTACCTTGAAAAACATAGCTTTGAAACAAATTTCCATCTCTTAAATAGTTAAATATTAAACTACTTTTATAAAACAAAATAACTTCTTTAGATTTCACAAATCAATTTCAAATTTTGATTTACACTTCCAAATACCATTTCAAATCTTATGTTTCAAGGCTTTAAATATTTCACCATTTCAAAAAAATAACTCATTTGACAAATCCATATGTATCAAATTCAATTACTTCTTATTTGGACTTGAAATGTTTACTTAATGAATTCAATATAATTTAAGTAAAACCTTTAACTTCACATAACTGGATAGTCTTTCAATTTATTAAACTTGATATATTCATTTAAATCACTCTACACAAAAATCAAGTTATAAAAATCGTACTCTTTAAAAATTAATAACCTTTTTATTTAATTCCAAATTTTACTCAATATTCATCTTCCGACCTTATTCTCATTTAAGTCAATAAAACTCCAGAACTTAAATTTTAAATAAATGCTTAATCGTATTTGATCTTAAAAATCAAACTTTATTTTATACTTCAAAACAATTTATACAAAGCTTAAAACCGGAAATTTCTATATATAAATAACCTTTATTAATAACCAAATCAAAAACCATAAACCATATATATATAGCTTTGCAAAAACCATAGAAAAACATTTCAAAAAAAAAATAATTTTATATATATACCGCAGTGTCTGTATAAACTTTTCTACCCTATGGTCAAGTGATACGGATGTTTATCATTTCAATCCGCAATTTAAAATAAAAGTGCGGTTGTATATCATTTCAAACCGCAATCCCGAATGAATGAAATGCATGATAACTTGCAGTTTATACAATATAAAATATAGCATCCTTTCATCCAAATATCAATCATCAACCATTATTTGCCATCATCATCCAATTTAAACAATCATCGATATAGAGCATATAAATTATACAGGTAATAAATAACAGGTATTAACTAACAGTTTATATTCAATAATAAATTTAATAACTATTACTAGCAGTTTATATGCAAAAATAAATTCAAATTTAACTGTTAGTTGATATGAAATAAAAATTTAACATAACTATGACTGGTAGTTAATATGCAAATAAATAAATTCTAACTGTCAAATTTATATGCAATAAATAAAATAAATTAACAGTTACATTAAATAAATGCAATTTAACAGAGATAATGAATAAAACATACCAAACAGTCATAAACAAATTTCTACTCATATCTAAAATTAATTTAACAGACATAAGAAGTTTTAGAAGTTGTGAGTGGGCTAAAACACTCACCTTTTGAATTTAAATCGAATTTAAATTCAATTTAAAATCAAAAATTTGACGGTCTCCGAATTGGTCCAAACCAGCGTCAACAGATCTGGAATTTAATTACGATCCTAACAAAAAAATCTCGCGTGAATCGGACTACGTATGAGAAAGTTATTCGAAAATTTCGATTGAAACAAAAATTAAATAAAACAAAATAAACAAATATACCCCATCACCATGCCACGTCACAGGCCACGTCCTTCTTCTCAAATTCGAGCACACTACAGCACCAATCAAAAAATACGGACAGTATCAACAGATTACGCTCTTCGAGAATTATGACATATAATTTTTCTGGAATTTTGGACTGTAATTGGATCTAGAAATTTTGCAGCCATTGGAAGAGAAGAAGTTGAAGAAAAGAACACACAGAGAGAAATGAAGATAGATGGAGGCTAGGGTTTACACAGCCTATAAATAGACAAAGTGAAATAGGATAGGTGGGCACGAATCATAAACGCGCAAAACGGTTGTTGGCCCACCAGAATATTTTATATTAATTGGATACGTTACGGATTAGTAAATAAATTAATTTCTTCCTCAGACATTTACATTGAATTTTAAACGTATTTATAAATGTAAATTTAGATGCTTCATTTATAAATTTCAATATAAATTCACAATTTCATTAAATTCCAAATTCATAGATAAGTTTCCATTTTCAACTAAATTTCTAAATTACCGCAATAATTATCTTAGATTTTTATTCTTTCTCAATAGATTTAACTATTGTAAATTGACTAAGTTTTCATACTATAAAAATCCACATTTCTATGTATATATGCATTTGAATTCCCTGCTAAAATATTTTATTTATATTTCGCAATCACCTTAAATACATAAATTGGTATTGCATTAGCATTTAAATTTATTAGCTTATGTCAACACTATTAACATTAATTGCAATGTATTACCAATTTTAGTCACTACCCTAACTACTAACTCATATTAACCTACATTATTCCCAAGAACTTCATTGGTTTTTCTTATATTAAATTTATCAACCATATTAATTAAGGTTTTTGAAAAACAATTAATAAAATTCCCTTTAATATATACAACTTAGCAATCTATTAAGCATGGTATTATATTTCACGTAAATGTACATTTAATTACATTTATTACAATGTTATCCAAATAAATTGAATGATCTAAGTATATAACTCCTAATATCCACCCATCTTGCCTTAATCCCAAATAACATACAAATTAAACTACCCTTAATTTCAATTAACCATATCATTACTTTTTATATTCCAAACAAATAAATTAATAATAGGTTAATTGAATCAGATTTACAATCCAACTTTAATTATTTGCAAAATTTGTCAATTTGGACCACTTGGTAAATTCAGAATCCTTTAACAACTTCCTACATTAATTTATTTTTGAATAATCCCTAAATTTTCAATATTAAAGTACAAATCCAATTTATCAAAAATTAAAACTTAAATTTCAAGGAATTTATTTATTTAGGTTTAGATCCCGTTATTCACTAAAATTGGTTGGTATTTATTTCATTCGCCTCTTTAATTGTACGTAAATTTCTCATAAATACACCTAAAATTTCATTTAATTCCAACTGCTTCCTAATTTCCATTTCTACGTCTTAACACACTCTATATTAAACTTCTAGACATTGTATTACTTATCATATTAATGTAACCTTTATTTAGTGTATTAACATTTATTTCAATTCAAATTCTATTAACCAATTAAACATGTAACCTATTACTATTGCTTACAAATCAAAATATTGCACCCATTGTCATCTTCTGAATGGAATTAGTCTTTATTTCAAAACTTATCTAAATTTACATTGAGACCATATTTAATCCTCTTCGATAATATTAATCCTCAATTTATTAAATGGAATCAATATATCTTACATAACATGTTTTACGCATAAATTTTTAATTAATATTATTTCAACTTATTCCCCATATTCTCAATAATTACCTAACATAAATCTACGCTTATTTTATTCTACATTCACACTTCCGTTACTCTCAAATCAATAAGTAACGTTCATATAAATAAATGTTATGTCAGTTTCCTATTTATTGCGATATTTTTATTTATTTATTACTGCATAACTTTACTTATTTTCTTCCCATCACTTTAAAATTAATCGTTAAAGTAACGCTTATCAATACACATCAAATTATTTACCAAATTATTTACCAAATTATTTCTTCCCATCAAATTATGGTCTTCAAATCCTAAGGATTGTTCTTGGGAATCTAGAGAGTACATCGAGCGTACACATCCGGACTTACTTTCTCGTGCTCTTTGAGGTGAACTTCTTATTTCAAACTTCTTTTGTGTTGAATATGCTTTTATGGTTGTTACTATATATCTTCTTCTTGTAATATTGCGAGGACTCAATTTCTTTAAGGAGGGGAGTCTGTAACAACCCGCATATTTGTCGATTTTATATTTAAATATTTTATTTAAATATTTTATCGTTAGTCGGATTTTAGTCCGAAAAGCTACTTTTTGCATTCGGTCGAATTAGGGCTCGGGACCACTCCCATTGAGTTTAAAATGCCGTTTGCGACCTTTTTGAGTATAAGCTTCGATATGTTTGGAGAAAGTTGATTTCTGCTACTTTTTACTTTGGGTTTGGTTTTTTGGGCTCAACCCTATGTTAACTTATGCTCAAATCTGAGCCACTCTTCCCCACTCACCCTCATTCTCTTCTCATTTCAGTTTTTAGAGTGCTAATGGTGGGAGAGATTGGAAATTAAAATTCCAAAACCCTAGTTTCTCTTGCAAATCAAATTCCTTGCTCCAAACTCAAGAAGAACCCATTGGTAAGCTTCTCTTCTTCTTCTCCAACTTATTCTCTTCCCAATTTCAGAAATTCCTAAACCTAATTTCGGGAATGTTCTTGTTTTTGAGCTTAGATTCAAGCTCATTTGGGTTGTGATTGAAGAGAGGTTGATTCTCCATTTGCTTTCAAGCTTCATCTTGTTAGATTTTGTGAAAAGGTGAGATTTTTATCTCACATCTATGACTATAATTATCTTTGTTCGTTAGGTATGAATTCCTAACACTTCTTCATGAGAATTTGCTCTTGATTTGGATTGGTTTTGTAAATATTCCAATTTTTGGGTTTTTAAGTCAAATTTGTGTAAAATCCTTTTATGGATGTTTGATCATGCTTTTGGTGATGCATCGAGGAGCATATAAGGCCGGGTTGCCGATTGGCATAAACCCTTAGAGCCAATGTCCGGCCGGTTGCATTTTGGAAGAGTTTGCTCTTCATATGAATAAGGTTGAAAAAACAGCCCAGTCATGATTCAGTCGACTGAAAATCTCTGTTCAGTCGACTGAACCTGAAACCCGAGAGTTTCCAGGCATGATTCAGTCGACTGAAAAACTCTGCACAGTCGACTGAAACTGGAAACAGAAAGTTTCCTGAACCTGGAAAATTTCCATGTATAGGGTCAGTCGACTGAAAAACTCTGTTCAGTCGACTGAACCTGCTGTTTGAGTCCAATTTGCCTTTTTGGATTGAAATTCCAATTTAAATCGATTCGTGATAATCCTATTTGTTGTTATCATCTATTATGACTTTGATGACTCTTTTTAGGGATTTTTGAATATCCATTTCGATGGATCCTTTATCGATTTTGTTGGATTTTATTCACGTCTTCGTATGTGAATTTTTGTGATTTGATTGTTCTTACAATCTTCTTCGTGATTTGTCACTTTAAAAATATAAAGGTTTTCTATACTAGTAGTAAATATCAAAACTCTTTCCTCAAACGATTTCAATACTATTTTAATACCAAATTCGTTTATAAAACCGTTTTCCAATCTATTAGTATATACAAACCTTTACCTCACTCGTATGAGAAATCTAATTAAACGACTTAGTAAAACAAGTGGTATGAAACGCTTGCGTTCACTTTGTCGGTTAATTCTTGGATTTGTTCGATTGAATCTCTTGTGACAATTTTCTAGTGGAGATTTACAGTTTGTTCGTAAATATTTAAGTTAAGCAAGTGGTTATGGGACATGAAGCTAAACTCATATATTTACTAGCTTAGTGTAATTGACACATCTCGATGATCATGACGATCATTTTTGTGATTTAGACTAGCAATGTGCGATGTCTCTTTGTCTGCGTGGGAGACTAAACCCCATTCGTGTGTCAAATTTGTGGGGTAGCAACCCACGGTCTTCGGGCCATTCGTGTGACAGGTCTTCGGACATCGTGTGTCAAATTAATGGTTAGCTACCATGAGATAGCTTCTCGTTCATGTGTTACAGCTGTTGGTGAGTTTTCATGCTCCCGTTCATGTGATAGGCCTCCCCCCCTTTATTTTGTGTGATTTCTGGATTTCGTGTGTCGAATTCTGGAATTTTCTTCTTCACCTATTTTTTTGTGATTTCTGTTGATATGATTTATCAATTCTTGTGCATAGGTGATTTCGTGTGTCATTAACTTGTTGTGAATACAAGTTTTGGGTATGATACCCTTTTTGGATCTTTGAGAAGATTCTTTGATATTGATTAATCGTTTGTTGATTATCATTTACATACTTATAGTAGTATGCCATTATGGATATTATACGCCTATGCCATATCTTATATGTCATTTATTGTGGCTTGGTGAATGAAATTAGGAGTATGACATTCCTTTTTATCTTGAGTAGATTATCGTGATATTGATTAATCTCTTGTTGATTTTCAATTACTTATATATATCATAGCTTGGCATTGTGATTATTATGTGTTTAGTCATATCTCCTATCCTATATCATGTTATCTGATATTTATAGTTAGACTGATCCGTTTATTATTTTCTTATAAATAATACTCGGGTCAGACCGAGATGTTACAGGTGCTTCTGCTTGACTTCTCATCCGGGATTAACTCCTTGACTTTAGGGTTAACTACTTAGATTAGTAGTTATTTTGTTGTATACATTTGAGATATAGACTCCTTAATGTATACTTATTCTTTTGTGTAGTCCGTGTAACTATTCTTTTGTGATATTGTGGATCTTTTTAGACCACTACTCTGATGTACACTTTCTAGTGTAATATTCATATCTTATTCCGCCTTTGTGATATGAATTGTCTGTGACTGATTTATGTTATGTTTATTTCTATATTTGTTTCCGAAGAAATCATAGCCACTGTGTAGTAGCTTTGAGTTTGTGTCGGTATGTCGGATTTCCTCTTGAGATGAAAAGTTATATTTTTATCCGGTATATCGGTACTCGCACAAAGCAATTATACAGATGGTCGCTCCTCAATAGCCTTATTCTCCGTGCTAGTTGACAGCATTCACAGTAATGTGCTTGGCTAGCGTGGGTATAGAGGTGGGGCGTCACAGCTTGGTATCAGAGCCAAACTTCGGAACAATATGGAATATTATAACAAGGATCATCATCCTAAGTCCATCTTAGGAGTTGTGCTTTAGGATTTTTTTTGGGGTCTTCGTACCATTCCATCCTATTTTCCTTATGATTCCTTGTTTTACCTATCAAGATTGCTTGATATTCAATTTGGTGAATAACCTTTTCTTCTTCTTCTTTATTTCTAAAGGAAGAGAAATGTCTAGACCTGGCCGCCCCAGAGCCGTGCCATCTAGCACTCCGCCCCAAGATGGAGTTTTTATGACTGCTCAACAGCTTCTTGATTTGGTAACAAATGCTCAAGCAGCTGGAGCTAACCCGGAACCTACTCACCCAAAGTCGGGATTTGCACGCTTGTGTAGCGATTACACTAATTTGGGTGGGGAGTCATTCAAAGGTTCCGAAACTGTTATTGAAGTACAGGCTTGGCTAAGAACATGCGATCGCATCTTTTCGCGCATGAATCTTATTGACCTTCACCGAGTTCAGGTGGCCTCTAGTATGCTCCGAGAAAGAGCATTGGATTGGTACGAGCTTCTTATTACTGAGATTAATGAAGCGGATCTCACTTGGGAGAGATTCCGAGAACGCTTCGAGTCGAATTCGTACCGGAAGCTGAAAAAGTGACATTGGCTCGACGATTTATAGACCTTGTTCAAGGTGAGTCATCCGTGACTGATTACGTCGCCTCCTTCGTGTCGCTTTCCAAGTATGGGGTTGAATACATCAACACCCCTCTTAAGAAGAATCAGAGATTCGTCTATGGCTTAAACAAAAGTCTCAAGAAGCCATTACTTCTAAAGTTAGAAGTTTCTTTCGACCAACTCGTTGATATCACTCTTCGTCTTGAAGAGGCGGATAGAGAGAATGATGTTGAAGTGGTGGGTTCCAAACCAAACTTCAACAACAAGAAGAGGCCAAGCAAATCCAAAGGTCCTTATCCCAATAAGAAAGGGAGGCAAGCAACTCCTGCTGAAAAGACCTTTTCCTCTACTCAAGGGAAATGCTATAATTGTGGTTCGAAAGACCATTTTGCGAACAAGTGTTCAAAGCCTCGTACTTGTCGCTATTGCAGAAGCCCGGACCACTTTATGCATGTGTGTCCCAAACTTCAAAATAGGAGGGAGGGAAAGTTAAATGTTGCTCAAGCCCCTGGCAACACATCTCGTGGCCAAGGTATTTCTCATTCTATTCTAGATGGAATTATTTTGTTTCGTGATCATCCTATTCGAGTTCTTTTTGATACGGGTGCGTCCCATTCTTTTATATCAAAAGAACTTGTTGATACCTTTTCTTTGGATGTTTTGTGTTTAATGACTTCTTTAAGAATTGTGAATCCGGTTGGTGGATCCGCAACAATCAGTTTATTGTGTAAGGATGTCGAGATTGTTTTGTGTGATTTTTCTTTCCGAGCCGATTTGCATGTCATGCGTTATTTAGGCTTTGGAATGATTTTGGGAATGGATTGGCTTAACCATTATGAAGCTCATATCCTATGTCCTGAGCGGACTATTCATCTTCGACATCCTCAATCTGTTAATCAGGTTTCTGTTATTCTTAAAGATTCAGATTCTGCTTTGGTTGCATCTTTATATTCTTTAAATCCTCGTGATGACGATGATGATGATGAGGGTGATATTATTTCTCTTATTCACGTCGTTTGTGAATTTTCCGACGTATTCGAGCCTGTTTTAGGATTACCACCTAAGCGAGCAATTGAGTTCAGAATTAATCTTATTCCGGGAGTTCAACCTATCACTCGTCCTCCTTATCGTATGTCCAGTAAAGAAAACGAGGAGATGCGTAAACAATTATCTGAATTGGAAACGAAGCAATTTATTCGCTCTAGTTCCTCGCCTTAGGGAGCTTCAGCTATTTTTGTGAAGAAATCCGATGGTACACTTAGGCTTTGCGTTGACTACCGCAAGCTTAATGATCTTACTGTCAAAAATAAATATCATTTACCTCGGATTGATGATCTATTCGATCAACTTAGTGGTGCTAGAGTCTTTTCAAAATTGGACTTGGCTACCGGTTTTCATCAGCTTCGTATTGCAGAGGATAGCATTCCTTTGACATCGTTCCGCACTCGGTATGGATCTTATGAATGGCTTGTTATGCCATTTGGGCTAACTAATGCCCCGGCTTATTTCGTTGACTTAATGAATCGAGTTTTTAGAGACTTTCTCGACCGGTTTGTTCTCATCTTTATCGATGATATTCTTGTTTATTCTAAAACCGAGGAGGAGCATGAAAAACATCTTCGGATTGTGTTGGAAACACTTAGGAGTACTCAATTAAAGGCAAAATTTTCTAAATGCCATTTTTGGCAATCTCGTGTGAAGTTTCTCGGTCACATTATTTCCGAATCCGGAATTTCCGTGGATCCTTCAAAGATTGAAGCGATTCAAGATTGGAAGAGACCGGAGAATGTGACAGAGATTCGTAGTTTTCTTGGATTGGCGGGCTATTACCGTCGTTTTATTAAAGACTTTTCTAAAATTGTCGTGCCTCTCACTAGCTTGACGAAGAAAGGTGTTAAATACATTTGGTCGGACAAATGTGAAGCTTCTTTTCAGAAATTAAAAGAACTTCTTTCTGATGCTCCTATTCTTGTTATTCCCGAAGGAAATCAAGATTTCGTTGTTTATACCGATGCTAGTCGCATTGGTTTGGGTGCCGTTCTTATGCAAAAGGAACGCGTTATTGCTTATGATTCTAGGCAATTAAAGCCTGCTGAGACTAGATATGCCACTCATGATTTAGAGCTCGCGGCTATTGTTTTTGCTCTTCGGATTTGGCGTCATTATCTCTTAGGAGAGAAATTTGTTCTTTACACAGATCATAAGTCTTTGAAATATTTATTCTCACAAAAGGAACTTAATTTGCGTCAACAGCGTTGGCTCAAATTTCTTGCACCGTATGATCTTGATATTCTTTATACTCCCGGTAAGGGTAATCTTGTCGCCGATGCTCTTAGCCGTAAACAACAAGCTGTTGTTTCTAAATGATATCCGAATGGAACGATCCCGAGATTTTATCCACTTGCGAAATTCGAGACCGTGTTTCCGATTTATGCTCATCATTTGTTTTATGTAGCCTTGAGGCTCGTCCATCTCTTTTAGACCGCATTCTTGAAGCTCAAGGGCTAGATCCCGACTTGGCTCTTCTTGGCCAAAATATTAGGGATAAAATTGATATTGAAGGTTTGAAAGACTTTAATATCGATTCTCGTGGCGGCATTCGGAAATTTGGTAGGCTTATCGTGCCAAATGTTAGGGATCTTCGTAAAGATATTTTATAAGATTCTCATCACTCTAAATTTACCATTCATCCCGGTAGTAGTAAAATGTACGCGGATATGAAGCGACTTTATTATTGGGAGGGAATGAAACTTGACATCGCTAACTTCGTTAAACGTTGCATGACTTGCCAACTCGTTAAGGCCGAACATCAAAGGCCCGGAGGGTTATTGCAACCTTTAGAAATTCCAGTTTGGAAGTGGGATCAAATTTCCATGGATTTTGTAGATGGCCTTCCCCGTTCTCGATCGGGTTATGATAGCTTATGGGTAATTATTGATAGACTTACTAAATCCGCCCATTTTATTCCCGTTCGGTCTAACCGAACCGTTCCTCTTTTGGCCAAACTCTTTACTAAAGAGATTGTTAAATTGCATGGGGTTCCTACTTCAATTGTTAGTGATCGTGATCCATTGTTTACTAGTGGATTTTGGAAGAGTCTTCAAAAAGCTTTGGGAACGAAGCTTAATTTTAGCACCGCTTATCATCCCCAGCCCGATGGACAAACCGAGCGTGTGAATCAAACTCTTGAAGATCTTCTTCATGCTTGTGTTCTTGATTTTGGTGGAAATTGGGAAGATCATATTTCACTTGTCGAATTTTCCTATAATAATAGCTTCCAATCTAGTATTGGTATGGCACCTTTTGAGGCACTCTACGAAAGGCCATGCCGATCTCCTTCTTGTTGGCTCGAGGCCGGTGAGAAGCTAGTTTTTGGTCCAGATCTTATTCGTGATTCCACAGAAAAGATTGATCTTATTCGTCATAGGATGAAAGAAGCCCAGAGTAGACAAAAATCCTATGCCGATAACCGGAGAAGGAAGTTAGAATTTTCTGTGGGAGATCTTGTGTTTATTCGTGTTTCACCAATGAAAGGTGTTGTACGTTTCAGTCGATCGGGAAAGTTAGCGCCTCGATATATTGGGCCATTTCCTATCACTGAACGTATTGGTTCCATGGCTTATCGCCTTTTATTACCGGCTCAATTTTCTGCTATGCATGACGTGTTTCACGTTTCTCAACTTCGGAAATGTCTTCGAGATTCCGATTCTATTCTTGAGCCCGGTGTTGTGGAAGAGAATGAAGTTTCGCCTAATTTAACTTATGAGCAACATCCTATTCGTATCATTGCTTCGGAAGTCAAACGACTTCGAAATAAAGATGTTCCGCTTGTTAAAGTTCAATGGTCTTCAAATCCTAAGGATTGTTCTTGGGAATCTAGAGAGTACATCGAGCGTACACATCCGGACTTACTTTCTCGTGCTCTTTGAGGTGAACTTCTTATTTCAAACTTCTTTTGTGTTGAATATGCTTTTATGGTTGTTACTATATATCTTCTTCTTGTAATATTGCGAGGACGCAATTTCTTTAAGGAGGGGAGTCTGTAACAACCCGCATATTTGTCGATTTTATATTTAAATATTTTATTTAAATATTTTATCGTTAGTCGGATTTTAGTCCGAAAAGCTACTTTTTGCATACGGTCGAATTAGGGCTCGGGACCACTCCCATTGAGTTTAAAATGCCGTTTGCGACCTTTTTGAGTATAAGCTTCGATATGTTTGGAGAAAGTTGATTTCTGCTACTTTTTACTTTGGGTTTGGTTTTTTGGGCTCAACCCTATGTTAAATTATGCTCAAATCTGAGCCACTCTTCCCCACTCACCCTCATTCTCTTCTCATTTCAGTTTTTAGAGTGTTAATGGTGGGAGAGATTGGAAATTAAAATTCCAAAACCCTAGTTTCTCTTGCAAATCAAATTCCTTGCTCCAAACTCAAGAAGAACCCATTGGTAAGCTTCTCTTCTTCTTCTCCAACTTATTCTCTTCCCAATTTCAGAAATTCCTAAACCTAATTTCGGGAATGTTCTTGTTTTTTAGCTTAGATTCAAGCTCATTTGGGTTGTGATTGAAGAGAGGTTGATTCTCCATTTGCTTTCAAGCTTCTTCTTGTTCGATTTTGTGAAAAGGTGAGATTTTTATCTCACATCTATGACTATAATTATCTTTGTTTGTTAGGTATGAATTCCTAAGACTTCTTCATGAGAATTTGCTCTTGATTTAGATTGGTTTTGTAAATATTCCAATTTTTGGGTTTTTAAGTCAAATTTGTGTAAAATCCTTTTATGGATGTTTGACCATGCTTTTGGTGATGCATCGAGGAGCATATAGGGCCGGGTTGCCGATTGGCATAAACCCTTAGAGCCAATATCCGTCCGGTTGCATTTTGGAAGAGTTTGCTTTTCATTTGAATAAGGTTGAAAAAACATCCCAGGCATGATTCAGTCGACTGAAAATCTCTGTTCAGTCGACTGAACCTGAAACCCGAGAGTTTCCAGGCATGATTCAGTCGACTGAAAAACTCTGCACAGTCGACTGAAACTGGAAACAGAAAGTTTCCTGAACCTGGAAAATTTCCATGTACAGGGTCAGTCGACTGAAAAACTCTGTTCAGTCGACTGAACCTGCTGTTTGAGTCCAATTTGCCTTTTTGGATTGAAATTCCAATTTAAATCGATTCGTGATAATCCTATTTGTTGTTATCATCTATTATGACTTTGATGACTCTTTTTAGGGATTTTTGAATATCCATTTCGATGGATCCTTTATTGATTTCGTTAGATTTTATTCACGTCTTCGTATGTGAATTTTTGTGATTTGATTGTTCTTACAATCTTCTTCGTGATTTGTCACTTTAAAAATATAAAGGTTTTCTATACTAGTAGTAAATATCAAAACTCTTTCCTCAAACGATTTCAATACTATTTTAATACCAAATTCATTTATAAAACCGTTTTCCAATCTATTAGTATATACAAACCTTTACCTCACTCGTATGAGAAATCTAATTAAACGACTTAGTAAAACAAGTGGTATGAAACGCTTGCGTTCACTTTGTCGGTTAATTCTTGGACTTGTTCAATTGAATCTCTTATGACAATTTTCTAGTGGAGATTTACAGTTTGTTCGTAAATATTTAAGTTAAGCAAGTGGTTATGGGACATGAAGCTAAACTCATATATTTACTAGCTTAGTGTAATTGACACTTCTCGATGATCATGACGATCATTTTTGTGATTTAGACTAGCAATGTGCGATGTCTCTTTGTCTGCGTGGGAGACTAAACCCCATTCGTGTGTCAAATTTGTGGGGTAGCAACCCACGGTCTTCGGGCCATTCGTGTGTCAGGTCTTCGGACCATTCGCGTGTCAAATTAATGGTTAGCTACCATGAGATAGCTTCTCGTTCATGTGTTACAGCTGTTGGTGAGTTTTCATGCTCCCGTTCATGTGATAGGCCTCCCCCCCTTTATTTTGTGTGATTTCTGGATATCGTGTGTCGAATTTTGGAATTTTCTTCTTCACCTATTTTTTTGTGATTTCTATTGATATGATTTATCAATTCTTGTGCATAGGTGATTTCGTGTGTCATTAACTTGTTGTGAATACAAGTTTTGGGTATGATACCCTTTTTGGATCTTTGAGAAGATTCTTTGATATTGATTAATCGTTTGTTGATTATCATTTACATACTTATAGTAGTATGCCATTATGGATATTATACGCCTATGCCATATCTTATATGTCATTTATTGTGGCTTGGTGAATGAAATTAGGAGTATGACAGTCCTTTTTATCTTGAGTAGATTATCGTGATATTGATTAATCTCTTGTTGATTTTCAATTACTTATATATATCATAGCTTGGCATTGTGATTATTATGTGTTTAGTCATATCTCCTATCCTATATCATGTTATCTGATATTTATAGTTAGACTGATCCGTTTATTATTTTCTTATAAATAATACTCGGGTCAGACCGAGATGTTACAGGTGCTTCTGCTTGACTTCTCATCCGGGATTAACTCCTTGACTTTAGGGTTAACTACTTAGATTAGTAGTTATTTTGTTGTATACATTTGAGATATAGACTCCTTAATGTATACTTATTCTTTGGTGTAGTTCGTGTAACTATTCTTTCGTGATATTGTGGATCTTTTTAGACCACTACTCTGATGTACACTTTCTAGTGTAATATTCATATCTTATTCCGCCTTTGTGATATGAATTGTCTGTGACTGATTTATGTTATGTTTATTTCTATATTTGTTTCCGAAGAAATCATAGCCACTGTGTAGTAGCTTTGAGTTTGTGTCGGTATGTCGGATTTCCTCTTGAGATGAAAAGTTATATTTTTATCCGGTATATCGGTACTCGCACAAAGCAATTATACAGATGGTCGCTCCTCAACAGCCTTATTCTCCGTGCTAGTTGACAGCATTCACAGTAATGTTCTTGGCTAGCGTGGGTATAGAGGTGGGGCGTCACAAAAGGTTTTGATTTTTTTAACAAATTAATTGACAGATTAATTAGGTAATGCATACGAATTGTTATTATACCCATAAATTTACACTTCACTAATTAAATGCCTTACCTATATTCTCTATCTTCCCATTATATTCAGGTACAATACTTACACCAATTTTTATTGAAAAATTTATTCGTATTACAAACAAAGGCTTAAATTACCATTGTTAAATTAGCGTTCAATATATATTTATCACCTTTTATTATTTCTACTAAATTTTTATTACAAAATTCTATTAAATAAATTATATCGTCGAAATTTACGGGTCGTTACAACCAACCTTGCGGACAAAGAGATATGTGTGAGTCGGAATCACACCAATGAGGTATTGTCTAACCTTGCAAACAAAGAGGCATCGCACAATTGCTAGTCTAAATCATAAGATGATCATCATGATCAGCGAGAAGTGTCAATTACACTAAGCTAGTAAATATAAAAGCTTAGCTTCATGTCTCATAAAAACTTGCTTAACTTAAATATTTACGAACAAACTGTTAATCTTCACTAGGAAATTGTCACAAAAGATTCAATCGAACAAGTCCAAGAATTAAGCGACGAAGCAAACGCAAGCGTTTTATACCACTTGTTTTACTAAGTCATTTAATCAGATTTCTCATCCGAGTGAGATAAAGGTTTGTACATACTAGTAGATTGGAAAACGGTTTAGGAAACGAGCTTTGTAATAAAATAGTGTTGAAATCATTTTAATGAAAGAGTTTTGATATTTACTACTAGTATTGAAACCTTTATATTTTTAAAGTGACAAATCATAGAAATGATTGTAGAAACAATCAATCATCAAAATTCACATTCGAAAATGTGAATAAAATCAAAAGAAATCGATTACGGAATCCATTAAAGTGGATATTCCCAAAAATGACGAAGAAAATGTCATCAAAGTCAATAATAAATGATGACAACAAAAAGGGAATCATCACGAATCGATTAAAGTTGGAAATTCAAGCTAAATAGGCAAATAGGCAAAAGACAGCAGATTCAGACGTCTGAAATCAAGGATTCAGACGTCTGAATCTGGAAAACCAAAAGTTTTCCAAAGTATATTTCAAACGTCTGAACCCTATATTTCAGACATCTGAAATAGGCAATTTTTAGCCTATTTCCTTTCTGGTCGAAAACAAACTAATTCAGACGTCTGAATCTGGGAATACAAATCTTCCAAGTATAATATTCAGACGTCTAAATCTAACGTTTCAGAAGTCTGAAACTGGGGTTCAGGGCATTCCCTGAACCTAGACCAAAATTGGCTGAAATAAATACCGGAAGCGATCGGACGAGCAACGACGCCTAAGGATTTACGTCGAGCGACAACCCAGCCTTAACGGCTCTTCGATACGCCTCAAATATCAATGTCCAAATGCCCATAAAAAGGATTTTCATAAATTAGACCAAAACACCAAAAATTGGAATATACACAAATCAATCAAAACCAAAATCAATTGCACAAGAATAAGTGTTAGGAATTCATACCTAACAATAGAAGATAATTATAGACTAAGATGTGAGATAAAAATCTCACCTTTGAACCCAAATTAATGAAGAAGAAGCTTGAAAGCAAAGGAAGATCAACCACACTTCAATCTCAACTCAAGAAGCTTGATTCTAAGCTTAAAAGAGAAATATTTCCCAAATTAGGTTTAGTAATTTTCTGAAATCAAAGAGAGAATAAGTTGGGGAAGATGAAGAGAAGGCTTACCAATGGGTTCTCTTGAATTTGGAGCTAGAAGTTGGATTTGCAAAGAAAGCTAGGGTTGGAGTTTTAATTTCCTCTTCTTTCCCCCATTTTTGCTTTAGCTTGAAGTGTTAGGAAATGAGGAATGAAGTAATGAAGAGGAGAGGGGGTTGGGACTGAGTTAGTAAGTGATTAAAGGGTTCAGCCCAAACCAAAGCCCTAGGTGAAAAAGTAGCAAAAATCAACTTACTCCAAACATATTGAAGCTTATACTCAAAAAGGTTGCAAACGGCATTTTGAACTCAATAGAAGTGGTCTCGAGTCCCAATTCGACTGTTTGCTAAAAGTAGGTTTTCGGACCAAAATCCGACGAACGATGAAATATTTAAATAAAATATTTAAATATAGAATCGATAAATATGCGGGTTGTTACAGACTCCCCTCCTTAAAGAAATTGTATCCTCGCAATTCTTAAGAAGAAAATAAAGAGTAACAACCATAAAATCATATCAA
This sequence comes from Allium cepa, assembly GCA_030765085.1. Classification (NCBI taxonomy): domain Eukaryota; kingdom Viridiplantae; phylum Streptophyta; class Magnoliopsida; order Asparagales; family Amaryllidaceae; genus Allium; species Allium cepa. Next base: position 835,487,047 of record CM060941.1, read on the forward strand.
CACAAAAGAAAATTGAAATAGGAAGTTCACCATAAAGAGCATGCAAGGGTAAGCCTAAACAGGTTCGCACGGTGAATTCTCTGGATTCCCAAGAGCAATCCTTAGGATTTGAGAACCATTGAACTCTCACAAAAAGAACATCTTTATTCCGAAGGCGCTCCACCTCCGAAGCAATGATGCGAATAGAATGTTGCTCAAAAGTCAAATCTGGTGAAACTTCAATCCCAACTATAACACCAGACTCAAGAATAAGAATAGTAAACCCAAAAGCACTTCCATAGTCGAAAGACATGAGAAAACATCATGAATAGCTGAAAATTGAGCCAGTGCAACGGCGTAGTACAAAAACGGTACGCCCAAGAAATGAGGAACTCAAATAATTTGGAACAATGGCGTAGTAAAATAACGGTATGCCAGATGAACCAAAGCTCGAATAATTTCGAAACACCGATGTAGTACAAAAACGGTACGTCCAATGATCCGAAGTTCAAATAATTTGGAACACCGACGTAGTACAAAAACGGTAGGTCCAACGAACCGAACACCATAAAAGAACATCAGACATAAGTCTATAAAAGAAATGAGATGAAACTCAATAAAACGAAGTACATCAAAACGCCCGATGAACTTGGTAAAAAGGTAATTTCATTTGGCCATCAACAAAGAAACAACCACCTGTTGCTTACGACTAAGTGCATAGGCAAAACGATTCTCCTTCCGGGAGTATAAAGAATATCAAGATCATAAGATGTAAGGAACCCAAGCCAATATGAAGTTCCTTATGAGAAAATAAATATTTCAAAGATTTATGCTCGAGGTGGAGAACAAATTTCTCCCCCAAAAATAATGATGCCAAATTCTAAAAGCGAAAACAATAGCCGCGAGCACTAGATCATGAGTGGCATACCTAGTCTCAATCGGCTTTAATGATTTAGAAGCACAAGTGATAGAATGTTCTCTTCCGCAAGAGGACGGCACCCAAACCAATCCGACTAGCATTGGTACAAAAAGACAAAATCTTGGTTCCCCTCGGGAAACACAAGAATAAGAGTATCGAAAAGATAGAATTTCTCTTAAATAATCTTCTTTCCCAAAAAGCTAGAGCTTTCAAAATTACAATCATTTTTATATAATAATCCTTTTAGAAAAATTTGCATTTCACAAGTCAATTTATTGTGTCTGACTGTCTCATCAAAGCGTTTAGGAGATTCTTATCGATAACGTTGATCAAGTGCATCGACCAAAATTCTTAAAGCACTCAATGGGCAATACAATCACAAAATCATCTTCTTTGTAATAAACATGTTTCTTAAAACTTTTAAGAATATTCTTCGTTCGTTTCAACAACAAGAATCCAATGTTTTACTTATAAATAAATCTTATGAAAAAGATTTACAAAATTTTAAATTTCTATTTTCATCCAAAATCAATAAATACAAAAATGAAGTCATCGAGATATTCATAGAATACTCGATTTATAAAATGGATGAAATAAGCTAGACAAACTGAATGAAAAAATAAGTCATTCATAAGAATCGTAACGAGTGTGGAATGCGGTAAGTGGAATGCTAACTTCCGCAACTCGTAACTAATGAAAATCGGTGGCAAGGTCGAGTTGAAAAGACCTTAACACCACACAAGATATTGCTTAGGTGATGATCCTAAGACAAACTCAAAATTACCGGAAAATTCTCAAACTACATGAATGAGAGAAACAACATTTTCCTCATCATGCGGGCTTAAAGAATAAAATGATGCCATCAAATTGGAATCGAAGTCATAAAGGAATAATAAAAATCTGCTTAATAGATTGAGATGTCGAAGATGAATAGTCCACACGGGACAAAGGATATGGCTTCACAACAATTTAGCCCATCCTTTCCAAAAATCAATTCCGAAGCCTAAGTAAAAATCGGCATGGAAAGAAAAATCACATAAAATAATTTCGACATCAATAGAAAGCAAATTGAGTGTTGCGGACCAATCCTGATTCACAATCCTCAAAGAAGACATCAAATCCAAATTGTATTAAAGAAAAAGAATCACAAGTTCTCTTGATATAAAATAACGAGATTATTATATCAACAAGAACTTGAAAAGGATAATCACAAAACAAATGAAATCAAGGACTGAACGAGAAATACCTTGACCAAGAGAAGAGTTGCCAGGGGCTTGCAGCTTTCCTTCTCTCATGCTTGGAAGCTTAGGACACGAAGATAAAAGATGACCGAACCTTTGCAATAACAACAAAAGAGGGGTTTCGGGCACTCCCTTGCATGGTGGTCTGTAGAACCATAATTGTAGCATCATCCACGACTAGAGGTAGGAGTCTTTGCTACCGAAGTTTGTTGCTTCCCTTTCTTATTAGAATTGGGGCCTTTGAATTTGATAGGCCTCTTCAAGTTATTGTCGAAGTTCTGTTGGGCACGCAGAACTTCAACATCACCTTCATTATCGGCCTCTTCAAGACGAAGAGCGATATCAATAAGCTGATCAAATGAAACCTCAAATTTCAGAAGTAATGGCTTCTTAAGATTCTTATTCAAGCCATAGACAAATCTCTGATTTTTCGTCAATGGGGTATTAATGTACTCAACCCCGTATTTGGACAGAGATTCGAAAGATGCGACATAGTCTGTCACAGAATATTCACCTTGAACAAGGTCAATAAAACGCCGTGCTAAAGTTACTTTTTCAGCCTCCGGCACGAATTTCAATTCGAATCTTTCTCGGAATTGCTCCCAAGTGAGATCCGCTTCAACGATTTCAGAAATCAAAAGCTCATACCAATCTAATGCTCTTTCTTGGAGCATGCTAGAAGCCACTTGGACTCGATGTAGATCAATAAGGTTCATGCGAGAAAAGATGCGATCGCATGATTTGAGCCAAGCCTGAATTTATATAACACTCTCAGATCATTTGAATGTCCTTCCACCCAAATCGGTATAGTCTCTGCACAAGCGTGCAAAACCAGATCTAGGATGAGTAGGCTCTAGATTGGGTCCTGCAGATTGAGCATTCTTCACGAGATCTAAAAGCTGCTGAGCAGACATGAATACTCCATCCTGGGAAGTAGCACTAGACTGACCCGCACTGGGTCGGTTAGACCTAACCATTCTTCTTATTTAAGAAAGAAAGAAGGAGAAAAGTTATTCTCAAAATAAATATCAAGCAATCTTGATAGATAAAACAAGGAATCATAAAAGAAAATAGGATAGGACGGTACGAAGACCCGAATAAAATCCTAAAGCACGACTCCAAAGATGGACTTAGGACGATGATCCTTGATAAATTATTCTACATTGTTCCGAAGTTTGGCTCCGATACCAACTGTGACCCCCCACCTCTATACCCACGCTAGCCAAGGACAATACGGGGCAATGCCGTCAACTAGCGCGGAGAATAAGGCTGTTGAGGAGCGACCATCCGTGTAATTGCTTTGTGCGAGCACCACTATGTCGGATAGTGTAACGCATTTGATTTTGGGAGGAAATCCGACACACCGATACAAACTAAAAGCTACTTCACAGTGGCTATAATAATCTTCGAAAACAAATATAGAAATAAACATATCATAAATCAGTCACAGATAATTCATATCACAAAGGCGGAAGAAGATATGAATATATATATATATATATATATATATATATATATATATAACACGTGAAAGTGTATATTAGAGAAGTGGTCAAAAAGATCCACAATAATACAAAAGAATAGCAACACGTGCTATACAAAAGAATACAACTGTGAGTCTATATCTCAAGTGTATACAACAACAAAAAACTGCTAATCTAAATAGTTAGCCAAAAGTCAGAGTAGAAAATCCCAAAAGAGAAGTCAAACAGAAGCACCTGTAACATCTCGCTCTGACCCGAGTATTATTTATAAGAAAATAATAAACGGATTAGTCTATCTATAAATATTAGATGACATGATATAAAGTAAAAGATATGGCATAAACTTATAATATCCATAATGGCATACTACTATAAGCATGCAAATGATGATCAACAAAAGATCGTTCAATACCACAAGAATCTTCACAAAGATCCAAAAAGGGTTTCATACCTAAAACTTGTATTCACAACAAGTCAATGACACACGAATTCACCAATGCACAAAAATTGATAAATCATATCAATGAAAATCACTAAAATTGGTGATGCATAAATTCCAGAATTCAACACACGAAATCCAATCATAAAAAGAGAAGGAGGCCTATCACATGACGTTCCGAAGACTATGGGGAGCTACCCCATATGGGTGAGTTGGAATCACCCAAATGAGGTCTAGGCTAATCAAAAAGCAAAAAGGTATGCGTGAGTGGAATCACACAAATGCTGTCTAGCCTAACCTCGCGGACAAAGAGATATGTGTGAGTCGGAATCACACCAATGAGGTCTAGGCTAACCAAAAAGCAAAAAGGTATGAGTGAGTGGAATCACACAAATGGTGTCTAGCCTAACCTCGTAACAAAAAGGTATGTGTGAGTGGAATCACGCAAATGGTGTCTAGACTAACCTTGTGGACAAAGAGATATGTGTGAGTCGGAATCACACCAATGAGGTCTAGTCTAACCTTGCAAACAAAGAGACATCGCACAATTGCAAGTCTAAATCATAAGATGATCATCATGATCAACGAGAAGTGTCAATTACACTAAGCTAGTAAATATAAATGCTTAGCTTCATGTCCCATAACCACTTGCTTAACTTAAATATTTACGAACAGTCTATAAATCTTCACTAGGAAATTGTCACAAAAGATTCAATCGAACAAGTCCAAGAATTAAGCGACGAAGCAAGTGCAAGTGTTTCATACCACTTGTTTTACTAAGTCGTTTAATTAGATTTCTCATCCGAGTGAGGTAAAGGTTTGTATATACTAGTAGATTGGAAAACGGTTTAAGAAACGAGCTTTGTAATAAAATAGTGTTGAAATCATTTTGATGAAAGAGTTTTGATGTTTACTACTAGTATTGAAACCTTTATATTTTTAAAGTGACAAATCATAGAAATGATTGTAAAAACAATCAATCATCAAAATTCACATTCGAAGATGTGAATAAAATCCAAAGAAATCGATTATGGAATCCATTGAAGTGGATATTCCCAAAAATGACGAAGAAAATGTCATCAAAGTCAATAATAAATGATAATGACAAAAAGGGAATCATCACGAATCGATTAAAGTTGGAAATTCAAGCTAAATAGGCAAATAGGCAAAAGACTGCAGATTCGGACGTCTGAAATCAAGGACTCAGACGTCTGAATCTGGAAAACCAAAAGTTTTCCAGAGTATATTTCAGACGTCTGAACCCTATATTTCAGACGTGTGAAATAGGCAATTTTTTGCCTATTTCCTTTCTGGTCCAAAACAAACTAATTCAGACGTCTGAAATATAGATTCAGACCTCTGAAATATAGATTCAGACGTCTGAATCTAGGAATACAAATCTTCCCAGTATAGTATTCAGACGTCTGAATCTAATGTTTCAGACGTCTGAAACTGGGGTTCAGGGCATTTCCTGAACCTAGACCAAAAATGGCCGAAATAAATACCGGAAGCGATCGGACGAGCAACGACAACTAAGGATTTACGTCGAGCGACAACCCAGCCTTAACGGCTCTTCGATACGCCACAAATATCAATGACTAAATGTCCATAAAAAGGATTTTCATAAATTAGACCAAAACACCAAAAATTGGAATATACACAAATCAGTCCAAACCAAAATCAATTGCATAAGAATAAGTGTTAGGAATTCATACCTAACAATCGAAGATAATTATAGACTAAGATGTGAGATAAAAATCTCACCTTTGAACCCAAATTAATGAAGAAGAAGCTTAAAAGCAAAGGAAGATCAACCACACTTCAATCCCAACTCAAGAAGCTTGATTCTAAGCTTAAAAGAGAATTATTTCCCAAATTAGGTTTAGGAATTTTCTAAAATCAAAGAGAGAATGAGTTGGGGAAGATGAAGAGAAGGCTTACCAATGGGTTCTCTTGAATTTGGAGCTAGAAGTTGGATTTGCAAAGAAAGCTAGGGCTTGGAGTTTTAATTTCCTCTTCTTTCCCCCATTTTTGCTTTAGCTTGAAGTGTTAGGAAATGAGGAATGAAGTAATGAAGAGGAGAGGGGGTTGGGACTGAGTTAGTAAGTGATTAAAGGGTTCAGCCCAAACCAAAGCCCTAGGTGAAAAAGTAGCAAAAATCAATTTACTCCAAACATATCGAAGCTTACACTCAAAAAGGTTGCAAATGGCATTTTGAACTCAATGGAAGTGGTCTTGAGTCCCAATTCGACTGTTTGCTAAAAGTAGGTTTTCGGACCAAAATCCGACGAACGATGAAATATTTAAATAAAATATTTAAATATAGAATCGATAAATATGCGGGCTGTTACACGGTGTCTGTATAAAATTTTCTACCCTATGGTCAACTGATATGGATATTTATTATTTCAATCCGTAATTTAAAATAAAAATTACGGTTATATATCATTTCAAACCGTAATCCCGAATGAAATGATAATGCATACACACTTGCAGTTTATAACAATATAAAATACAACATCCATTCATCTATATCAACCATCAACCATTTATCACAATCATCATTCAATTCAAGCAACACATCAATATAGACAGATAATTAATAACTCGTAATTAATGGCAGTTTGTATTCAAAAAAAATTAAACTTAACTGGCAGTTTATATGCAATAAATAAATTTGATACCAAAATTGATTCAAATAAATGCAATTTAATTGGGATGATGGTTAAATATATGCCAAACAGCTATAAATAAATTTCAAATCACATCACAAATAAATTTAACAAACATAAGAAATTTTAGAAGTTGTGAGTAGGTTAAAACACTGACCTTTTGAATTTAAATTGAATTTAAATCTAATCTAAACCCAAAAATTTGACCGTCTCATAATTTGTTCAAACCAGCATCATCAAATCTTGAATTTCAATACGATCCTAATAAAAGAAACCGCGCGTAAATCGGATATCGTATGCAAAAGTTATGACGATAAATGCGATTGAAATCATTAAAAAAATAAAAGAAAATGAGAACACAAATTCACCTAGTCCACGTCATCACGTTCATGTTTCCTCACACTCTACAGGCCCTTCTTCCTAACGAACACAGTACGCTCCACCATAAAGAACCCATCACTACCGAACTTTGACCATCAAATTCGATCAACTCCGACCACCTGGCCACCTCCAACCATTACCATCTTCGAGCCCAAGACGAGCCACACCTCCCCATGGCCACGACCCACCCTCCGGTCGCCCTGAATTGCGTGCGCCATCGCCTTAGGTTTAACCCTAATTTAATTGGTCTACCCGATCCGACTGTTAACGCGCCACGAAACCCACATGGATGCAATCCCCTCGGCTATTTCCACAATACCTAGAAATGTTTTTGCAATCCGACGACGTTCGTCGTTGAGCGATGAGTGGTCGAAACTTCTTCGATTTTTACTGATCCGACGATGAACCAAAACGAAAAATGAATCATGGATCTGAGATACGCTCGTCGAGAGCTTCGATATATATTCCTTTTGAATTTTTCTGAGGAGTTTGAATTTTCATTAGATTTTTGAATTTGCAATTGGATCTAGGGTTTGCAGCCATTGAGTAAGAGAAGCACAGAAGTTTCTGTACGTATAGAAATGACGAATAGAGGCTGCTAGGGTATATAACTGGATATTTATAGGCAAAGTTGAAATAGGATAGATCGGATAAGATAGATGTACGCGCTAACGACAAAGTGGCCCAAAAAGCCCGTTCGGACTCCGGAACGAAACTGGGTCAACCCATATATCAAAATAGGTGTTTTAAAATATTCTAAACGCGTTGGAACAGATTTCACATTCAAATTGCATCATATGAAGAAGTTATGCTAAAATCAATATTTTCCAAATTGATTTCAATTGGTTTCAATTTCATTTATTTCAAGGCGTTTCGAGTCTGTACGATCAAATGACAAGTCCGATCGCTACGAAACTTGAAATCCTACAATAATTCACCGTTACGGATCCGAAGAAACTGGTTTCGTCGAAATCCGAGTCAGTGGCCAAAATGGCTATTTTTACACTAATAAAATAAATTAATAATCAATAAATTAAATCCAATTTTTAAATTTCAATTTTATAATTGACAATTTTATCACTTTTATATTTCTTAATCATTTACAAAAATTTAAACAAGATTAGATGTAAATTAAAAGTTGATAAATCTATCAATTGCAAGGTTAATTCCTCCGCTTCATTATATTTAGAAATTATAAATTAAATTCTCAAAAACTATTTATTAAATTTTTAAACCTTCTTATTCACTTCTTTTACCAAAATAAGGATGCCACTATGTTGGTTCATGATTAATTACATATCTTCAAATTCCATTTTAATTTCAATAACGTAGTATTTTAACGTTTAATTCCATTTTATTTTGCAATAAATATAATTATTGAATTTTATACTTCAATTGAATTAATAAATCTTGCTTTCTATACTTTAAATCAACCAATAGTCATATTATGGATGGATTAAACATTGGATTCAAAACTATTACATAAATTTCCCCATATTTCATCTAAATTCCCATTTTAAAATATTTAATTCATTTAATTGCAATTAATCCTTTTATTAAATTTTAAATTCCAGTAAATTAATAAAGCTTTATTCCCGATCCTTATAACTCAACAAATTGTCCAATATGAATAACTTAACATTACCTACAAATATTACCTTAATTAACATTTACGTAATATTAAATTATATTTATTGTAATGAATTTCAAAGTTTAAATTTACAAGCAACATACATATGTAACATACAATAATCGTTACCGTTAACCTTCATTCGCATTAATAGGCTTTTATTGCTTACAAAACAATACTACATTTATTTTCATAATGCTAATTTCATTCACTCTATCTGTTACTACATTTATATCAAGTAAAGTAATATTTAATTACCTTTATTCGAAATAATCGTTTATTACCAATATACTCTTTATAATACTTGTATGGTTACTCTCCACAAACAATTACCATCCTATTATTTCACCCATTATTTATAATTAAAGTCTCAATTAAATTTATTTATCTTGATTTCACTCTTCTATTACACTATTTATTACTTTACATAATAAAATAACATTTAAACTCATCAATGTAATACCAAATTTCATTTTAAATCCAATTGATTTCCAAATCAAAGTTTATACGTATTCCAATCATCCATTATAATTACTCCCAGAAAATTGGTTTTATTAAATGACCATTTATTAATATTTAATTTCCTTAACTTAATCCAATGCTTACATTTTGTTTTCATATATTCAATCTGTAGCTACGTATACGTCTTCATTAATTCCATTGATTTGCATTAACTGCATTCCATAAATCTACATCCAATTACTACCTTAAAATAAGTTTACGTTTCTATTAATTTCCGTTCACACTTCAGTTATTTTATATTACAATCATTAAAGTAACGTTTATCATCAACACAAACATTATGACTACTTATAAACCTGCATCATTCTTATTACATTAATTTACATTTTGTCCCATTAAAAATTAATGCGTACATTAATTAATTCATATTTACATCCACTTCCGTATATTAATTTTGTAACCAAGTTATAACATTTACATTTATTTTTCTTATTTTAATTAATTACCAAATATTCCTACTTACACACAATTATAACTTTGCAATCTTAACAAATCCATAAATTGTCAATTTCCTAATATATACATTAATTACTATTAAATGTTCTCCATAAATTTATTTACTTGGTTTCAAACTTTTTATTCATCAATTACTGCCCTATAAATAAACTTACGTTTCTATTCAATTTACATTACTTCCAATTAATTTCAATATAAATTTTAAATTGTTAATTTTAATTTCAATTGCTACATCTAATTTCTAACATTCATTCCAATATACATTATAAGATTTTTATTTCTTTCTAAATTTAATTAAAAATCTTATTAATTTAACTCATTTTAATCGTCGAATTTTACGGGTTGTTACACTCTCCTCCACTCAAAACTTTTCGTCCCCGAAAAGGAAAAAGAATGGAAAAGAAGAATTAAGAAATCAATATATCTTATTTAGAATATCAAATTTATAAACAAATAAATTTACCAAATTAATTAACTTAAATAAAATATACAGATTTATAACCATTAAATTCTTTTATACTTAAATTAATAAAGTTTGAAAAATATTTTCAAAAATTTTCTAAGTCCAAAATTTACGAAAAATTTCGGCAGAGTCTCCTTTGTACGGAGAGGCTCGAGAGAAAATATAATATCAAATATAACAAAATATCACATATAATATCCAAAATACTATATCCCAACACGGGAAAATATTATAATAACGCTATAAACCGTAATCCGAAAACGTACCTATTTATCGGGCAATTAACGCTTATTTATGGAACTAAAAGCAGTAGCAATTGCTTCCATAACCTGTATTTCACTTATATAATCCAAAAAGGTTAACAATTATATAAAATGAAACATTTAAAGTGGTTTCAACCGTAAACAACAAATCAATACAAACATCAATCACTGCAACAAGGCATACAACCATCATAAAAATCAACATAAATCAAACATTCATTCATATCAAACAAACAAATAGTTGTTCGGGCTCAAAACTTTAAATTGTACAGAATGAAAATAAACTATCAAGTGCACCATTTACTCAACAGTCTTAGATGAAACTAAATAGATTATTCATACATCCAACAAATTTTAAAGTATCCTTCCCCAAACAACCATAAACCAAAACATACAACAACAATTTCAAACAACAGATTTAGTTTATCCTTATTTATACCATTCATACATTTGTTGTTTGATTTCTTTCGTATTCATATAATGATTTCTTTTAATTCATATTTATTTCTTGTAAATTTCCCTTTTCATTTATTTATTTATTTGCATTACATTCATTCATTTCTCAATTTCATTTACTTAGCATTTCAATACATTAACTGTAGTCTACAATCATATATTTAATGCATTCATTTTCTTTACTTATTTATTCCCTTCAAGTTTCCTTATATAATATCAATTACAATTTCTTATTAACATTTCAACTTTTAGATCTTTGGTAACTTATATATATGTCTTTAAGAATGTAAATTAAATCATACAAATTTATCATATTTCTTTTAATTAATTAATGTTCAGTAATTATATCTTTTATTTCGTAGGTTACAATTTCAAATTTCATTTAATTTCATTCATAACCTATCATTAAATCTCTTATGTTAATTAAAGGCTCCATTTATTAATTAGTTACATTCCATTTTCTATAATAATAGAAACTATTAATTAATGGAAACTTAAGAACTAAATACCGGGTTAAATTTCAAATCATTTTAAAATAATAGATAAATGTATACAGTTACACTTTATATATCCAATTATATTTAAACAATTCAAAATTTATAATTGTTTATCAAAAAAATCTGTAGTAAACTACTACAGTGGCCTTCCCATTTCGAAACTCAAAAATGAATGTCGATGATGCGGCCGCCATCACTGAAATTATTTTCCAGCGATAGAGAGAGAAGTACAACACTTAATTTCTTTTCAAAAATTTCTTTAAAACAATTCTTTCAAAACATATGGAAATATTTTTATTAGAAAATACTTCTACTAATATTATTATTATATCCCAAAATCATCTGAAAGAAAATTTCAAAACCCCGGAACTTAAGTTCTAATTTCCAATTTGATCTTTTTTATTTTTAATCTTATTTCAACTATTATTTATGAATTTCATTACCTAACAATCGATATAACACAACCAAATATAACCTTTATAAAATTTATTACTTTATATATAGAACGTATAATAGGCAAAATTATTTCATTCACCTATATAATATTATGTCGGTCTGTCCTATTAAGTGTTTAGAAATTCCTATTGATGTCATAGTGTCCCATGCACCAACCAGAATTTATAAATACAAAACGGAACAAATTAACACAATATTAAAATCTTTTTATAACACTAACAAGTATGCTCTCTCATATATACACTAAGAGACTCATCATAGGATATTACTACCCTATTAATAAAGAGTCAACCCCATAAAGCTAAGGTTTATCGCGAAACCAAAGCTCTAATACCAGATGTAACGCCCCGCCTTTTCGCATGCTTTAAATCGACGATAAACCACACACGTCAGACTTAGACCATACAGAAGGGCGTATTGTTATGGGGTAAATAATAAAAATAGAGATAGAAAGAAAAAAAATAGAATCTTGCAGCGGAACGATAAAATATAATAATAAAATAAACAGTTCATGACGCTATTTACAAAACATTTGATTATATTTATACAATACATATCGGAGTACACATACCAGAGAATAATGATTTTCAGCGAAATTAAATGGTGTAGTGGAATAATATAGTAGATAATAGTACTACAAATCTTCGTCTTCGTCCTCTAGAATAAAATCTTCAAATCCTGAAACGCTCGGACTGACCGGAGCGAATTGAAAAGACAAAACACTAGAATCAGAACTAAAAGATCTTATGTGAGTTAAACAAATAGAAATAATAATGAGTGCAGTAACTCAAGAGATGCTCGGGATTTACATCTCCTAAGGATCCGTTAAACTATTTACTATGTAATAATATTTTGCTATTATAATAGTGTCTATTAGTAAAATAAACTTACTTTTACATAGCGTTAAGGCTTTACATTTTCCACCTTAACACGTAATAATGCCAATAGTCTATACAGTGCCGTAATACCTCCTGATCGGGAGGCTACCAGAGGATACTCCATAGGTATGACACAAATAGAAAATCGTACAAGGTACGCTAGGGTAGGTGACACGGCACAACTAGGCAATGGCAGGGTAGATATACCAATTACGCATCCGGGCTGGGGGTAACGCGTAGCAGCTGCTACCACCCACCTCGAACAACACCCCCAAAATCAAAAAATCAAAAGTCGCCACCGAATCAATCTAATAGTCAAATTATAATACCGAAGGAGTGCGCCCGATCACAGGAATGACCTCATTGGCCTGAGAATCGCTCCTTTTCTAGCCGCCTTAAGCCAACTCACGGGAGTCGGGTCCACGTATTTACCTCAAAGGAAACGCCGCCGCCATCCTACTTCATTCTGTAATCTCCACCGCTTACACGGTTGTTAAAGTGGTTTTCGGAGTTGGCAGAGAGTATGACAACTTCCGATCTCGGTCTCTTCAACAACCAAACGTTATTATAACATCGCGGTCTTTTAAAAAATAGTTTATACTTTAAAACCAGGATATAATATCCATTTCAAAACCATATAAATACGATATCATTTCTAATTTAAAACCCAAATCAATATGATATCATTTTTATTTCAAATATATCATTTTTCCAAAAATCATAGCACTTTCAAATCTATATACCTTGAAAATCCATTGCTTTGAAACATAACTTCAAATATTCAAATGGTTTAAATAGTAAATTACTTTATATAATCTAATAGCTTCTTTAATTTCACAAATAAATTTTCAAATTCCGATTTTAACCTCCATAGACCGTTTCGAATTTCCATATATTTCAAAGCTTTATATATTCTACCATTTCAAACTAATTCTTTGGTAAATCCCATATATATCAATTCAATGGCTATTACTTAGATTTGAAATGTTTGCTTAATAAATCCAACAAAATTTAAGTAAAAAATTTAACTTCAAACAACTAGATATACTTCCAATATTATTTGTCTTGATATATTCATTTATCTCAACTCTGTATTCATTTAAATCACTTTAAACCAAATCAAGTTATAAGAATTATACCCTTTAAAATCTCCATTTTTATTTAAATTTTCAAATAAAATTTTATTCCAGTACAATTCTTAAATAATTCAATTTAAACCAATATCATATTTCTCTTCCAACTTAAATTTCATTTAAGTCATTTAAAATTCTATATATATAATATCTTAGGTAGGTACTTAACCATATACTATAAAACAATTAAACTCCATTATTAATCTCATTTTTATTAAACAATTTTATAGATAGCTTAAATCCAAGGATTGACTATGTATATATATATATAGAAATAATATTTATATAAAACTAAAATTTTAATATTTATTAAACCGTATATTCCTTTCCAAAACCATAGAAATCATTTCAAATTATTTATATATATATATATAGACCACGGTGTCTGTAAAAAAATTTCTACCCTATAGTTAAGTGATACGGATATTTATCATTTCAACCCATAATATAAAATAAAAATTACGGTTATATATCATTTCAAACCGCAATCCCGAATGAAATGAAAATGCATAAACACTTGTAGTTTATAACAATATAAAATACAACATCCATTCATCCAATATCAACCATCAACCATTTATCGCAATCATCATTCAATTCAAACAACACATCAATATAGACTGATAATTAATAACTGGTAATTACTGGCAGTTTATATTCAAAAAAAAATTTAACTGGCAGTTTGTATGCAATAAATAAATTTGATATCAAAATAGATTCAAATAAATGCAATTTAACTGAGGTGATGATTAACTATATGCCAAACAGCTATAAATAAATTTCAAATCACATCATAAACAAATTTAACAAGCATAAGAAATTTTAGAAGTTGTGAGTGGGTCAAAACACTCACCTTTTGAATTTAAATTGAATTTAAATCCAATTTAAACCCAAAAATTTGACCGTCTCAGAATTCGTCCAAATGAGCGTCATCAAGTCTGGAATTTCAATACGATCCTAACAAAAGAAATCGTGCGTAAATCGGATATCACATGCAAAAGTTATGACGATAAATGGGATTGAAATCATAAAAAAAGGGAACACAAATTCACCTAGTCCACGTCATCACGTTCATGTTTCCTCACATGCACATGCTATAGGCCCTTCTTCCTAACGAACATAGTACGCTCCACCATAAAGAACCCATCACTGCCGAGCTTTGACCATCAAATTCGATCAACTCCGACCACCTGGCCACCTCCAACCACTACCATCTTCGATCCTAAGACGAGCCACACCTCCTATGGCACGACCCACCCTCCGGTCGCCCTGAATTCCATGCACCGCCTCCTTAGGTTTAACCCTAATTCAATTGGTATGCTCGATTCGACCGTTAACTCGCCACGAAACCCACATGAATGTAATCCCCCAGCTATCTACACAATACCCAGAAATGTTTTTGCGATCCGACGACGTTCATCGTTGAGCGATAAATGGCCGAAACTTCATCGATTTTTACTGATCCGATGATGATCCAAAACGAAAAACGAATCATGGATCTAAGATACGCTCGTCGAGAGCTTCGATATATATATATATATGTATATATTTGAATTTTTCTAAGGAGTTTGAATTTTCATTAGATTTTTGAATTTGCAATTGGATCTAGGGTTTGCATCCATTGAGGAAGAGAAGCACAAGTTTCAGTACGTATAGAAATGAGAAATAGAGGCTGCTAGGGTTTACAACTGGATATTTATAGGCAAAGTTGAAATAGGATGGATCAGATAAGATAGATGTAAGAACTAACGACGAAGTGGCCCAAAAAGCAAGTTCTGACTCCGGAACGAAATTGGGTCAACCCATATATAAAAATAGGTTTTTTAAATATTGTAAACCTGTCGGAACAGGTTTCACGTTCAAATTGCATCGTATGAAGAAGTTATGCTAAAATCAATATTTTTCAAATTGATTTCAATTGGTTTCAATTTTATTTATTTCAAGGCGTTTCGAGTCGGTACGATCAAATGACTAGTCTGATCGCTACGAAACTTGAAATCCTACAATAATTCACCTTTATGGATCCGATGAAACTGGTTTCGTCGAAATCCGAGTCAGTGGCCAAAATGGCTATTTTTACACTAATAAAATAAATTAATAATCAATTAATTAAATCCAATTTTTAAATCAATTTTATAATTGACAATTTTATCACATTTATATTTCTTAATCATTTACAAAAATTTAAACAAGTTTAGATGTAAATTAAAGTTGATAAATCTATCAATTGCAGGGTTAATTCCTCCGCTTCATTATATTTAGAAATTATAAATTAAATTCTAAAAAACCTATTTATTAAATTTTTAAACCTTCTTATTCACATCTTTTACCAAAATAAGGATTCCATTACACTGGTTCATGATTTATTATATTATTATCCTCAAATTCCATTTTAATTTCAATAACATAGTATTTAAACGTTTAATTCCATTTTATTTTGTAATAAATACAATTATTGAATTTTATACTACAATTGAATTAATAAATCTTGCTTTCTATACTTTAAATCAACCAATAGTCATATTATGGATGGATTAAACATTGGATTCAAAATTATTACATAAATTTCCTCATATTTCATCTAAATTCCCATTTTAAAATATTTAATTCATTTAATTGCAATTAAACCTTTTATTAATTTTTAAATTTCAGTAAATTAATAAAGCTTTATTCCCGATCCTTATAACTCAACAAATTGTCCAATATGAATAACCTTAACATTACGTACAAATATTACCTTAATTAACATTAACGTAATATTAAATTATATTTATTGTAACGAATTTCAAAGTCTAAATTTACAAGCAACATACATAGGTAACATACAATAATCGTTACCGTTAATCTTCAGTCGCATTAATAGGATTTTATTGCTTACAAAACAATGTTACATTTATTTTCATAATGCTAATTTCATTCACTCTATCTGCTACTACATTTATATCCACTAAAGTAACATTTAATTACCTTTATTCGAAATAACCGTTTATTACCAATATACTCTTTATAATACTTGTATGTTTACTCTCCACAAACAATTACCATCCATTCTATTGTCTCACCCATTATTTATAATTAAAGTCTCAATTAAATTTATTTATCTTGATTTCATTCTTTTATTACACTATTTATTACTTTACATAATAAAATAACATTTAAACTCATCAATGTAATACCAAATTTCATTTTAAATCCAATTGATTTCCAAATCCAAGTTTATACGTATTCCAAACAACTACTATAATTACTCCTAGAACATTGGTTTTGTTAAATGACTATTTATTAATATTTAATTTCCTCAACTTAATCCAATGCTTACATTTTGTTTTCATATATTCAATTTGTAGCTACGTATACATCTTTACTAATTCCATTGATTTGCATTAACTCCATTCCATAAATCTACATCCAATTACTACCTTAAGATAAGTTTACGTTTCTATTAATTTTCATTCACACTTCCGTTATTTTATATTACAATCATTAAAGTAACGTTTATCATCAACACAAACATTATGAATACTAATCAACCTGCATCATTCTTATTACATTAATTTACATTTTATCCCATTATAAATTAATGCGCACATTAATTAATTCATATTTACATCCACTTCCACATATAAATTTTATAACCAAGTTATAACATTTACATTTATTTTTCTTATTTTACTTAATTACCAAATATTCCTATTTACACTCAATTATAACTTTGCAATCGTAACAAATTCATAAATTGTCAATTTCCTAATATACAATAATTACTATTAAATGTTCTCCATAAATTTATTTACTTGGTTTCAAACGTTTTATTCATCAATTACTGCCCTATAAATAAACTTACGTTTCTATTCAATTTACATTACTTCCAATTAATTGCAATATAAATTTTAAATTGTTAATTTTAATTTCAATTGCTACATCTAATTTCTAACATTCGTTCCAATATACATTATTAGATTTTTAATTCTTTCTAAATTTAATTAAAAATCTTATTAATTTAACTCATTTTAATCGTCGAACTTTATGGGTCGTTACACCTTCCCACTTCAAAACTCGAAAATGAATGTCAATGATGCGTGCACTCATCACCGAAATCATTTTCCAACGACAGAGAGGGGATACAGAACTTATTTCTTTCAAAATCTCTTTAAAACAACTCTTTCAAAAAATATTGAAATATTTATATCAGAAAATACTTCTAAATAATATTATTATTATATTCCAAAATCATTCGAAAGAAAGTTTCAAAACCCCGGGACTTAAGTTCTAAATTCCAAATTTTCATTTATTTTATTTTCAATCTCATTTCGACTATTATTTATAAATTTCATTACTTAACAACCAATACATTGCAACCAAATGTATATATCATTTATATAAAAAATTATTTTATATATATAGAAAATATAATAGGCAAAAATTATTTCATTCACCTATATTTCAAAATAAATATTGTGTCGGTCTGTCCTATTAAGTGTTTAGAAATCCCTATTGATGTCATAGCATTCTATGACCAACCAGAATTTATAAATACAAAACGGAACAAATTTACACAATATTAAAACTCTTTTATAACACTAACAAGTACGCTCTCTCTCATATATATATATATATATATACACACACACACACACACACTCAGCGACTCATCAATACCGTAAGATGAGTCAGACCCCACAAAGCTAAGGTTTATCGCTAAACCTCGCTCTGATACCAAATGTAACATCCCGCCTTTTCGTATGCTTTTAAGTCGACGATAAACCACACACATCAGACTTAAGCCATACAGAAGTGCGGATTGTTATAGGGTAAATAAGTAAAAGCAGAGAAAGAAAAAGAACAAAACAGAATCTTGCAGCTGAACGATAAAATATAATAATCAAATATACAGTTCACGAAGCTGTTTTACAAAATATTCGATTATACTTATACAATACATATCAGAGTTACACATACCAAAGAACAATAAATAATGCAGCGGAATAGTATGAATGTAGTGGAATACTATCATAAATAATAATAAATCTTCGTCTTCGTCCTCCAGAATACGATCTTCCAAATCCTGAAATGCTTAGGCCGATCCGAGCGAATTGAAAAGACAAAACACTCGAGTCAGAACTAAAAGATCTTATGTAATTTAAATTAATGATAAATATATGAGTGAATGGCATCAGATATGTTCACGGGATTTGACATCTACTATCCAGTGTCTAATGTGAGTGCAGTAACATAAGAGATGCTCTGGATTCACATCTCCTAAGGATCCGTTAAACTATTTACTATGTAGTAATATTTCGCTATTATAATAATGTCTAATAGTAAAATAAACTTACTTTTTAATAGCTTAAGCGATTACCCATATAGCCCTTAACACGTAATAGTCCCGGTAGTCCATCCAGCATCATCGCATCTCCAGATCAGGAGACTAACTTAAATACTCCATGGGCTATGGGAGGAAACCAAACTCGTACAAGGCGCGCTAGGATAGGTGACACGGCACAACTAGGCAATGCCATGGTAGATATACCAATTATGCCTCTGGGCCGGTGGTGACGCATAGCGCGCAGCTACCGCCCACCTCGAGCCACATCTCCAAATCAAAAAAATCAAAAGTGGCCACCGAATCAATCCAAAAGTCAGAGTATAATATCGAGGGGATGTGTCCGATCAAAGGAGCTACCTCATTTTCCCGTCAACCACTCATGTTTTAGCCACCTTATGCCAACTCACGGGAGTTGAGTCCACGTATTTACCTCAAAGGAAATGCCGCCACCATCCTACTTCATTTTGGAATCTCCACCGCATACATAGTTGTTAAAGTTGTTTTCGAAGTTGGCAGAGAGTATGACAACTTCAGATCCCGGTCTCTTCAACAACCAAACGTTATTATTACACCGCGATCATTTCAAAATAATTTATACTTCAAAACCAGAATATAATATCCATTTCGAAACCATATAAATACGATATCCTTTTCGTTTCAAAAACCAAATCATTATGATATCATTTTTATAAAAACCTAAATCAATATAATATCATTTTTATTTCAAATATATCTCTTTTCTAAAATCGTAGCACTTTCAAAATTATAATATTTCAAAACCAAACACTTGAAATATAACCTTAAAAAATATAATATTCCGAATTTCATAGCTTCTAAACCATAACTTCCAAAACTTAAATGGTTTGGATATTCAAAAAAAATATAAAATAAAATAGTTTGAATTTAAAATCACTTTGTAAAGTAAAATAGTTTCCTCGACTTCACAATTTTATTCACTTTATATAAAATCTCAATTCATAACTTTCAACTCACTTTCGGTTGCAATAAACTATTTCAATTTCAATATATTTCAAACTTTGAGTATTAAACAATTTCAAAACTAAGGTTAATAATTACGATTCAATAATTCAATGTTCTATTATTTAGTTTTGATATATTTGCATAATAAATCCATTATCATTTAAATAAAACTCAAATTACAAATAAATAAATATTTCCTTCAATTTATTTGTACTTGAAATATTCGTTTAATTCATCTTGAACAAAAATCCAGTTATAAAAATCCTACCTTTTAAAATTTCAAGTTAAATAAATTTTACATCAACTTATGGCTTTAATTCTTAAATAAGCTCAATTTCAAATAAATTTATAATTTACCTTCCAATCTTAATTTATTTAAATCATTAGAACCTTTATGTTAAAGTATGATTTAAATACTTAACCATATTTTATTTTAAAAAAATTCAAACACCATTATTAAACTTATTTTAAACAAATTTATACACAGCTTAAATACATGAATGTGACTATATATAAAATGTTTTTTTAATATAATATCAAAAAAATCAATATTTATTAAACCGTGTAATTCTATCCAAAACCATAGAAATCATTTTCAAAATATTTATATATATAGACCAACAGTGTCTGTATATAAATTTTCTAACCTATGGTCAAGTGATACGGATATTTATCATTTCAATCCGTAATTTGAAATAAAAATACAGCTATATATCATTTCAAACCACAATCCCGAATGAAATGATATGCATAATAACTTGCAGTTTATAGTAATATAAAATACAACATCCATTCACCCAATATCAATCATCAACCATTTATCACAATCATCATCCAATTCAAACAATAACATTAATATAGAACGGATAATAAATAATAGGTAATTACTGGCAGTTTATATTCAATAATAAATTAATTTAACTGGCAGTTTATATGCAACAATAAATTGAATAACAATTTAATTCAATAAATTTAATTTTACTGGAATGATGATAAAATATACCAAACAGCAATAAATGAATTTTTAATCACATTAGAAATTAATTTAGCACACATAATAAATTTTAGAAGTTGTGAGTGGCTTAAAACACTCACCTTTAAATTGAATTTAAACCCAATTTAAACCCAAAAATTGAATAGTCTACGAATTCGTCCAAACAAACGTCTAAGTTTCCGAAATTTCAATACGAACCTAGCAGAGAAAACCGCGCGTGAAACAGACCTCGTACGTAAAAGTTATTCGAGTTAGAAGTTACACGATTAAAAATTGAAATAGATAAAAATAGATTAAAATAAATGACACGTCACCATCTTCCATGACAGACACGAAACCCTAAAGATCACATTACTCCATTCATCCAGCCGTCGAGCTCGTGCACTCTGACCGCCTACCCTAGCGCCTGAGATAGCTGCGCATCGATCCAGATGAACCACCAAATTACTCGAGCCAGGCCGCACGCAGCCAAGGCCGCGACCCCATCTCCGGTCCCCGTTATTTTGTTCGTCCCCTCTACACTATAGTGCTCCCGGATTGTCGTGAAATCGATGATCCGTCGTCAACTCCGACCACGAACAGTGAACGGTCGGGAGATATTCAATAAATTCTGGACACACAAAGACTCGAATCGAAAAACAAATTGCACCAGAAGTTACACCCTTGAAGTGCTTCGAATCCATAAAAATTTGATATTGTTTGGAGAGTTTGAATTTTTTTGATTTGAATTTGATATTGAAATTGGAATTGGGAATTTTTGTTTTGTCTGCCATTGAAATAAGGAGGTGAGGAGGAATTGTACGTATAGATAAATGACAATGAGGAATAATTAGGGTTTATAATGACGTATTTATAAACAAAACTGGAAAAAGAACAGATGGGCAAGGTTTACTTACACGTTGAACAATAAAATGGCCCAAAAAGCCCATTCCGACTCTGGAACAAAATTGGGTCAACCCATATGTCAAAATAGATATTATAAAATATTTTAAGCGCAACGACGTCGTACAGCGTGACATCCGATGAACCAAAACACAATCAAAGGGAACAACGACGTCGTACAGCGTGACATCCGATGAACCAAAACACAATCAAAGGGAACAACGACGTCGTACAGCGTGACATCCGATGAACCAAATCAAAACGACATTGCACAATGCTAGTCTAAAACATAAAATGATCGTCATGATCAAAGAGAAGTGTCGATTACAGTAAGCTAGTAAATATATGAGCTTAGCTTCATGTCCCATAACCACTAGCTTAACTTAAATATTTACGAACAAATTGTAGATCTCCACTACAAAATTGTCACAAGAGATTCAATCGGACAAGTCCAAGAATTAACCGACGAAGTAAACGCAAGCGTTCCATACCACTCGTTTTACTAAGTCGTTTAATTAGATTTCTCATACGAGTGAGGTAAAGGTTTGTATATACTAATAGATTGGAAAACGGTTTAAGAAAACGAGCTTCGTAATAAAATAGTGTTGAAATCATTTGAAGAAAGAGTTTTGATATTTACTACTAGTATAGAAAACCTTTATATTTTTAAAGTGACAAATCACGAAGAAGATTGTAGGAACAATCAATTCATAAAAATTCACATTCGAAGAAGTGAATAAAATCCAAGAAATCGATACCGAATCCATCAAAATGGATATTCCCATAAATCATGAAGAAAATGTCATCAAAGTCGATAATAAGTGATAATAACAAAAGGGAATCAACACGAATCGATTGAAGTTGGAATTCTCAAGAAAATCGGCAAATAGGCAAAACTTGCAAATAGGAGCAGGTCGGTCAACCGGACTCCCTGAGTCGGTTGACCGAACCATAGGCAGGAAGTGCTCGGGGCACCAAATCGGTCGACCGACCCAGGGGCTCGGTCGGCCGAAGCCTGTAACCCGCACTTCCAAAATAGAGGCAGGAAGTGCTTGGACTACAGGTCGGTCGGCCGGCCCAGCGGCTCGGTCGGCCGAACCTGTATGCTTGCACTTCCTACCCTATTTCAAATGAGGTGCAATCTCTCTCAATTTGCAAACCGCCGAGCAACGACGCTAAGGTTTACGCCAATCGACTACCCGACCATAGAAGCTCTTTGGTTCATCACCAAAAACATGATCAAAACATCAAAGTTATGATTTTTAAAGAATTGAACCCAAAACACCAAAAATTGGAATATTCACAAAATCAATCCAAACCAAAAGCAATTGGACACGAATAAGTGTTAGAAATTCATACCTAATAATCGAAGATAAATATAAGCATAGATGTGAGATAAAAATCTCACCTTTGAACCCAAATCAATGAAGTAGAAGCTTTAAGACAAGCTAAGATCAATTCCTCTTCAATAACAAATCAAGAAGCTTCAATCTAAGCTTAAAAGAGAAACATTTCCTAAATTAGGTTTAGGAAATTTCTGAAATCAAAGAGAGAATGAGTTGGAGAAGATGAAGAGAAAGCTTACCAATGGGTTCTCTTGAGTTTGGAGCTAGAAGATGGATTTGCTAATGGAAACTAGGGCTTAGGATTTCCTAATTCTTTTTCTCTTCCCCCATTTTTGATGAAGCTTGAATGTATTAGGAAATTATGAAGGAATGAAGAGAAGAGGGTTGGAGCTTGGTTGATAAATGGGGTTAATGGGCTGAAACCCAAACAAAGACCCTAAGTGAAAAGTAGCAAAATTTCACTAACTCCAAACATATCAAAGTTTACACTTAAAAAGATCGCAAACGGCGTTTTGAACTCAATGGGAGGGGTCTCGAGTCTTAATTCGACTGTTTGCAAAAAGTAGCTTTTCGGACCAAAATTCGACGAATGATGAAATATTTAAATATAAAATCGATAAATATGCGGGTTGTTACAGACTCCCCTCCTTAAAGAAATTGCGTCCTCGCAATACTTAAGAAGAAAATAAAGAGTAACAACCATAAAAGCATATCAACACAAAAGAAATTTTGAAATAGGAAGTTCACCATAAAGAGCACGAAAGAGTTAGCACGAACGGGATCGCTCGTTGAATTCTCTAGATTCCCGAGAGTAATCCCTAAGATTTGAGAACATTGAACTCTCATAAGAAGAATATCTTTATTCCGAAGGCGCTGAACCTTCGAAGCAATGGTGCGAATGGAATGTTGCTCATAAATCAAATCTGGTAAAACTTCAATTTCCACAATATCACCGGCAAAAGAATAAAAATAGGAAACCTAAAAGTATTTCCATGGTTAAAAGACGTAGAAAACGTCAAGAATAGCAGAAAATTGAGCCAGCGCAATGGCGTAGTACAAAAATGGTACTCCCGAGAAACTAGAAACTCAAATAATTTGGGACATCAGCGTAGTACAAAAACGGTACGCCAAATGAACCAAAGCCCGAATAATTTCAAAACACTGACGTAGTACAAAAACGGTACGTTCAATGAACAGATAAACCGGAACAACGATGTAGTATAGTAACAGTACATCCGATGAACCGAACACCATAAAAGAACATCGGACGCTAGTCCAAAAAAAATGTGATAAAGCTCAATAAAACGAAGTATATCAAAATGTTCGATGAACTTGATAAAAAGATAATTCCATTCAGACATCATCAAAGAATCAACACCTTGTTGCCTATGACAAAACGTATTGGCAACATGATTTCCCCTTTGGGAATAGAAAGAATATCCAGATCATAAGATGCTAGGAACTCGAGTCAACATGAAGTTCCCTATGAGAAAATAAATATTCCAAAGATTTATGATCGATGTAGAGAACAAATTTCTCATCCAAATATGATGATGCCAAATTCCAAAAGTAAAAACAATAGCCGCGAGCACTAGATCATGAGTGGCATATCTAGTCTCGATAATCTATAATGATTTAGAAGCACAAGTGATAGCATGTTATCTTTTGCAAGAGAACGATATCCAAACCAATACGGTTAGCATTGGTACAAAAGATAAAGTCTTGGTTCCCTTCGGGAATCACAAGAATAAGAGTATCGGAAAAGAGTTCTTTCAAATAATATTCTTTCCCGAAAAACTAAAACTTTCAAAATTACAATTAACTTATGTAATCATCTTTTTAGAAAATTTTACTTATTTGAAGTGAATTTTACTGTGTTTGATTGTCTCATCAAAGCGTTTAGAAAATTACTATCGATAAGTTGATCAAGCGCATCGACCAAAAATCTTAAAGCACTCAACGGGCAATAAAATCACAAAATCGTCTTCTAGATAATAAACATGTTTCTTAAAAACTTTTAAGAATATTATTCGTTCGTTTCAAGAACAAAATCCAATTTTACTTATAAATAAATCTTATGGAAAAGATTTGCAAAATTTTAAATTACTATTTTCATCCAAAATCAATAAATACAAGAATGGTCTCATCGAAATATTCATAGAATATTCGATTCATAAAATGGATGAAATAAGCTGGATAAACCGAATGACATAATAAGTCATTCATAAGAATCATAACGAGTGCGGAATGCGGTAAGTGGAATGTTAACTTCCGCAACTCGTAGCCAAATGAAAATCGGTGGCAAGGTCGAACTAGAAAGACCTTAACACCACACAAAAGATTTCTTAGGTGATAATACTAAGACAAACTCAAAAATACCGAAAAAGTTTCACAAATTATTTAGATAAGAGAAATAACACTTTTCTCATCTTGAGGGCTTAAAGAATAAAATGATGCCTTCAAAAATTTGAATTCGGAATCTCAAGAAAAATAGAAATCTGCTTAACGGATAGAAAATGTCGAAGATGAATAGTCCACACGGAAAAATAGGATATGGGCTTCACATCGATTAAGCCAATCCTTACAAAAATCAATTCCGAAGCCTAAGTAAAAATCGTCTCGGAAAGAAAAATCACATAAAATAATTTCGACATCAATAGAAAGCAAATTGAGTGTTGCGGATCCACTAATCCGGATTCGCAGTTCTCAAGGAAGATATCAAGCCCAAAATTGTTTTCAAAGAAAAAGAATCAACAAGTTCTTTTGATATAAAATAGTGAGATGGAACCCATATCAAAAAGAACTCAAATAAGAAGATTACAAAATAAATGTAATCAAGGATTAAATGAGAAATACCTTGACCACGAGAAGTGTTACCAGGAGCTTGCACAATATTCAGCTCTCCCTCTCCCCTGCTTTGAAGAATGGGACATGTAGATATAAGATGACCCGAACTTTTGCAATAACGGCAAAAGAGAGGTTTCGGACACTCCCTTGCATAGTGGTCCGTGGAACCACAATTGTAGCATCGTCCGCGACTAGAGATAGGAGACTTTGCTACCGGAGTTTGTTGCTTCCCTTTCTTAATGTGATTGGGGCCTTCGAATTTAATAGGCCTCTTCATGTTGTTGTTGAAGTTCTGTTTGGTACGCACAACTTCAATATCGCTTTCACTATCGGCCTCTTCAAGACGAAGAGCGATATCAATAAGCTGATCAAATGAAACCTCAAGTTTCAAAAGCAATGGCCTCTTAAGATTCTTATTCAAGCCATAGACAAATCTCTGATTTTTCTTCATCATGGTATTAATATACTCAATACCGTATTTAGAAAGAGACTCGAAAGATGCGACATAGTCTGTCACAGAAGATTCACCTTGAACAAGGTCAATGAAACGCCGGGCCAAAGTTACTTTTTCAGCCTCCAGCACAAATTTCAATTCGAACCTTTCTCGGAATTGCTCCCAAGTGAGATCCGCTTCAATGATTTCAGAAATTAAAAGCTCATACCAATCTAATGCTCTTTCTTGGAGCATGCTAGAAGCCACTTGGACTCGATGTAGATCAATAAGGTTCATGCGAGAAAAGATGCGATCGCATGATTTGAGCCAAGCTTGAATTTCTATAACACTCTTGGATCCCCTGAATGGCCTTCCACCCAAATCGTTATAGTCTCTGCATAAGCGTGCAAAACCGGATCTAGGATGAGTAGGTTCTGGATTGGGTCCACCTGCTTGAGCGTTCTTTACTAGATCAAGAAGCTGCCGGGTCGACATAAATACTCCATCCTGGGGAGTAGCACTAGATTGACCGGCGCTGGGACGGCCTGGTCTAACCATTTCTCTTCTTTAAGAAAGAAAGAGAGAAAGAAGAGGAAAAAGTTATTCTCAAAATAAATATCAAGCAATCTTGATAGATAAAACAAGGAATCATAAGGAAAATAGGATGAATCGGTACGAAGACTCGAATTAAATCCTAAAGCACGACTCCTAAGATGGACTTAGGACGATGATCCTTGTTATAATATTCCATATTGTTCCAAAGTTTGGCTCTGATACCAAGCTGTGACGCCCCACCTCTATACTCATGCTAGCCAAGAACACTATGGAGTAATGCTGTCGACTAGCATGGAGAATAAGGCTGTTGAGGAGCGACCATCAGTATAATTGCTTTGTGCGAGTACCGATATGCCGGATAAAAATATAACTTTTCATCTCAAGAGGAAATCCGACCTACCGACACAAACTCAAAGCTACTACACAGTGGCTATAAATGTCTTCGGAAACAAATATAGAAATAAACATAACACAAATCAGTCGTAGATAATTCATATCACAAAGGCGGAAATAGATATGAATATAACATATGAAAGTGTACATCAGAGTAGTGGTCAAACAAGATCCACAATATCAAAAAGAATAGATACAAGTGCTAGACAAAAGAATAAGTATACATCATAGAGTCTGTATCTCAAAGGTATACAACAAAAACTACTAAACTAAAGTAATTAGCCAAAAGTCAGAAGATGGTTCCAGATAGGAAGCATGAGGAAGCACCTGTAATATCTCAGTCTGACCCGAGTATTATTTAAGAAGAAAATAATAAACGGATCAGTCTAGCTATAAATATCAGATGAAATGATATAGAATAAGAAATATGACTAAACGTATAATAATCACAATGCAAAGCTGTGATATATAAGTAATTGAAAAACCAATAAGAGATTAATCAATATCGTAAAGATCTTCTCAAAGATAAAAGGAATGTCATACTTCTAATTTCACTCACCAAGCCACAATAAATGACATATATATCAATGCCAATCGTAAAAATTGGTGAAACATAAATTCCAGAATTCAACACACGAAATCCAAAAATCAAATAATTCGGAGCATCGACGTCGTACAGCGTGACGTCCGACGATCCAGAAACACAATAAAAGGAACAACGACGTCGTACAGCGTGACATCCGATGAACCAAATCACAATCAAAGGGAACAACGACGTCATACAGCGTGACATCCGATGAACCAAAACACAATCAAAGGGAACAACGACGTCGTACAGCGTGACATCCGATGAACCAAAACACAATCAAAGGGAGCAACGACGTCGTACAGCGTGACATCCGATGAACCAAAACACAATCAAAGGGAACAACGACGTCGTACAGCGTGACATCATCGACGTCGTACAGCGTGACATCCGATGAAGCAAAACACAATCAAAGGGAACAACGACGTCGTACAGCGTGACATCCGATGAACCAAACACAATCAAAGGGAACAACGACGTCGTACAGCGTGACATCCGATGAACCAAATCGAAAAGACATTGCACAATGCTAGTCTAAAACATAAAATGATCGTCATGATCAAAGAGAAGTGTCGATTACAGTAAGCTAGTAAATATATGAGCTTAGCTTCATGTCCCATAACCACTAGCTTAACTTAAATATTTATGAACAAATTGTAGATCTCCACTGGAAAATTGTCACAAGAGATTCAATCGAACAAGTCCAAGAATTAACCGACGAAGTAAACGCAAGCGTTTCATACCACTCGTTTTACTAAGTCGTTTAATTAGATTTCTCATACGAGTGAGGTAAAGGTTTGTATATACTAATAGATTGGAAAACGGTTTAAGAAAACGAGCTTTGTAATAAAATAGTGTTGAAATCATTTGAAGAAAGAGTTTTGATATTTACTACTAGTATAGAAAACCTTTATATTTTTAAAGTGACAAATCATGAAGAAGATTGTAGGAACAATCAATTCATAAAAATTCACATTCGAAGAAGTGAATAAAATCCAAGAAATCGATATCGAATCCATCAAAATGGATATTCCCATAAATCACGAAAAAAATGTCATCAAAGTCGATAATAAGTGATAATAACAAAAGAGAATCAACACGAATCGATTGAAGTTGGAATTCTAAAGAAAATAGGCAAATAGGCAAAACTTGCAAATAGGAGCAGGTCGGTCAACCGGACTCCCTGAGTCGGTTGACCGAACCAGAGGCAGGAAGTGCTCGGGGCACTAGGTCGGTCAACCGGCCCAGGGGCTCGGTCGACCGAAGCCTGTAACCCGCACTTCCAAAACAGAGGCAGGAAGTGCCTGGACTACAGGTCGGTCGGCCGGCCCAGGGGCTCGGTCGGGCGAACCTGTATGCTTGCACTTCCTACCCTATTTCAAATGAGGTGCAATCTCTCTCAATTTGCAAACCGTCGAGCAACGGCGCTATGGGTTTACGCCAATCGACTACCCGGCCATAGAAGCTCTTTGGTTCATCACCAAAAACATGATCAAAACATCAAAGTTATGATTTTTAAAGAATTGAACGCAAAACACCAAAAATTGGAATATTCATAAAATCAATCCAAACCAAAAGCAATTGCACACGAATAAGTGTTAGGAATTCATACCTAACAATCGAAGATAAATATAAGCATAGATGAGAGATAAAAATCTCACCTTTGAACCCAAATCAATGAAGTAGAAGCTTTAAGACAAGCTAAGATCAATTCCTCTTCAATAACAACTCAAGAAGCTTCAATCTAAGCTTAAAAGAGAAACATTTCCTAAATTAGGTTTAGGAAATTTCTGAAATCAAAGAGAGAATGAGTTGGAGAAGATGAAGAGAAAGCTTACCAATGGGTTCTCTTGAGTTTGGAGCTAGAAGATGGATTTGCTAATGGAAACTAGGGCTTAGGATTTCCTAATTCTTTTTCTCTTCCCCCATTTTTGATGAAGCTTGAATGTATTAGGAAATTATGAAGCAATGAAGAGAAGAGGGTTGGAGCTAGGTTGATAAATGGGGTTAATGGGCTGAAACCCAAATAAAGACCCTAAGTGAAAAGTAGCAAAATTTCACTAACTCCAAACATATCAAAGTTTACACTTAAAAAGATCGCAAACGGCGTTTTGAACTCAATGGGAGGGGCCTCGAGTCCTAATTCGACTGTTTGCAAAAAGTAGCTTTTCGGACCAAAATCCGACGAATGATGAAATATTTAAATATAAAATATTTAGATATAAAATCGATAAATATGTGGGTTGTTACAATGGTATATCTCCATCAGTTCCTCCTCCTCTTGTTGATGTGCTAACGCCTAAGCCTCTTCTTCAGAGTCATTGTCGCATAGCAATATAGCGTTTAGTAAATTTCCAGACATTATTATTGAGGACAGTTATATGATTTTTGAATGTTTTGTTAGATTGAATTATGGTGAACAAGTATGGGATCCATATGGTTATATATATAGGACTAATTTTTGAGTGGAGACAAGGCGATTCAGTGTTCGGTCAACTCATACACTGTAGCCACATTCCACTGTCGGCCTCAGCTGATATCTTTATTGAGTGGAGACAAAGTGGCTCAGTGTTCAGTCAAATCACATACTGTAGCCACGTTTATTTGCCAGCCAAGATTCTATGCTTTCTTTAGTGGAGGCAAGGCGGCTCGGTGTGCGGTCATATCATACACTGTAGCCATGTTTCACTGTCGGCCACAGCTAATATCTTTATTGAGTGGAGATAAGCTGGTTTAGTGTGAGGTCAAATCACATATTGTAGCCACGTTCATTTGCCGGCCAAGATTCCCTACTTTCTTTAGTGGAGACAATATGGCTCAGTGTGCGGTCATATCATACACTATAGCCACGTTCCGCTGTCGGCTATAGCTAGTATCTTTATTGAGTGGAGACAAGATGGCTCAGTGTGCAGTTAAATCACATACTGTAGCTAGGTTTATTTGCCGGTCAAGATTCCCTGCTTTCTTTAGTGGAGACAAGGCTGCTCAGTGTGCAGTTATATCATACACTGTAGCCATGTTCCATTGCCAGCCATTGCTAATATCTTTAATGAGTGGAGACTAGGAACATCCACTATATAAATCCACAAAACGTTATCTGTTTAAATCATTTAAAAACTTAACATTATTCAAACTACAATGTCCAACATGACATTTACGTCTCATGAATTGAAGCTACTTATGCAGTACTACATACGGACCGATGAGATATGCGACAATCAGGAGTTAACGGTAATTCAATTTTGCGACACTTTAGCTAAACTTTACAACAACGACGTGGCTGTCGAGTCAGACGTACGGCTCCAGAGGTCAGGACCGCATACATAAACTTTACTAGGGCATGCACGCATTACATAAAGGTAACTAATAAGGTAATATCAGAAAATTTATTTGAGACTACATGTTCAGCTTATGAAGATCGATACAATTTAAAGTACCACACCGTTCACTGGCCATGGTTCATACTTCATGTGCCAAAATTGGCTAGAAAGATTTAGATGGCCTTAAGATAACAGTATTATTAGTTGGTTATGTAACGGTCTTTACTGTATTATTTACTTGGAGATGTTTTAATGTGTAGAGAGCTTTCTGATTTATCTTTTCAAACGATGATGTCTGTTGTTGTTGTTAGATCAAAAAGTATTAGTATCACATCAATTAAATAGACCTGTTTGTTTATATATGCGCTTTCTGATTTACTTCTTCATCATTCATAATCATCTTCTTCCTCAATCACAACAAAAACTTCTTCATCGCAATGCCTTCTTGGCCTTCTTCTATCAATTCAGATGCAGGCTATGTGCCTATGGAAATTCCACATACTAATGAGGATTGGCTTATCAATTATCAAGAACAGCACTATGAAGATGTCCACAGTCAGTTTCCAAACCTTGACCAGCTGAGACTTCAAGAGGTGGTTGAATCACCATACGGACAACAGGTTTTTCATCAGGTATATGAACAACTTGATAACTAGGTTCAAGTTGTTTAACCTCCCACTGAGCAAGAAGTTGAATCGTACCAAGTTGTCACTGAGGGTATGGAGTCGAAGTTGTAGTACTTGCGGATGGAGAAAATATTGGTCGTCGAATCCAGCTATGTTAATTCTGGCCGAATAGTTGCAATTACGTGGAATGGTTGGATGATCCTTTATGTCCAAGGGGCATAACATATGCAAGTAAGCTAGAACAGGAGATAAGATGTCTTAGACTTTCTTTACAGGAGTTGTAGTTTAATCATTACGTCTAGTTTCTTCATGTTTGTGTTCTATTATTACTGTGTTGTTTTTTATCAGTGTTCTATGTTCGTATATCTTCACGTCTAATGTCACTAGTAGTTTCTTTATGTTTGTATTTCACTAGTTGGTGCTTATGTTTAGGTTAATATAGCAGTGTACCGTGTTTGTATGTTTGTAATTGTAATAGGTTTAGCAAATTAATTTACATCAGTGTACTCAAACACATAGAATTCACAGTATACTCAAACATAGGGAATTCACAATATGTACTCGAATATTATCGTCCTAAATCAAGGAAAGTGAAATTAGATAAACATAAAGAATACACAATATACTCAAACAATGACATAAGTACATAAGCTATCGGTACTGCAACATATAATAAAACGTCCATTGTGCATAAACTAAAAGGTATACAACTAAAGGGTTGGAACGTCGTCGTCGTCATCAGCATCGTCACCATCATCACCATCATCATCACCTTCATCACCATCCTCCACCTCATCCTCATCATACCTTCGTCCGCATCCCTCAACCTCATCGTCATCCTACCCATCATGCTCATCTAAACCACTAGTGTCATACCCACTGGAACCAGCATCACCTCCCCTTGGTGGTCCAAAAGGCTCATATACAGCAATTCTAGCTGATAGCTGATCAATCCATGCCTTTAGCATCTCTGTATGCTGCATGTACATATCATGCATAGTGGGTGTATGTGCAAGAGTCATATCGCGAAACACTCCAAGTGAAACTCTAGCCTAGTCCAATCTAGCAGCATACTACATAAAAATGATATTTGACATAGATAAGAAACTAAGCATAAAATAAAGAAAAAATGGCAATAACCAAAAACATACCTCATACGGAGGATATAACCCGACTGAAGGCACACCAGGATAGTCGGGGTGATATGGAAAGACAAAAGCATGCTCAATCAGAGTACATGTCACGTCATATGCTCTAAAAGTAGTATCGGGCTCCAACTGCATCAGAGTCTGGGAGAACTGTGACGAATCTAGTAAAACGAAACTTGCGGTACCTAATCTCTACCGACTGCAATGTAAGGTCCTATATGAACGAGTTGACCCCATGAACATAATATGGTGCGATGAATCTACGGGGTGCTACTCTTGCCCAATAAGCATCATAATCTCCATCGATGAAGAATGTACTGCTATCCACCCAACCAGCCTGTCGTAAAGCATCTAGGAACTAATCGTCAATCTCCTATGTCTACTAAATATGTTCCCGCAAGATAAGGATCATATGTATACAACGATCATCCGTGATCTTATAAGCACACCTCTCTCCCAAATACCACATAGGCATAAATGCATGTGTATACAAAGCAACCTTACGTCTAGATAGTGAATATGCAACAATCAAGGGATGGTCGTCCTCCATAAGACCTGCATCTGTTAGATGAGTCCAATGTGAGGCCTAAGGTGTTTGAATGATGTTACCCCGAACACGGATATCAAGCTGTGACCTAGCCTCCATCAAGTCATGTCGTACACCTAAGGTAACATGATGTACGTACTGCATAGTCTCCCATCATCTCATCCTAGGGAAGTACTGCTCAGCAGCCTGACTAGCCATGTCCTATATGCGGGGATGCATATTTGCCTGTCGTGTACTTGTAGTACCATAACGGAAAAATATGCCAAAAGTATGCATCCGCTTGGCATCGCCAAGCACAAATGAATCTAGAGCGGTGTAAAGGGTGCCTATTATCGCTGTGCCCCAATCAGTAGTATGCAGCTGGTCTAATCTGGCAAGAGATGCTAAATAGCCTAGTCTGACCGTACCTTTTTGGTTCGAAAAAAAAGGTCGAACCAAACAAGTGCAGCAAAAATTCTCTGGTAACTTCATCCATCATATCGGCTCTAGTTATATAAGTGGTGATGTACTACAGCAGGTAAGTCAACTTAACAGAACTAGTGATGCATGTAACATCTATCAGTGGTAGAAAAACAATAAACAGATTGGGGACTCGTATAAATCATCAAATGAAAAGGTCGAAGGCCATGTCGCCCAATCTCAATGCCAGTGAATATGTAGAAATCAACTGGGGTAATACCAAGATCAAAATCTAAAAAATGAAATGTATGCATGGTGGGCCACCACCTCTCAGCTAATGCCTAAATAAGAGGTCGATCAAAAGACTGGACATGCCTAATTGATGAAAAAAGACCAAAAGGGCTAGCCTGTAGCCTCTCAATAATAGGACAGGGTAGAGAGTCATAAAACTGGATAATGCACTTAGCCTAACTACCCCGACAATCAATGTAATGGTCCTATAGATAATTTATGAATTAATAAATTTGGATAGAGTAGCAATTATTTAATATGATTATGTGATGGACATAAAAAAATAACCAGATATATTAATGTGCAATTTATACCTGTACGGTTGTCAAAGCGGTTTCGGCTTTGTACCGATAACCATTTGGAAGCTCGTGTAGTACACGTAAATCGTCTAGTGAAACTCTAGGTGGCGGTGGAACGTGTAATGGTCCAGCTTGCTTCGTTGCATGCCTATGAACCGTTCTTCGGGCAATTTTGGTTGGATGCAGTGGCATGTCGTTTAGTTTTTCTAATTAAAAAATTTTGAAACTGAAAAATAAAGTGGAATGTGCGGAGGGGAGTGGAGGGCGGCGATATATAAAGGAAGGGCCAGGCGCATTCAGGCTCCCATAAAATGGGCGCCCATAAAATGGGCGCCTGGACCCTGGATCCCCCTTCCCCTTCAGGGCTGAATATTCAGCCCGCTGAATATTCATCCCTGAATCCACTAGAGTTGCCATAAGTAATGGATACTAAGCTATATAATATAACAAACATGGATAGCATAGGTCCCTATTCCATTCACATAGCAAAGGTACATTATACCAAAGAAAAAGCACAAAGAAAAATGTGAAAATAAAATCTACAAAACACTTCCCATGTCAGGACGTAAGTAATAAATGCAAAAGAAAATAGAAGAAAATATATGTGACCACTTTAAGCCACAGGCAAAGATGTATCAATGTTAAAGCAATAAAAGTTGCTCCTATTCACAAAAGAAAACTTTGCACTTAAATATAAATTAACATGCTCAATTGCAAGGCTACAAAGCAAAGGCAACTAGGAAGCAACAACCTGCTACTATTCATAAAAGGAATTTTGCACTTAGACCTGCTTAATGTGTCCAATTGCAAGGCAATGGTTACATGCATATCATGACAATGGCAAACTAAACAAAGACAAGGCAACTGACATTGGGGTGTGACTCAATTCATGGAAACATGACAAACTATAAATCCAACTTCAGCAGGGACGTGTAACCTTATCATGTAATGAAAACAAGACTACATGGACAAAGATGGGAAACTTATTCAATGTACAGGGACATCGATGTACAAAATTAAAGCAAGGCAACTAGTCAAAACAATGAAAAAAAGAAGGCTATAGGCATGAATTAAAAAGCCTCACATACAAATCAAAACAAAATTTAAAAAAACTACCAAGGGACACACATAACAAAGCACGGTAAGGACGCATGAATCAAGATATAAACGCATGTTATGACCAAATTTTAAGATTACAGGCAACACATGGAGACAATAAAGGATGAAAGCAAGGCATAAGCCAACGATTTGATTCAACATGGACGAAAGTAAAATAAGGCATGAAGGCAATAGGACAATAGAGCATTACCCTAAAATTTAACGCAATAGGTTTCATTTATATTTACTGAGTGACGGATGTTAGTACGCAACAACTAATTATATCGGTAAACATTAACTTTATTGATAGAAACTGCAGTTGGATTCAATAATATAAACACGCATTTAAATATTCAAAGATGGGTTGTATGTGGATTAACTCACCTTAATCTTTCTTAATTCAGCAACATAATATGATTACAGCAGCTTCAAATTGAAATAGCAAACCCTTGATTTATTAGCTTCAAAAAGAGTTTAATATGTAATTTAAATTAGAAAGGATTAAGCCCTAGATTGAAAGAAGGGTTCTGATTTCATTTTCTTTCAGATTCTCAAGTTTCAAATGGAAAAGGACATTCTGTCCATGAGAACGAGACTTTCCCAATCTCTTACGTTGGGTTATTGGGCTCGGGTTTGCTGCTAAACCTAATAGGTAGGTGTTACAAAATAGGAGAATTATTGCTAATTACCTCTGTTAATTTACAAAATACTCTATTCAACTATTAAATTAGTTTTAATGATTTTTTTCAATTCAATTCTCAAACTTAATTCATCCCAAATAAAAAAATCTCTATTTTATGTTTCTTGAATGGTTTTATAATTAGAATTCGCATTTTTTATTTCCACTTTAATATTATAACAAAAATTTCAAAATATTTCATTCATTCGATATTTCAAATAATTTAATTTTACTAAACCAACTATAAATTCCCTAATTTGTTAATTCATTATTTACTATAAGAATTTCTAATAAGAAAATTAAAATATATTTAATTTAAATTAAAATCATTTACAAAGGATTAATAATTTCTTTCTTTTAGTTAAAATCAACCTAATTATAAAAAAATCGACTTTACTTTCTTAATTAAATTTCTACAAATCACAAAAATGGAATTATTAACCAAAATTAAATTTAATTATTTTTCTATTTAATAACAAGTTTGTTACATTGAGCCATAATTTGACTATAATCAAAGTGGAGCTTTCATTTTGAAGATCTACGGTATTCTAAAGTCGAGAGAGCTGTGAAAATCAATCACACCGATGTTTTTTGTTTGACCTTAGTTATATTAACCAATAGAAAACTATCAAGTAAGTCATTCCTTAGTTACCTAATAATATTAGTATGTAACCCCTATGTTCTCCCAGCAGTCATGAGTAATACATTGTCCAACATTTGAAGAGTGTTACATATTCTAGTCCCAATTGTTACATCAATATCCAATCTTGATGCATCTTGACTAGGAAAATTTAAAATGGTACATTTGTTTTTATTGTGATAAATTACTCACAGTTACAACACTTTGTAACTACTATCACAAAACATGTGATTTAGGGATTTGCTATTAAATATATTTTTAATTAAATTAATTAATTTATATAAAACATCACATCAAGTATATAATAGAAAGAAAACCATTTATTTCGAACAAGATTGGTCAACGAGTTAGATATATATATATATATATATATATATATATATATATATGACAAATCATTAATTGCTCCTCGGGCATACCCCTAACTCTATCACCTTATAAAAATATTTAACACAGAACATGTAAGAAGGATTACATATGTATTGACAATAAGAATTGTCATACATGTTATCTTATTTGTAGTCTCTGTTAGTCCTTAAGATGATGGTTTTGATGACAACAACCTTAGGAATTGTTATAAAATATAAATACTAACATTATAATTTAGATACATATACATATACATATACATATACATATACATATACATATACATATACATATACATATACATATACATATACATATACATATACATATACATATACATATACATATACATACATATATATATATATATATATATATATGTTTGCATGTATATGCAGGATTTAACTATAAAGGTACCAAGAATGAAGACTGTAC
Source organism: Allium cepa (assembly GCA_030765085.1). Classification (NCBI taxonomy): domain Eukaryota; kingdom Viridiplantae; phylum Streptophyta; class Magnoliopsida; order Asparagales; family Amaryllidaceae; genus Allium; species Allium cepa. The sequence goes on from CM060941.1 coordinate 835,525,110, forward strand.
ATTATAGAGATTCAAGATATCAAAATTGAAGACTCATGAGTATCAAGAATATCAACATTATTAAGAGTTCAACATTTCAAGTAATTTAATTTTTAAGTAGGAATTTTGTTAAAACTCCTAGAAAAGTACTGGCATCTTAAAATCCAATTTATTCGTGGAATGGAATCCACCTCGAGCCCGTTAAAGGGATGGAACCCTAAATAGGATGGAACCTACGAAAAATCTAGTGGAACATTGTTTTGTATCTGCTAATTTTTATTCAAAATGATTTTACAAAATTATATCTTGTTTTCAGAATGTTTTCAAAACCTTCCTTTTAAAAGAATCAAAATCATCTATCCTGGTTTTAAATACTTTTAGCTTCAAAATAATCTTTATTTTAAAAATCAAATTATCCTTAGTTTTAAACTATCATTTAATAATATATTAATATTTATACTTAGATTTAAATATAAAATTATAGTAAAATTATATATATATTATTCTCTATATTTACTAATGAATTTTAACTATAGTCAAGTACATTTATAAAGTTTAAAATAGTTTTAATATAAAATAAAAATTATTTTCAAAGAAAAACAAACTACCAAAAATTCCACTAGGATGTCGACATGCTCAAAATACCCATGTCGACATAGTGTCATTTAATTTCAAAATTTAAATTTCAAAAGAAGTGTCTATTCGTCATATCTCTTCACGAATGGACATGGCTGTTGTTCCTTTATAAATAGGGGCTGTTTTCAACGAATTTTTTATCATATTTTCTGGTTTTCATTTCTCTTCTTCTTCCTCATTTCTTTATACATATTCCTACCATTACTCTGCTGAAATCAACATCGAATCTGACTAGGTTATCTCTGGTTTGACTCTCTATCACTATCTCAACAAGATCCTCATTGCTATTCAGTTATAGGCTTCTTTGTAATCAATTAAACGAGAAAAGATGTGATTGTAGCCTTGGAAATCAATCAAGCGAGAAAAGGTGTGATTGTAGCCTTAGAAATTAATTGGGTGAACTTGTTTCCCGTGAAATCAAGTATCTCTACCCAGAGGATTGTGAATCTGGAGGGTGTACCTCATAGCCTTGAAATCGAGGGTGTAATTGTACAATTGCTTTTGAAAGGAAATACGTACTTGTGTGTGTGACTGGATATAGGATAACTCCGAACAGTATAAAATCTGGTGTGTTCTTTCCTTTATTGCTTTTATTTTATTTCTGCATCTGTGTTTGATTCTGTGATAATATCTATATCTGAATATTGCATACATTTGTGTTCAAATTAACAAAAACTCAAAAAGATTTAATAATTCCTTATAACACTATTCACCCCCCTCCTCTAGTGTTTATCCTAGCCTTAAGAACCATAATCCACATTTCTCACATTTGGTATCAGAGCAAGCTTTTCAAAGTTTTCATAATCTGGAATTTGAAAAAAAATTAAATGGCAATTTTTTTGTAAAATTATTAAAACTATTCTCATATGAATATGTCACAGAATCATCATGATATTATTTCTTAGAATTATATTTAGTTATTTTGAAAAGTCACTTGATTCTTTAAAAGATTATGTTGTTTTGCAGGAGAAGAATTATGTCTAATAACTATTGGTTAAAAGATACCATATAACCATTCAACAATCAAGAAGAACAAATGGATATATAATGGCAATCGACAAAAATGGGTACCATATCAATACAAAGCTTTTGATTCTCATCTTCAACTTGATATGATACTATACTTCTCTCCATTTACTTCGCAGTATCACTAGTTTCGCGCGAATCGGTCAAGAAATGACCAAGTTATGGTCAAATGAAGTTTTGGTGAACAAAGAGAGAAAGAAAAACTGTCAATGGTATTCTTTAAATTTCATCCAAAAATTTAAGTATTTTGTTCCCAATCCTTTTCCATATTATAGTTCTTGTTCTTACGGTCATTTTGATGGGTGGATCATCAAATTCCGATCAAAATTGAGTGAGATATGACACTTTGAAGTTGGCTATCCAAAACTGAAAAACTATGTATGGGATTTTCTACATTTCTCTTACTAATTTGGCCTTTTGCACTACAATACTATCCAAATTCATCACCAAACTATTACTAGATCATAGCCCTGGCCTTCCTCTTCGATTTTCCGCTGGTCTCATCCAATTCCGTTAAGAAATGAACAAGATATGCCTTCTAGAAGTTTGATAGTAAATAGAAAAACGGGAAAAAGAAGAAGAAGAAGAGAAATTTTATGAAAAGTGGTGGCTATTAGGCCTATTTATAGTGGTTGAAGTGTCCATTCATTCAAAATTCAAATTCAAAGTTTTGGCGCAAAGTTGGTCAATCTACTAAATCATCTGTATTTTTCTCATATGGTCTTCAAATTCAGCAAATGAATATACTGCGCTGATCAGAAAAACGAGTCCGTCGCAATAGAACATATCTTGTTGTTAAATTCTGAAAGATATAAATGTGTGGTTGACGACAATGGAAGAACGAAAAAGTTAGAAAGATGGAGTGCAATAATTGGTACGCTTTACTATTATTCTCTATTGTTGCATTTAGGATAAATTTTTGCATTTAGTTAGGTATAGAAATTTATCTCTTTTATAAGTTTTGATATTTAGGTCCATATATCGACACATCAAAGTATAAATTTCGATATACCAGTCTAATTTTTTTTAAAGTTTTTAAAAAATGTGTTTTCTTTCAAATAAAATCTTACTACTAATTTATTACAACTATATTAAGTAGAAAAGCATTTGTACATGCATAATGTCTAGTGACTTTACACATGTCTTTTCATTATTATTTTTATATTTTTCAAGTTTTTTAATTATATTAACTTCTATAAAAAAATTGGGTCAAAAAACAATTATTTACAACAAAATCATGTTAAAACAGGCCCAGAACTTTAGATAGCATTTTTGAAATGTTGTCTTTGCTTCTGTTGTGTTTAACATTTCTGTGCTTTGAAACGCATAATTTTTTAGAAACTTTTCACAACATTATGTAAATACTGCAGTTTCTGTTTATAATGTTTTGAATATATTTTACTGCAAAAACTTTTTACAGCATTCTGTAAATGCTGTGTTTTCTACTTGAAACTTTAAACTATGTAAAAACAATATTTAAATTAAGAATTTTTCTCTATTCTTTTTAAAAGTTATTTTCAAACTTATATTAGAATATTTTAAAATTAACGTTTAGATATTTTTTAGTAATTAATTAAAATTTTAAATGAAAGAAGCCTTAACATAACACATGTTTATTTTTGTTTTTCAATTTTTTGTTACTTTTAATATTTCATTATGATATTTTTTAAAAGATGTTTAAACAAGTTTCTAAATATTTTAATCAATAATAATTTGATATAAAGTTTTTAATTAGTAAGCGAAGTTTTTTATAAACATGGAAGTTTGGATTCTTAAAAAAAAATCAACCAAGTTGAAAAAAATTATTTTAAATAAATAAAATAATTAGGGTATTAATTTTTATAAAAACCATATTTCATCATATATACAGTTTAAGTCCATATTTATTAGCATTTGATTTTGATATTAAGTTTGATTACTACCTTTCATGAATATTTTACAGTTTTAATACCATTTATTACCTTTAAACTCTTATCTTTACTAATCTTTTAGTCCCATTCATTAGTTTTCATAACCTAAGTTTAGTAATTGGTGTGTATTACCCTTATTTTGTTGAAGTGATTTATAATAAATAGTTTGACATATGTATATATACATATATATGCTTGTCAATTAAATATTTTTTATCACTCATGTTTATCTTACAATGTGAATATCTCTTACCATAGTATATATATCATCATATCATGCTATATATTATTATTATTTTTACTTCGTTACCATTTTGTTTCACATTACATATCACATTTCATTGCATATTACATCATAAATTACAATGTGCATCACAAGTTGCACTTCATTCTGCATATCATCTCATGTTACATTGCATATGTCATACATTTCATACTGCATTACAAACTACATATTGCATACATGTATACATAACGAGTGTATTTTATTTAAGGGGAGTTTGTAGTATTGTCTTATAGTTTAGGATTATTATTTTTTGATTTGTTTGGTATGTTTTAATTGACTTGTTTTACTTGATTGATTTGATTAACTTGTTTGACTTGATTTACTTGTTTGACTTGACTGATTTGTTTGACTTATCTGACATAATTGGTTTTGATGTAATATACTTATACATATTTATGTATTGAATAATTATAATATAATTATGGTAATGCCTTTCACATTCCATTTACTATGCTTTGTTCTAGTATTAGTTTAAGGGGGAGTTGTATAGTTTTATGATTTTAAGATGTTTTTTGTTGATGACAAAAGGGGGAAAATATAAAATAGGATAGTTAGGCATAGATTAAGGGGGAGTTATTAGTTTTAGGAGGGGTTATTAGGATAGAAGTAATATTTTATAAACAAAGGTTGTCATCGTTAAAAAGGGGGAGATTGTTAGTCCTTGAGATGATGGTTTTGATGACAACAACCTTAGGAATTATTATAAAATATAAATACTAACATTATAGTTTATATATATATATATGTATGTATATGTAGGATTTAACCATGCAGGTACCAAGAATGAAGATTGTACAGTATAGAGATTCAAGATATCAAAATTGAAGACTCATGAGTGTTGTAACAACCCGCATATTTTACGATTGTATATTTAAATATTTTATTTAAATATAGCATCGTTAGTTGGATTATAGTCCGAAATGCTACTTTTTATAAACTGTCAAATTAGGACTCGAGACCACTTCCATTGAGTTCAAAATGGAATTTGCGACCTTTTTGAGTGTAAACATCGATACCTTTGGAGCAAGCTAAAATTTTGACCTTTTCACTTAGGGTTTTGGGTTTGGGTTTCAGCCCATTAACCTAACATATCAACCCAACTCCACTCCGCTCCTCTTCATTCCTTCATAATATTTCCTACAACTTAAGCTTTAGCAAAAATGATGGTGGAGATGGGAAATTAAAATCCCAACCCTAGTTTCTTTAACGAATCCAAGTTTTAGCTCCAAATGCAAAGAGAAGCTTAGGGCATCTCCTTCTTCTTCTCCTCTCAATCTCTCTCCAATTTTAGAAATTTCCTATAACCTAATTTGGGAAATATTGCTTATTATCTTCGATTGGAACTTTTAGAATTGAGATTGAAGAGTGGTTGATCCTCCTTTGTTTTAAGCTTCTTCTTCCTTGTTTTTGTGCAAAAGGTGATATTTTTATCTCACATCTATGTCTATATCTATCTTTGTGGTTAGGTATGAATTCCTAACATATATTCATGATCATTTGCTTTTGATTTGAATTGATTTGGTGATTTGCTAATTTTTGGATTTGAAGTCCAATTTTGTGAAAATCCTACTAAGGATGTTTGCATATGTTGTTTGGGATGCATCGGAGAGCCTATAAGGCCGGGTTGTCGCTTGGCGTAAATCCTTAGTCGCCGTTTCCCGCTCGATCGCTCCCGAAATCGTTTTAGCCATCATGGCATAGGAAAATTGTTGCCCTTACGAGGTGTTCAGACGTCTGGATACCAATGCCAAACGTCTGGTTTTGCCTTCTGGAGAAAATTATACATGGCAGAAAAATAAAAAAGGCAGTAACTAATTTCAGACGTCTGAATTATTCGTTTCAGACGTCTGAAAGGAGGTCAGACATCTGATTTGGGATTTCGGACGTCAGGTTGGTTTTCTGGAATATTTCCAGAAACCAAAACAAGACGTCTGGATCAACCCCTCAGACGTCTAGATCTGTGCATATCTGCCTATTTGCCTAATTTTGAGTAAAACTTCAATGTTAATCGATTTTTGGTCGATCCGACTAGTTGTTATCACTATTATCGACTTTGATGACTTCTTTCTTTGGATTTTTGGGAATATCCATTTTGATGGGTTTGGTATCGATTTCATCGGGTTTAATTCACGTCTTCGTATGTGAATTTTTGGTGATTGATTGTTTATGCAATCATTCTGTGGCTTGTCACTTTAAAATGCAAAAGGTTTCAATTCTAGTAGTAAATATTCAAATCCTTTCACAAAGATGATTTCAACTCTATTTTTGATACAAAATTTGCTTTTAAGACTGTTTTCCAATCTATTAGTATATACAAACCTTTACTTCATTCATTTGAGAAATCTAATTAAACATCTTAGTAAAACAAGTGGTGTGAAACGCTTGCGTTTACTTCGTCGGTTAATTTTTGGACTTGTTCGATTGAAACTCTTGTGACAATTTATGAGTGGGAATCTATAATTTGTTCATAAATATTTAAGTTAAGCCCGTGGTTATGGGACATGAAGCTAAACTCATTCATTTACTAGCTTAGTGTAATTGACACTTCTTGATGATTGATGATTGTGGTTTAGACTAGCAATGTGCGATGTCTCTTTGTCTACGAGGGAGACTAAACCCCGTTTCTATGGAGCTTCGGCTCAGAATTGGTGGGGTAGCGACCCATGGTCTTTGGGGCGTTTGTGGAGCCTCGGCTCAAAATTAATGGTTAGCAACCATGGAATAGCGTTCCGTTTTGTGATACATGTGTTGGCGAGTTTTTATTCTTCCGTTTTGTGATAGGCCACCCCCTCTTGTGATTTTTGGATTTCTAATTGATGATTTCTAGAATTTGTGTCTCACCAACTTTAGTGGTTTACATTGATGAGGTTATCAATATTTGTGCATTGATGAATTTGTGTTTCAATAACTTTTACGATTGGCATTGAGATGTTTGCCAATATTTGTGACTTGGTGAATAAAAATTAAGAATATGGTTTTCTTTTTGATCAACGAGAAGATTCTTGTGATATTGAATAATCTCTGATTGATTTTCCAATGCATACTTATCACAGTATGGCATTATTGTTATCATACGTTTTTGTAATTTCTCTTATTCTATCTCATTTTTATTTGATATTTATAGCTAGACTGATTCGTTTATTATTTTCTTATTAAATAATACTCGGGTCAAACCGAGATGTTACAGGTACTTTTGATTGAGTCCTTATCTAGGATCATCATTATCTGACTTTTGTCTAACTACATTAAATTGGTAGTTTTTGTTGTCATACATTCGAGATAGAGACTCCTTGATGTATACATACTCTTTGGTGTAGCACCTGCATCTATTCTTTTGTGATATTGTGGATCTTATTCGACCACTACTCTGATGTACACTTATATGTGTTATATTCATATCTGTTTCCGCCTTTGTGATATGAACGTCTGTGACTGATTTGTGTTATGCTTACTTCTATATTTGTTTCCGAAGACCATGTAGCCACTGTGTAGTAGCTTTGAGTTTGTTTCGGTATATCGGATTTCCTTTTTAAATGAAATGCATGTTATACTATCTGACATATCGGTGCTCGCACAAAGCAATTACACGGATGGTCACTCCTCAACAGCCTTATCTTCGTGTTAGTTGACGGCATTATTCGTAGTGTCCTTGGCTAGCGTGAGTATAGAGGTGTGGCGCCACATCATGGTATCAAAGCCAAACTTTGGAACAATGTAGAATATTCTAGCAAGGATCATCGTCCTAAGTTCTTCTTAGGAGTCGTGCCCTAGGATTTTATTCGAGTTATTGGACCCATTCTATCCTATTTTCTTTGTGATGCCTTGTTTTATTAATCATGAGTCATTATGAGATTAACCTTTTTCATCTTCTTATTTCTTTCTTAAAGAAGAGAAATGGTTAGACCAGGTCGTCCCAGCGCCGGTCAATCCTGTGCTACTTCTCAGGATGGAGTATTTATGTCCGCCGAACAACTTCTTGATTTGGCAAAGAATGCTCAAGCTGTCGGACCCGTTCCAGAGCCTACTCACCCAAAATCTAGATTTGCATGCATGTGTAGTGATTATATGAACTTGGGTGGAAAGCCGTTCAAGGGTTCCGAGGGCGTTGTCGAAGTCCAAGCTTGGCTTAGAACATGCAATAGCATCTTTTCTCGCATGAATCTTATTGATATTCATCGAGTCCAAGTGGCTTCTAGTATGCTCCAAGAGAGAGCGTTAGATTGGTATGAGCTTCTAATTTATGAAATTATTGAAGCGGATCTTACTTGGGAGCAATTCCGGGAAATATTTGAATCAAAGTTTGTGCCGGAAGCTAAAAAGGTGACTTTGGCACGTCGTTTTATTGACCTTGTTCAAGGTGAATCATTTGTGGCAGATTATGTCACATCTTTTGAATCCGTCTCTAAATATGGGGTCAAGTATGTAAATACCCCATTGAAGAAAAATCAGAGGTTCGTCTATGGCTTGAATAAGAATCTCAAAAAGCCTTTACTTTTAAAACTGGAAGTTTCTTTTGATCAACTTGTTGATATCGCTCTTCGACTTGAAGAGGCGGATAAAGAGAGTGATGTTGAAGTTTGGAGTGCCAAACCGAACTTCAATAACAACAAGAAGAGGCCTAATAAGTTCAAGGGTCCCTATCCCAACAAGAAAGGGAAACAGGTAGCAAAGACTTCTACCTCTAGTGGTGGCCAGTGCTACAATTGTGGTTCTAAGGACCATTATGAAAATAAGTGTTCGAAGCCCCTTGCTTGCCGCTATTGCAAAAGTTCGGGTCATTATATATCTACATGTCCCAAACTTCAAAGCAAGAAGGAGGAAAAGCTAAATGTTGTGCAAGCCCCTAGTAACACTTCTCGTTGTTAAGGTATTTCTCATCCTGTCCTTGATGGCATTATTATGTTTCGTGATCAACCTATTTGAGTTCTTTTTAATACGGGTGCATCCCATTCTTTTATATTAAAAGAACTTATTGATACTTTTTCTTTAAGTGTTATGGCTTTAATGACTTCTTTGAGAATTGTGAATCCGGTTGGTGGATCCGCAACACTTAGTTTTCTTTGTAAAGATGTAGAGATTATTTTATATGATTTTTCTTTCCGAGCTGATTTGCATGTCATGCGTTACTTAGGCTTCGGAATGATTTTGGGAATGGATTGGCTTAACCGTTATGAAGCCCATATCCTATGTCTTGGGCGGACTATTCATCTTCAATATCCTCAATCTGTTATGCAGATTTCTATTGTTCTTAAAGATTCGGATTCTAACTTGGTAGCATCTTTATATTCTTTAAATCCTCATGATGACGAGGAGGATGTCATTTCTCTCATTCACGTTGTTCGTGAATTTCTCGACATATTTGAGCATGTTTTAGGATTACCCCCTAAGCGAGCCATTGAGTTTAGAATTAAGCTAATTCCTGCAGCTTTACCATTACTCGCCCTCCTTATCGTATGTCTAATAAAGAAAATGAGGAGATGCGCAAAAATTATCCGAATTGGAAGAGAAGCAATTTATTCGTTCTAGTTTCTCTCCTTGGGGAGCATCGGCTATTTTTGTGAAGAAATCTGACGGTGCACTTAGGCTTTGCGTTGACTACGGCAAGCTTAATGATCTTACCATTAAGAATAAATATTCTCTACCTCGGATTGATGATCTATTCAATCAACTTAGCAGTGCTAGAGTCTTCTCACAGTTGGAGTTAGCAACCTGTTTTCATCAGCTTCATATTGCAGAGGATAACATTCCTTTGACATCATTCCGTACATTTTATGGATGTTATGAATGGCTTGTTATGCCTTTTGGTTTAACAAATGCTCCAGCTTATTTCATTGACCTTATGAATTGAGTTTTCAAAGACTTCCTCGATCGATTTGTTCTCTTCTTTATAGATGACATTCTTGTTTATTCTAAAACCGAGGAAGAGCATGGAAAGCATCTTCGGATTGTGTTGGAAACTCTCAGGTGCAATCAATTGAAAGAAAAAATTTCTATGTGCCACTTTTGGAAATCTCATGTGAAATTTCTTGGTCATATCATTTCTGAATCCGAAATTTCCATAGATCCTTCAAGGATTGAAGCGATTCAAGATTGGAAGAGACCGGAGAGTGTGACGGAAATCCATAGTTTTCTTAGATTGGCGGGTTATTACCGTCAATTCATAAAAGACTTTTCTAAAATTGTCATGCCTCTTACTAGCTTGACAAAGAAAGGAGTTAAATACATTTGGTCGGATAAATGTGAAGCTTCTTTTCAGAAATTAAAAGAACTCCTTTCCGATGCTCTTATTCTTGTGATTCCCGAAGGGCACCAAGATTTTTTGTTTATATCGATGCTAACCGGGTGGATTGGGTGTCGTTCTTATGTAAAGAGAATGTGTTATTGCTTATGCTTCTAGGCAATTAAAGCCTGTCGAGACTAGAAATGCCACTCATGATTTAGAGGTCGCGGCTATTATTTTCGCCTTTCGAATTTGGTGTCATTATCTTTTGGGAGAAAAATTTGTTCTCTACACCAATCATAAATCTTTGAAATATTTATTTTCTCAAAAGGAACTTAATTTGCGTCAACAACGTTGGCTCGAATTTCTTTCATCCTATGATCTTGATATTCTTTGTACTCCCAGAAAGGGAAATAGTGTCGCCGATTCCCTTAGTCGTAAGCAATAAGCGGTTTTTTCTATGATGATATCCGAATGGAACGATCTCGAGACTTTGTCCACTTGTGAGATTCGAGATCGTGAATCCAATTTATGTGCATCTCTTGTTTTATGTACCCTTGAGGCTCATCCTTCTCTTTTAGACCGCATCCTTGAAGCTCAAAGGCTAGATCCCGAATTGGCTCTCCTTAGCCAAAGTTGTAAGGATAAAATTGATATTGAAAGTTTGAAAGACCTAGATATTGATGCTCGTGGCGGTATTCGAAAATTTGGTAGACTTATCGTGCTAAATGTTAGCGATCTTCGTAAAGACATTTTAGAAGATTCTGATCATTCTAAATTTACCATTCACCCCGGTAGCAGTAAAATGTACGCGGATATAAGGCGACTTTATTATAGGGATGGAATGAAATCCGATATTGCTAACTTTGTTAAGCATTGCATGACTTGCTAACTTGTTAAGGCCAAACATCAAAGACCCGGTGGGTTATTGCAACCTTTGGACATTCCCATTTGGAAGTGGGATCAGATTGCCATAGATTTTATTGACGGTCTTCCCAGTTCTCATTCGGGCCATGATAGCCTATGGGTGATAGTTGATAGACTTATAAAATCTGCCCATTTTATTCTCGTTCGGTCCAATCGGACCGTATCTCTTTTGGCCAAGCTCTTTATTAAAGAAGTTGTTAAATTGCATAAAGTCCATACTTCTATTGTTAGCGATTGTGATCCATTGTTTACTAGTGAATTTTGGAAGATTCTTAAAAAAGCTTTTTGGGAACGAAGCTTAATTTCAGCACCTCGTATCGTCCTCAGTCTGATGGACAAGCCGAGCGTGTGAATCAAACTCTTGAAGATCTTTTTCGTGCATGTTTTCTTGATTTTGGTGGAAGTTAGGAAGATCGTATCTCTCTTGTTGAGTTTTCCTATAATAATAGCTTCCAATCTAGTATTGCTATAGCACCTTTCGAGGCACTCTATGCAAGGCCATGCCGATCTCCTTCTTGTTGGCTTGAGGCCGGTGAGAAGCTGGTTTTAGATCCAGATTTTATTCGTGATTCCACAGAAAAGATTGACTTTATTCGTTATTAGATGAAAGAAGCTAAAAATAGGCAAAAATCCTATGCTAATAACCGAAGGAGGAAATTAGAATTTTCTGTGGGAGATTTTGTGTTTATTGGTGTTTCCCCTACGAAGGGTGTTGTGCATTTCAGTCGATCGGGAAAATTAGCACCTCGATGTATTGGTCCATTTTCCATCACCGAAGGTATTGGTTCCGTGGCTTATCGCCTTTTATTACCAGCTTAGTTTTCTGCTATTCATGATGTATTTCACGTCTCTCAATTACGGAAATGCCTTCGAGATTCCATTTTTATTCTTAAGCCCGGTGTTGTGGAAGAAATTGAAGTTTCGCCTGATTTGACTTATGAGCAACATCCTATTTGTATTATTGCTTCGGAGGTTAAACGTTTTCGAAATAAAGATGTCCCTCTTGTGAAAGTTCAATGTTCCTCAAATCTGAAGGATTGTTCTTGGGAATCTAGAGAATTCATCGAGCGAACACATCCGGACTTACTCTCTCGTGCTCTTTAAGGTGAACTTCTTATTTCAAATTTCTTTTGTGTTGATATGCTTTTGTGGTTGTTACTTTTTTTCTTCTTCTTAAATATTGAGAGGACGTAATTTCTTTAAGGAGGGGAGTCTGTAACAACCCGTATATTTTACGATTGTATATTTAAATATTTTATTCAAATATAGCATCATTGGTCAGATTATAGTCCGAAATGCTACTTTTTGCAAACTGTCAAACTAGGACTCGAGACCACTTATATTGAGTTCAAAATAGCGTTTGCGATCTTTTTGAGTATAAACATTGATATGTTTGGAGCTAGCTAAAATTTCGACCTTTTCACTTAGGGCTTTGGGGTTAGGTTTCAGCCCATTAACCTAACATATCAATCCAACTCCACTCCACTCCTCTTCATTCCTTCATAATATTTCCTACAACTTAAGCTTTAGCAAAATTGGTGGTGGAGATGGGAAATTAAAATCCTAAGCCCTAGTTTCTTAAGCAAATCCAAGCTTAGCTCCAAATGCAAAGAGAAGCTTAGGTAAGCATCTCCTTCTTCTTCTCCATCTCAATCTCTCTCCAATTTCAGAAATTTCCTATAACCTAATTTGGGAAGTATTGCTTATTATCTTAGAATGGAGCTTTTAGAGTTGATATTGAAGAGTGGTTAATCCTTTTTTGTTTTCAAGCTTCTTCTTCCTTGTTTTTGTGTAAAAGGTGATATTTTTATCTCACATCTATGTCTATATCTATCTCTGTGGTTAGGTATGAGTTCCTAACATCTATCATGATCATTTGCTTTTGATTTGAATTGATTTGGTGATATATTAATCTTTGTATTTGAAGTCCAATTTTGTGAAAATCCCACTAAGGACGTTTGGATATGCTGTTTAGGATGCATCGAAGAGACTATAAGGCCGGGTTGTCGCTTGGCGTAAATCCTTAGTCGTTGTTGCTCGCTCGATCACTCCCGAAATCGTTTTGGCCATCATGGCCTAGGCAAATTGTTGCCCTTACCAGGTGTTCAGACATTTGGATACAATACTTGACATCTGTTTTTGCCTCCTGGAGAAAATTATACACGGCAGAAAAATAAAAAAAAGCAGTGACTAATTTCAGACGTCTGAATTATTCGTTTTAGACGTCTGAAAGGAGGTCGGACGTCTGATTTGGGATTTCAAACTTCTGGTTGGTTTTTTGGAATATTTCCATAAACCAAAACCAGATGTCTGGATCAACCCCTCAGACGTCTTGATTTGTGCATATCTGCCTATTTGCTTAATTTTGAGTAAAACTCCAATGTTAATCGATTTTTGGTCGATCCAACTAGTTATTATCACTATTATCGACTTTGATGACTTTTTTCTTTGGATTTTTGGGAATATCCATTTTGATGGGTTTGGTATCGATTTCATTGGGTTTAATTCACGTCTTCGTATGTGAATTTTTGATGATTGATTGTTTATACAATCATTTATGTGGCTTGTCACTTTAAAATGCAAAGGTTTCAATACTGGTAGTAAATATTCAAATCCTTTCACAAAGATGATTTCAACTCTATTTTTGATACAAAGTTCGCTTAAGACCGTTTTCCTATCTATTAGTATATACAAACCTTTACTTCATTCGTTTAAGAAATCTAATTAAACGGCTTAGTAAAACAAGTGGTTTGAAACACTTGCGTTTACTTCGTCGGTTAATTTTTAGACTTGTTCGATTGAAATTCTTGTGACAATTTGTGAGTGGAAATTTACAGCTTGTTCGTAAATATTTAATTTAAGCCAGTGGTTATGGAACATGAAGCTAAACTCATTTATTTACTAGCTTAGTGTAATTGACACTTCTTTATGATCGATGATGATCATTTTGTGGTTTAGACTAGCAATGTGCGATATCTCTTTGTTTGCGAGGGAGACTAAACCCCGTTTTTGTGGAGCTTCGGCTCAAAATTGGTGGGGTAGCGACCCATGGTCTTCGGACCGTTTGTGGAGCCTCTGCTCAAAACTAATGGTTAGCAACCATGGAATAGCGTTTCGTTTTGTGATACACGTGTTGATGAGTTTTCATGCTCTCATTTTATGATAGGTCTCCCCCTCTTGTGATTTCTGGATTTCTAATTGATGATTTCTAGAATTTGTGTCTCACCAATTTTACTGGTTTACATTGATGAGTTTATCAATATTTGTGTATTGGTGAATTTGTGTTTCAACAACTTTTACGATTGGCATTGAGATGTTTGCCAATATTTGTGACTTGGTGAATAAAAATAAAGAATATGGTTTTCTTTTTGATCTATGAGAAGATTCTTGTGATATTGAATAATCTCTGGTTGATTTTCAAATGCATACTTATCACAGTATGACATTATTGTTATCATACGTTTTTGTCATTTCTCTTATTCTATCTCATTTTTATCTCATTTTTATAGCTAGACTGATCCGTTTGTTACTTTCTTATTAAATAATACTCGGGTCAGACCGAGATGTTACAGGTGCTTCTGCTTGACTCCTTATCTGGGATCATCATTATCTGACTTTTGTCTAACTACATTAAATTGGTAGTTTTTGTTGTCATACATTCGAGATAGAGACTCCTTGATGTATACATACTCTTTGGTGTAGCACTTGTATCTATTCTTTTGTGATATTGTGGATCTTATTCGACCACTACTCTGATGTACACTTATATGTGTTATATTCAAATCTGTTTCCGCCTTTGTGATATGAACGTCTATGACTGATTTGTGTTATGCTTACTTCTATATTTGTTTCCGAAGACCATATAGCCACTATGTAGTAGCTTTGAGTTTGTTTCGGTATGTCGGATTTCCTCTTTAAATGAAATGCTTGTTATACTATCTGACATATCGGTGCTCGCACAAAGCAATTACATGGATGGTCCCTCCTCAACAGCCTTATTCTTCATGCTAGTTGATGGCATTATTCGTAGTGTCCTTGGCTAGCGTGAGTATAGAGGTGGGGTGCCACAAGTATCAAGAATATCAAAATTATCAAGAGTTCAAGATTTCAAGTAATTTATTTTTTAATTAGGAATTTTGTTAAAACTCCTAGAAAAGCACTCGCATCTTAAAATCCAATTTATTCGTGGAATGGAATCTACCTCGAGCCCGTTAAAGGGATGGAACCCTAAGTAGGATGGAACCTACGAAAAATCTAGTGGAACATTGTTTTGTATCCGCTAACTCTTATTCAAAATGATTTTACAAAATTATATCTTGTTTTCAAAATGTTTTCAAAGCCTTCCTTTTAAAAGAATTAAAATCATCTATCTTGGCTTTAAATACATTTAGCCTCAAAATAATCTTTATTTTTAAAATCAAATTATCCTTAGTTTTAAACTGTCTTTTAATAATATATTAATATTTATACTTAGATTCAAATATAAAATTACAGTAAAATTTTATATATATTATTCTCTATATTTACTTATGAATTTTAACTATAGTCAAGTACATTTATAAAGTTTAAAATAGTTTTAATATAAGATAAAAGTTATTTTCAAAGAAAAACAAACTACCAAAAATTTCTATGGGATGTCGACATACTCAATATACCCATGTTGACATAGTATCAGTTAATTTCAAATTTTAAATTTCAAAAGGAGTGTCTAATCGTCATATCTCTTCACGAATGGACATGGTTGTTGTTCTACTATAAATAGTGGCTATTTTCAATGAATTTTTAATCATATTTTCTGGTTTTCATTTCTCTTCTTCTTCCTCATTTCTTTATGTATATTCCTACCATTACTCTGCCGAAATCAACATTGAATCTAACTGGATTATCTCTGGTTTGATTCTCTATTACTATCTCAATAAGATCCTCAATACTATTCAGAATTATAAGCTTCTTTGTAATCAATTAAACTAGAAAAGGTGTGATTGTAGCGTTGGAAATCAGTCAAGCGAGAAAAGGTTTGGTTGTAGCCTTGGAAATCAATTGGGTGAACTTGTTGTCCGTAAAATCAAGTATCTCTACCCAGAGGATTGTGAATATGGAGGGCGTACCTCGTATCCTTGAAATCAAGGGTGTAACTGCACAATTGCTTTTGAAAGGAAATCCGTACTTGTGTGCGGACTGGATGTAGGGTAACTCCGAACCAGTATAAAATCTGGTGTGTTCTTTCCTTTATTGCTTTTATTATATTTCTACGTCTGTGTTTGATTCTGTGATCATATCTGTGTCTGAATATTACATACATTTGTGTTCAAATTAACAAAAACCTCAAAAAGATTTAATAATTCCTTAAAACACTATTCACCCCCCTCTAGTGCCTATCCTAGCCTTAAGATCCGTAATCCATATTTCTCACAGTGTCGTGATTTGTTTGTATATTTGATACATCAAGCAAATATCAATCTGAAATTGATGCCACTAAATTGTTGTTTGAGGTTTTCTTCTCTATTTATGAAATACTAGAGAGATGTTTATAGAAACAACAAAAACTTTATGAAGAAGTGTTCAGAATCAAATTTTCATAAGTGATATTGAGTATAATATCTCAATAATAAATTAAAGTTAAGAATCTTTCAGTTGGAAATATTCCAAATGAAAGACTTTGGCCGATTTAATGTGATAGGCTAAGCACATCGCCTTGAATAGTGCCATAATAAAGGCAATGTATATAAATATAAATGCATAAATTTACAATTGAGCTGAAAGTGATTCCAAATGTTGAGAATCCTACAACAATATTATCTGATAATAATTTCATTATATGGTTTATAAAAGAATTAGAGCTCACTAAAGGTCGAGAGACATACTTTAAATTATTCCACATGAAAAAGGTAGCTTAACAGCATTACAAAGAGTTGATTGACAGATTAAAAAATTGAAACATAATAGCATACCTATTCACTGAGGGATTGACCCAATTGGTATTGAGAATATCGATTGGAGTAGCTGTAATGAGATTCCATAATTGATCCCAAGTGCAAGTGGGACATTGATAGAGTTAGGGGTACGCCTATGGGCATTTATATAATTTGTTACATAGATCTAACTCGATAACCAATCTTGTTTAAAATGAAATGTGTTTTCTTTCTGTTATATATTTGATATAATGTGCTATATATCAATTAATTAATTTAAAGTATAGTTAATAAAAAAATCCATTAATGGTATTTTACGATAATAGTTATAAAGTGTTGTAACCGTGAGTAATTTATCACATTGGAAATAAATATGCCATTATAAATTTTACTAGTCAAGATGTATCGATAGTGGATATCAATACACTTGTTAAGATTATAGTACGCAATGCTGTCTAAACGTTGGGTAATGTATTACTCATGCCTGTTAAGGATACCAAGGAGTTACGTATTGATAGTTATTGGATAATTATGGAATGATTCACTCGATAGTTTTTTGTTAGTTAATATAAATAAGGTCAAACAAAAAATATCGATGTGACAATTTACACGATTCTCTCGACTTGAGAATATTGTTTATCTTCGATGTGGAAGCATCGATTTGATTATAGTTAAATTATGGTATGGTGTCCATCGAACGACTATAATTGGGCCGAGTGGAAGCATTGGAAGTGCAACGCTATTCAAGAGAGGGTTCTATGAGTCAGCAAAATAGAGATTTTAAGACTAAATTAACATTAGAGGGGTAAATGGTGTTTAATTGATTATATGAATATTTTTAAAATTCCTTAAGATTCTATTTGAAATTATGTAATTGACAATCATATAAACAATCATAGAATCAAAGTGCATATAAAAATAAATGCAATAAAAGTAAAAGGAAAGAACACACCAGGATTTTACACTGGTTCGGAGTTACCGTACATCCAGTCCCACACAATTTCTTATATAAATTTCTTTTTAACTAGTAAATGCAAATACAATCTTGATTTCGAGGCTACAAGACACACTCTCCAGTATCCCGAGTTATGGGTAGAGTCACTTGATTTACGGGCTACGAGAACACTCACTGGATTTACAGACTACTAAGCACATCCAATTGATTTTACGGGCTACAGTCACACCCATAATTGTAGCAGTGTGATTTGATAGAGTGTTACAGACTCAGATCTTCAATCTTGATTACCAATAATTCTATAACTCTTGAATAGCACTTTGATCTTGGGTTGATGAGAGAGATGAGAGAAATCGGAGAGCAGATGAAGGAAAATTAAACTAGTGATGATTGAATTTTATTCTGGATGAATTTGGGCAATCTTTGGGTAGAAATTGATTTAGAATCAAGAAAGGTAAAAGAGGAAAGAATAATAAGAAAGTAGATGTTAAAAATTCACTTGAAAGTCTGGTGTATATAGGGAAACAATAGTCGTGTCCATTCACAAAGAGATACGATGAAAAGACAATTCCATTCAAATTTAAATTTTGAAAATTACGGCCACTATATCGATATACATTAGTAGGATATGTTGGCATATTCTTCACAAAATTGAAAAACGCTTTAAAAGTATTACTTTGAAAATCCGTTGCTTTGTAAAATAATTTGATACTTTGTAAAATCATTTAAATACAGTTTATAAACATTTTAATCAAAATATAATTCAATGGAATAATTTTGAAAGATTTCACAAGAATATTCAATACAATGTAAATAATATATATAAAGTCAATATAATTATGACTTATTGAAGTATAAACAAAAATTCATTATGTATATATATATATATACTAAAAACATTAAAATTATATCATTATAAGTATAAGGGATTGAAAATCATTTTGGGAAACATTTTGAAAATATTATTTTAAAACAAGGATATTTGAAAAACAATTTAAAAATACTTAAAGGAGGAGAGAGAGATTAGGAAAGTGCTGTCAAGGTTTTAATATAAATTCTACGACTCTATAACTTATCTGGAATATCTTGAAACCTTAAGCTCTTCAATACTCATGAGTCTTAAATTATCATCATCTTGAATCTACTCTTGATACTGTACAGTCTTAATCAACACTTATCTAATATCATGCACTATATACTATATATATCTTGACAAAAATTTAGTATCTATATTTTATATAATGACCTATAGTTATTATCATCAAAACTAAAACCTAAGGTACTAACAATCTCCACTTTTTGATGATGAAAACTTTGTACATAAAATATAATATAACTCCCTCTGTTTTACAAAACTCAACCTTAATCTTCCCTAGATTTTATATATGTCTCCCCCTTTGTCATCAACAAAAATAACCACCAAAAACTATAACTCTAACACTAACTCTTACTTTAACTCTAATTCACCCTAAATAAAATATTATAAACTAATAATATATAATGAGGATGAGAATGATTTTTATAAGGACAATAAGTGATATTTAAAATGAGATAATCATAAAATAATAAGAATGATATATAAGAAATAATAAGTGATAAAAAAAATCATTAATAGTAACCAAACCAATCTATATATTCATTCAATACCACACCAGATTATAGTCACAACTTAAAATGTACATATAAGTAAGTAAAAAATGTTAAATTAAATTAAATAATAGACACCACACAATCAATCTAATGAAGACAAGTGCCATCCAAATTTGATTTCCTAATGATCGGGGATTTGTGAATAGGACAATGAGGATAATGAAGGCAAAAGTTCCCTTTTGTTCGATGAAATTTCCATCTCGATCGGAACATACTTCTCCGACACATCGGACTTTGTAATCTTCCTCCATGTGTTCTTCCTCCTCTTCTTCTTCTTCCTCTTCTTCCTTGTCATTGTTGTCTTGAATAGGGTTATGAATGGAAAATTTGTAGAATCATCCTCAATAACTATTGGATTTGTAGGATTATCTAATAAATATTTTGCAAATTGCAAAGAATTCTACTTTGTTTCTCTTATTCTTTGGACATACGAAGTTGTGAAACTTGTATTTCAGTCAACATCTCTAGAACATTATTTATTTCTCCATTCAATTTAATAAATTTGGCCATAGTAGTATTTTGGAAGGGGTCTTGGGTAGGAGAAAGGAAAATGATGAATTCTCTTCTCTAGAACATTTAGGATTAAAAGGGGCCATGGTTTGTTTGTTTCATAAGTTTAGAATAGAGAGAATACAAAGAAATAAAGAAGAAATAAAAAATTTGGTTATTGTATAACCACTAATTTGAATTTTAGAGGGATTACCATTATGTGTCGACATAGGGGGATATGATATGTCGACATACATGTTATAATTTTGATTATTTGTTTTTCTTTATATTTTGCAACTTTTACTTCATTATTTATATATTTCCAATAGGGAACAAATTCCTAACTCTCTTCTTAACTTAATAAAAGATGTTTGAATCAATGGTTTTTCTAGTATATCAACTATTTAATTTACAATGTTTATAAATTCAAGTCATATTATTTTTTTATTTACATTATCTCTTAGAAAATGGTGTCTCATATCAATATGTTTAGTTCTAGCATGACGACTTGGATTTTTAGATAGATTGATCGTACTTGTATTATCATAGTATATTAGTAATTCATTATTATCACATGACTAGTGCAATTACGATCACTCTGAATAGTATTAATTGTACTAGTCATTTGATTTTGAATCCGTTTAACGAAGATTTTAAACATTTCAAAAGCATCACTTTTAAGTTTTAAAAAAATCATCCAGTAAACCTAGAATAATCATTTATGATTACAAATACATAACTACTGTGATTTATAGATCGTATGTGTGAGGGATCAAAAAGATCTATGTGAGAAGTTCAAGGGGTTGAGAGGTAGAAATCATATCAAAATTTTCTAGCTTTTCCTAATGGACATGCATCGCATAAATTATTGACTTTAAATTTATTTTAGGAAGACCTCTAACTAGATCATTTTTAGCAATTTTAGATATTAATTTGAAATTCAAATGACCAAATCTTTTATGCCAAATCCAAGGATCGCTTGATTCTTCTAAAAGACACAAGCTATCATTTGAGATTTTCATACTTATATATAAATGTTTCATTTCCTAATACAAATAATGTTTGACTCATTATCTTCAATATGACATTTATCTTTTACGAATTTAATTTTAAAACCTTATCACGTAATTGACTAATACTCAATAGATTATACTTTAAATTCCTAATTAACAAATCATTAGAACTAGTATGAGTTTTAGAATTACCGACATTGCTGATGTCAATCGCATATCCTTTAGAGTTGTCTCTAAAATTTACCGATCCACTATCTTTGTAAACTATATTTTTCAAAATCTCCAGATTTTTGGTCCTATGTCTTCAAGTATCCACTATCCAATATCCATTTGTCCTTTTTGATCTTTAGAATTTGATCATCAGGTGTCTATTCATCAAAAGTCATGTAACACATCTGTTCTTGCAATTCAAGCCTTTTCAAAAGATCATGTAATTTTTTATAATGAATAGGCGCAAATTTATGAAACAACGTTATGATGATTTTGCAAATTATCATTACGAAAATAGTATCAAAAAGATTATTAAAATTTCCTATGAAACTTTTTCAAAAATTAAATTATTAGTACTTTGAAAACCTCGCTTAGATACGAAATGTGAGTTGGCGGAATAAGGATCCTAAGACTAAATTAACATTAAGAGGGTGAACGGTGTTTAATTGATTGTATTAATGTTTTTCAATTCTTTAAGATTCTACTTTTAATGATGTAAGTAACAATCGCAGAAAAAATCATAGAATCAAAGTACAGATAAAAGTAAATGCAGTAAAAGTAAAAAAGGAAAGAATATAACGATATTTTATTCTGGTTCGGAGTTATCCTATACGGATTTCTTTTCAACTAGTAAATGCATATACAATCTCGATTTCAAGGCTAAGAGACACACCCTTCAGAATCCTGATCTTTGGGTAGAGTCCCTTGACTTCCGGCTGCAAGCACACCCACTAGCTTGCAGGCTACTAAGCACATCCAATTGATTTTACGGGCTATAATCACACCCTACAAGTATAGCAGTATGATCTAATAGTGTTTTACAAACTCAGATCTTCGATCTTGATTAAAAATGATCTTACAACTCTTGAATAGCACCTTGATCTTGGTTTGAGTGAGAGAGATGAGAGAAATCAGAAAGTGGATGAAGGAGAATCAAACTAGTGATGATTGAATTTAATTCCAGTTGAATTTTGGAAGAGTTTGGGTATAAATTTATTTAGAAATCAAATGAGTGAAAAGATGAGAAAAGATTAAGAAAGTAGATGTTTAAAATTCGTTGGAAGTCTGATATATATAGGGAAACAATGGTCATGTCCATTCGCAAAAAGATATGACGAAACGATACTTCTATTTAAATTTGAATTTTGAAATTTACGGCCACTATGTTGACATACATTAGTAGGATATGTCGACATACTTTTCATAAAATTGAAAAACACTTTAAAAATATTACTTGAAAATCCTTTGCTTTGTAAAATAATTTGATACTTTATAGAAGCATTTAAATATAGTCTATACACATTTTAATCATAACTAAGTGAAATAATTTGAAAGAATTAATAAGAATATTCAATATAATGTAAATAATATATATAAATTTATATAATTATAACTCAGTATAAACAAAAATTTAAATTATATATAAACTTAAAAACCCTAAAATAATATCTTTATAAGCATAAGAGATTGAAAATCATTTTGAGAAATATTTTGAAAAGATTATTTTAAAACTAGGACGTTTAAAATACAATTTAAAACAAAATTAGAGAAGGAGAGAGTGATCAGGAAAGCGCTATCAAGGTTTTAATATAAATTCTATGACTTTGTAACTTATTTAGAATAACTTGAAATTTTAAATTCATTACACTACAAGAAAAAGGCAGAATACCGACAGCCAAGACCGACGGCTTCCGACGGCCATTTTCCGACGGCTTTCGACGGGCCGTCGGCGGCCGTCGGAAGCCGTCGCAAATTTGCGATTATACCAGCCAGCCGAGCCCTTTCTTCCTCCTCCATTTCATACGAAAAAAACCCAAAAAACCCCCCAAATTCAACCCCTAAGCTTCCAATCCCTAATTTTTAGCTTCCGGATCTTCCAACGCACTCTAATCAAGCTTCAGTACTCTTAATCTCAGGTATAATCTCTTATTTTTATGAAAAATTCAGTTTTTACCCTAATTATAGATTTGCATAAATTGATAAATTAGGGCGAATTAATGATTGCAATTGTTTCCACTAGCGTAATAACGGTTTATAGCATCACATGGTATACCAATTTCATCTTTTATCGTGAAATTGTGATAAACACGTATAATTTGTGCATGTTCATGTATATGTATTTTGTTGTGTATGCCTTGATTCGACGATTGTATACGTTATTTGGAATAAGATAAAATGATTGAATGAACTAGGAGTATTATATTGTGCACGTTTTTACTTATGACACAAAAAAAATGCATTACTCTAAATTATAATTGTGTGTATTGAAAAATGACAAAATGTTAAACCAGCCCTAAGTTGATGCGTAATACGTCGAATAAATGTGTGAAATTAATATATAAATGTGAACAGTGAGTAAAACTGTATTTTTGAGTAAAATGCGCGCATGTTAACCGACAAATGTCCCTTAGAGAGTTTTTGGCCCCGTCTGACGAGTGTTGTACATGATCGTTGTATAAATAGTCGTTTTTTTCGAAAAACGACCATTTATATTCATCTGGTACAATGTTTGTCGGATTTGTCCCTGTATTGGACAAGTTATGAACACAGTAAGAATTTACATTTTGTATACTACTTCGTCTCAAACGGTTCATAAAATTTCGCCCTAACTTTTCTTTTTTGTTTCCTGCGTACACGCATTTGTGTACAATGCAGGGAACAAAAGGGAAATGCTGCCGAAATTTTATTGAATCGTTTGGGACGAAGTAATATACGAAATGTAAATGCTTACTGTGTTTGTAATGGGAGGTAGGATGTCTGACCAATGAAAAAAAATTATATATTTTTAATCGTTACGTACGTTAAAAAATGAAATGTGCCCTATTTGAAAATATTTTTAAATTTGTGAAGTTGTTCTTTAAATTCAAAATATTATACGAACATGAAAATAATCTTTTTCGAATGTGTATTCTTCAAAATAAATATTAAATTTTGAACTTCTCATTTTGTCAAATAGGAAAAATGATTGATTATTTTGTTGATCGAAGGAGATGGATGTACCAAAGAAAAGGAATGAGGGGCTCAATAAAAGAAGATTTTTATAACGGTATAAACGTGTTTGTTGAATTCGCCTTAAGTAATAACGGAAACGATCCAGAAATTCGTTGTCCGTGTAGTAGGTGTAGACATTTGAAGTTTTTGTTACCAGATATTGTGAAAGTTCATTTGTGCCAACACGGTTTCACACCCGAATATTATGTTTGGGATCGGCATGGAGAAGTTGTAGCAAATACTTCTGTAGAGTCTGAAAGTGTCGTTAACGAAATAGTTTCAACGACCCGTATAGAAAATATGGTCGAAGATGCAGCACGATCAATGTTTCCTATGGTTGAAGTTGACGACGATGATGTAAATGTTGAAGAACCAAATATTGAAGCTAAGAAAATTTATGATTTACTAGATGCAGCTAAAAAACCTATTTGGTGCAAACAAACTATTTTTTGGGAGTTGCCGTATTGGAAACATCTTCTGCTTCGCCATAACATAGATGTGATGCACAATGAGAAAAATGTATTTGATAATGTGTTTAACACAATTTTGAATGTGAAAGGGAAGACGAAGGATGATTTGAAATCAAGACGTGATATAGAAGAATTATGCAAACGTCCCGAGCTTCATATGAAACCAAATGACAGTAAAAAACCAAAAGCTTGTTACGAATTAGATAATAATCAAGTTAAAGCTGTGTTAAAATGGGTGGAAGGGTTAAGATTTCCTGATGGGATATCATCAAATCTTCGTAGATGTGTTGACTTTAAAAATAGTAGATTGAGCGGAATGAAAACTCACGACTGTCACATAATGATGGAAAATTTATTTCCCGTTATGTTTAAAGAACTACTGCCGTTAAAAGTTTGGAAGGTAGTAACGGAGCTTAGTATGTTTTACAAAGAGCTTTGTTCGACTACTTTAAAAGTGCAACGTTTACGTAAACTTGAAGTGGACATTCCTATATTGCTTTGCAAATTAGAGAAAATATTTCCGCCAGGTTTTTTTAATGTGATGGAACATTTACCTGTTCATCTTCCATCTGAAGCACGACTTCGAGGTCCTGTCCAATACGGATGGATGTATCCATTTGAGAGGTATGTAATATGTTATAACGTAATTTAATTGCATTTGAAAGATGAAGTTAATATAAATTAATGTTGCATAGATATTTGAATCATCTGAAGAAAAAAGTGAGACAAAAAGCACGAGTTGAAGGTTCGATATGTAAATCTTACATCGAAGAAGAAGCTTCGTTCTTTTTCTCTCACTATTTCAGTGACCATGTGAATATTTCATTTCAAAGTGTTCCTCGTAATGATGAAGGCGACGAACAAGAGTCCTCTCAAGCAATGTTATCTATTTTTAGACAACATGGTCGGCCTTCTGGAAAATGTGTGGAAATATGGCTAGACGATAGAGATCTTCGTGTAGCACACACTTATATTCTTCTAAATTGTGCCGAGGTTGCACCGTTTGTTAGGTAATCTGAAATAATAATTTTTGTTTTATTCTTTTCTGTAATGCATGCGCGTGTATAACCTAATGTAATAATTTGTTTATATAAACAGTGTTTATGAACGGGAACATCCGAACGGAGATCTCAGTAAAGAATTTTCCCGTTGGTTTTCAAATTACGTTTATGAGCCGAAAAATTGTGTTGTTGACGAAGGGTTGAAACATCTTGCAATGGGACCAAAAAGAGTGGTCAAGACATATCCAATATATTTCGTCAATGGATACAAATTTAACACTAAAGAATACGGTGCAGAAAAATTAACAAATAATACTGGTGTATTTGTTAAAGGTAGTGACGATCCAGAAAACCATTTAAATGATTTTTATGGCGTTCTAACACAAATTTTGCAACTGACATATTTCTCAAGACCCGCGGAGGAGGTGTTTCTATTTAGATGCAATTGGTTTAGCAATGTTCCAGGTTCTGGAATTAATGTGCATAAGGATTATAATCTTATCGAAATAAAGCATACATCGCACTATCACAAGTATGATCCTTTTGTACTAGCCAAACAAGCATTGCAAGTTTATTACGCTCCTTATCCGTCTCTAAAAAGAGATAAAGCAGATTGGTCTGCAGTTTTTAAAACAAAGGCCAGATTCACATTCGATGGGAAGAATATTCCGGACGAACAAGCTTATCAGGCAGATCTTGAGCAAAATAACGAAATAATAATTACAGACGATCATACAGATTTTGGTCCTTTGATCGATGAATCAAATGTTTTGGTAGAAGCGTTTGACAGTGCAGAGGAAAATATCGTCGAAAACGAGACCGAATCTGAATCAGAAGACGATGATGACTGATATAAATTTGAATCTGTTTTTTTGCAATTGATGTAACTATGTTGAATTCTTGATGTATTATGAAATTGATGTAACTATGAAACTAAATCCGTTTACTATTGTTTTATGTTATTTCAATTTGTCATTTATTTAGCAATTTTTATTAAAAATGCAATGAACTCTGCTTATCGTAGGAAGAGTACACCCATCATGAATCAGGTATAACAAACTTACATGTCTATTTACATTTCAGTCATTATAATTAAGCAATTTATACCATTGATGTCATGTTCATATGAAATATATTTCATTATCATGTTTTTATTCTCTTATATAATGATGTGTAAACGTCACAGGTTTATCATTATGTCACATAGAGGGAGGAGCTCTTCCCGTTCTTCAGGAGGCGATGGCAGTGGCCCATCGCAAGCGCCACACCGTCCAGTTGTTACGTTAGCCCCCAAAGCAGATGGGTAAAAATTAAATCTTATTCATCATCTTATTTTTTCTATACTATACGTATGTACTTATCTGTATCGTACTTAAAAACAGGGGGTTCGAGCTACTACCCACTAAGGTAGTGTTGGACGTCTCCAGAGCAGCATATCGTAGTAGGATGAGTGCGTGCTGGCCAAAGTGGGATACCATCCCTCCGCACATCATAGAGTGCATATGGCAGGATGTCCTAGTATGTGTAATTTTTATGTTTTCCATTTTTAATTCGTTTTTGTCGTTTTTCTACCGTTTATCGTTTAAAGTGTAATCTTTTTTTAACACAGGCTGAGATAGACATCCAGACAGATGATATGCAGCTGGCACGAGCATACTGGATGAGGAAGATGCGAAAGAACTACAGAGACACGATATCTGAGGTTAAGAAATCCGGGAAGAGACCACGGTGGATGGGGGAGAGCGTGTGGCAAGCTTGGTTGAGCTACTGGGAGACGGACGAGGCGAAGGCAAGTATACTAATTTTTTTTCAATTATTAATTTAACGTGATTGAAAAATAATGTATCAAATTTTGAATGTACAGGCAGAGTCAGATAGAAACTCTGCAAATAGAAATAAGAATCCCGTTACTCATCGCGGAGGATCGAAGTCGTTTCAGCAGTATCGGCAGGAGTTGGTAAATTTAATTACTGAATAATAAATGTAAATAGTTTATGCTATATGATTTTAAATGTATAATAATTGTATGTAACAATCAACTTCAGGAAGCCGAGGCACATGGTCCTGTCAGCTATATGGACGTGTTCACCCGTACGCATGCTGTTGAGCATGTTAATCCAGACGGGACTGTTTCGTACACATGGCAGGACGATAAATCCAGTAAAAGCCATGTAAGCATATTTCATTTTATTCAGTATTAGTAATTGTTTTAGTTGTCAAATTATTATGAAATAAGATATGATATTATTAATTTGTCAATGCAGGAGATGTTTATGGAGCAGCGACAGAAACTCCTTTCTGATACGGGTCGAGAGCAGCTGACGACCGATGAAGAGGACATTATTTTTGAGTCCGTTATGAGTCCACCAGAGCATGGTCGACGATACGGATTTGGCAATTTAGCGGTAAATAATTTAATTTTTCTTAAAATACTTAAAATATGATATTCTTACCTTTTCAAAACAATAAACTTTGATTTTATTTATTTTTCAATTATTGCAGTCCAGTAGTCAGAGTAGGAGACGGCGGAGTAGACCTCAGAGCGAGCTAGCAAGTATAGAAGAATTACAGACTAGAGTTCAGCAGTTGGAGGAGCAGAACCGCCAACAGGCCATGCAGACGGCACAGTTATTTGAGTACATGCAGCAGTTTGGTGGCCGCTTCCCTTCATCGGCTGGCTCTGGATCTGGGGCAGATTGATTCATTGCTTTCTAATTCGTTCGTGCAGGTATGTTTAGTTTTAGTTTACAATGATTTGGTAGAAGGAACAATTAATTGTTGATATGTATAATTATGTATAATACACTTGGTTCTGTAGCTGTATCAGGATATGCATGATTAGAACAGTTATTGTTAGTATTATTGTTAATGTTGGAATGTTATGTATATTTTGTATTTTATTTTTATTCTAATTTAGTTTATTTCTGTGTCTATTGAATATTTTGGAGTATTGGTTTGCATGTTTGGTTGGATTATTGTTTATTTGATTGTGCAGTATTGATATTGTAGTGTTTGGAAGAGAAATGTGGTTGGAAGGCTCTATTTGCAGCAGATTTTAAAAAAAAACAACAGGTTTCCGACGGCTTCCGACGGCTCTCGACGGCTTATTGGTCGAAATTTTCCGGCGGTTTCCGACGGGTTCCGACGGCTTATTGGCCTGATTTCCGACGGTTTCCGACGGTTTCCGACGGCCGTCGGAAGCCGTCGGAAACCGCCGGAAACCGCCGGAAACCGTCGATAATGTATACGGCATCACCCGTCGGTAGCCGTCGGAAATACTGCTTCCCGACGCCTTCATTTCCGACGGCTTTTTCCGACGGCCGCCGACGGCTTCCGACGGCCGCCGACGGTTTTCAGCCGTCGGAAATCCCCCCTCCCCTTGTAGTGTTAATACTTACGAGCCTTCAGTTATCATCATCTTGAATCTACTCCTGACACTAACATCTTGAATCTACTCTTGATACTGTACAGTCTTCTTAATCAACACGTGTCAAATATCATGCACTATATATATATATATATATATATATATATATATCTTGATAAAACATTATTTTCAATATTTTATATAATATCCTATAGTTGTTACCATCAAAACCAATACATAAGGTACTAACGGATTCATCTCTTCAGTTATATGAGGTTAGTATCATGGTCAACTGATGTAAACTCAAAGTCTCTAATTAGAGCAGCTCAGTTAATAATAATTGTTATAATTATACCAAGGACTTTGTGTTTGGAATATGGAGTTGAATGTGGACGATATTGAAATTTTGACCGTTACTAAATTCCACAAGTCCAAATTGATATTGTTTTGACAAAGATAATTGGTATAAAAAAATCTTACTATCATGTACCATTTATAATAAGCAAAATTGGATTTTACTAAAAAAAAAATATAAGCGATAAATTCAACCAAACGTCACACCAGTAGCTAAAGTGACATGTGAACGTTAATTCCCGACTGATTGAATTCGCATCTCTGAGTCGCACAATCCTAATGACGAATACTTTGAATAAACCATATGATTTGATTAGTGTGCTACTATTGGCACACACGAAAATGCTTTTGGCTACCATTAAATGTTAAATTTTTATTACCTATCAATTTTTTCACATGCATGTAGCCACGGGTATCTGTTTTCTCATTCATTTTGAAACAACTATACCTCTTCATCTCCTTCACAAAAATCATATACATTGTCTTAAAACATTATAAAAAACAAAATTTTCAAAACTAAAAGCAAAAAAACTCTCTTTTTGTCTGATAGATGAAACAAACAGATGATTTAATGAATGATCCTAATTTTGATGAAAAAATTAGCTTAGTTTACTTATTACTTTTCGAAGTTTATTTTTCATCTACATGTCAATCGTAGATTTATTATGTTTGATTTTTTGATTGTTAATGAATCTAATGAACTATGAATATAAAGTTTGATGATGTTGTAATTGAAAATACCAATGTAAATTATTGAATTATAATGTTTTATCATACAATGCTTATGCCAGTTTTCCCTTATATATATACATACATATATACATACACACACGCACACAATTATATATATATATATATATATATATATATATATATATATATATATTCTTTGATTTTTAGATAGAAGACACCAGTCATAATAAAATTGAAGACATTTACTATTTCAAATAAGATGTTTTTAGTGAAATATGGAAGAAGACGATTAATCAAATGCTTCAATAGGCACGCAAGTCGATTTCAAAAACCATTCTTTTAGTTAATTAAGTATTTATTGAAAATTTTATCAACTTAAACATGGTCAGAATTTTTGTTTACCTTTGTGTATATTATACGACTTTTATCATGTTTTGAAAAAAGGGAATTTGTTTTAGGGAATAGAAGGGATAACTATTTTGTTTTGAAATATTTGGGAGCCGATTCAACTAAAATAAAATTGTAGTTGGTGTTTAGTAGTAGGGAACAAAACTTTACATAGTGGCCTTTTGTTCTAGGAAACAAAGGCTTTTTCTTGGTACTATAGTAGCACATTTTAATTAATTTATAGATTTTTGTAAATTAACTAAAATAATTAATATTTATGAAGTATTATTATTAAACTTTATTTGATTTGTTTTGAACATCAAAGATATTTAAATAAAGTGGATATATAGAAGTTATAAACGTGCATATTGATACAATATCGATAAAATATTTGAACTGGGTTTAAATAAATTAATTGCTAATTTTTTTGGGAATTTTCTTTACGCCCACATGCATGATGAAAAAAGGAAGATTTTTAAAATGCGATTTGAAAATCCAAAATGAGGAATTGAAATAACAAATCAATCTTCATCTTTTACTCCTCTTTATGACCCATTTAAATCTTATTTATGAAATGATTTTTGTCCCTTTCTCTACAATTTTGGTTCTTCCGACGAAATACAAGGGAAATGATTTCATTAGATTTGATTAGGAATTAGAGATTTGATTAGATTTAACTAGGGAGATTTCAAGAGGGGACTAGAAGCATACTCTCTTTTATTTAATCCATCCTTACTCTTTTCCTAAAAAAACCATTTTATCTTTTTCTTTTGCTCTTCTTCACTCTCTTCCGCAGATTCCCTAAAACAAATTCAAATATAAATCAATAACACCCAAAGTGGTGATTTCTTCTAGATCCTTGCGAAATCTAGAGGTTGATTCAATTGAATCGCTGTTTTATTTTTCATTCAAGATGCAAATCTTAGGCTTCATCTTTAGATCTAGAAATTGATCTATCAGATCTAAGATTTGTTCTATCATCCGAAGTGTTTCTCCAGGTTTTATCTTAAGGTAATTCTATATATTTACAAATCTTTTAATTTTGTTTTCTTCCCCTTAATCCTCTGTCTCCCTTCTCTCCCTTTGTTCATATGTGTGAATTTGGATTTGGATTTGAATGTCTCAAACCCCTTCTTGAATCAATTGCATATTCTTATCATGCAAAAAAAAAACCTCAGCCATGTTTACTAATAATAGTTTCATTTATATTTGTTATGTATGTTTATTTTTCTAGTTTGTTTGATATAAATTTAGACCTTCTTATCACGAATCCGTATATGACTATGTCATCTGATTTTATTATTGTTATTTTAGAAAAAAAGAGGAAGCAAAAAAAATTAAATTTTGGAATATTCTTGTTATTAAGTAAGTTTTCATATTAAAAGATTTAGATTTGAATGTTTACACATAAATTGCTATGTGAATAAAACTGTGAAATAATTGCATTAGCTAATCTCTGTTGACAATATAATACGACGACTTAATCGTGTTATGTTTTAAATCACTCTAAAACAATTTTTTCTAATTAAAACAAAAAAAGAAAGCCTTAATTAATGATTTATTCCTTGTTTTACAATTTTATTTATTATAGTACCGAATCTTCCTTTAAAAGAAACATTCTATTTCACAAGCTACTTGTATATTATTTTATTTTGTTCAAATTTTGTTTCGGTTTGTATGTGTTCGTAAGTTTATATATTTATGTAATACCTTTTGTGTACGTGAATTTATATTTAACTCAAAGTTTCAAAGGGTGTTTTTGTGTAAGATATAAAAGTAAACTTTTAAACAACTTTAACTAGACATTGAATTCATTGGTTTATTGCGTATAATATAAATAAAGTCCATTTCAATTTAAGCTGCTATGCACAACATTTATTGTGTATGTATATATATTCATTTATATATATAAACACACACACAAACACATTTACACATTTTTATATGTATATGTGTGTATGTGTATGTGTATGTATGTATATATGCATGCATGCATGTATGAGTGTGTATAAGAAAAAATTTCATCTTTTAGACGACAAAGGTATATAAAGAGAAAATGTGTCTGTTGCGGTGTAAATCTCAACACCTAAACAACGTTCATACTAACTAGGTACACTTTTCATACGTTGCACTTACGCTATACATATTGTGCATTTGATGTGCTCATAATATATAATTAATAATTAATTAAAACTAAATTAAACTAATTTTAAACAAATATAATAAAATGAAGAAAATCTTCAAGGGAAAATTTACAAAAGTTGTAAATGTATTTAGACTACATAGGTTCACTAAACATCCAAAATGATTTTTTTTTAAATTCACTCAATTCTTCTACTGCGGACTGGTTCAGTCCCTTCACTTTGTCCCTGAGGCGAACAAATAAACGGGTTAACATTGAAGAAAAGTGCCTAAAATTTGTTCTTTGTACTATTTTCTTGTTTTCTATTTTCCAAGATATGACGATGAAGTCGACGCATTTGTAAAATGGGAGTAGTTAAGTTGTTATATATGAGTAAGCGCATCTTTAATAATAGTTGTAATACATTTAGGGTCATACTTTTTTGTGTCGGCGTAGACTGCTAAAATGTCCTTCTGTAAATATTATCAAACCCCTAAAAAATAGAATCTAATAAATAAACACACTTTACAAATTCAAAATGTCTCTTTACAAATATTAACAAATCTTAATATCACTTGAAAATAAAATCTAATAAATATATTTTTTGCAAATTCAAAACGCCATCTACAAATATATTATAAAATCTTAATCACTATAAAATATGATCTAACAAATAAATTTTTTTTACAAATTTGTTCTTTATTAATTAATTAATTAATTAGTTAATAATAGAATGAAAATTCAAGCTACAAAAAAATAAATATTAAAACTTAAAATAAAAATTCAAACAAATTACACGTGATTTCAACGTAAAATATGACTAATAATTTGTGATTTTTTTTTTTAATGTATTGAAATATATACAATTTGTAGAAAAAACCTCTCGTGCGAAGTGTGTGGTGTAAAAGTCGTAATTGGAACTAGGTTTCGTGTCCAATATGCTAAATTTGTTACTTATGTACATGAACTTATCAAAAAGCATTGGTCAAACATCCATAATTAAATTCATATCGCAATGACCATAATAAATCAAGGGGCTATTAAAACGACATGACATTGGTTTTGGATAGAGCATTTTTGTTAGTGGGAAACCAATGAAAATATGGAATATAGGAACATAGGACACGCTAAGAGAATGCATGTCAAAATATTTCCATGGTAGAAATCTGTCTCCACGTGTACAAATAAATTTTTTTTTCCCCGCTCTCTGAAGAAAGTTTAACCTTATCCTCAGCAACCCTGTAATAATAGAGTGCTAATGCACTCGACTATGTCACAATCATCGCATTCAAAGTGAAAACAGATGACTCATATATAATAATGTGTTAATAAATAAGCCATGCCGTCACACAGTTTCTGACGATAAGAAGTGGCAGGATATTCCTTTTTACCTTCTAGTTGTGGCCTTGGACACATAATTTTTCACATTTTGGACTCTTTTGCTACACCTGGCACATTTTGGTTAGCTTTCTCAGTTCAAACTCTTCCTTACTTGTATGCTAACTTCATTGGGCCACCTCTTTACTATTCTTCATTTTATCCACCTACGTGTCCATTTCACCTCAAATCACCGTAACCCTGTAATTTTTGCTTACATGCTTCTTTTCTAACAATAAAATACAACAAACTTTCAATAAATGGGTCACAGGAATTACAAATTTTGGGTTATTAACATAGTGATTTGTTGCTGCTGTTGTTAGAATTCAACATTTGGCGTTATTTATTTTATTTTATTTTCCTGAGTATTCAAAGGCTTGTTATTTTTCAAACCTGTAACTGAATGTTTGAAGGAAAAAAACAAAAAAGAACAAATGTTGACACAGGTGATTTGTTACTTTCTAAGTAGAACAGCAGTTATTTTCCCAAGAAATCAAGTCTATATCATATTTTCTTCCTATTCATTTAATAAGACATGTGTTGATTTAATATTTGTCAAATAATTCCACACATTGAACAATGACTTTTTACTGCGTATATGTATACATGTAGAGTGTTAGGTTCAGCTGAATGTTTCCATCAATCCATTTGACTGTTTACAATAAAAATGCATGTATGGAAATTAATTAATACCAATGCCTAATCAATGCTTTTCCATAAGCATCCAAAGTTCTAACAAAAAAGCTATGGGTTTCTATAAACTAGTAAATATGACCCATGCTAATTATAGTAGAAAACAAGATGAACATTTTTATCGCCTAAAATATTGAATTAGTGTGCGCATTATCCCTTTAGTAAATAATAATTTAACTATAAAAAGGTTATTTTTTTAAATTAAATTATTGGTAGTCAAATTCCTTATCTAACAAAAAGAGGCTTATGAAAGAAGTGTCTTGAGCAACACGTCTCTTAATCTTACTTGCAATTTGGAATCTCCTCAATATATACAGGAAATTATTGTCAAGGACAAAATTTCACAGCTTTTTAGCCTCAAGGACAGACCTTCAATATTTTATCCTGAAGGACAACTTTCTGTAGGTATCAGTTTTTAGTTATCGGTAGCAGTTTTTAGGTATCAGTTTATAGTTATCGGTAGCAGTTTTTAGGTATCAGTTTTTAGCTCGGTATCAGTTTTGTTGTCCTTATGAATAATTTTGGAAAATGTTTGTCCTTGTGAATAAATTTTAGAAGAATGTTTGTCCTTGTGGCAAAAATATTGAGGTCGTGTCCTTGAGGCAAAAAATATAGAAATTTTTGTCCTTTAAATTAATTCCCCCCAATATATATGCGCGTCTTTCTCTTCTCTTATCTTCTTTCTTAATAATTCTACTTCAAAAGCTTCTTCTCCATTTTCAATTCCGAATTCTTCTCTCTTGGGTCTACAACTTTCTTGTGCTTTGCAATCATCATTTATTGTTAATTAATTCATTTCAAAGTAACAGTATATTTTAAACAAGTACAAGTGCAAGGATGGACGAGTCTATAAACTTGCCACCAGGTTTCAGATTTCATCCTACAGATGAAGAAATCATAACTCATTACTTGTCTCCTAAAATTCTCAATCAAAACTTCACTACGATCCCTATTGGAGAGATCGATTTGAACAAGTGCGAGCCTTGGGATCTTCCTAGTAAGTATATATTTTTCTTCCAAACTTTCTGTTATGTATTAATGTTTTATGATTTTATATTTATCAAATAAATAATTAAATATGTAGGTAAAGCAAGGATGGGTGAAAAAGAATGGTACTTTTTTTGCCAAAGAGACAGAAAGTACCCAACTGGAATGAGAACTAATCGAGCTACGGAAGCAGGATACTGGAAGGCTACTGGCAAAGATAAAGAAATATTCAAAGGCAAAAACAATACCAAGGTTCTTATCGGCATGAAGAAAACGCTTGTATTTTACACAGGTAGAGCCCCTAAAGGAGTTAAAAGCAACTGGGTCATGCACGAGTTCAGACTTGAAGGCACATCTGCTGAGGCCAACTTTCCTAAACCCGCAAAGGTACAATCTTTACACCAAAGATGTATTCTTCTGTGTGTTTTATGCTGTTTTTTACATCAAAGATTTAATTTTTTGCATGTTTTATGCAATTTTTTAATCTTTTTATTTTTTGCTTGAATTGTAGGATGAATGGGTGGTTAGTAGGGTGTTCCATAAGAGCAACGGAGCAAAGAAAAGTCCGATAAGCGACTACTTTGGTTCTGGGAGTTTACCAACTTTAATGGATCCGACTCCGTTCGTAAACAACGAGGATCTAATCAATAATTTCGACATGATGAATTCTTCATGCTTTTACAATGTTCCAGGATTAGATGATGCACAGAATTTCAATCAAAATTATCAACAAATGGGGCAAGTGAATGGTTCAACTTCAAACTACAACTACTTGCATCATAATCCGATGATGAAAATGGAGCAATTTCCAAAAAGATCAATGGTTAGTGATGACACCGGGCTTAGCACAGATAGAAACACAGAAATTTCTTCTGTCGTTTCAGGCCATGAGATTAAGAATGAGTTTGAAATGCCTACTGTTGGTTCAGTGTTGGATTTGGAAAACATGTGGAAGTTCTAAGTATGTAGATTACTGATGCTAATGTTTTATAAAGCCTAACAAAAAACTTGAAGGCGATGATGATGACGGTTGTTTTGTTTATGTACATAACATAGATTGAAGATTTGTGTTTTAACGTTATACAGATTTGTTAACTCATTTTATAGAGAATTTGCATGAAAAAACATATATTGTGTGGGTGTTCATTAGGTGATGATTACTAAATTCTATTCTTTTTGTCGAAACATTGTGATAAGTTATTCCTTGTTTGATTGCTATGTAGATTGGTTTATGAAATTGATCATTGTTCATCTTATTATACATGGTCCGATTTTGATTAGTATATATATGCAATGAGCAAAAGTGATGCAAATTGTTGTAATGTTCAAATGCACCAGTTAAAAGAGAGAGGCAACAAATTGCAAAATCAGCCATAACAGTTTACAGCAATTTTTTTTCTTTCACATATACTGCTAGTATCTTATTAGAATATACGGAATGGAAAGGAAAGAAAATGAATCAAAATGAAATTGATGAAACTGATAATGAGTTGTCATTCTCAAGTCCAAATATGATGATGATGCCAACTGCCAAACATGATCTAATGGATTCACATACATGATTCATGAATACCACATGGGCTTATCCCTATCACAATCTCCAACAGTTTTTTAGTTATAGTATTTTCAACTAGCTCTGCTTGTTTTGTTCTTTAATAGATTAAAACAAATTAAGGAATAAAGTTCATGAAATATTCTTTTAAAATTTATTTAAGTATAAAACGGCCCAAAAATCAGATTTTTGTTTGCTTTCGATTGGAAGTAAAGCGTTTACAAAAGAGGAGACTTTAACCACCTTGCTTTCAGGCACAGCCCCAGTTTCCATGCCTTAAATCTGGAGATAAAAGTGTGAATAGATAGATACTTAAAAAGATGGTAGTCTAAGGAAGTATTAAGTTGCTGGAATACTTTCTTATTTTAATAAATACTCTGCTGAAATGTACAAATATTTCAAATATTTGCCAACAAATTTATTTTCAGCAGTTTAGTTTTTTTTTAAAAAAATAAATAAAATAAAATAAAAATATTAATATGAAAGCAAATAATGAACTACCCTGGTAAGTTTTTGTTGTTATTCTTGAATTTCCTATGATGACGACGTACTAGGACGGCGCACCTCATGGATTCTGACATTAGTTGTTGTTATTTGTTGTTTTTAAAAGCTTAATTACGCGTTTTCTGGAGGAATCTTTCCTGCAATATGACTTGCTGTCACGCGTTTATTTGCTGTTAATAGTTAATCGATACTTAATTATTATTATTATTATTGTGAGAAAGAAGCAGCTTACGTTACTTTGGATTGGATTCACTTGTTGATTTTCTTCGTTTAGGGTGCATGTCTTTCCTTTCTTCAAACTAAACCTTTCTCGCCTTTCTGTTTCATTGTTACGTTAATTTTGTTTTTGTATTTGCAGATATTGCATATGAAATAACTGTTTCTATTTTTTATACATGCAAACAGTTTAATTGTGTAGGTTGTAAGAGATTATTTGTGGTATTGGTGGATGGTTAGAATGTTTATTATGGAAAGAGTCTGCTCCCAGATCTGTCATCATTCCTTAATTAAAGTTTTACTGAAAGTTTGCAATGCAAATATGTCTGACTGAAGAGTAGATCGTCAGCATGCTAATTCCTTGAACATTTTCGTTTTCAGTCTGCGGTATAAGCTAAATCCTTCAACAATACCCGACCGTCTTGTCGTTTTTTAACGGTCGCCGTAGTGTTTTTTCCACTGGACAATCACAAGGTGTTTTATGCAATTTTAGAATGTTTGGGAGTCCAAAATCTTCGAGGATGATAATCAATCAACATTTTATTGAATGGTCAGGGATAGTTAGAACGTAAATAAATTAACCACGTCCGTCTTCTTCTTTGGCATGAGAAATTCCATTAATCGATCTCTTTTTAAAGAAAATGTTAGACTGTGTTTAGTTTCCCATTTTTAGTTTTGAGTTTTCGTCCATATAAAAATTCGCATGCTGCATGTATATTGTCGAAAACGATCAATTTAGAAAACAAAATTAATATGCAAAATAGAAAACAACTTTTTTTATTTTCCGTATTTTCAAAAATAATACAAACACAAGAAACATTTCATTCCTCAATCGTTCTTCTATCTCCTTCGTCGTCCCTTTATTTTCCTTCCACCACTTCCATGATCACTTCATTTCTATCATATTTGATATACATATTTGAATACATAAAACCCAAAGTTCATTTTTAAACCAAACACTACCTTAATTTTTGATACAAAATCAAGTTTCATATTTCGAGAGTAGACAAGTCTACCAGTGAAATTGATCATTTATTATTGATAGCAGCCCATTATTGTAGCATTTGATCTCTAAATTCGAAAGCATCATCTCTCTTGTGCTCCTGTTTATTGTACAAATAAAAATAGTTGTCTTTATGGGCGTATGATATTAGGTCAAACCATGTTAAATCCATTGTTCCTATTTTATTTTATTTGTTTGTTATTTTGTTCATTGAGGTATCTGGGAAATCAATGTTCGTCTTTGTTGAATATTGTTGATAATTAATCGACAAGATAGATCTTGAGTGTGATATCCGTGCAACGGTTCGATATCATAGCTCATTATCTTTTTAAAGAATTGCCATCAATAATTGGTTATTCAAAGAGTAGAAGTATAAGTTTTAATAATTATAAAGTCATCCTATTTGATGTAGAAAGGAATCTGGAACCCGAAACTTGGAAGATTATGATGGTGGTGGTATGAAAGAGTTAGAAGATCCACAAAATAGCTCTAGATAAGAAGAAATTCAACGGTCTAGAAGACGATATTTAGAGAAAATGGAAGGGTCCTTGAATTCATTCATCTATGCCTATTAGAAGATGTACTTTGGATTTTTCACTTGTGAGGACAATAAAGGAAATTTGAGATACATTTTTGACAATCTACCAGGATAAATCTCTAATAAATCGCATCACCTTACGACAACAACTATATACCTCTAGGTTGAAATCGAAGACTACACTTTCAAAGCATATACCACCAACAGTAGCTTGATTATGGAGTTGAAGGTAGTGGATGTACATATCACTGATACAGCAAAGGCAGTCATTTAATGTTTATTACCTTTAGGGTGTACGATATTTGTGGACACTATAAATTGTGGAAGGGGTCCTATTAGTCTATCTAATGTGAAGGAAAACTACTGTAATGAGGTGTTGAGTGGCATGTTAGCTAGTAGTGAGAGTCTAACAATGATATAGCAGGCTTTGTTCATCGGAGCAGAGATTAG
Organism: Allium cepa; assembly: GCA_030765085.1. Lineage (NCBI taxonomy): Eukaryota > Viridiplantae > Streptophyta > Magnoliopsida > Asparagales > Amaryllidaceae > Allium > Allium cepa. The sequence goes on from CM060941.1 coordinate 835,565,028, forward strand.
AACTAAGTGCACCTTAGTCAAGCAAGTTATAGGCATCCTTCCCAATCTAAAGTATTGGAGAAATTCAACATATGGGGTCCGACAGAATTAAGGATATTCCCTAGGGACAATTATGTAATTTGTTGCATATATCTAACTCGATTATCAATCTTGTTCGAAATAAAAGATGTTTTCATTTTATTCTATTTTTGATATAATATGTTATATTAATTAAATAATTTAATTAAAAGTACATTTAATAGAAATTCCATAAATGGTATGATTTATGGTAGCAGTTACAAAGTGTTGTAAACATGAGAGATTTATTATAATAAAATTAAACATACCATTCTAAATATTTCTTGCAATATGTATCGAGGCTGTATATCGATATATCCGTTGAGACTAGAGTACACAATGCTCTCCAAATATTGGACAATGTATTACTTATAAGTGTTCGGGGCACCAAGCGGTTAGTACTATAGTTATTGGATAACTATGGAATGACACACTTGATAGTTTTCTGTTAGTTAATATAATTAATACCACATGGAAAATATTGATGTGATACTATTATATAATTCTCTTGACTTGAGAATACCGTCGAGCTTCAACGTAAAAATTCCATTTTGATTATTGTAAAATCGTGGCATGTCGTCTGTCCAATCTATAATTAGGTTGATTGTAAGCATTGGAAATGAAACACAATTCATGTAAGAATTTGTATTTTTAGTTACACGAGGTTAGTATCATGGTTAATTGAAGTCAACTCAAAACCAAATTCTTTTATCATAGCAGTTTAGTTAATATTGATTGTTATTATTGAATCAAAGACTTTGTGCTTAGACTAAAGAGATAAGTATGCACGATATTGAAATTTTGATTATTACCAAATTCCACGTCCAAGTGATATAGTTTTAATGAAGAGAACTGGTGTAAATAATTTTCACTACCGGTAATGCTTGGTAAAAGTAAAATTGAATTTTACCGATGCCAAGTAAGCAATAAATGTTGCCATAATATCACACCACTTGGTAAGTGAGATGTGAATGTTAATATTTGAATTGTTCAATATTAATCGCAGGCTGAATTTAAATCTAAGAGTCACACAACTGAGACATTGAATACTTGTAACTTCCCTCTATTTGGTTAATTATTTATTTTGGATTTATTTGAAAAAATAAAGACTTAAAATTCTAAATTTTATTTAGTCCAAAATTTGTATGGAAATTTATTTTAAATAAAGAAATAATATTAGTGAAATTTGGAATTAGTTTGGAAATAAAACAATTATTTTATAATTAATGAAAATTGAAAATTGATATTTTATTTAAAAAAATCTTTTTAAGAATAAAATAAAGTTTGGATAAAATGTCTTTAATGTATTTTTTAAACAAATGTAAAATGTTAATTTAAAGACTGTTCGAGTTACAACGCGGTTAAGGATATTGATTAATTTAAGAATAAAGAGACTATTACTATCTTTATCTAATAAACTAAATGAGAATTATTAATTTTTAGGAATTAAAAAAGAATTTATCTAATAAAATAGAATTGTAAAATGACCATTCTAATAAAATAAAATAGCATAATGATTTTCATTCAAGCCTATCCATATAATATTATATTCTAAATTATAAGAAGAAATGTTTAATCTTTCTATCTTTATACTTATCCATATAATATTATATTTAAACTTATAAGAAGAAAAGTTGAACATTTCTACTCTCATATTGGGCCACACTTTTATACTTATCCATGTAATATTATATTTTATGTTATAAGAAGAAAAGTTGAATTTGTCAACTCTCTGATTGGACCAAACTTTTCATACTTATGAACATAATTATTATATTTTAACTCATTCCTAAGCTTACATTCTTAGCTTTCTTCTTCTCTTGGACCATCCTTTTCATTCTTATCTTTATACTTATTATATTTTAACTTATATTCCATGCTTACCCTAGAATGTCATCATTCTATTTTAACTTATACAATGCTTATCCTTATCAAAGCCTATCCTAGACATAATCATTATAATTTAACTTATACGACTTTTAACCCTAAAGCAACCTTCTTTTTAAACCTATATAAACACATCCAACACCACTTCATTTAATTCATTCTGGAATCCAATAACTTAACCATTCATTGTCGTCTTTATATTTTTGGCAAAGAGCAAAATAAAGTGAAACAGTGTGAGTATAATCTTAATTTTCGTCGATTATAACAACTTTTTTTGTTTATAGTGAGTATATCCATCCAATATTATGTTTATTCATCGTTATTCGATTTTAAATTGAAATATGCAGATGTCAACTTGTTGTTTAGAAGTTCATGATGTTGTGCTAGTTTATTTAGGTATAAATTTAAGATTCATTAATGTATGTAAGTTATTTAATTTAAACTGTCCCGATGGAATTTTTCTATGTCATGTTTATAAATGTTTATCACAAATGATGCTTTAAACTGCGAGTTAATGATATGAAGCACGAACGTGATATCTATATAAAATGGGACATGTTACCATTTTGGGAATAAATGGTATATTGGGAGATTAAACAAATGAATTTAAGCAAATTCAATCGATGAAGCAAACGAGAAGAGGTGAGACTAATAGAAGCTAGAATCCATCCTAGTAGAAAGATTTGGGTTCACACCTTGAATCATGACAACCTGCTCCCTCATCATTTATTATCCAAACAATTTGATGCACAGACACAACCACGGTGACAGGCGTAATGCAAGCAGAAAACAGGAAAGAGTTAAGAGTAATCTCAATGATGGATACATGATGGAACGAAGATGAAGATTACAGCACAACAAGTTGAGTGCTAGTGGTGAATGTGAGAAGAAAGTGTAACTAATAGATCATGTCGGGGCACTCACAATGTCTGATCGGAAGGTATATGGATGAAAAAGGCTATGATATCGGTTCGAGGTAGAGTCTAGTAAGAGTGAATAATGAGTAAGGTTCATTAGTGATTACAGACCTTGTATATGAATAACTTGATAGTGAAAAGTCTATCGGATAGAGATTACAACCGATAAATGTGAATAGGGTGTGACTTTTCAGTTGAATAGAGTTGCAGCCATGAGTCACGATAAATAGAGCCGTGACACGTTTGTTAGCACTGATTTATGAAAATGAAATGCGGGCAGAGATTGCATGTGTGAGTGACATCGATGTGTTTGATTAAAATGTCATGTATTTGTACTCGACATCACACTTTTATGTTATACTATACACACAGCTAGATTTCTAGCCTGGCTCGAGGTTTGTCATGTTTATAACAATGCCTCAGGTCAGACTGAGGTGTTGTATTTTCCAAGTTAACCTCCTATTGGACATCGGCTTGTTTTGTACAGTGAGCAGTCTATAGGATATGTATATTAGAATAAGAGACTACCAAGTTCGAGTTTTGCAACCATCGCCTTGAGGCCAAGATTTACAGCATTATTTATTCAGAGATTTGATCAAGATGAGACTAACCAAGAAGCTATGGATATATATAAAGATTGATCCAAGAGGAATCATTACATGGACATTTGAAGTCGACCATTTTTGGAGTATATATGGCCTGTCAAGTTTTAGTGATGTATTTTTGATTAGTCCACGCATCAAACAAGCTTTGTGATATATATTTTCCATTTCCTCTGTGATATCGATACATGTGTCATTGTTTATTTATATTTGTTCCCGTTATCCGGCATTTTGATCAGGCTATATCCAAAGTGACTAGACAAATTAGACTCGACTATCATCAAGGCCAATAGCCCAGAGCGATGATTGTGGGGGCTAATAATCAAGTGTAGATGACAGTGCGAAGCCATGATCAAACGAAATCAAGAGATATGCTATATGGAAGGTTCTAAGCATGGAATATAGTCTAATCTTGAATAAGGATTGGGTACGATCCCTCTCTGCCAAAGAGATCTGATTACTTCAACTAAACATTGCAATTTAACAGAAAATGATCGATATCTCAAAATACAGAAGTCAAATAAGCATGAAACTTTAGAAACAAGAAGAAGAGACCCTAGGGAGTCCACCCTAAGGATTGCACCTCGAAAAAACAAGAGCGACTAGCCCTCTTCCTTGTAGAGGGATCAGCCTAAATCAGATATCACATGTTGTAGCAAAACTAATCAATAACTCAAGTTCTACTAATCCAATTGGGATGAAACTTGGAGGCTAAGCATAATACAATATGAAGAAGCTCCCATAGGGATCGAATCTCCAAAATCACCAACCATAGGGATCAGCCCTGATCCTTATTTCTTAGGATTTAGGCCATGTAATCCCTCCTACGGGACCCAATGAATCTGGAGAGCCTTTTGCCAAATTTTCAGAGAGATATTTCACAGTCATATTTTATAAATACAGACTTGATTGTTCATTTTCGGGGTCTTGATATCACTTGTTGCTTTATATTCATTTGTAATTAAGAACTTCCGTCTGATCCCTCTTGTGCTTGATTTACAAAGTGATTAACAAAGCTATCACTTCAACGTGGACGTACGAAAACAATGCCGAACCACTACAAACTGATGTGTTTTTGTTATTTACTTACTTCCTATTTCTTTATTACTATATTCTCTCTATATACATTTAATATTCTTCATTTATTCCTCTACTACAAATATCTTTGATGTTTCTGCCCATTTTTTATGCTTTCTCTAAGAACCAAGATTCTCAGCTTCATTTGGATCCCTTTGTTATTATTGGATTACACAAATCCAAGGAAGAGATCCAGAATTATCTTTAAATAGTTTATCCATTCTATTCAAATTTGCAAATTTTTAAGGAAAACTAACAACAATAGTTAGGAACACTAGATCTGCCTCTCAAAATGCAAAAGGAAACGAGAACGTCAACATCTAACAAGGAGGCTAGAACAATCTACAGTGGATGCCAATGCTGCAAATCCAGCTTATGTCCAAAATCCAACTATTTCCACCACAAGAGCTGATTTCTAGAACTTGATGAGAAAGCTCATGGACAACCGTCGATAATTGAACCAACAGATTCAAGCCAATATCGATCTAATGAATCAACTCAAAGATCAAAAACATGAGAAAACCAGGAGCGAGCTAACTCCCTATTCTACATTGGAGAGCTCAACTTCATCAAATAACTATTATAGGCTCAAATGTCGCAGAATCGACAGATATCATGCAAAAGCATCAAGACATCAACACGCAACTACTCCGGGCTGCCAGGACCGATCGGACCGGATCCCTCTATAAGGACCGGAGTTGATCCCTCCTTTAAAGGGGGAACCTTCCTTTTTTCTGATGGAATTCGGACTGAAGCCACCATGGTTAATTGGGATTTTGAAGTTCAAGTTAATGCAGACCAGTTACCTCTCTAGAATGATGATGATATGAACACATGTGACACGCATCAAGAGGATGTTGAGCTAAGAAAGCATGGAACGGCCCGTAGACATCGACCGGATCATTCACATAAGGTGGAGCACGACTGCCGCTTGGCCCCAACTATCTAAATGTCGGACCTGATGGCTATGATCAAGCAGGTAGTAAAGGAGAGCCAAGGCTTGACCTATGGTGATTGAGGGATCTCGAGAAGTCGTACCCCATACACTGACAATATCCTACACAAGGAGTATACAAGAAGATTCAACATGTCGTGGATGCCTACCTACGAGAGAAAAACCGACCCCAAGTAGCACATCATGAGATATGAATGGCTAATGGATTCCGCACAAGCCGATGATGCCCAAAATGCATTTGTTTTCTTATTACTCTCTCTGGCATAGAGACGATGTGGTTTATGAGATTACTCCACGGTTAATCTCTTGATTTGACGATTTGGCAAAAAAAAATATGGAGCAGTTCCGTGTGCATGCAACTCACCCCAAAGATGTAATATTAGTATCAAGCTTGATTGCGCTAGCACAGCGCTTCATCTCGTGCCATCTCTTATCAAATGGATGTGGTCCTCCGGCATGTCCCGATGAAACAAAAGGCGCGACATGGATCTGAAGGAATCTGCTGTCCTTAAATAGGAGGTTGATAGACTCAAAAGTAATGGGTTTGTTCACGATGCCTTCTACCCGAAGTGGGTATCTAATGTTGTAATCATGAGGAAGGAAAATGGAAAATAGTAGACATGCGTTGATTATTGGGACCTAAGTAAGGCATGTCCTAAAGATAGGTTTCCCCTTTTAAGGATCGATCAACTGATGGACTCAACCGTAGGACATGAGTTGTTATCTTTCATGGATGCGTACTTTGAATATAATCAAATCCCGATGCATATACCCAACCAGGAGCACACTAGTTTTATTATCAACATTAGATCGTACTGCTATGTGGTAATGCCATACGAGTTAAAGAATGCTGGAGAAACTTATCAATGCTTAGTTAACTGAATGTTTAAAGATCAGATTGAAAAGATGATGGAGGTATATGTTGATGATACGCTCGTGAAGTCACGACGATCAAGCGACCACATTAGAGACTTAGTAGAAATGTTTGATATCCCTCGATATTACAAAATGAAGATCAATCCTCTAAAATGTTCCTTTGGCGTTGCATCAAGAAAATTCTTGGGTTTCATTATCAATGCTTGTAAAATCGAAGCTAATCCCGAGAAGATTCGAGCAATTCACAACATCCAAGGGCCTAAGACTATCAAAAGTACAGTGCTTAAATGGAAAGGTTGCCACCTTAAGTCGATTTATTTTCATAGCCACTGATTGATATATTCCTTTCTTCATCCTGATAAGAAGAAGGAAAAGGAACTTTAAATGGAAATAGTAGTGTGAAGATGCATTCCAAGCTCTATTGAACCACTTAGAGAGACCTTCCTTCTTGTTAAAGCTAGTGGATCACGAAGACTTGTACATCTATTTGGCCATGTTGATACATGCTATAAGTGTCGCACTACTTTGCGGGTGAGTCCTTCTCACATTTTGCTTACCTTCTTCGCATATCATTTCCCAGTGCATAACTCTTATTAAGTTGAGTCCTTCTCACATTTGATAGGGAAGAGTGATTTGGTTTCAAAAATGCCTTTCATAGCTGGGGCGAGCACTTCATAGAGCTTGGGCGAACCCTGTTCCCCTTCTGGGTGTCTAATGACGGATGGGCTGGTTGAATGAGGCGAAAATTTGAGGATAGGGCTAGGAAGAGTTTGGGCAATTTTCTTTCTATTGGGTAGGGGCATTCGGGGAATTTGAGGTAGAGATACATGTTAGTGAAAAAGTTTGCCCTGCTCCTTAGGCTTAGGTTAGATAAGGATACTCCCCTAGGTCTTAGGTGCGATCTATTTCTATCCTTTTTGAGTGAGCTTGTAACGACCCGTAAATTTCAGTGATCAAAATTAGTTAAATTAATAAGATTTTTGTAATTAAATTTAGAAAGAAATAATTTTTTTATAATTTATAATAAAGCAAATGTTAAAAATGAAATGCAACCATGGAAATTAAAGCTAAGTATTAACAATTGAAATGAAATTTCGATTAATTGAAGTAATGTAAATTGTTATACTAGGCTAAGAATTGAATATAAGAAAACAAAGGCATATAGTGAATTAATTAATGAATTAATAATAATAAATAGTAATTGATAAAATCATTGTCTTGTAAGTAATTATAATATTGTTTGGAAATGAAAACTTATAAAAGTATGAATAAGAGTAAGAGTATTGAATCAACCAATGGAATAATATGTTGATTAATAGTAACTGAATGTAAATTAATGTAATAAGGTTTATGCAAGTTGAATAATAACTAATTTAGTACAATACCTATTAATTGAAACAATTGTAAGGTTATAATTGATTGAAATTAGTAAATGGAGAAATAAATTCAAAAGTTATATTAATTATGAAATAATACGTAAATGGAAATTTGATAGACTCAATGCTAGATAAGTAATTATAATAATCGTTAGTTGATAATTAAGTATGAATGTGAGTAAATTTGGAAATAGTGATAATTATTAATTGTTTACCCATTCATTTAATTTATTGAATTAGATCTAAATCAGTTGCAACATTTGTTTGTTATTAATAGCTTATAGGTGAGAATAAACGTAAATGGTAACAAGTATTGTAATTTAACCATTTATTTAGTATGTGAAATTAAAACTGGCAATCAATTGCAATAAATCTAAATTAAAAGTTATGTTAGTATAAATTAAGGAAAGAATTGGAAATAATGTCAATTTTATTTATAATATGACAATTGGTTGAATAAAAGGAATGGAAATAAAGTTTTATCAATATATTGGATTTAATTTATGATTATAGGATTAATTGCAATTAAATGAAATTAAATATTTAAATATTACATAAATGGGAATTTAGATGAAATGTGAGAATATTAATGTAACGGATTTTGAATCCAATGTTAATCTCATCCGTTTGATAATAATAAGTTGAATAATAAAATGAAAAGTAAATTAAATAGAATTTTTGGAAATTAAATTTATAATTTTGAATTTAATGAAATTAAGGTTAATACTGAAATTGATAATTAATCAACTCTAAATTGACGTTTAAATTTGTTTAAATCATTTTAAATGATTGAGAAATCAAAAGTGATGAAATTTGTCAATTATCGAATTGAAATCGAAAGTTTTATTTAATCAATTTATTTAATTAATGTAAAAATAGCCATTTTGGCCACTGACTCGGATTTCGATAAAACCAGTTTCATCGGATCCGTAACTGTGTATTATTGTAGGATTCCAAGTTTCGTATCGATCGGACTTTTCGTTTGATCGTTTGGGCTTGAAACGCATTGAAATCGATAAATTGAAATCAATTTGAATTAAATTGATTTTGTCATAACTTCTTCAAACAATGGAATTTGGACCTGAAACCTGTTCCATTGATTTTAAAATATTTTAAAACATCTATTTTGATATATGGGTTGACCAAATTTCGTTCCGAAGTTGGAACGGGCTTTTCAGGCCATTTTATCGTTGAACGCGTATATTCAATCTGGTCCATCTATTCTATTTCAGCTTTGTCTATAAATACCCTGTTATAAACCCTAATTATTCCTCATTGTCATTTGTATGTACATACAATTCCTCCCCACCTCCTCATTTCAATTACAGACAATTCCAAATCCAATTGCAATTCAAAAATCAAATTGAAAATTCGATCTCCCCCGACCATAGCAAATTATATATGGATTTGAAGCTCTCGACGAGCGCAACCTATATCTTCAATTCGATGCATCGTTTATACAAAAATTCAAGTTGAACCTCAGCCTTCCATAGCCTAGGGTTTCGACCCAACGGCGGATTCGCGATGGTTTAACGATCGGGGGGGGGGGGCAATTGAAGGGTGACGATGAGCAGCATCCATCGGTGTGGTTCGCTCATGCTAAGGCGGTCCGAATCGTCTCAATTTTGGGCGTTTATTACCAGCGGCGGTGGTCATGTTTCGACGACCGAAATACTCGAGGCCAAGCCTAGGCATGCGGCTGTAGGCGAGGGAGGCTCTGACATGGATGGATTTGGTGGTCGTGTCACGTAGGGGCGGCGAAGATTGGAAGTTGGGTTTGGTAGTGGCTGCCCTGTTTGATCGCATATTAGAGAATGGCTAGGGTTCGCTCGTTCACACGGTGATGACGTGGCTGTTCGGTGAGAGTTTGTTTTCCTTTTATTTATTTAATTCTAATTTAACAATGTTCAAATCTTAATAACTTTTGCATACCAAGTCCAATTCATGTGCGCTTTTCTCCGCTAGGTTCGTATTGGAATTCCGGATATTTTGACGCAAGTTTGAATAGATTCTGAGACAGTCCAATTTTTGGGTTTAAATTGGATTTAAATTCAATTTAAATTTGAAAGGTGAGTGTTTTAACCCACTCACAACTTCTAAAATTTCTTATGCGTGTTAAATTAATTTTTGATGGGATTAGAAATTTATTTATGCCTGTTTGGTATATTTTTATCACCATTCCAGTAAAATTGAAATTTATTGAATTAAATTATTAGTTAATTTATTATTGCATATAAATTGCCAGTCAAACTAATTTATTATTGAATATAAACTGCCTATAAATACCTGTTATTTATTATCTGTTATATATTGATGTTATTGTTTGAATTGGATGATGATTGTGATAAATGGTCGATGGTTGATATTGGATGAATGGATGTTATATTTTATATTGTATAAACTGCAAATTGTTATGCACTTTATTTCATTCCGGATTGCGGTTTGAAATGATATATAACCTTATTTTTATTTTAAATTGCGGATTGAAATGATAAATATCCATATCACTTGACCATAGGATAGAAAATTTTATACAAACACCGCGGTCTATATATAAAAATATTTTGAAATAATTTCTATGGTTTGTAAAGAAATATATTACAACGATCCTGATTTTTAATTAAAGTTAAATTGATAATTAAAATGAATTTTTGAATAAAGTTGTAGATTAATTTGAAATTTTCAAATTAGATAAGAAATTTATTTATTTGGACATTGATTTTTAAAAATTTAACTATGGATTTGAAATTGTGTATTTAAAATCTTATAAATAAAAAGTAATATCCCTAAAATTTATCAATTTAAATTAATAATATATTTTAAACTTTTGAAATTTAGATTGAAAATATATTGTAAAATCTCAAACAAATAAAATAAGTGATAATGATATATAAATAAATTCCAATTTATTTTGGGTTTAAAATTGTGAAATAATTGATAATTAATATAAAATCTTAGATTTAATTATGAAAAGTTATTTGTGGATTAATATGAAAATTTCTAGAATAAACAAAATTTTAGATTATAAATATGATTTTTGTTTGAAATGCAAGGGTAAGTATTTTATAAATAAAATTGAAATTAAAAATAAATGTATTAAAAATAAAATAGAAATTAAAAGTTTTGAGAATTAATAAAAGGGTTTAAAGGTATTTTCTCTCATAATTAGAAGAAAAATGAGTTTGCAAATGAATTCATAGCAATTGTATAAACATAAGTTTACATATATTTAACTTAAATTGGAATAATAATAGATAAATGTAATTTGTATGAGGATACGAACATAAATTTTTAAAGACAAGGGTTTTATACCTAAAAGCACTCATTTGTACAAGTGTTTAGGCCTCATGATGATTTTTTAACAAATGGCATCCAACATATTTAATTGAATAAAATAATTAAATTAAAAATTTCAAGAACTTTTCATCTCCCTATGCTCAATCATTTAATATCTCAGCCAAATCTTCATAAGTTCAATAATCAAAGATTGAGCAATTCCAAAACTTCAACACCCAAGAAAACAAATAAAGATAGAAAGAAGAAGGAAAAAAAATCAGAAAAGAAAATGCCATTCTCTTCTCAAAAACTCAAAGCAATGAAACATCTCATCAACAACCTCTTGCAAGTTCTTCTCAAAACAAAGTTCAATCAGAAAAACAAATCAGTTCAAAAAAGAAAGGAAACAGAAAAAAAGAATCAGCAAAAGGAATTCAAAGCAAAAGTTTTCAACCTGGAAAACAGAATGAAACCAATGAAAAAAAATGAAGAGCAAAACAACTAATCCAACTTCAAGCAAGATCAATCTCTGGTAAGTTTTTAAACTCTAAAGTTTAATAAATTTTTGGTTTCAAAATCAAGTTCTTAACACAAAAACAAATTCAGAATTTTTTTACAGATTTATGAAACACAGAGCTGCGGTTTTTTTTTTTTGCCAGAGGACGTGCAGTTTTCTTTGGAAAATAAGTTAAAGGCAAGTAACTTTTTTTTTCCTTTAATTTTTTTTTGAATTGGAAGTTATAATCTGTAATGAAGAAAGAGTTTAATACAATAATGTTCAATCAATTACTTGTAGGAAAATCAAGTCCAAGACTTAAGCTAATTCTGTTTTCAAGTTGCAGGGAAAAAGAAAACTTCTCTGTCATTCAACTGTAAGTAAAATAAATAAAAAAACTAATGTTATTAATGACTTAAGTATATGAACATGACAGAGTATAAGCAAAGATTTCTATTTGTAACTTGCAGATCTAAACTAAGAAAAAATTAAAGTAGGAAAAAGTAAGGGAGTTGCAAGCTTCACCTTCTTTTGATTTTTGCCAGGGAACTCTTCTATCTTCTGAAGAAAAAAAGGTGAGAAAATCTATCTATAACTTGAATGTGGATCATCCTTTGTTCTGTGATGATATTAATGTGTGATGAAGAGAAAATTGCTTGAATTGTTGATGAATATTCCTGCATGCCTGTAATTAGATGTAGGTATAGGAATGTATGTCTGTATACATACTTGTTCTAGTCCCAGTTAGTCTTTAAAACTTCAGACCATCATCAACAAAATTCCTTTATTCCTTGTCTATGCCTCAAACCTCTCCTGTGAGTAAACTCTACTCTTAAATTCTTAGAACTGTCTGAATTTTGGGTTGCATTTGGTCGAGGAGGTTATGAACTAAACTATGCTTGTATTGTTATGCCTGAGTATATATTTACTCTATGCACAATCTGGAAAACAGGTAGGGATGCCTCTGGAAAAAAAATAAAAAAAAAGAGATTGCAGATTTTTCCAAAAAATTTCAATTCCACTATCCCTGATCTACTTTGGCTTGTGGGGTTAAAACAAAATGGGTTTAAAATTACCATAACTTAACTTAAAAATATACTTCCAAGAAAAATATGAGATGGATTAGGTCTGGAAGAAGAAATGAAGTGAAAATTCAAAATCTATCCAATTTTCAACCTGCATGAAATCAAAATTTATTTACATCGTACAAATCAAATCTGAAAACAATGATTTTTAAAACTAAAATTGGGATTTTTAGTTTCAAACTGGGGTCGTATTTCTAAGATGATCGGAATAGCTATTTTCACCATTTTCTAGCGATGAACGTGGTGACGGGTGTTGGGCTTGGGGCAGGAAGTGGTTGGTGGATGAGGGATCACTGGAAAAATACTCACAAATTTTCTTGACGATCGTGGCGATGGAGAAATGATGGGATAAGGTTTAATGTTTCGATTTGCTCATGTTGATTTTCGTGACGATTTCGTCATCACCGTTGCGTCGAGTTGTACGGGACCGGGGGATTGGTTCGCAAGTCATCAAGGTAGCTGAGGTCAGAATCGCGAGGCGTCTGGTGGCCTGCGGCGGTGTATTGAGGTGAATCACGGCGATCGATTTTGTTTTTGGCTGATACTTGGTAGCTCGTATCAAATTTTCTGGCGAGCTTGATGATCTGGGAAGTTGTGGAGTTAGGTTAGGTCGTTGATGACTTTCGGTATCGATGTAGTGGGCCGGAATTATGGCGTTCAGATGTGCAGGTGAACGCGTGTCAGTGGTGCATGGTGGTCTGGGTGTTTCATGACGACTCAAAGTGAGCACTGAGGGAAACGTGTGATAGCTCGGGGTGTAACTCGAGTAAAAATCCTATTTTATCGAGTAAGAAATACTTAGGAAAAATTAAGATTGGAAGTTAGGCACTAAGGTTGATTCTCGACGAAACTTGAATTAAACTGGCAATTTCCTCGGGGGTGACTCGAAGTAGTCTCGGGTCTGCCCTGTTTTTGCTTTAAAATTAATTCTAACTTTTTAAATATTTTAACTCATGTTTTCAAAATGATGGTTTGATTATAGTTTGAATCAATTAAAGTTTTAAGTATGATACTTTTCAAAGAAATTAAAATTTATTAAATTTTGATACATTATTTCCTAAAGTTAATTATATTAATTAATTAACACTAAAAGGGTAAGTAAGATAAAAAGTTGTTTTAACTATCTTAACTTTTTTTTAAAGCAACTAATATACGAGAATGATGATTAAATAAGATTGGAAAAATATCTAAAGTGATTAATAAAGATAAAAAAAAGATTTTTCTTTTAAGTTTATCAAATATTTAATGGTTACTAAAAGAGTAATGACTTAAATTTATTACTTAATTGTAAGATTTAATTAATCAAGGTAAATTGATGTAAAATTAATTATGAATTAATTAAGAAGTAATTAATCAATAAAAGTAATTAATATTTAGTTAATTTCAATTAAGGATTTATTAATTAAAGCAATTAATTAAAGAAATGATCAATTACTGAAGGTGATTAAGACTAAATCAATTGTAGCTAATGATAATTAACCATTGATTAAAGATTACTAATGAATGTAATTATGTGTGTAATAAATTTAAAACCACACGATTTATTCATCTTAATTAAAGATGCTTGATTGTTATTGAATGCTGTGTGATGGATTGATATATTGATATGTGATGTGATGCTATGTGATGCTTTGTGCTGAGCTGCTATATTTGTGATGAATAAACTGTTGTATGAATATGAAAACCCCTTGTCCCGTAAAGCGACATTTGAATTTCGATGCGACAGGGAGTCGGATTCTAGTTGTTTATCCGAAACCCACATCGAATCATAATGATGAATCTTTGTGATTGATAAATTCATTTATCAACGACTCTGTGAATAAAGATAAGCGTTATGGGTTATACTACTTATCGATATGATTGAATCTGCGATGATTGATGTTGTGCACTATTGTGTAAAACCCCCTGGACCGCACTTACACACACACAAACATGGATTGCACGTGGAAATGGGTTAAGTCACAGATTTTTGAAATTGTTTTAAAATTGAATTTTTGAATCCAAAATAGTTTTGGAATTAGAATTGAAGCTTCTGAAAATGAATTTAAAAAATAAAAGTTATTTTGAATAACTTGATTGGGTTTTGAAATTTAATTAATTCGATTTAAATTTGAATTCAATATTTGAAATTGAATTCTATGATTTGGAAACTCTGGTTTAAAAAGGTTATTCAACTTATAAATGTGTTATATGGGTTTTTAAACCATTTCAAAAGTGTTGTTTTGGGAATTTGAGTTTAACCCAAGATTTCAACTTGTATAAATCCAATTGGATTTTTTCGAAATGAAAACTATTTGTTTTCAAATAATAAAAGCTTTCACATAAGAAATGATCTTCCAATTTTTGTTAAAATGATTTCAAGTCTAAAATGAAAATAGTTTTCCGAGTTATAGATAAATCTTTGGAAACGTGTTTTGAAAGGTATAAGTTAAATCTTTAATTTAAAGATTTAATGAGTAATCCAATTGAAATGGAAATTGTTTTGAAATCTATGAATGGATCTTTGTGAAACTGGGTGAAACTTTGTGAAATAAATCTTTTTTTTAAAAGATTTGAAATGGTAATTCGTTTAACCATTTGAAGAAAAGTTTGGGTTTTAAGTTGTGACTTAACTAAAATCCCACATCCATATGTTTTTAAATATAGCGCTCACTATTCGATTTAGCCGGAAGAGGACCTTGTGTCATATAACCCATTCCGAATAGTGATACGACGTTATGGATTGCATTTGAAGACCGGTGTTGAAGACCGGGTGTCTTCGAGAACGATAGGATAACCTGTCGATTGACTCTGCATTGAGTTGCTCCGGTTTAGAGTTCTCCCTAAGCGAAGGGAAGTTCGATCGGGATTGTGGACACCCGGATTTGCAAGGGCTTCTTCGGAAGTGCCTTCGTTTCTATTCGAACCCAGAACAGACTTGTATGGTTGTATGTCCGGCATTACACTTTGAGATATTAAACTGATCTCTATCAAATACATTTATGCTTGGTGACGGAGAATTTATTCTCTTTTCTTAACACCCTTCTCTGAGACGTACGAGCTTCGAGGTTATGTAGTTGATGGTTATCAGTTATAGATTCCCAATTTGGTAGTGTGACATGCTAAGTGCTGCTGTGTTTTGATGATCATTTGTGATCAAAGCATGGCTTCTATATAAAGTGTAGCTTTGTGGACGAGACTGCATCAGGACCTCACACCCTGGAAATGGTCGAAACAGGAAAAATGAGGCAAGGTTATGAGGGTCGCGCCCTTTAGGGTGTGTCATTCCCTTCTGGAAAAGGGTGGTATCATGGTATGGAGCCCAGATACTTACTCATGTGGATACTGCAGATCTATTACTTTGTGATTGCTTTGTGGTTTAGAGGCGCCTCGAATAAAAGTACCAAAGGACCAGGGGATGGCATGCTCGAGTAGTAGTTACGTAGTTATAGAGGTAACCCGACCTTGTGTTGGCAGATATCCGGTAAGGTTCTCGGGACGTCCCGCTAGAGGCGATCCCATGGACAGTCGGAAGCTCCTTAGCCTGGCCATTTATTGGAAATCCATTCATCCAATATGCACCTTGTACGGTTTTAGTTGTAGAACCTGCTATCTACTTATGATGGCGCCCAACTGTTTGGATGGTAGCTATAGTAGGAATAGTTCGGAATGTCTATGCTGGTTAGGATTAATATTATACTTTCGAAATGTTTTCCACTATGCACTAATAATAATATCAAAAATGGTTTTCGCGTAACAAGTATTTTTGACTATCATAAGGAGAAATCTCCTCCAATTCTGTGTTTGCATTGTGTGTGTGGCGGGAGGCCTTATGGTAGTTTCGTTTTCCAAAAGCATTGCGGATTTGAACTTTAAAAGCTTTTGTTGTTTGTTTTAAAGTCCAAAACTGTTTTGTTGCTCACACCGGTCTCATGACTGACTTGGAGTTTATTGTTCCTTTTCTAAACTCTGGGTGCCCACTGGTTTCCACACGGGCAGTCTAGAGTTGGGTTTTTCATATAATTCGAATAGTTGGAATTGATTTGATGGCCTTCGAAGCTCTTCGGATTTGTGGATCGCATTTGCTACACTTCAGCATCCGCAACCAGGCTTGCTTATCTTTGTGCAAGTTGATGTTGGTTCGAGCTAGCTTTGGATTGAAGATGGAGTTCTTGGAGTTTGTCATTGAAGTTATTACCTTTCCGCTGTTATTTCTTGTATCTCTGATAGTGTTAATATCTATTGTACAATTTTATTGTATTCTGTTGTATCAGATATTGTATCAAATGTTGCATATAATATATGTTATTATTTTTCTTCCGCTGTGTTGTACTTAATGTGTTATGAGCTCCGGCGAACCAGATTCGACATTTGGATCTGCGGCATTTGAATACGAGTGTTGTATTCGGTGCCGATTTTCGAAGTCCGAGTTAGGATTGCTACATTTGGTATCAGAGTTGAGGGTTGAAACTTTAGCTCAGGAGTATAACACATTAAGTAGCTCATTAGAGATAGGGTGAAGTATACCCTAGAATGAGCATATCCCTAAGATATCCGTTCGAATGCCTCAGTAAATTGTCTTACTATCCACTGATATTGAGTATGGGTGCGAGAAGTGGACGAGATAGGGGACAGGGGAGTACCACTACAAATGATCAATACCCTGCAATAGCGGAACAACTTTTCTCTATCAATCTCCTTTGATTCGATTTCAAATTCTTTTGAGTGATTTGTGATAGCTCCAGAAGAAGTTTCGGTGTGATGGTGGCCCTACGTATCGTTGTAGAAAATCCTTACTTCGTATCTTCATCGGTTTCTTATCAGCTTTTCAATCTAAACTCTAATGAATTTGAAATTTGGAATTGAAAATTTAAATAAATTGGAAATTTTAAATTGAGTTAAATTGGTTAACAAATATAAAGCTAAATTTGAATTGAATCGGTAAAACGATTTCGTTTAAAACCAAATTTGAAATTCTATTGTAATTTCTTGTGTGTATCAAAGTCCGAAGAGGGACAAGTTATATATACTTTGGGATATTTCGACTTGAATATGGAATCCATATCCAGTGTTTGAGAAATCGTAAAAGATTGAATCTATCTATCCATTCTCTAGGGACCGATATATTCTACGAACGATTAGTTATCCTTTCGAACTAGTCAATGCCCTTGCATATTCGTAGACCGATGGACCCAAATATCTTATGAAATAATTGTATGAGTTTATTCTCATATTGTTGGTATTCTGATTTGGTAAGCCAAATACAGAATTGACATCCAGTTTGATTTGGAAAGATATTTCTCTATCTTTCATCTTTTCTTTCTCGTCTCCCCCTTATAAATTTCGGGGATGAAATTTTTTTTAAGGGGGGGAATCTGTAGCGATCCTAATTTTCAATTAAAGTTAAATTGATAATTAAAATGAATTTTTGAATAAAGTTGTAGATTAATTTGAAATTTTCAAATTAGATAGGAAATTTATTTATTTGGAATTGATTTTTAAAAATTTAACTATGGATTTGAAATTGTGTGTTTAAAATCTTATAAATAAAAAGTAATATCCCAAAAATTTACCAATTTACATTAATAATATATTTTAAACTTTTGAAATTTAGGTTGAAAATATACTGTAAAATCTCAAACAAATAAAATAAATGATAATGATACATAAATAAATTCCAATTTCTTTTGAGTTTAAAATTTTGAAATAATTGATAATTAATATAAAATCTTAGATTTAATTGTGAAAAATTATTTGTGGATTAATATGAAAATTTCTTGAATAAATAAAATTTTAGATTATAAATAGGATTTTTGTTTGAAATGTAAGGGTAAGTATTTTATAAATAAAATTGAAACTAAAAATAAATGTATTAAATATAAAATAGAAATTAAAAGTTTTGAGAATTAATAAATGGGTTTAAAGGTATTTTCTCTCATATTTGGAAGAAAAATGTAGTTTGCAAATGAATTCAAGGCAATTGTGTAAACATAAGTATACATATATTTAAATGAAATTAAAAATAATAATAGATAAATGTAATTTGTATGAGGATATGAACATAAATTTTTAAAGCCAAGGGATTTATACATAAAAGCACTCATTTGTACAAGTGTTTAGGCCTCATGATGATTTTTTAACAAATGGCATCCAACATATTTAATTGAATAAAATAATTAAATTAAAAATTTCAAGAACTTTTCATCTCCCCATGCTCAATCATTTAATATCTCAGCCAAATCTGAAAAAGTTCAGTAATCAAAGATTGAGCAATTCCAAAACTTCAACACCCAAGAAAACAAATAAAGATAGAAAAAAGAAGGAAAACATCAGAAAAGAAAATGCCATTCTCTTCTCAAAAACTCAAAGCTATGAAACATATCATCAACAACCTCTTGCAAGTTCTACTCAAAACAAAGTTCAATCTGAAAAACAAATCTGTTCAAAAAAGAAAGGAAACAGAAAAAAAAATCAGCAAAAGAAATTCAAAGCAAAAGTTTTCAACCTAGAAAACAGAATGAAACCAAGGAAAAAACGAAGAGCAAAATAACTAATCCAACTTCAAGCAAGATCAATCTCAGGTAAGTTTTTTAACTCTAAAGTTTAATAAATTTTTGGTTTCAAAATCAAGTTTTTAACATAAAAACAAATTCAGAATTTTTTTACAGATTTATGAAACACAGAGCTGCTGTTTTTTTGTTTAACCAGAGGAAGTGCAGTTTTCTCTGGAAAATAAGTTGAAGGCAAGTAACTTTTTTTTCTTTTAATATTTTTTTTTGAATTTGAAGTTATAATCTGTAATGAAGAAAGAGTTTAATACAATAATGTTCAATCAATTACTTGCAGGAAAATCAAGTCCAAGACTTAAGCTAATTCTGTTTTCAAGTTGCAGAGAAAAAGAAAACTTCTCTGTCATTCAACTATAAGTAAAATAAATAAAAAAACTACTGTTATTAATGACTTAAGTATATGAACATGACATAGTATAAGCAAAGATTTCTATTTGTAACTTGCAGATCTAGACTAAGAAAAAATTAAAGTAGGAAAAAGTAAGGGAGTTGCAGGCTTCACCTTCTTTTGATTTTTGCTAGGGAACTCTTCTATCTTCTGAAAAAAAGGTGAGCAAATCTATCTATAACTTGAATGTGGATTATCCTTTGTTCTGTGATGATATTGATGTGTGATGAGAAAATTGCTTGAATTGTTGATGAATATTCCCGCATCCCAGTAATTAGATGTAGGTATAGGAATGTATGCATGTATACATACTTGTTTTGGTCCCAGTTAGTCTTAAAAACTTCAGATCATCATCAACAAAATTCCTCTATTCCTTGTCTCTGCCTCAAACCTCTCATGTGAGTAATCACTTCTCTTAAATTCTTAGAATTGTCTGAATTTTGGGTTGCATTTGGTCGGGGAGGTTATGAACTAAACTATGCTTGTATTTTTATGCCTCAGTATATATTTACTCCGTGCACAATCTGGAAAATAGGCAGGAATGCCTTTGGGAGAAAAAAAGAAAAAAAAAGAGATTGCAGATTTTTCTAGAAAATTTCAATTCCACTATCCCTGCTCTGCTTTGGCTTGTGGGGTTAAAACAAAATGGGTTAAAAATTACCATAACTTAACTTTAAAATATACTTCTAAGAAAAATATGAGATGGATTGGGTCTGGAAGAAGAAATGCAGTGAAAATTCAAAATCTATCCAATTTACAACCTGCATGAAATCAAAATTTATTTACATCATCCAAATCAAATCTGAAAATAATGATTTTTAAAACTAAAATTGGGATTTTTAGTTTCAAATTGGGGTCGTATTTCTAAGATGATTGGAATAGCCATTTTCACTATTTTTCGACGATGAACGTGGTGAGGGGTGTTGGGCTTGGGACAGGAAGTGGTTGGTGGATGCGGGATCACTAGAAAAATACTCGCAAATTTTCTTGACGATCGTGGCGATGGCAAAATGATGGGATAAGGTTTAATGTTTCGATTTGGTCATGTTGATTTTCGTGACGGTTTCATCATCACCGTTGCGTCGAGTTGTACGGGACCGGGGGAATAGGTTCGCGTGTCATCAAGGTAGCTGAGGTCAGAAGCACGAGGCGTTTGGTGGCATGCGGTGGTGTATCGAGGTGAATCACGACGATCAGTTTTGTTTTTGGCTGATACTTGGTAGCTCGTATCAAATTTTCTGGCGAGCTTGATGATCTGGGAAGTTGTGGAGTTAGGGAAGGTCGTTGATGACTTATCAGCGTCGATGTAGTGGGCCAGAACTATGGCATTCAGATGTGCAGGTGAACGCGTGTCAGTGGTGAATGGTGGTCTGGGTGTTTCGTGACGACTCGAAGTAAGCGTCGATGGAAACGTGTGATAGCTCAGGGTGTAACTCGAGTAAAAATTCTAATTTATCGGGTAAGTAATACTTAGGAAAAATTAAGATTGGAAGTTAGGCACTCGGGTTGATTCTCTACGAAACTCGAAGTAAACTGGCAATTTCCTCGGGGGTGGCTCGAAGTAGTCTCGGGTCTGCCCTGTTTTTGCTTTAAAATTAATTCTAATTTTTTAAACATTTTAACTCATGTTTTCAAAATGATGGTTTGATTATAGTTTGAATCAATTAAAGTTTTAAGTATGATACTTTTCAAAGAAATTAAAATTTATTAAATTTTGATACATTATTTTCTAAAGTTAATTATATTAATTAATTAACACTAAAAGGGTAAGTAAGATAAAAAGTTATTTTAACTATCTTAACTTTTTTTTAAAGCAACTTATATATGAGAATGATGATTAAATAAGATTGGAAAAATATCTAAAGTGATTATAAAGATAAAAAAAAGATTTTTCTTTTAAGTTTATCAAATATTCAATGGTTACTAAAAGGGTAATTACTTAAATTTATCACTTAATATTAAAGATTTAATTAATCAAGGTAAATTAATGTAAAATTATTTATGAATTAGTTAAGAAGTAATTAATCAATAAAAGTAATTAAGATTTAGTTAATTACAATTAAGGATTTATTAATTAAAGCAATTAATTAAAGAAATGATTTATTATTGAAGGTGATTAAGACTAAATCAATTGTAGCTTATGATAATTAACCATTGATTAAAGATTACTAATGAAAGTAATTATGTGTGTAATAAATTTAAAACCACACGATTTATTCATCTTAATCAAAGATGCTTGATTGTTATTGAATGCTGAGTGATGGATTGATATATTTGATATGTGATGTGATGCTATGAGATGCTTTGTGCCGAGCTGCTATATTTGTGATGAATAAACTGTTGTATGAATATGAAAACCCCTTGTCCCGTAAAATGACATTTGAATTTCTTTGCGATAGGAGTCGGATTCTAGTTGGTTATCCAAAACCCACATCGAATCATAATAATAAATCTTTGTGATTGATAAATTCATTTATCAATGACTTTGTGAATAAAGATAAGCGTTATGGGTTATACCGCTTATCGATATGATTGAATCTGTGATGATTGATGTTGTGCACTATTGTGTAAAACCCCCTAGACCACACTTACACACACAAAAACATGGATTGCACGTGGAAATGGGTTAAGTCACAGATTTTTGAAATTGTTTTGAAATTGAATTTTTGAATCCGAAATAAATTTGGAATTAGAATTAAAGCTTTTGAAAATGAATTTCAAAAATAAAAGTTATTTTGAATAACTTGATTGGGTTTTGAAATTTAAATAATTTGATTTAAATTTGAATTCAATATTTGAAATTGAATTCTATGATTTGGAAACTCTGGTTTAAAAAGGTTATTCAACTTATAAATGTGTTATATGGGTTTTTAAACCATTTCAAAAGTGTTGTTGTGGGAATTTGAGTTCAACCCAAGATTTTAACTTGTATAAATCCAATTGGATTTTTTCGAAATGAAAACTATTTGTTTTCAAATAATAAAAGCTTTCACATAAGAAATGAACTTCCAGTTTTTGTTAAAAGGTTCAAGCCTGAAATGAAAATAGTTTCCGAGTTATAGATAAATCTTCAGAAACGTGCTTTGAAAGCTATAAATTAAATCTTTAATTTAAAGATTTAATGAGTAATCCAATTGAAATGGAAATTGTTTTGAAATCTATGAATGGATCTTTGTGAAACTGGGTGAAACTTTGTGAAATAAATCTTTTTGTTAAAAGATTTGAAATGGTAATTTGTTTAACCATTTGAAGAAAAGTTTTGGGTTTTAAGTTGTGACTTAAATGAAATCCCATATCCATATGTTTTTAAATATGGCGCTCACTATTCGGTTTAACTGGAGAGGACCTTGTGTCATATAACCCATTCCGAATAGTGATACGATGTTATGGATTGCATTTGAAGGCCGATGTTGAAGACCGGGTGTCTTCGAGAACGATAGGATAACCTGTCGATTGAATCTGCACCGAGTTGCTCCGGTATAGAGTTCTCCCTAAGTGACGGGAAGTCCGATCAGGATTGTGGATACCGGATTTGCAAGGACTTCTTCGGAAGTGCCTTCGGTTCTGTTCGAACCCGGAACAGACTTGTATGGTTGTATGTCTGACATTACACTTTGAGATATTAAACTGATCTCTATCACATACATTTCTGCTTGGTGGCAGAGAATTTATTCTCTTTGCTTAACACCCTTCTCTGAGACGTAAGAGCTCAGAGATTATGTAGTTGATGGTTATCAGTGATATATTCCCAATTTGGTAGTGTGACATGCTAAGTGCTGCTGTGTGTTGATGATTATTTGTTGATCATTTGTGATCAAAGCATGGCTTTTGTAAAAAGCATAGCTTTGTGGATGAGACTGCATAAGGACCTCACACCCCGGAAGTGGTCGAAACAGGAAAGATGCGGCAAGGTTATGAGGGTCGCGCCCTTTAGGGTGTGTCATTCTCTTCTGGAAAAGGGTGGTATCATGGTATGGAGCCCGGATACTTACTTATGTGGATACTGCAGATCTATTACTTTGTGATTGCTTTGTGGTTTAGAGGTGCCTCGGATAAAGGTCCCAAAGGACCGGGGGATGGCATGCTTGAGTAGCAGTTACCTAGTTACCGAGGTAACCCGGCCTTGTGTTGGCAGAGATCCGGTTAGGTTCTCAGGACGTCTCGCCAGAGGTGATCCCATGGACAGTAGGAAGTTCCTTAGCCTGACCATTTGTTGGAAATCCATTCATCCAATACGCGCCTTGTACGGTTTTAGTTGTAGAACCTGCCATCTACTTTTGGTGGCGCCCCACTGTTTGGATGGTAGCTATAGTAGGCATAGTTTGGAATGTCTATACTGGCTAGGATTAATATTATACTTTCGAAATGTTTTCCACTATGCACTAATAATAATATCAAAATTGGTTTTTGTGTATCAAGCATTTTTGACTATCAGAAGGAGAAATCTCCTTCAATTCTGCGTTTGCATTGTGTGTGTGGCAGGAGGCCTTATGGTAGTTTCATTTTCCAAAAGCATTGCGGATTTGAACTATAAAAGCTTTTGTTTTTTGTTTTAAAGTCCCAAACTGTTTTGTTTGCTCACACCAGTCCCATGACTGACCTGGAGTTTATTGTTCCTTTCCTAAACTCTAGGTGCCCACTGTCTTCCACACGGGCAGTCTAGAGTTAGGTTTTTCAGATAATTCGAATAGTAGGAATTGATTCGATGGCCTTCAAAGCTCTTCAGATTTGTGGATCACATTTGCTACACTTCAGCATCCACAACCAGGCTTGCTTATCTTTGTACAACTTGATGTTGGTTCGATCTAGCTTTGGATTGAAGATGGAGTTCTTGGAGTTTGTCATTGAAGTTATTATCTTTCCGCTGCTATTTCTTTTAACTTTGATAGTGTTGATATCTATTGTACCATTCTATTGTATTCTGTTGTATCAAATACTGTATCGAATGTTGTATATAATATATGTTATTCTTTTTCTTCCGCTGTGTTGTACTTAATGTGTTATAAGCTCCGCGAACCAGATTTGATGTTTGGATCTACGGCATTTAAATACGAATGTCGTATTCGTTGCCGATTTTCGAAGGCCGAGTTAGGATCGCTACATATATAGGTTATATAAATATTGATTTTAGATGTTATATAAATGTTATTTTATTATTGATTTTTAGCTATCTATAAAATTGTTTGAAATGTAAAATAAGTTAAATAATGAAGTTTGATTGTTTTTATATAATATGATTTAAGTATCTGTTAAATTTTATTGTATATAGAGTGTATAATGACTTAAATAACATTGAGGTTGGAAGATAAATATGAAATTGATCTGGATTAAATTATTTAAGAATTTTTCTCGAATAAATTTGATTTGAAATTTAAATAAGATTGAGATTTTAAAGGGTATGATTTTTATAACTTGATTTTTGTTTAGAGTCATTTAAATGAATATCAAGTTGATATAAATAAATTTATCAAGTTAAATAAATTGAAAGAAGATCCATTTATTTGAAGTTAAAAGTTTTACTTAAATGATATTGGATTATTAAGTAAACATTTCAAATCTAAATAATAGAATCTAAATTTGATATATTTGGAAATTATCAAAGAATTGGTTTTGAAATAGTGGAATAATTAAAGCTTTGAAATATAGGTTAATTGAAATGGGTTATTTGGGGTTTCAAATCTGTATTAGGAATTGATGTGTGAAATTGAAGAAGCTACTTTATTATATAAATTAATTTAATATTTAAGCCATTTAAGTGGTGTAATTATGTTTCAAAGTATGAGTTTTCAAAGTATTATGATTTGAAAGTGTTATACTTCAAGTGTTTTGTTTTCGAAGTGTTATAACTTTGAGGTGCTATGATTTTGGAAAAAAGATATATTTGGAATAAAAATGATATTTATTGATTTGGGTTTTTATAAAAATGATATCATAATGATTTGGTTTTTGGAAGGGAAATGATATCGTATTTATATGGTTTCAAAATGGATATTATATTCTGGGTTTGAAGTATAAATTATTTTGAAATGACCGCGGTGTTATAATAACATTTGTTTGTTAAAGAGACCGGGATCAGAGGTTGTCATACTCTTTGCCAACTCAGAAAACTACTTTAACAACCGTGCACGTGGTGGAGATTTCAGAATGAAATAGGATGGTGGTGGAGTTTCCTTTGAGGTATATACGTGGACCCGACTCCCGTGAGTTGGCATAAGGTGGCTAAAACAGGAGCGATTCCGGGCTAGTGAGGTAGCCCCTATTATCGGACATATCCCTTCAATATTATACTCTGACTTTTGGATTGATTCGGTGGCCACTTTTGATTTTTTTGATTTGGGGGTATGGCTCGAGGTGGGCAGTAGCTGCGCGCTATGCGTCACCACCAGTCCGGATAGCAATTGGTATATCTACCCTGGCATCGCCAAATTGTGCCGTGTCACCTACCCTATCATGCCTTGTACGAGTTTGATTTGTGTCGTACCTATGGAGTATCTTTTCGTAGTCTCCCGATCAGGAGATATGCAGGTACTGTATAGATTATTGGCACTCTTACATGTTAAGGGCTATATGGGTAACCCCTTAACGCTATTTTAAAGTAAGTTTATTTTACTAATAGAAATTATTATAATAGCGAAATATTACTACATAGTAAATAGTTTAACGGATTCTTAGGAGATGCGAATCCTGAGCATCTCTTAAGTTACTGCACTCACGTTAGACACTGGATAAGAGATGTCAAATCCCGTAAACATCTCTAACGCCGTACCACTCATATTATTTACCATTGGTTTAACTTACATAAGATATTTTAGTTCTGACTAGAGTGTTTTGTCTTTTCAATTCGCTCGGGTCATCCTGAGCCTTTCAGGATTTGGAGACCTTACTTCTGGAGGACGAGGACGAAGATTGTATTATTATTATTTACTATATTGGTCAATTGCATCACATTTTTCTGCTGCTCTATTTATTATTATCTGGTATGTGTAACTCTGATATGTGTGATCAGTATAATCGAATATTTTGTAATATAGCTTCATGAACTGTATATTTGATTATTATATTTTATCGTTCCGCTGTAAGATTCTATTTTGTTTTTCTTTCTCTACTTTTTCTTATTTACCCCATAACAATTCGCCCTTCTTTATGGTTTAAGTCTGACCTATGTGGTTTATCGCCGATTTAAAGCGTACAAATAGGCGTGATGTCACATTTGGTATTAGAGCCAGGTTTAGCAATAAACCTTAGCTTTGCGGGGTCTGACTCTTTACTAATAGGATAGTAATACCCTATGATGAGCCATTGAGCGTGTATATATGAGAGAGCGTATTTGTTAGTGTTATAAAAGGTTTTATATTGTGTTAATTTGTTCCGTTTTGTATTTATAAATTCTGGTTGGTGCATAGGATGCTATGACATCAATAGGGATTTCAAAACACTTAATAGGACAGACCGACACAATATTTGTTTTGAAATATAGGCGAATGAAATAATTTTTCCTATTATATTTTCTATATATATATATAAAATAAAGTTTTTATAAGATATATATATATATATATATATATATATATATATATATATATTTGGTTGCAATATATTGGTTGATTGGGTAATGAAACATATAAATAATAGTTGAAATGAGATTGAAAATAAAATAAATAAAAATTAGAAATTTAGGACTTAAGTTTCGGGGTTTGAATTTTTCTTTCGAATGAGTTGGAATATAATAATGATATTATTTAGAAGTATTTTCTAATATACGTATTTCAGTATAATCTGAAAGAATTGTTTTAAATAAATTTTGGAAAATAAATAGTTTTGTACTCCCCTCTCCGTCGCTGGAAAATAATTTCGGGGATGATTGCACGCATCATCGATATTCATTTTCGAGTTTCAAAGTGGGAAGGCCAATATAGTAGTTTTACGACAGAATTATTTTGATAGACAAATATAAATTTTAAATTGTTTCAAATATAATTAGATATATAAGTTGCAAATATATATTTATCTATTAATTTAAATTAATTTAATTTTTTTATCCGGTACTTAGTTCTAAATTTGCCGTTGATTAATAGTTTCAATTAGTGTAGCAAAATGGAATTTAACTAATAATTGTAACCTCTAAATGAAATAAGAGATTTAATGCTAAGATATAAAGGAAATTAAAAGAAAGTTGACATTTGTAACCTATGAAACAAAGGACATTATTATTGCACATTAAGTTAATTGAAAAGAAAAAAATAAACTTGTGGAACTTTTAATTACATTTTTAAAAGCATATATGTAACTTACCAAATATTAATAAGAAAATGTAATGGATATTATACAAGTAATAAACTTGAGGTGATGAAAGTATGTAATGAAATCCTTTTATAAATAAGAATTTGATGTTGTAGTGTTATAAACTTAAGTATAATTGAGTTGATGCTAATTAAATATAACGGAAAGCAGGTTTTGTAAGTAAGTAATCATAAACTTAAGTAAATAGGTTGAAGTTACTTCTGAATAAAATAAGATTAAAATATGAATACTAAAGAAATGACTATAAACTTAAGTTAATTAATTTACCTGCTGAGAAATTTGATTGAATATGAATAATATAAATAAATGAATGAAATGCAATGATTAGAATTTGGCATTATATAGATAGAAGAAAATGAATTGGTAAGTAATGAATAGAAATAGATAAAATAAATAATGAATGAAAAGGAAATTAGGCAAAAATGTGCGAAATGAATTTTGTAAGTATAAGTGCACATAAGTGAAATAAACACTGAATAAATGGATGGAAATGAAAATTTGCAAGAAATAAATGTAAATTAAATAGATAAGTATTATTTGAAAGAAAAGGAAATCAAACAACAAAGGTCATGAAATGAAATTTGAAAAATTAACTTAATTTATTGTTTGGAATTATTGTTTGTTTGGTTTATGGTAGTTTGGGCGATGATACTTTAAAATTGTTTGGATGTATGAATAATCTACGTAGTGTCATCTAAGACTGTTGAGTAAATGGTGCAATTAGTAGTTATTTTCCATTATGTACAGTTTAAATTTTTGAACCCGAATAACTATTTGTTTTGTTTGATATGATTGATTTGTGTTGATTTTATATAATGATTGTATGTTGGTTGCAAGTGATTGTTGTTTGTATTTATTTGTTTGTTTATGGTTGAAACGACTTTAAATATTTCATTTTACATAATTGTTAACCTTTTTGGATTATATAAGTGAAATACAGGTTATGAAAGCAATTGCTACTGCTTTTGGTTTCATAACTAAGCGTAATTGCCCGACCAATAGGTACGTTTTCGAATTACAGTTTTATAGCGCTATTATATTGTTTTCCCGTGTTGGGGTATATTATTTTGGAAAATATATGTTGTATATTGTAACGTCCCGCCTTTAGGCACGCTTTTAATCGACGATAAACCACACACGTCAGACTTAAAACATACAAAAGGGCGGATTGTTATGGGGTAAATAAGAAAACAGAGAAAGAAAAAAAACAAAACAGAATCTCAACGGAAGGATAAAATATAATAATCAATATACAGTTCATAAAACTGTTTACAAAACATTTGATTCTACTTTATACGATAAATATCAGAGTTCACATACCAATAAATACCAATGCAGCAGAGTGTATTGTGTAGTGGAATCATATAAAATAAATAATAATAATAATGAAATCTTCGTATTCGTCCTCCAGAGCTAAAGTCTACGATCCTGAAATGCTCGGACTGACCCGAGCGAATTGAAAAGACAAAACACTCGAGTCAGAACTAAAAGACCTTACGTAAGTTAAATCAATAGAAATAAATATGAGTGCAGTAACTCAAGATATGCTCGGGATTTACATCTTCTAAGGATCCATTAAACTATTTACTATGTAGTATATTTCGCTATTATAATAGTGTCTAATAATAAAATAAACTTACTTTTAAATAGCGTTAAGGAGTGACCCAATATTCCCCTTAACAAGTAATAGTCCCAGTAGTCCATCCAATATCATAGTCCCTCCAGATCGGGAAGACACCATAGGATACCACACGGGCTACGGGAGAAAACCAAACTCGTACAAGGCGCGATAGGGTAGGTGAAACGGCACAACTAGGCAATAACAGGGTAGATATACCAATTACACTTTCGGGCTGATGGTAACGCGTAGCCGCAGCTACCGCCCACCTCGGACAATCTACCGCCTAGAATCAAAATCAAAAGTGCCCACCGAATCAATCCAAAGTCAGAGTATAGTATCGAAGAGGAGTATCCGATAAAGGGCGCTAACCCCCTTGGCCCGTCGATCGCTCCTGTTTTAGCCACCTTATGCCAACTCACGGGAGTTGGGTCCACGTATTTACCTTACAGGAAACGCCGCCACCATCCTACTTCATTCTGGAATCTCCACCGCGTACATGGTTGTTAAAGTGGTTTTCAAAGTTGGCAGAGAGTATGACAACTTCCGATCCCTATCTCTTTAACAATCAAACGTTATTATAACACCGCGGTCATTTAAAAATAATTTTACTTTCAAAACTAGAATATAATATCTATTTCAAAACCATATAAATACGATATCCTTTCCATTTCAAAACAAACTCATTTGATATTATTTTTATAAAACCCAAATTAATATAATATCATTTTATTTCAAATATATTTCTTTTTCGAAATCATGTTGCTTTAAAATTTATAATAGTTGGAACCAAACATTTGAATTATAACTTTCAAA
The DNA here is from genome assembly GCA_030765085.1 of Allium cepa. Classification (NCBI taxonomy): domain Eukaryota; kingdom Viridiplantae; phylum Streptophyta; class Magnoliopsida; order Asparagales; family Amaryllidaceae; genus Allium; species Allium cepa. The sequence continues at coordinate 835,595,303 of CM060941.1, forward strand.
CACATAACTACGAAATTTGTAGCTTTAAAACCATAACTTTCAAAACTTAAATGGTTTGGATATTCAACAGTATGTAAAATAAAACAGCTGAATTTAAAATTTCTTTATAAAGTAAATAATTTCCACACCTTTACAATTTTATTCACTTTAAATTCAGTCTAAACCCATAACCTTTAGATTCACTTTCAGAGTTTGAATAAAAACACTTCGATTTCAATATTTTCAAACTTTGAGTATATAATAAATTCCAAAACTAAGGTTGGGAATTCCTATTCAATAATTCATTGTCCTATTATTTAGTTTTGAAATATTTACATAATAGATCCATAACCATTTAAAATAAAACTCAATTTATTAACACTAGATATTTCCTTCCATTTATTTATACTAGAATTATTCATTTAAAAATACAGATATAAATATCATACCTTTAAAATTCAAGTTTAATAAGTTTTACATCAACTTATGGAGTTTAATTTTTTTTAAATAAGCTCAATTCCAAATAAATTTCCAATTTATCTTCCAATCTTAATTGGTTTAAATCATTAAAACTCTATATGTATACCATATCTTAAACCTATACTTGACCATATATTATAAATTATCAAACTCCATTATTCAAATTATATATTTTATTTAACAGATTTATACATAGCTTAAATTCAAAAATTTAACTATATATGTATATATAAAATAATATTTATAAAATATCAAAATTTAATATTTATTAAACCGTATCCTATCCAAACCATAGAAAATCATTTCAAAAATAAATTTATATATATATACCGCGGTGCCTATATATAATTTTCTATCCTATGGTCAAGTGATACGGATATTTATCATTTCAATCCGCAGTTTAAAAATAAAAATGCGGTTGTATATCATTTCAAACCGCAATCCCGAATGAAATGAAAATGCATAATAACTTGTAGTTGATACAATATAAGTACAGCATCCATTCGTCCATCATATCAATCATCAAACATTCATCAATTTATCATCCAATTCAAACAATCACATCAATAAATAATAATTAATTACTGCCAGTTAATTTTTCAATAATGAATTAAATAACTGTTTAACTGTAGTTTATATGCAATAATAAATAGATTTAACTAGCATGTTATATGCAATAATAATTTTTACCAAAATTTTAACTGACAGTTTTAATGCAGTGAATAAATTAATTAACAATTAACTGGTAGTTTTAAATGCAATAATGAATTAAATAACGCATAAATTAAATGAATGCAATTTAACTGAGAAAATGATGAAATATATGCCAAACACCTACAAATAAAATGTTAAACACATCATAAATCAATTTAACAAACATAAGAAATTTTAGAACTTGTGAGTTTGTTAAAACACTCACCTTTTGAATTAAATTGAATTTAAATCCAATTTAAATTCACATATTTTGACAGTCTCTAAATCCGTCCAAACCAGTTTCGAAATCTCTGAAATTTAATTATGATGCTAACTTAAGAAACCGTGTGAAATTCTGATATCGTATGTGGAAGTTATTCGAATTAACAGATTTGAAATCAAAACTAAAAATATGAAAATATAACAACGAACCTACACGTCATCCATGCTTGTCCCCGTGTAACGCATGCTCCCGTAAGCATCAGAAACCCTAATACGCGATCGTCCCTACCAAACGTGGCCGCCACCATAATGGAACCCTAATCCTAATTTTTGTCGCTCCCTCGCCCAACTCCAACGCAATCAGGCACTATCATCGAACCACCCTCCACGAGCCACCTCTACCACGGCCGATCGGCCACCTCCGGTGCCCTCTCCAAGGACGCGCCGCCGCTGGCTGTACCAGCTGGTTCTGGCGATTTTGGTGAGCTTTGACGCGAACCAAACCGTTGGATCGACATGCCTCGTCTTCCTCTACACCCCTATGAGAGCTTCAACATATATTTTTTATGGAATTTTCTGGGGAATTTGAAATTTTGACTTTGATATTGAAATTGAGATGGGATCTAGGGTTTGCATCCATTGAAGAAGAAGAAGAAGAACTGATGAAATTTACGCGTAGATAAATGAGAATAGGCGGAGGCTAGGGTTTAGTAGGGTATTTATGGATAAAAGTGAAAAATGGACGGATCGGGTTGATAGATATACGTGCTACCGCTACGTGGCCCAAAAAAGCCCGTTCAGACCCCGTAACAAAATTGGTTAAACCCATGTATTAAAACAGGTGTTTTAAAATATTCTAAACGCAATGAAAAAAGTTTCACGTCCAAATTGCATCGTATGGAGAAGTTATGCGAAAATCAATATTTTCAAATTGATTTTAATTGATTTCAATTTCGATTTCAAGGCGTTTCGAGTCCGTACGATCAAACGACAAGTCCGATCGCTACGAAACTTGAAATCCTACAATAATTCACCATTACGGACCGATGAAATTTGTTTCGTTGAAATCCAAGTTAGTGACCAAAATGGCTATTTTTTTATTAATTAATTAAATAAAAAAATTAAGTAAATTAAATCAAATTTACCAATTCTACTTTAATTATTTACAATTCTTATCAGTTTTGGATTACTTGGTAAATTTAGAATCCTTTAAACAAATTTCTTCATCAATTTCATTGAAAATTCCCAATTTACAATATTAAGTTTTTAAATTTCAATTTATCCAGAAATTAAACTTAATTTCCCATGAAATTCAATTTATTCGGTTTTTAAATTATTTTATTCACTCCATTATCCCCAAGTAGATAAATTAACATTTTTTCATGGTCTATTATATCATTATTCTAAATTTTCATCCTAAACTCCATTAACGTAATATTTAACACTTAATCCCAATTGGTTGCAATGACCAAATTTTCTTAATTTAAATCCAATTAAATAAACAAACCTTAAATCCCATTCTTATTATTCAAACAAATCATTATCCTATAAACATATTTAACCTTTGGTTATGTTTTGTTACATTGATCTTCCAATTTCGCCTTTATTCGTATTAACTCTTTATTTCCACCTTTTGTGAAATAACTACCCTATCCAATATATGACGCTAAATTTATTTCCTTGCATTAATATACACCTAATTACATTAATTAGAATAAATATTATATTCCTAAATGTACTTCTATCAATTAAATGCATTAATTAAGGTTTTAAAATACTTTACATTCTATAAAATTTTACAACATTAAATTTACATGCAATTAATTACTTTACGTACTTTACGTATTAATTTCTCAATTAACATAATTTGAACTTATTTCCCAATCTATCAATTTCTATTTAAAGTAAATTTACGCTTCTAATAATTTACATTCACACTTCCGTTAATATATTATTAATTATTAGAGCAACGTTTATTATAAATAACTACATCATAATTACTTAACATTTTAATGAACTTTAATTCCAATAAATTCATTGACCAATTAATTAGGTAATTTATAATAGTTGTTATTCTACTCTTAATTTTATTTCCAAATAACGTACTACCCAATTACCTAAATTTATGAACAAATACCGTTACAATGTTTTATTGCATAAATCAATTTAATCCACTCCTTTATCTCTCATATGCAATTACAGTTAATTGTTGGCATTTATCTCCATACTACCGATTTGCATTCACTATGTTCTCTTTATGAATAAATTAGTATTCCATTTAATTCCTTAATTATTAACTTTAATTATTTGAAATTCAATTCAGTTATTATTTCATTAATACTATTTCCAATTTATTTCTTTCAGTATTAATTACACACAATCAAATTTAATTAACAAATTAAAAAGGTTTCCACCATTTCTTAAATTGGATTTTATTCCAATTGTCAAGAATTTATTTTATTTACCAATGCAACATTTAATTTCTAACATTTGCTCTAATATAAATTATTAGATTTTCATTTCTCTCTGCATTAAATTACAAAAATCAATTTAAAATAACAAATTAAATGGTCGAAATTTACGGGTCGTTACACTCTCCCCCACTCAAAACTTTTCGTCCCCGAAAAGGAAAAGAAGGGAAAAAGAAGAATTAGGAGATCAATATATCTTATTCAAAACATTAACTTTATAAACGATTAAATTTTACAAAATTAATTAATTTAGATAAAATATCTCGATTTATAACCATTAAATCTTTTTATACTTAAACTATTAAAGTTTGGAAAACATTTTCATAAATTTTCTAAGTCCAAAATTTTTACGGAAAATTTCGGCAGAGTCTCCTTTGTACGGAGAGGCTCGGGAGAAATATAATATCAATAATAACGATATACAACATATATTTACCAAAATAATATATATCCCCACTCGGGAAAATAATATAATAGTGCTATAAATCATAATCCGAAACGTACCTATTTGTCGGGAAATTTACGCTTAATTTATGGAACCAAAAGCAGTAGCGATTGCTTTCGTAACCTGCATTTCACATATATAATCCAAAGGGTTAACAATTTATATAAAGTGAAATATTTAAGTGGTTTCAATCACTCACAGCAAATCAATACAACAACCATCAAATTCACAAACAGCATACACAACAAATACAAACAACCATTTAATCAAACAAACAAATAGTTGTTCGGATTCAAAACTTTTAAATTGTACGGAATGAAGAATAAACTACCAGCGTATCATTTACTCAACAGTCTTAGATAAAACTAAATAGATTATTCATTCACCCAAATCCAATTTTAAAGTATCCTTGCCCAAACAACGATCAACTAAACAACAACAAATCCAAACAACAGTCAACTTAAATTATTATTAATTTCATTTCATACCTTTGTTGTTTGATTTTCTTTTTCTTCAGACAGTGGTTTATCTTTTTAATTTACATTTAATCATTAAACATTTGCTTCATTTATTTTTACTTATTACTTACAATTATTCAATTCCATTAACTCAGGTCACGCCAGTTCCCTTTTATTTCGTTATAACTATTCATTTATTTATAACAGTATTCATTTTCCTACTAATTTTATTTATAAATAGCTTCAACTGCTTACTTAAGTTCATTATCATTCATTATACTACTTCATTTAATTTATTTATCATTTTTTTATTACTAAATTCCATTTACAATACTTACTTTTCTATTTTGATTTGTAGTCGTTTCAATTTAAACTTAAGTTTATAACTCTGTACCACCAATTCTAATAAATAAAAGCAATTTATTGAACACTTTCATGACATACTTTTACTGTACAATTTCCATTACATTTCTTATTAAACATTTCAACTTTTAATATTTGGTAAGTTATATATATTCTTTTAAAGAATGTAATTGAAAGTTATACAAGTTTTCTCATTTCTTTTAATTAATTCATTGTTCAATAAATTTTTACCCTTTTTCTTATAAGTTACAATTTCAACTTCCTTTTTATTTCCTTTATAACTTAGCATTAAATCTCTCACCTAAATTAGAGGTTTTAATTATTAGTTAAATTTTGCTTCACTACATTAATTAAATTATTCATAAATGGAAACTTAAGAATTAAATACCGGGTTTAATTTCAAATTATTTTAAAATAATAGGTAAATATACTTACAACTCATCTATATCCAAGTATATTTAAAACAAATTAAAAATTTACTTCTGTTTATCAAAATAAATCTGTAGTAAAACTACTACAGTGGCCTTCCCACTTCGAAACTCGAAAATGAAAGTCGATGATTCATGCACTCATTACCGAAATTATTTTCAAATGATAGTAAGGGGAGTGCAACTTATTTCTTTCCAGAATTTCTTTAAAACCATACTTTCAAATTATATTGAAATGCTATATCAAAAAATACTTCTTAAATATTATTATTATATTCCAAAATTACATGAAAGAAATTTTTCAAAACCCCGGAACTTTAAGCTCTAAAATTTCCAATTTTCTTTATTTATTTTACTTTCAATCTCATTTCAACTATTATTTATAAATTTTATTACCTTACAACAATTCTATTGCAACCAAATGTGTATATATATATATATCATTTGTGAAATTTTATTTTATATATAGAGAAAATATAACATGCAAAATTATTTCATTTGCCCATATTAAAAACAAATATTATGTCGGTCTGTCCTATTAAGTGTTTAGAAATCCCTGTTGATGTCTCAGCGTCCCATGCACCAAGCAGAATTTATAAATACAAAACGGAACAAATCAACAAAATAAAAAAACCTTTTTATAACACTAACAAGTATGCTCTCTCATATATATACACTCAGCGACTCCCATGGGATATTACTACCCTATTAATAAAGAGTCAAACCCCACAAAGCTAAGCTTTATCGCTAAACCAAAGCTCTGATACCAGATGTAACATCCCGCCTTTAGGCACGCTTTTAATCGACGATAAACCACAACGTCAGACTTCAAACATACAAAAAGGTGGATTGTTATGGGGTAAATAAGAAAAATAGAGAAAGAAAGAAAACAAAACAGAATCTCTAGCGAAAGGATAAAATATAATAATCAATATACAGTTCATAAAACTGTTTACAAAACATTTGATTCTTCGTTATACGATAAATCAGAGTTCACATACAAATAAATATCAATGCAACGGAGTATAGTGTGTAGTGGAAACATATAAATAATAATAATAATAATAATGAAATCTTCGTTTTCGTCCTCCAGAGCCAAAGTCTTCGATCCTGAAACGCTCGGACTGACCCGAGCGAATTGAAAAGACAAAACACTCGAGTCAGAACTAAAAGATCTTATGTAAGTTAAATCAACAGAAATAAATATGAGTGCAGTAACTCAAGAGATGCTCGGGATTTACATCTCCTAAGGATCCGTTAAACTATTTACTATGTAGTATATTTCGCTATTATAATAGTGTCTAATTGTAAAATAAACTTACATTTAAACAGCGTTAAGGAGTGACCCAGTATTCTCCCTAACACGTAATAGTCCCAGTAGTCCATCCAATATCATAGTCTCTCCTGATCGGGAAGCCACCAGAGGATACCACACGGGCTACGCGAGAAAACAAAACTCGTACAAGGCGCGATAGGGTAGGTGACACGGCACAACTAGGCAATGCCAGGGTGGATATACCAATTACGCTTCCGGGCTGATGGTAACCCGTAGCCGCAGCTATCGCCCACCTCGGACAATCTCCCTCCTATAATCAAAATAAAAGTGGCCACCGAATCAATCCAAAGTCAGAGTATAGTATCGAAGAGGAGTATCCGATAAAGGGCGCTAACCCCCTTGGCCCGTTGATTGCTCCTATTTTAGCCACCTTATGCCAACTCACGGGAGTTGGGTCCACGTATTTACCTTACAGAAAACGCTGCCACCATCATACTTCATTCTAGAATCTCCACTGCGTACACGGTTGTTAAAGTGGTTTTCAGAGTTGGCAGAGAGTATGACAACTTCCGATCCCGGTCTCTTTAACAACCAAACATTATTATAACAACGCGGTCATTTAAAAATAATTTACTTTCAAAACCAAAATATAATATCTATTTCAAAACCATATAAATACGATATCCTTTCCATTTCAAAACAAACTCATTTGATATTATTTTTATAAAACCCAAATTAATATAATATCATTTTATTTCAAATATATTTCTTTTCCGAAATCATATTTCTTTAAAATTTATAATAGTTGGAACCAAACATTTGAGTTATAACTTTCAAACACATAACTACGAAATTTGTAGCTATAAAACCATAACTTTCAAAACTTAAATGGTTTGGATATTCAACCGTATATAAAATAAAATAGTTGAATTTAAAATTTCTTTATAAAGTAAATAATTTCCACGCCTTTACAATTTTATTCACTTTAAATTCAGTCTAAACCCATAACCTTTAGATTCACTTTCAGTTTAAATAAAAACACTTCGATTTCAATATTTTCAAACTTTGAGTATTTAATAAATTCCAAAACTAAGGTTGGGAATTCCTATTCAACAATTCATTGTCCTATTATTTAGTTTTGAAATGTTTACATAATAGATCCATAACCATTTAAAATAAAACTCAATTTATTAACACTAGATATTTCCTTCCATTTATTTATACTAGAGTTATTCATTTAAAAATACAGATATAAATATCATACCTTTAAAATTCAAGTTTAATAAGTTTTACATCAACTTATGGAGTTTATTTTTTTTTAAATAAGCTCAATTCCAAATAAATTTCCAATTTATCTTCCAATCTTAATTGGTTTAAATCATTAAAACTCTATATGTATACCATATCTTAAACCTATACTTGACCATATATTATAAATTATCAAACTCCATTATTCAACTTATATATTTTATTTAATAGATTTATACATAGCTTAAATTCAAAAATTTAACTATATATGTATATATAAAATAATATTTATAAAATATCAAAATTTAATATTTATTAAACCGTATCCTATCCAAACCATAGAAAATCATTTCAAAAATAAATTTATATATATATATATATATATACAACGGTGCCTGTATATAATTTTCTATCCTATGGTCAAGTGATACAGATATTTATCATTTCAATCCGCAGTGTAACGACCCGCTATTTTTGACCATTCAAATCGACACTAAAACCATACATGTCCGACTTGAATAATTCAAAATACCGAATTGTTAATTTAATTTGGCAAACTTAAAATATACAGTAAATAAATCAAACACAGATCACAGACACAGAGTAATATAATGCAGCGGAATAGAAAAAATAGTAGTTCATGAAGCTACTATATACATCAGAGTTTAAAATGAATACTCAGAATCTCTTGAATACAGAAAAGTCTTCAGTACGAGCCGATGACTTCTCTGAACCAGTCAACTAGAAAACTGAAAGCTGAAACGATAGTTGGATCTCCAAATGAAGCTCCAATCTCCAAAGGTGAGTCTCTAATGCTGTATTACTCAGTCTGACCCGAGCGTAAAGCAAAACACAAAACACTCGAGTCAGGATTAACATTCTTATATCAATAAATTCAACTCAAATGAAATATCAACTGAAATACAATATAACTTAAAGGATGTTTGGGATGTCCATCCTCTAAGGGTCCATAGAACTATCTACAGGGTGGAAATATACACTATTACACCGTGGTCATTTACTTAATTTATACCTCAAACCCAAATATCAAATTCGCTTTAAATAATCATATTTCCCAAGATAGTATTTATATATTTTAATAATGTATACAGTAAAGTACTTTCAATTTCCTTAACTTAACAAATCGTTTCACATCAACCCGACCTTCCCATTTAAATTAAATCCAATCTCAATTTATTAGTTTAAATCTACCTAAAATAACCACTTAAATCTATAATTCCCAAATTTGGATTTGATATCCCAATTTCCCCGTTTATTTCAATATGTTTCCATATTTTAAGTATTCAACATTTCAACTAAAATTTTCCCAATCTAGTTTTCTAAATAAAATTTCCAATCTAGTTCAAACTCAAATTTCACTAAGTTCGGTTAGTTATCTACATAACCAATTCAACTATCTTGGTTCCAAATACATACCGAACCTCTACACCATTTAATTACACTATGGTTCATAGCTTATATATAACAATTTAAATTTAACAGTTTCATATAGATTCTCGATTTTTACATCGTTATTATCTAGCCTTGAACCCTCCCTTATTTGATTCAATATCATTTTAGTGACCTTAAATTACATTTTACTCAATATTTCTTAATTTATTTAAACGTGAAATATCTCCTTCGATAAATTTCAAATTGATTTAAATAAATAAATCCTTATCTGAATACCATTAAAAATAACCCAAATTTATCTCCCAATCTTAATTGTTCAATATTATTGCAAAATTTTTCCGAATAAAATTTACATAGATATTTATCATGATTTATGTATTAAATCAAATCTTTGATTAAACTAGACATAATTAACTCTATCTTTATCATTACCCTTTATACATGTATTTAAGAATTTACATTAAATAAGACCATATATTTCTTATCACGTGGTCAAGTGTTACGGATATTATCATTTCAATCCGTACACTAAATGTATACGGGTGGATAGCATTTCAACCCGTAATTCCAAATTAAATTAAATGGAAACTACTTGGGTCTATCTTTTCAACCCATTTCAATTCAAAACAAACATAACAAAGGGAACTTGCAGTGATGACAGGGATGGTGTCAAAGTAAATAAACAGGTAATAACAACAATCAATAACAATTCAATAAATAAATCAAATAACCCCGAAATAATCGTATTAATTCGCATTGCTATTTGTATGATTACTTCTAGAATCTACACTATCATTTCATGTAGATTAAAGATTATTACATTACAGTTTTTCACTTGTCGTTCCTTTTTAAATTTCAGTTTTAAACTACAACAATTAATCCAAACTACGTTCAAAAGATTTAAAGTATAAAATTTCTATTTCTACGACAATTAAAGGGTCAAATTTAACTAATCAAATTTACATATGTCGGGGTCAGGTTTTAATAAATTAAGGTCCATCATATATAATCCGTTTAATTTGTAAACTATACTACCCAAATTAAACTAGCAACTAGTTATCACTTAACAATAAAAATTAACATCCAATTTAAACAACAATCAATCAAACAATCAATTATCAACCAATCTGTATTATTATCACATACATAATTAACCGATAATGGTTTCGGGTGTCATAGGTGAACAGATACAGATAATAGCAGTCATAACAGTAAAACAACTAACAGCAGCATATTTCAATTGTCGTTTCAATTGAAATCAAATTTAATAAATAAAAGAATGTTAATCGTGAGTGATTGCTCACCTTTCGAGGCTAAAGAAGATCGACAACAGAGCAAGCTATGAATTTTGGTCACGCTCTAGAAAATCGAACAAATCCAAACAAAATCGCAAAGCGAAGTAAGAATGAAAGTGGATCTTGACGTGCAAAGCTGAAAGATAGAGTTTGATGGAAATGAATCAGAATCGTATTGATATAATCGGAAAAGAAAATATAAGTTATAAATTATTCCCTAAAACGAATTTTCCTTTAAAACATATATTTAAATAAGAGGGATATATGTATTATACTTGTTCCAAATCAAAATAAATTTAAACATAAATTAAATTAATACGCTTTGTAAAATATCAGTGTATATACTCTATTTAAACAACAGACCGATGAACCAAAGATAACTAAATTTCTATAATATAAATACAGACACTTTGTATAAATTCAAACCCTTATGCAAAAAAATATGTACTACTTTACCAATATCATAAATTATCATGTTATGTTTTGAAATGTTACCAACTGTACACAACTGTAAATGACAAAACCAATATATATAACACATAGACAAAGCTTTATATGTATATATACTATACGTAAACCTATTTATATAAACCGACTTATATACGTATAAACTAACATTGATTTAAATACATCATATACACATATAAAAATTAATAAATATACATATACTTTTATCATTGACCGTAAGAGAAAAAAACAGAGATTTTTAACTTCATATACTTACAGTACTTTATTCCATGTGTATAATCAAACAGTCTTGCTTTATATAATATAATATATGCTTATAGATATATATATATATATATATATATATATCTATAGCTTACCTTGTAAACATTTAAACATAGACTCAAAGAATTATTATACTATGTATACATATAGCTTACAAATCAATATTCGTAACTTATAATATACCTTGTAACCTATTACTGTAAATATGTATGCTATAAACATACTCATTTTATTAAAATAAATGTTAGTCAGAGAATCAATATGGGTTTGTCCCTTCATATCAGTATACCAATATAAAAGTACCCTAGTCTACTGCAATATTAAAATTGAAATCCTTAACATAAAATATGTGTAAACAAATGTATAAAACATGCAATCGAATACATAAAATACAAATGCAGACCTAAATTGTATCAACTTATCTAATCTAACCTTTTTAAACAAACTACATTCATCAACTAACTGAATGCATCATATATTATAAACGAAAAAAAAAAAATCAAAATATAGATACAAGTTAAATATGTACATATATAATACTAACTTGCATCATCTACCGGCTATACAAGAAAAGGAGGGGAGGCGGAGGAGGAAGGAGTGGTTTCACGTGAAAAGTGGGGTGCAGACATAAGTGGAGAGGTAAGAAAAATAGAGAGGAGAGAAGAAAGGCTGATTGTGGAGAGAAAAGTGAATAGGAAGGGTATAAATTTGATTGAAATGGAAACGTACAGGAAATTAGAAAGGAAATAAATGAATGGAATAAAACGTATAGGAATTTAGAGAGGAAATAAATGAATGGAATAAAACGTATAGGAATTTAGAGAGGAAATAAATGAATGGAATAAAACGTATAGGAATTTAGAGAGGAAATAAATGAATGGAATAAAACGTATAGGAATTTAGAGAGGAAATAAATGAATGGAATAAAGCGTATAGGAATTTAGAGAGGAAATAAATGATTGAAATAAAACGTATAGGAAATTAGAAAGGAAATAAATGAATGCGTAAAGGACGTATAGAATTTTGTATGTTTCAAAATCAACGATACAATTACAGCAATTTTATTATTTGGCAGGTTATAAGTTTTATATTTATTTATTTCCTAGATCTCAATTCATTGCCTATTATATTAAGCAGATTTATTATTATTATCAAACGTTCAAAAATTTATCACCCCAAAATACAGAGATGACATAACAACACCTAGAAGCATAGATTTAGGAAATATTATTAAAACAATAAATTTGATTGGATGGCACACTTTGAATTTTGAAACGGAAGGGAATTTTGAACGAAACAAAATGAATGCACTATCAACAGTCACCCTATGATATAGCTAGAATTTTAAAGCAATTAATTTTGATGTTTGTACATCACGTCATCAGTTTGAAAAGGCAAGGATAAAGGGGAAAAAAGAATGGGCAAAGAAATGTAAGCAAACGGAAAATTATAAAGGCAAAAGATGAAACAGCTAGTCTTGTTTTTTTTTTTTTTTTTCAATGGCGAGAGAAACATGAAGATGAATTTAGGCAAGCATATATATTAAAAGCAGAGAGGATGGAGAGGTAATAAAACTTCAATAGGAAGAAAATATATAGCTTAAATTTATTCTGTAACCGAAATCATAAAAAAAAAGGAAACGAATATGTATAAAATAGGAGAAAGAATAAGGTAATATCAACTGTCAAATTCCCTGGATTTGAGCTGAGCAATTTGTTATTATTTTTGTCCAGCACGTTTCAAAGTTTTAATTGTAAAAGAAACGGAAATTGCCCATTGATTCATCAACGTGATTTAATCAAAATAAAAGGAAATGAAGAGTAACTGTCAAACGTTTTGATTTGGTGAATATTTACAGCAATTAAATAGTAAAGAAAATAAATGAGCCAATATAAAGTCAAAGAAGGCCACGAATAAATTTATTGAATACATTGAAAATGGAAACGGCAAGGTAAGCTGAATTCAAGGAATGGGGAAATCTATCCAAAGATTGAAAAATTTACTAAAGAAAATAATAATTTGAATGGTAGGAAAAAATGATAGCTACCCACTGATTTAGACCAATTAAGGCGATTAATAGCTTGAATGGATATCACGTTCAAATTTTGAAACGGGAGAAATAAAGTCAAAATTAAAGGTACCGTTACCTCGAATAATTTATTTTAATAGAATGTGTCAGTGCATGCAGTAGAGCACACTACTATTCAATATGTACTTTTCTTCTTTATTAGTAGGTTTATCACGTAAAAAGTGAGAATTTGAAATTATTTACAAATATGAAATATTTATTAACAGGGAGTTTGATTTTTTTTTATTAGTATAATGATATATACGTATAGGAACTTTATGCGTTAGTTATTAAGACATATACATTTAGGCATGTCAGTTATACTATACTATATTATAATTTATTATATTATCTTATATGTATGTTTGATTTTAATAAATGTAAGTTTGATTTTTTTTTTTATATATATGTTTGAAACGCATGTGTATTAAATTTATTATATTTGGATTTAGAATGAAAAATTTTGTTTCAAAATATTATTATCTAAAATTTCTCAAAAATCTAATTAAGTACGCTAAATAAAACCATTAAAAATTAACAAAACTTTATGGGTCGTTACACTCTCCCCCACTCAAAACTTTTCGTCCCCGAAAAGGAAGAAGGGAGGAGAATAGAAATGACTAGAAAGATAAATAGATTGAAAGACAAGGATTAACAATTTATTTAACTATATACATTTTATTTGAAATATTTATTTGAAAACTTCATTTGAAATTAAATTTTCTTTAATACTTAAAAAAGTATATTCAAAACCCATTGGAATTAAATATGTTAAGTAACACTTAACAAATATATGAAATTATTTGAAAACAATCTATTTACATAATTAGTTATATTTGCACAGAAGCTATTGAAAACATTAAATCTATAATTCATAAGTCTGTAAATTTATCTCGAAATACTTTTCAAATATTATCAATAAATTAAGAATCATTCTTTAAATATGTTGTATTTACTTAATAACTTCTAAAATATTTACAATATTTAAAACCTTCTATTAAACTAAGAAGTATATAAATAACAATATTTTAAAGATTATATTCAAAAAGGAAAGGAAGTTAGTTTCAGGAAACAGAATATAGGTGAGTAAATAAGCTGATCAGATAAGATAGCTTCAAAAGAATAGTATCGGGCATGAATGATAAATCTAGAACCATAAGAATTTTTTTTTTTTTTACTTCAAAATTAATATAGAATTTTCTTGTTGAAAATATTTTTGTATAAAATACTTTTATAATAAAATATTATTATATCGAAATAAATTTTCCTTTCGAAAATACTTTTATAACTCGATGTTTCAACAAGTTTATCCTCGTTCTTGCAGACTCTGGCCATGCGTTGATCAGGTGCAAAGCTAGAATTCTTCAAGTACTAAGTAGACTTGTTTCAACACCCAGTGAAAATACTTGAAAACCTTTAAAAACAGATATGGAAAGTACAATCCAAACAAAACAACCAAACCAAAACCTTTGTCCGATCATGGTTCGCAGATACACAATGGTTACGCCTGGTTCCCCCAGGAAACAATCCATATCCGTAAGCTTTCACATCCCTGCGAGTTACGCCATGATGACTAGTAGAGTGCAGGATACACAATGGTTACGCCTGGATCCCCCAGGAAACAATCCGTACCCCTAGGCAAGACTCAGCCAGGCACTTGCGCTACTATTCGCGACCTACACAGATTGCAGGATACACAATGGTTACGCCTGGTTCCCCCAGGAAACAATCCATACCCCTAGGCAAGACTCAGCCAGGCAATTTCGCTGTGCATTCACGAGAGAAAAAGAAACCATGGGTTACCCACGGTGGGAATACTCGAGTATTACATCCGGAAAACCGAAAATCAGAGAGAATAATATCGATAGAATGAATCCACGCTGTGGCCACAAAGCGGATATCAAGCAGAAGGCACTTTCCATATCTTTACTTGGAAAATATATATATATAGTACCTTTTCAAATACTTCCAAATATCGTACTTATATAAAGTCCATATGTATAGGATTCCTTTCTAAATCGAATACTTTCCAAATCAATAGTATATCAAAACATACTTACATAGACTTTGATTATATAAATTTTCTTTCCAAATTGAGTACCTTTCGAATCAATTGATTTCAAATCACTTTCATACTTATACAAATCCATTTTATATAAGTCCGACCACTTCCCAAATCAAGTGCTTAATTATACAAGGTTCTCAATTTCAAATCATTCAATATCAAATTTAGTTCCAAAGTCATATATGAATTCACCAAATTTCTTCCAAATTAGATATCCTAATTTCAAAGTTCCCTAAAATAATAGGTTTAGAAAATTATCCCAGTTTCCAGATTAAAATAATTCAAGTCAAACAAATTCATTTCCAAAATCATCATATAAGTACTGGTTTTAATTTTCAATTAAATTTCAAAACCCAATATTTTCCCAAAATCAATTATACTCAAAATGGTTTCCAAATTTATAATTATCCCTTTAAAACTTTTAAACTATCTATTTTTAGTTGAAATATTCAATTTACCTTTCTGAAAACTATTATTCAAAACTATATATATATTTTTTCAAAACATTTCAAACTAAATTTATATTCTTTATCAAACATTTTATACTCTTCGAAATTTCTTAGTTTTAAAATTTTTAATCTCGATTTGGAAGTGTTCGAACATTCAAAATAGTTAGGAAAATCAAATTTTAAATTCAAGAGTTGAAAATCAACAATAAATCAATTATTAAATCTGAAACTCGAGGACTGAACACCGGTCTCACTTTAAATTGTTTCGAATATATATATATATATATATATATCTTTTGAAAATATCAAATTATACTTCGGAATTTGAAATCATAACGGTTTTACAAAATCACTCGCATAGCGAGCTATTAAAGTGGCCTCTCCCCCACTCTGAAACTCGAAAATCAATGTCGATGATGCGTGCACTCATCACCGAAATTATTTTCCAGCGACATAAGTGAGTTCTGGACTTCTATTTTCTTGAAAACTTCTTCGAAATTTCTTCAAAATTATTGGAATTCTTTGGACTTATTTCAAACATTTCTTATTCGGAAAATACTTTTAAATCGTATTATTTATATATATTTTCCCAAAATCTTAAAACCAATTTCAAAATATCGGAATTCAATTCTCGAATTTCAAATTTAACCCTTCAGTTATAAATCCTTTTTATATAAATCACTTTCTTATAAATTTTCAAAATTTCAAAATCCTTTCAAAACCTTTTTATATAGAATAACATTTCTTATTTGATTTATCCTTATCGAAAACATTTTCACTTTTATATAAAGAATAAAATCATAGTTATCAAAATAATAATTTCGATATATAAAACAATTTCAAAAATGCAAACATACCCGATTTTCAAAGGATAATTTTAAGAATGGATTTCAAACAAAGATGGAGATTTAAATTAGAGGAACTCTAATCAATAGAATCCTGATACGAAGATAGACTCAAACAAAGTTGAGAAAATCAAATTACAAAATAGAAGATGGATATACTTTTATAAATCTCAGGCGACCTTAACTGGGTCAACCGTGACTTCAGGAATATAATTGATGCGGAATTCTAAAGCAAATCGACATTCAATTGCCAGAGATAGAATTCGGCATACCAAGATATAGCAGCATCGTAAACCGAGGATACAGAAATCTTCGGTGAATCAACGCCAATTGTAAAGGAGTTTTCACCCCCTTTACAAAACATTCAGTGGAGTTGTGAGATACTCCAGAATCAAACGAATATAAATAGGGAGAGACAGAATGAATTTCGAAACCGAGGGACATTCCAAAATTCAAAGGAAATCGAGTCAAAGGAAGAGATTCAACTCGAGCGAAAGTGATTCTGTAAACAAATTTACCGTATATGCTAAGTTTTGCCTAGAGCCAAAGCTCTGATACCAACTGTAACGACCCGCTATTTTTGACCATTCAAATCGACACTAAAACCATACATGTCCGACTTGAATAATTCAAAATACCGAATTGTTAATTTAATTTGGCAAACTTAAAATATACAGTAAATAAATCAAACACAGACCACAGACACAGAGTAATATAATGCAGCGGAATAGAAAAAATAGTAGTTCATGAAGCTACTATATACATCAGAGTTTAAAATGAATACATCAGAATCTCTTGAATACAGAAAAGTCTTCAGTACGAGCCGATGACTTCTCTGAACCAGTCAACTAGAAAACTGAAAGCTGAAACGATAGTTGGATCTCCAAATGAAGCTCCAATCTCCAAAGGTGAGTCTCTAATGCTGTATTACTCAGTCTGACCCGAGCGTAAAGCAAAACACAAAACACTCGAGTCAGGATTAACATTCTTATATCAATAAATTCAACTCAAATGAAATATCAACTGAAATACAATATAACTTAAAGGATGTTTGGGATGTCCATCCTCTAAGGGTCCATAGAACTATCTACAGGGTGGAAATATACACTATTACACCGTGGTCATTTACTTAATTTATACCTCAAACCCAAATATCAAATTCGCTTTAAATAATCATATTTCCCAAGATAGTATTTATATATTTTAATAATGTATACAGTAAAGTACTTTCAATTTCCTTAACTTAACAAATCGTTTCACATCAACCCGACCTTCCCATTTAAATTAAATCCAATCTCAATTTATTAGTTTAAATCTTCCTAAAATAACCACTTAAATCTATAATTCCCAAATTTGGATTTGATATCCCAATTTCCCCGTTTATTTCAATATGTTTCCATATTTTAAGTATTCAACATTTCAACTAAAATTTTCCCAATCTAGTTTTCTAAATAAACTTTCCAATCTAGTTCAAACTCAAATTTCACTAAGTTCGGTTAGTTATCTACATAACCAATTCAACTATCTTGGTTCCAAATACATACCGAACCTCTACACCATTTAATTACACTATGGTTCATAGCTTATATATAACAATTTAAATTTAACAGTTTCATATAGATTCTCGATTTTTACATCGTTATTATCTAGCCTTGAACCCTCCCTTATTTGATTCAATATCATTTTAGTGACCTTAAATTACATTTTACTCAATATTTCTTAATTTATTTAAACGTGAAATATCTCCTTCGATAAATTTCAAATTGATTTAAATAAATAAATCCTTATCTGAATACCATTAAAAATAACGCAAATTTATCTCCCAATCTTAATTGTTCAATATTATTGCAAATTTTTTTCGAATAAAATTTACATAGATATTTATCATGATTTATGTATTAAATCAAATCTTTGATTAAACTAGACATAATTAACTCTATCTTTATCATTACCCTTTATACATGTATTTAAGAATTTACATTAAATAAGACCATATATTTCTTATCACGTGGTCAAGTGTTACGGATATTATCATTTCAATCCGTACACTAAATGTATACGGGTGGATAGCATTTCAACCCGTAATTCCAAATTAAATTAAATGGAAACTACTTGGGTCTATCTTTTCAACCCATTTCAATTCAAAACAAACATAACAAAGGGAACTTGCAGCGATGACAGGGATGGTGTCAAAGTAAATAAACAGGCAATAACAACAATCAATAACAATTCAATAAATAAATCAAATAACCCCGAAATAATCGTATTAATTCGCATTGCTATTTGTATGATTACTTCTAGAATCTACACTATCATTTCATGTAGATTAAAGATTATTACATTACAGTTTTTCACTTGTCGTTCCTTTTTAAATTTCAGTTTTAAACTACAACAATTAATCCAAACTACGTTCAAAAGATTTAAAGTATAAAATTTCTATTTCTACGACAATTAAAGGGTCAAATTTAGCTAATCAAATTTACATATGTCGGGGTCAGGTTTTAATAAATTAAGGTCCATCATATATAATCCGTTTAATTTGTAAACTATACTACCCAAATTAAACTAGCAACTAGTTATCACTTAACAATAAAAATTAACATCCAATTTAAACAACAATCAATCAAACAATCAATTATCAACCAATCTGTATTATTATCACATACATAATTAACCGATAATGGTTTCGGGTGTCATAGGTGAACAGATACAGATAATAGCAGTCATAACAGTAAAACAACTAACAACAGCATATTTCAATTGTCGTTTCAATTGAAATCAAATTTAATAAATAAAAGAATGTTAATCGTGAGTGATTGCTCACCTTTCGAGGCTAAAGAAGATCGACAACAGAGCAAGCTATGAATTTTGGTCACGCTCTAGAAAATCGAACAAATCCAAACAAAATCGCAAAGCGAAGTAAGAATGAAAGTGGATCTTAACGTGCAAAGCTGAAAGATAGAGTTTGATGGAAACGAATCAGAATCGTATTGATATAATCGGAAAAGAAAATATAAGTTATAAATTATTCCCTAAAACGAATTTTCCTTTAAAACATATATTTAAATAAGAGGGATATATGTATTATACTTATTCCAAATCAAAATAAATTTAAACATAAATTAAATTAATACGCTTTGTAAAATATCAGCGTATATACTCTATTTAAACAACAGACCGATGAACCAAAGATAACTAAATTTCTATAATATAAATACAGACACTTTGTATAAATTCAAACCCTTATGCAAAAAAATATGTACTACTTTACCAATATCATAAATTATCATGTTATGTTTTGAAATGTTACCAACTGTACACAACTGTAAATGACAAAACCAATATATATAACACATAGACAAAGCTTTATATGTATATATACTATACGTAAACCTATTTATATAAACCGACTTATATACGTATAAACTAACATTGATTTAAATATATCATATACACATATAAAAATTAATAAATATACATATACTTTTATCATTGACCGTAAGAGGAAAAAAACAGAGATTTTTAACTTCATATACTTACAGTACTTTATTCCATGTGTATAATCAAACAGTCTTGCTTTATATAATATAATATATGCTTATAGATATATATAAATATATATATATATATATAGCTTACCTTGTAAACATTTAAACATAGACTCAAAGAATTATTATACTATGTATACATATAGCTTACAAATCAATATTCGTAACTTATAATATACCTTGTAACCTATTACTGTAAATATGTATGCTATAGACATACTCATTTTATTAAAATAAATGTTAGTCAGAGAATCAATATGGGTTTGTCCCTTCATATGAGTATACCAATATAAAAGTACCCTAGTCTACTGCAATATTAAAATTGAAATCCTTAACATAAAATATGTGTAAACAAATGTATAAAACATGCAATCGAATACATAAAATACAAATGCAGACCTAAATTGTATCAACTTATCTAATCTAACCTTTTTAAACAAACTACATTCATCAACTAACTGAATGCATCATATATTATAAACGAAAAAAAAATAAATCAAAATATAGATACAAGTTAAATATGTACATATATAATACTAACTTGCATCATCTACCGGCTATACAAGAAAAGGAGGGGAGGCGGAGGAGGAAGGAGTGGTTTCACGTGAAAAGTGGGGTGCAGACATAAGTGGAGAGGTAAGAAAAATAGAGAGGAGAGAAGAAAGGCTGATTGTGGAGAGAAAAGTGAATAGGAAGGGTATAAATTTGATTGAAATGGAAACGTACAGGAAATTAGAAAGGAAATAAATGAATGGAATAAAACGTATAGGAATTTAGAGAGGAAATAAATGAATGGAATAAAACGTATAGGAATTTAGAGAGGAAATAAATGAATGGAATAAAACGTATAGGAATTTAGAGAGGAAATAAATGAATGGAATAAAACGTATAGGAATTTAGAGAGGAAATAAATGATTGAAATAAAACGTATAGGAAATTAGAAAGGAAATAAATGAATGCGTAAAGGACGTATAGAATTTTGTATGTTTCAAAATCAACGATACAATTACAGCAATTTTATTATTTGGCAGGTTATAAGTTTTATATTTATTTATTTCCTAGATCTCAATTCATTGCCTATTATATTAAGCAGATTTATTATTATTATCAAACGTTCAAAAATTTATCACCCCAAAATACAGAGATGACATAACAACACCTAGATATAGCTAGAATTTTAAAGCAATTAATTTTGATGTTTGTACATCACGTCATCAGTTTGAAAAGGCAAGGATAAAGGGGAAAAAAGAATGGGCAAAGAAATGTAAGCAAACGGAAAATTATAAAGGCAAAAGATGAAACAGCTAGTCTTGTTTTGTTTTGTTTTTTTTTTCCTTCAATGGCGAGAGAAACATGAAGATGAATTTAGGCAAGCATATATATTAAAAGCAGAGAGGATGGAGAGGTAATAAAACTTCAATAGGAAGAAAATATATAGCTTAAATTTATTCTGTAACCGAAATCATAAAAAAAAGGAAACGAATATGTATAAAATAGGAGAAAGAATAAGGTAATATCAACTGTCAAATTCCCTGGATTTGAGCTGAGCAATTTGTTATTATTTTTGTCCAGCACGTTTCAAAGTTTTAATTGTAAAAGAAACGGAAATTGCCCATTGATTCATCAACGTGATTTAATCAAAATAAAAGGAAATGAAGAGTAACTGTCAAACGTTTTGATTTGGTGAATATTTACAGCAATTAAATAGTAAAGAAAATAAATGAGCCAATATAAAGTCAAAGAAGGTCACGAATAAATTTATTGAATACATTGAAAATGGAAACGGCAAGGTAAGCTGAATTCAAGGAATGGGGAAATCTATCCAAAGATTGAAAAATTTACTAAAGAAAATAATAATTTGAACGGTAGGAAAAAATGATAGCTACCCACTGATTTAGACCAATTAAGGCGATTAATAGCTTGAATGGATATCACGTTCAAATTTTGAAACGGGAGAAATAAAGTCAAAATTAAAGGTACCGTTACCTCGAACAATTTATTTTAATAGAATGTGTCAGTGCATGCAGTAGAGCACACTACTATTCAATATGTACTTTTCTTCTTTATTAGTAGGTTTATCACGTAAAAAGTGAGAATTTGAAATTATTTACAAATATGAAATATTTATTAACAGGGAGTTTGATTTTTTTTATTAGTATAATGATATATACGTATAGGAACTTTATGCGTTAGTTATTAAGACATATACATTTAGGCATGTCAGTTATACTATACTATATTATAATTTATTATATTATCTTATATGTATGTTTGATTTTAATAAATGTAAGTTTGATTTTTTTTTTATATATATATGTTTGAAACGCATGTGTATTAAATTTATTATATTTGGATTTAGAATGAAAAATTTTGTTTCAAAATATTATTATCTAAAATTTCTCAAAAATCTAATTAAGTACGCTAAATAAAACCATTAAAAATTAACAAAACTTTATGGGTCGTTACACGCAGTTTAAAAATAAAAATGCGGTTGTATATCATTTCAAACCGCAATACCGAATGAAATGAAAATGCATAATAACTTGCAGTTTATACAATATAAATACAGCATCCATTCGTCCATCATATTAATCATCAAACATTCATCAATTTATCATCCAATTCAAACAATCACATCAATAAATAATAATTAATTACTGCCAGTTAATTTTTCAATGATGAATTAAATAACTGTTTAACTGTAGTTTATATGCAATAATAAATATATTTAACTAGCATGTTATATGTAATAAATTTTTACTAAAATTTTAACTGACAGTTCTAATGCAGTGAATAAATTAATTAACAATTAATTGGTAGTTTTAAATGCAATAATGAATTAAATAACGCGTAAATTAAATGAATGCAATTTAATTGAGAAAATGATGAAATATATGCCAAAAAGCTACAAATAAAATTTTAAACACATCTTAAATCAATTTAACAAATATAAATTTTTTTAGAAGTTGTGAGTGGGTTAAAACACTCACCTTTTGAATTTAAATCTAATTTAAATTTAAAAATTTTTCCAGTCTTCAAATCCGTCCAAACCAGCGTCGAAATCTCCGGAATTTAATTATGATCCTAATGCTAGAAACCGTGTGAAATTCTAATTTCGTATGTAGAAGTTATTCAAATTAACAGATTTGAAATCAAAATTAAAAATAAACAAAATAAAACAACAAATGTGACGCCCCACCTCTATACCCACGCTAGCCAAGAACATTACGGTGAATGCTGTCGACTAGCACGGAGAATAAGGCTGTTGAGGAGCGACCATCCATGTAATTTCTTTGCGCGAGCACCGATATGTCAGATAAGATAACATGCATTCTATTACAAGAGGAAATCCGACATACCGACACAAACTCAAAGCTACTACACGGTGGCTATATAAATCCTTCGGAAAACAAATATAGAAATAAGCATAACACAAATCAGTCACAGACAATTCATATCACAAAGGCGGAATAAGATATGAATATTACACTAGAAAGTGTACATCAGAGTAGTGGTCTAAAAAGATCCACAATACCACAAAAGAATAGTTACTCGAACTACACAAAAGAATAAGTATACATTAAGGAGTCTATATCTCAAATGTATACAACAAAATAACTACTAATCTAAGTAGTTAACCCAAAAGTCAAGGAGTTAATCCTGGATGAGAAGTCAACCAGAAGCACCTGCAACATCTCGGTCTGACCCGAGTATTATTTAATAAGAAAATAATAAACGGATCAGTCTAACTATAAATATCAGATGAAACGATATAGAATAAGAGATATGACTAAACACATAATAATCTCAATGCCAAGCTATGATATATATATGTATATATATACTTAGTTGATAATCATCAAGAGATTAATCAATGTCACCAAATCTACACAAGAATCAAAGAAACGTCATACTCCTCATTTCGTTCACCATACCATAAATATTGACGATAATATCAATGTCAATCACAAAAGTCAATGACACACAAATTCACCAATGCACAAATATTGATAAAACTTATCAATGGAAATCACGAAAATTGGTGAAGCACAAATTCTAGGAATCTACACAAGAAATCCAGAAATCACAAAGGGGGGAAGGCCTATCACAAACGGGAGCATAAAGCCCACCAACAGCTGTAACACATGAACGAGAAGCTATCTCATGGTAGCTAGCCATTAATTTGACACACGAATGGTCCGAAGACCTGACACACGAATGGTCCGAAGACCGTGGGTAGCTACCCCACAAATTTGACACACGAACGGGGTTTAGTCTCCCACGCAGACAAAGAGACATCGCACATTGCTAGTCTAAATCACAAAAAAATGATCGTCATGATCATCGAGAAGTGTCAATCACACTAAGCTAGTAAATATAAAAGTTTAGCCTCATGTCCCATAACCACTTGCTTAACTTAAATATTTACGAACAAACTGTAAATCTCCACTAGAAAATTGTCACAAGAGGTTCAATCGAACAAGTCCAAGAATTAACCGACAAAGTAAACGCAAGCGTTTCATACCACTTGTTTTACTAAGCCGTTTAATTAGATTTCTCATACGAGTGAGGTAAAGGTTTGTATATACTAATAGATTGGAAAACGGTTTTATAAACGAATTTGGTATTAAAATAGTATTGAAATCGTTTGAGGAAAGAGTTTTGATATTTACTACTAGTATAGAAAACCTTTATATTTTGAAAGTGACAAATCACGAAGAAGATTGTAAGAACAATCAATCACAAAAATTCACATACGAAGACGTGAATAAAATCCAACGAAATCGATAAAGGATCCATCGAAATGGATATTCAAAAATCCCTAAAAAGAGTCATCAAAGTCATAATAGATGATAACAACAAATAGGATTATCACGAATCGATTTAAATTGGAAGTTCAATCCAAAAAGGCAAATTGGACTCAAACAGCAGGTTCAGTCGACTGAACAGAGATTTTCAGTCGACTGACCCTGTACCTGGAAATTTTCCAGGTTCAGGAAACTTTCTATTTCCAGTTTCAGTCGACTGTGCAGAGATTTTCAGTCGACTGAATCATGCCTGGAAACTCTCGGGTTTCAGGTTCAGTCGACTGAACAGAGTTTTTCAGTCGACTGAATCTTGCCTGGGCTGTTTTTCAGCCTTATTCAAATGAAGAGCAAACTCTTCCAGAATGCAACCGGACGAACATTAGCTCTAAGGGTTTATGCCAATCGGCGATCCGGCCCTATATGCTCCTCGATGCATCACCAAAAGCACGATCAAACATCCATAAAAGGATTTTCACACAAATTTGGTTTAAAAACCCAAAAATTGGAATATTCACAAAACCAATCCAAATCAAGAGCAAATGCACATGAAGAAGTATTAGGAATTCATACCCAACAACCAAAGATAATTATAGTCATAGATGTGAGATAAAAATCTCACCTTTGAACTAAATTAATGAAGATGAAGCTTGAAAGCAATGGCAAGAACAAGCACTCTTCAATCTCAACACTAGAAGCTTGAATCTAAGCTTAAAAGAGAAACATTCCCAAAATTAGGTTTAGGAAATTTCTGAAATTGAATGGAGAAAGAGTTGGAGAAGAAGAAGGAGATGCTTACCAAGGGGTTCTTCTTGAGTTTGGAGCAAGGAGATGGATTTGCTAAGGAAGTTAGGGCTTGGAGTTTTAATTCTTTTTCCTCTCCACCATTTTCAGTTGGAGCTTGAGTTTGAGGAGTTGGAATGAAGTAATGAAGAGGAGAGGGGGATTGGGACTGAATACATAAGTGGTTAATTGGCTCAGCCCAAACCAAAACCCTAAGCAAAAAGTAGCAATATTCAACTTTTCCAAACA
This sequence comes from Allium cepa, assembly GCA_030765085.1. NCBI lineage: Eukaryota > Viridiplantae > Streptophyta > Magnoliopsida > Asparagales > Amaryllidaceae > Allium > Allium cepa. The sequence continues at coordinate 835,621,618 of CM060941.1, forward strand.
TATCGAAGCTTATACTCAAAAAGGTCGCAAACGACATTTTGAACTCAATGGAGGTGGTCTCAAGTCCTAATTCGACCGTATGCAAAAAGTAGGTTTTCGGACCAAAATCTGACGAACGATAAAATATTTAAATAAAATATTTAGATATAAAAATCGTAAATATGCAGGTTGTTACAGACTCCCCTCCTTAAAGAAATTGCGTCCTCGCAATAAGTAAGAAGTAAATATATGAAGTAACAACCATAGAAGCATATTAACACAAAAGAAAATTTGAAATAGGAAGTTCACCATAAAGTGCACAAAAGAGTTAGCAAGAAATCTGGTGAAACTTCAATTTCCACAATAACATCGGGCTCAAGAATTAAAACCGGAATCCCTAAGGCATTCACGTAGATAAAAGACGTGGGGAACGTCAAGAATAGCAGAAAATTGAGCCGGTGCAACGGCGTAGTACAAAAACGGTACGCCCGAGAAACTAGAAACTCAAATAATTTGGGACATCAGCGTAGTACAAAAACGGTACACCCAATGAACCAAAGCAAAGACATCGATGTAGTACAAACGGTACATCCGATGAATCAAATAGCAAAGACATCGAAGTAGTACAACGGTACATCCGATGAATCAAAGGCAAAGACATCGATGTAGTACAAACGGTACATCCGATAAATCCAAAGAAAAGACAACGATGTAGTAAAACGGTACATCCGATGAATCAAAAGGAAAGACATCGATGTAGTACAACGGTACATCCGATGAATCAAATAGCAAAGACATCGATGTAGTACAAACGGTACATCCGATGAATCAAATAGCAAAGACATCGATGTAGTACAAACGGTACATCCGATGAATCAAAAGCAAAGACATCGATGTAGTACAAACGGTACATCCGATGAATCAAAAGCAAAGACATCGATGTAGTACAAACGGTACATCCGATAAATCCAAAGAAAAGACATCGATGTAGTACAACGGTACATCCGATGAATCAAAAGGAAAGACATCGATGTAGTACAACGGTACATCCGATGAATCAAAAGGAAAGACATCGATGTAGTACAACGGTACATCCGATGAATCAAATAGCAAAGACATCGATGTAGTACAAACGGTACATCCGATGAATCAAAAGCAAAGACATCGATGTAGTACAAACGGTACATCCGATGAATCCAAAGAAAAGACATCGATGTAGTACAACGGTACATCCGATGAATCAAAAGGAAAGACATCGATGTAGTACAACGGTACATCCGATGAATCAAAAGCAAAGACATCGATGTAGTACAAACGGTACATCCGATGAATCAAAAGCAAAGACATCGATGTAGTACAAACGGTACATCCGATGAATCAAAAGCAAAGACATCGATGTAGTACAAACGGTACATCCGATGAATCAAAAGCAAAGACATCGATGTAGTACAAACGGTACATCCAATGAATCCAAAGAAAAGACATCGATGTAGTACAACGGTACATCCGATGAATCAAAAGGAAAGACATCAATGTAGTACAACGGTACATCCGATGAATCAAAAGCAAAGACATCGATGTAGTACAAACGGTACATCCGATGGATCAAAAGCAAAGACATCGATGTAGTACAACGGTACATCCGATGAATCAAATAGCAAAGACATCGATGTAGTACAAACGGTACATCCGATAAATCCAAAGAAAAGACATCGATGTAGTACAACGGTACATCCGATGAATCAAAAGGAAAGACATCGATGTAGTACAACGGTACATCCGATGAATCAAAAGGAAAAACATCGATGTAGTACAACGGTACATCCGATGAATCAAATAGTAAAGACATCGATGTAGTACAAACGGTACATCCGATGAATCAAAAGCAAAGACATCGATGTAGTACAAACGGTACATCCGATGAATCAAAAGCAAAGACATCGATGTAGTACAAACGGTACATCCGATGAATCCAAAGAAAAGACATCGATGTAGTACAACGGTACATCCGATGAATCAAAAGGAAAGACATCGATGTAGTACAACGGTACATCCGATGAATCAAAAGCAAAGACATCGATGTAGTACAAACGGTACATACGATGAATCAAAAGCAAAGACATCGATGTAGTACAACGGTACGTCCGATGAATCAAAACCCTAATGATTTTCGGAACACCGACGTAGTACAAAAACGGTACGTCCAATGAACCGAACACAATAAAAGGACATCGGACGCTAGTCCTTAAAAGGAATGAGAAAACGTCCGATGAACTTGATAGAAAATAATTCCATTCAGACAACATCAAAGAATCAACCACTTGTTGCCTACGACAAAGCGCATTGGCAACACGATTTCCCTTTCGGGAATAAAAAGAATATCAAGATCATAGGAAGCTAGGAACTCGAGTCAGCAAGCAGTTCCTTAAGAGAACATAAATATTCCAAAGATTTATGATCGAGGTAGAGAACAAATTTCTCATCCAAAAATGATGATGCCAAATTCCAAAAGTAAAAACAATAGCCGCGAACACTAGATCATGAGTGGCATATCTAGTCTCGATAAGCTATAATGATTTAGAAACACAAGTGATAGCACGTTCTCCTTTGCAAGAGAGTGGCATTCCAAACCAATACGACTAGTATCGGTACAAATAGCAAAGTCTTGGTTCCCCTTCAGGAATCACAAGAATAAGAGTATTGAAAGGAAGGGTTCTTTTAAATAATTCTCTTCCCCGAAAAGTTAAAAGTTTCAAAATTACATTTTTACTTTTATGTAATAATCTTTCTACAAAAATTTAAATTTTTACAAGTCAATATATCGTGTCTGATTGTCACATCAAAGCGTTTAGGAAATTCCTATCGATAACGTTGATCAAGCGCATCGACCAAAATTCTTAAAGCACTCAACGGGCAATACAACCACACAGTCATCTTTTCTAGGATAAATAAATCTCTTAAAAAGTTTTAAGAATATTCTTTGGTCGTTTTAAGAGCAAAAAAAATCAAATTGCACTTATAATTAAATCTTATGAAAAAGATTTGCAAAATTTTAAATTTCTATTTTCATCCAAAATCAATAAATACAAGAATGGTCTCATCGAAATATTCATAGAATATTCGATTTATAAAATGGATGAAATAAGTTGGACAAATTGAATGACAAAATAAGTCATTCATAGGAATCATAACAAGTGCGGAATGCGATAAGTGAAATGCTAACTTCCGCAACTTGTAGCAAATGAAAACGGTGGTAAAGTCGAACTAAAAAGACCTTAGTACCACACAAAAGATTACTTAGGTGATAATCCTAAGACAAGTCAAATATACCGGAAAATTTCTCAAACTACATGAATGAGAGAAATAACACTTTCCTTATAAGCGGGCTTAAGGAATAAAATGATGCCATCAAGTTGGAATCAAAATCATAAAGGAAAAATAGAAATCTGCTTAACAGATTGAAAATGTCGAAGATGAATAGTCCACTCGAAAAATAGGATATGGACTTCACAATGATTAAGCCGATCCTTTCAAAAAAATCAATTCCGAAGCCAAAGTAAATATCGGCTCAGAAAGAAAAGTCACATAAAACAATCTCGACATCTAAACAAAAGCAAATTGAGTGTTGCGGATCTACCATCTGGATTCACAATTCTCAATGAAGTCAATAAGCCCAAAATATTCAAAGAAAAAGAATTGACAAGTTCTTTTGATATAAAAATAATGAGATGAAACCCATATCAAAAAGAACTCAAATAGAAAGTTCACAAATTAAAACAATGCCATCGAGGATTGAATGAAAATACCTTGACCAAAAGTTGCAGCTTTCCTTCTCACTTGCTTGGAAGCTTAGGACACGAAGATAAAAGATGACCCGAACCTTTGCAATAACGGCAAAAGAGGGGTTTCGGGCACTCCCTTACATGGTGGTCTGTGGAACCACAATTGTAGCATCGTCCACGACTAGAGGTAGGAACATTTGCTACCTGAGTTTGTTGCTTTCCTTTCTTATTATAATCGGGGCCTTTGAATTTGATAGGCCTCTTCAAGTTATTGTCGAAGTTCTGTTAGGCACGCACAACTTCAACATCACCTTCATTATCGGCCTCTTCAAGACGAAGAGCGATATCAATAAGCTGATCAAATGAAACCTCAAGTTTCAGGAGTAATGGCTTCTTAAGATTCTTATTCAAGCCATAGACAAATCTCTGATTTTTCTTCAATGGGGTATTAATGTACTCAACCCCGTATTTAGACAGAGATTCGAAGGATGCGACATAGTCTGTCACAGAAGATTCACCTTGAACAAGGTCTATGAAACGCCGGGCTAAGGTTACTTTTTCAGCCTCCGGCACAAATTTCAATTCGAATCTTCCCCGGAATTGCTCCCAAGTAAGATCCGCCTCAACGATTTCAGAAATTAAAAGCTCATACCAATCCAATGCTCTTTCTTGGAGCATGCTAGAAGCTACTTGGACTCGATGAAGGTCAATAAGATTCATGCGAGAAAAGATGCGATCGCATGATTTGAGCCAAGCTTGAATTTCTATAACACTCTCGGATCCCGTGAATGGCCTTCCACCCAAATCAGTGTAGTCTCTGCACAAGCGTGCAAAACCGGATCTAGGATGAGTAGGCTCCTGATTGGGACCCGTTGTTTGAGCGTTCTTGACAAGATCTAAAAGCTGTTGAGCAGACATAAATACTCCATCCTGGGTAGTAGCACTAGATTGACCGGCGCTGGGACGGCCTGGTCTAACCATTTCTCTTCTTTAAGAAAGAAAGAAAGAAGAGGAAAAAGTTATTCTCAAAATGAATATCAAGCAATCTTGATAGATAAAACAAGGAATCATAAAAGAAAGTAGGATAGAACGGTACGAAGACCCGAATAAAATCCAAAAGCACAACTCCTAAGAAAGACTTAGGACATGATCCTTACTAAATTATTCTACATTGTTCCGAAGTTTGGCTCTGATACCAAGCTGTGACGCCCCACCTCTATACCCACGCTAGCCAAGAACATTACGGTGAATGCTGTCGACTAGCACGGAGAATAAGGCTATTGAGGAGCGACCATCCATGTAATTTCTTTGCGCGAGCGCCGATATGTCAGATAAGATAACATGCATTCTATTACAGGAGGAAATCCGACATACCGACACAAACTCAAAGCTACTACACGGTGGCTATATAAATCCTTCGAAAAACAAATATAGAAATAAGCATAACACAAATCAGTCACAGACAATTCATATCACAAAGGCGGAATAAGATATGAATATTACACTAGAAAGTGTACATCAGAGTAGTGGTCTAAAAAGATCCACAATACCACAAAAGAATAGTTACTCGAACTACACAAAAGAATAAGTATACATTAAGGAGTCTATATCTCAAATGTATACAACAAAATAACTACTAATCTAAGTAGTTAACCCAAAAGTCAAGGAGTTAATCCCGGATGAGAAGTCAAGCAGAAGCACCTGTAACATCTCGGTCTGACCCGAGTATTATTCAATAAGAAAATAATAAACGGATCAGTCTAACTATAAATATCAGATGAAACGATATAGAATAAGAGATATGACTAAACACATAATAATCACAATGCCAAGCTGTGATATATATATATGTATATATACTTAGTTGATAATCATCAAGAGATTAATCAATGTCACCAAATCTACACAAGAATCAAAGAAACGTCATACTCCTCATTTCGTTCACCATACCATAAATATTGACGATAATATCAATGTCAATCACAAAAGTCAATGACACACAAATTCACCAATGCACAAATATTGATAAAACTTATCAATGGAAATCACGAAAATTGGTGAAGCACAAATTCTAGGAATCTACACAAGAAATCTAGAAATCACAAAGGGGGGAAGGCCTATCACAAACGGGAGCATAAAGCCCACCAACAGCTGTAACACATGAACGAGAAGCTATCTCATGGTAGCTAGCCATTAATTTGACACACGAATGGTCCGAAGACCTGACACACGAATGGTCCGAAGACCGTGGGTAGCTACCCCACAAATTTGACACACGAATGGGGTTTAGTCTCCCACGCAGACAAAGAGACATCGCACATTGCTAGTCTAAATCACAAAAAAATGATCGTCATGATCATCGAGAAGTGTCAATCACACTAAGCTAGTAAATATAAAAGTTTAGCCTCATGTCCCATAACCACTTGCTTAACTTAAATATTTACGAACAAACTGTAAATATCCACTAGAAAATTGTCACAAGAGGTTCAATCGAACAAGTCCAAGAATTAACCGACAAAGTAAACGCAAGCGTTTCATACCACTTGTTTTACTAAGCCGTTTAATTAGATTTCTCATACGAGTGAGGTAAAGGTTTGTATATACTAACAGATTGGAAAACGGTTTTATAAACGAATTTGGTATTAAAATAGTATTGAAATCGTTTGAGGAAAGAGTTTTGATATTTACTACTAGTATAGAAAACCTTTATATTTTGAAAGTGACAAATCACGAAGAAGATTGTAAGAACAATCAATCACAAAAATTCACATACGAAGACGTGAATAAAATCCAACGAAATCGATAAAGGATCCATCGAAATGGATATTCAAAAATCCCTCAAAAGAGTCATCAAAGTCATAATAGATGATAACAACAAATAGGATTATCACGAATCGATTTAAATTGGAAGTTCAATCCAAAAAGGCAAATTGGACTCAAACAGCAGGTTCAGTCGACTGAACAGAGATTTTCAGTCGACTGACCCTGTACCTGGAAATTTTCCAGGTTCAGAAAACTTTCTGTTTCCAGTTTCAGTCGACTGTGTAGAGATTTTCAGTCGACTGAATCATGCCTGGAAACTCTCGGGTTTCAGGTTCAGTCGACTGAACAGAGTTTTTCAGTCGACTGAATCATGCCTGGGCTGTTTTTCAGCCTTATTCAAATGAAGAGCAAACTCTTCCAAAATGCAACCGGACGAACATTAGCTCTAAGGGTTTATGCCAATCGGCGACCCGGCCCTATATGCTCCTCGATGCATCACCAAAAGCATGATCAAACATCCATAAAAGGATTTTCACACAAATTTGGTTTAAAAACCCAAAAATTGGAATTTTCACAAAACCAATCCAAATCAAGAGCAAATGCACATGAAGAAGTGTTAGGAATTCATACCCAACAACCAAAGATAATTATAGTCATAGATGTGAGATAAAAATCTCACCTTTGAACTAAATTAATGAAGATGAAGCTTGAAAGCAATGGCAAGAACAAGCACTCTTCAATCTCAACACTAGAAGCTTGAATCTAAGCTTAAAAGAGAAACATTCCCAAAATTAGGTTTAGGAAATTTTTGAAATTGAATGGAGAAAGAGTTGGAGAAGAAGAAGGAGATGCTTACCAAGGGGTTCTTCTTGAGTTTGGAGCAAGGAGATGGATTTGCTAAGGAAGTTAGGGCTTGGAGTTTTAATTCTTTTTCCTCTCCACCATTTTCAGTTGGAGCTTGAGTTTGAGGAGTTGGAATGAAGTAATGAAGAGGAGAGGGGGATTGGGACTGAATACATAAGTGGTTAATTGGCTCAGCCCAAACCAAAACCCTAAGCAAAAAGTAGCAAAATTCAACTTTCTCCAAACATATCGAAGCTTATACTCAAAAAGGTCGCATACGGCATTTTGAACTCAATGGAGGTGGTCTCAAGTCCTAATTCGACCGTATGCAAAAAGTAGATTTTCGGACCAAAATCCGACGAACGATAAAATATTTAAATAAAATATTTAAATATAAAAATCGATAAATATGCGGGTTGTTACAACAAACCTACACGTCATCCATGCTTGTCCCCACGTAACGCACGCACCCGTAAGCATCAGAAACCTTAATACGCGATCGTCCCTACCAAACGTGGCTGCCACCATCATGGAACCCTAATCCTAATTTTTACCGCTTCCTCGCCCAACTCCAACGTAATCAGGCACTACCTTCGAACAACCCTCCACGAGCCATCTCAACCATAGCCGATCGGCCACCTCCGGTGCCCCCTCCAAGGATGCGCCGCCGCTGGATACACCAGCTGGTTCTGGCGATTTTGGTGAGCATCGACACGAACCAAACCGTTGGATCAACATGCCTCATCTTCCTCTACACCCCTATGAGACCCGATCGAGCCTACGTTGAAGATCCGCCATTGAATCACAACACAAACATGCGACAGCCGAGAATGATTTGCGATTTCTGGGTAAACGGTGAATCGTTTTGAAAAACGAATTACACCATTGAATTACGCTCGTCGAGAGCTTCAACATATATTTTTTTTTGGAATTTTCTGGGGATTTGAATTTTTGACTTTGATTTTGAAATTGAGATGGGATCTAGGGTTTGCATCCATTGAAGAAGAAGAAGAAGAAGAACTGATGAAATTTTACGCGTAGTTAAATGAGAATAGGCGGAGGCTAGGGTTTAGTAGGGTACTTCTAGATAAAATTGAAAAATGGATGGATCGGGTTGATAGATATACGTGCTACCGCTACGTGGCCCAAAAAGTCTGTTCTGACCCCGGAACGAAATTGGTTAAACCCATATATCAAAATAGGTGTTTTAAAATATTCCAAACGCAATGGAAAAAGTTTCACGTCCAAATTGCATCAGGAGAAGTTATGCTAAAATCAATATTTTCAAATTGATTTTAATTGATTTCAATTTCGATTTCAAGACGTTTCTAGTCCGTACGATCAAACGACAAATCCAATCGCTACGAAACTTGAAATCCTACAATAATTCACCGTTACAGATCCGATGAAATTTGTTTCGTCGAAATCCGAGTTAGTGACCAAAATGCCTATTTTTATATTAATTAAATAAATAAAAAAATAAGTAAATTAAATCAAATTTTACCAATTCTACTTTAATTATTTACAATTCTTATCAGTTTTGGATTACTTGGTAAATTTAGAATCCTTTAAACAAATTTCTTCATCAATTTCATTGAAAATTCCCAATTTACAATATTAAGTTTTTAAATTTCAATTTATCCAGAAATTAAACTTAATTTCCCATGAAATTCAATTTATTCGGTTTTTAAATTCTTTTATTCACTCCATTATCCCCAAGTAGATAAATTAACATTTGTTCATGGTCTATTATATCATTATTCTAAATTTTCATCTTAAACTCCATTAACGTAATATTTAACACTTAATCCCAATTAGTTGCAATGACTAAATTTTCTTAATTTAAATCCAATTAAATAAACAAATCTTAAATCCCATTCTTATTATTCAAAAAAATCACTATCCTATAAACATATTTAGCCTTTGGTTATGTTTTGTTACATTGATCTTCCAATTTCACCTTTATTCGTATTAGCTCTTTATTTCCACTTTTTGTGAAATAACTACCCTATCCAACATATGACGCTAAATTTATTTCCTTGCATTAATATACACCTAATTACATTAATTAGAAAAATTATTATATTCCTAAATGTACTTCTATCAATTAAATGCATTAATTAAGGTTTTAAAATACTTTACGTTCTATAAAAATTTACAACATTAAATTTACATGCAATTAATTACTTTACATACTTTACGTATTAATTTCTCAATTAACATAATTTGAACTTATTTCCCAATCTATCAATTACTATTTAAAGTAAATTTACGCTTCTAAAAATTTACATTCATACTTCCGTTAATATATTATGAATTATTAGTGTAACATTTATTATAAATAACAACATCATAATTACTTAACATTTAAATGAACTTTAATTCCAATAAATTCATTGACCAATTAATTAGGTAATTTATAATAGTTGTTATTCTACTCTTAATTTTATTTCCAAATAATGTACTACCTAATTACCTAAATTTACGAACAATTACCGTTACAATTCTTTATTGCATAAATCAATTTAATCCACTCCTTTATCTCTCATATGCAATTACAGTTAATTGTTGGCATTTATCTCCATGCTACCGATTTGCATTCACTTGTGTTCTCTTTATGAACAAATTGGCATTCTATTTAATCCCTTAATTATTAACTTTAATTATTTGCAATTCAATTCAGTTATTATTTCATTAATACTATTTCCAATTTATTTCTTTCAGTATTAATTACACACAATCAAATTTAATTAACAAATTAAAATGTTTTCCACCATTTCTTAAATTGGATTTTATTCCAATTATCAAGAATTTATTTTATTTACCAATGCAACATTTGATTTCTGACATTCGCTCCAATATAAATTATTAGATTTTCATTTCTTTCTACATTAAATTACAAAAATCAATTTAAAATAACAAATTAAATGGTCGAAATTTACGGGTCGTTACATATATTGTTATATTTGACATTATATTTTCTCCCAAGCCTCTCCGTACAAAGGAGACTCTGTCGAAATTTTCCACAAATTTTGGACTTTGAAAATGTTTTGAAAATGTTTTCCAAACCTTATTAATTTGAGTATAAAAAGATTTAATGGTTATAAATTGGTATATTTTATCTAAATTAATTGATTGTGTAAATTATTTGTTTATAAATTTAATATTTTAAGTAAGATATATTGATTTCTTGATTCTTCTTTTCCCTTCTTTTTCTTTGTCGGGGATGAAAATTTTGAGTGGGGGAGAGTGTAACGACCCGTAAATTTCAATGATTAAAATTAGTTAAATTAATAATATTTTTGTAATTAAATTTAGTAAGAAATAAAATTTTTATAATTTATAATGAAACAAATGTTAAAAATGAAATGCAACCATGAAAATTAAAGCTATTAACAATTGAAATGAAATTTCGATTAATTGAAGTAATGTAAATTGTTATACTAGGCTAAGAATTGAATATAAGAAACCAAAGGCAAATAGTGAATTAATTAATGAATTAATAATAATAAATAGTAATTTAATAAAATCATTGTCCTGTAAGTAATTATAATATTGTTTGGAAATGAAAACTTATAAAAGTATGAATAAGAGTAAGAGTATCGAATCAACCAATGGAATAATATGTTGATTAATAGTAACTAAATGTAAATTAATGTAACAAGGTTTATGCAAGTTGTATAATAACTAATTTAGTGCAATACCTTTTAATTGAAACAATTGTAAGGTTATAATTGATTGAAATTAGTGAATGTAGAAATAAATTCAAAAGTTATATTAATTAATAAAATGATACGTAATAAATGGCAATTTGATAGAATCAATGCTAGGTAAGTAATTTTAATAATTGTTAGTTGATAATTAAGTATGAATGTGAGTAAATTCGACAATAGTGATCATTATTAATTATTTACCCATTCATTTAATTTATTGAATTATAAGTTGCAACATTTGTTTGTTATTAATAGCTTATAGGTAAGAATAAACGTAAATGGTAACAAGTACTGTAAGTTAACCATTTATTTAGTATGTGAAATTAAAACTGGTAATCAATTGCAATAAATCTAAATTAAAATTTATGTTAGTATAAATTAAGGAAATAATTGGAAATAATGTCAATTTTATTTATAATATGACAATTGTTTGAATAAAAGGAATGGAAATAAAGTTTTATCAATATATTAGAATTTAATTTATGATAATTGGATTAATTGCAATTAGATGAAACTAAATATTTAGGTATTACATAAATGGGAATTTAGATGAAATGTAAGAATATTAATGTAATGGATTTTGAATCCAATGTTAATCTCATCCGTTTGATAATAATAAGTTGAATAATAGAATGAAAAGTAAATTAAATAGAATTTTTGGAAATTAAATTTGTAATTTTGAATTTAATGAAATTGAGGTTAATACTGAAATTGATAAATTAATCAACTCTAAAGTGACATTTAAATTTGTTTAAATCATTTTAAATGATTGAGAAATCAAAAGTGATGAAATTTGTCAATTATCGAATTGAAATTGAAAATTTGAATTAATCAATTTATTTTTAATTTATTTAATTAATGTAAAAATAGCCATTTTGGCACTGACTCGGATTTCGACGAAACCAGTTTCATCAGATCCGTAACAGTGTATTATTGTAGGATTTCAAGTTTCGTATCGATCGGAATTTTCGTTGATCGTATGGGCTTGAAACGTCTTGAAATCGATAAATTGAAATCAATTGAAATCAATTTGAAATAAATTTATTTTGTCATAACTTCTTCATACGATGGGATTTTGACCTGAAATCTGTTCAATTGATTTTAAAACATCTATTTTGATATATGGGTTGACCTAATTTCGTTTCGGAGTCAGAAATGGCTTTTCGGGCCATTTTATCGTTGAACGCGTATATTGAATCTGGTCCATCTATTCTATTTCAACTTTGTCTATAAATACCCTGTTATAAACCCTAATTGTTCCTCGTTGTCATTTGTCTGTATGTATAATTCCTCCTTACCTCCTCATTTCAATGGCAGACAATTTCAAATCCAATTGCAATTCAAAAATCAAATTGAAAATTCAGTCTCCTCCAATCATAGCAAATTATATATGGATTTGAAGTTCTAGACGAGCGCAACCTATCTACAATTCATTTTTCAATTCGATGCACAGTTTATCCAAAAATTCAAGTTGAACCTCAGCCATTCATAGGCTAGGGTTTTGATCCAACGGCGGATTCACGATGGTTTGACGATCGGGGGGCGGCAATTGAAGGGTGACGATGAGCAGCACCCATTGGTGTGGTTCGCTCATGCTAAGGCGGTTAGAATCATCTTGATTTTAGGAGTTTATTACCAATGGCGGTGGTCGTGTTTCGGTGACCAGAATTCTCGAGGCCGAGCCTAGGCGTGCGGCTGTAGGCGAGGGAGGCTCTCGCGTGGATGGATCTTGTGGTCGTGTCACGTAGGGGCGGCGAAGATTGGAAGTAGGGTTCGGTAGTGGCGGCCCTGCTCGATCGCGTATTAGAGAATGGCTAGGTTCGCTCGTTCACATGGTGATGACGTGGCTCTTCGGTGAGGGTTTTGTTTTTTTTCTTTTATTTATTTAATTCTAATTTAACAATGTTCAAATCTTAATAACTTTTGCATACGAGGTTCAAATCACGCGCGGTTTTCTCCACTAGGTTAGTATTGGAATTCCAGATATTTGGGCGTTGGTTTGGATGGATTCTATGACAGTCCAGTTTTTGGGTTTAAATTGGATTTAATTCAATTTAAATTCGAAAGGTGAGTGTTTTAACCCACTCACAACTTCTAAATTTCTTATGTGTGTTAAATTAATTTCTGATGCGATTAGAAATTTATTTATGGCTGTTTGGTATATTTTTATCATCATTCCAGTAAAATTGAAATTTATTGAATTAAATTATTAGTTAATTTATTATTGCATATAAATTGCCAGTTAAATTAATTTATTATTGAATATAAACTGCCAGTAAATGCCTGTTATTTATTATCTGTAATATATTGATGTTATTGTTTGAATTGGATGATGGTTGTGATAAATGGTTGATGGTTGACATCGGATGAATGGATGTTGCATTTTATATTGTATAAACTGTAAATTGTCATGCACTTTATTTCACTCGGGATTGTGGTTTGAAATGATATATAACCATATTTTTATTTTAAATTGCGGATTGAAATGATAAATATCCATTTCACTTGACCATATGATAGAAAATTTTATACAGACACCGCGGTCTATATATAAAAATATTTTGAAATGATTTCTACTGTTTGTAAAGAAATATATGGGTTATATAAATATTGATTTTAGATGTTATATAAATGTTATTTTATTATTGATTTTTAGCTATGTATAAAATTGTCTGAAATGTAAAATAAGTTAAATGATAAAGTTTGATTGTTTTTATATAATATGATTTAAGTATCTGTTAAATTTTATTGTATATAGAGTGTATAATGACTTAAATAACATTGAGGTTTGAAGATAAATATGAAATTGATCTGGATTAAATTATTTAAGAATTTTTCTCGAATAAATTTGATTTGAAATTTAAATAAGATTGAGATTTTAAAGGGTATGATTTTTATAAGTTGATTTTGGTTTGGAGTGATTTAAATGAATATCGAGTTGATATAAATGAATTTATCAAGTTAAATAAATTGAAAGAAGATCCAGTTATTTGAAGTTAAAAGTTTTACTTAAATGATATTTGATTATTAAGTAAACATTTCAGATCTAAATAATAGTATCTGATTTTGATATATTTGGAAATTATCAAAGAATTGGTTTTGAAATGGTGGAATAATTAAAATTTTAAAATATAGGAAAATTGAAATGGGTTATTTAGGGTTTCAAATATGTATTTGGAATAAATGTGTGAAATTAAAGAAGATACTTTATTATATAAATTAATTTAATATTTAAGCCATTTAAGTGGTGTAATTATGTTTCAAAGTATGAGTTTTCAAAGTATTATGATTTGAAAGTGTTATACTTCAAGTGTTTTTTTCGAAGTGTTATAACTTTGAGGTGCTATGATTTTGGAAAAAGGATATATTTGGAATAAAAATTATATTATATTGATTTACCTTTTAATAAAAATGATATCATAATGATTTGGTTTTTGGAAGGGAAATGATATCGTATTTATATGGTTTCGAAATGGATATTATACTCTGGGTTTTAAGTATAAATTATTTTGAAATGACCGTGGTGTTATAATAACGTTTGGTTGTTAAAGAGATCGGGATTGGAAGTTGTCATACTCTCTGCCAACTCTGAAAACCACTTTAACAAACGTGTACGCGGTGGAGATTCGAGAATGAAGTAGGATGGTGACTGCGTTTCCTTTGAGGTATATGCGTGGACCCGACTCCCGTGAGTTAGCATAAGGTGGCTAAAACAGGAGCGATTCCGGGCCAGTGAGGTAGCCCTTCTTATCGGACACATCCCTTGGATATTATACTCTGACTTTTGGATTGATTCGGTGGCCCCTTTAGGGGCGTGGCTGGAGGTGGGCGGTAGCTGCGCGCTATGCATCACCACCAGTCCGGATAACAATTGGTATATCTATCCTGGCATTGCCTAGTTGTGTCGTGTCACCTACCCTAGCGCACCTTGTACGAGTTTGATTTGTGTCGTACCTATGGAGTATCTTCTCGTAGTCTCCCGATCAGGAGATATGTAGGTGTTGTATAGACTATTGGCACTATTACGTGTTAAGGGCTACATGGGTAACCCCTTAATGCTATTTTAAAGTAAGTTTATTTTACTAATAGACATTATTATAATAGCGAAATATTACGACATAGTAAATAGTTTAACGGATCCTTTGGAGATGCGAATCCCGAGCATCTCTTAAGTTACCGCACTCACGTTAGACACTGGATAGGAGATGTCAAATCCCGTAAACATCTCTAACGCCGTTCCACTCATATTATTTACTCTTGATTTAACTTACATTAGATCTTTTAGTTCTGACTCGAGTGTTTTGTCTTTACAATTCGCTCAGGTCAGCCTGAGCCTTTCTGGATTTGGAGACCTTACTTCTAGAGGACGAGGACGAAGAATGTATTATTATTATTTACTATATTGTTCCACTGCATCACATTATTCCGCTTCTTTATTTATTATTCTCTGGTATGTGTAACTCTGATATGTATGGTAAGTATAATCGAATATTTTGTAATACAGCTTCATGAACTGTTTATTTGATGATTATATTTTATCGTTCCGCTACAAGATTCTATTTTGTTTTTCTTTCTCTGCTTTTTTTTATTTACCCTATAAAAATTCGCCCTCCTGTATGGTTTAAGTCTGACGTGTGTGGTTTATCGTCGATTTAAAGCGTACAAAAAGGCGGGATGTTACAGGGCTGATGAGGCCTGCTGGGGTATAAGATAGCTAGATACTAGCTCTAATATGTTACTTCTAGTGTGATATACATGGCATCTAGATAAAGGCATTGAACAACCCGTTATCTTGCTGACTTCTGCTGGCTAAACTGACAAGGCCCAGACAAAACAAAAAAGAGTATAGCCCTGAGATAGTTGAACAGGAATTGGGGCATTCTGTTCTGGTTCTAGTAGCACTCGGGTTTTCCAAAGATCAAGGTACACGAAAACCATTTGGTCCCCATCAAAGTCTACATTGAAGCCCTTCCTTCCCCATTCCATTGTGACCCCGTTCTATAAACATTGGCTAGCTACTTGATTTTTAGCTGTAGTTTGCTGGAATCGGAACACTTTCTTTTTCGAAGTGAAATCCCCTAGTATATGAAAGAATAAAATAGTGCTTTCGTTGTTGCGGAATAAGAAGGCCCATACCGATAAACTATTCATAAAAAAGGGTTATATCCATTAATAAGTTATGAAGACTCCTTGACCTTCCGGCACTGGGCAGGCGTCAGCCTTCGTGTGGTTCGCTTAGCAAATTCCTACCTCTATATCTATCTCGCAGCTGGGCCATCCTAGACTTGAACCAGAGACCTCATCCAGTCGAATCCAAAGACCGATCTATTATGTTATCAAGTGATTAATAAAAGCTGAAAGCAACTATCCAAACATAGAGAAATTAGCATACCGCCCGATTGCATCACGAAGGCTCCACCTCAATTTTCAGGCTCATCCCATTAATGTCTATGCCGACCAACCATTATGATAGGTCCTACGATGACCTGAGACATCTAAAAGGCTACTCAAGTGAAACATCAAGCTAAGCCAATATGAAATTGTCTATCTCCCTCGCAGAGCCATCCAGGGATAAGCACTGGTGAACTTTATAGCTGAGTTCACTACACAAGATGATCTACCAAAGAGCAGTGAAGTCCCTACCATCTGATGGAATGTTACGAGTGGAGCCTCCAACAATCATTGTTTTGGAACCTTACTAGTAACTCCAAAGGATTGATCAATTTTCTATGATTTGAATCTTGACTTCCATTCAAAAAATAAGAAAGAAAAATATTAAGCTCTGATTACTGGACTCAAATTTGCTAGAGAACTGGGAATAAAATCTCTTGAAACCTTTTGCGATTCCCAGTTTTTGGTATACCACGTCAAGGGAGATTATCGGGCTAGAGGTCAACAACTCGCCCTGTAACTTATCTAAGTCCAAGAGCTATTGACCGAGTTTGAGTATTATGACATGCATATTCCCTAGGATCAAAACAAAGAGGCCAACTGATAGGCAAAGTATTGCTAGCAGGAAGGATGCACAATAAGTAGGCTTGGTTCCAATCGAAGTAATAGACGCTTCAAGCATAAACCAGATAGAAATCGACTAGGTACTAAAGATGGAGCCTGAGAAGGAGTCATGGATGATTTTGATTAAAGATTATTTGCTATGGGGAGTTCTCGAACGGAGGAATGAAAGACGAAAAATTCCCCGTAAAGCTTCACGATATAACATTCCAGAAGGAGTCATATATAGAAAGGATTATTCCGTTTCCCTTCTCCGGTGTATCGCTCATGATAAAATAAAATGAGTCCTAAGAGAAGTTCATGAATGGGAATGTGAGATCAACCTGGGAGGAAAATCCTAGCAAAGAAAATACTTCGTTATGGGTATTACTGGCCATCAACTGAGATGCTGCTAATACGCTAAGCAATGCGACAAGTGCCAGATGTATCCAAAAGTTCCGAGAGCTCCACCAATGGAAATTACACAAATGGTCAGACCATGGCCATTTGCCACATGGGGAATAGATACTATAAGATCCTTACCAATCCCTAAAGGTGTGCAATGTACGCTATCACCAGTTGATTACTTTACAAAATGGGCTAAAGTAGAACCTTTAACCACATCGTGACGAAGAAATCAACTTCATTGTCCGAAACATCATATGTCATTTTGGTCTTCTACGAACCATTATAACTGATAATGAAACCCAATTCGACAACGTTGAGTTCAAAGACTTCTGCCATTGACATCACATTGAAAAGAGATTTACGGCAGTTGCTTACCCTTAAACAAATGGACAAGTTAAAGCTGTGAATAAAATAATAAATTCCATTATAAATAAATGTTTTGAAAAGGCTAGAGGCAAGTGGGTGGATGATCTCCCAACAGCATTATGAGCTTACAGAACCACCCACAAGTCCGCGACTAGCCATACTCCATTCACCCTTGCTTACGGCTTTGAAGCCTTCGTTCCTGTTGAACTCAAGGTCCCTTCTCATCGAGTGACCTACTACGACCCTAGAATAAATAGAGATCCCCTCTTAGAATCTCTAGACTTGGTAGATGAGAAGTGCAAAGAAGCTAAGTTGAGGGTAGCTATACATCGATACCAAGTCGCCTGTTACTACAACACTAAAATCCGACCTAGGACCATTGAAATTGGCAATCTCATCTTGAAATAGATTTTTCCAGTCCCGTCACACAAAGATCCTACTTTGGAAAGAGACGTCATTGAACAGAGGCTTGGAGAAGGAACTTTCAAGCTAGCAACTATTGATGGCATCACACTCCCAAGGTCATGGAATAGCCATTTACGATGCTATTTCACTTAGTTTATTCTTTTTCATTTAGTTGTATTTAATTTTCTAATTTTCTTTAGCATTTGATTTTCTAGATATGTTATAACACAAATTATGTCATTTCTTTCCATTTGGAAAATAAATTTTGAAATTTAATTCATATTTGTGATTGCTATAAAATTACATATCAGTTATGATACCCGACTAACTAATATTGACATGTTTGTGCTGGTTTCCACAGTTTGGAGCCAGCCGATTACACAAATTCACGATTGGACTAAATAAAAAGAACGAGGTCATACCATTCATTTGACGATTCTCGCTTACAACTCGATGGACAGAGTACCTAATAAGAAATGGATGTGACTTGACCATCTGATAATTAAATTAATACCACCAAGAAATGGGATAGACATGAATCAAAAAGCGATCGTTAATCGATCGCTTTCCAAGTTAAACCCTGGGCTTGGGGGTAAGTCAATCTATTAAGGATAGTACGGCTCAACTATTTTCCGAAATAACTCTAAGTCTCCAGAGTGTGGACTAGAATATAAACTCAAATTGGATGCGATTCGACCACCCGTTGACAAACTCTTATTTACAAAGTGCAGATATGAGTATAAACACAAATTAGGTGCGATTCGACCACTCGCCAACAAACTCTTATCCCCAGAGTGTGGATATGAGTGTAAACAAATAGATGAGTGCGGTTCGACCACTCACTATTCCATAAACTCTGACATGAAATTGACAGGTGTAGTATGAATTCACTAAGGATGGAATTTGACCTCCACTATCTAACTCCTCTAACTCGACATTGGGGGCAGGAGTAAAATTACTTAAGCCATTGAATTCGATAGCGTAGCACTAGGTCCGAGCCCAATGCTTGGTATAACTCGAGCCCATGACCACATAAAGGCCTTGAGTAAAATTAACGGATGATAATTCGGATCAACGAGCAACAAATTATAAGTACATTGAATGGAAAAGTAATAGCTAAACTACTTAAACAAATTCACATAACAGTTCAACAAAACAAAAGAACTTTTATTATTTGGAATCATAATACAGTTTTATCCAAATGTGGGGGTCGTACCCAAACAAACACAGCCAACAAAAATAAAAACAGCTACATATGCCATGTATAAACTAAGGTAAGCGATGGCTACTTCTTCTGCTTCTTCTCCCTCATAAGTTTCTTAGGAGTGGATCCACTCTAGCCTTCCTATGTTCCTCTCTTCGATCCTTTATCGCTCTTACCTTCCTTCGGAGAAACATTCTTAGATGCAAAAATCGAATTAGTGTCACTTTCAGAAATGGGATGAACGTTACCCACAAGAATGGACCCACTAGGGGGAATGACTTGCAGTGGGATGAGGTTTCGATCATCGACGTCCACATTAGCAGTTTTGGGTTTGGCTTTCTTTTGCAACAACTCTTCCTTTTCGATGCACTCCTTTAAGTTGAGCTTATCGATGGCTTTGAAGGGGCCTGTAATTATAAAATCATCAGATTCATCGTGCAGTGGCTGATCATCGACCCTTTCATCAACAAGAGCTCCAATAACTTGAGCATTGAGCCTGGAATGTTAGTAAGTGTCGGTTGTTTCTCCACAGCAGCACCACTTTTCAAAGTTTGATTGGGAGCCGGTAGTCCTATAGATTTGTGGGAACAAGCGAATAAGCCATAACTATTGGGCATGAAGAACGAAACCTCTCGAGCAATGGAGAACAGAGTGGAATACCTGCATCCGACCGACTTTTGGTTGCTGCCAGAGTGCTTTCTTTTTGGATAGAAGTCAGTGCCTTTGATTTATCATTGGTTCTATACGGATCATAGTTTAGGTCTTGCCTTGGGCCAACAGAAACCAATGCGTCGGCTAGTTGAAGTAAAGAAGAATCTTTGGGATTAGACCCTGAAGCTTAAGAAATGTCTTTTCCTTTTCCAAAAGGTGCCAAAATATCAAAGTATCTCCGCCATGCAGTAGCAAGATCTAAAGGTTCGTATCCATATAGAATTTATCGCACTATTTCTCCTCATTAACGTCGATTTCGCCAAGAGTCTCCTTCTTCATATCGACGATGCAGTCCCAAGCCTCACCAGGTGTTTCGAGGTAACCCTCTCCCAAAAAGCTTAAGTCACCGTGGATAGGGAGCTTGGCATTGTACTCAACGATTAGATCAAATATGTCCTTGATCTCATTCTTGCCTTCCTCTCAATTTTCCCTCTGACCTCCTAACGACCAGCTTCCCTCGTCTCTTCTTTGAGGGCCTCAATCTGAGAGAGATCTTTGTCGAGTTCAATTTTCAACACACGAGCCTCTATGATCTCTTTGCATTACTTTTGGGATTCCATCTAAGTGGTGTATTTATCATCATCTCTTTTTTAAGAAATTCTTCGAGCTCTTTAACGCGAAGGGCCAGAGTGTCCTTCTCTTTTTAAAGAGAGTCTTTCTCTAAGGTAAGTGCACAGCTGCATTGAATAGCAGTGTCTAGTTCCTTCTTGTGAGCCATTTCCAAATGATTAACCACTTAGGACATTTTTTAGCACTTTTCTCTACTGCGATTAACTTCATGTCAACTCTATAACCTCATCATCTTGATGTTGATCTTATCTTTATCGTGGATCGCCTCCAACTTAAGGCGACCGTTTTCGTATTTGCTTTCAAAGGATACCTCAAAATTTTTCTTAACTAAGCGTTAGAGTGTTTCATGCTGCACAAAAACATCTTTGACGCACACAAGTGAACTCGCTTTAATATTTTTTAGGATGGTATGGATAGAAGGAAGAAACTTTAGTCCATCAAGAAGATTTTTTGAAATCTGACCTTAAGTTTGGCCGACCCTCAACCGTAGGGGCCTCACAAACTGTAGTATTTAAAGCAGGCTTAAATGTAACAATAGGACATTTGTTCGATCGGCAGTCGCGAGGTTGTCGAGAACTAGATGAACCTTAATGTTGCTTGGGTAGCATAACAGTTGGGGGTATATGAGAAGAGGTCTTATTGCCACTATATACAGAAGGATTGGGCTGAACTTCTTGGCAATAAGATGATTAGATTTTGACTTATGCTTAGAGGATAAAGATTTCCTTGAATGATGGCTTATTTCCCAGTTGTCACCCCTTTCTCGATGCCTACCCTACTCCAGACCATGGCTTGATCCATAATGTGTTGAGGAGCCCCTTAAATGATCAAAGCTGCAAGAATGAGACATAGCACCTGCAAACCAAACAAAAGCATATTAGTGATAATCAAATTATAGACGGACAAAAATCATGCAATAAAGTTCACATGGTTGTGAGTGTCTTAGCATTCCCTGATGGACCAATTACTGTGGTCTTGCTCACAAGAGTGATTTCCCCTTTGCTAGTGGGTGGAATGTCATCACCGATCCTGGCAGGAAAATTAATCCCCCCGATGCTTAAGTTAGGAGAGTCGAAGGTCGTGATGTCATCAGGGATCGAGAGACTTGAAAATCCTTCCATCGAACTCTCTAGAGGCTGTGAGGAAGACTCTTCTTCAACAAAGGTGATAATGAACTTGAGCTTTTTAGTAGTTTTTCACCTACATAGTTTGTAAGCAAGCCTTTTTCCTTTCTATGTTGGTGCATGAGATTGCGTGCCTTTTGATGATTTAACCATAGGCGAGTTGCCCGAATCTACGTAATCATCACCAGGCTTATTAGCGTCATCACCTTTGATTTCGCCTTCATCGGCATTGTTCTAAGCCTCCTCAAATGGGGGCATGATAGGGCTATCAGTGCCGCTTTCTTGTTCCACAACATTTCATCATGGTGCAATGCTTCTTGGAAGTCCGATGCTATGAACCTCTTCAAACAACCTAAAAAGAGATAACCACTCATCAGTTACGAGTGATCTAATGTCCCTGTCTTTTACTAAGGTAGCACGGATCGCGGAGACTTCCCTTGAATAATTATCACCTTCGGGTCATGGATGGACACCTATAAATTTTCAATGTATTTTTTAGTTCAGGGTATGACATGGGCTTAAGAATTTGAAAATAAAGTGAAGGCAATACTTACGTCCTTCGAACCATCAGCTCGCGAAGCTGGGAAGATAATGAATGTAGAACTATTTGTGCTTAACGGCACTAAGCTTGTTCCAAGCACTAGTAAGAACATGATAGTTGGGAACGGGTTCGAGGAAAGTATAAGAAAGACTTCTCGTCCATCACTTAAAGTTGTAGATGAATCGGATGCCTTCAAGAGAAGGCGGATGAAACAGAACATCCATAAATAACAAGAAGGTACCATAAAAGAAAGCATAGCCATTTAGATGCAGTTGAGTAGAGAATGTAGCATCTCTTATACAAATGAAGTGAATTGAGGGATTTAAATGTGAGGTGCTAGTTTATATATGGGACATAAGGGATCAGCCTGTATTGTCTTCGCCATGAAGCCAAAAAAGTGTAAAGTATCTTCTATGAAAAAAGATCGGATACGATCCCTATTCAAGAGGAATCTACCCAATCCCTACGTGCTCATGTACATAAAAAAAGGGATCGATTAGAAAAATTCTGATCCCTATTTTTTAAAAAATATACATAATATATGTATGTATGTATGTATGTATGTATGTATGTATGTATGTATATTTATGCAAGGAATTACATCCGAATCAACAAAAATAGGCATCAACCCAAAAACATATGAATGTGGACGGGAGTCAATTATAAGAGACATATGCGAGAATGTGCACATGAAAATTCCAAACTATTCAATTTCAGAAATCAATAGAAATTGATTTCTCATTTGAAGCTTTAAAAGATGAAACAAGATCAGATAGCCAAGGCGTACTAGCTCCTTAGAACCGGACAAAGATAACAACTGATGGAATACAATCCAAAATTTATACTGTTGAAAATCGACCAAGCGCTATGAAGAACAAAGAAAGATATGACACTTTGGAAAAATGATTCAATGGAAGGATGTTGACTATTCAGAAAACTGGATGGATTTCTCTCTAGCAGCTCTAACTTGCTTCGATTCAAAACACGTCATGTTCGACACAAGACGTAATATATGGGCAAGTATTATCCAGAATTTTGATCTGGCTATATCTTAACTGACTGGACAATTTAGACTCAACTACCATCAAGGCTAGTAGCCTAGAGCGATAATTGTGAGGACCATAAATCAAGTGCAGATAATGATATGAAGTCGTGATCCAATGGAATCAAGAGATATACTATATAAAAGATTCTAAGCATGGAATATAGTCTAATCTAGAATAGGAATTGGGTATGATCCCTTTCTGCCAAATGGATTGGGTTACTTCAGCTAAATAGTGCAATTTAACGGAAAACGAGCGATATCTCAAAATCCATAAATCAGATGCATATGAAACTTTGGGAACAAGATGAGGGTACCCTAGGGAGTCTACCCTATGGATCACATCCTAAAATGCACAAATAAGAGGGGCCAACCCTTTTCCCTCTAGCGGGATCGACCTAAATCAGACAGCATTACATGTTGCAATAAAGATTGATCAATTACCCAAGTTCTACTAATCCAGTTGGCATGAAACTTGTAGGCTAAACATAATACAACATGGAGAAGTTCCCATAGAAATTTCACCTCCAAAACACCAACCATATGCATCGGCCACGATCCCTATTTCTTGGGATTTGGGCCATGCGATCCCTCTTGTGGGTCCCAATGAATCTGGAGAGCCTTCTGCCAAATTTTCAGGGAGATTTTCGCCATCTTCCTCTACAAATATAGACTTAATTGTTCATTTTTGGGATCTTGACACCACTTGTTGCTTTGTATTCTTTTGTAGTTAAGGATTCATTCGATGCCTCTTGTACCCAGTTTACAAAGTGATTAATAAAGCTATCTCTTTAAAGTGGACATAGGCAAACAATGTCGAACCTCTATAAATTGCCATATCTCAATTATTTGCTTATTTCTTGTTACTTTAATGCTATATTCTCTCTGTTTACATTTATATTATTTATTTATTCCTCTATTGATAATCTCTTGGTGTTTGTGGTGCAAAAAATATGTGTTCCTGATATGTGAGTTATTCAATTCTAGATTCATGTACATTGCCTTATGCAGAGATGAGATACATACTATTTTAAATGTATTCAGGTATTTAAATGTATCCATGTTGACCCAAAGTATTGTATACGATAGATCACTCCTTTCATGCCCATTGATCCAAGTTGTCAGATGGTAAACTCCCTTTGATATTTCGATCACTAAAGCCTGGGCATCATTATGGTATCAAAGCTAAGGCTGAACTAAAATTGAGTATCCAAATCGGAACATGTTTAACCATAAAAAAGTCAAACATAGATTGTTACCCTATTAGTGTAACCTAGGTAAAGTTCCGAATAACTCATGTACGTAATGTACGAATTAAGATTGGTGTTCTGAGGAATGAACATCGGGATAGGATTATCTACGTATTTATGATATACACATATTTGTTAGTAAAATTGTGAGACATTTATCTAATAAGTGATAAATGTTAAGCAAAAAATGACAAGATCAGGATAACCAAGAAAAGGTGCATCAACCGATCCACCCAATAGTTAGACCAGTGATTTTGGAAATCTTGGAGTTATCTTAACCATGGACCAATGGATGGAGGTCATAAAACATGTGTAAGGCATGTGTAGAATTATAGCTTAGAATTCAAACCTAAATTTTCATTCGGAATTCCCTAAACTCTGTAACGACTAGGCAAGGCTGGGTGGTACACCATTTTTGGATAATTAAGGAGTAATAAGAGTCCATCCCTGGCTAAGAACTTACAAATGAATTTTCGATGATTTAAAGTTGTCAGACCAAGAAAAGCGAAGGTTGGCATCTCGTCAACTGCAGTCTTGCCCATTAGATTGGTATGATGCAATAACTGTAGAGATAATTGAGGAGGATATCGTATAACAAAGATTTAAGGAACTCTTCAGGGCTCATTTTCTACCCGAAGCTGAAAAGGCTACATTACTATGGAAATTTATATATTTGAAACAGGGTGATTCATCAATAACGGCTTATGCTAATTTAATGCATTATCAAAGTATGGACTAGCACTCACTAGTACCCCATTAGAAAAGAACAAGAAGTTTGTGCTTGGTCTAAATAATGAACCAAAAGATATACTTAAATCAAATTTCCATTTGAAGATATTGTGGATAAGGAATTTAGATTTGAAAAAGGGGAAGAACAAGATCCGGTTCTAAAACTCAACCTACTCAAAAATTCCAGCAACAAAGGAAGAGGCTATTCTTCACAGAGAAGAATGTAGAAGTTCCAAAGAACAACCGACCTTTCCAACCTGAGTAAGAGGATCAGAAGAAGCAACATGCTAAAGCATAAGTGGAATGTTCTTATGTAGAAGGAAGGGTCATTATGCCAATCAATGTAAAATCATAGCTTAAGGTCCTATGAAGAAATGTTACAATTTCAATGAAATGGGACATGTAGCGAGACAATGCACAAAGCCAAAGAAGCAGACTCAAGGAAAAAAATATTCACACTAGATAGTCCTAGTTCAATGGAACCAGATTAGAGAAAACAAGCTTCAATCCTTTAAGGTACTATTTTATGGCCTGGATTATGTATTAGAATACTTTTCGATATAGGTGAATCACATTCATTTATATCGAAAGAAGTAGTAGAAATGTTAAAATTGGATGTTTCTTCCCTTATCAATTCTCTTAAAGTGGCTAATCCTACTGAAGGATACATTACACTGGAATGAAACGTAATGGAGTCATGATTTGTTTATCTAGTATTCTTTCTCATGTGATTTATTTATCATGGATTCACTAAGTTAGGAAGTTACTTTAGGAATGGAATGGCTTGAGCACTATCAAGCTCGATTATGCTGTTTGGAATGTGTAATCAATCTCCAGCATTTCGATTATTCCAAACGAGTCCTTATAGCTCTAGAAAGAGCAAATTCTACTTCAAGTCATTGTTTATTTATCTTGGAATCAAAAGAAGATGAGATAAAGCAGATTCTAGTAGTTAGAGATCTTCTACATATCTTTGGACTAGTTGCTGGTTACCACACCGAGTAGTTGAGTTTAGAATAGATTTGAACCTAGCACTCAACCTTTTAGTATACCACCTAACCAAATGTGCCCTAGTGAGGTAGAAGAATTAAATCTCATATAGAAGATTTTGAGCAAAAGAATTTCATTAGGACGAGTAGTTCTCCTTGGGGTGGATCGGCCTTATTTGTTAAAAAGACAGATAGATCTCTTCGACTCTGTATAAATTATAGAAAACTGAATAACCTTACCATCAAGAATAAATATCCTTTACCAAGGATAGATGATTTATTTGATCAACCGAGTGTTGCGAAATTCTTTTCACAACTACATCTAGCCAATGGCTTTCATCGACTAAGAGTTAGAGAAGATAATATTACACTCATAGCATTTTAAACAAGATACATGTAAAGGTCCCGATTTTAAATCAAATTTAAATTAGTACCTAATTTATATTTTAGAATTAAATTGTGAATTAATTTGAACTTTTTAAATCAAATAATAATATGTGTTTGTTTTATATATATTGATTATAAATTGAAAATTTGGATTTGAAATTCAAATATAAATATAATTAAATATAAGTTGGATTTAAAACTATATTTTAAAGTTAATAAAAATTTGTTTTCTAATTTTAATATATATACATATATCAAATATATTTTTGAAGTTATGATTTAAATTTAATATAATTTTCAAGAGGTTAAATTCTATTATATATAAAATATATATGTTTATTTATTTAAGTATAATTAGTTTTAAAAATCCATCTTCTTAATAGGTATGTAAATGGTTATAAAAGTAAATGAATATTTTAATTAAAATAAGATATTAAGAAACGTTTAAACACAAACATATGTTAAGATATAAATATTAAATACTTAAGGGTTTAAAAACATTTAAAATATAAGAACTATGTAAACATAAATCTAATTAGGGATTTAAACATAATTTAATCCCATATGACATGTGTACATTTACTTTGTTATGAATTAAACAAGTGTAAGTCATAAAAAAATGAAATACTACAAATGTCACACTTATATTTATTTTTATTTTTTTATAAAAAAAGAAAAAATAGGTTATAAAAATCTCTCTACTCTTCTCTCTCTCATTTCCTTGTTCTTCATTTTCAAAGAAACAAATCAAAACTAATAAAACAAAGAATCAAAAAAACCTGACCAAAAGTAAAATCAAAAAGTATAAAACAAATCAACCTTTAGGAAATACAACTATATCAATACTTAACCTGGAAAGAAAAGAAGAACAACAATTAACACAATTTTTGAACTTAGGAAATCAAAATTAGAACTTAATTCAATGTCCAGAGCAAAGCATTTGAAAAAAATAGAATCAATATCAAGTTTCAATACTAAAGTTTCCAGATCAAATCAGATCAAGCAAACAAGATCAGATTCATAGTTCAAGTTCTAAAGCTAAATAAAAAAAATGCAAATTTTTAAATCTGGAAGCAGTTTAACCTGAAGCAAGTGAAAATCAAATAGTAAGAAGAAGTTCAAATTCAACTAGGAAAACAAAGCAGATCAAAGATTTGGAAACAAATTCCAGTTATCAAATTCAAAACCAAATTTCCAGTTCTCTGCCTTTCTCTGTTCTTCATGACAGGTGAGCAAATCTGACTTATTTAAATTGAATTTGTGGATTATCTTGGTATTTTATGAAGTGGTTGTTGTGAAGAATAATGAATATGTTTGCATATATGCAAATATGTGTACACACCTTCGTGCATGTTTGTTGATCAAGTATGTCTCTATATTTTAAGAATGCATGTTATAAAAACTGTTTCAAAATCTAAGAACTCTTCCTCAAATCTTTTTAGGCTTTAAGATCTTAACAAAATTTGTTTTATATTATCAAGAGCCAAGTTTTGAGAATATTTACGAGTAGAACAAATTTGAGTGTATTCTGGGAAATTAAGAAGTACAATCAAATCCAAAACTTATCAAAAATTTGGCTAGTAAGATTTCTGGTGTCACTTATACTATGTTGTTCGTGTTCGAAAACTATAAATTTTAAAGGAAGAATAGGAATTTTTAATATCATATTGAGTGAGAAAAATTGATTTGAACGGAATAGACATTATCATCAAATTCTGATGATCGACGCAATGTTGGCCGTCGAGATTGGGCCTGGAGGTAGGGTGACGAGCGGGGATTCATGGAAAAATGCTCGCACATTTTCTAGTTGCTCACGGCGATGGTGTGATGTTGATCTAGGGTTTAGGCATCGAGTTGAAACGTAGTTGTGGTCGAGGCTATTGCTCGGTCGTGGGTCAACTGGAGCTAATCGCACCGGGGGAATCGTCGCAGCTTGTTGTGGTGCAGTTCTGGACATAGTGGCGAGGCGTATGATGGTTGGGATCATCGTCGACGAGGTGTTTTATCAAGCGGGTTTAGGTTCTTGGATTGCTCTATTGGTTGGATTTTGATTCCAGGAATTTTCATTGAATCTATGTAATTGGAGTGATAGCATGGGTCATGGGTGATCTGTTGGCATCCGCAAAGGTGACTAGAACATCATTGTTCATCCGTGCACGTGCACGTAGTGTCTTCGATGTCTGGTGTGGTTGAAAATTGGGGAAGATGAAGTCATCTCGGGTTCTAGTTCGAGATACATTATGTTTGTCTCGAAGTAGAAAAGGGAGGCAAGTTACTCGAAGCTGGGTTTGGGAAAAATCATGAATGGCTCGGGTCTATAAAAACAATTTTAAACTTTAAATCATATCAAGTTTTAATTGAAACAATTTTGGTTAAAACCAATTCTTCTGTAATGCTAAATGTTTATTCGAGTTTTGATTTGGTTAAAAAGGTTTTTAAATAAAATTATTTTAAATTAATTTAGTTTAAAATGTTTAAAAATATATGTATAACCCTTATTTTAAAGTTTATTTTGAATAAACTTAATGATATAAAGAAGTTAGTTAAGAAAAGATGTTTTAATTGTTAATTAACTTTAAAATCTAAGTTAGTTTATTTGTTAATGATAATAAATTACAAGGTTTATTAAATAAAGGTTTTTAATGATAGTTAAGTAATTTATTAAGATAAATGGATTATCTTTTAATTAATTTAAGTCCTAAGTGATTAAAGATTAATTATTTAAATGAAGGCAATTAAATGATAATTGCTTAATGAAAGTAATTTAGAAGGATAATTACCCAATGCAATTAAAAGGATTAAATTTATGTGATTAATTAATTAAGATAATTAATTTAAGGATAATTAGTTAATTAAAGATTAATTAATGAAAGTGATTAGGGATAATCACTTATTGTAATTAATTAAGGATAATTAATTAAATAGTAATTAATTAAGGAAAATTGATTAAAGGATAATTAAATAATTAAACGTTAATTATCTAATGATTAAAGGTTGATTTATTTATTAGTTAAGGTTGATGAATTAATAATTAATGGTTGATTAATTTATTGTTAAACGTTAATTAATAAATGATTAAAGGTTAATTAATTAAGATGGTTTGTAATTAATTAATATTAATTAACCAGGATTAGTATTTTATTCATAGGTAATTAATCTGATTTAAATTAATCAGATGATTAATTGATCTTACTTATGGATATTTGGATTGCATTAAATGCCTTGAATTATTCGATATCCCTAATGTGTGATGCTTTGTGGTAAGAATTATTTTGATTTGAGCTATGACGAATGTATTTTATTTATCTATGATGAATTTATATTGTTTATTTATGAATCTGTGAATGAAGATAAGCATTATAGGATTATACCGCTTATCGATATTGTTGTGCTTTGATGGCAATGATTGATGATGTTGCACGATTGTGTAAAACCCCTGGACTACACCATACACACACAAATATGGAGTGCACAAGGAAATCAGTAAAGTCACAGATATTTTGAATTTTAAATATTATTTTTGAAAGTTGAATTTTGAGTCCAAATGGTTTTGGAAATGAAATTGGATTGAATATGAAAAGCTTTTGAAAAGGAAGTTTGAAATTGAAATTTAGTTTGAATATAATATATCATGTTTAAGTTTTGGAATTGTTTTGGAAATTTGGTGTGAAAGGTTTATTCAAGTTATATAATATATATATATATATATATATATATATATATATATGGATTTTTAAACCACCTTTAAAGTATTTTAAAAGTATTATTTTGGGAATTTAAAATTAACCCAAGTTTATACTTTAAAGATATAACTTGTGCATATTTGATCGGATTTTTCCAAAATGAAAAGGATTGTTTTTCAAATAATAATAGCTTTCATATAAAGAAAGGATTTCCAATTTGTGTTGAAAAGATTTCAAGTTTGTAATAGAATTGTTTTGAAAGCTATGAATGTATCTTTGTGAAAGATTGTTGAACTTTGTTTTGAAATTGAAGAGGATCTTAAAGGTGTATCTTTTGTATAAAAGATTTGAAATGGAATTGTTTTGAAAGATATGAATTAATCTTTGTGAAAGATCGGTGAATTTTCTGAAGTGAATTTTTTGGTTTAAAGATTTGAAAGTGGTAATTTGTTTTAAACCATTTGAAGAAAGTTTTTGGGCTTTAAGTTGTGACTTAACTAATATTCCATATATCCATATGCTTTTAAAATTAAGCACTCATTGTTCGGTTTAGCTGGGAGAGGACCTTTTGTCATATAACCCATTCCGAATAATGATACGACGTAATGGATTGCATTCGAAGACTGGTGGTGAAGACCGGTCATTTTCGAGAGCGAAAGGATTACCCGTCGAATGTCTCTGCACTGAGTCACGCCGGTATAGAGATCTCCATATGTGATAGGGAGTACGATCAGGATTGGGATACCCGGATTGCAAGGGTTTCTTCGGAAGTGCCTTCGGTTCTGTTCAAACCTGGAACAGACATGTGTGGATGTGTGTATGACATTACACTTTGAGATGTAAAGCTGGTTTCTATCAAATACATTTCCGTTTGGTGGCGGAGAATTTATTCTCTTAGCTTAACACCCTTCTTTGAGACGTACGAGCTCAGAGGTTATGTAGTTGATGGTTGCTAGTGATACATTCCCAATTTGGTAATATGGCATAAAACTGCTGCTGATCATGTGTTGATCGTAGCATGGCTTTTGTGAAAAGCATAGCTTTGTGGACGAGACCTCATCAGGACCTCACAAACCGAAATGGTCGAAACAAGAAAGATGTGGCAAGGTTATTTGAGGGTAGCGCCCCCTGAGAGTATGTCCATTTCCTTCTTGATAGAGGTGGTATCATGGCATGGAGCCAGATACTTAACCTATGTGGTCACTGCAAATTTATTACTTTATGGTTGTTGGTGTTGAGGCCTCGGATAAAGGTCGGTTACGACCAGGGGGTGACATACTCGTGTCAGTAGTTACTTAGTTACAGAGGTAACCCTGCCTTGTGTTGGCAGAGAGCTGGTTAAGTTCTCGGTGCATTTCTCTGGAGGCGTACCCATGTGGCCCATGAAGTTCATTAGCCTGACCATTTGTTGGAAATCCAAAGAAAAAATATGTGCCATGTACGGTTTTAGTTGTATAACCTGCCATATACTTATGGTGGTGATCGACTGTTTAGACGGTAGCTATAGTAGGCATACAATAATGGTTGTATGCTGGCTAAGATTAATATTATACTTTCGAAAAGTTTTCTGCACTATGCACTAATAATAATATCAAAAGGATTTTGCGTATCAAGCATGTTTGACTATCATAAGGAGAAATCTCCTTCAATTGTGCGCTTGCATTGTGTGTCTAGCGGGAGGCCTTATGGTAGTTTCACATTTCAAAAAGCATTGTGGATTTCATTAAAAATTCTTTTTTTCGTTTGTTAAAGATAAACTATTTTTATTTTCTCACACCAGTCCCATGACTGACCTAGAGTTTATTGTTCCCTTTCTAAACTCTGGGTACCCATAATTTTCAACACGGACAGCCTGGAGTTAGATTTTCAGATAGACGGCTAGTAGATATAGAGTTGATAGCTTTCAGCCATTGAATTTTGATAATCGCATTGTGGATCGAGTTTACTTAACTTCAGCATTGCTGTTGGATCGAGCTTGTTGGTTTGGGAGTTTCTTTCAGCTTTTGATTTTGGATAATGAAAGTCTTTCGAGCTTTGGAGTTGGTGATCTCTCTCTTGAAGTTGGTGTTATTTCCATTGTTATCTTTTCCGCTGTTGTATATCGTCTCTGATAATACCGATATCATTTGTATCAAATTGTTGTATCAAATATTGTGTATCAATGATATATATTCTTTGTCTTCCGCTGTGTTGTTGTAATAAATGTGTTATAAGCCTCGGCGCGAATCAGATTTCAACGGTCAAATTCAGGTCGATTTTCGAACAAGTGAAGTATGGATGTCAATTTTTGAACGCTGAACTTCGGGCCATGACTAGTGGTATCAGAGCTGAAGGTCGAACTTTAGCTCAGGAGTATAACATTTTAGGCAACTCATTAGAGATAGGGTGAAGTATGCCCTAGAATGAGTATATTCATAAGATATCCGTCCATATGCGTCAATAAATTCTCTTGCTATCCGCGATAGTAAGTATGAGTGCAAGAAGAGGACGAGATAGGGGACAGGGGATACCACTACAAATGGTCAATACCCTGCAACGACAAAAACAATTTTCTCTATCAATCTCTTTGATCATCGTTCACTTTCAAATTCTTTGATGGCTTTGTGGCAGCTGCAAGAAGAAGCTTTGTTGTGGTAATGGCCCTGCGAATCATTGTAGAAAAGGTTCTAATTCCTATTTTTTATTCTGATTATCAGTTTTCCATTTTTAAACTTCAATAAATTTGAAATTTTATTCAAAATAAATTGGTGAATAAAATATAAAATTTGTATCGATAAAACGATTTCGATTAAAACCAAATTTGAAATTCTATTGTAATTCTTGTGAGGATCAAAGTCCAAAGAGGGACAAGTTGGTTTACACTTTGGGACATTCCAACCTGGATTGAGTATCCATTGTTTGTTCTGTTGGGTCCAGATATATTCTACGAACGATTAGTTATCCTTCGGACTAACCAGTGCCCCTGCATATTTCATAGACTGATGACCCTAATATTTCATGAAGTATCGAATGAGTTCATTCTCATATGTATTGATGATATTCTGATTTGGTAAATCAAATACAGAATAGATGTTCAGTTTGATCTGGAAAACTATTCCTCTATCTTTGTGTGTTCATCTATTCTTTGGTTGTCTCCCTGTCCACCAAATTTCGAGGACGAAATTTTCTTAAGGGGGCAATCTGTAACATCCCAATTTTAAATCAAACTTAAATTGGTAATTAATTTAAGTTTTAGAATTAAATTGTGAATTAATTTGAATTTTTTAAATTAGATAAGAATATGTGTTTGTTATATATATATATTGATTATAAATTGAAAATTTGGATTTGAAATTCAAATATAAATATATTGAAGTATAAATTGGATTTAAAACTATATTTCAAAATTAATATAAATTTATTTTCTAATTTTAATATATATATATATATATATATATAAATATGTAAAATATGTTTTTGAAGTTATGATTTAAAATTAGTATAATTTCAAGAGGTTAAATTATATTATATATAAAATATATATGTTTATTTATTTAAGTATAACTAGTTTTAAAAAATCATTTTCTTAAGGGTTATATAAATGGTTATAAAAGAAAATGAATATTTAAATTAAAATAAGATATGAAGAAACGTTTAAACATAAACATATGTTAAGGTATAAATTTTAAATACTTAAGGTTTACAAACATTTAAAAATATAAGAACTATGTAAAAATAAATCTAATTAAGGATTTAAACATAATTTAATCCCATATGACATGTGTACATTTATTTTATTATGAATTAAACAAGTGTAAGTCATAAAAATTGAAATATTACAAGTGTCACACTTATCTTTATTTATTTATTTATTTTTATTTTATAAATAGAAGAAAAAAATAGGTTATAAAAATCTCTCTACTCTCCTCTCTCATTTCTTTGTTCTTCATTTTCAAAGAAACAATTCAAAACTAATAAAACAAAGAATCAAAGAAACATGATCAGAAGCAAAACCAAAAAGTATAAAACAAATCAACCTTTCGCAAATACAACTATATCAAACTTCAACCTGGAAAGAAAAGAAGAATAGTAATTAACACAATTTTCGACCAGGGAAATCAAAACTAGAATTTGATTCAATGTCTAGAGCAAAGCATTTGAAACAAATAGAATCAATATCAATTTTCAATAGTAAAGTTTCCAGATCAAATCAGATCAAGCAAGCAAGAACAGATTCAACATTCAAGTTCTAAAGCTAAATCAAAAACACTGCAAAATTTTAAATTTGGAAGCAATTCAACCTGAAGCAAGTGCAAAATCAAATAGTAAGCAGAAGTTCAAATTCAACTAGGAAAACAAAGCAGATCAAAGATTTGAAAACAAATACCAGTTATCAAATAAAAAACCTAATTTCCAGTTCTCTGCCTTTCTCTATTCTTCATGACAAGTGAGCAAATCTGACCTATTTAAATTTAATCTGTGAATTATCTTGGTATTTTGTGAAGTGGTTGTTGTGAAGAATAATGAATGTCTGTGTACATGTTTGCATATATGCAAATATGTGTACATACCTTCGTGCATGTTTGTTGATCAAGTATGTCTCTCTGTTTTAAGAATGTAGGTTATAAAATCTATTTCAAAATCTAAGAACTCTTCCTCAATTCTTTTTAGGCTTTAAGATCTTAACAAAACTTGTTATATATTATCAAGAGCCAATTTTTAAGAATATTTCTGAGTAGAACAAATTTGAGTTTCTTTTGGGAAATTAAGAAGTACAGATCAAATCCAAAACTTATCAAAATTTTGGCTTGTAAGATTTCTGGTTTCACATATACTATCTTGTTTGTGTTCGAAAACTATAAATTTTAAAGGAAGAATCAGAATTTTTAATATCATATAGAGTGAGAAAAATCGAGTTGAACGGAATTGACTTTATCGTCAAATTCCAATGATCGATGCTATGTTGGCCATCGAGATTAGGCCATGAAGGTAGGGTGAAGAGCGTGGATTCATGGAAAAGTGCTTGCACATTTTCTAATTGCTCATGGCGATGGCGTCACGATGATTTAGGGTTTAGGAATCAAGTTGTAATGTAGTGGTGGTCGAGGCAATTGCTCGGTCGTGGGTTAACTGCGACTAATCACACCAGGGGGAATCGTCGCGGCATGTTGTGGTGCAGTTCTGGACGTGGTGGCGAGGCATATGATGGTTGGGATCATCGTCGGCGAGGTGTTTTATCAAGAGGGTTTAGGTTCCTAGATTGCTCTATTGGTTTGATTTTGATTCCAGGCATTTTCATTGAAGTTGGGTAATCAGAATGATGGTATAGGTCATCGGTGATCTGTTGGCATCGGAAAAGGTGACCAGAACTTCATCGTTCATCCGTACACGTGCATGTGGTCTCTTCGATGTCCGGTGTGGTTGAAAATTGGGGATGATGAAGTCGTCTTGGGTTTTAGTTCGAGATACATTATGTTTGTCTCGAAGTAGAAAAGGGAGGCAAGTGACTCGAAGCTGGGTTCGGGAAAAATCATTAATGGCTCGGGTCTATAAAAACAGTTTTAAACTTTAAATCATATCAATTTTTATTTGAAACAATTTTGCTTAAAACCAATTCTTTTGTAATGTTAAATGTTTAACCGAGTTTTGAGTTGGTTAAAATGGTTTTTAAATACATTTATTTTAAATTAATTTAGTGTAAAATGTTTTTTAAAAAACATATGTATAACCCTTATTTTAAAGTTTATTTTGAATAAACTTAATGATATTAAGAAGTTAATTATGAAAAGATGTTTTAATTGTTAATTAACTTTTAAATCTAAGTTAATTTATTTGTTAATGAAAATAAATTACTAGGTTTATTAGATGAAGGTATTTAATGATAAAGTAATTTATTAAGATAAATGGATTGTCTTTTAATTAATTTAAGTCTTAAGCGATTAAAGAATTATTATGTAAATAAAGGCAATCAAGTGATAGTTGCTTAATTAAAGTAATTTAGAAGGATAATTACCCAGTGTTATTAAAAGGATTAAATTTATGTTATTAATTAATTAAGATAATTAATTTCAGGATAATTAATTAATTAAAGATTAATTAATGAAAGTGATTAGGGATAATCACTTATTGTAATTAATTAAATGGTAATTAATTAAGGGTTAATTAATTAATTAAGGAAAATTAATTAAAGGATAATTAAATAATTAAAAGTTAATTATTTAATGATTAAAGGTTGATTTATTTATTAATTAAGGTTGATTAATTAATAATTAAAGGTTGATTAATTTATTATTAAAGGTTAATAAATAAATGATTAAAGATTAATTAATTAAGATGGTTTGTAATTAATTAATATTAATTAACCAGGATTAGTAGTTTATTCATAAGTAATTAATCTGATTAAAATTAGTCAGCTGATTATTGATCTTACTTATGGATGTTTGGATTGTATTAAATGCCTTGAATTGTTTGATATCCCTGATGTGTGATTCTTTGTGGTATAAATTATTTTGATTTGAGATGTGATGAATGTAATTTATTTATCTATGATGAATTTATATTTTTTATCTATGAATTTGTGAATGAAGATAAGCGTTATAGGATTATACCGCTTATCGATATCGCCGTGCTTGGATGATGATGATTGATGATGTTGCACTATTTTGTAAAACCCCTGGATTACACCATACACACACAAATATGGATCGCATGATGAAATCGGTTAAGCCACAGATATTTTGAAATCTAAATATTATTTTTAAAAGTTGAATTTTGAATCCAAATGGTTTTGGAAATGGAATTGGATGGAATATGAAAAGCTTCTTAAAAGGAAGTTTGAAATTGAAATTTAGTTTGAATATATTATCTCTTGTTTAAGTTTTGGAATTATTTTGGAAATTGGTTTGAAAGGTTTATACAAGTTATATAATATATATGTATATATATATGGATTTTCAAACCACCTTTAAAGTTTTTTAAAAGTATTATTTTGGGAATTTAAATTTAACCCAAGTTTATACTTTAAAGATATAACTTGTGCATATTTGATCGGATTTTTCCGAAATGAAAAGGATTGTTTTTCAAATAATAATAGCTTTCATATAAAGAAAAGATATCCAATTTATGTTGAAAAGATTTCAAGTTTGAAATAGAATTTTTTTGAAAGCTATGAATGAATCTTTGTGAAAGATTGTTGAACTTTGTTTTGAAATTGAAGAGGATCTTAAAGGTGTATCTTTTGTATAAAAGATTTGAAATGGAATTGTTTTGAAAGCTAAGAATTAATCTTTGTGAAAGATTTGTGAACTTTGTGAACTTTGTGAAGTGAATCTTTTTGGTTTAAAGATCTGAAAATGGTAATTTGTTTTAAACCATTTGAAGAAAGGTTTTGGGCTTTAAGTTGTGAGTAAACTAAGATCCCGTATATCCATATGCTTTTAAAATTAAGCGCTCATTATTTGGTTTAGTCGGGAGAGGACATTGTGTCATATAACCCATTTCGAATAATGATACGACGTAATGGATAGGATTTGAAGACCGGTAGTGAAGACTGGGTATTTTCGAGAATGAAAGGATTACCCTACGAATGTCTCTGCACCGAGTCGCGCCGGTATAGAGATCTCGATATTTGATAGAGAGTCCGATTGGGATTGGGAATACCCAGATTGCAAGGGTTTCTTCGAAAGTGCCTTCGTTTTTGCTCGAACCCGAAACAGATTTGTATAGATGTGTGTCTGACATTACACTTTGAGATGTAAAGCTGGTTTCTATCAAATACATCTCTGTTTGGTGGTGGAGAATTTATTCTCTTAGCTTAACACCCTTCTCTGAGACGTATGAGCTCAGAGGTTATGTAGTTGATGGTTGCTAGTGATACATTCCCAATTTGGTAATGTGGCATACGAAGTGCTGCTGATCATGTGTTGATCGAAGCATGGCTTTTGTGAAAAGCGTAATTTTGTGGACGAGACCTCATTAGGACCTTGAAAACCGGAATGGTCGAAGCTGCAAAGATAAGGCAAGGTTATTTGGGGGTAGAGCCTCT
Organism: Allium cepa; assembly: GCA_030765085.1. Taxonomy (NCBI): domain Eukaryota; kingdom Viridiplantae; phylum Streptophyta; class Magnoliopsida; order Asparagales; family Amaryllidaceae; genus Allium; species Allium cepa. The sequence continues at coordinate 835,660,121 of CM060941.1, forward strand.
TGAGGGTATGTCCATTTCCTTCTGGATAGAGGTGGTATCATGGTATGGAGCCCAGATACTTAACCTACGTGGTTACTGCAAATTTATTACTTTGTGATTGTTGGTGTCGAGGACTCGGATAAAGGTCGGTTACGACCGGGGGGTGGCACACTCATGTCAGTAGTTACCTAGTTACAGAGGTAACCCGGCCTAGTGTTGGTAGAGAGCTGGTTAAGTTCTCGGGGCGTACCTCCAGAGGCGTACCCATATGGCCCAGGAAGTTCCTTAGCCTGACCATTTGTTGGAAATCCAAAGAAACAATACGTGCCGTGTATGGTTTTAGTTCTATAACCTGCCATTTACTTATGGTGGTGATCCTCTTTTTAGATGGTTGCTATAGTTGGCATACAATAATGGCTGTATGCTGTCTATGACTAATATTATACTTTCGAAAGATTTTCTGCACTATGCACTAATAATAATATCAAATGGATTTTGTGTATCAAGCATGTTTGACAATCATAAGGAGAAATCTCCTCCAATTGTGTGCTTGCATTGTGTGTGTGGCGGGAGGCCTTATGGTATTCATTTTCCAAAAAGCATTGAGGATTTCTTTAAAAATTCTTTTGTTTTCTTTTGTTAAAGTTAAAACTATTTTTGTTTGCTCACACCAGTCCCATGACTGACCTCGAGTTTATTGTTCCCTTTCTAAACTTAGGATGCCCACAATTTTTCACACGGGTAGCCTAGAGTTAGATTTTAAGATGGATAACTAGTACATATAGAGTCGATAGCTTTCAGCCCTTGGATTTTGATAATCGCATTGTGGATCGAGTTTACTTAACTTCAGCATTGCTGTTGGATCGAGCTTGTTGGTTTGGGAGTTTCTTTGAGCTTTTGGTTTTGGATAATGAAAGTCTTTCGAGCTTTGGAGTTTTGGAATGAAGATGTTGTATGGTGATCTCTCTCCTAAAGTTAGTGTTTTTTCTGCTGTTATCTTTTCCGCTGTTATCTTTTCCGCTGTTGTATATTGTCTCTAATAATATTGATATCATTTGTATCAAATTGTTGTATCAAATATTGTGTATCAATTATATATATTCTTTGTCTTTCGCTGTGTTGTTGTATTTAATGTGTTATAAGCTCCGGACAAACCAGATTTCAACGGTTGAATCTGCGGCATTCGAGTACAAGTGAAGTATGGATGTCGATTTTCGAACGCTAAAATTTGGGCCGTGATAATACAGTTCATATGAATGGTTAATAAAGCCATTTGGATTGACGAATTTTCTAGCTTCGTTGATTTAATGAATAGAGTTTTCAAGAGTTAGTTGGATAAGTTTGTCCTAGTTTTTATCGATCATATTCTCGTTTACTCAAGGATAGAAGAAGATCATGTGATTCATTTGAAAGCGGTGTTAGAAAGTTTAAGAGAATACCAATTTAAATTAAAAAAATTCAAAATGTCACTTTTGGCAGAAGAAAGTGAAAATTTTGGGACAAATAGTCTCGGAGAAAGGAATTTCAGTCAAGCCAGCTAAGGTTAAAGCCATTCAAAAGTGGAAGCGACCTGAATCAGTTGTCGAAATCAGAAGTTTCATCGGTTTAGCAGGGTATTATAGAATATTTATAAAAGACTTTTCTAAGATATCTGCTCCAGTAACTAATTTGACGAAGAAAGGATTTAAATTTATCTAGTAAGATAATTGTAAAGGGGCTTACCGAAAGTTCAAAGAATTACTTTCTAATGCACAAATATTTATATTGTAGAAGGAAATCATGATCTGGTAGTGTACACATGCTTATGGACTGGTGTAACGAACAAGATTTTCAAATTCCGAAAATCGACATTAATACATCCACTGTATCAATTGCCGAGCAATCGAAAGCCTGAAAACCCAACCGTTAGGGTTAAAGAAGAAGAGGTAGAAGAAGAAAGAAAGAAAGAAAGAAGAAAACAGAAACACTAACAGAATCTCACATTTCGCAGTGGAACAACATATAATATATCAATGAATAATCTTTAAAACAAAGAATCATATCTGTTGTTACATTACATCACATTACATTATCAGAGTTTACAAAAACAAACAGCGAAAAAGAAATACTATATACAAGTTGATACGCCTTGCCATCGAGCTTGCCTCTTGAGCTCCACAGCACCTCCTGAATTCCAGAATATCCTGATAACCTGACTCTAGGCTGCCCATGTGGAAATTGGTGGGCACCTAGAGTTTAGGAAGGGAACAATAAACTCTAGGTCAGTCATGGGACTGGTGTGAGAACTAAAAACAGTTTATCTTTAAAAAAAAACAAACAAATATTTTATAATAGACCCGCAATGCTTTTGGAAAATGAAACTACCATAAGGCCTCCCGCGCGCACACACACACACAATGCAAACACAGAATCGGAGGAGATTTCTCCTTATGATAGTCAAACATGCTTGATATGAAGAAAATTTCTTTGACATTATTACTACAAGTGCAAAGTGCATAAAACATTTCGAAAGTATGATATAAATCTTAGCCAACATACGACCATTATCGTATGCCTACTATAGCTACCATGTTCAATAGCAGGTTACCGCCACATTCCATGGCTGGTTATACAACTAAAACCGTACAGGGCTCGTATTGTTTCTTTGGATTTTTCCAACAAATGGTTAGGCCAAGGAACTTCCTATTGCCATATGGGTACGCCTATGGAAGGACGCCCCGAGAACCTGACCCGATCTCTGCCAACACAAGGCCGGATTACATCTGCAAAAGTAGGTAACTACTGACACGAGTATGCCATCCCCCCATTGTAAACAACCTTTATCCGAGGATCCACAGCCAACAACAATCACAAAGTCATATATATTTGCGACATCCACATAAGTTAAGTATCTGGGCTCCATACCATGATACCACTTCTATCCAGAAGGAAATGCACATACCCTAAGGGGCGCTACTCCCTATAACCTTGCTGCATCTTCCCTGTTTTGAGCATTACCGGGGTGTGAGGTACGACGAAGTCTCATCCACAAAGCTACGACAAAAGTTATGCTTTGATCAACAAATGATCAACAACACTTCGTATGCCACATTACCAAATTGGGAATGTATCACTAGTAACCATCAACTACATAATCTCTGAGCTCATATGTCTCAGAGAAGGGTGTTAAGCTAAGAGAATAAATTCTCCGCCACCAATAAAAATATATTTGATAGAAACCAGCTTTATATCTCAAATTGTAACATCAGACACACATCCATACAAGTCCGTTCTAGGATCGAACGGATCCGAAGGCACTTCCAAAGAAACCCTTGCAATCCGGATATTCACTAATCACGTCCGGACTTCCATCACAAAGGGTGATAAAATCTCTATATTGGAGATCAGCCGATGCAGAGCACTCCTTCCGTTTTCGAAAATATCCGGTCTTCAACACCGGTCTTCAAATGCTATCCATTATGACGTATCACTATTCGGAATGGGATTCATGACCCAAAGGTCCTCTCCCGGCTAAACCGAATAACGAGCGCTTATTTTAAAATAAGTGTAGCATTCAAATTCAAGCAAATCACAACAAATACCCATTTAACGGTAAATATTGATAGTCGGTTATTTAACTATCAATAGATATGCACAACATCACCAGATTCCAAATAATTTCCCAAATTATTTAATTTCCAAAAATATCTTTACAAGATATATTTTTCCACACTTCAACCATTTGAAAACAAATTTCAAATCACTTTTCACCTTTACAACTTTTGAAAACAAATTTCAAATCATTTTCCTTACACGAAAACACTTTCAAATATTTATTCATTTTCACTGGAAATCTGCCGAGTTCAAATACTTTAAAATAATTTATAACACTTATCCAAAATATATCGGGAAAACACTTTGAAATAAAACTATTTTTCTTTAAGCACTTTACTTAAAATATTATTTATAAAAAAATATTTTACCAATATTACATATAACTTAAGTCCAAACTAATTTTCAAAATAAAATTAGTAGATAGAGTATAACTATTTAAATAACTATTTTCTAAAACAATTATTGATTAAATCTTAGAAATAATCATTTCTATATCAACTTAATAAATCTTTACTTAAAGGATTCAAAACAATTTAAGAAGTTAATTTCTCCAAAGTATCCTTTTCAAAACCAATTCCAAAATTTTATATATATATGTATATATTTTTCAAAGTTATTCAGAAATTTTATTCGGCTTTCCAGGGAGAATACACTCATTTCAAAATGGTTCATTTAAACCAATTAAATAAATCCTTACTGATTTACTTTAAATTCACGTTCCAAATCCGTAAATTTATTTCCACACTTCAAAAATAAATCAATGTTTATTTTTAAACAAATTTCCCTTTCCTTTATAAATTCCATGGTGAATTTATATTTCCAAATATCCACTGATATACGATTTTCAAATCGATTTCAAATATTCACTTTCGACAACAATTCAATTTTTCATTCGATTTCATAAACAACCAAATCAAATTCCATATTGATTTTCCAAGAAATCAAACACCAAGTGAATTTCATTCTAATCTCAAATTGAAATCAATTTCTACCAAACCCCAAATCAATTTTCAAATTGATTCCAAATTCTTTTCAAAACACCTAATAAATTTCCAAATGGATTTTCAAAAGATTAAAATTTGATCACCAAAAATCAATTCCCAAATGGATTTCAAAAGATTATATTTCCCTTTTAAAAAAAAATCCTTTTAAAGAAAATGAATTCTTTTATTTTTCAAACTCTTTAAAATCCGTATTTTGAATAAATTCTTCAACTTTTAAATAATATTACCCGAAATCTATTTATTAGAGCTTTCCCCATATTTTGAAATTTTATACAATAAGATTAAAAATAAAACTTTATTATTTTAGAATTCCTTCTTTTAAATTTATCCAATCCTTAAAAAATAAATTTTAATATAAACTTTCAACCAGAATTTTCAAAAATCAAATTTTTATTTATTTCCAGTATCCAATGATACCAAAATTTTATTCGGCTAAATTATAGCCTTCAACGATTTCAATCATAAAGATAATCACACAGAGATTATAAATAATCAACACATAATATTGAAACAAATTCAATTATTTGAGGAATCCAGTTGGATCGCTCCAACCTGTTTCCCTGCATCCACAGATGTTAGCACAATACCAATCACGTTTCAAGACGGGATATCGCGGTACATGGGTTTATATAAAATATTATCCGCTATTATGCGGCGCAATAGAGTCTCATCCGCTATATAATGCGGAAAATCAACTCCAAGTATATATATAATACCAATTCCACTTCAAGGTGGAATATCGTGGTATATGTGTTTAATAAAATAATCACCACTTAATATGCGGCGTATAGGGTCTATTTCAATATAACAGATAGCAACCATCATCCAAGCATGCAATCAACACAATCAAGCAATTTTAAATCTAACTATTTAAAATTTAAATCGAAACAAATTTGATTGAGCGAGAAGTTCTCACCTTGCTTCCAATACAGTTGTAGTGTTTTATTTCGAATAAAATTAATCGTGCGTTTAATTTCACTTAAAATTCAAACTATCTCCAAACGACTCCAAACCAGTTCCATTGCGTAGTGCTCGTCAATACAGATCTACCGCAATTCGTTTCATCAAAAACGGACCTCGTATCAAAAAGTTATTGCATTTTAAACATTACACAATTTAATATATATAAATTAATTTCAATTTTATTTACATTTTCGAAACCGTACTATCATAGCCTCTCGTTCCAGCTCGATGAAATCTGGCCGCCCGTGCCTATCTTCCCCAATGCGACAATGTCAGGCTGAACAAACCCAAAAGCTCGAAACTTTGACCAATTCTAGCTCCAACATCAACGATCTAGACGATGATCATAGCCTGCCATTTCGAAGAGCTTCACGCTACACCCCAACAGCCAGAGGCCGGCCCCACTTGGCTGCCTCCTTGCCTCGTGATTCGAGCATGAACGCACGCCTTTGATCACCAATTGCTGTTGATTTGTGGCGCGAAATCCGATCATAGCCGTTGACATTATATATCTCGATGCCCTCTTTGATTTTGTAGTTGAAAACTTCTTGAATTGATGCGTGGATTAGAAGAGAAAGAGGGATGAAATTCGAATGTTTTCGTCCATTAACTCTGAGGCCGGCGGCTGCTGCTGGAAACCCTAGTTCTTATTAGGTTTTGCAAAATAAAACAAATAAGATCCTTTTATAGAAAATTTGACGAAACACTATTCATCCGAGACTTTCCGAACTCCAAACAAAGCGTGCCGACTGACGTTTCTAGGGTTTAACCCGCGTTCTGGACACAATGGAATAGGTATCGAGAGCCAATTCGATCATATGTATGAGTTACGGAAATAAACGACCAAATTTGAATTAATCGGTTAAACTAATTTCTATGCGTTTTGGCTTGCCCCGGACAAACCATAAATTCGATTGACACGAAATTTGAAATCATACAATAATTTAACATTATGGATCCGATGAAGTTGGTATCATCAAAATCCGAGACTGTTTGAAAAATGACTATTTTTACTCGACAATCAAATACTAAAATATTTAATTTCTACAAATTAACTTTAATTCAATTTTAAAAGTTCTATAACATCATTCTAACTCCAATACGATTTAATAAAACTTTACAAATAAATTTTAATCACATTAAACCCAATTTTCAATCATTTCTGTAATTTTCAAATATTAAATTATCGATTTAATTATCCAATTAAATCTAGATATTCGAAATATAATTTATTCGACTTACAATTTTTTTATTTGTTAATATATATTAAATATACGATTTCAAATGACAGAAATTCTGGGTCGTTACAAACTTCCCCCCTTAAAAGAATTTCGTACTCAAAATTGCCAAGTAAGAAAAAGTTACAGAATCCATTAATTTTTCAAAACCAATTGTTCAAATTAAATTTCAAATTCATTTAAACATTTTAACTTTTTCAAAATCCATAGTTAAACTTCTTACGATAACTTTACTAAGTTTTCAAATCATACTTAGTTATCTTTTCATAACCAACTATATCGTTTAACTTTTCACTCTAAAATCAAAGTAATAGTTTTCAAATATTTCCAATTTTCTCAAAAACATTCTTACGCCTTAAATTTTCGAAAAATTTCACCAGCATCTCCTTTGCGCAGCTAGCCCGGTACGACTACAAAAATGGAACCACGACCCCCAGATTTCAAAAAGAAAAGAAAAAGCCAAGTGGCTGGACAAAAAAATCATCAAATTTCATACTGAAATTCAAATACATACCATTTGTTGAGCAATTCAATTTTCTTATCTTCGAAATCAAAATCCCAATTTCCTTTAATCCACCTGTAAATCCTGCTAACCATAATATCCATTTTCATTCAATCTCACATCATCAATTTCATTTGAATTCAATTTACAATTTTAATTCTATTTGGATTCAATTTACCTTCTGAATATTGAATTTTATCAATTATTTTTCATTCACAACTGATTCATCTTGTTATTTTAAATTAGTTTCTTTTACTAATTCATTACAAGTTCTAACTAATTTCATCTCACACAATTCAAATTGGTTTTTGATATTCAGTTTTTATTCTTTTGTTCATTCCCAAACACAACTCAATTCACTATTTCAATTTATAAATAATCTTCTTCTTTGATCCTAAATGGAAAGTGTTCAATTGGAACGTGAAAACGTGAATGAATTGGTCTTAGTTACTCTTCGGGGGCAGAGTGGAAGAAGGGAAGAGATTCTCGAACGAAGAAAAGGATCCAATTACTTCGAAAGAATTGAACGAGGAGCCGTATGAGGGGAAAATCTCATGTACGGTTCTGTAGAGTGACTTGTCTGTCAACTTTTGCACTATCACACCCAAAAAACCAAACTCTGCCTTACGTAAAGTTGCCAGAGTACGATTAACCACCACTTATATTTAAACTCGATTTCAAATTCCATATGAATTTAGTTTACCCTTTATTTATAAATGTTGAATTCAATTGATTTAAACCCATATTAAATATGTCATTTCTTCAATTATTTTTACTTTGTTTTTCACAAATCAAATTCAATTCCAATTCCAGTTCTATTTACTTACAAATTCGAAATGAATTTCAACATTCAATTTCATTTTCTTGCACTTGCAATTGCAAATTTTATTTATTCATTCACAATTTATTTTCCAACTTAATAATTGTATTCCAATCATTTAGTCTATAGGACTTCTCAAATTCACATTTATTCAAATTAACTCAAATCTTAAATTTCAATTTCATTTTGAATCCATATCATCTTTTTATTTGACTTAAATTTTCAATCTCAATTCTTTTATTCAATTTTCATTTTTAATTCCACTTGAATTAAATTTTCCTTCCAACTTATTTTTCTCCCATATTTAACTTTTCTCCAACTTCTCTTTAAGTTGGATTTTTATTTTAACAACTTCAAACTTTACAAGTTATCAAACTTAATGATTTTCCATAAATATTTTATATAACATTCCGGAGTCTTTTCAACCTTTCGAAATTCATTTTTGAAATCAATCCAAATTATCTTTTGTACTTCCAAAACCAAACCCAGTTTGCAAACAACTTTCATTTAAAATCATTTGGCAGCAATCCCTCTTTTGGAAACTCGAAAATGAACATCGATGATGCTGCAGTCATCACCGAAGTTATTTTCCGACGACCGAAAAGAGTTTAGAGCTTTATCCCTTCAAAACACTTTTTCAAACCCTTGAAAACCATTTTCAAACTCAAAAGGAATTTAATATTTTCCAAATTTCAAAATTCCAAATCCTTTCAAAAACATTTCCAAAAACTTCTTCGGAATTCTATATATTTACAAATCTCATTTGTATAAGGATTATTTCTCAGCTTTTAATTAGGATTTTAATTTCTTATTCAATAATCGATGATAATAATTTAATATTTTCACTCCTAACAAGAAGGCAACCATAATAATTTTTGGAAAATCATTCCTTTTATTTATGAAATAGTCTGGGTAAAATTATTTCATTTACCCTATTTTAAAACAATACTATGTCGGTTTATCTTGTTTAAGAGTTTAGAAACTCCTATCGACAAAGTTAGCTAGACTACACCGACTAGAATCTATAAAAAATCAACCAATAACTCAACATAATACAAAACAATTTTATATTCACTAACAAATATGCTCTCATATCTATTATTACACTCACACTCATTCTAGAGTACTACTGACTCTATCTCTAATGAGTAACACCCAACAGATCCAAGATTGTCACTTAACCAATTGCTCCGATAGCACTTTGTAGCGAACGAATTCAGTGGTGACCGGTAGGCTTTGCAACCATCCCAGACCCACCGTGGCTACAACTGGTACCCGAAAACTTGCTTTTACGACCAGCCTTTCGACTGTCACCACTTACACCCAACCAACCCCGTAAAGAGGACATGTGGGGGCAAGAGTCTCCCATTCGCCACCTAACACGAAGCGAGAACCCCCATCACATTTCACTAAGACAAGCAAGTCTCGTCCGCAAAGCTACACTTTTCACAAAAGCTATGCTTTGATCAACAAATGATTAGCAGCACTTTGTATGCCACATTACCAAATTAGGAATGTATCACTAGTAACCATCTACTACATAACCTCTGAGCTCGTACGTCTCAGAGAAGGGTGTTAAGCTAAGAGAACAAATTCTCCGCCACCAACAGAAATGTATTTGATAGAAACTAGCTTTACGTCTCAAATTGTAATGACAGATACACATGCATACAAGTCCGTTCCGGGATCGAACGGAACCGAAGGCACTTCCAAAAAAGCCCTTGCAATCCGGATATTCACTAATCACGTCCAGAGTTCCATCACAAAGGGTGATAAAATCTCTATATCGGAGATCAGACGATGTAGAGTCATTCGATGGTAATCCTTTCGTTTTTGAAAATATCCAGCCTTAAACACCGGTCTTCAAATGCTATCCATTACGACGTATCACTATTCGGAATGGGATTCATGACCCAAAGGTTCTCTCCGGGCTAAACCGAATAACGAGCGCTTATTTTAAAATAAGTGTAGCATTCAAATTCAAGCAAATCACAACGAATACCCATTTAACGGTAAATATCGATAGTCGGTTATTTAACTATCAATAGATATGCACAACATCACCAGATTCCAAATAATTTCCTAAATTATTTAATTTCCAAAAATATCTTTACAAGATATATTTTTCCACACTTCAACCATTTGAAAACAAATTTCAAATCACTTTTTACCTTTACAACTTTTGAAAACAAATTTCAAATCATTTTCTTTACACGGTAACACTTACAAATATTTATTCATTTTCACTGAAAATCTGCCGAGTTCAAATACTTTAAAATAATTTATAACACTTATCCAAAATATATCGAGAAAACACTTTGAAATAAAACTATTTTTCTTTAAACACTTTACTTAAAATATTAGTTATAAAAAATATATTTTACCAATATTACATATAACTTAAGTCCAAACTAATTTTCAAAATAAAATTAGTAGATAGAGTATAACAATTTAAATAACTATTTTCTAAAAGAATTATTGATTAAATCTTAGAAATAATCATTTCTATATCAACTTAATAAATCTTTACTTAAAGGATTCAAAACAATTTAAGAAGTTAATTTCTCCAAAGTATCCTTTTCAAAACCAATTCCAAAATTTTATATGTATATGTATATTGTTATCTCGCTTTTTGGCAAAGCCGTGATACCAAAGGATTGGTCGAAAAAGAGAGACAATTTGCCTCAGAGATTGGTTGCATTCTACTTCACTATGGATATCAATGAATTTTTTCCGAGCCCAGATCAGGCTACAATTGATGGGACATGACTAGCAAAGCCACGAGAGCCAACGTTTCAAGTTTCAAGTCAATCCGAGTTCATACACACAAGATATGATCGATTCAAGATGGAGGAGATAGCCCTTGTTCGAATCCATAAGATGTACCCTAGTTCGAATCCATGGCCAGAAATCATGTTCGCATCCATCGGTTCGTACCCATCTACTCCGAATCCATCAAGTTTGGAAGTCCTTCGAATCCATATGCCCAACCTTCCTTCGAATCCATCAGGTGGCCAGGCTTCGTATCCATCCCATTACCTTCATTCGAATACATCGCTGTAACACATGATGGAATCCATCATGTTCCCCCTGCTTCGAATCCACAGATGTTGCTGACCTTCGAATCCATGAGAACACCTCTCTTCGAATCCAACCAGTGTCGTCGTTTCGTATCGATCAGCTGAAGTGAGATATGATCGATACGAACGAGTCTCACTTCGAATCCATGCATAAGTAAAGCCTTCGAATCGATTAAGTCAAAGCGGCGAAATTCAAGCGACGACTCTATTACCTCGGCGAAAAATGTGGATCGACTCAAAGAATGCACGCCACGTCGACCTACTAGCGCATGCTTGGATCGATTCGAATCAATCGATTCGAATTGATCGATTCGAACGGAGCGAAAAGTCCAGGAAACGCTAATTCGAATCGATGATATCTCGCGATCTACAAGTCCAAATGCTATGAAATTTTCACAGGAGCTTGCATACATGTTGAAGAATGTCCATGCCAAGTTTCGCCTCGATTGGATGAATTCTTGATCGATTCGAACGTACTACGAATCGATCCCAAAGTGGGCCCAAATTCCCTGAGGTTGGGCTCGTGGCCCCCCTCACGTGCCAGAAGTGGTCTCCCTAAATTTAGACGAAATATCAGCCTCCTACACCTATAAATAGAGCCCCAGGTCATTCAGGAAGAAAGGAGGGGAATTCTGAAGTGCCAAGATTCTACCGGATTCAATTCTACACCTCATCATCGCTGTTGCATTCAAGGTTCAGAGCTATAATCCATTGTAACTTGCTGTAACCAACTATAATCATCAAGAGAATAATCAATAAAGATAGAAAACTTCAAAGTGGATGTAGGCAAAATCGCCAAACCACTATAAATCCTATGTCGTTTACTTGTTTTATGTCGTTTCTGTTGAATGTTCATCATTTTTGTTATCTACAAATTTGTTATTTGTGATTTGTGACTACGAACGGGTGCTTTCATGACTATTGGGTGTTTGTGGTCAATTTTGACGCAAACATATATATTTTTGAAAGTCATTCAGAAATTTTATTCGGCTTTCCAGGGAGAATACACTTTCATTTCAAAATCATTCATTTAAACCAATTAAATAAATCCTCACCGATTTACTTTAAATTCACGTTCCAAATCCGTAAAATTTTTTCCACACTTCAAAAATAAATCAATGTTTATTTTTAAACAAATTTCTCTTTCGTTTATAAATTCCATGGTTAATTTATATTTCCAAACATCCACTGATATACAATTTTCAAATCGATTTCAAATATTCACTTTCAACAACAATTCAATTTTTCATTCGATTTCAAAAACAACCAAATCAAATTCCATATTGATTTTCCAAGAAATTAAACACCAAGTGAATTTCATTCTAATCTCAAATTGAAATCAATTTCTACTAAACCCCAAATCAATTTTCAAATTGATTCCAAATTCTTTTCAAAACACCTAATAAATTTCCAAATGGATTTTCAAAAGATTTAAATTTAATCACCAAAAATCAATTCCCAAATGGATTTCAAAAGATTTTATTTCCCTTTTAAAAATAAATTCCTTTTAAAGAAAACAAATTCTTTTATTTTTGAAACTCTTCAAAATCCTTATTTTGAATAAATTCTTCAACTTGTAAATAATATTACCCGAAATCTATTTATTAAAGCTTTTCCCATATTTTGAAATTTTATTCAATCAGATTAAAAATAAAACTTTATTATTTTAGAATTCCTTCTTTTAAATTTATCCAATCCTCAAAAAATAAATTTTAATATAAACTTTCAACCTGAATTTTCAAAAATCAAATTTTTATTTATTTCCGGTATCCAACGATACCAAAATTTATTTGGCTAAATTTTAGCCTTCAACGATTTCAATCATAAAGATAATCACACAGAGATTATAAATAATCAACACAAACAAATTTAATTATTTGAGGAATCCAGTTGGATCCCTCCAACCTGTTTCCCTGCATCCACAGATGTTAGCACAATACCAATCCCGTTTCAAGACGGGATATCGCGGTTCATGGGTTTATATAAAATATTATCCGCAATAGGGTCTCATCCTCCAGATAATGTGGGAAATCAACTCCAAGTACATATATAATACCAATTCCACTTCAAGGTGGAATATCACGGTATATGTTTTTAATAAAATAACCTCCACTTAATATGCTGCGTAAAGGGTCTATTTCAATATAACAGATAGCAACCATCATCCAAGCATGCAAATAACAGATAGCAACCATCATCCAAGCATGCAATCAACATAATCAAGCAATTTTAAATCTAACTACTTAAAATTTAAATCGAAACAAATTCGATTGAGCGAGAAGTTCTCACCATGCTTCCAATACAGTTGCAGTGTTCTATTTTGAATAAAATTTATCACGCGTTTAATTTTACTCAAAATTCAAACTATCTCTAAACGACTCCAAACCAGCTCCATCGCATAGTGCTCGTCAATATGGATCCAACGCAATTTGTTTCATCAAAAACGGACCTCGTATAGAAAAGTTAATTGCATTTTGAACATTACACAATTTAATATATATAAATTAATTTCAATTTTATTTACATTTTCGAAACCCTACTATCATAGCCGCTTGTTCCAACTCGACGAAATCTGGCCGCCCGTGCCTATCTTCCCCAATGCGACAATATCAGGCCGAACAAACCCAAAAGCTCGAAACTTTGACCAATTCTAGCTCCAACATCAACGATCTAGACGATGTTCAGAGCCTACCATTTCGAAGAGCTTCGCGCAACACCCCAACGGCTAGATGCCGGCCCCACTCGGCTGCCTCCTTGCCTCGTAATTCGAGCTTGAACACACGCGTTTTATCCCCAATTGACGTTGATTCGTGGCGCGAAATCCGATCGTAGCCGTTGACATTATAGATCTCGATGCCCTCTTTGATTTTGTAGTTGAAAACTTCTTGAATTGATGCGTGGATTAAAGAGAAAAAGGGATGAAATTCGAATGTTTTCGGCCTTTAACTCTGAGGCCGGCGGCTGCTGCTTGAAACTCTAGTTCTTGTTAGGTTTTGCAAAATAAAAGAAATAAGATCCTTTTATAGAAAATTTGACGAAACACTATTCATCTGAGATTTTCCGAACTCCAATAAAAGCATGCCGGCTGACGTTTCTAGGGTTTAACCCGCATTCCGGACACAATGGAATAGGTATCGAGAGCCAGTTCGATCATATATGCGAGTTACAGAAATAAACGATCAAATTTAAATTAAATCGATTAAACTAATTTCTATGCGTTTTGGCTTGCCCCAGACAAACCGCAAATCCGATTGACACGAAATTTGAAATCTTACGATAATTTAACATTACGGATCCGATGAAATGGGTTTCGTCGAAATCTGAGACTGTTTGAAAAATGACTATTTTTACTCGACAATTAAATATTAAAATATTCAATTTCTACAAATTAACTTTTAATTCAATTTTAAAAGTTCTATAACATCATTCTAACTCCAATATGATTTAATAAAAGTTTACAAATCAATTTTAATCACATTGAACCCAATTTCCAATTATTTCTATAATTTTCAAATATTAAATTATCGATTTAATTATCCAATTAAATCTAGATATTCGAAATATAATTTATTCGACTTACAATTTTTTTTACCTATTAATATTTAAAATCAATTAAATATACAAATTTCAAATGACAGAAATTCTGGGTTGTTACAACTGGGGCTTGGTGCAGTACTAATGCAATGAGATAGAATTATAGCCTATGCATCTAGACAACTCAGGCTTAATGAAGTGAAGTATGCAAACCACGATCTTGAGTTGTTAGCTGTTAACGCTCAAATTTAAACGCTAACACCCTGGTGTATAAGATGTGATTGTGAAAGCACCACCCGTTCGTACGGGAAACAGAAATAAGCAGAAAGTATGCAGAAAAACAGTAAGAGACACAGTATTTATAGTGGTTCGGCTTATAATCCAGCCTACGTCCACTTTAATCTTTTTATCACTAGTTTGATTACAATCCTTTACAAGATCTTTCAATTACAACACACTTCAAGTGATAGGATATGTAAAACAAGTAGCTCAAGCTTTGATGTTGACAATCATCTTCAAATCCATGGCGAATGTGGATGATTCCTTCATGGAGTTCCTTTAGAAGTTTGTTGGATCTAAAAAGCTTTGAAGTAGTCTGGAATTCGGCAGAGTAATGGCGCTTGAAGAGAATGAGCAAAAAAGTCCTTTGCATGTTGGAGATGGTTGCATATTTATAGAGAGTTCTGGGCGAAAAAAAAGTGCAAAGTCCTAACTCGTGGCCGACTTAAGATAAGTCGTGTTCGACTTAGGGTAAGTCGTCCCCGAGTCACTGAGCTGAGTCAGTTCGCCTTTTTTGAACCCATCCCTAAGTTCTAAGTCGTGTATGAGTTATCTGGCTGCAATTGCTAATTTCCTTTCTTTAGTCGTATACGACTCTTTCTATGCCGTAAGTCGTAGTCGACTTAACTAATTGCAAATGGTTTAAAGCAAGTCTTAACTCGTAGACGAGTTAAGAGATGTGTCTTTAGGTCGTATCCTCTTTAAGTCGTAAGGGTCTTAAGTCATACAAACTGCAGTTATCATTAAGTCGTAGGCCATCCATTTCGTTAAGTCGTGAGCCGCTTATCTCGTAAGCCTATTATCTCGGGTTCCTGTTTATCTCGTAGAGGCTTAACTCGTGGATGATCTTAACTCGTACACTTGCTAATTTGCAGATCTGCTAATCTCGTAAAGGCTTACCTCGCAAGTAGCTTAACTCGGGTACTCCTTAACTCGTAGGCCGCTTATCTCGTAAGCTTGCCAACTCGTAGAGGTCTTTAAGTCGTAGGAAGTTACTGACTCATGTATCCTTTAACTCGTACATGCCTTGAGTCGTACATGCCTTAACTCGTGGACCTGTTAACTCGTGAACGAGTTAGGGTTAACATTTGCCCCTCGAAGCACACGCTTAAATCGTAAGTCGTGTGCTTCGACTTATCATAACTCGGTCATGTCGTTTCAAATCCCAACCTTTCTAGATATAAAAGCCTGAGTCGTCCTTCTTCTCATCACTTAACCTTTTAAACCGCTTTCTGCCATTAACGCATCTTCAAGCTCTCCGAGGCGATTTCATCCCGATTCATCTCCGATTCTTTCTAGCATCAAACAATCGTAAGCGATCTTGCTTCAAACTTCGACCGTTAACCATTGTTACTTTATGTATTCAGTTCTTCGTTTCTGGCCTGCCCCTTCAAACCCTACGAGTTCTGCCAAATCGATCACTGATGAATTCAAACTTGTTTGGCTTGACTTATGGCGATTTGTGATTTGAGGCGACCTGTAATGTGATAGGTTTAGGTCGTTGTTTATTGTGAGGTTATTAGGTTTTCGGGTTGGGAATTGGAGAGGAAGGCAGGTTGGTTGAGAAATTTGACTGAATAGAGTGAAGAATTGTCTCATATACAACCCAGAGATTCTCCATGCGACCTAGCGAATTCCATGAATCGTAGCCGAGATAAGACTTAAGGGATTTCCAGTTGATTTGCATCATAGCCTTTTTCTTGTTCCTCGAGTTACGACTTAGGACTTAGGGGATTACCAGCTTGATGTGTTGACGACTTAGGATAGGAACGACTCATCCCTTGAGTCGGTTACGACTTAGTACTTGAGTTTTTTAGGATCTGCTTAAACCTTGAATTGTTGCAGTGATGTTGAACTGTTGAACTTTGATGCCTTCTTTTACAAATTACTTTGACTCGCAAGCTAATAATCTGTTAATACAACATTCACAGAAAACTGGGACGAATATACTGTCATTGATTGTCCACATCGAACGACAGATTAGTTAATGATATATAATTAACTTAAATAAATCATGTGAATGAAGTGCTACCAATTTCAAGTGGAATATTAAAGCAGCACTGGATTAGTCAATTGAAACTGACCAGCCCGCATTAATATTGTGCTTGAGCTTTAAATAACAAGTTCCGAAATTACCATAGTCAATCAATCGTCAACCAGTTTAATTCCAGTTATCTTTACTTGTTATTATTATTATTTTATTAGCTTTGCACGACACTTCACACTTTTTAGGAAACGTGCACCTTCGCATTTGAACATCCAGTTGTTTGTGTAGAATGACCTCTCATCAAGAAGAGCCGATGGGTCAGGCTGAAGATGTCTTTCCAGTAGCCATCCCTATAGACAACCCTCCGGAGAGAACACCCACAACTTTGAATCAGCGGGTGTTTAACCAACTGCGCATTCAGTTTGGCATTGATGATGCTGACACCTTATTTCCGGGGCCAAATGACACTGCTGACAATCCTCCCTACGGCTTTGTTGCAGTCAATCGCCAAATGTGCTTAAGTGGGGCGATTCCTCCTTTTAACGGCTTTCTCCAACAGCTTCTGCTTCGGTTGTCTATCTCTCCATTCCAATTACACCCCAATGGCTATGCCATTTTGATGGGGTTATGTGTTCTATTCAGGAGAGTTTTGGATCGGTTACCAAGCTTCGAGGATATCTGCTATTTTTGCTCATTCACGAAAACTAAAGACCATCCCTCCATTGTGGTTGTAAGAAGCGCTCGAAATCGCAAACTTATTACTGATCTCTCCGAAAGCGCTCACGGATTTTTGAATCAGTTTTTCTTCGTTCGCTGCCCTCCAGGGTTTTATGCCATCTGGAGAGTGGGAAGTAAGATTTCCTGTCTCTACTTTTTCCGTTTTGAAACTTTCTCGAGATCTGAACTCTCAGCTGCTAATTTCATTCTTTCTCTGTTTTTAGCACTACCACCCCCTGCTAGGGACCCAAGTCTCAAGCAAATTTTTGAAAGATTAAGTGCCGTGCCGGTAGAAGAGAGGAGCATAAAGTTTCTGCTAAACGATGAACTTTTACATCAATACGGACTCCTCCATCTCTCTCGCTTTACTCGGCCTCGTGAAGCTCCAACGGAGGTTCCTGACTCTCCGGTGAAAACTCCTGATCTTCCGATCTCCACTAAAGAGCACATACGAGGAGAAATTTCTGCAGAAACCTTATTAGTAAAGTGCTCTACTCCCAGAGACGATACGGGACCCTCCGAAAAGCCCGCACTTGCTCCCATTATTGAAGAAGAAGAGGAGCCCCTTTCCCAAACCAGGGAGAGTGCTGACAAAGGAGATGATGGAGGGAATCAGGTTGGGCATGCCGGTGATGACGTCTTTGGGGATTTAAGCGACATAATTATTACTTCCCAAGAGCTCTTTAAAGAAGACCCTGCTCATGGTAAAGCTATACCTCCGACGATTGAAGCAACATCTGCCCTCCAACAGACTCTTACTCCTTCATCTCAAGAATTGTCATCAACAGTGAAATCTATCACTTCCCCCCAACAGAGGAGTGGTTCGTTAGTCCAACGTGAGTAGCTTGCACTTCACACACAACTAAGGATTTTCCAGCACATTTATGCACTTATCTTCTTATACTTTAGAGATTTCTAAAGCTTATCTTTTCTTATTTCAGATTCTTCAATGACACGCGGCGGATCGTATTATCAGGATTTCCAACGCTACGGGGGGCGTGGTCAATATGATTATCGGCGTTACTTTCCCTCTTATAGAGAGTCTGACGAAGAGAGGGCTGCTCGAAAGGCTCGTGAAAGGAGGGATGCAGAAGAGCGTCATGACAGAAGGGATAGGGATGATTACCATGATTCTCTGCAAAGGAGTGACGACTCTCACAAAAGGAAATCTTACGACGACCGGGGAAAAGGTCATGTAACTGAAGATTCAGGCAAACGAGCCCGACATGGTGAGAGACATACTTCCACTATTCCCGAAAAGCCTACTGCCCCTGCCCCTCTTGACACTACTTCTGACTCTCCTGCTCTTGGGAAGGAGGACATCCAGACAATAATAAGTAGGCCTAAATTTCAAGTGGGACCGGGCCCAGCCACTTTACAAAGTCGTTTTCCGCAGTGGTGTTTAAAGGGTGTGAGGTTCGATCTCGACCTAGTCCCTATTGACAAGCCTGCTATGCTACGAAATCTTGACGCCGTTAAACTTGATATCGAGAGGATGTCAAACTGGCAGAAGCTTGTTGATGAGCTTCAACGAGTTAACCGTGCCAACTTAGAGGCTATGCTCACCATGGAGAACGATAAGGCTGAGTGGCAAAAGGTCCTTGAACAGCATGACGCCGAAATGAGAAGTATTACTTCCTACAACGAGGAGCTCGAAGCAAAGGTTGAGAAGTTGAAAGATGAGCTTGCTGCTTCCTCTACTTCATACTCTCAAAAAGAAGAAGTGCTTCTCAGACAAGTTAGAGATGCTCATGCCAGTCAGAGAGACGCTGAGGACAGGCTTGAAGTACAAAAAAGAATCAGTGACGGCTATGTCTCTGATATTGCTGAGCTTCGAAAGAAAAACAACTCCCAGGAGGCGGAGATACAAATGCTTAAGCTTCAGCTTGCCAGAACTGAAAGGGAGCGCGATGAGGCTGTCGCCGGCAAAATCGCAGCCGAAGAGTCTCATGAGGCGACCAAAAACAGCTTCGGCTCAACATTATTCGACTTCTACTTGCATAGCGTCTTGGGGCGTGGAAGCCTCGCCTTTCTTGGTCCCAAGTATGAGATCACTTTAGCTGAAGTGTGGGAGGCCGCCCTCGATATGCTTGGTGCTGAAGGTGCTGGTTATGACGAGCCAGCCCTGGAAAGGCATTATTTTGATGAAGACGCTCGCGCTGCTCTTGCCAGGGGAAAGGAACAACTTGCCAAACTAAGAACCGAAGTCACGGAAGGGGACCAGCTGGGGAAAACCACTTCAACTACTCTAGTCCAGCCACCTTCTTCGTCTGAAGTCGACATTATTGGTTCCAGTTCCCATCTCGCATCTCCCTCCAAAGTTACCGCTGATATTACAAGCACACAAGGTGGAGACGAGGGTGAAGAGGGCGCTGATGCGCAAGCTTATGAAGTCGATATCAGGAAACCAGCTTCTCCAGGTAATTTCACTGTTAATCTTGCTACTGTCAATTCTGCTCAAGCTGGTTACTCGTTTATTTCTCATGAGTTTCACGAGCTCCTTGGCTATTTTCTCAACCTTGACGAGCCTTCATCTCCTCTCTTTACTGACTTCATTGGTGAACCCTCATCTCCTCTTTTTACTGACTTTAACCTTTTTTCTTCTGTAGAGAAAGTACCAAGCACTACTCAAACTTCTACTCCTCCGGTCATCCTTCCTTCATCTCTTCAGGCGGTGCCTCCTTCTGCCTCGCAACCTGGATCACAGGAGGAACAAATAGAGGCTCTTCACGGCTTGGATGATCCCATCACTTCGCAAGAGCAGAAAGATGAGAGACCTGAGGGAGGTGACATTTCCCCGGAACGGACTCCTTCTGACGACATTGTTTTATCAAAACTTGTCACTCCGGGGAGTGAGTCTTCCTCACAAAAGAGAGAGAAGCGTGGGACATCAAAAAGGAGAGGGAAGAAAATCACCGCCACTGAAGAGGAGCCGGAAGTTGAACCGGTTACACTTGCCTCTCCTACTTCCCTTATACCCACTGGCCGACCTGAAAAGCTGGTTATTCGACCGAGCAAAGGGTCCAAAGGAGGGAAGAAAAAGTGAAGATTTTAGTTTTTTGCCTTTTGTATGAACTGGCCGAGAGTTGTGCGGGTACCGGCGCCCGCTTTTATTTTGAAAACCTGTATCTGCATTATAGTTGAATAAAATGATTCTTTGTTTGTACAAACTTCTGTTTGAATTTGAGAATGCATTTACTATTTATTTTTGCACAAGTTTGTTTATATAGTGTTGCAGCGGGCTTATGGTATGTTGCTTGAGTATTACTCTACTGATGCATCTATACTACTATACCATGTTGCCCCCATACCTTAAGCTTGCTGCAATATTTTACACTTCGAGGGGACTTGCACTCTTATTTGCTAAAGAATAATTATTTTATTCTTTAAAGAAAAATTTTTATAGAGTACAAATCCCTTCGTATAAGTTTTTACGCTTTGTCGTCCGAAGAAATCACTTTTTTCTTTTGCTTACGTGCATATTTCACCAAGTGAATTCCTCTATGTGGTAAAGCGGACCTCTGAAGGGTACTTTAACTTCTTTTCTTTTTACGATCATTTCCCATAGTAGGCAAATTACTTTTCCTTTGAAAGTTAAAGTACGCTTTTGATGAGGATTTTTTTTTTTTTTTTTTTTTTTATATAGAAAGTTGTACCTCTAAGGAGGGATTTTTTCACGTTTCAACACTTGGAAGTTTTATTTCAATCTCGGCGAAACGTGTACCTCCAAAGAGTTTTGCCTTAGAAAGCTTTTCCACGTTTCAACACTTGGAAGTTTTATTTCAATCTCGGCGAAACGTGGGCTTCCGAAGAGGTCTTTCTTCTTGATTGTGCCTCCGAAGAGGTCCTTATTTTGCTTGTCTTTCAACTCCGGTGAAGTGAAATTCCGAAGAGCGGCTGTTACACTTCAACTCCTGGTGAAATATGCCTCCGAAGAGGTCTTTATTTTATTTGCATTTCAACTTTGGTGAAGTGAAACTCTGAAGAGTAACTACCCCAACTCTTGGTGAAATGTGCCTCCGAAGAGGTCTTTATTTTGTTTGCATTTCAACTTTGGTGAAGTGAAACTCCGAAGAGCAACTACTTCGACTCCTGGTGAAATGTGCCTCCGAAGAGGTCTTTATTTTGTTTGCATTTCAACTTTGGTGAAGTGAAACTCCGAAGAGCAACTACTTCGACTCCTGGTGAAATGTGCCTCAGAGAGGGTTTTCATCGCCTGGAAGTTGCTCTCTCATGGTTGGAGGGTCATGACTCCTCCAATCTTTTTTGTTGAGTAGAGAACTTTCTTTTTTGTGGCATATGACCCATTAGAGGCCTTTTATCCTCCGAAGAGTTGTGCCTCTGAAGAGGACTTGTGTTGCTGATGATGGATTTTGGTTGTTTCCTCGTCTTCTTGCTTATGCCTTTCAATTCCTCTATTTTTCCTTTCCAAGTCGTCATTTCCCCTTTTTTGCAAGTAGCTGGTTTAATCCAAGGAAGTATACTTCATTGACAGGCAAGTTCGTGAGAACGGGCGCTAGCTTCCTAATTGGATGTTTGTTTGTTCAAACAATCTCAATTTATTAGCAAGGGCTCGTTTTTACGAAATCATTAGCCGTTCAATTGAAATATTTCCTATCTAGGATTTGAATTCGGGTTTTTTATGACTTGAAATTTGTTTGTTGAATGATGGAGTGAATTGCTCGGTCTTATTATGTGCAAGTTTTACTTCCATTGTCTGCAAAAATTTAAATCGACATTTTAGCAATACATTCTATGTACTTTTTATATCGAAAATAAAGCAAACATGTAATAAAAGTAAGGAACACAAGATTTATAGTGGTTCGGCCAAAAATCTGGGCCTACATCCACTTTATATTCATTCATCATTCACTTTCATCAGTTTTACGATTGCTTTCAATTACAAGAATCATACATTCACAATTCTTTTTACAATATTTCAACAAGAATTTCAAGTAAAATATGGACGCAAATGATTGCTGTTCCATGCCCTTGGAATTTGATCTCCTTCAACAGTAGTGAGTTTGAATGTGCCGTCAAGAAGCTTCTGACCTATCACATACGGTCCTTCCCAATTGGGCCCAAACACACCTGTCGCGGTCATAATTCTTTTCAGGACTAGATCTCCGATTTCAAAGCTGCGTTGGCGAACTTTAGAATTGAAATGTCTGGCTATTCTTTGTTGATGAGCTGCAACTCTGAGTTCTGCTTCTTCTCTTTTCTCATCAAGAAGATCTAGTGCTTCAGATTGCAACTTTTCATTTTCCATTTGACTGAAGTGGATTCTTCTATGTGAAGGGATCTCTGTTTCTACCGGAATCATTGCTTCCGACCCGTATGCTAATGAAAACGGAGTATGCCCAGTTGCAGTTTTGTGGGTAGTTCTATATGCCCATAGTGCTAGTGGTAGCTTATCGACCCAACCACCCTTAGCTCTTTCAAGTTGCTTTTTGATGGTTGACTTGATAATTTTATTTACTGCTTCCACTTGCCCGTTTGCCTGCGGATGAGCTACTGCTGAGAAGCTTTTCAGGATTTTAAATCGTTTACAAAAATCTTGGAATTCTTCACTTTCAAATTGAGTACCATTATCTGTAATTATCTTTTGAGGCACACCGTATCTGCAAATGATATTCTTAGTCACAAAATTTATCATCTTTTTGGAGGTGATGGTTGCCAATGGTTCAGCTTCAGCCCATTTAGTGAAATAATCTACAGCAACAATGGCATATTTGATTCCAGATTTGGCGGTTGGTAAAGGTCCGATCAAATCTATTCCCCAAATTGTAAACGGCCACGGACTGGTCATTTGTGTGAGTTCAGTAGAAGGTGCTCTAGGAATTTTGGCAAATCTTTGACATCTGTCACATTTTCGAGAGTAATCTGCAGCATCTCGATTAATTTCTGGCCAAAAATATCCATATCGGAGAATTTTCTTTGCTAAAGTTTGACCACCTGAATGATCCCCACATTCTCCTCCATGTACCTCTGATAGGATTATTTTGGCTTCTTCTTTGGATACACATCGAAGTAGTGGCATTGAGAATCCTCGTCTGTATAATTGACCATCCTGGATTATATATCGAGAAGCTTTTCTCAGTAGCTTTTGTCGTTCTTTAGAGTTTTCTGGTAAAGAGCCATTGAGTAGATACTTTGTTATTGGAGTCATCCATGATTCTTGCTCTTGCGACATACTCATAACCCGATCGATATCCATTTCATCAATGCTTGGATTTGACAAAACTTCCACTGGAACTAACCCTAAGGATTGGGCTTCGCCAGAACTTGAGTATTTTGCGAGAGAATCTGCTTTCATGTTTTCTTCTCGAGGAATATGACTTATCGTGTAATGGTCGAATTCACATAAAAGTTCCCAAGCCTTTGACACATAAGTGGGCAGATTTCCTCCTTTCGTTTGAAACTCCTTCTTGACTTGGCATACTATAAGCTGAGAATCACTGAAGATCTGTAACGCTCGAATGTTTAGTTCTTTAGCAATTTTCAAACCAGCAATCAGAGCTTCATATTCTGCTTCATTGTTTGTTGAAGGAAATTCTAATCTTAGCGCATAGCATAATGACCGGCCTTCAGGAGTTTCAAGAACAATTCCAGCACCTGAACAGTAATCATTTCTTGCGCCATCTACAAATAACTTCCATTGGATTGGGGAGTTCTCGATTGTTTCTTCCTCGCTGTTACCCTTGTTTGTAAATTCTGCAATAAAATCTGCCAAAGCTTGTCCGTTGACCGCTTTTCTAGGATGATAAGTGATGTCATATTGGCTCAATTCAATATTCCACTTTAAAAGGCGGCCCGAAGTCTCGGGGCGAAACAAGACCTGCTTTAAAGGTTGATCAGTGAGGACTTTGATAGGATGAGCCTGGAAATATTGCCTCAACTTTCTTGAGGCAATCAATAGACAATAGGCGAGTTTTTCCAACTTGGAGTAATTCATTTCTGCCCCAGTGAGTCTTTTGCTGATATAGTAAACTGGATGTTGAATCCTTTTGTCTTCCCGTACCAGCGCTGCACTTAAAGCATGAGATGAAACTGCCAAGTATATAAGAAGATCCTCGCCATCGCCGGGCCTAGAAAGTATTGGAGGCTTTTCCACATGTTGAATCAATTCTTCAAAAGCTTTCTGGCATTCGGGAGTCCAGTCAAAGTTTTTCTTTCCTTTCTTTAGAGCGTCGAAGAATGGAATGCATTTATCAGTAGCTTTGGATATGAACCGACTTAAGGCGGCAATTTTTCCATTGAGACTTTGCAATTCCTTCTTTGTTTTAGGAGCTTTGACTTCTTTTAAAGCAGTGATTTGAGCTGGACTAGCTTCAATGCCCCTAGCGCTCACGATGAAACCCAAGAACTTTCCAGATTCTACCCCGAAAGAACATTTTAAAGGGTTAAGCTTCATTCCGTATCTTCGGAGGATTGCGAACATTTCTGCTAAGTGTTCGATGTGATCCACTGCTTTCTTAGATTTTACTAGCATGTCATCAACGTAAACTTCCATAGTCTTTCCCAACTGCGGTTTGAACATAGCATTGACCAGTCTTTGGTATGTTGCCCCCGCATTCTTCAACCCAAAGGGCATAACTCTGTAACAGTAAAGACCGACATCGGTGATAAAGCTTGTGTCCTCCTGATCTGGCTCATGCATCATGATCTGATTATATCCGGAGTAGGCATCCATAAAAGACAACAATTCATGACCCGCTGTTCCATCTACCAGTTGATCGATCCTGGGTAATGGGAAGCAGTCTTTGGGACAGGCCTTGTTTAGATCTGAAAAGTCGATGCACACTCTCCATTTACCATTGGCTTTCTTAACCAGCACTGGATTTGAAACCCAATTTGGATAGGTAGATTCTCTGATGAAATTATTCTCCATGAGCCGGTCAACTTCCTCTTTCAATGCTGTCGACCTTTCTGGACCTTGGATTCTTCTTTTCTGCTTTACCGGCGTGAACTTTGGGTCGATATTCAGAGCATGTACCGCAACTTCTGGGGATATTCCGCACATATCGGCATGGGTCCAAGCGAAAACATCCAGGTTTGCTTTCAAAAAAGATATTAAGGCATTCTGAACTGACACATTAAGTTGTGAACCCACATTCAGCACCTTGTTTGGGTCCTTCAGATCAACGGGCACCGGTATCGTTGTTTCTGCTGGTACCACCCTACTCTCCCCCGCACTGGCCTTTCTAGGATCCATCACTTTTCGCGCCCCGCTATGCTCGCCAGTGCAGGGTCCGCCCTGTAGTTGCTATAGGGTTGGCGTTTTGATGCGGATTGGGGTTGCCGCATCTTTTCCCATTTCTCTCTTCCTTGTTTCTCGCAGCTCTGTCATATAACATTCTCGCCCAGCGTTCTGGTCTCCTTTAATAACTCCTACCCCATTGTCTGTAGGGAATTTAATAGTAAGACACCATGGGGCAAGGACAGCTTTGAATGCAGCAAGAATAGGTCGACCAAAGAAAGCATTATAAGCAGAAAATTCATCTACTATCACAAAAGTCTGCTTGCGAACTACTTTTCTTTCTCCTTCTCCGAGTTCCACAAGCAAGTCAATGGTTCCTACTGGTTGCTTTGGCTCCCCTGCGAAGCCAGCAATTTTTTGCAATGATGCCTGCACTTCAACCATAGGAATCTTCATCTGGTCGAAGGTTTTCTTAAAGAGGATATTACAGGATGCGCCGCTGTCGATAAGAATCCTTCTGACGATGGCTGGCCCAATGCCAGCCGAGATGACCAAAGGATCCAAGGTTGGGGCTTCAATACCGATGGAATCCCTGGTTTTGAATACAATGTCATCATTGAATGTCTTTCGTTGCTTCAAAGGCGAAGTGTCTTCTAGAACAAAAACATTTTCTTCCTCCGGTGCATATTTCAGGGCCCGGGAATACCTTTCCATCTCACCCCAGCTTCTGCCCGCTGGGTGAGGTCCGCCTGTAATGATATTGATTACAGGCCTTCCAGACTCAAAACCTGCATCTTTGCCATTAGTCCCAGATTGATGAGCAGGAGTTTGCTGTCCTTGGTTCGACGAAGCAGGATTATTATTATCATTCTTCTTCACAAATTGTTGTAGTTTATTTTCCCTTAACAATTCTTCAATTAGATTCTTCAATTGACGGCAGTCATCAGTGTCATGACCGGGCTGATTATGGAAGCGACAGAACCTCCCACTTTGCACAGCTTTTTTCCCGGTTCTCAAGACTGGGGGTTTAGGATAATTGACAGAATCTTTGGTAGCCAGGTAGATTCGTTCTGGAGTATCTGACAAAGGTGTGTATTCTGATGGCTTGAAGGATCTATGCTTCTTCTGATTATTCTGTTGTTTTCCATTGTTGTTCTCCCTCTTCTGTCCCACAGACTCATTTTTGCGTGGAGCATTGGTGTTAGCTTCAACCTTTTCCAATGCTGCTTTTGTCGATGCAGGGCGGCTCTCCAGACGCATGAACTCGTCTGCTTTCTTGTAGAACTTTTCGAGAGAGCTTGGTTCCTTCATATTCAACCATCTTCCAAACTCACTAGATTTATCTATGGCCCTCATCAAATAGGTCAAGACCATGCGGGGTTCTGCATTATCCACCTCAGCTAACGCTATATTAAAGCGATTTAAGAAAGACTTGATAGTTTCCCCCGGATTCTGTTCCAAACCGGATAACGACATGATGTCTTTTGCCTTTGAAGCATATAGCCTAAATTGCTCTTTAAATTTCCTGGTTAGGTCTGAAAACTGATCGATGGACCGGACAGGTAGTTTTGTGAACCAAAGCAGAGCTACGCCTTCCAAATATACGGGGAAATATCTGCATTTTACTTCATCTGAGGCTCGGGCACCCGTCACATGCCAATCATACTTATACAGAAATTCGTTTGGATCACTTGTCCCCCTATAAGCTGGGATAGTTGGAGGAGCAAATTTTCGTGGGAATTCAGCCTTTAGAATTTTTTCAGTAAATGGAGTCTTGCTTGGAGCAAAGCCCCATTCTTTCTCATCTTCGACTCTTTGCATGCTCTCCTTCATAATTTGGCGAACCATTCCAGAGAGATATTCTTCATCATTGCGAGCCCTAGATCCGCCAACCTCAGGAAGTATTTGCTCAGCGGGGTTAGTGTCCCTTTCGGAAACATTCCTTTCTTCAGTTTCATGAATATTACCAGCAAAATTCCTTTCATTAGCTGTTGATTGACGGTTTGCCCCGAGCAAATCGTTCAACTTATTCAGGATTAAGGCGTTTTGAGCATTCTGGGCTTCCATTTGCACATTTTGAGCATGTATCTGTCTGTTCAACCCCAAAATTGCGGCATCCAACTCTGCTTTCGTAACCCCAACAGTTGGAGTAGCTTGATTTGGTGTTGGGGAAGCGGAGGTTCCCTCTTGAACGTTTGCAGATCTCACAGATTTACTTTTCCTTCCAGGAGCCATGATTTCGGATAGAAACTTTATCTACAAATCTTTCTGAAGCAATGATGATAGATGTCCTGAGTTCAATTCTCAGTGAAAGCACCAAAATGTTAACGCTCAAATTTAAACGCTAACACCCTGGTGTATAAGATGTGATTGTGAAAGCACCACCCGTTCGTACGGGAAACAGAAATAAGCAGAAAGTATGCAGAAAAACAGTAAGAGACACAGTATTTATAGTGGTTCGGCTTATAATCCAGCCTACGTCCACTTTAATCTTTTTATCACTAGTTTGATTACAATCCTTTACAAGATCTTTCAATTACAACACACTTCAAGTGATAGGATATGTAAAACAAGTAGCTCAAGCTTTGATGTTGACAATCATCTTCAAATCCATGGCGAATGTGGATGATTCCTTCATGGAGTTCCTTTAGAAGTTTGTTGGATCTAAAAAGCTTTGAAGTAGTCTGGAATTCGGCAGAGTAATGGCGCTTGAAGAGAATGAGCAAAAAAGTCCTTTGCATGTTGGAGATGGTTGCATATTTATAGAGAGTTCTGGGCGAAAAAAAAGTGCAAAGTCCTAACTCGTGGCCGACTTAAGATAAGTCGTGTTCGACTTAGGGTAAGTCGTCCCCGAGTCACTGAGCTGAGTCAGTTCGCCTTTTTTGAACCCATCCCTAAGTTCTAAGTCGTGTATGAGTTATCTGGCTGCAATTGCTAATTTCCTTTCTTTAGTCGTATACGACTCTTTCTATGCCGTAAGTCGTAGTCGACTTAACTAATTGCAAATGGTTTAAAGCAAGTCTTAACTCGTAGACGAGTTAAGAGATGTGTCTTTAGGTCGTATCCTCTTTAAGTCGTAAGGGTCTTAAGTCATACAAACTGCAGTTATCATTAAGTCGTAGGCCATCCATTTCGTTAAGTCGTGAGCCGCTTATCTCGTAAGCCTATTATCTCGGGTTCCTGTTTATCTCGTAGAGGCTTAACTCGTGGATGATCTTAACTCGTACACTTGCTAATTTGCAGATCTGCTAATCTCGTAAAGGCTTACCTCGCAAGTAGCTTAACTCGGGTACTCCTTAACTCGTAGGCCGCTTATCTCGTAAGCTTGCCAACTCGTAGAGGTCTTTAAGTCGTAGGAAGTTACTGACTCATGTATCCTTTAACTCGTACATGCCTTGAGTCGTACATGCCTTAACTCGTGGACCTGTTAACTCGTGAACGAGTTAGGGTTAACATTAGCCATGGTATTTTCCTTGAAGTTTTGGTGACATCATCTGTAACGACCTGTAATTTTCGTTAATTAAATTTGTCATTTTAATAAGATTTACGTAAATTTAATTTAGAAGAAATAAAGATTTTATAATTAATAATGAAGCAAATGCTGAGAATGAAATGAAACCATGGGAATATAAGGCTAAGTATTTACCGTTAAAACAAAATGACGAATAAATTGAAGTGATGTAAATTGTTATACTAGGCTAAGAGTTGCATATAAGAGAACAAGAGTAAGTAGTGAATTTAGTTAATGAATTAATAATATTAAACAGTAAATTGAATTAAATCAATGTCCGGTACAAATTGAAATATTGTTTGGAATGAAAGCTTATAAATCGTAAGCATTTAATTTACAAATGAAATCAGTGTATTAATTTAGTTGTAACTGAATGTAAATTAATGAAATTATATAATAATTGCTAAATGATGGAATTCATGAATGAAATAAGATTTGTAATAATAAAGGAATAATTGAAATAAACATTTACCAATGAAATAGTATATTGATTTATATAGACTTAATAAAAGAGTTGAATTGAATCAATCTATTTAGTTGAAACTAATTAATTGGTATGCAAATTATAAATGGGTTTATAGTAAGAAACTATACTACCGTGAATTGGAATTAAGATGAAATTGAAAAATTCAAGTATGTGATGCAAATATATCACATATAGTAGTGGAATAAAAAAATTATTGTTATTATAACCTGGTTGGTAAGTAACAAACTTATAACTGAATTTAAAAGAAAATAGGTGACAATGAATATAGATTGTTTATTTATTTGATGTGTTAAATAAATTTTGGTATTCAATCGCAATAAATATAAATAATTAATTGAAGCTGTTGTAAGGTCAAAATTTATTGCATATAATAAATTGGGGGATAGATTACATTAAAGGTAATTTATTTATTATGTTAATGTAAATTAAAATAATTAGAGGTACGTAAATGATGATTAATACCATGTTTGGAAGTTGTAATTTGGAGGATATTAAGAATTAAGAATTGAATTTTGAATTATTTGCAATACAAATAAAGAAAATGTTACGTTATTGCTAACTGAGGGAATCATTAATTAATTGAATGAAAGTTAAATCAGTGGAATTAATGGAGATTAATTTACGTTAGTTATTTAGGGTAGTGACTAAATTTGGTAATCTATTTGCAATTAATGACAATAGTGTTGATATAAGCGAATAAGTTAAATGTCAATGCAATACCAGTTAATGGATTGAATGTGATTGCGAAATTGGAATTAGATAAATCCAGTAACTAATTCAGGGCAAATAAAATTTATGGAACAAATGTTAAGATCTAAACTGATGATAATTAATAATTGAAGGTAATGTAAATTCCATTTATAATATGACTATTGGTAAATGAAAAGATTGTAAATCAAGATTTGTTTATTTATTTAAATTTTATGAAATTGAAGATTTATATTGATTAATCTTTAATAAATTTACATTTAAAAATTGTTAAATCATTGTAAATGTTTGAAAATTTTAAAGTGATAAAGATTTCAAATTTCAGAATTTTAACGCGAAATTTGATTTAATTAATTTATTTTAAATTTATTTAATTAATGGAAAAATAGCCATTTTGGCCACTGACTCGGATTTCACGAAACAGGTTTCATCGGATCCATAACGGTGAATTATAATAGTGTTTCAAGTTTCGTAGCGATCGGACTTGTCGTTTAATCGTACGGACTCGAAACGCCTTGAAATTTATGCAATTGAAATCAATTTGGAAAATATTGTTTTCAGCATAACTTCTGCATACGATGGAATTTGGACGTGAAACCTATTACATTGCGTTTCAAATATTTTAAAACATCTATTTTGATATATGGGTTGACCCAATTTCGTTTCGGAGTAGAAACGGGCTTTTCGGGCCATTTAGCGTTCAGCGCGTATACCAATCCGATCCATCTATTATTTTTCAGCCTTGTCTATATATAACCCGTTATAAACCCTAGCCACTCCTTATTTTCATTTGTCTATATGTACATCTCCTTCTCAACTCCTCATTCCAATGGCAGAAAAAAAACCTAATTCCCAAATTCCAAAAATTAATTTCAATTTCAAAAAAAAAAAAAACCGGATCTGCAGCCACTTCGAGTCACGCTTCGAGTTTCAGAGGCAAAAATGCTGTATCTACTTCGGGTCAGGAAGAAAATGACTCGAGTCACTCTGGGTCGTTTTGGCAAAAACTTCAAGCAAGCACCGGGGATTTGAGGCGGCACACCGAAGTCGAACCCGAAGTCGACACAGGACCAGAATTTTTCAATTTTTAAATTTTCATAACTTTTGCGTACGAGCTCGGATTCACGCGCGGTTGATTTTGCCGGGACTGTAGCGGAATTCCAGACATTTTGGCATTGGTTTGGACGGATTTGAAGACTGTCAAATTTTTGTGTTTAAATTGAATTTAGATTCAATTTAAATTCAAAAGGTGAGTGTTTTAACCTACTCACAACTTCTAAAATATCTTATGTTTGTTAAATTGACTCAAGATATGAGTAGAAATTTATTTATGACTACTTTTCATATTTTATTCATCATCTCAGTTAAATCGCATTTATTTAATTTAACTGTTAATTAATTTTATTATTGCAATATAAATTGACAGTTAAAATTTATTTAATTTGCATATAAACTACTAGTTAAACAGTTATTTATTTATTTACTTATTTATTTTTTGAATATAAACTGTTCGTTGATACCTGTTATATTTTATATGCTCTATTGACGTTTGTTTAAATTGATGATGATTGAAATAAATTGGTCGATGATTAATATTGGGTGAATGGATGATGTGTTCTGTATTATATAAACTGCAAGTTATTATGCATTTTCATTTCATTCGGGATTGCGGTTTGAAATGATATACAACCGCATTTTTTATTTTTAAATTGTGGATTGAAATGATAAATATCCGTATCACTTGACCATATGATAGAAATTATATACAGGCACCGCGGTCTATGTATATAAATTATTTTGAAATAATTTCCATGGTTTGTATATGATACGACTTAATAAATATTAAATTTGGATATTATATAAATATATTTTATATATACATATATAGTTAAAATTTTGAATTTAAGCCATTTTTAAATCGGTTAAATAAAAATAAATAAGTTGAACAATGGAGTTTGATTATTTATGTTAAATGGTTAAGTACATGTTTAAGATATCGTATGTATATATAGAGTTTTAATGATTTAAATCAGTTAAGATTGGGAGGTAAATTGGAAATTTATTTGATAGAACTTACTTAAAAACTTCTCTTCATAAGTTGATGTAAACTTATTAAAATTGAAAATTTTAAAGGTATGATATTTATAACTAGATTTTTATTTAAGATATATTAAACGAATATTTCTAGCATAATAAATTGAAGGAAATATTTAAGTTGTTAGTAACTGGAATTTTAATTTAAATGACTTTGATCTATTATGTAAACATTTCAAAACTAAATAATAGGACAATGAATTTGTGAATATAAATTTCCAACCTTAAGTTTTTAAATCGTTAAATACTAAAAGTTAGAAATATATTGAAATTGAAGTGATTTATTTAAATGGAAGTGAATTTAAAATTTATGGATTTAGACTAAATTTTAAATGAATAAAATTGTGAAGACGCGGAAATTTTGTTGTAAAGTAATTTTAAATTCAAACTATTTTATTTTATATACTATTGAATATCCAAACCATTCAAGTTTTAGAAGTATGGTTTTAAAGCTATGAGTTTCGAAGTATTATGTTTTGAAAGTTATAATTCAAATGTTTGGTTTCCAGATATTATAATTTTTAAAGCAATATGATTTTGGAAAAGAAATATATTTGAAATAAAATGACATTATATTAATTTAGGTTTATAAAATAATATCAAATGAGTTTGTTTTGAAATGGAAAGGACATCGTAGTTATACGGTTTTGAGATAGATACTTTATTCTAGTTTTGAAAGTTTAAACTACTTTTAAAGACCGCGGTGTTATAATAACGTTTGGTTGTTGAAGAGACCAGGATCGGAAGTTGTCATACTCTCTGCCAACTCCGAAAACCACTTTAACAACTGTGCACGCGGTGGAGATTCCAGAATGAAGTAGGTTGGTGGCGGCGTTTCCTGCAAGGTAAATACGTGGACCCAACTCCCGTGAGTTGGCATAAGGTGGCTAAAACAGGAGCGATTGACGGGTTAATAAGGTAGCACCTTTGATCGGACACTTCCCTTCGGTAATATACTATGATTTTGGATTGCTTCGGTAGCCACCTTCACTTTTGATTTCTTTGATTTAGGGGAGTTTGTTTGAGGTGGGCGGTAGCTGCGCGCTACGCGTTACCGCCGACCCGGAAGCGTAATTGGTATATCTTCCTTGGCATTGCCTAGTTGTGCCGTGTCACCTACCATACCGAGCCTTCTACGAGTTTGGATTTCTCCCGTAGCTCATGTGGTATCCTCTGGTGGCTTCCCGATCAGGAGGGACTATGATATTGGATGGACTACTGGGACTATTATTGTGTTAAGAGGGAGATTGGGTAACTCCTTAACGCTATTTAAAGTAAGTTTATTTTACAATTAGACACTATTATAATAGCGAAATATACTACACAGTAAATAGTTTAATGGATCCTTAAGAGATGTGAATCCCGAGCATCTTTTAAGTTACTGCACTCATATTTATCCCTGTTGATTTAACTTACATAAGATCTTTTAGCTTTGACTCGAGTGTTTTGTCTTTTCAATTCGCTCGGATCAGTCCGAGTGTTTCAGGTATTGAAGATTTTATTCTGGAGGACGAAGACGAAGATTTATAGTATTACTATCTACTATATTATTTCACTACACTATTTAATTCCGCTGCATTAGTGTGTATTGGTATGTGAACTCTGACATTTATTATATGAAGAAGAATCAAATGTTTTGTAAACATTTTATGAACTGTATATTTATTATTATATTTTATCCTTCCGCTGTGAGATTTTGTTTAGCATTTTCTTTTCTCTGCTTTTCTTATTTATCCCATAACAATCGGCCCTACCGTATGGTTTGAATTGGCACGTGTGTTGATTTAAAGCGTGCGAAAAGGCGGGATGTTACATTACCTATTATGTAACGACCTACCTTTCTTACACCTAAAGATGCCACTTAATACTTCCTCGATATTTGTGTGCCGATCATTTAAGTGTCCAAAAGATGAGTCATTCAGGGTTAAAGAAAGAAAAGACATAATAGAATCACGCATCGTGATGAGAAATATATCACATACACAAGATATCTATAAAAAGAAATCCTTTATATACATAGCCCAAATAAGAATACACTAGACTATCATTGTTTTGGACAGTTATAGAAACCTGTCCTTTACACTTGCAAATAAATACAAACATTATCGTATAGCGGAAGAATATAAGATACGTGAATATGTCTTGGAGAATCCTAGTCGTTACCCAAAAGCTCCAAAGCGTCTAGCTAATCTTGAAAATATGCTCAAGCTGACCCGAGCATCATAAGAAAATAGTGCCCAAGTCCATCTAGTAAACTAGTGTGAGTAAAGCGTGAATCAAGCATATAGATTTCTATATTTAAAAACCCTTTCAAAATAAATGGTATCTCATAAGACGCGCCACGCATAAACAAAGATGGGTTTTTACCTTACGATAACCAAAACATTTTGTATTATAGAATTTAGTGATATTATGATAATGTCTATGGGTTTAAACTACTCAATAATCAAGCAGCTGTGATGTGTGTACATGACAACAATAATAGGTATACAATCAAAAACTGCTAAGGCATGTATATAGAAAATAGATTCCAATAAATGGCAAGGTAAGGGACTACCTTTCAAATAGTACACCTTAGATAAAATGTACGGTGGCTTGCAGTTACTTTGTAACCCACATGACAAGATCGGCCTACCCCTGACTGGATTTACTGAATATGATCACCCTTATGTGGTGATCAACAACCAAAAATGAGTCTCAAAACATACATATAGATTTCAATTCTACATAAGGCAATGATCATACCCTAATGGAAGCAACCCACATAGCCTTGCGGCATAACTAGTTTAGTCATTACCAAAGCGTGAGGCTACGGAGGCTACCATTTCCTTCTAGAAATTCCCCCTTGGAATGCAAACACTGCCCTCCTAGCAGAAATGCAATGCCAGAATTCATCCATACAAGTTCGTGCATGGTCTAAACAAAATTAGAGGTTCTAAACAAAATTAGAGGTACTACTTTTACCACATCCATTTTGGAATCACCCTTGGAATTAGTAGCGAGTAGCCCTTGCACTTCAAGAGCTCTGCCTTCAATTCTGTCATCTTTAAGATGTCTTCCATTCTAACAAGCATGTTTGTACGAAATGGTATTTGAATGACATATCCGATCCCGATCGTTCCAAACCAACAATTGATAATTTCTGATTGACACATTCGCTGTTCTTTTAGAAGTATGCAACAAGTATTCGTGTGATATCCCGAAAATTTTGGCAATATCAATTTAATAGTCTGTATTTAAAATTAAATTGATTTGATAAATTTTGTTAATAAATTTTGACTTGATTTAATAATCCAATTAAATGAATATTTAGTTGGCGAATTTTATCTTTAAAAAAAACTAACAAAATGTTTTCCTATTTATAATGTATATATATTTTTTATATATATTATGAATAGATAGGTTTTGAATTTAATGAATAAATCTTGTTTTTAAATCCTAATATTCATTTTGATAATTTGGAAACTATTATATAACTATTCAAAATTCATTTAATAAATAACTATAGGGTTTAACGATACTTAAGGAAAATATTTTAAACTGTTGAAATATATTTTAAAGCAAAGTTTAAATTTTAAATAAGATAAAACAAAAGTTTTTCTTAGTATAGCTTAATAAATATAATTTGAAATTTTATATAAAAATTTAAAATACCATTTATATATTAAACATTTATGCATTTAATTAAGATAAATAAGATAAGTAGTTTATAATTTCTTTTATAAATGATTTAAAATTGATAAATGAGTTATTTTCAAATAATAGTAGTAACTGTATAAATATAGATAGACTATAAAAGACAATATTATTATTTTGAAATTAAAATATGTTGATATAAATTAGTTTTAAAATTGGATTTTTAAATGTATGAATAGAATTTGAATTTATTTTGAATTCAAACAAATAAACATATTTAAATTATTTGGATAAGCTTTCATTTTTATATAAATTGTTTTATTTCATTTTCTTTAAAAAGGAATGCACATATACATTTACATATGGAAGTAATTTATATATATATAAGCATTTAATAAATAAAGAAAGAGTTTTATTTACTTTTAAATCAAATAAAAATAAATAAAATTCATATATAAAACACATGTTAATATATTAAGTATTTTAATGACAAGTGTTAAGATTCTAATCTCTTAAATACTTGTATTAGCATATTAATATAAGTTTGTGAAAAGTGTCCTTTTTTTGATTTTCTTTTAATTTATAAATAAATCATTTTATCTTATATAAACATGTTTTCTTCACCCCCATTCTTTTCTAATGTTCATTTTTCAAAGTTAAGAAAATTTCTCAGCTGAAAACAAAATTTGTTTTCAGACTCTCCAAAAACCTAAAATTTAATTTCAGATTAAAAATCTGAAATGCCTCCTCAAACAAGAAACCAAAAATTTGAAACCCTTCCTTAATCAAAGCCTGCAATCCACTGTAAAAAAAATTAAGAGCATGCAACTCTACTTCCTCAAAACCAGTAGTTTATTATCAAATCAGGTTTACAAAGTTTTTCATAAACCTTTTAATTCATTTCAAAAGCATGCAACTGCAAGTTTGTCAAAGTCAAGCATTTCCAAATCAATCTGTCTACATTCCTTTTCAAAACTGCATGCAACTGCAGTTGTAATTCAAGCACTAAAATTTCAAATGCATCTGGAATCTTGGACCTGCATGCAAAATTTAAACAGCAAACACTCAAGTTTTAATCAGATTCAAAGAAGTATGGCATTTCATTTTAAAGGTTTCAAAAGCAACTCAAGTTTTATCAAAAGCTCTCCAAATCCGTGCTCTGTTTCATGCTATTTCCAGGTGAGTAACATCACGGTTTTAAAGATTTAATTAAACATTTATGTTGCCTGATCATCTATAAAACAAGTATGTTATGAATGAATTTATCAGTGACATTTGTGTATATATGAAATGTTATTGTGCATATATTTGTATTTACTCCGTTTCTAGTTCCAGGTCCAGTTTCTTATAAAAAAAAGAAATCCTCTTGCTCTTGTTCAATATTTTTGTTAAGGCTTAAGTCCTGAAACAAACATGTTGATAATACCATAGTTTTAGGTTAAAATTAATTAAGTAAAAATAAATTTGGTATTGTCTCTGTAAATTTTAAAAAAAAACAAACATCAGAATATGTTAAATAAAGGTAAAAACTCAAATGAAATAATTTATAAATTCAGTATTATAAACTGAAAACTTAAACAAAAAAATGATTTTAAAAAATAAAACCTTAGTGTTTAGTTTGGAATTGAGACTGCAGTGCTTGTTTGAACAGAAAATAGGTTTTAGTCAATCTATGGTGATCCAGTTGATCGGAATGTTTGGGGTTCTTGGTGGTGGTAGTGGAGTGATCAGATGGTGTGGCAAAAATGCCAGGAAGATGAATAGGGCTCGGTGGAGGCGATGGGAGGTGGATGAAGTCTGTAACCCTAGTTTGGCTTGGTTATGATTTTTCGGTCGGTATTGTTTCTCAAGATGATCGAATGTGACGAGACTCAGGAAGATGAAGGTAGGCATGTTGAGGGAGACGACGCCGGAGTTCTTGGGGTCATGGTGATCGGAATTGGGTTGGCGAAGTATTTCCAGATTGGGGGTGTTATTCCAAAACTGTTTCCAGGTTTTGAATTGGGGGTACTCGAATTGTTTTTGTGATACTTGTGGGGTTCTGATGATTGATGTTGGATCTGAAGGCAATGGTCGTCGTGCTTAAGGCAGTGGTGGTGGCCGGAGGTGGTTAGGACCACCGTGCATAGGCACGGTGCAGTGAATCTGTGTCAGGTCTTGAATTGTTTAAGGGGATGGTGTACTCGAGTATTACTCGGGTGATTTGATTATTAGCTCGAAGAAGCGAATGGTTTTACTCGAAGTAATGAAAGGGGGTTTCAGGTATGTAAGTGTTTATAGGTTTCTCAGGGAAAACCTGTTTGACTCCAAATTCAAAATTTGTTTAAAATCTGAAGCAAGTTTTTTTCAAACAGAAATTAAACTTAAATTTAAATATGGATTCAAAACTGAGTTTGAATCCTAGTTTTAAAATTTAATTTAAATTTTATAAATTAAAATGTTTAAACAATTTCAAAAGGGTTTAAATAGTTTAATTTAAAAGTAAATCTTAAAAATAAAAGTAAAGATTTAACTTAAGTTTAAATCTAGATTCAAATTCAGATTTGAATCATAGTTTAGAAAAAAAGGAAGTTTCTAAAATTTAAAATGTTTAAACAACTTTGAATGTTTAAGTTAATTTAAAATATGATTTGTATTTTAAAACAAATTTGGGTTTTAAATTTATTTAAACTTCTTTATATAATAAGACATTATTTAGTATAAATTTTAAAAAGGTTTTTTTAAAAAAAAATATTTTTACAAACTTTGATAAAGTTAAGTTTGACTTCATTTTAAATTTAAAAATTTAAAATGTAATTTGAAACCAAATCTAAAGCAAATTGTTTTAAATTTCTTTGTAATGATAATGTAATCATTAATAAGAAATGTTTTTATTTTAAAGCAAATCAAAGAATTTAATGAATTGTGGGATTCATTAAATTAGTAAGGTAATTTAAATAAGATAATTTATTTATTTAATTAATTAATTAAGGGTTTGAATAAATTAATTAAGGTTAAGTTAAGTAATTAAGATTAATTAAATTGTAATTAATATTAATTAATTTAAGTTAATTACTTAAGAAAGGTAATTAAAGAATTGATGATAAGTTAATGAAGGTCATTAACTTGGGATTATTTATTAATTAATTAATGTAATTAATTTTTATTAATTAATTAGGTTAATTAATTTAGCTAATCACTTATGGAATTTGGTTAAGTATGATTACTTCGTGAAGGTAATTAAAGGTATTAATTACTCATTGTAATTAATTAATTAATTAATTAGATTAGTTTGAATTAATTAATTATGTTTAATTAATTTAGAATAATCATTGGATGAGTTGATAAGTAATCAGTGAAGAATAATTACTAGAGAAGTAATTAAGTAAATTACTGGAGGTAATTAATTGAAGTATGGAAGAGTTTTGGGGTAACTGCTTGTGTAATTATTATGAAGGATAATTACTTTATGAAAGTAATTAATAATTAATTACTGGGTGTAATTAATTTAAGCATTGATTAATTAAGTCATTTGAAAATAGTTAAGTAATGCAATTAATTAACGATAATTAATTACTAATGAGATTAATCGGGGATGATTAATAAATATAATAATTATTAAATGTAATTAATTTAGGAGTAATTAATAAAGTAATTAAGAGGAGTTAATTACTGAAGGTGATTAATCAAAAGTGGTTAATAATTATGGTTTAATTAAGGTTATTTACTTAATGTAATTAATTTAAATAAAGTAATTAATTAAAATTTAATTAGGGATCATTAATTAATAAATTAATGATGTAATTAAGGATTAATTAATTAAGATTAATCAATCAATGATAAGTGATTAAAGTAATTAATTAATGTAATTAATTAAGGATTAATGTAATTAATTATAATTAATTAATTAATGAAGTAATTAAAGGTTAATTACTGATTTGGGTTAAGGATAATTAATTTATGAAATTAATTAAGGGTTATTACTTGAATGTAATTAATGGATTATTAATTAAGGGTGGTTAATTAGGGTGATTAATTAGAGGTTAATTAATTAATTGATTTGTTATCAGTTAATGGTTAAGTAAGCAAGATTTATATGATGAAGTAATTAATTTATTTCATTTTAAATTAATTAAAGTTAAAATGATTAATTGAATTCACTTTAAATTAATTAGAGATGGAGAGTAATTATTTTAATTCATTTTAAATTAATTATATTAGGATTATGTAAATCCTTGCTTACGTATGGATGATATAGTTTGCCTTGAATGGTTTGAATCTCAGATATGAGATTAGTATTGTGTGATTGCATTGGTTGCATTGTGATGATAATTTGAATTATCTATTGGTGATGATAATGTAGATTATAAATTTGCAATGATAATATGGATTACTTGTTTGTGATGATAATGTTGATTATCTATTGTGATGATGTGAATTATCTATCTGTGTGTATATAGATAATTAAATTGAATATTTTTAAACTTAAAAAAACTTGGACTTAAAAGATATATTTTGGATTTGGTGAGACCGGGACCGGGTTTCCAGATTTTGATGTCCCAAAACCACATCGATCCAAATTAACGATAGGTCGTGAATCTTATGTGAAGAGTGAAGACTCGAGGTGTAAGGACTATTCGTCAGTATAACTCTGAGGGTGATTCCGAGATGAGTTTGACGGAGATAGTGCTTTCAGATTCGAGATGAAGATTCAGAGTGCAAGGGTTATCGTCGTTAACTCTGAGGGTGATTCCAAAATGAGTGTAACGAGATAATGCCTTCGGTTTCGTTCGAACCCGGAACGAACTTGTATAGATTGAATGCTTTCAAAACATCTTCAGGTGGACGATGAGCATTCTAAGAGATGTGTTCTCTAAAGGTAATCATAGCCTCAAGCCTCATCAACCGGGAATGGCTAAAATAGGGGAGGTGCAACAAGGCTAGGTGGGTAGCTCCCATTTCAGGACAAGATTTTCCCCTGTCTAGAAGTCCCTTTTTATTCGGCTGTTTGGGGCAGTTGATTCGCGACAACTGCCGGGGTTGTCTTATTCGGGACTGTCCAGTGAGGGATGGATCCGGCCTTGTGTTGCAGGGGAGCGGGCGTACTCCTCGGTACGGTGATCTGGGTCACGTACTGTGACGGGTGGTACCCCAGTAGCCGTGCCATTGTATGGAATCCAAAAATCCAATAAGTCCCAACGATTTTGATTGTATTACCCACTTTTGTGGCTAGTAGATGGAATTTAATAATGTAACAATTTCGGCTATTTCTTATTTACTTGAAAACCCTAGACCTATTATAATATCACCGGATTTCCTATCAACTGTTTTTGTTAGGGTAAGGTAAAAACTTTTCCATGTTTATGCGTGGGAAGTCTTACGTGATACCTTTCTTTTCAAAAGTTTTGAAAGTTAAGAAACTTTAACCTGTTACTCACACCAGACCCATGTCCGACCCGGAGTTTATATTTTTGTGTTTTTCATAAACTCTTGGGCGCTCAGTTTTTACGAGTAGCCAAGGGATTCAGGTTAGCTTTGACAAATTGTGGAGGAGCAATGGAGCAGGAGGCATCTGCGTTGTAGTTATCTAACATTCCGCTGTGTTGGTATCTCTGAGTCGTTTGTTTGAGTTGTTTTGTATTGTGTTGTATAACTAGACAGGTGTTTATAACTGTCTAGTATGTGTTGTATTATCTGTGTAACTCTGGTAAGGTTGTATACAATGTAATACTTATGTTTTTAATATAATTTATTCGTTCCGCTGTTTAGATTCTGATGTGTTGTTTCTTCTTTCTTCTCTTTCCTTCTCTTTCTATCCTTTTCTTTCTTATTAATGATGCGTCATTCTATGGAGATGAATGGCAGGCCGTTACAGTGTTATCAGAGCGCTAGGTTGAGTGAATACCTAGGCTTTGGAGTGTCTTCTTACTTGAGAGAGCGTATTTGTAATTTAATATACATTTATATTTATTTATTTCTACCTATTTGTTGGGTTGCCTGTTCGGGTTTTCCAATATAGGTTATAAAGGTAGATAAGGTAGTGGTGTGTGTAACACGACTACTATCGTTGGTTGGAGTTTGAGGTTGGAAGTATATCTGTCGAGACTGTGGAACAAATACTGTCTCGAGTTAGTTGCGCAGAGTGTAGAGATTTCATTGATCTCTGAAGAAAACCTTTAAAGTTCGGAGTCTATCTTTGAAGA
Organism: Allium cepa; assembly: GCA_030765085.1. Classification (NCBI taxonomy): domain Eukaryota; kingdom Viridiplantae; phylum Streptophyta; class Magnoliopsida; order Asparagales; family Amaryllidaceae; genus Allium; species Allium cepa. The sequence continues at coordinate 835,702,636 of CM060941.1, forward strand.
TGTTTCTATGGAACAAGTTTTAGGAGATATGTCTGCTTCGGTGATGTGGCTGGGTTCAGCTGGTTGTTTGTGTTTGGCTTTGAGGCCTGAGTTTCTCAAAGAGCTTATGGATTAGGAAGTCTTTGGGCATTGGTATCAGCAGTGCAGCTCGGAGTGTTTTGTATGCTGACAAGGAAGTTTTCTGGCTGAGAAATTTTTATGAAGGTGGAGTTCAGAAGCAGCAGAGTGAATCCGTTTCTTCAATGGATTGGCTAGGCACTGTAAGTTGTTAGGTAAAGAGAGGACATTTTTCTTTGGAAATTGGTCTGGGTTGATCGCAAAAGTGGCTTGTGATTGTTTGAGTGTTCTCTTGTGTTATCAGAGACTTTTCTAGATGTCTTCTGGAAAGACAGAGGTTTGTCCGCGTCTGGAGATTGAGTTTTCTTGTTGTCTAGTATTCTAGGAGTGGAGCTGGTGGTTCAGTATAGTTGAAGGATGGTTCCTAGAGATAGAGTTTGATGAAGCAACTCAGTTTTCGGGGGAACTTCTGAGTTTTCTTTATGGATCTGTTGAACCATATTTCTGGGAAGTGATATCCAGGTTGTGCTTGTGTTCTTCATCAGCATTTTCTTCTACTTTGGATCAAAGTTGTGCAGTGGAAGCAGTTGGGAGTGTTTCTGATTGTCTTTTTCATATTAGGAGAAGTCTGTTGTCTTCTGCAATTTATGGAGTAGAGTTGTGTACTTGGTTTTGGATTGATCCTGAGGAGATCGTTGTGTTGGATTGTTTTTGGTCCAGCTTGTTTCTTTTTGGGGCACTAGCAAAGGTTGATCTCATCAGAAAGGTTATAGACAGCCCAGGATTATCCGAAGAGCTTTGTGGTTAAGAGACGAAGAAATTTGGATTCCGGAGCCGGAGATTTATTTTGGATAATTTTTCTCCGATCGAGGGAGCTATAAAGTTTTGATAAGTCTGGAAAGCTAGCTCCGAGGTGTTTTGGATCTCTTCTGTGTTTTGGTTAGATTGGTGTTTGGTTTTCAAGAGTTGAATTTCCAGTTGGATAATTGGATTTAATGAGTTTCACGTATCTCAGGAGGTTTGGTGGTTGAGTTAGACTCGTCTGTAGTCTGATATCATGTTTAGTTCTGTAGATCTAGATGAGTAGAAGCTCTGTAGCTTCGTAGTTTTGATTGTTGGAGGAAATTTTATCCATAATTTTGTCTGGATAATTAAATTTGTTTGATTAGATAAATTGGTTCTATGGTTGTTAGCATATGATTGATGTATGTTTGTGATTTATAATTAAAATTTTAAATGAGATTATTAAATTACCTTTGCTTTTAAATTTCAGAGACAAAATTCTTTTAAGGGGGGGGGGGAATGTGAGATCCCAGAAATTTTGACAATATCAATTTAATAATCTGTATTCAAAATTAAATTGATTTGATAAATTTTGTTAATAAAATTTGACTTGATTTAATAATCCAATTAAATGAATATTTAGTTGGTGAATTTTATCTTTAAAAAAACCTAATAAAATGTGATATCCCGGAATTTTTGACAATATCAATTTAACAATCTTTACATAAAATTAAATTGATTTCATAATATTGATTAATAATATATGAATTGGTTTAATAATCTGATTTAAAAAATATTTAATTAGTGATTTTTATCTTTTAAAAGCTAAATGAATGTTTCTATTTATAATGTGTATATATATATTTGTATATATTATATATAATCTTTGTTTTGGAATTTAATAAATAAATAAAGTTTTGTTTTTAAATTCTAATAACATATTTAGTAATTGGGAAGTATGTTTTAAATTAATTTTAAGTTTCTCAAAGTTATTTAAATTAATAATTTTATGGTTTGTAAATATTTAAAATAAATGTTAAATTGTTTAAAGTTTATGTTAGCGTAATTTTTAAATTTAAAATAAAAAGTTTGTTTTATTTCTTTTTAAATATTATTTGATAAATGTGATTGGATAATTTTGTATATAAGTTTAAAATACAATGTAAAATATGATCTTAATTCATTTAATAAAAGTGATTTATAATCTCTTTAAAAATCATTTAAAATTTGTTAAATTTTTATTTTCAAGACATATTTATAATGTATTATTTTTCCATAAATATAAAAAGGAGTTAAAATAAGAAAATGAAATTTTCATTTTAAATTGAATAAATTGATTTCATTTTGAAATTCAAAGGATAAATTTGAATTTGGAATTTTATTTTAAATTCAAATAAATAGATTCTTAAAAATATTTGAATAAGTTTTAATTTATAGTTTGTTTATTTACAATTTTCTTTAAATAAGAAAATCGTATATATTTATATAAGTATAAAATAAATAAAAGAAAAACCCTTCATTAAAATTTAATATATATAACTAAATTAATTAAGAGGCAAGTGTTAACCTATTAAGTAATCTAAACACAAGTGTTAGCTAACAAAATCACTAACATGACAAGTGTCATTGTTTTTATCTTTCTTTTATTTTAATTGAAGTATTTTCAGCCCTTATAAACATTTTTTATTTTCCCTTCATTCTTTTTCTCTAAACCAAAGATAAATGAATCAAAGAAAAAAAAGATCTGAAACTCAGAATTTCCTCAAAAGCAAAACTGAAAATGATCTCCTCAAAAACATGCAATTCAAAAATGTGCATTTCTTTACAAACCTGCAAAATAAATTCCTACATAAATAAGATGTTTGCATTTTTTCAAGAAACCCAAGATATCAAAACCTGTAGATCAACTGCATTTCATCCCTGGAAATCACTCTGCAATTCATAAGACGGGTCAATTCTGCACTCTTAAATTTGCATGCAACTAAAGATCTTTCTTTTCTGTTTTGAAAACTTCTTCAACAAAACCTGCATATTTTCTTGGAAGCATGCATCAGGGAGTAAACCAATGTAGTAAAACCAAGACTTAAGTTTTTAAAAAGGGCATGCATTAAACTGTAAATCTGGAAGAAAAAGCAAAAATAAAAGATGCAACATAAAGCTTTCAGTTCAAAGCAATGCAAGTTCAAGTTTTTCAATAACATGGATGCTCTGCTCAGGAAATTTTGTGAGTAACTTCTTAAAATTTTAACACAATTTGGTTTCATGTTATTATATCTGAAATGAATAGATATGCATGAATATACAGGTGAAAAATTATATGATTATTACTGAATATATGCTGTGTTTATATAAATACTTTGCTCTGTGATGTTCCTAGACCCTGAATAAAATATAAATCCCTTATTTACTTGATCTTGATTTGATAAGATTTGATTATCAATCAAAATTGTGATTCAACATGGATTCGTGTTTAAAATTTTAAGAAAATTAATAATGGAGTATGTTTGTCTTTGTAACAAAAATACATCAACACATTTTTAAAATTAAGTAAAACACCAACTGTTTAAATTTTTAATTCAGCATTGTAAACTAGAAACATAAGTAAAAATATGATTTTTGAAACTAGTATCACAATTTTTAATTGAGGATTTGGGAAGCAGTTCTGTGATGAACAAAAAGGGTGAATTTGGGAAATTCTGTTGATTTTGGAATTTTGGGGGTTTAGAGTTGTGACGACCGCCCATAACTCCCGCACCAAAACAGGGAAAGTAGTGCGCTGAAAGTGTGCCAGACAGCTATGGACGATAGTCAGGGTAAAAAAAATAAAATCGCAGAATAGTCTATCGTAACTCACAGCGCATGGATAAAATACAGTAGACAAATATATATAGTGAAGCTTCACAAAGCAGAATCACATCAAAGCAGCTTCATAGTAGTTTATTACAACAATCTGAATAGTCAATACATCAAGCCTCACTACATAACACTCAGAGTATATACAAACAGCGGAACATCAAGTACATATAATAAGAAAACAATATGCAAAAAGCCTCCAGCTCGTCTTCGTCATCAGCATCTTTGATCACTAAGAACATCACCTGTCACCTGCTACCTAGTCTGCCCAACCCAACATGGATGAACAGCCCAAGGTAATAAGAGTTGAACATAAAACCTTGAGTCAGACAACAGTCGTAGTGAGCGGTAAATTAACTAACAACATACCCAAAGAAAATAAAGGATAAAAGGAATAGGAACCCAAACCATCCCACTCCACCTCTTCCTACAGTGATAGCCCCCAGACACACTAAGTAGCAGTAAACATAACAATCAAACATTCAAAGTAAAGTAATCATCACTCGGGTCAAGGTCGATGTTTTCCAAATACAAACCCCCAAGGCCTAAGCCAAGGTCAGATAAGCACCCAAAAAGCATCACTCTTGAGACCGAATGATTGTACAATCAAAGCATCCAAACATCCATGACTCTGGCTATCACCGTTATCCTTGCTTCGATACCACCGTTAATTGAATGACCGACACATTCTTTCAGCCGTCCGTCAAGGGCTAATGGTAACCCCGGTTCTAGACAAACTCCGCACGTCATCGTGACCCGTGCCTAGGACTATCGAATCTGCCCAGAGTACTCGACCACATGCCTGTAGTCTTTGGGGCGTCCAGACTACCTACCTGTAGTCTTTAGGGCATTCCCCTGTACTCTTGCTTTGAGTTTTCTAGAACCTTCAACAACGATGAAATCCAAGCCTTCTAGTCATCCTCCTCGACGACTATTCTCAAACTAGCCCAAGCTACCTCTCGAGCTAACCATTATCAACCAACTCGAACCATCCCTCGAGTTATTAACATGCTTGGAGTAATCCCGTCTTGATTATACCAAGGCTACATCACATAATGCTTCGCCTCATCTCATCTATAGCAAAGCTCTATCTTAACATCATCATCCAATCCATCCATACGAACTTCATCACCCGCTTCATATGCCACGACAGCTTTCCCATTCAAGAGCCTCTTCCTTAGCTTCTGAATCATCTTCGACCATACTTGTCTAGATCCAACCATAAATCAACTAATTCATAACAATCAGTCAAGGCAATCATTAATCCAAGGTAATCAAACATTCACCGTGATCTAAATAAACAATTATGACAATAATGGCAATCTTGTAAATAAAGAGTCCAAATCTAACAAACATGAATAATGGAGATTATCACTACAACTTAATGGATGAACTTGCATAGGTTAACATGTAGTAAAACAGATATCAAAACTTTCTGAACAATGGATCTACATGCAGACTTAGGGAAAATGCATGAAATCACTATCTTTAACACACAAACAAGCCATCGATCCAATATACTCCTTTGGGTCCGTGTGAGAGATAACTACCACTCACCAAATCACCTAAACACCTCAAAAGCTACTAACTTCAAATCTGGACAGCGAAGGATCTAGCTTGACCCGACAAGATTCCGCTTCAAACGATGAAATCTCTCTTTGTTGGATGTAGATCTTCAACTTTTGGCTCTTGGATATTCGATCTTGGATGGATGTAAGCACTAGATTAAAGTGGAGAAAAGAAGTGAATAAATGTTGTAGTCGAGCTCTCAAAATGGCAGCACTTCGTCGTTCAAAATCCGGGTCCTAAAAAATGAAGATAGACACTCCTATTTATAGGCAGATAATAGCATAAGTCGGCCGCACCAATGAGTCGTCACTGACCTATCCACTAGCCGACTCACGACTCAAGCCCCTAACGACTCAACTACTCCGACCTACGACCTAACGTACATGCACATCCATAACCTACCCATGCACGCACGCGACTTAACATAAGTCGGTAACGACCTAAAACACACGGCCTAACACTCCACGGTTTACCGACCTATCACTCAACACTCTTGCCTGACCTAACGACTCATGCTTCATGCGACTCAACAGCATAGCCGACCTAACTAGTTCCGAGTCAACGACCTAACTATATAGCCTTATGGCCGACCTAACCAAACCCTAAGCTATTCCCTGAGTCGCTCGAACGACCTACTCTCCGTAGGTCGGTAACTCGCTTCGACCGACCTATCTCTAAGCCGCTAGCTACTAACTCTTAGGTCGCAAACTCCTTAGGTCGGTCACCCCTATGAGTCGGTCATCCTATGAGTCGCTCACTCCACTAAACCGTTAACTCGTCCAAACCTATGGATCGCCAATCTACTCCTTAACTCGTCCACGACCTATCCTTTAAGTCGTCCCAATCCTTAAGTCGGCAAACACCTTAAGCCGTTAACCACTAACTTCCTCAGGTCGGTCACTCCCCTTAGGTCGGTCCAACCGACCTATGCTTTGCCACGACCCATCTTCCGGACGTCTTAACCTCTACACGACTCAAGCTCTAGCCGATATAACTCTGAACGACTTAAGCAATACTAACGACTTAATGGCAACTATGTTATGTCGACACGTAAAAATACGGGTCGTTACATTCTCTCCCCCTTAGGAATTTCGCCCCCGAAATTCCAAACAAACAAGAGCAACCAAAACTATTACGCATGCCTACCATCCATAGCAACTAATAAACCATGCATCCAATTACTAGCCTGGCATGCAGAATTCTAAGATAAGAACAAGTTACAATGTCGTGAGATGTTACGACACCTTAGGGTCATACCTCGAAGAGTTCAGGATGAGCTGCCTTCATCCTCTCTTCCTCCTCCCATGTACAGTCGTTAACATCATCACTCCACTGTATCTTGAGCAACATAATCGTCTTCCTCCTAAGCTGTTTCGTGTCGGTTTCTACAACACGAAGCGGCTTACGAGGTCTCATAACAACTGGGTCAACCTCTAAATCTTCACAGCTATCAGCAGAAACCACTGTATTCGAGTCGTGCACATACTTCCGTAGATAAGATACATGAAAAACATTATGCACACTCGTCATCTTTTCGGGTAGCTCCAACTTATAAGCGAGCTTTCCAATTCGCTCGATGATCGGGAATTGTCCAACAAATCTCGGAGTCAATTTTCCTTTCTTCCCGAATCGAATAACATTCTTCAATGGAGAAATCTTCACAAAAACCATATCACCTACGTTGAATTCCAAATCCTTACGACGATTATCAGCATAACTTTTCTGACGGTCTTGGGCTTTCTTCATTCGTTGCCGAATAATCTCTATGCAATCCGAAGTCTGTCGAATCATTTCTGGCCCAAGTATCAACTTTTCTCCTGTTTCTGACCAACATGTCGGAGAGTTACATGGTCTTCCATACAATGCTTCATACGGTGCCATACCAATGCTTGACTGGTAACTGTTATTATATGCAAATTCCACCAAATGAAGATGATCTTCCCATGATCCTCCGAAGTCCAAGACACATGATCTGAGGAGATCTTCCAAAACTCGATTGACCCTCTCGGTCTGACCATCTGTTTGGGGATGATAAGCTGTACTCAAACACAACTCGGTTCCCAAAACTTCCTGGAAGCTCTTCCAAAATCCGCTAGTGAACAATGGGTCTCGATCGCTCACTATACTTTTCAGAATACCATGGAATCGAATTACCCACTTAACATACAACTCAGCCAATTTCGATGCAGTCCTGGTTGATCGAACAGGAATGAATCTTGCACTCTTAGTCAAACGATCTACGATGACCCAAATCCCTTCATTTCCCGTTCTTGTTCTAGGTAGTCCATCGATAAAATCCATCGATATCTGCTTCCGCTTCCATGTAGGAACTTCTAATGGCTGAAGTAATCCACTGGGTTTCTTCTGTTCGGCTTTTACCATCTGGCAGTTCATACACTTGGAAATAAAATTTCCAACATCCTTCTTCATACCTTCCCAGTAATAGGTTCTCTTCATATCCCGATACATCTTATTTCCACCTGGATGAATTGTTAACTTCGAGTGATGACCCTCTTTCAAAACTTCATCTCTCAATTCATCTATATCGGGAACAACTAGTCGTCCTTGTTTCCAAAGCCAACCCTCCCGATCGACCTCGAATCCTTTATCCTTCTCTGGTTCCAACCCAGATTCCAAATCACGGATAATCTTCACAAGCTTATCGTCTCGCTTTTGGCTCTCACCAATTCTTTCCATAAGAGAAGGTCTTATCGATAAGTTTGCCAACATCTCAGGTTCCAATTCACATCTGGGCCTGAAGTCAAATCCAGCCAAATACTCAAGACTCTTCCATTCTGAAAATATGGCCCCCAATCCTGCATGTCTTCGACTTAACGCATCTGCCACTGCGTTACCTTTTCCCGGAGTATAGGCTATACCAAAATCATATGATGCTAAAAACTCTAGCCACCTTTGCTGTCGAAGATTCAAATCCTTTTGGGAGAAAAGATACTTCAACGACTTATGATCTGTAAACAACTCAAATCAAACTCCCAATAGATAATGCCTCCACATCTTCAGAGCAAATACAATCGCTGCTAATTCCAAATCATGAGTCGGGTAATTCCTTTCATGCGGCTTTAGCTGTCGACTTGCATACGCAACAACTTTATCCTTCTGCATTAACACTGCTCCAAGTCCAGTACCACATGCATCGGTGTAAACCACCATCTTATCATTCCCACTCGGAATAGTCAAAACAGGAGCACTTGTCAGTCGCTCTTTCAGGATTCCGAAAGCTTGCTCACACTTAGCATCCCATCTGAATACTTGGTTCTTTTTCGTCAATCCTGTTAATGGTGCAGCTATCTTGGAAAAGTCTTTGATAAATCGACGATAGTATCCTGCTAATCCAAGAAAACTTCTCACATCAGATGCATTCTTAGGTCTAACCCAATCCTGGATTGCTGCCACCTTGGCGGGATCAACTGCTATTCCATTTCCAGAGATAACATGGCCTAAGAACCTCACTTCACTCTTCCAGAAGTGACACTTCGAAAACTTAGCCTTCAGCTGATGTTTTCGCAAGATTTCCAAAACAATACGCAAGTGTGTCTTGTGCTCTTCTTCAGTTCTGGAATAAATCAGAATATCATCCACGAACACAAGTACGAACTTGTTCAAATGTTCCTTGAATACTCTATTCATAAGATCCACAGAATACGCTGGTGCATTTGTCAATCCAAACGGCATTACCGGCCACTCAAAGAAACCAGATGGTGTCCTAAAAGCAGTCTTCGGCACACTATCCTTTGCCACTCTTAACCGGTGAAATCCCATTGCCAAATCCATCTGAGAAAACACCTTGGCTTCGTGAAGCTGATCAAACAAGTCGTCTATCCTCGGCAATGGATACTTGTTCTTCTTAGTCACTTTATTCAGCTCACGATACTCCACACACAACCTCAACGATCCATCCGCTTTGGTTGCAAACACAACTGGTGCACCCCATTCGGACACACTACGCCGAATGAATCCTTTCTGTAAAAGGTCATCAACTTGCACCTTCAACTCTTGCTGTTCCTTAGGCGCCATCCTCCTAAGAGGCATCACAACAGGTCTGGCTACTTCAACTAGATCGATGCGAAACTCGATCTCCCTATGCGGCGGTAACCCTTTGACCTCATCAAAGACATCCTCAAATCCATTCACAATCGGCACCGATGACAGTCCATCCCGTGGAACAACCCACGAATACATGAAGCTCATGAAGACGCCTTCCTCATGCTTACATCGTATCACAACCTTTCGCCCTTCCACATTCTCGACTGTCACCTCCAACCTTTTACAATCAACCTTTGCCGCATACTTCCTAAGCCAGTCCATACCTAAAATAATTCCGAACCCCGCAAAGTTCAAAACAAAACAATCACAAACAAAAGAGCAATCATGACTCGATACAACCAGACCACGACATAGCATACACAAACCAGACGAACCCCCAACTGGATTAGTCACAACCAATGGTCTATCAACAATTTTCGGTTCCAAACCTAACCGGCCTATAAGTTCATTACTAACAAAAGAATGCGATGCTCCAGTATCGAATAACACTCTAACTGGAACACCACAAATGGAAAGGGTACCTTGTACCACCACACTCTTCCCTTTCTCTTCAGCAGTAGGAGCTTTCGAAGATGATGGAACAGCCCCCAAAGCGTAAGCTTGCACAATCTATTTGTCCTTCCGCGGTTCTGGACAATTCCTCTTGATATGTCCCAGCTTGTCGCAGTTGTAACATTTTCCCGGCACCTTAGGATTCTTGCAATCTTTGGAGAGATGGCCCTTCTGCCGACAGTTGTAGCAGGTCACTTCACCCTTTGGCTTCTTCTGGCCATCCTTACCCTTCTGTTGTTGCTGCTTCCTCTTCTTGTTTCCCCACTGCTGTGGTTTAAACTCCCCCTTGGTCATAGCAACAGCAGATTCTTGTTTTGGAAACAGATTCTCGTGCCTGAGAGCCTTCTCCACAAGCTTCTCAAATGGATCGTCCAAATGATCAACCAACCGACTTCCAAGATAAGTGTCCAAGCCTGTCACAAACTTCTCGTTCTTCTGATATGAAGACTCAATATACGACCGAGCATACTTGGAAAAAGCTTCAAACTCAGAAACATACTCAAGAACAGGTCTCCCACCTTGCTTGAGCTCCACAAACTTCTTAAACAAAACAGATTTCTGAGCCGTAGAAATAAACTTGGCTTCAAATCTAGCTTGGAACTGCACCCAAGTAATTTCTTCCTCCGGAGTATCAATCGTGATAGAGTTCCACCAATCAGAAGCCCTTCCTTGAAGCTGTCTTGATGCAAGCTTCCTTTTGGTTGCATCCTCAATTCCCAAATCACCAAAGATTCTCCTACAAGCATCTATCCATCTCTGAACTTCAATGGTAGACTCCGTCCCCAAGAAAATCTTTCCTCCAAGAGCAATACAGTCCTTACACAACTTAGCAAAATCCATCGGTCTTGGAGCTTGAACTTGAACTCCAACATCCACTGATGGTCCTGGAGCTGGTATTCTTCTCATGATCGAAGTCATCATAGCTTCGAACATCGTAGCATAATCAGTAGTTCCCTCAGCAACACGGCTTTCCCTAGCAGCTGGTCTCCCTCTTCGACTCATCCTTAATATCTACAAAAAGGAATGATTTAGAACACCTTGAGGAACCACTGCATAAGGAGCTCAAATCCTTCTAAGCTACTATATTATATATAGTAATCATCCATCAAAATACAATTACGTCTCTCTTACGTAATTACGTCAGCGAGTGTTGGCTAGAATCGATTAACCAAAGCTCTGATACCAAATGTGACGACCGCCCATAACTCCCGCACCAAAACAAGGAAAGTATTGCGCTGAAAGTGTGCCAGACAGCTATGGATGATAGTCAGGGTAAAAAAAATAAAATCGCAGAATAGTCTATCGTAACTCACAGCGCCTGGATAAAATACAATAGACAAATATATATAGTGAAGCTTCACAAAGCAGAATCACATCAAAGCAGCTTCATAGTAGTTTATTACAACAATCTGAATAGTCAATACATCAAGCCTCACTACATAACACTCAGAGTATATACAAACAGCGGAACATCCAGTACATATAGTAAGAAAACAATATGCGAAATGCCTCCAGCTCGTCTTCGTCATCAGCATCGTTGATCACTAAGAACAGCACCTGTCACCTGCTACCTAGTCTGCCCATCCCAACATGGATGAACAGCCCAAGGTAATAAGAGTTGAACATAAAACCTTGAGTCAGACAACAGTCGTAGTGAGCGGTAAATTAACTAACAACATACCAAAAGAGCATAAAGGATAAAAGGAATAGGAACCCAAACATCCCACTCCACCTCTTCCTACAGTGATAGCCCCCAGACACACTAAGTAGCAGTAAACATAGCAATCAAACATTCAAAGTAAAGTAATCATCACTCGGGTCAAGGTCGATGTTTTCCAAATACAAACCCCCAAGGCCTAAGCCAAGATCAGATAAGCACCCAGAAAGCATCACTCTTGAGACCGAATGATGGTACAATCAAAGCATCCAAACATCCATGACTCTGGCTATCACTGTTATCCTTGCTTCGATACCACCGTTAATTGAATGACCGGCACATTCTTTCAGCCGTCCGTCAAGGGCTATTGGTAACCCCGGTTCTAGACAAACTCCGCACGTCATCGTGACCCGTGCCTAGGACTATCGAATCTGCCCAGAGTACTCGACCACCTACTTGTAGTCTTTGGGGCGTCCAGACCACCTACCTGTAGTCTTTAGGGCGTTCCCCTGTACTCTTGCTTTGAGTTTGCTAGAACCTTCAACAACGATGAAATCCAAGCCTTCTAGTCATCCTCCTCGATGACTATTCTCAAACTAGCCCAAGCTACCTCTCGAGCCAACCATTATCAACCAACTCGAACCATTCCTCGAGTTATTTACATGCTTGGAGTAATCCCGTCTTGGTTATACCAAGGCTACATCACATAATGCTTCACCTCATCTCATCTATAGCAAAGCTCTATCTTAACATCATAATCCAATCCATCCATATGAGCTTCATCACCCACTTCATATGCCACGGCAGCTTTCCCATTCAAGAGCCTCTTCCTTAGCTTCTAAATCATCTTCGACCATACTTGTCTAGATCCAACCATAAATCAATTAATTCATAACAATCAGTCAAGGCAATCATTAATCCAAGGTAATCAAACATTCACCATGATCTAAATAAACAATTATGATAATAATGGCAATCTTGTAAATAAAGAGTCCAAATCTAACAGACATGAATAATGGAGATTATCACTACAACTTAATGGATGAACTTGCATAGGTTAACATGTAGTAAAACAGATATCAAAACTTTCTGAACAATGGATCTACATGCAGACTTAGGGAAAATGCATGAAATCACTATCTTTAACACACAAACAAGCCATCGATCCAATATACTCCTTCGGGTCCGTGTGAGAGATAACTACCACTCACCAAATCACCTAAACACCTCAAAAGCTACTAACTTCAGATCTGGACAGCGAAGGATCTAGCTTGACCCGACAAGATTCCGCTTCAAATGATGAAATCTCTCTTTGTTGGATGTAGATCTTCAACTTTTGGCTCTTGGATCTTCGATCTTGGATGGATGTAAGCACTAGATTAAAGTGGAGAAAAGAAGTGAAGAAATGTTGTAGTCGAGCTTTCAAAATGGCAGCACTTCGTCGCTTCAAAATCCGGGTCCCCAAAAATGAAGATAGGCACTCCTATTTATAGGCAGATAATACCATAAGTCGGCCGCCCCCATGAGTCGTCACCGACCTATCCACTAGCCGACTCACGAATCAAGCCCCTAACGACTCAACTACTCCGACCTACGACCTAACGTACATGCACATCCATAACCTACCCATGCACGCACGCGACTTAACATAAGTCGGTAACGACCTAAAACACACGGCCTAACACTCCACGGTTTACCGACCTATCACTCAACACTCTTGCCTGACCTAACGACTCATGCTTCATGCGACTCAACAGCATAGCCGACCTAACTAGTTCCGAGTCAACGACCTAACTATATAGCCTTATGGTCGACGTAACCAAACCCTAAGCTATTCCCTGAGTCGCTCGAACGACCTACTCTCCTTAGGTCGGTAACTCGCTTCGACCGACCTATCTCTAAGCTGCTAGCTACTAACTCTTAGGTCGCAAACTCATTAGGTCGGTCAACCCTATGAGTCGGTCATCCTATGAGTCGCTCACTCCACTAAACCGTTAACTCGTCCAAACCTATGGGTCGCCAATCTACTCCTTAACTCGTCCACGACCTATCCTTTAAGTCGTCCCAATCCTTAAGTCGGCAAACACCTTAAGCCGTTAACCACTAACTTCCTTAGGTCGGTCACTCCCCTTAGGTCGGTCCAACCGACCTATGCTTTGCCACGACCCATCTTCCGGACGTCTTAACCTCTACACGACTCAAGCTCTAGCCGATATAACTCTGAACGACTTAAGCAATACTAACGACTTAATGGCAACTATGTTATGTCGACGCGTAAAAATACGGGTCGTTACAGGAGTTTCTTCTGTTTGTAGTTGAGTGATTAGGCATTTTAGAAAAATTATCATCTTGATCGATTAATATTTGAGTTAGCAGTGGTGAGGAAATTAAATCTGTAACCTTAGTATATGATCAAGTTTTGAATACGACCATTTCTATCTCTCTGTTAGATCGAGTGTTAAGTGGTTTTGAAGGAGAGTAGCTCGGTCGATGACGAAGGCATGGTAGGAGTTGCAGCTCTAATGGTGGTCGGAGGAGTTAGGTTTCGTCGTTGACAGGTTTGGGGTTTGTGAGGAATGTTGTGTTCCAGGTTTGAAGTTGCTCCAGGTTGAGTTAACAAACTCGATTTTGAATTCGAGTTTATCTTGATGATCAGATGCTCGTCTTGGATTCTGAAGTAGATAGAGGATTAGGGTTGATCGTCGTGGATGATCTGAATCGTCCAAAGGCCTTGTGCATGTGTATAGTGGTCATTTGTGAGTTTTGTTGGTTTCTGGAAATATTGGTGAAGAAGTGTACTCGTGTAATACTCGAAGTCAGAGAGTTTGCCCGAAGTAGAGAGGAGTAAGACTCGAAGTAAAATAAGTACAGGCTCGAGCATGTTAGTTTTCTGGTTTTGTTTTCCGAAACCTGACAATTTCAAGTTTTTAAAATTTATACTAAATTTAAAAAGGAAGCAGAGCAAGGTTTGAACTAAATTTGAAGCAAGTTTAAATTATGAATTCAAATTAATTTGAATTCCAGATTTCAAATAAATAAATTTGCAGAAATAAAATATTTAATAACTAAAACCTGTACAGTATTTTATAAAGTGATTTGTAAACATGAAATGAGATTTTATACAGGATTTTTAAATTTAAAATTTTGAACCTGGATTCAAAGCATGATTTGAATTCTAGTTTGAAATGAAATAAGCTTTTGAATTTAAATGTTTTCAAAACCACTTGGAATATTTAAAGTATATTTTAAATTGAATATGGGTTAAACTATTTTCAAATTTATCTTAAGTAATTCTTTAAACTAAAATAAAAAGTTTTTAAATACTTAAACCTTGTTTAAGTTGAACTTGATTTCAGTTTAAAACTTAATTTAAAATGGAATTTGGAGGAAATTTAAAAGTAAATTATTTTTAAATTATTTGGATAATGATAATTAAATCATTAATAAGATTTATGTTTATCATTAAGTTAATAAGAACTTAATAATTTATAATTCATTAAATGATTTATGTAATTAAGTTTTGTAATTAATTAATTTAATTAATTTATAGTTTGGTTAATTAATTAGATAATTAAGGATTTTATTTAATTAATTAAAGGTTTAATAAGTTAATTAAGATAGATTAAATAGAAATTAAGAAATCAATTAATTAAATAAGATTTGATTTAATGTAATTAATGATTTGAATTTATTAATCACGTAATTAAAAATTAATTAAGTTTTTGATTATCTCTTGATTAATTTAATAATTAGAGATTAATTAATGGTTTTATAGTTAATTAAATTCGTAATTAATATTGAAAGTCTTAGATAATTACTTTAGAGAAGTAACTAAAGATTTGCTATTGGCTAATGAAGGTCATTAACTTAGGATTATTTAAGAATTAATTAATATAATTAATTTTAATGATTAATTGGATTAATTAATTTAAAGATAATCATTTGCATTGTTTAAGTGAATTACTTAATGAAAGTAATTAAGAAATTAATCACTGATTGTAATTAATTAAGTTTTGTTTTGATTAGTTAAGTTAATTAATTAAGTTTAATTAACTTAAAATAATCATCGGTTGATTTGAGAAGTAATTACCAATGTAATTAAAAATGAATAATTACTTAGTGAAGTAATTAAGATGGTAAATTACTTGATGTAATTTAATTGAAGGATACTTGGATAATGGAGGAGTTATGGAATTCAATTACTTTGTGTAATTAATATGTAATTAGTATGCAAAATAATTACTTAGGGAAGTAATTAATAATTAATTACTTAGTGTAATTAATTTAGGATTTGATAATTGAGTTATTTGAGGATAATCAAGAGATGAAATTGATTAAGTTAATTACTTAATGTGATTAATCAAGAGTGATTAATCAATATGGATAATTGATAACTAATTTAAATAGGGTAATTATAAATAAAATAATTTGGGATCATTAATTTATATAATTAATGATGTAATTAAGGGTTAATTAATAAGAACAATTAATCAATGAAGGGATTAATTAATGTAATTAATTAAGGATTAATGTAATTAATTATAATTAATTAATTAATTAATGAAGTAATTACAGGTTAATTACTAAATTTGGTTTGGGAATAATTAATTTGTGAAATTAATTAAAAGTTAATTACTTGAAAGTAATTAAAGGATAAATAATCAAGATGATTAATTAGGGTAATTTTTGAAAATAATTAATTGATTGATTGTAATTAATTAATGGATATGTAAGCAAGATTTATATTGATAAAGTAATTAATTTAATTCATTTTAAATTAATTAAGGAAGAAGTAATTAATTTAATTCATTTTAAATTAATTATAGAATGGTGATTTATAAGTCATTGCTTGTGAATGTTGGTTAATACTGGTTACCCTGAATAGTTGAGATCTCAGATATAAGATATGTGATGTTGTGTGTTTTGGATGCTATGGTTGCATTTGAGTTGATAATATGAATTATCTGTTTGGGATGATAACATGGATTATCTGTTGTGATGATAATGTTGATTATCTATTGTGATGTTGTGTATCTATCTGTGTGAATATAGATAATATTGAATTGAATTGTTTTAAACATTTAAAACAACTTGGACCTAAAAGATGGCGATTTGGATTCGATGAGACCGTGATCGGGTTTCCATATTTGGATATCCGAAAACCACATCGATCCAAATTAACGATAGGTCGTGAATGTCAAGTGAAGATGAAGATTCAGAGTGCAAGGGTTATTGTCGTTAACTCTGAGGGTGATTTCAAAATGAGTGCAACGAGATAGTGCCCTCGGTTTCGTTCGAACCCGGAATGAACTTGTATGGATTTAATGCTTTCAGAACATCGTCAGGTGGATGATGGCATTCTAAGAGATGTGTTCTCGTAGCCTCAAGTGTCATCAACCGGGAATGGCTAAAACATGGGAGGTGCAGCAAGGTTAAGTGGGTCATGCCCAAGTAGGACAAGATTTTCCCCTGTCTAGTGGTCCCTTTATATTCGGCTGTGTGGGCGGTTGATTGCAACAACTACCGGGGTTGTCTTGTTCGAAACTGTTCAGTAAGGAATGGTTCAGGCCTTTTGTTGCAGGGGAGCGGGCGTACTCCTCGGTACGGTGATCTAGGCCACGTGCTGTGATGGGCGGTACCCCAGTATCCCTGGCATTGGTGGAATCCAAAATCCAATAAGTGCAGTACGTATTAGTTGTGCCCAACTATGTTGGAACGTGAGATGTAAGCATTCCAGCTATTTCTGTATTTTAGTTGAAAACCCTAGACACTATTACAATATCATCGGATTTCCTATCAATTTTTTTTGGTTAGCGTAAGGTAAAAACTTTTCCATGTTTATGTGTGGGAAGTCTTATGTGATACCTTTCTTTTCAAAAGGTTTTTAATGTTAAGCAACCTTAACCTGTTACTCACACCAGACCCGTGTCTAACCCGGAGTTTATCTTTGTTTTCTTAAACTCTTGGATACTCAAATTTTTACGAGTAGCCAAGGGATTCAGGTTGGCTTTGAGAATATTGGAGGAGCAATGGAGCAGGAGGCTTCTGCGTTAGAGATATAGTTTTCCGCTGTGTGTTCTCTGTGTTGTGTTTGTATTAAGTTGTAAATACTAGACAGGTGTTTATAACTGTCTAGTATATATTGTGTATATTGAGTAACTCTAATTGATGTTGTATATTATGTAAATATTTATGTTATTAATATAATTTATTCGTTCCGCCGTTGAGATTCTAGTGTTGTTTCTTCTTTCTCTTCTTTCTTTTCTCTTTTCTATCTCTTTCTTTCTTATAGATGATACGACTTTTTGTGGAGTAAAAGCCGGGTCGTCTCATTTGGTATCAGAGCATTACGTTGAGTGAATAGCTAGGCTCTGGAGTGGTGTCTATCTTGAGAGAGCGTATTTGTAAATTTTTAATATATTTATATATATTTATTTTATTTCTACCTATCTATTGGGTTACCTGTTCGGGTTTTCCAATATAGGTTATGAAGGTAGATGTGACGCCCCACCTCTATACCCACGCTAGACAAGAACATTACGGTGAATGCTGTCGACTAGCACGGAGAATAAGTCTGTTGAGGAGCGACCATCCGTGTAATTTCTTTGCGCGAGCACCGATATGTCAGATAATATAACATGCGAAATCCGACATACCGACACAAACTCAAAGCTACTACACGGTGGCTATATAAATCCTTCGGAAAACAAATATAGAAATAAGCATAACACAAATCAGTCACAGACAATTCATATCACAAAGGCGGAATAAGATATGAATATTACACTAGAAAGTGTACATCAGAGTAGTGGTCTAAAAAGATCCACAATATCACAAAAGAATAGTTACACGAACTACACAAAAGAATAAGTATACATTAAGGAGTCTATATCTCAAATGTATACAACAAAATAACTACTAATCTAAGTAGTTAACCTAAAAGTCAAGGAGTTAATCCCGGATGAGAAGTCAAGCAGAAGCACCTGTAACATCTCGGTCTGACCCGAGTATTATTTAATAAGAAAATAATAAACGGATCAGTCTAACTATAAATATCAGATGAAACGATATAGAATAAGAGATGTGACTAAACACATAATAATCACAATGCCAAGCTGTGATATATATATAAATATATACTTAGTCGATAATCATCAAGAGATTAATCAATGTCACCAAATCTACACAAGAATCAAAGAAGTGTCATACTCTTTATTTCATTCATCAAACCACAAATATTGACGATAATATCAACGTCAATCACCAAAGTCAAAGACGCACAAATTCCAGAAGACTACACAAGAAATCCAGAAATCACAAAAGTCAATGACACACAAATTCACCAATGCACAAATATTGATAAAACTTATCAATGGAAATCACGAAAATTGGTGAAACACAAACTCTAGGAATCTACACAAGAAATCCAGAAATCACAAAGGGGGGAAGGCCTATCACAAACGGGAGCATAAAGCTCACCAACACGTGTATCACAGACGTAACGCTAATTCCATGGTCGCTAACCATCACAAATTGAGCCGAAGCTCCACAAACGGCCCGAAGACCATGGGTTGCTACCCCATCACAAATTGAGTCGAAACTCCACAAAACGGGGTTTAGTCTCCCTCGTAGACAAAGAGACATCGCACATTGCTAGTCTAAATCACAAAGATGATCGTCATGATCAGCGAGAAGTGTCGATTACACTAAGCTAGTAAATATATGAGTTTAGCTTCATGTCCCATAACCACTTGCTTAACTTAAATATTTACGAACAAACTGTAAGTCTCCACTAGAAAATTGTCACAAGAGGTTCAATCGAACAAGTCCAAGAATTAACCGACAAAGTAAACGCAAGCGTTTCATACCACTAGTTTTACTAAGCCGTTTAATTAGATTTCTCATACGAGTGAGGTAAAGGTTTGTATATACTAATAGATTGGAAAACGGTTTTATAAACGAATTTGGTAATAAATAGTATTGAAATCGTTTGAGGAAAGAGTTTTGATATTTACTACTAGTATAGAAAACCTTTATATTTTTAAAGTGACAAATCACGAAGAAGATTGTAAGAACAATCAATCACAAAAATTTACATACGAAGACGTGAATAAAATCCAAAGAAATCGATAAAGAATCCATCGAAATGGATATTCAAAAATCCCTAAAAAGAGTCATCAAAATCATAATAGATGATAACAACAAATAGGATTATCACGAATCGATTTAAATTGGAATTCCAATCCAAAAAGGCAAATTGGACTCAAACAGCAGGTTCAGTCGACTGAACAGAGAATTTCAGTCGACTGACCCTGTACATGGAAATTTTCCAGGTTCAGGAAACTTTCTGTTTCCAGTTTCAGTCGACTGTGCAGAAGTTTTCAGTCGACTGAATCATGCCTGGAAACTCTCGGGTTTCAGGTTCAGTCGACTGAACAGAGTTTTTCAGTCCACTGAATCATGCCTAGGCTGTTTTTCAGCCTTATTCAAATGAAGAGCAACTCTTCCAAAATGCAATCGGACGAACATTGGCTCTAAGGGTTTATGCCAATCGGCAACCCGACCCTATATGCTCCTCGATGCATCACCAAAAGCATGATCAAACATCCATAAAAGGATTTCACACAAATTTGACTTAAAAACCCAAAAATTGGAATATTCACTAAACCAATCCAAATCAAGAGCAAATGCACATGAAGAAGTGTTAGGAATTCATACCCAACAACCAAAGATAATTATAGTCATAGATGTGAGATAAAAATCTCACCTTTTCACAAAATCGAACAAGAAGAAGCTTGAAAGCAAATGGAGAATCAACCTTTCTTCAATCACAACCCAAATGAGCTTGAATCTAAGCTCAAAAACAAGAACATTCCCGAAATTAGGTTTAGGAAATTTCTGAAATTGAATGGAGAAAGAGTTGGAGAAGAAGAAGGAGATGCTTACCAAGGGGTTCTTCTTGAGTTTGGAGCAAGGAGATGGATTTGCAAGAGAAACTAGGGTTTCGGAATTTTAATTTCCAATCTCTCCCACCATTAACACTCTAAAAACGGAAATGAGAAGAGAATGAGGGTGAGTGGGGGAAGAGTGGCTCAGATTTGAGCATAAGTTAACATAGGGTTGAGCCCAAAAACCAAACCCAAAGTAAAAAGCAGCAGAAATCAACTTTCTCCAAACATATCGAAGCTTATACTCAAAAAGGTCGCAAACGGCATTTAAAACTCAATGGGAGTGGTCCCGAGCCCTAATTCGACCGTATGCAAAAAGTAGCTTTTCGGACTAAAATCCGACTACCGATAAAATATTTAAATATAAAATCGACAAATATGCGGGTTGTTACAGACTCCCCTCCTTAAAGAAATTGCGTCCTCGCAATATTACAAGAAGAAGATATATAGTAACAACCATAGAAGCATATTCAACACAAAAGAAGTTTGAAATAAGAAGTTCACCTCAAAGAGCACGAGAAAGTAAGTCCGGATGTGTACGCTCGATGTACTCTCTAGATTCCCAAGAACAATCCTTAGGATTTGAAGACCATTGAACTTTAACAAGCGGAACATCTTTATTTCGAAGTCGTTTGACTTCCGAAGCAATGATACGAATAGGATGTTGCTCATAAGTTAAATTAGGCGAAACTTCAATCTCTTCCACAACACCGGGCTCAAGAATAGAATCGGAAGCTCGAAGACATTTCCGAAGTTGAGAAACGTGAAACACGTCATGCATAGCAGAAAATTGAGCCGGTAATAAAAGGCGATAAGCCATGGAACCAATACGTTCGGTGATAGGAAATGGCCCAATATATCGAGGCGCTAACTTTCCCGATCGACTGAAACGTACAACACCTTTCATAGGTGAAACACGAATGAACACAAGATCTCCCACAGAAAATTCTAACTTCCTTCTCCGGTTATCGGCATAGGATTTTTGTCTACTTTGGGCTTCTTTCATCCTATGACGAATAAGATCAATCTTTTCTGTGGAATCACGAATAAAATCTGGACCTAAAGCCAGCCTCTCACCGGCCTCAAGGCAACAAGAAGGAGATCGGCATGGCCTACCATAGAGTGCCTCGAAAGGTGCCATACCAATACTAGATTGGAAGCTATTATTATAGGAAAATTCAACAAGCGAAATATGATCTTCCCAACCTCCACCAAAATCAAGAACACAAGCACGAAGAAGATCTTCAAGAGTTTGATTCACACGCTCGGTTTGTCCATCGGACTGGGGATGATAAGCGGTGCTAAAATTAAGCTTCGTTCCCAAAGCTTTTTGAAGACTCTTCCAAAATCCACTAGTAAACAATGGATCACGATCACTAACAATAGAAGTAGGAACACCATGCAATTTAACAATTTCTTTGATAAATATCTTGGCCAAAAGAGGAACAGTTCGGTTAGACCGAACGGGAATAAAATGGGTGGATTTAGTAAGTCTATCAACGATTACCCATAAGCTATCATAACCCGATCGAGAACGGGGAAGGCCATCTATAAAATCCATGGAAATTTGATCCCACTTCCAAACTGGAATTTCTAAAGGTTGCAATAACCCTCCGGGCCTTTGATGTTCGGCCTTAACGAGTTGGCAAGTCATGCAACGTTTAACGAAGTTAGCGATGTCAAGTTTCATTCCCTCCCAATAATAAAGTCGCTTCATGTCCGCGTACATTTTACTACTACCGGGATGAATGGTAAATTTAGAACGATGTGAATCTTCTAAAATATCTTTACGAAGATCACCAATATTTGGCACGACAAGTCTACCAAATTTCCGAATGCCGCCACGAGAATCGATATCAAAGTCTTTCAAACCTTCAATATCCATTTTATCCCTAATATTTTGGCCAAGAAGAGCCAAGTTGGGATCTAGCCCTTGAGCTTCAAGAATGCGGTCTAAAAGAGATGGATGAGCCTCAAGGCTACATAAAACAAACGATGAGCATAAATCGGAAACACGGTCTCGAGTTTCGCAAGTGGATAAAATCTCGAGATCGTTCCATTCGGATATCATCATAGAGACAACAGCTTGTTGTTTACGGCTAAGAGCATCGGCGACAAGATTACCCTTACCGGGAGTATAAAGAATATCAAGATCATATGGTGCAAGAAATTCGAGCCAACGCTGTTGACGCAAATTAAGTTCCTTTTGAGAGAATAAATATTTCAAAGACTTATGATCTGTGTAAAGAACAAATTTCTCTCCTAAGAGATAATGACGCCAAATCCGAAGAGCAAAAACAATAGCCGCGAGCTCTAAATCATGAGTGGCATATCTAGTCTCAGCAGGCTTTAATTGCCTAGAAGCATAAGCAATAACGCGTTCCTTTTGCATAAGAACGGCACCCAAACCAATGCGACTAGCATCGGTATAAACAACGAAATCTTGATTCCCTTCGGGAATAACAAGAATAGGAGCATCAGAAAGAAGTTCTTTTAATTTCTGAAAAGAAGCTTCACATTTGTCCGACCAAATGTATTTAACACCTTTCTTCGTCAAGCTAGTGAGAGGCACGGCAATTTTAGAAAAGTATTTAATAAAACGACGGTAATAGCCCGCCAATCCAAGAAAACTACGAATCTCTGTCACATTCTCCGGTCTCTTCCAATCTTGAATCGCTTCAATCTTTGAAGGATCCATGGAAATTCCGGATTCGGCAATGATGTGACCGAGAAACTTCACACGAGATTGCCAAAAATGGCATTTAGAAAATTTTTCCTTTAATTGATTACTCCTAAGAGTTTCCAACACAATCCGAAGATGTTTTTCATGCTCCTCCTCGGTTTTAGAATAAACAAGAATATCATCGATAAAGATGAGAACAAACCGGTCCAGAAAGTCTTTAAAAACTCGATTCATTAAGTCAACGAAATAAGCCGGGGCATTTGTTAACCCAAATGGCATAACAAGCCATTCATAAGATCCATACCGAGTGCGGAACGATGTCAAAGGAATGCTATCCTTTGCAATACGAAGCTGATGAAAACCGGTAGCCAAGTCCAATTGCGAAAAGACTCTAGCACCACTAAGTTGATCGAATAGATCATCAATCCGAGGTAATGGATATTTATTTTTGATAGTAAGATCATTAAGCTTGCGATAGTCAACGCAAAGCCTAAGTGTACCATCGGATTTCTTCACAAAAATAGCTGAAGCTCCCCAAGGCGAGGAACTAGAGCGAATAAATTGCTTCGTTCAGATAATTGTTTACGCATCTCCTCGTTTTCTTTATTGGACATACGATAAGGAGGACGAGTGATAGGTTGAGCTCCCGGAGTAAGATTAATTCTGAACTCAATTGCTCGTTTAGGTGGTAATCCTAAAACGGGCTCGAATATGTCAGAAAATTCACAAACGACGTGAATAAGAGAAATAATATCACCCTCATCATCATCATCATCATCACGAGGATTTAAAGAATATAAAGATGCAACCAAAGCAGAATCGGAATCTTTAAGAATAACAGAAACCTGATTAACAGATTGAGGATGTCGAAGATGAATAGTCCGCTCAGGACATAGGATATGAGCTTCATAACGGTTAAGCCAATCCATTCCCAAAATCATTCCAAAGCCTAAATAACGCATGACATGCAAATCGGCTCGGAAAGATAAATCACACAAAATAATCTCGACATCTTTACACAATAAACTGATTGTTGTGGATCCACCAACCGGATTCGCAATTCTCAAAGAAGTCATTAAACACAAAACATCCAAAGAAAAAGCATCAACAAGTTCTTTTGATATAAAAGAATGGGACGCACCCGTATCAAAAAGAACTCGAATAGGATGATCACGAAACAAAATAATTCCATCTAGAATAGAATGAGAAATACCTTGGCCACGAGATGTGTTGCCAGGGGCTTGAGCAACATTTAACTTTCCCTCCTTCTTGCCCTGAAGCTTGGGGCATGAAGATATAACATGACCGAGAACTTTGCAGTAGCGACAAGAAAGAGACTTTGGGCACTTGTTCGCATAATGGTCCTTCGAACCACAATTATAGCATTCTCCACGACCAAAGGAAGAAGTCTTTGCCTCGGAGGTTGCTTGCTTCCCTTTCTTATTGGGATAAGGGCCTTTAAATTTGTTTGGCCTTTCCTTGTTGTTGAAGGTTGGTTTGGAACCCACGACTTCAACATCATTCTCCCTATCCGCCTCTTCAAGACGAAGAGCGATATCAACGAGTTGGTCGAAAGAAACTTCTAACTTTAGAAGTAATGGCTTCTTGAGACTTTTGTTTAAGCCATAAACAAATCTCTGATTCTTCTTCAGAGGTGTGTTGATGTATTCAACCCCATATTTGGAAAGCGACTCGAAGGAGGCGACGTAATCAGTCACGGAGGACTCACCTTGAACAAGGTCTATAAATCGTCGAGCCAATGTCACTTTCTCTGCTTCCGGTACAAATTTCAACTCGAAGCGTTCTCGGAATCTCTCCCAAGTGAGATCCGCTTCATTAATCTCAGAAATAAGAAGCTCGTACCAATCCAATGCTCTTTCTCGGAGCATACTAGAGGCCACCTGAACTCGGTGAAGGTCAATAAGATTCATGCGAGAAAAGATTCGATCGCATGACCTTAGCCAAGCCTGTACTTCAATAACAGTTTCGGAACCTTTGAATGATTCCCCACCCAAATTAGTGTAATCGCTACACAAGCGTGCAAATCCCGACTTTGGGTGAGTAGGTTCCGGGTTAGCTCCAGCTGCTTGAGCATTTGTTACCAAATCAAGAAGCTATTGAGCAGTCATAAAAACTCCATCTTGGGGTGGAGTGCTAGATGGCACGGCTCTGGGGCGGCCAGTTCTAGACATTTCTCTTCCTTAAGAAAGAAAGAAGAAGAAGAAAAGGTTATTCACCAAATTGAATATCAAGCAATCTTGATAGATAAATAAGGAATCATAAGGAAAATAGGATGAATCGGTACGAAGACTCGAATTAAACCCTAAACCACGACTCCTAAGAAAGACTTAGGACGATGATCCTTGTTATAATATTCCATATTGTTCCGAAGTTTGGCTCTGATACCAAGCTGTGACGCCCCACCTCTATACCCACGCTAGACAAGAACATTACGGTGAATGCTGTCGACTAGCACGGAGAATAAGGCCGTTGAGGAGCGACCATCCGTGTAATTTCTTTGCGCGAGCACCGATATGTCAGATAATATAACATGCGAAAACCGACATACCGACACAAACTCAAAGCTACTACACGGTGGCTATATAAATCCTTCGGAAAACAAATATAGAAATAAGCATAACACAAATTAGTCACAGACAATTCATATCACAAAGGCGGAATAAGATATGAATATTACACTAGAAAGTGTACATCAGAGTAGTGGTCTAAAAAGATCCACAATATCACAAAAGAATAGTTACACGAACTACACAAAAGAATAAGTATACATTAAGGAGTCTATATCTCAAATGTATACAACAAAATAACTACTAATCTAAGTAGTTAACCCAAAAGTCAAGGAGTTAATCCCGGATGAGAAGTCAAGCAGAAGCACCTGTAACATCTCGGTCTGACCCGAGTATTATTTAATAAGAAAATAATAAACGGATCAGTCTAACTATAAATATCAGATGAAACGATATAGAATAAGAGATGTGACTAAACACATAATAATCACAATGCCAAGCTGTGATATATATATATAAATATATACTTAGTTGATAATCATCAAGAGATTAATCAATGTCACCAAATCTACACAAGAATCAAAGAAGTGTCATACTCTTTATTTCGTTCATCAAACCACAAATATTGACGATAAGATCAATGTCAATCACCAAAGTCAAAGACGCACAAATTCCAGAAGACTACACAAGAAATCCAGAAATCACAAAAGTCAATGACACATAAATTCACCAATGCACAAATATTGATAAAACTTATCAATGGAAATCACGAAAATTGGTGAAACACAAACTCTAGGAATCTACACAAGAAATCCAGAAATCACAAAGGGGGGAAGGCCTATCACAAACGGGAGCATAAAGCTCACCAACACGTGTATCACAGACGGAACGCTAATTCCATGGTCGCTAACCATCACAAATTGAGCCGAAGCTCCACAAACGGCCCGAAGACCATGGGTTGCTACCCCATCACAAATTGAGTCGAAACTCCACAAAACGGGGTTTAGTCTCCCTCGCAGACATAGAGACATCGCACATTGCTAGTCTAAATCACAAAGATGATCGTCATGATCAGCGAGAAGTGTCGATTACACTAAGCTAGTAAATATATGAGTTTAGCTTCATGTCCCATAACCACTTGCTTAACTTAAATATTTACGAACAAACTGTAAGTCTCCACTAGAAAATTGTCACAAGAGGTTCAATCGAACAAGTCCAAGAATTAACCGACAAAGTAAACGCAAGTGTTTCATACCACTAGTTTTACTAAGCCGTTTAATTAGATTTCTCATACGAGTGAGGTAAAGGTTTGTATATACTAATAGATTGGAAAACGTTTTTATAAACGAATTTGGTATTAAAATAGTATTGAAATCGTTTGAGGAGAGAGTTTTGATATTTACTACTAGTATAGAAAACCTTTATATTTTTAAAGTGACAAATCACGAAGAAGATTGTAAGAACAATCAATCACAAAAATTCACATACGAAGACGTGAATAAAATCCAAAGAAATCGATAAAGAATCCATCGAAATGGATATTCAAAAATCCCTAAAAAGAGTCATCAAAATCATAATAGATGATAACAACAAATAGGATTATCACGAATCGATTTAAATTGGAATTCCAATCCAAAAAGGCAAATTGGACTCAAACAGCAGGTTCAGTCGACTGAAAAGAGAATTTCAGTCGACTGACCCTGTACATGGAAATTTTCCAGGTTCAGGAAACTTTCTGTTTCCAGTTTCAGTCGACTGTGCAGAAGTTTTCAGTCGACTGAATCATGCCTAGAAACTCTCGGGTTTCAGGTTCAGTCGACTGAACAGAGTTTTTCAGTCGACTGAATCATGCCTGGGCTGTTTTTCAGCCTTATTCAAATGAAGAGCAACTCTTCCGAAATGCAATCGGACGAACATTGGCTCTAAGGGTTTATGCCAATCGGCAACCCGGCCCTATATGCTCCTCGATGCATCACCAAAAGCATGATCAAACATCCATAAAAGGATTTTACACAAATTTGACTTAAAAACCCAAAAATTGGAATATTCACAAAACCAATCCAAATCAAGAGCAAATGCACATGAAGAAGTGTTAGGAATTCATACCCAACAACCAAAGATAATTATAGTCATAGATGTGAGATAAAAATCTCACCTTTTCACAAAATCGAACAAGAAGAAGCTTGAAAGCAAATGGAGAATCAACCTTTCTTCAATCACAACCCAAATGAGCTTGAATCTATGCTCAAAAACAAGAACATTCCTGAAATTAGGTTTAGGAAATTTCTGAAATTGAATGGAGAAAGAGTTGGAGAAGAAGAAGGAGATGCTTACCAAGGGGTTCTTCTTGAGTTTGGAGCAAGGAGATGGATTTGCAAGAGAAACTAGGGTTTTGGAATTTTAATTTCCAATCTCTCCCACCATTAACACTCTAAAAACTGAAATGAGAAGAGAATGAGGGTGAGTGGGGGAAGAGTGGCTCAGATTTGAGCATAAGTTAACATAGGGTTGAGCCCAAAAACCAAACCCAAAGTAAAAAGTAGCAGAAATCAATTTTCTCCAAACATATCGAAGCTTATACTCAAAAAGGTCGCAAACGGCATTTTAAACTCAATGGGAGTGGTCCCGAGCCCTAATTCGACCGTATGCAAAAAGTAGCTTTTCGGACTAAAATCCGACTACCGATAAAATATTTAAATAAAATATTTAAATATAAAATCGAAAAATATGCGGGTTGTTACAGTAGATAAGGTAGTGGTGTGTGTAGCGCGACTACCATTGGTTGGAGTTTGTATGTTTGAGGTTGGAAGTGTATCTGTCGAGACTGTAGACCTAATACCGTCTCGAGTGAGCTTTGTAGTAGTGTATGGACTTCATTGATCTCTGAAGGTAACCTGTTAAGGTTCGGAGTTCATCTTTGAAGTTGGATGAGTAGAGTTTGGATCTGTTGGCTGAGCAGAAGCTAGTGATGGTATCTTGATATCTCAGGAAGTAGTAGCTGCCTGATGAGATGCAGTGATTATGGATATTTCTGAAGATGATTTCTTTGGAACAAGTTTAAGGAAGTAGGTCTGCTTCGGTGTTGGGGCCGAGTTCAGCAGGATATTTCTGTTTGATTTGAAGTCCAAGTTTTTTGAAGAACTTTGGATTGGAAATTCTTTGGCATTGGTGTCAGCAGTGCAGCTCGGAGTGTTCTTTGTGTCGGCAGAGTTTTCTGGCTTAGCAGTTTTCTGGAAGTGGAGTTCAGAAGCAGCTGAGTGAATCCATTTCATCGATGGATTGACTAGACCAGCATAAGAAGTTCTAATTGGTATAAAGAGAACAGTTCTCTTTGGATTTTAGTTTGGATTGATCGCAAAAGTGACTTGCGATGATTGAGTATTTTCTTGGATTTGTTGGAGATTTTTCTGGATGTTTTCAGGGAAGTCAGAGGTTGTCCGCATCTAGAGATTTAGTTTTCTTATCGACCAGGATTCCAAGTGTGGTTCCGGTGGTTCAACTAGTTGAAGGTTGGTTTCTTGAGATGGAGTTTGTTGAAGAAGCTCAGGATTTGAGGAACTTCTGAGTTTTCTCTTAGTGGTGTTGTCCAGTAGTGCTTGTGTTCTTCATCAACATTCTTTTCTACTCTAGATTAGAGTTGTGCAGCGGAAGCAGTTTGGAAGTGCATCCGCTTTTCTTTTCCGTATAGGAAAAGTTTGTTTCCTTCCGATGGTTGTGAGTGGAGTTTGTTCTTGATCTTGGTTGATCGTGGAGGATCATTCTGGTGGATTGAGTTTGGTCCAGTTTGTTTCTGGAGACATCAGCAAGGATTGAGCTGATCAGGTAGGAGGTAGGCAGCTCAAGATCGTCCGAAGGATTTTGTGAATCTGAAGTCGGAGATCTGAATTTTGGATAGGTTTCTCAGTTTTTAGGAGCTATAAATTTTGGTAAGGTTGGGTAAGCTAGCTCCGAGATGTTTTGGATTTCTTCTGTGTTCTGTTATGGATAAGTGTTTGGTTTTCTGGATTGAATTGCCAGTTTGGACAATTGGAATTCGATGTGTTTTACGTATCTCTGAGGGAGTACGTGTATGATCTATTTCTGGGTTTGGAATCAGCTGTTCTGGGAGATTTGGTTGTGGAGTCAGACTAGTCTATAGTCTGATGTCTTGTTCAGTTGTAGATCTGGATGAATAGGAGTTCTGTAGCTTAGTAATGTTGATTGTTTGGGTTTTATAGAGCGAGTATCCCGGTGTTTACTTGGAAAACTAGAGGAAACTCTATCCAGAATTTTGTATGTATAGTTAATTTTGTTTAATTGGATGAATTGATTGCTATGGTTGTTAGCATATGTTTGATATATGCTTGTGCTTTAAAATTAAAAATCTTGAATATATTATAAATTTACCTTTGTTTTAAATTTCGAGGACAAAATTCTTTTAAGGGGGAAGGAATGTGATATCCTAGAATTTTTGACAATATCAATTCAATAATCTTTACATAAAATTAAATTGATTTGATAATATTGATTAATAATATATGAATTGGTTTAATAATCTGATTTAAATAAATATTTAACTAGTGATTTTTATCTTTTAAAAGCTAAATGAATGTTTCTATTTATAATATTATATATAATCTTTGTTTTGGAATTTAATAAATAAATAAAGTTATGTTTTTAAATTCTAATAATATATTTAGTAATTGGGAATTATGTTTTAAATTAATTTTAAGTTTCTCAAAGTTATTTAAATTAATAATTTTATGGTTTGTAAATATTTAAAATAAATGTTAATTTGTTTAAAGTTTATCTTAGCTTAATTTTTAAATTTAAAATAAAAAGTTTTTTAATTTCTTTTTAAATATTATTTGATAAATGTGATTGGAAAATTTTGTATATAAGTTTAAAATACAATGTATAATATGATCTTAATTCATTTAATAACAGTGATTTATAATCTCTTTAAAAATCATGTAAAATTTGTTAAATTTGATATTTTCAAGCCATATTTATAATGTATTATTTTTCCATAATATAAAAAGGAATTAAAATAAGAAAATGAAAATTTCATTTTAAATTGAATAAATTGATTTTAATTTGGAATTCAAAGGATTAATTTGAATTTGGAATTTTATTTTAAATTCAAATAAGTAGATTCTTAAAAATATTTGAATAAGTTTTAATTTATAGTTTGTTTTATTTACAATTTTCTTTAAATAAGAAAATCATACATATTTATATAAGTATAAAATAAATTAAAGAAAAACCTTAACATTTAATATATATAACTAAATTAATTAAGAGACAAGTGTTAACCTATTAAGTAATCTAAATACAAGTGTTAGCTAACATATTCAATAACATGACAAGTGTCATTGTTTTTATCTTTCTTTTATTTTAATTAAAGTATTTTCAGCCCTTATAAACATTTTTTATTTTCCCTTCATTCATTTTCTCTAAACCAAAGATAAATGAATCAAAGAAAAAAAGATCTGAAACTCAGAATTTCCTCAAAAGCAAAACTGAAAATGATCTCCTCAAAAACATGCAATTCAAAAATGTACATTTCTTTACAAACCTGCAAAATAAATTCCTGCATAAATAAGATGTTTGCATTTTTTCAAAACCCAAAGATAACAAAACATGTAGATCAAATGCATTTCATCCCTGGAAATCACTCTGCAATTCATAAACTGGATCAATTCTGCACTCTTAAATTTGCATGCAACTAAAGATCCTTCTTTTCTGTTTTGAAAACTTCATCAACAAAAGCTGCATATTTTCTTGGAAGCATGCATCAGGGAGTAAACCAATGTAGTAAAATCAAGACTTAAGTTTATAAAAAGGGCATGCATGAAACTGTAAATCTGGAAGAAAAAGCAAAAATAAAAGATGCAAGATAAAGCTTTCAGTTCAAAGCAATGCAAGTTCAAGTTTTTCAATAACATGGATGCTCTGCTCAGGAAATTCTGTGAGTAACTTCTTAAAATTTTAACACAATTTGGTTTCATGTTATTATATCTGAAATGAATAGATATGCATGAATATACAGGTGAAAAATTATATGATTATTACTGAATATATGCTGTGTTTATATAAATACTTTGCTCTGTGATGTTCCTAGACCCTGAATAAAATATAAATCCCTTATTTACTTGCTCTTGATTTGATAAGATTTGATTATCAATCAAAATTGTGATTCAACATGGATTCGTGTTTAAAATTTTAAGAAAATTAATAATGGAGTATGTTTGTCTTTGTAACAAAAACACATCAACACATTTTTAAAATTAAGTAAAACACCAACTGTTTAAATTTTTAATTCAGCATTGTAAACTAGAAACATAAGTAAAAATATGATTTTTGAAACTAGTATCACAATTTTTAATTGAGGATTTGGGAAGCAGTTCTGTGATGAACAAAAAGGGTGAATTTGGGAAATTCCGTTGATTTTGGAATTTTGGGAGTTTGAAGTTTCTTTTGTTTGTAGTGAGTGATTAGGAATTTCAGAAAAATTATCAACTTGATCGATTAATATTTGAGTTAGCAACGGTGAGGAAATTAAATCTGTAACCCTAGTATATGATCAAGTTTTGAATACGACCATTTCTATCTCTCTGTTAGATCGAGTGTTAAGCGGTTTTGAAGGAGAGTAGCTCGGTCGATGATGAAGGCATGGAAGGAGTTGCAGCTCTAATGGTGGTCGGAGGAGTTAGGTTTCGTCATTGACTGGTTTGGGGTTTGTGAGGAATGCTGTGTTCCAGGTTTGAAGTTACTCCAGGTTGAGTTTGCATACTCGATTTTGAATTCGAGTTTATCTTGATGATCAGATGCTCGTGTTGGATTCTAAAGTAGATAGTGGATTAGGGTTGTTCATCGTGGATGATCAAAATCGTCCAAAGGCCTTGTGCATGTGCACAGTGGTCATCTGTGAGTTTTGTTGGTTTCTGGAAATATTGGTGAAGAAGTGTACTCGTGTAATACTCGAAGTCATTGGAGAGTTTACCCGAAGTAGAGAGGAGTAAGACTCAAAGTAAAATAAGTACGGACTCGAGCATGTTAGTTTTCTGGTTTTGTTTTCTGAAACCTGACAACTTCAAGTTTTTAAAATTTTAAACTAAATTTAAAAAGGAAGCAAAGCAAGGTTTGAACTAAATTTGAAGCAAGTTTAAATTATGAATTCAAATGAATTTGAATTCCAGATTTCAAATAAATAAATTTGCATAAATAAAATATTTAAAAACTAAAACCTGTAAGTATTTTATAAAGTGATTTGTAAATATGAAATGAGATTTTATACAGGATTTCTAAATTTAAAATTTTGAACTTGGATTCAAAGCATGATTTGAATTCTAGTTTGAAATGAATTAAGCTTTTGAATTTAAATGTTTTCGAAACCACTTGGAATATGTAAAGTATATTTTAAATTGAATATGGGTTAAACGATTTTTAAATTTACCTTAAGTAATTCTTTAAAATGAAATAAAAAGGTTTTAAATACTTAAACCTTGTTTAAGTTTAAACTTGATTTCATTTTAAATCTTAATTTAAAATGGAAGTTGGAGGAAATTTAAAAGTAAATTATTTTTAAATTATTTGGATAATGATAACTAAATCATTAATAAGATTTATGTCTATCATTAAGTTAATAAGAACTTAATAATTTATAATTCATTAAATGATTTAGGTAATTAAGTTTTGTAATTAATTAATTTAATCAATTTACAGTTTGGTTAATTAATTATATAATTAAGGATTTTATTTAATTAATTAAAGGTTTAATAAATTAGTTAAGATAGATTAAATAGAAATTAAGAAATCAATTAATTAAATAAGATTTGATTTGATTTAATTAATGATTTGAATTTATTAATCAAGTAATTAAAAATTAATTAAGTTTTTGATTATCACTTGACTAATTTAATAATTAGAGATTGATTAATGGTTTTATAGTTAATTAAATTTGTAATTAATATTGATTAATCTTAGATAATTACTTTAGAGAAGTAATTAAAGATTTGCTATTGGTTAATGAAGGTCATTAACTTAGGATTATTTAATAATTAATTAATGTAATTAATTTTAATGATTAATTGGATTAATTGATTTAAAGATAATCATTTGCATTGTTTAAGTTAATTACTTAATGAAAGTAATTAAGAAAATTAATCACTGATTGTAATTAATTAAATTTTGTTTTGATTAGTTAAGTTAATTAATTAAGTTTAATTAATTTAAAATAATCACTGGTTGATTTGAGAAGTAATTACCAATGTAATTAAAAATGAATAATTACTTAGTGAAGTAATTAAGAAGATAAATTACTTGACGTAATTTAATTGAAGGACACTTGGATAATGGAGGAGTTTTGGAATTCAATTACCTTTTGTAATTAATATGTAATTAGTATGCAGAATAATTACTTAGGGAAGTAATTAATAATTATTTACTTAGTGTAATTAATTTAGGATTTTATAATTGAGTTATTTGAAGATAATTAAGAGATGAAATTGATTAAGTTAATTACTTAATGTGATTAATCAAGAGTGATTAATCAATATGGATAATTGATAATTAATTTAAATAGGGTAATTATAAATAAAATAATTTGGGATCATTAATTTATATAATTAATGATGTAATTAATGGTTGATTAATAAGAACAATTAATCAATGAAGGAATTAATTAATGCAATTAATTAAGGATTAATGTAATTAATTATAATTAATTAATTAATGAAGTAATTATAGGTTAATTACTAAATTTGGTTTAGGAATAATTATTTTTGTGAAATTAATTAAAAGTTGATTACTTGAATGTAATTAAAGGATAATTAATCAAGATGATTAATTAGGGTAATTTGTTGAAAATAATTAATTGATTGATTGTAATTAATTAATGGATATGTAAGCAAGATTTAAATGGATGAAATAATTAATTTAATTCATTTTAAATTAATTAAGGAAGAAGTAATTAATTTAATTCATTTTAAATTAGTTATAGAATGGTGATTTATAAGTCATTGCTTGTGAATGTTGGTTAATACTGGTTACCCTGAATAGTTGAGATCTCCGATATGAGATATGTGATGTTGTGTGTTTTGGATCCTATGGTTGCATTTGAGTTGATAATATGAATTCTGTTTGGGATGATAACATGGATTATCTGTTGTGATGATAATGTTGATTATCTATTGTGATGTTGTGTATCTATCTGTGTGAATATAGATAACATTGAATTGAATTGTTTTAAACATTTAAAACAACTTGGACCTAAAAGATGGCGATTTGGATTTCGATGAGACCGTGATCGGGTTTCCATATTTGGATATCCGAAAACCACATCGATCCAAATTGAGGATAGGTCGTGAATCTCAAGTGAAGATGAAGATTCAGAGTGCAAGGGTAATTGTCATTAACTCCGAGGATGATTCCAAAATGAGTGTAACGAGATAATGCCTTTGGTTTCGTTCGAACCCGGAACGAACTTGTATGGATTGAATGCTTTCAGAACATCGTTAGGTGGACGATGAGCATTCTAAGAGATGTGTTCTCTAAAGGTAATCGTAGCCTCAAGCCTCATCAACCGGGAATGGCTAAAAGAGGGTAGGTGCAGCAAGGTTAAGTGGGTCATGCCCAAGTAGGACAAGATTTTCCCCTGTTTAGTGGTCCATTTATATTCGGCAGTGTGGGCGGTTGATTGCAACAACTACCGCAGTTGTCTTGTTCGGAACTGTTCAGTAAGGAATGGTTCAGGCCTTGTGTTACAGGGGAGCGGGCGTACTCCTCGGTACGGTGGTCTAGGCCACGTACTGTGACGGGCGGTACCCCAGTAGCCCTGCCATTGATGGAATCCAAAATCCAATAAGTGCCGTACATATTAGTTGTGGCCAACTATGTAGGAACGTGAGATGTAAGCATTCCAGCTATTTCTGTATTTTGCTTGAAAACCCTAGACACTATTATAATATCATCGGATTTCCTATCAAATGTTTTGGTTAGCGTAAGGTAAAAACTTTTCCATGTTTATGTGTGGGAAGTCTTACGTGATACCTTTCTTTTCAAAAGTTTTTTAAAGTTAAGCAACTTAATCTGTTACTCACGCCAGACCCATGTCTGACCCAGAGTTTATCTTTGTTTTTTTAAACTCTTGGGTACTCAAATTTTTACGAGTAGTAAAGGGATTTAGGTTGGCTTTGACGAATATTGGAGGAGCAATGGAGCAGGAGACTTCTGCGTTAGAGATATAGTTTTCCGTTGTGTGTTCTCTGTGTTGTGTTTTTATTAAGTTGTAAATACTAGACAGGTGTTTATAACTGGTTAGTATATGTTGTGTATATTGAGTAACTCTGATTGATGTTGTATATTATGTAAATATTTATGTTATTAATATAATTTATTCGTTCCGCTGTTGAGATTCTAGTGTTGTTTCTTCTTTCTCTTCTTTCTTTTCACTTTTCTATCCCTTTCTTTCTTATAGATGATACGACTTTTTGTGGAGTAAAAGCCGGGTCGTCTCATAAAATGTTTTCCTATTTATAATGTGTGTGTGTACATATTTTTTTATATATATATTGTGAATAGATAAGTTTTGAATTTAATGAATAAATCTTGTTTTTAAATACTAATATTCATTTTGATTATTTGGAAACTATTATATAACTATTCAAAATTCATTTAATAAATAACTATGGGGTTTTAAGATACTTAAGGAAAATATTTTAAATTGTTTAAATATATTTTAAAGCAAAGTTTAAATTTTAAATAAGATAAAACAAAAGTTTATTTTATTTTCTTTTTGAGTATTGCTTAATAAATATAATTTGAAATTTTATATAAAAATATAAAATACCATTTATATATTAAACATTTATGCATTTAACTAAGATAAATAAGATAAGTAGTTTATAATTTCTTTTATAAATGATTTAAAATTGATAAATGATTTATTTTCAAATAATAGTTATAAATGTATAAATATAGATAGATTTTAAAAGGCAATATTATTATTTTAAAATTAAAATATGTTGACATAAATTAGTTTAAAAATTGGATTTTTAAATGTATGAATAGAATTTGAATTTGAATTTATTTTGAATTCAAATGAATAAATATATTTAAATTATTTGGATAAGCTTTCATTTTTATATAAATTGTTTTATTTCATTTTCTTGAAATAGGAATGCACATATACATTTACATATGGAAGTAATTTATATACATAAGCATTTAATAAATAAAGAAAGAGTTTTATTTACTTTTAAATCAAATAAAAATAAAAAAAATTATATATAAAACACATGTTAATATATTAAGTAGTTTAATGACAAGTGTTAAGATTCTTATCTCTTAAATACATGTGTTAGCATATTAATATAAGTTTGAGACAAGTGTCCTTTTTATTTTATTTTTTTGATTTTCTTTTAATTTATAAATAAATCATTTTATCTTATATAAACATGTTTTCTTCACCCTCATTCTTTTCTAATGTTCATTTTTCAAAGTTAAGAAAATTTCTCAGCTGAAAACTAAATTTGTTTTCAGACTCTCCAAAAACCTTTCAGATTAAAAATCTGAAATGCCTCCTCAAACAAGAAACCAAAAATCTAAAACCCTTCCTTAATCAAAGCCCGCAATCCACTGTAAAAAAAAATTAAGAGCATGCAACTCTACTTCCTCAAAACTAGTAGTTTATTATCAAATCAGGTTTACAAAGTTTTTCATAAACCTGTAATTCATTTCAAAAGCATGCAACTGCAAGTTTGTCAAAGTCAAGCATTTCCAAATCAATCTGTCTACATTCCTTTTCAAAACTGCATGCAACTGCAGTTGTAATTCAAGCACTCAAATTTCAAATGCATCTGGAATCTTGGACCTGCATGCAAAATTTAAACAGCAAACGCTCAAGTTTTAATCAGATTCAAAGAACTATGGCATTTCAGTTTAAAGGTTTCAAAAGCAACTCAAGTTTTATCAAAAGCTTTCCAAATCTGTGCTCTGTTTCATGCTATTTCCAGGTTAGTAACATCACAGTTTTAAAGATTTAAGTAAACATTTATGTTGCCTGATCATCTATAAAACAAGTATGTTATGAATGAATTTATCAGTGAGCTTTGTGTATATGTATGAAATGTTGTTGTGCATATATTTGTATTTCCTCGGATTCTAGTTCTAGGTCCAGTTTCTTATATAAAAAAAAGAAATCCTCTTGCTCTTGTTCAATATTTTTGTTAAGGCTTATGTCCTGAAACAAACATGTTAATTATACCATAGTTTTAGGTTAAAACTTATTAAGTAAAAATAAATTTGGTGTTGTCTCTGTAAATTTGAAAAAAAAACATCAGAGTATGTTAAATAAAGGTGAAAACTCAAATGAAATAATTTATAAATTCAGTATCATAAACTGAAAACTTAAACAAAAAAATGATTTTTAAAACTAAAATCTTAGTGTTTAGTTTGGAATTGAGACTGCAGTGCTTGTTTGAACAGAAAATGGGTTTTAGTCAATCTATGGTGATCGAGTTGATCGGAATGTTTGGGGTTCTTGGTGGTGGTAGTGGAGTGATCAGAGGGTGTGTCAAAAATGCAAGGAAGATGAATAGGGCTCGGTGGAGGCAATGGGAGGTGGATGAAGTCTGTAAACCTAGTTTGGCTTGGTTATGATTTTTCGGTCGGCATTGTGTCTCAAGATGATCGAATGTGACGAGACTCGGGTGGATGAAGGTAGGCATGTTGAGGGAGACGACGCCGGAGTTCTTGGGGTCATGGTGATCGGAATTGGGTTGGCGAAGTATTTCCAGGTTGGGGGTGTTATTCAAATACTGTTTCCAGGTTTTAAATTGGGGGTACTCGAATTGTTTTTGTGATACTTGTGGGGTTCTGATGATTGATGTTGGATCTGAAGGCAATGGTCGTCGTGCTTAAGGCAGTGGTGGTGGCCGGAGGTGGTCAGGACCACCGTGCATATGCACGGTGCAGTGAATCTGTGTCAGGTGTTTAATTGTTTAAAGGGATGGTGTAATCGAGTATTACTTGGGTGATTTGATTATTAGCTCGAAGAAGTGAACGATTTTACTCCAAGTAATAAAAGGGGATTTCGGTATGTAAGTGTTTACAGGTTTCTCAGGGAAAACCTGTATGACCCCAAATTCAAAATTTGTTTAAAATCTGAAGCAAGTTTTTTTTAAACAGAAATTAACTTAAATTTAAATATGGATTCAAAACTGAGTTTGAATCCTAGTTTTAAAATTTAATTTAAATTTTATAAATTAAAATGTTTAAACAATTTCAAAAGGGTTTAAATAGTTTAATTTAAAAGTAAATCTTAAAAATAAAAGTAAAGATTTTACTTAAGTTTAAATCTAGATTCAAATTCAGATTTGAATCATAGTTTAGAAATAAAGGAAGTTTCTAAAATTTAAAATGATTAAACAACTTTGAATGTTTAAGTTAATTTAAAATATGATTTGTATTTTAAAGTAAATTTGGGTTTTAAATTTCTTTAAACTTCTTTATATTATAAGAAATTATTTAGTATAAGTTTTAGAAAGGGTTTTTTTAAAATATTTTTAAAAACATTGATAAAGTTAAGTTTGACTTCATTTTAAATTTAAAATTTAAAATGTAATTTAAAACCAAATTTAAAGTAAATTGTTTTAAATTGCTTTGTAATGATAATGTAATCATTAATAAGAAATGTTTTTATTTTAAAGCAAATTAAAGAATTTAATGAATTATGATTCATTAAATTAGTAAGGTAATTTAAATAAGATAATTTATTTATTTATTTAATTAATTAAGGGTTTGAATAAATCAATTAAGGTTAAGTTAAGTAATTAAGATTAATTAAATTACAATTAATATTAATTAATTTAAATTAATTAATTAAGATAGGTAATTAAAAAATTGACGATAAGTTAATGAAGGTCATTAACTTGGGATTATTTATTAATTAATGTAATTAATTTTTAATAATTAATTACATTAATTGATTTAGATAATCATTTATGGAATTTGGTTAAGTATGATTACTTCATGAAGGTAATTAAAGGTATTAATTACACATTATAATTAATGAATTAATTAGATTAGTTTAAATTAATTAATTAAGTTTAATTAATTTAGAATAATCATTGGATGAGTTGATAAGTAATCAGCGAAGAATAATTACTAGAGAAGTAATTAAGATAAGTAAATTACTGGAGGTAATTAATTGAAGTATGGAAGAGTTTTGGGGTAACTGTTTGCGTAATTATTATGAAGGAAAATTACTTTGTGAAAGTAATTAATAATTAATTACTGGGTGTAACTGATTTAAGCATTGATTAATTAAGTCATTTGAAAATAGTTAAGTAATGTAATTAATTAAGGGCAATTAATTACTAATGAGATTAATCAGGGATGATTAATAAATATAATTAATTATTAAATTTAATTAATTTAGGAGTAATTAATAAAGTAATTAAGAGTAGTTAATTACTGAAAGGTGATTAATCAAAAGTGATTAATAATTGTGGTTCAATTAAGGTTATTTACTTAATGTAATTAATTTACATAAATTAATTAATTAAAATGTAATTAGGGATCATTAATTAATAAAACTAATGATATAATTAAGGATTAATTAATTAATATTAATTAATCAATGATAAGTGATTAAAGTAATTAATTAATGTAATTAATTAAGGATTAATGTAATTAATTATAATTAATTAATTAATGAAGTAATTAAAGGTTAATTACTGATTTTGGGTTAAGGATAATTAATTTGTGAAATTAATTAAGGATAATTACTTGAATGTAATTAAAGGATAATTAATCAAGGGTAATTAATTAGGGTGATTAATTTGAGGTTAATTGATTAATTGATTTGTCATCAATTAATGGTTAAGTAAGCAAGATTTATATGATGAAGTAATTAATTTAATTCATTTTAAATTAATTAAAGATAAAATAATTAATTTAATTCACTTTAAATTAATTAGAGATGGAAGTAATTAATTTAATTTATTTTAAATTAATTATAGTAGGATTAAGTAAATCCTTGCTTACGTATGGATTATATGGTTTGCCTTGAATGGTTCGAATCTCAGATATGAGATTAGTATTGCGTGATATGGATGCATTAGTTGCATTATGATGATAATATGAATTATCTATTGGCGATGGTAATGTAGATTACCAATTTGTAATGATAAAATGGATTACCTGTTTGTGATGATAATGTTTGATTATCTATTGTGGTGATGTGAATTATCTATCTGTGTGTATATAGATAATTAAATTGAATTGTTTTAAACTTAAACAACTTGGACCTAAAAGATACGTTTTGGATTCGGTGAGACCGGGATCGGGTTTCCAGATTTGGATATCCGAAAACTACATCGATCCAAATTAACGATAGGTCGTGAATCTTATGTGAAGAGTGAAAGCTCGAGGTGTAAGAACTATTCGTCATTATAACTCTGAGGGCGATTCCGAGGGGAGTTTGACGGAGATAGTACATTCAGATTCGAGATGAAGATTCAGAATGCAAGGGTTATCGTCGTTAACTCTGAGGGTGAATCAAAAATGAGTGTAACGAGATAATGCCTTCGATTTCGTTCGCACCCGGAACGAACTTGTATGGATTGAATGCTTTCAGAACATCGTTAGGTGGACGATGAGCATTCTAAGAGATGTGTTCTCGAAAGGTAATCATAGCCTCAAGCCTCATCAACCAGGACTGGCTAAAACAAAGGAGATGCAGCAAGGCTAGGTGGGTAGCGCCCATTTCAGGAAAAGATTTTCCCCTGTCTAGAAGTCCCTTTTTATTCGGCTATGTGGGGCGGTTGATTCGCGACAACTGCAGGGGTTGTCTTGTTCGAGACTGTCCAGTAAGGGATGGTTCTGGCCTTGTGTTGCAGGGGAGCGGGCGTACTCCTCGGTATGGTGATCTAGGTCACGTACTGTGACGGGCGGTACCCCAGTAGCCCTGCTATTGTATGGAATCCAAAAATCCAATAAGTGCCAACAGTTTTGATTGTATTACCCGCTTTTGTGGCAAGTAGCTGGAATTTAATAATGTAACAATTTCAGCTATTTCTTATTTACTTGAAAACCCTAGACCTATTATAATATCACCGGATTTCCTATCAAATGATTTTGTTAGGGTAAGGTAAAAACTTTTCCATGTTTATGCGTGGGAAGTCTTACGTGATACCTTTCTTTTCAAAAGTTTGGAAAGTTAAGAAACTTTAACCTGTTACTCACACCAGACCCATGTCCGACCCGGAGTTTATATTTTTGTGTTTTTCATAAACTCTTGGGCGCTCAATTTTTACGAGTAGCCAAGGGATTCAGGTTAGCTTTGACGAATTGTGGAGGAGTAATGGAGCAGGAGGCATCTGCGTTGTAGTTATCTAGCATTCCGCTGTGTTGGTATCTCTGAGTCGTTTGTTTGAGTTGTTTTGTATTGTGTTGTATAACTAGACAGGTGTTTATAACTGTCTAGTATGTGTAGTATTATCTGTGTAACTCTGGTAATGGTTGTTACAATGTAATACTTATGTTATTAATATAATTTATTCGTTCCGCTGTTTAGATTCTGATGTGTTGTTTCTTCTTTCTTCTCTTTCCTTCTCTTTCTATCCTTTTCTTTCTTAGTAATGATGCGTCATTCTATGGAGATGAATGGCGGGTCATTATAATTCGAGTACTCCAAGGAATTCAAATATACATAACATACGTCCGAGTCAAAACTGGCCAAGGTTTGATAGTCGGTTATTGAACTATTAAATAAATAAACAAATAATGATCCAGAGATTTAATTACCCACAGCAACCACTAAGTCTCAAAATAACTCTTCTATTTATTTATATCTTCCTAAAATATTTATATAATTTTCTCACTAGCATAAGTATATTCACAAAATATTGTAAAAGATTTCTTATTTCAAAATCACGTAAAAAGGATCAAAAAAATGTACTTTAAATTGAAGATAAAGAAAACCTCAAGCACTATTTCTTGGTGTTCAGTATGAAATGAATGTCCACACCACTGAAGTTAAGAAGATCGGTTAAAGAAAATTCAAAATCAAATTCTTTTATAATGCTTATATAAATCCTTTTAACAAATCTCTTTCATTTATGAAATCTCCTTCACTTAAATTCTAGATCCATTTATAAAACACTTTATAAATCTTTAAGTTTATTTATAAAACTCTTTTTAAATACCGAAAATCATTTTCAAAACTCTTTTATAAATATTCAAAATTATTTATAAAATTCTATTATAATACCCAAAATTATTTATAAAACTTCCTTTATAAATATTCAAAATCATTTATAGAACTTCTTCCCAAATTTCAAGATCTCTCTTCGATTTATAAAACTCCTTTTATAAACTCACCTTATTTAAACCCAAACTTATTTAATAAGATTCAATCGATAAAGTTCCTTCAATAAACAATCAATTATTCATAACACATTTCAACAAGCAAATTATTATTAAACAGTATTCATTTAAATATCTTTAAATCATAATAACAAAATATTGATTTTAAACAATCATTTAAAAGGTATTAAATTAGCTTCAAACATTTTAGATAAAATATTTGCTTACTTATCCTTAAATATCATATTTAAAATGATAATATACTTTAAAACATTTTAAAAAGTATAAAATTTAAATATTTGACTTCACAAGTTCCAAAAGAGGCTTAGCAACCATAATGGTTCTCATTTAATTGAGTTTAAGTTCTAGTTATAACATGGGTATTTACAAAACAAGCATAGTAATGGGAGTTGTAATGGTCCGTATCACTGTACCCATTGAGTCGACAATAAATCACATGTATCCAACTCAAATTGAACGGGAATACGAATCATTAGGGGCGAAGAAGGAAATGATTGAAGAAGAAACAACAGAAATAAAAATACGGAATGTCACAATCACAGCGGAACAATATATAATAGATAATAACATGTCTTTATACAAAAAGAATTATAACTGTTTTTATACATATCATCATCAGAGTATAACAATCATCAATCAATTCTGGACAGTTATTATAACTTGTCCTCGCCAGTGCTGACAATACGGTCTACACACACAGTGGAATATAATCAAGTACATGAGATACGCCTGAGTCTCCTCCAGCTCGTCTCCTGAGCTTCATAGTATTCTACCTAAATATGTAATACTTGGTCTAACCCGAGCATTATAATAAAATAACACCGTAGTCAGTCTGGAAAACCAGCGTGAGAAATAACACTCAATTTGAATTATTACATTTATCAAAATCCATTGAAAAACAAAGGTATCTCGTAAGACCACGTCACACATAAACACAATGGGTTTTTACCTTACGACGACCAAAACACTTCTACAGAAAATCCTGTGATGTTATAATAGTGTCTAAGTACAAATACTTATTAAAATAGTCGAAATTGTTGCATTAATTAAATTCTAGCATACTAGGTTCTATAATCAAAACCGTAAAGGCTCATAGTAGATATTGAATTCCATACAATGACTAGGCTACTGGGGTACTGACCGTCAAAGTACATCTCTAGAAAATTGTACCGTGATCGTACCTAATGATCCTTGCCAACACAGGACCAGCCTAACCCTTACTGGATAGTACCGAATATGTTATCACTCCGGGTGTTTCCACGCTAATC
Organism: Allium cepa; assembly: GCA_030765085.1. Taxonomy (NCBI): domain Eukaryota; kingdom Viridiplantae; phylum Streptophyta; class Magnoliopsida; order Asparagales; family Amaryllidaceae; genus Allium; species Allium cepa. The sequence continues at coordinate 835,746,972 of CM060941.1, forward strand.
GAGCGCTCTCTTTTTCATGCACAACCATAACTGTAATTAAATATATTCCGAGGGTATCTACAAAGTGATAGCATACCCTACTTGGGTGCGACCCACTTAGCCCTGCTACATCTCCTCTGTTTTAGTCATCCCCGGTTGATGAGGCTTAAGGCTACATTTTATCTTTAGAATAACATTCATACTTGGAATGCTAACACTGCCTTCCAAGCAACGATGCAATGATAGCATTCATCCATACACGTTGTTCTAGGTCTGAACAAACCGAATCTCCTTCTAAATCAAAATCTCCATTATCTTTGAGCTATCACAATTTGTAACGCATAAACCAGATCGAAGTGGTTTTCGAATAATTAAATTTGATCCTGGTCTCTTTGAAACGATCAACGAATTTGGCTAGATTTGATAGTCGGTTATTTAACTATCAAATAACATCCATAAACAGTCACTAGACCTTATTTTATAGATCCTCAAAACATTCATTTAAATTATCTTTACAAAGATATATATTTAAATCTCTTCTAGTATATTCAATAATTGAAAACAATTCAAATTCTTATATCCATTACAGGATATTTAAAACCATATCAACACTTAGAACATTTCTTTCAATCTCATTTATAACTCAAACATTTTGAGAAATATTTCTAAAATAATAATCTTGTAGTTATATATTTCAAATCCTCAAAGTTTAATACTTAGAAAATATTTATAAGTATATTTTCCTAAAATCGCTTTATTTCCAATACTTAGGAAATATTCCCTTTTATTTCATACTTCTCAAAATCCTTATAATCCACTTGAAATTTCCTTAACCCAGTTATAACAGATTCGATAAGTTTTTGGAATTGATTGATTAATTTCCTTAAAATTTCCAAAATTGATTATTTTCGTCTGTAATCTCAACTATCCATTTCTAACTTCCTTTTTATGAATTTTAGTTCATTTCCGAAGTTTCTATATTTAAATACTTTGGAAATTTCCTTAAGTTTCTAGAATTTCACTATAAGATTTTTCTTATAAAAATCATCATCGTTAAATAAAATCCTTTTACAAACCTCGAGAGGATTTATAAATAAATTTCAATCTTTTCAAAACCATATATATATATATATATAATAAGTATTTAAATAATAATTCATTTTAAAACATATTTAACTAATATTTTAAAATACTAAAGCACTTTATAAAACATTGATAAATAATTTCCAATTCATTTTTAAATAAACCTATTGATTTATTAGGCTCGTTATAAAAATTAGAATTTATTTCAATAAATATTAAATACTTGGATAACTAAATTTTCAAAATATTTAATCTAAATAATAGTTTTTAAGCTACATAGTACAGTAAATAAAAATTCCATTCAAAACAATTTTAATTTCTCAATAAAAGTCTATTTTAAGAATCCAATATTGCCAATTTCCATCTATAATTCCCTTTCAATTCATATCACATCGACTACGTTTCCAATTTGATAATTATTTCCTCATTTGAAACTAGAATTCACTATTTTTCCAAAACCCCATTCCCCTATCTTGATATAAATTCACACTGTCGATTTATATTCAAATTTATTAAATGATATCATCTTCCCTTATTTATAAACATCGTTTATAAATTTACAAACTTCTATGAGATTCACTTGTTTATAAAACTAATCTCATTTATAAAATTCCATTTTTATAAATCCATTTCTTTATACATTCCCTTTATTTTTCAAATCTATTTTAAATATCGATTTTAACTTCTTTTCCATATTTTTGAAAATATCATTCTAAAATCCATTATTTAAAATCCTCTATATAAATTATTTGAAAATATCTATTTAAAATATTTTACGAATAGTTAAGTAGAACTCAAAATCAATTATTGTTTTATCCAATCAATTGCTTTTAAAATAATCCATATTTCAATATAAGTACTTTTGTATTCAAAATCTTCTTTTTAATTCTTTCAAATTACAATAATAATATTTATGGTATTCAATAATTTAGGCCGGTGCTACTATAGCATCCAAACATTAAAATCATACAACAATATATAACAAATTATTCAATTCCATCTTGTTACTATATGTGAAAAACAATCAATATACATTTGAGGAATCCAGTTGGATACCTCAAACCTGTTTCCCTGCGTCCACCGCCGTTAGAGAACATAAAATACCAATCCCACTTCGAGGAGGATATCGCGGTAACATAGAATCATCTGCTATTATGCAGGGAGCATGGGGTCTCATCCGCTTCAATAGGCGGGAAATATATCCAACTACTAATATATATACTACTATATACATAATATGACATCCAATTGATAATAATTTATAAATCATCCATTCATTCAATGATTAATTTTCAACAATTTAAATTAAAACAATAATCCAAGATGAGTCAGATTTAACCACCTTGATTTTTATTTTTCTAATCATTCCATTTTAAATTCTTTTGCTCAGATTCGACAGCTTCGAACTCCATAGACTGATTTCGTTCGATTGAACCTCGTATTAGCAAATTTTGAATTACATAAATTAACGATTTTAAATTTTGATTACAATTAAATCAACTAATTACATAATTTTAAACTAATTATGCAACAATCGTGATTTTGAATTACTGTCGTAATAAATATTTTAAAAATCTGTAACGACCATGATTTTTGAATTACTGTCGAAATAAATATTTTAGTTAGAAATTTAAAAATAAATAAATTTTCAAGAATGCAAGATCAATTGCAAGGTCAGTGGAGAATAGCTTCATTTTTGCCATTCATGTGTGAATGGGTCCAATGCAAAGGCAATATTGTACACACTTTTGATAAAGCAAAGATGGAACAAGTTGCCTTGTTGTCACCATATATTTTTTTAACGCATAGTGAACACTTTGCTTTGCTTTTTGCCACCATCATTATTTTTGTACAGGGCCGTGTACCTTATTTCTCTAAACCACGTTTTCATCTTAAATGCTATTGTACCCAAGACTATTGCTAGCATACTTCTTTATTTTTGACTTGTGTACAATTTTTGTGAGAAGAAAAGTATGCTGCATTCTTCTTTTCGTTTTGATTTGTCAGTAAGCTTCATCCATCTTATTTCATATTCCCAATAGCTCAGCAAGCATTAATGGCAGTTCAACTTTGCTCAAAAACGTTCATTATCGCTAACCGGTCCGGAAAATAAATTAAAGGTGAGTGCTACACGCACATTTCTAATTTGAAAAACTATGCTGCCTATTTTTATTGTGGTGATTTTTCCGGTGCTTGTTTTGGTTTTCACAAACCCTGTTGTACATAAATGAACCCAGGCTATTTTGTGTGCATAAAAAAAACCGTGTCCAACCCTTTTATTTGCCTTCATGCGGTTACAAAATTGCACGCACGGTATGAACCGTGTTGTATTGGTGCCATGTTGGATTTTTCCTTCGAATCAGTGAAATTAGTTTATGATTGGTTTTATAGCCTGGTTGAAGCTTTGATCTGGTTATATGCACATGTAACAATGTTGCATTTTCTTGTAGTCTTCGTCGCACTTTTCTTTGTGCCTGGGCAGTTTTGGTTTCATCGAAATTTTGGGTCTACTTCATTGCGTGCATGTAACTTGAGTTCTAAGTCATTTATTTTCGTTTACATCATAACTGTGTGCAAGCTTTACTCTGGTCACCTAAATCTATTTTTCATGCGTGCACCTCAAGAGCGTTTTATTTCGGTTAATACATTTTTGCATGCAAATTGTGGTGCATACTTTATTATCTAGGATTATCTTAAGCAAATGCAACGTGTATATGAGTAAACCCAGTCCTGGCATTCATATATATTTCTCATTTCATGTGTATCATATGATACAAGGGTTAGCTTAGGCCTTTCTCTAAATTTATTCACTGTATACGCATATACAGTGTGAACATGTAGTTTTATTTTACTTTTATTTTCAATTGTTGCGTGCGTACATGAGTAGAAGTCCAGATCCTAGTTTATTTTGTATTTTATTTGCGTGCATCAAATGGTGTACGTGCATGCATAGGGTATCGGTTCCAGGCCCCTTTATATTTTTGCGTTGTGCAATATGTTCGTGCCTGGTTGTTCCATGCGTGCATATTTACTGAAATAAAGTGTACATGTAGTAAAAGAAAAAAAAGTGTCACGTGCATTCATGAAACAAATGGTGATGTGCCCAGGCCTATGTCATTACTTGCATGCATATAGTCATTTTTTGTTAGATTGGTTGTGTGCATTTCATTATTGCACATAAGTATGTCCAGGCCCCTCTTTTCTTTGTATATTAATTATTCTATTTGTGCAAGTGCGTTTCACAAAAAGTTTTGCCATATGCCGTGTTTTGTGCACGTAAACACTTTGTTCGTGCTTTATATGGTCCGAGTTAATTCAAGTCCTGTGATCCATTTACATGCATGCATTTCTTATTTTATTTTATTTTGCATTAGGCATGTTTTGCAAAGTTTACATTAATTTCAAGTTGAGATAGTGCAATAGTTTTGGTGAAAATATAGTGGTGCAGTCCACTACTTAATTTGCGTTGAACCGGTGTTACGTTTTTAAAATGTATTTTGTTGCCGCTATTTTATAACGGAATTTTTACGCCGGCATTATATTTTTGAAGCGTGCTGTTTTGGTGACATTTTTGACGAATAAAAATTACTGTTGTTTTTACATTAGTAAGTGTCAATTTAAAGTGAATTTTCAAGCGGTTATCCCACAACGCTGATTTGATATTCGTTTTTACGGTGTTTTGTAAAGCGCAATTTCCTTGTCGAAATTGCTATAGATGTTGCTGTTTTAATCACGTATTTAAAAATCGCTTTAAAATAAAAATTGTTTCCAAATTTTTTACAGTTTACGCTTTCAAAAGAATGAGAAAGCGATTTAAACATTTCAGCACAATTAAGGACTATGAACCCTTACTTTTACTGATTCGGTTAATTCCGGACTTGTCCATTTGAGAATGTAAAATGTTATTTAGATAAAATACACAATTTTGCACTTTCAAGGAAATGATGAAGAGATTTAAACGATTTATCAAAAATGCGGAGTATGGAACCACACTTTTACTATTTCGGTTAATTCCGGACTCGTTAATTGAAATATTTGCCGAGGATTTGCTGTTTGATGATTTGTTGGGCTTTCGAGCCACTCCGCTAGACCTTCGGGTCGTCTGATGGACCTTCAGGTCAATTACCAGTACTAGACCTTCGGGTCAATCTGCGGACCTTCGGGCCATCTGATGGGCGCCAAAAATTATAGTACTTGGTAGGCTTCGGCCATCTGAGATGCACGTGCGGCGTAGCTAATACTCGCCATCTACTGGGATCGATCCATCTTTTATGTTGATTTTCTAGTTATCTTATTTTGATTTCTAGATTTTTTGTGACTGCTGATTTGTCTAGTTATCTTATTTTGATTTCTAGATTCTACGTATTGTTGTTTTGAATTCAATTGTGAATTTGGAAGTTGATTTTGATGATGTTTAATGGGATTTCTTCCTTTAAACTATGCTGATTACTATGTTGTATAGTCTCACCCGAGACTATATTTTGTGTATCGTCTCATCCGAGATTATAACTTTGTGTATAGTCTCATCCGAGATTATAAATTTACGTATTGCTATTTTGAATTCTATTAGGAATTTAAAAGCTGATTTTGATGGAGTTTAAGTTGAGATTCCTTCATTTAAACTATGGTGATTATTTATGTTGAATATTCTCATTCGAGATTATCGATTTTGATGGAGTTTAAATTGAGATTTCTTTATTTGAACTATGTTGATTATCTATGTTGTGTAATCTCATTCGAGATTGTGATTATTTGATTAAGTGTTATTTATCATACACTTATTTCTGAAGTTTAAATTAGACTGATCTGTTATTATTTTCTTTTAAATAATACACGGGTCAGACCGAGTTATTTCAGGAATATCGCTATCTCTGATTCAGTTGCCGCTTCAGCTTTTGGGATTTCACATCATCTCTTGTTTTGGCTTCGAGGTTTCTCTCTTGGGTGTAATGACTCTCATCCCATGTATGTTGGTGTCTTTGTATACATATAATTGGTTCATGAGAACTGTCGATTGTTGTAGCATGTATCCAGACTTGTCTTCCGCTATATATTTGGTATTTCTGTTTTGATATAAATATACTATCTGTGTTATTGTTATTATGAGGAATTTTTCTTAAGCCACCGTAGTTTTATTTTAGATTTGGATTGAATATATATATTTGGGAGTAATTTACACAACTCCTATCGATGTAATCAATACTCGTCTAGGGCATAACTTACGGATGGTCGCTTCTAACAAGCCTTATTCTTTGCAATAGCAGACGTTATTCCTTATAATAACCTTTGTTATTGTGAGCATAGAGGTGGGGTGTCACAGCTTGGTATCAGAGCGGAGATTCGGAACAAATTATAATAAACACGTAACAGAAGCAGAATGGAACATGTGTTACAACTATTCGAGGGTTTTATTCGTGCCTTCCTAATTAATTCTTTCGATGTTCTTAAACCTTTGTCCTCTTTAACATATTGGAGTATGTCTAGGGATAAATCTCCTATCCCTTTAGTATTCCATTTCTTAAATTCCTTATCAAGATTTTTGAAGGTTTTATTTTATTTCGTGGTTGTTCTATTAGAGTTCTTTTCGATATGGGTGCATTGCATTTATTCGTGTCGAAGGAGCTTGTTGATGTTATTCGTTTGGATGTTGTTAGTCTTTGCGACTCTTTGAGGATTGCAAATCCTATTAGTGGATCTGTTACTCTTGGTTTGCTATGTGTTGATGTTAAGATTATTCTATGTTGGTTTTTTCATTTCACGCGAATCGGCATGTTATCGATCATCTTGGTTTTGGTATGATTTTGGTAATGGATTGGCTCGTCCCTTAGGAAGTTCAATCCTATGTCCCGAAAGAACTTTATATCTCAAGGATCCCGATGCTATCGAGTAATATCTATTATATTTCGAATTCTCTCATTTCTTCCTTCGAATCGGAGGATGTCTTAGCTGATATTCCGGTTGTTTGTTATTTTTCTGTTGCCTTTGACTCTATTTCGAGTTTGCCGCCGAATATGGCAATTGAGTTCCGTATTGATCTTATCTCTGGTGCTCATACTGTCAGTCATCCTCGCACGAGGATGTCTGCTAAGGAAAATGAGGAACTCAAGCAACAATTATCAGAATTGGAAGCCAAACAATTTATTCGTTCTAGCTCTTCACCCAACCCGATCTTGCTACCGGTTTTCATCAGTTACGAGTGGCGGAAGATAACATCCCTCTTACCACATTTCATACTCGTTATGATTCTTATGAATGACTTATTATGTCATTCAGTTTGCCCAGCTTATTTCATCCATTTTATGAATCGAGTATTCTATGAATATTTCGATGACTCCATTTGTGTATTTATTAATTTTGGATGAAAACAGCAATTTAAAATTTTGCAAATCTTTTTCATAAGATTTATTTACAAGTATAATTGGATTTGTGTTTATCATCTAGAAGATGATTTTGTGATTGTATTGCCCATCGAGTGCTTTAAGAATTCTGGTCGATGCGCTTGATCAACGTTATCGATAGGAATCTTCTAAACGCTTTGATGAGACAATTTGACACAATAAATTGACCTATAAAAAAAGTAAATTTTTCTAGAAAATGATTTCATAAAGATAATTGTAATTTTGGAAGTTTTAGCTTTTGAGGAAAGAAGATTATTTGAAAGTACTCTTTTCCGATACTCTAATCCTTGTGATTGCCGAAAGGAATCATGATCTTGTTGTTTTTACCGATGCTAGTGGTATGGGTTTTGGTGATGTTCTCATGCAAAAGGATATAGTAGTTGCCTATGATTCTAGACAACTAAAGCCTAATGAAATTCGTTATGCTACCCATGATTGGTGTTTGCCGCTATAGTCTTTTTTCTAAAGATTTGGCGACATTACTTTGGGTGAACGTTTTGTTCTCTTTACAGATCACAAACCTCTGAAGTATCTATTCACTCAAAAAGAACATAATTTGAGGCAACAACATTGACTCGAATTTCTTGCTTCATATGATTTCGATGTTTTGTATACCCCTGGTAAGGGTAATCGAGTTGCTGATGCGCTAGTCGCAAGCAGAAAGTTGTTGTTTCGATGATGCTTGCAGAGTGGAATATATTGGAAGCTTTTATCTCATTGTGATATTAGAGACCGCCCTTCAGTTTCTAATTCTCTCGTGCTTTTATTTAGCATGGAAGCTCGTCCCAGTGTTGGATCGTGTTGCCGTTGCCCAGAAACAAGATCCAGATCTTGCTTATCTTATTCAGATTTGTAAATCGAAATCCCGAAGTGAAGATCTAAAGGATTTCGATATTGATGTTCATGGTTGTATTCGGAAGAAGGAAAGGTTGATCGTGCCTAATATTTCTAATCTTAGAAATGACATTCTTGAGGACTGTCATCGTTCTAAGTATACTATCCATCCAGGTAGTAGTAAGATGTATGCTGGTATGAAACGCTTACACTTTTAGGAAGGAATGAAGCGTGATATTGCAAGTTATGTAAGCCGTAGCATGACTTATCAACTTGTAAAGCAGAACACCAACGTCCTAGTGGTCTGTAACAACCCGCATATTTATTGATTTTATATTTAAATATTTTATTTAAATATTTTATTGATGCCCGAAATTTAGCCCGAAAAGCTATTTTTTGCATACGGTCGTATTAGGACTCGGGACTACCTCCAATGAGTTCAAAACGCCATTTGCGATCTTTTTAAGTATAAACTTTGATATGTTTGGAGTTAGTGGAATTTTGCCACTTTTCACATAGGGCTTTGGTTTGGGCTGAGCCCCATAACCTCACTTATTAACTCAGTCCCAACCCTCTCCTCTTCATTTACTTCCTTTCTATTTCAAATACTCAAGCTTTTACAACAATGGAGAGTGGAATGGGAAATTGAAACTCAAGCCCTAGTTTTCTTTTGCAAATCAAGCTCTAGCTCCAAACTAATAGAAGAAGTTTTGGTAAGCCTTCTCTTCATCTTCTCCAACTCTTTCTCCATTCAATTTCAGGAATTCCCTAAACCTAATTTAGGAAATGTTTCTCCTTTAAGCTTAGATTCAAGCTTGTTGGGTTGGAATTGAAGAGTGATTGTTCTTGCCATTGCTCTATAGCTTCTTCTTCACTGATTTTGTGAAAAGGTGAGATTTTTATCTCACATATATGCTTATATCTATCTTTGAATGTTGGGTATGAATTCCTAACACTTATTCATGTGCATTTGATTTTGATTTGGGTTGGTTTTGTGAATATTCCAATTTTAGTGTTTTGAAAGCCAAATCCTTAAAAATCATAATTTTGATCATGATTTTGTGATGCATCGAAGAGCTTATAAGGCCGGGTAGTCAATTGGCATAAACCCCTAGCTTCCGTTGCTCCTCCGATTTAAATTTGGTGGAGATTTGGCCCTCACTCAGATAGGTTGAGGGAGCTGGAAACAGGCTCCGGTCGACCGAGCTCTGTGGCCGACCGACCGACCTACTACCAAAGTGCATAAGCACTTCTTTGTCTCTGGTCCGGTCGACCAGCTACAGAGCTCAGTCGACCGACCTGCTTCTCGAGAATTTTCCGGAACAGGGTCCGGTCGACCGAGCTCTGTTGCCGGCCGACGGACCTGTTGCTATTTTGCCTATTTTTCCTATTTTGCGTGGTTTCCAAGTTTAATCGATTCGTATTCTTTCCTTATTTGTTGTTATCATTTGTTATTGACTTTAATGACTTCTTTCCTTCGGGAATTTTAGGAATATCCATTTTGATGGATTCGGTATCGGTTTCTTTGGATTTTTATTCACGTCTTCGAATGTGAATTTCGGTGATTGATTGTTTTACAATCATTTTTGTGATTTGTCACTTCAAAATATAAAGGTTTTCTATACTAGTAGTAATTATTCAAACTCTTCAACAAAGATTATTTAAATTCTATTTTCAATATCAAACTCGTTTATAAAACCGTTTTCTAACCTACTAGTATATACAAACCTTTACCACACCCGTATGAGAAATCCAATTAAACGACTTAGTAAAATGAGTGGTATGAAACACTTGTGTTTGCTTAGTCGGTTAATTCTTGGTTTTGTTCGATTGAATCTCTTGTGACAATTTTCTAGTGGAGATCTACAATTTGCTCGTAAATATTTAAGTTAAGCTAGTGGTTATAGGACATGATGCTAAGCTCATATATTTACTAGCTTAGAGTAATTGACACTTTCTTGATGATCATTGAGGATCATTTTTGTGTTTTAGACTAGCGGTATGCTATGTTTCTTTGTCCACGGAGGGGACGGTACCTCGTTTTATGGAGCTTCGTCTCATTTCTATTATAGGCCAACGACCTATTTATTTTGGAGTTTCGACTCAATTCTTGTGGGCTGGCGACCCATATTCTTTTATGGAGTTCGGTTCATTGGACGTACCGTTGTACTACGTCGATGTTTCGATCTATTCGAGTTTCAGGTTCCTCGGGTGTACCGATATTATACTACGTCTATGGACCGGCTCTATGGTTAGTGACTATGGGATAGCGTCCCGTTTGTGATACGCGTGGTGGTGAGTTTTCATGCTCCCGTTCTATGATAGGCCTCCCCCTTTTTATGATTCCTGGATTTCTATCAATGATTTGTAGAATTTGAATTTCATCAATTTTATGATTGGCATTTATATGTTGTCAATATTTGTGGCTTGGTGAATGAAATAAGGAGTATGACATTCCTTTTTGATCTTTGAAAAGATTTTTGTGATATTGATTAATCTCTTGCTGATTTTCAATTACTTATTTATCACAGCTTGGTATTGTGATTATTATACGTTTAGTCATACCTCTTATTCTATATCATTTCATCTGATATTTATAGCTAGACTGATTCGTTTATTATTTTCTTATTAAATAATACTCGAGTCAGCCCGAGATGTTACAGGTGCTTCTGCTTGACTTCACTTCTAGGATTATCATCCTGTCTTTTGGCTAACTACTTAGATTAGTAGTTTTTGGTTGTATACATTTGAGATATAGACTCATAGTTGTGTACTTATTCTTTTTTATAGCACATGTCGCTATCTTTTGTGTCATTGTGGATCTTTTAGACCACTACTCTAATGAACACTTTTATGTGTTATATATATTCATGTCTATTTCCGCCTTTGTGATATGAATTATATGTGACTGATTTGTGTTATGTTTATTTCTATATTTGTTTCCGAAGACATTATAGCCACTGTGTAGTAGCTTCGAATTTGTGTCGGTATGTCGGATTTCCTCTTGAAAAGAATGCAAGTTATATTTTATCTAGCATATCGGTACTCGCACAAAGAAATTATACAGATGATCGCTCCTCAACAACGTTATTCTCCGTGCTAGTTGACGGCATTACACCATAGTGTCCTTGGCTAGCGTGGGTATAGAGGTAGGGAGTCACAGCTTGGTATCGGAGCCAAACATCGGAACAATGTAGAATAATTTAACAAGGATCATCGTCCTAAGTCCATCTTAGGAATTGTGCTTTAGGATTTAATTCGAGTCTTCGTACCGGTTCATCCTATTTTCTCTATGATTCCTTGTTTTATCTATCAAGATTGCTTGATATTCATTTCGTGAATAACCTTTTCTTCTTCTTTCTTTCTTCTAAAGGAAGAGAAATGGTTAGGCCTGGTCGTCGCAGCGCCGGTCAATCTAGTGCTACTCCCCAAGATGGAATTTTTATGTCTGCCCAGTAGCTTCTTGATCTAGTAAAAATGCTCAAGCAGCCGGTTCTAATCCGGAACCAACTCATCCTAAATCTGGATTTGCACGCTGGTGCAATGATTATACCAACTTTGCTGGGAAGCCATTTAAAGGTTTTGAAACTATTATCGAAGTCCAGGCTTGGCTAAGAGCATGCGATCGAATCTTTTCTCACATGAATCTTATTGATCTTCACCGAGTTCAGGTGGCCTCTAGTATGCTCCAAGAAAGGGCATTAGACTGGTACGAGCTTCTGATTTCCGAAATTATTGAAGAGGATCTTACTTGGGAGAAATTCCGAGAGCACTTCGAGTTAAAATTTGTACCAGAAGCAGAGAAGGTGACATTGGCTCGCCGCTTTATTGACCTTGTTCAAGGTGAATCTTCTGTGACAGACTATGTCGCATCTTTCGAATCTCTTTCCAAATACGGGGTTGAATACATTAACACCCCATTGAAGAAAAATCAGAGGTTTGTTTATGGCTTGAATAAGAGTCTCAAGAAGCCATTACTTGTAAAATTAGAAGTTTCTTTTGATCAACTGATTGATATCGCTCTTCGTCTTGAAGAGGCGGATAAGGAAAGCAATGTTGAAATTGTGGGTGCCAAAGCAAACATCAACAACAACAAGAAAAGGCCGAACAAATTCAAAGGCCCTAATCCCGACAAGAAAGGAAAACAAGCAACTCTTGTAGCAAAGACTCCTACCCCTCGTAGTGGGCAGTGCTATAACTGTGGTTCTACCATTATGCCAATAGATGTCCGAAACCTCTCTTTTGTCGCTATTGCAAAAGTTCGGGTCATCTTTTATCTTCATGCTCCAAACTTCAAGGCAAGAAGGAGGAAAGTTAAATGTTGCTCAAGTCCCTAGCAACACATCTCGTGGTCAAGGTGTTTCTCATTCTATCCTTGATGGCATTATTTTATTTCGTGATCATCCTATTCGAGTTCTTTTTGATACGGGTGCGTCCCATTCTTTTATTTCAAAAGAACTTGTTGATACTCTTTCTTTGGATGTTTTGTGTTTAATGACTCCTTTGAGAATTGCGAATCCGGTTGGTGGATCTGCAACAATCAGTTTATTGTGTAAAGATGTCGAGATTATTTTGTGTGATTTTTCTTTCCTAGTCGATATGCATGTTATGCGCTACTTAGGCTTTGGAATGATTTTGGGAATGGATTGGATTAACCGTTATGAAGCTCATATCCTATGTCCTGAGCAGACTATTCATCTTCGACATCCTCAATCTGTTAAGCAGATTTCTATTATTCTCAAAGATTCGGGTTCCACTTTATCTGCATCTTTATATTCTTTAAATCCTCGTGATGATGATAATGATGACGAGGAAGACGTCATTTCTCTTATTCACGTTGTTCGTGAATTTTCCGACGTATTTGAGCCCGTTTTAGGATTACCCCCTAAGCGAGCAATTGAGTTCAGAATTAATCTTACCCCTGCAGCTCAACCTATTACTCATCCTCCTTATCATTTGTCGAATAAAGAAAATGAGGAGATGTGCAATCAATTTTCCGAATTGGAGACGAAGCAATTTATTCGCTCTGGTTTCTCTCCCTGGGGAGCTTCGGCTATTTTTGTGAAGAAATATGATGGTACACTTAGGCTTTGCGTTGACTACCGCAAGCTTAATGATCTTAATATCAAGAATAAATATCCTTTACCACGGATTGATGATCTATTCGATCAACTTAGTGGTGCTAGAGTCTTTTTACAATTCGACTTAGCAACTGGTTCCCATCAGCTTCGTATTGCAGAGGATAAGCATTCCTTTAACTTCGTTCCGTACTCGATATGGATATTATGAATGGCTTGTTATGCCATTTGGTTTGACGAATGCTCCGGCTTATTTCGTTGACTTATGAATAGAGTTTTCAAAGACTTCCTCGATCGATTTGTTCTCATCTTTATTGATGATATTCTTGTGTATTCTAAAACCGAGGAGGAGCATGAAAAGCATCTTTGGATTGTGTTGGAAACTCTTAGGAGCAAACAATTAAAGGCAAAGTTTTTTAAATACCACTTTTGGCAATCTCGTGTGAAGTTTCTCGGTCATATTATTTCCGAATCCGGAATTTCCGTGGATCCTTCAAAGATTGAAGCGATTCAAGATTGGAAGAGACCGGAGAGTGTGACAGAGATTCGTAGTTTTCTCGGATTGGCGGGTTATTACCGTCGTTTTATTAAGGACTTTTCAAAAATTGTCGTGCCTCTCACTAGCTTAAATAAGAAAGGTGTTAAATACATTTGGTCGGACAAATGTGAAACTTCTTTTAAGAAACTAAAAGAACTCCTTTCTGATGCTCCTATTCTTGTTATTCCCAAGGGGAATCAAGATTTCGTTGTTTATACCGATGCTAGTCGCGTTGGTTTGGGTGCCGTTCTTATACAAAAAGAACGTGTTATTGCTTATGCTTCTAGGCAATTGAAGCCAGCTGAAACTAGATATGCCACTCATGATTTAGAACTTGCGGCTATCGTTTTCGCCTTCGAATTTAGCGTTATTATCTATTGGGAGAAAAATTTATTCTCTACACTGATCATAAGTCTTTGAAATATTTGTTTTCTCAAAAGGAACTTAATTTGCGTCAACAGCATTGGCTCGAATTCCTTGCATCTTATGATCTTGATATTCTTTATACTCCCGGAAAGGGAAATCGAGTTGCCGATGCACTTAGTCGCAAGCAACAAGCGGTTGTTTCTATGATGATATCTGAATGGAATGATCTCGGAATTTTATCCACTTGTGAAATTCGAGATCGACTTTCCAATTTATGTTCATCTCTTGTTTTATGTAGTCTTGAGGCTCACCCTTCTCTTTTTGACCGCATTCTTGAAGCTCAAAAGCTAGATCCCGAATTGGCTCTTCTTGGCCAAATTTTTGGGATAAAATCGATATTGAAAGTATGAAAGACTTTGATATCGATTCTCGTGGCTATATTCGAAAATTTGGTAAACTTATCGTGCCAAATATTAGTGATCTTTGTAAAGATATTTTAGAAGATTCTCATCATCCTAAATTTACCATTCATCCCGGTAGTAATAAAATGTACGTGGATATGAAGCGGCTTTATTATTGGGAGGGAATGAAATTTGATATTGCTAACTTTGTTAAGTGTTGCATGACTTGCCAACTTGTCAAGGCCGAACATCAAAGGCCCTGTGGGTTATTGCAACCTTTAGAAATTCCAATTTGGAAGTGGGATCAAATTTCCATGGATTTTTTGACGACCTTCCCTGTTCTCATTCGGGTCATGATAGCTTATGGTTGATAGTTGATAGACTCACTAAATCTACCCATTTTATTCCCGTTCGGTCCAATCGAACCGTACCTCTTTTGGCCAAACTCTTTATTAAAGAAATTGTTAAATTGCATGGAGTTCCTACTTCTATTGTTAGCGATCGTGATTCATTGTTTACTAGTGAATTTTGGAAGAGTCTTCAAAAAGCTTTGGGAACGAAGCTTAATTTTAGTACCGCTTATCATCCTCAGTCCGATGGACAAACCGAGCGTGTGAATCAAACTCTTGAAGATCTTCTTTGTGCATGTGTTTTTGATTTTGGTGGAAGTTGGGAAGATCACATTTCTCTTGTTGAGTTTTCCTATAATAACAACTTCCAATCTAGTATTGGTATCGCTCCTTTTGAGGCACTCAATGGAAGGCCATGCTGTTCTCCTTCTTGTTGGCTTGAGGCCGGTGAGAAGCTGGTTTTTGGTCAAGCTTTTATTCGTGATTCCATAGAAAAGATTGACCTTATTCGACAGTGGATGAAAGAAGCCCAGAGTAGACAAAAATCCTATGCCAATAACTGAAGAAGAAAGTTATACTTTCCTGTGGGAGATTCTGTTTTCATTCGTGTTTCACCTATGAAAGGTGTTGTGCGTTTCAGTCGATCGGAAAAGTTAGCACCTCGATATATTGGTCCATTTCCCATCACCGAACGTATTAGTTTCGTGGCTTATTGCCTTTTATTACCAACTCAATTTTCTGCTATTCATGACGTGTTTCACGTTTCTCAATTACGTAAATCTCTTCGAGATTCCGATTCTATTCTTGAGCCTGGTGTTGTGGAAGAGATTGAAGTTTCGCCGAATTTAACTTATGAGCAACATCCTATTCGTATCATTACTTCAGAAGTCAAACGACTTCGAAACAAAGATGTTCCGCTTGTTAAAGTTCAATGGTCCTCAAATCCTAAGGATTGTTCTTGGGAATCTAGAGAGTTCATCGAGCGAACACATCCGGACTTACTTTCCCGTGCTCTCTAAGGTGAACCTTTTTATTTCAAATTTCTTTTGTGTTGATTATGCTTTTATGGTTGTTACATTATATTTTCTTCTTAAATATTGCGAGGACGCAATTTCTTTAAGGAGGGGAGTCTGTAACAACCCGCATATTTATCGATTTTATATTTAAATATTTTATTTAAATATTTTATCCATACTCGGAATTTAGCCCGAAAAGCTACTTTTTGCATACGGTCGTATTAGGACACGGGACTACCTCCATTGAGTTCAAAACACCATTTGCGATCTTTTTAAGTATAAACTTTGATATGTTTGGAGTTAGTGGAATTTTGCCACTTTTCACTTAGGGCTTTGGTTTGGGATGAGCCCTATAACCCCACTTATTAACTCAGCCCCAACCCTCTCCTCTTCATTTACTTCCTTTCTATTTTCCTAATACTCAAGCTTTTATAACAATAGAGAGTGGAATGGGAAATTGAAACTCAAGCCCTAGTTTTCTTTTGCAAATCAAGCTCTAGCTCCAAACTAGTAGAAGAAGCTTTGGTAAGCCTTCTCTTCATCTTCTCCAACTCTTTCTCCATTCAATTTCAGAAATTTCCTAAACCTAATTTAGGAAATTCTCTTTAAGCTTAGATTCAAGCTTGTTGGGTTGGAATTGAAGAGCGATTGTTCTTGCCATTGCTCTATAGCTTCTTCTTCATTGATTTTGTGAAAAGGTGAGATTTTTATCTCACATCAATGCTTATATCTATCTTTGAGTGTTGGGTATGAATTCCTAACACTTATTCATGTGCATTTGATTTTGATTTGGGTTGGTTTTGTGAATATTCCAATTTTAGTGTTTTGAAAGCCAAATCCTTAAAAATCATAGCTTTGATCTTTGATCATGATTTTGTGATGCATCGAAGAGCTTATAGGACCGGGTAGTCGATTGGCATAAACCCCTAGCGTCCATTGCTCGTCCGATTTAAATTTGGTGGAGATTTGGCCCTCACTCAGATAGGCTGGGAGGAGCTGGAAACAGGCTCCGGTCGACCAAGCTCTGTGGTCGGCCGACTGACCTGCTACCAAAGTGCATAAGCACTTCTCTGTCTCTGGTCCGGTCGACCAGCTACAGAGCTCGGTCGACCGACCTGCTTCCCGAGAATTTTCCAGAACAGGGTCCGGTCGACCGAACTCTGTTGCCGGCCAACCGACCTATTGCTATTTTGCCTATTTCGCCTATTTTGCGTGGTTTCCAAGTTTAATCGATTCATGTTCTTTCTTTATTTGTTGTTATCATTTGTTATTGACTTTGATGACTTCTTTCCTTCGAGAATTTTAGGAATATCCATTTTGATTGATTCGGTATTGGTTTCTTCGGATTTTTATTCTCATCTTCGAATGTGAATTTTGGTGATTGATTGTTTTACAATCATTTTTGTAATTTGTCACTTCAAAATATAAAGGTTTTCTATACTAGTAGTAATTATTCAAACTCTTCATCAAAGATTATTTAAATTCTATTTTCAATATCAAACTCGTTTATAAAACCGTTTTCCAACCTACTAGTATATACAAACCTTTACCTCACTCGTATGAGAAATCCAATTAAACGACTTAGTAAAACGAGTGGTATAAAATGCGTGCGTTTGCTTCGTCGGTTAATTCTTGGACTTGTTCGATTGAATCTCTTGTGACAATTTTTTAGTGAAGATCTACAATTTGCTCATAAATATTTAAGTTAAGCTAGTGGTTATGGGACATGATACTAAGCTCATATATTTACTAGCTTAGAGTAATTGACACTTTCTTGATGATCATTAAGGATCATTTTTGTGTTTTGGACTAGCGCTATGCTATGTTCCTTTGTCCACAGAGGGGACGGTACCTTATTTTATGGAGCTTCGTCTCATTTCTACTATAGGCTAACGACCTATTTATTTTGGAGTTTCGACACAATTCTTATGGGCTAGCGACCCATATTCTTTTATGGAATTCGGTTCATTGGACGTACCGTTGTACTACGTCGATGTTCCGATCTATTCGAGTTTCAGGTTCCTCGGGCGTACCGATATTGTACTACGTCGTTGGACCGACTCTATGGTTAGCGACCATGGGATAGCGTCCCATTTGTGATACGCGTTTTGGTGAGTTTTCATGCTCCCGTTCTATGATAGGCCTCCCCCTTTTTATGATTCCTGGATTTCTATCAATGATTTCTAGAATTTGAATTTCACCAATTTTATGATTGCATTTATATTTTGTCAATATTTGTGGCTTGGTGAATGAAATAAGGAGTGTGACATTCCTTTTTGATCTTTGAGAAGATTTTTGTGATATTGATTAATCTCTTGTTGATTTTCAATTACTTATTTATCATAGCTTGACATTGTGATTATTATACGTTTAGTCATACCTATTATTCTATATCATTTAATCTGATATTTATAGCTAGACTGATCCGTTTATTATTTTCTTATTAAATAATACTTGGGTCAGATCGAGATGTTACAGGTGCTTCTGCTTGACTTCACTTCTAGGATTATCATCCTGAATTTTGGCTAACTACTTAGATTAGTAGTTTTTGGTTGTATACATTTGAGATGTAGACTCATAGTTGTGTACTTATTCTTTTGTATAGCACATGTTGCTATTCTTTTGTGCCATTGTGGATCTTTTAGACCACTACTCTGATGAACACTTTATGTGTTATATATATTCATGTCTATTTCCGCCTTTGTGATATGAATTATCTGTGACTGATCTGTGTTATGTTTATTTCTATATTTGTTTCCGAAGACATTATAGCCACTGTGTAGTAGCTTTGAGTTTGTGTCGGTATGTTGGATTTCCTCCTGTAAAGAATGCAAGTTATATTTTATCTGGCATATCGGTACTCGCTCAAAGCAATTATACAGATGGTCGCTCCTCAACAGCCTTATTCTCTGTGCTAGTTGACGACATTACACCGTAGTGTCCTTGGCTAGCGTGGGTATAGAGGTGGGGCGTCACATGGTCTTATGCAGCCTCTTAGGATTCCATTATGGAAATGGGATCAAATTTCTATGGACTTCATTGATGGTCTACATCGTTCGAGGTTGGATCATAATAGTGTTTGGGTGATTGTTGACTGATTGACCAAATCAGCCCATTTTATTCCTATCAAGTCTAATCGGACCGCCTCTTGATTTTGGTGGTAGTTGGGAAGACCACTTGTCTCTTGTTGAATTTTCTTATGACAACAGTTTCCAATCTAGTATCGGTATGACTCCTTTCGAAACCCTTTACGGAAGGCCGTGTTAATCACCAACTTGTGTTTGGGATCCGGGGAGAAGTTAGATCTCGGCCCCGATTATATTCGTAAATCTTCAAAGAAGATTGTTATCATTGACAGAGATGAAGGAGGCTCAGAATAGGCAGAAATCTTATGCCGATCATCGTAGGAAACCTTTGGAATTTTCTGTTGGCGATCGCATATTCATTCGTGTTTCTCCAATAAAGGGTGTGGTACGTTTTAGTAGCTCCGGGAATTTAGCTCCTCGTTATATTGGACCGTTTCCTATTACGGAACGCATTGGGCCTGTTACTTATCGTGTATCGCTACCTATTCAGTTTTTAGGAATTCATGACGTATTTCATGTATCCCAGTTTCGTCGATGCCTTTGAGATTCGGATTCTATTAGTGATCCTCATATGTTGAAAGATCTTGAGATCTCACCCGACTTGTCTATTGTGCAAAATCCTATTCGTGTGCTAGCTTCGCAGGTTAAATGCCTTCGGAATAAAGAAGTCCTGCTTGTGAAAATTCAATGGTCCGCAAATCCCAAAGATTGCACTTAGTAAACCAAAGAATTCATCGAGCATTCTTTATTCATCTTTTCTATTTTAATCCTCATTGTGATAAATTATTTGTGTTTTTGACTGCTTCTAGTATGAAAATTGCGGGGACGTAATTTTTATAAGGGAGCGAGTCTATAATGACCATGATTTTGAATTACTGTCGTAATAAATATTTTAAAAATCTGTAATGACCGTGATTTTTGAATTACTATCAAAATAAATATTTCAATTAGAAATTTTAAAAAAAAATTCAAGAATGCAAGATCAATTACAAGGTCAGTGGAGAATAGCTTTATTTTTCCATTCACGTGTGAATGGGTCCAATGCAAAGGCAATATTATACACACTTTTGATAAAGCAAAGATGGAACAAATTGCCTTGCTGTCACCCCATATTTTTTTAAAGCATAGTGAACACATTGCTTTGCTTTTCGCCACCATCATTATTTTTGTACAGGGCCATGTACCTTATTTCTCTGAACCACGTTTTCATCTTAAATGCTATTGTACCCAAGACTATTGCCAGCATTCTTCTTTATTTTTGACTTGTGTATAATTTTTGCGAGAAGAAAAGTATGCTGCCTCCTTCTTTTCGTTTTGATCTGTCAGTAGGCTTCATCCTTCTTATTTCATATTCCCAATAGCTCAGCAAGCATTAGTGGTAGTTCAACTTTGCTAAAAAACGTTCATTATCGCTAACTGGTCCGGAAAATAAATTAAAGGTGATTGCTACACGCACATTTCTAATTTGAAAAACTATGCTGCCTATTTTTATTATGGTGATTTTTCCATTGCTTATTTTGGTTTTCACAAACCCTGTTGTACATAAATGAACCCAGGCTATTTTGTGTGCATGAAAAAAAACTGTGTCCAACCCTTTTATTTGCCTTCATGCGGTTACACAATTGCACGCATGGTATGAACCGTGTTGTATTGTTGCCATGTTGGATTGTTCCTTCGAATCAGTGAAATTAGTTTACGATTGTTTTTATAGCCTGATTGAAGCTTTGATCTGGTTATATGCACATGTAACAGTGTTGCATTTTCTTGTAGTCTTCGTTGCACTTTTCTTTGTGCCTGGGCAGTTTTGGTTTCATCGAAATTTTGGGTCTACTTCATTGCGTGCACGTAACTTGATTTCTAAGTCATTTATTTTCGGTTACATCATAACTGCATGCTAGCTTTACCCAGGTCACCTAAATCTATTTTTCATGCGTGCACTCCACGAGTGTTTTATTTCGGTTAATACTTTTTTGCATGCAAATTGTGGTGCATACTTTATTATCTAGGATTATCTTAAGCAAATGCAACGTGTATGTGAGTAAACCTAGTCCTGGCATTCATATAAATTTCTCATTTCAAGTGTATCATATTATACAAGGGTTAGCTCAGGCCTTTCTCTAAATTTATTCACTATATACGCATATATAGTGTGAACATGTAGTTTTATTTTACTTTTTTTTTCAATTGTTGCATGCGTACATGAGTAGAAGTCCAGATCCTAGTTTATTTTGTATTTTATTTGCGTGCATCAAATGGTGTACGTGCATGCATAGGGTATCGGTTCCAGGCCCCTTTATATTTTTGCATTCTTTTATATGCGTGAGTGCCATAAAAGTAAAGTACAGGGTCATTTTGTTTCAAATTATAATTTCATGCATTAAGTGTAAAGCACGAAAGTTTTGCAATATGTTCGTGCCTGGTTGTTCCTTGCGTGCATATTTACTGAAATGAAGTGTACATGTAGTAAAAGAAAAAAAAAGTGTTACGTGCATTCATGAAACAAATGGTGATGCGCCCAGGCCTATGTCATTACTTGCATGCATATAGTCATTTTTTGTTAGATTGGTTGCGTGCATTTCATTATTGCACATAAGTATGTCCAGACCTCTTTTTTTTATATATTAATTATTCTATTTGTGCAAGTGCATTTCACAAAAAGTTTTTCCATATGCCGTGTTTTATGCACGTAAACACTTTGTTCTTGCTTCATATGGTCCGAGTTAATTCAAGTCATGTGATCCATTTACATGCATGCATTTCTTTTTATTTTATTTTATTTTGCATTAGGCATGTTTTGCAAAGTTTACATTAATTTCAAGTTGAGACAGTGCAATATTTTTGGTGAAAATATAGTGGTGCAATCCATTGTTTAATTTGCGTTGAACCAGTGTTACGTTTTTAAACGTATTTTGCTACCGTTATTTTATAAAGGAATTTTTACGCCGGTATTATATTTTTGAAGCGTGTTGTTTTAGTGGCATTTTTGACGAATAAAAATTACTGTTGTTTTTACATCAGTAACCGTCAATTTAAAGTGAATTTTCAAGCGGTTATCCCGCAAGGCTGATTTGATATCCGTTTTTACGGTGTTTTGTGAAGCGCAATTTCCTTGTCGAAATTGCTACAGATGTTGCTGTTTTAATCACGTGTTCTAAAAATCATTTTAAAATAAAATTTGTTTCCAAATTTGTTACAGTTTACGCTTTCAAAAGAATGAGAAAGCGATTTATATGTTTCAGCAAAATTAAATACTATGAACCCTTACTTTTACTGATTCGGTTAGTTCCGGACTTGTCCAGTTGAGAACGTAAAATGTTATTTATATAAAATACACAATTTTGCACTTTCAAGGAAACGATGAAGTGATTTAAACGATTTAGCAAAAGTGCGGAGTATGGAATGACACTTTTACTATTTCGGTTAATTTCGGACTCGTTAATTGAAATATTTGCTGAGGATTTGCTGTTTGATGATTTGTTGGGCTTTCGAGCCACTCTGTTGGACCTTCTGGTCATCTGATGGACCTTCGGGTCAATTACCAGTACTAGACCTTCGGGTCACTCTGTGGACCTTCGGGTCATCTGATGGGCGCCAAAAATTATAATACTAGGTAGGCTTCGGCCATCTGAGATGCACGTGCGGCGTAGCTAAAACTCGACATCTGCTGGGATCGATCCATCTTTTATGTTGATTTTCTAGTTATCTTATTTGGATTTCCAGATTTTGTGATTACTGATTGTCTAGTTATCTTATTTTGATTTCTAGATTCTACGTGTTGTTGTTTTGAATTCAACTGTGAATTTGGAAGTTGATTTTGATGATGTTTAATGGGATTTCTTCCTTTAAGCTATGCTGATTACTACGTTGTATAGTCTCACCCTAGACTATAATTTTGTTTATAGTCTCATCCGAGATTATAACTTTGTGTATAGTCTCATCCGAGATTATAAATTTGCGTATTGCTATTTTGAATTCAATCGGGAATTTAAAAGCTGATTTTGAAAGAGTTTAAATTGAGATTTCTTCATTTAAACTATGATGATTATTTATGTTGAATATTCTCATTCGAGATTATTGATTTTGATGGAGTTTAAATTGAGATTTCTTTATTTGAACTATGTTGATTATCTATGTGGTATAATCTCATTCGAGATTATGATTATTTTTTTAAGTGTTGTTTATCATACACTTATTTCTGAAGTTTAAATTAGACTGATCCGTTTATTATTTTCTTTTAAATAATACTCGGGTCAGACCGAGTTATTTCGGGAAAATCGCCATCTCTGATTCTGTTGCTGCTTCAGCTTTTCGGATTTCGCATCATCTCTTGTTTTGCCTTCGAGGTGTCTCTTTTAGGTGTAATAACTCTCGTCTCATGTATGTTGGTGTCTTTGTATATGTATATTTGGTTCATGAGAACTCTCGATTGTTGTAGCATGTATCCAGACTTGTCTTCCGCTATATATCTGATATTTCTGTTTTGATATGATTATACTATCTGTGTTGTTGTTATTATGAGTTGTTCTAAAATTTTCTTAAGCCACCGTAGTTTCGTTTTAGATTTGGATTGAATATATATCTTTGGGAGTAATTTACGCAACTCCTATCGATGTAATCAATACTCGTCTAAGGTATAACTTAAGGATGGTCGCTTCTAACAAGCCTTATTCTTCGCAATAGCAGACGTTATTCCTTATAATAGCCTTTGTTATTGTGAGCATAGAGGCGGGGCGTTACGAATTACCTATTAACAAAACCAAACCTCTCGATCGCCATACTCTAATGAACAGAACAAGCCCAACTTCAACCTAATCCCTAATCAAAGCTTTCTCTAACTAATTGCACTATTTCCATATCAAGCCACTTTATCTTTGTCCTCCTCTTCAACTACTACCCTTAGTGTCGTGGATTAACTTTCAATAATTACCACATTCATCCTTATTCAAGTCAGTGTGAACGCTTAAGGACCCCTGCTCACCAATCTACGCTGAAGCTGCAAGCCTAAAAAAAGAAGAGGAGCCTTGTACAAATCCTGAATTGTGCAATATATCAACAATATATTAACATCGTGCATAATAACGTCATCTCCTTCCAATTTGACACAACTGCATCGAGTTCAGCCTTCGTCATCCAATGGCGATTTTTCGCATTACAGTCGCGACAAAACCTCAGCCACTTCGACTACTACAGTAGCGCTCCCCTTCGACCCTATATCCAAATCACCGCCATGCCACTCGTGACCATGCCTGCTCGACGTACACACTATCGCCAGAAAACACTACCTAAGTCGTTGCCTTCCCCCAAGGACAAGTGTTTCTTCCACCGCGACTCATCCCCTTGTGCGCTAGCCTCGCTTCCCATCGTATCACGATTTGATCGCAAGATTTGGTTTTCATTTTTTTCTTTTTCTTTTTTTATATTGTAACGAATTCGAGATTTCATGAATGTGAGGAGAAAGAGGGAGACACAACTTAAAAAATGGAGAAGGGTGGCTACGTTCAAACCTAGGGTGGCGCTGAGGTGAAGGGTTAGGTCGGCTCTGATTTAATTTTTTTTATTTTATACTATTCAAAATATCTCGCATTATATATTTTTAAATTTTTGAACCACTATCGAGGTGTGCCACCTGGTGTTACCAATGTTATACCGCTATTCCAAACCCAATGGAACAAGTTTCGAAACCAAATTTGATCATATGGAGAAGATAGCTTTTTGAACCAAATTAGTAAATTAATTTCCAATATAAATTCAATGTATTTCTGTCCCGTACAACCAAACGATAACTCCAAATGCTACAAAAATTGAAATTCGATAACAATACACTATTACGAATCAATAGAACTAGTTTCGTCAAATTCCGAGCTATGCTTTAGATCGCAATTTTAACGCGTCGTTTAAATCAACGATATCAAAAATTGATGAAATCACTTGAAATTCCAGTGTTAAAACTTACTAACTCATTTCTAATTCAACTAGAATTTATATCAATATTCGAAATCGTTTCGATTTATATTCAACTCCAATTCAATTATTTAAAAGATTCTTCAATTTTTAATTTAATAATTTAATTTATCCACTAAACCCCTATATTTGGAACTTAAGTTTTATTCCATTTATTTGATCGATAAACTTCATATTAAAATTCCATTTACATTCCAAATTCAACATTTAAAATAAATTAAATGTTCAAATCAAACGCATGAAAATCCGGGTCGTTACCTTCCTTCCCCCTTAAAAGAATTCCGTCCGCGAAATTGCTAAGGAAGGAAAAATGTTCCAAACCCATTACTTGTCAAAAATAATGTAACAACCTGAATTCCAACAAGTTCGGACTTTTTGCAAAAAATGCTGAAATCCAAACCCATTGAAGCCTGAGTTGGGTATCTGGTATCCTGCAAATAGGCAAAGATAAATATAACAGAGCTCAATTAAATGTCTCATAACGAAACTGGCTAGAATATAATAGTAAGTAAATACTCACCAAGGTAATAACACTTTCTAAACAAGTGTCACAATGTTGGAAAATCTCTACCTTCTACTTAACCCGTGGGTTGATTTGAGGACGGGGTCAGAACTAAAGTTCTGGTGAATGGACAAATTATACACTTCTAAGCATAATTCTACATATATCGTTCTATTTCCATTTCCTGCTACATTAGGTTTATTGGGTTTATAATACTCTCGCCCCTGTGCATGAATCGTACCCATCTACTTCCTAGTAGATTAAGACAAAATAACCAATATATATATATATATATATATATATATAGCACACGCCCAATGACTGCATCAGTCCAAGGTACCACCCATAGTACCTTCCGTATCTTCCTCGAAAAGGACTCCATCACCTCGCTACTAAAGCGTATTATAACTACATCTATAAAGGACAGCTTCGTGAGGCCTACAATACAGATGTTCCATCGTCTACTATGAAAACGTGAAACTACATCCGCACTAGCTTATACTAGTGCTCGAACATCCACAATGTTCCACCTAGTGTGTACCTTGAGGATTACACGTAATCGTTTTGTCTACTCTCTGAGCTTCGTCAACAAGGTCTACCTTGTACGGAACTCAGTCGGGGATTTTCTATATCAGTAAATGTCCGCTTCGTTAGGACTACAATAAAGATATTCTACTCGGTCTATCTCTTTTCTCGTCGTGGCTATGGCCCCATGCAGCCCCCTTAACTAATCGAAAGATCTTTCAAGAGCTAAGTGGCTGTGCCCTACTACAAACAATCTAAACATCCAATTGGTTGTGCCCCTCATCCAATGTCTCGATAGTGAAAGAATCATTGGCCCGTTGATTTAACTCTAGTCTTTCCTGAATCGCTCTGACTAATGATGGCTTGATCTCCGCATGCGACTATCCTTTTGGGTCCTGCCCACTATAATCTACTCGCAAACTAGAATGTAGTGTCACACGAACATCCTACTCCATCATCAACCTTTTGACTTCCTACAAAGGTCCGCTTCGTCAGGCCCGGGACGCAAAAGTAGTCAAAACATACTCTCTTGATGGAACACCTATAGACCAGCCTCCGGGGGTGCAGCTTTGTTAGGCCTACCCCAGGGGCCATCCTAGAGTATCCTCACATCCTGTTGAAGTCACGTACTTCCTTCTGGCCCAAAATAACTAAGTTGGGCGTAAACTTTCTATACTAAAAATCTGCGATGAACTGCTTCGTTGGGCTCTTTATCCAGATTCTGTTCGGCTACTCTAAATGCGCCTTACCATTTATTAGAGCCTACATCTAATCTTTTATTAAGCATTTAGTTTACTTTTCTTATTCTGTTGGCTACTTATTTACCCTAACCAACTTGCCCAGCCCCACCCACGTGTGAGACCATCAGTCCGAGACCTGAAAGGGAATGCTGCCAGTACAGACCACTGTTATTATTCTTGCTTATTAACTTAATCCAAGATCTAAGTTTGATAAAATAATCCTCTTTTATTTCTTTCTTTTTAATTATAACCTACGTGTTATAATTATACTTGTAATTATCACTTCTATAATATTTTCTTTCTTTTATAACCTACATGTTATAAATGTAAATGCAAGTGTCTCTTTTATATTCTAGTCTTTCTTCTTTTATTATGATACTAAATTCTCTATGACAGTCTTAGCTTGGGAGTACGTCCAACTGTCACAAATTACTTATCATAATAACTGCTTTAATTTTTACTATACTATCTGTGCAATAAATGCAGATCAAGTGACATTTTCTCTTCATTGTTTCAAGTCTTGTCAAATAATTAACTTGATTATCTATCTTCTTTAATTTCTTTAACGCTTCGTGTTATTATCTTTTATTCTGGGAAGTTGTTCTATTCTATTTGGTTGGCTTCAAAAACTATGCTAAAAATCGATTTCCATATTTTAGTACTAAATAATGCTATAAAAAATAACTCGAACCGTAAGATGTTTCTTTTATTATTTCTTTAATTTTTTTGTAATGCAAAATACAGTAATGTCTCTATTTTGTACTAATTCCATTTTTCTTACTTTAATTCTTGCAATTACATGTACGCTTTTTCTTAAATATTAATGTACGGAAATGTATTCCTTTTTCTAAAACAGCCAAGTAATTTATCACTAACTTCCAAATCAAGTTATTAGATTACCTTTTTTTAATTCATTTCTCTCATTTTAACATAATTTATAGTAAATTTCTTACTTTTAGGCTTATGCTTTTCTCTATAATTTTTAAGCCTAATATTACATATATTTAATTGGATTCCTTTATTTTTTCCATATAAATAACATTTAAATATAAGTACACTTCTCTTATAAACTTTACCATTTCAACATAACTAATTAGTAGAACTAATTACTGAAATAAATGCTGAATTAAATTTTTTACGGGAATCTAACGAAAACATATTTCATAAATGTAAGAGGGATATAATTTAAATCCACTCACCCTTCGTCCTTAGCTTTGCTCCATGGCCTTCCTAGTTCCCCTTCTAAGGCGTCTAATATTTTTATTGAAAAATATTCTCCCTAAAACTATTTTCTATTTAGGGTTTAGCCTCAGGCAATGAACCCAATTGGAAGAAAATCTGATTGTGAGAAAATAGCTTGGTCTAGGGTACTATTTATAATGGAGTTTGGGAATCTCAGACCATTTGATTTTTGGATTCAATCTGGTGCAACCACGTCACAGGCTCGTTGTGAATCGTTGGATCTAGAAAACAACGCTTCAGATCGCCCGAAAATCAAATTTTGTAACTTCGGGACATCGTTGGATTATTTCTCGTTCAGGGAAAATCGTGGGACCTATGTGTTTTGCAGGTCGACCCTTGTGCTTTGGTTGTTGACCTTTTGGTCGACTGGTAGAGTCTTACCCTTTTTTCCTTTAATTCTGATTTCTTATTCTCTTGTAACTTCTTTCTATTAACTCGGATTTCGACAAGTTATATATGGAAATTGATTAAAAAATGCCACGAACACAATGGTATAAGTTTCGAGGCCATATTCTAACAGTTCCAAAATGCTTATTTTCACTGTTTGTTGTTATTTGATTATTTAGTTATCTAAAAATGTGGGGTGTTACATTCTCTTACCCTTTAGTAAATTTCATCCCAGAAATTGGACAAGGGTAAAACGTTGTAATTCCTTGCCTCAATTTCATCCATTTTGTGTACATCCAATTTTTCGACCATCCGTGTCCTTATGCAAATTGTCATTCAACAAGGAATATTATATGCATGTACATGAATTTCTAAGCGGTACCTCATATATGAATGCTTTTATTTTTTTTGCACACATCCTAAATATACTTCCAATTTTTATATGAATGCAATCTTTTGAAAACTCAAAACATTTTTTTCATCCAATTTTTCTCATACTCCTACTGAATAGGGGCGTAGTTCAATGGATTTTATATTCAAATCCTACGAAACAACTTTTAATACTCAAATTTCATAAAAATATAATTTTTCGAACTTGATATCTTATGTTAGAAAGAAGGTATAAAACGGAAAAACCTCACATTTCACCGTTTCACTTTTGCACACCTCTTTCTCCGTACTTGGATGTTATACCGCTATTCTATAAAAATCTGTATTTTCTTTTCCAAGCATAGTTCACATAAGAAAACAAATTCTTTTTAAAATTTTCTATTTATGTTTCTATCGCTTTCTTTAAATTTTACTATTTTTCTTTAAGTTACTTTTATCTGCTCTTGCTTTTCTTTTAATATTTACATCGTATATTCTTATTCTCCTCTTGTGAACATCACAAAAAATGGGCATCATACTACTCATCACTGATTTACTATAATAGGAACTAAATGCTTATATGGGAGTACAGTCTTATAACTAAAAGAGAAAACAAGTCGTACTACAATGCGATACTAGATAGGTAACTATAGCAGCTAAACACAGCTATCATCTAGGTTAGGAGCATAGGACCATGTTCTCCCTGACACAGAAAGGTCATTCTCTAGGAATCCAAGTAACTCCTATGCTCCTCTTGCCGCCTATTACTCATTACTAACTTATGCCGTATTACTCAAGATAAATAAGATCCATTCATCTCTTCCATTCCATACTCAAAATGGAATAACCAGGTCTCATTAACTAAATGAATAAGGATTTCAATCTATGCAGTCTCTATCTAAAAAAACAACTAAGCTTGGGAAAATTTTCTTTTTACCTTTACCTTTCATTTTTCCCCCAACTAAGTCTACCTTTCCTAACCACGTGTGTCTTACCATCTTACTAATATCACTTCACTATTCTTCTATAGTCTACACACATAAAACAACATTCCTAGGTTCTCACTAGTGTCCTATACACTTTACGAGATCTTTTATTATTTCTACTAAAAGTAATCACTGCTATCTCCTACATAGCCTTACACTTTTCCTGTCACACCTAGAAAATGATTCCTATCTACTCCATATTTAAAAGTTTGGTTTGTTAATTATCATTTCATTTCAAAAATTAAAGCTTCTAAATTTTAGAACATCAAATCCCAAATTTTTTCCTTTAAAAGCTTTACTCTGATGTTTCTATTAAATTTAAAGGTACTTACTTAACATTTTATCTTTCTAGACTTGCCTCCTTACATCTCTTTGAATTTAAATTATTCCCCAAACCTAGAGGGGAAATGTAACAACTCTCATATTTGTTGATCTTATATTTAAGTATTTTATTTAAATATTTTATCGATACTCGGAATTTAGTCTAAAAAGCTACTTTTTGCATACGGTCGAATTAGGACTCGGTACCACTCCCATTGAGTTTAAAATACCGTTTGCGACCTTTTTGAGTATAAGCTTCGATATGTTTGGAGAAAGTTGAATTTTGCTACTTTTTGCTTAGGGCTTTGGTTTGGGCTGAGCCTAATAACCCCACTTACTAGCTCAGTTCCAATCTCCTCTCCTCTTCATTACTTCATAATTTCCTAAGACATTCTAGCTTCATCAAAAATGGGGGAAGAGAAAAAGAATTAGAAAATCCCAAGCCCTAGTTTCCATTAGCAAATCCATCTTCTTGCTCCAAACTCAAGTGAACCCATTGGTAAGCTCTTTCTTCTTCTTCTCCAACTCATTCTCTCTTTGATTTCAGAAATTTCCTAAACCTAATTTAGGAAATGTTTCTCTTTTAAGCTTAGATTGAAGCTTATTGGGTTGAATTTGAAGAGTGGTTGATTCTCCTTTGCTTTCAAGCTTCTTCTTCAATCGTTTGGGTTCAAAGGTGAGATTTTTATCTCACATCTATGCTTATATTTATCTTCGAATGTTAGGTATGAATTCCTAACACTTATTCGTGTGCATTTGCTTTTGGTTTGGATTGATTTGGAGAATATTCCAATTTTTGGTGTTTTGAGTTCAATTCGTTAAAAATACTAACTTTGATGTTTGAACATGTGTTTGGTGATGCATCGAGGAGCATATAGGGCCGGGTAGTTGATTGGCATAATCCCTTAGTGTCGTTGCTCGAGAGAATGCAATTTGATCGAGGTTGGACCTCAATTGGATGGACTGGGAGGGGACTGGCAACAGGTCTGGTCGACCGAGCCCTGCTGCCGGCCGACCGACCTGCTGCAAAGTGCATAAGCACTTCTCTGTTTAAGGTTCGGTCGATCGAGTACAGGGTTCGGCCGACCGACCTGCTTCCCGAGGAATTTTGAGAACAGGGTCCGGTCGACCGAGCTCTGTAGCCAGCCGACCGACCTGGTGCATTTTTGCCTATTTCGCCTAGTTGTTTGAATTTCCAACTTCAATCGATTCGTGTTGTTTCCTATGTGTTGTTATCATTTGTTATGACTTTGATGACTCCTTTTTAGGGATTTTTGAATATCCATTTTGATGGATTCTTTATCGGTTTCGTTGGATTTTTATTCACATCTTCGTATGTGAATTTTAGTGATTGAGTAATCCTACAATCTTCTTCGTGATTTGCCACTTTAAAAATATAAAGGTTTCTATACTAGTAGTAAATATCAAAACTCTTTCTTCAAATGATTTAACTCTATTTTAGTACAAAGCTCGTTTCTTAAACCGATTTCCAATCTATTAGTATATACAAACCTTTACCTCACTCGTATGAGAAATCTAATTAAACGACTTAGTAAAACGAGTGGTATGAAACGCTTGCGTTTACTTCGTCGGTTAATTCTTGGACTTGTTTGATTGAATCTCTTGTGACAATTTTCTAGTGGAGATCTACAATTTGTTCGTATGTATTTAAGTTAAGCTAGTGGTTATGGGACATGAAGCTAAGCTCATATATTTACTAGATTACTGTAATTGACACTTCTCGTTGATCATGACGATCATCTTTGTGATTTAGACTAGCATTGTGCGATGTCTCTTTGTCTGCGAGGGAGACTAAACCCCGTTTTGTGGAGTTTCGACTCAAATTGGTGGGGTAACAACCCATGGTCTTCGGGCCGTTTGTGGAGCTTCGGCTCAATTTGTGATGGTTAGCAACCATGGAATTAGCGTTCCTTTTGTGATACACGTGTTGGTGAGCTTTATGCTCCCGCTCGTGATAGGCCTTTTCCCCCCTTTGTGATTTCTAGATTTCTTGAGATGATTTCTAGAATTTGTGCTTCACCAATTTTCGTGATTTCCATTGATAAGCTTTATCGATATTTGTGCATTGGTGAATTTGTGCGTCATTGACTTTTGTGATTTCTGGATTTCATGTGTTGAATTCTGGAATTGGTGTGTCATTGACTTTTGTGATTGACATTGATATTATCGTCAATATTTAGGGTTTGGTGAACTAAATTAGGAGTATGACATTTCTGTGATTCTTGTGTAGATTTTGTGACATTGAATAATCCCTTGATGATTTTCAACTGCTTATATATATATATATATCACAGCTTGGCATTGTGATTATTATGTGTTTAGTCATATCTCTTATTCTATATCGTTTCATCCGATATTTATAGTTAGACTGATCCGTTTATTATTTTCTTATCAAATAATACTCGGGTCAGACCGAGATGTTTCAGGTGCTTCTGCTTAACTTTGCATCCGGGATTACCTCCTTGACTTTTGGTTAACTACTTAGATTAGTAGTTTTTGTTGTATACATTTGAGATATAGACTCCATAATGTATACTTATTCTTTTGTGTAGTTCTTGTAACTATTCTTTTGTGTTATTGCGGATCTTTTTAGACCGCTACTCTGATTTACACTTTCATGTGTTAGTTATTCATTCACATCTTCTTCCGCCTTTGTGATGTGAATTATCTGTGACTGATTTATGTTATGTTTATTTCTATATTTGTTTCTGAAGATATTACAGCCACTGTGTAGTAGCTTTGAGTTTGTGTCGGTATGTCGGATTTCCTTATACTATCTGACATATCGATGCTAGCGCAAAGCAATTACACGGATGGTCGCTCCTCAACAGCCTTATTCTCCGTGCTAGTTGACAGCATTCACCGTAATGTTCTTGGCTAGCGTGGGTATAGAGGTGGGGCATCACAGCTTGGTATCAGAGCGAAACTTCAGAACAATATGGAATATTATAACAAGGATCATCGTCCTAGGTCCATCTTAGGAGTCGTGCTTTAGGATTTAATTCGAGTCTTCGTGCCGATTCATCCTATTTTCCTTATGATTCCTTGTTTTATCTATCAAGATTTCTTGATAGTTATTTGGTGAATAATTTTTTTCTTCTTCTTCTTTCTTTCTAAAGGAAGAGAAATGTCTAGACCAGGCCGTCCCAGAGCGTACCGTCTAGTGTTCCACCCCAGGATGGAGTTTTTATGACTGCTCAACAGCTTCTTGATTTAGTGACAAATGCTCAAGCAGCTGGAGCTAACCCGGAACGTACTCACCCAAAGTCGGGATTTGCACGCTTGTGCAACGATTACACTAATTTGGGTGGGGAGCCATTCAAAGGCTCCGAAACTATTATTGAAGTACAGGCTTGGCTAAGGTCATGCGATCGAATCTTTTCTCGCATGAATCTTATTGACCTTCACCGAGTTCAGGTGGTCTCTAGTATGCGCCAAGAAAGAGCATTGGACTGGTACGAACTTCTTATTTCTGAGATTAATGAAGCGGATCTCTCCTGGGAGCAATTCCGGGAACGCTTCGAGTTGAAATTTGTACCAGAAGCAGAGAAAGTGACATTGGCTCGACGATTTATAGACCTTGTTCAAGGTGAGTCCTCCGTGATTGATTACGTCGCCTCCTTCGAGTCGCTTTCCAAATATGGGGTTGAATACATCAACACCCCTTTAAAGAAGAACCAGAGTTTCGTCTATGGCTTAAACAAAAATCTAAAGAAGCCATTACTTCTAAATTTAGAAGTTTCTGTCGACCAACTCATTGATATCGCTCTTCGCCTTGAAGAGGCGGATAGGGAGAATGATGTTGAAGTGGTGGGTTCCAAACCAAACTTCAACAACAAGAAAAGGCCAAACAAATTCAAAGGCCCTTATCCCAATAAGAAAGGGAAACAAGCAACCCCTGTGGCAAAGACTTCTTCCTTTGGTCGGGGGGAATGCTATAATTGTGGTTCAAAGGACCATTATGCGAACAAGTGCCCAAAGTCTCTTGTCGCTACTGCAAGGTTCCCGGTCATGTTATATCTTCATGCCCCAAGCTTCAGGGCAGGAAGGAGGGAAAGCTTAATGTTGCTCAAGCCCCTGGCAACACGTCTTGTGGCCAAGGTATTTCTCATTCTATCCTTGATGGAATTATTTTATTTCGTGATCATCCTATTCGAGTTCTTTTTGATACGGGTGCGTCCCATTCTTTTATATCAAAAGAACTTGTTGATACTTTTTCTTTGGATGTTTTGTGTTTAATGACTTCTTTGAGAATTGCGAATCCGGTTGGTGGATCCGCAACAATCAGTTTATTGTGTAAAGATGTCGAGATTATTTTGTGTAGTTTTTCTTTCCTAGCCGATTTGCATGTCATGCGTTATTTAGGCTTTGGAATAATTTTGGGAATGGATTGGCTTAACCGTTATGAAGCTCATATCCTATGTCCTGAGCGGACTATTCATCTTCGACATCCTCAATCTGTTAAGCAGATTTCTATTAATCTTAAAGGTTCAGATTCCAGCTTGGTTCCATCTTTATATTCTTTAAATCCTCGTGATGACGATGATGATGATGAGGGTGATATTATTTCTCTTATTCACGTCGTTCGTGAATTTTCCGACATATTCGAGCCCGTTTTTGGATTACCACCTAAGCGAGCAATTGAGTTCAGAATTAATCTCATTCCGGGAGCTCAACCTATCACTCTCCCTCCTTATCGTATGTCCTATAAAGAAAATGAGGAGATGCGTAAACAATTATCCGAATTGGAGACGAAGCAATTTATTCGCTCTAGTTCCTCGCCTTGGGGAGCTTCGGCTATTTTCGTGAAGAACTCCGATGGTACACTTAGGCTTTGCGTTGACTACCGCAAGCTTAATGATCTTACTATCAAAAATAAGTATCCTTTACCTCGGATTGATGATCTATTCGATCAACTTAGTGGTGCTAGAGTCTTTTCACAATTAGACTTAGCTACTGGATTTCATCAGCTTCATATTGCTGAGGATAGTATTCCTTTGACATCGTTCCGTACTCGTTATGGATCTTATGAATGGTTTGTTATGCCATTTGGGTTGACGAATGCTCCAGCTTATTTCGTTGACCTTATGAATCGAGTTTTCAAAGATTTTCTCGACCGGTTTGTTCTCATCTTTATTGATGATATTCTTGTGTATTCTAAAACCGAGGAGGAGCATGAAAAACATCTTCGGATTGTGTTGGAAACTCTTAGGAGTAATCAATTAAAAGAAAAATTTTCTAAATGCCATTTTTGGCAATCTAGTGTGAAGTTTCTCGGTCATATTATATCCGAATCCGGAATTTCAGTAGATCCTTCAAAGATTGAAGCGATTCAAGATTGAAAGAGACCGGAGAACGTGACGGAGATTCGTAGTTTTCTTGGATTGGCGGATTATTACCGTCGGTTCATTAAAGACTTTTCTAAAATTTTCGTCCCACTTACTGGCTTAACAAAGAAAGGTGTTAAATACATTTGGTCGGACAAATGTGAAGCTTCTTTTCAAAAATTAAAAGAACTTCTTTCTAATTCTCCTATTCTTGTTATTCCCGAGGGGAATCAAGATTTCGTTGTTTATACCGATGCTAGTCGCATTGGTTTGGGTGTCGTTCTTATGCAAAGAGAACATGTTATTGCTTATGCTTCTAGGAAATTGAAGCCTGCTGAGACTAGATATGCCACTCATGATTTAGAGCTCGCGGCTATTGTTTTTGCTCTTCGGATTTGGCGTCATTATCTTTTAGGAGAGAAATTTGTTCTTTATACCGATCATAAATCCTTGAAGCATTTATTCTCTCAAAAGGAACTTAATTTGCGTCAACAGCGTTGGCTCGAATTTCTTGCACCATATGATCTTGATATTCTTTATACTCCCGGTAAGGGTAATCGTGTCGCCGATGCCCTTAGCCGTAAACAACAAGCTGTTGTTTCTATGATGATATCCGAATGGAATGATCTCGAGATTTTATCCACTTGTGAAATTCGAGACCGTGTTTCCGATTTATGTTTATCTCTTGTTTTATGTAGCCTTGAGGCTCATCCTTCTCTTTTAGACCGCATTCTTGAAGCTCAAAGGCTAGATCCTGAATTGGCTCTACTTGGCCAAAATATTAAGGATAAGATTAATATTGAAAGTTTGAAAGACTTTGATATTGATTTTCGTGGCGGCATTCGAAAATTTGGTAGACTTATCGTACCAATTATTGGTGATCTTCGTAAAGATATTTTAGAATATTCCCATCATTATAAATTTACCATTCATCCCGGTAGTAGTAAAATGTACGCGGATATGAAGCGACTTTATTATTGGGAGGGAATGAAACTTGACATCGCTAACTTCGTTAAGCGTTGCATGACTTGCCAACTCGTCAAGGCTGAACATCAAAGGCCTGGTGGGTTATTGCAACCTTTAGAAATTCCAATTTGGAAGTGGGACCAAATTTCCATGGATTTTATAGACGGCCTTCCCCGTTCTCGTTCGGGTCATGATAGTTTATGGGTGATCGTTGATAGGCTTATTAAATCGGCCCATTTTATTCCCGTTCGATCTAACCGAACCGTTCCACTTTTGGCCAAACTCTTTGTTAAAGAGATTGTTAAATTACATGGAGTTCCTACTTCTATTGTTAGTGATCGTGATCCATTGTTTACTAGTGGATTTTGGAAGAGTCTTCAAAAAGCTTTGGGAATGAAGCTTAATTTTAGCACCGCTTATCATCCTCAGTCCGATGGACAAACCGAGCATGTGAATCAAACTCTTGAAGATCTTCTTCGTGCTTGTGTGCTTGATTTCGGTGGAAGTTGGGAAGATCATATTTCACTTGTTGAATTTTCCTATAATAATAGCTTCCAATCTAGTGTTGGTATGGCACCTTTCGAGGCACTCTATGGAAGGCCATGCCGATCTCCTTCTTGTTGGCTTGAGGCCGGTGAGAAGCTGGTTTTAGGTCCAAATTTTATTCGTGATTCCACAGAAAAGATTGAACTTATTCGACATAGGATGAAAGAAGCCCAGAGTAGACAAAAATCCTATGCCGATAACCGAAGAAGGATGTTAGAATTTTCTGTGGGGGATCTTGTGTTCATTCGTGTTTCACCTATGAAGGGTGTTGTACGTTTCAGTCGATCGGGAAAATTAGCGCCTCGATATATTGGGTCATTTCCTATCACTGAACGTATTGGTTCCATGGCTTATCGCCTTTTATTACCGGCTCAGTTTTCTACTATCCATGACGTGTTTCACGTTTCTCAACTTCGGAAGTGTCTTCGAGATTCCGATTCTGTTCTTGAGCCCGGTGTTGTGGAAGAAATTGAAGTTTCGCCTAATTTAACTTATGAGCAGCATCCTATTCGAATTATTGCTTCGGAGGTCAAGCGTCTTCGAAATAAAGATGTTCCTCTTATGAAAGTTCAATGGTCTTCAAATCCTAAGGATTGTTCTTGGGAGTCTAGAGAGTTCATAGAGCGAACACATCCGGACTTACTTTCTCGTGCTCTTTGAGGTGAACTTCTTATTTCACATTTCTTTTGTGTTGAATATGCTTTTATGGTTGTTACTTTATATTCTCTTCTTGAATATTGCGTGGACGCAATTTCTTTAAGGAGGGGAGTCTGTAACAACCCGCATATTTGTTGATTTTGTATTTAAATATTTTATTTAAATATTTTATCGATACTCGGAATTTAGTCCGAAAAGCTACTTTTTGCATACGGTCGAATTAGGACTCGGGACCACTCCCATTGAGTTTAAAATACCGTTTGCGACCTTTTTGAGTATAAGCTTCGATATGTTTGGAGAAAGTTGAATTTTGCTAATTTTTGCTTAGGGCTTTGGTTTGAGCTGAGCCCAATAACCCCACTTACTAGCTCAGTTCCAATCTCCTCTCCTCTTCATTACTTCATAATTTCCTAAGAAATTCTAGCTTCATCAAAAATGGGGGAAGAGAAAAAGAATTAGAAAATCCTAAGCCCTAGTTTCCATTAGCAAATCCATCTTCTTGCTGCAAACTCAAGTGAACCCATTGGTAAGCTCTTTCTTCTTCTTCTCCAACTCATTCTCTCTTTGATTTCAGAAATTTCCTAAACCTAATTTAGGAAATGTTTCTCTTTTAAGCTTAGATTGAAGCTTCTTGGGTTGAATTTGAAGAGTGGTTGATTCTCCTTTGCTTTCAAGCTTCTTCTTCAATCGTTTGGGTTCAAAGGTGAGATTTTTATCTCATATCTATGCTTATATTTATCTTCGGATGTTAGGTATGAATTCCTAACACTTATTCGTGTGCATTTGCTTTTGGTTTGGATTGATTTGGAGAATATTCCAATTTTTGGTGTTTTGAGTTCAATTCGTTAAAAATCCTAATTTTGATATTTGAACATGTGTTTGGTGATGCATCGAGGAGCATATAGGGCCGGGTAGTTGACTGGCATAATCCCTTAGTGCCGTTGCTCGAGAGAATGCAATTTGGTCGAGGTTGGACCTCAATTGGATGGACTGGGAGGGGACTGGCAACAGGTCCGGTCGACCGAGCCCTGCTGCCGGCTGACCGACCTGCTGCCAAGTGCATAAGCACTTCTCTGTTTAAGGTTCGGTCGACCGAGTACAGGGTTCGGCCGACCGACCTGCTTCCCGAGGAATTTTGAGAACAGGGTCCGGTCGACCGAGCTCTGTAGCCGGCCGACCGACCTGGTGCATTTTTGCCTATTTCGTCTAGTTGTTTGAATTTCCAACTTTAATCGATTCGTATTGTTTCCTATGTGTTGTTATCATTTGTTATGACTTTGATGACTCCTTTTTAGGGATTTTTGAATATCCATTTTGATGGATTCTTTATCGGTTTCGTTGGATTTTTATTCACATCTTCGTATGTGAATTTTAGTGATTGATTGTTCCTACAATCTTCTTCATGATTTGTCACTTTAAAAATATAAAGGTTTTTATACTAGTAGTAAATATCAAAACTCTTTCTTCAAATGATTTCAACTCTATTTTAGTACAAAGCTCGTTTCTTAAAGCGATTTCCAATCTATTAGTATATACAAACCTTTACCTCACTCATATGAGAAATCTAATTAAACGACTTAGTAAAACGAGTGGTATGAAACGCTTGCGTTTACTTCGTCGGTTAATTCTTGGACTTGTTCGATCGAATCTCTTGTGACAATTTTCTAGTGGAGATCTACAATTTGGTCGTAAATATTTAAGTTAAGCTAGTGGTTATGGGACATGAAGCTAAGCTCATATATTTACTAGCTTACTGTAATTGACACTTCTCGTTGATCATGACGATCATCTTTGTGATTTAGACTAGCAATGTGCGATGTCTCTTTGTCTGCGAGGGAGACTAAACCCCGTTTTGTGGAGTTTCGACTCAAATGGGTGGGGTAGCAACCCATGGTCTTCGGGCCGTTTGTGGAGCTTCGGCTCAATTTGTGATGGTTAGCAACCATGGAATTAGCGTTCCGTTTGTGATACACGTGTTGGTGAGCTTTATGCTCCCGTTTGTGATAGGCCTTTTCCCCCCTTTGTGATTTTTGGATTTCTTGAGATGATTTCTAGAATTTGTGCTTCACCAATTTTCGTGATTTTCATTGATAAGCTTTATCGATATTTGTGCATTGGTGAATTTGTGCGTCATTGACTTTTGTGATTTCTGGATTTCGTGTGTTGAATTCTGGAATTGGTGTGTCATTGACTTTTGTGATTGACATTGATCGTATCGTCAATATTTATGGTTTGATGAACTAAATTAGGAGTATGACGTTTCTGTGATTCTTGAGTAAATTTTGTGACATTGAATAATCCCTTGATGATTTTCAACTGCTTATATATACCACAGCTTGGCATTGTGATTATTATGTGTTTAGTCATATCTCTTATTCTATATCGTTTCATCTGATATTTATAGTTAGACTGATCCGTTTATTATTTTCTTATCAAATAATACTCGGGTCAGACCGAGATGTTACATGTGCTTCTGCTTAACTTTGCATCCGAGATTACCTCCTTGACTTTTGGTTAACTACTTAGATTAGTAGTTTTTGTTGTATACATTTGAGATATAGACTCCATAATGTATACTTATTCTTTTGTGTAGTTCTTGTAACTATTCTTTTGTGTTATTGCGGATCTTTTTAGACCGCTACTCTGATTTACACTTTCATGTGTTGGTTATTCATTCACATCTTCTTCCGCCTTTGTGATGTGAATTATCTGCGACTGATTTATGTTATGTTTATTTCTATATTTGTTTCTGAAGATATTATAGCCACTGTGTAGTAGCTTTGAGTTTGTGTCGGTATGTCGGATTTCCTTATACTATCTAACATATCGATGCTCGCGCAAAGCAATTACACGGATGGTCGCTCCTCAACAGCCTTATTCTCCATGCTAGTTGACAGCATTCACCGTAATGTTCTTGGCTAGCGTGGGTATAGAGGTGGGGCGTCACAGGAAAACTTACAAATTCTAAGTTCAAAACTTATTCCTCTTTTCCTTTTAAAGACCTTTACAACTTTCCATAAAAAACTTGGATTTTTAAATTTAACTCTATACTATGTTTTTCTCTTCCAAAAAGTTATTTACTTTTTCACCAAACCATTTGTCATTAAAACATGCCCTTCTTGTCCTTAAAACATTTTTTTCTTGACTTTCAAAAATGTCCTCACATGTTTTCAAAACATCTTCTTTTCATCGACTTTCAAATTTACAAAAAATAGAGTAAATAAGAACAATTATTTTATCAAAAATCCCTTAACTTTCATACTTTTCCAATTACCTAACCTTGGAGGAGTACCTAACTTGCTACAAATGGAGACTTTCTACAAAGAAAAGCAACCAATGCGCATAATCAGTGGAAAAATATGAAATTTCCATTGCTTAGCTTTCCTACTAAGGCTCTCTATAATATCTCTCCTAACTAATACTGTCTCTAATTATTACACTTCTTATTACAGCTAATGATACAATACTTTAATGTATTGGAACTACTTTCTCTTATGAGAAACCATTATCGCTAAAACCTTCTATGAATCCTTTAAAAGAGGATTTCATGTTTATGTGAAATTACGAGGAATTTTTTTTATATTTTATTTAATAGGCTATACGAAATATGGTGCGTTCCATACATTGTACATATCTTTTACGTATTCCTTGTAACTTGCACAAAACATCTTTATCTATGATTTGGTTTCATTAAAGATTATATCATTATTCATTTCTGTAACATCCCGCATTTTTGTAAGCTTTAAATCGACGATAAAATACACATATCAGACTTAAACCGTACAGAAGGGAGGATTGTTATGGGGTAAATAAGAAAAGCAGAGAAATAAAAAGAACCAAATAGAATCTTACAGCGGAACGATAAAATATAATACTTAAATATACAGTTCATGAAGATGTTTTACAAAATATTCGATTATAATTATACAATACATATCAGAGCTACACATACCAGAGAATAATAAATAATGCAGCGGAATAGTATGAATGTAGTGGAATACTATAAATAATATTAATACAAATCTTCATCATCGTCCTCCAGGGATAAAGTCTTCGAATTCTGAAATGCTCAGACTGACTCAAGCGAATTGAAAAGACAACACACATGAGTCGGAACTAAAAGATCTTATATAAGTTAAATCAACGGTAAATAATATGAGTAAAATGGCATCAGAGACGTTTATGGGATTTGACATCTCCTATCCAGTCTGTGACGTGAGTGCAGTAACTTAAGAGGTGCTTGGGATTCACATCTCCTAAGGATCCGTTGAACTATCTACTATGTAGTAACATTTCTCTATTATAATAATGTCTAATAGTAAAATAATCTTACTTTTTAATAGCGTTACGGGGTTACCCACGTAGTCCTTACCACAAAATAGTCCTAGTAGTCCATCCAGTATCAACGCATATTCAGTTCGGGAGGCTACCCTAAATACTACACGGGCTATGGGAGAAAAACAAACTCGTACAAGGCACGCTAGGGTAGGTGACATGACACATAAAGCAACGCCAGGGTAGATATATCAATTACGCACATGGACTGGTGGTAACGCGTAGAGCGCAGCTACCGCCCACCTTGAGCCACACCCCCGAATAAAATAAAAATAAAAAATGGCCACACAATCAATCTAAAAGTTAGAGTATAATATTGAAGGGATGTGTCCGATCAGAGTAATGACCTCATTGGCCCGAGATCGCTCCTGTTTTAGCCACCTTATGCCAACTCACGGGAGTTGGGTCCACGTATATACCTCAAAGGAACGTTGCCACCATCCTACTTCATTCTGGAATCTCCTCCGCGTACACTGTTGTTAAAGTGGTTTTTGGAGTTGGCAGAGAGTATGACAACTTCCAATCTCGGTCTCTTTAACAACCAACCGTTATTATAACACCGCAGTCATTTCAAAATAATTTATGCTTCAAAACTAGAATATAATATCCCATTCAAAACCAAACAAATATGATATCATTTTCGCTTTAAAAACCAAATCAATATGATATCATTTTTATAAAACCCAGATCGATATAATATCATTTTTATTTCAAATTTATCCTTTTCCCAAAATCATAGCATTTTCAAATCATAATACCTTGAAACCCATAACCTTGAAACATAACTTCCAATACTTAAAAGGTTTAATTTTAAATTATTGTGTATGATAAATTATCTTCTTTAATTTCAACAATCAATTCCAAATACAGTTTTG
Organism: Allium cepa; assembly: GCA_030765085.1. Lineage (NCBI taxonomy): Eukaryota > Viridiplantae > Streptophyta > Magnoliopsida > Asparagales > Amaryllidaceae > Allium > Allium cepa. The sequence continues at coordinate 835,789,861 of CM060941.1, forward strand.
AATCCCCAAATAAACCATTTCAATTTTCATATATTTCAAAGCTTTAAATATTCCACCATTTCAAAACTAATTCTTTGATAATCCCATGGACATCAAATTCAATTACTGTTATTTAGATTTGAAATGTTTACGTAATAAATCCAATATCATTTAAGAAAACTTTTAACTTCACATAACTAGATATTCTTTCAATTTATTTAACTTGATATATTCATTTAAATCAAGTTTATATTCATTTAAATCACTCTAAACCAATTCAAGTTATAAGAATCATACCATTTAAAATCTCAATTTTATTTAAATTTCAAATCAAATTTATTCGAGTGTAATTCTTAGATAATTCAATTCAAACCAATTTCATATTTATCTTCCAACTTAATTTTTATTAAAGTCATTAAAAATTCTATATATACAATATCTTAAACAGGTACTTAACCATATAATATAAAAATATCAAACTCCATTACTAAACTTATTTATATTAAACAAATTTATGCATAGCTTAAATTCAAGAATTTAACTATATATATATATATAAAATAATATTTATATAATATCAAATTTTAATATTTATTAAACCGTATATTTCTTTCCAAAACCATAGAAATCAATTTCAATTTGTTTTTATATATGTAGACCACGGTGTCTGTATATAATTTTTTATCCTTTGATACAGATATTTATCATTTCAATCCACAATTTAACACATAAATACGGTTATATATCATCTCAAACCGCAATCCCGAAAAAATAAAAATGCATAACAACTTGCAGTTTATAACAACATAAAGTACAACATCCATTCATCCAATATCAATCGTCAACCATTTATCACAATCATCATCCAATCCAAACAATAACATCAATATATAACATATAATAAATAACAGGTATTTACTGGCAGTTCATATTCAATAATAAATTAAATAACGATTTAATTGGCAGTTTATATGCAATAATAAACTAAATAACAATTTAATTCAATAAATTCAATTTAACTGGGATGATGATTAAAAATATGCCAAACTGTCATAAATAAATTTGTAATCACATCAAAAATTAATTTAACACACACAAGAAATTTTAGAAGTTGTGAGTGGGTTAAAACACTCACCTTTATACGAATATGAAAATAATAGACTTCTAATCAATAGCTTCGCTCTATGTTTCCTTGGTCTCCTTCTTGATTGCTAGCTTTGTTCCGTAATTTTTCTTTTATTTTGATTTACTTTAATTTCCCTTCCTATTATATTAATATATATACACACATATATGTATGTATTTATGTATTTTTTTAAAAGGTTTGAAAAAAAGAAGATTTGAAAAAGAAGAATTGAAAAGGAAAAGGATTAAAATAAGAAGAACTGAAAATGGAAGAGAAGATCAAGATTTGAAAAGAAAGAAGAAAGTTTGAATAGAATAAAATTTGAAGACGAAGAATATTTGAAGAGGAAGGAAAAATTAAAATGAGAGATAATAATGAAATTTGAAGGAAAAAAAGAGAAGAAAGAAGATTAGAAAAAAGGATGGGGTTTCGTTTGCATCATATCTTATTTATAAGGGTAGAGTTAGGTTTAGGGCCAAGAGATTTGAAAAGAGAGGCCGCTATTAATTAGAAATAAATGAAATGATGTTACAGGAAAATGTAGTTGGAAAATGAACGAAAAAAGAAAGTAAATATGAGCAAATTTGGTATTGAAATATAGTAAATATGAACAACATTTTTAAAAGTAGCAAGTATTAAAAAGAGGTAATTATTAATTAGAAAGGAAATGAATGGACCAACTCTATACTGTAAATAAATTTTTAGAATTCAAATTTCAAAACAATCATTCACTTAATTAATTTTGTTAACCCTAAACGTACCATAATTAACATCCTTTAAAGATTTAATTAACACACAATAAAGAAAAATAAATTCTCTACACAAATTTATGTCATAAATTAAAAGAATATACAGAATTAAGAACTTTTCATTTCTCGCTCTTTGTGATTAGATTGGAAATTAAACAAATATGTTAACATTTCGATTGAATGTTTTACTAGGAATGCATTAACATGCATTTAAAAATATGATAGCATAAGCAAGGTAATATAAACAGGTGCATAATATATATATGTACATCTTTACCGCCACTTATAGTTTACATTCATAAATAAAAGGTATGAAAATAATCCACATAAGGAGGCAATGAATGTAAGAGTAAATTAGAAAAGTGAAGATGACAAGGTAAGTTATGTTGCAATTAAAATCTAATTGAAAAGGAAATAGTCAAGTGTAAATCTGTTTTACCCCTTTTGTCATCTCCTATTAACATTTAATTTAATAACGTATGAGATTTCAAATCTAAGTAATCCTTTCTTTTTAATGATCTAATTGGATCAAAAACATAATTTTAAATTTAGGTATAAACGTATATGCAATAAACTAGCATTAAATTTTGAAACGTGAACTGGTTTAGTTGGAAATAAATCACCCAATCTAAATTTATTTCAATATATGTTTACAATTAACGTCTTTCTACTTTTTAATTAAAAGATTCCAATCACATTAATTGTCATATTATGAATAAAATTAATATTACTTCCGATTATTACTTTAATTTACATTAATAAAACGTTAAATTAAGATCTGTTGTAATTGATTACCAAAGTTTATTTAACACATTAAATAAATAAACAACCTATATTAATTGTCACCTATTTGCTTTTACTTACATTTAAAATTTTGTTACGTATCAACCCAGGTTATTATTCCATATATAACACTAATTTTATTCCATTACTATTTATGATACCCTTGCATTACATACTTCAATATTTCCATTTTCATCTTTATTTCAATTGCATAATATTTAATTCTAATTGCTACAATAATTACACTTATTAAAAATTAGATTTCAATGGAATGATTTGTTTGTCTTTCATTACACCACTATATTCAAATATCCATCTTTCCTTTGTATTAACTACTATTTCCATTTTATATATTTGCCAAATATGTACATTAATTATGATTTATATTCTCAATTAATTTATTTACTTGGTTTCATACTTTTATTACATTAATTACTACTTTATAAATTAATTTATGTTTCTATTAAATTTACTTTCACACTTTCCACTATTATATTAATTATCATTAAATTAATATTTAATTACCCTTATTTGTAATTGGTAAATTAACTGGTAACAACTACCATTTCTCACCATTATCCCTTTATAATACTTGTATGTTTATTCTTCACAAACAATTTCCATCTATCATATTATTTCACACATTAATACAATAATTACATTGTTTTTATTCTATTCCATTTATAACTAAGTCATAACATTTAAATTATTTTATTTAATTGGCATGTTCATTCAAGTTCATTAATTATTAACTTGCATTAACATATTTCCTTAATTTACATCCAATTACTGTTAACAATGTGTTATTTCATTAATTACTTCAATAGTTACCTTTATTTTCTCATATTCAATTTATATCCGGGTATAACACTTTCACTACTTCGTTTATTAGAATTTTATTCAAATTACTAATAACTAGTTTTAATTACCACTACTATATTTCATTCTTAACATTTACTTTAATATAAATTATAATTTTTTTATTTCTTTCTAAATTTAATTATGAAAATCTCAGTTATTTAACAAATTTAATTATTGAATTTTACGGGTCGTTACACTCTTCCCCTCTCAAAACTTTTCATCCCCGAAAAGGAAAAAGAAGGGGAAAAGAAGAATTAAGAAATCAATATATCTTACTTAAAATATTTAATTTATAAACAAATAAATTTACAAAATTAATTAATTTAAATAAAATATACTAATTTATAACCATTAAATCTTTTATACTCAAATTAATTAAGTTTGGAAAACTTTTTTTTTCTTAAAAGTTTTTTGTAAGTCCAAAATTTATGGAAAATTTCGGCAGAGTCTCCTTTGAATGGAGAGACACGGGAGAAAGTATAATATCAATTATAAGAATATATAACATATATTTTCCAAATAATATATCCCAACATGGAAAATACAATATAATAACGTTAAAAAACCGTAATCCGAGAACGTACCTATTTGTCGTGTAATTTACGCTTAATTATGAAACCAAAAGTAGTAGCAATTGCTTCCATAACCTGCATTTCACTTATATAATCCAAAAGAGTCAATAATTATGTAAAATGAAATGTTTAACTTGTTTCAACCATTAACAACCAAATCAATATAAACAACAATCACTTGCAATCACAACATACAACCACCATATGAAGCTAATAGAATCAACCATCCATAGCATATGAACAAATAGTTGTTCAGGTTTAAAAACTTTAAATCATACAGAATGGAGAGTAAACTATTAAGTGCACCATTTACTCAACATTCTTAGATGAAACTAAACAGATTTTTCATACATCCAAACAAATTTAAAGTATCCTTACCCAAACAACCATAAACCAAAACAAACAACAAATCCAAACAATAACTTAGGTTCATTCTTATTAATTTCATTTCATACTATTTGTTGTTTTGATTTCTTTTCTTCCATATAATGATTTATCCTTTAAATTTACATTTATTTCTTGCAAATTTCAATCTCCATTCATTCATTTATTTTTTAATGTCATTTATTTATTTATTTATAGTATTCATGTGCAAATCAATTACTTAGCATGTTAATACACTGACATAAGTCTACCATCATATATTTATTGTATTCATCTTTTCCACTTATTTTATTTATAAATAGCTTCAACCATTTACTCAAGTTTATTATCATTTGTTTATAATACTTACCTTCCTTTTCTATTACATTAGTAGCATTTCAATTATACTTAAGTCCATAACAACTAGACCATTAAATTCTTATTTATACAAGAATTTCAATAAATACTTTTCATTGCTTCAAGTTTTACTTGTAAAATTTCCCACTATATTTTCTTTTAACATTTTAGCTTTTTTGTAGTTGGTAAGTTATATATATGTTAATGAATGCAATTGAAAATTATACAAGTTTACCTCATTTCTTTTAATTTAATTAAATGTTCAATAATTATATCTTTTGTTTATAAGTTACAAATTTCAACTTTCTTGAAATTTCATTTATAACCTATCATTTACTCTTTTATTTTCATTTAGAGGTTTCAATTATCAGTTGAATTTCATTTCACTACACTAATTGAACTATTAATTAATGGAAACTTAAGAACTAAATACCGGGTTAAATTTCAAATCATTTTAAAATAATAAATTAAAAGTATATACTTACAGTTTATATATCCAATTATATTTAAAACAATTTAAAATTTATATTTGTTTATCAAAATAAACCTGCAGTAAAACAACTACAATGGCATTCCCACTACGAAACTCAAAAATGAATATCGATGATGCGTACACTCATCACCGAAATTATTTTCCAGTGACAGAGAGGGAAGTACATAACTCATCACTTCCAAAATTTCAATAAAACAATTCTTTCAAATCATATCGAAATATTTATATCAGAAATACTTCTAAATAATATTATTATTATATTCCAAAATCATTCGAAAGAGATTTTCATAACCCCGAAACTAAGTTCTAAATTTTCGATTTCATTTATTTAATTTTAAAATCCTACTTTACTAATATTTATAGATTACACTACCTAACAACCAATATATTACAACCAAATATAACCTTTATAAAAAATTTATTTTATATATAGAAAATATAATAGGCAAAATTATTTCATTCACCTATATTCAAAATAAATATTATGTCGGTTTGCCCTATTAAGTGTTTAGAAATCCCTATTGTTTCATAGCTCCCATGCATCAACCAAAATTTATAAGTACAAGACGAAACAAATTAACACAATATTAAAACCTTTTTATAACACTAACAAATACGCTCTCTCATATATATACACTCAGCGACTCATCATAGGGTATTACAACCCTATTGATAAAGAGTCAGACCCCACAAAGCTAAGGTTCATCGCTAAACCGAAGCTCTGATACCAGATGTAACATCCCGCCTTTTTGTAAGCTTTACATCGACGCTAAAACACATACGTCAGACTTAAACCATATAGAAGGGTGGATTGTTATGGGGTAAATAAGAAAAAGCAGAGAAATAAAAAGAACAAAACAGAATCTTGCAGCGGAACAATAAAATATAATAATTAAATATATAGTTCATGAAGCTGTTTTACAAAATATTCGATTATACTGATACGATACATATCAGAGTTACACATACCAGAGAACAATAAATAATGTAGCGGAATAGTATGAATGTAGTGGAATACTATAAATAATATTAATACAAATCTTTGTCATCGTCCTCCGGGGATAAAGTCTTCGAATCCTGAAATGCTCGGACTGACCCGAGCGAATTGAAAAGACAAAACATTCGAGTCAGAACTAAAAGATCTTGTGAAAGTTAAATCAATGGTAAATAATATGAGTGGAATGACGTCAGAGATGTTTACGGGATTTGTCATCTCCTATCCAGTGTCTAACGTGAGTGCAGTAACTTAAGAAATGCTCGGGATTCACATCTCCAAAGGATCCGTTAGACTATCTACTATGTAGTAATATTTCGCTATTATAATAATGTCTAATAGTAAAATAAACTTACTTTTTAATAGCGTTAAGGGGTTACCCATATAGCCCTTACCATGAAATAGTCCCGGTAGTCCATCCAGCATCAGCGCATTTCTAGATCGGGAGACTACCTTAAATACTCCACGGGCTATGGGAGAAAAACAAACTCGTATAAGGCACGCTAGGGTAGGTGACATGGTACACAAGGCAATGCCAAGGTAGATATACTAATTACGCACACAGGCTGGTGGTAACGCGTAGCGCGCAGCTACCGCCCACCTCGAGCCACGGCCCTAAATCAAAAAAATCAAAAGTGGCCACCGAATCAATCCAAAAGTCAGAGTATAATATCGACGCAATGTGTCCGCTCAGAGGAATGACATCATTGGCCAGAGATCGCTCCTGTTTTAGCCAAATTTTGCCAACTCACGGGAGTTGGGTCCACATATATACCTCAAAGGAACGTCGCCACCATCCTACTTCATTCTGAAATCTCGTCCGCGTACATGGTTGTTAAAGTAGTTTTTGGAGTTGGTAGAGGGTATGACAACTTTCGATCTCGGTCTCTTTAACAACCAAACGTTATTATAACACCGCGGTCATTTCAAAATAATTTATACTTCAAAACCAGAATATAATATCCCTTTCAAACCATACAAATATGATATCATTTACACTTTAAAAACCAAATCAATATGATATCATTTTTATAAAACCCAAATCAATATAATATTATTTTTATTTCAAATATATCCTTTTCCCAAAATCATAGCAATTTCAAATCATAATTCCTTGAAACCCATAACTTTGAAAAATAACTTCCAATACTTAAATGGTTTAATATTAAATTACTTTATATAATAAATTAGCTTCTATAATTTCACAAATCAATTCCAAATACAGTTTTGAATCCCCAAATAAGCCATTTCAATTTCCATATATTTCAAAGCTTTAAATATTCCACCATTTCAAAACTAATTCTTTAAATATCCCATAGACATCAAATTCAATTATTATTATTATTTAGATTTGAAATGTTTACGTAATATGTAACAACCTGGGGTTTTGCACCAGTTGATTATCGTCATTAGGCGACTAATCAGCTGGCTATTTGCTATTGGGAGTTTTTAATCGGTTTGGGATTCTTTTAAAGATTTGTTAAAGGTTATGTGGGCTTTAAATATAATTTTGGCCCACGTTTCTTTTTCTTAGGGCTGTGATTATTATCAAAAGCAAATACCCGATCCTCCCTTTCAATCATTTTCGCAAGCCCTAACAAAATAAACGAAAAAATGGCGGCTCTGTTCTTCTCTTTAATCGATCAAAATTGGGGCTTTCGTTCCTTCATTCCAAATTAGGGTTATTGATTTGAAGCGCCGCTTGTGGTAGATTGAATGATAGTTCGTTTGCTTTCTTGGGTTGATTTCTCGGCTGCTTCAAATTGTCGAGTGCCTTCACTTGATTGAAAGATTGGATTCGTGCTCTTCGACACAAGGTGAGTGATTTTCACTCACATCTAATTTAATCTACTGCTTATATATGATTCGATGCCCTTGAATTTTGTTCGTATCCATTTAATTGAATTCGTCACTTGAGTATTCTCGGCCATTTGATTTTTGTTTTAATGTTATGGATATGTTCTGACTTGTTCATATCGAATATTTCATTTACTTCAATACCACGGTTTTAATTAAAACCGTTCGATCTTTCCTTGATTGCTTGGCTTTTTTGGCACTGATTTTGGTTTGAACTCTGCAAGCATGATTTTGTGAAAATATTTTTAGATGAGAATTCATTTTGATTTTGCATTTTCTTTAAGCATTGACTTCGGCCATTAACTGTTGCTTTGAATTCTCTGGGGGCTTTTCAAACTGCTACCTCTGTCATTGTTCGATTTTACCCTTGACCACCTCGGCTATGGTGAAAACTGTTGGCATTGTCACTGACTTTGTACATAGGTGTTCAATCCCCTGTTGTCTGTTTCAATGATCTGTATTTGATGATTTCTGATTTCGTTCTCTGATTTCATGAATTTATGATAGCTTCGGCCTTGACTTGAGACTTCTGCATACTGAACTGTTGTTGTCCACTATTTGTTCGCTGAGTATTGCATCCTGACATTTTTGTCTTGAGTTGATAAGTAGTGCCATTTGCTTCTGCACTGAGTTATTTGGTCGACTGACTGTTTCATATAAGTTGCTTGATTTTGTGGTCTTTGCTAGTATCACTGGTGCATTGAGCATTATCCTTGTATCACTTGAGTAATTCGAGTCAGTTGGCATTTTTGTTTCATGTATGCTTGCTGCCTGGTCTGGTTCATCTTGTAGTCTTGTCCATTGATGGTTTTTGCGTAGCTTCGAGTCAGGTTTATATTGCATTGCATATCTCTTGCAAGACCTGTAGCCTGCATGTTGCATTTCTTTGTTTCGTTTGTTTTGGTTGTTGCATTTGTTTGGTACACATCCTTGACCTGTTGCAGTCTTGTATATGCTATTCTGGTTTGAGGCTGTGCTTGCATGCTCTAACCTGATGGTTATATGCATATTGCCTGACCATTCATGTACATGTTGAGTCTTGCTTCTTTGTACTTCTGTGGAGACTGTTTGCTGGTGCAATTTCATGTATTCGTTTATAGCCACTTCATTGTAGCTTGTCCGCACTAATATTTATAGTGGGTTGTACTGTCTTGAGCTCGAGTCTGTATTTTGATGTTCACTTGATCACTTGTGTACATTATTTGAGACCAGAACTGTAGCATGTACTCGAGTCATGGTTCATGTATACATTGAGATGTTCACTGCTTGACTTAGTGGTCTGGTTCCTTCATGTTGTTAGTGTTCTAGTATCATCACTGCTGTGTGTTGTGCCTTGGTCATTGTTGATCTCTTTGTATTGTTGTTAGCTTTGGGTTTCACTGACAGCACATGTACATGCTTGCATCTTTGAATTTGGTTAGGGTACTGTCCAGTTGAGTTTGAGTCGTATAACTCGAAATTGATCTCAAGATGGTGCCATTTACTTCTGATTCATCGATCTTTTGCGTATTTCATCACTGTAGTGGCGAGGCAGTGCACGTGAACGTGTACTGTAGCCCTATAAGAATTGGCGTTTTAATTGATATTTCAATTGCTTGAATTGTTTCGTATGTTCAATTCCATATTTTGAAATTGTATTTTGATTTGGTTTAATTTGATTATTTTGTTGCTATCTAATTATCTACTTGACAGTTAGATTATGTGTTTTCTAATTATCATAACGATAATTAGATTTTGTTGTTATGCTATTCACTGACTTGGGTTTTGTTTTGGCCACTTTCTGTTAATTGATGTTTAGGCAATTCTGTTGTTTTCTAAATTATCCTCATTGATAATCCTTTTATTTATCTTTGTTGATGATTTGAATTTGCTTTTTTGCTGTTTAATGCTGTTATGTGTTCTATTTATCGGTAATCCGATTTCCTTATTGAAGGATTCGATATGTGAGATTTATTGTGATTGTCGTCTAATTATTATTAATTATTATTGCTTTCGTGCATTAATAACTGAGTTCGAATTAGACTGACCCGCGTATTATTTTCTTTTGAATTAATACTCAGGTCAGACCGAGTTATTTAAGGCTCTTGATATCTCGCTTTGGGATGCTGTTTGAGCTATGAAGTCTCTTCACATCTTTTGGAGTAGTCAGTGTTATTTTATAGGATGATATGTATTCATGTATATTGTTTACAATAATGTACTTGTATATGTAACTTCTGTAGGATCTAGATTAACCCTAGAGGGGGGGGGGAATAGGGTTATAGCAAATTTTCTCAAATTAAACACAGAAATATAATTGCAGAAATAAATATGCTGAAAAGTAAATCACACACAAAATTTACCCAGCTTCGGCAACCCCTGCCTACTGCTGCATTCCCAGATTTCTATTAGAATTAAACAGTATCACGCTTACAAACACTCTACTAGACTCGCAGACCCTTTTGCTCCCGCTCACAAACACTCTACTAGACTCGCACACCCTGCTCCCGCCTATAGAGTTTCGCTCACTCGCAAACACTGCTCCCGCTTATATAGCTTTGCAAACTCGCACTCCCTGCTCACTGTACTAATTCTAAATAGACAATCTGACACTACCTAATCCCTAGGTGGTGATTTACAAATTCTTCGACTTGAAAAGAAAAACAAACTTCAAAATTAAAACCGGAGCAAAAATTAAACTACAACTTGAATGCGTAATTTTTGCTCAAAATAGAATAACTAAAAAACCCTTTATAATTAAACCCTAGAAATAACTTTAGCCCTTTTTATAATTAACAAGGCCGGCCCCTTGTTTTTTTTATTAACCCGATCCACTTTGGCTTTGACCCGTTCCTTCTTTTGCTTGTAAAAATGTCGGCCTTTCTTTGTCGAATTAGGGCTTCGGCTTCTTTCTCGAATTAGGGCTTCGTTCTGATGATCGATTCTCTGATTTGTGACCGATGGCTTGCGTCGCTTGTTCTCTGATAATTGATTCTTGTTGCTAGCTCGTTCTCTGGTGATCGATTTGCATTGACAGTTCATTCTCTGATGATCGAGTTGTTGATGATTCGGTATGTTATTTCTTTTCGTTGCTGGTTTTAATGATTTGCTTGACTCTATAACTCGATGCCGATGATGATAGTATGGGGTTTGTATTTATATGAATTCGAATCAATTGATTCGTCCGTATTTACTTGCGACTTCATCACTTTCCTGATTTGTTGCAACTTTGATACGCACGGCTTCTATTCTGTAGCGTTCGATTGCCTTGAGTCACACGGCTTTAACTTTTGCACGTTCGATTCTTTTTGTATAAAGAAAACAGAAACTTTCCCCTTTTAATTTTGCTGACTATTTCAAAGAATAATGATACGAATTTGATACTTTCATGAATTCGAATTGGACTTGGTCTGCTTGTAATCTCTGGTATTTTATTGCTGACTTTTTCATTCGGCAACAACTTGCTTCGAATTGTATTCTGTGCATACTGTACTCGGTCGAGTTCATCCCCATTCTGTAGACCTGAACCTTGCATTTTATACAAAAGTATATGTTCACTATCTTCTGTTCATCTGCATGTTTACTGTGACGTTGGTCTTCATGTACTTGATATTGTAGTCTTCTTCGAACTGTCTTCATGTCGTGTTTCATGTTGCAACTGACTTGTGTCTGCATTGTATTGATGATTTTGTATGCTAGTAACTATGGTTTAATACTGCTTCACCATGTCACTTGAGGTCTTGCAGTTTGGTTACTGATGCATTGTTGTACATTGGTCGTTTCTGCTATGTTATCTTCACTGCTGCCACTTTGTAGTTGCTCTGCACTTTGGTGGCTCTGGCTTGTTTATCTGAACTTGTTGCATATATCACTGAGTTCTCATTTCATATGCTTGCACTACTTCTCTTTGGTCATGTCTGATGGCATTTCTTTTGTGGACTTTGTTGTTGGCATTGTCTTCATGCCTGACTTGATGTTTGTAACTTGTGATTTCATGCTTCATGCATGTACTCTGCTCATATGTTCTTGGTGGCATTTCTTTGGACTGCACTGCAGTATTCATTATGTTGGTCGAGCTTGCATTCTTTGTTGGCACTTTTGAATGTTTGCAGCTTGATCTTGAGTTGTTTAATGAAGAGGTTGAACTTGCATACTTCATGTAGCCTTTTGGTCTGACTGTTGCTTCATGTAGTTGACATATTTGTGGTCTTCATTTGGTGATTTGCACTGCTACACTGTTGCATTATAGTAGTTGCTTCTGCAGTTGCACATTGCTGCTTGTAGCACTTGTATACTTGGTCGAGTCCATTTGCATTCTGCAGGCTTGTACTGTCCACTGCCCTGTAATCTTGAGTTTGTTTGCTTGGTGTCTTCATTTTTGATGCAGAACTTCAGTGCTTTTATTGACATGTTATGGCTTGTACTCGGTTTGCTTTTGATGCATTCTGGTGCGGTGTTGTTCATTGTAGTTGCACTCCTTGTTTCATTATGACTGCTCTATGTTGTCACTTGATCTTGTATTACTGCCCTTGTGTCTGCACTTGTGAACTTTGTTGCATTCATGTCTTCGACTATTTCTGTTTGATGCTGTCTTGATTTTGCGCCGTCCATGTTGCATTCATTCCATTTTGCATTGATGCAGTTTGAAGCTTGCCACTGACTTTGGTTCTTCGCTTGCATCGTTGTAGTTGCATTTATGTCACGTAGTTGCATACTTTGACTTTACTGAGTCATTTGGAATTGGTCTGTTGTGATTTGTCGAAGCTTTGAACTGTTTGCAACTTCACACTGTTGTACACTTGCTCTTGTTGGCTGCGCACACGAGTTGGCGAGGCAGTGCACACGTGTATGAATGTACACGTGTGTATTACAACCACTTATGGCTACCTGTCCCTGTAATATCTATGTGCACTACTTTGTGATGAAAGCAAGTGTGAATTATGACGAACAACCCAAATAACTGAGGCAAACCATATTTTCAAAAATCGTATTTTATTTTATATTGCAAAAATATTTCTTTTTCAATTTTACTGCGTTAGTGAATATTTTTGCAGATTTCTCAGATGCTGGATTCAAACTGGAATGCAGTTGAAGACAAAATACGAGTGTGAGTGATATGTAGTGAGGTTATCAATGTAAAAATATTTGTGATGTAATCGTGATGTAATCAGAAATGTATATGTATAGTGAGAGCATGAATTTGTACTATTCAAGATTGTAATAAATATTTGTTTGAATAAAATTTCTGTTTGAATTCAAAATCTGTGTAACTTGTTCTGTTTGAATTCAAATTCAAATTCTGTGTAATTTATTTTATTCAACAAATATTTATTTAATCTATGAAAAACAAAATAGTACATTACCAAATACATTTAAATGAATATATATGTTTATTATCATCAAACAAAAACATATAAGCGCATATTCAACAATCTCCCCCTTTTGATGATAACAAACATATATTTAAGATTTTGACCGTGTTAAATGTATTTGACCAATTATATACTCTAATTGCTCCCCCTATTTAAATGCTTCCTCTCTACGTGATGCTCCCCCTACATATATGCATACAAATAGAAATATATTCAAATGAGCCTAGATACATATGGGAAAATTATTTGACCTTTGCTTGATTCTATTTGACAAAATCTTAACTTTTCTCTCCCCCTTTTGTTATCAGCAAAAGAATAATAGTGTTAGAGAAAAATAGAGATTAAGTGATCAATATTAATCCAACATTAAACTCAAATTGAATATAAATAGTAAACTTCAATAAGAATCAAACAAAAAACCATAACAACCCTTGTTAGGCGCATATTCCACTTTTAGAAATGATGGATATGATGTTCATATAAAATCATACAGTTGAATCAATTTGTGGTACATGTATATCAAGAATTTGAATATCTACTAATCATGCATAACCGTTAGGACTTTTAAATGAGATTAGGTGTATTCGAATTTAATTTTAAAAATGAAATCAAGTATCTTCTAACCACGCATAACCGTGAGGACTTTTAAATGGGATTAGAATCAACTTGTCTATTTAAGCAATTAATTTTGATATGCGTTCCATACATGCATAACCGTGAGGACTTTTAAATGAGCATGGAAGCACATAAAAAAAATTCAAGTAATTCACCCATGCATAACCGTGAGGACTTTTAAATGAGAGTGAATACTTTGGATATTTATTTATTTATTTAAAAAATATGACATGAAAAACAAATGATTCCTGATTATAGTACCACCTATTGACAAACTATATTGAATATTTGATAAAACATGGTCGATAGAAATAATGATAGATATAGAAATGGTCATGGAATCTTTACCCAACAAAAAGTTTTATAATTCTTGTTTTAATTCCTAAAGAAAGTTTTTAAAATATACTCTCTTGAGTAATGTATGTTAAATATCAACACTCATCACTTTTTCAATCACTATTTATCTCTTTGATAATTAGTAGGGAGTCGGATCAGTCAAAATTTGTCATTTAAAATCAAATAAAAATAACTAATCTGAAAATATGGTCAAATAATTATTTTCTCGAAGGGATTATATAAGAAAATAATTTCTGCTATTTGAAAATTATTTAAAGTGAACAATATGCAAATATTTTCTTTGAAAAACGATGCAGCAAATGAATGTTTCAAAAATTAATCACGTTACACTAGTAATTTCTCTATCAACTATATTACCAGTGTAATCTGCATCTGAATTTTAAATTTCACTCAATATTCACTCGTTGGATGTCAAAGGCCAGATTGTGAAATTTCAACAAACTATTTCAGAATGAAATTTGAAATGAAGTCACGTTTACACTCAAACAAATATCATAGTTTTAAACTTAGAAACCATAGGATGAACAACTATCAACAGTCATTAAAACTTCATTATTATTTCAGAGCAATTTCTTGAAGTTTCAACAATTTATTAAAATCCTTTTTAAAGCTTTCACATGAAATTTGAAATCGTGCAAATTTACAAGCAGTGATCAAAATGTCAAAATATATCTACGTGTAGCATGAGTAGACAGTAATCAATCAACATCATAATTTGACCAAACAGATTAAGTTCAATGATGAAAGGATGGTTGGTCTACTTTTAAGCACAAATCAAAGTAAGAACAAGTCAAAGGAAAAATCATATCAATAAGTCAGAATTAAAGACATCATCACATCATTATCACAATTTTGGCTGATTTAATTCAGAGTATGGTGCAGATTATACCTTCACCTGTTTTACCTTTACTATAATTTCTCGTGATTGCCCATTGTGATTCTGTCACCTTTATACTAGGCTAAGGAACTTTGCTACGTTGCCCGTTGTGTTTCTGGAACAGCCAAAATCCAAAGAACACCGTTGTTGTTCCTTAGCCTGCCACCACACCTACACGATGAAAGATTTTTGTGACCTATTTCTAGGTCCATGATTGTTAGTGGCAGAAACATTATGAATAAACAAACCCTTTGGAACCCAAACTTGTTTAGTCCTTTTATTCTTGTTCCAATAGACATGAAATTTGTTTGTAGAATTCTTAGGAACCCAAACTTGTATAAATTTTGTGTTCTTGTTCCTATGACTACAATTTTCAACATGATGTCCAATTATTTCACATTTATCAAAGATACTTTTCCCTTTTGCATTATCCTCAGCTTGTGTTTTCCCAAAACCAAGTCCTTTTCTGTTGTTAGCAAAAATTTGATTTCCCAATAGCATGTTGAAAGATTTTTCGCCTCTTGAAAAGTTATTCAAAGATTTCTCATGATTTTGGACTTTGGTTTTTAGTGTTGTATTTTCAGTGACAAGTGAGGTGCATCGATTCATAAAATCCTTTTTCCTAGTGTCGATGGTTTCCATAAGATTCAAGTTTTCTTTTTCAAGATTCTCAGAGTTATTCTTAAGTCTTGTCAATTCTGAATCTAAAACTTTACATCTTTTACATTCTAGGTTTTGAATATTTTCAAGTTCAGTTTCTAACCTAAATTTTTTACGAGCAAGTTCTCTCCTATCAGTTTTCAGTTTTGCAATTTTAGATTCAAGAGCATCAACTACTTTAGTAAGATCAGAACACATAAAAACAAGATCTCTATAGGAATACTCACCTTCCTCACTAGATTCCTCTGAGCTTGAATCTGAATTTGATTTCGCCATAAGACACAAGTTAGCCTCCTCTAAGCTACTATCCGAAGCTTCTTCTCCTTCTTCATCATCCCAAGTTGCTGCAAATACCTTCTTTGCCTTTTTCTTTCCTTTGTTGTTTTTGAGAAGTGGGCATTTTTGTATGAAGTGTCCGGGCTTCTTGCAGTTAAAGCACGTCGGTTCATTATCGGAATTGTCAGAATCTTTTGGCCTATTACGATTTGTTTTCTTCTTACGTGGCTTGTATCTCGACCATTTTCTAGGATTATTGACAGCCATTGCAAGCTCTTCAATGGGATCTTCTCCTTCTTCATCGCTTTCTTCTTTGCTCTTTAAGGCAATCGTCTTTTTCTTTGGTTCGGAATTGTTGTGTTCTTCCTTTGCTTTTAGATCAAGCTCATATGTCATCAAGTTTCCAATCAACTCCTCCATGCTTAGCTTACTCAGATCTTTCGATTCTTGGATTGCCGTGACTTTTGCCTCAAAGTTCATTGGTAAGACTCGTAGTATCTTCCGCACAAGATCTACCTCAGTGAATACCTTCCCAAGTGCTCTAGCGTTGTACACCAAAGTTGAAAAGCGTCCAAACATGTCCTTTATGCTCTCGCCTTTGTCCATCACAAAGTTCTCGTATTCATTGCTGAATAGGGCTAGACGAGACTCCTTGACTTGAGAAGTTCCTTCGTGTGTCACCTCCAAAGTGTGCCAAATTTCCTGTGCTGTTGTACAATGAGAAATTCTATTAAATTCATTTTTATCAAGAGCACATATCAAAGCATTCATGGCTTTAGCATTTGTCGTTTTCAATCTCTTATCGTTAGCATCCCACCTATCCTTAGGTTTAGGAATCTCAGTACCACCAACGATTGTAGTGGGAGGTTTATAGCCAGTTTCAATAATATCCCAAACATCATAATCAACGGAACTAAGGTAAATACTCATCCTAACTTTCCAGTAAGCATAATCATTTCCGTTAAACATGGGTGGCCTAACAATAGATTGCCCCTCAGAAAAAACATTATTTGATGGATTCATGACTCTAGAGTTAAATAAAAAATACCAGGCTTTGATACCACTTGTAGGATCTAGATTAACCCTAGAGGGGGGGGGGGTGAATAGGGTTATAGCAAATTTTCTCAAATTAAACACAGAAATATAATTGCAGAAATAAATATGCTGAAAAGTAAATCACACACAAAATTTACCCAGCTTCGGCAACCCCTGCCTACTGCTGCATTCCCAGATTTCTATTAGAATTAAACAGTATCACGCTTACAAACACTCTACTAGACTCGCAGACCCTTTTGCTCCCGCTCACAAACACTCTACTAGACTCGCACACCCTGCTCCCGCCTATAGAGTTTCGCTCACTCGCAAACACTGCTCCCGCCTATAGAGCTTTGCAAACTCGCACTCCCTGCTCACTGTACTAATTCTAAATAGACAATCTGACACTACCTAATCCCTAGGTGGTGATTTACAAATTCTTCGACTTGAAAAGAAAAACAAACTTCAAAATTAAAACCGGAGCAAAAATTAAACTACAACTTGAATGCGTAATTTTTGCTCAAAATAGAATAACTAAAAAAAACCCTTTATAATTAAACCCTAGAAATAACTTTAGCCCTTTTTATAATTAACACGGCCGGCCCCTTGTTTTTTTTATTAACCCGATCCACTTTGGATTTGACCCGTTCCTTCTTTTGCTTGTAAAAATGTCGGCCTTTCTTTGTCGAATTAGGGCTTCGGCTTCTTTCTCGAATTAGGGCTTCGTTCTGATGATCGATTCTCTTATTTGTGACCGATGGCTTGCGTCGCTTGTTCTCTGATAATTGATTCTTGTTGCTAGCTCGTTCTTTGGTGATCGATTTGCATTGACAGTTCGTTCTCTGATGATCGAGTTGTTGATGATTCGGTATGTTATTTCTTTTCGTTGCTGGTTTTAATGATTTGCTTGACTCTATAACTCGATGCCGATGATGATAGTATGGGGTTTGTATTTATATGAATTCGAATCAATTGATTCGTTCGTATTTACTTACGACTTCATCACTTTCCTGATTTGTTGCAACTTTGATACGCACGGCTTCTATTCTGTAGCGTTCGATTGCCTTGAGTCACACGGCTTTAACTTTTGCACGTTCGATTCTTTTTGTATAAAGAAAACAGAAACTTTCCCCTTTTAATTTTGCTGACTATTTCAAAGAATAATGATACGAATTTGATACTTTCATGAATTCAAATTGGACTTGGTCTGCTTGTAATCTCTGGTATTTTATTGCTGACTTTTTCATTCGGCAACAACTTGCTTCGAATTGTATTCTGTGCATACTGTACTCGGTCGAGTTCATCCCCATTCTGTAGACCTGAACCTTGCATTTTATACAAAAGTATATGTTCACTATCTTCTGTTCACCTGCATGTTTACTGTGACGTTGGTCTTCATGTACTTGATATTGTAGTCTTCTTCGAACTGTCTTCATGTCTTGTTTCATGTTGCAACTGACTTGTGTCTGCATTGTATTGATGATTTTGTATGCTAGTAACTATGGTTTAATACTGCTTCACCATGTCACTTGAGGTCTTGCAGTTTGGTTACTGATGCATTGTTGTACATTGGTCGTTTCTGCTATGTTATCTTCACTGCTGCCACTTTGTAGTTGCTCTGCACTTTGGTGGCTCTGGCTTGTTTATCTGAACTTGTTGCATATATCACTGAGTTCTCATTTCATATGCTTGCACTACTTCTCTTTGGTCATGTCTGATGGCATTTCTTTTGTGGTCTTTGTTGTTGGCATTGTCTTCATGCCTGACTTGATGTTTGTAACTTGTGATTTCATGCTTCATGCATGTACTCTGTTCATATGTTCTTGGTGGCATTTCTTTGGACTGCACTGCAGTATACATTATGTTGGTCGAGCTCGCATTCTTTGTTGGCACTTTTGAATGTTTGCAGCTTGGTCTTGAGTTGTTTAATGAAGAGGTTGAACTTGCATACTTCATGTAGCCTTTTGGTCTGACTGTTGCTTCATGTAGTTGACATATTTGTGGTCTTCATTTGGTGATTTGCACTGCTACACTGTTGCATTATAGTAGTTGCTTCTGCAGTTGCACATTGCTGCTTGTAGCACTTGTATACTTGGTCGAGTCCATTTGCATTCTGCAGGCTTGTACTGTCCACTGCCCTGTAATCTTGAGTTTGTTTGCTTGGTGTCTTCATTTTTGATGCAGAACTTCAGTGCTTTTATTGACATGTTATGGCTTGTACTCGGTTTGCTTTTGATGCATTCTGGTGCGGTGTTGTTCATTGTAGTTGCACTCCTTGTTTCATTATGACTGCTCTATGTTGTCACTTGATCTTGTATTACTGCCCTTGTGTCTGCACTTGTGAACTTTGTTGCATTCATGTCTTCGACTGTTTCTGTTTGATGCTGTCTTGATTTTGCGCAGTCCATGTTGCATTCATTCCATTTTGCATTGATGCAGTTTGAAGCTTTCCGCTGACTTTGGTTCTTCGCTTGCATCGTTGTAGTTGAATTTATGTCACGTAGTTGCATACTTTGACTTTACTGAGTCATTTGGAATTGGTCTGTTGTGATTTGTCGAAGCTTTGAACTGTTTGCAACTTCACACTGTTGTACATTTGCTCTTGTTGGCTGTGCACACGAGTTGGCGAGGCAGTGCACACGTGTATGAATGTACACGTGTGTATTGCAGCCACTTATAGCTACCTGTCCCTGTAATATCTATGTGCACTACTTTGTGATGAAAGCAAGTGTGAATTATGACGAACAACCCAAATAACTGAGGCAAACCATATTTTCAAAAATCGTATTTTATTTTATATTGCAAAAATATTTCTTTTTCAATTTTACCGCGTTAGTGAATATTTTTGCAGATTTCTCAGATTCTGGATTCAAACTGGAATGCAGTTGAAGACAAAATACGAGTGTGAGTGATATGTAGTGAGGTTATCAATGTAAAAATATTTGTGATGTAATCGTGATGTAATCAGAAATATATATGTATAGTGAGAGCATGAATTTGTACTATTCAAGATTGTAATAAATATTTGTTTGAATAAAATTTCTGTTTGAATTCAAAATCTGTGTAACTTGTTCTGTTTGAATTCAAATTCAAATTCTGTGTAATTTATTTTATTCAACAAATATTTATTTAATCTATGAAAAACAAAATAGTACATTACCAAATACATTTAAATGAATATATATGTTTATTATCATCAAACAAAAACATATAAGCGCATATTCAACAATCTCCCCCTTTTGATGATAACAAACATATATTTAAGATTTTGACCGTGTTAAATGTATTTGACCAATTATATACTCTAATTGCTCCCCCTATTTAAATGCTTCCTCTCTACGTGATGCTCCCCCTACATATATGCATACAAATAGAAATATATTCAAATGAGCCTAGATACATATGGGAAAATTATTTGACCTTTGCTTGATTCTATTTGACAAAATCTTAACTTTTCTCTCCCCCTTTTGTTATCAGCAAAAGAATAATAGTGTTAGAGAAAAATAGAGATTAAGTGATCAATATTAATCCAACATTAAACTCAAATTGAATATAAATAGTAAACTTCAATAAGAATCAAACAAAAAACCATAACAACCCTTGTTAGGCGCATATTCCACTTTTAGAAATGATGGATATGATGTTCATATAAAATCATACAGTTGAATCAATTTGTGGTACATGTATATCAAGAATTTGAATATCTACTAATCATGCATAACCGTTAGGACTTTTAAATGAGATTAGTAGTATTCGAATTTAATTTTAAAAATGAAATCAAGTATCTTCTAACCACGCATAACCGTGAGGACTTTTAAATGGGATTAGAATCAACTTGTCTATTTAAGCAATTAATTTTGATATGCGTTCCATACATGCATAACCGTGAGGACTTTTAAATGAGCATGGAAGCACATAAAAAAAATTCAAGTAATTCACCCATGCATAACCGTGAGGACTTTTAAATGAGAGTGAATACTTTGGATATTTATTTATTTATTTAAAAAATATGACATGAAAAACAAATGATTCCTGATTATAGTACCACCTATCGACAAACTATATTGAATATTTGATAAACCATGGTCGATAGAAATAATGATAGATATAGAAATGGTCATGGAATCTTTACCCAACAAAAAGTTTTATAATTCTTGTTTTAATTCCTAAAGAAAGTTTTTAAAATATACTCTCTCGAGCAATGTATGTTAAATATCAACACTCATCACTTTTTCAATCACTATTTATCTCTTTGATAATTAGTAGGGAGTCGGATCAGTCAAAATTTGTCATTTAAAATCAAATAAAAATAACTAATCTGAAAATATGGTCAAACAATTATTTTCTCGAAGGGATTATACAAGAAAATAATTTCTGCTATTTGAAAATTATTTAAAGTGAACAATATGCAAATATTTAAGAAATTTTTTAACTTCACATAACTGGATATTCTTCCAATTTATTTAACTTGATATATTCATTTAAATCAACTTTATATTCATTTAAATCACTCTAAACCAAATCAAGTTATAAGAATCATACCCTTTAAAATCTCAATTTTATTTAAATTTCAAATAAAATTAATTCAAGTTTAATTCTTAAATAATTCAATTCAAACCAATTTCATATTTATCTTACAACTTAATTTTTATTTAAGTCATTAAAAACTCTATAAATACAATATCTTAAACAGGTACTTAACCATATAATATAAAACAATCAAACTCCATTATTAAACTAATTTTTATTAAACAAATTTATACATAGATTAAATTCAAGAATTTAACTATATATACAAAATAATATTTATGTAATATCAAAATTTAATATTTATTAAACCGTATATTTCTTTCCAAAACCATAGAAACCAATTTCAAATTATTTATATATATATATATATATATATATATATATATATATATATATAGACCACGGTGTGTGTATATAATTTTATATCCTATGGTTAAGTGATACTGATATTTATCATTTCAATCCGTAATTTAAAACATAAATACAGTTATATATCATTTCAAACCGCAATCTCGAAAAAATAAAAATGCATAACAACTTGCAGTTTATAACAATATAAAGTACAACGTCCATTCATCCAATATCAATCATCAACCACTTATCACAATCATCATCCAATCCAAACAATAACATCAATATATAACAGATAAAAATAACAGGCATTAACTGGCAGTTCATATTCAATAATAAATTAAATAACGATTTAACTGGCAGTTTATATTCAATAATAATTAAATAACAGTTTAATTCAATTAATTCAATTTAACTGGGATGATAAATAAAAATATGCCAAACAGTCATAAATAAATTTCTAATCACATCAAAAATTAATTTAACACACATAAGAAATTTTAGAAGTTGTGAGTGGGTTAAAACATTCACCTTTATACGAATTTGAAAATAATAGACTTCTAATCAATAGCTTCGCTATATGTTTCCTTAGTCTCCTTCTTGATTGCTAGCTTTGTTCCGTAATTTTTCTTTTATTTTGATTTACTTTAATTTCCCTCCTTATTATATTAATATATATATGTATGTACGTACGTATGTATGTATGTATGTATGTATGTATGTATGTATGTATTTATGTATTTTTTTAAAAGGTTTGAAAAAAAGAAGATTTGAAAAAGAAGAATTGAAAAAGAAAAGTATTAAAATAAGAAGAACTGAAAATGGAAGAGAAGACCAAGATTTGAAAAGAAAGAAGAAAGTTTGAAATATAATAAAAATTTAAAGAAGAAGAATATTTGAAGAGGAAGGAAAAATTAAAATGAGAGATAATAAGGAGATTTGAAGAAAAAAAAGAAAAGAAAAAAGATTAGAATGGAGGCTGGGGTTTCATTTGCATCATATCTTATTTATAAGGTTAGATTTAGGTTTAGGGCCAAAGAGATTTGAAAAGAGAGGCCGCTATTAATTAGAAATAAATGAACTGACGTTATAGTAAAATAAAGTTAGAAAATGAACGAAAAAAGAAAGTAAATATGAACAAATTTGGTATTGAAATATAGTAAATATGAACAACATTTTTAAAAGTAGCAGGTATTAAAAAGAGGTAATTATTAATTAGAAAGAGAATGAATGGCCCAACTCTATACTATAAACAAATTTTTAGAATTCAAATTTCAAAACAATCGTTCACTTAATTAATTTTGTTAACCCTAAACATACCAAAATTAACATCCTTTAAAGATTTAATTAACACACAATAAAGGAAAATAAGTTCTCTACACAAATTTGTGTCATTAATTAAAAGAATATACAACATCAGGAACTTTTCATTTCTCCCTCTTTGTGATTAGATTGGGAATTAAACAAATATGTTAACATTTCGATTGAATGTTTTACTAGGAATGCATTAACATACATTCAAAAATATGATAGCATAAGAAGGTAATATAAACAGGTGTATAATATATATATATATATATATGTATGTATGTATGTATGTATGTATGTGTGTGTGTGTGTGTACATCTTTATCGCCGCTTATAGTCTACATTTATAAATAAAAGGTACGAAAATAATCAACATAAGGAGACAATGAATGTAAGAGTAAATTAGAAAAGTGAAGATGGAAAGATAAGTTATGTTGCAATTAAAATCTAATTAAAAAGGAAATAGTCAAGTGTAAATCTATTTGACCCCTTTTATCATCTCCTATTAACATTTAATTTAATAACGTATGAGATTTCAAACCTAAATAATCCTTTCTTTTTAATGATCTAATTGGATCTAAAACATAAGTTTATATTTAGGTACAAACATATATGCAATAAACTAGCATTAAATTCTGAAACGTGAACTGATTTAATTGGAAATAAATCACCCAATCTCAATTTATTTCAATATATGTTTACAATTAACGTCATCCTACTTTTTAATTAAAAGATTCCAATCACATTAATTGTCATATTATGAATAAAATTAACATTACTTTCGATTATTACTTAAATTTACATTTACAAAACGTTAAATTATGATTTATTGTAATTGATTACAAAAGTTTATTTAACACATTAAAATAAATATATTAATTGTCACCTATTTGCCTTTAATTGCATTTAAAAGTTTGTTACCTATCAACCCAGGTTATTATTTCATATATAACACTAATTTATCCATTACTATTTATGATACCCTTGCATTACATACTTCAATATTTCCATTTTCATCTTTATTTCAATTGCATAATATTTAATTCCAGTTGCTACAATAATTACACTTATTATAAATTAGATTTCAATGGAATGATTTGTTTGTCTTTCATTACACTACTATATTCAAATATCCATCTTCCTTTGTATTAACTACTATTTCCATTTTATTATATTTGCCAAATATGTACATTAATTACGATTTATATTCTCAATTAATTTATTTACTTGGTTTCATACTTTTATTACATCAATTACTACCTTATAAATAAATTTACGTTTCTATTAAATTTACATTCACACTTTCCACTATTATATTAATTATCATTAAAGTAACATTTAATTACCCTTATTTGTAGTTGGTAAATTAAGTGGTAACAACTACAATTTGTCACCATTTTCCCTTTATAATACTTGTATGTTTATTCTTCACAAACAATTTCCATCTATCATATTATTTCACACATTAATACAATAATTACATTTGTTTTTATTATATTCCATTTATAACTAAGTCATAACATTTAAATTATTTTATTTAATTGGCATGTTCATTCAAGTTCATTAATTACTAACTTGCGTTAACATATTTTCTTAATTTACAACCAATTACTATTAACAATGTGTTATTTCATTAATTAATTCAATACTTACCTTTATTTTCTCATATTCAATTTATATCCGGGTATAACACTTTCACTACTTCATTTATTAGAATTTAATTCAAATTACTAATAACTAGTTTTAATTACCATTGCTATATTTCATTCTTAACATTTACTTCAATATAAATTATAAATTTTTTATTTCTTTCTAAATTTAATTATGAAAATCTTATTGATTTAACCAATTTAATTATTGAATTTTACGGGTTGTTACAATTTCATTCCAATAAATTAAAGTATGTTTAATCTATATTCACTTAAAATAAACATTTCCTATGAAATTTATTAATTAACTAACATTTAACTTACATCTTTTTTCTAGAAGGACTTATTGTCAAAACTGTTTTAATATTTTCATAAACAGAAAACATTTTCATCTACTTATTTAATTAATAAGTATACTTACAAACCAGTTTATTTCCATACTTAAATATTATCTTTAAACATATTTTTATTTAGGTCAAAACAGATGTTCTGTTAAATACGTTACTACAACTCAAAAATACTAGTATATGGATTCAATAAAAAAAAATATTAATAAATCCCATATGCTATGTAAAAACATTTTGCAACACCCCGCATTTTATATAGTTAGAATTTAATGAATGACGATAAGCAATGAAAATAAATGATTTTGAAATTTTCAGAATATGGCTACGGAACTTGAATCATCGCTTCCGGGGCGATTTTCTGATCAGTTTTCATATATAACTTGCCAAAATCTGAGAAAATATGAAGAAGTTACAAACAAAACAAAAGCGTGAAAGAAAACGAAAAAACAATACACACATAAACACAGATGTTTATGGGTCGATCATAAGTTCGTCCCAAATAGCCACAAGGTCGACCGCACGGTTTAGTGGTGGCTATGGGAGGTCGACCCGCATAAGAACTGGACAAAGCCTTGTCCAAGTACGTACAATGACGTGTTTTTGGTTTTAAACGCAATCTGAGCCATACATTCTTCGATCCTATGACTCCGAACGACTCTGTGATGTAGTGGTTCTAGGTTCAATCCAAGAATCCAACAGTATGAGATCCCAAAGCTTCCTTATAAATGAAACCCTAAGCTTAGCTCTATTCTCACTGTTAGATTTTCTCCCAATGGGTTCTTGGCCCAAGGCTGGGCCCTAAATAGAAAATATTTCTTTGGTTCCTTGGCCAAAAGGTTGGTGAAAGTACGGTGTGTATACAATTATATGTGCTAATATAGTATACACGGATCGTGTAATATGGATTACAATACAAATGCGGAAATAGATGATAATAGCATAATAAATAAAAAATAGAAAAATCACACCAGAGATTTTTATACTGGTTCGGAGCACCGTCCTACATCCAGTCCCAGACTTCTATCTGGATTTTCACTATTAACTTCCTCGCTTCACCCGGAGGAACAGGTTTACAATACCCGAACAGCCGAACGGGATTTCACGCCTCTAATACACTTAGGACTTCAACACTTGCCTCTTACAACACAGAGGACTTCAACAAAAGAACAAATACAATTGTTGTTGACAATTTGTGCTCTTGAAAACACGGATTTGTCACTAGCAGTACACCCTTCCTATAATCTTATCCTCAAAGTATGCGAATGATGTTTTGAAAAGATTAAGGAAAGTATATTACTTATTGAATAAAAAGATATGAAATAGTTTCAATGATTCAATAAATAATCGAGAGCTTTTTAGAATGCAGGAGTATAAAGTAAGATCAGAGATTAGATTAAAAAGAATATGTGAAATTGTTATATTTTAATCAACGAATTGGATGAGTTTATATAGAAAAGAATGGTTGTAACTCTTTGCCATTAAGAGATATGATCTTTGGTGAAAGGTAAGAGATGCAACCTTTGGAGAAGAGAAGTGTCTTTTGGAAAAAAATTGCTTTCTGTTCAAAAACGGTCGACAGGTTAAAAAGTGACCAGTAGACAGGAATTTAAAATATATATACGTTATGTGCATGTGTGCACGTTCATTGTGCATTTTACACAGAAACGGTCGACCGTATGATTATTAACCGGTCGACCGGTCCCTGTTAATTTGCACAATGAATGTGCAATGCTATTAAAACGTATATATATCGATTATATTGAGGTGCATGATTATTTGAGGATAGATTTTAACAAGTTTATCACTATTACAATATCAAATAGTCAACCTATAATCTATAGTAACATATGTAGCTCTAATGACCTTGTTTTGTCGATCGCCTTATTTGTCAGAAATTAAAACTTTCATAAAACTTGTGACTCAACATTCTCCCCCTTTTTGATTGATGACAATATATATCTGCAAATCTGAATCTCCCCCTGAGTATGTGATCTCTTTCTCTTTGAATTCTTATAAATGTATGTTCCTGCAAGCAATTGTTAGCCCTTTCTCCCTCTTTGTCATCGACAAAAAGGAGTAACAGATACTAGAATAGTAGAATGAATATGATATGCATAGAAAAATAAATCATTAACATATCAAAAACATAACAGAGTTTACTACAGAACATAATGTCAAATGAAAAACACAAATAACGACACTATTTAGTACAAGTGTCGATGAATATTTTTAAAGAGCTAAACCATAATAGAATCTAGGATGAAGCAGATCGTATCTCCTCTTCATCATCATCATCGTCGTCATCATCATCATCTTCTTCTTCCTCATCATTGTGCCCTCTAGACGATTCTCCATGTCCATGACCACTCATTCCTGTAGACTCGTCAGATGATGTCCAGGAGAAAACTGGAGCAGCAGGACGTTTTCCTGGGTCTTGTGCTTGAACAGAGGTGGATGTGGAACATGATATAGCATCCCATAGCATACCAAAGAATGACTTGACCTTATTGAAGCGCTTATCGATTTTAGAGTCCATGCGCTTGAGACGTGATTCAAGCAAAAATTGGTTACGCGCGATTGTTTCAAGTGATTCTTTTGTTGATGACTTTGATTTTAAAAGTTTTACTTCATCGGAACGAGGACGAGAGGAAGTTGCTCGTTGTTTCCTTGGTCCTCTTTGTTGCCATTCTTCAAAAGGCATAATCTCAAGATAAGGTGGAGGAAGCTTCATTCGCTTGATGGTGATGGAATCAATGCATTTTGGTTTTGAAGTTGCAGAATCAGGAGGATTGACCCCACAAGCTAACAAAAGTCCCATGATATATTCATTGTAGAAGAAATGAGGCCGTGTTGAGTTATTTACCTTGAGAATTTCATCAAAAAGCATGTGAACCCAATTGATTTGAATTTCACCATAGATAGCATAGAGTGCCTTGAAGTTTTCTTTGTACACTGCATCATAATTTCCAAGTCTAGGAAAAAGAGAATGCATCAAAACCCGATGAAGTAGTCTGGCTGTCGGTCGAAGTCCAATAGACTTAGTGCCATCACTATCGTCTTCTATGAACTGATGACACAGACCAGAGACCAGATGACGCCGTTTGGATTATCAGGTTGATATTCATCAAGATTCATGTTGGCGTAAAACAATTTGATCATCAAATGATTTATCTCCACACTATTTTCAGAAAAATCTATTAATGGAGTAATGTTGGCATTATTGGCTAACCTCCGAACTCCATAAGCCGTGAAATCATCAAATTTGATGAAAGAGCCTGGATGAAACTTGTAATTTGTCATCTGATTCCATCTTGTTACAGCAATTGGAGTTTGAAGCCATTTTTTGACGGAGATGGTAGGAGATGAAGTTTCAGAGGTTGCTCCTTTCTTGGATTTCTTTTGAGGAGGAGCCATTGTTGGAGGATTTGAGATTTGGAAGTTGAAAAAAGGAAATTAGGGTTTGTGATTTTGGGTAAAGGAACAGCTTGAGTAAAAAGTGAAAGAGGGGAGAGGGAAGAATGACGCATAGGTTTATATAAAAAACTGAAAATACGTCAACCGGTCGACCTACAAATTTTGGCCGGTCGACCGTTTTCAATCAGAGAGCAAACGGTCGACCGGCTATAACCAGGGCGGTCGACCGGTTTTGGTCTGCTGTGAAATTTAAGTTTATTTTTCAAGTTTTTATCATATATCAACCTATATATATATATTATATTTTATACGTAATACAAAATATAACCCTCATTACACAAGAGATAGATAAAGATATAATAACTATATATAAATCTAATGAGAAAGTTCGTCATTAGAATTATCGTTGTTTCCTTCAATACGTTTCGACCATGGACTCCATTGTTTCTGAGCTCCTTCATTCTTCTCATAGTTCCGATCCCATGAGTTAGGACTTTTAGATGTTGATGGCCTAGACGGCATTGGTTCATGCACGTCATGCTTGTTGGAACCGCAGAAAAATGTTGCCAACTTTTCTAAAATGGATAATCGTGCCGATGTCCGATGTTGCTCGTGATAAAGTTGACTTTGCCCGTAATGGAGCTGTCTCTGAAGGTCTATCTGATGTTTCTGGTAGTGGTGTATTTCATCGATTTGAGCTTTAGTACGAGGAGAATAGAATAATATCCTCTTCACTCGTTTTGAATTTGGAGTTTTATCAGCCATACAAGAGCATTGATGATGACAACTTGATTTTGGTTTTGGAGTTGTAGGAGAATAAAATTCCTCCGACTCAGAACTCGTAATTGAAATGTATGATTCTTGAGCACATTTATCACAAATGTGAGCCATAGTGTATGTTGTATAGAATATTATGGTTAGGTAAAAAAGAAAAGATGAACAAAATATAAAATTTTTGCAAGCTTATATACAAGTTTTTTGAGTATAAACCTATGGATGTGAGTTAATGATAAATGTTAACCAAGAAAACATAAGCAGAAATTTTATTGTAAATCTAAAAATAGCTTTCTTTTTAAAACTGAATTTATAAAATAAGAAAGGAAAGGATGATCACAAAAAAAATGAGTAAAGAGAATTTAACCATTAAATTAAGCAGTGGCTTATATTTAATGTAAAAATATAGTTTATGCAATAGTTATAGTTAAAGGATAACTAAAAAGAATAACTAAAGAATAACTAACAAGAAGACGTTCTTTAGAAATTTCTTATTCAAGATTTTTTCTTGAAATTAAACCAAGCTCTCTTCGTAATCTAATAAAATTAGATTCGAGCAGAGGCTTAGTAAAAATGTCTGCTAATTGATTGTCGGTATGAACATATTCAAGACATATATTTCCTTTGTCAATATTATCTCGAAGGAAATGAGACGGATATCAATGTGTTTGGTTCTAGAATGATTTACTGGATTTTTAGAGAGATTTATAGCACTAGTGTTATCACAGTATATAGTAGAATTTGATAAATGAATATCAAAATCTTGAAGTGTTTGTTGCATATATAGTACTTGAGTACAAGCGAGAGCTGCTGATATATATTCAGCTTCGCATGTTGATAGTGAAACACAATTCTGTTTCTTACTGAACCAAGAAACAAGTGATTTTCCAATAAAATGGAACGTACCACTTGTACTTTTTCTATCCGTTCGTGAACCACCGAAATCAGCATCACTATATGATACTAATTCAAATGGACATTCTTTTGGATAAAAAAGACCGAAATCTTTGGTATTATTAAGATAACGAATTATACGTTTCACTGCTCGTAGATGTGATTCCTTTGGATCGGCTTGAAAACGAGCACATAAACAAACACTCATTATTATATCTGGACGACTAGCTGTAAGATAAAGAAGAGAACCAATCATGCTTCGATACAATTTCTGGTCAACATTCTTACCACTTTCATCTTTGTCAAGATGTGTAGTTGTACTCATAGGAGTTGGTTTACCAGATGTATTTTCTAATCCGAAGCGTTTGATAAGGTTTTCACAGTATTTTTCTTGATTGATAAAAATGCCGTTTGAAAGTTGCTTTATTTGAAGTCTAAGAAAATAGGATAGTTCTCCCATATGAGACATTTCGAATTCTTTGGTCATAATACTTGCAAATTCTTTGCAGAGTTTATCATTTGTTGAACCAAAGATGATATCGTCTACATATATCTGGATAACTAGAATATCTTTTCGAGAATGTTTAATAAACAAAGTTTGATCGACTTTGCCTATTTGAAATCCTGAGCTAATAAGATAGCTACGTAGTCGTTCATACCAAGCACGGGGTGCTTGTTTTAAACCATACAGAGCTTTCTTAAGTTTGAACACATGGTCAGGATATTTTTCATGTACGAACAGAGGAGGTTGTTCGACATAGACATTCTCTTTGATAAATCCATTGAGAAAAGCAATTTTGACATCCATCTGATAAAGTTTGAAATTATGGTGACAAGCAAAAGATAATAGGATTCTAATAGCTTCTAGTCGAGCAACTGGTGCAAAAGTTTCTTCATAATCGATACCTTCTTCCTGATTGTATCCTTGTGCTACTAATCTTGCTTTATTTTTGGTGATATTTCCTTGTTCGTCGGCCTTATTTTTATAGACCCATTTAGTACCAATTACTGACTGATCAGTTGGTCGTGGAACAAGTTCCCAAACGTCATTGCGCTCAAACTGATTTAGTTCTTCCTGCATGGCAATGATCCAATAATCATCTGTAGCAGCTTCTTTTGGATTCTTCGGTTCGATATTTGAGAGAAAAGCGACATGACCCATTTGATTGAGTTGACTCCTTGTTCTGACATGTGATGTTATTTCACCGATTATATTTTGAGGCGGATGGTCTCTTAATATTCTTGGTGGTGATTGTAACTCACATATTTGAGGAATATTCTCAATAATTATTTCCGAGTCAGAATCAATATTTGTGATGATTTGATTGTCAGTGACTATTGATTCGTCATCATCTGATATAGTGTGAGGGTGCTGATAGATTTCATCAAAAGAGACATGAAGTGATTCTTCAATAGTTTTGGTTCGTTTATTAAATATCCGATAGGCCTTACTTCTTTCCGAATAACCGACAAATATTCCTTCATCGGCCTTTGGATCGAATTTGCCAAGCTGGTCTTTTGTATTTAAAATAAAGCACTTGGAACCAAAAACTTTGAAATATGAAATTTTAGGCTTCCTTTTGTTAAATAATTCATAAGGAGTATTCTTGGTAAGAGGTCTTATGGATACACGATTCAAAACATAACAGGCAGTTGCCACAGCTTCTGCCCAAAAATGTTTTGGTAAGGTGGTTCCATTCAATAATGTTCTTGCACATTCTTGTAAAGTTCGGTTCTTCCGTTCTACAACTCCGTTCTGTTGTGGAGTTCTGGGAAACGAAAAATTATGATATATACCTTTCTTTGTACAAAAATGTTCAAATTCATTATTTTCAAATTCTCCGCCATGATCACTTCTAATATTTTTAACTTTAATTCCTTTTGATTTTTGAATTCTTTTGACGAAAGATTTGAAATGATCGAAAGTGTCACTTTTATTTTTTAAGAAAATTGTCCATGTATAACGAGAGAAATCATCAACAATTACAAGCACATATTGACTGTGATTTATTGATTGAACTCTAGTAGGTCCAAATAAATCCATGTATAGTAACTCAAGTGGTTGTAATGTTGATATGACTTTCTTGGATTTAAAAGATGATTTGGTCAATTTTCCTAATTGACATGCATCACAAATGTTGTTAACTTTAAAACTCATTTTGGGTAGTCCTCTTACTAGATTGTTTTTGGCTAGCTTGTCAATAGTTCTGAAGTTTATATGACAGAAGCGTTTGTGCCATAGCCATGGATCATTGTCATTAGCTATAAGACACATATCTGAATTATGATTAATATTCATATTCAGAATATATATATTTCTGTCTCTATAACCTTCGAAAACCAAATTATGGTCTTTATCTAAAATACTACACTTATTATTTGAAAATGAAATTATAAAACCCTTGTCACATAACTGACTAATACTTAGCAAATTGTGTTTCAAATTTCTAACTAACATGACATTAGTAATAAGAGGTAAGTTAGATGTACCGCAATTGCTCACATCGCCTTTGCCGATGATATAGCCTTTTGAATTGTCTCCAAAAGTGACGGAGCCACCATCTGAATATGTAATATTTGTTAATAAACTCTTGTCTCCCGTCATGTGCTTTGAGCAACCACTGTCCAATATCCACTTTCCTCTTTTCTTAAGTGGGACCTGCAAAAAATAGAATTAAGTCCATGGTACCCACTTTTTATAGGGTCCTAAGAGTTAGGTCTTAGGAGTCCAAACCCATTTGGGTCCGGTATCCCCTTTATATATATATAATTGTTATTAAAATGCACAGTATCCATGAATTGCTGAATGTATTTGTTCCTAATCAAATTGTTATTTGTTTTAGGAACCCATATTTTGATAGTCTTGACATTTTTCTTTTGAAATTTCACAACTGGTTTTGGTTTGGAATATAATAGACTAAGATTTTTCTTAGCTTCAGTTTTTTGTACCTTTTTTTTCCTTTTATTTCCAAGATGTTTCTTGGTTTCTTGTTTGTTAAATCCCAATCTTTGTTTGTCTGAAATAGATTGTGAACTTTCAATGATTTTTGTCAAATTTTCTCGACCTTTGTTAAAATTAGAAACATTTTGAGTAATGTCATCAAACTTTGTTTGTAAGCTAGCTTTTTCTAGGTCTAGAATTTTGACTTTTGCTTTAAGCTCATGATTTTCAGTAGTGAGAGCATTATTTTTCTCTTTTTGAGTTTCTATTTCTTGACTCAAAAGAGATATTTGAGAGTCAACATTAGATGATGATTCTTGAATATTTTCAAGTTCCTCTTCTAATATTTTCTTCTCATCTTTTAACATATCTCCTTCAAACTCTGCTCTACTTAAATCTGCTTTGACTACTTTTAATTGACGTTTTATGTCTTTATATTTGACTATTAATTCAGCATTAATATCAAGTAATTCATCAAATGTAGGAATTTGTACCTCATCTTCTGTTGCCATAAAACACACATTAGCTTGTTCATTCTCTGAATCACTTTCACTTTCTGATGAAGATGACTCTGAATCATCCCATGTTACTGAGAAAGCTCGTTTCTTAGATTTGTCCTTTTTATATTTGAATTTGTCATTTTCTGACTTCTTCTTTTGTTCTGGACAATCTTTCTGCATGTGTCCCTTTTTGTGGCAGTTGAAACATTCTATAGCAGATGAAGATGGTTTATTTGATCCAGGTTTCCTTTTATTGTAACGACTGGCTTTTCGATATTTTAAGAATTTTTTGAATCCTTTCGCAATGAATGCCAAATCTTCGTCTTCAGAATCTGATTCATTTTCATCTTTCTCAACATGAAATGCTACATTTTTCTTTTCTTCTTTCTGTTCTTTTCTAGCCTGCAGATTTGCTTTATAGGACATTAAATTTCCTATTAATTCATCTGGCTTCATGACGGAAAGGTCATTAGCTTCTTCAATTGCTAATACTTTTCCTTCCCATTGACTAGTCAGAGAGTGTAGGACTGTTGAAACAACATCGAAATCAGAATACTTTTGTCCTAAGCCAATAAGTGCATGGTGAATAGTTTGAAATCGTGAATACATGTCATTGATTGTCTCATTTGGTTTCATTTTGAAATTTTGAAATTGACTTTTCAGCATGGCTATTTTGGCTTGTTTAACCTTGTTAGTACCTTCATGAGTGATTTTTAGTGTTTGCCAAATTTGATATGCAGTAGTGCAGATACTAACACGATTATATTCATTTTGGTCTAATGCACAGAACAACATATTTATTGCTCTTGCATTTACGGCTGCTGCCGTTTTCTCAGCTGTAGTCCATTCTAAATAATCAGTTGTTGGATTCACTATTTCTCTTTGAGTGGCATTCCAAGCATCATAGCTATTTGATTGCATAAAGAATGACATACGTGTTGCCCAATAACTATAGTTAAGACCATTGAAAAATGGAGGTCTTTGTGTCGATTGTCCCTCCGTGTAAGTGGTGTTTTGAGTGCTAGTACTTACGTTATTTGCCATATTACTATAATATATCAAATAACTGTGTTACGGTTATAAGATGACCGTGCTCTGATACCAAATGAAAGTACGGTGTGTATACAATTATATATGCTAATATAGTATACACGGATCGTGTAATATGAATTACAATACAAATGCGGAAATAGATGATAATAGCATAGTAAATAAAAAATAGAAAAATCACACCAGAGATTTTTATACTGGTTCGGAGCACCGTCCTACATCCAGTCCCAGACTTCTATCTGGATTTTCACTATTAACTTCCTCGCTTCACCCGGGGGAACAGGTTTACAATACCCGAACAGCCGAACGGGATTTCACGCCTCTAATACACTGAGGACTTCAACACTTGCCTCTTACAACACAAAGGACTTCAACAAAAGAACAAATACAATTGTTGTTGACAACTTGTGCTCTTGAAAACTCGGATTTGTCACTAGCAGTACACCCTTCCTATAATCTTATCCTCAAAGTATGCGAATGATGTTTTGAAAAGATTAAGGAAAGTATATTACTTATTGAATCAAAAGATATGAAATAGTTTCAATGATTCAATAAATAATCGAGAGCTTTTTAGAATGCAGGAGTATAAAGTAAGATCAGAGATTAGATTAAAAAGAATATGTGAAATTGTTATATTTTAATCAACGAATTGGTTGAGTTTATATAGAAAAGAATGGTTGTAACTCTTTGCCATTAAGAGATATGATCTTTGGTGAAAGGTAAGAGATGCAACCTTTGGAGAAGAGAAGTGTCTTTTGGAAAAAAATTGCTTTCTGTTCAAAAACGGTCGACAGGTTAAAAAGTGACCAGTAGACAGGAATTTAAAATATATATACGTTATGTGCATGTGTGCACGTTCATTGTGCATTTTACACAGAAACGGTCGACCGTATGATTATTAACCGGTCGACCGGTCCCTGTTAATTTGCACAATGAATGTGCAATGCTATTAAAACGTATATATATCGATTATATTGAGGTGCATGATTATTTGAGGATAGATTTTAACAAGTTTATCACTATTACAATATCAAATAATCAACCTATAATCTATAGTAACATATGTAGCTCTAATGACCTTGTTTTGTCGATCGCCTTATTTGTCAGAAATCAAAACTTTCATAAAACTTGTGACTCAACAGTTGGACCCTAAAAAGAAAATATTTCTAGGAAGAAGATCTTCTAAATTAAAATATTAGGCACCTTGGAGGGCGATTCAGAAGGATTATGGAGCCAAGCTGAGCACAGGCAAAGCTAAGGATATCCGGTGAGTGGATTTATTTATATAGCTTTTATGTTTAAGATATATTATCATTAAATTCCCGTTTCGATAATTCTATTCAGTAATTAATCCTATTAATTAAGTTACGCTGAACTATAAGGAATTTACAGTCTATATACAGTATTAGTATTTATCTACATCTATTTGAACGTTTTAGATTTCTATGCAAGCGTCAGTCTTCTTCTATTTTCTCCTCTTTCTTCGTGTATGGATTAGAATAGATTAAACGTGAATATGCATTAAATAATTAAGAACACTAAAATGAAGGAAATAAGATGTAAAGTGATAAAAGTTTGAGGAATGGAATTACCCTAATAAATTACGTTAAAATGAGAAAAGTTAATTAATCTAACAACTGGATTTGGGAGTAACTAAAAAGTTAATCGGTTGGTTTAGAAAATAGGATACATTTCTATAATTTAATATTTAAAAGACAACAATGTACATAGTTGCTAGAATAATAGAAAGAAAAAGAGAATTAGTGTAAAATAGAGAAACCACTGTAGTTTACACAATTCCAAAATAGTTAAAGAAATATCTAGCAGTTACTTATTGTTTATAGTATTATTTAATACCAAATTATGGAAATGGATTTTTCAATATAATTTTCATAACCAACCAATTAAAATAGAATTATTTCCTAGAATAGAAGATAATAAAGCAAAGTAAGACATGAATCAAGTAAATTATAAGATAAGAACTTGAATTTGTAAATGATAATGAACCTAGGTCTGCATTCACTACGGCCTATTTAAGGAGATAATTATTATGATAAGTGAATTATATAATATAAGATAATAAAAGTGTAGCAACCCAACTTTCTAACACCATAAAATCGTGCCACTATTTAAGAAAGAAAGGGATAGAAGAAGAAAAGATAAGAAAATAAGAAACACAACAACATCAGATAACTCATGGCGGAACGAATGAAATATAATATATCACTTAAAATATTACATAGTATCATATTACATCAGAGTACACAACTTATACAACACATATTAGATAGGTTATAAACATCTGTCTAACTATACAACTCAAGTACACAAGATACAGATACAACACAAACACAGCGGAACCATAATATATCTACACGTGGAAGCCTCCAGCTCCAACTCCAGAATTCGTCAAGCAAACCTGAATCACTCGACTACTCATACATAATATGAGTACCCAAGAGTTTAATAAAACAGAAAATCAACATTCGGGTGAGACAGGGTCTGGTGTGAGTAAATGGGTTAAAATTGCTTAACTTTAGAAAATTCTTTGAAAAGAAAAAGGTATCACGTAAGATTTCCAATATATAAACATGGAAAAGTTTTTACCTTACGCTAACCAAAACATTTGATAGGAAATCCAGTGATATTATAATAGTGTCTAGGGTTTTCAAGTAAATAAGAAATACCCGAAATTGTTACATGATTAAATTCCGGCTATTAGCACAAAAGTGGGTAATACAAACAAAACCGCAGGGTCTCATAGGAAGAATGGGTTTCCATCAATGGCACGGCTACCGGGGTACCGCCCGTCACAGTACGTGGCCTAGATCACAGTACCGAGGATTACTCCCAATCCCCTGCATCACAAAGTCGGGACCACTCCTTACTGAACAGTCCCGAGTAAGATCACTCCGTGGTTGGCGCGACCAACCACCCAATAAGCCGAAATAAAAAGGGACATCTAGACAGGAATGACCTCACCCTGAAGTGGGTGCTACCCACCTAGCCTTCCTGCACCTCCCCTGTTTTAGACATTCCCAGTTGATGAGGCTTGAGGCTGTGATTACCTTTATAGAACACATCTATCTTAGAATGCTCATCGTCCACCTAATGATGTTCTGAAAGCATTCAATCCAAACAAGTTCATTCCGGGTTCGAACGAAACCGAAAGCACTATCCCGTTGCACTCATTTTGGAATCACCTTAAGAGTCAATGTGTAACGACCCTAAATTTTGAACAATTTAAATTGAAAATATTCAATTAATTTTAATTATTTGAATGATGATTTAGATTTGAATTTTCAATATAGCTTTGAATGCGATTAAATTATAAAATTTAATCGATTGATAGTGAATAAAAATTTGAATCTTAAATTCTAAGCTGATTAAAAATATTTCAAAGACTTAGAAAATTTATATTGATAATACTGAAGATAACAGAAGCTTCAGAATTGAAATTGAAACTGTTTTGATCAATTTTGAATTTATATCGTTTAAATCAATAATTAAAAATAGTCATTTTTCATACAGTCTCGGAATTCGACGAAACCAGTTCCATTGGGTCCGTAATATTGAATTATTATCGGATTTCAAATTTCGTAGTGTTTGGAGTTGTTGTGTGACTGTACGATAAGAAAACGCGTTGAAATTAAATCGAGTTCAGTTTAAATTTAAATATAAATCTATACCCTCAAATCATCAGCCACCCTAATATACCACTGCTACCCTACTATGTACGAAGTCGACCCCTCTTTTATTTTAAAATTGCAAAGATCAAATCGTGTCTCCTCAGCACGCAACCATCTTCGTTTAAAGTGATAACCGAGCTTCCTTTAGTTCAATCTTTTTTTTAAACGAAGCCCTCCCCTTCTCTCATTTTCGAAATCGAACTCCTTTCAGTAATAAAAAAAAAAAAAAAAATCGCGAGCAAGACAATGGAGGCGGCGACTTGGGCGTC
Organism: Allium cepa; assembly: GCA_030765085.1. Classification (NCBI taxonomy): domain Eukaryota; kingdom Viridiplantae; phylum Streptophyta; class Magnoliopsida; order Asparagales; family Amaryllidaceae; genus Allium; species Allium cepa. The sequence goes on from CM060941.1 coordinate 835,828,881, forward strand.
GCGTGGATCTGGGATGGGTGGCGTTCGAAGCGGCGGCCGCGCGAGGGAATAGGGACGGCGCTAGTATGGATGTGGAGCTCGTTCGTGTGCGGTCTCGAGGCGGGGCGACGATGGATTTAGTGTCGCTGTTCAGAGGAGTTTGTCGCGAGCTCGTTCGTGGTTGATGGATCTTGGTGGCTGCGGCTTCGTGTAGCGAAGGCAGTGGAGGCAGGGGTTGCGGCGGCGACGTGATGTCGCGAAGTTGATGGTTGGGGGCAGCATTAGCAACCGAGAGCGCGAGGAGGCGTCGCGACATTGGCGGCAAGGCTAGGGTTCTGAATGCTTGGCGAATCAATCGAGCGGTGAGGTATCACCCTAAATTCGTTTTTTTTAAGTAGTTAGTAAATATGATGTTCACATTGATAAATGCAGAGAATAAATTATTAAGTGAAAATTTAATTGTTTGATTGATTCAAATGTTAATAAAAAAATCATAATATGTTTATACAGAAATTTGAGCCTAGTTTCTATTTTTACTAGAATAGTGAATATACATATATATGATTTTGCGAAAATAAAATAGATAATAGATATTATAGAGGTGGTTTTATTTAATAAAACTTAATAATTTTTTTTTTTTTAAACGTTGTTTATTTTTGAAGCGTGGAAAATTATATATCTTGTAAAGATATTTTGGGAAATTAAATAATTTGAGAAATTATTTGGAATCTGGTGATGTGGCGCATCTTTATTGATAGTTAAATAACCGACTATCAATATTTACCTTTAAATAGGTAATTGTTGTGAATTGGATGAATTTGAATGCCACACTTATTTTTAAATAAGCGCTCTCTATTCGGGTTAACCGGGAAAGGACCATGGGGTCGTATAACCCATTCCGAATAGTGATACGTCGTAATGAATAGCATTTGAAGACCGGTGTTGAAGACCGGGTATTTGTGAAAACGATAGAATGACCTATCGATTGTCTCTGCACTGGGTAGCTCCTGGTATAGAGATTTCCCTTTGTGATAGGAAATTTTATCGGGATTGTGAATATCCGGATTTGCAAGGGCTTCTTTGGAAGTGCCTTCGGTTCTGTTCGAACCCGGAACAGACTTGTATGGTTACGTGTCTGACATTATATTTTGAGAATTAGAGCCGATTTCTTTCAAATACATTTCTGTTGGTGGCGGAGAATTTATTCTCTTAGCTTAACACCCTTCTCTGAGACGTACGAGCTCAGAGGTTATGTAGTTGAAGGTTATCAGCGATATATTCCCAATCTGGTAATGTGACATGCTGAGTGCTGCTGTGTGATGATCATTGGTTGGTCATTTGTGATATGATCATTTGTTTGATCATTTATCTTTGTGATCATTGCTTTGGTCATCTGTTGACCCAAAGCATGGCTTTGTTGCACAAAGCGTAGCTTTGTGGACGAGACTTCGTCAGGACCTCACTCCCCGGAAATGGTCGAAACAGGAATATGCGGCAAGGTTATGAGGGTCGCTCCCTTTAGGGTATGTCATTCCCTTCTGGAAAAGGGTGGTATCATGGTATGGAGCCCAGATATTTACTCATGTGGAAACACTATATCTATTTCTGTGTGGTGTTGTTGGTATCGAGCGCTCGGATAAAGGTCCCAAAGGACCGGGGGATGGCATATTCGTGCAGTAGTTACCTAGTGACAGAGGTAACCCGGCCTTGTGTTGGCAGAGGGCTAACCGTAACGTTAGTTCTCGGGACGTCCCGCCAGAGGCGATCCCATGTGGCAGTAGGAAGTTCCTTAGCCTGACCATTTGTTGGAAATCCAAAGAAACAATACGAGCCTTGTACGGTTTTAGTTGTATTACCTGCTATGGAATGTGGCGGTAACCTGCTATTGAACATAGTAGCTATAGTAGGCATACGATAATGGTCGTATGTTGGCTAAGATTTATATTCTACTTTCGAAATTGTTTTCTACACTATGCACTAATAATAATATCAAAATGATTTGATTTATGCGTATCAAGCATTTTTGACTATCATAAGGAGAAATCTCCTCCGATTCTGCATTTGCATTGTGTGTGTGTGCGGGAGGCCTTATGGTAGTCTCATTTTCTAAAAAGCATCGCGAATTTATTTAAAAAATTATCCTATTCTTTGTTTTAAAGATAAATAACTGTTTTTAGTTCTCACACCAGTCACATGACTGACCTGGAGTTTATTGTTCCTTTCCTAAACTCTGGGTGCCCACTATTTTCCACACGGGCAGTCTAGAGTTAGGTTATCAGGTTATTCTGGTTTCGGGAGTTGCTGTGCAGATCTGGAGGCGAGCCAGATAGCGTAGTCTATTATCCATTGTATATAGTATTTCCTTTCCGCTGTTTTGTTGTTGTACACTCTGATTGATGTAATGTAATGTGATGTATGTATAAATTGTATAGTTCATTTGTTTTAATGAATATTCATTTATCTATTATATGTTGTTCCGCTGCGATTGTGAGATTCAGATATTGTTTCCTGTTCTATTTCTTGTTTTCTGTTTCTTCTCTCTTTTCTCTCTTCTTCTACCTCTTTCTTCTTCTAAAACCTTAACGGTTCGATTTTTCGGCGACGAAAAATCATGATCGTTACATTTGGTATCAGAGCATATGGTTAAGCGACAACCTGCTCTGTTGGGTGTTACTCATTAGAGATAGAGTCAGCAGTACTCTAGAATGAGTTTGAGTGTAATAATAGATATGAGCGCGTATTTGTTAGTGAATATAAAATTGTTTTATATTGTGATGATTGGTTTGTTGAGTGGTATATGAACCTTCGTCGGCGCAGCCTCGAAACTGAATCGAAGGGCTTTCTAAACACTTGAATAGAATAATTCGACACAATATTGTTTTAAAATTTGGTAAATGAAATAATTTTACCATGACTATATTTTATATATAAAAGAATATTTTTTCAGAAATTAGTAAAATGTATATAAATTGATTGTTAGGTTGTTTGCATAAATTAAATCAAAACAACAATGGTAAAGGAAATGAATTGTATAAACAAATGAATTATAAGTATGGAATTATAATTAAAATGGTTTGCAACTGTGGAATAATCTTGTATATGGAAGTGAAACTAAATGAAAAGATTTATAAAGGTGATTTATAAATAAAAAGAAAGATTTTAACTTTGGAAAAGTTGAAACAAATGGGAATAAGCACAATAAAATTTAACTGTAGAAAGTTAAATAAATAGAATTGGATTTCTAAGTGGAAACTTAAGTTAAGTTAAACAAACGATGTTTGAAAAAGAATAAAACTTAAGTGAAGTTGAATAAAATTGATTTTAGTATCGAAGTAAAATAATCAAGTGAATTAAATGATGTGAACTTGAGTTATATAAATGAAATTCAACTTGAAATGTTAAATGAATTAACAATTGAATTGATAAGAAAAATTGAATGAAAATCGATCAAATGGAAAAAAAGATTGAATAAATTGGAAGTTGAACAAATTGAATGGAAGTCAATTTAATATTTAACCAAATTAAATATAAAGAAGAGTAAATAAATTTGGTTGTGTGGTCTATACATTGGTTGTTAGTTTGATTGTTAGTTGACTATATAAAATTCATTAAGTGATAATGAAATTGAATTAGCAAAGTTGAAAGTTATGAAATTAAATTCAAATTGGAAGTAAATGAATTTGAATAAAATTGATTTGGATTGAATTCAAGTAAAATTAACTTGATAATTTATTTATTTATGAAATAGTTTCAAATGGAAGTAAATTTGTGAATGGATAAACAAAATTTACAATTGCAAGTAATTAAAATAAAAATATGAGATTGAATGTTGAAATTCATTTCAAATTAGTAAGCAATAAAATTGAATTGAATAATTATAAATGAAAGATGAATTAAAATTCGTATGGGAATTAAAATGAGTTAGTAAATGAAACTAATTTAAAATAGTGATACGAATTAGTTGTAAATGAAGCTAATCAATAAAAGTTCAATATTCAGAGGAAATTAAATTTGAATAGAATTGAAATTGTGAATTGAATTCAAATGAAATTTGAAATGCAAAATTGATTGAAATATAAAATTGAATGAAATTGAATATGCAACTTCAATAGTGAAGTAAAAATGGTATAAGAAGTATATATTGAATATTTTGTAATGGAATGTGCAAATTGGTTTGAATGTTGGAATTGGATACTACTACTAGCAGGTTATACAGGTATATTAAAAGAAATGGGAATGAGATTTTGATTTCAAAGATAAAAAAATTGAATGGCTCGACAAAAAAAAAAGGTACGTATTTCAATTTCCGTATGAGATTTGATGACTTTCTTCTCTAGCCACTTGGCTTTTCTCTTTTCTTTTTGATTCTGAGGGGCCGTGGTGCCATTTTGTAGTCGTACCGATCGAGCCGCGCAAAGGAAACGCTGGCGAAATTTTTCGAAAATTTAGGGTGTTAGAAAAACTTTGAGGAAATTTTAAAAGTTTAAAAATTTGAATTTGAATTTAAATTTAAATTTTGACGTAAACAATGTTGTTTGAAACTTGTAATTGAAGTTAGAAATCTAGACGGAATAAGAATGAATCTTTAATAAAAGATCTAGGTTAGTAAGTTGATAAAACAATTTTGATTGAGAAAAATAATAAACGATTTAGGATCATTCTTCCTAACTTGCAATTTCGGGACGAAATTCTTTTAAGGGGGGAAGATTGTAACGACCCTAAATTTTGAACAATTTAAATTGAAAATATTCAATTAATTTTAATTATTTGAATGATGATTTAGATTTGAATTTTCAATATAGCTTTGAATGCGATTAAATTATAAAATTTAATCGATTGATAGTGAATAAAAATTTGAATCTTAAATTCTAAGCTGATTAAAAATATTTCAAAGACTTAGAAAATTTATATTGATAATACTGAAGATAACAGAAGCTTCAGAATTGAAATTGAAACTGTTTTGATCAATTTTGAATTTATATCGTTTAAATCAATAATTAAAAATAGTCATTTTTCATACAGTCTCGGAATTCGACGAAACCAGTTCCATTGGGTCCGTAATATTGAATTATTATCGGATTTCAAATTTCGTAGTGTTTGGAGTTGTTGTGTGACTGTACGATAAGAAAACGCGTTGAAATTAAATCGAGTTCAGTTTAAATTTAAATATAAATCTATACCCTCAAATCATCAGCCACCCTAATATACCACTGCTACCCTACTATGTACGAAGTCGACCCCTCTTTTATTTTAAAATTGCAAAGATCAAATCGTGTCTCCTCAGCACGCAACCATCTTCGTTTAAAGTGATAACCGAGCTTCCTTTAGTTCAATCTTTTTTTTAAACGAAGCCCTCCCCTTCTCTCATTTTCGAAATCGAACTCCTTTCAGTAAAAAAAAAAAAAAATCGCGAGCAAGACAATGGAGGCGGCGACTTGGGCGTCGCGTGGATCTGGGATGGGTGGCGTTCGAAGCGGCGGCCGCGCGAGGGAATAGGGGCGGCGCTAGTATGGATGTGGAGCTCGTTCGTGTGCGGTCTCGAGGCGGGGCGACGATGGATTTAGTGTCGCTGTTCAGAGGAGTTTGTCGCGAGCTCGTTCGTGGTTGATGGATCTTGGTGGCTGCGGCTTCGTGTAGCGAAGGCAGTGGAGGCAGGGGTTGCGGCGGCGACGTGATGTCGCGAAGTTGATGGTTGGGGGCAGCATTAGCAACCGAGAGCGCGAGGAGGCGTCGCGACATTGGCGGCAAGGCTAGGGTTCTGAATGCTTGGCGAATCAATCGAGCGGTGAGGTATCACCCTAAATTCGTTTTTTTTAAGTAGTTAGTAAATATGATGTTCACATTGATAAATGCAGAGAATAAATTATTAAGTGAAAATTTAATTGTTTGATTGATTCAAATGTTAATAAAAAAATCATAATATGTTTATACAGAAATTTGAGCCTAGTTTCTATTTTTACTAGAATAGTGAATATACATATATATGATTTTGCGAAAATAAAATAGATAATAGATATTATAGAGGTGGTTTTATTTAATAAAACTTAATAATTTTTTTTTTTTTTTTTTTTTAAACGTTGTTTATTTTTGAAGCGTGGAAATTATATATCTTGTAAAGATATTTTGGGAAATTAAATAATTTGAGAAATTATTTGGAATCTGGTGATGTGGCGCATCTTTATTGATAGTTAAATAACCGACTATCAATATTTACCTTTAAATAGGTAATTGTTGTGAATTGGATGAATTTGAATGCCACACTTATTTTTAAATAAGCGCTCTCTATTCGGGTTAACCGGGAAAGAACCATGGGGTCGTATAACCCATTCCGAATAGTGATACGTCGTAATGAATAGCATTTGAAGACCGGTGTTGAAGACCGGGTATTTGTGAAAACGATAGAATGACCTATCGATTGTCTCTGCACTGGGTAGCTCCTGGTATAGAGATTTCCCTTTGTGATAGGAAATTTTATCGGGATTGTGAATATCCGGATTTGCAAGGGCTTCTTTGGAAGTGCCTTCGGTTCTGTTCGAACCCGGAACAGACTTGTATGGTTACGTGTCTGACATTATATTTTGAGAATTAGAGCCGATTTCTTTCAAATACATTTCTATTGGTGGCGGAGAATTTATTCTCTTAGCTTAACACCCTTCTCTGAGACGTACGAGCTCAGAGGTTATGTAGTTGAAGGTTATCAGCGATATATTCCCAATCTGGTAATGTGACATGCTGAGTGCTGCTGTGTGATGATCATTGGTTGGTCATTTGTGATATGATCATTTGTTTGATCATTTATCTTTGTGATCATTGCTTTGGTCATCTGTTGACCCAAAGCATGGCTTTGTTGCACAAAGCGTAGCTTTGTGGACGAGACTTCGTCAGGACCTCACTCCCCGGAAATGGTCGAAACAGGAATATGCGGCAAGGTTATGAGGGTCGCTCCCTTTAGGGTATGTCATTCCCTTCTGGAAAAGGGTGGTATCATGGTATGGAGCCCAGATATTTACTCATGTGGAAACACTATATCTATTTCTGTGTGGTGTTGTTGGTATCGAGCGCTCGGATAAAGGTCCCAAAGGACCGGGGGATGGCATATTCGTGCAGTAGTTACCTAGTGACAGAGGTAACCCGGCCTTGTGTTGGCAGAGGGCTAACCGTAACGTTAGTTCTCGGGACGTCCCGCCAGAGGCGATCCCATGTGGCAGTAGGAAGTTCCTTAGCCTGACCATTTGTTGGAAATCCAAAGAAACAATACGAGCCTTGTACGGTTTTAGTTGTATTACCTGCTATGGAATGTGGCGGTAACCTGCTATTGAACATAGTAGCTATAGTAGGCATACGATAATGGTCGTATGTTGGCTAAGATTTATATTCTACTTTCGAAATTGTTTTCTACACTATGCACTAATAATAATATCAAAATGATTTGATTTATGCGTATCAAGCATTTTTGACTATCATAAGGAGAAATCTCCTCCGATTCTGCATTTGCATTGTGTGTGTGTGCGGGAGGCCTTATGGTAGTCTCATTTTCTAAAAAGCATCGCGAATTTATTTAAAAAATTATCCTATTCTTTGTTTTAAAGATAAATAACTGTTTTTAGTTCTCACACCAGTCACATGACTGACCTGGAGTTTATTGTTCCTTTCCTAAACTCTGGGTGCCCACTATTTTCCACACGGGCAGTCTAGAGTTAGGTTATCAGGTTATTCTGGTTTCGGGAGTTGCTGTGCAGATCTGGAGGCGAGCCAGATAGCGTAGTCTATTATCCATTGTATATAGTATTTCCTTTCCGCTGTTTTGTTGTTGTACACTCTGATTGATGTAATGTAATGTGATGTATGTATAAATTGTATAGTTCATTTGTTTTAATGAATATTCATTTATCTATTATATGTTGTTCCGCTGCGATTGTGAGATTCAGATATTGTTTCCTGTTCTATTTCTTGTTTTCTGTTTCTTCTCTCTTTTCTCTCTTCTTCTACCTCTTTCTTCTTCTAAAACCTTAACGGTTCGATTTTTCGGCGATGAAAAATCATGATCGTTACATTTGGTATCAGAGCATATGGTTAAGCGACAACCTGCTCTGTTGGGTGTTACTCATTAGAGATAGAGTCAGCAGTACTCTAGAATGAGTTTGAGTGTAATAATAGATATGAGCGCGTATTTGTTAGTGAATATAAAATTGTTTTATATTGTGATGATTGGTTTGTTGAGTGGTATATGAACCTTCGTCGGCGCAGCCTCGAAACTGAATCGAAGGGCTTTCTAAACACTTGAATAGAATAATTCGACACAATATTGTTTTAAAATTTGGTAAATGAAATAATTTTACCATGACTATATTTTATATATAAAAGAATATTTTTTCAGAAATTAGTAAAATGTATATAAATTGATTGTTAGGTTGTTTGCATAAATTAAATCAAAACAACAATGGTAAAGGAAATGAATTGTATAAACAAATGAATTATAAGTATGGAATTATAATTAAAATGGTTTGCAACTGTGGAATAATCTTGTATATGGAAGTGAAACTAAATGAAAAGATTTATAAAGGTGATTTATAAATAAAAAGAAAGATTTTAACTTTGGAAAAGTTGAAACAAATGGGAATAAGCACAATAAAATTTAACTGTAGAAAGTTAAATAAATAGAATTGGATTTCTAAGTGGAAACTTAAGTTAAGTTAAACAAACGATGTTTGAAAAAGAATAAAACTTAAGTGAAGTTGAATAAAATTGATTTTAGTATCGAAGTAAAATAATCAAGTGAATTAAATGATGTGAACTTGAGTTATATAAATGAAATTCAACTTGAAATGTTAAATGAATTAACAATTGAATTGATAAGAAAAATTGAATGAAAATCGATCAAATGGAAAAAAAGATTGAATAAATTGGAAGTTGAACAAATTGAATGGAAGTCAATTTAATATTTAACCAAATTAAATATAAAGAAGAGTAAATAAATTTGGTTGTGTGGTCTATACATTGGTTGTTAGTTTGATTGTTAGTTGACTATATAAAATTCATTAAGTGATAATGAAATTGAATTAGCAAAGTTGAAAGTTATGAAATTAAATTCAAATTGGAAGTAAATGAATTTGAATAAAATTGATTTGGATTGAATTCAAGTAAAATTAACTTGATAATTTATTTATTTATGAAATAGTTTCAAATGGAAGTAAATTTGTGAATGGATAAACAAAATTTACAATTGCAAGTAATTAAAATAAAAATATGAGATTGAATGTTGAAATTCATTTCAAATTAGTAAGCAATAAAATTGAATTGAATAATTATAAATGAAAGATGAATTAAAATTCGTATGGGAATTAAAATGAGTTAGTAAATGAAACTAATTTAAAATAGTGATACGAATTAGTTGTAAATGAAGCTAATCAATAAAAGTTCAATATTCAGAGGAAATTAAATTTGAATAGAATTGAAATTGTGAATTGAATTCAAATGAAATTTGAAATGCAAAATTGATTGAAATATAAAATTGAATGAAATTGAATATGCAACTTCAATAGTGAAGTAAAAATGGTATAAGAAGTATATATTGAATATTTTGTAATGGAATGTGCAAATTGGTTTGAATGTTGGAATTGGATACTACTACTAGCAGGTTATACAGGTATATTAAAAGAAATGGGAATGAGATTTTGATTTCAAAGATAAAAAAATTGAATGGCTCGACAAAAAAAAAAGGTACGTATTTCAATTTCCGTATGAGATTTGATGACTTTCTTCTCTAGCCACTTGGCTTTTCTCTTTTCTTTTTGATTCTGAGGGGCCGTGGTGCCATTTTGTAGTCGTACCGATCGAGCCGCGCAAAGGAAACGCTGGCGAAATTTTTCGAAAATTTAGGGTGTTAGAAAAACTTTGAGGAAATTTTAAAAGTTTAAAAATTTGAATTTGAATTTAAATTTAAATTTTGAAGTAAACAATGTTGTTTGAAACTTGTAATTGAAGTTAGAAATCTAGACGGAATAAGAATGAATCTTTAATAAAAGATCTAGGTTAGTAAGTTGATAAAACAATTTTGATTGAGAAAAATAATAAACGATTTAGGATCATTCTTCCTAACTTGCAATTTCGGGACGAAATTCTTTTAAGGGGGGAAGATTGTAACGACCCTAAATTTTGAACAATTTAAATTGAAAATATTCAATTAATTTTAATTATTTGAATGATGATTTAGATTTGAATTTTCAATATAGCTTTGAATGCGATTAAATTATAAAATTTAATCGATTGATAGTGAATAAAAATTTGAATCTTAAATTCTAAGCTGATTAAAAATATTTCAAAGACTTAGAAAATTTATATTGATAATACTGAAGATAACAGAAGCTTCAGAATTGAAATTGAAACTGTTTTGATCAATTTTGAATTTATATCGTTTAAATCAATAATTAAAAATAGTCATTTTTCATACAGTCTCGGAATTCGACGAAACCAGTTCCATTGGGTCCGTAATATTGAATTATTATCGGATTTCAAATTTCGTAGTGTTTGGAGTTGTTGTGTGACTGTACGATAAGAAAACGCGTTGAAATTAAATCGAGTTCAGTTTAAATTTAAATATAAATCTATACCCTCAAATCATCAGCCACCCTAATATACCACTGCTACCCTACTATGTACGAAGTCGACCCCTCTTTTATTTTAAAATTGCAAAGATCAAATCGTGTCTCCTCAGCACGCAACCATCTTCGTTTAAAGTGATAACCGAGCTTCCTTTAGTTCAATCTTTTTTTTAAACGAAGCCCTCCCCTTCTCTCATTTTCGAAATCGAACTCCTTTCAGTAAAAAAAAAAAAAAAATCGCGAGCAAGACAATGGAGGCGGCGACTTGGGCGTCGCGTGGATCTGGGATGGGTGGCGTTCGAAGCGGCGGCCGCGCGAGGGAATAGGGGCGGCGCTAGTATGGATGTGGAGCTCGTTCGTGTGCGGTCTCGAGGCGGGGCGACGATGGATTTAGTGTCGCTGTTCAGAGGAGTTTGTCGCGAGCTCGTTCGTGGTTGATGGATCTTGGTGGCTGCGGCTTCGTGTAGCGAAGGCAGTGGAGGCAGGGGTTGCGGCGGCGACGTGATGTCGCGAAGTTGATGGTTGGGGGCAGCATTAGCAACCGAGAGCGCGAGGAGGCGTCGCGACATTGGCGGCAAGGCTAGGGTTCTGAATGCTTGGCGAATCAATCGAGCGGTGAGGTATCACCCTAAATTCGTTTTTTTTAAGTAGTTAGTAAATATGATGTTCACATTGATAAATGCAGAGAATAAATTATTAAGTGAAAATTTAATTGTTTGATTGATTCAAATGTTAATAAAAAAATCATAATATGTTTATACAGAAATTTGAGCCTAGTTTCTATTTTTACTAGAATAGTGAATATACATATATATGATTTTGCGAAAATAAAATAGATAATAGATATTATAGAGGTGGTTTTATTTAATAAAACTTAATAATTTTTTTTTTTTTTTTTAAACGTTGTTTATTTTTGAAGCGTGGAAATTATATATCTTGTAAAGATATTTTGGGAAATTAAATAATTTGAGAAATTATTTGGAATCTGGTGATGTGGCGCATCTTTATTGATAGTTAAATAACCGACTATCAATATTTACCTTTAAATAGGTAATTGTTGTGAATTGGATGAATTTGAATGCCACACTTATTTTTAAATAAGCGCTCTCTATTCGGGTTAACCGGGAAAGGACCATGGGGTCGTATAACCCATTCTGAATAGTGATACGTCGTAATGAATAGCATTTGAAGACCGGTGTTGAAGACCGGGTATTTGTGAAAACGATAGAATGACCTATCGATTGTCTCTGCACTGGGTAGCTCCTGGTATAGAGATTTCCCTTTGTGATAGGAAATTTTATCGGGATTGTGAATATCCGGATTTGCAAGGGCTTCTTTGGAAGTGCCTTCGGTTCTGTTCGAACCCGGAACAGACTTGTATGGTTACGTGTCTGACATTATATTTTGAGAATTAGAGCCGATTTCTTTCAAATACATTTCTGTTGGTGGCGGAGAATTTATTCTCTTAGCTTAACACCCTTCTCTGAGACGTACGAGCTCAGAGGTTATGTAGTTGAAGGTTATCAGCGATATATTCCCAATCTGGTAATGTGACATGCTGAGTGCTGCTGTGTGATGATCATTGGTTGGTCATTTGTGATATGATCATTTGTTTGATCATTTATCTTTGTGATCATTGCTTTGGTCATCTGTTGACCCAAAGCATGGCTTTGTTGCACAAAGCGTAGCTTTGTGGACGAGACTTCGTCAGGACCTCACTCCCCGGAAATGGTCGAAACAGGAATATGCGGCAAGGTTATGAGGGTCGCTCCCTTTAGGGTATGTCATTCCCTTCTGGAAAAGGGTGGTATCATGGTATGGAGCCCAGATATTTACTCATGTGGAAACACTATATCTATTTCTGTGTGGTGTTGTTGGTATCGAGCGCTCGGATAAAGGTCCCAAAGGACCGGGGGATGGCATATTCGTGCAGTAGTTACCTAGTGACAGAGGTAACCCGGCCTTGTGTTGGCAGAGGGCTAACCGTAACGTTAGTTCTCGGGACGTCCCGCCAGAGGCGATCCCATGTGGCAGTAGGAAGTTCCTTAGCCTGACCATTTGTTGGAAATCCAAAGAAACAATACGAGCCTTGTACGGTTTTAGTTGTATTACCTGCTATGGAATGTGGCGGTAACCTGCTATTGAACATAGTATCTATAGTAGGCATACGATAATGGTCGTATGTTGGCTAAGATTTATATTCTACTTTCGAAATTGTTTTCTACACTATGCACTAATAATAATATCAAAATGATTTGATTTATGCGTATCAAGCATTTTTGACTATCATAAGGAGAAATCTCCTCCGATTCTGCATTTGCATTGTGTGTGTGTGCGGGAGGCCTTATGGTAGTCTCATTTTCTAAAAAGCATCGCGAATTTATTTAAAAAATTATCCTATTCTTTGTTTTAAAGATAAATAACTGTTTTTAGTTCTCACACCAGTCACATGACTGACCTGGAGTTTATTGTTCCTTTCCTAAACTCTGGGTGCCCACTATTTTCCACACGGGCAGTCTAGAGTTAGGTTATCAGGTTATTCTGGTTTCGGGAGTTGCTGTGCAGATCTGGAGGCGAGCCAGATAGCGTAGTCTATTATCCATTGTATATAGTATTTCCTTTCCGCTGTTTTGTTGTTGTACACTCTGATTGATGTAATGTAATGTGATGTATGTATAAATTGTATAGTTCATTTGTTTTAATGAATATTCATTTATCTATTATATGTTGTTCCGCTGCGATTGTGAGATTCAGATATTGTTTCCTGTTCTATTTCTTGTTTTCTATTTCTTCTCTCTTTTCTCTCTTCTTCTACCTCTTTCTTCTTCTAAAACCTTAACGGTTCGATTTTTCGGCGACGAAAAATCATGATCGTTACATTTGGTATCAGAGCATATGGTTAAGCGACAACCTGCTCTGTTGGGTGTTACTCATTAGAGATAGAGTCAGCAGTACTCTAGAATGAGTTTGAGTGTAATAATAGATATGAGCGCGTATTTGTTAGTGAATATAAAATTGTTTTATATTGTGATGATTGGTTTGTTGAGTGGTATATGAACCTTCGTCGGCGCAGCCTCGAAACTGAATCGAAGGGCTTTCTAAACACTTGAATAGAATAATTCGACATAATATTGTTTTAAAATTTGGTAAATGAAATAATTTTACCATGACTATATTTTATATATAAAAGAATATTTTTTCAGAAATTAGTAAAATGTATATAAATTGATTGTTAGGTTGTTTGCATAAATTAAATCAAAACAACAATGGTAAAGGAAATGAATTGTATAAACAAATGAATTATAAGTATGGAATTATAATTAAAATGGTTTGCAACTGTGGAATAATCTTGTATATGGAAGTGAAACTAAATGAAAAGATTTATAAAGGTGATTTATAAATAAAAAGAAAGATTTTAACTTTGGAAAAGTTGAAACAAATGGGAATAAGCACAATAAAATTTAACTGTAGAAAGTTAAATAAATAGAATTGGATTTCTAAGTGGAAACTTAAGTTAAGTTAAACAAACGATGTTTGAAAAAGAATAAAACTTAAGTGAAGTTGAATAAAATTGATTTTAGTATCGAAGTAAAATAATCAAGTGAATTAAATGATGTGAACTTGAGTTATATAAATGAAATTCAACTTGAAATGTTAAATGAATTAACAATTGAATTGATAAGAAAAATTGAATGAAAATCGATCAAATGGAAAAAAAGATTGAATAAATTGGAAGTTGAACAAATTGAATGGAAGTCAATTTAATATTTAACCAAATTAAATATAAAGAAGAGTAAATAAATTTGGTTGTGTGGTCTATACATTGGTTGTTAGTTTGATTGTTAGTTGACTATATAAAATTCATTAAGTGATAATGAAATTGAATTAGCAAAGTTGAAAGTTATGAAATTAAATTCAAATTGGAAGTAAATGAATTTGAATAAAATTGATTTGGATTGAATTCAAGTAAAATTAACTTGATAATTTATTTATTTATGAAATAGTTTCAAATGGAAGTAAATTTGTGAATGGATAAACAAAATTTACAATTGCAAGTAATTAAAATAAAAATATGAGATTGAATGTTGAAATTCATTTCAAATTAGTAAGCAATAAAATTGAATTGAATAATTATAAATGAAAGATGAATTAAAATTCGTATGGGAATTAAAATGAGTTAGTAAATGAAACTAATTTAAAATAGTGATACGAATTAGTTGTAAATGAAGCTAATCAATAAAAGTTCAATATTCAGAGGAAATTAAATTTGAATAGAATTGAAATTGTGAATTGAATTCAAATGAAATTTGAAATGCAAAATTGATTGAAATATAAAATTGAATGAAATTGAATATGCAACTTCAATAGTGAAGTAAAAATGGTATAAGAAGTATATATTGAATATTTTGTAATGGAATGTGCAAATTGGTTTGAATGTTGGAATTGGATACTACTACTAGCAGGTTATACAGGTATATTAAAAGAAATGGGAATGAGATTTTGATTTCAAAGATAAAAAAATTGAATGGCTCGACAAAAAAAAAAGGTACGTATTTCAATTTCCGTATGAGATTTGATGACTTTCTTCTCTAGCCACTTGGCTTTTCTCTTTTCCTTTTGATTTTGAGGGGCCGTGGTGCCATTTTGTAGTCGTACCGATCGAGCCGCGCAAAGGAAACGCTGGCGAAATTTTTCGAAAATTTAGGATGTTAGAAAAACTTTGAGGAAATTTTAAAAGTTTAAAAATTTGAATTTGAATTTAAATTTAAATTTTGAAGTAAACAATGTTGTTTGAAACTTGTAATTGAAGTTAGAAATCTAGACGGAATAAGAATGAATCTTTAATAAAAGATCTAGGTTAGTAAGTTGATAAAACAATTTTGATTGAGAAAAATAATAAACGATTTAGGATCATTCTTCCTAACTTGCAATTTCGGGACGAAATTCTTTTAAGGGGGGAAGATTGTAACGACCCTAAATTTTGAACAATTTAAATTGAAAATATTCAATTAATTTTAATTATTTGAATGATGATTTAGATTTGAATTTTCAATATAGCTTTGAATGCGATTAAATTATAAAATTTAATCGATTGATAGTGAATAAAAATTTGAATCTTAAATTCTAAGCTGATTAAAAATATTTCAAAGACTTAGAAAATTTATATTGATAATACTGAAGATAACAGAAGCTTCAGAATTGAAATTGAAACTGTTTTGATCAATTTTGAATTTATATCGTTTAAATCAATAATTAAAAATAGTCATTTTTCATACAGTCTCGGAATTCGACGAAACCAGTTCCATTGGGTCCGTAATATTGAATTATTATCGGATTTCAAATTTCGTAGTGTTTGGAGTTGTTGTGTGACTGTACGATAAGAAAACGCGTTGAAATTAAATCGAGTTCAGTTTAAATTTAAATATAAATCTATACCCTCAAATCATCAGCCACCCTAATATACCACTGCTACCCTACTATGTACGAAGTCGACCCCTCTTTTATTTTAAAATTGCAAAGATCAAATCGTGTCTCCTCAGCACGCAACCATCTTCGTTTAAAGTGATAACCGAGCTTCCTTTAGTTCAATCTTTTTTTTAAACGAAGCCCTCCCCTTCTCTCATTTTCGAAATCGAACTCCTTTCAGTAATAAAAAAAAAAAAAAAAATCGCGAGCAAGACAATGGAGGCGGCGACTTGGGCGTCGCGTGGATCTGGGATGGGTGGCGTTCGAAGCGGCGGCCGCGCGAGGGAATAGGGGCGGCGCTAGTATGGATGTGGAGCTCGTTCGTGTGCGGTCTCGAGGCGGGGCGACGATGGATTTAGTGTCGCTGTTCAGAGGAGTTTGTCGCGAGCTCGTTCGTGGTTGATGGATCTTGGTGGCTGCGGCTTCGTGTAGCGAAGGCAGTGGAGGCAGGGGTTGCGGCGGCGACGTGATGTCGCGAAGTTGATGGTTGGGGGCAGCATTAGCAACCGAGAGCGCGAGGAGGCGTCGCGACATTGGCGGCAAGGCTAGGGTTCTGAATGCTTGGCGAATCAATCGAGCGGTGAGGTATCACCCTAAATTCGTTTTTTTTAAGTAGTTAGTAAATATGATGTTCACATTGATAAATGCAGAGAATAAATTATTAAGTGAAAATTTAATTGTTTGATTGATTCAAATGTTAATAAAAAAATCATAATATGTTTATACAGAAATTTGAGCCTAGTTTCTATTTTTACTAGAATAGTGAATATACATATATATGATTTTGCGAAAATAAAATAGATAATAGATATTATAGAGGTGGTTTTATTTAATAAAACTTAATAATTTTTTTTTTTTTTAAACGTTGTTTATTTTTGAAGCGTGGAAAATTATATATCTTGTAAAGATATTTTGGGAAATTAAATAATTTGAGAAATTATTTGGAATCTGGTGATGTGGCGCATCTTTATTGATAGTTAAATAACCGACTATCAATATTTACCTTTAAATAGGTAATTGTTGTGAATTGGATGAATTTGAATGCCACACTTATTTTTAAATAAGCGCTCTCTATTCGGGTTAACCGGGAAAGGACCATGGGGTCGTATAACCCATTCCGAATAGTGATACGTCGTAATGAATAGCATTTGAAGACCGGTGTTGAAGACCGGGTATTTGTGAAAACGATAGAATGACTTATCGATTGTCTCTGCACTGGGTAGCTCCTGGTATAGAGATTTCCCTTTGTGATAGGAAATTTTATCGGGATTGTGAATATCCGGATTTGCAAGGGCTTCTTTGGAAGTGCCTTCGGTTCTGTTCGAACCCGGAACAGACTTGTATGGTTACGTGTCTGACATTATATTTTGAGAATTAGAGCCGATTTCTTTCAAATACATTTCTGTTGGTGGCGGAGAATTTATTCTCTTAGCTTAACACCCTTCTCTGAGACGTACGAGCTCAGAGGTTATGTAGTTGAAGGTTATCAGCGATATATTCCCAATCTGGTAATGTGACATGCTGAGTGCTGCTGTGTGATGATCATTGGTTGGTCATTTGTGATATGATCATTTGTTTGATCATTTATCTTTGTGATCATTGCTTTGGTCATCTGTTGACCCAAAGCATGGCTTTGTTGCACAAAGCGTAGCTTTGTGGACGAGACTTCGTCAGGACCTCACTCCCCGGAAATGGTCGAAACAGGAATATGCGGCAAGGTTATGAGGGTCGCTCCCTTTAGGGTATGTCATTCCCTTCTGGAAAAGGGTGGTATCATGGTATGGAGCCCAGATATTTACTCATGTGGAAACACTATATCTATTTCTGTGTGGTGTTGTTGGTATCGAGCGCTCGGATAAAGGTCCCAAAGGACCGGGGGATGGCATATTCGTGCAGTAGTTACCTAGTGACAGAGGTAACCCGGCCTTGTGTTGGCAGAGGGCTAACCGTAACGTTAGTTCTCGGGACGTCCCGCCAGAGGCGATCCCATGTGGCAGTAGGAAGTTCCTTAGCCTGACCATTTGTTGGAAATCCAAAGAAACAATACGAGCCTTGTACGGTTTTAGTTGTATTACCTGCTATGGAATGTGGCGGTAACCTGCTATTGAACATAGTAGCTATAGTAGGCATACGATAATGGTCGTATGTTGGCTAAGATTTATATTCTACTTTCGAAATTGTTTTCTACACTATGCACTAATAATAATATCAAAATGATTTGATTTATGCGTATCAAGCATTTTTGACTATCATAAGGAGAAATCTCCTCCGATTCTGCATTTGCATTGTGTGTGTGTGCGGGAGGCCTTATGGTAGTCTCATTTTCTAAAAAGCATCGCGAATTTATTTAAAAAATTATCCTATTCTTTGTTTTAAAGATAAATAACTGTTTTTAGTTCTCACACCAGTCACATGACTGACCTGGAGTTTATTGTTCCTTTCCTAAACTCTGGGTGCCCACTATTTTCCACACGGGCAGTCTAGAGTTAGGTTATCAGGTTATTCTGGTTTCGGGAGTTGCTGTGCAGATCTGGAGGCGAGCCAGATAGCGTAGTCTATTATCCATTGTATATAGTATTTCCTTTCCGCTGTTTTGTTGTTGTACACTCTGATTGATGTAATGTAATGTGATGGATGTATAAATTGTATAGTTCATTTGTTTAAATGAATATTCATTTATCTATTATATGTTGTTCCGCTGCGATTGTGAGATTCAGATATTGTTTCCTGTTCTATTTCTTGTTTTCTGTTTCTTCTCTCTTTTCTCTCTTCTTCTACCTCTTTCTTCTTCTAAAACCTTAACGGTTCGATTTTTCGGCGACGAAAAATCATGATCGTTACACAATGACCATAGCCCTTGCACTCTGAATCAACATCTTGAACCTGTAAGTACTATCTCCATCAAACTCATCACGGAATCACCCTCAGAGATATACTGACGAATAGTTCTTACACTTCGAGTCTTCACTAAGCTCCACTTGGATTCACGACCTAACGTTTAATTTGGATCGATGTGGTTTTCGGATATCCAAATATGGAAACCCGATCCTGGTCTCACCGAAATTCTAACGCCATTTTAATGTCCAAGTTGTTTAAGGGTTTAAAAAATTAAACTTATATTCAGGATGATATAACAGATAGATGAATCACATTATCACAATAGGTAATTCATATCAAACATTCATCTCACAAAGCAGCATATCACATATCAGAGATATCATATCCAAATCATCCAACATCATTCACACTACCAATATCAATCACCCAATATCAAGCAATCATCCATAAACAGAATTGGTTAACTCTTAATCAATTGGATTACCTAAATCCTTCTTCATTTATTTATTCCAAATAAATAAATTAATCATCTCTTAATGATCTTGTTTAATTAATCTTACTTGATTAATCATCTTTTAATTACATTCAAGTAATTATCCTTAACCATATACAGCAATTAACCTTTGATTATTATCATTAATTACATTAATTAATGATCCCACATTTACTTCCATTAATTAATCAACTATGATTAATTACATTAAACCTCAATTAGTTACAATTAATTAATCACACTTTAATTAATTACTTTTATTAATCATCCTTGATTAGTTTCATTAATTATATTAACTAATGATCCTTATTAATTAATAATTCCTTTAATTAATTAAATAATTAATTTATAATTAATCATCTAATTGATGATAAACAGTAATTAACAACTTGTAATTACTTATCTTAATTAATTAACTTCTTAATTAATTATATTAAATCTTTGATTAATTAATCTAATTAATTAATCTTTAATTACTTCATTAGGTGATTATTAATCAATTAAATTAATAAATAATCCTTAATTAATTACTTTATTAATTAATTACAATTTAATTAATTACACTTAGTAATTAATCTTAAATTAATCTCATTTATTAATTAATTAATCACATTAATTAATTAACCAAAATTAACTAAGTAATTTACTCTTAATTACTTACATAAGTAATTATCTTTTAATTACTTCCATTAATAAATCTTGATTACTCTCTTAATTAATTACCTTAAAAAATAATTAATTCCATCATTAAATAATTCTTAATTCTTTAATTAATTAATTACTCCATAATTAATTAACTTCAAAACAATTAGATTAATCAATTCCTTAATTAATAACATCAAGTGATTATCCATTAATCACTTCCATTAAATTACTCCCATGAGTAATTTTCCACTAATCCCTTCCATAAGTAATTACTTCCTTAATTACATTCAATAATTAAGCATTAATTAGTTCATTAAGTAATTACACTTAATTAATTCATAATTAAGTGATTATTAAAATTAAACAAACAATTAACTAATCATTTAAAATTAATTAAACAATTAATTAACTTCCTATATTTAAAAATCCTTAATCAATTAAGAAAATCATGAATCTTAATTAATCCTTTACTTATTAATAAATCATATTAATTAAGTATCCATAAGTTCATAACAAAGATAAATTAACCATATTTACGTTCACAAATAAATTATTTGAAATTAATCAAATTTTAATAACTTAAAAACAAATTATTCAATTTAGTTTCCAAAATTATAACAATAACCTTATTTTGGAAATAAGGAATTTAGAAATCAATTTGAAATTTAAAACACTTTAATTATCTAATTCCAATTTATTTATTTTCAATATAAATCGAAAACTTAGTTATTAAACCATTACTTTAAAAAATTTCTATAAAACTTTGATTTAATAATTAAATTCAAAATACTCCCTTTAAATTTAATATTAAAAATTAAATTAAATTAATTACTTCCAAAAGAATTATCTTAACAATTTAAATTTTGAAAATAGATTCAATTAACACTTCAAAAAGTTAATTAACAATTTACTTTTAAAGATCAAGTTATAACTTTGAAAATTTAATCCTCTTTATAAAAACATAGATCTTGATTAGCATACGAAAACGACTCGGGTCAAACCCGTGTCAAACACCACAAAAACTCGAGTTAGCCTCGGGTCAAACACCAACATCCCCGCTTCGAGACTAACCCTACACAAGCACGCAGCAAAACCCAAGCAACACCTTTCTTCCCCAAACAAAACTCCACCTGGTTTCAAACCCGTGCACGGTGCACGTGCACCACTGCCTCCGACGACCGTAGGTCGTCACGACCATCGCCTACGATCACCCAAACACACACGAATACAAAATAAAAAACCAGATCAAACAAATCACAAACGAATCGAAATTCGAACCTATTGCTCGAACAACTGCAGAAGACTCGAACCATAAACCAAACGCTGCCGATAACTTCTACACCGATGAACCTCGCCGACGAACCTGATGATGCTCCACACTTCGCCGAACAAAACCCCCACATCGCGAAACATTATGACCCTCCATGGCCAACACAAAAGCTCTTCAAAACCCCTCGTCCCAAAAGGACAACCGAACCCTAGTTTGATCAGATTCAAACTCCTTGGCCATTGGAAAAATTCTTGAACATTTTTCCCATCATCCACGATACATAAGCAAGCTTCGCCCAAGATTCCAGCTTCAAACATTGAATCGATCATCCGCAATTCGTCAAATTGCCGATATCGTTCAACTCCTAAACGAATATCAATTTAAAAATTATGCAATGCATGTTAAAAGTCATCATTTTCAACAACAATTCCAACTATATAATCCAAAGCAAGAATCAAGATTCCACTGTATTTTCCATTTTAAATACTATTTCTAAATCTAAACTTTATAAAAACTATTTTTAAAATTTTCATCAAACAATAACAAACAACTTTTATTTAATCATCAATGTCAAATAAGGATGTTATTGGGAGATTTGGATTTTGAAGTGAAATCTGGTTTAAAAAAAAACAGAAAAACAAAGTTTCCATAAACATTCGGCCCTATTACATATATACAGATCTTATCAATTCAATAATATAAATTCTGAAAAGGATTTCATGCAATCACCAAACTCAAATCACATATCATTACATGCATGGTAGTGAAAATAAAGCAGATCAAAAAACTGTTTTTAAAAATATTTACTCACCTTTAATATTTCAGAGAACACGGCAGTTTCAATTATTCCAGGCCCTTGAATTTTAATCTGAAAAATGTTTTTGCTTTGCTGTTGAAGTTGATCCCTTTGTCAATTAGGTGTTCTAAGAGGATGAAATTGCTGTTGAAAACCCCTTTGAATTGCAGTAATTTTGAAGTTGTAGTTTTTGGTTGCAGCTTTTACTTTCAAACTTGATTTTGCAGATTTTAAATTCTCAGATTTTACTTCAGATTTGCTTTTTGAATTCAATTCCAGGTTTAGAAAAATAGTTTTCTGGTTTGAGTTAATTTTGAAACAAGGAAGAAAAGAATAGAAATGAGAGGAAGAAAAAGGTTTGCAATTAAAAGAGAAAACAAATTTCTTTATATGTTTAAATTTTCAAATAAATGAAATGAAGGCCACTTGTTCTCAAGAATTTACCCTTGTCACTATAATATTTAATTTTCTTACATGTGTTATTAAGATAATTAACATGTTTACACATGTTTTCTTAAGTATTTTTAATTAACTTTCATTTAATTTAAATGTAAATATAAACTTACATATTTAATTTACTGTATTAATAAATATTTATGTATGAATATACAAGTTTAATCTTTAAAGAAAATTTTATAAAACTAGTTATAATACAAATAAATCTTTATACATGTATTTCTAAAATCTAAAACATTTATATATGCATTTATAACCATTTTGGTTTAAACATTTTTAAAGAAAACAAAAAATAAAACTTTGATTAAATCCTTTTAAACTATCATATTTAAAAATAAATAATTATCTTATATTTTGAAAACAATTTGAATTAATCTTGAATTAGCTTTTGAAAAAATATTAATTTTAAAAAAAAGCTTTAAATTACAGTATCCATTCATATATAAATTATCAACAGATTATATTAAATTTCAAAACAATTCCAAATTATAACATATACATACATACATACATATACATACATAGATATATATATATATATATATATATATATATATAACAATTTGAAAATTCATCTTTTATTTCAAACAAAAGATTTTCTGTTCACAATATATATTAAATATATATATTATAAATAGAATAAAATTTTATTAGCTTTGAAAAATAAATCTTATACATTTTAAATTATTAAAAAGACATTGATCTCAATTACCAGATTAAATATTTATTAACCTTAAAATGATTAAATTTACCAATTTAAATTAAAATTATAACGAAAAATTATCAAATCAATTTAATTATTAATACAGATTATTAAATTGATATTGCCTAAAATTCCGGGTCGTCACATTCCTCCCCCCTGAAATAATTTCGTCCCCGAAATTTGAAAGCAAAGGTAATTTAATAACCCAGCAAAGATTTCAATTTCAAACAGTAAAGCATATCTATCATCCAGTTACTAACAACCATAGAAATCAATCAAACAAATAAACCTAACTAATTATTCTGACAGAAATCAGAATAGAGCTTCTACTACTATCTAGAGTTTCCCAAGTAAAAATCACCGGGAGACTCGCTCTACAGAAGCTAAACTAACTTCACCACCAAAATCCAGAGCTCCTCTCATCACTAGATCCACCAATCTGAACAGAACATCAGACTATACTCAAGTCTAGCACAACTTCCAAATCTAACTGGACTGCAGATTCTACAACCAACGATGAATCATACACGTATTCCCTCAGAGATACGTGAAATATAATGAATCCCAGCTATCCAAACTCGCAATTCAATCCTATAAACAACAGAACTTATCCTATCAAAACATAGATAAGAAATCTCAAATGCCTCAGAACTAGCCATCCAATCTTACCCAATATATCCGGGAAACTTTATTCATCAAATCAATAAAATCTGATTGACCCTTCTGACTTGGTCATGCAACCTTACAGCAGAATCCAACTCAAAAACTAGATCTGACCAATCCAAACTCCAAAAATTCCTGAGCTACTACACCAACTCTTCCTTTTCCAAGAACTAAATTACAACCAGGCTAACTACCAGAATCACTTCTGGAACCAAAACAATATGGAACTCAACTTCAGATGCAGACAAACTTCTGATTACATCGGTAGCTCCTACTTCCATGTGAGAACTCTCAGTCTCAAACAAAAGATTGCTCAAGATAAATTCCCAAACTAATCGCAAGTCACTTTTGCGATCTTCCTAGTTCGGATTCCAAAGAAACTGTCCTCTCTTTACCAATTAGAACAGCTTTAAGCTTTTCCAAACAAGGTTAACCCTTCAAGAAAACCATCTCCATCTGCCCAGACTGCTGAAAGAAGAATCACTAAGATTCCCGAACTATCAGAGAAACGAGCCACACTGTTGCTTCCAAACTCTACCTCGATGATACTACAGAGCTAAAAGACCTTCTCGTCGGCACACCGAACACTTCGAGCTGCACTACTACCACAGCTAACCAAATACTTCTAATCCAAAAGCTCCTCGAACTCCAAAACTATCAACAAACCACACAACGGACCTTCGTGATGGTAGACATCCTCTCAAGAAATTCGGACTCCAAATCAAGCATCAACATCTCGATCTCCTTAAGGAATGACTGATGAGACCATGCCGAAGCGAATCAACTTATAGACCTTAGCCTTATATTCCAAAACAGCCAACGTCTATGCTAAAGATCCAGACAACTTCTACACAGACGAGTCTTCCCTGCGGTAGGTAAAGACTGCTCCTTAACCACTTCTAAAACTGCTTCAAGAAAGAACATCTTCGGAAATATCCATAGATACTGCATCTCATCACGCAGTTATCAAGGTATCATCACTTACTTCTGCACTTCCGACAGATCCAAACTTACACCTCAAAGATAAACTCCGAATCTTTTTAAAAAAGATTTCCCTTGGAGATCAGAGAAATCCTTACTCCAAACTGCAAATCTCACTCGAGACGGTATTGGGTCTACAATCTCGACAAATATACTTCCAACCTCAAACATATGGACCTTTTCCTTTAGTAGTAGTCGTGTTACACACACACACCACCACTCCATCTACCTTTAAGACTTATGTTGGAAAATCCAAACAGATAACCCAACAGATCAGGTATATATATATATATATATATATATATATATATATATATATATATGTAGTTATATATAAAAATTACAAGTATGCTCTCTCAAGAATGACACCACTCCAGAGCCTAGGTATTCACTCAACCTAATGCTCTGATACCACCTGTAGCGACCCAACTTTCTAACACCAGAAAATCGCGTCACTATTTTAGAAAGAAAGGGATAAAAGAAGAAAAGATAAGAAAAGAAGAAACACAACAACTCAGATAACTCACAGCAGAACGAATGAAATATAATATATCACTTAAAATATTATGTAATATCATATTACATCAGAGTACACAACTTATACAACACATATTAGACAGTTATAAACATCTGTCTAACTATACAACTCAAGTACACAAGATATAGATACAACACAAACACAGCGGAACCATAATATATCTAAACGTGGAAGCCCCCAGCACCAAAACTCCTCCAGAATTCGCCAAGAAAACCTGAATCACTCGACTACCCATACATAATATGAGTACCCAAGAGTTTAATGAAACAGAAAATAAACACTCGGGTCAGACAGGGTCTGGTGTGAGTAAACAGGTTAAAATTGCTTAATTTTAGAAAATCCTTTTAAAAGAAAAAGGTATCACATATGACTTCCCACACATAAACATGGAAAAGTTTTTACCTTACGCTAACCAAAACATTTGATAGGAAATCCAGTGATATTATAATAGTGTCTAGGGTTTTCAAGTAAATAAGAAATAGCCGAAATTGTTACATGATTAAATTCCAGCTACTAGCCACAAAAGTGGGTAATACAAACAAAACCGTAAGGCCTCGTAGGAAGAATGGGTTTCTATCAATGACAGGGCTACCGAGGTACCACCCGTCATAGTACGTGGCCTAGATCACAGTACCGAGGATTACTCCCAATCCCCTACATCACAAAGCCGGGACCACTCCTTACTGAACAGTCCCGAGTAAGACCACTCCGTAGTTGGCACGACCAACCACCCACTAAGCCGAAATAAAATGGGACATCTAGACAGGAATGACCTCACCCTGAAATGGGTGCTACCCACATAGCCTTGCTGCACCTCCCCTGTTTTAGCCATTCCCTGTTGATGAGGCCTGAGGCTGCGATTACCTTTATAGAACACATCTATCTTAGAATTCTCATCATGCACCTGACAATGTTCTGAAGGCATTCAATCCATAAAAGTTCGTTCCGGGTTCGAACGAAACCAAAGGCACTATCTCGTTGCACTCATTTTGGAATCACCCTCAAAGTCAACGACCATAGCCCTTGCACTCTGAATCACCATCTTGAACCTGTAAGTACTATCTCCGTCAAACTCATCACGGAATCACCCCTAGAGTTATACCGACGAATAGTTCTTACACTTCGAGTCTTCACTAAGCTCTACTTGGATTCATGACCTAACGTTTAATTTGGATCGATGTGGTTTTCGAATTTCCAAATATGGAAACCTGATCCCAGTCTCACCGAAATCCAAACGCCATTTTAATGTCCAAGTTGTTTAAGGGTTTAAACAATTAAACTTATATTCAAGATGATATAACAGAAAGATGAATCACATTATCACAATAGATAATTCATATCAAACATTCATCTCATAAAGCAGCATATCGCATATCAGAGATATCATATCCAAATCATCCAACATCATTCACACAACCAATATCAATCACCCAATATCAAGCAATCATCCATAAATAGAATTGGTTAACTCGTAATCAATTGGATTACCTAAATCCTTCTTCATTTATTTATTCCAAATAAACAAAATTAATCATCTCTTATTGATCTTCTTTGATTTATCTTCCTTGATTAATCATCTTTTAATTACATTCAAGTAATTATCCTTAACCATATACATTAATTAACCTTTTATTACTATCATTAATTACATTAATTAATGATCCTACATTTACATCCATTAATTAATCAACTATGATTAATTAAACCTCAATTAATTACAATTAATTAATCACACTTTAATTAATTACTTTTATTAATCGTCCTTGATTGGTTTCATTAATTATGTTAACTAATTATCCTTACTATTTAATAATTCCTTTAATTAATTAAATAATTAATTTATAGTTAATCATCTCATTGATCATAAACAGTAATTAACAACTTGTAATTACTTATCTTAATTAATTAACTTCTTAATTAATTATATTAACCCTTTGATTAATTAATCTAATTAATTAATCTTTAATTACTTCATTAAGTTATTATTAATCAATTAAATTAATAAATAATCCTTAATTGATAACTTTATTAATTAATTACAATTTAATTAATTACACTTAGTAATTAATCTTAAATTAATCTCATTTATTAATTAACTAATCACATTAGTTAATTAATTAAAATTAACTATGTAATTTACTCTTAATTACTTACATAAGTAATTATCTTCTAATTACTTCCATTAATAAATCTTGATTACTCTCTTAATTAATTACCTTAACAAATAATTAATTCCATCATTAAATAATTCTTAGTTCTTTAATTAATTAATTACTCCATAATTAATTAACTTCAAAACAATTAGATTAATCAATTCCTTAATTAATAACATCAAGTGATTATCCATTAATCACTTCCATTAAATTAATCCCATGAGTAATTTTCCACTAATCACTTCCATAAGTAATTACTTCCTTAATTACATTCAATAATTAACCACTAATTATTTATTAAGTAATTACACTTAATTAATTCATAATTAAGTGATTATTAAAATTAAACAAACAATTAACTAATCATTTAAAATTAATTAAACAATTAATTAACTTCCTATATTTAAAAATCCTTAATTAATTAAGAAAATCATAAATCTTAATTAATCCTTTACTTATTAATAAATCATATTAATTAAGTATCCATAAGTTCATAACAAAGATAAATTAACCATATTTATCTTCATCAATAAATTATTTGAAATTAATCAAATTTTAATAACTTAAAAACAAATTATTCAATTTGGTTTCCAAAATCATAACAATAACCTTATTTTGAAAATAAGGAATTTAGAAATCGATTTGAAATTTAAAATACTTTAATTATCTAATTCAAATTTATTTATTTTCAATATAAATTGAAAACTTAGTTATTAAATCATTACTTTAAAAAATTACTTTAAAACTTTGATTTAATAATTAAATTCAAAATACTCCCTTTAAATTTAATATTCAAAATTTAATTAAATTAGTTACTTCCAAAAGAATTATCTTAACAATTTAAATTTTGAAAATAGACTCAATTAACACTTCAAAAAGTTGTTTAACAATTTATTTTAAAAGTTCAAGTTATAACTTTGAAAATTTAATCCTCTTTATAAAAAACTTAGTTCTTGATTAGCATACGAAAACGACTCGGGTCAAACCCGTGTCAAACACCACAAAAACTCGAGTTAGCCTTGGGTCAAACACCAACATCCCTGCTTCGAGACTAACCCTACACAAGCACGCACCAAAACCCGAGCAACACCTATCTTCCCAAAACAAAAATCCACCTAGTTTCAAACCCGTGCACAGTGCACGTGCATCACTGCCTCTGGCCACCGTAGGTCGTCACGACCATCGCCTACGATCACCCAAACACACACGAACACAAATAAAAACCCAGATCGAACAAATCAAAAACGAATCGAAATTCAAACCTATTTCTCGAGCAACTACAGAAGACTCGGACCATAAACCCAACGCCGCCGACAATTTCTACACTGATGAACCTCGCTGATGTACCTGATGATGCTCCACACTTCGCCGAACAAAACCCCCACCTCACGAAACATTCCGACCCTCCATGGCCAACACAAAAGCTCTGCAAAACCCCTCGTCCCAAAAGGACAACCGAACCCTAGTTTGATCAGATTCAAACTCCTCGGCCATTGGAAAAATTCATGAACATTTTTCCCATCATCCACGACACGTAAGCAAGCTTCGCCCAAGATTCCAGCTTCAAACATTGAATCGATCATCGGCAATTCGTCAAATTGCCGATATCGTTCAACTAAAAAGTCCCAAACGAATATCAATTTAAAAATTATGCAATGCATGTTAAAAATCATCATTTTCAACTACAAATCCAACTATATAATCCAAAGCAAGAATCAAGGTTATTGATTTCTGACAGGAATCAAGTTCCACTGTATTTTCCATTTTAAATACTATTTATAAATCTAAACTTTACAGAAACTATTTTTTATAATTTTCATTAAACAATAACAAACAACTTTTATTTAATCATCAAGGTCAAATAAGGATGTTATTGGAAGATTTGGATTTTGAAGTGAAATCTGGTCTTTAAAAATAACAATAGAAAAATAGAGTTTCCATAAACATTCAGACCTATTACATATATACAGATCTTATCAATTCAATAATATAAATTCTGAAAAGGATTTCATGCAATCACCAAATTCAAATCACATATCATTACATGCATGGTAGTTAAAATAAAGCAGATCAAACTGTTTTAAAAAATATTCACTCACCTTTAATATTTCAGAGAACACAGTAGCTTCAATTATTCCAAGCCCTTGAATTTTAATCTGAATTTTTTTTTGCTTTGCTGTTGAAGTCGATCCCTTTACATGCTTTAATTTGGTGTTCTAAAGGTTGAAATTGCTGTCGAAAAGCCCTTTGAATTGCAGTAATTTTGAAGTTGTAGTTTTTGGTTGTAGCTTTTACTTTCAAACTTGATTTTGCAGATTTTAAATTCTCAGATTTTACTTCAGATTTGGTTTTTGAATTTAATTCCAGGTTTAGAAAAATAGTTTTCTGGTTTGAGTTAATTTTGAAACAAGGAAGAAAAGAAAAGAAATGAGAGGAAGAAAAAGGTTTGGAATTGAAAGAGAAAACAAATTTCTTTATATGTTTAAATTTTCAAATAAATGAAATGAAGGCCACTTGTTCTCAAGAATTTACACTTGTCGCTATACTATTTAATTTTCTTACATGTGTTATTAAGATGATTAACATGTTTACACATATTTTCTTAAGTATTTTTAATTAATTTTCATTTAATTTAAATGTAAATATAAACTTACATATTTATTTTACTTTATTAGTAAATATTTATGTATGAATATACAAGTTTAATCTTTGAAGAAAATTTTATGAAACTACTTATAATACAAATAAATCTTTATACATGTGTTTCTAAAATCTAAAACATTTATATATACATTTATAACCATTTTAATTTAAACATTTTTAAAGAAAACAAAAAATTAAACTTTGATTAAATCCTTTTTAAACTATCATATTTAAAAATAAATAATTATCTTATATTTTGAAAACAATTTGAATTAATCTTCATTTAGCTTTTGAAAAAATATTAATTTTAAAACAAAGCTTGAAATTACAATATCCATTCATATATAAATTATCAACAGATTATATTAAATTTCAAAACAATTCCAAATTATAACATATATATATGTAAATATTACAATTTGAAAATTCATCTTTTATTTAAAACAAAAGATTTTCTATTCACAATATATATCAAATATATATATTATAAATAGAATAAAATTTTATTAGCTTTGAAAAATAAATCTTATCCATTTTAAATTGTTAAAAAGGCATTGATCACAATTACCAGATTAAATATTTATTAACCTTAAAAAAATTAAATTTACCAATTTAAATTAAATTATAAAGAAAAATTATCAAATCAACTTAATTATTAATACAGATTATTAAATTGATATTAACTAAAATTCCGTGTCGTCACAAAAAGAATATTCTATGTCATAATAAAAGAAGGCAGATTAGAACGGAAAAGAAATGCTGAAATTATGTACGAACTATAAAAGAAGAGAAAATGACAATTACAGGTAGAATTATAACATAGGTTATAATTAAATAATAAGAATAGAAAAGCTTATTTTGAGACTTTGAATAAATTAATGAGCAATAATAACGATAGAAGCTTATTTAAATAATTTATATTAGGTTAATAAGCAAATAAAGCAGGAATGATAAAAGAGGCTTATTTTAATGAACTTAAGATTTATATTAAGTTAAATAAGCAAGATAATGAACGTGGCTCATACCAACAGCATTCCCTATTAAATAAATGGAAATATCATAATAAATAGAGGTGAGACAAAGGCAAGAATATGATAATTTGGTTAAATAAGTAGCCAACAGAATAAGAAAGTAAATCAAACGCAAATTAAAAGATTAGACTAGGGTCTAATAAAAGAATTGAGATGCGTTTGGAGCTGCCTAAAGGATGAAGCATCTAACGAAGCAGTTCATCATGGATTTCAGAAATGGATAAGCACGTCCAACTTAGTATTTTTAGGCTTTAAGGAGGTAGAGACTTCAACGGGACGTGAGGATACTCTAGGATAGCCCTCTGGGTAGGCCTGATGAAGCTGTACACCCAGAGGCAGGTCTGAAGGTGTTCCATCAAGAGATTATGCCTTGACTGCATTTGCTTTGTTGGCCTAACGAAGCAGACCTTTGTAGGCAGTCAGAAGGGCTTGGTGTTTGGAGTAGGGTATTCGTATGTCCAGTATTTGCAAGTAATTTTAAGGATAGTCGAATGTGGATATCGGCCAACATCAAGACCAAGAACGATTTCGAGAAAGACTAGAGTTAAACCAATCGACCAATGATTCTCCACTATCGAGACATTGGATGAGGGGCACCGCCATTTGGATGTTAGATTATTTGCAGTAGGGCACGACCATTAGCTCTTTAGAAGTCTTTCGGTTAGTTGAGGGGTGGCTGCAAGGGGAAATAGCCATGATGAATAAGAGACTAAGAATATCTGTATTATAGGCCTAACGGAGCAGTCCTTTACAGATATAGAAAATTCCCGACTAAGTTCCATACAAGGCAGACCTTGTTGGCGGTATTCAGATGGTAGGCAGAACGATTACGTAGTCCACAATGTACGCACTAGGTGGTACATTGTGGTTGCCCGAACACTGGCATAGACTAGTGCGGACATGACTTACATTTTCATAGTAAGTAGTAGAGCAACTGGGCCTTACGAAGCATTCCTTTATAGATGTAGCTACGGAACGCTCACGGAGCAAGAAGATAGAGTATCTTTATTGTAGGTCTTACGAAGCAGTACTTTACAGATGTAGCTACGGAACAAGACGATGGAGCATCTTATTATAGACTTTATGAAGCAGTCTTTTACAGATGTAGTTATAGAATGCTCTTGAAGCAAGATGATGTAGCCCTTTTCGAGGAGGATACAGAAGGTACCATGGGTGGTACCTAGGACCAATATGGTCATTGGGCATATAGCTACATGTATATACATATAAGTTATTAGGTTTTAATCTACTATGGAGTAGATGGGCACGGTTCACGAACAGAGGCGAGAGTATTATAATCTAATGAACCAAATATAAGAATAAATGGAAATAAAATGATATATGTAGAATTAAGCCTAGAAGTAGAAAACTTATTCATTAACCAGAACTTTTGCTCGGACACCCTCTGCATAACATCCTACAGGTTAGGTAGATGGCAGAGACTTCTTATCATTATGACACTTGCTTAGAACATGTTATCATTTGGGTAAGTATTTACTTACTATTATATTTTAGTCAATCCCATTGTGGGATAAATTATAAAGTTCAAATATATTTGTCTTTGCCTATTTGCAGTATACCAGATACCCAACTCGAGTGTAACAACCCTGGTTTTGGCGATTACCTATAAATATTAAATTATAACAAGGGTTTTTATATCGGGCTTCAGTGGGCTTGGTTTTTAGCATTTTTGCGAAAAACTCGAACCACTAGAATTCAGGCTGTTTCTTTTGGTATCAGAGCCTAGGTTTAGGATTCCTAGATAGATAGTGAGTGAACGTATTTGTATTTTTGAATAAAATATTAATATATTATGTAGTAAAATCTAAATAGTCTTCAACCAAAGATTTTAACATATGGAAAGTTTTTAGAAGTATACTTGTGCACAGTTTGCTAGTTGCGTTTGGGATGACATATGTATGTAGAGCCTAATGTTATTACTGATTTATAGCATAAAAATAAGCCATGTTTTGGGAGAAAATTTGTATCTATATGTTTTAGGAAGTAGGGAAGATCCTTAGGGATAGTATGGGGAGTGTTCTAATTTTAGGAAGAATAAGAGGTTTTAGTATGAAGAAAATCCACTTTATGTCTAACCCAATAAAAATGAAAATTTGGAATTAAAAAAGTTGAAAAATATAATTGTTAATATATTTAAGGAAGTAAATATTGAGTTTTTGAAAGAATAAGTGGCATGAAATTTAAATTGGATTTTATATGATGTAAATTTTGTTAAAAGTAAAATTCTTTTTGAAGAATTATAGAGCATGTATAGCTTGGTAGTTTCTTTGTAGGTCCACAATGATTTTAAATATAAAAACCTAAAGTGCGTTAAGTATTGAAAACGTAGGTTATAACATTTATTATTGTAATAAATGTTTTCAGTAAAAATAAAGGAAGCATAGACTATAACATTATCGTTATAGTAGGTGACTTCCAAAGAAAATGTTTTTACATAGCATACAGGATTTATTAATATTTGTTTCAATTGAATCCATATATTAGTATTTTTGGGTTGTAGTAACGGTGTTTTACGCAACATCTGTTTTGACCCAAATGAGTTTTGGAGATAATTTCTCAAGTGGTTTGTATGTGCACTCATTATTTAAATAAGCACATGAAAATATTTCCTATTTATAAAGAAGTTTTAAAAATGAGTTTTTTTTGAAATATAATGTACAATAAATTAATGAATTTAGTAGGAAATATCTTATGTAAGTAAATAAACATATCTTAATCTATTGGAATGAAATAAATAATGATATAATTTTCTATGAATCACAAATAAAGATGTTTTGTGCAAGCTATAAGGAATACGTGAAAGCGATGTACAAGGTATGGAAAGTACTATATTTTGTATTGCTTATTTCGATAAAATATAAAATAAATTCCTTATAATTTCACATAAACATGAAATCCTCCTTTAAAGGATTCATAGAAGGTTTTAGCGTTAATGGTTTCTCATAAAGAAAGTAATTCCATTAAATTAAGTATAAAACCATTAAGTGTAGTAAGTTAGTAACTCCTTCATGGTTTAGTAATTGGAAGTGTAGGAAAGTTAAGAGATTTTTGATAAAATATTTTTTCTTATTTACCCCAGTTTTAGTAAATTTGAAAATTTATAAAAAAAGAAGGATACTTTGAAAACATGCGAGGTCATTTTTTCAAACTCAAGAAAAAAGAAAGACGTTTTAAGAACAGGCAAGACATGTTTTAAAAAAAGATGTTTTAGTGGAAGAGTAAATAAGTTTTTAAAAAGATTAAATTTAGAAGTATTAATTTTTGAAGAAATATTGATAAATACCAAACGAAATTAGACTCTTAAATATGGAGTAGATAGGAATTATTTCCCAAGTGTAACGGGAAAAGTATAAGGTTATAGTAGTAATTACTCTTAGCAATAATAAAAGTTCCCGTAAGGTGTATGCACTAGTAAAAACCTAGAAATTTTGCTTCATGTGTGCTGACTATAGAAGAATAGTAAAATGATATTAGTAAGATGATAAGACACACATGGTTGGGATAGGTGGACCATGGTTGGGATAGGTGGGCCATAGTTGGGGAAAAATGAAAGATAAAGAGAAATTTTCCCCAGGCTTAGTTGTCTTTTTAGATAGATACTGCATAGATTGAAACCCTTATCCATTGTAGTAAATGAGACTTAGTTATTCCTTTTTGAGCATGAAATAGAAGAGATGAATAGATCTTATTCGTTATGAGTAATACAACGTAAGTTGGTAACAAGTAATAGGCGGCAGGACTAGCATATGAGTTACTTGGATTCCTAGAGTAGGACCTTTCTGTGTCAAAGTGGACATGGTCCTAGACCTCCTTGCCCTAGATGATAGCTGTGTTTAGCTGCTTTATAAAAAAAGGAGTAAAAACATAATAAGATAACTAAAGTAAAAAGAACAAATTTAAAGAAAGCAACAGAAACATCAACATAAAAATTTAAAAAGAGATATTTTCTTATATAAACTGTGCTTGATGAAGTAAAGATTTTTTTAGAATAGTAGCCTAAATCCCAAGTACGAAGGAAGATGTGCGCAAAAGAAAATCGAAGAAATATGAAGTTTTTCCGTTTTCCACATTCTTTATTATGAATTTTTAAAAGTTGTGTGGTAGGTTTGGATGTAAATTTTTTTGAACTATGCTCTTATTCGGTACGAGTATGGGAAAAATTGAATGAAAAATGTTTTGATTTTTCAAAAGATTGCATTCATATAGAAATTTCAAGTATATTTAGGATGTGCGCTTTATGTTTTAAAAGTGAATTTCTACAAGCAAAAAACATTCATATAGGATACACCGCTTAGAATTTATGTACATGGATATATTTTGTCTTGAAAAGAACTTCTGCACAAAAGCACAGATGGTTGCAAAATTGGTGGACACAAATTGGTTGTAATTAATGCGAGGGGTTACATAAATTTTATCCTTATCAAATTTATGTTATTAGAATTTAA
This sequence comes from Allium cepa, assembly GCA_030765085.1. Lineage (NCBI taxonomy): Eukaryota > Viridiplantae > Streptophyta > Magnoliopsida > Asparagales > Amaryllidaceae > Allium > Allium cepa. The sequence continues at coordinate 835,864,603 of CM060941.1, forward strand.
TGAATGACGATAAGAAATGAAAACAAATAATTTTGAAATTTTTAGAATATGGCTCCGGAACTTGTGCCATTGCGTCCGAGGCGATTTTCTAATCAGTTTCCATATATAACTTATCAAAATCCAAGCCAATATGAAGAAGTTACAAACGAAACAAAAGTGGGAAAGAAAACAATAAACACACACATACACACACACACACACACACATGTTTATGAGCTGGCAAGAAGGTCTACCAGAATAGCTCCATGGTCGACCGCGAGGATAAGCGGTAGCTTTGGGCGGTCGACTGCCCAGTCGACCCGCATACGCCTTGGACAAAGCCTTGTCCAAGTATGTACAATGATGTATTTTTGGCTTTTAATGCGATTTGAGCCATATATTCTTTGATCCTATAGCTCCGAACGACCCTATGACGTGGTGGCTCCAGGTTCAATCTAAGAATCCAACGGTCTGAGATCCCCCAGCTCCCTTATAAATTGAACCCTAGGCTTAGCTCTATTCTCTTAATTAGATTTTCTCCCAATGGGTTTTTGGCCCAAGGCTGAACCCTAAATAGAGAATATTTCTTTGGGTCCTTGACCAAAAGGCTGAACCTTAAAAAGAAAATATTTCTAGGGAGAAGAACTTTTAAATTAAAATATTATGCACCTTAGAGGGGGATCCAGAAGGACCATGGAGCCAAGTTGAGCACAGGCAAAGCTAAGGATGTCAGGTGAGTGGATTTATTTATATATCTTTTAAGTTTAAGATATACTATCGTTAAATTTCCGTTTAGATAATTTTGTTCAATAATCAATCCTATTAATTAAGTTATGCTAAACTATAAGAAATTTACATTTTATTTATAGTATTAGTATTTAATTACATCTGTTTCTATGTTTTGGATTTCTATGCAAGCGTCATTCTTCTTCTATTTTCTCCTCTTTCTTTGCGTATGGATTAGAATAGCTTAAAAATGAATATGGATTAAATAATTAAGACTACTTAAATGAAGGAAACAAGATGTAAAGTAATAAAAGTTTAAGGAATAGAATTACCGTAATAAATTACGTTAAAATGAGAAAAGTTAATTAATATAATAAATGGATTAGAGAAACTAAAAAGTTAATTGGTTGGTTTAGAAAATATAATACATTTCTATAATTTAATATTTAAAAGACAACAATGAAAGTAATTGCTAGAATAAAAGAAAAAAAAGAGAATCAGTCAAAATGGAGAAACCACTATATTTTACACTATTGCAAAATAGTAAAAGAAATATCTAGCAGTTAAGGATTATTGTTTAGAGTATTGTTTTATATTAAAATATGGAATGGATTTTTAAATATAGTTTTCATAACCAACCAAACAAAATAGAATTATTTCCTAAAATAGAAGATAATAAAGCAAAGTACGACATGAATCAAGTAAATTATTAGATAAGAACTTGAAGCTGTAAAGGATAATGAACCTAGGTCTGCGTTCACTGCGCAGACTATTTAAGAAAATAGTTATTATGATACGTGAATTATATAATATAAGAGAATAAAATAATATTCTATATCATAATAAAAGAAGGCAGATTAGAACAAAAAATAAATGCTGGAATTATGTACGGACTATAAAAGAAGTGAAAATGACAATTACATGTAGAATTATGACATAGGTTATAATTAAGTAATAAGAACGAAAAATTATTTTGAGATTTTGAATAAATTAATGAGCAATAATAATGTTAGAAGCTTATTTGAATAATTTATCTTCAGTCAATAAGCAAATAAAGAAGGAATGATAAAAGAGGCTAATTTTAATGAATATAAGATTTATATTAAGTTAAATAAGCAAGATAATGAATATGGCTCATACCAACAGCATTCCCTATTAAATAAATGGAAATTTCACAATAGGTATAGGTAAGACGAGGGAAAAAATATGTTAATTAGGGTGAATAAGTAGCCAACAACATAAGAAAGTAAACTAAACGCAAATTAAAAGATTAGACTTAGGGTCTATAAAAGAATTGAGATGGGTTTGGAGCAGCCCAAAAGATGAAGCGTCTAACGAAGTAGTTCATCATGGATTTCAAAAACAGAGAAGCACATCCAACTTAGTATTTTTGGGCTTCAAGGAAGTACGACACTTCAACGGGACGTAAGGATACTCTAGGATGGCCATATGGGCAGGCCTAATGAAGCTGCACCCCCGGAGGCAGGTCTATAGGTGTTCCACCAAGAGAGTATGCCTTGACTATATTTGCATTGTAGGCTTAATGAAGCAGACCTTCGTAGGCAGTCAGGTGGGCTTAGTGTTCGGAGTAGGGTGTTCGTATGTCCAGTACTTGCAAGTAAGTTTAAGGATAGTTGCATGTGGATATCGGACAACATCAAGACCAAGAGCGATTTCAGGAAAGACTAAAGTTAAACCAACAGGCCAATGATTCTTTCACTATTGAGACATCAGATGAGAGGCACAGCCGTTTGGATGATAGATTGTTTGCAGTAGGGCACTGCCACTTAACTCTTTAGAAGTCTTTTGGTTAGTTGAGGTGTGGCTGTGTGGGGCCATAGTCACGATGGAAAAGAGACAGACCAACTAGAATATCTGTATTGTAGGCCTAACGAAACAGACCTTTACAGATTTTTAAAATCATTGACCGAATTCTGTACAAGGTAGTTCTTGTTGGCGGGATTCAGATAGTAGACAAAACGATTACGTAGTCCTCAATGTCCGCACTGGGTGGTACATTGTTGTTGTCCGAGCATTGGCAAAGACTAGTGCGGACACGATTTACATTTTCATAGTAAGTAGTGAAGCATCTGTATTGTAGTCCTTACAAAGCAGTCCTTTATAGATGTAGCTACAGAAAGCTTGTAGAGTAAGACGATGGAGAATCTGTATGGTAGGCCTTACGAAGCAGTACTTTAAAGATATAGCAATGGAGCAAGATGACGAAGCATCTGTATTCTAGTCTTTACAAAACAGTCCTTTACAGATGTAGTAACGAAATGCTCCCGAAGCAAGATGATGGAGCCCTTTTTGAGGAGGATACGGAAGGTACCATTGGTGGTACCTACGATCAATATGGTCATTGGGCATATAGCTGCATATATGTATATATTAGTTATTAGGTTTTAATCTACTATAGAGTAGATGGGCACGGTTCACGAAAAGTGGTGAGAGTTTTGTAACCTAATGAACCTAATATAAGAGTAAATGAAAATAAAACGATATATGTAGAATCAAGCCTAGAAGTATATAATTTATTATTCACCGAAACTTTTGTTCTGATCCCCTCCTCATAACATCTTATAGGTCAGGTAGATTGAAAAGGCTTCTCAGCGTTACGACACTTTCTTAGAAAGTGTTATCATTTGGGTGAGTATTTACTCACTATTATATTTTAGTCAATCCCGCTATGAGATAAATTATTGAGCTATGATATATTTGTATTTGCTTATTTGTAGGATACCAGCCTATTTGCAGGATATCAGATACCTAACTCGGGCTTCAGTAGGCTTGGTTTTTAGAATTTTTGAGAAAAATCTAGACCATTGGAATTCGGGTTGTTACATTTGGTATCAGAGCATAGGTTCAGGATTCCTAGGTAGATAGTGAGTGAACATATTTGTATTTTTGAATAAATTATAAATATATTATGTACTAAAATCCATATAGTCCCCAACCATAGATTTTAACATATGTAAAGTTTTTAGAAGTATATTTGTGCATAGTTTGACAATTGGATTTGGGATGACCCAAGTATGTATTGCCTTGTATTATTATTGATTTATAGCATACAAATAAGCCATGTTTTGAGAGAAAATTTGTATTCATATGTTTTAGGAAGTGTGGAAGTTCCTTAGGGTTAGTAGGGAGAGTGTTTTTATTTCAGGAAGAATAAAAGGTTTTGGTATGAAGAAAATCCACTTTACGTCTAACCCAATAAAAATGAAACTTTTGAATTAAAAATGTTGAAAAATATAATTGTTAATCTATTTGAGGAAGTAAATATTAGGTTTTTGAAAAAAATAAGTGGTATGAAATTTAATTTGGTTTTTATACGACATAAATTTTGTTAAAAGTGAAATTATTTTTAAGAATTATAGAGCATGTATAGCTCACTAGTTTCTTTGTAGGTGAAAAATGATTTTAAATTTAAAAACCTAGAGTGTGTTATGTATCGAAAACATATGTTACAACATTTATTGTTGTAATAAATGTTTTCAGTAAAAACAAAGGAAGCATAGACTATGACACTATTGTTATAGTAGGTGACTCCCAAGGTAAATGTTTTTGCATAGCATATGGGATTTATTACTATTATTTTAATTGAATCTATATATTAGTATTTTTGGGTTGTAGTAATGGTGTTTTACGCAATATTTGTTTTGACCCAAATGAGTTTTGGAGATAATTTCTAAAGTGGTTTGTATATACACTTATTATTTAAATAAGCACATGAAAATATTTTCTAGTCATAGAGAAGTTTTAAAAATGAGTTCTTTGAAAAATAATGTATGATAAAATGAATTAGTAGGAAATATCTTATATAAGTAAATATAGAGTAAACATACCTTAATCTATCGGAATGAAATGAATAACGATATAATTTTCTATGAATAACAAATAAAGATGTTTTGTGCAAGCTATAAGGAATACATGAAAGAGATGTACAAAGTATGGAAAGCACCATATTTTCTATAGCCTATTTCGATAAAATATAAAATAAATTCCTTATGATTTCACACAAACATGAAATCCTCTTTTGAAGGATTCATAGAATGTTTTTGACAAAATAATTATTCTTACTTACCCCAGTTTTAGTAAATTTGAAAATCTACAAAAAAAGAAGAAGGATATTTTGAAAACATGCGAGGACACTTTTTTTAAAGTCATGAAAAAAGAAAAATGTTTTAACAACAAGCAAGACATGTTTAAAAAAAGATGGTTTGGTGGAAATGTAAATAAGTTTTTGAAAAGATAAAATTTTGAAGTTTTAATTTTTGAAGAAAATTTGGTGAATACCAAATCAAATCAGACTTTTAAATATGGAGTAGATAGGAATCATTTCCTAGGTGTAACGGGAAAAGTATAGGGTTATAGTAATACTCTTAGTAATAATATAAGTTCCCGTAAGGTGTATAGGACACTAGTGAAAACCTAGAATCTTGCTTTATGTGTGGGGACTATTGAAGAATAGTGAAATGATAATTGTAAGATGATAAGACACACGTGGTTAGGATAAATGAAACTTAGTTGGGGAGAAATGAAAGCTAAAGAGAAATTTTCTCAAGCTTAGTTGCCTATTTAGATAGAGACTTCGTAGATTGAAATCTTATCCATTGCTGTAAATGAGACTTAATTATTTCTTTTCGAGCATGGAATATAAGAGATGAATAAGCCTTATTCGTCATGAGTAAACAACGTAAGTTGGGAACAAGTGATAGGCGGTAGGAGGAGCATATGAGTTACTTGGATTCCTAAAGTAGGACCTTTCTATGTCAAAGTGGACATGGTCCTAGACTCCTTGCCCTAGATGATAGATGTGTTTAGTTGCTGTATAAAAATAGAGTAAAAGCAGAATAAGATAACTAAAAGGAAAATAATAAATTTAAAGAAAGCAACAGAAAAGTCAATAGAAAAATTTAAAAAGATATATTTTCTTATGTAAACTGTGCTTGGGGAAGCAAATAAACTTATTTGTAGAATAGTCGCCTAAATCCTAAGTACGGAGGAAGATGTGCGCAAAAGAAAATTGGAGAAATATGAAGTTTTTCCATTTTCCACCTTCTTTATCACATAAGAGAACGAATTTGGAAAATTATAATTTTCTAAAATTCAAAAATTAAAAGTTGTGTGGTAGGTTTGGACGTAAAATTTGTTGAACTATGCTCCTTTTCAGTAGGAGTGTGGGAAAAATTGAATGAAAAATGTTTTGATTTTTCAAAAGATTGCATTCATATAGAAATTGCAAGTATATTTAGGACGTGTGCATCATGTTTTAAAAGTGAATTTTTAAAAATAAAAAGCATTTATATAGGAGGTACCGCTTAAAAATATATGTACATGCATATGTTTTATCGTGAAAAGCACTTTTGCACAAAGCATGGATGGTTGCAAAATTGGATGTACACAAAACGGTTGTAATTAATGCGAGGGATTACATCAATTTTACCCTTATCAAATTTCGAGGATGAAATTTCCTAAGGGTGGGAGAATGTAACACCCCGTATTTTTATATAGTTGGAATTTATTAAACGAGATAAGTAATGAAAATAAATAATTTTGGAATTTTCAGAATATGGCTTTAGAACATGTACCATTGCATCCGAAGCGATTTTCTGATCAGTTGTCATATATAACTTGTCAAAATCCGAGCCAATATGAAAAAGTTATAATTGAAACAAAAGCGGGAAAGAAAATGAGTGCACACACACATTTATGGGCCGACCAGAAGGTCGAACAAAATAGCCCCAAGATCGACCGCACGATCGGCCGATGGCTATGGGCGGTGGACTGCCCAGTCGACCCAAATACGCCCTGAACGAAGCCTTATCCAGGTACGTACAATGACGTATTTTTTGTTTTAAACACGATCCGAGCCATACGTTCTTTGATCCTATGGCTTCGAACGACTCTGTGATGTTGTGGCTCCTGGTTCAATTCAAGAATCCCACGGTCTGAGATCCCAAAACTCCCCTATAAATAGAACCCTAGACTTAGCTCTTTTATCACAATTAGATTTTCCTCCAATGGCTTCTTGGCCTAAGGCTGAACTTTAAATAGATAATATTTCTTTAGGTCCTTGGGCAAAAGGCTGGACTGTGAAAAGAAAATATTTCTAGGAGAAGATCTTTTAAATTAAAATATTGTGCATCTTGGAGGGGGATCCAAAAGGACAATGGAGCCAAGATGAGCACAGACAAAGTTAAGGACGTCAGCTGAGTATATTTATTTATATATCTTTTAAGTTTAAGATATATTATTGTTCAATTCCCGTTTAGATAATTTTATTCAATAATTAATTATATTAATTAAGTTATGCTGAAATATAAGGAATTTACAATTTATTTACAGTATTAGTATTTATTTAGATTTGTTTCTATGTTTTGAATTTCTACACAAACGTCATTCTTCTTCTATTTTCTCTTCTTTCTTCACGTGTGGATTAGAATAGCTTAAACGTGAATACAGATTAAATTATTAAGAATACTTAAAAGAAAAAAAATAAGTAAAGTAATAAAAGTTTGAGAAATAGAATTACTGTAATAAATTACGTTAAAATGAAAAAAGTTAATTAATCGAATAAATGGATTTGGGAGAAACTATATGGTTAATTGGTTGGTTTAGAAAATAGGATACATTTCTATAATTTAATATTTAAAAGACAACAATGTACGTAATTGCTAGAATAAATGAAAGAAAAAGAGAATCAGTGTAAAATAGAGAAACAACAGTACTTTACACTATTCTAAAATAGTAAAAGAAATATCTAGCAGTTACGATAATTGTTTATAGTATTATTTAATATTAAAATATGGAAATGGATTTTTAAATATAGTTTTAATAACCAACCAAATAAAATTGAATTACTTCCTAGAATAGGAGATAATAAAGGAAAGTACGACATGAATTAAGTAAATTATTAGATAAGAACTTAAAGCTGTAAACGATAACGAACTTAGGTCTGCATTTACTACGCAGACTATTTAAGAAGATAGTTATTATGATAAGTGAATTATATAATATAAGAGAATAAGAGAATATTCTATATCATAATAAAATAAGGCAGATTAGAACAGAAAAGAAATGTTGGAATTTTGTACGGACTATAAAAGAAGAGAAAATGACAATTATAGGATGAATTCTAACATAGGTTTTAATTGTGTAATAAGAACGGAAAGTTTATTTTAAGACTTTGAATAAATTAATGAGCAATAATAGTGGTAGAAGCTTATTTAAATAAATTTATATTAAGACAATAAGCAAATAAAGAAGGAATGATAAAAGAGGCTTATTTTAATGAACTTAAGATTTATATTAAGTTAAATAAGCAAGATAATGAATGTGGCTCATACCAACATCATTCTCTATTAAATAAATGGGAATCTCACCATAGATAGAGGTGAGACGAGGGAAAGTGTAACGACTTGATTTTTCGACGTCCGAAAATCGACATCAATAGGTCCACTATATCGAATGACGAACAATCAAATGCCGAAAATCGAAATCATTAGGGTTAAAGAAGAAGGAGGTAGAAGAAGAAATAGAAACAATATCAGAATCTCACAATTGCAGCGGAACAATATATAATAGATAAATGATTAATCTTTAAACAAAAAGAACTATATTTGTTTATACATTACATCATCAGAGTATAATACAATCAACAAAACAATTCAGGGCGGTTGTAATACCTCGTCCTTCCAAAGTTGAATATACAGCTTACATAGTACAACGAAATTATAAATCTACAGAAATATGTCGGGTCATCCAGCTCGTCTCCCGAGCTCCACGGCAGTCCATTCATAATTTGCACTCTATAATACTCAGTCTGACCCAAGCATTATAGTTAAATAACACCCGAGTCAGTCTGGAAAACCAACATGAGAAAACATAATCAATTGGATTATTAAAGTTTTCAAAATCCTTTGAAATCAAACGTATCTCGTAAGACCACGCCACAAATAAACATGCCTGGTTTTTACCTTACGATAACCAACATTTCTTATAAAATCCTATGATATTATAGTAGTATCTATATACAAAAACTTATTCAAATAGCTGAAATTGTTACATTATTAAATTCCAGCTAATAGGTATACAAACAAAAACGTAAAGGCACGTAGGGAGAATGGATTTCCATCAATGGCATGGCTACTATGGTATCACCGAACACAGTACCTGGTCTAGATCACCGTACCGAGGATCCACTCTGATCCCCTGCATCACAAGACCGGAGCTACCCCTTACTGGATAGTCCGAATAAGTTCACCCCGTGGTTGGTATCAGCAACCGCCCGCATAGCCGAAATAAAGGGACATCTAGACAGGGGTGACCTTACCCAAATTGATTACTAGCCACTTAGCCTTGTATGTACCGCCCCTGTTTTAGCAATTCTCGGTTGATGAGGCTTGAAGCTTTGCATTACCTTTTTAGCACACATTCACTTAGAATGCTCATCTACCTACTAACGATGTTCTAAAAGCATTTGTTACGCCCCACCTCTATACCCACTCTAGTCAAGGACACTACGGTGCAATGTCGTCAACTAGCGCCGAGAATGAGGCCGTTGAGGAGCGACCATCTGTGTGCTTTGTGCGAGCACCGATATGTTAGATATTACAACATTGGTTTAGGAAATCCGACATACCGATACAAGCTCAAAGCTGCTACACAGTGGCTATATATATATTCTTTGAAAATAAATATAGAAGTAAACATAACACAAATCAGTCACAAATATCCATATCACAAAGGTGGAAGAAGATATGAATATAACACATGAAAGTGTACATCAGAGTAGTGGTCAAACAAGATCCACAACATCACAAAAGAATAGCTACAAGTTCTAAACAAAAGAATATGGATACATCAAAGAGTCTATATCTCAAATGTATACGACAAAAGTTACTAATCTAAGTAGTTAGCCAAAAGGCAGGGTGATAATCCCAGATGTGAAGTCAAGCAGAAGCACTTGTAACATCTCGGTCTGACCCGAGTATTATTTAATAAGAAAATAATAAACGAAACAGTCTAGCTATAAATATCAGATGAAATGATATAGAATAAGAGATATGACAAAAACGTATGATAACCATAAAGCCATACTGTGATAAGTATGTAATTGAAAATCAACAAGAGATTAATCAATATCATAAGAATCTTCTCAAAGATCGAAAAGAATGTCATACTATTTATTTTTATTCACCCAACCATAAATATTGACAATATATCAATGCCAATCACAAAAGTTAATGACACAGAAATTCACCAATGCACAAATAATGATAAGATTTATCAATGTAAATCACGAAAATTGGTGAAACAGAAATTCTAGAAATCATCAATGGAAATCCAGAAATCACAAAAAGGGGGAGGCCTATCACAAAACGGGAACATGAAAACTCACCAACACGTGTATCACAAAATGGAACGCTATTCCAAGGTTGCTAACCATTAATTTTGAGCCGAAGTTCCACAAAACGGCCCGAAGACCATGGGTCGCTACCCCACCAAATTGAGCCGAAGCTCCGTAGAAACGGGGTTCAGTCTCCCTCGTAGACAAAAAGACATCGCACATTTGCTAGTCTAAATCACAAAAATGATCATCAATGATCATCAAGAAGTGTCAATTACAGTAAGCTAGTAAATATATAAGCTTAGCATCATATCCCATAACCACTAGCTTAACTTAAATATTTACGAACAAATTGTAGATCTCCACTCGAAAATTGTCACAAGAGATTCAATCGAACAAGTCCAAGAATTAACCGGCGAAGTAAACGCAAGCGTTTCGTACCACTTGTTTTACTAAGCCGTTTAATTAGATTTCTCGTACGAGTGGGATAAAGTTTTATATATACAAGTAGATTGGAAAATGGTTTAAGAAACAAGCTTTGTAGTAAAATAGAGTTGAAATCGTTTTGATGAAAGAGTTTTGATATTTACTACTAGTATTGAAACCTTTAGATTTTTAAAGTGACAAATCACAAAAATGATTGTAGAAACAATAAATCACAAAAATTTACATCGAAGATGTGAATAAAATCCAAAGACTTCTATTCCAAATCCATCAAAGTGGAAATACCCTTGCGACTTAACACAATACAACACAGGAAATCAACGGCTCAACTCATGCTATTCCACGGCATACGACACAAGGGATCGGCGGCTTTAGGAGTAGCAGGTGGCCTAACCTGGCACGACCTAAGGGGTACGCGACCTAAGGAGCTAACGGCTTAAGGAGTGGCATGAGGCTTAAAGCAGGCGTAACTTAACACATGGCGCGACCTAACTGCAAGCGACCTAAGGAATAGCATACGGCCTAAAGCAGGCGCGACTTGACACATGGCGCGACCTAATGGTTACGAGATATAGCAGGTGCGACTTAACAGGCCGAGCGACCTAAGGTACTGGGGCAAGCCGAGCGCCCTAAGTGGTGCGACCTATGGGGTGAGAGAAGGCCGAGCGACTTAAGATGGAATGACCTAAGCATGGCGCGACTTAACATGGCCATGTGACTTAAGGAGACCAATGGCGCGACCTAAGTGGTTGCGACCTAAGTGGTAGCGACCTAAGTGCAGGCCGAGAGTCATGTATGTAGGCCAAACGACCTAGGGGATAGAAGTGCAAAAACTCTCTCAATTTGCAACCGGTCGAGCACGAATGCTAGGGGATTATGCTCATCGGTTACCCAGTCCTATTGGCTCCACGATGCATCACCAAAAACGTGCTCAAACAACAAAGCTTGGATTTTTAATGATTTGAACCCAAAACACTAAAAATTGGGATTTTCACCAATTCAATCCAAACCAAAAGCAAATGCACATGAAGAAGTGTTAGGAATTCATACCCAACAATCAAAGATAGTTATAGACAAAGATGTGAGGTAAAAATCTCACCTTTTCACACAATCAATGAGGGAGAAGCTTAAAAGCAAAGGAAGAATCAACCACACTTCAATCTCAACATATGAAGCTTGAATCAATGGCTTCTCTTTGGATTTGGAGTTAGATGTTGGATTTGCAAATGAACTAGGGCTTGGAGTTTTAATTTCCCATTCCTCTCTCCATTTTTGATGAAGCATGAGTGTTAGAAAATGAAAGTGAAGTAATGAAGAGAAGAGGGGGTTGAACTAGAATTAATAGTTTAGGCTAATGGGCTAAACCAAACCCAAAGCCCAAAGTGAATAAGTGGCAAAATTCCACTAACTCCAAACATATCAAAGTTTATAGTCAAAAAGATCGCAAACGGCATTTTGGACCAATGGATGTGGTTCTGATTCCCAATTCAACCGTATGCAAAAAGTAACTTTTCAGACTAAAATCCGACTAACGATAAAATATTTAAATAAAATATTTAAATATTAATCATTAAATATGCGGGTTGTTACAGACTCCCCTACTTAACGAAATTGCATCCACGCAATATTTAGGAAGAAAATATAAGGTAACAACCATGAAAGCATATCAACACAAAAGAAATTTGAAATCAGAAATTCAACTCAAAGAGCAAGGGAAAGTAAGTCCGAATGTGTTCGCTCGATGAACTCTGTAGATTCCTAAGAGCAATCCTTAGGATTTGAGGACCATTGAACTTTAACAAGCGAAACATCTTTATTTTGAAGGCGTTTGATCTCCAAAGCAATAATATGAATAGGATGTTTCTCATAAGTTAAATTTAGCGAAACTTCAATTTCTTCCACAACACCGGACTCAAGAATAGAATCGCAATCTCGAAGGCATTTCCGTAATTGAGAAACGTGAAACACGTCATGAATAGCAGAAAATTAATCCGGTAATAAAAGGTGATAAGCCACGGAACCAATACGTTCGGTGATAGGAAATGGCCCAATTTATCGAAGCGCTAATTTTCCCAATCGATTGAAACGTACAACACCCTTCATAGGTGAAACACGAATAAACACAAGATCTCCCACAGAAAATTCTAATTTCCTTCTCCGGTTATCGGCGTAGGATTTTTGTCTACTCTGGGCTTCTTTCATCCTATGACGAATAAGGTCAATCTTCTCTGTGGAATCACGAATGAAATCTGGACCTAAAACCAGCCTCTCACCGGTCTCAAGCCAACTAGAAGGAGATCGGCATGGTCTCCGATAGAGTGCCTCGAAAGGTGTCATACCAATACCAGATTGGAAGCTATTATTATAGGAAAACTCAACAAGATAAATATGATCTTCCCAACTTCCACCAAAATCAAGAACACATGCACGAAGGAGACCTTCAAGAGTTTGATTCACATGCTCAGTCTGTCCATCGGACTGAGGACGATATGCGGTGCTAAAATTAAGCTTCGTTCCCAAAGCTTTTTGAAGACTCTTCCAAAATCCACTGGTAAACAATGGATCCCGATCACTAACAATAGAAGAAGGAACTCCATGCAATTTAACAATTTCTTTGATAAAAAGTTTGGCAAAAAGAGGTACGGTTTGATTGGACCGAACGTGAATAAAATGGGCGGATTTAGTGAGTCTATCAACTATCACCCATAAGCTATTATGACCAGAATGAGAACGGGGAAGGCCGTCTATAAAATCCATGGAAATTTGGTCCCACTTCCAAATTGGAATTTCTAAAGGTTGCAATAACCCACCGGGCCTTTGATGTTCGGCCTTGACAAGTTAGCAAGTCATGCAACACTTAACAAAGTTAGAAATATCATATTTCATTCCCTCCCAATAATAAAGTCGCTTCATGTCCGCGTACATTTTACTACTACCAGGATGAATGATAAATTTAGAACGATGAAAATCTTCTAAAATATCTTTACGAAGATCACTAATATTTGGCACGATAATTCTACCAAATTTTCGAATACCGCCACGAGAATCAATATCATAGTCTTTCAAACCTTCAATATCAATTTTATCCTAGCTTTTGAGCTTCAAGAATGCAGTCTAAAAGAGAAGGATGATCCACAAGGCTACATAAAGCCAAAGATGAACATAAATCGGACTCACGATCTCTAATCTCACAAGTGGATAAAACCTCGAGATCATTCCATTCTGGTATCATCATGGAAACAACCGCTTATTACTTGCGACTAAAGGCATCGACAACACGATTTCCCTTTCTGGGAGTATAAAGAATATCAAGATCATAAGATGCAAGGAACTCGAGCCAACGTTGTTGACGCAAATTAAGTTCCTTTTGGGAAAATTAATACTTCAAAGATTTATAATCGGTATAGAGAATAAACTTCTCTCCCAAAATATAATGACGCCAAATTCGAAGGGCAAAAACAATAGCCGCGAGTTCTAAATCATGAGTAGCATACCTAGACTCGGTGGGCTTCAATTACCTAAAAGCATAAGCAATAACACGTTCTCTTTGCATAAGAACGGCACCCAAACCAACGCGACTAGCATCGGTATAAACAATAAAATCTTGGTTTCCTTTAGGAATCACAAGAATAGGAGCATCGGAAAGGAGTTCTTTTAATTTCTAAGCTTCACATTTGTCCGACCAAATGTACTTAACACCCTTCTTTGTTAAGCTTGTAAGAGGCACGACATTTTAGAAAAATCTTTAATAAAACGACGGTAATAGCCCGCCAATCCCAGGAAGCTACGGATTTCCGCCACACTCTTCGGTCTCTTCCAATTTTGAATCGCTTCAATCTTTGAAGGATCCACGGAAATTCCGGATTCGGAAATAATATGACCAAGAAACTTCACACGAGATTGCCAAAAGTGGCATTTAGATAATTTTGCTTTTAATTGATTACTCCTAAGAGTTTCCAACACAATCTGAAGATGCTTTTCATGCTCCTTCTCGGTTTTTGAATACACAAGAATATCATCAATGAAGATGAGAACAAATCGATCGAGGAAATCTTTAAAAACTCGATTCATAAGGTCAACGAAATAAGCCGGAGCATTCGTTAAACCAAATGGCATAACAAGCCATTCATAAGATCCATAAAGAGTATGGAACGATGTCAAAGGAATGCTATCCTCTGCAAGACGAAGCTGATGAAAACCTGTTGCTAAGTCCAATTGTGAAAAGACTCTAGCACCACTAAGTTGATCGAATAGATCATCAATTCGAGGTAAAGGATATTTATTTTTTATAGTAAGATCGTTAACCTTGCGGTAGTCAACGCAAAGCCTAAGTGTACCATCGGATTTCTTCACGAAAATAGTCGAATCTCCCCAAGGAGAGGAACTAGGGGAATAAATTGCTTCGTCTCCAATTCGGATAATTGTTTGCGCATCTCCTCATTTTCTTTATTGGACATACGATAAGGAGGACGAGTGGTAGGTTGAGCTCCATGGATGAGATTAATTTCGAACTCAATTGCTCGCTTAGGTGGTAATCCTAAAACTGGCTCAAATATGTCGAAAAATTCACGAACAAAGTGAATTAGAAAAATAATATCTTCCTCGTCATCATTATCGTCATCATGAGGATTCGAAGAATATAAAGATGCAACCATGCTGGAATCCGAATCTTTAAGATCAATAGAAATCTGCATAACAGATTGAGGATGTCGAAGATGAATAGTCCGCTCAGGACATAGGATTTGGTCTTCATAGCGGTTAAGCCAATCCATTCCCAAAATCATTCCAAAGCCTAAGTAGCGCATAACATGCAAATCGGCTCGGAAAGAAAATCACAAAAAATAATCTCGACATCTTTACAAAGCAAACTAATTGTTGCAGATCCACCAACCGGATTCGTAATTCTCAAAGAAGTCATTAAAGCGACAACACTCAAAGAAAAAGTATCAACAAGTTCTTTTGATATAAAAGAATGGGACGCATCAGTATCAAAAAGAACTCGAATAGGATGATCATGAAATAAAATAATGCGATCAAGGATAGAATAAGAAACACCTTGACCACGAGAAGTGTTGCCAGGCGCTTGACCAACATTAAGCTTTCCCTCCTTCTTGCCTTGAAGTTTGGGACAAGAAGATAAATAAATCCGAGCTTTTGCAATAGCGACAAGCACGGGACTTTGAACATTTATTCGCATAATGGTCCTTAGAACAACAATTGTAGCATTTCCCACTACTAGAGGTAGAAGTCTTTGCCACCGAAGTTGCTTGCCACCCTTTCTTATTGGGATAAGGACCCTTGAACTTATTAGGCCTTTTCTTGTTGTTGAAGTTTGGTTTGGCACCCATAACTTCAACATCACTCTCCCTATCTGCCTCTTCAAGACGAAGAGCGATATCGATGAGTTGATCAAAAGAAACTTCTGACTTTAGAAGTAATGGCTTCTTGAGATTTTTGTTTAAGCCATAGACAAATCTTTGGTTCTTCTTCAATGGGGTGTTTATATATTCGAGCCCGTATTTAGAAAGTGACTCGAAGGATGCGACATAGTCTGCCACAGAGGATTTACCTTGAACAAGGTCTATAAAACGACGAGCCAATGTCACCTTCTCAGCTTCTGGCACAAATTTTAATTCGAAGCGTTCCCGGAATTTCCCAAGTAAGATCCGCTTCAACTATTTCAGAAATAAGAAGCTCATACCAATCTAATGCTCTTTCTTAGAGCATACTAGAGGCCACCTGAACAAGGTGAAGATCAACAAGATTCATGCGAGAAAAGATTCGGTCGCACGTTCTTAGCCAAGCTTGGACTTCAATAATAGTTTCCGAACCTTTGAATGGCTTTCCACCCAAATTGGTATAATCGTTGCACAAACGTGCAAATCGATACTTAGGGTGTGTAGACTCCGGATTTGAACTGGCTGCCTGAGCATTCTTTACGAGATCAAGAAGCTGCTGGGCAGATATAAATACTCCATCTTGGGGAGTAGCTCTAGATTGACCGGCGCCAGGACAGCCTGGTATAACCATTTCTCTTCCTTTTAGAAAGAAAGAAAGAAGAAGGAAAAGGTTATTCATCAAATTAATATCAAGCAATATTGATAGATAAAACAAGGAATCATAAATAAAATAGGATGAATCGGTACGAAGACTCGAATTAAATTCTAAAGCACGACTCCTAAGAAGGACTTAGGACAATGATCCTTGCTAGATTATTCTACGTTGCTCCGAAGTTCCGCACCGATACCAAGCTGTTACGCCCCACCTCTATACCCACTCTAGTCAAGGATACTACGGTGTAATGCCGTCAACTAGCACGGAGAATAAGGCTGTTGAGGAGCGACCATCCGTGTAATTGCTTTGTGCGAGCACCGATATGTCAGATAGTACAACATTGGTTTAGGAAATCCGATATACCGATACAAACTCAAAGCTACTACACATTGGCTATATATATTATTTGGAAACAAATATAAAAGTAAACATAACACAAATCAGTCACAGATATCCATATCACAAAGGCGGAAGAAGATATGAATATAACACATGAAAGTGTACATCAGAGTAGTGGTCAAACAAGATCCACAATATCACAAAAGAATAGCTACAAGTGCTAGACAAAAGAATATGGATACATCAAAGAGTCTATATCTCAAATGTATATGACAAAAGCTACTAATCTAAGTAGTTAGCCAAAAGTCAGGGTGATAATCCCATATGTGAAGTCAAGCAGAAGCACCTGTAACATCTCGGTCTGACTCGAGTGTTATTTAATAAGAAAATAATAAACGGATCAGTCTAGCTATAAATATCAGATGAAATGATATAGAATAAGAGATATGACAAAAACGTATGATAACCATAAAACCATACTGTGATGAGTATGTAATTGAAAATCAACAAGAGATTAATCAATATCACAAGAATCTTCTCAAAGATCAAAATGAATGTCATACTCTTTATTTTTATTCACCAAACCATAAATATTGACAATATATCAATGCCAATCACAAAAGTTAATGACACACAAATTCACCAATGCACAAATATTGATAAGACTTATCAATGTAAATCACGAAAATTGGTGAAACACAAATTCTAGAAATCATCAATGGAAATCCAGAAATCACAAAAAGGGGGAGGCCTGTCACAAAACGGGAGCATGAAAACTCACCAACACGTGTAACACAAAATGGAACGCTATTCCATGGTTGCTAACCATTAATTTTGAGCCGAAGCTCCTCAAAACGGCCTGAAGACCATGGGTCGCTACCCCACCAAATTGAGCCGAAGCTCCACAGAAAGGGGGTTTAGTCTCCCTCGTAGACAAAAAGACATCGCACATTTGCTAGTCTAAATCACAAAAATGATCATCAACGATCATTAAGAAGTGTCAATTACAGTAAGCTAGTAAATATATAAGCTTAGCATCATGTCCTATAACCGCTAGCTTAACTTAAATATTTATGAACAAATTATAGATCTCCACTCGAAAATTGTCACAAAAGATTCAATCGAACAAGTCCAAGAATTAACCGACGAAGTAAAGGCAAGTGTTTCATACCACTTGTTTTACTAAGCCGTTTAATTAGATTTCTCGTACGAGTGAGAAAAAGGTTTATATATACTAGTAGATTGGAAAACGGTTTAAGAACAAGCTTTGTAGTAAAATAGGGGAGTTTTGATATTTACTACTAGTATTGAAACCTTTAGATTTTTAAAATGACGTATCACAAAAATGATTGTAGAAACAATAAATCACAAAATTCACATATGAAGACATGAATAAAATCCAAAGAATTCGATTCCAAATCCATCAAAGTGGAAATACCCTTGCGACTTAACACGATACAACACAGGGAATTAGCGGC
The DNA here is from genome assembly GCA_030765085.1 of Allium cepa. Lineage (NCBI taxonomy): Eukaryota > Viridiplantae > Streptophyta > Magnoliopsida > Asparagales > Amaryllidaceae > Allium > Allium cepa. Next base: position 835,882,978 of record CM060941.1, read on the forward strand.
TCAACTCATGCGATTCCATGGCATACGACACAAGGGATCAGCGGCTTTAGGAGTAGCACGCGGCCTAACCTGGCGCGGCCTAAGGGGTACGCGACCTAAGGAGCTAACGGGTTAAGGAGTGGCATGCGGCTTAAAGTAGGCGCAACCTAACACATGGCGCGACCTAACTGCAAGCGACCTAAGGAGTAGCACACGGCATAAACCAGGCGTGACTTGACACATGGCACGACCTAATGGTTACGAGATATAGCAGGTGCGACTTAACAGGCCGAGCGACCTAAGGTACTGGGGCAAGCCGAGCGACCTAAGTGGTGCGACCTAAGGGGTAAGAGAAGGCCGAGCGACTTAAGATGGAACGACCTAAGCATGGCGCGACTTAACATGGCTACGTGACTAAAGGAGACCAATGGCGCGACCTAAGTGGTTGCGACCTAAGTGATTGTGATCTAAGTGCAGGCCAAGAGTCATGTATGCAGGCTGAACGACCTAGGGGATAAAAGTGCAAAAACTCTCTCAATTTGCAACCGGTCGAGAACGGACGCTAGGGGATAATGCTCATCGGCTACCCAGTCCTATTGGCTCCTCGATGCATCACCAAAATCGTGTTCAAACAACAAAGCTAGGATTTTTAAAGATTTGAACCCAAAACACTAAAAATTGGGATTTTCACCAATTTAATCCAAACAAAAGCAAATGCACATGAAGAAGTGTTAGGAATTCATACCCAACAATCAAAGATAGTTATAGACAAAGATGTGAGGTAAAAATCTCACCTTTTCACAAAATCAATGAAGGAGAAGCTTAAAAGCAAAGGAAGAATCAACCACACTTCAATCTCAACACATGAAGCTTGAATCAATGGCTTCCTTTTGGATTTGGAGTAAGATGTTGGATTTGCAAATGAACTAGGGCTTGGAGTTTTAATTTTCCATTCCTCTCTCCATTTTTGATGAAGCTTGAGTGTTAGGAAATGAAAGTAAAGTAATGAAGAGAAGAGGGGGTTGAGCTAGAATTAATAGTTTTGGCTAATGGGCTAAACCAAACCCAAAGCCCAAAGTGAATAAGTGGCAAAATTCCAGTAACTCCAAACATATCAAAGTTTATACTCAAAAAGATCGCAAACGGCGTTTTGGACTAAATGGAAGTGGTCCCGAGTCCTAATTCGACCGTATGCAAAAAGTAAGTTTTCTTACTAAAATCTGACTAACGATAAAATATTTAAATAAAATATTTAAATATTAATCGTAAAATATGCGGGTTGTTACAGCATTAGTCCGTACAAGTCCGTTGCAGGTTGAAACGGAACCGATGGCACTACTCCTTCTACATTCATTTTGGAATCACCCTCAGGATTAGTAGCGATTAGCCCTTGCACTTCACTACTCCATCTTCGACTCCAAGCTCTTGTCTTCTTCACGAAAACGTTCAAACCAGATCAAAGTGGTTTTCGGAAAATAAATCCTGATCTCGGTCTCTTCGAAACGATCAGCGCATTGGCCAATAGTGATAATCGGTTATTTAACTATCAGATAACATTCACAAACAACCATCAGACATTAATAATTTTCCAAATTATTTATTTTCAAAATATCTTCGCAAGATATTTTTCTATACTTCAATCCTTGAAAATAGTTTTAAATCACCTTTCTCTCACGAAATAAATTTCCCAAATATTGTTTATTTCCACTGAAAATACCCAAGTCTAAATATTTAAATTTTTTAAAACCATTTAAAAAACTTTATTCTAAAATATACTTTAAAACCTTTAAATTAAACTACTTAAACATTTTATTCAAAAATATATACTTTAAAAATATTTAAAATAAAACTACTTTATAAAATATAAAACTAACTTTTAAAATAAAGTTAAGCCAATATAGATTTTTAAAATAAGATTTACGAAATTCAATACAAGTTTTCAAATAAAACTTTAACCAGACTATCTTTAAAATAAAACTACTTTATAAAATATAGATATTAATAATTGTCTTTTTAAAACATAATACCAAATAACCTTTTAAAATAATTACCACTATAACTAATTTAATAAATGTTTACCTTTAAAAATTTAACAAATTAAATAATAATTCTTAAAAACATTTCTTTAAACAACTTTAATACTTTTAACTTATACTACAAATCTGCTTTGAAAACGTACTTGTCTTTTCGGGGAAATACACTTTTCTTTCATACCTTTTAAAAATTAACCGCTATTTGTTTAAAACCAATTACCCATTCCTTTATAAATTTCCATCGTGAATTTATACTTCCAAATATCCACTGATATTTTTTCCACTATATAAACCCATTTTATATATTCCATACTCTCATCTTCCTTTTAAAACACAGTTTCAAACATTAAATAAATTTCCAATCGATTTCCAAAATTTATTCAAAAAAATAAATTCTTTGCTTACTCAATTTTATTTCAAAACCCATAAATTTCAGATTTAACTTCTTTATTAAGATTTAAAAATCTTATTTAAATTGAAACTACCAATTTCATATTTATTTCAAAATTCTTTTTTCCTAAACCATTTAAATCCTGAATTGAAAAATATAAATCTTTTATTCCTTTAAATAATATCACTTAAGTTTTAAAAATTAGTTTATTCCCATTTATTCAAAAGTCTCCTTTCCCATTCTTTGGAATTTATTTATTAGAGTTTAAAAAATCAACTTTTATCTTTGTCTAAATCATTCTTTAATTTATCCAAATTCTCTACAATTATTTTACTTTAAAATTCTCTCTTTTATTTTCCCTTCAAAACCCAATCTATACATTTTTGATAACTCGGTACACCGAAATACATTCAATCAAACCATAGTATCCATTATTTCCAATTACCAATGTACTCTATCACAAGTTATCCAATAAGTCATAACACAGAATATTTAAACAATCTAAATATTTTTGTGGAATCCAGTTGGATCCCTCCAACTTGTTTTCCTGCATCCACAGATGTCAACAAAATATAAAATACCAATTCCACTTCGAGGTGGAATATCGCGGTATATAGGGTCATCCGCTATTATATGCGGCGCATAGGGGCTCATTCGCTATATAATGCGGGAAATCAATCACTCCAATAATTGTGTATATATATATATATTATATATATATATATTATATACTACTATATATACTATCACATCCAGTCAATTCAACCCATCAACCAATAATTTAAATTAACTATTTAAATTTAAATGCAATTCCAAATGAGTGAGATTAACTCACCTTTGATTTTGAATACGCTAATCCAATCTAAATCGGCTTGATTCTCCATGATTTTAGACCTTGTACAAACATTATGGGTTTTATTAATATTTGAAATAATCAAATTATCAATTACCATTTAATAAAATTTGATTAACCAATTATTTTTTTCAAACCAATTTTCCGATAATAAATAATATTCCTTTCCTTTTGAAACCCATATACTAAAAATAATTTATAGATTTCAAAAATCAAATTTATATAAATATTCAACACTTTCAAATTTTTTTTTACACATACATATATATAAATTAAATAAAGAAAATACCTTAGCTAAAATCCTATTGCAAAACTTCCTTTCAAAATCTTATTTATCTACTGTTTTAAATTAGAACATGCCTGTGGATAAATAAATGCACACACACACACAGATATATATATATATATATATATATATATATATATATATATATATATATCGGATTAAAAGCAGAATAATACTGTAATTATTTCTTTCCTTTTACCATGTAAATATACATACACACACACACACACACACACACACACACACACACACACATATATATATATATATAAATTGACAAATCATACACTCATTTTAATCTACATCTTAATAGATTGAAATTAATTTCCTCACCTCAACTACGATTGTTTGAAACCCCACTGCTTGCGTACGATAATGCCCATCTCAGATGTAAGTCGCGACCTAGACTCACCAAAACACCCTCACCGAGCTTGACTTCCATGCCCCAGCAGAACGTCCATCCCTAAAAGGGTTGAGCAACTTCGAGATGTCGCCGTGCTTGGTTCAACCATATCATCACAACTTAATGCAATTTTGACTCGAGTTTCTCATCATAAGCCCGATCCCCTTTTTTCAGAGTATGAACGAATCGATTAGGTACTGAAACTCCATCCTGCCAACCAGATTAAGAAGCATCCTTTAGCAGTAGCTTCAATGGAACGAATCTATTTTCGATCGATCGTCTTGAATTGGAACTGGAAAGTTTCGCGATTAACAGGGAGCGGCCATTACATTTCTTTTTCATTTCTATTTTGATTTTAAACTCTTAAAAATGAAAGAGGATGAAGATTATATCTCGTTTTTTATATATTTGAAATCTTTTACTTCTCTTTCTACCACGCATGAGATTTAATCAAAAAAGAAGAAAAAACGTGTTTTAAATTTGCCTTGCGTGGCTACAGGCTGCTACAGTGTTTTCAAAGCAAATTATATTATCTATATTTAAATTTGAATTCAAATTTAAATCGTCTCGATTCCCGCAACTCACAATCTCGATCTCCAATCGAGACATGCCGCTAGGCGTTTATAATGTTATACGCCTATTCCGAGCATAATGGAAAAGCTTCCGAGTCCTAATTCGATCGTATGGAGAAGATAGCTTTTTGGACCAGTTATTTATTAAATTTAGATATAGATTTTAACGCGTTTATCTATCATATGGCCAAATGATCATTCCAAACACTATGAAAATTGAAATCAGATAACAATACAATATTATGGATCCAATGGAACTAGTTTCTTCGAATTCCTAGACTGTGCCTCGGAAGGCTATTTTTAAAAATCATTTTAAACGATATATTTTTAAAACTTCACAAATCACTTCCAAATTAAATTTTAAAACTCTTATTATCTATAGTACTATCAATATAAATTTCCCAAGCCTTTGAAATATTTTCAACTAGCTAAAAACCCAAGACTCAATATTTTAACCAATTTTCAATTATTAAATTAAATAATTTAATTGCCAAATAAATATTTATATTTGGAATTCAAATTAAATTTCATTTCAAATATTAAAATAGATTAAATATTTCAATTTCAAATATTCAGAAATTTCGAGTCGTCACGGCAAAAATATGCTAATTAGGGTAAATAAGTAGCCAACGAAATAAAAAAAGTAAACTAACGCAAATTAAATGATTAGACTTAGGGTCTAATAAAAAAATTGAGATGCGTTTGGAGCAGTCCAAAGGATGAAGCTTCTAATGAAGCAGTTCATCACGGATTATAAAAACGGAGAGGCACGCCCAACTTAGTATTTTTGGGCTTCAAGGAAGTACGAAACTTTAACGGGACGTAAGGATACTCTAGGATGGCCCTCTGGGTAGGCCTAACAAAGCTGCAGCCTCAGAGGCAGGTATGTAGGTGTTCCATCAAGAGAGTATGTCTTAACTGCATTTGCATTGTAGGCCTAACTAAGCAGACCGTTGTACGTAGTCAAAAGGGCTTGGTGTTCAGAGTAGGGTATTCGTATGTCGAATACTTGGAAGTAAGTTTAAGGATAGTCGCATGCGGATATCTTCCAGCATCAAGACCAAGAATGATTTCAGGAAAGAGTAGAGTTAAACCAACAAGCCAATGATTCTTTCACTATCGAGACATTGGATGAGGGCCACCGCCATTTGGATGTTAGATTGTTTTCAGTAGGGAACGACCACTTAACTCTTTAGAATTATTTCGATTCGTGAGGGGTGGCTATGTGGGGCCGTAGCCACGATGAAAAAGAGATAGACCAACTAGAATATCTGTATTGTAGGCCGAACAAAGCAGTCCTTTATAAATATAGAAAATCCCCGACTGAATTTCGTACAAGGTAGACCTTGTTGGCGGGATTCAGATAGTAGACAGAACGATTGCGTAGTTCTCAATGTATGCACTGGGTGGTACATTGTGGATGTCCGAGCACCAGCATAGACCAATGCGGATGCGATTTACGTTTTCATAGTAAGTAGTGGAGCATCTGTATTGTAGCCCTTTCGAAGCAGTCCTTTACAGATGGAGCATCTATATTTACTTACATAAGATATTTATTACTAAATTCATTAATTTATCATACATTATTTTTCAAAAGAAATCATTTTTAAAAATTCTTTACAACTAGAAAATATTTTAATGTGATTATTTAAATAATAAGTGTACATACAAACCACTATAGAAATTATCTCCAAAACTCATTTGGGTTAAAACAAATATTACGTAATGTTTGCACAAAAAATGGGCAAACACCTCCAAGTCGTATGAATTAGTTGATTTTATGTTGTTTCTAGTGATTTGGGTGATTTACGCAAATATATAAAAAGTAGGGACTAAACTGTAAAAGACACACAGATTTATAGTGGTTCGGCCAGGACGTGCCTACGTCCACTTTATATGTTATTCTCCTTTTCTATTCAGATTACAAGTACAGAGCTTTGATTACAAGTTACTGAAAGTTGTTTGAACGTTCTTTCTGTGCTTGAGCTCTCAAACTTGTCTACCATTGTTGTACCCCTGCCCCTCTATTTATAGAGTGGTGTTGGAGGCAGGGGTCTTGGATGTATATAGCTGCTGGCGGGTTTGGAGTAGTGCAATCTGGCCTGGTAGTGTCGGTCCGGTATGCCATCCTTATGTTTGTTCGACAGTGGTAGATGGAGTTGGACCGGTAGCAGCATGGATCGGTGGTAACATGGATCGGTGATGAGGGGATGGATCCTGGATTGGTGATAGATGGTCTTGGGTGATGGTTCGGCTGTGCTATGGACCGGTGCTGGTGGAGGTGAGGGCTTTTGGTCCGGTGGTGATGTTGGTTCGGCAGGTGGTCCTGCTGTAGGTGATTCGGTAGGCAGGTGGTCCGGTTATAGACGATTCGGTGGCTCGTCCCTTGCTTCCCCATCCTGATTCGGTGGTGGTAGAAACATACCCAACATTTGCCCCCCAAAGTGGGGAATATGTTAACATATGTCGTGCTTTGTTTCAGTTCGAACTACCGTATTCGACCCGAGACCCGAACCGGCCGGTCTGGCTACTCAACCTTTTTCTATAAACAGGAGCCTCAAGCCTTCGTTTTTACTTACCGGATGAGATAGCCGAATCAGAATTTCCTGCTGAATTACTGAAGCACACCTAACTACCGAGTCAGGTGAATGCCGAATGACATCTTATGGTTGTGTTTCTTCGTTTTTCCGAATGAACGTAAAGACTTTTAATGCCGGATGGACTTAACACCGGATAAACTCGAAAGCTTTCTATACCGAATGGGCACCTTAGTACCGAATGAACCTAACACCGGATGAGCTTAAATACTTTTAATGCCGGATGGACTTAATACCGGATGAACCTTTGTATCGGCTTTGCCGAATGATACTAGGAGTTCTGGGCATTTTGATTTATGAGTAAAATTTCAGACTATATACACTTGCTTGTTTATATCCTCTGTTCTAACAATATGTCTTTCTTTTATGTTTGCAGGAAAATGTCTCGCAAAGTGGAAACCCGATCAGAAAAACAGTGGAAATCTATGGACATAAGAGAGTCTCCCGCTGTGCTCCCAGTCCAGCCGGAACCAGCGCGACATGGATCTGCCCCGAGGTCATTAGTCGACGGATATGGCCCTCAAGAGCTTCTGAACTCTCCTCCCGATTGTTTTCCAAGCTCCCTCAAAGAGGGACAACTTGATGTCATCGCTCGCTCCTTCGGGATTGACAGGGCGAGCATGCTGCTGCCGGGAGATGGTGTGATGTTGTATGATCCTCCTGAAGTATATTTCGCCTATAGCCGATACCATTGCATGTGCGGGGCCATTCCTCCGATCAATGCCTGGATAGTCAGCTTCCTTACTTACTTGAAGGTGGCTCCATTCCAGCCTCAGCCCAACTCCTATGCCATCTTAGTGTGTCTATTCGTTATCTTCTAGAGGAGGTATGGGCGCCCCCCTTCTAATCGGGAAATCCGATATTTGTATAATCTGAGGGGATATAAGAAGGGGTCTCCGTACATTAGTTTAGAGTCGGCCGTGTCCTTCAAGCCGGTCTTGGACTTATACTCGAAATTCACCATGTTTAAGAAGGAATGGTTCTTCGTCAAGGACGACTCCGTTTCTTTTCGCCTTTTCACTTCTGGCTGTAAGTTGAATTCCATTTGTAATTTCTTTGTCTCGACTGCAATGCTTCTTCTTATATGCTTTTATTTCTTGCTAGCGACAGGTGGCTTTGCGGTCGTGGAAAATGATCGCCTGGTACAGATGGCTGCGGAGATAGAGGCTATCTCTGGAAGGGATAGGTCGGCTTCTTACCTGATCAGGAATGCCACTCTCCTAGAGCACAACTTGATTCTGCCACGTCAATCTGTGGTTAAGCAGAGAGATACAGCCGAGGAGAGGGCTGCCAAAGCTAAAGACGGGGCCACTGCGAAGAGTAGCAAGAGGAGACCTTTCTCGATACCTCCAGTCGTCGGGGGGAAAAATCTTAAGAAGTCTGATGGACCCTCCCCTAGCACATGTCCAGATATTCCGGAGGAGGAAGGTGGAGAGGAGGAAAGAGGTGAGGAGGAGAGCGGAGGAGATGAAGAAGGTGAAGGACAGGGTGGTAGTGGTGCCGGGGCTTTGTCTTCCGAGCAGGAAGGGGAGATCCAGGAGTGGACGGATGATGCCTTCCACCAGGCTTTTGAGCGGTTGGAGGAAGGATCAGCCTCGGTGGAGAAGGCGAAGAAGGCTGACAAGGCTGGGACTGGTGCCGATCCATCTTCTAAGGGTCCTTCAGCTAGGGTAACTCAAGGTGAATTTTCAACTTCTGCAGACTCCCTTTATGATAAGGACTTAGTAATATTTTATGGCCAGCTCCCGTCCTGGAATGAGATTCAGGACTTATTGCAGTATCCCACTCCTCCTCAGGGTTTGTAAAATAAGCGCGTTTTCCTACTCCTTTTAACATAACATATTTCTCGGATCATAGTTTCATGCATGCTTGTAACACTTGGTTTTTACTTCAGGAACAGGTAAGGTGGCCAAGACATCAGATATTCGGCACCGCCTTGAACAGTATAAGTTACTCAAAGTTTCCGCCAAACCAAAGCCGTCAACTAGTCGTCCCGGAGATGTGGTTGGTTATCGCCCTCTTCTCGGAGTTATTGAAGAAGATATGCAAAAGAGGAAGAGGGGCCGATCTTTGTTTGAATCTTCACCTGGCCCTCAGGCTCCAGTCCAGCCTATCCATGATATTACTGAGGAAGATACTGAGTTTATGCCTTCCCCATATCCGTCCGAAAATCCAACCGTCGCCCCGATAGACCATCCTGGTTTGGTTCGCAACTCATTCGCCGGCCACCCGGATCTGGACCCAAGTTTTCAGGAAATCTCTTTTGACGAGGCCACGGGTGAGCATCTTCTTCCCTGCAATCCCATGGTACGGGTTCTTGATGAGGCTAAGTCCTTAGACCTGGATTTGCTTACTACTCGGATTGTGACCATGGGGAATGAGGCCAAGGCAAACATCAATCGGGTGGCTGAAGAGACCAAGAGGCTAATGGAGCATCACGCTCGACTGGCCAAGGCTGGGGAGGAAATCGGAAGTGCTAACATTCGGTTGCGGTTAAAGGTTTCTGATCAGGCCAAACAGCTTGCCGATCAGGCTATCCAGATATCCCATCATGAGGCGGCCTCTAAACGACTAAAGAAAACCATGGAAGAGGCTAGCAAGGATGAGTTGCGAAAAATGGAGGCTGCTTGCAAAGAATGAATTGATATGGCCATCGCAACTGTGGATGAGGTTCGGAGCGCGGATCTTGAGCAGGTAGAGGAGTTATCTGGGAGGCTTGAGGCCGCAGAGCTTGCTCAGGCCAAGCTGAACGAGGAGGTGGAAGTGATGTGGAAGTCCCTTCAGGCTGATTTCTCGAGATACCGATTGGAGAGAGATGCTGCTGTCGCATGGCAGTCGGCTTCTGAGGCCCGGATGAAAGAGTTTGAGGAGAACGAGGGGATGATGGACGAGATGCTCCAGGACATGTATTTCCGTACTTGGAGGCAGGGCAACCTGTCCTGGATGGACGATTATCCCCGGGTTATGGCTAGGATATATCTCCAGCCTTTGGAGGAAGCCAAGGCTGAAGCGGATAAAAAGGGTGGCGCGTCCTTCAGAATGGATGTGGTTACCGCACAGTTCACCAAGGAGGAGAAGGCGGTGGTGAAGGAAGGCATGAGGCTGCTCGCCGCCGAGGAAGTGGGTGTGCAACTGGAGGATGACGACCAGGGAGCAGACGCTGGTAAGTCTTCCCTTTTAATCTTTTCATGATTTGATTACTTATCTTTCGTGATTATTGGTGGATTCTTTTCTGAATTGGGCAGGTGGGACCTCTGCAGTACATGCGGGGAGTTCTGACCCTATAGTTAAGTAGATCCGGATGGCGGGCAGGACAGAGGCGGAGCCCCGATGCAGTTGACTCTTTTATTTGGTCTGTTTGACATTCCTGTACATACTAGTCCAAAACATTATTGTATTTTTAGGCTGTAATTATATCATTGCAATGAACGTCTTTATGTAACTTTATAACATAAACAGATTCTGTTATGTTCGAATGTGGTTGTTATTTTGATATGTTGCATAAGAAATACAGCTGCGTGTTTATGCATGTGATTTAATCGTATTTGATGCTAAGTTTCTGCTCAAAATATTGTTTCATGTTTTGCAATGCCAATATGATGTGTGAATAAATTAAAGCTACATATTTGTATACAAGAGAAGATAGTACCGCCCTTCGTGTTTTAGTTGTAGAGGGTTGCTTTGAATGTCTTGCGTGACTGAGTATGGAATATAGCTATGTGTTCCGCCATCCGGATGTGAGTTCATATTTCCACAAGTGAGAGTTCCCCTGTTTTGTGACCTGTACTTTAGGGATTGTTATATAGGATAGGAGAATTTTTTTTGAATGAAATGGAAATATGAGAAACAGTAAAACTTCCAATCACGGAAGGCCGTTGATATGCTTAAGTTCGTGGAAAACGGGTTTTGTAGTCACTTTCCCTAGCTGTGGGTCATGGAGACATTTGTCACCCATCTTACGCCTCTGCGGGGAGTTTATCTTTTTTACCACAGCCGCACTTAAGACATATCGAAGCCGAGATCGCGCACAGTAACTACCCGAGCCATTATGGCCCGTAATCGTGGGTATTATTCGATTTACTGTGGCCGGCTAGCGTGGGTGCCGATCTTCAATCGTGAATTACCCCTGGCTGGCCACACCTTATGTTGGGGGTTAAAGTAGGTTTACAGTTGCCGGCGAGCCGAACGCTGTAATGAGCTTCCATCGGCTATAGTCGGCCTTCTTGATGGATTATAATCGGCTCATTACAGTTAGCTCTGAGGGCAGTCGCGGGCAATGAGTTAACCCGCAGCAGAGGGATGCTGGAGCAAAAGTGTCTCATTGGCGAGTGTATAGATTCGCATAGTACCTGTTGGGTCTTGTCCAGGTGAGGTTGCGCCGTGAAGTGTCCAGAATGGAAATGACGTCATACATGATTTTGTTCAACAGGAAAGGATAAAGCTTAACAAGCAGCCAAGATATAAAGGAACAAGTTAAAAAGAGACAAGATTTTTAAAGTGGTTCGGCACGAAAATGCCTACGTCCACTGATTCTCTTTGTTAATTCACTTTATATGGGGAGTACAAGTTAAGAAAAGTATCGAAGGAGGTGTTGGATGTTCCATGCCCTCTGGAACACCTCTCCGTCCACTGTTGACAAAATATAGGCTCCGTTGCGGAGATCTTTATAAATTACATAGGGTCTGTCCCAGATTGGATCTAGCGCTCCGGGGCGCGGGAGGATCTGCTTGAGGACAAGATCTCCTTCTTGTAAGCTGCGGTGCTTGACTTTGGAGTTGTATTGTGCTGCAACTTTTTGCTTATGAGCTGCTGCTTTGAGTGCTGCATCATTTCTTCTTTCTTTAATTAGATCCAAAGACATGTGGAGGAGTACTTCATTCTCTTTTGGGTTGTAGTGGATCCTACGGTGGGAAGGCACTACAGTTTCAACTGGGAGCATGGCCTCCGATCCGTATGCCAAAGAGAAAGGAATATGCTCTGTCGATGTTCTGTAAGATGTGCGGTAGGCCCAAAGTGCCGTAGGAAGCTCATCCACCCAAGCACCCTTTGACTTTTCAAGTTTCTTCTTGACTACGGTTTTGAGGATTTTGTTGACAGCTTCGACTTGTCCGTTTGCCTGGGGGTAAGCAACAAATGAGAAACTTTTGTGAATTCCATGCTCTTGGCACCAGTCGGTGAATTCCTCGCTGTCAAATTGAAGTCCATTGTTCGATATGATTTTGAGTGGTACCTCATACCTGCATAACACATTTTTGATCAAGAAGTTGATAAATTTTGCCGAAGATATTTTATTTAGAGGTTCCGCTTCCACCCATTTGGTGAAATAGTCGACTGCCACTATGGCATATTTGGCTCCGCCTCGGCCCATTGGCAGTTCGCCAATCAAGTCAATTCCCCATATTGCAAAGGGCCAAGGGCTGGTCATTTGAGTAATCTCATTTGTGGGCAGTCGAGGAATCTTAGCAAATTTATGACGTCTGTTGCATTTCTTGACAAAGTCCAAGGCGTCCTTGTTTAAAGTGGGCCAGTAATACCCGTATCGGAGTGTTTTCTTGGCTAGACTCTGCCCTCCGGTGTGATCTCCGCAACTTCCTTGATGGATGTGGGCCAAGACTTCCCTGGCTTCCCTTCCAGCGATACACCTTAATAAGGGATTAGAGAAGCCGCGCCGATAGAGGATGCCTTCTTGTAATGTGTAGCGGGAAGCTTTCTTTAAGATTTTCTTAGCTTCGTTACGCTCGTCGGGCAGTGTGCCATCTTGTAAATATTTCCGGATAGGAGTCGTTCAAGTTTCCTCTTCGAGTGCGGCTATCATACTCATTGTCTTGTAACTCGGGGCTAGTTGCTATGAGATGGTTATTTCGGGAAGCGGTTCCGTCCTCCATGCTAGCTTGCTTTGCCAGTTCGTCGGCCTCTTGATTCTCTTCTCGAGGGATGTGTTTGATTAAATAGTGATCCAATTGATTGAGTAGCAGCTTGGTCTTCTTTAGATATGCTGTGAGTCGCTCTCCTCGAGTCTAGAATTCTCCTAGTATTTGATTTACAATAAGTTGAGAATCACTATGAAGACATAAAGAACCGACTCCAATCTCCAGGGAAAGTTCTAATCTGGCTATCACTGCTTCGTATTCTGTGTTGTTGTTGGTGGCAGCGAATTCCAACCTTCGGGCGTAGTGCAGCTTCCTTCCCCTGGGGGTGATTATCACAACACCTGCCCCCGAGCCTTGTTCATTTGATGCTCCATCTACGAAGAGATTCCACTTGATATCTTTTGCTATTTCAGATTGCTCCTTACCTTCGTTAGTGGTGAATTCGGCAATAAAATCAGCTATGGCTTGCCCCTTGATAGCGGTGCGAGGATGGTAGGTTATATCATATTGACTCGGTTCAATGCACCATTTAAGTAGTCGCCCAGAAGTGCCGAGGCGATGGAGTACTTGCCTTAGTGGTTGATCGGTTAAAACTCTGATGGGATGAGATTGGAAGTAGTGTCGCAGTTTCCGTGATGTGATTAGCAAACAGTATGCTAGCTTTTCAAGTTTAGGGTATCTGGCTTCTGCCCCTGTAAATCTCTTGCTTACAAAGTATACGGGTCGCTGTGCGTGGTTTTCTTCCCTCACCAAAGCGGCGCTTAAAGCATGGGACGATACAGCAAGGTATAGGTATAGTTCCTCGCCTTCATTTGGAGTTGAGAGCACTGGTGGTCTCTGGAGGCATTCGATTAAGATAAGGAAGGCTGTCGAGCATTCGTCAGTCCATTCGAACTTTCCTTTGTCTTTCTTTAGAGCTTCGAAGAAAGGGATGCATTTGTCGGTCACTTTAGAGATGAACGTACTTAGGGCGGCCACCTTCCCGTTTAGGCGTTGCATCTCTCTTCGAGTGGATGGTATCTTGATATCTTGCAAAGCCCGAAATTGTTCGGGGTTTGCTTCAATCCCCCTGGCATGGACGATGAATCCCAAGAACTTTCCCGACGATACTCCGAAGGAGCACTTTAGAGGATTCAGCTTCATTCCATATTGGCGAAGTATTTGAAACATCTCGTCCAGGTGATTTATATGATCGTTGGCTTTCCTTGATTTTATCAGCATGTCATCCACATAAACTTCCATAGTTCGTCCTATTAATTCCGCAAACATCTTGTTGACCAGGCACTGATAAGTAGCTCCGGCGTTTTTAAGTCCAAAAGGCATTACTTTGTAGCAGTACAATCCCCGGTCAGTGATGAAACTAGTGTGGTCTTGATCGGAGGCGTGCATAGGGATCTGGTTATATCCTGAGTATCCATCCATAAAGGATAAGAGTTCGTGTCCGGCTATGCTGTCCACGAGTTGGTCGATTCGGGGGAGTGGGAAGCAGTCCTTCGGGCAAGCATCATTTAAGTTGGAGAAATCGATGCATGTTCGCCATTTCCCATTAGCTTTCTTTACCAGTACTAGGTTGGCGATCCATTCTGGGTAGATGGCTTCTCGTATGAAGTCATTGGCAAGTAAGTTCTTCACTTCTTCCTCGAGGGCTGCTGATCGTTCTGCCCCCATGCTCCTCTTTTTCTGCTTCACTGGCACCTTGGTAGGATCGATGTTCACTATTTGGCATGCTACGTCTAGAGAGATTCCTGTCATGTCGGCGTGCATCCATGCAAATGCATCCATGTTGCGGCGAAGAAAATCGATGAGTTGATCTTTCAACTCCGCTCTTAACTGAGACCCGACTCTCAGCAGTCTACTTGGGTCGTGTTTGTCTACAGATACAAATTCCATAGCCTCTGCAGGCTCGGTGGTGGCCTCCTCCTCTTTGTCCCTGGGGTCTTGTTCGTTGAAAGGATCGCTGGTATATCGAAGAGGAGGGGCTTTCTTTAATTGCTATGCTTCCAAGTTTTTCTTGCAGAGAGAAGTCTCTACATCCTTCCTTTTATCCTTCCTGCGGTTATTGTGAAGCTCAGTTACATAGCAGTCTCGGGTTGCGTCTTGATCTCTCTCTATTTCTCCTACTCCGTTATCTGTTGGGAATTTCATTTTCAGGCACCATGGGGCTAGGACAATTTGGAAGTCAGACAAGGCCGGTCTTCCCAAAAAGGCGTTGTAGGCCGAGTGGCTTTCTATTAGCACAAATGTTTGTTTCGTACAACGGAGCGGGGATGACTTCCTATCTCGACAAAGAGGTCCAGTTGCCCGAGGGGCATCTTCGCGTCTCTATTGAAACCATGTAGTGGTTTGTTGCAGGGAGACACATCCTTCATTGACAGCTTCATTTTGTCGAAAGCATGCTTGAATATGATATTTACTGAGCTTCCAGTGTCTATTAAAATTCAGAAAACTTTAGCTGGACCGAACCAGGAAGCGATGACCATAGGATCCATGTGTGGGTACTGTCTTCCCTCTAGGTCACGCCTACTGAATGTGATGTCGTCTTTCTAATTCCGTTTCGGGTGGCGTTCTTCCATGACAGAATTAACGTAGCCTTCATCGTTCCTAAGTGACTTACGATATCTTTCCATCTCTGCCCAGCTTCTGTCGGCGATGTGCGGTCCTCCTGATATGGTATGGACCACTATCTTCTCTTGACTAGAGCCGCTAGTGTTGCGATTTCCTCCACCTACATATGGGAGGGGTAGCCCTAGGTTTTCATTGGTGAGAGTTGGAGTCCTGTTATGGCTTTTTACATAGCGTTCCAGTCTCTTCCTTCTGATGTGTTCTTCAATTAAGTCCCGGAGATGGTGGCATTCATTGGTGTCATGTCCATGGGATTCGTGGAAGCGGCAGAACTTTCCGGACTTGAGTGCGTTATCTGACTACTTCTTGTGCGAGGGCCGCTTGTATCTAACTTCGTCTTGAGTGGCTAGGAAGATGTTTTCGATTGTTTCATTCAAAGGAGTGTAAGAGTCAAATCTTGGTCCTGGTCGATATAAGCGCTTTTCTCCCTTCTTGCCCCCAGTATTGTCCCTAGAGTCATTTCTCCGAACATTCTTTGCTGCAGCGGGAACCCTGTCTGTAGCTGTCTTAGCCTGTTGCCCTGACTGCCTCTCAGTGGCAGCATCTTCAAGTCTCATATACTTTCCAGCTTCATGGAAGAAATCAGGTAAAGTAGCTGGCTTTTCCTTGGTTAGTCTTCTAGCAAATTTAGTATCCGGATGTACACCACTGCAGAGAGCCATTAGGATAAGTTTCTCATCGGCATCTTGGAGGCCGCTGCGGCGCTGAATCGGGTTAGATATTGTTGCACTGTCTCTCCGGGCTTCGGTTTGATATTAGATAAGGAATAAGCGTCCTTGGGTTGTTCCACATGAATGCGGAACTGGCTGATGATCTTTTCTTTCAACATTTCCCATGAGCTGATGGAACCTTGGGGTAGTGGCAGAACCAGGAGGTAGCTAGATCTGCCAAGAAAAGTGGGAAGCAGTTACACAATACTCCCTCCGTTGCTCCGCTCATGAGCATATGCTGCGTGTATCTCTGTAAGTGTACTATGGGGTCAGAGGTTCCCTTGTAAGGTTCCATTGTTGGAATTTTCCATTCCCGAGGGGTGATGGCGGTTTCGATATTGCGGGTGAAGGGGCTGGTTACCTTATCACCTATCCCCTAATCCCTTTGCTCCCATTGGACGCACTCTCTGGACAATCGCGCCATCCTTTCATCAGAACTTGGAGCGGATATAAATGAGTTTGGTTCTTCCCTGCGGGACTGATTCCGTCCTGACGACTTGTAGGGATGGTATCGTCCGCCACTCCTAACAATCTCCAATGGCTGCCTCTAGTATTCTGGGGGCATGCTGGGGTCAGCCACAGTTGGCCCTTGCCTTGATCTTTCCCTGCTGGGTTCTCTTCTCAGCACTTCCTCGGGTCCAACTTCGGACTGGACTCCCGCTCGGCTCCGTTCCTTGGTGTTTCTATGGTTAGGTAGCATGGCGGGCTCAGCTACATCCGACCCTTGTCTGGTACCTCCCCCGTTGGGTTGGTTCCAAGCGTTTCCTCGGGTCGGAATTCGGGCTGAGTCCGGGCTCGGCTCCTACCGTAGCTGTTTCTGTTGTTAGCCTCTTCGAAGAAGAAAGACCCTTGTCGTCTCCTAGATCCTCCAGACTGGGACTCACCCCATGATTCAGTATTACGGTTGGATTCTTCAACATACCTTAAGCGTGACATGAGTTGGTCCACCAAGGCTTGTTGTGGAGATGCGAAGCGGTTAGTTACTTCAGCCACAATCCTATCCAGATCCGCCCTTGTAATTGGTTGTTCCGTTGCAGGGGCTGTCGGATCTGCCTGATTTAAATTTGCTGTTGGAACTGGACGAATGTCTTGATTTCTGACTACTGGATCTGGGATACTGCCAGTTGCAATGTTCTTTCCTTTGCAAGCATCTTTCTTCCGTCCGGGAGGCATGTTTTCCAAGCAATGATCGATGTTGATAGGAAAAGTGTTGAGTGGGAGAAGCTGAAGCTTCGAGCTCCGTTCCCAGTGAAGGCACCAAAAATGTTTGCACAAAAAATGGGCAAACACCTCCAAGTCGTATGAATTAGTTGATTTTATGTTGTTTCTAGTGATTTGGGTGATTTACGCAAATATATAAAAAGCAGGGACTAAACTGTAAAAGACACACAGATTTATAGTGGTTCGGCCAGAACGTGCCTGCGTCCACTTTATATGTTATTCTCCTTTTCTATTCAGATTACAAGTACAGAGCTTTGATTACAAGTAACTGAAAGTTGTTTGAAAGTTCTTTCCGTTCTTGAGCTCTCAAACTTGTCTGTCATTATTGTACCCCTGCTCCTCTATTTATAGAGTGGGGTTGGGGGCAGGGGTCTTGGATGTATATAGATGCTGGCGGGTTTGGACTGGTGCAATCTAGCCTGGTAGTGTCGGTCCGGTATGCCATTCTTATGTTGGTTCGGCAGTGGTAGATGGAGTTGGACCGGTAGCAGCATGGATCGGTGGTAACATGGATCGGTGATGGGGGGATGGATCCTGGATCAGTGATAGATGGTCTTGGGTGATGGTTCGGCTATGCTATGGACTGGTGCTGGTGGAGGTGATGGCTTTTGGTTCGGTGGTGATGTTGGATCGGCAGGTGGTCCAGCTGTAGGTGATTCGGTAGGGAGGTGGTCCGGTTGTAGACGATTCGGTGGCTCGTCCCTTGCTTCCCCATCCTGATTCGGTGGTGGTAGAAACATACCCAACACGTAAAACACCGTTACTGTAATCCAAAAATACTAATATATAGATTCAATTAAAACAAAAATTAATAAATCTAGTATGCTATGTAAAAACATTTACTTTGGGAGTCACCTAATATAACAATAGTATCATAGTCTATGCTTTCTTTATTTTTCACGAAAACATCTATTACAATAATAAATATTGTAACCTACGTTTTCGATACTTGACATACTTTAGGTTTTTTAAATCTTTGTTTACTTACAATGAAACTAGAGAGCTATACATGCTCTGTAATTCTTCAAAAAGAATTTCACTTCTAATAAAATTTACTTCATATAAAAACTAATTTAAATTTTATTCTACTTTTTATTTCAAAAACCCGATATTTACTTCCTAAACGATACTAACAATTATATTTTCGAACTTCTCAATTCCAAAAGATTCATTTTATTAGGATAGACATAAAGTGGATTTTCTTCTTAGTACCCTAGGAATACCCTTCCTAAAACTTGAAAATCTCATCTCCTTACTAAAATCTTTTATTCCTTCCAAAATAAAAATACTCTCCCTGCTATCCCTAGGGAACTTCCCCATTTCCTATAACATATGTATACCAATCTTCTCTCAAAACATAGCTTATTGTAGACTATAAATCGGTGGTAACATAGGGCTCAGTATCTTTGGATCATCTTAAACCCAACCAGCAAACTACGCACAATTATACTTCTAAAAACTTTCCATATGTTAAAATCTATAATTGGGGACTATTTGGATTTTAGTACATAATATATCTATATTTTATTCAAAAAACAAATACGTTCACTCATATTTCATATTTTATTTAGGATCTACTAACCTAAGCTCTGATACCAAATGTAACAACCCGAATTCCAATGGGTCCGGATTTTTTGCAAAAGCGCTAAATTCCAAGTCCATTGAAGCTCGAGTTGGGTATCTGGTGTCCTGCAAATAGGAAAAGATAAATATATCAAAGCTCAAATAAAAATCTCACATCGAAACTAACTAAATATAATAGTAAGTAAATACTCACCAATGTAATTACACTTTCTAAACATGTGTCACAAAGCTGGAAAATATTAGCCTTCTATCTAACCTGTGGGATGGCATGAAGCGGGGGTTAGAACTATAGTTCTGGTGAATGGAAAAATTATGTACTTCTATGCATAGTTCTACATATATCGTTCTATTTTCATTTTCAGCTACATTAGGTTTATTAGGTTTATAATACTCTCGCCTCTATGCGTGAAGCGTACCCATTTACTCCCTAGTATATTAAGACCTAATAAACAATATATATATATGTGTGTGTGTGTGTGTGTGTGTGTGTGTGTCTGTGTGTGTGGTTACATGCCTAAAGATCGCATCGGTCCTAGATACCACCTATAGTTCCTTCCACATCCTCCTCGAAAAGGACCCCATCGTCTCGCTACTAAAGTGTACTGTAACTACATCTGTAAAGGAAAGCTTCGTGAGGCCTATAATATAAATGTTTCGTTGTCTACTATGAAAACATGAAACTGCATCAGCACTAGCTTATACTAGTGCTTAGACATCCACAATGTACCAATCAGTGCGTACCTTGAGGACTATACATAATCATTCTGTCTACTCCGTGAGCTTCACCAACAAGGTCTGCCTTGTACGGAACTCATTCGAGGATTTTCTATATCCATAAAGGTCCGCTTCATTAGGCCTACAATACAGATATTATACTTGGTCTTTCCCTTTTCTCATCATGGCTATGGCCCACGCAATCCCCCCTCAATTAATCGAAAGACCTTTCAAGAGCTAAGTGGTTGTGCCCTACTACAAACTGTCTAAACATCCAATTGGCTATGCCCCTTATCCAATGTCTTGATGGTGAAAGAATCATTAATATGTTGGTTTAAGTCTAGTCTTTCCCAAACTCGCTCTGACTGATGATGGCTTGATCTCTCCGCATGCGACAATCGTTTTGGGTCCTGCCCACTATAACCTATCCACTACCTACAAAGGTCCGCTTTGTTAGGCCTGCAATGAAAAAGTAGTTAAGGCATACTCTCTTCATAGAACACCTACAGATCTGCTTTCGATGGTGCAGCTTTGTTAGTCCTACCCTAGAGGGTCATCCTAGATTATCCTCATGTCCCGTTGATGTCTCGTACTTCCTTCTAGCCCAAAATAACTAAGTTGGACGTGCTCTTTCTGTACTAAAAACTTACGATGAACTGCTTCGTTAGGCTTTTTATTCAGATTCTCTTTGGCTACTACAAACGCACCTTACCATTTTATTAGACCCTACATCTAATCTTTTATTATGCGCTTAGTTTACTTTTCTTATTCTGTTGGCTACTTATTTACCCCAATCAACATGCCCAACCCCACCCACGTGTAAGATCATCAGTCCTAGACCTAAAAGGGAATGCGGCCGGTACGTGCCACTGCTATCATTCTTGCTTATTAACTTAATCCAAGTTCTATGTTTGATAAAATAAGCCTCTTCTATTTCTTTCTTATTATAATTATACTTTCAATTGTCACTTCTATATTATTTTCTATCTTTTATAACCTACATGTTATAAATGTAATTGCAAGTGTCTCTTTTCTATTCTAGTCTGTCTTCTTTTATCATGATACTAAATTCTCTTTAGTTCTCTTATATTATATGAAGGTTTTAGCTTGGGACTACGTCCAACTATCACAATTTACTTATCATAATAACTGTTTTACTTTTTTCTCTACTATCTATGTTACAAAAACTGTGCTAAAAGTCCATTTTCATATTCTAATACTAAATAAGGCTATAAACAATTACTCGTAACTGCAAGTTAATTCTTTTATTATTTCTTTAATTGTTGTGTAATGCATAATACAGTAATGTCTCTATTTTGCACTAATTTCATTTTTCTTACTTTTATTCTTGCAATTACATTTACCATTTTTCTTACAATATTAAACTATGGAAATGTATTCTCTTTTCTAAACCAGCCAACTAATCTACCACTAACTTCCAAATCAAGTTACTAGATTTCCTCTTTTTAATTCGTTTCTCCAGTTCTAACATAATTTACAATAAATTTCTCATTTTTAGACTTATGCCTTTCTCTATAATTTTAAGCCAAATATTACTTATCTTTTTCCATATAAATAACATTTAAATATAACTACACTTCTCTTATAAAATTTACAATTTCAACTTAACTAAATAGTAGAACTAATTCCTGAAATAAATGCTGAATTAGATATTTAACGAGAATCTAACGATAATATATATCTTAAACATAAAAGAGATACAATTTAAATCCACTCACATGTCATCCTTAGCTTTACTCTATGGCCTTCCTGGATCCCATTCCAAGGCGTCTAATATTTTTATCAAAAAGATATTCTTCCTAAACATATTTTCAATTTAAGGTTCGGACTTAGGCAATAAACCCAATTGGGAGAAAATCTGATTGTGTAAAAATAGCTAGGCCGAGTGATCTATTTATAGTGGAGTTTGGGAATCTCGGGCCATTGGATTTTTGGATTGAATCTGGTGCAACCACATCGTAGGCTCGTTATGAATCATTGGATCCGGAAAATAACCATTGTGCTTTGCTGGTTGACCTTTTGGTCGACTGGTAGGGTCTTGCTCTTTTTTTCCGATTAATTCTGATTTCTTATTCTCTTATAACTTCTTCATGTTAAGTCGAATTTCGACAAGTTATATATGGAAATTAATCAAAAAATTATCATGAATGGTATAAGTTTCGAGGCCATATTCTAGCGATTCCAAAATTGCTTATTTTCATTGTTTATTGTTATTCAATTATTTAATTATCTAAAATGCAAGGTGTTACAACTCACTTATTTAAAACTCTACTTTCCACTTTTCTACATTTCTAAACCTATATTCACTAACTAATTCCAAACATTCATCCAAACCCTTAATTTCTTAGTTAAATTCGAAAATCAATTTTCAGTTAAAAGAAATTTTAAAAATTCAAAAAATTTCTAGCACCCTAAATTTTTGAATTTTTTTGGCAGAGTCTTCCTTGTACGGATAGCCTTTTGCAATATGAAAAATACGATAAAAATATATATGTCGACCCATACGATCAGAAACACAATATATATCAATATTTTATACCATTGATGTATTTTATCCCAAAACGTGCCATTATTTAGCATTTTTAAATGAGTGAGCGTACTTATATGCAAATTTGCAACCCAAATCTAGCCTGGTAGCCTACTTGTACCTGTACTTACTTAATTTAAACACATAAGTATCAAAACATGAAAATTTAATAACATGTCATTTATTTAATAGTGCAAACACATAGATTTCCTCACCAAACATGTTATAGCATGAATTTATCAATAATCATAAAGTTCCAACATTTGATTATTTATTTCAATCGATATATATCATTTCATTCAATCCAATGGTTCACAACAATTTATTTGCATCAGTTCATATTCACACCCAACAAATTCATATTTATTTCAAATTGATCCAAAATCAGTTTATTCACTTTCCGTTGATTCAAAAAAATTTGTTTACATCCGCTTACATCAAACGACAAATTTTTCCATGCTCTTTGGTGATATTCACTAATAAAATAACCACTTCTACCTATAAACCATTTAGTCTAATTCTAGACTAATTTGCCTATTTCTATTGGTTAACATTCAATTTATTCACTAAGAATCTTGTTCACTCAATTTATATCCAACAATAACCAATCCATGCCCATATTATTTATGAACCATTTCGTAAATTTATCCGAGCTAAGTTTTCTTCCAAATATATCAACTTAAGTTAATTCGTTGATTTCCTATTACTTATACCACATAGCTTAAAGTTTATTTCCCTTGAAAACAGATTCCATTTCAATTTCAGCTCGATTGTTATTCAATCTATTCAATTCCATTTAACTCAAGTCTCATTCCAATATCCAGTTCACAAATTAATTCATTTAGTTAGTTTACTTTCATTTATACTTCACAATTAGATTTTTATATCAAAAATCACTAAATTTAATTTACTTGAATTCCATTTTAAATTCAAGTTTGGATTTTATTCCAAATGTTTGGCCATTTCATATTGGTTTTACCATTTTAATTTCTCCATTCATCATTTTATAAAATTTTCCCTTTCAATCCAATAATCTATAACTCATAGTTATGTAACCCCTTTACAATTCTTATTTATATCCACTTCAATTTATCGTAATTCCATAATTTTCCACTTAAATTTTATTCTAATAAATTTTTTTACAACTTATAGTTATACAGTCATTTTACAACCTAAATTTTATATTTAATTCAATTCGATATGGCTTCAAATCCAATCAAATTTTACTTTACATATCTTAAGTTAAATTTTGATTTCGTATCAAAATTCGCATTTCCAGGTTATAAGTTCAAAAACATATCTTCTTCCAGTTTCACTAATAATTTGAACGGAAATTCCAGAATTCAAACACGCGTTTTTATTTCAAATCATTTTGAAGTAAGATATCTATATATATATATATATATATATATATATAAATATAACTCTTTGTTTTTACAAACCATTTCCTTGAAATTATAAACTCAAATATGGTTTTATCTAAAATAAACTCCCTTGGAATTTCTAAAACAACATTTATTTTCAAACAAAATATTCATACCAATTTACTACGGTAGCAATCCATCACTTAGAAACTTGAAAATGAACACTGATTGTAACAACGCTGTATTTTGTGATTATTTTAATTTTATATTTTAATTATTTTAATTGAATTTTCTGATTTAAGAACTTTATTTTATTTACTAAAATGGATAAATTTAATTATTTTAAATATAAATTTTGATTTTTATGTGAATGATAATTCCAAACATGAATAAATAGAATATTTTCCAAAAATGTGAATTTTGGTCAATATGGTCAAACTTTGACTTTTAAATTTAAAATTTAAGTCCTTGAATTTTTGAATTTTATCTTTTATTATGAAAATAAATTAAATTTAAAGAATATTTCTTTTCGTTTCGTTGAAATTCGATTTATATTGTGAAAGTTATGCTTTTTACAATATTGTGTGTAAATTGTTTTATTTAACAAAATTGTTTATTTTAATTTACATAAATAATATTTTTGTTTGTCAAATCATGTTCTTATAAGTGTATGACATGTTATGTATTTATTTTATTTTTAAAGACATTTTATAAGTGTAGTTATAATTTTCAAATGTTTATTTTATTTCGTTTACAATTTTTAATTCTAGTTTCAATTACTAAGCTATTTTCTTAATTATTTTCTATTTTTCCTTCAAATAATTATTTATATTCTTTTTCAGCTTTATTTTGTTTTCATTTTACTTTTATTTACTGAAACTTATTTAGTTTATTTTGTTTAAAAGAAAATAGAAATTCAAATGGACAAAAGACCTTTCATTTCCATGTGACTTTCCATTTACTTGTCTTTTCAATTTCCAATTACCTTTTTATTTTCAGTAGCCATCCTTTTTCTTTTGCTTCAGCCTTAACTTTCTCATCTTTTCACGTGAAAAATACCTCCCTTCATTTCTAAAACTCACGGCTATACTCAAAAGAAAAAAAAGGGAAATGGCTTCTTTTGTTTATCTCTTCTCCTCTTCATTTTCTATGATTTTGCCTTTGCCTCTTCTAGCTTGCTTGGCCTAGCTCCTCTCCACCACCACATCACCATCGCCTCTACCATCTATAGTAGCATCATTAGCCCCTCCTCTGACTATAATCAAGCCATGCCTCCCTATGATGCTAGCTCCCCAATTTTTCAAAGATCCACTTGAAAACAGTGCCTTGACCACAAAAGCTTCACCTACCCTTCATCTATCACCTTGGCCACCTCCTTAGCCACCACCACCATCAAATTCACCTACTCTACCCGCAGATCCAGCCATCACCTGACATGACCAGATCTATACTAGCCTGGGCCGAGCCATATGTTGTCATAGCCGAGCCTAAATGTGACCAAACCCTTCACCATGTAGCCTTGTTCCTCTAATTGCTTTATGTTACCACTCCTACCTCTTCAAACACTTGCATGGCCATGCATTTGTGATGCCAAACCTGAGAAAAAGCATGATCATGGCTGAGTATATGGTCCCCTTGGTCGAGCTCTTGAGTGGTTAAAGAAAGGTCAAATCATTTTGTCCTTTATTAATTTCAATTTCCAATTGTTTCTAGATTGCTTTGTGTTGTATATTTACATATATTGTCTTGTTTGTTTTGTTTTGGTTTTTGATATAGGATCATATCTTGGCTCTCTATTCCCGCTTGAATCGTAGTCCTGCTGTGCCGTGCCACATCATGCTTTCTAGATTTCTTCTGTGGTTTTGATTGGCTATCTTCAGCTTAAAAAAAGTGAGTCATTCACACTTGACATTCTTACTTATATAACTATGAATTGATAGCAAGTGAATGTGTAGAATTGTTATATCATGTCATACATACCTGTGATATGAATTATATGATGTTAACCCTGTTTATAAACCTGTCATATCATCTATTTCTGCTATATGTTGCCATACTGTTTGTTTATATATGTTTCTCACACAGCAATTTCCCTGTAGAATAGAATCACTATGGGTTGAAATGATACATACCCGAACGAACTTTAGAATAGGGAAAAATCATTATGGGCTGAAATGATAGGCCTGAGCGATTTTTATTTATTTTATTTTACTTGGAATTGCGGGTTTGAAATGATAGAACCCGGATTTTCTTTGTAAATTACGGATTGAAATGATATTATCCATATCACTTGACTTAGGTTAGAAAATATTATGCAGACCCATGGTTATTTTATATACTTATTTTTCTGGAAAATTTTAAATTATTTTAAAAATATAAATTAGTGATATCAAATTTAAATTGAACTGAAAATGATTTTTATAAAGTATTAATGATTTTTGTACAAGTCAAAGTGTGAAACAAATGAATGGTTAAGTGGAAATTTGAAATATAGTTAAATTTTGAAATTTGTTATTTTGTTTAAAATAGAGTTTAAATTAAGAGAATAAAATATGATAATTTGATTTAAATTTGAATTTAAAATGACTTAATAAAGTGTTATTGATTTTTCTATGAATTAAAATGATTAAATGAATACTTAAAAACGTAATTGAAATATAACTTGAATTGGAATGGTGAATTTGGTTAAAATAAAAGCTAAGTTAATAAAATAAAATGGAAATTAAGTTTATACTTTGTAATGGTAATTAAAACTTAATTATTAAGTTAATTTTTAAAATGCAAAGAATGGAAATTTTATATGCTTGAATTTAACAAGTGAATTATTTAAAATTTGATTTTATGTATAAATTTTACTTTATAAAAATCATAAATTAAAAGGTATTTTAAATGACCATTCTAAAGTTGGAAAAATATGAAATTTTATAAGTTAAAATGATTTTAAATTGGAATTTTATTATTGCTTAAATTGTATTGAAAATCTGGAAATTTAATTTACAACACTTCACAAATGCTATTGTTTCTGAAATTAACATAAATCTGTTGTAAAGGATACGATAGCACTTTGTAAGTGTTGTGGTTGATGCAAGTGAACAAAAAGGCTAAAATTAACTAAGAGCTACTATAGCACTTGGTAAGTGTCGTAGTTGCAGAGAAAAAAAATAAAACCTGAAATTAATAAAAGAGCTGCAGTAGCAATTTGTAAGTACTGCAGTTGGCTGAAATGAGATTTTTGAATATAACTGAACCATTACAGTAGTTTTAAATGCTGTCTTTGTTGAATTGAATTATTTTCAAATGTAACTTACCGCAACATTTTCTAAGTGCCGTGGAAAGATGAAATTTCACTATTTTAATGTATTTAAGTGAATAGATGAACTCTTAAAAAAAGGCTAATTTTTTTTGGAATTTAATATTTGATTTGAAGGTATATGACTCCACTTTTAATGGTCTAATGAATGATTTTAATTTGTAATTATAAATCTTTTTAGAAATTTAACGACGGGTACACTTCTTTGTATGCCTTGTGATTTTTGGATGTACACCTTCAATTTAAGAGTGTGACTAGAGGTGAGCGATTGTTGCAGCTCTATGCTACCCTAGCCACATTAGCACTGTTATTTACATAGTTTACTTTAATATGGGCATTTCTACGATAGCGTTAAATTGATGGTTTAACGAATCCTTAGAGGATGGGCGATCCCAAGCATCCTTTAAGTTATTGTGCATTACTACTACAGTTCACTTGAGTTGGTTTACATTGTATAAGTATGTATGTCCTGACTCGAGTGTTTTGTGTTTTACTTTACGATCGGATCAGCCTGAGTATTCACAGCTTAGCTTTGGATTTCTCTTTCTGGAGCTAGGAATCGTTGGAGATTTTGCTTATCTAGTTATCTATCTATTTCAGTTTCAGTTTTTCTATTTCAGCTCTTGTATTTATAAACTTCTATGTATTTGGGATTTCTATTGTATATGTTTTTAGACTGATATTATGTATTTTATTTTGAGATTTTGTTATAGTAGCTTCATGAACTACTATGGTATTTTTATTTAAGCTGCGAGTTATTCTGATATTTCTGTGTCTGTGATTCTGTGAATGATTTTATTTGCTCCTAATTTTATTACAATGCGCTATTTTGAGCAATTTAAGTCTGACATGTGCGGATGCGAATGGCTGAAAATATCGGGTTGTTACATTTGGTATCGAAGCTTTGGTTTTTAGGCAAACAATAGCCTACGGAGCAAAAACTCAATAGAGATAGGGTAGAAATACCCTAGAATGAGTGAAATCAATCTCAGAATCATTTCTTTTTGAGAGAACATATTTTCGAAGTGTAAAATGATTTCCAAATGATTTTAAAGGATTTTCAAAGATTATATTGGTATAAATTTTCTTATTTTGAAATCAAGATTTTCTAAACTTCATCCCTTCTGTATCCAGCTTATTAGTAATCTCTTTGGTTAGGATTCTTATCGATTAAGATTTCTTGAACTTTAGGACGCTCCCACTTGTTCTGAAATCCAATCTTGTCTTCCCTATTTTATCCTTTTGATTTTGGGGCATTCCATAACTCCACTTTGAATGACCTCTACAACGGTCGGTGATTCCACAATCTTTGAATGATTTGTAAAGGGGTGAAACTCCTTTACAATTTGCATTGATTCACTAGAGATTTATGTACCTCAGTTTACGATGCTATTATCTTCTACTATATCTGGATTCTCACTCTAACGATCGAATGTCGATTTGCCTTAGATTTCCGAATTGATTATATTCCTGAAGTCACGGTTGACCGGTTAAGGTCGCCCGTGATTTATAAAGGCTTATCCATCTTCTATTTGGTAATTAAGTTATCTCATCTTCGTTCGAGGTTATATTCGAACCAGAATTCTATTTGATTAGAGTTCCTCTAAATTTGAATCACTATTTGTTTGAAATCCATCCATAAATCATCACTTGGAAATTTGTGTTTGGTTGTATTTTGAAGTTGTGCATACATCGAAATTATTATTTTGATTAGGATGACCACATTTTAGATATAAAAGTGAAATGTTTTAGATAAGGATTATATACCTTTTATAAAAGAAAATTTAAAGCTTTGAAAGATTTGAAATTTTGAAAATTTATAAGAAATTTGATTTATATAAAATGATTTATAACTGAAGGGTTTTGAATTTGAATTTTGAGAAATCGAACTCCGGTGTTTTGAAATCGGTCTTAAGATTTTGGAAAATATATAATAATAATATGATTTAAAAGATATTTATGAATAAGAAATGTTTCAAATGTATTCGAATGAATTCCAATGATTTCGAAGAGATTTCAAAGAAGTTTCAAGAAAATAGATGTCCAGAACTCACTTGTGTCGCTGGAAAATAATTTCGGTGATGAGTGCACCCATCATCGACACTGATTTTTCTGTTTTAGAGTGGGGGAGAGGCCACTTTAATAGCTTTGCTATGCGAGTGATTTTGTGAAACCAAATTTTATTTTCAAAATTTCGAAGGATGATTTGATTTTTGAAAGATACATGTATGTATATATATTTGAAATGATTTAAAGTAAACCGATGTTCAGTCCTCGAGATTCAGATTTGTTTTGGTATAACCTTATCTATTGGAATTGATTTACTGATTTGTTGATGATTTCCAACTTTTGGATTTTAAATATGATTTCTTCGACTATTTTCAAAGTTCGAGCATTTCTAAATCAAGGTTTAATTTTTAAGCTAAGTAATTTTCAAAAAGTAAATTGGATCTTCTATATGGAAATAAATAGTTTAAAGGTTTTAAAGGGATAGTTATAAATTGAAAAATTATTTTGGGTATAATTGATTTTGAGGAAATTATTTGGTTTTGAAAATAGATTGGATAGTAAAACCCAGTATTTATATGATGGTTTTGGAAATGAATCTGTTCGACCTAAATTTTGTCGATTTGGAAACCAGGATTATTTTCTAAACCTATTGTTTTAAGAAACGTTGAAACTGAATATATAATTTGGAAGAAGTGATTTGGCGAAATCATATGTGATTTTGAAACTGAAGAGTTATTGAGAGGAATTGAATTGAGAATCTTGTTTTATTAAATACTTTGATTTGGGGGTTACCGAACTTATATAAAATTGATTTATGTAAGTATGGAGTTGCTTTGAAAACTATCGTTTTGGAAAGGTACTCAATTTGGAAAGAGAAATCTTATATAATCGAAGTCTATATAAGTGTGATTTGATATACTATTGATTAGGAAAGTATTTGATTTGAAAATAAAATCTTATATATGATGGACTTTGTATAAGTATGGTAGTTGAAAGTGATTTGAAAGGTACTATATGATACATATTTTCGAAGTAAATATATGGAAAGTGCTTTCTGCTTGATATCTGCTTTGTGGCCACATTGTGGATTCATTCTATCGATATTATTCTCTCTGATTTGGGTTTTTCGGATATGATACTCGAGTGTCCATCGAATTCCATGGCGATCTCCATGGTCTTACAAGCGCGACTGCATAGCGTAATTCGCCTGGTTGAGATGGCTTGAGAATACGGATGTTTCCTGGGGGATCTAGGCGTAACCATTGTGTATATGCGATATATGTAGGTCGTTTTTAGTAGCGAAATCCGCAGGCTGAGATAGCTTACAGGTACGAATGTTTCCTGGGAGATCCAGGCGTAATCATTGTGTATCTGCGGTCTACTAGTCATCATGGCATAATTCGCAGGCTAAGATAGACTATAGGTACGGATGTTTCCTGGGGGATTTAGGCGTAACCATTGTGTATCTACGATCCATGTTTGGACAATGTTTTGGTTTGGTTGTTTTGTTTGGATTGTACTTTCCATATTTGTTTTTAAAGATTTTCCAGTATCTTCACTGGGTGTTGAAACAAGTCTACTAAGTACCTAGAGAATTCCAGCTTTGCACCTGATCAACGATGGCCTGAGTCTGTAGGAACGAGAGTAAACTTGTTAAGACATCGAGTTATAAAAGTATTTTGATAAAGTATTATATAAAGGATATTTTGATCATTTACTTTACTTTTCTATATAATTTAAATTTTTTTAAATATTGTTTACTTCGAACTAACAAATTTGAATCAAATGACTATTCATCATATTATAAAATGTTTAAAATGTTACAAATATAAAATTTTCAAATTGAAATTCATAGTTTTAAAATAATGGTTCATCCTTATATTTCAACCTATTTTCCCTTCTAGCTATTTCTATTCTCCTACCTTCTTCTTCTTCGAGGGTTCTTTTCGCATTGTGGAAAGAGTCGGTTCTTTAGGTTATCGTTTGGATTTGCCCGAGAAGCTTTCTGGAGTGCATGATGTATTCCACGTCTCACATCTTTGCTGGTATCTTCATGACCTATCTTTTTTTGTTCAGCCTTCTACTCTTGATAGTTTGGATATTGATCCTAATCTTAATGTCGAGAGGAAGCCACTTCATATTGTCGACAGAGGTACGAAGCAACTAAGAAGGAAATCTGTTAGTCTATTCAAAGTACCGTGGAATACTGATGATCGGGATTGTACCTGGGGGACGGAGGAGAGCATGCGTGCTTCGAATCTGGAATTGTCTTTTTCAAGTACTATTTGCTTTTCTATCTTGCTTTTTCTCATTTTCCCTTGTTCGTTCTTTTCGAGGACGAAAAGATTCGAGTGGGGGAGAGTGTAATAACCCTGTATTTTGTGATTATTTTAATTTTATATTTTAATTATTTTAATTGAATTTCCTGATTTAAGAACTTTAATTTATTTATTAAAATGGATAAATTTTGTTATTTTAAATATAAATTTAGATTTTTATGTGAATTATAATTCCAAACATGAATAAATAGAATATTTTTCAAAAATGTGAATTTTGGTCAAACTTTGACATTTAAATTTAAAATTTAAATGTTTGAATTTTTGAATTTTATCTTTTACTATAAAATAAATTAAATTTCAAGAATACTGCTTTTTTCTCGTTTAAATCCGATTTATATTATGAAAGTTATGCTTTTTACAATATTGTGTGTAAGTAGTTTTATTTAACAAAATTGTTTATTTTAATTTATATAAATAATATTTTTATTTGTCAAATCATGTTCTTATATGTGTAATATGACATGTTATGTATTTATTTTATTTTTAAAGACATTTTATAAGTGTAGTAATAATTTTCAAATGTTTATTTTATTTTGTTTACAATTTTTAATTCTAGTCTCAATTATTAAGCTATTTTCTTAATTATTTTCTATTTTTCCTTAAAATAATTATTTATATTATTTTTCAACTTTATTTTGTTTTCATTTTATTTTCATTTACTGAAACTTATTTAGTTTATTTTGTTTAAAAGTAAATAGAAATTCAAATGGACAAAAGACCTTTCATTTCCATGTGGCTTTCCATTTACTTGTCTTTTCAATTTCGAATTGCTTTTTCATTTTGAGTAGCCGTCCTTTTTCTTTTGCTTTAGCCATTACTTTCTCATCTTTTCACGTGAAAATACCTCCCTTCATTTCTAAAACTCATGGCTATACTCAAAAGAAAAAAAGGTAAATGGCTTCTTTCGTTTATCTCTTCTCCTCTTCATTTTCTAAGATTTTGCCTTTGCCTTTTCTAGCTTGCTTGGCCTATAACCAAGCCGTGCCTTCCTATGATGCTAGCTCCACAATTTTGCAAAGATCCACTTGAAAATAGTGTGTAGACCACATATGCTTCACCTACCGTTCATCTATCACCTTGGCCACCCCCTTAGTCACCACCACCAGCAAGTTCACCTCATCTAGCCACAACTCCAGCCATCACCTGACATGACCAGATCTGTTTTAGCCTGGGCCGAGTCATATGATGTCATAGCTGAGCCTAAATGTGACCAAACCCTTCACCATGTAGCCTTGTTCCTTTGATTGCTTTATGTTACCACTCCTACCTCTTCAAACACTTGCATGGTCGTGCATTTGTGATGCCAAACCTGAGCAAAAGCATGATCATGGCTGAGTATTTGGTCCCCTTGGTCGAGCTCTTGAATGTTTAAAGAAAGGTCAAATTGTTTTTTCCTTTGTTAATTCGGATTTACAATTGTTTCTATATTGCTTTGTGTTGTATATTTACATATATTGTCTTGTTTATTTTGTTTTGGTTGTTGATACAAGATCATATCTTGGCTCTCTCTTCCCACTTGAATCATATTCGTGATGTGTCGTGCCATATCGTGCTTTCTACATTTGTTCTATGGGTTTTGATTGGCTATCTCCAGCTTAAAAAAAGTGAGTACACTTGACATTCTTACTTATATAACTGTGAATTGATAGCAAGTGAATGTGTAGTATTGATATATCATGTTATATCTGCCTGTGATATGAAGTATATGATGTTAACCCCGTTTATAAGCCTGTCATATCATCTGTTACTACTATATGTTGCTATAATGTTTGTTTATATCTATTTCTTATACTATAAGTTCCCTGTAGAATACAATCACTATGGGTTGAAATGATACATACCCGAACGGACTTTAGAGTATGGAAAAATCGTTATGGGCTGAAATGATGGGCCTGATCGATTTTTATTTATTTTATTTTACTTGGGATTGCGGGTTTGAAATGATAGAACCCAGATTTTCTATGTAAATTACGGATTGAAATGATATTATCGGTATCACTTGACCTAGGTTAGAAAATATTATGCACACCCATGGTTATTTTATATATATATATATATATATATATATATATATATATTTTTCTGGAAATTTTTAAAGTATTTTAAAAATATTAATTTATGATATTTAATTTAAATTGAATTAAAAATGATTTGTATAAAGTATTAATGATTTTCTACAAGTTAAATGTGAAACAAATGAATGGTTATGTGGAATTTTGAAATATAACTAAATTTTGAAATTTGTAATTTTGTTTAAAATGGAGTTTAAGTTAAGTGAATAAAACATGATAATTTGATTTAAATTTGGATTTAAAATGACTTAAGAAAGTGTTATTGATTTTTCTATGAATTAAAATGGTTAAATAAATGAATACTTAAAAACGTAATTTGAAATATAACTTGACTGGGAAAGGTGAATTTGGTTTAAAATAAAAGTTAAGTTACGAAAATAAAATGGAAATTAATTTTATATTTTGAAATGGTAATTAAAACTTAATTATTAAGTCAATTTTTAAAATGCAAAGAATGAAAATTTTGTATGCTTGAATTTAATAAGTGAATTATTTAAAATTTGATTTTATGTATAAATTTTATTTTATAAAAATCATAAATTAAAGGGTATTTTAAATAACAATTTTAAAGTGGAAAATATGAAATTTTATAAGTTAAAATGGTTTTAAATTGGAAATTTATTATTGTTGAAATTACATTGAAAATCTGGAAATTTAATTTACAGCACTTCAGAAATGCTATTGTTTCTGAAATTAACTTAAAATCTGTTGTAAAGGATACGACAACACTTTTTAAGTGCTGTGGTTGATGCAAGTAAACTAAAAGGCTAAAATTAACTAAGAGCTACTATAGCACTTGGTAAGTGCTGTAGTTGCGGAGAAAAAAAATAATAAATCCTAAAATTAATAAAAGAGCTATAGTAGCACTTTCTACGTGCTACAGTTGGCTAAAACGATATTTTTGAATATAACTGAACTATTACAGCAGTTTTAAATGTGGTCTTTATTGAATTGAGTTGTTTTCAAATCTAACTTACCGTAGCATTTTCTAAGTGCTGTGGAAAGCTGAAATTTCGTAGTTTTATGTATTTAAATGAATAAATGAACTCTGAAAAAATGCTAATTTTTTTGGAATTTAATATTTAATATTAAGGCATATGACTCCACTTTCAATGGTTTAATGAATGATTTTAATTCGTAATTATAAATCTTTTTGGAAATTTAACCACAGGTATTGTATGCCTTGTGATTTTTGGACGTACACCTTCAATTTGAGAGTGTGACTAGAGGTGAGCGATTGTTGCAGTTCTGCGCTACCCTAGCCACATTAGCAATGCTATTTACATAGTTTACTTTAATGTGGACATTTCTATGATAGCGTTAAATTGATGGTTTAACGGATCCTTAGAGGATGGGCAATCCGAAGCATCCTTTAAGTTATTGTGCATTACTACTACAGTTCACTTGAGTTGGTTTACATTGTATAAGTATGTATGTCCTGACTCGAGTGTTTTATGTTTTACTTTACGCTCGAGTCAGCCTGAGTATTCAAAGCTTAGCTTTGGATTTCTCTTTCTAGAGCTAGGAATCGCTGGAGATTTTGCTTATCTAGTTATCTATCTATTTAAGTTTCAATTTTTCTATTTCAGCTCTTGTACTTATAAACTTCTATGTATTTGAGATTTCTATTGTATATGTTTTCAGACTGATATTATGTATTTTGTTTTGAGATTTTGTTATAGTAGCTTCATGAACTACTATGGTATTTTTATTTTCGCTACGAGTTATTCTGATATTTTCGTGCCTATGATTCTGTGAATGATTTTATTTGCTCCAAATTTTATTACAATGCGGTATTTTGAGCAATTCAAGTCTGACATGTGCGGATGCGAATGGATGAAAATATCGGGTTGTTACACTGATGATGTCGCAATCATCATCAGAATTATTTTCTAGTGACAAAAGTGAGTTTAGTGCTTACATGCTTCCAAGATCCATTTAAAACATTTTCTATTCGAAAATATCTCCTAAATAATATTCCGTTATTCTTATTAACCACTTTGGAAAAAAAAATTCAAAACTAGATTTCAAAATTCTCAAATACTTAATTCCAACCCGTTTAAAACATTCCTCAAAGCTTCTGAGATTTTAAATTCCCAAATTCTGGTTTGAATCCATTTTTATTTATAATTCATTTGCATAAATCATTCTTAAAAATCTTTATTTGGTTATATATGACCATTTCAAAATTTTATAACCATGTTTTGTTTACATTAATAATATCCTAACACATTAATATACTATGATAATTTATAGAAAATTATTTTTTATATCAAAATATAATTGGGTAAAATTATTTCATTTACCCGCTTCAAAACAATATTGTCCTGGTTTACCGTGTTTAAGTGTTTAGAAACTCCTATCGATTTTGAGGCGTCCCACTACCCGACCAGAATTTATAAGCCACTAAATAGATAAGTCAACACAATATAAAACAATTTGTATTAACTAATAAATACATGCTCATATCTATTAATACACTCAAACTCATTCTAGGATACTGCTGACCTTATCCCTAAGCAGTAATCCCCACCAAAGCCAAGTTCTTTCTTAACCTTCAGCTTTGATACCAAGTGTAGTGGCCTATATCACTGTACCCTTTGAGTCGACAATAACTCAAACGGGTCCAATTCAAATTAAATGGGAGCACAAATCATTAGGAGCAAAGAAGAAAAAGATAGAAGATGAAACAACAAAAATAACAATACAAAATCTCATAATCGAAGGGTAATAATATATAATGGATAATAACGTATCTTTATACAAAAAGGACTAAAACTGTTTTTATCTGTATCATCATCAGAGTAAAACAACCATCAATCAACTCTGTGCAGTTATTATAACTTTTCCTCACCAGTGCTGACTATACGGTCTACACGCACGGCGGAATATAATCGACTACGTTGAAAACGCCTGAGTCTCCCCCAGCTTGCCTCCTGAGCTCCATAGCATTCTAACCTGAATTTGTAATACTTGATCTGACCCGAACATTATAATAAAATAACACCTGAGTCAGTCTGGAAAACCAATGTGAGAAACCATACTCAATTTGAATTATTACAGTTATCAAAATTCTTTAGAAAACAAAGGTATCTCATAAAACCACGTCACACATAAACGCAATGGTTTTTTACCTTACAATAACCAAAACACTTTTATAGAAAATCCTCTGATTTTTTAATAGTGTCTAAGTACAAATACTTACTAAAATAGCCAAAATTGTTACATTAATTAAATTACAACATACTATGTTCTACAATCAAAACCATAAAGGCTCGTAGTGGATATTGGATTCCACACAATGACTATGCTACTGGGTAACGCCATTCATAGTACATCTCTAAAAAAATGCACCGATATCATACCTAACGATCCCTAATAGCACAGGACCGACCAACACCTCACTGGATAGTATCGAATACGTTATTACTCTGAGATTTTCCACCCTCAAAGTTGGGCTTGTTTGGTTCATCTGAGTGTGGCGATCGAGGGTTTGGTTTCGTTAATAGGCAATTAGTTGAACTAATTATAATTAAAATTTAAAATCATTAATTTATATAATTCAAAATTTTCTTATACAAGGTTCAATCGAATAGAATCAGTCCTGTGGGGTTTGAAGCTGCAGAATCTGAGAAAAAGAATTTAAATTAGAACGATTAGCAAAATAAAAACCAAGGTGAGTAAATCTTACTCATCTTGGATTACTGTTTTAATCTAAATTGTAGAAAATTAATTATTGAATGATTAGATGAATTTATAAATTATTATCAGCTGGATGTTATTTATGTATATAGCTGTATATATATTAGTAGTTGGATATATTTCCAGCCTATTGGAGCGGATGAGACCCTACGTGCCCCGCTAATAGCGGATGACCCTAAAGTACCGTGATATCCCCCTCAAAGTGGGATTGGTATTTTATGTTATCTAACGGCTGTGGATGCAGGGAAATAGGTTGGAGAGATCCAACTAGATTCCTCAAATACATATTGATTCTTTTCATATATAGTAACTATGATGGAATTGAATAATCTATTATAGATTGTTGTGTGATTTGAATGTTTGGATGCTATAGTATTATAAATATTATTTTTGGA
Source organism: Allium cepa (assembly GCA_030765085.1). NCBI lineage: Eukaryota > Viridiplantae > Streptophyta > Magnoliopsida > Asparagales > Amaryllidaceae > Allium > Allium cepa. The sequence goes on from CM060941.1 coordinate 835,920,553, forward strand.
ATTCGAAGGAATTAAAAGAAGATTTTGAATATAAAAGTATTTATATCGAAATTTGGATTATTTTAAAAGAAATTAATTGGATGAAATAATAACCGATTTCTAGTTCTACTTAACTTAACTATTCGTAAACAAAATTTAAATAGAGTATTTTAAACAATGGATTTTAGAATGATATTTCTGAAAATACGAAAAAGAAGTTAAGATTGATAATTAAATAGATTTGAAAAATAAAGGGAACATAGGAAGAAATGGATTTATAAAAATGGAAATTTATAAAAGACATTAGTTTTATAAACAAGTGAATCTCAAAGAAGTTTGTAATTTATAAACAATGTTTGTAAATAAGTGAAAATGATATCAGTTGATAAATTTTAATGTAAATTGTTAGTGTGAATTTATATCAAGATATGGGAATGGACTTTTGGAAAAATAGTGGATTCTAGTTTGAAATGTGGAAATGATTATGAAATTAGAAACGCAGTTGATGTGATATGAATCGAAAAGGAATTATAAATGGAAATTGATAATATTGGATTTCTAAATTAGATGTTTGTCGAGAAATTAAAATGGTTTTAAATGGAATTTTTATTTATTATACTATGTAGCTTAAAAACTATTATTTAGATTAAAATATTTTGAAAAGTTAGTTATTCAAGTATTTAATTTTTAATGAAATAAATTCTAATTTTTATAATCATCCTTGTAAATCAATTAGTTTATTCAGGAATGAATTGGAAATTAACTGTTTATGTTATTTAAAGTGTTTTAGTATTTTAAATAATTACTTAAATTTGTTTTAAAAATGAATTATTATTTAAAAATACTTATTATATATGTGGTTTTGAAATGATTGAAATTTATTTACAAATCCTCTTGAGATTTGTAAATGGAATTTATTTGACGGAGATGATTTTTATAAGATAAATCTTATAGTGAAATTCTGGAAACTAAATTAAGGAAATTTCCAAAGTATTTAAATATAGAAATTTTGGAAATGAATTAAAATTCCTAAATAGGAAGTTTGGAATGGGTAGTTGAGATTATAGATGAGAATAATCGATTTTGGAAATCTTAAAGGGGATTAATTAATGAATACCAGAAACTTATCGGATCCATTATAATTGGATTAATGAAATTTCAAGTGGATAATAAGGATTTTAAGAAGTATGAAATAAAAGGGAATATTTCCTAAGTATTGGAAATAAAGCGATTTTAGGAAAATATACTTATAAGTATTTTCTAAGTATTAAATTGAAATATTTAACTATGAAATTATTATTTTAGAAATATTTCTCAAAAGTTTGGATTATAAATGGGATTGAAAGAAATGTTCTAAGTGTTGATATGGATTTAAGTATCCTTTTATGGATATAAGAATTTGAATTGTTTTCAATTATTGAACATACTGGAAGAGATTCAAATATATATCTTTGTAAAGATAATTTGAATTAATGTTTTGAAGATCTATAAAATAAGGTCTAGTGATTGTTTATGGATGTTATTTGATAGTTAAATAATCGACTATCAAATCTGGCTAAATAGAAGAGACCGAGATTAGATTTAACTATCTGAAAACCACCTCGATCTAGTTTGTGCATTACGAATTGTGTAACGCCCGGCCCCTATACCCATGCAACCCAAGAGCAATACTAAGTATTACTGTCGGAAAGCAGGGAGAATGGGACTCGATAGGGCTAAATGTTGTACTCATTCCCTTGAACTAACACTGGCACGAGAAACTTTTCGATTTTTTTTTCCTTCTACTTACCATTTGTGCGCAGTGTTGGTTCAAAGCAATGGTACAAGATAAAAATTTTCCAGGTTACATAGTATAGAATATAATAGAATGTACAATTCAGCACCAAAAACAGCATAATGCATAATACATATCATAATGTCCGCGATACATAGTCCGTAGTACATATCACTTCCAAAATACATAATAACATACATACCATAATACATATTAACTACTTCTAAGTCCAAGCTGAAAAGTCAAAAACCCCAAAACGTGAAAAATGATAAGAATTCTGCTACAATCCACGCAACCTAACCTGCAACCACAATCCTCAGACTGACCCGAGGATTATAAAACAAATCACACGGGTCAGACTATTTCTAGTGTGAGTGAAGTAAGATCTATGAACAATAATTGTCTCAATCAACAAAAGGGAAAGAAAACGCCGCATGTATAAACCAACATGAGGCATATATGTGTGTGAGAACTAACATGCAAATTTGGTTTCATAAACAATTCCTTTAATCAAACAATGATTTTAGGCCAAACCTATCGTATATAATCCAATACGATACCATCCCAATTATTATTTGTAACACAAAGAATAAGTTCATACACACATTCTCCAAAGATGCTGGGTTTTCAAAATCAACTTTAATACTTTCAAAAATCATAAAGTAAAAAAAATTGCATTATGGAAATTATGGGATAAATATAACATGACTCATAAAATATACCAAATAAACAGACGCTAATATTGTAAAATCACAGTGGTAGAGCTCGAGCGCGCGCGGAGATATCAACCCCGTAACCTACTCATAACGCCATAATACACCCGGCGATCAACCCAGGATAACCAAGACGGTCTAAGGCAAAGGCCGTATGCTACCCGTTCACGGATCTACACGTGGGACCCCCACGCCTCCATCCTTCATAGTCCGTGACCCGCCGATCGGAGATCCCGATCAAAATAAGATTAGCCCTATGTAGCAGACCGTTGACCTTTGGTGGTAAAAGGGCATGTGATATACCACCGATTCAGGTAGCGATCCTGCATCAGGTCGGCCAACGTGGAGTTTTGGCCCATTGGTACAACAGAGTCCAATCTATCCCGACCCAAAAATCAAAGTGTTTATAATTTTAAAACACTTCTTAAAAATAAAAGTCAACGATGACAATCGCCTTTCAAAAATTCCATTAATAAACCCAGTATAATATTCAAAAGCGAATAGAATTTAGCAAATAATTGTGTGTATAAAAGAAAATAATTACATCTCCATTTCGCATTAACACATAAGTACCCCATAATACTTATGTATTAAGGCGAAACGCAAAAACCTCATTCATTGGAGAAATTCGTTAAGTTAAAAAAAATTCGATAACAATAAATTCAATTAAAAAGGCAAGCTTAGTACTCAAAAACGTAATCAAAATCCTAAAATGTTTTATTTACATATTGTTGTTATTATTATTATTTTCAAACACATATTTATCGATAATACAATAGTTTTCTTCTTTAACCAAAATAAATTTAATTCAATAATTTAATTTTAATAAAATTTAAATTTTTTTTTTTCAAATTTTTTTTTCCAACTTCGGTGCAGCTCCGACTTGGGCTGTAACTGTACAGCCCACCTGGGCTGCACCAGTGCAGCCCTGGGCTGTACAGCCCCAAGCTGCACAGTGCAGCCCGCCCGGGCTGCCCCTGTGCAGCCCACGGGTGCAGCCCGCCCGGGCTGCCACTGTGCAGCCCTGGGCTGCACAGGGCAGCCCGCATGGGCTGCACAGGGCAGCTCGCCCGGGCTGCCCCTGTGCAGCCCTGGGCTGCACGGGTGCAGCCCACATGGGCTGCACCGGTGCAGCCTAGGCTGCACCACCCCGGGCCGACCCGGGCAGCCCGGGTGCAGCCCACCCATTTGATCTTTTTAGTACGAGAGCTATTTTGATTCCAGCATAATAACATTTCTCACTATGCAGAGTAGTGAGAAAGATGGCTGGAAGAACTCCCCGTTTGACCATGGAGCAGTGGTTAGAGTTAATGCGGAACATGCCACAGGCCGCGCCTGCTCCTAATGCTGCTCCTAGAGTTGATTTCGCTCGTATGTGTAAGGATTTTGTGAGCCTTGGAGGGAAGCCTTTTCATGGTAATGAAGGTGTGGTTGGAGTTCAGGCTTGGTTGAAGACTTGTGAACGAATCTTTGGACACATGGGTGTGATGGACCGTCAGAAGGTCCAGATTGCTTCCAGCTTCCTCCAAGACGGTGCATCTGACTGGTTCGATGTGGTTAGTGCGGAGATAGACGAGGAGGAGCTTACATGGGAGAGATTTAGGGAACGATTCGAGTTAAGGTTCATTCCTGAGGCGGAGAAGGCCATCCTCGCTCGTAGATTTATTGAGCTGAAGCAGAGAGATATGACAGTTCAGGAGTATGTCAATACCTTCAACTCCCTCTCTAAGTATGGCCCCGATTTGGTCAACACTCCCTTCAAAAAGAACCAGAAATTTGTGGATGGTCTACGTAGGAAGTTGAAGGAACAGCTTTTGACTCAGCTTCGCTCCACTTTTGATGAGATTGTTGATTTGGCCATGAGGTATGAAGACTTGTATCGGGAAAGAGATGATGATGCACCACCGGGCCGGCCCTGATCCGCCCTTGTACTGGGCCCGGGCGGCACCCGGGCCGCACCCGCAGGCCGGCCGGGCTGCACCCGGGCAGCCCGCCTGGGCTGCCACTGTGCAGCCCTGGGCTGCGCACCTGTGCAGCCCCTGGCTGCACATTTGCATCCGGTCTGGGCTGTACCTCTGTGCAGCCCCAGGCTGCACCTGTGCAACCCCACCCTAGGCTGCACCTGTGCAGCCCAACGCTGCACCTGTGCAGCCCCAGGCTGAGCTGCTGGCGGGGCTGCACTTGCAGCCTCGTCTAGGCTGCACAGTGCAGTTTTGAAAGCATTTTTTTCTTTTTTCTTTCAAATAGAAGGCTGCTGTAATTCATTGTGGCAATTAAGCAAACACAAGACATGCATTCAAATTATATGCATTGTTTCTCATTTCTTCTTCAACCTAATATTTCAATCAAATAACATGATTTATGGTATGAGCAAACAACCATCATATTCAAAAATCTCACACCGTATTTGCATGCATACATGAAAATAAAATAAGACTATAATTTCACTCACCTAAACCTTCAAATTGCAATCTTCAAGCTCTTATACAGCTAGCCCTTGATTGCTTGACCTTCCCCTTTCAATTGCTAACAAAATGAAAGAAAACCCTAAATACCTATTTGTTAAAATAAGAAGAAAGAGATGGAATTGAGCTGATTTAGGAATACTTACTATTAGAATTGGGAATCTTTTCTTTTATCTTTCAATTGCAAAGTTGGATTTGGATGAGAAGATTGGAAATTAGGTTTTAGGGTTTTTTCCTTCTCTCTGTTTTTTTTCTTTCTTTCTGATATCTGTACGTACAATGAAAAATTTGAGGAGAGGGAATGGTATTTTTATTACAAAGCCCCTCCTCTAGAATCTTCTTCCAATTAAACCTTAATTTATTATTTCTCCCCCCTTTCTTTCTTTTTAAAATTATTTATTCATTATCTTTTGTCCTCATTCTAGATTTTTCTTTTACTTAACAATATTTTATTCACTTTCTAGATCTTTCCTACATTACATTATAAAAAGATATTATTATTTGTTATTATTATTATTATTTTTTACTTTTACCTTTCTTTATTTCTTTCTTTTTCTTTTCTTTTATACCAAATTATAAATCAACATAAAAAAAATTCTTATCTAAACATTTCATACATAAAACGCATTTTATCTCATGAAATTAGTTATCATTATTACATAAAATATAAATAACATAACATTCTCAATGTTTAACTTTCCAAATAGTTTAGGTTAATAAAATGGTTCATTTAAAATAAATTACACTACCACAAAAAAAAGAACAATTTATAACTCCAAATAAAAGCAAACGAATTTGTTACCATTTATTTTCCTCTCAACGCTATTAATATTAAATTCCCATTTTTTCTCATTTATCTATTATTTTATTTTCTCCATAAATATTTAATTATTTATCATTATTAACAAATTAATTTATTAAGTTGATTCCCAATTTAGTATGCCTAAAAATGGGTTGTTACAGACTTCCCCCCTTACAAAAATTGCGTCCTCGCAATTTCTACGTAAGGGCGATATCTGTAACTTTATTAATTGATTTAAATTTCAAAAAGAATAAGATATACCTTACTCGAGCGCCAAACAATTCAGGATAATGCCTCTGCATCGATTCTTGTGTTTCCCAGGTGCAGTCCTTCGGATTGCTCGACCATTGCACCTTGACTAGAGGAACCACCTTACTACGCAACTTCTTCATCTCAGAGGCAATGATACGGATAGGCTCTCGAGTATATGTCATATTAGGAGCGATCCTAAGCTGCTGCAACTGCTTTGGCTCTATCACCTCCTCAGAATCCCTCAAACACTTTCTCAAGTGTGACACATGAAAGACATTGTGCACACTTGATAAGTGTTCAGGTAAAGCCACTCTATAGGCAAGCTTCCCAATCCGCTCCACAATAGGATAAGGCCCAATAAATCTAGGAGCAAGCTTACCCGTCTTGCTGAACCTCATTACCCCCTTTAAAGGAGTAACCTTCACGAACACATGATCGCCGACGCTAAACTCCAAGTCCTTTCTTCTTTTATCTGCATAGGACTTTTGTCTATCTTGTGCTTCTTTCATCCTCCTTCTAATTATCTCTACCTTTTCTGAAGCTTCACGTACAGTGTCGGGACCAAGAACTAACTTATCTCCAGTCTCAAGCCAGCATGCAGGAGATCTACATGGTCTTCCGTACAGTGCTTCGAAAGGAGCCATGCCTATACTAGACTGAAAGTTGTTATTATACGAAAACTCTACCAAGTACAGGTGGTCCTCCCAAGAGCCTCCAAAGTCCAGAATACAGGATCGCAACAAATCCTTCAATATCTTGTTGACTCGCTCAGTTTGCCCATCGGACTGAGGATGATAGGCTGAGCTAATATTCAACTTCGTCCCCAAAGCTGCTTGTAAGCTCCTCCAAAATCCACTAGTAAATAATGGATCTCTGTCACAAACTATAGCACTAGGTACACCATGGAGACGAATAACTTCCTTCACGTACAGCTTCGCCAAATAAGATGCAATCCTCTTTGCCTTGACAGGAATAAAATGGGCAGATTTCGTCAAACGATCCACTACTACCCATATGCTATCATTCCCTTGCTTCGATCGAGGCAAGCCATCAATGAAATCCATTGATACCTAAATAAAGTATTAATGGAACACTAATTGGATCATAAATAAGGGTTTATATAAGTGAACTGTTATAAAATCAAAATTCACTTATACCTGATCCCATTTCCATAATGGAATCTCCAAGGGCTGAAGAAGACCGCTAGGCTTTTGATGCTCGCATTTTACTAGTTGGCAAGTAATTCACTTCTTAACATATTCACCTATATCACGCTTCATTCCTTCCCAGTAATATAGGCGCTTCATGTCCATGTACATCTTGCTGCCGCTTGGGTGAATAGTGTATCGTGAACAATGGCAGTCCTTCATCACCTCTTGTCTAAGCCCTGCAACATTAGGTACAAAGATTCTACCCTTCTTCCTCAAACAACCATGAGCATCCATCTCAAAACCTTTCAGGTCATCCGCTTCCTCTCCATTCTTCAACCGATGAACACGATCTAAAGCAACTGAATCCTCCTTCTGAGCAAGAGAAATCCTGTCCATAAGACTTGGTCTCACAACCAAGCTAGCTAACATCCTCCCTGAGCTATGAGTAGGCATACTGTAACAGATCCCACTAGAAGCTAACACCTCCAAGTCACGCCATTCAGCCACCATCATCGATACAACTGCCAGGTGTTTACGGCTGAGGGCATCCGCAACACGGTTTCCTTTCCCAGGAGTATACTGAATATCAAAATCATAGGCTGCCAAAAACTCCAACCACCTTTGTTGGCGCATGTTCAGTTTCTTCTGGGAAAATAGGTATTTCAAGCGCTTATGGTCTGTATAGAGAACAAACCGCTCCCCCATAAGATAGTGTCGCCACAACTTCAAAGCAAAAACCACGGCTGCTAGCTCCAAATCATGAATAGCATACCGAATCTCATTGGGCCTCAATTGCCTAGATGCATAAGCTACAACTCGCCCTTTCTGCATAAGTACCGCTTCCAGGCCAGAGCCACAAGCATCCGTATAGACCACAAGATCCTGATTACCCTCTGGAATCACCAAAACTGGGGCGTTAGTGAGCATCTCCTTCAACTTTGTGAAAGCTTCTTCACACTTATCTGTCCATTCATACTTAACTCCTTTCCTCGTCAGCCTCTTCAAAGGAGTCACAATCTTGGAGAAATCTTTAATGAAACGCCGGTAGTAACCAGCTAGTCCCAAGAAGCTCCGTATCTCGGAAACAGATTCTGGTCTCTTCCGATTCTGTATGGCCTCAATCTTAGAAGGATCCACTGCTAGACTGGCTTCGGAGACTATATGGCCCAAAAAATTTACCTCTTTCTGCCAAAATTGGCACTTGGAGAACTTAGCTTTTAGCTTATGTTCCCTTAAGGTCTCCAAAACCATCCTCAAATGCCCTTCATGCTCTTGCTCGGACTTGGAATACACTAGGATGTCATCAATAAAGACCAGGACAAATTGGTCAAGATAGCTTCTGAATATTCTATTCATTAAGTCAACAAAATACGCAGGAGCATTCGTAAGCCCAAACGGCATCACCAGCCACTCGTATGAACCATAATGAGTGCGGAAAGCAGTAAGGGGAATGCTATCTTCCGCTACTCTCAACTGATGGAATCCAGTGGCTAAGTCCAGCTGGGAAAAGACTTTTGCTCCACTCAACTGATCAAAAAGATCATCAATACGAGGTAATGGATACTTATTCTTTATAGTCAGCTCATTAAGCTTCCTGTAGTCAATGCATAAACGAAGAGAGCCATCAGCCTTCTTTACAAACACAGCAGCAGCTCCCCAAGGAGAGCTACTAGATCGGATAAACTGCTTCCCTTCCAATTCAGTCAACTGCTTACGAAGTTCCTCCATCTCGACTAGCGGCATACGAGTAGGTGGTCGACTGACTGGTTGGGCTCCAGGAATTAGATCTATGCAGAACTCCACGGCCCTCTTTGGTGGTAAGCCTGTAACAGGCTCAAATATATCACCAAAATCTCTGACAATTGGTACTCTGGCTATCTCATCTTCCTCTCGTGACTCCATGGAAAACAAAGAAACATAAGCACTAGAGCTCGGTACATCCAGAGTCATATTAACAAGCCCTTTATAGGATGGATGCTTCAAAGTAACAAATCTGTCTGAGCAGGAAAGCTGTGCATCATAATGATCCAACCAGTCCATCCCCAAGATAATATCAAAGCCAAGGCACTCAAATACATGCAAATCACAGGGAAAAGAGAGCCCGCATAAGGAAAGCTCAAAGCCTTTACACAACATTCCAAGTGTTGCGGACCCACCAATGGGATTCGCAACCCTTAGAGATGTCACGAGGTAAACAACTTCCAAATCATATCTATCAACTAATTCCTTAGATATGAAAGAGTGAGAGGCACCGGTGTCAAAGATTATACAAATGAAAGTATCTCTAAAAGGAATCGTACCTTCTATGACCGCCACTTGCTTTCCCTTCCTCTGACTCGGGCCTGGATCTCCTTCCATCACATTCAGCTTAGCTGCTTGCTTCTTCTTCATAAGCTGTCGCCAGTTGTTCTTCAAATGACCAGTCTGATGACACTCATAACACTGCCTCTGGGGACAATTATTAGCAAAATGTCCCATTACTCCACACTTATAGCACTTCACTCCACTTTTATCTTGCTTCTAGGAGCCTGAAGCTTGACCTTTCTTTTGCTTCTTCTAAGGATTTTGCTTCTTCTTAGGGAAGAATGGAGCTTTCCTCTTAGGCGCAAAGCTCTGTCGGTTCGGTGGTGCATCATCATCTCTTTCCCGATACAAGTCTTCATACCTCATGGCTAAATCAACAATCTCATCAAAAGTGGAGCGAAGCTGAGTCAAAAGCTGTTCCTTCAACTTCCTACGTAGACCATCCACAAATTTCTGGTTCTTTTTGAAGGGAGTGTTGACCAAATCGGGCCATACTTAGAGAGGGAGTTGAAGGTATTGACATACTCCTGAACTGTCATATCTCTCTGCTTTAGCTCAATAAATCTACGAGCGAGGATGGCCTTCTCCGCCTCAGGAATGAACCTTAACTCGAATAGTTCCCTAAATCTCTCCCATGTAAGCTCCTCCTCGCCTATCTCAGCACTAACCACATCGAACCAGTCAGATGCACCGTCTTGGAGGAAGCTGGAAGCAATCTGGACCTTCTGACGGTCCGTCACACCCATGTGTCCAAAGACTCGTTCACAAGTCTTCAACCAAGCCTGAACTCCAACCACACCTTCATTACCATGAAAAGGCTTCCCTCCAAGGCTCACAAAATCCTTACACATACGAGCGAAATCAACTCTAGGAGCAGCATTAGGAGCAGGTGCGGCCTGTGGCATGTTCCGCATTAACTCTAACCACTGCTTCATGGTCAAATGGGGAGTTCTTCCAGCCATCTTTCTCACTACTCTGCATAGTGAGAAAGGTTATTATGCTGGAATCAAAATAGCTCTCATACTAAAAAAATCAAAGATTTGGGGTTTTGGTTTAGGTATGTATGACTATTATTATATTATGGAAGTGATACTTATGGTATATAGACATGTACAATGCTTCTACTGCTTTGTGCTAACTTATATTCTAAATATATTCTATACTATTGTTAACCTGGGCTCTGATACCAAAATGTAACGCCCGGCCCCTATACCCATGCCAACCAAGAGCAATACTAAGTATTACTGTCGGAAAGCACGGAGAATGGGACTCGATAGGGCTAAATGTTGTACTCATTCCCTTGAACTAACACTGGCACGAGAAATTTTTCGATTTTTTTTCCTTCTACTTACCATTTGTGCGCAGTGTTGGTTCAAAGCAATGGTACAAGATAAAAAATTTCCAGGTTACATAGTATAGAATATAATAGAATGTACAATTCAGCACCAAAAACAGCATAATGCATAACACATATCATAATGTCTGCGATACATAGTCCATAGTACATATCACTTCCAAAATACATAATAACATACATACCATAATACATATTAACTACTTCTAAGTCCAAGCTGAAAAGTCCAAAACCCCAAAACGTGGAAAATGATAAGAATTCTGCTACAATCCACGCAACCTAACCTGCAACCACAATCCTCAGACTGACCCGAGAATTATAAAAAAAATCACACGGGTCAGACTATTTCTAGTGTGAGTGAAGTAAGATCTATGAACAATAATTGTCTCAATCAACAAAAGGGAAAGAAAACGCCGCATGTATAAACCAACATGAGGCATATGTGTGTGTGAGAACTAACATGCAAATTTGGTTTCATAAACAATTCCTTTAATCAAACAATGATTTTAGGCCAAACCTATCGTATATAATCCAATACGATACCATCCCAATTATTATTTGTAACACAAAGAATAAGTTCATACACACATTCTCCAAAGATACTGGGTTTTCAAAATCAACTTTAATACTTTCAAAAATCATAAAGTAAAATAAATTGCATTATGGGAATTATGGGATAAATATAACATGACTCATAAAATATACCAAATAAACAGACGCTAATATTGTAAAATCACAGTGGTAGAGCTCGAGCGCGCGTGGAGACATCAACCCCGTAACGTACTCATAACGCCATAATACAACTGGCGATCAACCCAGGATAACCAAGACGGTCTAAGGCAAAGGCCGTATGCTACCCGTTCACGGATCTACACGTGGGACCCCCAAGCCTCCATCCTTCATAGTCCGTGACCCGCCGATCGGAGATCCCGATCAAAATAAGATTAGCCCTATGTAGCAGAATGTTGACCTTTGGTGGTAAAAGGGCATGTGATATACCACCGATTCAGATAGCGATCCTGAATCAGGTCGGCCAAGGTAGAGTTTTGGCCCATTGATACAACAGAGTCCAATCTATCCCGACCCAAAAATCAAAGTGTTTATAATTTTAAAACACTTCTTAAAAATAAAAGTCAACGATGACAATCGCCTTTCAAAAATTCCATTAATAAACCCAGTATAATATTCAAAAGCGAATAGAATTTAGCAAATAATTGTGTGTATAAAAGAAAATAATTACATTTCCATTTCGCATTAACACATAAGTACCCCATAATACTTATGTATTAAGGCGAAACGCAAAAACCTCATTCATTGGAAAAATTCGTTAAGTTAAAAAAAAAATTGATAACAATAAATTCAAATAAAAAGGCAAGCTTAGTACTCAAAAACGTAATCAAAATCCTAAAATGTTTTTTTACATATTGTTGTTATTATTATTATTTTCAAACACATATTTATCGATAATACAATAGTTTTCTTCTTTAACCAAAATAAATTTAATTCAATAATTTAATTTTAATAAAATTTAAAAAAAAAAAATTCAAATTTTTTTCTCCCAACTTTGCTGCAGCTCCGACTAGGGTTGTAACTGTGCAGCATGCCTGGGCTGTACAGCCCATCCGGGCCGCACCAGTGCAGCCCTGGGCTGTACAGCCCCAAGCGGCACAGTGCAGCCCGCCCGGGCTGCACCAGGCAGCCCGCCCGGGCTGCCCCAGTGCAGCCCACAGGTGCAGCCCGCCCGGGCTGCACAGGGCAGCCCGGGCCGCCCGGGCGGGCTGCCACTGTGCAGCCCTGGGCTGCACGGCTGCAGCCCGCATGGGCTGCACGGGTGCAGCCCGCCCGGGCTTCCCCGGTGCAGCCCTGGGTTGCACGGGTGCAGCCCGCCCGGGCTTCCCCGATGCAGCCCTGTGCTGCACCGCCCCGGGCCGACCCGGGCAGCCCGGGTGCAGCCCACCTGGGCTGCACCACCGGGCCGGCCCCGGGCCGCCCCTGTACTGGGCCCGGGCGGCACCCGGGCCGCACCCACAGGCTGCCCGGGCTGCACCCGGGCAGCCCGCCTGGGCTGCCACTGTGCAGCCCTGGGCTGCACACCTGTGCAGCCCCTGGCTGCATATTTGCAGCCGGTCTGGGCTGCACCTCTGTGCATCCCCAGGCTGCACCTGTGCAGCCCCAGGCTGAGCTGCTGGCGGGGCTGCACTTGCAGCCTCGTCTAGGCTGCACAGTATAGTTTTGAAAGCATTTTTTCTTCTTCAAATAGAAGGCTACTGTAATTCATTGTGGCAATTAAGCAAACACAAGGCATGCATTCAAATTATATGCATTATTTCTCATTTCTTCTTCAACCTAATGTTTCAATCAAATAACATGATTTATGGTATGAGCAAACAACCATCATATTCAAAAATCTCACACCATATTTGCATGCATACATGAAAATAAAATAAGACTATAATTTCACTCACCTAAACCTTCAAATTGCAATCTTCAAGCTCTTATACAGCTAGCCCTTGATTGCTTGACCTTTCCCTTTCAATTGCTAACAAAATGAAAGAAAACCCTAAATACCTATTTGTGAAAATAAGAAGAAAGAGATGGAATTGAGCTGATTTAGGAATACTTACTATTAGAATTGCGAATCTTTTCTTTTATCTTTCAATTGCAAAGTTGGATTTGGATGAGAAGATTGGAAATTAGGTTTTAGGGTTTTTTCCTTCTCTCTTTTTTTTTTCTTTCTTTCTGATATCTGTACGTTTAGTGAAAAATTTGAGGAGAGGGAATGGTATTTTTACTATAAAGCCCCTCCTCTAGAATCTTCTTCCAATTAAACCTTAATTTATTATTTCTCCCCCCCTTTCTTTCTTTTTAAAATTATTTATTCATTATCTTTTGTCCTCATTCTAGATTTTTCTTTTACTTAACAATATTTTATTCACTTTCTAGATCTTTCCTACATTACATTATAAAAAGATATTATTATTTGTTATTATTATTATTATTATTTTTTACTTTTACCTTTCTTTCTTTCTTTCCTTTTCTTTTCTTTTATACCAAATTATAAATCAACATAAAAAAATTCTTATCTAAACTTTTCATACATAAAACGCATTTTATCTCATGAAATTAGTTATCATTATTACATAAAATATAAATAACATAACATTCTCAATGTTTAACTTTCCAAATAGTTTAGGTTAATAAAATGGTTCATTTAAAATAAATTACACTACCACAAAAAAAGAACAATTTATAACTCCAAATAAAAGCAAACGAATTTGTTACCATTTATTTTCCTCTCAACGCTATTAATATTAAATTCCAATTTTTTCTCATTTATCTATTATTTTATTTTCTCCATAAATATTTAATTATTTATCATTATTAACAAATTAATTTATTAAGTTGATTCCCAATTAAGTATCCCTAAAAATGGGTTGTTACAAATTGTGATAGCTCGAAGATAATGGAGATGGTAATTTGAAAGGAGATTCGGTTTGTTCAGACATAGAATAACTTGTATGGATGAATGCTAACACTACATTGTTGCCTGGAAGACAGTGTTAGCATTCCATGCATGAATGCTACTCTAAAGGTAAAATGTAGCCTCAAGCCTCATCAACCGAAAATGACCAAAACAGGGGAGACGCAACAAGGTTAAGTGGGTCGCACCTAATTAGGTTATGTTTTCATTTTTCTAGATACCTTCGGAATATATTATAATTGTGGATATGGTTTACATAATAAAGAGAGCACTCGATTAGGGTGGAAACGCCCGGAGTGATAACATATTCGGTATTATCCAGTAAGGGGTTGGTCGGTCCTGTGTTGGCAGGGATTGTTACGTATGATCTCGGTACATTTTTCTAGAGATGTACTGCGACAGGCGGTACCCCAGTAGCTGAGTCATTATATGGAATCCAATATTCACTGCGAGCTTTTACGGTTTTGATTGTAGAACCTAGTATGCTGGAATTTAATTAATGGAACAATTTCAGACATTTTAATGAGTATTGTACTTAGACACTATTATAATATCATAGGATTTTCTATACAAGTTTTTGGTTACCGTAGGTAAAACCCATCGTGTTTATGTATGACGTGGTCTAACGAGATACCTTTGTTTTTAAAAGAGTTTTGATAACTATGATAATTCAAATTGAGTGTGATTTCTCACGCTGGTTTGCCAGACTGACTAGGGTGTTATTTTATTATAATGATCGAGTTAGATCGGTATTACAGATTTAGGTAGAATGCCATGGAGCTCTAGAGACGAGTTGGAGGAGACTCAAGCGTATCCCATGTACTTTATTATATTTTGCTGTGTGTAGACCGTATTGTCAGCACTGGAGAGGACAAGTTATAATAACCGTCCTGAATTGATTAATGATTGTTGTACTCTGATGATGATATGTATAAAGACAGTTATATTTTTTTTGTATAAAGATATGTTATTATCTATTATATATGTTCCGCTGCGATTGTAAGTTCTATATTGTTATTTCTATTTTGTCTTCTTCTATCTCTTTCTTCTTTTCCCCTAATAATTCGTATTTACGTTCAATTTGAGTTGGATACGTATGGTTTATTGTCGACTCAAAGGGTACGGTGATACGGGCCATTACAAGAATCAGCCCATAACAACCAATCAACATATAGGTAGATGCCCAGGTTACCACAACAATAGAACTGGATATTATTTCTACTTAATAGATGTCAAATACATTTTAATTAGTTGAACGGTGTTTATCTCTGCCAAACAGATGACATTGGGTTTCATATTCATTTGAGGTTACTTAAAGGTAATCGACAAAGAAACTCCTTTGTATTTAAAACATCCTATAAAAGTGAGTTGCTTTCAAAAACAAAATCGATCTTAAGAATTAAGTAGTTAAAACTTATATTTAACAATTAAATAAACTCTTTATTCAATAATAATTAAACCTTTAATTAATAATTAAACAATAATTAACTTTTAAATAAATAATTAAATAATAATTATCTTTTGAATAAATGATTAAATATCATTAAATTTTTAAATAAATAATTAAATCATAATTAATATTTAATTAAATGATTATATAATATTTAACATTTATCTAATAATTAAATCTTAATTAAGTCATAATTAGATCTCAACTTAATTAGCAATTAAATAAATATTTAAAATCCTTACTTAATAATTAATCATATACTTAATTAATAATTAATTATAAATAAAACTTATACTTAATTAATAATTAAATAATATGTAATCTTACTTGGATAATAATTAATTAAAATTAATCTTACTTTAAAAGATAATTAACTAATAACTACTCTTGACTTAATTATAAGTAATAAATCTTACTTGATACTTAATTATTAATTACCAAAACATAATTTATTAATAATTACTTAAAAACACTTAATTAACTATCTTAATACATATTATTAAGTTTAGAACACATTTCTATAATATACTTAAGTGTTAAACTCTATTTTGCAAAAGGTTGAAACTTTACTGAACAACATCCAAAGCGACTATCATTGTAGATACCTAACTTGTAAATTGTTTTCAATTTTTCTTTGAAGTCTTTATGACCTGGAAAAATTATTACTTTTATAAAATATAAGTACGTATTTTGTAAAACTAAACAAAGATTAAATCTTGAAATGATTTTTTATTTTAAAACCAGAGATCATAGTTTTTACACAAAGGATCCTATGTCGCTTAAACTAGTGAAGGTGCTATCTTCCTTAGCATAGACTCATGTATTCATGTTCATAACATATATAATCACATCACAACCACTTCACAAACATATAAGCATGCCATAACCAACATATACAAGAAAAGATTATATCTTGCAACTAACTTGACTTTTCAACTTATAATTTTTCAAACTATATGACCTCTCATCCAAGGATATATACATACATTCAAGTAAACACTAGTTCTAACCATGCAAGCTTCACATTTTACAACTGATAATATAAGTTTTAAAAACATAGTTAAAGGCGAGAACTCTGCTCATTAAAAGTTGACAAAATAAACCAAACTTATGCTATAACTTGAATATGACCTATGTCTTTGCCATGTCTTTGGAAAAATAAGATTTTTGAAAGCTTAAGAGTGTAAAAGTGTTCGGCCCAGGGCCTTTTGGTTTCAGCCATGGAGAGAATATGGAAGGTAAGGCAGGTTTTAGAGGGATGGAGTTGAAGAAATGAAAGGAAAGGCTTTAAGCAAGGTTTTGAAAGTTTTAAACGTGGAAAACTTAGATTTTAAAACTTTTAGAAAAGCTAGGGAAGCTATGAAAGAACTTTAACAAGCTTGGAAATTTTTTCAGAAAAGGGAAATGAAATAAAAAGTGTAAGTAAGAATTCATGAAATTGTATATATACAAAGTGGCTTAATTGAATTATAAATAAGGCTCCTTAAGTGCATGCCCACCTCTCCTTGAATGCCACATCACAACCCTTGTCCCCCTCTCTTATTTTTGAAAAATCCATGCCCCTCTTTTCCAATGCTCCAACATTCATTTAATGACTTAATACTTATGTTACTAAAGAAATGACATATTATGTCACTTGTAAGTTACATTTTTGTTTGTTTTAAATTCTCATAATATGTCATATCACCTTAATATATTTATTTAGGTGAACATATTTATTTATTTATCAAAATATATTTTAACCTATTTGTAAATGTGTGTGTATGTTATCATGAATGTGCATAACTTTTTCCAAGAACTTTTAGACACCAGAAAGTCTAAAATTCGAAAAATGATTTCTCGACACATTTTCTAGTTTTCTTTGAACTAATTATTGTTTTAAACAAATTTTTGATGCTATTTTACCATCATTATTTATTATTTAAAAGAAGTTTATTTGAGTTAAGAAATCCATAAATTAATTATTTAACAATATATATTTAAATATCCATTTTTAATGTGAAGAAATTCTGGGTCGGTACACTCTCCAACCATAAAAGAATTTCATCTCGAAATTAGCAAAAAAATCCCAAATTAACAAAAAGGGCATAGATTATAAATCATGAAACCCATACGAAAGTCATATACTAAGCATCAATAGCAAAATAATACATACACAATACAACACACACAATCTACTTATCTATCAACAACTCCCGGCAAGCCCTTCTTATACTGTCCTCCAACACTAAATTTCCAAGGAGTCTTACTTTAGATTGCCAGAAATCACACTTAGAAGATTTAGCCTTCACATCGTGTCTTCTCAACGTTTCCAATACGGCCTCTAAGTGGCACTTGTGATCCCTTAGTCTTAGAATATATAAGGATAGCATCTGTTGAGACCAATACAAATTTATTGAGAATATCTCTAAAAACTCGATCCATGATGACTACAAAATAAGCAGGTGTGTTGGTTAACCCATAAGGCATAACCAACCACTCAAATAAACCATCTAGACTTAAAAAAGCTATCAGGGGTATATCATCTTCATATATCCTTAATTGGTGAAATCTCATGTCTAAATCCACTTGCGAGAATACCCTAACATACTTTAGTTGTTTGATCATATCTTTATGATGGGTATAATATAATTAGTTCTAAACTTCACAATAGTCTATGCAAATCCTTGACAAATCATCTCATCTAGCAACAAAACCCACAGATGCTTCCCAATTAAAGTCACTTGGCCTAATCAGACCCTTACTCAACAATTCCTCGATCTGATTCATTAACTTCCTTCTTTCCCTCGGATCCATCTTATGTCTGGGCTGAATAAAAGGTTTCCATGCAGGAGTCAAGTTTATATTGAGCTCAATCTCACAATGTGGGGGTAGGCTATTAACTATTTTAAAGAAGTCCAAGAAATCTGTGAAGGCCTGCAAATCCGTACCCCTTTTGAGCTGGCAAAATTCCACAACAATTCAGCCCAAAGTGGAACAAATGTATGAGTCTTCGAGTTTAAAGAAGAAAGAGGTAGAAGAAGAAGAAAAGAAAACAACATCAGAATCTCACATATCGCAGCGGAACAAATATAATAGATAAATGAATATCTTTAAAACAAAGAACTATATCAGTTATTACATTACATCACATTACATTACAGAGTTTACAACAACAAACAATGGAAAAGAAATATTACATATATAAGTGATACGCTTCGCCATCCAGCTCCAACTCCTGATCTCCACAGCAAATTCTTGACTTTGCTCCCAAATAACTACTAACCTGTCTCTAGGATGCCCATGGAAAAATTATGGGTAACCAGAGTTTAGAAAGGAAACAATAAACTCCAGGTCAGTCGTGGGAATGGTGTGAGATCTTAAAAACAGTTATTTTACAAAGAAAATAAAAAGAAATCCGCTATGCTTTTGGAAAATGAAACTACCATAAGGCCTCCCGCCACACACACAATGCAAACGCAGAATTGAAGGAGATTTCTCCTTATGATAGTCAAACATGCTTGATACGCAAAATCTTTTTAATATTATTATTATTAGTGCATAGTGCAGAAAACATTTCGAAATTATAATATTAATCTTAGCCAGCATAGACATTACGAACTTTGCCTACTATAGCTACCATCTAAACAGGAGTGGCTACCATAAGTAAATGGCAGGTTATACAACTAGAACCGTACAAGGCGCGTATTGGAGTTTGGATTTCCAACAAATGGTCAGGCTAAGGAACTTCCTACTGCCACATGGGTACGCCTCTGGAGGGATGCCCCGAGAACCTACCCGAATCTCTGCCAACACAAGGCTGGGTTACCTCTGTAACTAGGTAACTACTACTAGAGTATGCCATCCCCCGGTCGTTTGCGACCTTTGTCCGAGGATCCCCAACCACAAAGCAACAACCACAAAGTATAATAAATTTACGGCAACAACATAGGTTAAGTATCCGGGCTCCATACCATGATACCACCCATTTCCAAAAGGAAATGACATACCCTAAAGGGCGCGACCCTCATAACCCTACCGCATCTTTCCTGTTTCGACCATTTTTGGGGTGTGAAGTCCGACGAGGTCTCGACCACAAAGCTTCACTTTTCACAAAGTCATGATTTGATCAACAAATGATCAACTGCACTTCGTATGCCACATTACTAGTTTTGGGAATATATCACTGGTAACCATCAACTACATAACCTCTAAGCTCGTACGTCCCAGAGAAGGGTGTTAAGCTAAGAGAATAAATTCTCCGCCACCAACAGAAATGTATTTGATAGAAACTAGCTTTACATCTCAAAGTGTAATGTCAGACACACATCCATACAAGTCCGTTCCGGGATCGAACGGAACCGAAAGCACTTCAAAGAAGCCCTTGCAATCCGGATATTCACTAATCACGTCCGGAATCCCCAACACAAAGGGTGATAATATATCTATACCGGAGCAACCCGATGTAGAGACATTCGACAAGTAATCCTTTCATTTTCGAAAATACCCGGTCTTCAACACCATCTTCAAATGTAATCCCATTTCGTCATATCGTTATTCAGAATGGGTTTTATGACACAAGGTCCTCTCCCGCTAATCCGATTAACGAGCGCTTATTTTTAACATAAGTGTTCATTCATATTTCAATAAATCATAACAATTTTCCATTTTTATCTTTTAAATAAAAGATCCATCACAATCATAAAGGTTCGATGTGATTTTCGGATATCCACTTGGAATCCGACCCCCGGTCGCATCGAAATTCAAATGTTATTTAAAGGCAAATATTGATAGTCGGTTATTTAACTATCAATCAACATTCACAACAATTACCAGATTTAAATAATTTTCCCAATTATTTATATCCAAAATATCTTCGCAAGATAAAATTTTAACACTTCAATTATTTGAAAACAATTTCAACTTACTTACCACATTTCAATACTCTGAAAACAAATTTCGAATCACTTTTCCTTATGCGGAATACATTTCCAAATATTTATTTATTTCCACCGGAAGTCTACCGAGTTAAAATAATTCAAATCACTTATCCAAAATATTCTTGGAACATTTAAAATAAACCATCTTAAATACTTACTTAAAATATTGGTTATGAAAACATTAAACAAATTATCACATATAAGATTTTAAGTCCCAACTAATTTTTAAAATAAAATTAGTAAATAAGGTATAACTACTTAAATAATTGTTTTCTAAAACAAATATCAATTTTAATCTTTAAAATAATCCCTTCTATAAGTAATTAAATAAATCCATACTTTAAAGACTTGAAACCAGTTAAGAAAATAATTTATCCAAAGTATCCTTTATAAAACCATCCTTAAAAATTTTCAGTTTACATTTATAGGCTACTTCGAACTCATACTCAGCTTTCCAGGGAAAATACATTTTTCATTTCAAAATGGTTCATTCAAATCAATTAATAAATCTTTCCTGATTTATTTTAACGTTCCGAATCAGTAAATTCCTTTCACATTTTTAAAATAACCAAATGTTTATTTTTAAAACAAATTTCCCTTTCCTTTATAAATTCCCATTGTGAATTTAAACTTCTAAATATCCATTGATATACGATCTTCAAATCGATTTCTAAATATTCATTTTGAGCATCGAACTAAATTCTAAATTGATTTCCAAATTTATTTACAAATACCAAATCAATTTCCAAAATTGATTTCTAAATTTGTTTCAACACCAAATTCATTATCTTTTGAAACAAATTCCTTCTTTTGAATTTATTTAATTTTCAAAAATTAATTTACTCTATATTTTCTACTAAATTTAAAAATCAAATTTTATTTATTTCTGGTATCCTACGATGCCAAAAATATATTTGGCTAAATTATAGCCTTCAACAGTTTCAACTACAATAGTCACACAAAGATTACAAATAATCAACACATAATATTGAAACAAATTCAATTATTTGAGGAATCCAGTTGGATCCCTCCAACCTGTTTCCCTGCATCCACAGACGTTAGCACAACAATTAAATACCAATTCCACTTCGAGGTGGAATATCGTGGTATATGGGATTTATAAAATATCATCCCCTATTATGCGACGCATAGGGTCTCATCCGCTATATAATGCGGGAAATCAATCACCCAATATATATTATATACTGCTATATATATAATATCATCTAGTGAATAATTATTATAAATCAAACATCCAAGCACACAGTCAATCAATTTTAAATCTAACTATTCAAAATTTAAATCAGGACAATATTGATTGAGTGAGAAGATCTCATCTTTGCGCCTTCGTTTCGCCATCCATTTCAAATTCGACTCGTTTCTCAATTTTTTACACCTTGTATCAAACAATTATATAATTTATTAATATTCAAAATAAATCGAACAATCTACTAGCATTTTGTAATTTAAATTCAACTAATAATTTAATTTTAATATAACTTAATAAATCAAAATATATACATGCATATTTATTTCCCCTTGATAAATTTTATTTTACTTAACTAACTATTTTGTTTAAACTAAATTTACCCTTTAAAGATCTTTTAGTCACTAAGATAATTAATAAGCTAGTTTAAACTTCTTCTTTTTTAAACCGATACATTTAAAATGTCCTGCTGAAATCTATACTTTGCTGTTAACTCCGATAAGTGAAATAATAGCCAACAGTTTATTTACAATGTCAGAATCTTATGTAAATTTATTGAAACATTTAAATTAAGCTACTTAAACACTTTCTTAACTGTATGTATTATATTTATATTTGTAAGAATCAAAAATCTGGATTTAAAATCCCATTCTCTATATATGTGTTATAATCTCTAATATACATACATACATACATACATATATATATATATATATATATATATATTTTAAGTAAAAGAAAAAAACAGAAACAGTAATATACCTCACCGCAACCGTTCGAGGCCAACACACCATACTAGGCACTAGCTCCAGCATCGCCGAACTCCTACTCTACTCCAAATCGAAGCCTCGAACTCGACCTCACACCTTTCCCGAACTGTACTCGCGACGCCGCAACTCAAGTCACCCAACACCACTGCTCGACCTTCGCGAGCAAGCTGCAATCGATTTTCCCTCCTCCATGCATGAGTGTGAGCTTGCCATCGTGCTCGAGTCCGAGCTCGAGAAACCCCAATTGTTTCGATCGAACCCTAACTCGCGACATCGCCGCCAAGTTAATCTCCAGATTGCTCTCGACTGAGACCTCCACTTCGTCGCCTTGCGACCTCGAGCTCGTCGACCCGATGTTGTCGTCGACCTATCGCTCGCTCGCGCGCGACAACATCTTTTTTTTATTAGTATGAGTTTCAAATTGGATTAAGTAGAAAGAAAGGCATACGCGACTTAGATGTAAAGGAAGGCGGCTCTGTACCCGTAGGGGTGGCTGATGGATACGTAATAGGGTTTGACTTAGGAATTTTATAATATTATTTAATCCTAAAATATCACGTTAAGCATAAGCTCGAAATCTCGAACTTCGAATCAGACATGCCGACGGGCGTTTATAATGTTATGCCCCTATTACGAACACAGTGGAAAAGGTTTCGAGTCCAAATTTGATCGTATGGAGAAGATAGCTTTTTAAATCGAGTTTAAATATTAAATTATCAATTTTAATTCCAACACGTTTCTCACCCGCACGGACAAACGATAACTCCAAACGCTATGAAAATTGAAATATGATAATAATACATTATTACGGATCCAATGGAACTTGTTTCGTTGAAATCCGAGACTGTGCCTCGGAAGGCTATTTTTTAAATATCGATTTAAATAATATATTTTCAAAACTGATTAAATCGCTTTCAAATTCAATTCTGAGGCTTCCATTATCTTCAGTACTATCAATATAAATTTTCTAAGCCTTTGAAATATTTTTAGTCATCTTAAAACTGAAGATTCAAATTTTTACCCAACTTTGATAAATTAAATTTAATAATTTATTGCCAAATCCATAGTTATATTTGAAATTCAAGTTAAAATAACTTCCATATATTTAAAATCAATTAAATATTTCATTCTCAAATGTCAAAGATTTTCGGGTCGTCACATCCTTCCCCCCTTAAAAGAATTTCGTGCCGAAATTACTAGTTAAGAAGATTAATCCTTAACTCATTTAATATTTTCCAAACCAAACAGTTTTATCAACTTCCAAAAACAAATCTTTCTATTTAAGACCCATCATTAATTCAACTAACTTTCCAACTTCAATTATAAGTTTCAAACACCATTGTTTTCTCAATAATTCAAATTTAAATTTAAATTCAATTTTCAAATTTTCAAAATTTTCTCAAAAATTTTCTAACTCTCGAAATTTTCGAAAAATTTCACCAGCATCTCCTTTGCGCGGCTAGCTCGGTACGACTACAAAATGGCACCACAAGCCCTTAGATTCAAAAAGAAAACAGAAAGCCAAGCGGCTAGACAAGAAAATCATCAAATTTCATAGAGAAATTTAAATACATACCTTTTGTCGAGCAATTCCAATTTTTCTTCGAAAATCAAATCCCAGTTCCTTTAGCACACCTGCATATCCTGCCTATCATTTTTGCACATTTCTTTACAAAATTTTCAATATATACTTCTTATACCATTTTTACTTTACTATTGAAGTTATATATCCATTTTCATTCTATCTTGCATTTTCACTTTCATTTGAATTCAATTTACAATTTCAATTTATTTGAATTCAACTTACCTTCTGAATATATGAAAAAAATTTATCAACTTTTTTTTATATTCGCAATTGATTCATACTACTATTTTAAATTAGCTTCATTTACTAATTCATTACAAATTCCAATTCATTTTATCTCAAACCATTTTTCTTTTTTTTTTCATTTCTATATGAATTCAATTTACTTTCGTCTATAAATATTAGATTCAATTCATTCTAAACCTTATCCATTTGGTCATTCATCAATTAGTTTCACTTACTAATTTTAGTTTAATACTTCACTTTGTTTATCACAAATCAATTTCAATTCCAACTCCAGTTCTATCTACTTTCAAATTCGAAATGAATTTCAACATTCAATTTCATTTTCTTGCATTTCAATTTCATTTTGAATCCATATCATCATTTATTTGACTCAAATTTTAAATAATTTGGCAGCAATTTCTCTCTTGGAAACATGAAAATGAACATCGATGATGTTGTAGTCATCACCGAAGTTATTTTCTAGCGACCTAAAAGAGTTTAGAGCTTTCATCCCTTCAAAACACTTTTCCAAAACCTTTGAAAATCATCTTCAAAATCAAAAGGGATTTAAGCTTTCCAAATCCCAAAATTTTCAAATTCTTTTCAAAACATTTCCAAATACTTCTTTGGAATTCCGTTTCAAATTATAAATCACATTTACAATTTATGTTCTCAAATTCAATTTGTATGTGAATTTATTTCTTAACTTTGGAGTTACGATTTCAATTTCCTATTCAAATGATACTAATATTATCACTTCCTAATAATCAAGCAACCATATACTATAATATTTTACAAAGATTATTTCCTTTATCTACGAAAATAGTTTTGGGTAAAATTATTTCATTCACCCTATTTTAAAACAATATTGTGTCGAATTGTTCCGTACGAGTGTTTAGAGATCACTATCGATAGAGTTATACATAATATATCGACCAGAATCCATATACCTCTCAACAAACCAATCATAACAATATAAAATAATTTTATATTCACTAACAAATACACGCTCATATCTATTACTACACTCAAACTCATTCTAGAGTACTGCTGACTCTATCTCTAATGAGTAACACCGAACAGAGCCAAGGTTATCATTTAACCATATGCTCTGATACCACTTGTGAAGGCCCGTAAATTCGTACCCCTTTTGAGTTGGCAAAATTCCAGAACAATTCAGCCCAAAGTGGAACAAATGTACGAGTCTTCGGGTTTAAAGAAGAAAGAGGTAGAAGAAGAAGAAAAGAAAACAACATCAGAATCCCACATATCGCAGCGGAACAAATATAATAGATAAATGAATATCTTTAAAACAAAGAACTATATCAATTATTACATTACATCATATTGCATTATCAAAGTTTACAATAACAAACAGCAGAAAAGAAATATTACATATATAAGTGATAGGCTTCGCCATCCAGCTCCAACTCCCTATCTCCACAACAACTTCTTGACTTTGCTCCCGAATAACTGCTAACCTGACTCTAGGCTGCCCGTGGAAAAATTATGGGCACCTAGAGTTTAGAAAGGGAACAACAAACTCCAGGTCAGTCGTGGTACTGGTGCGAGACCTTAAAAACAACTATTTTCACAAAGAAAATAAAAAGAAATCCGCTATGCTTTTAGAAAATGAAACTACCATAAGGCCTCCCGCCACACACAATGCAAACGCAGAATTGGAGGAGATTTCTCCTTATGATAGTCAAACATGCTTGATACGCAAAATCTTTTTAATACTATTATTATTAGTGCATAGTGCAGAAAATATTTCGAAAGTATAATATTAATCTTAGCCAGCATAGACATTCCGACCTATGCCTACTATAGCTACCATCTAAACAGTGGTGACCACCATAAGTATATGACAGGTTATACAATTAAAACCGTACAAGGCGCGTATTGGAGTTTGGATTTCAAACAAATGGTCAGGCTAAGAAACTTCCTACTACCACATGGGTATGCCTCTGGAGGGACGCCTCGAGAACCTACCCGGATCTCTGCCAACACAAGGCCGGGTTACCTCTGTAACTAGGTAACTACTACTCGAGTATGCCATCCCTCGGTCGTTTGTGACCTTTATCCGAGGATCCTCAACC
The DNA here is from genome assembly GCA_030765085.1 of Allium cepa. Classification (NCBI taxonomy): domain Eukaryota; kingdom Viridiplantae; phylum Streptophyta; class Magnoliopsida; order Asparagales; family Amaryllidaceae; genus Allium; species Allium cepa. The sequence goes on from CM060941.1 coordinate 835,947,083, forward strand.
ATAAAGCAACAACCACGAAGTATAACAAATTTGCGGCAACAACATAGGTTAAGTATCTAGGCTCCATACCATGATACCATCCTTTTCCAGAAGGAAATGACATACCCTAAAGGGCGCGACCCTCATAACCTTGCCGCATCTTTCCTATTTCGACCATTTTCGGGGTGTGAAGTCCGACGAGGTCTCGACCACAAAGCTACACTTTTCACAAAGTCATGCTTTGATCAACAAATGATCGGCGGCGCTTCGTATGCCACAATACCAGTTTTAGGAATATCTCACTGGTAACCATCAACTACATAACCTCTGAGCTCGTACGTCTCAGAGAATGGTGTTAAGCTAAGAGAATAATTCTCCGCCACCAACAGAAATGTATTTGATAGAAACCAGCTTTACATCTCAAAGTGTAATGTCAGACACACATCCATACAAGTCCGTTCCGGGATCGAACGTAATCGAAAGCACTTCAAAGATGCCCTTGCAACCGGTTATTCAATAATCACGTCCGCAATCCCCATCACATAGGATGATAAAATCTCTATACCGGAGCTACCCGGTGTAGAGACATTCGACAGGTAATCCTTTCATTTTCGAAAATACACAGTCTTCAACACCATCTTCAAATGCAATCCCATTTCTTCGTATCGTTATTTGGAATGGGTTTTTTAACACATGGTCCTCTCCTGGCTAATCCGAATAATGAGCGCTTATTTTTAACATAAATCTTCATTCAGATTTCAATAAATCACCACAATTTTCCATGTTGATCTTTTAAATAAAAGATCCATCGCAATCATAAAGGTTCGATGTGGTTTTCGGATATCCACTTGGAATCCGACCCCCGATCGCATCGAAATTCAAATGTCGTTTAAAGGCAAATATTGATAGTCGGTTATTTAACTATCAATCAACATTCACAACAATTACCAGATTTAAATAATTTTCTCGATTATTTATTTCCAAAAATATCTTCGCAAGATAAAAATTTAGCACTTCAACTATTTGAAAACAGTTTCAACTTACTTACCACATTTCAATACTTTGAAAAAAAAATTCTAATCACTTTTCCTTATGCATAATACATTTCCAAATATTTATTTATTTCCACTGGAAATCTGCCGAGTTAATATAATTCAAATCACTTATCCAAAATATTCTTGGAAAATTTAAAATAAAACCATCTTAAATATTTACTTAAAATATTGGTTATGAAAACTTATACTAATTTCACATATAAGATTTTAAGTCCCAACTAATTTTTAAAATTAAATTAGGAGATAAGGTATAACTATTTAAATAATCATTTCCTAAAACAAATATCAATTTTAATATTTAAAATAATCCCTTCTATAAGTAATTAAATAAATCCATACTTTAAATATTTGAAACCAGTTAAGAAAATAATTTATCCAAAGTATCCTTTATAAAACCATTCTTAAAAAATTTCGGTCTACATTTATAGGCTACTTTGAAATCATACTCAGCTGTAACGACCCGTATTTTTCGAAAAGAAGAAAATTCAAATTTTAGGATTTAATACAGTAAAAAATTAAAAAATTTATGATTTTAAATAAAATTTACTTTGAATAATGACATCTGATTTTGATTTAATAAAGTGTCAACTATTTTATGTGATTTCAAATGTATGGTTTAATAAAAGATTATTTGGATAGATTTAATATTATGTAAAGCATGAAATCAATTTATAATTAACTAGAATCGGGTTTTAATTGTAAATTAACTTCTAATCTATTGGTAAACAATAAATGTATAATTATGTGTCCAAACTTATTTAAATTTTAGTCTTTATTTTCGGTCATCTTACATATCAACCTATTGAAATTAATCTGTTAATAAAATTAGTATAATTGGATTTTTCATAAAAGGAAAGAAGTATAAATTTTTATTTTAATAAGACTTTATTAGTTAAAAGATTCAGGAATTGAGAAGATAAAATTGAATTATTTGAAATTGTATTTAATTAAGAACTCTACTAAATTTCATCTAATTTAAACTATTGAAGTTTGGTGAAATTACCAACAATGATAAAATATAAAATATAAAGTTTTTTGTTTGTATGTCATTGATACTATTTAAGCAAGTTAATTTATAACTCTTATATGTAAACAACAATTCTATAAATGTATTTAAGTCACTGTAAAATTATTTCAATTGTTTTAATTATCTATCCATTAATTATGTTCCGTTTCAAATTCTAATGTGAAATTTATTGCCGTTGATTTAACTTGGAATCTTTGAATAAAAGGGAAAGAGAATTTAACTGAAATTAATGATGTATAAATTGATGTAATCTTATGTTATTAATTGCAATTGGTTTTAATATGGAGTATGAAATCAATTATTTTGTACGTAAATTTATTAACCATTGTTTGTAAACAATAAGTTAATAGATATGGATTATTAACGTATAACCATTATTTTAATTATTTTCTTATTATTAAATCCGTTACAAATTTATTTGGTAGTTAATGGAGAATTAATGTAACTGAAATATTATAAGTGATATAAGAAGAAACGTTAACTGTTGAGTGTTGAGTGTTAAACTTATGTTAATCAATTGCATAAAGGAATAGTTGATTTGATAATAAGAATGTAAATCAAAATAAAAGGATTTTTTTGGAATTTAAATATATAATGATCAGGTTTTATTGCAGTTGTAATTAAATGTTGGAATTAAATTAGTATATAGATATTGAGTTTAACATAGAAAATTGGATTAATTATCTCTCGTGCATTAGGGTATATTTTAAGATCTAATCATTGTAATTAATAGTAATTATATCTTGCCGTTAATAAAAGATAGAAGTAAATGTTAATTTGTTTAATGATATGTGCAACATATGTTTTATGTTAAAAATATAATGAGAATTTTGTTGAGAAATATTATGCTCAAATTGTGAGCACTTAAATTTGTTACAAATATAGTGATAATATGAAATTAATTGATAAAGAAATGATGTGGTTGTACGAAGTATTATTTTTGTGACTCTTTAATGGGATAATCTTTAAATATAAGTTGGTTTTAAAGGGGAGGTGTTATTTGTAAAATTATGTGTAATAAAAAAAATCATATGTTTATTTATTTAAAATGTTTGGTAGGTAAAAAAAATTGATTTCAGAGATGATAAACTGTTATTTGGTAAGTAATGTATAATACCTGTTTGTATCCAATAGTGCATAAATATGTTTAAATCACTGTTTGATAGGAAATAATTTTTCTATTTCTCATTTCATTTATTTAGTCCATTTTGATATTCTTCTTTGTAATCAACTGAAATTGATGTAATTGAATAATCTCAATTAATAAGAGAGATAACATTAAATTGTAAGTTTATAAGTGTAATTAAACGTAGCTTATGTTTTGTGAAAATATAAGAAAAGTTTGACTTAGTGAAAAGATGAACGTTTATATCAAATAAAATGAACATTTCATTTGTGAATGTAGGCTTAATTTCTTTAGAGTAAAGAATGGAATGATTTGCAAAAATGAAGAAGAAATATATATTTATTTGAACACTATTTTAGCATACATATTGATTTCAAGAATAGGAATATAATTTAAGTAAGTTATTTATTACTGCGGTGTAGAACAACAAATTTATAAACATGTGTAAATGACTTAAGGAAACAATTAACTATTTTTCATCCATTTTGGTTTATCTATTTTGAAATTTAACTTTGTAATTAAGTGCAATTAATGTAATGGAATGATTCCGATTAAAAGGAAAGAAAACGTTGATTGCAATTAATAGATTAATAAAAGAAACGTACATTTTGTGTTAAACAGAAATGGTGCTTTAATGCAAATAAAAGAATTGAACGTTCTTATTTTTAAGATAAGTATAATTTTATTAATTGTCGGTAGAAATTTTTTTATATGTGTACAAATTGATTATTATTTGAGTGAATGAAATTAATTGTGTTATGTTTCGAAAGAAATTGAATTTCAAAATGTGTATGTGGTCCTTTCATTTCTTTTTTTATTTATTGCATGTATATTCTAAAATAGTTACCACTTTATTAACACTTGGTCCGTTCATTTCTCCTTCGGTTAATACCTAAGCCTAAGCTTTTAGGCTATATTTAATTCTTTCCATCTCATTTTTGGTTACAAAAATTTTAATTTTTTTTCTTTCCTTTGCTTTGCAAATTTTCTCATTCCTAGATACATTTCCTTATGCATTATCAATGCCTAAAGCATTTAAAACTAAATGTGCATTTTGTCCCTCCAACTTTATTTCCTTATTATTAAATAATCTAAAATTTTATTTCTTCATTTGCATTTTAATTGTTCTATCACCTCATACCCATGTAGTTCACATCTTTCAATACTAAGTTTTGGGCTGTTCATATTTTACTTTATTTCAATTCCTAGTTTGTTTATATATACCTTATTAGCTATTCATTTGTTTCCATCTTCATTCCTTTAGTCATATTTCATTTTCTAATCTCATCTTCTGTAGCTTCATTTCTCAAATAAAAATTCCATCTCATTTTTTTCTCTCTTCACCTTCCTCCTTCCATTTTCATTTTTTTTAATCTCCTTCTTCTCTTTTTTTTTGCTTCATTTTTTATCTTTTTGTTTCTTCTTCTTCAAATCTTCTTCTTCTTTTTCAAAGCTTCCTTTTCTTTTTCAATTCTTCATCTTCTTTAAATTTTCTTCTTTTCCGAACGTTCTTCTTTTTTTTCCAAATCTTTTTCTTCAAATCCAGATCTATAACTTCTCTATCTCTTCCAAAACATTCTAAAAAAAGATTAAGATAGAAGGAAACAAATCAAAAGGAGGAAGTAGAAGCGGATCCAAATCCAACTAGAAAAGGGAAATCCAGAAGGTGAGTGTTTAAACTCACTCACGAAATACTAAAATTTTATTGCAAGTTAAACCAGGTCATATAGTGATAAATTTTTGATTGTTGGTTTGGAATATTTATTAATATTTAATTTGAGTAGCTAAATTCCAATATGTGACGGCTAATAATTACCGTGACATGTTGTTGAATTGGTTGATTTGTTAAATTGATTAATTTGAATGTTGATTGTATGTTGTGATGGATGCTATTGTGATTGAATGTATATTTGTTCATTTATTTGATATATCCTTGTTAACACCCTACAGTTTATTGTAATTATTTAAATTTTCATATTGATTATTTGCACACTGATTAAGGATGTAAAAACCATGAATTTTAAATATTTACATCAGAGGAAAATAGTATGTTTAGATTTACTATTTGAACCATAAAAATCTTTTTGGGAAGTAAACCGTCGTTACCTTACTTGAAAGTTTTAAAAATTAAATTTTGAAACATTGGGAAGTTTCCAGAAAAGTGAATATTGAAACTTTGGAAAAAGAATTTATAAATCAAATTTCTCAAGCTATAAAATTTAACTACGAATTGTTCTGTAAATTTGAAATTTACTAGAATGGATCTATTGTGAAATCCATTTTATTTCGAATATGGAAACAATAACATTTCCAAAAATTTGAACCTTTAAAAATGTAGTTATCTGCATTCCTTATTTCATCTACTTTTGATTTAATTTGCATAAGAATTTTAGTCCTGACTCGAGTGTATTATTTCCCTTTATGCTCGGGTCAGCCTGAGTTTTTCAGCATTGAAGACTATTTTTGGTGGACGAAGACGAAGATTCAGTATATTATTGCTATTTATTATTCCACTACATTCTGTGTTCCGCTGCTTTATTTGGTTATTTATGATATATGTATAACTCTGATTTGAATTTGTAAAAGTGTAATCAAATGTTATTTGTAAAACAGCTTCATGAACTGTTTATATTTTTTCGTTCCGCTGCGAGATTCTGTATTTTTTTCTCTTTCCTTTTTTTTCTTATTTACCCCCATTAACAATCCACGTTTTTGAATGGTTTGATTCTGACATGTGCGGTTTATTGTCGATTTGAACCATCCAAAAAGGTGGGTTGTTACAGTTGGTATCAGAGTTTTGGTTTAGACATACCTTAGCCTGTTGGAGTTAACTCATTAGGGATATGGTAGTAATACCCTAGAATGATTTGTCTGGGTGTATATACGAGAGCGCGTATTTGTTAGTGTTATAAAATTGTTTTGTATAAATTTTGAAATGAAATTATTTTTCCTAATATTATATGATATATATAAAGGAATAATATTTTATGACTAATATAGTTATTTGTAATGTGTTTGATTTATGAAATGGTAATATTTAATTGTTATCATTTTTGTTGACTTATTGTATTTAATCAAATTATAAACATTGGTTAATTATTGTTGATTGAATTAATGGACTAAAAACTAGTCTAATAATGGTGTATTAAATAGAATAAAATGAATAATTAGGATATTTGTTTATGAAACTGAAATGTTGTTGTGAATTTTTTTGTTTGTTGACACGTAGTTTCGACTATTGAAAAAAAAATGAAATATTTGGATATTTTGGATAATCAAACCTTTTGAATTAATACATGAGTGAAACTTGATAATTGGGTTGAATTATATAGTAGATAACTTTAATTTTAAAGCAAGTAAAATAAGGTCTAATTTGTTATATCTATGTTTAGCAAAGAATAGGATTGGGGTATACATTCTTAGCATGTAATGTAATAATATACAACTATGAACTTTAAGCTTTGGGATCTTTAAATTGAAATTGTGATTAAGGAAATGTTGTAAATGAGACTAAATTGGAAAAATATGTTTATAAACTTAATTAACATTTATGAAACATTTCATAAATAAATTGAAAGGTAAAGATGAAACTAAACAGAATAAGCAAATATGAATTAAAAATGAAATGATTTCAAATAAAGCCATGACTTGTGAATTGTTATCAAATAAATGGATGTTGCAATAAATAGTTATAAATAAAGTTGTGATAACTTTAAACTCGAACAATGTCTTATAAAAAGGAATTAAGTTTAATAAATTGGTTATAAACGTAAGAAATTCCTTATGAAATGATTTGTAAATAAATGTAGTATAAATGAGAAATTTTATATGTGAAATGAATGTAATTTAAATTAAAGAAAAATATAAGCAATATTTATGAGAATGGATATATTAATGTTTATATCAAAAGGAGAAATTCTATGAAACAAATATGAAGTATGATTATATTCTATATATAAAAGAGAAATTGCTTTCTATGAGGATTATATACTTTCTTTTAAAAAAAACTAGAATTTGAAGTTTCGAAAAGATTTGAAATATTGAAAATTACATAAGAAATTGATTTTCATTTATATAAAAATAATTTATAACTGAAGGATTTTAAATTGAAAATTCGAGGAGTTGAATCCCGGTATTTTGAAATTAGTTTTAATATTTTGAAAATATATAATAATATGATTCGAAAGTATTTTCCGAATAAGAAATGTTTCAAATGACTTCCAATGATTTCGAAGAATTTCAAAGAAGTTTTCAAGAAAATAGAAGTCCAGAACTCACTTATGTCGCTGGAAAATAATTTCGGTGATGAGTGCACGCATCATCGACATTGATTTTTGAGTTTCAGAGTGGGGGAGAGGCCGCCTTAATAGCTTTGCTATGCGAGTGACTTTGTGAAACCAATTTTGATTTCAAATTCCGAAGTATGATTTGATATTCGAAAGATATAGGTATATATATTTGAAATAATTTAAAGTAAGTCGGTGTTCAATCCTCGAGTTTTCGATTTGATTTATTATAACTCTATTTATAAAAAAAATTGATTTACTGATTTGTTGCTGATCTCCAACTCTTGGATTTGAAATTTGATTTCACCGACTATTTTGAAGGTTCGAGCACTTCCAAATCAAGGTTTAAAAATTTTAAAACTAAGAAATTTCGAAGAGTATAAATTATTTGATAAAGAATATAAGTTTAGTTTTGAATGTTTAATGTATGAAGAGTATGACTTAAGTAAATTTGAAACTTTTGTTAAATAAATAATTTTCAAAAAGGAAAATTTGATCTTTCAAATAGAAATAAATAGTTTAAAGCTTTTAAAGGGATAGTTATAAATTTGCAAACCATTTTGAGCATAATTGATTTTGAGAAAAATATTTGGTTTCTAAATTAGATTGGAATTTAAACCAGTACTTATACGGTGATTTTGGAAATGAATTTGTTTCACTTGAATTGATTTGAAATTGAGAACCTTATATTATTAAGTACTAGATTTGGGAGTGGTCGAACTTATATAAAATGGATTGGTATAAATATGAAGTTAATTTGAAATCTACTGATTTGAAAGGTACTCAATTTGGAAAGAGAATTTTATATAATCGAATTTATATAAGTGTGATTTGATGTACTATTGATTTGGAAAGTATTCGATTTGGAAATGGAATCCTATATATAATGGATTTTAAACAAGTATGATATTTGAAAGGGATTTGAAAAGATACTATATGATATACATTTTCAAAGTAATGATATGGAAAGTGCCTTCTACTTGATATCCGCGTTGTGGCCACATTGCGGATTCATTCTATCGATATTATTCTCTCTGATTTTTGGTTTTCCGGATGTGATACTCGAGTGTTCCCACCGTGGCGTAACCCATGGTTTTTTTCTCTCGCAACTGCATAGCGCAACTGCCTGGCTGAGTCTGGCCTAAGGGGTACGGATTGTTTCCTGGGGGATCCAGGCGTAACCATTGTGTATCCTTCAATCTGTGTAGGTCGCGATTAGTAGCGAAACTGCCTGGCTGAGACAGCCTAAGGGTATGGATTGTTTCCTGGGGGATCCAGGCGTAACCATTGTGTATCCTGCACCCTACTAGTCATCATGGCGTAACTCACAGGGCTGAGAAAGCTTACGGATATGGATTATTTCCTGGGGGACCCAGGCGTAACCATTGTGTATCTGCGAACCATGATTGGACAAAGGCTTTGGTTTGGTTCTTTTGTTTGGATTGTACTTTCCATATTTTTTTTAAAAGTGTTTTTCAAGTATTTTCACTAGGTGTTGAAATGGCTCTATTAAGTACTTGAAGAATTCTAGTTTTGCGCCTGATCAACGCATGGCCAGAGTCTGCAAGAACGAGGATAAACTTGTTGAAACATCGAGTTATAGAAGTATTTTCAAAAGGAAAATTTGTTTCGATATAAAGGTATTTTATTATAAAGGTATTTCCAACAAAGAAATTTTGTATTGAATTAACTATTCGTGCCCGGTACTATTCTTCTGAATCTACCTTATCTGCTCAGTTTATTTATTCACCTACATTCTGTTTTTCCGAATCTACCTTCTTTTCCTTATTGACTATATCCTTTTTAAATATTGTTTATTTATATACTACATTTTTTAATAGAAAATTTTAGTGTTATAAATATTTTAGAAGTTGTAAATTAAATAAAACATATTTAAAGTAAATGGTTATTGATTTATTAATAATATTTGAAAAGTATCTTGAGATAAAATTTATAAACTTATGAATTATGGATTAATGTTTTTAATAGATTCTTTGTAAATATATGTAATGATGTAAATAATTGTTTTCAAATAGTTTTCATATATTTATAAAGGTTCTATTTAAACATATAAATGATATTTGTAGAAGAAGCAGGAAATTTTACAAATGGGTTTTGAAAAGTATGAATAATTTAGGTAAAATTTATATAGTTTGAAAATTAATTGTTAATTTTAACTTTCAATCTACATTTATTTCTGGTTGTTCTATTCTTCTATCCCCTGCCTTTTCAAGGACGAAAAGTTTTGAGCGAGGGAGAGTGTAACGACACGTATTTTTCGAAAAGAAGAAAATTCAAATTTTAGGATTTAATACAGTAAGAAATTAAAAATTTATGATTTTAAATAAAATTTACTTTGAATAATAACATCTGATTTTGATTTAATAAAGTGTCAACTATTTTATGTGATTTCAAATGTATGGTTTAATAAAAGTTTAATTGGATAGATTTAATTTTATGTAAAGCATGAAATCAATTTATAATTAACTAGAATTGGGTTTTAATTGTAAATTAAATTCTAATCTATTGGTAAACAATAAATGTATAATTATGTGTTCAAACTTATTTAAATTTTAGTCTTTATTTTCGCTCATCTTACGTATCAACCTACTGAAATTAATCTGTTAATAAAATTTAGTATAATTGGATTTTTCATAAAAGGAAAGAAGTATAAATTTTTATTTTAATAAGACTTTATTAGTTAAGAGATTCAGGAATTGAGAAGATAAAGTTGAATTATTTGAAATTGTATTTAATTAAGAACTCTACTAAATTTAATCTAATTTAAACTATTGAAGTTTGGTGAAATTACCAAAAATGATAAAATATAAAATATAAAGTTTGTTGTTTGTATGTCATTGATACTATTTAAGCAAGTTAATTTATAACTCTTATATGTAAACAACAATTCTATAAATGTATTTAAGTCACTGTAAAATTATTTCAATTGTTTTAATTATCTATCCATTAATTATGTTCCGTTTCAAATTCTAATGTGAAATTTATTGCCGTTAATTTAACTTGGAATCTTTGAATAAAAGGGAAAGAGAATTTAACTGAAATTAATGATGTATAAATTGATGTAATCTTATGTTATTAATTGCAATTGGTTTTAATATGGAGTATGAAATCAATTATTTTGTACGTAAATTTATTAACCATTGTTTGTAAACAATAAGTTAATAGATATGGATTATTAACGTATAACCATTATTTTAATTATTTTCTTATTATTAAATCCGTTACAAATTTATTTGGTAGTTAATGGAGAATTAATGTAACTGAAATATTATAATTGATATAAGAAGAAACGTTAACTGTTGAGTGTTGAGTGTTAAACTTATGTTAATCAATTGCATAAAGGAATAGTTGATTTGATAATAAGAATGTAAATCAAAATAAAAGGATTTTTTTTGGAATTTAAATATATAATGATCAGGTTTTATTGCAGTTGTAATTAAATGTTGGAATTAAATTAGTATATAGATATTGAGTTTAACATAGAAAATTGGATTAATTATCTCTCGTGCATTAGGGTATGTTTTAAGATCTAATCATTGTAATTAATAGTAATTATATCTTGCCGTTAATAAAAGATAGAAGTAAATGTTAATTTGTTTAATGATATGTGCAACATATGTTTTATGTTAAAAATATAATGAGAATTTTATTGAGAAATATTATGCTCAAATTGTGAGCACTTAAATTTGTTACAAATATAGTGATAATATGAAATTAATTGATAAAGAAATGATGTGGTTGTACGAAGTATTATTTGTAATAGCCCAATTTTTTTTTTACAAGTATTTTTCACTTGTATTTTTAAAAAAAAAACCTTGGGGTTTATTTAAAGTGAAAAATAAATTTTAGGATTAACTAATAAGATCTCTGGAAAAATCAAGTTTTAATTAAGAAAACATTTATAGCTTAGGTGGTTAAGACATCTGGGCTATTCACGACAGGTCACGAGTTCGAGTCTCGGCATGGTCAGAATTTCTAATTTTTTTGTATATAAATGAACTGGGTAATTACGCGTTAAAAAGGGCGCGTAAATTTAGGGAATAAGTACCGTATATATATATAAGATATGAAGAATGTAAACCAATTTGAATTTTAGTTAAGTATTAATTTTGAAGAATTTAGTGTATTTATAAACTGTTAAATATCGCGTTTAAAAGGACGCGTAAAATTTATGGTAAGTAATGTAATAAAACGTATAAAATTTAAAACGTTATTTTATATATATATTTTTGATGTTTTGTATTATGTCAGTTTGACGTACTTTTAAAATCATATATAAACACCTTTATGGATTAAAACATCAGTTAGTGATTTTTAAGACGAACGTTACTTTTGGTTGTAACTGACAGTTTTGGTTTTAAATAAAAGGTGTATATACGTTTCCATTTCCAAAAGCTTTGAAAAATTCTTGCCGTCATTTAATTAATCAAACTAAAAATATATATATATATATATATCAATTCTCATATAATTGGAACGGTTCATATTTTGCCATTCCTCTAATCACGAAACCTTATCTGCCTAAATCTTCAATCACACATATAAAGAAGCTGGAAGGGATATCAACGCATGCTTTGAAATGTCCAAAGAGATTTAATACTTGTTGCATGTTCAGTTCAAAGCCAATTTATTTGTTTACCGTTATTCCAAAAATCACGCAACTGTTTATTGGTAACAAATGTTGAAATCAAAAGTTTTGTATGTCTGGAAATAAAGCATGCATCTATGAAACATTCAATCAAATTTCTTGCCGTTCTTTAGTTCAATCAACATTTAATGCTTGCCAACATTTACGTAAGAAACTCCCTGCTTTTATCAATCAATTGGGCAAGTTTGAAATCTTAACATACCTGACCGTGAGAAATATTTTATCCACCTCATTTATAACTGTGTATTTCTTTTCGCCATTCAAATAAAGAGATTTATTTCCCACTTCTCATTTTCATTTGCGTTTAAAAATAAATTATATATAAGTTTTCTCTCTCCTTAATTCTTACTTTTTATTTGCCTAGCCTCTTTATTATTTTCCTATGTCTATCTCTTGACATTTATTTCTTTATTTTTCTAGATCTTATTTTATCTATTAAATATTTCTTATGTACATCTTTATTTAATAGCTTGTGTAACAACCCTAGTTTTAACAATTTATTTTATTTTAATTATTCAAATTTGAAATAATATTCTTATAGATTAGGTTTAACAATATGGTTAAATATTTGATTTGGAGATATATTTTATAAAATTTTGTATGCCAATAAAATTAAATAATAACTGTAAAATTTTAAGCTATTTTTGAACTGTTAAATTTCGCGTTTGGAAGACGCGTCAATTATAGGGTATAAGTGACGTAATAAAACGTGTGTTTTCAAAACGATATTTTCACACAAATTTTTGATGTTTTAGTTTGCGTCTGTTTAACGTAGTGTAAAAATCATATTTTCATATATTTTTGAAGAAAAATATCAGTCAGTGTTTTAAAAAGCAAATGTTACCTTGTTTTAATTGACAATTTGACTTTACACATATTGTATACGTTTCCATTTCAACTGCCTACATAAATTTGCCTTTTCATTTTGATATCAAACTAGAAAAATATCAAATCAAAATACATAAAACTGAAATAAATTCAACAAGTAGTAACGTACAAAATTTAAGCTAGACGTGTGAAACCTAACTGTCACTTTAAAGAAATCAACATGCACATCAATTCCTTTCCTCTGCCTCTATCTCATCAATTATCAACCTATAATCACGCAAGTTTTAATTTATAAGAATGTGTGTATTAACTCTGCCTTCATCACACAAACTTAATTATAGGGTAACATTAAAAACCTTATTCTCTCTGATGATTTCCTTTTTACTTAAATGCATGCAATTAAAGCTTGAAACCATACACACCATTTCTCTTCCTTTAGCCTCTGTTCTCATCAGTATATATCAATTCAAATCCTTGAATCAAGTACGTAACTCACGCAGGAAATAAAATCTAGTTTATAAACATCAACAAGTTTTCAAAAAAAAATAAAATCCTCTCGGCCTTCTCTTTATGCCTGCCTTCCATTAATCATGCCAGAAGATCAATGCTTGCAATATTCTTTTGTAACTGATGGGAAGAATTCTCGTCCATATCAATAGCATTTATATCAATAGAAACTGACACGTTATTTTTCTCATCTGTGTAACAACCCTGGTTGGAGAGTACCGTAAATATTAAATTATAATGAAGATTATAATTTAATATTGGAATTAATTGAATTTATTGGAAGAAAATGATGAATTATATTGTTTATTTGGAATAAACAATATAATATGAATAAATTTTGGGAGAACAATATAAAATAAGGTTTATTTCAAATTAAATGATTGAAGCAAATTTAAGATGAAGGAAAGATGAAGTAAACAACTTAATTGTGATCTTTGAGTTGGAAATTATCATTGATGGAATTTAGTAGGAGCATTAAAGGAATATTGGCAATTTATTCCAATATTCTCCTTTTATTGTAAAATAAAAGGGAAAATAAAAGTAGAAAGATTTCATTGTATTAATAGTAATAAACATATGTGTGAGATAAACTTGTTCCTTTATTTCATGAATTTTGAATATAGAGATGCAACTATATTCAATTAACATGTACGATTTGGCGATAATGTAATTTATTGTCAAATTGCATCTTTTCTTTGTTAAATACAAAGAAAATTGTTAAATAATTGTTTAATCATCATATGCATAATGAATTTGAATTTTTGGGCTAATGAATTGTAACAAAATAAATTAATCACTCCATTTCGATGGTTGGAGTGGTTTGGAATAATTAATGGAATTTGGTTTGGGTTGGGGAAATCATATTGGTAATTTTAAAACCAATAATACATTTTATTGTAAAATAAAATGTGGGGAATAAGAAGAAAAAAAATAATCTTCTTTGAGTATGAAAAAATGATGGACATGAGTAAAATAAAGTTTCTACTTTATTTCATGAATTTGAATGTAGTTAATTGACTACATTTGATTAAATTGATAATTTGTACAATATTGTGCTTGTTTGCCAATATTGTCATTTTATTAATTAAATATATATATAAGAATGAGTTAATAAAATAATTAATCATGATAACTATGATTAAAAATGTGATAAATAATTTAATAATGTCTAAACCTATATTTGTTTTGTTTTGGGTACATAATATCTTTTTATTTAACCAATTGCATTAAATTTGCAATTTATTTTGCAATTATGGGAAAATTGGATAAATTGAGTAATAAATGGAAATTTAATAACAAATTTGTTAAAACTTATGTTTTGATAATTTTATTAAAAACTAGATGACATAACGAATCCAACGCATCCAAAATCATTAAAAACGGATTAAAAATGTAGAAGTTATGAAGATTTAAGCATTGTATAAGTGTAAATAAACTTAAACAAATTTTTGCCTAAGTAAAATTAATATGGGTCATTGGGTTAAGCCCAAACCCAATATCCACTAGAGAAACTTCTAGAGCCAGGAAAGAAGTACATACACTTCTTCCTCCTTCAGCTCATTTGAGAAAAGAAACCCTAGAAGCTCAAAAATTAGAAACAATGGCCGCCATCTCAAACCCTAGCCATAATTAATAAAATTCTTTGCTAAATCAATAGAAATTTGGATCTAATTCAACAAGAAGGTAATCTCCATCCTTCTCTATCTTGAATTTGAGGAGAAATCCATATTTGTTTATTGTAATTCTTGTTTTGTAATTTATCTTCTCTTGCATGCCTATTTTCAACAATCATAGGTCCGGCAAAGGCAAATTCGAGTTGAAAGCTTCCATCTTCAAGCCTAAATCATCATCTTTTTACTGCTAATAGGTAAGCTAAGGCTTATAGCAACTGTAAACGAATAAATTTCAGCAGCAAATAATCTTTTGCTTGAAATATTTGGTTAAATATGTTGAATTTTACCTCTGTTCTATATTGATTGGTGCTGAAAATGCCCTGTCTTGTTTTACTCATATCTGGCTCGTCCGGTATCGGATTGACGCCAATCTTTTTTCAGATTGTAGAGGACTGATTAGGGTTTGTTTATTTTAAATTTCATTGGGTTCTGAGTCCGTTTGGACCTTCTTAGTTGCTGTCAAAAATGAAAATCCGAGAGGGACTAAGCCCAGAATATTCTAGTGGCTGGTTAGTGTTTTCACCGTAACTTTTGTGTTTCTTATCGGAATTTTGATTTCTTGGATGTTCTGAAATCCTTGTGAAATATCCCACAACTTTCATGTTTTCGGTTTTGACTGATTTTGAAGTCTACATAGTGGAAAATTGGTATTTTCATCGCTGGCCTGTGTTGACAGGCAGCGCAAATAATTTCTTTCTTAGTAGTATTTTGATCATAACTTCTTCGTTACTCATCGGAATATCAAAATTTATGAAGTTTTGGAAACCTGAGGCTGTTGGCTACAATTTTTGTATTTTTTATTTTGTAGAATTTCAAAGTTTGCATGGTGGAAAATTGATGTTTTCAATGTTGGCCTGTTATGAACTGCCCCAACATTGATGTACTTGTTCGACTTTGATGATTTCATTTGCATGCTTTTGCAAGAATTTTACTACGAAATTTGATGCTAACATTTGATTCTTTTTTCCAGCAATGGACTAGTAAATTTAGAATGTGACTTGAATTCAAATTGGTTTTAAATACGATTTAAATTTTGAATATCGGTTTTTACCGATTAAATTGCAAATTGATGTTTTTCTGAGTTTTAAAAATCCGAATAAATTGCATAAAATCTTCTAAAATCATGGGTTGAGCAATAAATGTTTTTATACATTTTTAAAGGTTTTTAAACAATTATTCTTTATTTTCTAGGCTTTCAAAAATCATTAAAATTCTTTAAATGATGGGTTTTCACTCATAATCCTTTAGATAAATTTCTATAAATTGGTTTAAAATCCCGTTTTCTCTAGTAAAATATATTATAATTAATTTTATTTACTTTAATTACTTTTATGCTTTTTCGGACATATAAGGAAACAAATTAAAAGATTTAGTAAATCCGTGAGGTATGGGACTTGAGTATTTACTTTTTCGGTTAAATTCGGACTTGTACTATCGAAACGACATTGAGAAATCTTTTTGATTTACTCCTTGGGATTTACCACTTTGTGGTCTGGGATAGAGTGTTATATTAGTCTTTTAGACTAATAACTTTAGTCTAATATTTCGTATTCGGAAGCATATACGACATGAGACTATCTTGGGAAAAACACTATTGCCGATGATATGAGGCAATTGTTTTATATGAGATTTTCTGAGATTTATAATTTTATGGAATTTTCCACTTGTCAATGAGATAAGACAGGTTAGATATTATATGCCTTACGCCAATGACATGAGGCAATTCTTTGAGATTTTGATGCATTTGTTAGTGTGGCATCGACTAGCGGCTAGAAAACCGCTGAGTGAGGACGTACGGTATGGGACGTACGTAACCACTTTTCGGGTTACTATCCGAGAGTTTCTGACACATTCTGGGAATTACTAGTGCTATGACCTTTGGGTCATCTGAGAATCTGGGAATCTGAGAATCTGGGAAATTAAGAATCTGGGAAAGTGTGACTTCGGTCGCCTTAGAGATTCATGTGGGTGCCTAACTATATTACTAGCACTAGTCTGAGAACTTTAGCACGTGCAACATGCTTTAGCATGTAATTATTGGCCAATCTGAGATTTATTTTATGAGTTAAGAAAATTTTGATTTCACCATATTTTGATGTGTTTACTTAGCCTTATAGAGATGAATAAGGCGAAATATGAGTTTTTGAGGATTTTGGTGATTTCAATTTTATGGTTTTATACTTGGGTTTCATTTACTACTTTGAGAAGTTTATTTATTCATGTATCATATTTGGATGTTTTCTTTATATGCATGAATCCACTAGTATTAACCCAAGTAAGTGTAGAATTATACCATCTTAGAGATAGACAGTTCTTGATATCAACCTTAGTCATTCTTATCAATTATTGGTCCCTTGATGTATGTTTCCCCTTATACCTTATCGTATTTCCTCTCTAACGATAAGATTCAGTTGCCTGACCCGTGTGTTTTCACTCGGGTCAGACCGAGTTGTTTCAGGTATAATCTATTGGGCTTAGCTTGAAGTTGATGTTGGATATCAGCTCTTCTTTCTCTTGAGTAGTTTATTTCTTCTGCATACTCTGATGTTTTTACATTTGATTCGATGTATACGGTGTGGTCGTATACCACCTTTATTGTATTCATATTGTATTGTACTGAACGTGTATCAGTGTATATGTGTATATATATATATATATATGATGTTGGTTACTGTTCTGTGATGTGATTTACATTCAGTTATTGTATTTTGTTCTGATAGATCCGTTTGCCACCTATAGTTTTGGATTAAGCATTTACTGGGTATGTCGATCCACTTGAGTTGAAAAATTATAATGCATTTATCGACGTATTCAATGGATGTTTAAGACAAAATTATAGATGGTCGCCCTTAACCAGCCCTATTCTCCGCTTTAGTAGACAGAAGTACTCATTAATTCTCTTTACTAAGGTGGGTCTCGGGGTGGGGCGTTACAGCTTGGTATCAGAGCTATGTTCAGAACAAAGTAGAATAAACACAGAACAGTACGTATATCACAATACGTCAAAGTACAATACGAGTGAATCATTGTCCTTCATTTGAGCTTGTTTTCGAATAGTGCTTTGATTCTTTTTCGAGTTTTGGGATATGTTGAGATGGAATATGTCTAGGAATATAAATTGTATTCCGTAGTATTTCATAACTGAGTTTGATGTTATCTTATCTTATGAATAATCTTATTTGGGATTATTCTATTCTTTTCTTTTTTTGTCGATACGAGTGAGTTCGTATCGATGGAGTTGATCGATTTCTTTGAGCATTCTTGTTGCATTCATTTGTGAGTTGTGAATCCTATTGAAGGGATCCACAATGATTGGCTCATTGTGGGCATTCTGAGATTTTTATTTGATGTTGCTTTTGCGAGTATTTGTTTGTTACTCACAATCTTGAGATGTATCTGATTTGAGATGGACTAACTTATTTGATGTTAAGCTCAATCCTTTTGTTGTTATAGGATCCTGTATTTATTTAGGCATCCTAATTTTATTGGGTTATTATTTCTATCACTTTGAAATGTTAATGATGATTTCGAAGTTTCTGTATTCGCTCTTGAATATCGAGATGCTGATGATATATCTCGAATTCCAATCAAGGTGACTTTGTTGAGTTTTGTAAGTCAATTTGGATTTGACATCCAATCGAAAAATCGAGTGTTGAGGTAACCTTATTCCTAGCTCTTAGCTCTTCGGTTATCCTTCCACGGGGATATCCACTAAGGAATGAGGAGAGTTTCTAGATATTCGAGTTAGATTGAGTTTATCATTCTACTTTGTTTGAGTGTACTTTTCAGACAGTCAATCATTGTTATCCTTTAGCATTACTCCGTTTGAAGTAGCGATTCGTGGATTGTGTGCTTCTTCTCCTTCGAGAAGAATATCTTGCTTATCTTATATCTTGCTGTTTTTTTTTCTTGGAGCGGCTTGTGATATTGTAAGATTGACGAACACTCTGTCTCCTTTTGATGATTTTGAGAATCAAGTATTCTGGGAAAATCTCGATGCATTCTCTTAATGTTCTTTGGTTTGATTTTTTTTTAAAGCTATATATATATATATGAGTTTTAAAAAGAGAAATTGGAGTTTTGAGATATTTTAAAAATCAAAGAATGTTTTGAGAATATATTTATATAAGTAGTATTCTTTCATAGAAATGATTTTAGAGTGTTGGGTTATCCATCGAGTAGTTAAGAGTTCTGGTCGATACGCTTGATCAACGTTATCGATAGGAATCTCCTAAATGCTATGATGAGGCAATCAGACACAATGGTTTGTGTTTTAAAAATTGAGATTTTGAAAATAATATTTTGAGATTATATATTAAATTTATTAGAGATTCAATGGAGAGGCAATGCCATTTATTTATTTATATATTTATTTTGAAATTGTAAAGATGAGAATATATGAGAATATTCTTAAGTTATACTTTATTGGAAGTATATTTTGAGATTTTTAAATCTATATTAGATACATTGGATATTTTAAGAGAAGAGTTACAAGAATATTTGAAGATTGTTTTTAAAATATTTAAGTGTTTTAATAAAAAGAGTAAAGAGAATTTAAACCCTTAATTTATTTTGAGGGATATTATTATGGGTTTACAAATCTCTTTGGAAATTAATTTTGAAGTAAGAGAAGAAATTTGGACTTTTAATTTGAGTTTAAATTACTTACAAAGTAGTATAGTAAAGAGTTTGAAAATTTTCAAATGTTAAAAATCTAGATTTAAAATTTAAAAGATGTTGGGATTTAAAAATTCTAAATATCTTGGATTGAAAAGTAATTTGAGCCTATATCCTTATTTCTTGAGTATATTCTATCCTTGAGTTAATATCAACGACATGCCTTATCGCGGTCGTTCGACTTTGGTGGCCTTGCAAGAAGTCATTCCGTGATTTATTCATCTTGTCTATCGTGTTTATCTTGTTGTGAGGATGTTCTTTTCGCATTATTATGCAGAAAATCTTATTGATGATATTCTTTATTGCTTAGAGTTTGGGTTTAAGTGAGTTTGGTCCCGACTCTATTCGTAGAGTTTTGTAAAATCAATCATTTTCGATTGATTAATTGTTGAACATCTTATTGAGTTTTTTTTCGAAGATGGGATATCTTCGAAATTCTTTCAAGTTACTTGGAAAATTCGATGGTTTGCTAATCGCTATATAAGCATTTGATGGGCCATTGGATTAACCAGGGAAGTTTTTCCTTGTTTCTCTCTACCACTCTATGTTGAGAATATGAACAGTTTGAGTTTCGAGCTTCTCTTTTATCCTTTGTCGATTGAATAAATTGTGTTGAATACAGATTTCCTCTATGAATTGCGAGGACGCAATTTTCATAAGAGGGGGAGTCTGTAACAACCCTGGTTGGAGAGTACCGTAAATATTAAATTATAATGAAGATTATAATTTAATATTGGAATTAATTGAATTTATTGGAAGAAAATGATGAATTATATTGTTTATTTGGAATAAACAATATAATACGAATAAATTTTGGGAGAACAATATAAAATAAGGTTTATTTCAAATTAAATGATTGAAGCAAATTTAAGATGAAGGAAAGATGAAGTAAACAACTTAATTGTGATCTTTGAGTTGGAAATTATCATTGATGGAATTTAGTAGGAGCATTAAAGGAATATTGGCAATTTATTCCAATATTCTCCTTTTATTGTAAAATAAAAGGGAAAATAAAAGTAGAAAGATTTCATTGTATTAATAGTAATAAACATATGTGTGAGATAAACTTGTTCCTTTATTTCATGAATTTTGAATATAGAGATGCAACTATATTCAATTAACATGTACGATTTGGCGATAATGTAATTTATTGTCAAATTGCATCTTTTCTTTGTTAAATACAAAGAAAATTGTTAAATAATTGTTTAATCATCATATGCATAATGAATTTGAATTTTTGGGCTAATGAATTGTAACAAAATAAATTAATCACTCCATTTCGATGGTTGGAGTGGTTTGGAATAATTAATGGAATTTGGTTTGGGTTGGGGAAATCATATTGGTAATTTTAAAACCAATAATACATTTTATTGTAAAATAAAATGTGGGGAATAAGAAGAAAAAAAAATAATCTTCTTTGAGTATGAAAAAATGATGGACATGAGTAAAATAAAGTTTCTACTTTATTTCATGAATTTGAATGTAGTTAATTGACTACATTTGATTAAATTGATAATTTGTACAATATTGTGCTTGTTTGCCAATATTGTCATTTTATTAATTAAATATATATATAAGAATGAGTTAATAAAATAATTAATCATGATAACTATGATTAAAAATGTGATAAATAATTTAATAATGTCTAAACCTATATTTGTTTTGTTTTGGGTACATAATATCTTTTTATTTAACCAATTGCATTAAATTTGCAATTTATTTTGCAATTATGGGAAAATTGGATAAATTGAGTAATAAATGGAAATTTAATAACAAATTTGTTAAAACTTATGTTTTGATAATTTTATTAAAAACTAGATGACATAACGAATCCAACGCATCCAAAATCATTAAAAACGGATTAAAAATGTAGAAGTTATGAAGATTTAAGCATTGTATAAGTGTAAATAAACTTAAACAAATTTTTGCCTAAGTAAAATTAATATGGGTCATTGGGTTAAGCCCAAACCCAATATCCACTAGAGAAACTTCTAGAGCCAGGAAAGAAGTACATACACTTCTTCCTCCTTCAGCTCATTTGAGAAAAGAAACCCTAGAAGCTCAAAAATTAGAAACAATGGCCGTCATCTCAAACCCTAGCCATAATTAATAAAATTCTTTGCTAAATCAATAGAAATTTGGATCTAATTCAACAAGAAGGTAATCTCCATCCTTCTCTATCTTGAATTTGAGGAGAAATCCATATTTGTTTATTGTAATTCTTGTTTTGTAATTTATCTTCTCTTGCATGCCTATTTTCAACAATCATAGGTCCGGCAAAGGCAAATTCGAGTTGAAAGCTTCCATCTTCAAGCCTAAATCATCATCTTTTTACTGCTAATAGGTAAGCTAAGGCTTATAGCAACTGTAAACGAATAAATTTCAGCAGCAAATAATCTTTTGCTTGAAATATTTGGTTAAATATGTTGAATTTTACCTCTGTTCTATATTGATTGGTGCTGAAAATGCCCTGTCTTGTTTTACTCATATCTGGCTCGTCCGGTATCGGATTGACGCCAATCTTTTTTCAGATTGTAGAGGACTGATTAGGGTTTGTTTATTTTAAATTTCATTGGGTTCTGAGTCCGTTTGGACCTTCTTAGTTGCTGTCAAAAATGAAAATCCGAGAGGGACTAAGCCCAGAATATTCTAGTGGCTGGTTAGTGTTTTCACCGTAACTTTTGTGTTTCTTATCGGAATTTTGATTTCTTGGATGTTCTGAAATCCTTGTGAAATATCCCACAACTTTCATGTTTTCGGTTTTGACTGATTTTGAAGTCTACATAGTGGAAAATTGGTATTTTCATCGCTGGCCTGTGTTGACAGGCAGCGCAAATAATTTCTTTCTTAGTAGTATTTTGATCATAACTTCTTCGTTACTCATCGGAATATCAAAATTTATGAAGTTTTGGAAACCTGAGGCTGTTGGCTACAATTTTTGTATTTTTTATTTTGTAGAATTTCAAAGTTTGCATGGTGGAAAATTGATGTTTTCAATGTTGGCCTGTTATGAACTGCCCCAACATTGATGTACTTGTTCGACTTTGATGATTTCATTTGCATGCTTTTGCAAGAATTTTACTACGAAATTTGATGCTAACATTTGATTCTTTTTTCCAGCAATGGACTAGTAAATTTAGAATGTGACTTGAATTCAAATTGGTTTTAAATACGATTTAAATTTTGAATATCGGTTTTTACCGATTAAATTGCAAATTGATGTTTTTCTGAGTTTTAAAAATCCGAATAAATTGCATAAAATCTTCTAAAATCATGGGTTGAGCAAT
This sequence comes from Allium cepa, assembly GCA_030765085.1. Classification (NCBI taxonomy): domain Eukaryota; kingdom Viridiplantae; phylum Streptophyta; class Magnoliopsida; order Asparagales; family Amaryllidaceae; genus Allium; species Allium cepa. The sequence continues at coordinate 835,970,197 of CM060941.1, forward strand.
AAATGTTTTTATACATTTTTAAAGGTTTTTAAACAATTATTCTTTATTTTCTAGGCTTTCAAAAATCATTAAAATTCTTTAAATGATGGGTTTTCACTCATAATCCTTTAGATAAATTTCTATAAATTGGTTTAAAATCCCGTTTTCTCTAGTAAAATATATTATAATTAATTTTATTTACTTTAATTACTTTTATGCTTTTTCGGACATATAAGGAAACAAATTAAAAGATTTAGTAAATCCGTGAGGTATGGGACTTGAGTATTTACTTTTTCGGTTAAATTCGGACTTGTACTATCGAAACGACATTGAGAAATCTTTTTGATTTACTCCTTGGGATTTACCACTTTGTGGTCTGGGATAGAGTGTTATATTAGTCTTTTAGACTAATAACTTTAGTCTAATATTTCGTATTCGGAAGCATATACGACATGAGACTATCTTGGGAAAAACACTATTGCCGATGATATGAGGCAATTGTTTTATATGAGATTTTCTGAGATTTATAATTTTATGGAATTTTCCACTTGTCAATGAGATAAGACAGGTTAGATATTATATGCCTTACGCCAATGACATGAGGCAATTCTTTGAGATTTTGATGCATTTGTTAGTGTGGCATCGACTAGCGGCTAGAAAACCGCTGAGTGAGGACGTACGGTATGGGACGTACGTAACCACTTTTCGGGTTACTATCCGAGAGTTTCTGACACATTCTGGGAATTACTAGTGCTATGACCTTTGGGTCATCTGAGAATTTGGGAATCTGAGAATCTGGGAAATTAAGAATCTGGGAAAGTGTGACTTCGGTCGCCTTAGAGATTCATGTGGGTGCCTAACTATATTACTAGCACTAGTCTGAGAACTTTAGCACGTGCAACATGCTTTAGCATGTAATTATTGGCCAATCTGAGATTTATTTTATGAGTTAAGAAAATTTTGATTTCACCATATTTTGATGTGTTTACTTAGCCTTATAGAGATGAATAAGGCGAAATATGAGTTTTTGAGGATTTTGGTGATTTCAATTTTATGGTTTTATACTTGGGTTTCATTTACTACTTTGAGAAGTTTATTTATTCATGTATCATATTTGGATGTTTTCTTTATATGCATGAATCCACTAGTATTAACCCAAGTAAGTGTAGAATTATACCATCTTAGAGATAGACAGTTCTTGATATCAACCTTAGTCATTCTTATCAATTATTGGTCCCTTGATGTATGTTTCCCCTTATACCTTATCGTATTTCCTCTCTAACGATAAGATTCAGTTGCCTGACCCGTGTGTTTTCACTCGGGTCAGACCGAGTTGTTTCAGGTATAATCTATTGGGCTTAGCTTGAAGTTGATGTTGGATATCAGCTCTTCTTTCTCTTGAGTAGTTTATTTCTTCTGCATACTCTGATGTTTTTACATTTGATTCGATGTATACGGTGTGGTCGTATACCACCTTTATTGTATTCATATTGTATTGTACTGAACGTGTATCAGTGTATATGTATATATATATATATATATATATATATGATGTTGGTTACTGTTCTGTGATGTGATTTACATTCAGTTATTGTATTTTGTTCTGATAGATCCGTTTGCCACCTATAGTTTTGGATTAAGCATTTACTGGGTATGTCGATCCACTTGAGTTGAAAAATTATAATGCATTTATCGACGTATTCAATGGATGTTTAAGACAAAATTATAGATGGTCGCCCTTAACCAGCCCTATTCTCCGCTTTAGTAGACAGAAGTACTCATTAATTCTCTTTACTAAGGTGGGTCTCGGGGTGGGGCGTTACAATCTGCCTATAAACTCATTCCCCTCTACCCATTTGTTCTCTGCATCGATCCAATTCTCTGCTCCTTCTCGTGAATCTATCAGGTAAATAGTTATAGTATTGTTCTTTTCTTTCGGTTCAGATATTTTTCTCCCTTTCTCTTTCTCGAAATTTTGTCCTACCTGTGCCTTGCTCGGCCATTTCCATTGTTATGCCATGCATAAGATGTCTGTACATTCATCCCTATGCTGAGATATAGGCTAGTCTTGTGCATATCAGAGGGTGAAGCAGTAGATTGGTGGGAGAAACTGAGTGTTATGAGGAATGGTTGAAATTTTATACAATAGTGATAAGTTGCATTTAGGAAGTTTAGATTCAGTGACAATATAAGAAATAGCCTTGTATTGAACCTGTTGATTTTCAAACTGCATATAGTGATCAGTAGGCCTTTTTCATGTTGAGGGATGTGGGGTGAAGTAACACTGATATAAAGATGAGTGTAGATATAGGTTGAGTTTTGCATGCATTTTGTAGTTGTAGGCTAGTGAGTTTTAGCCAAGAACCTGGATATGATATTTAATGTATGGGAAGAACTTTGGTTGATTTGTTTAAGATTTTCCAGGATTTGATTTAGTTAGTAGTGGAAAAAAAATTACATTTTTTTATATTATATTATATATATTATATTCTTTAAGGGAGTTAACTTGCATTTGTGTTGAGTAGTCTGCATACATTTATGTTGGGTTTAGGGGAGTCTTTCAGTTGCCTTTATATAAGAAAGGGGTTGTCTGTTTGTAGGGGAGAGGAGTCATGTTCTTTATTTTATTTTATTTTTTTTCTTTTCTGAGATTGAAGATCTGGACAGGAGTATTGATGCATAACTGAAGTGAAATGTTGATGCTACTAGGAAATAGGGGTCAGTGAGTGTGAGATTTGTGTTTCCAATAATTTTTGAAAAAGAGATGGCTGGAAGTTTCTTTGCATTTTTTCGAAGAAATTTCAGTATTGGCTCGAAGCATGTGAGCTTGAGACGTGGGGAAGACTCGAAGTAGGTGGGTTTTGGCTCGGGTAAATGAGTTTAGTGGATACCTGTTACAGAGGAGTTGGGAGGTACTTGAAATTGAATAAGTGCGAAGCTTTGAAAAAAAAAAAAAAGAAAAGAAAAGAAGAAAAGAAAAAGAAAACTGAAAAGATGGGAAGGGAAGGCTGCACAAAATTTTGGCCGTGTGCATGAATATAGAGTGGTGCACGTACGTGCATATATCCATATCACGTTCATGAAGAAAATTTGGTGCACGTGTATTCGTGTTCAACTTTTGCCGTAGTTGTTTAGGAAAAATTTTGGTCGTAAAATTTTAGCACGGTTCACAGTTTTGGGTATGTTTTGGTCACGTTACACGGTGAAGTGGTCGAGCAAAGCAAACATATTCTTGTTCTATTCTTAATTTTCCTTGACCATAAATTCTTAAGTCGCGTTTCAATATTTGAATTTTTCTAGATTTGAATCTAGGCGACGTCCGAGAATCTTTATCGTTACCCTCTGTCGGTCTGTACCGGTGAACTGTCATTTTTGAAATTCAAAATTTTCTGCAAAAAATTCAGGTGAGTATTTCTCACCAGACATACGTATTTATATTTGGTAAATTATTGCAAGTGTATGTGTAAAATTGTATTTCACTATTATCTGTCTGTAATGTAATATAGAATGATGGACCCCATTTAAATTGACACCTCATCAGTATTATCTGTTATATTATTTCTGCAGTTATGTTATTGTTTATTTACTGCTTAAATCATCACTGCAAGTTCCCTGTTATTATAGATGGTATGGGCTGAAATGATAGGCCTAATTGATTATTATTGTTCACTTGTTCTGTTAACTGCTGTAAATTGTCTTGGGATTGCGGGTTCGAAATGATAGAACCCGGAGTTGTGTAAATATCGGATTGAAATGATATAAATCCGTTTCACTTGACCTAGGCTAGAAAATCTTATACAGGCCCGTAGTTTATATATTATTTTCTGAAATTATTTTAAATTATTTAAATTTAGAAATTTGATGATATTCTAATTTAAATTATATAAAGGATTTTTATGAGATTTACAATGATTTAAAAGGGGTTAAATAAATAAATGTTGAGTTAAAATTTTGGAATATAACTTGTTTAGAAATTCTATATTTTTGGAAAGGTAAAGATTTCAATACAGAAATAATAAATAATAAGTTATATTTGAAATTTGATGTTTAGCTAAAAGTCTACTACAGCATTTAATTGCTGTCTTTTGAAACTTGACTATTTTAAACCCATACTTTAGATAGCATTTCCTAGATGCTGTAGAAGTGAAATTGATTTAAAATTTATTTATTTAAAATTTCATCTCTATTTTGGGAATACGTTAAGATTTGGAATTTAAATATGAAATTGCTAATAAAGTAAGAAATTGAGTTTGGAAAGATTTAAAAGAAGAAAATTGATTTCTATTCTTTTGATAAAAGAAATAAATTCCAGATTTAATTGAATAAATTGAAATGGTATATCTTCAAAGGAAATGTTTTAAATCAAGGATTTGAAATTAAAGGTATTTGAAATATATATATTGATTTGAAAAATATAAAAATACCATTTTTCAAACTATAACCACGGGTTATAATAACGTTTGGTTGGCAAAGAGACCGGGATCGGATATGGGCATACTCTCTGTCGATACCGAAAACCACTTTGACTAACCGTGTACGCGGTGGAGATTCCAGAATGAAGTAGGTTGGTGGTGACGGTTTCTTGAAAGGTATATACGTGGACCCGACTCCCGTGAGTTGGCATAAGGTGGCTAAAACAGGAGCGATTCTCGGATTAATGAGGTAGCTCCTCTGATCGAACGCACTTCTTCGTATGCCATTCTATTACTCTTGTGATTGTTTGGTGCGCACCTTTGATTTGGGAGTATTGTTCGAGGTGGGCGGTAACTGCGGCTACGCGTTTCCACCGGTCCGGATAGCAATTGGTATATCTACCCTGGCATTGCCTAGTTGTGCCGTGTCACCTACCCTAGCGAGCCTCCTACGAGTTTCTATTTGTGTCGTACCTATGGAGTATCCTCTGGTAGCCTCCCGATCAGGAGGTATTACGGTACTGTATAGACTATTGGCATTATTTGTGTTAAGGGGAATATTGGGTCACTCCTTAACGCTATTTAAAAGTATGTTTACTTTACTATAGACACTATTATAATAGCGCAATATACTACATAGTAAATAGTTTAACGGATCCTTAGAGGATGGGCGATCCCAAGCATCCTTTAAGTTACTTGCTCTTTATTACAGTACACTTGATTTAGCTTACATTATATAAGTATGTATGTCCTGACTCGAGTGTTTTGTTTTATTGTACGCTCGGGTCAGCCTGAGTTGCAGCTTCAGCTTTCTTTCCGGAGCTAGGACCACTCATAGATCTCTCTTGCTAATTGGAAGCTTTTTCAGCTTTATCTATTTTGTAATTCAAGACATTTGAAGACTTTATATTTGCTTATGGCTTAAAATTGTATTGAAGTTTATGAACAACGTATTTCTATTTGGTAAAAGTTTTCAGTGGATTCATGAACCACTGTGTTATTTTATGTTCCGCTGTGAGATTCTGATATCTGTGTCTGTGATTCTGTGTATTTGGTTTCATTTGTTCCTTAGCTATATTTACAACCTATTGTTTTGAACTATTCCAGCTCGACAATTTTTAAGTTTTGTCGAATTCGAATGGTACAAAATAGTGGGTCGTTACAGTTGGTATCAGAGCTTTGGTTTAAACCACAGCCTAAGGAACGAAAACTCATTAGAGATAGGGTAGCAATACTCTAGAATGAGTGAAGTCAAATTCCAGAATCTTTTCCTTATGAGAGAACGTATTTTAAAGTATAAAATGATTTTCAAAGGGTTTTTAAGAAGTATTTTGATAAAAATAAAACTTCCTGTTTTTTTTAAATATATTTTCCAGCTATTTCTTCTTTCTCTCCATCGTTATATTCAAGCCTTTGTTAAAAGCTTGTCCAAGTTAAGCTGTATCTTATCCTAGAATATCTTGACCTCTATGTCTGGGATTCGACGCTTTCGATCTTCTACTCGGAGGCGATTGGTTAAATAGGCATGGTGCAGAAATCTCTTGTAGTTCTCGTACTGTTGCTCTTAAAGATGATTTAGGGAATCCATTAGAGATCCAGTGTGACTTACCTCAGGAGTTCGCTGGTAGTTTCATCTATCCTCTCGACACTTTTCCGGATGATATCCATTCAACCCCTGTAGTCAAACTTTTCCCGACATATTTGGTGAAGTCACTTCTTTACCAAAGCGGGAAATTTATTCCGTATCAATCTTATCCCTGGAGCAACGGTTTTCTCTCAGCTTGATCTAGCCACAGGTTTCCATCAGCTTAGAAATTGCTAAGGAAACCATACCCAAACTACTTTCCGAACTGAGAATGGTTTCTTTGAATGGCTAGTTATGCCTTTTGGCTTGACTAATGCCCCTGCTTTCTTTATAGACTTGATGAATCGCGTTTTTCGCGGTGTGCTCAATAAATTTGTCCTAGTCTTTATTGATGACATCCTCGTTGAAAATTTATTCCTATACTCGAAAGAAAATCTAATATTATATATATAAGTATAATTTTCAGAATTTAACTAGTTGTTTAGAGATAATAATGTTTGATCTTATTTATAGTTTTGTAAACCATTGGTTTTGTCTTAATGAATAATTGAACTATAAAACATGGTTATAAATTTATTTGGAAACAGAAATGGATTTAAAACAAGAATTTAAGAATTTAATATCTGATAGTTTCAAACCTTGTGCTTAAAGTCTTAAAAGGATATATTATTATTTAAATTATTTTCGAATATAAATTTGTTTCCAAAGAATTTTAAAAGTTTTAAAAAATTAGTGCTCTTCTCTTTGTCGCTGGAAAATAATTTCGGTGATGACTACAACATCATCGACATTCATTTTCGAGTATCAAAGTAAAAAGACCACGTTGTAGTTTTGTTTCAAAAATTTAATTGATTTGAATTTCTAAATATGACTTAATTTATAATATATATAGATATATGATTTAAATTTGATTTGACATATACTATATGTATGTATTTATTTATCTCTAAAGGGTTTGAAGTTAATTGGAAATTTAATTCATAAATTTATGTTAAAAGGGTGATTCTAATGATAAAATAAAGTCAAATTTTGAATGAATATTTAAACTTGAATAATAAAATTGGAAAAATTTTACTTGTATAATTGCATGCCAATATAACTTACCTAAATCATTCAGAAATTAACTATGTAATTGGAAAATGTATAATATAAAAGGATTTTATAAATAAAAATTTGAGTGGTTATAATAAATGTTATACACTTAAAGTTTCAGTTACAACAAGACAAATAGAGGTAAATAGAAATAAAATAATAATTGAATAATATACAATATCAAATGGTGTTAAAGGAAATTTAGAAATATATTGGAATAGTTATATTAAATATAATCTACTTAATATGTGCGATAAGATATATTAAGCAGAATATATTTAATAATAATCTGGAATAAAGAAAATTAAATTTGTTGAATAAGATAATTAATTTGGAAATAGTTAAGATTGATTTAACTTCTGTAAAAAATCAAATGAATTAAATCAATTATTGAATATTAATTAATTTAAATTGAATTTATATGGTTTAGATATTGAGAAAAATATTTGACATAGATGAGAAAATATTGAGAAAAATAAATTTAATTATAGTTTGGAATAAAGAAGAAATTAAATGGGGAATTTAGTTTATTTTGGGAAATGGTAAATGTACTTTAAAAAAATCAAGTTAAATTACCATTTCAAATTTGGACTAAAATTAAACATTTCAAATTAGAATGTTATAATACCTTGTGAAAAATTTGGAAAAAAAAAAATTTTGAATGATTTTTTTTAGTGTAGGGATATTATACAAGTAAATATGTAAATAAATAAATGTTAAAATTTTAAGTATAAATAGATGAAATCAAAGATTAATTTAAAATTGAATTTTATTGTTTAGATTAATGATTCTAAATTTAGGTTTCAATTTAGTTTTCTTTCAGGTTGTTTCTATACCCCTACCTTCTTCCTTTTCGAGGACGAAAAGTTCTGAGTGGGGGAGAGTGTAATAGCCCAATTTTTTTTTTTACAAGTATTTTTCACTTGTATTTTTAAAAAAAAAACCTTGGGGTTTATTTAAAGTGAAAAATAAATTTTAGGATTAACTAATAAGATCTCTGGAAAAATCAAGTTTTAATTAAGAAAACATTTATAGCTTAGGTGGTTAAGACATCTGGGCTATTCACGACAGGTCACGAGTTCGAGTCTCGGCATGGTCAGAATTTCTAATTTTTTGTATATAAATGAACTGGGTAATTACGCGTTAAAAAGGGCGCGTAAATTTAGGGAATAAGTACCGTATATATATAAGATATGAAGAATGTAAACCAATTTGAATTTTAGTTAAGTATTAATTTTGTAGAATTTAGTGTATTTATAAACTGTTAAATATCGCGTTTAAAAGGACGCGTAAAATTTATGGTAAGTAATGTAATAAAACGTATAAAATTTAAAACGTTATTTTATATATATATTTTTGATGTTTTGTATTACGTCAGTTTGACGTACTTTTAAAATCATATATAAACACCTTTATGGATTAAAACATCAGTTAGTGATTTTTAAGACGAACGTTACTTTTGGTTGTAACTGACAGTTTTGGTTTTAAATAAAAGGTGTATATACGTTTCCATTTCCAAAAGCTTTGAAAAATTCTTGCCGTCATTTAATTAATCAAACTAAAAATATATATATATATATATATATATATCAATTCTCATATAATTGGAACGGTTCATATTTTGCCATTCCTCTGATCACGAAACCTTATCTGCCTAAATCTTCAATCACACATATAAAGAAGCTGGAAGGGATATCAACGCATGCTTTGAAATGTCCAAAGAGATTTAATACTTGTTGCATGTTCAGTTCAAAGCCAATTTATTTGTTTACCGTTATTCCTAAAATCACGCAACTGTTTATTGGTAACAAATGTTGAAATCAAAAGTTTTGTATGTCTGGAAATAAAGCATGCATCTATGAAACATTCAATCAAATTTCTTGCCGTTCTTTGGTTCAATCAACATTTAATGCTTGCCAACATTTACGTAAGAAACTCCCTGCTTTTATCAATCAATTGGGCAAGTTTGAAATCTTAACATACCTGACCGTGAGAAATATTTTATCCACCTCATTTATAACTGTGTATTTCTTTTCGCCATTCAAATAAAAAGATTTATTTCCCACTTCTCATTTTCATTTGCGTTTAAAAATAAATTATATATAAGTTTTCTCTCTCCTTAATTCTTACTTTTTATTTGCCTAGCCTCTTTATTATTTTCCTATGTCTATCTCTTGACATTTATTTCTTTATTTTTCTAGATCTTATTTTATCTATTAAATATTTCTTATGTACATCTTTATTTAATAGCTTGTGTAACAACCCTAGTTTTAACAATTTATTTTATTTTAATTATTCAAATTTGAAATAATATTCTTATAGATTAGGTTTAACAATATGGTTAAATATTTGATTTGGAGATATATTTTATAAAATTTTGTATGCCAATAAAATTAAATAATAACTGTAAAATTTTAAGCTATTTTTGAACTGTTAAATTTCGCGTTTGGAAGACGCGTCAATTATAGGGTATAAGTGACGTAATAAAACGTGTGTTTTCAAAACGATATTTTCACACAAATTTTTGATGTTTTAGTTTGCGTCTGTTTAACGTAGTGTAAAAATCATATTTTCATATATTTTTGAAGAAAAATATCAGTCAGTGTTTTAAAAAGCAAATGTTACCTTGTTTTAATTGACAATTTGACTTTACACATATTGTATACGTTTCCATTTCAACTGCCTACATAAATTTGCCTTTTCATTTTGATATCAAACTAGAAAAATATCAAATCAAAATACATAAAACTGAAATAAATTCAACAAGTAGTAACGTACAAAATTTAAGCTAGACGTGTGAAACCTAACTGTCACTTTAAAGAAATCAACATGCACATCAATTCCTTTCCTCTGCCTCTATCTCATCAATTATCAACCTATAATCACGCAAGTTTTAATTTATAAGAATGTGTGTATTAACCCTGCCTTCATCACACAAACTTAATTATAGGGTAACATTAAAAACCTTATTCTCTCTGATGATTTCCTTTTTACTTAAATGCATGCAATTAAAGCTTGAAACCATACACACCATTTCTCTTCCTTTAGCCTCTGTTCTCATCAGTATATATCAATTCAAATCCTTGAATCAAGTACGTAACTCACGCAGGAAATAAAATCTAGTTTATAAACATCAACAAGTTTTCAAAAAAAATAAAATCCTCTCGGCCTTCTCTTTATGCCTACTTTCCATTAATCATGCCAGAAGATCGATGCTTGCAATATTCTTTTGTAACTGATGGGAAGAATTCTCGTCCATATCAATAGCATTTATATCAATAGAAACTGACACGTTATTTTTCTCATCTGCCTATAAACTCATTCCCCTCTACCCATTTGTTCTCTGCATCGATCCAATTCTCTGCTCCTTCTCGTGAATCTATCAGGTAAATAGTTATAGTATTGTTCTTTTCTTTCGGTTCAGATATTTTTCTCCCTTTCTCTTTCTCGAAATTTTGTCCTACCTGTGCCTTGCTCGGCCATTTCCATTGTTATGCCATGCATAAGATGTCTGTACATTCATCCCTATGCTGAGATATAGGCTAGTCTTGTGCATATCAGAGGGTGAAGCAGTAGATTGGTGGGAGAAACTGAGTGTTATGAGGAATGGTTGAAATTTTATACAATAGTGATAAGTTGCATTTAGGAAGTTTAGATTCAGTGACAATATAAGAAATAGCCTTGTATTGAACCTGTTGATTTTCAAACTGCATATAGTGATCAGTAGGCCTTTTTCATGTTGAGGGATGTGGGGTGAAGTAACACTGATATAAAGATGAGTGTAGATATAGGTTGAGTTTTGCATGCATTTTGTAGTTGTAGGCTAGTGAGTTTTAGCCAAGAACCTGGATATGATATTTAATGTATGGGAAGGACTTTGGTTGATTTGTTTAAGATTTTCCAGGATTTGATTTAGTTAGTAGTGGAAAAAAAAATTACATTTTTTTATATTATATTATATATATTATATTCTTTAAGGGAGTTAACTTGCATTTGTGTTGAGTAGTCTGCATCATTTATGTTGGGTTTAGGGGAGTCTTTCAGTTGCCTTTATATAAGAAAGGGGTTGTCTGTTTGTAGGGGAGAGGAGTCATGTTCTTTATTTTATTTTATTTTTCTTTCTTTTCTGAGATTGAAGATCTGGACAGGAGTATTGATGCATAACTGAAGTGAAATGTTGATGCTACTAGGAAATAGGGGTCAGTGAGTGTGAGATTTGTGTTTCCAATAATTTTTGAAAAAGAGATGGCTGGAAGTTTCTTTGCATTTTTTCGAAGAAATTTCAGTATTGGCTCGAAGCATGTGAGCTTGAGACGTGGGGAAGACTCGAAGTAGGTGGGTTTTGGCTCGGGTAAATGAGTTTAGTGGATACCTGTTACAGAGGAGTTGGGAGGTACTTGAAATTGAATAAGTGCGAAGCTTTGAAAAAAAAAAAAAAAAAGAAAAAAAAAAAGAAAAAAAAAAGAAGAAAAGAAAAAGAAAACTGAAAAGATGGGAAGGGAAGGCTGCACAAAATTTTGGCCGTGTGCATGAATATAGAGTGGTGCACGTACGTGCATATATCCATATCACGTTCATGAAGAAAATTTGGTGCACGTGTATTCGTGTTCAACTTTTGCCGTAGTTGTTTAGGAAAAATTTTGGTCGTAAAATTTTAGCACGGTTCACAGTTTTGGGTATGTTTTGGTCACGTTACACGGTGAAGTGGTCGAGCAAAGCAAACATATTCTTGTTCTATTCTTAATTTTCCTTAACCATAAATTCTTAAGTCGCGTTTCAATATTTGAATTTTTCTAGATTTGAATCTAGGCGACGTCCGAGAATCTTTATCGTTACCCTCTGTCGGTCTGTACCGGTGAACTGTCATTTTTGAAATTCAAAATTTTCTGCAAAAAATTCAGGTGAGTATTTCTCACCAGACATACGTATTTATATTTGGTAAATTATTGCAAGTGTATGTGTAAAATTGTATTTCACTATTATCTGTCTGTAATGTAATATAGAATGATGGACCCCATTTAAATTGACACCTCATCAGTATTATCTGTTATATTATTTCTGCAGTTATGTTATTGTTTATTTACTGCTTAAATCACCACTGCAAGTTCCCTGTTATTATAGATGGTATGGGCTGAAATGATAGGCCTAATTGATTATTATTGTTCACTTGTTCTGTTAACTGCTGTAAATTGTCTTGGGATTGCGGGTTCGAAATGATAGAACCCGGAGTTGTGTAAATATCAGATTGAAATGATATAAATCCGTTTCACTTGACCTAGGCTAGAAAATCTTATACAGGCCCGTGGTTTATATATTATTTTCTCAAATTATTTTAAATTATTTAAATTTAGAAATTTGATGATATTCTAATTTAAATTATATAAAGGATTTTTATGAGATTTACAATGATTTAAAAGGGGTTAAATAAATAAATGTTGAGTTAAAATTTTGGAATATAACTTGTTTAGAAATTCTATATTTTTGGAAAGGTAAAGATTTCAATACAGAAATAATAAATAATAAGTTATATTTGAAATTTGATGTTTAGCTAAAAGTCTACTACAGCATTTAATTGCTGTCTTTTGAAACTTGACTATTTTAAACCCATACTTTAGATAGCATTTCCTAGATGCTGTAGAAGTGAAATTGATTTAAAATTTATTTATTTAAAATTTCATCTCTATTTTGGGAATACGTTAAGATTTGGAATTTAAATATGAAATTGCTAATAAAGTAAGAAATTGAGTTTGGAAAGATTTAAAAGAAGAAAATTGATTTCTATTCTTTTGATAAAAGAAATAAATTCCAGATTTAATTGAATAAATTGAAATGGTATATCTTCAAAGGAAATGTTTTAAATCAAGGATTTGAAATTAAAGGTATTTGAAATATATATATTGATTTGAAAAATATAAAAATACCATTTTTCAAACTATAACCACGGGTTATAGTAACGTTTGGTTGGCAAAGAGACCGGGATCGGATATGGGCATACTCTCTGTCGATACCGAAAACCACTTTGACTAACCGTGTACGCGGTGGAGATTCCAGAATGAAGTAGGTTAGTGGTGACGGTTTCTTGAAAGGTATATACGTGGACCCGACTCCCGTGAGTTGGCATAAGGTGGCTAAAACAGGAGCGATTCTCGGATTAATGAGGTAGCTCCTCTGATCGAACGCACTTCTTCGTATGCCATTCTATTACTCTTGTGATTGTTTGGTGCGCACCTTTGATTTGGGAGTGTTGTTCGAGGTGGGCGGTAACTGCGGCTACGCGTTTCCACCGGTCCGGATAGCAATTGGTATATCTACCCTGGCATTGCCTAGTTGTGCCGTGTCACCTACCCTAGCGAGCCTCCTACGAGTTTCTATTTGTGTCGTACCTATGGAGTATCCTCTGGTAGCCTCCCGATCAGGAGGTATTACGGTACTGTATAGACTATTGGCATTATTTGTGTTAAGGGGAATATTGGGTCACTCCTTAACGCTATTTAAAAGTATGTTTACTTTACTATAGACACTATTATAATAGCGCAATATACTACATAGTAAATAGTTTAACGGATACTTAGAGGATGGGCGATCCCAAGCATCCTTTAAGTTACTTGCTCTTTATTACAGTACACTTGATTTAGCTTACATTATATAAGTATGTATGTCCTGACTCGAGTGTTTTGTTTTATTGTACGCTCGGGTCAGCCTGAGTTGCAGCTTCAGCTTTCTTTCCGGAGCTAGGACCACTCATAGATCTCTCTTGCTAATTGGAAGCTTTTTCAGCTTTATCTATTTTGTAATTCAAGACATTTGAAGACTTTATATTTGCTTATGGCTTAAAATTGTATTGAAGTTTATGAACAACGTATTTCTATTTGGTAAAAGTTTTCAGTGGATTCATGAACCACTGTGTTATTTTATGTTCCGCTGTGAGATTCTGATATCTGTGTCTGTGATTCTGTGTATTTGGTTTCATTTGTTCCTTAGCTATATTTACAACCTATTGTTTTGAACTATTCCAGCTCGACAATTTTTAAGTTTTGTCGAATTCGAATGGTACAAAATAGTGGGTCGTTACATTATTTTTGTGACTCTTTAATGGGATAATCTTTAAATATAAGTTGGTTTTAAAGGGGAGGTGTTATTTGTGAAATTATGTGTAATAAAAAGAATCATATGTTTATTTATTTAAAATGTTTGGTAGGTAAAAAAAATTGATTTCAGAGATGATAAACTATTATTCGGTAAGTAATGTATAATACCTGTTTGTATCCAATAGTGCATAAATATGTTTAAATCACTGTTTGATAGGAAATAATTTTTCTATTTCTCATTTCATTTATTTAGTCCATTTTGATATTCATCTTTGTAATCAACTGAAATTGATGTAATTGAATAATCTCAATTAATAAGAGAGATAACATTAAATTGTAAGTTTATAAGTGTAATTAAACGTAGCTTATGTTGTGTGAAAATATAAGAAAAGTTTGACTTAGTGAAAAGATGAACGTTTATATCAAATAAAATGAACATTTCATTTGTGAATGTAGGCTTAATTTCATTAGAGTAAAGAATGGAATGATTTGCAAAAATGAAGAAGAAATATATATTTATTTGAACACTATTTTAGCATACATATTGATTTCAAGAATAGGAGTATAATTTAAGTAAGTTATTTATTACTGTGGTGTAGAACAACAAATTTATAAACATGTGTAAATGACTTAAGGAAACAATTAACTATTTTTCATCCATTTTGGTTTATCTATTTTGAAATTTAACTTTGTAATTAAGTGCAATTAATGTAATGGAATGATTCCGATTAAAAGGAAAGAAAACGTTGATTGCAATTAATAGATTAATAAAAGAAACGTATATTTTGTGTTAAACAGAAATGGTGCTTTAATGCAAATAAAAGAATTGAACGTTCTTATTTTTAAGATAAGTATAATTTTATTAATTGTCGGTAGAAATTTTTTTATATGTGTACAAATTGATTATTATTTGAGTGAATGAAATTAATTGTGTTATGTTTCGAAAGAAATTGAATTTCAAAATGTGTATGTGGTCCTTTCATTTCTTTTTTTATTTATTGCATGTATATTCTAAAATAGTTACCACTTTATTAACACTTGGTCCGTTCATTTCTCCTTCGGTTAATACCTAAGCCTAAGCTTTTAGGCTATATTTAATTCTTTCCATCTCATTTTTGGTTACAAAAATTTTAATTTTTTTCTTTCCTTTGCTTTGCAAATTTTCTCATTCCTAGATACATTTCCTTATGCATTATCAATGCCTAAAGCATTTAAAACTAAATGTGCATTTTGTCCCTCCAACTTTATTTCCTTATTATTAAATAATCTAAAATTTTATTTCTTCATTTGCATTTTAATTGTTCTATCACCTCATACCCATGTAGTTCACATCTTTCAATACTAAGTTTTGGGCTGTTCATATTTTACTTTATTTTAATTCCTAGTTTGTTTATATATACCTTATTAGCTATTCATTTGTTTCCATCTTCATTCCTTTAGTCATATTTCATTTTCTAATCTCATCTTCTGTAGCTTCATTTCTCAAATAAAAATTCCAACTCATTTTTTTCTCTCTTCACCTTCCTCCTTCCGTTTTCATTTTTTTTTAATCTCCTTCTTCTCTTTTTTTTTTGCTTCATTTTTTATCTTTTTGTTTCTTCTTCTTCAAATCTTCTTCTTCTTTTTCAAAGCTTCCTTTTCTTTTTCAATTCTTCATCTTCTTTAAATTTTCTTCTTTTCCGAACGTTCTTCTTTTTTTTCCAAATCTTTTTCTTCAAATCCAGATCTATAACTTCTCTATCCCTTCCAAAACATTCTAAAAAAAGATTAAGATAGAAGGAAACAAATCAAAAGGAGGAAGTAGAAGCGGATCCAAATCCGACTAGAAAAGGGAAATCCAGAAGGTGAGTGTTTGAACTCACTCACGAAATACTAAAATTTTATTGCAAGTTAAACCAGGTCATATAGTGATAAATTTTTGATTGTTGGTTTGGAATATTTATTAATATTTAATTTGAATAGCTAAATTCCAATATGTGACGGATAATTATTACTGTGACATGTTGTTGAATTGGTTGATTTGTTAAATTGATTAATTTGAATGTTGATTGTATGTTGTGATGGATGCTATTGTGATTGAATGTATATTTGTTCATTTATTTGATATATCCTTTTTAACACCCTACAGTTTATTGTAATTATTTAAATTTTCATATTGATTATTTGCACACTGATTAAGGATGTAAAAACCATGAATTTTAAATATTTACATCAGAGGAAAATAGTATGTTTAGATTTACTATTTGAACCCTAAAAATCTTTTTGGGAAGTAAACCGTCGTTACCTTACTTGAAAGTTTTAAAAATTAAATTTTGAAACATTGGGAAGTTTCCAGAAAAGTGAATATTGAAACTTTGGAAAAAGAATTTATAAATCAAATTTCTCAAGCTATAAAATTTAACTACGAATTGTTCTGTAAATTTGAAATTTACTAGAATGGATCTATTGTGAAATCCATTTTATTTCGAATATGGAAACAATAACATTTCCAAAAATTTGAACCTTTAAAAATGTAATTATCTGCATTCCTTATTTCATCTACTTTTGATTTAATTTGCATAAGAATTTTAGTTCTGACTCGAGTGTATTATTTCCCTTTATGCTCGGATCAGCCTGAGTTTTTCAGTATTGAAGACTATTTTTGGTGGACGAAGACGAAGATTCAGTATATTATTATTATTTATTATTCCACTACATTCTGTGTTCCGCTGCATTATTTGGTTATTTATGATATATGTATAACTCTGATTTGAATTTGTAAAAGTGTAATCAAATGTTATTTGTAAAACAGCTTCATGAACTGTTTATATTTTTTCGTTCCGCTGCGAGATTCTGTATTTTTTTCTCTTTCCTTTTTTTTCTTATTTACCCCCATTAACAATCCACGTTTTTGAATGGTTTGATTCTGACATGTGCGGTTTATTGTCGATTTGAACCATCCAAAAAGGTGGGTTGGTACAGTTGGTATCAGAGCTTTGGTTTAGACATACCTTAGCCTGTTGGGGTTAACTCATTAGGGATATGGTAGTAATACCCTAGAATGATTTGTCTGGGTGTATATACGAGAGCGCGTATTTGTTAGTGTTATAAAATTGTTTTGTATAAATTTTGAAATGAAATTATTTTTCCTAATATTATATGATATATATAAAGGAATAATATTTTATGACTAATATAGTTATTTGTAATGTGTTTGATTTATGAAATGGTAATATTTAATTGTTATCATTTTTGTTGACTTATTGTATTTAATCAAATTATAAACATTGGTTAATTATTGTTGATTGAATTAATGGACTAAAAACTAGTCTAATAATGGTGTATTAAATAGAATAAAATGAATAATTAGGATATTTGTTTATGAAACTGAAATGTTGTTGTGAATTTTTTTGTTTGTTGGCACGTAGTTTCGACTATTGAAAAAAAAATGAAATATTTGGATATTTTGGATAATCAAACCTTTTGAATTAATACATGAGTGAAACTTGATAATTGGGTTGAATTATATAGTAGATAACTTTAATTTTAAAGCAAGTAAAATAAGGTCTAATTTGTTATATCTATGTTTAGCAAAGAATAGGATTGGGGTATACATTCTTAGCATGTAATGTAATAATATACAACTATGAACTTTAAGCTTTGGGATCTTTAAATTGAAATTGTGATTAAGGAAATGTTGTAAATGAGACTAAATTGGAAAAATATGTTTATAAACTTAATTAACATTTATGAAACATTTCATAAATAAATTGAAAGGTAAAGATGAAACTAAACAGAATAAGCAAATATGAATTAAAAATGAAATGATTTCAAATAAAGCCATGACTTGTGAATTGTTATCAAATAAATGGATGTTGCAATAAATAGTTATAAATAAAGTTGTGATAACTTTAAACTCGAACAATGTCTTATAAAAAGGAATTAAGTTTAATAAATTGGTTATAAACGTAAGAAATTCCTTATGAAATGATTTGTAAATAAATGTAGTATAAATGAGAAATTTTATATGTGACATGAATGTAATTTAAATTAAAGAAAAATATAAGCAATATTTATGAGAATGGATATATTAATGTTTATATCAAAAGGAGAAATTCTATGAAACAAATATGAAGTATGATTATATTCTATATATAAAAGAGAAAATGCTTTCTATGAGGATTATATACTTTCTTTTAAAAAAAACTAGAATTTGAAGTTTCGAAAAGATTTGAAATATTGAAAATTACATAAGAAATTGATTTTGATTTATATAAAAATAATTTATAACTGAAGGATTTTAAATTGAAAATTCGAGGAGTTGAATCACGGTATTTTGAAATTAGTTTTAATATTTTGAAAATATATAATAATATGATTCGAAAGTATTTTCCGAATAAGAAATGTTTCAAATGACTTCCAATGATTTCGAAGAATTTCAAAGAAGTTTTCAAGAAAATAGAAGTCCAGAACTCACTTATGTCGCTGGAAAATAATTTCGGTGATGAGTGCACGCATCATCGACATTAATTTTTGAGTTTCAGAGTGGGGGAGAGGCAGCCTTAATAGCTTTGCTATGCGAGTGACTTTGTGAAACCAATTTTGATTTCAAATTCCGAAGTATGATTTGATATTCGAAAGATATAGGTATATATATTTGAAATAATTTAAAGTAAGTCGGTTTTAAATCCTCGAGTTTTCGATTTGATTTATTATAACTCTATTTATAAAAAAAATTTGATTTACTGATTTGTTGCTGATCTCTAACTCTTGGATTTGAAATTTGATTTCATCGACTATTTTGAAGGTTCGAGCACTTCCAAATCAAGGTTTAAAAATTTTAAAACTAAGAAATTTCGAAGAGTATAAATTATTTGATAAAGAATATAAGTTTAGTTTTGAATGTTTAATGTATGAAGAGTATGACTTAAGTAAATTTGAAACTTTTGTTAAATAAATAATTTTCAAAAAGGAAAATTTGATCTTTCAAATAGAAATAAATAGTTTAAAGGTTTTAAAGGGATAGTTATAAATTTGCAAACCATTTTGAGCATAATTGATTTTGAGAAAAATATTTGGTTTCTAAATTAGATTGGAATTTAAACCAGTACTTATACGGTGATTTTGGAAATGAATTTGTTTCACTTGAATTGATTTGAAATTGAGAACCTTATATTATTAAGTACTAGATTTGGGAGTGGTCGAACTTATATAAAATGGATTGGTATAAATATGAAGTTAATTTGAAATCTACTGATTTGAAAGGTACTCAATTTGGAAAGAGAATTTCATATAATCGAATTTATGTAAGTGTGATTTGATGTACTATTGATTTGGAAAGTATTCGATTTGGAAATGGAATCCTATATATAATGGATTTTAAACAAGTATGATATTTGAAAGTGATTTGAAAAGATACTATATGATATACATTTTCAAAGTAATGATATGGAAAGTGCCTTCTGCTTGATATCCGCGTTGTGGCCACATTGCGGATTCATTCTATCGATATTATTCTCTCTGATTTTTGGTTTTCCGGATGTGATACTCGAGTGTTCCCACCGTGGCGTAACCCATAGTTTTTTTCTCTCGCAACTGCATAGCGCAACTGCCTGGCTGAGTCTGGCCTAGGGGTACGGATTGTTTCCTGGGGGATCCAGGCGTAACCATTGTGTATCCTTCAATCTGTGTAGGTCGCGATTAGTAGCGAAACTGCCTGGCTGAGACAGCCTAAGGGTATGGATTGTTTCCTGGGGGATCCAGGCGTAACCATTGTGTATCCTGCACCCTACTAGTCATCATGGCGTAACTCACAGGGCTGAGAAAGCTTACGGATATGGATTGTTTCCTGGGGGACCCAGGCGTAACCATTGTGTATCTGCGAACCATGATTGGACAAAGGCTTTGGTTTGGTTTTTTTGTTTGGATTGTACTTTCCATTTTTTTTTAAAAAGTGTTTTTCAAGTATTTTCACTAGGTGTTGAAATGGCTCTATTAAGTACTTGAAGAATTCTAGTTTTGCGCCTGATCAACGCATGGCCAGAGTCTGCAAGAACGAGGATAAACTTGTTGAAACATCGAGTTATAGAAGTATTTTCAAAAGGAAAATTTGTTTCGATATAAAGGTATTTTATTATAAAGGTATTTCCAACAAAGAAATTTTGTATTGAATTAACTATTCGTGCCCGGTACTATTCTTCTGAATCTACCTTATCTGCTCAGTTTATTTATTCACCTACATTCTGTTTTTCCGAATCTACCTTCTTTTCCTTATTGACTATATCCTTTTTAAATATTGTTTATTTATATACTACATTTTTTAATAGAAAATTTTAGTGTTATAAATATTTTAGAAGTTATAAATTAAATAAAACATATTTAAAGTAAATGGTTATTGATTTATTAATAATATTTGAAAAGTATCTTGAGATAAAATTTATAAACTTATGAATTATGGATTATTGTTTTTAATAGATTCTTTGTAAATATATGTAATGATGTAAATAATTGTTTTCAAATAGTTTTCATATATTTATAAAGGTTCTATTTAAACATATAAATGATATTTGTAGAAGAAGCAGGAAATTTTACAAATAGGTTTTGAAAAGTACGAATATTTTAGGTAAAATTTATATAGTTTCAAAATTAATTGTTAATTTTAACTTTCAATCTACATTTATTTCTGGTTGTTCTATTCTTCTATCCCCTGCCTTTTCGGGGACGAAAAGTTTTGAGCGAGGGAGAGTGTAACGACCCGTATTTTTCGAAAAGAAGAAAATTCAAATTTTAGGATTTAATACAGTAAGAAATTAAAAATTTATGATTTTAAATAAAATTTACTTTGAATAATAACATCTGATTTTGATTTAATAAAGTGTCAACTATTTTATGTGATTTCAAATGTATGGTTTAATAAAAGTTTAATTGGATAGATTTAATTTTATGTAAAGCATGAAATCAATTTATAATTAACTAGAATTGGGTTTTAATTGTAAATTAAATTCTAATCTATTGGTAAACAATAAATGTATAATTATGTGTTCAAACTTATTTAAATTTTAGTCTTTATTTTCGCTCATCTTACGTATCAACCTACTGAAATTAATTTGTTAATAAAATTTAGTATAATTGGATTTTTCATAAAAGGAAAGAAGTATAAATTTTTATTTTAATAAGACTTTATTAGTTAAGAGATTCAGGAATTGAGAAGATAAAGTTGAATTATTTGAAATTGTATTTAATTAAGAACTCTACTAAATTTAATCTAATTTAAACTATTGAAGTTTGGTGAAATTACCAATAATGATAAAATATAAATTATAAAGTTTGATGTTTGTATGTCATTGATACTATTTAAGCAAGTTAATTTATAACTCTTATATGTAAACAACAATTCTATAAATGTATTTAAGTCATTGTAAAAATATTTCAATTGTTTTAATTATCTATCCATTAATTATGTTCCGTTTCAAATTCTAATGTGAAATTTATTGTCGTTAACTTAACTTGGAATCTTTTAATAAAAGGGAAAGAGAATTTAACTGAAATTAATGATGTATAAATTGATGTAATCTTATGTTATTAATTGCAATTGGTTTTAATATGGAGTATGAAATCAATTATTTTGTACGTAAATTTATTAACCATTGTTTGTAAACAATAAGTTAATTGATATAGATTATTAACGTATACCCATATTTTAATTATTTTCTTATTATTAAATCCGTTACAAATTTATTTGGTAGTTAATGGAGAATTAATGTAACTGAAATATTACAATTGATATAAGAAGAAACGTTAACTGTTGAGTGTTGAGTGTAAAACTTATGTTAATCAATTGCTTAAAGGAATAGTTTATTTGATAATAAGAATGTAATTCAAAATAAAAGGATTTTTTTTGGAATTTAAATATATAATGATCAGGTTTTATTGAAGTTGTAATTAAATGTTGGAATTAAATTAGTATATAGATATTGGGTTTAACATAGAAAATTGGATTTCAAAGGAAATAATTGGATTAATTATCTCTCCTGCATTAGGGTATGTTTTGAGATTTAATCATTGTAATTAATAGTAATTATATCTTGCCATTAATAAGAGATAGAAGTAAATGTTAATTTGTTTAATGATATGTGCAACATATGTTTTATGTTAAAATATAATGAGAATTTTATTGAGAAATATTATGCTCAAATTGTGAGCACTTAAATTTGTTACAAATATAATGATAATATGAAATTAATTGATAAACAAATGATGTGTTTGTACGAAGTATTATTTCTGTGACTCTTTAATGGGATAATCTTTAAATATAAGTTAGTTTTAAAGGGGAGGTGTTATTTGTAAATTTATGTGTAATAAAAAGAATCATATGTTTATTTATTTAAAATGTTTGGTAGGTAAAAAAAATTGATTTCAGAGATGATAAACTATTATTTGGTAAGGAATGTATAATACCTGTTTTTCTATTTCTCATTTCATTTATTTAGTCCATTTTGATATTCACCTTTGTAATCAACTGAAATTGATGTAATTGACTAATCTCAATTAGTAAGAGAGAGGACATTAAATTGTAAGTTTATAAGTGTAATTAAACTTAGCTTATGTTTTGTGAGAATATAAGAAAAGTTTGATTCAATCAAAATAAGAATGTTTATATCAAATAAAATGAACGTTTCATTTGTGAATGTAGACTTAATTTCATTAGAGTAAAGAATGGAATGATTTGTAAAAAAGAAGAAGAAATATATATTTATTTGAACGTTGTTTTAGCATACAGATTGATTTCAAGAATAGGAATATAATTTAAGTAAGTTATTTATTACTGTGGTGTTGAACAACAAATTTATAAACATGTTTAAATGACTTAAGGAAACTATTACCTATTTTTCATCCATTTTGGTTTATCTATTTTGAAATTTAACTTTGTTATTAATTGCAATTAATTTAATGGAATGATTCCGATTAAAAGGAAAGAAAACGTTGATTGCAATTAATAGATTAATAAAAGAAACGTACATTTTGTGTTAAACAGAAATGGTGCTTTAACGGAAATAAAAGAATTGAACGTTCTTATTTTTAAGATAAGTATATTTTTATTAATTGTGCGTAGAAATTTTTTTATATGTGTACAAATTGATTATTATTTGAGTGAATGAAATTAATTGTGTTATGTTTCGAAAGAAATTGAATTTCAAAATGTGTATGTGTTTCTTTCATTTCTTTTTTTATTTATTGCATGTATATTTTAAAATAGTTACCACTTTATCAACACTTGGTCCGTTCATTTCTCCTTCGGTTAATACCTAAGCCTAAGCTCTTAGGCTATACTTAATTCTTTCCATCTCATTTTTGGTTACAAAAATTTGAAATTTTTTTTCTTTCCCTTTGGTTTGCAAATTTTCTCATTCCTAGATACATTTCCTTATGCATTATCAATGCCTAAAGCATTTAAAACTAAACGTGCATTTTGTCCCTCCAACTTTATTTCCTTATTATTAAATAATCTAAAATTTTATTTCTTCATTTGCATTTCAATTCTTCTTTCACCTCATACTCATACAGTTCACATCTTTCAATACTACATTTTAGGATGTTCATATTTTACTTTATTTCAATTCCTAGTTTGTTTATATATACCTTATTAGCTTTTCATTTGTTTCCATCTTCATTCCTTTAGTCATATTTCATTTTCTAATCTCATCTTCTGTAGCTTCATTTCTCAAATAAAAATTCCATCTCATTTTTTTCTCTCTTCACCTTCCTCCTTCCGTTTTCATTTTTTTAATCTCCTTCTTCTCTTTTTTTTGCTTCATTTTTTATCTTTTTGTTTCTTCTTCTTCTTCAAATCTTCTTCTTCTTTTTGAAAGCTTCCTTTTCTTTTTCAAATCTTCATCTTCTTTAAATTTTCTTCTTTTCCGAACATTCTTCTTTTTTTTTAAAATCTTTTTCTTCAAATCCAGATCTATAACTTCTCTATCTCTTCCAAAACATTCTAAAAAAATGATTAAGATAGAAGGAAACAAATCAAAAGGAGGAAGTAGAAGCGGATCCAAATCCGACTAGAAAAGGGAAATCCAGAAGGTGAGTGTTTAAACTCACTCACGAAATACTAAAATTTTATTGCAAGTTAAACCAGGTCATATAGTGATAAATTTTTGATTGTTGGTTTGGAATATTTATTAATATTTAATTTGAATAGCTAAATTCCAATATGTGATGACTAATAATTACTGTGACATGTTATTGAATTGGTTGATTTGTTAAATTGATTAATTTGAATGTTGATTGAATGTTGTGATGGATGCTATTGTGATTGAATGTATATTTGTTCGTTTATTTGATATATCCTTGTTATCACCCTATAGTTTATTGTAATTATTTAAATTTTCATATGATTATTTGCACACTGATTAAGGATGTAAAAACCATGAATTTTAAATATTTACATCAGAGAAAAATAGTATGTGTATATTTACTATTTTAACCATAAAAATCTTTTTGGGAAGTAAACCGTCGTTACCTTACTTGAAAGTTTTAAAAATTAAATTTTGAAACATTGGAAAGTTTCCAAAAAAGTGAATATTGAAACTTTGGAAATTTTTTTATAAATCAAATCTCTCAAGCTATAAAATTTAACTAGGAATTGTTTTGTAAATTTGAAATTTACTAGAATGGATCTATTATGAAATCCATTTTATTTTGAATATGGAAACAATAACATTTCCAAAAATTTGAACCTTTAAAAATGTAGTTATCTGCATTCCTTATTTCATCTACTTTTGATTTAATTTGCATAAGAATTTTAGTTCTGACTCGAGTGTATTATTTCCCTTTATGCTCGGGTCAGCCTGAGTTTTTCAGCATTGAAGACTATTTTTGGTGGACGAAGACGAAGATTCGGTATATTATTGCTATTTATTATTCCACTACATTCTGTGTTTCGCTGCATTATTTGGTTATTTATGATATATGTATAACTCTGATTTGAACTTGTAAAAGTGTAATCAAATGTTATTTGTAAAACAGCTTCATGAACTGTTTATTTGATTATTATATTTTTTCGTTCCGCTGCGAGATTCTGTATTTTGTTTTTCTCTTTCCTTTTTTTTCTTATTTACCCCATTAACAATCCACGTTTTTGTATGGTTTGATTCTGACATGTGCGGTTTATTATCGATTTGAACCATCCAAAAAGGTGGGTTGTTACATCAGCTTTCCAGGGAAAATACATTTTTCATTTCAAAATGGTTTATTCAAATCAATTAATAAATCTTTCTTGATTTATTTTAAATTTACGTTCTGAATCCGTAAATTCCTTTCACGCTTTTAAAAATAACCAAATGTTTATTTTTAAAACAAATTTTCCTTTCCTTTATAAATTCACATTGTGAATTTAAACCTCTAAATATCCATTGATATATGATCTTCAAATCGATCTCTAAATATTCATTTTTAGCATCGAATTAAATTCTAAATTGATTTCCAAATTTATTTACCAATACCAAATCAACATCCAAAATTGATTTCTATATTTATTTCAATACCAAATTTATTATCTTTTGAAACAAATTCCCTCTTTTGAATTTATTCAATTTTCTAAAATTAATTTTCTATAAATTTTCTACTAAATTTCAAAAATCAAATTTTATTTATTTCTGGTATCCTACGATACCAAAAATATATTTGGCTAAATTATAGCCTTCAACATTTTCAATCAGAATAGTCATACACATATTACAAATAATCAACACACAATATTGAAATCAATTCAATTATTTAAGGAATCCAGTTGGATCCCTCCAACCTGTTACCATGCATCCACAGACGTTAGCACAACAATTAAATACCAATTCCACTCCGAGGTGGAATACCGCGGTATATGGGATTTATAAAATATCATCTGCTATTATGCGGCGCATAGGGTCTCGTCCGCTATATACTGCGAGAAATCAATCATCCAATATATACTATATAATACTATATATATATAATTTCATCCAGTGAATAATTATTATAAATTAATCATCCAAGCACACAGTCAATCAATTTGAAATCTAACTATCCAAAAATTAAATCAGAACAGTATTGATTGAGTGAGAAGATCTCACCTTTGCACCTTCGTTTCGCAATTCATTTCCAATTTGACTTGTTTCTCATTTTTTAGACCTTGTATCAAACAATTATATAATTTATTAGTATTCGAAATAAATCGAACAATCCACTAGCATTTTATAATTTAATTTCAACAAATAATTTAATTTTAATATAACTTAATAAATCAAAATATATACATGCATATTTATTTCCACTTGATAAATTTTATTTTACTTAACTAATTATTTTGTTTGAACTAAATTTCCCCTTTAAAGATCTTTTAGTCACTAAGATAATTAATAAGCTAGTTTAAACTTCTTTTTTTTCAAACCGATACATTTAAAAATGTCCTGTTGAAATCTATACTTTGCTGTTAACTCTGATAAGTGAAATAATAGCCAACAGTTTATTTACAATGTCAGAATCTTAAGTAAATTAATTAAAACATTTAAAATAAACTACTTAAACACTTTCTTAACTGTATGTATATATTTATATTTGTAAGAATCAAAAATCTGGATTTAAAATCGCATTCTCTGTATATGTGTTATAATCTCTAATCTATATATCTATATTTTAAGTAAAAGAAAAAAAAAACAGAAACAGTAATATACCTCACCGCAACCGTTCGAGGCCACCACACCATGCTAGGCACTAGCTCCAGCATTGCCGAACTCCTGCTCTACTCCAAATCGAAGCCTCGAACTCGACCTCAGACCTTGCCTAAAACGTACTCGCGACTCCGCAACTCGAGTCGCCCAACACCACTGCTCGACCTTTGTGAGCAAGCTGCAATCGATCTCCCCTCCACCACGCATGAGTGTGAGCTTGCCATCGTGCTCAAGTCCGAGCTCGAGAATCCTCAGTAGTTTCGATTGAACCCTAAATCGCGACATCGCCGCCGAGTTGACCTCCAGATTGCTCTCGACTGAGACCTCCACTTTGTCGCCTTGCGACCTCGATGTTGTCGCCGACTTATTGCTCGCTCGCGCGCGACACCATCTTTTTTTCATTAGAATGAGTTTCGAATTGGATTAGTAGGAAGAAGCATATGCGACTTAAATGTGAAGGAAGGCGGCTCTGTACGTATAGGGGTGGCTGATGGAGACGTAATAGGGTTTGACTTATGAATTTTATAATATTACTTTATTCCAAAATATCACGTTAAGCATAAGCTCGAAATCTCAAACTCCGTATCAGACATGTCGACTGGCATTTATAATGTTATGCCCCTATTTCGAACACAATGGAAAAGTTTTCGGGTCCAAATTTGATCATACGAAGAAGATACCTTTTGAAACGAGTTTAAATATTAAATTGCCGATTTTAATTACAACACATTTCTCACCCATACGGACAAACGGTAACTCCAAACGCTACGAAAATTGAAATCCGATAATAATACAATATTACGGATCCAATGGAACTGGATTCGTTGAAATCCGAGACTGTGCCTCGAAAGGCTATTTTTTAAATATCGATTTAAACAATATATTTTCAAAATTGATTAAATCGCTTTCAAATTCAATTCTGAAGCTTCCATTATCTTCAGTATTATCAATACAAATTTTCTAAGCCTTTTAAATATTTTTAGTCAGCTTAAAACTGAAGATTCAAATTTTTACCCAACTTCGATGAATTAAATGTAATAATTTAATTGCCAACTCCATAGTTATATTTGAAATTCAAGTTAAAATAACTTTCAAATATTTAAAATCAATTAGATATTTCATTTTCAAATGTTAAAAATTTCCGGGTCGTCACAAAATCTCTAAAAATTAATAATGATTCCAACTTTTCTCGAGGCGATCCGGTGCATAAAGGAAACTATCCATTAACTTTTTTAGCATTACATAATACCTTAATATGCTCGCCTCTCTTGTTTTGCAATATAACAGTCCTTTTATCATAGTCAAGTTATAATGACCCATAATTTTATCACGTTGAATTAGAGTATTTAATTAATTTTAAATATTTAGATAATTGTTTTAAATGATGAATAATTAACTTTAATTATCATATAATGATAATAAGTGATTTATAACGGTTTTATAAATATATAAACTTATTTGATAAAAATATACAAACTTCATCGCATTTTGGCTGTTCGACGTTGTATTTTTATAAATGGATTTTTATACTATTTAAAATAGTTTAATAGCTTAAATAATCTTGTTTTAATTATTTAAAAATGATAGGAAATTAAATTTCAAGCTTTATTTACATATGTAAATAGTTCGATTAAAATTGAAAATATGATCAGAATTCGGATTTTGGATTATTAACGATTTTACAAATAAAAGTTGTGATTGAGCATTATAACATTGTTAGTTGAAATATGACACATATACATACATGTACATGCATACACATCTACACATACAAATATACATTTACATTTAGCACATAAAACAAAAATGGTTTACTTTTGAAAAAAAAAAAACTTACACATCACCTTATTAGACACATAGATGAGGAGTGGGTTAAGCTCATGGTTGTGTAAGAGATATTTCTATCAATTTTCCAATACATAGCCAAGCACCCCTTTTATAGTTTGCACACACTTCTTCTTTTCTTCTTCTTCACTTCTTTTATTCTCTTCTTTTAATGGCATTTGGCCGTGAGTTTTGGAGAGTCAGCGGCTTAGGCCATGAGTTTTTAAAGGAAGGAGGAGCGGGTAGGCGCAAGCTATGGTAAAGGTAGAGGAGGGAGGCCATGAGCTTAAGAAAGGAAGGTAGTCATGGTCATGTGGTTTAGAAGAGATAATGGATTGTTTAGGTGATGTTTAGATGAAGTAGAGGATGTTTGAGAAGTGTTGTTATAATTGAATGTTGGTAGGAAGAGATTTGATTTGAAAATCGTGAGTTAATCACCCTTTGAATTGCTTGATAATATCACTTGATATTCACCTATTAATCACCTGTTTATATTATTTATTAATCACTTAATATTGCTTTCTTTTTAGTGATAACAATATACATTAACAACTTAAACTTATACCATTGAACATATGCTAGAATGATTTTTAATATGGTTGTTTAATATGTTTGGATGATGATTGGTTGATTATATAAAAATTTAATTGTGATTGACATTATTATTGTGATTTACAAGTTTAAAATCATATATGATGAGAAATCATAGCTATGCCAATGAAATATACATATCTTGCGAAAAATTATTCAAACTATATCTAAGTATAATATGTATACAACTTATATTAGGCCTCTTTATTTTTAAAACTGAAAGAAATGTCATTTTATAATATTAGGATTTACTTTGGAAAAGTAAAGAAACGAGAAAATGGAGTTTTAAAATAGATTTGGAATTAGTTTTAAAAAGAAAGGAATCATTATTTCGGACAAGTTTTATAAAATTTGACCAAAAGGTAAAAAATAAGTCGTCGCACTTTGGTAGTTCATGATTTCGCACCAGAAAAATGTAACGGATGTGTAGAATATAGGTAAGAATTCTTTAAAATAAAAAAATTTCGAGTCCTTTTGGCTATGATTTTCAAATGAAAAATAAAAACATGATTTCTTTTGGTAAAGTTTGAGGTATGTCCAAATCAAGTTTTTAAAATCATCGCGTTTTGGCAGTTCGTAAAATATTATTTTCAACTCTTCAAAATGGATTTTTAAATCTTTAAAAATATGAAATAAATTATATAAATATGTAAAATGTTTTGAAAGGAACTTGAATAATAAAAATAGGCATATATGTAATGAAATCGGTGTTTTAATCTATGAAGCTTTAAAATCACTATTCACCGACAATTTAGCAATGGAATTTGGTAACCGTTGAAAAAATGATTTGAACTTAGGTTTTCTTCCTGGATATTTTTGAAATGCTTTTCAAATAATATATCAAATATTTTAAAAACAATTAGTCGAGAGAATAACTTGATTGTCTTATGGATGACAGAGAGATAGTTTCTAGGCTGGAGATTTGGAAACCATTTGTCTACTCCCCCTAGCTATCTTGACTGTCCCGAAGGAGGGGATAATTAAATCTTTTCACTTGAATCTCATTTTCAAGAGATTTTTAGTTTTCCAAAAGGATAAACAAGATTTAAAATTAGATATTGACGGTAAAGAAAACATTCTACTTAAACTCTATATTAAATTCTAAGAGGGAACTTGTACTATCTGCATGAATTTAAAAGTTGATTTCACCATTATTTGGTGAATAGTACATGTTGAATATGGAAATTTTTATTGAGTATAATTAATCTTAAATAACATTGTTTTTGACCCATTTAAACACATGTTTTGAAAGTATGAAATCTTTAGTAATTATGCTAATAATAGAATATGGAAATATTTTTCCCAAGTAATTAACAGGAAATGATTTGATAATTCCAAAGTGAAAAGGAGGTTTAATAATTCTGTATACCCGAAACATAAATAGTTTAAAGACGTGTATCTCTAAAAGATATTTTATTCGATAAAAAGATATCTTTAAAGTTAAATAATATTTTAAGTAAAAGAAGAAAAGAGGATTTAACAAAAGTGGCTTAATAAACCGTATACACATATACACATCTTTTTATCAATAGTTGGTTCGGATAAACCAGGACCGGATGTGGGTGATTCCTACCCGAAAACCATTTCATACCAAAATACGCGTTTAAAAGTGAAAACATGTTAAAGACAATAATTTTGAAGACGGAGATTTTCATAATGTAAGGGTACTTGCTACTAACCTTGTGATTATCGTATTATATATATGGTATACACTTTGCATATTGAATGCAAAGACTGCTCGCTACTAACCCTAGTGGTGATTCCCAAACAGGATGTAGTAGGAGTACCTTTAGTTTATCCTGTTCCTGGACAAATTATATGGACGAGTGCCTAACATTACATTTGTAAAACCATATACATTGGTTTTCGAAAACGTACATTTGTGTGGTGTATGAGGTAACTCCTCTTACACTTTACACCCTTCCTTGAGGCATATGAACACAGTAGTTGTGCTTTTCTAGAAACCAATTATTGTGTCGTCGGAAATGGCAATGTGGCATTCAAAGTGGGATTTTCCATGTGAAAGTTAAAATGTTACCTAAAGCCTCACACATCGGGAATATCAAAAAAAGGGTAGATGCAACAGAGCTATGTGGGTCGTGCCCATTAGTTGATGATCATCACCTTTCTATATTTACCTTTATATATTGGATTTGTTGTGATGTTGTGGCCATGGATACGTCAGGAATGATCAAGTGGACGACATATTCGGTGCTATCAATGGTAGAGGTAGGTTGGTTCTGTGTTGGTAGAATACAGTTGGGTTGTGCCTCTGTACATTCTTCTAAATATATACTGTCGGAAGGTAGTCCCTGACCTTGTTATTGTGGGAAGTCCATTCTCTAATACGTATCTTTACGGACTTGATGTAACATCCCACTATTTTGGTCCATTTAAATCGACAACAATCCATACATGTCAGACTTGAATAATTCAAAATAACAGATTGTAATAAAATTTGGAGCAAATAAAATCATTCATAGAATCATAGACACATAAATATCAGAATACTCGCAGCAGAAATAAAATACCATAGTAGTTCATGAAGCTACTATATACAAACTCTTAAACCAAATAGAAAATATCGTAGTTTAAAAGTGGATACAATAGAAGTTTGGATACATAAATCAATAATACAGAGACAGATACCAAATAGGAACTAATTGGAAGAAGTAGACGAATAGATAGACAGATAAGCTCCAGCTAAACTCTAGCTCCAGAAAGTGAATCCAAAGATGTCATTCTTAGGCTGACCCGAGCGTGAAGTAAAACACAAACACTTAAGTTAGAACATACATACTTATACAATGTAAACCAACTCAAGTGAACTATAATAGAAATGCATAATAACTTAAAGGATGCTTGAGATCGCCCATCCTTTAAGGATCAGTCAAACCATCAACTAAGTTGTAATAACCACTATCCTAGAAATATCCATATTAAAGTAAACAATGCAAATAACAGCGTTATTGTGACTAGGGTAGCGTAGAGCTGTAGTAACCGCTCACCTCTAGCCACAATCTTAAAATCAAAGGTGTGCATTGTAACATCCCACCTTTTCACATGCTTTAAATTGACACACGTGCCAATTCAAACCATACAAAAGGGAGGATTGTTATGGGTTAAATAAGAAAAAGCAAGGAAAGAAAAAAAACAAAATAGAATCTTGCAGTGGAATGATAAATATAATAATCAAATATACAGTTCATGAAGATGTTTTACAAAAACCCTTGATTATATTTATACAATACATATCAGAGTACACATACCAAAGAATAACAATTAATGCAGCAGAATTTAATAGTGTAGTGGAATAATATAGTACATAATAGAACTACAAATCTCCGTCTTCGTCCTCCAGAATAAAATCTTCGATCCTGAAATGCTCGGACTGACCCGAGCGAATTGAAAAGGCAAAACACTCGTGTCAGAACTAAAAGATCTGATGTGAGTTAAATGTAACAACCCTGTATTTTGTGATTATTTTTAATTGTATATTTTCATTATTTTAATTGAATTTTGGTTTTTTTAAAAAAAACTTATTTTATTTATTTTGAACGATAAACTTTAGTTTTGATATGAATTATCATTCCAAAGCATGACTAAAAAGAATATTTTCCAAAAAGTGAATTTTGGTCAAAATAGTCAAATTTGACTTTTATTCTAAAATTTCAAAAGTTTGAAAATTTAAATTTTATCTTTTATTATGAAAGTACATAAAATTTTAAGAACACTGCTTTTTGATTTGTTGGAAACGGATTTAAATTGTGAAAGTTATGTACATTTCAATATTGAGTGCAATTTGTTTATTCTGCAATTTTATCATTTTAAATAGTATAAATTTTATTTTTCTTTGTCATATTTTATTGTAATATGTATTGATATGTTATTTTATGAATGTTTTTGTCTTTTAATATTTTTGAAGTGAGGTAGGAATTTTTCTAGAGCTAGTAGTATTTTTCTTGTAATTTCCATGCCCTGTTTTCAATTTTTAAACAATTTCTTTAGTTCTTTTCTATTTTTCTCCAATTTAATTATTTATTTTATTTTAGAAATGATAAATAAATTATTTTATTTCAAAATTTTGCTTTAGAATATTTTTAAAATGAAGTAGATATTTTTCCAAAGCCATTGATGTTTTAATTGTAATTTTTGAACCCTGTTTTCAATTTTTAAGCAATTTCCTTAATTCTTTTTTATATTTTCTTTAAATTTAATTATATATTTTTATTTTATTTCACTTTGTTTCGGTTTTTAGATGTACTTGCTGAAGTTATTTTGTTTTACTTGATTTAAAAGAAAAGGAAGTATGGAAGGTTTTAAAAGCTAAGAAACGTAAAGTCGTTTCACCGTTTCTTTTACCGTTTCTTTTTCAATCAATGCATCAATTTATTGTAGCCGTTCCTTTTCTTTTGCTTATTCACGTGAAATTTTCTCATTCCATCAATAATACACATCCATTTCAGATCTGCGCAAAGAAAAATAAGCAATGGCCACTCTTCCTCCTCTCATTTTTCTACTTCTTCTTCTTTGTTGTGCTTGATTTTTGCCATGACCTCTCATTGCTTTGTTTGGCCTAACACCTCCACCATCTCCTCCATCGACCACTACCACTTCCTTCTCCACATCATACACGACCAAAACCCTTCCTCCTCTGACCAGCAAGTGCCATGACCATCCCATAATGCGAAATCCACAAAAACTATGTTAAAACTCCTTAAAAAGCATGTCTAGCCACCTAGTCTTCATCACCATCACCTTAGATGACCTTGACCACCTCCTATTTATCCACCACCACCTTGACACACCCCTAACCATCACCTTCATCCTCTGTCTAGATCTGAAACATGCCATAGCCGAGCCATAGATCCATGTAGCCTCGCCCAAAATGAACCAAAAACCCACCATTTGCATAAGCCTCTTCATATTCATGCATAGTAACTCCTCCACCACTTCAATACCTTGTAGCCATGCCTTATAGGACCCAAACCTGAACCAAAGTATGTCCAAACCTGAGCCAAGACATTCCCTAAGCCGTGCTAGCAAGTGTAGAAGGCAAGACAAAAGACTGTGTATTCGTATCTCTTTTTATTTCAAAGTTATTCCTATTCAATGTTGTATTGAATTGTAATTTTATTTTGTTTTGTTTTGGGTTGTAACACAAGTTCTAAGCTTTGATCTCTTCCCACTTGAGCCTATTGTTGTGTCATCGTGCCTTCTAGAATGCGTTGTGTCATTTGTATTGCGACGCCCCACCTCTATACCCACGCTAGCCAAGAACACTACAATGTAATGCTGTCAACTAGCGCGGAGAATAAGGCTGTTGAGGAGCGGCCATCCGTAGTTAGCCTTACACTAGTATTGGTTATCTCGATAGGAGTGGTATATATAATCTTTCATTTTTCATCTTTGATTTATTTACTCCCATCGACATACCCCAATTCCAGTATAAAAACGAACTACGATGGTTCATAATGGTTTAGGACAATAGATATAATAATAACATAGATACTATAAATGCGGAACACAGATAAAATAGAAAGTCTCATATATATAATAACTGATGTCAGTTACAATACATTTGACACGGTACATATGATACAACTACAACAGTCGACTCAGGAAGTTACATATACAAGTACATTAACGTATATAATATACATGAATACATATCTTCCTATACAATTATACTGACTACTATAAATGACGACGACTACTCCAAAAGTTATGAAAGGACTTCTTAGCTCTAGCAGCAACCCAAAGTAGAATATCTACAACCTGAAATAACTCGGGTCCGACCCGAGTATTACATTCAAAAAGAAAATAATACCCGAGTCGGTCTAATTCAAACTCAGTTATTAATGTACAGAAGCAGTAATGATTAAATAACAATTAGACGAAAATAATTTCACCTATTCAATCCTTTAATAAAGAAAAGGATAACGGTAAATATAATGCATAACAGCGTTAACAACAAATCAGCAAATTCCCAAAATATTGAATCGAACAAAACAATTCAAGTAATAGAAACATTACTTAAAAACATCAATTCAGGTAGGGCTGCAGCACACTCACGCGTGTACTTCCTTGCCACTACACATGCATTACGCAAAAGATCAACACATCAAGAGTAAAAGAAATACCAATAAAATCGATACCGTGTGGCAGCAGTTCACGCTTGCGTGCACTGCCTTGCCACTATAGTGATGATGTACACAATGAAAATTCACAACCGAACACAAGGTCAAACCCAAGCGTTTAAGCTGGATTCAACTCAAGTGTAGTCAGAAAAACAATCCATTTGCATTAATGCAATGCAAAACAACAAGGGCAACTGCGACCAAAAACTGCAGCCACCACAAGATCACAAGTGTACGACCATTCCAGTCAGGTAGCACAAAGAATGGTCAGAAACAAATATGAAGACCACAAGTGTTCAAGACTGAACCCAACCTCAGTAACAAATGAAATACAATGCACATAATCAATGTGAACACATGAACTACCAACTACCAGGTGGGAACTTCAAAAAGTGTCACTCGAAACAGAGACTGGTACACAAAGAATCCAAACTTATATGCAATTAAACAGTGCAGTAATTAAAATGCAGCGATATGCAGCAGGGAACAACACATTGAAGCCAATCGAGTAAGGTACCAGAGACAGGGAATAGCATGGCAAAAGTCGATCAAGGCAGTGGACAAGACAAGTGCAAGTATCATTCTTGAGAACAAAGTCAACATAATATGCAGACTGCAAACTCGACTAACAAGTCCAGGCTTCAAATACATCAAACTCAAGCACCAAGGCCATAGTACAACTCAAATGCAAACTGCAAATACATGGGGGATGTGACACTATGTCATAGTGAAGATCAACATGAAATGAAGTTTGTGTCAAAAGGTCAGAGGTAATGCAACAGTGACTCAAAGTACAAACAAGAATGCAACAGTGGTGATGTAATGAATACACATGAATTGTCACGATAGGTCAATCGACAATAAATGTCACCGCATGGAACAACCACAGTAGCTAAGACTCAAGCACATCATACAAATGAACTCAATAGTGAACTGGTAAAAATCAAAGCAAGCTTCATGTACTTCAATGTGAACACGTGAACTACGAGCTAGCTTATCAAGCTACAAATGGTATGCAGTGGACACAAATGATAAAACAGTTAAACTACATGATGACTGGAAACTGGAACAGGCTGCGACAATGAATCTCAACCTAAGAATGTCAGGTGAACACCAAAGTACAGTACTAGGAAGACTACTAAGTGAAAACACATGACGTGAGCATGCAACACTGCAGCCAAAATGCAGACCATCAATACACTACATGTACTACAGGTAAATGAAGATGCAGTGAAGCATATACATGGTTATAGATAGAGGCAACAACAATATAAACCAAACTACATGAAATGCATGGAGACAATGCCCTAACTGTCGCAAATGACTCAACAGTTCACACTGCAACGACAACATGCAAAAATGTCCAAACAGCAAGCAAATATACAACAAAGATGAACTAATGCATCTGTATAGTTCAATGTTAAAAGCCCAAGTACATAACCAAGTAAATAATCACAGCAGTGTGCAACTCGAGCTTCAGAAGAATCAAGTGACACAGCAACAATATGAATAAAGAAACAGAATCCATCATAATGGAACAGATGGAGCAGTTCGACATTACCACCAGGTCTTATTTTAAGAAGTCAAAAATAAGTGTAGAAGTCGTGAAAGCTTACCAAATTCAACGAGAAATTCACGATTCCAAATATGCCCTAAATCAAAGTATGAACGTGTCGTAAATCATCAACAATAACAATTCGAAATCAACCAGAGAATTTCCCGAAATCAAAAATGGCCGAAGTCAAAAGAATTCAACACCGTGGTGACCACGAAATAAAGAAAAACCATATCAATCGAGTAAACAAACTTATTCGATATGAATAAATCAGAAATCATCAACATCGAACAAAAACAGGGCCGAGGCGACCAAGTGAAAATCATCTCCAATATTTAAAAAAAATCGAATGGCCAAGCAAAACAATTGAATACGAATGAAAGAATTCGAATCCTTAAATTGACTCGAGATATGAATTAGATGTGAGCAAACTCACCTTGTCGATGAATTGAAGCAGTCGAAACGAGGCCGAAGCAATCGAGGAAACGAACGAAGTTAGCAGCCATAAATTGCCGTAGCCCTAATTTGAGAGCGAACGAAGAAAATTTCGAAGCCGCCATTTTTGTTTTCTTCGTTTTTAGGCTCAGGGTTTTCGAATGAAGGAAAGGGAGGGGGTTTTTTTTGCAAATTTATCACAGCCCAATTAAAAACATGGGCCACAATTAAATTCTTAAAACCCATCAACCTTTTTAACAATTTTATAAAAGAATTTTAACTCAATTTAAAAACTTCAATTGGCAATTTGCAACAATATTTATTGTTTAAATGTCGATTATTAATTGATGTGAAATACCGGGTTGTTACATGTATTGCAATCTCCAGCACAAAAAGGTGAGTAAAGCTCACACGACATTTATACTTATGCAGTTGTGAAACAACAACAACTGAATGTGGAGAATTAAATATGATGTTATAACTACCACGTGATTATTTATATATGATGTTAAACCTGTTAAATTTCATGTCATATCATCTGTTATTATATATATGTTGTTACTGTTCATTTTTATATATGTTTATCACATTGCAAGTTCCCTATAGATTAGAAATCACTATGGGTTGAAATGATACATACCCGAACGATCTTTAGAATAGGGGAAAATCGTTATGAGCTGAAATGATAGGCCTGGACGATTTTCAACTTATTTTATTTACTTGGGACTGCGGGTTTGAAATGATAAAACCCGGATTTTTATTTGTAAATTACGGGTTGAAATGATATATTACCCGTATCACTTTACCTAGCGTAGAAAATTATATACAGGCCCGTAGTTAAAATATGTTTTTCTAAAAATTTTAAAATATTTTAGAAATTTAATTATTATAATATTTTGATTTAAAATTAAATAAAAATATAATTTTCGTAAAGTATTGTTGATTTTCTGGTAATCTATAAGTTAAATAAATTATGGAAAGTTAGAAAATCTGAAACGCAAGTTATTTTGGAAATTTTGATTTAATTTTCAATGGAATTTAAATTAACTTTGAAAATATGATAAATTTATGATATTTTTAATTTAAATTAATTTAAAATGATTTTATAACATATTAATGATTTTTGAATAAAGTTGAAATGTTAATGAGTGAATATTGAGTTGAATTTGGAAATATAACTTAAATTGGAATTTATGAATTTGGTTTAAAAGTGAAATTTTAAGTTAAGTTAAATAAAATGGAATTAAGTTATATTTGAAATTTTAAACTTATGTGTTAAGTTGAAATTAATGTAATGAATTTAAAATTGAACATTGCAATTTAATAAGTGAATTATTATTAAATCTTAATTTTTGAATGGAAATTTAACTTTATAAAATCATGAACTTGAGGAAAATTAAATGATGTTTATAAATGTGAAAATGTATGATTTTATGAGTTAAAAATGTTTTAAATAAAAAAATATAATTGGTTGAGAAATTATATTGAATATTTGAAGCTAATTGACTGCATTTTTGAAATGCTATTAATTACAATGTAAATGATATTACAGCATTTGTAAATGCTGTAGTTGATGATAATGAACTAAAAAGCTAAATTGAACTAAAAGCTATTATAGCAATTTTTGTAAGTGCTATAATTTTTGAATTTAACTAAGTTTATTTGAAATTTAAGTAAACCCTATTACAACATTTTAAAATGTTGTCTTTTGTTAAATTGAACTGTTTTGAATATATCTTTCCGTAGCATTTTCTAAATGCCACGAAAAGTGATTTTTCACTGTTTTGATAAACTTAAGTGAATAAATGAACTTTGGAAGTTGAAAATTTTGGAAATTTAATAATTTAATTATTGAACATAATAACTTCATTTTAATGATTAAAAATGATTTTTTTTGAATATAAACTGTTTTGAAATGTAAATTGAAATGGTATTTTAAATTGAATAAAATGAATAATGATTTGAAACGAATGTGGTTTTGATATTTTGATATATTAAATGATTGAAATGTGGTTTGAAAAGATATGATATTTTGATATATTAAAATGATTTGAAAATGGAGTTTTGAAAGATATGACATTTTGATATTAAAATAATTTGTAAGGAAGTGCTAAAAGATAAGATATTTTGAACGAAGTTTTGAAAGGTTATGATATTTTGATATATTAAAATGATTTGAAAGGAAGTTTTGAAAGGATATGATAATTTAATATATTGAAATGGTTAGAAATGACTTGATATTTATTTTGATAAATATTTGAATAGAAAGATATGGTATGATGATATATTGAAATGGTTTGGAAATAATTTAATCTTTATTTTGATAAAGATTTGGGTTGAAATGATATTTTATCTTGAAGTATAATTTTTTTTTAAAAGTTATAACTATGGGTTATAATAACGATTGGTTGTTAAAGAGACCGGGATCGAATATTGTCTTATAGCCAGGCAATACCGAAAACCACTTTAACAACTGTGTACACGGTGGAGATTGTAGGATGAAGTAGGATGGTGGCGACGTTCTCGAGGTATATTACGTGGACCCAACTCCCGTGAGTTGGCATAAATGAATAAAACAGGAGCTATACCGGGCTACACAAAGGGTCGCACCCTTTCATCGAGCATGCTCCATCGGAAACCATTCTATTACTTTTACGATTCGATATGTGGAGCCACTTTGATTCGGGGGTATTGTTCGAGGTGGGAGGAACCTGCTGGCTTGCCGTCACCACCGGTCCGGTAGTGCAAACGGTGTATCCACCCTGGCATTGCCTCGCGTGCTGTGTCATCTCCTTATATCGAGCCCACTACGATTTTGGTTTTAAAGATCCGACCGAGTTAAGGTTCACCATCCCCTTAATGTTATTTTCTATATGATTATAATTTACTGATTAGACACTACTGTATATAGCGCAATATGCTATATAGTAAATATTTTAACGGATCCTTAGAGGATGGGCGGTCCCAAGCATCTTCTAAGTTACTTGTATCTTTGCTACAGTTCACTTGAGTTGGTTTACATTGTATAAGTATGTATGTCCTGACTCGAGTGTTTGTATTTTTATTTAAGCTCGGGTCAGCTTGAGTTATTCATAGATTTGGATTTCCACTTTCTGGAGATTGGAATCGCTGGAGATTATCTACTTGTCAAGTTTCATCTTTTCAGTTCGGTTGTTCTATTCAACTTGTACTTGGTTATCATATTTAAACTTCTGTTGTACTTTATTTCTTCTATTGTATCCTATGTAACTCTGATATATTTATATAATAGCTTCATGAACTACTATCTCTTTTACTTCCGCTGCATTATTATTACTCTTTGTCTGTGATTTGTGATTTTTATTTACTGCATATTCTGAGATTTGCCAAATTTTTATTTACAACGCGGTATTTTGAGCAATTCAATTCCGGCATGAGTGTCTACCTATACACTTATAATGGATGCGAATGGTTGAAAATATCGGGTCCCTATAGTTGGTATCAGAGCTCTGGTAGCTCTAGGCAAAACTCAGCATATGGAGTGAATGTATTTATAGAATCACTTTCATTCGAGTTTGAATCTCTCCCTTTTGACTCGATTCCTTTGAATTTTGGAACGTTCCCTACGGTTCCAAAATCCATTCGTTTCCTTCACTATTCATCTTCTTTTGACTCTGGAGTATTCCATGACTCCGCTTCGAATGATCTTTCTAGTGAGTCGGCAGTCACGCCAATTTCAAATTGAATTGAAAACGGGGGAAAACTCCTTTACAATTAGCATCGATTCACCAGAGATTTATATCTATCCTTGGTTTAGATGCTAATATCTTTTGTTATTCCAAACTTTATCTATTGAGATCGAATGTAGATTTACCCTAGAAAAATCCACATTGATCTTATTCTTTAAGTCACGGTTGACCCGGTTAAGGTTGCCCGTGATTTACTTAAGCTTATCCACCTCCCTATTTTGTTATTTAATCATCTTGTCTTTTGTTTCCAATCTATTCTTCTAAACATTTTGAATTATACTTGTATATATATGTTTTGTTTTATATATTGTGTTGTTTGAGTTGTTGATGTTGAATTGGGTTTCTGATCGATTCGTCTGATCAACGCTATCGATAAGATTTCCAAAACACTTTGACAGAACAAACTGACACAATATTATTTTAAAATTTGGTTAATGAAATAAATTTTGATATATAAGTAAATTTATGGAACTTAATAAACTTATTTAAATTGATTATTTGAAGTGATAATACTTTATTTATCATTTATTGTTCTATAAATGAATTTATAGATAGTTATAAATTGATTTGGGAAAAATGAATTTAAAACAAGAAATTTGAGAATTTAATTTCTGATGGTTTCAAACTTTGTGTTTAAAGTTTTAAAGTATATTATTTAAAGTATTTTCGAATAAGAAATTTGTTTCCAAAGGATGTTAAAGTTTAAAAATTAGTGCTCTTCTCATTTTCGCTGGGAAATAACTTCGGTGATGACTGCAGCATCATCGACGTCCATTTTCGAGTTTCGAAGTGAAGAGACCGCTATGTAATCTTGCTACAGCTTTGTTTTGGAAATCAATTTGATTTGAATTTCTAAAATATGACTTGATTTATAATATATATAGATATATGAATTTAAATTTGATTTGATAAACTATGTACATACATTTAGTTATCTCTAAAATGGTTTGAAGAAATCGGAAATTTAATTCTTTAATTTTATTTTTAAAGAATAATTTCAATTATAAAAAGAAAATCAA
This sequence comes from Allium cepa, assembly GCA_030765085.1. Classification (NCBI taxonomy): domain Eukaryota; kingdom Viridiplantae; phylum Streptophyta; class Magnoliopsida; order Asparagales; family Amaryllidaceae; genus Allium; species Allium cepa. Next base: position 836,012,331 of record CM060941.1, read on the forward strand.
AATTTTTGAATAAATGATTTAAGCTTGAAATGATTGAATTGGAATGTTTTATTTGTATAATACTCAATTGCATTCCAATATAACTTACCTTAATTTTAGAAGTTAACAATGTAATTGGATAATGTACAATATAAAAAGATTTATAAATAAAATTTGAGTGGTTATAATAAATGTTATATACTTAAATTTTAATTATAAAATTATTAACAGAGGTAAATATAATAAAAGGTAATTGAATAACTTACAATAAAATAATGTTAAAAGAACTAAGAATAAAACAAAGCAGTTATAATAAGCGTAAGTATATTTAACATAAGTGATGCATATACTGAGAGGAATAAATTTAATTTTAATTAGAAATAAAGAAGAATAAAATTTATTAAGTACATTATGAGTATAATAAATGATTATTTTTCAAACCGTGGTTTTAAAATTGTTAATTTAAGATGATTAGATAATAAGATAACGAAATTTGAGATAGTTAACGATTTGTTTAACTTTTGAAAAAATAAGGGAAAAAAAATTTTAGTTGAAATTTCCAAGGTTTCAAATTTATTTCCTTATTTTGTTTTGCAAACTATCTTTTTGTCATCCTTATTATTCTTATCTTCATACAGACTGGTATAGGCATCTTTCTATAATCTTTCCGTTTAGAAATCTTTCTATAATCTTTGATAATCTGCACCTTGTTGAACTTACCTATAGCAATAGTTATCAGGTATAATTTCAATCTTCTTGTCATCTTATCTTAATCCTATTTCACTCTATCTTTTTCTGTTCTTTTCCATACCTCATTCCTTTTCGAGGACGAAAAGTTTTGAGTGGGGTAGAGTGTAACAACCCTATATTTTGTGATTATTTTTAATTGTATATTTTAATTATTTTAATTGAATTTTGATTTTTTTTAAAAAAACTTATTTTATTTATTTTGAATGATAAACTTTAGTTTTGATATGAATTATCATTCCAAAGCATGAATAAAAAGAATATTTTCCAAAAATATAATTTTGGTCAAAGTAGTCAAACTTTGACTTTTATTTTAAAATTTTAAAAGTTTGAAAATCTAAATTTTATCTTTTATTATGAAAGTACATAAAATTTTAATAACATTGCTTTTTGTTTCGTTGGAAACGGATTTAAATTGTGAAAGTTATGTATATTTCAATATTGAGTGCAATTTGTTTATTCTGCAATTTTATTATTTTATATATAAATTTTATTTTTCTTTGTCATATTTTATTGTAATATGTATTTATATGTTATTTTATGAATGTTTTTTTCTTTTAATATTTTTGAAGTGAGGTAGGAATTTTTCTAGAACTAGTAGTATTTTTCTTGTAATTTCCATGCCTTGTTTTCAATTTTTAAACATTTTCTTTAGTTCTTTTCTATTTTTCTCCAATTTAATTATTTATTTTATTTTAGAAATGATAAATAAATAATTTTATTTCAAAATTTTTCTTTAGAATATTTTTAAAATGAAGTAGATATTTTTTCAAAGCCATTGATGTTTCAATTGTAATTTTTGAACCCTGTTTTCAATTTTTAAGCAATTTCCTTAATTCTTTTTTTATATTTTCTTTAAATTTAATTATATATTTTTATTTTATTTCACTTTGTTTCAGTTTTTATATGTACTTGCTGAAGTTATTTTGTTTTACTTGATTTAAAGGAAAAGGAAGTATGGAAGGTTTTAAAAGCTAAGAAACGTAAAGTCATTTCACCGTTTCTTTACCGTTTCTTTTTCAATCAATGCATCAATTTATTGTAGCCGTTCCTTTCTTTTGCTTATTCACGTGAAATTTTCTCATTCCATCAATAATACACATCCGTTTCAGATCTGAGCAAAGAAAAATAAGCAATGGCCTCTCTTCCTCCTCTCATTTTTCTACTTCTTCTTTGCTTTGCTTGATTTTTGCCACGACCTCTCATTTCTTTGTTTGGCCTAACACCTCCACCATCTCCTCTACCAACCACCACCACTTCCTTCCCCACATCATACATGACCAAAACCCTTCATCCTCTGACCAGCAAGTGCCATGACCATCCCATGATGCGAAATCCACAAAAACTATGTTAAAACTCCTTAAAAAGCATGTCTAGCCACCTAGTCTTCATCACCATCACCTTAGATGACCTTGGCCACCTCCTATTGCTCCACCACCACCTTGACACACCCCTAACCGTCACCTTCATCCTCTGTCCAGATCTGATATGCCATAGCCGAGCCATAGATCCATGTAGCCTAGCCCAAAATGAACCAAAAACCCACCATTTGCATAAGCCTCTTCACATTCATGCATAGTAACTCCTCCACCACTTCAATACCTTGTAGCCATGCCTTATAGGACCCAAACCTGAACCAAAGTATGTCCAAACCTGAGCCAAAACATTCCCTAAGCCGTGCTAGCAAGTGTAGAAGGAAAGACAAAAGACTGTGTATTCATATCTCTTTTTATTTCAAAATTATTCCTATTTAATGTTGTATTGAATTGTAATTTTATTTTATTTTGTTTTGGGTTGTAACACAAGTTCTAAGCTTGGATCTCTGTCCACTTGAGCCTATTATTGTGTCGTCGTGCCTTCTGTAATCCGTTGTGTCATTTGTATTGCAATCTCCAGCACAAAAAGGAGAGTAAAGCTCACACGACATTTATACTTATGCAGTTGTAAAACAACAACAACTGAATGTGGAGAATTAATATGATGTTATAACTGCCATGTGATTATTTATATATGATGTTAAACCTGTTAAATTTCATGTCATATCATCTGTTATTATATATATGTTGTTACTGTTCATTTTTTATATATGTTTATCACACTGCAAGTTCCCTGTAGATTAGAAATCACTATGGGTTGAAATGATACATACCTGAATGAACTTTAGAATAGAGAAAAATCGTTATGGACTGAAATGATAGGCCTGAACGATTTTCAACTTATTTTATTTACTTGGGACTGCGGGTTTGAAATGATAAAACCCGAATTTTTATTTGTAAATTACGGGTTGAAATGATATATTACCCGTATCACTTTACCTAGCGTAGAAAATTATATACAGGCCCGTAGTTAAAATATGTTTTTCTAAAAATTATAAAATATTTTAGAAATTTAATTATTATAATATTTTGATTTAAAATTAAATAGAAATATAGTTTTTGTAAAGTATTATTGATTTTCTGGAAATCTATAAGTTAAATAAATTATGGAAAGTTAGAAAATCTGAAATGCAAGTTATTTTAGAAATTTTGATTTAATTTTTAATGGAATTTAAATTAACTTTGAAAATATGATAAATTTATGATATTTTGAATTTAAATTAATTTAAAATGATTTTATAACATACTAATGATTTTTGAATAAAGTTAAAATGTTAATGAGTGAATATTGAGTTGAATTTGGAAATATAACTTAAATTCGAATTTATGAATTTGGTTTAAAGTGAAATTTTAAGTTAAGTTAAATAAAATGGAATTAAGTTATATTTGAAATTTTAAACTTAAGTGTTAAGTTGGAATTAATGTAATGAATTTAAAATTGAACATTGCAATTTAATAAGTGAATTATTATTAAATCTTGATTTTTGAATGGAAATTTAACTTTGTAAAATCATGAACTTGAGGAAAATTAAATGATGTTTATAAATGTGAAAATGTATGATTTTATGAGTTAAAAATGTTTTAAATAAAAAAATATAATTGGTTGAGAAATCACATTGAATATTTGAAGTTAATTGACTGCATTTTTGAAATGCTATTAATTACAATGTAAATGATATTACAACATTTGTAAATGTTGTAGTTGATGATAATGAACTAAAATCTAAATTGAATTAAAAGCTATTATAGCAATTTTTGTAAGTGCTATAATTTTTGAATTTAACTAAGTTTATTTGAAATTTAAGTAAACCCTATTACAACATTTTAAAATGTTGACTTTTGTTAAATTGAACTGTTTTGAATATATCTTTCCGTAGCGTTTTCTAAATGCCACGAAAAGTGATTTTTTACTGTTTTGATAAACTTAAGTGAATAAATGAACTTTGGAAGTTGAAAATTTTGAAAATTTAATAATTTAATTATTGAACATAATAACTTCATTTTAATGATTAAAAATGATTTTTTTTGAATATAAACTGTTTTGAAATGTGAATTGAAATGGTATTTTAAATTGAATAAAATGAATAATGATTTGAAATGAATGTGGTTTTGATATTTTGATATATTAAATGATTGAAATGTGGTTTGAAAAGATATGATATTTTGATATATTAAAATGATTTGAAAATGGAGTTTTGAAAGATATGACATTTTGATATTAAAATAATTTGAAAGGAAGTGCTGAAAGATAAGATATTTTGAACGAAGTTTTGAAAGGTTATGATTTTTGACATATTAAAATGATTTGAAAGGAAGTTTTGAAAGGATATGATAATTTAATATATTGAAATGGTTAGAAATGACTTGATATTTATTTTGATAAATATTTGAATAGAAAGATATGGTATGATGATATATTGAAATGGTTTGGAAATAATTTAATCTTTATTTTGACAAAGATTTGGGTTGAAATGATATTTTATTTTGAAGTATAAAATATATCTTTTAAAGTTATAACTACGGGTTATAATATCGATTGGTTGTTAAAGAGACCGGGATCGGATATTGTCTTATAGCGGACCAATACCGAAAACCACTTTAACAACTGTGTACGCGGTGGAGATTCCAGGATGAAGTAGGATGGTGGCGATGTTCTCGAGGTATATTACGTGGACCCAACTCCCGTGAGTTGGCATAAATGACTAAAACAAGAGCTATACCGAGCTACACAAAGGGTCGCACCCTTTCATCGAGCATGCTCCATCGGAAACCATTCTATTACTTTTGCGATTCGATATGTGGCGCCACTTTGATTCTGGGGTATCGTTCGAGGTGGGCGGAAGCTGCTGGCTTGCCGTCAGCACCGGTCTGGGAGTGCAAACGGTGTATCCACCCTGGCATTGCCTCGCGTGCCGTGTCTTCTCCTTATATCGAGCCCACTACGATTTTGGTTTTAAAGATCCGACCGCGTTAAGGTTCACCATCCCCTTAATGCTATTTTCTATATGATTATATTTTACTGATTAGACACTACTGTATATAGCGCAATATGCTACATAGTAAATAGTTTAACGGGTCCTTAGAGGATGGGCGGTCCCAAGCATCTTCTAAGTTACTTGTATCTTTGCTACAGTTCACTTGAGTTGGTTTACATTGTATAAGTATGTATGTCCCGACTCGAGTGTTTGTATTTCTATTTACGCTCGGGTCAGCCTGAGTTATTCACAGATTTGGATTTCCACTTTTTGGAGATTGGAATCGCTGGAGATTATCTACATGTCAAGTTTCATCTTTTCAGTTCGGTTGTTCTATTCTGCTGTACTTGGTTATCATATTTAAACTTCTGTTGTACTTTATTTCTTCTATTGTATCTTATGTAACTCTGATATATTTAAACAGTAGCTTCATGAACTACTATCTCTTTTACTTCCGCTGCATTATTATTACTCTATGTCTGTAATCTGTGATTTTTATTTACTGCATATTCTGAGATTTGCCAAATTTTTATTTACAACGCGGTATTTTGAGCAATTCAATTCCGGCATGAGTGTCCACCTATACACTTATAATGGATGCGAATGGTTGAAAATATCGGGTCCCTACATTAAATCAACAGAAATAAATATGAGTGTAATGGCGTCAGAGATGTTTACGTGATTTGACATCTCCTATCTAGTGTCTAACGTGAGTGCGGTAACTTGAGAGATGCTCGGGATTCACATCTCCTAAGGATCCGTTAAACTATTTACTATGTAGTATATTTCGCTATTATAGTAATGTCTAATAGTAAAGTAAACTTACTTTTTAATAGCGTTAAGGGGTTACCCATATAGACCTTAACGTAAATACGCCAATAGTCTATACAGTACCGTAATACCTCCTGATCGGGAGGCTACCAGAGGATACTCCATAGGTACGACACAAATAGAAACTCGTACAAGGCGCGATAGGGTAGGTGACACGGCACAACCAGGTAATGCCAGGGTAGATATACCAATTACGCATCCGGGTTAGTGGCAACTCGTAGCAGCTACTACTGCCCACCTCGAACAACACCCCGAAAATTAAAAATCAAAAGTGGCCACCGAATCAAATCCAAATGTCAGAGTATAATATCGAAGGAGTGCGTCCGATCAGAGGAATGACCTCATTGGCCCGAAATCGCTCCTGTTTTAGCCACCTTTTGCCTACTCATGGGAGTCGGGTCCACGTATTTACCTCAAAGGAAACGCCGCCACCATCCTACTTCATTCTCGAATCTCCACCGCGTACACGGTTGTCAATGTGGTTTTCGAACTTGGCAGAGAGTATGACCACTTCCGATCCCGGTCTCTTTAACAACCAAACATTATTATAACACCGCGGTCATTTTAAAATAATTATACTTCAAAACCATAATATAATATCCATTTCAAAACCGTATAAATACAATATCATTTCTATTTTTAAAACCCCAATCAATATGATATCATTTTATTTTTAAATATATCCTTTTTCCAAAATCATAATACTTTCAAATATATGTATATTAAACCCCATAGCTTTGTAAAAAAATCTAATACTTAAATGGTTTGAATATTTAACCACTTTATATAATAAATAGCTTTTTAAATTTCACAAATAAATTCCAAATATAGGTTTAAGTTCCCAAATAAACCATTTTAATTTTCATATATTTCAAAGTTTTAACTATTCCACCATTTCAAAACTTATTCTTTGATAATTTCATATATATCAATTTCAACTACTATTATTTAGATTTGAAATGTTTACTTAATAAATCAAATACCATTTTAGTAAAACCATTAGACTTCAAATAACTGGATATTCTTTCAATTATATTAAATTGATAATATTCCTTTAAACAAATTTGATATTCATTTAAATCCTCTAAACAAAATAAAGTTATAAAATCATACCCTTTAAATCTCAATTTATTTACATTTCAAATCAAAATTTTAGAGGATAATTCTTAAATACTTTTATTCAAATCAAAGTCACATTTATCTTCTCACCTTACCCTCATTTAATTTATTTTAAACTCCAGAAATAAAATATAAATAAACACTTAACCATATTATATTCTAATAAAATCAACTTTATTATTAAACTTCTTTATACTTTAAACCAATTTTATACATAGCTTAAAACCAAGAATTTTACTATATATAAAATAACCTTTATCAAATATTCGAATCAATATCTCATTTAACCATATATATTTCTTTACAAAAACATAGAAAATCATTTCAAAATATTTTTATATACAGACCGCGGTGTCTGTATAAAATTTTCTATCCTATGGTCAAGTGATACAGATATTTATCATTTCAATCCGTAATTTAAAATAAAGATTACGGTTATATATCATTTCAAACCGCAATCCCGAATGAAATGAAAATGCATAATAATTTGCAGTTTATAACAATATAAAATACAGCATCCATTCGTCCAATATCTACCATCAATCATTTATCACAATCATCATCCAATTCAACAATAGCATTAATATAGAATGGATAATAAACAACAGGCATTAACTAGCAGTTTATATTTAATAATAAATTTAAATAACTGTTGAACTGGCAATTCATGCAATAATAAGCAAATAACAATTTAACTGCCAGTTTATATTTAATAATAAATTAAATAGCAAGTTAACTAAATAAATGCAATTTAACTGAGATGATGATAGAAAATATGCCAACAGTCATAAATAAATTTCTAATCACACCATAAATTAATTTAGCAAACATAAGAAATTTTAAAAGTTGTGAGTGGGTTAAAACACTTATCTTTTGAATTTAAAATGGATTTAAATTCAATTTAAACCCAAAAATTTGACAGTCTTAGAATTTGTCCAAACTAGTGCCAAACGTTTGAAATTTCAATACGATCCTAACAAAAATAACCGCGCGTGAATTGGTATTCGTATGTAAAAGTTATAGCGATAATTGCATTAGAATTTCAATTATAAAAACTAAAGAAAAATAACACATTCATACCCCGCCACGTCATGCTCTCCCTCACCACGTTGCTCCAGTAAGGCCGCGACCCAGAAAAGACGCATGCAAGAACCCAGTCAACATACCTTTGACCGCCAAAAACTCGGCCGTTCCACCACCGCTGACCACGACCGAGCCACCAAACTTCTCCCCTCAACATGCCGCATCCCCCTAGCTCGGCCGTCCGCCACCTGCACGCCGCCGCCGCTGAAAAACCCTAGAATTCGAACCCTAAATCGAATTTTTGCTGATGATCCGACCGTTAACTCGCCACGAAACCCACATGGATCGACCCTCCTTAGTCCCCTCTGCAATACTCAGAAAGGATTTGATGATCCGTCGCAGTTGATCGGAGCACGATGAACAGCCGAAACTTCTTCGACTTTTACTGATCGAACGATGAATCAAAACAAAAAACGAATCTCGGATCTGAGATGCGCTCATCGAGAGCTTCGATATATATATTTTTCTCGAATTTTTCTGAGGAGTTTGAATTTTCATTTGATTTTTGAATTTACAATTGGATCTAGGGTTTGCAGCCATTGAGAAAAGGAGCACAGAAGTTTCTGTACGTATAGAAATGAGAAATAGAGGCTGCTAGGGTTTATAACAGGGTATTTATAGGGGATGTTGAAAATAGAATAGATGGATAAGATAGATTTACGCGCTAACGCCAAAGTGGCCCAAAAAGCCCGTTTTGACTTCAGAATGAAATTGGGTCAACCCATATATCAAAATAGATGTTTTAAAATATTTTGAACCCGATGGAACAAGTTTCAAGTCAAAATACCATCATATGAAGAGATTATGCTAATATCAAAAAATTTCAAATTGATTTCAACTGATTTCAATTTCTTTATTTCAAGGCGTTTCGAGTCCGTACGATCAACCGACAAGTCCGATCGCTACGAAGCTTGAAATCTTACAATAATTCACTATTACGGATCCGATGAATCTTGTTTCGTCGAAATCCGAGTCAGTGGCCAAAATGGCTATTTTTATATTAATTAATAAATTAAAATTCATTAATTAAATCACATTTTCACTTCCACTTCCAAAATTTACAGATCTTATCAGTTTTGTTTGTCTTAAACAATCTCAGTGATTTAAACCAAATTTATATGTCAATTAAAAGTTTATTGAATCATAAATTTCAGTGTAAAATTTGAATTTCATTATATTCATCATTAAATTAACTTTTCAAAAATTCCATTGAATTCACTATTCATTCTTATTATTCAATCCATTATAGCCAAATGGATGAAATTAACATACATAAATATTTCCGATTTCAACTAAATTTTCAATTAACGTAATAATAATGTTTAATTTTACTTAATTGCAATAAACTCAATTTCCTTAATTCTTCATATTCAAATAAATAAATAAAATCTTGATTTACAATCTTTTCATTAACCAATAGTCATATTATAATTGGAATTTACATTATCTCCGATTATTGATTACCATCAGTTAAGATCTTAACATTTGTTCCATAAATTTATTTCACTTAATAAGTTTATTGTTTACAGACACAAGTTACTCATTTACCTAATTCCAATTTCGTAATCACATTTAATCCATTAATTGGTATTGCATTGACATTTACATTTATTAGCTTATATCAACACTATTATCATTAGTTGCAAATGGATTACCAGTTTTAGTCACCACCTTAAATAACTAACGTATATTAATCTACATTATTCCCAACTTACAAATTTTGAATTTATTACTATTTATTATTATTACTTCACTAATTAATTCAATTTTTGCATTGGTTTTTCTTATATTAAATTTATTACCCAATATTCCTATATTCATCTTAGATGTTTTTAAATGGCTATATTTCAAATGTGAAATCTTGTCTGTTACCCATATTAATTAAGGTTTTAAAACAATTAATAAAATTCCTTAGTCCAACCCTTTTTACCAATTATTTCCCTTCTAATAAATTCATGTTTGTATTAAACTTACATTCACACTTCCGTTATTATTTTAACAATTATTAAACATTATGATCAATTATCTAACATTGATTGTATAAATTTTCCATTTGTTACATATTATTGTATCAATGGATAAAATTTTAAATCTATTCCACAAATCTACTACTTTCAATCAATTAAAACTTCACAATTGTTTAAATCAATTGGGATTACACTACATTTATTATTGATCAACTTGTTCTAACTTTATTACATAAATTTACGTTCAGTTACTATTGAGCAATACTATTTCATTTAATTCAATAATTACACTTATTTTACTAAAATTCCCGTTATTGTAAACCTTTATTTGTTCATAAAAATTTAATTACAATTCCAATTCAATCAAAAATTTCAACATGCAACTTAAAATAATTGTTTACAAGTATGAATGGAATTAACATTAATATCAAATATTTTCTTAATTTACATTAACATAATAATTAATTACCTTTGATGAATTTTATTCCCCAGTTTATTAAATTTAATCAATTTAACCTTACATATCACAACATTCCCAATTTTATCTTAATTCCAATTAACTATAGTATCATGCAATAATCTCATTTATTATAAATTTGCATACCAATAAATTAAGTTTCCAATAAATAGGATTGATTCAATTCAACCTTTTTAATTAAGTATATATTAATCAATATAATATTTCATAGGTTAATTCTTAACATTTACTTCATTATAAATTATAAATTTTTTATTTCTTTATAAATTTAAATTCCAAAATCTTATTAATATGACAAATTTAATGAACGAAATTTACGGGTCATTACATGCATCAAACAATAACAAGGAAATCACGTGACACACAAAGTAGTGTACCCGTGGTTATAAATTTCAAAATGATTTATAATTATGGATTAAAATCATTCATTTAAGCCATTAAAAAGTGAAGTCATTATTCCTTCAAATCAAATATTCAATTCTCAAAAATTTAGCCTTTTATGAGTTCATTTATTCAGTTAAACACTTCAAATATTGAAATTTCGGCCACAAATAAACTTTGATTTTAACCCTTTAAACATTATAAAAATCATATTTTAACACTCGAAATGTTCATGAAAATACCTTTAACTTATGGTTTTATAAAGTAAATTTCCTATAAATAAAATCTAATTTTCAATAATTCACTTAATAAATTCAAGTGTACAATTTCCTATTCTTCGCATTTTAACAAATTTCTTAACACTTAAATTTTTATTACCATTTTCCAATTATAACTCAATTTTTATTTTATTTATATAACTTAAATTCCGTTTTTAATATCTTAACTTAACCTTTAATTTCAAACCAAATTTCACATTTCCAAGTTAAGTTAAATTCCAAAATTTCCATTTAACTATCCATTGATTTAACATTTTAAAGTAATTACCTAAATTCAAAATACACTGTAAGTTGCTTAACTTTATTTTACAAATAACTTAATATTTTCCTTTACTTTATATTTATCCAATTCATACATCAATTATATTAATTACCAAGTTCATCTTATAATTCCATTTTTACCTAAATTCCCATTATTAAGTTAAATCAAACTTTCACACTACAACTCAAACCATCTATTAACTTATACCATTTATCCTGTTAGAAAATCACTGCTTAACCATTTTAAATCCAATATAAGTCAAATTTCATATTTTTATTTTTCTCTTTCATTTACAATACATGAAATTGATAAGAAACCATATTTTGAAATCAACCACAGGTCCGGAAATTATTTCACACCTAAATCAAGTGATACAGAAATTATCACTTATATCCGTAATCGATAAAATTTCCGGGTTTTTGATTATTCAAACCCGAAATCTCAAGATAAATACAAATAAATAAAAATCACTCATGCCATTCATTTCATCCCATAATGATTTTTCCCTATTCAAAAGTCTGTTCGGGTATGTATCTTTTCAACCCATAGTGATTCTATTCTACAGGAAACTTGCAGTGTGAGAAACAGTAATAAATAAACAATATAACAGAATAGAACAGAACAGACGATGTAACAAGTTAATAACAGGGTTTAACATCATACAAATGATATCACAAGCAGGTATAACATAATATAAATGTTTCTACACATTCACTTGGTGTCACTTCACAATTGTATAAGCATATATGTCATGTGTGAATTACTCACCTCTTTAAAGCTGGAGTTCGCAAACAACACACATAAAAGAGAATCCGGAAAGCACGATAGCACGATTTGATCCAAGTGGGAAGAGCCAAGATGTATATCTTTTATGTAACAATAAAAAAAGACCATACATAAATATAAATACAATACCTAAAATTATTGGAACAAATTGAAATAGAGATAAACAAAGACATTACCAAGTTTCAAACAAGTTTTGCTTGCTCTTGACTCAACATGTGCTCGACCTTAAGGCTAAGTTGGTTCATCGATGACATGTTTTAGGTGGTAAGGGATCAGGTTTGGACTGAAAATAACAAGGCTTGGTCAAGGATAGGAAGGGTTTGGAAGTTACAAAATGTGGAAGGTCACAATGCAAGGCTAGAAAGGGTTTTGGTTCAACTTAGGCTTGGTCAAAGGCATATTAAGGCTCAGCCATAGGTTGCTATAGGTCAGGTCATAGGTTAGTAATGGTGTTCAGAGGTGGTGCTTGATGGTGGTGGTGGCCAAGGATGTGACGCCCCACCTCTATACCCACGCTAGCCAAGGACACTATAGGGTAATGCCGTCAACTAACACGGAGAATAAGGCTGGTTAGGAGCGACCATCTATAGCCTTGCTCTAACTATCTATTGAATACATCGACAATTGTCATACAAGTATATCGACATATCCAATGAATACTTAAAACAAAACCATAGGTGGCTGGAGGATCTATCAGAACAGAATAGAACAATTCAAATGTAATATACATCACGAAACAGTAGATCATCATATACACATATATAGATACATAACAGAGTATACAAACTAATAGATGTTAAGTGGTATAGCAAACCACAATATACAGACGAGTCAAAAGAATACATATCAGAGTTACAAAAAAATAGGACTACACAAAAGCTATAACAAAAAGGAACAAGCTGAATAGTCCACGCGGAAGCAAAATAGGCTAAGTCCAAAAGCACCTAACCTGAAACAACTCGGTCTGACCCGAGTACGAAATACACGGGTCAGTCTAGCTAAACAAATCAGTTAGATAAACCGAACAACAAAAACCTGCAAGGTCACAAAGTATAACAAATATCTCTACAAGAGATAACACAATCATCTAACAAAAGATGAATCATAACAGAACAAGCCTTATCTCATTGGCAATTCAAATAAACAAAGGATATGAATATCCCAAAACAATCCATAAAGGCAAATAACAAATACCAATGAACGTAACACAAGTTCCACAAGGTAATTGCTACATATCATGCGGCTCAAAAAGACCAACACCGAATGGCAATACCTAGGGAATATACATATCAATGAAAACATTATAAAATTTGCACGTGCTCAGTACTGTATAAACAAGGATTCATGAGCCCGAAGACTCCAAACCCAAATATCCCTAGAGCGGCTCATAAAGACCTAACTCCGAAAGCGATACAATAGGGCAACAAACCCGAAGGCACAAACCCGAAGGTACAAACCCGAAGGCAACATACCCGAAGGCAACAAACCTAAAGGTGCAAACCCGAAGGCAACACACCCGAAGGCAACAAACCGTAGTGGTGAAGGTCCGAAGGCCCAGTACTGGATACCACTAACTGGCAGAATGTGTCATAACTCTCAAAAAGGAATCCGGAAAGTGGTAACGTGAGTCCCATAATGTAACGACCCAGAATTTTTGATAATCTAAATTTGGATATTTAATTAATTTTGAATATCAATAAGTGGAATTTTTAAGTCGAACAATTTATTTATCAAATATTTGGATTTAATTGGTCAATTAAATCGATAATTTAATAGTGAAATTCCAGAAAATATTTAAATTTGAGTTAAATATGATTGAAAAAGATTTGGAAAATTTTATTTTATCATATTGAAGTTATAGAAATGTTTTATAACTTTTAAAACTGAATTTTGAGATGATTTGTAGAAATTGAATATTTTAATATTTAATTATCGATTGAAAAATAGCCAATTTTTGAACAGTCGCATAATTAAACGAAACCAGTTCCATTGGGTCCGTAATATTAAATTATTACTGGATTTCAAATTTCGTATCGATCGGAGATGTTATGTGAGCACACGTTGAGTAAACATATTGGAATTTAATCGAATTCAATTTAAATTCAAATCTATAATTGGTCAACATCAGCTGAAATTATATCACATCAGCTGCTTCCCTTCACTTCAAAAGCCACCCTAGCTTCTGATTTGCGTCGACCTACCCTCTGTTAATCACGCACCCTTGTCCCCTTTGTTTCTTTTTGTCTCGCGAGTGGGCAGCATCGAAGTCGAGTTTGGGTCGTGTGCCTGCAGCGATTGATCGATGGCTCGAGGCTTCGTCGACAAGGACGAGGCAGCGGTGTAGCAGTAACGTAAACACTAAAATTTTTCCAGTTAAAGTTGTTTTTGCACAGATATCTGGGGGTCTATATGTATAGGAAATAATTGAAAAAAAAAGTATATATATATATTGAAGAATTTTTGAGAAGACAGTAAATGTGATGTTCAAGCTGATAATTTACAGTAAGGTTCAATAATCTTTAAATTTTTAATAATTTCAAAAAATTAATTTAAATCCGGAGATATATATGTATATAAATAAAACAGGAAAAATTCATATATATAGTTTCAAATGGAAAATTTATAGTTTAAAAAATTAAATCATTGGCAAATTAAAATTTATTAAATGGCAATTGATTTGCTCTACTATTCTAATATCAATAAAACCTTATAATGTAGTTAAATAAAGTTATTAAATGAGAAATTGGTTTAAAACGAAACTATCAGAATTAAACAATTAAAAACGGAAATTTTATTATTCAATTCATTTCGAATATTAACAAAATCATATAAATGTTTGTTACAAGGTCTCAAAATGGTGAAATCGAGCCGAAAAAGAAATGGACTGCAAAATAAAAGCAAGGTGAGAAATTCTCACTCAAAAAGGGTTATTTTAAATTTTAAATTGTTATATTTTGAAATTTGTTGACTGATTGATTGTTTACTTGATTGTGATATTAGATATTGTAGGATATATCTATATATATAGCAATATATATATATTGGCATATGTATATATTGCAATTGATTGATTTCCCGCATTGTATAGCGGATGAGACCCTATTGCGCCGTTAGTAAGCGGATAATATTTTATAAAATCCCATGTACCGCGATATTCCACCTCGAAGTGAAATTGGTATTGTGCTAACATCTGTGGATGCAGGGAAACAGGTTGGAGGGATCCAACTGGATTCCTCACAAATATTTATTTGATTATAGATATTGTGATGATTGTGATTATCATATCGATATATGATATTTGTGCAGTGATTGACCATTGGATGCTGTGGCATCATCGGATCCATTTTTAAAGTTTAAAGTAGCAATTTTTATTTTAAAAGGATTTTAAAGTGATTTCTCAAAGTATATGTTTTATTAAATTTTCGAATCTGACTCACTTTAAATAAATTAAGATTTTAATTTTAAAGTTATAGGATTTATATTTTTATGAAATACAACCAAAGGTAATTTTTAAAATAAATAGATTTATAAAATAATTTAAATTTGGATGTCTGAATTTTTATAAAGGATTATATAAAAGACTCTAAAAAAATTGATATTTATGAATTAAAATATTGGAATTATAAACAAGTTTATTAAGTATCGAATACATAGATTTCATTGAAAATTATAGATTTTAGATTGTGAAGATTTAAAATGTATAGAAGTTGAAAATAAAGGATTTATAAGTAATTTACTTATAAACTGGATTTTGGTTATATAATTGGAATATAAAAATTTAATTGGGTAAATAAAGGAAATTTATAAATCGAAGTTTGTAAATAGGAATAGAATTTATAAACATTGTTTATAAATTCGTAATCAATTGAATTTGATCAATTGAATATAAAAGTTTATTAAAGGAGTTATATTCCCGTTTTTGAACAGTGAATATATCGTAAAAAAAAGGGATATCTTTTGGGAAAAGGATGTTTTAAGTAAAATTTAAAACGATTTAAAAATGTTTAAAAATGTATTGAGTATCGAAAATATAGATTTCAACATTCGTGGTCGAAATAGACGTTTTCGAGAAATAGAAGGAAAGGAAGTCGTAGATTTCAACATTCATTGTTGAAATAGACGTTTTCGAGAAATAGAAGGAAAGGGAGTCATAGATTTCAACATTCATTGTTGAAATAGACGTTTTCGAGAAAATAAGGAAATAATGGACTATAACACTGTTGTTATAGTAAATGATTTCCGAAAGGAAATATTTTTGTATAGTATTGGGATTTATATATCTATTTTAAATTTTGAATCCCTATACTAGTGATTTTGGGTCGTCGTAACGATGTTTTACGCAACATTCGTTTTGACCCAAGTAAATGTGAATAAACGAACGTTTTTCCTTAAGGAATGAAAAAATATACTTAACTATGGTTTAAGTATACCGAATATTTCCAAATTGTGTAAATAAATAATATTTGTGAATCACTTACTTTTAAATAAGTATGGAATTGTTTTTCCAATATGAAATGGAACGTTTTTTTAAGAATTTATCTTTTTGAACATAAATTGGAATTGAATATTTGAAATCTATTGAAAAATGTAGATCAGTAGATATTTTGAAATATAAATTCACTATGGAATTTATAAATGGAAAGGGAAAATTGGTTTCAAAATAAACATTGGTTATTTTTGAAGTGTGGAAATTTTATATCTTGTAAAGTATTATATTTTGGGAAATCAAATAATTTGGAAAATTATTTGGAATCTGGTGATGTTGCGCATCTTTATTGATAGTTAAATAACCGACTATCAATATTTACCTTTAAATAGGTATTTGTTGTGATTGCTTGAATTGAATGCCACACTTATTTTAAAATAAGCGCTCACTATTCGGGTTAACCGGGAAAGGACCATGGGTTCGTATAACCCACTCCGAATATGTGATACGTCGTTATGAATTGCATTTGAAGACCGGTGTTGAAGACCGGATATTTGTGAAAACGGATGGATTACCATCGAGTTACTCTGCATCGGCTGATCTCCGATATAGAGGTTTTATCACCCTTAGTGACGGGTTGTCCGGACGTGATTAGTGAATATCCGGATTGCAAGGGATTCTTTGGAAGTGCCTTCGGCATCCCGGAACAGACTTGTATGGATTGTATGTCTGACATTACAAGTTGAGATATAAAGCTGATTTCTTTCAAATATATTTCTGTTGGTGGCGGAGAATTTATTATCTTAGCTTAACACCCTTCTCTGAGACGTACGAGCTCAGAGGTTATACAGTTGAAGGTTATTAGTGATATACTCCCAATTTGGTAGTGTGGCATGCTGAGTGATGCTGTGAAATGATCATTGTGTTGATCATTTGTGATAGGATCATTTGTTTGATCATTTATCTTTGTGATCATTACTTTGATCATTTGTTGAACCAGAGCACTGCTTTTGAAAAGCGTGGCTTTGTGGATGAGACTTCATCGAGCCTCACACCCCGGAAATGGTCAAAACAGGAAAGATGCAGCAAGGTTATTAGGGGGTAGCACCCCTTTAGTGTATGTCATTCCTTCTGGATAGAGGTGGTATCATGGTATGGAGCCCAGATACTTAACCTATGTGGTTACTGCAAATTTATTACTTTGTGGTTGATGGAAATCGGGGATCCTCGGATATAGATCGGTTACGATCGGGGAATGACATATTCGTGTCAGTAGTTACCCGGTTAGGGGTAACCCGACCTTGTGTTGGAAGAGATCCGGTTAGGTTCTAGGGACGTCATTCCAGAGGCGTTTCCATGTGGCAATGGGAAGTTCCTTGGCCTGACCATTTGTTGGAAATCCAAAGAAACAATACGAGCCTTGTACGGTTTTAGTTGTATTACCTGCTATGGAATGTGGCGGTAACCTGCTATTGAACATAGTAGCTATAGTAGGCATACGATAATGGTCGTATGTTGGCTAAGATTTATATTCTACTTTCGAAATGATTTTTCTACACTATGCACTAATAATAATAATAAAAAAAATGATTTGATTTTATGCGTATCAAGCATCTTTGACTATCATAAGGAGAAACCTCCTCCAAGTCTGCGTTTGCGTTGTGTGTGTGGCGGGAGATCTTATGGTAGTTTCATTTTCAAAAAGCATTGCGAATTTTCTTTTAAAATTTCTTCTATTCTTTGTTTAAAAGATAAATAACTGTTTTTAGTTCTCACACCAGTCACATGACTGACCTGGAGTTTATTGTTCCCTTCCTAAACTCTGGGTGCCCACCAATTTCCACACGGGCAGTCTAGAGTTAGGTTATCAGGTCATTCTGGATACAGGAGTTGCTACAGATATCTAGAGGCGTGCTGGATGGCGTAGCATATTATCTATTGTATATAGTATTCTTTTTCCGCTGTTTGTTGTTATAAACTCTATTAATATGATGAATGTAATATGATGTGATGTAATGTATAAAATATACAGTTCTTTGTTTTAATGAATATTCATTTATCTATTATATGTTGTTCCGCTGCGATTGTGAGATTCTGATATTGTTCTGTTCTTCTTTTTCTTTCTTTCTCTCTCTTCTTCTACCTCTTTCTTCTTCTTCAACCATAAAGATTCGGAGGTTTGATCCCCTTTGGCTGGATGGTTGTGGAATGTTGCCAGCTCAAAGGAGTATGGATTTTCGGGTCTTTACAAGTGGTATCAGAGCATATGGTTAAGTGACAACCTGCTCTGTTGGGTGTTACTCATTAGAGATAAAGTCAGTAGTACTCTAGAATGAGTTTGAGTGTAATAATAGATATGAGCGCGTATTTGTTAGTGAATATAAAATTTGTTTTATATTGTGATGATTGGTTTATTGAGTGGCATATGAACCTTCGTCGGCACAGTCTGTACAACTGGATCGAAGGGGTTTCTAAACACTTGAATAGAACAATTCGACACAGTATTGTTTTAAATAAAAAAATAGGGTAAATGAAATAATTTTGCCCAAAACTATTTTTGTATATAAAAGAAATAATTTTCTGTAAATTATTATAGTATATGGATGCATGGTTGTTAGATAGTAATAATATTAAACTATTACCATTGAAATTGGAATAGAATTGAAATCATTGTTATATGAAAATTGAGAAAAAATAATAATAAGAAAATGAAATCCATATACAAATGAAATTTGGGAATGTAAATTATAAATGTGATTTATAATTATAAATATAATTCCAGAGAAGTTTTGGAAATGTTTTTGAATAAAATTGGAAGTTTTAGGAATTAAATTCCTTTTTGATTTGAAAATGATTTTCAAAGGTTTTTGGAAAATTATTTTGAAGAAATGAAAAGCTCTAAACTCTTTTGGTCGTTGGAAAATAATTCCGATGGTGATCGCGGCACTATCGGTGTTCATTTTCGGGTTTCCAAAAGAGAAATTGCTGCCAAATTGTTTTAAATAAAAGTTGTTTGGAAAATTTGGATTTGGTTTTGGAAAAGCTGAAAAGACTCTGGAATGCTATATAAAAATATTTATGGAATATTATTAAGTTGAAAATAAATTTGGAGTAATTAAAATGAATTGGAATTGAAATTGATTTAAGCAAAGCGAAGTATTGAAATTGTTATCCCATTTTTGGTCAAAACTGGAATATCGACAAATTGGCAAGGAATGATGGATATCAGGGTTGGAAACAAGGCTACGATCGATATCGTCAAAATTTGGTTGAGCTCCGATCAGGACGAAAATAATTGGAGATGATGATAAGGATTAGGAAAGGCTATGTTTCAATTTTCAGGTTAATCGGAGTTCATATGAAGGAGTTATGATCGATGCAAGGTAGGAAGGGTATGGCTGTTCGAACCCATCAAGGTGTTCGTTTCGAACCCATCAGGTTCGTATCGATCGAAGGCACACAAGGTTCAAATCGATGCACTTCGTATCGATTGGTATGGGTTCGACTCTGTGAAGTTCGCATCAGGTGTTGGTTTGACTCGATCGTGTTCGAATCGATCAGAAGGACATGTGGATTTCGACTCGATCACATCATGGATCTCCTTCGTATCCATAAGGTGTACACAGGTTAGTTCGTATCGAAGGTGGTTCGAATCGATCACAACTCGTATCGATTAAAGGGAATGTAAGTTGCTTCGAATCCATTCAAGGGTTCTGTCGATACGAAGAAAGCGTTCGAAGAGGATACGTAGGGAGTCGACTTCATGGATTCGAAGGAGATAGATTCGAAGGAGATGGATTCGAAGGAGATAGATTCAAAGGAGATGGATTCGAAGGAGATGGATTCGAAGGAGATGGATTCGAAGGAGATGGATTCGAAGTATGGGTTTGAACCAGGCAGAACACACGAAGCTTTGAACTTGAATCGATCATATCTTCCAAACCGTTGATCCAAATACAATGAAATTTTTACAGGAGCTTACATACATGTTGAAGAATGTTCTCACCAAATTTCATCTCGATTGGATGATTTCTTGATCGATTCGAACCTTACTTTGAATCGATCCCAAGGTGGGCCCAGACCTCCAGATTTCGGGCAAGTGGGCCCCCTCACGTGCCTGAAGCAGTCTTCCCGGATTTTAGGAGAAATATCAGCCTCCTACGCTTATAAATAGAGCCCCTGGTCATTCAGAAAAGGGGTCGGAGAATTTGGAGAGGGAAAGCACGCCCGGACGCTGCCAGTATCATTCCATAACATCATTACTGCTATTTATTTTGAGTTTTGGACTTTGTAACTGCTGTAATCATCTGTAATCATCAAGGATAATCAATAAAAGGATAAAAACTTTGGAGTGGACGTAGGCCGGAGATAGCCGAACCACTATAAAACTTGTGTCTCTGTTCTTTACTTTTGGATTGCTGTTTAATATTTGCTGAGATCTGAGATTTGTGTTTGAATATTATTGATTTATATTCATACACTGGTGCTTTCACGGTATTCGGGATTTATGACCAATTTTGGCGCAAACACTTTGGTGCTTTCACTGAGAAAGACTAGCACCCGCTACGTCGGATTTGAAAGTTGGATTTGAAGATTTTAAAGAATTTGGATTCAAGGACAATGACTAGGCAAAATAGTAGAAGGCAAAGGGCTGAGAGAAGCCAACAGGAAGAAAGTCAACAAGCATCCTCCGGAGCCGGGGAAGGATAAGCTTCAATCTACATAACCCGGGATGAAATGGAGGCTATGGAAAACTCTTTGCTGGAGAGATTGTTAAAGAACCAACAGGAAATGATGCAGACTTTCTTTGAGCAAATGAGAGCTGCAGGGATGCAGAACTTAGGAACAGCTACAACCACAGTGGATGCAGGACAAGGAACTAGGATTGTGGAACCCAACGGAGGACGGGATGCGGAGCCAGAGGGCAATCAACAAGGGCTTGGGGGCAGGCCCACGGGATCCAATACAGGAGGACCTTTGGAAGGAATTCAACAGGCTAGAGCTAACGTTGCTCCTAGTGAACCACACGAGGAATATGTGCCGGAGTTCCCTCGGGGGCAACCCCCGACAGACAACGCTGGGTTGGTAGAGATGATTAGGAAAACTGTGCGAGGTGGTTTGGCCAAAGGAGACTTAGAAGGAGTGAACAGGAGTCCGTTTGCTCGGGAAATAAGGATGGCTCAGAATCCATCTAAGTTTAAGCTACCTAGCGTGGAGGTATATGATGGTAAGGCAGACCCAACTGATCACTTGATGAGGTACACCAGACATATGGAGGTGCTGGGGGCATCGAAAGAAGTGATGGCCCGATGCTTCCCTTTGTATCTGACGGATTTAGCTGCAATGTGGTTTAGGCAGCTGGGAGAAGGATCTATCAGGACTTGGAGGGAATTGGTGGAAATGTTTTTGGGACAGTTTCGGGTTCACGTCAAGAGGCCGAAGAATGTGATGACATTGGCATCAGTGAAGCAAAGGATGGATGAATCGCTCAGAGCTTTTCTAACTCGATTCAGTGCGGCAGTCGCTTCGGTGGATCGGCCTGATCCATCGATGGTTTTAATGGCAGCAGTATCAGGAGTCAGGGAGGACTAGGATTTCAAGGTATCTCTGATACGAGATCCCCCACAGGATCTCGACGAATTCTTTCACGAGGCAGAAAGGTTCCTTCGGCAGGAAGATGCAAGTACGGATTTAAAGTTGAAAAAGGTTAGTGCAATCGAGGTTGGAGCAGTATCCAGCGGTGGTTCGGATAAGGACAAAGGAAAAAGGAAATTGGATAATGATTCTGGAAACGCTAGGAGGCGATGGAAGGATCCAAAGTTTTCCACATACACAGGATTGAACGAGACGCTGGAGCGGATATACATGGATACTCGGAATCGCCTTCCCTACCGGAGGCCAGCCAGGAGAGAGCCTTTTGAACGAGAGAGGGCATTAGGGAGGCACTGTCTCTTCCATGACCTAGACGGACATGAAACCAACAGCTGCAGGCACTTGAAGGATATAATCGAGGAGCATGTAAGGAATGGACAGTTACAACAGTATGTCGGAGCTCAGAATACAACGGTGGAGCAGGAGCAATCACCGACAACCTCTCGCCATGATGATGGGAGACCCAGGGATGGTGGTCGATTGATCATCCACTAATCAGGATAATATGGAATAAATAGCGAACTATTAGCAAGCAACCAAGTCATTTACACATGTACGGGGACGGAGATATCCCCTAGGCATGCTCTGAATGATGATAAACTGCAACGCTATGGTTTGTGAAATCTATCTCTTGCTTTTGGATTGGACACTACTTTTCTTTTCGGATTTTGGTTTTGGAGTTTGAATCAAGCTCCTGGTTTTGCTTTCTTTTGATTTGGATTTTTCTTTGGATGATTGTTTCCGGTTTTGAATGTTGGTTTGGTTTTCTGGTTTCCTGGTTTTGGACTTGGATTTTTTGGGTTTGGATGTTGGATTGGGTTTTGATTGGATTTTCATCTGGTTTTTGATAAATGGTCGTCGGGTATGGATTATGCCTGGCAAGGGGTGAGTCACATCGCCCGAGCGTGGTAGATTGACTCATTCAGGTCACTGAGTATGGACTATCCTCAGCAAGGGTCCGGAGTGACCGGGATTCGGCCTAGGACTTAGGCCCTGTATTATCAATTGTTATTTTCAGGTCGTTGAGTATGGACTATGCTCAACAGGGGTCTGAAGAGACCAGGATTCGGCTTAGGACTTAAGCCATGGCATTGTACAGCGTCCAGAGACACTGGACCAAGGTCGTCAAGTGTGGATTACGCTTGGCAAGAACCCGGAGAGGTTAGCTTAACGTCCAGGGACACTGGACCAAGGCCATCAAATGTGGATTACGCTCAACAAGAACACGATGAGGCTAGCTTAGCATCCAGGGACACTGGATCACGACCGTCAGGTGTAGATTGCGCTTGGCAAGGACCCGGAGAGGTTATGGATTTGGATATCGACCCGGAGAGGTCTTGGATTCAGTTATTGGCTATTGGATAAGGATGGTTTAGGACTCGGCTGTCGAGTCCGAATGGATATAGGATTGGCTAAGGCTTTGGTTATGGGATTTGGAATTGGGCGTCGACTCGAAGCAGTCAAGGATGACATACTCTGGCGATATGGCTATGGACTTTGGATATTGGATTCAGAACTATTCAAAACACGCCTTGTTATCACAAGGCATGTTTTGGGGGGCAAAGTGTTATCCCATTTTTGGTCAAAACTGGAATATCGACAAATTGGCAAGGAATGATGGATATCAGGGTTGGAAACAAGGCTACGATCGATATCGTCAAAATTTGGTTGAGCTACGATCAGGACGAAATTAATTGGAGATGATGAAAAGGATTAGGAAAGGCTATGTTTCAATTTTCAGGTTAATCGGAGTTCATATGAAGGAGTTATGATCGATGCAAGGTAGGAAGTGTGACGACCGCCCATGACTCCCGCACGAAAACAAGGGAATGGTGCGCTGAAAGGTTTGTCAGGCAGCCATCGACGATAGTCCGGATAAGACAAAGCAGAATAGTCCATCGTATTACTCACAGCGCATGGATAAAATACAATAGAAAGTATACATAGTGAAGCTCTATAGAACAGAAGTCTCATCATATAAACTCATAATAGTTTGATACAGCAATCTGCAAAGTCAATACATCAAGCCTCACTACATATCACTCAGAGAATATACAAACAGCGGAACACCCAGTACATATAGTAAGAAAATAATATGCAGAAGCCTCCAGCTCGTCTTCGTCATCAACAGCGTTGACCACTAAGAACCGCACCTGTCACCTGCTACCTAGTCTGTCCATCCCAACATGGATGAACAGCCCAAGGTAATAAGAGTTAAACATAAAACCTTGAGTCAGAAAACAGTCTTAGTGAGCAGTAAATCAACTATCAAACATACCAAAAGAGCATAAAGGGTAAAAGGAATAGGAACTCAACCATCCCACTCCACCTCTTTCTACAATGATAGCCCCCAGACACACTAAGCAGAAGTAAACATAGCAATTCAGACATTTAAAGCAAAGTAAATATCACTCAAGTCAAGGTCGGTGTTTTCCAAATGCAAACCCCCAAGGCCTAAACCAAAATCAGATAAGCACCCTGAAAACATCGCTCCTGACCCAAATGACAATACAACCAAACATCCAAACATCCATGACTCTGGCTGTCACTGTTATCATTGCCTTGAATTCACCGTTAGTTGAATGACCGCCTGTCAAGGGCTAATGGTAACCTCGGTTCTAGACATAACTCCGCACGTCGTCGCAGCCCGTGCCTAGGAATTTTCGCAACTACCCAAAGTACTAGCACGTCGTCGCAGCCCGTGCTTGGAACATCATCGTGACCCGTCCCAACGTACTCTTGCTTTGAGCATGGTAGAACCTTCAACAACGATGAAATCTCAGCCTCCTAGTCATCCTCCTCAACGACTATTCTCATACTAGCCCAAGCGCCTCTCGAGCCCACCATTATCAACCAACTCGAACCGCATCATCGAGTTATCAACATGCTTGGGATGATCCCGTCTGGATTAAATCAAGGCTATCTCACATCATGCTTTGCTTCATCACATCATAGCAAAGTCCATCATCATCGAATCTATCCATATGAACTTTAACATCCGCTTCATATGCCACGAGCTACTTTCACCACTCAAGAGCCTCTCCACTTAGCTTTTGAATCATCTTCGACCAACTTGTCCAAATCAACTATTAGCTAATTTGCAACAGTCTATCAATCAAATCAATCATTAATCCAAGCAGTCAAACATTCAAACAAGATCTAATAAGCAATTATACAAGAATGGCAATTTCGTAATTAAAATGTCCAAATCTAACAAGTATGAATTATAAGCAAATATCTCTAAAACTTGATGAATAAACTTATATAAGTTAACATGTAACAAATTGGGTATCCAAAACTTCATAGACAATGGATCTACATGCAGACTTAAGGAAAATGCAAGAAATCTCTATCTTTAACACATAAACAAGCCACCGATCCAATATACTCCTTTGGGTCCGTGTGAGAGATAACTACCACTCACTGAATCACCTAAACACCTCAAAAGATAACAACTTCAGATCTGGACAGCAAAGGATCTAGCTTGATCCGATAAGATTTCCCTTCAAACGATGAAATCTCTCTTCGATGGATGTAGACCTTCAACTTTGACTCTTGGATCTTCGATTTGATCTTCAATCTAGATGAATGGAAGAACAAGATTAAAGTGGAGAAAAGAAGTGAAGAAGTGTTGTAGTCGAGCTTTCAAAATGGCAGCACTTCGTCGCTTCAAAATCCGGATTCCAAAAATGAAGATAGGCACTCCTATTTATAGGCTGAAATCCTTAACTTGTATGCCCGCTTAAGTCGGTCACGACTCATCAAGACCCACGACTTACGACTTAAGACTTACGACTTAAGACTTACGACTTAAGACTTACGACTTAAGACTTACGACTTAAGACTTTCGACTTAAGACTTACGACTTAAGACTTACGACTTAAGACTTTCGACTTAAGACTTACGACTTAAGACTTACGACTTAAGACTTACGATGTAAGACTTACGATGTAAGACTTACGACTTAAGGCTTACGACTTAAGGCTTACGACTTAAGGCTTACGACTTAAGGCTTACGAATTAAGGCTTACGACTTAAGGCTTTCGACTTAAGACTTTCGACTTAAGGCTTTCGACTTAAGGCTTTCGACTTAAGGCTTACGACTTAAGGCTTACGACTTAAGGCTTACGACTTAAGGCTTTCGACTTAAGGCTTTCGACTTAAGGCTTACGACTTAAGGCTTACGACTTAAGGCTTACGACTTAAGGCTTACGACTTAAGCCTTACGACTTAAGACTTACGACTTAAGACTTACGAACAACAATTCTACGATCCTTCGATCCGTAAAAATACGGGTCGTTACATTCTCTCCCCCTTAGGAATTTTGCCCCCGAAATTCCAAACAAATAAGAGCAATCAAAACTATGCTGCATGCCTACCATCCATAGAAATCAACAAACCATGCATCCAATTACTAGCCTAGCATGCAGAATTCTAAGACTAGAACAAGTTACAAATTCATGAAATGTCACGACACCTTAGGGCCATACCTCGAAGAGTTCAGGATGAGCTGCCTTCATCCTCTCTTCCTCCTCCCATGTACAGTCGTTAACATCATCACTCCATTGTACCTTGAGCAACTTGACTACCATCCTCCTAAGCTGTTTCGTGTCAGTTTCCACAACACGAAGCGGCTTACGAGGTCTTCTAATAACTGGATCAACTTCCAAATCTTCACAGCTATCAGCAGCAACCACTGTATTTGGGTCGTGCACATACTTCCGTAGATACGACACGTGAAAAACATTGTGCACACCCGACATCTTTTCTGGTAACTCCAACTTATAAGCGAGCTTTCCAATTCGCTCGACGATCGGGAATGGTCCAACAAATCTCGGAGTCAATTTTCCTTTCTTCCCGAATCGAATAACATTCTTTGGTGTAGAAATCTTCACAAAAACCATATCTCCTACGTCGAATTCCAAATCTTTTCGACGCTTATTGGCATAACTTTTCTGACGATCTTGGGCTGCCTTCATTCGTCGCTGAATGGTCTCTATACAATCTGAAGTCTGTCGAATCATTTCGGGCCCAAGTATCAGCTTTTCTCCAGTTTCCAACCAATATGTCGGAGAGTTACACGGTCTTCCATACAATGCCTCATATGGTGCCATACCAATACTTGACTGGTAACTGTTATTATATGAAAATTCCACCAAATGAAGATGATCTTCCCATGATCCTCCGAAGTCCAAAACACATGCTCGGAGAAGATCTTCCAAAACTCGGTTGACTCTCTCAGTCTGACCATCTGTTTGGGGGTGATAAGCTGTAATCAAACACAATTCAGTTCCCAAAACTTCCTGGAAGCTCTTCCAGAATCCACTAGTGAACAATGGGTCTCGATCGCTCACTATACTCTTTGGAATACCATGGAATCGAACTATCCACTTAACATACAACTCAGCCAATTTCGATGCAGTCCTAGTTGATCGAACAGGAATAAATCTTGCACTCTTAGTCAAACGATCTATGATGACCCAAATCCCTTCATTTCCTGCTCTGGTTCTAGGTAGTCCATCGATAAAATCCATCGATATTTGCTCCCACTTCCATGTAGGAACTTCTAATGGCTGAAGCAATCCACTTGGCTTCTTCTGTTCGGCTTTTACCAACTGGCAGTTCATACACTTGGAAATAAAATTTCCAACATCCTTCTTCATACCTTCCCAGTAATAGGTTCTCTTCATATCCCGATACATCTTATTTCCACCTGGATGAATTGTCAACTTTGAGTGATGACTTTCCTTCAAAACTTCATTTCTCAATTCATCTATATCGGGAACAACCAGTCGTCCTTGTTTCCGAAGCCAACCCTCTTGATCGACCTCGAATCCTTTATCCTTCTCTGGGTCCAATCCAGATTCCAAATCACGGATAATCTTGACAAGCTTATCGTCTCGCTTTTGGCTCTCGCCAATTCTTTCCACTAGAGTAGGTCTTATCGATAAGTTTATCAACATCTCAGGTTCCAATTCACATCTAGGCCTGAAGTCAAATCCAGCCAAATACTCAAGACTCTTCCATTCCGAAAACATGGCTCCCAAACCTGCATGTCTTCGACTTAATGCATCTGCCACTGCGTTACCTTTTCCCGGAGTATAGGCTACACCAAAATCATATGATGCTAAAAACTCTAACCATCGTTGCTGTCGAAGATTCAAATCCTTTTGGGAGAAAAGATACTTCAATGACTTATGATCTGGAAACAACTCAAATCGAACTCCCAATAGGTAATGTCTCCACATCTCCAAAGCAAATACAATCGCCGCTAACTCCAAATCATGAGTCGGATAATTCCTTTCATGCGGCTTCAGTTGTCGACTTGCATATGCAACAACTTTATCCTTCTGCATTAGCACTGCTCCAAGTCCAGTACCACATGCATCGGTGTAAACCACCATCTCATCATTTCCACTTGGAATAGCCAAAACAGGAGCACTTGTCAATCGCTCTTTCAGGATTCCGAAAGCTTGCTCACACTTAGCATCCCATCTGAACACTTGGTTCTTTTTAGTCAACCCTGTTAATGGTGCAGCTATCTTGGAAAAGTCTTTGATAAACCGACGATAATATCCTACTAATCCAAGAAAACTTCTCACATCAGATACATTCTTAGGTCTAACCCAATCCTGGATTGCTGCCACCTTAGCGGGATCAACCGCTATTCCATTTCCAGAGATAACATGGCCTAAGAACCTCACTTCACTCTTCCAGAAGTGACACTTCGAAAACTTAGCCCTCAGTTGATGTTTTCGCAAGATTTCCAAAACAATACGCAAATGCGTCTTGTGCTCTTCTTCAGTCTTGGAATAAATCAAAATATCATCCACAAACACAAGTACAAACTTGTTCAACTGATCCCTGAACACTCTATTCATAAGATCCACAAAATATGCCCGTGCATTGGTCAATCCAAACGGCATTACCAGCCACTCATAGAAACCAGATGGTGTCCTAAAAGCAGTCTTCGACACACTATCCTTTGCCACTCTCAACTGGTGAAATCCCGTTGCCAAATCCATCTGAGAAAACACCTTAGCTCCGTGAAGCTGATCAAACAAGTCATCTATTCTCGGCAATGGATACTTGTTCTTCTTAGTCACTTTATTCAGCTCACGATAGTCCACACACAACCTCAACGATCCATCCGCTTTGGTTGCGAACACAACTGGTGCACCCCATTCGGACACACTACGCTGAATGAATCCTTTCTGTAAAAGGTCATCAACTTGCACCTTCAACTCTTGTTGTTCCCTAGGCGCCATTCGCCTAAGCGGCATCACAACAGGTCTGGCTCCTTCAACTAGATCGATACGAAACTCGATCTCTCTATGCGGCGGTAACTCTTTGACCTCGTCAAAGACATCCTCAAATCCATTCACGATAGGCACCGATGGGAGTCCATCCCGTGGAACAACCAGCGAATACATGAAGCTCATGAAGACGCCTTCTTCATGCTTACATCGTATCATAACCTTTCGACCCTCCACATTCTCGACTGTCACCTCCAGCCTCTTGCAATCAACCCTTGTCGCATACTTCCTAAGCCAGTCCACACCCAAAATAATTCCAAACCCCGCAAAGTTCAGAACAAAACAATCACAAACAAAAGAGAAATCATGACTCGATACAACTAGACCACGGCATATCATACACAAACATGACGAACCCCCAACTGGATTAGTCACAACCAATGGTCTATCAATAATATCCGGTTCCAAACCCAACCGGCCTATAAGTTCACTACAAACAAAGGAATGCGACGCCCCAGTATCAAACAACACTCTAACTGGAACACCACAAATGGAAAGAGTACCTTGAACCACCACACTCTTCCCCTTCTCTTCTGCAGTAGGAGCTTTCGAAGATGATGGAACAGCCCCCAAAGCATAAGCTTGCACAATCTGCTTGTCCTTCCCCGGTTCCGGACAATTCTTCCTGAAATGCCCCGGCTTATCACAGTTGTGGCACTTCGCCGGCGCCTTCTGATTCTTACAATCCCTGGAGAGATGGCCCTTCTGCTGGCAATTGTAGCAGGTCACTTCACCCTTCGGCTTCTTTTGACCATTCTTACCCTTCTGCTGCTGCTGCTTCCTCTTCTTGTTTCCACCTTGCTCCTTGGTCACAACAACAGCAGATCCTTCCTTAGGAAACAGATTCTCATGCCTAAGAGCCTTCTCCACAAGCTTCTCAAACGGATCGTCCAAATGATCCACCAACTGCCTCCCAAGATAACTGTCTAGGCCTGTCACAAACTTCTCATTCTTCTGATAAGGGGATTCAATATATGACCGAGCATACTTGGACAAAGCTTCAAACTCAGAAACATACTCAAGAACTGGTCTTCCACCTTGCTTGAGCTCCACAAACTTCTAAAACAAAATAGATTTCTGAGCTGTAGAAATGAACTTAGCTTCAAATCTGACTTGGAATTGCTCCCAAGTGATCTCTTCCTCTGGAGTATCAATGGTGATAGAGTTCCACCAATCAGAAGCTCTTCCCTGAAGCTGTCTTGATGCAAGCTTCCTCTTAGTCACATCCTCAATTCCCAAGTCACCAAAGATCCTTCTACAAGCATCTATCCATCTCTGGACTTCTATAGTCGATTCTGTTCCCAAGAAAACCTTCCCTCCAAGAGCAGTATAGTCCTTACAAAGCTTAGCAAAATCCACTGGTCTTGGGGCTTGAACCTGAACTCCAACATCTACCGATGGCCCTGGAGCTGGCATCCTTCTCATGATCGAAGTCATCATAGCCTCGAACATAGAAGCATAATAAGCAGCCCCCTCAACAGCATGGCCTCCCCTAGCAGCTGGTCTCCCTCTTCGACTCATTCCTAATATCGAAAAGAAATGATTAATATACCCTGAGAAAAAACTGCATAAGAAGTTCAAATCCTTCTAAGCTACTATATTATATATATAGTAATCATCCATCAAAATCACAATTAAGTCTCTCATACGTAGTTACGTCAGCGAGCGTTGGCTAAAATCGATTAACCAAAACTCTGATACCAAATGTGACGACCGCCCATGACTCCCACACGAAAACAAGGGAATAGTGCGCTGAAAGGTTTGTCAGGCAGCCATGGACGATAGTCCGGATAAGACAAAGCAGAACAGTCCATCGTATTACTCACAGCGCATGGATAAAATACAATAGAAAGTATACATAGTGAAGCTCTATAGAACAGAAGTCTCATCATATAAACTCATAATAGTTTGATACAGCAATCTGCAAAGTCAATACATCAAGCCTCACTACATATCACTCAGAGAATATACAAACAGCGGAACACCCAGTACATATAGTAAGAAAATAATATGCAAAAGCCTCCAGCTCGTCTTTGTCATCAACAGCGTTGACCACTAAGAACCGCACCTGTCACCTGCTACCTAGTTTGTCCATCCCAACATGGATGAACTGCCCAAGGTAATAAGAGTTAAACATAAAACCTTGAGTCAGACAACAGTCTTAGTGAGCAGTAAATCAACTATCAAACATACCAAAAGAGCATAAAGGGTAAAAGGAATAGGAACTCAACCATCCCACTCCACCTCTTTCTACAGTGATAGCCCCCAGACACACTAAGCAGAAGTACACATAGCAATTCAGACATTTAAAGCAAAGTAAATATCACTCAAGTCAAGGTCGGTGTTTTCCAAATGCAAACCCCCAAGGCCTAAACCAAAATCAGATAAGCACCCTGAAAACATCGCTCCTGACCCAAATGACAATACAACCAAACATCCAAACATCCATGACTCTGGCTGTCACTGTTATCATTGCCTTGAATTCACCGTTAGTTGAATGACCGCCTGTCAAGGGCTAATGGTAACCTCGGTTCTAGACATAACTCCGCACGTCGTCGCAGCCCGTGCCTAGGAATTTTCGCAACTACCCAAAGTACTAGCACGTCGTCGCAGCCCGTGCTTGGAAAGTCATCGTGACCCGTCCCAACGTACTCTTGCTTTGAGCATGCTAGAACCTTCAACAACGATGAAATCTCAGCCTCCTAGTCATCCTCCTCAACGACTATTCTCATACTAGCCCAAGCGCCTCTCGAGCCCACCATTATCAACCAACTCGAACCGCATCATCGAGTTATCAACATGCTTGGGATGATCCCGTCTGGATTAAATCAAGGCTATCTCACATCATGCTTTGCTTCATCGCATCATAGCAAAGTCCATCATCATCGAATCTATCCATATGAACTTTAACATCCGCGTCATATGCCACGAGCTACTTTCACCACTCAAGAGCCTCTCCACTTAGCTTTTGAATCATCTTCGACCAACTTGTCCAAATCAACTATTAGCTAATTTGCAACAGTCTATCAATCAAATCAATCATTAATCCAAGCAGTCAAACATTCAAACAAGATCTAATAAGCAATTATACAAGAATGGCAATTTCGTAATTAAAATGTCCAAATCTAACAAGTATGAATTATAAGAAAATATCTCTAAAACTTGATGAATAAACTTATATAAGTTAACATGTAACAAAATGGGTATCCAAAACTTCATAGACAATGGATCTACATGCAGACTTAAGGAAAATGCAAGAAATCTCTATCTTTAACACATAAACAAGCCACCGATCCAATATACTCCTTTGGGTCCGTGTGAGAGATAACTACCACTCACCGAATCACCTAAACACCTCAAAAGATAACAACTTCAGATCTGGACAGCAAAGGATCTAGCTTGATCCGATAAGATTTCCATTCAAACGATGAAATCTCTCTTCGATGGATGTAGACCTTCAACTTTGACTCTTGGATCTTCGATTTGATCTTCAATCTAGATGAATGGAAGCACAAGATTAAAGTGGAGAAAAGAAGTGAAGAAGTGTTGTAGTCGAGCTCTCAAAATGGCAGCACTTCGTCGCTTCAAAATCCGGATTCCAAAAATGAAGATAGGCACTCCTATTTATAGGCTGAAATCCTTAACTTGTATGCCCGCTTAAGTCGGTCACGACTCATCAAGACCCACGACTTATGACTTAAGACTTACGACTTAAGGCTTACGACTTAAGGCTTACGACTTAAGGCTTACGACTTAAGGCTTACGACCTAAGGCTTACGACCTAAGGCTTACGACCTAAGGCTTACGACCTAAGGCTTACGACTTAAGGCTTACGACTTAAGGCTTACGACTTAAGACATACGACTTAAGCCTTTCGACTTAAGGCTTTCGACTTAAGGCTTTCGACTTAAGGCTTACGACTTAAGGCTTACGACTTAAGCCTTACGACTTAAGGCTTACGACTTAAGCCTTACGACTTAAGGCTTACGACTTAAGGCTTACGACTTAAGGCTTAGGACTTAAGGCTTACGACTTAAGGCTTACGACTTAAGGCTTTCGACTTAAGGCTTTCGACTTAAGGCTTACGACTTAAGGCTTACGACTTAAGACTTACGACTTAAGACTCGACTTACGACTTAAGACTTACGACTTAAGACTTTCGACTTAAGACTTTCGACTTAAGGCTTACGACTTAAGGCTTACGACTTAAGGCTTACGACTTAAGCCTTACGACTTAAGACATAAGACTTACGACTTACGACTTAAGACTTTCGACTTAAGACTTACGACTTAAGACTTACGACTTAAGACTTACGAACAACAATTCTACGATCCTTCGATCCGTAAAAATACGGGTCGTTACAGGAAGGGTATGGCTGTTCGAACCCATCAAGGTGTTCGTTTCGAACCCATCAGGTTCGAATCGATCGAAGGCACACAAGGTTCAAATCGATGCACTTCGTATCGATTGGTATGGGTTCGGCTCTGTAAAGTTCGCATCAGGTGTTGGTTTGACTCGATCGTGTTCGAATCGATCAGAAGGACAGGTGGACTTCGACTCGATCACATCATGGATCTCCTTCGTATCCATAAGGTGTACACAGGTTAGTTCGTATCGAAGGTGGTTCGAAACGATCACAACTCGTATCGATCAAAGGGAATGTAAGTTGCTTCGAATACATTCAAGGGTTCTGTCGATACGAAGAAAGCGTTCGAAGAGGATACGCAGGGAGTCGACTTCATGGATTCGAAGGAGATGGATTCGAAGGAGATGGATTTGAAGGAGATGGATTCGAAGTATGGGTTCGAACCAGGCAGAACACACGAAGCTTTGAACTTGAATCGATCATATCTTCCAAACCGTTGATCCAAATGCAATGAAATATTTACAGGAGCTTACATACATGTTGAAGAATGTTCTCACCAAATTTCAGCTCGATTGGATGATTTCTTGATCGATTCGAACCTTACTTCGAATCGATCCCAAGGTGGGCCCCGACCTCCAGATTTCGGGCAAGTGGGCCCCCTCACGTGCTTGAAGCAGTCTTCCCGGATTTTAGGAGAAATATCAGCCTCCTACGCTTATAAATAGAGCCCCTGGTCATTCAGAAAAGGGGTCGAAGAATTTGGAGAGGGAAAGCACGCCCGGACGCTGCCAGTATCATTCCATAACATCATTACTGCTATTTATTTCGAGTTTTGGACTTTGTAACTGTTGTAATCATCTGTAATCATCAACGATAATCAATAAAAGGATAAAAACTTCGGAGTGGACGTAGGCCGGAGATAGCCGAACCACTATAAAACTTGTGCCTCTGTTCTTTACTTTTGGATTGCTGTTTAATATTTGCTGAGATCTGAGATTTGTGTTTGAATATTATTGATTTGTATTCATACACTAGTGCTTTCACGGTATTCGGGGTTTGTGACCAATTTTGGCGCAAACAGAAATGAAAATTAGTAAGCTAAACTAATTGAATGAATGACAGTAAATACGATTTGTAAATGAATTGAATTAAATGAAAATGGAAATAAAATTGATATAAATTGAGTTAGAATCAATTCAAAATGGTTATGAGTTCTATAAATTGAAATGAGTTTGGGAACTTAGGAGAATTCAAATTAAAATTGAATTTAACTTGGATAAAAGTAAATTTGAGAATTTAATCTAATGGACTCAATAAGTTGAGATAAAATGAAACGGTGAATGAACAAATGAAGCTAGATTCGCAAATAAATGAAATTGGAAATTGTTTACAAGGAAATGAACTTGAGTTTGAAGTGAACTAGCTTAAGTAAATTCGAGATGAATATGAATATGGAATGTAAACAAAAAAATTGAATGGAATCAATTGCAAATGAAGTAGAATTCAAATAAATTGAATTGGTATCAATTTGAATTAGTATAAACTAGAATGAATATGAATTCGTTTGGCTTAGAAACAAATAGAATTGAGATTATAAATTGAATTCAAATAAAATTAAAATGCAAAATTGAATGAAAATGAATGTATAACTCCAATATTAAAGTAAAGATGATATAAGAAGTATATATCGAAATTTTGTAAAGGAAATGTGCAAAATGGTTTGAATATTGGAATCAGATACTACTACTAGCAGGTTATACAGGTGTATTAAAAGAAAAGGAATTGGGATTTTGATTTCAAAGATAAAAATTGAATTGCTCGACAAAAAGGTATGTATTTCAATTTTAGTATGAGATTTGATGATTTCCTTCTCCAGCCACTTGGCTTTCTCTTTTCTTTTTGATTCTGAGGGGCCGTAGTGCCATTTTGTAGTTGTATCGAGCTAGCCGCGCAAAGGAGACGTTGGCGAAATTTTTCGAAAATTTAGGGTGTTAGAAAATTTTTGAGAAATTTTTGAAAGTTGAAATTTGAATTTAAATTTAAATTTGAATTTTGAAGTAAACAATGTTGTTTTGAACTTATAAGTGAAGTTGGAAAGCTAGTTGAAAGGATAGTGAATCTCTAATAAAAAGATTTAGGTTAGTAAGTTGATAAAACTATTTGAATTGTGAAAAATAATAAACGGTTTAGGATCATTCTCCTTAACTTGCAATTTCGGGACGAAATTCTTTGAAGGAGGGAAGATTGTAACGACCCATAATTTTTAATAATCTAAATTTGGCTATTTAATTAATTTTGAATATCAATAAGTGGAATTTTTAAGTCGAACAATTTATTTATCGAATATTTGGATTTAATTGGTCAATTAAATCGATAATTTAATAGTGAAATTCCAGAAAATATTTAAATTTGAGTTAAATATGATTGAAAAAGATTTGGAAAATTTTATTTTATCATATTGAAGTTATAGAAATGTTTTATAACTTTTAAAACTGAATTTTGAGATGATTTGTAGAAATTGAATATTTTAACATTTAATTATCGATTGAAAAATAGCCAATTTTTGAACAGTCTCAGAATTGAACGAAACCAGTTCCATTGGGTCCGTAATATTGAATTATTAATGGATTTCAAATTTCGTATCGATCGGAGATGTTATGTGAGCACACGTTGAGTAAACATATTGGAATTAATCGAATTCAATTTAAATTCAAATCTATAATTGGTCAACATCAGCTGAAATTATATCACATCAGCTGCTTCCCTTCACTTCAAAATCCACCCTAGCTTCTGATTTGCGTCGACCTACCCTCTGTTAATCATGCACCCTTGTCCCCTTTGTTTCTTTTGTCTCGCAAGTGGGCAGCATCGAAGTCGAGTTTAGGTCGTGTGCCTGCAGCGATTGATCGATGGCTCGAGGCTTTGTCGACAAGGACGAGGCAGCGGTGTAGCAGCAAGGTAAACACTAAAAAATTTCCAGTTAAAGTTGTATTTGCACAGATATCTGAGGATCTATATGTATAGGAAATAATTGAAAAAAAAAGTATATATATATATATATATATATATATTGAAGAATTTTTAAGAAGACAGTAATGTGATGTTCAAGCTGATAATTTACAGTAAGGTTCAATAATCTTTAAATTTTTAGTAATTTCAAAAAATTAATTTAAATCCGGAGATATATATGTATATAAATAAAACATGAAAAATTCATATATATAGTTTCAAATGGAAAATTTATAGTTTAAAAAATTAAATCATTGGCAAATTAAAATTTATTAAATGGCAATTGATTTGCTCTACTATTCTAATATTAATAAAACCTTATAATGTAGTTAAATAAAATTATTAAATGAGAAATTGGTTTAAAACGAAACTATCAGAATAAAACAATTAAAAACAGAAATTTTATTATTCAATTCATTTCGAATATTAACAAAATCATATAAATGTTTGTTACAAGGTCTCAAAATGGTGAAATCGAGCCGTAAAAGAAATGGACTGCAAAATAAAAGCAAGGTGAGAACTTCTCACTCAAAAAGGGTTATTTTAAATTTTAAATAGTTATATTTAAAATTTGTTGATTGATTGATTGTTTACTTAATTGTGATATTTGATATTGTAGGATATATCTATATATATAGCAATATATATATATATATATTGGCATATGTATATATTGCAATTGATTGATTTCCCGCATTGTATAGCGGATGAGACCCTATTGCGTCGTTAGTAAGCGGATAATATTTTATAAAATCCCATGTACCGCGATATTCCACCTCGAAGTGGAATTGGTATTGTGCTAACATCTGTGGATGCAGGGAAACAGGTTGGAGGGATCCAACTGGATTCCTCACAAATATTTACTTGATTACAGATATTGTGATGATTGTGATTATCATATCGATATATGATATTTGTGCAGTGATTGACCATTGGATGCTGTGGCATCATCGGATCCATTTTTAAAGTTTAAAGTAGCAATTTTTATTTTAAAAGGATTTTAAAGTGATTTCTCAAAGTATATGTTTTATTAAATTTTTGAATCCGACTCACTTTAAATAAATTAAGATTTTAATTTTAAAGTTATAGGATTTATATTTTTGTGAAATACAACCAAAGGTAATTTTTAAAATAAATAGATTTATAAAATAATTTAAATTTGGATGTCTGAATTTTTATAAAGGATTATATAAAAGACTCTAAAAAAATTGATATTTATGAATTAAAATATTGGAATTATAAACAAGTTTATTAAGTATCGAATACATAGATTTCATTGAAAATTATAGATTTTAGATTGTGAAGATTTAAAATGTATAGAAGTTGAAAATAAAGGATTTATAAGTAATTTACTTATAAACTGGATTTTGGGTATATAATTGGAAAATACAAATTTAATTGGGTAAATAAAGGAAATTTATAAATCGAAGTTTGTAAATAGGAATAGAATTTATAAACATTGTTTGTAAATTCGTAATCAATTGAATTTGATCAATTGAATATAAAAGTTTATTAAAGGAGTTATATTCACGTTTTTGAACAGTGAATATATCGTTAAAAAAAAAGGGATATTTTTTGGGAAAAGGATGTTTTAAGTAAAATTTAAAACGATTTAAAAATGTTTTAAAATGTATTGAGTATCGAAAATATAGATTTCAACATTCGTGGTTGAAATAGACGTTTTCGAGAAATAGAAGGAAAGGAAGTCGTAGATTTCAACATTCATTGTTGAAATGGACGTTTTCGAGAAATAGAAGGAAAGGGAGTCGTAGATTTCAACATTCATTGTTGAAATAGACATTTTCGAGAAAATAAGGAAATAATGGACTATAACACTGTTGTTATAGTAAATGATTTCCGAAAGGAAATATTTTTGTATAGTATTGGGATTTATATATCTATTTTAAATTTTGAATCCCTATACTAGTGATTTTGGGTCGTCGTAACGATGTTTTACGCAACATTCGTTTTGACCCAAGTAAATGTGAATAAAAGAACGTTTTTCCTTAAGGAATGAAAAAATATACTTAACTATGGTTTAAGTATACCGAATATTTCCAAATTGTGAAAATAAATAATATTTGTGAATCACTTACTTTTAAATAAGTATGGAATTATTTTTCCAATATGAAATGGAACGTTTTTTAAGAATTTATCTTTTTGAACATAAATTGGAATTGAATATTTGAAATCTATTGAAAAATGTAGATCAGTAGATATTTTGAAATATAAATTCACTATGGAATTTATAAATGGAAAGGGAAAATTGGTTTCAAAATAAACATTGGTTATTTTTGAAGTGTGGAAATTTTATATCTTGTAAAGTATTATATTTTGGGAAATCAAATAATTTGGAAAATTATTTGGAATCTGGTGATGTTGCGCATCTTTATTGATAGTTAAATAACCGATTATCAATATTTACCTTTAAATAGGTTTTTGTTGTGAATGCTTGAATTGAATGCCACACTTATTTTAAAATAAGCGCTCACTATTCGGGTTAACCGGGAAAGGACCATGGGGTCGTATAACCCACTCCGAATATGTGATACGTCGTTATGAATTGCATTTGAAGACCGGTGTTGAAGACCAGATATTTGTGAAAACTGATGGATTACCGTCGAGTTACTCTGCATCGGCTGATCTCCGATATAGAGGTTTTATCACACTTATTGACGGGTTGTCCGGACGTGATTAGTGAATATCCGGATTGAAAGGGCTTCTTTGGAAGTGCCTTCGGTTCTGTTCGATCCCGGAACAGACTTGTATGGATTGTATGTCTGACATTACAAGTTGAGATATAAAGCTGATTTCTTTCAAATATATTTCTGCTGGTGGCGGAGAATTTGTTCTCTTAGCTTAACACCCTTCTCTGAGACGTACGAGCTCAGAGGTTATATAGTTGAAGGTTATTAGTGATATACTCCCAATTTGGTAGTGTGGCATGCTGAGTGATGCTGTGAAATGATTATTGTGTTGATCATTTGTTTGATCGTTTATCTTTGTGATCATTACTTTGATCATTTGTTGACCCAGAGCACTGCGTTTGAAAAGCGTGGCTTTGTGGACGAGACTTCATCGAGCCTCACACCCCGAAAATGGTCAAAACAGGAAAGATGCAGCAAGGTTATTAGGGGGTAGCACCCCTTTAGTGTATGTCATTCCTTCTGGATAGAGGTGGTATCATGGTATGGAGCCCAGATACTTAACCTATGTGGTTACTGCAAATTTATTACTTTGTGGTTGTTGGAAATCGGGGATCCTCGGATATAGATCGGTTACGATCGAGGAATGACATATTCGTGTCAGTAGTTACCCAGTTAGGGGTAACCCGGCCTTGTGTTGGCGGAGATCCGGTTAGGTTCTCGGGACGTCATCCCAGAGGCATTTCCATGTGGCAATGGGAAGTTCCTTGGCCTGACCATTTGTTGGAAATCTAAAGAAACAGTACGAGCCTTGTACGATTTTAGTTGTATTACCTGCTATGGAATGTGGCGGTAACCTGCTATTGAACATAGTAGCTATAGTAGGCATACGATAATGGTCGTATGTTGGCTAAGATTTATATTCTACTTTCGAAATGATTTTTCTACACTATGCACTAATAATAATAATAATAAAAAATGATTTGATTTTATGTGTATCAAGCATCTTTGACTATCATAAGGAGAAACCTCCTCCAAGTCTGCGTTTGCATTGTGTGTGTGGCGGAAGACCTTATGGTAGTTTCATTTTCAAAAAGCATTGCGAATTTTCTTTTAAAATTTCTCCTATTCTTTGTTTAAAAGATAAATAACTGTTTTTAGTTCTCACACCAGTCACATGACTGACCTGGAGTTTATTGTTCCCTTCCTAAACTCTGGGTGCCCATCAATTTCCACACGGACAGTCTAGAGTTAGGTTATCAGGTCATTCTGGATTCAGGAGTTGCTACAGATATCTGGAGGCGTGCTGGATGGCGTAGCATATTATCTATTGTATATAGTATTCTTTTTCCACTGTTTGTTGTTATAAACTCTATTAATATGATGAATGTAATATGATGTGATGTAATGTATAAAATATATAGTTCTTTGTTTTAATGAATATTCATTTATCTATTATATGTTGTTCCGCTGCGATTGTGAGATTCTGATATTGTTCTATTCTTCTTTTTCTTTTTTTCTCTCTCTTCTTCTACCTCTTTCTTCTTCTTCAACCATAAAGATTCGGAAGTTTGTTCCCCTTTGGCTGGATGGTTGTGGAATGTTGCCCGCTCAAAGGAGTACGGATTTTCAGGTCTTTACACATAACCACTCGTTCGCACTAAACGGTTTACCATCCGTTAGTTAATTTCACACTCAAAGCAGTACAAAGTTTACCTCATCTCATTGGTAAACCAGACCAAAAGGTTAAAACAATCAATCGAATAGGCCGGGGATTAATCGGAAAGATAAACGCACAGATTCATGGTCCGTGTTTTACTTAACCATTTAATCTCCTTTCCACTCCGCTCGAAGTGCGAAATTTTATATGTGCGTTTAAATAGAATTTATAAACTAGAGAAGCAACCTTTTAATACAATTTAAAATATTATTTTATAAAAACCCGTGGATTGAAATTAAAAAGGAATCATCAAAGTCAAAATAAATGATGACAACAAATAGGATCATCATGAATCGATTTAAATTGGAAATTCAATCCAAAAAGGCAAACTGAACTGAAACAGCAGGTTCAGTCGACTGAACAGAGTTTTCAGTCGACTGACCCTGTACCTGGAAATTTTCCAGGTTCAGGATACTTTCTGTTTCCAGGTTCAGTCGCCTGAACAGAGGATTCAGTCGACTGAATCATGCCTGGAAACCTTCGGGTTCCAGGTTCAGTCGACTGAACAGACTTTTCAGTCAACTGAATCCTGCCTGGGCTGTTTTTCAACCTATTCAAATGAAGATCAAACTCTTCCAAAATGTAAACGGACGAACATTGGCTCTAAGGGTTTATGCCAATCGACAACCCGGCCCTATATGCTCCTCGATGCATCACCAAAACATGATCAAAACATCAAAGTTAGGATTTCAAAGATTTGAACCCAAAACATAAAAAATTAGAATATTCACCAATTCAACCCAAACCAAAAGCAAATGCATATGAATAAGTGTTAGGAATTCATACCTAACAACCAAAGATAACTATAGACATAGATGTGAGATAAAAATCTCACCTTTAACCCAAAAAAAGAAGAAGAAGAAGCTCAAACACAAGGAGAAGACAAACCAATCTCTACTTCAACCCAATAAGCTTCAATCTAAGATCAAAACAAGTATTTCCTAAGTTAGGTTTATGAAACTTTCTGAAATTGAAGAGGAAAAGAGTTGGAGAAGATGAAGAGGAGGCTTACCAATAGCTTCTCTTAGATTTTGGAGCAAGAATTCAAGTTTGCAAAGTAAACCAGGACTTGGAATTTCTAATTCCTCTTCCTTTTCCCCATTTTTAGTTTTAGGTTTAGTTTAGAAGGGAAAATGAGTGAATGAGGAAGAGAGGGACTGAGTTAGGTTATTAAACTAGCAAATTGGCTGAACTCAAACCCAA
Source organism: Allium cepa (assembly GCA_030765085.1). Lineage (NCBI taxonomy): Eukaryota > Viridiplantae > Streptophyta > Magnoliopsida > Asparagales > Amaryllidaceae > Allium > Allium cepa. The sequence goes on from CM060941.1 coordinate 836,054,931, forward strand.
AACCCAACTAGAAAAAGTTGCAAAATTCAACTTACTCCAAACATAGCAAAGCTTATACTCAAAAAGATCGCAAACGCCATTTTGGACTCAATGGAAGTGGTATCGAGCCCTAATTCGGCCGTTTGCAAAAAGTAGCTTTTCGGACCCAAAAATCCGACTAACGACGCTATATTTAAATAAAACATTTAAATATATAATCGTTAAATATGCGGGTTGTTACAAAGGAGGTGGCCGTGGCAAGCAATGAAGGTGGTGTTGCATATAGGGCTCGGTTAGCATGGTTTTGTGGAGTTTTTATAGTTTTTGTGAAGTTTTGTTCAAAGGGAGGCCATGGCACTTTCAGGTCAGAGGATTATAGTGATTAGGCCGTGGATTAGGTGGGGAAGAAGTGGTGGTGGTCAGTGGAGGGCAATGGCCGAGCAAAAGCATGATGGATCCAAGGCAAAAATCAAGGAAAAATCAATAGAAGTGAAAAGAAAAGGTGAAAAAAGGAAGAAGACATTACCTAAATTTTTTCAGATCTGACTTTTGTGAAAATGAAGTGGGAAAGATGTTTTTCTCACGTGAAATATGATGGCAGCGGCTAGGTTTTTGTATGTACGGCTAAAATTGTGGATAGGTTAGAAAATAAAATGGCTAGGAAATTTAAAAAGGTACAATTTAAGGAAGAAAAATCTTGTATATATTTTTCTTTGTTTGCACACAAATGAAAAGAGGAGTTGAGTGACTTTGTGCATGATTGGAAAAAAAGAAAAAAAAGAAAAATCAAGGCTAAAATTTTGGAGAAGTTAGGGTAGAAAATTAAGGGATGGAAAGATAAAAAGGGTAATAATCAAAACGCATGCCTTTAATTAAAAATAGGTAACGTATCTAAATTTGATTTGTTTCCCATCTATTTAATAAAATATATGCCAAAGAAATAATTCAATAAATACATATCGTTTATATAAACACTATAGAAAATAAGAAAACAGTTATAGAAACGTGTAAATTAATTGCTATTTACATCTTTGTATGTTACTTAATTTACAAAGTATATATCCAAACTAAATGGAACAAAAACGGGCAAATGTTGTAAACATATACATAACATGTAATGTTACATATATATACACAATTATAACATGACATATCAACCAAAAATATTATTTATATTAATTAAAATAAACAATTTTTGTTAAATAAAATAATTTACACACAATATTGTAAAAAGCATAACTTTCACAATATTAATCTGATTTTAACAAAACGAAAAGTAGTATTCTTAAAATTAAATCTATTTTCATAATAAAAGATAAAATTAAAAAATTAAAATATTTAAATTTTAAATTTAAAAGTCAAAGTTTGAGCATATTGACCAAAATTCACATTTATGGAAAATATTCTATTTATTCAGGTTTAGAATTATAGTTCACACAAAAAAAATCAAAATTTATATTTAAAATAACAAAATTTATCCATTTTAATAAATAAAATAAAAATTTTAAATCACAAATCACATTAAAATAATTAAAATATACAATTAAAAATAATCATAAAATACAGGGTTGTTACACTTGATTATATACCTAAATATGCTATCAAATTTAACATATGTAACAATTCAGGCTATTTAAATATGTTATTTGAAAGGATTTTCAAAGAAAGGTCATTACAAATAATATCAAATCAATTGATAAAAAAAATTAGTTATCATAAGGTGAAAACCCATCTGTGTTTATGTGCGACCTGTTCTTATGAGATACTCTTCTTTTCAAATGTTTTGTTTGGCATCAACGTCAATCTATGACACTGTCATACATATTTATGATTTGCGTTTCTCACTCTAGTTTTCCAGACTGATCTAGGTATTTTTATTACACGAATCAGATTCAGGTAGTATCTAGATTAGCTAAAAAATCTTGGAGTTTCAAAAGGAGAGTTGTAGATCTTCATCAACGTATGGACATAGTTTACTTTTCCACTAAGTTTGTTGTCTTTCAGCATTTGTAAGGATAGGTATTTGTAACTATCCAAGATGAGCTTAGGATAGACTCTGATATATGTATTTGAAAGTTTTCACACTGTAAAGATTATTGAAGTAATATATGTTATTCATTCTTGTGAGATTCTATTAAGCCTTCTTTTTATTTTACCCTTAACCATCCTCCTTTTTGTTCAATTTAGCTTGAACATGTGTTGTTCATTGTCAACTGAAATGTACAAAAGTGTAGGTTGTTACACAAGTACAGCTCTATACTTTGATAACCAATTTATACCGACCAAAACATCAAAACCCATAACATTTAGGACAAACATGTCGCATGGAAAAAGATCGGTGAGGTACGAAACTCATACATCTTTACAAATCAAGCATAGATTTATCATACCACCTACAGGGTTAGACACACAAGTACGGGTTACTACAAATTTTGAGGTAAGTCCTAATCTTCCAACCAATTCTTTAGAAATAAAGCTTTAGGAAGCGCCGGTGTCAAACAAAACTCAAACTAAGATGCCATTTACTAATAAATTACCTTCCACAATCCCCTTCTCTTTGACATCTTTAGAAGTTGAGGGTTCAACCTTGATAGCATAAACTTTGACTTGTTGACCCTTCTTCATATGTTAGTAATTCGAACCAAGAGACTTTTGAGTTACTGTAGAAATAGGATTAGCCCCTTGATAGAATATTTTAGTATAGCCCTCCTACTTACACTTGTTGCAAGTTACATTCTTGTAACATTCCTCCTGAGTTCCTCCATTATCCCCGTCACAAACATCTCATTCTTCTTGAGGGGTGTATCAATGAGTTCTAGTCCAAAATGTAGCAACTCGTTGAACTTGGTTTCATATTTCAATAAAGACCCATCTCCTTGCTTAAGATCCAAGAAATTTCAAAATAAATAGATGTTTTCCACTGAATGTATGAACTAACCTTCAAACACCTCCTTAAATATATCCTTAGAAAAATCCTTATCTGGAACATCCGTTCCAATGGACTCCTACCATGTTGTCTCTCCATCTTGCAACTGCTAAGACGCTAAGAAGCACTTCTACTCATCTAAAACATCTAATCCCTTGAAAATATTATCGTAAGAATGAAGCCAAGCAAGGACTTCAATAGGATTCCGTGCCCTTAAACAGTTTTCCTCCCAGATTAAAAAAATCCTTACATAAGAATGCAAAGTCGACACGGGACTGTGCATGTGCTACTTCTGGTGATCTTATACTTCTAGTTGTTGGGGCTCAACTATTAGTGATCGAAGTACACCATTCCTCCTTCCTCGTCTACTTTTAGTGCTCATCTCTTACTACCTGATCATAATAATATGTCCTCAGCATACCCTTCCAGGAAAGACTTATATTAGGAAAGGCATTGTCTAAAAATGATATTAACAAACATCTTCATTCCTCCAACCAACACCCACCCAAACAACTATATAAATTTTGAAAATTTCCTTTATGTAAGAAATATAGCCTAAGCTAAAATTATTTCACTTACCAATTTTAAAATTATACCGTGTTTGATTTGTCTTGTTTAAGTGTTTAGGAACCCCTATCGACAACGTTGATAAGAGTGTCGACCAGATTTCATAAGCCACTCAACAGATCAACCAACACAATATAAAACATTTCATAGCACTAACAAATACATGCTCATACACACACACACACACACTACACTAGAACTCATTCTACGATATTACTAATCCAATTTCTAATAAGTTTACCCACCAAGGCCTAGGAGTTTGCTCAACCTAAGTTCTGATACCACATGTAATGGTCTGTTTTTCTTACACTTAAAGATGACACTTAATACATCATCAGTATTCAAGTGTCGTTTTTAAGTGTCCGAAAGATGGGTGTCACAAACGGGATTTTCAACCCGCAAAAATTGGCATTAATAAGTCCACTGTATAAAATGCCAAGTAGACGAATGCCGAAAATACTTGTTCATTAGGGGTGAAGAAGAAGGAGATAAAAGGAAAAAAAACAACAATACAAAATCTCACAATCGTAACATAAAAAATATAATACATAATAACAGAGTTTATATGAAGGTTCTGTAACAGTTTATACACTTACAATTATCAGATTACAACCATCAATACATCAAACTGGACAGTTATATAACTTATCCTTACACAACAGAATATAAGTCAAGTACGGAAATACGTCTGAAACTCCTCCAACTAGCCTTCGGAGCTCCCATCGCATTTAATCTGAATCTGTAATACTCGGTCTGACCCGAGCATTATAATAAAATAACACCCGAGTCAGTCTGGAAAACCAGCGTGAGAAAACATACTCAATTTGAATTATTTGAGTTCTCAAAATCCTTTGAAAAAAAAGGTATCTCGTAAGACCGCGTCATATATAAACACAATGGGTTTTTACCTTACGATAACCAAAACATTTTTATAGAAAACCTAGTGGTATTATAGTAGTGTCTAAATACAAATACTTATTTAAATAGCTGAAATTGTTACATTAAGTAAATTCCAACATACTAGGCTCTACAACAAAACCGTAAGCTCATACTGGAGAATGGATTCCAGCTGAATGACTAGGCACTGGGTTACCACCTATCACAGTACACCTCTAGAACAATGTACAGAAGACCACTTCGGGATCCCTTGCTACACAAGACCAGCCTACCCATAACCTGGATAGATTGAATAAGATTACCCCGCGATTGGGATCAACAACCGCCACACAGTCGAATAAAAGGACTCTAGATAGGGCCTTACCCTACTTGGGTGCGACGCACTTAACCTTCTGCATCACCCCTGATTTTTAGTCATTCCGGTTGATGAGGCTTGAGGCTAAGCGTTACCTTTCCAAGAACAATTTTACTTGGAATGCTCATCATCCTCTAATGATAATGTTTTGGAAGCATTCGTCCATACAAGTTGTCTTGGGTCTGGACAAACCGAATCACTGTCTTCATGATCTTCACGGTATTCATTCGTTACGTTCAAACTGGATCAAAGTGGTTTTCGAATAACTAAATCCAATCCTGGTCGCTTCCGAAACGATTAAGGAAATTGGCCAATATTGATAGTCGATTATTTAACTATCAAATGAACATCCATAAGCAATCATCTGGCCTTAATATAATTTTCTCAAAATATTTACTTTCAAAATATCTTCAAAGGCATATCAGTTTCTTTCAACATTTCAAAACAATTTCTCAAATACTTAATTTTAATAGGATACTTCAAACACCTCAACCCTTAGAAATATTTACAAATTTCTTTTCTCAATACTTAGGAAAATTTTACCAGTCTTATTTTCCAAAATCCTTCCAATATTAACGTTTCAGAGAACTATTCTGTAACATTTTCCCAAAATCTCCGAAATTACAAATAGATTTCCTCTCCTTAAATCATATCCTTTTGTTATCACCTTTGCGAATCTCGAGAGAGTTTATAAAATAAATATTTTTTCAAATTTCTTTGAAACTATATATATATATATATATATACATATATATATATATAATAAGTATTTAAAAGATTAATATATTTTTTTAAAATATGCTCAAGTAATTATTAAAACATCAAAAAAAACACTTTCATAATATTAATAACTCATCTTTAGTTATATAAATAATTTTCAAAGCTGATTTTTAAAAGTTATAATTTACTAAAATAAATACTTTATATTTTAAAAATCTACTTACCCAGTATTTAAATCTTAGCTGGTTTAAAATTCCATAGTTATAAATTAATAAAATTTCCCTTTTAAACAATCTCACCTCTTATAAATAAAAAATATATTTCTAAAATCTCAATGAATAATTTTAATTTATAACTTTCTCTCGATTTCACAACATCTCGATTCAATGTTGACTCACTAACCGTACTTATTTCAAAAATAGAATTTCCCAGTTTTATCAACCCTGTTTCCATATTCTAATACAAATTCCTCCTATGAATTTATATTCCTAATTATCATCTGGTATTGAATTTCTTCATTATAAACATCGTTTATCAATTTTATAACCCCTTTGATTTTTTCTGTTTATAAAAGCAAACCTATTTACAGAAATCCATTATATAAATTTTATTTCTCATAAATGCCACTAAAACTTCCAATCTATTTTTCAATATTAATTTCAACTTCTTCTTTTATATTTCAAGAATATCACTTATAAATTCTTTTATATAGTTCATTTTAAAAAATCTTCATTTACTAATTCACAATAGTTAAGATAACCAATCAGTTATATTTTGCTAATTCAATTTCTTTAAAATAACTTCAATTCCTATATATATATATATATATGTTATTTCAAATTCTCTTCAATTCCCTAACTTTTAAAAATATATTTATAGTATTTAAATTATCAAAATTCAGGCCAGTGCTACAATAGCATCCAATAATCCAATCACTACAATAATCTACAATGGATTATTCTAAACAAATCATATATCACTAAATATGAATAATAAACAATAAATTTAAGGAATCCAGTTGGATCCCTCTAACCTGTTTTCCTGCATCCACAGATGTTAATACACATAAGTTAATACCAATCCCACTTTGAGGGGGATATCGCAGTATATAAGGTCATCCGCTATTATGCAGGACGTATAGGGTCTCATTCACTATAATGTGCGGGAATATCACACCAACTACTATATATATATAAACTACTATATATTATATAATCATCTACCAATAATTTAAAATTCATCAATCCAATCAACATCCAATCATTTAAATTCAACATTTAAATTTTAAATATGGCAATCCAAAAAATGAGTGAGAAATACTGTAAAAGCCCGAAGTTTTAACAAGTATTTTTCACTTTTAATTATAAAACTTTAGGGTTTATTATACAAAAATCTAAACTTTTAAAATTGATTAAAACATTTTCCAAATTTTTAATTAAAGGACAAGAGTTCTGAAATTTTAACTTTGGTTAAAGATAACACTAATTGGAATTTTTAAAATTATTAATTTCTAAATCTTTTATATAAGAATTATATATGTACAAGATTTATTGTGATTATGTTTACTTATATTGGTAATAACATTTATTTCACATTTTGTTCTTTTTAAAATGAATTATATATATTAAAATTTAGTAATAATTTTGTTAGAAAATGATAAATAAATTCGAAGAATGTAAACATATTCTATTTTAGTTAAGTAATAACTTTCACAATTTACAATGTATTAATAAACTGTTGAATTACGCATTTAAAGGGCGCGTTATTTGATGGGATAAATAACGTAAAAAAACGTATAAAATTTAAATCCGTTACTTTCGTTTTATTTTGGACTTAAATTTTGCGTCTATGGTGCGCATTTCAAAAATATATACCTTAACTGAAAATGGTTAAATAAATCAGTAAACGTGCATTTTCGAGTAGGAGGGAAGCATATCCGTTTCAATTTTTCCTTTACCCGTGACTGGCCATGTACCTTTTAAAAAAAAGATATCCCGTTTCTCTTTTTACTGCAACTATTTATTTAGTATAAAATCTTTCATTAAAGTAACGTTCAAATCTTATCTTATTGTCGTTTCCTCCAATATCAACGCTAGTTTCTTCTCATTTTTAAATACGTTCGCAAATTTGTCCACATTCCATTTCCGTTCAAAGACATATATATTCACTTCCCTTTTCTCTTCAGTTTTAAATAGAACGTTATCCACAAATTTTATTACCGCTACATAGCAAGATCATCTCTTGCCGTTACTTTAATTCACTCAGCCTTTTTAAGGATATAAATCACACACCCGTTGAAAAGAGATCCTATACTTCTTTAACGTCTATCCTGTTGATACACGAAGATTTTGATCAATGACAATAAGCTTCAACAAATAGGAAGAGAATGCAAAAGCTAGAAGAAGATAGATGAAGACCAAAGTATAAACATTAGTATGATTTTCTATGTTTCTTAGTCTAGATTATTTGTTAAAATCTATCCTCAAGAGATTTGCACGAACATTAGAACACATTTATAAAAACTTCGTTCACATGTTCACTATGCATACTTTTATACTTCAGTCAACTGAAACTGTACACATATGCAAAAATTGCACAGTTTCAGTCGACTGAATTACCTGTGCAGTCGACTGAAATTGTTCCTGAAAATTTTCCTTTGTATTTTCAGTCGACTGAATCTCTTGCTCAGTCGATTGAATTTAAACCTGCGAATTTTCTCTGAAAAGACACCTTCTTCTTCCCAAGAGTTGCAACCATTCATCAATGGAAATGGAAGCATCTCTTGTTTGCAACCTTTGACAACTTATGCACCTCTTCTACAAGTATATATACATGATTCTAACATCATTTAATTCACCGAATTCTCTTGCTTTAATCTTACTATTCTCTTGTTCATATTCTCTAGATATTCTCTAAGCAATCACCAATCTATTGCTTGAATCACTATTTTTGTTTATAACATTCTTTTGATTCATAGCAATTCACATTTCCTAAATCTTCACTAACACATTGCATATTCTCGAGGATAAGATTATAGGAATATTGTACTACATTAGACTCATTAGTGTTGACAAGAACACAACAAGTCGAATATTGTATTTTAGTAATTGAGTTGAAGTCCTCTTCGGTAGTTTGAGGCAAGAAATCCCGTTCGGTTGTTCGGGTAAGTTGTAAACCTATTCCTCCGGGTGAAGTGAGGGTGTTAGTTAGTGAAATTCCTAAGTGAAGCTTAGGGACTGGACGTAGGACGAGAGGTCCGAACCAGTATAAAATCCTGGTGTCTCCTTGCATTTACCTACTTTATATACCTAGACTATTTCATTATTCCATATTACACGATCCTACCGCATAGCCCACTCTACATTTGCACAACATCTGCCTATAGTTCTACATTTGCAGAAGGACAATCTACCCAAAGACCTCCTCTATTCAATGGACTAAATTATAACTATTAGGCTACAAGGATGAGGATTTATATGCAAGCAACAAGTTTCAAAGCCTGGAATGCTACTCAAGCAGAGTTCGTTATACCTACAACCGATTATCCTACATGGACACAAATTCAAAAGAATGAATCAATGCAAATGCCAAAGCTATGAATATGTTATTTTATGCCCTGGATAGAAATGAATTCAACCGTGTTAGCATATGTACTACAGCATATCAGATATGGGAAACACTTAAAGTCATACATGAAGGCACAAACAAGGTTAAACAAACAAAGATATCCATGTTGAAGAATCAATTCCAAAACTTTAGAACGCGACAAAATGAATCCATCAATGACATGTACTCAAGATTTCAAGACATTCATCATGCTCTAATCGGACTAGGAGAAAGATACACGGACTTTGACATTGTGTCTAAAGTTCTAAATTCACTCACTGATGAATGGAAGAGAAAAGTACTAGCAATCGAGGAAGCAAATGATTTATCTACAATGTAACCAGAAGAATTGATTGGAAATCTTATGTCGTATGAAGTAAATATGCAAGCTAAAAAGGATCAAGCTCAAGAAAGAAAGAATATTGCTTTTCATGCGGAAAAGGAAGAATCAGAGTCTGAAGATGAGGATCTAGCATTTATAGCCAAAAATTTCAAGAAATTCCTAAAGTATAGAAAAGGAAACAAAAACGGATTCAAAAAGAATTTCTTGAACAAACCATCATCCTCAAATATAGAATGCTTCAATTGTCATAAGAAAGGACATATGCAAAAAGATTGTCAAGAACAAATGAAGGAAAATCAGAAAAACTTCAACAACAAAAACAAGAAGGATAAATTCAAAAAGAAGGCATTTTCTGTAACATGGGACGATTCAGATTCATCATCATCCGAAAGTGATAGTGATAGCGACAATGAACAGGCAAATGTATGCTTCATGGCTCAAGAATCTGAGGTAAATAATTTAACTTTCGACGATTTAATTGAAGTAAATACTGAACTTTTAAGCACAATAAAAATTCTTAAAAAGAAAATTAAGGAAATTCGTGAAAATCAAAACAAAGCTGAGTTTGAGAGAGATACGTTAAATGATGAAAAGAAAATTCTTGAAGAAGAACTTGAAAAAGTTCAAGAATCTTATTCAAATTCGGAAACTCAATTACCACTTTTAAGTCAAGAAATTGAAACTCAAAAATTAAAGAATGATATAATTATTTCTGAAAATCATGATTTAAAAACTAAAATTAAACAAGTTGAGTTAGAAAATAATAATCTTCAAACTAGATTAGAGAACATCACTAAAAATGTTTCTAACTTTAACAAAGTAAGAGAAAATTTATCTAAGATTTTAGAAAATTGTCAATCCTTTTCAAATAAACATGGATTAGGATATAATAAGGAGTCAAAAATTCCTAAAAAGAAAAATACAAATTTTAAAAGGAATATGGATTCAAAACAACAAAAATTAATTAAGAAACCTATTAAAACAAAAGTACAAAACAAGGTAGTTACAATTTGGGTACCAAAAAGTAACAATGTATTAATAAGAATTAAATATATTAAAACATTTATGGATAATGTTCATCATAATAAAAACTATATTTATAAAAAGGACACTAAACCAAACTGGGTTTGGTTTCCAAAAACTCTAACTTCTTAGGACCCTATTAAAAAGTGGGTACCAAAAATTTCATATTTATTTTCAGGTCCCACTAAAAAGGAAGAAATGGATGTTAGACAGTGGTTGTTCAAAACACATGACCGGAGACAAAGATATGCTTACAAACATCACATACTTTGATGGTGGCTCGGTTACCTTCGGAGACAATTCAAAAGGCTATATCATTGGCAAAGGAGATGTGAACAATTACGGTACATCAAAATTACCTTTTATAACAAATGTTTCATTAGTTGAAAATTTAAAACATAATCTACTTAGCGTAAGTCAATTATGTGACAAAGTTTTAAAATAACTTTTTCGAATAATAAATGTAGTATTTTTGATCAAGACCAAAATCTTATATTTGAGGGAAAAAGAGATAGAAATATTTATGTACTAAATATGAATATTAATCATAATTCAAGTATGTGTTTACTTGCCAAAGATAATGATCCTTGGTTATGGCACAAAAGATTTTGTCACATAAATTTTAAAACTATTAGAAAACTTTCTAAAAACGAATTAGTAAGAGGATTACCCAAAATAAATTTTAAAATAAACAATTTTTGCGATGATTGTCAAAAAGGGAAATTAACGAAATCATCTTTTAAATCTAAGAAAAATATTTCAACTTTACAACCATTAGAATTACTACATATGGATTTATTCGGACCAACACAAGCTCAATCCAATAATCATAGTCGATACGTATTTGTAATTGTTGATGATTTTTCAAGATATACATGGACTATTTTTATGAAAAATAAAAGTGACACTTTTGAGCATTTTAAAACATTTGTCAAAAGAATCCAAAACATTAAAAATTTGAAAATTAAAAATATTCGAAGTGATCATGGAGGCGAATTCGAAAATGAAGATTTTGAAACATTTTGTAAAAAGAAAGGAATTAATCATAATTTCTCTTTTCCTAGAACTCCTCAACAAAATGGAGTTGTAGAAAGAAAGAATAGAACACTACAAGAATGCGCAAGAACATTGTTAAATGGGTGTTCTCTACCAAAACATTTTTGGGCAGAAGCAGTTGCTACTGCATGTTATGTATTAAATAGAATTTCAATTAGACCTTTAACTAAAAATACTTCTTATGAACTATTCAATAATAAAAAACCAAATATATCTTATTTTAAAATATTTGGTTCAAAATGTTTTATTTTAAATACAAAAGATCAACTAGGAAAATTTGATTCAAAAGCCGATGAAGGAATTTTCGTAGGATATTTTGAACGAAGTAAAGCATATCGAGTATTTAATAAACGAACAAACTTAATTGAAGAAACTTTACATATATCTTTTGATGAAAACTTTAACAAAAATTTAAATATAAAAGATGATGAAGAATTAATAAATATAGAAGAAATAAACCTTGAAAATAATACAGAACTAAGATCTCCTCCTAGAATATTACGAGATCATCCAACTCAAAATATAATAGGAGAAATAAATTCTCAAGTTAGAACAAGAAATCAACTAAATCAATGGGTCATGTAGCTTTCATTTCATCTATAGAACCTAAAAATCCAAAAGAAGCATCAACAGATGATTATTGGATTATCGCAATGCAAGAAGAATAGAATCAATTTGAACGTAACAATGTTTGGGAATTAGTTTCCCGTCCTAATAATCAATCAGTAATTGGAACAAAATGGATTTACAGAAATAAAGTAGATGAACAAGGTAATATAACAAGGAATAAAGCAAGACTAGTAGCACAAGGGTATAATCAAGAAGAAGGTATTGATTTTGAAGAAACATTTGCTCCCGTTGCAAGATTGGAAGCAATACGTATACTATTAACCTTTGCTTGTTTTCACAATTTTAAACTTTATCAAATGGATGTTAAAAGTGCATTTTTAAATGGTTTTGTTAAAGAAAATGTATATGTAGAACAACCTCCTTTATTTATACATGAAAAATATCTGGATCATGTATTTAAATTAAAGAAAGCACTATATGGTCTTAAACAAGCTCCTGGTGCTTGGTATCAAAGACTTAAAAGTTATTTATTAAACTCAGGATTTTAAATTGAAAAAGTAGATCAAACACTTTTTATTAAAAATACTGCCAAAGATATTTTAATAATTCAAATATATGTAGATGATATTATTTTTGGTTCAACAAACGAAAATTTGTGTAAAGAATTTTCATATATAATGACTAATGAGTTCGAGATGTCTCATATGGGAGAACTATCATATTCTCTCGGACTTCAAATCAAACAATTAACAAATGGAATTTTTATAAACCAAGAAAGATATTGTGATAATTTAATAAAACGATTTGGTATGGAAAACAATTCTGCTAAACCTACTCCTATGAGTACCACCACACATCTCGATCGAGATGAAAATGGCAAAAGTGTAGATCAAAAATTGTTTAGAAGTATGATAGGTTGTTTGCTCTATTTAACCGCTAGTAGACCTGACATAATGATGAGTGTTTGTTTATGTGCACATTTTCAATCCGATCCTAAAGATTCACGCTTAAGAGCAGTAAAACGAATAATGCGATATCTTAACCAAACTAAAGATTTCGGTCTTTTCTATCCAAAGGAATGTTCGTTTGAGTTAGTGTCATTCAGTGATGCTGATTTTGGTGGATCCCGAACGGATAGAAAAAGTACAAGTGGTACTTGCCATTTCATTGGAAAATCACTTGTGTCTTCGTTTAGTAAGAAACAAAACTGTGTCTCACTTTCCACATGCGAAGCAGAGTATATATTAGCTGCTTTAGCTTGCACACAAATTATATATATGCAACAAACACTTAAAGATTTTAATATAAATTTAACAAATTCTACAATATATTTTGATAATACAAGTGCCATAAACTTAACTAAAAATCCTATTAATCACTCTCGTAGAAAACCTATAGATATTCACCACCATTTTTTAGAGACAATATCGAAAAAGGAATAATTAATTTAGAACATATTTCTACCGAAAATCAAATTGCCGATATATTTATTAAACCTCTATTAGAATACTCCTTTATAAAACTTCGATGAGAATTAGGTATAATATCCTTTAAAGATATCAATTAAATATAATTTCAAAATATTCAATCATTTCAGTCGACTAAAAAAATCTGTTCAGTCGACTGAATGAAAATATCCAATATTTTTCAGAAATGTTATATGTTACATTATGTAATTTTTAAAACCACACGTTTTGAAACTGAATTATTAATATGAACCAACTTTTCTATCAACATTCTCCTAACCACTAAATCATTGTGCGGTTACAAATTTTAAAATAAATTATAACCATTAGTTATTTAGTAAAGCTCGACTATAAATAAACTCAAAATTTTTTATCTCGATCTTACAATTAAAAGCTTAATCAAATTTCAATACAAAATGTCGTCAAACAACTCCTTCTCTCCAATCAATATCACCTCGTCAGTTGATAACACTCCAACATCGCCAAAACTTCCCACACCAAAACCAGCACATGAGCCGGTTTACAAATGGGAAAATTATCGTACTGGTTTCACACCAGAATCTAAAAACGCGAAAAGCGGACTATTTATTTCACCTGACACAAAAAGAAAGATTGATGAAATCCATCACTTTCAACAACAACAAATAGATCTTCAACGAGAGCTATACTTCGAGCAAAAAGTTACGGCACGACGTTTGAGTTTTCTAGAACAAATCGGTTTACGCTTCTGTGGATCAAAGAAGAACGAAGTGGCTGAACCTCTACCTTGCCCTGTTAGCTCACTTGATCCATCTTCATCTTATCGTACACCAGTTGATCCTATGAATACTTGGGCGTCTCCTAAGACTCCTCAATATAGTCCGAATTCATGGGATATAAATTACATGAAGAGTGAAGGAAAGAATTGTCCAAGTCCATCTCCAAAGAAATAGTTAAAATTTTGTATGATGTTACATCAATATTTTTGTAACTATTCCTTTGAATAAATTGTTTAAAATTCAAAAATTAACTAAAATAGCAAACATTGCATGTTTCAGTCGACTGAATTCCCCTGCTTAGTCGACTGAAAATATGACAGAAAATCACATATGCAAAGTTCAGTCGACTGGAACCATCTGCACAGTCGACTGAAAATTCAACAGAAAATTTCAGCAACAAAATTCAGTCGACTGAATGTACTGCTCAGTCGATTGAATCTATCACAGAACACTTCGGCCTTTGATTCAGTCGACTGAACAGAACATTTAGTCGACTGAACGCTGCTTCCCAGGTAGAAATTCCTCTTTTAACCACCAAAATTTACCATACCTATTCACTTTTACCTCCTACAAACCTTCTTCCCCAAATCTATTCGAAACCCTAGCTCTCAAATTCCTCAAAATCAAATCAATTCTCACCAAAATGGCACCAAAAAGATCAAGAGCCTTATCTTCTTCATCATCCGAGCCAATTGATGCTCAAATAGCACAATGGCTTTATGAGAGAACCGCTGTCACTCGATGGAACAAGATGAAGAATTCTCGAATTTTTGAGCATTCTTTCGTTGATTTTCAAAGCTTTCAAACCTGCAACCTTCAAGCATTAACAGATCCGGCAGGTTTGACTCCACTTCTAGACTTAAAGAAATGATCATGCCATTAATCATGTAATGGTAAAATTATTTTACGCTAATCTTAATCTTGGACACCAAACTCCAAGAAATCCAAATAATAGTATTTGGAGTATGGTGTGTGGAAAGAAAGTTTGGTTCTCCTTGGATAGAATAGCACACATTTTAGAGTCTCCAAATATCTGGAGAAAGCTAGAGGATATAGAATTCAACCCACATATTCGCGACAACATCAACCATCGATTTATGGAGGATAATATCAACTTTAGGGATTTTAAGTCCACCTCCCTTCGACCTATGGCGTGAATTCTCCATAAAGCCCTAATGAGAACAATTACACCTCGTACGGGATCGTACGAAATTGTCTACCAAAATAACTATCGAGCACTATATACTATTTTTGGCAATATACAAGTTAATTTGGTACAGCTTATTCTTGATGAGTTTCTCACTTTCAACAATGGCAAAATGCGCACTATTTAATTTGGAGAGTACATCATGCGACTGCTCCTAAATGTCGATACGCCATTACCTGAATCGGAGAATACAATGGTCCATCAGATTAACCATCAGACCATAAGCCTAATGCAACTCCCATCTCGACCTCCTCGCATAATATCACTTGCCGAATGGGAAGCAAGGCATCAAGAACAACAACAACAACCTCCTCAACCTCGCCACGAAGAACATCTCGAGCAAGATGATGAAATTCGTCTTATTGACCTAAGCTTCACTACCAACTAATCCTTGGGGATATTGTCAAGAAATCAACAAATTCTTGACACTCGTCTTAAAAAGGTAGATCATAAGCTTGATAAAATCAAAGGATTCTTCAACAAGCTTTGGGATGCAATCTCATGCTCAAGCACCACTACTGCTTCAACATCTCGCGGCAAACGTCCGGCACCCACGTTTACATGGACGACATCCGAAGAGCATACAAGTAGCAGCGCAAGCGGAGCTAGTTGTGGCCAAGGAGGAAGAGCACCTAGACCACCAATTGGAGGACCCATCATACGTGAACCAACTGGAAGGGAAAGTTCATATGACTGGGATAAGGATGAGTGATTTTGTTGTTTTGATGTCTATTTTTAAACTTTCTAATGGCTTGTATAAATAGCTATTTTATGCTTGTCTGTCATAACATTTTTATTTCTCTTAATTCATGCTTATATTCTCTATGATTTAGTGATTGTTTTGATATATTATTACTGCTGTTAGTTCTTCCTTTTTGTCGATGACAAATGGGGAGAAAATCTATGGTATTAACTTTGTTTTGTAGAAAAGACAGTGCATACATTCAGGGGGAGAAAGTAAGTATATACATTTCTAGAATAGTATTGTCATCAATCAAAAAGGGGGAGAATGTTGATACACGAAGATTTTGATCAATGACAATAAGCTTCAACAAATAGGAAGAGAATGCAAAAGCTAGAAGAAGATAGATGAAGACCAAAGTATAAACATTAGTATGATTTTCTATGTGTCTTAGTCTATATTATTTGTTAAAATCTATCCTCAAGAGATTTGCACGAACATTAGAACACATTTATAAAAACTTCATTCACATGTTCACTGTGCATACTTTTATACTTCAGTCGACTGAACAGACATGGCTAGTCGACTGAAACTGTACACATATACAAAAATTGCACAGTTTCAGTTGGCTGAATTACCTGTGCAGTCGACTGAAATTGTTCCTGAAAATTTTTCTTTTTATTTTCAGTCGACTGAATCTCCTGCTCAGTCGACTGAATTTAAACATGCGAATTTTCTCTGAAAAGACACATTCTTCTTCCCAAGAGTTGCAACCATTCATCAATGGAAATGGAAGCATCTCTTGTTTGCAACCTTTGACAACTTATGCACCTCTTCTACAAGTATATATACATGATTCTAACATCATTTAATTCACCGAATTCTCTTGCTTTAATCTTACTATTCTCTTGTTCATATTCTCTAGATATTCTCTAAGCAATCACCAATCTATTGCTTGAATCACTGTTTTTGTTTATAACATTCTTTTGATTCATAGCAATTCACATTTCCTAAATCTTCACTAACACATTGCATATTCTTGAGGATAAGATTATAGGAATATTGTACTACATTAGACTCATTAGTGTTGACAAGAACACAACAAGTCGAATATTGTATTTTAGTAATTGAGTTGAAGTCCTCTTCGGTAGTTGAGGCAAGAAATCCCGTTCGGTTGTTCGGGTAAGTTGTAAACCTATTCGTCCGGGTGAAGTGAGGGTGTTAGTTAGTGAAATGCCTAAGTAAAGCTTAGGGACTGGACGTAGGACGAGAGGTCCGAACCAGTATAAAATCCTGGTGTCTCCTTGCATTTACCTACTTTATATACCTAGACTATTTCATTATTCCATATTACACGATCCTACCGCATAGCCCACTCTTTCATATCCTCTATTACCAAAGCAATCAACGCAAAGTAAAATTTCAAAAAAAAAAGAAAAATGTAAACAAAACATGCTTTAATTAAGGAATAGAATTTGAAAATTTATAGTGTATAAATGAACTGGGTAACTACGCGTTTAAAGGGCGTGTAAATTGAGGGAATAAATACCATATATATATATATATATATATATATGAAAACATATAGAATTTTAATCCGTTATTTCGTTATATTTGGGGCATAAAATATTACGGCTATGGTACACATCTTCAAAATATGACCTTAGCTGTAAATGAGAAGATTTATCAGTGACATGTGTTTCTAGAGGGAAGGAATTGTCTAGCGTTCAAATCAAGTATGTTGCCTCTAATTCAACGCATTGCTTTAAAAATTTGATTACCATAGATTTTGCCATACAACAAAATTTATTGCTTGCATTTTCAGAACATAATTTTCTCCTAAATCTCAGTCATGCGCAGGATCCACTCTCCTATCCGCTTGCCTATTTTATATGCGCCTTCTCTTTACCCATATTTCTTACGTTTATTTTTCTCTTTCCAAAAAATTTACTTCCCTATTTATATATATATACACCCACGCAATCTGTTAATTTTGAATGAAAGCATTTACTTCCTCCTGTAATTTGTTTCTAAAAAAAAAATCAAACGTATTTTCCTTGCCAAATTTTTCCATCCTTTGATTGCGCAACTCTCTGTTTTAAATCCAAATCCCCTTCAAAGAAAAAAATTTCTAGCCGTTTCTTTATAAATCGACGCAATCTATTAATTTCTTGCCTTTTTTTCCTTTGAACCAACACATTTACGTTCAAATTTTTTTGAACGCATGAAATTCTTGCCTTTATCAAACGTAATTGTAAAGCTCAAACATCATAAAATTGCCTGACCATTTTGTGACGACCCGGAATTTTCAAACATTTAAAATCGGAAAATTTAATTGATTTTAAATATTCAATAGAGAAATTTTAACTTGAATTCAAATATCATAATTTATTGATAATTAAATTATTGAATTAAACAATTTGAAGTTGGGTGAAATGTTGAATCTGAAGTTTTAAGCCCATCAAATATAATTTGAAGGCTTGTAAAATTTATATTGATAACACTGAAGGTAATAGATGTTGTAAAATTGAAATTAACAGTGGGTTGTTCAGTTTTAAAATTTTATATCGTTTAAATTGAATTTAAAAATAGCCTTCCGAGGCACAGTCTCGTAATTTGACGAAACCAGTTCCATTTGGATCCATAATATTGAACTATTATCAGATTTTGAATTTCGTAGCGATCGGAGTTGTTGTGTGAGCGTACGTTTTATAAATGTGCTGAAATCTATATCAAATCCAACTTAATAACTGGGTACCTAAACGAGATATTTTTGAATATAAAAATATCAACTTTAAATCAGCAGCCACCCTGTAATTACTATTAGCCAACATACCTCTGTTGAAGCCGACACGCAGAAACGATTGTACACGCGAAACATCTTTTCCTGTCCCCTTTCCTCGTTAAATCACGCAACCCATTTTCTTATTTCCTGAGTTCAAAATCGAAAAATTTAATGGCATAGTAGAGAAGGAAATCGAACCTGCCTTCAAAACAAATCATGCTTCTTCCTTAAATTCAACCACTCCATTCTTTTTCCTCCATTCGAATGCCAGTAACAAAATCGATTTCGTTTATATAAAAAAAAAGAGGGGGAAAATCAAATCATCGTATAAAGGACGGGGAGGCAACTTCGATTGACTCGCGATCAGAGAGATAGCCGAGCACGTGGGGTGGACCTGGAATCGAGAGGCGATGCTGCGCGAGTGCATCGATGGAGAAGGTGGTGTCGCGAGTTGAGGCAGAGGAGGAGCTGCGTTCGATGACTGGATGGAAATCGCGACGAGGCAGTCAACTCAGGAGCTTGCGCGAGTTCTTTCTTGCGTTAAACTAAGTCTTCGAATTTGAGGATTTCAGAGCTCGTGTTCGAGATTTCGAAACTCGCGATGGCATCGATTTGGAGATCATGGATCTGGGATCTCGGAGCTAGAAACGAAGGGGTAGAGTGGTAAGGTATAATTTACATTTTGTTATGATTTAAATTAATTTATATATATGTTTTTTTTGCTCAGTAAAACTTAAGTAAAGATAAAGATAATAATAAAAAATATTTACATTTATACAGAAGGAAAAAAAAGGAGGTTTGATGAACAACATAAAATCAAATGAATGACAGTAAGTTCATAAGGGACTTATGTTCTTTAATTTATAAACATGTGTATACATGTTACTGCAGATTTTTAATATATATAATGAATATAGAAATTTTGGAATGACTAGAGGTTTATATAAAATTAGATTCTAAATATGTATAAATGAATTTTTATTAAGGAATGGGTTTGAAATTTTAAGCTGTGTAATTAATTTGTTTGATTTTTGGGTTGTTAAAAATAATTTGTCAAAGGAAACTATCAGTTAAACATTCTTAAATCAAAGAATAAGTTAAAAATTAAATAAGTGAATGGTGATCGATTATTTGATATATTCAAATAGTAATAAATCGTGAATTGTTTTTACAAGGTCAATATCCGGAAGATATAAAGCCGTTAGGATTGGATTGCAAATTAAGTCAAGGTGAGTTAATCTCACTCAGTTAATTTGAATTTAAATGATTTCACTTAAATAATTGTTTGAATGGTTGAAATTGATTGATGTGATGTGATATGGAATATTCTGGAACCAATATATTATCGTGCTAACATCTGTGGATGCAGGAAAACAGGTTGGAGGGATCCAACTGGATCCCTCAACATTTATTTAAATTTATTTAATATTCTTTGCTGTGCATATTGATATTCTGTGATGAGTTGTATTGGAATATGGGATGTTATGGTTGATTGGAAATATTTGAATAAATAAATTATCAAAGTTATATAGATTGGATTTTGAAAAGAAAATAAAAGAAATGAATTTGTAAGTAAATAATTATAGAAAATTTGAATAAATTGGAAAAGAAATATAGTGCCCTTTAAAATTTTAATAATAAATCTTAAGTTTAGTAAGGGATATTTGAATAATCAGAAGATTAATGAATTTTAAAATTTTAGTGTTATTCGTTTAAAGAAATAAAACATTTATTTAAAATTTAAGATTCAATTTATTGAGAAGAATAAGGAAGAAATTTGGAAGAAGCTGAAATCGGTATATTTCAGTTAAATGGTGTAAAATCAAATGAAAGATAATAATAAATATAAAGTCCATAATTAATGAATTTGAGAAAAACGATAAGAAGAGAAGTTTATTTCAAATGGAATAAATTTGAAATCAATTTGGAAAATTGATTTAAGTGATTGAAGTTAGAATTCTCCCTGGATAACCAAGTACGTTTTCAAAATAATTTTTTTAAACATAAGTTAAAAGTTTAAAAGTTGTTTTAAAAAGCAAGTTTTGGAAAATTTCTTATTTCTAATATTTAAATTCTAAAGTAAGTATTTTCTCTTAATTTATTATATTAGTAATTGTTTAAAAAAATGACTTAATATTATGTTTTTAAAGGTATAAGTCTAGTTTTATATTTATTAAGCAACCTTATTTTCAAATACTCATATAGTATGGTATTTTTAGGAAATTATTGATGTAGTTTTAACTTAAATGTTTTACATTATTTTAGAAATCTATTTTTTTTGTGCTTGGTGATTTCAGAGGAGATATAAAATATATGGGAAAGTTGATTCTGAAAAGAATAATGGTTTTGAAACTGTTTTCAAAGAATTGAAAATAGAAATATATCTTTGAGGATATTTTGAGATAAATAAATAATTTGGGAAATTATTTATTGGTTGATGGTTGTTGTGAATATTAATTGATAGTTAAATAACCGACTATCAATATTGGACAAATGCGTTGATCGTTTCGAAGAGTCCGGGATCGAGATTATTTTCTCGAAAACCACTTCGATCCGGTTTGTACGTTTCGTGCGAAAAACGTGTTCGGAGTCGAAGATGGAGCAGTGAAGTGCAAGGGCTAGTCGCTACTAATCCTGAGGATATTTCCAAAATGGATGTAGTAGGAGTAGTGCCTTCGGTTCCGTTCGAACCCGGGACGGACTTGTACGGACGAATGCATGCGAAACATCGTCAGGTGGACGATGGGCATTCTAAGTGAAACGTTCTAAAAAGGTAACGCTTAGCTTCAAGCCTAATCAACCGGGAATGACTGAAAATCAGGGGATATGCAGCAAGGTTAGGTGGGTCATGCCCAAGCAGGACAAGATAATTCCCCTGTCTAGATGTCCCTTATATATTTCGGCTTAGTGGGTGGTTGGTCGCGCCAACCATGGGGTTTATCTTGTTCGGAACTGTTCAGTAAGGAATGGTTCCGGCCTTGTGTTGCGGGGATGAAGGGAGTAATCCTCGGTACGATGATCTAGGCCCTGTACTGTGACAGGTGGTACCCCAGTGCCTAGTCATTGTTGGAAATCCATTTTCCCTACGAGCCTTGTACGAGTTCTGTTTGTATTACCCACTCTGTGGCTAGTTGCTGGAATTTAATCATGTAACAATTTCGGCTATTTTATAAGTACTTGTATATAGACCCTATTATAATATCAGAGGATTTCTATAAAAATTGTTTTAGCTATCGTAAGGTAAAAACCCGACATGTTTATTTGTGGCGTGGTCTTACGAGATGCTTTTGTTTTCAAAGGATTTTTGAAACTTTAATAATCAATTGGGTGTGATTTTCTCACGCTGGTATTCCAGACTGAATCGGGTGTTATTTAACTGTAATGCTCGGGTCAGACCGAGTATTATAGAATACAGGATATGATGCTGTGGAGCTCAGGAGGCGAGCTGGATGACGATACGTATTCTCGTACTTGTATACATATATTTCCGCTGTGTTGAGTTGTTGTGTACCCATTGTATGTTATTGATGTGAGCTGTGACTGATGTACTCTGATGATGTAATATATGTAAACTGATAAATTTGATTTTGAGTAAAGATTGTTTACTATTTATTATATTTTATTCCGCTGCGATGGTTAGATTCTGATGTTGAATTTGTTTTCTCTTCTTCTACCTCTTCTTCTTTTACCCAAATGGTTCGTATTTCTGTGCAACTTGAGTTGATTGTTGTAGAATAGTGTGAACTCAAGGGGTACGGATTTGCGGGTCGTTACACTTGGTATCAGAGCTTAGGTTGGTGATAACCTTGGCTCTGGTGGGAATTACTCATTTAAATTAAAGTCTATAGTACTCTATAATGAGTTTGAGCGTATTAATAGATATGAGCGCGTAATTGTTAGTGAATATAAATTGTTTTAATATTGTGTTGATTGATTTATTGAGTGGCATATGAACCTTCGTCGGCACAGTCTACGCAACTGTATTGAAAGGGTTTCTAAACACTTGAATAGAACAATCGACATGGTATTGTTTTAAATGTGGGTGAATGAAATAATTTTACCCAAAAATATATTTTGATATAAATAAAAAGTTTTTATAAACTATTCTAGCTAATATATGGTTGCTTGGATGTTAGAAATAAGGATATTTAAATTATTATCCTTATTGTATGGAAAATTTAAATAGAAATTGAAAACGTAACCAAAGGTTAAGGAGATAAATTCATTATAAAAATGAAAGTTATAAAAATGAATTGTAAATGTAATTTATGCATTGATATACAATCAAATGAGAATTTGTATAATAAAGTGTACAAACGAATTATAGTTAAAATTTATTTAAGCATGCTTTAGAAGTTGAAAACCCCGGGGAATTGGAAATGTTTATCAAAGTGTTTAATGATAAATGATGGCATTATTGTTTTGGAAGTAATTCTGAATTGAAATTTGTTTTAAAATGGATTTTGAAAGTGATATAACATCGAATTCACTTCAGTCACTGGAAAATAACTTCGGTGATGACTGCAGCATCATCGATGTTCATTTTCGAGTTTCTAAATGATGGATTGCTGCCAAATTGATTTGTTCAGAAAGGTTAGTTGTTTTTGAAATTTCAAAGGAAATTTGTTGGGAAATAAAAACCAGGATTGGTTTTACTTTTGAGAAATGTGATTTGAGATGTTGGAGATTTCAAAATGATTTGAAACCAAAGCTGGGTGTTTAAAAATCCAGATAAGATAAGTTGTAAGCTTATAAATGAAAATGATTTGTAAATCAGGAAGGAAATATAAGCTCTAAATGTTGGAATTTAAATTTAAAGTGAAAAGTTAAAAATGGAATTAACTTGGATTGGGAAATAAAAATTTAACTGGATTGTAAATTAATTTAAATAAGCTGAAATAATACCCAGTTGTATCCAAATTAAGTTGAAATCGAATTGAGTTAAATAAAACTGAATTAAAATAAAATTGAACCAGAATTAAAAATTCAGCTGAATTATTGAATGAAATTAAATTCTTACCTGGATAAATGAAAATAAATTAGATAAGACATGAGAATTTAAATAAATAAACTAGAATAACTTATAAGAGAACTAAAAATCCATAGAAATAAAATATGCTTGGACTATAAATAAATAGCAGGCTTGAGTTAAAAATATTGGATGAATATATTCAAGCCTAGAATGAGTGTGATTGTATGACATACAAGTTGTGACTTATAAAATTTAAAATGGAATGCAAAGCCCAAAATCAATATTGTGATGAATTGAAAAATGAGAAGAAATCCAAACTTGAATTATAAAGTATATTGAACTTAAGAAAATTTAATGAAGTGATATTTGGAATAAAAATTCAAGTGTTGGATTATGAATAAGGGGAGAACTAATTGGATAATAAATTAGTTAGTGGAATTGAATGGTAAAATCAGAACTTGAGTTATTAATTAAGATTTAACTTGAAGTGTTAACAAATTAAAAATAATTGGGAATGTATCGAAAAAAAAGGATCTGGATTTAAAATAGTAATGATATGAATTGCAAATAAAATACAAATCAGTGGAAATAAGTTGGAAATGGCTTTGCGATAAATTGAATGAGTTGAATCTGGGAAGTTAAATTCTATAATAACCAATCAAATGAAATTGCAAATTTATAATGAGATTGGATTGAAATAGAATCAAGTTAAATTGAAAAGAGAACTTTGATTGTAAGATGAGAATGAGCTTAAGTGTAAAATTTGAATAAATTGAAGTAAATTGACTTAAGCTAAATGAATGGAGGAGAGTTAAATTGAATTCAACTTGAACCAAGTTTAATGATATTGGGTTGGATTTAAATCAAGTGAAAATAAATTGTTAATCGAAATAAAATTCGATGAGTATTAAATAATATTAATGGAATGGAATTCCAGAATAAATAATTGTAAACCATTAAAAATTTATTAAGGAATTGAAATAACTTAAGACAATAAGGAAAATAGAATGTTTTGAGTTTATTAGAATGGTTTAAGTGAATGCGGGTAAACTAATTTTATTGAATAAATGAATGGATGTGAATGAATTAAAATAAGAAGGAAAATTTAATTGGTAATGGAGATGTACTTAAATTGTTAATGGTTTTGAATGAACTAATTTTGGTTAATAAAATTGAAATGCAATGAAACTGAGAATATATGGATTGTGAATAAATCTGAAATGGAATAGAATTAAGAATGAATTGAGTGAAATCAATTTAAATTGGTTATAAAGCATAAATACTAATTTATTCACATAAATCTCATCAAATTGCATGGAATAAAATGTTGTTTGTTGTAAATGGGGTAATTAAACATTCTATGAGTGAGAGTAGTAAAATAAATTGATTTTGAAGCAATTGAATTAAATATGAGCTCAGTTTCCTTAAAAATAAATTAAATGTAAGTGGTTGAGATTAAAGCCATTTAAAATTGATGAGGTTGTATACGAATGGATTGAAAACCATTCAAATTGCATAAAAATGGTTTATAAATAAATTGGAACAGTTGAGTTAACATGGAAATTGTAGAAGTTGCTTATGGAAAAATGTTTGGTGTGAATTTCTTTTAGAATTCATATGTTTTAACTATTGCAAGTAAATGAAAAGTGTTAAACTTCTTATGTTCGACACTTACATGTTTAAATTGAGTAAGTACAGGTACCTGTGAGCCGTGTGGCTGGATTTGGTTGAGCTATTTGTTAAAAATAATAAGCTGCTTGCTTAAAATGCTAAATAAGGTACGCCTACGCAATTAAAATAGGAAATATGAACTGTTTTTTGGTTTTTCCGACCGTGTGGGTCGATGTATATATATATTTATCTCTTTTGTCAAATTGCAAAAGCTCCTCCATACAATGGGGACTCTGCCAAAAAATTTCAGAAATTTTGGGAGTTAGAAAATTTTTGAAAATTTTGGAAAATTTTGTTAACGACAAAACTAATTAGAGTTGGAAACTAAAATAAGTTAGTAAATGAAACTAATTAACGTAATGACTTAAATTAGTTATAAATGAAGGATAAAATTTAAAATTCAAAGTTGAAAATAAATGAAATACATATGTAATGTGGAAATCGAGTTGGATAGAAATAAGTATAAACTAAAAGAGATAAAGAGAAATAAAGATAAGAGACATATCAAATGTTTACACTAACTTAAGAAAGGAATGGTAAATTCTAGATTGGAAATTGATATTACAAATAAAATCTAAGATAATATTGAAATAAATAGATATTGAAATTTTGTAAGAAAGTCGATAAAATGTTTTGGAATATTGTGTTTGGATATTGGTGCTAAGCAGGTATGCAGGTATTATAAAGGGAAAAGAAAATTGGGTTTGATATGAAAAGATAAAATTTGAAATGCTCGACAAAAAGGTACGCATTTAAATTTGGTATGGAATTTGACTGGGATTGGATTTGGATTGAGCCATTTGGCGTTTTGTTTTCTTTTTGGATTTGGGAGGCCGTAGAGCCATTTTGTAGTTGTACCGAGCTAGCCGCGCAAAGGAGACGCTGGCGAAATTTTTCGGAAAATTAGAGAGTTAGAAAAATTTTGAGAAATTTTGATAATTCAAAATGTGGTTTTAAATTGAAACTTGAATGGTTAAACAAATGGTATAGTTTGAAACTATGGGAGAGTTGAGAAGTTAATAAGAATAATAATGGGGCTCGTATAAGAAGAGAGTTGGTAAGGTTTTGAATTGTTAAAGACTGTTTGGTTTTGGGGGAAATACGAAAACGGGTATTGGACCATTCTTCCTAATTAGTAATTTCGGGGACGAAATTCTTTTAAGGGGGAGGAATGTGACGACCCGGAATTTTCGAACATTTAAAATCGGAAAATTTAATTGATTTTAAATATTCAATAGAGAAATTTTAACTTGAATTCAAATATCATAATTTATTTGATAATTAAATTATTGAATTAAACAATTTGAAGTTGGGTGAAATGTTGAATCTGAAGTTTTAAGCCCATCAAATATAATATGAAGGCTTGTAAAATTTATATTGATAACACTGAAGGTAATAGAAGTTGTAAAGTTGAAATTAACAGTGGGTTGTTCAGTTTTAAAATTTTATATCGTTTAAATTGAATTTAAAAATAGCCTTCCGAGGCACAATCTCGTAATTTGACGAAACCAGTTCCATTTGGATCCATAATATTGAACTATTATCAGATTTTGAATTTCGTAGTGATCGGAGTTGTTGTATGAGTGTACGTTTTATAAATGTGCTGAAATCTATATCGAATCAAATTTAATAACTGGGTACCTAAACGAGATATTTTTGAATATAAAAATATCAACTTTAAATCAACAGCCACCCTGTAATTACTATTAGCCAACATACCTCTGTTGAAGCCGACACGCAGAAACAATTGTATACGCGAAACATCTTTTCCTGTCCCCTTTCCTCATTAAATAACGCAACCCATTTTCTTATTTCCTGAGTTCAAAATCGAAAAATTTAATGGCGTAGTAGAGAAGGAAATCGAACCTGCCTTCAAAACAAATCATGCTTCTTCCTTAAATTCAACCACTCCATTCTTTTTCCTCCATTCAAATGCCAGTAACGAAATCGATTTCGTTTATATAAAAAAAAGGGAAAATCAAATCATCGTATAAAGGACGGGGAGGCAACTTCGATTGACTCGCGATCAGAGAGATAGCCGAGCACGCGGGGTGGACCTGGAATCGAGGGGCAATGCTGCGCGAGTGCATCGATGGAGAAGGTGGTGTCGCGAGTTGAGGTAGAGGAGGAGCTGCGTTCGTTGACTGGATGGAAATCGCGATGAGGCAGTCAACTCAGGAGCTTGCGCGAGTTCTTTCTTGCGTTCAACTAAGTCTTCGAATTTGAGGATTTCAGAGCTTGTGTTCGAGATCTGGAAACTCGCGATGGCATCGATTTGGAGATCATGGATCTGGGATCTCGGAGCTAGAAACGAAGGGGTAGAGTGGTAAGGTATAATTTACATTTTGTTATGATTTAAATTAATTTATATATATGTTTTTTTGCTTGGTAAAACTTAAAAGAGAAAGATAATAATAATAAATATTTACATTTATACAGAAGGAAAAAAAAGGAGGTTTGATGAACAGCATAAAATCAAATGAATGACAGTAAGTTCATAAGGGATTTATTTTCTTTAATTTATAAACATGTGTATACATGTTACTGCAGATTTTTAATATATATAATGAATACAGAAATTTTGGAATGACTAGAGGTTTATATAAAATTAGATTCTTAATATGTATAAATGAATTTTTATTAAGGAATGGGTTTGAAATTTTAAGCTGTGTAATTAATTTGTTTGATTTTTGGGTTGTTAAAAATAATTTGTCAAAGGAAACTATCAGTTAAACATTCTTAAATCAAAGAATAAGTTAAAAATTAAATAAGTGAACGGTGATCGATTATTTGATATATTCAAATAGTAATAAATCGTGAATTGTTTTTACAAGGTCAATATCCGGAAGATATAAAGCCGTTAGGATTGGATTGCAAATTAAGTCAAGGTGAGTTAATCTCACTCAGTTAATTTGAATTTAAATGATTTCACTTAAATAATTGTTTGAATGGTTGAAATTGATTGATGTGATGTGATATGGAATATTCTAGAACCAATATATTATTGTGCTAACATCTGTGGATGCAGCAAAATAGGTTAGAGGGATCCAACTGGATCCCTCAACATTTATTTAAATTTATTTAATATTCTCTGCTGTGCATATTGATATTCTGTGATGAGTTGTATTGGAATATGGGATGTTATGGTTGATTGGATATATTTGAATAAATAAATTATCAAAGTTATATAGATTGGATTTTGAAAAGAAAATAAAAGAAATGAATTTGTAAGTAAATAATTATAGAAAATTTGAATAAATTGGAAAAGAAATATAGTGCCCTTTAAAATTTTAATAAATAAATCTTAAGTTTAGTAAGGGATATTTGAATAATCAGAAGATTAATGAATTTTAAAATTTTAGTGTTATTGGTTTAAAGAAATAAAACATTTATTTAAAATTTAAGATTCAATTTATTGAGAAGAATAAGGAAGAAATTTGGAAGAAGCTGAAATCGGTATATTTCAGTTAAATGGTATAAAATCAAATGGAAGATAATAATAAATATAAAGTCCATAATTAATGAATTTGAGAAAAACGATAAGAAGAGAAGTTTATTTCAAATGGAATAAATTTGAAATCAATTTGGAAAATTGATTTAAGTGATTGAAGTTAGAATTCTCCCTGGATAACCAGTACGTTTTCAAAATAAATTTGTTAAACATAAGTTAAAAGTTTAAAAGTTGTTTTGAAAAGCAAGTTTTGGAAAATTTCTTATTTCTAATATTTAAATTCTAAAGTAAGTATTTTCTCTTAATTTATTATATTAGTAATTGTTTAAAAAAATGACTTAATATTATGTTTTTAAAGGTATAAGTCTAGTTTTATATTTATTAAGCAACCTTATTTTCAAATACTCATATAGTATGGTATTTTAAAGAAATTATTGATGTAGTTTTAACTTAAATGTTTTAAATTATTTTAGAAATCTATTTTTTTGTGCTTGGTGATTTCAGAGGAGATATAAAATATCAGGGAAAGTTGATTCTGAAAAGAATAATGGTTTTGAAACTGTTTTCAAAGAATTGAAAATAGAAATATATCTTTGAGTATATTTTGAGATAAATAAATAATTTGGGAAATTATTTATTGGTTGATGGTTGTTGTGAATATTAATTGATAGTTAAATAACCGACTATCAATATTGGACAAATGCGTTGATCGTTTCGAAGAGTCCGGGATCGAGATTATTTTCTCGAAAACCACTTCGATCCGGTTTGTACGTTTCGTGCGAAAAACGTGTTCGGAGTCGAAGATGGAGCAGTGAAGTGCAAGGGCTAGTCGCTACTAATCCTGAGGATATTTCCAAAATGGATGTAGTAGGAGTAGTGCCTTCGGTTCCGTTCGAACCCGGGACGGACTTGTACGGACGAATGCTTGCGAAACATCGTCAGGTGGACGATGGGCATTCTAAGTGAAACGTTCTAAAAAGGTAACGCTTAGCCTCAAGCCTCATCAACCGGGAATGACTGAAAATCAGGGGATATGCAGCAAGGTTAGGTGGGTCATGCCCAAGCAGGACAAGATAATTCCCCTGTCTAGATGTCCCTTATATATTTCGGCTTAGTGGGTGGTTGGTCGCGCCAACCACGGGGTTTATCTTGTTCGGAACTGTTCAGTAAGGAATGGTTCCGGCCTTGTGTTGCAGGGGATGAAGGGAGTAATCCTCGGTACAGTGATCTAGGCCCCGTACTGTGACAGGTGGTACCACAGTGCCTAGTCATTGTTGGAAATCCATTTTCCCTACGAGCCTTGTACGAGTTTTGTTTGTATTACCCACTCTGTGGCTAGTAGCTGGAATTTAATCATGTAACAATTTCGGCTATTTTATAAGTACTTGTATATAGACCCTATTATAATATCAGAGGATTTCTATAAAAATTGTTTTAGCTATCGTAAGGTAAAAATCCGACATGTTTATTTGTGGCGTGGTCTTACGAGATGCTTTTGTTTTCAAAGGATTTTTGAAACTTTAATAATCAATTGGGTGTGATTTTCTCACGCTGGTATTCCAGACTAACTCGGGTGTTATTTAACTGTAATGCTCGGGTCAGACCGAGTATTATAGAATACAGGATATGATGCTGTGGAGTTCAGGAGGCGAGCTGGATGACGATACGTATTCTCGTACTTGTATATATATATTTCTGCTGTGTTGAGTTGTTGTGTACCCATTGTATGTTATTGATGTGAGCTGTGACTAATTTACTCTGATGATGTAATATATGTAAACTGATAAATTTGATTTTTAGTAAAGATTATTTACTATTTATTATATTTTATTCCGCTGCGATGGTTAGATTCTGATGTTGATTTTGTTTTCTCTTCTTCTACCTCTTCTTCTTTTACAAAAATGGTTCGTATTTCTGTGCAACTTGAGTTGATTGTTGCAGAATAGTGTGAACTCAAGGGGTACGGATTTGCGGGTCGTTACACATTTAGAGTAAAATCTACCTATTCTTTCTCCTAGAATATCGCAAGTTTATCTTTATATTCCAATGCATGTACGCAAATATAAAACTTCTTGCCAAAAATTATTCCCTTGAATTGCGAAACTCCTCTGTTATAAATATATAACCCACGCATTTTCCATCTCCTCTTCAAAAGTTTGGCTTCAGCCTCGTGCGTGAGCAAGCATACTTCAGGTAATGGCCACCTTTTAGCTTATCTTCTTCTATTGTTCTCCTTTTATATATTTTTTTCTTTTTCCCGTTCATGCAAAGCTCGACCTACACCGTCACATAACTTGACTACACCTATTTATCCACTTTTCCTCTATGCCTATATTCATGTTCATGGAATTACTAAGTATGCGTGGATAGAATGCTTGACTAGGTTAGGTATAAGTTATATTTTGCGTTTATGTCAGCTAATACAGATTCATGGTTTGGATAAGGTATTAGGTTTTGCTGCCGCTAATTAGCAAGTTTTGATTTCTATGTGCTATTGAATAAAATTTGATAGGATTCACTAACTGGAGTTAGAATGAAGCTGCATGCATCCATTTTGTAATAGGCTAGTGAAAGTATGCTCATAAGTTTTTTTTGATGCTGAGTAATTGGATTAAATTAATTAGGTGTTCGCCACTTGCAGAAATTTTTTAGCCCACCGAGTGGAATATGCGTACATGTTAGGAATAAATATATGAGCAAGCATAGTGTTGTGTTGTCCAACTAAAGACTATGTTGAAATTACCCTTTTGCATTTCTGAAGTAGAAAATGTGCGCCACCTGTAACTTGTGTAACCAGTCCTCTATGCCATGAAGTGAAGTCTCAGGAGTGCATGCATTCGAGTTTTGAAATTTGGCAAAGCTCATGCCGTTTTATAAAAAGAGAGAAAAATTTATTATAATAAGAGTGTAAATAGAATAGTAGGGAGTCACCTGTGCATGTGAGTAGAACATCTTGAGCATTAGCTTGTTAGGATATATAGTGAATATAGGTAGGTAGATACATGCATGAACAACAGTCTTTATGCACTATGAACGGATCCTTATGAAGTATTGTATACTAAGAATAATTATGAAGTATTAATACGTAAACCACATATTGCACTTAGTAATAAAAAAAAGAAAAAAAAGAAAAAGAAAAAAAGAAAAAATTAATAATAAATAAATAAATATTGCAGTGCCACCTTTATGTGTCACTGCCATAAATTGCATTGTTGCCCACATAAGATTTGCCATCTTTTTATTAACATGTCATAATATTCTGTAAATAGTATTCTGTAAAAAGGGTAAAAAAAATTATAGAGTATAAAATTTATTTTGTAAATTTTGATTTGGAAAAATTAAATGGGCAGGCCGAGCTTTTGTTTTAATGGGTCAAGTCGTGTGGTGAGTGGTCGAGCCATTGTGTCAATTTCCTTCAATTCAGTCTTGTTTCAAACTTGCTGTGTTCGTGATAAGATTCGAATACTTAGTTTTATTTAATTACTTTGTTCAAGATTTGAATCAAGTCGTTGCATTCACTGAAAATTGATCGTGCCTTCTGTACTCTTCTTTCGGGGTAGATATCGTTGTTTGAATAAATTCTACAGCTTCAAAAAGGTGAGTTTTCTCACCTGACAAACATACTTATATATCTGTAAATTGATAACAAGTGTGATTGTAGAATAATTATTATTTTACTCGACTGTGATATAAATTGATGATGTTAAAAATCCCGTTATTAAACCTATACATCATCAGTTATATTATATACTGTTTATTTATGCTGTTACACTATTTATTTATTATTTACAGTTAATCACACTGCAAGCTCCCTGTAGAATAGAAATCGTCATAGGCTGAAATGATAGGCCTGAACGATATTTATTCATTCATTTATTTATTTAGTTTATTTTAATTCTTGGGATTGCGGGTTCGAAATGATAGAACGCGGATTTATTTTGTAAATTACGGATTGAAATGATATATTATCCGTATCACTTGACCTAGGTTAGAAAATATTATACAGACCCGTGGTTATATATATATTTATTTTGGAAATATTTAAATATTAAAAAAATAATCTAAAATGTTATTACACCTTGTTAAAGTGGATTTAAATGATGATTATAAGTATAGTGATATTTTTCAAGTTAAATATGCAAATAAATAAATGTTAAAAATTTAAAGTATAAATTCATCTTGTAAAAAAAAATTGTTTGTAAAATAAGGGGAATTTAAGTTAAGAAATAAAATATGGAATTTGTCATAACTTGAATATAAAGCGAGGTTAAGTTTTCTATGAAGTGAATAGTTAAATTGGTCGAAAATATGGAAGTTAAGATATAACTAAATGATAGGCTGGTTTTGAAATAAAGGCAAGATAAGAAATTGATTGGAAATATTGTTATTTTGGATTGGTATTTTATTTAATGGTTAAGCAAATTTCATAGAAAAATCTTGTACTTGATTGGCATAAGTAAAAGAAGTTAGATATATATTTCTATAAAATACTCTATGAAGGCCATAGATTTTTGAGTAATTTAAATGACTATTTAAAGGGTGGAAATTTTGAATCTATAAGTTAAATTGGTCTAATTATTGTTGAAATTATATTTAAGTAAAATTTTAAAGTACTCAAACGAACTAAGGTATAACCTTTGGGATGTATATTGGATTTTTATAAAATTTATAACTTCACTTATAAATAATAAAATGAAGTATTTGATTTTAAGGTAACTATTTTGGATTCTTTATAACCACGGGTAATAATAACGTTGGTTGTTAAAGAGACCGGGATCGGATATGGGCATATTCTCTGTCGATACCGAAAACCACTTTGACAACCGTGTACGCGAAGGAGATTTCAGAATGAAATAGGATGGTGGTGACGTTTCCTTTGAGGTAAATACGTGGACCTGTAACGACCCGTTAAATTCAATGATATTAAATGAGTCAATTTGATATGTTTTCTAATCTAATTTAAATTGAAATAGAAGTCTTAGGATTTTTAATGGAGTAAATGTAGGGGTTAGCTAGTAACTGTAATTAAAGGTAAATAATTTAAAATGTTTATATGACATAGATTGAAATAACGAAAATTTGTGTTTGTGGTTATAAGTCATAATTAGTTGATTAAAATGGTATTAATGAAATAATAACTGAATTGAATTGCAAATATATAAACATTAGAAAAATTTATTTGGTGGATTAAATTTGTTAAAGTTCATAAGTTTTGTAATTTAATTTAGTAGAAACTTTAAATTATAAACGAAGATTGAAATAAATGCTAAATTTAATTATGTAAATGGTGACTTAA
Source organism: Allium cepa (assembly GCA_030765085.1). Taxonomy (NCBI): domain Eukaryota; kingdom Viridiplantae; phylum Streptophyta; class Magnoliopsida; order Asparagales; family Amaryllidaceae; genus Allium; species Allium cepa. The sequence goes on from CM060941.1 coordinate 836,089,261, forward strand.
GACCTAGTTATAGGAATTGGAATATAATCCAATTTGAATTAAGTAGAAGAAGGATTTGATTAATATGTAAGTTATTGTTCAAGGTATTGAATAAAAATTGGAAACCCAATTATAATTAATGATAATAACGTTAGTATTAGTTAATAAATATATTTCAATGCAGTACCCAAATGAATGGAATAAAATGAATATATATTGAATAGAAATGAAATGTAAGGTAAATGACAATTGTGTAAAATCAGTACAAGTTGGAAATGCATAAACCTTAATAAACATTCCAATTTAATAAATTTTTGCAAATGTGGGACTTAGTGATAAGCGAGTAATTATGGGTATGATAACAATTAGTATAAAATTCCTATTTCAGTGGCATGTTGCATTGGGTGATTTAGTTTGGGATTTTTATTAAATTTTGATGGAATTATTTAAGGTTTACAATAACAGAAGTTTAGGAGTAAAGTGAGATAATTGAAAATTTTAATCATTCATATAAGTCATTTGTTTATTAATATGAGTTAGCTAATAAAATTTAATTTGGGCAATACCTATATATTGGAAACACATTTGTAAAGTGTAATAAATTGAATTTGGTGGATTGGGAATGAATCCAAGGTTATAGGAATTGATGTAATACTACGCAAATAAAAGGTAACTGCATAAAATTAATGTTTCGTAATAAATTGTAATTGATAATTAAGTAGGAATGGGTTTGAATTTGACAAAAAGGAAAATTTATTATTTTCTTACCCATCTATTCAATCTATTAAATTTGATCAGATCCATTTGCAATTAAACGAATTTATTTACAAGTTAGTATGTATTTAGCTGATAACTATAAAACCAATTAGGGCAATCGGATATATATATTACCAGTTAAGTTATATAAGATAATGGTTGACTTAATTAAGGGAGTTTATGTAATAATTTCATTTATTTTGTAAGTAGAAATAAAACGTTAATGATAACAAGTATTCAAAATTTACCATCTATTTAGTATATTAAGTATAATTGATAATCAACTGCAGCAAGTAATAAATAATAAATACGTAACGTTAAATGAAGTAATATTTGAAATTTAATATTTAGAAACTATGTAAATATAAGTGCAGATGAAATTGGGGATATTTACATATTGAAATATGAATCCAATGATAAATCAATCTAATTGACAATAAATAATGGAAAGTAAATTTAATTAAATTTTGGAAATTTAATATATATATATATATATATATATATATATATATATATTTTGGTGAAATTAATGAAATTTGATGATTTCTAAATTTAATTCGACAAGTTAAATTTTGTTTAAATTAGTATAGGTGATTGAAAATTTTATAATAATAAGAATCATCAATTATCAAAGAGAAATGGGAAATTGGATTTAATTGACTAAATTTTGATTTATTTAATGAATATAAAAATAGCCATTTTGGCCACGGACTCGGATTTCGACGAAACTAGTTTCATCGGATCCGTATCGTTGAATTATTATAGGGTTTCAAGTTTCGTAATGATCGGACCTGTCGTTTGATCGTACGGACGCGAAACGCCTTGAAAATCAATTTTATTAAAATCAATTTGAAATCAATTTGGAAATTTTGTTTTCAGCATAACTTCTTCATACGATCAAATTTGGGCGTGAAACTTTTTCCATCGCGTTCAGAATATCTTAAAATACCTATTTGGATATATAGATTTAATAAATTCGGTTCCGGAGGCATAGCGGGCTTTTTGGGCCATAGTTTGTTTCGTACGTTCACTTATACGATCCATCTACGCTATCTCTAGTCTACCTATATAAGCACGGTTATAAACCCTAGCCCCATTTTATTTTCCCTTTTGCTGTACGTTCATTTCTTCATCTCCTTCTCCTCCTCAAATGAATGCAAACCTAGATCTACCCCAATCCAAATTTCAGTGAAAATCCAAACTCTCCAGAAAAATTCCACAAAAATATATGTTAATCTTCTCGAAACACGTAATCCCACGGTAAAATTCGTTTTTCAGTTGGAGTTACCGTTTACCCAGAATAAATTCAAACAGTTCGTGGCCATTCATCAGCGTCGCATCAAAGTTCGCCTGATCGAAATTCCGTTTCTGGGTTTTGTAGAGTGGATGATGGGGATCGCATCTATATGGTTAGCTTGTCGAATCAACGGTCAGATCTTCGTGAAATTGCGAATTAGGGTTATAAGGAGGTGGCGGCCGAAGGCTTTTTTGGGCGACCGGACTGGGGTAGGAGGTGCGGCCGGTCATGGAAGAGCCGATGGTGGTGGTGGCCGAGGCTAACGCGGCCGGAGGCGAGTGGAATAGGCGGTCAAAGTAAGGGTCAACGGTGTAAGGGTGCGTGGTTCGTGAATATTAGTCTCGGCTTCAGGAAGTGCGTGCGTCTCTGGTGAGGATAAATGATGCTGACGTGGCTTAGGGTAATTGTTGAATGTGTGTCACTTTTGTTTATTTTTAATTTTGAATTCGAGTGCAATTTTCGACATAACTCTCGCATACGATCTCCGATTCACGTGAGATTTTTTTGATAGGATCGTAATTAAATTCCGGACTTGATGACACTGGTTTGGACGAATTCTGAGACGGGTGAATTTTTGGGTTTAAATCGGGTTTAAATTCGATTTAAATTCCAAAGGTGAGTGTTTTAACCCACTCACAACTACTAGAAGCTTTTATGTTTGTTAAATTAATTTTAGAAATGAATAGAAATTTATTTATGAGTATTTGGCATGTTTATTTCACTCATATTTGTTGAATTGCATTTATTAAATTTAACTGTTAATTTAATTTATTTATTGCGTATTAAATGATAGTTAGAATTTATTTGTTTGCCTATAAACTGCTAGTTAACAGTTATATAGATTATTACTGAATATAAACTGTTAGATTAATAGTTGTTAAATTTAATCTGAATAAAATTGCCAGTTATTACCTGTTATATATTATCAAATATAAATTGTTATTGTTTGATATTGCTTGATGATTGTGATTGGATGATGGGTGATGTTGATGGATGTTTTATTGTATTTCATAAAATTGCAAATTATCATGCATATTTCCTTTCATTCGGGATTGTGGTTTGAAATGATATACAACCGCAAAATTTTATATCTTTTAAATTGCGGATTGAAATGATAAATATCCGTATCACTTCACCATAGGATAGAAAATTATATACAGGCACCGCGATATATATATATATATAACTATTTAAATGTGATTTCTATGGTTTGGATGGAATACTGTTTATAAAAATCTTAAATTTTATATTGTATAAATATTTTCTTCCATATATATATACATATGAAGTTGAAAATTTTGAAATTAAAAGGTGTATAAAAATCTTTATTAAAAATGGAAGAAAATTAAGAAAATGGAGTTTAATAATTTATACCATATGTTTAAATGTTAAGTTTGGAAATTTTAAGATATGATATTTATAATTGGATTTTTCCCAAAATAAATTGAAATGAATATTCTAGTATAATTTGAATTGGGAAAATATATATATTTTATTACTAGAAATTGAAGTCTTATTATTTATGGATTTTATATGAATATTCAAGACTAATTAATAGAACAATTGATTTGTTGAAAGCATAAAATCCAACTTTAGTTTGAAATATTGATACTCAAAATGGATATACGTATATATAAATAAATTGAAGTGGTTTTGGAACATGAGAGAGATAATATAAATTTTGGTTTAGGCTTTAATAAAGAAATGTATTTGTAAAGCCATGAGAACTATTTTCTTTACAAAGTAAAATTTAAGTTAAACCATTTAATTCATATACCGTTGAATGTCCAAACCATTCAAGTTTTTTTTAGAAGTTATGGTTTTAAATTATGATTTTCAAAATATTATGCTTTGAAAATATTTGATTTTCAGACGTTATGAAGTTAAAGCATTATGATTTTGGAAAAGAATTATATTTGGGATAAGTGATAAAATATGGTTTTGGGTTTTGAAATGATATCGTATTCATGGTTATGAAATGGAATGTTTATTCTGATTTTTAAAGTATAACCTATTTTTAAATGACCGCGGTGTTATAATAACGATGGGTTGGCAAAGAGACCGGGATCGGATATGGACATACTCTCTGTCGATACTGAAAACCACTTTGACTAACCGTGTACGCGGTGGAGATTCCAGAATGAAGTAGGTGGTGGCGACGTTTCCTGTAAGGTAAATACGTGGACCCGACTCCCGTGAGTTGGCATAAGGTGGCTAAAACAGGAGCGATTCTCAGGCCAATGAGGTCATTCCTTTGATCGGACCCTCCTCTTCGATATTATACTTTGATTTTGGATTGATTCAGTGGCCACTTCTATATTTTGATTTTGGGGAGTTAGTCCGAGGTGGGCGGTAACTGCGGCTACGCATTTCCACCAGCCTGGATAGCAATTGGTATGTCTACCCTGGCATTGCCTAGTTGTGCCGTGTCACCTACCATACCGAGCCTTTACTACGAGTTTCTATTTGTGTCGTACCTATGGAGTATCCTCTGGTAGCCTTCCGATCAGGAGGTATTACGGTACTGTATAGACTATTGGCATTTTACGTGTTAAGGTGGAAAATGTAAAGCCTTAACGCTATTTAAAATTAAGTTTATTTTACAATTAGACACTATTATAATAGCGAAATATACTACATAGTAAATAGTTTAACGGATCCTTAGGAGATGTAAATCCCGAGCATCTCTTGAGTTACTGTACTCATATTTATTTCTGTTAATTTAACTCACATAAGATCTTTTAGTTCTGACTCGAGTGTTTTTGTCTTTTCAAATTCGCTCGGGTCAGTCCGAGCGTTTCAGGATCGAAGACTTTAGCTTTGGAGGACGAAGACGAAGAATCCGTATTATTATTATTTATAGTATTGCACCACACTCTTTCTATTCCGCTGCATTGTTTGTATTGGTATGTGTAACTCTGATATTTATTGTATAAAGAAGAATTAACTGTTTTGTGACCGTTTATGAACTGTATATTTATTATTATATTTTATCCTTCCGCTGTGAGATTCTATTTTGTTTTATTTCTTCTCTGTTTTTCTTATTTACCACATAGCAATCCGACCTTGCGTATGCTTTTAATTGGCACGTGTGTCGGTTTAAAGTGTGCGAAAAGGAGGGATGTTACAGTTTGGTATCAGAGCTTTGGTTTAGCGATAAACCTTGGTTTTGTGGGGTTTGACTCTTTGTTAATAGGGTAGTAATACCCTATGGGAGTCGCTGAGTGTATATATATGAGAGAGCGTATTTATTAGTGTTAATAAATATTTTGATATTGTGTTAATCTGTTCCGCTTTGTATTTATAAATTCTGGTTGATGCATGGGACGCTATGACATCAATAAGGGATTTCTAAACACTTAATAGGACAGACCGACATAATATTTGTTTTTAATATAGGTGAATGAAATAATTTTGCCTATTATATTTTCCATATATAAAAATATTTTTATAAAGATATATTTGGTTGCTATAGATTGGGTGTTAGGTAATAAAAATATTTATAATAATTGAAGCTAAGTTGAAATTTTAATAAATCAAATTGGAGATTTTAGAACCTAAGTCCGGGATTTTGAAAAAAAAATTGATTTCAAAGGATTTATGAAATTTAATGATTTGGTTTATAAGTATTTTCTTATATAAATATTTAGTATAATTAGTGAAATTTGTTTTAAAAGAAGATTTTGGAGAAAATAAATTTTGTACTTTCCTCTCTGTCGCTGGAAAATAATTTCGGTGATGACGGCCGCATCATCGACTTTCATTTTCGAGTTTCGAAGGGAAATGCCACTGTAGTAAATTCTACTGCAGATTTGTTTTGAAATTATTCAAAATTTTAATTGTTTAAAGGTAATTAGAGATATAAAAGTTGTAAGAAATTAATTATCTATTATTTTAAAGAAATTTTGGAATTTGGCCCGGTATTTAATTCCTAAATTTCCATTAATTAAATTGTTTAAACTATTTTAGTGGAATAAAAGGTAGGTAAAAGAATGAATGCTAAGTATAAAGGAAGTTAAAATTTAACTTATAAATAATGGTAAAGATCTATTGAACAATAAATGAATTAAGAGAATTGAGATTAAACTTGTATAAGTTCAATTGCACTTTCTTTGACATAAATAACTTACCAAATATAAAAGTTGAAATGTTAATTAAGAAATTGGATTGGAATATTATACAAGTAGAATTTTGGAAAAAATGAAGTATTCAATAAATTACTGTTATAAATAAGAATTTAATGGTATTAACTTAAGTGATGATTGGAATTTTACTAAAATTAAAGGTTGTATTATTAATAGGTGATTTTAACCTTAAGAAAGTAAAAATGAAATTCCTTAATTTATAAAGTTGATTGTAGGGTTATTAACTTAAGTACGCCTTAATTTCCCCTATTCTAATATAATGGAAAGTAGGAAAAATATAAATGACCGCAATCTATAGTTAATGAATGAGTAAAATCTTTCACTTATAGGAATGCAAGTTATAAGGTTAATAAATTAAGTGTAAGTAGAGGGTTACTGTAATTAAATATAATGGAAACTTCAACATTAAATAAATGAATGAGATTAAAGGTAAGTTGAAATTGTAATTTATAAAACAAATATATATTAATTAAAGGAATGGAGAAGAAACTTGTAAATTTTCACTTACATTCTTAAAACATACATAACTTACCATATAATAAAAAGTTGCAATGTTAGTAGGAAAATGTAAGGGGAAATCTTACAAGTGAAGAGTAAGGTAATAAAGGTATTCTATTAATTTGCTATTATTAATGAGAATTAATTGTATAGACTTAAGTTAAATTGGAAATTTTACTATAAGCAAAGGTAAGTAGTATAAATAGATGATAGAAACTTTAGTAAATAAATTGGAATACAAATATAATGAATTTTGTGATAAATGGAAAATGAAAATTTGTAAGAAATAAAGAAATTCCCTCCATAAATGAAAGAAAGAAAATCAAACCACTGAAGCATGAAATAAATGTATAATAAGTAATTTGGTTGTTGGTTTGAATTGTGTTGTTTGATTTATGTTGTTGGGTAAGAAATTTGAAGTGGTTAAATGAATAAGTATCTATCTTTGTTCCATCTAAGACTGTTGAGTAAAGGATGCACTTGATAGTTAATTTCATTTCATACAAATTTCAAGTTTGAACCCAAACAACTATTTGTTTGATGGATTAAATGGTTGCTTTGTTTGTGTATGTATGTTGTTTGTAAGGTTGATGATTGTTGAATTGTTTGGTTGATTAATGATTGAATCCACTTGAATAGTTCACTTTAAAATAAATATTTAACCTTTTAGATTATATAAGTGAATACAGGTGATGGAAGCAACTGCTACTGCTTTTGGTTCCAAAATAATAAGCGTATATTGCTCGACAAATAGGTACGTTTTCGGATTTCGTTTTGAAGCGCTATTTTATATAATTTCTCGTGTTGGGATATAATATTTGGATAATATTTGTAATATATTTGTTATATTTTGATATTATATTTTCTCCAGAGTCTCTCTATACAAAGGAGACTCTGCCAAAATTTTCCGTAAATTTTGGACTTAGAAATTTTGTGAAAATGTTTTCCAACTTTAATAATTTAAGTATAAAGGCTATAATGACTATAATATGGGCATAGCTCATTTAAGGTAATTAATTTAGTAAATTATTGATTATAAGTTAATATTTGAAATAGACGTATTGTTTTAATTCTTCCTTCTCCCTTCTTTTTCCTTTTCCGGGACGAAAAGTTTTGAGTGGGGGAGAGTGTAACGACCCGTTAAATTCAATGATATTAAATGAGTCAATTTGATATGTTTTCTAATCTAATTTAAATTGAAATAGAAGTCTTAGGATTTTTAATGGAGTAAATGTAGGGGTTAGCTAGTAACTGTAATTAAAGGTAAATAATTTAAAATGTTTATATGACATAGATTGAAATAACGAAAATTTGTGTTTGTGGTTATAAGTCATAATTAGTTGATTAAAATGGTATTAATGAAATAATAACTGAATTGAATTGCAAATATATAAACATTAGAAAAATTTATTTGGTGGATTAAATTTGTTAAAGAAGTTTTGTAATTTAATTTAGTAGAAACTTTAAATTATAAACGAAGATTGAAATAAACGCTAAATTTAATTATGTAAATGGTGACTTAAGACCTAGTTATAGGAATTGGAATATAATCCAATTTGAATTAAGTAGAAGAAGGATTTGATTAATATGTAAGTTATTGTTCAAGGTATTGAATAAAAATTGGAAACCCAATTATAATTAATGATAATAACGTTAGTATTAGTTAATAAATATATTTCAATGCAGTACCCAAATGAATGGAATAAAATGAATATATATTGAATAGAAATGAAATGTAAGGTAAATGACGATTGTGTAAAATCAGTACAAGTTGGAAATGCATAAACCTTAATAAACATTCCAATTTAATAAATTTTTGCAAATGTGGGACTTAGTGATAAGCGAGTAATTATGGGTATGATAACAATTAGTATAAAATTCCTATTTCAGTGGCATGTTGCATTGGGTGATTTAGTTTGGGATTTTTATTAAATTTTGATGGACTTATTTAAGGTTTACAATAACAGAAGTTTAGGAGTAAAGTGAGATAATTGAAAATTTTAATCATTCACATAAGTCATTTGTTTATTAATATGAGTTAGCTAATAAAATTTAATTTGGGCAATACCTGTATATTGGAAACACATTTGTAAAGTGTAATAAATTGAATTTGGTGGATTGGGAATGAATCCAAGGTTATAGGAATTGATGTAATACTACGCAAATAAAAGGTAACTGCATAAAATCAATGTTTCGTAATAAATTGTAATTGATAATTAAGTAGGAATGGGTTTGAATTTGACAAAAAGGAAAATTTATTATTTGCTTACCCATCTATTCAATCTATTAAATTTGATCAGATCCATTTGCAATTAAACGAATTTATTTACAAGTTAGTATGTATTTAGCTGATAACTATAAAACCAATTAGGGCAATCGGATATATATATTACCAGTTAAGTTATATAAGATAATGGTTGACTTAATTAAGGGAGTTTATGTAATAATTTCATTTATTTTGTAAGTGGAAATAAAACGTTAATGATAACAGGTATTCAAAATTTACCATCTATTTAGTATATTAAGTATAATTGATAATCAACTGCAGCAAGTAATAAATAATAAATACGTAATGTTAAATGAAGTAATATTTGAAATTTAATATTTAGAAACTATGTAAATATAAGTGCAGATGAAATTGGGGATATTTACATATTGAAATATGAATCCAATGATAAATCAATCTAATTCACAATAAATAATGGAAAGTAAATTTAATTAAATTTTGGAAATTTAATATATATATATATATATTTTGGTGAAATTAATGAAATTTGAGGATTTCTAAATTTAATTCGACAAGTTTAATTTTGTTTAAATTAGTATAGGTGATTGAAAATTTTATAATAATAAAAATCATCAATTATCAAAGAGAAATGGGAAATTGGATTTAATTGACTAAATTTTGATTTATTTAATGAATATAAAAATAGCCATTTTGGCCACGGACTCGAATTTCGATGAAACTAGTTTCATCAGATCCGTATCGGTGAATTATTATAGGGTTTCAAGTTTCGTATCGATCGGACCTGTCGTTTGATCGTACGGACGCGAAACGCCTTGAAAATCAATTTTATTAAAATCAATTTGAAATCAATTTGGAAATTTTGTTTTCAGCATAACTTCTTCATACGATCAAATTTGGATGTGAAACTTTTTCCATCGCGTTCAGAATATCTTAAAATACCTATTTGGATATATAGATTTAATAAATTCGGTTCCGGAGGCATAGCGGGCTTTTTGGGCCATAGTTTGTTTCGTACGTTCACTTATCTGATCCATCTACGCTATCTCTAGTCTACCTATATAAGCACGGTTATAAACCCTAGCCCCATTTTATTTTCCCTTTTGCTGTACGTTCATTTCTTCATCTCCTTCTCCTCCTCAAATGAATGCAAACCTAGATCTACCTTAATCCAAATTTCAGTGAAAATCCAAACTCTCTAGAAAAATTCCACAAAAATATATGTTAAGCTTCTCGAAACACGTAATCCCATGGTAAAATTCGTTTTTCAGTTGGAGTTACCGTTTACCCAGAATAAATTCAAACAGTTCGTGGCCGTTCATCAGCGTCGCATCAAAGTTTGCCTGATCGAAATTCTGTTTCTGGGTTTTGTAGAGTGGACGATGGGGATCGCATCTATATGGTTAGCTTGTCGAATCAACGGTCAGATCTTCGTGAAATCGCGAATTAGGGTTATAAGGAGGTGGCGGCCGAAGGCTTTTTTGGGCGACCGGACTGGGGGAGGAGGTGCGGCCGGTCATGGAAGAGCCGATGGTGGTGGCGGCCGAGGCTAACGCGGCCGGAGGCGAGTGGAATAGGCGGTCAAAGTAAGGGTCAACGGTGTAAGGGTGCGTGGTTCGTGAATATTAGTCTCGGCTTCAGGAAGTGCATGCGTCTCTGGTGAGGATAAATGATGCTGACGTGGCTTAGGGTAATTGTTGAATGTGTGTCACTTTTGTTTATTTTTAATTTTGAATTCGAGTGCAATTTTCGACATAACTCTCGCATACGATCTCCGATTCACGTGAGATTTTTTTTGTTAGGATCATAATTAAATTCCGGACATGATGACACTGGTTTGGACGAATTCTGAGATGGGCGAATTTTTGGGTTTAAATCGGGTTTATATTCGATTTAAATTCCAAAGGTGAGTGTTTTAACCCACTCACAACTACTAGAAGCTTTTATGTTTGTTAAATTAATTTTAGAAATGAATAGAAATTTATTTATGAGTATTTGGCATGTTTATTTCACTCATATTTGTTGAATTGCATTTATTAAATTTAACTGTTAATTTAATTTATTTATTGCGTATTAATTGATAGTTAGAATTTATTTGTTTGCCTATAAACTGCTAGTTAACAGTTATATAGATTATTACTGAATATAAACTGTTAGATTAATAGTTGTTAAATTTAATCTGAATAAAATTGCCAGTTATTACCTGTTATATATTATCAAATATAAATTGTTATTGATTGATATTGCTTGATGATTGTGATTGGATGATGGGTGATGTTGATGGATGTTTTATTGTATTTCATAAAATTGCAAATTATCATGCATATTTTCTTTCATTCGGGATTGTGGTTTGAAATGATATACAACCGCAAAATTTTATATCTTTTAAATTGCGGATTGAAATGATAAATATCCGTATCACTTCACCATAGGATAGAAAATTATATACAGGCACCGCGATATATATATAACTATTTAAATGTGATTTCTATGGTTTGGATGGAATACGGTTTATAAAAATCTTAAATTTTATATTGTATAAATATTTTCTTCCATATATATATACATATGAAGTTGAAAATTTTGAAATTAAAAGGTGTATAAAAATCTTTATTAAAAATGGAAGAAAATTAAGAAAATGGAGTTTAATAATTTATATCATATGTTTAAATGTTAAGTTTGGAAATTTTAAGATATGATATTTATAATTGGATTTTTCCCAAAATAAATTGAAATGAATATTCTAGTATAATTTGAATTGGGAAAATATATATATTTTATTACTAGAAATTGAAGTCTTATTATTTATGGATTTTATATGAATATTCAAGACTAATTAATAGAACAATTGATTTGTTGAAAGCATAAAATCCAACTTTAGTTTGAAATATTGATACTCAAAATGGATATACGTATATATAAATAAATTGAAGTGGTTTTGGAACTTGAGAGAGATAATATAAATTTTGGTTTAGACTTTAATAAAGAAATGTATTTGTAAAGCCATGAGAACTATTTTCTTTACAAAGTAACATTTAAGTTAAACCATTTAATTCATATACCGTTGAATGTCCAAACCATTCAAGTTTTTTTAGAAGTTATGGTTTTAAATTATGATTTTAAAAATATTATGCTTTGAAAATATTTGATTTTCAGACGTTATGAAGTTAAAGCATTATGATTTTGGAAAAGAATTATATTTGGGATAAGTGATAAAATATGGTTTTGGGTTTTGAAATGATATCGTATTCATGGTTATGAAATGGAATGTTTATTCTGATTTTTAAAGTATAACCTATTTTTAAATGGCCGCGGTGTTATAATAACGATGGGTTGGCAAAGAGACCGGGATCGGATATGGACATACTCTCTGTCGATACCGAAAACCACTTTGACTAACCGTGTACGCGGTGGAGATTCCAGAATGAAGTAGGTGGTGGCGACGTTTCCTGTAAGGTAAATACGTGGACCCGACTCCCGTGAGTTGGCATAAGGTGGCTAAAACAGGAGCGATTCTCAGGCCAATGAGGTCATTCCTCTGATCGGACCCTCCTCTTCGATATTATACTTTGATTTTGGATTGATTCAGTGGCCACTTCTATATTTTGATTTTGGGGAGTTAGTCCGAGGTGGGCGGTAACTGCGGCTACGCATTTCCACCAGCCTGGATAGCATTTGGTATGTCTACCCTGGCATTGCCTAGTTGTGTCGTGTCACCTACCATACCGAGCCTTTACTACGAGTTTCTATTTGTGTCGTACCTATGGAGTATCCTCTGGTAGCCTCCCGATCAGGAGCATTTTACGTGTTAAGGTGGAAAATGTAAAGCCTTAACGCTATTTAAAAGTAAGTTTATTTTACAATTAGACACTATTATAATAGCGAAATATACTACATAGTATATGGTTTAACGGATCCTTAGGAGATGTAAATCCCGAGCATCTCTTGAGTTACTGTACTCATATTTATTTCTGTTAATTTAACTCACATAAGATCTTTTAGTTCTGACTCGAGTGTTTTTGTCTTTTCAAATTCGCTCGGGTCAGTCCGAGCGTTTCAGGATCGAAGACTTTAGCTTTGGAGGATGAAGACGAAGAATCCGTATTATTATTATTTATAGTATTGCACCACACTCTTTCTATTCCGCTGCATTGTTTGTATTGGTATGTGTAACTCTGATATTTATTGTATAAAGAAGAATTAACTGTTTTGTAACCGTTTATGAACTGTATATTTATTATTATATTTTATCCTTCCGCTGTGAGATTCTATTTTGTTTTATTTCTTCTCTGTTTTTCTTATTTACCCCATAACAATCCACCCTTGCGTATGCTTTTAATTGGCACGTGTGTCGGTTTAAAGTGTGTGAAAAGGCGGGATGTTGCAGGACCCGACTCCCGTGAGTTGGCATAAGCTGGCTAAAACAGGAGCGATTGACGGACTAATAAGGTAGCACCTTTGATAGGACGCACTTCTTCGTATGTCATTCTATTACTTTTTTATTGTTTGGTGCGCACCTTTGATATGTGAGTGTTATTCGAGGTAGGCGGTAGCTGCACGCTACGCGTTACCACCGGTCCAAAAGCGTAATTGATATGTCTACCCTGGCATTGCCTAGTTGTGCCGTGTCATCTACCATAGCGAGCCTTATATGAGTTCGATTTGTGTCGTACCTATGGAGTATCTTCTCATAGTTTCCCGATCAGGAGATATGCAGGTACTGTATAGACTTGACACTATTTATGCGTTAAGGTGGAAAATGTAAATCCTTAACGCTATTTTAAAGTAAGTTTATTTACAAATAGACGCTATTATAATAGCGAAGTATTACTACATAGAAAATAGTTTAACGGATCCTTAGAGGATGGGAGATCCCAAGCATCCTTTAAGTTGCTTGTACTTTAGTACAGTTCACTTGAATTAGCTTACACTGTATAAGTATGTATGTCCTGACTCGAGTGTTGTGTTTATTTCTTACACTCGGGCCAGCTTGAGTTGCGGTTCAGTCATCGACTCGGAGCTAGGACTTCTATAGATCACTTTCAAGCTGCTGGCAAATTTTCCTTTTAGTTCCTTGTCTAAATTTATGTAATCAAGACTATTGAATATTGAGATTTACTATTGTTGTTTCAAACTATATTTGGGTTTAAAGTCTATGTAAATTTTATTGTTTTGAGACTTTTAATAGTGGCTTCATGAACCACTAAGTTATTTTAATTTCCGCTGCGAGTATTCTGATTTCTGTGTCCTGTGATTCTGTGATTATTTATTTACTGTATATTCTGAGATTTGCCAAATTTTATTTACAACGCGGTATTTTGAACAATTCAAGTCTGACACGTGCATATGCGAATGGTTGAAATTATCGGGTCGTTACAGTTTGGTATCAGAGCTTTGGCTCTAGGCAAAACTTAAGAATGTATGGTAAATTTGATTTACATAATCACTTTCATTCGAGCTTGAAACTCTTCCTTTTCGAATTATGAAATGTTCCCTGTGGTTCCAAAGTTCATTCGGGTCCCTCACTATTCATCTTCTTTCAATTCTGGAGTATCCCATAACTCCACTCCAGATGATCTTTATAGTGAATTGGCGGTCTCGCCAATATTCTAAATACAGGGGTGAAACTCCTTCACAATTAGCATTGATTCGGCAAAGATTTATATTTATCCTCGGTTTAGATGCTAGTATCTTTAGTTATTCCGAACTCTATCTCTTCAGATCGAATGTAGATTTACCCCAGAAAATCCACATCGATCTTACTCTTTAAAGTCACGGTTGACCAGGTTAAGTTTGCCGTGATTTATATAAACTTATCCAGTTCCTTATTTTGTTATTTAATCATCGGATCTTCCGATTCCAACTTATCTTTAAATCAGAATTCTTTTTGATTTGAGTCCATCAAATTTGAATCTTTATCCTTTTTTTGAAAATTTTATTCCTATATTTGGGAAAAAAATCTAATATTATATATAAGTATAAATTTTCAGAATTTTTATAATTAATTTAACTAGTTGTCAAGAGAAAATAGTCATTGATTTTATTTGTGGTTTTGTAAACCATGGGTTTTGTCTCATATAAATAATTGAACTATAAACAATGGTTTTAAATTAATTTGGAAACATAAATGAATTTAAAACAAGAACTTGAGAATTCAATTTCCGATGGTTTCAAACCTTGTGTTTAAAGTTTTAAAAGGATATATTATTTAAATTATTTTCGAATAGAAAATTGTTTTCAAAAATTTTTAAAGGTTTAAAAATTAGTGCTCTTCTCTTTGTCGTTGAGAAATAATTTCGATGATGACAGCATCATCATCAACATTCGGTTTTCGAGTTTCGAAGTGAAGAGACCATTCTGTAGTCGCGCTACAGTGTTATCTTGATAATTTAATTGATTTAAATATCTAAAATATGACTTGATTTATAATATATAGATAAATGATTTAAATTTGATTTGACATAATATGTACATATATTTATTTATCTCTAAATGGTTTGAAGGGAATCATAAATTTAATTCTAAAATTTTATCTTGAAGAATAATTCCAATTATAAAAAGAAAATCAAATTTTTGAATAAATGATTCCATCTTGAGTTAATTGAATTTGAAAGTTTTATTGGTATAATACTCAATTGCATTTCAATATAACTTACCTTGATTTTCAGAAGTTAACAATGTAATTAGATAATATACAATATAAAAAAAATTATAAATAAAATTAGAGTGGTTATAATAAATGTTATACATTTAAATTCTAGTTATAAAAAGATTAACAAAGGGTAATGGAACAATTTACAATATAAAATGATGTGAAAGGAACTAAGAATAAATTTAAACAGTTTTAACATTGATGAGAAAAATATATTGAGCGAAATAAATTTAGTTATAATTAGAAGAAAAAACGATATTAATTTATTGAACACATTTTTTAGTATAACAAATGATTTTCAAACTTATGATTTTAGAAATTTTTATTTTAAAATAATTAGAAGATGAAGTAATGAAAATTGAAATAGTAAAATTTAACTTGAGTGAAATTAAATAGATGAATTCAATTATTAATTTAAAATTGAATTTGTATGGTTTAGATTAATGATTCTAATTTAAGTTTCAATTTAGTTTTCTTTAAGGTTGTTTCTATTCCACTACGTTCTTCCTTTTCGAGGACGAAAAGTTCTGAGTAGGGGAGAGTGTAACAGCCCGAAGTTTTAACAAGTATTTTTCACTTTTAATTATAAAACTTCGGGGTTTATTATATAAAAATCTAAATTTTTAAAATTGATTAAAACATTTTCCAAATTTTTAATTAAAGGACAAGAGTTCTGAAATTTTAACTTTGGTTAAAGATAACTCTAATTGGAATTTTTAAAATTCTTAATTTCTAAATTTTTTATATAAGAATTATATATGTACAAGATTTATTGTGAGTATGTTTACTTATATTGGTAATAACATTTATTTCCCTTTTTGTTCTTTTTAAAATGAATTATATATATTAAAATTTAGTAATAAATTTCTTAGAAAATGGTAAATAAATTCGAAGAATGTAAACAAATTCTATTTTAGTAAAGTAATAACTTTCACAATTTACAATGTATTAATAAACTGTTGAATTACGCGTTTAAAGGGCGCGTTATTTGATGGGACAAATAACGTATAAGAAAAACGTATAAAATTTAAATCCGTTACTTTCGTTTTATTTTGGACTTAAATTTTACGTCTATGGTGCGCATTTCAAAAATATATATCTTAACTGAAAATGGTTAAATAAATCAGTAAGCGTGCATTTTCGAGTAGGAGGGAAGCATATCCATTTCAAATTTTCCTTTACCCGTGACTGGCCATTTACCTTTTAAAAAAAAGATATCCCGTTTCTCTTTTTACTGCAACTATTTATTTAGTATAAAATCTTTCATTAAAGTAACGTTCAAATCTTATCTTATTGTCGTTTCCTCCAATATCAACGCTAGCTTCTTCTCATTATTAAATACGTTCGCAAATTTGTCCACATTCCATTTCCGTTCAAAGACAAATATATTCACTTCCCTTTTCTCTTCAGTTTTAAATAGAACGTTATCCATAAATTTTATTACCGTTTCATAGCAAGATCATCTCTTGTCGTTACTTTAATTCACTCAGCCTATTTAAGGATATAAATCACACACCCGTTGAAAAGAGATCCTATACTTCTTTAACGTCTATCCTCTATTGCCAAAACAATCGACGCAAAGTAAAATTTCAAAAAAAGAAAAAGAAAAATGTAAACAAAACATGCTTTAATTAAGGAATAAAATTTGAAAATTTATAGTGTATAAATGAACTGGGTAATTACGCGTTTAAAGGACGTGTAAATTGAGGGAATATATACCATATACATACATACATACATACATACATACATATATATATATATATACATATAAGAAAACGTATAGAATTTTAATCCGTTATTTCGTTATATTTTGGGCATAAAATATTACGGCTATGGTACACATTCTTAAAAATACGACCTTAGCTGTAAATGAGTAAATTTATCACTGACATGTGTTTTTAGAGGGAAGGAATTGTCTAGCGTTCAAATCAAGTATGTTGCATCTAATTCAACGCATTGCTTTAAAAATTTGATTACCATAGATTTTGCCATACAACAAAATTTATTGCTTGCATTTTCAGAACATAATTTTCTCCTAAATCTCAGTCATGCGCAGGATCCACTCTCCTATCCGCTTGCCTATTTTATATGCGCTTTTCTCTTTACCCATATTTCTTACGTTTATTTTTCTCTTTCCAAAAATTTACTTCCCTATTTATATATATATATACACCCACACAATCTGTTAATTTTGAATGAAAGCATTTACTTCCTCCTGTAATTTGTTTCTAAAAAAAAATCAAACGTATTTTCCTTGCCAAATTTTTCCATCCTTTGATTGCGCAACTCTCTGTTTTAAATCCAAATCCCCTTCAAAGAAAAAAATTTCTTGCCGTTTCTTTATAAATCAACGCAATCTATTAATTTCTTGCCTTTTTTTCCTTTGAACAAACACATTTACGTTCAAATTTTTTTGAACGCACGAAATTCTTGCCTTTATCAAACGTAATTGTAATGCTCAAACATCATAAAATTGCCTGACCATTTAGAGTAAAATCTACCTATTCTTTCTCCTAGAATATCGCAAGTTTATCTTTATATTCCAATGCATGTACGCAAATATAAAACTTCTTGCCAAAATTGTTCCCTTGAATTGCGAAACTCCTCTGTTATAAATATATAACCCATGCATTTTCCATCTCCTCTTCAAAAGTTTAGCTCCAGCCTCGTGCGTGAGCAAGCATACTTCAGGTAATGGCCACCTTTTAGCTTATCTTCTTCTATTGTTCTCCTTTTATATATTTTTTCTTTTTCCCGTTCACGCAAAGCTCGACCTACACCGCCACATAACTTGACTACACCTATTTATCCACCTTTCCTTTATGCCTATATTCATGTTCATGGAATTATCTAAGTATACGTGGATAGAATGCTTGACTAGGTTAGGTATAAATTATATTTTGCGTTTATGTTAGCTAATACAGATTCATGGTTTGGATATGGTATTAGGTTTTGCTGCCGCTAATTAGAAAGTTTTGATTTCTATGTGCTATTGAATAAAATTTGATAGGATTCACTAACTGGAGTTAGAATGAAGCAGCATGCATCCATTTTGTAATAGGTTAGTGAAAGTATGCTCGTAAGTTTTTTTTGATGCTGAGTAATTGGATTAAATTAATTAGGTGTTCGCCACTTGTAGAAAAATTTTAGCCCACCGAGTGGAATATGCGTACATGTCAGGAATGAATATATGAGCAAGCATAGTGTTGTGTTGTCCAACTAAAGACTATGTTGAAATTACCCTTTTGCATTTCTGAAGTAGAAAATATGCGCCACCTGTAACTTGTGTAACCAGTCCTCTATGCCATGAAGTGAAGTCTCAGGAGTGCATGCATTCGAGTTTTGAAATTTGGCAAGGCTCGTGCCTTTTTATAAAAAGAAAGAAAAAATTATTATAATAAGAGGGTGAATAGAATAGTAGGGAGCCACCTGTGCATGTGAGTAGAACATCTTGAGCATTAGCTTGTTAGGATATATAGTGAATATAGGTAGGTAGATACATGCATGAATAACAGTCTTTATGCACTATGAACAGATGCTCATGAAGTACTTTATACTAAGAATAATTATGAAGTATTAATACGTAAACCACATGTTGCACTTAGTAATAAAAAAAAGAAAAACAAGAAAAGGAAAAAAAGAAAAAATTAATAATAAATAAATAAATATTGCATGCGCCACCTTTATGTATCACTGCCATAAATTGCATTGTTGCCCACATAAGATTTGCCATCTTTTTATTAACACGTCATAATATTCTGTAAATAGTATTCTGTAAAAAGGGTAAAAAAAAATATAGAGTATAAAATTTATTTTGTAAATTTTGATTTGAAAAAATTAAATGGGCAGGCCGAGCTTTTGTTTCAATGGGTCAAGTCGTGTGGTGAGTGGTCGAGCCATTGAGTCAATTTCCTTTAATTCAGTCTTGTTTCAAACTTGCTGTGTTCGTGATAAGATTCGAATACTTGGTTTTATTTAATTAATTTGTTCAAGATTTGAATCAAGTCGTTGCATCCACTGAAAATTGATCGTACCTTCTGTTCTCTTCTTTCGGGGTAGATATCGTTGTTTGAATAAATTCTGCAGCTTCGAAAAGCTGAGTTTTCTCACCTGACAAACGTACTTATATATCTGTAAATTGATAACAAGTGTGATTGTAGAATAATTATTATTTTACTTGACTGTGATATAAATTGATGATGTTAAAAATCCCGTTATTAAACCTATACATCATCAGTTATATTATATACTGTTTATTTATGTTGTTACAATATTTATTTATTATTTACAGTTAATCACACTGCAAGCTACCTGTAGAATAGAAATCGTCATAGGCTGAAATGATAGGCCTGAACGATATTTATTCATTCATTTATTTATTTAGTTTATTTTAATTCTTGGGATTGCGGGTTCGAAATGATAGAACGCGGATTTATTTTGTAAATTACGGATTGAAATGATATATTATCCGTATCACTTGACCTAGGTTAGAAAATAT
This sequence comes from Allium cepa, assembly GCA_030765085.1. Classification (NCBI taxonomy): domain Eukaryota; kingdom Viridiplantae; phylum Streptophyta; class Magnoliopsida; order Asparagales; family Amaryllidaceae; genus Allium; species Allium cepa. Next base: position 836,109,334 of record CM060941.1, read on the forward strand.
TATATAGACCCGTGGTTATATATATATATATATATATATATATATTTTCTGGAAATATTTAAATATTAAAAAAAAATCTATAATGCTATTACACCTTGTTAAAGTGGATTTAAATGATGATTATAAGTATAGTGATATTTTTCAAGTTAAATATGTAAATAAATAAATGTTAAAAATTTAAAGTATAAATTCATTTTGTAAAAAAAATTGTTTGTAAAATAAGGGGAATTTAAGTTAAGAAATAAAATATGGAATTTGTCATAACTTGAATATAAAGCGAGGTTAAGTTTTTTATGAAGTGAATAGTTAAATTGGTGGAAAATATGGAAGTTAAGAAATAACTGAATGATAGGCTGGTTTTGAAATAAAGGTAAGATAAGAAATTAATTGGAAATATAGTTATTTTGGATTGGTATTTTACTTAATGGTTAAGCAAATTTCATAGAAAAATCTTGTACTTGATTGGCATAAGTAAAAGAAGTTAGATATATATATTTGTATAAAATACTTTATGAAGGCCATATATTTTTGGGTAATTTAAATGACAATTTAAGGGTGGAAATTTTGAATCTATAAGTTAAATTGGTCTAATTATTGTTGAAACTATATTTAAGTAAAATTTTAAATTACTCAAACGAACTAAGGTATAACCTTTGGGATGTATATTGGATTTTTATAAAATTTATAACTTCACTTTTAAATAATAAAATGAATTATTTGATTTTAAGATAACTATTTTGGATTCTTTATAACCACGGGTAATAATAACGTTGGTTGTTAAAGAGACCGGGATCGGATATGGGCATACTCTCTATCGATACCAAAAACCACTTTGACAACCGTGTACGCGGAGGAGATTTCAGAATGAAATAGGATGGTGGTGACGTTTCCTTTGAGGTAAATATGTGGACCCGACTACCGTGAGTTGGCATAAGGTGGCTAAAACAAGAGCGATTGACGGACTAATAAGGTAGCACCTTTGATCGGACGCACTTCTTCGTATGTCATTCTATTACTTTGTGATTGTTTGGTGCGCACCTTTGATATGGGAGTGTTGTTCGAGGTGGGCGGTAGCTGCACGCCCCTTGATTTTTTTTCTTTGAACATCTAGATTTAAACTAGATCGAAAATTTTAGCTGACCCCGATTGACTCCAATGTAATTCCAATTATCGCAATCATTGAGTTGAACCTCGTATGAAAGGATTATGAATTCATTATCTTCGATATAATTTAACTAAAATTTTAAATGGAATAATAGTTTAATATTTTTCTTTTTTTCTTTTTATATAATTAAAATATCTGGATCAGATAAAAATTTGAAACATCTATCAATAACTTAATTAAATCAAAAAGGTAAACAAAATCAACCTTAAAATACTGGCCTGGCCTGCCAACATCTCGACCAAAAACCAAAGCTAGAACCCCCTTAGGCCATTGCCTGCACATCACCACGCCAAACTTTCAATGTCGAGGTCACATCCCTAGGCACCGCAAACACTCAATCAACCCTACGATGGCCACCGCGTCTCCAATATCGGCCACCGCAAGTTCCCCTTTCACCTTGACCTTGCCTGATGGTCGATCGAAGGGCCACCATCCCCTAAAAATCGAACAGAGCCACCTCCATAGCTTCGGTCGAACACCCCACCCCTCCCCTTTCACGTTTCGGTCTTCCCCAAAAGTCGTGACTCCCCCAAGCTACCTACCAGAACTGTCGCTTCAACCTCCTTTCCCCTGCGTGCCTATCGTGACCTCACCCTAATTTCACTTCGTTCGAGATCGACCGAAACATTGCGAGGATGTCGCGATTTTTTTCTTTGTTACTTCATGAATCAAATGGGGAAAGACGGATGATATAAAAGAAGGGATGTATAGGTAGATGGCATGTGATTTTGGGTAACATGTAGGTTTTAACTTGCAGTAGTCTACTATGACATTGATTTTTGACTATATATATATATATATATATATATTATAAATCAAAATATCTCGTATTAGGTAACTAAAAATCTATAATTCCTATCGAGGCATGCCGAAAAGCATTTATAATGTCATACCCCATTTCGAATGCAATGGAAGAGGTTTCGAGTCCTAATTCGATGGTATGGAGAGGATAGCTATTTGGACCCAATTATTACATTGAATTTCGACATGAATCACGCGTTTATATAACGTATGGCTAAACGATAACTCCAAAGGCCATATAATAACTCCAAACACAATGAAATTTGAAATCGATAATAATACAATATTACGAATCCAATGGAACTGGTTTCGTTGAACTCCGAGACTGTGCTTCGAAAGGCTATTTTTAAACGTCAATTTGAACAAACTATTTTCAAAATTGAACATATCACTTTTTTTTAATTCAATTTTAAAACTTTTATTATCTTCATTATTATCAATATAAATTTTTACAAGCCTTTAAAAAAATTATCAGGCTTAGACTCAAGATACAATATATTATCCAATATTCAATTTTTAAATCCAATAATTAAATTATCCAATTTAAATCACTATATTTAAATCTCGAATTGATTTTATAAATATAAACCAAAATTTTCATATTCAAAATCAATCTATAATTCAAGTTCAATATTTAAAACTCATTTAAATATTCCAAATGAAACGTCGAATCCGGGTCGTTACATTCCTTCCTCCTTTAAAGAATTTCGTCCCCGAAATTGCTAAGTCGGAAAAAATGCTCCAAACCCATTAACTTATTTGAAACCCGCTAGTAAAATCTCGATATTCACTTTTCTAATCTTTTACCTTCATTCAAAATAATTTGTTTTCCCATTCTAATTCAAAAACCTTTTCTCTAATTACGATTCAAAAATAATTTGTCGTTAACAAAAAAATTTCAAAATTTTTTAAAAATTTTCTAACACCTAAAATTCCCGAAAATTTTTGGCAGTCTCCTTTTGTACAGAGGACCTTTTGTAATATGATAAGAGAGATAAATATATATACATCAACCCATAGGGTTGGAAAATGAAAGATATATAACATTATTTATATTTTCATTCTTTTATTGCGTATGCGTATGTTTATTTAGCATTTTAAGCAAGCGCTTATTTTTTGCAATTAGCAAGACCAAAGTCTAGCTAAACGGCCTCCAGGTACCTGTACTTGCTCAATTTAAACATGTAAGTACTAATATATGAAATTCAATAACATTCCACTTATTCAAATGGTTAAACATATAAGTTTCATAAGCAATGCATGCTAAACAATTTATTTATAAGCACATTATAAGGTACCGACACCAATTTAATTGCTTGCAACCCATCCATATACTATTTCATTCAATTCGAATGATTTTCAACTCACTTTTTATGCATCCAGTTTATTTTAAACCAAACAAGCCCATATCCATTCCAATTTAATTCAAAAATAAATTTTATTCACATGCTAATTATTCATAGAATTTTATTTACTTCCGCTTAAGTCAAATGACAATTATTTCCATGCAAATTCGGAAATATTCACTTAATAAAATATCTAGTTAAGTTTATCGCAAATTTAAATTGATTCCAACTCAATTTATATTTAATTCTATTCCATTTCTAATGCATTCTCAAACAATCCATTTGCATTCCACTCAAATCCACTTTCATTGTTTCCAAATCCATTTTATTTAGCTCGAAAACATTCCATACTATTTTATTTAATGACCGTTTCACAAATTTACTGATGCCAAGCTTCTATATTGACTTAAGTTATGTATTTCAATCATGTCAACCAAACACTTAAGTCCATCTCTATTTGCAACGAAACTCATTTCTTTTTAATTTGATTTTTGTTCAATCAAATTTCATCTATTTACTAATTAATTAATTCTCTTCAATTTTAATTTCAAGCTTTAATTTATTTAAACCACTCCCACAGCCATATTTAATTTATTTCCACTTAAGTTGAATTTTATTTTTAACCCAACCCATTTCTTTTTCAATCCAGTTCTATATTATTCGACAAGATCTCAATTATATTTTAATTCACTTACCATCTAAGTCGAATTTTATTTATAACTCAAGTTTAACTTCAACATCCATTTTCAATCCACAATCCCCTTTTTTTAACCAAGACAAATTCCATTCTATATCTAATTAAATAATCAATTATCTAATTGGTTCACTTCTAATCTATAACTCAACAACTGATTTTGTTTCAGAAATCACTTCATTCAATCTACTATAGTTCTGATTTATTTTATAACTCAAGTTTGGATGTTATTTCTTCACTTTAGAATATCACACCAATTTTATTTGGGTTTTTATTTTACTTTTCCAATTTAATTAGTTACACAACTTATTTTTCACATTTCCATCCATTCCATAAACGAGCACATTCATATTTTACTTTGATTCTCAACTTGAAATTATACACCCATTTATAGCCCAAGCATACTTTATTCAATTCATTTCAACTTTTATGAGTTATTCCAATTTATTTATTTCAAAAAAAAATTATTTGACTTAACATACTCTAAATTCAACTTCATACCATTTTCTTTACTACATTAACCATTATAAGCTAAAATTTTATTTTACTCAATTCACTTGAATTTAATCAACTAAGAATTTTACTCCATTCAATATTATCTATAAATCAATTCAATTTTTATTTCAATTTTATTCAATTCAAATTCAACTGAAATTAAGCTTAATTTAAATTTAAATTTAAATTTGTTTAATTTAATTCAACTCACTTAAGTTAAAATCACATTTATTTTAATTAATTCATTTATGTATTCCATTTACCTTGCTTGTGTTTAATTTTCTCTTTACCTTTTCTCAAGTTAAAAATTTATTTCTAAAAATTCAAGTCCATAATTTTCTTCTCTTATTTAAAATCATTCCCAATTTATAAGTTTATAACTTATTTTCTGATTATCCCCAAATCACTTAAAATAAGGATTCCACAATTCAAACCCCCAGTATTTATTTCAGATCATTTCGAAATAATAAATATTCCAAAATTACAATTTTTATGTCTAAATCAAACCTGGTTTTTATCCAAAACAAATTTCCTTGGACATTTCCAAAACAAAACTTGTTTGCTCAACAAATCTGAACAAATCAATTACGGTAGCAATCCATCACTTAGAAACTCGAAATGAACACTAGTGATGCGGCCGTCATCTAAGAATTATTTCTAGTGACTGAAGTGAGTTCATTGCTATTATCGCTTTCCAAAATCCATTTAAAACTATTTTCTTCCAAAATCCCTTCCAAAAATAATATTACTATTATCCTTTACAAACACTTTGGAAAATATTTTCAAAAGTCTCTGGAATTTAAATTTTTCCAACTCTAGTTTTAATCAAATCTTATTTCAATTGTATAATCCATGGTTATAAAAAAATTATTTGATTATATATTTGTAACCACCTAAATTTTATAATCTTATTTAGATTATAATATTATCAACCAAACACTTCAATATGCTATAATAATTTCTAAAAAATTATTCCCTTAATATAAAAATATAATTTGGGTAAAATTATTTCATTTACGCACTTCAAAACCATACTATGTCAGATTATCTTGTTTAAGTGTTTTGGAAGTCCTATCGATTTAGTTGCGTCCCACTATTCGATCGAAATTTATATGCCACTGAAACAATAAGTCAACACAATATAAAACCATTTATATAAACTAACAAATACACGCTCATATCTATTATTACACTCAACTCATTCTAGAGTACTACCGACTCTATCTCTAATGAGAAATCTGGACCAGAGCCAAGGTTCTCGCTTAACCTTCAGCTTTGACACCACGTGTCATAAACGGGACTTTCGACCCTTGAAAATCGACATTAATATGTCCAATGTATAAAATGCTGAGCAGACAAAAGCTGGAAATACCTATTCATTAGAGGTGAAGAAGAAGGAGATAGAAAGAAAAAAAACAATAATACAGAATCTCACAATCGCAGCGGAACAAAATATAATATATAGTAGCAAATTTTGGACAAAGGATCTGTAACAGTTTATACACTTACAATTATCAGAGTACAACCATTAATACATCAAGATGGATAGTTATATAACTTGTCCTTACATAGCGAAATATAAGTCAAGTACGGAAATACATTTGAAACTCGTCCAGCTTGCCTCCTGAGCTTCCAAAGCATTTAACCTGAATCTGTAGTACTCGGTCTGACTCGAGCATTATAATAAAATAAAACCCGAGTCGGTTTGGAAAACCACCATGAGAAAACACACTCAATTTGAATTATTAGAGTTATCAAAATCCTTTGAAAAACAAAAGTATCTCATAAGACCGCGTCACACATAAACATGATGTGTTTTTAAATTATGCTAACCAAAACATTTTTATAGCAAATCTAGTGATATTATAATAGTGTCTAAATACAAATACTTATTCAAATAGCTCAAATTAGTTGCAGCCGACTTAGTAATGTCGAAGCAATTTGATTAAGAGAAAGTAAAGGTAAATGAGTGAAGGGAAGAAGGCGTATTTAAAGGGAAAAAAGGGAAGACGAACGGTCACTAGTCTCATTCGATGGTGGAAGCTCAACGCCGAACCGAAAACAAAGCACGTTATGCAGTTACACAACATTCTTTGGGGTGCAAGTGTTGGCTCGGTTTACTGGCAAGCAAAGGAAGAAGGAGGCAAAGGCGAGCATAGGTGTGAGAAACAGCATAACCGAACCAGATGTTTGGTTTGGCATTTGCAAAATGCCGAACCAAACATATCGACTGGCATGCCGGACCAGATATTTGGTCCAGCATCCTACGTCATGCCAGACCAAGTATTTGGTTCGGCATCCTTAAAGATGTCGGAACAAACATTTGGTCCAGCATTCTCCGACATGCCGGACAGTGTATTTGGTCAGGCACAATACATCAATTGCCGGACCAAACATTTGGTTCGGCAAGTAAGGTACTCCAAGGCAGGATCACTAAACCAACCATCTTCCTAACCTAAATTCTGATCCAACCATCCCTAACTAAAATGCCGAACCAAACCAAGGAAGCTGTAACTTCTCCTCCACACTTCGCAACTCCACTCTATAAATATCGAAGCTTCTCAACAACAATGGGGACAGATTTTTTGAGAAAAGGAGAAAAAAACTCTACGGAAAATCCATCACTTTGGTTACTCAAAGTTGTACTCTTTTCGAATATATAAACCTTGTACTTGTAATCAAATCAAAGAGAGGATAAAAAATGGAAAGTGGATGTAGGCACATTCTGGCCGAACCACTATAATAACTCTGTGTTATTTGCTTTCCTTATCTGTTTTCCAAACTTTGTACCCGTGAACTATCTTGCACTTTCTTAAATCCATTCCGTTATGTGTTGGAGCATAAAAAACCAACGATAATAAAATTTTATGAAACTTAGCTAAAGAAGAAAATCATATTTAGAGGTGTTTATCCAACTTTTGAGCAAACAGTGTGTATATATATATATATCTTCCCATTTCCTTACAAAAATTTCAAACCACTTCCATTTTTGTTTTACCATTTTATTATTCAATTCAATAAGTTATAAAACTTATTTTTTATTTCGCCAAACACTTAGTAAATTTTAGCATCCATTCGGGGGGTTTTCGATTATCCGAAACCGTCAAAATTCCATTTTATTTCCAAATTTATTAGTTACACAAACTTAACCATTCACCATTTAATAATTTTTTTCCTTTACATTTATTCCATTAACTCCAGTTTTGAAAAATATTCAAACTTATTAACTCATAATTCCATAATTTTTTTAGATCAAATCCTGATTTTACCTAAACAAATTTGATGCCAAATAACAGTAGCAATCCATTACTTAGCGACTCGAAAATGAATAATGATGTTGCTGCGTAGTCATAACCCGGATTATTTTTCAACGATTGAAGGGAGCTCAGTGCTTTTTCACTTCCAAAATCCATTTTCAAATCCAATTTAAAGCATTTTCTATTCCAAAATAACATCATCATCATTTTTTTCAAAATGCCTTGGAATACATTTTCCAAAAATCATCAGGATTTAAATTTCCAAATTCTTGTTTGAATCGATTTTTAATTTTTTCTTGTATGCATAATTCCATACTTATACCAACTTAATTTGATTGGATAAACCATTTCGAATTTTTAAAAACTTGGTTAGATTATAATAACAACATCCAAACACATCAATATACCACAATAATTTCAGAAAAATATTTCTTTTATATGGAATTTGGGTAAAATTATTTCATTTACCACATTTCAAAATAATACTGTATAGAATTGCTCTGTTCAAGTGTTTAGAAACCCTTGTCGATACAATTGTATGGACTGTGCCTACCAGAATTCATAAGCCACTCAATAAATCAACCAACACAATATAAAACATTTTATATCACTAACAAATACGCGCTCATATCTATTAATACACTCATACTCATTCTAAGGTACTACTAACCTTATCTCTAATGAGCAATCCCCATCAATGCCTAGGTATTCTCTCAACATAAGCTTCGATACCAAATATAAAGATCTGTCATTCCGTAACCTTTGAGTTGACAATAACCCACATTTTTCCAGCCCACATTGTACGAAAGGGAGAATAACTAGGGGTGAAGAAGAAAAAGGGGTAGAAGAAAACAGAAACAACAGTACAAAATCTCACAATCGTAGCAAAACAAAATGTAATATATAATAACAAATTTTTATACAAAAGAATCTGTAGCTGTTAATATACGTACAATCATCATAGTAAATCAACAATCAAACTGGATAGTTATAATAACTTGTCCTTATAAATACTGAAAAAAAGCATGACTCACGCAGCGAAAATAACCAAGTACGTATAATATTGTAACACAACACGTTAAATTACAGTTATATATGCATATAATTTAATTAAGATATATGCATTTAAATTTTAAAACAAAGAAATTTTTGTAAATAGGGCAACCAATTAATATTATTTGGAATACATATATATCTGTGTAACAAATAAATTAGAGAGAGAAATTATATAAAATCAATTAATAGGGAAGATTTATTGAAGGTGTTTGTTTAAAAAGGAAATTAATATTCAATTGATTAGTAAAGGTGATTAAATGACATGAATTGACAAGAAAGGGAACATAAATCTTAGCAACTAATTGATATGATTAGAAACATATATGTTAGTGCAAGAGAATAAAATGGAGGAAATGTAATTTATGCAAGCAATCAATTGTCAATTATTAAATATGGAGGCTTATGGTAACATATATAATTAAGATTGTGACTCAAAATTCAAATGTTGAATATATGCTTGCAATACTTATGAGAATAAAATAAATTAATATGCATATATGTGACGAATTAATATGGTGTTGATTGGCATATTAATTTGGTAAGAAATCATAGTGCAGTCAGGGATTAATTGGATAGTAAATTAATTCTAGGTACATATGAAATCTATTAATGGGTGATTAATAATGGAATCTTATTTAAAAGAAACGTCGCATTTAAAAGTATATGTTTCCATAGATTACGAGAGAGAAGGGGAAAGTGATTAATGAAAAGATTGTTAGAGAATTAATTTGAAATAAAAACAAATGCAGAAGAAAATGTATTAATTTAATGTCCATAGACTGAGTGTACGCTTTAGATTTTAGGGTTTTATATCTAATAGATAGCATTGATTTGAACCACTATAAATATAGGTGCAGAGCCTCATTTTTATTCTCATTATTTTTCTTTTGCGTATAGAAGCTCTGCCATTTTTCTATCTTTTCTACACTTTCTAAATAACAAAATTTTAGATCTAATTCACGTGAATTTAGATCAAAGTAGAAAGAGGATAGAATTAATTAGGGAATTAGGAATTTATTCAAATCAGAAGGCTATGTCAAAGGAAAAACCCTAGATCTAAGTTTTATTTGCAATTTCTAATCCAAATCTCTTCCTTTTCTCTTTCAAATATTATCGATCTGTAAATATATTATTTGTACTTCCAAATAGAGATTACAAGGGAGGTGAGTATAGATTTTAGGGACATGTCTAACATAAAAATAGGGAGATTTGGAAAGCTAGCAATGTGAGTGGATTTAATCATATCTTTTACGTTTATGATATATTATCGTAAAATTCCCATTAATAATTTTATTTAGTATTTCAGTAATTAATTTTGTTAATTAATTACGCTGAACTGTAAGAAATTTACAGTTATGTACATCTAATTTGAAGTTATAATTTAGCCCAAATGTTATTTACTTTTTATTCTTTTCTATGCGAACAATATAATTAAAAAGAAAATTCGCGATTATGGATTAAAATGGGAAAATACTAGATTAGAAGTAAAATAAGAAAAATTGGAATAAAGCTAGAAAATTGAATTCTGCAATATATTACGCTAAAACGGGAACAATAAATTAATCCAATAACTTGATTTGGAAGTAAGTAATTAATTAGTTGGTTGGTTTATAAAATATAATACATTTCTATAATTTAATATTTAAAAGTTAACGATAAACGTAACTGCAAGAATAAAAGAAAGAAAAAGGAAATTAGTGTAAAATAGAGAAACCACTGTATTTTACACTATTCCAAATAGTAAAAGAAATACCCTGTAGCTACGAATTATTGTTTATAGTATTATTTAGTATTAAAATATGGAAATGGGTTTTTAATATAGTTTTCATACCTAACCAAATAAAATAGAATTACTTCCTAGAATAGAAGAAAATAAAGTAAAGTATGGAAGGAATCAAATAAATTATTAGAAAAGAATTTGAAACTCTAAACGATAATGAACCTAGATCTGCATTTACTACGCAGACAATACAATAAGACAGTTATTATAATAAGTGAATTATATAATATAAGAGAATTAAAGAGAATTCTTTATCAAAATAAAAGAAGATAGCCAAGAATAGAAGAGAGACACTTCTAATCATATACAGATTATAAAAAAGATAAAAGTGACAATTACAAGTAAAATTATAACATAGGTTAGAATTAACGTAGAAAGAACGGAAAGGCTTATTTAAGATTTAAATTAAGCTCATAATAAGCAAATAGAACATAGATAATAGAAGATGCTTATTTAATAAAATTAAGACTTAAATTTAGTTAAATAAGCAAGGTAATTGAAGTGGCAGGACCAACAGCATTCCCTATTAGATCAATGGTTATCTCAGAATAGCCAAAAGTGAGATGAGGGAAAGAATATGCTAATTAGGGTAAACAAGTAGCCAATAGAATAAGAAAAGTATACTAAACACAAATTAAAACATTAGACTTAGGGTCTAATAAAAGAGTGATATGCGTTTGGAGAAGTCCAAAGGATGAAGAGCATAACGAAGTAGTTCATTATAGATTTCAACAAAGGAGAAGCATCTCCAACTCTGTTATTTTTGGCTAGAAGGAAGTACGAGCTTCAACAGGACGTTAGAATATTCTACGATGGCTCAATAGGTAGGCCTAACGAAACTGAATCCCTAGAGGCAGGTCTGTAGGTGTTCCATCAAGAGCGTATGCCTTGAATGCTTTTTGCATTGGAAGACCATTGTAGGGTAGTCAGAAGAGCTTGGTGTTCGGAGTAGGATATTTGTATGTTCTAGTACTTTCAAGTATGTTTAGTGAGCAGGACCCAAAAGGATAATCGCATGCAGATATCGGCCAGCATCAAAACCAAGAGTGAGTTCAGAAAAGACTAGACTTAAAACCAAAAGAGCAATGATTTTTTTGCTATCAAGACATTGGATGAAAGACACTGCCAATTGGATGTTAGATTGTCTATAGTAAGGCACAACCACTTAGCTCTTTAAAGGTTGGTTGCATAGGGCCATGGCCATGATGAGAAAGGAGACAGACCAACTAGAATGTCTGTATCGTCGGCCTAATGAAGCTATCCTTTACAGATAATGAAAATTCCCGACTGAGTTCCGTACAAGGTAGACCTTGTTGGCAGGATTCAAAGAGTAGACAAAACGATTACATATAGTCCTCAACGTACGCACTAGGTGGTATGTTGTGGATTTCCAAACATTAGTACAGACTAGTGCAGACGCAGTTTTACGTTTTCATAGTAGATGACGAAACGTCTGTATTATAGGCCTCACAAAGCTGTCCTTTACAGATATAGCCACAGAATGTTATAGGAGAAAGGCGGTGGAGTCCTTTGCGAGTAGGATAAGGAAGGTACTATGGGTAGTACCTAAGACCAATATGGTAATTGGGCATATAGCTACATATATAAATCAGTTGTTATTTTTTAATCTACTAAGGAGTTGATGGGTATGATTCACGCACAGAGACGGAGTATGATAAACCTAGCGAACCTAATATAACAGTAAATGGAAATAAAATGGTATATGTAGAATTAAGCTTAAAAGTGTATAATTTATCCATTCACCAAAACTTTAGTTCTGACCCCCTCCTCATAACATCCTACATGTTAAGTAGATGACAAAGACTTCCCAGCTTTAAGACACTTGTTTAGAAAGTGTTATTATATTGGTGAGTATTTACTTACCATTATATTTTAGTCAATTCCACTGTGAGATATTTAATTGAGCTCTGATATATTTTTCTTTGCCTATTTGCGGGATACCAGATTCCCAACTTGGGTTTCAGGGGGCTTGGGTTTTAGCATTTTTGTGAAAAATCCGGACCTAGTAGAATTTATGTTGTTACAAATATGCCTGAGGATCCTCCAGCTCATCTCCAAAGCCCCATAGCATCCTAACCTAAATTTGTAATACTCGGTCTGACCCGAGCATTATAATAAAATAACACCCGAGTCAGTCTGGAGAACTAGCATGAGAAAACACACTAAAATTTGGATTTATTACTGTTATCAAAATCCTTTGATAACAAAGGTATCTTGTAAGATCACGCCACACATAAACACGATGGGTTTTTATCTTAGATAACAAAAACAATTTATATCAAAATCATCTGATATTATAATAGTATCTATAGAATATAAATATAAAATAGCTGAATTGCTTGTGTCTCACGTTCCAACATCATTGGGCACAATCAAAATCGTACAGCGCCTATTGGAGAATGGATTCCATATATGAAAAGATAAGGAACTATCTTCCGATGGTGCATCTCCAATAAAATGCACCGGGGTCTGATAAGAACACCTTGTACCCCTACCACACAAGACGGCCATAGGACTTGACTACTAGTACCGAATATGATCACCGCTATTGGGCCTCGAACGCATACAAATAAAAGTAATGATAGATGTCCACTCTAGATGAGTGATGATCATACCCTAAAGGGGGTGACCCATTTGGCCATGCTGCATGCCCTATTTTTGTCATTTCTCAGTTGATGAGGCCTGAAGCTACGCTTACCTTAACAATAGTGTTCGTTCTTGGAACGCTAACACTACCTTCCAAGCAACAATGCAATGATAGCATTCATCCATACAAGTTGTTCTGGGTCTAAACAAACTGAATCTGTTTCAAGATCACCATCTCCATTATCTTCAAGATATCACAATTCGTAGTGCATAAATCGGAACAAAGTAGTTTTCGGATAAATAAATCAAATTCCGGTCTCTTCGAAACAATTAACGAATTTGACCAGATATGATAGCCTATTATTTAACTATTAAATTACACACATAAGAAGTCACTAGGCCCAATTTATAAATCTTTCCAATATTTATTTCAAAATATCTTTACAAAGACTATATTCAAATCTCTTTCAATATTTCAATATCTGAAACAACTCAAACAACTATCCATAACAGGATATTTTTCAACCATCTCAACACTTAGAAATATTTCAAAAACCCCTTTATAACTCATTACTTAGGAAAATATCCCTATGCAAATCGTTTCGTCACTAAAATATTTCCAAAACCTTCTATTTCAATACTTAGGAAAATATTGCAAGTCTATTTTCTAAAATTATTTCTAATATCGACACTTAAAAATATTTTATAACTTAATCTTATAAGTCTTAGGAATTTTATTTAGTTCCTTTTTACAATTTTCAAAACTGATTATACTTATTTATAATCCCATCTAACAATCTATAACTTCCTTTATGAATTCAGATTCTGTAACAACCCTGTATTTTGTAATTTATTTTTAATTTGAATTTCCTAATTTAAAAACTTTATTTTATTTTATTTTATTAGAATGAATAAATTTTATTATTTTAAACATAATTTTGATTTTGATGTGAATGATAAATTCCAAACATGTATAAATAGAATACTTTCCAAAAATGTGAATTTTGAACAATGTGGTCAAACTTTGACTTTTAATTTTAAAATTTTAAAATTTGAACTTTTGAAATTTATCTTTATTTTATGAAAGTAAATAAAATTTTAAGTATACTGCTTTTTTTCGTTGGAATTTGATTAATATTATGAAAGTTATGCTTTTAAAACTATTGTATGTAAATTATTTTATTTAACAAAATTGTTTATTTCAATTTATATAAATAATATGTTTATTTGTCATGTCATGTTCTAATTTTGTTTACAAGGGTAACATGTCATGCCATGTGTATATATTTTATTTATTTGAACTTGTACATGACATGAAGTTTGGAAAATCAACAGTCTTTTGGTTGCTTTTGCCTTTTTATTTCCCTAAGTTTGGTTCTCTAATTTTATTTTCTATTTTTTTCCATATAAACTTTGAATATATATTTATTTGATTTTGATTGATTTTTACTTTTAATAATAACTTAGGAATTTCAACAAATATAGGTTACCTGCTTTGTGTATTTGTTGCCTTTTCCATTGTGTGTAAACAAGGAAAGAAATAGACAAGATTCATTCCCTTATATTGTGCCTTTTAATTTTCTATTTTCCTAAAACTATCTATTTATTTTTCATAATATCAATCTTTACATATCTTTCTTTCTTACTTATTTAGACATTCATTTATTAATTGAATGGTTATGTGTTTAGATCCCTTATTTATTTCTTGGAAAGAAATTTCAAATAAATATATGTTATGTTCCCCTAAAGGAATATCTTTTTAAAATTTATTTTTTAGTGTTCTTGCATTTATTTTGTTTAGTAGAGGTTCTTTTGTATATATTTTATTTTTTAAAATGTTGTATGTTACCCAAATGTAACAACCTTGTATTTTGTAATTTATTTTTAATTTGAATTTCCTAATTTAAAAACTTAATTTTATTTTATTAAAATGAATAAATTTTGTTATTTTAAACATGATTTTGATTTTGATGTGAATGATAAATTCCAAACATGAATAAATAGAATACTTTCCAGAAATGTGAATTTTTAACAACGCGGTCAAACTTTGACTTTTAATTTAAAATTTTAAAAATTTAACTTTTGAAATTTGTCTTTATTTTATGAAAGTAAATAAAATTTTAAGTATACTGCTTTTTTTGTTGGAATCTGATTAATATTGTGAAAGTTATGCTTTTAAAACTATTGTATGTAAATTATTTTGTTTAACAAAATTGTTTATTTTTATTTATATAAATAATATGTTTATTTTTCATGTCATGTTCTAATTTTGTTTACATGGGTAACATGACATGCCAAGTGTATATATTTTATTTATTTGAACTTGTATATCACACGAAGTTTGGAAAATCAAGAGTCTTTTGGTTGCTTTTGCCTTTTTATTTCCCTATGTTTGTTTCTCTAATTTTATTTTCTATTTTTGTTCGTATAAACTTTGAATATATATTTATTTGATTTTGATTCATTTTTACTTTTAATAATAACTTAGGAATTTCAACAGATATAGGTTACCTGCTTTGTGTATTTGTTGCCTTTTCCATTGCGTGTAAACAAAGAAAGAAATAGACAAGATTCTTTCCCTTATATTATGCCTTTTAATTTTCTATTTTCCTAAAACTATCTATTTATTTTTCATAGTATCTATCTTTACCATATCTTTCTATCTTATTTATTTGGACATTCATTTATTAATTGAATGGTTATTTGTTTAGACCCCTTATTTATTTCTTGGAAAGTAATTTCAAATAAATATATGTTATGTTGCCTTAAAAGACATATCTTTTAAAATTTATTTGTTTAATGTTCTTGCATTTATTTTGTTTAGTAGAGGCTTCTTTTGTATATATTATATTTTTTAAAACTGTAGATATTTATAACATCCATTCTGCTTTGTTTCAATTAATTCTGATCTTTGCTTTATAAATTAGGGTAACATACAACATTTAAAAAAAAAATATGCGTTTCATTTTTTTAATTTCTATATCCATCTTCTTATTTACTTCTATGGTGTGTATAAACATTATTTACTTAGTGAAGGTTTCTTTTGTGTATATACATCTATATTTATTGGATAAGTAACAAATCAATTAAGATACATTTTAAATATAGTCACACGTTTCTTAATTTATTTCTTGCCTTTATATATTTCCCATCTTTTAATCTTCTACCAAGTCTATTCATAAATGCATAGCCATGATTTTCTCCTTTTCAATCACGTACAAATTTCTCAAACTCCTCTTTCCATTTGTTTAAGAAAAATATATTAAAGATCTATTCCTCCTTAAATTGTGCCTTTTTAAATTTCCTTACCTTTTTATTTTCTAAATATTCCTAAACTTTAGCCGTTCAAATCTTTTTGTAAACCAAGCCGCCTCTTATCATTCACGTGAAAAAAAGGGTTTCTCATTGTATCATTTGCGTGAGGAAGGAAAAAGTCTAGATCCATAGCTTCCATTTTATCATTCTTCTTCATTTTTCTTTGGTTTTTGCCTAGCTCCTTACTAGTTTCGTTCGACCACAACCTCCATTACCTCCACCTTCCTCCTCCGCCTTCCCATCCATGGCCTACACCATCATCATCTCCTCCCTAAGCCATGCCGTGAGTGCCATGACCTAAATAACCACAAAACCTTGCTAAAATTCCATAAAAAAATGCTTAGCCGACAAAAACTCCACCACCACCTCCATACTTTGCCTCGACCACCACCCCTAGCTCCACCACCATCATGACATGACCTCTGGCCACCAACATAACCTCTGACACGACCTGTAGTAGACCATAGGCCGAGCCAATGTACACCAAAACCTTCCATTCCATGACCCAAACCCTTCCACTTGCTTGCCTTCACCTTCCTCATGTTTTGCCTTCCACTTTCATACCGATAGCCATGTCTCATGACTCATGGCCAAGCATACATGACCTAGGCCGAGTCTAGGTGTGGTTAAATCAAGTCCAGTTGCATTTTGGCCAAGCTTATGTTGTCTAGCACAAGCCTTTTTCTTCTAAGGTTTGGTTATCTTTCCTTGTTTTGAAATTGTTTTGCAAATCAAAATTTGTTAATTTTATTTGTATGTAAATTAAATATATTTGCTTATGTATGTATTATTTTGGTTTGATATAAGGCTCTCCATCGATTCAAATCTAATCGTGCTTGTCATGCTTTTGGGAATCATTTTTGTGTGTTGTTTTGGGTTGATATAAGGCTCTCCATCGATTCAAATTTGATCGTGCTTGTCATGCTTTTGGGAATCATTTTTGTGTGTTGTTTTGGGTCTCTAGCTTTGATAAAGGTGAGTTCTTCTCGCTCTGACATTATTACCTATGAAATGGTAAATGGATGACAAGTGATTAGTAATTAAAATATTATGCAAGTTAGTGATGATATTATGATATATTATTCCATGTATTTACCATGTTAACTTTGTTAATTATCACCTGACCTATGATAAATGACAGTATATTGTGACATTGACGTGTTAGTATATTTGTTTATATTGTTTATGCATATACTCACACTGCAAGCTCCCTGTTAGAATAGAATAACTATGGGTTGAAATGATACATACCCGAACGGACATTAGAATAGGTAAAAATCATTATGAGCTGAAATGATAGGCTCAAGTGATTTTTATTGTATTTTATTTGACTTGGGATTGCGCATTTGAAATGATAGAACCCGGGTTTTCTTTTTAAATTGCGGATTGAAATGATACATATCTGTATCACTTGACCTAGGATAGAAAATTACATACAGACCCTGTGGTATATTTTTAAATGATTTTTCTTAAGATATGTATTTTTTTAAAGTTTGAAATTTTGATTTAAAAAAATATATTTTATGCTTT
Organism: Allium cepa; assembly: GCA_030765085.1. Classification (NCBI taxonomy): domain Eukaryota; kingdom Viridiplantae; phylum Streptophyta; class Magnoliopsida; order Asparagales; family Amaryllidaceae; genus Allium; species Allium cepa. The sequence continues at coordinate 836,127,380 of CM060941.1, forward strand.
TAAGAAATTTAAATATTAAGTTTTGATTTGTGAATTTGAGTTTGTAAATTTGAAGTAAATGTGATTTTGACTTTAATTTATACTTAAAATGCAAGTAAATAATGGAAATTAAATTTTCAATGGATGTTTGAAGTAAAATTTTAAGTTTTATTAAATTAATAAGTTAAGAAAACAGTGGAATTTTGACTTAACAAAGGAATTGTGTTTAAATTGGATATTTAATTATAAAAAAAATTGTTGTGATAAATCATATGTTAAAAATGTTTCAAATGTGAAATTTTGAAGCCTAAATATGATTTATAAGTTTAAAAATAGCTAAAATTTAAGTTTATTTAACTCTGGAAATTTTAATAATAGGCTGCTGTAGCACTTTGTAAGTGACGTCGTTGCTAAAGTTAACTAAGCTTTGTATTAATAAGAATGGCTACTGTAGCACTTTGTAAGTGCCGCTGTTGTTGTAAATAAACAAAACATCTCTGCTATAGTACTTGGTAATGCTATGGTTGCTAAACTAAACTATATGCTGAAATACTTAATATAAGCTACGATAACACTTTGTAAGTGCCGTCGTTGCTGAAATTTGACAATATTTTGAAATATTATAGATTTTATCACTATTTTGGAGTTATATTTTAAAGTGTTAAATGATTTAAATTTTGTATTTTATGATTTATGAAGTTTAAGGAGTTTTGAATATAATTTAATATTTAAATTTGAATTTCAAAGGAATCTAAATTGAATTTGAATTTTAATATGGTTTACTTTGTTATGTGTTAAATGGAATGAAATGTAATGAGATAAATGAATTTTTGAATGGAATTTTGAGATGTGTTTTGAAATGATATTTGAAATAATAAATGAATGACATAATTGATTTTTAAAAGTGATATTTGAATTGAATATTTGAATTTAAGAATGCTAATGAATTGATAAGGGATTTGATAGGAAATGGTTGAAATGGTTTTGGTATGAATATAGTTTTGAAATAAAAATGGTTTTGGTTTCGAAGTATAAACTATTTTGAAAGGAATATAGTTTTGAAATGATATCTTTGGATTTTGAAAGAACATACTATTTTGAAATGACCACGGTATTATAATAACGATTGGTTGGCAAAGAGACCGGGATTTGATATGGGCATACTCTCTGTCCATACTGAAAACCACTTTGACAACCGTGTACGCGGTGGAGATTCCAGAATGAAGTAGGATGGTGGCGGCGTATCTTTTGAGGTAAATACGTGGACCCGACTCCCGTGAGTTGGCTTAAGGTGGCTAAAAAAGGAGCGATTGACGGGCTAATGAGGTAGCACCTTTGATCGGACACATTCCTTCAATATTGTAATTTGACTTTTGGATTGATTCGGTGGCCATTTTTGTTTTTTTTTATTTGGGGTGTTGCTCGAGGTGGGAGGTAGCTGCGCGCTACGCGTTGCCACCGGTCCGGAAGCGTAATTGTTATATCTACCCTAGCATTGCCTGGTTGTGCCGTGTCACCTACCCTGTCGCGCCTTGTGTGAGTTTGGTTTTGTCCCGTAGCCCGTGTGGTATCCTCCGGTGGCTTCCCGATCAGGTGGGGCTATAATATTGGATGGACTACTGGGACTATTATGTGTTAAGGGTTATATTGGTAACCCCTTAATGCTATTAAAAAGTAAGTTTATTTTACTATAGACATTATTATAATAGCGAAATATTACTACATAGTAAATAGTTTAACGGATCCTTAAAGGATGGGTGATCGCAATCATCATTAAGTTACTGATGCATTTGTTACTGTTCACTTGAGTCGATTTACAGTTTATAAGTATGTATGTCCTGACTCGAGTGTTTTGTGTTTTGCTTTACGCTCGGGTCAGACTGAGTGATACAGCATTTGAGACTCACCTTCGGAGTTGGAGCTTTGATTAAAGACCCAGCTATCTATTCTCTTCAGATACTCAGTTGATTTCAGTTATCCAGTTGCTTCCAGTTATGTATTCAGATTTTTACCTTGTTACTCTTCTGTTGTATCTTGTTTAACTCTAATGTATCTTACATATATATATATATAGTAGCTTCATGTACTGCTATCTCTTCTACTTCCGCTGCATTATATTACTCTGTGTCTGTGATCTATGATTATTTATTTACTGTATATTCTGGGTATTGCCAAAAAAATTATTTACAACGCCGTATTTTGAGCAATTCAAGTCTGACATGTGCGTATGCGAATGGTTGAAAATGTCGGGTCGTTACATTTGGTGTCAGAGCTTTGGCTCTACGCAAAACTTAGTATGTATGGTAAATTTATTTACAGAATCACTTTCATTGGAGTTTAAATCTCTTCCTCTTCGATTCGAATTTCCTTTGAATTTTAAAACGTTTCTCTGTGGCTCCAAAATTCGTTCGTGTCCCTCACTATTCGTCCTCTTTTGATTCTGGAGTGTCCTATAATTCCACTTCGAATGATCTTTGTAATGAGTCGGCGGTCTCTCCAATCTCAAGTTGATTTGTAAAAGGGATGAAATCCTTTACAACTGCATCAATTCACCGTAGATTTTATATCCTCGGTTTAGATGCTAGTATCTCTTATTATTCCGAACTCTATCTCTTGAGATCGAATGTAGATTTACCCTAGAAATCCACATCGATCTTATTCTTTAGTCATGGTTGACCTGGTTAAGGTTGCCCGCGATTTATATAAGCTTATCCATTTCCTTATTTTGTTATTTAATCATCATATCTTCTATTTCAACTTATTTCAAATCAAAATTCTCTTTATTTGAGTCCATCAAATTTGAACCTCTATTCTTATTTTGAAAAATTTATTCCTATGTTTAAAAATCTAATATTATATACAAGTATAATTTTCAGAATTTTATAGTTAGTTTAACTAGTTGTTAAGATATAATAGTATTTGATTTTATTTATGGTTTTGTTAACCATTGGTTTTGTCTTATATGAATAATTGAACTATAAACGATGGTTATGAATTAATTTGGAAATAGAAATGAAATTTAAAACAAGAATTTGAGAATTTAATTTTCGATGGTTTTAAACCTTGTGTTTAAAGTTTTAAAGGATATTATTTAAAGTATTTACGAATAGAAATTTGTTTTCAAAGAATTTTAAAGTTTAAAATTAGTGCTCTTCTCTTTGTCGCTGGAAAATAACCTCGGTGATGATGGCAGCATCATTAACATCCATTTTCGAGTTTTGAAGTGAAGAGACCATTCTGTAGTGTTGCCACAGTGTTGCTTCGAGGAATTTAATTGATTAGAATTTCTAAAGTATGACTTGATTTAGAATATATATATAGATATCTGATTTAAACTTGATTTGACATATTATGTACGTATATTTATTTATCTCTAAATGGTTTGAAGGGAATCGAAAATTTAATTCTTAAATTTTATCTTACAGAATAATTTCAATTATAAAAAGAAAATCAAAATTTTTGAATAAACGATTCAAACTTGAGATAATTGAATTAGAAAGTTACATTTGTGTAATACTCAATTGCATTCCAATATAACTTACATTAATTTTGATGTTCACAATGTGATTGAATAATAAATAGTATGAAAAGATTTTATAAATAAAATTTGAGTGGTTATAATAAATGTTATGCACTTAAATTTTAGTTATAAAAAGATTAACATAGGTAAATAGAGTAAAAAGGGTAATGGAATAATTTACAACATAATATGATGTTAAAGGAACTAAGAGTAAATTAAAGCAATTATAATAAGTGTAAATATACTTAATATAGGTGATAAAATATGTTGATAAGGATAAATTTAATTTTAATTAGGAATAGAGAATAATTAAATTTATTGGGAACATTATGAGTATAATAAATGATTTTATAAATTGATAGTTTAAGATAATTGGATGATACGATAATGAAATTTGAGATAGTTAAGATTTATTTAACTTATGAAAAATTTATTTATCAATTTAAGTTGAAATTTTCCTGGTTTCAAATTTATTATCTTATTCTGTTTTCCAAACCATCTTTTGGTTGTCCTTATTTTCCTTATCTTGCTATAGAATGGGAAAGCTATTGTTTATACCAGTCTGTTTGGAAACCTTTCTATAATCTTTGGTACTCATTTTTGAATCCGAACACTGCTTATCATCCACAGACCGTCGATCAAGCAGAAAGGGCGAATCAGATTCTAGAGGACCTTTTTGTGCTTATGTTCTTGATTCTGGAGGATCTTGGGAAGATCATCTCCACCTGGTTAAACTTACCTGTAACAACAATTATCAGGTATAATTTCAATCTTCTCCTCATCTTGTCCTAATCCTATTTCATTCTATCTTATTCCGTATTTTTCGTACCTCATTCCTTTTCGAGGACGAAAAGTTTCGAGTGAGGGAGAGTGTAACAACCCTGTATTTTGTAATTTATTTTTAATTTAAATTTCCTGATTTAAAAACTTTATTTCATTTTATTAAAATGAATAAATTTTGTTATTTTAAACACAATTTTGATTTTGAAGTGAATGATAAATTCCAAACATGAATAAATAGAATACTTTCCAGAAATGTGAATTTTTAACAATGTGGTCAATCTTTGACTTTTAATTTTAAAATTTTAAAATTTCAACTTTTGGAATTCATCTTTAATTTTATGAAAGTAAATAAAATTTCAAGTATACTGCTTTTTTTCGTTGGAATCTGATTGATATTGTGAAAGTTATGCTTTTAAAACTATTGTATGTAAATTATTTTATTTATAAAAATTGTTTATTTTAATTTATATAAGTAATATGTTTATTTGTCATGTCATGTTCTAATTTTGTTTACATGGGTAACATGACATGCCATGTGTATATATTTTATTTATTTGAACTTGTACATGAGATGAAGTTTGGAAAATCAAGAGTCTTTTGGTTGCTTTCGCCTTTTTATTTCCCTATGTTTGTTTCTCTAATTTTATTTTCTATTTTTGTTCGTATAAACTTTGAATATATATTTATTTGATTTTGATTGATTTTTACTTTTAATAATAACTTAGGAATTTCAACAGATAAAGGTTACATGCTTTGTGTATTTGTTGCCTTTCCATTGCGTGTAAACAAAGAAAGAAATAGACAAGATTCTTTCCCTTATATTGTGCCTTTTAATTTCCTATTTTCCTAAAACTATCTATTTATTTTTCCTAATATCTATCTTTACCATATCTTTCTATCTTATTTATTTAGACATTCATTTATTTATTGAATGGTTATGTGTTTAGATTTCTTATTTATTTCTTGGAAAGAAATTTCAAATAAATATATGTTATGTTGCCTTAAAGGCATATCTTTTAAAATTTATTTTTTTAATGTTCTTGCATTTATTTTGTTTAGTAGAGGCTTCTTTTGTATATATATTTTATTTTTTAAAACTGTAGATATTTATAACATCAATTCTGCTTTGTTTCAATTAATTCTGATCTTTGCTTTGTAAATATGGGTAGCATACAACATTTTAAAAAATAATAATTAATTTCTGCGTTTCATTTTTTATTTTTATATCCATCTTCTTATTTACTTCTACGGTGTGTATAAACTTTATTTATTTAGTGAAGGTTTCTTTTGTGTATATACATCTATATTTATTGGATAAGTAACAAATCAATTATGATACATTTCTTAATTTATTTCTTGCCTTTATATATTTCCCACCTTTTAATCTTCTACCATATCTATTCATAAATGCATAGCCGTGATTTTCGCCTTTTCAATCACGTACAATTTCTCAAACTCCTCTTTTCATTTGTTTAAGAAAAATATATACAAGATCTTTTCCTCCTTAAATTGTGCCTTTTAAATTTCCATGCCTTTTTGTTTTCTATCTATTCCTAAACTTTAGCCGTTCAAATCTTTTTGTAAACCTAGCCGCCTCTTATCATTCACGTGGAAAAAAAGGTTTCTCGTTGTATCATTTGCGTGAGGAAGGAAAAAGTCTAGATCCATGGATTCCATTTTATCCTTCTTCTTCATTTTTCTTTGGTTTTTTCCTAGCTCCTCACTAGTTTTGTTCGGCTACAACCTTATCACCTCCACCTTCCCATCCACGGCCTACACCTACATCATCTCCTCTCTAAGCCAAGCCGTGAGTGCCATGAACCAAATCAACACAAAACCTTGCTAAAATTTCATAAAACAATGCTTAGCCGACAAAAACTCCACCACCGCCTCCATACTTTGCTTCGGCCACCACCCCTAGCTCCACCACCATCATGACCTGACCTCTGGCCACCAACATAACATCTGACACGACCCGTATCAGACCATATGTCGAGCCTATGTACACCAAAACCTTCCATTCCTTGACCCAAACCCTTCCACTTGCTTGCCTTCACCTTCCTCATGTTTTGCCTTCCACTTTCATACCCATAGCCATGTCTCATGACTCATTGCCGAGCATACATGACCTAGGCCGAGCTTAGATGTGGTTAGATCAAGCCCATTTGCATTTTGGCCAAGCTTATGTTGTCTTGTACAAGCCTTTTTCTTCTAAGGTTTGGTTATCCTTCTTTGTTTTGAAATTGTTTTGCAAATCAAAATTTGTTAATTTTATTTGTATGTAAATTAAATATATTTGCTTATGTATGTATTATTTTCGGTTGATATAAGGCTCTCCATCCATTCAAATCTAATCGTGCTTGTCGTGCTTTTGGGAATCATTCTTGTGTGTTGTTTTGGGTCTCTAGCTTTGATAATGGCGAGTCCTTCTCACTCTGACATTATTACCTATGAAATAGTAAATGGATGACAAGTGATTAGCTATTAAAATATTTTGCAAGTTAATGATGATATTATGATATATTATTACATGTATTTACCATGTTAACTTTGTTAATTATCACCTGACCTATGATAAATGACAGTATATTGTGACACTGACATGTTAGTATATTTGTTTATATTGTTTATTCATATACTCACATTGCAAGCTCCCTGTTAGAATAGAATCACTATGGGTTGAAATGATACATACCCGAACGGACATTAGAATAGGGAAAAATCATTATGAGCTGAAATGATAGGCTCAAGTGATTTTTATTGTATTTTATTTGACTTGGGATTGCGCGTTTGAAATGATAGAACCCGGGTTTTCTTTTTAAATTGCGGATTGAAATGATACATATCCGTATCACTTGATCTAGGATAGAAAATTATATACACACCCCGTGGTATATTTTTGAATGATTTTTCTTAAGATATGCATTTTTTAAAAGTTTGAAATTTTGATTTAAAAATATATATTTTATGCTTTTAAGAAATTTAAATATTAAGTTTTGAATTGTGAATTTGAGTTTGTAAATTTGAAGTAAATGTGATTTTGACTTTAATTTATACTTAAGATGCAAGTAAATAATGGAAATTAAATTTTCAATGGATGTTTGAAGTAAAATGTTAAGTTTTATTAAATTAATAAGTTAAGAAAACAGTGGAATTTTGTAACGACCCGTAAATTTTTAATAATTTTATTTGTTTTATTTAAATTTTATTTGTTTTATTTATATATTTGATTGAATTTTTTTTGAAATTTTAAACGATAAAGTTTTGAAATATAAATTTGATATTTGGACTGCGTCTAGTTAAACATAGCAACAGGTAAATTTTCATTCGAAAATATGAAAGTTTATTTTCGTGTGTAATTTTATTTCAATTTAATCAGATAGGAATTGATGAAAATAAAATATTTTCGAAACCTAAATATTTTTACATAGAAAAATTCTAAATCATCTTCTGAGCAAGACGCCATTTTTTGTTTTTCCAAATTCGGACTTCTTTAGCTCCCTCGATCTTATTTTTCTGCGTTTTTGCTGCATTTTTCGCTAGTAGAAATTTCGAATTTTATAAATTAAATCGTACCACTGATATCCGTAAGCCGTTCTGATCGTCTCATTGTGTTGATCTTCATTGTATATTTGTTCTTATGTTTCGGAGTCCGAAATATGAAGAAATCTGCGTAACAATCTGTTATATCAGCTTCGTATTTGAGCGTTTTGTTTTCTTGTCTTTCTGTTTGTCCACCAGTTGAATTCAAATAGCCTTTGGCATTTATATCCCATAGATATGCATGCTCATGACTTTTTATTTTTCCCATCTTTTCACGTTTTTATGAACCATTCATTTATAAATTAATATATGATAAAAAATTTGTATTCTGAAAGGCCACTTAATTTATGAATCCTTCTATCTACAAACGAAAGAATATATTTAGCTGCCTGCTCGTGCTACTGTTGCTTTTTCTGCTCTTCCATTCAAACACTCCCTTTTCCTTTTCAAACTTCATGTTATATTAAAAAAAAAGGTTGGAAACAATTTTTTTGTGCGGGAATAAAAAAAGCGTCAATTGCCCTTTATCATCTCCTCCAGCAAACATTATCCTTTTTGCACTTCGTCACCTCCAAAAAATTACCAAACCTACGAAATCCTAAACTGCAACACACAAACTAAGATCCTAAATTCTGAAACCCAAATCACCATCATCAACTGTCAATCCAAAATTGGTGCCATAATCTCTCTCTTACACAGTCGTTCCCAATCCCTAAACGCATCCACCATATCAACTGCATAGAACCCGAAATCACTTTTGCAATGATCTAAAGGTTGAGCTTTCTGTTTAATTAGATAACAAAGAAACAAAGGAAGCAGAGAAGTGTGCACATTACTGACAAACTGTTGGATATGCTCTTTTGATGAGCTCTCCGTTTCCAATTTCTACGTTACCAGATACCTATGTTGTTTGAATTACAGTTGCCTACTACTTCCCTTTCAGTGATATTGCAATCTAGATATATATTGCTTGGTGCCAATCAAGATATATATTTGAGTCTAAGTCTAAGCTTGTTGATTGATCAGAAGAAAGGTTCTCTTTGCTATGACTATGTAATTATACTTACTGGTGGAACTTGAAGTGCCAGATGATGCAATTTTGGTTGATGGGGTAATGCGGTTTTTGGTTGATGGGGTATTGGTGGAAGTTGAAGTATCTGTTGCAGACGAGCAGGTAATGTACAGGTTGCATTGTTGGTGATTCAAGTTGTTCTTTCAGGGAGGAAGTTGCGGATGGTGGTGTGCAGTTTGTTTGAAATTGTTCGGTTTTTGGTGAAGAGGCAACTTTGGGTGGTTGTTGTAGTGGAGGATTTCATGTGCAGTGTTGGTTGTAGTGTGCTGGTGGTTTTTGGTGATTTTTAGTTGTTGTTTGTTGTTTCAAGGGTGGTGATCAAGTTTTGAAAATTTGGATGAGAAGGCAATTTGGTTTGCGGGATCTGTTTGTGGGTGCAGGCGGAAGAGTGTTGGCAGTTTTGGTGATGGTGAGTTTGGAGTCTGTAGTTTAGTGTGACAGAGGCGATTTGGGCTGGAGTGGTTACAAAGGTAGGGGGACGATTGATGTGTTGATGATGGAGGCAGGGAGGATGTGTTACAGGCAGAAGTGTTTTTGATGTATATGGAGGTTGAAGTTGTTGTTATCAATGCGGATTGTGTTTGAGCTAGTTGGCAGCAGCTTGTAGATGATAGGGTGGTTGGGCAAACTTGCAGAGGAGGGTGATGTTGAAATGTTGCTGATATGGGTAACATAGCCCCACTTCAATTTTATTTATTCATGGGTAGAGTTCACATTATCTGATCAACATGGAACTTCTGGAGTGTTCATCGAATTCGGATCTATCGTGCTTTACTTTGGAATTTGTGCATGGGTGTAACTCATTTCATTCTGTCCATCCTCTCTAGCCTTGAAAGGTGAGCAATCACTCATGGTTAATGTTCTTTTATTTATTAAATTTGATTTCAATTGAAACGACAATTGAAATATGTTGTTGTTAGTTATTTACACCGTTTTGTATGTTATTACCTGTATCAGTTCACCTGTGACATCTGACACCATTATCTGTTAATTATACGACGATAATCTGTTTGGTTGATAATTGATTGATTGTTTGTTGTTTATATTCGATGTAAATTGTAATGTATAAATGATAAATATTATGAAATTGAATTTGTCGTAGGATAAAAAAAAATTAAATCGACATATGTGATGAATTTGATTAGTTAAATTTGTATAATATGACCCCCTTAAATGTTTAATTATTTGACACGTAGAAAATGGTTAATTACCCTTGAACCATTTGAATTTATGTTGTATTAATTGATGAAGTATGAAATTGAATAATTGATGTCAAGTGAAGAACCATATAAATATTAGCGTAATAATCTTTAATCTACATGAAATGATAGTGTAGATTGTAGAAATAATTATATTAATTTGCACAAACAACAATGTAAATTAATACGATTATTTCGGGATTATTTGAGTTAATTATTGGATTGTTATTGATTGTTGTTATTGCTTGTTTATGTACTTTGACGCCATCCCGGTAATCATACTGCAAGTTTCCTTTGCTATGCTTTGATTTTTGAATTGAAATGGAATCGGGTTGAAATGATAAATACCCAAATAACTTGACTTAGGATAGATAATTAAATTAAACCCGATTGGTCAATAAATTGATTAAATAAAATTAAGATTTTATTTGAATAATAATAAGGTTTTGAATAAAATTGGAATTTAAAATTTGAATGAATGTGAATGTGAATATTTGAATTTGAAACAAATATTAACGTCGTAATTGACTAAAGAACATTGTTAAAATTTAATTATTTAATAATTAAATTTAGAATTATTTGACAATTAATTTTGAAGTTATTAATAGCTAAGTTTTGAAATTATTAATAATTAAGTTTTAAAATTATTAATAATTAAGTTTGGAATTAGTGATAATTAAGATTTGAAATTATTTGATAGTTAATGAGATTGAATTATTTAAAAATTAAATTGAATTGAACTTTTGAATAAGTGAATTTGAACATCATTAATAAATAAAATTTGGTTTCTTTATTTTAAGTTTTGGAAAATTATTTAAGTATGTTAATAAATGAAATTGAACTTCTCGAATATGTGAAATTTAGTTTCTTTATTAATTGAGTCTTGAAATTTATAAGTGAAATTGAATTTCCTTAACAAGAAATAAAATGTGATTTATTGAAATTAATGTAGGACTTGTAATTTAATGAATTTGATTTGTCGAATCCAATTTAATTAAATTTGTAATTTTTGATAATGAAATTGAACTTTAGTAATTGATTTAATGAATTGGTAATTTAATTGAAATTGTTTTGAATGTTAAATTTACTTAACGAATATTGAATGAATTCGACAAATGAATTTAAAATTGATTTGAATGTTAAATTGGATTTATTTAAATGATTACAAAGTGAAATTTATATACGAACTTGAAGCAATATTTGAAGTGTTTAAATAAAATTGAGATTGAATTATATGATTTTGAAATTTGTAATTTGGAAGTTTGAAACGTAAATTATGGAAATTGTTTTAGAAAAACAAATGAAATGTGGATTTACAAATTCTAATTTGAAATTGAATTTGATTTGGTTTTGAAATTTATTAAACGACCAATCGGTGTAAAAATTTACGAAAGCTGTTAAAGAAACCGGAATCAGTTATGGACATACTTTCTGTCTAAACCGAAAACCACTTTAATAACTTATGCGGAGCGATGATCCAGAATGAAGTGGTTGGAATGATGTACGTGATGAATGAAGAAAGAGAACGATAATGGATAGCCTTGACACTTATGTCAAATTGGAAATGGCTAAAACAGGAGACGTGCCGGGCCAAATGGGGTTAGCCACCTCGAGCGAACACACTTCTTCGAATACTACTCATTACTTGCTATTGATTGGTGCACCCTCGTACTTTTGGGAGTGTTGTTTCACGGTGTTGCGATCGTTGCGGCGATGCGTTTTCATCAGTCCGGATCAGGCAAACGGTAGTTTCACTACCTTGGGTATTGCCTCATGTGCCTTGTCATACTTGTATCTCTATATACGCGACACTATGAATTTGTTTTGTGTTATACCTATGGAGTACTCCCTGATATCCCACTAGTTTACGGTGGAGTTTACAGTGCTGTATAGACTATAACGCTTATATAAAATATGTTAAAGGGGATAATGGTAACGCCTTAACACTATTTTGATATTTTATATTACTGGTAGTCATTATCTATTTAGTGTATATTACTACATAGTAGATAGTTTAACGGATCCTTACATGACGGTTATTCCAACATCCTTTGAGTTACTTGTATTTCAGTTGTTATTTCACTTGAGTTGGATTTATTGATAAAAGAATGTTAATCTTGACTCGAGTGTTTTGTGTTTTGCTTTACGCTCGGGTCAGACTGAGTGGTTCAGCTTTCGAGACTCACCTTTGGAGTTGGAGCTTCGCAGGAGATCCAACTATCTATCCAGTTTTCAGATATTCATTAGATTCCAGTGATGTATTTTGATTCTTGTATTTGACTATTGTATTCGAGACTTCTGTTGTAACTTATTTAACTCTGTTATATATATTTAGTAGCTTCATGAACTACTATCTTTTGCTTTCGCTGCATATTTATCACTCTGCGTCTGTGATCTGTGATTATTTATCTACTGTATACGTTCAGTTTTGCAAAATTTAAATTAACAATTCAGTATTTTGAATTATTCAAGTCCGACATGTGCAGATGCGAATAGTCCAAAATAGCGGGTCGTTACAAATTTTGACTTAACAAAGGAATTGTATTTAAATTGGATATTCAATTATAAAAAAAATTTGTTGTGATAAATCATATGTTAAAAATGAATCAAATGTGAAATTTTGAATTCTAAATATGATTTATAAGTTTAAAAATAGCTAAAATTTAAGTTTATTTAACTCTGGAAATTTTAATAATAGAATGCTGTAGCACTTTGTAAGTGATGCCGTTGCTAAGCTTTGAATTAATAAGAATGGCAACTGTAGCACTTTGTAAGTGCCGCTATTGCTGTAAATAAACAAAACATCTCTGCTATAGTACTAGGTAAGTGCTATGGTGGCTAAAGTAAACTATATGCTGAAATACTTAATATAAGCTACGATAACACTATATAAGTGCCGTCATTGCTGAAATTTGAAAATGTTTTGAAATATTATATTTTTTAACACTGTTTTGGAGTTATATTTTAAAGTGTTAATTGATTTAAATTTTGGAATTGATTATTTATGTAGTTTAAGGAGCTTTGACTATAATTTAATATTTAAATTTGAATTTCAAAGGAATCTAATTTGAATTTGAATTTAAATAAGGTTTACTTTGTTATGTGTTAAATGGAATGAAATGTAATGAGATAAATGAATTTTTGAATGGAATTTTGAGATGTGTTTTGAAATGATATTTGAAATAATAAATGAATGACATAATTGATTTTTGAAAATGATATTTGAATTGAATATTTGAATTTAAGAATGATAATGAATTGAGAAGGGATTTGATAGGAAATGATAAAAATGGTTTTGATATGAATATAGTTTTGAAATAAAAATGGTTTTGGTTTTGAAGTATAATTGAAAGGAATGTAGTTTTGAAATGATATCTTTGGTTTTTGGAAGTATACACTATTTCGAATGACTACGGTGTTATAATAACGATTGGTTGGCAAAGAGACCGGGATCAGATATGGGCATACGTCTATCGATACCGAAAACCACTTTGACAACCGTGTACGCGGTGGAGATTCCAGAATGAAGTAGGATGGTGGCAGCGTTTCCTTTGAGGTAAATACGTGGACCCGACTCCCGTGAGTTGGCATAAGGTGGCTAAAACAGGAGCGATTGATGGGCTAATGAGGTAGCACCTTTGATCGGACACATCCCTTCGATATTATACTTTGACTTTTGGATTGATTCGGTGGCCACTTTTGATTTTTTTTATTTATGGGTGTGGCTCGAGGTGGGCGATAGTTGCGCGCTACGCATTACCACCGGCCCGAAAGCGTAATTGGTATATCTACCCAAACATTGCCTAGTTGTGTCGCGTCTCCTACTCTATCGCGCCTTGTACGAGTTTGGTTTTCTCCCGTAGCTCGTGTGGTATCCTTTGGTGGCTTCTCGATCAGGAAGGACTATGATGTTGGATGGACTACTGGGACTATTACGTGCTAAGAGCTATATGGGTAACCCCTTAATGCTATTAAAAGGTAAGTTTATTTTACTATAGACATTATTATGATAGCAAAATATTACTACATAGTAAATAGTTTAACGGATCCTTAAAGGATGGGCGATCTCAAGCATCCTTTAAGTTACTGATGAATTTGCTACTGTACACTTGAGTCGATTTACTGTTCATAAGTATGTATGTCCTAACTCGAGTGTTTTGTGTTTTTCTTTACGCTCGGGTCAGACTGAGTGATACAGCATTTGAGACTCACCTTCGGAGTTGGAGCTTTGCTTGAAGACCCAGCTATCTATTCTCTTCAGATACTCAGTTGATTTCAGTTATCCAGTTGCTTCCTGTTATGTATTCAGATTTTTACATGTTACTCTTCTGTTATATCTTTGTTTAACTCTGATGTATCTTACATATATACATATAATAGCTTCATGTACTACTATCTCTTCTACTTCCACTGCATTATATTACTCTGCGTCTGTGATCTGTGATTATTTATTTACTGTACATTCTGAGTATTGCCAAAAAAATAATTTACAACGTGGTATTTTGAGCAATTCAAGTCTGACATGTGCAGATGTGAATGGCTGAAAATGTCGGGTCGTTACAGATTCATTTTCGAAGTTCCCGTATCTAAAACATTTTGGAAATTTCTCAAGTTTCTAGAATCCCTTTATAAAATTCCTCTTACAAAACTATCTCCATTTACTAACTTGATTTACAAATCTCATGAGTATTTATAAATCACTTCAATCGCTTACCTTTAAACCATATTGTAACAACCCTGATTTTGGAGATTACCTGTAAATATTTAATTATAATGGTACTTAAAATTTAATACTGCGAATTGAAATAAAATTGGAGAAATTAAATTGTTTATTTGGAATAAACAATGAATTTTGGAATAAAATGAGAAAATAAAGTTTGAAACTTTATTTTATTTTTTTGGGTTAATATAAATGAGAAAATAGTTTTTATTTAGAGAAAATGCAATGATTGTATTAATTATTGCCAATTACTTCTTCTAATAATTTTTAGAAGAAGTATTTGATTTTTGAAGGTTGTTTAATCAAATAAAAAGGTGGAAATTGATTTAAAAAAGATATTTAATTATAAATTTGTGTTTTGAATAGTTATTTATATTTTTCTAAGCAAGAAAAATATTTTTGTGAAATTTTAAAAGTTAAAATAATGTTTTGTCCATTTATTTGTGAAAATTGTGTATTTTTCTAAAATAAAGAATTTTAATAATTAAAAAATATTTTAAAAATATAAATTATCTTTTATATGAGGTAAAATGTTTTATTTCATATGTATATAAGTTTACATATTTTGTTTGTATGAAAATTTGAAGAAAAATATATTGTTTTATAACATAAGATGAATATGTGAGCAATTGCTTAAGTATGTGATTTAATTACTTAGGCTAGTTAATCTATTTCTTTAATTGTTTTCAAAAGGCCCATTAGCCTACTTAATCAGGTATTGAGAAGGTGAGAAACAATTACTGTACGTGCAAGTAATTGCTCTCTTCTTCTTCCTCTTGCTTGTAAAAGAAAGATCACTTTTTTCTTCTTCTCAAAATCAATATTTTAAATCTTCATTCCTCTTCAAACAAACTGAGATTTTTATCAATTTAGAGTAAATCTAAAGGTAATCTCTTCCAAAACTGAAAATTACATCAAGAAATCTTAATTGATTTGAGGATATATTGGTTAATGATATTACTTTCCTTTGCATGTCGGTATATTGGTTTCTACAGGTTCTTGAAGGCAAGAATCACTCCAAAACTTCAAACTTTTTGCTTAAATCCGGGTATTTATGCAACTACAGCAAGGTGAGTGATAAACTCACAATTTCTAGCTGAAGAAAAGCTTGAAAAATCGAAATTTGATCTTTTGTAATTATTTTTTTGTTGATAATTTTCTTTCTGCAAATCTAGTTTGGGTTGCTTTTTTACATGTTTATATCTTTTGGTTCCGGCAACGAAATGCTGCCGGATTTCTTGCATTTGGTAGCTTGCATATTGAACTTCATTTCTGCAAATTTTGGTTAAAATATATTGTCGTTTGAATGCTCAAAACGTTGCTGCAAAATTGACTCAGGCACAGATTTTTGCCTGTAGTTGTTTTGAGTTGCTGCAAACATGGCCTGAGTATATGTTTGAGGCCGCATAACTCATTCATTTCATATTGTAATTCAATGATTCTTTTTTGTTTGAAAGAAGAAGTTTTATAGTATATGCCTACCAATTTTGAAGTCAATCCGATATCATTTATTCTTCTGTTTTATGCCTGGAAGTTGAACCCAGGATGGTTTCAGGCCTGTACATTTTTGGTTTCGTAACTGTTGCAAACATGGTCTGAGTCCATGTTTGAGGCATCATAACTGATTCGTTTCATATCGGATTTAAGTGATTCTTTTTGCAGATTGAAGTAGGACTGTTATTTTATTTTCCTATAAAATTTCATGATAATCTGCATAGGCTTTCTATTTCGAAGCTACTGTCGAACTTGTACTCACAGCTTGCTGTAATTCACTGTTTTAAACCTTATTTTGGTCCGACTTTGAAATGACGCAGATTCTTCGTTTCAAATCGGATTTGAACAATTCTTTTTGCATATCGAACTAGAAGCATTAATCTGTGCTTCTACCAAATTTCACCAAGATCTGGGTTAATTTTCCCCGTTCGAACTCATCGTCGTAGTTGAACCTTTGCGTTGTTTTTACACTGCAGTTTACAGTGGTTTTGGTCCAACTTCGGAACGACGCAATTTCTTCGTTTCAAGTCGTAATTGTGTTAATATTTTTGAAATTGGAGTAGGAATGTTAAAAAATATTATTAAAAAATTTCATGTCAGTTGGATTCTGTTTTCAAGTCCAAACCTGCTGTCAAACTTGGGTTCGCAGCGTATTTCCAACGGTTTTTATACGAATAATTTCCGCCATTTTTAATATTTTTCGAATTCTTGATTTTTCTCTCTAGATTTAGCGCACGGGTTTTATAAAGCATTTTAAAGTGTTTTTCAAACAAATTGGCTTGTGAAATTATTATTTAGTATTATTTTGGCTAAGTGTTTTTATGTCATTTTTCCGTTCGATTTTTGACATTTACTCATGTTTTTATGAGCTACGATGCCTTTCAATAGGTTAGCCCAGTATTGATGAATTTTGAATTCAAATCTTGAATTATTTGAATTTAATTTGAATTTAAATTTGAATTTCGGGTTGAGTGGAATTTTGCTTGTTTTTGGTCGTTTTCGAACACGGTTTTCTCCAATTCTTTTTGAAATGATTTTTAAAATTTTGGGGATTTAAAAAAAATTATTATATAACATTTTCAAGTATTTTCAAGTATAAATCCTATTTGTTCCTTATAATAAGGGAAATTTTCAAATATGGTTTCCAAATGGTTTTCGAAATCAGTTTTAAAAGCTTATTTTCAAGGAAAATTATTTTATATAAAAATTACTTGTTTTTCCACCGTCGAGCGAATGAGAAGGAGAGTTAAACGTTTGGGTAAAATGCGTAGTATGGGATACGTGCGTTTATCCTTTCGGTTAATTCCTAACTTGTCTGTTTGATCGTTTTGGCCTACGGGTCTAGTTTACCGATGATATGAGGTGAACCTTTTACTGCTTTGAGTGTGAAATTTACTCGTGGTTAGTAAACTGTTTAGTGTGAACGGGTGTTATGGTACACACGTTAACACTTTTCAGGTTCCTTTTCGAGAGTTTTTGACACATTTGCCTGTTGGCGTGCCAGTACTGGACCTTCGGGTCATTTGCCATTGCGGCGTATTTGTCTTCGGACGTTTGTCATTGCGGCGTATTTGTCTTCGGACGTTTGCCATTGCGGCGTATTTGCCATTGCAGCGTATTTATCTTTTGACGTTTGCCTTTAGGCGAGGTACCTATTATGTGAAACAGTACTCGGCAAAAATTGCACGTGCAAAACCTTTTTGAGATGATTTTTACCCTTGTATGTCGTCATTTTGGAATAGGTCATTTGAACCATTCGGTGGTGATTACTTCGAGATTTTGGACTCTTGGGATTTCTTTTGAGGTTTTCATTGCCTAAACTGGCGTGTTGAGATTTGCCTTTTGGCGCATATGTATATTGAGATTGCCTATTGGCGCTATTTATGGGATTTTCCTTTTGGCGTCGTATGAGATTTTTATCTCTTTGTTGACATTTGCCGAATGGCTTATGTCGAGATGGCTTTTGCTTATGTTTTCCTTAGAGTTGCCGATATGGCGGATTTGGGAATACTCTTTTAGGAGTTTACATTATATTATTTCCTAAATCATTCTTATTTGATTCATGATTGCTGATGATATGAGGCATGCTACATTTTAGTGGTTCATGAGATTTTTCGTCTCCTTTGTGTTTTGTGCTTATTGAAGCAATCATATTCTATGACCTAGTGCAATTATATATGCCATACATGACGTGTATCCTCCATATGTCTATGGTTAACTTTCTTATTATTTCTTCTAGTTTATGAAGAATATAACTATGCTCTATTATTCCGCTGTCACCATTTACTGATTCGTTTAGCTAGACTGACCCATGTATTTTATACTCGGGTCAGACCGAGGTGTTTCAGGTTAGATACTTTTGGAGTTAGCCTATTCTGCTTCTGCATGGACTATTCTGCTAGCCCTTTTTGTTGTAGTTTTTGTGCAGTCCTTTTTGGTTTTCTACTCTGATATGTACATTCTTTTGATTCATGTTTCTACTGTGGTCGTCATACCACATATGTGATGTATCATTTTGTATACTTTGTGATGTATCTATGTATGTGTGTATCTATGGGATTATCTGCTATTCTGTGATGTGTTTTGCATTTGAGTTATTGTATTTTGTTCTGATAGATCCTATAGCCACCTATGGCTTTTTATTAAGTATTTATTGGATATGTCGATCCACTTGAATCAGGATAAAATGGCATTGTCGACGTATTCAATAGATATTTAAGACAAGGCTATAGATGGTCGCTCCTATCCAGTCCTATTCTCTGCATTAGCAGACAGTATTACCCAGTAATTCTCTTTGTTAATGTGGGTCTCGGGGTGGGGCGTTGAACATATACATATAATAAATAATTTTAAAGAATAATAATTCAAATTCAAAACATGATTAAGTAACTATTAAAATATCAAAGCACTTTTTAAATAACCGACAATAACTAATTTCCAAATCATTTGTAAATAATGCTAATTGATTTACAAAGCTTATTATAAAAAATAAAATTTCAATTCAACTTATATTGAATATTTAGATAACCAACTTTCTGAAGTATTTCAATAATATAACAGTTTTTAAACTCCATAGTTTAAGAAGTTAAATCTCCTTTTAAAAACAAAAGTAACTTCTTGACAAAAATTTATTTCTAAAATTCAACATAGCCATTTTTATATTTATAAATCTCTCAATTTATCACAAATCGATTTTCATTTCCAATTTCACAACTATTTCAAATTTCCAAAATAAGATTTACTATCTCTTTCTAAACCTATTCTCATAAACCCGATATAAATTCGTATGTGAATTTATATTCTTAATTCGTCGAGTGATAATCACGTCACTTTATTTATACCGTCATTTAGAAATGCTGTAAATTCATTTCTGGTTCCACTTATTTGTAAAATAAATATCATTTATAAGATTTCATTTATAAATCCTTCCCATCGTAAACCCTTTTTATTTTCAAACCTATTTTAAATATCGATTCCAATTCCCTTTCCATATTTCAAAAATTCCACTTTAAATCCTTTGTTCAAATTTCCTTATATAAATTATTCAGAACCTCTATTTAAAATATCTTCCAAAATAGGTACGTACAAATTCAAAAATCAACAAATTTATTTTATCCAGATCAAATCCTTTTTAAATAATCCAAGTTCAATATAAAACTTGTCAATTCCAAAATTGCTTTTTAACTTCCCTTTTAAATTCAAAAACATTATAGATGGTATTTAAAATACAAAAATTAGGGTCATTGCTACTATAGCATCCAATATATCAAATCACATCATAATCCGTAATAGATTATTTAATCACATTGTATATCATTATATATGGAAAATGATCAATATATTTAGGGAATCCAGTTGGATCCTCCAACCTGTTTCCATGGAACCACATATGTTAAACGACATAAAATATCAATCCTGCTTCGAGGCGGAATATCGTGGTAATATAAGGTCATTCACTATTATGCGGGGTACATAGTGTCTCTTCCGCTCTAATCGGCGGGAAATATAACCAGCTACTAACATATATACTACTATATATAATATAACATCTAATTGATAATAATATATCAATTCATCCAATCATTGAATACTTAATTTTTAATTTCTATAAATTAAAACATTCAACCAAATTTAGTGAGATTTACTCACATTGATTTTTAATTTGCCAAGCATCTCTACTTGAATAAAATCGAACAACTCTAAAATTTTATCTGACTCCGAAAAATCACAAACCATTTCCAGATTGTATATTTCACAGCTTCGAATCCAACATGACTGATTCCGTGATTTTTGGACCTTGTATGGATAAGTTATCAATTTTTAAACATTCGATTTACAAAATGAAATCAATTCCCCTTAATGACAGTAATTAAATTAATTACCTAACCTTAATCAGCTTCCCATCGCATATGCCCTCCACCTAGAAACGCGACTTCACTCATCATCACTGTCGCTCCATCCCCTCCGTCGCCAACGACCAATCCCAGGCTGTCGCCTCCATCCTTCCACTGTCATCATCACCGAGATCCACCCTTCACCGCTTCGCTTGCAACACCCCATGCCGCCGTAGCCTAGCCTAGAGCGCACGAAGCTCCCCTGACCTCGTGACCCATGCCCTACCCCTGCAATCTTTCGACTTTAGGCAGTCGCTCAACTTCACGGCGGCGAGTAAAAACGAATTAGAGTTGAGTTCGACAATTCTCTTCGACAGTAACAACCTCAACAACCAAGCATAGTCACCAGCAACATTGACGATGACGTTACCTTCATTCAGCAATTAAAAGCGACCCAGCGACGACTTTATTTTGTGGTGGCAGGGCTTAGAGTTTTGGGGGTGCGGTGGGTTTTGGCATCGAATTTTTTTACAATGCTTGAGATTTGTTTCGAAAGAAGTAGAGGAAGAATATGCTACTTTAAACCTGAAGAGAGCGGCGCCAATAGATGGTAGGGCGGCGTAGGGTAATAGAAGTTGACTTTTAAATTTTATAAGATTCAAAAATATTATTTAATTTCCAAAGTATCTCGCTTATGGAACCTTAAAATCATGAACCCCTATCGAGGCATGCCGCCTGGCGTTCCTAATGTTATACCTCTCTTCCGAATGCAATGGAACAAGTTTCGAGACCTAATTCGATCGTATGTAG
This sequence comes from Allium cepa, assembly GCA_030765085.1. Taxonomy (NCBI): domain Eukaryota; kingdom Viridiplantae; phylum Streptophyta; class Magnoliopsida; order Asparagales; family Amaryllidaceae; genus Allium; species Allium cepa. The sequence continues at coordinate 836,148,834 of CM060941.1, forward strand.
AAGATAGCTTTTTAAACCTAATTATTTTATTAAATTTTTGATATTAATTTCAACGCGTTTCTATCCCATATGACCAAATGGTAACTCCAAATGCTATGAAATTTGAGATCCAATAATAATGCAACATTATGGATCCAATGGAATTAGTTCCATCGAATTCTGAGACTGTGCCCCAGATCGCTATTTTAATGCGTCGATTAAATCAACGATTTCAGAAATTTGCGTAATCACTTGAAATTCCAGTTTTAAAAACTTACTAACTCAATTATAATCCTAGTAGAATTATACCCATATTATAATTTGTTTCAATTTATATTCAACTCCATTTTCAATTATTCACCATTTCCGTATTACGATAGATCGTTATATTTGAAATTTAAATTCATTCTATAATTTTCAGCCAAAATATTCATATTCAAAAATGAATCAATATTCTACATCCAATATTTAAAACCATTTAAATATTCAAAATAAATGTCAAAAAATCTGGGTCGTTACAATAAGAATATAAGATACATGAATATGCCTTTGAGAATCCAGATTGTCTCCTGAAAGCTCCAAAGCATCCAACTTATCTAAAAAATATGATCGGGCTAACCCGAGCATTATAAGAAAATAATGCCTGGGTCAGTCTGGTAAACCAGCTGAGTAGATCTCAAATCAAATATATGGATTTATTTATTTAAAAATCCTTTCAAAATAAAAGGTATCTTGTAAGGCCACGCCGCACATAAACACGAATAGGTTTTTACCTAATTAACCAAAATAATTTATATTATAGAATTCAGTGATATTATGGTAATTTCTATGGGTTTAAAGTATTCAATAATCAAGTAGCTATTATGTGTGTACATGACATCAATAAAAGGTATACAATTAAAAACCGCCAAGGCACATATATGGAAAATGGATTCCAACAAATTGTAAGATAAGGGACTACTTTCAAAACAGTACACCTCTAGACAAAATGTACTAAGTATTGGAGTTATCTTTGCAATACACATGACAAGACCAACATACCCCTGACTAGATAGTGCCGAATATGATCACCCCTAGTTTATGATCAACAACCAAAAATGGGCCCCGAAGCAAACATATAGATATCGACTCTAGATAAGGCGATGATCATACTGTAATGCGAGCGATTCACATTGCTTTGCTACATATCCTGTTTTAGGCATTATTGGAGTGTGAGACTTGAGAGTTTGAGCTCATACCATTTCCTTCTAGCAAATCCCTCTTGGAATGCTAGCATTGCCCTCCGGGCAGAAATGCAATGCTAGCATTCATCCATGCAAGTTCGTTCTGAGTCCGAACGAAACCGGAGGCAATACTTCTACTATTTTCATTTTGGAATCATCTACAGGCTTAGTAGCAAACCACTTGCACTTTAAGAGCTCCATCTTCAATTTCATTATCTTCAAGATGTCTTCCATTCGAATTCATATCTTGGTTCGAAGTGATTTTCAGTTAAAATATCTGATCCCAATCTCTCTGAGCCTATAATCGATAATTTTCAATTGACTCATTTTTGGTTCTTTTAGAAGTATGCAACAAGTGTTCGGGCCCTTACTGGGGAACTCGAATATACACAACATACTTCTTGAGTCTAAACTAGCCAAGATTTGGTTATCGGTTATTTAACTATCAAACAAACAAACAAATAACAATCTTGAGATTTAATTACCCACAGCAACCAGTACACCTCAAAGTAAATCTTTCATTTGTTTAAATCTCTTTCCCAAATATTTATCAAAATATTCATATACTTTTCTCACTTGCATAAGTATATTCACAAAACATTGTGGCATATTTCTTATTCAAAAATGGATCAAAACAAGTGTTATTTAAATTGGAGATAAAGATAACCTTAAAATATTATTCCTTCAGTGTTAAGTATGGAAGGAATGTCCATACCACCAAAATGAAGAAGGTCGGTTAAAGGAAATCCAATCTCAAATTCTTTTATAATTTACTTCTATAAATCCTTTTAATAAATCTCGTTTTTTATGAAATCTTCTTCATTCAAATGCCAAATTCATTTATAAAACACTTTATATATCTCTAAGTTTATTTATAAAACTCTTTTATAACTACCCAAAATCAGTCATAAATCTCTTTTTAATATTCGAAATTATTTATAAAAATTTATTATAAATATCTAAAATTATTAATAAAATTTCCTTTATAAATAGCCAAAATTATTTATAAAATTATTCTTAAATTTCAAGATCTCTCTTCAATTTATAAAACTCCTTTTATAAACTTCCCTTATTTAAAACAAAATTTCTTTAATAAACTTTAATCGGTAAAGTTCCTCTAATAAATAATCAATTATTTAAAACACCTTTAAATAAACAAGTTGTTATTTAAACATTATTCATTTATTTATCTTTAAACTAAAGTAGCAAAATAACAATGTTAAACAATCATTTAAAAAGTATTAAATTAGCTTCAAACATTTTAAATAAAACAATTTCTTAATTATCCTTTAAATATCTGTTTAAAAAGATAATAATATTTAAACCATTTTAAAATGGATAAAATTTAAATATTTGACTTCACCAAGTTCGAAAAGAAGCTTAGCGATCATAATGGTTCTTAGTTAATTGAGTTTAACTTTCTAGTTATAACATAGGTATTTACATAACAAACAGATATGTAAAGGGAATTAGCCAATAATTATCAGTGAACATATCGGTAAATTTCCAAGTTACCATAAGGCAGAACTGGATTTAATTTCTGCCTAATAGATGTCAAATATAATTTAATTAGCAGAATAGTGTTGATTTCTGCTAAACAAATGCCATTGGGTTTTGTATTCTTTGAAGTTACTTAAGGGTAATCGACAAAAAAATTCCTTTGTATTTAAAGCATCCTTTAAAAGAGAGTTGCTTTTAAAAACAAAATCGATCTTTACAAATAAACAATTTAAAACTTTTATTTAATAGTTAAATAACATTTTAACTCTTAATTCAATAATGATTAAATATTTAACTAATAATTCAAGAATAAAACTTTTAAATAAATAATTAAATAATAATTATCCTTTTAATAACAATTAAGTAATCATTCACTTTTTAAATAAATAATTAAATCATAATTAATCTTTAATTAATTGATTAAATAGTACTTATCCTTTATTTAATAATTAAATCTCAACTAAGTCTTAATTAGATCTTAACTTAATTAGCAATAAAATAAATATTTGAATCCTTAATAATTAATTAATAATTAATACTATACGTAATTAATAATTAATTAAAAACAAACCTTATACTTAATTTAATCTACCAATAGTTATTCTTACCTATTAATAGTTAACTAAAAATGAATCTTACTTTAAATGATAATTTATTAATAACTAATCTTGAATTAATTATAATTAATAAATCTGACTTAATACTTAGTTCATTATTAATACCAAAACTTAGTTTATTAGTAAGTAATTAACAAACACTTAGTTAACTATCTTAATACTTATTATTAAGCTCAGAAAATATTTCTTAAATATACTTAAGTGTAAAAACTCAATTTTGCATAAAGTTGAAACTTTACCGAACTGTATCCATATCCATAGCGACTACCGCTATGGATACCATAACTTGTAAATTGCTTTTCAAAGTTTTCATTGAAGTCAAAATCACTTGGACAGCTTGCTTACTTTTACATAACATAAAGTATGTATTTTGTAAAACTAAACAAAGATTAGATCTTGAAATGATTTTGTATTTTAAACACAAAGTTCATAATTTTTACATAAAGGATCTTATGTCGCTTGAACTAGTAAAGGTGTTAATTTTCTTAGCATACACTCATGTATTCATGTTCATAACATACATAATCACATTATAACCACATCACAAACATATAAGCATGTCATAGCCACCATATACATGCAAATTTATATCTTACACCTAACTTCACTTTTCAACTTCCAATTTTTCAAACTATATGACTTCTCATCTAAGCATATATACATACATTCAAGTCAACACTATTTCCAACTAACCAAACATCATATTTTATAATTAGTCAGCAATAATTCTGTTTTAAAAACTTAGTCGAAGGAGAACTCTACTCACAAAAAGTTAACGAAATAAACCAAACTTATGCCATAACCTAAATGTGACCTATATCTTTGCCTTAACTTTGGATAAATAAGGTTTTTGAGAGCCTAAGAGTTTAGAAGTACTCATCCTAGGGCCTTTTGGTTTCGGCCATGAAGAGAAAAGGGAAGGCGTGGCTTGTTTTGAAGGGGTCGAGGTGAGGACATAAAGGAAAGGCATCAGGTAAGTTTTAAAAGTTTTATAAGTGGAAAACTTAGATTTTTAAACTTTTAGAAAAGCTAAGGAAGCGATGTAAGAAATTTAGCAAGCTTTGAAATTATTTTAAAAATGGAAATGAAATAAAAAGTGCAAGTAAGAATTCATGAAACTATATATATATAAAAAAGTGACATAATTATATTACAAAAAAGGCCCCTTAAGCACATGCCGCCCTCTACTTGAATGCCACATCACAACCCTTGTCCCCTCACCTTTTATTTTCGAAAATTCTATGTGCCCCCTTTCCATTGCTCTAACATCAATTAAATGACTTAAGTACTATGTTTCTAAAGAAATGACATACTATGTCACTCGTATTTTACTTTTTTATTTTGTTTTAAGTTTTCATAATAAGTCATATCACCTTATTATATTTATTTAAGTAAACATATCTATATATCTATCAAAATATATTTTAACCTAATTGTGAATGTGCATATATGTTATCACAAATATACACAATCTTTTACGACAACTTTTAGACATCGAAAAGTCAAAAATTTGAAAAATGATTTTTGGACACATTTCCTTTTTTTCATTGAATGAATTACTTTTGTAAACAAAATTTAAAATATTTTACCGCCATTAATTATTATTTAAAAGGAATTTACTTGAGTTATGAAAACCATAAATTAATTATCTAAAAATATATTCAAATATTTATATTTAAATTGATAAAATTCTAGGTTACCACATATTAGGAGAAAAGTTTGCTTTGTACATAAACCTCAAATCACTAAATTATTTATTCTGTCATAAAGATTTGAATATGTGGCTGCAGCGATGGCTTGAATTTTTAGCTTCATAAGGCCCTGAGTTTTTAGTGTATTGAAGATCATTTATTCTGGAGGACGAAGATGAAGATTTGGTATATTATTACTAGTATTGTTTCCTTACAGCATGTTGTTATGCTGCATTACTCTATTATTCTATTGTATACATAACTTTGGTAAATGTTGTATAAATTATATTCAAATGTATAGTATAAACATCTTCATGAACTGTTTGTTTGATTATTATATTTTGTCCTTCTGCTGCAAGATTATGTGTTCATTTTCTTCTTTTCTTATTCCTTTTAGTTAACCCCATTGATTATCTGTGTTTTGGATTTTTTTGAGTTGGACATGTGTGGTTTATTGTTGCCTTAATCCTTTATAAATGTGAGTCGTCACAATGAGCTTGTGCAATGATGTGTTACATGCTAGTTAGTGAAGGGCTAACACCAGAATCCTAATGGATGACTTTTACCTCTAGAAGTACCACAATGGAAATGGAAACCAAATTTCTATAGATTTTATCGATGGACATATCAAGGCCAGGGAATGAAAGCATATAGGTGATAGCTGATCAACTCACCAAAAGTGCTCATTTCATTCCAACCAAGTAAATCGTACTATAGAAAGTTTTGCTAGATTATTTATAAAACATATAGTATGCCTACATGGAATTCCAAACAAAATAGTATGCGATCGTGATCCTTTATTTACAATTCAATTTCGAAAAAGCTTATAGTCAGCCTTTGGAGTACAACTCAACCAAAGTGCTACATATCATACTTAGACGGATGGATAAACTGAACGAGTAAATCGAGTTATAAAGGACCTACTAATAACGTGCATTTTCGATTTTGGCAGTTCATGGGAGGAATACCTCCATTTAGTCGAATTATCGTATAATAATATTTTTCAATCTAGCATTAACATGGCACCACTTGAAGCTGTGTATGAAAGGCCATGTCAATCACCATCCTATTGGTTAGAAATAGGAGATAAATTCGTATCGAGTCCATATCTAGTAAAAGAAATGACCAAAAAGATAGAAATCGTTTGCGATAGAATGAAAACAACTCAGTCAAGATAGTACACTGATAACCAACGAAGAGATTTGGAATTTTATATTGGAGATATGGTATTTTTGAAAATATCCCCAACAAAAGGCACGGTCAGATTTGGCAAAGCAGGAAAGCTTACACCTCGATTTATCGGTCCCTATCCTATTATCTGTAACGATCCATAAATTTTAGTAGTTTTATTCGTTTAATTAATTGAATTTTCATGAAATTTAAAATAATAAAAATTTAAAACAAAAAATTGATATTTAGAATACGTATATTTAAACATAGCAAGCGGTAAATTTTCATCTTAAAATATGGAAGTATATTCCCTGTGCAATTTTATTTCAAATCAAATCGGTTAAAAATTAATGATAATAAAATGTTTTCCAAACCTGAAAATTTTATACAATACATTTGAAAATCATCTTTTGAGTGAGACGTCATATTTCATTTCCCTAAATTTGAACTGCTATTGCTCCATTTATCTTATTTTCGGCAAAATAGCAGCATTTTCGATGCAAAATATCGGTTTTTGATCGGATGGTCGTATCACTGATATCTGTATACCGTTTTGATCGTCTCGTCGTGCTAATCTGCGCAGTATATACATTTTTATATTTCGAGGGTGGTATACCACGAAACCAGTAAAACGATTACCGTATCGGTAACTATTTTCGAACATTTTGACTTCCGTGGCCCTTCATTTATCCACCAGCAGAAATTAAATAGCCACTCACCTTTATTACTTGCTGAGTCCAATGTTTGGCGTTTTATTTTATACCGTTTAATTTTCCTTTTCAGTTTTTAATCAGTTCGCTTCGCCCCTGTCCTTCTTTATATCTGCAGTTGAGAAAATATTATATTATTAAACTATAAAACTTTGCATTCATTTTATGGACTCCTGTTCTTTTTCTTTTTCCCTACTCTTCTCTCCATGAAACCGCACGCCTTCGGCTTCCATCACAGCTCGCACCCAACGCTCCTTCCACCAGCGCCGAGTCTCTCCTCCGCCACATGTAGCAAGCCCAGGCACCTTCACCACTACTCCACCCATGTCCTCCTCTAGTTCGCATTTCATCAGCATGCGACCCAGCAAGGCCGGCCACCGTGGCTCCCCTCCTTCCGTTTTCTTCCACCCATAGCATGCTAGCTGTAACGACCCATAAATTTTTAATAATTAAAATTGCTAAATTGATAAAATTATGGTAATTTACTATGAAGAAAAATAAACTTTGTAATAAAATAAGGAAGGAATGTTAAAGTGGAAATGCATATTTTATTCATAAGGTAATATAAAAAAATGAAACTTATCTGAATGAATTTATTCGAGGATTCAATCATAATAAATGTACACATTTAACAAATTCAATATAATTAAGAACAACCGTTAATAAAAAGGAATGAAATTAATTAAATCCATCAGTCATTGCTTGATTTCTTGCCTTTTTCTACGTGGCCTCTTTATTTCTTGCTTTAGCCATACAAACTCTTTTCCTAGCCATGTATTTCTCATTTGCAAATCATGTACAAGAAGATTTATTTCTCACTTCAAAACTCCTCATTTTCATTTTCATTTAAGAATAAAACAAATATACGTTTCTTTCTCCTTAACTTATGCATTTTCTGTTTCTTAGCATGTACTCTCACTTTGCTTGCCATCCAAACCATCTATGTATCAATCCAAAATTTTTAATAAATGTTTTATTTATTTAATTTATACAATTTTTTCATTTAAAATAAAAATTTTGGCGTGGATTAGAATTCCACACATGAATTAATAGAATATTTTCTGGAAATGTGAATTTTGTCAATATGGTCAAACTTTGACTTTTAAATTTAAAATTTTAAAAGTTTGAAAATTTGAATTTTATCTTTTATTTTGAAAGTAAATAAAATTTAAGAATACTGCTTTTTGTTTTGTTGAAATCTAATTTATAATGTGAAAGTTATGCCTTTTTAACTATTGTGTGTAATTTGCTGTATTTAACAAAATTGTTTACTTTAAATTATATAAATAATATTTCATTTAGTCATGTAATGTTATAATTTATGTTTTCAGGGGTAAAATAACTTGTTTGGTATATATTTTGGTTTTAAAACATTTTTAAAAGTATATTTGACAATCTCCACTGTCAGTTGTATTTTGTTTACAATTTCTAGTTTCCAACTTCAATTAATCTAAGAAATTCATTATTTATTTTTATATTTTTGTTAAGAACTTATTTTATTCTCATTCTCACTTTATTTTTTTCTCAAAGATTTATTTTAAACTATTTTCAAGAAGAATGGTAATTTCCCAAAGTTAAGTGGATTATGTTTGCAATTTTCTTAAGCTGGTTTCAATAAATTAAGCTATTTTCTGTATTTATCTTTATATTTTCCTAAAATATAATATTTTCTTTTTCACTTTGTTTCAGTTTATTTTATTTTATTCACTGATTTTTTATTTGCTTTGAAGTGTGGTAGAAATTTGTCCAAATCTTTTAATTTAACAGAATATATTCGTACAATATTTTTATTCCACTTTTGTTTCTTTTAAAAAAATTTGTTATATACCTTTTTAAATTAAGTAACTAATATTGGGTAAAGAAAAAAAATTCTAACTACATACATCCGTTCTTAGTTAATGATAAAGGAATCAAATGCATGTAAACAAATTAAAATTCAAATTGAGTAATAAATAGTGTATAAATAAAGCTGTTAATTACGAGTTTAAAATGGTGCGTTATTTTAAAAAATATTTTAGCGTCTATTTACTAAATAAATAAGAAAAACGTACAAATTTAAATACGTTACTTTTGTTGTAAATTGGACATATATTTGATTTTATTATTGCATCTTTAGTACGCATTCTTAAAATTCTTATATTGGCTATAAATAATTAAATTAATCAGTAGACGTGCAATTCTGAGTAGGAAAGGAATAAATTCCCTAGCCATTCAAATTCGTTTAAAAAGCTTGCACTAAATTCATGTGAAAATTTACACACTTTCCTTTTGCTTCAATCGTTTTAAATTGGCATAGAATCTTTGAATGACTATAACGTTCAGATATCATTATTTCTTGCATTCTTTATCAACGCAATTATCTCCTATAAAATCAAACATCACGCAAAAATTTCCCTACCGTTTATAACTTTATTTCTTGCAGTTTCCTTTCCTCAATCAACGCGTGGTCCCACTTTATCATTTTTTTCTTGCGCTTTAACGCAATTACTTCTGTGTAAATTATAAAATCTTCTTCCCTGTTGAATACTAAAACACGTTCAAAATTTTAAATTTTAAATCATTGCCCAAATTTTTAAATAAAAGATAAGATTTCTGAAATTTTGAATTTGGTTAAAGATAAACTCTAATTGAAATTTTACTGATATTGGTTGTATACTTTAAAAGTAAGTAATAAATATTGTGAAAAGGAATAAATTTACGTTTTCTTTTATACGTATATACATCAGTTTATTTGTTAAATGTTAAGTAAATCAAACCAATGTAAACAAATCAAAAGTTAATTAAGTAATAAATTTTAAAATTAATAGAGTGTAAATATGCTATTTAATTTCACGTTTAATTTGGTACGTTTAAATCCGTTTATTTATTTTAGTTTGCATATATTCTTTGAACGTATATTTTACTAAAAATAAATAAGAAAAGAATAATTTTTAATCATGTTGCTTTGGTCAATTATTCGAGGGTACGTTTCAATTAAAATTTTACATCTATTACGCGCTCATTAATTTCATACCTTAGCTAATAAAATCAAATCAGTAGCCGTGTTTTTTAGGAAAAAAAATTTGACCATGCTTGCTATTCACGTGGGAAAATTTATTCCACTTTCTTTTGCTTTATTGTTTTAAATGGTATAAAACCTTTGATTGCACTGAAACGTTCCAAAATCAATTTTTGCTTGTCGTTTCTTCCACTAATCAATGCATACCATTCAAAACAAAAACAAAATAGCCACTTTCTTTCCCTTAATTTACGCAACCCCATTTATAAATTAAAACCCATGTTTCAAATTTCTTACCTCATCTTTTGGCCTTCATCTTTCTACTTTTGCGTGAGCGCTACATCAGGTAAATGGCCGCACCTTGTTCTTCTTTCTTTTACTATATTTTTTTCCTCTCCGTTTCGTGTGTCCCATTTGTTCACTCCAAAAAAGTCGGCCCTTCCTTTGCACGACTCCTCCGCCATTACAGCTGCAGCCACTACCACATCACCGACACTGCCGAGCATCTCTGATGCAGTTTAGCCAAACACTTGAATATATATATTTCGTCACCTGTACAGAAGGATATCACAGCATACCCTGCCTTGATTTGAGTATAGGCACGCACTTCAGTTTGAAAAAAAATATAGGCATGCACCACCTTGTATTTTATCACAGCCTCTTGCCTAAAAAAGAATTCCCTTACAGTGCGTGCATGCATGCGTTTTAAAACGTGAACGTGGACAAGGAAGAGTATGTGGGGAGTTGGGGGAGACGTAGGGTGTAGTGGCCGAGTCACTTATAGTTTTATCATTTGTTTATTCAACTTGTGTACTTGAGCCATATGGGTTAAAGTTTTGATATCACTTGTTCCAGCTTTTATTTTTCAGCCTTGATATAGTTATATTTGAATTTTTCATACTGAGTTGTATGTATTTTGTTTCAAGAAATTGAATCTAATCATCGCCTCCGCTGAGTTTTGATCGTGCCTTCTATACGCTGTTCCGGTATGGTTATCGTAGTTTTGAATCTAAATCTTCAGCTTCGTAAAGGTGAGTATTCTCACCAGACAAACATACTTATAGATCTGTAAATTAATAACAAGTGTAATTGAAAAATGGTTATATTTTATTTTACTTGCCTATGATATAAATTTATGATGTTAAAAACCCTGTTATTAAATTGACACATCATCAGTCATATTATATACTGTTATATTTACACTGCTACTGTTTATTTATTTACTATTATCACAATGCAAGTTCCCTATAGAATAGAATCGTACGGGCTGAAATGATAGGCTTGAATGATATGTATTATTTATTTATTTAGTTATTTATTTAGTTATTTATTTAACTTGAGATTGCGTGTTTGAAATGATAGAACCCGGATTTTCTTTGTAAATTACTGATTGAAATGATATATTATCCGTACCACTTGACCTAGGGTACAAAATATTATACAGACCCGTGGTTATATATATATTTATTTTTTTGGAAAACTTAAGTATTTTAAATTTGTATATTTTATTATTTTGATTTGAATTGAATTGAATTAAAATGATTTTTTGTGATTTTATATAAGTTAAATATATATAAATAAACAAATTGTTAAGTTGGAATTAGAATAAAAATTTAATTTGGAATTTAATTTTGTAAAGGAATGAAATATAAGTTAATTAAATAAAATAAAATATATATTTGATATAAATTGAATTTAAATTATAATTAAGGTGTTATTTAAATTTTGTATAAAATAAATGCTAAATAAAATAATTACATGAAATAAAATTTTGAATGTTACTAAACTTAGGAGAAGTGAAGTTTAGTTTAAGAAAAAGGGTAGGTTAAGAAATAAATTGAAAATATTTATATTTTGGAATGGTAATTAAACTTAATTATTAAGTTAAATTTGAATGCGAAGAATAGAAATTTTTGTATTTGACTTTAATAAGTGAAGACTTAAGAAGTTGATAATTATTTATGAAATTTACCTTATATAAATCATAAATTTTGAGTAATTTAAATGACTATTTTAAAGGGGGAAATATGATTTTATAAGTTAAATTGGTTAAATTGAAATTTAATTATTTATAAATTTATATTAAAGTCTGGAATTTAATTTACTTAAAATCTGTTGTAAGGGATATTACCGCACTTTGTAAGTGCCGTAGTTGATGTAAATGAACAAAAGGTTAAAATCAATTAAAGGCTATTGCAATACTTGGTAAGTGTTGCGATTGCGAAATTTAAAACTAAACCTGAATAAATAAAAGGGCTGCAGTAGAAATTGTTAAGTGTTGTCGTTGGCTAAAATGAGATTTTTGAATATTTGATTTGAAAATATAATAACTTCACTTTTGAATATTAAAATGAAGTATTTTGATTTAAATAAAACTATTTTTGAAATTTATAACCACGGGTAATGATAACGAAAGGTTGACAAAGAGACCGGGATCGGATATGGGCATACTCTCTGTCGATACCGAAAACCACTTTGACAACCGTGTACGCGGTGGAGATTCCTGAATGAAGTAGAATGGTGTGACGTTCTATTGAGGTATGTACGTGGACCCGACTCCCGTGAGTTGGCATAAGGTGGCTAAAATAGGATCGATCGACGGGTTAAGGAGGTAACACCTCTTGTCAAACGCACATTTTCGTATGCCATTCTATTACTTCGTGATTGTTTGGTGTGCACCTTTGATTTGGGAGTGTTGTTCGAGGTGGGCGGTAGTAGCTGCTACACGCTACCACCAGTCCGGAAGCGTAATAGGTATATCTACCCTGACATTGCCTAGTTGTGCCATGTCACCTACCCTAGCGAGCCTTATACTCACCTACCCTAGCGAGCCTTATACGATTTTGGTTTTGTCCCATACCTATGGAGTGCCCTCTGACAACGCCCAGTACGAGGAAGATTGCGGTACTGTATAAACTATGGGAATATATTATGTGTTAAGGGCTATATGGTAACCCCTTAACGCTATTTAAAAGTAAGTTTATTTTACTATAGACACTATTATAATAGCGAAATATTACTACATAGTAAATAGTTTAACGGATCCTTAGAGGATGGGCGGTCCCAAGCATCCTTTAGGTTACTTGATTTTATATTATAGTTCACTTGAATTAGCTTACGCTGTATAAGTATATATGTCCTGACTCGAGTGTTTGTGTTTATTTCTTACGCTCGGGTCAGCCTGAGTATTAGTTCGTACTTTTTTCCCCGGAGCTAGGACTGTTGGAGATCACCGCATCGAGCTGGTGTCCTAATTTCTGTTGTTCTTATCTTAGCTTATGAAATCAAGACAATTGAATATTGAGATTTTCTGTGGTTGTTTCAAACTATATTTGGTTTTAAAACTATGTAATTTTGTACTTATTTTGAGACTATGTGATAGTGGCTTCATGAACCACTAAGTTATCTCTACTTCCGCTGCATTACTTACTCCGTGTCTGTGACCTGTGATTATTTATTTACTGTATATTCTGAGATTTGCCAAATTTTATTTACAAAGCGGTATTTTGAACAATTCAAGTCCGACATGTGCGGATGCGAATGGTTGAAAATACTGGGTCGTTACATCTTGGTATCAGGGCTTTGGCTCTAGGCAAAACTTAGCATGTATGGTAAATTTGATTTACAGAATCACTTTCACTTGAGCTTGAATTTCTTCCTTTTGATTCGATTTCCTTCGAATTTTGGAACGTTTCCTACGGTTCCAAAGTTCATTCATGTCCCTCACTACTCATCTTCTTTCGATTTTGGAGTATCTCATAACTCCACTTTGGATGATCTTTATAGTGAATTGGCGGTCTTGCCAATATTCTAATAAAGGGGGTGAAACTCCTTTACAATTAGCTTTGATTCACCAGAGATTTATGTTTATCCTCGGTTTAGGTGCTAGTATCTTTGGTTATTCCGAACTCTATCTCTTCAGATCGAATGTAGATTTACGCTAGAAAATCCACATCGATCTTATTCTTTAAGTCACGGTTGACCCGATTAGGGTTGCCCACGAATTATATAAACTTATCCAGTTTCTTATTCTGTTATTTAATCATCGGATCTTCTGATTCCAACTTACCTTTAAACCAACATTCTCTTTGATTTGAGTCCATCAAATTTGAATCTCTATACTTGTTTTGAAAATTTTATTCCTATATTTTGAAAAAAAATCTAATATTATATATAAGTATGATTTTCAGAATTTTTATAATTAATTTAACTAGTTGTCAAGAGATGATAGTCTTTGATTTTATTTATGGTTTTGTAAACCATGGGTTTTGTCTCATATAAATAAGTGAACTATAAACAATGGTTATAAATTAATTTGGAAACAGAAATGGATTTAAAACAAGAACTTGAGAATTCAATTTCCGATGGTTTCAAACCTTGTGTTTAAATTTTTAAAAGGATATATTATTTAAATTATTTTTGAATAGAAATTTGTTTGCGAAGAATTTTAAAGGTTTAAAAATCAATGCTCTTCTCATTGTCGCTGGGAAATTATTTGGTGATGACTGTAGCATCATCGACATTCATTTTCGAGTTTCGAAGTGAAGAGATCATTTTATAGTCTGGCTATAGTGTTACGTTGAGAAATTTAATTGATTTGAATCTCTAAAATATGATTTGATTTATAATATATAGATATATGATTTAAATTTGATTTGACATATTATGTACATATATTTATTTATCTTAAATGGTTTGAAGGGAATCAGAAATTTAATTCTTAAATTTTATCTTGAAGAATAATTTCAATTATAAAAAGAAAATCAAAATTTTGAATAAATGATTCAAACATGAGATAATTGAATTTGAAAGTTTAATTTGTATAATACTCAATTGCATTTCAATATAACTTACCTTGATTTTCAGAAGTTAACAATGTAATTGGATATTATATAATATAAAAAGATTTTATAAATAAAATTTGAGTGGTTATAATAAATGTTATACACTTAAAATCTAGTTATAAAAAGATTAACAGAGGTAAATAGAATAAAAGGGTAATGGAATAATTTACAATATAAAATGATGTTAAAGGAACTAAGAATAAATTAAGCAGTTGTAATAATTGTAAACATATTTAACATAGATGATAAAAATATATTGAGAGAAATACATTTAATTATAATTAGGAATAAAGAAGAAATTAATTTATTGAACACATTTTTGAGTATAACAAATAATTTTCAAACTTATTATTTTAGAAATTTTTATTTTAAGATAATTGGAAGATGATGTAATGAAATTTGAAATAGTTAAATTTAACTTAGGTGAAATTAAATAGATGAAATCAATTTTTAATTTAAAATTGAATTTGAATGGTTTAGATTAATGATTCTATTTTGAGTTTCAATTTAGTTTTCTTTTAGGTTGTTTCTATTCCCCGACCTTCTTCCTTTACGAGGACAAAATGTTTTGAGTGGGGGAGAGTGTAACGACGCATAAATTTTTAATAATTAAAATTGTTAAATTGATAAAATTATGATAATATAATATGAAGAAAAATAAACTTTGTAATAAAATAAGGAAGGAATGTTAAAATGGAAATGTATATTTTATTCATAAGGTAATATAAAAGAATGAAACTTATCAAAATGAATTTATTTGAGGATTCAATCATAATAAATGTACACATTTAACAAATTCAATATAATTAAGAACAACTGTTAATACAAAGGAAAGAAATTAATTAAATCCAGCAGGTCATTGCTTGATTTCTTGCCTTTTTCTACATGGCCTCTTTATTTCTTGCTTTAGCCATACAAACTCTTTTTCTAGACATGTATTTCTCATTTGCAAATCATGTATAAGATTTTTATTTCTCATTTCAAAACTCCTCATTTTCATTCGCATTTAAGAATAAAATAAATATATGTTTCTTTCTCCTTAACTTATGCCTTTTCTGTTTCTTCGCATGTACTCTCACTTTGCTTGCCATCCAAACCATCATGTATCAATCCAAAAATTTCAATAAATGTTTTATTTATTTAGTTTATATAATTCTATTATTTAAAATATAAATTTTGGCGTGGATTAGAATTCCACACATGAATTTATAGAATATTTTCTGGAAATGTGAATTTTACAATATGGTCAAACTTTGATTTTTAAATTTAAAAATATAAAAGTTTGAAAATTTGAATTTTATCTTTTATTTTGAAAGTAAATAAAATTTTAAGAATACTGCTTTTCGTTTTGTTGAAATCTGATTTATAGTGTGAAGGTTATGCCTTTTAACTATTGTGTGTTATTTGCTGTATTTAACAAAATTATTTACTTTAAATTATATAAACAATATTTCATTTGGTCATATAATGTTCCAATTTATGTTTTCAGGGGTAAAATAACTTGTTTTGTATATATTTTTGTTTTAAAATATTTTTAAAAGAGTAATTGACATTCTCCGGTGTCAGTAGTATTTTGTTTACAATTTCTAATTTCCAACTTCAATTAATTTAAGAAGTTCTTTATTTATTTTTGTATTTTTCTTAAGAACTTATTTTATTCCCATTCTCACTTTATTTTGTTTCTCAAATATTTATTTTAAACCATTTTCAAGAAGAGTTGTAATTTCCCAAAGTTAAGTCGATTATGTTTGCAATTTTCATAAGCTAGTTTCAATAAATTAAGCTATTTTCTTTATTTATCTTTCTATTTTCGTAAAATATAATTATTTATTTTGTTTTTCACTTTATTTCAGTTTTTTTTGTTGTATTCACTGATTTTTTATTTTTTTTGAAGTGTGGTAGAAATTTGTCCAAATCTTTTAATTTAACTGAATATATTCGTACAACATTTTTATTCCACTTTTGTTTCTTTTAAAAAAAATTGGTTATATACCTTTTTAAATTAAGTAATTAAAACTGGGTAAAGAAAATAAATTCTAAGTACATACATCAGTTCATAGTTAATGATAAATGAATCAAATGGATGTAAACAAATTAAAATTCAAATTGAGTAATAAATAGTGTATAAATAAAGCTGTTAATTACGCGTTTAAAATGGCGCGTTATTTTATGAAATATTTTAGCGTGTATTTACTAAATAAATAAGATAAACGTATAAATTTAAATAAGTTACTTCTGTTGCAAATTGGGCGTATGTTTGATTTTATTATTGCATCTTTAGTACGCATTCTTAAAATTCTTACTTTGGCTATAAATAATTAAATTAATCAGTAGACGTGCAATTTTGAGTAGGAAAGGAATAAATTCCCTAGCCATTCAAATTCGTTTAAAAAGCTTGCACTAAATTCACGTTAAAATTTACACACTTTTCTTTTGCTTCAATCGTTTTAAATTGGCATAGAATCTTTGAATGACTATAACGTTCAGATATCATTATTTCTTGCGTTCTTTATCAACGCAATTACCTCCTATAAAATCAAACATCACACAAAAATTTCCCAACTGTTTATAACTTTATTTCTTGCAGTTTCCTTTCCTCAATCAATGCGTGGTCCCACTTTATCATTTTTTTTCTTGTGTTTTAACACAATACTTCTGTGTAGGTTATAAAACCTTCTTTCCCTGTTGAATACTAAAACACATTCAAAAATTTGAAGTTTAAATCATTGCCTAAATTTTTAAATAAAAGATAAGATTTCTAAAATTTTGAATTTGGTTAAAGATTAACTCTAATTGAAATTTTAAAATTCTAAATTCTAATTTCAAATCTTTTATATAAAATATATATATACAATACTTATTTTGCGGTTGTTTTACTGATATTGGTTGTATACTTTTTAAAGTAAGCAATAAATATTGTGAAAAGGGAATAAATTTACATTTTCTTTTATACGTATATACATCAGTTTATTTGTTAAATTTTAAGTAAATCAAACCAATGTAAACAAATCAAAAGTTAATTAAGTAATAAATTTTAAAATTAATAGAATGTAAATAGGCTATTTAATTTCACGTTTAATTTCGTACGTTTATATCCGTTTTTTTAATTTACTTGGCATATATTCTTTGAACGTATATCTTACTAAAAATAAATAAGAAACGAATAGTTTTTAATTAGGTTACTAGGGTCAATTATTTGAGCGTACGTTCCAATTAAAATTTTGCATCTATTACGCGCTCATAAATTTCATACCTTAGCTAATAAAATCAAATCAGTAGCCGTGATTTTTAGAAGAAAATTTTTGACCATGCTTACCATTCACGTGGGAAAATTTATTCCACTTTCTTTTGCTTTATTGTTTTAAATGGTATAAAACCTTTGATTGCACTGAACCGTTCCAAAATCAATTTTTTCTTGCCGTTTCTTCCACTAATCAATGCATACCATTCAAAACAAAAAAATATTTTTGCCACTTTATTCCCCTTAATTTACGCAACCCTCTTTATAAATTAAAAGCCACGTTTCAAATTTCTTACCTCGTCTTTTAGCCTTCATCTTTCTTCTTTTGCGTGAGCGCTTCATCAGGTAAATGGCCGCACCTTGTTCTTCTTTCTTTTACTATATTTTTTATCTTTTTTTCCTTTCTGTTTCATGTGTCCCATTTGTTCACTGCAAAATACTCGGCCCTTCCTTTGCACGACTCCCCCGCCATCACAACTGCAGCCACTACCACATCACCGAGCACTGCCGAGCATCTCTGATGCAGTTTAGCCAAACACTTGAATATATATTTTTCGTCACCTGTATAAAAGGATATCACAGCATACCTCTTCCTTGATTTGAGTTTAGGCACGCAATTCAGTTTGAAAAAAATATAGGCATGCACCACCATGTATTTTATCACAACCTCTTACCTAAAAGAAAATTCCCTTACTGTGCGTGCATGCATGCATTTTAAAACGTGAACGTGGACAAGGAAGAGTATGCGGGAAGTTGGGGAGTCGTAGGTTGGAGTGGCCGAGTCACTTATAGTTTTATCATTTGTTTATTCAATTTGTGTACTTGAGCCATTTGGGTTAAAGTTTTGATATCACTTGTTCCAGCTTTTATTTTTCAGCCTTGATATAATCGTATTTGAATTTTTCGTACTGAGTTACGTTTTGTTTCCAGAAATTGAATCTGATCATCGCCTCCGCTGAGTTTTGATCGCGCCTTCTGTACGCTGTTCCGGTGTGGTTATCGTAGTTTTGAATCTAAATCTTCAGCTTCGTAAAGGTGAGTATTCTCACCAGACAAACATACTTATAGATCTGTAAATTAATAAAAAGTGTAATTGCAGAATTGTTATATTTTATTTTACTTGCCTGTGATATAAATTTATGATGTTAAAAACCCTGTTATTAAATTGACACATCATCAGTTATATTATATACTGTTATATTTATACTGTTACTGTTTATTTATTTACTATTATCACACTGCAAGTTCCCTATAGAATAGAATCGTCGGGCTGAAATGATAGGCCTGAATGATATGTATTATTTATTTATTTAGTTATTTATTTAACTTGGGATTGCAGGTTTGAAATGATATAACCCGTATTTTCTTTGTAAATTACGGATTGAAATGATATATTATCCGTACCACTTGACCTAGGGTAGAAAATATTATACAGACCCGTGGTTATATATAAATATATATATATATATATATATATATATATGGAAAATTTAAGTATTTTAAATTTGTATATTTTATTATTTTGATTTGAGTTGAATTAAAATGATTTTTTGTGATTTTATATAAGTTAAATATATATAAATAAACAAATGGTTAATTTGGAATTAGAATAAAAATTTAATTTGGAATTTAATTTTGTAAAGGAATGAAATTTAAGTTAATTAAATAAAATAAAATATATTGGACATAAATTGAATTTAAATGATAAATAAGGTGTTATTTAAATTTTCTATAAAATAAATGGTAAATAAAATAATTACATAAAATAAAATTTTGAATGTAACTAAACTTAGGAGAAGTGAAGTTTAGTTTAAGAAAAAGGGTAAGTTAAGACATAAATTGAAAATATTTTTATTTTGGAATGATAATTAAACTTAATTATTAAGTTAAATTTGAATGCGAAGTATAGAAATTTTTGTATTCGACTTTAATAAGTGAAGACTTAAGAAGTTGATATTTATTTGTGAAATTTCCCTTATATAAATCATAAATTTTGAGTAATTTAAATGACTATTTTAAAGGGGGAAATATGATTTTATAATTTAAATTGGTTGAATTAAAGTTTAATTATTTGTAATTTATATTAAAGTTTGGAATTTAATTTACTTAAAATATGTTGTAAGGGATATTACCGCACTTTATAAGTGTCGTAGTTGATGCAAATGAACAAAAAGTTAAAATCAATTAAAGGCTATTGTAGTACTTGGTAAGTGCTGCGATTGCGAAATTTAAAACTAAAGCTGAATAAATAAAAGGGCTACAGTAGCACTTGTTAAGTGTTGCCGTTGGCAGAAATGAGATTTTTGAATATTTGATTTGAAAATATAATAATTTAACTTTTGAAAGTTAAAACGAAGTATTTTATTTAAATCTAAACTATTTTTGAAATTTATAAACATGGGTAATAATAACGATTGGTTAGCAAAGAAACCGGGATCGGATATGGGCATACTCTCGGTCGATATCGAAAACCACTTTGACAACCGTGTACGCGGTGGAGATTCCAGAATGTAGTAGAATGGTGGTGATGTTCCATTTGTTAGGAACTGAGTTGATGATGTTTTGATGACAACAACCTTATATAGTTATTATACTTTACTTTATAAAATATATACTAACATTTTCATATATATATATATATATATATATATATATATATATATATATATATATATGAAGTATATGCAGGTATTATCGAAGACTGATCAGTGTAAAGACTCAAGCATCAAGATGAAGATTAGAGATTCAAGATTCAAGACTCTAGAGAATCAAGATTTCAAGATCTCAAGATAAGTGTCTAGTATTTTGTTAAAACTTCATAATAGCACTCTCATCTTTCTTCCAATTTTCTTTTGGGATGGAACCCAATTTCTATCGAAACCAGTGGCTTACAAACCCACGACAAGTGGCTTACAAACCTACGACAAGTGGCTTACAAACCCACGAAAATCAAAATCATTTAAACTACTTTGTACAAGTTCTCGAGTCCTATGGAGGAGCTCTATAGGAAGGTTCTTACAATTTCAGTTTGAATAGATTTTCCAAAATGTTTTTAAATCTATTTTCAAAATGTTTTAGCTTTCAAAATCATGTTTTCAAAAATGTTTTCAAACATTGTTTTAGCCTTGAAATATTCCTCCATTCTGATTTTAAAAACTTCTATTTTTAAAACATCAAAACTTATTCTAATTTTAAATATTACTTATATAATTGACGGTCTATATCAATTATATATATATATATATTTAAAATAACGTTCTATATTCATTCTCTATCTCAAAATATTGTTTAAACACTTTATTTTGCTTCAGAGAAGTTTCAACTTGTTTTAAATTCAAATGCTTTTACAAAAAAACATCTCTACAATTTTGAACTGAGGGATGTCGACATATGGGGATACCCCATGTCGACATGGTGACAGTTGGATTCAAAATTCAAATTTCAAAAGAAGTGTCCATTCGTTCAAAAACCTTTCGCCTATGGTTATGACTGTTGTGCATCTATATAAAGGCTTCCAAAACGAATTTTTTTAACTAACTACTTTCTTATTTTCTTTACTCTTTCTTCTCCATCATTCCATATCCATAAAACTTCATATTTTCAAGATCGTGCCATCATTCTGCCAAACTCTCAATAGGAAATCGTTTAGATACTCTCTCTATTTGATTCTCCATCATTCTACTAAAGATCAAAGTGCTATTCATAGTTATAGGATCAATTTGTATTCAAAAAGTCCATAGAGTCTATCCATTCAAAAGGATTGTTATTAGAAAGTATTAGGGTGATCTTATGTCCCGTAAGTCAAGAGAGTTTACCCTAGACTCGGAGATAGGAGGGTTCCTCAAGGCCTTAGAAATTGAGGGTTGTAATTTGGATATTGGCTTATAAAAATCTGTACAAGGATATTGCCTTGGTGCAGGACTGGATGTAGGAGGATTCCGAACCAGTATAAAATCCGGTGTGTTCTTTCCTTTTACTTGCTTTATTTTACTATTTGCATTTGTTATATGTTCTGTGATCATTCTGTGTTAGAATTCTGTTTAGATTTGTGTTGAAAGTTTTAATTTAGTCATATAGTTCATATATTCTTTAAAACACTATTCACCCCCCCTCTAGCGTTATTTCTGCCTTAAGATCCTTAATCCGCATCCTCAACAATTGGTATCAGAGCATTGGTTTTCATTGTTTTCATAATCTGAAACTTGAAAAATATAAAAATGGAATTTTGGGAAAAATGTGTTAAAACTGTTTTGAATATATGCATTTCATCAAAGTTTCATAAGTCTGCATATAGTTATTTTGAAAAATCAAGTTATCTACCGAATTGGTGTGTTATGCAGGAACAGACATGTTATATGGCTTTTGACGAATCAACACCCAATGGACAAACTGTGCAAATTGAGAAAGATAAATGGATACTTGATAGTGGTTGTGTTAAGGCACATGACTTGAAATCCCAAGATACTCAAGGACATTACTTATCAAGATGGTGGATTAGTCAATTTTGGTGACAACTCTAAAGGATATGTGGTTGGCGTCGGCAATGTCGGTAACTCTAAAACTTTACTTATTTCTGATGTTTTATTAGTTAGGAATTTAAAACATAATCTGCTTAGTATAAGTCAACTTTGCGATAAAGGTTTTAAAATTAACTTTGGAAAAGATAAATGTTACATTGAAGATGATAAGTCTAATATAATTTTTGAATGTATTAGGAAGAAAAATATTTATATCCTTAGTATGAAAATTTCAAATGATAACCTATGTCTTTTGGCTAATACAAGTGGCCCTTGGATTTGGCATAAAAGATTTGGCCATTTGAATTTCAAATTATTATCTAGGCTATCAAAACTTGACTTAGTTAGAGGTCTACCCAAGTTAAACTTTAAAGTAGATAGTATTTGTGATGCTTGTCAATTAGGAAAACTTAAGAAAAGTTCATTTAAATTAAAAGATGCTATTTCTACCTCTAGTCCTCTAGAATTACTTCATTTAGATTTATTTGGTCCATCTCAAGTTCAATCAATTAACCATAGTAAATATGTTTTTGTTATAGTAGATGATTATTCAAGATATACTTGGACAATCTTTTTAAAACATAAAAGTGATGCTTTTGAAATATTTAAAAACTTTTCTAAAAGAATTCAAAAACAACATTCTTTCAAAATTAAAACTATTCGAAGTGATCACGGTGGTGAATTTGAAAATGAAAATTTTGAGAATTTATGTACTCAAAAGGGAATTACTCACAACTTTTCATCTCCAAGAACTCCACAACAAAACGGAGTAGTAGAACGTAAGAATAGAATGATTCAAGAGTGTGCTCGTACAATGCTTTCTAATATTAATTTACCTAAATATTTTTGGGCTGAAGCAGTTGCTACAGCTTGATATATATTAAATAAAATTTTAGTTAGACCATTAACAAATAAAACTCCATATGAATTACTTTATAATAAGAAACCTATAGTTGCTTATTTCAAAGTCTTTGGGAGTAAATGTTTTATACTTAATACAAAAGATAATTTAGATAAATTTGAACCAAAAGCTGATAAAGGATTCTTTATTGGTTATTCTAATAGAAGCAAAGCATTTAGAGTTTTTAATTTAAAAACTAATACTATTGAAGAAACTATGCATGTATCTTTTGATGAAAATCTTAAAGATATTGTACAAATAGACGAGGAAGAAGATTTTATAAATTTAAATCAATCTAATGAAACTATTAGTGAAATAAATCAACCTAATAAGAGAATTAAAATATCAAAAGATCGTCCTATAGAAAATGTTTTAGGAAATATTGAATCTGTAGTAAGAATTAGAAATCAATTAAGTAGTATGAGTAATGTGGCCTTTATATCAACAATTGAACCTAAAAATCCAAAGGAAGCATCGTCTGATGATTCATGGATTCTTGCTATGCAAGAAGAATTGAATCAATTTACCAGAAATGATGTATGGGAACTTGTTCCTAAACCTGAGGATAAAAGTATAATTGGAACTAAATGGGTTTATAAAAATAAAATGAATGAACTCGGTGAGGTCGTAAGAAATAAAGCTCGTTTAGTCGCGCAAGGTTATTGTCAAGAAGAAGGAATTGACTATGATGAAACCTTTGCCCCCGTAGCAAGATTAGAAGCTATAATAATTCTACTTGCTTTCGCTAATTATAATAATTTCAAATTATATCAAATGGATGTTAAAAGTGCTTTTCTAAACGGTTTTGTAAAAGAAGATGTTTATGTTGAACAACCTCCACTTTTTGAAGATAATAAATTTCCAAACCATGTACACAAGTTAAAGAAAGCTCTTTATGGTCTAAAGCAAGCTCCTAGAGCCTGGTATGAAAGACTAAGATCTTATTTACTTCAATCTAGTTTTGAAATTGGTAAAGTAGATACAACACTTTTTATTAAAAGAAATGATCAAGATATTCATCTGGTTCAAATATATGTAGATGATATAATCTTTGGATCAACTAATAACATAATGAATAAAGAATTTTCAGATATAATGACTATAGAATTTGAAATGAGTCACATGGGAGAATTAAGTTTCTTCTTAGGGCTTCAAATTAAACAACTAGAAAATGGAATCTTCATAAGTCAAGAAAAATATGCTAAAGACTTAATCAATAAATTTGGTTTAAGCACCTCTGGTGGGAAACCAACTCCAATGTCAACAAATGTAGGTTTAAGTAAAGAAGATAAATCAAAAGATATTGATCAAACTTTATATAGGGGAATGATTGGTTCGCTACTCTATATAAAAGCGGGTCGTCCTGATATTATGCATAGTGTTTGTCTTTGTGCAAGACACCAATCACAACCTAAAGAAACTCACTTAAAAGCTATTAAAAAAATTTTAAGATATGTAAAATACACTTTAGATTATGGTTTATTTTATCCTAAAAATAATACTTTTGATTTAATATCATATTGTGATGCTGATTATGCTGGTTGTAAATCAGACCGAAAGAGTACAAGTGGAACTTGTCACTTTCTAGGACATTCACTGGTTTCCTGGTTCAGCAAGAAATAAAATACTGTTTCCTTGTCAACAACTAAAGCAGAGTATATATCTGCTGCTCTGGCCTGTTCACAAGTCATATATATGCAACAAACTTTAAAAGATTTTGGAATTAACATAAGCAAATCACCAATATATTGTGATAATACTAGTGCAATAAATCTATCTAAAAATCCAACTCATCATGCTAGAACTAAACATATTGATATAAGACATCATTTTCTTAGAGATGATATAACTAAAGAAATAATAACTCTAGATTATATAAATACTGAAAAAAATTGCTGATATATTAACTAAACCGTTAACCGAACAGAATTTTACTAAATTTAGAAGAGAATTAGGTATTTGATCAAAATCTGAAATATAAAATAATATAATATAATAATCAATAAAAATTCAAAATAAAAATTACACTTTTTTCTGAAAGACATGTCGACATGCCCCATCCCCTGATGTCGACATACCCAACAAAAATTTGAAAATAGAATTTCCCTCCAAAGTTAGTTATTTGGTTATTTATCTATTTATTTCGTTTTCTCTCCTCTTTCTTCACTATATTTTCTGTAAATAACTTCTGAAACAATAAAATAATGGCCTCCTCTTCTACTAATCAACCCACTTCACCCATATCTCCTCATTCTGGTCCATTTCAACGATCTACGCACGCTCGAGTGATCAAATTACAAGAGAAGATGAAAGATATCCTTCAATTGTTGACTGAAATTCAAGTAAGTCAACTTAGGATGGCTAGAGAACAACAAAGGCAAGGGAATATTATTAGGAATGTACAAAAATTCCTTATGGATAACCGTACAAATCATATTAATATTGAAGACTCTTCACAAGCCATGGAATAAGAGGAAGAAGAACCTATGGAAGAGCCACAAGAAGGCCAAGAGGAAGATCAACCTTTTCCTCAACCCAAAGTCCCTACAAATGAGGACGAGAGCGTTATTTGCGTTGGTGAGATCCATGTTGATACTAATGGAAACATAATTGAACAACGTGGAAGCATTTGTCTCCACTACCCCAATTGTTCGATTCATAAGTCTCCTATAGTTAAGGATCGCCATTAAAGCGTACCTTCATTTTATTCTTTGTTTTAAATTGTTTTGTTTGTTCGTGTTTAAGTATGTTCTTATATATGTTGTAATAACTAAAATGTGTTCACTTATACTCATTGTTTCATGCTTGTTCTATACATATTATTTGTTCATACTAATCATTCTTGAATTCTTAAGTAGTTAATAGTTTTTGTTGATGACAAAGGGGGAGAAAGTTATAAAAATATATGCTTGGTGTAAGGGGAGTCATGGAATAAAGGGGAGTTGTAGTTTTAAGAAGAAGTCACGGAGTAAGGGGGAGTTATGGAGAGTTATGGTATGGTAAGAATATTTTATAAATAAAGGTTGTCATCATCAAAAAGGGGGAGACTGTTAGGAACTGAGTTGATGATGTTTTGATCACAACAACCTTATATAGTTATTATACTTTACTTTATAAAATATATACTAACATTTTCATATAGATATATATATATATATATATATATATATATATATATATATATATGTATATGTATATAGGAAGTATATGCGGGTATTATCGAAGACTGATCAGTATAAAGACTAAAGCATCAAGATGAAGATTAGAGATTCAAGATTCAAGACTCTAGAGAATCAAAATTTCAAGATCTCAAGATAAGTGTCTAGTATTTTGTTAAAACTTCATAATAGCACTCTCATCTTTCTTCCAATTTTCTTTTGGGATGGAACCCAATTTCTATCGAAACCAGTGGCTTACAAACCCACGACAAGTAGCTTACAAACCTATGACAAGTGGCTTACAAACGCACGAAAATCAAAATCAATTAAACTACTTTGTTCAAGTTCTCAAGTCATATGGAGGAGCTCTGTAGGAAGGTTCTTGCAATTTCAGTTTGAATAGATTTTTCAAAATGTTTTTAAATCTGTTTTCAAAATGTTTTAGCTTTCAAAATCATGTTTTCAAAAATGTTTTCCAACTTTGTTTTAGCCTTGAAATATTCCTCCATTCTGATTTTAAAAACTTCTATTTTTAAAACATCAAAACATATTCTGATTTTAAATATTACTTATATAATTGACGGTCTATATCAGTTATATATATATATATATATATATATATATATATATTTAATATAATGTTTTATATTCATTCTCTATCTCAAAATATTGTTTAAACACTTTATTTTTCTTCAGAGAAGTTTCAACTTGTTTTAAATTCAAATGCTTTTACAAAACAACATCTCTACAATTTTGAACTGAGGGATGTCGACATATGGGGATACCCCATGCCGACATGGTGACAGTTGGATTCAAAATTCAAATTTCAAAAGAAGTGTCCATTCGTTCAAAAACCTTTCGCCAATGGTTATGACTGTTGTGCATCTATATAAAGGCTTCCAAAATGAATTTTTTTAACTAACTACTTTCTTATTTTCTTCACTCTTTCTTCTCCACCATTCCATATCCATTAAACTTCGTATTTTCAAGATCGTGCCATCATTCTGCCAAACTCCCAATAGGAAATCATTTAGATACTGTCTCTATTTGATTCTCCATCATTCTACTAAAGATCAAAGTGCTATTCAGAGTTATAGGATCAATTTGTATTCAAAAAGTCCATAGAGTCTATCCATTCAAAAGGATTGTTATCAGAAAGTATTAGGGTGATCTTGTGTCCCGTAAATCAAGAGAGTTTACCCCAGACTCAGATATAGGAGGGTTCCTCAAGGCCTTAGAAATTGGGGGTTGTAATTTGGATATTGGCTTATAAAAATCTGTACAAGGATATTGCCTTGGTGCAGGACTGGATGTCGGAGGATTCCGAACCAGTATAAAATCCGGTGTGTTCTTTCCTTTTACTTGCTTTACTTTACTATTTGCATTTGTTATATGTTTTGTGATCATTCTGTGTTAGAATTCTGTTTAGATTTGTGTTGAAAGTTTTAATTTAGTCATATAGTTCATATATTCTTTAAAACACTATTCACCCCCCTCTAGTGTTATTTGTGCCTTAATATCCTTAATCCGCATCCTCAACACTATTGAGGTATGTACGTGGACCCGACTCCCGTGAGTTGGCATAAGGTGGCTAAAACAGGAGCGATCGACGGGCTAAGGAGCGATCGACGCACTTCTTCGTATGCCATTCTATTACTTTGTGATTGTTTGGTGCGCACCTTTGATTTGGGAGTATTGTTCGAGGTGGGCAGTAGTAGCTGCTACGTGCTACCACCGGTCCGGAAGCATAATTGGTATATCTACCTTGGCATTGCCTAGTTGTGTCGTTTCACCTACCCTAGCTTGCCTTATACGATTTCGATTTTGTACCATACCTATGGAGTGCCCTTTGACGACGCCCAGTACGGGGGAGATTACGGTACTGTATAGATTATGGGAATATATTATGTGTTAAGGGCTATATGGGTAACCCCTTAACGCTATTTAAAGGTAATTTTATTTTACTATAGACACTATTATAATAGCGAAATATTACTACATAGTAAATAGTTTAACGGATCCTTAGAGGATGGGCGGTCCCAAGCATCCTTTAAGTTACTTGCTTTTGTATTATAGTTCACTTGAATTAGCTTACACTCTATAAGTATATATGTCCTGACTCGAGTTTGTGTTTATTTCTTACGCTCGGGTCAGCATGAGTATTAGTTCGGACTTCTTTCACTGGAGCTAGGACTGCTGGAGATCACCTCATCGAGCTGCTATCCTAATTTCTATTCAATTCGTATCTTAGCTTATAAAATCAAGACAATTGAATATTGAGATTTTCTGTGGTTGTTTCAAACTATATTTGGTTTTAAAACTATGTAATTTTGTACTTATTTTGAGACTATGTGATAGTGGCTTCATGAACCACTAAGTTATCTCTACTTCGCTGCATTTCTTACTCTCTGTCTATGACTGTGATTATTTATTTACTGTATGTTATGAGATTTGCCAAAATTTATTTACAATGCGGTATTTTGAATAATTCAAGTCCGATATGTGCGGATGCGAATGGTTGAAAATACCGGGTCATTATATTTTGGTATCAGAGCTTTGGCTCTAGGCAAAACTTAGCATGTGTGGTAAATTTGATTTACAGAATCACTTTCACTCGAGCTTGAATCTCTTCCTTTTGATTCGTTTCATTTGAATTTTGGAACGTTTCTAGCGGTTACAAAGTTCATTCATGTCCCTCACTAGTCATCTTCTTTCGATTTTGGATTATCCCACAAATCCACTTCGGATGATCTTTATTGTGAATTGGCGGTCTCGCCAATATTATAATAAAGTGGGCAAAATTTCTTTACAATTAGCATTGATTCACCAGAGATTTATATTTATCCTCGGTTTAGGTGCTAGTATCTTTGGTTATTCTGAACTATATCTTTCAGATGGAATGTAGATTTACCCCAAAAAATCAACATCGATCTTATTCTTTAAGTCACGGTTGACCAGTTTAAGGTTGCCTACGAATTATATAAACTTATCAAGTTCCTTATTCTGTTATTTAATCATCGGATCTTCTGATTCCAACTTACCTTTAAATCAACATTCTCTTTGATTTGAGAACATCAAATTTTAATCTCTATCCTTGTTTTGAAAAAAATTTCCTATATTTGGAAAAAAATCTAATATTATATATAAGTATAATTTTCAAAATTTTTATAATTAATTTAACTAGTTGTCAACAGATGATAGTCTTTTATTTTATTTATGGTTTTGTAAACCATGGGTTTTGTCTCATATAAATAAGTGAACCATAAACAATGGTTATAAATTAATTTGGAAATAGAAATAAATTTAAAACAAGAACTTGAGAATTCAATTTCTAATGGTTTCAAACCTTATGTTTAAAGTTTTAAAAGGATATATTATTTAAATTATTTTCGAATAGAAATTTGTTTCCAAAGAATTTTAAAGGTTTAAAAATCAACGCTCTTTTCATTGTCGCTGGGAAATAATTTGGTGATGATTGTAGCATCATCGACATTCATTTTCGAGTTTCGAAGTGAAGAGACCATTCTGTAGTCTGGCTACAATGTTACGTTGAGAAATTTAATTGATTTGAATCTCTAAAATATGACTTGATTTATAATATACAGATATATGATTTATATCTGATTTGACATATTATGTACATATATTTATTTATCTCTAAATGGTTTGAAGGGAATCAGAAATTTAATTCTTAAATTTTATCTTGAAGAATAATTTCAATTATAAAAAGAAAATCAAGATTTTTAATAAATGATTCAAACTTGAGATAATTGAATTTTAAAGTTTAATTTGTATAATACTCAATTGCATTTCAATATAGCTTACCTTGATTTTCTAAAGTTAACAATGTAATTGGATAATACACAATATAAAAAGATTTTATAAATAAAATTTGAGTGGTTATAATAAATGTTATACGCTTAAATTCTAGTTATAAAAAGATTAAGAGAGGTAGATAGAATAAAAGGGTAAATGATGTTAAAAGAACTAAGAATAAATTAAGCAGTTGTAATAAGTGTAAACATATTTAACATAGGTGATAAAAATATATTGAGATAAATACATTTAATTATAATTAGGAATAAAGAAGAAATTAATTTATTCAACACATTTTTGAGTATAACAAATAATTTTCAAACTTATGATTTTAGAAATTTTTATTTTAAGATAATTGGAAGAAGAAGTAATGAAATTTGAAATAGTTAAATTTAACTTAGGTGATAGATGAAATCAATTATTAATTTAAAATTGAATTTGTATGGTCTAGATTAATGATTCTATTTTGAGTTTCAATTTAGTTTTCTTTTTGGTTGTTTCTATTCCCCTACCTTCTTCCTTTTCGAGGACGAAAAGTTTTGAGTGGGGGAGAGTGTAATGACCCATAAATATTTAATAATTAAAATTGTTAAATTGATAAAATTATGGTAATTTAATATGAAGAAAAATAAACTTTGTAATAAAATAAGGAAGGAATGTTAAAGTGGAAATGCATATTTTATTCATAAGGTAATATAAAAGAATGAAACTTATCTGAATGAATTTATTTGAGCATTCAATCATAATAAATGTACACATTTAACAAATTGAATATAATTAAGAACAACTGTTAATACAAAGGAAAGAAATTAATTAAATCCAACAGGTCATTGCTTGATTTTTTGCCTTTTTCTACATGGCCTCTTTATTTCTTGCTTTAGCCATACAAACTTTTTTCCTAGCCATGTATTTCTCATTTGCAAGTCATGTACAAGAAGATTTATTTCTCATTTCAAATCTCCTCATTTTCATTTGCATTAAAGAATAAAACAAATATACGTTTCTTTCTTCTTAACTTATGCCTTTTCTGTTTCTTAGCTTGTACTCTCACTTTGCTTGCCATCCAAACCATCTATATATCAATATAAAAAATCTAATAAATGTTTTATTTATTTAATTTATGTAATTTTGTTATTTAAAATATAAATTTTGGCGTGGATTAGAATTCCACACACGAATTAATAGAATAGTTTCTGGAAATGTGAATTTTGTCAATATGGTCAAACTTTGACTTTTAAACTTAAAATTTTAAAAGTTTGAAAATTTGAATTCTATCTTTTATTTTTAAAGTAAATAAATTTTTACGAATACTGCTTTTCGTTTCGTTGAAATCTGATTTATAATGTGAAAGTTATGACTTTTTAACTATTGTTGTAATTTGTTGTATTTAACAAAATTGTTTACTTTAAATTATATAAACAATATTTCATTTGGTCATGTAATGTTCTAATTTATGTATTCAGGGGTAAAATAACTTATTTTGTATATATTTTGGTTTTAAAACATTTTTAAAAGTGTAATTGACATTCTCCAGTGTCATTTGTATTTTGTTTACAATTTCTAATCTCCAACTTCAATTAATTTAAGAAATTCTTTATTTATTTTTATATTTTTATTAATAACTTATTTTATTCTCATTCTCACTTTACTTTTTTCCAAAAGATTTTTTTTAAACCATTTTCAAGAAGGGTTGTAATTTTTCAAAGTTAAGTGGATTATGTTTGCAATTTTCTTAAGCAAGTTTCAATAAATTAAGCTATTTTCTTTATTTATCTTTAAGTTACTTGCTTTTATATTACAGTTCACTAAAATTAGCTTACATTATATAAGCATGTATGTCCTGACTCGAGTGTTTGTGTTTATTTCTTACGCTCGAGTCAGCCTTAGTATTAGTTCGGACTTCTTTCCCCGGAGCTAGGACTGCTGGAGATCACCTCATCGAGCTGTTGTCCTAATTTCTGTTCAGTTCTTATCTTAGCGTATGAAATCAAGAAAATTGAATATTGAGATTTTCTATGGTTGTTCAAACTATATTTGGTTTTAAAACTATGTAATTTTTTACTTATTTTAAGACTATGTGATAGTAGCTTCATGAACCACTAAGTTATCTCTACTTCCGCTGCATTTCTTACTCTGAGTTTGTGACCTGTGATTATTTATTTACCGTATATTATGAGATTTGCCAAATTTTATTTACAACGCAGTATTTTGAACAATTCAAGTTCAACATGTGCGGATGCGAATGGTTGAAAATACCGGGTCGTTACACTAGCCGAACCCGAGCAGGCAAGCTTCGTCCCCTCCACTGCCATCCACCATTCCCGAGCATCACCCAAGCCACGTCGACAGCTCGAACCCATACCAAGCTGAAGGCCTGCTCCACTTTCCTTCTCCCGCTCACCTTCCTCTCCGCTTTCTTCTGTCTTATTCTCTTCATATATGCCATGCTTCTCTATATTGAGCTAATACACACACACACACATATGATATAAGTTTATATACATAGTATGTTGCGTGCCCTCAGCTGGAAAGGAAACTATATATAAATATATTTATATATGTTTTAAACTCTTGATTTTAAGTATTACATATAAATATGTCAGTTCATATGTGTTACATATTAGAATAGTTACATATATAAATGTGACGACCGCCCATGACTCCCGCACGGAAAACAAGGGAATAGTGCGCTGAAAGTGTGCCAGGCAGCCATGAGTGACCGTCAAGGGTAAAATAAGCATCGCAGACTCTATCGTAAAACTCACAGCGCATGGATAAAATACAATAGAGAAATATAATACAGTGAAGCTCCCATAGAACAGAATATCATCATCTAATCATAATAGCTTTATACAAACATATGAATCATCCATACATCAAAGCCTCACTACATAACACTCAAACAAATACAGCAGAGGAACACCCAGTACATATAATATGAAATAATATGCAAAAGCCTCCTGCTCGTCTTCGTCATCATCAGCGTAGATCTCCAAGAACAGCACCTGTCACCTGCTACCTAGTCTGCCCATCCCAACATGGATGAACAGCCCAAGGTAATAAGAGGAGACATAAAACCTTGAGTCAGACAAAGTCTTAGTGAGCAGTAAATCAACTATCAAACATACCAAAAGAGCATAAGGGATAAAAGGAATAGGAACCAAACCATCCCACTCCACCTCGTTCTACAGTGATAGCCCCCAGACACACATTAAGGAGAAGCAAGCATAACATAGCAAGCAATTAAAGTAAAGCAATAATCACTCGAGTCAAGGTCGATGTTTTCCAAATACAAACCCCCAAGGCCTAAACCAAGATCAGATAAGCACCCGGAAAACACCGCTCTTGAGACCGAATGATGATACAACCAAACGTCCAAACATCCATGACTCTGGCTATCACTGTTATCATTGCCTTGATTTCACCGTTAGTTGAACGACCATCTGTCAAGGGCTAATGGTAACCTCGGTTCTAGACATAACTCCGCACGTCGTCACAGCCCGTGCCTAGGAATTTTCGCAACTACCCAAAGTACTAGCACGTCGTCGCAGCCCGTGCTTGGAACGTCGTCGCAGCCCGTTCCAACGTACTCTTGCTTTGAGCATGCTAGAACCTTCAACAACGATGAGATCTCAGCCTCCTAGTCATCCTCCTTGACGACTATTTTCATACTAGCTCAAGCGCCTCTCAAGCTAACCATTATCATCAACCCGGATCACATCACCGAGTTATCAACATAGCTTCGCACGTCGTCGCAGCCCGTGCTTGGAACGTCATTATGACCTCTCCCATCTCATCATCATGCTTTGCCTCCTCGCATCATGGAAAAGTCCATCTCAACATCATCTAATCCATACATATGAGCTTCAACATCCGCTTCATATGCCACAAGCAGCTTTCACCATTCAAGAGCCTTTCCATTTAGCTTTTGAATCATCATCAACCAACTTGATCAAATCAAGCTATATATCAACTAATCAATCAAATCAAACATTAATCCAAGCAACCAATCATTCAAACAAGATCTAAATAAACAATTACAATGATAATGGCAATTTCGTAAATAAATGAGCATAGATCTAACATACATGAATCATGGGTTTTTAGCATAGATCTAACAAATATAAATCATGGGTTTTGTCTCTTCAACTTGATAAATGAACTTGCATAAGTAAACATCTTCATAAGTAATGGATCTACACTTGGATCTAAGGAAAAATGCATAAAATCACTATCTACAACACTCCAACAAACCACCAATCCAATATACTCCTTTGGGTCCGCGTGAGAGATAACCACCACTCACCGAATCACCCAAACACTTCAAAAACTAATCACTTCAGATCTGGACAGCAAGGATTCAAGCTTGATTCGTCGAAATCTTGCTTGAAACGATGGAATCTAGCTTCGTTGGATGAAGATCTTCAACTTTGACTCTTGGATCTTCGATCTTGATCTTCGATCTTGGATGGATGTTGGAACTAGATTAGAGTGGAGAAAAGAAGATGAAGAAATGTTGTAGTCGAGCTCTCAAAATGGCAGCACTTCGTTGCTTCAAAATCCGGTGCCAAAAAGTGAAGAAATGGTCACGTATTTATAGGCTGGTCGACCCCTAACTCGGTCAGGTCCTAACTCGCTCGGAGTTAACTCGCCCGGTCTTAGGTCGTTGCCGACCTAAGAATCTCCCCGACCTAACTTAGGTCGCTGCCGACCTAACTCACCCCACACAAGGCCTATCCAACGACCTAAACAAAAGCGCGGGTTAACTAAGCCGCTTACACGATCTAACGGTCCCAAAGCTACGCAACCTAACACTAAGTCGCTCAAGCGACTTAACACACTGGGTTTTCACGACCTAAAACATAACGAGCTATCTATTCTACGACCTAACTAAGTCGCTAACGACTTACGACTTAGAAGGACCACTCGACCTAGCTTCCTTAACTCGGTCAGAACTACTAAGTCGCTAACTCGTTCACCACCAACTCGCTAACCCGGTATCTTCCTTGGGTCGCTCCAAAACCCCTCCGGCCTAACAACCATACGACCTAACCCCTTAGGTTGTTAACTCCACTATCTCCTAACTCGCTAGCTATGCTAACTCGCTAACAACCTTAACTCGTAACCCGCCCACTTCTTAACCCATTAACTCTTAGGTCGGCCAGGTCCTATGAGTCGTTAACTCGGCAACTATCTTAACTCGGTCAAGCTCTATAGGTCGGTCACTTCCTTATGTCGTCTACGAGTTAGCCTCTACTCGAGTTAACTTCTCCATACAGTCTAACCTCCACACGACTTAGGCTAAGGACGACTTAAACAACACTAACGACCTAAAAATTCTACGATATATCGACACGTAAAATACGGGTCGTTACATTCTCTCCCCCTTAGGAATTTCGCCCCCGAAATTCCAAGCAAACAACAGCAACCAAAACTATTCCGCATGCCTACCATCCATAGCAATCAACAAACCATGCATCCAATTCTAGCCTAGCATGCAGAATCCTAAGATTAGAACAAGCTACAAATTCATGAGATGTCACGACACCTTAGGGCCATACCTCGAAGAGTTCAGGATGAGCTACCTTCATCCTCTCTTCCTCCTCCCACGTACAGTCGTTAACATCATCACTCCATTGTATCTTGAGCAACGTAATCGTCTTCCTCCTAAGCTGTTTCGTGTCAGTTTCAACAACACGAAGCGGCTTACGAGGTCTCGTAACCACCGGATCAACCTGCAAGTCTTCACAGCTATCAGCAGAAACCACCGTATTCGACTCATGCACATACTTCCGTAGATAAGATACATGAAAGACATTGTGCACACCCGCCATCTTCTCCGGTAACTCCAATCTATAAGCGAGCTTTCCAATTCGCTCGATAATCGGAAATGGTCCAACAAATCTCGGAGTTAACTTTCCTTTCTTCCCGAATCTAATAACATTCTTCAGTGGAGAAATCTTCACAAAAACCATATCACCCACGTCGAATTCCAAATCCTTACGACGCTTATCGGCATAACTTTTCTGACGATCTTGGGCTTCCTTCATTCGTTGCCGAATGATTTCTATACAATCCGTAGTCTGTCGAATCATCTCTGGCCCAAGTATCAGCTTTTCTCCAGTTTCCAACCAACATGTTGGAGAGTTACACGGTCTTCCATACAATGCCTCATATGGTGCCATACCAATACTCGACTGATAACTGTTATTGTACGCAAACTCCACCAAATGAAGATGATCTTCCCACGATCCTCCGAAATCCAAAACACATGCTCTGAGGAGATCTTCCAAAACTCGGTTGACTCTCTCAGTCTGACCATCTGTTTGAGGATGATAAGCTGTACTCAAACACAACTCGGTTCCCAAAACTTCCTGGAAGCTCTTCCAAAATCCACTAGTGAACAATGGGTCTCGATCGCTCACTATACTCTTCGAAATACCATGGAATCGAACTATCCACTTAACATACAACTCAGCCAACTTCGATGCAGTCCTAGTCGATCGAAGGGGAATGAACCTTGCACTCTTAGTCAAACGATCTACGATGACCCAAATCCCTTCATTCCCTGCCCTGGTTCTAGGTAGGCCATCGATAAAATCCATCGACACTTGCTCCCACTTCCACATAGGAACTTCTAATGGATGAAGCAATCCACTTGGCTTCTTCTGCTCCGCCTTAACCAACTGGCAATTCATACACTTGGAAATAAAATTTCCAATATCCTTCTTCATACCTTCCCAGTAGTAGGTTCTCTTCATGTCCCGATACATCTTATTTCCTCCTGGATGAATTGTCAACTTCGAGTGATGACTTTCCTTCAAAACTTCATCTCTCAACTCATCGATATCGGGAACAACTGGTCGTCCTTGCTTCCGAAGCCAACCCTCTCGATCGACTTCGAATCCTTTATCCTTTTCTGGGTCCAATCCAGATTCCAAATCATGGATAATCTTGACAAGCTTATCATCTCGCTTTTGACTCTCGCCAATCCTTTCCACAAGAGTAGGCCTTATTGATAAGTTTGCCAACATCTCAGGTTCCAATTCACATCTGGGCCCGAAATCAAATCCAGCCAAATACTCGAGACTCTTCCATTCCGAAAACATGGCTCCCAATCCTACATGTCTTCGACTCAACGCATCAGCCACTGCGTTACCTTTTCCCGGAGTATAGGCTATCCCAAAATCATACGATGCCAAGAACTCTAGCCATCGTTGCTGCCGAAGATTCAAATCCTTTTGGGAGAAAAGATACTTCAAAGACTTATGGTCTGTAAACAACTCGAATCGAACACCCAATAGATAATGCATCCACATCTTCAGAGAAAAATCAATCGTCGCCAACTCCAAATCATGAGTCGGGTAATTCCTTTCATGCGGCTTCATTTGTCGACTTGCATACGCAACAACTTTATTCTTCTGCATTAGCACTGCTCCAAGTCCAGTACCACATGCATCGGTGTAAACCACCATCTCATCATTCCCACTTGGAATAGTCAAAACAGGAGCACTTGTTAGTCGCTCTTTTAGGATTACGAAAGCTTGCTCACACTTATCATCCCATCTGAACACTTGGTTCTTTTTCGTCAATCCTGTCAATGGTGCAGCTATCTTGGAAAAGCCTTTGATAAACCGTCGATAATATCCCGCTAGTTCAAGAAAACTTCTCACATCTGAGGCATTCTTAGGTCTGACCCAATCCTGGATTGCTGCCACCTTAGCGGGATCAACCGCTATTCCATTTCCAGAAATAACATGGCCTAAGAATCTCACTTCACTCTTCCAGAAGTGACACTTCGAAAACTTAGCCTTCAGCTGATGTTTCCGTAAGATTTCCAAAACAATACGCAAGTGCGTCTTGTGCTCTTCCTCAGTTCTGCAATAAATCAGAATATCATCCACGAACACAAGTACGAACTTGTTCAACTGATCTCTGAATACTCTATTCATAAGATCCACAAAGTATGCTAGTGTGTTAGTCAATCCAAACGGCATTACCAGCCACTCATAAAAACCGGATGGTGTCCTAAAAGCAGTCTTCGGCACACTATCCTTTGCCACTCTCAACTGGTGAAATCCCGTTGCCAAATCCATCTGAGAAAACACCTTAGCATCGTGAAGCTGATCAAACAAGTCATCTATTCTCGGCAATGGATACTTGTTCTTCTTAGTCACCTTATTCAGCTCACGATAATCAACACACAACCTCAACGATCCATCCGCTTTGGTTGCGAACACAACTGGTGCACCCCATTCGGACACACTACGCCGAATGAATCCTTTCCGCAAAAGGTCATCAACTTGCACCTTCAACTCTTGTTGCTCCCTAGGCGCCATCCGTCTAAGAGGCATTACAACAGGTCCGGCTCCCTCAACTAGATCGATACGAAACTCGATCTCTCTATGCGGCGGTAACCCTTTGACCTCGTCAAAGACATCCTCGAATCCATTCACGATTGGCACCGATGACAGTCCATCCCGTGGAACAACCAGCGAATACATGAAGCTCATGAAGACGCCTTCTTCATGCTTACATCGTATCACAACCTTTCGCCCCTCCACATTCTCGACTGTCACCTCCAATCTCTCACAATCAACCTTTGCCGCATACTTCCTAAGCCAGTCCATACCCAAAATAATTCCGAACCCCGCAAAGTTCAGAAAAAAACAATCACAAACAAAAGAGCAATCATGACTCGACACAACTAGACCACGGCATATCATACACAAACATGACGAACCCCCAACTGGATTAGTCACAACCAATGGCCTATCAACAATATCCGGTTCCAAACCTAACCGGCCTACAAGATCATTACAAACAAAAGAATGCGACACTCCAGTATCAAACAACACCCTAACTGGAACACCACAAATGGAAAGAGTACCTTGAACCACCACACTCTTCCCTTTCTCTTCAGCAGTAAGAGCTTTTGAAAACGACGGCGCAGCTCCCAAAGCATAAGCTTGCACAATCTGCCTGTCCTTCCTCGGTTCTGGACAATCTTTCCTGAAATGCCCTGGTTTGTCACAGTTGTGGCATTTCGCCGGCGCTTTTGGATTCCTACAATCCTTGGAGAGATGGCCCTTCTGCTGGCAATTATAGCAAGTCATTTCGCCCCTCGGCTTCTTCTGGCCATCCTTACCCTTCTGTTGTTGTTGCTTCCTCTTCTTGTTTCCACCCTTCTGTGGCTTAAACCCTTCCTTGGTTGCAGCAACAACAGAACTCTCCCTAGGAAACAAACTCTCATGCCTAAGAGCTTTCTCCACAAGCTTCTCAAACGGATCGTCCAGATGATCCACCAACTGTCTTCCAAGATAAGCATCCAAACCGGTCACAAACTTCTCATTCTTCTGATAGGAAGAATTAATATACGATCTGGCATACTTGGACAAAGCCTCAAATTCAGAAACATACTCAAGAACCGATCTTCCACCTTGCTTGAGCTCAACAAACTTCTTGAACAAAACAGACTTCTGAGCCGTAGAGATGAACTTAGCTTCAAATCTAGCTTGGAATTGCTCCCAGGTAATCTCCTCCTCCGGAGTATCAATGGTGATAGAGTTCCACCAATCAAAAGCCCTTCCTTGAAGCTGCCTTGATGCAAGCTTCCTTTTAGTTGCATCATTAATTCCCAAGTCACCAAAGATCCTTCTACAAGCATCTATCCATCTTTGGACTTCAATGGTTGACTCTGTCCCCAAGAAAACCTTTCCTCCAAGAGCAGTATAATCCTTGCACAACTTAGCAAAATCCACTGGCTTTGGAGCTTGAACTTGAATTCCAACATCTACCGCTGACCCTGGAGTTGGTATCCTTCTCATGATCGAAGTCATCATCGCTTCGAACATAGCTCCATAATCAGCAACTCCATCAGCAGCACGACCTTCCCTGGCAGCTGGTCTCCCTCTTCAACTCATCCTTAATATCTACAAAAAGGAATGATTAGAACACCTTTGAGAAACAACTGCACAAGGAGTTCAAATCCTTCTAAGCTACTATAATATATATATATATATATATAGTAATCATCCATCAAAATACAATTACGTCTCTCTTACGTAGTTACGTCAGCGAGCGTTGGCTAAAATCGATTAACCTCGCTCTGATACCAAATGTGACGACCGCCCATGACTCCCGCACGGAAAACAAGGGAATAGTGCGCTGAAAGTGTGCCAGGCAGCCATGAGTGACCGTCAAGGGTAAAATAAGCATCGCAGACTCTATCGTAAAACTCACAGCGCATGGATAAAATACAATAGAGAAATATAATACAGTGAAGCTCCCATAGAACAGAATATCATCATCTAATCATAATAGCTTTATACAAACATATGAATCATCCATACATCAAAGCCTCACTACATAACACTCAAACAAATACCGCAGCGGAACACCCAGTACATATAATATGAAATAATATGCAAAAGCCTCCTGCTCGTCTTCGTTATCATCAGCGTAGATCTCCAAGAACAGCACCTGTCACCTGCTACCTAGTCTGCCCATCCCAACATGGATGAACAGCCCAAGGTAATAAGAGGAGACATAAAACCTTGAGTCAGACAAAGTCTTAGTAAGCAGTGAATCAACTATCAAACATACCAAAAGAGCATAAGGGATAAAAGGAAAAGGAACCAAACCATCCCACTCCACCTCGTTCTACAGTGATAGCCCCCAGACACACATTAAGGAGAAGCAAGCATAACATAGCAAGCAATTAAAGTAAAGCAATAATCACTCGAGTCAAGGTCGATGTTTTCCAAATACAAACCCCCAAGGCCTAAACCAAGATCAGATAAGCACCCGAAAAACACCGCTCTTGAGACCGAATGATGATACAACCAAACGTCCAAACATCCATGACTCTGGCTATCACTGTTATCATTGCCTTGATTTCACCGTTAGTTGAACGACCATCTGTCAAGGGCTAATGGTAACCCCGGTTCTAGACATAACTCCGCACGTCGTCGCAGCCCGTGCCTAGGAATTTTCGCAACTACCCAGAGTACTAGCACGTCATCGCAGCCCGTGCTTGGAACGTCGTCGCAGCCTGTTCCAACGTACTCTTGCTTTGAGCATGCTAGAACCTTCAACAACGATGAGATCTCAGCCTCCTAGTCATCCTCCTTGACGACTATTTTCATACTAGCTCAAGCGCCTCTCAAGCTAACCATTATCATCAACCCGGATCACATCACCGAGTTATCAACATAGCTTCGCACGTCGTCGCAGCCCGTGCTTGGAACGTCATTATGACCCGTCCCATCTCATCATCATGCTTTGCCTCCTCGCATCATGGCAAAGTCCATCTCAACATCATCTAATCCATACATATGAGCTTCAACATCCGCTTCATATGCCACAAGCAGCTTTCACCATTCAAGAGCCTTTCCATTTAGCTTTTGAATCATCATCAACCAACTTGATCAAATCAAGCTATATATCAACTAATCAATCAAATCAAACATTAATCCAAGCAACCAATCATTCAAACAAGATCTAAATAAACAATTACAATGATAATGGCAATATCGTAAATAAATGAGCATAGATCTAACATACATGAATCATGGGTTTTTAGCATAGATCTAACAAATATAAATCATGGGTTTTGTCTCTTCAACTTGATAAATGAACTTGCATAAGTAAACATCTTCATAAGTAATGGATCTACACTTGGATCTAAGGAAAAATGCAAAAAATCACTATCTAAAACACTCCAACAAACCACCAATCCAATATACTCCTTTGGGTCCGTGTGAGAGATAACCACCACTCACCGAATCACCCAAACACTTCAAAAACTAATCACTTCAGATCTGGACAGCAAGGATTCAAGCTTGATTCGTCGAAATCTTGCTTGAAACGATGGAATCTAGCTTCGTTGGATGAAGATCTTCAACTTTGACTCTTGGATCTTCGATCTTGATCTTCGATTTTGGATGGATGTTGGAACTAGATTAGAGTGGAGAAAAGAAGATGAAGAAATGTTGTAGTCGAGCTCTCAAAATGGCAGCACTTCGTTGCTTCAAAATCCGGTGCCAAAAAGTGAAGAAATGGTCACGTATTTATAGGCTGGTCGACCCCTAACTCGGTCAGGTCCTAACTCGCTCGGAGTTAACTCGCCCGGTCTTAGGTCGTTGCCGACCTAAGAATCTCCCCGACCTAACTTAGGTCGCTGCCGACCTAACTCACCCCACACAAGGCCTATCCAACGACCTAAACAAAAGCGCGGGTTAACTAAGCCGCTTACACGATCTAACGGTCCCAAAGCTACGCAACCTAACACTAAGTCGCTCAAGCGACTTAACACACTGGGTTTTCACGACCTAAAACATAACGAGCTATCTATTCTACGACCTAACTAAGTCGCTAACGACTTACGACTTAGAAGGACCACTCGACCTAGCTTCCTTAACTCGGTCAGAACTACTAAGTCGCTAACTCGTTCACCACCAACTCGCTAACCCGGTATCTTCCTTGGGTCGCTCCAAAACCCCTCCGACCTAACAACCATACGACCTAACCCCTTAGGTTGTTAACTCCACTATCTCCTAACTCGCTAGCTATGCTAACTCGCTAACAACCTTAACTCGTAACCCGCCCACTTCTTAACCCATTAACTCTTAGGTCGGCCAGGTCCTATGAGTCGTTAACTCGGCAACTATCTTAACTCGGTCAAGCTCTATAGGTCAGTCACTTCCTTATGTCGTCTACGAGTTAGCCTCTACTCGAGTTAACTTCTCCATACATTCTAACCTCCACACGACTTAGGCTAAGGACGACTTAAACAACACTAACGACCTAGAAATTCTACGATATATCGACACGTAAAATACGGGTCGTTACAATAAATATATTATATAATGTATTAGTATATATAGA
Organism: Allium cepa; assembly: GCA_030765085.1. Classification (NCBI taxonomy): domain Eukaryota; kingdom Viridiplantae; phylum Streptophyta; class Magnoliopsida; order Asparagales; family Amaryllidaceae; genus Allium; species Allium cepa. The sequence continues at coordinate 836,192,087 of CM060941.1, forward strand.
ATCTGTTGGAAGAAGAAAAAAGGACCTTCATAAATTTGTAGAGATATTAGTTTAGAAAGTTGATATATTGAAATATGTTATGTGTTATATATATAAAAGCATATATACTATGAGATCTTCTAGATATATCAGGTTCTATAAGTTTATATTTGTATACTTTGTTGTAGATGTGAGTTTATATAACTATACATATTAGAGTATCTCCAACAGTTCGGAATGCGAAAATTTGATTTTTCACACTCCGAATTGTTGAAGGCCACATTTCTCCAAAAGAAATGAGGCCAGACGCCTGTTGAACAGGCGCTTGTTGACTAGGCACCTGTTGAATAGGCGTCTGCTTTCTTTTGAAATAGGGCGCATGTTCAACAGGCGCTGGTCATCAGCCGCCTGTTCAACAAGCACCTGAGGCCGACGCCTATATCAGGCGCAAACCACCCTTCCCCTTTATTTCTTCCTCTTTCACCCTTTTTCAGTGAATTTATTTTATTTTACTTTGCGTTGAAATGCCGCCCCGCCCAGTCAAAACTGGTAGACGGACCGTTAGATATGCGACAGATGCCAATATCGAACCTGCTCATGTCTCTTATGAGGCTACCGTGACTCTAGATGATCTTCGATCCTTGCATGATTTGCCCCTACTGTTTTGCATCGACTTATTGCAGCTATAGCGACGCTACATGTATACGTTTATTTCTTTATTACTTGATGAACAACCGTGTAACTATATATGTATGATAATTGTTTATTTATTTTAACATTAAATAATCATATATTTAGGTCCGTCACATAGCAATGCGAGGTAGTTGGTATAGGTGTATGTCTGAGTATTTTGATCAGTTACCACAACCGATTTTGGATAGGCTACGTGCATCACCTTTTGAAGAATTTCTAGATTTACCTAGATTTGCATACGTAGATCGCTGCCTGGTTGAGGCCCTCACTGAGAGATGGTGGCCTACCACTCACACATTTCATTTCCCTAATTTTGAGATAGGACTGACTCCTCTAGACTTTTATATGCTCACTGGCATAGAGGTTGGTCGCCTGTACTGTCTCCTTGTTCCATTTGGTAGTTCATTTGAGGAGTTCGATTCATATTTAGCTTATTTATTGGCTTTGGCCAATGAGGAGGTTAGAGGAGGAGCTGTTAATCTCCCTTGTTTGCAGCGATATATAGTAGAGTACATAGCCGTTGAGGATATGCACACTCCGGTTATCCGTGCCTTCATATTATACCTTTTTGGATCTACATTTTTTTAGTAACAATATGGGTACTATTAGACTTGGCTTTATGGCTGGATCAGTAGACGTGGATGGACTGCATATATATGATTATGGTACTGCTATTATTGGTTATTTGTACATAGCATTGGGTACTTATGCGGTTCAATAGTCTAGACAGATGTATGGATTTTGGTACATTCTTCCATTTTTATACTACGAGTATACTGCCAATATGCATCCTCGAATTATTGTAGAGACGAACGCCACACGTTATATTTACATTCCTTGATTGCATCGTTGGGGTGCTCCTATACATTTGCCTCATGTTGCACAAGGGGTGCACAATGAGCTAATGGAGGCTAGATAGAAGATGGATATGAGGCGGCGCGGTAACATTATCTTTCGTCCATGGGATCAGTACTTACAATTCCTAGAGCCCGGTCCTGATCGTCCACTCACTTTTCAGTTTTCCATGCCGCGACGCAGGGTTTGCTTTCAGCTTCCTACATGTCCATTCATATGATATTTAGAGGAGCGGTTTTGGCTACAGTTGTACGGTATAGTTCGCTATCCATCAGTTCCGCTGTCATGGGATGATATGTATGGTGATATTAGGGTTGGACCAGCTTATATTCTTGTGATGAGGGGTGCGGGATGGGTGGATGGTGATCTTTGTACACTTCCGAGAGACTTTAATTCATATTGGGCTCGAGTAGCCCCATGTGCTTACATATTCCCTGATTATATACGGGGTTTGAACTCCGATCATATTGGTCCGCGTACCTTTTCTGGTAGAGTTCCACTACCGCCTGCCACCTTTGAGCCTATATTGTCTAAGTACATGCGGCCTCCTACTTTCGACCCCCCTCCTCATCCATTTAGAGTGTATGATGTACATTGTCAGGTGGTAGAGCATCCCTTGCAGTATCCTACAAATGACGTTAGTATGGGTGTATCATCCGTCGGATTGTATCAGCCTCATTGGGTTTGTACGAATGTTAAATTTTCTTTAGATTACTTGTCATTATAATCTCTAGCTATGTATAGTTTTTCTTGTGCACATATCAATTGTAACGACCCATAACTTTCGATAATTTGTTAATTTAATAAGATTTCTGAAATTTAATATTGAAGAAAATAAAAATTAGTGAATTATTAATAAAAGTTGTGATGTAATAACGAAAATAACTAAGAGGAAACGTAACAGGGTTAATTAAAGTTAATAATTAATGAATTTGAATGAAATTCCCATTAAATAAAATAATTTAAATGTTATGACTTATTTATAATGGGAATATAAGAAAAACAAGTGTAATTATTGAATTAATATGTGAAATATTATAATATATAGTAGTTGTTTGTGAAGACTAAACATACAAGTATTATAAAGGGTATAATGGTGACAAATAGTTGTCGTTACCGGTAATTTACCAATTTAAAAATAAAAGTAATTAATGTTACATTAATGATAATTAATATAATAACGGAAGGGTGAATGTAAATTGAATAGAAACGTAAATTTATTTATAAGGCAGTAATTGATGTAATAAAAAGCATGAAACCAAGTAAATAAATTTATTGAGAATATTTAGTTGTAGTTTATGTATATATTTGGCAAAGATATAATAAATGGAAATAGGATAGTTAATGTAACAACCCAATATTTTCAGCCGTTCGCATCCACACATGCCGGACTTGAAATTCCTAAAATATTGCATTGTAAATAAATTTGGAGCCAATAAAATCAATCACAGAATCACAGACACTGAAATATCAGAATAACTCGCAGCGGAAATTAAAATACCATAGTAGTTCATGAAGCTATTATTACAAACTCTCAAAACAACTAAAAAATATCAGTTTGAAAAAAACATATACAACAAAAATCTCAAATACATAGAAGTTTATAAATACCAGAGCTTAAATAGTACAACTGAAACTGAAAGGGAATAGATAACTAAACAAGCAGAATCTCTAGTGATTCCTAGCTCAAGAAAGAAATCCAAAGCTAAGCTGTAAATACTCAGGCTGACCCGTGCGTAAAGTAAAACACTAAACACTCGAGTCAGGACATACATACTTATATAATGTAAATCAACTCAAGTGAACTGTAGTAGTAATACAAAATAACTTAAAGGATGCTTGGGATCGCCCATCCTCTAAGGATCCTTCAAACCATAAATTAAATACATCCCATGGTTAAAATTCAAAAATGGTAATTTATATTTTGAAATCAAATATCATTTCAATATTCAATATCATTCAAAATCCATTTCAAAATATCATATTTTCCAAACCACATTCATTTTATTTAAAATACCTTTTCAACACACATTTCAAAATAGTTTATACTTCAAAATAATTTACTTCATTTTAAATCATTAAAATGAAGTTATTTTACTTAATAATTAAATTTCCAAAATTTAAGTCTTTCAAATTTCATTTATTCACTTAAATTTATTAAAATAATGAAAATTTAACTTTCAGAGCATTTAGAAAATCTTACGGAAAGTTATGTTTAAAACAATTCAATTAGCAAAAGACAGCATTTAAAATCCTGTAATAGGTTTTAGATTTCAAATAATATTTTAGTTAAATTCAGCAACTACAATACCTACGAAGTGTTGTAACAGCCCTTAGTTCATTTTAGCCATTTAGTTCATTTAATCAATTACAGTCTTGACATAATGCTGTAATATCTTTAACTTTAGAAATGATAACATTTCAGGAATGTTGTCAATTTAAATTCAAAACTCTCACTACAATCATAAACAATTAAAATTTATTTAAATCCATTTTACTTATAAAACTCATATTTTCTCACTTTAAAAACAATCATTTAAATACCCGTAAATTTATGATTTTACAAAGTGAAATTTTCACAAATAATTATCAAATCTTTAATAATTCACTTATAAAATAAATGTAAAATTTTATAACATTTCATTTACTTAACATTTTAATTAAGTTTAAAATTTCGTAATTTTCTTTAAATTCCATTTTTTTTTCGTAACTTAACTTTTATTTTTAAAACAATTTCACATTTCCAAGTTAAGTTATACTTCAAATTTCAACTATTAAACATTTATTTATTTAACTATTTTAATTTATAGAAAATCAGTAACACTTTATAAAAATTATTTTAAATTAAAATTAAAATCAAATTATCATATTTTCTTACTTAACTTAAACTTTATTTAAAAACAAAATCATAAATTCCAAATTTTACTTATACCTCCAATTCTACTTTACCATTTATTATTTTACCTATATAAAATCAGTAATATTTTATAAAAATAATTTTTTTTTAAATTTAAATCAAAATATCAAAATATTTACATTTTTGTAATATTTTAAAATTTTTATAAAAATAATTTTAACCACGGTCTGTATATAATTTTTCTAACCTAAGTCGAATGTTACGAATAATATATTATTTCAATCCGTAATTTACAAAGGAAAAATCCGGGTTCTATCATTTCAAACCCATAATCCCAAGTTAAATGAAATAAATAAAATGAAATAAAAATCGTTCAGGCTTATCATTTCAGCCCATAACGATTTTTGCCTATTCTAAAGTCCGTTCGGGTATATATCATTTCAACCCATAGTGATTCTATTCTACACGGAGCTTGCAATGTGATAAACTGATATAAATAAAAGAATAACAATATATAACAGTAACAGATGATATAACAGGTGTATAAACAGGGGTGAACATTATATAAATAATATCACAGGCAGTTATAACATAATAATATGAACTACAGATTCACAGGATGCCAATTTACTACTTATGTAAGTACGGAATGTCTAGTGAGAAATACTCACCTCTACAAGCTGGAGATTGTAAAACAAATAACACAACAAAATCAAAGAACAATAAAAAGACTATGGATTTGAGTGGAGAGTGAGATCCAGTGCTACAAATCTGGTGTTACAACCCAAAACAAAATCAAAACAAATTATAAATTCAATACACTATGAAATGAAATAACTTTGAAATGAAAAACAATTTGAATACACAACTTTTCACCTTGCTTTCTACACTTGCTAGCATGGCTTAGGGGATGTTTTGGTTCAGGTTTGGACATGGTTTGGGTCTGTTTTGGAGCAAGGGATGCAGGGCTACAAGCTAGAGATGATGGGGAAGTTACAACATAGGCATGTGAAGAGTTTTATGCAATATGGAGTTTTGGTTCATCTTTGGCTCGGTCTGCAAGGTCCTACTATAGGTCTAGACAGAGGAGATGGTGATGTGTAGTGGTAGTAGCAAGGTGGTGGTGGCGGCTAGAGGTAGTGGTGGTGAATAATGAATTGGTGAAGCCAGGTGGCTCAAACTAGCATAGTTTTATGGGAATTAACATAGTTTTTGTGGAGTTTCTCTTCATAGATTGTGCAGCCATGGTTCAGACCTGAGGAGTAGGTGGTGATGATGGCAGGGAAGAGATGTAGGAGGTGGTGGCAGTGGCTATGTAGTGGTGGCGGAGCAAACAAGCATGAGAAGACAAGGCAAAATATAGGAAAAATAAGAAGAAAAAGGAAGAAAACAAGGAGGAAGACATTACCAAAATGTTTGAGCCGTGAATCGAAATGAGAAATAATGGTTTCTCCTGTGAACTACAATTAAATACTCATGGCTAAAGATCAGGTAGTGTACGACCAAGCAAAGTAAATGAAAAGTTATGGAAAATGAAAAGGTTTTGGCAAATGAAAGGTCTTAGGTTTAAAGCCTTTGTCTCTTCATATTTACATTCTTTTTAATTCAAATAAGACAAAATATAGTTCAGAAAATACATTTAAAAACCGAAAAAAGTGAAATAAAATGAAAATAAATAATTATATTTAAAGAAAATAGAAAAATAATTAAAGAAATTGCTTAAAATTCAAAACAGGGTACAAAAATTACAATTAAATCATCATTGGATTTGGAAAAATATCTACTTCATTTTAAAAATATTCTAAAGCAAAATTTTGAAATAAAATCATTTATAAAACATTTTAAAAGTGAAAAAAATAATTTAATTAGGATAAAATAGCAAAAGAACTAAAGAAATTGTTTAAAAATTGGAAACAGGACATGAAAATTACAAATAAAATACCATTGGCTCTAGAAAAATTCCTACTTCACTTTAAAACAAATAAAAGTCAAATAAATAAAATAAATAAGGAAAAAATAAACTGTGAATGAGAATAAAATATGATCGTGAGAAAATAGATAAATAAAGAATTTCTTTAATTAATTAAAGCTGGAAATTAGAAATTGTAAACAAAAATACAACTGACAATGGAAAATGTCAATTACACTTTTAAAATATTTTAAAACAAAAATATATACATAACATGCTACCTTACCCATATAAATATAAATTACCACATTACATGACCAAATAAAATATTATTTATACAATTTAGAATATGCAATTTTGTTAAATACAGCAAATTACACACAATATTTAAAAGACATAACTTTTACAATATAAGTCGGATTTCAATGACACGAAAAGCAGTATTCTTAAAATTTTATTTACTTTCATAATAAAAGATAAAATTCAAATTTTCAAACTTTTAAAGTTTTAAACTGAAAGTCAAAGTTGACCATATTGAACAGAAATTCATCTTTCAGTAAAATATAATTCACATAATAATCAGCACTTATATTTGAAAATGAAATGTCTGAAATAAAACAAGTTTAAAAAATTTCAAAATAAAATAAATTCAAATATTAAAATATATGAAAAATCTAGTGCTGTTACACTTAATAACAAAGGAATTAGAAATTAGAATATATTAATGTAACATTAATACAAAAGTAAGATGTAAATAGGCGTATATTAGTGTAATGGGAAATGTACTACAATGTTAGGAGTTGTCAAATTAGAGTATAGTAAAGTAATGAAAGGTTAAACAAAGGTTAACCAGATTTTAGAGTAGCAATGAACTTAATAAAAAGAATAATACACGTTTCTTTACAAAATAAAAATCATATGTTTATTTATTTGAAATGTTGGTAGTCGAAAAATATATTAGAGAAATAAGAAATTAATATCTTTTAGTTTGTATACAATAATTCAAATTCCATAAATACGTTAAATTACTATAAAAAGGAATTAGATTGTCTCATTTATTTTTACCTTAGAAATCAATGACAATTAATATGATTATAATCTTTTAATTAAAAAGTAAGAAGACATTAATTGTAAACATATATTGAAATAAATTTAGATTGGGTGATTTATTTCCAATTAAATTAGTTCACAATTCAAAATTTAATGCTAGTTTATTGCATATATGTTTATACCTAAATTTAAATTTATGTTTAAGATCCAATTAGATCATTAAAAAGAAAGGATTATTTAAGTTTGAAATCTCATACGTTATTAAACTAAATGTTAATAGGGGATGATAAAAGGGGTAAAATAGATATACACTTGACTATTTCCTTTTCTATTAGACTTTATTAGATTTTAATTGCAACATAACTTACCTTTCCAACTTCACTTTTATAATTTACTCTTACATTCATTGCCTCCTTATGTGGATTATTTTCGTACCTTTTATTTATGAACGCAAACTATAAGGGGCGATAAAGATGTACATATATATATTATACACATGTTTGTATTACCTTGTTTATGCTATCATATATTTAAATGTATGTTAATGCATTCCTTGTATAACATTCAATCGAAATGTTAACATGTTGTTTAATTTCCAATCTAATCACAAAGAGGGAGAAATGAAAATTTCTTAATGCTGTATATTCTTTTAATTTATAACATAAATTTGCGTAGAGAATTTATTTTCATTTATTGTGTGTTAATTAAATCTTTAAAAGATGTTAATTTTGGCATGTATAGGGTTAACAAAATCAATTAAGTGAACGATTGTTTTTGAAATTTGAATTCTAAAAGTTTGTTTATAGTATAGAGTTGGTCCATTCATTCCATTTCTAATTAATAATTACCGCATTCTTTTCATTATTTCTCCATTTTTTCCATTTTTCAATTCCGTTTACATAGTCCGAAGCTTTTCTATTTTGCAAACATGAACTACTTTTCATATTTTTAATTCTTTCACTTACCTCCTTTTAATACCTGCTACTTTTAGAAAGGCTGTTCATATTTACTAATTTCAATACCAAGTTTCTTCATATTTACTTTCTTTTTTCGTTCATTTTCCAACTTCATTTTACTGAAACGTCATTTCATTTATTTATAATTAATAGCAGCCGCTCTTTTCAAATCTCTTTGGCCCTAAACCTAACTCTAACCTTATAAATAAGATATGATGCAAATGAAACCCAGCCTCCATTCTAGTCTTCTTCTTCTTTTTATTCTCTTCAAATCTCCTTATTATCCCTCATTTTAATTTTTCCTTCCTCTTCAAATATTCTTCTTCTCAAATTTCCTTCTATTTCAAACTTTCTTCTTTCTTTTCAAATCTTGATCTTCTCTTCCATTTTCAGTTCTACTTATTTTAATCCATTTCTTTTTCAACTCGTCTTTTTCAAATCTTCTTTTTTTCAAACCTTTTAAAAATACATACATACATATATACATACATTAATATAATAAGGAGGAAAATTAAAGTAAATCAAAATAAAAGAAAAATTACGGAACGAAACTAGCAATCAAGAAGGAGACTAAGGAAACATAGAGCAGAGCTATTGATCAGAAGTCTATTATTTTCAGATTCCTATAAAGGTGAGTGTTTTAACCCACTCACAACTTCTCAAATTTCTTATGTTTGTTAAATTGATTTATGTTATGATTAGAGATTTATTTATGGCTCTTTGGTATATTTTTATCATCATTCTAGTTAAATTGAATTCATTGAATTAAATTGTTATATAATTTGTTGTTGTATACAAACTGCCAGTTAAATTATTATTTAATTTATTATTGAATATAAACTGACAGTAAATACCTGTATTTATTATCTGTTCCGTATTGAAGTTATTGTTTTGAATTGGATGATGATTGTAATAAACGGTTAATGGTTGAAATTGGATGAATGGATGTTGTATTTATATTGTTATAAACTGCAAGTTGTTATGCATTTTTATTTCATTCAGGATTGCGGTTTGAAATGGTATATAACCGTATTTTTATTTTAAATTATGGATTGAAAAGATCAATATCCGTATCATTTGACCATAGGGTAGAAAATTATATACAGACGCCGTGGTCTATATATAAAAATATTTTGAAATGATTTCTATGGTTTTGTAAAGAATATATGGGTTATATAAATATTAATTTCAGGTATTATATAAATGTTATTTTATTATTGATTTTTTTAGCTATGTGAAAATTTGTTTGGAAATATAAAATAAGCCAAATAATGAAGTTTGATTATTTTTATGTAATATGGTTAAGTATTTGTATAAGTTATATTTTATATAGAGTTATAATGATTTTTAATAAAATTAGGGCTGAGAAGATAGATTTGAAATAAATTTGAAATTGTATTACATGCAGAAAGTTATTAAATGAAATCGATTTGGAACTTACGAAATTTGGGATCTGTAAAGGGATGATTTATAACTTGATCTTGTTTAAGTTGAAGTAAATAAATGTTTCAAAGTATAAATAAATTGAAGGAAACATTTAGTTATTTGTAATCCGGGTTTTATTTAAATTTTAATGGATTTATTAAGTAAATATTTCAAAACTAAAGATAGAAAATTGAATTTGATATATATACGAATTTATCAAACTTAATTTGAAATTGTCAAATATATAAAGTTGAAATATATTGAATTTGAAATGGTTTTGAAATCTACATAATTTGGAAAAGTTTATTGGGAAGCTGAATTGAATTGAAATTTATGATTTGGTATTTGGTTAAATTAAATTTCAAAAATTCGAGTTGTTTTGGAGTTGATTTGTGAAATTGAAGAAGCTATTTTATTTTATAAAGTATTTTATTGTATAAACCACTTAAGTGGTGGAAGTTATGTTTTAAAGTTTGAGTTTCAAAGGATTTTGATGAAAAGGATTATATTTCAAGTGTTTTGATTCGAAATGTTATAACGTCGAAAGTGATATGATTTTTGGAAAGGATATGTTTGAGATAAAAATGATATTATATTGATTTGGGTTTTTATAAAAATGATATTACATTGGTTTTCCTTTTTTTAAAAATAATATTATATTGATTTGGGTTTTAATAAAAATGATATCTTATTTATTTGGTTTATGAAATGGAGATGATATCGTATTATATGGCTTTGAAATGGATATATGTATTCTAGTTTTGAAATATAAATTATTTTGAAATGACCGTGGTGTTATAATAACGTTTGGTTGTTAAATAGACGGGGATCAGAAGTTATCATACTCTCTGCCAACTCAGAAAACCACTTTAACAACCATGTACGCGGTAGAGATTTCAGAATGAAGTAGGATGGTGGCGGTGTTTCCTTTAAGATAAATACGTGGACCCGACTCCCGTGAGTTGGCACAAGGTGGCTAAAACATGAGCGATTGACGGGCTAATGAGGTAGCACCTTTGATCGGACACATCCCTTCGATATTATACTTTAACTTTTGGATTGATTCGGTGACCACTTTTGATTTTTGATTTGGGGGTGTGGCTCGAGGTGGGCGGTAGCTGCGACTATGCGTTACCACCGGCCCGGAAGCGTAATTGGTATATCTACCCTGGCATTGCCTAGTTGTGCCATGTCACCTACCCTATCGCGCCTTGTACGAGTTTGGTTTTCTACCGTAGCCCATATGGTATCCTCTGTTGGCTTCCCGATTAGGAAGGACCATGATACTGGATGGACTACTGGGACTATTACGTGTTAAGGTGGAAAATATAAAGCCTTAATGTTGTTTAAAAGTGAGTTTATTTTACTATAGACATTATTATAATGGCCAAAAATATTACTACATATTAAATAGTTTAACAGATCCTTAGGAGATGTGAATCCCGAGCATCTCTTAAGTTACTGCACTCACGTTATACACTGGATAGGAGATGTCAAATCCTGTAAACATATCTAACGCCATTCCACTCATATTTATTTACAGTTGATTTAACTTACATAAGATCTTTTAGTTCTGACTCGAGTGTTTTGTCTTTTCAATTCGCTCGGGTCAGCCTGAGCATTTCAGGATTTGAAAGACCGTATTCTGGAGGACGAAGACAGAGATTTATTATTATTATTTATTATAGTATTCTACTACATTCATACTGTTACACTGCATTATTTATTTCTCTTTGGTATGTGTAACTCTGATATGTATTGTATAAGTATGATCGAACATTTTGTAAAATAGCTTCATGAACTGTATATTTGATTATTATGTTTTATCGTTCCGCTGCAAGATTCTGTTTTGTTCTTTTTTTTCTCTGTTTTTCTTATTTACCCCATAACAATCCATCCTTCTATATGGTTTAAGTCTGATGTGTGTGCTTTATCGTTGATTTAAATCGTACAAAAAGGTGGGATGTTACATTTAGTATCAGTGCTTTGGTTTGGCGATAAACCTTTGCTTTGTGGGGTCTGACTTTTTATCAATAGGGTAGTAATACCCTATGATGAGTCACTGAGTGTATATATATGAGAGAGTGTATTTGTTAGTGTTATAGAAAGGTTTTGATATTGGGTTAATTTGTTTTGTTTTGTGTTTATAAATTCTGGTTGGTGCATAGGACGATATGACATCAATAGGGATTTCTAAACACTTAATAGGACAGACCGACACAATATTTGTTTTGAATATAGGTGAATGAAATAATTTTTCCTATTATATTTTCTATATTTTTTAAATAAATTTTTTATAATTGATATATATTTGGTTGTAATATATTGGTTGTTAGGTAGTGTAATTTATAAATATTAGTTTATTGTAGGATTTGAAGTAAAATAAAATAAATGAAATTGGAAATTTAGAACTAAAATTCCAAGGTTTTGAAAATTTCTTTCGTATGATTTTGGAATATAATAATAATATTATTAGAAGTATTTACTGGTATAAATATTTCAATATAATTTGAAAGAATTGTTATAAAGAAACTCTAGAAAGAAATAAGTTGTACTTCCCTCTCTGTCGGTGGAAAATAATTTCGGTGATGAGTGCACGCATAATCGACATTCATTTTCGAGTTTCGAAGTGGGAAGGCCACTGTAATAGTTTTACTGCAAATTCATTTGGATAAACAAATATAATTTTTTAATTGTTTTAAATATAATTGGACATATGAGTTGTAAGTATATACATTTATCTATTATTTTAAAATGATTTGAAATTTAACTCGGTATTTAGTTCTTAAATTTCTGTTAATTAATAGTTTCAATTATTGTAGTAAAATGGAATGTAACTAATATAAAATTAGACCCTCTAATTTAAATAAGAGATAAATTGCTAAGTATAAATGGAATTAAAAGAAAAGAAAGTTGACATTTGTAACCTATGAAACAAAGTACATTATTATTGAACATTTAATTTATTAAAAGAAATAAATATAAACTTGTGCAACTTTCAATTACATCATTAAAAGCATATATGTAACTTACCGAATATTAAAAGTTCTAATGTTTAATAAGAAAATGTTATGGGTGTTATACAAGTAATAAAATTATGGTAATGAAAGTATTTAATGAAATTCTTTAATAAATAAGAATTTGATGTTGTAGTTGTTATAAACTTAAGTTATAATTGAAATGTTACTAATTAAATGTAATAGAAATTGAGCAATATAAATAAATATTCTAAACTTAACTTAATGTTTAAAGCAAATTATAATTAAAGTAATTAATAAAATGAACATTACACTAAATTAAGTAATTTTTGTAAGAAAGTATTATAAAATTAAGTTAATGAATTGATATGCTAAGTAATGAATGAATGAATGAATGAATGAATGAATGGAATAAAATTTTGTGAGGTATGAATGAAAAAAAAATTATAAAAGAAAACTGTAAATGTTGTGAAAGATATTTTATAAGAATCACACAACTACAGTGTAAATTTATTTGTTAATAAATTCAATTTTTTTGAATAAGATATACTGATTCCTTCTCTCCCTCCTTTTTCCTTTTCGGGGACGAAAGGCTTTGAGTGGGGGAGAGTGTAACGACCCTATTTTCCGATGTTTAAATTTGTTAATTTAATAAGATTTTTGAAATTTAATATTGAAGAAAATAAAAATTAGTGAATTATTAAAAAATGTTGCGATGTAATAATGAAAATAACTAAGAGGAAACGTAACAGGTTTAATTAAAGTTAATAATTAATGAATTTGAATGAAATTCCAATTAAATAAAATAATTTAAATGTTATGACTTAGTTATAATGGGAATATGAGAAAAACAAGTGTAATTATTGAATTAATATGTGAAATATTATAATAGATAGTAGTTATTTGTGAAGAATAAACATACAATTATTATAAAGGGTTTAATGGTGACAAATAGTTGTCGTTACCGGTAATTTACCAATTTAAAAATAAAAGTGATTAAATGTTACTTTAATGATAATTAGTATAATAACGGAAGGGTGAATGTAATTTGAATAGAAATGTAAATTTATATATAAGGCAGTAATTGATGTAATAAAAAGCATGCAAGCAAGTAAATAAATTTATTGAGAATATTTAGTCGTAATTAATGTATATATTTGGCAAAGATATAATGAATGGAAATATGATAGTTAATAACAAAGGAGTTAGAAATTTGAATATATTAATGTAACATTAATATAAATGTAAGATGTAAATTGGCATATACTAGTTTAATGGGAAATGTACTACAATGTTAGGAGTTGTCAAATTATAGTATAGTAAAGTAATGAAAGGTTAAACAAAGGTTAACCAGATTTTAGAGTAGTAATGAACTTAATAAAATGAATAATATACGTTTCTTTACTAAATAAAAAAAATCATATGTTTATTTACTAAATGTTGATAGTTGAAAAATATATTACAGAAATAAGAAATTAATAACTTTTAGTTTGTATACAATAATTCTAATTCCGTAAATACGTTAAATTACTATAAAACGGAATTAGATTGTCTCATTTATTTTTACCTTAGAAATCGGTGACAATTAATGTGATTGTAATCTTTTAATTAAAAAGTAAGAAGACATTAACTGTAGACATATATTGAAATAAATTTAGATTGGGTGATTTATTTCCAATTAAATCAGTTCGCGTTTCAAAATTTAATACTAGTTTACTGCATATATGTTTATACCTAAATTTAAATTTATGTTTTAGATCCAATTAGATCATTAAAAATAAAGGATTATTTAAGTTTGAAATCTCATAGGTTATTAAATTAAATTTTAATAGGGGATGATAAAAGGGGTAAAATAGATTTACACTTGACTATTTCCTTTTCTATTAGAGATTATTAGATTTTAATTGCAACATAACTTACCTTTCCATCTTCACTTTTCCAATTTACTCTTACATTCATTGCCTCCTTCTGTGGATTATTTTCATACCTTTTATTTATGAATGTAAACTATAAGGGGCGATAAAGATGTACACACACATACACACAGATATATATATATATATATATATATATATATATATATATATATATTATACACCTGTTTATATTACATTGTTTATGCTATCATATTTTTGAATGTATGTTAATGCATTCCTTGTAAAACATTCTATCGAAATGTTAACATGTTGTTTAGTTTCCAATCTAATCACAAAGTGGGAGAAATGAAAATTTCTTAATGTTGTATATTCTTTTAATTTATGACACAAATTTGTGCAGAGAATTTATTTTCATTTATTATGTGTTAATTAAATCTTTAAAAGATGTTAATTTTGGCATGTTTAAGGTTAACAAAATTAATTAAGTGAACGATTGTTTTTTAAATTTGAATTCTAAAAGTTTGTTTACAGTATAGAGTTGGTCCATTCATTACCATTATAATTAATAATTGCCGCATTCTTTTCATTATTTCTCCATTTGTTCCATTTCTCCATTCTGTTTACATTGTCTGAAGCTTTTCTATTTTGCAAACATGTACTACTTTTCATATTTTTAATTCTTTCACTTACCTCCTTTTAATACCTGCTACTTTTAAAAAGGCTGTTCATATTTACTATATTTCAATACCAAGTTTGTTCATATTTACTTTCTTTTTTCGTTCATTTTCCAACTTCATTTTACTGAAATGTCATTTCATTTATTTCTAATTAATAGCGGCCTCTCTTTTCAAATCTCTTTGACCCTAAACCTAACTCTAACCTTATAAATAAGATATGTTGCAAATGAAATCCCGGCGTCTATTCTAATTTTCTTCTCTTTTTTTCTCTTTAAATCTCCTTATTAACCCTCATTTTAACTTTTCCTTCCTCTTCAAATATTATTCTTCTCAAATTTCCTTCAATTTCGAACTTTCTTCTTTCTTTTCAAATCTTGATCTTCTCTTCCATTTTCAGTTCTTCTTATTTTAATCCATTTGTATTTCAACTCTTCTTTTTCAAATCTTTTTTTTTCAAACCTTTTAAAAATACATACGTACATATATACATACATTAATATAATAAGGAGGAAAATTAAAGTACATAAAAATAAAAGAAAAATTACGGAACGAAACTAGCAATCAAGAAAGAGACTAAGGAAACATAGAGCCGAGCTATTGATTAGAAGTCTATTATTTTCAGATTCATATAAAGGTGGGTGTTTTAACCCACTTACAACTTCTAAAATTTCTTATGTTTGTTAAATTGATTTATGTTATGATTAGAAATTTATTTATAGCCGTTTGGTATATTTTTATCATCATTCCAGTTAAATTGAATTTATTGAATTAAATTTTTATATAATTTATTGTTGCACAGAAACTGCCAGTTAATTTTTATTTAATTTATTATTGGATATAAACTGACAGTAAATATGTAAATATTGGTGATTTTCGACTCACGAAAGTCGACATTAATACGTCCACCATATCAACTGCCGAGCAATCAAACGCCGGAAAACCGAACCCTTAGTGTTTAAGAAGAAGAAAAAGATAGAAGAAGTAAGAAAGAAGAAGCAACAGAAACAATATGAGAATCTCACAATCGCAGCGGAACAACATATAATAGATAAATGAATATCTTTAAAACAAAGAACTATATCAGTTATTGCATTACATTACATTATCAGAGTTTACAACAACAAACAGCGGAAAAGAAATACTATATACTAGTTGATATGCCAAGCCATCCAGCTTGCTCCTGATGTCCACAGCAACTCTTGAATTCCAGAATGACCTGATAACCTGACTCTAGACTGCCCGTGTGGAAAATTGGTGGGCACCTAGAGTTTAGGAAGGAAACAATAAACTCCAGGTCAGCATGGGACTGGTGTGAGAAATTAAAACAGTTATATCTTTAAAACCAAACAGAGAAATATTTTAAATTTGATTCGAAATGCTTTTTAGAAAATGAGACTACCATAAGGCCTCCCGCGCACACACAATGCAAACGCAGAATCGGAGGAGATTTCTCCTTATGATAGTCAAACATGCTTGATACGAGAAATTTTCTTTGATATTATTACTATAAGTGCAAAGTGTATGAAAACATTTCGAAAGTATAATATAAATCTTAGCCAACATAGGCATTTCGCACTATGCCTATTATAGCTACCATCTAAACAGTGGTGACCACCATAAGTAAATGGCAGGTTCTACAACTAAAACTGTACAGGATTTCGTATTGGAGTTTGGATTTCCAACGAATGGTCAGGCCAAGGAACTTCCCATTGCCACATAGGTACGCCTCTGGAAAGACGCCCCGAGAACCTAACCTGATATTCGCCAACACAAGGCCGGGTTACCCCTAGCTGGGTAACTACTGACATGAATATGCCATCCCTCGGTCGTAACCGACCTAAATCCCAGGATTCACCAACAACCACAAAATAATAAGTTCGTAGCAACAACATAGGTTAAGTATCACAGCTCCATACCATAATACCACCTCTATCTAGAAGGAATGACATACACGAAGGGGGCGCTATCCCCTAATAACCTTGCTGCATCTTTCCTGTTTTAACCATTACCGGGGTGTGAGGTCCGACGAAGTCTCGTCCACAAATCTATGCTTTATACAAAAGCCACGCTCTAATCAACAAATGCTCAACAGCACTTCTTATGCCACATTACCAATTTGGGAATATATCACTAGTAACCATCAACTAAATAACCTCTGAGCTCGTACGTCTCAGAGAAGGGTGCTAAGCTAAGAGAATATATTCTCCGCCACCAACAGAAATATATTTGATAGAAACCAGCTTTACATCTCAAATTGTAATGTCAGACACACATCCATACAAGTCCATCCTGGGTTCGAACAGAACCGAAGGAACTTCCAAAGAAGCCCTTGCAATCCGGATATTCACAAATCACGACCGGACTTCCCATTAAAAAGGGTGATAAAATTGCCGTATCGGAGATCAACCGATGTAGAGACATTCGACGGTAATCCTTCCATTTTCGAAAATACCTGGTCTTTAACACCGATCTTCAAATGCTATCCATTACGACATATCATTATTCGGAATGGGATTTATGACACAAAGGTCTTCTCCTGGCTAAACCGAATAACGAGCGCTTATTTTAAAATAATTATAGCATTCAAATTCAAGCAAATCACAACAAATACCCATTTAAAGGTAAATATTGATAGTCGGTTATTTAAC
The DNA here is from genome assembly GCA_030765085.1 of Allium cepa. NCBI lineage: Eukaryota > Viridiplantae > Streptophyta > Magnoliopsida > Asparagales > Amaryllidaceae > Allium > Allium cepa. The sequence continues at coordinate 836,209,991 of CM060941.1, forward strand.
TATCAATAGATATGCACAACATCACCAAGTTCCAAATAATTTCCCAAAATATTTATTTTCCAAAAAATATCTTTACAAGATATATAATTTCCACACTTCAACCATTTGAAAACAAATTTCAAATCACTTTTCAATTTATCTTTAAAGGAAATAATCTCAAAACATTTCACTTCATGTTGGAAAACATTTCCATACTTATTTAACAATAAGTAATTCGGAAATCTATTTATTTTCAATACTTAGAAAATATCCAATATACTTAAAACACGATTAAGTATATATATCTTTTAAGGAAAACGTTCTCTTAAACACATTCATTTGAGTCAAAACGAATGTTGCGTAAAACACCGTTACGACAACCCAAAATCACTAGTATAGGGATTCGAAATTTAGATAGATATATAAATCCCAATACTATATAAAACATTTCCTTTCGAAATCATTTACTATAACAACAGTGTTATAGTCCATCTTTCCCTTATTTCTCGAAAACGTCTATTTCAACAATGAATGTTGAAATCTATGGTTTCGATACTTTACACATTTTAAAACAGCTTCAAATCGTTTAAATTCTATTTAAAAGATCACTTCCTAAAATATTTCTTTAATATATTATTCACTGTCCAAAATCGTAAATATAAATCGTATACCAAATTCAACACTTCTACATATTTAATTAAAGGATTATCCAGTGTCCAAAATCGTGGATATGCTTCCTTTAATAAGCTATAATAATTAACTTATCAAAATAATTCGATTTCGGATTTATAAAACAACGTTTATAAATTCGCATTTATATACATTTTATGAAAACTTCAACTTATAAAATCCCTTAATTAACAAATTCTATTTAAATATCATTTAAATGCCAAAATCCAAATTATAAGTAAATTACTTATAAATCTTTTATTTTACAAAATCTACTCATTTTATAACTTCACAATTTATAAATCTATAAATTTCATTCACTTATGAAATCCATTTATACTTCATTTTAACACCTATAAAAACTCGTCTTATAATTCCAATATTTTAATTTATAAATATCAATTTTATAAATCTTTTATATAAATTGTTTATAGCAATTTCAAAAATCCCAATTTAAACTATTTTATAAATTCATTAACCCCATATTTAAAAAAAATCAATTTTCAACTATATTTCTCAAAAATCATAAATTTTATAACATTAAAATTACAACGTTTATTTATTTAAAATGAATCAATTCAAAAATTCAATAAAACATATACTTTCAAAAGTCACTTTAAAAATCCTTTTAAATTCGAAATCGTTACTTTAACATTTTTAAAACTCCAAAAATAGGCCCAATGTTGCAACAGCACTAAATATAATAATCATGGCATCCAAAGCATCATACATCAGTATGATAATAGATTCTATCGCAAATATCTGTACATAAATCAATACTGTTGAGAAATCCAGTGGGATTCCTCCAACCTGTTTCCCTGCATCCACAGATGTTAGCACAGTACCAATCCCGTTCCAATACGGAATATCGCGGTACATGGGTTTATATAAATATTATCCGCTATTATGCGGCACAATAGGGTCTCATCCGCTATATAATGCGGGAAAATCAACTCCAAGTACATATATAATATCAATTCCACATCAAGGTGGAATATCGCGGTATATGTGTTTAATAAATAACATCCGCTTAATATACGGCGTATAAGGTCTATTTCAATACAATAGACAACAATTTATCATTCAATCACACAATCAAGCAATTTTAAAACTAACTATTAAAAATTTAAATCGAAACAATTTCGATTGAGTGAGAAGTTCTCACCTTGTTTCAAATACAGTTGCAGTGTTTTATTTTGAATAAAATTAAAAGCGCATTTAAATTTACCCAAAATTTTCACTACCCTAATCAACTCCAATCCAGCTCCATCACATAGTATTCGCGAATACGAACCCAGCGCAATTCGTTTCGTGCGTTCTCGACCTCTTATGAAAAAGATATGTAGTTTTAAAGTTTGAACGAATTAATATAAGATAATTTTACTATTTTCTTTTTATTTTTTTAAACCTAATCAAATTTAGACCGTTGATCTCGTTCTTGATGAATCCAGGCCGCATCCCCTTTTCCTTCTCCCTCACGTACGTTCTTCCCCCCAGGTCACAAAAGAACCCACGGCCGCCAAAATCCTTCCAATTTTCGCGACCTCCACCATTTCTTTTTCATTGATCAACTAGCGCCACATCGAAGCCTCTCACACGAGCTACCCACGCCTGCAACCTCCAGAGCTTGGCCCCTCTCCTATCTCGAAAAAGTGCATGACCCACTAACGAACACGGCCAATTTTTGGCCTCCACGATGCTCTGATGATCATCATTACCGTATGGATCTGACGGTCTCACTTGGCTCTTCAATGTTGTAGTTGGAAGTTTGTTGAAATATCGCACGGATTTGAAGAGATTAATGGAAGAAGATAAGAAAATTTCAGCCATTAATTGGTTTCTGGCGGCTAGGGTTTCTGAATTAGGGTATGGATGCAAATGGAAATAATGAAGGTCCTTTTATAGAAAATTACGCGACACTATTCACCCGAAATTTTTCCAAACTCCAAACAAAGCATGCCGCCTGGCGTTTATAATGTTTTACTCCTATTCCGAATGCAATGCGATATATATCGGAGGCCAATTCGATCAAATTTGGAAGATAGGTTTCCGAATCGAATTATTTAAATTTAAAATTCACTCAAACGATTTTCTATGCGTTTTAGCTTGCCCCGGACAAACCGTAAGTCCAATTGACACGAAATTTGAAACCATACAATAATATAATATTACGGATCCGATGAAACTGGTTTCGTCGAAATCCGAAACTGTTTGAAAAATGGTTATTTTAACTCGTCAATTAAATATTAAAATATTCGATTTCTACAAATTAACTTTTAATTCAATTTTAAAAGTCCTATAACATCATTCTAACTCCAATATGATTAAATACAACGTCACAAATCAATCTTAATCACATTAAACCCAATTTCCAATTATTTCAGTAATTTCAAATATTAAATTATCGATTTAATTATCCAATTAACCTAGATATTCAAAATAAATTTATTCGACTTACAAATTTTACTTATTAATATTTAAAATCAATTAAATACACGAATTTCAATTGATAGAAATTCTGAGTCGTTACAAATTCTCCCCGTAAAAGAATTTCGTCCTCGATATTACCAAGTAAGAAAAAGTCTTGAAATCCATTAACTTTTTAAAACCATTTGTGCAAATTAAATTTCAAATTCATTTGAGTGTTTAACTTTCCCAAAATCCATAGTTAAACTTCTTACAATAACTTTACTAAGTTTTCAAATCTACTTAGTTATCTTTCCAAAAGTACTAATATCGTTTAACTTTCAACTCAAAATCAAAATTTTAGTTTTCACAAATTTTCCCAAAATTCCCAAATTTTTCTAACTCCTAAAATTTTCAGAAAATTTTGCCATAGTCTCCTTTGCGCGGCTCAATCCGGAAAAAAATGGCAATATATATTTCACAAATATACATCTCATCAAGTAATGAGGCATCCCGCAGGGAAAAAAGTGTAAAAGTACAATATGTAATCCGAGATATGTACCTTATATATTATTAGCGAGCATATACGGCTAATATAGCACGAAAGCGAGCTCCAAATGCGAAGCAAGCGCAATCTGCACCTACTAAACACTCAACAAACAATGAGAAACATGTTTATACGAAAATAATATCAACATACAACATATACCAACAACTATATGTGCCAATATAGAAAATGCAGTCAAAACAGCAAATCCAACCACAAACCAACTAGCATTCAACTAACATCCACGACCAAATCAATACACTTTCACTTCTCATTTATATTCAATGAATTGGTTTTCCGATTTAAATCACATTTGATTCATTCACATTGGATGTTTTTACTAATATTCATTTATTCATATTCAATTAGTTTACATTCACTAATTCATATTCAAGTTGGTTCACTTCCACATTCAAATCAAATCTATTTAAGATTCACTTAACTTCCAATTTGATTTCAATTACTTTAGTTTTCAACTTCATTAATTTAGCTTCATATGGATTTTTATTCAATCCACTGACAATCATCTAACAAACAATGTATATCCAACATTACCAAATTTCTTTACTTTGCTTACATTCATTCAATTTGGTTCATCACCTTTAATTAGCTTTAATGAATTAACACTTACATCCATTATATCATATCAATTTATTTACATTCGATTGATTTACATTCAATTCATTCATTAATTCAATTGCTAATTCATTTTACCATATAAAGTTGAATTTCATTACATAACTCAAGTTCATATTCATTTAATTCACTTTATTATTTTACTTCGATACCAAAATCAACTTCATTCAACATTCAATTTCAGTTTCATTTACTTGCAACTGTAAATTTATTTATCCATTCACAATTTTATTTTCATAATTCAAACTCACTTCCAATTCATTTGTTACTAACTCAAATTTATTTTTAACTTAATAAATTTTCTTTAAGTAATAATTTCACTTAGCCTCCTTAGACCTTTCTTTAAATTCACTTTATTTAATTGATTCACTTATACTTACTTTAATTTAACTCCATCCTTTAAGTTAAATTTATTCTATCAAAATTCAAATTATATAAGTTATCAACTCATTTATTATTGCCATAAATATTTTAAATAGGATTCCAGAGCCTTTTCAACGTTTCAAAACCAGTTTTGAACCAATTCAAAATATCTTTCGAATTTCCAAAACCAAACCCAAATTTTCCAAACAACTTTAATATAAAACAATCTGGCAGCAATTCCTCTTTTGGAACCCGAAAATAAACACCGATGATGTCGCGATCATCATCGGAATTATTTTCCAGCGACCGAAAAGAGTTTAGAGCTTTTTATCCCTTCAAAAACACTTTTCCAAAACCTTTGAAAATCATTTTCAAACGAAAAAGGATTTAAACTTTCCAAATCTCAAATTTTCAAATTCATTTCAAAACATTACTCTGGAATTCCATTTCAAATTACAAATCACATTTACAATTTATATTCTCAAATTCCATTTGTATATGGATTTATTTCTTAATTTTTTTGGAGTTACGACTTCAATTTCCTATTCGAATGATAATAATATCATCACTTCCTAACATCCAAGCAACCATATACTACTATAATTTATGGAAAATCATTTCCTTTATATACAAAAATAGTTTCGGGTAAAATTATTTCATTTACCCTATTTTAAATTATCCTTTGTCGGTTTATCTCGTTTAAGAGTTTAGAAACCCCTATAAATGACAGTTAGCTAGGCTGTATCGACCAGAATCTATAAACAATCAACCGATAAGTCAACACAATACAAAACAATTTCATATTCACTAACAAATACGCGCTCATACCTATTATTACACTCAAACTCATTCTAGAGTACTACTGACTCTATCTCTAATGAGTAACACCCAACAGAGCCAAGGTTGTCACTTAACCAAATGCTCTGATACCAAATGTAACGACGCGAGGATTTTCGACTCCCGAAAGTCGACATTAATACGTCCACTATATCAACTGCTGAGCAATCGAACATCGAAAAACCGAACCCTTAGGGTTTAAGAAGAAGAAAAAGATAGAAGAAGTAAGAAAGAAGAAGCAACAGAAACAATATCAGAATATCACAATCGCAGCGGAACAACATATAATAGATAAATGAATATCTTTAAAACAAAGAACTATATCAGTTATTACATTACATTATAAGAGTTTACAACAACAAACATAGGAAAAGAAAAGTTGATACGCCAAGCCATCCAGCTTGCTCCTGATCTCCACAGCAACCCCTGAATTCCAGAATGACCTGATAACCTGACTCTAGACTGTCCGTGTGGAAAATTGGTGGTGTAACAACCCGATATTTTCAGCCATTCACAGTCGCACATGTCGGACTTGAATTGCTCGAAATACCGTATTGTAAATAAATTTGGAGCAAATGAAATACAATCACAGAATCACAGACATAGAACAAACAGAATACCTAGCAGCGGAATATAAAATACATAGTAGTTCATGAAGCTACTACGGCAGAGTCTCAAACCAAATACATAATACAGTCTGAAAAAACATAATAGAAATCCCAAATACATAGAAGTTCACTAATACATTAGATAAACTAGAACAGATGAAACAGAGAGTACATGTAAATGTAGATAAGCAGAAACTCCAGCAAAGACCAGCTCCAGAAAGAGAATCCAAAGCTGTGAATACTCAGGCTGACCCGAGCGTAAAGTAAAACACAAAACACTCGAGTCAGGACAATATATACTTATATAATGTAAACCAACTCAAGTGAACTGTAGTAGAAATACACAATAACTTAAAGGATGCTTGGGATCGCCCATCCTTTAAGAATCAACTAAACTATAAATTAAATACATCCCGTGGTTAAAATTTCAAAATGGTATTTTATACTTCAAAATCAAATATCATTTCAAAATTCAGTATCATTCAAAATCCATTTCAAAATATCAAAAATATAATATCTTCCAAACCACATTCATTTTTGTTCAATTTAAATACGATTACAAAACACATTTCAAAATAGTTTATATTTCGAAACATATTACTTCCTTTTTAAATCATAAAATGAAGTTATTATATTCAATAATTAAAATATTAAATTTCCAAAATTTTAGTCTTTCAAAATTCATTTATTCGCTTAATTTATTAAAACAGATGGAAATTCAACGTTCGCAGCATTTAGAAATTACTACAGAAAGTTACATTCAAAACAGTTCAATTTAACAAAAGATAACATTTAAAAATGCTATGATAGAGTTACATCAGTTTCAATAAAACTTATTTAAATTCGACAATTATAACATTTACAAAAATGCTATAATAGCCTTTAATTAAACTTAGCCATTTGGTTCGTTATTATCCACTACAGCATTTACAAATACTGTATTATCATTTACATTAGAATTAATAGCATTTTAGAAATGCGGTTAATTAACTTCAAATATTAAGTATAATTTCACAAACAATTACATTTTTTATTTAAATCATTTTTAACTTATAAAAAAATATAATTTCACTTTTAAAACAATCATTTAAATACCCTTATATTCATGATTTTATAAAGTTAAATCCCCATTCAAAAATCAAGATTTAATGATAATTCACTTATTAAATTCCTACATTAAATTTAAATTCATTAAATTAAATTTAACTTAACACTTAAGTTTAAATTTCAAATATAAATTAATTTCATTTTTATTTATTTAACTTGAAAATTCACTTTTAAGCCAAATTCACAGATTTCCAAATTTTGATATATTTCAAAATTTCAACTTAAATATTCATTCATTTCACATTTTAACTTTATTCAAAAATCATTAATATATTATAAAAATCATTCTTAGTTCATTTAATTAAAAATATCATAAATTTATCATATTGTAATATTTAATTTTAATTCCATTTATCACTAAATTATAATTTCCAAAATAACTTACATTTCAGATTTCCTAACTTTACAATTTATTTATTTCACTTATAAATTTTCAAAAAATCAATAATGCTTTACAAAAATCATTTTTAATCAAATTTAAATCAAAATATTATAATATTTACATTTCTAAAATATTTTAAAAAAATTTAGAAAAACATATTTTAACAATGGGTTTGTATTTCATTTTCTAGCCTAGGTAAAGTGATACGGGTAATATATCATTACAACCCGTAATTTACAAAGAAAACCCGGGTTTGATCATTTCAAACCCGCAATCCTAAGTAAATGAAAATAATTAATCATTCAGGCCTATCATTTCAGCCCATAATGATTTTCTCCTATTATAAAGTCCGTTCGAGTATGTATCATTTCAACCCATAGTGATTCTAGTCTACAGGGAACTTGTAGTGTGATAAACTGATGAAAATAACATAATAGCATGAAATAACAATAACATACGGTATAACAGGTGTAAATATAGGTGTGAACTTCATATGTATATAATATAGCAGTTATAACAGGATGATATGCATTTACAGATTCAGGTGATGTCAGTTTATCACTACATAAGTACACATTAGTCTGGTGAGATTTACTCACCTGTTCAAAGCTGGAGATCGCTACCAAAGCAACAATACTGACACTACGAAGGCACGACAACACTACTACAATTTTGGGAGTGCAGAGTCAAAGCTATACCCCTTGAAACATTTAAACAAAACAATACAATATACATGAATAAACACTTCACATATATTTAAATAACTTATATATACAAGCACAAATCAAATCCAAACCAATTGCACTTGCCTTCAACCTCATATGCTTCAGCAATGGGCTGCAAAAGCACTATAATGGGATGGTTTTGGATCAGATTTGGATCAGGTTTTGGGGTCAACAAGTTGGCCATACATAGGAAAAGATGATGCAAAAGTTATGTGTGCATGAAACTACAACTACAAGACAACACAAGTGGATTCAAGGCAACATAAATCACGATCACAAGCAAATATAGGCATGGCTAGGTCCGGTAGGGTCAGCTACAGGTGTGGAAGAGGTGTATGGGTCAACTATGGCAGGTGGTGGCAGTGTATGGGTCGGCCAAGGAGGAGTTTGAGGGGGGTGAAGGCAAAGAAGCTAGGCTATGCACATTTTCAAGGTGGATATTGCAATTTTGGTGGAGTTTGATCAACTAGTGGTGCATGGCCATGGATGGGCAGGGGGCTGGAGGTGGTGGAAGCCTGATGTGGTGGTTGTGGAGGTGGCCATGGTGAAGGAGGAGCAAGGTCTGAGCAAAATAGGTGAAGGCAAGTGCACAAAATCAACATAAACAAGCAGAAAAACAATGAAAAAGGAAATAAAATTTACCAAACTTTTTCCCAAAGAGAATGGCCGATTTATTTTTTATATTTGAGGAGAAAACATTAACGTGAAATGTTATGGGAGTGGTCAGCTGAAGAGAATGAGTTAAGACTGCCAATTGAATGAAAAGTGATGGTAGAAATGTGAAAAGGTGTGAATACAAGAGGACATAAGCAAATCAATGGTCACAACTCTTCAGATTTCTCTTATTTCTTTTGGAATTTTTTTATAACTGAAATGTATTTATAAATACAGATAATAACACGAAAATTTAGTAAATAAACAAAAATAAATAAATAAATATTAATTAAATATAATTAGATTAAGAAAATAGCTTAAAAATACAAACTAGTCTTGGAAATATGAAAATAAATGGAACAAACATCGGAAAATTTCTATGTACTTTAAAATATTTATAAATAAAGGTAAGCAAATAAAAATAAAATGCATACATAAAAAAGAATAAGTAAATTTTAATTAAATATAATTTAATGAAGAAAATAACAGAAAAATGAAAACTAGCCTTTAAAAATAGAAAACAAATTCAATAAATTTTTAGAAAAATTCAAACATCACTTTAAAAATATTTAAAAGACAAAAAATATATAATAAAACATATTACACATATATATAAAAATTAAAATATTCTTTATATAAATTAAAACAGACAATTTTTTATTAAATAAATCAATTTCCGTACAATATTGTAAAAAGCATAACTTCCACAATATAAATCGGATTTCAACGAAACGAAAAGCAGTATTCTTAAATTTTAATATATTTTCAAAATAAAAGATAAAATTTAAGAAATTAAATATTTAAATTTGAAATTTAAAAATCAAAGTTTGACCCAAATTGACCAAAGTCAACATTTAAGGAAAATATTCAATTTATACCATTTGGAATTATAATTCACATAATATCAAAGTTTATATTTAAAAATGAAATGTCTGAAATGAAACAAGTTTAAAAAAATTCAAAATGAAACAAAGTCAAAATTAAAATATACATAAAAATCTAGGTTGTTACACTCTTCCCCACTCAAATCTTTTCGTCATCGAAAAGGAAGGAAGCGGAGAAACAACAAGAAAGAACAATAGGTTGGAATACATCCCCGAAAGAAGGTAGGAAAAAAAAGATAGCTAGGAGGTAAAGCAGGTTGAAAGACAAGGATGAACCATTATTTGAACCATTATACATTTCAATTTAATTTTTTTTTTAGTATGATGAATAGTCATTTAATTCAAATCTGATGGATCAAAGTAAACAATATTTAAAACATTTTAAATTTTTAGAAGGGAAAATAACTGATCAAAATATTCTTTATATAATACTTTATCAAAATACTTTTATAACTCGATGTCTTAACAAGTTTATCCTCGTTCCTGTAGATTCTGGCAGTGCGTTGATCAGGCGCAAAGCTAGACTTCTCCAGGTACTTAGTAGACTTATTTCAACACCCAGTGAAAATATTAGAAAACTCTTTTTAAAAAAAACAGATATGGAAAGTATAATCCAAACAAATCAAACAAACCAAAACAGTTGTCTAACCATGGATCGTAGATACACAATGGTTACGCCTGGATCCCCCAGGAAACAATCCGTATCCGTAAGCTTTCTCTGCCCTGCGAGTTACGCCATGATGATGAGTAGAATGCAGGATACACAATGGTTACGCCTGGATCCCCCAGGAAAGAATCCGTACCCCCAGGCCAGCTCAGCCAGGCATTTGCGCTACTAATGCGACCTACATAGAGTGCATGATACACAATGGTTACGCCTGGATCCCCCAGGAAATAATCCGTACCCCCAGGCCAGCTCAGCCAGGCAGTTGCGCTATGTTGTCGCGATCATAAGACCACGGGGATCGCCGTGGAATTCGATGGACACTCGAGTATCATATTCGGAAAACTCAAATCAAAGAGAGAGAATAATATCGATAGAATGAATCCACAGTGTGGCCACAAAGCGGATATCAAGCAGAAGGCACTTTCCATAACTTTACTTCGAAAATATGTATCATATATTACCTTTCAAAATCACTTTCAAATATCATACTTATATAAAGTCCATTATATATAAGATTTCATTTCAAATCAAATACTTATCAAAACAATAGTATATCAAATCACACTTATATAGATCTCGATTATATACGATGTAACGTCCCGCCTTTTCGCACGATTCAAATCGACACACATGCCGATTCAAACCATACGGAAGGCGGATTGTTATGCGGTAAATAAGAAAAACAGAGAAGAAATAAACAAAATAGAATCTCACAGCGGAAGGATAAAATATAATAATAAAATATACAGTTTATAAAACTGTTTACAAACATTTATATAATACATATCAGAGTTACACATACCAATAACAATGCAGCGGAAAAATATGAGTGTAGTGGAATAATAGTAGATAATAGTAATACAAATCTTCGTCTTCGTCCTCCAGAGCTAAAACTTCAAATCCTGAAACGCTCGGACTGACCCGAGCGAATTGAAAAGACAAAACACTCGAGTCAGAACTAAAAGATCTTATGTGAGTTAAATTAACAGAAATAAATATGAGTACAGTAACTCAAGAGATGCTCGGGATTTACATCTCCTAAGGGTCCGTTAAACTATTTACTATGTAGTATATTGCGCTATTATAATAATGTCTATTTATAAAATAAACTTACTTTTTAATAGCGTTAAGGGGTTACCCATATAGCCCTTAACATGGAATATATTCCCATAGTCTATACAGTACCGTAATCTCCCCCGTACCGGGCGTCGACAGAGGGCACTCCATAGGTATGGTACAAAACCAAAATCGTATAAGGCGCGCTAGGGTAGGTGACACGGCACAACTAGGCAATGCCAGGGTAGATATACCAATTGCTATCCGGGCTGATGGAAACGCATAGCCGCAGCTACCGCCCACCTCGAACAAACTCCCCCAAAAATCAAAGTAAAAGTGGCCACTGAAACAATCCGAAGTCAAAGTATATTATCGAAGAGGAGTGTCCGATCAGAGGAATGACCTCATTGGCCCGAGAATCGCTCCTGTTTTAGCCACCTTATGCCAACTCACGGGAGTCGGGTCCACGTATTTACCTTGCAGGAAACGCCGCCACCAACCTACTTCATTCTGGAATCTCCACCGCATACACGGTTGTTAAAGTGGTTTTCGGAGTTGGCAGAGAGTATGACAACTTCCGATCCCGGTCTCTTCAACAACCAAACGTTATTATAACACCGCGGTCATTTAAAATAATTATACTTTAAAACCAAAACAAAAATCCATTTTAAACCCATATAAATACGATATCGTTTATATTTTTAAAACCCCAAATCAATAAGATATCATTTAGACCCAAAATCATATAATGTCATTTTATTTTCCAATATATATTCTTTTCCAAAATCATAGGGTTTCCAAAGTGAAATATTTAGAAATCACAACTCTTGTATATAATAATTCCAAATCATACTACCTTGAAAATCATAACTTCGAAACAAATTTCCATCTCTTAAATGGTTAAATATTAAATTACTTTATAAAACACAATAGCTTCTTTAGATTTCACAAATCAATTTCAAATATCGATTTATACTTCCAAATACCATTTCAATTCTTATGTTTCAAAGCTTTAAATATTTCACCATTTCAAAACAAACTCATTTGACAATCCCATATATATTGAATTCAATTACTTCTTATTTAGACTTGAAATGTTTACTTAATGAATTCAATATAATTTAAGTAAAACCTTTAACTTCACATAACTGGATAATCTTCAATTTTATTAAACTTGATATATTCATTTAAATCACTCTACACAAAAATCAAGTTATAAAAATCATACCCTTTAAAAATTAATAACCTTTTTATTTAATTCCAAATTTTACTCAATATTCATCTTCCGACCTTATTCTCATTTAAGTCAATAAAACTCCTGAACTTAAATTTTAAATAAATGCTTAATTGTATTTGATCTTAAAAATCAAACTTTATTTTATACTTTAAAACAATTTATACAAAGCTTAAAACCGGAAATTACTATATATAAAAACCTTTATTAATAACCAAATCAAAAACCCATAAACCATATATATATATAGCTTTGCAAAAACCATAGAAACATTTCAAAAATAATTTTATATATTTACCGCGGTGTCTGTGTATAATTTTCTATCCTATGGTCAAGTGATACGAATGTTTATCATTTCAATCCGCAATTTAAAAGATATAAAATTTTGCGGTTGTATATCATTTCAAACCACAATCCCGAATGAAATGAAAAATACATGATAACTTGCAGTTTAATGATATGAAACAAAACATCCATTCATCCATCATCAATCATCAACCAAATTATCTCAAACATCATCAGTTTAAACAAACATCAATATATAGCATATACAATATAACAGGAAATAATTGGCAGTTATTAATTAACATTTCATATTCAATTAAATTTATAACTGTTTAACTAGCAGTTTATACGCACATAAATAAATTCTAACTGCCAATTTATATGCAACACATAAAGGAAATTAACAGTTAATTTAATAAATGCGATTTAACAGATATGCTGAATAAAACCTGCCAACAGTCATAAATAAATTTCTACTCATATCTAAAATAAATTTAACAAACATAAAACTTTTTAGAAGTTGTGAGTGGGTTAAAACACTCACCTTTTGAATTTAAATCGAATTTAAATTCAATTTAAACTCAAAATTCGACGGTCTCCGAATTGGTCCAAACTAGCTCCAAACTGTCCGGAATTTAATTACAATCCTAACAAAAAAAGTTTCGCATGAATCCGAGGTCGTATGAAAAAGTTATACGATTTAAACGATTTAAAAATCAAAATAAATTATAAAACAAAACAAACCTAAATTAAATACTCGCCATGTAACGACCCGGAAATTTGGGCAATAATTATTTAATAATTTCCATTAATAATTGTTTTAAAATGTGAAATATTGATTTAATAATCTTATTCAAATGGAAATTATCTTTTGAAGATTAATAATTATTTAGTTAGGCAAGTATTATCTTTTCAAAATTTATGAGTGATAATTTAATTTGAGAATCTTATTGTTTTCAAAGTTAAAAATATTTAAATAATAAGACTTTCTTTCTAAGCTTATTAAAGATATTTTATTTATAATGTATATTTGTGTATACATTGTAAATAAAGAATTGATTTTTAATTGGTATTGAATAAATTGTGAATTGGGAAATTTAATTTTAAAATTGGTATTGAAGCTTTTCAAAAATTTATTTTAAAAGTCTATCTTATATTTTCATAAGAAATATAAGTAAGTATTTATTTTGTTGATAAAGTATGTAATAGTTTAAATTGTATTTTATAATAAGAGTTTATTTTATTTTATTTAAAAATTTGTTTTCTTTTGAAATAAGACTAAGTTTATTATATTAGAGTATGATAATTTGATTTGAAAACTATGAAATAAATTGAATTCAACATTTCTTATTCTTTTAAAAATTTCTCTTTTGAAGTTAGCTTTAAAATGTTATTTTAAAATAGATATTAGTATGTATAATTTTATAAAGAAGTTTATATGTAAATATACATTTAAAATACTAAATATAAATTAGAAATGGATTTAAATGCATTTAAATACATGCATAAATAAAGAAACTATTTTTATATGCATAGTGCATATGTGTTAAGCTTTTAAAACATAAAAATACACTTGTAAAATAATCAACATCTTTAAGCTACAAGTGGCAAATTACTTATTTTTATTTTCAATAAAAATTTTAAGAAGAAAAATCAGTTTTCTCAAAAACTTTCCTTCTTCATTCTTTCATGTTTAATGGCAAATCTGAAAACTTAAAATCAAAATCTGAAAATCTGCATGTATGTTCAAACAAAGCCTCAACATCAACATGAGTTCAATCTTTAAATCTGCATGCATATTCAAGAAATCAGTTTCAACATCAATGTAAATCTGAGCAAATGAAACAAAAGTCTGCATGCACTCATCCTCTTCAAATCTGAACATATGAAGCTAAGATTAGCATGCATCATCAAGTGATACAACTGCATACATTCAGTTTCAAAATGCATGTTCAAAGTTTCAACAATTCAAAGTTCAGCTTCAAACAAATGCATCTATTCATCAAGTTCAAGATCAACTTCAAATCTGAAATATGAGTATGGGCCTGCATGCATCAACTACAACTGAAAACATCTTCAACTGGAAGCAAATGCACATCAGTGCCAGGCAGAAGCAAATGAAATCTGCAGCTCCAGGAAATGCAAGCAGATTCAAGTGCATCTGAGATGTTTCTCTGCATCTTCATAATTGGTGAGTAAACTACTTTTTAAAAACAGACTTTTAAAAGATCAAACTTAAGAAAAGTTCAAATGCACAAGTGTTCAAATGCATATGCTTTTAGAAAACCAAAACTGCCAAAAATTTAAACTGTTGCTCTGCCATAAAAATAAAAATATATATACAAACTGCTGTTGAGATGTGTAGTTATCTAATGCATATGGTTTGATAGAAATAAGAATGTTTGGAATGGTTGCATTATAGTGAATATTCATATGAATATATATATGATATCTGTGTATCAGCCTCTGTCTGTAAACTTTGATTTTCAATAGAAATTCTTTATCACTTGATTTGGTTCCAGTTAGAAATTGTTGTTGTACAGATCTTGTTTGTTTAGTCTAGATTTAGGCTTATAACTATAATTGAAAAAAAAAAAAAAAAAAAAAAAAAGTCTGTTGCCTCTGTAAACAACAGTCCTATTTGAAATGAGCAAATATCAATCTTATTAAAACATTGAAACAGTATCACAATTTGAAAGCATGTAGGAAATCAAGATTTTTAAAACAAGAATCACATTTTTTAATCAACTATGAAATGAGTTTGACTGGGATGAACAATATTGGGATTTTTGGGATTTTCTGGTGATCTAGTGGATATGGGAAGTTGTAGTTCTGCCTGGAGGTGGAAGGATGATAGGTGAGTGGGGGAAAAATATTAGATCGATGGTCAAAGGCTGGTGGCGACAGTGGTGATTGATGACAGGTTTTAACCCTAGTTTGGAGAGGTCGGGTTTGATGTCCCCTCGACTCCTCTATGATGCATCGAGTGTCATAAGGCATTGGGAAGTTGCAGAGGGTTCGTAGATGAGGTGATTACCGGAGTTGTAGCGGTTCTGATGGTCGGGTTTGGGAGAGATCGACGTTGCCAGGTTTTTCGCTTGGGTTTGCAGTGGAGTTCCAGGTTTGCTTGGTTGACTGGGCTTTTGATTTTCAAACTGCTGTGAAGATGTGGGTGGCCGTGATCGAGTGGGGTGATGGTCAGTGGCTTGGTGAAGTTAGTGACGGTGGCTGGTGATGGCCAGGGTGCTGGTGCATGTGCACAGTGCACATACAAGTTCTGATGAACTTGTGGGTTAAATGCAGATGTTTTCTCGAAGCTTTGGGAATTTTACTCGAAGTGGATGGAGTTTTGACTCGAAGCAACTGAGTATAAAACTCGAAGTAGTTGTGAGATTGTCTCGGGTATGTGATAATTCCAGATTTTAAAAAAAAAAAAAAATCTGACAGTTCTGTTTTGAAATTTAAATGAAATTTGAATTTTAAGCTGAGATCTAAATCAGGGATTCAAAATTTGAAGTTTAATAACTTTTAATCTCAGGTTTTAAGGATGGAAGTTTTAAAATTTAAACAATATTTAAATTCAATTTAAAAATAATGATTTGAAACTAAGTTTTCAATTTATATTGAAATTATATAAGTTTGAATTAGATGTTTAAAGAGTTTAAATTTAAATTAGATTTCTAAATGTCTTATATCCAAATAAAGATATTGTTAAAATTTTTGGGAAATCAATATAATAAGTTGTTTAAGTTATTAAAATTTGATTTAATCAAATAATTTAATTTTAAGGATAAATAGGGTTAAGTTATCTTTTTTATTAACCTTAGAATACTTGATTTAAATATGATTTGTAATTAAATAAAGAATTAATTAAGATAAATGTTTTCTTAATTAATTAAGGATTTTGAAATATAAGAAATTAATTAATTAATTGTTTAATTAATTTTAAATAATTAGTTAATTATTTATTAATTTTAAATAATCACTTAATTATGGATTAATTAAGTATTTAATAAAGTTGTTAATGGATAATGTTTGGATGATTAAGAATGGATGTAATTAATATGGAAGAAATTAATGGAAGTTACTCATGTGAGTAATTAATTGGAAGTGATTAATGGATGATCACTTAAAGTTATTAATTAGGAACTGATTAACTTAATTGTTTTTAAGTTAATTAATTATGAAGTAATTAATTAGTTAATGAATTAAGATTTATTTAATAAGGGAATCAATTATTGTTAAGAGAGTAATTAAGGTTTATTTAAGGAAGAAATTAGTTATAATTACTTGTTGAGTAATTAAGAGTTAATTACTTAATTATTTTAGATAATTAATTAATGTGATTGATTAATTAATAAATGAGATTAAATTAAGGTTAATAAGTGTAATTAATTAAGATTGTAATTAATTAAGGATTTATTTATAAATTTAATTGTTTAATAATTACTTAATGAAGTAATTAAAAATTAATTAATTTGATTTATTAATCAAGGATTAATATAATTAATTTGTAAATAATTAATTAAGAAGTTAATTAATTAAAATAAGTAATTACAAATTGTTAATTACTGTTTATGGTTAATGAGAAAATTAATTACAAGTTAATTATTTAATTAATTAAAGGATTATTAATTAATAAAGATTATTAATTAATATAATTAATGAAGTATTAATTTATGTAATTAATTTAAATATGATTAATTAATTGTAATTAATTAAGGTTTAATGTAATTAATTATAGCTAATTAATTAATGAAGGATCATTAATTATTGTAATTAATGATAGTAATTAAAGGTTAATTACTGAATATGGTTATGGATAATTACTTGAATGTAATTAGAAGATAATTAATCAAGGAAGATTAATTAGGAAGATCATTAGAAGATGATAAATGAATTTGATTTGTAATAAATCAATGAAGCAGGATTAAGATAATCCAAATGGTTAAAGAATTGTAATTAATTTAATTAAAGATTAATTAAATTGATTAAGAGTTAATCAATTCTGCTTTGGATGATTTGTTGATATTGAATGATTGATATTGGATGTTGAATGATATTGGATGATTGATATAGGGTGTTTGGTTGATAATGGATGATTTGGATGTTTATGATATATGTGATATGTTGCTTTATGAGATGAATGTTGTTATGAATTATCTATTGTGATAATGTTATTCATCTACCTGTTATATATCATCCTGTATATAAGTTTTAAACTATTTAAATCCCTTAAGTACAACTTGGACATTAAAATGGCGTTTGGTTTCGATGAGACCGGGATCGGGTTTCCATATTTGGAATCCGAAAACCACATCGATCCCAATTAAACGTTGGTCGTTAATCCAAGTGGAGCAAGTGAAGACTCGAGGTGTAAGGGCTATACGTCAGTATAACTCTGTGGGTGATTCCGTAATGAGTTTGACGGAATAGTGCTTATAGATTCGAGATGGCGAATCAGAGTGCAAGGGCTATGGTCGTTGACTCTGAGGGTGATTCCAATAATGAGTGCAACGAGATAGTGCCTTCGGTTTCGTTCGAACCCGGAACGAACTTGTATGGATTGAATGCTTTCAGCACATCGTCAGGCGGACGATGAGCATTCTAAGAGATGTGTTCTATAAAGGTAATCGCAGCCTCAAGCCTCATCAACCGGGAATGGCTAAAACAGGGGAGGTGCAGCAAGGCTTCGTGGGTCGCACCCACTGGAGAGCAAGATTTACCCCTGTCTAGAGGTCCCTTTTATTTCGGCTGTGTGGGGCGGTTGATCCGGACAACCGCCGGGGTTGTCTTGTTTGGAACTATCCAGTAAGGGATGGGTCCGGCCTTGTGTTGCAGGGGAGTTAGGGTGGCTCCTCGGTACGGTGATCTAGGCCACGTACTGTGACAGGCGGTACCCCAGTAGCCCTGCCATTGATGGAAACCCATTTTCCCTACGAGACCCTACGGTTTTGATTGTATTACCCACTTTTGTGGCTAGTAGCTGGAATTTAATAGATGTAACAATTTCGGCTATTTCATATTTACTTGAAAACCCTAGACACTATTATAATATCACTGGATTTTCTATCAAATGTTTTGGTTAGCGTAAGGTAAAAACTTTTCCATGTTTATGTGTGGGAAGTCTTACGTGATACCTTTTCTTTCTAAAGGTTTTTCTAAAGTTAAGCAATTTTAAACCGTTTACTCACACCAGACCCCTGTCTGACCCGAGTGTTTATTTTCTGTTTTATTAAACTCTTGGGTACTCATATTATGTATGAGTAGTCAAGTGATTCAGGTTAGCTTGACGAATTCTGGAGGAGTAATGGAGCAGGAGGCTTCGACGTGTAGATATATATTGGTTCCGCTGTGTTTGGTATCTGTTTCTTCTGTTGTACTTGAGTTGTATGAATTAGACAGATGTTTATAACTGTCTAATATGTGTTGTATAATTATGTAACTCTGATGTAATCTGATACTATGTGATATTCTATGTGGTATATTATATTTTATTCGTTCCGCTGTGAGTTATCTGTTGTTGTTGAGTTCTTCTTTCTCTTTCTTTTCTTCTTCTATCCCTTTCTTTCTTCACTAGTGATGCGATTTCCTGGAGTTAGGAAGTCGGGTCGCTACAGTTGGTATCAGAGCGTTAGGTTGAGTGAATACCTAGGCTCTGTAGTGGTGTCTTTCTTGAGAGAGCGTATTTGTAATTTTTATATATAACTATATATATATATTTATATCTACTTGATATGTTGGGTTATCTGTTCGGATTTTCCAACATAAGTTATAGAGGTAGATGGAGTAAGTGGTATATGTGTGTAACACGACTACCACTGATGGAAAAGGTCCATATGTAGAGGTTGGAAGTATTTGTCGAGACTGTAGATCTAATACCGTCTCGATTGAGATTTGTTATTTGGAGTAAGGAATTCTCTGATATCCGAAGAAAATCTTTTAAAAAGATTCGGAGTTTATCTTTGAAGTGTAAGTTTGGATTTCGCTCGGACGAGCAAATTATTCTTGAGTTTGGATCTTCAGTATGGAAGTTGGCTGTTCTGGAATATGAGACTAAGGTCTATAAGTTGCTTTGCTGGACATAGTCTCATTTGTTATTCTTTAAGAGAGTAAGGTGTTAGATGTTTGGTTTAGAGCCCGAGTTCTTTTGGATTGTCTGCCAACTCGGAGGTCCATTGTATGGTTTGTAGATGGTTTTGGTCTTCGAGAAGCATTTGGATTTGGAGTCTTTGGATAGCTGTGGTAGTAGTTTCAGCTCGAAGTGTTGGTGTGCTGACGAGTGGATCTTTTAGCTTTGCAATATCATCAAAGTAGAGTTTGGAAGCAGCAGAGTTGATTGTTTCTCGGATGGTTCAAAAAATCCTTGTGGTTCTTCTTTTAGCAGTTCGAGCAGATGGTGAAGTTTTATTGAAGAGTTAACCTTGTTTGGAAAAGCTCGAAGCTGTTCTAATTGGTAAAGAGAGGACAGTTTCTTTGGAATTCAAATTAGTTTGGATCGCAAAAGTGACTTGCGATTAGTTGGGATTTTCTTGAGCATTCTTTGTTGAGACTGAGGATTCTCATGAGGAAGTAGGAGCTACTGATATAATCAGTAAGTTGTTTGCATCTGGAATTGAGTTCCATATTGTTTTGGATCAAGAAGTGATTTGTTAGTTAGCCCGGTTGTAGGATGGTTCTTGGAGAAGTAGAGTTGGTGTAGCAGCTCAAGAATTAATTTTAGGAATTTGGATTTGGCTAGATCTAGCTTTTGAATTGGATTCTGTGTAAGGTTGTGTGACCTAGTCAGATGAGTCACCCAGATTGTATGGATTTGATGAACAAGGTTTCTGGTATATATTGGATAAATTACACTTGTGTTCATCAACAGTATTCTCCTCTGTTTCTGAATCAGAGTTGTGCAGCGGAAGCGAGGTAGCAGCTGTGCAATGAAGGAATAAGTTATGTTGCTATTGCTTGAATAGTAGAAATTGTGTACTGGATTTCGACGGATTTTGGAAGAATTTTCCGTTGGATAGGATCCTGAAGTTAGTTTGCTTTGGTCTAGTTGTTTCTGGAAGTATCAGCATAGGTTGAGCTGATCAAAAGAGATTGCCAGCTCAGGATTGTCTGTTGAGTTATACAGATATGAGATGAGTTTTGGAGTTTGAAGTTGGGGACTTCATTTGTTGTTAAGATTTCTCTGGTTAAGAGAGCAGAAATTGAGTAAGATTGGTTGGTTAGTGCCTTGGCTTGAGATTTCTTATCTGTGTTCTGATAAGATAAGATTTGTTGTCTAGGAGATTGAATTGCCAGTTTGGATAGTTGGAATTCATTGTGTTTCACGTACCTCTGAGGGAGTACGTGTATGATTCATCAATTGGTTGTTGAATCTGCAGTTCAGTTGGAATGGGATGTTGAGCTGGATTTGAGGATAATATGAAGTTTTGTTCTGATTGCAGGATCTAGAGAAGAGAGGAGCTCTGGATTTTGGTGGTGTATTTATTTTTGTAGAGCGAGTCTCCCGGTGATTTTTACTTGGGAAACTCGAGATAGTGTTAGTAAGGTTTATTCTGATTCGTGTCAGGATAATTAGTTATGTTTGTTTGTATGATTGATTGCTATGGATGTTAGTAACTGGTTGATAGATAAGCTTTGCTATTTGAAATTAAAAATCTTCATTGGATTATTAAATTAACTTTGCTTTTAAATTTCGGGGACGAAATTATTTTAAGGGGGGAGGATTGTAACGACCCGGAAATTTGGGCAATAATTATTTAATAATTTCCATTAATAATTGTTTTAAAATGTGAAATATTGATTTAATAATCTTATTCAAATGGAAATTATCGTTTGAAGATTAATAATTATTTAGTTAGGCAAGTATTATCTTTTCAAAATTTATGAGTGATAATTTAATTTGAGAATCTTATTGTTTTCAAAGTTAAAAATATTTAAATAATAAGACTTTCTTTCTAAGCTTATTAAAGATATTTTATTTATAATGTATATTTGTGTATACATTGTAAATAAAGAATTGATTTTTAATTGGTATTGAATAAATTGTGAATTGGGAAATTTAATTTTAAAATTGGTATTGAAGCTTTTCAAAAATTTATTTTAAAAGTCTATCTTATATTTTCATAAGAAATATAAGTAAGTATTTATTTTGTTGATAAAGTATGTAATAGTTTAAATTGTATTTTATAATAAGAGTTTATTTTATTTTATTTAAAAATTTGTTTTCTTTTGAAATAAGACTAAGTTTATTATATTAGAGTATGATAATTTGATTTGAAAACTATGAAATAAATTGAATTCAACATTTCTTATTCTTTTAAAAATTTCTCTTTTGAAGTTAGCTTTAAAATGTTATTTTAAAATAGATATTAGTATGTATAATTTTATAAAGAAGTTTATATGTAAATATACATTTAAAATACTAAATATAAATTAGAAATGGATTTAAATGCATTTAAATACATGCATAAATAAAGAAACTATTTTTATATGCATAGTGCATATGTGTTAAGCTTTTAAAACATAAAAATACACTTGTAAAATAATCAACATCTTTAAGCTACAAGTGGCAAATTACTTATTTTTATTTTCAATAAAAATTTTAAGAAGAAAAATCAGTTTTCTCAAAAACTTTCCTTCTTCATTCTTTCATGTTTAATGGCAAATCTGAAAACTTAAAATCAAAATCTGAAAATCTGCATGTATGTTCAAACAAAGCCTCAACATCAACATGAGTTCAATCTTTAAATCTGCATGCATATTCAAGAAATCAGTTTCAACATCAATGTAAATCTGAGCAAATGAAACAAAAGTCTGCATGCACTCATCCTCTTCAAATCTGAACATATGAAGCTAAGATTAGCATGCATCATCAAGTGATACAACTGCATACATTCAGTTTCAAAATGCATGTTCAAAGTTTCAACAATTCAAAGTTCAGCTTCAAACAAATGCATCTATTCATCAAGTTCAAGATCAACTTCAAATCTGAAATATGAGTATGGGCCTGCATGCATCAACTACAACTGAAAACATCTTCAACTGGAAGCAAATGCACATCAGTGCCAGGCAGAAGCAAATGAAATCTGCAGCTCCAGGAAATGCAAGCAGATTCAAGTGCATCTGAGATGTTTCTCTGCATCTTCATAATTGGTGAGTAAACTACTTTTTAAAAACAGACTTTTAAAAGATCAAACTTAAGAAAAGTTCAAATGCACAAGTGTTCAAATGCATATGCTTTTAGAAAACCAAAACTGCCAAAAATTTAAACTGTTGCTCTGCCATAAAAATAAAAATATATATACAAACTGCTGTTGAGATGTGTAGTTATCTAATGCATATGGTTTGATAGAAATAAGAATGTTTGGAATGGTTGCATTATAGTGAATATTCATATGAATATATATATGATATCTGTGTATCAGCCTCTGTCTGTAAACTTTGATTTTCAATAGAAATTCTTTATCACTTGATTTGGTTCCAGTTAGAAATTGTTGTTGTACAGATCTTGTTTGTTTAGTCTAGATTTAGGCTTATAACTATAATTGAAAAAAAAAAAAAAAAAAAAAAAAGTCTGTTGCCTCTGTAAACAACAGTCCTATTTGAAATGAGCAAATATCAATCTTATTAAAACATTGAAACAGTATCACAATTTGAAAGCATGTAGGAAATCAAGATTTTTAAAACAAGAATCACATTTTTTAATCAACTATGAAATGAGTTTGACTGGGATGAACAATATTGGGATTTTTGGGATTTTCTGGTGATCTAGTGGATATGGGAAGTTGTAGTTCTGCCTGGAGGTGGAAGGATGATAGGTGAGTGGGGGAAAAATATTAGATCGATGGTCAAAGGCTGGTGGCGACAGTGGTGATTGATGACAGGTTTTAACCCTAGTTTGGAGAGGTCGGGTTTGATGTCCCCTCGACTCCTCTATGATGCATCGAGTGTCATAAGGCATTGGGAAGTTGCAGAGGGTTCGTAGATGAGGTGATTACCGGAGTTGTAGCGGTTCTGATGGTCGGGTTTGGGAGAGATCGACGTTGCCAGGTTTTTCGCTTGGGTTTGCAGTGGAGTTCCAGGTTTGCTTGGTTGACTGGGCTTTTGATTTTCAAACTACTGTGAAGATGTGGGTGGCCGTGATCGAGTGGGGTGATGGTCAGTGGCTTGGTGAAGTTAGTGACGGTGGCTGGTGATGGCCAGGGTGCTGGTGCATGTGCACAGTGCACATACAAGTTCTGATGAACTTGTGGGTTAAATGCAGATGTTTTCTCGAAGCTTTGGGAATTTTACTCGAAGTGGATGGAGTTTTGACTCGAAGCAACTGAGTATAAAACTCGAAGTAGTTGTGAGATTGTCTCGGGTATGTGATAATTCCAGATTTTAAAAAAAAAAAAAAATCTGACAGTTCTGTTTTGAAATTTAAATGAAATTTGAATTTTAAGCTGAGATCTAAATCAGGGATTCAAAATTTGAAGTTTAATAACTTTTAATCTCAGGTTTTAAGGATGGAAGTTTTAAAATTTAAACAATATTTAAATTCAATTTAAAAATAATGATTTGAAACTAAGTTTTCAATTTATATTGAAATTATATAAGTTTGAATTAGATGTTTAAAGAGTTTAAATTTAAATTAGATTTCTAAATGTCTTATATCCAAATAAAGATATTGTTAAAATTTTTGGGAAATCAATATAATAAGTTGTTTAAGTTATTAAAATTTGATTTAATCAAATAATTTAATTTTAAGGATAAATAGGGTTAAGTTATCTTTTTTATTAACCTTAGAATACTTGATTTAAATATGATTTGTAATTAAATAAAGAATTAATTAAGATAAATGTTTTCTTAATTAATTAAGGATTTTGAAATATAAGAAATTAATTAATTAATTGTTTAATTAATTTTAAATAATTAGTTAATTATTTATTAATTTTAAATAATCACTTAATTATGGATTAATTAAGTATTTAATAAAGTTGTTAATGGATAATGTTTGGATGATTAAGAATGGATGTAATTAATATGGAAGAAATTAATGGAAGTTACTCATGTGAGTAATTAATTGGAAGTGATTAATGGATGATCACTTAAAGTTATTAATTAGGAACTGATTAACTTAATTGTTTTTAAGTTAATTAATTATGAAGTAATTAATTAGTTAATGAATTAAGATTTATTTAATAAGGGAATCAATTATTGTTAAGAGAGTAATTAAGGTTTATTTAAGGAAGAAATTAGTTATAATTACTTGTTGAGTAATTAAGAGTTAATTACTTAATTATTTTAGATAATTAATTAATGTGATTGATTAATTAATAAATGAGATTAAATTAAGGTTAATAAGTGTAATTAATTAAGATTGTAATTAATTAAGGATTTATTTATAAATTTAATTGTTTAATAATTACTTAATGAAGTAATTAAAAATTAATTAATTTGATTTATTAATCAAGGATTAATATAATTAATTTGTAAATAATTAATTAAGAAGTTAATTAATTAAAATAAGTAATTACAAATTGTTAATTACTGTTTATGGTTAATGAGAAAATTAATTACAAGTTAATTATTTAATTAATTAAAGGATTATTAATTAATAAAGATTATTAATTAATATAATTAATGAAGTATTAATTTATGTAATTAATTTAAATATGATTAATTAATTGTAATTAATTAAGGTTTAATGTAATTAATTATAGCTAATTAATTAATGAAGGATCATTAATTATTGTAA
The DNA here is from genome assembly GCA_030765085.1 of Allium cepa. NCBI lineage: Eukaryota > Viridiplantae > Streptophyta > Magnoliopsida > Asparagales > Amaryllidaceae > Allium > Allium cepa. Next base: position 836,235,769 of record CM060941.1, read on the forward strand.
TTAATGATAGTAATTAAAGGTTAATTACTGAATATGGTTATGGATAATTACTTGAATGTAATTAGAAGATAATTAATCAAGGAAGATTAATTAGGAAGATCATTAGAAGATGATAAATGAATTTGATTTGTAATAAATCAATGAAGCAGGATTAAGATAATCCAAATGGTTAAAGAATTGTAATTAATTTAATTAAAGATTAATTAAATTGATTAAGAGTTAATCAATTCTGCTTTGGATGATTTGTTGATATTGAATGATTGATATTGGATGTTGAATGATATTGGATGATTGATATAGGGTGTTTGGTTGATAATGGATGATTTGGATGTTTATGATATATGTGATATGTTGCTTTATGAGATGAATGTTGTTATGAATTATCTATTGTGATAATGTTATTCATCTACCTGTTATATATCATCCTGTATATAAGTTTTAAACTATTTAAATCCCTTAAGTACAACTTGGACATTAAAATGGCGTTTGGTTTCGATGAGACCGGGATCGGGTTTCCATATTTGGAATCCGAAAACCACATCGATCCCAATTAAACGTTGGTCGTTAATCCAAGTGGAGCAAGTGAAGACTCGAGGTGTAAGGGCTATACGTCAGTATAACTCTGTGGGTGATTCCGTAATGAGTTTGACGGAATAGTGCTTATAGATTCGAGATGGCGAATCAGAGTGCAAGGGCTATGGTCGTTGACTCTGAGGGTGATTCCAATAATGAGTGCAACGAGATAGTGCCTTCGGTTTCGTTCGAACCCGGAACGAACTTGTATGGATTGAATGCTTTCAGCACATCGTCAGGCGGACGATGAGCATTCTAAGAGATGTGTTCTATAAAGGTAATCGCAGCCTCAAGCCTCATCAACCGGGAATGGCTAAAACAGGGGAGGTGCAGCAAGGCTTCGTGGGTCGCACCCACTGGAGAGCAAGATTTACCCCTGTCTAGAGGTCCCTTTTATTTCGGCTGTGTGGGGCGGTTGATCCGGACAACCGCCGGGGTTGTCTTGTTTGGAACTATCCAGTAAGGGATGGGTCCGGCCTTGTGTTGCAGGGGAGTTAGGGTGGCTCCTCGGTACGGTGATCTAGGCCACGTACTGTGACGGGCGGTACCCCAGTAGCCCTGCCATTGATGGAAACCCATTTTCCCTACGAGACCCTACGGTTTTGATTGTATTACCCACTTTTGTGGCTAGTAGCTGGAATTTAATAGATGTAACAATTTCGGCTATTTCATATTTACTTGAAAACCCTAGACACTATTATAATATCACTGGATTTTCTATCAAATGTTTTGGTTAGCGTAAGGTAAAAACTTTTCCATGTTTATGTGTGGGAAGTCTTACGTGATACCTTTTCTTTCTAAAGGTTTTTCTAAAGTTAAGCAATTTTAAACCGTTTACTCACACCAGACCCCTGTCTGACCCGAGTGTTTATTTTCTGTTTTATTAAACTCTTGGGTACTCATATTATGTATGAGTAGTCAAGTGATTCAGGTTAGCTTGACGAATTCTGGAGGAGTAATGGAGCAGGAGGCTTCGACGTGTAGATATATATTGGTTCCGCTGTGTTTGGTATCTGTTTCTTCTGTTGTACTTGAGTTGTATGAATTAGACAGATGTTTATAACTGTCTAATATGTGTTGTATAATTATGTAACTCTGATGTAATCTGATACTATGTGATATTCTATGTGGTATATTATATTTTATTCGTTCCGCTGTGAGTTATCTGTTGTTGTTGAGTTCTTCTTTCTCTTTCTTTTCTTCTTCTATCCCTTTCTTTCTTCACTAGTGATGCGATTTCCTGGAGTTAGGAAGTCGGGTCGCTACACGCCACGTCACTATCGTCTTCCACGCGCTTTGGCTACAGGAGCACGCGAATATGTTTCCAGACCGAACCCAAAACGGAAAACGAACACCACCTGTAAAACCCTAATCCAATAAATTGCATCGATCTGACCATCAATTCTCGAAATCAACCACACCGATGCACTCCCCTACGTTCCCTCGTCAAAACCCAGAAAGGGTTTTGCGATCCGACAAATTTTGTTGCGACAATGATGAACGGTCGTGGATAAACTAGGGTTTTCTGGAAAAACTGAGGCCCGAATCGAAAAACGAATCATACCAGCAAATTACGTATCTCAAGAACTATGACATATATTTTTCTGGAATTTTTCTGGAGACTTTAAATTTTGACTTTTGATTTTTGAACTATAGATAGATCTAGGTTTTGCAACCATTAAGGAAGAGAAAGAGATGAAGAAAATAACGTACAGACAAATGATAGAAAATGGAGGCTAGGGTTTATGATCGTCTATTTATAGATAGATCGCAAAAGAATAGGTGTGCACGAATTTTAACGTGCAAACGGAAGTGGTCCCAAAAGATAAATAATATTAATTACACACGTTACGGATTTAGAAAATAAATAAATTCCTTATCATTTACATTTTATTTTAAACGTATTTACAAATGTAAATCTAGATGTTTCGTTTACGTTTCAAAATATATCCACAATTTTATTAATTTCCAAATTGATCTAAACAAATTTAGATGTAAATTAAAAGTTGATAAGTCTACCCATTGCAGTGTTAATTTCTCCCCTTCCTTATATTTAGAAATTATAAATTAAGTTTTCAAAAACCTATCTTTGGTTTTCAAACTTTTATATACTCATCTTTTACCAGTAATAAGGATGCATTAACATTTGTTCATGGTTTCACCTTATTATCCTCAAATTCCATTTTAATTTTCAATAATTACAATTGTTGAATGTTGATACTTTAATTAAATTTATACATCTTGCTTTCTATAACCTATATCAATAAATGGTCCAATAATAAATAGAATTAGCATTAACTTCATCTTATAGGATTAACTACTCCAATTACAAATCTATGCTAACTGCCCGATTTAAGTCAATTAATTGTAATTGAGTCTACATTAAATGTTATAAATTATAAATTGGAACCTCAATAAATTCGCTTATTGATTTAAAAATCTTTCTATTCAATAAATAGACATTTTATGGGTATAAATAACATTTGAATTATAACACATGTCATTAGTGCATGCTTCATTTCTTATAAACTCCCCTTTATTAACTAGAACACATTAACCAAAACAAAATAATTAATTTAGATTTATTTCAATCGATTGTCATTCTTAACTTATCATACTCAAAATGGTTAACCTAAATAATTGTTACCCTTTTACATTCAATTTCACTTACAACCATCATTACAACAATGTTGCCATAGATTTAGATTTAATTAAATAAATTAGATAAATGGGTAAAGTTTTGTAATTATCACTAATGCCAAATATATATGCATTAATTACTACTTATTATCATGAATTCATTTATTAGTTTACTAGTTGCCTTTGTCTTCTTATATCCTATTTACTACCAAACTTTCTATTCTTAAATCTATACTCCCATTGATTTATTAAATTTGCAGTTATTATGCATACTTTTAGCAACTCATATATACTTTGCATCTATTCCCCAAATTTCACATTCTATTGTTACATAAATTTGCATTGATTACTATTTATTATTACTTTACCGATAAATTAGATATTTGCATTGGTTTTGCTTATTCTAAATTAATTTCCCATAATAAATAAGGTTTCAAAACAATCAATAACATTTCCTTAGCCCAAACCCCGTTTACCAATTATTTTGCTTCAATAATTCATGTTGCTATAAATACGTACATTTACACTTTATAGTTATTCTAGTATACCTTTTCCAACACTCTTAACCCTTATCTTTACGTTCACCCACTTGTAATATTAATTATATTTATTACAATTCAATGTTGGCATTTATTACTATTAATTTATACAATGTTTATTGCCCTTATTTCAATTTCTTCCTTTTCCGTTGCTACTCTACTATTCACGGTTTCTTTTGTATACTCCTTTCCTATATAATCCAACATACACAAATTCCAATTAAATCCAATTATTACCTTTAAATAAAACATAACATTCGAATGCCTCTTATTAAATTGGAATGTTTCATTTAAGTTTATAATTGATCCACTTGTATTAACATAAATTTTTATGTTCAAATTTATTCCCATTTACGGTTAATCAATGTTATTTTACATTAACAAATTTTAATATTCACCTTTAATTTCACATCTTCAAAGTATATCTAGAAAAAATCTTTCCACCGCTTAATTTACTGAATCTTATGCAGTCTTACTATAAATAAGTTTTAAATTACCATTACTGTACATTCAATTACTATCCAAAGTATTTATTCATAAATCAAATCGATATATACGTTTGTTTCCTTCTATTTGATTTATACCTAGTATACATTTTCCTAAATCCTGTTTCATTACCTTCATTAAATGGTTATCGCATTGAGATCAAATTTATTAGCTTATATCGCATTATTACCATTAATTAAAATTGGCTTACAAAATTTTTTTATTCAATACTCTAAATAAATAATATATTATTCCATAATTACTCTTGTTTTCACATATTCCATTCAAAAATTAAACCACAATAATTACATTATTTTATTGAATTGGAAATCTCATTTTAAATTGTTAACTTTTAATAAGAACAAATGGCAACACCAAATTCCTAACATTCATTTTATTAAAAATTATGGAAAATATGACAAATTTAGTTAACGAAATTTTCGGGTCGTTACATAAGATTTCACTTTTCAAAATTGGGTACCTTTTCAAATCAACAGTTTTCAAATCAATGGTTTTCAAATCTACTACATACTTATACAAATCAATTTTATATAAGTTCGATAACTCCCAAATCAAAGTATTTAAATAATCAAGGTTCTCAATTTCAAACCATTTCAATATTAATTCAGCTTCAAAATCATATATGATTTCACTAAATCATTTCTTCCAAATTACATAAATTTAGTTTCAAAGTTTCTTAAACAATAGATTTAGAAAATAAACCAAATTTCCGAATCAACAAAATTTAGGTCAAATAAATTCATTTCCATTTCAAACATGTATTCACTTCAAAAATCATAATACTTTCAAAGTTATAAATCTTTCGAAACAAAATACTTGAAATCATTTCACTTTGAAAATCATAACATTTTGAAATCATACATTTTAAATCATAAAATATGCCCTTAATTCTTTACATTACAAATTTTTTTTCAATTAAACCAAAATCTAAAATTTCCAATTTTAATTCAATTCAAACCATCAGTTTCAATTTAGTTTTCCAACAAAACTATTTCAAATATTATCAATTTCAAATATAGATTTGATTTACAAAATAAACTATTAAATCTTAAATATGTTTCAAGGCTTAAATATACCATATTTCAAAACTAAATTTCATAATTTCATATATCTCAAATTTTACTTCATTGTTTGTAACATCTCGCCTTTTCGCACACTTTAAACCGACACACGTGCCAATTCAAAGCATACGCAAGGGCGGATTATTATGGGGTAAATAAGAAAAAACAGAGAAGAAATAAAACAAAATAGAATCTCACAGCGGAAGGATAAAATATAATAATCAATATACAGTTCATGATAACTGTTACAAAATATTTATTTTACTTATACAATAAATATCAGAGTTACACATACCAATACAATCGATGCAGCGGAAATTTAGAGTGTGGTGCAATACTATAAATAATATAATACGGATTCTTCGTCTTCGTCCTCCAAAGCTAAAATCTTCGATCCTGAAACGCTCGGACTGACCCGAGCGAATTTGAAAAGACAAAAACACTCGAGTCAGACTAAAAGATCTTATGTGAGTTAAATTAACAGAAATAAATATGAGTACAGTAACTCAAGAGATGTTCGGGATTTACATCTCCTAAGGATCCGTTAAACTATTTACTATGTAGTATATTGCGCTATTATAATAGTGTCTATTTATAAAATAAACTTACTTTTTAATAGCGTTAAGGGGTTACCCATATAGCCTTTAACACAAATAATGCCAATAGTCTATACAGTACCGTAATACCTCCTGATCGGGAAGCTACCAGAGGATACTCCATAGGTACGACACAAATAGAAACTCATAGTAAAGGTTCGGTATGGTAGGTGACACGGCACAACTAGGCAATGCCAGGGTAGATATACCAATTGCTATCCAGGCTGGTGGAAACGCGTAGCCGCAGTTACCGCCCACCTCGGACTAACTCCCCAAAATCAAAATATAGAAGTGGCCACTGAATCAATCCAAAATCAAAGTATAATATCGAAGAGGAGGGTCCGATCAGAGGAATGACCTCATTGGCCTGAGAATTGCTCCTGTTTTAGCCACCTTATGCCAACTCACGGGAGTCGGGTCCACGTATTTACCTTACAGGAAACGTCGCCACCACCTACTTCATTCTGGAATCTCCACCGCGTACACGGTTAGTCAAAGTGGTTTTCGGTATCGACAGAGAGTATGTCCATATCCGATCCCGGTCTCTTTGCCAACCCATCGTTATTATAACACCGCGGTCATTTAAAAATAGGTTATACTTTAAAAATCAGAATAAACATTTCATTTCATAACCATGAATATGATATCATTTCAAAACCCAAAACCATATTTTATCACTTATCCCAAATATAATTCTTTTCCAAAATCATAATGCTTTAACTTCATAACGTCTGAAAATCAAATATTTCAAAGCACAATATTTTAAAAATCATAATTTAAAACCATAACTTCTAAAAAAAACTTGAATGGTTTGGACATTCAACGGTATATGAATTAAATGGTTTAACTTAAATGTTACTTTGTAAAGAAAATAGTTCTCATGGCTTTACAAATACATTTCTTTATTAAAGTCTAAACCAAAATTTATATTATCTCTCTCAAGTTCCAAAACCACTTCAATTTATTTATATATACGTATATCCATTTTGAATAACAATATTTCAAACTAAAATTGGATTTTATTCTTTCAACAGATCAATTGTTCTATTAATTAGTCTTGAATATTCACATAAAATCCATAAATAATAAGACTTCGATTTCTAGTAATAAAATATATATAATTTCCCAATTCAAATTATACTAGAATATTCATTTCAATTTATTTTGGGAAAAATCCAATTATAAATATCATATCTTAAAATTTCCAAACTTAACATTTAAACATATGATATAAATTATTAAACTCCATTTTCTTAATTTTCTTCCATTTTTAATAAAGATTTTTATACACCTTTTAATTTCAAAATTTTCAACTTCATATGTATATATATATGGAAAAAAATATTTATACAATATAAAATTTAAGATTATTATAAACCGTATTCCATCCAAACCATAGAAATCACATAAAAATAGTTATATATAGACCGCGGTGCCTGTATATAATTTTCTATCCTATGGTCAAGTGATACGGATATTTATCATTTCAATCCGCAATTTAAAAGATATAAAATTTTGCGGTTGTATATCATTTCAAACCACAATCCCGAATGAAAGGGAATATGCATGATAATTTGCAATTTTATGAAATACAATAAAACATCCATCAACATCACCCATCATCCAATCACAATCATCAAGCAATATCAATCAATAACAATTTATATTTGATAATATATAACAGGTAATAACTGGCAATTTTATTCAGATTAAATTTAACAACTATTAATCTAACAGTTTATATTCAGTAATAATCTATATAACTGTTAACTAGCAGTTTATAGGCAAACAAATAAATTCTAACTATCAATTAATACGCAATAAATAAATTAAATTGACAGTTAAATTTAATAAATGCAATTCAACAAATATGAGTGAAATAAACATGCCAAATACTCATAAATAAATTTCTATTCATTTCTAAAATTAATTTAACAAACATAAATGCTTCTATTAGTTGTGAGTGGGTTAAAACACTCACCTTTTGAATTTAAATTGAATTCAAATTCAATTTAAACCCAAAATTTGGACAGCCTCCAAATTCATCCAAACTAGTGCCAAAATGTCAGAAATTCCGATACGATCCCATCAAAACAAACCGCGCGCGAATCCGAGCTCGTATGCAAAAGTTATGAAAATTTGAAAAATGGAAAATTCTGGTCCTGGGTCGACTTCGGGTTCGACTTCGGTGCGCCGCCTCAATTCCCCGGTGCTTGCTTGGAGTTTTCGTCAAAACGACCCGGAGCGACCCGAGTCATTTTCTTCCTGACCCGAAGTTGCTCTAGGGTTTTCTCCCCTGAAACCCGAAGCGCGACCAGAAGTTGCTGCAGATCCGATTTTTTTTTTTTTTTCTAAATTTGAATTTTTTTTTTGAACTGACTGGATCTAGGGTTAGCCCCCATTGAAGAAGAAGAGAAGCTTGAAGAAGATGAATGTACAGCAAATAGACAATAGAATGGAGCTAGGGTTTATAACTGTATATTTATAGGTAGGGTTGGGTTAGAGTAGATAGACTAGATAGATGAACGTACGAAACAAACTAAGGCCCAAAAAGCCCGTTCTGACCCCGGAACGAAATTTGTCAAACCCATATATCCAGATAGGTATTTTAAAATATTCTGAACGCGATGGAAAAAGTTTCACGTCCAAATTTGATCGTATGAAGAAGTTATGCTGAAAACAAGATTTCCAAATTGATTTCAAATTGATTTTAATAAAATTGATTTTCAAGGCGTTTCGCGTCCGTACGATCAAACGACAGGTCCGATCGATACGAAACTTGAAACCCTATAATAATTCACCGATACGGATCCGATGAAACTGGTTTCATCGAAATCCAAGTCCGTGACCAAAATGGCTATTTTCAATATTCATTAAATAAATTAAATAAATTATAAAAATCCAATTTTTACATCTAAATTCAAAAATTGACCAAATTTCTCCCTTTAAATTTTCTTAATTATTTACTCCAATTCTAAACAATTCAAGTGTCAATACATAGTTGTTCTATTCATCAATTTAGATGTTAATCCTTACTTAAAGGTTAAATTCCAATTTTTAATAAATTCAACATTATACGTTTGATTAAATTTATTAAATTCACTTTCTTTCTATTATTCAAAGTTATTGATGTCAATTTAATGAAACTAACATTGGCTCAATATCTATACATTAAAAATCTCAATTCTAAACTTAGATCTCAACTTATGAAATAGTTAAATAATAAATTCCATCTAAATCTACATCTTCCTACTATCTAAATATTTAGAAAAATTACTTACCACTTTTTATTGTAAATTTCTAAACTAGTAGATTTGTGTCATTTCTAGCCCTCTGGATATTTAATATTAACTAAAAGCAAATTTACATATAATTTCCATCGTCAATTATTTTAGTGAATAAATCTTCAAAGGTTACTGCAATTAATCCCATTAATTGCAATAAATTCTAATAAATTTGACTCTATTTGATTACAACTCACAAATAAATCAATTATTACTCCCTACATAGTTAACGTTTCTTTTATATTCCAATACATTAATATTTACCCAATTTCCATCTTTTATTTGCATAAATTACTGTATTTCAATCTTATTGGAAATTTTGTTAACTTAACACTTGAATAAAACTTAAAACCTCAATTAATTCATTCCACTTCGGTTTCATTCTTAAGATTACACTAATTATTATATTATAAAAATGAAATTTTCCCTTGGTTACATCTTATTTATCCACTTACAAAAATTCCACACTAACTGAAATAATTTAGTGCATAAATTGAAATTGATTAAAATAAACTTAACAAACAAATAGAATAAATATGTACAATAATTATTGTCATAAATCTTTTTTATAAGTCTACACATAATTATTACCTTACAATATGTTTTACGTTACTATAAAATTTATACACTCTTCCGTTACCATATTAATAATTACTAAAGTAACGTTCATTCTTAATAACAACGTTATACTATTCAACATATAAAAGGACTCCGTTCCCCAAATACATTCATTTATATTTATTCCCTTAAAGTTCTCCTTTATTGACTAGACACATTAATTTAGATTCATTTATATCGAATGCCCTTCTTAGCTATATACTCAATACATGTTAGATCTACATAATTTTTACCCTTTTATTCAAATTCACTTATACCATCAATAACAAAATGTTGCCCTAAATTTAGATTCAATTATATACATTAGATAAATGGGTAAACTTTTGTAATTATCCCATATATGAAAATATTTTTATGCATACATTTCCACTTACTTACTATGCATTCATTTATTAAATTACTAATTGCCTTAGTCAACTTATCCCCTATTTACTACCAAATTTCAAATTTAATTATTGCTTATCAATACATAAAATTTACATAGGCAAAACAAATTTTATTACTATCTTAAGTCCATTTATTATTGACAACATTCATTAAATTTCCTTATCAACACTTATTGCATTGATTTATTCAGCGGTCACCTTTTATTTAGTTACTATCCATTTTACAATCCAATGTACGTCTTCCACTATTTATTTTATATTAAATGAATTCCATTCTACTTAATCTTTTTATTGATATTCACTAATTCAACCTTTATATCAGTTTCTTATATTTAACTTTAAATCAAATTGTGACAATCTACATTATCCAAATCTATTGTCATAAAATTTTATTGTTACACTAAATTACAACTACTATACCAAATTTCTACATTTATTCTCAATTAGATTAGAAATTATATTAATTCAATTCATTTAATATTATTAATTTAACGGGTCATTACAATCTCCCCCACTCAAAACTTTTCGTCCCCGAAAAGGAAAAAGAAGGGAGAAGGAAGAATAAACAGTACATCTTATTTCAAATATTAACTTATAAACAATAATTTACTGGATTAATTTCCTTTAATGAAATATACCCGTTTATAATCATTACAACCTTTTATACTTAAATCATTAAAGTTTGGAAAATATTCAACAAAATTCTAAGTCCAAAATTTACGAAAATTTTTGGCAGAGTCTCCTTTGTACGGTGAGGCTCGAAAGAAAGTATAATATCAAAATATACAAATATATTACATATATTATCAAAATATTATATCCCAACACGGAAAAATAGCGCTTTAAACGTAATCCGAAAACGTACCTATTTGTCGGGCAATATACGCTTATTATTTTGGAACCAAAAGCAGTAGCAGTTGCTTCCATCACCTGTATTCACTTATATAATCTAAAAGGTTAAATATTTATTTTAAAGTGAACTATTCAAGTGGATTCAATCATTAATCGACCAAACAATTCAACAACCATCAACCTTACAAACAACATACATACACAAACGAAGCAACCATTTAATCCATCAAACAAATAGTTGTTTGGGTTCAAACTTGAAATTTGTATGAAATGAAATTAACTATCAAGTGCACCCTTTACTCAACAGTCTTAGATGGAACAAAGATAGATACTTATTCATTTAACCACTTCAAATTTCTTACCCAACAACATAAATCAAACAACACAATTCAAACCAACACCCAAATTTATTTATTATACACTTATCTCATGCTTCAATGGTTTGATTTTCTTTCTTTCATTTATGGAGTGATTTCTTTATTTCTTACAAATTTTCATTTTTCATTTATCACAAAATTCATTATATTTGTATTCCAATTTATTTACTAAAGTTTCTATCATCTATTTATACTACTTACCTTTACTTATAGTAAAATTTCCAATTTAACTTAAGTCTATACAATTAATTCTCATTAATAATAGCAAATTAATAGAATACCTTTATTACCTTACTCTTCACTTGTAAGATTTCCCCTTACATTTTCCTACTAACATTGCAACTTTTTATTATATGGTAAGTTATGTATGTTTTAAGAATGTAAGTGAAAATTTACAAGTTTCTTCTCCATTCCTTTAATTAATATATATTTGTTTTATAAATTACAATTTTGACTTACCTTTAATCTCATTCATTTATTTAATGTTGAAGTTTCCATTATATTTAATTACAGTAACCCTCTAGTTACACTTAATTTATTAACCTTATGACTTGCATTCCTATAAGTGAAAGATTTTACTCATTCATTAACTATGGATTGCAGTCATTTATATTTTTCCTACTTTCCATTATATTTGTGACGACCGCCCATGACTCCACACCAAAAATAAGGAAAATAGTGCGCTGAAATGCGTGCCAGGCAGCCATGGACGATGGTCAGGGTAGAATAAAATAGAAACTCTATCGTACAACTCACAGCGCATGGATAAAATACAATAGAGAAATATATAGTGAAGCTCCGTAACAGAAAATCATCATAGTAGTTTTATACAAACATATGAATCATCCATACATCAAAGCCTCGCTACATAACACTCAATCAGATACAACAGCGGAACACCCAGTACATATAGTAAGGAAACTAATATGCAAAGCCTCCTGCTCGTCTTCGTCATCATCAGCGTAGATTTCCAAGAACAGCACCTGTCACCTGCTACCTAGTCTGCCCATCCCAAACATGGATGAACAGCCCAAGGTAACAAGAGGAGACATAAAACCTTGAGTCAGACAAAGTCTTAGTGAGCAGTAAATTAACTACCAAACATACCAAAAGAGCATAAGGGATAAAAGGAATAGGAACCAAACCATCCCACTCCACCTCTTTCTACAGTGATAGCCCCCAGATACACACTAAGGAGGAGCAAGCATAACATAACAAACAATTAAGGTAAGCAATAATCACTCGAGTCAAGGTCGATGTTCTCCAAATACAAACCCCCAAGGCCTAAACCAAGATCAGATAAGCACCCAGAAAACACCGCTCTTGAGACCGAATGATGATACAACCAAACATCCAAACATCCATGACTCTGGCTATCACTGTTATCCTTGCCTTGATTTCACCATTAATTGAATGACCATCCGTCAAGGGCTAATGGTGACCCCGGTTTTAGACATAACTCTGCACGTCATCATGACACGTGCCTAAGCCGAACGCATCAGCCCAGAGTACTAGCACGTCATCGTGACCCGTGCTTGGAACGTCATCGTGACCCGTTCCAACGTACCCTTGCTTTGGGTATGCTAGAACCTTCAACAACGATGAGATCTTAGCCTCCTAGTCATCCTCCTTGACGACTCTTTCCATACTAGCTCAAGCGCCTCTCAAGCTAACCATTATCCATCCCAACTCGGACCGCATCACCGAGTTATAACTTTGCACGTCGTCATGACCCGTGCTTGGAACGTCATCATGACCCGTCCCATCTCAACATATGCCTTGCCCCATCACATCATAGCAAAGTCCCATCTCAATATCATGCTTTGCCTTCTCGCATCATGGCAAGGTCCCACATCCTCGAATCCATCCATATGAGCTTCCACATCCGCTTCATATGCCACAGGCAGCTTTCCTTATTCAAGAGCCTTTCCACTTGGCTTTTGAATCACCATCAACCATACTTGTCCAAGTCAAGTAATCGATCAACTAATCAATCAAATCAAACATTAATCCAAGCAATCAATCATTCAACAAGATCTAAATAGACAATCAAATAATCAAACATGATCTAAATAGGCATTTATAATTACAATGGCAATTTCGTAAATAAATGAGCATAGATCTAACTTACATGAATCATGGGTCTTTAGCATAGATCTAACAAATATAAATCATGGGTTTTGTCTCTATAACTAGATGAATGAACTTGCAAAGGTAAACATCTTCATAAGTAATGGATCTACACTTGGATCTAAGGAAAAATGCATAAAATCACTATCTACAACACTCCATCAAACCACCAATCCAATATACTCCTTTGGGTCCGCGTGAGAGATAACTACCACTCACCAAATCACCTAAACACCTCAATAACAATCAACTCCAGATCTGGACAGCGAAGAACAAGGCTTGATCCGGCAAAATCTCGCTTCAATTGATGAAATCTCACTTCAACAGATGAAGATCTTCAACTTTGGCCCTTGAATCTTCGATCTTGATCTTCGATCTTGGATGGATGTTAGAACTAGATTGGAATGGAGAAAAGAAGATGAAGAAATGTTGTAGTCTAGTTCCCAAAATGGCAGCACTTCGTCGCTTCAAAAACTGGTGTCAAAAAGTGAGCCAAAGCCCTCTATTTATAGGCTGATCACCCCTTAGGTCGTCCAGGCCTTATAACTCGTGCTCGGCCTTAGGTCGTTGCCGACCTAAAATCTTTCCCTGGCCTAACTTAGGTCGTTACCGACCTATCTACCCCACGACCTAACGGTCTAAACAAACTCCACGACTCATCGGAGATGCCGACCCAACCCAAAGCCGTTAGAACGACCTAACCTTAACTCGGCATAGCCGACCTAACCCATTACCGAGTCAACGACCTAAGTTCCCAGACCTTCATGCGACCTAAAATATAGGAACGCGACCTAACAATCTATACAATCCTTCCTTAGGTCGTTAGACGACCTAACTATTGTCGACTTAACGCTAGAGACAACCTAGCAACCTAATAACCTACCGACCTATCGAGCAACACGAGTTACGACCTATCACTAAGTCGCTAACGACTTAGTATGTGCAGACCTAGACTCACGCGACTTAACACCTAACAAGTAAGTCGTTCGCGACTTATCAACACCCGCGGCTAACACTAAGTCGCTCGCGCGACTTAGCATTAAGTCGTTCATGCGACTTATCACTAAACCCCCAACAACCACGCTGCTATCTTAGGTCGTTTAACGACCTAACTCCCTAACTCGCCAACGACCTAACTCAACCCAGACCTTAAGTCGCTCATATCTATAGGTCGGATATCTGCCTTAGGTCGCTCCCATCCTATAGGTCGCTAATCCTATAAGTCGCTTCCCTCGACCTAAACATCACCACGACCTAAGCCTCTACACAAGTTAACTTCTATAACTCGGCAAAACCCTATAAGTCGCTAACTTGCTTAGGTCGGTCAAAGCCTTAACCCGGTCATATCTACTAACTCGTTAACACATTAGGTCGTTCACCACTCCTCAACGACCTAACATCCAAACGACCTAACCCCTTAGGTCGTCAACCCCACTAACTCGTCCATCCCCTAAGTCGCTATCTAACTCATTAACTCGTAACTCGCGAAGACCACTAACCCGTTAACTCGCTCCAACACTAACTCGAGTTAACTTTCCAATCTAATTTCCTCGCGACTCAAACAACATACAAGTTATCTTCCCCTACGACTTAGGTTAAGGACGACTTATCAACACTAACGACCTAGAATTCTACGATATATCGACATGTAAAATACGGGTCGTTACAATATTATAATAGGGGAAATTAAGGCGTACTTAAGTTAATAACCCTACAATCAAACTTTATAAATTAAGGAATTTCATTTTTTACTTTCTTAAGGTTAAAATCACCTATTAATAATACGACCTTTAATTTTAGTAAAATTCCAATCATCACTTAAGTTAATACCATTAAATTCTTATTTATAACAGTAATTTATTGAATACTTCATTATTTCCAAAAATTCTACTTGCATAATATTCTATTCCACTCTTAATTTACATTTCAACTTTTTATACTTGGTAAGTTATTTATGTTAAAGAAAAAGCAAAAGAACTTATACAAGTTTAATCTCAATTCTTTTAATTCATTGATTTTCCAATAAATCTTTACCATTATTTATAATTTAAATTTTTAACTTCCTTTATACTTAGCATTAATTCTCTTACTTATTAGAGGTTTTCAATCCATTTATTACTTACTTTTTTTTTATTCCACTAAAATTTAACAATTAATTAATGGAAAATTTTAGAATTAAATTCCGGGTCAGATTTCAATTTATTTTGAAATAATAGATAATTAGTTTCCTACAACTTTATATCTCAATTATATTTAAAACAAACAAATTCAGATATTTCCAACATAAATCTGCAGTAGAATTTACTACAGTGGCCTTTCCCTTCGAAACTCGAAAATGAAAGTCGATGATGCGGCCGCCATCGCCGAAATTATTTTCCAACGACAGAGAGGAAAGAACAAACTTATTTTCTTCAAAATCCTCTTAAACCAATTCTTTCGAATTATACTAAATATTTATATAAGAAAATATTTATAAACCAAATCATTATATTTCATAAATCCTTTGAAAGCAGATTTTCAAAATCCCGGACTTAAGTTCTAAAATCTCCAATTTGATTTATTATAATTTCAACTTAGCTTCAATTGTTATAAATATTTTTATTTCCTAACACCCAATCTATAGCAACCAAATATATATATATATCTTTATAAAAATATTTTTATATATAGAAAATATAATAGGCAAAATTATTTCATTCACCTATATTAAAAACAAATATTATGTCGGTCTGTCCTATTAAGTGTTTAGAAATCCCTACTGATGACATAGCGTCCCATGCATCAACCAGAATTTATAAATACAAAGCGGAACAGATTAACACAATATTAAAATCTTTTTATAACACTAACAAGTACGCTCCCTCATATATATACACTCAGCGACTCCCATAGGGTATTATTACCCTATTAACAAAGAGTCAAACCCCACAAAGCCAAAGTTTATCGCTAAACCAAAGCTCTGATACCAACTGTAACATCTCGCCTTTTCGCACACTTTAAACCGACACACGTGCCAATTCAAAGCATACGCAAGGGCAGATTGTTATGGGGTAAATAAGAAAAAAACAGAGAAGAAATAAAACAAAATAGAATCTCACAGCGGAAGGATAAAATATAATAATCAATATACAGTTCATGGTAACTGTTACAAAATATTTATTTTACTTATACAATGAATATCAGAGTTACACATACCAATACAATCAATGCAGCGGAAATTTAGAGTGTGGTGCAATACTATAAATAATATAATACGGATTCTTCGTCTTCGTCCTCCAAAGCTAAAATATTCGATCCTGAAACGCTCGGACTGACCCAAGCGAATTTGAAAAGACAAAAACACTCGAGTCAAACTAAAAGATCTTATGTGAGTTAAATTAACAGAAATAAATATGAGTACAGTAACTCAAGAGATGTTCGGGATTTACATCTCCTAAGGATCCGTTAAACTATTTACTATGTAGTATATTGCGCTATTATAATAGTGTCTATTTATAAAATAAACTTACTTTCTAATAGCGTTAAGGGGTTACCCATATAGCCCTTAACACAAATAATGCCAATAGTCTATACAGTACCGTAATACCTCCTGATCGGGAAGCTACCAGAGGATACTCCATGGGTACGACACAAATAGAAACTCGTAGTAAAGGCTCGGTATGGTAGGTGACACGGCACAACTAGGCAATGCCAGGGTAGATATACCAATTGCTATCCAGGCTGGTGGAAACGCGTAGCCGCAGTTACCGCCCACCTCGGACTAACTCCCCAAATCAAAATATAGAAGTGGCCACTGAATCAATCCAAAATCAAAGTATAACATCGAAGAGGAGGGTCCGATCAAAGGAATGACCTCATTGGCCTGGGAATCGCTCCTGTTTTAGCCACCTTATGCCAACTCACGGGAGTCGGGTCCACGTATTTACCTTACAGGAAACGTCGCCACCACCTACTTCATTCTGGAATCTCCACCGCGTACACAGTTAGTCAAAGTGGTTTTCGGTATCTACAGAGAGTATGTCCATATCCGATCCCGGTCTCTTTGCCAACCCATCGTTATTATAACACCGCGGTCATTTAAAAATAGGTTATACTTTAAAAATCAAAATAAACATTTCATTTCATAATCATGAATACGATATCATTTCAAAACCCAAAACCATATTTTATCACTTATCCCAAATATAATTCTTTTCCAAAATCATAATGCTTTAACTTCATAACGTCTGAAAATCAAATATTTCAAAGCATAATATTTTAAAAATCATAATTTAAAACCATAACTTCTAAAAGAAACTTGAATGGTTTGGACATTCAACGGTATATGAATTAAATGGTTTAACTTAAATGTTACTTTGTAAAGAAAATAGTTCTCATGGCTTTACAAATACATTTCTTTATTAAAGTCTAAACCAAAATTTATATTATCTCTCTCAAGTTCCAAAACCACTTCAATTTATTTATATATACGTATATCCATTTTGAGTAACAATATTTCAAACTAAAATTGGATTTTATTCTTTCAACAGATCAATTGTTCTATTAATTAGTCTTGAATATTCACATAAAATCCATAAATAGTAAGACTTCAATTTCTAGTAATAAAATATATATATTTTCCCAATTCAAATTATACTAGAATATTCATTTCAATTTATTTTGGGAAAAATCCAATTATAAATATCATATCTTAAATTTTCCAAACTTAACATTTAAACATATGATATAAATTATTAAACTCCATTTTCTTAATTTTCTTCCATTTTTAATAAAGATTTTTATACACCTTTTAATTTTAAAATTTTCAACTTCATATGTATATATATATGGAAAAAAATATTTATACAATATAAAATTTAAGATTATTATAAACCGTATTCCATCCAAACCATAGAAATCACATAAAAATAGTTATATATAGACCGCGGTGCCTGTATATAATTTTCTATCCTATGGTCAAGTGATATGGATATTTATCATTTCAATCCGCAATTTAAAAGATATAAAATTTTACGGTTGTATATCATTTTCAAACCACAATCCCGAATGAAAGGAAATATGCATGATAATTTGCAATTTTATGAAATACAATAAAACATCCATCAACATCACCCATCATCCAATCACAATCATCAAGCAATATCAATCAATAACAATTTATATTTGATAATATATAACAGGTAATAACTGGCAATTTTATTCAGATTAAATTTAACAACTATTAATCTAACAGTTTATATTCAGTAATAATCTATATAACTGTTAACTAGCAGTTTATAGGCAAACAAATAAATTCTAACTATCAATTAATACGCAATAAATAAATTAAATTGACAGTTAAATTTAATAAATGCAATTCAACAAATATGAGTGAAATAAACATGCCAAATACTCATAAATAAATTTCTATTCATTTATAAAATTAATTTAACAAACATAAAAGCTTCTAATAGTTGTGAGTGGGTTAAAACACTCACATTTTGAATTTAAATTGAATTCAAATTCAATTTAAACCCAAAATTTGGACAGCCTCCAAATTCATCCAAACTAGTGCCAAAACGTCAGAAATTCCGATACGATCCCATCAAAACAAACCGCGCGCGAATCCGAGCTCGTATGCAAAAGTTATGAAAATTTGAAAAATGAAAAATTCTGGTCCTGGGTCGACTTCGGGTTCGACTTCGGTGCGCCGCCTCAATTCCCCGGTGCTTGCTTGGAGTTTTCGTCAAAACGACCCGGAGCGACCCGAGTCATTTTCTTCCTGACCCGAAGTTGCTCTAGGGTTTTCTCCCCTGAAACCCGAAGCGCGACCAGAAGCTGCTGCAGATCCGAATTTTTTTTTTTTTTCTAAATTTGAATTTTTTTTTTGAACTGACTGGATCTAGGGTTAGCCCCCATTGAAGAAGAAGAGAAGCTTGAAGAAGATGAACGTACAGCAAATAGACAATAGAATGGAGCTAGGGTTTATAACTGTATATTTATAGGTAGGGTTGGGTTAGAGTAGATAGACTAGATAGATGAACGTACGAAACAAACTAAGGCCCAAAAAGCCCGTTCTGACCCCGGAACGAAATTTGTCAAACCCATATATCCAGATAGGTATTTTAAAATATTCTGAACGCGATGGAAAAAGTTTCACGTCCAAATTTGATCGTATGAAGAAGTTATGCTGAAAACAAGATTTCCAAATTGATTTCAAATTGATTTTAATAAAATTGATTTTCAAGGCGTTTCGCGTCCGTACGATCAAACGACAGGTCCGATCGATACGAAACTTGAAACCCTATAATAATTCACCGATACGGATCCGATGAAACTGGTTTCATCGAATCCGAGTCCGTGACCAAAATGGCTATTTTTAATATTCATTAAATAAATTAAATAAATTATAAAAATCCAATTTTTACATCTAAATTCAAAAATTGACCAAATTTCTCCCTTTAAATTTTCTTAATTATTTACTCCAATTCTAAACAATTCAAGTGTCAATACATAGTTGTTCTATTCATCAATTTAGATGTTAATCCTTACTTAAAGGTTAAATTCCAATTTTTAATAAATTCAACATTATACGTTTGATTAAATTTATTAAATTCACTTTCTTTCTATTATTCAAAGTTATTGATGTCAATTTAATGAAACTAACATTGGCTCAATATCTATACATTAAAAATCTCAATTCTAAACTTAGATCTCAACTTATGAAATAGTTAAATAATAAATTCCATCTAAATCTACATCTTCCTACTATCTAAATATTTAGAAAAATTACTTACCACTTTTTATTGTAAATTTCTAAACTAGTAGATTTGTGTCATTTCTAGCCCTCTGGATATTTAATATTAACTAAAAGCAAATTTACATATAATTTCCATCGTCAATTATTTTAGTGAATAAATCTTCAAAGGTTACTGCAATTAATCCCATTAATTGCAATAAATTCTAATAAATTTGACTCTATTTGATTACAACTCACAAATAAATCAATTATTACTCCCTACATAGTTAACGTTTCTTTTATATTCCAATACATTAATATTTACCCAATTTCCATCTTTTATTTGCATAAATTACTGTATTTCAATCTTATTGGAAATTTTGTTAACTTAACACTTGAATAAAACTTAAAACCTCAATTAATTCATTCCACTTCGGTTTCATTCTTAAGATTACACTAATTATTATATTATAAAAATGAAATTTTCCCTTGGTTACATCTTATTTATCCACTTACAAAAATTCCACAATAACTGAAATAATTTAGTGCATAAATTGAAATTGATTAAAATAAACTTAACAAACAAATAGAATAAATACGTACAATAATTATTGTCATAAATCTTTTTTATAAGTCTACACATAATTATTACCTTACAATACGTTTTACGTTACTATAAAATTTATACACTCTTCCGTTACCATATTAATAATTACTAAAGTAACGTTCATTCTTAATAACAACGTTATACTATTCAACATATAAAAGGACTCCATTCCCCAAATACATTCATTTATATTTATTCCCTTAAAGTTCTCCTTTATTGACTAGACACATTAATTTAGATTCATTTACATCGAATGCCCTTCTTAGCTATATACTCAATACATGTTAAATCTACATAATTTTTACCCTTTTATTCAAATTCACTTATACCATCAATAACAAAATGTTGCCCTAAATTTAGATTCAATTATATACATTATATAAATGGGTAAACTTTTGTAATTATCCCATATATGAAAATATTTTTATGCATACATTTCCACTTACTTACTATGCATTCATTTATTAAATTACTAATTGCCTTAGTCAACTTATCCCCTATTTACTACCAAATTTCAAATTTAATTATAGCTTATCAATACATAAAATTTACATAGGCAAAACAAATTTTATTACTATCTTAAGTCCATTTATTATTGACAACATTCATTAAATTTCCTTATCAACACTTATTGCATTGATTTATTCAGCGGTCACCTTTTATTTAGTTACTATCCATTTTACAATCCAATGTACGTCTTCCACTATTTATTTTATATTAAATGAATTCCATTCTACTTAATCTTTTTATTAATATTCACTAATTCAACCCTTATATCAGTTTCTTATATTTAACTTTAAATCAAATTGTGACAATCTACATTATCCAAATCTATTGTCATAAAATTTTATTGTTACACTAAATTACAACTACTATACCAAATTTCTACATTTTTTCTCAATTAGATTAGAAATTATATTAATTCAATTAATTCAATATTATTAATTTAACGGGTCGTTACATTGTTAC
This sequence comes from Allium cepa, assembly GCA_030765085.1. Lineage (NCBI taxonomy): Eukaryota > Viridiplantae > Streptophyta > Magnoliopsida > Asparagales > Amaryllidaceae > Allium > Allium cepa. The sequence continues at coordinate 836,257,626 of CM060941.1, forward strand.
TTAGTGTTGAAATATTTATTTCATAAATCCATTATTTTTAAATAAACTCATATTACAGGTAAACCAAATATCCTTTCATACAAATACAAGCTTCAATTATTGATTTATCAAAATCAATGGTTTTCAAAATCATTTTATACTTATGTAAAGTTTATCTTATATAAGGATCAAAATTTTCAAAAAAAAAATATTTCGCTGCATGAAAAGCGATATGGGATTGAACATCTTTGCTTACTAAAAGATTTTTGATTAAGAATAGTTTTGTATATAAAATATTTTTTATGAAAAATAGAATAAAATAGTTAGTTTAAGAAAAAGAAAAGTAGTTTTGAAAAATGGTTTTAAATTTGATAGTGGTTTTTCATAAAAGAAAATTTCCAATTAAATTACAAAGATATCCAACCCAACAACTTTCAATTTCAGCGTCAAGTATACCAATGATATTAGGATATAAGATGTACATATGTCATCATTTCGCAACATTACATTCGATCGCTCGCTCGATCACACAAGTTCGCTTTCGAACTAGTATTGTCCATTCGACTTCCCTAATGCGAACTTCGATATGGTTTCTTGACTAGAAGCCATCAGTCTCCTTGCATAGCTATATACTATGATAGAGAATTATAGAATCAAGCCCAAAATCCATATCAAATATTCGCCATCAAGAATCAAATGAAAAATCCCAACACGAAATGGTGTAATTCACCTCGAACTTGTGTACTCAAACTTGGATCAAATTAATTATGCGAATAAAACAACATACGTACAATTTATGTATCTATTCCAACTTGTTAAATAAATAGTTTTATAAAGATGTTACTAAGTTAAAACATTTAAAACCAAATTTTTCTCAAACATTTGAAGGCTAATTTTTATCCAAAACATTTCAAAACTAAATTTCGTATTAGTATAATTCAAAATAGTCTTATTTATTTACTTAACAAAACAGTTTCAACTTATACAAATCATATTATTTCATACGTGAAACATACAAACTAAACTTATATTCTTTATTAAATACCTTATACCTTTCAAAAAAAATTAGCTTTGAAAAGTTAACCTTGATTTGGAAGTGCTCGAATCTTAAAATAGTCGAAGAAATCATATTTTCAATCCAAGAGTTGGAAATCAACACTAAATGAGTAAATCAATTTCAAAAGTTAGGTTTCAAAATCTGAAACTCGAGGACTGAACACCGGCTTACTTTAAATCTTTTCAAATATATATATACAAATTTATCTTTCGAATATCAAACCATACTTCGAAATATGAAATCAAAATTGGTTTCACAAAATCACTCGCATAGCAAAGCTACTAGAGTGGCCTCTCCCTCACTCAGAAACTTGAAAATCAACGTCGATGATGCATGCATTCATCACAGAAATTATTTTCCAGCGACATAAGTGAGTTGTTGACTTCAACTAACTTCGAAAAACTTCTTTGAAATTCCTTCGAAGTCATTGAAATTCATTCGAATACATTTGAAACATTTCTTATTTGAAAAAAAAATATCTTTAAATCATATTATTATTATATATTTTCCAAAATCTTAAAACTGATTTCAAAACGCCGGAATTCGATTCCTCGAAATTCAAATTCAAAACCCTTTAGTTATAAATCAAGTTCTTATAAAATTATCAAAATTCAAAATTCTTTCGAAATTTCCAATTTTCATCTTTGAAAGGTATGTAATCCTTATTGAAAACATTTCACTTTTATATATAAAAATATGGCCATCCTTAATAATTTCGATGTATGCACAATTTCAAAATACAACCAAACACAGATTTCCAAAGGATGATTCAAGGAAGGATTTAAAACAAACAAAGATTCAAAATTAGAGGAACTCTAATCAAATAGAATTCTAGTTCGAAGATAAACTCAAACGAAGATGAGATAATTTAATTACCAAATATAGGATAGATAAGCCTATACAAATCGCTGGCGACCTTAACCGGTCAACCGAGACTTTAGGAATATAATCAATACGGAAATCTAAGGCAAATCGACCTTCGATCGCCAGAGATAGAATCCGGGTAGAGCAGGAGATGGATAGCATCGACATCCGAGGATACAGAAATCTCCAATGAATCAATGTCAATTGTAAAGGAGTTTCACCCCTTTACAAATCATTCAAAGATTTACGGAATCACCGCTCTTTAGAGAGGTCATTCCAAAGTAGAGTTACGGAATGCTCCAAAATCAAAAGGAAAAATGGGGAAAACAAGATTGGATTCCAGAACAAGTGGGAGCGTTCCAAAGTTCATGAAATCCTAATCGATAAGAATCCTAACCAAGAGATTTCAAACAAGGTGGATACAGAAGGAAAGAAGCTTAGAAAATCTTGGTTTCAAAATAAGAAAATTTTTATACCAAAATAATCTTTGAAAATACTTTAAAAATCATTTGGAAATCAATTTATACTTTGAAACTACGTTCTCTCACAAAGAAAGGATTCTGAGATTGGTTTCACTCATTCTAGGGTATTTCTACCCTATCTTTAATGAGTTTTTGCTCCGAAGGATATGGTTTGCCCAAAACCAAAGCTCTGATACCAACTGTAACAACCCGATATTTTCAGCCATTCACAGCCGCACATGTCGGACTTTAATTGCTCGAAATACCGCATTGTAAATAAATTTGAGCAAATGAAATACAATTACAGAATCACAGACATAGAACAAACAGAATACCTCGCAGCGGAATATAAAATACATAGTAGTTCATGAAGCTACTACGGCAGAGTCTCAAACCAAATACATAATACAGTCTGAAAACAACATAATAGAAATCTCAAATACATAGAAGTTCACCAATACATGAGATAAACTAGAACAGATGAAACAGAGAGTACATATAAATGTAGATAAGCAGAAACTCCAGCAAAGACCAGCTCCAGAAAGAGAATCCAAAGCTGTGAATACTCAGGCTGACCCGAGCGTAAAGTAAAACACAAAACACTCGAGTCAGGACAATATATACTTATATAATGTAAACCAACTCAAGTGAACTGTAGTATAAATACACAATAACTTAAAGGATGCTTGGGATCGCCCATCCTTTAAGAATCAGTTAAAATATAAATTAAATACATCCCCTGGTTAAAATTTCAAAATGGTATTTTATACTTCAAAATCAAATATCATTTCAAAATTCAATATCATTCAAAATCCATTTCAAAATATCAAAAATATAATAGCTTCCAAACCATATTCGTTTTTGTTTAATTTAAATACCATTACAAAACACATTTCAAAATAGTTTATATTTCGAAACATATTACTTCCTTTTTAAATCATAAAATGAAGTTATTATATTTAATAATTAAAATATTAAATTTCCAAAATTTTAGTCTTTCAAAATTCATTTATTCACTTAATTTATTAAAACAGATGGAAATTCAACTTTCGCAGCATTTAGAAATTGCTACAGAAAGTTACATTCAAAACAGTTCAATTTAACAAAAGATAACATTTAAAAGTGCTATAATAGAGTTACATCAGTTTCAATAAAACTTAGTTAAATTCGAAAATTATAACATTCACAAAAATGCTATAATAGACTTTAATTAAACTTAGCCATTTGGTTCATTATTATCCACTGCAGCATTTACAAATACTGTATTATCATTTGCATTAAAATTAATAGCATTTTAGAAATGCGGTTAATTAACTTCAAATATTAAGTATAATTTCACAAACAATTACATTTTTTATTTAAATCATTTTTAACTTATAAAATCATATAATTTCACTTTTAAAACAATCATTTAAATACCTATATATTCATGATTTTATAAAGTTAAATCTCCATTCAAAAATCAAGATTTAATGATAATTCACTTATTAAATTCCAACATTAAATTTAAATTCATTAAATTAAATTTAACTTAACACTTAAGTTTAAATTTCAAATATAACTTAATTTCATTTTTATTTATTTAACTTAATAATTCACTTTTAAGCCAAATTCACAGATTTTCAAATTTTGTTATATTTCAAAATTTCAACTTAAATATTCATTCATTTCACATTTTAACTTTATTCAAAAATCATTAATATATTATAAAAATCATTCTTAGTTCATTTAATTCAAAATATCATAAATTTATCATGTTGTAATATTTAATTTAAATTCCATTTATCACTAAATTATAATTTCCAAAATAACTTACATTTCAGATTTCCTAACTTTACCATTTATTTATTTCACTTATAAATTTTCAGAAAATCAATAATGCTTTACAAAAATCATTTTTAATCAAATTTAAATCAAAATATTATAATATTTACATTTCTAAAATATTTTAAAAATTTTTAGAAAAACATATTTTAACAACGGGTCTGTATTTCTTTTTCTAGCCTAGGTAAAGTGATACGGGTAATATATCATTTCAACCCGTAATTTACAAAGAAAACCCGGGTTTGATCATTTCAAACCCGCAATCCCAAGTAAATGAAAATAATTGAAAATCATTCAGGCCTATCATTTCAGCCCATAACGAATATCTCCTATTTTAAAGTCCGTTCGGGTATGTATCATTTCAACCCATAGTGATTCTAGTCTACAGGGAACATGCAGTGTGATAAACTGATGAAAATAACATAATAGCATGAAATAACAGTAACATACTGTATAACAAGTGTAATTATAGGTGCGAACTTCATATGTATATAATATAGCAGTTATAACAGGATGATATGCATTTACAGATTCAGGTGATGTCAGTTTATCACTACATAAGTACATATTAGTCTGGTGAGATTTACTCACCTGTTCAAAGCTGGAGATCGCTACCAAAACAACAATACTGACACTGCGAAGGCACGACAACACTACTACAATTTTGAGAGTGGAGAGTCAAAGCTATACCCCTTGAAACATTTAAAAAAAACAATACAATGCACATGAATAAACACTTCACATATATTTAAATAACTTATATATACAAGCACAAATCAAATCCAAACCAATTGCACTTGCCTTCTACCTCATATGCTTCAGCAATGGGCTGCAAAAGCACTATAATGGGATGGTTTTGGATCAGGTTTGGATTAGGTTTTGGGTTCAACAAGTTGCCCATACATAGGAAAAGATGATGCAAAAGGTATGTGTGCATGAAACTACAACTACAAGACAACACAAGTGGATTCAAGGCGACACAAGTCACGACCACAAGCAAATATAGGCATGGCTAGGTCTGGTAGGGTCAGCTACAGGTGTGGCAGAGGTGTATGGGTCAACTATGGCAGGTGGTGGCGGTGTATGGGTCGGCCAAGGAGGAGTTTGAGGGGGGTGAAGGCAAAGAAGCTAGGCTATGCACATTTTCAAGGTGGATATTGCAATTTTGGTGGAGTTTGATCAACTAGTGGTGCATGGCCATGGATGGGCAGTGGGCTGGAGGTGGTGGAAGCCTGATGTGGTGGTGTTGGAGGTGGCCATGGTGAAGGAGGAGCAAGGGCTGAGCAAAATAGGTGAAGGCAAGTGCACAAAATCAACATAAATAAGTAGAAAAACAATGAAAAAGGAAATAAAATTTACCAAACTTTTTCCCAAAGAGAATGGCCGAATTTTTTCTAGATTTGAGGAGAAAACATTCACGTGAAATGTTATGGGAGTGGTCAGCTGAAGAGAATGAGTTAAGGCAGCCAAATGAATGAAAAGTGATGGTAGAAATGTGAAAAGGTGTGAATACAAAAGGACATAAGCAAATCAATGGTCACAACTCTTTAGATTTCTCTTATTTCTTTTGGAATTTTTTTATAACTGAAATATATTTATAAATACAGACAAAAACACGAAAATTTAGTAAATAAACAAAAGTAAATAAATAAATATTAATTAAATATAATTAGATTAAGAAAATAGCTTAAAAATACAAACTAGTCTTGGAAATATGAAAATAAATGGAACAAACTTCGGAAAATTTCTATGTACTTGAAAATATTTATAAATAAAGGTAAGAACATAAAAATAAAATGCATACATAAAAATGAATAAATAAATTTTAATTAAATATAATTTAATGAAGAAAATAGCAAAAAAAATGAAAACTAGCCTTTAAAAATAGAAAACAAATTCAATAATTTTTTGGAAAAATTCAAACATCACTTTAAAAATATTTAAAAGAAAAATATATATATAATATAACATATTACACATATATATAAAAATTCAAATATTCTTTATATAAATTAAAATAGACAATTTTTTATTAAATAAATCAATTTACGTACAATATTGTAAAAAGCATAACTTTCACAATATAAATCGGATTTCAACGAAACGAAAAGCAGTATTCTTAAATTTTAATATATTTTCATAATAAAAGATAAAATTTAAGAATTTAAATATTTAAATTTGAAATTTAAAAATCAAAATTTGACCCAAATTGACCAAAGTCAACATTTCAAGAATATATTCAATTTATACCATTTGGAATTATAGTTCACATAATAATCAAAGTTTATATTTAAAAATGAAATGTTTGAAATGAAACAAGTTTAAATAAATTCAAAATGAAATAAAGTCAAAATGAAATAAAGTCAAAATTAAAATATACATAAAAATCTAGCGTTGTTACAGGTGGGCACCCAGAGTTTTGAAAGGAAACAATAAACTCCAGGTCAATCATGCGACTGGTGTGAGAACTTAAATCATTTATATCTTTAAAAACAAACAGAGAGATATTTTAAATTTGATTCGAAATGCTTTTTAGAAAACGAGACTACCATAAGGCCTCCCGCACACACATACATAATGCAAACGCAGAATCGGAGGAGATTTCTCCTTATGATAGTCAATTATGCTTGATACGAGAAATTTTCTTTGATATTATTACTATAAATGCAAAGTGTAGGAAATTTTTTTGAAAGTATAATATAAATCTTAGCCAACATAGGCATTTCGCACTATGCCTACTATAGCAACCATCTAAACAGTGGTGACCACCATAAGTAAATGGCATGTTCTACAACTAAAACCGTACAGAGTTTCGTATTGGAGTTTGGATTTCCAACGAATGGTCAGGGCAAGGAACTTCCCATTGCCACATAGGTAAGCCTCTGGAAAGACGCCCCAAGAACCTAACCGGATCTCTGCCAACACAAGGCCGGGTTACCCCTAGCTGGGTAACTACTGACACGAATATGCCATCACCCGTTCGTAACCGACCTAAATCCCGGGATTCACCAACAACCACAAAATAATAAGTTTGCAACAACAACACAGGTTATGTATCAGGGCTCCATACCATAATGCCACCTCTATCCAAAAGGAATGACATACACTAAGGGGGCGCTATCCCCTAATAACCTTGCTGCATCTTTCCTGTTTTGACCATTACTAGGGTGTGAGGTCCGACAAAGTCTCGTCCATAAAGCTATGCTTTATAAAAAAGCCACGCTTTGATCAATAAATGCTCAACAACACTTTGTATGCCACATTACCAATTTGGGAACATATCACTAGTAGCCATCAACTACATAACCTCTGAGCTCGTACGTCTCAGAGAAGGGCGTTAAGCTAAGAGAATAAATTCTCCGCTACCAACAGAAATATATTTGATAGAAACTAGCTTTACATCTCAAATTGTAATGTCAGACACACATCCATACAAGTCCATCCGGGTTCGAACAGAACCGAAGGCACTTCCAAAGAAGCCCTTGCAATCCGGATATTCACTAATCACGACCGGACTTCCCATCACAAAGGGTGATAAAATCTCTATATCGGAGATCAGCCGATGCATAGACATTCGACGGTAATCCTTCCGTTTTCGAAAATATTCGGTCTTCAACACCGGTCTTCAAATGCTATCCATTACGACATATCATTATTCGGAATGGGATTTATGACACAAAGGTCCTCTCCCGGCTAAACCGAATAACGAGCGCTTATTTTAAAATAAGTGTAGCATTCAAATTCAAGCAAATCACAACAAATACCCATTTAAAGGTAAATATTGCTAGTCGGTTATTTAACTATCAATAGATATGCACAACATTACCAAATTCTAAATAATTTCCCAAATTATTTATTTTCCAAAAAATATCTTTACAAGATATATAATTTTCCACACTTCAACCATTTGAAAACAAATTTCAAATCACTTTTCACTTTATCTTTAAAAGATATAATCTCTAAACATTTCACTTCATATTGGATAACATTTCCATACTTATTTAATAATAAGTAATTCACAAATCTATTTATTTTCAATACTTAGAAAATATCCAATATACTTAAAACACGATTAAGTATATATTTTATTCTTTTAAGGAAAACGTTCTCTTGAACACATTCATTTGAGCCAAAACGAATGTTGCGTAAAACGTCGTTACGACAACCCAAAATCACTAGTATAGGTATTCAAAATTTAGATAGATATATAAATCCCAATACTATATAAAACATTTCTTTTCGAAATCATTTACTATAAAAACAGTGTTATAGTCCATCTTTCCCTTATTTCTCGAAACGTCTATTTCAACAGTGAATGTTGAAATCTATGGTTTCGATACTTAACACATTTTAAAACAACTTCAAATCGTTTAAATTCTATTTAAAAGATCACTTCCTAAAACATTTCTTTAATATATTATTGATTGTCCAAAATCGTGAATATAAATCGTTTACGAAATTCAATACTTCTACATATTTAATTAAAGGATTATCCACTATCCAAAATCGTGGATATGCTTCCTTTAATAAGCTATAATAATTAACTTATCAAATAAGTCGATTTCGGATTTATAAAAGAACGTTAATAAATTCACATTTATATAAATTTTATAAAAACTTCAACTTATAAAATCCCTTAATTAACAAATTCTATTTAAATCTCATTTAAATGCCCAAATCCAAATTAGTTAATTACTTATAAATCTTTTATTTTACAAAATCCATTAATTTTATAACTTCACAATTTATAAATCGATAAATTTCATTCACTTATGAAATCCATTTATACTTCATTTTAACACTTATAAAAACTCGTTTTATAATTCCAATATTTTAATTTATAAATATCAATTTTATAAATCTTTTATATAAACTTTATAATAATTTCAAAAATCCCAATTTAAACTATTTTATAAATTCATTAACTCCATATTTCAAAAAAAAAATTCAACTATATTTCTCCAAAATCATAATTTTTATAACATTAAAATTATAACGTTTATTTATTTAAAATGAATTAATTCCAAAATTCAATAAAACGTATACTTTCAAAAATCACTTTAAAAATCCTTTTAAATTCGAAATCGTTACTTTAACATTTTTAAAATTCCAAAAATAGGCCAAATGCTACAGCAACACTAAATATAACAATCACGGCATCCAAAGCATCATACATGAGTATGATAACAGAATTATCGCAAATATCTGTAAATAAATCAATGCTGTTGAGGAATCCAGTTGGATCCCTCCAACCTGTTTCCCTGCATCCACAGATGTTAGCACAGTACCAGTCCCGTTCCAATATGGAATATCGCGGTACATGGGTTTATATAAATATTATCCGCTATTATACGGTGCAATAGGGTCTCATCCGCTATATAATGCGGGAAAATCAACTCCAAGTACATATATAATACCAATTCCACACCAAGATGGAATATCGTGGTATATGTGTTTAATAAATAACATCTGCTTAATATACGGCGTATATGGTCTATTTCAATACAATAGATAACAATTTATCATTCATTCACACAATCAAGCAATTTTAAATCTAACTATTTAAAATTTAAATCGAAACAATTTCGATTGAGTGAGAAGTTCTCACCTTGTTTCAAATACAGTTGTAGTGTTTTATTTCGAATAAAAATTAAACGCGCGTATAAGTTTACCCAACATTTTCACTAGCCCCAATCAACTCCAATCTAGCTCCATCGCGTAGTATTCGCGAATATGAACCCAACGCAATTCGTTTCGTGCATTTTCGACCTCGTATGAAAAAGATATGCAGTTTTAAAGTTTGAACGAATTAATATAAAATAGTTTTACTATGTTATTTTTATTTTTTTATACCTAATCAAATATAGACCGTTGATCTCGTGCTTGATGAATCCAGGCCGCATCCCCTTTTCCTTCTCCCTCAAGTACGTTCTTTCCCCCAGGTCATAAAAGAACCCAGGCTGCCAAAATCCTTCCAATTTTTGCGACCTCCACCATTTCTTTTTCATCGATCAACTAGCGCCACATCAAAGCCTCTCACACGAGCTACCCACGCCTGCAATCTCCCAGAGCTCGTCCCCTCTCCTATCTTGAAAAACGTGTATGACCCACGAACGAACGCAGCCATTTTTTGGCTTCCACGATGCTCTGATGATCATCATCATCACCGTATGGATCTGAAGGTCTCACTTGGCTCTTCAATGTTATAGTTGGAAGTTTTTTGAATTATCGCACGGATTGGAAGAGATTAGTGTAAGAAGATAAGAAAATTTCGGCCATTAATTGGTTTCTGGTGGCTAGGGTTTCTGAATTGGGGTTTGGATGCAAATGGAAATAATGAAGGTCCTTTTATAGAAAATTACGCGACACTATTCACCCGAAATTTTTCCGAAGTCCAAACGAAGCGTGCCGCATAATGTTTTACCCCTATTTCGAATGCAATGGAATATATATCGGAGGCCAATTCGATCAAATTTGGAAGATAGGTTTTCGAATCGAATTATTTAAATTTAAAATTCACTCAAACGATTTTCTATGCGTTTTAGCTTGCACCGGACAAACCGTAAGTCCGATTGACACGAAATTTAAAACCATACAATAATATAAGATTATGGATCCGATGAAACTGGTTTCGTCGAAATCCGAGACTATTTGAAAAATGGCTATTTTAACTCGTCAATTAAATATTAAAATATTCGATTTCTATAAATTAACTTTTAATTCAATTTTAAAAGTCCTATAACATCGTTCTAACTCCAATATGATTAAATACAACTTTACGAATCAATTTTAATCACATCAAACCCAATTTCCAATTATTTCAGTAATTTCAAATATTAAATTATCGATTTAATAATCCAATTAATCTAGATATTCAAAATAAATTTATTCGACTTACAAATTTTACTTATTAATATTTAAAATCAATTAAATATACGAATTTCAATTGATAGAAATTCTAGGTCGTTACAAAATACGTGTATATATTATCTGTTCTATATTGATATTATTGTTTTGAATTAGATGATGATTGTGATAAACGGTTGATGGTTGACATTGGATGAATGGATATTGTATTTATATTGTTATAACCTACAAGTTGTTATGCTTTTTTATTTCATTCGGGATTACGGTTTGAAATGATATATAAACGTATTTTTATTTTAAATTACAGATTGAAATGATAAATATCAGTATCACTTGACCATAGGGTAGAAAATTATATACAAACACCGTGGTCTATATATAAAAATATTTTGAAACGATTTCTATGGTTTTGTAAAGAATATATGGGTTATATAAATATTGATTTCAGATATTATGTAAATGTTATTTTATTATTGATTTTTTTAGCTATGTGAAAATTTGTTTGGAAATATAAAATAAGCCAAATAGTAAAGTTTTATTATTTTTATGTAATATAGCTAAGTATTTATATAAGTTATATTTTATATAGAGTTATAATGATTTTTAATAAAAATTAAGGCTGAGAAGATAGATTTGAAATAAATATTAAATTGTATTAAGTGTAGAAAGTTATTAAATGAAACCGATTTGGAACTTGCGAAATTTGGGATTTGTAAAGGGTATGATTTGTAACTTGATCTTGTTTAAGGTGAATTAAATAAATGTTTCAAAGTATAAATAAATTGAAGGAAATATTTAGTTATTTGTAATCTGGGTTTTATTTAAATGTTAATGGATTTATTGAGTAAATATTTCGAAACTAAAAATAAAAAATTGAATTTGATATATATACGAAATTATCAAACTTAATTTGAAATTGTCAAATATATAAAGTTGAAACATATTGAATTTGAAATTGTTTTGAAATCGACATAATTTGGAAAAGTTTATTGGGAAGCTGAATTGAATTGAAATTTATGACTTGGGATTTGGTTAAATTAAAATTCAGAAATTCGAGCTGTTTTGGAATTGATTTGTGAAACCGAAGAAGCTATTTTATTGTATAAAGTATTTTATTATATAAACCACTTAAGTGGTGGAAGTTATGTTTCAAAGGATTTTGATGGAAAGGGTTATATTTCAAGTTTTTTGATTTGGAATGTTAAAACGTTGAAAGTGCTATGATTTTTGGGAAGGATATGTTTGAGGTAAAAATGATATTATATTGATTTGGGTTTTTATAAAAATGATATTATATTGATTTGGTTTTTTATAAAAATAATATTATGTTGATTAGGGTTTTAATAAAAATGATATCTTATTTATTTGGTTTTTGAAATGGAGATGATATCGTATTATATGGCTTTGAAATGGATATATATATTCTAGTTTTGGAATATAAATTATTTTGAAATGACCGCGGTGTTATAATAACGTTTGGTTGTTAAAGAGACTGGCATCGGAAGTTGTCATACTTTCTGCCTACTCCGAAAACCACTTTAACAACCGTGTACACGGTGGAGATTCCATAATGAAGTAGGATGACGGCGGTGTTTCCTTTGAGGTAAATACGTGGACCCGACTCCCGTGAGTTGGCATAAGGTAGCTAAGAAAGGAGCGATTGACGGGCTAATGAGGTAGCACCTTTGATCGGACACGTCCCTTCGATATTATACTTTGACATTTGGATTGATTCGGTGGCAACTTTTGATTTTTGATTTGGGGGTGTGGTTCGAGGTGGGCGGTAGCTGCGGTTATGCGTTACCACCGGCTCGGAAGCGTAATTGGTATATCTACCCTGGCATTGCCTAGTTGTGCCATGTCACCTACTCTATCGCGCCTTGTACACGTTTGGTTTTCTCCCATAGCCCATTTGGTGTCCACTGGTGGCTTCTCGATCAGGAGGGACCATGATACTGGATGGACTACTGGGACTATTATGTGTTAAGGCGGAAAATGTAAAGCCTTAATGCTATTTAAAGTAAGTTTATTTGTAGCGACCCCCTTTTTGCACGCTTTAAATCGACGATAATCCACAGACATCAGACCTAAACCATACAGAAGGACGATTGTTATGGAGTAAATAAGGAAAAGGCAGAGAAAGAAAAACAAAGTAGAATCTTGCAACGGAATGATAAAGTATAATAATCAAATAAACAGTTCATGAAGTTGTTTACGAAATATTCTATTATATTTATACAATACATATCAGAGTTACACATACCATAGAATAATAATTTATGCAGCGGTACAGTATGAATGTAGTGGGATACTATAATAAACAATAATAATAGATCTTCGCTTCGTCCTCCAGAATAAGGTCTTCCAAATCTTGAAATGCTCAGGCTGACCCGTGCGAATTGAAAAAACAAAACACTCGAGTCAGAACTAAAATATCTTATGTGAGTTAAATCAACAGAAATAAATATGAGAGCAGTAACTTAAGAGATGCTCGGGACTCACATCTCCTAAGGATCCGTTAAACTATTTACTATGTAGTAATATTTCGCTATTATAATAATGTCTATTAATAAAATAAACTTACTTTTAAATAGCATTAAGGCTATACATTTTCCACCTTAACATGTAATTGTCCTAGTAGTCCATCCAATATCATGGTCCCTTCTGATCGGGAAGCCACCAGAGGATACCACATAGGCTACGGGAGAAAACCAAACTCGTACAAGGCGCGATAGGGTAGGTGACATGGCACAACTAGGCAATGCCAGGGTAGATATACCAATTGCGCTTCCGGGTCTGTGGTAATGCGTAACAGCTACTACCGCCCACCTCGAGCCACACTCCCAAATCAAAAATCAAAAATCAAAAATGGCCACCGAATCCAAAGTCAGAGTATAATATCGAAGGGATGTGTCCGATAAAAGGTGCTACCTTCTTAACCCATCAATCGCTCCTTTTTTAGCCACCTTACGCCAACTCACGGGAGTTGGGTCCACATATTTACCTCAAAGGAAATGCCGCCACCATCCTACTTCATTCTGGAATCTCCACCGCGTACACGGTTGTTAAAGTGGTTTTCGGAGTTGGCAAAGAGTATAACAACTTCCGATCCTGGTCTCATTAACAACCAAACGTTATTATAACACCTGGTCTTTTCAAAATAGTTTATACTTCAAAACCAGAATATAATATCCATTTCAAAACCATATAAATACAATATCATTTCCATTTCAAAACAAAACCAATATAATATCATTTTAAAAATCATAGTATTTCAAAGTTATAAAATTCTGAAACCAAAACTTAAACCTATAACACTTCCAAAACGTGTTACTTTGAAATTATTAACTTTGAAACATAACTTCCACCCTTACATGGATTAAAATATTTTATAAAACAGACTAACCTCTTAATTTCACAAATCAATTCCAAAACAACCCGAATTTCTAAATTATAATTTAATATATTTCAAAGCTTAAAAATGCAATATTTCAAAACTAAATTTTATAATTCATATATATACCAATTTCACTTTTACTATTATTTAGTTTTGAAATATTTGCTTACTAAATCCAATATCCTTTAAATAAAACTTCAAATTTCAATAACTGAAAATTCCTCAATTTATTCACTTAAATCACCTTAACCCGAATCATGTATAAAACCATATTCTTTTAAAATCTCAATTTCAATAAGTTCCAAATGGATTCTTATTAAATATAATTCTTAATTAGACAAATCTCAAATCAATTTCAAAACTATCTTTTCAACCGTGATATAAAAAAATCAATATAATCTCTATATTAAAATATAAATTAAGTAAATACTTATCCATATTATATATTAATAAAATCAAACTTTATTATTAAACTTATTTTGTACTTTAAACAAATTTTATTCATAGCTTAAACCAATAATTTAACTATATATAAAAGAATCATTATAAAATATCCAAATCAATATCTCCAAAAATCATATATTCCTTTACAAACCATAGAAATCCTTTCAAAATATTTTTATATATATAGACCACGGTGCCTGTATATAATTCTCTATCCTATAGTCAAGTGATATGGATATTTATTATTTCAATCCATAATTTAAAATAAAAATTACGGTTATATCATTTCAAATCGCAATCCCGAATGAAATAAAAATTTGATAACAACTTGCAGTTTATAGAAATATAAATAAAACATCCATTCATCCAATATCAATCATCAAACATTATCACAATCATCATCCAATTCAAACCATAACATTAATATAGAACAGATAATAAAGAACAGGTAGTCACTGGCAGTTATATACAACAATCAATTAATTTAGCTGGTAGTTTATTTGCAATAATAAATTGAATAACAATTTAGTTCAATAAATTAAATTTTACAGGAATGATGATAAAAATATACCAAATAGCAACAAACAAATTTCTAATCACATCAAAAATTAATTTAACAAACATAAGAAATTTTAGAAGTTGTGAGTGGGTTAAAACACTCATCTTTTGAATTTAAAATGAATTTAACTCCAATTTAAACCAAAATTTGAACAGCCTCAGAATTCGTCCAAACTAGTGCTAAAATGTCCAAAATTCAGATATGATCCCAACATAAGAAACTGCGCGTAAAAAAGGATATCGTATGCAAAAGTTATGCGATTTAGAACGACTGAAATCAAAATTAAAATAAATAAATAAAACAAACCAAACTCACCCTATCACACATCACGCGTCTCCCTGCAGTGCATTACATGAGATCAACGTAACCGAATACAATCCAAGCCCTACAACCGCCACGTTTAGGCAATTTTTGCCTGGCCCACAGCCATCTCCAGCCAGATCAGGCACCACCACCGTGCTCCACTACATCTGCTGCCCCTATACTCCCAGCGCAGCCCACCACGGCGCTCCCAAGCGTCGCCGTCATCGCCACCATACTACGCCAAAATCTGGCGATTCCCTGGCCAACTACGACAGGCGAACCATATGGATCGACTCCATACATCATGCTCTACGCCCCCATTAACTGCAGATCACCCTAACGACAACGATCCACCGTTGAACGAGGAGCTATTAAATGGACGGCCAAAAAACAACATCAATTTCTAGTCACACTGTGCTTCACATCGAAAAACGAATCACAGAATAGAGATGCGTTCATCGAGAGCTTCGATATATATTTTTTTTGAAATTTTTTTGAGGAGTTTGAAATTTCACTTTGATTTTTGAATTGCAATTGGATTTGGAATATTCTTCCATTGAAATAAGGAGGTGACGAGGAATTGTACGCACAGATAAATGAGAAATAGAGGTAGGATAGGGTTTATAACAGGGTACATATAGGCAAGGTTGAAATAGAATAGGTGGACCTGATTTATTAACGCGTTAAACGATGAATAGCCCGAAAAGCCTGTTTTGACTCCGGAACGAAATTGGATCAACCCATGTATCAAAATAGATGTTTTAAAATATTTTAAACGCGATGGAACAAGTTTCAGGTCCAAATTCAATCGTATGAAGAAGTTATGCAAAAATCAATTTATTTCAAATCGATTTCAATTTATTTCAAATTGATTTCAATTGATTTCAATTTCATTGATTTCAAGGCGTTTTGAGTCCGTACGATCATCGTTACGAAACTTGAAATCCAACAATAATTCACTGTTACGGATCCGATCAAACTGGTTTCGTCGAAATTGGAGTCAGTGGCCAAAATGGCTATTTTTTTAGTTAATTAAACAAATTAAAAATAAATTAATTAAATCACTTTTCAGTTTAAACTCTATAATTGACAAATTTCATCAATTTTAACTTTCTTAACCATTTACACTAATTTAAACAAATTCAAATGTCAATTTAGAGTTGATTAATTTATCAAATTCGGTGTTAAATTTCCAATTTCATTATATTCACAAATTAAAATTTTAAATTCTCCATACTCTCATTGAATTTACTTTTCATTCTTATCATTCTATTCATTATTATCCAACGGACGAAATTAACATTTGTCCATGGTTCATTACATTATTATTCTCAAATTTCATCTAAATTCCAATTAACACGATAATTAAATACTAATTTCATTTAATTGCACTTAATCCAATTATTAAATTTAAGTTAATAAATCTTGATTCTCACTCCTTTGATTAAATCAACCATTATCTTATGGATAACTTTAGCGCTACTATATATCCAATTGCCCTAATGGTTAGGTCTTCTTCTGATCCTAAACCGTAGTTTCCTAGCGATTCCCTAGGACTAGAGTTTTCTCCAACTTTAGGCGTTTTACCACAACCACTATTTGATTGGACTTGCTGAACGGTTTTCTAAACCGATGATTTCCATTTAACATTCTCGACCAACATGTCATAAACATGCACGAACTGATAAAAATGTGGTGCTTATTTACTATCAGGTTTATAGATTTTTTGAATAACTTGTTTACGGCCATTCTCTATAATAAAAAAACATTAGTTGTAACGACCCTAAATTTTCGAACCCGAAAATTCTAGATAGTTATGAAAAAGAAGAACAGAAACACCAACATCTCACATTCGCAGCGGATAAAATATAATAATAAATAAATAACAGTTTACAAAAGAATACTATATCTGTCGATTATATTTAATATACATCAGAGTTTCACATATATACAGACACTGAATATATACAATTATCATGTCTCGGATTAACAATAATATACATACAGCAGAAATACTCTATACACTATTGCCATCCAGCTTGCCTCTTGAGCTCCAGAACGTACTTACCTGAAAATCTGTAATACTCGGTCTGACCCGAGCATTACATCAAAGTAACACCCGGGTCAGGCTGGAAACCAGCGTGAGTAAACCCAACAAACATGGAATACCAAAGCAAACAACTTATATAAACCTGGGGTAACTCATATCATTTTATAGATTCATCATTTGTTATAAGCATCCCTTATATCACACATCAATTTTCTAAGTACAAAAACTTAGATTCAATAGTCCAATTACTTAAATCATTTCATTATAGCCTATTGATTTCACATATCAATTTATAAAGAATCGAAGTGGTTTCGGGTATTTCTGATACCCGACCATGGTCTCTTCGCATTCAATGTCATTTTAATCTAAGTTATTCAATGAAATACTATTCAAGCTTTAATCCCAGATGTCACTGTTTTAACCCCATATATTATACACATAGCATCACACATCACATACCAAAGATATCAATTGATCTGGGGTACACAAAATCATTCAATCATTTATAAGCAAGATTTATCAACCCTACCATCTCTAACAAATTTAATTAACCACAATCGAATTAAATCAATTACTTTAATTACTTTTAAATCCTGCTTATAGACTAATTAATTTATCACATAAAAATCATCCATCTAAATTAATCTTCCTTGATTAATTATTCTTTAATTGCATTAAGTAATTAATATTTTAATTAATCACATAGATTAATTATTCTTAACCATTCACTTTAATTAACCTTTAATTAATGACATTCATTAATGCTCCTTAATTAATTATTTCCGTTAATCAACCTTAATCAATCATAAACAGTAATTAACCATCCCGTAATTACTTTCCTTAATTTACTAATTCCATAATTAATTTATATTAATTCTTTAATCAGTTACATACTAATTAATCCTTAATTTCTCCTCCTAAGTCATTAACCTTTAATTACGTGCCTTAAGAAATTCCCTTATATTAATTTCATCCAGTAATTTATCCATCAATTACTTCACTAAGTGATTACAACTTATTAATTACATTAAGTAATTATACCTAATCCCATCATTAAGTAATCCTTTTTAATTTAATTAAACTTAATTTATTTATTAAAAATTATCATGCTACTTAATTAATTTTACCAAATAACTAATTACATACTTATTCCCGAGTAATATTTACATGAATCTAAACCATTTTAAACAACCTTTGAACTTTAAAATCATTACCCTAAAATTTTAGATTTGTTTTAAAACATCATTTTTCTTTAAACTTAACATTCCATACCCTTTCAACTGCATAAATTTTTCTTTAAAATTTAGTTTGTTCTTTTAAAATTTTTGAAATCATTTAGTTCTTGAAATCTGGACTTGTCAAAAATTGGAAACAAAAAATGTCTCCAAGCCCAAAGCCAAAATTTCTCGAGACGTACTCGGGTCAGCCTTCGAGTAACTCAATGCACTTCAAACAAATATCCCACTGTCGCGACTTCGAGTCGTACGCGAGGGATAACACCAAACTACTCTGGCCACATCAATCTTCCCCAAAGCAATGAAGCCCAGATGCACGCAGATATCACGTGCGCGTACACAACTAGAAAATCCACCGCCGACCAACTTCCTGATCTTTGGCAGTTCACCTACGATCTCGAATAAACCCTTCAGTAGTGCAGCACCATGAGAAAACAACGACAACCCAAAAATCGATACTTCGATCGAAACCTGAAAAAACTTCGCTGATTAAAGATCGTCAGCCATCATTGCAACCACGCCCCTATTTTTCTTCACGACCCTAGGCACACGATCTCTCTCCGGCCTCCATTTCGATGCCCATAAGCCTCGCGACCACCAGAAATCAACGCACGACCAATTCCTGATCAAATCCCGACATCCCATCAACCGTCCCCCAAACAAATCGATTCGATACCACCAAAAATCGCCATTTGCTAAGTCGGATCTATTAATATAAGTCTAACACGAATTTAAGATAATTAATTTTTTTTTCGAAATTATTCTCTTCCCACTGTAAGTCTTTTCCCAGTGATATTGCTTTAATTTGTTCACATGAAACCATTTTTATAAAATGAAAAACCCTACTACAAACACATTTACTTTAGCTAGCTCAACATGTAAACATTTATATGGGGTGAAAATGATTTTTGACAGTCTGAGAACATGTTGAAAGCAAGAGCAGGACTGATATATGTATAAACAGATATTCACATGCTTCCATACTCAGGCATACATACTTCCCTTCTACACAGCATAAACTCAAGAACATTACCACCATTAAATCTTTACATAACTATGATATAAGTAAGATTAGACTTGGAAAAAGTTTACTCACCTCTGGAAGGATCAGAGAAGTCTATGCCTTCTCTGGACTTGAATTTGCTTCCTGATTTAAACCGTGGCTTCTAATTTCTTACTCTTTTTTTTCTTCTATGAATCGAAATGGAATGAAGATGATATATATTTATATATATAGAAAGAAAATTGTACAGGCTTTGTACCCTGGTACAAAATTAGACAGAGGTATTTTTTTTCTTTTTTAGTATGGAGGCTGGGATGACATTTGTTGTGCTATCATTTATTACATTGGCTTGTTTCACAAGCTCATACTTGTCTCATTACTTATTTTCATAAAAAAACTTGTATTCATTTCATATAGATATATATTTCTTTTTAATTACTCAAGAATTTCTTCACTGAACTGAAATGATTTTTCAACATTTCGAGCTGACTGTTGTTGTTTGTGCTGATATGATGGTGTGTAAGGTAAATGTCTCTTCATAGTTTAATACTACATTGTACAGTTTATTGTTTATTGTTTCTTGTTTGATCTCCTAGCTTGTCTGTTGATTTGTTCTTGAAGATAATGTAGTTGCTGTATATATTATTTCTTTTTTAGTTAATGAACGAACTGAATTTATGAGAGAATATAAAAAGGATTCTTGCCAAGCTGAAGTGAACAGAGTTATATGATATTGATGCAAAATATTTTTTTTCTGTACTTGAAGTAATTTGTTAACCAGAGATTTTTTTCTTCTTCAATTTGTATGCTGAAAAGATTTAAGTTGTGCTACATTAATTTTGTTTGTCTTGTTCTTTATTTTTTTGTACACTTGATTTGATTTCTTTTCTTTTTCTGTTGTCTTATTTCATACATAGCTTGTCTTGTTTTTTGTTTACAAAGCCATTCATCCTTAAAGATATTTACACTATGACAACTTGTTTTCATTTTATTGAATACATTCATGTGCAGGGTTGTCTTCTTTGGCAAGCTTCCATAGATTTTTATGTTCTCTTTTGTTTCATCTAATTGCTTTGCAATATGAATGAATCTATATTTAATTTATGGCATATTCTTGATCAGCTTATTATCTTGTCTCATTTCATTACTTGCTTGTATTAATTATAATTACCTCTTCTCTCTTATACAACTTGTATTTATTTATATCATCCTTAATCTTTCATGCATCTTAACAGTATATAGATATATTGTTCTAGAATGAGCTTATGCTCATTTATAAATTTACTTAACCATAAAGTTCTTTGAGATATCATTTATTGCTAATATAAATACTTATTCTTATATCTTTCTAAAGTTAAACACTTAATTGCTTATTTGTTATTTTAATTCTTATGTCATTTGTAATACAAATCCTTATGTTTATTTCTTTTCAAAGTTTAACTATTAAATTTTAATTTACTAATTTATTATTATTTATTTTCATGCTTATTTTCATTCCATAGTTTCTTGTGTTATATATTTATAGTTACACTAATAGCCATATTTTTTTAGTTTAAATAGCTGTAAGATATATTTTATATTAACTATAAAATTCTTTTATACTTATGTTTATATATATATATGTGAATAAATCAGAATACTTTATCTTTAGTTTATATGGTGGGCTATATATATATGATTTATTTTTCTATAGGATTCAAAAATTATAAAACAAAATATTCAGTTTTAGCTTTAAATTAAATTTAGATATTCAGATATTTTAACCTTCCGACATTTATTTGACTGCTTAATATTAATATTTTAATAATTTAATTCCATTAATTATCAATTAATGCCTGTTGAAAATCTGGGTCGTCACATTAGTATAATTAGAGAACTATGATAAAAATTAGAACAATGAAATTATATTAAATCTTACCAAATCCGTTTCATTTCCAAATCCACTAGGATTCATTTGGTTTAGCTTGAAAATTTGAGAATCGTATGTTTGCGTTTGACAATTGATTTTTCCATAAGGAACTTTGGCTGAAGATAACGCTCTTTTTCGATCGATGTTCTTCTGATTGTAGCAATTAGTAATTTTTCCCCAAAAAGTCTCACCATTTTGATCGGCATCTCTAATCGACTGAAAGTGCACAGTAAATGTAGCAAAGATCGTATTCTTCCGTAGCGCTCCAACTTGCATTAGTTACCTCTCTGCCAGTCGAAGCTGTAACGTCTTGTAAGTCATAGTCTTGAAAGATGCACCTTGCGGCATCCACGTCGAAATTGGAATACATGTAGTTGCGATAAGTGAGAGTAAAAAATTAGAATTGTTGAAGAAAATTGGTTGTGAAGGAAAGAACAAGAGGGGAGTTGTATTTGAAGGTGGAATAGAGGGGTTGAGCGGAATATGGCCGTTGGAGGGAGCCGTTAGGGGAGGGGGGAAACCAGGTTGCCCGCGATCTGTATAAGTCTATCCATCCTTCCCATTTGAGCCTATCTTCTAGTTTGAATTCTATTTGATTTGAGTCTTTCTAATTTGAACCTCTATCATTGTTCTATAATCCATTCTTGTATAATCGAGTGAGGGAGTGTATTTATAATTAACATTAATACTTAAATGTTTTATATATTGTGTTGTTTGAGTTGTTATGTTGATTTGGGGTTTCGATCAATTCGTCTGATCAACATTATCGATAGGAATTCCAAAACACTTGAACATAGCAAACTGACACAATACTATTTTCAAATTTGTGAAATAATTTTGTAGGATTATATTATATATAAGTAAATTTTCTGAAATTAAATAGTAGAATGAAATAGGTCGTAGAAATGATAATATTTGATTATTGTTTATTGTTTTGTAAACCATTGAATATTGCAACATAATATAAATAAATGAAATTATAAAACATGGTTTAGAAATTGATTTGGAGTCTAAATGAATTTAAATCAAGAATTTGAGAACATAATTTTCGATGATTTCAAAATTTGGTTTTTAAGTTTTAAAAAGCATATTATTTAAAGTATTTTCGAATAGAATTGTTTCCAAAGAATTTTAAATGTTTAAATCAGTGCTCTCCTCTTGTGGCGCTGGAAAATAATTTCGGTGATGACGGCCGCATCATCGACATTCATTTTCAAGTTTCAGAGTGGAGAGAACAATTCGTAGCCTTGCTATACACTTTTGTTTTGAAATAAATTTAATTTGAATTTCTTAAGTATGACTTGATTTATTATATATATGTATATATTTATATTTATAGATTTGATTTGATATATATATATATCTAAAAATTATTTTAAGATTAATCGGAAATTTAATTCTAAAAATTTTGATTTAAGGATGATTTCAATTTTTAGATAAAGCCAAATTTTGGACAAAAAATATTTAAACTTGAAATAGTTGAACCGAAAAAAATTTACTTGTATAATACTCAATTACATTCCAATATAACTTACCTAAATCATTCAGAAGTTAAATATGTAATTGAATAACTTACAATGTAAAATGATGTTAAAAGAATTTATAAATAAATTTATGTGACATCCCGGGAGTTTCAAGAAAATTCAAATGTGATAATCACCATTATAAATTATTAAAATTTGTAATTTGTTATTTTAAAACAATAATAATAATATGTTGTGTGTGTGTGTATATATATATATATAGATTTTAATGAAATTATTATATACAAATTGAATTTGGGTTTGTTTAATATATATATATATATATATATATATATATATATTTCAAATTGATTTTTAGAGATGTAATATACATCTTAAATTGTACTTTGGTTTTAAAATGTACTTTATTTTATTTCATTTAAAACATAATTTGTTTTATATTATTTTCCTTTTAAAGGAATTTATTTATATATGTATTTATTAATTAGAAAATCAATTTTAAAGGCTTTTTAAAACATTTTAAAATTTATTTATGCATGCAAATTTACATGTGTTAAGTTATAAACCCCTCTAATAACATGTGTTAGCAAACTAAATAAGGTAAAAGACAAGTGTTAAATCTTTTAACAAGTGTCACTTTTATTTTAATTTTCTTTTATTTTTAATAAAACCTAATTGAAACTTATATAAACATATACTTTCTTCTCCATTTCCTTTTTCTATCTTCATATTCTAAAATAAGAAAAGTAATAATCTGCAAAAAAGTATAAGAATTCAAGCAATCCTCATTGCAAATTCAAGTCTAAAAGCGAAATCAAATTCTAGTACAACCACTCCAATTTGAAAGAAAACAAGAGCAAGATCAGTAAGCAAACCATTTCAACAACTAAGTTAAAGCCTTGAACCAACATCAGTTTCATTTTTCAAAGCAAGCTTTCCTGTTCCAAAATCAAAGCTACTTTAACTTTCTCTGCACATCATTCTCGTGAGTAAACCTTTTCCAAAAACAGTTTGATTTGGATTTAACTTTAATGCATGTGATGATATTGGTTAGTATGGAAGTTCTTCAGCTTGAATTCATTTGGAACTGATATACATGTTGTATGCGCATGCCTGTTTATATCATACAAAGATCACGTTCTCCATTGTTTCATAGTCCATGATTTGCTTTAAAAAATTCAAATCCCTCAATCGAGTCAATATTAGCCTTTGATATTTAAATGAAAGTTGTTTGTTGAAGTATAATGATGACTATAAAAAAAATTCCGGATTTTAAATTCAGCAAATAATTTTAAAATGGAAATAATAGTGAAATTCTTATATATGACAAAAATCAACCAATTCAATTTTAGATTTGAATTGCATGATTTTATTCGTGGCAGAGAATCATGAATTTAGGTGGTATAATCTTGATTTTTAGGTTAGAAATTATCGTGTTTTCTGAGTTGATCGGAATTGGTACTTTTATCAAATTCTGACGAATGGAGGAAGTTGGGTTATCGAGCTTTGGTCTGGAGGAAGGAGGTAGCTCGGCGATCAAGGGAATAGTGATCGCCGGATTTATCATGTTCCATGGTGGTCATAAATGGGTGTAGTAGGGTTTTAAACCCGGTTTTTATCAACGAGGAATTTTCGTCGATTGCGTCACCATAGGAAGAATGGAGATGATTGCGACTGGGGGAATAGCTGCTGGAAATCGAGGCGATGCATGGGTGAGGATGGCGAGGTTTATCGTGGTTGGGTTCGTCGACGATGAGAGGAATTCCGGTGGTGGTTTTTCAGGCTTTTGAGCGTGTTGGGTTCGATTTTTGTTCGATGGTGGATGTAACGATTTGGGTTCGTCTGATGGTTGGCGAGCGTATGGGTGGCTTGTCGAGTGTCGCCACGATGATCTCCGATAGTCGGAGTGATGGTGTCTGTGCACCATGCGCATGTCGTATCTGGGAACAAATGGTATTTGGGGGTTCTTGGGTTTGGTCTCGGGATGAGTGTTACAGAAGAACTCGAGGATGGCTCGGGATTTAATAGAGTTTGACTCAAGTTTGTACTGAGGTGATGATCTGGTTTAAAGTAAAGGCAAAATTTTGTAAAAGAAATCTAGTCCAGGTTATAAAGATAGGCAAGTTAAATTAATTTAATTTTCAAAGAATAATTAGTCAAGCTGAAGTGGATGTTAAGTAAGTATATTTCAAGGCAAAGTAAAACATGTTTTAAAGTATGGGAATAATAAGTTTTCAAAGGCAAAGGTTTAACAAAATTTCAAAATATATTTTAAGAAGTTGAGTTTTAAAGATATATAGTAAGTTTTTAAGAATAAAATTTATTTAAGCAAGTTTGAAAAGATTTTCAAAGATTTTAAATAACAAATTTAAATGTTTAAATTGTTTTGTTCTTAAGTAAAATTATATTTCAAATATATAATTGTTTTCTAAATAGTTTCTAATGAAGTTTAATGATGGTAATAAGTATTTAATTTAAATGAAGAGTTTATCTTAAAATTTTGAGATTAATTAAGGATAATTAATTAGTTAAATAAATTAAAGGTTAATTACTTATTATATTTAAGAATAATTACTTAGTGAAGTAATTAGTTGATAGTTAATGAATGTTGTAAAGACCCTGAATTTTTGATCCTGAAAATTCCTGATAGTTAGGAAAAGAAGAAAGAGATAGAAGAAGAAACAAAGCCGATCAAATTATAATATCAAATAAAATAACAGTTATACAAGGAAAAAACTATATCGGTTAATTTACATTAATACATCAGAGTTACAACATTCACATATCTGTAACAACCCGCATATTTATCGATTTTTATATTTAAATATTTTATTTAAATATTTTATCGTTAGTCGAATTTTAGTCCGAAAAGCTACTTTTTGCATACGGTCGAATTAGGACTCGGGACCACTCCCATTGAGTTTAAAATGCCGTTTACGACCTTTTTGAATATAAGCTTCGATATGTTTGGAGAAAGTTGATATTTGCTACTTTTCACTTTGGGTTTGGTTTTGGGCTCAGCCCTATGTTAACTTATACTCCAAAACTGAACCACTCTCCCCATTCTCCCTCACTTCTTTCTCTTTTCAGTTTTCTTAGCATTAATGGTGGGAGAGATTGGAAATTAAAAAAAAAAACTCCAAAACCCTAGTTCCTCTTGCAAATCAAATTCCTAGCTCCAAACTCAAGAAGAACCCATTGGTAAGCTTCTCTTCTTCTTCTCCAACTTGTTCTCTTACCAATTTCAGAAATTCCTAAACCTAATTTTGGGAATGTTCTTGTTTTTGAGCTTAGATTCAAGCTCAATTGGGTTGTGTTAAAGAGAGGTTGATTCTCCATTTGCTTTCAAGCTTCTTCTTGTTCGATTTTGTAAAAAGGTGAGATTTTTATCTCACATCTATGACTATAATTATCTTTGGTTGTTGGGTATGAATTCCTAACACTTCTTCATGTGCATTTGCGCTTGATTTGGATTGGTTCTGTGAATATTCCAATTTTTGGGTTTTTTTAGTCAAATTTGTGTGAAATCCTTTTATGGATGTTTGATCATGCTTTTGGTGACGCATCGAGGAGCATATAGGGCCGGGTTGCCGATTGGCATAAACCCTTAGAGCCAATGTTCATCTGGTTGCATTTTGGAAGAGTTTGCTCTTCATTTGAATAGGCTGAAAAACAGCCCAGGCATGATTCAGTCGACTGAATCTTCTGTTCAGTCGACTGAACCTGGAACCCGAAAGTTTCCAGGCATGATTCAGTCGACTGAATCTTTTGTTCAGTCGACTGAACCTGGAAACATAAAGTTTCCCGAACCTGGAAAATTTCCAGGTTCGGGGTCAGTCGACTGAAAACTCTGTTCAGTCGACTGAACCTGCTGCTTGAGTCCATTTTGCCTTTTTGGATTGAATTTCCAATTTAAATCGATTCGTGATGATCCTATTTGTTGTTATCATTTATTATGACTTTGATGACTCCTTTTTAGGGATTTTTGAATCCCCATTTCGATGGATTCTTTATCGGTTTCGTTGGATTTTTATTCACATCTTCGTGTGTGAATTTTAGTGATTGATTGTTCTACAATCATTTTTGTGATTTGTCACTTTAAAAATATAAAGGTTTCGATACTAGTATTAAATATCAAAACCTCTTCATCAAAACGATTTCAACTATATTTTCAGTATCAAACTCGTTTATAAAACCGTTTTCCAATCTACTAGTATATACAAACCTTTACCTCACTCGTATGAGAAATCTAATTAAACGGCTTAGTAAAACAAGTGGTATGAAACGCTTGCGTTTACTTGTTCGGTTAATTCTTGGACTTGTTCGATTGAATCTCTTGTGACAATTTTCTAGTGGAAACTTACAATTTGTTCGTAAATATTTAAGTTAAGCTAGTGGTTATGGGACATGATGCTAAACTCATATATTTACTAGCTTAGTGTAACTGACACTTCTTGATGATCATGACGATCATCTTTGTGATTTAGACTAGCAATGTGCGATGTCTCTTTGTCTGCGAGGGAGACTAAACCCCGTTTTATGGAGTTTCGACTCAATTTGGTGGGGTAGCAACCCACGGTCTTCGGACCATTCGTGTGTCAGGTCTTCGGACCATTCGTGTGTCAAATTAATGGCTAGCTACCATGAGATAGCTTCTCGTTCGTGTGTTACAGCTGTTGGTGAGTTTTCATGCTCCTGTTCATGTGATAGGCCTTCCCCCCTTATTTTGTGTGATTTCTGGATTTCGTGTGTCGAATTCTGAAATTTTCTTCTTCACCTATTTTAGTGATTTCTATTGATATGAGTTATCAATTTTTGTGCATAGGTGAATTTGTGTGTCATTGATTTTTGTGATTGACTTTGATATAATCGTCAATATTTGTGGTTTGATGAACGAAATATGGATTATGACATTTCCTTTGATTCTTGTGTAGATTTTGTGACATTGAATAATCCCTTGATGATTTTCAACTGCTTATATACCACGGCTTGGAATTGTGATTATTATGTGTTTATTCATATCTCTTATTCTATATCGTTTCATCTGATATTTATAGCTAGACCGATCCGTTTATTATTTTCTTATTAAATAATACTCGGGTCAGACCGAGATGTTACAGGTGCTTCTGCTTGACTTCTCTCTTGGGATTGATTCCTCTGACTTTTGGATAACTACTTAGATTAGTAGTTTTTGTTGTATACATTTGAGATATAGACTCCATAATGTATACTTATTCTTTTGTGTAGTTCATGTAACTATTCTTTTGTGATATTGTGGATCTTTTTAGACCACTACTCTGATATACACTTTCATGTGTAATATTCATATCTATTTCCGCCTTTGTGATATGAATTGTCTGTGACTGATTTGTGTTATGTTTATTTCTATATTTGTTTCCGAAGACCTTTATAGCCACTGTGTAGTAGCTTCGAGTTTGTGTCGGTATGTCGGATTTCCTCTTGAGGTGAAAAGTTATATTTTTATCCGGTATATCGGTACTCGCACAAAGCAATTATACAGATGGTCGCTCCTCAACAGCCATATTCTCCGTGCTAGTTGACAGCATTCTCAGTAATGTTCTTGGCTAGCGTGGGTATAGTGGTGGGGCGTCACATATCAATTGGGCAGTTAATATTTACTTGTCCCAGAAATACAAACAATATATCACAGCGGAAACACTCCATACGTTCTTGCCATCCATCTCGCCTCGTGAGCTCCAGAACGTCCTTACCTGAAAAGTTGCAATACTCGGTCTGACCCAAGCATTACATCAATGTAACACCCGGGTTAGGCTAGAAAACAGCGTGAGCAAACCCATCTAACAAGAAATACTAATGCAATAAACTTATTTAAAACCTGGGTAACTCGTGCCTCACAACGAGTTCTTAACTTGCCAAAGTCAAATACACACCTTACAATCATATATAAGTATTATTACTCAGATTAAATGACCAAATTTACATCATTTATTCCTTTCCAGCCTATTTGTTCCAAATCTAATCCATAAAGAATTATTGTTGATTCTAGATCGAAGCGGATTCGGGTATTCAGTGATACCCGACCCCGGTCTCTTCGAATCCAATGTCATTTCTAACCCAAGATGTTTTTAAGGTTAAACAATTTAATTTAATACAAAACATTCGTATTCTTATAGCAACTCAATCGCAGATAAATAACTTATGTTTGTCACAATTATGTCCAAAGTATTTCACAATCATAGATCATCATATATTATCATACCTCCCTAGGTATTAATCATTTTATTCATTTCATCATCATCCCTAAGCTAGATTAATTTATCACGTAATTCTAATTAATTTAATTTAACCAATTAAATTAATTTCTTAGCCAAGCTTAATTAACACTAGTTAATTACAAACCATTTGTCATTGTCCTTAAATACCTTCATTAATTGACTATCCCAAAATTACTTAATATTCAATTAGTTATACTTACCTAATTAATAAATTTTAATTAGTTGATTAACTTTAATTAACTACCTTGCTTAATTAACCTTAATTAATCATTAATTAATCTCATTGATTAATTATTCCTTAGTTATTAATTAATTATCTTTAATTATTAAGTAACTACTTATTAATTAATTTTTAGTTATCAATCAATTCATTAAAGTTAGATTATTTATCTTCTTTAAGTATCATTCAAAATCTTATTTAATAAACCTTAGAATTAAATTATCATTAATCTATCGATTTACTTTAAAGCATTAAGTTTAATTAATAATTAAAAACACTT
The DNA here is from genome assembly GCA_030765085.1 of Allium cepa. Taxonomy (NCBI): domain Eukaryota; kingdom Viridiplantae; phylum Streptophyta; class Magnoliopsida; order Asparagales; family Amaryllidaceae; genus Allium; species Allium cepa. The sequence goes on from CM060941.1 coordinate 836,287,819, forward strand.
TATCTTAATTAATTAGCTACTTAATTACATGACTAATTAAGTTTTAAAACAATATAAGGATCAACTTAATTAATTAATATTAATATAAATTTACAAACTTTAATTAACAAACATTAAATAATCAATTTTTTTAAAGAAACAGTTTTTAAAATAATTAGTTTTGAAACTTGACTTCTTGTTATATTTTAAAACTTGATAACATTCAAATATTTACCCGATACAAACCAAGATTTACTCGAATCAAAATCCGAGCATCTCTTACCTTTCCTACCTTATAAAAAATTACTACTAATCTCAATCTTATATCAAAAGTGTGCAACTGTACACACTCACAGAGGAAGAAATTATACAGGCTGGTATAATACATTCTAAATTTTTATTTCACAAAATAGTTGCAGCCCCTTTTATTTCATATACCAGAACTTGAACACAACTTACACAGTTACAATTTGTTACTTGCTACTGAATTTAAAAACCAACCTAGCAACTAATTCATGTCATAGAGTCATTAGTATTTCCTTCACCTGCTACTGAAATGTATTTACAATATTTATCTAGTCCTATTTTGACTAGCAGCATGTTCTTTTTTTTCACACGTTGTGCTATGACCCAATTAACTCAGCATCTAAATTCATATCTTAGGTTATTAATATTTCTTCTACTTGCATTTCACCTTTTTCAACATGTACAAATTGTTAGATTATATTTAGATGTCTTTTTATTATTTGCTACTCAACTCAAACAAGTTACAAAGCATGGACAGCAAGGAATTATGTATGGAAGGCATTCGATGCAGAACCTTATCTAGTCAGAACATGCTTCAGGGTTATCGAATTCACTTCTAATTTAATTGCAGTGTTTACTCGCTAAATTTCAAACAAACATAGTAAGGAGTTATGTTTTAAATCCATCGGCATTCAGAAATAAATACAGCATATAATAATGTGTAAACATAGCAATCAAAATAAATTCCAGGCAACCAAATTCTACTTCAGGGTCTAAATCCATAAACATAGCTACTAAATTAAGTTTCAGGTAATCTGCATTTTAATTCACTCCAAACGCAACGTAAAGCACAAACAACACTCACAAAGATAAGCAACAATGCTTCTAAAATCACTGATTTAAAATTTATTGTAGTAAGCAATATGAGCATCTTGCTACCAGTAATAGCTTTTCACATTAGACTACAGTATATTCTTGTACTCGAAAAGTGTAACAAGCACACTCATACCTTAACACCCTTTTTACCTCTAAATAACTAAGCTACACTAAGTTCCATCATTTCCAACATCACAAAGTAAATTAACTCGTATTTATCTTTATAGGTTTTTTAACAACCCGATATTTTCAGCCATTCGTATCCACACATGTCAGACTTGAATTGCTCAAAATACTGCATTGTAAATAAATTTAGAGAAAATGAAATACAAATCACAGAATCACAGACACAGAAATATCAGAATAACGCGCAGCGGAAATTAAAATAACATAGTAGTTCATAAAGCTACTATAACAAACTCTCAAAACATAATACATAATATCAGTCTGAAAAAACATATACAATAGAAATCTCAAATACATAGCAGTTTATAAATACTAGAGTTGAAATAGAATAACTGAAACTGAAAGGGAACATATAACTAGACAAGCAGAATCTCCAGCGATTCCTAGCTCCAGAAAAGAAATCCAAAGCTAGGCTGTAAATACTCAGGCTGACTCGAGCATAAAGTAAAACACAAAACACTCGAGTCAGGACATATATACTTATATAATGTAAACCAACTCAAGTGAACTGTAGTAGAAATGCACAATAACTTAAAGGATGCTTGGGATCGACCATCCTTTAAGGATCAGTTAACTTATACTAAATACATCCCATGCTTAAAATTTCAAAATGATATTTTATACTTCGAAATCAAATATCATTTCAAAATTCAATATCATTCAAAACCCATTTCAAAATATTAAAATATCGTATCTTCCAAACCACATTCATTTATTCAGAATACGATTTCAACACACATTTCAAATAGTTTATTTTTCAAAAAAAATTACTTTATTTTAAATCATAAATCTAATTTATTATATTTAATAATTAAATTATTAAATTTCCAAAATTTTAATCTTTTAAAATTCATTTATTCACTTAAATTTATTAAAACAATGAAAATTGAACTTTCGCAGCATGTAGAAAATGCTACAGAAAGTTACATTCAAACAGTTCAATTTAATAAAAGACAGCATTTAAATTGCTGTAATATGGTACATTAGTTTCAAATAAACTTAGTTAAATTCAACAATTATAGCACTTACAAAATGCTATAATAGCCTTTAATTAAATTTAGCCATTTGGTTAATTATATCAACTACAGCATTTACAAATGCTGTAATATCATTTACATTAGAAATAATAGCATTTCAAAAAATGCAGTTAATTAACTTCAAATATTCAATATAATTTCAAAAACAATTATATTTTTGTAAATCATTTTTAATTTATCAAATCGCATATTTTCACTTTTAAAACAATCATTCAAATACCCTTATATTCATGATTTTATAAAGTTAAATTTCCATTCAAAAATCAAGATTTAATAATAATTCACTTGTTAAATTCCTACATTAAATTTAAATTCATTAAATTAACTTTAACATGACACTTAAGTTTAAATTTTCAAACACAACTTAATTTCATTTTTATTTACTTAACTTAAAATTCACTTTTAAGCCAAATTCATAAATTTCCAATTTTAGTTATATTTCAAAATTTCAACTTAAATATTCATTCATTTCATATTTTAACTCTACTCAAAAATCATAAATATATTATTAAATCACTTTAAATTCACTTTAATCCTAATTATCATAAATTTATCATAATTTCATTTTTAATTTAAATTTCAATTATCACCAAATTAAAATTTCCAAAATAACTTACATTTCAAAATTTCTAACTTTTCCATAATTTATTTCACTTATAAATTTTCAACAAATCCATAATATTTTACAAAAATCGTTTTTAATTAAGTTTAAATCAAAATATCATAATATATACATTTCTAAGTATTTTAAAATTTTTAGAAAAACATATTTTTAACTACGGGTTTGTATATAATTTTCTACACTAGGTAAAGTGATACGGGTAATATATCATTTCAGCCCGTAATTTAAAAAGAAAATCCGGGTTTAATCATTTCAAACACGCAATCCCAAGTAAAATGAAATAAATAAAAATCGTTCAAGCGTATCATTTCAGCCCATAACGATTTTTCCCTATTCTAAAGTCTATTCGGGTATGTATGATTTCAACCCATAGTGATTCTAATCTACAGGGAACTTGCAATGTGATAAACTAATATAAATAACAGAATAGCATAATATAACAGTGACAGATGATATAACAGGTGAATAAGAATTGGTGAACATCATATGATCATAGCATAGAAAATATAACATGGTAATACGAATTTACAGATTCAAATGTGATCAGTTTACTAGTCATATAAGTATAAAACTGTCCAGTGAGAATAACTCGCCTCTACAAGCTGGAGATAACAGATTCTGGCACATACAAAAATTCCAAAAGGCACGATAATGTGACTACAAATTTGAGTGGAGTGGAGAACTTGGGTGGGAAGAGAACCAAACTTTTATCTTGTACACAACTCATAAACAAGATAAGTATAAATATTATTTCAACCAAATATACATATTGAAACAATTTAAAATAATGCAACAATGAACAAATTAATCTTTTCCATTGCCTCAACCTTCACAAGCTCAGCCTAGCGGTCATGTATGCTCAGCCAAAGTGGTGTATTAGGTCAGGTATAAATCCAAATAGGCTCGGCTAGCTAGTGAAGTGGTGGAAGTTATGGCATAGGAATAAAAAGGGTTCAAGGCAAAGGAATGGGTTTTTAGTGCACCACATAGGCTCGGCCTGACATGGATTTGGCTTGGCCATGCAAGGTGAAGGTCAAGTGGGGTATGGAGTGTTGGCCAAAGGTGGTGGAGGGATTGTTGGTGGCGGTTATGGAGGTGGTCTAGGTGAAAAATGAAAGCTATGTTGTCAAGAAGCTTGGTTATGGCAATATTCAAGAGGATTTTGGAGTTTTGTGGTGCAAACAACTTAGGGGGTGTCACGGCCTGGACAAGACAGAGAGGAAGGAGGGTGAAGAGGCTATGGATGGTGGTGGAGTTGGTCGGAGGAGGTGGTGGAATGCTAAGGCCGAGAAAAAGCATGAAGAATCCAAGGCAAAATCAAGGAAAATCAATAAAATGCAAAGAGAAAGTGGAAAAAGAAGAGACATTACCAAGAAATTTTCTTCAGATCTGAAGCACACATGAAAAATGAGGTGAGAAAGTGTTTTCTCACGTGAATATCAGAAAGAAACACACGGCCAAAAGATATGTGGTGAACGGCCAAAGTATGAAGAGGTGGAAAATGAAAAGTCAAAAGTAAATGAAGAGTTTTTATCCTTTGAAATTTCCTTTTTCTTTATTCAAATAAACCAAAATAAAAACCAAGTAAATAAAAATAAAATAAATACCAGATAAAGTAAAAATGAAATGAATAAATAAATTTTAGAAAAATATATAAAAATAAAAAATATGATTTAATATATGTAAACTAGTATTGAAAATTGAAAACAAAATATAACTAGTTTTTGGAAAAATAACAACTACACTCTAAAAATGTTTTGAAATATATATATTTATATATATATATATATATATATATATATATATATGAAATGGCATATTACACACATATACACAAATTAGAACAAGATATGACAAAATATATATTATTTATATAATTTAAATAAACAATATTGTTAAATAAATCAATTTACATACAATATTGTAAAAAGCATAACTTTCACAATATAAATCGGATTTCAACGAAACGAAAAGCAGTATTATTGAAATTAAATTTATTTTCATAATAAAAGATAAAATTCAAGAATTAAAATATTTAAATTTTAAATTTAAAAGTCAAAGTTTGACCAGATTGACAAAAAATCCACTTTTTGGAAATATTCTGTTTATTCATGTTTGAAATTATAATTCACATAAAAATCAAAATTTATATTTAAAATAACAAAATTTATTCATTTTTATAAATATAATAAAGTTTTTAAATCAGGAGTTTTAATTTTAAATAATTAAAATAAACAATTAAAATAAATTATAAAATTCAGGGTTGTTACACTCTCCCCCACTCAAATCTTTTCGTCCTCGAAAAAAACGAACAAGGAAATAAGGAAAAGCAGGATAGACAAAACAAATAGTACCGGGAAAAATAATTCCGGATTCGAAGCACAAATGCTCTCCTCTGTTTCCCCATGTACAATCCCAATCATCAGTACTTCATAGTACTTTGACCAGACTAACGGATCTCCCTCTTAGCTGCTTCGTGCCTCTGTCGATAATACGAAGTGGCTTCCTCTCGACAGTCAGATTAGGCTAAATATCCAACTATCAAGAGCAGAAGGCTGAACAAATAGAGATGGGTCAAGAAGATACTAGAGAAGATGTGAGACATGGAATACATTGTGCACTCCAGACAGCTTCTCGGCAAATCCAGACGATAAGCCAAAGAACCAACTCTTTCCACAATGCGGAAAGGACCCTCGAAGAGGAAGAAGGTAGAAATAGCTAGGAGGAAATAGATTGAAAGATAAGGATGAACCATTATTTTAAAACCATCTAAATTTCAACTTAAAATTTTATATTTAAAATTTTTAACATTTTATAATACGATGAATAGTCATTTGATTCAATTTTAATAGTTCGAAGTAAACAATATTTAAAACAGTTTAAATCTTGATTAAAATATCCTTTATATAATACTTTACCAAAATATTTTTACAACTCGATGTCTTAACAAGTCTACTTTCGTTTTTGCAGACTCTGGCCATGCGTTGATCAGGCGCAAAGATAGAATTCTCCAGGTACTTATTAGACTTATTTCAACACTCAGTGGCTGGAAAAACTTTTAAAAGCAGATATGGAAAGTACAATCCAAAAAAAACAACCAAACCGAAACATGTTGATCATGGATCGCGGATACACAATGGTTACGTTTGGATCCCCCAGGAAACATCCGTACCCATAGGCCTACTACCACGGCCCTGCGATTACGCCATGAAGACTGGTAGTATCGTAGATATACAAAGGTTACGCCAGGATCCCCCAGGAAACATCCGTACCCTTAGGCTCTCGCAGCCGTTGCAGATTACGCTACCAAGCGACCCAATAGATCATAGATACACAATGGTTGCGCTTGGATCCCCCAGGAAACATTCATACCAGTAGGCTCTCGCAACCCTTGTGAATTACGCTATGCAGTCGTGCTCGTAAGACCACGGAGATCGCCAAGGAATTCGATGGACACTCGAGTATCATATCCGAAAAACCCAAATCAGAGAGAGAATAATATCGATAGAATGAATCCACAGTGTGGACACAAAGCGGATATCAAGCAGAAGGCACTTTCTATATCTTTACTTCAAAAATATGTATCATATAGTACCTTTCAAATCACTTTCAAATGTCATACTTATATAAAGTCCATTATATATAAGATTCTATTTTCAAACCAAATACTTTCCAAAACCAATAGTATATCGAATCACACTAATATAGACTTCGATTATATAAGATTTCAATTTACATGTTGAGTACCTTTACAAGTCAACAGTTTTCAAATCACTCTTATATAGACTTCGATTATATAAGATTTCAATTTACAAGTTAAGTACCTTTACAAATCAATAGGTTTCAAATCACTTCATACTTACACAAATCAAATTTATATAAGTTCGATAACTCCCAAATCAAAGCATTTAAATAAACAAGGTTCCCAATTTCAAACCATTTCAATAACAATTCAGTTTCAAAATCATATATGATTTCACCAAATCATTTCTTCTTAATTACATATATTCAGTTTCAAAGTTTCTTAAAATAATAGATTTAGAAAATTATCCAAACGTCCAAATCAACAAAATTTAGGTCAAACAAATTCATTTCCGTTTCAAACATATATTCACTTTCAAAAATCATATACTTTCAAAGTTATAAATCTTTCGAAACCAAAATACTTGAAATCATTACACTTTGAAAATCATAACTTTTTGAAATCATACATTTGAAATCATAAAACATTCCTTTAATTCTTTGCATTTCATAAATTTATTCAATTTAAGCCCAAATCTAAAATTTCCAAATTTAAATTCAATTCAAACCATCAGTTTCAATTCAATTTATTTTTCCAACAAAACCATTTCAAATATTATCAAATTTCAAATAAAGTTTTGGTCCACAAAATAAACTATTCAATCTTTAATATATTTCAAGGATTAAATATACCATATTCAAAACTAAATTTTATAATTTTATAATTTCATATATCTCAAATTTTACTTCATTATTACTTAGTTTTGAAATATTTATTTCATAAATCCATCATTTTAAATAAACTCAAATTACAAGTAACCAAATATCCATTCATACAAATATAAACTTCAAATATTCATTTATCAAAATCTATTATCATTTCAAATTCACATTCCTTATCAAAATAAAGACTAAATCATTTCCAAACCATTTCAATCATCAAAATATCTAAAATGGTTACTAAGTTTAAAACCATCTCTTTTTTAAAAAAACCTTCAAACTATTTATTTCTATATGAAAAATCCAATTTACCATTGAAAAGAATATTATTCGATATATATATACTTTATTCAAAATATTTCAAATCTATATTTCTTAGTATAATTCAAAATAGTCTTATTTATTTCACTCAACAAACAGTTTCAAACTTATATAAATCATATTACTTTATACTTTAATCATACCAAACTAAACTTATATTCTTTATCAAATACCTTACACGTTTCAAAATTACTTAGCTTTGAAAAGTTAACCTTGATTTGAAAGTGCTCGATCCTTAAAATAGTCGAGAAAAAAAAATCATATTTTCAATCTAAGAGTTGGAAATCACCAACAAATCAGTAAACCAATTTCAAAAGATAGGGTCATCGTAACGACCCGAAATTTCCGATCCCGAAAATTCCGGCTAGTTATGAAAAAGAAGAAGAAGATAGAAGAAGAAGAAGAAAACCAGAAAACATCAACATCTCACATTCACAGCGGGTAAAATATAATAATAAATAATAATAGTTACAAAAGAATAATATTCTATCGATTACATTTTAATACATCAGAGTTACACATATATTCAAACGCTGGACATAAACAAATCAACATGTCTCAGGTTTACAATAATATAATACAGCAGAAATACTCTATACGTTCCTGCCATCCAGCTCGACTCCTGAGCTCCAGAACGTCCTTACCTGAAAATCTATAATACTCGGTCTGACCCGAGCATTACATCAAAGTAACACCCGGGTCAGGTTGGAAACCAGCGTGAGTAAACCCATCTAACATGGAAAACAAAAGCATACAACTTTTATAAACCCGGGGCAACTCATATCAATTTATAACTTCATAAGTCGTTATAGACATCACTTACAACACACATCAATTTCTAAATACCAAAAAATTAGATTAAATGGTCTAATTCGCTTAAATCATTCCATTTTAGCATATTGATTTCACAAATCAATTTATAAAGAATCGAAGTGGTTTCGGGTATTTACTAATAGCCGACTCCGGTCTCTTCAAATTCAATATCACTACTAATCCAAGTTGTTAAGTTTTAAACAGTACAATACATATTCAGGACATCATTCCATAGAACAATTCATCATCGATTAATAACTCACAATATTACTATTTAACTCGTTATATCACAGCACATCTAAATTTTCTATCAAAGACATCAACAACCCAAGCAATCCAATATTATTAAATCATCCATAACCAAGATTTATTAGATATGTAATTCCTTATTAATTTAATTTATCTACAATTAAATTAATTACCAACCTCAATCACTTGGATTACTTTAATCCTGCTTACCTATCATTAGTTAATTTCAACCCAAATAATGATCCGTCTTAATTAATCCTCCTTGATTAATTATCTTATAATTGCAATTAATAATCGCCTTTTAATTAATCACATAGATTAATTAGTCTTAACCATTCGCATTACTTAATCTTTAATTCAAAAATGACATTCATTAACGATCCTCTAATCACTTCCAGTAATTAATTATTCTTTTAATTAATTGCATTTAACAAGAAATCTTTAAATTAATCGCAATCATTAATTAACCTTAATCCTTTAATTAATTAACTGTTCTTTAATTAATTAATTAACCCTTGAATTAATTAATTTAATCAATCCTTAAATTAATTACACAAAGCGATTAATCCTTAATCACTTTCATTTAATTACTTCCATAAAGTAATTATCCTCTAATTACTTCAATAAGTGATTCCCCTTTCAGTTAAATACATTTAGTACTTATCCATTAATTACTTCTCTAAGTAATTATACTTAATTGATTCATAAGTGATTTTCTTTAATTAATTAGACAAACTAATTAACTTAAAATTAATTACATTAATCAGTCAATCAATTAATCATCACTTAATCTCTAGTTAATTTATTAACTATTCACTACTTACTCCATTAAGTAATTACTCTTAATTACAATAAGTAATTAACCTTTAATTACTCTATTTAGTCAATTAATTATTCACCTTAAATTATATTAATTATTCTATAATCACTTACTTAATTAATTGCCTTTTAATTAATCACATCATTAACCAACCTTTAAAATCAATTTCCTTAATTGATTTATCTATAGTCATCCATAGTCTTGATTGACCTTAAGATAAACCATTTATCATTATTAATTACTTAATTACAACCCTTAATCTAAATTTAAAAAACTTTGGTAATTAATGGATAAATATCATATAAATATATAGTAATTTTAAGCATGATTAAATTAAGCCTAACCCATTTAATTTATACTAGCCATTTCCCAAAAGCTTTAAGAGTGTTAAAGGTTTAAAAAAATTACCCTATTCAACTTACAGTCGTTTGTTTTGAAATAAATTGCGAATTTCGTTTACTATTCGTGTAGCAGGCCCGACCGACCCACTAAAAATAAATTCAACAGGACCACCATTCTTCTCTAATCCTTCTTTAATTCCAGCTAGTTCAACTTCCTCTCTTGCGTACACGAAACATGCGCACGGGATCGTGCACATACACCGCCCTCTGATCATCAGATCTTGCCGCCGATCAATCTCGAAAGCCACCCCACATCTACCGCAACCTCGACACCTTCTCGAACCATCGTCAACAGCCCGAACCCAAATTCGAACTTCTATTCCAAAAACTGGAACGCAACATTGCTCCAACCGGCTCGTTCTTTCCACCACCCTAGCACACCACCGACCACTAAATTTTGTTCCCAGTTCCGCAACCCCTTCCTTCACCCATCCCTCACTGTGCGCACGCTCGTACCCTCCCCAAACATGAGGTCAACCGAAATGACCGGAGATGTGCCAAAGCTGCCACTAAACTCTACATCAACCCTGCCCCACCTCTACAGTCATCAATACCCTTCCATAGTATTTTTCTCATGAGCGTCCTCGACCGAGCCTTCCCCACAACTTATCCCATCCCTCGAAGTAACCTTGGTTGACGGAATTTGACAAATTCCCAATTTCCGTTCAACTTCCCCTTTCTACCTCCCTGCGAACCTAAAAATTATCAAACCCTTGTTAAAAATAGTGATTTCTTACCACGATTATAGGCATGTAATTCATTTATGGGATTTTGACACTTGAATTTTAACCAAAGCCAAGACACCATTAAAACATCTTTTATTCTTTTCCCATACGTGAAGAATTTTTAATGAAACGATTTTTAAAATGTACTATCCTCTAAAACAAACAATATTTGTTTTGGAATCATAAAGTAAAACTTAATCGATATTAAGTTGTGGATTTCTTTTCTTCTCTTTTTAACCTACAGGTTATGAAATGAAAAATAAGAACAGAGGAACTAACTTATATTGTGTTCCTTCCAGCACCTAATCTTGACTAAGTCCTGATGTGCACAGCATATATATTAGATGATACGTATATATTTGACAAAAAAACACATCCATTCATATAAACTTTAAAGATATATAAGTATGTAGGAGGGTTACAGCAAGCTAGACTGCATGCTATGATTTTATTTTATTTTGAATAAATATTGTTGTTCCTTCTTCTTACTTGACTTAAGTGACAGGTTCTTCTCTAACACATATATAAACATAGGGACTGATTTCATTATTCATTTTAACAATAAAGAACCCATCTGAGTTCCATAAACATGCAATGGTGTATAAAATTTGCAATAAAAGTATAAAACTTTTTACTTTACAGATTTCACTAAGAAGAACAACTGCCGCTTTTACATCAGTTTGCACCTCTAGTAAAGCTAGATCAAGTGATTTACTCACCATAGTAATGTCGAACAGAGGACACAAGCTCTGTAACTTGAAATCTTGTTATGCCTTTGGGATTTGAACTGTTGTTTAAACTCGATCTGGACTTGATTTAATTGTGCTGAACATAAGGAAACTGCACTGATGTAGATTTTTTAAATTGCATGTTTGATCCACCTTGTTTAAGTTGAACTCGAACTTAAATTTGAATTGTTGTTTTACTCAATTGAATACTTGAAGTTTGTGTCTTTGCTCTTGTTCTAGTTTTGAAAACTTGAAAGGATTTGTTTGATTCCTTTCTTTTAGTTTTGCTTCTGGCTCTTTTTTTTTAGTTTTTGAGAATCAAAATTTTGAACTGGAAATTAGCTTCGTTCTCAACATTTTATTATAATTTAATTTAAAGAAACATTGCAATACGTAATTTTGCATGTTATCTATCTTACAAATGTTTAATTGTATGTATACAAGACTTACAAATGTTTTAAAGTCTTAACTTTATTTTTCTATTATTATTTTTTGTAAATACTTTTATAAATCTATGTTTATACCAAAAATGTTTTGTAACCTTGTTTTTATGTTATGTATTATATATATACAACTAAGATTATTTCCTGAATGGTTTTTAAAAGAGAGTGCATTAAATCCTTTTGTTTATATCTTAGTTTTAGGCTATCATACTTTTAAATCAATAAATATTTTAAATTTTTAGTGTTTTGAAAATATAGCCTTTAACTTTAAATTTCTCTTTGAGAATTATCAAATTCAAACTATAGCTTTCACATCACAATATACACACACATATATATTATAAATATCTTATGTAAATTTTGATATTATATATCCACACTTTAACAACTTCCATGTATTCAACATCCCATGTCATATATGACTATTCACACATTTATATATTTGTATAGGTATACATTTAAAATTTCCAACATTATAAAATTTGCATGTATCTATTAATAGGGTTTATTAATTCAACATAAAATTTATCATTTTCAGATATTAGTCCAACATTTACTATAGTTTCAAATCCATTTATAACATCCTGATATTTTGAATGAACAGAATATTATTTGTTCAATCCATAAATTAGTGTTTCTACTAGCTAATCCAGTTGATTATCAAATAACCAATGTCAAAAAACCAGGTTATCACATTCCTCTCCCCCTTAGAATATTTTCGTCCTCGAAAAGGAACGAAGCCAGAATTTATTAAAATACTTATTATTATATAAATTTCTTTTTTGAACATCTAAACTAAAAACTCTTTTTTTAAGATTTTTTTTTTAAAATCTATATAGTATTACCAAAAATAGTTTTATCAAAATACTTTTTATAACTCGATACCTCAACCAGTCAATCCTCGTTCTCATAGAAATTCGGTCATACGATGATCACGTATACGACTGAAAATCTATACGTACTTAGCAGACCTGTTTCAACATCCAGTGAAAATACTTCGGAAAATAATTTTATTGAGAATATAGAAAACAGTTTTTGAAAATAAAGGAAATACCTTTGGTGAGAATGCTTTGGAAATCATCACTCCCATCCAGGGTCTCAGTTACATTCCAGGGTTACGTTGCCATCGCAACAAAAGTCCATATAACTGTAGGCACTCCGCACCCCTCGATTACGCCATGGAACCCACAACAGATCGCAGTTACATTCCAAGGTTACGTTGCCATCGCAGCAAAAGTCCATGTAACTGTAGGCATCAGCGCCCCTCGATTTTTGCTGTCGAAATGAAACTTCTCCACTCCTACATAGGTCACAGTCTACCGATATAAAATCAAACGCAGGTTATTGGCTCTCAGCAGCACACACGACTTTCGCTATGTTACCTTTGGTCGTAGTCTAACGATATAAAATCAAATGTAGACCGTTGGCTCTCAACGGCACACACGACTTTCGCTATGGTACACACAACTCATAATCCTCAGGAACTAGTTTTTGTCCAGACTCCTCATAGGATCAACTTTAGAACCCCCACTTAGGGCTCAAGGCAGCACCACCCGGTGGCACTCCTAAGAAGTTCATTTCAAGGGAGCGCCTTTTTCCCCAGAGCCATCATTAAAACACTTTATACTATACACATATAGTATCTTTCAAATTATACACCTTTTATGATCTCATACAAAGCTCCTTGACATAAAATTGTTTATTCGAAAATCGATAATTTTTAAACTAGGCTTTCCAAATTCCAATATTGATTTTATCCAAAAGTCAAAAGACTTTCCAAATCCAAAGGTTCTCAAAACCTTATCCCAAAATCCTCATAAGATTCTTTATATATATATATATATATATATATATATATAAATATATATAATTTTTAAAACTTTGGATCATTTCAAACTTGTATAAAACTCCTTTTATACTTCAAACTCCTTCAAAATCCATTTTCATCTGGCTATAGATTCAACAAGGGGAGTTTTATCTTATATAATAAAGATATATAACTTGGTTTATTCAAAATCAAATATTCAAATTTGATCACTCTTTCCAATATCAATTTCATTCAAAACTGTACGATGTACAATTATCATCCATACGCTATACCAATCTGATTGCTCACTCTATCACATAATTTCACTTCCGAACTAGTATCATCCACCTGACTTCCTAGTACGAACACAAACCTGGTTTCTTGATCAGAAACCGTCATTCTCCTTGCATAGCCATAACTATGATAGAAAATATCTAGAACCAATCAACAATCCACATCCAAGTTCGCCATCAAAAATCGAGTGAAAAATTCCAACTCGGATCCATATAACTATCTTGAAATTCTATGCTCGAAACTGGATCAAATCACTATGCAAATAGAATAATATATGTACATCCTACGTATTTATCTTCATTGATTATTAACCAAATCAATTTCCTTTCTATTCACATTTCCTTTCATTTCTATTCACATATTTACAATTACCTTAATCCCCATTCGGATTATCCCTTCAATTCTTACCTCGGTTGGGTATTTAATCAATAACAGTTTGAAGTCCAACCATTTTATATTTAGAAAATAACTTGAAAATTTTAAAAATAGATAAGTAGTTGAAAAATAATTATTAGTTTGCAAAATAGATGTAAAATAATTAACTAATGATAAAATAGTTATAAAATAATTATATATTTGTAAAATAGTTATAATAGTAATTAGTTTATAAAATAGTTGTAAAATAGTTAAATAGTTTCAAAAATAATTAAAAAAAATGTATAAATGGTTTGGTGTTTAAAAAGAAAGGTTGTATATATGATAAATAGCTTGAAAATTAGATTTGTACTAAAACTATTTATTTTGAAAATAGTCCAGAGTCAAACTGTTCAAACCCCAATCTCCATTTCCAAACAACTCAATTTAAATTTCCACTTCCATTTAAATTGACTCAATTCTAATTTAAATAGCTTCAATTTCTATTGAAATTGATTAAACCCCAATTCAAGTTGAATTAATCCTCAATTTCTTTCCTAAATTCAAATCAAATTCCATTTGAATTTACTTATTCAACTTTAATCACACTTTTAATTAATTCAAATAAATTTCAAATTGAACCACTTCAATTCATATCAATTCCGTTTTGAATTAATCCTAACTCCCATTTGAATCTGAACTCATTCAACTTCAATTTCATTTCAAATTAATCCAATTCAAATTTTCCATTTGAATTTTTAAACTTATCCATCTTCAATCACAATTCCAATTAATTCAAATCAAATTCAATTTGAACTAATTTAATTTAAATCTCAACTTTAAACCATTTCGAATTATAAATTCGAGTTAAATTTTAAATGTTGATTTAATCCTTTAAATCAAATAAACTTTTATTTTTTAAATCAACAATCTAGATCTTTAAACAATTTAATTCTGAGTCAGAATTTCAAAATTCCGTTTTAAATTATGTTTACTTAACTTCTTTCGAAGCTCAAATAAGAATTCAAAAACAATTTATCTTCAAAATCCAATTTTATTTCTTTATCACTTTGAAACAATTTTCAAATTCTGGACCCAGATTTAAAAATTCACAATTTAGATCATCTTCAATTCCAATATAAGTCATACTTCCTAAATGTTTTACTTCCCTAAAACATTTCATTATTTTAGGATAATAACCAAGGTTATTACAATTGGAAATCAATTCATTTTTATCTTATTCTGAAACTCTTCTCCAAATTGAAGATTTTAATTTCAGTTTGAATCCATTTCAAACTTATTTTTATTCAATTTCAATTTGGTTGTATTTCTATTACCACTTAATTAAATTCCAATAATTTAACAACCAATTACCATACTATTTATTAGAAAGAAATATTGCTTTATACATCAAAATATATTCTTATATAAAATTATTTAAAATCTTTATATAAGAAAATAACAAGTACGCTCTCATATGTACACACACACACACACACTCAACTCATTCTAGGGTACCATTGACCCTATCCTTAATGAGTAATCCCACCAGAGCAGAACCTCACTAGGATACCAACTGTAACGACCCGAAAATTCCAGATAGTTATGAAAAAGAAGAAAAAGATAGAAGAAGAAGAAAACCAAAAAACATCAATATCTCACATTCACAGCGGATAAAATATAATAATAAATAATAATAGTTACAAAAGAATAATATTCTGTCGATTACATTTTAATATATCAGAGTCACACATATATTCAAATACTGGACATATACAAATCAACATGTCTCAGGTTTACAATAATATAATACAGCAGAAATACTCTATACGCTCCTGCCATCCAGCTCGACTCTTTAGCTCCAGAACGTCCTTACATGAAAATCTGTAATAGGTTGGAAACCAGCATGAGTAAACCCATCTAACATGGAACACAATAGCATACAACTTTTATAAACCGGGGGCAACTTATATCAATTTACAACTTCACAAGTTGTTATATACATCACTTACAACACACATCAATTTCTAAATACCAAAAAATTAGATTAAACGGTCTAATTCACTTAAATCATTCCATTTTAGCATATTGATTTCACAAATCAATTTATAAAGATCGAAGTGGTTTCGGGTATTCACTAATACCCGACTCCGGTCCCTTCAAATTCAATATCATTACTAATCTAAGTTGTTAAGTTTTAAACAATACAATACATATCCAGGACATCATTCAACAGAACGATTAATCATCGATTCTGTAACGACCCGTTAAATTCGATGATTTTAAATGTGATAATTTAATAGGATTTCTAATTTAATTTAGAATGAAATCCAAATGAATTAAGTAGAAAAAGGATTCTCACCTGGTTATGGAATTTAATATGAGAAATTTATGAAAATGTTAAATGGTTTTAATGCAATGAAAGATTTTAAAGGGTAAATGAGAATAAATTAAGGAATCATATTAGTTCCAGTTAATAGATTACGACTTGAATGAGATTCCAATTTAATAAAACCATTTAAATGTTATGATTTGATTTTTATGGAATATGAGAAATACAAATGTAGGGATTTGATTAATATATATGTTATTTGTTCAGGGTATTGAATAAAATTGGGATTCCAATTTAAATTAATGATAATAACGTCGATATTAGTTAATAAATAAATTTCAATGCAATGCCTATAAATGAATGAAATGAAATGAATATATGTAGAATGTATACTAGGTTATTTATCAAATAGGAGTAAAGAAGAATGAATATCGAATTTATTTATGAATAAAAATATATATTAAATAGTAATGAAATGTAAAGTAAATGGCGATTGTATAAAACCAATGCAATAAGATTTTCAAATAGTAACTGGATGTAGACGTGTGAAATAGAGTTAATGACTATGATTATTATACGTTACTTATTTTATTAGTTGTCAACGTTAATCTGGAATCAAATTCAATTTATCCCCAAAATTACTGCAGTTAAAGTGGAATAAATTGGTAAATGAAGAATGTTGGATCCAAATAAGTTGTAACCAAGAAAAATCCCATTTTTAATAAACTATGTGGGAAAAGAAATGAAACCAAAATGAAAATGTGAAAAATATAAAATATAATGAAATTCTAAGTAATAATGACTTTGTTAGTTAAGTGAAAACTGATTTAATATTAAGTTGTAACTGGATTAAAATCAAATTTATTTGGAATTGATTTGTAATCAGTTGAATTTATTGAAATTAAATGGATTCAATATTTAAAATAATTATGTAAATATTATTTGGAAGAAATTGAAGTTATTTGGGTAATAAGTATTGTAATTGGCTAATTTAGATACTTTAAAGTGAAACGGAAATTATTAACGAAATAGTTTGATTGCAATATTTAAATTCATCTAATTGATGATAAAGATTTGTTAGATTTATTTAATAAGAATTTTGGGGCATTTAATAGGTAATTGCTGATTTTGAATCGAATTAAAGGGATTACTGAAATCAAAATTTAGCAACTTTTAAACCATTGCAATTGATTTAGAATATAAAGAGTTGTCTATTTAATAGAGTTAAATTTTTGAAATTGCGTTGTTGCAATTAAATGGGAAATAACACATTAAGGGTAACCAGTATTCAAGATTTACCATCTATTTAGTATATTAATTGTAACTGATAATCAACTACAATAAATAATAAATAATTATTACGTTAACGTTAATTGAAGTGATATTTGAAATTTAATATTTAGGAATTATGTAAATATAAGTTCAGATGAAATTGGAAATATTTACATATTGAAATATGAATCCAATGATAAATTCTTCTATTTGACAATAATAATGGAAAGTAAATTTAATTAAAATTTTGGAAATTTAATTTATAATTTGGTGAAATTAATAAAATTTGGGGATTTCTAAAATTTTAAATTCGACAAGTTAAATTTTGTTTAAATTAGTATAGGTGATTGAAAAATTTATAATAATAAGAATCGTCAATTATCGAAAAGAAATGGGAAATTTGATTTAATTGACTAAATTTTTAATTTATTTAATTAATATAAAAATAGCCATTTTGGCCACGGACTCGGATTTCGACGAAACCAGTTTCATCGGATCCGTATCGGTGAATTATTGTAGGGTTTCAAGTTTCGTATCGATCAGATTTGTCGTTTGACCGTACGAACGCGAAACGCCTTGAAATCGAGTTAATTGAAATCAATTTGAAATCGATGTGAAAATTTTGTTTTCAGCATAACTTCTTCATACGATCGAATTTGGACGTGAAACTTTTTCCATCGCGTTCAGAATATTTTAAAATACCTATTTGGATATATGGGTTTAATAAATTTCGTCCCGGGGTCAGAACGGGCTTTTTGGGCCAACTACCGTTTAGCACGTTCATAATTCGTGCCCCTCTAGCCTTCCTCTATTTGTCTATATATATGCGATCATAAACCCTAGCCTCCATCTTCTATTATTTGTCAGTACGTTCTTTTCTTCAAACTCTTTCTCCTCCTCAATGGTTGCAAAGCCTAGATCTATCTACAATTCAAAATTTCAAATGAAAATTCAAACTCTCCAGAAAAATTTCATAAAAATATATGTCATAGTTCTCGAAGAGCGTTATCTGATGGTACTATTCATTTTTCAAATTGTTGCACGGATTGTCCAGAATTCAGAGAATCATTCTCGGCCGTCCTTTGATGGTTGTCGATTTGGACGGTGGATCTGCAACCTGAGAGCGATCGGAGGGTCGCGTTGGATAGAGGTGAACCTGGGCTTTGCATCGGTAGCCTTCACTTGCTTCAAGATGGCCGAGGGTTCGCCAGATATTTGAGTAAGCATCGGCGGTGGTGGCGTGGAAGGAGGAGCTGCAGGCGATCGCGACGTGGGGGCCTTGGGCGGCTGGAGGAGAGGATCTCGGCGGCATCACCGGATCTTGGCGACGACGTCTCTGGTGAAGTGCGTATGGCACAGGAGTTAGGCGGCTGTGTTAGGGTTTCGATCGATTTTATCTTGGGCTGACGCGCGTGTACGTGAGTGACGATTGAACGTGCTGACTCGGCCACGTTGAATGGAGGTAGTGATTATTTGTTTATTTTATTTTAATTTTTTATTTCAAATACAAATTTTGCTATAACTTTCTCTTACGAACTCCGTTTCGCATGAAATTTCTTTTGTTAGGATCGTAATTAAATTTCGGATCTGTTGACGCTGGTTTGGACTGATTTAGAGACCGTCGAATTTTTGGATTTAAATCGGATTTAAATTCGATTTAAATTCAAAAGGTGAGTGTTTTAACCCACTCACAACTTCTAAAAGTTTTTATGTTTGTTAAATTTATTTTAGATATGAGTAGAAATTTATTTATGAATATTTGGCATGTTTTATTCTTCATATCTGTTAAATCGCATTCATTTAATATAACTGTTCATTAAATTTTATTACTGCATATAGATTGACAGTTATAGTTATTTATTTGCATATAAACTGTTAGTTTAATAGTTGTTAAATTTTATTTTGAATATAACTGCCAGTTATTACCTGTTATATATTATCAGATATATATTGATATTGATTTATTATTGGATGATGATTTTGATTTAGATGATGGATGATTTTGATGAATGGATGTTTTATTGTATATCATTTAAACTGCAAGTTATCATGCATTTTTCATTTCATTCGTGATTGTGGTTTGAAATGATATACAACCGCAAAATTTTATTTTTAAGTTGCGGATTGAAATGATAAATATCCGTATCACTTGACCATAGGATAGAAAATTATATACAGGCACCGTAGTCTATATATAAAATATTTTAAAGTGATTTCTATGGTTTGTATGGAATACGGTTTATAATTTTTAATTTTGATATTTTCTTCTATATATATATATATATATATATATATATATATATATATATATATATGAAGTTAGAGATTTTGAATTTAAGCTGTGTATAAATCTCTTAAATAAAAATGGAAAATTTGAGAAAAAATGGAGTTTAAAATTATATCATATGTTTATTGTTTAAGTTTGGAAATTTTAAGATATGATATTTATAACCGGACTTTTCCAAGAAAATTAAAAATGGATATGTTGGTATAAATTAAATTGAAGAAATATTTAATTGTTAGAAATTGGAGTTTTATTTATGGATTTTATGTAAATATTCAAGACCAAATAATAGTACGTTTAATTTGCTGAAAGAAAATTTCCAACTTTAGTTTTGAAATATTAATACTCCAAATGGGTATATATATATATATATATATATATATATATATATATATAGAAATTGAAGTAGTT
Source organism: Allium cepa (assembly GCA_030765085.1). Taxonomy (NCBI): domain Eukaryota; kingdom Viridiplantae; phylum Streptophyta; class Magnoliopsida; order Asparagales; family Amaryllidaceae; genus Allium; species Allium cepa. Next base: position 836,308,480 of record CM060941.1, read on the forward strand.
TTGGAACTTGAAAGTGATATTTAAATTTTGGGTTAGACTTTAAATAAAGAAACATATTTGTAAAGCCATGGAAATTATTTTTTTTACAAAGTTACCTTAAAGTTTTACCATTTATTTTATATACCGTTGAATATCCAAACCATTCAAGTTTTAGAAGTTATGGTTTTAAAAGTATGAATTCCGAAATATTATGTTTTGAAAGTATAATTCAAATGTTTGGTTTCCAGACATTTTAAATTTTAAACCAGTATGATTTTGGAAAGGATTATATTTGAGATAAAATGATATCATATTATTTTGGGTTTTAATTTGATATCGTATGGGAAATTTTATTCTGGTTTTAAAGCATAAACTATTTTTAAATGACCGCGGTGTTATAATAACGATGGGTTGGCAAAGAGACCGGGATCAGATATGGACATACTCTCTGTCGATACCGAAACCACTTTGACTAACCGTGTACGCGGGGGAGATTCCAGAATGAAGTAGGTTGGTGGCGACGTTTCCTGTAAGGTAAATACGTAGACCCAACTCCCGTGAGTTGGCATAAGGTGGCTAAAACAGGAGCGATTCTCGGGCCAATGAGGTCATTCCTCTGATCGAACGCACTCCTTCGATACTATACTCTGACTTTGGATTGTTTCGGTGGCCACTATTGATTTCTTTGATTTGGGGTGTTAGTTCGAGGTGGGCGGTAGTGGCGGCTATGCGTTACCACCAGCCCGGATAGCAATTGGTATATCTACCCTGGCATTGCCTAGTTGTGCCGTGTCACCTACCCTACCGCGCCTTTACTACGAGTTTCTATTTGTGTCGTACCTATGGAGTATCCTCTGGTAGCCTCCCGATCAGGAGGTATTACGGTACTGCATAGACTATTGGCATTATTTGTGTTAAGGGCTATATGGGTAACCCCTTAACGCTATTAAAAAGTAAGTTTATTTTTACAAATTAGACACTATTATAATAGCGCAATATACTATATAGTAAATAGTTTAACGGATCCTTAGGAGATGTAAATCCCAAGCATCTCTTGAGTTACTGCACTCATATTTATTTCTGTTAATTTAACTCACATAAGATCTTTTAGTTCTGACTCGAGTGTTTTTGTCTTTTCAAATTCGCTCGGGTCAGTCCGAGCGTTTCTGGATTTGAAGATTTAGCTTTGGAGGACGAAGACGAAGATTTGTATTATTATTATTTATATTAGTGCACTACACACTGTTCCGCTGCATTGATATTTTGGTATGTGAACTCTGATGATTATTATATAAAGAAGAAGCAAATGTTTTGTAAAAAGTTATATAAACTGTATATTTTATTATTATATTTTATCCTTCCGCTGTGAGATTCTATTTGTTTTATTTCTTCTCTGTTTTCTTATTTACCCAATAACAAATCCGCCCTTCCGTATGGTTTGAATCGACATGTTTGTCTGTTTAAATCGTGCGAAGAGGCGGCCCGTTACAGTTGGTATCAGAGCTTTGGTTTAGCGATAAACCTTAGCTTTGTGGGGTTTGACTCTTTGTTAATAGGGTAGTAATACCCTATGGGAGTCGATGAGTGTATATTTATGAAAGAGCGTATTTGTTAGTGTTATAAAAAGATTTTGATATTGTGTTAATATGTTCCGTTTTGTGTTTATAAATTCTGGTTGGTGCATGGGACGCTATGTCATCAATAGGGATTTCTAAACACTTAATAGGACAGACCGATATAATATTTGTTTTAATATAGGTGAATGAAATAATTTTGCCTATTATATTTTCTATATATAAAATAAATTTTTAAATGATATTATTTATATATATATATTTTGGTTGCAATAGAGTGATTGTTAGGAATAAAATTTTAAATAATAGGTAAAATAAGATTGAAATTAAAATCAATGAAATTTGGAAATTTTAGGACTTAAGTCCGGGATTTTTGAAAATTTGCTTTCAAAAGGATTTATGAAATATAATAAATTTGTTTACAAGGATTTTCTTATATAAATATTTAGTATAATTAGGAAAATTTGTTTTAAAGAAGATTTTGTAGAAATAAGCTGTGTACTTTCCTCTCTGTCGTTGGAAAATAACTTCGGTGATGGCGGCCGCATCATCGACTTTCATTTTCGAGTTTCGAAGAGGAAAGGCCCTGTAGTAAATTCTACTGCAGATTTATTTTGAAATTATCTATAATTTTAATTGTTTTAAATATAATTGAGATATATGAGTGGTAAGGAATTATTTATCTATTATTTTTAAAATAATTTGAAATTTGACCCGGTATTTAATTGATAAATTTCCATTAATTAATTGTTTAAAATTATTTTAGTGAGATAAAAGTAAGTAATTAATGAATTGAAACCTCTAATTTAGGTAAGCGAATAAATGCAAAGTTATAGAGGGCAATTTGAAATTTTTAACATATGAGACAAAAAAAAGTAATATTGTTGAACATTAACTTTAATTAAAAAAAAAAGAGAGATAAAATTTGTATAAGTTCTTTTGCATTTTCTTTGACATATATAACTTACCAAATATGAAAAGTTGAAATGTTAAATAAGTGATTGGAATAAATATTATACAATTAGAAATTTTGGAAATAATGAAGTATTCAATGAATTGCTATTATAAATAAGAATTTAATGGTATAAACTTAAGTTATAATTGAAATTTTACCAAAATTAAAGGTAAGTATTATAAATAGATGATTTTAAATTTAAGTAAATAAAATGAAATTCTTTAATAAAATAAGAATTGATGTGTAGGGTTATTAACTTAAGTATGAATTAAATACTACTAGCTGAATATAATGGAAAGTAGGTAAATTAAATAAATGACTGCAAACCCTAGTTAAAGTATTTGTAAATTCCTTTACTAATAAGAATGGATATTTTAGGGTTAAGAATTTAAGTTAATTAAAAAGGTTACTATAAATAAGTAATAGAATTGTAAGCATGGAATAAAAGATTGAAATTGAGAAGTGTATTAAATACAATACAAATAAAAGAAACTTACATGACCGGAATAAATAAATAATAAAAGTGAATAAATTGTAAGTAATAAGTAAAAATAAAGGAAAGGAAATCAAACAACTAAAATATGTAATGAATTGATATAAGTTAAATTGATTGGTTGGTTTGAATTGTTTTTGTTTGATTATGGTTGGTCGGGTAAGGAAATTTGAAGTAGTTGGATGAATAAATAATCTATTATGTTCCATCTAAGACTGTTGAGTAAATGATGCACTGGATAGTTATTTTTCATTCCGTACCATTTCAAGTTTTGAACCCGAACAACTATTTGCTTGTTTGACTGAATGGTTGTTTTGTTTTGTTGTGTATGCTGTTTGTTGAAATCGATGATTGTGTATTAATTATTGTTAGTAGTTGAAACTATGAAAATATTTCACTTTAATATAAATAGTTAACCTTTTAGATTTTTATAAGCGAAATGCAGGTTATGGAAGCAACTGCTACTTCTTTTGGTTCCATAATAATAAGCGTAATATGCCCGACAAATAGGTACGTTTCGGATTACGATTTATAACGCTATTTATATATTTTTCCCATATTGGGATATATATTATTTTGAATATTATATATGATATTTGTTATATTTTAATACTATATTTTTCTCCCAAACCTCTCCGTACAAGGGAGACTCTGTCAAAATTTTCCGTAAATTTTGGACTTAGAATTATGTTGAAAATGTTTTCCAAACTTTAATTATTTAAGTATAAAAGGATATAATGATTATAAAATGGGTATATTTCATTTAAGGAAATTAATTTAGTAAATTATTGTTTATAAATTAATATTTGAAATAAGATGTACTGTTTTTTTTCTTCCTTTTCCCTTCTTTTTCCTTTTCGGGGATGAAAAGTTTTGAGTGGGGGAGAGTGTAACAACCCGTTAAATTCAATGATTTTAAATGTGATAATTTAATAGGATTTCTAATTTAATTTAGAATGAAATCCAAATGAATTAAGTAGAAAAAGGACTCTCACCTGGTTATGGAATTTAATATGAGAAATTTATGAAAATGTTAAATGGTTTTAATGCAATGAAAGATTTTAAAGGGTAAATGAGAATAAATTAAGGAATCATATTAGTTCCAGTTAATAGATTACGACTTGAATGAGATTCCAATTTAATAAAACCATTAAAATGTTATGATTTGATTTTTATGGAATATGAGAAATACAAATGTAGGGATTTGATTAATATATATGTTATTTGTTCAGGGTATTGAATAAAATTGGGAATCCAATTTAAATTAATGATAATAACGTTGATATTAGTTAATAAATAAATTTCAATGCAATGCCCATAAATGAATGAAACGAAATGAATATATGTAAAATGTATACTAGGTTATTTATCAAATAGGAGTAAAGAAGAATGAATGTCGAATTTATTTATGAATAAAAATATATATTAAATAGTAATGAAATGTAAAGTAAATGGCGATTGTATAAAACCAATGCAATAAGATTTTCTAATAGTAACTGGATGTAGACGTGTGAAATAGAGTTAATGACTATAATTATTGTACGTTACTTATTTTATTAGTTGCCAACGTTAATCTGGAATCAAATTCAATTTATCCCCAAAATTACTGCAGTTAAAGTGGAATAAATTGGTAAATGAAGAATGTTGGATCCAAATAAGTTGTAACCAAGAAAAATCCCATTTTTAATAAACTATGTGGGAAAAGAAATGAAACCATAATGAAAATGTGAAAATATAAAATGTAATGAAATTCTAAGTAATAATGACTTTGTTAGTTAAATGAAAACTGATTTAATATTAAGTTGTAACTGGATTAAAATCAAATTTATTTGGAATTGATTCGCAATCAATTGAATTTATTGAAATTAAATGGATTCAATATTTAAAATAATTATGTAAATATTATTTGGAAGAAATTGAAGTTATTTGGGTAATAAGTATTGTAATTGGCTAATTTAGATACTTTAAAGTGAAACGGAAATTATTAACGAAATAGTTTGATTGCAATATTTAAATTCATCTAATTGATGATAAAGATTTGTTAGATTTATTTAATAAGAATTTTGGGGCATTTAATAGGTAATTGCTGATTTTGAATCGAATTAAAGGGATTACTGAAATCAAAATTTAGCAACTTTTAAACCATTGCAATTGATTTAGAATACAAAGAGTTGTCTATTTAATTGAGTTAAATTTTTGAAATTGCATTGTTGCAATTAAATGGGAAATAACACGTTAAGGGTAACCAGTATTCAAGATTTACCATCTATTTAGTATATTAATTGTAACTGATAATCAACTGCAATAAATAAAAAAATAATTATTACGTTAACGTTAATTGAAGTGATATTTGAAATTTAATATTTAGGAATTATGTAAATATAAGTTCAGATGAAATTGGAAATATTTACATATTGAAATATGAATCCAATGATAAATTCTTCTATTTGACAATAATAATGGAAAGTAAATTTAATTAAAATTTTGGAAATTTAATTTATAATTTGGTGAAATTAATGAAATTTGGGGATTTCTAAAATTTTAAATTCGACAAGTTAAATTTTGTTTAAATTAGTATAGTTGATTGAAAAATTTATAATAATAAGAATCGTCAATTATCAAAAAGAAATGGGAAATTTGATTTAATTGACTAAATTTTTAATTTATTTAATTAATATAAAAATAGCCATTTTGGCTACGGACTCGGATTTCGACGAAACTAGTTTCATCGGATCCGTATCGGTGAATTATTGTAGGGTTTCAAGTTTCGTATCGATCGGATTTGTCGTTTGATCGTACGAACGCCTTGAAATCGAGTTAATTGAAATCGATTTGAAATCGATTTGAAAATTTTGTTTTCAGCATAACTTCTTCATACGATCGAATTTGGACATGAAACTTTTTCCATCGCGTTCAGAATATTTTAAAATACCTATTTGGATATATGGGTTTAATAAATTTCATCCCGGGGTCAGAACGGGCTTTTTGGGCCAACTACCGTTTAGCACGTTCATAATTCGTGCCCCCTAGCTTTCCTCTATTTGTCTATATATATGCGATCATAAACCCTATCCTCCATCTTCTATTATTTGTCTGTACGTTCTTTTCTTCAAACTCTTTCTCTTCCTCAATGGTTGCAAAGCCTAGATCTATCTACAATTCAAAATTTCAAATGAAAACTCAAACTCTCCAGAAAAATTTAATAAAAATATATGTCATAGTTCTCGAAGAGCGTTATCTGATGGTACTATTCGTTTTTCAAATTGTTGCACGGATTGTCCAGAATTCAGAGAATCATTCTCGGCCGTCCTTTGATGGTTGTCGATTTGGACGGTGGATCTGCAACCTGAGAGCGATCGGAGGGTCGCGTTGGATAGAGGTCAACCTGGGCTTTGCATCGGTAGCCTTCACTTGCTTCAAGATGGCCGAGGGTTCGCCAGATATTTGAGTAAGCATCGGCAGCCGCGGCGTGGAAGGAGGAGCTGCAGGCGATCGCGACGTGGGGGCCTTGGGCGGCTGGAGGAGAGGATCTCGGCGGCATCACCGGATCTTGGCGACGACGTCTCTGGTGACGTGCGTATGGCACAGGAGTTAGGCGGCTGTGTTAGGGTTTCGATCGATTTTATCTTGGGATGACGCGCGTGTACGTGAGTGACGATTGAACGTGCTGACTCGGCCACGTTGAATGGAGGTAGTGATTATTTGTTTATTTTATTTTAATTTTTGATTTCAAATACAAATTTTGCTATAACTTTCTCTTACAAACTCCGTTTCGCACGAAATTTCTTTTGTTAGGATCGTAATTAAATTTCGGATCTGTTGACGCTGGTTTGGACTGATTTGGAGACCATCGAATTTTTGGATTTAAATCGGATTTAAATTCGATTTAAATTCAAAAGGTGAGTGTTTTAACCCACTCACAACTTCTAAAAGTTTTTATGTTTGTTAAATTTATTTTAGATATGAGTAGAAATTTATTTATGATTGTTTGGCATGTTTTATTCTTCATATCTGTTAAATCGCATTCATTTAATATAACTCTTCATTAAATTTTATTACTGCATATAGATTGACAGTTATAGTTATTTATTTGCATATAAACTGTTAGTTTAATAGTTGTTAAATTTTATTTTGAATATAACTGCCAGTTATTACCTGTTATATATTATCAGATACATATTGATATTGATTTATTATTGGATGATGATTTTGATTTGGATGATGGATGATTTTGATGAATGGATGTTTTATTGTATATCATTTAAACTGCAAGTTATCATGCATTTTTCATTTCATTCGGGATTGTGGTTTGAAATGATATACAACCGTAAAATTTTATTTTTAAATTGCGGATTGAAATGATAAATATCCGTATCACTTGACCATAGGATAGAAAATTATATACAGGCACCGTGGTCTATATATAAAATATTTTAAAGTGATTTCTATGGTTTGTATGGAATACGGTTTATAATTTTTAATTTTGATATTTTCTTCTATATATATATACATATGAAGTTAGAGATTCTGAATTTAAGCTGTGTATAAATCTCTTAAATAAAAATGGAAAATTTGAGAAAAATGGAGTTTGAAATTATATCATATGTTTAATGTTTAAGTTTGGAAATTTTAAGATATGATATTTATAACCGGACTTTTCCAAGAAAATTAAAAATGGATATGTTGGTATAAATTAAATTGAAGAAATATTTAATTGTTAGAAATTGGAGTTTTATTTATGGATTTTATGTAAATATTCAAGACCAAATAATAGTATGTTTAATTTGCTGAAAGAAAATTTCCAACTTTAGTTTTGAAATATTAATACTCCAAATGGGTATATATATATATATATAGAAATTGAAGTAGTTTTGGAACTTGAAAGTGATATTTAAATTTTGGGTTAGACTTTAAATAAAGAAACATATTTGTAAAGCCATGGAAATTATTTTTCTTTACAAAGTTACCTTAAAGTTTAACCATTTATTTTATATACCGTTGAATATCCAAACCATTCAAGTTTTAGAAGTTATGGTTTTAAAAGTATGAATTCCGAAATATTATGTTTTGAAAGTATAATTCAAATGTTTGGTTTCCAGACATTTTAAATTTTAAACCAGTATGATTTTGGAAAGGATTAAATTTGAGATAAAATGATATCATATTATTTTGGGTTTTAATTTGATATCGTATGGGAAATTTTATTCTGGTTTTAAAGCATAAACTATTTTTAAATGACCGCGGTGTTATAATAACGATGGGTTGGCAAAGAGACCGGGATCGGATATGGACATACTCTTTGTCGATACCGAAACCTCTTTGACTAACCGTGTACGCGGGGGAGATTCCAGAATGAAGTAGGTTGGTGGCGACGTTTCCTGTAAGGTAAATACGTAGACCCATGTGACGCCCCACCTCTATACCCACGCTAGCCAAGAACACTACGGAGTAGTGCTATCAACTAGCACGGAGAATAAGGCCGTTGAGGAGCGACCATCCATGTAATTGCTTATCACACGGTGGCTATAAATAATCTTCGGAAACAAACGTAGAAATAAGCATAACGCAAATCAGTCACAGACATCCATATCATAAAGGCGGAAGAAGATATTAATATATAACTAACACATGAAAGTGTACATCAGAGTAGTGGTCAAAAGATCCATAATAGTACAAAAGAATAGCAACACGTGCTATACAAAAGAATACAACTATGAGTCTATATCTCAAGTGTATACAACAAAAACTGCTAATCTAAACAGTTAGCCAAAAGTCAGAGTGATGAATCCCTGGGAAGAAGTCAAGCAGAAGCACCTGTAACATCTCGGTCTGACCCAAGTATTATTTAAGAAAAATAATAAACGGGTCAGTCTAGCTATAAATATCAGATGACAAGATATAACATAAAAGATATGGCATAAACATAAAATATCCATGATGACATACCACTATAAGTATGTAAAAAATGATCAACAGAAGATCAATCAATAAGAGATAATCAATATCACAAGAATCTTCTCAAAGATTCGGAAAGGGCATCATACCCTAAACTTGTAATCATAACAAGTTAATGACATAAATTCTAGAAATCAATGCAAGAAGTCCAGAAATCATAGAAAAGAGAAAGAGGCCTATCACATGACGGTCCGAAGACCAAGGGGAGCTACCCCACATGTGTGAATGGAATCACACAGATTAAGGTCCAGACTAACCAAAAAGCAAAAAGGTATGTGTGAGTGGAATCACACAAGTGGTGTCTAGTCTAACCTCGCAACAAGAGACATCGCACAGTTGCTAGTCTAAAGCATCAGAATAATCGTCATGATCAACGAGAAGTGTCAATTACACTAAGCTAGTAAATATAGAAGTTTAGCTTCATGTCCCATAACCACTTGCTTAACTTAAATATTTACGAACAAACTGTAAATCTTCACTAATAAAATTGTCACAAGAGGTTCAATCGAACAAGTCCAAGAATTAACCGACGAAGTGAACGCAAGCGTTTCATACCACTTATTTTACTAAGTCGTTTAATTAGATTTCTCATCCGAGTGAGGTAAAGGTTTGTATATACTAATAGATTGGAAAACGGTTTAAGAAAAGAGCTTTGTTATTAAAAATAGAGTTGAAATTGTTTGTTAAAAGAGTTTTGATATTTACTACTAGTATTGAAACCTTTATATTATAAAATGACAAAACACAGAAGCAATTGTAGAAACAATCAATCACAAAGATCGCATACGGAGATGTGAATAAAATCCAAGGAAATCAGCTCAATATTTTTCAGATAAGATCCCCTACGGAGGGGGGGTCCGGGGGGGGGTGGCAACCCCACAAGGTGGGGGTGCGGGGGCAACGCCACCGCTTACGGGGTTCGACCTGCCCGGTCAGGTCGCGGGGGTCCAGGGGGCAGCGCCCCCGGTGGGGTGCGGGGCAGCGCCCCGTCCAAAACGGTACGACCTAAGTGAAGACAAGCGGCCTACGACCTAAAGAAAAATGAGGTCTAACGACCTAAGGGTTCACGCGACCTAACACAATGGCCGAGCGACCTAACTGGAGTTAAGGGAGGCAAGCGACTTAAGGTCCAACGACCTACGACTCAAGCAAGCCGAGCGACCTAGTGTGGAGGGGTCGAGCGACTTAAGGAAGGCGAACGACCTAAGGTCTAACGACCTACGACTTAACAGAGTCGAGCGACCTAAGGTAAATGGTCCAACGACCTAACTCGAACGAATTATCAGGAGCTTAGGTCGGAGACGACCTACGAGATAAACCAGGCCGACTTAGTGGACGAGCGACCTAAGGTAAATGGTCCAACGACCTAACTCGAACGACTTATCAGGAGCTTAGGTCGGAGACGACCTACGAGATAAACCAGGCCGACTTAGTGGACGAGCGACCTAAGGTAAATGGTCCAACGACCTAACTCGAACGACTTATCAGGAGCTTAGATCGGAGACGACCTACGAGATAAACCAGGGCGAGCGACTTAACGTTTGCCTAGAGATTATAGGTCGGAAACGACCTAAGACTTAAAGCTTAACTCGCGAGCGACCTACGGCTTAAGGCCTAACTCGTGAGCGACCTACGACTTAAGGCTTAACTCGCGAGCGACCTAACTCCGAAGTGCCAATACTTCCAGAATGACCTAAAGCCCTACGACCTAATGGTACTAACTCGCGAGCGACCTAACGACTTAACTCGTGAGCGACCTAATTCCGAAGTGCCAATTCTTCCAGAACAACCTAAAGCCCTGCGACCTACGACCCAGTGACCTTGCGACCTATCACCGAACGAGTCAAGTGGCCAGAACGAGCTAAGTGCAGGAAATTTCCAAAAATGCTAAAAATTGGAGTTTTTCGCCAATCCAATCCAAACCAAAGGCAAATGTGCATGCAAAAGTGATAGGGAATCATTCCCAACAGTCCAATATAGTTATAGACTAGATTTGTGAGATAAAAATCTCACCTTTGCACAAATTCAATGAAGAAGGAGCTTGAAACAATGGAGAAGAAACTACAAGCTAGAATCCAATGTCTTCACTTTGATTTTGGAGTTGAATGATGGATTTAAAGTTGAAATCTAAGCTTGGAGTTTTAATTTCCTCTTCCACTCACCATTAATGCAAAAGCTTGGTTGTTAGGAAATTTATGAAGAGTGAGAAGAAGGAAGGGGGTTTGGGCTTGAGTTATAATGGCAATCTAACCCAAAGTCCAAAGCGGGAAAAGTTAGTGAAATTCTACTAACTCCAAACCTACCAATGTTTATACCTAAAAAAATTGTAAACGGCATTTCGAACTCAATGGAAGTGGTCTCGAGTCCTAATTTGACCGTTTGCAAAAAGTAGCTTTTCGGACCAATATCCGATTAACGACAAAATATTTAAATAAAATATTTAAATATAAAATCGATAAATATGCGGGTTGTTCAACCCAACTCCCATGAGTTGGCATAAGGTGGCTAAAACAGGAGCGATTCTCGGGCCAATGAGGTCATTCCTCTGATCGAACGCACTCCTTCGATACTATACTCTGACTTTGGATTGTTTCGGTGGCCACTATTGATTTCTTTGATTTGTGTTGTTAGTTCGAGGTGGGCGGTAGCTGCGGCTATGCGTTACCACCAGCCCGGATAGCAATTGGTATATCTACCCTTGCATTGCCTAGTTGTGCCGTGTCACCTACCCTACCGCGCCTTTACTGCAAGTTTCTATTTGTGTCGTACCTATGGAGTATCCTCTGGTAGCCTCCCGATCAGGAGGTATTACGGTACTGTATAGACTATTGGCATTATTTGTGTTAAGGGCTATATGGGTAACCCTTTAACGCTATTAAAAAGTAAGTTTATTTTTACAAATTAGACACTATTATAATAGCGCAATATACTATATAGTAAATAGTTTAACGGATCCTTAGGAGATGTAAATCCCGAGCATCTCTTGAGTTACTGCACTCATATTTATTTCTGTTAACTTAACTCACATAAGATATTTTAGTTCTGACTCGAGTGTTTTTGTCTTTTCAAATTCACTCGGGTCAGTCCGAGCGTTTCAGGATTTGAAGATTTAGCTTTGGAGGACGAAGACGAAGATTTGTAATATTATTATTTATACTAGTGCACTACACACTGTTCCGCTGCATTGATATTTTGGTATGTGAACTCTAATAATTATTATATAAAGAAGAAGCAAATGTTTTGTAAACAGTTATATAAACTGTATATTTTATTATTATATTTTATCCTTCCGCTGTGAGATTCTATTTGTTTTATTTCTTCTCTGTTTTCTTATTTACCCCATAACAAATCCGCCCTTCCGTATGGTTTGAATCGACATGTGTGTCTGTTTAAATCGTGCGAAGAGGCGGCCCGTTACAGATTCATAACTCACAATATTACTATTTAACTCATTATAACACAGCACATCTAAATTTTCTATCAGAGACATCGACAACCCAAGAAATCCAATATTATTCAATCGTCCATAAGCAAGATTTATTAGATATGTAATTCCTTACTAATTTAATTTGTCTTCAATTAAATTAATTACCAACCTCAATCACTTGGATTACTTTAATCCTGCTTAACTATCATTAATTAATTTCAACCCAAATAATGATCCATCTTAATTAATCCTCCTTGATTAATTAACTTATAATTGCAAGTAATAATCGCCTTTTAATTAATCACATAGATTAAATAGTCCTAACCATTCACGTTACTTAATCTTTAACTAATAAATGACATACATTAACGATCCTCTAATCACTTCCAGCAATTAACTATTCTTTTAATTAATTACATTTAACAAGAAATCTTTAAATTAATCACAATCATTAATTAACCTTAATCCTTTAATTAATTAACTGTTCTTTAATTAAATAATTAACCCTTGAATTAATTAATTTAATCAATCCTTAAATTAATTACACAAAGTGATTAATACTTAATCACTTTCATTTAATTACTTCCATAAAGTAATTATCCTCTAATTACTTCAATAGGTGATTCCCTTTCACTTAATTATATTTAGTACTTATCCATTAATTACTTCTCTAAGTAATTATACTTAATTGATTCATAAGTGATTTTCTTTAATTAATTAGACAAACTAATTTACTTAAAATTAATTACATTAATTAATCAATCAATTAATCATCACTTAGTCTCTAGTTAATTTATTAACTATTCACTACTTACTCCATTAAGTAATTACTCTTAATTACAATAAGTAATTAACCTTTAATTACTCTACTTAATCAATTAATTACTTTTACCTTAAGTTATATTAATTAATTATTCTATAATCACTTACTTAATTAATTTCCTTTTAATTAATCACATCATTAACCAACCTTAAAATCAATTTTCTTAATTAATTTATCTATAATCATCCATAGCCTTAATTGACCTTGTAACAACCCGATATTTTCAACCATTCGCATCAGCACATGTCGAACTTGAATTGCTCAAAATACCGCATTGTAAATAAAATTTGGCAAATCTCGGAACATACAGTAAATAATAATCACAGATCACAGACACAGAGTATTTAATAATGCAGCGGAAGTAAGAGAAATAGTAGTTCATGAAGCTACTATATAAATATATCAGAGTTAAATAAAATGCAACAGAAGAAATAAAGTACAACAGAAGCCTCAAGATGATAACCGAGTACAAGCTGAATAGACAGCAGAACTGGAATAGATAAAACTAGATAAGCAGATAATCTCCAGCGATTCCAATCTCCAGAATGTGGAATCCAAATCTGCGAATAACTAGGGCTGACCCGAGCGTAAATAAAAATACAAACACTCGAGTCAGGACAATATATACTTATATAATGTAAACCAACTCAAGTGAACTGTAATAAAGTACAAGTAACTTAAAGGATGCCTAGGACCGCCCATACTCTAAAGATCCGTTAAACTATTTACTATGTAGTAATATTGCGCTATTATAATATTGTGTACAGCAAAATAAACTTACTTTTAAATAGCGTTCCTGGCTACCCATATCACCCTTCACACATAATAGTCCCAGCAATCCATCCAATATCATGACATCTCCACATCGGGTGACTGTCAGAGGATACCACACGAGCTACGAGAGAAAAATAAACTCGTAGTATAGGCTGGGTATGGTAGGTGACACGGCAAACAAGGCAATGCCAGGGTAGATATACCAATTACGCACATGGGATGGTGTTAACGCAGCAGCCACAAACGCCCACCTCGGAATACACTCCCATATCAAAATCGAAGGATGGCCATCTAATCAATCACAAGTAAGAGTATAGTATCGAAGGAATGTGTCCGATCGGAGGAATGACCTCACTTGGCCCGAGATCGCTCCGGTTTTAGCCACCTTATGCAAACTCACGGGAGTTGGGTCCACGTAATATACCTCAAGAACGTCTCCACCATCCTACTTCATTCTAGAATCTCCATCGCGTACACAGTTGTTAAAGTTGTTTTCGGTATCGACAGAGAGTATGCAAGATATCTGATCCCGGTCTCTTTAACAACCAATCGTTATTATAACCCATGGTTATAATTTTAAAATATAATATTTTATACTTCGAAATAAAATATCATTTCAATCCAAATCTTTATCAAAAATAAAGATTAAATCATTTCCAAACCATTTCAATATATCATCATACCATATTTTCCAAATTCAAATATTTATCAAAATAAATATTAAGTCATTTCTAACCATTTCAATGTATTAAATTATCATATCCTTTCAAAACTTCCTTTCCAATCATTTTAATATATTAAAATATCATAACATTTCAAAGCTTCATTTCCAAAATATCATATCTTTCAGAACTTCTTTTCAAATCATTTTAATATCAAAATATCATATCTTTCAAAACTTCAATTTTTTTCCAAATCATTTAATATCAAAATATCATATCTTTCAAAACTTCGTTTCAAATCATTTTAATATATTAAAATATCATAACCTTCCAAAGCTTCATTTCCAAAATATCATATCTTTCAGAACTTCTTTTCAAATCATTTTAATATCAAAATATCATATCTTTCAAAACTCCATTTTTCAAATCATTAAATATCGAAATATCATATCTTTCAAAAATTCGTTTCAAATCATTTTAATATGTCAAAATATCATATCTTTCCAAAACTTCATTTCAAATCGTTTGAATATATCAAAATATCATATCTTTTCGAAACCATATTTCAATCATTTCAATCTATCAAAATAGTTATATTTCAAAACAAATTACTTAATTTTAAATCATAAAAATGAAGTTATTACATTAAATTATTAAATTATTAAATTCCAAAAAAAATTAAACTTTTCAATGTTCATTTATTCACTTAAATTTATTAAAACAATGAAAATTCAAGTTTCATAGCATTTGGAAAATGCTACAGAAAGTTACATTCAAAACAATTCAATTTAACAAACGACAGCATTTAAAATGCTGTTAATTAACTTCAAATATCAATAGAATTTCACAAACACTTATATTTTTATTTAAATCATTTTTGACTTATAAAATCATACATTTTCACATTTATAATCATCATTTAATTTTCCTTAAATTCATGATTTTATAAAGTTAAGTTTCCATTCAAAAATCAAGATTTAACAATAATTCACTTGTTAAATTTCAACATTCAATTTTAAATTCATTGAATTAAATTTCAACTTAACACCGAAGTTTAAATTTCAAAATAAAACTTAATTTCTATGTTATTTATTTAACTCAAAAATTCACTTTTAAGCCAAATTCACAAATTCCCATTTGGTTATATTTCAAAATTTCAACTTAAATAATCATTCCTTTCACTTTTTAACTTTACTCAAAAATCATTAATATATTATAAAATCATTTTAAATTCATTTTAAATTCAAATTATCATAAATTTATCATAATTTCATATTTAATTTAATTTTCAATTATAATTAAATCAAAATTTCCAAAATAACTTACATTAAGATTTTCTAACTTTTCCGTAATTTATTTAACTTATAAATTCCTAGAAAATCAGTAATACTTTACAAATTTTTTTATTAAGTTTAAATCAAAATATAGTAATATTTACATTTCTAAAATATTTTAAAATTTTTAGAAAAACATATTTTAACTACGGGTCAGTATATAGTTTTCTACGCTAGGTAAAGTGATACGGGTAATATATCATTTTAACCCGTAATTTACAAAGAAAATCCGGGTTTTATCATTTCAAACCTGCAGTGCCAAGTAAATGAAATAAAATGAAAATCGCTCGGTCCTATCATTTCAGCCCATAACGATTTTCCCTTATTCTAAAGTCCGTTTGGGTATGTATCATTTCAACCCATAGTGATTCTAATCTAAACGGAACTTGTAGTGTGATAAACTGATATGAATAATAAAACAACATAAAATAATATTAACGTATGATATAACAGGTGTAATAATAGGTGTGAACATCATATGACAATAATATAAACAGATATAGCATGAAGATATACTTTACAGATTCAAATGGTGTCGGTTTATCAGTTATGTAAGTACATATTAGTCTAGTGAGATTTACTCACATGTTCAGAGCTGAAGATATCCACCAAAGCATGCAACACTGACACAACAAAGGCATGACAACACGGATACGACTTGGGAGTGGAGAGACAAAGCTAATAGCCTTGCACGCATTTACACAAAACAATAGAGTACATGTAAGATTTCAACACAAATTACACTAGAACAACACTAGAAATCAAAGCCCAAAACGATGTCAAATTCATCGCACTTGTTCTCAACTTCATATGGATCAGTTATAGGTTGGTTAAGCTCAGCCAAGACATGAATTGGGTGCTGGGTTTGGATCTATAGTGGTTGGCCTAAGTTGATTTGAATGGTGATGAATATAGGTGCAACAATTTACAAAACAAGGCAAATATAAGGCAACAACTTCATCTCTAAGCTCTTAATGCGCTCGGCCTGTGGCTAGGTGGGCCTAAACAGTGGTGCAAGTGGTGGTGGGTGATGTGGCATAGGGTGGAGGTCAGGTCAGAGGTGGTGGTTGTGGAGGATGTGGCGGCTAGAGGTGGTGGAAGTGGTGATAGAGGAAGGGTATGCTCGGCCTAAACTATATGGTGATGGTTTGTGTAAATGGAGGGTGGATATCTTGCCTAGGGCTGGTCGGCCTAATGGGGTGGTGATCTCGAGGTGGTGGTGGATGGTTTTGGTGGTGGTGGGGTCGGCCTAGCAGCTGGAGGAAGTGGGACCGGTCACATCTATTCGAAAAGAATAGCAATGATCAATAGAAAACAATGTAAACAAGATAAAGAAGAAAACATTTACCAATTCTTTATCAAAGAATAAAAGCTTTGGCCATGCAAATCTTTGTGAGAAGTTTTTGAGAAGTTATTTTCACATGAATGAAGGGGAATATGGCAGAAGAAATGAATATGAACGGCCAAAAAATGTTGTAAAGGTGTTTGTTTAAGTGAAAAGGTGGGAGATGAAAGGACTCGGAAGATAAAGAGTTTCAAGTCTTTTCAAATTTCCACAAATTTATTTTAAATTTATAAATACATAACAAGGCTCATAAAAAACATAAATAAACTCAGAAAATAAAATAAATAAGAAAAAGAAATAAATAAATTTAAATAAAATCAAATAAATAAAGAAAATGGCAATATATACATAACTAGGCTTTATAAATTTGAAACAAATTCAAATGAACTTTAGAAAATCTTTATGTGCTTGAAAAATATTTATAAATAAAGATAAGAACACAAAATAAAAATGGATTCACAAAAAAAATTAATTAAGTATAATTTAATGAAGAAATTAGCAGAAAAATGGAAACTAGGCTTTAAAAATTGAAATAAATTCAAGTAAACTTTAGAAAAATTATACTATCACTTCAAAAATATTAAAAGACAAAAATATACACAAAATAAAATATTAACACATATTAAAATAAAATATGACAAAGAAAATATAATTTATATAATTTAAAATAGACAAAATTGTTAAATAAATCAAATTACACTCAAAATTGAAATGTACATAACTTTTACAGTTTAACTCTGTTTTCAATGAAACGAATAGCAGTGTTCAAGTTTTTTCATCTATTTTCATAATAAAAGATAAAATTTAAGATTTAAAATAATTTAAATTTGAAGTTTAAAAGTCAAAGTTTGAACAGTTTGACCAGAAATTCACTTTACAACAAAATATTCAAATTACACTAGTTTGAACTATAAATCACTTAATAATCAACTTTCATTTTTAAAAATGAAATGTTTGAAATAAAACAAATTTAAATTAATTTAAAATTAAAAGAAAGTCCAATTTAAATAATATACAAAAATATAGGGTTGTTACACTCTCCCCCACTCAAAACTTTCCGTCCCCGAAAAGGAATGAGGAAAGGGAAAGCACAGAGAAAAATATAGAGTGAAATAAGATTAAGACAAGATGACAAGAAGATTGGAATTATCCCTGATATCTGTTGTTATAGGTAAGTTTAACAAGGTGGAGATGATCTTCACAAGATTCTCCAAATAGAGGAACACAAGCATGAAAAGATCCTCTAGAATCTGATTTACTCTTCCCACTTGACCGACGGTCCGTGGATGGAAAGCAGTGCTCAGATTAAAAGATTATCAAAGATTATAGAAAGATTTCTAAACAGAAAGATTATAAATAGATTCCTATACCAGTCTATAGCAAGATGAGGAAAAGTAAGGACAACTAAAGACAATTTGAAAACAAATAAGATAATAAGTTTGAAAAACAAAATAAGATAATAGGTTTGAAATTTCCATGGTTTCAACTTAAATTGATAAAAAAAATTACACAAGTTAAATAAATCTTAAATATCTCTAATTTCATTATCTTATCATCCAATTTTCATAAACTAACAATTCCAAAAATCATGGATTTGAAAAATCATTATTATACTCATAATGTACTTAATAAATTTATTTCTTCTTTATTCCTAATCAAAATTAAATTTATTCCTCTCAATATATTTTATCACCTATGATAAACATACTTACATTATTATGATTGTTTTAACTTATTCTTATTTCCTTTAACATCATTTATATTGTAAATTATTGAATTAACTCTTTTATTCTATTTACCTCTATTAATCTTTTTATAACAAAATTTAAGTGTATAATATTTATTATAACCACTCAATTTTTATTTATAAAAATCTTTTTATATTGTACATTATCCAATTACATTGTTAACTTCTAAAATTTAAAGTAAGTTATATTTGAATGCAATTGAATATTATACAAATAAAACTTTCCAATTCAATTATCTCAAGGTTGAATCATTTATCCAAATTTTTGATTTTCTTTTTATAATTGAAATTATTCTTTTAGATAGAATTTAAGAATTAAATTTTCGATTCCATTCAAACCATTTAGAGAGAAGTAATAATATATACATAATATGTCAAATCAAATTTCAATCATATATATATATATATATATATATATATATATTATAAATCCAGTCTTATTTTAGAAATTCAAATCAATTAAATTTCCCAAAACAAAGCTGTAGCAAGACTACAGAACGATCTCTTTACTTCGTAACTCGAAGATGAACGTCGATGATGCCGCGGTCATCACCGAAATTATTTTCCAACAACAAAGAAAAGAGCACTAATTTCTTTAAACTTTAAAATTCTTTGGAAACAAATTTCTTATTTGAAAATACTTTAAATGATATATCCTTTTAAAACTTGAAAACACAAGGTTTGAAACCATCGGAAATTAAATTCTCAAATTCTTGTTTTAAATTCATTTCAGTTTCTAAATCAATTTATAACAACTATTTATAAATTCATTTATAGAACTATAAATGATAAATCAAGCATTATCATTTCGAATAATAAATTTAAATTAATTTATTAAGTTCCATAAATTTACATATATATCAAAATTTATTTCATTAACCAAATTTTAAAATAATACTGTGTCAGTTTGTTCTGCCAAAGTTTTTTAGAAATCCTATTGATAGCGTTGATCAGACGAATCAATCGGAAACCCAAATCAACATCAACAACTCAAACAACACAATATAAAAAAAATAACTAACATTGATTTACAAGTACAATTCAAAATGTTTGGAAGATAGATTGGAAACAAAAGACAAAATGATTGAATAACAAAATAGGGAGGTGGATAAGCTTAAATAAATCATGGGCAACCTTAATCGGGTCAACCATGACTTAAAGAATAAGATCGATGTGGGTTTTCTAGGGTAAATCTACATTCGATCTCAATAGATAGAGTTTGGAATAACAAAAGATATTTGCATCTAAACCAAGGATAGATATAAATCTCTGGTGAATCGATGCTAATTGTAAAGGAGTCTTCCCCCTTTACAAATGAATTATTGAGATTGGCGGGACGGCCGATTCAGTATAAAGCTCGTTTGAAGTGGAGTTATGGGATACTCCAGAATCAAAGGAAGACGAATAGTGAGGGACACGAATGGATTTTGGAACCGCAGGGAACGTTCCAAAATTCAAAGGGATCGAGCCAAAAAGGAAGAGATTTAAACTCGAATGAAAGTGATTCTGTAAATACATTTACCATATATGTTGAGTTTTGCCTAGAGCTACCAAAGCTCTGATACCAACTGTAACAACCCAATATTTTCAACCATTCGCATCCGCACATGTCGGACTTGAATTGCTCACAATACCGCGTTGTAAATAAAATTTGGCAAATCTCTGGACATACAACAAATAATAATCACATATTACAGACACAGAGTATTTAATAATGCAGCGGAAGTAAAAGAAATAGTAGTTCATGAAGCTACTATATAAATATATCAGAGTTAAATAAAATACAACAGAAGAAATAAAGTACAATAGAAGCCTCAAGATGATAACCGAGTACAAGCTAAATAGACAATAGAACTGGAATAGATAAAACTAGATAAGCAGATAATCTCCAGCGATTTCAATTTCCCGAAAGTGGAATCCAAATCTGCGAATAGCTCAGGCTGACCCGAGCGTAAATAAAAATACAAACACTCGAGTCAGGACAATATATACTTATATAATGTAAACCAACTCAAGTGAACTGTAATAAAGTAAAAGTAACTTAAAGGATGCCTGGGACCGCCCATCCTCTAAGGATCAGTGTAACGACCCGATATTTTCAACCATTCGCATCCGCACATGTCGGACTTGAATTTCTCAAAATACCGCGTTGTAAATAAAATTTGGCAAATCTCAGAATATACAGTAAATACATAATCACAGATCACAGACACAGAGTATTTAATAATGCAGCGGAATTTAAAAGAAATAGTAGTTCATGAAGCTACTATATAAAAATAAGATACATCAGAGTTAAACATGATACAACAAAAAGTAACAAGATACATCAGGTACAAATCAGAATACATCACTGAAATCACTGGATACAGAAAGCAAAATAGATGGCTGGATCTTCAAGGAAAGCTCCAACTCCGAAAGTGAATCTTGAATGCTAACTCACTCAATCTGACTCGAGCGTAAAGCAAAATACAAAACACTCGAGTCAGGACATAAATACTTATGAACTGTAAATAAACTCAAGTGAACAGTAACAAAAATGCATCAGTAACTTAAAAGATGCTTGGGATCGCCCATCCTTTAAGGATCCGTTAAACTATTTACTATGTAGTAATATTGCGCTACTATAATAATGTCTACAGTAAAATAAACATACTTTTAAATAGCGTTCTGGGCTACCCATATCACCCTTCACACATAATAGTCCCAGTAGTCCATCCAATATCATGCCATCTTCACTCCGGGTGACTGTCAGAGGATACCACACGGGCTACGGGAGAAAAACAAACTCGTAGTAAAGGCTCGGTATGGTAGGTGACACGGCACACAAGGCAATGCCAGGGTAGATATACCAATTACGCACACGGGCTGGTGTTAACGCAGCAGCCACATACGCCCACCACGGAACACACTCCCATATCAAAATCAGAGGATGGCCATCTAATCAATCACCAGTAAGAGTATAGTATCGAAGGAATGTGTCCGATCGGAGGAATGACCTCACTTGGCCCGAGATCGCTCCTGTTTTAGCCACCTTATGCCAACTCATGGGAGTTGGGTCCACGTAATATACCTCAAGAACGCCGCCGCATTCCTACTTCATTCAGGAATCTCCCTCGCGTACACAGTTGTTAAAGTGGTTTTCAGAGTTGGCAGAGAGTATGACAACTTCCGATCCAGGTCTCTTTAACAACTAATCGTTGTTATAACGCCGTGGTCATTTAAAAATAGTTTATACTTCAAAAAAAATCAAACCATTCCATTTCAAATCTATATTCCTTTCAAAATAATTTATACTTCGAAACCAAAACCATTTTTATTTCAAAACTATTTATTCAATCAAAATAGTTTATACTTCGAAACCAAAATCATTTTTATTTCAAAACTATATTCAAATCAAAATGGTTTATCATTTCCATTTCAAACATATATTCACCTTTCAAAAATTATAATACTTTCAAAGTTATAACTTTTCCGAAACCAAAATACTTGAAATCGTTACATCTTGAGAATCATAACATTTTGAAATCATGGAACATTCCTTTAATTCTTTATATTTTACAAATTTATTCAATTAAACCAAAATTTCAAATTTCCAATTTAATTCAAATCAAACCATCAGTTTCAATTCAATTTGTTTTCTAACAAAACATTTCAAATCTTATAAATTTCAAATGTAGATTTGATCTACAAAATAAACTATCCAATTTTATTATATTTCCAAACTTTAATATCCCACATTTCAAAGCTAAACTTTATAATTCTATATATTCATATCTCAAAGCTAATTTCATTATTATGTAATTTTGAAATATTCATTTCATAAATCCAATATTATTTAAATAAACTTAAATTATAATTAAACCAAATATCTTTTCATACAAATATAAACTTCAATATTCCTTTATCGAATAAACCAAAATCAAATATCATTCCACATTCACATTCTTTACTAAAATAAAGATCAAATCATTTCCAATCATTTCAAAATCATTAAAATATTTCATCCTTTCAAAACTTCATAATCAAATCATTATTTGAATTCAAATCCAAATATTCAAATTTAAATATCATTTAAAAATCAAATATGTCATTCATTTATTATTTCAAACATCATTACAAAAATACATTTCAAAATTCCATTCAAAATTCATTTATCTCATTACATCTCATTCCGTTTAACACATAACCAAGTAAACTTTATTTAAATTCAAATTCAAATTTAAATTCCTTAAAAATTCAAATTTAAATATTAAAATATATTCAAAACTTCTTAAATTTCACAATTAATCAATTTCCAAAAGTTAAATCATTTAACACTTTAAACTATAACTCAAACAGTGTTAAAATCTATAACATTTCAAAACATTGTCAAATTAAAGCCTCGACAACATTTATACAGTACTATAGTAGCTTATAGTTTCCAAACTAGTTTAGTTCAAGAATAACGACATTTATAAAATGTCGTAATAGATATTTAGTTATTTCAAACATTGTTAGATTCAAAACAATAGCATTTAAAAATGCTGTCAAAAGACTACAGCATTTTGAAAATGCTATAAAATTCCAGATTTCATTTTAGCTTTTCAAAAATAATAATAAAACTCTAAATTTTTATTATTATAACTTAAAAATCATATTTCTAGACTTCAAAATTTCACACTTAAAATCATTTTAACATATGATTTAACACAATAAAATTTTAAGATCAAATATTCAATTTTAAAAACTCCATTCATTTATTAAGTCGAAATTCACTGTTTATTAATTTATAAATTTAATAAAACTTAACATTTTACTTCAAATATCATTTCAAAAGTTTAAATTTAATTTCCATTATTTATTTACATTTTAAAATAAAATTTAAAGTCAAAAATCACAATTACTTCAAATTTACGTACTTAAATTCACAATTTCAAGACTTAATATTTAATTTTCTTAAATCCATAAAACATATATTTTTAAATCAAAATTTCATACTTTTAAAAATACACATTTTAATAAAAATCATTTAAAAACATACCACGGGGTCTGTATATAATTTTCTAACCTAGGTCAAGTGATACGGATATATATATCATTTCAATCCGCAGTTTACAAAGAAAACCCGGGTTCTATCATTTCAAACCCGCAATCCCAAGTCAAATAAAATACAATAAAAATCGCTCAGGCCTATCATTTCAGCCCATGACGATTTTTTCCCTATTCTAAAGTCCGTTCGTGTATGTATCATTTCAACCCATAGTGATTCTATTCTAACAGGGAACTTGCAGTGTGAATATATGTATAAACAATATAAACAATGTCAATGTCATAATATAATGTCATATATCAGATGTCAGGTGATAATTAACAGTTTTAACATGGTAATAACATGGCATAGTATATCATATGATCATCATTAACTTGCATAAATATTTTATATTACTAAAAACTTGGCATAAATTCACAAATTCATAAGTAGAAATGTCAGAGTGAGAAAGACTCACCTTTATCAAAGCTAGAGACAAACAACACACACAAGAGCGATTCCAAAGGCACGACACACACGATTTGAATTGAATAAATGGAGATCCTTGATAATGATCTTGTATACAACAAATAAACAAGACCATATAAACATATGCATACAATACAAATATGAATATTCAACACAAAATTATATAGAAACAAATTCAAATACGAAGCAACAATGAACAAGATGATTTTACCATGCCTCAATCACTTCAATGCTTGGCCTAAGGGACGCTTTAGCTTGTCCATAATGATGATTTGGCTTGGGTATGACATCATATAGGTCAGGTTTAGACTCGGAAAGGCATGGCTACAATGGAAATGAGAAGGGGTATGGTACGTTATAAGGCAAAGAATGCTAAAGGTCAAGGCAAAGTGGTTTTGTACAACATAGGCTCGATCTGTGGTCATGTTTGGGTTAGGCCCTCATTGCTACAGGTCTGGTCATGTCAGGTACAGGTCTAGAACTGATGTCAGAGGTGATGTGATGGCTGGAGGTGATGGCTATGGGGTGGCCAAGGCAAGCTATGGAAGGGTAGTGATGAAACATGAGTTCGACTAGCATGTTTGTGGAGTTTTTGTGCAAAGTTTGTGGTGATGCTTCATCAAATGGTCATGGCTTGGATTTTGTTGTAAGAGGAGGCGCTAATGGCAGCTATAGACGATGGTGGTGATGGTGGAGCTGATGGAGGAAGAGGCTAGCCGAGCAAACTACATGAAGTAGCAAGGCAAATATCAATAGAAAATCAATAAAAAGAAGAGGAAAGAGTAGAAAATTTTAAAGACACCATTACCTTTTCTTTCAGAAATGTTTTGGCCGTGAATTGTGATTGGGATGAGGAGTTTTCACGTGAAAATGAAGTAAGGAATGCACGGCTACAATAAAGAAAGGAACGACCAAAGAAAATGAAGGGACTAGCTATTGAAAAGTCACAAGAAATGAAGAGCCTTGTCTCTTTGAATTTCTAATTTCTTTTAAAATTTTAGATGCATGTAAAATATGTATAAATATAGATAAAACACGAAAATATAGTAAATAAACAAAAATAAATAAATAAATATTATTAAATATAATTAAATTAAGAAAATAGCAAAGAAAATGTAGACTAAGCTTGAAAATTTGAAAATAAATGAAATGAACTTTGGAAAAATTGTATGTACATGAAAAATATTTATAAATAAAGATAAAAACATAAATATAAAATGCATACATAAAAATGAATAAATAAATTTTAATTAAATATAATTTAAATAAAGAAAATAACAGAAAAATGGAAACTAGGCTTTAAAAATAGAAAAAATATTCAATAAGCTTTGGAAAAATTCAAACATCACTTTAAAAATATTTAAAAGGTAAAAATATATGTAACATAACATATAATACTAACTGGAATAAGATATGGTAATCAAAAATATTATTTATATAATTTAAAATAAACAATATTGTTAAATAAAACAATTTACACCCAAATTTGTAAAAAGCATAACTTTCGCAATATTATTCGGATTTCAACGAAACAAAAAGTAGTATTCTTGAAATTTTATTTATTTTCATAATAAAAGATAAAATTAAAATTTTCAAATATTTAAAATTTAAATTTAAAAGTCAAAGTTTGACCAGATTGACCAAAATTCACATTTTCTGGAAATATTCAATTTATGCATGTTTGAAATTCTAATCCACATCAAAATCAACATTTATATTTCACATAACAAAATATATTCATTTTAACAAATAAAATAAAGTTTTTAAATTAGGAATTTAAATTAAAATAATTAAAACATACAATTACAATAATCAGAAAATACAGGGTTGTTACACTCTCCCCCACTCAAAACTTTTTGTCCCCGAAAAGGAATGAGGTACGGGAAAGCACAGTAAAAGATAGAATGAAATAGGATTAGGACAAGATGACAAGAATATTGAAATTATACCTGATCACTGTTGTTATAGGTAAGTATAACAAGGTGGAGATGATCTTCTCAAGATCCTCCAGAATCAAGAACACAAGCACGAAATTTTTTCAAGAATCTAATTCACTCTTTCCGTTTGACCGACGGTCTGTGGATGGAAAACAGTGCTTAGATTCAAAGATGAGTACCAAAGATTATTAAAGATTATAGAAAGATTTCTAAACAGACTGGTATAAGCAATAGCCTTCCATTCTGTAGCAAGATAAGGGAAATAAGGACAACCAAAAGATAGTTTGAAAAGTAAAATAAGATAATAAATTTGAAACCATAAAAATTTCAACTTAAACTGAAAATTAATTTTACATAAGTCAAATAAATCTTTAACAACTCTAATTTCATTATCTTATCATCCAATTATCTTAAATTAACAAATCCCTAAAATCATGTATTTGAAAAAAATCTTTTATTATACTCAAAATGTACCAAATAAAATTTAATTCTTCTTCATTACTAATTATAATTAAATTTAATCTTCTCAATATATTTTATCACCTATGTTAAATATATTTACACTCATTGTAACTGCCTTAAATTTATTCTTAGTTCCTTTATCATCATTTTATATTGTAAATTATTCCGTTACACTTTTCTTTATTTACCTCTGTTAATCCTTTTATAACTAAAATTTAAGTATATAACATTTATTATAACCATTCAAATTTTATTTATAAAATCTTTTTTTTATATTGTATATTATCCAATTACATGTTCAACTTCTGAAAATTAAGGTAAGTTATATTGGAATGAAATTGTGTATTATACAAATAAAACTGTCTAATTCAATTATTTCAAGCTTGAATATTTATCCAAATCTTGAAATTATACTTAGAAATTATCCTTGAAGATAAAATTTAGGAATTAAATTTCCGATAAATTCCAAACTATTTAGAGATAAATAAATGCACATATACTATATATATATCCATTCAAATTTAAATCATATATCAACATAAGTTATAAATCCAGTATTATTTAAGAAATTCAAATCAATTAAATTTCCAAAACAAACCTGTAGCAAGACTACATAATGGTCTCTTCACTTCGAAACTCGAAAATGAATGTCGATGATGCTGCAGTCATCACCGAAGTTATTTTCCAACGACAAAGAGAAGAGCACTAATTTTAAGCTTTAAAATTCTTTGGAAACAAATTTCTACTTGAAAATACTTTAAACAATATATCCTTTTAAAATTTTAGACATAAAGTTTGAAATCCATCGGAAATTAAATTCTCAAATTCTTAATTTAAATTAATGCCAGTTCCCAAATCAATTTATAAACAACTATTTATAAATTCATTTGTAGAATAATAAATGATAAATCAAGTATTATCATTTCAAATTATCAATTTAAATCAATTTATTAAGTTCCATAAATTTACTTATATATCAAAATTTATTTCATTTCCCAAAATTTTAAAATAATATTGTGTCAGTTTGTTCTGTCAAAGTGTTTTGGAAATCTTATCGATAGCGTTGATCAGACGAATCGATCAGAAACCCAATCCAACATCAAAAACTCAAACAACACAATATATAAAACAAATTATAGAATTACAAGTACAATTCAAAATGTTTGGAAGAATAGATTGGAAACAAAAGACAGGATGATAAAATACAGAGTAGGGAGGTGGATAAGTTGAAATAAATCGCGGGCAACCTTAACCGAGTCAACCGTGACTTAAAGAATAAGATCGATGTGGATTTTCTGGGTAAATCTACATTCGACCTCAAGAGATAGAATTTTAGGATTAAACCAAAGGCATAAAATATTTGGTGAATTGATGCTACTGTAAAGGAGTTTCACCCCTTTACAAATAAATTTGAGATTGGCGGGACTACCGACTCATTATAAAGATCATTCGAAGTGGAGTTATGTGATACTCCAGAATCAAATGAAGATGAATAGTGAGGACACAAAGTAGATTTTGAAACCGCAGGGAACGTTCCAAAATCAAAGGAATCGAGTCAAAAGGAAGAGATTCAAACTCGAATGAAAGTGATTCTGTAAATTCATTTACTCTATATGCTGAGTTTTGCCCAGAGCTACCAAAGCTCAGATACCAACTGTAACGACCCGAAATTTTCAACCATTCGCATCCGCACATGTCGGACTTGAATTGCTCAAAATACCGCGTTGTAAATAAAATTTGGCAAATCTCATAATATACAGTAAATACATAATCACAGATCACAGACACAGAGTATTTAATAATGCAGCGGAATTTAAAAGAAATAGTAGTTCATGAAGCTACTATATAAAAATAAGATACATCAGAGTTAAACATGATACAACAAAAAGTAACAAGATACATCAGGTACAAATCAGAATACATCACTGAAATCACAGGATACAGAAAGCAAAATAGATGGATGGATCTTCAAGGAAAGCTCCAACTCCGAAGGTGAATCTTGAATGCTAACTCACTCAATCTGACTCGAGCGTAAAGAAAAATACAAAACACTCGAGTAAGGACATAAATACTTATGAACTGTAAATAAACTAAAGTGAACAGTAACAAAAATGCATCAGTAACTTAAAGGATGCTTGGGATCGCCCATCCTTTAAGGATCCGTTAAACTATTTACTATGTAGTAATATTGCGCTACTATAATAATGTCTACAGTAAAATAAACATACTTTTAAATAGCGTTCCGGGCTACCCATATCACCCTTCACACATAATAGTCCCAGTAGTCCATCCAATATCATGCCATCTCCACTCCGGGTGACTGTCTGAGGATACCACACGGGCTACGGGAGAAAAACAAACTCGTAGTAAAGGCTCGGTATGGTAGGTGACACAGCACACAAGGCAATGCCAGGGTAGATATACCAATTACGCACACGGGCTGGTGGTAACGCAGCAGCCACATACGCCCACCTCGGAGCACACTCCCATATCAAAATCAGAGGATGGCCATCTAATCAATCACCAGTAAGAGTATAGTATCGAAGGAATGTGTCCGATCGGAGGAATGACCTCACTTGGCCTGAGATCGCTCCTGTTTTAGCCATCTTATACCAACTCATGGGAGTTGGGTCCACGTAATATACCTCAAGAACGCCGCCGCCATCCTACTTCATTCTGGAATCTCCATAGCGTACACAGTTGTTAAAGTGGTTTTCGGAGTTGGCAGAGAGTATGACAACTTCCGATCCCGGTCTCTTTAACAACTAATCGTCATTATAACGCCGTGGTCATTTAAAAATAGTTTATACTTCAAAAAAAATCAAATCATTCCATTTCAAATCTATATTCCTTTCAAAATAATTTATACTTCGAAACCAAAACATTATTTCAAAACTATTTATTCAATCAAAATAGTTTATACTTCGAAACCAAAATCATTTTTATTTCAAAACTATATTCAAATCAAAATGGTTTATCATTTCCATTTCAAACATATATTCACCTTTCAAAAATTATAATACTTTCAAAGTTATAACTTTTCCGAAACCAAAATACTTGAAATCGATACATCTTGAGAATCATAACATTTTGAAATCATGGAACATTCCTTTAATTCTTTATATTTTACAAATTTATTCAATTAAACCAAAATTTCAAATTTCCAATTTAATTCAAATCAAACCATCAGTTTCAATTCAATTTGTTTTCTAACAAAACATTTCAAATCTTATAAATTTCAAATGTAGATTTGATCTACAAAATAAACTATCCAATTTTATTATATTTCCAAACTTTAATATCCCACATTTCAAAGCTAAACTTTATAATTCTATATATTCATATCTCAAATCTAATTTCATTATTATGTAGTTTTGAAATATTCATTTCATAAATCCAATATTATTTAAATAAACTTAAATTATAATTAAACCAAATATCTTTTCATACAAATATAAACTTCAATATTCCTTTACCGAATAAATCAAAATCAAATATCATTCCACATTCACATTCTTTACTAAAATAAAGATAAAATCATTTCCAATCATTTCAAAATCATTGAAATATTATATCCTTTCAAAACTTCATAATCAAATCATTATTTGAATTCAAATCCAAATATTCAAATTTAAATATCATTTAGAAATCAAATATGACATTCATTTATTATTTCAAACATCATTACAAAAATACATTTCAAAATTCCATTCAAAATTCATTTATCTCATTACATCTCATTCCGTTTAACACATAACCAAGTAAACTTTATTTAAATTCAAATTCAAATTTAAATTCCTTAAAAATTCAAATTTAAATATTAAAATATATTCAAAACTTCTTAAATTTCACAATTAATCAATTTCCAAAAGTTAAATCATTTAACACTTTAAAATATAACTCAAACAGTGTTAAAATCTATAACATTTCAAAACATTGTCAAATTAAAGCCACGACAACATTTATACAGTACTATAGTAGCTTATAGTTTCCAAACTAGTTTAGTTCAAGAATAACGACATTTATAAAATGTCGTAATAGATATTTAGTTATTTCAAACATTGTTAGATTCAAAACAATAGCATTTAAAAATGCTGTCAAAAGACTACAGCATTTTGAAAATGCTATAAAATTCTAGATTTTATTTTAGCTTTTCAAAAATAATAATAAAACTCTAAATTTTTATTATTATAACTTAAAAATCATATTTCTAGACTTCAAAATTTCACACTTAAAATCATTTTAACATATGATTTAACACAATAAAATTTTAAGATCAAATATTCAATTTTAAAAACTCCATTCATTTATTAAGTCAAAATTCACTGTTTATTAATTTATAAATTTAATAAAACTTAAATTTTTACTTCAAATATCATTTCAAAACTTTAAATTTAATTTCCATTATTTATTTACATTTTAAAATAAAATGTAAAGTCAAAAATCACAATTGCTTCAAATTTACGTACTTAAATTCACAATTTCAAGACTTAATATTTAATTTTCTTAAATCCATAAAATATATATTTTTAAATCAAAATTTCATACTTTTAAAAATACACATTTTAATAAATCATTTAAAAACATACCACGGGGTCTGTATATAATTTTCTAACCTAGGTCAAGTGATACAGATATATATCATTTCAATCCGTAGTTTACAAAGAAAACCCGGGTTCTATCATTTCAAACCCGCAATCCCAAGTCAAATAAAATACAATAAAAATCGCTCAGGCCTATCATTTCAGCCCATAACGATTTTTTTCCTATTCTAAAGTCTGTTCGTGTATGTATCATTTCAACCCATAGTGATTCTATTCTAACAGGGAACTTGCAGTGTGAATATATGCATAAACAATATAAACAATGTCAATGTCATAATATAATGTCATATATCAGATGTCAGGTGATAATTAATAGTTTTAACATGGTAATAACATGGCATAGCATATCATATGATCATCATTAACTTGCATAAATATTTTATATTACTAAACACTTGGCATAAATTCACAAATTCATAAGTAGAAATGTCAGAGTGAGAAAGACTCACCTTTATCAAAGCTAGAGACAAACAACACACACAAGAGCGATTCCAAAGGCACGACACGCACGATTTGAATTGAATGAATGGAGATCCTTGATAATGATCTTGTATACAAAAAATAAACAAGACCATATAAACATATGCATACAATACAAATATGAATATTCAACACAAAATTATATAAAAACAAATTGAAATACGAAGCAACAATGAACAAGATGATTTTACCATGCCTCAATCACTTCAATGCTTGGCCTAAGGGACGCTTTAGCTTGGCCATAATGATGCTTTGGCTTGGGTATGACATCATATAGGTCAGGTTTGGACTCGGAAAGGCATGGCTACAATGGAAATGAGAAGGGGTATGGTAAGTTATAAGGCAAAGAATGCTAAAGGTCAAGGCAAAGTGGTTTTGTACAACATAGGCTCGATCTATGGTCATGTTTGGGTTCGGCCCTCATTGCTACAGGTCTGGTCATATCAGGTACAGGTCTAGAACTGATGTCAGAGGTGATGTGATGGCTGGAGGTGGTGGCTATGGGGTGGCCAAGGCAAGCTATGGAAGGGTAGTGATGAAACATGAGTTCGACTAGCATGTTTGTGGAGTTTTTGTGCAAAGTTTGTGGTGATGCTTCATCCAATGGTCATGACTTGGATTTAGTTGTAAGAGGAGGGGCTAATGGTAGCTGTAGACGATGGTGGTGATGGTGGAGCTGATGGAGGAAGAGGCTAGCCGAGCAAACTACATGAAGTAGCAAGGCAAATATCAATAGAAAATCAATAAAAAGAGGAGGAAAGAGTAGAAAATTTTAAAGACACCATTACCTTTTCTTTCAGAAATGTTTTGGCCGTGAATTGTGATGGGGATGAGGATTTTTTCACATGAAAATGAAGTAAGGAATGCACGGCTACAATAAAGAAAGGAACGACCAAAGAAAATGAAGGGACTAGCTATTGAAAAGTCACAAGAAATGAAGAGCCTTGTCTCTTTGAATTTCTAATTTCTTTTAAAATTTTAAATACATGTAAAATATGTATAAATACAGATAAAACACGAAAATATAGTAAATAAACAAAAATAAATAAATAAATATTATTAAATATAATTAAATTAAGAAAATAGCAAAGAAAATGTAGACTAAGCTTGAAAATTTGAAAATAAATGAAATGAACTTTGGAAAAATTGTATGTACATGAAAAATATTTATAAATAAAGATAAAAACATAAATATAAAATGCATACATAAAAATGAATAAATAAATTTTAATTAAATATAATTTAAATAAAGAAAATAACAGAAAAATGGAAACTAGGCTTTAGAAATAGAAAAAATATTCAATAAGCTTTGGAAAAATTCAAACATCACTTTAAAAATATTTAAAAGGTAAAAATATATGTAACATAACATATAATATAAATTAGAATAAGATATGGCAATCAAAACTATTATTTATATAATTTAAAATAAACAATATTGTTAAATAAAACAATTTACACCCAAATTTGTAAAAAGCATAACTTTCGCAATATTATTCGGATTTCAACGAAACAAAAAGCAGTGTTCTTGAAATTTTATTTATTTTCATAATAAAAGATAAAATTCAAATTTTAAAATATTTAAAATTTAAATTTAAAAGTTAAAGTTTGACCAGATTGACCAAAATTCACATTTTCTGGAAATATTCAATTTATGCATGTTTGAAATTCTAATCCACATCAAAATCAACATTTATATTTCAAATAACAAAATATATTCATTTTAACAAATAAAATAAAGTTTTTAAATTAGGAATTTAAATTAAAATAATTGAAATATACAATTACAATAATCAGAAAATACAGGGTTGTTACAATCCGTTAAACTATTAACTATGTAGTAATATTGCGCTATTATAATAATGTGTATAGTAAAATAAACTTACTTTTAAATAGCGTTCCAGGCTACCCATATCACCCTTCATACATAATAATCCCAACAGTCCATCCAATATCATGACATCTCCACACCAGGTGACTGTCAAAGGATACCACATGGGCTACGGGAGAAAAACAAACTCGTAGTAAAGGCTCGGTATGGTAGGTGACACGGCACACAAGGCAATGCCATGGTAGATATACCAATTATGAACACGGGCTGGTGGTAACGCAGCAGCCACATACGCCCACCTCGGAACACACTCCCATATCAAAATCGGAGGATGAACATCTAATCAATCACAAGTAAGAGTATAGTATCGAAGCAATGTGTCCGATCGGAGGAATGACCTCACTTGGCCCGAGATCGCTCCTGTTTTAGCCACCTTATGCCAACTCGCAGGAGTTGGGTCCACGTAATATACCTCAAGAATGTCTCCACCATCCTACTTCATTCTAGAATCTCCACCGCGTACACAGTTGTTAAAGTGGTTTTCGGTATCGATAGAGAGTATGCCAGATATCCGATCCTGGTCTCTTTAACAACCAATCGTTATTATAACCCATGGTTATAATTTTAAAATATAATATTTTATACTTCAAAATAAAATATCATTTCAATCCAAATCTTTATCAAAAATAAAGATTAAATCATTTCCAAACCATTTCAATATATCATCATACCATATCTTCCA
Source organism: Allium cepa (assembly GCA_030765085.1). Taxonomy (NCBI): domain Eukaryota; kingdom Viridiplantae; phylum Streptophyta; class Magnoliopsida; order Asparagales; family Amaryllidaceae; genus Allium; species Allium cepa. The sequence continues at coordinate 836,343,101 of CM060941.1, forward strand.
AATTCAAATATTTATCAAAATAAATATTAAGTCATTTCTAACCATTTCAATGTATTAAATTATCATATCCTTTAAAAACTTCCTTTCCAATCATTTTAATATATTAAAATATCATAACCTTTCAAAGCTTCATCTCCACAATATCATATCTTTCAGAACTTCTTTTCAAATCATTTTAATATCAAAATATCACATCTTTCAAAACTTTAATTTTTTTTAAATCATTTAATATCAAAATATTATATCTTTCAAAACTTCGTTTCAAATCATTTTAATATATTAAAATATCATAAACTTCCAAAGCTTCATTTCCAAAATATCATATCTTTCAGAACTTCTTTTCAAATCATTTTAGTATCAAAATATCATATCTTTCAAAACTCCATGTTTCAAATCATTTAATATCAAAATATCATATCTTTTAAAACATCATTTCAAATCATTTTAATATATCAAAATATCATATCTTTCCCAAACTTCATTTCAAATCGTTTTAATATATCAGAATATCATATCTTTTCGAAACCACATTTCAATCATTTCAATCTATCAAAATAGTTATATTTCAAAACAAATTACTTCATTTTAAATCATAAAAATAAAGTTATTACATTTAATAATTAAATTATTAAATTCCAAAAAAAATTAAACTTTTCAATGTTCATTTGTTCACTTAAATTTATTAAAACAATGAAAATTCAAGTTTCGCAGCATTTGGAAAATGCTAGAGAAAGTTACATTCAAAACAATTAAATTTAACAAAAGCAGCATTTAAAATGCTGTTAATTAACTTCAAATATTCAATAGAATTTCACAAACACTTATATTTTTATTTAAATCATTTTTAACATATAAAATCATGCATTTTCACATTTATAATCATCACTTAATTTTCCTTAAATTCATGATTTTATAAAGTTAAGTTTCCATTCAAAAATCAAGATTTAATAATAATTCACTTATTAAATTTCAACATTCAATTTTAAATTCATTGAATCGAATTTCAACTTAACACCTAAGTTTAAATTTCAAAGTATAACTTAAAAATTCACTTTTAAGCCAAATTCACAGATTCCCATTTGTTATATTTCAAAATTTCAACTGTAATAATCATTCCTTTCACTTTTTAACTTTACTCAAAAATCATTAATATATTATAAAATCATTATAAATTCATTTTAAATTCAAATTATCATAAATTTATCATAATTTCATATTTAATTTAATTTCGAATTGTAATTAAATCAAAATTTCTAAAATAACTTAAATTCAGATTTTCTAACTTTTCCATAATTTATTTAACTTGTAAATTCCTAGAAAATCAATAATACTTTGCAAAAATTTTTTTATTAAGTTTAAACCAAAATATAGTAATATTTACATTTCTAAAATATTTTAAAAAATTTAGAAAAACATATTTTATAATTTAACTACGGGTCTGTATATAGTTTTCTACGCTAGGTAAAGTGATACGGGTAATATATCATTTCAACCCGTAATTTACAAAGAAAATCCAGGTTTTAGCATTTCAAACCCGTAGTCCCAAGTAAATGAAATAAAATGGAAATCGCTCAGGCCTATCATTTCAGCCCATAACGATTTTCCCTTATTCTAAAGTCCGTTCGGTATGTATCATTTCAACCCATAGTGATTCTAATCTAAAGGGAACTTGCAGTGTGATAAACTGATATGAATAACAGAATAACATAAAATAATAGTAACATATGATATAATAGGTGTAATAATAGGTGTGAACGTCATATGACAATAATATAAACAGATATAGCATGATGATATACTTTACAGATTCAAATGGTGTCGGTTTATCAGTTATGTAAGTAAATATTAGTTTGGTGAGATATACTCACATGTTCAGAGCTGGAGATAACCACCAAAGCACACAACACTGACACAACAAAGGCACGACGACACGGATACGACTTGAGAGTGGAGAGACAAAGCTAATAGCCTTGCATGCATTTACACAAAACAATAGAGTACATGTAAGATTTCAACACAAACTACACTAGAACGACACTAGAAATCAAAACCCAAAACGATGTCAAATTAATCGCACTTTTTATCAACTTCATATGGATCGGTTATAGGTTGGATAAGCTCAGCCAAGACATGAATTTGGTGCTGGGTTTGGATCTATAGTGGTCGACCTAGGTTGATTTGAATGGTGATGAATATAGGTGCAACAATTTACAAAACAAGGCAAATACAAGGCAACAACTTCATCTCTAAGCTCCTAATGTGCTCGGCCAGAGGCTAGGTCGGCCCAACCAGTGGTGCAGGTGGTGGTGGGTGATGTGGTAGAGGGTGGAGGTTAGGTCAGAGGTGGTGGAAGTGGTGATAGAGGAAGGGTATGCTCGGCCTAAACTATATGGTGATGGTTTATGTAAATGGAGGATGGATCTCTTGCCTAGTGCAGGTCGGCCTGATGGGGTGGTGATCTGGAGGTGGTGTTGGCTGGTTGTGGTGGTGGTGGGTTCGGCCTAGAAGCTGGGGGAAGTGGGCCGGTCACATCTAGTTGAAAACAATGGTAATGATCAATAGAAAACAATGTAAACAAGATAAAGAAGAAAACATTTACCAATTCTTTATCAAAGAAGAAAAGCTTTGGTCGTGCAAATCTTTGTGAGAAGTTTTTGAGAAGTTTTTTTTCACATGAACGAAGGGGAATACTGCAGAAGAAATGAAAATGAACGGCCAAAAAATGTTGTAAATGTGTTTGTTTAAGTGATAAGGTCGGAGATGAAAGGACTCAGAAGATAAAGAGTTTCAAGTCTTTTCAAATTTCCACAAATTTATTTTAAATTTATAAATACATAACAAGGCTGATAACAAACATAAATAATCTCAGAAAATAAAATAAATAAGAAAAAGAAATAAGTAAATTTAGATAAAATCAAATAAATAAAGAAAATGGCAATATATACATAACCAAGCTTTATAAATTTGAAACAAATTCAAATGAACTTTAGAAAATCTTTATGTACTTGAAAAATATTTATAAATAAAGATAAGAACACAAAATAAAAATGAATTCACAAAAAAAATTAATTAAATATAATTTAATGAAGAAATTAGCAGAAAAATGGAAACTAGGCTTTAAAAATTGAAATAAATTCAAGTAAACTTTAGAAAAATTATACTATCACTTAAAAAATATTAAAAGACAAAAATATACACAAATTACATATTAGCACATATTAAAATAAAATATGACAAAGATAATATAATTTATGTAATTTAAAATAGACAAAATTGTTAAATAAATCAAATTACACTCAAAATTGAAATGTACATAACTTTTACAGTTTAACTCCGTTTTCAACGAAACAAAAAGCAGTGTTCAAGTTGTTTCATATATTTTCATAATAAAAGATAAAATTTAAGATTTAAAATAATTTAAATTTGTATTTTAAAAGTCAAAGTTTGAACAGTTTGACCAGAAATTCACTTTACAGTAAAATATTCAAATTATAGTAGTTTGAACTATAAATCACTTAATAATCAACTTTTATATTTAAAAATGAAATGTTTGAAATAAAACAAATTTAAATTAATTTAGAAATAAAATAAATTCCAATTTAACTAATATACAAAAATCTAGGGTTGTTACAGACCTTAAGGTAAACCATTTATCATTATTAATTACTTAATTACAACCCTTAATCTAAATTTAACTAACTTCGGTAATTAATGGATAAATATCATATAAATATATAGTAATTTTAAGCGTAATTAAATTAAGCCTAACCCTTTTAATTTATACTAGCCATTTCCCAAAAGTTTTAAGAGTGTTAAAGGTTTAATTTTTTTTTACCCTATTCAACATATAGTCGCTTGTTTTGAAATAAATTGCGAATTTCGTTTACTATTCGTGTAGCAGGCCCGACCGGCCCACTCAACAGGACCACCATTCTACTCTAATTCCTTCTTTAATTCTAGCTAGTTCAACTTCCTTTCTTGCGTACACGAAACTTGTGCACGGAATCGTGCACATACACCGCCCTCTGACCATCAGATCTCGCCGTCGATCAATCTCGAAAGCCACCCCACATCTACCGCAACCTCGACACCTTCTCGAACCATCATCAACAGCCCGAACCCAAATTTGAACTTCTATTCCAAAAAATGGAACGCAACAGTGCTCCAACCTGCTCGTTCTTCCCGCCACCCTGGCACACCACCGACCACTAAATTTTGGTCCCAGTTCCGCCACCCCTTCCTTCACCCATCCCTCACTGTGCGCACGCTCGTACCCTTCCTAAACATGACGTCAACCGAAATGACCGGAGATGTACCAAAGCTGCCACTAAACTCTACATCATCCCTGCCCCGCCTCTACAGCCATCAATACCCTTCCACACTATTTTTCTTGTGAGCGTCCTCAACCGAGCCTTCCCCACAACTTATCCCATCTCTCGAAGTTACCTTGGTTGACGAAATTTGATAAATTTCCAATTTCTGTTCAACTTCCCCTTTCTACCTCCCTGCGAACCTAAAAATTATCAAGCCCTTGTTAAAAATCATGATTTCTTACCACGATCATGGGTATGCAGTTCATTTACGGATTTTGACACTTGAATTTTACCCAAAGTCAAGACATCCATTAAAACATCCTTCATTCTTTTCCCATACATGAAGAATTTTTAATGAAACGATTTTTAAAATGTTCTACCCTCTGAAGCAAACAATATTTGTTTTGGAATCATACATCAAAACTTAATGGATATTAAGTTGTGGATTTCCTTTCTTTTTAACTTACAGGTTATGAAATGAAAAATAAGAACAGAGGAACTAACTTATATTGTGTTCCTTCCAGCACCTAATCTTGACTAAATTCTGATGTACACAGCATATATATTAGATGATACGTATATATTCGACAAAAAAATACATCCATTCATATAAAATTTAAAGATATATAAGTATATACGAGGGCTACAGCAAGCTAGATTGCATGCTATGATTTTTATTTTTTTTGAAAAAAAATTGTTGTTTCTTCTTCTTACTTGACTTAAGTGACAGATTCTTCTCTAACACATATATAAACATAAGGAATGATTTCATTATTCATTTTTGACAATAAAGAGCCCATCTAAGTTCCATAAACATGCAATGGTTTATAAGATTTGCAATAAAAGTTTAAAACTTTTTACTACACGGATTTCATTAAGAAGAACAATTGCTGGCTTTACATCAATTTACACCTCTAGTAAAGCTAGATCAAGTAATTTACTCACCTTAGTAATGTCGAACAGAGGACACAAGCCTCTGTAACTTGAAATCTTGTTATGCCTTTGGCATTTTAACTGTTGTTTGAACTCGATCTGGACTTAATTTAATTGTGTTGAACTTAAGGAAACTGCACTGATGTAGATTTTTGAAATTGCATGTTTGATCCACCTTGTTTAAGTTGAACTCGAACTTAAATTTGAGTTGTTGTTTTACTCAGTTGAAAATTTGAAGTTTGCGTCTTTGCTCTTGTTCCAGTTTTGAATACTTGAAAGGATTTGTTTGATTCCTTTCCTTTTGTTTTGCTTTAGGCTCTTTTTTGTTTTTGTTTTTGAGAATCAAAATTTTGAACTGGAAAATAGCTTTGTTCTCAACATTTTATTATAAATTAATTTAAAGAAACATTGCCACATGTAATTTTGCATGTTATCTATCTTACAAATGTTTAATTGTATGTATACAAGACTTACAAATTTTTTAAAGTCTTAATTTTATTTTTCTTATTTATTTTTATAAATACTTTTATAAATCTATGTTTATACAAACAATGTTTTGTAACCTTGTTTTTATGTTATGTATTTTATATATACAACTAAGATTATTTCCTGAATTGTTTTTAAAAGAGAGTGCATTAAATCCTTTTGTTTAAATCTTAGTTTTAGGCTATCATACTTTTAAATCAATAAATATTTATTTATTTTTAGTGTTTTGAAAATATAGCCTTTAACTTTAAATGTCTCTTTGAGAATTATCAAATTCAAACTATGGCTTCCACATCACAAAACATACATACATACATATATATATATTATAAATATCTTATGTAAATTTTGATATTATATGTCCACACTTTAACAACTTCCATGTATTCAACTTTCCATGTCATATATGACTATTCACACACTTATATATTTGTATAGGTATACATTTAAAATTTCCAACATTATAAAATTTGCATATATCAACTAATAGGGTTTATTAATTCACTATAAAATTTATCATTTTCAGATATTAGTCCAACATTTACTATAGTTTCAAATCCATTTATAACATCCTAATATTTTTAATCAACGGAATATTATTTGTTCAATCCATAAATTAGTATTTCTACTGATTAATCCAGTTGATTATCAAATAACCGATGTCAAAAATCCAGGTTATCACAGTCATACCAAACAAATCTGAATCTCGAGGACTGAACACTGGCTTGCTTTAAAATATTTCAAATATACACATATATATACATATATCTTTCGAATAATCAAACCATACGTCAAAATCTGAAATCAAAATTTGGTTTCACAAAATCACTCGCATAGCAAAGCTACTAGAGTGGCCTTTCCCCCACTCAGAAACTTGAAAATCAATATCGATGATGTATGCATTCATTACCGAAATTATTTTCCAGCGACATAAGTGGGTTCTGGACTTTTATTTTCTTGAAAATTCTTTGAAATCTCTTCGAAATCATTGGAATTCATTCAAATACATTTGAAACATTTCTTATTCAGAAAATATCTTTAAATCATATTATTATTATTATATATTTTCCTAAAATCTTAAAACCTATTTCAAAACAACGAAGTTTGATTCCTAAAAATTCATATTTAAAACCCTTCAGTTTTAAATCATTTTTATATAAATCAAATTCTTATAAATTTTTAAAATTTCAAATCCTTTCGAAATTTCAAATTTTCATTTAAAAGCTAAATAATTTTTATCGAAAACATTTCACTTTTATATTCAAAATAATAATTTTGATGTATGCACAACTTCAAAATACAATCAAACACAAATTTCCAAAGAATGATTCAAGGATAGATTTCAAACTGTACGGAGATTCGAATTTAGAGGAACTCTAATCAAATAGAATTCTAGTTCGAAGATAAGCTAGAACGAAGATAATTAAATTTTATTACCAAATAGAAGATGGATAAGCCTATATAAATCGCGGGCGACCTTAACCGGTCAATCGTGACTTCTGGAATATAATCAATTCGAAAATCTAAGGCAAATCGACATTCGATCGCCAGAGATAGAATTCGGGTAGAGTAGGAGATAGATAGCATTGTAAATCGAGGATATAGAAATCTCCGGTGAATCAATGCCAATTGTAAAGAAGTTTCACCCCTTTACAAATCATTCAAAGATTGGCGAAATCACCGATCTTTATAGAGGTCATTCAAAGTGGAATTATGGAATGCCCCAAAATCAAAAGGATAAAATAGGGAAGACGAGACTAGATTTCAGAACAAGTGGGAGCGTTCTAAAGTTCAAGGAATCCTAATCGATAAGAATCTTAACCAAGGGATTTCTAACAAGGTGGATACAGAAGGAATGAAGTTTAGATAATCTTGGTTTCAAAATAAGAAATTTTTTATACGAAAATAATCTTTGAAAATCCTTTAAAATCATTTGGAAATCATTTTATACTTTGAAAATACGTTCTCTCACAAAGAAAGGATTCTGAGATTGATTTCACTCATTCTAGGGTATTTCTACCCTATCTCTAATGAGTTTTTGCTCCGCATGCTATGGTTTCCCTAAAACCAAAGCTCTGATACCAAGTGTCCGATATTTTCTGCCATTCGTATCCACACATGTCGGACTTGAATTGCTCAAAATACCGCAATGTAAATAAATTTGAAGCAAATGAAATACAAATCACAGAATCACAGACACAGAAATATCAGAATAACTCACAGCAGAAATTAAAATAACATAGCAGTTTATAAACATATACAATAGAAATCTCAAATACATAGCAGTTTATAAATACTACAGCTGAAATAGAATAATTGAAACTGAAAGGGAACAGATAACTAGACAAGCAGAATCTCCAGCGATTCCTAGCTCTAGAAAAGAAATCCAAAGCTAAGCTGTAAATACTCAGGCTGACCCGAGCGTAAAGTAAAACACAAAACACTCGAGTCAGCACATATATACTTATATAATGTAAACCAACTCAAGTAAACTGTAGTACAAATGTACACTAACTTAAAGGATGCTTGGGATCGCCCATCCTTTAGGGATCAGTTAACAATAAATTAAATACATCCCGTGATTAATGTTTCAAAATGATATTTTATACTTAGAAATCAAATATCATTTCAAAAATTCAATATCCTTCAAAACCCATTTCAAAATATCAAAATATCATATCTTCCAAACCACATTCATTTATTTAAAATACCATTTCAACACACATTTCAAATAGTTTGTTTTTCAAAACAAATTACTTCATTTTAAATCATAAATTTAAGTTATTATATTTAATAATTAAATTATTAAATTTCCAAAATTTTAATATTTCAAAATTCATTTATTCACTTAAATTTATTAAAACAATGAAAATTCAACTTTCGCAGCATTTAGAATATGCTACAGAAAGTTACATTCAAATAGTTCAATTTAACAAAAGGCAGCATTAAAAATGCTGTAATAGGGTTACATTAGTTTCAAATAAACTTAGTTAAATTCAACAATTATAGCACTTACAAAATGCTATAATAGCCTTTAATTATATTTAGCCATTTGGTTCATTACTATTAACTACAGCATTTACAAATGCTGTAATATCATTTACATTGGAAATAATAGCATTTCAAAAAATGTTGTTAATTAACTTCAAATATTCAATATAATTTCACAAACAATTATATTTTTATTTAAATCATTTTTAACTTATCAAATCACATATTTTCACTTTTAAAACAATCATTCAAATACCCTTATATTCATGATTTTACAAAGTTAAATTTCCATTCAAAAATCAAGATTTAATAATAATTCACTTATTAAATTCCAACATTAAATTTAAATTCATTAAACTAAATTTAACTTAACACTTAAGTTTAAATTTTCAAATATAACTTAATTTCAGTTTTATTTACTTAACTTAAAATTCACTTTTTAGCCAACTTCACAAATTTCCAATTTTAGTTATATTTCAAAATTTCAACTTAAATATTCATTCATTTCACATTTTAACTCTATTCAAAAATCATTAATATATTATAAAATCACTTTCAATTTACTTTAATCCAAATTATCATAAATTTATCAAAATTTCATTTTAATTTAAATTTCAATTATCCCAAATTAAAATTTCCAAAATAACTTACATTTTAAATTTCTAACTTTTCCATGATTTATTTCACTTATAAATTTTCAGAAAATCCATAATATTTTACAAAAATCATTTTTAATTAAGTTTAAATCAAAATATCATAATATTTACATTTCTAAAATATTTTAAAAAATTTAGAAAAACATATTTCTAACTACGGGTCTGTATATAATTTTCTACACTAGGTAAAGTGATACGGGTAATATATCATATCAACCCGTAATTTACAAAGAAAACCCGGGTTTAATCATTTCAAACATGCAATCCCAAGTAAAATGAAATAAGTAAAAATCGTTCAGCCCTATCATTTGAGCCGAGAACGATTTTTCCCTATTCTAAAGTCCGTTCGGGTATGTATCGTTTCAAACCATAGTGATTCTAATCTACAGGGAACTTGCAGTGTGATAAACTGATATAAATAACATAATAGTATAATATAACAGTGACATATGATATAACAGGTGAATAAGCATGGGTGAACATCATATGATCATAGCATAGAAAATATAACATGTTGATATGAATTTACAGATTCAAATGTGATCGGTTTACAAGTCATATAAGTATAAAACTGTCTGGTGTGAATAACTCACCTCTACAAGCTGGAGATAACAGATTCTGACACACAAACAATTTCCAAAAGGCACAATAACATGACTATAGACTTGAGTGGAGTGGAGAACTTGGGTGGGAAGAGAACCAAACTTTTATCTTGTACACAACCTATAAACAAGACAAGTATAAATATGATTTCAACCAAATATACATATTGAAACAAATTAAAATAATGCAACATTGAATAAATTGATCTTTTCCATTGCCTCAACCTTCACAAGCTCGGCCTAGGGGTTATGTATGCTCAGCCAAAGAGGTGTATTGGGTCAGGTATAAATCCAAATAGGCTCGGCTAGCTAGTGAAGTGGTGGAAGTTATGGCATAGGAATAAAAAAGGTTCAAGGCAAAGGAATGGGTTTTTGGGGCACCACATAGGCTCCGCCTGACATGGATTTGGCTTGGCCATGCAAGATGAAGGTCAGGGTCTGGAGTGTCAGCCAAATATGGTGAAGGGACTGGCGACGGCGGCTATGGAGGTGGTCTAGGTGAAAAATGAAAGCTATGTTGTCAACAAGCTTGGTTATGGCAATATTCAAGAGGATTTTGGAGTTTTGTGGTGCAAACAACTTAGGCAGTGTCATGGCCTGGACAAGATAGAGGGGAAAGAGGATGAAGAGGCTGTGGATGGTGGTGGAGTTGGTCCAAGGAGGTGGTGGAGTGCTAAGGCCGAGCAAAAGCATAAAGAATCCAAGGCAAAATCAAGGAAAAATCAATAAAATGCAAAGAGAAAGTGGAAAAAGAAGAGACATTACCGTGAACTTTTCTTCAGATCTGAAGCACACATGAAAAATAAGGTGAGAAAGTGTTTTCTCACATGAATATATGAAAGAAACACACGACCAAAAGATATGTGGTGAACGGCCAAAGTATGAAGAGGTGGAAAATGAAAAGTCAAAAGTAAATGAAGAGTTTTTATCCTTTGAAATTTCCTTTTTCTTTATTAAAATAAACCAAAATAAAAACCAAGTAAATGAAAATAAAATGAATAAATAATTTTTAGAAAAATATATAAAAATTAAAAAATATAATTTAATATATATAAACTGGTATTGAAAATTGAAAACAAAATATAACTAGTTTTTGGAAAAATAACAACTACACTATAAAAATGTTTTAAAAAATATATATATAAAACATGACATATTACACACATATACACAAATTAGAACAAGATATGACAAAATATATATATTGTTTATATAATTTAAAATAAACAATATTGTTAAATAAATCAGTTTACATACAGTATTGTAAAAAGCATAATTTTCACAATATAAATCGGATTTCAATAAAATGGAAAGCAATATTCTTGAAATTAAATTTATTTTCATAATAAAAGATAAAATTAAAGAATTCAAATATTCAAATTTTAAATTTAAAAGTCAAAGTTTTACCTGATTGACCAAAAATCCATTTTTTTGGAAATATCCTATTTATTCATGTTTGAAATTATAATTCACACAAAAATCAAAATTTATATTTAAAATAACAAAATTTATTCATTTTAATAAATATAATAAAGTTTTTAAATCAGGAGTTTCAATTTCAAATAATTAAATTAAACAATTAAAATAAATTATAAAACTCGGGGTTGTTACAGGTTTGCTCCCTGCTGCTAAGTAAATAATGCAGTGATAAAAGAACAAGGAACTATAGCAAGTTCGAATCGTAACCAAACTCTCTTATTTAACTGTACAGTAGAAAACCCACTTTAGTTTACTTCGGAGCTGTTCATTTGCAGCTTGCTTAAACAAATCAACTTATGTTAATTTCCCAATAAACTCAAGAACTTAACAAAATAAATAAGGTTGAACCTATCGAATTTCAACCAGATATCTGAAGTGGAGATAAAATTTACCCATTTATAAAACAAATACATCAAATTACTCACCTTATTGTTGAACAATGGCCTATTTCTGGAATCCTACGGTCGATTGAAGCTTGACTTAGAATTTATAACTCGATTTGCTGATTTGAATCTGCTGCTAGTTGAATCTGAATTCGCACTTGTTTTAGATGGTCTCGAATTGTTCAGTTGTAAGCCTGGTAGTTGTTAGTTTAGTTTTATCTTTATTGCCCAAATTTTTGGTTTGTTTTTAAAAAGGAAGATGAGGGAAAATCGAGATTGAGAGAAGAGAATTTGGAAAATTTTGGAACTGTTTTACAGCTTTGATTCTCTAGTCATTATATTATTAATTTCTCAACTTAAAGAAACATATCGCCACTTGTTATTTCCAAGGCCTGTACAAATTACACATGTAATATGCATGTGTAAATAAATTTTCAATGTTTTTTTTATAAAACTTTCACATTTAATGTCCTATTTAATAAATACATTTTTTTAATTTATATGAATAAAATCCTTTATAGAAAATAATATAAAACAAATTATATACCAATAAAATCATATATATATATATATATATATATGTTTTAATGTTTTATATTTATTTATGTATGTTTAATATTTTCTTTTTATACTTATAAACTAAATTTATTTTCATATTTAATTTTAAAAGAAAGTATACAACCCTTTATCAATTCCCATGTATTCTACAGCCCATGGTATGTATAAATATTCACACGCTTACATATTTGTATATGTATATATTTTAAATTACCAACTTTTATTATATTTTCAAATTTATTTACATATCTAGATATCTTTTAATTTCAAAAAATTTATCTGTTCAATTGAATAAACCAGTTAATTATTCAATTATCATATGTTAAAAATATGGGTTATCACATTCCTCCCCCTTTGTATCTTTTCGTCCTCGAAAAGGAACGATGCCAGGATTTATTCAATAACTTAAGATCAGATAAATCACTCTTTTATCATTTTTAAAACACTTTAAAATCTAATAAGATTACCAAAACATTTTTATGAAAATACTTTTATAACTCGATGTCTCAACAAGTCCATCCTCGTTCTCATAGAAATTCGATCATACGTTGATCAGGCATAGGACTGAAAATCTACAAGTACTTGGTAAACCCATTCTCAACACCCAGTGAAAATATTTGAAAAATAATTTATTAAAAATACAGAAATCATTTTTGAAATAGAAGAAACATCTTGGGTGAGAATGCTCTGGAAATCATCACACCCATCCACGGTCGTAGTTAACCCGATGGTTACGTTGTCGTCCAGGCAAAACTCATAGATAACTATACGCACTCCGCGCCCCTCGATTACGCCATGGAACCCGCTACAGATCGCAGTTACATCTGGGGTTACGTTGCTATCACAGCAAAAACCCATATAACTGTAGGCATCAATGCCCTCGAATTTCGTTGTCAAAAGAATGAAACTTCTCCACTCCACTTGACTATAGATCGCAGTCTAAGGATGTTACGTTGCCTTTCCGGAAAAATCAAGAGTGGACCGTTGACACTCACCTCCACACGATTTCCGCTATGGTCCACAGTAGATCGTAGTGACATTGAGTTACACTGTCGTCACAGCATAACCTAAATGCCTCTTTAGGCATCAGCGCCCTCGACTTTTGCTACCCAATAATCCTCAAGAACTTCAGTTAGTCCGGACTTCCTCACAAGATCCACTTTAGAGCCTCCTCCCTTTGAGGCTTAAGGCAGTACCAACCTATGGTACTCCTGAGAAGTTCATTTCAAGGATGCGCCTTTTTCTCCAGAGCTATTTTCAAAACACTTTATACTATATACATATAGTATCTTCCAAATCGTACACATAGTATGAATCCCATATAAATCTCATTTTCTCAAAATCCCCAAAATCCATAGGTTCCAAAACCTTTTTTCAAAATCATTCTCATAAGATCCTTCATATATATATATATATATATATATATATATAACTTTTAAAATCTATGGATCACTTCATACTTGTATAAATTCCCTTGTTATACTTCAAATACTTTCAAAAAACCTTTTTCTTTTGGCTACAGATCCAACAAGGGGAGTTTATCAAATATATATAACTTGTTTATGCCAGATCAAATATTCAAGTTTGATTGCTCTTATAAAGTTGTTGCCATCTTACTTATCATCATAGAAATATCCAACCTTCACTTTTATTCACTGTATATTTCATAAAATATACTTTTCATTTCAAAAATCATTTCACAATTCTTATGCACAAATTTCCAATATCAATTTCATTCAAACCCGTATGATGTACACATATCATTTGTACGCTATATCAATCTGATCGCTCCCTCAATCACACAATTTCACTTCCGAACTAGTATTGTCCGCCCGACTTTCTAGTGTGGACTCAGATCTGGTTCCTTGATCAGAAACCATCATTCTCCTTGCATAGCCATCACTATGATAGAGAATATCTAGAATCAACCAAAAATCCTTATCCAGGTTCGTAGTCGAAAATCGAGTAAAAAATCCCAACTTGGAACGACATACTATCTTGAAATTCTGTGCTTAAATCTGGATCAAATCTCTACGCGAATAGAATAATATATGTACATCCTACATATTTATCTTCATCGATCAATAGCTAAATCAATTCTCTTTTCTATTCACATTCATTTTAATTTTCTATCCACTTATTCACAATTGTTTGAATTCCATTTGGATTATCAACCCCAATTCTTATCTTAAATGGATATTTAATCATAAACAGTTTTGAACTCTATCCAGCTTAAATTTAGAAAATGGCTTGAAAAGTTTAAAATAGATAAGTAGTTGAAAAATAATTATTAGTTTATAAAATAGCTATAAAATATTTAAGTAATTATAAAATAGACAAATGGTTATAAAATAGTTAGATAATTGTAAAATAGTTGTAAAATAGTAATTAGTTATAAAGTAGTTGAAAAATAGTAACCAGTTTATAAAACAGATGTAATATAGTTAAATAGTTACAAAAAAATTATAAAATAGTTTGGCTTTAAAAAGAAAGATTGTATATAGTAAATAGATTTAAGTTTAAAATAATTTGTTTGAAAATAGTTCAGAGTCAAACTGTTCAACTACCCAATCTCTATTCTAATCAATTCTTAAATTTCCACTTCCTCTTAACATTGATTCAATCTCAAATCAATTTAAACAACTTCAATTCCACTCCAATTTAACTTTATTCCACATCAATTTCAATCTCAATTTATTCAAATAATTTTCAAATTGAACAAATTTTCAATTTCAATTTTTTTTCAACTCTAGTTTGAATTAGTCCCAATTCAAGTTGAATTAACCTTGATTCTTTCCAAATTCAAATCAAATTCCAGTTGAATTTTAAACTATTCAACTTTAATCACAAATCCAAATTATTTGATTTGAACTAATTTGAAATTCAGTCTCACTTTAAATCATATCGAATTATATAAATTTGAGTTAAATTTCAAATGTTGATTTAACCACTTAAAACAAATTAATCTTATTTAAAGTATTTAAACAGTTTAATTCTGAGTCCAAGTTTCAAAATTTTATTTTAAATTGCCCTTACATCTCCATAACTTTTTTCTAGGTTCAAATAATAATTCAAATCCTTTTTTGAACAATTTAATCTTCGAAGTTCAATTTATTACCCAATTTTATCTTCCAACTTTGAAACTGATTCCTAAACAATTTTAATTTACAAATTCAATTCTTAACATTCAAAACTTAAGTTCAAAGTGATTCCATATCCTTAATTTCCCTTTATCTCAATAATGGATATATTACCTCAATCCATTTCTTCATTCATTTAAACAAGTCCAATTCATAGTTTAGAGAATATTAATAACAATAGGATAGTATTATTCAAATTATTTTTAAAACATCCATCCATTTCCAATTTCCAGATCTTAAACCCATTTTGAGATCATATAAACTCCCTATAACATCCTTCCTTTCCGCACGCTTTAAATCGACGATAAACCACACACGTCGGACTTAAACCATACAGTATGGTGTATTGTTATGGGGTAAATAAGAAAAAGTAGAGAAAGAAAAAACAAAATAGCATGTTGCAGCTGAACGATAAAATATAATAATCAAATATACAGTTCATGAAGCTGTTTTACACAATATTTGATTATACTTATACAATATATATCAGAGTTACACATACCAGAGAACAATAAATAATGCAGCAGAACAGTATGAATGTAGTGGAATACTATAATAAATAATAATAAATCTTCGTCTTCATCCTCCAAAAATAAAGGCTTCAAATCCTGAAATGCTCAGGCTGACCCGAGCGAGTTGAAAAGACAAAATACTCGAGTCAAAATTAAAAGATCTTATGTAAGTTAAATCAACAGTAAATAATATGAGTAGAACGGCGTCAGAGATGTTTACGGGATTTGACATCTCCTATCCAGTGTAAACGTGAGTGCAGTAACTCAAGAGATGCTCGGGATTCACATCTCCTAAGGATCCGTTAAACTATTTACTATGTAGTAATATTTCGCTATTATAATAATGTCTATTAGTAAAATAAACTTACTTTTAAATAGCGTTATGGCTTTACATTTTCCACCTTAACATGTAATAGTGCCAGTAGTCTATACAGTACCATAATACCTCCTTATCGGGAGGCTACCAGTGGATACTCCATAGGTACGACCCAAATAGAAAATCGTACAAGGCGCGCTAGGGTAAGTGACACTTCACAACTAGGCAATGCCGGGGTAGATATACCAATTACGCTTCCAGGCCGGTGGTAACGCATAGCTGCAGCTACCGCCCACCTCAAGCCACACCCCCAAATCAAAAAATTCAAAAGTGGCCACCGAATAAATCCAAAAGTCAAAGTATAATATCGAAGGGATGTGTCCAATCAAAGGAGCTACCTCATTAGCCCGTCGATCGCTCCTGTTTTAGCCACCTTATGCCAACTCACGGGAGTCTGGTCTACGTATTTACCTTAAAGGAAACGCCGCCACCATCCTACTTCTTTTTGGAATCTCCACCGCGTACACGGTTGTTAAAGTGGTTTTCGGAGTTGGCAGAGAGCATGACAACTTCCAATCTCGGTCTCTTCAACAACCAAACGTTATTATAACACCGCGGTCATTTTAACATAATTTATACTTCAAAACCAGGACATAATATTTATTTCAAAAACCATATAAATACGATATCATTTCAAATTTAAAAACCAAATCAATATGATATTCCTTTTATTTCAGATCAATATAATATCATTTTATTTCAAATATATCCTCTTTTTAAAATCATAGCACTTCCAAATTTTGTACTTCAAAACCAAACATTTGAAATTTTGAATCCTTTAAAACATAATGCTATGAAATTCATAATTTCGAGACATTTCAATTTCCATAAACACTTCAATTTCGATATATTTCAAGGCTTTAAATATTCCAAAATTTCAAAAGTAAATTTGAAAATTTCGATTCAACAACTAAATTTCCTATTATTTAGTTTTGAAATATTTTATATAATAAACCCCTTATTATTTAAATGTAACAACCAGGTATTTTCAACCATTCGCATCCATTATAAGTGTATAGGTAGACACTCATGCCCGAATTGGATTGCTCAAAATACCGCGTTGTAAATAAAAATTTGGCAAATCTCAGAATATACAGTAAATAAAAATCACAGATCACAGACACAGAGTATATAAAAATGCAGCGGAAGAAAAAGAGATAGTAGTTCATGAAGCTACTATATAAAATATAAGATACATCAGAGTTAAATAAGATACAACAGAAGAGTAACAGGATACATCAGGTACAAATCAGATACATCACTGAACCACTAGATAATGAAACAAAATAGATGGCTGGATCTTCAAGGAAAGCTCCAACGCCGAAGGTGAATCTTGAATGCTAAGTCAATCAATCTGACCCGAGCGTAAAGCTAAACACAAAACCCTCGAGTCAGGACATAAATACTTATAAGCTGTAAATCAACTCAAGTGAACAGTAACAAAATGCATCAGTAACTTAAAGGATGCTTGGGACTGCCCATCCTCTAAGGATCCGTTAAACTATTTACTATGTAGTAATATACGCTATATACGGTAGTGTCTAATCAGTAAAGTATAATCATATAGAAAATAGCGTTAAGGGGATGGTGAACCTTAACGCGGTCGGATCTTTAAAACCAAAATCGTAGTGGGCTCGATATAAGGATATGACACGGCACGCAAGGAAATGCCAGGGTGGATACACCGTTTGCACTCCCGGACCGGTGGTGACGGAAAGCCAGCAGCTTCCGCCCACCTCGAACAATACCTGTGACGCCCCACCTCTATACCCACGCTAGACAAGAACATTACTGTGAATGCTGTCAACTAGCACGGAGAATAAGGCTGTTGAGGAGCGACCATCTGTATAATTGCTTTGTGCGAGTACCGATATACCGGATAAAAATATAAATTTTCATCTCAAGAGGAAATCCGACATACCGACACAAACTCAAAGCTACTACACAGTGGCTATAATTTCTTCGGAAACAAATATAGAAATAAACATAACATAAATCAGTCATAGACAATTCATATCACAAAGGCGGAAATAGATATGAATATTACACATGAAAGTGTACATCAGAGTAGTGGTCTAAAAATATCCACATATCACAAAAGAAATAGTTACATGAACTACACAAAAGAATAAGTATACATTGTGGAGTCTATCTCTCAAATGTATACAACAAAAACTACTAATCTAAGTAGTTAGCCAAAAGTCAGAGGGATCAATCCCAAGAGAGAAGTCAAGCAGAAGCACCTGTAACATCTCGGTCTGACCCGAGTATTATTTAATAAGAAAATAATAAACGGATCAGTCTAGCTATAAATATCAGATGAAGTGATATATAATAAGAGATATGACATAAACATATAATAATCACAATGCCAAGCTGTGATAAATAAGTAAATTGCAAATCAACAAGAGATTAATCAATATCACAATAATCTACTCAAGATAAAAAGGAATGTCATACTCCTAATTTCATTCACCAAGCCACAATAAAAGACATATATATCAATGCCCATCGAAAAAGTTGGTGAAACATAAATTCCAGAATTCAACACACGAAATCCAGAAATCACAAGGAAAGGATCAACGACGTCGTACAGCGGGACATCCGATGAACCAAATCACAATCAAAGGGAACAACGACGTCGTACAACGGGACGTCCGATGAACCAAATCACAAAGACATAGCACGATGCTAGTCTAAAACCAAAAATGATCGTCATGATCAAAGAGAAGTGTCGATTACACTAAGCTAGTAAATATATGAGCTTAGCTTCATGTCCCATAACCACTAGCTTAACTTAAATATTTACGAACAAATTGTAGATCTCCACTAGAAAATTGTCACAAGAGATTCAATCGAACAAGTCCAAGAATTAACCGACGAAGTAAACGCAAGCGTTTCATACCACTCGTTTTACTAAGTCGTTTAATTAGATTTCTCATACGAGTGAGGTAAAGGTTTGTATATACTAATAGATTGGAAAACGGTTTTATAAACGAATTTGGTATTAAAATAGTATTGAAATCGTTTGAGGAAAGATTTTTGATATTTACTACTAGTATAGAAAACCTTTATATTTTTAAAGTGACAAAGCACAAGGGGGATTGTAGAAACAATCAATCACAAAGATCACATTCGAAGATGTGAATAAAATCCAATGAAATCGATAAAGGATCCATCGAAGTGGATATATCTAAAATTCCCAAAGAAAATAAGTCATCAAAGATGATAATAAATGATGACAATAAATAGGATCATCACGAATCGATTTAAATTGGAAATTCAATCCAAAAAGGAAAATTGGACTCAAACAGCAGGTTCAGTCGACTGAACAGAGATTTTCAGTCGACTGACCCTGTACCTGGAAATTTTCCAGGTTCAGGAAACTTTCTGT
This sequence comes from Allium cepa, assembly GCA_030765085.1. Taxonomy (NCBI): domain Eukaryota; kingdom Viridiplantae; phylum Streptophyta; class Magnoliopsida; order Asparagales; family Amaryllidaceae; genus Allium; species Allium cepa. The sequence continues at coordinate 836,362,924 of CM060941.1, forward strand.
TTCCAGTTTCAGTCGACTGTGCAGAGTTTTTCAGTCGACTGAATCATGTCTGGAAACTCTCGGGTTTCAGGTTCAGTCGACTGAACAAAGTTTTCAGTCGACTGAATCATGCCTGGGCTGTTTTTCAACCTTATTGAAATGAAGAGCAAACTCTTCCAAATTGCAACCGGACGGACATTGGCTCTAAGGGTTTATGCCAATCGGCAACCCGACCCTATATGCTCCTCGGTGCATCACCAAAAACATGATCAAACATCCATAAAAGGATTTCACACAAATTTGACTTAAAAACCCAAAAATTGGAGTATTCACAAAATCAATCCAAAACAAGAGCAAATGCACATGAAGAAGTGTTAGGAATTCATACCCAACAACCAAAGATAGTTATAGTCATAGATGTGAGATAAAAATCTCACCTTTGCACACAAAGCAATGAAGGAGAAGCTATGAAGCAATGGCAAGACAAGCACTCTTCAATTCCAACTCAATAAGCTTGAATCTAAGCTTAAAGGAGAAACATTTCCTAAATTAGGTTTAGGAAATTTCTGAAATTCAAAGAGAGAATGAGTTGGAGAAGAAGAAGAGGAAGCTTACCAATGGGTTCTCATGAACTTTGGAGCAAGGAGATGGATTTGCAAAGCAAGCTAGGGCTTTGGAATTTCTATTTCCCATTCTCTTCCTCCATTATTTTGCTTGAGCTTGAGTGTTAGGAAAATAGAAGAGAAGTGAATGAAGAGGAGAGTGTTGGAACTGAGTTAAATGGCTAATTGGCTCAGCCCAACCAAAGCCCTAAGCGGGAAAAAGTAGCAAAAATCAACTTTCTCCAAACATATCGAAGCTTATACTCAAAAAGGTCGCAAACGACATTTTGAACTCAATGGAGGTGGTCTCGAGTCCTAATTCTACCATATGCAAAAAGTAGCTTTTCGGACTAAAATTCGACTAACGATAAAATATTTAAATAAAATATTTAAATATAAAAATCGATAAATATGTGGGTTGTTACAATACCCCCGAATCAAAGTGGCGCCACCGAATTGAATCACAACAGTAATAGAATGGTTTCCGATGGAGCATGCTCGATGAAAGGGTGCGACCCTTTGTGTAGCCCGGTTAGCTCCTGTTTTAGTCATATATGCCAACTCACGGGAGTTGGGTCCACGTAATATACCTCGAGAACGTCGCCACCATCCTACTTCATTCTGGAATCTCCACCGCGTACACAGTTGTTAAAGTGGTTTTCGGTATTGGCCGGCTATAAGACAATATCCGATCCCGGTCTCTTTAACAACCAATCGTTATTATAACCCGTAGTTATAAATTTAGAACAGTATTTTATACTTCAAAATAAAATATCCTTTTCAATCCAAATCTTTATCAAAATAAAGATTAAATCATTTCCAAAACCATTTCAATATATCATCGTAAAATATCTTTCAATTCAAATATTTATCAAAATAAATATCAAGTCATTTCTAACCATTTCAATATATTAAATTTTCATACCCTTTCAACACTACCTTTCAAATCATTTTAGTATATCAAAATATCATAACCTTTCAAAGTTTCAGTTCCAAAATATCATATCTTTCAGAACTTCTTTTTAAATCATGTTAATATCAAAATGTCGTATCTTTCAAACTCCGTTTTCAAATCATTTAATATCAAAAATATCATATCTTTCGAAACTTCATTTCAAATCATTTTAATATCAAAAATATCATATCTTTCAAAACTTCGTTTCAAATCATTTTAATATATCAAAATATCATATCCTTTCAAAACTTCATTTCAAATAATTTTAATATATCAAAATATCATATCTTTTCAAACTTCATTCATTTCAAATCATTATTCATTTTATTCAATCTAAAATACCATTTCAATTCATATTTCAAAACAGTTTATATTCTAAAAATTCTTTTTTATCATTTCAATGAAGTTATTATGTTTAATAATTAAATTATTAAATTTCCAAAAATTTCAACTTCCAAAGTTTATTTATTCACTTAAGTTTATCAAAACAGTGAAAATTCACTTTTCGCATCATTTAGAAAACTCTACGGAAAGTTACATTCAAAACAGTTCAATTTAACAAAAGACAACGTTTAAAAATGTTGTAATAGAGTTTTCTTAAATTTCAAATAAACTTAGTTAAATTCAAAAATCATAGTACTTACAACAATTTCTATAATATTTTTTTTCAATAGCTTTTTTTTAGTTCATTATCATTAACTACAGTATTTACAATTGCTGTAATATCATTTACATTGTAATTAATATCATTTCAAAAATGCAGTCAATTAACTTCAAATATTCAATAAAATTTCGCAACCAGTTATATTTTTATTAAAACATTTTTAACTTATAAAGTCATACATTTTCACATTTATAACATCATTTAATTTTCCTCAAGTTCATGATTTTATAGGGTTAAATTTCCATTCAAAAATCAAGATTTAATAATAATCCACTTATTCAAATGCAATGTTCAATTTTAAAATCCATTACATTAAATTTCAACTTAACACTTAAGTTCAAATTCTCAAATATAACTTAGTTTTATTTTTATTTGCTTAACTAAAAGTTCACTTTACGTCAATTTCATAAATTTCCAATTCTAGTTATATTTCAAAGTTTCAACTTAAAATATTTATTCATTTCACATTTCAACTTTATAAAAAAATCATAAATATGATAAAAATCATTTTAAATTCATTTAAATTCACATTATCATAAATTTATCATAATTTCATACTCAATTAAATTTCCAATTAAAATTAAATCAAAATTTCCAAAATAACTTACGTTCAAAATTTCTAACTTTTTCATTAATTCATTTCACTTACAATTATTCAGAAAATCTATAATATTTTACAAAAATTTTATTTTTATTAAATTTCGAATCAAAATATTATAATAATTAAATTTATAAAATATTTTAAAATTTTTAGAAAAGCATATTTTAACTACGGGCCTGTATAAAATTTTCTACGCTAGGTAAAGTGATACGGGTAATATATCATTTCAACCCGTAATTTACAAAGAAAATCCGGGTTTTATCATTTCAAACCCGCAATCCCAAGTTAAAATAAAAAAAATTAAAACCATTCAGGCCTATCGTTTCAGCCCATAACATTTTTTTTCTAACAGGGAACTTGAAGTGTGATCAAAAACAGAAATAATATAAACAAGGTCAATATCACAATATACAGTCATATATCAGATGTCAAGTGAAAATTAACAGTTTAAACATGGTAATAACATGGTAATAACATGGCATAGCATATCATATGATCATCATTATCTTGCATAAACATTTTATATTACTAAACACTTTTCATCAATTCACTTCTCATAAGTATAAATGTCAGAGTGAGAAAGACTCATTTTTTCAAGCTGAAGACCAAAACAACAAACACAAGAGCGGTTCCAAAAGTATGAAAAGCACGATACAGCACGCCTTTTGATTTGAATGAATGGAGAGCCTTGATATTTGTCTTGTAAACAATAACCAAAACAAGACAATACACACATAAATATTCAACGCAAAACAATGTTGAAACAATGAAAATACGAAGCAACAAAGGAATAGATTACTTGACCTTGCTTTAACCATTCAAATGCTTGACCTAAGAGGTTCTTGGGTTCAGCCATGATGATGATATAGCTCAGGTTTGGCACCATAACTCACGGCTAGAAGGAGTATGGAGTGGTAGGGTTATAACATGAAGCATACAATTGGTCAAGGCAACATATACGAAGTTTTTGAGCACAACAAGGCTCGGCCTTGGGTCAAGTGGGGCTTGGCCATACTTGTACAGGTTTGGACAGTAGATGGAGGGGTGTGGGGAGGTCTAGAAAAGGTGGTGGTGGGGGCCTATGGTGGTGGCCAAGGTGGTGGATGAATATATGAAGTGATAGGGTGGCTATCATGAATGTTTCAAGGCTTTATGCATTGTTTTTGTGGAGTTTTTGTTCATGGAGTCTTAGCCATGTCAATTCAGATCTGGACAGAGGCTAAGATGAAGTGTAGTGGTGGTAGCAAGGTGGTGGTCGTGGCTAGAGGTGGTGGCCATGGTTAAGTATGAAGGTGGTGAAGTAATAGTGGTGGCTAGTGCATTGTTTTGGACATTATTTGCAATTTTGTGGAGTTTTGTCACCAAGGGAGGTGTGGCCATGGATGGATCTGAAATGATGGCTGGAGATGATGCCAAGGAAGAGTGGTAGGGTATGGTGGAGAGTATGGTGGTGATGGTGGGTGGTAGAGGCCAATCCAGAAAGCATAGAAAACTAGGCAAAATACATAGAAAATGAGAAGAAAAAGGTAGAAAAAAGATGTAGCCATTACCAGATTTTTTTCTCAAGATGGAGGCCATGTTTTTTAGGGTTTTGGAGCTTGAAAATTCGTGAATAATATGAGGGAGTCAGCTGCAAAGGATGAGGAAAGGAATGGCTAAGATAAATTGATGTATTAATTGCAAAAAGAAACGGATAAAACGTCTTTACGTTTTAGGCTTTTAAGATCTCTTAACTTTCTAAACCTTTTGCATTTCCTTTTCTTTTTAATTTTATAAAAACAAAATAAACTCAGAAATATTATTTAAAACCGAAACTAAGTAAGAATAAAATAAAATCAATAATTTATTTTAAGTAAAAATAGAAAAAGGAAATAAGAAATTGCTTAAAAATAGCAACCCTGACATAAAAATTACAAGAAAATCTCCAATGACTTTGGAAAATTTATTACTTCACAAAAAAAATATTTTAACTCAAAATTTGAATTAAAAATGGTTTCAAAACATTTTCAAGGTAAAATAATAATTTAATTTTTATTAAATAGAAAGTTAAATAAAGAAAAATGCAGTAAATACCAACTAGGCTTTATAAATTGAAATAAATTCAAATAAACTTTAGAAAAATTATATTATCATTTTAAAAATACTTAAAAGTCAAAATATACATAATATAACATATTATCAGATATTAAAATAAAATATAACCAAGAAGAAGTAACTTATACAATTTAAAATAGTCATTGTTAAATAACCTTATATACGCACAATATTGTAAAGGGTATAACTTCCACAGTTTACATCCGATTTCAACGAAACGAAAAGTGGTGTTCTTAGAATTTTATGTAATTTCATAATAAAAGAAAAAAATTAAAATTTTAAACTTTTAAAATTTTAAGTTGAAAGTCACAGTTTGACTATTTTGACCAAAATCAGCATTTCAGGCAAATATTCAACTTACACAAGTTTGGAATTATAACTCATATAAAGATCAAGATTATATTTAAATAATAAATTTAATCATTTAAAATAAGTAAAATAAGTTTTTTTTAAATCAAAATCTTACGTAAAAAATAATTAAAATATAAAATAAAATAATTACAAAATACAGGGTTGTTACATTAAATAAAACTCAAATTACAAATAACTAGGTATTGCCTTCAAATCATTATAATTGAAATAATCATTAAATTCATCTAGACCCAAAAATCAAGTTATAATAATTATACCTTTTAAAATTTCCAATTTAATAAATTTCACATCAACCCTGTTGGTTAAAATCTTAAATAAATTCAATTTCATAAAATCTCAAATTTACCTAAATTTCAAATCAAATTTTATTGGTGTAAAATTCTTGAATAATATAATTCATATTCATTTCATATTTTATCTTCTAAATCTAAATTTATTTAAATCATTTTAACTCTATATAAAAATATGATTTAAATACTTAACCATATTTATTTTAATAAATCAAGTTCTATTATTTAACTTATTGTCATTAAACAGATTTATACATAGCTTAAATACACGAATTTAAATATAAAAATATTTTTATATAATATCAAAAAAAGAATCAATATTTATTTAAACCGTATAATTCTATCCAAAACCATAGAAATCATTTTCAAAATATTTATATATATAGACCGACGATGCCTATATATAATTTTCTATCCTATGGTCAAGTGATACGGATATTTATCATTTCAATCTGCAATTTAAAATAAAAATGCGGTTATATATCATTTCAAACTGCAATCCCGAATGAAATAAAGTGCATAACAATTTGCAGTTTATAACGGTATAAAATACAACATCCATTCACCCAATATCAATCATCAACCATTAATCACAATCATCATCCAATTCAATCAATAGCATCAATATATAACGGATAATAAACACAAGTATTAATTAGTAGTTTATATTCAATAATAAAGTAAATGAAAATTTAACTGGTAGTTTGTGACGCCCCACCCCTATACCCACGCTAGCCAAGGACACTACGGGGTAATGCCGTCGACTAACGCGGAGAATAAGGCTGTTTAGGAGCGACCATCTATAGCCTTGCTCTAACTATCTATTGAATACATCGACAATAGTCATATAAGCATATTGACATATCCAATGAATACTTAAAACAAAACCATATGTGGCTGGAGGATCTACCAGAACAGAATATAACAATTCAAATGTAATATACATCACAGAACAGTAGATCATCATATACACATATACAGATACATAACAGAGTATACAAACTGATACATGTCAAGTGGTATAGCAAACCACAATATACAGACGAGTCAAAAGAATACATATCAGAGTTACAACAAAAAGGACTATGCAAAAAGCCATAACAAAAAGGAGCAAGCAGGATAGTCCGTGCGGAAGCAAAATAGGCTAAGTCCAAATGCACCTAACCTGAAACATCTCGGTCTGACCCGAGTATAAATACATGGGTCAGTCTAGCTATAGATAAACCGAACAACAATAACCTGCAAGGTCACAAAGTATAACAGATATCTCTAAAAGAGATAACACAATCATCTAACAGAAGATGAATCATAACAAGACAAGCCTCATATCATTGGCAACACAATAAACAAAGGATATGAATATCCCAAAACAAGCCAAAAAGGCAAATAACAAATACCAATGAAGGTAACACAAGTTCTACAAGATAATCGCTACATATCGTGCGGCTCAAAAAAACCAACACCGAAGGGGCGATACCTAGGGGATATACATATCAAGGAAACATAAGAAAATTTGCACGTGCTCAGTACTCTATAAACAAGGATCCATGAGCCCGAAGATTCCAAACCCAATATCACTCGAGCGGTGACGAATGACCAACTCCAAAAGCGATACAATAGGGCAACAAACCCGAAGGCACAAACCTGAAGGTACAAACCCGAAGGCAACATACCTGAAGGCGACAAACCTGAAGGAGACAGTCTGAAGACTATGACGACCCAACTTCCTAACTCCAGGAAATCGCATCATCTTGAAGAAAGAAAGGGATAGAAGAAGTAAAGAAAGAGAAAGAAGAAACGGAATAACATCAGAGAACTCACAGCGGAACGAATAAAATATAATATATCACATAAAATATTACATAGTATCATATTACATCAGAGTTGTACAACTTTACAACACATATTAGACAGTTATAAACATCTGTCTAATTCATACAACTCAAGTATACAAGACAGAGATACAACATGCACTGCGGAATCATAATATCTACACGTGGAAGCCTCCTGCTCCATATCTCCTCCAGAATTCGTCAAGAAAACCTGAATCACTTGACTACTCATACATAATATGAGTACCCAAGAGTTTAATAAAACAGAAAATAAACACTCGGGTCAGACAGGGGTTTGGTGTGAGTAAACGGTTTAAAATTGCTTAACTTTAGAAAATCTTTTGAAAAGAAAAGGTATCACGTAAGACTTCCCACACATAAACATGGAAAAGTCTTTACCTTACGCTAACCAAAACATTTGATAGGAAATCCAGTGATATTATAATAGTGTCTAGGGTTTTCAAGTAAATAAGAAATAGCCGAAATTGTTACATCTATTAAATTCCAGCTACTAGCCACAAAAGTGGGTAATACAATCAAAACCGTAGGGCCTCGTAGGAAGAATGGGTTTCCATCAATGGCAGAGCTACTGGGGTACCGCCTGTCACATTACGTGGCCTAGATCACCGTACCGAGGAGTACTCCCACTCCTCTGCAACACAAGGCCGGGACCATTCCTTACTGAACAGTCCCAAAGAAGACAACCCCGGCGGTTGTCCGGAATTCAACCGCCCCACACAGCCAAATAAAAAGGGACATCTAGACAGGAGTAAATCTTGCTCTCCAGTGGGAGCTACCCACGAAGCCTTGCTGCACCTCCCCTGTTTTAGTCATTCCCGGTTGATGAGGCTTGAGGCTGCGATTACCTTTATAGAACGCATTTATCTTAGAATGCTCATCGTCCACCTGACGATGATCTGAAAGCATTCAATCCATACAAGTTCGTTCCGGGTTCGAACGAAACCGATGGCACTATCTCGTTGCACTCATATTGGAATCACTCTCAGAGTCAACGACCATAGCCCTTGCACTCTAATCTCCATCTCGAACCTATAAGTACTATTCCGTCAAACTCATTACGGAATCACCCACAGAGTTATACTGACGTATAGCCCTTACACCTCGAGTCTTCACTTGCTCCACTTGGATTCACAACCTAACGTTTAATTGGAATCGATGTGGTTTTCGGATATCCAAATATGGAAACCCGATCACGGTCTCACCGAAACCAAACGTCATTTTAATGTCCAAGATGTACTTAAGGGTTTTAAACAATTAACTTATATTCAGGATGATATAACACATAGATGAATAACATTATCACAATAGATAATTCATATCAACATTTATCTCACAAAGAAACATATCACAAATATCATAGTCATCCAAATCATCCAGTATCAACCAATCACCCAATATCAACCAATCACCCAATATTAATCATCCAGTATCATTCAACATCCAATATCAGTCATTCAATATTAATCAATCACCCATAGCAGAATTGATTAACTCTTAATCAATTTAATTAATCTCTAATTAAATTAATTACTATCCTTTAATCATTTGAATTATTGATTTATTACAAATCAAATTCATTATCATCTCTTAATGATCTTCCTTAATTAATCTTCTTCGATTAATTATCCGTTAATTACATTCAAGTAATTATCCTTAAACATATTCAGTAATTAATCTTTAATTACTATCATTAATTGCAATAATTAATGATCCTTCATTAATTAATTAACTATAATTAATTTCATTAAACCTTAATTAATTACAATTAATTAATCATACTTTATTCAATTATTATTATTAATCAACCTTGATTAATATCATTAATCACATTAATTAATGATCCTTATTAATTTAATAATTACTTAAATTAATTAAATAATTAATTAATCAACTCATTAATCATAATCAGTAATTAACAATTTGTAATTACTTATTTGAATTAATTAACTTCTTAATTAATCTTTGATTAATTAATCCAATTAATTAATCTTTAATTACTTCATTAAGTGATTATTATTCAGGTAAATTAACAAATAATCCTTAATTAATTACTTTATTAATTAATTACAATTTTAATTAATTACACTTAGCAATTAATCTTGAATTAATCTCATTCATAATTAATTAATCATATTAATTAATTAACCAAATTAACTAAGTAATTAATTCTTAATTACTTACATAAGTAATTATCTCTAATTACGTCCTTTAATAAATCTTAATTATTTTCTTAGTAATAATTAATTCCATCATTATGGAAAATCTTACTTCATTAACTAAGTAATTACTCCATCATTAATTAACTTTAAAGAAGAAAAAAAACAATTATATTAATTAATTCTTTGAATTAAAAATCTCAAATGATTAATCCATTAATCACTTCCAATTAATTACCCCATGAGTAATTTCCATTCTTAATTACTTCCATAAGTAATTACCATTCTAATTCCATTCAAAAATTAACCATTGATTACTTTATTCAGTAATCACAATTAATTAGTCCATAATCAAGCGATTATTAAAAATTAAATAAATAATTAACTAATTATTTAAAATTAATTAAAATAATTAATTAATTAATTTCTTATATTTCAAAATCCTTAATTAATTAAGAATTCATTAAACTTAATTAACAAATCATATTTATTAAGTACTCTCAAGTTCATATCAAAATAATTTAATGTTATTTATCTTTATAAATAAGTTTTTTGAAATAAATCAAATTTTAACTACTTAATCAACTTATCCTATTGGGTTTTCAAAATTATAATAATAACTTTAAAAATAACACATTTTGGAAATCAAATTTGAAATTTTCAAAACACATTAATTTTCTAAGTTAAACTTATTCATTTAAAATAAAATTTGAATAGTTTGTTTTTGAAACATTACTTTATACTGTACTTAAACTTTGATTTAATAATTAAATTCAAACACTCTTCTTAAATTAAAATTCAAACTTTAATTAAGTAAAACTTCTTCAAGGAAATCTTCTCACACGTTTTAAATTTGAAAGTAAATTCAATTTACATTTTAAAGTTTGATTAACTTAATTTTCAAAACAAAGAAGTTTAACTTTGAAAATTCTTTTTCTTTTATAAAGCTCAACTTGATATATATATATTTTAAAACAAGTTTAACTTGTAAACTTAACATTTGCATAAAAAACAAAGCTTCAGGTTGGAACAGAAGTTCTTTCAATCAAATCCGAGTAAAACACTAAAACTACTCGAGACAACCCCGAAGCAACTTGGCCCCCATCTTCTTCGAGTCATTCCCGAGTACAACTCGAACACCTACCCGAGTTTCCCTTCGTCTCCTCCAATGTGACTTTCCAGTGCATACAAATTTGCACGGTGCACGTACACCGGTCCCTACGGCCAACGTTGATCGGTGCGACCATCTCCAACATTCCCACGTTCATAAGCGAACTCAAATACAAACCCAGTTCGATCAAACAACACGATAGACAAAAGTTAGATCATCAGCATGAAATTTGGACCTAAACACGGCCACAAATTCACCCGAACACCGACGCCACGACGATATTCGACCCTCGCCGTCCCCACCTCAGAAACGCCACCACATGAACTCCATTTTCCCCCACATGCGCATGCCTACGATCAATCACTTACGACGAAAATCCCAAGACAGTTCAAGCCGAACCCATTACTAGTAAAAACCCTACTTCGCTCAAATTCGAGAAATTTACAAAATGGAAAAATTCCTAAACATTTTTCCTATAATCTATGATCCACAAACAAGATACGATTAGAATTTCAGATCATAATATTGAATGGATAATTAGTAATTCATCAAAATCACATTTTCAAACTAAAACTAATTTCGCACAAATTACCTAACTAAAAATTCCAAATTTCACATCTAAATTCATCATTTTCTACCATTAATCTAGATGTATAATTCAAACTACAAATTGCCATGATCGGTTTTTAACCCAAATTTGATTTTCACTGTTAATTTTATTTTAAACATGATTTGTTGTATTTAAAAATCCTGAACCTATTTTATAACCTTCAATATACAATTACAAACAGTTTTCCTTCAAATACTTAAGCCTAATATGGATTATATTTATAGATATTGAAATTTTCAGCAAAGCATTCACTGTAACCAACAGAGAACATTTTGAATGTAAATAAACAGGCAAGCTCAATACACATTCATACCAATTCATTTAGATTCAAGAAAAATAATTTTGATACAAGTAAATATCATCACATGCATGGTAATGAAACCATATCAAACTGTTTTTAAAATTGTTTACTCACCTCAAATTATTTTGCAGAACACAGCAGAGCAGTATTTCCAGGTTCTTGAACAATTTGCAGATTTTCACTTTAACTTGCTGAGTTGATTAAAAATGTTGAACCTTCCATTGAATGCAGATTTGAAGTTTGCAGGTTGAAAAATCATTTTTTAAATGCAATTTGAGGCTTTGAAATTTCCAGGTTGCAGATGCATGTTGATTTGAAGATTTTTAATTTGCTTTTGATTCACATTTGAATTGCACAGGATTTGAAATTACAGTATTTGATTTTCTTTTGATTTTAATTTCAAGGTTTTAGAATAATTTCAGGTTTTGGAAATTTGTTTCTGCTTTTGCCATTAACATTTGAAAGAAAGACAAACAAAGGAAAAAAAAGAAAAAAAAAGTTATGTTTATAAAAAAATGAAGACACTTGTTCTCAAATATTAACACTTGTCATTTTATCCACTTAATCTCGTCACAAGTGTTATTAAGGTATGCTAACATATTTACACATGTCATTAAGTATTTGAATTAATTTTTTTTATTTAATCTAAATGTAAATATAAACTAACATTTTAAATTTGCTTTATTAATGAATATTTACATATGTGAATATAAATTAAATCCTTTAAAGAAAATATTAGAAAACTAATTATAATATAAATAAAAATTATACAGGTATTTTTAAAAAAAAATCTAAAACTTATACATATACATTTATAACCATTTAAAATTTTAAACATAATAAAAGAAAACAAAACAAAGCTTGTTTAAATTCCTTTAAAACTATTCTCATTTTAAATACTTTAAAAGAAAAACAAAACAAAACTTTGTTTAAAACCCTTTTAAACTATCCTATTAAAAATAAATAACAATCTTATATTTTGAAAATAAACGAATTAGTCTTTAGATTAATTTTTAAGCAAAGCTTTAAATTATAATTTCATACATACTCAAATTATCAATAGATTTAAATTTCAAAACAATCCAAATTATAACATATACTTATATATATATTACAATTTGCAAATTTAACTTTATTTAAAACAAATGATATTTGCTATTCACAATATATATCAATTATGTATATTATAAACAAAATAAAATTTCATTAGCTTTTGAAAAACAATTCTTACCAATTTTTAAATTGTTAAAAGATATTGATCACACTTACTAGATTAAATATTTGTTATCCTATAAAAGATTAATTTCACCAATTTAAATTAAAATTATAAAGAAAATTTATCAAACCAATTTAATTATTATTACAGATTATTCAATCGATATTGCCCAAAATTCCGGGTCGTTACAATCCTCCCCCTTAAAAGAATTTCGTCTCCGAAATTTAAAAGCAAAGTTAATTTAATAACCCAACAAAGATTTTAATTCAATCAGCAAAGTATTCCTAACAACCAGTAACTAACAACCAAAGCAATCGATCACACAAACAAACTTAACTAATTATCCTGACATACGTCAGAATAAAACTCTAATACTATTTCGAGCTTCCCAAGTAAAAATAACCGGGAGACTCGTTCTTCAAAAGCCAATAAACTAACTACACTACCAAAATCCAGAGCTCCTCTCATCTCTAGATTCATCAATCTGAACAGAACATCAGATTACTCTCAAATCCAGCTCAACATCCAACTCCAACTGAACTACAGATTCAACAACCAATCGATGAATCATACACGTACTCCCTCAGAGATGCGTGAAATATAATGAATTCCAGCTATCCAAACTGGCAATTCAATCTCATAGACAACAGATCTTATCTTATCAGAACACAGATAAGAAATCTCAAATGACATAGCACTAACCAACCAATCTTACTCTATTTCTGCTCTCTTAACCTGAGAAATCTAACAACACTGAAGTCTCCAACTTCGAATTCCAAAACTCCTTATCTCATATCTGTATAACTCGACAGACAATCCAGGGCTGCCAATCTCTTCCTGATCAGCTCAACCTATGCTGATACTTCCAGAAACAACTAGACCAAAGCAAACAGTTCCTGAATTCTATTCAACAGAAAAGAAATCTTCCAAGATCCGTTGAAATCCAGAACACAAACTCTACTACTCAAGAAATAGCAAAAGAACTTGCTTCCTTCCTTGCACAGCTGCTACCTCGCTTCCGCTGCAAAACTCTGATTCGGAAATAGATAAGAATACTGTTGATGAACACGAATACAAACTTATCCACTAAATTCGGAAACTTGTTCATCAAATCTGTATAATCTTAGTGACACATCCGACTCGGTCACACAACCTTACACAGAATCCAATTCAAAAACAAGAAATAACCAATACAAACTCTAAAAATTTCTGAGCTACTACACCAATCTTCCTACTAGGCTAACCACTCAAAATCGCTTCTGGAACCAAACAATATGGAACTCAACTCCAGATGCAGACAATCCTTCTAATTATCCTAGTAGTTCCTGCTACCACATGAGAACCCTCCGTCTCAAACAAAGATAACCTAAGAAAATTCCAAACCAATCGCAAGTCACTTTTGCGATCCAACCTAATTTGAATTCCAAAGAAACTGTCCTTTCTTTACCAATTAGAACAGCTTTAAGCTTCTCCAACCCAGGTCAACTCTTCAAGAAAACATTCACCATCTGCTCGGACTGCTAAAAGAAGAACCACAAGATTCCTGAACCATCGGAGAAGCAACCAACACTGCTGCTTCCAAACTCTACTTCGATGATACTGCAAAGGCATTAGACCTTCTCGTCGGCACACCGAACACTTCGAGCTGAACTGCTACCACAGCTAACCAAAGATTTCTAATCCAAAGGCTCCTCGAAAACCAAAACCATCTACAAACCATACAACAGAACCTTCGAGATGGCAAACAATCCAAAAGAACTCGGGCTCCAAACCAAACATCAACAACATGCTCTCCTTAAGAAATAACAAATGAGATCGTGCCGAAGCGAAGCAGCTCATAGACCTTAGTTTCATATTCCAGAACAGACAACCTCCATACTGAAGATCCAGATAACTTCTACACAGACGAGTCTTACCTGAGGCAGGTAAAGACCACTCTTCGACCACCTCTAAAACTGCTTCAAGGGAAAACGTCTTCGGAAAATATTCAAGGGTACTGCATCTCATCACGCAGTCATCAAGATATCATCACTTATTCCTGCACTACCATCAAATCCAAACCCACGAAAAATTCGCTCACCCAAGCGAAATCCAAACTTACACTTCAAAGATAAATTCCGAATCTTTTTAAAAGATTTCCTTCGGATATAAGAGAAATCCTTACTCCAAACAGCAAATCTCACTCGAGACGGTATTAGGTCTACAGTCTCGACAAATACTTTCAACCTCAAACATATGGACCTCTTCCATTAGTGGTAATCGTGTTACACATACACCACTACTCCATCTACCTTTAAAACTTATGTTGGAAAATCCGAACAAATAATCCAAAAGATCAAGTGTGTGTATATATATATATATATAGTTATATATAAAAATTACAAGTACGCTCTCTCAAGGAAGACACCACTACAGAGCCTAGGTATTCACTCAACCTAACGCTCCCTAAAGAAAGACACACTTCAGAGCTTAGGTATTCGCTCAGCCTAATGCTCTGATACCACAATGTGACGACCCGACTTCCTAACTCCAGGAAATTGCATCATCTTGAAGAAAGAAAGGGATAGAAGAAGTAAAGAAAGAGAGAGAAGAAACGGAACAACATTAGAGAACTCACAGCGGAACGAATAAAATATAACATATCACATAAAATATTACATAGTATCAGATTACATCAGAGTTACACAACTTTACAACACATATAAGACAGTTATAAACATCTGTCTAATTCATACAACTCAAGTATACAAGACAGAGATACAACATACACAGCGGAATCATAATATCTACACGTGGAAGCCTCCTGCTCCATATCTCCTCCAGAATTCGTCAAGCAAACCTGAATCACTTGACTACTCATACATAATATGAGTACCCAAGAGTTTAATAAAATAGAAAATAAACACTCGGGTCAGACAGGTGTCTGGGGTGAGTAAATGGTTTAAAATTGCTTAACTTTAGAAAATCTTTTGAAAAAAAAAGGTATCACGTAAGACTTCCCACACATAAACATGGAAAAGTTTTTACCTTACGCTAACCAAAACATTTGATAGGAAATCCAGTGATATTATAATAGTGTCTAGGGTTTTCAAGTAAATAAAAAATAGCCGAAATTGTTACATCTATTAAATTCACTAGCCACAAAAGTGGGTAATATAATCAAAACCGTAGGGTCTCGTAGGAAGAATGGGCTTCCATCAATGGCAGGGCTACTGGGGTACCGCCCGTCACAGTACGTGTCCTAGATCACCGTACCGAGGAGTACTCCCGCTCCCCTGCAACACAAGGCCGGGACCATTCCTTACTGAACAGTCCCAAACAAGACAACCCCGACGGTTGTCCGGAATTCAACCGCCCCACACAGCCGAATAAAAAGGGACTTCAAGAAAGGAGTAAATCTTGCTCTCCAGTGGGAGCTACCCACGAAGCCTTGCTGCACCTCCCCTGTTTTAGCCATTCCCGGTTGATGAGGCTTGAGGCTGCGATTACCTTTATGGAACACATTTATCTTAGAATGATCATCATCCACCTGACGATGTTCTGAAAGCATTCAATCCATACAAGTTCGTTCCGGGTTCGAACGAAACCGAAGGCACTATCTCGTTGCACTCATATTGGAATCACCCTCAGAGTCAACGACCATAGCCCTTGCACTCTAATCTCCATCTCGAACCTATAAGTACTATTCCGTCAAACTCATTACGGAATCACCCACAGAGTTATACTGACGTATAGCCCTTACACCTCGAGTCTTCACTTGCTCCACTTGGATTCACATCCAACGTTTAATTGTAATCGATGTGGTTTTCGGATATCCAAATATGGAAACCCGATCCCGGTCTCACCGAAACCAAACGCCATTTTAATGTCCAAGTTGTACTTAAGGGTTTTAAACAATTAACTTATATTCAGGATGATATAACACATAGATGAATAACATTATCACAATAGATAATTCATATCAACATTCATCTCACAAAGAAACATATCACAAATATCATAGTCATCCAAATCATCCAGTATCAACCAATCAACCAATATCAACCATCACCCAATATAAACCAATCACCCAATATTAATCATCCAGTATCATTCAACATCCAATATCAGTCATTCAATATTAATCAATCACCCATAGCAGAATTGATTAACTCTTAATCAATTTAATTAATCTCTAATTAAATTAATTACTATCCTTTAATCATTTGGATTATTGATTTATTACAAATCAAATTCATTATCATCTCTTAATGATCTTCCTTAATTAATCTTCTTCGATTAATTATCCTTTAATTACATTCAAGTAGTTATCCTTAAACATATTCAGCAATTAATCTTTAATTGCTATCATTAATTGCAATAATTAATGATCCTTCATTAATTAATTAACTATAATTAATTTCATTAAACCTTAATTAATTACAATTAATTAATCATACTTTATTCAATTATTATTATTAATCAACCTTGATTAATATCATTAATCACATTAATTAATGATCCTTATTAATTTAATAATTACTTTAATTAATTAAATAATTAATTAATCAACTCATTAATCATAATCAGTAATTAACAATTTGTAGTTACTTATCTGAATTAATTAACTTCTTAATTAATCTTTGATTAATTAATCTAATTAATTAATCTTTAATTACTTCATTAAGTGATTATTATTCAATTTACTTTATTAATTAATTACAATTTTAATTAATTACACTTAGTAATTAATCTTGAATTAAACTCATTCATAATTAATTAATCACATTAATTAATTAACTAAATTAACTAAGTAATTAATTCTTAATTACTTACATAAGTAATTATCTCTAATTACTTCCTTTAATAAATCTTAATTATTTTCTTGGTAATAATTAATTCCATCATTAAAGAAAATCTTACTTCATTAACTAAGTAATTACTCCATCGTTAATTAACTTTAAAAAAACAATTATATTAATTAATTCTTTGAATTAAAAATCTCAAATGATTAATCCATTAATCACTTCCAATTAATTACCCCATGAGTAATTTCCATTCTTAATTACTTCCATATGTAATTACCATTCTAATTACATTCAAAAATTAACCATTGATTACTTTATTGAGTAATCACACTTAATTAGTCCATAATCAAGTGATTATTAAAAATTAAATAAATAATTAACTAATTATTTAAAATTAATTAAAATAATTAATTAATTAATTTCTTATATTTCAAAAACCTTAATTAATTAAGAATTCGTTAATCTTAATTAACAAATCATATTTATTAAGTACTCTCAAGTTCATATCAAAATAATTTAATGTTATTTATCTTTATAAATAAGTTTTTTTGAAATAAATCAAACTTTAACAACTTAATCAACTTATCCTATTGGGTTTTCAAAATTATAATAATAACTTTAAAAATAACACATTTTGGAAATCAAATTTGAAATTTTCAAAATACATTAATTTTCTAAGTTAAACTTATTCATTTAAAATAAAATTTGAATAGTTTGTTTTTAAAACATTACTTTATACTGTACTTAAACTTTGATTTAATAATTAAATTCAAACACTCTTCTTAAATTAAAATTCAAACTTTAATTAAGTAAAACTTCTTCAAAGAAATCTTCTCACACGTTTTAAATTTGAAAGTAAATTCAATTTACATTTTAAAGTTTGATTAACTTAATTTTCAAAACAAACAAGTTTAACTTTGAAAATTCCTTTTCTTTTATAAAGCTCAACTTGATATATATATTTTAAAACAAGTTTAACTTGTAAACTTAACCTTTGCATAAAAAACTAAGCTTCAGGTTGGAACAGAAGTTCTTTCAGTCAAACCCGAGTAAAACACTAAAACTACTCGAGATAACCCCGAAGCAACTTGGCCCCCATCTTCTTCGAGTCATCCCCGAGTACAACTCGAACACCTACCCGAGTTTCCCTTCGTCTTCTCCAACATGACTTTCCAGTGCACACAAATTTGCACGGTGCACGTACACCGGTCCCTCCGGCCAACGTTGATCGGTGCGACCATCTCTAACATTCCCACGTTCACAAGCGAACTCAAAAACAAACCCAGTTCGATCAAACAACATGATAGACAAAAGTTAGATCATCAGCACGAAATTTGGACCCAAACGCGGCCACAAATTCACCCGAACGCCGACGCCACGGCGACATTCGACCCTCACCGGCCCCACCTCAGAAATGCCACCACATAAACTCCATTTTCCCCCATATGCGCATTCCTACGATCAATCACTTGCGACGAAAATCCCAAGACAGTTCAAGCCGAACCCATTACCAGTAAAAACCCTACTTCACTCAAATTCGAGAAATTTACAAAATGGAAAAATTCCTAAACATTTTTCCTATAATCTATGATCCACAAACAAGCTACGATTAGAATTTCAGATCATAATATTGAATGGATAATTAGTAATTCATCAAAATCACATTTTCAAACTAAAACTATTTTCGCACAAATTACCTAACTAAAAATTCCAAATTTCACAACTAAATTCATCATTTTCTATCATTAATCTAGATGCATAATTCAAACTACAAATTGCCATGATCGGTTTTTAACCCAAATTTGATTTTCAATGTTAATTTTATTTTAAACATGATTTGTTGTATTTAAAAATCCTGAACCTATTTTATAACCTTCAATATACAATTACAAACAGTTTTCCTTCAAATACTTAAGCCTAATATGGATTATATTTATAGATATTGAAATTTTCAGCAAAGCATTCACTGTAACCAACAGAGAACATTTTGAATGTAAATAAACAGCCAAGCTCAATACACATTCATACCAATTCATTTAGATTCAAGCAAAAGAATTTTGATACAAGTAAATATCATCACATGCATGGTAATGAAACCATATCAAACTGTTTTTAAAATTGTTTACTCACCTTAAATTATTTTGCAGAACACAGTAGAGCAGTATTTCCAGGTTCTTGAAAAATTTGCACGTTTTCACTTTAACTTGCTGAGTTGATTAAAAATGTTGAACCTTTCATTGAATGCAGATTTATAGTTTGCAGATTGAAAAATCATTTTTGAAATGCAATTTGAGGCTTTGAAATTTCCAGGTTGCAGATGCATGTTGATTTGAAGATTTTTAATTTGCTTTTGATTCACATTTGAATTGCATAGGATTTGAAATTACAGTATTTGATTTTCTTTTGATTTTAATTTCAGGGTTTTAGAATAATTTCAGGTTTTGGAAATTTGTTTCTGCTTTTGCCATTAACATTTGAAAGAAAGATAAACAAAGGAAAAAAAAGAAAAATAAGTTATGTTTATAAAAAAAAATGAAGTCACTTGTTCTCAAAGATTAACACTTGTCATTTTATCCACTTAATCTCCTCACAAGTGTTATTAAGGTATGCTAACATGTTTACACATGTCATTAAGTATTTTAATTAATTTTTTTTATTTAATCTAAATGTAAATATAAACTAACATGTTAAATTTGCTTTATTAACGAATATTTACATATGTGAATATAAATTAAATCCTTTAAAGAAAATATTAGAAAACTAATTATAATATAAATAAATATTATATAGGTATTTTAAAAAAAAAATCTAAAACTTATACATATACATTTCTAACCATTTAAAATTTTAAACATAATAAAAGAAAACAAAACAAAGCTTGTTTAAATTCCTTTAAAACTATTCTCATTTTAAATATTTTAAAAGATAAAAAAATTTGTTTAAAACCCTTTTAAACTATCCTATTAAAAATAAATAGCAATCTTATATTTTGAAAATAAACGAATTAGTCTTTAGATTAATTTTTAATCAAAGCTTTAAATTATAATTTCATACATATTCAAATTATCAATAGATTTAAATTTCAAAACAATCCAAATAATAACAAATATATATATATATATATTACAATTTGCAAATTTAACTTTATTTAAAATAAATGATATTTGCTATTCACAATATATATCAATTATGTATATTATAAACAAAATAAAATTTCATTAGCTTTTGAAAAACAATTCTTACCAATTTTTAAATTGTTAAAAGATATTGATCACACTTACTAGATTAAATATTTGTTATCCTATAAAAGATTAATTTCACCAATTTAAATTAAAATTATAAAGAAAATTTATCAAACCAATTTATTTATTATTACAGATTATTAAATCGATATTGCCCAAAATTCCAGGTCGTTACAAAGACACTATCCCAAAGGCAACAAACCGTAGTGGTGAAGGTCCGGAAGCTCAGTACTGGACACCACTAACTGGCAGAACGTGTCACAACTCTTGAAAAGGAATCCGAAAAGTGGTAACGTGAGTCCCATAACTACTCGTTCGCACTAAACGGTTTACTATCTGTTAGTTAATTTCACACTCAAAGTGTAACAACCCAGATATTTAACGGTATTAATTAAGTTAATTAACTTAATTTGTGTGAAATTTAAATAAAATAAAATAAATTGAAATGTAAATTTGAAATTGGGAATGCGTCCAGTTAAACATAGCAACCTGTAAATTTTCGTCCAAAAATATGAAAGTTTATTTCATACGTAAATTCACTTCAATTTAACCAGTTAAAAAGCGATGAAAATAAAATATTTTCGAAACCTAAATATATTTACATAGAAAAATTCTAAAACATCTTCTGAGCAAACCGTCAGTTTGTCATTTTTTCAACTTCGGACTTCTTTATCTCCGTCGATCTTAATTTACTGCGTTTTTCTTGCATTTTTCGCTAGTTGAAAATTCAAATTTTTTATAATTCGATTGAATCACTGATATATGCATACCGTATTAACCGCCTCATCGCGGTGCTCACCATGGTATATTCACTTCTGTTTTACGGTGTTCGGTTCGCGGCGAAACTGCGTAACGGTCTAATGTCGGTATCCGTTTAACTTTCCTATGTCCATTCAGTTTGCCCAACGATAGGATTTCTACAATCATTTATCTTTAATAATTTGCATGAATTCAAATGTAACTTTCACGGCTCCCTATATTCAAATTTCGTTGTTAACGTTCTGTACTATTTATTTTCGTAGTGGTTCTATTGAAAATTTTATATATTAATAACAATCTCATATTTGAGAAACCTGTTCATCTCCTCCCCTGTTCACGTTCTCTCTGCCATATTTCACCACTCTTTCCATGCTATTCTCTTTTCTCTTAATTTCTCTACCCAGATCCATGCTTTACTCAAATAAAACACCTCACTCGCCCGACCACCGTGCCTTCCCATCTTCGCCACGCAACGGAGGCCAGCCGACTTTCGCCTCTCACCTCCTCGCCACACCATCAGACCTCACCGCTAAAGTGTCGCAATACTCCACCGAAGTCAGAACGACCCAATAACCAACCTGACTCGACCCCACACCATCCATGGCCGCTGCCATGCGGACACGCCACTCCCCTTCACTCAATCCAGATGCAACCTACCTTGCTCGCCTCGACACAGCCACCACCTCATGTGAATAACTAGCAGCCCTCTTCCCATTCGTCGGCCTCCTACAACATCATCAGCTCCACCTTCTCTTCGTTCAAAGCCGCAACCTTCTTCCTCATCTTCTTCTATGTATTGAGTGTAAGCAATATGTTATATTTATGGTAAGTTTGTATATACAGTTTGTATATTTACAAGTTAAAATACGGGTTATTATACAGTGTAAGTAGGTGTTATAAAATCTACAGTTGCAAGTTATAAAGAAGAGAAGAATTTTTTTTACAATCTGATAGTTTATTATATTTATAGACTTTAAATTATTGGATCTGTAAAAGCATACATAGTTAAATAAAAGTCAAGGCCTGTTTTATGGTATACGCATAGCATAAGTCATGACCTGTTTATATAACATTTACCCTTTCATGTATTGGATCTGTAAAAAAAAAAGAAAAGAGGCAGTATATATAAACATGTATATAAGTAGTGTTTGTAAAGTTTTGATAAATTAGTATACAATGTTGCCCGTGTTAATGTATATAAGCTGTCTGCACGACATATGTTGTGCTAGTTATATATGAGTTAGTTTATAATTCGTTTATCTGTTATATGTATTCTATATTGCGTATTGTCAACAGTATTTAAAACATTTTAATTTTATAAGAAATATCGATTTTAAATTATTTATAGTAATAATGTAAGGTTGCGTATTGATGCAGCTTTCTTCTACCACTTGCCTGGTCGTGCTATAACAATATTGATTGTTAAAAATGTATATTATATATATAGCTGTAAAAGTATTTTTTGTTTGCTAGTGCTATGAAGTAGATAAAAATACATAACTTGTAATTTGTATAAGCATACGGTGATATTTTTCAAATTTTATGAAGTATAGTATTTTATGGTTATTGATTTTAATTATAACAAGTTTGTTGTTGTGTATATATATAAAGTGATATTTTAAAATATCTACATAAGCATTATCTCGAATATATTATGTATATATTTTGTATATGTGTTTAAATTTAAAACAACGATTTTTAAATACACGTATATATTTTAAAATTTAATATTGTCGAATGTAGGATATGATTTTTATACCAGTTCACTTTTATCAAAGTATTTTCATAAATCCTATTCTGTTCTGGTTTGATTTCGGCAATTCATATTTAACAGCTTTGCTCGTAAATTCGTGCCAATCTAGTTTATTTCGGTAGTCGTGGTTGCGATTCGTGACTCGACTTCGTTGTCTATTCATCTCTCTAGCCTCGAAAGGTGGGCAACCACTCACGGTTAATATTCCTTTATTTATTAAATTTGATTTCAATTGAAACGACAATTGAAATATACTGCTGTAGTTATTTACACTGTTTTTATGTTATTACCTATATCAGTTCACCTGTGATATCTGACACCCTTATCTGTAAATTATACGATGATAATCCCGTTTGGTTGATGATTGATTGATTGATTGCTGTTTATGTTGGAAGTTAAATTGTAATGTATAAAGTGATAAATTTGATGCAATTGAATCTGACGTAGGATAGTTAAAAATTGAAATCGACTTATGTATTGAATTTGATTTGTTAAAATTGTATAATATGACCCATTAAATATTTAATTATTTGACACGTAGAAAATGGTTAATTACCCTTGAACCATTGAATTTATGTTGTATTGATTGATGAAGTATGAAATTGAATAATTGATGTCAAATGTAGAATTGCATAGAATAATTAGCGTAATAATCTTTAATCTACATGAATGATAGTGTAGATTCCAAAAATAATTATATTAATTTGCACAAACAACAATGTGAATTAATACGACTATTTCGGGATTATTTAATTGAATTAATTATTGGATTGTTATTGATGTTTGTCATTGCTTGTTTATTTACTTTGACACCATTCCAGTTATCACACTGCAAGTTCCCTTTGCTATGTTTGATTTGTGAATTGAAATTGAATCACGTTGAAATGATAAATACCCAAAATGAACTTGACTTAGGGTAGAGAACTAAACAAACCTGATTGGTCAATAATTTGATTTGAAATAAAATAAAGATTTTATTTGAATAATAAAATTTTGAAACAAAATTGGAACGTAAATTTTGATAAAAGGAAAACGTAATATTGAAATCCGAAACAAAATGTTAATGTTATAGGAAGATGAATGAAATGTTGATTTATAAATTCTAATTGTAATTGAATTAGATTTGGTTTTGGAACATATTAAACGACCAAGAGGTGTAATAATTACGAAAGTTATTAAAGAAACTGGATTCGGTTATGGACATACTCTCTGTCTAAACCGAAAACCACTTTAATAACTATACGCGGAGTATGATCCAGAATGAAGTGGTTGGAGTGATGTACGTGATGACTTAAGAAAGAGAATGATAATTGATAGCCTTTACGCTTGTGTCAAATTGGAAATGACTAAAACAGGAGTCGTGCCGGACCAAACGGGGTTAGCCACCTCGAGCGAACACACTTCTTCGTAAACTCCTCATTACTTGTTATTGATTGGTGCACCCTCGTACTTTTGGGAGTGTTGTTTCGCGGTGTTGCGATCGTTGCGGCGATGCGTTTTCACCAGTTCGGTTCAGGAAAACGGCAGTTTCACTATCTTGGGTATTGCTTCATGTGCTTTGTCATACTTGTATCCCTATATACGCGACCACTACGAATTTATTTTGTGTTATACATATGGAGTACTCCCTGATATCCCACTAGTTTACGGTGGAGTTTACAGTGCTATATAGACTATAACGCTTATATAAAATGTGTTAAGGGGAATAATGGTAGCGCCTTAACACTATTTTGATATTTTATATTACTGATAGACACTATCTATTTAGCGTATATTACTACATAGTTGATAGTTTAACGGATCCTTAGAGGATGGTTATTCCAACATCCTTTGAGTTACTTATATTTCAATTATTTTTTCACTTGAGTTGAATTTATTGATATAAGAATGTTAATCGTGACTCGAGTGTTTTGTATTTTGCTTTACGCCCGGGTCAGACTGAGTGGTTCAGCTTTTGAGACTCACCTTTGGAGTTGGAGCTTCGCTTGGTGATCCAGCTATCTATCCATATTTCAGATATTCAGTTGATTCCAGTGATGTATTCTGATATTTGACTATTGTATTCGAGACTTCTGTTGTAACTTATTTAACTCTGTAATATATATAGTAGCTTCATGAACTACTATCTTTTGCTTCCGCTGCATATTATTACTCTGCGTCTGTGATCTGTGATTATTTATTTACTGTATATGTTCAGTTTTACCAAATTTAAAATTAACAGTTCGATATTTTGAATTATTCAAGTCCGACATGTACGGATGCGAATAGTCAAAAATAGCGGTCTTTACAGTTGGTATCAGAGCTTTTGGTAGCTCTAGGCAAAACTTAGCATATATGGTAAATGTATTTACAGAATTACTCCCACTCGAGTTTCAATCTCTTCATTTTGACTCGATTCCTTTGAATTTTGGAACGTTCTTCTCGGTTCTGAAATTCATTCGTGTCCTTCACTATTCGTCTTCTTTCAATCCTGGAGCATCCCATAACTCTACTTCGAATGACCCTTATAATGAATTGGCGGTCCCGCAAATCTCAAATTGATTTGAAAAAGGGGTTCACAATAGCATCGATTTATCGACGATTTCTGTATCCTCGGTTTACGATGCTATCTATCTCCCGCTATGACTGAATTCTATTTCTTGAGATCGAACGTTAATTCGCCTCGGAATTCTACATCGATCTTATTTTTGAACTCACGGTCGACCCATTTAAGTTTTCCCGTGAATTAAATAAGTTTATCCATCTCCCGATTCTATTAATTGAATTATCTTATCTTCAGTTTCGAACCTATTATCGAATCAAAATTCTCATTGATTTGATTTCCATCAAATTTGAATCTCTATCCTCATTTGAAATCCATTCTTGTATCGTCGAGCGAGGAAGTGTATTTGTAAATTAGTATTAAAAATGTTTTATATATTGTGTTGTTTGAGTTATTGATGTTGTTTTGGGTTTTCGATCGATTCGCCTGATCAACGCTATCGATGGGATTTCCAAAACACTTGAGTAGAACAAACTGACACAATATTGTTTTCTAATTTGATAAATAAGATAATTTTGACTGATAATATTATATAAGTATAAATTATTCTGAAATTAAAATGTTAATAAATCTGTTGTCCGAAATATGAAAATTTAATTTTCATTTATTGTTTTATAAGCCATTGACTATTTTATAATACAAATAAATGAATTTATAAAAACTTGGTTGTAATTTGATTTGGAATTTGAAATGTATTTAAAACAACAATTTGAGAATTTTAATTTCTGGTGATTTCAAACTTTGATCTGAAAGTTTTAAAGTGTATAGTTTTCATATTTTCAAATAGAAATCATTTCAAGAAATTTTAAAATGTTTAAATCAGCGCTCTCCTATTTTGTCGTTGGAAAATAATTTCGGTGATGACGGCCGCATCATCGGCATTCATTTCGAGTTTCGAAGTGGAGAGACTATTCTGTAGCGTTGCTACGGTTTGTTGAGAAAAATAATCTGATTTGAATTCCTAAACTTGACTCGACTTATAATACATATTAAAATTTTAAATTTGTTTTGATATATTATGTATGAATGTGTATATATATATTCATTTTATCTCTAAATTGTTTGAAGTTAATCGGAAATTTAATTCTAAAAATTTGGGTAAAAGATGATTTCAATTATAAATGAAACCAAATTTTGAATTAATATTTAAACTTGAGAGAATTGAATTAGGAATTTTATTTGGATGATACTCAATTGCATTATATATATAACTTACCTAAATTTTCAAAAGTTATTTATGTAATTGAATATTGTACAATATAAATGATATCAAAGGAATTTTTAAATAAACTTGAGTAGTTATAAGAAGTGTAAATATGCTTAATATATATGGGTTAGGATATATTAAGTACAATAAATTTAATAATAATTTGGACTAAAGAAGAATTAAATTTGTCTAATAAAGCATGATTATAATAAATGACTATTCAAATTTATGATCTTTGAAATTGTTAGTTTAAGAAAATTGGATAGTATACAATATAAAATGTCTTTATAAATAAAAATTTGAGTGCGTAATATAAATGTTTTACCCTTAAGTTTTTAATTATAAAATGTTTATGAAGATAATTAGAATAAAAAGTAATAGAATAATAAATGAGATAAATAAAATAAAATTTTATTTTGAAGAAATCTTTTGGTATCAAATATTAATAAATTGAATCAAATCAACTTATTGAAATACCTTTAATTTTAAATCAAATATTGAGTATTAATTAAGGAAAATTGAAATTTATATGGCTTGAATTAATTTTTTTACTCTGTTTTAAATCTATTTTCTTTCTCGTTGTTTCTATTCTCCTACCTCCTTCCTTTTCGAGGACGAAAAGTTTTGAGTGGGGGAGAGTGCAACAACCCGGATATTTAACGGTTTTAATTAAGTTAATTAACTGAATTTGTTTGAAATTTAAATATAAAAAAATTGAAATATAAATTTGATATTTGGAATGCGTCCAGTTAAACATAGAAACCTGTAAATTTTCGTCCGAAAAGTTTATTTCATGCGTAAATTCACTTCATTTTAACCAGTTAAAAAGCGATGAAAATAAAATTTTTTCGAAACCTAAATATTTTTAAATAGAAAAATTCTAAACCATCTTCTGAGCAAGCCATCGGTTTGTCGTTTTTCCAAATTCGGACTTCTTTAGCTCCGTCGATCTTAATTTACTGCGTTTTTCTTTCATTTTTCGCTAGTTGAAAATTCAAAATTTTTATAATTCGATCGAATCACTGATACATGTATACCATTCTAACTGTCTCATCGCCGTGGTCACCATGGTATATTCACTTCTGTGTTACGGTGTTCGGTTCGCGGCGAAACTGCGTGACAGTCTAATGTCGGTATCCGTTTAACTTTCCTATGTCCATTCAGTTTCTCCAACGATAGGATTTCTACAGTCATTTGTCTTTAATAATTGGTATGAATTCAAGTGTAACTTTCACGGTTCCCTATATTCAAATTTCGTTGTTAACGTTATGTACTCTTTATTTTCGTAGTGGTTCTGTTGAAATTTTTATATATTAATAACAATCTCATATTTGAGAAACCTGTTCATCTCCTCCCCTATTCACGTTCTCTCTGCCACATTTCACCACCCTTTCCATGATATTCTCTTTTCATTTAATTTATCTACCCAGATCCATCCTTTACTCAAATAAAACCCCTCACTTGCCCGACCACCGTGCCTTCCCATCTTCGCCACGCAACGGAGGCCAGCCCACTTTCGCCTCCACCTGCTTATCTCGGCCGAGCCCTCACCCTCACCTCCTCGCCACACCATCAGACCTCATCGCTACCGACGTAAGTGTCGCAATACTCCACCGAAGTCAGACTGACCCAATAACAACCGGACTCGACCCCACACCATCCATGGCCGCTGCCATGTGGACACGCCACTCCCCTCCACTCAATCCAGACGCAACCTACCTTGCTTGCCTCGACACAACCACCACCTCATGTGAATAGCTAGCAGCCCTCTTCCCATTCGCTGGACTCCTACAACATCATCAGCTTCACCTTCTCTTCGTTCAAAGCCGCAACCTTCTTCCTCATCTTCTTCTATGTATTGAGTGTAAGCAATATGTTATATTTATGGTAAGTTTGTATATACAGTTTGTATATTTCGAAGTTAATATACGTGTTATTATACAGTGTAAGTAGGTGTTATAAAATCTATAGTTGCAAGTTATAAAGAAGAGAAGAATTTTTTTTACAATTTGATAGTTTATTATATTTATAGACTTTAAATTATTGGATCTGTAAAAGCATACATGGTTATATGTAAGTCAAGGCCTGTTTTACAGTTTATGCATAGTATAAGTCATGACCTGTTTATATAACGTTTACCCTTTCATGTATTGGATCTGTAAAAGAAAGAGATAAAAAAAGGAGGCAGTATATATAAACATGTATATAAGTAGTGTTTGTAAAGTTTTGATAAATTGGTATACAATGTTGTCCGTGTTAATGTATATAAGCTGCTTGCACGACATATGTTGTGCTAGTTATATATGAGTTAGTTTATAATTCGTCTATCTGTTATATGTATCCTATATTTAAAACATTTTAATTTTATAAGAAATATCGATTTTAAATTATTTATAGTAATAATTAAGGTTGCGTATTGATGCGGCTTTCTTCTACCACTTGCCTGGTCGTGCTATAACAATATTGATTGTTAAAAATGTATATTATATATATAGCTGTAAAAGTTATTTTTGTTTGCTAGTGCTATGAAGTAGATAAAAATACATAACTTGTAATTTGTATAAGCATACGGTGATATTTTTCAAATTTTATTAAGTATAGTATTTTATGGTTATTGATTTTAATTATAATAAGTTTGTTGTTGTATATATATATATATATATATATATATATATAAAGTGATATTTTAAAATATCTACATAAGCATTATTTCGAATATATTATGTATATATTTTGTATATGTGTTTAAATTTAAAACAACGATTTTTAAATACACTTATATATTTTAAAATTTAATATTGTCGAATGTGGGATATGATTTTTATACCAGTTCACTTTTATCAAAGTATTTTCATAAATCCTATTCTGTTCTGATTTGATTTCGGTAATTCATATTTAACAGCTTTGCTCGTCAATTCGTGCCAATCTAGTTTATTTCGGTAGTCGTGGTTGCGATTCATGACTCGACTTCGTTGTCTATTCATCTCTCTAGCCTCGAAAGGTGAGCAACCACTCACGATTAATATTCTTTTATTTATTGAATTTGATTTCAATTGAAACGACAATTGAAATATACTGCTGTAGTTATTTACATTGTTTTTATGTTATTACCTGTATCAGTTCACCTGTGATATCTGACACCCTTATCTGTAAATTATACGATGATAATCCCGTTTGGTTGATAATTGATTGATTGATTGCTGTTTATATTGGACGTTAAATTGTAATGTATAAAGTGATAAATTTGATGCAATCGAATCTGACGTAGGATAGTTAAAAATTGGAATCGACATATGTATTGAATTTGATTAGTTAAATTTGTATAATATGACCTCTTAAATGTTTAATTATTTGACACGTAGAAAATGGTTAATTACCCTTGAACCGTTGAATTTATGTTATATTGATTGATGAAGTATGAAATTGAATAATTGATGTCAAATGTAGAATTGCATAGAATAATTAGTGTAATAATCTTTAACCTACATGAATGATAGTGTAGATTCTATAAATAATTATATTAATTCGCACAAACAACAATGTGAATTAATACGACTATTTCGGGGTTATTTAATTGAATTAATTATTGAATTGTTATTGATGTTTGTTATTGCTTATTTATTTACTTTGACACAATCCCAGTTATCACACTGCAAGTTCCCTTCGATATGTTTGATTTGTGAATTGAAATGGAATCGGGTTGAAATGATAAATACCCAAAATGAACTTGACTTAGGGTAGAGAACTAAATAAACCCGATTGGTCAATAATTTGATTTGAAAAAAAAAGATTTTATTTGAATAATAAGGTTTTGAAATAAAATTGGAACGTAAATTTTGATAAAAGGAAAATGTAATATTGAAATCCGAAACAAAATGTTAATGTAATAACTGATGAAAGAACTTTGTTTTGAAAAGAATCATTTAACAATTAAATTTGAAATTATTCATTGAATTAAGTTTGAAATGATTTAATAATTAAGGTTGAATTTATAATCAAGTTTTGAAATTATTAAGTTTCGAAATTATTAATTAAGTTTGAAATTATTTAATAATTAATAGGATTGAATTATTTGATAATTAAATAAAAATTGGATTCTTTGATAAGAGAAATTGAACATTTGAATTGGAACTTCATTAATAAATGAAATTGGGTTTCTTTATTTATTAAGTTTCAGGAAATTATTTAAGTAAGTTAATAAGTGAAATTGAACTTCTTGATTATGTGAAATTTAGTTTCTTTATTAATGGAGTTTGAAATTTGTAACTAAGTAAAGAAATAAGTGAAATTGAATTTCTTTAACAAGGGGTAAAAATGCGATTTATTGAAATTAATGAAAGTCTTGGAATTTAAAGAATTTGATTTGACGAATTAAATTTAATTCAATTTGTAGGTTTTGGAATAATGGAATTGAACTTAAGTAATTGATTTAATGAATTAGAATTTACATAGAAATCGTTTTGAATAACAATTTAACTTAACGAATATTGAATGAAATCGATCAATGAATTTAAATTGATTAGAATGTTAAATTAAATTAAGTTAAATGATTTCGAAATGAAATTTATATATGAACTTGAATCAATATTTGAATTGTTTAAATAAAATTTGAAATTGAATAACAAGATTTCGAAATGGTAATTTGAAGTTTTGGAATGCAAATCATGGGAATTGTTATAGGAAGACGAATGAAATGTTGATTTATAAATTCTAATTGAAATTGAATTAGATTTGGTTTTGGAACATATTAAACGACCAATAGGTGTAATAATTACGAAAGTTATTAAAGAAACCAGATTCGGTTATGGACATACTCTCTGTCTAAACCGAAAACCACTTTAATAACTATACGCGGAGTGTGATCCAGAATGAAGTGGTTGGAGTGATGTACGTGATGACTGAAGAAAGAGAACGATAATGGATAGCCTTGACACTTGTGTCAAATTGGAAATGACTAAAACAGGAGTCGTGCCGGGCCAAATGGGATTAGCCACCTCGAGCGAACACACTTCTTCGTAAACTCCTCATTACTTGTTATTGATTGGTGCACCCTCGTACTTTTGGGAGTGTTGTTTCGCGGTGTTGCAATCGTTGTGGCGATGCGTTTTCACCAGTTCGGATCAGGCAAACGGCAGTTTCACTACCTTGGGTATTGCCTCATGTGCCTTGTCATACTTGTATCCCTATATACGCGACCACTACGAATTTATTTTGTGTTATACCTATGGAGTATTCCCTGATATCCCACTAGTTTACGATGGAGTTTACAGTGCTATATATACTATAACGCTTATATAAAATGTGTTAAGGGGGATAATCGTAATGCCTTAACACTATTTTGATATTTTATATTACTGATAGACACTATCTATTTAGCATATTACTACATAGTAGATAGTTTAACGGGTCCTTAGAGGATGGTTATTCCAACGTCCTTTGAGTTACTTGTATTTCAATTGTTATTTCACTTGAGTTGGATTTATTGATATAAGAATGTTAATCCTGACTCGAGTGTTTTGTATTTTGCTTTACGCTCGGGTCAGACTGAGTGGTTCAGCTTTTGAGACTCACCTTTGGAGTTGGAGCTTCGCCTGGTGATCCAGCTATCTATCTAGCTTTCAGATATTCAGTTGATTCCAGTGATGTATTCTGATATTTGACTATTGTATTCGAGACTTCTGTTGTAACTTATTTAACTCTGTTATATATATATATATAGTAGCTTCATGAACTACTATCTTTTGCTTCCACTGCATATTATTACTCTGTGTCTGTGATCTGTGATTATTTATTTACTGTATATGTTCAGTTTTTCCAAATTTAAAATTAACAATTCGGTATTTTGAATTATTCAAGTCCGACATGTACGGATGTGAATAGTCAAAAATAGTGGGTCGTTACACAAAGCAATGCAAATTTTACCTCATCTCATTGGTAAACCAGACCAAAAGGTCAAAACATTCAAACGAATAGATTGGGAATTAACTGAGAAGATGAACGCATGTGTTCATTGCACGCTTTTTATCTAATCGTTTAATTCTTCTCCCACTTCGCCTGGAGTGCGAAATCGTTTGTGTTTTAAATAGAATTTATAAATTGGAGAAACGAGCTTTTAGTGCAATTTAGAAGATTATTTTATAAAAACCTGTGGATGAAGTCAAAAAGGAATCATCAAGGTCAAATATGCATAAACAACTAATTGGAATCAACATGAATTGATAAAAGTTGGAATCACAAACAAGTAGGCATACTAGGCAAAATTGAAGCAGGTCAGTCGACTGGCCTTCTGCAGTCAGTCGACTGAACCATAACCCGAGAGTTTTCAAACTCTGCAGTCAGTCGACTGACTGCAGAGGGTCAGTCGACTGGCTGTAGCTGGAATAGTTTTTCAGCCTATCAAATGGAGGAGCAAACTCAACCCATTTGCAACCAGTCGAGCAATAGGCTTAAGGGGCTTTTGCCAATCGATAACCCAGCACCATTGACTCTCTGATTCACCACCAAAAACATGTTCAACATCGAAGTTATGATTTTCAAAGATTTGACTTGAAAACTCTAAAACTTGCTACATTCATAAAACCAATCCAAATCAAAAGCAATTACACATGGAAAAGTGTTAGGAATTCATACCTAACAATCAAAGATAGTTAGGACATATATGTGAGAAAAAAAATCTCACCTTTAACCCAAAACAAAGAAGAAGGAGCTCAATTACAAGGAGAAGACCAACCAATCTCCACTTCAA
Organism: Allium cepa; assembly: GCA_030765085.1. NCBI lineage: Eukaryota > Viridiplantae > Streptophyta > Magnoliopsida > Asparagales > Amaryllidaceae > Allium > Allium cepa. Next base: position 836,396,763 of record CM060941.1, read on the forward strand.
CTCAACAAGCTTCAATCTAAGATCAAAATAAGTATTTCCTAAGTTAGGTTTAGGAAAATTTCTGAAATAGAAGAGGAAAAGAGTTGGAGAAGATGAAGAGGAGGCTTACCAATAGCTTCACCTTGATTTTGGAGCAAGAATTCAAGTTTGCAAAAAAGAACTAGGGGTTGAAATTTCTGATTCTTCTTCCTTTTTCCCATTTTCAGTTTTAGCTTAAGTTTAGAAGTGAAAATGAGTGAATGGAAGGAGAGGGGACTGAGTTAGGTTATTTAGTTAGCTAATGGGCTGAACCCAAACCCAAAACCTAATTAGAAAAGGTAGCAAAACTCGACTTACTCCGAACATATCAAAGTTTATACTTAAAAAGATCGCAATCGCCATTTTGGACTCAATGTAGGTTGTTTCGAGCCCCAATTTGGCCATTTTCAAAAAGTAACATTTCGGACCCAAAAATCCGACTAACGACGCTATATTTAAATAAAACACTTAAATATATAATCATTAAATATGCAGGTTTTTACAGATCTTCTCTCCTTACAAAATTGCGTCCTTGCAATTCCTTGAGACGATATTTGTAACATCTACATACATACAATATTCAAAAGAAATAAGATAGAGATAAAAAGATATTCTCACCACTACCAAGCAAAGATAGAAAACCCAGATAAGATCGCTCGATAAACTCTCTAGTTTCCCAAGTACAGTCATTGGGGTTAACGGACCATTGAACTTTAACGAGCGGCACGTCCTTGTTTCGCAGGTGTCGCATATCCGTGTCAAGTACGCGAATAGTCTGTTGTACAACAGATAAGTCCGGCGAGACATCAAGCTCTAGCAAATCTGGAGAATCGATAACAGAATCCGACTCCAGAAGACACTTCTGAAGTTGAGAGTCGTGAAACACGTCATGAATGCCTGATAAATGAGCTGGAAGTGAAACTCTATAAGCCACAGGGCCAACACGTTCAGTAATAGAAAATGGTCCTATAAAGCGAGGAGTCAATTTTCCAGTCGTACTGAAAACGCATAACCCCCTTCAAAGGAGAAACACGAATAAAGACAAGATCTCCAATCGAGAACTCGAGAGGCTTCCTACGGTTGTCCGCGTAGGATTTCTGGCGGCTCTGTGCCTCTTTCATTCTCAACCGAATAAGATCAATCTTCTCAGAAGAGTCACGAACAAAATATGGACCAAGAATAAGCTTCTCCCCAGATTCCAACCAACAAGAAGGTGATCGACATAGCCTTCTGTATAAGGTTACGAAAGGAGCCATACCGATACTGGACTAAAAACTATTATTATAGGAGAACTCTACCAGAGGTAGATGATCCTCCCAACTACCGCCAAAATCAAAAATACAGATACGGAGGAGATCTTCCAAGATACGATTCACCCGTTCAGTCTGTCCGTCAGACTACGGATGATAAGCTGTGCTAAAATTATGCTTTGTTCCCAAAGCTTGCTGAAGACTCTGCCAAAAAAGACTTGTGAATAAAGGATCATGGTCACTCACAATAGAACTAGGAACACCGTGAAGTCTCACGATTTCCTTGATATATAAATTAGCCAAATGCGAAGCAGTCCTATTAGACTTAATAGGAATAAAATGAGCAGACTTAGTGAGGCGATCAAAAATAACCCAGATGCTAGAATGGCCCGATATCGAACGAGGTAGGTCGTCAATGAAATCCATAGAAATCTGATCCCATTTCCACAACGGAATCTCTAGAGGCTGAAGAAGACCCGAAGGACGCTGATGTTCGGCCTTAATTCATTGACAAGTTATGCAATTACTCACATAACTCGCCACATCGTGCTTCATGCCTTCCCAATAATAAAGACGACGCATATTGGCATACATCTTACTACTATCAGGATGGATGGTATACTTAGAACGGTGACAGTCATTAAGAATGTCATGCCTAAGTGCAAAATCAGAAGGCACAAAAAGACGGTTCTTCTTGCGAAGACACCCAAGAGAATCAATGCTGAAATCAAGTAACGCCTCATCACAGGATCCAGACTCACAAAGCTGAATAAGATGCAACAAATCAGGATCACGTCGTTGAGCATCGACAATACGATCCAATAAAATGGGTCGAGCTCCCAAACTAAATAGTAGAATAGGAGAATCTGAAGATGAACCTTTATCACGAATTTCACAAAAACATAAAGTCTCAAGAATATCTCATTCGGCAAGCATCATACAAACAACAGCCGAATGTTTGCGACTAAGCGCATCAGCAACACGATTACCCTTACCAGGGGTATACATGATATCAAAGTCATAGGAAGCAAGATACTCAAGCCAACGCTGTTGTCTCATATTGAGTTCCTTCTGAGTGAACAAATACTTCAAGGATTTATGATCGGTATAGAGAATGAAGCGTTCGTCCAATAAATAGTGTCGCCAAATCTTCAAGGCAAAGACAATGGAGGCTAACTCAAGATCATGAGTGGCATAGCGAGCTTCATTCGGACGCAGTTGCCTAGAAGCATAAGCAACTACCCGATCCTTCTGCATAAGAACAGCACCGAGACCACTACTACAAGCATCGGTGTAGACAACAAGATCATGATTCCCTTCGGGAACCACCAAAATAGGATCATTAGTGAGAAGTTCCTTTAATGTCAGAAAGGAAGCTTCACACTTGTCAGACCAAATATAACGAATGCCTTTTCAAGTAAGGCTGGTGAGAGGAAGCACAACACGGGAAAAATCCTTAATGAACCGACGGTAATAACCCGCAAATCCAAGTAAACTACGAATCTCATGTACATTCTCAGGCCTCTTCCAACTTTGGATGGCTTCGATCTTTGAGGGATCGACTGAAATGCCGTCGGAAGATACAACATGGCCTAAGAACTTAACCCTATTCTCTCAAAAATGGCACTTGGAGAATTTGGCTCTAAGCAGATGGTGACGAAGAGTACTCAAGACAATTCTCAAGTGATCAGCATGCTCATCTTCAGACATAGAATAAATAAGGATGTCATCAATGAACACAAGGACGAACTTATCGAGATATTCCCGGAATACTCGATTCATGAGATCGACAAAGAAAGCAGGAGCGTTCATCAAACCGAACGGCATAACGAGCCACTCAAAAGAACAATAACGAGTGTGGAAAGCGGTAAGAGGTATACTATCCTCCGCGACTCGTAACTGATGAAAACCTGTGGCAAGGTCAAGCTGAGAAAAGACCTTAGAACCACTCAATAAATCAAACATATCATCGATCCTAGGTAATGGATACCTATTCTTGATGGTTAACTCGTTAAGCTAGCGATAGTCAATGCAAAGCCTACCATCGGACTTCTTCACGAAGACGACCGCGGATCCCCATGGAGAAAAACTGGACTGAATCAACTGCTTGGACTCAAGCTTTAAAAGCTGCTTCTTGAGTTCCTCATTTTCCTTAGTAGACATCCTCATGGGAGGACGACTAACTGGCTGCACACCTGGAATGAGATCAATGCGGAACTCAATTGCCCGCTTGGGTGGCAAACCCAAAACAGGCTCGAAAACATCAGAAAAGTCACAAGCAATAGGAATACGAGATATATCATCATCATCTCGAGAATCAAAAGAATATAAATCCATTTCGGAATTATCCACATTCGAAGATCAAGTGATAGATGAGTAAATGAATCTGGATGTCGAAGATATAAAATCCTCTCAGAACAAATAATCCTGGCATCGTATCTCACTAGCCAGTCCATTACCAAAATCATATCAAATCCCAGACAAGAAATAACGTGCAGATTCGTACGAAAAGAAAAGCCACATAAAAAAATATCAATATCATCACAAAGCATGCTAAGGGTCGCGGATCCCCCAATAGGATTCACAATCCTTAAAGAAGTAACCATACAAGAAGCATGCTAAGGGTCGCGGATCCCCTAATAGGATTTATAAATTGGAGAAATGAGCTTTTAATGCAATTTAGAAGATTATTTTATAAAAACCCGTGGATGAAGTCAAAAAGGAATCATCAGGGTCAAATATGCATAAACAACTAATTGGAATCAACATGAATTGATAAAAGTTGGAATCACAAACAAATAGGCATACTAGGCAAAATTGAAGCAGGTCAGTCGACTGGCCTTCTGCAGTCAGTCGACTGAACCATAACCCGAGAGTTTTTAAACTCTACAGTCAGTCGATTGACTGCAGGGGGTCAGTCGACTGGCTATAGCTGGAATGCTTTTCCAGCCTATCAAATGGAGGAGCAAACTCACCCCATTTGCAACCGGTCGAGCAATGGGCTTAAAGGGCTTTTTCCAATTGATAACCCAACACCATTGACTGTCTGATTCACCACCAAAAACATGTTCAACATAAAAGTTATGATTTTCAAAGATTTGACTTCAAAACTCTAAAACTTGCAACATTCATAAAACCAATCCAAATCAAAAGCAATTACATATGGAAAAGTGTTAGAAATTCATACCTAACAATCAAAGATATTTAGGAAATAGATGTGAGATAAAAATCTCACCTTTAACCCAAAACAAAGAAGAAGGAGCTCAATTACAAGGAGAAGACCAACCAATCTCCACTTCAACTCAACAAGCTTCCATCTAAGATCAAAATAAGTATTTCCTAAGTTAGGTTTAGGAAAATTTCCGAAATTGAAGAGGAAAAGAGTTGGAGAAGATGAAGAGGAGGCTTACCAATAGCTTTACCTTGATTTTGGAGCAAGAATTCAAGTTTGCAAAGAAGAACTAGGGCTTGGAATTTCTAGTTCCTTTTCTTTTCCCCCATTTTCAGTTTTAGCTTGAGTTTAGAAGTGAAAATGAGTAAATGGAAGGAGAGGGGACTGAGTTAGGTTATTTAATTAGCTAGTGGGCTGAACCCAAACCCAAAACCCAATTAGAAACGGTAGCAAAACTCGACTTACTCCAAACATATCAAAGTTTATACTTAAAAAGATTGCAAACGCCATTTTGGACTCAATGGAGGTGGTTTCGAGCTCCAATTCGGCCATTTGCAAAAATTAACATTTTGGACCCAAAAATCCGGCTAACGACACCATATTTAAATAAACACTTAAATATACAATCGTTAAATATGCAGGTTGTTACATAGTTTATATGCAATAAATAAATTAAATAAAAATTTAATTCAATAAAATTCAATTTAACTGGGATGACGATTAAAAATACGCCAAACAGTCATAAATAAATTTCTAATCACATCCTAAATAATTTTAACAAACATAAGAAATTTTAGAAGTGGTGAGTAGGTTAAAACACTCACCTTTTGAATTTTAATTGAATTTAAATCCAATTTAAACCCAAAAATTGCACAGTCTCCAAATTCGTCCATACAGCGTCAAAATATCTGGAACTCCAATACGAACCTAGCGGAGAAAACCGCGTGCAAAAATGACCTCGTATGCGGAAGTTATTATGATTAGAACATTGAAATCAAAAATTAAAATAAATAAATTAGAAAAATGGTCACCACTTAAAGCTGCCACATTGCCCTCCATCTCCCTCACGCACGCGAATAGATTTGAAACTGTCCCATCGCACTGGCCTTTTCCCTCCGTCGTTGGCTATCTTGGCTAACTCCTTCGATGCGCCGACCACGCATGACCCTCCTCGACCCATCGAGCTACGCACGCACGCCCAAGGCTTCCCACACAGCCGCCGCGGGGTTATTCAAAACTCTAATCCAAATTTTCTGACGATCTAGCCGTCACACCACCACACAAACACCACCGATGCCTCCCCCTCGACCATCTCCACAGCCCAGTGCCTCCGCTTTGATGATCGGCCGAAAATTGATGAAGACGCGATGAACGGCTGTGGATAATTCATCGAATTCCGAGCACTCAGAAAATCAAATCGAAAAATGAATCACAGATTTGACTTGCGATTGTCGAGAGCTTCAAATCCATATATAATTTGATGTAGGTTGGGAAGATTGAATTTTTGCCTTTGGATTTGAATTCGATTTGTGTTTGGATCTAGAATTTGTTTGTCTGCCATTGAGGAGAAGAGATAGTTGAATTGTACGTACAGACAAATGAGAAATAGAGGTAGGCTAGGGTTTATAACAGGGTATTTAAAGAAAAAGCTGAAATAGAATGGATCGGATCGATTGGATATACGCCTTGAATGATAAAATGGCCCAAAAACCCATTCTGACTCCGGAACGAAATTGGGTCAATACATATGTCAAAATAGATGTTTTAAAATATTTTAAACGCAGCGGAAAAAGTTTCAAGTCCAAATTCCATCGTATGAAGAAGTCATGCTAAAATCAGTATTTTTCAAATTGTTTTCAATTTCATTGATTTCAAGGCGTTTCGAGTCCGTACGATCAAACGAAAAGTCCAATCGCTACGAAACATGAAATCGTACAATAATTCACCGTTACGGATCTGATGAAACTGGTTTCATTGAAATCCGAGTCAGTGGCCAAAATTCTATTTTCCAGTTAATTAAATAATTTAATAATTAATTAAATCCAATTTTTTAAATTTAAATTCTAAAATTGACAATTCTTATCATTTTTAATTTCTTAAACAATTTCAGTAATTTAAACAAATTTAGATTCCACTTTAATGTCGATTCAATCATAAATTTCAGAGTTAAACTTTCAGTTTCATTTTATTCAGAAATTATAAATTAAATTTTCAATAATTTCATTTAATTGACTTTTCATTCTATTATTCAATCTATTAGTATCAAATAGATGAAACTAACATTGGATTCATACTTTATTACATCCATATCTCCAAATTTCATCTAAATTTATCTTTACATAATATTTAAATATTTAATTTCATTTTATTGCTATTTATTCTATTAAATTCAAATATATTGATAAAACTTTATTTCCATTCCTTATAATACAACAAAATGTCCAATAAGAATAACCTTAACATTATTTACAAATATTACCTTAATTAACATTAACGTAATATTAAAATATAATTATTGTAACTGATTTCAATTTTAAATTAACACTTTATATAAGTAGGTAACATACGATAATCATTACGCTAACATTTTAGTCACATTAATAAGCTTTTATTACTCACAAATAAATGTTACCCTTTATTACCTTATAATTAAATTTACGTTTCTATTTAATTTACATTCACCCTTCCGTTATTATATAAATTACCATTAAAGTAACGTTAATTATCAAAAACAACATTATAATTACATATCTAACGTTAATTGTATAAATTTTCAGTTTATTACGTATTACTTCATCTGTTAGCATAACTTTTAATTCATCTCCCAATTTATAGATTTCAATCAATTATAACATTACAATTTGTTTCAAATAAATTGGGTTCGCAAAAATTTAGTTATTCACTCAACTTCATTTTACTATACAATCGTCATGGTTTATACATTAATACATTAATATTCTTATTTTATCTTAATTCCAAATGATGTAATATTAAATTCCATTTACTACAATAGATCCAATTAATTAAAATTTAATATCAACAAACCGTTTTAAATTTATTTTCAACCAATTATTATAATTTCATACATAATATTGAATTCATTCAATCACCACTAATTATATCATTTCACTAGCTAATTCAATATTCCCATTTGTTTCCTTATATTAAACTTTAACCAAGTATAACAAGCTACATTATTTCAACTAATTGCAATTTCATTTTTAATTGTTAATTTTTATTACAATTGCTATTTACATTCTAACATTCGCTTCATTATAAATTATAAGATTTTTATTTCTTTCTAAATTTAATTACAAAAATCATATTAAATTACAATTTAAATTTTCAAACATTACGGGTCATTACACTCTCCCCCACTCAAAACTTTTTATACTCGAAAAGGAAAAAAGAAGGGAAAAGAAGAATTAGGAAATCAATATATCTTACTTAAAACATTTTATTTATAAACAAATAACTTTTACAAAATTAATTAATTTAAATAAAATATATAAATTTATAACCATTAAATCCTTTTTATACTTAAATTAATAAAGTTTGGAAAACAATTTCAAAATATTTTCTAAGTCCAAAATTTATGGAAAATTTTGGCAGAGTCTCCTTTGTACGGGAAGGCTCGGGAGAAAATATAATATCTAATATAACAATATACAATATATATTTTCCAAAATAATATATCCTAACACGGGAAAACAATATAATTAGGCTATAAAACCGTAATCCGAAGACGTACCTATTTGTCGGGCAATTTACGCTTAATTATGAAACCAAAAGCAGAAGCAATTGCTTCCATAACCTGCATCTGACTTATACGTTGTAACGACCCGTATATTTTGATAAATAAAATTGGTTAATTTAGTTAGATTTCGTAATTAAATTTAAAAAGGAATAAAAAATTTATAATGTATTTTGAATTAAATGTTAAGAATGAATTGTAGCAATGGTTATTAAAACTAATTGTTGAAAATTTGAAGTGAAATCCCAACATAGAAATAGTGTTAATTGTTGCACTTGGATATGAAATTTAAAATAAGTAAAATAAGGTAAGCATTTAATCAACCAATGCAATAATATATTGATTAATAGTAACTGCATGTAAATTTAGGCAATAATGTTAATGCAAGGTAAACAATACAAATTAAAGTTAATAATAAATGGATGGAAGGAAATTCCAATTTATGAAAATAAATTTAAATGTTAGGTCTTAGTTATAAATGTAAATTAAGTAAATAAATGTAAGCATTGTATGAATATATGAATTAATGTCTGATTTAGGGTAATAGAATGAATTCATATGATATAAGTAATTATATTAAATATTGAAATAATAACTAGAATGGAATATAACAACGAAGTTAATTTAAGCTGAATTGTGTAAATTGAATGAAATTGCAATAAATGAAATAATGTAAAATGGTATAACTTGGTTAGAGGATGATGTAAGCTAATAAATAATTAATTCAATGCAATACCTATTGATTGAAAACAATTATAAGGTTATAATTGATTGTAAATAGGAATATTTGGTAATAAATTATTATAAGAAAAATAAATTTAAGTATTGGATTAATCAATGAATTTACAATGAATAAATAGTGATTGAATAAAATAAACGTTCTGCAAGTAATTATAATATTTGTTTGAAAGTAATAAACTTAAAGTTAAATAAAGTTTAATGGTTACAATTGTTATAAATTACCTATTTGTTTAGTTCATAGAATTTAATTTGAAAGCAATTGTAGTAGTTGACTTGAATAGTGATATCCCAATTAATTAAAGCAATTGGTTGGATAAGAAGAATGGAAGTGAAGATTTATCAATTTATTGGGATTTGAACTATGATAATAATTGGAGTAATTGCAATTTAATGAAATTAAATCTCTAACGTTTGCGTTGATTGAAATCAGTATGGAATGTAAGAATATTAAGGTAATAGTTTGAAAATCCAATGTTAATTTTATCCGTTTGATAATAATGGATTGAATAATAGAATGAAAAGTGAATTTAATAAAATTATTAGAAATTAAATTTATAATTTTGAATTTAATGAATTTGATAATTAATATTGAAGTTTATAAATTAATCATCTCTGAATTGACATTTAAATTTGTTTAAATCATTGTAAATGATTGAGGAATCATAAGTGATAAAATTTGTCAATTTTTGAATTGAAATTTCAAATTTGATTTAATTAATTAATTATAAATTTATTTTATTAATGGAAAATAGCCATTTTGGCCACTGACTCGGATTTCGATGAAACCGGTTTCATCGGATACGTAGCGGTGAATTATTATAGGATTTCAAGTTTCGTAGCAATCGGACGTGTCGTTTGATCATATGCACTCAAAACACCATGAAATCAATGAAATTGAAATCAATTGAAATCAATTTGAAATAATTTGTTTTTAGCATAACTTCTTCATACAATGAAATTTGGACTTGAAGCCTTTCCATTGCATTTAAAATATTTTAAAACGCCTATTTTGACATATGGGTTGACCCAATTTTGTTCCGGAGTCAGAACGGGCTTTTCAGCCCATTTATCGTTCAGCGCGTTTATCAATCTAATCCATCTATTCTAATTTCAACTCTGCCTATAAATACCCTGTTATAAACCCTAATTGCTTCTCAGTATCATTTGTCTATACGTACAATTTCTTTCACCTTCTCATTTCAATGACAGACAAAGACCTAATTCCAACTGCAATTCAAAATCCAAAGTGAAATTTCAAACTCCTCAAAAAAATTCAAAAAAATTATATATCGAAACTCTCGATATATGCATCTCAGATCTGCAGTTCGTTTTTGATTTTGAATCACTGTTTGTCCAGAAATTGATGTTTTCTTCTCGTCCGTTCATTGCGCGACGATCAACGTCGATGGATCGTCAAATTGATGATATCGTCAGGTGGAGATTATCGCGTGTTGTCCATCGGCATAGCTCGTTCGTCGTTGCGAAGGCTAGATCGGCTTCGATAATTCAATTGGGGTTAGATACCCTGCGGCGGCTGTTGGATTTGCAGCATCGGCCCGCGCCTTAGTGATGGTCGCGAGGGCCACATGGGTGCGACTCGGAGAGGTGACTTCGGCGGCAGGCTCGAGGCAGGCGCAGGCGAGTGATGAGGCGGCGTGGCGAATTTTAACATGGCGGCTTTCGTGTGTTCTGGAACGAGAACTAGGGTTGGCAAATGATTTTGCTGATGTGGGTACCTTATTATCTTTTAATTTAAATTTTTTTCATAAATCATATGAAAGTTCTAATTTTAATATCTTTTATGTACGTGATCCAATTTACACGCGGTTTTCTCCGCTAGGTTCGTATTGGGATTCTGGACGCTTTTTTGCTGGTTTGGATGAATTCTAAGACTGTGGAATTATGAGTTTAAATTGGATTTAAATTCAATTTAAATTCAAAAGGTTAGTGTTTTAACCCACTCACAACTTATAAAATTTCTTATGTTTGTTAAATTAAATTTTTGTTGTGATTATGCATTTATTTATGACTTTTCATACATTTTAATCATCATCTCAGTTATTGCATTTATTTAAATTAAATCGTTATTTAATTTATTATTGAATATAACTGCCAGTTAAATACCTGTTATATATATTATCAGTTATCTATTGGTATTAATTGATTGTTTTGGATGATGATTGTGATGGATGTGTAATCTGTTGATGGATGAATGGATGTTGTATTATATATTATTTTAAACTGCAAGTTGTTATGCATTTTATTTCATTCAAGATTGCGGATTGAAATGTTATAACCGTAATTTTATTTTAAATTACGGATTGAATTGAAAAATATCCGTATCACTTGACCATATGATAGAAAATTATATACAAGCACCGTAGTCTATATATAAAAATATTTTGAAATGATTTTCTATGGTTTTGTAAAGTAATATATGGTTTTATGAGATAATGATTTGGATTTTTATAAATGTTATTTTATATATAGTTAAATTCTATGTTTTAAGCTATGTATAAAATTGATTTGAAGTATAAAAGAAGTTAATAATTAAGTTTTATTTTATTAAGATAAAATATGATTAAGCATTTATTTAAGCTAAATTTTTGGAGTTTATAATGACATAAATGAGAATAAGGTTGGAAGATGAATATGGAATTTATTTGGAATTTAATAAAATTTAGAAATTTTCAAAGGGTATGATTGTTATAACTTGATTTTTTGTTTAGAGTGATTTAAATGAATATCAAGTTGATTTAAATGAATATATCAATTTAAATAAATGAAAAGGATATCTAGTTGTTGAAGTTGAAAGTTTTACTTAAATTATATTGGACTTATTAAGTAGACATTTCAAATCTAAAGAATAGTAATTAAATTTGGTGTATATGGAATTTTCAAAGAATTAGTTTTGAAATGGAGTAATATTTAAATCTTTGAATTATATGGAAATTGAAATAGTTTAATTGGAGGTTCAAATTTGTATTTGGAATTTATTTGTGAAATTAAAGAAGCTAATTTATTATATAAAGTAATTTAATATTAAACCATTTAAGTATTGGAAGTTATGTTTCAAAGTTATGGGTTTCAAGGTATTATGATTTTAAAATGATATGATTTTGGGAAAAGGATATATTTGAAATAAAAATGAAATTATACTGATTTGGGTTTTAATAAAAATGATATCTTATTGATTTGATTTTTAAATGAAGATGATATCGTATTATATGGTTTTGAAATGAATATTATATCTTCGTTTTGAAGTATAATTTTTTTGAAATGACCACCATGTTATAATAACGTTTGGTTGTTGAAGAGACCGGGATCGAAAGTTATCATACTCTCTGCCAACTCCGAAAACCACTTTAACAACCGTGTACGTGGTGGAAATTCCAGAACGAAGTAGGATGCTGATGACGTTCTATTAAGGTATATACGTTGACCCGACTCCCGTGAGTTGGCATAAGGTAGTTAAAACAGGAGCGATTCTCGGGCCAAGGAGGTAGCCCCTCTTATCGGACACATCCCTTCGATGTTATACTCTGACTTTTGGACTGATTCGGTGGCCACTTTTGTTTTTTTTTTATTTGGGGTTGTGGCTCGAGGTGGGCGGTACCTGCGCGCTATGCGTTACCACCAGCCCGGATAGCAATTCGTATATCTACCCTAGCATTGCCTAGTCGTGCCGTGTCACCTACCCTATCGCGCCTTGTACGAGTTTGGTTTTCTCCCGTAACCCGTGTAGTATCCTCTGGTGGCTTCTCGATCAGGAGGGACTATGATATTGGATGGACTACTAGGACTATTACGTGTTAAGTGGAATATTGGGTCACTCCTTAACGCTATTTAAAAGTATGATTATTTTACTATAGACATTATTATAATAGCGAAATATTACTACATAGTAAATAGTTTAACGGATCCTTAGGAGATGTGAATCTCGAGCATCTTTTGAGTTACTGCACTCACGTTAGACACTCGATAGGAGATGGAAAATCCCGTAAACATCTCTGATGGCGTTACACTCATATTATTTACCGTTGATTTAACTTACATAAGATCTTTTAGTTTTGACTCGAGTGTTTTGTCTTTTCAATTCGCTCAGGTCAGCCTGAGCATTTCAAGAATTGAAGGCCTTATTCCTGGAGGACGAAGACGAATGTTGTATTATTATTATTTACTATAGTGTTGCACTGCATCACATTGTTTCGCTGCATTGATATTATTCTTTGGTATGTGTAACTCTGATATATATTTTATAAGAATAATCGAATATTTTATAAACAGCTTCATGAACTGTATATTTGATTATTATATTTTATCGTTCCGTTGTAAGATTCTATTTTATTTTATTTTTCTTTCTCCACTTTTTATTATTTACCCCATAACAATCTTCCCTTTTGTATGGTTTAAGTCAAACATGTGTGGTTTATCGTCGATTTAAAGCATGCAAAAAGGCGGGATGTTACATCTGGTATCAAAGCTTGGGTTTAGCGATAAACCTTAGCTTTGTGGGGCTTGATTCTTTACTAATAGGGTAGTAATACCCTATGATGAGTCACTTAGTGTATATATATGAGAGAGCGTATTTGTTAGTGTTATAAAAAGGTTTTGATATTGTGTTAATTTATTCCATTTTGTATTTATAAATTCAGGTTGATGCATGGGATGCTATGACATCAATAAGGATTTCTAAACACTTAACAGGACAGACCGACACAATATTTGTTTTAAATTAGGTGAATGAAATAATTTTGCCTATTATATTTCCTATATATAAAATAAATTTTATAAATGATATATATTGGGTTGCAATATATTGGTTGTTAGACAATGAAATTTATAAATAATAGTTGAAATAAGATTAAAAAATAAAATAAATGATAATTGGGAACTTAGAACTTAAGTTCCGGGGTTTTGAAACTTTCCTTCGAATGGTTTTGGAACATATTAATAATATTATTTATAAGTATTGTTTGATATAAATATGTCAATATATTTGGAAGAATTACTTTAAGAAATTTGGAAGGAATAAATTTTGTACTCCCCTCTCTGTCGCTAGAAAATAATTTCGGTGATGAGTGCACGCATCATCGACATTCATTTTCGAGTTTCAAAGTGGGAAGGCCACTGTAGTAGTTTCTGCAGATTTGTTTTGATAAACCAAATATAAATTTCTAACTGTTTTAAGTATAATTGGATATATAAGTTTTAAGTATAAACCTTTATATATTGTTTTAAAATAATTTGAAATTTAAACCGGTATTTAATTCTTAAGTTTCCATTAATTAATAGTTTCAATTATTGTAGTGAACTACAACGTAGGTAATTAATAATTGAAACCTCTAAAGGAAATAATAGATTTAATGCTAAGTTATAAATTAAATAAAAAGAAAATTTAAATTTATAACATATTAAACATAGGATAGTATTATTGAACATTTAATTAATTAAAAGAATTGAGAAAAACTTCTATAACTTTCAATTACATTCTTAAAGGCATATATATAACTTACCAAAGATATAAAAAGTTGAAATGTTAATAAGAAAATGTAATAGATATTATACAAGTAATAAACTTGAGGTAATGAAAGTAATTAATGAAATTCTTTAATAAATAAGAATTTGATGTGAAATTTTTGTAAACTTAAGTTAAAATTGAAATGTTACTGTAGTAATGGTAATAGGAAGTAAGTATTGTATGTATAAGATTTTAAACTTAAGTAAATGAATAAATGAATGTAATGCAAGAAAAAGAAACTTTGCAAGAAATAAATGTTATAAGAAAATGTGATGGAAAATTGTGCGACAAAACTTACATAATGAAAAGGTTCAATGAATCGCCTTAATAAATAAGAATTTGATGTTATAGTGTTATAAACTTAAGTATAAGTGAAATGCTACTAATTATATATAATAGAAAGTGGGTATTGTAAGTAAGTAACTATAAACTTAAGTTAATGAATTTACATGCCAAGAAATTTGATTTATATGAATAAAATAAATAAATAAATGCAATGCAATGCAATAAATATAATTTGGCATTATCTAGATAGATGAAAATGAATTGGTAAGTAATGAATAGAAATAGATAAAAATAAATAATATATGAAAAGGGAATCAAACAACAAATCTTATGAAATGAAATTTATAAAAATTAACTTGATCTATTGTTTGGAATTGTTGTTTGTTTGGTTTATGGTTGTTAGGCAAAGATACTTCAAATTGTTTGATGTATGAATAATCTATCTAGTTCATCTAAGACTGTTGAGTAAAATGGTACACTTAATAGGTTACTCTCCATTCTATACGATTTAAAGTTTTTAAGCCCGAACAACTATTTGTTTTGTTTGATATGAATGAATGATTGATTTGTGTTGATTTCTATGTGATGGTTGTATAACTGGTTGCAAGTGATTGCTGTATGTATTGATTTTTTTGTTGGTGGGTGAAAACAGCGTTAAATATTTCATTTTATATAATTGTTAACCGTTTTTTTGGATTATATAAGTGAAATATAGGTTATACAAGCAATTGCTACTGCTTTTGGTTTTATAATAAAGTGTTAATTGCCCGACAAATAGGTGCGTTTTCTGATTACGGTTGTAGCGTTATTATATTGGTTTCCCGTGTCAGGATATATTATTTTGGAAATTATATATAATATATTGTTATATTTGATATTATGTTTTGTCCCGTGCCTCTCCGTACAAAGTAGACTCTGCCGAAATTTTTCGTAAATTTTGGACTTAGAAAATATTTTGAAAATGTTTTCCAAACCTTATTAATCTGGATATATAAAGATTTAATTGTTTATAAATCTATATATTTTATTTAAATTATCTTATTTTGTAAACTTATTGTTATGAATATAATGTTTTGAATAACATATACTGATTTATAAGTTCCTCTTTTACCTTCTTTTCCTTTTCGGAGACGGAAAGTTTTGAGTGAGGGAGAGTGTAACGACCCATATATTTTGATACATAAAATTGGTTAATTTAATTAGATTTCGTAATTAAATTTAGAAAGGAATAAAAAATTTATAATGTATTTTGAAGTAGATGTTGAGAATGAATTATAGCAATGGTTATTAAAACTAACTTTTGAAAATTTGAAGTGAAATCCCAACATAGAAATAGTGTTAATTGTTGCACTTGGATATGAAATTTAAAATAAGTAAAATAAGGTAAGCATTTAATCAACCAATGCAATAATATATTGATTAATCGTAACTGCATGTAAATTTAGGCAATAATGTTAATGCAAGGTAAACAATACAAATTAAAGTTAATAATAAATGGATGGAAGGAAATTCCAATTTATGAAAATAAATTTAAATGTTAGGTCTTAGTTATAAATGTAAATTAAGTAAATAAATGTAAGCACTGTATGAATATATGAATTAATGTCTGATTTAGGGTAATAGAATGAATTCATATGATATAAGTAATTATATTAAATACTGAAATAATAACTAGGATGGAATATAACAACGAAGTTAATTTAAGCTGAATTGTGTAAATTGAATGAAATTGCAATAAATGAAATAATGTAAAATGGTATAACTTGGTTAGAGGATGATGTAAGCTAGTAAATAATTAATTCAATGTAATACCTATTGATTGAAAACAATTGCAGAGTTATAATTGATTGTAAATAGGAATATTTGGTAATAAATTAATATAAGAAAAATAAATGTAAATATTGGATTAATCAATGAATTTATAATGAATAAATAGTGATTGAATAAAATCAATGTTCGGCAAGTAATTATAATATTTGTTTAAAAGTAATAAACTTAAAGTTAAATAAAGTTTAATGGTTACAATTGTTATAAATTACCCATTTGTTTGGTTCAAAGAATTTAATTTGAAAGCAATTGTAGTAGTTGACTTAAATAGTGCTATCCCAATTAATTAAAGCAATTGGTCGGATAAGAAGAATGAAAGTCAAGATTTATCAATTTATTGGGATTTGAACTATGATAATAATTGGAGTAATTGCAATTTAATGAAATTAAATCTCTAATTTTTGTGTAAATTGAAATCATTATGGAATGTAAGAATATTAAGGTAATAGTGTGAAAATCCAATGTTAATTTTATCCGTTTGATAATAATGGATTGAATAATAGAATGAAAAGTGAATTTAATAAAATTATTAGAAATTAAATTTATAATTTTGAATTTAATGAATTTGAGGATTAATATTGAAGTTTATAAATTAATCATCTCTGAATTAACATTTAAATTTGTTTAAATCATTGTAAATGATTGAGGAATCATAAGCAATAAAATTTGTCAATTTTCGAATTGAAATTTAAAATTTGATTTAATTAATTAATTATAAATTTATTTTATTAATGGAAAATAGCCATTTTGGCCACTAAATTGGATTTCGATGAAACCGGTTTTATCAGATCCGTAACAGTGAATTATTATAGGATTTCAAGTTTCGTACCGTTCAGACGTGTCGTTTGATCGTACGGACTCGAAACGCCTTGAAATCAATGAAATTGAAATCAACTGAGATCAATTTTAAATAATTTGTTTTTAGCATAACTTCTTCATACATTGGAATTTGGACTTGAAACCTTTACCATTGCGTTTAAAAAAATTTAAAACGCCTATTTTGACAAATGGGTTGACCCAATTTCGTTTTGGAGTCAGAATAGGCTTTTCGGGCCATTTATCGTTCAGCGCGTTTATCATTCCGATCCATCTATTCTAGTTTCAAATCTGCCTATAAATACCCTGTTATAAACCCTAATTGCTTCTCAATATCATTAGTCTGCACGTACAATTTTTTTACCTCCTCATTGCAATGGCAGACAAACACCTAATTCTGCAATTCAAAATCCAAAGTGAAATTTCAAACTCCTCAAAAAAATTCAGAAAAATTATATATCGAAGCTCTCGATATACGCATCTCAGATCTGCAGTTCGTTTTTCGTTTTGAATCACCATTTGTTCAGAAATCGATGTTTTCATCTCGTCCGTTCATGTAACGACCCGTATTTTTTTTGACCATTTAATTTGTTTATTTAATAGGATTTTTTTAATGTATTTTAGTAGAAATAATAAAAGGGGTAAATAAATATTAAAAATGAAGGCTAAATTAAATTATGTAAATGATGACTTAAAAACTATTTATAGAAATTTGTATAATATTCAAATGAATTAAGTAGAAAAAGGATTTTTACCTGGATATAAAATTTAATATGAGAAATTTATGAAAGTATTAATTTGATTTAATGTAATGAAAGATTGAAACGGTAATTAGAATACCTTAGGGAATCATGTAAATGCAAGTAATAATTTATGACTTAAATGAAATTCCAATGCAATAAAATCATTTATGTGTTGTGATTTGATTTTAAATATGAGAAAAACAAATGTAAGAACATGATTTATATATATGTTATTTATTCAGGGTATTGAATAAAATTAGGAATCCAATTGTAATAAATGGTAATAATGTTGGTATTAGCTAATAAATTAAATTTCAATGCAATGCCCATAAATGAATGGAATGAAATGAATATATGTAAAGGTATACTAGGTTATTTATCAAATAGAAGGAAAGAAAAGTAAATATCGGATTGATTGATGGATAAATATACATTAAATAGTAATTGAATGTAAAGTAAATGGTAATTGTACAAAATCAATCAATGAATGTATATAGATCGTAAAGTTATAATAATAAATAGAAATTGGATGACATTAATATAAGATAATGAATTGCAGATTTTGGGTTTATAATAAAGTGTGAATGGAAATTTTGATTTGTATTAATTGAATGGAATTCTAAATATGTTGGGAAAGGTAGATGGATATTTGGTAATAAAATTTAAACGGACTTGAATAGTGAATTTATTTAATTAATGTATATAATAAATAATGATTAAATGAAAACCAATACTCTGGAAATATCTATAATATTTGAGTGGAGACAATATACTTATAAATATGGGATTGAGAGTCTTACCGCAACTATTATAAGTTCTATACGTAGTTCCTTCAATTAAGTTGGAAATCATTGCAATAGGTATAAAATTTAATGTTACCTTAAATAAATTAAAGGGATAAATGGCAAATAACGTAAATGTTCTTAATAATGGTGATTTGTGTATATAAGAATGGGAAATTAAGTTTTATTTATACATCGGAATTTAATTTACTATAAAAAGGTTAATTGCAATCAAATGAGTTAAATGTTAAACGGAAATCAAGCTTTATGTATTTGTTTGGATTTATTGCAATTAATTATAATTAAATAGAAAATTTTACGTTAATTGAAAATTTAGTGGAAAGCGGGAATTATTTATGTGATAATCTTAAATCAAGGGTAAACCCTTATATTTAAAATTTTGAATGGAATAATAATTAATTTATTTAACTAAATGAAATTTTAGGATATTACTTATAATTTGGGAATTTTATGGAATTAAGGATTTATATTTGGATTTTTAAAAAAAGTTTACCTTCTTTAAAATTGACATCTAAACTTGTTGGAATTTTGTAATGATTAAGAATTTTTAAAAGTAATAAAATGGGTCAATTTTTGAATCTAAATATAAAATTGGAATTTATTTATATATTTTAAATTTATTTAATTAATATAAAAATAGCCATTTTGGTCACGGACTCGGATTTTGACGAAACCAGTTTCATCGGATCTGTATCAGTGAATTATTGTAGGGTTTCAAGTTTCGTAGCGATCGGACTTGTCGTTTGATCGTACGAACGCGAAATGTGACGCCCCACCTCTATACCCACGCTAACCAAGAACATTACAGTGAATGCTGTCGACTAGCACGTAGAATAAGGCTATTGAGGAGCGACCATCCATGTAATTGCTTTCCGCGAGCACCGATATGTCAGATAATATAACATGCATTCTATTTCAAGAGGAAATCCGACATACCGACACAAACTCAAAGCTACTACACGGTGGCTATATAAATCCTTCGGAAAACAAATATAGAAATAAGCATAACACAAATCAGTCACAGACAATTCATATCACAAAGGCGGAATAAGATATGAATATTACACAAGAAAGTGTACATCAGAGTAGTGGTCTAAAAAGATCCACAATAACACAAAAGAATAGTTACACGAACTACACAAAAGAATAAGTATACATTAAGGAGTCTATACCTCAATGTATACAACAAAAACTACTAGTCTAAGTAGTTAACCCAAAAAGTCAAGGAGTTAATCCCGGATGAGAAGTCAAGCAGAAGCACCTGTAACATCTCGGTCTGACCCGAGTATTATTTAATAAGAAAATAATAAACAGATCAGTCTAACTATAAATATCAGATGAAACGATATAGAATAAGAGATATGACTAAACACATAATAATCACAATGTCGAGCTGTGATATATATATATATACTTAGTTGATAATCATCAAGAGATTAATCAATGTCACCAAATCTACACAAGAATCATAGAAACGTCATACTCCTTATTTCGTTCAACATACCATAAATATTGACGATAATATCAATGTCAATCACAAAAGTCAATGACACACAAATTCCAGAAGACTACACAAGAAATCCAGAAATCACAAAAGTCAATGACACACAAATTCACCAATGCACAAATATTGATAAAACTTATCAATGGAAATCACGAAAATTGGTGAAACACAAATTCTAGGAATCTACACAAGAAATCCAGAAATCACAAAGGGGGGGAAGGCCTATCACAAACGGGAGCATAAAGCCCACCAACACGTGTATCACAAACGGAACGCTAATTCCATGGTCGCTAACCATCACAAATTGAGCCGAAGCTCCACAAACGGCCCGAAGACCATGGGTTGCTACCCCATCACAAATTGAGTAGAAACTCCACAAAGCGGGGTTTAGTCTCCCTCGCAGACAAAGAGACATCGCACATTGCTAGTCTATATCACAAAGATGATCGTCATGATCAGCAAGAAGTGTCGATTACAATAAGCTAGTAAACATATGAGTTTAGCCTCATGTCCCATAACCACTTGCTTAACTTAAATATTTACGAACAAACTGTAAATCTCCACTAGAAACTTGTCACAAGAGGTTCAATCGAACAAGTCCAAGAATTAACCAACAAAGTAAACGCAAGCGTTTCATACCACTTGTTTTACTAAGCCGTTTAATTAGATTTCTCATACGAGTGAGGTAAAGGTTTGTATATACTAATAGATTGGGAAACGGTTTTATAAACGAATTTGGTATTAAAATAGTATTGAAATCGTTTGAGGAAAGAGTTTTGATATTTACTACTAGTATAGAAAACCTTTATATTTTTAAAGTGACAAATCACGAAGAAGATTGTAAGAACAATCAATCACAAAAATTCACATACGAAGACGTGAATAAAATCCAACGAAATCGATAAAGGATCCATCGAAATGGATATTCAAAAATCCCTAAAAAGAGTCATCAAAATCAAAGTCATAATAGATGATAACAACAAATAGGATTATCACGAATCGATTTAAATTAGAATTTCAATCCAAAAAGGCAAATTGGACTCAAACAGCAGGTTCAGTCGACTGAACAGAGTTTTTCAGTCGACTGACCCTGTACCTGGAAATTTTTCAGGTTCAGGAAACTTCCTGTTTCCAGTTTCAGTCGACTGTGCAGAGTTTTTCAGTCGACTGAATCATGCCTGGAAACTCTCGGGTTTCAGGTTCAGTCGACTGAACAGAGTTTTCAGTCGACTGAATCATGCCTGGGCTGTTTTTCAGCCTTATACAAATGAAGAGCAAACTCTTCCAATATGCAACCGGACGAACATTGGCTCTAGGGGTTTATGCCAATCGGCAACCCGGCCCTATATGCTCCTCGATGCATCACCAAAAGCATGATCAAACATCCATAAAAGGATTTCACACAAATTTGACTTAAAAGCTCAAAAATTGGAATATTCACAAAACCAATCCAAATCAAGAGCAAATGCACATGAAGAAGTGTTAGGAATTTACACCCAACAACCAAAGATAATAATAGTCATAGATGTGAGATAAAAATCTCACCTTTTCACAAAATCGAACAAGAAGAAGCTTGAAAGCAAATGGAGAATCAACCTTTCTTCAATCACAACCCAAATGAGCTTGAATCTAAGCTCAAAAACAAGAACATTCCCGAAATAAGGTTTAGGAATTTTTGAAATTGGGAAGAGAATAAGTTAGAGAAGAAGAAGAGAAGCTTACCAATAGGTTCTTCTTGAGTTTGGAGCAAGGAATTTGATTTGCAAGAGAAATTAGGGTTTTGGAATTTTAATTTCCAATCTCTCCCACCATTAACACTCTAAAAACTGAAATGAGAAGAGAATGAGGGTGAGTGGGAAAGAGTGGCTCAGATTTGAGCATAAGTTAACATAGGGCTGAGCCCAAAAAACCAAACCCAAAGTAAAAAGTAGCAGAAATCAACTTTCTCCAAACATATCGAAGCTTATACTCAAAAAGGTCGCAAACGGCATTTTAAACTCAATGGGAGTGGTCCCGAGCCCTAATTCGACTGTATGCAAAAAGTAGCTTTTCGGACTAAAATCCGACTAACGATAAAATATTTAAATAAAATATTTAAATATAAAATCGACAAATATGCGGGTTGTTACAGACTCCCCTCCTTAAAGAAATTGCGTCCTCGCAATATTACAAGAAGAAGATATATAGTAACAACCATAGAAGCATATTCAATACAAAAGAAGTTTGAGATAAGAAGTTCACCTCAAAGAGCACGAGAAAGTAAGTCCGGATGTGTACGCTCGATGTACTCTCTAGATTCCCAAGAACAATCCTTAGGATTTGAAGACCATTGAACTTTAACAAGAGGAACATCTTTATTTCGAAGTCGTTTGACTTCCGAAGCAATGATACGAATAGGATGTTGCTCATAAGTTAAATTAGGCGAAACTTCAATTTCTTCCACAACACCGGGCTCAAGAATATAATCGGAATCTCGAAGACATTTCCGAAGTTGAGAAACGTGAAACACGTCATGCATATCAGAAAACTGAGCCGGTAATAAAAGGCGATAAGCCATAGAACCGATACGTTCGGTGATAGGAAATGGCCCAATATATCGAGGCGCAAGCTTTCCCGATCGACTGAAACGTACAACACCCTTCATAGGTGAAACACGAATGAACACAAGATCTCCCACAGAAAATTCTAACTTCCTTCTCCGGTTATCGGCATAGGATTTTTGTCTACTCTGGGCTTCTTTCATCCTATGACGAATAAGATCAATCTTTTCTGTAGAATCCCGAATAAAATCTGGACCTAAAACCAGCTTCTCACCGGCCTCAAGCCAACAAGAAGGAGATCGGCATGGCCTTCCATAGAGTGCCTCGAAAGGTGCCATACCAATACTAGATTGGAAGCTATTATTATAGGAAAATTCAACAAGTGAAATATGATCTTCCCAACTTCCACCAAAATCAAGAACACAAGCACGAAGAAGATCTTCAAGAGTTTGATTCACACGCTCGGTTTGTCTATCGGACTGGGGGTGATAAGCGGTGCTAAAATTAAGCCTCGTTCCTAAAGCTTTTTGAAGACTCTTCCAAAATCCACTAGTAAACAATGGATCACGATCACTAACAATAGAAGTAGGAACTCCATGCAATTTAACAATTTCTTTGATAAATATTTTGGCCAAAAGAGGAACGGTTCGGTTAGACCGAACGGGAATAAAATGGGCGGATTTAGTAAGTCTATCAACAATTACCCATAAGCTATCATAACCCGATCGAGAACGGGGAAGGCCATCTATAAAATCCATGGAAATCTGATCCCACTTCCAAACTGGAATTTCTAAAGGTTGCAATAACCCTCCGGGCCTTTGATGTTCGGCCTTAACGAGTTGGCAAGTCATGCAATGTTTAACGAAGTTAGCGATGTCAAGTTTCATTCCCTCCCAATAATAAAGTCGCTTCATATCCGCGTACATTTTACTACTACCGGGATGAATGGTAAATTTAGAGTGATGAGAATCTTCTAAAATATCTTTACGAAGATCCCAAACATTTAGCGCGATAAGTCTACCAAATTTCCGAATGCCGCAACGAGAATCGATATTAAAGTCTTTCAAATCTTCAATATCAATTTTATCCTTAATATTTTGGCCAAGAAGAACCAATTCAGTATCTAGCCTTTGAGCTACAAGAATGCGGTCTAAAAGAGATGGACGAGCCTCAAGGCTACATAAAACAAATGATTAGCATAAATCGGAAACACGGTCTCGAATTTCGCAAGTGGATAAAATCTCGAGATCGTTCCATTCGGATATCATCATAGAAACAACAGCTTGTTGTTTACGGCTAAGAGCATCGGCGACACGATTACCCTTACCGGGAGTATAAAGAATATCAAGATCATATCGTGCAAGAAATTCGAGCCAACGCTGTTGACGCAAATTAAGTTCTTTTTGAGAGAATAAATATTTCAAAGACTTATGATCTGTGTAAAGAACAAATTTCTCTCCTAAGAGATAATAACGCCAAATCCGAAGAGCAAAAACAATAGCCGCGAGCTCTAAATCATGAGTGGCATATCTAGTCTTAGCAGGCTTTAATTGCCTAGAAGCATAAGCAATAACGCGTTCCTTTTGCATAAGAACGGCACCCAAACCAATGCGACTAGCATCGGTATAAACAACGAAATCTTGATTCCCATCGGGAATAACAAGAATAGGAGCATCAAAAAGAAGTTCTTTTAATTTCTGAAAGGAAGCTTCACATTTGTCCGACCAAATGTATTTAACACCTTTCTTCGTCAAGCTAGTGAGAGGCACGGAAATCTTAGAAAAGTCTTTGATAAAATGACGGTAATAGCCCGCCAATCCAAGAAAACTACGAATCTCTGTCACACTCTCCGGTCTCTTCCAATCTTGAATCGCTTCAATCTTTGAAGGATCCACGAAAATTCCGGATTCAGAAATAATGTGACCGAGAAACTTCACACGAGATTGCCAAAAGTGGCACTTAGAAAATTTTGCCTTTAATTGATTACTCCTAAGAGTTTCCAACACAATCCGAAGATGTTTTTCATGCTCCTCCTCGGTTTTAGAATAAACAAGAATATCATCGATAAAGATGAGAACAAATCGGTCGAGAAAGTCTTTAAAAACTCGATTCATTAAGTCAGCGAAATAAGCCGGGGCATTAGTTAACCCAAATGGCATAACAAGCCATTCATAAGATCCATACCGAGTGCGGAACGATGTCAAAGGAATGCTATCCTCTGCAATACGAAGCTAATGAAAACCGGTAGCCAAGTCCAATTGTGAAAAGACTCTAGCACCACTAAGTTGATCGAATAGATCATCAATCCGAGGTAAAGGATATTTATTTTTGACACTAAGATCATTAAGCTTGCGGTAGTCAACGCAAAGCCTAAGTGTAACATCGGATTTCTTCACAAAAATAGCTGAAGCTCCCCAAGGCGAGGAACTAGAGCGAATAAATTGCTTCGTTTCCAATTCAGATAGTTGTTTACGCATCTCCTCGTTTTCTTTATTGGACATACGATAAGGAGGACGAGTGATAGGTTGAGCCTCCGGAATAAGATTAATTCTGAACTCAATTGCTCGCTTAGGTGGTAATCCTAAAACGGGCTCGAATATGTCGGAAAATTCACAAACGACGTGAATAAGAGAAATAATATCACCCTCATCATCATCATCGTCATCACGAGGATTTAAAGAATATAAAGATGCAATCAAAGCAGAATCTGAATCTTTAAGAATAACAGAAACCTGATTAACAGATTGAGGATGTCGAAGATGAATAGTCCGCTCAGGACATAGGATATGAGCTTCATAACTGTTAAGCCAATCCATTCCCAAAATCATTCCAAAGCCTAAATAACGCATGACATGCAAATCGGCTCGGAAAGATAAATCACACAAAATAATCTCGACATCTTTACACAATAAACTGATTGTTGCGGATCCACCAACCGGATTCGCAATTCTCAAAGAAGTCATTAAACACAAAACATCCAAAGAAAAGGTATCAACAAGTTCTTTTGATATAAAAGAATGGGACACACCCGTATCAAAAAGAACTCGAATAGGATGATCACGAAATAAAATAATTCCATCTAGAATAGAATGAGAAATACCTTGGCCACGAGATGTGTTGCCAGGGGCTTGAGCAACATTTAACTTTCCCTCCTTCCTGCCCTGAAGCTTGGGGCATGAAGATATAACATGACCGGGAACTTTGCAGTAGCAACAAGAAAGAGACTTTGGGCACTTGTTTGCAAAATGGTCCTTCGAACCACAATTATAGCATTCCCCACGACCAAAGGAAGAAGTCTTTGCCTCGGAGGTTGCTTGCTTCCCTTTCTTATTGGGATAAGGGCCTTTAAATTTGTTTGGCCTTTTCTTGTTGTTGAAGGTTGGTTTGGAACCCACTACTTCAACATCATTCTCCCTATCCGCCTCTTCAAGACGAAGAGCGATATCAACGAGTTGGTCGAAAGAAACTTCTAACTTTAGAAGTAATGGCTTCTTGAGACTTTTGTTTAAGCCATAAACAAATCTCTGATTCTTCTTCAGAGGTGTGTTGATGTATTCAACCCCATATTTGGAAAGCGACTCGAAGGAGGCGACGTAATCAGTCACAGAGGACTCACCTTGAACAAGGTCTATAAATCGTCGAGCCAATGTCACTTTCTCTGCTTCCGGTACAAATTTCAACTTGAAGCGTTCTCGGAATTTCTCCCAAGTAAGATCCGCT
The DNA here is from genome assembly GCA_030765085.1 of Allium cepa. Lineage (NCBI taxonomy): Eukaryota > Viridiplantae > Streptophyta > Magnoliopsida > Asparagales > Amaryllidaceae > Allium > Allium cepa. Next base: position 836,423,457 of record CM060941.1, read on the forward strand.
TCATTAGTTTCAGAAATAAGAAGCTCGTACCAGTCCAATGCTCTTTCTCGGAGCATACTAGAGGCCACCTGAACTCGGTGAAGGTCAATAAGATTCATGTGCGAAAAGATGCGATCGCATGTTCTTAGCCAAGCCTGTACTTCAATAACAGTTTCAGAACCTTTGAATGGCTCCCCACCCAAATTAGTGTAATCGCTACACAAGCGTGCAAATCCCGACTTTGGGTGAGTAGGTTCCGGGTTAGCTCCAGCTGCTTGAGCATTTGTCACTAAATCAAGAAGCTGTTGAGCGGTCATAAAAACTCCATCTTGGGGTGGAGTGCTAGATGGCACGGCTCTGGGACGGCCTGGTCTAGACATTTCTCTTCCTTTTAGAAAGAAAGAAGAAGAAGAAAAGGTTATTCACCAAATTGAATATCAAGCAAATCTTGATAGATAAATAAGGAATCATAAGGAAAATAGGATGAATCGGTACGAAGACTCGAATTAAATCCTAAAGCACGACTCCTAAGAAAGACTTAGGACGATGATCCTTGTTATAATATTCCATATTGTTCCGAAGTTTGGCTCTGATACCAAGCTGTGACGCCCCACCTCTATACCCACGCTAACCAAGAACATTACAGTGAATGCTGTCGACTAGCACGGAGAATAAGGCTATTGAGGAGCGACCATCCATGTAATTGCTTTGCGCGAGCACCGATATGTCAGATAATATAACATGCATTCTATTTCAAGAGGAAATCCGACATACCGACACAAACTCAAAGCTACTACACGGTGGCAATATAAATCCTTCGGAAAACAAATATAGAAATAAGCATAACACAAATCAGTCACAGACAATTCATATCACAAAGGCAGAATAAGATATGAATATTACACTAGAAAGTGTACATCAGAGTAGTGGTCTAAAAAGATCCACAATACCACAAAAGAATAGTTACACGAACTACACAAAAGAATAAGTATACATTAAGGAGTCTATATCTCAATGTATACAACAAAAACTACTAATCTAAGTAGTTAACCCAAAAAGTCAAGGAGTTAATCCCGGATGAGAAGTCAAGCAGAAGCACCTGTAACATCTCGGTCTGACCCGAGTATTATTTAATAAGAAAATAATAAACGGATCAGTCTAACTATAAATATCAGATGAAACGATATAGAATAAGAGATATGACTAAACACATAATAATCACAATGCCGAGCTGTGATATATATATACACTTAGTTGATAATCATCAAGAGATTAATCAATGTCACCAAATCTACACAAGAATCATAGAAACGTCATACTTCTTATTTCGTTCACCATACCATAAATATTGACGATAATATCAATGTCAATCACAAAAGTCAATGACACACAAATTCCAGAAGACTACACAAGAAATCCAGAAATCACAAAAGTCAATGACACACAAATTCACCAATGCACAAATATTGATAAAACTTATCAATGGAAATCACGAAAATTGGTGAAACACAAATTCTAGGAATCTGCACAAGAAATCCAGAAATCACAAAGGGGGGGGGGGGAAGGCCTATCACAAACGGGAGCATAAAGCCCACCAACACGTGTATCACAAACGGAACGCTAATTCCATGGTCGCTAACCATCACAAATTGAGTCGAAGCTCCACAAACGGCCCGAAGACCATGGGTTGCTACCCCATCACAAATTGAGTAGAAACTCCACAAAGCGGGGTTTAGTCTCCCTCGCAGACAAAGAGACATCGCACATTGCTAGTCTATATCACAAAGATGATCGTCATGATCAGCAAGAAGTGTCGATTACAATAAGCTAGTAAACATATGAGTTTAGCCTCATGTCCCATAACCACTTGCTTAACTTAAATATTTACGAACAAACTGTAAATCTCCACTAGAAACTTGTCACAAGAGGTTCAATCGAACAAGTCCAAGAATTAACCAACAAAGTAAACGCAAGCGTTTCATACCACTTGTTTTACTAAGCCGTTTAATTAGATTTCTCATACGAGTGAGGTAAAGGTTTGTATATACTAATAGATTGGAAAACGGTTTTATAAACGAATTTGGTATTAAAATAGTATTGAAATCGTTTGAGGAAAGAGTTTTGATATTTACTACTAGTATAGAAAACCTTTATATTTTTAAAGTGACAAATCACGAAGAAGATTGTAAGGACAATCAATCATAAAAATTCACATACGAAGACGTGAATAAAATCCAACGAAATCGATAAAGGATCCATCGAAATGGATATTCAAAAATCCCTAAAAAGAGTCATCAAAGTCATAATAGATGATAACAACAAATAGGATTATCACGAATTGATTTAAATTAGAATTTCAATCCAAAAAGGCAAATTGGACTCAAACAGCAGGTTCAGTCGACTGAACAGAGTTTTTCAGTCGACTGACCCTGTACCTGGAAATTTTCCAGGTTCAGGAAACTTCCTGTTTCTAGTTTCAGTCGACTGTGCAGAGTTTTTCAATCGACTGAATCATGCCTGGAAACTCTCGGGTTTCAGGTTCAGTCGACTGAACAGAGTTTTCAGTCGACTGAATCATGCCTGGGCCGTTTTTCAGCCTTATACAAATGAAGAGCAAACTCTTCCAATACGCAATCGGACGAACATTGGCTCTAGGGGTTTATGCCAATCGGCAACCCGGCCCTATATGCTCCTCGATGCATCACCAAAAGCATGATCAAACATCCATAAAAGGATTTCACACAAATTTGACTTAAAAGCTCAAAAATTGGAATATTCACAAAACCAATCCAAATCAAGAGCAAATGCACATGAAGAAGTGTTAGGAATTTACACCCAACAACCAAAGATAATAATAGTCATAGATGTGAGATAAAAATCTCACCTTTTCACAAAATCGAACAAGAAGAAGCTTGAAAGCAAATGGAGAATCAACCTTTCTTCAATCACAACCCAAATGAGCTTGAATCTAAGCTCAAAAACAAGAACATTCCCGAAATAAGGTTTAGGAATTTCTGAAATTGGGAAGAGAATAAGTTAGAGAAGAAGAAGAGAAGCTTACCAATAGGTTCTTCTTGAGTTTGGAGCAAGGAATTTGATTTGCAAGAGAAATTAGGGTTTTGGAATTTTAATTTCCAATCTCTCCCACCATTAACACTCTAAAAACTGAAATGAGAAGAGAATGAGGGTGAGTGGGGAAGAGTGGCTCAGATTGGAGCATAAGTTAACATAGGGCTGAGCCCAAATGAAACGACCCGCCTTTTTGGATAGTTTAAACCGACGATCAAATACACATGTCGATTCTAAAACCATTCAAAAGTGCAGATAGTTATTGGGATAAATAAGAAAAGAAAAGAAATAAAGGAAATGAAACAACACAGAATCTCGCAGCGGAACGATAAAATATAATAGTCAAATAAACAGTTCATGAAGCTGTCTACTATACTTTGACAATTATTTATACAACATTTATCAGAGTTATACATATACAACAGAGCAATTAAATAATGCAGCATATAGCATGATGCAAGGGTAATAATAGTGATAGTATACCAAATCTTCGTCTCCATCCTCCAGAATAGATCTTCAAAAATCTGAAAAACTCAGGACTGACCCGAGCGTAATGAAAAGACAAAACACTCGAGTCAGGACTAAAATATCCTTATGAAAGTTAAATCAATCGTAAATAAATATGAGCGTAACGGCGTCAGAGATGTTTACGGGGTTTGACATCTCATATCCAGTGTCAACGTGCGTGCAATAACTCAAGAGATGTTACGGGATTTTCCATCTCTCAAGGATCCGTGAAACTATCTACTATGTAGTAATATACGCTAAGTAGATAATGTCTATCAGTAATATAAAGTATCAAAATAGCGTTAAGGCGTTACCATAATCCCCCTTAACACATTTTATATTCCCAAAAGCATATACAAGACCGTAGTTTCCCCAAAACCGGAAGTCACCAGAGGGCAATCCATATACTCAAGGTACAAATCAAAAACGTAGTGGTCGCGAATAGGATAATCAGTATGACAAGGTACATGAGGCGATACCAACTAGGATACTAGTAGTTGCGTGATCCGGACTGATGTTGAGCATAGCCAGCAGCTATCCCAACACCGCGAAACAACACTCCGAAATCAAGGGGTGCACCCAAATCGCATCACAAATGTAATAGATATGGTATCGAAGAAGTGTGTCCGCTAGAGGTGGCGAACCTCAATGGCCCGGCGCGGCTCCTGTTTTAGTCATGTCAGGGGTCATCCAATATCGTTCTCTTTCTTCAGTCAACGCGTTCACCAAACCATCCACTTCATTCTGGATCAACACTCCGCGTATAATAGTTATTAAAGTGGTTTTCGGTATCGACAGAGAGTATGTCCATATCCGATCCCGGTCTCTTTAATAACTACGTATTATTACACCTTTGGCTCTTTATATTTCAAATCGATTCATAATTGATATCAAAATATCATATTCGCTTCAAAAATCAAATCCATTTCAAATATCATCGTATCTTTCAAAATATCAGATTCCATATTTAAATTCAAGATTTAAATATAAACATTTCACCTTATTGACCAGCTTAGGATTTTAGAAAAATAGTTTTAAGTAGTTTAAAAGTAGTTTTAAATAATTAAAATAGTTAAAAACACTTAAAATCTTTAAAATGGATTTAAAATAGATAAATTAGTTTAAAATAATTTAAATTGGGTTAAGTAGATTTAATATAAATTAAAATAGTTTAAGTATTCAAAATGGTTTATATAACAGAGTAATTTGGAAAACAAACTAAAACAGCTTCAAAATCAATCCATTTCAATTATAACTTCCCAATTCAAATCAATTTCAATTTCCATTCTACCGATTCAATTTCGATTTCAATTCAAAACAATGTCAACTTTTACTTCAAATCAATTCAATTCTACATTTACCTTTAATTAATTCAATTTCAATTTATATCGATTTGGAGCTTGATTTCTCAAAATATCAATTTATAACACTTAACAAAATTTCTAACAATATTCAAGTTTAAATCCAAATTCCAAATATGATTCAATTCCAAACTCGATTCAAAATATCATTTTCATATCACTTTTACTTAGTAATATTCAAAGCTCGAAATAATGTTCAATCTTTAAAATAAATAGATTTTCGAAATTCAATCATATCCAAATTTTAAATTTTAAAGTCACAACTTAAATTATTTACCAATTTCTTTTAACCAAAATTTATTTCAACATTCCAACTCAATTTTTCGACAAATTTGATTTCTATAAATTGATTTCTATTTATAACTTTTAAATCAAAACATTTAAATAAATTTTAAATCGACGATTTCAAAAATTATTTATTTAGCCAATTCGGTGTCCGTATATAATTTTCTATCCTATGGCCAAGTAGTTATTTATTTCAATTAAATGTCAAGGATGAGTATATATTACTTAAATTAAATCACAGTATCATATGTATGCATAACAGGATATATATAAGCAATAAACATCCAAACATTTAAATATCAAACAATAACATCCATCGAAATAAATCATCCAATAGACAATACAATCCATGGCAATTTCATAGTTATCAAGGTCAGGTAATTTAATCGCCATTCAAATTTCAATTTCAATTTAACTGTCAATTTAATTGTTCAACGGTTAATTCAAATAACAAGCTATACGACAATTAAATTCATATCAAACAACGACAAATAACATTCATATCACTTCATAATGTCAATTTAACTAGCATAAAGATATTTAGTACGTTGTGAGCGTTATAAAACACTCACCTTGATTTCAATGTAGTTCCAGCGCTTTATTTCGAATAAAATTAAACGAACGTTTAATTTTTCCCGAAATTTTCACTATCTTCAAATGATTCCAATCCAGCTCCATTGCGTAGTGCTCGACAAAACGATTCCAATGCAAAAAGTCTCGTCCAAAACGGACCTCGTATGAAAAAGTTATACACGTTTAAAGTTTGAAAAATTTTAATATAATCAATTTTACAAAAAAAATTTTTATACTATTTACCCAACTCAATCAGAGCCGTTGATTCCACTTTGCTCCCATCAGGCCCTTACGTGCCTTCTTCTCCTTCACGTTTCACACCTCCAGGTTATTCACGTTAACAAGAACCCATGATAGCCGCACTTAGGGTTTGATTTTTCGACCTCCACGACGAACATGAACACGATCAGGTTACACCACTTCGAAGCCACCGCCTTACTCCACCTTCACCATCAATAGCCTGAAGCTCGGCCACCCCCTCTGCCTCAAATTGCGTGAAAAACGCAGCAGGTCCAATCTCGATTTGCCGTCGATCCGTGGCTCCGTTTTCGATCTCCACCGTCGGATAGCTAGATCTTGATGTCCTCTACAACTTTGCAGTTGAGAGTTTTTGCTAATTGTTGATGGATTGAGAGGAAAATGAGGAAGAAGTTTCGAAATTTTCTGGCCATGGAATAGGTGGCGGCCATGATTTAGAATTAGGGTTTCTGGATTAAAATAATAATAAAACTGTCTCGGTTTGCGTGCGTATTTATATAGGTAGGTCCGAAATCATCCGAACTCCAATCGAGACGTGCCGCCAGGCGTTTATAAGGTTTTACCCCCATTCCGGACGCAATGGAACTAGTTTCAAGGCCTAATTCGATCATATCTGAAAGATAGCTTTTCGAAGTCGATTATTTTAATTAAATTCGAGATTAAATTTCTACGCGTTTCAAGCTCGCACGGCCAAACGACAAGTCCAATTGCTACGTAAATTGAAATCCTACCATAATTTACTATTACGGATCCGATGAAACAAGTTTCGTCGAAATCCGAGACTGTTTGAAAAATGGCTATTTTAACTCGTCAATTAAATATTAAAATATTCAATTTTCACAAATTTACTTTTAATTCGATTTTAAAAGTTCTACAAAATCATTCTAACTTTAATATGATAAAATAGAATTTTACAAATCATTTTTAATCATATTAAACCCGTTATCCAATTATTCAAAAAAATTCAAATATTAAATTATTCAACAAATTACATTAATAATCATTTTCCTTCAATAATCACCTGAAATTTTCTAATTAAAATAGCTAAAATACGGGTCGTTACACTCTCCCCCACTCAAAACTTTTCGTCCCCGAAAAGGAAAAGAAGGGAAAAGGAACTAAGTATAGAATTCAACATTAGATATATTTTATTCAAAGTTACCAACTTATAAAACAATGAAATTCCATTTATAAAGTCATAACTACGCTTCCACAATGTTACTCCGAACGGCTTTCTAAATTTAAAAGTTAGTTATCAAAACAAGTTATAAAATTTAAAAACTTGAAAAAAATTTCTAACACCCGGATTCACGGAAAATTTCGGCAGGGTCTCCTTTGCGCGGCTCGATCGAAAAATTTTACAATTCAATATATAACACAAATATAACCAATATATAACAAATATACATCTCATCTCAATGATGAGGCATCCCAATCATGGGGAAACAATATATAATATCAAATACGATATGTAATACGGGTATGTACCTTTTATTTGTTATTAGCAAGCATATTTTAGCAATTTAGCATGAAACGAGCTCCATACGTGCCGCACGCCATCAATACCTACTAAATACTCAATAAATAGATGAGAACATGTATATAAGAAGAAATATCTATATGAGACATCACAATCATAGCTTAAGAAGACAACAACCTAAATTTCACATTTTATGAATTCAGACCTGCTGCAAAGACTCAGGTTTTTGACATAGTAAATTCCGAAATCTGGGAATACTTATAAAAGAAAAGTTGTTCCAATCGTTCTAAGCTTTCCAACGATATAAAGATCGTCAAAATCGGACTTACGGTTTGAAAGTTATGCTCAGTTTACTTTCAGCTTTCAACTTCGAAAATTTAGATAGGACAGGGAATGTCCATCCAGTTCAGACTCAGTTTAGGCTAATCAAATTACAAAATCTGTCACAGTGATCCAAATAAGACTTTTAGCTTACTGAAAGAACTTTTTTTTGTAAAAAATTTGGGCTCAATCGGATTTATAAATCTCAAGTTATCGTTGTTCTAGTACAGCACTTAGGTGCAAAGTTTTTCCAACCAAAACTAGTGTAACGATTTTGATCTAGAAATTTGGTAACATAAATTTTCAAGTGGGTTTGGTTAATTCAAGTTTATATATAACTTTATTCATATCAAATTTCACATTTTTACCTTTATTTAACGCTGGATCTATTGGTAGAACATTTCTAAACTATTTTTCAAGTATACAATTATTTCATAGACATATCCATTTTATTTATACATTCTTTTAAGTATCCATTATGTTTAAAATCAATTCACACTCCAACCTTATACAAATTTAAATATCAAACATTCCATTATTTTAGTTTCAACTTGTATAACATTCTATTACATATATACATCAACATTTCAACTTTTTTAAACAAAAGGCAAGTTATATATACGTTTATATAAATGAAATTTTGAGTATTATACAAATCAATCTTATTAAATTTTGTTAACAAGAACGTTTAATGATTTAAACTTATTTGATTCCATTATATTCAATTTAAGAAGTTTAGGTTACTTCCCATATTTCACTTAACCATTTAGTTTCACCTTAAATTTCCATTTTGATCGTTTCATATTGAACAGATTTTTCATCCAATTCTCATTTACCTTTCTATTCAAATTCATTACAAAGATATAATTGATTCACTATTTGTTTACTTCATTAGATTTGAATATACTTACACAAATATCTTATTCGATTAAGAATTTACAGTTTCTAGTTTGTTTCAAATTTTACTACACTCCAATTCTAAGAGTTTTAACTTTTATTTTATACTCATTTTATATTAATAACTTTTTATTACAGTAAACCTCATTTCAAATTTTTGTCCATATCTCAATTTATTCAATCTTATTTATGTTAAATATTCATATCATTTTCATTCCATAAATTTAAATTCATTTTTAGCTTATTAATTCTTAATTAATTTAACACTTATTAAGTTAATCAATTATCATCCATCTAACAACCAATGCATGTCAACATTAACATCCCTCCAAGATCTACACTAAATCGATTATACATTTCCAAGTCAAATTTTTTTTTTTAATTTCATACACTTCCAAGTTTATTGACATTTAGTTATATTCAAATTTGATTAGTTTCCATTTACAAGTTTTATTTTTCATTAATTTTAAATTTTATTCATTCATTTGTATATATCCTTCATTTTACAGCTTAAATTTCTTTTATTATTTACAACTATCAATAGATCTTCACATTTTATTATTCACTCTTACACTTGGTATATTATTCCTCTACTTATCCTTATTAGCATTTTAAACTTTTTAAGTATTTGGTAAGTTATATCTATGCTATAGAATGAAATTTAATACTATGCGAGTTTTACAGTTTCAATTTTTGTTTTAAGTTCATAATTTCCTAATTCTAAGGATTTCTACTTCAATTGATATTTTCACTTAGCTCTTAGGTTCATTTCTCATTTCACAATTCAGAAGTTCCTTAATGATTCAAGTCTAATTTCATTTCAATCATTAAAAAAATCATTAATTATTAAAGAACTTAAGAATTCCAATCCCGTTTCATTTCAAATCAAGGTTTGAAATAATATATACTTATATAATTTATATATCAAATCATACTATAGAGAATGCAAAATAAAATAAAATTTGAGTCAAAACAAGGTTTAGACAAGCTATTAAGTGGTCTCCCCCACTCGGACTCTCGAAAATAAACGCCAATGATGCGTGCACACATCATCGAAATCATTTTCTAGCGTCAAGAGATGGGAATATAACACTTATCATTAAAAATAAAATCCTTCGAAAACAATTTCAACCCAAATATACTATCATATAATACTCCTATTATATTTTCCAATTCCTTGTAAATCAATTTCAAACACCGGAATTTAAATTCTCAAATCCAAGTAAAATTCATTTATATTCATTATCAATTGTGCTTATAAGATTTCATTTTCATGAATCCATTGTTATTTAATCAATTGTTGTAAATGTTGAATGATCAACAATATCGATAATAATCTAATATTATCATCTCCTAAAAATCAATTCAATCAAAATGAATAAATATTCGAATAATTCTTTTATATTAAAATATATTCCAAAGCGATATTGTGTTGGTTTGTCTTATTTGAGTGCTTAGAAATCCCTATCAATGTCTTGGCGTCCCAAGTATCGACCAGAATTCATAAATACTCAACGGAACAAATTAACACAATATAAAACCATTTTATATCAAATAACAAGTACGCTCTCTTATATACACTCAACTCATTCATATAGTCTACCTCTATTTCAATGAGTTATTCCCCACTAGAGCCAAGGTTTATCGCTAAACCAAAGCTCTGATACCAACTGAAACGACCCGCCTTTTTGGATAGTTTAAACCGACGATCAAATACACATGTCGATTCTAAAACCATTCAAAAGTGCAGATAGTTATTGGGATAAATAAGAAAAGAAAAGAAAAGAAATAAAGGAAATGAAACAACACAGAATCTCGCAGCGGAACGATAAAATATAATAGTCAAATAAACAGTTCATGAAGCTGTCTACTATACTTTGACAATTATTTATACAACATTTATCAGAGTTATACATATACAACAGAGCAATTAAATAATGCAGCAGATAGCATGATGCAAGGGTAATAATAGTGATAGTATACCAAATCTTCGTCTCCATCCTCCAGAATAGATCTTCAAAAATCTGAAAAACTCAGGACTGACCCGAGCGTAATGAAAAGACAAAACACTCGAGTCAGGACTAAAATATCCTTATGAAAGTTAAATCAATCGTAAATAAATATGAGCGTAACGGCGTCAGAGATGTTTACGGGGTTTGACATCTCATATCCAGTGTCAACGTGCGTGCAATAACTCAAGAGATGTTACGGGATTTTCCATCTCTCAAGGATCCGTGAAACTATCTACTATGTAGTAATATACGCTAAGTAGATAATGTCTATCAGTAATATAAAGTATCAAAATAGCGTTAAGGCGTTACCATAATCCCCCTTAACACATTTTATATTCCCAAAAGCATATACAAGACCGTAGTTTCCCCAAAACCGGAAGTCACCAGAGGGCAATCCATATACTCAAGGTACAAATCAAAAACGTAGTGGTCGCGAATAGGATAATCAGTATGACAAGGTACATGAGGCGATACCAACTAGGATACTAGTAGTTGCGTGATCCAGACTGATGTTGAGCATAGCCAGCAACTATCCCAACACCGCGAAACAACACTCCGAAATCAAGGGGTGCACCCAAATCGCATCACAAATGTAATAGATATGGTATCGAAGAAGTGTGTCCGCTAGAGGTGGCGAACCTCAATGGCCCGGCGCGGCTCCTGTTTTAGTCATGTCAGGGGTCATCCAATATCGTTCTCTTTCTTCAGTCAACGCGTTCACCAAACCATCCACTTCATTCTGGATCAACACTCCGCGTATAATAGTTATTAAAGTGGTTTTCGGTATCGACAGAGAGTATGTCCATATCTGATCCCGGTCTCTTTAATAACTACGTATTATTACACCTTTGGCTCTTTATATTTCAAATCGATTCATAATTGATATCAAAATATCATATTCGCTTCAAAAATCAAATCCATTTCAAATATCATCGTATCTTTCAAAATATCAGATTCCATATTTAAATTCAAGATTTAAATATAAACATTTCACCTTATTGACCAGCTTAGGATTTTAGAAAAATAGTTTTAAGTAGTTTAAAAGTAGTTTTAAATAATTAAAATAGTTAAAAACACTTAAAATCTTTAAAATGGATTTAAAATAGATAAATTAGTTTAAAATAATTTAAATTGGGTTAAGTAGATTTAATATAAATTAAAATAGTTTAAGTATTCAAAATGGTTTATATAACAGAGTAATTTGGAAAACAAACTAAAACAACTTCAAAATCAATCCATTTCAATTATAACTTCCCAATTCAAATCAATTTCAATTTCCATTCTACCGATTCAATTTCGATTTCAATTCAAAACAATGTCAACTTTTACTTCAAATCAATTCAATTCTACATTCACCTTTAATTAATTCAATTTCAATTTATATCGATTTGGAGCTTGATTTCTCAAAATATCAATTTATAACACTTAACAAAATTTCTAACAATATTCAAGTTTAAATCCAAATTCCAAATATGATTCAATTCCAAACTCGATTCAAAATATCATTTTCATATCACTTTTACTTAGTAATATTCAAAGCTCGAAATAATGTTCAATCTTTAAAATAAATAGATTTTCGAAATTCAATCATATCCAAATTTTAAATTTTAAAGTCACAACTTAAATTATTTACCAATTTCTTTTAACCAAAATTTATTTCAACATTCCAACTCAATTTTTCGACAAATTCGATTTCTATAAATTGATTTCTATTTATAACTTTTAAATCAAAACATTTAAATAAATTTTAAATCGACGATTTCAAAAATTATTTATTTAGCCAATTCGGTGTCCGTATATAATTTTCTATCCTATGGCCAAGTAGTTATTTATTTCAATTAAATGTCAAGGATGAGTATATATTACTTAAATTAAATCACAGTATCATATGTATGCATAACAGGATATATATAAGCAATAAACATCCAAACATTTAAATATCAAACAATAACATCCATCGAAATAAATCATCCAATAGACAATACAATCCATGGCAATTTCATAGTTATCAAGGTCAGGTAATTTAATCGCCATTCAAATTTCAATTTCAATTTAACTGTCAATTTAATTGTTCAACGGTTAATTCAAATAACAAGCTATACGACAATTAAATTCATATCAAACAACGACAAATAACATTCATATCACTTCATAATGTCAATTTAACTAGCATAAAGATATTTAGTACGTTGTGAGCGTTATAAAACACTCACCTTGATTTCAATGTAGTTCCAGCGCTTTATTTCGAATAAAATTAAACGAACGTTTAATTTTTCCTGAAATTTTCACTATCTCCAAATGATTCCAATCCAGCTCCATTGCGTAGTGCTCGACAAAACGATTCCAATGCAAAAAGTCTCGTCCAAAACGGACCTCGTATGAAAAAGTTATACACGTTTAAAGTTTGAAAAATTTTAATATAATCAATTTTACAAAAAAATTTTTTTTTACTATTTACCCAACTCAATCAGAGCCGTTGATTCCACTTTGCTCCCATCAGGCCCTTACGTGCCTTCTTCTCCTTCACGTTTCACACCTCCAGGTTATTCACGTTAACAAGAACCCATGATAGCCGCACTTAGGGTTTGATTTTTCGACCTCCACGACGAACATGAACACGATCAGGTTACACCACTTCGAAGCCACCGCCTTACTCCACCTTCACCATCAATAGCCTGAAGCTCGGCCACCCCCTCTGCCTCAAATTGCGTGAAAAACGCAGCAGGTCCAATCTCGATTTGCCGTCGATCCGTTGCTCCGTTTTCGATCTCCACCGTCGGATAGCTAGATCTTGATGTCCTCTACAACTTTGCAGTTGAGAGTTTTTGCTAATTGTTGATGGATTGAGAGGAAAATGAGGAAGAAGTTTCGAAATTTTCTGGCCATGGAATAGGTGGCGGCCATGATTTAGAATTAGGGTTTCTGGATTAAAATAATAATAAAACTGTCTCGGTTTGCGTGCGTATTTATATAGGTAGGTCCGAAATCATCCGAACTCCAATCGAGACGTGCCGCCAGGCGTTTATAAGGTTTTACCCCCATTCCGGACGCAATGGAACTAGTTTCAAGGCCTAATTCGATCATATCTGAAAGATAGCTTTTCGAAGTCGATTATTTTAATTAAATTCGAGATTAAATTTCTACGCGTTTCAAGCTCGCACGGCCAAACGACAAGTCCAATTGCTACGTAAATTGAAATCCTACCATAATTTACTATTACGGATCCGATGAAACAAGTTTCGTCGAAATCCGAGACTGTTTGAAAAATGGCTATTTTAACTCGTCAATTAAATATTAAAATATTCAATTTTCACAAATTTACTTTTAATTCGATTTTAAAAGTTCTACAACATCATTCTAACTTTAATATGATAAAATAGAATTTTACAAATCATTTTTAATCATATTAAACCCGTTATCCAATTATTCAAAAAATTTCAAATATTAAATTATTCAACAAATTACATTAATAATCATTTTCCTTCAATAATCACCTGAAATTTTCTAATTAAAATAGCTAAAATACGGGTCGTAACACCAAAAAACCAAACCCAAAGTAAAAAGTAGCAGAAATCAACTTTCTCCAAACATATCGAAGCTTATACTCAAAAAGGTCGCAAACGGCATTTTAAACTCAATGGGAGTGGTCCCGAGCCCTAATTCGACCGTATGCAAAAAGTAGCTTTTCGGACTAAAATCCGACTAACGATAAAATATTTAAATAAAATATTTAAATATAAAATCGACAAATATGCGGGTTGTTACACGAAACGTCTTGAAATCGATCTAATTAAAATCAATTTGAAATCAATATGAAAAATTTTGTTTTCAGCATAACTTCTCCATACGATGGAATTTGGATGTGAAACTTTTTCCATCGCGTTCAGAATATTTTAAAATTCCTATTTCGATATATGGGTTTACCCGATTTCGTTCCGGGGTCAGAACGGGCTTTTTGGGCCAACTAGCGTGTAGCACGTTTATAATTCGTGCCCACCTATCCTATTGCAGTTGTCTATAAATAGGCTGTGATAAACCCTAGCCTCCATCTATTGTCATTTGGCTGTGCGTTCATTTCTTCAACCCTTTCTCTTCCTCAATGATTGCAAAACCTAGATTCATTTACAGTTCTAAATCAAAAGTCAAAAATTCAAACATCTTAGAAAAATTTCTAAAAATTATATGTTAAAGCTCTCGAAATACGTAATCTGCTGGTACAACTCGTTCATTGTTTTGGTTCGTCGTAAGCCAGAGAAGTTTCGGTCGTTCGTTACATCGTGATGGACTTCATCGGATCATCAAATCGTTGATACTGTTGGATATAGATCGTCAAGGGGATTCGATCTGAGTCGTTCGTAGGCGAAGTTAGTGGATGGATCGACGGCAACAATTCATTATTAACAAGGAAGCAGGTAAATTATGATATATGCTACAAATTTCAATCTATTACTATTCATTATTATTAACCTAAATTCAGCATTACTTACCTCGCATTAACCTTATTACTTAAAATCCTTATCCATTTGAAATTAATACTCTAAATAAATACATTTACTTCTTTCGTTATTTTATTAGTTACAATTAAGGCACACCTAATTATCTTTATAGGTAAATGAGTCAGTTTACTAGTATCCTACTATTACAACCTTTAATATACTTGTATATGGTTATTTTACCCTTTTATAATCCCTTTATAGATATATGCACATCTACAAATTAAGATTCTAAATCCAATTTCTTATTCCATCTACGTTCCATTTCTTCACTATATGAATAACTAGCATTTCCTATTCATTTGTTACATCTACTTATATTCACTTTATGAATAGTTTTGATATTCCATTTATTACTAACTTTAATTATTCCAATTTATTATCTACATACAATTTGAATCTATTTTCAAATTTTCACCTTTTTAATAATTAACACCTTCCACTAATAAATAAAAAGGATTGTACTAAATAAAATTTTATTTTCATTAATGAATTCAATCCTTGCCTTTATTTACTTATTTCTAACCATATATCCAATTGCAACAATTTCCACTATTACACTTAATTGCAATAAACATTCAATTTGTAAATTTCAATTAACCTAGATACATCTAATTTCAACATTCTCTTTCATATAAATAAATAAGATTTCCGTTTCTTTCTTAAAAAAAAATTAAAAATCCTATTAATATAATTCATTTTAAGCATCGAATTTACACGGGTCGTTACATAAATGTTCTTCATAATGGTGATTTGTGTATATAAGAATGGGAAATTAAGTTTTATTTATACATCGGAATTTAATTTACTATAAAAAGGTTAATTGCAATCAAATGAGTTAAATGTTAAACGGAAATCAAGCTTTATGTATTCGTTTGGATTTATTGCAATTAATTATAATTAAATAGAAAATTTTACGTTAATTGGAAATTTAGTGGAAAGCGGGAATTATTTATGTGATAATCTTAAGTCAATGGTAAACCCTTATATTTAAAATTTTGAATGGAATAATAATTAATTTATTTAACTAAATGAAATTTTAGTTAATTACTAATAATTTGGGAATTTAATGGAATTAAGGATTTATATTTGGATTTAAAAAAAAAATTACCTTCTTCAAAATTGACATCTAAACTTGTTGGAATTTTGTAACGATTAAGAATTTTTAAAAGTAATAAAATGGGTCAATTTTTGAATCTAAATATAAAATTGGAATTTATTTATATATTTTAAATTAATTTAATTAATATAAAAATAGCCATTTTGGTCACGGACTCGGATTTCGACGAAACCAGTTTCATCGGATCCGTATCAATGAACTATTGTAGGGTTTCAAGTTTCGTAGCGATCGGACTTGTCGTTTGATCGTACGAACGCAAAACATCTTGAAATCGATCTAATTAAAATCAATTTGAAATCAATTTGGAAAATTTTGTTTTCAGCATAACTTTTCCATACGATGGAATTTGGACGTGAAACTTTTTCCATCGCGTTCAGAATATTTTAAAATACCTTTTTTGATATACGGGTTTACCCGATTTCGTTCCGGGGTCAGAACGGGCTTTTTGGGCCAACTATCGTGTAGCACGTTTATAATTCGTGCCCACCTATCCTATTGCAGTTGTCTATAAATAGGATGTGATAAACCCTAGCCTCCATCTATTGTCATTTGGCTGTGCATTCATTTCTTCAACCCTTTCTCTTCCCCAATGGTTGCAAAACCTAGATTCATTTATAGTTCTAAATCAAAAGTCAAAAATTCAAACATCTCAGAAAAATTTCTAAAAATTATATGTTAAAGCTCTCGAAATACGTAATCTGCTGGTACAACTCGTTCATCGTTTTGGTTCGTCGTAAGCCAGAGAAGTTTCGACCGTTCATTACATCGTGATGGACTTCGTCGGATCATCAAATCGTTGATACTGTTGGATATAGATCGTCAAGGGGATTCGATCTGAGTCATTCGTAGGCAAAGTTAGTGGATGGATCGACGGCAACAATTCAAAGAAGGCCAAAACCCAAGGCGGCGGCTGCGTTTCTATGGGCCATGGCGGCTGTGGCATCGCGTGCGTGGGAACCGGGGGAGGCCGTAGGAGGTAGATCAGCGACGAAAACGATGGGTGTGGTGGCCGGCGTCGTGCTTGCGAAGCAGTGGAAGGTAGCGCATGAGCATTCGTGACTCTGTAGTGTGCGTGCTCAAGTTGCCTGTAGCTGTTCAAGGCAGTGACGTGGAAGGGAGATAGTAAGGTTTTGTTTTTTTTATTTTGATTTTCAAACGTTTTATTCGAATAACTTCTTCATACGATATCCGTTTCACACGAGGTTTTTTTTGTTGGGATCGTAATACAATTTCGGATCTGTTGACGCGGTTTTGGACCAATTTGGAGACTGTCAAAATTTTGAGTTTAAATTGAATTTAAATTTGATTTAAATTCAAAAGGTGAGTGTTTTAACCCACTCACAACTTCTAAAATTTCTTGTGTTTGTTACATTAATTTTAGATATGAGTAGAAATTTATTTATGACTGTTTGGCATGATTTATTCATCATCTCAGTTAATTCGCATTTATTTAATTTAACTGTTAATTTATTTTATTTATTGCATATAGATTGACAGTTAGAATTTATTTATTTGCATATAACTGCTAGTTCAATAGTTAGAAATCATTTATTTGCATATAAACTACTAGTTTAACAGTTATTAAATTTATTACTGAATATAAACTGTTGATTAATGCATGTTATTTATTAGCTGTATAATTTATATGCTCTATATCGATGATTGTTTAAATTGGATGATGATTGCAAATAATGGTTGATGATTGATATTTGGATGAATGGATGCTATATTTATATTGTATAAACTGCAAGCCATCATGCATTTTCATTTCATTCGGGATTGCGGTTTGAAATGATATACAACCGCATTTTTATTTTAAATTGCAGATTGAAATGATAAACATCCGTAACACTTGACCATAGGGTAGAAAATTTTATACAGGCACCGCTGTATATATATAAAATTATTTTGAAATGATTTTCTATGGTTTTGTAAAGCTATAAATATGGTTTATGGGATATTGATTTGGTTATTGAAAAAGTTATTTATATATATATATATATATAGAAATTTCCAGGTTTTAAGCTTTGTATAAATTTGAATTGAAGGATAAAATAAAGTTTGATTTTTTTAAGATCAAATACAATTAAGCATTTATTTAAAAATTTAAGTTTTGGAGTTTTATTGACTTAAATAAAAATAAGGTTGGAAGATGAATATTAAGTCAAATTGGAATTAAATAAAAAAGGTTAGAAATTTTAAAGGATACGATTTTATAACTTGATTTTGTGTAGAGTGATTTAAATGAATATCAAGTTGATTTAAATGAATATATAATAAATTGAAAGATTTTCCAGTTATGTGAAGTTAAAGATTTTTCTTACATGATATTGAATTCATTAAATAAATATTTCAAGTCTAAATAATAAGTAATTGAATATAATATATATTGAGTAATTGAATTTAATATATATGGGATTGTGAAATGAGTTTGTTTTTGAAATGGTGAAATATTTAAAGCTTTGAAACATAAGAATTGAAATGGTATTTGGAAGTTTAAATTGATATTTGAAATTGATTTGGAAATCTAAAGAAGCTATTTTGTTTTATAAAAATAGTTTAATATTTAACCATTTGAGAGACGGAAATTTGTTTCAAAGCTATGTTTTTCAAGGTAGTATAATTTGGAAATATTATATTCAAGAGTTTTAATTTCTAAATATTTTACTTTGGAAACCCTATGATTTTGGAAAGAATATATGTTGGAAAATAAAATGATATCGTATTGATTTGGGGTTTTAAGAATAAATGATATCGTATATGGGTTTTAAATGGATATTTTATTTTGGGTTTTAAAAGTATAATTAGTTTTAAATGACCGCGGTGTTATAATAACGATTGGTTGGCAAAGAGACCGGGATCAGATATGGACATACTCTCTGTCGATACCGAAAACCACTTTGACTAACCGTGTACGCGGTGGAGATTCCAGAGTGAAGTAGGTTGGTGGCGGCGTTTCCTGTAAGGTAAATACGTGGACCCAACTCCCGTGAGTTGGCATAAGGTGGCTAAAACATGAGCGATTGACGAGTTAATGAGGTAGCACCTCTAATCGGACACTTCCCTTCGATACTATACTCAGACTTTGGATTTTCGGTGGCCACCTTCACTTTTAATTTCTTTGATGTGGGGAGTTTGTCCGAGGTGGGCGGCAGCTGCGCGCTGCGCGTTTCCATCGGCCCGGAAGCGTAATTGGTATATCTACCCTGGCATTGCCTAGTTGTGCCGTGTCACCTACCCTAGCGCGCCTTATACGATTTTGTTTTGTACCATACCTATGGAGTGCCCTCTGACGACGCTTACGGGGGAGATTACGGTACTATATAGACTATGGGAATATATAAATGTGTTAAGGTGGAAAATGTAAAGCCTTAACGCTATTTAAAAGTAAGTTTATTTTACAATTAGACACTATTATAATAGCGCAATATACTACATAGTAAATAGTTTAACGGATCCTTAGGAGATGTAAATCCCGAGCATCTCTTAAGTTACTGTACTCATATTTATTTTCTGTTAATTTAACTCACATAAGATCTTTTAGTTCTGACTCGAGTGTTTTGTCTTTTCAAATTCGCTCGGGTCAGTCCGAGCGTTTCAGGATCGAAGACTTTAGCTCTAGAGGATGAAGACGGAGATTTCTATTATTAGTATTAATTATATTCCACTACACTCATATTGTTCCGCTGCATTGTTATATGGTATGTGTATCTGTTATGTATTGTATAGATAAAATCAAAGGTTTTGTAAAATAGCTTCATGAACTGTATATTTTGATTATTATATTTTACCGTTCCGCTGTGAGATTCTGTTTAGTTTTATTTCTTTCTCGTTTTTCTTATTTACCCCATTACAATCCGCCCTTCTATATGGTTTGAATTGGCACGTGTGTCGATTTAAATCGTGCGAAAAGGCGGGACGTTACAGTTGGTATCAGAGCTTTGGTTTAGCGATAAACCTTAGCTTTGTGGGGTTTGACTCTTTACTAATAGGGTAGTAATACCCTATGGGAGTCGCTGAGTGTATATATATGAGAGAGCGTATTTGTTAGTGTTATAAAAGGGTTTTAAATTGTGTTAATCTGTTCCGTTTTGTATTTATAAATTCTGGTTAGTGCATGGGACGCCGTGACATCAATAGGGATTTCTAAACACTTAATAGGACAGACCGACATAATATTTGTTTTATATAGGTGAATGAAATAATTTTGCCTATTATATTTTCTATATATAAAATAATAATCTTCAAAAGATATATATATTTGGCTGCAATGGATTGGTTGTTAGGTAGTAAAGTGTATAATAATAATAGAAATAAGATTGAAAAATAAGATATACGAAATTTGGAAATTTAGGACTTAAGATCCGGGGTTTTGGAATTTTTCGTAAAATTTTTGGAATATAATAATATTGTTATAAGTATTTTCTGATATACATATTTAATATAATTTAAAAGAAATTTGTTTTAAGGAGATTTTTGGAGAAAATAAGTTTTGTACTTTCCTCTCTGTCACTGGAAAATAATTTCGGTGATGAGTGCACGCATCATCGACATTTATTTTCGAGTTTCGAAGTGGGAAGGCCACTATAGTAATTTACTGCATAATTGTTAAGAAAATTTTATCGTTTTAATTATAATTGCATATATATGTTAAGGGTAGATATCTATCTATTATTTTAAATGATTTAAAATTAAACCTGGAATTTGGTTCTTAAGTTCAAGTTAATTAATAGTACAATTAAGTGTAGCCAATTTGAACCTTTAATTAAAGTAAAAATTTAATACAATAGGAAGAGAAGCAATGTAAATAAACGATTGTAAACCTTAGTAAATAATTAAAGAAATTGTGAAGAAACTTGCATAATTTTCACTTACATTCTTAAAACATATATAACTTACCATATAATAAAAGTACAATGTTAGTAAGAAAATGTAAGGGGGAAATCTTACAAGTAAAGCTTGAGGTAATGAAAGTATTCAATGAATTTGCTGTTATAAATGGAAATTTAATGTTATAAACTTAAGTTGTAAATTAAAATTTTACCATAATTAAAGGTAAGTATTATAATTAGATGATTTTAAAACTTAAGAAAATAGAATGAAATTCTATAATAAATGAAACTGTGAGAAATAAACGAATAAAATTTAGAAATGCATAAATGGAATGCAATAAAAGAGACTTACATGACATTAAAATGAAAGATGAATATTGTAAGTAATAAATAAAAATTAATGAGGTAATAACTCAATGAATGAAAGAAAGGAAATCAAACAACTAAAGTATAAAATAAATTTTATAATAAGTTAATTTGATTTGTTGGGTTGAATTGTTATTGTTTGATTTATGTTTGGTTGGGTAAGGAAATTTGAAATTGTTGGATGAATAAATAATTTATTTTGTTCCATCTAAGACTGTTGAGTAAATGATGCACTTGATAGTTATCTTTCATTCCGTACAATTTCAAGCTTTGAACCCGAACAACTATTTGCTTATTGATTTAATGGTTGTTTTGTTTTGTTGTGTATGTTGTTTGTTGAAAAGGATGGTTGTTGTATTGATTTGATGTTAGGGATTGAAACCACTTAATTATTTCACTTTATATATATTGTTAACCCTTTAGATTTTATAAGTGAAATGCAGGTTATGGAAGCAATTGCTACTGCTTTTGGTTGCATAAATTAAGCGTAAATTGCCCGACAATAGGTACGTTTTCGGATTTCGATTTATAGCGCTATTTTTATATTTTTCCCGTGTAGGGATATATTATTTTGGAAAGTATTTGTGTATATTGTTATATCTTGATATTTTATTTTCTCCCGAGCCCCTCCGTACAAAGGAGACTCTGCCAAAAAATTTCGTAAATTTTGGACTTAAAATATTATGAAATTGTTTTCCAAACTTTAGTAATTTAAGTATAAAAAGATTTAATGGTTATAAATTGAGATATTTTATCTAAATTAATCAAATTTATAATTGAAATGTTTATAAAAATTAATGTTTGAATAAGGAATGTTGATTTCTTAGTTCTTCGTTTCTCTTCTTTTCCTTTTCGGGGACAAAAAGTTTTGAGTGGGGGAGAGTGTAACGACCCGTATTTTTTTTGACCATTTAATTTGTTTATTTAATAGGATTTTTTTAATGTATTTTAGTAGAAATAATAAAAGGGGTAAATAAATATTAAAAATGAAGGCTAAATTAAATTATGTAAATGATGACTTAAAAACTATTTATAGAAATTTGTATAATATTCAAATGAATTAAGTAGAAAAAGGATTTTTACCTGGATATAAAATTTAATATGAGAAATTTATGAAAGTATTAATTTGATTTAATGTAATGAAAAGTTGAAACGGTAATTAGAATACCTTAGGGAATCATGTAAATGCAAGTAATAATTTATGACTTAAATGAAATTCCAATGCAATAAAATCATTTATATGTTATGATTTGATTTTAAATATGAGAAAAACAAATGTAAGAACATGATTTATATATATGTTATTTATTCAGGGTATTGAATCAAATTAGGAATCCAATTGTAATAAATGGTAATAATGTTGGTATTAGCTAATAAATTAAATTTCAATGCAATGCCCATAAATGAATGGAATGAAATGAATATATGTAAAGGTATACTAGGTTATTTATCAAATAGAAGGAAAGAAAAGTAAATATCGGATTGATTAATGGATAAATATACATTAAATAGTAATTGAATGTAAAGTAAATGGTAATTGTACAAAATCAATCAATGAATGTATATAGATCGTAAAGTTATAATAATAAATAGAAATTGGATGACATTAATATAAGATAATGAATTGCAGATTTTGGGTTTATAATAAAGTGTGAATGGAAATTTTGATTTGTTATTAATTGAATGGAATTCCAAATCTGTTGGGAAAGGTAGATGGATATTTGGTAATAAAATTTAAACGGACTTGAATAGTGAATTTATTTAATTAATGTATATAATAAATAGTGATTAAATGAAAACCAATACTCTGGAAATATCTATAATATTTCAGTGGAGACAATATACTTATAAATGTGGGATTGAGAGTCTTACCACAACTATTATAAGTTGTATACGTAGTTCCTTCAATTAATTTGAAATCATTGCAATAGGTATAAAATTTAATGTTACCTTAAATAAATTAAAGGGATAAATGGCAAATAACATAAATTGTAACATCCCGCCTTTTCGCACGATTTAAACAGACACACATGTTGATTCAATCTATACGGAAGGGCGGATTGTTATGGGGTAAATAAGAAAAATAAGAAAGAAATAAAAGAAAACAGAATCTCGCAGCGGAAGGATAAAATATAATAATAAAATATACAGTTTATAAATCTGTTTACAAAACATTCATATAATACATATCAGAGTTACACATACCAACAAAAATGTAGCGGAACAGTGTATAGTGCACTAGTATAAATAATAATAATATACGTCTTCGTCTTCATCCTCTAGAGCTAAATCTTCAAATCCCGAAACGCTCGGACTGACCCGAGCGAATTGAAAAGACAAAACACTCGAGTCCGAACTAAAAGATCTTATGTAAGTTAAATTAACAGAAATAAATATGAGTGCAGTAACTCAAGAGATGCTCGGGATTTACATCTCCTAAGGATCCGTTTAACTATTTACTATATAGTATATTGCACTATTATAATAGTGTCTATTTGTAAAATAAACTTACTTTTTAATAGTGTTAAAGGGTTACCCAAGCCCTTAACACAAATAATGCCAATAGTCTATACAGTACCGTAATACCTCCTGATCGGGAGGCTACCAGAGGATACTCCATAGGTACGACACAAATAGAAACTCGTAGTAAAGGCGCGGTAGGGTAGGTGACACGGCACAACTAGGCAATGCCAGGATAGATATACCAATTACGCTTCCGGGCCGATGGAAACGCGCAGCTGCCGCCCACCTCGAACAAACTCCCCACATCAAAGAAATCAAAAATGAAGGTGGCCACCGAATCAATCCAAAATCAGAGTATAGTATCGAAGGGAAGTGTCCGATCAGAGGTGCTACCTCATTAACCCGTCAATCGCTCCTGTTTTAGCCACCTTATGCCAACTCACGGGAGTTGGGTCCACGTACTTACCTTACAGGAAACGTCGCCACCAACCTACTTCATTCTGGAATCTCCACCGCGTACACGGTTAGTCAAAGTGGTTTTCGGTATCGACAGAGAATATGTCCATATCCGATCCCGGTCTCTTTGCCAACCAATCGTTATTATGACACCGCGGTTATTTAAAAAAAAAAGATTTATACTTTTAAAACCATAATAAAATATCCATTTAAAACCCATATAAACCCGATATCATTTATTCTTAAAACCCCAAATCAATACGATATCATTTATTTTCCAATATATATTCTTTTCAAAATCATAGGGTTTCCAAAGTAAAATATTTAGAAATCAAAACTCTTGAATATAATATTTCCAAATTATACTACCTTGAAAACATAGCTTTGAAACAAAATTTCCATCTCTTAAATGGTTAAATATTAAATTACTTTTATAAACAAAATAGCTTCTTTAGATTTCACAAATCAATTTCAAATATCGATTTAAACTTCCAAATACCATTTCAATTCTTATGTTTCAAGGCTTTAAATATTTCACCATTTGAAACAAACTCATTTGACAATTCCATATATATATCAATTTCAGTTACTTATTATTTAGACTTGAAATGTTTGCTTAATGAATTCAATATAATTTAAGAAAACCTTTAACTTCATATAACTGGATCATCTTTCAATTTATTATATATTCATTTAATCAACCTGATATTCATTAAAATCACTTTACATAAAAATCAAGTTATAAAAATCATATCCTTTAAAAATTCTAATTTTTATTAAATTTCAATTTAACTTAATATTCATCTTCCAAATCTATTCTCATTTAAGTCATAAAACTCCAGAAATTAAATTTTAAATAAATGTTTAATCTTATTTGATCTTAAAATCAAACTTTATTTAAACTTAAAATCAAATTTATACAAAACTTAAAAACCGGAAATTACTATATATATATAATAGCCTTTATCAATAACCAAATCAATATCTCATAAACCATATATATATATAACTTTACAAAACCATAGAAAAACATTTCAAAAATAATTTTATATATTTACCGCGGTGCCTGTATAAAATTTTCTATCCTATGGTCAAGTGATACGGATGTTTATCATTTCAATCCGCAATTTAAAATGAAAAAAAAAATGCGGTTATATATCATTTCAAACCGCAATCCCGAATGAATGAAATGCATAGCAACTTGCAATTAATAAAATTAATCATCCATTCATCCATCAAATCATACATCCATTTATCACAGTCATCATCCAATTTCAAACAATCATCAATATATAACAGGAGATAAATAATGGTATCAATTATCAGTTTATACTCAAAATAAATTTAATAACTGTTAATTGGCAGTTTATATGCAAAAATAAACGTAAATTTAACTGGCAGTTAATATGAAATAAAAATTTAACATAACTATGACTGGCAGTTAATATGCAATTAAATAAATTCTAACTGTCAAATTTATATGCAATAAATAAATAAATTTACAGTTATATTAAATAAATGCGTTTAATCAGAAATAGTGAATAAAACATGCCAAACAGTCATAAAAAAAAATTCTACCCATATCTAAAATTAATTTAACAAACACAAGAAATTTTAGAAATTGTGAGTGGGTTAAAACACTCACCTTTTGAATTCAAATCGAATTAAAAATCCGATTTAAATCCAAAAATTCGACGATCTCCAAATCTGTCAAAACCAGGGTCAAAAGATCTGGAATTTTATTACGATTGTGACGACCGCCCATGACTCCCGCACCAAATCAAGGAAATAATGCGCTAAAAGGTGTGCCAGGCAGCCATGGACGATAGTCAGGGTAAAACAAAACAGAAGAATCTCTATCGCATAACTCACAGCGCATGGATAAAATACAATAGAGAAATATAATATAGTGAAGCTCCATAGAACAGAACATCATCATATAAGCATCACAGTTGTTTCATACAATCATCTACTCAAATCCATACATGAAAGCCTCACTACAAATCACTCAACCAAATACAGCAGCGGATACCCAGTACATATAGTAAGAAAACTAATATGCAAAGCCTCCTGCTCGTCTTCGTCATCTTTAGCGTAGAACTCCTAGCACAGCACCTGTCACCTGCTACCTAGTCTGCCCATCCCAAACATGGATGAACAGCCCAAGGTAATAAGAGGAGACATAAAACCTTGAGTCAGACAAAGTCTTAGTGAGCAGTAAATTAACAATCAAGCATACCAAAAGAGCATAAGGAAATAAAGGAATAGGAACCAAACCATCCCACTCCACCTCTTTCTACAGTGATAGCCCCCAGACACACACTAAGGAGAAGTAAGCATAACATAGCAGATAAGTAAGGTAAAGCAATAATCACTCGAGTCAAGGACGATGTTTTCCAAATACAAACCCCCAAGGCCTAAACCAAGATCAGATAAGCACCCAGAAAACACCGCTCTTGAAGCCGAATGATGATACAACCAAACATCCAAACATCCATGACTCTGCTATCACTGTTAACCTTGCTTCGAAATCACCGTTAATTGAATGACCGACTCCTTCCTGAGCCATCTGTCAAGGGCTAATGGTAACCCCGGTTCTAGACAAAACTCCGCACACTGCCTTGTGCCTAGGACTTATCTTCTTGGCCCAGAGTACTCGACTACCTTCCTGTAGTCTTTTAGGCGTCCCTATGTACCCTTGCTTTAAGTTTGCTAGAACCTTCAACAACGATAAAGTCCAAGCCTCCTAGTCATCCTCCTCGACGACTATTCTCAACCTAGCCCAAGCTACCTCTTGAGCAGCTCCATTATCAACCAACTTGAACTACCCTTCAAGTTATCAACATGCTTGGAATGATCCCTGCCTGGATTAAGCCAAGACTCACATCATACTTGAACTACCCTTCAAGATATCAACATGCCTCGCTTCATCACATCAAAGCAAGATCTCAACTCAACAACATGGTTTGCCTCATCGCATCATGGCAAAGTTCCATCTCAACATCATACATATGAGCTTCAACATCCGCTACATATGCCTTAAGCAGCTTTCACCATTCAAGAGCCTTCTTCCGTAGCTTTTGAATCATCTTCAATCACCTTGTTCCAAATCAACTACTAGCTAACTTGGAAACAATCAAATCTAGCATTCATTCAAACATTCAAGCATTCAAACAAGATATATTAAGCAATAACAATTATAATGGCAATTTCGTAATTAAGTGTGCAAAAGTCCAACATATGTGAAATCATGGTTTTTAGCATAGATCTATCAAATCTAAACATGGGTTTTATCTCTAATACTTGATAAATAACTTCTAAAGGTAAACATCTTCAAACATGATGGATCTACATGCAGACTTAAGGAAAATGCGAGAAAACGCTAACTTTAACACATAAAAATATCACCAATCCCATACACTCCTTTGGATCCGCGTGAGAGATAACTACCACTCACCAAATCACCAAAACAACCTAAAAATCACAACACACTTCAGATCTGGACAGCGAAGATCAAGGTTTGATCCGGCAATATCTCGCTTCAATCGATGAAATCTAGCTCGAACGGATGAAGATCTTCAACTTTGGCACTTGAATCTTCAATCTAAATCTTCGATCTTGGATGGATGCTAACACTTGATTGGAATGGAGAAAAGAAGATGAAGAAATGTTGTAGTCGAGTCTTCAAAATGGCAGCACTTCGTCGCTTCAAAAACCGGTGCCAAAAAGTGAGCCAAACCCCTCTATTTATAGGCTGAAAACCCCTTAGGTCGTCGCCCCTTAGGTCGTCCCCGACCTACTTATGAGTCGTTGCCGACTCATCAGCCCCTACGACCTACGACCTAACCAACACAACATACAGCCAAGGCCGACTTACGACTCAACACACTACCGACCCAACTGCCACACGACTCAACCCAGACACGACCTAAAACACAGTATCCTACCGACCTAAAAACTCTGCCGACTTATCATCCCTTGCGACCTAGGTCTCTACAGTACTTACGCGACCTAACTCCTGCCGACCTAACACACACTCTGCTTAGCCGACTCATTAGGTAACCGACCTAACACTCCAAGTCCTAAGTCGTACGACGACTCAACAACGATGCCGACTTAACACACATACGACCTAACTTAGGTCGGTCCACGACCTAACTACTAAATCCTTAGGTCGCTACAACTATTAGGTCGCTCACCACTAGGTCGGTCACTTTCTTAGGTCGTTCCTCTATCCTAGGTCGCTCAACCGACCTAACTCTCAACACATTAACATCCTAACCCGTTAGCTCCTTAGGTCGCTCACCCCTACCTACGACCTATCCTATGAGTCGGCCCTCTATGAGTCGGCCACGACTCATCACTTGACCCCTATTTCGCCTCTCTTCTTAAGTCGGCAACTACTATGCCGTTCTATCCCTTAACTCGGTCCATCCCCTTAAGTCGTCTACGACTTATCTATGAGTCGGTCACGACTCATCACTTGCACTCGGGTCAACTCCTAAACAACTCAAGCTAGAGGCCACACAAACAACACTATCGACCTGCAAATTCTACGTTTTATCGACACGTAAAATACGGGTCGTTACATTCTCTCCCCCTTAGGAATTTCGCCCCCGAAATTCCAAGCAAACAACAGCAATCAAAATTATTCCGCATGCCTACCATCCATAGCAATCAACAAACCATGCATCCAATTCTAGCCTAGCATGCAGAATTCTAAGACTCAGAACAAGCTACAAATTCATGAGATGTCACGACACTTTAGGGCCATACCTCGAAGAGTCCGGGATGAGCTGCCTTCATCCTCTCTTCCTCCTCCCATGTACAGTCGTTAACATCATCACTCCATTGTACCTTGAGCAACGTAATCGTCTTCCTCCTAAGCTGTTTCGTATCGGTTTCAACAATACGAAGCGGCTTACGAGGTCTCGAAACAACAGGATCAACCTCCAAGTCTTCACAGCTATCAGCAGAAACCACCGTAGTTGGGTCGTGCACATACTTCCGTAGATAAGATACATGAAAAACACTGTGCACACCCGCCATCTTTTCCGGTAACTCCAATCTATAAGCGAGCTTTCCAATTCGCTCGATAATCGGGAATGGTCCAACAAATCTCGGAGTTAACTTTCCTTTCTTTCCGAATCTAATGACACTCTTCAGAGGAGAAATCTTCACAAAAACCATATCACCTACGTCGAATTCCAAATCCTTACGACGATTATCGGCATAACTTTTCTGACGATCTTGGGCTGCCTTCATTCGTTGCCGAATGATCTCTATACAATCTGAAGTCTGTCGAATCATCTCTGGCCCAAGTATCAGCTTTTCTCCAGTTTCCAACCAACATGTCGGAGAGTTACACGGTCTTCCATATAATGCCTCATATGGTGCCATACCAATACTCGACTGATAACTGTTGTTATAAGCAAACTCCACCAAATGAAGGTGATCTTCCCATGATCCTCCGAAGTCCAAAACACAAGCTCTAAGAAGATCTTCCAAAACCCGGTTGACTCTCTCAGTCTGACCATCTGTTTGAGGGTGATAAGCTGTACTCAAACACAACTCAGTTCCCAAAACTTCCTGGAAGCTCTTCCAAAATCCACTAGTGAACAATGGGTCTCGATCGCTCACTATATTCTTCGGAACACCATGGAATCGAACAATCCACTTCACATACAACTCAGCCAGTTTCGATGCAGTCCTAGTCGATCGAACGGGAATGAACCTTGCACTCTTGGTCAAACGATCTACAATGACCCAAATCCCTTCATTCCCTGCCCTGGTTCTAGGTAGACCATCAATAAAATCCATCGACACTTGCTCCCATTTCCACGTAGGAACCTCTAATGGCTGAAGTAATCCACTGGGCTTCTTCTGCTCAGCTTTCACCAACTGACAATTCATACACTTGGAAATAAAACTTCCAACATCATTCTTCATACCTTCCCAGTAGTAAGCTCTCTTCATATCCCGATACATCTTATTTCCTCCTGGATGAATTGTCAACTTCGAGTGGTGACTCTCCCTCAGAACTTCATCTCTCAATCCATCTACATCGGGAACAACTAGTCGCCCTTGCTTTCGAAGCCAACCCTCTCGATCGACTTCAAATCCTTTATCCTTCTCCGGGTCCAATCCAGATTCCAAATCACAGATAATCTTGACAAGCTTATCATCTCCCCTTTGCCTCTCACCAATTCTTTCCACAAGAGTAGGCCTTATCGATAAGTTTGCCAACATCTCAGGTTCCAATTCACATCTAGGCCTGAAATCAAATCCAGCCAAATACTCAAGACTCTTCCATTCCGAAAACATGGCTCCCAATCCTGCATGTCTTCGACTTAACGCATCAGCCACTGCGTTACCTTTCCCTGGAGTATAGGCTATACCAAAATCATACGATGCTAAGAACTCTAGCCACCGTTGCTGTCGAAGATTCAAATCCTTTTGGGAAAACAGATACTTCAACGACTTATGATCTGTAAACAGCTCAAATCTAACTCCCAATAGGTAATGTCTCCACATCTTCAAAGCAAACACTATCGCCGCTAACTCCAAATCATGAGTCGGATAGTTCCTTTCATGCGGCTTTAGTTGTCGACTAGCATACGCAACAACTTTATCCTTCTGCATTAGCACCGCTCCTAGTCCAGTGCCACATGCATCGGTGTAAACCACCATCTCATCATTCCCACTCGGAATAGTCAAAACAGGAGCACTTGTCAGTCGTTCTTTCAGGATTACGAAAGCTTGCTCACACTTATCATCCCATCTGAACACTTGGTTCTTCTTCGTCAATCCTGTCAACGGTGCAGCTATCTTGGAAAAGTCTTTGATAAACCGACGATAATATCCTGCTAATCCAAGAAAACTTCTCACATCAGATGCATTCTTAGGTCTAACCCAATCCTGGATCGCTGCCACCTTAGCGGGATCAACCGCTATTCCATTTCCAGAGATAACATGGCCTAAGAACCTCACTTCACTCTTCCAGAAGTGACACTTCGAAAACTTAGCCTTCAGCTGATGTTTCCACAAAATTCCCAAAACAATCCTCAAGTGCGTCTTGTGCTCTTCCTCGGTTCTGGAGTAAACCAAAATATCATCCACGAACACAAGCACGAACTTATTCAACTGATCTCTGAATACCCTATTCATAAGATCCACAAAATATGCTGGCGCGTTAGTCAATCCAAACGGCATTACCAGCCACTCATAAAACCCGGATGGTGTCCTGAAAGCAGTCTTCGGCACACTATCCTTTGCCACTCTCAACTGGTGAAATCCCGTTGCCAAATCCATCTGAGAAAACACCTTAGCCTCGTGAAGCTGATCAAACAAGTCATCTATTCTCGGCAATGGATACTTGTTCTTCTTAGTCACCTTATTCAGCTCACGATAATCAACACACAACCTCAACGATCCATCCGCTTTGGTTGCGAACACAACTGGCGCACCCCATTCGGACACACTTCTCCGAATGAATCCTTTCTGCAAAAGGTCATCAACTTGCACCTTCAGCTCTTGCTGCTCCCTCGGTGCCATCCGCCTAAGAGGCATCACAACAGGTCTGGCTCCCTCAACTAGATCGATACGAAACTCGATCTCCCTATGCGGCGGCAACCCTTTGACTTCCTCAAAGACATTCTCAAACTCATTCACAATAGGCACCGATGACAGTCCATCCCGTGGAACAACTAGCGAATACATGAAGCTCATGAAGACGCCTTCTTCATGCTTACATCGTATCACAACCTTTCGCCCTTCCACATTCCCGACTGTCACCTCAAGCCTCTCACAATCAATCCTAGCCGCATACTTCCTAAGCCAGTCCATACCCAAAATAATTCCGAACCCCGCAAAGTTCAGAACAAAGCAATCACAAACAAACGAGCAATCATGACTCGACACAACTAGACCACGGCATATCATACACAAACATGACGAACCCCCGACCGGATTAGTCACAACCAATGGCCTATCAACAATATCCGGTTTCAAACCTAACCGGCCTACCAAATCATCACAAACAAAAGAATGCGACGCTCCAGTATCAAACAACACTCTAACTAGAACACCACAGATAGAAAGAGTACCTTGAACCACCACACTCTTCCCCTTTTCTTCAGCAGTCGGAGCTTTTGAAGACGACGGCACAACTCCCAAAGCATAGGCTTGCACAATCTGCCTATCTTTCCTCGGCTCTGGGCAATCCTTCTTGATATGTCCCAGCTTATCACAGTTATAACACTTTCCCGGCACCTTGGGATTCTTACAATCTTTGTAAAGATGGCCCTTCTGCTGGCAGTTATAGCAAGTCATTTCGCTCTTCGGCTTCTTCTGGCCATCCTTACCCTTCTGTTGCTGCTGCTTCCTCCTCTTATTGCCATTCTGGTGTGGTTTAGATCCTTCCCTGGTTACAGCAACAACAGAACTTTCCTTAGGAAACAAACTCTCATGCCTAAGGGCTTTCTCCACAAGCTTCTCAAATGGATCGTCCAAATGATCCACTAACTGCCTCCCAAGATAAGCATCCAGACCAGTCACAAACTTCTCATTCTTCTGATAGGGAGAATCAATGTACGATCTGGCATACTTGGACAAAGCTTCAAACTCAGAAATATACTCAAGAACTGGTCTCCCACCTTGCTTGAGCTCTACAAACCTCTTGAACAAAACAGACTTCTGAGCCGTAGAGATGAACTTGGCTTCAAATCTAACTTGGAATTGCTCCCAAGTAATCTCTTCTTCTGGGGTATCAATGGTGATAGAATTCCACCAATCAGCAGCTCTTCCCTGAAGCTGTCTCGATGCAAGCTTTCTCTTAGT
This sequence comes from Allium cepa, assembly GCA_030765085.1. Taxonomy (NCBI): domain Eukaryota; kingdom Viridiplantae; phylum Streptophyta; class Magnoliopsida; order Asparagales; family Amaryllidaceae; genus Allium; species Allium cepa. The sequence continues at coordinate 836,456,767 of CM060941.1, forward strand.
TGCATCCTCAATCCCTAAGTCACCAAAGATCCTTCGACATGCATCAATCCATCTCTGCACCTCAATAGTCGACTCCGTCCCCAAGAAAGCTTTTCCTCCAAGAGAAGTATAATCCTTGCAAAGCTTAGCAAAATCCACCGGTCTTGGAGCTTGAACTTGAACTCCCACATCCACTGATGATCCTGAAGCTGGTATCCTTCTCATGATCGAAGTCATCATCGCTTCGAACATAGTTCCATAATCAACAGCTCCTTCATCAGCACGGCTTTCCCTTGCAGCTGGTCTCCCTCTTCGACTCATCCTTAATATCTGTAATAAGAATGATTAGAACACCTTAAGAAACAACTGCATAAGGAGTTCAAATCCTTCCAGGCTACTATATTATATATAGTAATCATTCATCAAAATACAATTACGCCTCTCATACGTCGTTACGTCAGCGAGCGTTGGCTGAAATCGATTAACCAAAGCTCCGATACCAAATGTGACGACCGCCCATGACTCCCGCACCAAATCAAGGAAATAATGCGCTAAAAGGTGTGCCAGGCAGCCATGGACGATAGTCAGGGTAAAACAAAACAGAAGAATCTCTATCGCATAACTCACAGCGCATGGATAAAATACAATAGAGAAATATAATATAGTGAAGCTCCATAGAACAGAACATCATCATATAAGCATCACAGTTGTTTCATACAATCATCTACTCAAATCCATACATGAAAGCCTCACTACAAATCACTCAACCAAATACAGCAGCGGATACCCAGTACATATAGTAAGAAAACTAATATGCAAAGCCTCCTGCTCGTCTTCGTCATCTTTAGCGTAGAACTCCTAGCACAGCACCTGTCACCTGCTACCTAGTCTGCCCATCCCAAACATGGATGAACAGCCCAAGGTAATAAGAGGAGACATAAAACCTTGAGTCAGACAAAGTCTTAGTGAGCAGTAAATTAACAATCAAGCATACCAAAAGAGCATAAGGAAATAAAGGAATAGGAACCAAACCATCCCACTCCACCTCTTTCTACAGTGATAGCCCCCAGACACACACTAAGGAGAAGTAAGCATAACATAGCAGATAAGTAAGGTAAAGCAATAATCACTCGAGTCAAGGACGATGTTTTCCAAATACAAACCCCCAAGGCCTAAACCAAGATCAGATAAGCACCCAGAAAACACCGCTCTTGAAGCCGAATGATGATACAACCAAACATCCAAACATCCATGACTCTGCTATCACTGTTAACCTTGCTTCGAAATCACCGTTAATTGAATGACCGACTCCTTCCTGAGCCATCTGTCAAGGGCTAATGGTAACCCCGGTTCTAGACAAAACTCCGCACACTGCCTTGTGCCTAGGACTTATCTTCTTGGCCCAGAGTACTCGACTACCTTCCTGTAGTCTTTTAGGCGTCCCTATGTACCCTTGCTTTAAGTTTGCTAGAACCTTCAACAACGATAAAGTCCAAGCCTCCTAGTCATCCTCCTCGACGACTATTCTCAACCTAGCCCAAGCTACCTCTTGAGCAGCTCCATTATCAACCAACTTGAACTACCCTTCAAGTTATCAACATGCTTGGAATGATCCCTGCCTGGATTAAGCCAAGACTCACATCATACTTGAACTACCCTTCAAGATATCAACATGCCTCGCTTCATCACATCAAAGCAAGATCTCAACTCAACAACATGGTTTGCCTCATCGCATCATGGCAAAGTTCCATCTCAACATCATACATATGAGCTTCAACATCCGCTACATATGCCTTAAGCAGCTTTCACCATTCAAGAGCCTTCTTCCGTAGCTTTTGAATCATCTTCAATCACCTTGTTCCAAATCAACTACTAGCTAACTTGGAAACAATCAAATCTAGCATTCATTCAAACATTCAAGCATTCAAACAAGATATATTAAGCAATAACAATTATAATGGCAATTTCGTAATTAAGTGTGCAAAAGTCCAACATATGTGAAATCATGGTTTTTAGCATAGATCTATCAAATCTAAACATGGGTTTTATCTCTAATACTTGATAAATAACTTCTAAAGGTAAACATCTTCAAACATGATGGATCTACATGCAGACTTAAGGAAAATGCGAGAAAACGCTAACTTTAACACATAAAAATATCACCAATCCCATACACTCCTTTGGATCCGCGTGAGAGATAACTACCACTCACCAAATCACCAAAACAACCTAAAAATCACAACACACTTCAGATCTGGACAGCGAAGATCAAGGTTTGATCCGGCAATATCTCGCTTCAATCGATGAAATCTAGCTCGAACGGATGAAGATCTTCAACTTTGGCACTTGAATCTTCAATCTAAATCTTCGATCTTGGATGGATGCTAACACTTGATTGGAATGGAGAAAAGAAGATGAAGAAATGTTGTAGTCGAGTCTTCAAAATGGCAGCACTTCGTCGCTTCAAAAACCGGTGCCAAAAAGTGAGCCAAACCCCTCTATTTATAGGCTGAAAACCCCTTAGGTCGTCGCCCCTTAGGTCGTCCCCGACCTACTTATGAGTCGTTGCCGACTCATCAGCCCCTACGACCTACGACCTAACCAACACAACATACAGCCAAGGCCGACTTACGACTCAACACACTACCGACCCAACTGCCACACGACTCAACCCAGACACGACCTAAAACACAGTATCCTACCGACCTAAAAACTCTGCCGACTTATCATCCCTTGCGACCTAGGTCTCTACAGTACTTACGCGACCTAACTCCTGCCGACCTAACACACACTCTGCTTAGCCGACTCATTAGGTAACCGACCTAACACTCCAAGTCCTAAGTCGTACGACGACTCAACAACGATGCCGACTTAACACACATACGACCTAACTTAGGTCGGTCCACGACCTAACTACTAAATCCTTAGGTCGCTACAACTATTAGGTCGCTCACCACTAGGTCGGTCACTTTCTTAGGTCGTTCCTCTATCCTAGGTCGCTCAACCGACCTAACTCTCAACACATTAACATCCTAACCCGTTAGCTCCTTAGGTCGCTCACCCCTACCTACGACCTATCCTATGAGTCGGCCCTCTATGAGTCGGCCACGACTCATCACTTGACCCCTATTTCGCCTCTCTTCTTAAGTCGGCAACTACTATGCCGTTCTATCCCTTAACTCGGTCCATCCCCTTAAGTCGTCTACGACTTATCTATGAGTCGGTCACGACTCATCACTTGCACTCGGGTCAACTCCTAAACAACTCAAGCTAGAGGCCACACAAACAACACTATCGACCTGCAAATTCTACGTTTTATCGACACGTAAAATACGGGTCGTTACAACGATCCTAACAAAAAAAATCTTGCGTGAAACGGAGTTCGTAGGAGAAAGTTATACGCATTAATGGTGATTGAAATTTCAAAAAAAAAAGAAAAAAAAGAATAGAAATAAAAGAACACCTTCAAGCGCCACATCATCCCCCTTTCTTTGCCTCTCTCCCTCATGCGTTTTGCTTCCAGATTTTACTAGAAGTTTGAATTTTAGCTTTTGATTTGGTTTGGAATTTTTATTCGGATCTAAGCTTTGTTTGTGTACCATTGAGGAGGAGAAGGAGCTGATGAAATTTTACGCGCAGACAAATGAGAATAGGCGGAGGCTAGGGTTTAGCTGGGTATTTATAGATAAAGTTGGAATAGACAGATGGATCCGAATTTAAATGAATTCACAATTTGTCAAATTTAACTTCCAATAATCCATTTATTTGATTTTTAGATCTTATTATGAATAAATGGTCAACTTACCATTCCTATCATTTCTGATTGCAATTAGCTTCAAATTTATTAACCAAACCTCCATAGCAAATAAAGATTTATTGCAAAAATTTTAGTGTTTACCTTCAATTAAAGTAAATTCAATAAATTATAAAATCTTATTTCAAATGAAATTTTATACCATTCGTATTCAATTCTCTTTATTAAATCAATCATCATCTTATGTATATAATTAACATTAGTATATATCAATTTAGCCCAATTAAATAAAATTTTATTCCCAAATTGATTTACAGCCTAATATAACATTTGAATTTTATTCCCAATTCATAAATTACTAACTTAACTAAATTTTACGTTTCCTTTTTAATTTACATTTTCACCTTACGTTACTACATTAATTATCCTTAAAGTAACGTCTATTATTAATAACAATATTATAATTACTTACCATTTTATTTCATAAATCAATCCATTTCATCTAAATTCTTATCAATGTAATATTTCAACATTTAATTTCATCAAATGTAATTGTTTTCCAATACGTTAATAACTTTATTTACAAGTCTTATATTACAAAAACTATCCAATACGAAAGTCTTAACATTGTTACAAATACTACTTTAATTAACATTAACGCAATACTCAATTAAAAATTATTGTAACTGATTTCAAAATTGTAAATCAACAAGCTACCAAAATAGGCAACATATAATAATCGTACTCTAACCTGTAGTCACATTAATACGCTTTTATTTCTCAAAATCAAAGTTCCCATTTAACTAATTCTCCATAAATGAATTTGACATTATCTTCAAAAAGTACTTTATATTAACATTAACGTAAAAAATTTATTTATATCTATTGCAATTGATTTAGTACTATTTTCTCTATATTTAAAATGATTTAACAAATTTTAAATGTCAATTTATTCTAGATTAAATCAATATAAATATTCAATTCCATAAAATCCAAAACTGTTGATAAATTTCCAAAACTTCCTTTTTTTATTGAATCAACCTATATTTATTCCTTTCATTAATCTCAAATATAAGGGTTTACCCTTTGGATTAAAAATTATCACATAAATATCCTATTTCAACGTAATTCTTAATTTAACATAATAAATAAAATTTGATTTCATTTATCTCAATAAGTCCTACTATTATAAATTTACCAATTGACTCACTGTTCAAATTCACCTTCTGTAATTCAAAAATTTTCTATCACCTTGATTTACTTAACTTTATAATTCCTTAGACAAATCTCTATCTCAAATCTTAAACGTAAGTCATTATACTAATTATAGTACTCAATATTTTCTTAAAATAATCTTTCTATAATCCAATTTATTAAATAAGTTTCCAATTAGATCCAATTTCAACCTTGCATATAAGTTTAGGCTATAATTAACTTATAACGTATACTTCCCTAGTTATTTCTTTATATACTCCCCATATTAATTCCACAATTAACCATTATTATTAGAATAACGTTTATAATAAATACAATCCTATAATTTACTCAACCCTTAATTATTTCCTTTTCCATTAGGGTAACATTCCATTATCTGATTATTACTTATTACACATTCTAATTCCATTAACAAGGAAGCAGGTAAATTATGATATATGCTACAAATTTTCAATCTATTACTATTCATTATTATTAACCTAAATTCAGCATTACTTACCTCGCATTAACCTTATTACTTAAAATCCTTATCCAGTTGAAATTAATACTCTAAATAAATACATTTACTTCTTTCGTTATTTTATTAGTTACAATTAAGGCACACCTAATTATCTTTATAGGTAAATGAGTCAGTTTACTAGTATCCTACTATTACAACCTTTAATATACTTGTATATGGTTATTTTACCCTTTTATAATCCCTTTATAAATATATGCACATCTACAAATTAAGATTCTAAATCCAATTTCTTATTCCATCTAGGTTCCATTTCTTCACTTTATGAATAACTAGCATTTCCTATTCATTTGTTACATCTACTTATATTCACTTTATGAATAGTTTTGATATTCCATTTATTACTAACTTTAATTATTCCAATTTATTATCTACATACAATTTGAATCTTTTTTCAAATTTTCACCTTTTTAATAATTAACACCTTCCACTAATAAATAAAAAGGATCGTACTAAATAAAATTTTATTTTCATTAATGAATTCAATCCTTGCCTTTATTTACTTATTTCTAACCTTATATCCAATTGCAACAATTTCCAGTATTACACTTAATTGCAATAAACATTCAATTTGTAAATTTCAATTAACCTAGATACATCTAATTTCAACATTCTCTTTCATATAAATAAATAAGATTTCCGTTTCTTTCTAAAAAAAAAAATTAAAAATCCTATTAATATAATTCATTTTAAGCATCGAAATTACACGGGTCGTTACACTCTACCCCACTCAAAACTTTTCGTCCCCGAAAAGGAAAGGAAGGGAAAAGAAGAATTAAATAACAATACATCTTATTAAAAATATTAACTCATAAACAATAACTTACTAAATTTATTACCTTAAATAAAATATACCCATTTTACAATCATAATATCTTTTTATACTTAAATTACTAAAGTTCGGAAAACATTTTTAAAATATTCTAAGTCTAAAATTTTACAGAGAATTTTGGCAGAGTCTCCTTTGTACGGAGAGGCTCGGGAGAAAATATAATATCAAAGTATAATAATATACACAAATATTTTCCAAAAATAATATGTATCCCTACACGGGAAAATGTATAAAATAGCGCTATAAACCGTAATTCTACACGTACCTATTTGTCGTGCAATTTATGCTTAATTTATGGAACCAAAAGCAGTAACAATTGCTTCCATAACCTGTATTTCACTTATAAAATCCAAAGAGGTAACAATTTATATAAAGTGAAATATTTAAGTGGTTTCAATCACTATCAACAAATCAATACAACAACCAACAATTTCAACAAACAGCATATACAACAAATACAAACAACCATTCAATCAAACAAACAAATAGTTGTTCGGGTTCAAAACTTTTAAGTTATACGGAATGAAGAATAAACCATCAAGTGCATCATTTACTCAACAGTCTTAGATTAAACCCAATGGATTATTCATCCATCCCAACAAGATTAAAGTTCCCTTACCCAACAACTCCAAACCACGACAAACAACAATTTAAATCAACAAATCAAATTAACTTATTATAAATTTTATTTCATACATTAGTTGTTTGATTCTTTTCATTCATATAACAGTTTATCTTTTATTTTCATTTATTTCATTCAATTTTATTTCTTTCAATTATATTCAGAAATAACTCTACCCTATTTCTTAAATTTACAATTTCTCTTTATTATATTACATTCATTTATTTTCACTTTAATTACTTAAGTTTATAATCGTTTATTTACCATACTTACCTTTAATTATATTTACTTGGTAAAATTTCAATTATAACTTAAGTTTATAACATTAAATTCTCATTTAACAGCGATTTCATTGAATACTTCATTACCTACCTTTACTTGTACAATTTTCATTACATTTCCTATTAAACATTTCAACTTTTAATATTTGGTAAGTTATATATGTTATTTAAGAGTATAATTGAAAGTTATACAAGTTTGTTCTATTTCCTTAAATTAAATTAAAGTTCAATAATAGTAATCTTTATTTCATAAGTTACAAATTTCCAATTTCATTTAATACCATTTTTACATTACTTAAAGGTTCAAATTTGCTACACTTAATTGTCCTATTAATTAACTGGAACCTAAGAACCAAATACCGGGTTTAATTTTAAATCATTTAAAATAATAGATAGATATCTACGCTTAACATATATATCCAATTATAATTAAAACGATAAAATTTCTTAACGATTCTGCAGTTAATTACTACAGTGGCCTTCCCACTTCGAAACTCGAAAATGAATGTCGATGATGCATGCACTCATCATCGAAACTATTTTCCAGCGACAGAGAGGAAAGTACAAAACTTATTTTCTCCAAAAATCTTCTTTAAAACAATTTCTTTTAAATTATATTAAATATTTATATCAGAAAATACTTATAACAATATTATTATATTCTAAATCATTTGAAAGAAGTTTTCAAAAACCTCGGAACTTAAGTTCTAAATTCCCAAATTACATTTATTTATTTTTAATCTTATTTACCTATTATTTATAAATTTTATTCCTAACAACCAATATATTGCAATCAAATATAGATATCATTTGAAAATTTTATTTTATATATAGAAAATATAATAGGCAAAATTATTTCATTCACCTATATTAAAAACAAATATTATGTCAGTCTGTCCTATTAAGTGTTTAGAAATTCCTATTGATGTCACAGCGTCCCATGCACCAACCAGAATTTATAAATACAAAACGGAACAGATCAACACAATATTAAAACCTTTTTATAACACTAACAAATACGCTCTCTCATATATAAACACTCAGCGACTCCTATAGGGTATTACTACCCTATTAGTAAAGAGTCAAACCCCCACAAAGCTAAGGTTTATCGCTAAACCAAAGCTCTGATACCAACTGTAATATCCCGCCTTTCCGCACGATTTAAACAGACACACATGCCGATTCAATCCATACGGAAGGGCGGATTGTTATGGGGTAAATAAGAAAAATAAGAAAGAAATAAAAGAAAACAGAATCTCGCAGCGGAAGGATAAAATATAATAATAAAATATACAGTTTATAAATCTGTTTACAAAACATTCATATAATACATATCAGAGTTACACATACCAACAACAATGCAGCGGAACAGTGTGTAGTGCACTAGTATAAATAATAATAATATACATCTTCGTCTTCGTACTCTAGAGCTAAATCTTCAAATCCTGAAACGCTCGGACTGACCCGAGCGAATTGAAAAGACAAAACACTCGAGTCCGAACTAAAAGATCTTATGTAAGTTAAATTAACAGAAATAAATATGAGTGCAGTAACTCAAGAGACGCTCGGGATTTACATCTCCTAAGGATCCGTTTAACTATTTACTATATAGTATATTGCGCTATTATAATAGTGTCTATTTGTAAAATAAACTTACTTTTTAATAGCGTTAAGGGGTTACCCATATAGCACTTAACACAAATAATGCCAATAGTCTATACAGTACCGTAATACCTCCTGATCGGGAGGCTACCAGAGGATACTCCATAGGTACGACACAAATAGAAACTCGTAGTAAGGGCGCGGTAGGGTAGGTGACACCGCACAACTAGGCAATGCCAGGGTAGATATACCAATTACGCTTCCGGGCCGATGGAAACGCGCAGCGCGCAGCTGCCGCCCACCTCGAACAAACTCCCCACATCAAAGAAATCAAAAATGAAGGTGGCCACCGAATCAATCCAAAATCAGAGTATAGTATCGAAGGGAAGCGTCCGATCAGAGGTGCTACCTCATTAACCCGTCAATCGCTCCGGTTTTAGCCACCTTATGCCAACTCACGGGAGTTGGGTCCACGTACTTACCTTACAGGAAACATCGCCACCAACCTACTTCATTCTGAAATCTCCACCGCGTACACGGTTAGTCAAAGTGGTTTTCGGTATCGACAGAGAGTATGTCCATATCCGATCCCGGTCTCTTTGCCAACCAATCGTTATTATAACACCGCGGTTATTTAAAAAAAAAGATTTATACTTTTAAAACCATAATAAAATATCCATTTAAAACCCATATAAACCCGATATCATTTATTCTTAAAACCCCAAATCAATACGATATCATTTATTTTCCAATATATATTCTTTCCAAAATCATAGGGTTTCCAAAGTAAAATATTTAGAAATCAAAAATCTTGAATATAATATTTCCAAATTATACTACCTTGAAAACATAGCTTTGAAACAAAATTTCCATCTCTTAAATGGTTAAATATTAAATTACTTTTATAAACAAAATAGCTTCTTTAGATTTCACAAATCAATTTCAAATATCGATTTAAACTTCCAAATACCATTTCAATTCTTATGTTTCAAGGCTTTAAATATTTCACCATTTCAAACAGACTCATTTGACAATTCCATATATATATCAAATTCAGTTACTTATTATTTAGACTTGAAATGTTTGCTTAATGAATTCAATATAATTTAAGAAAACCTTTAACTTCATATAACTGGATCATCTTTCAATTTATTATATGTTCATTTAATCAACCTGATATTCACTAAAATCACTTTACATAAAAATCAAGTTATAAAACCATATCCTTTAAAAATTCTAATTTTTATTAAATTTCAATTTAACTTAATATTCATCTTCCAAATCTATTCTCATTTAAGTCATAAAACTCCAGAAATTAAATTTTAAATAAATGTTTAATCTTATTTGATCTTAAAATCAAACTTTATTTAAACTTCCAATCAAATTTATACAAAGCTTAAAAACCGAAAATTACTATATATATATATATATATATATATATATATAATAGCCTTTATCAATAACCAAATCAATATCTCATAAACCATATATATATATAACTTTACAAAACCATAGAAAAACATTTCAAAAATAATTTTATATATTTACCGCGGTGCCTGTATAAAATTTTCTATCCTATGGTCAAGTGATACGGATGTTTATCATTTCAATCCGCAATTTAAAATGAAAAAAAATGCGGTTATATATCATTTCAAACCGCAATCCCGAATGAATGAAATGCATAGCAACTTGCAATTAATAAAATTAATCATCCATTCATCCATCAAATCATACATCCATTTATCACAGTCATCATCCAATTTCAAACAATCATCAATATATAACAGGTGATAAATAATGGTATCAATTATCAGTTTATACTCAAAATAAATTTAATAACTGTTAATTGGCAGTTTATATGCAAAAATAAACGTAAATTTAACTAGCAGTTAATATGAAATAAAAATTTAACATAACTATGACTGGTAGTTAATATGCAATTAAATAAATTCTAACTGTCAAATTTATATGCAATAAATAAATAAATTTACAGTTATATTAAATAAATGCGTTTAATCAGAAATAGTGAATAAAACATGCCAAACAGTCATAAAAAAAATTTCTACCCATATCTAAAATTAATTTAACAAACACAAGAAATTTTAGAAATTGTGAGTGGGTTAAAACACTCACCTTTTGAATTTAAATCGAATTAAAAATCCAATTTAAATCCAAAAATTCGACGATATCCAAATCTGTCCAAACCAGTGTCAAAAGATCTGGAATTTTATTACGATCCTAACAAAAAAAACTTACGTGAAACGGAGTTTGTAGGAGAAAGTTATACGCATTAATGGTGATTGAAATTTCAAAAAAAAGAATAGAAATAAAAGAACACCTTCAAGCGCCACGTCATCCCCCTTTCTTTCCCTCTCTCCCTCATGCGTTTTGCTTCCAGATTTTACCGAGAAGTTTGAATTTTAGCTTTTGATTTGGTTTGGAATTTTTGTTCGGATCTAAGCTTTGTTTGTCTACCATTGAGGAGGAGAAGGAGCTGATGAAATTTTACGCGCAGACAAATGAGAATAGGCGGAGGCTAGGGTTTAGCGGGGTATTTATAGATGAAGTTGGAATAGACAGATGGATCCGAATTAAAATGAATTCACAATTTGTCAAATTTAAATTCCAATAATCCATTTATTTGATTTTTAGATCTTATTATGAATAAATGGTCAACTTACCATTCCTATCATTTCTGATTGCAATTAGCTTCAAATTTATTAACCAAACCTCCATATCAAATAAAGATTTATTGAAAAAAATTTAGTGTTTACCTTTAATTAAAGTAAATTCAATAAATTATAAAATCTTATTTCAAATGAAATTTTATACCATTCGTATTCAATTCTCTTTATTAAATCAATCATCATCTTATGTATATAATTAACATTAGTATATATCAATTTACCCCAATTAAATAAAATTTTATTCCCAAATTGATTTACAGCCTAATATAACATTTGAATTTTATTCCCAATTCATAAATTACAACCTTAACTAAATTTTATGTTTCCTTTTTAATTTACATTTTCACCTTACGTTACTTCATTAATTATCCTTAAAGTAACGTCTATTATTAATAACAATATTATAATTACTTACCATTTTATTTCATAAATCAATCCATTTCATCTAAATTCTTATCTATGTAATATTTCAACATTTAATTTCATCAAATGTAATTGTTTTCCAATACGTTAATAACTTTATTTACAAGTCTTATATTACAAAAACTATCCAATACGAAAGTCTTAACATTGTTACAAATACTACTTTAATTAACATTAACGCAATACTCAATTAAAAATTATTGTAACTGATTTCAAAATTGTAAATTAACAAGCTACCAAAATAGGCAACATATAATAATCGTACTTTAACCTTTAGTCACATTAATACGCTTTTATTTCTCAAAATCAAAGTTCCCATTTAACTAATTCTCCATAAATGAATTTGACATTATCTTCAAAAAGTACTTTATATTAACATTAACGTAAAAAATTTATTTATATCTATTGCAATTGATTTAGTACTATTTTCTCAACATTTAAAATGATTTAACAAAATTTTAAATGTCAATTTATTCTAGATTAAATCAATATAAATATTCAATTCCATAAAATCCAAAACTGTTGATAAATTTCCAAAACTTCCTTTTTTTATTGAATCAACCTATATTTATTTCTTTCATTAATCTCAAATATAAGGGTTTACCCTTTGGATTAAAAATTATCACATAAATATCCTATTTCAACGTAATTCTTAATTTAACATAATAAATAAAATTTGATTTCATTTATCTCAATAAGTCCTACTATTATAAATTTACCAATTGACTCACTATTCAAATTCACCTTCTGTAATTCAAAATTTTTCTATCACCTTGATTTACTTAACTTTATAATTCCTTAGACAAATCTCTATCTCAAATCTTAAATGTAAGTCATTATACTAATTATAGTACTTAATATTTTCTTAAAATAATCTTTCTATAATCCAATTTATTAAATAAGTTTCCAATTAGATCCAATTTCAACCTTGCACATAAGTTTAGGCTATAATTAACTTATAACGTATACTTCCCTAGTTATTTCTTTATATACTCCCCATATTAATTCCACAATTAACCATTATTATTAGAATAACGTTTATAATAAATACAATCCTATAATTTACTCAACCCTTAATTATTTCCTTTTCCATTAGGGTAACATTCCTTTATCTGATTATTACTTATTACACATTCTAATTCCATTAACAAGGAAGCAGGTAAATTATGATATATGCTACAAATTTTCAATCTATTACTATTCATTATTATTAACCTAAATTCAGCATTACTTACCTCGCATTAACCTTATTACTTAAAATCCTTATCCAATTGAAATTAATACTCTAAATAAATACATTTACTTCTTTCGTTATTTTATTAATTACAATTAAGGCACACCTAATTATCTTTATAGGTAAATGAGTCAGTTTACTAGTATCCTACTATTACAACCTTTAATATACTTGTATATGGTTATTTTACCCTTTTATAATCCCTTTATAAATATATGCACATCTACAAATTAAGATTCTAAATCCAATTTCTTATTCCATCTACGTTCCATTTCTTCACTTTATGAATAACTAGCATTTCCTATTCATTTGTTACATCTACTTATATTCACTTTATGAATAGTTTTGATATTCCATTTATTACTAACTTTAATTATTCCAATTTATTATCTACATACAATTTGAATCTATTTTCAAATTTTCACCTTTTTAATAATTAACACCTTCCACTAATAAATAAAAAGGATTGTACTAAATAAAATTTTATTTTCATTAATGAATTCAATCCTTGCCTTTATTTACTTATTTCTAACCTTATATCCAATTGCAACAATTTCCAGTATTACACTTAATTGCAATAAACATTCAATTTGTAAATTTCAATTAACCTAGATACATCTAATTTCAACATTCTCTTTCATATAAATAAATAAGATTTCCGTTTCTTTCTAAAAAAAAAAATTAAAAATCCTATTAATATAATTCATTTTAAGCATCGAATTTACACGGGTCGTTACATAAATGTTCTTCATAATGGTGATTTGTGTATATAAGAATGGGAAATTAAGTTTTATTTATACATTGGAATTTAATTTACTATAAAAAGGTTAATTGCAAACAAATGAGTTAAATGTTAAACGGAAATCAAGCTTTATGTATTCGTTTGGATTTATTGCAATTAATTATAATTAAATAGAAAATTTTACGTTAATTGGAAATTTAGTGGAAAGCGGGAATTATTTATGTGATAATCTTAAGTCAATGGTAAACCCTTATATTTAAAATTTTGAATGGAATAATAATTAATTTATTTAACTAAATGAAATTTTAGTTAATTACTAATAATTTGGGAATTTAATGGAATTAAGGATTTATATTTGGATTTAAAAAAAAAATTACCTTCTTCAAAATTGACATCTAAACTTGTTGGAATTTTGTAACGATTAAGAATTTTTAAAAGTAATAAAATGGGTCAATTTTTGAATCTAAATATAAAATTGGAATTTATTTATATATTTTAAATTAATTTAATTAATATAAAAATAGCCATTTTGGTCACGGACTCGGATTTCGACGAAACCAGTTTCATCGGATCCGTATCAATGAATTATTGTAGGGTTTCAAGTTTCGTAGCGAGCGGACTTGTCGTTTGATCGTACGAACGCAAAACATCTTGAAGTCGATCTAATTAAAATCAATTTGAAATCAATTTCGAAAATTTTTTTTTCAGCATAACTTTTCCATACGATGGAATTTGGACGTGAAACTTTTTCCATCGCGTTCAGAATATTTTAAAATACCTTTTTTGATATATGGGTTTACCTGATTTCGTTCCGGGGTCAGAACGGGCTTTTTGGGCCAACTATCGTGTAGCACGTTTATAATTCGTGCCCACCTATCCTATTACAGTTGTCTATAAATAGGATGTGATAAACCCTAGCCTCCATCTATTGTCATTTGGCTGTGCATTCATTTCTTCAACCCTTTCTCTTCCCCAATGGTTGCAAAACCTAGATTCATTTACAGTTCTAAATCAAAAGTCAAAAATTCAAACATCTCAGAAAAATTTCTAAAAATTATATGTTAAAGCTCTCGAAATACGTAATCTGCTGGTACAACTCGTTCATCGTTTTGGTTTTTCGTTTGGCCAGAAGAAATCAGAGAAGTTTCGGCCGTTCGTTACATCGTGATGGACTTCGTCGGATCGTCAAATCGTTGATACTGTTGTATAGAGATCGTCGAGGGTATTCGATCTGAGTCGTTCGTAGGCGAAGTTAGTGGATGGATCGATGGCAACAATTCAAAGAATGCCAAAACCCTAGGCGGCGGGTGCGTTTCTATGGGCCATGGCGGCTGTGGCATCGCGTGCGTGGGAACCGGGGGAGGCCGTAGAAGGTAGATCAGCGACGAAAACGATGGGTGTGGTGGCCGGCGTCGTGCGTTGTGAAGCAGTGGACGGTAGCGCATGAGCATTGGTGACTCTGTAGCGTGCGTGCTCAAGTTGCCTGTAGCTGTTCAACGCAGTGACGTGGAAGGGAGATAGTAAGGTTTTGTTTTTTTTTTATTTTGATTTTCAAACGTTTTATTCGAATAACTTCTTCATACTATATCCGTTTCACGCGAGATTTTTTTTGTTAGGATCGTAATACAATTTCAGATCTGTTGACGATGGTTTGGACCAATTTGGAGACTGTCAAAATTTTGAGTTTAAATTGAATTTAAATTCGATTTAAATTCAAAAGGTGAGTGTTTTAACCCACTCACAACTTCTAAAATTTCTTGTGTTTGTTACATTAATTTCAGATATGAGTAGAAATTTATTTATGACTGTTTGGCATGATTTATTCATCATCTCAGTTAATTCGCATTTATTTAATTTAACTGTTAATTTATTTTATTTATTGCATATAGATTGACAGTTAGAATTTATTTATTTGCATATAACTGCTAGTTCAATAGTTAGAAATCATTTATTTGCATATAAACTGCTAGTTTAACAGTTATTAAATTTATTATTGAATATAAACCGTTGATTAATGCATGCTATTTATTAGCTGTATAATTTATATGCTCTATATCGATGATTGTTTAAATCGGATGATGATTGCAAATAATGGTTGATGATTGATATTTGGATGAATGGATGCTATATTTATATTGTATAAACTGCAAGTCATCGTGCATTTTCATTTCATTCGGGATTGCGGTTTGAAATGATATACAACCGCATTTTTATTTTAAATTGCGGATTGAAATGATAAACATCCGTATCACTTGACCATAGGGTAGAAAATTTTATACAGGCACCGCGGTATATATATATATATATATATAATTATTTTGAAATGATTTTCTATGGTTTTGTAAAGCTATAAATATGGTTTCTGGGATATTGATTTGGTTATTGAAAAAGTTATTTATATATATAGTAATTTCCAGGTTTTAAGCTTTGTATAAATTTGAATTGAAGGATAAAATAAAGTTTGATTTTTTTAAGATCAAATACGATTAAGCATTTATTTAAAAATTTAAGTTTTGGAGTTTTATTGACTTAAATAAAAATAAGGTTGGAAGATGAATATTAAGTCAAATTGGAATTAAATAAAAAGGTTAGAAATTTTAAAGGATACAATTTTATAACTTGATTTTGTGTAGAGTGATTTAAATGAATATCAAGTTGATTTAAATGAATATATAATAAATTGAAAGATTTTCCAGTTATGTGAAGTTAAAGATTTTTCTTAAATGATATTGAATTCATTAAATAAATATTTCAAGTCTAAATAATAAGTAATTGAATTTAATATATATTGAGTAATTGAATTTAATATATATGGGATTGTCAAATGAGTTTGTTTTTGAAATGGTGAAATATTTAAAGCTTTGAAACATAAGAATTGAAATGGTATTTGGAAGTTTAAATTGATATTTGAAATTGATTTGGAAATCTAAAGGAGCTATTTTGTTTTATAAAAATAGTTTAATATTTAACCATTTGAGAGACGGAAATTTGTTTCAAAGCTATGTTTTTCAAGGTAGTATAATTTGGAAATATTATATTTAAGAGTTTTGATTTCTAAATATTTTACTTTGGGAACCCTATGATTATGGAAAGAATATATATTGGAAAATAAAATGATATCGTATTGATTTGGGGTTTTAAGAATAAATGATATCGTATTTATATGGGTTTTAAATGGATATTTTATTTTGGGTTTTAAAAGTATAATTATTTTTAAATGACCGCGGTGTTATAATAACGATTGGTTGGCAAAGAGACCGGGATCGGATATGGACATACTCTCTGTCGATACCGAAAACCACTTTGACTAACCGCGTACGCGGTGGAGATTCCAGAATGAAGTAGGTTGGTGGCGGCGTTTCATGTAAGGTAAATACGTGGACCCAACTCCCGTGAGTTGGCATAAGGTGGCTAAAACAGGAGCGATTGACGGGTTAATGAGGTAGCACCTCTAATCGGACACTTCCCTTCGATACTATACTCAGACTTTGGATTTTCGGTGGTCACCTTCACTTTTGATTTCTTTGATGTGGGGAGTTTGTCCGAGGTGAGCGGCAGCTGCGCGCTGCGCGTTTCCATCGGCCCGGAAGCGTAATTGGTATATCTACCCTGGCATTGCCTAGTTGTGCCGTGTCACCTACCCTAGCGCGCCTTATACGATTTTGTTTTGTACCATACCTATGGAGTGCCCTCTGACGACGTCCAGTACGGGGGAGATTACGGTACTATATAGAATATAGGAATATATAAATGTGTTAAGGTGGAAAATGTAAAGCCTTAACGCTATTTAAAAGTAAGTTTATTTTACAATTAGACACTATTATAATAGCGCAATATACTACATAGTAAATAGTTTAACAGATCCTTAGAAGATGTAAATCCCGAGCATCTTTTGAGTTACTATACTCATATTTATTTTCTATTAATTTAACTCACATAAGATCTTTTAGTTCTGACTCGAGTGTTTTGTCTTTTCAAATTCGCTCGGGTCAGTCCGAGCGTTTCAGGATCGAAGACTTTAGCTCTAGAGGACGAAGGCGGAGATTTCTATTATTAGTATTAATTATATTCCACTACACTCATATTGTTCCGCTGCATTGTTATATGGTATGCGTACTCCGATATGTATTGTATAGATAAAATCAAAGGTTTTGTAAAATAGCTTCATGAACTGTATATTTTGATTATTATATTTTACCCTTCCGTTGTGAGATACTGTTTAGTTTTATTTCTTTCTCGTTTTTCTTATTTACCCCATAACAATCCGCCCTTCCGTATGGTTTGAATTGGCACGTGTGTCGATTTAAATCGTGCGAAAAGACGGGACGTTACAGTTCATCGCGCGACGATCAACGTCGATGGATCGTCAAATTGATGATATCATCGGGTGGAGATTGTCGCGTGTTGTCCATCGGCATAGCTCGTTCATCGGTGCAACGGCTATATCGGCTTCGATAATTCAATTTAGGTTAGATACCCTACGGCGGCTGTAGGATTTGCAGAATCGGCCGGCGCCTTAGTGATGGTTGCGAGGGCCACGTGGGTGCGACTCGGAGAGGCGACATCGGCGGCAGGCTCAAGGTAGGCATAGGCACGTGATGAGGCGGGGCGGCGAGTTTTAACGTGGCGGCTTTTGTGCGTTCTGGCAGATGATGTTGCTGACGTTGGTATCTTATTATCTTTTAATTTAATTTTTTTTTCATAAATCATATGAAAGTTATAATTTTAATATCTTTTACATTTGTGGTCCAATTTACGTGCGATTTTCTCCGATAGGTTCGTATTTGGATTCTGGACACTTTGGCGCTGGTTTGGACAAATTTTGAGACTGTTGGAATTTTGAGTTTAAATTGGATTTAAATTCAATTTAAATTCAAAAGGTAGGTGTTTTAACCCACTCACAACTTCTAAAATTTCTTATTATTGTTAAATTAATTTTTTGTTGTGATTATGCATTTATTTATGACTTTTTCGTATATTTTTAATCATCATCTTAGTTATTGCATTTATTTAAATTAAATCGTTATTTAATTTATTATTGAATATAACTGCCCGTTAAATACCTGTTATATATATTATCAGTTACCTATTGGTATTAATTGATTGTTTTGGATGATGATTGTGATGGATGTGTGATCTGTTGATGGTTGAATGGATGTTGTATTATATATTATTTTAAACTGCAAGTTGTTATGCATTTTATTTCATTCGGGATTGCGGTTTGAAATGATATATAACCGTAATTTTATTTTAAATCACGGATTGAAATGATAAATATCTGTATCACTTGACCATAGGATAGAAAATTATATACAGGTACCGTGGTCGATATATAAAAATATTTTAAAATGATTTTCTATGGTTTTGTTAAGTAATATATGGTTTTATGAGATAGCGATTTGGATAATTATAAATGTTATTTTATATATAGTTAAATTCTGGGTTTTAAGCTATGTATAAAATTGATTTGAAGTATAAAAGAAGTTAATAATTAAGTTTGATTTTATTAAGATAAAATATGATTAAGCATTTATTTAAGCTAAATTTCTGGAGTTTACAATAACTTAAATGAGAATTAGGTTGGAAGATGAATATGGAATTTATTTAGAATTTAATAAAATTTAGAAATTTTAAAAGGGTATAATTGTTATAACTTGATTTTTTGTTTAGAGTGATTTAAATGAATATCAAGTTGATTTAAATGAATATATCAAGTTAAATAAATGAAAAGGATATCTAGTTGTTGAATTTAAAAGTTTTACTTAAATTATATTGGATTTACTAATTAGACATTTCAAATCTAAAGAATAGTAATTAAATTTGATATATATGGAATTATCAAAGAATAAGTTTTGAAATGGCATAATATTTAAAGCTTTGAATTGTATGGAAATTGAAATAGTTTAATTGGAGGTTCAAATTTGTATTTGGAACTTATTTGTGAAATTAAAGAAGCTAATTTATTATATAAAGTGATTTAATATTAAACCATTTAAGTATTGGAAGTTATGGGTTTCAAGGTATTATGATTTGAAAATGCTATTGTAACGACCCGATATTTTCAACCATTCGCATCCATTATAAGTGTATATGTAGACACTCATGCCGGAATTGAATTGCTCAAAATACCGCGTTGTAAATAAAAGTTTGGCAAATCTCAGAATATACAGTAAATAAAAAATCACAGATCACAGACACAGAGAAATAATAATGCAGCGGAAGTAAAAGAAATAGTAGTTCATGAAGCTACTATATAAAAATATCAGAGTTACATAAAATACAATAGAAGAAATAAAGTACAAAGGAAGTCACACTACATAGAAGTCTACTAATACAAGAGCTGAAAGGAACAACAGACCGCAAAAGATAAAACTTGACAAGTAGATAATCTCCGGCGATTTAAATCTCCAGAAAGTGGAAATCCAAATCTGTGAATACTCAGGCTGACCCGAGCGTAAATAAAATACAAACACACGAGTCAGGACATACATACTTATACAATGTGAACCAACTCAAGTGAACTATAGTAAAAGTACATGTAACTTAGAAGATGCTTGAGACCGTCCATCCTCTAAGAATCCGTTAAACTATTTACTATATAGTATATTGCGCTATTACAATAGTGTCTATTTGTAAAATAAACTTACTTTTTAATAGCGTTAAGGGGTTACCCATGTAGACCTTAACACAAATAATGCCAATAGTCTATACAGTACCGTAATACCTCCTGATCGGGAGGCTACCAGAGGATACTCCATAGGTACGACACAAATAGAAACTCGTACAAGGCGCGATAGGGTAGGTGACACGACACAACTAGGCAATGCCAGGGTAGATATACCAATTACGCTTCCGGGTCGGTGGTAACGCGTAGCGCGCGGCTACCGCCCACCTCGAGCCACACCCCCAAATAAAATCAAAAGTGGCCACCGAATCAATCCAAAGTCAAAGTATAATATCGAAGGGATATGTCCGATAAAGGTGCTACCTTATTAACCCGTCGATCGCTCCTGTTTTAGCCACCTTATGCCAACTCACGGGAGTCGGATCCACACATTTACCTTAAAGGAACGCCACCACCATCCTACTTCATTCTGGAATCTCCACCACGTACACGGTTGTCAAAGTGGTTTTGGTATCGACGGAGAGTATATCTGATCCCGGTCTCTTTGCCAACTAATCGTTATTATAACCCGTGGTTATAACTTTTAAAACAATATTTTATACTTCAAAATAAAATATCTTTTTCAATCCAAATCTTTATCAAAATAAAGATTTAATCATTTCCAAAACCATTTCAATATATCGACATACCATATCATTCAAATTCAAATATTTATCAAAATAAATATCAAGTCATTTCTAACCATTTTTAATACATAAATATCATATCTTTCAAACTTCATTTTTGAATCATTTTAATTTCAAAATATCATAACTTTCAAAAACTTTATTTCAAACATTTAATATATATCGAAATATCATATCTTCTCAAAACTTCATTTCAAATCATTTCAATATATCATATCTTAAACATCTTTAAATTCAAAGATAACATTCATTTATTATCATCTCAAATCACCTTTTAAAAAAATTATATTCCATCAATTTAATTCAATTAAAATCATTTTAAAAGTGTAATTATTATACTTTTAAATCAATTATTCAAATTTCAAAGTTTCAAGTCATTCTGAGCTCATTTACTAAGTCAAAAATCATATTTATTAAAATTTCAGCCTTTCGTAGCATTTAGAAAAGGCTGTTATAAGTTATACTTGAAAACGTTTTAATTCAGCAAAGACAGCTCTTAAAAACTGCTGTTAAAACTCAGTTTTAGTTAAATTTTAGTTTAAAACAGCAAAGACAGCATTTTCAGAAATGCTGCGGTAGCTCAGATTTCAAAACAAGGTTTAAATTTGATTTCAGCAAAAAACTGCAGACCACTATAGCATTTCCAGAAAATGCTACAATAGACCTGAGTCCAATATTAGCCTATAAGTTCAACTACAGCAACTACAACATTTAAGAAATACTGCAATAGCTCTTTTTACACAATTTTAGTTCAATTCAGAAAACTATAGCATTTCT
Source organism: Allium cepa (assembly GCA_030765085.1). Lineage (NCBI taxonomy): Eukaryota > Viridiplantae > Streptophyta > Magnoliopsida > Asparagales > Amaryllidaceae > Allium > Allium cepa. Next base: position 836,478,743 of record CM060941.1, read on the forward strand.
GAATGCTACTAAAAGTTAATTCCAGGTTTTAGTGTATTTCCAGCCAATAATAAACTTCAATTTAAAATCAATAAACATTTTTAAAATCATATTTTAACCTTTAAAATGCTCATTAACATAACATTTAACATCTTATTTTTATACAATAAATTTCTTATACTTACATCCAATTTTCAACAATTTACCAAATAAATTCAAGTGTAAAAGTTTCCAATTCTTTATATTTTTAAATAAGCAACTTAACACTTATCTTTCCTCCATTTCTCAAATAAACTATTTTTTTAATTAACTTAAACCTTTAACTAAAAACCAATTTTACATTTCCAAGTCAAGTTATACTTTTAAAAGATCACTTTTAAACATTCATTTATTTAACCACTTAAATTCATAGAAAAATCGATAATACTTTAATAAGTCACTTAAATTCCAAATTTAATCAAATTATCATATTTACCAATTTCCAATAAAATTAAATTTCCATTTTATTCATATAACCTAAATATCGTTTTAACCAAAATTCCAAATTTCCAAACTTAAGTTATATTTAATAATCCCATTTAACCATTCATCAATTACATTTTTAACTCATAGAAAAATCATAGTTTCTTTATTTTAAACATTTAAAAACCTATTTAAATCAAATTTCATAAATTTATATAAAATTATCCAAAATACTTTATAAAATAACCACGGGTCTGTATATAGTTTTCTAACCTAGGTCAAGTGATACAAATATGTATCATTTCAATCCGCAGTTTAAAAAGAAAAATCCAGGTTCTATCATTTCAAACCCGCAATCCGAAGTTAAATAAAATAAATAAAAACTGTTCAGGCCTATCATTTCAGCCCATAACGATTTTCCCTATTCTAAAGTCCGTTCGGATATGTATCATTTCAACCCATAGTGATTTCTAATCTACAGGGAACTTGCAGTGTGATAAACAGATATAAATGAACAATAACAACATATATATAATAACAGATGATACGACATGAAATTTAACAGGTTTAACATCATATGTAATTAATCACGGGCAGTTATAACATCACATAATAGTTCTACAAATTCAAATGGTGTTAATTCATAAATGTATAAGTATAAACGTCTTGTGAGATTTACTCACTTGTATAAGCTGGAGACAACGATCAAAAGCACAAACTAAGATCTTCAAAAGCACTATAGCACGACAATGATTTGAGTTTGAGAGAGCCAAAGATAAATCTCCTTGGATACATGAGACAAACAAATATATGAAACATATGTTTCAAAAACAAGATATACTTAAACAATGTTAGAATTAGATGTATAAAACAAAACTAAAGACTTTGCACTTGCTCTCTATGCTTGTTTGCATGGCCTAGGGGATCAATAAGGACAGGTTTGAGCATGGTTTGGATCAGGTATGGGTATGGAAAAGGTGCGGCTACAAGGCTAAACAAGTGGAGGAAGTTACACTTAGGGTAGGTGAAGGGTTTAAGGCAAAATAGCATGTTTTTGGTCAACAAAAGGGCTCAGCCTTGGAGTGGTTTGGCTTGGCCATTCAAGTTCAGATCTGGAATGATGTTGGAGTGGTGTGTGTTGGTCTGGTCAGAGTGGTGGTGGCGGCTAGAGGTGGTGGTGGTGGTGGAAAATGAAGTGGTGAAGCAACAAGGCTCAAACTAGCATGTTTTCAAGGCATAGGTTGGATTTTGAGGGGTTTTGTCACCATGGTTGGCTAGGATATGGTCATGACCTGGAGTGTAGGTGGTGATGATGGCAGGGAATAGATGTAGAGAGTGGTGGTGTAACGACCCATGTAAATTCGATGTTTAAAATAAATTAAATTAATAGGATTTCTAATTTAAATTTTGGAAGAAACAGAAATCTTGTTTATTTATAGGAATGAGAATGTTGAAATTAGATGTATCAAGGGTAATTAAAATTTACAAATTGAATTATATATTGCAATTAATTGTAAGAATGGAAATTGTTGCAATTGGATATAAGGTTAGAAATAAGTAAATAAAGGCAAGTTTTGAATTCATCAATGAAAATAAATTTTTATTTAGTACAATCTCTTTTTATTAACTATTGTAAGGTGTTAATTAATTGAAATGTGAAAATTTGAAAATAGATTCAAATTGTATGCTAGATGATAAATTGCAATAATTAAAGTCAGTAATTAATGGTTAAAGGAAATACCAATTTATTCCTAAAGTGAATATAAGTGAATGTAACAAAATAAATAGGAAACGCTAATTATTCATAAGTGATGGTTGATGTAAAAGGAATAATTAATTGGATTTAGAATCTTAATTTGTATGCGTGCATATTTTTAATGGAGTATTAAAGGGCAAAATAATCATATACAAGTATATAAAAGGTATAATAGTGGGTTACTAGAAAATTCACTCATTTACCAATAAAGATAATTAGGTGTGTTATATAAACGTTACTAATTATTATCGTAGTATTGGAAGTGTAAATGAAATGCGACTGTAGAAATTTAAGCCAAATATTAACAATTGAAATGAATTGTCAATTTAATGGAGTACCATAAATTTGTCATACTAAGCTAAGAACTGAATATAAGGAAACAAGGGCAAATAGAAATCAATCAATGAATGTATATAGATTGTAAGCTATAATAATAAATAGAAATTGGATGACATTAATACAAGATAATAAATTGCAAATTTTAGTTTTTCAATAAAGTGTGAATGGAAATTGATTGGTTATATTAATTTGATGGATTCAACTTTGATGGGAAAGGTAAATGGATATGTAGTAATAAATTTAAAACAGACTTAAATAGCGAATTTATCAAATTAATATATGATAAATAATGGTTGAATAAAAAGCCTATACCTGTAAATATCTATAATATGTGAGTGGAAATAACAAACTTAAAAATGTGGGATTGAGAGCTTCACAACGATTGTTATGAGTTGTATACTTAGTTCGTTCAATTAAACCAGAACCTATTGCAATAAATATAATTTTTAATGTCATGCAATTGAGATAAACAATTGGAAAATGTTAAAGTATCTGAATATATATATATATATATTAAAATAAATGGTACCCCGGATGGTAATATGATAAATAGTGAATTTAAATAATGGAAATCAGGATTTATTCATTTATATTGAAACTTAAAGTCTAATAATTGAATTTAATTGCAATTAAATGAGATTAAATATAGTTAAATAATTCGTTATTTGAAATAAAGATAATGTGAGGAATTTGGGTGCTAATTTGGAATCCAATATTTTAATCCATCCGTTGACAGGAATGTATGGAATACTAATTAATTTATTTAACTAAATTAAATTTTAGGATATTATTTATAATTTGGGAATTTAATGGAATTAAGGATTTATATTGGAATTTAAAATTTTACCTTCTTTAAATTTGACATCTAAACTTGTTGGAAATTTTGTAAATGATTAAGAATTTTTAAAAGTAATAAAATGGGTTAATTTTTGAATCTAAATATAAAATTGGATTTTATTTATTTATTTTAAATTTATTTAATTAATATAAAAAATAGCCATTTTGGTCACGGACTCGGATTTCGACGAAACCAGTTTCATCGGATCCGAAATAGTGAATTATTGTAGGGTTTCAGGTTTCGTAGCGATCGGACTTGTCATTTGATCGTACGAACGCGAAACGCCTTGAAATCGATTCAATTGAAATCAATTTGAAATCAATTTGAAAATATTGTTTTCAGCATAACTTCTTCATACGATGGAATTTGGACGTGAAACTTTTTCCATCGCGTTCAGAATATTTTAAAATACCTATTTAGATATATGGGTTTACCCAATTTCGTTCCGGGGTCAGAATGGGCTTTTTGGGCCACGTTAGAGTTAGCACGTTTGTTTATCCCATTCATCTATTCAAATCTCTAACCTACCTATATAAACCTAGTTATAAACCCTAGCCTTCATCTATTATTATTTGGTTGTGCGTTCATTTTCATCAACTCCTCTTCTTCAATGGCAATAAACAATTATAGATCGAATTTCAAATACAAATCAAATGAAAAATTCAATTTCTCAGAAAAATTCCGAAAAAATTTATGATGAAGCCCTCAATGAGCGTAATCTTCTAGCGCAGTTCGTTTTTCGAATCATTCACCATTTACCCAGAAATCATGAATCATTCTCGGCCGTTCGTGTGGAATTTTGGGCGATCCAACGGCGGATCGTCAACGGTTCGACCATCAGATAGTACTGCTGCGAGGATGGCGTCGAAGAGATCATTAGGGTGGCGTTCATTTGTGCCGCAGGTCAAGGAGGTGGCCGTGGTTGGCCTGGGAAGGGGCGGCGGTCGCACGGCCTAAGGAGGTGCCGGACTTCAAGGCGTGGGGTCGGTCTGGGCGGCTCGGCGAGCGGAACATGGTGGTGAGATCTGATCGAAGCAATGGTCTTTGGAGCGGCCGTGAAAATTTCGAGAAGGGGCGATGCATGGCGGCTAGGGTTCTTTGTCCCTGTAGGTTTCGAACGCGCGTATGCTGGAAGAAGATTGCAGCTGACGTGGCAATGGGTTGTGGGGGTGAGTTGCTTTATTTTGGTTTATTTGATTTCGAATTTGTTCAAACGCCAATAACTTTCTCATACGACCTCCGATTTACGCGAGATTTTTTTTTGTTAGGATCGTAATTAAATTCCAGATCTTTTGACGCTGGTTTGGACAGGTTTGGAGACCTTCAAATTTTTGGGTTTAAATCGGATTTAAATTCGATTTAAATTCAAAAGGTGAGTGTTTTAATCCAATCACAACTTCCAAAATTTCTTATGTTTGTTAAATTGATTTTTGATGTGTTTAAAATTTTATTTGTAGCTGTTTGGTGTATATTTCATCAATTTCTCAGTTAAATTGCATTCATTTGATTTACGCATTATTTAATTCATTATTGCATATTAACTGCCAGTTAAATTATATTTATTTTGCATGTAAACTGCCAATTAACAGTTATTAAATTTATTTGAGTATAAAATGAAATTGATACCAGTTATTTATCACCTGTTATATATTGATGTTTGTTTAAATTGGATGATGATTATAATTAATGATTGATGATTGATGTTTGGTGAATGGATGATGTGTACTATATTTTAAAATCTGCAAGTTATCATGTATTTCATTCATTCGGTATTGTGGTTTGAAATGATATACAACCGCATTTTGTTTTAAATTGCGGATTGAAATGATAAATATCCGTATCATTTGACCATATGATAGAAAATTATATACAGGCACCGCGGTATATATATATATATATATATATATATATAATTATTTTGAAATGATTTATGGTTTGGATATGTTATGGCTTATTAAATATTAAATTGGGATATGATACAAATATATTATATATATATATACATACAAAGTTAAATTGTTGAATTTAAGCTATGTATAAATCTGCTAAATAAAATGAATAAGTTGAAAAATGGCATTTGATAATTTATATTATACGATTTAGTATGAGTTTAAGTTCTTGTATATATATAGAGTTATAAATGATTCAAATAAATTAAGATTGAAAGATAAATTGGAGATTTAATTGGAATTGAGCTTATTTGAAAATTTAACTCCATAAGTTGATGTAAACTTATTAAAATTGGAAATTTTAAGGTATGATATTATAACTGGATTTAATAAATAATTCTAGTATAAATAAATGAAAGGAAATTTTAGTGATAATAAATTTAGTTTATTCTAAATGGTTATGGATTTATCATATAAACCTTTCAAACTAAATAATAGGAAAATGAATTGTTGTTTTGAAATTTCCAAACTTAGTCTTGAAATTCAATAAATACTCGAAGTTTTGAAATATTGAAATCGAAGTGTTTTATTTGAACTGAAAGTGAATCTAAAAGTTATGGGTTTAGACTGAATTTAAAGTGAATAAAAAAAAGTGAATAAAAAAAAGTGAAGGTGTGAAAATTATTTACTTTTAAAGAAATTTTAAATTCAATTGTTTTATTTTATATACTATTGAATATCCAAACCACTTAAGTATTAGAAGTTATGGTTTTAAAGCTATGAATTTCGAAGTATTATGTTTTGAAAGCTATAATTCAAATATTTGGTTCCGAGATATTATAAATTTTAAAAGTGGCATGATTTTGGAAAGAAATATATTTGAAATAAAATGATACCATATTATTTGGGTTTTAAAAGGAGATGATATCGTATTTATGGGTTTTAAAATGGATAATTATATTCTGGTTTTGAAAGTATAATTATTTTTAAAATGACCACGGTGTTATAATAACATTTGGTTGTTGAAGAGATCGGGATCGGAAGTTGTCATACTCTCTGCCAACCCCAAAAACCACTTTAACAACCGTGTACGCGGTGGAGATTCCATAATGAAGTAGGATGGTGGTGGCGTTTCCTTTAAGGTAAATACGTGGACCCGACTCCCGTGAGTTGGCATAAGGTGGCTCAAACAGGAGCGATTGACGGGTTAATGAGGTAGCACCTCTGATCAGACACTTCCCTTCGATACTATACTCTGATTTTGGTTTGATTCGGTGGCCACCTTCATTTTTGATTTCTTTGATGTGGGGAGTTTGTTCGAGGTGGGCGGCAGCTGCGCACTGCGCGTTTCCATCGACCCGGAAGCGTAATTGATATATCTACCCTGACAATGCTTAGTTGTGCCGTGTCACCTACCATACCGAGCCTTTACTATGAGTTTCTATTTGTGTCGTACCTATGGAGTGTCTTCTTGTAGTCTCCCGATCAGGAGATATGTAGGCATTGTATATACTACTGGCATTATTTGGGTTAAGGGCTATATGGGTAACCCCTTAACGCTATTAAAAAGTAAGTTTATTTTACAATTAGACACTATTATAATAGAGAAATATATACATAGTAAATAGTTTAACGGATCCTTAGGAGATGTAAACCCTGAGCATCTCTTGAGTTATTGCACTCATATTTATTTCTATTGATTTAACTTACATAAGATCTTTTAGTTCTGACTCGAGTGTTTTGTCTTTTCAATTCGCTCGGGTCAGTCCGAGCGTTTCAGGATCGAAGACTTTAGCTCTGGAGGACGAAGACGGAGATTTCTATTATTATTACTAATTATATTCCACTACACTCATATTGTTCCGCTGCATTGTTATATGGTATGTGTACTCTGATATGTATTGTACAGATAAAATCAAAGGTTTTATATAACAGCTTCATGAACTGTATATTTTGATTTATATATTTTATCCTTCCGCTGTGAGATTCTGTTTAGTTTTCTTTCTTCTCTGTTTTTTCTTATTTATCCCATAACAATCCGCCCTTACGTATGGTTTGAATCAGCATGTGTGTCGATTTGAAGCGTGTGAAAAGGCGGGATGTTACATCTGGTATCAGAGCTTTGGTTTAGCGATAAACCTTAGCTTTGTGGGGTTTGACTCTTAGCTAATAGGGTAGTAATACCCTATGGGAGTCGCTGAGAGTATATATATATATGAGAGAGTGTATTTGTTAGTTTTATAAAAAGGTTTTATATTGTGTTAATCTGTTTCGTTTTGTATTTATAATTTCTGGTTGGTGCATGGGACGCTGTGACATCAATAGGGATTTCTAAACACTTAATAGGACAGACCGACATAATATTTGTTTTATATAGGTGAATGAAATATTTTTGCCTATTATATTTTCTGTATATAAAATAAATTTTTTCAAATGATATCTATATTTGGCCGCAATAGATTGGTAGTTACGTATAAAAGTGTATGAATAATAATAGAAATAAGATTGAATAATAAAATAAATGAAATTTGGAAATTTAGAACTTAAGTTCCAGGTTTTGAAAATTTTCAAATAAATTTTGGAATTTAATAATATTTTTTATAAGTATTGCTGATATAAATATTTAATATAATTTGGAAGAAGTTGTTTTAAAGAATATTTTTGAAGAAAATAAGTTTTGTACTTTCCTCTCTGTCGCTAGAAAATAATTTCGGTAATGGCGGCCACATCATCGACTTTCATTTTCGAGTTTCGAAGGGGGAAGGCCACTGTAGTAGTTCTACTGCATATTCATTTTTGAAAAATATATAAATTTTGAATTGTTTTAAATATAATTAGAGATATATAAGTTGTAAGAATATATTTATCTATTATTTTAAAATAATTTGAAATTTAACCCGGTATTTAATTCTTAAATTACCATTGATTAATTGTTTCAATTATTGTAGTGAAATGAAAGGTAAGTAATTAATAAAATTAAAACCTTTGGAATTTAGGTAATAGATTTAATGCCAAGTTATAAAGGACAAAAAAAGAAAGTTGAAATGATAACTTATAAGGAAAAGTTAAAAATTTATTGAACAATGAATTAATTAAAGGAAATGGAACAAACTTGTATAAATTTCAAATTACACCCTTAAATAGCGTATATATAACTTACCAAATATTAAAAGCTGAAATGTTTAATAAGAAATGTAATAGAAATTTGTACAAGCAAAAGTAGACAATGAAGTATTCAATGAAATTGCTGTTAAATGAGAATTAAATGTTATAAACTTAAGTTTTACCAAGTAAATATAATTAAAGGTAAGTATGGCAAATAGATGATTTTAAACTTAAGTAATTAAAGTGTAACTAAATGAGGTCATTCAATAATAAATAAATGGATAATTATAGAAAAAAAGGGGGGAAATGGCTTGACTTGAGTTAATGGAAATGAATAATACTAAGTAGTATGTAAAAATATAAAGAGAAAGTGTAAACTTAAGAAAAGGGGTTGAAGTTATTTCTAAATAAAATTGAAAGAAATAAATGAAATTAAATGAGGTAATCACTCAATAAATGAAAGAAAGGAAATCAAACAACTAATATATGAAATAAAATTGATAATTAGATAATTTGATTTGTCAGTTGGAATTGTTGTTGTTTGGTTATGGTTGTTTGGGTAAAATACTTTAAAATTGGGTTTGAGTGGATGAATAATCTATTTAGTTTTATCTAAGACTGTTGAGTAAATGATGCGCTAGTAGCTTATTATTCATTCCGTACAATTTAAAGGGTTTGGACCCGAACAACTATTCGTTTGTTTGATTGAATGGTTGCTTTGTATTTGTTGGGTATACTGTTGTTGAAATTGATGGTTGTTGTATTGATTTGTTGTTAGTGATTGAAACCATTTAAAAATTTCACTTTATATAAATTGTAACCCTTTGGATTATATAAGAAAATGCAGTATCTTAGAAATATTTTGAAAATGTTTTTCAAAACTTTAATAATTTAAATATAAAGGATTAAATAGTTATAAATTAGGATATCTTATTTAAAGTAATTAATTTTGTAAATTTAATGGTTTATAAGTCAAATATTTTGAATAAGATGTATTGTTGTTTAATTATTCTTTTCCTTTTCGGGGACGAAAAGTTTTGAGTGGGGGAGAGTGTAACGACCCGTGTAAATTCGATGTTTAAAATGAATTAAATTAATAGGATTTCTAATTTAAATTTAGGAAGAAACAGAAATCTTATTTATTTATGGGAAAGGGAATGTTGAAATTAGATGTATCAAGGGTAATTAAAATTTACAAATTGAATTATATATTGCAATTAATTGTAATAAGGGAAATTGTTGCAATTGGATATAAGGTTAGAAATAAGTAAATAAAGGCAAGTATTGAATTCATCAATGAAAATAAATTTTTATTTAGTACAATCCCTTTTTATTAACTATTGTAAGGTGTTAATTAATTGAAGTGTGAAAATTGGAAAATAGATTCAAATTGTATGTTAGATAATGAATTTCAATAATTAAAGTTAGCAATTAATGGTTAAAGGGAGTACCAATTTATTCATAAAGTGAATATAAGTGAATGTAACAAAATAAATAGGAAACGCTAATTATTCATAAGTGATGGTTGATGTAAAAGGAATTATTAATTGGATTTAGAATCTTAATTTGTATGTGTGCATATTTTTAATGGAGTATAAAAGGGCAAAATAATCATATACAAGTATATAAAAGGTATAATAGTGGGTTACTAGAAACTTCACTCATTTACCAACAAAGATAATTAGGTGTGTTATATAAACGTTACTAATTATTGTCGTAGTAACGGAAGTGTAAATGAAATGCAACTGTAGAAATTTAATCCAAATATTAACAATTGAAATGAATTGTCAATTTAATGGAGTACCATAAATTTGTCATACTAAGCTAAGAACTGAATATAAGGAAACAAGGGCAAATAGAAATCAATCAATCAATGTATATAGATTTTAAGCTATAATAAGAAATAGAAATTGGATGACATTAGTACAAGATAATAAATTGCAAATTTTAGGTTTTTAATAAAGTGTGAATGGAAATTGATTGGTTATATTAATTTGATGGATTCAACTTTGATGGGAAGGGTAAATGGATATGTAGTAATAAATTTAAAATGGAGTTAAATAGCGAATTTATCAAATTAATATATAATAAATAATGGTTGAATAAAAAGCGTATACCTGTAAATATCTATAATATGTGAGTGGAAATAACAAACTTATAAATGTGGGATTGAGAGTTTTACAACGATTGTAATGAGTTGTATACTTAGTTCGTTCAATTAAACCAGAACCTATTGCAATAAATATAATTTTTAATGTCATGCAATTGAGATAAACAATTGGAAAATGTTAAAGTATTTGAATATATATATATATATATATATATATATATATATATTAAAATAAATGGTACCCAGGATGGTAATATGATAAATAGTGAATTTAAATAATGGGAATCAGGATTTATTCATTTATATTGAAACTTAAAGTCTAATAATTGAATTTAATTACAATTAAATGAGACCGAATATAGTTAAATAATCCGTTATTTGAAATAAAGATAATGTGAGGAATTTGGGTGATAATTTGGAATCTAATATTTTAATCCATCCGTTGACAGGAATGTATGGAATACTAATTAATTTATTTAACTAAATGAAATTTTAGGATGTGACGCCCCACCTCTATACCCACGCTAGCCAAGAACACTACGGTGTAGTGCTGTCAACTAGCACGGAGAATAAGGCTGTTGAGGAGCGACCATCCATGTGATTGCTTATCATACAGTGGCTATAAATAATCTTCGGAAACAAACATAGAAATAAGCATAACAAAAATGTAACATCCCGCCTTTTCACACGATTTAAACCGACACACGTGCCAATTCAAACCATACGGAAGGGCGAATTTATTATGGGGTAAATAAGAAAAAAAACAGAGAAGAAAAAAAACTAAACAGAATCTCACAGCGGAAGGATAAAATATAATAATCAAATATACAGTTTATAAATCTGTTTACAAAACCATTTATATAATACATATCAGAGTTACACATACCAATAACAATGCAGCGGAACAGTATGAGTGCGGTGCACTACTATAGATAATAATAATACGACTCCTTCGTCTTCGTCCTTCAAAGCTAAAATCTTCTATCCTGAAACACTCGGACTGACCCGAGCGAATTTGAAAAGACAAAACACTCGAGTCAGAACTAAAAGATCTTATGTGAGTTAAATTAACAGAAATAAATATGAGTGCAGTAACTCAAAAGATGCTCGGGATTTACATCTCCTAAGGATCCGTTAATCTATTTACTATGTAGTATATTGCGCTATTATAATAGTGTCTATTTATAAAATAAACATACTTTTTAATAGCATTAAGGAGTGATCCAATATTCCCCTTAACACGTAATAGTCCCAGTAGTCCATCCAATATCATAGTCCCTCCTGATCGGGAAGCCACCAGAGGATACCACACGGGCTACGGGAGAAATCCAAACTCGTACAAGGCTCGGTATGGTAGGTGACACGGCACAACTAGGCAATGCCAGGGTAGATATACCAATTGCTATCCAGGCTGGTGGAAACGCGTAGTCGCAGTTACCGCCCACCTCGGACTAACTCCCCAAAATCAAAATATAGAAGTGGCCACTGAATCAATCCAAAATCAAAGTATAATATCGAAGAGGAGGGTCCGATCATAGGAATGATCTCATTGGCCTGAGAATCGCTCCTGTTTTAGCCACCTTATGCCATATCCAGTATCGACAGAGAGTATGTCCATATCCGATCCCGGTCTCTTTGCCAACCCATCGTTATTATAACACCACGGTCATTTAAAAATAGTTATACTTTAAAAATCAGAATAAACATTTCATTTCATAACCATGAATACGATATCATTTCAAAACCCAAAACCATATTTTATCACTTATCCCAAATATAATTCTTTTCCAAAATCAAAACGCTTTAACTTCATAACGTCTGAAAATCAAATATTTTCAAAGCATAATATTTTGAAAATCATAATTTAAAACCATAACTTTAAAACTCTAATGGTTTGGATATTCCACGGTATATAGAATAAATGGTTTAACTTTAAAGTTACTTTGTAAAGAAAATAGTTCTCATGGCTTTACAAATACATTTCTTTATTAAAGTCTAAACCAAAATTTATATTATCTCTCTCCAGTTCCAAAACCACTTCAATTTATTTATATATACGTATATCCATTTTGAGTATCAATATTTCAAACTAAAGTTGGATTTTATTCTTTCAACAAATCAATTGTTCTATTAATTAGTCTTGAATGTTCATATAAAATCCATAAAAAATAAGACTTCAATTTCTAGTAATAAAATATATATATTTTTCCCAATTCAAATTATACTAGAATATTCATTTCAATTTATTTTAGGAAAAATCCAATTATAAATATCATATCTTAAAATTTCCAAACTTAACATTTAAACATATGATATAAATTATTAAACTCCATTTTCTTAATTTTCTTCCATTTTTAATAAAGATTTTTATACACCTTTTAATTTCAAAATTTTCAACTTCATATGTATATATATATGGAAGAAAATATTTATACAATATAAAATTTAAGATTATTATAAACCGTATTCCATCCAAACCATAGAAATCACATTAAAATAGTTATATATAGACCGCGGTGCCTGTATAAAATTTTCTATCCTATGGTCAAGTGATACGGATATTTATCATTTCAATCCGCAATTTAAAATATATAAAATTTTGCGGTTGTATAGCATTTCAAACCACAATCCTGAATGAAAGGAAATATGCATGATAATTTGCAAATTTATGATATACAATAAAACATCCATCAACATCACCCATCATCCAATCACAATCATCAAATAATATCCATCAATAACAATTTATATTTGATAATATATAACAGGTAATAACTGGCAATTTTATTCAATTTAAATTTAACGACTATAAATCTAACAGTTTATATTCAGTAATAATCTATATAACTGTTAACTATCAGTTTATAGGCAAACAAATAAATTCTAACTATCAATTAATACGCAATAAATAAATTAAATTAACAGTTAAATTTAATAAATGCAATTCAACAAATATGAGTGAAATAAACATGCCAAATACTCATAAATAAATTTCTATTCATTTCTAAAATTAATTTAACAAACATAAAAGCTTCTAGTAGTTGTGAGTCGGTTAAAACACTCACCTTTTGAATTTAAATCGAATTTAAATCCGATTTAAACCCCAAAATTCGCCCGTCTCGGAATTTGTCCAAACCAACGTCATCAAGTCCGGAATTAAATTACGATCCTAACAAAAGAAATTTCGTGTGAATCCGACTTCGTATGAGAAAGTTATGGCGAAAAATGATGATTGAATTCAAAATTAAAAATAAACAAAAATGGTACACATTCACACACCTCACCATGCATAGTGCCACGTCACCAGTAAATTTTGTGCGTTCCTTCCTCCCTCACGCAACAGGTAAACGCGCCCCCCCCCCCCCCAGATCAAAGAAACCGAACCCAAACAACCACGTTGACCGCCACTTTGACCACCAACCGCGTGCACCTCAGGCCACCTCGATGCCGCCGACCACCTCCATTCATCACGTAGCATCGCCCTCTTCCCACAGCCAAGGCCCGGCCTCCTCTGATGCCAGCCGCCGCCGCCCATCTCCCCTAGGGCCGAAACCCTAATTGAATTTTGCTCCACATCCAACCGTTGATTCTCGAAACAAACTACATGGATCGACTCCCCTCAGTCCCCTCTCCAATACCCAGAAATGTTTTCTCGATCCGACAAAGTCGATTGTCGCGCGATGATTGACCACGAACTGTTTGAATTTATTCTGGGTAAACGGTAACTCCAACTGAAAAACGAATTTCACCATGGGATTACGTGTTTCGAGAAGATCGACATATATTTTTGTGGAATTTTCTGGAGATTTTGAATTTTCATTTTGTTTTTGAACTGACTGGATCTAGGGTTAGCCCCCATTGAAGAAGAAGAGAAGCTTGAAGAAAATACGCGCAGATAAATGAAATTAGGCGGAGGCTAGGGCTGAATAGCTGGGTTTATATAGAGGGTTAGAGGTAGCGTAGATAGACCGTAGAATAAACGTGCGGAACAAACTATGGCCCAAAAAGCCCGCTATGTCTCCGGAACGAAATTTCGTAAATCTATATATCCAAATAGATAATTTAAAATATTCTGAACGCGATGGAAAAAGTTTCACGTCCAAATTTGATCGCATGAAGAAGTTATGCTGAAAACAAAATTTCCAAATTGATTTCAAATTGATTTTAATAAAATTGATTTTCAAGGCGTTTCGCGTCCGTACGATCAAACGATAGGTCTGATCGATACGAAACTTGAAACCCTATAATAATTCACCGATACGGATCCGATGAAACTAGTTTCGTCGAAATCCGAGTCCGTGGCCAAAATGGCTATTTTTATATTAATTAAATAGATTAAAATAAATCATAAAAATCCAAATTTTTATTTAACTTCAAATATTGACTAAGTTTTATCGCCTATAAAATTCAAAATCAATTTCAATGATTAAACAAGATTAGATGTGAATTAAAAGTTGACAAGATATAAATTGCAGTGTTCATTTCTGCACTTTCTTATTATTTAGAAATTATAAATTTTATTCTCAAAACCCAATTATTTAATCTTATACTTTTATACTCTCAACTTAAATCCAAAACAAAGATGCCCTTTAACATGTCTACGTTTTCACTTTAATATCCGCAAATTCCTTTTTAATTCAATAACGTACAATTTAACGTTAAATTCCCTTTATTTATGCAATAAATGCAATTATTGAATCTAATACTCAATTTAATTTATAAATCCTGCTTCCTAAAATCTATATCAACAATAGGTCAATTTATAAATAGAGTTAGCCTTAACTTCACCTAATAGAATTAACTACTTCATCTACCAACAAATCTACGCTAATTGCACTATTAAATCAGTTAATTGAAATTAAGTCTACATTAAATCTTATAAATTATAAATGCAATCTCAATAAATTCATCTATGGATTTAGACTCTTCCTATACAGTAATTAAACATTTTGTGGGTATAAATAACCTTTGGGTTATAATACGTTTCATTTGTGCATTCTTTATTCCTTATAAATTCTCCTTTATTAAATAGGCACATAAACAACCCAAAATAATTTATTCAGATCTGTTTCAACTATTTCCATTCTTAACAAAATAAAATAAATGGTTAACCTACACTTGTCATTCTTTTATATTCAAATTCACTAACAACATTATTAACAACAATGTTGCTATAGACTTTAATTAAATAAATTATATGAATGGTAAAATTTGGTAATTATGACAAACGCCCAAATATATGTACTACTTGTTATTATGAATTCCATCTATTACTTTCTAAATGCCTTTGTCTTCTCATATCCCATTTACTACCAAACTGCAAATTTAGTTATAGCTTATCGATACATAATCACCTAAACAAAACAAATTTTTATTACCCTTTTAAGTGCGTTTATTATTAACCATTTATGAAAATTACTTACCTTCACATATTGCATTGGTTTATTCAACGGTCACTTTTTATTTAGTCACTATTTATTTTATATTAATTGAATTCCATTCTAGTAAATAATTTTTATTAATATTCACTGATTCAACATTTGTATGTTTCTTAAAATTAACTTTCAACAAAATGTGACAATTTACATTATACAAATCTATTGTCATAAATTTTATTGTTACTTTAAATTCCAATTACTATAACAAATTTCTACATTTACTCAAATAAAATCTTAAGACTTTATTTCATTCTAAATTAGATTAGAAACATATTATATTAATTCATTTAATATCACCAAATTTAACGGGTCGTTACAATCTCCCCTACTCAAAACTTTTCGTCCCCGAAAAGGAAAAAGAAGGGAGAAGGAAGAATAAAACAGTACATCTTATTTCAAATATTAACTTATAAACAATATTTTACTAAATTAATTCCCTTATATAAAATATACCAGTTTTATAATCATTTATATTCTTATATACTTAAATCATTATAGTTTGGAAAATATTTTCAACCAAATCCTAAGTCCAAAATTTACGAAAATTTTTGGCAGAGTCTCCTTTGTACGGAGAGATTCTGGGGAAAATATAATATCAAAATATAACAAATATATTACAAATATTATCAAAATATTATATCCCAACACGGGAAATTATATAAAATAACGCTATAAAACGTAATCCGGAAACGTACCTATTTGTCGGGCAATATACGCTTATTATTATGGAACCAAAAGTAGTAGCAGTTGTTTCCATCACCTGTGTTCACTTATATAATCTAAAAGTGTAACGACCCGCCGCCCTAACCGCCTCTAGTCGGTAATTAAACCAACTAGAAACGTTTAAGATGACGGATTGTTATTTAGTTTATAACATTTAAACAGAATCAGCTACAGAATCACAGAACAATAATATATTTTATAAACAAACTTTTCTTTTATATACAAATATCAGAGTTATACAATAAATTACATTTGAATTTATACAGCGGAAACAATTTATATTTTAAAGTACAAGAAAAATTTTGCTGAAAACTTTAGTGAATGCCGAAATCCCCCTCTCTCTAACTTCGCTGCGAGAAAATCTTCAAGCTGTAAAAATACTCGGTCTGACCCGAGCGTTAATTGCAAAACAAAAAAACACT
This sequence comes from Allium cepa, assembly GCA_030765085.1. Lineage (NCBI taxonomy): Eukaryota > Viridiplantae > Streptophyta > Magnoliopsida > Asparagales > Amaryllidaceae > Allium > Allium cepa. The sequence continues at coordinate 836,495,804 of CM060941.1, forward strand.
CGAGTCAGGATTAATCTTAACTCGAGTAAATAAATTTGTAATGAACTGAATGAAATGGTAACAGAGATGACGAATCACATTTTTATCTATTATGGATTTTTATATTAACAACTTTAATTTTTTAAAAACTGTCAATCCCGTGTGGCTGCAGTACACACATATACTTTGCACACATGTGCACTGCCTCGCCAACACGCGTGCAAGCGCAAATCGGACAAATCACTGCAATCTCGACTCAACTCAATGGACCAAACTGCAAGTACAGGGCACAATGCACACCAAACCAGGTTCAAATTACACAAGCTCGAGATGAAAGTGTCGAAGTTACCCGAAGTCAACAGCAATACATGTATTATGAATTTACACAATGCAGTACAACTACAGGACAAGGCTAAATGTCCAATGAATGCAACTACAGGACTGCAACAGGTCAACAGAAGTTTTGAAGCAAACATAATCAGGGCTAGTTGATAACAGGGAACTAAATACAGGCATGTTCATATTACACAGAGGTGACCATCTATTTTCAAAGAGAGAAAAAAAAACAAACATTCTTGACAACATATTTCAAGTCATCATCACAAGCATGTAAAATCAAGCAGATCAGGTTTCTAAAGAAATATATAAGGTTTGCTCACATGTTTTAAGCTCTACTGTTTTTTCTTCTTCCCAGTATAAATTATCCTTAAGTTCATCTTAAAACTACTTTTAAAACTTGGATCTGGATTTGTATAAACAAAATTTATTTGGATTCTAAGGTCTAAAATGAAGTTGAGAAGGGGATTTTGACTTATGAACAGGGTTTAGAAGCCTGTGATCAAACAAAGGCCAGCATAGCCTATAAATCAAACATGCACAAACAACACATTCATATTCATAACAGAAATTCTCACAGCACACTTGCAAGATCACATCAGATTTTTAAGCTTAACAAGGTAGTTTGCTCACTTAAAAGAAGACAGAGCATTTTTTTTCTTTTTTCAATAGCAGTTTGATTGATTTCTGTTTTTATATAACAATTTGATTTTGAAACTTGTTTTTCCAGATTCCAGATATCATATGTAGTTTATATACAATTAGAACTCACACATCCTAAACAACCCTGATTTGTTCAAGCATTTAAGTTCAATTCAGTAAACAAAGTCAAAAGAAAATTCAGAAATCAACACAAGTTTGAAATTTTGAAGAACACACGTGCACAGCCACTAATTTGTTTACAGTCATAATCTTGCAGGTACTTTCATATATATATATATATATATATACCATACTTCATCATACATATTCATTTAACAACTTAAGCATGCAACCAATTTTTTTTTTTTATTAACTTTAAGAAAACAGGAAATGTTACTCACAGAAACTTGAGTTGTTTAAAAATCAACAGAAATACCATAAGCAGTCATGCATACAAAATGCAGAGAAGTCATCACACAGTTTTCACAGGTTATTTATGTTTAAATATGAAAGTTTACTCACAGTGACATGCATATGCATAAATACATAATCACATAATGGTTCCAAGAACTTTAGCATGTATCATTTTCATTAACCAATTGGTTTAAACTTGTAAATTTTGTTATTTTCAGATTATAGGATGTTCACAGACCTTTATAACTGAGGTCATTCATATATAGGCATGCAAGCATGATACACAGCAAAACATCAAACCATAGGGGGGTTTATAGGCACATATATACAACACATGCAGCAACATAAACAAGCAAAATTTTTGGCATAGCATCTGTTCTTATCAGTTTAAAATCAAATTTCAAATATAGCATCTGCTCTCATCAATTTAAATAAAAATTATAGTATCTGTTTTTTATCAATTTAAAAATACAATTTATAACATCCATTCTCATCAGTTTAATTAAAATTTAAGTAGCTTCTGTTCTTAACAGTTTAAATAAAAATCTAAATAGCATTTGCTCTCAACAGTTCAAAACAAATATAAATTCCAAATTTGTGTCTGTTCTTACCAGTTTAAATAAAATTAAATTCAATAGTATTTGTCCTCATCAGTTTAAATAACAAATTAACAGAGCAATTCATAGCAAAAGAACAACCAACAACCAACATGCAGTGAGTTATCTGTTCTTATTAGTCTAGAATTCAATTTTAACCGAGCAACTGAAAACCACAAACCACCAAAACAAAGCATGCAATCAAGTACTTATTGGTTCAACAGTTTAGATTAATTTATCCGAGCAACTGATAATGCATAACCCACAATTCCTAGCATGCAACCAAGCATCCACTTCAAAACAAATCTAAAAACTTGCATGAAGATTAATCGTGAGGAGAAACTCACCTTATCTAGCTGGGTAGAAGACGATGCCGGAGCTTCGCAAAAACCCTGCTTTGGAACAACGAACGCTATTGAACGAAAGCCCCAAATATGATCGCAAGCCCTAATTTAGAGACGAAGAGCTGAAGCCCTAATTGTTGAAGATGCCGCGAGCGAGTTGAAGCATCGAACTCGAAGCAGAAATTGAAGCCCTAGTTTGGAAGTGAAGAGGAAGACGAGAGAGACAGGGCCGCCATTATTTTCATTTATTTATTTATTTATTTATTTTTTTTGGGTGTAGGGTTATGAACGAGAAAGTGGAATAAAGGGGATCGGTACTTAATCATGGCACTAGTATCAAACGTGGGCCAACAAAAATTTTCAAAGCCCAAACAACAAATCAACAATTTTTTTTTTTTCCTCTTATATTTTTATTTTGTTTTATTATTTTTTTCTATCTATATATATATAATTTTTCATTTTAAATTCAATTTACTTTAAACATCAATTTTTTTTTATTTTGTACACAAATACCTTGTTTTGTTTTTGTAGATATTTACTTTGGTTTAAATTATATTGTTAAATTTTCTTTCTTTTACTAAGTGTATTTGTTTATTTTATTTTGTATTGATTTAATTTTTTTTTATCTAAGCTAAAGAATAAATGTCATTAAAATTTAACCATTAATTTACTAATTTACAAAAATAAAAATTTTTAAATCCAAATTATCTTCTTAAGTTATTAGTTTGAATTTCAATTACAAATTCCATATTCAATCTCAACTCCAAAGTCAAATTTAAATTTTTATTCGACTCTTTGTAGATTAAATTTTAAAATTTAATCACCAAATCATAGAAATGTTTTATATGGCATTGGGAATTAAATTTAAATTATCATTCAAATACTTAAAATTAATTAAATATTCACAATTTAAATTGTTCAAAATTTAGGATCGTTACAATCTCCCCTCCTTAAAAGAATTTCGTCCCGAAATTACAAGTAAGGAGAAATGATTGTTGAAATTTCACTAATATTTATATTTTACACACTTTTATCAAGTTTGAAACTTATTAAAAATAAATGAATATAGGATTCATTCTATTTGTTTTATCTCACTAGCTTTGTTTATTAACTCATTTGTCTATTATTTTTCTACAATCAAGACACAAAAATCTTTACTAAAATTTTCAACTTACAAAACCCAAATTTTAAATTTGAACTTCTTCATTTAAGAAATTTACATAGTATAACTTTTCCAAAGCTGTGGACTTTTCAAAACATTCCAAAAATCCTCTTCCTTAATTTATTAGGTTGGAATTTATATCACTTTAATTTCGGATAATTGATTTTCTATTTAAAGTTTGAAAATACTTGCTAACTCGAAATTTAACAAGTCTACTGTCGTTCTTAAAGACATTAGGCATACGCTGGCCAGGCGCAAGTCTAACAATCTCCAAGTACTAAATATACTTGCTTCAATTCTCAGTGAAAATAGTTTTTTAAAAATTCTTTTAAAAATGGATATGGAAAGCACATTCCCCCATGGATCACGGTTTACTCGGCGGTTCCGCTACTATCCCAGTAGAGTCGCTTGTAACTGTGGATATCTCATCCCTTGAATTTCGCCATGGTTGTTGCCAAAGATCACGGTTCACACGGCGGTTACGCTACTATCCCAGTAGAATCGCTTGTGACCGTAGGCATCTCGCCCCTCGAATTACGCTTTGGTTTGTAGATTGCAGTTTACACAGCGGTTACACCACTATCCCAGTGGAATCGCTTGTAACTGTAGGCATCACGCCCCTCAAATTACGCTACCACCCGAGTGTAACTAGATCGCGGTATACACGGCGGTTACGCCACTATCCCAGTGGAATCGCTTGTAACCGTAGGCATCTCGCCCCTCGAATTACGCTAGCACACTATACCAGTCCAAAAGGACATTCCAACTAATGGAAATACTACGTAGCTACGATTTTCAAATGGACACTCTTCTCGAGTTCCAACAACCTTCACAAAGTTTAAATGGAAGGTACTTTTCCATATCCTCAATTTGGAAAACATAATATCATACATACATATATAATATTTCATTTCACATTTTTGTACATATCATACTCATGTACTTACATAAGTTTTCCATAACAATTACTTTTCCAAACTAATTGGTTTTCGAATTAATCTTATTCACACATATACGTTATGAAAACCACAATATTTCATACCCATAACAAATAGAGGATTCACAAATTTTCCATTTCATTATCCATTTAAAATTTTCCTCTAAGTCGATTTGGAAATTTAAGGTTATATCAAACCAAATTCACATTCATAACCTAATTTATCACCGACTTCACACTCGATTTGGATTTCACGTTACATCGTCAATCCTCAACACATAATTGATGTCTATCGATATATAACCTCTGAGCTCGTACGTCTCAGAGAAGGGTGTTAAGCTAAGAGAATAAATTCTCCGCCACCGCAGATATATATTTAATAGAGATCAATTGATATGTCGTCAATTCACAATGTTAGACATACAATCCAAATCATCCATTTAAAATTCAAAGTTCAACTTACATTGTTTTTGTGTGTCAAAGTTAAACTCAATTTTAACTCAAGATTCAATCTTTTTGAAAAATTTCCAAGTTGAACTAACTGTTCAAATTTCTCAAAATAATATCTTTACAAGATATAAAATTTTTCACACCTAACCATTTGAAACAAATTTCAAATATTCATTTTTCAATTTATCTTTAAAAGATAAAATCTCAAAACATTTACTTTTCACTTTATCTTGAAAAGATAAAATTTCAAACCTTTCATTTCATATTGGAAAATATTTCCATACTTATTCAATAATAAGTAATTTACAAATCCATTTATTTTCAACATTTTGAAAATATTTGATATACTTAAACCAAAATCAAATATATATTTCATTCTTAAAAGAAATCATTCTTTTAAACACATTTCAAAACAACTTAAAATGAATTTACTTCATTTCATGGTGTTGCTTCCCAAAAACATTCCCATTTAAGTTTTTCAACTTCAACTTAATTCATAGTTTGAATTCTGCATACATTTCAAAATATTGGTTTTAAACCAACTTCAAATTTCCAATATTAAGTTTTCCGCTTAACTTATTTCCATGCCCATTCAAATTCAAATTCTTCATTGAATCTATTTAAATCTCTTATAAATTTTCATTAGATTCATATCTCCTTTTATATCTCATTTATTGTCCAAAACCATAGATATAACTCCTTTAATAAGTTACAATAATTTACTTATCAAAATAAGTCATTTGCGGATTTTATAAACATCTTTAGAAATTCCATTTCTATTTATAAACTTTGTTTTATAATCTCCTTTACTAATTTGATTCAATTCAATTCATATAACTTAGTTATATACCCAAAATCCATATTATAAGTTAAATACTTATAATCCATTTATTTACTAAATCGTTCTTCACAACATTTGAAATCAATTTTCAAAAGAATTCAAAATTAAATTTCCAAGTTATAGTTCAATAATCCATTTGATTATAATCAAATTGACATATCATTTTATTTTCCAATTACTACTTTGAAGATATTCAAAATATTTGATTTAAGCCAATTTAAACCAATTCATTAATTCTCTTAACTCATGTTTCATTTTCCATAACTCTCAAAAATTCGATAATGAGTTTCCGAATGATCGAAACTCAAGTCTAACGAGACCTCACCGAAGAGAAACGGTCGCAAACCTAAATTTAGAGGGGAATCTCCGAAAATGATTCTAATTTTCAAAATACCCTTTATTTTAAAGAAATTTTTTTTTATACTTCTTTAGATTTGAAAACACTTTCTTTAAAGTGATTCTAGTAACTATTCATATTAAACGCCATAAACTAAGCTTTGTGTAAACCAAAGCTCTGATACCACTTTTGTAACGACCCGCCGCCCTAACCGCCTCTAGTCGGTAATTAAACCAACTAGAAACGTTCAAGATGACGGATTTTTATTTAGTTTATAACATTTAAACAGAATCAGCTACAGAATCACAGAACAATAATATATTTTATAATCAAACTTTTCTTTTATATACAAATATCAGAGTTATACAATAAATTACATTTGAATTTATACAGCGGAAACAATTTATATTTTAAAGTACAAGAAAAATTTTGCTGAAAACTTTAGTGAATGCCGAAATCCCCCTCTCTCTAACTTCGCTGCGAGAAAATCTTCAAGCTGTAAAAATACTCGGTCTGACCCGAGCGTTAATTGCAAAACAAAAAAACACTCGAGTCAGGATTAATCTTAACTCGAGTAAATAAATTTGTAATGAACTGAATGAAATGGTAACAGAGATGACGAATCACATTTTTATCTATTATGGATTTTTATATTAACAACTTTAATTTTTTAAAAACTGTCAATCCCGTGTGGCTGCAGTACACACGTATACTTTGCACACATGTGCACTGCCTCGCCAACACGCGTGCAAGCGCAAATCGGACAAATCACTGCAATCTCGACTCAACTCAATGGACCAAACTGCAAGTACAGGGCACAATGCACACCAAACCAGGTTCAAATTACACAAGCTCGAGATGAAAGTGTCGAAGTTACCCGAAGTCAACAGCAATACATGTATTATGAATTTACACAATGCAGTACAACTACAGGACAAGGCTAAATGTCCAATGAATGCAACTACAGGACTGCAACAGGTCAACAGAAGTTTTGAAGCAAACATAATCAGGGCTAGTTGATAACAGGGAACTAAATACAGGCATGTTCATATTACACAGAGGTGACCATCTATTTTCAAAGAGAGAAAAAAAACAAACATTCTTGACAACATATTTCAAGTCATCATCACAAGCATGTAAAATCAAGCAGATCAGGTTTCTAAAGAAATATATAAGGTTTGCTCACATGTTTTAAGCTCTACTGTTTTTTCTTCTTCCCAGTATAAATTATCCTTAAGTTCATCTTAAAACTACTTTTAAAACTTGGATCTGGATTTGTATAAACAAAATTTATTTGGATTCTAAGGTCTAAAATGAAGTTGAGAAGGGGATTTTGACTTATGAACAGGGTTTAGAAGCATGTGATCAAACAAAGGCCAGCATAGCCTATAAATCAAACATGCACAAACAACACATTCATATTCATAACAGAAATTCTCACAGCACACTTGCAAGATCACATCAGATTTTTAAGCTTAACAAGGTAGTTTGCTCACTTAAAAGAAGACAGAGCATTTTTTTTCTTTTTTCAATAGCAGTTTGATTGATTTCTGTTTTTATGTAACAATTTGATTTTGAAACTTGTTTTTCCAGATTCCAGATATCATATGTAGTTTATATACAATTAGAACTCACACATCCTAAACAACCCTGATTTGTTCAAGCATTTAAGTTCAATTCAGTAAACAAAGTCAAAAGAAAATTCAGAAATCAACACAAGTTTGAAATTTTGAAGAACACACGTGCACAGCCACTAATTTGTTTACAGTCATAATCTTGCAGGTACTTTCATATATATATATATATATATACCATACTTCATCATACATATTCATTTAACAACTTAAGCATGCAACCAATTTTTTTTTTTTATTAACTTTAAGAAAACAGGAAATGTTACTCACAGAAACTTGAGTTGTTTAAAAATCAACAGAAATACCATAAGCAGTCATGCATACAAAATGCAGAGAAGTCATCACACAGTTTTCACAGGTTATTTATGTTTAAATATGAAAGTTTACTCACAGTGACATGCATATGCATAAATACATAATCACATAATGGTTCCAAGAACTTTAGCATGTATCATTTTCATTAACCAATTGGTTTAAACTTGTAAATTTTGTTATTTTCAGATTATAGGATGTTCACAGACCTTTATAACTGAGGTCATTCATATATAGGCATGCAAGCATGATACACAGCAAAACATCAAACCATAGGGGGGTTTATAGGCACATATATACAACACATGCAGCAACATAAACAAGCAAAATTTTTGGCATAGCATCTGTTCTTATCAGTTTAAAATCAAATTTCAAATATAGCATCTGCTCTCATCAATTTAAATAAAAATTATAGTATCTGTTTTTTATCAATTTAAAAATACAATTTATAACATCCATTCTCATCAGTTTAATTAAAATTTAAGTAGCTTCTGTTCTTAACAGTTTAAATAAAAATCTAAATAGCATTTGCTCTCAACAGTTCAAAACAAATATAAATTCCAAATTTGTGTCTGTTCTTACCAGTTTAAATAAAATTAAATTCAATAGTATTTGTCCTCATCAGTTTAAATAACAAATTAACAGAGCAATTCATAGCAAAAGAACAACCAACAACCAACATGCAGTGAGTTATCTGTTCTTATTAGTCTAGAATTCAATTTTAACCGAGCAACTGAAAACCACAAACCACCAAAACAAAGCATGCAATCAAGTACTTATTGGTTCAACAGTTTAGATTAATTTATCCGAGCAACTGATAATGCATAACCCACAATTCCTAGCATGCAACCAAGCATCCACTTCAAAACAAATCTAAAAACTTGCATGAAGATTAATCGTGAGGAGAAACTCACCTTATCTAGCTGGGTAGAAGACGATGCCGGAGCTTCGCAAAAACCCTGCTTTGGAACAACGAACGCTATTGAACGAAAGCCCCAAATATGATCGCAAGCCCTAATTTAGAGACGAAGAGCTGAAGCCCTAATTGTTGAAGATGCCGCGAGCGAGTTGAAGCATCGAACTCGAAGCAGAAATTGAAGCCCTAGTTTGGAAGTGAAGAGGAAGACGAGAGAGACAGGGCCGCCATTATTTTCATTTTTTTTTTTTTTTTGGGTGTAGGGTTATGAACGAGAAAGTGGAATAAAGGGGATCGGTACTTAATCATGGCACTAGTATCAAACGTGGGCCAACAAAAATTTTCAAAGCCCAAACAACAAATCAACAAATTTTTTTTTTTCCTCTTATATTTTTATTTTGTTTTATTATTTTCTTCTATCTATATATATATATAATTTTTCATTTTAAATTCAATTTACTTTAAACATCAATTTTTTTTTTTTTTTGTACACAAATACCTTGTTTTGTTTTTGTAGATATTTACTTTGGTTTAAATTATGTTGTTAAATTTTTTTTCTTTTACTAAGTGTATTTGTTTATTTTATTTTGTATTGATTTAAATTTTTTTTTATCTAAGCTAAAGAATAAATGTCATTAAAATTTAACCATTAATTTACTAATTTACAAAAATAAAAATTTTTAAATCCAAATTATCTTCTTAAGTTATTAGTTTGAATTTCAATTACAAATTCCATATTCAATCTCAACTCCAAAGTCAAATTTAAATTTTTATTCGACTCTTTGTAGATTAAATTTTAAAATTTAATCACCAAATCATAGAAATGTTTTATATGGCATTGGGAATTAAATTTAAATTATCATTCAAATACTTAAAATTAATTAAATATTCACAATTTAAATTGTTCAAAATTTAGGATCGTTACAAAAAGGTTAAATATTTATATTAAAGTGAAATGTTTAGGTGGCTTCAACCATTAACCAACCAATCAGTACAACAACCATCAACCTTACAAACAGCATACATACACAAACAAAGCAACCATTTAATCCATCAAACAATTTGTTGTTTGGGTCCAAAACTTGAAATTTGTATAAAATGAAATTAACTATCAAGTGCATCCTTTACTCCAAAGTCTTAGATGGAACATAGATAGATTATTTATTTATCCCACAACTTCAAATTCCTTACCCAACAACATAAATCAAACAACAACAATTCAAACCAACAACTAAATTAACTTATTATACATTTATTTCATGCTTCAGTGGTTTGATTTTCTTTCTTTCACTTATGGAGGGATTTCTTTATTTCTTACAATCTTCATTTTCCATTTATTACAAAATTCACTATATTTGTATTCCAATTTATTGACTAAAGTTTATATCATCTATTTATACTACTTACCTTTACTTATAACTTAAGTTATACAATTAATTCTCATTAACAACAGTAAATTTATTGAATACCTTAATCACCTCAAGCTTCACTTGTAAGATTTCCCTTTACATTTTCTTACTAACATTGCAACTTTTTATTATATGGTAAGTTATGTATGTTTTAAGAATGTAAGTGAAAATTTACAAGTTTCTTCTCCATTCCTTTAATTAATATATATTTGTTTTATAAATTTCACTTTCAACTTACCCTTAATTTCATTCCTTTATTTAATGTTTACGTTTCCATTATATTTAATTACAGTAACCCTCTACTTACACTTAATTTATTAACCTTATAACTTGTATTCCTATAAGTGAAAGATTTTACTCATTCATTAACTATGGATTGCAGTCATTTATATTTTTCCTACTTTCCATTATATTAGAATAGGGGAAATTAAGGCGTACTTAAGTTAATAACCCTACAATCAAACTTTATAAATTAAGGAATTTCATTTTCATTTTCATTTTTTTTATACTTTCTTAAGGTTAAAATCACCTATTAATAATACAACCTTTAATTTTAGTAAAATTCCAATCATCACTTAAGTTAATACCATTAAATTCTTATTTATAACAGTAATTTATTGAATACTTCATTATTTCCAAAAATTCTACTTGCATAATATTCTATTCCACTCTTAATTTACATTTCAACGTTTTATACTTGGTAAGTTATTTATGTTAAAGAAAAAGTAAAAGAACTTATACAAGTTTAATCTCAATTCTTTTAATTCATTGATTTTCCAATAAATCTTTACCATTATTTATAATTTAAATTTTTAACTTCCTTTATACTTAGCATTAAATACTTATTAGAGGTTTTCAATCCATTTATTACTTACTTTTTTTTTATTCCACTAAAATTTAACAATTAATTAATGGAAAATTTTAGAATTAAATTTCGGGTCAGATTCCAAAATTTCTTTAAAATAATAGATAATTAATTTCTTACAACTTTTATATCTCTAATTACCTTTAAACAATTAAAATTTTACATAATTTCAAAACAGATCTGCAGTAGAATTTACTACAGTGGCCTTTCCCTTCGAAACTCGAAAATGAAAGTCGATGATGCGGCCGTCATCACCGAAATTATTTTCCAGCGACAGAGAGGAAAGTACAAACTTATTTTCTTCAAAATCCTCTTTAAACCAATTCTGTGATGACCCAAACTCGATGTCCAATAAATGACATCAAATTTGCATCGCCGGAGCTTATAACAACAATTAGATGAATATAAAACAGCGGAACTGAATCAATATCATAAATATCATCACTGTTACAACATCAACATAATATCCATACTGCAACAGAGTACATAATACATATACCACAATCTCTAAATACAACATCAAGATGATATAACAGTGAACATATATCCAAAAATCCTCCAATGAGAGAGATGATAACGAACTCCCAAAAGCTAACACCTGTAATCTCCAAAAGCTCCTAAGATAGCTCCAAGATAAGAGCTCCAAAATACTGCTACTCCAAAATACAGAAACCTGCTACTAGGCTGCCCGTGTGGAAATAATGGGCACCCAGAGTTTAGGAAAGAAAACAATAAACTCCGGATCAGTCATGGGACTGGTATGAGTAAACAAGACAGTTGTATTTTAAATAAACAAGATTTATAAAAGAATTTTCGGAATGCTTTTAAAAATGGAACTACCATAAGACCTCCCGCCACACACACAATGCAAACGCAGAATTGGAGGAGATTTCTTCTTATGATAGTTAAATATGCTTGATACGAGAAAAGAAATTCTTTGATATTATCACTAGTGCATAGTGAAGGAAATCATTTCGAAAATAGAATATTAATCTTAGCCAACATACGACTATTATCGTATGCCTACTATAGCTACCATCTAAACAGTGGTGACCACCATAAGTAAATGGCAGGTTCTACAACTAAAACCGTACAGGGTTTCGTATTGTTTCTTTGGATTTCCAACAAATGGTCAGGCCAAGGAACTTCCCATTGCCACATGAGAACGCCTCTGGAAGGACGTCCCCGAGAACCAAACCGGATCTCTACCAACACAAGGCCGGGTTACCCCTATCTGGGTAACTTTTGACATGAGTATGCCTTCTCCCGGTCGTAACCAACCTTTAACCGGGGCCCCAGCAACAAATCACAAAATCATATATATATATCTGCGATATCCACATAAGTTAAGTATCTGGGCTCCATACCATGATACCACTTCTATCCAGAAGGAAATGTACATACCCTAAGGGGTGCTACCCCCAATAACCTTGCTGCATCTTTCCTGTTTCGACCATTTCGGGGTGTGAGGTCCGACGAAGTCTCGTCCACAAAAACACGCTTTATACAAAGTCATGCTTTGGGTCAACAAATGATCATAGAAATGATCACAAAGATAGACGATCAAATCAATGATCCTATCACGAATAATCAACACAATGATCATTTCACAGCAACACTCAATATGTCACATTACCAAATTGGGAATATATCACTGATAACTTCAACTACATAACCTCTGAGCTCGTACGTCTCAGAGAAGGGTGTTAAGCTAAGAGAATAAATTCTCCGCCACCAACAGAAATATATTTGAAAGAAATCTGCTTTATCTCTCAATTTGTAATGTCAGACATACAATCCATACAAGTCTGTTCTGGGTTCGAACAGAACCGAAGGCACTTTCAAAGAAGTCCTTGCAATCCGGATATCCACAATCCTGATCGGATTCCCCATCACATATGGAGAACTCTATACCGGAGCAACTCGGTGCAGAGTCAATCGACAGGTCATCCTATCGCTCTCGCAAATACCCGGTCTTCAACACCGGTCTTCACATTCTATCCATAACGTCGAATCACATATTCGAAATGGGTTATATGACACACAGGTCCTTTCCCGGCTAATTCGAATAGTGAGTGTCAAATTTTAAAACATGTGGATGTCATTCACAAATATTCACAGGTTCGATGTGGATTTCGGATAACCAACTGAAATCCGATACCCTGTCGCATCGAAGTTTAAATGTCGGTTTACAGACAACAGGGTTTTCACATCAATACAGAACAATCATAATCACAGTGCAATAACATGGCAATTACATCATACAGAATTACAAACAGAACAGAGATATCAATGTAAGTTAACAACAATAGTTAATTACTTTCCAATGTGATTTAAATACATTTGCCACTGAATTAATTAAATTTAATGATAAGAATCTGGATAAATAAATTACATTTTGATTACTCAATTTATTGTTTCAAAATTTACAAATTCTTACTTACAAATTTATTTAAACACTTAATTGTTTATAAATCAATTTAATTACAAGTTTGTAAATCATTCTTAAATTTCTTTTCAAAATCATTGATTAATGACAATTATTCACTTTAATTATCATTTTAAACTACAATTCAATTAGATCTCAATTGAATATATTAATTTATTATTCCTTAATAAATTATTTTAATGTAACTATCAATTTTGAATCAATCAACTTCAATTATCAAATTAACGATTCTTAATTTACAACTTTAATTTTTAATTGCTTTTATTTATTTATTATTATAAATTACAAAGTAATTATAAATCATAAATTATTTAATCATTGTTTAATTTAACTTCACATTTCATTAACAATCATCATTTCATAAAGAATGCTTATAAAAATAGTTTAAACTTAAATTGTCCACAAATTGTCATACTGGAAATATGGTTCAGGTGGTCAACCCGAGGCTTCCCCTGAGTCACGCCCGAGCTCAAATACTTCCTGCTTCGGGTTTCACCCCAAAGCTACCCGTGAAAACAAAATTTTTCAAAATTTGTTTAAGTCCAAACTTTTACACGACCCAACGCTGAAACCCCCCCGAGTCTCCCTTCGAGTCATGCTCAGTTTTCCTCGAGTCGTGCTTCGGGTACAACCCCTAAGAAAACCCAACCTGAAATGCTTCAGGCTATAACCTTTCTGATCATCAACTTGTGCACGTATACGTGCACAACTGGAATCGCCTCCTATGGTCGAACTTCTGGTCGTCCACACGTCATCGACGACGTGCTCATGCCTCTCAAACACTCACAAGTTCGAACCCATCAAAAATTCAAAATCTCGTTCTCGAACCCAAAAGCTTGAACGAACAACCCCTGAACAATTGCCTTGCCCCAACGCCTGACGCCGCCAGAAACCCAGCGACTCCGTCCATGGCTCGATAACACCCCTAGCTACCCTTCTTCAAGTCATCGTGAAGCTCGGTCAACTCAAAAGGGCGAAATCCTCTTTTTTCTAAGCGCGTTCAAAACTGGAAGAAAAACCCTAAAACGATCTCGTATTCCCAATTCATGCAATGGAAAAATAAATTTGTATTTTTCCCAATATCAAGAATGGTTAGGCTTGCCTCAACTCAAATTTCAGCAATTTAAATTGATTCACTTACAAGAAATTGGTAGAAATTCAATTTTTATCCAAATGCAAATTTCCCTTTGAATACTAAACTAAAATTCTTCACTTTTGTTTTAGAAATCATGATTTACAGTAAGGATTTAAGCTATTAACTTGGATTAGCTTTTTATAATACTTGAATTTATCACATCTTCCTTTGATTTCCTGTAAACAACTTTAGTGATAATACCTTACAGACTTGAGGTTTAAATCTGTTTTTTAATAACCATATTTGCTTTCAATTATCTTGTTTGCTTTTAAAACTGAAGCTTTACTATGATTTAGATGAAAACTACTGGAGTTTGAATGCAAGTCTACCCTGTAACCCATAACAGAGAAGAAGAATATACAGGGTAGCCTGTATATTTATATACATATTTACCAACTATATTCAAAGATAAGCATATACTATGCCATGAAACAAGAATCATCTTTACAGTTAACTTAAAGCCTTAAAGTTGATGTTACTCACCAGAAATTTGTTTTGAAACAGAAAGCACTCTGGTTTTGGAAGTCTGCAGTTTAACTTCTTCTTCTTTCTTTTTTTTTTCCTTTTTTTTTTCCTCAGTAAATTTTCTTTCAAGCTTGAATAAAAATGATGTTGGCTTTTATTTCTTTTCTGATCTTTGCAAAAGTTTGTTTGAACGAAATAACTAAGGCAATTGCCATGTATATAAGGAGGTAGGCAGGTTTTTAAGCAAAGTACTGAAGCATTATTTACATAGTGGCTTTGTACAGGGTAAAGCATAAGCAAGTACAAGTTGAAGTAAAAGAAAAACTAAACCATGCTTGTTAATAAATGTTAGTGTGTGCTGAAAAGATTGTGTACATGCAATGCATTAAATGAAGTATGTTGTGAAATGTTTATTCACTCCATTGCATACTTTCAGCACTTTATGTTTACATTGGATTATTATTTGCTTCTTCTTTTGCTGGGGAGAGAGTTCTAGGTTAGTCTATTGTTTGATTTTTTTTTTTATCCTCTTTATTTTTTTTATAAGTACCAAAACTTGTTTCATACACTTATTTTATTTATGTTGAGGGTTGCATAACTCACTTCCTGCTTTGCATATTCTTTTTGCAAGTGCTGTTCATTTTCTTATTTTATTTATTACAAAACTTACTTTAGTTTGTTTGTATATTGGTTTAGTTTCTTGGTGTACAATCCCTATGCAAGTTTGTATATTACATATGTCATGTTACTTTGTTTTTATTGCTAAATTTGAAAGAGTATGTTTTTTTTCTTATGTCTTATCTTTCTTTGTATAGGCCGGTTGTATTATTTTTTTTTATTTCTTTTAAAAGTTTTAACTAAAAATACTAAACTTTGTTCATATTTTATTCCTTTATAACTTTTCAATTTTTTTATTTCAAAAAGTTAAAATATATTACTAAATTTTAAATTCAAAATTTTCGGGATGTTACAATATCCCCTCCTTAAGAATATTTCGTCCTCGAAATTGAAAGAGAGAGAAACTTAAACAAATTATATACGAATTTATAAATAAGGAAATAACTTACAGTTTTAAGTCGAGATGTCAATTCTGCATTTGGGATATGACTTCTTCATATTCTCTTCAGTCTCCCAAGTACAGTCCTTTGGATCGCCACTCCATTTAACTTTGACCAATTTCACAATTTTGTTCCTCAATCGCTTCTCATCACGATCAACAATTTTCATCGGTTCCCTTCTAACTGCCAAGTTGGGAGTGATTTCAAGATCCTGCTGAGCAGCTTCTTCAATAATATCATCTGGATCGTGCACATATTTTCGAAGATTAGAAATATGGAACACATCATGTACGCCAGACAACCAGCTGGGTAACTGCACTCTATATGCTAGAGAACCAATCCTTTCCAGAATAGGAAAAGGACCAATATAACGCGGTGCCAACTTTCCAGTTTTCCCGAATCTCAACACACCCCGCATCGGAGATACTTTCAGAAATACAGAATCTCCAACTTGAAATTCCAAATTTCTCCTTCGACGGTCATAGTAGCTCTTCTGACGGCTTTGGGCAGTTAATAACTTCTTTCGAATAAAATTTACCTTCTCAGTGGCTTCTTTTATCATATCCGGTCCAAGAACAAGTCTGTCACCTGATTCGATCCAGCATGTAGGTGATCGACACGGACGACCATATAAAGCTTCGAAAGGAGCCATTTCTAAACTGGCCTGATAACTGTTATTATAAGAGAATTCAACCAGATGCAAATGGTCCTCCCAAGAACCACAAAAATCATGAACACAAGCACGCAGTAGGTCTTCTAAAATTCGATTAACTCTCTCAGTCTGTCCATCAGATTGCGGATGATAAGCAGTACTGAAATTTAATTTCGTTCCCAATGCATCCTGACATGCTTCCCAAAATCTACTAGTGAAGATCGGGTCACGATCACTCACTATACTACTGGGAATACCATGGAGGCGAACAATTTCCTTTATATAAATACCTGCCAAGCTTGCCGCAGTCCGAGTAGATTTAACTGGAATGAAATGAGCATTTTTGGTTAAACGATCCACAATAACCCAAATCGCTTCATTGCCTTTCTTGGTACGAGGCAATCCATCGATGAAATCCATCGATACCTGATCCCACTTCCATTTCGGTACTTCTAAAGGTTGAAGTAAACCGGCCACTTTCTTTTGGTCGCTCTTGATCTGCTGACAAGTAGCACAACGACTCACATAAATAGATATGTCTCTCTTCATCGTTTTCCACCAGAATGTTCTTTTAACATCTCGATACATTTTGTTGACTCCTGGATGGATACTGAATTTGGACTTGTGGCATTCGTCCAATACTTCTCGTTTCAATTCTGGAATGTCAGGGACACAAATTCTGCCCTTCATCCTTATAACTTCTCTATTATCTATTTCAAAAGTAGTATCCTTTCCTCGATCTATTCTTCTACGCATTTCTCGAAGAAACTTGTCTTCCGTTTGCCTGCTCGCGATTTTCTTAAGAAGAGTAGGAGTGATAACAAGATAAGCAAGAATAACATAACTTCTGCTCAAAGCGTCTGCAACTACATTGGCCTTTCCCGGCGTATATTGGATATCTAAGTCATAAGATGCCAGAAATTCCAACCAACGTTGTTGTCGCAGATTCAGATCCTTCTGGGTGAAAAGATATTTCAAGTTTTTATGATCGGTGAATAATTCGAATTTTCACCTAAAACAACGAGAGTTTATTAAGTATATTTCTTTAGTTAATTTCGCAAATTATTAAGAAAGCTGAAAAGATTCTTACCCAGGAGATAGTGTCGCCATATTTTCAAAGCGAAAACAACAGCCAAAAGTTCCAAATCGTGCGTTGGGTAGTTCTTCTCATGCGGACGTAATTGTCTACCTGCGTAGGCAACCACCTTTCCATTTTGCATCAATACTGCACCTACCCCTTCACCACATGCATCAGTATAGACAGATAAGCCTCGGTTTCCGTTAACAATAGTGAGAACAGGAGCAGTGGTCAATCTCTTTTTCAACTCTTGAAAAACTTCTTCACATTTTGAAGTCCAAATGAACTTTGCATTTTTCATTGTTAACCTAGTCAGCGGACTAGCTAACTTAGAAAAATCTTGAACGAATTTCCGGTAATAGCCTGCTAAACACAAAAAGCTTCGAACTTCTCTTGGAGTAGTGGGTTGTTTCCAATCAAGAATAGCGGAAATTTTGCTAGGATCTACTGAAATTCCTTCTTCATTAACAATATGGCCAAGGAATTTGACTTCATTGACCCAGAAATGGCATTTGGAAAATTTTGCATATAGAACATTTCTCCTTAAAATTTCTAAGACAATTCTAAGGTGCTCGGCATGCTCATCTTCAGTTTTGGAGAAAATTAAGATGTCATCAATGAATACAAGCACAAATTTATTCAGAACTTCCCGAAACACACGAGTCATGAGATCTACGAAGTATGCTGGAGCATTGGTTAGCCCGAAAGGCATAACTAACCATTCATAGAACATATTAGGACCTCTGAAAGCAGTCAAATGTACACAATCTTCGGCGATTCGTAATTGATGGAATCCCTGAGCTAGATCCATTTTTGAAAAGAAACGAGCGCCGTGCAACTGATCAAATAAATCATCAATTCTGGGCAGTGGAAATTTATTCTTGAGAGTTTGTTTATTTAGATCGCGGTAATCTATACACAATCTCAAGGATCCGTCTGATTTAGCAACAAATACGACGGCTGAGCCCCATTCAGAAACACTGGGTCTAATTAATCCTTTTGCTCGTAGCTCATAAGTTTGATGAACTAATTCAATCTTTTCCCTAGGTGCCATCCTGCGACTTGCGTGAACAACAGGACGAGTATTAGGTACAAGATCAATTCGGAATTCTATTTCTCGATGAGGAGGTAAAGATTTCACTTCTTCGAATACGTCAGAAAAATCCCGAACAACAGGTATAGACTGCAAAGTGGGTTCAAGATTTCCCAAAGTATATATCAATCTGTCGCTCCTTGGACTTGGATTCTCACAAGAGATTTCAATAAAATTTCCAAGGCTTGTTTTGATTAAAACTGTCCGATTACTACACTCCAATATAGCATCGTATCTCGTTAACCAGTTCATACCGAGTAAGATTTCAAATTCATCAAATTCGAGGACATACAGGTTGATAGGAAATTCATAGCTAGCATATGAAATAGGAACTCTCTTACAATATGAACTAAGATTTGCGGGACCTCCAACCGGATTTTTCACGCAAATAAGATCGTCAGCAAATTTAGTTTCAAGTCCCAATTCATTTATGGTTTGTTGGGAGATAAAGCTATGTGAAGCTCCTGTATCAAATAAAACTCTAACAGTTCTATTATTAATAGTAAGGTTACCTTCCAAAACACTTTTCCCTTTGTCAGCTTTTGAAGATGAGGGGTCCTCCTCTATCGTGTAAACTTTTGCCACCTGCGCTGGCTTCATCACTGGGCAATCTTTAACTAAATGTCCCGGTTTATGACAATTGTAACATTCTCTAGCTGGTTTCTTCGGTTTTGGGCAGTCATTTGAATAGTGGCCTTTCTCTTTGCAGTTGTAACAAGTGACACTTTCTGTTGCTCTTCCTTGAGTGTTCCTCTTCTTCTCATTGCCTTGCCAAGGTTTCTTGCCTCCGAATTTTCGCTTTTTATAATTCTGACCACCTGAATTACCTCTCTCCATAGTTGCTTCTTGTATATTAAGAGTAGCGTACCTGTACCCCATATCTACCAAATCCGAAAAAGATTCTTTAACATGACCTGTCATTCTTCCATGATATTTCTGGTTCATTCCCCGGATAAACCTTTCGTTTTTCTTCAGAGGTGTATTTAGCAATTCCGGGCCAAACCGAGATAGTTCACTGAATTTATTCAAGTATTCTTCAAACGACAAACTTCCTTGCTTCAAATCTAGAAATTCCTGATACATTCTGGAAACTCTCGCCGATGGCATGTAACGTTTCTCAAACACTTCTTTAAAACGATCCCAAGTAAATTCTTCCTCGGGTTCATCTACAATGATGGTTTCCCACCAAGCTGAAGCTTCTCCTTGGAGTTGCCAAGAAGCTATAAGTCTTTTCTGCTCATCCTGCAATTTTAGCCCTTTAAAAATCTTTTCACACGATCTTACCCAAGCTTGAGCGTCAATAATTGACTCTTTGCCAATGAATGGTTTGCCACCAAGCTTTTCAAATTTCTTATATAATTCAGCCAAGTCCGGCTGCTGCTGAATTTCTATTACTGCTTCTGCGGCTGCGGGAATTTGATTGGGTGCTGCAGCATTGCCTAAACCCCTAGTTCTTCCTCTGCGTCCACTCATTTTCACTATCTGAGATTAGTAAGAAAATTGATTTAGATATACAGGCGAAATATCTTAAGGAATATCAGCAGTAAAAAGAAATAGACTAAGAAATTTCAAAGTTTCAATTTTGATTATACTCATTCTAGGGTATACTTCACCCTATCTCTAATGAGCCATCTAATGTGTTATACTCCGTAGCTAAAGTTCTTACTCAACCAACAGCTCTGATACCAATTTGTGACGACCCAAACTCGATGTCCAATAAATGACATCAAATTTGCATCGCCGGAGCTTATAACAACAATTAGATGAATATAAAACAACGGAACTGAATCAATATCATAAATATCATCACTGTTACAACATCAACATAATATCCATACTGCAACATAGTACATAATACATATACCACAATCTCTAAATACAACATCAAGATAATATAACAGTGAACATATATCCAAAAATCCTCCAATGAGAGAGATGATAACGAACTCCCAAAAGCTAACACCTGTAATCTCCAAAAGCTCCTAAGATAGCTCCAAGATAAGAGCTCCAAAATACTGCTACTCCAAAATACAGAAACCTGCTACTAGGCTGCCTGTGTGGAAATAATGGGCACCCAGAGTTTAGGAAAGAAAACAATAAACTCCGGATCAGTCATGGGACTGGTATGAGTAAACAAGACAGTTGTATTTTAAATAAACAAGATTTATAAAAGAATTTTCGGAATGCTTTTAAAAATGGAACTACCATAAGACCTCCCGCCACACACACAATGCAAACGCAGAATTGGAGGAGATTTCTTCTTATGATAGTTAAATATGCTTGATACGAGAAAAGAAATTCTTTGATATTATCACTAGTGCATAGTGAAGGAAATCATTTCGAAAATAGAATATTAATCTTAGCCAACATACGACCATTATCGTATGCCTACTATAGCTACCATCTAAACAGTGGTGACCACCATAAGTAAATGGCAGGTTCTGCAACTAAAACCGTACAGGGTTTCGTATTGTTTCTTTGGATTTCCAACAAATGGTCAGGCCAAGGAACTTCCCATTGCCACATGAGAACGCCTCTGGAAGGACGTCCCCGAGAACCAAACCGGATCTCTACCAACAAAAGGCCGGGTTACCCCTAACTGGGTAACTACTGACACGAGTATGCCTTCTCCCGGTCGTAACCAACCTTTAACCGGGGCCCCAGCAACAAATCACAAAATCATATATATATATATCTGCGATATCCACATAAGTTAAGTATCTGGGCTCCATACCATGATACCACTTCTATCCAGAAGGAAATGTACATACCCTAAGGGGTGCTACCCCCAATAACCTTGCTGCATCTTTCCTGTTTCGACCATTTCGGGGTGTGAGGTCCGACGAAGTCTCGTCCACAAAAACACGCTTTATACAAAGTCATGCTTTGGGTCAACAAATGATCATAGAAATGATCACAAAGATAGACGATCAAATAAATGATCCTATCACGAATAATCAACACAATGATCATTTCACAGCAACACTCAATATGTCACATTACCAAATTGGGAATATATCGCTGATAACTTCAACTACATAACCTCTGAGCTCGTACGTCTCAGAGAAGGGTGTTAAGCTAAGAGAATAAATTCTCCGCCACCAACAGAAATATATTTGAAAGAAATCTGCTTTATCTCTCAATTTGTAATGTCAGACATACAATCCATACAAGTCTGTTCTGGGTTCGAACAGAACCGAAGGCACTTTCAAAGAAGTCCTTGCAATCCGGATATCCACAATCCTGATCGGATTCCCCATCACATATGGAGAACTCTATACCGGAGCAACTCGGTGCAGAGTCAATCGACAGGTCATCCTATCGCTCTCGCAAATACCCGGTCTTCAACACCGGTCTTCACATTCTATCCATAACGTCGAATCACATATTCGAAATGGGTTATATGACACACAGGTACTTTCCCGGCTAATTCGAATAGTGAGTGTCAAATTTTAAAACATGTGGATGTCATTCACAAATATTCACAGGTTCGATGTGGATTTCGGATAACCAACTGAAATTCGATACCCTGTCGCATCGAAGTTTAAATGTCGGTTTACAGACAACAGGGTTTTCACATCAATACAGAACAATCATAATCACAGTGCAATAACATGGCAATTACATCATACAGAATTACAAACAGAACAGAGATATCAATGTAAGTTAACAACAATAGTTAATTACTTTCCAATGTGATTTAAATACATTTGCCACTGAATTAATTAAATTTAATGATAAGAATCTGGATAAATAAATTACATTTTGATTACTCAATTTATTGTTTCAAAATTTACAAATTCTTACTTACAAATTTATTTAAACACTTAATTGTTTATAAATCAATTTAATTACAAGTTTGTAAATCATTCTTAAATTTCTTTTCAAAATCATTGATTAATGACAATTATTCACTTTAATTATCATTTTAAACTACAATTCAATTAGATCTCAATTGAATATATTAATTTATTATTCCTTAATAAATTATTTTAATGTAACTATCAATTTTGAATCAATCAACTTCAATTATCAAATTAACGATTCTTAATTTACAACTTTAATTTTTAATTGCTTTTATTTATTTATTATTATAAATTACAAAGTAATTATAAATCATAAATTATTTAATCATTGTTTAATTTAACTTCACATTTCATTAACAATCATCATTTCATAAAGAATGCTTATAAAAATAGTTTAAACTTAAATTGTCCACAAATTGTCATACTGGAAATATGGTTCAGGTGGTCAACCCGAGGCTTCCCCTGAGTCACGCCCGAGCTCAAATACTTCCTGCTTCGGGTTTCACCCCAAAGCTACCCGTGAAAACAAAAATTTTCAAAATTTGTTTAAGTCCAAACTTTTACACGACCCAACGCTGAAACCCCCCCGAGTCTCCCTTCGAGTCATGCTCAGTTTTCCTCGAGTCGTGCTTCGAGTACAACCCCTAAGAAAACCCAACCTGAAATGCTTCAGGCTATAACCTTTCTGATCATCAACTTGTGCACGTATACGTGCACAACTGGAATCGCCTCCTCTGGTCGAACTTCTGGTCGTCCACACGTCATCGACGACGTGCTCATGCCTCTCAAACGCTCACAAGTTCGAACCCATCAAAAATTCAAAATCTCGTTCTCGAACCCAAAAGCTTGAACGAACAACCCCTGAACAATTGCCTCGCCCCAACGCCTGACTCCGCCAGAAACCCAGCGACTCCGTCCATGGCTCGATAACACCCCTAGCTACCCTTCCTCAAGTCATCGTGAAGCTCGGTCAACTCAAAAGGGCGAAATCCTCTTTTTTCTAAGCGCGTTCAAAACTGGAAGAAAAACCCTAAAACGATCTCGTATTCCCAATTCATGCAATGGAAAAATAAATTTGTACTTTTCCCAATATCAAGAATGGTTAGGCTTGCCTCAACTCAAATTTCAGCAATTTAAATTGATTCACTTACAAGAAATTGGTAGAAATTCAATTTTTATTCAAATGCAAATTTCCCTTTGAATACTAAACTAAAATTCTTCACTTTTGTTTTAGAAATCATGATTTACAGTAAGGATTTAAGCTATTAACTTGGATTAGCTTTTTATAATACTTGAATTTATCACATCTTCCTTTGATTTCCTGTAAACAACTTTAGTGATAATACCTTACAGACTTGAGGTTTAAATCTGTTTTTTAATAACCATATTTGCTTTCCATTATCTTGTTTGCTTTTAAAACTGAAGCTTTACTATGATTTAGATGAAAACTA
This sequence comes from Allium cepa, assembly GCA_030765085.1. Classification (NCBI taxonomy): domain Eukaryota; kingdom Viridiplantae; phylum Streptophyta; class Magnoliopsida; order Asparagales; family Amaryllidaceae; genus Allium; species Allium cepa. The sequence goes on from CM060941.1 coordinate 836,520,165, forward strand.
CTGGAGTTTGAATGCAAGTCTACCCTGTAACCCATAACAGAGAAGAAGAATATACAGGGTAGCCTGTATATTTATATACATATTTACCAACTATATTCAAAGATAAGCATATACTATGCCATGAAACAAGAATCATCTTTACAGTTAACTTAAAGCCTTAAAGTTGATGTTACTCACCAGAAATTTGTTTTGAAACAGAAAGCACTCTGGTTTTGGAAGTTTGCAGTTTAACTTCTTCTTCTTTCTTTCTTTTTTCCTTTTTTTTTCCTCAGTAAATTTTCTTTCAAGCTTGAATAAAAATGATGTTGGCTTTTATTTCTTTTCTGATCTTTGCAAAAGTTTGTTTGAACGAAATAACTAAGGCAATTGCCATGTATATAAGGAGGTAGGCAAGTTTTTAAGCAAAGTACTGAAGCATTATTTACATAGTAGATTTGTACAGGGTAAAGCATAAGCAAGTACAAGTTGAAGTAAAAGAAAAACTAAACCATGCTTGTTAATAAATGTTAGTGTGTGCTGAAAAGATTGTGTACATGCAATGCATTAAATGAAGTATGTTGTGAAATGTTTATTCACTCCATTGCATACTTTCAGCACTTTATGTTTACATTGGATTATTATTTGCTTCTTCTTTTGCTGGGGAGAGAGTTCTAGGTTAGTCTATTGTTTGATTTTTTTTTATCCTCTTTATTTTTTTTTTATAAGTACCAAAACTTGTTTCATACACTTATTTTATTTATGTTGAGGCTTGCATAACTCACTTCCTGCTTTGCATATTCTTTTTGCAAGTGCTGTTCATTTTCTTATTTTATTTATTACAAAACTTACTTTAATTTGTTGTATATTGGTTTAGTTTCTTGGTGTACAATCCCTATGCAAGTTTGTATATTACATATGTCATGTTACTTTGTTTTTATTGCTAAATTTGAAAGAGTATGTTTTTTTTCTTATGTCTTATCTTTCTTTGTATAGGCCTGGTTGTATTTTTTATTATTTTTTTATTTCTTTTAAAAGTTTTAACTAAAAATACTAAACTTTGTTCATATTTTATTCATTTATAACTTTTCAATTTTTTTATTTCAAAAAGTTAAAATATATTACTAAATTTTAAATTCAAAATTTTCGGGATGTTACAAATTCCTTCGAATTATACTAAATATTTATATAAGAAAATATTTATAAACCAAATCATTATATTTCATAAATCCTTTGAAAGAAGATTTTCAAAAATCCCGGACTTAAGTTCTAAAATCTCCAATTTGATTTATTATAATTTCAACTTAGCTTCAATTTATTATAAATATTTTTATTTCCTAACACCCAACTATAGCAACCAAAATATCTTTATAAAAATATTTTTATATATAGAAAATATAATAGGCAAAATTATTTCATTCACCTATATTAAAAACAAATATTATGTCGGTCTGTCCTATTAAGTGTTTAAAAATCCCTATTGATGTCATAGCGTCCCATGCACCAACCAAAACGTAACGATTAACACCATATCAAAATCTTTTTATAACACTAACAAATACGCTCTCTCATATATATACACTCAGCGACTCCCATAGGGTATTACTACCCTATTAACAAAGAGTCAAACCCCACAAAGCCAAGTTTATCGCTAAACCAAAGCTCTGATACCAACTGTAACATCCCGCCTTTTCGCACGATTTAAACCGACACACGTGCCAATTCAAACCATACTGAAGGGCGAATTTATTATGGGGTAAATAAGAAAAAAAACAGAGAAGAAAAAAAACTAAACAGAATCTCACAGCGGAAGGATAAAATATAATAATCAAATATACAGTTTATAAATCTGTTTACAAAACCATTTATATAATACATATCAGAGTTACACATACCAATAACAATGCAGCGGAACAGTATGAGTGTGGTGCAATACTATAGATAATAATAATACGACTCCTTCGTCTTCGTCCTTCAAAGCTAAAATCTTCTATCCTGAAACACTCGGAATGACCCGAGCGAATTTGAAAAGATAAAACACTCGAGTCAGAACTAAAAGATCTTATGTGAGTTAAATTAACAGAAATAAATATGAGTGCAGTAACTCAAAAGATGCTTGGGATTTACATCTCCTAAGGATCCGTTAAACTATTTACTATGTAGTATATTGCGCTATTATAATAGTGTCTATTTATAAAATAAACATACTTTTTAATAGCATTAAGGAGTGACCCAATATTCCCCTTAACACGTAATAGTCCCAGTAGTCCATCCAATATCATAGTCCCTCCTGATCGGGAAGCCACCAGAGGATACCACACGGGCTACGGGAGAAATCCAAACTCGTACAAGGCTCGGTATGGTAGGTGACACGGCACAACTAGGCAATGCCAGGGTAGATATACCAATTGCTATCCAGGCTGGTGGAAACGCGCAGCCGCAGTTACCGCCCACCTCGGACTAACTCACCAAAATCAAAATATAGAAGTGGCCACTGAATCAATCCAAAATCAAAGTATAATATCGAAGAGGAGGGTCCGATCAGAGGAATGACCTCATTGGCCTGAGAATCGCTCCTGTTTTAGCCACCTTATGCCAACTCACGGGAGTCGGGTCCACGTATTTACCTTACAGGAAACGTCACCACCACCTACTTCATTCTGGAATCTCCACCGCGTACACGGTTAGTCAAAGTGGTTTTCGGTATCAACAGAGAGTATGTCCATATCCGATCCCGGTCTCTTTGCCAACCCATCGTTATTATAACACCGCGGTCATTTAAAAATAGTTATACTTTAAAAATCAGAATAAACATTCCATTTCATAACCATGAATACGATATCATTTCAAAACCCAAAACCATATTTTATCACTTATCCCAAATATAATTCTTTTCCAAAATCAAAACGCTTTAACTTCATAACGTCTGAAAATCAAATATTTTCAAAGCATAATATTTTGAAAATCATAATTTAAAACCATAACTTTTAAAACTCTAATGGTTTGGATATTCCACGGTATATAGAATAAATGGTTTAACTTTAAAGTTACTTTGTAAAGAAAATAGTTCTCATGGCTTTACAAATACATTTCTTTATTAAAGTCTAAACCAAAATTTATATTATTTCTCTCCAGCTCCAAAACCACTTCAATTTATTTATATATACGTATATCCATTTTGAGTATCAATATTTCAAACTAAAGTTGGATTTTATTCTTTCAACAAATCAATTGTTCTATTAATTAGTCTTGAATGTTCATATAAAATCCATAAAAAATAAGACTTCAATTTCTAGTAATAAAATATATATATATTTCCCAATTCAAATTATACTAGAATATTCATTTCAATTTATTTTAGGAAAAATCCAATTATAAATATCATATCTTAAAATTTCCAAACTTAACATTTAAACATATGATATAAATTATTAAACTCCATTTTCTTAATTTTCTTCCACTTTTAATAAAGATTTTTATACACCTTTTAATTTCAAAATTTTCAACTTCATATGTATATATATATGGAAGAAAATATTTATACAATATAAAATTTAAGATTATTATAAACCGTATTCCATCCAAACCATAGAAATCACATTAAAATAGTTATATATAGACCGCGGTGCCTGTATAAAATTTTCTATCCTATGGTCAAGTGATACGGATATTTATCATTTCAATCCGCAATTTAAAAGATATAAAATTTTGCGGTTGTATATCATTTCAAACCACAATCCCGAATGAAAGGAAATATGCATGATAATTTGCAAATTTATGATATACAATAAAACATCCATCAACATCACCCATCATCCAATCACAATCATCAAACAATATCCATCAATAACAATTTATATTTGATATTATATAACAGGTAATAACTGGCAATTTTATTCAATTTAAATTTAACGACTATAAATCTAACAGTTTATATTCAGTAATAATCTATGTAACTGTTAACTATCAGTTTATAGGCAAACAAATAAATTCTAACTATCAATTAATACGCAATAAATAAATTAAATTAACAGTTAAATTTAATAAATGCAATTCAACAAATATGAGTGAAATAAACATGCCAAATACTCATAAATAAATTTCTATTCATTTCTAAAATTAATTTAACAAACATAAAAGCTTCTAGTAGTTGTGAGTGGGTTAAAACACTCACCTTTTGAATTTAAATCGAATTTAAATCCGATTTAAACCCAAAAATTCGCCCGTCTCGGAATTCGTCCAAACCAGCGTCATCAAGTCCGGAATTAAATTACGATCCTAACAAAAGAAATTTCATGTGAATCCGACTTCGTATGAGAAAGTTATGGCGAAAAATGATGATTGAATTCAAAATTAAAAATAAACAAAAATGGTACACATTGACACACCTCAACATGCATAGTGCCACGTCACCAGTAAATTTTGTGCGTTCCTTCCTCCCTCACGCAACAGGTAAACGCGGCCCCCCCCCCAGATCAAAGAAACCGAACCCAAACAACCACGTTGACCGCCACTTTGACCACCAACCGCGCGCACCTCAGGCCACCTCGATGCCGCCGACCACCTCCATTCATCACGTAGCATCGCCCTCTTCCCACGGCCAAGGCCCGGCCTCCTCTGATGCCAGCCGCCGCCGCCCATCTCCCCTAGGGCCGAAACCCTAATCGAATTTTGCTCCACATCCAACCGTTGATTCTCGAAACAAACTACATGGATCGACTCCCCTCAGTCCCCTCTCCAATACCCAGAAATGTTTTCTCGATCCGACAAAGTTGATTGTCGCGCGATGAATGGCCACGAACTGTTTGAATTTATTCTGGGTAAACGGTAACTCCAACTGAAAAACGAATTTCACCATGGGATTACGTGTTTCGAGAAGATCGACATATATTTTTGTGGAATTTTCTGGAGATTTTGAATTTTCATTTTGTTTTTGAACTGACTGGATCTAGGGTTAGCCCCCATTGAAGAAGAAGAGAAGCTTGAAGAAAATACGCGCAGATAAATGAAATTAGGCGGAGGCTAGGGCTGAATAGCTGGGTTTATATAGAGGGTTAGAGGTAGCGTAGATAGACCGTAGAATAAACGTGCGGAACAAACTATGGCCCAAAAAGCCCGCTATGTCTCCGGAATGAAATTTCGTAAATCTATATATCCAAATAGGTAATTTAAAATATTCTGAACGCGATGGAAAAAGTTTCACGTCCAAATTTGATCGTATGAAGAAGTTATGCTGAAAACAAAATTTCCAAATTAATTTCAAATTGATTTTAATAAAATTGATTTTCAAGGCGTTTCGCGTCCGTACGATCAAGCGACAGGTCCGATCGATACGAAACTTGAAACCCTATAATAATTCACCGATACGGATCCGATGAAACTAGTTTCGTCGAATCCCGAGTCCGTGGCCAAAATGGCTATTTTTATATTAATTAAATAGATTAAAATAAATCATAAAAATCCAAATTTTTATTTAACTTCAAATATTGACTAAGTTTTATCGCCTATAAAATTCAAAATCAATTTCAATGATTAAACAAGATTAGATGTGAACTAAAAGTTGACAAGATATAAATTGCAGTGATCATTTCTGCACTTTCTTATTATTTAGAAATTATAAATTTTATTCTCAAAACCCAATTATTTAATCTTATACTTTTATACTCTCAACTTAAATCCAAAACAAAGATGCCCTTTAACATGTCTACGTTTTCACTTTAATATCCGCAAATTCCTTTTTAATTCAATAACGTACAATTTAACGTTAAATTCCCTTTATTTATGCAATAAATGCAATTATTGAATCTAATACTCAATTTAATTTATAAATCCTTCTTCCTAAAATCTATATCAACAATAGGTCAATTTATAAATAGAATTAGCCTTAACTTCACCTAATAGAATTAACTACTTCATCTACCAACAAATCTACGCTAATTGCACTATTAAATTAGTTAATTGAAATTAAGTCTACATTAAATCTTATAAATTATAAATGCAATCTCAATAAATTCATCTATGGATTTAGACTCTTCCTATACAGTAATTAAACATTTTGTGGGTATAAATAACCTTTGGGTTATAATACGTTTCATTTGTGCATTCTTTATTCCTTATAAATTCTCCTTTATTAAATAGGCACATAAACAACCCAAAATAATTTATTCAGATCTATTTCAACTATTTCCATTCTTAACAAAATAAAATAAATGGTTAACCTACACTTGTCATTCTTTTATATTCAAATTCACTAACAACATTATTAACAACAATGTTGCTATAGACTTTAATTAAATAAATTATATGAATGGTAAAATTTGGTAATTATGACAAACGCCCAAATATATGTACTACTTGTTATTATGAATTCCATCTATTACTTTCTAAATGCCTTTGTCTTCTCATATCCCATTTACTACCAAACTGCAAATTTAGTTATAGCTTATCGATACATAATCACCTAAACAAAACAAATTTTTATTACCCTTTTAAGTGCGTTTATTATTGACCATTTATGAAAATTACTTGCCTTCACATATTGCATTGGTTTATTCAACGGTCACTTTTTATTTAGTCACTATTTATTTTATATTAATTGAATTCCATTCTAGTAAATAATTTTTATTAATATTCACTGATTCAACATTTGTATGTTTCTTAAAATTAACTTTCAACAAAATGTGACAATTTACATTATACAAATCTATTGTCATAAATTTTATTGTTACTTTAAATTCCAATTACTATATCAAATTTCTACATTTACTCAAATAAAATCTTAAGACTTTATTTCATTCTAAATTAGATTAGAAACATATTATATTAATTCATTTAATATCACCAAATTTAACGGGTCGTTACAATAAATCAGTCACCGACATCCATATCACAGAGGCGGAAGAAAATATAAATATATAACTAACACATGAAAGTGTACATCAGAGTAGTGGTCAAAAAGATCCACAATAATACAAAAGAATAGAAACACGTGCTATACAAAAGAATACAACTATGAGTCTATGTCTCAAGTGTACACAACAAAAACTGCTAATCTAAATAGTTAGCCAAAAGTCAGAGTAGCAAATCCTGGGAAGAAGTCAAGCAGGAGCACCTGTAACATCTCGGTCTGACCCGACTATTATTTAAGAAAATAATAAATGGATCAGTCTAGCTATAAATATCAGATGACATGGTATAAAATAAAAGATATGGCATAAACATAAAATATCCATACTGAACTACTACTATAAGTATGCAAATGATGATCAATAGAAGATCAATCAATAAGAGATCAACCGATATCACAAGAATCTTCTCAAAGATCCAAAGAGGGCATCATACCCTAAACTTGTACTCATAACAAGTCAATGACATAAATTCCAGAAAACACAGAAAAAGGGAAAGAGGCTTATCACATGACGGTCCGAAGACCATGAGGAGCTACCCCATATGGGTGAGTTGGAATCACCCAGGTGAGGTCTAGGCTAACCAAAAAGCAAAAATGTATGTGTGAGTGGAATTACACAAATGGTGTCTAGCCTAAGCTCACAAAGGTATGTGTGAGTGGAATCACACAAATGGTGTCTAGACTAACCTTGCGGACAAAGAGATATGTGTGAGCTGGAATCACACCCATGAGGTCTAGTCTAACCTTGCAAACAAAGAGACATCGCACAATTGCTAGTCTAAATCATAAAATGATCGTCATGATCAATGAGAAGTGTCAATTACACTAAGCTAGTAAATATAAAAGTTTATCTTCGTGTCCCATAACCACTTGCTTAACTTAAATATTTAACAAACTGTAAATCTTCACTAGAAAATTGGCACAAGAGGTTCAATCGAACAAGTCCAAGAATTAACCGATGAAGTGAACGCAAGCGTTTCATACCACTTGTTTTACTAAGCCGTTTAATTAGATTTCTCATCCGAGTGAGGTAAAGGTTTGTATATACTAGTAGATTGGAAAACGGTTTAAGAAAAGAGCTTTGTTATTGAAAATAGAGTTGAAATCATTTTGTTGAAAGAGTATTGATATTTACTACTAGTATTGAAACCTTCATATTTCTAAAGTTGTTACCCCGCCTTTTTAGCAAGGCCGTGATACCATAAAATCGATCGAGAAGCCAAAGATAGTTTGTCTCGAAGAATGGTCAACTCAGCATCTCAACAGAGCAAGTTCTGTTGAATGTTTTCAGATAAGATCCCCTACGGAGGGGGGGTCCCGGGGGGTGGCAACCCCCCAAGGTGGGGGTGCGAGGGCAATGCCCCCGCTATGGGGTTCGACCTAGTGAAGACCTAAGGGAGGAAAGGATCGAGCGACCTAAAGATTGCGACCTAGGGTACGCGCGACCTAAGGGAAACTCGCGACCTAACATGGTCGAGCTAAGTTGAGGTGCGACTCAACCAGGTAAGCGACCTAAGGGAGACGAGCGACCTAAGGAACTCGCGACCTAACAATAGCGCATGCCAAGCGACCTAACGTTTTATGGCCGAACGACCTAATTAAACTCGCGACCTAAAAATGACAAGGCCGAGCGAGTTAAGGGGATTGTGCGACCTAGGGTACACGCGACCTAAGGGAAACTCGTGACCTAACATGGCCGAGCTAAGGTGAGGTGCGACTCAACTAGGTAAGCGACCTAAGGGAGATGAGCGACCTAAGGAACTCGCGACCTAACAATAGCACAGGCCAAGCGACCTAACGTTTTAACACGCGAGTGAGCTAAGGATTTTAACACGCGAGCGACCTAATGGTTTAACACGCGAGCGACCTAAGGATTTTAACACGCGAGCGACCTAAGGGTTTAACACGCGAGCGACCTAAGGGTTTAACACGCGAGCAACCTAAGGGTTTTAACACGTGAGCAACCTAGAGGCAACGACCTAACTCCGAACGAGCTAAGGCCAGAACGAGCCAAATGAAGGTGAGACTTTTCCTAGGCGAACGACCTAAAGGTCCAGAACGACCTAACTACAGTTTTTCGCCTAAAACACCAAAAATTGGAGTTTTTCACCAATCCAATCCAAACCAAATGCAAATGTACATGCTAAAGTGATGGGGAATCATTCCCAACAGTCCAGTATAGTTATAGACTAGAATTGTGAGATAAAAATCTCACCTTTGCACAAATTCAATAAAGAAGAAGCTTGAAGTCAATAGAGAAGCAACTACAAGCTTGAATCCAATGTCTTTACTTTGATTTTGGAGTTGGATGTTGAATTTGCTAATGAACTTGGGCTTGGAATTTTAATTTTCCTTTCCACTCACCATTAATGCTAAAACTAGAGTTAGGTAGGAATTTATGAAGAGATGAGGAGAAGGGGTTGGAACTTAGGTTTAATAGGCTAAACCAACCTAAAGTCCAAAGCGGGAAAAGTTAGTGAAATTCCACTAACCCCAAACATATCAAAATTTATACTTAAAAAGATTGTAAACGGCATTTCGAACTCAATGGAAGTGGTCTCGGGTCCTAATTTAACCGTTTGCTAAAGGTAGCTTTTCGGACCAATACTCGATTAACGACAGAATATTTAAATATTTAAATATAAAATCGATAAATATGCGGGTTGTTACAGACTCCCCTCCTTAAAGAAATTGCGTCCTCGCAATATATAAAATGGAAATAAAAAGTAACAACATAAAATCATATTAACACAAAAGAAATTTGAAATAGGAAGTTCACCTCAAAGAGCAGGTGTAAGTAAGTCCGGATGTGTTCGCTCGATGAATTCTCTGGATTCCCAAGAGCAATCCTTAGGATTTGAAGACCATTGAACCTTCACAAGCGGAACATCTTCATTTCGAAGTCGTTTGACCTCCGAAGCGATAATTCGAATAGGATGTTGCTCGTAAGTTAAATTTGGCGAAACTTTAATTTCTTCCACAATACCAGTGTAACAACCCGATATTTTCAACCATTTGCATCCGCACATGTCGGACTTGAATTGCTCAAAATACCGCGTTGTAAATAAAATTTTGCAAATCTCAGAATATACAGTAAATAATTAATCACGGATCACAGACACAGAGTAAATAATAATACAGCGGAAGTAAAAGAGATAGTAGTTCATGAAGCTACTATATATATAAGATACATCAGAGTTAAACAAGATACAGCAAAAAGTAACAAGATACATCAGGTACAAATCAGAATACATCACTGAAATCACTGGATACAGAAAGCAAAATAGATGGCTGGATCTTTAAGGAAAGCTCCAACTCCGAAGGTGAATCTTGAATGCTAACTCACTCAATCTAACTCGAGCGCAAAGCAAAACACAAAACACTCGAGTCAGGACATAAATACTTATGAACAATAAATCAACTCAAATTAACAGTAACAAAAATGCATCAGTAACTTAAAGGATGCTTGGGATCGCCCATCCTTTAAGGATCCGTTAAAATATTTACTATGTAGTAATATTGCGCTATTATAATAATGTCTACAGTAAAATAAACATACTTTTAAATAGCGTTCCGGGCTACCCATATCACCCTTCACACATAATAGTCCCAATAGTCCATCCAATATCATGCCATCTCCACTCCGGGTGACTGTTAGAGGATACCACACGGGCTACGGGAGAAAAAAAACTCGTAGTAAAGGCTCAGTATGATAGGTGACACAACACACAAGGCAATGCAAGGGTAGATATACCAATTACGCACACGGGCTGGTGGTAACCCAGCAGCCACATACGCCCACCTCGGAACACCCTCCCAATCAAAATCGGAGGATGGCCATCTAATCAATTACCAGTAAGAGCATAGTATCGAAGGAATGTGTCCGACCAGAGGTGCTACCTCCTTTGGCCCGAGATCGCTCCTGTTTTAGCCACCTTATGCCAACTCACGGGAGTTGGGTCCACATAAGATACCTCAAGAACGTCGCCACCATCCTACTTCATTCTGGAATCTCCACCGCGTGCACAGTTGTTAAAGTGGTTTTCGAAGTTGGCAGAGAGTATGACAACTTCCGATCCCGGTCTCTTTAACAACCAATCGTTATTATAACGCCGTGGCCATTTTAAAATAGTTTATACTTCAAAAATCAAATCATTTCATTTCAAAACTATATCCCTTTCAAAATAGTTATACTTCGAAACCAAAACCATTTTATTTCAAAACTATATTCAACTCAAATAGTTATCATTTCCATTTCAAACATATATTCACCTTTAAAAAAATTCATAATACTTTCAAAGTATAACTTTTTCGAAACCAAAATACTTGAAATCATTGCACCTTGAAAATCATAACATTCCAAAATCATACATTTGAAATCAATCTTTTAATTCTTTACACTTTACAAATTATTCCATTAAACCAAAATTTCAAATTTCCAATTTAATTCGATTCAAACCATCAGTTACAATTCAGTTTAGTTTTCTAACAAAACATTTCAAATCTTACAATTTCAACTATAGATTTGATCTACAAAATAAACAATCTACCTTTAATATATTTCCAAACTTTAATATCCCACATTTCAAAACTAAACTTTATAATTCCATATATTCATATCTCAAATCTAATTTCATTATTATTTCGTTTTGAAATATTCATTTCATAAATCCAACATTATAAAAAAAACTTAAATTACAATTAAACCAAATATCTTTTCATACAAATATAAACTTCAAATATTCCTTTATCAAATAAATCAAAATCAAATATTATTCCACATTCATATTCTTTGTCAAAATAAAGATCAAACATTTCCAAACCATTTCAAAATCATTAAAATATCATATCCTTTCAGAACATCATTATCGTATCATTATTTGAATTCAAATATTAAAATCTAAATATCATTTTAAAATCAAACATATCATTCATTTATTACTTCAAATATCATTATATAGCACCTTTCAAAATCAATTCATTTATCTTATTACATTTCATTCCATTTAACACATAACCAAGTAAACTTTATTTAAATTCAATTCAAATTCCTTAAAAATTCAAATTTAAATATTAAAATATATTCAAAACTCCTTATATTCACAAATAGTAAATTTTCAAAGTTAAATCATTTAACACTTTAAAACATAACACAAATAGTGTTAAATTTTATAACATTTCAGAACATTGTCAAATTAAAGCCACGACAACATTTATACAGTACTATAGTAGCTTATAGTTTCTAAACCAGTTTAGTTCAAGAATAACGGCATTTATAACATGCTGTAATAGATATTTTGTTATTTCAAACATAGTCAAGTTCAAAAACAACAGCATTAAAAAAATGCTGTCAAAAGACTACAACATTTTGGAAATGCTATAAAATTCCAGATTTTATTTTAACTTTTCAAAACAATAAAACTTCAATTTAACAAATTTTAAACTTATAAATCATATTTGTAGACTTCAAAATTTCACATTTAAATAATTTTAACATATGATTTATCACAATAAAATTTTAAGATCAAATATTCAATTTAAAAACTTCATTAATTTATTAAGTTAAAATTCACTATTTATTAACTTATAAATTTAATAAAACTTAACATTTTACTTCAAATATCATTTCAAAACTTTAAATTTAATTTCCATTATTTATTTACATTTTAAAATAAAATTTAAAGTCAAAAATCACAATTACTTCAAATTTACATACTTAAATTCACAATTTCAAGACTTAATATTTAATTTTCTTAAAACCGTAAAATATATATTTTTTAAAAATAAAAATTTCATACTTTTTAAAAAATACATATTTTAAGAAAAATCATTTAAAAATATACCACAGGGTTTGTATATAATTTTCTAACCTAGGTCAAGTGATACGGATATATATCATTTCAATCCGTAGTTTACAAAGAAAACCCGGGTTCTATCATTTCAAACCCACAATCCCAAGTCAAATAAAATACAATAAAAATCGCTCAGGCCTATCATTTCAGCCCATAATGATTTTTCCCTAATCTAAAGTCCGTTCGGGTATGTATCATTTCAACCCATAGTGATTCTATTCTAACAGGGAACTTGCAGTGTGAATATATGCATAAACAACATAAACAATGCTAATGTCACAATATAATGTCATATATCAGATGTCAGGTGATAATTAACAGTTTTAACATGGTAATAACATGGCATAGCATATCATATGATCGTCATTAACTTGCATAACATTTTATATTACTAAACACTTGTCATCAATTCACTATTTCATAAGTATAAATGTCAGAGTGAGAAAGACTCACCTTTTCAAGCTGAAGACCACTACGACACACAAAATGAGTCCAAAGGAACGACAAGCACGATACATCACAATATTGGATTCAAGTGAGTGGGGAGCCTAGATGATAATCTTGTATGCAACAATCAAAACAAGACAATGTAACATAAATACGAATATATTTAACACCAAACACATTGAAACAATTTGAATTTAAAATGCAACAATGGACAAGATGACTTTACCATGCTTTAACCATTCAAAAGCTTAGCCATAGCTGGACCTAGGATTGTCCGTGATGTGTTTTAACCTCAGGTTATGGCATCAAAATAGCACGGCAACATGAAGATGAAGTATAGAGGTGAAACATGGAGCATATAAAAGAAACAAGGCAAAATGGCAACTTTAGTTCAACAATTTGGCTCGACCAAAGGCTAATGGGTTTGGCCTATGGAATTTCAGACCTAGACAGAGGTAGAGATGGCTGAAGTGGTGTCTAGAGGAGGGGTAGCTACTGGTGGTGGTGGCTAAGGGGGTGGCCAAAGTGAAATAGGAAGGGTATGGTGGAATCTAGGCTTGGCTATGCTTGGTTTTTGGTGGAACTTTGAAATTTTGTGGTGATGGTATCATCAAGTGGCATGGCCAGATCAAGAGGTGGGAATAGGTGATGGTGGGTGGAGATGAAGGTGGTGGAGCCAAGCAAAGATAGGAGAAGAGGAAGGTGAAAAACATTGAAAACTAGTGAAAAGACGAAGGAGATGAAGCCATTTTTTTTTCTTGTTGAAGATAGCCGTGAGTTTGAAAGTGAGAAACTTATTATTCACGTGAAAACACAAGAGAAAACACACGGTAATGAAAAAAAATGGTCGGCCAAAAGAAAGGAAGTGAAAAGGCAAGAAGAGGAAAAGACAAAGAAAGGAAAGGTCACAGGAAAATGAAAGGTTTTGACTCTTTGTTTTCTATTTTCTTTTATTCAAATAAACTAATTAAAATTTCTATAATTTGACTTTAAACGAAATAAAGTGATATAAAATAAAAATAAATTTTAAATTTTAAATAAAATAGAAAAAGAATTAAAGAAATTGCTTAAAATTCCAAAACAGGGTTCAAAAATTACAATTAAATCATCATTGGCTTTGGAAAAATATCTACTTTATTTTAAAAATATTCTAAAGCAAAATTTTGAAATAAAGTAATTTTCTAAACATATTTAAAGTGAAATAAATAATTAAATTTAGAGAAAATAGAAAAATAAATAAAGAAATTGTTTAAAAACTAGAAACATGACATGAAAATTACAAATAAAATACCATTGGCTCTAGACAAATTTCTATTTCACTTTAAAACAAATAAATGTCAAATAAATAAAATAAATGAGAAAAAAATAAATTAGAAATGAAATAAAAATGAAAATCTTAAAAAAAAATGTAAAATAAATAAAGAATTTCTTTAATTAATTGAAACTTGAAATTAAAATTATAAACAGAATACAACTGACATTGGAAAATGTCAATTACACTTTCAAAAATGTTTTAAAACCAAAATATATATAATACATATTATTTACCCATATAAACATGAATTAGAACATTACGTGACCAAATAAAATATTATTTATATAATTTAAAATAAACAATTTTGTTAAATACAGCAAATTTCACACAATAGTTAAAAAGGCACAACTTTCACATTATGAATCAGATTTCAACGAAACGAGAAGTACTGTTCTTAAAATTTTATTTACTTTCATAATAAAAGATAAAATTCAAATTTAAAACTTTAAAATTTTAAATTTAAAAGTCAAAGTTTGACCATTTTGACCAAAATTCACATTTTCTGGAAATATTCAATTTATGCATGTTTGAAATTCTAATCCACATTAAAATCAACATTTATATTTCAAATAAAAAAATATATTAATTTTAACAAATAAAATAAATTTTTTAAATTAGGAATTTAAATTAAAATAATTAAAATATACAATTACAATAATCGGAAAATACAAGGTTGTTACACTCTCCCCCACACAAAACTTTTCGTCCCCGAAAAGGAATAAGGTACGGGAAAGTATAGGAAAAGATAGAATGAAATAGGATTAGGACAGGATGACAAGAATATTGAAATTATACCTGATAACTATTGTTATAGGTAAGTATAACAAGGTGGAGATGATCTTCTCAAGATCCTCCAGAATCAAGAACACAAGCACGAATTTTTTTTCAAGAATCTGATTCACTCTTTCCGTTCGACCGACGGTCTGTGGATGGAAAACAGTGCTCAGATTCAAAAATGAGTACCAATGATTATTAAAGATTATAGAAAGATTTCTAAACAGACTGGTATAAGCAATAGCCTCCCATTCTGTAGCAAGATAAGGGAAATTAGGACAACCAAAAGATAGTTTGAAAAACAAAATAAGATAATAAATTTGAAACCATAAAAATTTCAACTTAAACTGAAAATTAATTTTACATAAGTCAAATAAATCTTTAGCATCTCTAATTTCATTATCTTATCATCCAATTATATTAAATTAACAAATCCCTAAAATCATGTATTTGGAAAAAAAATCTTTTATTATACTCAAAATGTACCAAATAAAATTTAATTCTTCTTCATTACTAATTATAATTAAATTTATTCCTCTCAATATATTTTATCACCTATGTTAAATATATTTACACTCATTGTAACTGGCTTAAATTTATTCTAGTTCCTTTATCATCATTTTATATTGTAAATTATTCCATTACACTTTTTCTTTATTTACCTCTGTTAATCCTTTTATAACTAAAGTTTAAGTATATAACATTTATTATAACCATTCAAATTTTATTTATAAAAACTTTTTTTTATATGGTATATTATCCAATTACATATTCAACTTTTGAAAATTAAGGTAAGTTATATTGGAATGAAATTGTGTATTATACAAATAAAACTTTCTAATTCAATTATTTCAAGCTTGAATATTTATCCAAATCTTGAAATTATACTTAGAAATTATCCTTGAAGATAAAATTTAGGAATTAAATTTTCGATAAATTCCAAACTATTTAGAGATAAATAAATGCACATATACTATATATATATATATATATATATATCCATTCAAATTTAAATCATATATCGGCATAAGTTATAAATATAGTATTTTTTAAGAAATTCAAATCAATTAACTTTCCAAAACAAACCTCTAGCAAGACTACAGAATGGTTCCTTCACTTCGAAACTCGAAAATGAATGTCGATGATGCTGTAGTCATCACCGAAGTTATTTTCCAGCGACAAAGAGAAGAGCACTAATTTTAAGCTTTAAAATTCTTTGGAAACAAATTTCTATTCGAAAATACTTTAAATAGCATATCCTTTTTAAAACTTTAAATACAAGGTTTGGAACCATCGGAAATTAAATTCTCAAATTCTTGTTTTAAATCATTTAAATTTTCAAATAAATTTATAACCATGTTTATAGTACAATTATTTATGTATGAAAGAAGAGATAATGATATATAAAATCAATTATTATTTCTTAACAACCAATTCAATAAAATCCAGAAAGAAATTTATAATATAGTTACAAAATTTATTTCATTACTAAATTTGAAAAACAACATATTGTGTCAGTTTGTTCTATTCAAGTGTTTCGGAAATCTTATCGATAGCGTTGATCAGACGAATCGATCAGAAACCCAAATCAACATCAAAAACTCAGACAACACAATATATAAAACATTTTAAATATTAGTTTACAAATACACTTCAAGAATGATTTGAAGATAAGTTGGAAACAAAGATGAGATGATTAAATAACAGAATAGGGAGATGGATGAGTTTATATAAATCGCGGGCAACCTTAACCGGGTCAACCGTGACTTAAAGAATAAGATCGATGTGGATTTCTTGGGTAAATCAACATTTGGTCTCAAGAGATAGAGTTCGGGATTATAAGAGGTGCTAGCATCTAAACCGAGGATACAGAATCTCTGGTGAATCGATGCTGTTGTAAAGGAGTTTCCCCCTTTACAAATAAATTTGAGGTTGGCGAGACCACCGACTCATTATAAAGATCATTCAAAGTGGAATTATGGGATACTCCAGAATCAAATGAAGATGAATAGTTAGGGACACGAAATGGATTTTGAAACCGTAGGGAACGTTCCAAAATCAAAGGAATCGAGTCAAAAGGAAGAGATTCAAACACGAATGAAAGTGATTCTGTAAATTCATTTACTCTATATGCTGAGTTTTGCCTAGAGCTACCAAAGCTCTGATACCAAATGTAACAACCCGATATTTTCAACCATTCGCATCCGCACATGTCGGACTTGAATTGCTCAAAATACCACGTTGCAAATAAAATTTGGCAAATCTCAGAATATGCAGTAAATAATTAATCACGGATCACAGACACAGAGTATATAATAATGCATCGGAAGTAAAAGAGATAGTAGTTCATGAAGCTACTATATATATAAGATACATAAGAGTTAAACAAGATACAACAAAAAGTAACAAGATACATCAGGTACAAATCAGAATAAATCACTGAAATCACTGGATACAGAAAGCAAAATAGATGGCTGGATCTTCAAGGAAAGCTCCAACTCCGAAGGTGAATCTTGAATGCTAACTCACTCAATCTAACTCGAGCGCAAAGCAAAACACAAAACACTCGAGTCAGGACATAAATACTTATGAACTATAAATCAACTCAAATGAACAGTAACAAAAATGCATCAGTAACTTAAAGGATGCTTGGGATCGCCCATCCTTTAAGGATCCGTTAAACTATTTACTATGTAGTAATATTGCGCTATTATAATAATGTCTACAGTAAAATAAACATACTTTTAAATAGCATTCTGGGCTACCCATATCACCCTTCACACATAATAGTCCCAGTAGTCCATCCAATATCATGCCATCTCCACTCCGGGTGACTGTCAGAGGATATCACACGGGCTACGGGAGAAAATCAAACTCGTAGTAAAGGCTCGGTATGGTAGGTGACACGGCACACAAGGCAAATGCCAGGGTAGATATACCAATTACGCACACGGGCTGGTGGTAACGCAGCAGCCACATACGCCCACCTCGGAACAGACTCCCTATCAAAATCGGAGGATGGCCATCTAATCAATCACCAGTAAGAGCAAAGTATCGAAGGAATGTGTCCGACCAGAGGTGCTACCTCCTTTGGCCCGAGATCTCTCCTATTTTAGCCACCTTATGCCAACTCACATGAGTTGGGTCCATGTAATATACCTCAAGAACGTTGCCACCATCCTACTTCATTCTGGAATCTCCACCGCGTGCACAGTTGTTAAAGTGGTTTTCGGAGTTGGCAGAGAGTGTGACAACTTCCGATCCCAGTCTCTTTAACAACCAATCGTTATTATAACGCCGTGGCCATTTTAAAATAGTTTATACTTCAAAAATCAAATCATTTCAAAACTATATCCCTTTCAAAATAGTTATACTTCGAAACCAAAACCATTTTATTTCAAAACTATATTCAAATCAAATAGTTTATCATTTCCATTTCAAACATATATTCACCTTTAAAAAAATTCATAATACTTTCAAAGTATAACTTTTTCGAAACCAAAATACTTGAAATCATTACACCTTGAAAATCATAACATTCCAAAATCATACATTTGAAATCAATCTTTTAATTCTTTACACTTTACAAATTATTCCATTAAACCAAAATTTCAAATTTCCAATTTAATTCAATTTAAACCATCAGTTTCAATTCGGTTTAGTTTTCTAACAAAACATTTCAAATCTTACAATTTCAAATATAAATTTGATCTACAAAATAAACAATCCACCTTTAATATAATTCCAAACTTTAATATCCCACATTTCAAAACTAAACTCTATAATTCCATATATTCATATCTCAAATCTAATTTCATTATTATTTCGTTTTGAAATATTCATTTCATAAATCCAACATTATAAAAAAACTTAAATTACAATTAAACCAAATATCTTTTCATACAAATATAAACTTCAAATATTCCTTTATCAAATAAATCAAAATCAAATATTATTTCACATTCATATTCTTTATCAAAATAAAGATCAATCATTTCCAAACCATTTCAAAATCATTAAAATATCATATCCTTTCAAAACCTCATTATCATATCATTATTTGAATTCAAATTCAAATATTCAAATCTAAATATCATTTTAAAATCAAACATATCATTCATTTATTATTTCAAATATCATTACAAAACACCTTTCAAAATCATATTCACCAATTCATTTATCTTATTACATTTAATTCCATTTAACACATAACCAAGTAAACTTTATTTAAATTCAAATTAAATTCAAATTCCTTAAAAATTAAAATTTAAATATTAAAATATATTCAAAACTCCTTATATTCACAAATAATAAATTTTCAAAGTTAAATCATTTAACACTTTAAAATATAACACAAACCGTGTTAAATTTTATAACATTTCAGAACATTGTCAAATTAAAGCCACGACAACATTTATACAGTACTATAGTAGCTTACAGTTTCCAAACCAGTTTAGTTCAAGAATAACAGCATATATAACATGCCGTAATAGATATTTAGTTATTTAAAACATAGTCAAGTTCAAAAACAATGGCATTAAAAAAATGCTGTCAAAAGACTACAACATTTTGGAAATGCTATAAAATTCCAGATTTTATTTTAACTTTTCAAAACAATAAAACTTCTACGTAACAAATTTTAAACTTATAAATCATATTTGTAGACTTTAAAATTTCACATTTAAATAATTTTAACATATGATTTATCACAATAAAATTTTAAGATCAAATATTCAATTTAAAAACTCCATTAAATAATTAAGTCAAAATTCACTATTTATTAACTTATAAATTTAATAAAACTTAACATTTTACTTTAAATATCATTTCAAAACTTTAAATTTAATTTTCATTATTTATTTACATTTTAAAATAAAATTTAAAGTTAAAAATCACAATTACTACAAATTTACATACATAAATTCACAATTTCAAGACTTAATATTTAATTTTCTTAAAACCATAAAATATATATTTTTAAAAATCAAAATTTCATACTTTTAAAAAAATACATATTTTAATAAAAATCATTTAAAAATATACCACGGGATTTGTATATAATTTTCTAACCTAGGTCAAGTGATACGGATATATATCATTTCAATCCGTAGTTTACAAAGAAAACCCGGGTTCTATCATTTCAAACCCACAATCCCAAGTCAAATAAAATACAATAAAAATCACTCAGGCCTATCATTTCTGCCCATAATGATTTTTCCCTAATCTAAAATCTGTTCAGGCATGCATCATTTCAACCCATAGTGATTCTATTCTGACAGGGAACTTGCAGTGTGAATATATGCATAAACAATATAAATAATGCTAATGTCACAATATAATGTCATATATCAGATGTCAGATGATAATTAACAGTTTTAACATGGTAATAACATGGCATAGCATATCATATGATCATCATTAACTTGCATAACATTTTGTATTACTAAACACTTGTCATCAATTCACTATTTCATAAGTATAAATGTCAGAGTGAGAAAGACTCACCTTTTCAAGCTGAAGACCACTACGACACACAAAATGATTCCAAAGGAACGACAAGCACGATACATCACAATATTGGATTCAAGTGAGTGGGGAGCCTAGATGATGATCATGTATGCAACAATCAAAACAAGACAATGTAACATAAATACGAATATATTTAACACCAAACACATTGAAACAATTTGAATTTAAAATGCAACAACGGACAAGATGACTTTACCATGCTTTAACCATTCAAAAGCTTAGCCATAGCTGGACCTAGGCTCGGCCACGATGTGTGTTAACCTCAGGTTATGGCAATAAAATAGCACGGTAACATGAAGATGAAGTATAGAGGTGAAACATGGAGCATATAAAAGAAACAAGGCAAAAAGGCAACTTTAATTCAACAATTTGGCTCGACTAAAGGCTAGTGGGTTTGGCCTATGGGATTTCAGACCTGGACAGAGGTTAAGATGGCTGAAGTGGTGTCTAGAGGAGGCGTAGCTACTGGTGGTGGCGGCTAAGGGGGTGGCCAAAGTGAAATAGGAAGGGTATGGTGGAATCTAGGCTTGGCTATGCTTGGTTTTTGGTGGAACTTTGAAATTTTGTGGTGATGGCATCATCAAGTGGCATGGTCAGATCTGGAGGTGGGAATAGGTGATGGTTGCCGGTATGTATGGTGATGGTGGTGGTGGATGGAGATGAAGGTGGTGGAGCCGAGCAAAGATAGGAGAAGAGGAAGGTGAAAAACATTGAAAAATAGTGAAAAGACGAGGGAGATGAAGCCATTTTTTTTCTTGTTGAAGATAGCCATGAGTTTGAAAGTGAGAAACTTATTATTCACGTGAAAAAACAAGAGAAAACACATGGAAATGCAAAAAAATGGTCGGCCAAAAGAAAGGAAGTGAAAAGGCAAGAAGAGGAAAAGACAAAGAAAGGAAAGGTCACAGGAAAATGAAAGGTTTTGACTCTTTGTTTTCTATTTTCTTTTATTCAAATAAACTGATTGAAATTTCAGTAATTTGACCTTAAAACCGAAATAAAGTAATATAAAATAAAAATAAATTTTAAATTTTAAATAAAATGGAAAAAGAATTAAAGAAATTGCTTAAAATTTCAAAACAGGGTTCAAAAATTACAATTAAATCATCGTTGGCTTTGGAAAAATATCTACTTCATTTTAAAAATATTATGAAGCAAAATTTTGAAATAAAGTAATTTTCTAAACATATTTAAAGTGAAATAAATAATTAAATTTAGAGAAAATAGAAAAATAATAAAGAAATTGTTTAAAAATTGGAAACAGGACCTGAAAATTACAAATAAAATACCATTGGCTCTAGACAAATTTCTATTTCACTTCGAAACAAATAAAATGTCAAATAAATAAAATAAATGAGAAAAAAAATAAAGTAGAAAAGAAATAAAAATGAAAATCTTAAAAAAAAAATAGAGAAATAAATAAAGAATTTGTTTAATTAATTGAAACTAGAAACTAAAATTATAAACAGAATACAACTGACATTGGAAAATGTCAATTACACTTTCAAAAAAATTTTAAAACCAAAATATATATAATACATGTTATTTACCCATATAATAACATTACATGACCAAATAAAATATTATTTATATAATTAAAATAAACAATTTTGTTAAATACAGCAAATTTCACACAATAGTTAAAAAGGCATAACTTTCACATTATAAATCAGATTTCAAAGAAACGAAAAGTACTGTTCGTATAATTTTATTTACTTTCATAATAAAAGATAAAACTAAAATTTTCAAACTTTAAAATTTTAAATTTAAAAGTCAAAGTTTGACCATTTTGACCAAAATTCACATTTTCTGGAAATATTCAATTTATGCATGTTTGAAATTCTAATCCACATCAAAATCAACATTTATATTTCAAATAACAAAATATATTCATTTTAACAAATAAAATAAAGTTTTTAAATTAGGAATTTAAATTAAAATAATTAAAATATACAATTACAATAATCGGAAAATACAGGGTTGTTACAACCAGGCTCAAGAATAGAATCGGAATCTCGAAGGCATTTCCGTAATTGAGAAACGTGAAACACGTCATGCATGGCAGAAAACTGAGCCAGTAATGAAAGGCGATAAGCCATGGAACCAATACGTTCAGTGATTGGAAATGGCCAAATATATCGAGGCGCTAACTTTCCCGACCGACTGAAACATACAACACCTTTCATAGGTGAAACACGAATAAAAACAAGATCTTTAACAGAAAATTCTAATTTCCTTCTTCGATTATCGGCATAGGATTTTTGTCTACTCTGCGCTTCTTTCATCCTATGTCGAATAAGTTCAATCTTTTCTGTGGAATCACGAATAAAGTTTGGACCTAAAACCAGCCTCTCGCCGGCCTCAAGCCAACAAGAAGGAAATCGGCATGGCCTTCCGTAGAGTGCCTCGAAAGGTGCCATACCAATACTAGATGGGAAGCTATTATTATAGGAAAATTCGACAAGTAAAATATTATCTTCCCAACTTCCACCAAAATTAAGCACACAAGCTCAAAGAAGATCTTCAAGAGTTTGATTCACACGCTCGGTTTGTCCATCGGACTGGGGCTGATAAGCAGTGCTAAAATTAAGCTTCATTCCTAAAGCTTTTTGAAGACTCTTCCAAAATCCTCTAGTAAACAATGGATCTCGATCGCTAACAATATAAGTAGGAACTCCATGCAATTTAACAATTTCTTTGATAAAGAGTTTGGCCAAAAGAGGAACGGTTCGGATAGATCGAACGGGAATAAAATTGGCGAATTTAGTAAGTCTATCAACGATCATCCATAAGCAATCATGACCCGAACGAGAACGGGGAAGGCCATCTATAAAAATCCATGGAAATTTGGTCCCACTTCCAAATTGGAATTTCTAAAGGTTGCAATAACCCACCAGGCCTTTGATGTTCGGCCTTGACAGGTTGGCAAGTCATGCAACACTTAACAAGTTAGCAATATCAGATTTCATTCCCTCCCAAAAGTCGCTTCATATCAGCGTACATTTTACTACTACCGGGATGAATGGTAAATTTAGAAGGATGGGAATCTTCTAAAATATCTTTACGAAGATCACCAATATTTGGTACGATAAGTCTACCAAATTTTCGAATGTCGCCACGAGAATCAATATCAAAGTCTTTCAAACCTTCAATATCAATTTTATCCTTAACATTTTGGCCAAGAAGAGCTAATTCAGGATCTAGCCCTTGAGCTTCAAGAATGCGGTCTAAAAGAGAAGGATGAGCCTCAAGGCTACATAAAACAAGTGATGAGCATAAATCGGATACACGCTCTCGAATCTCACAAGTGGATATAATCTCGAGATCGTTCCATTCGAATATCATCATAGAAACAACTGCTTGTTGTTTACGGCTAAGAGCATCGGCTACACGATTACCCTTATTGGGGGTATAAAGAATATCAAGATCATAAGGTTCAAGGAACTCAAGCCAACGCTGTTGACGCAAATTAAGTTCCTTTTGAGAAAATAAATATTTCAAAGACTTATGATCCGGTTAAAGAATAAATTTCTCTCCTAATAGATAATGACGCCAAATTCGAAGGGCGAAAACAATAGCCGTGAGTTCTAAATCATGTGTGGCATTTCTAGTCTCGGCCGGCTTCAATTGCCTAGAAGCATAAGCAATAACACGTTCTTTTTGCATAAGAACGGCACCCAAACCAACGTGACTAGCATCAGTATAAACAACAAAATCTTGATTCCCTTCAGGAATAACAAGAATAGGAGCATCGGAAAGGAGTTCTTTCAATTTCTGAAAAGAGGCTTCACATTTGTCCGACCAAATGTATTTAACTTCCTTCTTAGTCAAGCAAGCAAGAGGCACGACAATCTTAGAAAAGTCTTTAATGAAACAACGGTAATAACCCACCAATCCGAGAAAACTGCGAATCTCTGTCACACTCTCCGGTCTCTTCCAATCTTGAATCGCTTCAATCTTTGAAGGATCCACGGAAATTCCAGATTCGGAAATAATATGACCGAGAAACCTCACACGATATTGCCAAAAGTGGTATTTAGAAAATTTCGCCTTTAATTGATTACTCCTAAGAGTTTCCAATACAATCCGAAGATGCTTTTCATGCTCCTCCTCGGTTTTAGAATACACGAGGATATCATCAATGAAGATGAGAACAAACCGATCGAGGAAAGCCTTGAAAACTCAATTCATGAGGTCAACGAAGTAAGCCGGAGCATTCGCTAAACCAAATGGCATAACAAGCCATTCATAAGATCCATAACAAGTATGGAACGATGTCAAAGGAATACTATCCTCCGCAATACGAAGCTGATGAAAACCGGTAGCCAGGTTCAACTGTTAAAAGACCTTAGCACCACAAAGCTGATCGAACAGATCATCAATCCGAGGTAAAGGATATTTATTTTTAATAGTAAGATCGTTAAGCTTGCGATAATCAACGCAGAGCCTAAGAGTACCATCGGATTTCTTTATAAAATTAGCCGAAGCTCCCCAAGGCGAGGAACTAGAGCGAATAAATTGCTTCGTCTCCAATTCTGATAATTGTTTGCGCATCTCTTCATTTTCCTTATTGGACATGCGATAAGGAGGACGAGTAATAGGTTGAGCTTCAGAGGTAAGAATAATTCTGAACTCAATTGCTCGCTTAGGTGGTAAACCTAAAACGGGCTCGAATATGTCGGAAAATTCACGGACAACGTGAATTCGAGAAATGACGTCTTCCTCATCATCATCATCGTCGTCTCGAGGATTTAAAGAATATAAAGATGCAGTAAAAGAAGAATCCGAATCTTTAAGAATAATAGAAATCGGATTTGCATATTGCGGATGTCGGAGATAAATAGTTCGCTCAAGACATAGGATATGAGCTTCATAACGGTTAAGCCAGTCCATACACAATATCATTCCAAAGCCTAAGTAACGCATAACATGCAAATCGGCTAGGAAAGAAAAATCGCATAAAATAATCTCCACATCTTTACAAAGCAAACTAAGAGTTGCGGATCCACCAACATGATTCGCAATTTTTAAAGAAGTCATTAATGCAGTAACACTTAAAGAAAAAGTGTCTACCAGTTCCTTTGATATAAAAGAATGGGATGCACCCGTATCAAAGAGAACTCTAATAGGTTGATCATGAAATAAAATAATACCATCAAGAATGGAGTGAGAAATACCTTGGCCACGAGATGTGTTGCCAGGGGCTTGAGCCACATTCAACTTTCCCTCCTTTTTGCCTTCACGTTTGAGGCATTGATGTATGTAATGATCCGGGCTCTTACAATAGCGACAAGATTTGGGCTTAGAGCACTTATTCGCAAAATGATCCCCAGATCCACAGTTGAAGCATCTCGCACCACTAGGAGAAGGAGACTTTGCCGCAGGGGTTGCATGCTTACCCTTTTTGTTGGGATAAGGCCCTTTGAATTTACTGGGCCTCTTTTTGTTGTTGAAGTTGGGTTTGGAAGCTACTACCTCCACATCACTTTCTTTATCAGCCTCTTCCAAACGAAGAGCGATATCTATAAGTTGGTCGAAAGGAACTTCTAACTTTAGAAGTAATGGCTTCTTGAGGCTTTTGTTAAAGCCATAAATGAACCTCTGGTTCTTCTTCAATGGGGTGTTGATGTATTCAACCCCATATTTGGAAAGCGACTCAAAGGCGGCGACATAATCAGTCACAGAGGACTCACCTTAAACAAGGTCTATAAAGCGTCAAGCCAGAGTTTCCTTCTCTGCTTCTGGTACAAATTTTAACTCGAAGCGTGTCCGGAATTGCTCCCAGGTAAGGTCCGCTTCGTTGACTTCAGAAATAAGAAGTTCATACCAGTCCAATTCTCTCTCTTGGAGCATACTAGAAGCCACCTGAACGCGTTGAAGATCGACAAGATTCATGCGAATAAAGATTCGATCGCAGGTCCTCAACCAAGCCTGGACCTCGATGATAGTTTCAGAACCTTTAAATGGCTTCCCACCCAAGTTGGTGTAATCATTGCACAAACGTGCAAGCCCAGATTTAGGGTGAGTAGGTTCCGGATTAGAACCAGCTGCTTGAGCATTCGTGACAAGGTCAAGAAGTTGCTGTGTAGTCATAAAAACTCCATCTTGGGGTAGAGCACTAGATGGTCCAGCTCTGGGACGACCAGGTCTAACCATTTCTCTTTCTTAAGAAAGAAAAAAAGAGAAAGAAGAAGATTATTCACTAATGAATATCAAGCAATCTTGCTAGATACAACAAGGAATCATAAAGTATATAGGATGAATCGGTACGACGACTCGAATTAATCCTAAGACATAACTCCTAAGGTGGACTTAGGACGATGATTCTTGTTAAGTTATCCTACATTGTTCCGAAGTTTGGCTTTGATACCAAGCTGTGATGCCCTACCTCCATACCCACGCTAGCCAAGAACACTACGGTGTAGTGCTGTCAACTAGCATGGAGAATAAGGTTGTTGAGGAGAGACCATCCATGTGATTACTTAACACACGGTGGCTATAAATAATCTTCGGAAACAAACATAGAAATAAGCATAACACAAATCAATCACAGACATCCATATCACAGAGGCGGAAGAAGATATGAATATATAACTAACACATGAAAGTGTACATCAGAGTAGTGGTCAAAAATAACCACAATAATACAAAAGAATAGCAACACGTGCTACACAAAAGAATACAACTATGAGTCTATGTCTCAAGTGTACACAACAAAAACTGCTAATCTAAATAGTTAGCCAAAAGTCAGAGTAGCAAATCCGGGGAAGAAGTCAAGCAGGAGCACTTGTAACATCTCGGTCTGACCCGAGTATTATTTAAGAAAATAATAAACGAATCAGTTTAGCAATTAATATCAGATGACATGGTATAAAATAAAAGATATGGCATAAACATAAAATATCCATACTGACATACTACTATAAGTATGAAAATGATGATCAACAGAAGATCAATAATAAGAGATAAATCGATATCACAAGAATCTTTTCAAAGTTCCAAAGAGGGCATCATACCCTAAACTTGTACTCATAACAAGTCAATGACATAAATTCCAGAAATCAACACAAGAAATCTAGAAATCACAGAAAAAGGGAAAGAGGCCTATCACATGACGGTCCAAAGACCATGGGGAGCTACCCCATATGGGTGAGTCGGAATCACCCAGATGAGGTCTAGGCTAACCAAAAAGCAAAAAGGTATGTGTGAGTGGAGTCACACAAATGGTGTCTAGCCTAACCTCGCAACAAAAAGGTATGTGTGAGTGGAATCACACAAATGGTGTCTAGACTAACCTTGTGGACAAAGAGATATGTGTGAGTCGGAATCACACCCATGAGGTCTAGTCTAACCTTGCAAACAAAGAGACATCGCACTATTGCTAGTCTAAATCATAAAATGATCGTCATGATCAACGAGAAGTGTCAATTACACTAAGCTAGTAAATATAAAAGTTTATCTTCGTGTCCCATAACCACTTGCTTAACTTAAATATTTACGAAGAAACTGTAAATCTTCACTAGACAATTGGCACAAGAGGTTCAATCGAACAAGTCCAAGAATTAACCGACGAAGTGAACACAAGCGTTTCATACCACTTGTTTTACTAAGCCGTTTAATCAGATTTCTCATCTGAGTGAGGTAAGGTTTGTATATACTAGTAGATTGGAAAACGGTTTAAGAAAAGAGCTTTGTTATTGAAAATAGAGTTGAAATCATTTTGTTGAAAGAGTTTTGATATTTACTACTAGTATTGAAACCTTCATATTTCAATAGTTGTTATCCCGCCTTTTTAGCAAGGCCGTGATACCATAAAATCGACCGAGAAGCCAAAGATAGTTTGTCTCGAAGAATGGTCAACTCAGCATCTCAACGGAGCCAGTTCTGTTGAATGTTTTCAGATAATCCCCTACGGAGGGGGGGTCCGGGGGGGTGGCAATTCCCCAAGGTGGTGGTGCGGGGGCATCGCCCCCGCTACGGGGTTCGACCTAGTGAAGACCTTAGGGAGGATAGGATCGAGCGACCTAAAGGTTGAGACCTAGGGTACACGCGACCTAAGGGAAACTCGCGACCTAACATGGCCGAGCTAAGGTGAGGTGCGACTCAACCAGGTAAGCGACCTAAGGGAGACGAGTGACCTAAGGAACTTGCGACCTAACAGTAGCATATGCCAAGCGACCTAACGTTTTAAGGCCGAACGACCTAATTAAACTAGCGACCTAAAAATGACAAGGCCAAGCGAGTTAAGGGGATTGTGCGACCTAGGGTACACGCGACCTAAGGGAAACTCGCGACCTAACATGGCCGAGCTAAGGTGAGGTGCGATTCAACCAGGTAAGCGACCTAAGGGAGACGAGCGACCTAAGGAACTCGCGACCTAACAATAGCACAGGCCAAGCGACCTAATGTTTTAACACGCGAGCGACCTAAGGATTTTAACACACGAGCGACCTAAAGATTTTAACACGCGAGCGACCTAAGGGTTTTAACACGCGAGCGACCTAAGGGTTTAACAAGCGAGCGACCTAAGGGTTTAACACGCGAGCGACCTAAGGGTTTAACACGCGAGCGACCTAAGGGTTTTAACACGCGAGCGACCTAGAGGCAACGACCTAACTTCGAACGAGCTAAGGCCAGAACGAGCCAAATAAAGGTGAGACTTTTCCTAGGCGAACGACCTAAAGGTCCAGAAACGACCTAACTGCAGTTTTTCGCCTAAAACACCAAAAATTGGAGTTTTTCACCAATCCAATCCAAACCAAATGCAAATGTACATGCTAAAGTGATGGGGAATCATTCCCAACAGTCCAATATAGTTATAGACTAGAATTGTGAGATAAAAATCCCACCTTTGCACAAATTCAATGAAGAAGAAGCTTGAAGTCAATAGAGAAGCTACTACAAGCTTGAATCCAATGTCTTTACTTTGATTTTGGAGTTGGACGTTGAATTTGCTAATGAACTTGGGCTTGGAATTTTAATTTCCCTTTCCACTCACCATTAATGCTAAAAGTAGAGTTAGGTAGGAATTTATGACGAGATGAGGAGAAGGGGTTGGAACTTAGCTTTAATAGCTAAACCAACCCAAAGTCCAAAGCGGGAAAAGTTAGTGAAATTCCACTAACCCCAAACATATCAAAGTTTATACTTAAAAAGATTGTAAATGGCATTTCGAACTCAATGGAAGTTGTCTCGGGTCCTAGTTTGACCGTTTGCAAAAAGTAGCTTTTCGGACCAATATCAGATTAACGAAAGAATATTTAAATATAAAATCGATAAATATGCGGGTTGTTACATAGGATATTATTTATAATTTGGGAATTTAATGGAATTAAGGATTTATATTGGAATTTAAAATTTTACCTTCTTTAAATTTGACATCTAAACTTGTTGGAATTTTTGTAAATGATTAAGAATTTTTAAAAGTAATAAAATGGGTCAATTGTTGAATCTAAATATAAAATTGGATTTTATTTACTTATTTTAAATTTATTTAATTAATATAAAAAATAGCCATTTTGGTCACGGACTCGGATTTCGACGAAAACAGTTTCATCGGATCCGAAACAGTAAATTATTGTAGGGTTTCAAGTTTCGTAGCGATCAGACTTGTCGTTTGATCGTACGAACGCGAAACGCCTTGAAATTGATTTAATTGAAATCAATTTGAAATCAATTTGAAAATAATGTTTTCATCATAACTTATTCATACGATGGAATTTGGATGTGAAACTTTTTTCATCGCGTTAAGAATATTTTAAAATACCTATTTAGATATATGGGTTTACCCAATTTCGTTCCGGGGTCAGAGCGGGCTTTTTGGGCCACGTTAGAGTTAGCACGTTTGTTTATCCTATTCATCTATTCAAATCTCTAACCTACCTATATAAACCTAGTTATAAAGCCTAGCCTCCATCTATTATTTTTTGGCTGTGCATTCATTTTCATCAACTCCTCTTCTTCAATGGCAACAAACAATTATAGATCCAATTTCAAATACAAATCAAATGAAAAATTCAAGTTCTCAGAAAAATTCCGAAAAAATTTATGCTGAAGACCTCAATGAGAGTAATCTTCTAGCGCAGTTCGTTTTTCGTATCAATTCACCGTTTACCCAAATATCGCGAATCATTCTCGGCCGTTCGTGTGGAATTTTGGGCGATCCAACGGCGGATCGTCAACGGTTCGACGATCAGATAGTACTGCTGCGAAGATGGCGTCAAAAGGTCATTAGGGTGGTGTTCGTTTGTGCCGTAGGTCAAGAAGGTGGCCGAGGTTTGCCTGGGAAGGGGCGGCGGTCGCACGGCCTAAGGAGGCGTCGGACTTTGAGGCGTAGGGTCAGTCTGGGCGGCTCGGCGATGGGAACATGGTGGTGAGATCTGATCGAAGCAATGGTCTTTGGAGCGTCCGTGAAAAATTTGAGAAGGAGCGATGCATGGAGGCTAGGGTTCTTCGTCCCTGTAGGTTTCGAACGCGCGTATGCTGGAAGAAGATTGTAGCCGACGTTGCAATGGGTTGTGGGGGTGAGTTGCTTTATTTTTGTTTATTTGATTTCAAATTTGTTCAAACGCCAATAACTTTCTCATACGACCTCCGATTTACGCGAGATTTTTTTTGTTAGGATCGTAATTAAATTCTAGATCTTTTGACGCTGGTTTGGACAGGTTTGGAGACGGTCAAAATTTTGGGTTTAAATCGGATTTAAATTCGATTTAAATTCAAAAGGTGAGTGTTTTAACCTACTCACAACTTCTAAAATTTCTTATTTTTGTTAAATTGATTTTTGATGTGTTTAAAATTTTATTTATAGCTGTTTGGTATGTATTTCATCAATTTCTCAGTTAAATTGCATTCATTTAATTGACGCGTTATTTAATTCATTATTGCATATTAACTGCCAGTTAAATTATATTTATTTTGCATGTAAACTGCCAATTAACAGTTATTAAATTTATTTGAGTATAAACTGAAGTTGATACCAATTATTTATCACCTGTTATATATTGATGTTTGTTTAAATTGGATGATGATTATAATTAATGATTGATGATTGATGATTGATGTTTGGTGAATGGATGATGTGTACTATATTTTAAAATCTGCAAGTTATCATGTATTTCATTCATTCGGGATTGCAGTTTGAAATGATATACAACCGCATTTTTTTTAAATTGCGGATAGAAATGATAAATATGCGTATCACTTGACCATAGGATAGAAAATTATATACAGGCACCGCGGTATGTATATATATATATATATATTATTTTGAAATGATTTTTATGGTTTGGATATGATACGGTTTATTAAATATTAAATTGGGATATGATACAAATATATTTTATATATATACATACAAAGTCAAATTGTTGAATTTAAGCTATGCATAAATCTGCTAAATAAAATGAATAAGTTGAAAAATGGCATTTGATAATTTATATTATACGATTTAGTATGAGTTTAAGTTCTTGTATATATATAGAGTTATAAATGATTCAAATAAATTAAGATTGAAAGATAAATTGGAGATTTAATTGGAATTGAGCTTATTTGAAAATTTAACTCCATAAGTTGATGTAAACTTATTAAAATTGGAAATTTTAAGGTATGATATTATAACTAGATTTAATAAATAATTCTAGTATAAATAAATGAAAGGAAATTTTAGTGATAATAAATTTAGTTTATTCTAAATGGTTATGGATTTATCATATAAACCTTTCAAACTCAATAATAGGAAAATGAATTATTGTTTTGAAATTTCCAACCTTAGTCTTGAAATTCATTAAATTCTCGAAGTTTTGAAATATTGAAATCGAAGTGTTTTATTTAAACTAAAAGTGAATCTAAAAGTTATGGGTTTAGATTGAATTTAAAGTGAATAAAAAAAAGTGAAGGTGTGGAAATTATTTACTTTTAAAGAAATATTAAATTCAACTGTTTTATTTTTATATACTGTTGAATATCCAAACCACTTAAGTATTAGAAGTTATGGTTTTAAAGCTATGAATTTCGAAGTATTATGTTTTGAAAGCTATAATTCAAATATTTGGTTTCGAGATATTATAAATTTTAAAAGTGGCATGATTTTGGAAAGAAATATATTAGAAATAAAATGATATCATATTATTTGGGTTTTAAAAGGAGATGATATCGTATTTATGGGTTTTAAAATGGATAATTATATTTTGGTTTTGAAAAAATAATTATTTTTAAAATGACCGCGGTGTTATAATAATGTTTGGTTGTTGAAGAGACCGGGATCGGAAGTTGTCATACTCTCTGCCCACCTCGAAAACCACTTTAACAACCGCGTACGCGGTGGAGATTCTAGAATGAAGTAGGATGGTGATTGCGTTTCCTTTAAGGTAAATACATGGACCCGACTTCTGTGAGTTGGCATAAGGTGGCTAAAACAGGAGCGATTGACGGGTTAATGAGGTAGCACCTCTGATCGGACACTTCCCTTCGATACTATACTCTGATTTTGGCTTGATTCGGTGGCCCCCTTCATTTTTGATTTCTTTGATGTGGGGAGTTTGTTCGAGGTGGGCGGCAGCTGCGCGCTGCGCGTTTCCATCGGCCCGGAAGCGTAATTGGTATATCTACCCTGGCATTGCCTAGATGTGCCGTGTCACCTACCACACCGAGCCTTTACTACGAGTTTCTATTTGTGTCGTACCTATGGAGTGTCTTCTCGTAGTCTCCCGGTCAGGAGATATGCAGGCACTGTATAGACTATTGGCATTATTTGTGTTAAGGGCTATATGGGTAACCCCTTAACGCTATTAAAAAGTAAGTTTATTTTACAATTAGACACTATTATAATAGCGAAATATACTACATAGTAAATAGTTTAACGGATCCTTAGGAGATGTAAATCCCGAGCATCTCTTGAGTTATTGCACTCATATTTATTTCTGCTGATTTAACTTACATAAGATCTTTTAGTTCTGACTCGAGTGTTTTGTCTTTTCAATTCGCTCAGGTCAGTCCGAGCGTTTCAGGATCGAAGACTTTAGCTCTGGAGGACGAAGACGGAGATTTCTATTATTATTATATATTCCACTACACTCATATTGTTCCGCTGCATTGTTATATGGTATGTGTACTATGATATGTATTGTATAGATAAAATCAAAGGTTTTGTATAACAGCTTCGTGAATTGTATATTTTGATTTTTATATTTTATCCTTCCGCTGTGAGATTCTATTTAGTTTTCTTTCTTCTCTTTCTTTTCTTATTTATCCCATAACAATCCGCCCTTACGTATGGTTTGAATCGGCATGTGTGTCGATTTGAAGCGTGTGAAAAGGCGGGATGTTGCAGGTGGCCATGGCAATAGTGAGGAGGCCATGCAATTAGAAGAATGAAACAAGACAAAAGTATGGAAAAAATGGAAGAAAAAGTGCAAAAAGAGGAGGCCATTACCTAATTTTTTCTCCTAGCCGTGAACGAATGAGAAGTGGATTTTTTTTTAGTGAATGAAGACTGGAATACATGGCCAAACAACGTAATATATAGCCAAAAGAAGTAAACGCTAATAAATAAATAAAAACTGCCAAAGAGTAAATGATGAAACGGTAAAAGAAACGACTTACGTTTCAAAAGCTTTTAAAACCTTTGGTATTTCCTTATTTATTCATATAAGTTTGCATTACTGAAAATAATAATGATTTCCGTCACAAATTAGAAAATATAACAAAATATAAGATATATATAAATATTTATTCATGATATAAGGTTAAAATAAGAAAATAGCACAAGATTGTAAACTAGTCTAGAAAAATGGAAAATAAACAGAATGAACTTTGGAAAATTTATATGGACTTGTAAAAATATTTATAAAAAAGATAACAACATAAAATTAAAGATGCATTCACAAATAAATATATAAATTTAAATTTATATATAATTTAAATAAAGAAAATAGCAGAAAAATGGAAACTAGGCTTAAAATTTGGAACTAAATTCAATAAGCTTTGGAAAAAATTCAAACATCACTTTAAAAATATTAAAAGACAAAATATAATTAAAATAAAATATTAACACATAAAAAAAATTAAATTTAAAGAAAATAGGAAAAAATGTAAAGAAATTGCTTAAAAATCCAAAACGGTGTCCAGAAATTACAAATAAATCACCATTGACTTTGGAAAATTGTTTACTTTATTTTAAAATTATTATAATACAAAAATATACATACAATAACATATTGGCCCAGATTAAAATGAAATATGACAAAAATATAATTTATACAATTTAAAAATAACAAAATTGCAGAATAAACAAATTGCACTAAATATTGAAATATACATAACTTTCACAGTTTAACTCCGTTTTCAACGAAACGAAAAGCAGTGTTCAATTTATTACATATATTTTCATAATAAAAGATGAAATTTAAGATTTAAAATGATTTTAATTTTAATTTTAAAAGTCAAAGTTCAAACAGTTTGAGTAGAAATTCACTTTTTAGTAAAATGTCCAATTTATACTATTTTGAACTATATATCAGCATTTATATTTAAAATGAAATATTTGAAATAAAAATAAATTTAAAATAACTAAAATAAATAAAGTCAAATTTAAAATATATAGGCAAAAATCTAGGGTTGTTACACTCTCCCCCACTCAAAACTTTTCGTCCTCGAAAAGGAATGAGGTACGGAAAAGCACAGAAAAAGATAGAGTGAAATAGGATTAAGATAAGATGACAAGAAGATTGAAATTATATCTGATAACTGTTGTTTTAGGTAAGTTTAACAAGGTGGATATGATCTTTCTAAGATTCTCCAAAAATAAGAACACAAGCACGAAAAAGGTGGATTCCAAATGATTACCAAAGATTATCAAAGATTATAGAAAGATTTCTAAACGGAAAGATTATAGAAAGATGCCCATACCAGTCTGTAGGAAGATAAGGATAATAAGGACAACAAAAAGATAGTTTGAAAAACAAAATAAGGAAATAAATCTGAAAGCATGGAAATTTCAACTTAAATAGAGAATAAATCTTTACACAAGTAAATAAATGTTAACTATACCAAATTCATTATCTTATTATCCAATCATCTTAAATTAACAATTTTTAAAACCATGGGTTTGAAAAATAATCATTTATTACACTCACAATGTATTTAATAAATTTAATTCTTCTTTATTCCCAATTAAAATTAAATTTATTCCTCTCAATATATTTATCACTTATGTTAAATTTCTTTTATACTTAGTTCTTTTAACATTATTTTATTGTAAGTTATTCAATTACCCTTTATTATATTTACCTTTGTTAATCATTTATAATTAAAATTTAAGTGTATAACATTTATTATAACCACTCAGATTTTATTTATAAAATCTTTTTATATTGTATATTATCCAATTACGTTGTTAACTTCTGAAATTAAGGTAAGTTATATTTGAATGCAATTGTATTATACAAATAAAACTTTCCAATTAAATCATTTCATCCTTGAATATTCATCCAAAATTTTGATTTTCTTTTTATAATTGAATTTAAGAATTAAATTTTCGATTTCTTCAAACCATTTAGAGATAAATAAATGTATGTACATAAATTATCAAATCAAAATTTAAATCATATGTCTATATATATTATAAATCAAGTCATATTTTAGAAATTCAAATCAATTTGATTTCCCAAAACAAAGCTGTAGCAAGATTACAGGGCGGTCTCTTCATTTCGAAACTCGAAAATGAATG
This sequence comes from Allium cepa, assembly GCA_030765085.1. NCBI lineage: Eukaryota > Viridiplantae > Streptophyta > Magnoliopsida > Asparagales > Amaryllidaceae > Allium > Allium cepa. Next base: position 836,556,692 of record CM060941.1, read on the forward strand.
TTGATGATGCCGCGGTCATCACCGAAGTTATTTTCCAGCGACAAAGAGAAGAGCACTATTTTTTTTAAACTTTTAAAATTCTTTGAAAACAAATTTCTATTCAAAAATACTTTAAATAATATAACCTTTTAAAACATTAAACAATGTTTGAAACCATCGGAAATTAACTTCTTAAATTTCTTGTTCTAAATTCATTTCAGTTCCCAAATCAATTTATAAACAACTATTTATAAATTCATTTATAGAACAATAAATGATAAATCAAATATTATCACTTCAAATAATCAATTTAAATCAGTTTGTTAAGTTCCATAAATTTACTTATATATCAAACTTTATTTCATTAACCAAATTTTAAAATAATATTGTGTCAGTTTGTTCTGTCAATATGTTTTGGAAATCGTATCGATAGCGTTGATCAGACGAATCGATCGAAAACCCAAATCAAACATCAACAACTCAAACGACACAATATATAAAACAAAACATAGATATACAAGTACAATTCAAAATGTTTGGAAGAATAGATTGGAAACAAAAGACAGGGTGATTAAATAACAGAGTAGGGGGTGGATAAGGTTAAATAATCGCGGGCAACCTTAACCGGGTCAACCGTGACTTAAAGAATAAGATCATTGTGGATTTTTCTGGGGGTAAATCTACATTAAATCTCAAGAGTTAGAGGTTGGGATAACAAAAGATATTAGCATCTAAACCAAGGATAGATATAAATCTCTGGTGAATCGATGCTAGTTGTAAAGGAGTTTCACCCTTTTACAATTTAATTTTTTGAGATTGGCGGGATTGCCAACTCATTATAAAGATCATTCGAAGCGGATTTATGGGATACTCTAGAATCAAAAGAAGATGAATAGTGAAGGACACGAATGGATTTTGGAACCGCAGGGAACGTTCCAAAATTCAAAGGAATCGAGTCAAAAAGGAAGAGATTCAAACTCGAATGAAAGTGATACTGTAAATACATTCACTCCATATGCAAAGTTTTTCCTAGAGCTACCAATGCTCTGATACCAATTGTAACGACCCGATATTTTCAACCATTCGCATCCATTATAAGTTTATACGTAGACGCTCATGCCGGAATTGAATTGCTCAAAATACCGTGTTGTAAATAAAAATTTGGCAAATCAGAATATACAGTAAATAAAAAATCACAGATCACAGACACAGAGAAATAATAATGCAGCGGAAGTAAAAGAAATAGTAGTTCATGAAGCTACTATATAAAAATATCAGAGTTGCATAAAATACAACAGAAGAAATAAAGTACAAAGGAAGTCTCACTACATAGAAGTCTACTAATACAAGAGCTGAAAGGAACAACAGACCGCAAAAGATAAAACTTGACAAGTAGATAATCTCCAGCGATTTCAATCTCCAGAAAGTGCAAATCCAAATCTGTGAATACTCAGGCTGACCCGAGCATAAATAAAAATACAAACACTCGAGTCAGGACATACATACTTATACAATGTGAACCAACTCAAGTGAACTGTAGTAAAAGTACATGTAACTTAGAAGATGCTTGGGACCACCCATCCTCTAAGGATCCGTTAAAATATTTACTACATAGTATATTGCGCTATTACAATAGTGTTTATTTATAAAATAAACTTACTTTTTAATAGCGTTAAGGGGTTATCCATGTAGCCCTTAACACAGATAATGCCAATAGTCTATACAGTACCGTAATACCTCCTGATCGGGAGGCTACCAGAGGATACTCCATAGGTACGACACAAATAGAAACTCGTACAAGGCACGATAGGGTAGGTGACACGGCGCAACTAGGCAATGTCAGGGTAGATATACCAATTACGCTTCCGAGTCTATGGTAACGCGTAGCGCGCAGCTACCGCCCAACTCGAGCCACACCCCCAAATAAAATCAAAAGTGGCCACCAAATCAATCCAAAGTCGAAGTATAATATCGAAGGGATGTGTCCGATCAAAGGTGCTACCTTATTAACCCGTCGATCGCTCCTGTTTTAGCCACCTTATGCCAACTCACGGGAGTCGGGTCCACGCATTTACCTTAAAGGAAATTCCACCACCATCCTACTTCATTCTGGAATCTCCACCATGTACACGGTTGTCAAAGTGGTTTTCGGTATCGACAGAGAGTATGCCAGATATCCGATCGTGGTCTCTTTGCCAACCAATCGTTATTATAACCCGTGGTTATAACTTTTAAAACAATATTTTATACTTCAAAATACAATATCCTTTTCAATCCAAATCTTTATCAAAATAAAGTTAAATCATTTCCAATACCATTTCAATATATCGATATACCATATCATTCAAATTCAAATATTTATCAAAATAAATATCAAGTCATTTCTAACCATTTTTAATACATAAATATCATATCTTTCAAACTTCATTTTTGAATCATTTTAATTTCAAAATATCATAACTTTCAAAAACTTTATTTCAAACATTTAATATATATCGAAATATCATATCTTCTCAAAACTTCATTTCAAATCATCTTTAAAAAAATTTATATTCCATCAATTTAATTCTATTAAAATCGTTTTAAAAGTGTAATTATTACACTTTCAAATCAAGTATTCAAATTTCAAAGTTTCAAGTCATTCTGAGCTCATTTACTAAGTCAAAAATCATATTTATTAAAATTTCAGCCTTTCGGAGCATTTAGAAAAAGTTGTTATAAGTTATACTTGAAAACATTTTAATTCAGCAAAGACAACTCTTAAAAACTACTGTTAAAACTCAGTTTTAGTTAAATTATAGTTTAAAACAGCAAAGACAGCATTTGCAGAAATGCTGCAGTAGCTCAGATTTCAAAACAAGGTTTAAATTTGATTTCAGCAAAAAACTACAGACCACTATAGCATTTCCAGAGAATGCTACAATAGACCTGAGTCCAATATTATCCTATAAGTTCAATTACAGCAACTACAGCATTTCAGAAATGCTGCAATAGCTCTTTTTACACAATTTTAGTTCAATTTAGAAAACTATAGCATTTCTGAATGCTACTAAAAGTTAATTCCAGGTTTTAGTGTATTTCCAGCCAATAATAAACTTCAATTTAAAACCAATAAACATTTTTGAAATCATATTTTAACCTTTAAAATGCTCATTAACATATCATTTAACATATTATTTTTATACAATAAATTTCTTATACTTACATCCAATTTTCAACAATTTACCAAATAAATTCAAGTGTAAAAGTTTCCAATTCTTCATATTTTTAAATAAGCAACTTAACACTTATCTTTCCTCCATTTCTCAAACAAACTAATTATTTTTTAATTAACTTAAACCTTTAACTAAAAACCAATTTCACATTTCCAAGTCAAGTTATACTTTTAAAAGATCACTTTTAAACATTCATTTATTTAACCACTTAAATTCATAGAAAAATCAATAATACTTTAATAAATCACTTAAATTCCAAATTTAATCAAATTATCATATTTACCATTTTCCAATAAAATTAAATTTCCATTTAATCATATAACCTAAATATCGTTTTTAACCAAAATTTCAAATTTCCAAACTTAAGTTATATTTAATAATCTCATTTAACCATTCATTAATTACATTTTTAACTCATAGAAAAGTCATAATTTCTTTATTTTAAACATTTAAAAACCTACTTAAATCAAATTTCATAAATTTATATTTTAAAATACTTAAAGTAATCGAAAATACTTTATAAAATAACCACGGGTCTGCATATAATTTTCTAACCTAGGTATGGGTATGGGTATGGGTATGGAAAAGGTGCGGCTACAAGGCTAAACAAGTAGAGGAAGTTACACTTAGGGTTGGTGAAGGGTTTAAGGCAAAATAGCATGTTTTTGGTCAACAAAAGGGCTCGGCCATGGAGTGATTTGGCTTGGCCATTCAAGTTCAGATTTGGAATGATGTTGGAGTGGTGTGTGGTGGTCTGGTCAGAGGTGGTGGTGGTGGAAAATGAAGTGGTGAAGCAACAAGGCTCAAACTAGCATGTTTTTTCATGGCATAGGTTTGATTTTGAGGGTTTTTGTCACCATGGTTGGCTCGGATATGGTCATGACCTAGAGTGTAGGTGGTCATGATGGCAGGGAATAGATGTAGAGAGTGATGGCCACGGCAATAGTGAGGAGGCCATGCAATTAGAAGAAAGAAAAAAGACAAAAGTATGGAAAAAAAATTGGAAGAAAAAGTGCAAAAAGAGAAGGCCATTACCCAATTTTTTCTCCTAACCGTGAATGAATGAGAAGTGGAATTTTTTTTAGTGAATGAATACTGGAATACATGGCCAAACAAAGTAATATACAGCCAAAAAAAGTAAAGGCTAATAAATAAATAAAAACTGCCAAAGAGTAAATGAGGAAACGGTAAAAGAAACGACTTATGTTTCAAAAGCTTTTAAAACCTTTGGTAATTCCTTTATTTATTCATATAAGTTTACATTACTGAAAATAATAATGATTTCAGTCACAAATTCGAAAATATAACAAAATATAAGATATATATAAATATTTATTAATGAATAAGGTTAAAATAAGAAAATAGCACAAGATTACAAACTAGTCTAGAAAAATAGAAAATAAACAGAATGAACTTTGGAAAATTTATATGGACTTGTAAAAATATTTATAACAAAGATGACAGCATAAAATTAAATACGCATTCACAAATAAATATATAAATTAAAATTTAAATATAATTTAAATAAAGAAAATAGCAGAAAAATGGAAACTAGGCTTAAAATTTGGAACTAAATTCAATAAGCTTTGGAAAAGTTCAAACATCACTTTAAAAATATTAGAAGACAAAATATACTTAAAATAAAATATTAACACATAAAAAAAATTAAATTTAAAGAAAATAGGAAAAGATTTAAAGAAATTGCTTAAAAATCCAAAACGGTGTCCAGAAATTACAAACAAATCACCATTGACGTTGGAAAATTGTTTACTTTATTTTAAAATTATTATAATACAAAAATATACATACAATAACATATTGACCCAGATTAAAATGAAATAAGACAAAAATATAATTTGTACAATATAAAAATAACAAAATTGTAGAATAAACAAATTGCACTCAATATTGAAATATACATAACTTTCACAGTTTAACTCCGTTTTCAACGAAACGAAAAGAAGTGTTCAAGTTATTACATCTATTTACATAATAAAAGATAAAATTTAAGATTTAAAATGATTTTAATTTCAATTTTAAAAGTCAAAGTTCAAACAGTTTGAGTAGAAATTCACCTTTTTAGCAAAATGTCCAATTTATACTATCTTGAACTATAGATCAGCATTTATATTTAAAATGAAATATTTGAAATAAAAATAAATTTAAAATAATTAAAATAAAATAAAGTCAAATTTAAAATATATAGGCCAAAATCTAGGGTTGTTACAGCTATGATTTTGGGAAAAGGATATATTTGAAATAAAAATGAAATTACATTGATTTGGGTTTTAATAAAAATGATATCTTATTGATTTGGTTTTTAAATGAAGATGATATCGTATTTATATGGTTTTGAAATGAATATTATATCCTGGTTTTGAAGTATAATATTTTTGAAATGACCTCGGTGTTATAATAATGTTTGGTTGTTGAAGAGACCGGGATCGAAAGTTGTCATACTCTCCGCCAACTCCGAAAACCACTTTAAAAACCGTGTATGCGGTGGAGATTCCAGAATGAAGTAGGATGGTGACGACGTTCTATTAAGGTATATATGTGGACCGACTCCCGTGAGTTGGCATAAGGTGGTTAAAATAGGAGAGATTCTTAGGCCAAAGAGGTAGCCCTCTTATCGGAGACATCCCTTCGATATTCTACTATGACTTTTGGATTGATTCGGTGGCCACTTTTGTTTTTTTTATTTGGGGGTGTGGCTTGAGGTGGGCGGTACCTGCGCGCTACGCGTTACCACCAGCCCAGATAGCAATTGGTATATCTACCCTAGCATTGCCTAGTTGTGCCGTGTCACCTACCCTATCGCGCCTTGTACGAATTTGGTTTTCTCCCGTAGCCCGTGTGGTATCCTCTAGTGGCTTCCCGATCAGGAGGGACTATGATATTGGATGGACTACTGGGACTATTACATGTTAAGGGGAATATTGGGTCACTCCATAACGCTATTTAAAAGTATGTTTATTTGACTATAGACATTATTATAATAGCGAAATATTACTACATAGTAAATAGTTTAACAGATCCTTAGGAGATGTGAATCCCGAGCATCTTTTGAGTTACTACACTCATGTTAGACACCGGATAGGAGATAGAAAATCCCTCAAACATCTCTGACACCGTTATATTATTTACCGTTGATTTAACTTACATAAGATCTTTTAGCTCTGACTTGAGTGTTTTGTCTTTTCAATTCGCTCGGGTTAGCCTGAGCATTTCAGGAATTGAAGGCCTTATTCCTGGAGGACGAAGACAAAGATTGTATTATTACTATTATTTACTATAGTGTTCCACCGCATCACATTGTTCCGCTGCATTGATATTATTCTTTGGTATGTATAACTCTGATATATATTTTATAAGAATAATAGAATATTTTGTAAACAGATTCATGAGCTATATATTTGATTACTATATCTTATCGTTCCGCTGCAAGATTCTATTTTGATTTTTTTCTTTCTCTATTTTTTCTTATTTACCCCATAATAATCCACCCTTCTGTATGATTTAAGTCTGACGTGTGTGGTTTATCGTCGATTTAAAGCGTGCAAACAGGCGAGATGTTACAATAATCCAAAAGAGTCAATAATTATATAAAGTGAAATGTTTAACTTGTTTCAACCACTAAAAACCAAATCAATATGAACAACAATTTCTTGCAATCACAACATACAACCACCATATGAAGCCAATAAAATCAACCATCCATAGCAAACAAACAAATAGTTGTTCGGGTTTAAAACTTTAAATCGTACGGAATAAACAATAACTACTAAGTGCACCGTTTACTCAACAGTCTTCGATGATACCAAATAGATTATTTATACATCCAAACAAATTTAAAGTATCCTTACCCAAACAACTATAGACAAAAAAAAACAACAAATCCAAACAATAAATTAAGTTCATTCTTATTAATTTCATTTATTACATTTGTTGTTTGATTTCCCTTTTTATCCATATACTGATTTATCTTTTATTTTACATTCACTTCTTACAACTTTTTACTTCTGTTCATTGGTTCGATGTTTATTTCATTTATTTTCATTTATTACTCACAAATCTTATTTCATTTATTAATGCCATCATTTATTAATTATTACATAATTTCATTTATTAATATTCATTTATTCATATTATTCATGTTTAATTCAATTTCTTCATATTAATTCATTTACTAAGGTTTTAATCATTCATTTATAATACTTTCCTTTCTATTATATTTTATTAGAAGCAATTTCAGTTATACCTAAGTTTACAACACTAGAACAATAAATTCATGTGTATAAAAAAAATCATCAAATACTTTTCACTACTTCCAGTTCATTACTTGTATAACACCCATTACATTTCTTATTAACATTTTAACTTTTTTATAATTGGTAAGTCATATATGTGTTAAAGAATGCAACTGAAAATCATACAAGTTTATCTTATTTCTTTTTAAATTAATTTAATGTTCAATAATTATATCTTTTGTTTTATAAGTTACAATTTCAACTTTCATTTAATCCCATTTATAACTTAGCGTTAAATCTCTTATTTAAATTAGAGGTTCCAATTATAAATTAGCTACAACCCTTTTTACTACAATAATGGAAACTATTAATTAATGAAAACTTAAGAACTAAATATCGGGTTGAATCTCAAATCATTTTAAAATAATAGATAAACGTATTTTATATATCCAACTATATTTAAAAAAATTTAAAATTTATATTTGTTTATCAAAATAACTCTGCAATAAAACTATATAGTGGCCTTCCCACTTTGAAACTCGAAAATAAATGTCGATGATGCGTGCACTCATCAGCGAAATTGTAATATTTATATCAGAAAATACTTCTAAATAATATCATTATTATATTCCAAAATCATTTGAAAGAAATTTCAAAATCCTGGAACTTAAGTCCTATAATTTCCAATTTTCATTTTTTTTCAATCTCATTTCAATTAATATCTATAAATTACATTACCTAACAACCAATATATTACACCCAAATATAACATTTATAAAATTTATTACATCTTATATAGAAAATATAATAGGCAAAATTATTTCATTCACCTATATTCAAAAAAATATTGTGTCGGTCTGTCCTATTAAGTGTTTAGAAATCCCTATTGATGTCATAGCGTCTCATGCATCAACCAGAATTTATAAACCCAAAACGGAATAGATTAACACAATATTAAAACCTTTTTATAATACTAACAAATATGCTCTCTCATATATATACAATCAGTGACTCCCATAGGTTATTACTACCCTATTAACAAAGAGTCAGACCTTACAAAGCTAAGGTTTATCGCTAAACCAAAGCTCTGATACCAGATGTAACATTCTGCCTTTCCACACGATTTAAATCGACGATAAACCACACACGTCAGACTTAAACCATATAGAATGGCAGATTGTTATGGAGTAAATAAGGAAAAGCAGAGATAGACAAAAAAAAAACATCTTGCAGCGGAACGATAAAATATAATAATCAAATATACAGTTCATGATGCTGTTTTACACAATATTTGATTGTACTTTTACAATATATATCAGAGTTACACATACCAGAGAACAATAAATAATGCAGTGGAACAGTATGAATGTAGTGGAATACTATAATAAATAATAATAAATCTTCGTCTTCGTCCTCCAGAGATAAAGGCTTCAAATCCTGAAATGCTCAGGCTGACCCGAGCGAATTGAAAAGACAAAACAGTCGAGTCATAACTAAAAGATCTTATGTAAGTTAAATCAACAGTAAATAATATGAGTGGAACGGCATCATAGATGTTTATGGGATTTGACATCTCCTATCCAGTTTCAACATGAGTGTAGTAACTCAAGAGATGCTCGGGATTCACATCTTCTGAGGATCCGTTAAACTGTTTACTATGTAGTAATATTTCGCTACTATAATAATGTCTAGTAGTAAAATAAACTTACTTTTAAATAGCGTTAAGGCTTTACATTTTCCACCTTAACACGTAATAGTGCCAATAATCTATATAGTACCGTAATTCCTCCTGATCGGGAGGCTACCAGAGGATACTCCATAGGTACAACACAAATAGAAACTCGTACAACGCGCGCTAGGGTAGGTGACATGGCACAACTAGGCAATGCCAAGGTAGATATACCAATTACGCTTCTGGGCCGGTGGTAACGCATAGCCGCAGCTACTGCCCACCTCTAGCCACACCCCCAAATCAAAGAACTCAAAAGTGGCCACCGAATAAATCCAAAAGTCAAAGTATAATATCGAAGGGATGTGTCCGATCAAAGGTGCTACCTCATTAGCCCGTCGATCGCTCTTTTTTTAGCCACCTTATGCCAACTCACGAGAGTTAGGTTCACGTATTTACGTTAAAGGAAACGCCACCACCATCCTACTTCATTCTGGAATCTCCACCGCGTACACGGTTGTTAAAGTGGTTTTCGGAGTTGGCAGAGATTACGACAACTTACGATCCCAGTCTCTTCAACAACCAAACGTTATTATAACACCGCGGTCATTTTAAAATAATTTATACTTCAAAACCAGGATATAATATTTATTTCAAAAACCATATAAATACGATATCATTTCAAATTTAAAAACCAATTCAATATGATATTTCTTTTATTTCAAATCAATATATCATTTTATTTCAAATATATCCCCTTTTTAAAACCATAGCACTTCCAAATTTTATACTTCAAAACCAAACATTTAAAATTTTAACACCTTTAAAACATAATGCTATGAAATTCTTAACTTCGAAACATTTCAATTTCTATAAACACTTCAATTTCGATATATTTCAAGGCTTTAAATATTCCAAAATTTCAAAACTAAATTTGAAAATTTCGATTCAACAACTAAATTTCATATTATTTAGTTTTGAAATATTTTATATAATAAACCCCTTATTATTTAAATAAAACTCAAATTACAAATAATTACATATTGCCTTCAAATCATTGTACTTGAAATAATCATTAAATTCACCTAGACCCAAAAATCAAGTTATAATAATTATACCTTTTAAAATTTCCAATTTGATAAATTTCACATCAACCCTGTTGGTTAAATTCTTAGATAAATTCAATTTCATAAAATCTAAAATTTATCTAAATTTCAAATCAAATTTTATTCGAGTAAAATTATTAAATAATATAACTCACGTTCATTTCATATTTTATCTTCCAAATCTAAATTTATTTAAATCATTTTAAGCTCTATATAAAAATATGATTTAAATACTTAACCATATTTATTTTAATAAATCAAGCTCCATTATTTAACTTATTGTCATTAAACAGATTTATACATAGCTTAAAACATGAATTTAATCATATAAAATATTTTTATATAATATCAAAAAAAGAATCAATATTTATTTAGACCGTATATTTCTATCCAAAACCATAGAAATCATTTTCAAAATATTTACATATATAGACCGACGGTGTTTGTATATAATATTCTATCCTATGGTCAAGTGGTATGGATATTTATCATTTCAATCTGCAATTTCAAATAACAATACGGTTATATATCATTTCAAACTGCGATCCCGAATGAAATAAAGTGCATAACAATTTGGAGTTTATAACGATATAAAATACAACATCCATTCATCCAACATCAATCATCAACCATTAATCACAATCATCATCTAATTCAATCAATAACATCAATATATAACGGATAACAAACATAGGTATCGACTAGGAGTTTATATTCAATAATAAATTAAATGAAATTTAACTGGTAGTTTGTATGCAATAAATAAATTAAATAACAATTTAATTCAATAAAATTCAATTTAACTGGGATGATGATTAAAAATATGCCAAACAATCATAAATAAATTTCTAATCACATCCTAAATAAATTTAAAAAACATAAGAAATTTTAGAAGTTGTGAGTTGGTTAAGACACCCACCTTTTGAATTTAAATTGAATTTAAATCCAATTTAAACCTAAAAATTGCACAGTCTCCAAATTCGTCCAAACCAGCGTCAAAATATCCAGAATGCCAATACGAACCTAGCGGCGAAAACCACGCGTAAAAATGACCTCGTATGCGAAAGTTATTGTGATTACAACATTGAAATCAAAAATTAAAATAAAATAAATTAGAAAAATTGTCACCACTCAAAGCTGCCACGTTGCCCTCCATCTCCCTCATGCATGCGAATAGATTTGAAACTGCCCCATAGCACCGACCTTTTCCCCCGCCGCTGGCCATCTCGACCAACTCCTCCGACGCGCCGACCAAGCATGACCTTCCTCGACACATCGAGTTACCCACGCACGACCAAGGCTTCCCACACAGCCGCCGCCGCCGGGTTATTCGAAACTCTAATCCAAATTTGCTGACGATCTAGCCGTCACATGTAACGATCCTGAATTTTGAACAATTTAAAAATGAAGATATTTAATTAATTTTAAATATTTGAGATAATTTTAAATTGAATTCCAATAAAACTATGAAGTTGACGATTAAATTTTTGAATTTAATCTATTTAAAGTTGAATAGAAATTTGAATTTAACTTTGAAGTTTGAAATTGAATATTGAAGTTATATCTAAAATTCAAACTAATGACTTAGAAGAAAATTAATAAATTTGTAGTTAGTTTCAATAACATTTTTCATTTATTTAAATAAAATAGAATAAGATTTTAAATCAATATAAAATCAATAAATAAATATACACAGTAAAAATTTTAAACAAAAAATTGGATTTAAAATAAGAAAGAAAAGATATAAAAATAATAATAATGATAAATAAAATGAATATAAAAAGAAGTATACATTACCTTACCTATCAGCTAAATCCAAGCCGCTTTACACGCCTTCAACCACGTAAACACACGTTCTCTTCTCCTTAAAAACACGACACCCTTTCCCCCTATTCATTCGAACCCTAAACAATTTCAAACCGAAGAAATAAAAATGGCGTCTTCGTTCTTCTTTGCAAAAAGCTAGGGCTTCGCGAATTAATGGCGGCTTCAATTTCGACTTCGACAATTTCGTTCGAGTTCGGTTCTTCTGCTTTGATTCGTCCTCCTGTTCGATTGCTTTGCTTCTGCGATTCAAATTTAGGGCTTTCGTCTCAAATTCTTCTTCGTTTGCGTTGCTCCATTTCAATTCGAGTAAAGGTGAGTTCTCTCACGATTAATCAGTATTCAAGTGTTTAAATTTGTTTGAATTGGGTTTTGGTTGCATGCTATGATTTGGTGTCATTTGCTATCACTTGCTCAATTGCTTGAATTTTTACTGATGAAAACAGATGCTATAAATTTCGTTTAAAAAAAAAATCTGATGAGAGCAGATGCCATTGATTTTGTTTTAAACTGTTAAGGACAAATGCTATTTGGTTTTGTTTTAAATTGATAAGAACAGATGCTATCAATTTTGTTTTTTTTAAACTAATAAGAACAAATGTTATGTGAAATTTGTTTGTAAAAAAAATTGATAAGAACAGATGCTATATTTATTTTGTTATTAAATTGATAAGTACAGATGCTACTAAATATCTTGCTTGGAAACTATTTGCAAACAATTGCATTATGAACTTAAACTTGCATGTTTGTCCCATGCCTGGTAACCATTAGACCATTTATTATTTTGCACTTGAGTTAATAATTAGTTTAGAAAAGTGAAAATTAATGAATAATAATAGTTCCTGGGCAAGCTTAAATTGTTCTCTGTCTCTGTTCCTACAATGCGAGTAAACTACAACTTAAAAAGTTTAAGTGATAATTAATATGTTGCTTGATAAACTTCTGAAATAATTAATGCTTGCATGTTGGTGATTTATCTTTGTATATGAATGTGTTGAACATGCATGTTAGTTAAACTGTTTCTCTCTGATATTTTTATGTACAGAGATTTTAAATGAACCAAGTCCAAAACTCCTTATCAAATCACTTAGAAATTTTGATTCTAAACAAGTTAATTAAGCTTAAACATCATCTATGTTTAAATGACAAGTTCAAGTATTTTTATTTTTATTTTTAGTTTGGAAATTTACTGGAACATAGATAATGCAGTAAATCTAAGATATTTGATAAAATCCAATGTTAACTTGTATTGATTGGAATATACAACTTGAATCATCTTCGGAAGTCATGATTTTTTTTAAATCAAAATAACAATTTTTAGTAAAGTCTTGAATGTGAATTTGGGGGTTCTCTGTAAATTGAATTTCTGGCCATTTCTGTTGATTTGTGTAACTGGGTTGCTTACTGATGCATTGTCGTATTTCATTTGTCTTGGACTTTGGTCTTTGCTGAACTTGTAATCTTTACTGTGTCTTGTTAAATATAGCTGCACTTGTTCATCATGTAGCTTGTTCTCTACATTTACTTCACTAAGTCTGCATAGCATATTTGTGCATTTTAAAAATTCTGACCTTGTTGCCTTTGTTCATTTGCTGGTTAGCTGCATTGATTTGCATTTGTGTACTGGGTCTTTGATTGGTCTGCACTTGCATGTGAATTTGATATTTCAGTCTCTGGCTTTGTATCATGATACACTTGTTATTTACATTTCATATGCTCGCAACTTTGTATCATTCTTGAGCTCAAGTTGCTCCCCATTCACTGTTGCATATTGTTCATCAGTCTTCATACCCATTATTGCACGTATTAAGTATTTCATGTCTGATGTGTTTCAGTCTTCATATCCATTGTTGTTTGCATACCTGATATGTTTCAGTCTTCAAGCATGTTGCAGTTTGTAGTGTTTGGTCACTGATGCATTTGTGTACTGTTTCATTAGTTCATATTGAACTGTTTCCTGTCATGTTCACTTGCATACTCGAGTTTGTAATCTGGTCTGGTCTGCACTTGAATTTTTAGTCTGCCTTGATCATCTTGTAACCTGGTGCATCCTGTTGTTGTTGAGTTGATATAGTTTGGATTGGTTGCATTTCATGATTCACCTTGTATTGCATTTACTAGTGGTCTTATCTAGTCTGGTCTGGTCTGTGGTTGCTTTGGAATTTCAGACCTGTAGCCTTTGTGCATTTGCCCACTTTCATTGTTGAGTTGCATCTGCTTGTAATTACTTTGTTGTAGCATGCTGTGTACATGCAGTTTTGTAGGCTTGGAGTCTTTGTTCATTGATGATTTTGTTGGCTAAAAATTTGTTACATGGTCACTCAACCCTTAACTGGTCTGAATTGCATTTAGCTCGACATATGTAGTTTGTATTGAGTCTGTTGCATTTGGTATACATTTTGACCATGCACCTTGTTGCATGCTTGCTGTAGCCTTTCAGTTCCTATGCCTTGTTGTATGCTTGGTGTATCACTGTCCACATTTGTATCTTGGGTTGGTCACTGACCTTCTTGTATTCATGTGCCACTGAGTTTGAGCATTTGTACATATGTGCTCACTGTTGTATTTACTTGCATTGTACTTGGGGATTGCATGTTGCTGCTGCATGTGTTGTTTTCTACTGTGTCGTCTCTGATGTTGTTTCATTTGTGCACTAATTCAATGCTTAGTGCATTGTGCATCTGTTTTGGACTTGCAGTTTGAATTGCATTAAGTTGAGTCGAGTTTGCAGTGATTTGTCCGATTTGCGCTTGCACACGTGTTGGCGAGGCAGTGCACATGTGTGCAAAGTATACGTGTGTACTGCAGCCACACGGGATTGACAGAGAATAAAAATTTGAAGTTGTTAATATAAAAATCCATAATAGATTTTAAATTGATTTATGTGATTCGTCATCTCTGTTACCATTTTATTCAGTTCATTACAAATTTATTTACTTGAGTTAAGATTAATCCTGACTCGAGTGTTTTGTGTTTTGCAATTAACGCTCGGGTCAGACCGAGTATTTTTACAGCTTGAAGATTTTCAGGCCGCGAAGTTAGAGAGAGGGGATTTCGGCATTCACTAAAGTTTTAAAGAGATTTTTCTTGTATTTAATAAAAGATATATTCCGCTGTATAAAACTTAATGCATTGTACAAACTCTGATATATGTATGTAAGAAAAATTCATTTATGAATAATATTATGATTATTCTGTGATTCTGTGGCTGATTCTGTTTAAACTTTATAAACTGAACAACAATCCGTCATTTTGAACGTTTCTAGTTGGTTTAATTACCGACTAGAGGCGGTCAGAGCGGCGGGTCGTTACAAAAAGTGGTATCAGAGCTTTGGTTTACTCAAAGCTCGGTTTATGATGTTTAATACGAATAGTTACTAGAACCACTATAAAGAAAGTGCTTTTCAAATTTAAAGAAGTATGAAATTGTTTTCTTTAAAGTAAAAGGTATTTTGAAAGTTAGAATTATTTTGAAAATTCCCCTCTCTAAATGTGAGTGTGCGATAGTTTATATTCGGTGAGGTCTCATTAGATTTGAGTTTCGATCGTTCGGAAACTCATTATCGAATTATTGAGGGTTTATGAAAAAATGAAATATAAGTTAAGTGAACTAATGAATTGGTTTAAATTGGTTTAAATCAAATATTTTGAATATTTCGAGTAATAATTGTGAAATAAAATGATATGTTAATTTGGTTATAATCAAACGGATTATTGAACTATAACTTGAGAATTTGACTCTGAATTCTTTTGAAATTGATTTCAAACGTTGTGAAGAACGATTTAGTAAATAAATGAATTATAAGTATTTAACTTATAATATGAATTTTTGATATATAACTGATTAATATAAATTGAATTGAATTGAATTAATAAAAGATTTGTAAATTGAAGATTTATAAATAGAAAAGGAATTTATGAAGATTGTTTATAAATTCAAAATCAATTGAATTTGATAAGTATATTGTTATAACTTATTAAAGGAGATATATCCACGATTTTGGATAGTGGATAATCCTTTAAAAATAAAAATAAGTTGTAGAAATGATGAAATTGGTTGACAAAGCATATTCACGATTTTGGACAGTGAATATATTATTGAATAAAACGGATATGTTTTAGGGAAGTGATATTATGAAATGAAATTTAATTGTTGATTTAACTGTATGAATCAAACTGAGTTTGATGTAAAGTTTATATTTCAAGTTTAGACTAATGTCTGAAATAGTTAACGTGGAAATATGAATTTAATGGAACTAAATTGATGAATGATTTACTAAAGAACTAGTTGACTATTTTTTGAAATAGAAAGTAAATGCAAAGTTCAAATAGAATTTAAATTTCAAATTTGAAGTTGTCAACATGATAATCCATTATAGGTTTAATAGATTCAATGATGAATTTGAATTTAAACGTGCGGAAAAATTAAATTAAGTGGAAAACTTAATATTGAGAAGTTTGAAATCGATTTAAAACTAATACTATGAAAAGAATGAGGGATTCAAACTTTGAATTAAGTTGAGGTTGAAAAGTTAATAGTTTTAAAGATGTTTTAAAATGCATTAACTATCGAATACATAGATTTCGACATTCAATTGTTGAAATAGACGTTTTCGAGAAAATTAAGGAAATGGTGGACTATAACACTTTGTTATAGTAAATGGTTTCCGGAAGGAAATGTTGTTTATAGTATTGGGATTTATATATCTATCTTAAATCCGAATCCCTATACTAGTGATTTTGAGTTGTCGTAACGATGTTTTACGCAACATTCGTTTTAACTCAAATAAATGTGTTTAAAAGAATGATTTCCTTAAAGAATGGAATATATACTTAATTTTGATTCAAGTATATTGAATATTTTCAAAGTGTTGAAAATGAATGAATTTGTGAATTACTTATTATTGAATAAGTATGGGAATGTTTTCCAGTATGAAATGAAAGGTTTGAAATTTTATCTTTTAAAGATAAATTGAAAGATGAATATTTGAAATTAGTTTCAAATGGCTAAGTGTGAAAATTATATATCTTGTAAAGATATTATTTTGAGAAATGTGAACAATTAGTTCAACTTGGAAATTTTTCAAAGAATTGAATTTTGAGTTAAATTGAGTTTAACTTTGACACCAAAAATAATATAAGTTCAGCTTTGAATTTTGGATAGTCGAATTGGATTGTATGTCTAACATTGTGAATTGATGACATAGCATTTGATCTCTATTAAATATATATCTGTGGTGGCGGAGAATTTATTCTTTTAGCTTAACACCCTTCTCTGAGACGTACGAGCTTAGAGGTTATATATCGATAGACATCAATTATGTGTTGAGAATTGACGATGTAACGTGAAATCCAAATCGAATGTGAAGTCGATAATGAATTGGATTGTGAATGTGAATTAGGTTTGAGATAACCTTAAATTTTCAAATCGATTTAGAGGAAAATTTTAAACGTGATGGAAAATTGGAATCCTCTATTTGTTGTGAATGTGAATTGAGTTTTCGTAACTTATATATGTGAACATAATCGAAAACCATCAGTTTAGAAAGTCATTATTATGAAAGTCCTGTGTAAGTTTACATAGGTATGATAAGTACGAAATGTGAAATGAAGTACTATATGTATATGACATATGTTTTCTAAAAACTGAGGATATGGAAATGTACCTTCCAATTATTATGTGTGAAAGTGATTGGAACTCGGTGGAGTGTTCATTGTAAATCGTAGCTACGTAGAATTCCATTAGTGGAATGTCCAATGGGACTGATATGATATCCCCCACGATGGATCATCGTGTTTGGGATTATGTGATTGATGCTGGCGTAATTCGTGGGGCGTGATGCCTACAGTTACAAGCGATTCCACTGAGATAGTGGCGCAACCGCCGAGTAAACTGCGATCTGGAAACCGAAGCGTAATTCGAGGGGCGTGATGCCTAAGGCTATGAGCGATTCTACTGAGATAGTAGCGTAACCGCCGTGTGGACCGCGATCTAAGGCGATAACCATGGCGAAATTCAGGAGTGATGAGAAATCTGAGATTACAAGCGATTCTACTGAGATAGTAGCGAAACCGCCGGGTAAACTGTGATCCATGGGGGAACGGACTTTCCATATCCATTTTTAAAAGAATTTTTTTAAAAAAGTATTTTCACTGGGAGTTGAAGCAAGTATGTTTAGTACTTGGAGATTTTTAGTCTTGCGTCTGATCAGCGTATGCCTAAAGTCTGTGAGAACGACGATGGACTTGTTAAACTTTGAGTTATCAAGTATTTTCAAAACTTTGAATAGAAAATCAATAATCTGAAATTAGAATTACATAATTCTAACTTAATGAACTAAGGAAGAAGATCTTTTTGAATATTTTGAAAGCACACAGCTTTGGATAAGATATAATATGCAAATATTTAGCATGAAAGATTTAAAGTTTAAAAAAAATCTGAGTTTTGTAAGTCAAAAATTTGATAAAAGACTTTTGTGTCTTGATTATTGAAATTGATGAACAAAACTAGTGAGATAAAATAAATGGAATGAATTCTATATTTATTTGCGAGTTTGAAACTTGGTAAAATTATGTAGGATATAAATATCGGTGAGATTTTAGCAATCGTTTTTCCTAACTTATAATTTCGGGACGAAATTCTTTTAAGTAGGGGAGATTGTAACGATCCTGAATTTTGAACAATTTAAAAATGAAGATATTTAATTAATTTTAAATATTTGAGATAATTTTAAATTGAATTCCAATAAAACTATGAAGTTGACGATTAAATTTTTGAATTTAATCTATTTAAAGTTGAATAGAAATTTGAATTTAACTTTAAAGTTTGAAATTGAATATTGAAGTTATATCTAAAATTCAAACTAATGACTTAGAAGAAAATTAATAAATTTGTAGTTAGTTTCAATAACATTTTTCATTTATTTAAATAAAATAGAATAAGATTTTAAATCAATATAAAATCAATAAATAAATATACATAGTAAAAATTTTAAACAAAAAATTGGATTTAAAATAAGAAAGAAAAGATATAAAAAAAAATAATGATAAATAAAATGAATATAAAAAGAAGTATACATTACCTTACCTATCAGCTAAATCCAAGCCGCTTTACACGCCTTCAACCACGTAAACACACGTTCTCTTCTCCTTAAAAACACGACACCCTTTCCCCCAATTCATTCGAACCCTAAACAATTTCAAACCGAAGAAATAAAAATGGCGTCTTCGTTCTTCTTTGCAAAAAGCTAGGGCTTCGCGAATTAATGGCGGCTTCAATTTCGACTTCGACAATTTCGTTCGAGTTCGGTTCTTCTGCTTTGATTCGTCCTCCTGTTCGATTGCTTTGCTTCTGCGATTCAAATTTAGGGCTTTCGTCTCAAATTCTTCTTCGTTTGCGTTGCTCCATTTCAATTCGAGTAAAGGTGAGTTCTCTCACGATTAATCAGTATTCAAGTGTTTAAATTTGTTTGAATTGGGTTTTGGTTGCATGCTATGATTTGGTGTCATTTGCTATCACTTGCTCGATTGCTTGAATTTTTACTGATGAAAACAGATGCTATAAATTTCATTTAAAAAAAAAAAATCTGATGAGAGCAGATGCCATTGATTTTGTTTTAAACCGTTAAGGACAAATGCTATTTGGTTTTGTTTTAAATTGATAAGAACAGATGCTATCAATTTTGTTTTTTTTAAACTAATAAGAACAAATGTTATGTGAAATTTGTTTGTAAAAAAAATTGATAAGAACAGATGCTATATTTATTTTGTTATTAAATTGATAAGTACAGATGCTACTAAATATCTTGCTTGGAAACTGTTTGCAAACAATTGCATTATGAACTTAAACTTGCATGTTTGTCCCATGCCTGGTAACCATTAGACCATTTATTATTTTGCACTTGAGTTAATAATTAGTTTAGAAAAGTGAAAATTAATGAATAATAATAGTTCCTGGGCAAGCTTAAATTGTTCTCTGTCTCTGTTCCTACAATGCGAGTAAACTACAACTTAAAAAGTTTAAGTGATAATTAATCTGTTGCTTGATAAACTTCTGAAACAATTAATGCTTGCATGTTGGTGATTTATCTTTGTATATGAATGTGTTGAACATGCATGTTAGTTAAACTGTTTCTCTCTGATATTTTTATGTACAGAGATTTTAAATGAACCAAGTCCAAAACTCCTTATCAAATCACTTAGAAATTTTGATTCTAAACAAGTTAATTAAGCTTAAACATCATCTATGTTTAAATGACAAGTTCAAGTATTTTTATTTTTATTTTTAGTTTGGAAATTTACTGGAACATAGATAATGCAGTAAATCTAAGATATTTGATAAAATCCAATGTTAACTTGTATTGATTGGAATATACAACTTGAATCATCTTCGGAAGTCATGATTTTTTTTAAATCAAAATAACAATTTTTAGTAAAGTCTTGAATGTGAATTTGGGGGTTCTCTGTAAATTGAATTTCTGGCCATTTCTGTTGATTTGTGTAACTGGGTTGCTTACTGATGCATTGTTGTATTTCATTTGTCTTGGACTTTGGTCTTTGCTGAACTTGTAATCTTTACTATGTCTTGTTAAATATAGCTGCACTTGTTCATCATGTAGCTTGTTCTCTACATTTACTTCACTAAGTCTGCATAGCATATTTGTGCATTTTAAAAATTCTGACCTTGTTGCCTTTGTTCATTTGCTGGTTAGCTGCATTGATTTGCATTTGTGTACTGGGTCTTTGATTGGTCTGCACTTGCATGTGAACTTGATATTTCAGTCTCTGGCTTTGTATCATGATACACTTGTTATTTACATTTCATATGCTCGCAACTTTGTATCATTCTTGAGCTCAAGTTGCTCCCCATTCACTGTTGCATATTGTTCATCAGTCTTCATACCCATTATTGCACGTATTAAGTATTTCATGTCTGATGTGTTTCAGTCTTCATATCCATTGTTGTTTGCATACCTGATATGTTTCAGTCTTCAAGCATGTTGCAGTTTGTAGTGTTTGGTCACTGATGCATTTGTGTACTGTTTCATTAGTTCATATTGAACTGTTTCCTGTCATGTTCACTTGCATACTCGAGTTTGTAATCTGGTCTGGTCTGCACTTGAATTTTTAGTCTGCCTTGATCATCTTGTAACCTGGTGCATCCTGTTGTTGTTGAGTTGATATAGTTTGGATTGGTTGCATTTCATGATTCACCTTGTATTGCATTTACTAGTGGTCTTATCTAGTCTGGTCTGGTCTGTGGTTGCTTTGGAATTTCAGACCTGTAGCCTTTGTGCATTTGCCCACTTTCATTGTTGAGTTGCATCTGCTTGTAATTACTTTGTTGTAGCATGCTGTGTACATGCAGTTTTGTAGACTTGGAGTCTTTGTTCATTGATGATTTTGTTGGCTAAAAATTTGTTACATGGTCACTCAACCCTTAACTGGTCTGAATTGCATTTAGCTCGACATATGTAGTTTGTATTGAGTCTGTTGCATTTGGTATACATTTTGACCATGCACCTTGTTGCATGCTTGCTGTAGCCTTTCAGTTCCTATGCCTTGTTGTATGCTTGGTGTATCACTGTCCACATTTGTATCTTGGGTTGGTCACTGACCTTCTTGTATTCATGTGCCACTGAGTTTGAGCATTTGTACATATGTGCTCACTGTTGTATTTACTTGCATTGTACTTGGGGATTGCATGTTGCTGCTGCATGTGTTGTTTTCTACTGTGTCGTCTCTGATGTTGTTTCATTTGTGCACTAATTCAATGCTTAGTGCATTGTGCATCTGTTTTGGACTTGCAGTTTGAATTGCATTAAGTTGAGTCGAGTTTGCAGTGATTTGTCCGATTTGCGCTTGCACACGTGTTGGCGAGGCAGTGCACATGTGTGCAAAGTATACGTGTGTACTGCAGCCACACGGGATTGACAGAGAATAAAAATTTGAAGTTTTTAATATAAAAATCCATAATAGATTTTAAATTGATTTATGTGATTCGTCATCTCTGTTACCATTTTATTCAGTTCATTACAAATTTATTTACTTGAGTTAAGATTAATCCTGACTCGAGTGTTTTGTGTTTTGCAATTAACACTCGGGTCAGACCGAGTATTTTTACAGCTTGAAGATTTTCAGGCCGCGAAGTTAGAGAGAGGGGATTTCGGCATTCACTAAAGTTTTAAAGAGATTTTTCTTGTATTTAATAAAAGATATATTCCGCTGTATAAAACTTAATGCATTGTACAAACTCTGATATATGTATGTAAGAAAAATTCATTTATGAATAATATTATGATTATTCTGTGATTCTGTGGCTGATTCTGTTTAAACTTTATAAACTGAACAACAATCCGTCATTTTG
Organism: Allium cepa; assembly: GCA_030765085.1. Lineage (NCBI taxonomy): Eukaryota > Viridiplantae > Streptophyta > Magnoliopsida > Asparagales > Amaryllidaceae > Allium > Allium cepa. Next base: position 836,579,101 of record CM060941.1, read on the forward strand.
AACGTTTCTAGTTGGTTTAATTACCGACTAGAGGCGGTCAGAGCGGCGGGTCGTTACATCACACCACCACGAAAACACCACTGATGCCTCCCCCTCGACCATCTCCACAGCACAGTGCCTCCGCTTTGATGATCGGCTGAAAATTGATGAAGACGCGATGAACGGCTGTGGATAATTCATCAAATTCCGAGCACTTAGAAACTCAAATCGAAAAACGAATCACGGATTTGACTTGCACTCGTCGAGAGCTTCAAATTCATATATAATTTGATGTAGATTGTGAAGATTGAATTTTTGCGTTTGGATTCTAATTTGACTTGTGTTTGGATCTAGAATTTGTTTGTCTGGCATTGAGAAGAAGAGATAGTTGAATTGTATGTACAGACAAATGAGAAATAGAGGTAGGCTAGGGTTTATAACCGGGTATTTATAGACAAAGCAGAAATAGAATGGATCAGATCGATTGGATATAGGCGTTGAACGATCAAAATGGCCCGAAAATCCCGTTCTAACTCCGGAACGAAATTGGGTCAACCCATATATCAAAATAAACGTTTTAAAATATTTTAAACGCAATGGAAAAAGTTTCAAGTCCAAATTTCATCGTATGAAGAAGTTATGCTAAAATGAATATTTTTCAAATTGGTTTCAATTGATTTCAATTTCATTATTTTCAAGGTGTTTCGAGCCCGTATGATCAAACGACAAGTCCAATCACTACAAAACATGAAATCCTACAATAATTCACCGTTACGGATCCGATGAATCTGGTTTCATCGAAATTCGAGTTAGTGGCCAAAATGGCTATTTTACAGTTAATTAAATAATTTAATGATTAATTAAATCCAATTTTTAAATTTAAATTCTAAAATTGACAATTCTTATCATTTTTAATTTCTTAAATAATTTTAGTAATTTAAACAAATTTAGATGTCACTTTAATGTCGATTCAACCATAAATTTCAGCGTTAAACTTTCAGTTTCATTTTATTCAGAAATTATAAATTAAATTTTCAATAATATCATTTAATTGACTTTTCATTCTATTATTCAATCTATTAGTATCAAATAGATGAAACAAACATTGGATTCATACTTTATTACATCCATGTCTCCAAATTTCATCTAAATTTATCTTTACATAATATTTAAAAATTTAATTTCATTTTATTGCAATTTATCCTATTAAATTCCAATATATTGATAAAATTTTGTTTCCATTCCTTATAACACAACAAAATGTTTGAATAACCTTAACATTATTTACAAATTTTACCTTAATTAAAATTAACGTAATATTAAATTATAATTGTTATAACTGATTTCCAATTTTAAATTAACATTTACATAAATGGTAACATACAATAATCGTTATGCTAACTTTTAGTCACATTAATAAGCTTTTATTACTCACAAATAAATGTTACCCTTTATTACCTTATAATTAAATTTACATTTCTATTTAATTTACATTCACCCTTCCGTTATTATATAAATTACCATTAAAGTAACGTTAATTATCAACAACAACATTATAATTACTTATCTAACATTAATTGTATAAATTTTCAATTTATTACGTATTACTTCATCAGTTAACATAACTTTTAATTCATTTCCCAATTTACTGATTTCAGTCAATTATAACTTTACGATCTGTTTCAAATAAATTGGGTTCGCACGAATTTAGTTATTCACTCAACTTCATTTTACTATACAATCGTCATGATTTATACCATAATACATTAATGTTCTTATTTTATCTTAATTCCAAATGATGTAATATTAAATTCCATTTACTATAATAGATCCAATTAACTAAAATTTAATACCAATAAATCATTTTAAATTTAATTTCAACCAATTATTATAATTTCATTCATAATATTGAATTCATTCAGTCACCACTAATTATATCATTTCACTAGTTAATTCAATATTCCCATTTGTTTTTTTATATTAAACTTTAACCAAGTATAACAAACTACATTATTTCAACTAATTGCAATTTCATTTTTAATTGTTAATTTTTATTACAGTTGCTACGTTTAAATTCTAACATTCGCTTCATTATAAATTATAAGATGTTTGTTTCTTCCTAAATTTAATTACAAAAATCATATTAAATTACAATTTAAATCTTCAAAAATTATGGGTCGTTACACTCCCCATTCAAATTCATCATTTAACTTTCCAAGTTAAATCTCAGTTTCATTTTGAAATTTTCAATTTAGATTATTTATTAACTTATTTAACTTTCCCAAAGTTAAATTCACTTCAGTTAAATCCTGTCAACTATACCCAATTTGAATTCCCAGTTCAAAATTCACACATCAAATTAACAATCTTTCCACTTATAAGTTTAAAAACTTATTTCACTTTGGGTTTTCGAAGTCTCATTCAAAGGAAAATTCAAAACTCAACCTTAGTGTTTATTTCAAATATACATATTTATTTCCTTTACACACCAAGTTACTTTAAATTTTAAACCACCTTTAGTTTTAAAATCAAAACAAATTTCTTTAAAATTTTCAAACAACTCTCAATTTTTAAAATAAGACTACATTCAAAATAATCTGAATAATGTAATTTATTATTTCCTTTAACATTTTGAAACAATTTTAAATGTTTGTAGACCTGGATTTCAAAACTTCACAATTTAAAACCCACTTTAATTCACAAGTTATACTTAGCTAAGTTTGCTTCCTTAAAAAATTTCATTATTTTAGGATAATAACCAAGGTTATTACAACTGGAAACGAATTCACTATTGTCTTATTCTGAAAATTCTTCTCCAAATTCAAGATTTTAATTTCAGTTTGAATCCATTTCAAACTTATCTTCATTCAATTTCTGTTTGGATTAATCCCAATTCCTATATATATATATATATATATATATCACTTAATTCTTATTCAGTTCCAATATCCAACTACCAATTATTGCTTTATAAATAGAATATAATCTTTTATAAAAATCATTTATTAAAACCCATTTTTTAAACCTTTACATAAGAAGATAACAAGTACGCTCTTATATATACACAAACACACACACACACACACACACACACACACACACACGCTCAACTCATTCTAGGGTACCATTGACCCTATCCTTAATGAGTACTCCCACCAGAGCCAAGGTTCTCGCTTAACCTGGCGCTGATACCAAATGTAAAGACCCAGAATTTTCGATCCCGAAAATTACAGATAGTTAAGAAAAGAAGAAAGAGATAGAAGAAGAAACAAAAATCAAACACAAAATCTCACATTCGCAGCAGATCAAATTATAATATCAAAAAAATAACAGTCATACAAGGGAAAAAACTGTATCATTTAATTTACATTAATACATCATAGTTACAACATTCATATATCAATTGGACAGTTAAGATTTACTTGTCCTAAAAATGCAAACAATATATCACAGCGGAAACACTCCATACGTTCCTTCCATCCAGCTCACCTCCTGAGCTCCAGAACGCCCTTAACTGAAAAGCTGCAATACTCGGTCTAACCCGAGCATTACATCAAAGTAACACCCGGGTTAGGCTGGAAACCAATGTGAGTAAACCCATCTAACAAGAAATACTAACGCAATAAACTTATTTAAAACCTGGGTAACTCGTGCCTCACAATGAGTTCTGTGACGCTCCACCTCTATGCTCACAATAACAAAGAGTATTAAAAAGAAATACTGTATGTTATTACGAAGAATAAGGCTGGATAGGAGCGGCCATCCGTAATTAGGCCTTACACTAGTATTGGTTATCTCGATAAGAATGGTATATATTTGTGATAAACCGAATTTTTGGACATCTGCTAATTTGAAATTAACAGGATTAGATTTGTTAAAATACTCATTTGTAGTTTGAACAAATGAATTATTTTATACATTATTTAAAATAAGCTAAATTATTATTTTCAAACAAATTTAAATTGTTTAAATATATATGTGAGTTAATATTTGAAATTCAAAGAATAAACATTTTAAAATAAATTGGATTTAAAAGTGTGTATATATATATCTAGTATATTGTACAACTATTTATAAATGTATAATTGAAATTTTATATCATTTACTTTTAAAAAAAATTATATAGATAAATAAGAGATAATGTTTAAATATAAACACATAAGACATTAATTAAAGCAAATTGAAAATTTATAACATAAAGATATAAGATTAAAACATACATGTATAAAGTTATTATATGGATTTAAGAAAATTAATGAATACATAAAACAAATTAAGTACATTATAATTACAAATGTAAGCAATCTATAAAACAATAATGATAAGTGTAAGCAAGCTTTAATATACAATTAACAAGTGTCTAAAATTTGTATATTCTTTTTAATAAGAAAAGAAAAGGGTAAAACTAAATTATAATCCTCTTCATTATTCTCTTTCATTTCTGTATGCAGTCCATTTCCAAAAACAAAATAATAAAAAAAAAACCTGTATAACCTGGAACTAGAATAAAATCTGAAATTGCAAATCCTCTAATACAAACAAGCAATTTAAGGAAATTTCATCTACATGGAAAGCTGGAAATCAACTAAAGCAAGATGTATTTCAACATGCAAATAAATTCAAGGCCTGGAAACAAAAATACAATTCTATCCTCTGCATTTTCAATTTGTGAGTCAACTTAACCTAAAACTGTTTAAATCTGTTGATTATGAATGGTTGATGTGTTAGTTAGTTGCACAAATGAAAATGTGTTTGCATGATGGTTTATTATTTATGAATGTATGTATATCTGTCTATGCTTGGATGCATGTCCATGTTTTCAAACTTTAGCCTCTGTCTGAATATTCAGGTTTTAAAACCTGATTTAAAAAAAAACACAAATCTTTCACCTAAACAAAATCTAGGCTCTGATCTCTAAGTATAGGTGTTTTGTATCAGTATAACAGTATAAAAAAAATATAGATTCAAGATAAATGAATAAGTAAGGCCTGACCTCTACTCTAACAATTGCAGGTGAATAACAATTTTTCTAAAATTTAAGTATATGAATTTGGTTGCCTGATTAAAATCTGAAATAAGTATGCTTGTTAGATATCACTACACTACAAAAGGCTTTTAACAGCGTTTGATAAACGCTGTAATACGATACAACAGCGTTAGTTCAAACGTTGTATAACGACATGCTGTCGTATATACAGAACTTGCAACAGCTTTTTGATAAACGCCGTTGAAACATCACTTTGACAGCGTTTTGTACAAGCTGTCAATAATGTTTTTACAGCGTTTTCAAACGTGCTGTATTATGTTTCTACTGCGTTAATAATTTAGTTGTCGGAGATATTTTTATTCTACTTTAACTGTTTACAACAGCATTTTAAAAACGCTGTTATTGAATCATCAACTATTTCGACAACATGTACTAAACGCTGTTATTGACTATTTAAAAATAATTACAGCACGAACTGAACGTTGTTGTTTCTTCATTGACAGCATTAATCAGACGCTGTCTTCTATTTATATAACAGCTTTAATATTCCACTCTATTTTTGAATATCTAGAACTATATTTTGAGTATATTCAAGCAACTAGTATATATAACATGTTCTAATAACTATTAATTAGTTACATAAACTAGTTAAGACAATATTAATAAACAAAAAACATCCATAAACCAAGTTTCAATAATATCCATAAACAAAAATAACAAAGTAAACCAAGTTGCCACAAATTCTGTTAAACAAAGACACGTTATATGTTAAAGAAAAGTATAATATCAATACAGTAAGTCCGCACCAAATGCCAACAACAAAATGTGCATGTAAAATGTTTCATATGCTTGCTACTTGCTACGGAAGAAGAATGTGTCATCGCCATCTTTAATACCTGCAATGAAGAAATTTGAAGTCAGTGAGTAAACGCCATCTAAAAATTTGAAGTTTCATATGCTAAAATGCTTAACTGCGCCAAAAAATCACTATATGGTATGTTAAGCCGAAACCTAACCAATATACGTATTAGTAGGTTAGCTCAGTTAACGAAGCTAAACTGCTCTACAGTAACATAGTTATATTTCACGATCTAGTTGATCACCTAAATACTAAGTGAAGAAGCAGTCCTTCTTAATATAAAATCTACGCATGGCCAAGATCAAACCAAATACACAAAGACAAGTCAAAACGGAGGAACTGCACTATATTTACAAACTAAACTACACACATGCATCAGCAACTCCAAAGGAAGAAACCGCTTCAATATGCAAATCTGTATAGCTATAATTTTATCGAAGCCTTGACTAAGTAGTACTGCTTCAAAGGATAAATTTATCATAGTCTTTAAGTAAAACTAGAACCTGGAGGATGACTGGCGCCTGTTATAGTCATAAAAGCAAGCGATGCAGCAAGAGCAGTGCCTCTAGCTAGCCAACCCGGCCCAAACAACATCAATGCCAACACTCCTATTGCAGCACATCCTATTTGCGTTACAAACATATTGTATTTCTGCACATTTTATTTTCCCAGATCAATATCATATTTTAAACCGTTTAATTAAATTGTTCTGATCCAACTTGTTTATTTTTATATGTCATGTACATATATACATGTGCACCAACATGGATTCTCGGTATCGCTTTATGACACATGATCACAGATTAATAAGAGCTAGAATATATACATCTTAAACAAATCATTACAAGATGTAATCCCAATACTGTAAAGAATAGCATTAAAGAGAAATATAATGGAGAAACAAATAAAACCTGGGCAGCAGGAGAATTTGGAGCAGAGAACAAGACAGCGCAAACAGCACCAAGGGGAGCGATTGTGAAACTCAAACCTCTGGACGCTACAATCTGATCCAGTCTTCCAAGCATAGCCATCGCAGCAAATGCACCTGTTTATATACTTATGCACAATTATATACTTGCCATTATATGTTCTCATAATGTTCCAAAAATCAAGCAAAAAGAAATGGAATTTACCTGCAAAAGGCCATATGATATCGCTAAGACAAGGATTATTTGATGCCCCCTTAAGTTTCACATTTTCCCATTTGCTTCCTAAACTTTCGCTGCTAGCACGAACTACTAACTGCTTTTGTTGAATTTTGTTTCCATCTCCATGACTTCTGATTCTATTTGCACCAAAAAATCTTGATTTATTGGACAATAGTAGGGATGAAGAAAGGGAACACGAAGAAGGGGCGTTTGTATTGTGAATGATTGCAATTGAGAGATACCTTGAAGTGAGTTCTTCCAATAATGTCAGTATAACTTATATTGGTTTTATCTTAGTCTTGATGTCATGAAAGTGAGAAGTGCTAGAATAAGAAATGTGAGATCTAATGATATCAGGCTAATATTAAGGATGCTAAAAAATTGATGGTTTCAGTTATCCCCGTATTGTTCGGTGCTCTCGATTGCTGGTTGAATAAGCAAAATTATCATGTCATATAACTCTCTTTTAAATTATGACTTATGTTGTGAGATAAGTACCTCTGAAGTTGTTCAAGGTTTTAATGCAATTTAGCTCATTATAACTTTATAATTAATGGGTTTTTTTTGTTGCATATCCTGATGTGCAACAATTAGCACACGTTGGAAGTTAAAACAATGATTGACTATAAAATCAGTCTAGATTTGGTATATCAATAGAACACCAAGTTCATGGCACCGCAAATTTTATCTTTTAAGAAAGTTCCTTATGTGTTTGATCAGTTGTCTGAAGTTAGATCTTAAAGCAGATATATAGTGTTAGCAAAATCACATATTGTTTCATTAACGTTAATAATTTGTAATGAATAGTGTAGCATTGGCAAATCAACCTAGAATCTTTTATTAGGTACATCCTAGTTTGAGCATTAGTAGATAATGCATTCTTCTATTCATGCTTTAGTTCACCACACTATGCTGAAGCAACACTGTCCATTTTAACTTACAGAACAGTAGAAATTACTGTAATTACCTTTTTTAATGGACCGAATAATGTTCATGCTGTCAAAGTTCTTTCCCTGAAAGTTTGCATCAAATGAGTGGAAAATTAAAATAACCCACTTTTTACTCTCTATTTCTACTCATGTTTATGTGAGTGCCAGCAATGTAACCAAAGTTGAAAGTAAATAGTTTTATGCTTCGGGAGAATTGAATTCGTTGCTAGAGACATATTAATAGTTGTATGTTTTCAGTTACTAATATACTTTTCGTATAAATAGATGAAAATGGATGTGTTACTAATTTACTTTTGTATGAACATGTAGTTGCTGAAAGAGCCGATGTTGAGGTTCAAGGGTCAAGGCATACACAAAGTTAGGTGAATCACATTTTCATTATGTTTCCTTATATTGATAAGTATATGTATTTCTTCTATAGGTTATGTATTATAAGAGACTGAGAATACATGAATTTTTTTGGCATTTAGAAATATAAATCTTTTTTTATCTTCAGTAGATATGAATGAATATGTTTTCTAATAGTGCAAAATTTAGGTATATGATAAATTATCTCTAGGACATAGTGTTGTGCAAAGTATATAAGAAGGCAACACCATTAAAAAAGCTTGAGCACCTTGCATCTATATTAGAGGCAAGAAGAAGTAGAATAAGTAGCAACATGTTACCTGAGAAAACGTATAAATTAACAGTCAGATCGCGTACAATTTCGATGTAGAGAATAGTTCGAATGATGTAGATGATATTTAACTATTGATGAATCAAGATGGAGCATCTAGGAATGAGACTAACATATTTTCTCCACCTAGCTCAGCAGTTGTTCAGTTGGTGAATGTCTCAAAGCTTCAGATTTCGAATAATGGATTTAATTATTGGATGCAAGATGCGATTCTGTGGTCTCCATATGCTATCCTGCTTAACTTCTAACTAGCCCACTCTGAATTTTGTACGTTGTTCACAACCATGTTATCGTGTAATTTGCAAGAAATGGAAAATAAAAACTGATTAAACAAAAGCTAATGCATAAAGCAAACATAAATGCAGGTACCAATGACACTTGATACGCGATTAAAAAAAAAGAAGAAAAAAAAACATTTGCATTAATGAATTAATTATGTTTCAGCTTAGAGTGTGCATGGATTGGAAGAAATCACTTTAAGTTATACCGACTACTAGACATGGGATTGGATTTCCTTTGTCGCCACATTGATTTGATTGATTTTAACTTTGTTAGCTGTGAAGGCAGATTGCTTCTGTCCTCGAACTGGACTCTGAATCAATATTTTGCCACCCGACCTTCTATGCATGCACCATTTATGAAATTATTTACCGACCTTCTAGGTATATAACAAATAGAGATTGACAATCTAATACGATTGGAGCAGAATTATTCACACTAGACTTAAATACATCGTGCGTGTGTGTGTATTTTTCTGCTTTTGGCTGAAAATTAATCAAACTTCAATTGATATTATGTTTTCCATAGATTGACTCTTCATGTTCTACAAAATACTCATGCATACATATTAATGTGCCTTACTATTGATTTAGATGTGCTGGGCATTGCATGGTCAGGCATTTCATATAATGATAAAAATGAATTCACAAGTCTTATAGCTATAAAACATGAAGTTTTGACTGAGGCAACACTCCTAGGTTATGTTTTAATTGAAGCAAATATGCCTCAGTTTTAACTGGGGTGCGTTACCTCATTTCAGTTTTAAATTTCTGCAAGCTGAATCCAGTGTACTCTTTAGATGTTACGAGTTAAATCTTGCTACTTGCTTTAGTCTCTCTTAGTCTCATTTAGAAAAAGCCATTCAGTTTAATAACTCAAACTTTCTATATATGCCATATTTCTAATCTCATTCAAATGTAACAAACATTTCTTATATGTCTAATAACTTTAATGAACAAATTTAAACAGTTGTAAGCACACACTCACTTACTCTTTTGCAAATAATGAAAAAAGTGCTTACTTCAATTATATTAGTTACAAACCCATAATATTGACATAACACATCTTTTTCATAATTTTGCTTGTTCAAGTGTAGTAAAGAACATGCTAGCTAATGAAAGAGACAAGCAAAACCATGTGGCGATAGACATGTTGCCTTAGTTTTAACTAAGGCGTGTTGCTTCAGTTTTAACTAAGGCATGTATGCCTCAGTTTTAACTAAGAGAGTCGCATTGAAAATTCAGTTTTAGCTGAGGTGTATATTGTCAACCTCTCAATAAAAGATTCATCATTACAAAAATCAGCTGGTATTCTAAATCAATACAGTTTGTAATCAGGAATCTTTGCAAGAAAGTTGTGATATATGGCATTGACCTATACAGTGATCCCAACATATACTGGTTATGCGTTTAAAACAAATAAAATTTATGAAGATGCTTTTTTCGGACAAATGGAAGACTACATAAAAAATTAGCTACTTCTACCTAATCCAAAAATAAAAAACCAATTCTTTAAGATGTGTAGAATAAGTTGTTGTTTTCATAAGATGATAAGATACTATCCTACAAGATTCGATAATCTAGTTTGTTACATCTGAATATAAAGAGGAAAAAGGAAAGAAAAATCAAATATTCTTCATATAAATTCTTGGCCCAAAAATTTCTAATTTTGGTACTAAACTCATACAAATAGGTTCTATGAATAGTCTCAATAGTTAAAAAGGTGAAACACAAGATTAGATATGCGGAAACTAGTTACAGTGCATATACCGTATTTGATAAATATCAGTGCAAACAAAGCTGGCTTAGTTTCATACCTTCATTTAAGCATTAGTATTTGTCAACTGCCAGGAACTTTCTAGCCTTTGAAATGATCAGGTGCAATATCAAGATGATATAACTTAGGTCCTATGCTTTAGTCAACTGACAAGCACTTTACCAGTTTGGCTCAATTTGACAAACATATTTTAAGAATAAACTCAGAACACACATGAGCCTTCAGGTGATCATCTAAAGCTTGAAGTTCTACAAGGAAAGCCTGCTCTGTTTCATCATTAGAATCCTTGCTTTTCCAAAATTTTATAAAAGAAGGAAACATATTCGACCCCCTGAAGGAAAAACAAATATATTCAGATATTATTAGGTTGAGAAAACTTACCTACAATTCTTATTTTATATCAACATTTATAAGTAACTCGATTTACTTGCATCAGTTACTATCGGTGGTTATTATCCTCGTCGGTTTCAAAATGCAACATTGAACTTTCAACAAGAAAAAATTAATGACAGTTAGCTATTACCAGGACGATACATGATTTATGCAATATATTCTATATTATCCAAAGATAAATCTATCAAAACCATTTTAACTTTCTCAAAATCTGTACTTTGTGCTTTTACAGATAGGCAACTTTGGTAAGTGTAGTTCATGTTCTTGTAACCACATGATTAATCTACATGTTCGGTTTGGATTTTTTAAAGGCGACTAAAAGTGAATACATCTATAAATGATTAAAATAAAAATTGAAAGACACTGTGTTAATCAATTTAAATGTTATACCCTGTGAATTGATATACATGGTCAATTTGAAATTATGGACCACAAGCCATACACACCCTACGTATGAATTCATGAACATGTCTGGTACTCCAGCAATCAAATGAAATAAACCAGAAGATTACATTAAAAAGTGATTCAAAACCAGTTCAACTACAGGTTGCATAGGGAATGTTAATCTGCAGGTTTACATATATATAAAAGCTCATAATACACACATACCTATACATCTTTATTTTTATAAAATTTTCTAAATACATATACTAGAGTTTTAGCACATAAATTTAGTTTGTTAAAAAATATAAATAAACACATTTATTTCCTAAGTTTCGTACGAACTCGCCAATTTCATAGCACAATACTGCTCGTATATATATACACATATGGGCACGCATGGCAAGATAGAGGTAGTAAGAAATATTATGGCCAAAATAAAACAGCCACTAAAAACATAAAAGCAAATAATTTATTCACAGATTTTGCACCTGTTGTATAACTTTGCACACACGCACTGTCACTCACCACACACACATATTACACGTGCACTGTCACTCGCCGCACACATATATTACACATGCATTGTCACTAGTTCATATACCCCTAAAGACACAGTAGCACTTTATTAAACCCAACACACACACACACTACACACTGCCTAGCCCACTCACTCTCACCAGGATACACTCATGTATTCTTAAAAACATACAGATGGACGGGTACACAACTCCACCAAACACACATATATAGGAATACACATATACATGTATCTTTAAGAAATAAAATATCGTATATTAATGATTATCAATATCAACTCAACAAAAATTAAATACATAGTGATGTAATATCAGCCTTGCAACATCAAACTAGACATTGTAATCAGTTCAAAGAAAAACGTAGGAAAGCAGAGTATTCTAAGTTGCAAAATACAATAAAAATACACTCTTTTACTATAATCTGTTTTCCATAAGTAAATATATGAATATGTTGCAAGAATAAAATTCACTTTATAGTGTGATTATAGCATGTTCACACACCTATCGATCATCAAACACACATATATGCAAACTCAACAGTCATGAAACATGCAAAATCGATTATTTTATAAAAATAAAACTTAGCAAACCTCGGCAATACAAAGCTAAACATTAATGTATAAATTGTAGCAAGTCAAAAGCATAATTACGTATCAAACTCTCTCACGCACATACCCCAACAACTCCACACACACCACACACACGCAAGTCACACACATGCCCAACTATTTATATATACTCATGCACCACATGCAACCCAGACAAAAAACGCTCGCATGTACACAGAAAGATACATATACACACTAACAGATTGACACATATAAACACATATATACACACACGTATGGACTCATAGAATGTTCACATATATACATCATTTTATGTTACTTTTATATATTTAAACAAGTTTTGTAACATCTTTTTTAGGAAAAAAAGTAGACTACTGTTGATCTATGTAGCAAGAAATGGAATTCTATACTAAAGCTATACAAAATCACTCCAGTAAAAAATGCCTTTTTTGTAATGTAGATAAAAACAACTGGTTTTGCAAATAGTTTAAATTAGTGTTTTGTTTTGAAAAGTAGCTCAAATGGGTAAAATTTCCTATAGCAATGTCTAGTGGCTAATTTGGTTGATTTTTCATTCAACCATACAACTAAGCCTTTGTTATAGTTTAATTATTCGCTTGATTAGCCAAAATCAAAAGAAATCACATCCCTTTTATGCTAAATGTTGCAATGATCCTGTCCTCAAAATAAACTATATAATATCTAGGATGTGACTATAATAACCCAGCAGACGAATGTTAGAATAATCATATGGATGTGTTAAAAATAAGTTTATATACATTATGACCATGTTAATCATTGGCCCAGTTTCACAAGGTCCTTTAAAAAGTTTATAGTCAGTTTGCAAATCACTATGCAAATCAACATCCAAAGAAACCAAATAGTTAAATAGCAGATCTCAAATAACAGTCTTGCATTTGAAAATATGTGAGAGCTTCATGTTAAGAAAATCATCCTTAAGTTTAAGTGCAGGTTACTTCCTAGTGAAACTTCAACAGCATGGGCAGTAAATAAGGTGAAAACAAAGACTGTTAGAACTCATACAACTATAACAACAAAGTTGCATGTATAGCAATACAGGTGGTATAATTTTCCATAGTCATGAAGATATTCTATTATAAAAACAACATATGAAGCATGATTTACAGATTTTGTAAATAAAAGAAGCACTTTTAAGGGCTGCAACAAAGAGAGTAGTAAAATCAGCAAGAGAATGTAGATTTTGAGTTTCCAACAAAAAATATTAAAAAAAAAATTATTGTATGGTTTCTTCTAGCATTTAATCAATCGTGTGCTCAGAGTGAACATTCACAAGCTTATCACGTAATCCTTGTAAATACCCAACTAATTATTAATAGAAACACACAAATAATGGCATTAAAAAACTCGCAACAGTCCACGAACCAAAGTACCTAAAGTTGGAAATTTAAATCAACAACTTAAATAAACATAAAAAATGGCGAATCCATTAAACCTAACAAAAAAGTATTAGGTTGATTTGTTGACAAAGGGATACATGAGACATTGAAGGCGAATCGGGGCAGCAATGATTAATAAAATCAAAGAACAAGAAAAAATCCGAGGGAGATGAAAATGAGGGAAAATGAATTAAGTGATGAGGGTGGAGCGGTTGGGGAACGGGGGAAAATGAATTTTTTGGGGAAGTATAACGAGTGAGGCGGCAATTTTTTTGATACAGAAAATTGGAACCTCTAATTATTCTCAGCGTTTGTGCGGAAATATTTTCATTTTGAAATAGATTTTACTGCATTTTCATGTTGAACGCTGATAATAATTGCCATCAAAAGTAAGATTTCTTGTAGTGTATGCATTGTTCTGTATATATATAAATGGACATATAGATGTTTGTGCATCAGAGATCTCTCTGTCTTCAGTTTCCACGGTCTAGTCTATTTCAAAATTCATTTTCTATTTATCAAATCTCTGATAGGATTTGGTATTTAAACAATATTCGTTTGTTTGTTTATAAAGTAAAATTTAAAATTTATTTAATTTGAAATAAGTTTGTATTGACTCTGGAAATTCATGAAGAATAAAAATGCTTAAGCTAAGTCAAAATTCAAATTTAGTAATTTATGGATTCAAGGTTATAAATCAAATCCCTAAACAAAATCATGATTTTTAAAAACAAAATCACAATTTTAAGAATTCAAAGAAGAGAGCAGTTCAGGGTTGTTTGAAATTTGCATTTTGGGTTGCCTCTGTAAATCCAAATGATCGGAGAGGCCAGGATTTCCAGTGATGATAGTGGAGGGATCGTAGTTGATAGGAAAATTATCTGGTGATGGTACATTTTGGTGTGGAGGCGGTGGTTGGAGTTTTGAGTCTGGAGCCCTAGTTTTATCTAGGTTTGAAATTTTGATCTTCTCGTCTACTCTGAGTGAACGAGTGCTAAAGTTTATGGAGGATGATAGCTTGGACGTGGACGAAGACATGGCTAGAGTTTCCGACCTTCTGGAGGTCAGAATTTTTCAAGCAAGGTGATGACAGGTTTTGGGATGTGATGTCCGTGTATTTCCAGGTTTTGAGTTAAGTGCACTCGAATTCGAATTCGAGTTAGTGGTCACGATCCGATGAACGTGATGGGTTGCGGCATTGTTCGTTGATGTGGTGACGCTGCCGGTGATGACGGAGAGGGTTGAAGCCACCGTGCACATGCACGGTGCAGTGATTGTGCCAGGTAGATTTTTGAGTGCTGTAGTGTTTTGGGCTTGAGAAACTCTCGAGTAATTCTAGTTTTTACTCGAATTAATGAATAGTTTAGCTCGAAGCAATATTTGGCTGGCTCGGGTTTAGTAGTGGTAACAGGTTTTAAACTGGAACCTGTATTGTTTTGTTGCATAATTTTTCTAAAACTGGAATTTTAAAAAAGTTAAGCAAAGAAGTATAGGCTTGGGTAAAGAGATTTGTGTTACAGGTTTTAAAGTATAACCTGTCAGTTTAAGAAATTTAAAAATGAAATTAGAAAAAAAAATTGAGTTTAAAATGAAAGTAAAAATTTTAAACAAGTTTTTAAATCCAAGTTAAGTCTGGAATCCAAATTTAAGTTTAAATCTCAGTTTTAAAATAAATTCAAGTTTTTAAAAAAAACTTGAATTTGTGAAACTACTTTAAAAGTATTAAGTAGTTTGAATTTTAAAATAAAGTTTAAAAAGGTATGTAAGTTAGTTTTAAAATTTGAAGATTAATCTGAAATTAAATTTTAAATAAGTATTTCAGTTTGGAAATGTAGGAAAGTTTTAAAATTTAAAAATGATTTAATTATTTGAAATACATAAAGGGAAATTAAAATTGATTTGAATTTAAATATGAGTTTGGTTTTAGACCCTTTAAAAACTTCTTTATTAGGTGAATATTTCTTTAACTTGTGAAATGAAGGGTTTAGAAATGAGTTTTAAAAACTTCGTTAAAGATAATTTGAATTCATTTTAAATCTTATATTTAAATGAAATTTCAAAGAAATTTTAATTGAATTATTTTAATACTTTGATTATTAACAAAGTTTGACCTTTAAGCAAATTAGTATTTAAAGATTTGTAATTCATTAAATTTATAAGTAAATTTAATGGATAGTTAATTTATTTGATTAATTAATCGTTTGGATTAATTAAATAAGTAATTAAAGTTTTAACCCAATTAATTAATGGTTAATACTAATTAATTAGGAATAATTAATTTGTAATTAAGGATTATTAATTAGATTTTAATTAATGATTAAGAATTAATTAATCAAGTAATTTGGAATTAATTAAGTTATAGTTAACACTTAATTAATTTAATAATTAAAGATTAGTTAATAGATAATTAAAGATTAATTAGTTTATAATTAATACTGATTGATGGAAGTTAATCACTTAAGAAAAGTGATTAAAGAATTAATTACTTAATGTAATTAAGGGAGTTTAATGTGATTGGTTTAAATTAATTAATTAAGTTTAATTAATTTTAATCACTGGATGATATGATAATTACTTAATTTAATTGATGAAGTATAATTACATAGTGAAGTTATTAATGATAATTACTGGATGTAATTGGTGGAAGATGGTTTAATTGTGGAAGTAATTTGGATTAAATTACTTTATAATTAATAAAAGAATTAATTAAAGGAATAAATTAAGGAGTAATTAATTTGATAAGTAATTAAGGGTAGTTAAATACTAGGTGATAAATTGTGTTGATGTGGATATCTATTATTGACGAATTACCGTGACATCCTATATTTAAAATTGAATTGTACTTAACTTGAATAAGTTAAGTTAAGATAATATTGGTTTCGAAGAGACCGGAGTCGGGTATTAATAAATACCCGAAACCACTTCAATTCTTGACAAATTGATAGGTGGAATCAATAAGCGGTAATGGAAGGATTTAAGTATATTGGACCATTTAATCTAAGTCTTTGGTACTTAGAAATTGATGTGTGATATAAGTGGAGTCTAACGACTTGTGAAGTTGTAATTTGATACAAGTTACCCGGGTTTATTTAAGCTGTATGCTTTTGTATTCTATGATTAGATGAGTTTACTCACGCTGGTTTCCAGTCTGACCCGGGTGTTACTTTGATGTAATGCTCGGGTCAGACCGAGTATTACAGATTTTCAGGTAAGGACGTTCTAGTGCTCAGGAGGCGAGCTGGATGGCAGGAACGTATGAGGTGTTTTGCTATAATTATCTGGGACAAGTTAGTTTTAATTGTCTGGTATTTGTGTAATAATGTAACTCTGATGTATAAAGATATAAGTGTAATGATATAGTTCTTTTTGTAAAACCATTATTTATGTGATATTATATTTTATCCGCTGCGTATGTGAGATTGTGTGTTTCTTTTCTGTTTTTCTTCTATCTCTTTCTTCTTTCTCTAACTATTTGGAAATTTCGAAATCGAAATTTCCGGGTCGTTGCATTTAATTATGTTATCCCGCTTTTTGGCAAAGCCGTGATATCAAAAGACTGGTCAAAAACAGAAGACAGTTCACCTCAGAGATTGATCGCACTCCCCTTCGCTATGGATAACGATGTATATTGTCCGAGTCCAGATTGGGCCAAAATCGACAAGACATGATGAGCAAAGTCATAGGAACCAGCATTTCAAGTTTCAAGTCAATCCGAGGTCGTATGCTCAAGTTATGATGGCTTCAAGATTGAAAGAGAGGAATGTTGCTTGGTTCGAACCCATCACCTCCACGTTGATTCGAGTTCGTCCAGTTCGAACCCACGTAATTCGAAACCATCCCCTGACCTTCCTTCGAATCCATCAAGACGCATGTCGCCTCGAACCCATGAGAAGTGCGTTTGCTTCGAGTCCATCAAGCAAGCCTTCACTTTGAATCCATCTAAAGCACTCCCTACTTCGAATCCATCAGGGGCGTGCCTCCCTTCGAATCCATCGGAGGTGAATACGCCTCGAATCGACGACTTCACCTAACCTCGAATCCATCAGCCAGTACATACTTCGAACCCATCAACTTCGACTCCATCGGCCTCGCATCCATCGGCTTCGAATCCATCCACACAGTACACCACGTCACTGCCTTCGCATACAAAAGCATGGATTCGAACCATATGGATTCGAACCCATGGATTCGAACCGTATGGATTCGAACCTGTGGATTCGAACCATATGGATTCGAACCATATGGATTCGAATGAATCAATAAGTGGAGTCGAAGCAAACAGGGTACACGAAGACGCAATCTTAAATCGATCATATCTCTCAATCCCATGATCCAAATGCCATGAGATTTTCACAGTAGCTTGCATACATGTTGAAGAATGTCCACACCAAATTTCGCCTCGATTGGATGCATTTTTGATCGATTCGAAGTTCACTTCGAATCGATCCCAAACTGGGCACGGACTCCGAGAACGCGGGCTTATGGGCCCCCCTCACGTGCCAGGCAACCTCCCTGAGTTTTAGGCGGGATTTTGGCCTTCCACACCTATAAATAGGGCCCCTGGTCATTCAGAAAAGGGGTCGGAGAATTTAGAGAAGAAGGATAAGCCTAAACGCTGCCAGAATCACTCCATACCACCTCCTTTGTTGCTAATTCCGAATTTAAGTCCATCTACTGCTGTAATTTGCTTAAAAACACTTGTAATCTTCAATTATTAAGGAATAAAGTGATAAAACTTCATAGTGGGCGTAGGCGCATAGCCGAACCACTCTAAATCCTTGTCTTCTGTGCAATTTACTCTTCTGTGACTTGGAGTTTTTGCTAGATAGTACTTATTTTCACTTCAAGTTTTTCATTTATTACCTCTTCAAAAATTCCCAAAGGGTGTTGCCCAATTTTGGTGCAAACATTTTGGTGCTTTCACTGAGAAGGAAAAAAACCAGCTCTTTCTCCTGCTCCGTGGATCTATCTTCAATACCGGATTGCATAAATCTAAGAGGGGGATCCAGACCTCAAATTCAGATTCCTTCCATTCTTTTCAGATTTGCTAAAAATCTAGGACAGGAATCCAACCTTCAGGATGGTTAGTACAAGAACCACTTCCAACGTTGGTAATCAAGAAGGCCGTGATAGGCAAAATCCCGCACAGCTACAGTCAGCCAATCAGGATGCCGCTGGACAAACGGATCAGTCAGGTCCGGTTACAAGACAGGAGTTCCAAACGTTACTCCAGGAATTAACTCAAAGCCGACAACAGCTAACTGAGCAGTTACGTGTCAATGCTGAATTGACTGACTAACTAAACCGTCAGGGGCAAAGAAGATTCAAGAGGGACCACGCTTCGCATTCTTCCACGGAAAGCTCCGCCTCATCCGACTATGACGGCAGATCTACGCGCCCCAAGTTAGACGGAAGTCATGCGCATGCTTCTGGTCTCCGGCAAACGTTAACTGTTGGACAAATAAGGGTTGGCCCCTCTGCCAGTTTTCATACGGGACTTTCCTCTCGAGGTGGCACTGTTCCACAGCACACAGCGGATAACCAAGCCACCGCAGTTGACACAGGAGTTGACACCCGGAATCACTCCAGTCCAAACTACCGCCAACAGGAACGTGTCCCCGAACCGAATGCCCCAGAAGACATCGAGCCAAGGAGGTGAGATTCGGATCGTCGACGGCGCCCGATCCCACCTCGCACTGTGGAACCCGACCACACCTTGGCTCGACACCCTTCGAATATGGCAACGCCTGATCTCTCAGCTATGGTCCGCCAAATGGTTCGCGAAAGTCAAGGCTTAACAAATGACGATTGGGGGATCTCTCGAAGTCACACCCCGTTCACTAACGACATATTATATGCTGAGCCTCCCCGGCGATTCAGGATGCCAGCTTTGCCCATGTATGAAGGAAACTCCACCCTAGCCAGTATATTCTGAAATACGAATGGTCAATGACCGCTGCCAGAGCTAATGATGCAGTAAAGTGCCGTAGCTTTCCTATTTCCTTAAGGGGAATTGCGACAATGTGGTTTACACGTTTACCACCACGGTCTATCTCCTCGTTTGACCAATTGGCTACCAAATTTATTGAACAATTCCGTATGCACATCGCCAGGCCTAAAGACGTAAATGCTTTATCTAGTGTCACTCAAGCCCCCGGGGAGACACTCAGGCGATACCTGGAAAGATTCAACGCCGCCTGCACAGAAATAACTAACCCCAATGATACTTCAATCTTGATGGCTCTGACTAAGGGGATTGACCCCGACTCTGATTTTGGAAACTGGCTAGCTGGAAAACCTCCCGCGTCGTTGGATCGTTTCTATTCCAAAGCCGCCCAATTTTTGAGGCGTGAGGATGCGAAACAATCTAGGAAGCAGGACGATGCGAGGCCTAGCAATGAAGGGGTTCAAAGCAATGTGGCGGTTAAACAATCAGGGGAAGGCTCAGGAAGAGTGCAGCTGAATATTCAGAACAAGCAAACCCAGCCAAGGAACGGCGATAATAGGAGTAAGAAGCAGGATCAGAATCGTGGCCCGCGACGTAGGGCGCAAATGTTTGAAAGCTATACACCGCTGAATACGACACTGGAAAACGTATATCTACAAACCTGTAATACGATGCAGTATAAGAAGCCGACTCCAAAGCCATCATCGGAGAAACAGATTCAAACGGGGAAGTTTTGTAGATTTCACGAAAGCTATGGGCACAACACCAATGACTGCAGGCATTTGCAAGACCTTATTGAAAAGCTGGTCAGAGAAAGGAAGTTGGATCAATTTGTGCGGGCACCGCAAGCCGGTAGTGTGGGCCCGTCAAACCAAAATCGTGCACAGAACCAAGAAAGACAGGAGGAGCCCGCTCGTACAAGCGGAAGGTTGGTCATAAATACAGTCATTGGTGGCCCTCATCCAGCAAATCGAAGTTGGAAGGAAATGGGATCATACGCCAATTCGATCAGGCATGTGAGTTTTGAAAGCTGCAGTACACTTGATGAAGGGGCTCCGGCTAAGCAACAGAGGACGATGGCGGATGATATCGTTTTTAGAAATCGAGATGCTAATAAAGTCGAAGCCCCGACTATAGACCCACTAGTCACATTCGCCCAGGTTGGTCCTTCTTGGATGAAGAGGATCCTGGTAGACAGTGGAAGCTCAGTGAACATCTTGTTTAAAAGGGCATATGATCAGATGAAGATGGAAGCTAAAGATCTAAGGCCTTGTCAATATAGGATCCACGGCTTCGATGGAAGTGCTAATATACCCACCGGGATGGTAGAATTGCCAGTAGAATTGGGAAACGGAGAACACCGCAGAGTCCGAATGTTACAATTTGTTGTCCTGGATATCCATTCACCCTATAATGCCTTTTTGGGCCGACCAGCCCTTGCCGAATTTAGGGCAGCAATTGCCCCGTGGTGTTTGACTCTAAAGTTCCCTACTGACCACGGGGTTGGGGTCATTCAAGGGGATCAGGCTGCCGGGAGAGCCTGTTATGTTGCTGAACTACGAGAAGCACAGAGGAGGGAGAAAGGAAAGGGCGTAGAGGAATCTCTCTGCGTCCGCTTTGCCGATGATTGACAATTAGCGCCTGGGCCTCTGCCCGGGCACCACGACCAATTCCAGAAGGATCTTGACCCTCGAGACACTGAAGATAATGATGAATCCAAAGAAAGTCAAGCTTCCCCAGCCGAGCTGACGATCGATGTTCCAATTGATGACAGTAATGATTCGAAAATATTGAAAATTGGGTCTCAGCTAAACCTGCAAGCACAACAGGAATTGGTCGAATTTCTCCAAGCGAATCTAGACGTATTCGCCTGGACGCACTCCGATATGTGTGGAATCTCGTCGGACATCGCGAGCCACACTTTAAATATTGACCCGCGGTACATCCCGGTCAAGCAAAAGAGACGCGGTATGGACCCAGAGAGATCTGCCGCCCTCAAAGAAGAAGTCGATAAGTTGAAGACGAATGGGTTTATCCGAGATGCTTTGTACCCGGAGTGGGTATCCAATCCTGTACTTGTCCGCAAACCAAATGGAAAATGGAGAACGAGCATCGACTACTCTGACTTAAATAAGGCTTGTCCGAAAGACAGTTTTCCACTTCCTAGAATCGATCAACTTGTGGATTCGACGGCCGGACATGAATTATTATCTTTCATGGACGCTTACTCTGGGTACAATCAGATACCCATGCATGTGCCCGATCAAGAACATACAAGCTTCGTAACTGACCTGGGACTATACTGCTACAAGGTCATGCCTTTTGGTTTAAAAAATGCCGGAGCAACTTACCAACGCTTAGTCAACCGAATGTTTGCCGACCAGATCGGGAAAACCATGGAGGTCTATGTGGATGACATGTTGGTAAAATCACGATACTCCACTGATCATGTCAAAGACTTAGAGTCAATGTTCAATGTCCTCCGGAGATATGGGATGAAGCTCAATCCGCTCAAATGTCATTTCGGGGTCGCTTCCGGAAAGTTCCATGGGTTTATCGTCAACGCCCGGGGAATAGAGGCCAACCCCGAGAAGTTCTGGGCGATCAGGAATCTTCAAACCCCAAGGACCATAAAACAGGTTCAGAGTCTCAATGGGAAGGTTGCAGCGCTGAGCAGGTTCATCTCGAAATCAACGGATAAATGCATACCCTTCTTCGATCTGATCCGAAAGGGGAAAAGAAACTTCGAATGGACTATGGAATGTGAAGGCGCGTTTCAATCGCTAGTTCAGCATCTTTCCACACCACCGATTCTTTCAAAACCTGTTCATCACGAACAATTATACCTTTATCTGGCTGTATCTGAAAACGCTATTAGCGCTGCATTAGTTCGAGAGGAAGACTGAACACAGAAACCAGTCTATTATGTCAGTAAACGATTAACCGGGGCCGAGAGAAATTATCCAAGGCTAGAAAAATTGGCATACTGCCTAGTCATCGCCTCGAGGAAGCTCCGTCCATATTTTCAGGCTTACCCTATCATTGTGTACACTGACCAACCGTTACGACAGGTCCTCGCACGACCTGAGACGTCTGGCAGGTTACTAAAGTGGAACATTGAACCGAGTCAATTCGACATCACATATGTTCCGAGGAGAGCCATACGCGGTCAAGTCCTAGCAGATTTCATTGCCGAATTCATTGTTCCTGAAGACTTACCTGAAACTAGTAACTCCCCCGAATATATATGGAAGCTATACACCGATGGAGCATCCAACGATCGGTGCTCGGGCGCAGGGATAGTGCTTGAGGCTCCCGAAGGCCGATCCATCTGCTACGCCTTAAAGTTTGATTTCCGGGCAACCAACAACGAAGCTGAATACGAAGCCTTGCTCACCGGGTTGAAGTTGGCCCGTGACCTGAGAATTATCGCTGTGGAGATCTACTGCAATTCCCAGTTGGTGGTATGCCAAGTTCGGGGTGAATATCAGGCCAAGGATCGAAGACTAGCCGCTTATCTAGCCTAGGTCCGAGAAATACTGGTTCAGTTTGATTATTATACCATTTTCTACATACCACGAGAGCGCAATCAGAAAGCCGATTCGTTGGCAAAGTTGGCAAGCACGGGCGAAACTCAACACTTGGGACTCGTTCCCGTCGAGACTTTATCCTCTCCAAGCATTGATCGAACGGAGAATGAACTCATATTTGAAGCTACCTCCGAGAAGGAATCATGGATGACCCCCTACCGAGACTACATTGAGCATGGCACACTGCCGGAACGGCGAAGTAAAAGAAGACAGATTCTTCGAAAGGTTTCACGATTTGTCATTCAAAACGGAGTTATGTATCGGAGGGGATACTCTGTTCCTCTTCTCCGGTGTATCGCACATGACGAAATCAAGCGAGTGTTGCGTGAGGTGCACGAAGGAGAATGTGGCGATCACACTGGGGGGCACGCACTTGCCAAGAAAATACTTCGATACGGATATTATTGGCATACCGTTAACCGCGATGCTATGGATTATGCCAAAAGATGTGATAAATGCCAGAGACACGCTCGGATCCCTAGAGCCCCACCTTCTGAAATAACCCAAATGGTCAGTCCGTGGCCATTTGCAATGTGGGGGATGGATATAATCGGTGCATTGCCTTTAGCTAAAGGGGGTGCAAAGTACGCCATAGTTGCGGTTGATTACTTCACCAAATGGGCTGAGGCTGAGCCTCTTGCAACAATTACAACAAAGAAGGTAATCAACTTCGTGGTACGCAACATCATCTACCGGTTTGGTCTCCCGCATACTATAATCACCAACAATGGAGCCCAATTTGACAGTGCTGAATTTAGGGACTTCTGTCAGCGATTTCACATCCATAAGAGATTCTCAGCAGTAGCGCACCCACAAGCGAATGGTCAGGTCGAGGCCGTCAATAAGGTTATCAAGTCTATATTGAAGAAAAGACTGGAGAAAGCCGGGGGCAAGTGGGTTGATGAACTACCAATGGCTCTGTGGGCGTACAGAACGACTCACAAAACTGCGACCGGACACACCCCTTTTTCTCTATCCTATGGCTCTGAAGCAGTTATTCCAGTCGAAATGGAAGTTCACTCTCACCGTGTGACATACTACAACCCGAAAACAAACGCTATATTACTTGCTGAATCCCTAGATCTGCTTGATGAGAAGCGTGAAGAAGCCGATGTGAGGGCAGCTGCATATCGAGGACGAGTCGCTCGAATATACAACGCTAAGGTCCGCCCACGAACTTTTGAACCCGGCGACCTGGTACTCAAGAGAGTTTACCCGGTCCCTTCGCACATAAACCCAAATTGGGAAGGGCCGTATATGATTTCACAAAAGCTCAGAGATGGCACATTCAAGTTATCAACCGTTGATGGTCTCACTTTACCAAGAGCCTGGAGTAGCGGAAGCCTCCGTCGCTACTACATCTGACAGGCTTTATTTATCTATCTTTTACCAGTTTCTTCCTTAGCATTTTGTTTTTGCATTTTGAAATTTGAACTTGTAATAAGGCAACTGATTTTGCCATGTTTCTTTCGTTTCAGCAATAAAATGCCATCTCTTCGAGCCAAAAGTTGCGATTCACTGAAAATAACACATAATATCACGTTGCACGAAGAGCTAAATTCCATCGCACGGTGGGATTTATTCAAATAGGGAGTAACTGTAATACGACCAGTCGCTCACTAAATGAAACCCGAGCTCGGGGACAAAACACAATACCAGCATTCACAGGGATTGATACACGACAATCCTTTTTCTAACTCCAACTTCCCACAGCGTAAATTGGAGTATAAACATTCCATAATTCGTTCCCGGAGTGCGAACGGACTCCAACTTCCCAGAGTGCGAATTGGAGTATAAACATCAAATCCGTCGTTCCCAGAGTGTGAACGAATTCCTAAAAAGCCCAAATAGGTGTGACTGACCACCTATCGGCTAACTCCAACTTCCCAGAGTGCGAATTGGAGTATAAACATCAAATCCGTCGTTCCCAGAGTGTGAACGAATTCCTAAAAAGCCCAAATAGGTGTGACTGACCACCTATCGGCTAACTCCAACTTCCCACAGCATAAATTGGAGTATAAACATTCCATAATTCGTTCCCGGAATGCGAACGGACTCCAACTTCCCAGAGTGCGAATTGGAGTATAAACATCTAGTCCAGATTCCCGGAGCGCGAATCAAAGCACGAACAACAATTCGAAGTCCTCGAAATATGGGCCGAGATGTCAACATCAACTCCCAATTCCCATAGCGTGAAGTGGAGTATGAACATCAATTCCAAGTTCCCAGAGCGCGAACCGTGTTCCAAACATCGATAACTCTCAGATTCCTGGAATGCCGGACAGATTATCGATCTCAAATTGTCATAATCCCCCAGAAGGGGGGCATATGCCCAAGACTTGCAATAAACGCAACCAGCCGCCAGAATATGAATATTATTCCCCACAACTAAGGGGCAAAAAGCTGAGTGTTAATCACTGGCCTAAGCGATAATGTAATCAGAGTCCAACTCATTCATTAAATCACGACACGAAGCTATATTTAAAATATTAAGCGGATAGAAGACAAATGCTGCAAGGCATTTAGGTAAAAGAAAAAAATAATTTCCCATTTCATCAGCCAACAAAAACAGGTTTGATTACAGGGCAAGTAAAGATGTTTCGATTAAGTAGAGGTCGGATCCACACATATACACGGCCCAAAAAGAACAAGAGAAAAGATAAAAGAACTGTTATCCGTAATCACATGACAAAGCGAAGGGCTCACTCTTTCTTCCTCCGGTGCTTCTTCCTCGGAGTCGAGCCGCTAGACCCACTGCCTGGCTTCCTGCGAGACTTTTTTCCTTTCTTGGGAACATCCTCCGGGTCTGGCATAATATCGACGTCTTCCTCAAAACTGGAAGGGATAGAGATCCTTCTGTGGGGGTGAGCCAAGGGCATGGGAGCGGTAACATGTACTTGTTCAGCAACACTCGAGACGGTTGCCGTGCCACCAGGAGAAATCATCATTAGAGAAGATAAGCTTGAGGGAGCAGCGTCACAACCGGGACCAACTGTCACTGTCGTAGCCATCTCGGCACTTATCTCGGCTAAACTCTCTTCCTCTCGAGACAGTTGGGCCGCGCTAGATACGCTAGTGGTCATCACAATTGAGCTAGAAACTGGTGCAGCTCCACTCATCGCAAAAGGAAGATCGGGAATGGGGTCAAGAGGGTGACCAAATAGATCTTCAAACATTTGAACATCGAATGACATTGAGCCTCCCTCTCCCATATCACCAACCATGGCGGCAGTTGAAATCGCCTCGGTGACAATAACTCCACGCGTAGGATATAAAGCTGAAGAAACAGGGAGCACGGATGCGACACTCTCGGTCACTAAACAACAAAAATTAGAGCTATCAGACCAAAAAGTTCCCTCGAAAATCAATGTTTTAAGACGTAAGAAGAGTAATCAAAATACCTACTTTACCTTGCCTTGGAGCTTGAACAAGCTCAGGGACGAGAGTCTTGCCCGAAGACAGTTCCGGTTGGTCCGGATTGTAGGCTGGAATGGCTTGTGGATCGACTGCAGCAACAGCTGCGGACGAAGTCGAAACAGGGACTTCAGTATTCTCGCTATGATGCATAATACCCGAACCTTCGCCGACCTCCGTTTGATGGACGCCAAGTTTTTCTTTTTCAACAAAAATTACTGCTTCATGAAGGGTTCTCCTCTCATCCTCGCTGAGCAGACGTGACTCAAGCTCAAACTCATCCAATACCCCATCCGGACAAGACATCCTCTTGTTTTCCACTAATTTCTTCCAAGCATTGTAGAGAGGCATCGAGTAATCCCCTAGCCAGGAGAGATTTCTATGTTCTAATACATTGGCATTATATGTGTCCAAGAGATCGTCGAATTCAGCCTCCATCTTGAACCTCTCCGCTTGGACTCTCTCCTCCACCTCCGATTCAACCTCGTTAACCCTTGCAATTGCCGCATCACGCTCAGCTCGAAAAGATATAGCCTGCTCACACGCTTCTTGCGCGGCCACGTTCGCATCATCTTTTTCTTTATTCATGTCAGCAAACTTAGCCTTTAACTCCTCTAGTTCCTTGACTGCCGCATCCCACTCAGCTTCAACATTCTTGTATCGATGGCCTAAGTCTTCAACTAAAGTACAATGTGCCTGTTGCATCTTCGCCATCTCAACTAATGTCTCATCAACCTTTTTTAACGACTCGACCTCGGCCTTGCGGGAAGATTCCGCCTCAGATTGGAGTATGTCGACAATGCGACTCTTTTGAGCCAAGTCGGCTTCCAGCTTCTCGATGGTTTGGGCCCGGTCGAAGGCAGCTTTGGAAGCCTTAACGGCCGCCCTGTACCATTCTTTGTACTGAGCATAAAAGTCACGGGTATAGCTGAGCGCCGTGGTCGCAGCATCTTCGGGAATTCTTTTAAGATTGGGAGGAAAAATACAAGCATCAAAGCAAATCTCTGGAAAATCCTTCCTCAATTGAGCGAGCCTGATAGCCCCTTCGCCAGAAGACTAAATAAGGGTCTCCTCCGCGGACGTGGACGTTGCAACCTCAGTTCGAGGATGATGTGGCTCGAGCCTCGAAACTTGCGAAGACAGTTGATGTCGCAGAGGCTCGGATACCTGGACATGACTTCGGGATGGCGGAGGAGATCGAGAAGGGGAGCGATGCCTACGATCCCTGTCCGATCGTTCCTGGCTAGGGTAACCGCGGTGATGATCCTTTGCATGATACTCCTGGCCATGATGCCTCCGGTCGCGATCACGATCGGGGTCTCCACGTCGAGATTCGTAATAAGCTGATGGATGATGCACTCTCCGGAGTTTGTCCAATGTAGACTGACGGCCAGCCATACTACCTGGAAAAGAGATGCGATTCAGTTAAGTACCAGGCAAAATCGATATGGCATGAGAAGCAGTCATGTAGTGTTATGAAAGTGTATGCAAATGCGCGAAGCCCCCGACCAACCGGAAGTACCGACTGCACTAACAGGTAAAAGCTCACTTATGTCTAACGCTTCCCGGAGCTCAACCAACCCGGACCTGTGATAAAGAGAAACGCATTCCGGGATGGGAACGTCATCCAGTCCTATGAAAATGTTTCCTGGTTGACAAAGAGCGGGGTCAGAAGAATTAATTCCAGGGATCAAGCGAGACACGATTACAGACTTCCGTCTCTTAAATTTAGGAACAACAGCCTTGCCTTTCCGCTTTTTTCCTGCTCGGAGAAGGTCAGCCGCTAGCCCGGTGTCAGTAGGCATCCTCTCATCATCACTCATTTCTCTTATCACTACACCGGTTTTCCTCTTTGCCTTCGGAGCCGATTTCGCCAATCCCTCAATGACAATACTCTGGTTCGTCTCGATTAAACCCAGCATCCTTAAGTTATCATCAGTTAAGACCAAGTCAATGTTCCGCAAATCACGCGGGATCTCTTGTAAACTTCGGATGACGTTTCTGTATCGGCCACCGTCTGGCCTTGATATGATAGCTGTAAGAAAAACGCCTGACGTCAGTTCGAGTGTCAACAACGGCTATTAAAGAAGGCTTACTTGTTTTACGGCACTCACATCTGGACAGCCATCGCCTAGCGAATCCTGGGGGGCATCGGACAAAAAACCATTCATTCTTAAAGTAACTAAGTCTGGTCCAGGCTTCCATCACAATCTGGCAGTTTCTAACTGCCTCCAGAAAGGTGAAAGACGGACTATCACCCCTGCTCTTGAAATTGAATATATGTCTAATCTCAGCTGGCCTAGGCGGACGAAAAAGGCGATCCATGAATAAAATGAAAACACTGTTCAGCAACGCGTGCCCGTTGGGATGAAGTTGTGCGGGAGAAATTCCAATGAACGATAGCATCTCCCTGATATATTGGTTAAACGGGGGGAGAGTTCCAGCCGCACAGGCATGGCGATAAAAAGTAGTGTAGCCTTCGGGTGGATTGTGAGGTCTATCATCAATTCCCGGTAGCAAAACGTCATCCGGAGATAAGTTATGTTTCGAACATATCCGACCCAATAATGCTCCAGAAATATTGGATCGGACGGAGTCTATGGGATCTTCGATAAGTAAGGCCTCCGGCAATTCGTCCGGAGCAGGATCTATTACTTCAGGAAGGATCTCTGGAATTTCTAGCACTGGAGGAGGCAAGCATTGTAACTCTTGTTGTTTAGAACCCGAAGACTCCATAATTAACTAACTCACGAGAAAGCAGCGTTAAAATACAAGGAAAGCCCGTATATTCCCCGGTGTGAAGTATATGAATATGCCGTGCAGTGCAAGTGCATAACTAAAGCAAATTTTACAAGATTGGAACACGGTGTCCGAACGACGAAACATTGGAATTGGAAAATGAAAACGACCGTCATCGCTGACCGTCACTTTCACGCCACTCAGATGCCACTGACCAATTCAAGTATGAATTCGTTGTATGTGTTTAAGTCATGGTGCCATCGACGAGCTTCAAAAGACAGGTCAGGTCAACTTTGATCATGCAAGGCCGAAGCTCTTCGGAATCAAATATGCTAAAAATTTAGTGAGTTCGTCAGAATTCAATTTAAAGTTAGTCGTAGTTCAGATATTGGAACAAATCAAAGGAGTGGAAGTTCCAGAAGCGGGA
The DNA here is from genome assembly GCA_030765085.1 of Allium cepa. Classification (NCBI taxonomy): domain Eukaryota; kingdom Viridiplantae; phylum Streptophyta; class Magnoliopsida; order Asparagales; family Amaryllidaceae; genus Allium; species Allium cepa. The sequence goes on from CM060941.1 coordinate 836,609,175, forward strand.
ACGTTCGAATCGATCGACTCGATTCGACACGAGTCGAATCGATAAACTTCGAATCGGCGCGCCCCGATGCCACGTAGTTCGACTCGATGAGACCTGGGAACAGAGAGCAGTTCGAATCCATGGAACTCCACCTGACTTCGAATCGATCAAAGTTAAACTCCTTCGAATCGATCAACGTATCATCGCTTCGAACCGATCGGAATATTGCTGTTTCGAATCGATCACCGCAAGCCTTTTTCTTGTTCACCTGCAATCATCGATTCGAAGCCACACATTCGAAGCCAACTCGAATCGCTCACCCCTGGATCGATACGAAACAGTGAAAGACAATACTCTGAATGATACGACTCGAATGTTTTCATTCCTCAGTTCCATCGAGTCGACCCACTTTGCTCATATCTTATCACACTTCAAGATTTCCAGAAGAAAGCGTTGAATCAATGCCAAAAATTGCAGTGTTATCATTCTCAACTCGAATCAATCCCTTGGTTACCTGGCTTGGTTCGATTGCAAACAGAAGCTTGGAGGAATTTTATCGACTCGTGGAAAAGAACGTTTGATTTGGCTCTGAGATCGATTCAAAGAAGCAGCTAAAGCAATGGTAAAAAGGTAAAAAGAGAAAATGCAGTCGGCCTCGTGTATTTATATGGATTCCAAGGGGGATTAGTGGCGCTTCAACTCTCGGTCATTTTGACCGCTTACCACAGGTCACAACCTTATCGATTCGAACGACTACTTTCGAATCCTTTCTAAGCTTCGAGTCCATCGCTGCTTCGAATCCATCACAGCTTCGAGTCCATCACTGCTTCGAATCCATCGCAGCTTCGAATCAATCACAGCTCCAACTCCCCCCTAAGCTTCGAATCCGGCAAGGCAGAATCGATACGAGGCATCATCGATTCGAAGAAGCACATGAGCAAGGGCTGGATCGAAGGTCCAATCGATTCGAAGCACGAGGTCCATCGGGCCATCGATTCGAAAGCCACCTATTTACGCAAACATAACTTCGAATCCATCGAAGGCCACTGACAAAAACAGACGAGATCGCCTCAAATGTAAAAAACTACTCGTCTACCTCGTATAACGATTCAGGAGAGGATCGATACAAAAGGATAATCATAGACAACCATAAAAGCAATACTTTGACTTGAATCTTAAATCGATTCAGGAGAAAATCGATACGGAACTCAGCAGCAAACAAAAACCAACATAACTCGTGAACGCACGACGTTAATAGGGATCAAACTAATACATATGCACACATATCAAACTAACATTCGATTTTAAACATTTACAGGGATCAAACACTCATCCTGTTACGACTACAACAGCCAACGACTAAGCGCAATTATACAGCAATCAATCATATCAAGGCAAAGTTACAACAATACGGCGTATGAGCCTCAGCGAAAAGAGAGCAATGGTTTTTCAGAAAGAGATGGCGACTATTCAAAGCACGTCATGTTCCCACAAGACATACTTTGGGGGGCAAAATGTTATCCCGCTTTTTGGCAAAGCCGTGATTTCAAAAGACTGGTCAAAAACAGAAGATAGTTCACCTCAGAGATTGATCGCACTCCCCTTCGCTATGGATAACGATGAATATTGTCCGAGTCCAGATTGGGCCAAAATCGGCAAGACATGATGAGCAAAGCCATAGGAACCAACATTTCAAGTTTCAAGTCAATCCGAGGTCGTATGCTCAAGTTATGATGGCTTCAAGATTGAAAGAGAGGAATGTTGCTTGGTTCGAACCCATCACCTTCACGTTGATTCGAGTTCGTCCAGTTCGAACCCACGTAATTCGAAACCATCCCCTGACCTTCCTTCGAATCCATCAAGACGCATGTCGCCTCGAACCCATGAGAAGTGCGTTTGCTTCGAGTCCATCAAGCAAGCCTTCACTTCGAATCCATCTAAAGCACTCCCTACTTCGAATCCATCAGGGGCGTGCCTCCCTTCGAATCCATCGGAGGTGAATACGCCTCGAATCGACGACTTCACCTAACCTCGAATCCATCAGCCAGTACATACTTCGAACCCATCAACTTCGACTCCATCGGCCTCGCATCCATCGGCTTCAAACCCATCCACACAGTACTCCATGTCACTGCCTTCGCATAAAAAAGCATGGATTCGAACCATATGGATTCGAACCCATGGATTCGAACCTATGGATTCGAACCATATGGATTCGAATGAATCAATAAGTGGAGTCGAAGCAAACAGGGTACACGAAGACGCAATCTTAAATCGATCATATCTCTCAATCCCATGATCCAAATGCCATGAGATTTTCACAGTAGCTTGCATACATGTTGAAGAATGTCCACACCAAATTTTGCCTCGATTGGATGCATTTTTGATCGATTCGAAGTTCACTTCGAATCGATCCCAAACTGGGCACGGACTCCGAGAACGCAGGCTTATGGGCCCCCCTCACGTGCCAGGCAACCTCCCTGAGTTTTAGGCGGGATTTTGGCCTTCCACACCAATAAATAGAGCCCCTGGTCATTCAAAAAAGGGGTCGGAGAATTTAGAGAAGAAGGATAAGCCTAAACGCTGCCAGAATCACTCCATACCACCTCCTTGGCTGCTAATTCCGAATTTAAGTCCATCTACTGCTGTAATTTGCTTAAAAACACTTGTAATCTTCAAGTATTAAGGAATAAAGTGATAAAACTTCATAGTGGACGTAGGCGCATAGCCGAGCCACTCTAAATCCTTGTCTTCTGTGCAATTTACTCTTCTGTGACTTGGAGTTTTTGCTAGATAGTACTTATTTTCACTTCAAGTTTTTCATTTATTACCTCTTCAAAAACTCCCAAAGGGTGTTGCCCAATTTTGGTGCAAACAAATTATATATATATACAACCTTTCTTTTAAAAAAAGCCAAACTATCTTATACTTGTTTTACAATTATTTTTGAAACTATTTAACTATTTTCCAACTGTTTTATAAACCAATTACTATATTTCAACTATTTTACAAAACTAATTATTACCTTACTATTATTTTGCAATTATCTAAAATTTCTAAAATTATTCTAACTATTTTCTAACTATTTTATGCCTATTTTACAAACTAGTAATTGTTTTCAAACTACTTATCTATTTAAAAAAAATATTCAAGCTATTTTCTAAATAAACTGGTCGGAGTTCAAACTGTTAATGGTTAAATACCAAATCGAGATAAGAATAGAGGTGATAATCCAAATGGATTGAAGCAATTGTGAGTTAGTAAATGAAAATTTAAGTAAATGTGAATAGAAATGGAATTCATTTGGCTAATAACCAATAGAGATAAATACGTAGGGTGTACATATGTTATTCTATTCGCATAGTGATTTGATCCAGATTCGAGCACAGAATTTCGAGATAGTTATATCGATCCGAGTGGGATTTTTCACTCGATTTTCAACGACGAACCTGTATATGGATTGTTGGTTGGTCTGGATATTCTCTATCATAGTAATGACTATGCAAGGAGAATGACGGTTTCTGATCAAGAAACCAGATCTGTGTCCGCACTAGGAAGTCGGGTGGACAATACTAGTTCGGAAATGATATTGTGTGATCGAGTGAGCGATCAGATTGGTATAGCGTACGAATGATATGTGTACATCGTACGGATTTGAATAAAATTGATACTGGGAATTTGTGGATAAGAAATGTGAAATGGTTTTTGAAATGAAAAATATATTTTGTGAAATATATGATGAAGTAAAGTGGAAATTGGATATTTCTATGGTTGAAATTTTGTTTATGGAAGTAAGTGATATGGTAAGTGGTTTTGTAAAGAGTAATCAAGTTTGAATATTTGATTTCGAATAAACAAAGTTATATATCTTTGTTATATAAGATAAAACTCTCCTTAATGAATCTTTTGCCGGAAGGAAATGGTTTTTGGAGGTTTTTGAAGTATAAAGGAGTTTTATACAAGTTTGAAATGATCCAAAGTTTTAAAAATTATATATATATATATATAAAGGTTCTTATGAGGATTTTGAAAAAAAGGTTTTCGGAACCTTTGGATTTGGAAAGGGCTTTCGATTTTTGTGTAAAATCAATATTTAATTTGGAAAGCCTAGTTCGAGAATTATCGATTTTGGGATAATCGATTTTGTATAAAGGAGCTTTGAATGAGATCATACTAGGTGTATGATTTGAAGATACTATATATGTATAGTATAAATTGTTTTGATGATGGCTCTGGGGAAAAAGGCGCTCCCTTGGAATGGACTTCTCAGGAGTATCACCGAGTGGTGCTGCCTTGAGCCCTAAGGGGGGTTCTAAAGTTGATCCTATGAGGAGTCCGGACAAACTAGTTCCTGAGGATTATTGGATAGCGAAAGTCGAGGGTGTTGATGCCTACAGGGGCATTAGGATTATGCTATGACGACAGTGTAACTCGATGTCACTGCGATCTACTGTGGGGACCATAGCGAAAATCGTGTGGAGGATGAGTGTCAACAGTCTACACTTGATTTTGCCGCGAAGGCAACGCAACATCGGTAGACTACGATCTATGGTCAAGTGGAGAGGAGAAGTTTCATTCTTTTGGCAGCGAAATTCGGTGGCGCTGATGCCTACAGTTATATGGGTTTTTGCTGTGATAGCTACGTAACCCCAGTTGTAGCTGTGATCTGTAGCGAGTTCCATGGTGTAATCGAGGGGCACGGAGGCCTACAGTTATCTATGGATTTTGTCGGGACGACAATGTAACCATCGGGTTAACTGCAACCATGGATGGGGGTGATGATTTCCAGAGCATTCTCACCAAAGATATTTCCTCAATTTCAAAATACTTTCAATAAAATTATTTTTCAAGTATTTTCACTGGGTGTTGAAAACGAGTCTGCTAAGTACTTATAAATTTTCAATCGTACGTCTGATCAACGTATGACCGAATTTCTGTGAGAACAAAGATGGACTGTTTGAAACATCGAGTTATAAAAAGTATTTTTATAAAATTATTAGCAGTATTATAGATTTTAAAGTGTTTTAAAAATGATTAAAGGAAAATTTATCTGATTTTAAGCATTTTAAATAAACTCTGGCTTCGTTCCTTTTCGGGGACGAAAAGATTCTAAGGGGGGAAGACTGTGATAACCCGAATTTTTGGACATCTGCTAATTTGAAATTAACAGCATTAGATTTGTTAAAATACTCATTTGTAGTTTGAACAAATGAATTCTTTTATACATTATTTAAAATAAGCTAAATTATTATTTTCAAACAATTTTAACTTGTTTAAATATATATGTGAGTTAATATTTGAAATTCAAAGAATAAACATTTTAAAATAAATTGGATTTAAAAGTGTGTATATATATCTAGCATATTGTACAACTATTTATAAATGTATAATTGAAATTTTATATCATTTACTTTTAAAAAAAAATTATATAGATAAATAAGAGATAATGTTTAAATATAAACACATAAGACATTAATTAAAGCAAATTGAAAATTTATAACATAAAGATATAAGATTAAAACATACATGTATAAAGTTATTATATGGATTTAAGAAAATTAATAAATTCATAAAACAAATTAAGTACATTATAATTACAAACATAAGCAATCTGTAAAACAATAATGACAAGTGTAAGCAAGCTTTAATATACAATTAACAAGTGTCTAAAACTTGTATATTCTTTTTAATAAGAAAAGAAAAGGGTAAAACTAAATTATAATCCTCTTCATTATTCTCTATCATTTCTGTATGCAGTCCATTTCCAAAAAAAAAAACGAAAAAAAAAACTGTATAACCCGGAACTAGAATAAAATCTGAAATTGCAAATCCTCTAATACAATCAAGCAATTTAAGGAAATTTCATTTACATGCAAAGCTGGAAATCAACTACAGCAAGATGTATTTCAGCATGCAAATAAATTCAAGGCCTGGAAACAAAAATACAATTCTATCCTCTGCATTTTCAATTTGTGAGTAAACTTAACCTAAAACTGTTTAAATCTATTGATTATGAATGGTTGATGTGTTAGTTAGTTGCACAAATGCAAATGTGTTTGCATGATGGTTTATTATGTATGAATGTATGTATATCTATCTATGCTTGGATGCATGTCTTTGTTTTCAAACTTTAGCCTCTGTTTGAATATTCAGGTTTTAAAACCTGATTTAAAAAAAACAAAAATCTTTCACCTAACCAGAATCTAGGCTTTGATCTCTAAGTATAGGTGTTTTGTATCAGTATAACAGTATAAAAAAAAATAGATTCAAGATAAATGAATAAGTAAGGCCTGACCTCTGCTCTAGCAATTGTAGGTGAGTAACAATTTTTCTAAAATTTAAGTATATGAATTTGGTTGCCTGATTAAAATCTGAAATAAGTATGCTTGTTAGATATGCATTGTCCTGTATATATGTAAATGGACATATATATGTTTGTGCATCAGAGATCTCTCTGTCTTTAGTTTCCACGGTCTAGTCTATTTCAAAATTCATTTTCTATTTATCAAATCTCTGATAGGATTTGGTATTTAAACAATATTCGTTTGTTTGCTTATAAAGTAAAACTTAAAATTTATTTAAATTGAAATAAGTTTGTATTGACTCTGGAAATTCTAAAGAATAAAAATGCTTAAGCTAAGTCAAAATTCAAATTTAGTAATTTATGGATTCAAGGTTATAAATCAAATCCCTAAACAAAATCATGATTTTTAAAAACAAAATCACAATTTTAAGAATTCAAAGCAGAGAGCAGTTCAGGGTTGTTTTAAATTTGCATTTTGGGTTGCCTCTGTAAATCCAAATGATCGGAGAGGCCAGGATTTCCAGTGATGATAGTGGAGGGATCGTAGTTGATAGGAAAATTATCTGGTGATGGTACATTTTGGTGTGGAGGCGGTGGTTGGAGTTTTGAGTCTGGAACCCTAGTTTTATCTAGGTTTGAAATTCTGATCTTCTCGTCTACTCTGAGTGATCGAGTGCTAAAGTTTGTGGAGGATGATAGCTTGGACGTGGACGAAGACATGGCTGGAGTTTCCGACCTTCTAGAGGTCGGAATTTTGCAAGCAAGGTGATGACAGGTTTTGGGATGTGATGTCCGTGTATTTCCAGGTTATGAGTTAAGCGCACTCGAATTCGAATTCGAGTTAGTGGTCACGATCCGATGATCGTGATGGGTTGCGGCATTGTTCTTTGATGTGGTGACGCTGCCGGTGATGACGGAGAGGGTTGAAGCCACCGTGCACATGCACGGTGCAGTGATTGTGCCAGGTAGATTTTTGAGTGCTGTAGTGTTTTGGGCTTGAGAAACTCTCGAGTAATTCTAGTTTTTACTCGAAGTAGAGAATAGTTTAGCTCGAAGCAATATTTGGCTGGCTCGGGTTTAGTAGCGGTAACAGGTTTTAAACTAGAACCTGTATTGTTTTGTTGCATAATTTTTCTAAAACTAGAATTTTAAAAATGTTAAGCAAAGAAGTATGGGCTTGGGTAAAGAGATTTGTGTTACAGGTTTTAAAGTATAACCTGTCTGTTTAAGAAATTTAGAAATGAAATTAGAAAAAAAAATTGTGTTTAAAATGAAAGTAAAAATTTTAAAAAAGTTTTTAAATCCAAGTTAAGTCTGGAATCCAAATTTAATTTTAAATCTCAGTTTTAAAATAAATTCAAGTTTTTAAAAAAAACTTGAATTTGTGAAACTACTTTAAAAGTATTAAGTAGTTTGAATTTTAAAATAAAGTTTAAAAAGGTATGTAAGTTAGTTTTAAAATTTGAAGATTAATCTGAAATTAAATTTTAAATAAGTATTTCAGTTTGGAAATGTAGGAAAGTTTTAAAATTTAAAAATGATTTAATTATTTGAAATACTTAAAGGGAAATTCAAATTGATTTGAATTTAAATATGAGTTTGGTTTTAGACCCTTTTAAAAACTTCTTTATTAGGTGAATATTTCTTTAACTTGTGAAATGAAGGGTTTAGAAATGAGTTTTAAAAACTTCGTTAAAGATAATTTGAATTCATTTTAAATCTTATATTTAAATGAAATTTGAAAGAAATTTTAAATGAATTATTTTAATACTTTGATTATTAACAAAGTTTGACCTTTAAGCAAATTAGAATTTAAAGATTTGTAATTCATTAAATTTATAAGTAAATTTAATGGATAGTTAATTTATTTGATTAATTAATCGTTTGGATTAATTAAATAAGTAATTAAAGTTTTAACCTAATTAATTAATGGTTAATACTAATTAATTAGGAATAATTAATTTGTAATTAAGGATTATTAATTAGATTTTAATTAATGATTAAGAATTGATTAATCAAGTAATTTGGAATTAATTTAGTTATAGTTAACACTTAATTAATTTAATAATTAAAGATTAGTTAATAGATAATTAAAGATTAATTAGTTTATAATTAATACTGATTGATGGAAGTTAATCACTTAAGAAAAGTGATTAAAGAATTAATTACTTAATGTAATTAATGGAGTTTAATGTGATTGGTTTAAATTAATTAATTAAGTTTAATTAATTTTAATCTCTGGATGATATGATAATTACTTAATGTAATTGATGAAGTATAATTACATAGTGAAGTTATTAATGATAATTACTGGATGTAATTGGTGGAAGATGGTTTAATTGTGGAAGTAATTTGGATTAAATTACTTTATAATTAATCAAAGAATTAATTAAAGGAATAAATTAAGGAGTAATTAATTTGATAAGTAATTAAGGGTAGTTAAATACTAGGTGATAAATTGTGTTGATGTGGATATCTATTGTTGACGAATTACTGTGACATCCTATATTTAAAATTGAATTGTACTTAACTTGAATAAGTTAAGTTAAGATAATATTGGTTTCGAAGAGACCGGAGTCGGTTATTAATAAATACCCGAAACCACTTCAATTCTTGACAAATTGATAGGTGGAATCAATAAGCGGTAATGGAAGGATTTAAGTATATTGGACCATTTAATCTAAGTCTTTGGTACTTAGAAATTGATGTGTGATATAGGTGGAGTCTAACGACTTGTGAAGTTGTAATTTGATACAAGTTACCCGGGTTTATTTAAGTTGTATGCTTTTGTATTCTGTGATTAGATGAGTTTACTCACGCTGGTTTCCAGCCTGACCCGGGTGTTACTTTGATGTAATGCTCGGGTCAGACCGAGTATTACAGATTTTCAGGTAAGGACGTTCTGGAGCTCAGGAGGTGAGCTAGATGGCAGGAACGTATGAGGTGTTTTGCTATAATTATCTGGGACAAGTTAGTTTTAATTGTCTGGTATTTGTGTAATAATGTAACTCTGATGTATAAAGATATAAGTGTAACGATATAGTTCTTTTTGTAAAACCATTATTTATGTGATATTATATTTTATCCGCTGCGTATGTGAGATTGTGTGTTTCTTTTCTGTTTTTCTTCTATCTCTTTCTTCTTTCTCTAACTATTTGAAAATTTCGAAATCGAAATTTCCGGGTCGTTACATTTAATTATATATATATACAACCTTTCTTTTAAAAAAAGCCAAACTATCTTATACTTGTTTTACAATTATTTTTGAAACTGTTTAACTATTTTCCAACTGTTTTATAAACCAATTACTATATTTCAACTATTTTACAAAACTAGTTATTACCTTACTATTATTTTGCAATTATCTAAAATTTCTAAAATTATTCTAACTATTTTCTAACTATTTTATGCCTATTTTACAAACTAGTAATTGTTTTCAAACTACTTATCTATTGAAAAAACAAAATTCAAGCTATTTTCTAAATAAACTGGTCGGAGTTCAAACTGTTAATGGTTAAATACCCAATCGAGATAAGAATAGAGGTGATAATCCAAATGGATTGAAGCAATTGTGAGTTAGTAAATGAAAATTTAAGTAAATTTGAATAGAAATGGAATTCATTTGGCTAATAACCAATAGAGATAAATACGTAGGGTGTGCATATGTTATTCTATTCGCATAGTGATTTGATCCAGATTCGAGCACAGAATTTCGAGATAGTTATATCGATCCGAGTGGGATTTTTCACTCGATTTTCAACGGCGAACCTGGATATGGATTGTTGGTTGGTTCTGGATATTCTCTATCATAGTAATGACCATGCAAGGAGAATGACGGTTTCTGATCAAGAAACCAGATCTGTGTCCGCACTAGGAAGTCGGTTGGACAATGCTAGTTCGGAAATGATATTGTGTGATCGAGTGAGCGATCAGATTGGTATAGCGTACGGATGATATGTGTACATCGTACTGATTTGAATAAAATTGATACTGGGAATTTGTGGATAAGAAATGTGAAATGGTTTTTGAAATGAAAAATATATTTTGTGAAATATATGATGAAGTAAAGTGGAAATTGGATATTTCTATGGTTGAAATTTTGTTTATGGAAGTAAGTGATATGGTAAGTGGTTTTGTAAAGAGTAATCAAGTTTGAATATTTGATTTCGAATAAACAAAGGTATATATCTTTGTTATATAAGATAAAACTATCCTTAATGAATCTTTTGCAGGAAGGAAATGGTTTTTGGAGGTTTTTGAAGTATAAAGGAGTTTTATACAAGTTTGAAATGATCCAAAGTTTTAAAAATTATATATCTATATATATATATATATATATATATATATATATATATATATATATAAAGGTTCTTATGAGGATTTTGGAAAAAAGGTTTTGGGAACCTTTGGATTTGGAAAGGGCTTTCGATTTTTGTGTAAAATCAATATTTAATTTGGAAAGCCTAGTTTGAGAATTATCGATTTTGGGATAATCGATTTTGTATAAAGGAGCTTTGAATGAGATCATACTAGGTGTATGATTTGAAGATACTATATATGTATAGTAAAAATGTTTTGATGATGGCTCTGGGGAAAAGGGCGCTCCCTTGGAATGGACTTCTCAGGAGTACCACCGAGTGGTGCTGCCTTGAGCCCCAAGGGGGGTTCTAAAGTTGATCCTGTGAGGAGTCCGGACAAACTAGTTCCTGAGGATTATTGGATAGCGAAAGTCGAGGGCGTTGATGCCTACAGGGGCATTTGGATTATGCTATGACGACGGTGTAACTTGATGTCACTACGATCTACTGTGGGGACCATAGCGAAAATCGTGTGGAGGATGAGTGTCAACGGTCTACACTTGATTTTGCCGGAAAGGCAACGCAACATCGGTAGACTGCTATCTATGGTCAAGTGGAGAGGAGAAGTTTCATTCTTTTGGCAGCGAAATTCGATGGCGCTGATGCCTACAGTTATATGGGTTTTTGCTGTGATAGCTATGTAAACCCAGTTGTAGCTGCGATCTGTAGCGAGTTCCATGGTGTAATCGAGGGGCGCGGAGGCCTACAGTTATCTATGGATTTTGTCGAGACGACAACGTAACCATCGGGTTAACTACGACCATGGATGGGGGTGATGATTTCCAGAGCATTCTCACCAAAGAAATTTCCTCAATTTCAAATTCTTTCAATATTTTCAATAAAATTATTTTTCAAGTATTTGCACTGGGTGTTGAAAACGAGTCTGCTAAGTACTTACAAATTTTCAGTCGTACGCCTGATCAACGTATGACCGAATTTCTGTGAGAACAAAGTTGGACTGTTTGAAACATCGAGTTATAAAAAGTATTTTTACAAAATTATTAGCAGTATTATAGATTTTAAAGTGTTTTAAAAATGATTAAAGGAAAATTTATCTGATTTTAAGCATTTTACATAAACTCTGGCTTCGTTCCTTTTCGGGGACGAAAAGATTCTAAGAGGGGAAGATTGTGATAACCCGAATTTTTGGACATCTGCTAATTTGAGATTAACAGGATTAGATTTGTTAAAATACTCATTTGTAGTTTGAACAAATGAATTCTTTTATACATTATTTAAAATAAGCTAAATTATTATTTTCAAACAAATTTAAATTGTTTAAATATATATGTGAGTTAATATTTGAAATTCAAAGAATAAATTTTTTAAAATAAATTGGATTTAAAAGTGTGTATATATATCTAGTATATTGTACAACTATTTATAAATGTATAATTGAAATTTTATATCATTTACTTTTAAAAAAAATTATATAGATAAATAAGAGATAATGTTTAAATATAAACACATAAGACATTAATTAAAGCAAATTGAAAATTTATAACATAAAGATATAAGGTTAAAACATACATGTGTAAAGTTATTATATGGATTTAAGAAAATTAATAAATACATAAAACAAATTAATTACATTACAATTACAAATGTAAGCAATCTATAAAACAATAATGACAAGTGTAAGCAAGCTTTAATATACAATTAACAAGTGTCTAAAACTTGTATATTCTTTTTAATAAGAAAGAAAAGGGTAAAACTAAATTATAATCCTCTTCATTATTCTCTATCATTTCTGTATGCAGTCCATTTCTAAAAACAAAATAATGGAAAAAAAACTGTATAACCTGGAACTAGAATAAAATCTGAAATTGAAAATCCTCTAATACAAACAAGCAATTTAAGGAAATTTCATTTACATGCAAAGCTGGAAATCAACTACAGCAAGATGTATTTCAGCATGCAAATAAATTCAAGGCCTGGAAAAAAAAATACAATTCTATCCTCTGCATTTTCAATTTGTGAGTAAACTTAACCTAAAACTGTTTAAATCTATTGATTATGAATGGTTGATGTGTTAGTTAGTTGCACAAATGCAAATGTGTTTGCATGATGGTTTATTATGTATGAATGTATGTATATCTATCTATGTTTGGATGCATGTATGTGTTTTCAAACTTTAGCCTCTGTTTGAATATTCAGGTTTTAAAACCTGATTTAAAAAAAACACAAATCTTTCACCTAAACAGAATCTAGGCTTTGATCTCTAAGTATAGGTGTTTTGTATCAGTATAACAGTATAAAAAAAATATAGATTCAAGATAAATGAATAAGTAAGGCCTGACCTCTACTCTAGCAATTGTAGGTGAGTAACAATTTTTCTAAAATTTAAGTATATAAATTTGGTTGCCTGATTAAAATCTGAAATAAGTATGCTTGTTAGATATGCATTGTCCTGTATATATGTAAATGGACATATAAATGTTTGTGCATCAGAGATCTCTCTGTCTTTAGTTTCCACGGTCTAGTCTATTTCAAAATTCATTTTCTATTATCAAATCTCTGATAGGATTTGGTATTTAAACAATATTCGTTTGTTTGCTTATAAAGTAAAATTTAAAACTTATTTAAATTGAAATCAGTTTGTATTGACTCTGGAAATTCTAAAGAATAAAAATGCTTAAGCTAAGTCAAAATTCAAATTTAGTAATTTATGGATTCAAGGTTATAAATCAAATCCCTAAACAAAATCATGATTTTTAAAAACAAAATCATAATTTCAAGAATTCAAAGCAGAGAGCAGTTCAGGGTTGTTTGAAATTTGCATTTTGGGTTGCCTCTGTAAATCCAAATGATCGGAGAGGCCAGGATTTCCAGTGATGATAGTGGAGGGATCGTAGTTGATAGGAAAATTATCTGGTGATAGTACATTTTGGTATGGAGGCGGTGGTTGGAGTTTTGAGTCTGGAACCCTAGTTTTATCTAGGTTTGAAATTTTGATCTTCTCGTCTACTCTGAGTGATCGAGTGCTAAAGTTTGTGGAGGATGATAGCTTGGACGTGGACGAAGACATGGCTGGAGTTTTCGACCTTCTGGAGGTCGGAATTTTGCAAGCAAGGTGATGACAGGTTTTGGGATGTGATGTCCGTGTATTTCCAGGTTTTGAGTTAAGCGCACTCGAATTCGAATTCGAGTTAGTGGTCACGATCCGATGATCGTGATGGGTTGCGGCATTGTTCGTTGATGTGGTGACGCTGCCGGTGATGACCTGAGAGGGTTGAAGCCACCGTGCACATGCACGGTGCAGTGATTGTGCCATGTAGAGTTTTGAGTGCTGCAGTGTTTTGGGCTTGAGAAACTCTCGAGTAATTCTAGTTTTTACTCGAAGTACTGAATAGTTTAGCTCGAAGCAATATTTGGCTGGCTCGGGTTTAGTAGTGGTAACAGGTTTTAAACTGGAACCTGTATTGTTTTGTTGCATAATTTTTCTAAAACTGGAATTTTAAAAATGTTAAGCAAAGAAGTATGGGCATGGGTAAAGAGATTTGTGTTACAGGTTTTAAAGTATAACCTGTCTGTTTAAGAAATTTAAAAATGAAATTAGAAAGAAAAATTGAGTTTAAAATGAAAGTAAAAGTTTTAAACAAGTTTTTAAATCCAAGTTAAGTCTGGAATCCAAATTTAAGTTTAAATCTCAGTTTTAAAATAAATTCAAGTTTTTTAAAAAAACTTGAATTTGTGAAACTACTTTAAAAGTATTAAGTAGTTTGAATTTTAAAATAAAGTTTAAAAAGGTAAGTAAGTTAGTTTTAAAATTTGAAGATTAATCTGAAATTAAATTTTAAATAAGTATTTCAGTTTGGAAATGTAGGAAAGTTTTAAAATTTAAAAATGATTTAATTATTTGAAATACTTAAAGGGAAATTCAAATTGATTTGAATTTAAATATGAGTTTGGTTTTAGACCCTTTAAAACTTCTTTATTAGGTGAATATTTCTTTAACTTGTGAAATGAAGGGTTTGGAAATGAGTTTTAAAAACTTCGTTAAAGATAATTTGAATTCATTTTAAATCTTATATTTAAATGAAATTTGAAAGAAATTTTAAATGAATTATTTTAATACTTTGATTATTAACAAAGTTTGACCTTTAAGTAAATTAGAATTTAAAGATTTGTAATTCATTAAATTTATAAGTAAATTTAATGGATAGTTAATTTATTTGATTAATTAATCGTTTGGATTAATTAAATAAGTAATTAAAGTTTTAACCTAATTAATTAATGGTTAATACTAATTAATTAGGAATAATTAATTTGTAATTAACGATTATTAATTATATTTTAATTAATGATTAAGAATTAATTAATCAAGTAATTTGGAATTAATTAAGTTATAGTTAACACTTAATTAATTTAATAATTAAAGATTAGTTAATAGATAATTAAAGATTAATTAGTTTATAATTAATGCTGATTGATGGAAGTTAATCACTTAAGAAAAGTGATTAAAGAATTAATTCTTAATGTAGTTAATGGAGTTTAATGTGATTGGTTTAAATTAATTAATTAAGTTTAATTAATATCTCTGGATGATATGATAATTACTTAATGTAATTGATGAAGTATAATTACATAGTGAAGTTATTAATGATAATTACTGGATGTAATTGGTGGAAGATGGTTTAATTGTGGAAGTAATTTGGATTAAATTACTTTATAATTAATCAAAGAATTAATTAAAGGAATAAATTAAGGAGTAATTAATTTGATAAGTAATTAAGGGTAGTTAAATACTAGGTGATAAATTGTGTTGATGTGGATATCTATTGTTGACGAATTACTGTGACATCCTATATTTAAAATTGAATTGTACTTAACTTGAATAAGTTAAGTTAAGATAATATTGGTTTTGAAGAGACCGGAGTCGGGTATTAATAAATACCCGAAACCACTTCAATTCTTGACAAATTGATAGGTGGAATCAATAAACGGTAATGGAAGGATTTAAGTATATTGGACCATTTAATCTAAGTCTTTGGTACTTAGAAATTGATGTGTGATATAAGTGGAGTCTAACGACTTGTGAAGTTATAATTTGATACAAGTTACCCGGGTTTATTTAAGTTGTATGCTTTTGTATTCTGTGATTAGATGAGTTTACTCACGCTGGTTTCCAGCCTGACCCGGGTGTTGCTTTGATGTAATGCTCGGGTCAGACCGAGTATTACAGATTTTCAGGTAAGGACGTTCTAGAGCTCAGAAGGCGAGCTGGATGGCAGAAACGTATGAGGTGTTTTGATATAATTATCTAGGACAAGTTAGTTTTAATAGTCTGGTATTTGTGTAATAATGTAACTCTGATGTATAAAGATATAAGTGTAATGATATAGTTCTTTTTGTAAAACCATTATTTATGTGATATTATATTTTATCCGCTGCGAATGTGAGATTGTGTGTTTCTTTTCTGTTTTTCTTCTATCTCTTTCTTCTTTCTTTAACTATCTGGAAATTTCGGAATCGAAATTTCCGGGTCGTTACAATATTTTTGTTTTCCATCTCTTATTTATTTACTCCCATCGACATACCCAATTCCAGTATAAAACTATCTACGATGGTTCATAATAGTTTAGGACAATATATATATAATAATAACATAGATAAACTGAATGCGGAACACAGATAATATCAAATCTCATATATATATAACTGAAGTCAGTTACAATACAATACATATGATACAACTACAACTGTCAACACAGGATGTTACATATACAAGTACATTAATATAATTAATATACGTGAATACACATCATCCTATACTATGACAACAACTACTCCAAAAGATATAAAGAGACTTCATAGCTCTAGCAGCAACCCAAAGCAAGATATTTACAACCTGTAATAAATCGGTCTGACCCGGGTATTGAATTCAAAAGAAAATAGTACACGGGTCAGTCTAATTCAAACTCAGTTATTAATGCACGAAAGCAATAATAATTAAATAATAAATAGACGACAGTCACAAATAATCTCGTCTATCCTGAGACTACCAGACTTCTCCCCCACAAAAAGTCGTATCATCTTTAAGAAAGAAAGGGATAGAAAAGAGAAAACGAAGAAGAGAAAGAAGAAACAACACAAGAATCTCAATAGCGGAACGAATAAATTATATTAATAACATAAGTATTACATAGTATACAACAATTATCAGAGTTACACAGATATACAACACATACTAGACAGTTATAAACACCTGTCTAGTAATTACAACTCAATATACAATACAGATAAACACTTAGAGATACCAACACAGCGGAAAACTATATATCTACACGCAGAAGCCTCCTGCTCCATTTGCTCCTCTACAATTCGTCAAAGCTAACCTGAATCCCTTGGCTACTCGTAAAAATTTGAGTACCCAAGAGTTAAAAGAAAAACAGAAATAACTCCGGGTAAGACATGGGTCTGGTGTGAGTAACAGGTTAAAGTTGCTTAACTTTTGAAAAACCTTTGAAAGAAAGGGTATCACGTAAGACTTCCCACACATAAACATGGAAAAGTTTTTACCTTACGCTAACCAAAACATTTGATAGGAAATCCAGTGATATTATAATAGTGTCTACGGTTTTCAAGTAAAATACAGAAATAGCTGGAATGCTTAAATCTCACGTTCCAACATAGTTGGGCACAACTAATACGTACGGCACTTATTGGATTTGGATTACATCAATGGCAAGGCTACTGGGGTACCGCCCGTCACAGTACGTGGCCTAGATCACCGTATCGAGGAGTACGCCCGCTCCCCTGCAACACAAAGCTGGAACCATTCCTTACTGAATAGTTCCGAACAAGATCACCCCGCAGTTGTGATCAGCAACCGCACCACTAAGCCAAAATAAAGGGACATCTAGACAGGGGTAAATTTCATCCTACTTAGGCATGACCCACTTAGCCTTGCAGCACCTCCCCTGTTTTAGCCATTCCCGGTTGATGAGGCTTGAGGCTACGATTACCTTTATAAGACATATCACTTAGAATGCTCATCGTCCACCTGAAAATGTTCTGAAAGCATTCAATCCATTCAAGTTTGTTCCGGGTTCGAACGAAACCGAAGGCATTATCTCGTTACACTCATATTGGAATCACCCTCAGAGTTAACGACGGTAACCCTTGCACTCTGAATCTTCATCTTCACTTCAGATTTACGACCTAACGTTACTTTGGATTGATGTGGTTTTCGAATATCCAAATATGGAAACCCGATCTGGGTCTCATCGAAATCCAAAACGTGTCTTTTAAGGCCAAGTTGTTTTAGAGTTTAAAACAATTCAACTCATTATCTATATACACACAGATAGATAATTCACAACATTATAATGGATAATCAACATTATCATCACAACAGATAATCCATATCATTATAAACAAATAATCCATATCTTCATCACAATGCAACCAATGCATCCATATCACACAACATTACTCATCTCATAGCTGAGATTACAAACCATACAAGGAAACCAATACCAATCATGAAACATAAGCAATGATTTAATGATCACACCATTTATAATTAATTTAAAGTGAATTAAATTAATTACTTCCATTTCTAATTAATTTAATATGAATTAAATTAATTACTTCATCATTATAATCTTGCTTAACTTAACCATTAATTGATTACAAATCAATTAAATAATCACCATCTCATTATTTTATTCAATTAATCATTACTGATTAATAATTCCCTAATTACAATAAGTAATTAGCTTTTAAAGTAATTACACAAGTTAATTATACTTAACACTTTACAAAAAATTAACTTGTAATTGCTTAATCAATTAATTAACTAAAGTTAATTACATTAATCCTTTATCGATTAATTACTTCACTTATTGATTATTCCTTAATTAATCAATTTTAAATTTCATCATTAATTTTATTAATTAATGATTTCTAATTACATTTTAAATTAATATCACTAAATAAATTAATTACATCAAGTAATTAATCTTTAATTAAACCACACATATATTAATCGCCCTTGATTAATAACAATTCAGTAATTAACTACACTTAATTACTCGTTAATAAATTAATTATTCCTTAATTAATTATCACAATTAATCCCTTGACTAATTTCAGGTAATTAAATCCAAATTACTTTCATAAACAAACATCTTTAATTACATCCAGTAATTATCAATTAATTACTTTCCTAAGAAATTATAATCTCATTAATTACATAAAGTAATTATTAATCAATCCTAAAGTGTTTAAATTAATTAAACTTAATTAATTAATATAAACTAATCACATTAAACCAATTAATTACATTAAGTAATTAATTCATTAATTACTTCCATTAAGTAATTAAACATAAATAATTTACAAATGATTATTATTAATTAATTAATCTAATTAATTATTAAAAATTAATCACATTAATTAATTGTAAAATAATCTTAAGTTAATGACCTTCATTACCATTTCTTAATTACATTATGAAGAAATTAACTCAGATTAATCATTATTAATCAATATTAATTAACAATTAATAAATTCCTAATTATTAAATTAATTAAGTGTTAGTTAAAATCTTAAGTAATCCTTAATCACTTGATTAATAAATCTTAATCATTAATTAAAATTTAATTAACAATCCTTAATTATAGATTAATTAACCTTAATTAATTAATCTCAAGTCTTAATTAATCCAATTAAAAATTCTAAATTATTTAATTAATTATTCTATCATTATTTAATTATATAATTAATTACCTATTTAAATTAACTTAATAATTTAAATGAACACAAATCTCTAAAATTTTATTTATCTTTTAGATAAACATTCCTAACTTAATTAAGCATTTAAAACAAATTTGTTTCAAATTTACTTTAAATTCCATTTAAACTTCATTTTAAAATTTGAGATTTTAAAATGAATACATATTTTAACTTAAACAAGATTTTAAAAACAATTCAAAACCTTTATTTCATATGTTAAAAGAAACATCTACTTTATAAATAAGTTTAAAAGAAATTAAATCCTAATTTAATTTAAATTCAAATCAATTTTTTTAAATTACTTTTAAATTTCAAAACTGAAATACAGCCTGAACCTTAATCACAGATTTAAAATTAAATTCTTGAAAGCATACTTACATAAATCTTCCAAATCATTTAACCTTTCAATGTAATTAGATGATTTAAATTTACACTTATTGTATTTTAAAAACTGAAGTTCAAATTTAATTACAGATTTAAAAACCTAGATTTAATCTCATTTTAAATTTCTATTTTAAAATTTTAAACTTCCAACTCAAACCCAAAGCACACATATGCTTTTACACTTATGAGTTTTAGAATCAAATTTAAATTTTAAAAACATAAATATTTTCAAATTTCAGATTTGAACCAGTTTGAATCATATTCAGTTTCAGATTTCAAAACTCAGTTTAAATTCAATTTGCCTTTTGTACTTTCTTTTAATTTTTTAAAAAAACAGTAACAGGTTTCCTGTTTTTATTTTAAAACCAAAATAAAATTTTAAAAATTAAAATTATTTCAAAACCCAAGATTTAAACTATTGAGTTCATATTTAAATTTCAGGTCTAAAACTTAGTTTAGATTTTAGTTTGCATTTTAAACTTTTACTTCAAATTTTAAATACAGAAACTGGTTTCTGTTGTCACTTGAAAAACCTGAAACAAAGCAAATGCTCGAGCAACCCCTATAAAAACTTCGAGTCATATTCCTATCAACTTCGAGTTAAAACTCGAAATTCCCGAGGCTACTAAAACCTGCAACACAATAACACCATTACACCCATCAATGCACCGTGCACCTGTACACCTTCTCTGGCCACCGCTGGCCAACTCCGCAACCATTCCACAGTCATTGATCAACCCCTCAGGCCAACCGAACGACAACTCGATAGATCAATGATCGAAATCACAATCGAGTTAAAAACCACAAACCTGTAACAACACAATGACCCACCCTTCAACCTGTCAACGCCTCGTTGACGCGACTCCGGCCACCATCATCATCGAAACTCCGGCGACGACTTCGTCAATCCATTAACCTCAAATCTCTAAAACCCCCAACCACTCTAACAAGTAAACTTGCCGGAATGATCAAATTTTCCATCCATACTGAAAATAGGGTTTAAAACTACAAAACCCGATTACAAACTCAAAATCAAAATTTCACCTCAATCCAATAATTTTCCCACTATCTCTGTTAATTTCTCCTCCTCCAGGATCAATCTCATCATCTTGAACCACTTGTGGCAACAGAGGTGACCAAAAACTCCATTTACAGTAAGACTAGAACTGCACTTTGGTTTTAACTTTAAAAATTGTAATTTTACATTTAAAAATCATAATTCTTCATGATGTTTTGAGTCCTAATCCTGAAACATTGATTTATAATGTTTATATTTTCACTTATACAATTCTATTGCTCTGTATTAATACTTCGAGGCAATACAAGTAATACCCAACTTGAATAAATTTTTAAACTCTATTTTTATATCCTAACAAACAAGTTTGTATTGAAGTATAAATATTTACAAGGATTATTATAAGATGGAAAATGGATTTTAATAAAATCCATACTGCAAAAACTAGATACTGACAAAAGCTTATACACAGCATATTTATTCATACCTATCACATATTAATTTACAGAAATGCATTGTAATTACACAAAAATTATTTAAAATTTAAAAACATGAATATGCATCAGGTTTTAAAAAATACTTAATCTTTTTAAATTTAGAAAGTTACTCGCCAAAAAATTGATGAGAAGAGCACTTGTTTTAGAAAAACTTGAATCTGAAAGGTGCTTGAATTTGAATGCTTTAAAACTTGCTTCTTATCACCAGATCTTACATGCAGTCTTCCTTGATTTATTTGTTGCATGCAGGTAAACTTTCCTTGTTTTGAATGAATTAAATGCAGGTATTTTAGCTTGCAGTTTCATTCCAGATTTAAAGAAATGCAGGTTTGTCTTGTGATTGAAATGTAGGTTTCCTTGCTTTTGATAATGAGTTGCAGGAAAGATTACAGGGTTTATGCTATGCATTTGAACATGTTTCTTTGAATGAGGATCAGACATTGATATGCATTTGAATAAGGGTTTGATTTTTTTGCAGATTTGTTTTTAAGGTGGAAAGTTACAATTGAAAAACAATTTCTTTGTTAAGAAATAAAGATGAGAAAAAGAAGAAATGGGAAAATGTAGGTATTTATATAACCTCTTTATGATTCATTTTTAAAAACAAAGAAAAATTAAATTAATCATGACACGTGGCTTAAATGTTAACACTTGTTAACTTTCCTATTTAATTACGCAGCACATGTTAACTATGTTTCTAAGAGACTTACGTTTGTCCTTTAAGTGATAAGTATTTTTAAATTAAGGTTAATGATTGTTTAAACTTAGTTAATTAGTTTTTAATACTTTTTATGTTTAGATAAATAATTAGAGAAATAAACCAATTATAGTTATAAATAAAAACAATATACAATTTAATCATTTAAATAATATTTTTAACCATTTTAAATAAATTTATGAAAGAGGTTATAACTTATTTGTTGTTTAAATGAATGCATGTTTCATATTTTAAATTGTATTTTAAATTTCATATTAAATTTATAAATCAAATTTAATAAATCAATAATTTAAAAAGAAATAAAACAAACATTTTTATAACTTACTTTAATATACAAACTTAAGTCAAAATATATTTTAAACAAATAAAACATTTGTCTAATATATTTAAAATCATATGGTTATTTTATTAAATAGTTTTGAAAAGCTTAATTCAGAAATAAATCAAAATTTCCTAATTTCAAAATATTATAAATTAGAAAATTTGCTTTATCAGTTAAATTTAAAAACCAAACTTATCTATTTAAAATATATATAAATATATATACTTATTATAAATAGAAAACAGTTTTATTAGCTTATTAAAAATAAATTCTCAAATTAATCATTTAAATAAAGAAGATTATAGAATCAATCCAATTTATTAAAAAAATTATCAAATTAATTTGAATTTTAAACACAGATTATTAAATTTATATTGCCATAAATTTCGAGATATTACAATCCTTCCCCCTTAAAAGAATTTCGTCCCCGAAATTTAAAACAAAAGTAATTTAATAATCTTATTAAAGATTTTATTTTAAAACACAGCATATGTTAATCATATGCTAACAACCAAAGCGATCAATTCACACAATCAGAACAAATCAAATTATCCAGAAAAATTCTGGATAGAACTTCCACAAGTTTCCCCGGTATAAATATCGGGATACTCGCTCTATAGAATTCAAACAAGCAATACTACTAAGCTATAGAGCCCCTATTCATCTATATCTACAACTCTAAACAAGATATCAGACTACAGACGAGTTTGACTCCACAACCAAACCTCCTGAACTGCTGTTCTACAACCAAAAATATCAAATACGTACTCCCTCAGAGATACAGATGAAACACCCTGAATTCCAGTTATCCAAACTGGAAATTCAACTCTTGAAAACTAAACACTTATCTTCCTAGAACACGGAAGAAATCCAAAACATCTCAGAGCTAACTCCTTAGACTTACCAAAACTTATAGCTCCTTAGATTGGAGAAAAACTTATCCCAAACCAAATTTCCGACTCCGGAATCCAAATTTCTTTGTCTCTTAACATCAAAATTCTTCGGACGATCCTGGACTACCAACATCCTTCCTGGTCAGCTCAACCTTAGCTGATTCCATTAGAAACAAACTGGATCAAAACAATCCAATATTCTCCTCAAGATCACTCCAAAACCAAGAACACAAACTCTACTCCTCAACAACAGAGGACAAAACAAACTTCTCCTTATCCGGAAAAAGACAAAACAGATGCACCCTCAAACTGCTTCCGCTGCATAACTCTGATCCGAAGTAGAAGAAAATACTGATGAAGAGCACGAGCACAGATTAAACAACCCAGCACAGAACCATGGTTCCACATATCCATAAAAGAAAGCTCAGAAGTTTCTACGAAACCTGAGTTGCTTCACCAAACTCCTATCTCAAGGAACCATAATTCTACTAAACTTGTGACGACCCAGAATTTTGGCCACATTATTTTAATAAATATTAAATTCAATCAAATAAAATGTAATACATATGGATGATAATGTTTGAGGATAACATCTATTAATTTAAAATTTAGGTATAAATATTTTGTAAAGCATCTGAATATTATTTAAAGAGTGATAATTAAGATATAAATTTAATAACTTAAACCTATGTATCTTATCAATTTAAAAACTGAAGTTTTAAAACAAACTATGGTTATATATATATATATATATATAAATATAAATATATAACATAAGAGGACTACGAAATTAATAAAACTAAATAATGATTAAGCAATTAGATGTTGATAGTTTAACGTTAGAAAGAAATAAGAATGAGTATTTACATTGGAAATGAATAATATCTCAAATAAATTTACGGTTAAGTGAAAATATGAATGAACAGAAGTTCATTCTAGGACAGTATATGTATATTGTTAAGAGACATGAAGACAAAAGAAATAATATAAATGAACGCATGAGTATATAATGTAAATATCTTTGGACATGAATTGCCTTGTAAACATGAAACAAGACAAGCATTATTAATGCAACACAAATTAGTATCATATCAGCCTCCAAATGAACAAATCTCTCTGACCAAAATAAAATAAAATCTTTGTACCAAATATATGTATCAGCTAATATTAATTATACATGAAGACACATATTTTAAATGCTAGCACAACCTTTTGTCAATTTGAATTTGCAAGAAAATCTTTCAGCCTCCATATACAAAGTTTTGTCTGGTCAAAACAGGTTGAGACCTGTACTAGAACCCACCATTTTGTTCAAAGCTGTATCTATATATTCATCATTCTATTTGTGCCCGTTCATAACTTAGTAAAACTGAGGTAAGGAAAAAATAAAATGTTCTCTTTACAAAACTTAAACAACGTCTCAACTAAATAAACAAAAAGATCAAAAGGGGTTTAAGCAAACAGCTTTTCAAACTTCTGAAAGTATGCTCTGTTCAAATTTGTTGACAGGTGAGTATATCCACATCCTTTAATACTGGATCTGAGGCATAATCTCAAGTAGTATTGTGTGAATAAGGCTTGTTTGTATAAATTCCTATGTTGATAAAGGTAAGTGTATACTTGTTTATTTAAGTGTACAGATAAGCCTCTGTTAACTACAGATTCAAGCTTAAAACCAAATAAAAAATCAAATTCTCTTCGTATACGTAGTTTTAAGTTATGATCTGTAAAGGAATGATGTTTGTAATAACTTGAGGATATTTTTAAAAATAATTTTGTGTGTTAATAACAAACAGTTATCTGGCAATGTGAAATTACAGTAGGATTTCCATATATATCAGAATCTCGACCCTAATAAATTGTTGTTTCAAGAATATAACTTGTTTTGTCATCAAAAACTAGGAATTTTTAAAGTGAAATCATGAATTTTAAAATTGTAAATCAAATGAAATTGTAAGTTGACTGTGTAATGGGTTTTCGTCATTCTCTGTTGATCGGAGAAATTAGGGGTCGCGTGTTCTATGGTGGAGCAAGTTTAGAGTCTTGTGATTTTGGGAAAAATGGTTAGAAAAATTCATGAACGTCGTGGTGGCCGTGAAATGGAGAAGTAGGGTTTTTCATGGCTATGGGTGTCGTCGAACTTCAGATGGCAATTGTGCTGTCGAGGGGAGACCGGAGTTGATCAGGAGGGGTTTTGGATGTGTGGCAAGATGTGGCATAGCAATGATGGGAATGGCGAGGTGACCCGAGGCCTAGATCATCAGAGGTTGTCTATTTTTCTGGTGGTGGTCGCTTCCACGCTGAGTAGTTTTGGTATCGAATTCAATCCTCGATCGATTCGAGGTAGTTGGGTGTTCGAGTGTTGATGTCGTGGTCCTAGGTGACGTGTTGAGACCAGAATCGAGGGTCGGCGAATCGTGGTTGGTTGTGTACGTGCACTGTGCACGTGTGCATTCTGGGGAAGAATTCTTTTGGGAAGAAGATGGTTCCCTCGATTTCGAATGTGAGATGTTAGCTGCGCGTATTTGAAGAAAGTGATGAGGGGAACTCGGTCGTGTCAAGTGAATGCTGAACCTGTTGCGCTTCTGATGTTAATAGTATAATTTAAGTTTTAAGAATTCACTTAGTCATTTTTATATAAAGTGGATTTAAGAGTTTGATTTATTAATTTGAATTATTTATTTAACTTAGAAAGTTAATTCTTTAAGTTTACTTAATTTATGGTGTAATTAAGTTAAATAATTAAGAGTTGAATTATTTACTAGTAATTAAATAATGATTAATTGATCGTTAACTTTGAGATACTCATTTAGTCTATGTAATTGAAGATAATCTCCTAATGTAATTGACTAAGTATATTCTTAGTGAAGTAATTTAATAGATACTTGCTGAATGTTATAAAGATTAAGTCCTTTAGGTAAGTAATTAATGGAAAACTAATTAAGAAGAAATTTGATATATGGAAATAATTAAGGTTTAATTATTTTTGAGTAATTAATAAGGAAGATAATCACTTTGAGGAAGTGATAAAGGATTTAATTACTTGTCGTAATAACTTAAATTAATTTATTAATTAAGGAATTAGTTAATGATGGCAATAATTTAAATATACTTAATTAAAGGAATTAATTAAAGATCAATGAAATTAATTATGGTTAATTAATTACCATGTAAGTTAGTTAATTTCCTAACGTAAATTAAGGAAAATTAAAGGTTGATTAATTAATGGATTTATAATTAATCAATGTCAAGTAAGTGGGATTTAAAGGGGATGAAAGTAATTAATTTAGTATGTTAGTATGGTATGGCTAACCAACCTTGTATAGACGATTTAATTGAAAACCTTGAATTCGCTGTTATCCCTAATACGTGATTCGTAATGCTACGTAATATGATATTTTTAAACCATGATGGTATGGTTATCTATTGATGACGAATTAATGTGACACTGTATTTAAAGTTGAATTGTATTTAAATGGGTAACTTGGGTATAGTTAACATTGGATTCAAGGAGACCAGAGTCGGGTATTGGAAATACCCGAAACCACTATGAATTCTTATAGATTGATATGTGAATTCTATGAGCTGAATGAAGTGATGTTAGGGGATTGGACCTTCTAAATCTGAACCATGATACTTAGAAATGGATGTGTAGAATAAGTGATGTTAAAATAGATTGTGGCTTTGTATAAGTACCCGGGTTTCATATAAGTCATATGATTTGGTATTACATGTTAGTTGGGTTACTCACGTTGGTTTCCAGCCTGACCCGGGTGTTACTTTGGTGTAATGCTCGGGTCAGACCGAGTATTACAGATTTTCAGGTAGATACGTTCTGGAGCTCAGGAGGTGAGCTGGAGGGCGAGATCGTATAGAGTATTTCCGCTGTATTTATATTATTGTTAATCTGAGTCATGATAATTGTAAATATTCAGTGACTGTATATCATGTGCAACTCTGATGTATATTAAATGTAACCGACAGATATAAAATTCTTTTGTACACTATTATTATTTATTATATTTTATCCGTTGCGATTGTGAGATGTTTGGTGTTTCTGTTCTTCTTCTATCTCTTTCTTCTTTTTCATAACTATCTGGAATTTTTGAGTTGGAAAATTTCGGGTCGTTACATTTGGTATCAGAGCTGAAGGTTAAGCGAGAACCTTGGCTCTGGTGGGGATTTCTCATTAAATAGAGTCAGTGGTACTCTAGAATGAGTTGAGTGCATATTTATATGAGCGCGTATTTGTTATTTTCTTATATAAAGGTTTTAAATGATTTTATATAAAAATATATTGTGATATATAAAGTAATATTTCATTCTAATAAATATTAAGGTGATTGGTTGTTAAATTATTGAAATTAAAATTAAGAAGTAATATAATACAACCAAACTAAAGTCTAGAATTGGAATTAAATTAAGTAAAAATAAAAATACAACCAAATTAAAATTTTAATGGGTTGAAAATGAAATTCTAAATTTGGTCCTAGAATTTGAAAATTTTGTTTCAAAGAAAAAAAAAAGTAAATAAAGTATTAATTGGATAATTGGGACTTGTTACAAACAATGGGTTGTTTGAAAATTTATTTGAATTTAAAACCAAAGGTGGTTTAAAATTGTAAAACATGGCTTTTGATCTTTCCCTGAAATGTGATATAAAAACCCAAAGTGATGTAAGTTTTGAACTTATAAAAGGGAAAGAATTTGAAGTTTGAAGTGGGAATTCAATGTGAGAATGAGGTTGACTGGATTAAATTGAATTTAACTTGGGAGAAGTTAAATAAGTTTGAATGAACAACTTGGATTGAAGATTTTAAGATGAAATTGGAATTTAACTTGGAAAGTTAAATGGTTGATTTGAATTGGAATTTGTGTAATCTCAAACGGGTTTGAGATTTAAAAATTGAAATGGATGGACGTTTTAAAATAAATTGGATGATATCATCCTATTGTTAATAAAAATCTTTAAATTGAGAATGGTAGTGTATAAATAAAATAAATTTGAATAATTGAATTGTAATATAAACTTGTTTAAGAACTGGCTTCAAACTGAAAGATAAAGATTGAATAATAAATTAAATTTTGAAACAAATAAAATTGTATTGAACCTTGAAATACGTAAGTAAAATGGAATTTGGAGAATTGAATTCAGAAATTAAATTGGTTAAAAACTTTAAATAACGGTTGATTTGGTTTAAAGAGTTAAACCAACCTTTGAGAATTCAACTCAAATTTATATAATTCGAGGTGGGTTAAAGCTGAAACTTAGATTTCATTTGTACCAATTGAATTGAGTTTGAATTAATTGGATTGGTAATGAAGATGTATAAGTTTAAAATTTAAATGGGAAATTGGATTGGAGTAAATTGAAGTGATTTAGATTCTGAAATTAAATAGATAATAATTCAAATTGATTGGGATAATGGGAAATTATAATTAAAATTTGATAAGATTAAAATCAACTAGAATTTGATTTAAATTTGGGAAGGAATCAAGATCGATTCAACTTGAATTGGGAATTAATCAAGTCCAATGGAATTTGGAGTTATTTGAATTGGAATTGGGTCAATTTAAATGGAGATTTAAATTGAATTGTTGAGGAAGTGAAGAGTTGGCTCTTGGCTATTTTCAATATAAATTGTTTTGATATAAACTTATTTTTTTTAAGTTATTAAATATATACAACCGTTCTTTCTTAAAGCCAAATTATTTTATATACTTGTTTTACGATTATTTTTGAAGCTATTTAACCATTTTTCAACTATGTTCTAAACTAATTACTATTTTTCAACTATGTTACAAATTAATTACTATTTTACAACTATTTTACAATTATCTAAAATTCCTGAAATTATTTAACTATTTTCCAACTAACTTACTATTAGTTAACTAGTTTACAGCTATTTTGCAAACTAATAATTATTTTTCAGCTACTTATCTATTTTTAAAATTTTCAAGCTATTTTCTAAATATAAACTAGTCGGAGTTCAAACTGTTATTGGAAAAATACCCAACTGAGATGAGAATTGAAGTAATAATCCAAATGGGGATTAATGTAAAAGTGAATAAGGAATGTGAAATGGTTCTTTTGAACTGAAGAATATTTTGAGAAATATGAAATGAATAAAGATGGAAATTGGATATTTCTATGGTTTTTGAGAGTGTTTGGAGTATAAAAGGGTTTTATACAAGAAAGTAAGGATCCAAAGTTTTAAAAATTTATATATATATATATATATATATATATATAAATCTGAATATATATAAAGAATCTTATGAGGATTTTGGGAAAAGCTTTTGATTTTGGTAAAAATCAATATTGAGTTTTGGAAAGCCTATTTTGAGAATTATCGATTTTGGGATAATCGATTTTGTGTAAAGGAGCTTTGTATGATATCATACTAGGTGTATGATTTGAAGGTACTATATGTGTATAGTATAAAATATTTTGATGATGGCCCTGGGGAAAAAGGCGCTCCCTTGAAATGAACTTCTCAGGAGTGCCACTGGGTGGTGCTGCCTTGAGCCCAAGGGGGTTCTAAAGTTGATCCTGTGAGGAGTCCGGACAAAACTAGTTCCTGAGGATTATGAGTAATGTATACCATAGAGGAAGTCGTGTGTGCCGCGGAGAGCCAACAGTTTACGTTTGATTCTATATCGGTAGACTGCGACCTATGGTATAACATAGCGGAAGTCGTGTGTGCCGTTGAGAGCCAACAGTCTGCGTTTGAGTTTATCTCGATAGACTGCGACCTATGTAGGAGTGGAGAAGTTTCATTTCGTCAGCGAAAATCAAAGGCCGCTGAGAGCCTGCAGTTACATGGACTTTTGCTGCGATGGCAAGTAACCCTGGATGTGACTGTGATATGTTGTGTGGGTTCCATGGCGTAATCGAGAGTGCCGCGGAGAGCCTGCAGTTACATGGACTTTTGTTGCGACTGCAACGCAACCCTGGTATGTAACTGTGACCATGGAATGGGGGTTGTGACAACCCACATATTTGTCGATTTTTTAATATTTAAATATTTTATTTAAATATTTTATCGATACTCAGAATTTAGTCCGAAAAGCTACTTTTTGCATACGGTCGAATTAGGACTCGGGACCACTCCCATTGAGTTTAAAATGCCGTTTGCGACCTTTTTGAGTATAAGCTTCGATATGTTTGGAGTAAGTTGATTTTTGCTACTTTTTACTTAGGGCTTTGGTTTGGGCTGAGCCCATTAACCCCACTTAACTCAGTTCGAACCCTCTCCACTTCATTCACTCCTTTTCTATTTTCCTAATACTCAAGCTTTTATGTTAATGCAGAGTGGAAGAGCAAATTAAAACTCCAAGCCCTAGTTTTCTTTTGCAAATCAAGCTCTAGCTCCAAACTAATAGAAGAACCCATTGGTAAGCTCTTTCTTCTTCTTCTCCAACTCATTCTCTCTTTGATTTCAGAAATTTCCTAAACCTAATTTAGGAAATGTTTCTCTTTTAAGCTTAGATTGAAGCTTCTTGAGTTGAATTTGAAGAGTGGTTGATTCTCCTTTGCTTTCAAGCTTCTTCTTCAATCGTTTGGGTTCAAAGGTGAGATTTTTATCTCACATCTATGCTTATATTTATCTTCGATTGTTAGGTATGAATTCCTAACACTTATTCGTGTGCAATTGCTTTTGGTTTGGATTGATTTGGTGAATATTCCAATTTTTTCGTGTTTTGGGTTCAGTCCTTTAAAAATCATAACTTTGATGTTTGAACATGTGTTTGGTGATGCATCGAGAAGCATATAGGGCCGGGTAGTTGATTGGCATAATCCCTTAGTGCCGTTGCTCGAGAGAATGCAATTTGGTCGAGGTTGGACCTCAATTGGATGGACTGGGAGGGGACTGCCAACAGGTCCGGTCGACCGAGCCCTGTAGCCGGCCGACCGACCTGCTGCCAAGTGCATAAGCACTTCCCTGTTTAAGGTTCGGTCGACCGAGTACAGGGTTCGGCCGACCGACCTACTTCCCGAGGAATTTTGAGAACAGGGTCCGGTCGACCGAGCTCTGTAGCCGGCCGACCGACCTGCTGCATTTTTGCCTATTTCGCCTAGTTGTTTGAATTTCCAACTTTAATCGATTCGTGTTGTTTCCTATGTGTTGTTATCATTTGTTATGACTTTGATGACTCCTTTTCAGGGATTTTTGAATATCCATTTTGATGGATTCTTTATCGGTTTCATTGGATTTTTATTCACATCTTCGTATGTGAATTTTAGTGATTGATTGTTCCTACAATCTTCTTCGTGATTTGTCACTTTAAAAATATAAAGGTTTCTATACTAGTAGTAAATATCAAAACTCTTTCTCCAAATGATTTCAACACTATTTTAGTACAAAGTTCGTTTCTTAAACCGTTTTCCAATCTATTAGTATATACAAGCCTTTACCTCACTCGTATGAGAAATCTAATTAAACGACTTAGTAAAACGAGTGGTATGAAACGCTTGCGTTTACTTCGTCGGTTAATTCTTGGACTTGTTCGATTGAATCCCTTGTGACAATTTTATAGTGGAGATCTACAGTTTGTTCGTAAATATTTAAGTTAAGCAAGTGGTTATGGGACATGAAGCTAAACTCATATATTTACTAGCTTAGTGTAATTGACACTTCTCGTTGATCATGACGATCATCTTTATGATTTAGACTAGCAATGTGCGATGTCTCTTTGTCTGCGAGGGAGACTAAACCCCGTTTTGTGGAGTTTCGACTCAAAATTGGTGGGGTAGCAACCCATGGTCTTCGGGCCGTTTGTGGAGCTTCGGCTCAATTTGTGATGGTTAGCAACCATGGAATTAGCGTTCCGTTTGTGATACACGCGTTGGCGAGCTTTATGCTCCCGTTTGTGATAGGCCTCCCCCTCTTTGTGATTTCTGGATTTCTTGAGATGATTTCTAGAATTTGTGTTTCACCAATTTTCGTGATTTCCATCGATAAGCTTTATCGATATTTGTGCATTGGTGAATTTGTGCGTCATTGACTTTTGTGATTTCTGGATTTCGTGTGTTGAATTCTGGAATTTGTGTGTCATTGACTTTTGTGATTGACATTGATATTATCGTCAATATTTATGGTTTGGTGAACTAAATTAGGAGTATGACGTTTCTGTGATTCTTGTGTAGATTTTGTGACATTGAATAATCCTTTGATGATTTTCAACTGCTTATATATCACAGCTTGGCATTGTGATTATTATGCGTTTAGTCATATCTCTTATTCTATATCGCTTCATCTGATATTTATAGTTAGACTGATCCGTTTATTATTTTTTTATTAAATAATACTCGGGTCGGACCGAGATGTTACAGGTGCTTCAGCTTGACTTCTCACCTGGGATTGATTTCTCTGACTTTTGGCAAACTACTTAGATTAGTAGTTTATTTTGTTGTACACACATGAGATATAGACTCATAGATGTATTCTTTTGTATAGCACGTGTTGCTATTCTTTTGTATTATTGTGGATCTTTTTGACCACTACACTGATATACACTTTCATGTGTTAGTTATATATTCATATCTTCTTTCGCCTTTGTGATATGAATTATCTGTGACTGATTTGTGTTATGCTTATTTCTATATTTGTTTCCGAAGATTATTATAGCCACTGTGTAGTAGCTTTGTGTTTGTATCGGTATGTCGGATTTCCTCTTGAAATAAAATGCATGTTATACTATCTGACATATCGGTGCTCGCGCAAAGCAATAACATGGATGGTCGCTCCTCAACAGCCTTATTCTTCGTGCTAGTTGACAGCATTACACCGTAGTGTTCTTGGCTAGCGTGGGTATAAAGGTGGGGCGTCACTGCTTGGTATCAGAGCCAAACTTCGGAACAATATGAAATATTATAACAAGGATCATCATCCTAAGTCCATCTTAGGAGTCGTGCTTTAGGATTAATTCGAGTCTTTGTACCGATTCATCCTATTTTCCCTATGATTCTTT
Organism: Allium cepa; assembly: GCA_030765085.1. Classification (NCBI taxonomy): domain Eukaryota; kingdom Viridiplantae; phylum Streptophyta; class Magnoliopsida; order Asparagales; family Amaryllidaceae; genus Allium; species Allium cepa. The sequence goes on from CM060941.1 coordinate 836,642,362, forward strand.
GTTTATCATCAAGATTGCTTGATATTAAATTTGGTGAATAACCTTTTTCTTCTTCTTCTTTCTTTCTAAAGGAAGAGAAATGTCTAGACCAGAGCCGTGCCATCTAGCACTCCACCGCAGGATGGAGTTTTTATGACTACTCAACAGCTTCTTGATTTAGTGACAAATGCTCAAGCAGCTGGAGCTAACCCGGAACCTACTCACCCAAAGTCGGGATTTGCACGCTTGTGTAGCGATTACACTAATTTGGGTGGGGAGCCATTCAAAGGTTCCGAAACTATTATTGAAGTACAGGCTTGGCTAAGGTCATGCGATCGAATCTTTTCTCTCATGAATCTTATTGACCTTCACCGAGTTCAGGTGGCCTCTAGTATGCTCCGAGAAAGAGCATTGGACTGGTATGAGCTTCTTATTTCTGAGATTAATGAAGCGGATCTCCCCTGGGAGCAATTCCGAGAACGCTTCGAGTTGGAATTCGTACCAGAAGCTGAGAAGGTGACTTTGGCTCGACGATTTATAGACCTTGTTCAAGGTGAATCTTCCGTGGCAGATTATGTCATGTCTTTTGAATCTCTCTCCAAATATGGGGTTGAATACATCAACACCCCATTGAAGAGAAATCAGAGGTTCGTCTATGGCTTAAATAAAAATCTCAAGAAGCCATTACTTCTAAAATTAGAAGTTTCTTTCGACCAACTCATTGATATCGCTCTTCGTCTTGAAGAGGCGGATAGGGAGAATGATGTTGAAGTGGTGGGTTCCAAACCAAACTTCAACAACAAGAAGAGGCCAAACAAATTCAAAGGCCCTTATCCCAATAAGAAAGGTAAGAAAGCAACCTCTGTGGCAAAGACTTCTTCCTTTGGTCGTGGGGAATGCTATAATTGTGGTTCGAAGGACCATTGCGAACAAGTGCCCAAAGTCTCTCTCTTGTCGCTACTGCAAATTTCCCGGTCATGTTATATCTTCATGCCCCAAGCTTCAGGGCAAGAAGGAGGGAAAGTTAAATGTCGCTCAAGCCCCTGCCAACACATCTCGTGGCCAAGGTATTTCTCATTCTATTCTGGATGGAATTATTTTATTTCGTGATTATCCTATTCGAGTTCTTTTTGATACGGGTACGTCCCATTCTTTTGTATCAAAAGAACTTGTTGATACTTTTTCTTTGGATGTTTTGTGTTTAATGACTTCTTTGAGAATTGCGAATCCGGTTGGTGGATCCGCAACAATTAGTTTATTGTGTAAAGATGTCGAAATTATTTTGTGTGATTTTCCTTTCCTAGCCGATTTGCATGTCATGCGTTATTTAGGCTTTGGAATGATTTTGGGAATGGATTGGCTTAATCGTTATGAAGCTCACATCCTATGTCCTGGGCGGACTATTTATCTTCGACATCCACTATCTGTTAATCTGGTTTCTGTTATTCTTAAAGATTCGGATTCCGCTTTGGTTGCATCTTTATATTCTTTAAACCCTCGTGATGACGATGATGATGATGAGGGTGATATTATTTCTCTTATTAACGTCGTTCGTGAATTTTCCGACATATTTGAGCCCGTTTTAGGATTACCACCTAAGCGAGCAATTGAGTTCAGAATTAATCTCATTCCTGGAGCTCAACCTATCACTCGCCCTCCTTATCGTATGTCCAATAAAGAAAACGAGGAGATGCGCAAACAATTATCTGAATTGGAGACGAAGCAATTTATTCGCTCTAGTTCCTCACCTTGGGGAGCTTCGGCTATTTTCGTGAAGAAATCTGATGGTACACTTAGGCTTTGCGTTGACTACCGCAAGGTTAATGATCTTACTATCAAAAATAAATATCCTTTACCTCGGATTGATGATCTATTCGATCAACTTACTGGTGCTAGAGTCTTTTCACAATTAGACTTAGCTACTGGATTCCATCAGCTTCGTATTGCAGAGGATAGCATTCCTTTGACATCGTTCCGTACTCGTTATGGATCTTATGAATGGCTTGTTATGCCATTTGGTCTAACGAATGCTCCGGCTTATTTCGTTGACCTTATGAATAGAGTTTTCAAAGACTTCCTCGACCGGTTTGTCCTCATCTTTATTGATGATATTCTTGTGTATTCAAAAACCGAGGAGGAGCATGAGAAGCATCTTCGGATTGTGTTGGAAACTCTTAGGAGTAATCGTTTGAAAGCAAAATTTTCTAAATGCCATTTTTGGCAATCTCGTGTGAAGTTTCTCGGTCGTATTATTTCCGAATCCGGAATTTCCATGGATCCTTCAAAGATTGAAGCGATTCAAGATTGGAAGAGACCGGAGAGTGTGACAGAGATTCGTAGTTTTCTTGGATTGGCGGGTTATTACTGGCGTTTTATCAAAGACTTTTCTAAGATTGCCGTGCCTCTCACTAGCTTAACGAGGAAAGGTGTTAAATACATTTGGTCGGACAAATGTGAAACGTCTTTTCAGAAATTAAAAGAACTTCTATCTGATGCTCCTATTCTTGTTATTCCCAAGGGGAATCAGGATTTCATTGTTTATACCGATGCCAGTCGCGTTGGTTTGGGTGCCGTTCTTATACAAAAAGAATGTGTTATTGCTTATGCTTCAAGGCAATTAAAGCCTGCCGAGACTAGATATGCCACTCATGATTTAGAACTCGCGGCTATTGTTTTCGCTCTTCGGGTTTGGCGTCATTATCTTTTAGGAGAGAAATTTGTTCTTTATACCGATCATAAGTCTTTGAAGTATTTATTCTCTCAAAAGGAACTTAATTTGAGTCAACAGCGTTGGCTCGAAGTTCTTGCACCGTATGATCTTGATATTCTTTATACTCCCGGTAAGGGTAATCGTGTCGCCGATGCTCTTAGCCGTAAACAACAAGCTGTTGTTTCTATGATGATATCCGAATGGAACGATCTCGAGATCTTATCCACTTGTGAGATTCGAGACCGCGTATCCGAGTTATGCTCATCATTTGTTTTATGTAGCCTTGAGGCTCATCCTTCTCTTTTAGACCGCATTCTTGAAGCTCAAAGGCTAGATCCCGAATTGGCGCTTCTTGGCCAAAATATTAAGGATAAGATTGATATTGAAGGTTTGAAGGACTTTGATATCGATTCTTGTGGCGGCATTCTGAAATTTGGTAGACTTATCGTGCCAAATATTAGTGATCTTCATAAAGATATTTTAGAAGATTCACATCGTTCTAAATTTACCATTCATCCCGGTAGTAGTAAAATGTACGCGGATATGAAGCGACTTTATTATTGGAAGGGAATGAAACTTGACATCGCTAACTTCGTTAAGCGTTGCATGACTTGCCAACTCATTAAGGCCGAACATCAAAGGCCCGGTGGGTTATTGCAACCTTTAGAAATTCTAATTTGGAAGTGGGACCAAATTTCCATGGATTTTATAGATGGTCTTTCCCGTTCTTGTTCGGGTCATGATATCTTATGGGTGATTGTTGATAGGCTTACTAAATCTGCCCATTTTATTCCCGTTCGGTCTAACCGAACCGTTCCTCTTTTGGCCAAGCTCTTTATCAAAGAGATTGTTAAATTGCATGGGGTTCCTACTTCTATTGTTAGCGATCGTGATCCATTGTTTACTAGTGGATTTTGGAAGAGTCTTCAAAAAGCTTTGGGAACGAAGCTTAATTTTAGCACCGCTTATCATCCTCAGTCCGATGGACAAACTGAGCGTGTGAATCAAACTCTTGAAGATCTTCTTCGTTCTTGTGTGCTTGATTTTGGTGGAAGTTGGGAAGATCATATTTCACTTGTTGAATTTTCCTATAATAATAGCTTCCAATATAGTATTGGTATGGCACCTTTCGAGGCACTCTATGGAAGGCCATGCCGATCTCCTTCTTGTTGGCTTGAGGCCGGTGAGAAGCTGGTTTTAGGTCCAGATTTTATTCGGGATTCCACAGAGAAAATTAACCTTATTCGAAATAGAATGAAAGAAGCCCAGAGTAGACAAAAATCCTATGCCGATAACCAAAGAAGGAAGTTAGAATTTTCTGTGGGAGATCTTATGTTCATTCGTGTTTCACCTATGAAAGGTGTTGTACGTTTCAGTCGACCGGGAAAATTAGCGCCTCGATATATTGGGCCATTTCCTATCACTGAACGTATTGGTTCCATGGCTTATCACCTTTTATTACCGGCTCAATTTTCTACTACCATGACGTGTTTCACGTTTCTCAACTTCGGAAATGTCTTCAAAATTCTGATTCTATTCTTGAGCCCGGTGTTGTGGAAGAGATTGAAGTTTCACCGAATTTAACTTATGAGCAGCATCCTATTCGAATTATTGCTTCGGAGGTCAAACGTTTTCGAAATAAAGATGTTCCGCTTGTGAAAGTTCAATGGTCTTCAAATCCTAAGGATTGTTCTTGGGAGTCTAGAGAGTTCATCGAGCGATCACATCCGGACTTACTTTCCCGTGCTCTTTGAGATGAACCTCTTATTTCAAACTTCTTTTGTGTTGAATATGCTTTTATGGTTGTTACTATATATCTTCTTCTTAAATATTGCGAGGACGCAATTTCTTTAAGGAGGGGAGTCTGTAACAACCCACATATTTGTCGATTTTTTTATATTTAAATATTTTATCGATACTCAAAATTTAGTCCGAAAAGCTACTTTTTGCATACGGTCGAATTAGGACTCGAGACCACTCCCATTGAGTTTAAAATGCCGTTTGCAACCTTTTTGAGTATAAGCTTCGATATGTTTGGAGTAAGTTGATTTTTGCTACTTTTTACTTAGGGCTTTGGTTTGGGCTGAGCCCATTAACCCCACTTAACTCAGTTCGAACCCTCTCCTCTTCATTCACTCCTTTTCTATTTTCCTAATACTCAAGCTTTTATGTTAATGGAGAGTGGAAGAGGAAATTAAAACTCCAAGCCCTAGTTTTCTTTTGCAAATCAAGCTCTAGCTCCAAACTAATAGAAGAACCCATTGGTAAGCTCTTTCTTCTTCTTCTCCAACTCATTCTCTCTTTGATTTCAGAAATTTCCTAAACCTAATTTAGGAAATGTTTCTCTTTTAAGCTTAGATTGAATCTTCTTGAGTTGGATTTGAAGAGTGGTTGATTCTCCTTTGCTTTCAAGCTTCTTCTTCAATCGTTTGGGTTCAAAGGTGAGATTTTTATCTCACATCTATGCTTATATTTATCTTCGATTGTTAGGTATGAATTCCTAACACTTATTCGTGTGCAATTGCTTTTGGTTTGGATTGATTTGGTGAATATTCCCATTTTTTGGTGTTTTGGGTTCAATCCTTTAAAAATCATAACTTTGATGTTTGAACATGTGTTTGGTGATGCATCGAGGAGCATATAGGGCCGGGTAGTAGATTGGCATAATCCCTTAGTGCCGTTGCTCGAGAGAATGCAATTTGGTCGAGGTTGGACCTCAATTGGATGGACTGGGAGGGGACTGCCAACAGGTCTGGTCGACCGAGCCCTGTAGCCGGCCGACCGACCTGCTGCCAAGTGCATAGGCACTTTCCTGTTTAAGGTTCGATCGACCGAGTACAGGGTTCGGCCGACCGACCTGCTTCCCGAGGAATTTTGAGAACAGGGTCCGGTCGACCGAGCTCTGTAGCCGGCCGACCGACCTGCTACATTTTTGCCTATTTCGCCTAGTTGTTTGAATTTCCAACTTTAATCGATTCGTGTTGTTTCCTATGTGTTGTTATCATTTGTTATGACTTTGATGACTCCTTTTCAGGGATTTTTGAATATCCATTTTGATGGATTCTTTATCGGTTTCATTGGATTTTTATTCACATCTTCGTATGTGAATTTTAGTGATTGATTGTTCCTACAATCTTCTTCGTGATTTGTCACTTTAAAAATATAAAGGTTTCTATACTAGTAGTAAATAACAAAACTCTTTCTCCAAATGATTTCAACACTATTTTAGTACAAAGCTCGTTTCTTAAACCGTTTTCCAATCTATTAGTATATACAAGCCTTTACCTCACTCGTATGAGAAATCTAATTAAACGACTTAGCTAAACGAGTGGTATGAAACGCTTGCGTTTACTTCGTCGGTTAATTCTTGGACTTGTTCGATTGAATCCCTTGTGAAAATTTTATAGTGGAGATCTATAGTTTGTTCGTAAATATTTAAGTTAAGCAAGTGGTTATGGGACATGAAGCTAAACTCATATATTTACTAGCTTAGTGTAATTGACACTTCTCGTTGATCATGACGATCATCTTTATGATTTAGACTAGCAATGTGCGATGTCTCTTTGTCTGCGAGGGAGACTAAACCCCGTTTTGTGGAGTTTCGACTCAAAATTGGTGGGGTAGCAACCCATGGTTTTCGGGTCGTTTGTGGAGCTTCGGCTCAATTTGTGATGGTTAGCAACCATGGAATTAGCGTTTCGTTTGTGATACACGTGTTGGCGAGCTTTATGCTCCCGTTTGTGATAGGCCTCCCCCTCTTTGTGATTTCTGGATTTCTTGAGATGATTTCTAGAATTTGTGTTTCACCAATTTTCGTGATTTCCATCGATAAGCTTTATCGATATTTGTGCATTGGTGAATTTGTGCGTCATTGACTTTTGTGATTTATGGATTTCGTGTATTGAATTCTGGAATTTGTGTGCCATTGACTTTTGTGATTGACATTGATATTATCGTCAATATTTATGGTTTGGTGAACTAAATTAGGAGTATGACGTTTCTGTGATTCTTGTGTAGATTTTGTGACATTGAATAATCCCTTGATGATTTTCAACTGCTTATATATCACAGCTTGGCATTGTGATTATTATGCGTTTAGTCATATCTCTTATTCTATATCGCTTCATCTGATATTTATAGTTAGACTGATCCGTTTATTATTTTCTTATTAAATAATACTCGGGTCAGACCGAGATGTTACAGGTGCTTCAGCTTGACTTCTCACCTGGGATTGATTTCTCTGACTTTTGGTAAACTACTTAGATTAGTAGTTTATTTTGTTGTATGCACTTGAAATATAGACTCATAGATGTATTCTTTTGTATAGCACGTGTTGCTATTCTTTTGTATTATTGTGGATCTTTTTGACCACTACACAGATATACACTTTCATGTGTTCGTTATGTATTCATATCTTCTTTCGCCTTTGTGATATGAATTATCTGTGACTGATTTGTGTTATGCTTATTTCTATATTTGTTTTCGAAGATTATTATAGCCACTGTGTAGTAGTTTTTGTTTGTATCGGTATGTCGGATTTCCTCTTGAAATAAAATGCATGTTATACTATCTGACATATCGGTGCTCGCGCAAAGCAATTACATGGATGGTCGCTCCTCAACAGCCTTATTCTCCGTGCTAGTTGACAGCATTACACCATAGTGTTCTTGGCTAGCATGCTTATAGAGGTGGGGCGTCACAGGGGTGATGATTTCCAGAGCATTGTCCCTAAAGATATTTCTCTATTTAAAAAAAAAAATGTTTCCGATATTTTTAATAAAATTATTTTTCAAGTATTTTCACTGGGTGTTGAAAACGGGTTTACCAAGTACTTGTAGATTTTCAGTCCTACGCCTGATCAACGTATGACTGAATTTCTGTGAGAACAAGGATGGACTGGTTGAGACATCGAGTTATAAATAAAATGTATTTTTATAAAGAGTTATTTTAATAGTATTATGTGACTTTAAAGGTTTTTCTAAAATTTCGAAATTAAGGTGTTGGGATTTTGAAAAATCAAAGGAAATCCAAACTGAAATTATAAAATTAAAACTCGGGAAAATTTAATGAAGTGATTCTTTACAATTAAAGGAAATCGAATATTAAATTAAAAGTGAACGTAAAACAATCAGCTAAGTAAATTATATAATAGTGTATGTTAATAAAAAAAATTAACTTTGGTAAACAAATGGCTTGTAAATTAATAATATTTGGTAATGAATTCGAATTATAAATAGAATTCGACTTGGGTTTAATAATGAATTAAAGAAGAAGAGATGTTGTATAATAAAAATAAAATAGAGTTGGATTGAAATTGTGATGGTTTGAATTACAAATAAAATCCAAGGGTGATTTGAATAATGTTTAATGAAATTTGCAAGAAAATTGGATATAAGAATGTGATTATAATAGCAATGTTTTGAGTTGCAAAACAAAACCCAAGTGAATAGAAATAAATTGAGAGTGGCCCTGTATTAATAAAATAAATTCGATAACGAATTAAGTAAGCAGATTAAAAATTTAAAACGGGTTAATGGAATTAAATAATAAATGGATGAAGCCTGATTGAATAAAAACCAAATCAAAGTTTTAGTTGATATTGAGTTATTAGGATGGAAGGTATTAAATAAAAGTTTGGGTTAAATCTATTTTTGGAAAATGGATATTTTTATAAGCATTTTAGTAAATCTGGCTTCGTTCCTTTTCGAGGACGAAAAGATTCTAAGGGGGGAGGAATGTGACGACCTGGAATTTTGGCCACATTATTTTAATAAATATTAAATTCAATCAAATAAAATGTAATACATATGGATGATAATGTTTGAGGATAACATCTATTAATTTAAAATTTAGGTATAAATATTTTGTAAAGCATCTAAATATTATTTAAAGAGTGATAATTAAGATATAAATTTAATAACTTAAACCTATGTATCTTATCAATTTAAAAACTGAAGTTTTAAAACAAACTATGGTTATATATATATATATATATATAAATATATAACATAAGAGGACTACGAAATTAATAAAACTAAATAATGATTAAGCAATTAGATGTTGATAGTTTAACGTTAGAAAGAAATAAGAATGAGTATTTACATTGGAAATGAATCTCAAATAAATTTACGGTTAAGTGAACTATGAATGAACATAAGTTCATTCTAGGACAGTATATGTATATTGTTAAGAGACATGAAGACAAAAGAAATAATATAAATGAACGCATGAGTATATAATGTAAATATCTTTGGACATGAATTGCCTTGCAAACATGAAACAAGACAAGCATTATTAATGCAACACAAATTAGTATCATATCAGCCTCCAAATGAACAAATCTCTCTGACCAAAATAAAATAAAATCTTTGTACCAAATATATGTATCAGCTAATATTAATTATACATGAAGACATATACATTAAATGCTAGCACAACCTTTTGTCAATTTGAATTTGCAAAAAAATCTTTCAGCCTCCATATACAAAGTTTTGTCTGGTCAAAACAGGTTGAGACCTGTACTAGAAGCCACCATTTTGTTCAAAGCTGTATCTATATATTCATCATTCTATTTGTGCTCGTTCATAACTTAGTAAAACTGAGGTAAGGAAAAAATAAAATGTTCTCTTTACAAAACTTAAACAACGTCTCAACTAAATAAACAGAAAGATCAAAAGGGGTTTAAGCAAACAGCTTTTCAAACTTCTGAAAGTATGCTCTGTTCAAATTTGTTGACAGGTGAGTATATCCACATCCTTTAATACTAGATCTGAGGAATAATCTCAAGTAGTATTGTGTGAATAAGGCTTGTTTGTATAAATTCCTATGTTGATAAAGGTAAGTGTATACTTGTTAATTTAAGTGTACAGATAAGCCTCTGTTAACTACAGATTCAAGCTTAAAACCAAATAAAAAATCAAATTCTCTTCGTATACTTAGTTTTAAGTTATGATCTGTAAAGGATTAATGTTTGTAATAACTTGAGGATATTTTTAAAAATATTTTTGTGTGTTAATAACAAATAGTTATCTGGCAATGTGAAATTACAGTAGCATTTCCATATATATCAGAATCTCGACCCTAATAAATTGTTGTTTCAAGAATATAACTTGTTTTGTCATCAAAAACTAGGAATTTTTAAAGTGAAATCATGATTTTTAAACTTGTAAATCAAATGAAATTGTAAGTTGACTGTGTAATGGGTTTTCGTCATTCTCTGTTGATCAGAGAAATTAGGGGTCGCGTGTTCTATGGTGGAGCAAGTTTAGAGTCTTGTGATGTTGGAAAAAATGGTTAGAAAAATTCACGAACGTCGTGGTGGCCGTGAAATGGAGTGTGAGGCCCCACCTCGATACCCACGCTAGACAAGAACACTACGGAGTAATGCTGTCAACTAGCACGGAGAATAAGGCTGTTGAGGAGCGACCATCTGTATAATTGCTTTGTGCGAGCACCGATATGCCAGATAAAAATATAAGTTTTCATCTCAAGAGGAAATCCGACATACCGACACAAACTCAAAGCTACTACACAGTGGCTATAAAGGACTTCGGAAACAAATATAGAAATAAACATAACATAAATCAGTCACAGATAATTCATATCACAAAGGCGGAAATAGATATGAATACTACACATGAAAGTGTACATCAGAGTAGTGGTCAAAAAGATCCACAATAATACAAAGGAATAGCAACACGTGCTATACAAAAAATACATCTATGAGTCCATATCTCAAGTGTATACAACAAAATAAACTACTAATCTAAAGTAGTTAGCCAAAAGATCAGATGAAAGTCCGATAAGGAGTCAAGCAGAAGCACCTGTAAAATCTCAGTCTGACCCGAGTATTATTTAAGAAGAAAATAATAAACGGATCAGTCTAGCTAAAAATATCAGATGAAGTGATATATAATAAGAGATATGACATAAACATATAATAATCACAATGCCAAGCTGTGATAAATAAGTAATTGAAAATCAACAAGAGATTAATCAATATCACAATAATCTACTCAAGATAAAAAGGAATGTCATACTCCTAATTTCATTCACCAAGCCACAATAATTGACATATATATCAATGCCCATCGTAAAAGTGGGTGAAACATAAATTCCAGAAATCAACACACGAAATCCAGAAATCACAATAAAAAGGATGGCCAATCCATAAAAATGAGCCAGAGCTCCTCCAGACAGGATATAGTCCCCCATTGCGGACTTTGAGCCGAAGCTCCTCCTGGTGAGCCAAAGCTCCTCGTGACAGGGTATAGTCCCCCATTGCGGACTTTGAGCCGAAGCTCCTCCTGGTGAGCCGAAGCTCCTCGTGACAGGGTATAGTCCCCCATTGCGGACTTTGAGCCGAAGCTCCTTCTGGTGAACCGAACTTCCTCGTGACAGGGTATAGTCCCCCATTGCGGACTTTGAGCCGAAGCTCCTCCTGGTGAGCCGAAGCTCCTCGTGACAGGGTATAGTCCCCCATTGCGGACTTTGAGCCGAAGCTCCTCCTGGTGAACCGAAGTTCCTCGTGACAGGGTATAGTCCCCCATTGCGGACTTTGAGCCGAAGCTCCTCCTGGTGAGTCGAAACTCCTCCTGACAGGGTATAGTCCCCCATTGCGGACATTGAGCCGAAGCTCAATAAAAACGACGTACAGTCCTCTACGTGGACAAAGAGACATCACACAATGCTAGTTTAAACCATAAAATGATCGTCATGATCAAAGAGAAGTGTCAATTACAGTAAGCTAGTAAATATATGAGCTTAGCTTCATGTCCCATAACCACTAGCTTAACTTAAATATTTACGAACAAATTGTAGATCTCCAATAGAAAATTGTCACAAGTGGTTCAATCGAACAAGTCCAAGAATTAACCGATGAAGTAAACGCAAGCGTTTCATACCACTTGTTTTACTAAGTCGTTTAATTAGATTTCTCATACGGGTGATGTAAAGGCTTATATATACTAATAGATTGGAAAACGGTTTTATAAACGAATTTGGTATTAAAATAGTATTGAAATCATTTGAGGAAAGAGTTTTGATATTTGCTACTAGTATAGAAAACCTTTATATTTTTAAAGTGACAAATCACAAAGAAGATTGTAGGAACAATCAATCGCTAAGATTCACATTCGAAAACGTGTATAAAATCCAATGAAATCGATATAAAATCCATCAAAGTGGATATATCTAAAATTCCCAAAGAAAAGGTCATCAAAGTCGATAATAAATGACAACAACAAAAGGGAGACAACACGAATCGATTAAAGTTGGATATTCAAACGAATTAGCAATATAGGCTAATCTGGCAAATTTGAGCAGGTCGGTCGACCGGCTGCAGGGCTCGGTCGACCGGACCCTGCTTTGAAAACTTCTCGGGACATCAGGTCGGTCGACCGAACCAGGGGGGTCGGTCGGTCGAACCAGAAACAGAGAAGATTTTTACAAGCAGGTCGGTCGACCGGACCAGGGGGTCGGTCGGCCGAACCTGATGCTCTGCAAATTGGTGCCCATTTAATTGATGTGCAACCTCTAATTCGCAACCGAAAGAGCACGGACGCTAGGGAATTTTGTCTATCGGCTACCCGGCCCTATTGGCTCCTCGATGCACCACCAAAAACACATTTGAACATCAAAGCTATGATTTTTAAGGATTGAACTCAAAACACTAAAAATTGGAATATTCACAAAAGCAAATCCAAATCAAAATCAAATGCACATGAATAAGTGTTAGGAATTCATACCTAACAATAGAAGAGAATTATAAGCATAGATGTGAGATTAAAAATCTCACCTTTGAACCCAAACAATAGAAGAAGAAGCTTGAAAGCAAGCTAAGATCAATTCCTCTTCAATAACAACTCAAGAAGCTTCAATCTAAGCTTAAAAGAGAAACATTTCCTAAATTAGGTTTAGGAAATTTCTGAAATCAAATAGAGAATGAGTTGGAGAAGAAGAAGGAGATGCTTACTAATGGGTTCTCTTTGAATTTGGAGCAAGAACTTGAGCTAGCAAGAGGAACTAGGGCATGGAGTTTCTAGTTCTTTTTCTCTTCCACCATTTTTGCTTGAGCTTGAGCGTTTTAATTAAAGAGGAGAAGTTATGAAGAGGAGGGGTTGGGCTGAGCTAATAAGGGTGCAGTCCAAACCAAAGTCATAAGCGGGAAAAAGTAGCAAAAATCAACTTTCTCCAAACATATCGAAGCTTATACTCAAAAAGGTCGCAAACGGCATTTTAAACTCAATGGGGGTGGTCTCGAGTCCTAATTCGACTGTTTGCAAAATGTATCTTTTCGGACCAAAATCCGACTAACGATAAAATATTTAAATAAAATATTTAAATATAAAATCGATAAATATGCGGGTTGTTACAGACTCCCCTCCTTAAAGAAATTGCGTCCTCGCAATACTTAAGAGGAAAATAAGAAGTAACAACCATGGAAGCATATCAACACAAAAGAAAATTGAAATAAGAAGTTCACCATAAAGAGCACGAAAGAGTTAGCAAGAAATCTGGTGAAACTTCAATTTCCACAATATTACCGGGCTCAAGAATGAAAACCGGAATCCCTAAGGCATTCCCGTAGATAAAAGACGTAGGGAACGTCAAGAATAGTAGAAAATTTGAGCCAGTGCAACGGCGTAGTACAGAAACGGTACGCCCAATGAACCGATAAACCGGAACAACGATGTAGTATAATGGTACATCCATTGATCCAGATAAGACGGAACATCGATGTAGTATAATAATAGTACATCCGATGAACCGAACACCATAAAAGAACACCGGACACTAGTCCATAAAAGGAATGAGATAAAACTCAATAAAACGAAGTACATCAAAACGTTCGATGAACTTGATAAAGAGATAATTCCCTTCAGATATCATCAAAGAATCAACCACTTGTTGCCTACGACAAAGTGCATTGGCAACATGATTTCCCTTCCGGGAATAAAAAGAATATCAAGATCATAAGATACCAGGAACTCGAGTTGACATGAAGTTCCTTATAAGAAAATAAATATTCCAAGGATTTATGATCGAGGTAGAGAACATATTTCTCATCCAAATATGATGATGCCAAATTCCAAAAGTAAAAACAATAGCCGCGAGCACTAGATCATGAGTGGCATATCTAGTCTCGATAAGCTATAATGATCTAGAAGCACAAGAGATAGCACGTTCTCCTTTGCAAGAGAACGGCATCCAAACCAATACGACTAGTATCGGTACAAATAGCAAAGTCTTGGTTCCCCTTCAGGAATCACAAGAAAGAATAAGAGTATCGAAAGAAAGAGTTCCTTTAAATAGTCTTCTTTCCCGAAAAGTTAAAACTTTCAAAATTACATTTATCATTATGTAATAATCTTTCTAGAAAATTTTACTATTTTCAAGTTAATATACTGTGTCTGATTATCTCATCAAAGCGTTTAGGAAATTCCTATCGATAACGTTGATCAAGCGCATAGACCAGAATTCTTAAAATACTCAACGGGCAATACAATCACAAAATCATATTCTATATGATAAGTAAGTTTTTCAAAAACTTCTAAGAATATTCTTTGTTCGTTTTAAGAACAAAAATCCAGTTATACTTATAAATAAATCTTATGAAAAAGATTTGCAAAATTTTAAATTGCTATTTTCATCCAAAAATCAATAAATAAAAGAATGGTCTCATCGAAATATTCATAGAATATTTGATATATAAAATGGATGAAATAAGCTGGACAAACTGAATGACAAAATAATTCATTCATAGAATCATAATGAGTGCGTAGTGCATAAGTGGAATGCTAACTCACGCAACTCGTAGCCAAAAGAAAATCGGTGGAAAGGTCAAACTGAAAAGACCTTAACACCACACAAAAGATTACTTAGGTGATAATCCTAGGACAAGCTCAAGAAAATACCGGAAAATTTCTCTAACTACATGAATGAGAGAAATAACACTTTCCTTATAAGTGGGCTTAAGGAATAAAATGATGCCATCAAGTTGGAATCAAAATCATAAAGGAAAAATAGAAATCTGCTTAACAGACTGAAAATGTCGAAGAGGAATAGTCCACACGAGAAAATAGGATATGGGCTTCACAACGATTAAGCCAATCCTTACAAAAATCGATTCCGAAGCCTAGGTAAAAATATCGGCTCGGAAAGAAAAATCACATAAAATAATTTCGACATCAATAAAAAGCAAATTAAGTGTTGCGGATCTACCATCCGGATTCGCAATCCTCAAAGAAGTCAACAAGCCCAAAATATTCAAAGAAAAAGAATCGACAAGTTCTTTTGATATAAAATAATGAGATACAAATCAACAAGGACTTGAAAAGAATATTCGCAAGACAAACAAAATCAAGGATTGAATGAAAAATACCTTGGCCACGAGATGTGTTGCCAAGGGCTTGAGCCACATTCAACTTTCCCTCCCTCTTGCCTTCACGTTTGAGGCATTGATGGATGAAATGATCTGGGCTCTTACAATAGCGACACGATTTGGGCTTTAAGCACTTATTAGCAAAATGATCCCCAGATCCACGGTTGAAGCATCTCGCACTACTAGGAGAAGGAGCCTTTGCAGCAGGCGTTGCTTGCTTACCCTTTTTGTTGGGATAAGGGCCTTGGAATTTGTTGGGTCTCTTTTTGTTGTTTAAGTTGGGTTTGGAAGCTGCTATTTCAACATCACTTTCTTTATCAGCCTCTTCAAGACGAAGAGCGATATCAATAAGCTGATCAAATGAAACTTCAAGTTTCAGGAGTAATGGCTTCTTAAGATTCTTATTCAAGCCATAGACAAATCTCTGATTTTTCTTCATTGGGGTGTTAATGTATTCAACCCCGTATTTGGAAAGAGATTCAAAAGATGCGACATAGTCTGTCACAGAAGATCCACCTTGAACAAGGTCAATAAAACGCCGGGCCAAAGTCACTTTTTCAGCCTCCGGCACAAATTTCGATTCGAATCGTTCCCGGAATTGCTCCCAAGTAAGATCCGCTTCAATGATTTCGGAAACCAAGAGCTCATACCAATCTAACGCTCTTTCTTGGAGCATGCTAGAAGCCACTTGGACTCGATGTAGATCAATAAGGTTCATGCGAGAAAAGATGCGATCGCATGATTTGAGCCAAGATTGAATTTCAATAACACTCTCGGATCCTCTGAATGACCTTCCACCCAAATCGGTGTAGTCTCTGCACAAGCGTGAAAAACCGGATCTAGGATGAGTAGGCTCTGGATTGGGTCCGGCTGCTTGAGCGTTCTTTACTAGATCTAAAAGCTGCTGGGCAGACATAAATACTCCATCCAAGGGAGTAGCACTAGATTGAACGGCGCTGGGACGGCCAGGTCTAACCATTTCTCTTCTTTAAGAAAGAAAGAAAGAAGAGGAAAAAGTTATTCTCAAAATAAATTTCAGTCAAACTTGATTGATAAAACAAGGAATCATAAAGAAAATAGGATGAATCGGTACGAAGACTCGAATTAAATCCTAAAGCACGACTCCTAAGATAGACTTAGGACGATGATCCTTGTTATAATATTCCATATTGTTCCGAAGTTTGGCTCTAATACCAAGCTGTGACGCCCCACCTCGATACCCATGCTAGACAAGAACACTACGGAGTAATGCTGTCAACTAGCACGGAGAATAAGGCTGTTGAGGAGCGACCATCTGTATAATTGCTTTGTGCGAGCACTGATATGCCAAATAAAAATATAAGTTTTCATCTCAAGAGGAAATCCGACATACCGACACAAACTCAAAGCTACTACACAGTGGCTATAAAGGACTTCGGAAATAAATATAGAAATAAACATAACATAAATCAGTCACAGATAATTCATATCACAAAGGCGGAAATAGATATGAATACTACACATGAAAGTGTACATCAGAGTAGTGGTCAAAAAGATCCACAATAATACAAAGGAATGGCAACACGTGCTATACAAAAGAATACATCTATGAGTCCATATCTCAAGTGTATACAACAAAATAAACTACTAATCTAAAGTAGTTAGCCAAAAGATCAGATGAAAGTCCGATAAGGAGTCAAGCAGAAGCACTTGTAAAATCTCAGTCTGACCCGAGTATTATTTAAGAAGAAAATAATAAACGGATCAGTCTAGCTATAAATATCAGATGAAGTGATATATAATAAGAGATATGACATAAACATATAATAATCACAATGCCAAGCTGTGATAAATAAGTAATTGAAAATCAACAAGAGATTAATCAATATCACAATAATCTACTCAAGATAAAAAGGAATGTCATACTCCTAATTTCATTCACCAAGCCACAATAATTGACATATATATCAATGCCCATCGTAAAAGTTGGTGAAACATAAATTCCAAAAATCAACACATGAAACCCAGAAATCACAATAAAAAGGATGGCCAATCCATAAAAATGAGCTAGAGCTCCTCCAGACAGGGTATAGTCCTCCATTGCGGACTTTGAGCCGAAGCTCCTCCTGGTGAATCGAAGCTCCTTGTGACAGGGTATAGTCCCCCATTGCGGACTTTGAGCCGAAGCTCCTCCTGGTGAGCCGAAGCTCCTAGTGACAGGGTATAGTCCCCCATTGCGGCTTTGAGCCGAAGCTCCTCCTGGTGAACCGAAGTTTCTCGTGACAGGGTATAGTCCCCCATTGCGGAGTTTGAGCCGAAGCTCCTCCTGGTGAGCCGAAGCTACTCGTGACAGGGTATAGTCCCCCATTGCGGACTTTGAGCCGAAGCTCCTCCTAGTGAACCGAAGTTCCTCGTGACAGGGTATAGTCCCAAATTGCGGACTTTGAGCCGAAGCTCCTCCTGGTGAGTCGAAACTCCTCCTGACAGGGTATAGTCCCGCATTGCGGACATTGAGCCGAAGCTCAATAAAAACGACGTATAGTCCTCTACGTGGACAAAGAGACATCGCACAATGCTAGTCTAAACCATAAAATGATCGTCATGATCAAAGAGAAGTGTCAATTACAGTAAGCTAGTAAATATATGAGCTTAGCTTCATGTCCCATAACCACTAGCTTAACTTAAATATTTACGAACAAATTGTAGATCTCCACTAGAAAATTGTCACAAGTGGTTCAATCGAACAAGTCCAAGAATTAACCGATGAAGTAAACGCAAGCGTTTCATACCACTTGTTTTACTAAGTCGTTTAATTAGATTTCTCATACGAGTGATGTAAAGGCTAATATATACTAATAGATTGGAAAATGGTTTTATAAACGAATTTGGTATTAAAATAGTATTGAAATCGTTTGAGGAATGAGTTTTGATATTTACTACTAGTATAGAAAACCTTTATATTTTTAAAGTGACAAATCACAAAGAAGATTGTAGGAACAATCAATCACTAAGATTCACATTGGAAAACGTGAATAAAATCCAATGGAATCGATATAAAATCCATCAAAGTGGATATATCTAAAATTCCCAAAGAAAAGGTCATCAAAGTCGATAATAAATGACAACAACAAAAGGGAGACAACACAAATCGATTAAAGTTGGATATTCAAACGAATTAGCAATATAGGCTAATCTGGCAAATTTGAGCAGGTCGGTCGACCGGCTGCAGGGCTCGGTCGACCGGACCCTGCTTTGAAAACTTCTCGGGACATCAGGTCGGTCGACCGAACCAGGGGGGTCGGTCGGCCGAACCAGAAACAGAGATGATTTTTACAAGCAGGTCGGTCGACCGGACCACGGGGTCGGTCGGTCGAACTTGATGCTCTGCAAATTGATGCCCATTTAATTGATGTGCAACCTCCAGTTCGCAACCGAACGAGCACGGACGCTAGGGAATTATGTCTATCGGCTACCCGGCCCTATTGGCTCCTCGATGCACCACCAAAAACACATTTGAACATCAAAGCTATGATTTTTAAGGATTGAACTCAAAACACTAAAAATTGGAATATTCACAAGAGCAAATCAAAATCAAAATCAAATGCACATGAATAAGTGTTAGGAATTCATACCTAACAATAGAAGAGAATTATAAGCATAGATGTGAGATTAAAAATCTCACCTTTGAACCCAAACAATAGAAGAAGAAGCTTGAAAGCAAGCTAAGATCAATTCCTCTTCAGTAACAACTCAAGAAGCTTCAATCTAAGCTTAAAAGAGAAACATTTCCTAAATTAGGTTTAGGAAATTTCTGAAATCAAATAGAGAATGAGTTGGAGAAGAAGAAGGAGATGCTTACTAATGGGTTCTCTTTGAATTTGGAGCAAGAACTTGAGCTAGCAAGAGGAACTAGGGCTTGGAGTTTCTAATTCTTTTTCTCTTCCACCATTTTTGCTTGAGCTTGAGTGTTTTAATTAAAGAGGAGAAGTTATGAAGAGGAGGGGTTGGGCTGAGCTAATAAGGGTGCAGTCCAAACCAAAGTCATAAGCGGGAAAAAGTAGCAAAAATCAACTTTCTCCAAACATATCGAAGCTTATACTCAAAAAGGTCGCAAACGGCATTTTAAACTCAATGGGGGTGGTCTCGAGTCCTAATTCGACAGTTTGCAAAAAGTAGCTTTTCGGACCAAAATCCGACTAACGATAAAATATTTAAATAAAATATTTAAATATAAAATCGATAAATATGCAGATTGTTACATGGAGAAGTAGGGTTTTTCATGGCTGTGGGTGTCGTCGAACTTCAGATGGCAATTGTGCTGTCGAGGGGAGACCGGAGTTGATCGGGAGGGGTTTTGGAGGTGTGGAAAGATGTGGCGTAGCAATGATGGGAATGGCGAGGTGACCCGAGGCCTAGATCATCAGAGGTAGTCTATTTTTCTGGTGGTGGTCTGTGACGCCCCACCTCTATACCCACGCTAGCCAAGAACACTCCGGAGTAGTGCTGTCAACTATGTAACCGGAAATTTTCGACTTTCGAAAATTCAACATCGACACTCACTTTATCGACTGCCGAGAAATCGAAGGCCGGAAACCCGAAATGTTATGGTTTAAGAAAAAGAAAAAGAGAGAAGAAGAGAGGAAAGACAGAAAATATAGAGAGGGAAAAGAAAACAGAAAATAGAAAATAGGATAGAACGGAACAGAAAACAACAGAACAACATCAGAATCTCACAATTCGCATCGGAACAACATATCATAATAAATGAATAATCTTTAAACAAAGAACTATATCAGTTATTACATTACATCACATCATATCATCATTACATCAGAGTGTACAACATCAACAACAACAAACAGTGCAGCGGAAAAAGAAATACTATATACTAGAAATACGCCATGCCATCCAGCTTGCCTCCAGCAATTCCAAAATATCCAGAATATCCTGATAAACCTTTACTCTTGACTGCCCGTGTGAAAATTGGTGGGCACCCAGAGTTTAGGAAGGAAAACAATAACTCCGAGTCAGTCATGTGACTGATGTGAGAACTCAAAACAGTTTATTTATCTTTGAAAACAAAATAGAGGAATATTTCTAAAGTCAATTCGCAATGCTTTTAAAAATGAGACTACCATAAGGCCTCCCGCACACACACACAATGCAAACGCAGAATCGGAGGAGATTTCTCCTTATGATAGTCAAAGATGCTTGATACGCATTTAAAAAGAACATTTGATATTATTACTAGTGCATAGTGTAGAAAAAATTTATTTCGAAAGTAGAATATAAATCTTAGCCAACATAGACATTTCGAACTATGCCTACTATAGCTACCATCCAAACAGTGGTGACCACCATAAGTGAATGGCAGGTTCTACAACTAATACCGTACAAGTTTCGTATTGGGAATTGGATTTCCAACGAATGATCGGGCCAAGGAACTTCCCATTGCCACATGAGAATGCCTCTGGATGGACATCCCCGAGAACCAAACCGGATCTCTACCAACACAAGGCTGGGTTACCCCTAACTGAGTAACAACTGACCGAATATGCCATCCCCCGGTCCTTTGGGACCTTTCACCGAGCGCTCGCAATCAATTCACACAATCATAACAAAGTGTTTTCAACATGAGTAAGTATCTGGGCTCCATACCATGATACCACCCTTTTCCAGAAGGAAATGCACACATCCTAAAGGGCGCTACCCCTCATAACCTTGCTGCTTCTTTCCTGTTTTGACCATTCACGGGGTGTGAGGCTCGACGAAGTCACGTCCACAAAAACATACTTTATACAAAAGCCATGCTTTGGGTCAACAAATGATCATAGAAATGATCACCAGGATAGACGATCAAACAAATGATCCTATCACAAATAATCAACACAATGATCATTTCACAGCAACACTCAGCATGTCACATTACCAAATTGGGAATATATCGCTGATAACATTCAACTACATAACCTCTGAGCTCGTACGTCTCAGAGAAGGGTGTTAAGCTAAAAGAATAAATTCTCCGCCACCAACAGAAATATATTTTAAAGAAATCTGCTTTATATCTCAATTTGTAATGTCAGACATACAATCCATACAAGTTTGTTCCGGGCTCGAACAAAACCGAAGGCACTTCTCTCGAAGCCCTTGCAATCCGGGTATTCACAATCCCGATCGAATTTCCCATCACTTAGGGGATCTCTATACTAGGAGCTACCCAGTGCAGAGACAATCGATAGGTCATCCTATCGCTTTCGCAAATACTCGGTCTTCAACACCGGTCATCAATTGCAATTCATAACGACGTATCACATATTCGGAATGGGTTATACGACCCCATGGTCCTTTCCCGGTTAACCCGAATAGTGAGCGCTTATTCAAAAATAAGTGTGGCATTCAAATTCAAACAAATCACATCAAATACCCATTCAAAGGGAAATATTGATAGTCGATTATTGAACTATCAATGGATATGCACACATCACCAGTTTCCAAATAATTTTCCAAATTATTTGTTTCCAAAATATCTTTACAAGATATATTATTTTCAATACTTCAAAAATAAATCAATATTTATTTTTAAACAAATTCTCCTTTTCATTCATAAATTCCATAGTGAATTTTCATTCCAAAATATCCATGTATATACGATTTCAATTATTCATTTCAATTTTATCTTCAAAAAGATAAATTCTCAAAATATTCACTTTATATTGGAAAAACATTTCCATACTTATTAAATAAGTAATTCACAAATTTAATTTATTTTCAACACTTGGAAAATATTCAATATACTTCAACCGAAATTAAGTATATATTTCATTCTTTAAGGAAATCATTCTCTTAAACATATTTATTTGGGCCAAAACGAATGTTGCGTAAAACATCGTTACGACAACCCAAAATCACTAGTATAGGGATTCGAAATTAAAATAGATATATAAATCCCAATACTATACAAAACATTTCCTTTCGGAAATCATTTACTATAACAACAGTGTTATAGTCCACTATTTCCTTTTATTTCTCGAAAACGTCTATTTCAACAATAGATGTTGAAATCTATGGTTTCGAATCTCAACACATTTTAAAACATCGTTAGATCGTTTTAATTCTATTTAAACATCTCATTCAAAACAATTTTCTTTAACATATTATTCACTATTCAAAAACGTGAATAAACTACGTTAACAATTTTCATCCTTTTATACATTTTATTTTAAAGGATTATTCACAGTCAAAAATGTGAATATAACTCCATAAATAAGTTATAACAATTTTCTTATCAAAATAAGTCATTTGCGAATTTATAAAACAACGTTTATAAACTCCATTTCTATTTATTCTATAACACTTCCTTTTATACATCTCCTTTATTAACCTATTCGATTTATAGCTCAATTATAAACCAAAGTTCACATTATAAGTTAAATACTTATAAAAACGATTATTTACAAAATCGTTCTTTTAAACTTCATAATTATAAATCTTATAACTTATAAGATTCAATGATTTATCCAAAACCATTCTTTTAATAACTTTATAAATTTTATAAACCTACTGCTTATAAAATTCCATTTATAACTTCACCGTTTATAATTCTATAAATTTCATTCACACTTCATTCAAACACTTATAAAAGCTCGTTTTATAATTCAAATGTTTTAATTTATAAATATCAATTTATAAATCCTTTATAAAAATCAATTTATACTATTATTTTAAAACGTCTTTAAATTCCTTTATAATTTCACCATTTTGATTTATAAAATAATTAAATTTTATAAATCCTTTATTTAACTTTTTATAATAAATTCAGAAATCCAATTTAACTATTTTATAAAATCATTATTCCATATTCCTCAAAAATCATAATTTTTATAACATAAAAATTTATAACGTTTATTTATTCAAAATGGATCAATTCCAAAAAATATTTTATAAACGTATTCTTTCAAAAGTCACTTTAAAAATCATTTTAAAATTCCAAATTTGGTCCAATGAT
This sequence comes from Allium cepa, assembly GCA_030765085.1. Classification (NCBI taxonomy): domain Eukaryota; kingdom Viridiplantae; phylum Streptophyta; class Magnoliopsida; order Asparagales; family Amaryllidaceae; genus Allium; species Allium cepa. Next base: position 836,665,417 of record CM060941.1, read on the forward strand.
GCTACATACCAAATAGTCAATCACGACAACAACGACATCATATATCGATATGATAGTCCATCAAATATCAAAATATCTGAAATAAAAATAAATACTGTTGAGGAATCCAGTTGGATCCCTCCAACCTGTTTTCCTGCATCCAAAAACATTAGCACAATACCAATTTCGCTCCAGTACGAAATTATCGCGGTATATGGGATTTAATAATATTATCCGCTTAATAGACGGCGCAATAGGGTCTCATCCGCTAAACAAATGCGGGAAATCAACAACTACAATATATACATATGCCAATATATATATTGCTATTATATATAATACCAATTTCACTGTTTATGAAATATTCGCGGTATATGTTTTTAATAAATAACATCCGCTTACTAACGGCGTATAATGTCTATTTTAACAATCAATAGATAACAATCATCATTCAAACATGCATTCAATAATTTTAAATATAACTATTCAAAAATAAAATCGAAACAAATTCGATTGAGTGAGAAGTTCTCACCTTGATTTCAATTCGTTTTAGCGATTTATTTCGAATAAAATTAAACGGACGTTTAATTTTACCCAAAATTCTCACTAACTCCAAACGACTCCAATCCAATTTCATCGCGTAGTGCTCGTCCATACGATTCCAACGCAAAAAATCTCGTCCGAAACGGACCTCGTATGAAAGAGATATCGCAGTTTAAAGTTTACACGTATTTATATAAATAAATTACAACATATTTAAAATTTAATACCCTCATCATCACCCTCCACTCCCAATCCAACGGCTCTCCCCCTTCTTCCTAACACACGCAACTTTGCCTCCAGATAACATGAAGTGGCCGAACCCATTATCCATTTTAGGGTTTAAATTCGCCACCTCCACGTCGAGTTCTAGCATGATCAGGATACACCATCGTGAAGCCCTCACCCACGTGCACCTCCGCCCCCACTATGGTCAAGCTCGGTCGAGCCTTCTGTCTCGAAAAACGTGCGCAACGCGTTGCCTTCTTCTCCAATTTGCCGTTGATCCATGAAGCTATTCGCGATCTTGACCGTTGATATTAAAGATCTCATCGAGCTCTTCAAGATTGTAGTTGAGAGTTTCTGTTAAAAGTGAACGAATTTGGAGATTTGAGGGGAAGATGATGGACAATTTTCGGCCATCAATAGCTTACTGGCGGCTGTGCAGTTGAATTAGGGTTTATTTTTTTTATTTTTTTTTCTTGAGAATTATGGGCTATTTATAGAGAATTTTCGAACACTATTCATCCGGAAATTCCAAACTCTGATTTACGCGCCGAAACTGACGTTCCTAGGATTTATACCACGTTCCGGACACAATGGAACTGGTTTCGGAAGCTAATTCGATCATCTGTGCGAGTTATGGCAATAAACGTTCAATTTAATTTAAACCGATTTAAATCGATTTGTAGGCGTTTTAATTTGTACCGGACAAACGGTAAATCCGATTGACACGAAATTTGAAACCTTACAATAATATCACATTACGGATCCGATGAAACTGGTTTCCTCGAAATCCGAGACTTTTTGAAAAATGGCTATTTTAACTCGCCAAATTAAAATTAAAAATAATTCGATGCGTTTCGAGCTGCCACAATCAAACGATAGCTCCGATTGACACGAAAATTGAAATCCGGTAATAACTAACTATTACGGATCCAATGGAACTAGTTTCGTCCAATTCTGAGACTGTTCAAAAATTGACTATTTTCACTAGTCGATTTAAATATTAAAATATTCAATTTTCACAAATAAACTTTTAATTCGATTTTAAAAGTTCTAAAATATCGTTCTAACTTCAGTATGATAAAATAAAATTTTACAAATCATTTTCAATCATATTTAACGTAATTTTCAATTATTTCCATAATTTAACATATTAAATTATCGATTTAATTATCCAATTAAATCCAATTATTCGAAATAAAATTTATTTGACTTATAAATTCACTTATTAATATTTAAGATTAATTAAATATTAAAATTTTAATATTCTGGGTCGTTACAATCTAGCACGGAGAATAAGGCTGTTGAGGAGCGACCATCCATGTAATTGCTTATCACACGGTGGCTATAAATAATCTTCGAAAACAAACATAGAAATAATCATATCACAAATCAGTCACAGATATCCATATCACAAAGGCGGAAGAAGATATGAATATATAACTAACACATGAAAGTGTACATCAGAGTAGTGGTCAGTAAGATCCACGATAATACAAAAGAATAGCAACACGTGCTATACAAAAGAATACAACTATGAGTCTATATCTCAAGTGTATACAACAAAAACTGCTAATCTAAACAGTTAGCCAAAAGTCAGAGTGATGAATCCCTGGGAAGAAGTCAAGCAGAAGCACTCGTAACATCTCGGTCTGACCCGAGTATTATTTAAGAAAATAATAAACGGGTCAGTCTAGCTATAAATATCAGATGACATGATATAACATAAAAGATATGGCATAAACATAAACATCCATAATGACATACCACTATAAGTATGTAAATAATGATCAACAGAAGATCAATCAATAAGAGATAATCAATATCACAAGAATCTTCTCAAAGATTCGGAAAGGGCATCATACCCCAAACTTGTACTCATAACAAGTCAATGACATAAATACTAGAAATCAATGCAAGAAGTCCAGAAATCATAGAAAAGAGAAAGAGGCCTATCACATGACGGTCCGAAGACCAAGGGGAGCTACCCCACATGTGTGAATGGAATCACACAGATTAAGGTCCAGACTAACCAAAAAGCAAAAAGGTATGTGTGAGTGGAATCACACAAGTGGTGTCTAGTCTAACCTCGCAACAAGAGACATCGCACAGTTGCTAGTCTAAATCATCCGAATGATCGTCATGATCAACGAGAAGTGTCAATTTCACTAAGCTAGTAAATATAGAAGTTTAGCTTCATGTCCCATAACCACTTGCTTAACTTAAATATTTACGAACAAACTGTAAATCTTTACTAATAAAATGTGTCACAAGTGGTTCAATCAAACAAGTCCAAGAATTAACCGACGAAGTGAACGCAAGCGTTTCATACCACTTGTTTTACTAAGTCGTTTAATTAGATTTCTCATCCGAGTGAGGTAAAGGTTTGTATATACTAATAGATTGGAAAACGGTTTAAGAAAAGAGCTTTGTTACGGAAAATAGAGTTGAAATCATTTTGTTGAAAGAGTTTTGATATTGACTACTAGTATTGAAACCTTTATATTTTTAAAATGACAAATCACAGAAGAGATTGTAGAAACAATCGTCACAAAGATCACATTCGGAGATGTGAATAAAATCCAAGGAAATCAGCTCAAAAGCATCAAAGTGGAAGTTCCCCAACGACCAAACGTGGCCGAGATAACCAGAGATGGTTTGTCTCGAAGAATGGTCAACTCAGCATCTCAACAAAGCAAGTTCTGTTGAATGTTTTTCAGATAAGATCCCCTACGGAGGGGGGGTCCAGGGGGGGTGGCAACCCCCCAAGGTGGGGGTGCGGGGGCAACCTAAGGTGGGGGTCCAAAACGGTACGACCTAGTGAAGACAAAATGAGTTCTAACGACCTAAGGGTCTCAGGGGTCAAGCGAACTATCGGGATAAGGTCCAACGACCTACGAGTTAAAGGTCCAACGACCTATAGGGTTATAAGGTCATACGACCTAACGACTCAAGGGTCTAACGACCTAACGACTCAAGGGTCATACGACCTAACGACTCAAGGGTCATACGACCTAACGACTCAAGGGTCATACGACCTAGTGTTGACTCGCGAGCTACCCAACTGAAGCGACCTAACTCCGAACGTGCCAAAAACGGCCAGAACGACCTAACAGCAGTTTCTCCCCAAAAACACTAAAATTTGGAGTTTTTCGCCAATCCAATCCAAACCAAATGCAAATGAGCATGCTAAAGTGATAGGGAATCATTCCCAACAGTCCAATATAGTTATAGACTAGAATTGTGAGATAAAAATCTCACCTTTGCACCAAATATCAATGAAAATGAAGTTTTAAGCAAGCAAGAATCAATCCTTCTTCTATCTAAGCACAAGAAGCTTGAATCCAATGTCTTCTTCTTGAATTTGGAGTAGAAAGATGGATTGCAATTTAATTTGAGTTTTGAAATTTTAATTTCCCATTCCCTCCACCATTAATGCCAAAGCTTGATTAGTTAGGAAATTTATGAAGAGTGAGGAGAAGAGGGTTGGAACTTGGGCTTAATAGGCTAAACTAACCCAAAGTCCAAAGCGGGAAAAGTTAGTGAAATTTCACTAACTCCAAACCTATCGATGTTTATACTTAAAAAAGTTGTAAACGGCATTTCAAACTCAATGGAAGTGGTCTCGAGTCCTAATTTGACCGTTTGCAAAAAGTAGCTTTTCGGACCAAAATCCGATTAACGAGTTAATATTTAAATAAAATATTTAAATACAAACTCGATAAATATGCGGGTTGTTACATGGTCGCTTCCACGCTGAGTAGTTTTGGTATCGAATTCAATCCTCGATCGATTCGAGGTAGTTGGGTGTTTGAGTGTTGATGTCGTGGTCCTAGGTGACGTGTTGAGGCCAGAATCGAGGGTCGGCGAATCGTGGTTGGTTGTGTACGTGCACTGTGCACGTTTGTACATTCTGGGGACGAATTCTTTTAGGAAGAAGATGGTTCCCTCGGTTTCGAATGTGGGATGTTAGCTGCGCGTATTTGAAGAAAGTGATGAGGAGAACTCGGTCGTGTCAAGTAAATGCTGAACCTGTTGCGCTTCTGATGTTAATAGTATAATTTAAGTTTTAAGAATTCACTTAGTCATTTTTATATAAAGTGGATTTAAGAGTTTGATTTATTAATTTGAATTATTTATTTAACTTAGAAAGTTAATTCTTTAAGTTTACTTAATTTATGGTGTAATTAAGTTAAATAATTAAGAGTTGAATTATTTACTAGTAATTAAATAATGATTAATTGATCGTTAACTTTGAGATACTCATTTAGTCTATGTAATTGAAGATAATCTCCTAATGTAATTGACTAAGTATATTCTTAGTGAAGTAATTTAATAGATACTTGCTGAATGTTATAAAGATTAAGTCCTTCAGGTAAGTAATTAATGGAAAACTAATTAAGAAGAAATTTGATATATGGAAATAATTAAGGTTTAATTATTTTTGAGTAATTAATAAGGAAGATAATCACTTTGAGGAAGTGATAAAGGATTTAATTACTTGTTGTAATAACTTAAATTAATTTATTAATTAAGGAATTAGTTAATGATGGCAATAATTTAAATATACTTAATTAAAGGAATTAATTAAAGATCAATGAAATTAATTATGGTTAATTAATTACCATGTAAGTTAGTTAATTTCCTAACGTAAATTAAGGAAAATTAAAGGTTGATTAATTAATGGATTTATAATTAATCAATGTCAAGTAAGTGGGATTTAAAGGGGATGAAAGTAATTAATTTAGTATGTTAGTATGGTATGGCTAACCAACCTTGTATAGACGATTTAATTGAAAACCTTGAATTCGCTGTTATCCCTAATACGTGATTCGTAATGCTACGTAATATGATATTTTTAAACCATGATGGTATGGTTATCTATTGATGAATTAATGTGACACTGTATTTAAAGTTGAATTGTATTTAAATGGGTAACTTGGGTATAGTTAACATTGGATTCAAGGAGACCAGAGTCGGGTATTGGAAATACCCGAAACCACTATGAATTCTTATAGATTGATATGTGAATTCTATGAGCTGAATGAAGTGATGTTAGGGGATTGGACCTTCTGAACCATGATACTTAGAAATGGGTGTGTAGAATAAGTGATGTTAAAATAGATTGTGGCTTTGTATAAGTACACGGGTTTCATATAAGTCATATGATTTGGTATTACATGTTAGTTGGGTTACTCACGTTGGTTTCCAGCCTGACCCGGGTGTTACTTTGGTGTAATGCTCGGGTCAGATCGAGTATTACAGATTTTCAGGTAGATACGTTCTGGAGCTCAGGAGGTGAGCTGGAGGGCGAGATCGTATAGAGTATTTCCGCTGTATTTATATTATTGTTAATCTGAGTCATGATAATTGTAAATATTCAGTGACTGTATATCATGTGCAACTCTGATGTATATTAATGTAACCGACAGATATAAAATTCTTTTGTACACTGTTATTATTTATTATATTTTATCCGCTGCGATTGTGAGATGTTTGGTGTTTCTGTTCTTCTTCTATCTCTTTCTTCTTTTTCATAACTATCTGGAATTTTCGAGTTGGAAAATTTCGGGTCGTTACAAAACAGAACCACCGGTACCCAAATCCTGGAAAGAAAACTCGACCTCCAAATGCGGACAAACTTCCTACTTCTCTGAAGACATCTAGACAATCTCCAACAACTCAAGAGAATATTCAACTATCGCAAGTCACTTTTGCGATCCACCCAACCTAAATCCAAAGAAACTGCTCTCTCTCAACCAAACAGAACAGCTTATGCTGGCCTAGCCAGTTCGCCGAAGAAAAGAGTCCACTCTGCTGCTTCTGAACTCCACTTCAGAAAAATTACTCAACCAGAAGACTTCCTACCAACACAGAACACTCCGAGCTGCACTGCTAACACCAAAGCCAAAGAAATTCTCAATCCAAGCTCTTCGAGAAACTCGGACTTCAAAGCAAATAGAATACCTGCTGGACTCAGCCACAACACCAAGCAGACTCACTTCCTTACTCTTGTTCCAAAGAATGGAAACAATCCATAGTCACTGCATCTCATCACGCAGCTACTACTTCCTGAGGTATCAAGATACCATCACACGCTTGCTTCTGCGCAACCGACAGATCCAATACTCAACTCATCCAACTCTGCACTTCAAAGATGAACTCCGAACCTTAACAGGTTTCCTTCAGATATCGATGAAGTCCTTATACCAAGAAAAACTGACTCGAGACGGTATTAGGTCTACAGTCTCGTCAGATACACTTCCAACCTCAAAATATTCAAACTCCAACCATCGGTAATTGTGTTACACACACCACGACCTCATCTACCTTTATAACTTATATTGGAAAACCTAAACGGGTAACCCAATCAGATAGGAAGAAAATATAAAATATATGTATTAAAAATTACAAATATGCTCTGTCAAGATAGACACCACTCTAGAGACTAGGTATTCGCTCAACCTAACGCTCTGATACCAAATGAGATGACCAGACTTTTTCCCCACAAAAAGTCATATCATCTTTAAGAAAGAAAGGGATAGAAAAGAGAAAAGAAAGAAGAGAAAGAAGAAACAACACAAGAATCTCAACAGCGGAACGAATAAATTATATTAATAGTATTACATAGTATACAACAATTATCAGAGTTACACAGACATACAACACATACTAGACAGTTATAAACACATGTCTAGTAATTGCAACTCAATACACAATACAGATAAACACTCAGAGATACCAACACAGCGGAAAACTATATATCTACACGCAGAAGCCTCCTGCTCCATTTACTCCTCCACAATTCGTCAAAGCTAACCTGAATCCCTTGGCTACTCATAAAAATTTGAGTACCCAAGAGTTAAAGAAAAACATAAATAACTCCGGGTAAGACATGGGTCTGGTGTGGCTAACAGGTTAAAGTTGCTTAACTTTTGAAAAACCTTTGAAAGAAAGGGTATCACGTAAGACTTCCTACACATAAACATGGAAAAGTTTTTACCTTACGCTAACCAAAACATTTGATAGCAAATCCAGTGATATTATAATGGTGTCTAGGGTTTTAAAGTAAAATACAGAAATAGCTGGAATGCTTACATCTCATGTTCTAATATAGTTGGGCACAACTAATGCGTACGACACTTATTGGATTTTGGATTCCATCAATGGCAGGGCTACTAGGGTACCGCCCGTCACAGTACGTGGCCTAGATCACCGTAGCGAGGAGTACGCCCGCTCCCCTGCAACACAAAGCTAGAACCATTCCTTACTGAACAGTTCCGAACAAGATCACCCCGCAGTTGTGATCAGCAACCGCACCACTAAGCCGAAATAAAGGGACGTCTAGACAGGGGTAAATCTCATCCTACTTTGACATGACCCACTTAGCCTTGCTGCACCTTTCCTATTTTAGCCATTCCCGGTTGATGAGGCTTGAGGCTACGATTACCTTTATAAGACATATCACTTAGAATGCTCATCGTCCACCTGACGATGTTTTGAAAGCATTCAATCCATTCAAGTTCGTTCCGGGTTCGAACGAAACCGAATGCATTATCTCATTACACTCATATTGGAATCACCCTCAGAGTTAACGACGATAACCCTTGCACTCCGAATCTTCATCTTCACTTCAGATTCATGACCTAACGTTACTTTGGATCGATGTGGTTTTCGAATATCCAAATATGGAAACCCGATCCTGGTCTTATCGAAATCCAAAACGTGTCTTTTAAGGCCAAGTTGTTTTAGAGTTTAAAACAATTCAACTCATTATCTATACACACACAGATAGATAATTCACAACATAACAATGGATAATCAACTTTATGATCACAACAGATAATCCATATCATTATAAACAGATAATCCATATCTTCATCACAATGCAAACAATGCATCCATATCATATAACATTCTCATCTCATAGCTGAGATTACAAACCATACAAGGAAACCAATACCAATCATCAAACATAAGGAATGATTTAATGATCACACCATTTATAATTAATTTTAAGGGAATTAAATTAATTACTTTCATTTCTAATTAATTTAATATGAATTAAATTAATTACTTCATCACTATAATCCTCCTTAACTTAACTATTAATTCATTACAAATCAATTAAATTATCACCATCTCATTATTTTATTCAATTAATCATTACTGATTAATAATTCCCTAATTACAATAAGTAATTAGCTTTTAAATTAATTACACAACTTAATTATACTTATCACTTTACAAATAATTAACTTGTAATTACTTAATCAATTAATTAACTAAAGTTAATTACATTAATCCTTTATCTATTAATTACTTCACTTATTGATTATTCCTTAATTAATCAATTTTAAATTTCATCATTAATTTTATTAATTAATGATGAAATAATTACATTTTAAATTAATCTCACTATATAAATTAATTACATCAAGAAATTAATCTTCAATTAAACCACACCTATATTAATCACCCTTGATTAATAACAATTCAGTAATTAACCACACTTAATTACTCATTAATAAATTAATTATTCCTTAATTAATTATCACAATTAATCCCTTGATTAATTTCAAGTAATTAAATCCAAATTACTTTCATAAACAAACATCTTTAATTACATCCAGTAATTATCAATTAATTACTTTCCTAAGTAATTACAATCTCATTAATTACATAAAGTAATTATTAATCAATCCTCAAGTGTTTAAATTAATTAAACTTAATTAATTAATATAAACTAATCACATTAAAACAATTAATTAGATTAAGTAATTAATTCATTTATTACCTCCATTAAGTAATTAAACATAAAAAATTTACAATTGATTATTATTAATTAATTAATCTAATTAATTATTAAAAATTAATCACATTAATTAATTGTTAAATAATCTTAAGTTAATGACCTTCATTAACATTTCTTAATTACATTATTAAGAAATTAACTCAGATTAATCATTATTAATCAATATTAATTAACAATTAATAAATTCCTAATTATTAGATTAATTAAGTGTTAATTAAAAACTTAATTAATCCTTAATCACTTGATTAATAAATCTTAATCATTAATTAAAATTTAATTAACAATCCTTAATTATAGATTAATTAACCTTAATTAATTAATCTCAAGTCTTAATTAATCCAATTAAAAATTCTTAATTATTTAATTAATCATTCTACCATTATTTAATTATATAATTAATTACCTATTTAAATTAACCTAATAATTTAAATGAACACTAATCATTAAAAAATTATTTATCTTTAAGATAAACATTCCTAACTTAATTAAGCATTTAAAACAAATTTGTTTCAAATTTACTTTAAATTCCATTTAAACTTCTTTTAAAATTTGAGATTTTAAAATGAATACAAATTTTAACTTAAACAAGATTTTAAAAACAATTCAAAACCTTTATTTCATATGTTAAAAGAAACATCTACTTTATAAATAAGTTTAAAAGAATTTAAATCCCAAATTAATTTAAATTCAAATCAATTTTTTTTAAATTACTTTTAAATTTCAAAACTGAAATACAGCCTGAACCTTAATTACAGATTTAAACTTAAATTCTTGAAAGCTTACTTAATAAATCTTTAAATCATTTAACCTTTCAATGTAATTAAATGATTTAAATTTAAACTTATTTTATTTTAAAAACTGAAGTTCAAATTTAATTACAGATCTAAAAACCCAGATTTAATCTCATTTTAAATTTCTAATTTAAAATTTTAAACTTCCAACTCAAACCCAAAGCACACATATGCTTTTACACTTATGAGTTTTAAAATAAAATTTAAATTTTAAAAACATAAATATTTTCAAATTTCAGATTTGAACCAGTTTGAATCAAATTCAGTTTCAGATTTCAAAACTCAGTTTAAATTCAATTTGCCTTTTGTACTTTCTTTTAATTTTTAAAAAAACAGTAATGAGTTTCCTGTTTTTATTTTAAAACCAAACTAAAATTTTAGAAATTCAAATTATTTCAAAACCTAAGATTTAAACTATTGAATTCATATTTAAATTTCAGGTTTAAAACTTAGTTCAGATTTTAGTTTGCAATTTAAACTTTTACTTCAAATTTTGAATACAGAAACAGGTTTCTGTTGTCACTTGAAAAGCATGAAACAAAGCAAATGCTCGAGCAACCCCTACAAAAATTTCGAGTCATATTCCCATCAACTTCGAGTTAAAACTCGAAATTCCCGAGGCTACTAAAACCTGCAACACAACAACACCATCACACCCATCAATGCACCGTGCACCTGTACACCCTCTCTGGCCACCGTTGGCCACTCCGCAACCATTCCACGGTCACTGATCAACACCTCAGGCCAACCGAAAGACAACTCGATAGATCAATGATCGAAATCACAATCGAGTTAAAAACCTCAAACCTGTAACAACACAATGACCCACCCTTCAACCTGTCAATGCCTTGTTGACGCGACTCCGGCCACCATCTTCTTCGAAACTCCGGCGACGACTTCATCAATCCATCAACCTCAAACTCTAAAACCCCAAACCACTCGAACAAGTAAACTTGCCGGAATGATCAAATTTTCCAGCCATACTGAAAATAGGGTTTAAAACTACAAAACCCAATTACAACCTCAAAATCGAAATTTCACCACAATCCAATAATTTTCCCACTACTCTGTTAATTTCTCCACCTCCAGAATCAATCTCATCACCTTGAACCAATTGCGGCAACAGAGATGACCAAAAACACCATTTACAGTAAGACTAGAACTGCACTTTGGTTTTGATGTTAAAAATTGTAATTTTACTCTGAAAAATCATAATTCTTCATGATTTTTTGAGTCCTAAACCTGAAACATTGATTTATAATGTTTATATTTTCACTTATACAATTCTATTGCTCTGTATTAATACTTCCAAGCAATACAAGTAATACCCAACTTGTATAAATTTTTAAACTCTATTTTTTACATCCTAACAAACGAGTTTGTATTACAGTATAAATATTTACAAGGATTATTATAAGATGGAAAATGGATTTTAACAAAATCCATACTGTAAAAACTAGATACTGACAGAAGCTTATACACAGCATATTTATTCATACCCATCACATATTAATTTACAGAAATGCATTGCAATTACACAGAAATCATTTAAAATTTGAAAACATGAACATGCATCAGGTTTTAAAAAATACTTAAGCTTTTTAAATTTAGAAAGTTACTCACCATAAAATTGATGAGCAGAGCACTTGTTTTAGAAAAACTTGAATCTGAAAGGTGCTTGAACTTGAATACTTTAAAACTTGCTTCTTGTCTCCAGATCTTACATGCAGGCTTTCTTGATTTATTTGTTGCATGCAGGTAACCTTTCCCAGTTTTGAATGAATTAAATGCAGGTATTTTAGCTTGCAGTTTCATTCCATATTTAAAGAAATGCAGGTTTGTGTTGTGATTGAAATGCAGGATTCCTTGCTTTTGATAATGAGTTGCAGGAAAGATTACAGGGTTTATGCAATGCATTTGAACATGTTTCTTCGAATGAGGATCAGAGATTGATATGCATTTGAATAAGGGTTTGATTTTTTTGCAGATTTGTTTTTAAGGTGGAAAGTTACAACTGAAAAACAATTTCTTTGTTAAGAAATAAAGATGAGAAAAAGAAGAAATGGGAAAATGTAGGTTTTTATATAACCTCTTTATGATTTATTTTTAAAAACAAAGAAAAATAAAACTAATCATGACACATGGCTTAAATGTTAACACTTGTTCACTTTCCTATTTAATTACTCAACACATGTTAATTATGTTTCTAAGAGACTTACATTTGTCCTTTAAGTGATAAGTATTTTTAAATTAAGGTTAATGAATGTTTAAACTTAGTTAATTAGTTTTTAATACTTTGTTATGTTTAGATAAATAATTAAAGAAATAAACCAATTATAGTTATAAATAAAAACAATATACAATTTAATCATTTGAATAATATTTTTAATCATTTTAAATAAATTTATGAAAGAAGTTATAACTTATTTGTTGTTTAAATGAATACATGTTTCATATTTTAAATTGTATTTTAAATTTCATATTAAATTTACAAATCACATTTTATAAGTAAATATTTTAAAAAGAAATAAAACAAACATTTTTATAACTTACTTTAATATACAAACTTAAGTCAAAATATATTTTAAACAAATAAAACATTTTTCTAATATATTTAAAATCATATAGTTATTTTATTAAATAGTTTTGAAAAGCTTAATTCAAAAATAAATCAAAATTTCCTAATTTCAAAATATTATAAATTAGAAAATTTGCTTTATCAATTAAATTTAAAAACCAAACTTATCTACTCAAAATATATATAAATATATATACTTATTATAAATACAAAACAGTTTTATTAGCTTATAAAAAATAAATTCTCTAATTTATTATTTAAATAAAGAAGATTATAGAATCAATCCAATTTGTTAACAAAACTTATCAAATTAATTTAAATTTTAAACACGGATTATTAAATTTATATTGCCATAAATTTTGGGATATTACATATCCAATCCTTAAATAAGGAAATCAGATAACGGTAAATATAACACGTAACAGTGTTAAACAACAAATCAGCAAATTCAATTTTTCAACAAAGATAAATGAAAAGATTATCAATGAAGATAATTTATAAAACATAAGAATTGCCTAAACGGCAATTAACGACAAAATCTAATTATTAAATAAATAATTAGAAACTCATAATCTAATTATCAAAAAGATACAACAACAAAATGATCAAATCAAACCAATTCAAAATGCAATTTCAAAATAAATTGAATTGGCAACACGAAACAAATCCAGCAATTGAAATATCAATTTAAAATGTCAATTCGGCTAGGGTTGCAGTACACGCACGCATGTACTGCCTCGCCACTACAGCATCTGGAATACGCAAAAGATCAATAAATCAAAAGCAAATAGAATATCAATAAAAGCAATACCGTGTAGCTGCAGTACAAGCTCGCATGCACTACCTCGCCATTACAGTGTATGATGCCATCACAACTCCAATTATTAACAGCAAGTCGAAACTGCAAAGGTCAAGTCATGGCTGTCATGACTCAACACACTGCAAACAAAATGAAACTGCAGTCACCAATGAATGCTACATTACATAAAACAGTAATCAGTCAGGGACAACAACATGAAGGAACCCAAAATACTACAAAATGCAAAAGACAAGTCACTGACATGAACCATAATTAAAATATGATATGCCTCAAAGTTCAACAGTGCCAACAGATCAGGGTCGAGCATAAAGAAATGCAACACTGCATCTCACCAATGAATGACCAGACAAATAAGTAAGCATGTACATAAGTGGTTGGTGAAACCAAATACTAAACGAAACAGGTATGCAAAGTGTCTCAGTTCGCCAAGATAGCTGTAATGAATGATCAAATTCGATGAAACCACACTGCAGATGTAACACAGTCCACCTCAATGCCCAACACAAATGAACTACATGATGTACAAGAGTGCAGTGACAACATCAGTGAATACATGCAGAGTCAATGCCGCAATGAAATCACAAACCAAAGGAGTGATATGGACAAAGATATAACATACATGCACTGTAAACTGGATAGTGCAACTATCATACTCAAGACCAAAGGCCATAGTATAACTCAACTCAACTACAGGTGAATTAGTGAAACAACAATGGACTAACACCAGCCGTTCGAACCAAGACAGTGTCATGGCCGAAGTTAACACGAACTGAATCGAAGTAAACAAATTTAACAAGTGCACCAAACAGTAATAGTGCAATCTCAAGTCGAAATAGCAAGTGGTACAAGTATATAACTGCATCACTACTGCAACTACAAGTGACACAGTAAAATTTGGTGCAACATAAGGTGTATAACAACAAGTACATCAACACACAATGGTGAAGCAACAACACACAAAGAATTGCATCAAACCCAATAGCAAGTGCCCAGAACACACAGGCAAGCTCGAGTATGGCAACACACCAATGCATCACAGAAGGATGCATAAGTGAATAGAAAATACATAGCGACATGCATCAGACTCTATGACATAGTGCATGGGGTTAATAGCAATGCAAATAAAGGAAAAGACACATCAAGAGAAATGCATAAAGTTAGACATGATTGTAAAAAGTTATGAAAAACAAAGAAAATACATATGTGTGTTGAGATATTCAACTACAAGTTCGAAGTACATCAAAGATCACAATTTCAGGTGCTAGAAAATCAATAGCCAGTTTGAAATATTCAAAGCTGAAAATCAAGTGGAAGACTGCAATACTGTGGCGGATACAAAATACACCGACGAATTCCAACAAATCATAGATCAACAGTTTCAAACCAATTAAAGGCCAAAGTCAACATTGAAAGCAGTTGCAAAGCCAACGTGAATTCTAATCTAAAATATTTTCACAAAATAAAGTTTGCAGATTCCAATCCAAAGTCAAAGATCATCCCAAATATTAGAACATAATCATACAGCCAAGATAATAAATTGATGAAGTCAAATGCTCATATACGAACGAATATATAGGGGTTCAATTCCTATATGAATAGTAACATCGTCGGCAACTACAACTAATCAAACATCAGGCCAAAAGTGCTCGACAAATTCAAATAATTCCAGAAACCATTTCAGTGGACGAATTCATAGAGACCAAAATCAACAACATCAAAACACAAATCGAATGGACGAAACACAGTTGAACTAGATGTGAGTGAGATAGAAATCACTCAGCTTTAGTCGACGCAAAAATTGAAGGAGCCGAGCACGAGATCAACGATCGACCGAGCCGTTGAAGTCGGCGCCTTCGAATTCCAGAAGCCCTAATACCGATTGAAGAAGAACGAAAAGGAACGGCCGCCATTTATATTTTTTTTCGTATGTTTAATTTAGGGTTAGCCAAAATTGAAATAAAGAGGGAGCCGGTTATACACATTTATCACAGCCCCAACCAAACATGGGCCAAGATTATAAAGCCCGTATAATTCTTAAACAATTTCGAAAGAATTTCAATCTAATTAAAAAATTCAAATAGCCATTAACAATCAAATTAATCGTCATTTGACGATAATTAATTGTTGTAAAACCCTGGGTTTTTACAGACTTCCCTCCTTATAAATATTGCGTCCCCGCAATTTTCATAATTAAGGTCGTCAACAACAATTATTTTTCTAACATAAACTGGTTAAGCTAGAAAAATAAAGGTCAAGAACACAAACACCAAAGAAATCTTTTGATTTCATAAAAGAAATTCACAAATTCTCAACAAAATCTAATTATCAATAGATAATTCAGAAAACAGCAAAACTGAATAAATACGATTATTAACAATATTTAATTATCAATTAGATAATTAGAATACAGAAATCACGAAACAACGATATCTAATTATCGATATGATAATTAGAAAACAGCAAAACCTAATTATCAACGAAGACAATTAGAAAACACCAAATCACAAATCGCAAAACCGCAAACATTTAGTTATCAACCAGATAATTTGAAAACAACAATTATCTAATCACCAAAAACGATAAACAGAAATCTCAAATTAATAAATATCCAAATATCAAAAAGATAACCAGAAATCTCAAATCAAAAAATATCCAATTATCAAAAAAGATAACCAGAAATCTCAAATCAACAAACATCCACTTATCAAAAATGATAATCAGAAATCTCGAATCAACAAACATCCAATTACCAAAAACGATAATCAGAAATCTCAAATCAACAAATATCCAATTATCAATATCGATAATCAGAAATCTCAAAACAACAAATATCCAATTATCAAAAACGATAATCAGAAATCTCAAATCAACAAATATCCAATTATCAAAAACGATAATCAGAAATCTCAAATCAACAAATAGCCAATTATCAAAAACGATAATCAGAAATCTCAAATCAACAAATAGCCAATTATCAAAAACGATAATCAGAAATCTCAAATCAACAAACATCCACTTATCAAAAACGATAATCAGAAATCTCAAATCAACAAACATCTAATTATCAAAAACGATAATCAGAAATCTCAAATCAATAAATATCCAATTATCAAAAACGATAATCAAAAATCTCAAATCAACAAATATCCAATTATCAAAAACGATAACCAAAAATCTTAAATCAACAAATATCCATTTATCAAAAACGATAACCGGAAATCTCAAATTAACAAACATCCACTTATCAAAAACGATAATCAAAAATCTCGATTCAATAAATATCCAATTATCAAAAACGATAATCAGAAATCTCAAATCAACAAATATCTAATTATCAAAACGGTAATCAGAAACAACAAATATCCGATTATCAAAAACGATAATAAGGAACAACAAATATCCGATTATCAAAAACGATAATTAGAAACAACAAATATCTAATTATCAACAATGATAATTGTAACAATCAGGTATTTTCAACCATTCGCATCCATTATAAGTGCATAGGCAGACACTCATGCCGGAATTGAATTGCTCAAAATACCGTGTTGTAAATAAAATTTTGGCAAACCTCAGAATATACAGTAAATAAAAATCACAGATCACAGACACAGAGTATATAAAAATGCAGCGGAAGAAAAAGAGATAGTAGTTCATGAAGCTACTATATAAAATATAAGATACATCAAAGTTAAATAAGATACAACAGAAGAGTAACAAGATACATCAGGTACAAATCAGATACATCACTGAACCACTAGATACTTAAAAAAAATAGATGGCTGGATCTTCAAGGAAAGCTCCAACGCCGAAGGTAAATCTTGAATGCTAACTCAATCGATCTGACCCGAGCATAAAGCAAAACACAAAACCCTCGAGTCAGGACATAAATACTTATAAACTGTAAATCAACTCAAGTGAACAGTAACAAAATGCATCAGTAACTTAAAGGATGCTTGGGACCGCCCATCCTCTAAGGATCCGTTAAACTATTTATTATGTAGTAATATACGCTATATACGGTAGTGTCTAATTAGTAAAGTATAATCATATAGAAAATAGCGTTAAGGGGATGGTGAACCTTAACGCGGTCGGATCTTTAAAACCAAAATCGTAGTGGGCTCGATATAAGGATATAACACGGCACGCGAGGCAATGCCAGGGTGGATACACCGTTTGCACTCCCGGACCGGTGGTGACGGCAAGCCAGCAGCTTCCGCCCACCTCGAACAATACCCCCGAATCAAAGTAGCGCCACCGTATCGAATCACAACAGTAATAGAATGGTTTCCGATGGAGCATGCTCGATGAAAGGGTGCGACCCTTTGTGTAGCCCGGTATAGCTCCTGTTTTAGTCATATATGCCAACTCACGGGAGTTGGGTCCACATAATATATACCTCGAGAACGTCGCCACCATCCTACTTCATTCTGGAATCTCCACCGCGTACACAGTTGTTAAAGTGGTTTTCGGTATTGGCCGGCTATAAGACAATATCCGATCCCGGTCTCTTTAACAACCCATCATTATTATAACCCGTAGTTATAACTTTAAACATATTTTATACTTCAAAAGAAAATATCATTTCAACCCAAATCTTTATCGAAATAAAGATTAAATCATTTCCAAACCATTTCAATATATCAACATACCGTATCTTTCAAATTCAAATATTTATCAAAATAATTATCAAGTCAATTCAAATCATTTTTTTATACATAAACATCATATCTCCCAAATTCAATATTTATCAAAATAATTATCAAGTCATTTCAAATCATTTTTAATACATAAACATCACATCTTTCAAACTTCATTTTCAAATCGTTTAATTTCAAAATATCATAAGTTTCAAAACTTCATCTTCGAATCATTTAATATATACCAGAATATCATATCTTTCAAAACTTCATTTCAAATCATTTCAGTATATCATATCTTAGCATCTTTAAATTCAAAGATAACATTCAATTATTATCATCTCAAATCACCTTTAAATAATTTATATTCCATCGATTTAATTCAATAAAAAAATCATTTTAAAAGTGTAATTATTATACTTCCAAATCAAGTATTCAATTTCCAAAGTTCCAAACCATTCTGAGTTCGTTTACTAAGTCAAAAACCATAATTATTACAATTTCAGCATTTCACAACGTACAGAAAAACTATTATAAGTTATACTTGAAAACACTTTAATTCAGCAGAGACAGCATTTAAAACTGCTGTTAAAACTCAATTTTTAGTTGAATTATTGTTCAAAACAGAAAAGACAGCATTTCAGAAGTGCTGCAGTAGTTCAGATTTCAAAACAAGGTTTAAATTGATTTCAGCAAAGTGCAGACCAAAACAGCATTTTACAGGAATGCTTTAATAAAACTGAGTCCAAATATTAGCCTATGAGTTCAGTTACAACAACTACAGCATTACAGACCCGCTGTAATAGCTCATTTTTCATAGTTTTAGTTCAATTCAGAAACCATAGCATTTCTGAATGCCATTAAAAGTAAATGCCAGGTTTTAGTGTATTTCCAACAATTTAATAACTTCAATTTAAAACAAATAAACATTTTTAAAAATCATCTTTTTAACATTTAAGATGTTCATTAACATATCATTTGACATATTATTTTTATATAATAAACTTCTTATAAATAAATCCAAATTTCAATAATTCCACTTATTAGTTCAAGCGTCTAATTTTCTTTCTTCACTTTCCAACAAATAAACTTAACACTTCAGATTTATATTACCATTTCACAAATTTAACTAAATTTCCAAACTATTTAATTAATTTAAATCTTTAGTTAAAACTCAAATTTCACATTTTCAAGTCAAGTTATATTTTAAAATTTCACTTTTCAATGGTCATTTATTCAACCACTTAAATTTATAGAAAAATCAGTAATTCTTAAATAAATCACTTAAATTCAAATATAAATCAATTTACCATATTTACCATTTTACAAATATAATTAAAGTCTATTTTATTCATATAACTTAAATATCATTTTTAGTCAAAATTCCAAATTTTCAAACATAAGTTATATTTCAAAAATCCAGTTAAACCATTCCTAAATTACATTTTTAACACATAAAAAAGTCAAAATTTATTTATTTTAAAACCTTTTTAAATAAAATTTCATATATTTTATATTTTTAAAATACTTAAAAATATTCAACACACTTTATAGAATAACCACGGGTCTGTATATAGTTTTCTAACCTAGTTTAAGTGATACGGATATGTATCATTTCAATTCGCAGTTTAAAAATAAAAATCCGGGTTCTATCATTTCAAGCCCGCAATCCCAAGTCAAAATTAATAATTTAAAAACCATTCGGGCCTATCATTTCAGCCCGCAACGAATTTTATTCTAACAGGGAACTTGCAGTGTGATCATATATAGAAATAATATAAACAATGTCAATATCGTAATATACAGTCATATATCAGATTTCAGATGAAAATTAACAGTTTAACATGGTAATAACATGGCATAATATATCATATGATCATCATTAACTTGCATAAACATTTTATATTACTAAATACTTGTCATCAATTCACTTTCCATAAGTATAAATGTCAGAGTGAGAAAGACTCACCTTTTCGAAGCTAGAGACCAAAACAACAAACACAAGAGCGATTCCAAAAGCACGACGAACATGATTTGAATTGAATGAATGGAAAGCCTTGATAATGATCTTGTATACAACAAATAAATAAGACCATATAAACATATGCATACAATACAGAACAACATTGAAACTGATTGAAATAAAAACAACAAATGGACAAGATGATTTTACCATGCCTCAATCACTTCAATGCTTGGCCTAAGGGACACTTATGCTCGGCTATGATGATGCTTTGGCCCAAGTATGGCATCATATAGGTCAGGTTTGGATAGGGTTTGGGTCTGGTTTGGACCTAGAAGGTACGGCTACATGGCAAGAGCAAGGTGGAGGTTACAAGGCATGAGAATACAAAGGGTTAAGGCAAACAAGTGGGTTTTTTGTGCACATATGGGTTCGGCCTTGACTGATGTGGGCTAGGCTATTCATGCTATAGGTCAGATCAATGCTGGAGTGGTGCGTGGTGATCAGGTCAGTGGTGGTGGCAGCGGCTATGGTGGTGGTTTGAGTGATGGATGAAGGAAATGAGGCAACAACGGTAAAAAAACATTGTTTTTAGGCATGTTGGTTGCAATTTGAAGGGTTTGGCCACCATAGATGGCTCGGCTATGGTCATGGCTGGTGGAGTAGATGGTGTTGGAGGCATGGAAGAGACGTAGGAGTTTGTGGCTGCGGCTATGGAGAAGAGGCCGATCCAAACTAGAAGAGAAACAAAGCAATATTTAGAGAAAACAAGGAGAAAAGAAGAATTTACCTAATTTTTTTGCAAGAATGGGGGCCATGATTTTTTTAGGGGTTTCGAGCTTGAAAATTCATGAATAATATGAGGGAGTTGGCTGCAAAGGATGAGGAAAGGAATGGCTAAGATAAATTGATGTATTAATTGAAAAAGAAACGAATAAAACGCCTTTACGTTTCAGGCTTTTAAAACCTCTTAACTTTCTAAACCTTTTGCATTTCCTTTTCTTTTTAATTTTAGAAAAAAAAATAAACTCAGAAATGTTATTTAAAACCGAAACTAAGTAAGAATAAAATAAAATAAATAATTTATTTTAAGTAAAATAGAAAAAGGAAATAAGAAATTGCTTAAAAATAGCAACCCTGACATAAAAATTACAAGAAAATCTCCAATGACTTTGGAAAATTTATTACTTCATAAAAAATTATTATAACACAAAATTTGAATTAAAAATGGTTTTAAAACATTTTCAAGGTATAATAATAATTTAATTTTTATTAAATAGAATTTTAAATAAAGAAAAATGCAGTAAATACCAAACTAGGCTTTATAAATTGAAATAAATTCAAATAAACTTTAGAAAAATTATATTACCATTTCAAAAATACTTAAAAGTCAAAATATACATAATATAACATATTATCACATATTAAAATAAAATATAACAAAGAAGAAGTAATTTATACAATTTAAAATAGTCATTGTTAAATAACCCTGTATACGCACAATATTGTAAAGGGTATAACTTTCACAATTTACATCCGATTTCATCGAAACGAAAAGTGGTGTTCTTGAAATTTTATGTACTTTCATAATAAAAGAAAAAATTTCAAATTTCAAATTTTTAAAATTTTAAGTTAAAAGTCACAGTTTGACTATTTTGACCAAAATTAGCATTTCAGGCAAATATTCAACTTACACAAGTTTGGAATTATAACTCATAAAAAATAAATATTTATATTTAAATAATAAAATTTAATCATTCCAAATAAGTAAAATAAGTTTTTAAATCAAAATTTTATATTAAAATAATTAAAATATACAATAAAATAATTACAAAATACAGGGTTGTTACAACAATTAGAACTCATAGCAACAAATATCTAATTACCTGCAGATAATTGGAAACAACATATATCTAGAAATCAATTAATATAATCTAGAAAATCAACATAAAAGGTAGGATCGATCCCATCAGATGACGAGTTTTAGCTACGCCGCACGTGCATCAACAAATGGCCGAAGCCTACCAAGTACCGTCAACATAATTTTGGTGCCCAACAAATGACCCGAAGGTCCAACATATGACCCGAAGGTCCAACATATGACCCGAAGGTCCAACATAGTGGCTCGAAAGCACACGAAAATCATCAAAATCGTCAAAACAGCAAATATTTCAATTAACGAGTCCGGAATTAACCAAAATAGCAAACGCACATGTCCTATAACCATGAGTTTTACTAAATCGTTTAATTCTCTTCATCGTTTCCTTGAAAGTGCAAATTTGTGTATTCCAAAAATAACATTTCACATTCTCAAACGGACATGTCCGGAATTAAGCGAATCAGTAAAAGAAAGGGGTCATAGTCCTCGATTTTGCTGAAATGTTTAAATCGCTTCCTCATTCTTTTGAAAGTGCAAACTGCAAAACTTCTGAAAACAATTTCATTTATTTTATAAAAGTAATAATTTACATTCTTAAACGGACAAGTCTGGAATTAAGCGAATCAGTAAAAGAAAGGGGTCATAGTCCTCGATTTTGCAGAAACGTTTAAATCGCTTCCTCGTTCTTTTGAAAGCGTAAACTGTAAAAATTTTGAAAACAATTTTGAAAACACGTGATTAAAACAGCAACATCAATAGCAACTTCTACAAGGAAATTGCACTTCTCAAAATACCGTAAAAACGGACAACAAAATCAGCATTGTGGGATAACCGCTTGAAAATCCACTTTAAAATTTGACGGTTACTGAAGTCAAAGCGACAGTAATTTTAAACGTCAAAATCTCATCAAAATAATTTGCATCAAAATATAACACCAGTGAATTTTCATTCATTAAGAATGTCAACAAAACACCGTGCTTCAAAAACTTAGCACCAGTATGAAAATCCTGTTATAAAAATAACGGAAACAAAATACGTTTAAAACCAAACACCGGTTCAATGTAAAATCAATGCAGTAACGTGCAACTCAAATTTCACGTATACTACAAAATGAACAAAGAAATCATTCGAATATATCTTCAATGAAGATAATTCAAAACAGCCAAAATCTCAACAAAATCACATAACTGCAATCGCTTCGGATCCTCAAATCGGATTCGAAATTTTCAATGAAAACAAAATAAACACAGCTATGTAAACAACAAATGAAATTTATTTCAATTTCATATCTTGATTTTTAAATCAAAAGGGTTATCAGCTGTACTCAGCGAAGACAGTCTCACTGTTTCCGCTGCGCACTCTGATAAACAAAACACAAGTTATTCAATTACCAAAACACAAATTCTCTTTTATTTTTAAATAAAATATTTAAAAAGTTCATCAAAATTTCGAAACTTTAGTTTTGACTCAAAGCACAATAAAACATCGACAAATAGTTGTAACTCATGTTCCATCAAAGTTATGTTTTATATTATGTCCATAAACCCCAAGCTCTGATACCAACTGTGACGCCCCACCTCTATGCTTACAATAACAAAGAGTATTAAAAGGAAATACTGTCTGTTATTACGAAGAATAAGGCTGGATAGGAGCGGCCATCCATAGTTAGACCATACACTAGTATTGGTTATCTCGATAGGAGTGGTATATATTTTTGTTTTTCATCTCTTATTTATTTACTCTCATCGACATATCCAATTCCAGTATAAATTGATGAAGTCAAATTCTCATATACGAACGAATATATAGGGGTTCAATTCCTATATGAATGGTAACATCGTCGGCAACTACAACTTGTCATTATCCTTAAATACCTTCATTAATTGACTATCCCATAATTACTTAATATTCAATTAGTTATACTTATCTGATTAATGAATTTTAATTAGTTAATTAACTTTAATTAACAACCTTGTTTAATTAACCTTAATTAATCATTAATTAATCTCATGATTAATTATTCCTTAGTTATTAATTAATTATTCTTTAATTATTAATTAGCTACTTATTAATTAATTTTTAATTACCAATCAATCCATTAAAGTTAGATTATTTATCTTCATTATCTTCTTTAATTATCATTTAAAATCTTATTTAATAAACCTTGTAATTAAATTAAAGTTAATCTATCGATTAACTTTAAAGCTTTAAGTTTAATTAGTAATTAAAAACACTTTATCTTCATTAATTAACTACTTAATTACATGATTAATTAAGTTTTAAAACAACATAAGGACCAACTTAATTAATTAATCTTAAAATAAATTTCTCAACTTTAATTAACAAACATTAAATAATCAATTTTTTTAAAGAAATAGTTTTTAAGATAATTACTTTTTAAACTTGACTTCTTGTTGAATTTTAAAACTTGTTAACATGCAAATATTAACCCGATACAAACCAAGACTTACTCGAATCAAAATCCGAGCATCTCTTACCTTTCCTAGCTTATACAAAATTACTACTAATCTCAATCTTATATCAAAAGTGAGCAACTGTACACACTCACAGAGGAAGAAATTGTGCAGGCTACTATAGTACATTCTAAATTTTTATTTCACAAAAATGTTGCAGCCCCTTTTATTTCTTATACCGAAACTTGAACACAACTTACACAGGTACAATTTGTTACTTGCTACTGAATTTAAAAACCAACCCAGCAACTAATTCATGTCACAAAGTCATTAGTATTTCCTTCACCTGCTACTGAAATGAATTTACAATATTTATCTAGTCCTATTTTGATTAGCAGCATGTTCTTTTGTTTTCACACATTGTGCGATGACCCATTTAACTCAGCATCTAAATTCATATCTCAGGTTATTGATATTTCTTTTGTAAGATCGATTTCACCCTAGAGGGGGGGTGAATAGGGTGATAGTGTTAAATTATAAAAATTAATTTGTGGAAGCTTATAAATAATTTCAACACAGATCACAGAATAATAGCAGCACAGATAATAGCAGAATAATAAAATGTAGAAATAGAACGACACAGAATTTACCCAGCTTCGGCAAAACTCTGCCTACGTGCTGCCCCCAAGGTTTCTACTAGAAATTAGATAGTTAGACGCTTACACACGTAAACTCGCGACACCCGCTATCGACTAAACCTAGCTCTACGCTCAAAACCCTGCCACAACTCAGCCACTGAGTTGCGAATTCTCAAGCTACGCCACGTAGCTTGTCCCCTAGTCACACGACTAGGAAATGTAACAGTTTAAAATTTAAAAATAAATTTAAAAAGAAAATTTAAAAATAAGACATGAAGAAACCCTAAAAACAAAATAAAAAAGCCCTTTTAAAAATAGTCGGCCCCTTTTGTTTCGGCTCGTTCTCTTTTAAGCTCTGCTCCTTTTCGTGAATAATGACAGCCGTTCCTCTTGCAAATTTAGGACTTGTTCTCTTCGATCCAAACTAGGGTTTCGCGAAGATGTCGATTCTTTGTTCAATCTGGTTGTAAATTCAGAGAATACTTATTCGTCTTTTCGGCTGCTTCTGGAGTTCGACTTCAATTTGGTATGTGGTTTTCCTTTGTGTTTTTCAGTTACGCTCAATTGAACTCCGATGATCAATTGCCAGTGATGATTCTGGGTTAAATATGTGTTCGTTCTCCTTTATTTTCATTCGTATAAACTTATTTGAATTTGTCAAATAACTTGTTCGGCCGTTCGATTTCACTTTGATGCTGATGATTTCACTGACTTTTTCAATTTCGTATAAACTTGTGTTACTTGGTTGACACGGTATTGATTCAATTTCGTGACGACCACGGCTTTAATTTGTGACATTTTACTTTGTCATATTCGTATATTTTTACGACTTGTTCGTTTATCACGGTTTTGAACAGTTTGATTCCTTGACTTTAATCTCTGATTTCGTTTTTACTTCGGCATTGACTGGTTTGCCTTGGCTTTGATTTTGTGGCCCTCATATATGTGTATGCATACTGGTTACATTCTTGGTTATGTATCACCATATATCTGTAGCACTTCGGCATTGACTGGTTTGCTTTGGCTTTGATTTTGTGGCATTGTACTTGTATACTACTGTTATTGTTGTACTTCATTTGTATAACATGTTGGAATCTGACCTTATTGTGATTTTTTGTGTCACTGTAATTTGCACTTTACTTTGAAGTCTCTGTCCATTGGGCTGCACATGTTTCACTGGCACTTTGTTGCTTGATTATGGTCTCTGACTTTGTTCATCATATTGTTTGATCATTTGTATACATACATTCATGTATGTATATAGATGTATGTTGTTTTGAACTATGTTTGCTGTGGCATTGCATTGCTGTGCATTTGTTTTCAGTTGCATATATTATCTGATGTTATCACTTATGTTTGCACTGCTTTACATCTTGTAGTTTGCTTTGGTCTTGAGCATTTCTATGTCATTGAGCATTGTTGTGTCCATATTGTATTCGATACTGTTGCATTGCTACTATGTTATGTAGTAATCTAGTTTCTGGCCATTGGTTCGTTTCTTTGGTTGGGTCTGCACATTCACCTGTTGTTGTATTCATGTATACTGCTGTGTGGTCTGGTGGCAGTTGCTTTGTCTACATGTATTTCATGTAGTACGGGCATTTGGTTCATCGTATCTGTTGCACTTGGTCCCTGACCTTTGTTGCCTCTGAGTTTGAGCATTTGCACATTTGTAGCCTTGGTCTTTGTTGTTTTTTTTTTTGGTGGCATCTGGTTCTGTCATTTGCTTAGTTCATTGTGCATTTGTTTTGGACTTGCAGTTTGAATTGCATTGAGTTGAGTCGAGTTTGCAGTGATGGCTTGACCTTTGCACTTTGTTTGTTATTTAATGCCTTCTTGAATTTGTGTAGACTGTGCATTACACTTGATTTGAATCCAGTTTTACAACTCGGGTTTGACCTTGTGTTGAAGTCGAGATTTTGTTTATGTTGCACCTGAGTTGAACCCGTCTTTTTATTTGGGTTTGACCTTGTGCTCACCTGTCCTTGTAGCATTATCAAGTGCATATTGGTGTGCATGGCCTTGTGGCATGTACAGTGATACACTGTGCATGTCACATTGTTCGTGTGTGACGAATTCAAATATAAATCATGACGAACAACCCAAATAACTGAGGCAAACAATATTTTCAAAAACCATATTTTATTTTATATTGCAAAAATATTTCTTTTTCAATTTTACTGCGTTAGTGAATATTTTTGCAGATTGCTCAGATGCTGGATTCTAACTGGAATGAAGTTGAAGATAAAATACGAATTGAGTGAATGAGTGATGTGTAGTGAGGTTAAATGTAAATATGAAATTGTGATGTATTTGTAATCAAACTTGCATATGTATAGTGAGAGCTTGAATTTGTACTACTCAAAATTGTAATAAATATTTGTTTGAATAAAATTTCTGTTTGAATTCAAATTCTGTGTATTTAATTTTATTCGGCAAATATTTATTTAATCTATGAAAAATAAAATAGTACATTAACAAATACATTTAAACGAATGTATATATATGTTTATTATCATCAAACAAAAATCATATAAGCGCATATTCAACATCTTCTACTTGCATTTCATCTTTTTCAACATGTGCAGATTGTCAGATTATATTTAGATGTTTGTTTATTATTTGCTACTCAACTCAAACAAGTTACAAATCATGCACAGCAAGGAACTATATATGGAAGACATTCGATGCAGAACCTTATCTAGTCAAAACATGCTTCAGGGTTATCGAACTCACTTCTTATTTAATTACAGTGTTTACTTACAAAATTTCAAACAAACATAGTAAGGAGTTATGTTTTAAATTCATCGGCATTTAGAAATAAATATAGCATATAATAATGTGTAAACGTAGCAATCAAAATTAATTCTAGGCAACCAAATTCTACTTCAGAGTCTAGATCCATAAACATAGCTACTTAATTATGTTTCAGGTAATCTGCATTTTAATCCACTCCAAACGCAACGTAAAGCACAAACAACACTCACAAAGATAAGCAACTATGCTTCTGAAATCATTGATTTAACATTTATTGTAGTAAGCAATATGAGCATCTTGCTACCAGTAATAGCTTTTCACATTAGACTGTAGTAAATTCTTGTACTTGGAAAGTGTACCAAGCACACGCATACTGTAACACCCTTTTTACCTCTAAATAACCGAGCTACACTAAGTTCCATCATTTCCAACATCACAAAGTAAATTAACTTGTATTTATCTTTACAGATTTGCTCGGTGTTGCTAAGTAAATAATGTAATGATAAAAGAACAAGGAACGATAGCAAGTTCGAATCGTCACCAAACTCTTTTATTTAACTGTACAGCAGAAAACCCATTGTACTTTACTTTGGAGCTATTTATTTGCAGCTTACTTAAATAAATCAACTTATGTTAATTTCCCAATAAACTCATGAACTTAACAAAATAAATAAGGTTGAACCTATCGGAGTACAACCAGATATCAGAAGTGGAGATAAATTTTACTCATTTATAAAATAAGTATATCAAATTACTCACCTTATTGTTGAACAGTGTCCTACTTCTGGAACTTGATAGTCAATTGAAGCTTGACTTAGAATTTGTAATTCGATTTGTTGACTTGAATCTGCTGCTAGTTGAATCTAAATTTGCACTTGTTTTGGATGACCTAGAATTATTCAGTTGTAAGCCTGGTAGTTGTTTAGTTTAGTTTTATCTTTATTGCTCAAATTTTTGGTTTGGTTTTAAAAAGAAAGATAAGGAAAATCGAGATTGAGAGAAGAGAATATGGAAAATTTTGGAACTTTTTTACAGCTTTGATTCTCTAGTCATTATATTATTAATTTCTCAACTTAAAGAAACATGTCTCCGCTTGTTATTTCTAAGGCCTATACAAACTACACATGTTTTTTATAAAACTTTTACATTTAATGTCCTATTTAATAGATACATTTTTTTAATTTATATAAATAAAATCCTCTATAGAAAACAATATAAAATAAATTATATACCAATAAAATCATATATATGTATATATATATATATGTTTTAATATTTTATATTTATTTATATATGTTTTATATTTTTTTGTATACTTATAAACTAAATTTTTTTTCATATTTAATTTTAAAAGAAAGTATACAACCCTTTATCAATTCCTAAATATTCTACTACCATGGTATATATAAATATTCACACGCTTATATATTTGTATATGTATATATTTTAAAATTTCCAACTTTTATTATATTTTCAAATTTACTTATATATCCAGATATCCTTTAGTTTCAAAAAATTTATCTGTTCAATTGAATAAACCAGTTAATTATTCAATTATCATATGTTTAAAATACGTGTTATCACAAATGTAATTAAGAGATGAATCATTAACTAGAGATTAAGTGATGATTAATTGATTAATTTTAAGTTAATTAATTAGTCTAATTAATTAAAGATAATTACTTATAAATTAATTAAGTGTAATTACTTAGTAAAGTAGTTAACAAATAATTACTGAATGTAATTAATTAAAGAAAAATTTCTTAATGAAGTAATTAGAGGAAAATTACTTAATGGAAGTAATTAAGCTTAATTATTTAGTGTAATTACTTAAGGATTAATAACTTAGTGTAATTAATTTAGTTGATTAATTAATGTGATTAATTAAGATTAATTAATGAATGTGATTAATTTAAGATTAATTACTAAATGTAATTAATTAAAAGTGTGATTAATTAATGAAAGTAATTAATTAAGGATTATTAATTAGTGTAATTAATTATAATTAATTAATTAATGGAAGTAATTAAGGAATAATTAATCAGTGTGATTAATCAAGGGATTAAAATAATTAATTAAGGAGTAATTAATTAAGGTAAGTAATTACAGGATGGTTAATTACTGTTTATGATTAATTAACGTTGATTAATGAAAGTGATTAATTAAAGTATAATTAATTAATGTAATTAATTAAGGATCAATGTAATTAAGAAATTAATCAAGGATAAATGTAATTAAGGAGAATGGATGAAGGTTAATTAATTTGTGTAATTAATTAAAGGCTAATTACTTAATGTAATTAATGAGGATAATTAAGGAATGATTAATTAATGGTTTATAATTAATTAATGACCTAGTGAGCAGAATTAAAGATAAAGTGATTGAAGTAATTAACTTAATTAATTTAAATTAATTAGAACAGTGTGACTAATTAATCTTGATTATGGATGATTTGATTATAGAAATGCCTTGAATTTGTTAATATCTCTGATATGAAGTGTTTTGTGATATGATATGTTTGGGTAGACAGTGATAATATGGTTATCTATCGAAGATGAATTGCTGTGTGTTGAATATGCGCCTATATGTTTTTGTTTGATGATAATAAACATATATATTCACTTAAATGTATTTGGTAATGTACTATTTTGTTTTTCATAGATTAAATAAATATTTGTTGAATAAAATAAATTACATAGAATTTGAATTCGAATTCAAACAGAACAAGTTACATAGATTTTGAATTCAAATAGAAATTTTATTCAAACAAATACTTATTACAATCTTGAATAGTACAATTTCAAGCTCTCACTATACATATACATTTTTGATTACATCACGATTACATCACAAATTTTTTTTCATTGATAACCTCACTACATATCACTCACACTCGTATTTTGTCTTCAACCGCATTCCAGTTTGAATCCAACATCTGAGCAATCTGCAAAAATATTCACTAACGCAGTAAAATTGAAAAAGAAATATTGTTGCAATATAAAGTAAAATATGGTTTTTGAAAGTATCATTTGCCTCAGTTATTTGGGTTGTTCGTCATCATTCATACTTGATTTCATCACAAAGTCGTGCACATAGATATTACAGGGACAGGTAATCATAAGTGGCTGCAATACACACGTGTACATTCATACACGTGTGCACTGCCTCGCCAACTCGTGTGCGCAGCCAACAATAGCAAGTGTGCAAGCACAACTTCAACAAACAAGGCAATGCACTATGCAATGTACAACAAGTCCAACAGCCCAAATGAACAACAAAGGGTCAAAGCTCAATGCACATGAAACCAAAGGCCGAGAAATTGATATATGGTGATGTAGTCAACAACTACACAACTGCAAGTACAGGTTTCAATATCAAAGGAACAATGAAGCAATGTCTAGCTCAGTACAACACAGTAGTGTACATGAATACTGCAACTGTCACAAGACCAGCTACTCAATGCAACTCAGTGGCAAATGAAGGCAACATGACTAAATATGACAATGCAAACTGAACAACAGATCAGACATGACCAAAGAGAAGTAGTGCAAGAATATGAAATGGCAACTCAGTGATATATGCAACAAGTTCAGATAAACAAGCCAGAGCCACCAAAGTGCAGAGCAACTACAAAGTGGCAGCAGTTCAGATGACATAGCAGAAACGACCAAATGACAACAATGCACAAGTGGCACAACAGACTCAAGTGAATGCCAAGTGAATGCAACTATAATGCAACTAAACCAACATGGCCAAGACTACAAGTGCAAATGCACATGGCAACAGCAATGGCACAGCAACAGTGAAGACTGCATAAGTGGTACAAGTCAGAGCAACAAAATCATCACAATGAAGACCACTATGCAGTGTACAACAGTGACATGCACATCATCCAAACAACAAATGAATGACCAGAACAATGACCAAGCAATGACCAAACTACAAAGAACATCAACAATGCAACAATGTGCATAGCAGATCAAAAGCAACTGTTCTTAACTGCAAGTTCAAACCGAAACACAAGTGCACAACCAACTCAATCACAAACAAGTGCACCACTGAGCTATGCAAATGAAACACAGTGGCAACACCACAAATTAACTGCAACATTTCCACGAATGCAATGCTAATTCGAAGATCATGTTAAACCAACCAGAAAAAGATGGCCAGAGATAAAGACATGATGACCATGAGATTCAACGGTGCAGAGATGGGCCGAAGTCAGAATTCAATGAAAATCAAATTCGTATCTTTGAAAATAAGAAAGGCAAGGCAATCAGAGAAATTAAACAAGCCATGGTGGCCACGACACAAATTCAAAGCTGAATAATTCAAACCGTATCGAACGTCTCAAGTTAAAGCCGTGTGTATCAAGGTGTAACAAAATCAGGAAAGCCGTGCGTATCAAGTTGCAACAAATTAGGAAAGTGATGAAGTCGCAAGTGAATACGAACGAATCAATTGATTAGAATTCATATAAATACAAAACCCATACTATCATCATCGGCATCGAGAAAAAGAGCAAGCAATCAAACGAGCAATAAAAGAAATTACATACCGAAATCATCAACAACTCGATCATCAGAGAACGAGCTAGCAACAAGCTAAATTATCAGAGATCAAGCGACAAGTGACGCAAGCCATCGGTCACAAATCAGAGAATCGATCATCAGAACAAAGCCCCAAATCTCACAGAAGAGCCGTAGCCCTAATTTGAAAAAGAAGAACGGCCGCAAATATTTCGCAAGCCCTAATTTCAGAACGAACAAAAACAACAGAGGCCGCCATTTTTCTTCTCAAACAGTGGATCGGGTTAAAGATAAAAGAGGCCGGCCTTGTTAATTACAAAGGGGGTTTTAGTTATTTAGGGTTTTAATTAAAGGGATTTTTAGTTTTTTATTTTGAGCAAAAATTACGAGTCCAAAGTTGTATTTTAATTTTTGCTCCTGTTTTAATTTTGAAGTTGTTTTTTCTTTTCGAGTCAAAAGAATTTGTAAATCACCACCTAGGGTTTAGGTAGTGTCAAATTGTCTAGTTAGAATTAGTTCAGTGAGCAGGGTGTGCGAGTTTGCAAAACTCTATAAGCGGGAGCAGTGTTTGCGAGTAAGCGAAACTCTATAGGCGGGAGCAGGGTGTGCGAGTCTAGTAGAGTGTTTGTGAGGGGAGCAAAAGGGTCTGCGAGTCTAGTAGAGTGTTTGTAAGCGTGATACTGTTTAATTCTAATAGAAATCTGGGAATGCAGCAGTAGGCAGGGGTTGCCGAAGCTGGATAAATTTTGTGTGTGATTTACTTTTCAGCATATTTATTTCTGCAGTTTATTTCTGTGTTTAAATCGAGAAAATTTGCTATAACCCTATTCACCCCCCTCCCCTCTAGGGTTAATCTAGATCCTACAAGTGGTATCAGAGCTTGGTATTTTTCTTTAACTCTAGAGTCATGAATCCGTCAAATAGTGCTTTTTCTGAGGGGCAGTCTATTGTTAGGCTACCCATGTTTAACGGGAATGATTATGCTTATTGGAAAGTTAGGATGAGTATTTACCTTAGTTCCGTTGATTATGATGTTTGGGATATTATTGAAACTGGCTATAAACCTCCCACTATAATCGTTGGTGATACTGAGATTCCTAAACCTAAGGATAGGTGGGATGCTAACGATAAGAGATTGAAAACGACAAATGCTAAAGCCATGAATGCTTTGATATGTGCTCTTGATAAAAATGAATTTAATAGAATTTCTCATTGTACAACAGCACAGGAAATTTGGCACACTTTGGAGGTGACACACGAAGAAACTTCTCAAGTTAAGGAGTCTCGTCTAGCCCTATTCAGCAATGAATACGAAAACTTTGTGATGGACAAAGGCGAGAGCATAAAGGACATATTTGGATGCTTTTCAACTTTGGTATACAACGCTAGAGCGCTTGGGAAGGTATTCACTGAGGTAGATCTTGTGAGGAAGATACTACGAGTCTTACCGATGAACTTTGAGGCAAAAGTCACGGCAATCCAAGAATCAAAAGATTTGAGTAAACTAAGCATGGAGGAGTTGATTGGTAACTTGATGACATATGAGCTTGAGTTAAAAGCAAAGGAAGAACGCAACAACTCCGAACCAATGAAGAAGACGATTACCTTAAAGAGCAAAGAAGAAAGCAATGAAGAAGGAGAAGATCCAATTGAAGAGCTTGCAATGGCTGTCAATAATCTTAGAAAATGGTCGAGATTCAAGCCACGCAAGAAGAAAACAAGTCGTAATAGGCCAAAAGATTCTGACAATTCCGATAATGAACCGACGTGCTTTAACTGCAAGAAGCCCGGACACTTCATACAAAAATGCCCACTTCTCAAAAACAACAAAGGAAAGAAAAAGACGAAGAAGGTATTTGCAGCGACTTGGGATGATGAAGAAGGAGAGGAAGTTTCGGATAGCAGCTCAGAGGAGGTTATTGTGTCTTATGGCGAAATGAGAATCAGAAGCAAGCTCTGAGGAATCTAGTGAGGCAGGTGAGTATTCCTATAGAGATCTTGTTTTTATGTGTCTTGATCTCACTAAAGTAGTTGATGCTCTTGAATCTAAAATTGAAAAACTGAAAACTGATAGGAGAGAACTTGCTCGTGAAAATTTTAGGTTAAAAAATGAACTTGAAAATATTCAAAACCTAGAATGTAAAAGATGTAAAGTTTTAGATTCAGAATTTACAAGACTTAAGAATAACTTTGAGAATTTTGAAAAAGAAAACTTGAGTCTTAAGGAAATCATTGACACTAGGAAAAAGGATTTTATAAATCGATGCACCTCACTTGTCACTGAAAACACAACACTAAAAACCAAAGTCCAAAATCTTGAGAAATCTTTGAATAACTTTTCAAGAGGCGAAAAATCTTTCAACATGCTATTGGGAAATCAAATTTTTGCTAACAACAGAAAAGGACTAGGTTTTGGGAAAACACAAGTTGAGGATAATGCAAAAGGGGAGAGTGTCTTTGATAGATGTGAAATAATTGGACATCGTGTTGAAAATTGTAGTCATAGGAACAAGAACACAAAATTTATACAAGTTTGGGTTCCTAAGAATTCTACAAACAAATTTCATGTCTACTGGAACAAGAATAAAAGGACTAAACAAGTTTGGGTTCCAAAGGGTTTGTTTATTCATAATGCTTCTGCCACTAACAATCATGGACCTAGAAATAGGTCACAAAAATCTTTCATCGTGTAGTGATGGCAGGCTAAGGAACAACAACGGTGTTCTCTGGATTTTGGCTGTTCCAGAAACACAACGGGCAACATAGCAAAGTTCCTTATCCTAGTATAAAGGTGACAGAATCACAATGGGAAATCACGAGAAATTATCGTAAAGGTAAAATAGGTGAAGGTATATTAATTGTGATAATGATGTGAGGTATTTAATTCTGACTTATTGATATGATTTTTCTTTTGACTTGTTCTTATTTATGACCTTGATTTGTGCTTAAATGATGACCAATCAGATTTTCAAATGTGAACTAATCCATATAAATTTGTTTGGTCAAATGATGGTATTTTATTGATCCTTGATTACTCATGCTACACGTAGATATATTTTGACCTTTTGGTCACTGCTTGTAAATTTGCACGATTTCAAATTTCATGTGAAAGGTGTTAAAAAGGATTTTTAGAAATTGTTGAATCTTCAAGAAATTGTTTTTGAAATAATTATGATGTTGATTGACTGTTGATTACTTATGAGTATAATTGTTTATCCTACGGTTTCTGAAATTAACACCATGATATTTGTTTAAGTGCGAACATGGCTTCATTTCAAATTTCATTCTGAGATAGTTTGTTGAAATTTCACAATCTGGTCTTTGACATCCAATGAGTGAATATTGAGTGAAATTTAAATTCAGATGCAGATTACTCTTGTAATATAGTTGATAGAAAAATTACTAGTGGAACGTGATTAATTTTTGAAACATTCATTTGCTGCATCGTTTTTCAAAGAAAATATCTGCATATTTTTCACTGAAATAATTTTTCATTTAGCAGAATTTTTTTCTCATATACCCCCTTCGAGAAAATAATTGTTTGACCATATTTTCAGATTAGTCATTTTTATTTGATTTTAAATGACAAATTTTGACTGATCCGACTCCCTACTAATTATCAAAGAGATAAATAGTGATTGAAAAAGTGATAAGTGTTGATATTTAACATACATTACTCAAGAGAGTATATTTGGAAAATTTCTTTAGGAATTAAAACAAGAATTATAAAACTTTTTGTTGGGTAAAGATTCCATGACCATTTCTATATCTATCATTATTTCTATCGACCATGGTGTAACAGCCCGCAAATCCGTACCCCTTGAGTCTACACTATTCTACAACAAACAACTCAAGTTGCACAGAAATACGAACCATTAGGGTTTAAGAAGAAGAGGTAGAAGAAGAGGAAACAAAATCAACATCAGAATCTAACCATCGCAGCGGAATAAAATATAATAGATAATAAATAATCTTTACTCAAAATCAAATATATCTGTTTATATACACTACATCATCAAAGTACATCAGTCACAGCTCACATCAATACAATACAATGGATATACAACAACTCAAATACAGCGGAATAATATATATATATATATATATACAAGTACGGGAATACGTATCGTCATCCAGCTCGTCTCCCGAGCTCCACAGCATCATAACCTGTATCCTATAATACTCGGTCTGACCCGAGCATTACAGTTAAATAATACCCGAGTCAGTCTAGAATACCAGAGTGAGAAAATCACACCCAATTGATTATTAAAGTTTCAAAAATCCTTTGAAAACCAAAAGCATCTCGTAAGACCACGCCACAAATAAACATGTCGGGTTTTTACCTTACGATAGGTAAAACAATTTTTATAGAAATCCTCTGATATTATAATAGGGTCTATATACAAATACTTATAAAATAGCCGAAATTGTTACATTCATTAAATTCCAGCTACTAGCCACAAAAGTGGGTAATACAAACAAAACTCGTACAAGGCTCGTAGGGAGAATGGATTTCCAACAATGACTAGGCACTGGGGTACCACCTGTCATAGTACGGGGCCTAGATCACCGTACCGAGGACTACTCCCTTCATCCCCTGCAACACAAGGCCGGAACCATTCCTTACTGAACAGTCCCGAACAAGATAAACCCCGTGGTTGGCGCGACCAACCACCCACTAAGCCGAAATAAATAAGGGACATCTAGACAGGGGAATTATCTTGTCCTGCTTGGGTATGACCCACCTAACCTTGCTGCATATCCCCTGATTTTCAGTCATTCCCATTTGATGAGGCTTGAGGCTAAGCGTTACCTTTAGAACGTTTTCACTTAGAATGCCCATCGTCCACCTGACGATGTTTTCGCAAGCATTCATCCATACAAGTCCGTCCCGGGTTCGAACGGAACCGAAGGCACTATTCCTACTACATCCATTTTGGAAATATCCTCAGGATTAGTAGCGACTAGCCCTTGCACTTCACTGCTCCATCTTCGAATCCGAACACGCTTTTTGCACGAAACGTACAAACCGAATCGAAGTGGTTTTCAAGAAATAAATCTCGATCCCGGTCTGTTCGAAACGATCAACGCAATTGGCCAATATTGATAGTCGGTTATTTAACTATGAATTAATATTCACAATCATCCATCAACCAATAAATAATTTTCCCGAATTATTTATTTCCCCCAAAAATATCCTCACAAAATATATTTCTACTTTTCAAACCCTTTTGGAAACAGTTTTAAAACCATCTTTCTTCCCAGAATAAACTTTTCCAAATATTTTCTATCTCCTCTGAAATTACCAAGCACAACAATTAGATTTTAAAATAATTTAAAACACTTTACTTTGACATATATATACTTTTAAAACTTTTAAATTAAAACTTTTGTAATAATTTGTTAAAATACATCTTATATGAATATTTGAAAATAAAGTTACTTAATAAAATATGAAACTAGATTTTCACTTTTGAAACAAAATACTAAGTCACTTTTTAAATAATTACTACTATAATAGATTTGAGAAAATACTTACTTTAGAATTTAGATATTAGAAATAATAAATTTTTCAAAACATACCCTTTAAAAACAACTTTAAAACTAGTCACTTATATTTATAAATTTACTTGAAAACATACTTAGTTATCCAGGGAGAATTCCAACTTCAATCACTTAAATCAATTTTCCAAATTGATTCCCAAGTTATTCCATTTGAAATGAGTTTCTTTAATTACTCAATTCATTTCAAATTTTCTTAATTATGCACTCAATTATTATTGTTATTATTTTCCATTTGATTTTAAATCTTTTAACTGAAATATACAAATTTCAGCTTTTCCCAATTTCTTCTTTAATCTTTCCAGTAATTTAAATCTCAAATTTAAAATAGCAACTTTGTTCTATTAATTAATAACACTGAAGTTAAAAATTTCATTAACTTTCTGTTTGTTCAAATTTTCTTTCTATACTCAAGATTTATTTATTAGAATCTTAAAGTTACTTTATTACTTTTCTAATTTATTCTTAAATTTATTCAAACTTTCTATAATTATTTCGCTTACAAATTTACTTCGGATTAATTTCTTTTCAACAATCCAATTCATGAACTTTGGGAATTCATTATACCCGAATATCCAATCAAACCATACATTCAATATTCCAATATAGCTCATCATAGGATATCAAATAATCAAAACAGAGAATATTGAATAACTTAAATAAATGTGAGGGGTCCAGTTGGATCCCTCCAACCTGTTTTCCCTGCATCCACAGATGTTAGCACAATATAATATACCAATTCCACAGTATCATACTATATCTCATCAATTCATTCAACCATTCAAACAATTGTTTAAATTTAATCATTTTAAATTTAATTATAAACTGAGTGAGATTAACTCACCTTTGCTTTCTTTTGTAATCCACTTCCATATTGCCTTGGATTTCCAGGTGTTTGACCTTAAATAAACAATTTATGTAATTTATTAATATTTAAATTAATCGAACAATTAATTTCTGATTTACAGTTTAGTTTAATCTAACTAACTAGTGGTTTTTTTTTTATTATTATTAGCAATTTAAATCCTAAATTAAAAGTAGTTTAAATTATTGAACAAAAGAAATACACAACCTCACCAGATCGACTCCAGCATGCCCGGCTTCAATAGCGACCCCTTAAACCCTAACAGAGCTCATCCACTTCGCCGCCTCACCACAACAACCCTAAATCGAATAGCGTGCGATCGAGAACCCAGCATGACGCAAACCCAGATATCCCTTCAACTGGCTGCGTGCCTTCAAGCCACCTATCTCGGCTTCGCGACGCTGATTTGAACTCAACTGCGACATCGCTCGAATTGAACTCGAACGAGCAATTCAAACTCCAATCGTCGCCTTGACCCCGAGCTCGAACACCACCTCGAAATTCATCGCGACACCATCACTTCGATGGATCTACCGCTATCGTGCCCCAGTCGATACCACGTCACACGCGACGAATCCATCCTAGCCTCAGCCCCACTGCCTCGAAGATCGCGACATTGAGCTCGCCTGCTTTGCTCGATTTGGTTCGAATGAGCTTTTGATTTCGTAATATTTGAGTTTTGAATTCGATTCGCCTGCGGCCATTTTATCTTCGTGAATTTTGATCTTGATTTGAAAAAAAAAGGGGGCTCGGTGCTGTCTTTTAAAGAAAAGAGAAAGATGTGTGTTTAACCATTGCGATGCTTTAAAGAAAAGGGACACGATTTGAAGGGAGGCTGCGTGCTGTTGTAAAAAGAGAAACATGAATACGGCTTGCTCAGGAAAGGAGGCTGCTGATTTAACCCATACTTTTTTTTTTATATATATATATATAGATATATATTTTTCGATTAAATTTTGCAGCGCATTTACTAATCATACGCTCACACAACAACTCCGAACACTACGAAAATTGAAATCCGGTAATAATACACTATTACGGATCCAATGGAACCGATTTCGTCGAATTCCGAGACTGTGCCTCGGAAGGCTATTTTTAAATTCAATTTAAACGGTATAGATTTCCAAAACTGAACAAAACAGCATTAAATTCGATTCTATCACTTTTATCCACTTCCATATTATCAATATAAATCTTAGAAGCCTTCGAATTATTTTTAATAGGCTTATAACTCCAGATTCAACAATTTACTCCATTTCGATAATTAAATTTAACAATTAATTATCCAATAAATATAGATATTTGAAATTAAAGTTAATAATTAATATTTGAATATTTAAAATTAATTAAATATTCTGATTTCAAATATCTAAAAATGCCGGGTCGTCACATTCCTCCCCCCTTAAAAGAATTTCGTCCCCGAAATTACTAGTTAGGAAGAATGATCCAAAACCCATTTACTTTTCCCAAAACCAAATAGTTCAACATCCTACCCAACTATCTTTTATAAAGACCCATTAACATTTTTATCAACCTTCCAAACTTCTCTCGGTTTTCAAACTATACTATTTCTCAATCTTTCAAGTTTCAATTCAAAACCAAATTTTGAATTATCAAAATTTTCTCAAAATTTTTCTAACTCCTTAAATTTTCGAAAAATTTCGCCAGCGTCTCCTTTGCACGGCTAGCTCGGTACAACTACAAAATGGCTCTACGGCCTCCCAAATCCAAAAAGTAAACAAAAAGCCAAGTGGCTCAATCCAAATCCAAATCCAAATCCCAATCAAATTCCATACCAAATTAAAATACATACCTTTTTGTCGAGCATTTCAAATTTTTCTCTTGAAATCAAATCCAATTTCCTTTCCCTTTTATAATACCTGCATATCCTGCTTAACACTAATATCTAATCACAATATCCCAAAATATTTTATCGACTTTCTTACAAAATGTCAATATATATTCATTTCAATATTATCTTAGATTTTATTTGTAATATCAATTTCCAATCTAGAATTTACCATTCCTTTCTTAAGTTA
The DNA here is from genome assembly GCA_030765085.1 of Allium cepa. Classification (NCBI taxonomy): domain Eukaryota; kingdom Viridiplantae; phylum Streptophyta; class Magnoliopsida; order Asparagales; family Amaryllidaceae; genus Allium; species Allium cepa. The sequence goes on from CM060941.1 coordinate 836,706,451, forward strand.
GTATAAACTTTTTGTATGTTTCTTATCTTTATTTCTCTTTACCTCTTTTAGTTTATACTTATTTTTATTCAAATCGATTTCCACATTACATATGTGTTTCATTAATTTTCAACTTTGAATTTTTAAATTTTATCCTTCATTTATAACTAATTTAAGTCATTACTTTAATTAGTTTCATTTACTAACTTATTTTAGTTTCCAATTCTAAATAGTTTTGTCGTTACAAAATTTTCCAAAATTTTCTAACTCCCAAAATTTCTGAAAATTTTTGGCAGAGTCCCCTTTGTACGGATGAGCTTTTGCAATTTGACAAAAGAGATAAATATATATACATCGACCCACACGGTCGGAAAAACCAAAAACAGTTCATATTTCCTATTTTTATTGCGTAGGCGTACCTTATTTAGCATTTTAAGCAAGCAGCTTATTATTCTTAGCAAGTAGCACTACCAAATCCAGCCTCACGGCTTCCAGGTACCTGTACTTACTCGGTTTAAACTTGTAAGTGCCAAATAAAAGGAGTTTAACACATTTCACTTACTTGCAATAGTTAAAACATATGAATTCTAAAATAAATTCACACTAAACATTTTTCTGAAAGCAACTTATACAATTTTCATGCTAATCTAACTGTTTCAATTAATTTATAACCATTTTCATTTAATTCGAATGGTTTTCAATCCATTCGTATACAACTTCATCAATGTGAATGGTTTAAAATTCAATCACTTACATTAATTCATTTTTTTAGGCAACTGAACTCATATTTAATCCAATTGCTTTCAAAATCAATTTATTTTACTTCCACCAACTTATAGAATTTTAATTACTTCCATTTACATCCAATGACAATTTATTCTATGCAATTTGACAAGATTTTTGTGAATAAATAAGTATTTATGTTTATAACCAATTTAAATTGACACCAACTCAATTTATACTTAATTCTGTTCCATTTCGGATTTATTCACAATCCATATATTCTCAGTTTTATTGCATTTCGATTTTATTATCCAAAATTAGTTCATTCAAAACCATTAACAATTTAGGTACATCTCCATTACCAATTTAATTTCCTTCTTATTTTAATTCATTCACATCCATTCATTTACATTTAAAACCATTCCAAAATTGTTTATTCCAAACTATTTTATTCAGCTCGAAAACAATCCAGGCTATTTCATTCAATAACCATTTCTCAACTCATTTAAACCAACACTTAATTTGGTTCTTATTTATTCCATCCATTCATTTACATTTATATTTTATACATCTCAAATTATATTTACTTTGTTAACACTTCAAGTCTAATTTTTAATTAATAACTCAAGTTCTGATTCTATTATCCACTTTTAAATTACCCTCAAATTTTATTAACCACAATGTAATTACATTTACATCACTATCGATCCAAGTCGACTGTGATTTATAACTTGAGTTTTATTTTCCAACTTTATCATAAACTCACAATTCAATTTCATTAACTAATTTATTATCTAATTAGTTCTCCCATTATTTATAATCCAACACTTGAATTTTTTTTTTTATTCCAAATATCACTTTATTTAATTTTACTTAGTTCAATATATTTTACAATTCAAGTTTGGATTTTCCTCTCATTTCCCTATTCATCTAAATATTTATTTGGATTTGTATTCCATTTTCAATTTTATAAGTCGCAACTTATTATTTACACCATTCCATTCCTCATAGGCTTGAATATATTATTCTTTTTTTTTTTTTAACTCAAGCCTTATGCTTATTTATAACCCAAGCATATATTTTATTCATGCATTTTAATTCTTTTATAAATTATTCTGGTTTATTTATTTCAATTAAATTCTTATCCAATTTATTTCTTATCCAATTAAGAATCAATTTCAATTCAATTTTACTTTAAACTCAGAATTTACTTGACTCAATTCGATTTTAACTTAATTCGAATACAACTGAATATTATTTCCAGCCTATTCAATGAATTTCAATCCAATCAAATTTTTATTTCCAATTCCAAGTAAATTTTCATTTTCAATTTTTATCTTTAAATTTAAATTCCAACCTTCAAAGTTTATATTCCATTCCTGATTTAAAATCATCGCAATTTATAAGCTGACAACTTATCTTATCCGGATTTTTAAACTCCCGGCTTTGGTTTCAAATCATTTTGAAATCTCCAACGTCACAAATCACATTTCTCAAAAATTACACCAATCCTGGTTTTACCCACAACAAATTCCCTTTGAAAATTCCAAAACCAACTAACTTTTCTGAATAAATCAATTTGGTAGCAATTCATCACTTAGAAACTCGAAAATGAACATCGATGATGCTGCAGTCATCATCGAAGTTATTTTCCAGTGACTGAAGTGAATTCAATGCTATATCACTTTCAAAATCTATTTAAAATAAATTTCCATCCAGAAATACTTCCAAACTAATAATGTTATCATTTATCTTCAAAACACTTCGATAACATTCCCAAAATCTGTGAAATTTTGAATTTCCAAATCCTGCTTAAATACATTTTAACTATGATTCATTTGTATAATTTATGCTTATACAAATTTCTATTTGATTGTATTTCAATTCATAAATTACATTTATAATTCATATTTATAAATTTCATTTCATAATTGGATTTATCTTCTCAATCTTTGATTATATTCACAATTTCTAGTTAAATTTTCACTTAACAATGATAATATTTTAATATTATCATTTCTAACATCCAAGCAACCATATAATAGCTATATTGTTTACCAAAAACTTTCTTTATATCCAAAAATATATTTTTGGGTAAAATTATTTCATTCACCCACATTTAAAACAATATTGTGTCAATTGTTCTATTCAAGTGTTCAGAAACCCCTTCGGTACAGTTTTCGAGGCTGTGCCGACGAAGGTTCATATACCACTCAATAAACCAATCAACACAATATAAAACCATTTTATATTCACTAACAAATACGCGCTCATATCTATTAATACGCTCAAACTCATTATAGAGTACTACGGACTCTAATTTATGAGTAATTCCCACCAGAGCCAAGGTTATCACCAACCTAAGCTCTGATACCAACTGTAACAGCCCGCAAATCCGTACCCCTTGAGTCTACACTATTCTACAACAAACAACTCAAGTTGCACAGAAATACGAACCATTAGGGTTTAAGAAGAAGAGGTAGAAGAAGAGGAAACAAAATCAACATCAGAATCTAACCATCGCAGCGGAATAAAATATAATAGATAATAAATAATCTTTACTCAAAATCAAATATATCTATTTATATACACTACATCATCAGAGTACATCAGTCACAGCTCACATCAATACAATACAATGGATATACAACAACTCAAATACAGCGGAATAATATATATATATATATACAAGTACGGGAATACGTATCGTCATCCAACTCGTCTCCCGAGCTCCACAGCATCATAACCTGTATCCTATAATACTCGGTCTGACCCGAGCATTACAGTTAAATAATACCCGAGTCAGTCTGGAATACCAGAGTGAGAAAATCACACCCAATTGATTATTAAAGTTTCAAAAATCCTTTGAAAACCAAAAGCATCTCGTAAGACCACGCCACAAATAAACATGTCGGGTTTTTACCTTACGATAGCTAAAACAATTTTTATAGAAATCCTCTGATATTATAATAGGGTCTATATACAAATACTTATAAAATAGCCGAAATTGTTACATTCATTAAATTCCAGCTACTAGCCACAAAAGTGGGTAATACAAACAAAACTCGTACAAGGCTCGTAGGGAGAATGGATTTCCAACAATGACTAGGCACTGGGGTACCACCTGTCACAGTACGGGGCCTAGATCACCGTACCGAGGACTACTCCCTTCATCCCCTGCAACACAAGGCCGGAACCATTCCTTACTGAACAGTCCCGAACAAGATAAACCCCGTGGTTGGCGCGACCAACCACCCACTAAGCCGAAATAAATAAGGGACATCAAGACAGGGGAATTATCTTGTCCTGCTTGGGTATGACCCACCTAACCTTGCTGCATATCCCCTGATTTTCAGTCATTCCCATTTGATGAGGCTTGAGGCTAAGCGTTACCTTTAGAACGTTTTCACTTAGAATGCCCATTGTCCACCTGACGATGTTTTCGCAAGCATTCATCCATACAAGTCCGTCCCGGGTTCGAACGGAACCGAAGGCACTATTCCTACTACATCCATTTTGGAAATATCCTCAGGATTAGTAGCGACTAGCCCTTGCACTTCACTGCTCCATCTTCGAATCCGAACACGCTTTTCGCACGAAACGTACAAACCGAATCGAAGTGGTTTTCAAGAAATAAATCTCGATCCCGGTCTCTTCGAAACGATCAACGCAATTGGCCAATATTGATAGTCGGTTATTTAACTATCAATTAATATTCACAATCATCCATCAACCAATAAATAATTTTCCCGAATTATTTATTTCCCCCAAAAATATCCTCACAAAATATATTTCTACTTTTCAAACCCTTTGGGAAACAGTTTTAAAACCATCTTTCTTCCCAGAATAAACTTTTCCAAATATTTTCTATCTCCTCTGAAATTACCAAGCACAAAAATTAGATTTTAAAATAATTTAAAACACTTTACTTTGACATATATATACTTTTAAAACTTTTAAATTAAAACTTTTGTAATAATTTGTTAAAATACATCTTATATGAATATTTGAAAATAAAGTTACTTAATAAAATATGAAACTAGATTTTCACTTTTGAAACAAAATACTAAGTCACTTTTTAAATAATTACTACTATAATAGATTTGAGAAAATACTTACTTTAGAATTTAGATATTAGAAATAATAAATTTTTCAAAACATACCCTTTAAAAACAACTTTAAAACTAGTCACTTATATTTATAAATTTACTTGAAAACATACTTAGTTATCCAGGGAGAATTCCAACTTCAATCACTTAAATCAATTTTCCAAATTGATTCCCAAGTTATTCCATTTGAAATGAGTTTCTTTAATTACTCAATTCATTTCAAATTTTCTTAATTATGCACTCAATTATTATTGTTATTATTTTCCATTTGATTTTAAATCTTTTAACTGAAATATACAAATTTCAGCTTTTCCCAATTTCTTCTTTAATCTTTCCAGTAATTTAAATCTCAAATTTAAAATAGCAACTTTGTTCTATTAATTAATAACACTGAAGTTAAAAATTTCATTAACTTTCTGTTTGTTCAAATTTTCTTTCTATACTCAAGATTTATTTATTAGAATCTTAAAGTTACTTTATTACTTTTCTAATTTATTCTTAAATTTATTCAAACTTTCTATAATTATTTCGCTTACAAATTTACTTCCGATTAATTTCTTTTCAACAATCCAATTCATAAACTTTGGGAATTCATTATACCCGAATATCCAATCAAACCATACATTCAATATTCCAATATAGCTCATCATAGGATATCAAATAATCAAAACAGAGAATATTGAATAACTTAAATAAATGTGAGGGGTCCAGTTGGATCCCTCCAACCTGTTTTCCCTGCATCCACAGATGTTAGCACAATATAATATACCAATTCCACAGTATCATACTATATCTCATCAATTCATTCAACCATTCAAACAATTGTTTAAATTTAATCATTTTAAATTTAATTATAAACTGAGTGAGATTAACTCACCTTTGCTTTCTTTTGTAATCCACTTCCATATTGCCTTGGATTTCCAGGTGTTTGACCTTAAATAAACAATTTATGTAATTTATTAATATTTAAATTAATCGAACAATTAATTTCTGATTTACAGTTTAGTTTAATCTAACTAACTAGTGGTTTTTTTTTAATTATTATTAGCAATTTAAATCCTAAATTAAAAGTAGTTTAAATTATTGAACAAAAGAAATACACAACCTCACCAGATCGACTCCAGCATGCCCGGCTTCAATAGCGACCCCTTAAACCCTAACAGAGCTCATCCACTTCGCCGCCTCACCACAACAACCCTAAATCGAATAGCGTGCGATCGAGAACCCAGCATGACGCAAACCCAGATATCCCTTCGACTGGCTGCGTGCCTTCGAGCCACCTATCTCGGCTTCGCGACGCTGATTTGAACTCAACTGCGACATCGCTCGAATTGAACTCGAACGAGCAATTCAAACTCCAATCGTCGCCTTGACCCCGAGCTCGAACACCACCTCGAAATTCATCGCGACACCATCACTTCGATGGATCTACCACTATCGTGCCCCAGTCGATATCAAAGAAATTTTAATTGAATTATTTTAATACTTTGATTATTAACAAAGTTTGACCTTTAAGCAAATTAGTATTTAAAGATTTGTAATTCATTAAATTTATAAGTAAATTTAATGGATAGTTAATTTATTTGATTAATTAATCGTTTGGATTAATTAAATAAGTAATTAAAGTTTTAACCCAATTAATTAATGGTTAATACTAATTAATTAGGAATAATTAATTTGTAATTAAGGATTATTAATTAGATTTTAATTAATGATTAAGAATTAATTAATCAAGTAATTTGGAATTAATTAAGTTATAGTTAGCACTTAATTAATTTAATAATTAAAGATTAGTTAATAGATAATTAAAGATTAATTAGTTTATAATTAATACTGATTGATGGAAGTTAATCACTTAAGAAAAGTGATTAAAGAATTAATTACTTAATGTAATTAAGGGAGTTTAATGTGATTGGTTTAAATTAATTAATTAAGTTTAATTAATTTTAATCACTGGATGATATGATAATTACTTAATTTAATTGATGAAGTATAATTACATAGTGAAGTTATTAATGATAATTACTGGATGTAATTGGTGGAAGATGGTTTAATTGTGGAAGTAATTTGGATTAAATTACTTTATAATTAATAAAAGAATTAATTAAAGGAATAAATTAAGGAGTAATTAATTTGATAAGTAATTAAGGGTAGTTAAATACTAGGTGATAAATTGTGTTGATGTGGATATCTATTATTGACGAATTACCGTGACATCCTATATTTAAAATTGAATTGTACTTAACTTGAATAAGTTAAGTTAAGATAATATTGGTTTCGAAGAGACCGGAGTCGGGTATTAATAAATACCCGAAACCACTTCAATTCTTGACAAATTGATAGGTGGAATCAATAAGCGGTAATGGAAGGATTTAAGTATATTGGACCATTTAATCTAAGTCTTTGGTACTTAGAAATTGATGTGTGATATAAGTGGAGTCTAACGACTTGTGAAGTTGTAATTTGATACAAGTTACCCGGGTTTATTTAAGCTGTATGCTTTTGTATTCTATGATTAGATGAGTTTACTCACGCTGGTTTCCAGTCTGACCCGGGTGTTACTTTGATGTAATGCTCGGGTCAGACCGAGTATTACAGATTTTCAGGTAAGGACGTTCTAGTGCTCAGGAGGCGAGCTGGATGGCAGGAACGTATGAGGTGTTTTGCTATAATTATCTGGGACAAGTTAGTTTTAATTGTCTGGTATTTGTGTAATAATGTAACTCTGATGTATAAAGATATAAGTGTAATGATATAGTTCTTTTTGTAAAACCATTATTTATGTGATATTATATTTTATCCGCTGCGTATGTGAGATTGTGTGTTTCTTTTCTGTTTTTCTTCTATCTCTTTCTTCTTTCTCTAACTATTTGGAAATTTCGAAATCGAAATTTCCGGGTCGTTGCATTTAATTATGTTATCCCGCTTTTTGGCAAAGCCGTGATATCAAAAGACTGGTCAAAAACAGAAGACAGTTCACCTCAGAGATTGATCGCACTCCCCTTCGCTATGGATAACGATGTATATTGTCCGAGTCCAGATTGGGCCAAAATCGACAAGACATGATGAGCAAAGTCATAGGAACCAGCATTTCAAGTTTCAAGTCAATCCGAGGTCGTATGCTCAAGTTATGATGGCTTCAAGATTGAAAGAGAGGAATGTTGCTTGGTTCGAACCCATCACCTCCACGTTGATTCGAGTTCGTCCAGTTCGAACCCACGTAATTCGAAACCATCCCCTGACCTTCCTTCGAATCCATCAAGACGCATGTCGCCTCGAACCCATGAGAAGTGCGTTTGCTTCGAGTCCATCAAGCAAGCCTTCACTTTGAATCCATCTAAAGCACTCCCTACTTCGAATCCATCAGGGGCGTGCCTCCCTTCGAATCCATCGGAGGTGAATACGCCTCGAATCGACGACTTCACCTAACCTCGAATCCATCAGCCAGTACATACTTCGAACCCATCAACTTCGACTCCATCGGCCTCGCATCCATCGGCTTCGAATCCATCCACACAGTACACCACGTCACTGCCTTCGCATACAAAAGCATGGATTCGAACCATATGGATTCGAACCCATGGATTCGAACCGTATGGATTCGAACCTGTGGATTCGAACCATATGGATTCGAACCATATGGATTCGAATGAATCAATAAGTGGAGTCGAAGCAAACAGGGTACACGAAGACGCAATCTTAAATCGATCATATCTCTCAATCCCATGATCCAAATGCCATGAGATTTTCACAGTAGCTTGCATACATGTTGAAGAATGTCCACACCAAATTTCGCCTCGATTGGATGCATTTTTGATCGATTCGAAGTTCACTTCGAATCGATCCCAAACTGGGCACGGACTCCGAGAACGCGGGCTTATGGGCCCCCCTCACGTGCCAGGCAACCTCCCTGAGTTTTAGGCGGGATTTTGGCCTTCCACACCTATAAATAGGGCCCCTGGTCATTCAGAAAAGGGGTCGGAGAATTTAGAGAAGAAGGATAAGCCTAAACGCTGCCAGAATCACTCCATACCACCTCCTTTGTTGCTAATTCCGAATTTAAGTCCATCTACTGCTGTAATTTGCTTAAAAACACTTGTAATCTTCAATTATTAAGGAATAAAGTGATAAAACTTCATAGTGGGCGTAGGCGCATAGCCGAACCACTCTAAATCCTTGTCTTCTGTGCAATTTACTCTTCTGTGACTTGGAGTTTTTGCTAGATAGTACTTATTTTCACTTCAAGTTTTTCATTTATTACCTCTTCAAAAATTCCCAAAGGGTGTTGCCCAATTTTGGTGCAAACATTTTGGTGCTTTCACTGAGAAGGAAAAAAAACCAGCTCTTTCTCCTGCTCCGTGGATCTATCTTCAATACCGGATTGCATAAATCTAAGAGGGGGATCCAGACCTCAAATTCAGATTCCTTCCATTCTTTTCAGATTTGCTAAAAATCTAGGACAGGAATCCAACCTTCAGGATGGTTAGTACAAGAACCACTTCCAACGTTGGTAATCAAGAAGGCCGTGATAGGCAAAATCCCGCACAGCTACAGTCAGCCAATCAGGATGCCGCTGGACAAACGGATCAGTCAGGTCCGGTTACAAGACAGGAGTTCCAAACGTTACTCCAGGAATTAACTCAAAGCCGACAACAGCTAACTGAGCAGTTACGTTTCAATGCTGAATTGACTGACTAACTAAACCGTCAGGGGCAAAGAAGATTCAAGAGGGACCACGCTTCGCATTCTTCCACGGAAAGCTCCGCCTCATCCGACTATGACGGCAGATCTACGCGCCCCAAGTTAGACGGAAGTCATGCGCATGCTTCTGGTCTCCGGCAAACGTTAACTGTTGGACAAATAAGGGTTGGCCCCTCTGCCAGTTTTCATACGGGACTTTCCTCTCGAGGAGGCACTGTTCCACAGCACACAGCGGATAACCAAGCCACCGCAGTTGACACAGGAGTTGACACCCGGAATCACTCCAGTCCAAACTACCGCCAACAGGAACGTGTCCCCGAACCGAATGCCCCAGAAGACATCGAGCCAAGGAGGTGAGATTCGGATCGTCGACGGCGCCCGATCCCACCTCGCACTGTGGAACCCGACCACACCTTGGCTCGACACCCTTCGAATATGGCAACGCCTGATCTCTCAGCTATGGTCCGCCAAATGGTTCGCGAAAGTCAAGGCTTAACAAATGACGATTGGGGGATCTCTCGAAGTCACACCCCGTTCACTAACGACATATTATATGCTGAGCCTCCCCGGCGATTCAGGATGCCAGCTTTGCCCATGTATGAAGGAAACTCCACCCTAGCCAGTATATTCTGAAATACGAATGGTCAATGACCGCTGCCAGAGCTAATGATGCAGTAAAGTGCCGTAGCTTTCCTATTTCCTTAAGGGGAATTGCGACAATGTGGTTTACACGTTTACCACCACGGTCTATCTCCTCGTTTGACCAATTGGCTACCAAATTTATTGAACAATTCCGTATGCACATCGCCAGGCCTAAAGACGTAAATGCTTTATCTAGTGTCACTCAAGCCCCCGGGGAGACACTCAGGCGATACCTGGAAAGATTCAACGCCGCCTGCACAGAAATAACTAACCCCAATGATACTTCAATCTTGATGGCTCTGACTAAGGGGATTGACCCCGACTCTGATTTTGGAAACTGGCTAGCTGGAAAACCTCCCGCGTCGTTGGATCGTTTCTATTCCAAAGCCGCCCAATTTTTGAGGCGTGAGGATGCGAAACAATCTAGGAAGCAGGACGATGCGAGGCCTAGCAATGAAGGGGTTCAAAGCAATGTGGCGGTTAAACAATCAGGGGAAGGCTCAGGAAGAGTGCAGCTGAATATTCAGAACAAGCAAACCCAGCCAAGGAACGGCGATAATAGGAGTAAGAAGCAGGATCAGAATCGTGGCCCGCGACGTAGGGCGCAAATGTTTGAAAGCTATACACCGCTGAATACGACACTGGAAAACGTATATCTACAAACCTGTAATACGATGCAGTATAAGAAGCCGACTCCAAAGCCATCATCGGAGAAACAGATTCAAACGGGGAAGTTTTGTAGATTTCACGAAAGCTATGGGCACAACACCAATGACTGCAGGCATTTGCAAGACCTTATTGAAAAGCTGGTCAGAGAAAGGAAGTTGGATCAATTTGTGCGGGCACCGCAAGCCGGTAGTGTGGGCCCGTCAAACCAAAATCGTGCACAGAACCAAGAAAGACAGGAGGAGCCCGCTCGTACAAGCGGAAGGTTGGTCATAAATACAGTCATTGGTGGCCCTCATCCAGCAAATCGAAGTTGGAAGGAAATGGGATCATACGCCAATTCGATCAGGCATGTGAGTTTTGAAAGCTGCAGTACACTTGATGAAGGGGCTCCGGCTAAGCAACAGAGGACGATGGCGGATGATATCGTTTTTAGAAATCGAGATGCTAATAAAGTCGAAGCCCCGACTATAGACCCACTAGTCACATCCTCCCAGGTTGGTCCTGCTTGGATGAAGAGGATCCTGGTAGACAGTGGAAGCTCAGTGAACATCTTGTTTAAAAGGGCATATGATCAGATGAAGATGGAAGCTAAAGATCTAAGGCCTTGTCAATATAGGATCCACGGCTTCGATGGAAGTGCTAATATACCCACCGGGATGGTAGAATTGCCAGTAGAATTGGGAAACGGAGAACACCGCAGAGTCCGAATGTTACAATTTGTTGTCCTGGATATCCATTCACCCTATAATGCCTTTTTGGGCCGACCAGCCCTTGCCGAATTTAGGGCAGCAATTGCCCCGTGGTGTTTGACTCTAAAGTTCCCTACTGACCACGGGGTTGGGGTCATTCAAGGGGATCAGGCTGCCGGGAGAGCCTGTTATGTTGCTGAACTACGAGAAGCACAGAGGAGGGAGAAAGGAAAGGGCGTAGAGGAATCTCTCTGCGTCCGCTTTGCCGATGATTGACAATTAGCGCCTGGGCCTCTGCCCGGGCACCACGACCAATTCCAGAAGGATCTTGACCCTCGAGACACTGAAGATAATGATGAATCCAAAGAAAGTCAAGCTTCCCCAGCCGAGCTGACGATCGATGTTCCAATTGATGACAGTAATGATTCGAAAATATTGAAAATTGGGTCTCAGCTAAACCTGCAAGCACAACAGGAATTGGTCGAATTTCTCCAAGCGAATCTAGACGTATTCGCCTGGACGCACTCCGATATGTGTGGAATCTCGTCGGACATCGCGAGCCACACTTTAAATATTGACCCGCGGTACATCCCGGTCAAGCAAAAGAGACGCGGTATGGACCCAGAGAGATCTGCCGCCCTCAAAGAAGAAGTCGATAAGTTGAAGACGAATGGGTTTATCCGAGATGCTTTGTACCCGGAGTGGGTATCCAATCCTGTACTTGTCCGCAAACCAAATGGAAAATGGAGAACGAGCATCGACTACTCTGACTTAAATAAGGCTTGTCCGAAAGACAGTTTTCCACTTCCTCGAATCGATCAACTTGTGGATTCGACGGCCGGACATGAATTATTATCTTTCATGGACGCTTACTCTGGGTACAATCAGATACCCATGCATGTGCCCGATCAAGAACATACAAGCTTCGTAACTGACCTGGGACTATACTGCTACAAGGTCATGCCTTTTGGTTTAAAAAATGCCGGAGCAACTTACCAACGCTTAGTCAACCGAATGTTTGCCGACCAGATCGGGAAAACCATGGAGGTCTATGTGGATGACATGTTGGTAAAATCACGATACTCCACTGATCATGTCAAAGACTTAGAGTCAATGTTCAATGTCCTCCGGAGATATGGGATGAAGCTCAATCCGCTCAAATGTCATTTCGGGGTCGCTTCCGGAAAGTTCCATGGGTTTATCGTCAACGCCCGGGGAATAGAGGCCAACCCCGAGAAGTTCTGGGCGATCAGGAATCTTCAAACCCCAAGGACCATAAAACAGGTTCAGAGTCTCAATGGGAAGGTTGCAGCGCTGAGCAGGTTCATCTCGAAATCAACGGATAAATGCATACCCTTCTTCGATCTGATCCGAAAGGGGAAAAGAAACTTCGAATGGACTATGGAATGTGAAGGCGCGTTTCAATCGCTAGTTCAGCATCTTTCCACACCACCGATTCTTTCAAAACCTGTTCATCACGAACAATTATACCTTTATCTGGCTGTATCTGAAAACGCTATTAGCGCTGCATTAGTTCGAGAGGAAGACTGAACACAGAAACCAGTCTATTATGTCAGTAAACGATTAACCGGGGCCGAGAGAAATTATCCAAGGCTAGAAAAATTGGCATACTGCCTAGTCATCGCCTCGAGGAAGCTCCGTCCATATTTTCAGGCTCACCCTATCATTGTGTACACCGACCAACCGTTACGACAGGTCCTCGCACGACCTGAGACGTCTGGCAGGTTACTAAAGTGGAACATTGAACCGAGTCAATTCGACATCACATATGTTCCGAGGAGAGCCATACGCGGTCAAGTCCTAGCAGATTTCATTGCCGAATTCATTGTTCCTGAAGACTTACCTGAAACTAGTAACTCCCCCGAATATATATGGAAGCTATACACCGATGGAGCATCCAACGATCGGTGCTCGGGCGCAGGGATAGTGCTTGAGGCTCCCGAAGGCCGATCCATCTGCTACGCCTTAAAGTTTGATTTCCGGGCAACCAACAACGAAGCTGAATACGAAGCCTTGCTCACCGGGTTGAAGTTGGCCCGTGACCTGAGAATTATCGCTGTGGAGATCTACTGCAATTCCCAGTTGGTGGTATGCCAAGTTCGGGGTGAATATCAGGCCAAGGATCGAAGACTAGCCGCTTATCTAGCCTAGGTCCGAGAAATACTGGTTCAGTTTGATTATTATACCATTTTCTACATACCACGAGAGCGCAATCAGAAAGCCGATTCGTTGGCAAAGTTGGCAAGCACGGGCGAAACTCAACACTTGGGACTCGTTCCCGTCGAGACTTTATCCTCTCCAAGCATTGATCGAACGGAGAATGAACTCATATTTGAAGCTACCTCCGAGAAGGAATCATGGATGACCCCCTACCGAGACTACATTGAGCATGGCACACTGCCGGAACGGCGAAGTAAAAGAAGACAGATTCTTCGAAAGGTTTCACGATTTGTCATTCAAAACGGAGTTATGTATCGGAGGGGATACTCTGTTCCTCTTCTCCGGTGTATCGCACATGACGAAATCAAGCGAGTGTTGCGTGAGGTGCACGAAGGAGAATGTGGCGATCACACTGGGGGGCACGCACTTGCCAAGAAAATACTTCGATACGGATATTATTGGCATACCGTTAACCGCGATGCTATGGATTATGCCAAAAGATGTGATAAATGCCAGAGACACGCTCGGATCCCTAGAGCCCCACCTTCTGAAATAACCCAAATGGTCAGTCCGTGGCCATTTGCAATGTGGGGGATGGATATAATCGGTGCATTGCCTTTAGCTAAAGGGGGTGCAAAGTACGCCATAGTTGCGGTTGATTACTTCACCAAATGGGCTGAGGCTGAGCCTCTTGCAACAATTACAACAAAGAAGGTAATCAACTTCGTGGTACGCAACATCATCTACCGGTTTGGTCTCCCGCATACTATAATCACCAACAATGGAGCCCAATTTGACAGTGCTGAATTTAGGGACTTCTGTCAGCGATTTCACATCCATAAGAGATTCTCAGCAGTAGCGCACCCACAAGCGAATGGTCAGGTCGAGGCCGTCAATAAGGTTATCAAGTCTATATTGAAGAAAAGACTGGAGAAAGCCGGGGGCAAGTGGGTTGATGAACTACCAATGGCTCTGTGGGCGTACAGAACGACTCACAAAACTGCGACCGGACACACCCCTTTTTCTCTATCCTATGGCTCTGAAGCAGTTATTCCAGTCGAAATGGAAGTTCACTCTCACCGTGTGACATACTACAACCCGAAAACAAACGCTATATTACTTGCTGAATCCCTAGATCTGCTTGATGAGAAGCGTGAAGAAGCCGATGTGAGGGCAGCTGCATATCGAGGACGAGTCGCTCGAATATACAACGCTAAGGTCCGCCCACGAACTTTTGAACCCGGCGACCTGGTACTCAAGAGAGTTTACCCGGTCCCTTCGCACATAAACCCAAATTGGGAAGGGCCGTATATGATTTCACAAAAGCTCAGAGATGGCACATTCAAGTTATCAACCGTTGATGGTCTCACTTTACCAAGAGCCTGGAGTAGCGGAAGCCTCCGTCGCTACTACATCTGACAGGCTTTATTTATCTATCTTTTACCAGTTTCTTCCTTAGCATTTTGTTTTTGCATTTTGAAATTTGAACTTGTAATAAGGCAACTGATTTTGCCATGTTTCTTTCGTTTCAGCAATAAAATGCCATCTCTTCGAGCCAAAAGTTGCGATTCACTGAAAATAACACATAATATCACGTTGCACGAAGAGCTAAATTCCATCGCACGGTGGGATTTATTCAAATAGGGAGTAACTGTAATACGACCAGTCGCTCACTAAATGAAACCCGAGCTCGGGGACAAAACACAATACCAGCATTCACAGGGATTGATACACGACAATCCTTTTTCTAACTCCAACTTCCCACAGCGTAAATTGGAGTATAAACATTCCATAATTCGTTCCCGGAGTGCGAACGGACTCCAACTTCCCAGAGTGCGAATTGGAGTATAAACATCAAATCCGTCGTTCCCAGAGTGTGAACGAATTCCTAAAAAGCCCAAATAGGTGTGACTGACCACCTATCGGCTAACTCCAACTTCCCAGAGTGCGAATTGGAGTATAAACATCAAATCCGTCGTTCCCAGAGTGTGAACGAATTCCTAAAAAGCCCAAATAGGTGTGACTGACCACCTATCGGCTAACTCCAACTTCCCACAGCATAAATTGGAGTATAAACATTCCATAATTCGTTCCCGGAATGCGAACGGACTCCAACTTCCCAGAGTGCGAATTGGAGTATAAACATCTAGTCCAGATTCCCGGAGCGCGAATCAAAGCACGAACAACAATTCGAAGTCCTCGAAATATGGGCCGAGATGTCAACATCAACTCCCAATTCCCATAGCGTGAAGTGGAGTATGAACATCAATTCCAAGTTCCCAGAGCGCGAACCGTGTTCCAAACATCGATAACTCTCAGATTCCTGGAATGCCGGACAGATTATCGATCTCAAATTGTCATAATCCCCCAGAAGGGGGGCATATGCCCAAGACTTGCAATAAACGCAACCAGCCGCCAGAATATGAATATTATTCCCCACAACTAAGGGGCAAAAAGCTGAGTGTTAATCACTGGCCTAAGCGATAATGTAATCAGAGTCCAACTCATTCATTAAATCACGACACGAAGCTATATTTAAAATATTAAGCGGATAGAAGACAAATGCTGCAAGGCATTTAGGTAAAAGAAAAAAATAATTTCCCATTTCATCAGCCAACAAAAACAGGTTTGATTACAGGGCAAGTAAAGATGTTTCGATTAAGTAGAGGTCGGATCCACACATATACACGGCCCAAAAAGAACAAGAGAAAAGATAAAAGAACTGTTATCCGTAATCACATGACAAAGCGAAGGGCTCACTCTTTCTTCCTCCGGTGCTTCTTCCTCGGAGTCGAGCCGCTAGACCCACTGCCTGGCTTCCTGCGAGACTTTTTTCCTTTCTTGGGAACATCCTCCGGGTCTGGCATAATATCGACGTCTTCCTCAAAACTGGAAGGGATAGAGATCCTTCTGTGGGGGTGAGCCAAGGGCATGGGAGCGGTAACATGTACTTGTTCAGCAACACTCGAGACGGTTGCCGTGCCACCAGGAGAAATCATCATTAGAGAAGATAAGCTTGAGGGAGCAGCGTCACAACCGGGACCAACTGTCACTGTCGTAGCCATCTCGGCACTTATCTCGGCTAAACTCTCTTCCTCTCGAGACAGTTGGGCCGCGCTAGATACGCTAGTGGTCATCACAATTGAGCTAGAAACTGGTGCAGCTCCACTCATCGCAAAAGGAAGATCGGGAATGGGGTCAAGAGGGTGACCAAATAGATCTTCAAACATTTGAACATCGAATGACATTGAGCCTCCCTCTCCCATATCACCAACCATGGCGGCAGTTGAAATCGCCTCGGTGACAATAACTCCACGCGTAGGATATAAAGCTGAAGAAACAGGGAGCACGGATGCGACACTCTCGGTCACTAAACAACAAAAATTAGAGCTATCAGACCAAAAAGTTCCCTCGAAAATCAATGTTTTAAGACGTAAGAAGAGTAATCAAAATACCTACTTTACCTTGCCTTGGAGCTTGAACAAGCTCAGGGACGAGAGTCTTGCCCGAAGACAGTTCCGGTTGGTCCGGATTGTAGGCTGGAATGGCTTGTGGATCGACTGCAGCAACAGCTGCGGACGAAGTCGAAACAGGGACTTCAGTATTCTCGCTATGATGCATAATACCCGAACCTTCGCCGACCTCCGTTTGATGGACGCCAAGTTTTTCTTTTTCAACAAAAATTACTGCTTCATGAAGGGTTCTCCTCTCATCCTCGCTGAGCAGACGTGACTCAAGCTCAAACTCATCCAATACCCCATCCGGACAAGACATCCTCTTGTTTTCCACTAATTTCTTCCAAGCATTGTAGAGAGGCATCGAGTAATCCCCTAGCCAGGAGAGATTTCTATGTTCTAATACATTGGCATTATATGTGTCCAAGAGATCGTCGAATTCAGCCTCCATCTTGAACCTCTCCGCTTGGACTCTCTCCTCCACCTCCGATTCAACCTCGTTAACCCTTGCAATTGCCGCATCACGCTCAGCTCGAAAAGATATAGCCTGCTCACACGCTTCTTGCGCGGCCACGTTCGCATCATCTTTTTCTTTATTCATGTCAGCAAACTTAGCCTTTAACTCCTCTAGTTCCTTGACTGCCGCATCCCACTCAGCTTCAACATTCTTGTATCGATGGCCTAAGTCTTCAACTAAAGTACAATGTGCCTGTTGCATCTTCGCCATCTCAACTAATGTCTCATCAACCTTTTTTAACGACTCGACCTCGGCCTTGCGGGAAGATTCCGCCTCAGATTGGAGTATGTCGACAATGCGACTCTTTTGAGCCAAGTCGGCTTCCAGCTTCTCGATGGTTTGGGCCCGGTCGAAGGCAGCTTTGGAAGCCTTAACAGCCGCCCTGTACCATTCTTTGTACTGAGCATAAAAGTCACGGGTATAGCTGAGCGCCGTGGTCGCAGCATCTTCGGGAATTCTTTTAAGATTGGGAGGAAAAATACAAGCATCAAAGCAAATCTCTGGAAAATCCTTCCTCAATTGAGCGAGCCTGATAGCCCCTTCGCCAGAAGACTCAATAAGGGTCTCCTCCGCGGACGTGGACGTTGCAACCTCAGTTCGAGGATGATGTGGCTCGAGCCTCGAAACTTGCGAAGACAGTTGATGTCGCAGAGGCTCGGATACCTGGACATGACTTCGGGATGGCGGAGGAGATCGAGAAGGGGAGCGATGCCTACGATCCCTGTCCGATCGTTCCTGGCTAGGGTAACCGCGGTGATGATCCTTTGCATGATACTCCTGGCCATGATGCCTCCGGTCGCGATCACGATCGGGGTCTCCACGTCGAGATTCGTAATAAGCTGATGGATGATGCACTCTCCGGAGTTTGTCCAATGTAGACTGACGGCCAGCCATACTACCTGGAAAAGAGATGCGATTCAGTTAAGTACCAGGCAAAATCGATATGGCATGAGAAGCAATCATGTAGTGTTATGAAAGTGTATGCAAATGCGCGAAGCCCCCGACCAACCGGAAGTACCGACTGCACTAACAGGTAAAAGCTCACTTATGTCTAACGCTTCCCGGAGCTCAACCAACCCGGACCTGTGATAAAGAGAAACGCATTCCGGGATGGGAACGTCATCCAGTCCTATGAAAATGTTTCCTGGTTGACAAAGAGCGGGGTCAGAAGAATTAATTCCAGGGATCAAGCGAGACACGATTACAGACTTCCGTCTCTTAAATTTAGGAACAACAGCCTTGCCTTTCCGCTTTTTTCCTGCTCGGAGAAGGTCAGCCGCTAGCCCGGTGTCAGTAGGCATCCTCTCATCATCACTCATTTCTCTTATCACTACACCGGTTTTCCTCTTTGCCTTCGGAGCCGATTTCGCCAATCCCTCAATGACAATACTCTGGTTCGTCTCGATTAAACCCAGCATCCTTAAGTTATCATCAGTTAAGACCAAGTCAATGTTCCGCAAATCACGCGGGATCTCTTGTAAACTTCGGATGACGTTTCTGTATCGGCCACCGTCTGGCCTTGATATGATAGCTGTAAGAAAAACGCCTGACGTCAGTTCGAGTGTCAACAACGGCTATTAAAGAAGGCTTACTTGTTTTACGGCACTCACGTCTGGACAGCCATCGCCTAGCGAATCCTGGGGGGCATCGGACAAAAAACCATTCATTCTTAAAGTAACTAAGTCTGGTCCAGGCTTCCATCACAATCTGCCAGTTTCTAACTGCCTCCAGAAAGGTGAAAGACGGACTATCACCCCTGCTCTTGAAATTGAATATATGTCTAATCTCAGCTGGCCTAGGCGGACGAAAAAGGCGATCCATGAATAAAATGAAAACACTGTTCAGCAACGCGTGCCCGTTGGGATGAAGTTGTGCGGGAGAAATTCCAATGAACGATAGCATCTCCCTGATATATTGGTTAAACGGGGGGAGAGTTCCAACCGCACAGGCATGGCGATAAAAAGTAGTGTAGCCTTCGGGTGGATTGTGAGGTCTATCATCAATTCCCGGTAGCAAAACGTCATCCGGAGATAAGTTATGTTTCGAACATATCCGACCCAATAATGCTCCAGAAATATTGGATCGGACGGAGTCTATGGGATCTTCGATAAGTAAGGCCTCCGGCAATTCGTCCGGAGCAGGATCTATTACTTCAGGAAGGATCTCTGGAATTTCTAGCACTGGAGGAGGCAAGCATTGTAACTCTTGTTGTTTAGAACCCGAAGACTCCATAATTAACTAACTCACGAGAAAGCAGCGTTAAAATACAAGGAAAGCCCGTATATTCCCCGGTGTGAAGTATATGAATATGCCGTGCAGTGCAAGTGCATAACTAAAGCAAATTTTACAAGATTGGAACACGGTGTCCGAACGACGAAACATTGGAATTGGAAAATGAAAACGACCGTCATCGCTGACCGTCACTTTCACGCCACTCAGATGCCACTGACCAATTCAAGTATGAATTCGTTGTATGTGTTTAAGTCATGGTGCCATCGACGAGCTTCAAAAGACAGGTCAGGTCAACTTTGATCATGCAAGGCCGAAGCTCTTCGGAATCAAATATGCTAAAAATTTAGTGAGTTCGTCAGAATTCAATTTAAAGTTAGTCGTAGTTCAGATATTGGAACAAATCAAAGGAGTGGAAGTTCCAGAAGCGGGAACGTTCGAATCGATCGACTCGATTCGACACGAGTCGAATCGATAAACTTCGAATCGGCGCGCCCCGATGCCACGTAGTTCGACTCGATGAGACCTGGGAACAGAGAGCAGTTCGAATCCATGGAACTCCACCTGACTTCGAATCGATCAAAGTTAAACTCCTTCGAATCGATCAACGTATCATCGCTTCGAACCGATCGGAATATTGCTGTTTCGAATCGATCACCGCAAGCCTTTTTCTTGTTCACCTGCAATCATCGATTCGAAGCCACACATTCGAAGCCAACTCGAATCGCTCACCCCTGGATCGATACGAAACAGTGAAAGACAATACTCTGAATGATACGACTCGAATGTTTTCATTCCTCAGTTCCATCGAGTCGACCCACTTTGCTCATATCTTATCACACTTCAAGATTTCCAGAAGAAAGCGTTGAATCAATGCCAAAAATTGCAGTGTTATCATTCTCAACTCGAATCAATCCCTTGGTTACCTGGCTTGGTTCGATTGCAAACAGAAGCTTGGAGGAATTTGATCGACTCGTGGAAAAGAACGTTTGATTTGGCTCTGAGATCGATTCAAAGAAGCAGCTAAAGCAATGGTAAAAAGGTAAAAAGAGAAAATGCAGTCGGCCTCGTGTATTTATATGGATTCCAAGGGGGATTAGTGGCGCTTCAACTCTCGGTCATTTTGACCGCTTACCACAGGTCACAACCTTATCGATTCGAACGACTACTTTCGAATCCTTTCTAAGCTTCGAGTCCATCGCTGCTTCGAATCCATCACAGCTTCGAGTCCATCACTGCTTCGAATCCATCGCAGCTTCGAATCAATCACAGCTCCAACTCCCCCCTAAGCTTCGAATCCGGCAAGGCAGAATCGATACGAGGCATCATCGATTCGAAGAAGCACATGAGCAAGGGCTGGATCGAAGGTCCAATCGATTCGAAGCACGAGGTCCATCGGGCCATCGATTCGAAAGCCACCTATTTACGCAAACATAACTTCGAATCCATCGAAGGCCACTGACAAAAACAGACGAGATCGCCTCAAATGTAAAAAACTACTCGTCTACCTCGTATAACGATTCAGGAGAGGATCGATACAAAAGGATAATCATAGACAACCATAAAAGCAATACTTTGACTTGAATCTTAAATCGATTCAGGAGAAAATCGATACGGAACTCAGCAGCAAACAAAAACCAACATAACTCGTGAACGCACGACGTTAATAGGGATCAAACTAATACATATGCACACATATCAAACTAACATTCGATTTTAAACATTTACAGGGATCAAACACTCATCCTGTTACGACTACAACAGCCAACGACTAAGCGCAATTATACAGCAATCAATCATATCAAGGCAAAGTTACAACAATACGGCGTATGAGCCTCAGCGAAAAGAGAGCAATGGTTTTTCAGAAAGAGATGGCGACTATTCAAAGCACGTCATGTTCCCACAAGACATACTTTGGGGGGCAAAATGTTATCCCGCTTTTTGGCAAAGCCGTGATTTCAAAAGACTGGTCAAAAACAGAAGACAGTTCACCTCAGAGATTGATCGCACTCCCCTTCGCTATGGATAACGATGAATATTGTCCGAGTCCAGATTGGGCCAAAATCGGCAAGACATGATGAGCAAAGCCATAGGAACCAACATTTCAAGTTTCAAGTCAATCCGAGGTCGTATGCTCAAGTTATGATGGCTTCAAGATTGAAAGAGAGGAATGTTGCTTGGTTCGAACCCATCACCTCCACGTTGATTCGAGTTCGTCCAGTTCGAACCCACGTAATTCGAAACCATCCCCTGACCTTCCTTCGAATCCATCAAGACGCATGTCGCCTCGAACCCATGAGAAGTGCGTTTGCTTCGAGTCCATCAAGCAAGCCTTCACTTCGAATCCATCTAAAGCACTCCCTACTTCGAATCCATCAGGGGCGTGCCTCCCTTCGAATCCATCGGAGGTGAATACGCCTCGAATCGACGACTTCACCTAACCTCGAATCCATCAGCCAGTACATACTTCGAACCCATCAACTTCGATTCCATCGGCCTCGCATCCATCGGCTTCGAACCCATCCACACAGTACACCATGTCACTGCCTTCGCATAAAAAAGCATGGATTCGAACCATATGGATTCGAACCCATGGATTCGAACCTATGGATTCGAACCATATGGATTCGAATGAATCAATAAGTGGAGTCGAAGCAAACAGGGTACACGAAGACGCAATCTTAAATCGATCATATCTCTCAATCCCATGATCCAAATGCCATGAGATTTTCACAGTAGCTTGCATACATGTTGAAGAATGTCCACACCAAATTTTGCCTCGATTGGATGCATTTTTGATCGATTCGAAGTTCACTTCGAATCGATCCCAAACTGGGCACGGACTCCGAGAACGCAGGCTTATGGGCCCCCCTCACGTGCCAGGCAACCTCCCTGAGTTTTAGGCGGGATTTTGGCCTTCCACACCAATAAATAGAGCCCCTGGTCATTCAGAAAAGGGGTCGGAGAATTTAGAGAAGAAGGATAAGCCTAAACGCTGCCAGAATCACTCCATACCACCTCCTTGGCTGCTAATTCCGAATTTAAGTCCATCTACTGCTGTAATTTGCTTAAAAACACTTGTAATCTTCAAGTATTAAGGAATAAAGTGATAAAACTTCATAGTGGACGTAGGCGCATAGCCGAGCCACTCTAAATCCTTGTCTTCTGTGCAATTTACTCTTCTGTGACTTGGAGTTTTTGCTAGATAGTACTTATTTTCACTTCAAGTTTTTCATTTATTACCTCTTCAAAAACTCCCAAAGGGTGTTGCCCAATTTTGGTGCAAACAAATTATATATATATACAACCTTTCTTTTAAAAAAAGCCAAACTATCTTATACTTGTTTTACAATTATTTTTGAAACTATTTAACTATTTTCCAACTGTTTTATAAACCAATTACTATATTTCAACTATTTTACAAAACTAATTATTACCTTACTATTATTTTGCAATTATCTAAAATTTCTAAAATTATTCTAACTATTTTCTAACTATTTTATGCCTATTTTACAAACTAGTAATTGTTTTCAAACTACTTATCTATTTAAAAAAAATATTCAAGCTATTTTCTAAATAAACTGGTCGGAGTTCAAACTGTTAATGGTTAAATACCCAATCGAGATAAGAATAGAGGTGATAATCCAAATGGATTGAAGCAATTGTGAGTTAGTAAATGAAAATTTAAGTAAATGTGAATAGAAATGGAATTCATTTGGCTAATAACCAATAGAGATAAATACGTAGGGTGTACATATGTTATTCTATTCGCATAGTGATTTGATCCAGATTCGAGCACAGAATTTCGAGATAGTTATATCGATCCGAGTGGGATTTTTCACTCGATTTTCAACGACGAACCTGTATATGGATTGTTGGTTGGTCTGGATATTCTCTATCATAGTAATGACTATGCAAGGAGAATGACGGTTTCTGATCAAGAAACCAGATCTGTGTCCGCACTAGGAAGTCGGGTGGACAATACTAGTTCGGAAATGATATTGTGTGATCGAGTGAGCGATCAGATTGGTATAGCGTACGAATGATATGTGTACATCGTACGGATTTGAATAAAATTGATACTGGGAATTTGTGGATAAGAAATGTGAAATGGTTTTTGAAATGAAAAATATATTTTGTGAAATATATGATGAAGTAAAGTGGAAATTGGATATTTCTATGGTTGAAATTTTGTTTATGGAAGT
Source organism: Allium cepa (assembly GCA_030765085.1). Taxonomy (NCBI): domain Eukaryota; kingdom Viridiplantae; phylum Streptophyta; class Magnoliopsida; order Asparagales; family Amaryllidaceae; genus Allium; species Allium cepa. The sequence continues at coordinate 836,730,550 of CM060941.1, forward strand.
AAGTGATATGGTAAGTGGTTTTGTAAAGAGTAATCAAGTTTGAATATTTGATTTCGAATAAACAAAGTTATATATCTTTGTTATATAAGATAAAACTCTCCTTAATGAATCTTTTGCCGGAAGGAAATGGTTTTTGGAGGTTTTTGAAGTATAAAGGAGTTTTATACAAGTTTGAAATGATCCAAAGTTTTAAAAATTATATATATATATATATAAAGGTTCTTATGAGGATTTTGAAAAAAAGGTTTTCGGAACCTTTGGATTTGGAAAGGGCTTTCGATTTTTGTGTAAAATCAATATTTAATTTGGAAAGCCTAGTTCGAGAATTATCGATTTTGGGATAATCGATTTTGTATAAAGGAGCTTTGAATGAGATCATACTAGGTGTATGATTTGAAGATACTATATATGTATAGTATAAATTGTTTTGATGATGGCTCTGGGGAAAAAGGCGCTCCCTTGGAATGGACTTCTCAGGAGTATCACCGAGTGGTGCTGCCTTGAGCCCTAAGGGGGGTTCTAAAGTTGATCCTATGAGGAGTCCGGACAAACTAGTTCCTGAGGATTATTGGATAGCGAAAGTCGAGGGTGTTGATGCCTACAGGGGCATTAGGATTATGCTATGACGACAGTGTAACTCGATGTCACTGCGATCTACTGTGGGGACCATAGCGAAAATCGTGTGGAGGATGAGTGTCAACAGTCTACACTTGATTTTGCCGCGAAGGCAACGCAACATCGGTAGACTACGATCTATGGTCAAGTGGAGAGGAGAAGTTTCATTCTTTTGGCAGCGAAATTCGGTGGCGCTGATGCCTACAGTTATATGGGTTTTTGCTGTGATAGCTACGTAACCCCAGTTGTAGCTGTGATCTGTAGCGAGTTCCATGGTGTAATCGAGGGGCACGGAGGCCTACAGTTATCTATGGATTTTGTCGGGACGACAATGTAACCATCGGGTTAACTGCAACCATGGATGGGGGTGATGATTTCCAGAGCATTCTCACCAAAGATATTTCCTCAATTTCAAAATACTTTCAATAAAATTATTTTTCAAGTATTTTCACTGGGTGTTGAAAACGAGTCTGCTAAGTACTTATAAATTTTCAATCGTACGTCTGATCAACGTATGACCGAATTTCTGTGAGAACAAAGATGGACTGTTTGAAACATCGAGTTATAAAAAGTATTTTTATAAAATTATTAGCAGTATTATAGATTTTAAAGTGTTTTAAAAATGATTAAAGGAAAATTTATCTGATTTTAAGCATTTTAAATAAACTCTGGCTTCGTTCCTTTTCAGGGACGAAAAGATTCTAAGGGGGGAAGACTGTGATAACCCGAATTTTTGGACATCTGCTAATTTGAAATTAACAGCATTAGATTTGTTAAAATACTCATTTGTAGTTTGAACAAATGAATTCTTTTATACATTATTTAAAATAAGCTAAATTATTATTTTCAAACAATTTTAACTTGTTTAAATATATATGTGAGTTAATATTTGAAATTCAAAGAATAAACATTTTAAAATAAATTGGATTTAAAAGTGTGTATATATATCTAGCATATTGTACAACTATTTATAAATGTATAATTGAAATTTTATATCATTTACTTTTAAAAAAAAATTATATAGATAAATAAGAGATAATGTTTAAATATAAACACATAAGACATTAATTAAAGCAAATTGAAAATTTATAACATAAAGATATAAGATTAAAACATACATGTATAAAGTTATTATATGGATTTAAGAAAATTAATAAATTCATAAAACAAATTAAGTACATTATAATTACAAACATAAGCAATCTGTAAAACAATAATGACAAGTGTAAGCAAGCTTTAATATACAATTAACAAGTGTCTAAAACTTGTATATTCTTTTTAATAAGAAAAGAAAAGGGTAAAACTAAATTATAATCCTCTTCATTATTCTCTATCATTTCTGTATGCAGTCCATTTCCAAAAAAAAAATGAAAAAAAAAACTGTATAACCCGGAACTAGAATAAAATCTGAAATTGCAAATCCTCTAATACAATCAAGCAATTTAAGGAAATTTCATTTACATGCAAAGCTGGAAATCAACTACAGCAAGATGTATTTCAGCATGCAAATAAATTCAAGGCCTGGAAACAAAAATACAATTCTATCCTCTGCATTTTCAATTTGTGAGTAAACTTAACCTAAAACTGTTTAAATCTATTGATTATGAATGGTTGATGTGTTAGTTAGTTGCACAAATGCAAATGTGTTTGCATGATGGTTTATTATGTATGAATGTATGTATATCTATCTATGCTTGGATGCATGTCTTTGTTTTCAAACTTTAGCCTCTGTTTGAATATTCAGGTTTTAAAACCTGATTTAAAAAAAACAAAAATCTTTCACCTAACCAGAATCTAGGCTTTGATCTCTAAGTATAGGTGTTTTGTATCAGTATAACAGTATAAAAAAAAATAGATTCAAGATAAATGAATAAGTAAGGCCTGACCTCTGCTCTAGCAATTGTAGGTGAGTAACAATTTTTCTAAAATTTAAGTATATGAATTTGGTTGCCTGATTAAAATCTGAAATAAGTATGCTTGTTAGATATGCATTGTCCTGTATATATGTAAATGGACATATATATGTTTGTGCATCAGAGATCTCTCTGTCTTTAGTTTCCACGGTCTAGTCTATTTCAAAATTCATTTTCTATTTATCAAATCTCTGATAGGATTTGGTATTTAAACAATATTCGTTTGTTTGCTTATAAAGTAAAATTTAAAATTTATTTAAATTGAAATAAGTTTGTATTGACTCTGGAAATTCTAAAGAATAAAAATGCTTAAGCTAAGTCAAAATTCAAATTTAGTAATTTATGGATTCAAGGTTATAAATCAAATCCCTAAACAAAATCATGATTTTTAAAAACAAAATCACAATTTTAAGAATTCAAAGCAGAGAGAAGTTCAGGGTTGTTTTAAATTTGCATTTTGGGTTGCCTCTGTAAATCCAAATGATCGGAGAGGCCAGGATTTCCAGTGATGATAGTGGAGGGATCGTAGTTGATAGGAAAATTATCTGGTGATGGTACATTTTGGTGTGGAGGCGGTGGTTGGAGTTTTGAGTCTGGAACCCTAGTTTTATCTAGGTTTGAAATTCTGATCTTCTCGTCTACTCTGAGTGATCGAGTGCTAAAGTTTGTGGAGGATGATAGCTTGGACGTGGACGAAGACATGGCTGGAGTTTCCGACCTTCTAGAGGTCGGAATTTTGCAAGCAAGGTGATGACAGGTTTTGGGATGTGATGTCCGTGTATTTCCAGGTTATGAGTTAAGCGCACTCGAATTCGAATTCGAGTTAGTGGTCACGATCCGATGATCGTGATGGGTTGCGGCATTGTTCTTTGATGTGGTGACGCTGCCGGTGATGTCGGAGAGGGTTGAAGCCACCGTGCACATGCACGGTGCAGTGATTGTGCCAGGTAGATTTTTGAGTGCTGTAGTGTTTTGGGCTTGAGAAACTCTCGAGTAATTCTAGTTTTTACTCGAAGTAGTGAATAGTTTAGCTCGAAGCAATATTTGGCTGGCTCGGGTTTAGTAGCGGTAACAGGTTTTAAACTAGAACCTGTATTGTTTTGTTGCATAATTTTTCTAAAACTAGAATTTTAAAAATGTTAAGCAAAGAAGTATGGGCTTGGGTAAAGAGATTTGTGTTACAGGTTTTAAAGTATAACCTGTCTGTTTAAGAAATTTAGAAATGAAATTAGAAAAAAAAATTGTGTTTAAAATGAAAGTAAAAATTTTAAAAAAGTTTTTAAATCCAAGTTAAGTCTGGAATCCAAATTTAATTTTAAATCTCAGTTTTAAAATAAATTCAAGTTTTTAAAAAAAACTTGAATTTGTGAAACTACTTTAAAAGTATTAAGTAGTTTGAATTTTAAAATAAAGTTTAAAAAGGTATGTAAGTTAGTTTTAAAATTTGAAGATTAATCTGAAATTAAATTTTAAATAAGTATTTCAGTTTGGAAATGTAGGAAAGTTTTAAAATTTAAAAATGATTTAATTATTTGAAATACTTAAAGGGAAATTCAAATTGATTTGAATTTAAATATGAGTTTGGTTTTAGACCCTTTTAAAAACTTCTTTATTAGGTGAATATTTCTTTAACTTGTGAAATGAAGGGTTTAGAAATGAGTTTTAAAAACTTCGTTAAAGATAATTTGAATTCATTTTAAATCTTATATTTAAATGAAATTTGAAAGAAATTTTAAATGAATTATTTTAATACTTTGATTATTAACAAAGTTTGACCTTTAAGCAAATTAGAATTTAAAGATTTGTAATTCATTAAATTTACAAGTAAATTTAATGGATAGTTAATTTATTTGATTAATTAATCGTTTGGATTAATTAAATAAGTAATTAAAGTTTTAACCTAATTAATTAATGGTTAATACTAATTAATTAGGAATAATTAATTTGTAATTAAGGATTATTAATTAGATTTTAATTAATGATTAAGAATTGATTAATCAAGTAATTTGGAATTAATTTAGTTATAGTTAACACTTAATTAATTTAATAATTAAAGATTAGTTAATAGATAATTAAAGATTAATTAGTTTATAATTAATACTGATTGATGGAAGTTAATCACTTAAGAAAAGTGATTAAAGAATTAATTACTTAATGTAATTAATGGAGTTTAATGTGATTGGTTTAAATTAATTAATTAAGTTTAATTAATTTTAATCTCTGGATGATATGATAATTACTTAATGTAATTGATGAAGTATAATTACATAGTGAAGTTATTAATGATAATTACTGGATGTAATTGGTGGAAGATGGTTTAATTGTGGAAGTAATTTGGATTAAATTACTTTATAATTAATCAAAGAATTAATTAAAGGAATAAATTAAGGAGTAATTAATTTGATAAGTAATTAAGGGTAGTTAAATACTAGGTGATAAATTGTATTGATGTGGATATCTATTGTTGACGAATTACTGTGACATCCTATATTTAAAATTGAATTGTACTTAACTTGAATAAGTTAAGTTAAGATAATATTGGTTTCGAAGAGACCGGAGTCGGTTATTAATAAATACCCGAAACCACTTCAATTCTTGACAAATTGATAGGTGGAATCAATAAGCGGTAATGGAAGGATTTAAGTATATTGGACCATTTAATCTAAGTCTTTGGTACTTAGAAATTGATGTGTGATATAGGTGGAGTCTAACGACTTGTGAAGTTGTAATTTGATACAAGTTACCCGGGTTTATTTAAGTTGTATGCTTTTGTATTCTGTGATTAGATGAGTTTACTCACGCTGGTTTCCAGCCTGACCCGGGTGTTACTTTGATGTAATGCTCGGGTCAGACCGAGTATTACAGATTTTCAGGTAAGGACGTTCTGGAGCTCAGGAGGTGAGCTGGATGGCAGGAACGTATGAGGTGTTTTGCTATAATTATCTGGGACAAGTTAGTTTTAATTGTCTGGTATTTGTGTAATAATGTAACTCTGATGTATAAAGATATAAGTGTAATGATATAGTTCTTTTTGTAAAACCATTATTTATGTGATATTATATTTTATCCGCTGCGTATGTGAGATTGTGTGTTTCTTTTCTGTTTTTCTTCTATCTCTTTCTTCTTTCTCTAACTATTTGAAAATTTCGAAATCGAAATTTCGGGTCGTTACATTTAATTATATATATATACAACCTTTCTTTTAAAAAAAGCCAAACTATCTTATACTTGTTTTACAATTATTTTTGAAACTGTTTAACTATTTTCCAACTGTTTTATAAACCAATTACTATATTTCAACTATTTTACAAAACTAGTTATTACCTTACTATTATTTTGCAATTATCTAAAATTTCTAAAATTATTCTAACTATTTTCTAACTATTTTATGCCTATTTTACAAACTAGTAATTGTTTTCAAACTACTTATCTATTGAAAAAACAAAATTCAAGCTATTTTCTAAATAAACTGGTCGGAGTTCAAACTGTTAATGGTTAAATACCCAATCGAGATAAGAATAGAGGTGATAATCCAAATGGATTGAAGCAATTGTGAGTTAGTAAATGAAAATTTAAGTAAATTTGAATAGAAATGGAATTCATTTGGCTAATAACCAATAGAGATAAATACGTAGGGTGTGCATATGTTATTCTATTCGCATAGTGATTTGATCCAGATTCGAGCACAGAATTTCGAGATAGTTATATCGATCCGAGTGGGATTTTTCACTCGATTTTCAACGGCGAACCTGGATATGGATTGTTGGTTGGTTCTGGATATTCTCTATCATAGTAATGACCATGCAAGGAGAATGACGGTTTCTGATCAAGAAACCAGATCTGTGTCCGCACTAGGAAGTCGGTTGGACAATGCTAGTTCGGAAATGATATTGTGTGATCGAGTGAGCGATCAGATTGGTATAGCGTACGGATGATATGTGTACATCGTACTGATTTGAATAAAATTGATACTGGGAATTTGTGGATAAGAAATGTGAAATGGTTTTTGAAATGAAAAATATATTTTGTGAAATATATGATGAAGTAAAGTGGAAATTGGATATTTCTATGGTTGAAATTTTGTTTATGGAAGTAAGTGATATGGTAAGTGGTTTTGTAAAGAGTAATCAAGTTTGAATATTTGATTTCGAATAAACAAAGGTATATATCTTTGTTATATAAGATAAAACTATCCTTAATGAATCTTTTGCAGGAAGGAAATGGTTTTTGGAGGTTTTTGAAGTATAAAGGAGTTTTATACAAGTTTGAAATGATCCAAAGTTTTAAAAATTATATATCTATATCTATATATATATATATATATATATATATATAAAGGTTCTTATGAGGATTTTGGAAAAAAGGTTTTGGGAACCTTTGGATTTGGAAAGGGCTTTCGATTTTTGTGTAAAATCAATATTTAATTTGGAAAGCCTAGTTTGAGAATTATCGATTTTGGGATAATCGATTTTGTATAAAGGAGCTTTGAATGAGATCATACTAGGTGTATGATTTGAAGATACTATATATGTATAGTAAAAATGTTTTGATGATGGCTCTGGGGAAAAGGGCGCTCCCTTGGAATGGACTTCTCAGGAGTACCACCGAGTGGTGCTGCCTTGAGCCCCAAGGGGGGTTCTAAAGTTGATCTTGTGAGGAGTCCGGACAAACTAGTTCCTGAGGATTATTGGATAGCGAAAGTCGAGGGCGTTGATGCCTACAGGGGCATTTGGATTATGCTATGACGACGGTGTAACTTGATGTCACTACGATCTACTGTGGGGACCATAGCGAAAATCATGTGGAGGATGAGTGTCAACGGTCTACACTTGATTTTGCCGGAAAGGCAACGCAACATCGGTAGACTGCTATCTATGGTCAAGTGGAGAGGAGAAGTTTCATTCTTTTGGCAGCGAAATTCGATGGCGCTGATGCCTACAGTTATATGGGTTTTTGCTGTGATAGCTATGTAAACCCAGTTGTAGCTGCGATCTGTAGCGAGTTCCATGGTGTAATCGAGGGGCGCGGAGGCCTACAGTTATCTATGGATTTTGTCGGGACGACAACGTAACCATCGGGTTAACTACGACCATGGATGGGGGTGATGATTTCCAGAGCATTCTCACCAAAGATATTTCCTCAATTTCAAATTCTTTCAATATTTTCAATAAAATTATTTTTCAAGTATTTGCACTGGGTGTTGAAAACGAGTCTGCTAAGTACTTACAAATTTTCAGTCGTACGCCTGATCAACGTATGACCGAATTTCTGTGAGAACAAAGTTGGACTGTTTGAAACATCGAGTTATAAAAAGTATTTTTACAAAATTATTAGCAGTATTATAGATTTTAAAGTGTTTTAAAAATGATTAAAGGAAAATTTATCTGATTTTAAGCATTTTACATAAACTCTGGCTTCGTTCCTTTTCGGGGACGAAAAGATTCTAAGAGGGGAAGATTGTGATAACCCGAATTTTTGGACATCTGCTAATTTGAGATTAACAGGATTAGATTTGTTAAAATACTCATTTGTAGTTTGAACAAATGAATTCTTTTATACATTATTTAAAATAAGCTAAATTATTATTTTCAAACAAATTTAAATTGTTTAAATATATATGTGAGTTAATATTTGAAATTCAAAGAATAAATTTTTTAAAATAAATTGGATTTAAAAGTGTGTATATATATCTAGTATATTGTACAACTATTTATAAATGTATAATTGAAATTTTATATCATTTACTTTTAAAAAAAATTATATAGATAAATAAGAGATAATGTTTAAATATAAACACATAAGACATTAATTAAAGCAAATTGAAAATTTATAACATAAAGATATAAGGTTAAAACATACATGTGTAAAGTTATTATATGGATTTAAGAAAATTAATAAATACATAAAACAAATTAATTACATTACAATTACAAATGTAAGCAATCTATAAAACAATAATGACAAGTGTAAGCAAGCTTTAATATACAATTAACAAGTGTCTAAAACTTGTATATTCTTTTTAATAAGAAAGAAAAGGGTAAAACTAAATTATAATCCTCTTCATTATTCTCTATCATTTCTATATGCAGTCCATTTCTAAAAACAAAATAATGGAAAAAAAACTGTATAACCTGGAACTAGAATAAAATCTGAAATTGAAAATCCTCTAATACAAACAAGCAATTTAAGGAAATTTCATTTACATGCAAAGCTGGAAATCAACTACAGCAAGATGTATTTCAGCATGCAAATAAATTCAAGGCCTGGAAAAAAAAATACAATTCTATCCTCTGCATTTTCAATTTGTGAGTAAACTTAACCTAAAACTGTTTAAATCTATTGATTATGAATGGTTGATGTGTTAGTTAGTTGCACAAATGCAAATGTGTTTGCATGATGGTTTATTATGTATGAATGTATGTATATCTATCTATGTTTGGATGCATGTCTGTGTTTTCAAACTTTAGCCTCTGTTTGAATATTCAGGTTTTAAAACCTGATTTAAAAAAAACACAAATCTTTCACCTAAACAGAATCTAGGCTTTGATCTCTAAGTATAGGTGTTTTGTATCAGTATAACAGTATAAAAAAAATATAGATTCAAGATAAATGAATAAGTAAGGCCTGACCTCTACTCTAGCAATTGTAGGTGAGTAACAATTTTTCTAAAATTTAAGTATATAAATTTGGTTGCCTGATTAAAATCTGAAATAAGTATGCTTGTTAGATATGCATTGTCCTGTATATATGTAAATGGACATATAAATGTTTGTGCATCAGAGATCTCTCTGTCTTTAGTTTCCACGGTCTAGTCTATTTCAAAATTCATTTTCTATTATCAAATCTCTGATAGGATTTGGTATTTAAACAATATTCGTTTGTTTGCTTATAAAGTAAAATTTAAAACTTATTTAAATTGAAATCAGTTTGTATTGACTCTGGAAATTCTAAAGAATAAAAATGCTTAAGCTAAGTCAAAATTCAAATTTAGTAATTTATGGATTCAAGGTTATAAATCAAATCCCTAAACAAAATCATGATTTTTAAAAACAAAATCATAATTTCAAGAATTCAAAGCAGAGAGCAGTTCAGGGTTGTTTGAAATTTGCATTTTGGGTTGCCTCTGTAAATCCAAATGATCGGAGAGGCCAGGATTTCCAGTGATGATAGTGGAGGGATCGTAGTTGATAGGAAAATTATCTGGTGATAGTACATTTTGGTATGGAGGCGGTGGTTGGAGTTTTGAGTCTGGAACCCTAGTTTTATTTAGGTTTGAAATTTTGATCTTCTCGTCTACTCTGAGTGATCGAGTGCTAAAGTTTGTGGAGGATGATAGCTTGGACGTGGACGAAGACATGGCTGGAGTTTTCGACCTTCTGGAGGTCGGAATTTTGCAAGCAAGGTGATGACAGGTTTTGGGATGTGATGTCCGTGTATTTCCAGGTTTTGAGTTAAGCGCACTCGAATTCGAATTCGAGTTAGTGGTCACGATCCGATGATCGTGATGGGTTGCGGCATTGTTCGTTGATGTGGTGACGCTGCCGGTGATGACCTGAGAGGGTTGAAGCCACCGTGCACATGCACGGTGCAGTGATTGTGCCATGTAGAGTTTTGAGTGCTGCAGTGTTTTGGGCTTGAGAAACTCTCGAGTAATTCTAGTTTTTACTCGAAGTACTGAATAGTTTAGCTCGAAGCAATATTTGGCTGGCTCGGGTTTAGTAGTGGTAACAGGTTTTAAACTGGAACCTGTATTGTTTTGTTGCATAATTTTTCTAAAACTGGAATTTTAAAAATGTTAAGCAAAGAAGTATGGGCATGGGTAAAGAGATTTGTGTTACAGGTTTTAAAGTATAACCTGTCTGTTTAAGAAATTTAAAAATGAAATTAGAAAGAAAAATTGAGTTTAAAATGAAAGTAAAAGTTTTAAACAAGTTTTTAAATCCAAGTTAAGTCTGGAATCCAAATTTAAGTTTAAATCTCAGTTTTAAAATAAATTCAAGTTTTTTTAAAAAACTTGAATTTGTGAAACTACTTTAAAAGTATTAAGTAGTTTGAATTTTAAAATAAAGTTTAAAAAGGTAAGTAAGTTAGTTTTAAAATTTGAAGATTAATCTGAAATTAAATTTTAAATAAGTATTTCAGTTTGGAAATGTAGGAAAGTTTTAAAATTTAAAAATGATTTAATTATTTGAAATACTTAAAGGGAAATTCAAATTGATTTGAATTTAAATATGAGTTTGGTTTTAGACCCTTTAAAACTTCTTTATTAGGTGAATATTTCTTTAACTTGTGAAATGAAGGGTTTGGAAATGAGTTTTAAAAACTTCGTTAAAGATAATTTGAATTCATTTTAAATCTTATATTTAAATGAAATTTGAAAGAAATTTTAAATGAATTATTTTAATACTTTGATTATTAACAAAGTTTGACCTTTAAGTAAATTAGAATTTAAAGATTTGTAATTCATTAAATTTATAAGTAAATTTAATGGATAGTTAATTTATTTGATTAATTAATCGTTTGGATTAATTAAATAAGTAATTAAAGTTTTAACCTAATTAATTAATGGTTAATACTAATTAATTAGGAATAATTAATTTGTAATTAACGATTATTAATTATATTTTAATTAATGATTAAGAATTAATTAATCAAGTAATTTGGAATTAATTAAGTTATAGTTAACACTTAATTAATTTAATAATTAAAGATTAGTTAATAGATAATTAAAGATTAATTAGTTTATAATTAATGCTGATTGATGGAAGTTAATCACTTAAGAAAAGTGATTAAAGAATTAATTCTTAATGTAGTTAATGGAGTTTAATGTGATTGGTTTAAATTAATTAATTAAGTTTAATTAATATCTCTGGATGATATGATAATTACTTAATGTAATTGATGAAGTATAATTACATAGTGAAGTTATTAATGATAATTACTGGATGTAATTGGTGGAAGATGGTTTAATTGTGGAAGTAATTTGGATTAAATTACTTTATAATTAATCAAAGAATTAATTAAAGGAATAAATTAAGGAGTAATTAATTTGATAAGTAATTAAGGGTAGTTAAATACTAGGTGATAAATTGTGTTGATGTGGATATCTATTGTTGACGAATTACTGTGACATCCTATATTTAAAATTGAATTGTACTTAACTTGAATAAGTTAAGTTAAGATAATATTGGTTTTGACGAGACCGGAGTCGGGTATTAATAAATACCCGAAACCACTTCAATTCTTGACAAATTGATAGGTGGAATCAATAAACGGTAATGGAAGGATTTAAGTATATTGGACCATTTAATCTAAGTCTTTGGTACTTAGAAATTGATGTGTGATATAAGTGGAGTCTAACGACTTGTGAAGTTATAATTTGATACAAGTTACCCGGGTTTATTTAAGTTGTATGCTTTTGTATTCTGTGATTAGATGAGTTTACTCACGCTGGTTTCCAGCCTGACCCGGGTGTTGCTTTGATGTAATGCTCGGGTCAGACCGAGTATTACAGATTTTCAGGTAAGGACGTTCTAGAGCTCAGAAGGCGAGCTGGATGGCAGAAACGTATGAGGTGTTTTGATATAATTATCTAGGACAAGTTAGTTTTAATAGTCTGGTATTTGTGTAATAATGTAACTCTGATGTATAAAGATATAAGTGTAATGATATAGTTCTTTTTGTAAAACCATTATTTATGTGATATTATATTTTATCCGCTGCGAATGTGAGATTGTGTGTTTCTTTTCTGTTTTTCTTCTATCTCTTTCTTCTTTCTTTAACTATCTGGAAATTTCGGAATCGAAATTTCCGGGTCGTTACAATATTTTTGTTTTCCATCTCTTATTTATTTACTCCCATCGACATACCCAATTCCAGTATAAAACTATCTACGATGGTTCATAATAGTTTAGGACAATATATATATAATAATAACATAGATAAACTGAATGCGGAACACAGATAATATCAAATCTCATATATATATAACTGAAGTCAGTTACAATACAATACATATGATACAACTACAACTGTCAACACAGGATGTTACATATACAAGTACATTAATATAATTAATATACGTGAATACACATCATCCTATACTATGACAACAACTACTCCAAAAGATATAAAGAGACTTCATAGCTCTAGCAGCAACCCAAAGCAAGATATTTACAACCTGTAATAAATCGGTCTGACCCGGGTATTGAATTCAAAAGAAAATAGTACACGGGTCAGTCTAATTCAAACTCAGTTATTAATGCACGAAAGCAATAATAATTAAATAATAAATAGACGACAGTCACAAATAATCTCGTCTATCCTGAGACTACCAGACTTCTCCCCCACAAAAAGTCGTATCATCTTTAAGAAAGAAAGGGATAGAAAAGAGAAAACGAAGAAGAGAAAGAAGAAACAACACAAGAATCTCAATAGCGGAACGAATAAATTATATTAATAACATAAGTATTACATAGTATACAACAATTATCAGAGTTACACAGATATACAACACATACTAGACAGTTATAAACACCTGTCTAGTAATTACAACTCAATATACAATACAGATAAACACTTAGAGATACCAACACAGCGGAAAACTATATATCTACACGCAGAAGCCTCCTGCTCCATTTGCTCCTCTACAATTCGTCAAAGCTAACCTGAATCCCTTGGCTACTCGTAAAAATTTGAGTACCCAAGAGTTAAAAGAAAAACAGAAATAACTCCGGGTAAGACATGGGTCTGGTGTGAGTAACAGGTTAAAGTTGCTTAACTTTTGAAAAACCTTTGAAAGAAAGGGTATCACGTAAGACTTCCCACACATAAACATGGAAAAGTTTTTACCTTACGCTAACCAAAACATTTGATAGGAAATCCAGTGATATTATAATAGTGTCTACGGTTTTCAAGTAAAATACAGAAATAGCTGGAATGCTTAAATCTCACGTTCCAACATAGTTGGGCACAACTAATACGTACGGCACTTATTGGATTTGGATTACATCAATGGCAAGGCTACTGGGGTACCGCCCGTCACAGTACGTGGCCTAGATCACCGTATCGAGGAGTACGCCCGCTCCCCTGCAACACAAAGCTGGAACCATTCCTTACTGAATAGTTCCGAACAAGATCACCCCGCAGTTGTGATCAGCAACCGCACCACTAAGCCAAAATAAAGGGACATCTAGACAGGGGTAAATTTCATCCTACTTAGGCATGACCCACTTAGCCTTGCAGCACCTCCCCTGTTTTAGCCATTCCCGGTTGATGAGGCTTGAGGCTACGATTACCTTTATAAGACATATCACTTAGAATGCTCATCGTCCACCTGAAAATGTTCTGAAAGCATTCAATCCATTCAAGTTTGTTCCGGGTTCGAACGAAACCGAAGGCATTATCTCGTTACACTCATATTGGAATCACCCTCAGAGTTAACGACGGTAACCCTTGCACTCTGAATCTTCATCTTCACTTCAGATTTACGACCTAACGTTACTTTGGATTGATGTGGTTTTCGAATATCCAAATATGGAAACCCGATCTGGGTCTCATCGAAATCCAAAACGTGTCTTTTAAGGCCAAGTTGTTTTAGAGTTTAAAACAATTCAACTCATTATCTATATACACACAGATAGATAATTCACAACATTATAATGGATAATCAACATTATCATCACAACAGATAATCCATATCATTATAAACAAATAATCCATATCTTCATCACAATGCAACCAATGCATCCATATCACACAACATTACTCATCTCATAGCTGAGATTACAAACCATACAAGGAAACCAATACCAATCATGAAACATAAGCAATGATTTAATGATCACACCATTTATAATTAATTTAAAGTGAATTAAATTAATTACTTCCATTTCTAATTAATTTAATATGAATTAAATTAATTACTTCATCATTATAATCTTGCTTAACTTAACCATTAATTGATTACAAATCAATTAAATAATCACCATCTCATTATTTTATTCAATTAATCATTACTGATTAATAATTCCCTAATTACAATAAGTAATTAGCTTTTAAAGTAATTACACAAGTTAATTATACTTAACACTTTACAAAAAATTAACTTGTAATTGCTTAATCAATTAATTAACTAAAGTTAATTACATTAATCCTTTATCGATTAATTACTTCACTTATTGATTATTCCTTAATTAATCAATTTTAAATTTCATCATTAATTTTATTAATTAATGATTTCTAATTACATTTTAAATTAATATCACTAAATAAATTAATTACATCAAGTAATTAATCTTTAATTAAACCACACATATATTAATCGCCCTTGATTAATAACAATTCAGTAATTAACTACACTTAATTACTCGTTAATAAATTAATTATTCCTTAATTAATTATCACAATTAATCCCTTGACTAATTTCAGGTAATTAAATCCAAATTACTTTCATAAACAAACATCTTTAATTACATCCAGTAATTATCAATTAATTACTTTCCTAAGAAATTATAATCTCATTAATTACATAAAGTAATTATTAATCAATCCTAAAGTGTTTAAATTAATTAAACTTAATTAATTAATATAAACTAATCACATTAAACCAATTAATTACATTAAGTAATTAATTCATTAATTACTTCCATTAAGTAATTAAACATAAATAATTTACAAATGATTATTATTAATTAATTAATCTAATTAATTATTAAAAATTAATCACATTAATTAATTGTAAAATAATCTTAAGTTAATGACCTTCATTACCATTTCTTAATTACATTATGAAGAAATTAACTCAGATTAATCATTATTAATCAATATTAATTAACAATTAATAAATTCCTAATTATTAAATTAATTAAGTGTTAGTTAAAATCTTAAGTAATCCTTAATCACTTGATTAATAAATCTTAATCATTAATTAAAATTTAATTAACAATCCTTAATTATAGATTAATTAACCTTAATTAATTAATCTCAAGTCTTAATTAATCCAATTAAAAATTCTAAATTATTTAATTAATTATTCTATCATTATTTAATTATATAATTAATTACCTATTTAAATTAACTTAATAATTTAAATGAACACAAATCACTAAAATTTTATTTATCTTTTAGATAAACATTCCTAACTTAATTAAGCATTTAAAACAAATTTGTTTCAAATTTACTTTAAATTCCATTTAAACTTCATTTTAAAATTTGAGATTTTAAAATGAATACATATTTTAACTTAAACAAGATTTTAAAAACAATTCAAAACCTTTATTTCATATGTTAAAAGAAACATCTACTTTATAAATAAGTTTAAAAGAAATTAAATCCTAATTTAATTTAAATTCAAATCAATTTTTTTAAATTACTTTTAAATTTCAAAACTGAAATACAGCCTGAACCTTAATCACAGATTTAAACTTAAATTCTTGAAAGCATACTTACATAAATCTTCCAAATCATTTAACCTTTCAATGTAATTAGATGATTTAAATTTACACTTATTGTATTTTAAAAACTGAAGTTCAAATTTAATTACAGATTTAAAAACCTAGATTTAATCTCATTTTAAATTTCTATTTTAAAATTTTAAACTTCCAACTCAAACCCAAAGCACACATATGCTTTTACACTTATGAGTTTTAGAATCAAATTTAAATTTTAAAAACATAAATATTTTCAAATTTCAGATTTGAACCAGTTTGAATCATATTCAGTTTCAGATTTCAAAACTCAGTTTAAATTCAATTTGCCTTTTGTACTTTCTTTTAATTTTTTAAAAAAACAGTAACAGGTTTCCTGTTTTTATTTTAAAACCAAAATAAAATTTTAAAAATTAAAATTATTTCAAAACCCAAGATTTAAACTATTGAGTTCATATTTAAATTTCAGGTCTAAAACTTAGTTTAGATTTTAGTTTGCATTTTAAACTTTTACTTCAAATTTTAAATACAGAAACTGGTTTCTGTTGTCACTTGAAAAACCTGAAACAAAGCAAATGCTCGAGCAACCCCTATAAAAACTTCGAGTCATATTCCTATCAACTTCGAGTTAAAACTCGAAATTCCCGAGGCTACTAAAACCTGCAACACAATAACACCATTACACCCATCAATGCACCGTGCACCTGTACACCTTCTCTGGCCACCGCTGGCCAACTCCGCAACCATTCCACAGTCATTGATCAACCCCTCAGGCCAACCGAACGACAACTTGATAGATCAATGATCGAAATCACAATCGAGTTAAAAACCACAAACCTGTAACAACACAATGACCCACCCTTCAACCTGTCAACGCCTCGTTGACGCGACTCCGGCCACCATCATCATCGAAACTCCGGCGACGACTTCGTCAATCCATTAACCTCAAATCTCTAAAACCCCCAACCACTCTAACAAGTAAACTTGCCGGAATGATCAAATTTTCCATCCATACTGAAAATAGGGTTTAAAACTACAAAACCCGATTACAAACTCAAAATCAAAATTTCACCTCAATCCAATAATTTTCCCACTATCTCTGTTAATTTCTCCTCCTCCAGGATCAATCTCATCATCTTGAACCACTTGTGGCAACAGAGGTGACCAAAAACTCCATTTACAGTAAGACTAGAACTGCACTTTGGTTTTAACTTTAAAAATTGTAATTTTACATTTAAAAATCATAATTCTTCATGATGTTTTGAGTCCTAATCCTGAAACATTGATTTATAATGTTTATATTTTCACTTATACAATTCTATTGCTCTGTATTAATACTTCGAGGCAATACAAGTAATACCCAACTTGAATAAATTTTTAAACTCTATTTTTATATCCTAACAAACAAGTTTGTATTGAAGTATAAATATTTACAAGGATTATTATAAGATGGAAAATGGATTTTAATAAAATCCATACTGCAAAAACTAGATACTGACAAAAGCTTATACACAGCATATTTATTCATACCTATCACATATTAATTTACAGAAATGCATTGTAATTACACAAAAATTATTTAAAATTTAAAAACATGAATATGCATCAGGTTTTAAAAAATACTTAATCTTTTTAAATTTAGAAAGTTACTCGCCAAAAAATTGATGAGAAGAGCACTTGTTTTAGAAAAACTTGAATCTGAAAGGTGCTTGAATTTGAATGCTTTAAAACTTGCTTCTTGTCACCAGATCTTACATGCAGTCTTCCTTGATTTATTTGTTGCATGCAGGTAAACTTTCCTTGTTTTGAATGAATTAAATGCAGGTATTTTAGCTTGCAGTTTCATTCCAGATTTAAAGAAATGCAGGTTTGTCTTGTGATTGAAATGTAGGTTTCCTTGCTTTTGATAATGAGTTGCAGGAAAGATTACAGGGTTTATGCTATGCATTTGAACATGTTTCTTTGAATGAGGATCAGACATTGATATGCATTTGAATAAGGGTTTGATTTTTTTGCAGATTTGTTTTTAAGGTGGAAAGTTACAATTGAAAAACAATTTCTTTGTTAAGAAATAAAGATGAGAAAAAGAAGAAATGGGAAAATGTAGGTATTTATATAACCTCTTTATGATTCATTTTTAAAAACAAAGAAAAATTAAATTAATCATGACACGTGGCTTAAATGTTAACACTTGTTAACTTTCCTATTTAATTACGCAGCACATGTTAACTATGTTTCTAAGAGACTTACGTTTGTCCTTTAAGTGATAAGTATTTTTAAATTAAGGTTAATGATTGTTTAAACTTAGTTAATTAGTTTTTAATACTTTTTATGTTTAGATAAATAATTAGAGAAATAAACCAATTATAGTTATAAATAAAAACAATATACAATTTAATCATTTAAATAATATTTTTAACCATTTTAAATAAATTTATGAAAGAGGTTATAACTTATTTGTTGTTTAAATGAATGCATGTTTCATATTTTAAATTGTATTTTAAATTTCATATTAAATTTATAAATCAAATTTAATAAATCAATAATTTAAAAAGAAATAAAACAAACATTTTTATAACTTACTTTAATATACAAACTTAAGTCAAAATATATTTTAAACAAATAAAACATTTGTCTAATATATTTAAAATCATATGGTTATTTTATTAAATAGTTTTGAAAAGCTTAATTCAGAAATAAATCAAAATTTCCTAATTTCAAAATATTATAAATTAGAAAATTTGCTTTATCAGTTAAATTTAAAAACCAAACTTATCTATTTAAAATATATATAAATATATATACTTATTATAAATAGAAAACAGTTTTATTAGCTTATTAAAAATAAATTCTCTAATTAATCATTTAAATAAAGAAGATTATAGAATCAATCCAATTTATTAAAAAAATTATCAAATTAATTTGAATTTTAAACACAGATTATTAAATTTATATTGCCATAAATTTCGAGATATTACAATCCTTCCCCCTTAAAAGAATTTCGTCCCCGAAATTTAAAACAAAAGTAATTTAATAATCTTATTAAAGATTTTATTTTAAAACACAGCATATGTTAATCATATGCTAACAACCAAAGCGATCAATTCACACAATCAGAACAAATCAAATTATCCTGAAAAATTCTGGATAGAACTTCCACAAGTTTCCCCGGTATAAATATCGGGATACTCGCTCTATAGAATTCAAACAAGCAATACTACTAAGCTATAGAGCCCCTATTCATCTATATCTACAACTCTAAACAAGATATCAGACTACAGACGAGTTTGACTCCACAACCAAACCTCCTGAACTGCTGTTCTACAACCAAAAATATCAAATACGTACTCCCTCAGAGATACAGATGAAACACCCTGAATTCCAGTTATCCAAACTGGAAATTCAACTCTTGAAAACTAAACACTTATCTTCCTAGAACACGGAAGAAATCCAAAACATCTCAGAGCTAACTCCTTAGACTTACCAAAACTTATAGCTCCTTAGATTGGAGAAAAACTTATCCCAAACCAAATTTCCGACTCCGGAATCCAAATTTCTTTGTCTCTTAACATCAAAATTCTTCGGACGATCCTGGACTACCAACATCCTTCCTGGTCAGCTCAACCTTAGCTGATTCCATTAGAAACAAACTGGATCAAAACAATCCAATATTCTCCTCAAGATCACTCCAAAACCAAGAACACAAACTCTACTCCTCAACAACAGAGGACAAAACAAACTTCTCCTTATCCGGAAAAAGACAAAACAGATGCACCCTCAAACTGCTTCCGCTGCATAACTCTGATCCGAAGTAGAAGAAAATACTGATGAAGAGCACGAGCACAGATTAAACACCCAGCACAGAACCATGGTTCCACATATCCATAAAAGAAAGCTCAGAAGTTTCTACGAAACCTGAGTTGCTTCACCAAACTCCTATCTCAAGGAACCATAATTCTACTAAACTTGTGACGACCCAGAATTTTGGCCACATTATTTTAATAAATATTAAATTCAATCAAATAAAATGTAATACATATGGATGATAATGTTTGAGGATAACATCTATTAATTTAAAATTTAGGTATAAATATTTTGTAAAGCATCTGAATATTATTTAAAGAGTGATAATTAAGATATAAATTTAATAACTTAAACCTATGTATCTTATCAATTTAAAAACTGAAGTTTTAAAACAAACTATGGTTATATATATATATATAAATATAAATATATAACATAAGAGGACTACGAAATTAATAAAACTAAATAATGATTAAGCAATTAGATGTTGATAGTTTAACGTTAGAAAGAAATAAGAATGAGTATTTACATTGGAAATGAATAATATCTCAAATAAATTTACGGTTAAGTGAAAATATGAATGAACAGAAGTTCATTCTAGGACAGTATATGTATATTGTTAAGAGACATGAAGACAAAAGAAATAATATAAATGAACGCATGAGTATATAATGTAAATATCTTTGGACATGAATTGCCTTGTAAACATGAAACAAGACAAGCATTATTAATGCAACACAAATTAGTATCATATCAGCCTCCAAATGAACAAATCTCTCTGACCAAAATAAAATAAAATCTTTGTACCAAATATATGTATCAGCTAATATTAATTATACATGAAGACACATATTTTAAATGCTAGCACAACCTTTTGTCAATTTGAATTTGCAAGAAAATCTTTCAGCCTCCATATACAAAGTTTTGTCTGGTCAAAACAGGTTGAGACCTGTACTAGAACCCACCATTTTGTTCAAAGCTGTATCTATATATTCATCATTCTATTTGTGCCCGTTCATAACTTAGTAAAACTGAGGTAAGGAAAAAATAAAATGTTCTCTTTACAAAACTTAAACAACGTCTCAACTAAATAAACAAAAAGATCAAAAGGGGTTTAAGCAAACAGCTTTTCAAACTTCTGAAAGTATGCTCTGTTCAAATTTGTTGACAGGTGAGTATATCCACATCCTTTAATACTGGATCTGAGGCATAATCTCAAGTAGTATTGTGTGAATAAGGCTTGTTTGTATAAATTCCTATGTTGATAGAGGTAAGTGTATACTTGTTTATTTAAGTGTACAGATAAGCCTCTGTTAACTACAGATTCAAGCTTAAAACCAAATAAAAAATCAAATTCTCTTCGTATACGTAGTTTTAAGTTATGATCTGTAAAGGAATGATGTTTGTAATAACTTGAGGATATTTTTAAAAATAATTTTGTGTGTTAATAACAAACAGTTATCTGGCAATGTGAAATTACAGTAGGATTTCCATATATATCAGAATCTCGACCCTAATAAATTGTTGTTTCAAGAATATAACTTGTTTTGTCATCAAAAACTAGGAATTTTTAAAGTGAAATCATGAATTTTAAAATTGTAAATCAAATGAAATTGTAAGTTGACTGTGTAATGGGTTTTCGTCATTCTCTGTTGATCGGAGAAATTAGGGGTCGCGTGTTCTATGGTGGAGCAAGTTTAGAGTCTTGTGATTTTGGGAAAAATGGTTAGAAAAATTCATGAACGTCGTGGTGGCCGTGAAATGGAGAAGTAGGGTTTTTCATGGCTATGGGTGTCGTCGAACTTCAGATGGCAATTGTGCTGTCGAGGGGAGACCGGAGTTGATCAGGAGGGGTTTTGGATGTGTGGCAAGATGTGGCATAGCAATGATGGGAATGGCGAGGTGACCCGAGGCCTAGATCATCAGAGGTTGTCTATTTTTCTGGTGGTGGTCGCTTCCACGCTGAGTAGTTTTGGTATCGAATTCAATCCTCGATCGATTCGAGGTAGTTGGGTGTTCGAGTGTTGATGTCGTGGTCCTAGGTGACGTGTTGAGACCAGAATCGAGGGTCGGCGAATCGTGGTTGGTTGTGTACGTGCACTGTGCACGTGTGCATTCTGGGGAAGAATTCTTTTGGGAAGAAGATGGTTCCCTCGATTTCGAATGTGAGATGTTAGCTGCGCGTATTTGAAGAAAGTGATGAGGGGAACTCGGTCGTGTCAAGTGAATGCTGAACCTGTTGCGCTTCTGATGTTAATAGTATAATTTAAGTTTTAAGAATTCACTTAGTCATTTTTATATAAAGTGGATTTAAGAGTTTGATTTATTAATTTGAATTATTTATTTAACTTAGAAAGTTAATTCTTTAAGTTTACTTAATTTATGGTGTAATTAAGTTAAATAATTAAGAGTTGAATTATTTACTAGTAATTAAATAATGATTAATTGATCGTTAACTTTGAGATACTCATTTAGTCTATGTAATTGAAGATAATCTCCTAATGTAATTGACTAAGTATATTCTTAGTGAAGTAATTTAATAGATACTTGCTGAATGTTATAAAGATTAAGTCCTTTAGGTAAGTAATTAATGGAAAACTAATTAAGAAGAAATTTGATATATGGAAATAATTAAGGTTTAATTATTTTTGAGTAATTAATAAGGAAGATAATCACTTTGAGGAAGTGATAAAGGATTTAATTACTTGTCGTAATAACTTAAATTAATTTATTAATTAAGGAATTAGTTAATGATGGCAATAATTTAAATATACTTAATTAAAGGAATTAATTAAAGATCAATGAAATTAATTATGGTTAATTAATTACCATGTAAGTTAGTTAATTTCCTAACGTAAATTAAGGAAAATTAAAGGTTGATTAATTAATGGATTTATAATTAATCAATGTCAAGTAAGTGGGATTTAAAGGGGATGAAAGTAATTAATTTAGTATGTTAGTATGGTATGGCTAACCAACCTTGTATAGACGATTTAATTGAAAACCTTGAATTCGCTGTTATCCCTAATACGTGATTCGTAATGCTACGTAATATGATATTTTTAAACCATGATGGTATGGTTATCTATTGATGACGAATTAATGTGACACTGTATTTAAAGTTGAATTGTATTTAAATGGGTAACTTGGGTATAGTTAACATTGGATTCAAGGAGACCAGAGTCGGGTATTGGAAATACCCGAAACCACTATGAATTCTTATAGATTGATATGTGAATTCTATGAGCTGAATGAAGTGATGTTAGGGGATTGGACCTTCTAAATCTGAACCATGATACTTAGAAATGGATGTGTAGAATAAGTGATGTTAAAATAGATTGTGGCTTTGTATAAGTACCCGGGTTTCATATAAGTCATATGATTTGGTATTACATGTTAGTTGGGTTACTCACGTTGGTTTCCAGCCTGACCCGGGTGTTACTTTGGTGTAATGCTCGGGTCAGACCGAGTATTACAGATTTTCAGGTAGATACGTTCTGGAGCTCAGGAGGTGAGCTGGAGGGCGAGATCGTATAGAGTATTTCCGCTGTATTTATATTATTGTTAATCTGAGTCATGATAATTGTAAATATTCAGTGACTGTATATCATGTGCAACTCTGATGTATATTAAATGTAACCGACAGATATAAAATTCTTTTGTACACTATTATTATTTATTATATTTTATCCGTTGCGATTGTGAGATGTTTGGTGTTTCTGTTCTTCTTCTATCTCTTTCTTCTTTTTCATAACTATCTGGAATTTTTGAGTTGGAAAATTTCGGGTCGTTACATTTGGTATCAGAGCTGAAGGTTAAGCGAGAACCTTGGCTCTGGTGGGGATTTCTCATTAAATAGAGTCAGTGGTACTCTAGAATGAGTTGAGTGCATATTTATATGAGCGCGTATTTGTTATTTTCTTATATAAAGGTTTTAAATGATTTTATATAAAAATATATTGTGATATATAAAGTAATATTTCATTCTAATAAATATTAAGGTGATTGGTTGTTAAATTATTGAAATTAAAATTAAGAAGTAATATAATACAACCAAACTAAAGTCTAGAATTGGAATTAAATTAAGTAAAAATAAAAATACAACCAAATTAAAATTTTAATGGGTTGAAAATGAAATTCTAAATTTGGTCCTAGAATTTGAAAATTTTGTTTCAAAGAAAAAAAAAAGTAAATAAAGTATTAATTGGATAATTGGGACTTGTTACAAACAATGGGTTGTTTGAAAATTTATTTGAATTTAAAACCAAAGGTGGTTTAAAATTGTAAAACATGGCTTTTGATCTTTCCCTGAAATGTGATATAAAAACCCAAAGTGATGTAAGTTTTGAACTTATAAAAGGGAAAGAATTTGAAGTTTGAAGTGGGAATTCAATGTGAGAATGAGGTTGACTGGATTAAATTGAATTTAACTTGGGAGAAGTTAAATAAGTTTGAATGAACAACTTGGATTGAAGATTTTAAGATGAAATTGGAATTTAACTTGGAAAGTTAAATGGTTGATTTGAATTGGAATTTGTGTAATCTCAAACGGGTTTGAGATTTAAAAATTGAAATGGATGGACGTTTTAAAATAAATTGGATGATATCATCCTATTGTTAATAAAAATCTTTAAATTGAGAATGGTAGTGTATAAATAAAATAAATTTGAATAATTGAATTGTAATATAAACTTGTTTAAGAACTGGCTTCAAACTGAAAGATAAAGATTGAATAATAAATTAAATTTTGAAACAAATAAAATTGTATTGAACCTTGAAATACGTAAGTAAAATGGAATTTGGAGAATTGAATTCAGAAATTAAATTGGTTAAAAACTTTAAATAAAGGTTGATTTGGTTTAAAGAGTTAAACCAACCTTTGAGAATTCAACTCAAATTTATATAATTTGAGGTGGGTTAAAGCTGAAACTTAGATTTCATTTGTACCAATTGAATTGAGTTTGAATTAATTGGATTGGTAATGAAGATGTATAAGTTTAAAATTTAAATGGGAAATTGGATTGGAGTAAATTGAAGTGATTTAGATTCTGAAATTAAATAGATAATAATTCAAATTGATTGGGATAATGGGAAATTATAATTAAAATTTGATAAGATTAAAATCAACTAGAATTTGATTTAAATTTGGGAAGGAATCAAGATCGATTCAACTTGAATTGGGAATTAATCAAGTCCAATGGAATTTGGAGTTATTTGAATTGGAATTGGGTCAATTTAAATGGAGATTTAAATTGAATTGTTGAGGAAGTGAAGAGTTGGCTCTTGGCTATTTTCAATATAAATTGTTTTGATATAAACTTATTTTTTTTAAGTTATTAAATATATACAACCGTTCTTTCTTAAAGCCAAATTATTTTATATACTTGTTTTACGATTATTTTTGAAGCTATTTAACCATTTTTCAACTATGTTCTAAACTAATTACTATTTTTCAACTATGTTACAAATTAATTACTATTTTACAACTATTTTACAATTATCTAAAATTCCTGAAATTATTTAACTATTTTCCAACTAACTTACTATTAGTTAACTAGTTTACAGCTATTTTGCAAACTAATAATTATTTTTCAGCTACTTATCTATTTTTAAAATTTTCAAGCTATTTTCTAAATATAAACTAGTCGGAGTTCAAACTGTTATTGGAAAAATACCCAACTGAGATGAGAATTGAAGTAATAATCCAAATGGGGATTAATGTAAAAGTGAATAAGGAATGTGAAATGGTTCTTTTGAACTGAAGAATATTTTGAGAAATATGAAATGAATAAAGATGGAAATTGGATATTTCTATGGTTTTTGAGAGTGTTTGGAGTATAAAAGGGTTTTATACAAGAAAGTAAGGATCCAAAGTTTTAAAAATTTATATATATATATATATATATAAATCTGAATATATATAAAGAATCTTATGAGGATTTTGGGAAAAGCTTTTGATTTTGGTAAAAATCAATATTGAGTTTTGGAAAGCCTATTTTGAGAATTATCGATTTTGGGATAATCGATTTTGTGTAAAGGAGCTTTGTATGATATCATACTAGGTGTATGATTTGAAGGTACTATATGTGTATAGTATAAAATATTTTGATGATGGCCCTGGGGAAAAAGGCGCTCCCTTGAAATGAACTTCTCAGGAGTGCCACTGGGTGGTGCTGCCTTGAGCCCAAGGGGGTTCTAAAGTTGATCCTGTGAGGAGTCCGGACAAAACTAGTTCCTGAGGATTATGAGTAATGTATACCATAGCGGAAGTCGTGTGTGCCGCGGAGAGCCAACAGTTTACGTTTGATTCTATATCGGTAGACTGCGACCTATGGTATAACATAGCGGAAGTCGTGTGTGCCGTTGAGAGCCAACAGTCTGCGTTTGAGTTTATCTCGATAGACTGCGACCTATGTAGGAGTGGAGAAGTTTCATTTCGTCAGCGAAAATCAAAGGCCGCTGAGAGCCTGCAGTTACATGGACTTTTGCTGCGATGGCAAGTAACCCTGGATGTGACTGTGATATGTTGTGTGGGTTCCATGGCGTAATCGAGAGTGCCGCGGAGAGCCTGCAGTTACATGGACTTTTGTTGCGACTGCAACGCAACCCTGGTATGTAACTGTGACCCTGGAATGGGGGTTGTGACAACCCACATATTTGTCGATTTTTTAATATTTAAATATTTTATTTAAATATTTTATCGATACTCAGAATTTAGTCCGAAAAGCTACTTTTTGCATACGGTCGAATTAGGACTCGGGACCACTCCCATTGAGTTTAAAATGCCGTTTGCGACCTTTTTGAGTATAAGCTTCGATATGTTTGGAGTAAGTTGATTTTTGCTACTTTTTACTTAGGGCTTTGGTTTGGGCTGAGCCCATTAACCCCACTTAACTCAGTTCGAACCCTCTCCACTTCATTCACTCCTTTTCTATTTTCCTAATACTCAAGCTTTTATGTTAATGCAGAGTGGAAGAGCAAATTAAAACTCCAAGCCCTAGTTTTCTTTTGCAAATCAAGCTCTAGCTCCAAACTAATAGAAGAACCCATTGGTAAGCTCTTTCTTCTTCTTCTCCAACTCATTCTCTCTTTGATTTCAGAAATTTCCTAAACCTAATTTAGGAAATGTTTCTCTTTTAAGCTTAGATTGAAGCTTCTTGAGTTGAATTTGAAGAGTGGTTGATTCTCCTTTGCTTTCAAGCTTCTTCTTCAATCGTTTGGGTTCAAAGGTGAGATTTTTATCTCACATCTATGCTTATATTTATCTTCGATTGTTAGGTATGAATTCCTAACACTTATTCGTGTGCAATTGCTTTTGGTTTGGATTGATTTGGTGAATATTCCAATTTTTTCGTGTTTTGGGTTCAGTCCTTTAAAAATCATAACTTTGATGTTTGAACATGTGTTTGGTGATGCATCGAGGAGCATATAGGGCCGGGTAGTTGATTGGCATAATCCCTTAGTGCCGTTGCTCGAGAGAATGCAATTTGGTCGAGGTTGGACCTCAATTGGATGGACTGGGAGGGGACTGCCAACAGGTCCGGTCGACCGAGCCCTGTAGCCGGCCGACCGACCTGCTGCCAAGTGCATAAGCACTTCCCTGTTTAAGGTTCGGTCGACCGAGTACAGGGTTCGGCCGACCGACCTACTTCCCGAGGAATTTTGAGAACAGGGTCCGGTCGACCGAGCTCTGTAGCCGGCCGACCGACCTGCTGCATTTTTGCCTATTTCGCCTAGTTGTTTGAATTTCCAACTTTAATCGATTCGTGTTGTTTCCTATGTGTTGTTATCATTTGTTATGACTTTGATGACTCCTTTTCAGGGATTTTTGAATATCCATTTTGATGGATTCTTTATCGGTTTCATTGGATTTTTATTCACATCTTCGTATGTGAATTTTAGTGATTGATTGTTCCTACAATCTTCTTCGTGATTTGTCACTTTAAAAATATAAAGGTTTCTATACTAGTAGTAAATATCAAAACTCTTTCTCCAAATGATTTCAACACTATTTTAGTACAAAGTTCGTTTCTTAAACCGTTTTCCAATCTATTAGTATATACAAGCCTTTACCTCACTCGTATGAGAAATCTAATTAAACGACTTAGTAAAACGAGTGGTATGAAACGCTTGCGTTTACTTCGTCGGTTAATTCTTGGACTTGTTCGATTGAATCCCTTGTGACAATTTTATAGTGGAGATCTACAGTTTGTTCGTAAATATTTAAGTTAAGCAAGTGGTTATGGGACATGAAGCTAAACTCATATATTTACTAGCTTAGTGTAATTGACACTTCTCGTTGATCATGACGATCATCTTTATGATTTAGACTAGCAATGTGCGATGTCTCTTTGTCTGCGAGGGAGACTAAACCCCGTTTTGTGGAGTTTCGACTCAAAATTGGTGGGGTAGCAACCCATGGTCTTCGGGCCGTTTGTGGAGCTTCGGCTCAATTTGTGATGGTTAACAACCATGGAATTAGCGTTCCGTTTGTGATACACGCGTTGGCGAGCTTTATGCTCCCGTTTGTGATAGGCCTCCCCCTCTTTGTGATTTCTGGATTTCTTGAGATGATTTCTAGAATTTGTGTTTCACCAATTTTCGTGATTTCCATCGATAAGCTTTATCGATATTTGTGCATTGGTGAATTTGTGCGTCATTGACTTTTGTGATTTCTGGATTTCGTGTGTTGAATTCTGGAATTTGTGTGTCATTGACTTTTGTGATTGACATTGATATTATCGTCAATATTTATGGTTTGGTGAACTAAATTAGGAGTATGACGTTTCTGTGATTCTTGTGTAGATTTTGTGACATTGAATAATCCTTTGATGATTTTCAACTGCTTATATATCACAGCTTGGCATTGTGATTATTATGCGTTTAGTCATATCTCTTATTCTATATCGCTTCATCTGATATTTATAGTTAGACTGATCCGTTTATTATTTTATTATTAAATAATACTCGGGTCAGACCGAGATGTTACAGGTGCTTCAGCTTGACTTCTCACCTGGGATTGATTTCTCTGACTTTTGGCAAACTACTTAGATTAGTAGTTTATTTTGTTGTACACACATGAGATATAGACTCATAGATGTATTCTTTTGTATAGCACGTGTTGCTATTCTTTTGTATTATTGTGGATCTTTTTGACCACTACACTGATATACACTTTCATGTGTTAGTTATATATTCATATCTTCTTTCGCCTTTGTGATATGAATTATCTGTGACTGATTTGTGTTATGCTTATTTCTATATTTGTTTCCGAAGATTATTATAGCCACTGTGTAGTAGCTTTGTGTTTGTATCGGTATGTCGGATTTCCTCTTGAAATAAAATGCATGTTATACTATCTGACATATCGGTGCTCGCGCAAAGCAATAACATGGATGGTCGCTCCTCAACAGCCTTATTCTTCGTGCTAGTTGACAGCATTACACCGTAGTGTTCTTGGCTAGCGTGGGTATAAAGGTGGGGCGTCACTGCTTGGTATCAGAGCCAAACTTCGGAACAATATGAAATATTATAACAAGGATCATCATCCTAAGTCCATCTTAGGAGTCGTGCTTTAGGATTAATTCGAGTCTTTGTACCGATTCATCCTATTTTCCCTATGATTCTTTGTTTATCATCAAGATTGCTTGATATTAAATTTGGTGAATAACCTTTTTCTTCTTCTTCTTTCTTTCTAAAGGAAGAGAAATGTCTAGACCAGAGCCGTGCCATCTAGCACTCCACCGCAGGATGGAGTTTTTATGACTACTCAACAGCTTCTTGATTTAGTGACAAATGCTCAAGCAGCTGGAGCTAACCCGGAACCTACTCACCCAAAGTCGGGATTTGCACGCTTGTGTAGCGATTACACTAATTTGGGTGGGGAGCCATTCAAAGGTTCCGAAACTATTATTGAAGTACAGGCTTGGCTAAGGTCATGCGATCGAATCTTTTCTCTCATGAATCTTATTGACCTTCACCGAGTTCAGGTGGCCTCTAGTATGCTCCGAGAAAGAGCATTGGACTGGTATGAGCTTCTTATTTCTGAGATTAATGAAGCGGATCTCCCCTGGGAGCAATTCCGAGAACGCTTCGAGTTGGAATTCGTACCAGAAGCTGAGAAGGTGACTTTGGCTCGACGATTTATAGACCTTGTTCAAGGTGAATCTTCCGTGGCAGATTATGTCATGTCTTTTGAATCTCTCTCCAAATATGGGGTTGAATACATCAACACCCCATTGAAGAGAAATCAGAGGTTCGTCTATGGCTTAAATAAAAATCTCAAGAAGCCATTACTTCTAAAATTAGAAGTTTCTTTCGACCAACTCATTGATATCGCTCTTCGTCTTGAAGAGGCGGATAGGGAGAATGATGTTGAAGTGGTGGGTTCCAAACCAAACTTCAACAACAAGAAGAGGCCAAACAAATTCAAAGGCCCTTATCCCAATAAGAAAGGTAAGAAAGCAACCTCTGTGGCAAAGACTTCTTCCTTTGGTCGTGGGGAATGCTATAATTGTGGTTCGAAGGACCATTGCGAACAAGTGCCCAAAGTCTCTCTCTTGTCGCTACTGCAAAGTTCCCGGTCATGTTATATCTTCATGCCCCAAGCTTCAGGGCAAGAAGGAGGGAAAGTTAAATGTCGCTCAAGCCCCTGGCAACACATCTCGTGGCCAAGGTATTTCTCATTCTATTCTGGATGGAATTATTTTATTTCGTGATTATCCTATTCGAGTTCTTTTTGATACGGGTACGTCCCATTCTTTTGTATCAAAAGAACTTGTTGATACTTTTTCTTTGGATGTTTTGTGTTTAATGACTTCTTTGAGAATTGCGAATCCGGTTGGTGGATCCGCAACAATTAGTTTATTGTGTAAAGATGTCGAAATTATTTTGTGTGATTTTCCTTTCCTAGCCGATTTGCATGTCATGCGTTATTTAGGCTTTGGAATGATTTTGGGAATGGATTGGCTTAATCGTTATGAAGCTCACATCCTATGTCCTGGGCGGACTATTTATCTTCGACATCCACTATCTGTTAATCTGGTTTCTGTTATTCTTAAAGATTCGGATTCCGCTTTGGTTGCATCTTTATATTCTTTAAACCCTCGTGATGACGATGATGATGATGAGGGTGATATTATTTCTCTTATTAACGTCGTTCGTGAATTTTCCGACATATTTGAGCCCGTTTTAGGATTACCACCTAAGCGAGCAATTGAGTTCAGAATTAATCTCATTCCTGGAGCTCAACCTATCACTCGCCCTCCTTATCGTATGTCCAATAAAGAAAACGAGGAGATGCGCAAACAATTATCTGAATTGGAGACGAAGCAATTTATTCGCTCTAGTTCCTCACCTTGGGGAGCTTCGGCTATTTTCGTGAAGAAATCTGATGGTACACTTAGGCTTTGCGTTGACTACCGCAAGGTTAATGATCTTACTATCAAAAATAAATATCCTTTACCTCGGATTGATGATCTATTCGATCAACTTACTGGTGCTAGAGTCTTTTCACAATTAGACTTAGCTACTGGATTCCATCAGCTTCGTATTGCAAAGGATAGCATTCCTTTGACATCGTTCCGTACTCGTTATGGATCTTATGAATGGCTTGTTATGCCATTTGGTCTAACGAATGCTCCGGCTTATTTCGTTGACCTTATGAATAGAGTTTTCAAAGACTTCCTCGACCGGTTTGTCCTCATCTTTATTGATGATATTCTTGTGTATTCAAAAACCGAGGAGGAGCATGAGAAGCATCTTCGGATTGTGTTGGAAACTCTTAGGAGTAATCGTTTGAAAGCAAAATTTTCTAAATGCCATTTTTGGCAATCTCGTGTGAAGTTTCTCGGTCGTATTATTTCCGAATCCGGAATTTCCATGGATCCTTCAAAGATTGAAGCGATTCAAGATTGGAAGAGACCGGAGAGTGTGACAGAGATTCGTAGTTTTCTTGGATTGGCGGGTTATTACTGGCGTTTTATCAAAGACTTTTCTAAGATTGCCGTGCCTCTCACTAGCTTAACGAGGAAAGGTGTTAAATACATTTGGTCGGACAAATGTGAAACGTCTTTTCAGAAATTAAAAGAACTTCTATCTGATGCTCCTATTCTTGTTATTCCCAAGGGGAATCAGGATTTCATTGTTTATACCGATGCCAGTCGCGTTGGTTTGGGTGCCGTTCTTATACAAAAAGAATGTGTTATTGCTTATGCTTCAAGGCAATTAAAGCCTGCCGAGACTAGATATGCCACTCATGATTTAGAACTCGCGGCTATTGTTTTCGCTCTTCGGGTTTGGCGTCATTATCTTTTAGGAGAGAAATTTGTTCTTTATACCGATCATAAGTCTTTGAAGTATTTATTCTCTCAAAAGGAACTTAATTTGAGTCAACAGTGTTGGCTCGAAGTTCTTGCACCGTATGATCTTGATATTCTTTATACTCCCGGTAAGGGTAATCGTGTCGCCGATGCTCTTAGCCGTAAACAACAAGCTGTTGTTTCTATGATGATATCCGAATGGAACGATCTCGAGATCTTATCCACTTGTGAGATTCGAGACCGCGTATCCGAGTTATGCTCATCATTTGTTTTATGTAGCCTTGAGGCTCATCCTTCTCTTTTAGACCGCATTCTTGAAGCTCAAAGGCTAGATCCCGAATTGGCGCTTCTTGGCCAAAATATTAAGGATAAGATTGATATTGAAGGTTTGAAGGACTTTGATATCGATTCTTGTGGCGGCATTCTGAAATTTGGTAGACTTATCGTGCCAAATATTAGTGATCTTCATAAAGATATTTTAGAAGATTCACATCGTTCTAAATTTACCATTCATCCCGGTAGTAGTAAAATGTACGCGGATATGAAGCGACTTTATTATTGGAAGGGAATGAAACTTGACATCGCTAACTTCGTTAAGCGTTGCATGACTTGCCAACTCATTAAGGCCGAACATCAAAGGCCCGGTGGGTTATTGCAACCTTTAGAAATTCTAATTTGGAAGTGGGACCAAATTTCCATGGATTTTATAGATGGTCTTTCCCGTTCTTGTTCGGGTCATGATATCTTATGGGTGATTGTTGATAGGCTTACTAAATCTGCCCATTTTATTCCCGTTCGGTCTAACCGAACCGTTCCTCTTTTGGCCAAGCTCTTTATCAAAGAGATTGTTAAATTGCATGGGGTTCCTACTTCTATTGTTAGCGATCGTGATCCATTGTTTACTAGTGGATTTTGGAAGAGTCTTCAAAAAGCTTTGGGAACGAAGCTTAATTTTAGCACCGCTTATCATCCTCAGTCCGATGGACAAACTGAGCGTGTGAATCAAACTCTTGAAGATCTTCTTCGTTCTTGTGTGCTTGATTTTGGTGGAAGTTGGGAAGATCATATTTCACTTGTTGAATTTTCCTATAATAATAGCTTCCAATATAGTATTGGTATGGCACCTTTCGAGGCACTCTATGGAAGGCCATGCCGATCTCCTTCTTGTTGGCTTGAGGCCGGTGAGAAGCTGGTTTTAGGTCCAGATTTTATTCGGGATTCCACAGAGAAAATTAACCTTATTCGAAATAGAATGAAAGAAGCCCAGAGTAGACAAAAATCCTATGCCGATAACCAAAGAAGGAAGTTAGAATTTTCTGTGGGAGATCTTATGTTCATTCGTGTTTCACCTATGAAAGGTGTTGTACGTTTCAGTCGACCGGGAAAATTAGCGCCTCGATATATTGGGCCATTTCCTATCACTGAACGTATTGGTTCCATGGCTTATCACCTTTTATTACCGGCTCAATTTTCTACTACCATGACGTGTTTCACGTTTCTCAACTTCGGAAATGTCTTCAAAATTCTGATTCTATTCTTGAGCCCGGTGTTGTGGAAGAGATTGAAGTTTCACCGAATTTAACTTATGAGCAGCATCCTATTCGAATTATTGCTTCGGAGGTCAAACGTTTTCGAAATAAAGATGTTCCGCTTGTGAAAGTTCAATGGTCTTCAAATCCTAAGGATTGTTCTTGGGAGTCTAGAGAGTTCATCGAGCGATCACATCCGGACTTACTTTCCCGTGCTCTTTGAGATGAACCTCTTATTTCAAACTTCTTTTGTGTTGAATATGCTTTTATGGTTGTTACTATATATCTTCTTCTTAAATATTGCGAGGACGCAATTTCTTTAAGGAGGGGAGTCTGTAACAACCCACATATTTGTCGATTTTTTTATATTTAAATATTTTATCGATACTCAAAATTTAGTCCGAAAAGCTACTTTTTGCATACGATCGAATTAGGACTCGAGACCACTCCCATTGAGTTTAAAATGCCGTTTGCAACCTTTTTGAGTATAAGCTTCGATATGTTTGGAGTAAGTTGATTTTTGCTACTTTTTACTTAGGGCTTTGGTTTGGGCTGAGCCCATTAACCCCACTTAACTCAGTTCGAACCCTCTCCTCTTCATTCACTCCTTTTCTATTTTCCTAATACTCAAGCTTTTATGTTAATGGAGAGTGGAAGAGGAAATTAAAACTCCAAGCCCTAGTTTTCTTTTGCAAATCAAGCTCTAGCTCCAAACTAATAGAAGAACCCATTGGTAAGCTCTTTCTTCTTCTTCTCCAACTCATTCTCTCTTTGATTTCAGAAATTTCCTAAACCTAATTTAGGAAATGTTTCTCTTTTAAGCTTAGATTGAATCTTCTTGAGTTGGATTTGAAGAGTGGTTGATTCTCCTTTGCTTTCAAGCTTCTTCTTCAATCGTTTGGGTTCAAAGGTGAGATTTTTATCTCACATCTATGCTTATATTTATCTTCGATTGTTAGGTATGAATTCCTAACACTTATTCGTGTGCAATTGCTTTTGGTTTGGATTGATTTGGTGAATATTCCCATTTTTTGGTGTTTTGGGTTCAATCCTTTAAAAATCATAACTTTGATGTTTGAACATGTGTTTGGTGATGCATCGAGGAGCATATAGGGCCGGGTAGTAGATTGGCATAATCCCTTAGTGCCGTTGCTCGAGAGAATGCAATTTGGTCGAGGTTGGACCTCAATTGGATGGACTGGGAGGGGACTGCCAACAGGTCCGGTCGACCGAGCCCTGTAGCCGGCCGACCGACCTGCTGCCAAGTGCATAGGCACTTTCCTGTTTAAGGTTCGATCGACCGAGTACAGGGTTCGGCCGACCGACCTGCTTCCCGAGGAATTTTGAGAACAGGGTCCGGTCGACCGAGCTCTGTAGCCGGCCGACCGACCTGCTGCATTTTTGCCTATTTCGCCTATTTGTTTGAATTTCCAACTTTAATCAATTCGTGTTGTTTCCTATGTGTTGTTATCATTTGTTATGACTTTGATGACTCCTTTTCAGGGATTTTTGAATATCCATTTTGATGGATTCTTTATCGGTTTCATTGGATTTTTATTCACATCTTCGTATGTGAATTTTAGTGATTGATTGTTCCTACAATCTTCTTCGTGATTTGTCACTTTAAAAATATAAAGGTTTCTATACTAGTAGTAAATAACAAAACTCTTTCTCCAAATGATTTCAACACTATTTTAGTACAAAGCTCGTTTCTTAAACCGTTTTCCAATCTATTAGTATATACAAGCCTTTACCTCACTCGTATGAGAAATCTAATTAAACGACTTAGCTAAACGAGTGGTATGAAACGCTTGCGTTTACTTCGTCGGTTAATTCTTGGACTTGTTCGATTGAATCCCTTGTGAAAATTTTATAGTGGAGATCTATAGTTTGTTCGTAAATATTTAAGTTAAGCAAGTGGTTATGGGACATGAAGCTAAACTCATATATTTACTAGCTTAGTGTAATTGACACTTCTCGTTGATCATGACGATCATCTTTATGATTTAGACTAGCAATGTGCGATGTCTCTTTGTCTGCGAGGGAGACTAAACCCCGTTTTGTGGAGTTTCGACTCAAAATTGGTGGGGTAGCAACCCATGGTTTTCGGGTCGTTTGTGGAGCTTCGGCTCAATTTGTGATGGTTAGCAACCATGGAATTAGCGTTTCGTTTGTGATACACGTGTTGGCGAGCTTTATGCTCCCGTTTGTGATAGGCCTCCCCCTCTTTGTGATTTCTGGATTTCTTGAGATGATTTCTAGAATTTGTGTTTCACCAATTTTCGTGATTTCCATCGATAAGCTTTATCGATATTTGTGCATTGGTGAATTTGTGCGTCATTGACTTTTGTGATTTATGGATTTCGTGTATTGAATTCTGGAATTTGTGTGTCATTGACTTTTGTGATTGACATTGATATTATCGTCAATATTTATGGTTTGGTGAACTAAATTAGGAGTATGACGTTTCTGTGATTCTTGTGTAGATTTTGTGACATTGAATAATCCCTTGATGATTTTCAACTGCTTATATATCACAGCTTGGCATTGTGATTATTATGCGTTTAGTCATATCTCTTATTCTGTATCGCTTCATCTGATATTTATAGTTAGACTGATCCGTTTATTATTTTCTTATTAAATAATACTCGGGTCAGACCGAGATGTTACAGGTGCTTCAGCTTGACTTCTCACCTGGGATTGATTTCTCTGACTTTTGGTAAACTACTTAGATTAGTAGTTTATTTTGTTGTATGCACTTGAAATATAGACTCATAGATGTATTCTTTTGTATAGCACGTGTTGCTATTCTTTTGTATTATTGTGGATCTTTTTGACCACTACACAGATATACACTTTCATGTGTTCGTTATGTATTCATATCTTCTTTCGCCTTTGTGATATGAATTATCTGTGACTGATTTGTGTTATGCTTATTTCTATATTTGTTTTCGAAGATTATTATAGCCACTGTGTAGTAGTTTTTGTTTGTATCGGTATGTCGGATTTCCTCTTGAAATAAAATGCATGTTATACTATCTGACATATCGGTGCTCGCGCAAAGCAATTACATGGATGGTCGCTCCTCAACAGCCTTATTCTCCGTGCTAGTTGACAGCATTACACCATAGTGTTCTTGGCTAGCATGCTTATAGAGGTGGGGCGTCACAGGGGTGATGATTTCCAGAGCATTGTCCCTAAAGATATTTCTCTATTTAAAAAAAAAAATGTTTCCGATATTTTTAATAAAATTATTTTTCAAGTATTTTCACTGGGTGTTGAAAACGGGTTTACCAAGTACTTGTAGATTTTCAGTCCTACGCCTGATCAACGTATGACTGAATTTCTGTGAGAACAAGGATGGACTGGTTGAGACATCGAGTTATAAATAAAAAGTATTTTTATAAAGAGTTATTTTAATAGTATTATGTGACTTTAAAGGTTTTTCTAAAATTTCGAAATTAAGGTGTTGGGATTTTGAAAAATCAAAGGAAATCCAAACTGAAATTATAAAATTAAAACTCGGGAAAATTTAATGAAGTGATTCTTTACAATTAAAGGAAATCGAATATTAAATTAAAAGTGAACGTAAAACAATCAGCTAAGTAAATTATATAATAGTGTATGTTAATAAAAAAAATTAACTTTGGTAAACAAATGGCTTGTAAATTAATAATATTTGGTAATGAATTCGAATTATAAATAGAATTCGACTTGGGTTTAATAATGAATTAAAGAAGAAGAGATGTTGTATAATAAAAATAAAATAGAGTTGGATTGAAATTGTGATGGTTTGAATTACAAATAAAATCCAAGGGTGATTTGAATAATGTTTAATGAAATTTGCAAGAAAATTGGATATAAGAATGTGATTATAATAGCAATGTTTTGAGTTGCAAAACAAAACCCAAGTGAATAGAAATAAATTGAGAGTGGCCCTGTATTAATAAAATAAATTCGATAACGAATTAAGTAAGCAGATTAAAAATTTAAAACGGGTTAATGGAATTAAATAATAAATGGATGAAGCCTGATTGAATAAAAACCAAATCAAAGTTTTAGTTGATATTGAGTTATTAGGATGGAAGGTATTAAATAAAAGTTTGGGTTAAATCTATTTTTGGAAAATGGATATTTTTATAAGCATTTTAGTAAATCTGGCTTCGTTCCTTTTCGAGGACGAAAAGATTCTAAGGGGGGAGGAATGTGACGACCTGGAATTTTGGCCACATTATTTTAATAAATATTAAATTCAATCAAATAAAATGTAATACATATGGATGATAATGTTTGAGGATAACATCTATTAATTTAAAATTTAGGTATAAATATTTTGTAAAGCATCTAAATATTATTTAAAGAGTGATAATTAAGATATAAATTTAATAACTTAAACCTATGTATCTTATCAATTTAAAAACTGAAGTTTTAAAACAAACTATGGTTATATATATATATATATATATATATATATATATATATATAAATATATAACATAAGAGGACTACGAAATTAATAAAACTAAATAATGATTAAGCAATTAGATGTTGATAGTTTAACGTTAGAAAGAAATAAGATTGAGTATTTACATTGGAAATGAATCTCAAATAAATTTACGGTTAAGTGAACTATGAATGAACATAAGTTCATTCTAGGACAGTATATGTATATTGTTAAGAGACATGAAGACAAAAGAAATAATATAAATGAACGCATGAGTATATAATGTAAATATCTTTGGACATGAATTGCCTTGTAAACATGAAACAAGACAAGCATTATTAATGCAACACAAATTAGTATCATATCAGCCTCCAAATGAACAAATCTCTCTGACCAAAATAAAATAAAATCTTTGTACCAAATATATGTATCAGCTAATATTAATTATACATGAAGACATATACATTAAATGCTAGCACAACCTTTTGTCAATTTGAATTTGCAAAAAAATCTTTCAGCCTCCATATACAAAGTTTTGTCTGGTCAAAACAGGTTGAGACCTGTACTAGAAGCCACCATTTTGTTCAAAGCTGTATCTATATATTCATCATTCTATTTGTGCTCGTTCATAACTTAGTAAAACTGAGGTAAGGAAAAAATAAAATGTTCTCTTTACAAAACTTAAACAACGTCTCAACTAAATAAACAGAAAGATCAAGAGGGGTTTAAGCAAACAGCTTTTCAAACTTCTGAAAGTATGCTCTGTTCAAATTTGTTGACAGGTGAGTATATCCACATCCTTTAATACTAGATCTGAGGAATAATCTCAAGTAGTATTGTGTGAATAAGGCTTGTTTGTATAAATTCCTATGTTGATAAAGGTAAGTGTATACTTGTTAATTTAAGTGTACAGATAAGCCTCTGTTAACTACAGATTCAAGCTTAAAACCAAATAAAAAATCAAATTCTCTTCGTATACTTAGTTTTAAGTTATGATCTGTAAAGGATTAATGTTTGTAATAACTTGAGGATATTTTTAAAAATATTTTTGTGTGTTAATAACAAATAGTTATCTGGCAATGTGAAATTACAGTAGCATTTCCATATATATCAGAATCTCGACCCTAATAAATTGTTGTTTCAAGAATATAACTTGTTTTGTCATCAAAAACTAGGAATTTTTAAAGTGAAATCATGATTTTTAAACTTGTAAATCAAATGAAATTGTAAGTTGACTGTGTAATGGGTTTTCGTCATTCTCTGTTGATCAGAGAAATTAGGGGTCGCGTGTTCTATGGTGGAGCAAGTTTAGAGTCTTGTGATGTTGGAAAAAATGGTTAGAAAAATTCACGAACGTCGTGGTGGCCGTGAAATGGAGTGTGAGGCCCCACCTCGATACCCACGCTAGACAAGAACACTACGGAGTAATGCTGTCAACTAGCACGGAGAATAAGGCTGTTGAGGAGCGACCATCTGTATAATTGCTTTGTGCGAGCACCGATATGCCAGATAAAAATATAAGTTTTCATCTCAAGAGGAAATCCGACATACCGACACAAACTCAAAGCTACTACACAGTGGCTATAAAGGACTTCGGAAACAAATATAGAAATAAACATAACATAAATCAGTCACAGATAATTCATATCACAAAGGCGGAAATAGATATGAATACTACACATGAAAGTGTACATCAGAGTAGTGGTCAAAAAGATCCACAATAATACAAAGGAATAGCAACACGTGCTATACAAAAAATACATCTATGAGTCCATATCTCAAGTGTATACAACAAAATAAACTACTAATCTAAAGTAGTTAGCCAAAAGATCAGATGAAAGTCCGATAAGGAGTCAAGCAGAAGCACCTGTAAAATCTCAGTCTGACCCGAGTATTATTTAAGAAGAAAATAATAAACGGATCAGTCTAGCTAAAAATATAAGATGAAGTGATATATAATAAGAGATATGACATAAACATATAATAATCACAATGCCAAGCTGTGATAAATAAGTAATTGAAAATCAACAAGAGATTAATCAATATCACAATAATCTACTCAAGATAAAAAGGAATGTCATACTCCTAATTTCATTCACCAAGCCACAATAATTGACATATATATCAATGCCCATCGTAAAAGTGGGTGAAACATAAATTCCAGAAATCAACACACGAAATCCAGAAATCACAATAAAAAGGATGGCCAATCCATAAAAATGAGCCAGAGCTCCTCCAGACAGGATATAGTCCCCCATTGCGGACTTTGAGCCGAAGCTCCTCCTGGTGAGCCAAAGCTCCTCGTGACAGGGTATAGTCCCCCATTGCGGACTTTGAGCCGAAGCTCCTCCTGGTGAGCCGAAGCTCCTCGTGACAGGGTATAGTCCCCCATTGCGGACTTTGAGCCGAAGCTCCTTCTGGTGAACCGAACTTCCTCGTGACAGGGTATAGTCCCCCATTGCGGACTTTGAGCCGAAGCTCCTCCTGGTGAGCCGAAGCTCCTCGTGACAGGGTATAGTCCCCCATTGCGGACTTTGAGCCGAAGCTCCTCCTGGTGAACCGAAGTTCCTCGTGACAGGGTATAGTCCCCCATTGCGGACTTTGAGCCGAAGCTCCTCCTGATGAGTCGAAACTCCTCCTGACAGGGTATAGTCCCCCATTGCGGACATTGAGCCGAAGCTCAATAAAAACGACGTACAGTCCTCTACGTGGACAAAGAGACATCACACAATGCTAGTTTAAACCATAAAATGATCGTCATGATCAAAGAGAAGTGTCAATTACAGTAAGCTAGTAAATATATGAGCTTAGCTTCATGTCCCATAACCACTAGCTTAACTTAAATATTTACGAACAAATTGTAGATCTCCAATAGAAAATTGTCACAAGTGGTTCAATCGAACAAGTCCAAGAATTAACCGATGAAGTAAACGCAAGCGTTTCATACCACTTGTTTTACTAAGTCGTTTAATTAGATTTCTCATACGGGTGATGTAAAGGCTTATATATACTAATAGATTGGAAAACGGTTTTATAAACGAATTTGGTATTAAAATAGTATTGAAATCATTTGAGGAAAGAGTTTTGATATTTGCTACTAGTATAGAAAACCTTTATATTTTTAAAGTGACAAATCACAAAGAAGATTGTAGGAACAATCAATCGCTAAGATTCACATTCGAAAACGTGTATAAAATCCAATGAAATCGATATAAAATCCATCAAAGTGGATATATCTAAAATTCCCAAAGAAAAGGTCATCAAAGTCGATAATAAATGACAACAACAAAAGGGAGACAACACGAATCGATTAAAGTTGGATATTCAAACGAATTAGCAATATAGGCTAATCTGGCAAATTTGAGCAGGTCGGTCGACCGGCTGCAGGGCTCGGTCGACCGGACCCTGCTTTGAAAACTTCTCGGGACATCAGGTCGGTCGACCGAACCAGGGGGGTCGGTCGGTCGAACCAGAAACAGAGAAGATTTTTACAAGCAGGTCGGTCGACCGGACCAGGGGGTCGGTCGGCCGAACCTGATGCTCTGCAAATTGGTGCCCATTTAATTGATGTGCAACCTCCAATTCGCAACCGAAAGAGCACGGACGCTAGGGAATTTTGTCTATCGGCTACCCGGCCCTATTGGCTCCTCGATGCACCACCAAAAACACATTTGAACATCAAAGCTATGATTTTTAAGGATTGAACTCAAAACACTAAAAATTGGAATATTCACAAAAGCAAATCCAAATCAAAATCAAATGCACATGAATAAGTGTTAGGAATTCATACCTAACAATAGAAGAGAATTATAAGCATAGATGTGAGATTAAAAATCTCACCTTTGAACCCAAACAATAGAAGAAGAAGCTTGAAAGCAAGCTAAGATCAATTCCTCTTCAATAACAACTCAAGAAGCTTCAATCTAAGCTTAAAAGAGAAACATTTCCTAAATTAGGTTTAGGAAATTTCTGAAATCAAATAGAGAATGAGTTGGAGAAGAAGAAGGAGATGCTTACTAATGGGTTCTCTTTGAATTTGGAGCAAGAACTTGAGCTAGCAAGAGGAACTAGGGCATGGAGTTTCTAGTTCTTTTTCTCTTCCACCATTTTTGCTTGAGCTTGAGCGTTTTAATTAAAGAGGAGAAGTTATGAAGAGGAGGGGTTGGGCTGAGCTAATAAGGGTGCAGTCCAAACCAAAGTCATAAGCGGGAAAAAGTAGCAAAAATCAACTTTCTCCAAACATATCGAAGCTTATACTCAAAAAGGTCGCAAACGGCATTTTAAACTCAATGGGGGTGGTCTCGAGTCCTAATTCGACTGTTTGCAAAATGTATCTTTTCGGACCAAAATCCGACTAACGATAAAATATTTAAATAAAATATTTAAATATAAAATCGATAAATATGCGGGTTGTTGCAGACTCCCCTCCTTAAAGAAATTGCGTCCTCGCAATACTTAAGAGGAAAATAAGAAGTAACAACCATGGAAGCATATCAACACAAAAGAAAATTGAAATAAGAAGTTCACCATAAAGAGCACGAAAGAGTTAGCAAGAAATCTGGTGAAACTTCAATTTCCACAATATTACCGGGCTCAAGAATGAAAACCGGAATCCCTAAGGCATTCCCGTAGATAAAAGACGTAGGGAACGTCAAGAATAGTAGAAAATTTGAGCCAGTGCAACGGCGTAGTACAGAAACGGTACGCCCAATGAACCGATAAACCGGAACAACGATGTAGTATAATGGTACATCCATTGATCCAAATAAGACGGAACATCGATGTAGTATAATAATAGTACATCCGATGAACCGAACACCATAAAAGAACACCGGACACTAGTCCATAAAAGGAATGAGATAAAACTCAATAAAACGAAGTACATCAAAACGTTCGATGAACTTGATAAAGAGATAATTCCCTTCAGATATCATCAAAGAATCAACCACTTGTTGCCTACGACAAAGTGCATTGGCAACATGATTTCCCTTCCGGGAATAAAAAGAATATCAAGATCATAAGATACCAGGAACTCGAGTTGACATGAAGTTCCTTATGAGAAAATAAATATTCCAAGGATTTATGATCGAGGTAGAGAACATATTTCTCATCCAAATATGATGATGCCAAATTCCAAAAGTAAAAACAATAGCCGCGAGCACTAGATCATGAGTGGCATATCTAGTCTCGATAAGCTATAATGATCTAGAAGCACAAGAGATAGCACGTTCTCCTTTGCAAGAGAACGGCATCCAAACCAATACGACTAGTATCGGTACAAATAGCAAAGTCTTGGTTCCCCTTCAGGAATCACAAGAAAGAATAAGAGTATCGAAAGAAAGAGTTCCTTTAAATAGTCTTCTTTCCCGAAAAGTTAAAACTTTCAAAATTACATTTATCATTATGTAATAATCTTTCTAGAAAATTTTACTATTTTCAAGTTAATATACTGTGTCTGATTATCTCATCAAAGCGTTTAGGAAATTCCTATCGATAACGTTGATCAAGCGCATAGACCAGAATTCTTAAAATACTCAACGGGCAATACAATCACAAAATCATATTCTATATGATAAGTAAGTTTTTCAAAAACTTCTAAGAATATTCTTTGTTCGTTTTAAGAACAAAAATCCAGTTATACTTATAAATAAATCTTATGAAAAAGATTTGCAAAATTTTAAATTGCTATTTTCATCCAAAAATCAATAAATAAAAGAATGGTCTCATCGAAATATTCATAGAATATTTGATATATAAAATGGATGAAATAAGCTGGACAAACTGAATGACAAAATAATTCATTCATAGAAT
The DNA here is from genome assembly GCA_030765085.1 of Allium cepa. NCBI lineage: Eukaryota > Viridiplantae > Streptophyta > Magnoliopsida > Asparagales > Amaryllidaceae > Allium > Allium cepa. The sequence continues at coordinate 836,774,412 of CM060941.1, forward strand.
CATAATGAGTGCGTAGTGCATAAGTGGAATGCTAACTCACGCAACTCGTAGCCAAAAGAAAATCGGTGGAAAGGTCAAACTGAAAAGACCTTAACACCACACAAAAGATTACTTAGGTGATAATCCTAGGACAAGCTCAAGAAAATACCGGAAAATTTCTCTAACTACATGAATGAGAGAAATAACACTTTCCTTATAAGTGGGCTTAAGGAATAAAATGATGCCATCAAGTTGGAATCAAAATCATAAAGGAAAAATAGAAATCTGCTTAACAGACTGAAAATGTCGAAGAGGAATAGTCCACACGAGAAAATAGGATATGGGCTTCACAACGATTAAGCCAATCCTTACAAAAATCGATTCCGAAGCCTAGGTAAAAATATCGGCTCGGAAAGAAAAATCACATAAAATAATTTCGACATCAATAAAAAGCAAATTAAGTGTTGCGGATCTACCATCCGGATTCGCAATCCTCAAAGAAGTCAACAAGCCCAAAATATTCAAAGAAAAAGAATCGACAAGTTCTTTTGATATAAAATAATGAGATACAAATCAACAAGGACTTGAAAAGAATATTCGCAAGACAAACAAAATCAAGGATTGAATGAAAAATACCTTGGCCACGAGATGTGTTGCCAAGGGCTTGAGCCACATTCAACTTTCCCTCCCTCTTGCCTTCACGTTTGAGGCATTGATGGATGAAATGATCTGGGCTCTTACAATAGCGACACGATTTGGGCTTTAAGCACTTATTAGCAAAATGATCCCCAGATCCACGGTTGAAGCATCTCGCACTACTAGGAGAAGGAGCCTTTGCAGCAGGCGTTGCTTGCTTACCCTTTTTGTTGGGATAAGGGCCTTGGAATTTGTTGGGTCTCTTTTTGTTGTTTAAGTTGGGTTTGGAAGCTGCTATTTCAACATCACTTTCTTTATCAGCCTCTTCAAGACGAAGAGCGATATCAATAAGCTGATCAAATGAAACTTCAAGTTTCAGGAGTAATGGCTTCTTAAGATTCTTATTCAAGCCATAGACAAATCTCTGATTTTTCTTCATTGGGGTGTTAATGTATTCAACCCCGTATTTGGAAAGAGATTCAAAAGATGCGACATAGTCTGTCACAGAAGATCCACCTTGAACAAGGTCAATAAAACGCCGGGCCAAAGTCACTTTTTCAGCCTCCGGCACAAATTTCGATTCGAATCGTTCCCGGAATTGCTCCCAAGTAAGATCCGCTTCAATGATTTCGGAAACCAAGAGCTCATACCAATCTAACGCTCTTTCTTGGAGCATGCTAGAAGCCACTTGGACTCGATGTAGATCAATAAGGTTCATGCGAGAAAAGATGCGATCGCATGATTTGAGCCAAGATTGAATTTCAATAACACTCTCGGATCCTCTGAATGACCTTCCACCCAAATCGGTGTAGTCTCTGCACAAGCGTGAAAAACCGGATCTAGGATGAGTAGGCTCTGGATTGGGTCCGTCTGCTTGAGCGTTCTTTACTAGATCTAAAAGCTGCTGGGCAGACATAAATACTCCATCCAAGGGAGTAGCACTAGATTGAACGGCGCTGGGACGGCCAGGTCTAACCATTTCTCTTCTTTAAGAAAGAAAGAAAGAAGAGGAAAAAGTTATTCTCAAAATAAATTTCAGTCAAACTTGATTGATAAAACAAGGAATCATAAAGAAAATAGGATGAATCGGTACGAAGACTCGAATTAAATCCTAAAGCACGACTCCTAAGATAGACTTAGGACGATGATCCTTGTTATAATATTCCATATTGTTCCGAAGTTTGGCTCTAATACCAAGCTGTGACGCCCCACCTCGATACCCATGCTAGACAAGAACACTACGGAGTAATGCTGTCAACTAGCACGGAGAATAAGGCTGTTGAGGAGCGACCATCTGTATAATTGCTTTGTGCGAGCACTGATATGCCAGATAAAAATATAAGTTTTCATCTCAAGAGGAAATCCGACATACCGACACAAACTCAAAGCTACTACACAGTGGCTATAAAGGACTTCGGAAATAAATATAGAAATAAACATAACATAAATCAGTCACAGATAATTCATATCACAAAGGCGGAAATAGATATGAATACTACACATGAAAGTGTACATCAGAGTAGTGGTCAAAAAGATCCACAATAATACAAAGGAATGGCAACACGTGCTATACAAAAGAATACATCTATGAGTCCATATCTCAAGTGTATACAACAAAATAAACTACTAATCTAAAGTAGTTAGCCAAAAGATCAGATGAAAGTCCGATAAGGAGTCAAGCAGAAGCACTTGTAAAATCTCAGTCTGACCCGAGTATTATTTAAGAAGAAAATAATAAACGGATCAGTCTAGCTATAAATATCAGATGAAGTGATATATAATAAGAGATATGACATAAACATATAATAATCACAATGCCAAGCTGTGATAAATAAGTAATTGAAAATCAACAAGAGATTAATCAATATCACAATAATCTACTCAAGATAAAAAGGAATGTCATACTCCTAATTTCATTCACCAAGCCACAATAATTGACATATATATCAATGCCCATCGTAAAAGTTGGTGAAACATAAATTCCAAAAATCAACACACGAAACCCAGAAATCACAATAAAAAGGATGGCCAATCCATAAAAATGAGCTAGAGCTCCTCCAGACAGGGTATAGTCCTCCATTGCGGACTTTGAGCCGAAGCTCCTCCTGGTGTATCGAAGCTCCTTGTGACAGGGTATAGTCCCCTATTGCGGACTTTGAGCCGAAGCTCCTCCTGGTGAGCCGAAGCTCCTAGTGACAGGGTATAGTCCCCCATTGCGGCTTTGAGCCGAAGCTCCTCCTGGTGAACCGAAGTTTCTCGTGACAGGGTATAGTCCCCCATTGCGGAGTTTGAGCCGAAGCTCCTCCTGGTGAGACGAAGCTACTCGTGACAGGGTATAGTCCCCCATTGCGGACTTTGAGCCGAAGCTCCTCCTAGTGAACCGAAGTTCCTCGTGACAGGGTATAGTCCCAAATTGCGGACTTTGAGCCGAAGCTCCTCCTGGTGAGTCGAAACTCCTCCTGACAGGGTATAGTCCCGCATTGCGGACATTGAGCCGAAGCTCAATAAAAACGACGTATAGTCCTCTACGTGGACAAAGAGACATCGCACAATGCTAGTCTAAACCATAAAATGATCGTCATGATCAAAGAGAAGTGTCAATTACAGTAAGCTAGTAAATATATGAGCTTAGCTTCATGTCCCATAACCACTAGCTTAACTTAAATATTTACGAACAAATTGTAGATCTCCACTAGAAAATTGTCACAAGTGGTTCAATCGAACAAGTCCAAGAATTAACCGATGAAGTAAACGCAAGCGTTTCATACCACTTGTTTTACTAAGTCGTTTAATTAGATTTCTCATACGAGTGATGTAAAGGCTAATATATACTAATAGATTGGAAAATGGTTTTATAAACGAATTTGGTATTAAAATAGTATTGAAATCGTTTGAGGAATGAGTTTTGATATTTACTACTAGTATAGAAAACCTTTATATTTTTAAAGTGACAAATCACGAAGAAGATTGTAGGAACAATCAATCACTAAGATTCACATTGGAAAACGTGAATAAAATCCAATGGAATCGATATAAAATCCATCAAAGTGGATATATCTAAAATTCCCAAAGAAAAGGTCATCAAAGTCGATAATAAATGACAACAACAAAAGGGAGACAACACGAATCGATTAAAGTTGGATATTCAAACGAATTAGCAATATAGGCTAATCTGGCAAATTTGAGCAGGTCGGTCGACCGGCTGCAGGGCTCGGTCGACCGGACCCTGCTTTGAAAACTTCTCGGGACATCAGGTCGGTCGACCGAACCAGGGGGGTCGGTCGGCCGAACCAGAAACAGAGATGATTTTTACAAGCAGGTCGGTCGACCGGACCACGGGGTCGGTCGGTCGAACCTGATGCTCTGCAAATTGATGCCCATTTAATTGATGTGCAACCTCCAGTTCGCAACCGAACGAGCACGGACGCTAGGGAATTATGTCTATCGGCTACCCGGCCCTATTGGCTCCTCGATGCACCACCAAAAACACATTTGAACATCAAAGCTATGATTTTTAAGGATTGAACTCAAAACACTAAAAATTGGAATATTCACAAGAGCAAATCAAAATCAAAATCAAATGCACATGAATAAGTGTTAGGAATTCATACCTAACAATAGAAGAGAATTATAAGCATAGATGTGAGATTAAAAATCTCACCTTTGAACCCAAACAATAGAAGAAGAAGCTTGAAAGCAAGCTAAGATCAATTCCTCTTCAGTAACAACTCAAGAAGCTTCAATCTAAGCTTAAAAGAGAAACATTTCCTAAATTAGGTTTAGGAAATTTCTGAAATCAAATAGAGAATGAGTTGGAGAAGAAGAAGGAGATGCTTACTAATGGGTTCTCTTTGAATTTGGAGCAAGAACTTGAGCTAGCAAGAGGAACTAGGGCATGGAGTTTCTAGTTCTTTTTCTCTTCCACCATTTTTGCTTGAGCTTGAGCGTTTTAATTAAAGAGGAGAAGTTATGAAGAGGAGGGGTTGGGCTGAGCTAATAAGGGTGCAGTCCAAACCAAAGTCATAAGCGGGAAAAAGTAGCAAAAATCAACTTTCTCCAAACATATCGAAGCTTATACTCAAAAAGGTCGCAAACGGCATTTTAAACTCAATGGGGGTGGTCTCGAGTCCTAATTCGACAGTTTGCAAAAAGTAGCTTTTCGGACCAAAATCCGACTAACGATAAAATATTTAAATAAAATATTTAAATATAAAATCGATAAATATGCAGATTGTTACATGGAGAAGTAGGGTTTTTCATGGCTGTGGGTGTCGTCGAACTTCAGATGGCAATTGTGCTGTCGAGGGGAGACCGGAGTTGATCGGGAGGGGTTTTGGAGGTGTGGAAAGATGTGGCGTAGCAATGATGGGAATGGCGAGGTGACCCGAGGCCTAGATCATCAGAGGTAGTCTATTTTTCTAGTGGTGGTCTGTGACGCCCCACCTCTATACCCACGCTAGCCAAGAACACTCCGGAGTAGTGCTGTCAACTATGTAACCGGAAATTTTCGACTTTCGAAAATTCAACATCGACACTCACTTTATCGACTGCCGAGAAATCGAAGGCCGGAAACCCGAAATGTTATGGTTTAAGAAAAAGAAAAAGAGAGAAGAAGAGAGGAAAGACAGAAAATATAGAGAGGGAAAAGAAAACAGAAAATAGAAAATAGGATAGAACGGAACAGAAAACAACAGAACAACATCAGAATCTCACAATTCGCATCGGAACAACATATCATAATAAATGAATAATCTTTAAACAAAGAACTATATCAGTTATTACATTACATCACATCATATCATCATTACATCAGAGTGTACAACATCAACAACAACAAACAGTGCAGCGGAAAAAGAAATACTATATACTAGAAATATGCCATGCCATCCAGCTTGCCTCCAGCAATTCCAAAATATCCAGAATATCCTGATAAACCTTTACTCTTGACTGCCCGTGTGAAAATTGGTGGGCACCCAGAGTTTAGGAAGGAAAACAATAACTCCGAGTCAGTCATGTGACTGATGTGAGAACTCAAAACAGTTTATTTATCTTTGAAAACAAAATAGAGGAATATTTCTAAAGTCAATTCGCAATGCTTTTAAAAATGAGACTACCATAAGGCCTCCCGCACACACACACAATGCAAACGCAGAATCGGAGGAGATTTCTCCTTATGATAGTCAAAGATGCTTGATACGCATTTAAAAAGAACATTTGATATTATTACTAGTGCATAGTGTAGAAAAAATTTATTTCGAAAGTAGAATATAAATCTTAGCCAACATAGACATTTCGAACTATGCCTACTATAGCTACCATCCAAACAGTGGTGACCACCATAAGTGAATGGCAGGTTCTACAACTAATACCGTACAAGTTTCGTATTGGGAATTGGATTTCCAACGAATGATCGGGCCAAGGAACTTCCCATTGCCACATGAGAATGCCTCTGGATGGACATCCCCGAGAACCAAACCGGATCTCTACCAACACAAGGCTGGGTTACCCCTAACTGAGTAACAACTGATCGAATATGCCATCCCCCGGTCCTTTGGGACCTTTCACCGAGCGCTCGCAATCAATTCACACAATCATAACAAAGTGTTTTCAACATGAGTAAGTATCTGGGCTCCATACCATGATACCACCCTTTTCCAGAAGGAAATGCACACATCCTAAAGGGCGCTACCCCTCATAACCTTGCTGCTTCTTTCCTGTTTTGACCATTCACGGGGTGTGAGGCTCGACGAAGTCACGTCCACAAAAACATACTTTATACAAAAGCCATGCTTTGGGTCAACAAATGATCATAGAAATGATCACCAGGATAGACGATCAAACAAATGATCCTATCACAAATAATCAACACAATGATCATTTCACAGCAACACTCAGCATGTCACATTACCAAATTGGGAATATATCGCTGATAACATTCAACTACATAACCTCTGAGCTCGTACGTCTCAGAGAAGGGTGTTAAGCTAAAAGAATAAATTCTCCGCCACCAACAGAAATATATTTTAAAGAAATCTGCTTTATATCTCAATTTGTAATGTCAGACATACAATCCATACAAGTCTGTTCCGGGCTCGAACAAAACCGAAGGCACTTCTCTCGAAGCCCTTGCAATCCGGGTATTCACAATCCCGATCGAATTTCCCATCACTTAGGGGATCTCTATACTAGGAGCTACCCAGTGCAGAGACAATCGATAGGTCATCCTATCGCTTTCGCAAATACTCGGTCTTCAACACCGGTCATCAATTGCAATTCATAACGACGTATCACATATTCGGAATGGGTTATACGACCCCATGGTCCTTTCCCGGTTAACCCGAATAGTGAGCGCTTATTCAAAAATAAGTGTGGCATTCAAATTCAAACAAATCACATCAAATACCCATTCAAAGGGAAATATTGATAGTCGATTATTGAACTATCAATGGATATGCACACATCACCAGTTTCCAAATAATTTTCCAAATTATTTGTTTCCAAAATATCTTTACAAGATATATTATTTTCAATACTTCAAAAATAAATCAATATTTATTTTTAAACAAATTCTCCTTTTCATTCATAAATTCCATAGTGAATTTTCATTCCAAAATATCCATGTATATACGATTTCAATTATTCATTTCAATTTTATCTTCAAAAAGATAAATTCTCAAAATATTCACTTTATATTGGAAAAACATTTCCATACTTATTAAATAAGTAATTCACAAATTTAATTTATTTTCAACACTTGGAAAATATTCAATATACTTCAACCGAAATTAAGTATATATTTCATTCTTTAAGGAAATCATTCTCTTAAACATATTTATTTGGGCCAAAACGAATGTTGCGTAAAACATCGTTACGACAACCCAAAATCACTAGTATAGGGATTCGAAATTAAAATAGATATATAAATCCCAATACTATACAAAACATTTCCTTTCGGAAATCATTTACTATAACAACAGTGTTATAGTCCACTATTTCCTTTTATTTCTCGAAAACGTCTATTTCAACAATAGATGTTGAAATCTATGGTTTCGAATCTCAACACATTTTAAAACATCGTTAGATCGTTTTAATTCTATTTAAACATCTCATTCAAAACAATTTTCTTTAACATATTATTCACTATTCAAAAACGTGAATAAACTACGTTAACAATTTTCATCCTTTTATACATTTTATTTTAAAGGATTATTCACAGTCAAAAATGTGAATATAACTCCATAAATAAGTTATAACAATTTTCTTATCAAAATAAGTCATTTGCGAATTTATAAAACAACGTTTATAAACTCCATTTCTATTTATTCTATAACACTTCCTTTTATACATCTCCTTTATTAACCTATTCGATTTATAGCTCAATTATAAACCAAAGTTCACATTATAAGTTAAATACTTATAAAAACGATTATTTACAAAATCGTTCTTTTAAACTTCATAATTATAAATCTTATAACTTATAAGATTCAATGATTTATCCAAAACCATTCTTTTAATAACTTTATAAATTTTATAAACCTACTGCTTATAAAATTCCATTTATAACTTCACCGTTTATAATTCTATAAATTTCATTCACACTTCATTCGAACACTTATAAAAGCTCGTTTTATAATTCAAATGTTTTAATTTATAAATATCAATTTATAAATCCTTTATAAAAATCAATTTATACTATTATTTTAAAACGTCTTTAAATTCCTTTATAATTTCACCATTTTGATTTATAAAATAATTAAATTTTATAAATCCTTTATTTAACTTTTTATAATAAATTCAGAAATCCAATTTAACTATTTTATAAAATCATTATTCCATATTCCTCAAAAATCATAATTTTTATAACATAAAAATTTATAACGTTTATTTATTCAAAATGGATCAATTCCAAAAAATATTTTATAAACGTATTCTTTCAAAAGTCACTTTAAAAATCATTTTAAAATTCCAAATTTGGTCCAATGATGCTACATACCAAATAGTCAATCACGACAACAACGACATCATATATCGATATGATAGTCCATCAAATATCAAAATATCTGAAATAAAAATAAATACTGTTGAGGAATCCAGTTGGATCCCTCCAACCTGTTTTCCTGCATCCAAAAACATTAGCACAATACCAATTTCGCTCCAGTACGAAATTATCGCGGTATATGGGATTTAATAATATTATCCGCTTAATAGACGGCGCAATAGGGTCTCATCCGCTAAACAAATGCAGGAAATCAACAACTGCAATATATACATATGCCAATATATATATTGCTATTATATATAATACCAATTTCACTGTTTATGAAATATTCGCGGTATATGTTTTTAATAAATAACATCCGCTTACTAACGGCGTATAATGTCTATTTTAACAATCAATAGATAACAATCATCATTCAAACATGCATTCAATAATTTTAAATATAACTATTCAAAAATAAAATCGAAACAAATTCGATTGAGTGAGAAGTTCTCACCTTGATTTCAATTCGTTTTAGCGATTTATTTCGAATAAAATTAAACGGACGTTTAATTTTACCCAAAATTCTCACTAACTCCAAACGACTCCAATCCAATTTCATCGTGTAGTGCTCGTCCATACGATTCCAACGCAAAAAATCTCGTCCGAAACGGACCTCGTATGAAAGAGATATCGCAGTTTAAAGTTTACATGTATTTATATAAATAAATTACAACATATTTAAAATTTAATACCCTCATCATCACCCTCCACTCCCAATCCAACGGCTCTCCCCCTTCTTCCTAACACACGCAACTTTGCCTCCAGATAACATGAAGTGGCCGAACCCATTATCCATTTTAGGGTTTAAATTCGCCACCTCCACGTCGAGTTCTAGCATGATCAGGATACACCATCGTGAAGCCCTCACCCACGTGCACCTCCGCCCCCACTATGGTCAAGCTCGGTCGAGCCTTCTGTCTCGAAAAACGTGCGCAACGCGTTGCCTTCTTCTCCAATTTGCCGTTGATCCATGAAGCTATTCGCGATCTTGACCGTTGATATTAAAGATCTCATCGAGCTCTTCAAGATTGTAGTTGAGAGTTTCTGTTAAAAGTGAACGAATTTGGAGATTTGAGGGGAAGATGATGGACAATTTTCGGCCATCAATAGCTTACTGGCGGCTGTGCAGTTGAATTAGGGTTTATTTTTTTTATTTTTTTTTCTTGAGAATTATGGGCTATTTATAGAGAATTTTCGAACACTATTCATCCGGAAATTCCGAACTCTGATTTACGCGCCGAAACTGACGTTCCTAGGATTTATACCACGTTCCGGACACAATGGAACTGGTTTCGGAAGCTAATTCGATCATCTGTGCGAGTTATGGCAATAAACGTTCAATTTAATTTAAACCGATTTAAATCGATTTGTAGGCGTTTTAATTTGTACCGGACAAACGGTAAATCCGATTGACACGAAATTTGAAACCTTACAATAATATCACATTACGGATCCGATGAAACTGGTTTCCTCGAAATCCGAGACTTTTTGAAAAATGGCTATTTTAACTCGCCAAATTAAAATTAAAAATAATTCGATGCGTTTCGAGCTGCCACAATCAACGATAGCTCCGATTGACACGAAAATTGAAATCCGGTAATAACTAACTATTACGGATCCAATGGAACTAGTTTCGTCCAATTCTGAGACTGTTCAAAAATTGACTATTTTCACTAGTCGATTTAAATATTAAAATATTCAATTTTCACAAATAAACTTTTAATTCGATTTTAAAAGTTCTAAAATATCGTTCTAACTTCAGTATGATAAAATAAAATTTTACAAATCATTTTCAATCATATTTAACGTAATTTTCAATTATTTCCATAATTTAACATATTAAATTATCGATTTAATTATCCAATTAAATCCAATTATTCGAAATAAAATTTATTTGACTTATAAATTCACTTATTAATATTTAAGATTAATTAAATATTAAAATTTTAATATTCTGGGTCGTTACAATCTAGCACGGAGAATAAGGCTGTTGAGGAGCGACCATCCATGTAATTGCTTATCACACGGTGGCTATAAATAATCTTCGAAAACAAACATAGAAATAATCATATCACAAATCAGTCACAGATATCCATATCACAAAGGCGGAAGAAGATATGAATATATAACTAACACATGAAAGTGTACATCAGAGTAGTGGTCAGTAAGATCCACGATAATACAAAAGAATAGCAACACGTGCTATACAAAAGAATACAACTATGAGTCTATATCTCAAGTGTATACAACAAAAACTGCTAATCTAAACAGTTAGCCAAAAGTCAGAGTGATGAATTCCTGGGAAGAAGTCAAGCAGAAGCACTCGTAACATCTCGGTCTGACCCGAGTATTATTTAAGAAAATAATAAACGGGTCAGTCTAGCTATAAATATCAGATGACATGATATAACATAAAAGATATGGCATAAACATAAACATCCATAATGACATACCACTATAAGTATGTAAATAATGATCAACAGAAGATCAATCAATAAGAGATAATCAATATCACAAGAATCTTCTCAAAGATTCGGAAAGGGCATCATACCCCAAACTTGTACTCATAACAAGTCAATGACATAAATACTAGAAATCAATGCAAGAAGTCCAGAAATCATAGAAAAGAGAAAGAGGCCTATCACATGACGGTCCGAAGACCAAGGGGAGCTACCCCACATGTGTGAATGGAATCACACAGATTAAGGTCCAGACTAACCAAAAAGCAAAAAGGTATGTGTGAGTGGAATCACACAAGTGGTGTCTAGTCTAACCTCGCAACAAGAGACATCGCACAGTTGCTAGTCTAAATCATCCGAATGATCGTCATGATCAACGAGAAGTGTCAATTTCACTAAGCTAGTAAATATAGAAGTTTAGCTTCATGTCCCATAACCACTTGCTTAACTTAAATATTTACGAACAAACTGTAAATCTTTACTAATAAAATGTGTCACAAGTGGTTCAATCAAACAAGTCCAAGAATTAACCGACGAAGTGAACGCAAGCGTTTCATACCACTTGTTTTACTAAGTCGTTTAATTAGATTTCTCATCCGAGTGAGGTAAAGGTTTGTATATACTAATAGATTGGAAAACGGTTTAAGAAAAGAGCTTTGTTACGGAAAATAGAGTTGAAATCATTTTGTTGAAAGAGTTTTGATATTGACTACTAGTATTGAAACCTTTATATTTTTAAAATGACAAATCACAGAAGAGATTGTAGAAACAATCGTCACAAAGATCACATTCGGAGATGTGAATAAAATCCAAGGAAATCAGCTCAAAAGCATCAAAGTGGAAGTTCCCCAACGACCAAACGTGGCCGAGATAACCAGAGATGGTTTGTCTCGAAGAATGGTCAACTCAGCATCTCAACAAAGCAAGTTCTGTTGAATGTTTTTCAGATAAGATCCCCTACGGAGGGGGGGTCCAGGGGGGGTGGCAACCCCCCAAGGTGGGGGTGCGGGGGCAACCTAAGGTGGGGGTCCAAAACGGTACGACCTAGTGAAGACAAAATGAGTTCTAACGACCTAAGGGTCTCAGGGGTCAAGCGAACTATCGGGATAAGGTCCAACGACCTACGAGTTAAAGGTCCAACGACCTATAGGGTTATAAGGTCATACGACCTAACGACTCAAGGGTCTAACGACCTAACGACTCAAGGGTCATACGACCTAACGACTCAAGGGTCATACGACCTAACGACTCAAGGGTCATACGACCTAGTGTTGACTCGCGAGCTACCCAACTGAAGCGACCTAACTCCGAACGTGCCAAAAACGGCCAGAACGACCTAACAGCAGTTTCTCCCCAAAAACACTAAAATTTGGAGTTTTTCGCCAATCCAATCCAAACCAAATGCAAATGAGCATGCTAAAGTGATAGGGAATCATTCCCAACAGTCCAATATAGTTATAGACTAGAATTGTGAGATAAAAATCTCACCTTTGCACCAAATATCAATGAAAATGAAGTTTTAAGCAAGCAAGAATCAATCCTTCTTCTATCTAAGCACAAGAAGCTTGAATCCAATGTCTTCTTCTTGAATTTGGAGTAGAAAGATGGATTGCAATTGAATTTGAGTTTTGAAATTTTAATTTCCCATTCCCTCCACCATTAATGCCAAAGCTTGATTAGTTAGGAAATTTATGAAGAGTGAGGAGAAGAGGGTTGGAACTTGGGCTTAATAGGCTAAACTAACCCAAAGTCCAAAGCGGGAAAAGTTAGTGAAATTTCACTAACTCCAAACCTATCGATGTTTATACTTAAAAAAGTTGTAAACGGCATTTCAAACTCAATGGAAGTGGTCTCGAGTCCTAATTTGACCGTTTGCAAAAAGTAGCTTTTCGGACCAAAATCCGATTAACGAGTTAATATTTAAATAAAATATTTAAATACAAACTCGATAAATATGCGGGTTGTTACATGGTCGCTTCCACGCTGAGTAGTTTTGGTATCGAATTCAATCCTCGATCGATTCGAGGTAGTTGGGTGTTTGAGTGTTGATGTCGTGGTCTTAGGTGACGTGTTGAGGCCAGAATCGAGGGTCGGCGAATCGTGGTTGGTTGTGTACGTGCACTGTGCACGTTTGTACATTCTGGGGACGAATTCTTTTAGGAAGAAGATGGTTCCCTCGGTTTCGAATGTGGGATGTTAGCTGCGCGTATTTGAAGAAAGTGATGAGGAGAACTCGGTCGTGTCAAGTAAATGCTGAACCTGTTGCGCTTCTGATGTTAATAGTATAATTTAAGTTTTAAGAATTCACTTAGTCATTTTTATATAAAGTGGATTTAAGAGTTTGATTTATTAATTTGAATTATTTATTTAACTTAGAAAGTTAATTCTTTAAGTTTACTTAATTTATGGTGTAATTAAGTTAAATAATTAAGAGTTGAATTATTTACTAGTAATTAAATAATGATTAATTGATCGTTAACTTTGAGATACTCATTTAGTCTATGTAATTGAAGATAATCTCCTAATGTAATTGACTAAGTATATTCTTAGTGAAGTAATTTAATAGATACTTGCTGAATGTTATAAAGATTAAGTCCTTCAGGTAAGTAATTAATGGAAAACTAATTAAGAAGAAATTTGATATATGGAAATAATTAAGGTTTAATTATTTTTGAGTAATTAATAAGGAAGATAATCACTTTGAGGAAGTGATAAAGGATTTAATTACTTGTTGTAATAACTTAAATTAATTTATTAATTAAGGAATTAGTTAATGATGGCAATAATTTAAATATACTTAATTAAAGGAATTAATTAAAGATCAATGAAATTAATTATGGTTAATTAATTACCATGTAAGTTAGTTAATTTCCTAACGTAAATTAAGGAAAATTAAAGGTTGATTAATTAATGGATTTATAATTAATCAATGTCAAGTAAGTGGGATTTAAAGGGGATGAAAGTAATTAATTTAGTATGTTAGTATAGTATGGCTAACCAACCTTGTATAGACGATTTAATTGAAAACCTTGAATTCGTTGTTATCCCTAATACGTGATTCGTAATGCTACGTAATATGATATTTTTAAACCATGATGGTATGGTTATCTATTGATGAATTAATGTGACACTGTATTTAAAGTTGAACTGTATTTAAATGGGTAACTTGGGTATAGTTAACATTGGATTCAAGGAGACCAGAGTCGGGTATTGGAAATACCCGAAACCACTATGAATTCTTATAGATTGATATGTGAATTCTATGAGCTGAATGAAGTGATGTTAGGGGATTGGACCTTCTGAACCATGATACTTAGAAATGGGTGTGTAGAATAAGTGATGTTAAAATAGATTGTGGCTTTGTATAAGTACACGGGTTTCATATAAGTCATATGATTTGGTATTACATGTTAGTTGGGTTACTCACGTTGGTTTCCAGCCTGACCCGGGTGTTACTTTGGTGTAATGCTCGGGTCAGATCGAGTATTATAGATTTTCAGGTAGATACGTTCTGGAGCTCAGAAGGTGAGCTGGAGGGCGAGATCGTATAGAGTATTTCCGCTGTATTTATATTATTGTTAATCTGAGTCATGATAATTGTAAATATTCAGTGACTGTATATCATGTGCAACTCTGATGTATATTAATGTAACCGACAGATATAAAATTCTTTTGTACACTGTTATTATTTATTATATTTTATCCGCTGCGATTGTGAGATGTTTGGTGTTTCTGTTCTTCTTCTATCTCTTTCTTCTTTTTCATAACTATCTGGAATTTTCGAGTTGGAAAATTTCGGGTCGTTACAAAACAGAACCACCGGTACCCAAATCCTGGAAAGAAAACTCGACCTCCAAATGCGGACAAACTTCCTACTTCTCTGAAGACATCCAGACAATCTCCAACAACTCAAGAGAATATTCAACTATCGCAAGTCACTTTTGCGATCCACCCAACCTAAATCCAAAGAAACTGCTCTCTCTCAACCAAACAGAACAGCTTATGCTGGCCTAGCCAGTTCGCCGAAGAAAAGAGTCCACTCTGCTGCTTCTGAACTCCACTTCAGAAAAATTACTCAACCAGAAGACTTCCTACCAACACAGAACACTCCGAGCTGCACTGCTAACACCAAAGCCAAAGAAATTCTCAATCCAAGCTCTTCGAGAAACTCGGACTTCAAAGCAAATAGAATACCTGCTGGACTCAGCCACAACACCAAGCAGACTCACTTCCTTACTCTTGTTCCAAAGAATGGAAACAATCCATAGTCACTGCATCTCATCACGCAGCTACTACTTCCTGAGGTATCAAGATACCATCACACGCTTGCTTCTGCGCAACCGACAGATCCAATACTCAACTCATCCAACTCTGCACTTCAAAGATGAACTCCGAACCTTAACAGGTTTCCTTCAGATATCGATGAAGTCCTTATACCAAGAAAAACTGACTCGAGACGGTATTAGGTCTACAGTCTCGTCAGATACACTTCCAACCTCAAAATATTCAAACTCCAACCATCGGTAATTGTGTTACACACACCACGACCTCATCTACCTTTATAACTTATATTGGAAAACCTAAACGGGTAACCCAATCAGATAGGAAGAAAATATAAAATATATGTATTAAAAATTACAAATATGCTCTGTCAAGATAGACACCACTCTAGAGACTAGGTATTTGCTCAACCTAACGCTCTGATACCAAATGAGATGACCAGACTTTTTCCCCACAAAAAGTCGTATCATCTTTAAGAAAGAAAGGGATAGAAAAGAGAAAAGAAAGAAGAGAAAGAAGAAACAACACAAGAATCTCAACAGCGGAACGAATAAATTATATTAATAGTATTACATAGTATACAACAATTATCAGAGTTACACAGACATACAACACATACTAGACAGTTATAAACACATGTCTAGTAATTGCAACTCAATACACAATACAGATAAACACTCAGAGATACCAACACAGCGGAAAACTATATATCTACACGCAGAAGCCTCCTGCTCCATTTACTCCTCCACAATTCGTCAAAGCTAACCTAAATCCCTTGGCTACTCATAAAAATTTGAGTACCCAAGAGTTAAAGAAAAAAATAAATAACTCCGGGTAAGACATGGGTCTGGTGTGGCTAACAGGTTAAAGTTGCTTAACTTTTGAAAAACCTTTGAAAGAAAGGGTATCACGTAAGACTTCCTACACATAAACATGGAAAAGTTTTTACCTTACGCTAACCAAAACATTTGATAGCAAATCCAGTGATATTATAATGGTGTCTAGGGTTTTAAAGTAAAATACAGAAATAGCTGGAATGCTTACATCTCATGTTCTAATATAGTTGGGCACAACTAATGCGTACGACACTTATTGGATTTTGGATTCCATCAATGGCAGGGCTACTAGGGTACCGCCCGTCACAGTACGTGGCCTAGATCACCGTACCGAGGAGTACGCCCGCTCCCCTGCAACACAAAGCTAGAACCATTCCTTACTGAACAGTTCCGAACAAGATCACCCCGCAGTTGTGATCAGCAACCGCACCACTAAGCCGAAATAAAGGGACGTCTAGACAGGGGTAAATCTCATCCTACTTTGACATGACCCACTTAGCCTTGCTGCACCTTTCCTATTTTAGCCATTCCCGGTTGATGAGGCTTGAGGCTACGATTACCTTTATAAGACATATCACTTAGAATGCTCATCGTCCACCTGACGATGTTTTGAAAGCATTCAATCCATTCAAGTTCGTTCCGGGTTCGAACGAAACCGAATGCATTATCTCATTACACTCATATTGGAATCACCCTCAGAGTTAACGACGATAACCCTTGCACTCCGAATCTTCATCTTCACTTCAGATTCATGACCTAACGTTACTTTGGATCGATGTGGTTTTCGAATATCCAAATATGGAAACCCGATCCTGGTCTTATCGAAATCCAAAACGTGTCTTTTAAGGCCAAGTTGTTTTAGAGTTTAAAACAATTCAACTCATTATCTATATACACACAGATAGATAATTCACAACATAACAATGGATAATCAACTTTATGATCACAACAGATAATCCATATCATTATAAACAGATAATCCATATCTTCATCACAATGCAAACAATGCATCCATATCATATAACATTCTCATCTCATAGCTGAGATTACAAACCATACAAGGAAACCAATACCAATCATCAAACATAAGGAATGATTTAATGATCACACCATTTATAATTAATTTTAAGGGAATTAAATTAATTACTTTCATTTCTAATTAATTTAATATGAATTAAATTAATTACTTCATCACTATAATCCTCCTTAACTTAACTATTAATTCATTACAAATCAATTAAATTATCACCATCTCATTATTTTATTCAATTAATCATTACTGATTAATAATTCCCTAATTACAATAAGTAATTAGCTTTTAAATTAATTACACAACTTAATTATACTTATCACTTTACAAATAATTAACTTGTAATTACTTAATCAATTAATTAACTAAAGTTAATTACATTAATCCTTTATCTATTAATTACTTCACTTATTGATTATTCCTTAATTAATCAATTTTAAATTTCATCATTAATTTTATTAATTAATGATGAAATAATTACATTTTAAATTAATCTCACTATATAAATTAATTACATCAAGAAATTAATCTTCAATTAAACCACACCTATATTAATCACCCTTGATTAATAACAATTCAGTAATTAACCACACTTAATTACTCATTAATAAATTAATTATTCCTTAATTAATTATCACAATTAATCCCTTGATTAATTTCAAGTAATTAAATCCAAATTACTTTCATAAACAAACATCTTTAATTACATCCAGTAATTATCAATTAATTACTTTCCTAAGTAATTACAATCTCATTAATTACATAAAGTAATTATTAATCAATCCTCAAGTGTTTAAATTAATTAAACTTAATTAATTAATATAAACTAATCACATTAAAACAATTAATTAGATTAAGTAATTAATTCATTTATTACCTCCATTAAGTAATTAAACATAAAAAATTTACAATTGATTATTATTAATTAATTAATCTAATTAATTATTAAAAATTAATCACATTAATTAATTGTTAAATAATCTTAAGTTAATGACCTTCATTAACATTTCTTAATTACATTATTAAGAAATTAACTCAGATTAATCATTATTAATCAATATTAATTAACAATTAATAAATTCCTAATTATTAGATTAATTAAGTGTTAATTAAAAACTTAATTAATCCTTAATCACTTGATTAATAAATCTTAATCATTAATTAAAATTTAATTAACAATCCTTAATTATAGATTAATTAACCTTAATTAATTAATCTCAAGTCTTAATTAATCCAATTAAAAATTCTTAATTATTTAATTAATCATTCTACCATTATTTAATTATATAATTAATTACCTATTTAAATTAACCTAATAATTTAAATGAACACTAATCATTAAAAAATTATTTATCTTTAAGATAAACATTCCTAACTTAATTAAGCATTTAAAACAAATTTGTTTCAAATTTACTTTAAATTCCATTTAAACTTCTTTTAAAATTTGAGATTTTAAAATGAATACAAATTTTAACTTAAACAAGATTTTAAAAACAATTCAAAACCTTTATTTCATATGTTAAAAGAAACATCTACTTTATAAATAAGTTTAAAAGAATTTAAATCCCAAATTAATTTAAATTCAAATCAATTTTTTTTAAATTACTTTTAAATTTCAAAACTGAAATACAGCCTGAACCTTAATTACAGATTTAAACTTAAATTCTTGAAAGCTTACTTAATAAATCTTTAAATCATTTAACCTTTCAATGTAATTAAATGATTTAAATTTAAACTTATTTTATTTTAAAAACTGAAGTTCAAATTTAATTACAGATCTAAAAACCCAGATTTAATCTCATTTTAAATTTCTAATTTAAAATTTTAAACTTCCAACTCAAACCCAAAGCACACATATGCTTTTACACTTATGAGTTTTAAAATAAAATTTAAATTTTAAAAACATAAATATTTTCAAATTTCAGATTTGAACCAGTTTGAATCAAATTCAGTTTCAGATTTCAAAACTCAGTTTAAATTCAATTTGCCTTTTGTACTTTCTTTTAATTTTTAAAAAAACAGTAATGAGTTTCCTGTTTTTATTTTAAAACCAAACTAAAATTTTAGAAATTCAAATTATTTCAAAACCTAAGATTTAAACTATTGAATTCATATTTAAATTTCAGGTTTAAAACTTAGTTCAGATTTTAGTTTGCAATTTAAACTTTTACTTCAAATTTTGAATACAGAAACAGGTTTCTGTTGTCACTTGAAAAGCATGAAACAAAGCAAATGCTCGAGCAACCCCTACAAAAATTTCGAGTCATATTCCCATCAACTTCGAGTTAAAACTCGAAATTCCCGAGGCTACTAAAACCTGCAACACAACAACACCATCACACCCATCAATGCACCGTGCACCTGTACACCCTCTCTGGCCACCGTTCGCCACTCCGCAACCATTCCACGGTCACTGATCAACACCTCAGGCCAACCGAAAGACAACTCGATAGATCAATGATCGAAATCACAATCGAGTTAAAAACCTCAAACCTGTAACAACACAATGACCCACCCTTCAACCTGTCAATGCCTTGTTGACGCGACTCCGGCCACCATCTTCTTCGAAACTCCGGCGACGATTTCATCAATCCATCAACCTCAAACTCTAAAACCCCAAACCACTCGAACAAGTAAACTTGCCGGAATGATCAAATTTTCCAGCCATACTGAAAATAGGGTTTAAAACTACAAAACCCAATTACAACCTCAAAATCGAAATTTCACCACAATCCAATAATTTTCCCACTACTCTGTTAATTTCTCCACCTCCAGAATCAATCTCATCACCTTGAACCAATTGTGGCAACAGAGATGACCAAAAACACCATTTACAGTAAGACTAGAACTGCACTTTGGTTTTGATGTTAAAAATTGTAATTTTACTCTGAAAAATCATAATTCTTCATGATTTTTTGAGTCCTAAACCTGAAACATTGATTTATAATGTTTATATTTTCACTTATACAATTCTATTGCTCTGTATTAATACTTCCAAGCAATACAAGTAATACCCAACTTGTATAAATTTTTAAACTCTATTTTTTACATCCTAACAAACGAGTTTGTATTACAGTATAAATATTTACAAGGATTATTATAAGATGGAAAATGGATTTTAACAAAATCCATACTGTAAAAACTAGATACTGACAGAAGCTTATACACAGCATATTTATTCATACCCATCACATATTAATTTACAGAAATGCATTGCAATTACACAGAAATCATTTAAAATTTGAAAACATGAACATGCATCAGGTTTTAAAAAATACTTAAGCTTTTTAAATTTAGAAAGTTACTCACCATAAAATTGATGAGCAGAGCACTTGTTTTAGAAAAACTTGAATCTGAAAGGTGCTTGAACTTGAATACTTTAAAACTTGCTTCTTGTCTCCAGATCTTACATGCAGGCTTTCTTGATTTATTTGTTGCATGCAGGTAACCTTTCCCAGTTTTGAATGAATTAAATGCAGGTATTTTAGCTTGCAGTTTCATTCCATATTTAAAGAAATGCAGGTTTGTGTTGTGATTGAAATGCAGGATTCCTTGCTTTTGATAATGAGTTGCAGGAAAGATTACAGGGTTTATGCAATGCATTTGAACATGTTTCTTCGAATGAGGATCAGAGATTGATATGCATTTGAATAAGGGTTTGATTTTTTTGCAGATTTGTTTTTAAGGTGGAAAGTTACAACTGAAAAACAATTTCTTTGTTAAGAAATAAAGATGAGAAAAAGAAGAAATGGGAAAATGTAGGTTTTTATATAACCTCTTTATGATTTATTTTTAAAAACAAAGAAAAATAAAACTAATCATGACACATGGCTTAAATGTTAACACTTGTTCACTTTCCTATTTAATTACTCAACACATGTTAATTATGTTTCTAAGAGACTTACATTTGTCCTTTAAGTGATAAGTATTTTTAAATTAAGGTTAATGAATGTTTAAACTTAGTTAATTAGTTTTTAATACTTTGTTATGTTTAGATAAATAATTAAAGAAATAAACCAATTATAGTTATAATAAAAACAATATACAATTTAATCATTTGAATAATATTTTTAATCATTTTAAATAAATTTATGAAAGAAGTTATAACTTATTTGTTGTTTAAATGAATACATGTTTCATATTTTAAATTGTATTTTAAATTTCATATTAAATTTACAAATCACATTTTATAAGTAAATATTTTAAAAAGAAATAAAACAAACATTTTTATAACTTACTTTAATATACAAACTTAAGTCAAAATATATTTTAAACAAATAAAACATTTTTCTAATATATTTAAAATCATATAGTTATTTTATTAAATAGTTTTGAAAAGCTTAATTCAAAAATAAATCAAAATTTCCTAATTTCAAAATATTATAAATTAGAAAATTTGCTTTATCAATTAAATTTAAAAACCAAACTTATCTACTCAAAATATATATAAATATATATACTTATTATAAATACAAAACAGTTTTATTAGCTTATAAAAAATAAATTCTCTAATTTATTATTTAAATAAAGAAGATTATAGAATCAATCCAATTTGTTAACAAAACTTATCAAATTAATTTAAATTTTAAACACGGATTATTAAATTTATATTGCCATAAATTTTGGGATATTACATATCCAATCCTTAAATAAGGAAATCAGATAACGGTAAATATAACACGTAACAGTGTTAAACAACAAATCAGCAAATTCAATTTTTCAACAAAGATAAATGAAAAGATTATCAATGAAGATAATTTATAAAACATAAGAATTGCCTAAACGGAAATTAACGACAAAATCTAATTATTAAATAAATAATTAGAAACTCATAATCTAATTATCAAAAAGATACAACAACAAAATGATCAAATCAAACCAATTCAAAATGCAATTTCAAAATAAATTGAATTGGCAACACGAAACAAATCCAGCAATTGAAATATCAATTTAAAATGTCAATTCGGCTAGGGTTGCAGTACACGCACGCATGTACTGCCTCGCCACTACAGCATCTGGAATACGCAAAAGATCAATAAATCAAAAGCAAATAGAATATCAATAAAAGCAATACCGTGTAGCTGCAGTACAAGCTCGCATGCACTACCTCGCCATTACAGTGTATGATGCCATCACAACTCCAATTATTAACAGCAAGTCGAAACTGCAAAGGTCAAGTCATGGCTGTCATGACTCAACACACTGCAAACAAAATGAAACTGCAGTCACCAATGAATGCTACATTACATAAAACAGTAATCAGTCAGGGACAACAACATGAAGGAACCCAAAATACTACAAAATGCAAAAGACAAGTCACTGACATGAACCATAATTAAAATATGATATGCCTCAAAGTTCAACAGTGCCAACAGATCAGGGTCGAGCATAAAGAAATGCAACACTGCATCTCACCAATGAATGACCAGACAAATAAGTAAGCATGTACATAAGTGGTTGGTGAAACCAAATACTAAACGAAACAGGTATGCAAAGTGTCTCAGTTCGCCAAGATAGCTGTAATGAATGATCAAATTCGATGAAACCACACTGCAGATGTAACACAGTCCACCTCAATGCCCAACACAAATGAACTACATGATGTACAAGAGTGCAGTGACAACATCAGTGAATACATGCAGAGTCAATGCCGCAATGAAATCACAAACCAAAGGAGTGATATGGACAAAGATATAACATACATGCACTGTAAACTGGATAGTGCAACTATCATACTCAAGACCAAAGGCCATAGTATAACTCAACTCAACTACAGGTGAATTAGTGAAACAACAATGGACTAACACCAGCCGTTCGAACCAAGACAGTGTCATGGCCGAAGTTAACACGAACTGAATCGAAGTAAACAAATTTAACAAGTGCACCAAACAGTAACAGTGCAATCTCAAGTCGAAATAGCAAGTGGTACAAGTATATAACTGCATCACTACTGCAACTACAAGTGACACAGTAAAATTTGGTGCAACATAAGGTGTATAACAACAAGTACATCAACACACAATGGTGAAGCAACAACACACAAAGAATTGCATCAAACCCAATAGCAAGTGCCCAGAACACACAGGCAAGCTCGAGTATGGCAACACACCAATGCATCACAGAAGGATGCATAAGTGAATAGAAAATACATAGCGACATGCATCAGACTCTATGACATAGTGCATGGGGTTAATAGCAATGCAAATAAAGGAAAAGACACATCAAGAGAAATGCATAAAGTTAGACATGATTGTAAAAAGTTATGAAAAACAAAGAAAATACATATGTGTGTTGAGATATTCAACTACAAGTTCGAAGTACATCAAAGATCACAATTTCAGGTGCTAGAAAATCAATAGCCAGTTTGAAATATTCAAAGCTGAAAATCAAGTGGAAGACTGCAATACTGTGGCGGATACAAAATACACCGACGAATTCCAACAAATCATAGATCAACAGTTTCAAACCAATTAAAGGCCAAAGTCAACATTGAAAGCAGTTGCAAAGCCAACGTGAATTCTAATCTAAAATATTTTCACAAAATAAAGTTTGCAGATTCCAATCCAAAGTCAAAGATCATCCCAAATATTAGAACATAATCATACAGCCAAGATAATAAATTGATGAAGTCAAATGCTCATATACGAACGAATATATAGGGGTTCAATTCCTATATGAATAGTAACATCGTCGGCAACTACAACTAATCAAACATCAGGCCAAAAGTGCTCGACAAATTCAAATAATTCCAGAAACCATTTCAGTGGACGAATTCATAGAGACCAAAATCAACAACATCAAAACACAAATCGAATGGACGAAACACAGTTGAACTAGATGTGAGTGAGATAGAAATCACTCAGCTTTAGTCGACGCAAAAATTGAAGGAGCCGAGCACGAGATCAACGATCGACCGAGCCGTTGAAGTCGGCGCCTTCGAATTCCAGAAGCCCTAATACCGATTGAAGAAGAACGAAAAGGAACGGCCGCCATTTATATTTTTTTTCGTATGTTTAATTTAGGGTTAGCCAAAATTGAAATAAAGAGGGAGCCGGTTATACACATTTATCACAGCCCCAACCAAACATGGGCCAAGATTATAAAGCCCGTATAATTCTTAAACAATTTCGAAAGAATTTCAATCTAATTAAAAAATTCAAATAGCCATTAACAATCAAATTAATCGTCATTTGACGATAATTAATTGTTGTAAAACCCTGGGTTTTTACAGACTTCCCTCCTTATAAATATTGCGTCCCCGCAATTTTCATAATTAAGGTCGTCAACAACAATTATTTTTCTAACATAAACTGGTTAAGCTAGAAAAATAAAGGTCAAGAACACAAACACCAAAGAAATCTTTTGATTTCATAAAAGAAATTCACAAATTCTCAACAAAATCTAATTATCAATAGATAATTCAGAAAACAGCAAAACTGAATAAATACGATTATTAACAATATTTAATTATCAATTAGATAATTAGAATACAGAAATCACGAAACAACGATATCTAATTATCGATATGATAATTAGAAAACAGCAAAACCTAATTATCAACGAAGACAATTAGAAAACACCAAATCACAAATCGCAAAACCGCAAACATTTAGTTATCAACCAGATAATTTGAAAACAACAATTATCTAATCACCAAAAACGATAAACAGAAATCTCAAATTAATAAATATCCAAATATCAAAAAGATAACCAGAAATCTCAAATCAAAAAATATCCAATTATCAAAAAAGATAACCAGAAATCTCAAATCAACAAACATCCACTTATCAAAAATGATAATCAGAAATCTCGAATCAACAAACATCCAATTACCAAAAACGATAATCAGAAATCTCAAATCAACAAATATCCATTATCAATATCGATAATCAGAAATCTCAAAACAACAAATATCCAATTATCAAAAACGATAATCAGAAATCTCAAATCAACAAATATCCAATTATCAAAAACGATAATCAGAAATCTCAAATCAACAAATAGCCAATTATCAAAAACGATAATCAGAAATCTCAAATCAACAAATAGCCAATTATCAAAAACGATAATCAGAAATCTCAAATCAACAAACATCCACTTATCAAAAACGATAATCAGAAATCTCAAATCAACAAACATCTAATTATCAAAAACGATAATCAGAAATCTCAAATCAATAAATATCCAATTATCAAAAACGATAATCAAAAATCTCAAATCAACAAATATCCAATTATCAAAAACGATAACCAAAAATCTTAAATCAACAAATATCCATTTATCAAAAACGATAACCGGAAATCTCAAATTAACAAACATCCACTTATCAAAAACGATAATCAAAAATCTCGATTCAATAAATATCCAATTATCAAAAACGATAATCAGAAATCTCAAATCAACAAATATCTAATTATCAAAACGGTAATCAGAAACAACAAATATCCGATTATCAAAAACGATAATAAGGAACAACAAATATCCGATTATCAAAAACGATAATTAGAAACAACAAATATCTAATTATCAACAATGATAATTGTAACAATCAGGTATTTTCAACCATTCGCATCCATTATAAGTGCATAGGCAGACACTCATGCCGGAATTGAATTGCTCAAAATACCGTGTTGTAAATAAAATTTTGGCAAACCTCAGAATATACAGTAAATAAAAATCACAGATCACAGACACAGAGTATATAAAAATGCAGCGGAAGAAAAAGAGATAGTAGTTCATGAAGCTACTATATAAAATATAAGATACATCAAAGTTAAATAAGATACAACAGAAGAGTAACAAGATACATCAGGTACAAATCAGATACATCACTGAACCACTAGATACTTAAAAAAAATAGATGGCTGGATCTTCAAGGAAAGCTCCAACGCCGAAGGTAAATCTTGAATGCTAACTCAATCGATCTGACCCGAGCATAAAGCAAAACACAAAACCCTCGAGTCAGGACATAAATACTTATAAACTGTAAATCAACTCAAGTGAACAGTAACAAAATGCATCAGTAACTTAAAGGATGCTTGGGACCGCCCATCCTCTAAGGATCCGTTAAACTATTTATTATGTAGTAATATACGCTATATACGGTAGTGTCTAATTAGTAAAGTATAATCATATAGAAAATAGCGTTAAGGGGATGGTGAACCTTAACGCGGTCGGATCTTTAAAACCAAAATCGTAGTGGGCTCGATATAAGGATATAACACGGCACGCGAGGCAATGCCAGGGTGGATACACCGTTTGCACTCCCGGACCGGTGGTGACGGCAAGCCAGCAGCTTCCGCCCACCTCGAACAATACCCCCGAATCAAAGTAGCGCCACCGTATCGAATCACAACAGTAATAGAATGGTTTCCGATGGAGCATGCTCGATGAAAGGGTGCGACCCTTTGTGTAGCCCGGTATAGCTCCTGTTTTAGTCATATATGCCAACTCACGGGAGTTGGGTCCACGTAATATATACCTCGAGAACGTCGCCACCATCCTACTTCATTCTGGAATCTCCACCGCGTACACAGTTGTTAAAGTGGTTTTCGGTATTGGCCGGCTATAAGACAATATCCGATCCCGGTCTCTTTAACAACCCATCATTATTATAACCCGTAGTTATAACTTTAAACATATTTTATACTTCAAAAGAAAATATCATTTCAACCCAAATCTTTATCGAAATAAAGATTAAATCATTTCCAAACCATTTCAATATATCAACATACCGTATCTTTCAAATTCAAATATTTATCAAAATAATTATCAAGTCAATTCAAATCATTTTTTTATACATAAACATCATATCTCCCAAATTCAATATTTATCAAAATAATTATCAAGTCATTTCAAATCATTTTTAATACATAAACATCACATCTTTTGTAACGACCCAATATTTTCAACCATTCGCATCCACACATGTCGGACTTGAATTTGTTCAAAATACTGCGTTGTAGAATAAATTAGGCAAAACTCAGAATATACAGTAAATAAATCACAGAATCACATACACAGATATCAGAATCTCGCAGCGGAAATTAAAAATTCAGTGGTTCATGAAGCCACTTAACAAAACAGAATTTACATAACTTATAATCTTCCATACAATTTTTAAACATAAATAGATATAGAGTCTTCAAAGTTCTTGAATTACAGAAGTATAGAAACTGAGACAAGCTTCCGGCAGCACGAATGATCTAATGAGTCCTAGCTCCGGAAAGAAAACTGAAACTGCAACTCAGGCTGACCCGAGCGTAAAATAAAACAAAACACTCGAGTCAGGACATACATACTTATATAATGTAAGCTAATTCAAGTGTACTGTAATATATAGCAAGTAACTTAAAGGATGCTTGGGATCGCCCATCCTCTAAGGATCCGTTAAACTATTTACTATGTAGTATATGCGCTATTACAATAGTGTCTATTTATAAAATAAACATACTTATTTCTTAGCATTAAGGGGTTACCCATATAGCCCTTAACACGTAATAGTCCCAGTAGTCCATCCAATATCATAGCTCCTCCTGATCGGGAAGCAACTAGAGGATACCACACGGGCTACGGGAGAAAACCAAACTCGTACAAGGCTCGATATGATAGGTGACACGGCACAACTAGGCAATGCCAGGGTAGATATACCAATTACGCTTCCGGACCGATGGTAACGCGAAGCCGCAGCAACCGCCCACCTCGAACAACACTCCCAAATCAAAGGGTGCACCCAAACAATCACATAAGCAATAGAATGGTATACGAAGAAGTGCGTTCGATCAGAGGAGCTACCTCATTAATCCGTCAATCGCTCCTGTTTTAGCCACCTTAAGCCAACTCACGGGAGTCGGGTCCACGTATATACCTTTCAAGAAACCGTCACCACCAACCTACTTCATTCTGGAATCTCCACCGCGTACACGGTTAGTCAAAGTGGTTTTCGGTATCGACAGAGAGTATGTCCATATCCGATCCCGGTCTCTTTGCCAACCAAACGTTATTATAACCCGTGGCCATTTTAAAACCTTTTATACTTTAAACCAGAATAATCATTTCTATTTCAAAACTATAGATACGATATCATTTTAAAAACCCAAAACAATATGATATCGTTATATTCAAATATAATTCCTTTCCAAAACCATACCGTTTAAAATTTATAATATATGGAAACCAAATATTTGAATTATACCTTCAAAGCATAATATTTTGGAGATTTTACTTTAAAATCCATAACTCCCAAACACAATGGTTTGGATATTTAACGGTATATAGAATAAATGGGTTAACTTTATGGTTACTTTGTAAAGAAAAGAATTTACATAGCTTTACAAATAATTTCTCTATTTAAGATTTAAATCATAAATTAATTATCGTTTTATGTTCCCAAAACATTACAATTTCCATATATATTAAATTGGAGTATTTACTATTCAACTAAGTTTGGGTTTATTCTTTCACAATCAATGTTTTATATATATATTTTCTTTCTTGAATATTCCCATAATTTCCATAAATAAAACTCCAAAATTTTAACCATTAAATTTTTCCAAAATTTACTTAATACCAGAATATATTTCTTTAATTTATTAAGGAAAATACAGTTATAAATATTATGTCTTAAGCTTTTCCAAAACTTAAGATAAAATAAAATTTATCAAATTCCATAAATTTTAAAGCTAACAAATTCTAGATTCCATAGCACTTAGGAAATGTTACCTAAAGTTTGGGTAAAACTAGTCCAATTCCAGAAGACAGCATTTAAATGCTGTAGTAGATTGTTTAACTTAATAAATATGTCCAAATATAACTTATTTATTTATTTATTAACTGAAATCTTATTCTTTAAAAATCCCGATTTACCAAATAAGTTATATTCCATAATTTTATTCAAATATTTATTTATTTTTATTTATAACTTATTAAAAATCAATATAAAATCCTTTAAAGATATAAATCAAATATTTCACTTCCAAAAATAATTTTAAATATTTCAGAAAATATTATAAGGACCACGGGTCTGTATATAGTTTTCTAGCCTAGGTCAAGTGATACGGATTTATATCATTTCACTCCGTAATTTACAATACCCCGGGTTCTATCATTTCAAACCCGCAATCCCAAGTTATCAGTTAAGCAGTTAACAGCATAATTTAACAATAATAATCATTTAGGCTTATCATTTCAGCCCATACAATCTAAATTACAGGGAACTTGCAGTGGTGATTTAAGCAGTAAATAAACAATAATATAATATAACTGCAGAATATGGTACAACAGATAAATAACTGATGAGGTGTCAATTTTAAAGGGGTTCATCATTCTACATCATACTACAGACAGATAATAGTGAAATACAAATTTACACCACAAATTTACACATACACTTGTAATAATTTACTAAAATATAAATACGTATGTCTGGTGAGAAATACTCACCTGAAAGCTGCAGAAAGTTTGAATTTCAAAACGGCAATTCACTGGTAAAGAACGATAGAGGGTAACGATCAAATTTCTCGGATGTCGCCTAGATTCAAATCTAGAACAAAATGAAAATATAGAATACGCGACTTTAGAATTTACGGTCAAAGGAAAAATAAAAATAGAACGAAATTTTGTTTGCCTTGCTCGACCACTTCACCGTGTAATTTTTGACAGACGTGAACCGGTTAAAACTAAAATTTTACGACAAAATTTCCTAACGACAAGCTAAGGGAAAAATGGTGAAGTTTTCTCCTATGGACCGAGATACGCTCGTGTACACGTTCTTATTTTCTATTTCAACTTTCACGTGTACACGTACACTCACGCCACATAAATTATTATTTCGCCTAAACTTCCCACTACAACTTAGATTTCCAGTACTGCTTACATTGTTTGTTATTCCATCAACATTTCCAAGCTAAAACTATAACAGGCAACTCAACCTATCCCCCAGTTCACCGAGATACCCTCACGTACACGTGCACCTATCCATTCACTGCTCATGCACACGTACCCGTGCACCAACCTTCCACTGTTGCCTAACTTCTACTCAGCTACACAACTAGTATTCACTTCTACTGTAATCACTTAAGTCTTCTCTATAGTCTAAACTCACTTCCCAGTCTCAACTGAAATAGATCAGAGTACTGAGAACATGCAGAAGCCTCATCTACTACCCCGAGCCACGACCCAACTGCTTCGAGTCACACCATCCTCCACTTCGAGTCCTTCAGTGAAACTCTTCGGGAAAATTTGTAAAATCTCCGAGACAATATAATAAGACTTCGAGCCTATGCCAAATCACAACCTGTCTGAAATGGTTTCCCTCTCCTCCCTTTTCTTTTCAAACCAGACACTCCCCACTTCTCTGAACTTACCCAACTGACTAACCCCTTCCTTCTTATTAGCATCAACCTTGCTTCAGTTATGCATCAACAACTCCAGACAACAACCAAACAGATCATGTACAGGGGTGTACATGTGCACCATTTCTGATATGCAACCAGTTGCATATCTCTGAAACATCAATCCACCTGTCTTCTTCACCTGACTCACTTTCAGACAGCATATGCGTAAGTGATATGCTCCTGCCAAATCTTAAAACATGCACTCAGACATGCACTTAGCCAACCTCAGCAACTATGGTTCCAAACATTCGAGGACCTGACATCACTACCTGGTCATCTACATGCTTCTCCTTCAACTGCATGCTGGGCTAAATAAGACAACTGCTACTCTACTACTCTTATCACACATCATCAAGCAACACTCTTCCACACCTTTGTCAGATCAGAATCCTCCTCTTCCTCAGTCCACACAACATGTGCACCTCATCCTACTACAACCAGAGGCCAGGCCTTGCCCATGCACAACCCTTTTGAACAGCAAATCATATATGTGATACATTTCCAATAGAAACATTATTTGAAAAATATGCAGACTATTTCCAAACTAATGCGACTGAATCTTTTAAACAACTACTATTCTCTTACTTCCCTCTGCCTCAGCTCAGATAATCATGTACACTGATACCATGATTATGTGCTGCCTATTGAGAATTATATGTGCAGACAGGAACAAGGCAAAGCACACAACCTATCCATAACTTTCCAGTCTATAAACTGAAAGATGTACTTATATATATATAGCCAGTGTCAACTACTAGCATATCTCTATCCAACTTACAATCTGTTTACTGTGAAGACTAAATGCCCAACGTTTCCAAAACCAAGTTTTACATCACTTACACCATTACTATCTTACATACTGTTCTGTACTTCCACTCATCATCACACAATTCTTCTACTTCAACTTTTTTTTTTTTTTTTTTCCAGTTTATATGCCTATGTGTCTATATATATAACATGGTCAGATGGGTGGGTAGCCGAGCAAGAATGATCAAAAAAAAACAAAGGAAGACTGGAAGAAGAAGAGAAATAGAAGCCATTACCTGATACAACCACGAGAAGAAGCAGAGGAAAATGATGAGGAGAAAAAATAGCGTGGCCTCTTATTCTTATACTTATGAGATTTGCGTGATCATAGCAACTGATGGCGAGATGGGGAATAAATGGTAAGGCAGAGCTTTTTAATTTTAATCAATACGTTTAGAATTTTTGCCTAAATTTATCAATGCATTTAGGCCGATCAGTTTCAAACCCTTGAAGATTATTGGATGCTTTTGAAAGCAGTTTAAATGGCTGCTTGATTGAAGAAACTGATTGATGGTATGGCTTGCGAGATGTATGCTCTGGTAACTGATTGTTAAAGGAAAGGCTGATGTATATTTCAGTTATATTTTCCAAGTGTATATTTAAATTTTCGAATCATTAATTCCAGTGGTTTCTTTGATTCAATTATGCGTGTATGATGCTAGCTTGGCACTGGTGAGATAGAGACAAATGTATGTGCATGTTCCAGGCTTTGCGATGAAACATGAGAGTGTACAAGTTGCAAAGGAAACTGCCAGAGAAATGAACAATGAAATGTTTGAACGTTATATAATTAAATGTTGTGATTCATTTTGGTTAAGGTTTCCCCTTAGATTTAGCTTGGTATTGTAAAATGTAAACGGTACAATTATTATATATAGTCAAAATAGAACGTATGCCAAAATATAAAACCAGCTGACAAATAAAGTACGTAAAGTTCGTTAAAACGCTGACTGATATTTTATGTCCAAAAATTTTTAAAACTTGATTTTTACACTACGCTAAACAGACGCAGGTTAAAACATCAAAAATTTTCACAAAATTCAAATTTTAAAAACACACGTTTTGTTACATTGCTTTATACCCTATAATTGACGCGTCTGTCAAACGCGAAATTCAACTGTTCAAACTTTGCTTAAAATTTCACAGTTATTATTAGATTTTATTGACATACACCATTATATAAAATATATCTCCCATTTAAATAATTAAACTATATTTTTTAAACACAATTTGTATAAAATATGTTTCAAAATTAAATAATTTAAAATAAAATAAATATCTAAAACTCGGGCTGTTACACTCTCCCCCACTTAAGAACTTTTCGTCCTCGAAAAGGAACGAAGAAGAGAAACAAAAGGAAGATAAGGTAGATAAACCAGTACCGTAAACGAATAGTTCCGGTATTTGAAGCACGAAGAAGATCTACTAGAATCGGTTTACCCCTTTCAGTTTGACTGTCAGGCTCTGGGTGCTCAGGCCCCGATGAGTAACAAAGGTTTTCAAAGATTATAGAAAGATTTCTAAATAGACTGGTATAAGCGATAGCATCCCAATCCGTAGCAGATAAGGAAACCAAGGACATTTAAAGATAGTTCAAAACAAAATAAGATACTAAATTTGAGATCATAATACTTTGAAAATCATTAAGATTTATAGATATTATCATTTGGAAATCATATTACTAAAATCATAGCACTTTTTAAAATAATCTTCATTTATACCTTTTAAATTCAATGCCAAATAATACTCATTTCAAAGTTGAAATATTTTAAGGTTCATTTATTCAATTATAAAATTTTCAAAA
Organism: Allium cepa; assembly: GCA_030765085.1. NCBI lineage: Eukaryota > Viridiplantae > Streptophyta > Magnoliopsida > Asparagales > Amaryllidaceae > Allium > Allium cepa. The sequence goes on from CM060941.1 coordinate 836,807,679, forward strand.
CATTTTATTTTTAAAACAGCAGCACTTATACTATGCTATAGTGGATATAATAGTATTTCAAATCAGTTCATTATTTACTAAACTCTAAATTTTACAAATAACCTAACCCTTTATTTAAAATACCTATCTTATAAATAAGATATGCCTTCAATAAGTTATACTTGAAATTCCCATTTTAAAAACCAAATTCTCAATTATCAAATTTAGTGATATTAGAATTCATCTTAACTATTTAAACCCTATTTAAACATTACTTAAACTATGGTTTCAAGATAAATAAACCTTATTGCAAAATATCCCATCCTGAAATATCTTTCTTTCAAAGATACATTTTGTATTACACAATATATTCATTTAAAATTTCTTAGTTAGATTTTAGGTTCCATATTAAATCAAATTTGATTATCAGGTTATTTAAATAAAATTCCCTAAATCCCTCTATTAATCTTTTATAACTAAAATTTAAGTATATAACATTTATTATAACCCCTCAAATTTTATTTATAAAAATCCTTTTTATATTGTATATTATCCAATTACATTTTTAACTTTTGAAAATCAAGGTAAGTTATATTAAAATGAAATTGGGTGTTATACAAATAAAACTTTCAATTTAATTATCTCCAATTGGAACCTTTTTATTCAAAAATTTTATTTTCTTTTTATTTTATTGAAATTTCCTTAAGATAAATTTTTAAGAATTGAGTTTCTGATTCCCTTCAAACCATTTAGAGATAAATAAATATATATATATATAATATGTCAAATCAAATATAAATTATATATATTAAGTCATACTTTAGAAATTTAAATCAATTAAATTTTCAAGGTAACACTGTAGCCAGACTACAGAATGGTCTTTTCACTTCGAAACTCGAAAATGAATGTCGATGATGCTGCAGTCATCACCGAAATTATTTTCCAGCGACAAAGAGAAAAGCACTAATTTTAAAATTCTTTGGAAACAAATTTCTATACAAAATACTTAATGCATCCTTTTAAAATTTAAACACAAGGTTTGAAATCATCAGAAATTTGAATTCTCAAGTTCTTGTTTAAATTCATTTCTGTTTCCAAATTAATTTATAACCATTGTTTTATATACAATTATTTATTTTAGCCAAACACATGGTTTACAAAAATAAATCAAACTATTATCTCTTGACAAATAGTTAAATTAATTATAAAATTCTGAAAATTATACTCATATATATAACATTAGATTTTATTTCAAAAATAGGAATAAACTTCTCAAACCAGGATAGAGACTCAAATTTGATGAACTCAAATCAAATAGAATTCGAGATAAGTTGAAATCAGAAGATTTGATGATTAAATAACCAAATAAGGAACTGGGTAAGTTTATATAAATCGCGGACAACCTTGACTGGGTCAACCGTGACTTAAAGAGTCAGATCGATGTGGTTGGTGTAAAACTCCATTTGATCTGAAGAGATAGAGTTCAGAATAACCAAAGATACTAGCATATAAACCGAGGATAAATATAAATCTCCGGTGAATTAATGCTAATGGTAAAGGAGTTTCACCCTTTATTAGAATAATGGCGAGACCGCCAATTCACTACAAAGATCATCCGAAGTGGAGTTATGGGATACTCCAGAATCTAAACAAGATGAAAAAGTGAGGGACATGAATGAACTTTTGGAACCACAGGGAATGTTCCAAATTTCGAAAAGGAAGAGATTCAAGCTCGAATGATGGTGATTCTGTAAATCAAATTTACCCATACATTCTAAGTTTTGCCTAGAGCCAAAGCTCTGATACCAACTGTAACGACCCAATATTTTCAACCATTCGCATCCACACATGTCGGACTTGAATTTGTTCAAAATACTGCGTTGTAGAATAAATTAGGCAAAACTCAGAATATACAGTAAATAAATCACAGAATCACATACACAGATATCAGAATCTCGCAGCGGAAATTAAAAATTCAGTGGTTCATGAAGCCACTTAACAAAACAGAATTTACATAACTTATAATCTTCCATACAATTTTTAAACATAAATAGATATAGAGTCTTCAAAGTTCTTGAATTACAGAAGTATAGAAACTGAGACAAGCTTCCGGCAGCACGAATGATCTAATGAGTCCTAGCTCCGGAAAGAAAACTGAAACTGCAACTCAGGCTGACCCGAGCGTAAAATAAAACAAAACACTCGAGTCAGGACATACATACTTATATAATGTAAGCTAATTCAAGTGTACTGTAATATATAGCAAGTAACTTAAAGGATGCTTGGGATCGCCCATCCTCTAAGGATCCGTTAAACTATTTACTATGTAGTATATGCGCTATTACAATAGTGTCTATTTATAAAATAAACATACTTATTTCTTAGCATTAAGGGGTTACCCATATAGCCCTTAACACGTAATAGTCCCAGTAGTCCATCCAATATCATAGCTCCTCCTGATCGGGAAGCAACTAGAGGATACCACACGGGCTACGGGAGAAAACCAAACTCGTACAAGGCTCGATATGATAGGTGACACGGCACAACTAGGCAATGCCAGGGTAGATATACCAATTACGCTTCCGGACCGATGGTAACGCGAAGCCGCAGCAACCGCCCACCTCGAACAACACTCCCAAATCAAAGGGTGCACCCAAACAATCACATAAGCAATAGAATGGTATACGAAGAAGTGCGTTCGATCAGAGGAGCTACCTCATTAATCCGTCAATCGCTCCTGTTTTAGCCACCTTAAGCCAACTCACGGGAGTCGGGTCCACGTATATACCTTTCAAGAAACCGTCACCACCAACCTACTTCATTCTGGAATCTCCACCGCGTACACGGTTAGTCAAAGTGGTTTTCGGTATCGACAGAGAGTATGTCCATATCCGATCCCGGTCTCTTTGCCAACCAAACGTTATTATAACCCGTGGCCATTTTAAAACCTTTTATACTTTAAACCAGAATAATCATTTCTATTTCAAAACTATAGATACGATATCATTTTAAAAACCCAAAACAATATGATATCGTTATATTCAAATATAATTCCTTTCCAAAACCATACCGTTTAAAATTTATAATATATGGAAACCAAATATTTGAATTATACCTTCAAAGCATAATATTTTGGAGATTTTACTTTAAAATCCATAACTCCCAAACACAATGGTTTGGATATTTAACGGTATATAGAATAAATGGGTTAACTTTATGGTTACTTTGTAAAGAAAAGAATTTACATAGCTTTACAAATAATTTCTCTATTTAAGATTTAAATCATAAATTAATTATCATTTTATGTTCCCAAAACATTACAATTTCCATATATATTAAATTGGAGTATTTACTATTCAACTAAGTTTGGGTTTATTCTTTCACAATCAATGTTTTATATATATATTTTCTTTCTTGAATATTCCCATAATTTCCATAAATAAAACTCCAAAATTTTAACCATTAAATTTTTCCAAAATTTACTTAATACCAGAATATATTTCTTTAATTTATTAAGGAAAATACAGTTATAAATATTATGTCTTAAGCTTTTCCAAAACTTAAGATAAAATAAAATTTATCAAATTCCATAAATTTTAAAGCTAACAAATTCTAGATTCCATAGCACTTAGGAAATGTTACCTAAAGTTTGGGTAAAACTAGTCCAATTCCAGAAGACAGCATTTAAATGCTGTAGTAGATTGTTTAACTTAATAAATATGTCCAAATATAACTTATTTATTTATTTATTAACTGAAATCTTATTCTTTAAAAATCCCGATTTACCAAATAAGTTATATTCCATAATTTTATTCAAATATTTATTTATTTTTATTTATAACTTATTAAAAATCAATATAAAATCCTTTAAAGATATAAATCAAATATTTCACTTCCAAAAATAATTTTAAATATTTCAGAAAATATTATAAGGACCACGGGTCTGTATATAGTTTTCTAGCCTAGGTCAAGTGATACGGATTTATATCATTTCACTCCGTAATTTACAATACCCCGGGTTCTATCATTTCAAACCCGCAATCCCAAGTTATCAGTTAAGCAGTTAACAGCATAATTTAACAATAATAATCATTTAGGCTTATCATTTCAGCCCATACAATCTAAATTACAGGGAACTTGCAGTGGTGATTTAAGCAGTAAATAAACAATAATATAATATAACTGCAGAATATGGTACAACAGATAAATAACTGATGAGGTGTCAATTTTAAAGGGGTTCATCATTCTACATCATACTACAGACAGATAATAGTGAAATACAAATTTACACCACAAATTTACACATACACTTGTAATAATTTACTAAAATATAAATACGTATGTCTGGTGAGAAATACTCACCTGAAAGCTGCAGAAAGTTTGAATTTCAAAACGGCAATTCACTGGTAAAGAACGATAGAGGGTAACGATCAAATTTCTCGGATGTCGCCTAGATTCAAATCTAGAACAAAATGAAAATATAGAATACGCGACTTTAGAATTTACGGTCAAAGGAAAAATAAAAATAGAACGAAATTTTGTTTGCCTTGCTCGACCACTTCACCGTGTAATTTTTGACAGACGTGAACCGGTTAAAACTAAAATTTTACGACAAAATTTCCTAACGACAAGCTAAGGGAAAAATGGTGAAGTTTTCTCCTATGGACCGAGATACGCTCGTGTACACGTTCTTATTTTCTATTTCAACTTTCACGTGTACACGTACACTCACGCCACATAAATTATTATTTCGCCTAAACTTCCCACTACAACTTAGATTTCCAGTACTGCTTACATTGTTTGTTATTCCATCAACATTTCCAAGCTAAAACTATAACAGGCAACTCAACCTATCCCCCAGTTCACCGAGATACCCTCACGTACACGTGCACCTATCCATTCACTGCTCATGCACACGTACCCGTGCACCAACCTTCCACTGTTGCCTAACTTCTACTCAGCTACACAACTAGTATTCACTTCTACTGTAATCACTTAAGTCTTCTCTATAGTCTAAACTCACTTCCCAGTCTCAACTGAAATAGATCAGAGTACTGAGAACATGCAGAAGCCTCATCTACTTACCCGAGCCACGACCCAACTGCTTCGAGTCACACCATCCTCCACTTCGAGTCCTTCAGTGAAACTCTTCGGGAAAATTTGTAAAATCTCCGAGACAATATAATAAGACTTCGAGCCTATGCCAAATCACAACCTGTCTGAAATGGTTTCCCTCTCCTCCCTTTTCTTTTCAAACCAGACACTCCCCACTTCTCTGAACTTACCCAACTGACTAACCCCTTCCTTCTTATTAGCATCAACCTTGCTTCAGTTATGCATCAACAACTCCAGACAACAACCAAACAGATCATGTACAGGGGTGTACATGTGCACCATTTCTGATATGCAACCAGTTGCATATCTCTGAAACATCAATCCACCTGTCTTCTTCACCTGACTCACTTTCAGACAGCATATGCGTAAGTGATATGCTCCTGCCAAATCTTAAAACATGCACTCAGACATGCACTTAGCCAACCTCAGCAACTATGGTTCCAAACATTCGAGGACCTGACATCACTACCTGGTCATCTACATGCTTCTCCTTCAACTGCATGCTGGGCTAAATAAGACAACTGCTACTCTACTACTCTTATCACACATCATCAAGCAACACTCTTCCACACCTTTGTCAGATCAGAATCCTCCTCTTCCTCAGTCCACACAACATGTGCACCTCATCCTACTACAACCAGAGGCCAGGCCTTGCCCATGCACAACCCTTTTGAACAGCAAATCATATATGTGATACATTTCCAATAGAAACATTATTTGAAAAATATGCAGACTATTTCCAAACTAATGCGACTGAATCTTTTAAACAACTACTATTCTCTTACTTCCCTCTGCCTCAGCTCAGATAATCATGTACACTGATACCATGATTATGTGCTGCCTATTGAGAATTATATGTGCAGACAGGAACAAGGCAAAGCACACAACCTATCCATAACTTTCCAGTCTATAAACTGAAAGATGTACTTATATATATATAGCCAGTGTCAACTACTAGCATATCTCTATCCAACTTACAATCTGTTTACTGTGAAGACTAAATGCCCAACGTTTCCAAAACCAAGTTTTACATCACTTACACCATTACTATCTTACATACTGTTCTGTACTTCCACTCATCATCACACAATTCTTCTACTTCAACTTTTTTTTTTTTTTTTCCAGTTTATATGCCTATGTGTCTATATATATAACATGGTCAGATGGGTGGGTAGCCGAGCAAGAATGATCAAAAAAAAACAAAGGAAGACTGGAAGAAGAAGAGAAATAGAAGCCATTACCTGATACAACCACGAGAAGAAGCAGAGGAAAATGATGAGGAGAAAAAATAGCGTGGCCTCTTATTCTTATACTTATGAGATTTGCGTGATCATAGCAACTGATGGCGAGATGGGGAATAAATGGTAAGGCAGAGCTTTTTAATTTTAATCAATACGTTTAGAATTTTTGCCTAAATTTATCAATGCATTTAGGCCGATCAGTTTCAAACCCTTGAAGATTATTGGATGCTTTTGAAAGCAGTTTAAATGGCTGCTTGATTGAAGAAACTGATTGATGGTATGGCTTGCGAGATGTATGCTCTGGTAACTGATTGTTAAAGGAAAGGCTGATGTATATTTCAGTTATATTTTCCAAGTGTATATTTAAATTTTCGAATCATTAATTCCAGTGGTTTCTTTGATTCAATTATGCGTGTATGATGCTAGCTTGGCACTGGTGAGATAGAGACAAATGTATGTGCATGTTCCAGGCTTTGCGATGAAACATGAGAGTGTACAAGTTGCAAAGGAAACTGCCAGAGAAATGAACAATGAAATGTTTGAACGTTATATAATTAAATGTTGTGATTCATTTTGGTTAAGGTTTCCCCTTAGATTTAGCTTGGTATTGTAAAATGTAAACGGTACAATTATTATATATAGTCAAAATAGAACGTATGCCAAAATATAAAACCAGCTGACAAATAAAGTACGTAAAGTTCGTTAAAACGCTGACTGATATTTTATGTCCAAAAATTTTTAAAACTTGATTTTTACACTACGCTAAACAGACGCAGGTTAAAACATCAAAAATTTTCACAAAATTCAAATTTTAAAAACACACGTTTTGTTACATTGCTTTATACCCTATAATTGACGCGTCTGTCAAACGCGAAATTCAACTGTTCAAACTTAGCTTAAAATTTCACAGTTATTATTAGATTTTATTGACATACACCATTATATAAAATATATCTCCCATTTAAATAATTAAACTATATTTTTTAAACACAATTTGTATAAAATATGTTTCAAAATTAAATAATTTAAAATAAAATAAATATCTAAAACTCGGGCTGTTACATCTTTCAAACTTCATTTTCAAATCGTTTAATTTCAAAATATCATAAGTTTCAAAACTTCATCTTCGAATCATTTAATATATACCAGAATATCATATCTTTCAAAACTTCATTTCAAATCATTTCAGTATATCATATCTTAGCATCTTTAAATTCAAAGATAACATTCAATTATTATCATCTCAAATCACCTTTAAATAATTTATATTCCATCGATTTAATTCAATAAAAAAATCATTTTAAAAGTGTAATTATTATACTTCCAAATCAAGTATTCAATTTCCAAAGTTCCAAACCATTCTGAGTTCGTTTACTAAGTCAAAAACCATAATTATTACAATTTCAGCATTTCACAACGTACAGAAAAACTATTATAAGTTATACTTGAAAACACTTTAATTCAGCAGAGACAGCATTTAAAACTGCTGTTAAAACTCAATTTTTAGTTGAATTATTGTTCAAAACAGAAAAGACAGCATTTCAGAAGTGCTGTAGTAGTTCAGATTTCAAAACAAGGTTTAAATTGATTTCAGCAAAGTGCAGACCAAAACAGCATTTTACAGGAATGCTTTAATAAAACTGAGTCCAAATATTAGCCTATGAGTTCAGTTACAACAACTACAGCATTACAGACCCGCTGTAATAGCTCATTTTTCATAGTTTTAGTTCAATTCAGAAACCATAGCATTTCTGAATGCCATTAAAAGTAAATGCCAGGTTTTAGTGTATTTCCAACAATTTAATAACTTCAATTTAAAACAAATAAACATTTTTAAAAATCATCTTTTTAACATTTAAGATGTTCATTAACATATCATTTGACATATTATTTTTATATAATAAACTTCTTATAAATAAATCCAAATTTCAATAATTCCACTTATTAGTTCAAGCGTCTAATTTTCTTTCTTCACTTTCCAACAAATAAACTTAACACTTCAGATTTATATTACCATTTCACAAATTTAACTAAATTTCCAAACTATTTAATTAATTTAAATCTTTAGTTAAAACTCAAATTTCACATTTTCAAGTCAAGTTATATTTTAAAATTTCACTTTTCAATGGTCATTTATTCAACCACTTAAATTTATAGAAAAATCAGTAATTCTTAAATAAATCACTTAAATTCAAATATAAATCAATTTACCATATTTACCATTTTACAAATATAATTAAAGTCTATTTTATTCATATAACTTAAATATCATTTTTAGTCAAAATTCCAAATTTTCAAACATAAGTTATATTTCAAAAATCCAGTTAAACCATTCCTAAATTACATTTTTAACACATAAAAAAGTCAAAATTTATTTATTTTAAAACCTTTTTAAATCAAATTTCATATATTTTATATTTTTAAAATACTTAAAAATATTCAACACACTTTATAGAATAACCACGGGTCTGTATATAGTTTTCTAACCTAGTTTAAGTGATACGGATATGTATCATTTCAATTCGCAGTTTAAAAATAAAAATCCGGGTTCTATCATTTCAAGCCCGCAATCCCAAGTCAAAATTAATAATTTAAAAACCATTCGGGCCTATCATTTCAGCCCGCAACGAATTTTATTCTAACAGGGAACTTGCAGTGTGATCATATATAGAAATAATATAAACAATGTCAATATCGTAATATACAGTCATATATCAGATTTCAGATGAAAATTAACAGTTTAACATGGTAATAACATGGCATAATATATCATATGATCATCATTAACTTGCATAAACATTTTATATTACTAAATACTTGTCATCAATTCACTTTCCATAAGTATAAATGTCAGAGTGAGAAAGACTCACCTTTTCGAAGCTAGAGACCAAAACAACAAACACAAGAGCGATTCCAAAAGCACGACGAACATGATTTGAATTGAATGAATGGAAAGCCTTGATAATGATCTTGTATACAACAAATAAATAAGACCATATAAACATATGCATACAATACAGAACAACATTGAAACTGATTGAAATAAAAACAACAAATGGACAAGATGATTTTACCATGCCTCAATCACTTCAATGCTTGGCCTAAGGGACACTTATGCTCGGCTATGATGATGCTTTGGCCCAAGTATGGCATCATATAGGTCAGGTTTGGATAGGGTTTGGGTCTGGTTTGGACCTAGAAGGTACGGCTACATGGCAAGAGCAAGGTGGAGGTTACAAGGCATGAGAATACAAAGGGTTAAGGCAAACAAGTGGGTTTTTTGTGCACATATGGGTTCGGCCTTGACTGATGTGGGCTAGGCTATTCATGCTATAGGTCAGATCAATGCTGGAGTGGTGCGTGGTGATCAGGTCAGTGGTGGTGGCAGCGGCTATGGTGGTGGTTTGAGTGATGGATGAAGGAAATGAGGCAACAACGGTAAAAAAACATTGTTTTTAGGCATGTTGGTTGCAATTTGAAGGGTTTGGCCACCATAGATGGCTCGGCTATGGTCATGGCTGGTGGAGTAGATGGTGTTGGAGGCATGGAAGAGACGTAGGAGTTTGTGGCTGCGGCTATGGAGAAGAGGCCGATCCAAACTAGAAGAGAAACAAAGCAATATTTAGAGAAAACAAGGAGAAAAGAAGAATTTACCTAATTTTTTTGCAAGAATGGGGGCCATGATTTTTTTAGGGGTTTCGAGCTTGAAAATTCATGAATAATATGAGGGAGTTGGCTGCAAAGGATGAGGAAAGGAATGGCTAAGATAAATTGATGTATTAATTGAAAAAGAAACGAATAAAACGCCTTTACGTTTCAGGCTTTTAAAACCTCTTAACTTTCTAAACCTTTTGCATTTCCTTTTCTTTTTAATTTTAGAAAAAAAAATAAACTCAGAAATGTTATTTAAAACCGAAACTAAGTAAGAATAAAATAAAATAAATAATTTATTTTAAGTAAAATAGAAAAAGGAAATAAGAAATTGCTTAAAAATAGCAACCCTGACATAAAAATTACAAGAAAATCTCCAATGACTTTGGAAAATTTATTACTTCATAAAAAATTATTATAACACAAAATTTGAATTAAAAATGGTTTTAAAACATTTTCAAGGTATAATAATAATTTAATTTTTATTAAATAGAATTTTAAATAAAGAAAAATGCAGTAAATACCAAACTAGGCTTTATAAATTGAAATAAATTCAAATAAACTTTAGAAAAATTATATTACCATTTCAAAAATACTTAAAAGTCAAAATATACATAATATAACATATTATCACATATTAAAATAAAATATAACAAAGAAGAAGTAATTTATACAATTTAAAATAGTCATTGTTAAATAACCCTGTATACGCACAATATTGTAAAGGGTATAACTTTCACAATTTACATCCGATTTCATCGAAACGAAAAGTGGTGTTCTTGAAATTTTATGTACTTTCATAATAAAAGAAAAAATTTCAAATTTCAAATTTTTAAAATTTTAAGTTAAAAGTCACAGTTTGACTATTTTGACCAAAATCAGCATTTCAGGCAAATATTCAACTTACACAAGTTTGGAATTATAACTCATAAAAAATAAATATTTATATTTAAATAATAAAATTTAATCATTCCAAATAAGTAAAATAAGTTTTTAAATCAAAATTTTATATTAAAATAATTAAAATATACAATAAAATAATTACAAAATACAGGGTTGTTACAACAATTAGAACTCATAGCAACAAATATCTAATTACCTGCAGATAATTGGAAACAACATATATCTAGAAATCAATTAATATAATCTAGAAAATCAACATAAAAGGTAGGATCGATCCCATCAGATGACGAGTTTTAGCTACGCCGCACGTGCATCAACAAATGGCCGAAGCCTACCAAGTACCGTCAACATAATTTTGGCGCCCAACAAATGACCCGAAGGTCCAACATATGACCCGAAGGTCCAACATATGACCCGAAGGTCCAACATATGACCCGAAGGTCCAACATAGTGGCTCGAAAGCACACGAAAATCATCAAAATCGTCAAAACAGCAAATATTTCAATTAACGAGTCCGGAATTAACCAAAATAGCAAACGCACATGTCCCATAACCATGAGTTTTACTAAATCGTTTAATTCTCTTCATCGTTTCCTTGAAAGTGAAAATTTGTGTATTCCAAAAATAACATTTCACATTCTCAAACGGACATGTCCGGAATTAAGCGAATCAGTAAAAGAAAGGGGTCATAGTCCTCGATTTTGCTGAAATGTTTAAATCGCTTCCTCATTCTTTTGAAAGTGCAAACTGCAAAACTTCTGAAAACAATTTCATTTATTTTATAAAAGTAATAATTTACATTCTTAAACGGACAAGTCTGGAATTAAGCGAATCAGTAAAAGAAAGGGGTCATAGTCCTCGATTTTGCAGAAACGTTTAAATCGCTTCCTCGTTCTTTTGAAAGCGTAAACTGTAAAAATTTTGAAAACAATTTTGAAAACACGTGATTAAAACAGCAACATCAATAGCAACTTCTACAAGGAAATTGCACTTCTCAAAATACCGTAAAAACGGACAACAAAATCAGCATTGTGGGATAACCGCTTGAAAATCCACTTTAAAATTTGACGGTTACTGAAGTCAAAGCGACAGTAATTTTAAACGTCAAAATCTCATCAAAATAATTTGCATCAAAATATAACACCAGTGAATTTTCATTCATTAAGAATGTCAACAAAACACCGTGCTTCAAAAACTTAGCACCAGTATGAAAATCCTGTTATAAAAATAACGGAAACAAAATACGTTTAAAACCAAACACCGGTTCAATGTAAAATCAATGCAGTAACGTGCAACTCAAATTTCACGTATACTACAAAATGAACAAAGAAATCATTCAAATATATCTTCAATGAAGATAATTCAAAACAGCCAAAATCTCAACAAAATCACATAACTGCAATCGCTTCGGATCCTCAAATCGGATTCGAAATTTTCAATGAAAACAAAATAAACACAGCTATGTAAACAACAAATGAAATTTATTTCAATTTCATATCTTGATTTTTAAATCAAAAGGGTTATCAGCTGTACTCAGCGAAGACAGTCTCACTGTTTCCGCTGCGCACTCTGATAAACAAAACACAAGTTATTCAATTACCAAAACACAAATTCTCTTTTATTTTTAAATAAAATATTTAAAAAGTTCATCAAAATTTCGAAACTTTAGTTTTGACTCAAAGCACAATAAAACATCGACAAATAGTTGTAACACATGTTCCATCAAAGTTATGTTTTATATTATGTCCATAAACCCCAAGCTCTGATACCAACTGTGACGCCCCACCTCTATGCTTACAATAACAAAGAGTATTAAAAGGAAATACTGTCTGTTATTACGAAGAATAAGGCTGGATAGGAGCGACCATCCATAGTTAGACCATACACTAGTATTGGTTATCTCGATAGGAGTGGTATATATTTTTGTTTTTCATCTCTTATTTATTTACTCTCATCGACATATCCAATTCCAGTATAAATTGATGAAGTCAAATTCTCATATACGAACGAATATATAGGGGTTCAATTCCTATATGAATGGTAACATCGTCGGCAACTACAACTTGTCATTATCCTTAAATACCTTCATTAATTGACTATCCCATAATTACTTAATATTCAATTAGTTATACTTATCTGATTAATGAATTTTAATTAGTTAATTAACTTTAATTAACAACCTTGTTTAATTAACCTTAATTAATCATTAATTAATCTCATGATTAATTATTCCTTAGTTATTAATTAATTATTCTTTAATTATTAATTAGCTACTTATTAATTAATTTTTAATTACCAATCAATCCATTAAAGTTAGATTATTTATCTTCATTATCTTCTTTAATTATCATTTAAAATCTTATTTAATAAACCTTGTAATTAAATTAAAGTTAATCTATCGATTAACTTTAAAGCTTTAAGTTTAATTAGTAATTAAAAACACTTTATCTTCATTAATTAACTACTTAATTACATGATTAATTAAGTTTTAAAACAACATAAGGACCAACTTAATTAATTAATCTTAAAATAAATTTCTCAACTTTAATTAACAAACATTAAATAATCAATTTTTTTAAAGAAATAGTTTTTAAGATAATTACTTTTTAAACTTGACTTCTTGTTGAATTTTAAAACTTGTTAACATGCAAATATTAACCCGATACAAACCAAGACTTACTCGAATCAAAATCCGAGCATCTCTTACCTTTCCTAGCTTATACAAAATTACTACTAATCTCAATCTTATATCAAAAGTGAGCAACTGTACACACTCACAGAGGAAGAAATTGTGCAGGCTACTATAGTACATTCTAAATTTTTATTTCACAAAAATGTTGCAGCCCCTTTTATTTCTTATACCGAAACTTGAACACAACTTACACAGGTACAATTTGTTACTTGCTACTGAATTTAAAAACCAACCCAGCAACTAATTCATGTCACAAAGTCATTAGTATTTCCTTCACCTGCTACTGAAATGAATTTACAATATTTATCTAGTCCTATTTTGATTAGCAGCATGTTCTTTTGTTTTCACACATTGTGCGATGACCCATTTAACTCAGCATCTAAATTCATATCTCAGGTTATTGATATTTCTTTTGTAAGATCGATTTCACCCTAGAGGGGGGGTGAATAGGGTGATAGTGTTAAATTATAAAAATTAATTTGTGGAAGCTTATAAATAATTTCAACACAGATCACAGAATAATAGCAGCACAGATAATAGCAGAATAATAAAATGTAGAAATAGAACGACACAGAATTTACCCAGCTTCGGCAAAACTCTGCCTACGTGCTGCCCCCAAGGTTTCTACTAGAAATTAGATAGTTAGACGCTTACACACGTAAACTCGCGACACCCGCTATCGACTAAACCTAGCTCTACGCTCAAAACCCTGCCACAACTCAGCCACTGAGTTGCGAATTCTCAAGCTACGCCACGTAGCTTGTCCCCTAGTCACACGACTAGGAAATGTAACAGTTTAAAATTTAAAAATAAATTTAAAAAGAAAATTTAAAAATAAGACATGAAGAAACCCTAAAAACAAAATAAAAAAGCCCTTTTAAAAATAGTCGGCCCCTTTTGTTTCGGCTCGTTCTCTTTTAAGCTCTGCTCCTTTTCGTGAATAATGACAGCCGTTCCTCTTGCAAATTTAGGACTTGTTCTCTTCGATCCAAACTAGGGTTTCGCGAAGATGTCGATTCTTTGTTCAATCTGGTTGTAAATTCAGAGAATACTTATTCGTCTTTTCGGCTACTTCTGGAGTTCGACTTTAATTTGGTATGTGGTTTTCCGTTGTGTTTTTCAGTTACGCTCAATTGAACTCCGATGATCAATTGCCAGTGATGATTCTGGGTTAAATATGTGTTCGTTCTCCTTTATTTTCATTCGTATAAACTTATTTGAATTTGTCAAATAACTTGTTCGGCCGTTCGATTTCACTTTGATGCTGATGATTTCACTGACTTTTTCAATTTCGTATAAACTTGTGTTACTTGGTTGACACGGTATTGATTCAATTTCGTGACGACCACGGCTTTAATTTGTGACATTTTACTTTGTCATATTCGTATATTTTTACGACTTGTTCGTTTATCACGGTTTTGAACAGTTTGATTCCTTGACTTTAATCTCTGATTTCGTTTTTACTTCGGCATTGACTGGTTTGCCTTGGCTTTGATTTTGTGGCCCTCATATATGTGTATGCATACTGGTTACATTCTTGGTTATGTATCACCATATATCTGTAGCACTTCGGCATTGACTGGTTTGCTTTGGCTTTGATTTTGTGGCATTGTACTTGTATACTACTGTTATTGTTGTACTTCATTTGTATAACATGTTGGAATCTGACCTTATTGTGATTTTTTGTGTCACTGCAATTTGCACTTTACTTTGAAGTCTCTGTCCATTGGGCTGCACATGTTTCACTGGCACTTTGTTGCTTGATTATGGTCTCTGACTTTGTTCATCATATTGTTTGATCATTTGTATACATACATTCATGTATGTATATAGATGTATGTTGTTTTGAACTATGTTTGCTGTGGCATTGCATTGCTGTGCATTTGTTTTCAGTTGCATATATTATCTGATGTTATCACTTATGTTTGCACTGCTTTACATCTTGTAGTTTGCTTTGGTCTTGAGCATTTCTATGTCATTGAGCATTGTTGTGTCCATATTGTATTCGATACTGTTGCATTGCTACTATGTTATGTAGTAATCTAGTTTCTGGCCATTGGTTCGTTTCTTTGGTTGGGTCTGCACATTCACCTGTTGTTGTATTCATGTATACTGCTGTGTGGTCTGGTGGCAGTTGCTTTGTCTACATGTATTTCATGTAGTACGGGCATTTGGTTCATCGTATCTGTTGCACTTGGTCCCTGACCTTTGTTGCCTCTGAGTTTGAGCATTTGCACATTTGTAGCCTTGGTCTTTGTTGTTTTTTTTTTGGTGGCATCTGGTTCTGTCATTTGCTTAGTTCATTGTGCATTTGTTTTGGACTTGCAGTTTGAATTGCATTGAGTTGAGTCGAGTTTGCAGTGATGGCTTGACCTTTGCACTTTGTTTGTTATTTAATGCCTTCTTGAATTTGTGTAGACTGTGCATTACACTTGATTTGAATCCAGTTTTACAACTCGGGTTTGACCTTGTGTTGAAATCGAGATTTTGTTTATGTTGCACCTGAGTTGAACCCGTCTTTTTATTTGGGTTTGACCTTGTGCTCACCTGTCCCTGTAGCATTATCAAGTGCATATTGGTGTGCATGGCCTTGTGGCATGTACAGTGATACACTGTGCATGTCACATTGTTCGTGTGTGACGAATTCAAATATAAATCATGACGAACAACCCAAATAACTGAGGCAAACAATATTTTCAAAAACCATATTTTATTTTATATTGCAAAAATATTTCTTTTTCAATTTTACTGCGTTAGTGAATATTTTTGCAGATTGCTCAGATGCTGGATTCTAACTGGAATGAAGTTGAAGATAAAATACGAATTGAGTGAATGAGTGATGTGTAGTGAGGTTAAATGTAAATATGAAATTGTGATGTATTTGTAATCAAACTTGCATATGTATAGTGAGAGCTTGAATTTGTACTACTCAAAATTGTAATAAATATTTGTTTGAATAAAATTTCTGTTTGAATTCAAATTCTGTGTATTTAATTTTATTCGGCAAATATTTATTTAATCTATGAAAAATAAAATAGTACATTAACAAATACATTTAAACGAATGTATATATATGTTTATTATCATCAAACAAAAATCATATAAGCGCATATTCAACATCTTCTACTTGCATTTCATCTTTTTCAACATGTGCAGATTGTCAGATTATATTTAGATGTTTGTTTATTATTTGCTACTCAACTCAAACAAGTTACAAATCATGCACAGCAAGGAACTATATATGGAAGACATTCGATGCAGAACCTTATCTAGTCAGAACATGCTTCAGGGTTATCGAACTCACTTCTTATTTAATTACAGTGTTTACTTACAAAATTTCAAACAAACATAGTAAGGAGTTATGTTTTAAATTCATCGGCATTTAGAAATAAATATAGCATATAATAATGTGTAAACGTAGCAATCAAAATTAATTCTAGGCAACCAAATTCTACTTCAGAGTCTAGATCCATAAACATAGCTACTTAATTATGTTTCAGGTAATCTGCATTTTAATCCACTCCAAACGCAACGTAAAGCACAAACAACACTCACAAAGATAAGCAACTATGCTTCTGAAATCATTGATTTAACATTTATTGTAGTAAGCAATATGAGCATCTTGCTACCAGTAATAGCTTTTCACATTAGACTGTAGTAAATTCTTGTACTTGGAAAGTGTACCAAGCACACGCATACTGTAACACCCTTTTTACCTCTAAATAACCGAGCTACACTAAGTTCCATCATTTCCAACATCACAAAGTAAATTAACTTGTATTTATCTTTACAGATTTGCTCGGTGTTGCTAAGTAAATAATGTAATGATAAAAGAACAAGGAACGATAGCAAGTTCGAATCGTAACCAAACTCTTTTATTTAACTGTACAGCAGAAAACCCATTGTACTTTACTTTGGAGCTATTTATTTGCAGCTTACTTAAATAAATCAACTTATGTTAATTTCCCAATAAACTCATGAACTTAACAAAATAAATAAGGTTGAACCTATCGGAGTACAACCAGATATCAGAAGTGGAGATAAATTTTACTCATTTATAAAATAAGTATATCAAATTACTCACCTTATTGTTGAACAGTGTCCTACTTCTGGAACTTGATAGTCAATTGAAGCTTGACTTAGAATTTGTAATTCGATTTGTTGACTTGAATCTGCTGCTAGTTGAATCTAAATTTGCACTTGTTTTGGATGATCTAGAATTATTCTGTTGTAAGCCTGGTAGTTGTTTAGTTTAGTTTTATCTTTATTGCTCAAATTTTTGGTTTGGTTTTAAAAAGAAAGATAAGGAAAATCGAGATTGAGAGAAGAGAATATGGAAAATTTTGGAACTTTTTTACAGCTTTGATTCTCTAGTCATTATATTATTAATTTCTCAACTTAAAGAAACATGTCTCCGCTTGTTATTTCTAAGGCCTATACAAACTACACATGTTTTTTATAAAACTTTTACATTTAATGTCCTATTTAATAGATACATTTTTTTAATTTATATAAATAAAATCCTCTATAGAAAACAATATAAAATAAATTATATACCAATAAAATCATATATATGTATATATATATATATATGTTTTAATATTTTATATTTATTTATATATGTTTTATATTTTTTTGTATACTTATAAACTAAATTTTTTTTCATATTTAATTTTAAAAGAAAGTATACAACCCTTTATCAATTCCTAAATATTCTACTACCATGGTATATATAAATATTCACACGCTTATATATTTGTATATGTATATATTTTAAAATTTCCAACTTTTATTATATTTTCAAATTTACTTATATATCCAGATATCCTTTAGTTTCAAAAAATTTATCTGTTCAATTGAATAAACCAGTTAATTATTCAATTATCATATGTTTAAAATACGTGTTATCACAAATGTAATTAAGAGATGAATCATTAACTAGAGATTAAGTGATGATTAATTGATTAATTTTAAGTTAATTAATTAGTCTAATTAATTAAAGATAATTACTTATAAATTAATTAAGTGTAATTACTTAGTAAAGTAGTTAACAAATAATTACTGAATGTAATTAATTAAAGAAAAATTTCTTAATGAAGTAACTAGAGGAAAATTACTTAATGGAAGTAATTAAGCTTAATTATTTAGTGTAATTACTTAAGGATTAATAACTTAGTGTAATTAATTTAGTTGATTAATTAATGTGATTAATTAAGATTAATTAATGAATGTGATTAATTTAAGATTAATTACTAAATGTAATTAATTAAAAGTGTGATTAATTAATGAAAGTAATTAATTAAGGATTATTAATTAGTGTAATTAATTATAATTAATTAATTAATGGAAGTAATTAAGGAATAATTAATCAGTGTGATTAATCAAGGGATTAAAATAATTAATTAAGGAGTAATTAATTAAGGTAAGTAATTACAGGATGGTTAATTACTGTTTATGATTAATTAACGTTGATTAATGAAAGTGATTAATTAAAGTATAATTAATTAATGTAATTAATTAAGGATCAATGTAATTAAGAAATTAATCAAGGATAAATGTAATTAAGGAGAATGGATGAAGGTTAATTAATTTGTGTAATTAATTAAAGGCTAATTACTTAATGTAATTAATGAGGATAATTAAGGAATGATTAATTAATGGTTTATAATTAATTAATGACCTAGTGAGCAAAATTAAAGATAAAGTGATTGAAGTAATTAACTTAATTAATTTAAATTAATTAGAACAGTGTGACTAATTAATCTTGATTATGGATGATTTGATTATAGAAATGCCTTGAATTTGTTAATATCTCTGATATGAAGTGTTTTGTGATATGATATGTTTGGGTAGACAGTGATAATATGGTTATCTATCGAAGATGAATTGCTGTGTGTTGAATATGCGCCTATATGTTTTTGTTTGATGATAATAAACATATATATTCACTTAAATGTATTTGGTAATGTACTATTTTGTTTTTCATAGATTAAATAAATATTTGTTGAATAAAATAAATTACATAGAATTTGAATTCGAATTCAAACAGAACAAGTTACATAGATTTTGAATTCAAATAGAAATTTTATTCAAACAAATACTTATTACAATCTTGAATAGTACAATTTCAAGCTCTCACTATACATATACATTTTTGATTACATCACGATTACATCACAAATTTTTTTTCATTGATAACCTCACTACATATCACTCACACTCGTATTTTGTCTTCAACCGCATTCCAGTTTGAATCCAACATCTGAGCAATCTGCAAAAATATTCACTAACGCAGTAAAATTGAAAAAGAAATATTGTTGCAATATAAAGTAAAATATGGTTTTTGAAAGTATCATTTGCCTCAGTTATTTGGGTTGTTCGTCATCATTCATACTTGATTTCATCACAAAGTCGTGCACATAGATATTACAGGGACAGGTAATCATAAGTGGCTGCAATACACACGTGTACATTCATACACGTGTGCACTGCCTCGCCAACTCGTGTGCGCAGCCAACAATAGCAAGTGTGCAAGCACAACTTCAACAAACAAGGCAATGCACTATGCAATGTACAACAAGTCCAACAGCCCAAATGAACAACAAAGGGTCAAAGCTCAATGCACATGAAACCAAAGGCCGAGAAATTGATATATGGTGATGTAGTCAACAACTACACAACTGCAAGTACAGGTTTCAATATCAAAGGAACAATGAAGCAATGTCTAGCTCAGTACAACACAGTAGTGTACATGAATACTGCAACTGTCACAAGACCAGCTACTCAATGCAACTCAGTGGCAAATGAAGGCAACATGACTAAATATGACAATGCAAACTGAACAACAGATCAGACATGACCAAAGAGAAGTAGTGCAAGAATATGAAATGGCAACTCAGTGATATATGCAACAAGTTCAGATAAACAAGCCAGAGCCACCAAAGTGCAGAGCAACTACAAAGTGGCAGCAGTTCAGATGACATAGCAGAAACGACCAAATGACAACAATGCACAAGTGGCACAACAGACTCAAGTGAATGCCAAGTGAATGCAACTATAATGCAACTAAACCAACATGGCCAAGACTACAAGTGCAAATGCACATGGCAACAGCAATGGCACAGCAACAGTGAAGACTGCATAAGTGGTACAAGTCAGAGCAACAAAATCATCACAATGAAGACCACTATGCAGTGTACAACAGTGACATGCACATCATCCAAACAACAAATGAATGACCAGAACAATGACCAAGCAATGACCAAACTACAAAGAACATCAACAATGCAACAATGTGCATAGCAGATCAAAAGCAACTGTTCTTAACTGCAAGTTCAAACCGAAACACAAGTGCACAACCAACTCAATCACAAACAAGTGCACCACTGAGCTATGCAAATGAAACACAGTGGCAACACCACAAATTAACTGCAACATTTCCACGAATGCAATGCTAATTCGAAGATCATGTTAAACCAACCAGAAAAAGATGGCCAGAGATAAAGACATGATGACCACGAGATTCAACGGTGCAGAGATGGGCCGAAGTCAGAATTCAATGAAAATCAAATTCGTATCTTTGAAAATAAGAAAGGCAAGGCAATCAGAGAAATTAAACAAGCCATGGTGGCCACGACACAAATTCAAAGCTGAATAATTCAAACCGTATCGAACGTCTCAAGTTAAAGCCGTGTGTATCAAGGTGTAACAAAATCAGGAAAGCCGTGCGTATCAAGTTGCAACAAATTAGGAAAGTGATGAAGTCGCAAGTGAATACGAACGAATCAATTGATTAGAATTCATATAAATACAAAACCCATACTATCATCATCGGCATCGAGAAAAAGAGCAAGCAATCAAACGAGCAATAAAAGAAATTACATACCGAAATCATCAACAACTCGATCATCAGAGAACGAGCTAGCAACAAGCTAAATTATCAGAGATCAAGCGACAAGTGACGCAAGCCATCGGTCACAAATCAGAGAATCGATCATCAGAACAAAGCCCCAAATCTCACAGAAGAGCCGTAGCCCTAATTTGAAAAAGAAGAACGGCCGCAAATATTTCGCAAGCCCTAATTTCAGAACGAACAAAAACAACAGAGGCCGCCATTTTTCTTCTCAAACAGTGGATCGGGTTAAAGATAAAAGAGGCCGGCCTTGTTAATTACAAAGGGGGTTTTAGTTATTTAGGGTTTTAATTAAAGGGATTTTTAGTTTTTTATTTTGAGCAAAAATTACGAGTCCAAAGTTGTATTTTAATTTTTGCTCCTGTTTTAATTTTGAAGTTGTTTTTTCTTTTCGAGTCAAAAGAATTTGTAAATCACCACCTAGGGTTTAGGTAGTGTCAAATTGTCTAGTTAGAATTAGTTCAGTGAGCAGGGTGTGCGAGTTTGCAAAACTCTATAAGCGGGAGCAGTGTTTGCGAGTAAGCGAAACTCTATAGGCGGGAGCAGGGTGTGCGAGTCTAGTAGAGTGTTTGTGAGGGGAGCAAAAGGGTCTGCGAGTCTAGTAGAGTGTTTGTAAGCGTGATACTGTTTAATTCTAATAGAAATCTGGGAATGCAGCAGTAGGCAGGGGTTGCCGAAGCTGGATAAATTTTGTGTGTGATTTACTTTTCAGCATATTTATTTCTGCAGTTTATTTCTGTGTTTAAATCGAGAAAATTTGCTATAACCCTATTCACCCCCCTCCCCTCTAGGGTTAATCTAGATCCTACAAGTGGTATCAGAGCTTGGTATTTTTCTTTAACTCTAGAGTCATGAATCCGTCAAATAGTGCTTTTTCTGAGGGGCAGTCTATTGTTAGGCTACCCATGTTTAACGGGAATGATTATGCTTATTGGAAAGTTAGGATGAGTATTTACCTTAGTTCCGTTGATTATGATGTTTGGGATATTATTGAAACTGGCTATAAACCTCCCACTATAATCGTTGGTGATACTGAGATTCCTAAACCTAAGGATAGGTGGGATGCTAACGATAAGAGATTGAAAACGACAAATGCTAAAGCCATGAATGCTTTGATATGTGCTCTTGATAAAAATGAATTTAATAGAATTTCTCATTGTACAACAGCACAGGAAATTTGGCACACTTTGGAGGTGACACACGAAGAAACTTCTCAAGTTAAGGAGTCTCGTCTAGCCCTATTCAGCAATGAATACGAAAACTTTGTGATGGACAAAGGCGAGAGCATAAAGGACATATTTGGATGCTTTTCAACTTTGGTATACAACGCTAGAGCGCTTGGGAAGGTATTCACTGAGGTAGATCTTGTGAGGAAGATACTACGAGTCTTACCGATGAACTTTGAGGCAAAAGTCACGGCAATCCAAGAATCAAAAGATTTGAGTAAACTAAGCATGGAGGAGTTGATTGGTAACTTGATGACATATGAGCTTGAGTTAAAAGCAAAGGAAGAACGCAACAACTCCGAACCAATGAAGAAGACGATTACCTTAAAGAGCAAAGAAGAAAGCAATGAAGAAGGAGAAGATCCAATTGAAGAGCTTGCAATGGCTGTCAATAATCTTAGAAAATGGTCGAGATTCAAGCCACGCAAGAAGAAAACAAGTCGTAATAGGCCAAAAGATTCTGACAATTCCGATAATGAACCGACGTGCTTTAACTGCAAGAAGCCCGGACACTTCATACAAAAATGCCCACTTCTCAAAAACAACAAAGGAAAGAAAAAGACGAAGAAGGTATTTGCAGCGACTTGGGATGATGAAGAAGGAGAGGAAGTTTCGGATAGCAGCTCAGAGGAGGTTATTGTGTCTTATGGCGAAATGAGAATCAGAAGCAAGCTCTGAGGAATCTAGTGAGGCAGGTGAGTATTCCTATAGAGATCTTGTTTTTATGTGTCTTGATCTCACTAAAGTAGTTGATGCTCTTGAATCTAAAATTGAAAAACTGAAAACTGATAGGAGAGAACTTGCTCGTGAAAATTTTAGGTTAAAAAATGAACTTGAAAATATTCAAAACCTAGAATGTAAAAGATGTAAAGTTTTAGATTCAGAATTTACAAGACTTAAGAATAACTTTGAGAATTTTGAAAAAGAAAACTTGAGTCTTAAGGAAATCATTGACACTAGGAAAAAGGATTTTATAAATCGATGCACCTCACTTGTCACTGAAAACACAACACTAAAAACCAAAGTCCAAAATCTTGAGAAATCTTTGAATAACTTTTCAAGAGGCGAAAAATCTTTCAACATGCTATTGGGAAATCAAATTTTTGCTAACAACAGAAAAGGACTAGGTTTTGGGAAAACACAAGTTGAGGATAATGCAAAAGGGGAGAGTGTCTTTGATAGATGTGAAATAATTGGACATCGTGTTGAAAATTGTAGTCATAGGAACAAGAACACAAAATTTATACAAGTTTGGGTTCCTAAGAATTCTACAAACAAATTTCATGTCTACTGGAACAAGAATAAAAGGACTAAACAAGTTTGGGTTCCAAAGGGTTTGTTTATTCATAATGCTTCTGCCACTAACAATCATGGACCTAGAAATAGGTCACAAAAATCTTTCATCGTGTAGTGATGGCAGGCTAAGGAACAACAACGGTGTTCTCTGGATTTTGGCTGTTCCAGAAACACAACGGGCAACATAGCAAAGTTCCTTATCCTAGTATAAAGGTGACAGAATCACAATGGGAAATCACGAGAAATTATCGTAAAGGTAAAATAGGTGAAGGTATATTAATTGTGATAATGATGTGAGGTATTTAATTCTGACTTATTGATATGATTTTTCTTTTGACTTGTTCTTATTTATGACCTTGATTTGTGCTTAAATGATGACCAATCAGATTTTCAAATGTGAACTAATCCATATAAATTTGTTTGGTCAAATGATGGTATTTTATTGATCCTTGATTACTCATGCTACACGTAGATATATTTTGACCTTTTGGTCACTGCTTGTAAATTTGCACGATTTCAAATTTCATGTGAAAGGTGTTAAAAAGGATTTTTAGAAATTGTTGAATCTTCAAGAAATTGTTTTTGAAATAATTATGATGTTGATTGACTGTTGATTACTTATGAGTATAATTGTTTATCCTACGGTTTCTGAAATTAACACCATGATATTTGTTTAAGTGCGAACATGGCTTCATTTCAAATTTCATTCTGAGATAGTTTGTTGAAATTTCACAATCTAGTCTTTGACATCCAATGAGTGAATATTGAGTGAAATTTAAATTCAGATGCAGATTACTCTTGTAATATAGTTGATAGAAAAATTACTAGTGGAACGTGATTAATTTTTGAAACATTCATTTGCTGCATCGTTTTTCAAAGAAAATATCTGCATATTTTTCACTGAAATAATTTTTCATTTAGCAGAATTTTTTTCTCATATACCCCCTTCGAGAAAATAATTGTTTGACCATATTTTCAGATTAGTCATTTTTATTTGATTTTAAATGACAAATTTTGACTGATCCGACTCCCTACTAATTATCAAAGAGATAAATAGTGATTGAAAAAGTGATAAGTGTTGATATTTAACATACATTACTCAAGAGAGTATATTTGGAAAATTTCTTTAGGAATTAAAACAAGAATTATAAAACTTTTTGTTGGGTAAAGATTCCATGACCATTTCTATATCTATCATTATTTCTATCGACCATGGTGTAACAGCCCGCAAATCCGTACCCCTTGAGTCTACACTATTCTACAACAAACAACTCAAGTTGCACAGAAATACGAACCATTAGGGTTTAAGAAGAAGAGGTAGAAGAAGAGGAAACAAAATCAACATCAGAATCTAACCATCGCAGCGGAATAAAATATAATAGATAATAAATAATCTTTACTCAAAATCAAATATATCTGTTTATATACACTACATCATCAGAGTACATCAGTCACAGCTCGCATCAATACAATACAATGGATATACAACAACTCAAATACAGCGGAATAATATATATATATATATATATATATATATATATACAAGTACGGGAATACGTATCGTCATCCAGCTCGTCTTCCGAGCTCCACAGCATCATAACCTGTATCCTATAATACTCGGTCTGACCCGAGCATTACAGTTAAATAATACCCGAGTCAGTCTGGAATACCAGAGTGAGAAAATCACACCCAATTGATTATTAAAGTTTCAAAAATCCTTTGAAAACCAAAAGCATCTCGTAAGACCACGCCACAAATAAACATGTCGGGTTTTTACCTTACGATAGGTAAAACAATTTTTATAGAAATCCTCTGATATTATAATAGGGTCTATATACAAATACTTATAAAATAGCCGAAATTGTTACATTCATTAAATTCCAGCTACTAGCCACAAAAGTGGGTAATACAAACAAAACTCGTACAAGGCTCGTAGGGAGAATGGATTTCCAACAATGACTAGGCACTGGGGTACCACCTGTCACAGTACGGGGCCTAGATCACCGTACCGAGGACTACTCCCTTCATCCCCTGCAACACAAGGCCGGAACCATTCCTTACTGAACAGTCCCGAACAAGATAAACCCCGTGGTTGGCGCGACCAACCACCCACTAAGCCGAAATAAATAAGGGACATCTAGACAGGGGAATTATCTTGTCCTGCTTGGGTATGACCCACCTAACCTTGCTGCATATCCCCTGATTTTCAGTCATTCCCATTTGATGAGGCTTGAGGCTAAGCGTTACCTTTAGAACGTTTTCACTTAGAATGCCCATCGTCCACCTGACGATGTTTTCGCAAGCATTCATCCATACAAGTCCGTCCCGGGTTCGAACGGAACCGAAGGCACTATTCCTACTACATCCATTTTGGAAATATCCTCAGGATTAGTAGCGACTAGCCCTTGCACTTCACTGCTCCATCTTCGAATCCGAACACGCTTTTCGCACGAAACGTACAAACCGAATCGAAGTGGTTTTCAAGAAATAAATCTCGATCCCGGTCTGTTCGAAACGATCAACGCAATTGGCCAATATTGATAGTCGGTTATTTAACTATGAATTAATATTCACAATCATCCATCAACCAATAAATAATTTTCCCGAATTATTTATTTCCCCCAAAAATATCCTCACAAAATATATTTCTACTTTTCAAACCCTTTTGGAAACAGTTTTAAAACCATCTTTCTTCCCAGAATAAACTTTTCCAAATATTTTCTATCTCCTCTGAAATTACCAAGCACAACAATTAGATTTTAAAATAATTTAAAACACTTTACTTTGACATATATATACTTTTAAAACTTTTAAATTAAAACTTTTGTAATAATTTGTTAAAATACATCTTATATGAATATTTGAAAATAAAGTTACTTAATAAAATATGAAACTAGATTTTCACTTTTGAAACAAAATACTAAGTCACTTTTTAAATAATTACTACTATAATAGATTTGAGAAAATACTTACTTTAGAATTTAGATATTAGAAATAATAAATTTTTCAAAGCATACCCTTTAAAAACAACTTTAAAACTAGTCACTTATATTTATAAATTTACTTGAAAACATACTTAGTTATCCAGGGAGAATTCCAACTTCAATCACTTAAATCAATTTTCCAAATTGATTCCCAAGTTATTCCATTTGAAATGAGTTTCTTTAATTACTCAATTCATTTCAAATTTTTTTAGTTATGCACTCAATTATTATTGTTATTATTTTCCATTTGATTTTAAATCTTTTAACTGAAATATACAAATTTCAGCTTTTCCCAATTTCTTCTTTAATCTTTCCAGTAATTTAAATCTCAAATTTAAAATAGCAACTTTGTTCTATTAATTAATAACACTGAAGTTAAAAATTTCATTAACTTTCTGTTTGTTCAAATTTTCTTTCTATACTCAAGATTTATTTATTAGAATCTTAAAGTTACTTTATTACTTTTCTAATTTATTCTTAAATTTATTCAAACTTTCTATAATTATTTCGCTTACAAATTTACTTCCGATTAATTTCTTTTCAATAATCCAATTCATAAACTTTGGGAATTCATTATACCCGAATATCCAATCAAACCATACATTCAATATTCCAATATAGCTCATCATAGGATATCAAATAATCAAAACAGAGAATATTGAATAACTTAAATAAATGTGAGGGGTCCAGTTGGATCCCTCCAACCTGTTTTCCCTGCATCCACAGATGTTAGCACAATATAATATACCAATTCCACAGTATCATACTATATCTCATCAATTCATTCAACCATTCAAACAATTGTTTAAATTTAATCATTTTAAATTTAATTATAAACTGAGTGAGATTAACTCACCTTTGCTTTCTTTTGTAATCCACTTCCATATTGCCTTGGATTTCCAGGTGTTTGACCTTAAATAAACAATTTATGTAATTTATTAATATTTAAATTAATCGAACAATTAATTTCTGATTTACAGTTTAGTTTAATCTAACTAACTAGTGGTTTTTTTTTAATTATTATTAGCAATTTAAATCCTAAATTAAAAGTAGTTTAAATTATTGAACAAAAGAAATACACAACCTCACCAGATCGACTCCAGCATGCCCGGCTTCAATAGCGACCCCTTAAACCCTAACAGAGCTCATCCACTTCGCCGCCTCACCACAACAACCCTAAATCGAATAGCGTGCGATCGAGAACCCAGCATGACGCAAACCCAGATATCCCTTCGACTGGCTGCGTGCCTTCGAGCCACCTATCTCGGCTTCGCGACGCTGATTTGAACTCAACTGCGACATCGCTCGAATTGAACTCGAACGAGCAATTCAAACTCCAATCGTCGCCTTGACCCCGAGCTCGAACACCACCTCGAAATTCATCGCGACACCATCACTTCGATGGATCTACCACTATCGTGCCCCAGTCGATACCACGTCACACGCGACGAATCCATCCTAGCCTCAGCCCCACTGCCTCGAAGATCGCGACATTGAGCTCGCCTGCTTTGCTCGATTTGGTTCGAATGAGCTTTTGATTTCGTAATATTTGAGTTTTGAATTCGATTCGCCTGCGGCCATTTTATCTTCGTGAATTTTGATCTTGATTTGAAAAAAAAAGGGGGCTCGGTGCTGTCTTTTAAAGAAAAGAGAAAGATGCGTGTTTAACCATTGCGATGCTTTAAAGAAAAGGGACACGATTTGAAGGGAGGCTGCGTGCTGTTGTAAAAAGAGAAACATGAATACGGCTTGCTCAGGAAAGGAGGCTGCTGATTTAACCCATACTTTTTTTTTTATATATATATATATAGATATATATTTTTCGATTAAATTTTGCAGCGCATTTACTAATCATACGCTCACACAACAACTCCGAACACTACGAAATTGAAATCCGGTAATAATACACTATTACGGATCCAATGGAACCGATTTCGTCGAATTCCGAGACTGTGCCTCGGAAGGCTATTTTTAAATTCAATTTAAACGGTATAGATTTCCAAAACTGAACAAAACAGCATTAAATTCGATTCTATCACTTTTATCCACTTCCATATTATCAATATAAATCTTAGAAGCCTTCGAATTATTTTTAATAGGCTTATAACTCCAGATTCAACAATTTACTCCATTTCGATAATTAAATTTAACAATTAATTATCCAATAAATATAGATATTTGAAATTAAAGTTAATAATTAATATTTGAATATTTAAAATTAATTAAATATTCTGATTTCAAATATCTAAAAATGCCGGGTCGTCACATTCCTCCCCCCTTAAAAGAATTTCGTCCCCGAAATTACTAGTTAGGAAGAATGATCCAAAACCCATTTACTTTTCCCAAAACCAAATAGTTCAACATCCTACCCAACTATCTTTTATAAAGACCCATTAACATTTTTATCAACCTTCCAAACTTCTCTCGGTTTTCAAACTATACTATTTCTCAATCTTTCAAGTTTCAATTCAAAACCAAATTTTGAATTATCAAAATTTTCTCAAAATTTTTCTAACTCCTTAAATTTTCGAAAAATTTCGCCAGCGTCTCCTTTGCACGGCTAGCTCGGTACAACTACAAAATGGCTCTACGGCCTCCCAAATCCAAAAAGTAAACAAAAAGCCAAGTGGCTCAATCCAAATCCAAATCCAAATCCCAATCAAATTCCATACCAAATTAAAATACATACCTTTTTGTCGAGCATTTCAAATTTTTGTCTTGAAATCAAATCCAATTTCCTTTCCCTTTTATAATACCTGCATATCCTGCTTAACACTAATATCTAATCACAATATCCCAAAATATTTTATCGACTTTCTTACAAAATGTCAATATATATTCATTTCAATATTATCTTAGATTTTATTTGTAATATCAATTTCCAATCTAGAATTTACCATTCCTTTCTTAAGTTAGTATAAACTTTTTGTATGTTTCTTATCTTTATTTCTCTTTACCTCTTTTAGTTTATACTTATTTTTATTCAAATCGATTTCCACATTACATATGTGTTTCATTAATTTTCAACTTTGAATTTTTAAATTTTATCCTTCATTTATAACTAATTTAAGTCATTACTTTAATTAGTTTCATTTACTAACTTATTTTAGTTTCCAATTCTAAATAGTTTTGTCGTTACAAAATTTTCCAAAATTTTCTAACTCCCAAAATTTCTGAAAATTTTTGGCAGAGTCCCCTTTGTACGGATGAGCTTTTGCAATTTGACAAAAGAGATAAATATATATACATCGACCCACACGGTCGGAAAAACCAAAAACAGTTCATATTTCCTATTTTTATTGCGTAGGCGTACCTTATTTAGCATTTTAAGCAAGCAGCTTATTATTCTTAGCAAGTAGCACTACCAAATCCAGCCTCACGGCTTCCAGGTACCTGTACTTACTCAGTTTAAACTTGTAAGTGCCAAATAAAAGGAGTTTAACACATTTCACTTACTTGCAATAGTTAAAACATATGAATTCTAAAATAAATTCACACTAAACATTTTTCTGAAAGCAACTTATACAATTTTCATGCTAATCTAACTGTTTCAATTAATTTATAACCATTTTCATTTAATTCGAATGGTTTTCAATCCATTCGTATACAACTTCATCAATGTGAATGGTTTAAAATTCAATCACTTACATTAATTCATTTTTTTAGGCAACTGAACTCATATTTAATCCAATTGCTTTCAAAATCAATTTATTTTACTTCCACCAACTTATAGAATTTTAATTACTTCCATTTACATCCAATGACAATTTATTCTATGCAATTTGACAAGATTTTTGTGAATAAATAAGTATTTATGTTTATAACCAATTTAAATTGACACCAACTCAATTTATACTTAATTCTGTTCCATTTCGGATTTATTCACAATCCATATATTCTCAGTTTTATTGCATTTCGATTTTATTATCCAAAATTAGTTCATTCAAAACCATTAACAATTTAGGTACATCTCCATTACCAATTTAATTTCCTTCTTATTTTAATTCATTCACATCCATTCATTTACATTTAAAACCATTCCAAAATTGTTTATTCCAAACTATTTTATTCAGCTCGAAAACAATCCAGGCTATTTCATTCAATAACCATTTCTCAACTCATTTAAACCAACACTTAATTTGGTTCTTATTTATTCCATCCATTCATTTACATTTATATTTTATACATCTCAAATTATATTTACTTTGTTAACACTTCAAGTCTAATTTTTAATTAATAACTCAAGTTCTGATTCTATTATCCACTTTTAAATTACCCTCAAATTTTATTAACCACAATGTAATTACATTTACATCACTATCGATCCAAGTCGACTGTGATTTATAACTTGAGTTTTATTTTCCAACTTTATCATAAACTCACAATTCAATTTCATTAACTAATTTATTATCTAATTAGTTCTCCCATTATTTATAATCCAACACTTGAATTTTTTTTTTTTATTCCAAATATCACTTTATTTAATTTTCCTTAGTTCAATATATTTTACAATTCAAGTTTGGATTTTCCTCTCATTTCCCTATTCATCTAAATATTTATTTGGATTTGTATTCCATTTTCAATTTTATAAGTCGCAACTTATTATTTACACCATTCCATTCCTCATAGGCTTGAATATATTATTCTTTTTTTTTTTTTTAACTCAAGCCTTATGCTTATTTATAACCCAAGCATATATTTTATTCATGCATTTTAATTCTTTTATAAATTATTCTGGTTTATTTATTTCAATTAAATTCTTATCCAATTTATTTCTTATCCAATTAAGAATCAATTTCAATTCAATTTTACTTTAAACTCAGAATTTACTTGACTCAATTCGATTTTAACTTAATTCGAATACAACTGAATATTATTTCCAGCCTATTCAATGAATTTCAATCCAATCAAATTTTTATTTCCAATTCCAAGTAAAATTTTCATTTTCAATTTTTATCTTTAAATTTAAATTCCAACCTTCAAAGTTTATATTCCATTCCTGATTTAAAATCATCGCAATTTATAAGCTGACAACTTATCTTATCCGGATTTTTAAACTCCCGGCTTTGGTTTCAAATCATTTTGAAATCTCCAACGTCACAAATCACATTTCTCAAAAATTACACCAATCCTGGTTTTACCCACAACAAATTCCCTTTGAAAATTCCAAAACCAACTAACTTTTCTGAATAAATCAATTTGGTAGCAATTCATCACTTAGAAACTCGAAAATGAACATCGATGATGCTGCAGTCATCATCGAAGTTATTTTCCAGTGACTGAAGTGAATTCAATGCTATATCACTTTCAAAATCTATTTAAAATAAATTTCCATCCAGAAATACTTCCAAACTAATAATGTTATCATTTATCTTCAAAACACTTCGATAACATTCCCAAAATCTGTGAAATTTTGAATTTCCAAATCCTGCTTAAATACATTTTAACTATGATTCATTTGTATAATTTATGCTTATACAAATTTCTATTTGATTGTATTTCAATTCATAAATTACATTTATAATTCATATTTATAAATTTCATTTCATAATTGGATTTATCTTCTCAATCTTTGATTATATTCACAATTTCTAGTTAAATTTTCACTTAACAATGATAATATTTTAATATTATCATTTCTAACATCCAAGCAACCATATAATAGCTATATTGTTTACCAAAAACTTTCTTTATATCCAAAAATATATTTTTGGGTAAAATTATTTCATTCACCCACATTTAAAACAATATTGTGTCAATTGTTCTATTCAAGTGTTCAGAAACCCCTTCGGTACAGTTTTCGAGGCTGTGCCGACGAAGGTTCATATACCACTCAATAAACCAATCAACACAATATAAAACCATTTTATATTCACTAACAAATACGCGCTCATATCTATTAATACGCTCAAACTCATTATAGAGTACTACGGACTCTAATTTATGAGTAATTCCCACCAGAGCCAAGGTTATCACCAACCTAAGCTCTGATACCAACTGTAACAGCCCGCAAATCCGTACCCCTTGAGTCTACACTATTCTACAACAAACAACTCAAGTTGCACAGAAATACGAACCATTAGGGTTTAAGAAGAAGAGGTAGAAGAAGAGGAAACAAAATCAACATCAGAATCTAACCATCGCAGCGGAATAAAATATAATAGATAATAAATAATCTTTACTCAAAATCAAATATATCTATTTATATACACTACATCATCAGAGTACATCAGTCACAGCTCACATCAATACAATACAATGGATATACAACAACTCAAATACAGCGGAATAATATATATATATATATATATATATATATACAAGTACGGGAATACGTATCGTCATCCAACTCGTCTCCCGAGCTCCACAGCATCATAACCTGTATCCTATAATACTCGGTCTGACCCGAGCATTACAGTTAAATAATACCCGAGTCAGTCTGGAATACCAGAGTGAGAAAATCACACCCAATTGATTATTAAAGTTTCAAAAATCCTTTGAAAACCAAAAGCATCTCGTAAGACCACGCCACAAATAAACATGTCGGGTTTTTACCTTACGATAGCTAAAACAATTTTTATAGAAATCCTCTGATATTATAATAGGGTCTATATACAAATACTTATAAAATAGCCGAAATTGTTACATTCATTAAATTCCAGCTACTAGCCACAAAAGTGGGTAATACAAACAAAACTCGTACAAGGCTC
Source organism: Allium cepa (assembly GCA_030765085.1). Classification (NCBI taxonomy): domain Eukaryota; kingdom Viridiplantae; phylum Streptophyta; class Magnoliopsida; order Asparagales; family Amaryllidaceae; genus Allium; species Allium cepa. Next base: position 836,841,388 of record CM060941.1, read on the forward strand.
GTAGGGAGAATGGATTTCCAACAATGACTAGGCACTGGGGTACCACCTGTCACAGTACGGGGCCTAGATCACCGTACCGAGGACTACTCCCTTCATCCCCTGCAACACAAGGCCGGAACCATTCCTTACTGAACAGTCCCGAACAAGATAAACCCCGTGGTTGGCGCGACCAACCACCCACTAAGCCGAAATAAATAAGGGACATCTAGACAGGGGAATTATCTTGTCCTGCTTGGGTATGACCCACCTAACCTTGCTGCATATCCCCTGATTTTCAGTCATTCCCATTTGATGAGGCTTGAGGCTAAGCGTTACCTTTAGAACGTTTTCACTTAGAATGCCCATCGTCCACCTGACGATGTTTTCGCAAGCATTCATCCATACAAGTCCGTCCCGGGTTCGAACGGAACCGAAGGCACTATTCCTACTACATCCATTTTGGAAATATCCTCAGGATTAGTAGCGACTAGCCCTTGCACTTCACTGCTCCATCTTCGAATCCGAACACGCTTTTCGCACGAAACGTACAAACCGAATCGAAGTGGTTTTCAAGAAATAAATCTCGATCCCGGTCTCTTCGAAACGATCAACGCAATTGGCCAATATTGATAGTCGGTTATTTAACTATCAATTAATATTCACAATCATCCATCAACCAATAAATAATTTTCCCGAATTATTTATTTCCCCCAAAAATATCCTCACAAAATATATTTCTACTTTTCAAACCCTTTGGGAAACAGTTTTAAAACCATCTTTCTTCCTAGAATAAACTTTTCCAAATATTTTCTATCTCCTCTGAAATTACCAAGCACAAAAATTAGATTTTAAAATAATTTAAAACACTTTACTTTGACATATATATACTTTTAAAACTTTTAAATTAAAACTTTTGTAATAATTTGTTAAAATACATCTTATATGAATATTTGAAAATAAAGTTACTTAATAAAATATGAAACTAGATTTTCACTTTTGAAACAAAATACTAAGTCACTTTTTAAATAATTACTACTATAATAGATTTGAGAAAATACTTACTTTAGAATTTAGATATTAGAAATAATAAATTTTTCAAAACATACCCTTTAAAAACAACTTTAAAACTAGTCACTTATATTTATAAATTTACTTGAAAACATACTTAGTTATCCAGGGAGAATTCCAACTTCAATCACTTAAATCAATTTTCCAAATTGATTCCCAAGTTATTCCATTTGAAATGAGTTTCTTTAATTACTCAATTCATTTCAAATTTTCTTAATTATGCACTCAATTATTATTGTTATTATTTTCCATTTGATTTTAAATCTTTTAACTGAAATATACAAATTTCAGCTTTTCCCAATTTCTTCTTTAATCTTTCCAGTAATTTAAATCTCAAATTTAAAATAGCAACTTTGTTCTATTAATTAATAACACTGAAGTTAAAAATTTCATTAACTTTCTGTTTGTTCAAATTTTCTTTCTATACTCAAGATTTATTTATTAGAATCTTAAAGTTACTTTATTACTTTTCTAATTTATTCTTAAATTTATTCAAACTTTCTATAATTATTTCGCTTACAAATTTACTTCCGATTAATTTCTTTTCAACAATCCAATTCATAAACTTTGGGAATTCATTATACCCGAATATCCAATCAAACCATACATTCAATATTCCAATATAGCTCATCATAGGATATCAAATAATCAAAACAGAGAATATTGAATAACTTAAATAAATGTGAGGGGTCCAGTTGGATCCCTCCAACCTGTTTTCCCTGCATCCACAGATGTTAGCACAATATAATATACCAATTCCACAGTATCATACTATATCTCATCAATTCATTCAACCATTCAAACAATTGTTTAAATTTAATCATTTTAAATTTAATTATAAACTGAGTGAGATTAACTCACCTTTGCTTTCTTTTGTAATCCACTTCCATATTGCCTTGGATTTCCAGGTGTTTGACCTTAAATAAACAATTTATGTAATTTATTAATATTTAAATTAATCGAACAATTAATTTCTGATTTACAGTTTAGTTTAATCTAACTAACTAGTGGTTTTTTTTTAATTATTATTAGCAATTTAAATCCTAAATTAAAAGTAGTTTAAATTATTGAACAAAAGAAATACACAACCTCACCAGATCGACTCCAGCATGCCCGGCTTCAATAGCGACCCCTTAAACCCTAACAGAGCTCATCCACTTCGCCGCCTCACCACAACAACCCTAAATCGAATAGCGTGCGATCGAGAACCCAGCATGACGCAAACCCAGATATCCCTTCGACTGGCTGCGTGCCTTCGAGCCACCTATCTCGGCTTCGCGACGCTGATTTGAACTCAACTGCGACATCGCTCGAATTGAACTCGAACGAGCAATTCAAACTCCAATCGTCGCCTTGACCCCGAGCTCGAACACCACCTCGAAATTCATCGCGACACCATCACTTCGATGGATCTACCACTATCGTGCCCCAGTCGATACCACGTCACACGCGACGAATCCATCCTAGCCTCAGCCCCACTGCCTCGAAGATCGCGACATTGAGCTCGCCTGCTTTGCTCGATTTGGTTCGAATGAGCTTTTGATTTCGTAATATTTGAGTTTTGAATTCGATTCGCCTGCGGCCATTTTATCTTCGTGAATTTTGATCTTGATTTGAAAAAAAAAGGGGGCTCGGTGCTGTCTTTTAAAGAAAAGAGAAAGATGCGTGTTTAACCATTGCGATGCTTTAAAGAAAAGGGACACGATTTGAAGGGAGGCTGCGTGCTGTTGTAAAAAGAGAAACATGAATACGGCTTGCTCAGGAAAGGAGGCTGCTGATTTAACCCATACTTTTTTATATATATATATATATATAGATATATATTTTTCGATTAAATTTTGCAGCGCATTTACTAATCATACGCTCACACAACAACTCCGAACACTACGAAATTGAAATCCGGTAATAATACACTATTACGGATCCAATGGAACCGATTTCGTCGAATTCCGAGACTGTGCCTCGGAAGGCTATTTTTAAATTCAATTTAAACGGTATAGATTTCCAAAACTGAACAAAACAGCATTAAATTCGATTCTATCACTTTTATCCACTTCCATATTATCAATATAAATCTTAGAAGCCTTCGAATTATTTTTAATAGGCTTATAACTCCAGATTCAACAATTTACTCTATTTCGATAATTAAATTTAACAATTAATTATCCAATAAATATAGATATTTGAAATTAAAGTTAATAATTAATATTTGAATATTTAAAATTAATTAAATATTCTGATTTCAAATATCTAAAAATGCCGGGTCGTCACACATGGTTTATCAAATATTTAATATAGTTTGTCGATATGTGGTACTATAATCAGGAATCATTAGTTTTTCATGTCATATTTTTTAAATAAATAAATAAATATCCAAAGTATTCACTCTCATTTAAAAGTCCTCACGGTTATGCATGGGTGGATTACTTGGATTTTTTTTATTATGTTCTTCCATGCTCATTTAAAAGTCCTTACGGTTATGCATGTATGGAACGCATATCAAAATTAATTGATTTAATAAACAAGTTGATTCTAATCCCATTTAAAAGTCCTCACGGTCATGCGTGGTTAGAAGACACTTGATTTCATTTTTAAAATAAAATTGGAATACTACTAATCTCATTTAAAAGTCCTAACGGTTATGCATGATTAGTAGATATTCAAATTCGTGATATAAATGTACCACAAGTAGATACAACTTTATGATTTTATATGAACATCATACCCATCATTTCTAAAAGTGGAATATGCGCCTAACAAGGGTAGTTATGGTTTTTGTTTGATTCTTATTGAAGTTTAATATTTATATTCAATTTGAGATTAATGTTGGATTAATATCGATCACTTTATCTCTATTTTTCTCTCACACTATTATTCTTTTGCTGATAACAAAAGGGGGAGAGAAAAGTTAAGATTTTGTCAAATAGAATCAAGCAAAGGTTAAATAATTTTCCCATATGCATCTAGGCTTATTTGAATATTTCTATTTGTATGCATATATGTAGGGGGAGCATCATGTAGAGAGGAAGCATTTAAATAGGGGGAGCAATTAAAGTATATCATTGATCAAATACATTTAACACATGTATAAAATCTTAAATATATGTTTGTTATCATCAAAAGGGGGAGATTGTTGAATATGCGTCTATATGTTTTTGTTTGATGATAATAAACATATATATTCACTTAAATGTATTTGGTAATGTACTATTTTGTTTTTCATAGATTAAATAAATATTTGTTGAATAAAATAAATTACACAGAATTTGAATTTGAATTCAAACAGAACAAGTTACATAGATTTTGAATTCAAACAGAAATTTTATTCAAACAAATATTTATTACAATCTTGAATAGTACAATTTCAAGCTCTCACTATACATATACATTTTTGATTACATCACGATTACATCACAAATTTTTTTTCATTGATAACCTCACTACATATCACTCACACTCGTATTTTGTCTTCAACCGCATTCCAGTTTGAATCCAGCATCTGAGCAATCTGCAAAAATATTCACTAACGCAGTAAAATTGAAAAAGAAATATTGTTGCAATATAAAATAAAATATGGTTTTTGAAAGTATCATTTGCCTCAGTTATTTGGGTTGTTCGTCATCATTCACACTTGATTTCATCACAAAGTCATGCACATAGATATTACAGGGACAGGTAATCGTAAGTGGCTGCAATACACACGTGTACATTCATACACGTGTGCACTGCCTCGCCAACTCGTGTGCGCAGCCAACAATAGCAAGTGTGCAAGCACAACTTCAACAAACAAGGCAATGCACTATGCAATGTACAACAAGTCCAACAGCCCAAATGAACAACAAAGGGTCAAAGCTCAATGCACATGAAACCAAAGGCTGAGAAATTGATATATGGTGATGTAGTCAACAACTACACAACTGCAAGTACATGTTTCAATATCAAAGGAACAATGAAGCAATGTCCAGCTCAGTACAACACAGTAGTGTACATGAATACTGCAACTGTCACAAGACCAGCTACTCAATGCAACTCAGTGGCAAATGAAGGCAACATGACTAAAATATGACAATGCAAACTGAACAACAGATCAGACATGACCAAAGAGAAGTAGTGCAAGAATATGAAATGGCAACTCAGTGATATATGCAACAAGTTCAGATAAACAAGCCAGAGCCACCAAAGTGCAGAGCAACTACAAAGTGGCAGCAGTTCAGATGACATAGCAGAAACGACCAAATGACAACAATGCACAAGTGGCACAACAGACTCAAGTGAATGCCAAGTGAATGCAACTATAATGCAACTAAACCAACATGGCCAAGACTACAAGTGCAAATGCACATGGCAACAACAATGGCACAACAACAGTGAAGACTGCATAAGTGATACAAGTCAGAGCAACAAAATCATCACAATGAAGACCACTATGCAGTGTACAACAGTGACATGCACATCATCCAAACAACAAATGAATGACCAGAACAATGACCAAGCAATGACCAAACTACAAAGAACATCAACAATGCAACAATGTGCATAGCAGATCAAAAGCAACTGTTCTTAACTGCAAGTTCAAACCGAAACACAAGTGCACAACCAACTCAATCACAAACAAGTGCACCACTGAGCTATGCAAATGAAACACAGTGGCAACACCACAAATTAACTGCAACATTTCCACGAATGCAATGCTAATTCGAAGATCATGTTAAACCAACCAGAAAAAGATTGCCAGAGACAAAGACATGATGACCACGAGATTCAACAGTGCAGAGATGGGCCGAAGTCAGAATTCAATGAAAATCAAATTCGTATCTTTGAAAATAAGAAAGGCAAGGCAAAAATCAGAGAAATTAAACAAGCCATGGTGGTCGCGACACAAATTCGAAGCTGAATAATTCAAACCGTATCGAACGTCTCAAGTTAAAGCCGTGTGTATCAAGGTGTAACAAAATCAGGAAAGTCGTGCGTATCAAGTTGCAACAAATTAGGAAAGTGATGAAGTCGCAAGTGAATACGAACGAATCAATTGATTCGAATTCATATAAATACAAAACCCATACTATCATCATCGGCATCGAGAAAAAGAGCAAGCAATCAAACGGGCAATAAAAGAAATTACATACCGAAATCATCAAACACTCGATCATCAGAGAACGAGCTAGCAACAAGCTAAATTATCAGAGATCAAGCGACAAGCGACGCAAGCCATCGGTCACAAATCAGAGAATCGATCATCAGAACAAAGCCCCAAATCTCACAGAAGAGCCGTAGCCCTAATTTGAAAAAGAAGAACGGCCGCAAATATTTCGCAAGCCCTATGTGATGACCCGGAATTTTAAAGCAATATCAATTTAATAATCTGTAATAAAAATTAAATTGATTTAATAATCTTTGTAATAAGATTTGAATTTATTTAATAATTCAATAAAATAAATAGTTAATTGATAGATTTTATTCTTTTTAAATCTAATAATTGTTTTCTATTTATAATATATATAGAATATTGTATATATTGTAAATAGGTATTATTTTAAATGAATCCTGTTTTTATAAAATTTATATCTTCAGTAAAATTGGAAATTATGATTTTATTTAAAAGTTAAACTTTTTAAAATCTATTTAATAAATAAAATAAGGTTTTAAATACATAAGATAAATATTAAACTGATTTAAAATATGTTTAACTCAAATTTAAAATTTAAATAAATAACAATGAGATTATTTTGAGTTTCTTTTAAATATAATTGAATAAAATAAATAATTTATGAATAAAGAAATAATTTCTTTTATAAGTTATTTATAGTTATTAAATGTTGATATTTATATATATATAATAATACATTGTTCTAAACAAATAAATTTTTAGTAAAAATTATTGTTTTTTTTCAAAAATTCAAATTTGTAGTTGTGTTTGTAAAATAAACTGGATTTCAAAATTTATTTTGAACATGAAGTCAAAGTTTTAAATCTAAAGTATAATTGTTTTTATTTTATCTTGATTTTGAGATATTTGTATAGATTTCAATTTGTAAATATAGTTTGACAAATTAGTGCATGTTAACAAATAAGTGCATGTTAACAAATTAACTAAACTATCTTATATTAAACATCTTTAAAATTCAAGTTAACTAAATATATAGCTTATTAACATTTAAAAGTATAATTAACTAAATTATGAGACATGTGTTAACATATGGGTTAATTAAACAACAAGTGTTAAAAGATTAAGTAGAATGTAAGACAAGTGTCAAAAATTTAATTAGCATTTTCTTTTCATTTTATTTTTAATGATTTCAGTTTTTATAAACAAACTCCTTCCATTCTTATTTCCTTTTGAAATCATAAACTAAGAAACAATGGAAACAAATTTCTGGAATCATTTTCAAAGCCACTTCTGAAATCAAAATTTTGTTAAACATTTTCCAAAACAAAATCATATTCAGAGCCTCAGTTCAACATGAAACAAACCTGCATATTGAATCAGAGCATCTGCAAACATTCATTTCCCTTAAATATGAACTCTTGTAACCAAATGCCAATCAAAAACCATCAATTTCAATCTGTAACCTGCATCTATTTCAAAATCCGGAATGCATGCATTTGTTAGCATCTGGGATACAGACAACTGCAGTTCAAAAGAAGCCTGCATGCCACTTTAAAAATAAACTCCATAGCAACTTCATTTTCAAGTATAAAGTTAATTCAAGCAAATGGATTTCAGTTTGTAGAGATTCCTGAAGCTTTTCATCAACCTGTTTTTTCAAATTTGGGAATACTCTGCCTTCATTTGAAATCTGTGAGTAACATTTCCTGTTTTCTTAAAGTTAATATTGGTTTCATGCTTATGTTGTTAAAATGAATATGTATGATGAAGTATAGTGTATATATATATATGAATGATTGGTATGCATGCTTGTTACATAGGATTACTCCCTGTTTATAGTTCCAGTTTTCCCTGTTTTGAATTAAAATCATTTATTCTGGAACCAATTGTTGTTAAGCCTTAATTATCAAACTAAAGTTGTTTGATTTACCATGAATTAATGTTTAAAACTTATTTAAAGATAAATTTCAAATCTGAATGCCTCTAGAAAGAAAAAAAAAAGAACAACTGTTACATTATGCTGTAACTATGATATGTTGGTAATTCCTAAAGGGTACTCTCTGATTTTATATAGATCATGTGTTCAGGTTTTTGTTTCAAAAATATAGATTTAAATCTCTGATTCAATTCAGATTTAATCAAACTTAATAATTATGATAGGTTTTAGTTAAGATTGTAATTAAGTTAAATTAACCTGTAAACATCTCTGTAAACCATTGTTTGATCAATCAAGTTTAAATATGTGAGAATTTATATTGAATTAAGTATAAATTCAGTATTCAAATTTAAATACCAAGATCAAAACTTAATTTATAGAACAAAAATTGGGATTTTTTTTTAGTGGAGGGGTATAGTATTGTTCTATGTTGATCTGTGTAGGAAATTTTGATTTGGCTCAGTGTTCCATTAGAAGTGATCGAGTGAATTGAATCTTTGGGGGATGATTATAGGTTGAAGGATGGACTCATGGCCGGAGCCACTGACAGGCCGGTGGTCAGAAGGAGGTGGATAAAGGTGTTACAGGTTTGGGTAAAAACTGTGCTTGCAGTTTTAGGTTTAGGAAGGGCAACTCAAATTTAAATTTTGAGTTTAGGAAAGGGGATTTGAGGGTGGAGGAAGAGAGTGGGGTTGTTTGTCGATGTCAGGAGGTCGCCGGAAGGAGGTGATGGTGGCTGGAGGCACGGTGTACGTGCACAGTGCAATTGGAAAGGGTCTGATGAACTTGTGGGTGCGGGGAAGTTGGAACTCGATTTTTCTCGAGTAAATGTAGGGGATGACTCGGAGCAAGTGGGGTTTTTACTCGAAGCAGGTATTGGGTTGCCTCGGGTTAGTACTGAGTGGTTACAGTTTACTGTAATCCTATCAAAAATTTAAATTTTAACTAAAATTGAAAGTATTTCAGGGTTGTGATGGAAGATTTAAATAAGTTTAAATTTAGTATGAAGTTAAAAATTCAAATGGCTTTGAGATCTTGAAGTTTGGAATATTTAGAATGGATTTTCAGTTTTCTTTAAAAAAAAAAAGAACCTGCCAAGTTTCAAGATTTTGAAATATTATTTTAAAATCTGAAATATTTTAAAAACAGTGATTTAAAAATCAAAGACTAAGCACAGTTTCAAATAGCTTTTGAATTTTTAAGAGTTTAAAATGAAATTTGGGTTTAAATAAAAGGTTTAAAAATCATAGTTTAAACAAAGATTAATTGAAGTTTTAAATCAAAAGTTTAAACAAATAATGAATTCAATTATCTTGAATTCAAATCTGGGATTTGAATAGGTTTTAAAACTTGAATGTTTTCAAACAAGATAGATTTAAATGGTTTATTAGAAGTAGATTTGTTTTCAAACAAATATTTTTAAAACCTGATTTTCTTTTAAATTAAAGTCATTTATAAAAGACTTATAATAGGAAATTAAATTATTGTTAACTTGAATTTATAATTTAAATAAGTAATGTATTTAAAACTTAGTTTTTATTTAAATTAAGCAAATTAAGACTTATCTTATATCAGTTTTAATTTTAAGTAATAAATGTTATTACAATTAGTTTAAAGAAATTTAAATTAGTTAATTCTTAATATCATTTGGAATTTTAGTTCAAATGAAATTTGAATTTAAATTATAAAAATGAAATGTTCCAAGTACATTTTAATATTAATAAAATTACTAATAAGGAATGGGTTATCTTAGAATTTATTAAGATATTGAATATAATTAAATAAATTGGATAATTAAGGAATAACTTATTTATTTAATTTAATTAATTAATAATTTGAATTAATTAGAGTTAATTAAGAAGTAATTAAAGAATAAATAATGGTTAATGATGGTCATTAACTAAAGTTTATTTAGAAATTAATTGATTAATATGATTAATTTTCAATAATTAATTAAATTAATTAATTAATGTTAATAATTGTGAAATTTATTTAAGTTTAATTACTTAAATAAAAGTAACTAAGACATTAATTATTTAATTAATGAAGTTATTGAGTTTGGTTTAAAATTAATTAATTAAGTTTAATAAATTTTAAACATAAGATTTGATAATAATTACCTGATGTAATTAATGTAGTGAAATTACTCAGTGAAGTAATTAAAGGTAATTATTGGATGTAATTAGTGAATAATGATGGAGTTGTGAAAATAATTTAGATTAAATTATTTTGTATAATTAATCAAGTGATAAATTAAAGAAATTAATTGAGGAATAATTAATTTGATAAGTAATTAGGGGTAGTTAATTACAGAATGAGATTAATCAAAGGTGATTAATAATTATGGATTATGTGAGACTAATTACTGAAAGTAATTAATTTAATGAAGTAATTAATTAAGAGTCATTAATTAATATAATTAATGATGTGATTAAGATTGATTAATTAAAATTAATTAATCAATAATAAATGATTAAGTATAATTAACTAATTGTAATTAATTAAGGTTAAAAGTAATTAATTATAGTTAATTAATTAATAAAGTAATTAAGGATTAATTACTGTAATTGGTTTAGAGTAATTAATTTTGTGGAAATAATTAAAGTATAATTAATCAGGATTGATTAATTAAGATGATAAATTAGAGGTTAATCAATTAATTAATTGGTAATAAGCAAAGATTTATTTTGATATAAGTAATTAATTTAATTCATTTTAAATTGATTAAAGATGTTATAATTAATTTAATTCATTTTAAATTAATTATAGATGGTATGATTATAAGTCATGCTTGTGAATGGTTGTTATTGGTTGCTTTGAATGGTTTTAAATCTCAGCTATGAGATTAATAGTGTTGATTGATATGGATGCATTGCTTGCATTGTGATGATGATTATTATTTATCTTTGATAGTGATAGTATGGATTATCTGATGTTATGATAATGATAATGTTGATTATCTATTGTGTTGTGAATTGACTATCTGTGTATATTTAGATAATAAATTGAATTGTTTTAAACTTTAAAACAACTTGGACTTAAAAGACACGCTTTGGATTTCGATGAGACCGGGATCGGGTTTCCATATTTGGATATCCGAAAACCACATCGATCCAAATTAACGATAGGTCGTGAAATCTTATGTGAAGAGTGAAGACTCGAAGTGTAAGGGCTATACATCAGTATAACTCTGTGGGTGATTCCGTAATGAGTTTGACGGAATAGTACTTATAGATTCGAGATGGAGATTCAGAGTGCAAGGTTTATCGTCGTTAACTCTGTGGGTGATTCCAAAACGAGTGTAACGAGATAATGCCTTCTGTTTCGTTCGAACCCGGAACGAACTTGTATGGATTGAATGCTTTCAGAACATCGTCAGGTGGACGATGAGCATTCTAAGAGATGTGTCCTCTAAAGGTAATCGTAGCCTCAAGCCTCATCAACCGAGAATGGCTAAAACAGGGGAGGTGCGGCAAGGCTTCGTGGGTAGCTCCCACTGGAGAGCAAGATTGATCCCTGTCTAGAGGTCCCTTTTTATTCGGCTTAGTGGCAGTTGTTAGTGCGCACCAACTGCGGGGTTGTCTTGTTCGGAACTATTCAGTAAGGAATGGGTCCGGCCTTGTGTTGCAGGGGAGTGGGAGTACTCCTCGGTACGTTGATCTAGGCCACGTACTGTGACGGGCGGTGCCCTGGTAGCCCTGCCATTGTATGGAATCCCAAATTCAATAAGTGCCAACGGTTTTGGTTGTATTACCCACTTTTGTGGCTAGTAGCTGGAATTTAATAAATGTAACAATTTCGGCTATTTCTTATTTACTTGAAAACCCTAGACCTATTATAATATCACTGGATTTCCTATCAAATGTTTTGGTTAGCGTAAGGTAAAAACTTTTCCATGTTTATGTGTGGGAAGTCTTACGTGATGCCTTTCTTTTCAAAGGATTTTTAAAAGTTAAGCAACTTTAACCTGTTACTCACACCAGACCCATGTCTGACCCGGAGTTTATTTTTGTTTTTCATAAACTCTTGGGTACTCAAATTTTTACGAGTAGCCAAGGGATTCAGGTTAGCTTTGACGAATATTGGAGGAGCAATGGAGCAGGAGGCTTCTGCATTAGATATTAGTATTCCGCTGTGTGTTCTGTGTTGACTCTGGATTGTATTATGTTGTAAATACTAGACAGGTGTTTATAACTGTCTATTATATGTTGTATATCTGTGTACTCTGATAGTGGTTGTAAACTATGTAATATTTATGTTATTAATATAATTTATTCGTTCCGCTGTTTAGATTCTGATGTGTTGTTTCTTCTTCTTCTCTTTCTTTCTCTTTTCTATCCTCTTCTTTCTTATTAGCGATGCAACTTCCTGGAGTGTGGAAGTTGGGTCGTTACAGTGGTATCAGAGCGTTAGGTTGAGTGAATACCTAAGCTCTGTAGTGGTGTCTATCTTGAGAGAGCGTATTTGTAATTTTAAATATAATTATATATATATTTATCTATTTCAACCTATCTGTTGGGTTACCTGTTCAGGTTTTCCAATATAGGTTATAAGGGTAGATAAGGTAGTAGTGTTTGTAACACGATTACTACCATTGATTGGAGTCTGATGTTTAAGATTGGAAGTGTATGCGTCGAGACTGTAAACCTAATACTGCCTCGAATAAGTTATGTTGTGTTGAAGTATTTCATCGATCTCTGAAGGAAACTTGTTAAGGTTCGGAGACATCTTTGAAATATAGAGTTTGGTAAGTAAGGTTTGGCTCTGTCAGTTGAGCTGGAGTAAGTGAGGGTATTTTGATACCTCAGGAAGTTGTAACTGCATGATGAGATGTAGTGACTATGGATTGTTTCCAAAGATATTTTCTTTGGAACAAATTTTGGAAGTGAGTCTGCTTTGATGTTGTGGCTGAAGATAGCAAGATGTTGTGGTGTTTCTGTTTGCTTTGAAGTCCGAATTTCTCGAAGAACTTTGGATTAAGAAGTTTTGGCATTGGAGTCAGCATTGCAGCTAGAATGTTCTGTGAGCCGACAGAGAGGTCTTAGTGGAGTAGTTTTTCTGTAGATGGAGTTCAGAAGCAGCAGAGTGAATCTGTTTCTTCAATAGATTGACTAGACAGCGTAAGCTATTCTATTTGGTAAAGAGAGAACAGTTTTCTTTGGAAATTGATCTGGATTGATCGCAAAAGTGACCTGCGATTGTTTATGTATTCTCTTGGATTATTGGAGATTTATTGATGTCTTCTGGGAAGACAGAGATTTGTCCGCATGCGGAAATTGAGTTTTCTTGTCGACTAGAATTCCAGGAGTGGAACCAGTGGTTCTGTTTAGTTGAAGAATGATTCCCAGAGATGGAGTTTGATATAGCAACTCAGTTTTGATGGAATTTCTGAGTTTTTCTTTATGGATCTGTAGAACTATATTTCTGGAGGTGATGTCCAGTTGGTGCTTATGATTCTTCGTCAGTATTTTCTTATCTACTTCAGATCAGAGTTGTGCAGCGGAAGCAGTTTGATAGTGTTTCTAATTGTCTTTTGTGGATTAGGAGAAGTCTGATGTTTTCTGCTAGTTCTGGAGTAGAATTGTGTTTTGGTTTTGGATTGATCTTGAGGTGATCATTGTGTTGGGTTGTTTTTAGTTCTGATTGTTCTAGAGGAATCAGCAAGGGTTGAGCTGATCAGTTTGGATGTTGGCAGCCCAGGATTGTCTGAAGACTTCGTTGTTGTTGGAGTTTTCTTTGATTCAAGAGCTATAAGTTTTGGTAAGATTAGAAAAGCTAGCTCAGTAATGATTGGATCTTTTCTCTGTGTTTTGGTTGGATTGGTATTTGGTTTTCAAGATTGAATTGTCAGTTTGGAATACTGGAATTTGATGAGTTTCACGTCTCTCTGAGGGAGTACGTATATGGTCTATCTCTGGTTTTGGAACCAGCAGTTATGGAGGTTGGTTGTTGAGTCAGACTCGTCTGTAGTCCGATATGTTGTCTAGTTCTGTAGATATAGATGAATAGGAGCTCTATAGTTTAATAGTATTGATTGTTTGGAATCTATAGAGCGAGTATCCTGATATTTTACGGGGTAAACTCGCAGAAGTCCTATCCAGAATTTTTCTGGATTTGATTAATTAGATTTGTTTGATTGGGTGAATTGATTGCTATGGTTGTCAGCATATCATTGGTATATGCTTGTGTTTTAAAATTAAATTTATAAATAGATTATTAAATTACCTTTGTTTTAAATTTCGGGGACGAAATTCTTTTAAGGAGGAAGGAATGTGATGACCCGGAATTTTAAAGCAATATCAATTTAATAATCTGTAATAAAAATTAAATTGATTTAATAATCTTTGTAATAAGATTTGAATTAATTTAATAATTCAATAAAATAAATAGTTAATTGATAGATTTTATTCTTTTTAAATCTAATAATTGTTTTCTATTTATAATATATATAGAATATTGTATATATTATAAATAGGTATTATTTTAAATGAATCCTGCTTTTATAAAATTTATATATTTAGTAAAATTGGAAATTATGATTTTATTTAAAAGTTAAACTTTTTAAAAGCTATTTAATAAATAAAATAAGGTTTTAAATAAATAAGATAAATATTAAACTGATTTAAAATATGTTTAACTCAAATTTAAAATTTAAATAAATAACAATGAGATTATTTTGAGTTTCTTTTAAATATAATTGAATAAAATAAATAATTTATGAATAAAGAAATAATTTCTTTTATAAGTTATTTATAGTTATTAAATGTTGATATTTTTATATATATAATAATACATTGTTCTAAACAAATAATTTTTTAATAAAAATTATTGTTTTTTTCAAAAATTCAAATTTGTAGTTGTGTTTGTAAAATAAACTGGATTTCAAAATTTATTTTGAACATGAAGTCAAAGTTTTAAATCTAAAGTATAATTGTTTTATTTTATCTTGATTTTGAGATATTTGTGTAGATTTAAATTTATAAATATAGTTTGATTTATTTTATTTTAAAATCTATATACATGTAAATAAGTGCATGTTAACAAATTAACTAAACTATCTTATATTAAACATCTTTAAAATTCAAGTTAACTAAATATATAGCTTATTAACATTTAAAAGTATAATTAACTAAGTTATGAGACATGTGTTAACATATGGGTTAATTAAACAACAAGTGTTAAAAGATTAAGTAGAATGTAAGACAAGTGTCAAAAATTTAATTAGCATTTTCTTTTCATTTTATTTTTAATGATTTCAGTTTTTATAAACAAACTCCTTCCACTCTTATTTCTTTTTGAAATCATAAACTAAGAAACAATGGAAACAAATTTCTGGAATCATTTTCAAAGCCACTTCTGTAATCAAAATTTTGTTAAACATTTTCCAAAACAAAATCATATTCAGAGCCTCAGTTCAACATGAAACAAACCTGCATATTGAATCAGAGCATCTGCAAACATTCATTTCCCTTAAATATGAACTCCTGTAACCAAATGTCAATCAAAAACCATCAATTTCAATCTGTAACCTGCATCTATTTCAAAATCTGGAATGCATGCATTTGTTAGCATCTGGGATGCAGACAACTGCAGTTCAAAAGAAGCCTGCATGCCACTTTAAAAATAAACTCCATAGCAACTTCATTTTCAAGTATAAAGTTAATTCAAGCAAATGGATTTCAGTTTGTAGAGATTCCTGAAGCTTTTCATCAACCTGTTTTTTCAAATTTGGGAATACTCTGCCTTCATTTGAAATCTGTGAGTAACATTTCCTGTTTTCTTAAAGTTAATATTGGTTGCATGTTTATGTTGTTAAAATGAATATGTATGATGAAGTATAGTGTATATATATATGAATGATTGGTATGCATGCTTGTTACATAGGATTACTCCCTGTTTATAGTTCCAGTTTTCCCTGTTTTGAATTAAAATCATTTATTCTGGAACCAATTGTTGTTAAGCCTTAATTATCAAACTAAAGTTGTTTGATTTACCATGAATTAATGTTTAAAACTTATTTAAAGATAAATTTCAAATCTGAATGCCTCTAGAAAGAAAAAAAAAAGAACAACTGTTACATTATGCTGTAACTATGATATGTTGGTAATTCCTAAAGGGTACTCTCTGATTTTATATAGATCATGTGTTCAGGTTTTCGTTTCAAACATATAGATTTAAATCTCTGATCAATTCAGATTTAATCAAACTTATTAGTTATGATAGGTTTTAGTTAAGATTGTAATTAAGTTAAATTAACTTGTAAACATCTCTGTAAACCAGTGTTTGATCAATCAAGTTTAAATATGTGAGAATATATATTGAATTAAGTATAAATTCAGTATTCAAATTTAAATACCAAGATCAAAACTTAATTTATAGAACAAAAATTGGGATTTTTTTTAGGTGGAGGGGTATAGTATTGTTCTATGTTGATCTGTGTAGGAAATTTTGATTTGGCACAGTGTTCCATTAGAAGTGATCAAGTGAATTGAATCTCTGGGGGATGATTATAGGTTGAAGGATGGACTCATGGCCGGAGCCACTGATAGGCCGGTGGTCAGAAGGTGGTGGAAGAAGGTGTTACAGGTTTGGGTAAAAACTGTGCTTGCAGTTTCAGGTTTGGGAAGGGCAACTCAAATTTAAATTTTGAGTTTAGGAAAGGGGATTTGAGGGTGGAGGTAGAGAGTGGGGTTGTTTGTCGATGTCAGGAGGTCGCCGGAAGGAGGTGTTGGTGGCTAGAGGCACGATGTACGTGCACAGTGCAATTGGAAAGGGTCTGATGAATTTGTGGGTGCGGGGAAGTTGGAACTCGATTTTCTCGAGTAAATATAGGGGATGACTCAGAGCAAGTGGGGTTTTTACTCGAAGCAGGTATTGGGTTGCCTCGGGTTAGTACTGAGTGGTTACAGTTTACTGTAATCCTGTCAAAAATTTAAATTTTAACTAAAATTGAAAGTATTTCAGGGTTGTGATGGAAGATTTAAATAAGTTTAAATTTAGTATGAAGTTAAAAATTCAAATGGCTTTGAGAGCTTGAAGTTTGGAATATTTAGAATGCATTTTCAGTTTTCTTTATAAAAAAAAAGAACCTGCCGAGTTTCAAGATTTTGAAATCTTATTTTAAAATCTGAAATATTTTAAAAACAGCGATTTAAAAATCAAAGATTAAGCTCAGTTTCAAATAGCTTTTGAATTTTTAAGAGTTTAAAATGAAATTTGGGTTTAAATAAAAGGTTTTAAAATCAGAGTTTAAACAAAGATTAATTGAAGTTTTAAATCAAAAGTTTAAACAAATAATGAATTCAATTATCTTGAATTCAATTCTGGGATTTGAATAGGTTTTAAAACTTGAAAGTTTTCAAACAAGATAGATTTAAATGGTTTATTAGAAGTAGATTTGTTTTCAAACAAATATTTTTAAAACCTGATTTTTTTTAAAATTAAAGTCATTTATAAAAGACTTATAATAGGAAATTAAATGAGTGTTAACTTGAATTTATAATTTAAATAAGTAATGTATTTAAAACTTAGTTTTTATTTAAATTAAGCAAATTAAGACTTATCTTATATCAGTTTTAATTTTAAGTAATAAATGTTATTACAATTATTTTAAAGAAATTTAAATTGGTTAATTCTTAATATCATTTGGAATTTTAGTTAAAATGAAATTTGAATTTAAATTATAAAAATGAAATGTTCCAAGTACATTTTAATATTAATAAAATTACTAATAAGGAATGGGTTATCTTAGAATTTATTAAGATATTGAATATAATTAAATAAATTGGATAATTAAGGAATAACTTATTTATTTAATTTATTTAATTAATAATTTGAATTAATTAAGAAGTAATTAAAGAATAAATAATGGTTAATGATGGTCATTAACTAAAGTTTATTTAGAAATTAATTGATTAATATGATTAATTTTCAATAATTAATTAAATTAATTAATTAATGTTAATAAATTGTGAAATTTATTTAAGTTTAATTACTTAAATAAAAGTAACTAAGACATTAATTATTTAATTAATGAAGTTATTGAGTCTGGTTTAAAATTAATTAATTAAGTTTAATAAATTTTAAACATAAGATTTCATAATAATTACCGAATGTAATTAATGTAGTGAAATTACTCAGTGAAGTAATTAAAGGTAATTACTGGATGTAATTAGTGAATAATGATGGAGTTGTGAAAATAATTTAGATTAAATTATTTTGTATAATTAATCAAGTGATAAATTAAAGAAATTAATTGAGGAATAATTAATTTGATAAGTAATTAAGGGTAGTTAATTACAGAATGAGATTAATCAAAGGTGATTAATAATTATGGATTATGTGAGACTAATTACTGAAAGTAATTAATTTAATGAAGTAATTAATTAAGAGTCATTAATTAGTATAATTAATGATGTGATTAAGATTGATTAATTAAAATTAATTAATCAATAATAAATGATTAAGTATAATTAACTAATTGTAATTAATTAAGGTTAAAAGTAATTAATTATAGTTAATTAATTAATAAAGTAATTAAGGATTAATTACTGTAATTGGTTTAGAGTAATTAATTTTGTGGAAATAATTAAAGTATAATTAATCAGGATTCATTAATTAAGATGATAAATTAGAGGTTAATCAATTAATTAATTGGTAATAAGCAAAGATTTATTTTGATATAAGTAATTAATTTAATTCATTTTAAATTGATTAAAGATGTTATAATTAATTTAAGTCATTTTAAATTAATTATAGATGGTATGATTATAAGTCATTACTTGTGAATGGTTGTTATTGGTTGCTTTGAATGGTTTTGAATCTCAGCTATGAGATTAATAATGTTGATTGATATGGATGCATTGCTTGCATTGTGATGATGATAATTATTTATCTTTGATAGTGATAGTATGGATTATCTGATGTTATGATAATGATAATGTTGATTATCTGTTGTGTTGTGAATTGACTATCTGTGTATATTTAGATAATAAATTGAATTGTTTTAAACTTTAAAACAACTTGGACTTAAAAGACACGCTTTGGATTTCGATGAGACCGGGATCGGGTTTCCATATTTGGATATCCGAAAACCACATCGATCCAAATTAAAGATAGGTCGTGAAATCTTATGTGAAGAGTGAAGACTCGAGGTGTAAGGGCTATACGTCAGTATAACTCTGTGGGTGATTCCGTAATGAGTTTGACGGAATAGTACTTATAGATTCGAAATGGAGATTCAGAGTGCAAGGGTTATCGTTGTTAACTCTGAGGGTGATTCCAAAACGAGTGTAACGAGATAATGCCTTCGGTTTCGTTCGAACCCGGAACGAACTTGTATGGATTGAATGCTTTCAGAACATCGTCAGGTGGACGATGAGCATTCTAAGAGATGTGTCCTCTAAAGGTAATCGTAGCCTCAAGCCTCATCAACCGGGAATGGCTAAAATAGGGGAGGTGCGGCAAGGCTTCGTGGGTAGCTCCCACTGGAGAGCAAGATTGATCCCTGTCTAGAGGTCCCTTTTTACTCGGCTTAGTGGCAGTTCTTAGTGCGCACCAACTACGGGGTTGTCTTGTTCGAAACTATTCAGTAAGGAATGGGTCCGGCCTTGTGTTGCAGGGGAGTGGGAGTACTCCTCAGTACGTTGATCTAGGCCACGTGCTGTGATGGGCGGTACCCCGTAGCCCTGCCATTGTATGGAATCCAAAATTCAATAAGTGCCAACGGTTTTGATTGTATTACCCACTTTTGTGGCTAGTAGCTGGAATTTAATAAATGTAACAATTTCGGCTATTTCTTATTTACTTGAAACCCTAGACCTATTATAATATCACTGGATTTCCTATCAAATGTTTTGGTTAGCGTAAGGTAAAAACTTTTCCATGTTTATGTGTGGGAAGTCTTATGTGATGCCTTTCTTTTCAAAGGATTTTCAAAAGTTAAGCAACTTTAACCTGTTACTCACACCAGTCCCATGTCTGACCCGGAGTTTATTTTTGTTTTTCATAAACTCTTGGGTACTCAAATTTTTACGAGTATCTAAGGGATTCAGGTTAGCTTTGACGAATATTGGAGGAGCAATGGAGCAGGAGGCTTCTGTGTTATATATTAGTATTCCGCTGTGTGTTCTGTGTTGACTCTGGATTGTATTATGTTGTAAATACTAGACAGGTGTTTATAACTGTCTAGTATATGTTGTATATCTGTGTACTCTGATAGTGGTTGTAAACTATGTAATATTTATGTTATTAATATAATTTATTCGTTCCGCTGTTTAGATTTTGATGTGTTGTTTCTTCTTCTTCTCTTTCTTTCTCTTTTCTATCCTCTTCTTTCTTATTAGCGATGTGACTTCTTGGAGTGTGGAAGTTGGGTCGTTACAACCTAATTTCAGAACGAAAAAAACAACAGAGGCCGCCATTTTTCTTCTTAAACAGTGGATCGGGTTAAAGATAAAAGAGGCCGGCCTTGTTAATTACAAAGGGGGTTTTAGTTATTTAGGGTTTTAATTAAAGGGTTTTTTAGTTTTTTATTTTGAGCAAAAATTACGAGTCCAAAGTTGTATTTTAATTTTTGCTCCTGTTTTAATTTTGAAGCTGTTTTTTCTTTTCGAGTCAAAAGAATTTGTAAATCACCACCTAGGGTTTAGGTAGTGTCAGATTGTCTAGTTAGAATTAGTTCAGTGACCAGGATGTGCGAGTTTGCAAAACTCTATAGGCGGGAGCAGTGTTTGCGAGTAAGCGAAACTCTATAGGCGGGAGCAGGGTGTGCGAGTCTAGTAGAGTGTTTGTGAGCGGGAGCAAAAGGGTCTGCGAGTCTAGTAGAGTGTTTGGAAGCGTGATACTGTTTAATTCTAATGGAAATCTTGGAATGCAGCAGTAGGCAGGGGTTAACGAAGCTGGGTAAATTTTGCGTGTGATTTACTTTTCAGCGTATTTATTTCTGCAGTTTATTTCTGTGTTTAAATCGAGAAAATTTGCTATAACCCTATTCAACCCCCCCCCCTCTAGGGTTAATCTAGATCCTACACTGTGTAAAAGTGGCATCCTATATTTAAAGTTTGAATTGTATTACACTTGAATAACTTGGGTTAAGATGACATGGGACTCGTAGAGACAGGGGTCGGGTATCAGTAAATACCCGAAACCACTTCGATTTGAAATCTTCTATAATTCTTTATAGATTTGATATGTGTAATCAATAGGATGGAATGGAATAATATGCACCATTTAACTAAGTAAGGGTACTTAGGAATTGATTTATGAAATAAGTGTTGACTATAACAAGTTGGGAACTTGTACCTGGGTTTAAATAAGTTTTTACTTAATATTTCATGTTAGATGGGTTTACTCATGCTAGTTTTTAGTCTGACCCAAGTGTTACTTTGATGTAATGCCTGGATCAGACCGAGTATTACAGATTTTCAGGAAAGGACGTTCTGGAGCTTAGGAGGTGAGCTGGATGGCAGGAACGTATGGAGTGTAAACTGTTGAGTATTATTGATTTGTATCTGGAACATGTTGCTTTACCTATCCAGTGTTGTGAAAATGTTGTAACTCTAATAAAATGTATGTAAAATAACAATTACAGCTTTCTTTGTATAACTGCTATTTTATTTTATATTATATTTTGATCCGCTGCGAATGTGAGAATCTGTGTTTTGGTGGTTCTATTTCTTCTTCTTCCTCTATCTCTTTTCTTCTCTTTTCCTTAACTATCTAGAATTTTCTGGATCGAAATTTGTAACGGCCAACCTTTTTAGACGGTTTAAATCGACAATAAACTACACATGTCTAATTCAACATTCAAAAGAGAGGATTGTTAATAGGGTAAATAAGAAAATAAAAGAAAAGGAGAAAAAATAAAACACAGAATCTCGCAGTGGAACGACAAAATGTAATAATAAAATAAACAGTTCATGAAGCTGTTATACAAATAACATTTGCTTACACTTTTATAATTCAAATCAGAGTTATACATACATCAAAAATAAAAAATAATGCAGTGGAACACAAAATGTAGTGCAATAATAAATAACAA
Source organism: Allium cepa (assembly GCA_030765085.1). Lineage (NCBI taxonomy): Eukaryota > Viridiplantae > Streptophyta > Magnoliopsida > Asparagales > Amaryllidaceae > Allium > Allium cepa. Next base: position 836,863,519 of record CM060941.1, read on the forward strand.
TAATATATTTAATATTCGTCTTTGTCCTCCAAAAAATAGTCTTCAATACACTAAAAAGCTCACACTGACCCGAGCGTAATGAAAAGACAAAACACTCGAGTCAGAACTAAAAGATCTTATGTAAGTCAAATTAAAATAAATAAAATATAAATACTAGTGCAATGATTTCATAGATGTAACGGGATTTTCATCTCCTATCAAGTGTACAACGTGAATATAATTATTTCAAAGGTCTCAAAAAATTCAAAATATCAATCTTAATCATCTAACTAAAACAAATCTGAAGTTTAACTTAAACCTTTTAAATAATTCGATTGCAATGCATAATCCAAATTTAAGAATTTATATTGATATATATATATCATTTCAACCAGTATCTAAGATTAAAATTTCCAAATCAATGAAAACCGCTAGGGTTTATCATTTCAACCCAAAACGATTAATCTATAAGATCATTCGGGTATGTATCATTTCAACCCATAGTGATAACAGAGATATAGGCATAAATAAATATCCAATCATCTAAAATTTAAACCAACAACATCAATCACAATCAACATCCAAATTAGGAAATAAATCACAACAATTAATTGGTTATCATTATTAGGTGTTTAACTAAAAATTATATTCAATATTAGTTAGATGGCTATAAAATTCAATATTAATTCAAATTTAATCTAAGTGACAAACTAAAACACCAAACAGAAATTAATAAACTTCTAATCACATCATAAATCTAATTTAATGAATATAAGATAATTTAGTAGTCGTGAGTGGGTTAAAACACTCACATTTGATTTGTCGACGATTAAAATCCAATTAAATGCCCAAATTTGAACAGCGGACAAACTAGAAACTTGGTCATCTTTAAGAAGATATACGGACTAGCATATTACTGAATCTATAAAAGTGACTAACTAGAATATTGTTGCAAATTCTTTTCTACCCACCTTCAGAAAAAGAATCATTTAAAAAGCTTCTTCCAAGAGGAAGTTATGGTCAAAACGAACAGAAGTGTTTTCTGATTTGAAAATCTGTGTTCAAATATACTACGAAAAAATTTGAGTTTTTTGCATAGAAAATTAAGGAATTTGAAGAACTGATCTAAAATAAAGTTTAAGCCACTAGAAAAATAAATGGTTTGGAAAAAAACACATAATTTGGTTAATTTCTGAAGGAGATATGATTGATACAATATGGGGAATTTTCGTTCAATATTGGACCCGAGAAAGGACTTGAAAAAATGGAGTTTTATTATAAAATATTAAAAATGGAAAGAAAAGTTGCACAACAAAGTAGTTGCCATTGAAATTATACACGATTTTTTTTTTAAAAAAGATTTGGTGTAGTTTAGTGGAATATAGAAGCCATGGAAATAAGGGGAAGGAAGAGGGAAAAGGGAAGGGAGAAAGAGAAAGAAAAGAAGAGGAAAGGTGGGGCTTTTGCTATGGGTTGTGGTTGGTGACGGAAGTGGGTGGCGGTAAGAGGAGCGAGGTAAGCTACGATTTTGAAGGAGGAAGGATGGAATCTGATTTGAAGATTTAGCAGTGTTGAAGTTTGGAGTTTTCCGTAGATTTGAGGAAGAAGAAGAAGAAGAGTAAGCAGAAAGTTTCTCAAATGAGGAATTTTTTTGTACGTACTTGGTTTTAGTCAGATAGGAAAATAGATGGTCAAAATGTGAGAAAAGGAAGGAGCCAAAGTCTCTTAGGTTTCCTAAGGTCTCTTGGTTTACTAGGAGCCCATTAGTCTAAAACAAACCCAATAAAACTTAACAAAAAAACGAACACAAATATATACCGTAAATAAAAGAAATAAGCTGCAGGTTATTTAATATTTAGGAAATTAAGGTGGAGAAACAAAAATAAATTTCACATTTTATTTTGAAAGCTTCAGGCATTAATAATGCATAAATAAATGTACGTAGAAATGGAAAAGTTTGCAAACCAAAGTAAAGTGAAATTTTGTATACGCGAAAACGAGGTGGCAAGAATTAAATACAAACTAATATTCTAAGCTCAGGTATTAAACAGAAGGAGAAATGAACAGATCAAGTATTAATAATGAAATAACTATTTTAAAACATACATGCAACAATTAATAACAAAACAAATGAAGGGACCATGTAGATCGCACAACCCTTTTGAAATTCAATTGGTGAAACGTAACCAAATTAACTTCATTAACTCAAATAATATTCAAATTTGTATGCATTTACTTTTTTCTATCTATGCATAATAAATAAAAGTACTTACCCTAAAATGAAAATGTTTAATTTGGTTTTCCCAAAATGATCTTTTATTTCCAATAAGACATCATTTCTGTTTGACACGAAAGGTGCGTTATTTTTATTAAAACTATTAATTGCAATCGACGTTTTCTTCCCTTCTAATCGATATATTTCAATTACATTAATTGCAATTACTTCAAAGTTAAATTTCGAAATAGACAACTAAAATGGATGAAAAATATAATAGTTTTTCCTTTATTCATTTAAACATGTTTATAAATTTGTTGTTTTTACAGCAGAGTAATAAATAACTTAAATAAATTATTTTTCTACTCTTGTAATCCATCTATATGCTAAAACACAATTCAAATATGCATATGTTTCTTCCTTTAAATCAATCATTTTATTCTTTATTTTAATGAAATTAGACCTCCATTCACAAATGAAACGTTCATTTTATTTGATATAAATGTTCTTTGCATTAAATCAACTTTCCTTATATTTTCACAAAACATAAGCTATGATTATTAATTTACAATTTGGTGTACTCTCTACCATTAACTGAGATTATTCAATTACATTAATTTAAATTGTTTACAAAGATGAATTTCAAAATGGAAAAAATAAATTTAATGGAAAATAGAACAATTATTTTCTATCTAATAGTAATTTAAACATATTATACACTATTGGATACAAACAAGAATTATACATTTCTTACCAAATAGTAGTTTCTCGTCCCTATAGTCAATCTTTAAGCTACCAAACATTTCAAATAAATAAACATATGATTTCTTCTTTAATAAAGAAACATTTATTTTTCTTTATTAACATTTATTATTCCAATCAATTAAAAATTTACAATTGTTCACTCAAACCAATGTTATTAAAATACACACTAGCATTTATTATCATATGTACATTATTTCAAACTTGTTTCATTAGTAGAAATTTTACTTAAGCTCATAGCTTGTATTATAATTTAATTTGTATCAGTAAAATCTTAATTTTTTTGTTTTTTAACAATTTTATTAAAAAATCTTATTAAATTTAATACTTTTAAATGTTTAAAAGTATGGGTCATTACACTCTCCCCCCACTCAAAACTTTTCGTCCCCGAAAAGATAAAAGAAGTAATCCAAATTGGTTATATTTTATTTAAATAACTCAATTTATAAACAATTAAACCTACATACTAAGGTTTAATAAAATTTGAAAATAACTCAAATTCTACAAAGATTTTCTAAGTCTTAAATTTTCGAAAAAAAATTCGGCAGAGTCTCCTTTGCGCGGATACATCCAAAAATAATGATACCAATAATTTCAAAATATGTATCATATTTCAAAAATAAAACATATACAAACAAATAATAAAACCATTTATGAAACCAAAGAATCCATCATACATCCATAGTAACCAAAACCAATGGTTTATTTTGTGACGACCCGGAATTTTTGGATGTTTGAAATCGAAATATTTAATTGATTTTAAATATTTAAAAGTTAATTTTTAACTGGAATTCAAATATCACCATTTATTGGGTAATTTAATTATTAAATTAAATAATTTAAAGTTGGATAAAATGTTGAATCTAGAGTTTTAAGCCTGTTAAAAATAATTTAAAGTCTTATAAAATTTATATTGATAGTGTTGAGGATAATAGAAGTTTTAAAATTAAATTTAACAGTGATTTGTTCAGTTTTGAAATTTTATCGTTTAAATTGATATTTAAAAATAGCCTTCCGAGGCACAGTCTTGGAATTCGATGAAACCAGTTCCGTTTAATCCGTAATAGTGTATTATTATCGGATCTCAAATTTTGTAGCGTTTGGAGTTATCGGGTGGTCGTACGATTTATAAACGCGTTGAAATTTATATTGAAAATTAAATATAATAACTGGGTCCAAAAAGCTATCTTCTTCATATGATCGAATTAGGACTCGAAACCTTTTCCATTATGTCCGAAATAGGGGTATAACATTATAAATGCCTAGAGGCATGCCTCGATAGGAGGTCAAAATTTTAAGTTGCGTATTCGAGACGATTTGAATTTAACTATAATATATATATATGTTGACTCAACAAAACTTATCACATCAGAACTTTTTCAACATTTCAAATCACTGTGTACAAGCCTTAGCCGACACGAAACATTTCCTTTCTTTCACTCAATCATTTCAAAAGTTTATTCAATATCCCTGACCTCCTTAGTTTCTAAAGCCAATAACGAAAGAGTCAAATTCGTGTAAAAAAGATAGCGGAAGTGAAATGAATTCAAATTGAATTCGTTATATATATATATATATATATAACAGTTTAATCGTAGCCTATCTACCTTCCATTCCTGTTCGAACCGAATCCTTAAACTTGTCTTCGTTCTCGAAAAAAAGAAAGAAAGAGGGGAATAGAGGAGGAAGTTTGCGAGGGCGGCGAGGCTTGTTGTTCGGTGAGGCTTGTCGTCGGCATGTTTTTGTGTGAGCAACGGCGAGAGGAAGGTACGCGGCAGCTTGGGGCAAACAGTGTTGCGATGTCGGTGTTTGGCTCGTTTTTGTTGTTATGCGTGCGAGCTAGGAAGGTGGAGTCGCGGCGATTTGGGGATTCGAACAAGTGGAGATGGTTCGTCGAGGTTAGAAAATCTCGCATATGGCTTGAGTGCAGAACTCGTTGGTTTGATTTTCGTGAACGAGTTTAGGGTAATTTAAATCTTTAACATTTTAATATTTTCATCACTCAAGTTTAAACTTGTAAAGTAATTATTATTTCACTTACCAGAAGTTAACTGCAAGTTATAAAATAGTTGTTTTAAATTTAATCGGCTATATATATATATATAACAACAAGGTTTAAACAGTTGTTTAAGAATTGAGTCAGCCACATATATATATATATGTACGTATGTATAGGACAGCAAGGTATATTATTTCAGATACTAACTAAGTTTAAAACATATATATAGGTTGAAGAAAAAAAGCAGAAATTTTAAAGGTTGAAAGAATTTATATAAATTAGATTTTTATGAAATCAATATAAGTATATATATATATATATAGTTTCAAAAGAAAAATAAATATACGTATATATATTTTAAGTTTACTAGTTTATTTTAAAATAATAGATTTAGTGATTAAATTTGTTCGATTAAATTATATAATTTATTATAGTTACTAAAAGATTTTTAAAAGGGAAATTATCAGTTTAGATTTAATTGTTAGTTAATTAAATTATGAAATGATAATTAACTGTCCGATTATTTAAAATGTTAATATATCGTATAATGTTTATACAAGGTCTTAAATCGGGGAGAGACAAGCCGGTTTGGATCAGACTTGCAAAAAAAAAGCGAAGGTGAGTTAATCTCACTCATCTGGATTTTAATTTAAATTTAAATGGTTAAATTTAAATAATTGGTTGAATGATTGAATTGATTTGATGTGCTATATTATATATAGTAGTATATATATAGTATTTATTGGAGTGATTGATTTCTCGCATTATATAGCGGATGAGACCCTATGCGCCGCATAATAGTGGATGATATTATATTAATCCCATATACCGTGATATTCCACCTCGAAGTGGAATTGGTATTGTGCTAACATCTGTGGATGCCGGGAAATAGGTTGGAGGGATCCAACTCGATTCCTCAAAATTATTTAGATTGTTTAATATTCTGCGTTATGAATATTTGATATTCTTTGATGAATTATATTGTGAATTGGAATATTAATGCTATGGTTTGCTTGAATATATTTCGGTGCACTGAGTTATCAAAATATATAGAATTGGATTTTTGAAAAGAAAATAAAAGAGTGAACCTTTAAGTAAAATAATTATAGATAATTTGAATAAATTTAAGAATGGACTAGAAAAGAATAAAAGTGATTTTAAAATTTTAATAAATAAAATCTGAGTATGGGAAGGGAGATTTGAATAAAAGGGAAAATAATGAATTTAAAAACCCAAGTGATATTATTTAAAGAAATAAAGAATTTATTGTAAAATTCAGGGTTTGAATTTATTTAAAGGGATAAAGAAGGAATTTGGGGAAATCTGAAGTAAGGAAGACGAATTTGGATTCGAAGGTGGTGAAGTGAAGTGCAAGGGCTAGTCGCTACTAATCCTGACGATGATTCCAAAATGGATGTAGTAGGAGTAGTGCATTCGGTTCCATTTGAACCCAGGACGGACTTGAATGGATGAATGCTTTCGGAACATCGTCAGGTGGGCAATGAGCATTCTAAATGAAACGTTCTAAAAGGTAATGCTTAGCCTCAAGCCTCATCAACCGGGAATGATTGAAAATCAGGAGTTATGCAAAAAGGCTAGGCGGGTAGCGCCCATTAGGGAGAGGTCATCCCTGTCTAGATTCCCCTTTTATTTGGCTTAGTGGTGCAGATGTTGATCCTAATTGTGGGGTGATCTTACTCGGGATTATCCAGTAAGGGGTAGTCCCGGTCTTGTGTTGCAGGGTATTGGGTGTAATCCTCGGTACGGTGATCTAGGCCACGTACTGTGATAGGTGGTACCTAAGTGCCTAATCATTAGTTGGAAATCCATTCTCCCTACGCGCCTGCACGGTTTTGATTATGCCCAACTATTGCTGAAATATGAGATGCAAGCATTTCAGCTAGATTCTATTTTACTTTCTATAAACACTATTATAATATCAAAGAATTTTGATAAAAAGTGTTTTGGCTATCGCAAGGTTAAAACCTGACATGTTTATTTGCGGCGTGGTCTTACGAGATGCTTTTGTTTTCAGAAGAATTTTGAAACTTTAATAATCAATTTGAGTGTGGTTTTCTCGTGCTGGTATTCCAGACTGACTCGGGTGTTATTTAACTATAATGCTCGGGTCAGACCGAGTATTATAGGATACAGAAAAGGATGCCGTGGAGCTCAGGAGTCGAGCATGATGGCGATACGTACTTCCGTACTTGATTGTTATTCTGCTGTGTATTCAGTCTTGAGGACAATTTTATATGACTGTCCAGTTGTATGTTATTGATGTTGTTGAACTCTAATGATGTATTCTGGTGATGTATGTATAAACTGATATAGTTTTCTTTTATGTAAAGATCATTAATTATCTATTATATTTTATTCCGCTGCAATGGTTATATTCCAATGCTGTTTTCTATTTTCTTCTTCTACCTCTTCTTCTTTAACCCTAACGGTTCGTATTTTCCATTCACCTTGAGTTGATATGTTAGAAAAGTGTTGACTCAAGGGATACGGATTTGCAGGTCATTACAGTTGGTATCAAAGCGAGGTTAAGCGAGAACCTTGGCTCTGGAGAGAATTACTCATTAAATAGAGTTTGTAGTACTCTAAAATGAGTTTGAGTGTATTAATAATATGAGTGCATATTTGTTAGTGAATATAAAATGGTTTTATATTATGTTGATTTATTGGTTGAGTGGTTTATAAATTCTGGTCGATTGATGGGACGCCACGATATCGATAGGAGTTTCTAAACACTCGAACGCGATAAATTGACATAGTATTGTTTTTGAAAAAGGGTAAATGAAATAATTTTACCCGAAAGATATTTTGATATAAAAGAATTGATTTTCTTGGATTATTATAGTATATTGATGTGTTTGGTTGCTGAGATTATGATCGAACTGAGATTGTAAATTTTAAATTGGATTATAGAAACTAAAAAGAAAATTTCAAGAATTGATTTATGAATAAAATCATAAATAAAAGTAAAATTGAAGCTAGAATTTAGAATTTGAACCCAGAAATTTTTGGAAATGTTGAAAGTGGATTTGGATCGAATATTTGGAGGTTTTTGATTCTGCAAACTTAGAATTGTTTTTCAAAGCATTTTGAAAGATATTTTGAAGTAACTTCCAAATGGAAGTGTTTTAAAGATGGTTTTGAAAAGTGATTTAGCATTGAACTCACTTTAGTCGCTCGGGGGTGATTCTCGTGATGCTGGCCACAACATTAGAGACTATTTTCGAGTTTCTAGGTCGCGGATTGCTGCCAAAGTTGTTTTGTATTGTTTTGAGGAAAGCAAGTTGTACCGAGAATTCAGTGAATGTTTATGGAGCTATAAAGGTATAAGTTTGAATCTATAATTTTGGAATGTAAATTCCAATATGAGAATGGAAAATTAACTTAAGCAAGTTAAATAGGATAAGTTGATTGAATGAATTGTATGCATTGAAATAAATGAGATGAAATCAACTTGAGGAAATAAAATGGAGAATTATTGGAATAAAAATATTATTTGGAGTTAAATTAAAAATCGGAGGCGAACTAGTTTGATAAATTAATTAGTTAATTAAATTTGGAACTTGGATTAAATGGAAATTATTAAATGCAATTCAATTTGAAATACTAACTAATCGAATGTGGATAATATAAATAGAGCTCGATACATATATTTTGAATGTAGTCAAGTGAAATAAAAACGAATTGATACAGAAATGACTTAAGTTGTGAATAAATTCAGTTCTAGTACAAATAAATGGAATACGACGTCGAAATATTATTCAAATGAGCTTGGGTTATGGAATTAGAAATGACTATGTGTATACATTATAAACTTGGATTATAAATAAACTTGAATTGTGAATTAAAAATGGAAAATGGAGGTATAAACTGATATTACAAATGGGATTCAACTCTTTAGAAACAAGTTAAATAAGAACCCGAGTTATCAATGAATTGGTTTAATTATTGGTATAATAAAATATATTGAAATCTGATTGACAATGAGTTATAAACTCGGGTTCAGAAATTATGAAATTAACATGGACTTGTGATTTAAAATATGGATATGAAACTTGAGGCATAAATAAAATTCGACTTGTTATAAGCGAATGGAATATATGTGAACATTGTTATTTAAAATTAAAAATGAATAAAGGAAATGAACTAATTAGAGAATTAATTAGTGAATAGAAAGTAAAAGTCGAATTGATTTGTAATTAATGGGAAATGGATGCATTAAACAGGTTTGTTTAGTGGAAGCTAATGTGAGAAATAAAATTTATGCTCAAGAAAAGGTACATGTTTGCATTATTATTTAGGGTTTGATGATTTTTTTATGAACCAATTTGGCAAGTTGCTTGGCTTTTTGATTTTCTTTTTAATTTGTAAAGGCCTAGAGAGGCGTTTTGTAGTAGTACCGATTGAACCGCGCAAGGAGACGCTGGCGAAATTTTCCAAAAATTTAAATAGTTGAAATTTTTTAGTGGAAATTTGCTAAATGATAAATTGAATTGTTGATTTGTATGAAATATTAAAAACAAGATTGGTGAATAACATATGCGGATGCGCATAGGAATTTACCGTTGTTATAAAAAAAATCTCAAATCGACGGGAAGTGACTAAATGAATTGGAAATCAAATTGGAGAAGAATCCAAACTAGTGCAAGAATGAGGTTCAATATGAATAATAAGAATATTGAATATACGTTTTGAATTGTTAATAAAGTTCGACTTATAAACAAGCGAAATTAAATGCGAATTGAGTGTGAATCAATAAATTGGTTTGAAATCAATTTAGAATAACCAAAAAGTGTGAAATTGTTTGATTAAAATGAACAAGATTGTAATTTGTTGTAAACATACAAAACTAGTGTAGTGAACAAATCAAAATAAATGAATTGATTTGGAATTGATGAAAATTGAATATGGATTAGTAATCGACTTAAAGTAATTATAGGCTTAAGTGACTATACTGGTAAATAAATATCATTGAAATTTGCATGAAAAATTATCGTTTCTTGCAAATGGATAGTAAATAAATTTTTGTGGATTGATAAAAAGTGAATGAATTGATTTGGAATCAATTTTAAACAAAGATAAGCATAAGTGGCTATGTAACTAAATGAACGTCACCGAATTAGCATAGAAAACATGTCATTTGTTGTTAGTCAAAGTAAAGAAACGAATGGAAGAGAATAAATTAGTTAGTTTCCATTTTAAATGGATATGATTATGATGTGTGGGAATATACATTGAATGCAAGAGAATATGGATTGGAACCATTCAAAGTTGATTGAAATAATATATAAATCATTGAAAATGGAAAATTGAAGGTTAAAAACTTATAAGTGTTTGTAAATATTCATGTACAACATCATTTGTTACAAAGTTTATATGTGTGCACTATTTAAACAAATGAAATTTTATTAGATTTCATATAATATGTAACTTACATGTTTAAATTGAGTTAGTACTGGTTCAGGGAGCTATTGGCTGGGTTTTAGCTGTGTATATTGCTTTTAAATTGCGAAAGCTCGCTTATATAACGCTAAAATAAGGCACGCTTACGCAAAAATTCAAAATAGGAGATATGAACTGCATATATTAATATTCTTTGTGATTTCCGTCCTGAGGTCGACGTGTGTATATATATATCTGTGCATCCTGCAATATCGCAGAAGTCCCTCCGTACAAAAGAGACCCTGCCAAAATTTTCCGAAAATTTTGGCAGCTAGAAAATTTCTGAAAATTTTTTGGGAAAATTTTTGTTAGTGACAAAACGATTTCAAATTGGAATTGAATAAGGAATTTTGGAAATGGAAACTGAAACTAATTGTTTAGTTGGAACTAAAGGATTAGAAAAGTGAATATGAGATTTTCACTAAGTATGTTTTAGTAAGTTGGGGATTTGGAATATTCTTCTGCCTCAGTAATTTCGGGGACGAAATTCTTTTAAGGGGGAGGAATGCGACGACCCGAAATTTTTGAATGTTTGAAATTGGAATATTTAATTGATTTTAAATATTTAAAAGTTAATTTTGAACTTGAATTCAAATATCACCATTTATTGGGTAATTTAATTATTAAATTTAATAATTTAAAGTTGGGTAAAATGTTGAATCTAGAGTTTTAAGCCTGTTAAAATAATTTGAAGGCTTGTAAAATTTATATTGATGGTGCCGAGGATAGTAGAATTTTTAAAATTAAATTTAACAGTGATTTGTTCAGTTTTGAAATTTTATCATTTAAATTGATATTTAAAAATAGCCTTCCGAGGCACAGTCTCGGAATTCGATGAAACTAGTTCCGTTGGATCCGTAATAGTGTTTTATTATCGTTTCTCAAATTTTGTAGCGTTTGAAGTTATCGGGTGGTCGTACGATTTATAAACGTGTTGAAATTTATATCGAAAATTTAATATAATAACTGGGTCCAAACAGCTATCTTCTCCATACCATCGAATTAGGACTCGAAACCTTTTCCATTACGTCCAAAATAGGGGTATAACATTATACATGCCTAGCGGCATGCCTCGATAGGAGGTCAAAATTTTAGGTTGCATATTCGAGACGATTTGAATTTAAATATAATGTATATATGTTGACTCAACAAAACTTATCACATCAGAACTTTTTCAACATTTCAAATCATTATATACAAGCCTTATCCGACACGCAACATTTCCTTTCTTTCACTCAATCATTTTAAAAGTTTATTCAATATCCACGATCTCCTTAGTTTCTAAAGCCAAGAAAAAAAAGTCGAATTCATGTAAAAAAATGGCGGAAGCAAAACGAATTCAAATTGAATTCGTTATATATATAAAAAATAGTTTAATCGCAGCCTATCTATCTTCCATTCCTGTTCGAACCGAATCCCTAATCTTGTCTTAGTTCTTGAAAAAAAGAAAGAAAGAGGGGGATAGAGGAGGAAGCTCGCGAGGGCGGTGAGGCCTGTTGTTCGGCGAGGCTTGTCGTCGGTGAGTTTTTGTGTAAGCAAGGGCGAGAGGAAGGAATGCGGCAGCTTGGGGCGGACAGTGTCGCGATGTCGGTGTTTGGCTCGTTTTTGTCATTCGTGCGCGCGAGCTATGAAGGTGGAGTCGCGACGATTTGGGGACTCGAACAAGTGGAGATGGATCGTCGAGGTCAGAAAATCTCACATATGGCTTGAGTGCAGAACTCGTTGGTTTGATTTTCATGAACGAGTTTAAGGTAATTTAAATCTTTAGCATTTTAAATTTTTCGTCACTTAAGTTCAAACTTGTAAAGTAATTATTATTTCACTTATCAGAAATTAACTGCAAGTTATAAAATAGTTGTTTTAAATTTACTCGGTTATATATATATATATATATATATATATATATATATATATAACAACAAGGTTTAAACAGTTGTTTAAGAATTGAATTAGCCACATATATATACATATATGTATGTATGTATGTATGTGTGTATGTATAGGACAGCAAGGTATATTATTTCAGATACTAACTACGTTTAAAACATATATATAGATTGAAGAAAAAAAAGCAAGAATTTTAAAGGTTGAAAGAATTTGTATAAATTAGATTTTTATGAAATCTATATAAGTATATATATATATATATATGTAGTTTCAAAATAAGAATAAATATACGTATATACATTTTAAATTTACTAGTTTATTTTAAAATAATAGATTTAGTGATTAAATTTGTTCGATTAACTTATATAATTTATTATAGTTACTAAAAGATTTTTAAAAGGGAAATTATCAGTTTAGATTAAATTGTTAGTTAATTAAATTATGAGATGGTAATTAACTGTCCGATTATTTAAAATGTTAATATATCGTATAATGTTTATACAAGGTCTTAAGTCGGGGAGAGACAAGCCGGTTTGGATCAGACTTGCAAAACAAAAAGCGAAGGTGAGTTAATCTCACTCATCTGGGTTTTAATTTAAATTTAAATGGTTAAATTTAAATAATTAGTTGAATGATTGAATTGATTTGATGTGCTATATTATATAGTAGTATATATATAGTATATATTGAAGTGATTGATTTCCCGCATTATATAGCGGATGAGACCCTATGCGCCGCATGATAGAGGATGATATTATATTAACCCCATATACCGCGATATTCCACCTCGAAGTGGAATTGGTATTGTGCTAACATCTGTGAATGCAGGGAAACAGGTTGGAGGGATCCAACAGGATTCCTCGAAATTATTTAGATTGTTTAATATTCTATGTTATGAATATTTGATATTCTATGATGAATTATATTGATAATTGGAATATTTAATGCTATGGTTTGCTTGAATATATTTCGGTACACTGAGTTATCAAAATATATAGAATTGGATTTTTGAAAAGAAAATAAAAAAGTGAACCTTTAAGTAAAATAATTATTGAAAATTTGAATAAATTTAAGAATGAACTAGAAAGGAATAAAAGTGATTTTAAAATTTTAATAAATAAAATCTGAGTATAGGAAGGGAGATTTTGAATAAAAGGGAAAATAATGAATTTAAAAACCCAAGTGATATTATTTAAAGAAATAAAGAATTTATTTTAAAATTTAGGGTTTGAATTTATTTAAAGGGATAAAGAAGTAATTCGGGAAAATCTGAAATTGGTGTTTTCAGTTAAAAGATTTTAAATCTTAATTAAGAAATAGAATCTGAAGGTAACGGGTTTTGAATAAATTGAGTAAGTAGAGAAATTTATTTCAAAATGGAGTAAATTGGAAATCAATTTGAAAATTGATTTACGTGTTTAAATTTGGAATTTTAAAAAGAGATGTGAGACTTCGAAATTTTAAACGGGGTTTATAAAAGCAAAGTGATATATCAGTGGATATTTGAAAGAATAAATTCTCGGTGGGAATTTGTTAATGGAATGGGTAAATTTGTTTAAAAATAAATAGTGGTTTATTTTTAAAGGATGCGAAGAGAAGTATATTTCCCTGGATAGCCAAGTACGTTTTCAAAGCAAATTTTTAAATATAAGTTAAAAGCTTTAATGTTGTTTTAAAAATCATGTTTTAGAAAATTTATTATTTCTAAATGTTTAAATCCTAAAGTAGGTATTTTTCAAATCTATTATTGTAGTAATTATCTAAAGGTGGCTTGGTATTATGTTTTAAAAGTTAGAAATTCAGTTTTATATTGTACAAAGTAGTTTTATTTTAAATATTCTTTATGTATATATTTTGAATAAGTATTAAAATTATTTTTAATTTAAATGTTTTAAAGGATATTTCTTTCTAAAGAATTTTAAATTATTTTAAAAATATAAAGTTTTTGTGCTTGGTGTTTTCAGTGGAAATAAATATTTGTGAATTCATTCCATAAGATTCCATTTTCAAATCGAATACTTTCCAAAATCAGTAGTATCAAATCACACTTATATTGTAACAACCCGTATATGTTATGATTTATATATTTAAATGTTTTATTTAAATATGGTATCGTAGCCGGATTGTAGTCCGAAAAGCTACTTTTTTGCATACGGTCGAATTAGGACTCGGGATCACTCCCATTGAGTTTAAAATGCCGTTTGCGACCTTTTTGAGTATAAGCTTCGATAAGTTTGGAGAAAGTTGAATTTTGCTACTTTTTACTTAGGGCGTTGGTTTGGGCTGAGCCCAATAACCCCACTTATGTATTCAGTCCCAACTCCACTTCAACTCCTCATTTACTTCATTTCCAATTCCTAATACTCAAGATTTAGCAACAATGGTGGGAGAGATGGGAAATTAAAACTCAAGCCCTAGTTTTCTTTTGCAAATCAAGTTCTAGCTCCAAACTAATAGAAGAACCTATTGGTAAGCTTCTCTTCTTCTTCTCCAACTCATTCTCTTATCATTTCAGAAATTCATAAATCTAACTTTGGGAATGTTCTTCTTTTAAAGCTTAGAATCAAGCTTATTGAGTTGGATTTTAAGAGTGGTTGATTCTCCTTTGCTTTCAAGCTTCTTCTTTATTTGTGTGATTTCAAAGGTGAGATTTTTATCTCACATCTATGACTATAGTTATCTTTGGTTGTTGGGTATGAATTCCTAACACTTATTCATGTGCATTTGCTCCTGATTTGGATTGGTTTTGTGAATATTCTAATTTTTGGGTTTTTAAGTCAAATTTGTGTGAAATCCTTTTATGGATGTTTGATCATGCTTTTGGTGATGCATCGAGGAGCATATAGGGCCGGGTTTCCGATTGGCATAAACCCTTAGAGCCAATGTTCGTCCGGATGCATTTTGGAAGAGTTTGCTCTTCATTTGGATAGGCTGAAAAATAGCCCAAGCATGATTCAGTCGACTAACCCTCTGTTCAGTCGACTGAACCTGAAACCCGAAAGTTTCCAGGCATGATTCATTCGACTGAACCTGGAAACAGAAAGTTTCCTGAACCTGGAAAATTTCCAGGCACAGGGTCAGTCGACTGAAAACTCTGTTCAGTCGACTGAACCTGCTGTTTGAGTCCATTTTGCCTTTTTTGGATTGAATTTCCAATTTAAATCGATTCGTGATGATCCTATTTGTTGTTATCATTTATTATGGCTTTGATGACTCCTTTGTAGGGATTTTTGAATATCCATTTCGATGGATTCTTTATCGGTTTCTTTGGATTTTATTCACATCTTCGTTTGTGAATTTTAGTGATTGATTGTTCCTACAATCTTCTTTGTGATTTGTCACTTTAAAAATATAAAGGTCTCGATACTAATAGTAAATATCAAAACTCTTTCTTCAAATGATTTCAATACTATTTTATTACAAAGCTCGTTTTCTCAAACCGATTTCCAATCTATTAGTATATACAAACCTTTACCTCACTCGTATGAGAAATCTTATTAAACGACTTAGTAAAACAAGTGGTATGAAATGCTTGCGTTTACTTTGTCAGTTAATTCTTGGACTTGTCCGATTGAACCTCTTGTGACAATTTTCTAGTGGAGATCTACAATTTGTTCGTAAATATTTAAGTTAAGTTAGTGGTTATGGGACATGAAGCTAAACTCATATATTTACTAGCTTAGTGTAATTGACACTTCTCGTTGATCTTGACGATCATCTTTGTGATTTAGACTAGCAATGTGCGATGTCTCTTTGTCTGCGAGGGAGACTAAACCCCGTTTTGTGGAGTTTCGACTCAATTTGGTGGGGTAGGAACCCATGATCTTCGGGCCGTTTGTGGAGCTTCGGCTCAATTTGTGATGGTTAGCAACCATGGAATTAGCGTTCCGTTTGTGATACACATGTTGGTGAGTTTTATGCTCCCGTTTGTGATAGGCATCCCCCCTTTTTGTGATTTCTGGATTTCTTGATATGATTTCTAGAATTTGTGTTTCACCAATTTTCGTGATTTCCATTGATAAGTTTTATCAATATTTGTGCATTGGTGAATTTGTGTGTCATTGACTTTTGTGATTGACATTGATATAATTGTCAATATTTATGGTTTGGTGAACGAAATAAGGAGTATGACATTTCTTTGATTCTTGTGTAGATTTTGTGATATTGATAATCTCTTGTTGATTTTCAATTACTTATATAGATCACAGCTTGGCATTGTGATTATTATATGTGTTTAGTCATATCTCTCATTCTATATCGTTTCATCTGATATTTATAGTTAGACTGATTCGTTTATTATTTTCGTATTAAATAATACTCGGGTCAGACCGAGATGTTACAGGTGCTTCTGCTTGACTTCTCACTTGGGATTGATTTCTTTGACTTTTGGCTAACTACTTAGATTAGTAGTTATTTTGTTGTATACATTTGAGATATAGACTCCATAATGTATACTTATTCTTTTGTTTAGTTCATGTAACTATTCTTTTGGGATATTGTGGATCTTTTTAGACCACTACTCTGATACGCACTTCTAAGTATATATTCATATCTATTTCCGCCTTTGTGATATGAATTATCTGTGACTGATTTGTGTTATGTTTATTTCTGTATTTGTTTCCGAAGATATTATAGCCACTGTGTAGTAGCTTTGAGGCTGTGTCGGTATGCCGGATTTCCTCTAGATAAAGAATAGCATGTTATACTACCTGGTATATCGATGCTCGCACAAAGCAATTACACGGATGGTCGCTCCTCAACATCCTTATTCTCCGTGCTAGTTGACAGCATTCACCGTAATGTTCTTGGCTAGCGTGGGTATAGAGGTGGGGCGTCACATATATAGACTTCGATTATATAAGATTTCGCGTAAAAATTGAGTACCTTTCCAAATCAATAGTTTTCAAATCAACTTCCTACTTAATATTTGTTTCATAGAATTTCTCCTTTTGATATAAACATTAATATATCCATTCTCACAATATAGCTTATATTTTTCTTTAATTTAAATTACATTCATTTCACATGTAATATTTCTCATTTAATACTACATTTATTTGCAAATAATTTCATAACAAATTTTCTTACGTTTATAACCAATTTATTAAACTTAATTCCTTTTTATAAGACATTGTTCGAGTTTAAAGTTATCATAACTTTATTTATAACCATTTATTGCAACATCCATTTATTTCATAACAATTTACAAGTCAACGATTTATTTGAAATCATTTTACTTTTAATTCATATTTGCTTATTCCATTTAGTTTCACCTTTACCTTTCAATTTATTTATGACACGTTTCATAAATGTTAAGTAAGTTTATAAACATATTTTTCCGATTTAATCTAATTTACAACATTTCCTTAATCAAAATTTCAATTTAAATATCCCAAGGCTTAAAGTTCACACTTGTATATTATTACATTACATACTAAGAATGTATACCCCAATTCTATTCATTTACTAAGCATAGATATAACAAATTAAACCTTGTTTTACTTACTTTAAAATTAAGGTTATCAATTCAACTATATAATTCAACCCAATTATCAAGTTTCACTCATGTATTAATTCAAAAGGTTTCACTTATCCAAAATAACCAAATATTCCATTTTTTTCAATAGTCGAAACTACATGTCAACAAACAACAAAATTCACAACAATATTTCAATTTCATAAACAAATATCCTAATTATTCATTTTATTCTCTTTAATACACTATTATTAAACTAGTGTTTAGTCCATTAATTCAATCAACAATAATTAACCAATGTTTATAATTTGATTGAATACATTTAGTCAACAAAAATGATAATAATTAAATATTACCATTTCATAAATCAAATACATTGCAAATAACTATATTAGTCATAAAATATTATTACTTTATATATATCACATAATATTAGGAAAAATAATTTCATTTCAAAATTTATACAAAACATTTTTATAACACTAGAAAATACGCGCTCTCGTATATACACTCAGACAACTCATTCTAGGGTATTACTATCATATCCCGAATGAGTTAACCCCAACTGGCTAAGTATGTCTAAACCAAAGCTCTGATACTGTAACGACCTGTAAATTTTTGACGAATAAATTGGTTAATTTAATTTAAATTTTGTAATTAAATTTAGATGAGACCAAAAAAAGGAAAAAAAAAACTTTATAAGTTAATATTGAAATGAAAGATGAAATGAAATATAATTGTTATAAATTGAAATGAAGTAAATGTTAAGAATTAACATACGAAGTATTATATTGATTAAAATAGACTTAATCAAAAAGGTTGAATTGAATAAATCCTATTTATCGGAACCTAATTTATTGGTTTGCAATTTATAATAAATGAGATATTGCAAGAAATTGAAATTTGAATAGAATTCTAATGAATGAAAGTAGTGAAAAGATTTTACCCGGATGTAATTGTATATGAGAAATAAAGGAAAGTATTAAATTGATTAATGTAATAAAAAAATGTTCACGGTATTTGATTATAAATTAAGGAAACGTGTTAGTGCAAGTTAATATTTAATGAACTTGAATGAACGTTACAATTTAATTAAAATTCAAATATTATGACTTAGCTATAAATGGAATGTAATAAGAACAAATGCAATTATTGTATTTATGGGTGAAATAATATATTGATTTATTAGTGACCGAATTTAAATTAATGCAATTATGTTAATGTAAGTTTATGAATAATTTATTTAGCGCAATCCAAATTAATTGTAATAACTGTAAGGTCATAATTTGTGGCATCTAGTAAATTTGGAAAATAAATCTCAATAAATGAAAAAAAGTATTGAAATGTATATTGTTTCCATAGGATAATATAAAGAAACGAAAATTTACGACTTACGCTTGGAATAACGACCAAAATAAGTGAAATAGGGATAATGTAAGTATTTGATTAATTAGTGAAATAATACAGTGTTAATGAAATTTATTGAAATTTGTGTATATATTGAATTTTAACCGGTGATTGTCAAGTAATAAACTTATAAATGCAAGTAAAGGAAAATAGGTAACAATATATATATATTATTTATTTTATTTAGTATGTTAAATAAAATTTGGAAATCAAATTGCAATTAAGGGGAAATTTAGTTGTACATTTATTGGAAATTAATTTTAATAAATGTCACATAATGTGAGGAGTAATACAATGTTTGGAAGTTGTAATTTAGAGGATATTGAGAATTAGGAATCGAATTTTGAATCAATTGCAATAAAAATAAAGAAAACGTTACGTTAATGTTAACTGAGGAAATTATTAATTAATTGAATGAAATTCAAATCAGTGGAAATAATGTAGATGTATACTTAGCGATAAATTGAATATATGAAAACAAAATGTAAACATTGAATTAAATTAAGGAATATTTGTAAGTAATGTTAAGGTTATTCATATTGGACAATTTGTTGAGTTATAAGGATCGAGAATAAAGCTTTATCAATTTATTGGAATTTAAAATTTAATAAAAGGATTAATTGCAATTAAATGAATTAAATATTTAAAACGGGAATTTAGATGAAATGTGAGAATAGTAATGTAATGAATTTTGAATCCGATGTTAATCTCATCTGTTTGATAATAATGAATCGAATAATAAAATGAAAAGTAAATTTAATAAAAAAATTGGAAATTAAATTTATAATTTTCGAATTTAATGAAATTGAGGTTAATACCGAAATTTATAAATTTATCAACTCTAATTTGATAGTTAAATTTGTTTTAAATCATTATAAATGATTGGAAAATTTAAAATGATAAGAGTTGGTAATTATCGAATTTAAAATTGAAAATTTGATTAAATTGACTAAATTTTATTTATTTAATTAATATAAAAATAGCCATTTTGGCCACTGACTTGGATTTCAATGAAACCAGTTTCATCGGATTCATAACGGTGAATTATTATAGGATTTCAAGTTTCGTATCGATCGGACTCACCGTTTGATCGTACGGACTTGAAACGCCCTGAAGCTGATTTATTTGAAATCAATTGAAATCAATTTGAAAATGTTGATTTGAGCATAACTTCTTCATATGATGGAATTTGGACTTGAAACTTGTTCCATCACGTTTAAAATACTTTTAAACACCTATTTTGATATATGGGTTGACCCAATTTCATTCCGGAGTCGAAATCGGCTTTTTGGGCCACTTTGTTGTTAGCACGTACACCTATCTTATCCGATCCATTCTATTTCAAATTTCTCTATAAATATTTCGTTATAACCCTAACCTCCCTACTTCTCATTTTATCTGTGCGTACAAGTCATTCTATTCTCCTTCTTCCTCAATGGCTGAAAACCCTAGATCCAATTGCAAATTCAAAAAAAATCAAATGAAAATTCAAACTCCTCGGAAAAATTCAGAAAAAATATATGTTGAAGCTCTCGAAGTGCGTAATCTTCTGGTGTGATTTGTTTTCTGATTTGGACTGTGGTTCAATAGGAATTCAAGCTTTTAATGTCGGCACTTCGTTGGTGTTCGACGATCGTCGTCCGATCGACAAATCAACTTAGGGATTTTGTAGAGAGTGCTGTGGGGAGTGCATCGCTGTCATTCGTTTGGGTTTTTAACGATTGGATTGTTGGCAAAATTCGAATTGGGTCACGGAAAGCGGTGGCGGCCCTGGGCATTTTGGCTTCGTCGAGCGTCATAGGGGTTTGGGTGCAGGTCGCGGACCTTGTGGAGGATGTGCTGGGTGATCGAGGGCCTTAGCGGCGGCGCGGCGAACTGTTAAGGCGGCGACGTGAATTGAGTTTGCGTTAGGGTTTCTGGAATAGCGTTCATTCTGGAAGGAGGGTTACAGGTGCGTGCAAGAGAGCATGACGTGGCAGTTTCTAGGGTAGGTGATGTTTGGTCTTTTTTTTTTATTTTGATTTCAATCCATTCAAATAATCATAACTTCCTCATACGACCTCGAATTTACGCGCAGTTTCTTGCATTAGGATCGCATTGAAATTCCGGACTTGATGGTGTGGGTATGGATGAATTATGAGACGGTCAAATTTTTGGGTTTAAATTGGATTTAAATTCAATTTAAATCCCAAAGGCGAGTTAACCCACTCACAACTTCTAAAATTTCTTATGTTTGTTAAATTGATATATGATGTGATTTAAAAATTTATTTATGGTTGATTGGCATATTTTTAATCATCATCTCGGTTAATTTCATTTATTTAAATTAAATTGGTATTTAATTTATTCATTGCATTTAAACTGCCAGTTAAATTTGTAAATTAATTATTCATTGCATATAAACTGCCAGTTAACAGTTTTAAATCTATTATTGAATTTAAACTGCTCTTTAATACCTGTTGTTTATTTTCCGCTATATATTGATGCTATTGATTTAATTGGATAATGGTTGTGATAAATGGTTAATGGTTGATATTGGATGAATGAATGTTGTATTTTATATTGTTATAAACTGCAAGTTATTATGCATTTTTATTTCATTCGGGATTGCGGTTTGAAATGATATATGACCGCATTTTTATTTTAAATTGCGAATTGAAATGATAAATATCCGGGTCACTTGACCATAGGATAGAAAATTATATACAGGCACCGCGGTATATATATAAAATATTTTGAAATGTTTTCTATGATTTTGGAAAATAAGATACGATTTAATAAATATTAATTTTTGATGTTATATAAATATTATAGTCAAAATTCTTGAATTTAGGATATGTACAAAATTGTCAAATAAAAATAAGTTGAATAACAGAGTTTGATTGTTTTATTTTTATATGGTTAAGTGCCTATTTAAGATATTGTATATATAGAGTTTTGGTGACTTAAATAAAAATTAAGCTGGAAGATAATTATGAAATTGGTTTGAATTGAAGGATTTAAGAATTTGACTTGAACAAAATGGATGTGAAATTTAAATAAAAATTGAGATTTTTAAAAGGGTATGATTTTATAACTTGATTTTGGGTTAAAGTGATTTAAATAAATATCGAGTTGATTTAAATGAATATATCAAGTTAATAAAATTTAAAGAACATCCAGTTGTTTGAAGTTTAAAGGTTTTACTTAAATGATATTTGATTTATTAAGTAAACATTTCAAATCTAAATAATGATAATTGAATTTGATATATATGGAATTATCAAAGAATTGTTTTGAAATGGTGGAATATTTAAAGATTTGAAATATATGAAAAATTAAAAATGGTTGATTTGGGGATTCAAATCATTATTTGGAATTTATTTGGGATATCAAAAAAAAACTATATTTATTTTATATAGTATTTTTAATATTTAAACTATTTAAGTATTAAGAGTTATGATCCAAAGCTATGGGTTTCAAGGTATATAGATTTAAAAATGCTATAATTTTGGAAGAGGATATATTTGAAATAAAAGTGATATCATTTTAATTTGGGTTTTTTAAAATAGAAATGATATCGTATTTATATGGTTTTGAAATGGATATTTTATTCTGGTTTTAAAAGTATAAACTATTTTGAAAAATCCACGGGGTTATAATAACGATTGGTTGTTAAAGAGACCGGGATCGGAAGTTGTCATACTCTCTGCCAACCCCGAAAACCACCTTAACAACCATGTATGCGGTGGAGATTCCAGAATGAAGTAGGATGGTGGCGGCATTTCCTTTGAGGTAAATACGTCGACCCGACTCCCGTGAGTTGGCATAAGGTGGCAAAAATAGGAGCGATTCTCGGGCCAATGTGGTAGCACCTTTGATCGGACACATCCCTTCGATTTTATACTTTGACTTTTGGATTGATTCAGTGGCCACTTTTGATTTTCCTTTTGGGGGTGTGGCTCGAGGTGGGCGGTAGATGCGCGCTACACGTTACCACCAGCTTGGATGCGTAATTGGTATATCTACCGTGGCATTGCCTAGTTGTGCCGTGTCACCTACCCTATCGCGCCTTGTACGAGTTTGGATTTCTCCCTAGCCCGTGTGGTATCCTCTGGCGGCTTCCGGATCAGGAGTGACCATGATATTGGATGGATTACTGGGACTATTACGTGTTAAGGGCTATATGGGTAACCCCTTAATGCTAAGAAAAAGTAAGTTTCTTTTACAATTATACACTATTATAATAGAGAAATATACTACATAGTAAATAGTTTAACATATCCTTAAGGGAAGTGAATCCCGAGCATCTCTTAAGTTACTGCACTCATATTCCTATTAATTTAACTTACATAAGATCTTTTAGTTCTGGCTCGAGTGTTTTGTTTTTCCATTCGCTCGGGTCAGTCCGAGCATTTCAGGATCGAAGACTTTATTCCTGGAGGACGAAGATGAAGATTTCATCATTATTATTGTTATATTATATTGTTCCACTACACATGTTATTCCGCTGCATCTATTTTTATTCGTTGATATGTGCAACTATGATATATATTGTATAAGTAAAATTAAATATTTTGTAAACAGCTTCATGAACTGTATATTTGATTATTATATTTTATCCTTCCGCTGTGAGATTCTGTTTTTTTATTTCTTTCTCGTTTTTCTTATTCACCACATAACAATCCGCCCTTCTGGATGCTTTAAATTGGCACGTGTGTCGATCTAAAGCATGCGAAAAGGCGGGACGTTACATCTGGTATCAGAGCTTTGGTTTAGCGATAAACCTTAGCTTTTTGGGGTCTGACTCTTTATTAATAGGTTAATGATACCCTATGGGAGTCGCTGAGCATATGTATGAGAGAGCGTACTTGTTAGTGATATAAAAGGGTTTTATATTGTGTTAATTTGTTCCGTTTTGTATTTATAATTTTTGGTTGATGCATGGGACGCTATGACATCAATAGGGATTTCTAAACACTTAATAAGACAGACCAACACAATATTTGTTTTTAATATAGGTGAATGAAATAATTTTCCCTATTATATTTTCTATATATAAAATAAATTTTTAAATGATATATGTATATTTGGTTGCAACATATTGGTTGTTAGGTAATGAAATTTTAAATAATAGTTGGAATAAGATTGAAAATAAAATAAATGAAAATTGAAAATTTGGAACTTAAGTCCCGGGGTTTTGAAAAATTCCTTTCAAATGATTTTGGAATATAGTAATAATTGTATTAGAAGTATTTTCTGATATAAATGTTTCAATATAATTTGAAATAATTGTTCTAAAAGAAACTTTGAAATGAAATAAATTTCATACTCCCCTCTCTGTCGCTGGAAAATAATTTCGGTGATGAGTGCACGCATCATCGACATTCATTTTCGAGTTTCGAAGCGGGAATGCCACTGTAGTAGTTTTACTGTAGAGTTGTTTTGATAAACAAACATAAATTTTAAATTTTTTTAAATATAGTTTGATATATATAAATTTGTAAGTGTATACTAATCTATTATTTTAAAGTGATTTAAATAAAACTCGGTATTTAATTCTTAAGTTTCCATTGATTAATAATTTCAGTTATTGTAGTGAAATTGAATGTAACAAATTTAAAATTAGAACCTTTAATTAAGAAATTTAATGCTAAGTTATGAATGAAATTAAAAGAAATCTGAAATGTGTAACCAATAAGACAAATGATATAATTATTGAACATTGAATAAATTTTAAAAGAAATGAGAAAACTTGTATAACTTTCAATTACATTCTTTAAAAGCATATATATAACTTACCAGATATAAAAAGTTGAAATGTTAATAAGAAAATGTAATAGATATTATACAAGTAATAAACTTTAGGTAATGAAGTAATTAATGAAATTCTTTAATAAATAGAAATTTGGTGTCACAGTTGTTATAAAACTTAAGTTTAATTGAAAAGACTACAAATTGAAATAGAGAAGTAAGTATTGTAAATGGAATTTAGTAATAAATGAAAGTAAATAAATAAAATGAAGTAGTATAAATGAATGATAATGAACTTAAGTAAACAGTTGAAGCTATTTATAAATAAAATAAGTAGGAAAATGAATACTGTAGTAAGTGAAATTAAGTAATAAATAAATGAATGCAATGCAAAAGAAATCAAACAACAAAAGTATGAATGGAATCAATAAGAATAAACTTAATCTATTATTGAGATTGTTGTTTGTTTGGTTTATGGTAGTTTGGGCAAGGATACTTTAAATCTGTTTGGAAGGTATGAATAATCTATTTAGTGTCACCTAAGACTGTTGAGTGAAGGGTGCGCTTAGTAGTTTATTTTTCTTTCCGTACAATTTAAAGTTTTGAGCTGAACAACCATTTGTTTTGTTTGATATGAATGAATGATAGATGCGTGTTGATTTTATGTGATGGTTGTATGCTTGTTGCAAGTGATGGTTGAATTGTTTGTTTGTAGTTGAAATAACCATAGATATTTCATTTTATATAATTTCTAACCCTTTTAGATTAAATAAGTGAAATACAGGCTATGGAAGCAATTGCTACTGCTTTTGGTTTTATAATTAAGCGTAAATTGCCCGATAAATAGGTACGTTTTCAGATTACGGTTTATAGCGTTATTATATTATTTTTCCCGTGTTGGGATATATATTATTTAGGAAAATATATGTTATATATTGTTATATTTGATATTATATTTTCTCCCAAGCCTCCCCGTACAAAGGAGACTCTGCCAAAATTTTCCGTAAATTTTGGGCTTAGAAATTTTTTAAGAATGATTTCCAAACTTTATTAATTTAAGTATAAAAACATTTAATGGTTATAAAATAGTATATTTTATTTAAATTAATTAATTTTGTAAATCTATTTGTTTATAAATTTAATATTTGAAGTAAGATATATTGATTTCTTAATTCTTCTTTTTCCCTTCTTTGTCCTTTTCGGGGACGAAAGTTTTGAGTGGGGGAGAGTGTAACGACCCGTAAATTTTTGATGAATAAATTGGTCAATTTAATTTAAATTTAGTAATTAAATTTAGATGAAACCAAAAAAAGGAAAAAAAACTTTATAAGTTAATATTGAAATGAACGATGAAATGAAATATAATTGTTATAAATTGAAATGAAGTAAATGTTAAGAATTAACCTATGAAGTATTATATTGATTAAAATAGACTTAATTAAAAAGGTTGAATTGAATAAATCCTATTTATTGGAACCTAATTTATTGGTATGCAAATTTATAATAAATGAATTATTGCAAGAAATTGAAATTTGAATAGAATTCTAATGAATGAAAGTAGTGAAAAGATTTTACCCGGATGTAATTGTATATGAGAAATAAAGGAAAGTATTAAATTGATTAATGTAATAAAAAATTGTTAACGGTATTTGATTATAAATTAAGGAAACGTGTTAATGCAAGTTAATATTTAATGAACTTGAATGAACATTACAATTTAATTAAAATTCAAATATTATGACTTAGCTATAAATGGAATATAATAAGAACAAAAGCAATTATTGCAACTCTGATATATATTGTATAAGTAAAATTAAATATTTTGTAAACAGCTTCATGAACTGTATATGTGATTATTATATTTTATCCTTCCGCTGTGAGATTATGTTTTGTTTTATTTCTTTCTCGTTTTTCTTATTTACCCCATAACAATCCGCCCTTCCGGATGCTTTAAATTGGCACGTGTGTCGATTTAAAGTGTGCGAAAAGGCAGGACACTACAGATGCCAACTGTAACGACCCACCTTTTTGGACGGTTTAAATCGACAATAAACTATAACAAATCCGAGGTGTAACTTAAACCTTTCAAATAATTCAATTGTAATGTATAATCCAAATTTAAGAATTTATATGGATATATATATCATTTCAACTAGTATCTAAAATTAAAATTCTCAAATCAATGAAAACCGCTTAGTTTTATCATTTCAACCCAAAACGATTAATCTATAAGATTATTCGGGTATGTATCATTTCAACCCATAGTGATAACAGAGATATAGGCATAAATAAATATCCAGTCATCCAAAATTTCAACCAATAACATCAGTCACAATCAACATCCAAATTAGAAAATAAATCACAACAATTAATTGGTTATCATTATTAGGTGTTTAACTAAAAATTATATTCAATATTAATTAGATGGCTATAAAATTCAATATTAATTCAAATTTAATCTAAATGACAAATTAAAACACCAAATAAAAATTAATAAACTTTTAATCACATCATAAATCTAATTTAACGAATATAAGATAATTTAGTAGTTGTGAGTGGGTTAAAACACTCACCTTTGATTTGTCGACGATTAAAATCCAATTAAATGCCCAAATTTGAACAGCGAACAAACCAGAAACTTGGTCATTTTTAAGAAAATATATGGACAAGCATATTACTGAATCTATAAAAGTGACTAACTAGAATGTTGTTGCAAATTATTTTCTCCCCATTTTCAAAGAAATAATCACTTAAAAAACTTCAAAAAAGGAATTTATGGTAAAAACAAATAAAGGTGTTTTCTGAGTTGAAAATCTGTGTTCAAATATACTACGAAAAGATTTGAGTTTTTGTAACGACGCGTTATTTTCAACCATTCGCATCCGCACATGTCGGACTTGAATTGCTCAAAATATCAGATTGTTAATTTAAATTTGGAAAAACTTAGCATATGCAGTAAAATAAATCAATCACAGACTCACTGATACAGAGTAGTACAATAATACGCAGCGGAATAAATAAATAGTAGTTCATGTAACAACCCTGTATTTTGTGATTATTTTAATTGTATACTTTAATTATTGAATTCCTGATTTAAAAACTTTATTTTATTTACGGATAGAACTTTATTTTCTTTATTAAAATGAATAATTTTGTTATTTTAAATATTAATTTTGATTTGTATGTGAATTATAGTTTCAATCCTGAATATATTGAATATTTTACAAAAAAGTGAATTTTGGTCAAAATGGTCAAATTTTGACTTTTAAATTTAAAATTTAAATTTTTGAATTTTTGAATTTTATCTTTTATTATGAAAATAAATTAAATTTCAGGAATACTTCTTTTCATTTTGTTGAAATCCGATTTATATTGTGAAAGTTATGCTTTTTACAATATTGTGTGTAAATTATTTTATTTAACAAAATTGTTTATTTTAATTTATATAAATAAAAAAATTATTTGTCAAAACATGTTCTAATATGTGTAATATGGCATGTTATGTATTTATTTCCTTTATGAAATATTTTTAAAGTGATTTTATAATTTTCTAAAGCTTATTGTATTTTATTTACTATTTTTAAATGCTAGTTTCAATATATTAACTATTTCTTAATTATTTTCTATTTTTTATTAAATTTTATTTTACTTTTCTTTTTCATTTCATTTTTTTCAGTTTTTATTTTTATTTTACTGAAATTTATTTAATTATTTTTAATTTAAAAGAAATAGAAAACAAAGAGACACGAACCTTTTCATTTTCCATTTGACTTTTCATCTACTTGTCTCTTCATTTGCTTGCCCTTTCACTTCCTAGCTTTTGGCCGTTCACTCCTTATCTCCTAGCCGTGCATTTCCCATCTCAATTCACGTGAGAAACTTTCTCACATCTGAAACAAACTCAGGGCCACTTAATCCAAAGAATTTTTTTTGTTTATGGCTTCCTTATCTCACTTTCTCTCCTCTTTTTCAATGATTTTGCTTGATCTCTTCACATGTTTGCTTGGCCTAGCCTCTACCACCACCACCATCCTCTCCACCATCATCTATAGCAGCTCCAACCCTCTCTCGGCTGACCATGTCAAGCCGTGCCATCCAATTGAAGCAATCACCCAAAAATCAATGCAAAACTTCACCAATCATTGCCTAGCCAAACCATATCATCACCTACCCTTCCATTGTCACTTTGGCCACCCCCTTAGCCGCCGCCACCAGCCCCTCCACCACCTCTAGCCGCTGCTCCAGACAAGTCCAGACCTGTAGAAGCATGAGCCGAGCCTCTATGTGACCAAGCCAAGCAAAAATGTTGAACCAAAACATCCTATCTTGCCTTGCCGTTGACCTTCCTCTTATATTGAGTTTGCCTTCCACTTTCATGCCCTTAGCCTTGCATCCAGGTCTTGGCCGAGCCATGTTGACACCTAGGCTGAGCGTAGTATGCTGTGATCAAGCCTAATTGATCTTGTGTCAAGCCATGGTGTCATGGTCAAACAAAGTTTGACGAAAGCTAGGTGATGTTCTTTGTTAATTCAAAATTCCAATTGTTTCAATATATTTTGTATTGAATTCATATGTTCATATTATCTTGTTTATTTATTGTATTCAAGATCATCATCTAGGCTCCCATTCATTCAAATCAAAAGTCGTGTTGTATCATGCTTATCATGCCTTTGGAATCGTTTTGTGTATCGTAGTGGTCTTCAGCTTGAAAAGGCGAGTCTTTCTCACTCCGACATTTCTACTTATGAAATAGTAAATGGATGACAAGTGTTTAGTAATTAAAATGTTATGCAAGTTAATAATGACTATATGTTTTGTTATTCCATGTCATTACCATGTTAACTCTGATAATTATCACTTGACATCTGATATTTGACATTATATTGTAATATTGACATTGTTTATGTTGTATATGTATATGTTCACACAGCAAGTTCCCCGTTAGAATAGAATCACTATGGGTCGAAATGATATATACCCTAATGGACATTAGAATAGGGAAAAATCATTATGGGCTGAAATGATAGGCCTGAACGATTTTTATTTATTTTTATTTACCTGGGATTGCGGGTTTGAAATGGCAGAACCTGGGTTTTATTTTTATATTGCTGTAAAGGCCCGCAAATTCGTACCCTTTTGAGCTGGCCAAAACCACCACACTTCATCTCAAAGTGGAACAAAAATACGAGTCTTCGGGTTAAAAGAAGAAAGAGATAGAAAAAGAAGAAAGAAAACAACATCAGAATCTCACATCGCGTAGGAACAAAATATAATATATAAAAACAGCTTTTAAATACAAAGAATCTGTACTGTCATATATATATATATATATATATATATATATATATAGACACACACACACACACATACCATATCAGAGTACATCAATCAATAATACATGTCCATACACAGCGGAAATAATAGACAAATACGGAAATACGCTCTGTCATCCAGCTCGTCTCCCGAGCTCCAGCATATAACCAAAACCTGTTTAACTCGGTCTGATCCGAGCATCATATAAAACAACACCCGAGTCAGTCTGGAATACCAGCATGAGAAAATCACACTCAACTGGATTATTAAAGTTTCAAAAATCTTTTGAAAACAAAAGCATCTCGTAAGACCACGCAACAAATAAACATGTCGGGTTTTTACCTTACGATAACTAAAACACTTTTTGTCAAAGTTCTCTGATATTATAATAGTGTCTATAGAAAGTAAAATAGAATCTAGCTGAAATGCTTGCATCTCACGTTTCATCAATAGTTGGGCACAATCAAAACCGTACATGCACTTTTGGAGATTGGATTCCATACAATGGCAGGGCTACCGGGGTACCGCCCGTCACAGTACCTGGTCTAGATCAGAGTACCGAGGAGCCACCTTAACTCCCCTGCAACACAAGACCGGAACCATCCCTTACTGGACAGTCCCAAGCAAGATCACCCCGTGGTTGGCGCGACCAACCACCCACTAAGCCGAAATAAAAGGGACATCTAGACAGGGGAAACCTTACTCTCCATTGGGGGCTACCCATGAAGCCTTGCTGCACCTCCTCTGTTTTAGCGATTCCTGGTTGATGAGGCTTGAGGTTAAGTGTTACCTTTTTAAGAACGAGTCCCACTTAGAATGCTCATCGTCCTCCTGACGATGTTCTGAAAGCATTCAATCCATACAAGTTACCATGGGTCTGGACAAACCAAATCACCGTCTTCAACTCTTCACGGTCTTCATTCGTTATCGTTCAAACTGGATCGAAGTGGTTTTCGGATAATTAAATCCGATCCCGGACTCTTCGAAACGATCAACGTATTGGCAAAATATTAATAGTCGGTTATTTAACTATCAATTAATCATTCACAATCAACCATCAAATAATTTTCACAAATTATTTATCTCAAATATCATTCAGATATTATTTTCATTTTAACCCATTTGAAATAAATTTTCAAAGTCCTTTTATCTCCATGAAATCGTTTAACTGATTTCTTATTCTCACCCACATTTTGATTTACCTTTGAATATATCCTTTATTTTCTCATTCATTCCTCAAAATCAATTTACACTTTCCTTATAATTTCTCAAACTTACTTTCTCCACTTAATAAGATTTCTCCTAAATCTTATCTCATTTAAATTAACTTGCTTACCAACACAAGAGGATTTTAATTGGGTTTTAAAAGCAATTTGAAAACATTTATATTTATAAAATAAGAAGTAGGGTTTTATACAAATTATGGTTCGAAAGTAATATTAAAGTTCATATAAAATTCAAAACTGATTTTAGAAAATTAGAGTTTATTAATAAATATTTGCCAAGCCTTCAAAGTAACTAATCCAAAAATATTTTACATTCCAATAATAGTTTATAAAAAGATTTATGTAGTATAGTAATTTAAAAATATTCCCTTTTTACATAAATTTATAATTTTGGGAAACCCAATATCTATAAATGCCCCTTGTCCACATTCACCTTTCGAAAATATTCCTGTATTTCCATTCAAGACAATTTCATTCTCAATATAAGTCCATAAATGATTTCTTTTCATATCCACCGATATCTTCCTTTCCCATTTATAAACGCCGTTTATAAATTTATAAACTCCACTGAGTTTTCATTTGTTTACAAAATAATTTTATTCAAAAATTTCATCTTTTATAATTTTATTCCTCAATAAAATTTCATATCATTCCTTAGTAATTCATTCCTTAATTCTTTTTTTTTCTATTCCATAATAAAATTCCCTTTTTGTCTCTTAATAAACTTTCATTTTATTTCCTTGATTAGAATTTCACTTTATTCCTTATAGTTATTAATATATAAGTTAAATTGTCAAAACTTAACTTTAACCAATTTTAAGTATAACCAATGTAATAAATATTCTTTTTATTTTACTTTATCCTCAATAGCAGTAAATCCACATCCTAAATAAATATACTTTTAATCTAAGTTTCATTTAACTTCCTTTAATTAAATTATTTATGGTATTTGAAAATTACCAAATTCCAATTTTCATGTTATTTAACACTTAATAATTCAATTCGCATGCAATTCCATATTATTTCATCCAACCTGTCATATGACAACATATATATATATATATATATATAGTAAATAAATATCTTTGAGGAATCCTGTTGGATCCCTCCAACCTGTTTTCCTGCATTCACAGATGTTAGCACAACATAAAATATCAATTCCACTTCAATGTGGAATATTGCAGTATATGGGTCTATATTATCATCCAGTGAATAAATTATCATAAATCAACCAAACACATCCAATGATTTAAATTTAAAATTTAAATTTTATTTATGGCATCCAAATGAGTGAGAAAATCTCACCTTTGCCTTTAAGTTGCAACCCTTTCCAATCTCGACCCGATTCCCCGACTTTTGACCTTATATAAACAATTATATGATTTTTATTAATATTTGAACTAATCGAAAAATTACCTTTCGTTTAAGAAGTTTAATTTAGGCTAATAAATATTTAAATTTCAATCTAATGATTTTATTTCTAAAAAATAATTCAATTTTAAACTAATCTTCCTACAGACAAAATCTCTTGGTAATTAAAATAGTTGAATAGGTTAATAAACAAATTAATCACCCAAAATATATTGAATAAAATAGGCTAGTGAATTTTACAAAATGTGTATAACTATATTTATTTTCCTTTAAAAGCTATATATTTACATACTTATAAAAATTAATTTGTAGAAATTCGAAATCACATTTAGTATAAACCTTTAAACACCTTACACTCCTTATTTTTTTTCTTTTCTCAAAATCTTACCTATGTTTTTCTGCTTTACTCTAAATTTTAAGTACACACACACACACATATATATATATAAGTTGTAACGACCCGCTATTTTGGACTATTCGCATCCGCACACGTCGGACTTGAATAATTCAAAATACCGAATTGTTAATTTAAAATTTGGCAAAACTCAGATATACAGTAAATAAATAATCACAGACACAGAGTAGTAATATGCAGCGGAAGTAAAAGAGATAGTAGTTCATGAAGCTACTATATAAATATATAAGATACATCAGAGTTAAATAAGTTACAACAGAAGTCTCGAATACAACAGTCAAATATAAGAATTAGAATACATCACTTGAATCATCGAATATCTGAAAGCTGGATAGATAGCTGGATCTCCAGGCGAAGCTCCAACTCTAAAGGTGAGTCTCAAAATCTGAACCACTCAGTCTGACCCGAGCGTAAAGCAAAAACAAAGACACTCGAGTCAGGATTAATATTCTCATATCAATAAATCCAACTCAAGTGAAATAGCAATCGAAATACAAGTAACTCAAAGGATGTTGGAATAACCATCCTCTAAGGATCCGTTAAACTATCTACTATGTAGTAATATACGCTAAATAGATAATGTCTATCAGTAATATAAAGTATCAAAATAGTGTTAAGGCGTTACCATTATCCCCCTTAACACATTTTATATAAATGTCATAGTCTATACAGCACTGTAAACTCCACCGCAAACTAGTGGGATATCAGGGAGTACTCCATAGGTATAACACAAAACAAATTCGTAGTGGTCGCATATATAGGGATACAAGTATGACAAGGCACATGAGGAAATACCCAAGGTAGCGAAACTACCGTTTGCCTGATCCGGACTGGTGAGAACGCATCGCCGCAGCGATCGCAACACCACGAAACAACACTCCTGAAATTCCGAGGGTGCACCAATCAATAACAAGTAATGAGTAGTTTACGAAAAAGTGTGTTCGCTCGAGGTGGCTAACCCCATTTGGCCCGGCACGGCTCCTGATTTTAGTCATTTCCAATTTGACACAAGTGTCAAGGCTATCCATTATCGTTCACTTTCTTCAGTCAGCACGTACATCATTCCAACCACTTCATTCTGGATCATCACTCCTCGTATAGTTATTAAAGTGGTTTTCGGTTTAGATATAGAGTATATCCATAACCGATTCCGGTCTCTTTAATAACTTTCGTAATTATTACACCGATTGGTCGTTTAATAAATTTCAAAACCAAATCAATTTCAATTTCAATTAGAATTATAAATCAACAGTTCATTTGTCTTTCACTATCAATTTCCAAAATTTACGTTTCAAAACTTCTAAATAACCATTTCAAAATCTTAAAATTCAATTTCAATTTTTATTTAAAACAATTCAAATATTGATTCAAGTTCGTATATAAATTTCATTCCGAAATCATTTAAATGGTTTGAATTTCATTCAAAACAATTTAAATTCATTTATCGATTTCATACAATATTCGCTAAGAAAATTTGTCATACAAAACAACTTCTATTTAAATTCCAATTCATTTAAATCAATTACTTACGTTCAACTTCATTATATCAAAACTTCAAATTGAAATAAATTAAATTCGTCAAATCAATTCTTTAAATTACAAGTCTTACGTTAATTTCAATAAATCCCATTCATTTCAATAAATCACATTTTATTTCTTGTTAAAGAAATTCAATTTTCACTTATTTATTGACTTCGTTACAAATTTCAAGCTCAATTAATAAAGAACTAAATTTCATATATTCGAGAAGTTTAATTTCACTTATTAGCTTACTTAAATTTTCCAAAGCTTAATTAATAAATAAAGAAACTCAATTTCATTTATTAACGAAGTTCAAATCATTTATTCAAAAGTTCAATTTCTCTTATCAAAAAATTCAATTTTTATTCAATTATCAAATAATTAAATATCATTCAATTATTTAATAATTTCAATCTTAATTATTAATAATTTCAAAACTTAATAATTACAAACTTGATTATCAATTCAAACTTAATTATTAAATCATTTCCACTTAATTATGAATTCAAACTTAATCATCAAATCATTTCGACTTAATTATAAATTCAACATAATAATTTCAAACTTAATTATAATTCCAAAATTAATTAAAATTTCAAATTTAATTATTAAATGATTTCAAACTTAATAATTTCAAAATTCAATTATTACTAATCCCAAATTATTTATTAATAATTCCAAATTTAAATATTAAATAATAAAATTTCAAACAACGTTCTTTCATCAATTACTACATTAAATTTGTTTCAGATTTCAATCTTTACATTTTCCTTTCAAAAGTTCTAATTCCAATTTCATTTCAAAACTTATCCTTTATTCGAATAAAATCATTATTTTATTTTTTAAATCAAATTATTGACCAATCGGGTTTTTATTAAATTTTCTATCCTAAGCCAAGTTCATTTGGGTATTTATCATTTCAACCCGATTCCATTTCAATTCAAAAAAAAAATCAAAGCATAGCAAAGGGAACTTGCAGTGTGATAACGGGAATGGTGTCAAAGTAAATAAACAAGCAATAACAACAATCGATAACAATCCAATAATCAATTCAAATAATCCCGAAATAATCGTATTAATTCACATTTTTATTTGTGCGAATTAATATAATTAATTCTAGAATCTACACTATCATTTCATGTAGATTAAAGATTATTATCTTATTAATTTATGCGGTTCTACACTTAACATCAATTTACAGTTTCATACATCATCAATTCAAACAACATACATTTAAATTGTTCAGGGTGTAATTAACCAATTTCTACGTGTCAATTATTTTAAACATTTAAAGGAGTCGTATTCTACAAGTTCGTCTAATTAAATTCAACATATATATGTATCCATTTCAAGTCGCTAACTATCCTACGTCAAATTCAATTTCATATTCTTATCACTTCTTACATTTCAATTTAAATCCAATATAAACAACAAACAATCAATCAAGCATCAACCAAACTGGTTATTATTGCATACATAGCAGATAACGATGTCAGATGTCAAAGGTGAACTGATACATAAATAACAGTGCAATAAATAACAGCAGCATATTTCAATTGTCGTTTCAATTGAAATCAAATTTAATAAATAAAAGAACATTAATCGTGAGTGATTGCTCACCTTTCGAGACTAGAGAAGTTTGACAAAGAATTGAGGTACAAATTAGGTCACGATCTAGACAATCGAACAAATCCAAACAATAGTCCCAAAGCGAAGTAAGTTGAAAGTGGATTTGACGGGCATAACTGAAAAAAATAGAGATTGGTGGAAACGAATCAGAATCGTCTAGATATACTCGAAACAAAATATACATTAGCCTCTCTCTAAACCAATTTTAGCCATATATTTGAAATAAGATGTAAATATATATAATTATTATATTTGTTTTCAAATCAAAATAAATTTAAACATAAACTATATTAAACACATATATATTTCAAAATCAATTTTAAAACATATATTCGAACATAGATGTGGAAACCAAACTCGTAAAGAACAAAAAGAATTGGACTTTAAGGCCTAAATATATTATAATTTTAAAATAGCCACCGCTATATGCAATATGACGAACATATAAATTCGCTGCCCAGACTATATCTATAAACCTGTACACATAAGATTCACAGCTAATATAACTTATATACACCACTATAAACAAAATTTTGAAATATACTTAACCTTTTCTATACAACAACATATCGTATTATCTATATACGCGCTCAACATATCATAAATAATTTTATGCATGTAAACCGATGTCTCTAACACGCACAGATTATATAAACCGATGTATATGTATATACACTGCATATATTTAAGCCGAAGTAAATACTATTAAAGGCTGATATGACTATACGCATTAACTGCTATAATATAACCAGTATAAATTTATTCACAAAGCACCCATCTCATATTTAATATCCTTCAATTATATGATATACTTATATATTGAATAATATGCAAACCGCTGTAAATATACATCATAACCTTGACTATAAACCGACTACTATATTTTATAACAAACGTAAATATATATGTATTTAAAATAAACTTTTTTTACCCAACTAGTATCAATGTATATAATACATGCACAACACCCAACCCATCCAATATGAACTGCAGACCATTGTCAACCTACAGCTATATATAGACTTGTGTATATATATAAAAAACAGGATATATAATTGTACAAACATTTATATTTTATAACCAAAAATACAAAAATAAAAATGAAACTCTCAAATATATACACTTATGCAGACCAAAAATTGAAACTGAACACATCTAACCAACATAAATAAAATAATGCACATACTGTCATATGTTAAAATGATGAAACCCAAAATATGTAATACTTACAAAAATCTATGTCAAAGGAAGGCCGAGCAACAAAAGGAGGTGGTGGCCGCGGCTGGGAAGTGGAGGAGATCTAAAGGTTGCTTGAGGTGACGGAAGAGGAAAGAAGGCGGGCAATACGTGCGGCCAAGCGGAGGTGCGGAAGAGAGGAGGCGGAGGAAGTGCCGAAGTCGGCGTCAGGTAGAAGAAAGAGAAATGGTGGGAAGGCTTGCGGGAGGAGGAAGAAGGCGGAGGAGCTCGGTGCGAGGCGGGGTGGTTATGCTCGGGTCGGTGAAGGTGAACGACGTTCGGCAACTTCTTTTTTTTTTATAAACCATGGCCGAAAACAAGAGGAGAAAGTAAGGGGAGGAGTTGGCTTCAGGATGCAAATAGGCTAGTGCAAAGAAGAAGACGTTTTGTATAACTTGATAATTATGAAATGTAGCTTCACAAGGCAGAGAACATGAATGAACGTGGTTATGAAATGAACCATAAATGCAGTTGGAAAAATAAATGTTGGGAATAGATAAAGTGCATGAGAATTTAGGGATCATTAAAGCAATTTATTTTCTTGTACGACACGGCTGTAGTTTGAAAGGCCATAGAAAGTAACGGTCGCGGATACGGTATCGATACGACACATGTTTTGTCGTTTCCATCGCGAACCGGATTTCAAAACATAGAAATGAATATATCGCAGAGATCAGCACAATGAGACGATCAAAACGGTATACAGATATCAGTGCTACGATTTAATTATAAAAATTCTAATTTTCTACCAGCGGAAAATGCATAAAAATCGCAGAAAATTAAGATCGACGGAGTCAAAGATTTTCGAATTTGGAAAAACGACAAACTGACAACTTGCTCAGAAGATAATTTAGAATTTTTCTATGTAAAAATATTTTGGGTTTGAAAACGTTTTATTTTCATTGCTTTTTAACTGATTAAATTGAACTAAATTTACGCGCGAAATAAACTTTCATATTTTTGGACGAAAATTTACCAGTTGCTATGTTTAACTAGAAACATTCCAAATATAAAATTTATATTTCAAAATTTTACTGTTTAAAACTTACACAAAATTTCAATTAATAACGTTACTAAAACCGGTTAAATTCACGGGTCGTTACATTCTCTACCACTCAAAACTTTTCGTCCCCGAAAAGGAAGGAAGTAGGAGAATAGAAACAACTAAAAGAAAATAAACTTGAATTACATAATAAACAATTAATTTAAACCATATGAATTTCAATTAACTAAATTTTATTCAACAATTTGTTTTTAAATTCAAGATTTTCATTAAATTGATTTGATTTCACATTTATTAATGTTAGGTACAGAAGGTTTCTTTCAAATGAAATTCAATTAAAATTCAACTAATTCAAGATACTCCCTTAAGTTGATTTAATTCAATTTATTAACTTTCAACCCAAACATTTCCTTCTATTAATCACACCTATTATTTATTCAACTTATTATTCTATTTATCTCCATAAACATTTTATAGTTAAAATTTTAGTGAATAACATTTATTATACGCACTCATTTTTATTTATAAAGACAATTTATATTATATATTATCCAATTTTCTTAAATTAAAAAAATTCAAAGATCGTAAATTTGAATAGTCAATTACTATAATCACATTTTATTCGAAAATTTTTAATTCTTCTTTATTCCAAATTATTATTAAATTAATTCTACTTAATATTATTATTAAATTAATTCTACTTAATATATATCCTATCACCTATATATTGAGTATATTTACATTTATTATAACCACACCAATTTATTTATTCATTCCTTCAACATCATTTTTATACTATATAATATTCAATTACATAGTTAACTTTTGAAAATTTAGGTGAGTTATATATTATGCAATTGTGTATTATCAAATTAAAATTTCTATTTAATTGTTCAGATTTAAATTTTTATTCAAATTTCAATTTCATTTTATAATTGAAATTATGATTTAACATAAATTTAAGAATTAAATTTTCGAGTAACTTCAATTTTATTTAGAGGTAAATAAATATATATGATATAACAAATCAGATTTAAATCATATATCAATATATATATTACAAATCAATCACACTTTAAGAAATTCAAATCAATTTATTTTTCAAAACAAACCATAGCAAGCTACAAAATAGTCTCTCCACTTCGAAACTCGAAAATAAATGTCGATGATGCGGCCGTCATCACCGAAATTATTTTCCAACGATAAAGAGAAGAGCACTGATTTAAACATTTTATATTCTTTGAAATGATTTCTATTTGAAAATAGTTTAAATAACATACATGTTAAAACTTTTAAAATCAAAGTTCGAAATCATCGGAAATCAAATTCTCAAATTCCTGATTTTCATTCATTCCAAATTCCAAATCAAATTATAACCAAATTTTATAAATTTATTTATTTATTTTATGAAATAGTCAATGATTTATAAAACAATAAATGAAAATCAAATATTATTGTTTTGGACAACAAATTCAATAACAGTTTAATTTCGGAAGAATTTATACTTATAATATATTCATTCAAAATTATTTTATTTACAAAATTTGAAAACAATATGTGTTAGTTTGCTCTGTTAAAGTGTTTTGGAAATCCTATCGATAGCGTTGATCAGACGAATCGATCGAAAATCCAAATCAACATCAACAACTCAAACAACGCAATATATATATATATATAACATTTTAAATATTAATTTACAATACACTTTCCGCTTCACGGTACAATAATGGATTTCAAATTAAGTATAGAGATTCAAATTCGATGGAAATTAAGTCAAAGAGAATTTTGATTCGATAATAAGTTCGAAATAGAAGATAAGATAATTCAATTAACAGAATCGTGAGATGGACAAGCTTACTTAATTCACAGGCAACCTTAACCTGGTCGACCGTAACTTCAAGAATAAGATCGATGTTGGATTCCGAGGTAAATCAACATTCGATCTCAAGGGATAGAATCCATGTATAGCAGGGAATAGATAGCATCGCAACCGAGGATACAGAAATCTCCGGTAAATCAATGCCTATTATAAAAGAGTTTCACCTATTCACAAATAATTCGATGATTGGCGAGACCGCCGATTCATTATAAGGGTCATTTGAAGTGGAGTTATGTGATACTCCGGAATTGAAAAAAATGAAAAGTGAGGGACAAGAATGAATTTCGGAACCGAGGGAATGTTCCAAAATTCAAAGGAATTGAGTCAAAAGGAAGAGATTGAAACTCGAATGAGAGTGATTCTGTAAATACATTTACCCTATATGCTGAGTTTTGCCTAGAGCTACCAAAAGCTCTGATACCAATTGTAACGACCCTCTATTTTGGACTATTCGCATCCGCACACGTCGGACTTGAATAATTCAAAATATCGAATTGTTAATTTAAAATTTGGCAAAACTCAGATATACAGTAAATAAATAATCACAGAATCACAGACACAGAGTAATAATACGCAGCGGAAGTAAAAGAGATAGTAGTTCATGAAGCTACTATATAAATATATAAGATACATCAGAGTTAAATAAGTTACAACAAAAGTTTCGAATACAACAGTCAAATATAAGAATCAGAATACATCACTTGAATCATCGAATATCTGAAAGCTGGATAGATAGCTGGATCTCCAAGTGAAGCTCCAACTCCAAAGGTGAGTCTCAAAATCTGAACCACTCAGTCTGACCCGAGCGTAAAGCAAAGACACAAGACACTCGAGTCAGGATTAATATTCTCATATCAATAAATCCAACTCAAGTGAAATAACAATCGAAATACAAGTAACTCAAAGGATGTTGGAATAACCATCCTCTAAGGATCCGTTAAACCATCTACTATGTAGTAATATACGCTAAATATATAATGTCTATCAGTAATATAAAGTATCAAAATAGTGTTAAGGCGTTACCATTATCCCCCTTAACACATTTTATATAAATGTCATAGTCTATACAGCACTGTAAACTCCACCGTAAACTAGTGGGATATCAAGGAGTACTCCATAGGTATAACACAAAACAAATTCGTAGTGGTCGCGTATATAGGGATACAAGTATGACAAGGCACATGAGGCAATACCCAAGGTAGTGAAACTACCGTTTACCTGATTCGGACGGGT
This sequence comes from Allium cepa, assembly GCA_030765085.1. Lineage (NCBI taxonomy): Eukaryota > Viridiplantae > Streptophyta > Magnoliopsida > Asparagales > Amaryllidaceae > Allium > Allium cepa. Next base: position 836,905,263 of record CM060941.1, read on the forward strand.
GAGAACGCATCGCCGCAGCGATCGCAACACCGCGAAACAACACTCTTGAAATTCCGAGGGTGCACCAATCAATAACAAGTAATGAGTAGTTTACGAAGAAGTGTGTTCGCTCGAGGTGGCTAACCCCATTTGGACCGGCACGGCTCCTGATTTTAGTCATTTCTAATTTGACACAAGTGTCAAGGCTATCCATTATCGTTCACATTCTTCAGTCAGCACGTACATCATTCCAACCACTTCGTTCTGGATCATCACTCCTCGTATAGTTATTAAAGTGGTTTTCGGTTTAGATAAAGAGTATATCCATAACCGATTCCGATCTCTTTAATAACTTTCGTAATTATTACACCGATTTGTCGTTCAATAAATTTCAAAACCAAATCAATTTCAATTTCAATTAGAATTATAAATCAACATTTCATTTGTCTTTCACTATCAATTTCCAAAATTTACGTTTCAAAACTTCTAAATAACCATTTCAAAATCTTAAAATTCAATTTCAATTTTTATTTAAAACAATTCAAATATTGATTCAAGTTCGTATATAAATTTCATTCCGAAATCATTTAAATGGTTTGAATTTCATTCAAAACAATTTAAATTCATTTATCGATTTCATACAATATTCGCTAAGAAAATTTGTCATACAAAACAACTTCTATTTAAATTCCAATTCATTTAAATCAATTACTTACGTTCAACTTCATTATATCAAAACTTCAAATTGAAATAAATTAAATTCGTCAAATCAATTCTTTAAATTACAAGTCTTACGTTAATTTCAATAAATCCCATTCATTTCAATAAATCACATTTTATTTCTTGTTAAAGAAATTCAATTTTCACTTATTTATTGACTTCGTTACAAATTTCAAGCTCAATTAATAAAGAACTAAATTTCATATATTCGAGAAGTTTAATTTCACTTATTAGCTTACTTAAATTTTCCAAAGCTTAATTAATAAATAAAGAAACTCAATTTCATTTATTAACGAAGTTCAAATCATTTATTCAAAAGTTCAATTTCTCTTATCAAAAAATTCAATTTTTATTCAATTATCAAATAATTAAATCTCATTCAATTATTTAATAATTTCAATCTTAATTATTAATAATTTCAAAACATAATAATTACAAACTTGATTATCAATTCAAACTTAATTATTAAATCATTTCCACTTAATTATGAATTCAAACTTAATCATCAAATCATTTCAACTTAATTATAAATTCAACTTAATAATTTCAAACTTAATTATAATTCCAAACTTAATTAAAATTTCAAATTTAATTATTAAATGATTTCAAACTTAATAATTTCAAAACTCAATTATTACTAATCCCAAATTATTTATTAATAATTCCAAATTTAATTATTAAATAATTAAATTTCAAACAACGTTCTTTCATCAATTACTACGTTAATATTTGTTTCAGATTTCAATCTTTACATTTTCCTTCCAAAAGTTCTAATTCCAACTTCATTTCAAAACTTATCCTTTATTCGAATAAAATCATTATTTTATTTTTTAAATCAAATTATTGACCAATCGGGTTTTTATTAAATTTTCTATCCTAAGCCAAGTTCATTTGGGTATTTATCATTTCAACCCGATTCCATTTCAATTCAAAAAAAAAATCAAAGCATAGCAAAGGGAACTTGCAGTGTGATAACGGGAATGGTGTCAAAGTAAATAAACAAGCAATAACAACAATCGATAACAATCCAATAATCAATTCAAATAATCCCGAAATAATCGTATTAATTCACATTTTTATTTGTGCGAATTAATATAATTAATTCTAGAATCTACACTATCATTTCATGTAGATTAAAGATTATTATCTTATTAATTTATGCGGTTCTACACTTAACATCAATTTACAGTTTCATACATCATCAATTCAAACAACATACATTTAAATTGTTCAGGGTGTAATTAACCAATTTCTACGTGTCAATTATTTTAAACATTTAAAGGAGTCCTATTCTACAAGTTCGTCTAATTAAATTCAACATATATATATATATATATATATATATATATATATATATATATATATATATATCCATTTCAAGTCGCTAACTATCCTACGTCAAATTCAATTTCATATTCTTATCACTTCTTACATTTCAATTTACATCCAATATAAACAACAAACAATCGATCAAGCATCAACCAAACTGGTTATTATTGCATACATAGCAGATAACGATGTCAGATGTCAAAGGTGAACTGATACATAAATAACAGTGCAATAAATAACAGCAGCATATTTCAATTGTCGTTTCAATTGAAATCAAATTTAATAAATAAAAGAACATTAATCGTGAGTGATTGCTCACCTTTCGAGACTAGAGAAGTTTGATAAAGAATTAAGGTACGAATTAGGTCACGATCTAGACAATCGAACAAATCCAAACAACAGTCCCAAAGCGAAGTAAGTTGAAAGTGGATTTGACGGGCATAACTGAAAAAAAATAGAGATTGGTGGAAACGAATCAAAATCATCTAGATATAATCGAAACAAAATATACATTAGCCTCTCTCTAAACCGATTTTAGCCATATATTTGAAATAAGATGTAAATATATATAATTATTATATTTGTTTTCAAATCAAAATAAATTTAAACATAAATTATATTAAACACATATATATTTCAAAATCAATTTTAAAACATATATTCGAACATAGATGTGGAAACCAAACTCGTAAAGAACAAAAAGAATTGGACTTTAAGACCTAAATATATTATAATTTTAAAAACTCCATGCATATTTTAAAATAGACACCGCTATATGCAATATGACGAATATATAAATTCGCTGCCCAGTCTATATCTATAAACCTGTACACATAAGATTCACAGCTAATATAACTATATATACACCGCTATAAACAAAATTTTGAAATATACTTAACCTTTTATGTACAACAACATATCATATTATCTATATACGCGCTCAACATATCATAAATAATTTTATGCATGTAAACCGATGTCTCTAACACGCACAGATTATATAAACCGATGTATATGTATATATGTATATACACTGCATATATTTAAGCCGAAGTAAATACTATTAAAGGCTGATATGACTATACGCATAAACTACTATAATATAACCAGTATAAATTTATTCACAAAGCACCCATCTCATATTTAATATCCTTCAATTATATAATATACTTATATATTGAATAATATGCAAACCGCTGTAAATATACATCATAACCTTGACTATAAACCGACTACTATATTTTATGACAAACGTAAATATATATATATATTTGAAATAAACTTTTTTTACCCAACTAGTATCAATGTATATAATACATGCACAACACCCAACCCATCCAATATGAACTGCAGACCATTGTCAACCTACAGCTATATATAGACTTGTGTGTATATATATATATATATAAAACAGGATATATAATTGTACAAACATTTATATTTTATAACCAAAAATACAAAAATAAAAATGAAACTCTCAAATATATACACTTATGCAGACCAAAAATTGAAACTGAACACATCTAACCAACATAAATAAAACAATGCACATACTGTCATATGTTAAAATGATGAAACCCAAAATATGTAATACTTACAAAAATCTATGTCAAAGGAAGGCCGAGCAACAAAAGGAGGTGGTGGCCGCGGCTGGGAAGTGGAGGAGATCTAAAGGTTGCTTGAGGTGACGGAAGAGGAAAGAAGGCGGGCAATACGTGTGGCCAAGCGGAGGTGCGGAAGAGAGGAGGCGGAGGAAGTGCCGAAGTCGGTGTCAAGTAGAAGAAAGAGAAATGGTGGGAAGGCTTGCGGGAGGAGGAAGAAGGCGGAGGAGCTCGGTGCGAGGCGGGGTGGTTATGCTCGGGTCGGTGAAGGTGAACGACGTTCGACAACTTCTCTTTTTTTTTTTTTATAAACCATGGCCGAAAACAAGAGGAGAAAGTAAGGGGAGTAGTTGGCTTCAGGATGCAAATAGGCCAGTGCAAAGAAGAAGACGTTTTGTATAACTTGATAATTATGAAATGTAGCTTCACAAGGCAGAGAACATGAATGAACGTGGTTATGAAATGAACCATAAATGCAGTTGGAAAAATAAATGTTGGGAATAGATAAAGTGCATGAGAATTTAGGGATTATTAAAGCAATTTATTTTCTTGTATAACACGGCTGTAGTTTGGAAGGCCATAGAAAGCAACGGTCGCGGATACGGTAACGATACGACACATGTTTTGTCGTTTCCATCGCGAACCGAATTTCAAAACATACAAATGAATACATCACAGAGATCGGCACAATGAGACGATCAAAACGGTATACAGATATCAGTGCTACGATTTAATTATAAAAATTCTAATTTTCTACCAGCGGAAAATGCGTGTAACGACCCAGAATTTTTAGAAATTAAAATTTGAATATTTAATTAATTTTAAATATTAATAAGTGAATTTATAAGTCAAATAAATTTTTATTTGAATTTTTGGATTTAATTGGATTATTAAATCAATAATTTAATATGTTAAATTATAGAAATAATTCAAAATAGGGTTAAATATGATTGAAAATGATTTGTAAAAATTTATTTTATCATATTGAAGTTAGAATGATATTTTAGAACTTTTAAAAATCGAATTAAAAGTTAATTTGTGAAAATTGAATATTTTAATATTAAAATCGGCTAGTGAAAATAGCCAATTTTTGAACAGTCTCAGAATTGAACGAAACCTGTTTCATTGGATCCGTAATAGTTAGTTATTACCGGATTTCAAATTTCGTGTCAATCGGAGGTATCGTTTGATCGTGGCAGCTCGAAACGCATCGATTTATTTTTAATTTTAATTTGGCGAGTAAAAATAGCCATTTTTCAAAAAGTCTCGGATTTCGACAAAACCAGTTTCATCGGATCCGTAATTTGATATTATTGTAAGGTTTCAAATTTCAAGTCAATTGGATTTACCGTTTGTCCGGTACAAATTAAAACGCCTAGAAATCGAGTTAAATCGGTTTAATTCAAATTGAGCGTTTACAGCCATAACTCGCACAGATGTCCGAATTAGCTTCCGAAACCTGTTCCATTGTGTCCGGAACGCGGGGTAAACCTTAGAAACGCTGGTTACGGCGCGTAAATCGGAGTTTGGAATTCCCGGATGAATAGTGTCGATCGATTCTCTATAAATAGACCACACCCTCCCTCACAAAATAAAAAAAAATAAAAAAAAAATATCTCTAAACCCTAGCCAGCCGCCAGTATCAATTGGATTGCCGAAATTGTCCCAAATTCACTCCTCAATCACTCTAAATCCAGCAAGAATTAGAAGAAGTGTTTAACATGAAAGTTGTTAAGCGTCTTGAGTACTTTAGATCCATACGGAGTTGATGAGTTTTGGAGCGTCGAGGGGGGAGATAAGTGAGGCCGTTTGCTATGAGTTGCGCACGCAAATTCACGCGCAGATGAAGGCCGAGCATGGAGAGGTTAGGGCCGAACCTAGAGCAAGATGGAGGCTTCAATTTGGCACTCTCTGATCGAGATATAGGTTGGTGATGGAGATGCAAGAATTAACCCTAGTTTTGGGTGTTGGGTTCGTGCGTGTTCTTGTAACTGGGAATGGGGTTACGTGATGAAGAAGATGGAAGATAAAGGGACGTGCGGCCTGATGTGTTTGAGATGGAAATGGACGGTAGTGATTTATTTTATGTATAAAAATTATAAAATAAATGTTGTAATAGTTATTAAAAATCGTGTATAAACTTATAAAATGCATAACTTTTTCATACGAGGTCGAAAACGCGCGAAACAAGAAGCGTTTGAATCGTATGGACGAGCACTACGCGATGGAGTTGGTTTGGAGTCGTTTGGAGTTAGTGAGAATTTTGGGTAAAATTAAACGCGCGTTTAATTTTATTCGAAATAAATCGCTAAAACGGAAATAAAATCAAGGTGAGAACTTCTCACTCAATCGAATCAGTTTCGATTTTATTTTAAATAGTTAGATTTAAAATATTTGAATGCATGTTTGAATGTTGATTGTTATCTATTGATTGTTAAAATAGACATTATGCGCCGTTAATAAGCGGATGTTATTTATTAAAAACATATACCGCGAATATTTCATAAACAGTGAAATTGGTATTATATATAATATCAATATATATATATATATTGGCATATGTATATATTGGAGTTATTGATTTCCCGCATTTATTTGTTTAGCGGATGAGACCCTATTACGCCGTTATTAAGCGGATAATATTTAATAAGAACATATACGGCGATAATTTTGTACTGGAGCGAAATTGGTATTGTGCTAATGTTTGTGGATGCAGGAAAACAGGTTGGAGGGATCCAACTGGATTCCTCAACAGTTTTTATTTAATTTCAGATATTTTGATATTTGATTGATTATCATATCGATATATGATATCGTTGTAGTCGTGATTGACTATTTGGTGTGTAGCATCATTGGACCCGGATTTTGGGATTTTAAAATGATTTTTAAAGTGATTTTAGAAAGTATACGTTTTATAAAATAATTTTGGAATTGATCCATTTTAAATAAATAAACGTTATAATTTTTAAAGTTATAAAAATTATGATTTTTGAGAAATATAGTTAAAAACTGATTTTTGAGAATATGATGCTAATGATTTTATAAAATAGTTAATCGGGACTTTTGAATTTATTATGAAAAGTTGAAATATAGGATTTATAAAATTTAATTATTTTATGAATCAAAAGGAAGAAGTTTTTAAAGGAATTTAAAGACGTTTAAAAAGAATAATATAAATTGATTTATATAAGAGATTTATAAATGGATATTTATAAATTGAAATATGGACATTATAAAACGAGTTTTTATAAGTATTTGAATGAAGTGAAAATGAATTTCATAATTGAATGGAATTTATAGAATTTTATACGGTGAAGTTATAAATGGAATTTTATAAGCAGTAGGTTTATAAAATTTATTAAGTTATTAAAATAATGATTTTGGATAAATGAATGAATCTTATAAGTTACAAGATTTATAATTTGGGAAGTTCAAAAGAACGATTTTGTAAAATAATCGTTTTATAAGCATTTAACTTATAATATGGACTTTTAGTTCATAATTGGGATATAAATCGAATAGGCTAATAAAGGAGATTTATAAAAAGGAAGTTTTTATAAATAAATAGAAATGGAATTTATAAACGTTGTTTTATAAATTCGCAAATGATTTATTTTGATAAGAAAATTGTTGAAACCTATTAATGGAGTTATATTCACATTCTTGAATAGCGAATAATCCTTTGATTTAAAATGAATAAAAGAATGAAATTTGTTAACGAAGTTTATTCACATTTTTGAATAGTGAATAACACGTTAAAGAAATTGTTTTGCATTTAGTGTTTTAAATAGAATTAAGACGATCTAACGATGTTTTAAATGTGTTGAAATTCGAAACCATAGATTTCAACATTCATTGTTGAAATAGATGTTTCGAGAAATAGAAGGAAATAATGGACTATAACACTGTTGTTATAGTAAATGATTTTCGAAAGGAAATGTTTTGTATAGTATTGGGATTTATATATCTATTTTTAATTTCGAATCCCTATACTAGTGATTTTGGGTTGTCGTAACAATGTTTTACGTAACATTCGTTTTGGCCCAAATAAATATGTTTAAGAGAATGATTTCCTTAAAGAATGAAATATATACTTAATTTCGATTTAAATATATTGAATATTTTCCAAGTGTTGAAAATAAATAAAATTTGTGAATTACTTATGAATAAATAAGTATGGAGATGTTTTTCCAATATAAAGTGAATATTAGAGAATTTATCTTTTTGAAGATACATTGAAATGAATAATTGAAATCGAATATTCATAGATATTGTGAAATGTAAATTCAATATGGAATTTATAAAAGAAAGTGGAATCTGTTTAAAAATAAATATTGATTTGTTTTTGAAGTATGAAATTATATATCTAGTGAAGATATTTTGGAAAATAAATAATTTGGAAAATTATTTGGAATCTGGTGATGTGTGCATATCCATTGATAGTTCAATAACCGACTATCAATATTTCCCTTTGAATGGGTAATTGATGTGATTTGTTTGAATGTGAATGCTACACTTATTTTTGAATAAGCGCTCACTATTCGGGTTAACCGGGAAAGGACCATGGGGTCGTATAACCCATTCCGAATATGTGATACGTCGTTGTGAATTGCATTGAAGATCGGTGTTGAAGACCCGGTATTTGCGAGAGCGATAGGATGACCTGTCGATTTACTCTGCACCGAGTAGCTACGGTATAGAGTTCTCCATATGTGATGGTGAATCCGATCAGGATTGTGAATATCCGGATTGCAAGGACTTCTTTGTAAGTGCCTTCGGTTTTGTTCGATCCCGGAACAGACTTGTATGGATTGTGTGTCTGACATTACAAATTGAGATATAAAGCCGATTTCTTTCAAATATATTTCTGTTGGTGGCGGAGAATTTATTCTCTTAGCTTAACACCCTTCTCTGAGACGTATGAGCTCAGAGGTTATGTAGTTGAAGGTTATCAGCAATATATTCCCAATTTGGTAATGTGACATGCTGAGTGTTGCTGTGAAATGATCATTGTGTTGATTATTTATGATAGGATCATTTATTTGATCGTCTATCTTGGTGATCATTGTGTTGATCATTTGTTGACACAAAGCATGGCTTTTGTATAAAGTATGTTTTTGTGGACGTGACTTCGTCGAGAGTCACACCCCGGAAATGGTCAAAACAGGAAAGATGCGGCAAGGTTATGAGGGGTAGCTCCCTTTAAGGTATGTACATTTCCTTCTGGATAGAGGTGGTATCATGGTATGAAGCCCAGATATTTAACCTATGTGGTTACTGCGAATTTATTACTTTGTGGTTGTTGGCTTTCGGGATCCCGTGAGAAAGGTCGTTTACGATCGGGGAATGGCGTGCTCGTGTCAGTAGTTACCCAGTTAGGGGTAACTCGGCCTTGTGTTGGCAGAGTTCCGGTTTGGTTCTCGGGGATGTCTTTCCAGAGGCATTCTCATGTGGCAATGGGAAGTTCCTCGGCCTGACCATTTGTTGGAAATCCAAAGAAACAATACGAAACTTGTACGGTTTTAGTTGTAGAACCTGCCATCTAATATGGTAGCTATTAGTAGGCATAATATAATGGTACCTATGCTGGCTAAGATTTATATTCTACTTTCAAAATGAATTTTTCCTACACTATACACTAATAATAATATCAAATGTTATTTTAAATGCGTATCAAGCATCTTTGACTATCATAAGGAGAAATCTCCTCCGATTCTGCGTTTGCATGTGTGTGTGTGCGGGAGGCCTTATGGTAGTCTCATTTTTAAAAGCATTGCGAATTGAATTTAAAAATATTCCTCTATTTCGATTTTTAAAGATAAATAAACTGTTTTGAGTTCTCACACCAGTCACATGACTGACTTGGAGTTTATTGTTTTCCTTCCTAAACTCTGGGTGCCCACCAATTTCCACACGGGCAGTCGAGAGTTAAGGTTTATCAGGATATTCTGGATATTCAGGAATTGCTGGAGGCAAGATGGATGGCATGGCGTATTACTTATATAGTATTCCTTTTTCCGCTGCACTATTTGTTGTTGTTGTTGTACACTCTGATGATATGATGTAATGTAATGTGATGTAATGTAATAACTGATATAGTTCTTTGTTTAAAGATTATTCATTTATTATTATATGTTGTTCCGCTGCGAATTGTGAGATTCTGATGTTGTTCTATTTTTTTCTATTTTTCCTCTATTCTCTTTTTCTTTCTATTTTAAAATTTTCTATCTTCTTCTCTCCTCTCTAAATTTTCTATCTTTTTCTCTTCTCTTTTCTAAAAAAAATTTTCTTAAAAAACCCTCAGTGTTCGGTTTTCCGTCATTCGATTCCTCGGCAGTCGATAAAGTGAGTGTCGATGTCGAATTTTCGGAAGACGAAGAATCGTGTCCTGACAATGTGGTATCAGAGCTAAGGGTTGAACTTTAGCTCAGGAGTGTAACACATTAAGTAGCTCATTAGAGATAGGGTGAAGTAAATCCTAGAATGAGTAATCCTTAAGATATCCGTTTGAATGCCTCAGTAAATTCTCTTACTATCCACTGATAGTAAGTATAAGTGCAAAAAGAGAACGAGATAGAGGACAGGGAAATACGACTATAAATGGTCGATACTCTGTAACAATAGTGGAAACAACTTTCTAATCAATTTTCTTTGATTCGTTTTCAAATTCTTTTGAATTGTATTGATAAAACGATTTTGGTTGAGAACAAATTTTGAATTTCTGTTATAACTTCTTGGGTGGAATAAAATATGAAATATAAACTTTGATGTATTTCTCAACACATAAAACTCTAAACTTAAGATCTTAATATTTGGCTTTTGATTTTAATTGTAGAGAACAGATAGCGTTAGCCGAGGAGGAAAGGTCAGGAGGGTGGGTGATTATGCTTCATCCAGTAGGGTACGAGATGATGAAGGTGAGTCATCAGTTTATAGGGAATTCCCAGTGGAGCCTGTAGTGCAGCCCCAACCACCAGTGGAAGAAGAAGAAGATGAAGAGGAATTCGAAGAAGAAAATGAAGACGAATTCAAAGAAGAAAATGAAGAGGAATTCGAAGAAAAAGAGTTCGAGGAAGAATTCGAAGAAGAAGTTGAGGAGGAATTCGAGGAGGAGGTTAAGGCGGAAGAAGAACCTGACGTAGAGGAAGAGTCCGAAGGTGATGAAGAAATTCATTGGGATTTAGATAATGCCGTGGATGATGATGATCCCATTGAGGACGAGGAGTTAAATGGTGGGTATCTTATTCTGGAATAATCTGATCCGGAAGAGATTTTTGAGACAGACAATGTGGTATCAGAGCTGTATATCAATGTATTATTCTTTTATTCCGCTGTGTTGTTTACTTAATGATTGTTATAAGCTCCGGCGAATCGGATTTGAACGTTCGAATCTATGGCATTCGAATACGATTTGAAGTATGGATGTCGATTTTCGAGCGGGCAAAATCCGACTCGTCACAATGCGTAAAAATCGCAGAAAATTAAGATCGACGGAGCCAAAGATGTTCGAATTTGGAAAAACGACAAACTAACAACTTTCTCAGAAGATAATTTAGGATTTTTCTATGTAAAAATATTTTGCTTTTGAAAATGTTTTATTTTCATCGCTTTTTAACTGATTAAATTGAAGTAAATTTACGCGCGAAATAAACTTTCATATTTTTGGACGAAAATTTACCAGTTGCTATGTTTAACTAGACACATTCCAAATATAAAATTTATATTTCAAAATTTTACTGTTTAAAACTTGCACAAAATTTCAGTTAATAACGTTACTAAAACCGGTTAAATTCACGGGTCGTTACAAAAGTACACTTTAACTGAATTTCAATTTATTATCTTACTTTCTGTACATGTACGAATATATATAGAAAATATTCTGCATATGAAAATAAAACAAGACTGCTACCTTTCACTGTCGCAACCTTGAACACGGCCCACAACCTCGGCTCGACTTCCTACCCTTTGCCAGACTTTGCCACCACTTATGTCGCGATTGCGAACACAAGCCCTAGCTGCGCTCGCCACTCGTGTTCCTTCCTTCTACCCACGAACGCGAGCGTCGCTACCACATCGAGATCACCAAGCTGCCCTGATCGAGGTCCACTCGAACCACCCACGACAGTCGCGACTCTTGCCAGACCTGCCTCACCCAATCTTGCATCGCCGACCCCCTCCCTCGAACTTGCGTCCAAGCTAAAACAATCGAGCTTCCTTCCTAATGCGTTTGGTTATGATTCGAACGAGGTTGATTTTAGATTTTCGAATCGATTTCGAATCGCGCTATTATTATTTTTTACGAAGGGTTCTCGGTCGATTGATTTGGGGAAAAGGAGAAAGGAAGTGAAGGTTATGAATTTAAAAAAATGGGGCATTGGAAATTAGTTTGGCCACCATTATTTTTTTCTTTCTGCGAATTCTGATTTTGAAAGAAGAAGCTCGGTTTCATTTTAACAAAAAAGGTTGCGTACTTCAGAAGGCAAAGGGGACAAGATCGATATCTAGGGTGGCTTATTTTCAGAGGAGGTCGGCTGATGAAATAGGTCGGCTATGTGATTTGATGTAGGATATTTTAATTTAAAACGGTTAATTATTGCCTAGACGTTTCCATCTCGTACGGTCAAACGGTAGCTCCAAAAATTAAGAAATTTGAAATCCGGTAATAATTCAATATTACGGATCTAACGGAACTGGTTTCGTCGAAATCTGAGACTGTGCCTCGGAAGGCTGTTTTTAAATGTCAATTTAAATGATGTAAACTTAAAATCGAAAAATCCACTGTTAAATTCAATTTTAATTCATCTATCACTTCTAGTATTAGCAATATAAATTTTATAAGCTGTTAAAATATTTCCAACCTGCTTACAGTTCCAGATTGAAATATTTTAGCCGATATTCAATTACTATTTTAATAATTAATTAATTCAACAGGTCGTTATATTTAAATTCTGAATCCTTTCTATCATATAAAACCAAACTTTTCATATTATAATCAAATTAAAGTTCAAATTAAATATTTAAATCCAATTTAAATATTGCAAATTAATCGTTCAAAAAATCCGGATCGTTACATTTCCTCCCCCTTAAAAGAATTTCGTCCCCGAAATTACTAGTTAGGAAGAATGGTCCAATGCCCATTACTATTTCTCCAAAACCAACAATTCAACATCCTACCAACTATCCTTTTTAATAAAAGACGCATTACCTTTCTTATTAACTTTTCAAACCTTTCCTTAGTTTCAAACTATACTATTTGTTTAACCATTCAAGTTTCAATTTAAAACCAAAATTTGAATTATCAAGTTTTCTCAAAAAATTTCTAACTTCCTAAATTCTCGGAAAATTTTGCCAGCGTCTCCTTTGCGCGGCTAGCTCGGTACAACTACAAAATGGCTCTACGGCCTCCCAAATCTCAAAAGAAAACAAAAACCCAAGTTGCTCGATCAAAATCCCAATCAATTTCATATAGAAATTTAAGCACATACCTTTTTGTCAAGCATTTCTAATTTATCTTCTGAAACCAAAAATCAATTCTCTTTACCTTTATATTACCTGCATATCTTACACAACAGTATGTCCAATCACAATATTCAAAATATTTTATTGACTTTCTTACAAATGTCAATATATATTCATTCAAATATTATTTAGATTATACTTGAAATATCAATTCCCAATTGAGAATACATTATTCCATACTTAAGTTAGTATAAGCATTTTATGTGTTTCTTATATTTATTTCAGTCTTACCACTTTAGTTTATATCCATTCCTATTCAAATTGATTCTTCCATTTGCATATGAATTCAATTTATCTTTAACTCTGAATATTTAAATTCTTTTTCATTTATAACAAATTCATGTCATTATTTTAAATTAGTTTCATTCACTAACTTATTTCAATTTCCAATTTGAAAATTTTTATCGTTAACAAAATTTTTCTAAAATTTCAAAAAATTTCTAACTTCCAAAATTTCTAAAAAAAAAATTGGCAGAGTCTCCTTTGTACGGAGGAGATTTTGCAATTTGACAATAGATATAAATATATATACATCGACCCACACAGTCGGAAAAACCAAAAACAGTTCATATTTCCAAGTTTATATAGCGTAGGCCTACCTTATTTAGCATTTTAAGCAAGCGGCATATTTTATTTTAGCATTTACGTGCCCAAAATCCCGCTATACAGTCTTCTGGTACCTGTACTTACTCAATGTAAACATATAAGTATCATATTTATGAAATTCACAACATTTCATTCATTTAAGCAGCTACAACAAAATTATAACATAAGAAATGCATTCAACACAACTTACATAAGCAAGTTACAGGGTTTTCAATCTAATTCAATTGGCTTCTAGCCCAATTCATATACCATTTGCATTTAACACAAGTGAGTTTCGACTCATTTACTTATCCTCAATTCCTTTTTAAGTCCAGACAATCCCATTTTCAATTTTACTTGATTTCAAAATCAATTCTTCTACTTATCAATTCAAAGTCATATTCTATAAACATTGTATACAAGCAGTTTGTATAAACAATTGATAAGCTTCCAATTAAATACAATTTCTTTTACTCAATTTATATCATCATATCCTATTCAGGATGATTTCCAATATCATTTTTTTATTCAATTTATTTTATATTCATGGCAATTGATGAAAAACAAGTTTATTTATTCCCATCATTCCATAAAACTTTATTCAATCTTGTTTACGACAACAACAATTATTTCCATGTAAAGTCATCAATATCCATTCAAACAACAGTTTCTTTAGTTTTCTAGCTATTTTAAAATTGATTCCAACTCATTTTATATTTAAATCCGTTCCATTCCAATTTCTTTAAAGATCCATATATTTGCATTTATTTTATTTTTACATTGAGTCTTATTCAAACCCATTTTATAAAGCTTGACAACTTCCATGCTTATGATTAATAACCATTTTCCCAAATTTATACAAGTCATGCTTCATTCAATTTACATTCAAGTCGATTCACTTCAAATCATCTAAATTTCATAACTTAAGTCATTTCATTTGCCCATAAACTCTTTTTCAATTTAATTTGATTCTATTTAAATCTAATCTCTTTCATTTACTACTTAGCTCAGTTAATTTATTTACTCAATTCATTTGAAAACTTCACTTTCCATGTTCGATTCATTCTCGAACTTATTTAATTAATTTCAAGACCATCTCCAATTTATTTATATCATTTGGATTTTATTCGCACTTCAAGCCAATTCACTTATAATCCAATTTCATTTTTCTTGCTAACCAATCCAAGTTGAATTTTATATTTATAACTCAAGGCCTATCCCTCCCATCCACTTTAATTCACAATCCAATTTTATTAATTTTCAATTCAACATCTATTTGACCAATTCAAATTTCATTTACATATTCAATTTTTGATTTCTATTACATTTCTAAAGTTCAAAACAATTCTATTTTGGCTTACTTATTTCACTTCAAACTCTACATCATACCTATATTAAGCAAGCATACATTTTATTTCAAGCATTTAAATTCATTTAATAAGCCATCGGAGTTTATTTATACAAATTAAATGTTTATCCAACTATTTTTATTCGAATAAAGATTTTATTTCGTTCAACTTAAATTATTCAAGCTTTTATTAAATAAACTTTCACTTTCCTCGAAGCTATGCTTCTATAAAGTTTAATCTTAAGTTAATTTACTTATTTCAATTTCATGCTTAAATTCATTTTCGATTTATTTGATACCCATCTAGATCAAATTCCATTTATTTTGTTAAGATGAAATCCAAGACCATACTTATTCCATCCATACTTGAATTTGATTCTATTTGCAAATTCAAATTATCTCTATGTTAATTCCATTCCACAACAACTTTAATTCATATTTAGTTTTCTTACACTTCCAAGTTGAATTTGTATTAATAACTCGGATTTCATTTCCAATTCCATTATTACCTCGCAATCCAACTCCAATTTAAATCTCATTAACCTTTTCAATTAATCAGTTTATTCCAAATTAGTTCACTTCCACTTCCAATTCTACATGATTTTTATCTTCAAAAATTATCTTATTATTTTATCTGTGTTCAATTTTATTCTATAATTCAAGTTTGGATTTTTATTTCATTCTCCAAATACAAAACAGTTTTATTTTGGCTAACTATTTTACTTCTTCATACTTTCCTCTTATAAGTCACACATTTATATTTTTCACATTACTACCCATTTGAAGCTTGCATATATTCATATTTCATTTTAACTCGAGATTGAACACTCATTTGCGGCTAAAATATTCTTAATCAATGTGTTTTCCAATTTACTTTATAAGCCTTCGGAATATATTCATTCCAGTTCAATTTCATTTCGATTTACCTTTATTTATTTGAGTAAGAATTTAATTTAGTTAACATCATTTATAACTCAACTGATTTTATTTCAATTCAATTTATTTAACTTAACTTCTGTTAAATCAAGCATCATACCATACTCTTCAATCCACCAATTCACTTGGATTTAATTAAGAACATAATTTCATTTAATATAATTCATATCTCAATTCATTTCATTTCAATCTTAATTTTAAATCCAATTATTAAGCTTAAGTTGATCTCAACCAAAATTTATTTCTATTAAATTTCCCAATCCAATTCATTTACATTCTAAATTTGATTTACTTCATCAATTTATTTATATTATCATTATTATTTTTCCATCATTAGTTAAATTTCAAATGTTAAACTTTTAACTTAATCCAAGGCCATTTTAGTTCTTTATAATTTATTTGTCTATAATACTATCATCCAACATTCAAGTTATATAATAAGTTCAGAAAATATTTCTTTTTATATCAAAATATATTTTGGATGAAATTACATAATTCACCCGCCTTTGAAAACAATATTGTGTCGAATTGCTCTATTCAAGTGTTTAGAAACCCTTTCGATCTAGGTTTCCAGACTGTGTCGACGAAGGTTCATATGCCACTCAATAAATCAATCAACACAACATAAAACCATTTTATATTCACTAACAAATACGCGCTCATATCTATTAATACGCTCAAACTCATTCTAGAGTACTAATGACTCTATCTCTAATGAGTAATCCCCACCAGAGCCAAGGTTCTTGCTTAAACTTTCAGCTCTGATACCAAGTGTAAAGGCCCGCAAATTCATACCCTTTGAGCTGGCCAAAACCACCACACTTCAGCTCAAAGTGGAACATAAATACGAGTCTTTGGGTTAAAAGAAGAAATAAAACAACATCAGAATCTCACATCGCAGCGGAACAAAATATAATATATAACAACAGCTTTTAAATACAAAGAATCTGTACTGTCATATATATATACACATACCATATCAGGGTGCATCAATCAATCATACATGTCCATACACAACGGAAATAACAGAAAATACGGAAATACGCTCTGTCATCCAGCTCGTCTCCTGAGCTACAGCATATAACCTGAACCTGGTTAACTCGGTATGACCCGAGCATCATATAAAACAACACCCGAGTCAGTCTGGAATACCAGCGTGAGAAAATCACACTCAATTGGAATATTAAAGTTTCAAAAATCTTTTGAAAACAAAAGCATCTCGTAAGACCACGCCACAAATAAACATGTCGGGTTTTTACCTTACGATAGCTAAAATACTTTTTATTAAAGTTCTCTGATATTATAATAGTGTCTATAGAAAGTTAAAAAGAATCTAACTGAAATGCTTGCATCTCACGTTTCAGCAATAGTTGGGCACAATCAAAACCGTACAGGCGCTTATTAGAGATTGGATTCCATAAAATGGCAGGGCTACCGGGGTACTGCCCATCACAGTACCTGTTCTAGATCAGAGTACCGAGGAGCCACCCTAACTCCCCTGCAACACAAGACTGGAACCATCCCATACTGGACAGTCCCAAGCAAGATCACCCCGTGGTTGGCGCGACCAACCACCCACTAAGCCGAAATAAAAGGGACATCTAGGCAGGGGAAACCTTACTCTCCAGTGGGGGCTACCCACGAAGCTTTGCTGCACCTCCCCTGTTTTAGCCATTCCCCGTTGATGAGGCTTGAGGTTTACCGTTACCTTTTTAAGAACGAGTCCCACTTAGAATGCTCATCGTCCTCCTGACGATGTTCTGAAAGCATTCAATCCATAAAAGTTGCCCTGGGTCTAGACAAACCGAATCACCGTCTTCAACTCTTCACGGTCTTCATTTGTTATCGTTCAAACCGGATCGAAGTGGTTTTCGGATAATTAAATCCAATACCGAACTCTTCGAAACGATCAACGTATTGGCCAAATATTGATAGTCGGTTATTTATCTATCAATTAATCATTCACAAACAACCATCAAATAATTTCCACAAATTATTTATCTCAATATCATTCAGATATTATTTTCATTTTAACCCATTTGAAATAAATTTTCAATGTCCTTTTATCTCCATGAAATCGTTTATCTGATTTCTTATTCTCACCCACATTTCGATTTACCTTTGAAAATATCCTTTATTTTCTCATTCATTCCTCAAAATCAATTTACACTTTCCTTATAATTTCTCAAACTCACTTTCCCCACCTAATAAGATTTCTCCTAAATCTTATCTCATTTAAATTAATTTTCTTACCAACACAAGTGGATTTTAATTGGGTTTTAAAAGCAATTTGAAAACATTTATATTTATAAAATAAGAAGTAGGGTTTTATACAAATTATGGTTCGAAAGTAATATTACAGTTCATATAAAATTCAAAACTGATTTTAGAAAATTAGAGTTTATTAATAAATATTTGCCAAGCCTTCAAAGTAACTAATCCAAAAATATTTTACATTCCAATAATAGTTTATAAAAAGATTTATGTAGTATAGTAATTCAAAAATATCCCCTTTTTACATAAATTTATAATTTTGGGAAACCCAATATCTATAAATGCCCCTTGTCCACATTCACCTTTCGAAAATATTCTTGTATTTTCTTTCAGAACAATTTCATTCTCAATATAAGTTCATAACTTATTTCTTTTCATATCCACTGATATCTTCCTTTCCCATTTATAAACTCCGTTTATAAATTTATAAACTCCACTGAGTTTTCATTTGTTTACAAAATAATTTTATTCAAAAATTTCATCTTTTATAATTTTATTCCTCTATAAAATTTCATATCATTCCTTAGTAATTCATTCCTTAATTCTTTTTTTCTATTCCATAATAAAATTCCCTTTTTGTCTCTTAATAAACTTTCATTTTATTTCCTTGATTAGAATTTCACTTTATTCCTTATATTTATTAATATATAAGTTAAATTGTCAAAACTTAACTTTAATAATTTTAAGTATAACCAATGTAATAAATATTCTTTTTATTTTACTTTATCCTCAATAGCAGTAAATCCACATCCCAAATAAATATACTTTTAATCTAGGTTTCTTTTAACTTCCTTTAGTTAAATTATTTATGGTATTTAAAAATTACCAAATTCCAATTTTCATGTTATTTAACACTTAACAATTCAATTCGCATGCAATTCCATATTATTTCATCCAACCTGTCATATGACAACATATATATATATATATATATATATATATATTGTAAATAAATATCTTTGAGGAATCATGTTGGATCCCTCCAACCTGTTTTCCTGCATCCACGGATGTTAGCACAACATAAAATATCAATTCCACTTCAATGTGGAATATTGCAGTATGTGGGTCTATATTATCATCCAGTGAATAAATTATCATAAATCAACCAAACACATCCAATGATTTAAATTTAACATTCAAATTTTATTTATGGTATCCAAATGAGTGAGAAAATCTCACCTTTGCCTTTAAGTTGCAATCCTTTCCAATCTCGACCCGATTCCTCGACTTTTGACCTTATATAAACAATCATATGATTTTTATTAATATTTGAACTAATCGAAAAATTACCTTTCGTTTAAGAAGTTTAATTTAGGCTAATAAATATTTAAATTTCAAGCTAATGATTTTATTTCTAAAAAATAATTCAATTTTAAACTAATCTTCCTACAGACAAAATCTCTTGGTAATTAAAATAGTTGAATAGGTTAATAAAAAAATTAATCACCCGAAATATATTGAATAAAATAGGCTAGTGGATTTTACAAAATGTGTATAACTATATTCATTTTCCTTTAAAAGCTATATATTTACATACTTATAAAAATTAATTTATAGAAATTCGTAATCACATTTAGTATAAACCTTTAAACACCTTACACTCCTTATTTTTTTTCTTTTCTCAAAATCTTACCTATGTTTTTCTGCTTTACTCTAAATTTTAAGTACACACACACACACACACATACATATATATATATTCAAAAGTACACTTTAACTAAATTTCAATTTATTATCTTACTTTCTGTACATGTACGAATATATATAGAAAATATTCTGCATATGAAAATAAAACAAGACTGCTACCTTTCACTGTCGCAACATTGAACACGGCCCACAACCTCGGCTCGACTTCCTACCCTTGGCCAGACTTCGCCACCACTTCTGTCGCGATTGCGAACACAAGCCCTAGCTGCGCTCGCCACTCGTGTTCCTTCCTTCTACCCACGAACGCGAGCGTCGCTACCACATCGAGATCACCAAGCTACCCTGATCGAGGTCCACTCGAACCACCCACGACAGTCGTGACTCTTGCCAGACCCGCCTCACCCAATCTTGCATCGCCGACCCCCTCCCTCGAACTTGCGTCCAAGCTAAAACAATCGAGCCTCCTTCCTAATGCGTTCGGTTATGATTCGAACGAGGTTGATTTTAGATTTTCGAATCGATTTCGAATTGCGCTATTATTTTTTTACGAAGGGTTCTCGGTCGATTGATTTGGGGAAAAGGAGAAAGGAAGTGGCGGTTATGAATTTAAAAAAAGGGGCATTGGAAATTAGTTCGGCCACCATTATTTTTTTCTCTCTGCGAATTCTGATTTTGAAAGCAGAAGCTCGGTTTCATTTTAACAAAAAAGGTTGCGTACTTCAGAAGATAAAGGGGACAAGATCGATATCTAGGGTGGCTTATTTTCAGAGGAGGTCGGTTGATGAAATAGGTCGGCTATGTGATTTGATGTAGGATATTTTAATTTAAAATGGTTAATTATTGCCTAGACGTTTCCATCTCGTACGGTCAAACGGTAGCTCCAAAATTACGAAATTTGAAATCCAGTAATAATTCAATATTACGGATCCAACGGAACTGGTTTCTTCGAAATCCGAGACTGTGCCTCGGAAGGCTATTTTTAAATGTCAATTTAAACGATGTAAATTTAAAATCGAAAAATCCACTGTTAAATTCAATTTTAATTCATCTATCACTTCCAGTATTATCAATATAAATTTTATAAGCTGTTAAAATATTTCCAACCTTCTTACAGTTTCAGATTTAAATATTTTAGCCGATATTCAATTACTATTTTAATAATTAATTAATTCAACAGGTCGTTATATTTAAATTCTGAATCCTTTCTATCATATAAAACCAAACTTTTCATATTATAATCAAATTAAAGTTCAAATTAAATATTCAAATCCAATTTAAATATTGCAAATTAATCGTTCAAAAAATCCGGGTCGTTACATTTCCTTCCCCTTAAAAGAATTTCGTCCCTGAAATTACTAGTTAGGAAGAATGGTCCAATACCCATTACTATTTCTCCAAAACCCACAATTCAACATCCTACCAACTATCCTTTTTAATAAAAGACGCATTACCTTTCTTATTAACTTTTCAAACCTTTCCTTAGTTTCAAACTATACTATTTGTTTAACCATTCAAGTTTCAATTTAAAAACAAATTTTGAATTATCAAGTTTTCTCAAAAAATTTCTAACTCCCTAAATTCCCGGAAAATTTTGCCAGCGTCTCCTTTGCGCGGCTAGCTCAGTACAACTACAAAATGGCTCTACGGCCTCCCAAATCTCAAAAGAAAACAAAAAGCCAAGTTGCTCGATCAAAATCCCAATCAATTTCATATAGAAATTTAAGCACATACCTTTTTGTCGAGCATTTCTAATTTATCTTCTGAAACCAAAAATCAATTCTCTTTACCTTTATATTACCTGCATGTAACGACCCGTTAAATTCGATAATTTTAAATGTGATAATTTAATAGGATTTCTAATTTAATTTTGAATGAAATCCAAATGAATTAAGTAGAAAACGAATTCTCACCTGGATATGGAATTTAATATGAGAAATTTATGAAAATGTTAAATGGTTTTAATGCGATGAAAGGTTTTAAAACGGTAAATGGGAATAAATTAAGGAATCATATTAGTTCCAGTTAATAGATTTCGACTTGAATGAGATTCCAATTTAATAAAATCATTTAAATGTTATGATTTGATGGAATATGAGAAATACAAATTTAAGGAGTTGATTAATATATATGTTATTTGTTCAGGGTATTGAATAAAATTGGGAATCCAATTTAAATTAATGATAATAACGTTGATATTAGTAATAAATAAATTTTAATGCAATGCCCATAAATGAATGAAATGAAATGAATATATGTAAAATGTATACTAGGTTATTTATCAAATAGGAGGAAAGAAGAAGGAATATTGAATTTATTTATGAATAAATATATATATTAAATAGTAATGAAATGTAAAGTAAATGGCGATTGTATAAAACCAATGCAATAAGATTTTCTAATAGTAACTGAATGTAGACGTGTGAAATAGAGTTAATGACTATAATTATTGTACGTTACTTATTTTATTAGTTGTCAATGTTAATCTGGAATCAAATTCAATTTATCCCCAAAATTACTGCAGTTAGAGTGGAATAAATTGGTAAATGAAGAAGGTTGGATCCAAATAAGTTGTAACCAAGAAAAATCCCATATTTAATAAACTATGCGGGAAAAGAAATGAAACCAAAATGAAAATGTGAAAATATAAAATGTAATGAAATTCTAAGTAATAATGACTATGTTAGTTAAGTGAAAACTGATTTAATATTAAGTTGTAACTGGATAAAAATCAAAATTATTTGGAATTGATTTGCAATCAATTGAATTTATTGCAATTAAATGGATTCAATATTTAAAATAATTATGTAAATATTATTTGGAAGAAAATGAAGTTATTTGGGTAATAAGTATTGTAATTGGCTAATTTAGATACTTTAAAGTGAAACGGAAATTTTTAACGCAATAGTTTGATTGCAATATTTAATTCATCTAATTGATGATAAAGATTAGTTAGATTTATTTAATAGGAATTTTGGGGCATTTAATAGGTAATTGCTGATTTTGAATCGAATTAAAGGGATTACTGTAATCAAAATTTAGCAACTTTTAAACCATTGCAATTGATTTAGAATATAAAGAGTTGTCTATTTAATTGAGTTAAATTTTTTGAAATTGCGTTGTTGCAATTAAATGGGAAATAAAACGTTAAGGATAACCAGTATTCAAGATTTACCATCTATTTAGTATATTAATTGTAACTGATAATCAACTGCAATAAATAATAAATAATGATTACGTTAACGTTAATTGAAGTGATATTTAAAATTTAATATTTAGGAATTATGTAAATAGAAGTTCAGATGAAATTGGAAATATTTACATATTGAAATACGAATACAATGATAAATTCTTCTATTTGACAATAATAATGGAAAGTAAATTTAATTAAAAATTTTGGAAATTTAATTTATAATTTGGTGAAATTAATGAAATTTGGGGATTTCTAAAATTTTAAATTCGACAAATTAAATTTTGTTAAATTAGTATAGGTGATTGGAAAATTTATAATAATAAGAATCGTCAATTATCAAAAAGAAATCGGAAATTTGATTTAATTGACTTTTTTATTTATTTAATTAGTATAAAAATAGCCATTTTTGTCACGGACTCGGATTTCGACGAAACTAGTTTCATCGGATCCGTATCAGTGAATTATTGTAGGGTTTCAAGTTTCGTATCGATCAGACTTTTCGTTTGATCGTACGAACGCGAAACGCCTTGAAATCGATTTAACTAAAATCAATTTGAAATCAATTTGGAAATTTTGTTTTCATCATAACTTCTTCATACGATCAAATTTGGACGTGAAACTTTTTCCATCGCGTTCAGAATATTTTAAAATATCTATTTGGATATATGGGTTTAACAAATTTCGTTCCGGGGCCAGAACGGGCTTTTTGGGCCAACTACCGCTTAGCACGTTCGTAATTCGTGCCCACCTAGCCTGCTACCATTTGTCTATAAATGTGTTGTGATAAACCCTAGCCTCCATCTTCTATCATCTATCTGTACGTTCATTTTCTTCATCTCTTTTTCTTCCTCAATGGTTGCAAAACCTAGATCTATTTTAATTCAAAATTTCAATGAAAATTCAAACTCTTCAGAAAAATTCCAGAGAAATATAAGTCGATGTTCTCGAGATGCGTAATCTGGTGGTGCAATTCGTTCTTTGATTCGAATCATAGTTTGGCCTATAATTGCAAATCAGTTCTGGCCGTTCGTTTTGGTTCCTTTTGATCCAACGGCGGATTCGCGATGATTGGACGATCGGGAAGTGGCAGTGGGGAGAGGACGACGAGCAGGCCCGGCTGTGTCATTCGTGTGTCGTGATGCGGTCTAATTTCGCTAGAAATCAAAGATTTGGGGCCGATTTTTCATCTCGGCCTGGAGGAAAGCGACGGCACCAGAAGGCACCGGTCGGTGGGTGATGGGGCGTTTCGGCCTGAGCTTGTTTGGGGTGTTGGCCGATCGTGGCAAGGATCGAGATAGAGGCGGTATAAATTTCAAATAGGGTTTGGAAAGGCGGCTCGTCTTCGACCTGGAGAGGTTGCGCGTTTTCACTGTACGCGTTTGGAAGTTTTGCGTGAGAAGGATAAGGGCTGACATGGCTTATTGTTAGGGTGAGTTGTTTAATTTTTTTGTTTTAATAAACTTGATTTTAAATCCCGTTTATCGCTGTGATTTCTTCATACGATAGCCGTTTCTCACGAAATTTCTTTTGTTAGGATCGTAATTTAATTCCGAATCTGACGACGCTGGTTTGGTCAGATTTGGAGACCGTCGAATTTTGGGTTTAAATCGGATTTAAATTCGATTTAAATTCAAAAGGTGAGTGTTTTAACTCACTCACAACTTCTAAAAGTTTTTATGTTTGTTGAATTTATTTTAGATATGAGTAGAAATTTATTTATGAATGTTTGGCATGTTTTATTCAGCATATCTGTTAATTCGCATTTATTTAATTTAACTGTTAATTTAGTTTATTTATTGCATATTAATTGACAGTTAGAATTTATTTATTCGCCTATAAACTGCTAGTTAACAGTTATAAAATTTATTACTGAATATAAACTGTTAGTTTAATAGTTGTTAAATTATTTTGAACATAACTGCCAGTTATTACCTATTATATATTATCAGATATATATTGATATTGATTCATTATTGGATGATGATTGTGATTTGGATGATGGATGATTTTGATGAATGGATGTTTTATTGTATATCATTAAACTGCAAGTTATCATGCATTTTTCATTTCATTCGGGATTGTGGTTTGAAATGATATACAACCGCAAAATTTTATTTTTAAATTGCGGATTGAAATGATAAATATCCGTATCACTTGACCATAGGATAGAAAATTATATACAGGTACCGTGGTCTATATATAAAATATCTTAAAGTGATTTCTATGGTTTGTATGGAATACGGTTTTTAATTTTTAATTTTGATATTTTCTTCTATATATATACATATGAAGTTAGAGATTTTGAATTTAAGATGTGTATAAATCTCTAAAATAAAAAGGGAAAAATTGAGAAAAATGGAGTTTGATAATTATATCATATGTTTAATGTTTAAGTTTGGAAATTTTAAGATATGATATTCATAACTGGACTTTTCCAAGATAATTAAAAATGAATATGTTAGTATAAATTAAATTGAAGAAAATATTTAATTGTTAGAAATTGGAGTTTTATTTATGGATTTTATGTAAATATTCAAGACTAAATAATAGTACATTAAATTTGCTGAAAGAAAAATTTCCAACTTTAGTTTTGAAATATTAATACTCCAATTGGATATATATATATATATATATATATATATATATAAAAATTGAAGTAGTTTTGGAACTTGAAAGTGATATTTAAATTTTGGTTTAGACTTTCAATAAAGAAACATATTTGTAAAGCCATGGAAATTATTTTTCTTTACAAAGTTACCTTAAAGTTAAACCATTTATGTTATATACCGTTGAATATCCAAACCATTTAAGTTTTAGAAGTTATGGTTTTAAAAGTATGAATTCCGAAATATTATGTTTTGAAAGTATAATTCAAATGTTTGGTTTCCAGATATTTTAAATTTTAAACCAGTATGATTTTGGAAAAGGATTATATTTGAGATAAAATGATATCATATTATTTTGGGTTTTAATTTGATATTGTATGGGAAATTTTATTCTGGTTTTAAAGTATAAACTATTTTTACATGATCGCGGTATTATAATAACGATGGGTTGGCAAAGAGACCGGGAACGGATATGGACATACTCTCTGTCGATACCGAAAACCACTTTGACTAACCGTGTACGCGGTGGAGATTCCAGAATGAAGTAGGTTGGTGGCGACGTTTCCTGTAAGGTAAATACGTGGACCCAACTCCCGTGAGTTGGCATAAGGTGGCTAAAACAGGAGCGATTCTCGGGCCAATGAGGTCATTCCTCTGATCGAACGCACTCCTTCGATACTATACTCCGACTTTTGATTGTTTCGGTGGCCACTATTGATTTCTTTGATTTTGGGGTGTTAGTTCGAGATGGGTGGTAGCTGCGGCTATGCGTTACCACCAGCCCGGATAGCAATTGGTATATCTACCCTGGCATTGCCTAGTTGTGCCGTGTCACCTACCCTAGCGCGCCTTATACGATTTTGGCTTTGTACCATACCTATGGAGTGCTCTCTGACGACGCCCAGTACGGGGGAGATTACGGTACTGTATAGACTATGGGAATATATTCTGTGTTAAGGGCTATATGGGTAACCCCTTAACGCTATTTAAAAGTAAGTTTATTTTATAACTAGACACTATTATAATAGCGCAATATACTACATAGTAAATAGTTTAACGGATCCTTAGGAGATGTAAATCCCGAGCATCTCTTGAGTTACTGTACTCATATTTATTTCTGTTAATTTAACTCACATAAGATCTTTTAGTTCTGACTCGAGTGTTTTTGTCTTTTCAAATTCGCTCGGGTCAGTCCGAGCGTTTCAGGATTTGAGGATTTAGCTCTGGAGGACGAAGACGAAGAATTGTATTACTAGTATCTATATTTTTCCACTACACCATTTAATTCCGCTGCATTGATTGTATTGGTATGTGTAACTCTGATATTTATTGTACAAGTAAAACAAAATATTTTGCAAAACAGTTTCATGAACTGTATATTTGATTATTATATTTCATCCTTCCGCTGTGAGATTCTGTTTTGTTTTATTTCTTCTCTGTTTTTCTTATTTACCCCATGACAATCCGCCCTTCCGTATGGTTTGAATTGGCACGTGTGTCGGTTTAAATCGTGCGAAAAGGCAGGACATTACAGCTGGTATCAGAGCTTTGGTTTAGCGATAAACCTTAGCTTTGTGGGGTTTGACTCTTTGTTAATAGGGTAGTAATACCCTATGGGAGTCGCTGAGTGTATATATATGAGAGAGCATATTTGTTAGTGTTATAAAAAGATTCTGATATTGTGTTAATCTGTTCCGTTTTGTATTTATAAATACTGGTTGGTGCATGGGACACTGTGACATTAATAGGGATTTCTAAACACTTAATAGGACAGACCGACATAATATTTGTTTTTAATATAGATGAATGAAATAAATTTGCCTATTATATTTTCTATATATAAAAAATAAAATTTTCAAATGATATCTATCTTTGGTTGCAATAGATTGGTTGTTAGGAATAAAGTTTATATAAAAACAGGTGAAATAAGAATGAAATTAACAATCAATGAAAGTTGGAAATTTTAGAACTTAAGTCCGGGAATTTGAAAATCTGCTTTCAAAGGATTTATGAAATATAATAATTTGGTTTATAAGTATTTTCTTATATAAATGTTAGTATAATTCGAAAGAATTGTTTTAAAGAAGATTTTGGAGAAAATAAGTTTTGTACTTTCCTCTCTGTCACTGGAAAATAATTTCGGTGATGGCGGCCGCATCATCGACTTTCATTTTCGAGTTTCGAAGGGGAAAGGCAACGGTAGTAAATTCTACTGCAGATTTATTTTGAAATTATCTAAAATTTTAATTGTTCTAAATATAATTAGAGATATTAAAGTGGTAAGAAATTATTTATCTATTATTTTTAAAATAATTTGAAATTTGACCCGTTATTTAATTCTAAATTTCCATTAATTAATTGTTTCAATTATGGTAGTGAAACAGAATTTAATTAATAATCGAAACCCTAAATAAAATAAGAGACTTAAATGCAAAGTTATAAAGGAAAATTTGAAATTTTAACATATGAGACAAAAAGTAATATTGTTGAAGATTCAATTTAATTTAAAGAAGAGATAAAATTTGTATAAGTTCTTTTGCATTTTCTTTAACATATATAACTTACCAAATATGAAAAGTTGTAATGTTAAATAAGAGATTTGAATAGAATATTATACAAGTAGAAAATTTTGGGAAAAATGAAGTATTCAATGAATTGCTATTATAAATAAGAATTTAATGGTTATAAACTTAAGTATGATATAAATGCTACTAGTTTAATATAATGGAAAGTAGGCAATATAAATAAATGACTGCAAACCATAGTTAATGAATAAATAAAAATCCTTTACTTATAAAATGAATGTTATAAGGTTAAGAATTTAAGTGAAATTAAAAATGATTACTATAATTAAATATAATAGATATGTAAGCATTAAATAAATGATTGAATTTTAAGAAGTGCATTAAAATTTAATACAAATAAAAGAAACTTACATGACCTGAATAAATTTTTTTTTTGGATAATTGTGAGTAATAAGTAAAAATAAAGGAAACAACCACTGATTAGTAAATAAAATAAAAAGTTGTTAGAAATAGATGTAAATATTAAAAGAATAATTTATGTGGTCTGAATAAAAGAAAGGAAATCAAACAACTAAAGTATGTAATGAATTTATATAAGTTAAATTGATTTGTTGGTTTAAATCGATATTGTTTGCTTTATGGTTGGTTGGGTAAGGAAATTTGAAGTAGTTGGATGAATAAATAATCTATTCGATCTCATCTAAGACTGTTGAGTATATGATGCACTGGATAGTTATTTTTCATTCCGTACCATTTCAAGCTTTGAACCCAGGCAACTATTTGTTTGTTGATTATATGGTTGTTTATATTTGTTGTGTATGCTGTTTGTTGAAATGAATGGTTATTGGATTGATTTGATTGTTAGTGATTGAAACCACTTAGAGATTATTTGAAAATGTTATCCAAACTTTATTTATTTAAGTACATAAAGATATAATGATTATAAGACGAGTATATTTTATGTAAGGTAATGAATTTAGTAAATTATTGGTTAAGGTTAAATATTTTGAATAAGATGTATTGTTATTTAAATTCTTTTTCTCCCTTCATTTTCCTTTTCGGGGACGAAAAGTTTTGAGTGGGGGAGAGTGTAACGACCCGTTAAATTCGATAATTTTAAATGTGATAATTTAATAGGATTTCTAATTTAATTTAGAATGAAATCCAAATGAATTAAGTAGAAAAAGGATTCTCACCTGGATATGGAATTTAATATGAGAAATTTATGAAAATGTTAAATGGTTTTAATGCGATGAAAGATTTTAAAACGGTAAATGGGAATAAATTAAGGAATCATATTAGTTCCAGTTAATAGATTTCGACTTGAATGAGATTCCAATTTAATAAAATCATTTAAATGTTATGATTTGATGGAATATGAGAAATACAAATTTAAGGAGTTGATTAATATATATATGTTATTTTTTCAGGGTATTGAATAAAATTGGGAATCCAATTTAAATTAATGATAATAACGTTGATATTAGTAATAAATAAATTTCAATGCAATGCCCATAAATGAATGAAATGAAATGAATATATGTAAAATGTATACTAGGTTATTTATCAAATAGGAGGAAAGAAGAACGAATATCGAATTTATTTATGAATAAATATATATATTAAATAGTAATGAAATGTAAAGTAAATGGCGATTGTATAAAACCAATGCAATAAGATTTTCTAATAGTAACTGAATGTAGACGTGTGAAATAGAGTTAATGACTATAATTATTGTATGTTACTTATTTTATTAGTTGTCAATGTTAATCTGGAATCAAATTCAATTTATCCCCAAAATTACTGCAGTTAAAGTGGAATAAATTGGTAAATGAAGAAGGTTGGATCCAAATAAGTTGTAACCAAGAAAAATCCCATTTTTAATAAACTATGTGGGAAAAGAAATGAAACCAAAATGAAAATGTGAAAATATAAAATGTAATGAAATTCTAAGTAATAATGACTTTGTTAGTTAAGTGAAAACTGATTTAATATTAAGTTGTAACTGAATAAAAATCAAATTTATTTGGAATTGATTTGCAATCAATTGAATTTATTGCAATTAAATGGATTCAATATTTAAAATAATTATGTAAATATTATTTGGAAGAAATTGAAGTTATTTGGGTAATAAGTATTGTAATTGGCTAATTTAGATACTTTAAAGTGAAACGGAAATTATTAACGCAATAGTTTGATTGCAATATTTAATTCATCTAATTGATGATAAAGATTAGTTAGATTTATTTAATAGGAATTTTGGGGCATTTAATAGGTAATTGCTGATTTTGAATCGAATTAAAGGGATTACTGAAATCAAAATTTAGCAACTTTTAAACCATTGCAATTGATTTAGAATATAAAGAGTTGTCTATTTAATTGAGTTAAATTTTTGGAAATTGCGTTGTTGCAATTAAATGGGAAATAAAACGTTAAGGATAACCAGTATTCAAGATTTACCATCTATTTAGTATATTAATTGTAACTGATAATCAACTGCAATAAATAATAAATAATGATTACGTTAACGTTAATTGAAGTGATATTTGAAATTTAATATTTAGGAATTATGTAAATAGAAGTTCAGATGAAATTGCAAATATTTACATATTGAAATATGAATACAATGATAAATTCTTCTATTTGACAATAATAATGGAAAGTAAATTTAATTAAAATTTTTGGAAATTTAATTTATAATTTGGTGAAATTAATGAAATTTGGGGATTTCTAAAATTTTAAATTCGACAAGTTAAATTTTGTTAAATTAGTATAGGTGATTGGAAAATTTATAATAATAAGAATCGTCAATTATCAAAAAGAAATGGAAAATTTGATTTAATTGACTATTTTTTTTATTTAATTAGTATAAAAATAGCCATTTTTGTCACGGACTCGGATTTCGACGAAACTAATTTCATCAGATCCGTATCAGTGAATTATTGTTGGGTTTCAAGTTTCGTATCGATCAGACCTTTCGTTTGATCGTACGAACGCGAAACGCCTTGAAATCGATTTAACTAAAATCAATTTGAAATCAATTTGGAAATTTTGTTTTCATCGTAACTTCTTCATACGATCAAATTTGGACGTGAAACTTTTTCCATCGCGTTCAGAATATTTTAAAATACCTATTTGGATATATGGGTTTAACAAATTTCGTTCCGGGGTCAGAACGGGCTTTTTGGGCCAACTACCGCTTAGCACGTTCGTAATTCGTGCCCACCTAGCCTACTACCATTTGTCTATAAATATGTTGTGATAAACCCTAGCCTCCATCTTCTATCATTTGTCTGTACGTTCATTTTCTTCATCTCTTTTTCTTCCTCAATGGTTGCAAAACCTAGATCTATTTCAATTCAAAATTTCAATGAAAATTCAACTCTCCAGAAAAATTCCAGAGAAATATACGTCGATGTTCTCGAGATGCGTAATCTGATGGTGCAATTCGTTCTTTGATTCGAATCGTAGTTTGGCCTGTAATTGCAAATCAGTTCTGGCCGTTCGTTTTGGTTCCTTTTGATCCAACGGCGGATTCGCGATGATTGGACGATCGGGAAGTGGCAGTGGGGAGAGGACGACGAGCAGGCCCGGCTGTGTCATTCGTGTGTCGTGATGCGGTCTAATTTCGCTAGAAATCAAAGATTTGGGGCTGATTTTTCATCTCGGCCTGGAGGAAAGCGACGGCACCAGAAGGCGCCGGTCGGTGGGTGATGGGGCGTCTCGGCCTGAGCTTGTTTGGGGTGTTGGCCGATCGTGGCAAGGATCAAGATAGAGGCGGTAGAAATTTCGAATAGGGTTTGGAAAGGCGGCTCGTCTTCGACCTGGAGAGGTTGCGCGTTTTCACTGTACGCGTTTGGAAATTTTACGTGAGAAGGATAAGGGCTGACGTGGCTTATTGTTAGGGTGAGTTGTTTAATTTTTTTGTTTTAATAAACTTGATTTTAAATCCCGTTTATCGCTGTGATTTCTTCATACGATAGCCGTTTCTCACGAAATTTCTTTTGTTAGGATCGTAATTTAATTCCGGATCTGACGACGCTGGTTTGGTCAGATTTGGAGACCGTCGAATTTTGGGTTTAAATCGGATTTAAATTCGATTTAAATTCAAAAGGTGAGTGTTTTAACCCACTCACAACTTCTAAAAGTTTTTATGTTTGTTGAATTTATTTTAGATATGAGTAGAAATTTATTTATGAATGTTTGGCATGTTTTATTCAGCATATCTGTTAATTCGCATTTATTTAATTTAACTGTTAATTTAGTTTATTTATTGCATATTAATTGACAGTTAGAATTTATTTATTTGCCTATAAACTGCTAGTTAACAGTTATAAAATTTATTACTGAATATAAACTGTTAGTTTAATAGTTGTTAAATTATTTTGAACATAACTGCCAGTTATTACCTATTATATATTATCAGATATATATTGATATTGATTTATTATTGGATGATGATTGTGATTTGGATGATGGATGATTTTGATGAATGGATTTTTTATTGTATATCATTAAACTGCAAGTTATCATGCATTTTTTATTTCATTCGGGATTGTGGTTTGAAATGATATACAACCGCAAAATTTTATTTTTAAATTGCGGATTGAAATGATAAATATCCGTATCACTTGACCATAGGATAGAAAATTATATACAGGCACCGTGGTCTATATATAAAATATCTTAAAGTGATTTCTATGGTTTGTATGGAATACGGTTTTTAATTTTTAATTTTGATATTTTCTTCTATATATATACATATGAAGTTAGAGATTTTGAATTTAAGCTGTGTATAAATCTCTTAAATAAAAAGGGAAAAATTGAGAAAAATGGAGTTTGATAATTATATCATATGTTTAATGTTTAAGTTTGGAAATTTTAAGATATGATATTTATAACTGGACTTTTCCAAGATAATTAAAAATGAATATGTTAGTATAAATTATATTGAAGAAAATATTTAATTGTTAGAAATTGGAGTTTTATTTATGGATTTTATGTAAATATTCAAGACTAAATAATAGTACGTTAAATTTGCTGAAAGAAAAATTTCCAACTTTAGTTTTGAAATATTAATACTCCAAATGGATATATATATATATATATATATATATATATATATAGAAATTGAAGTAGTTGTGGAACTTGAAAGTGATATTTAAATTTTGGTTTAGACTTTAAATAAAGAAACATATTTGTAAAGCCATGGAAATTATTTTTCTTTACAAAGTTACCTTAAAGTTAAACCATTTATTTTATATACCGTTGAATATCCAAACCATTCAAGTTTTAGAAGTTATGGTTTTAAAAGTATGAATTCCGAAATATTATGTTTTGAAAGTATAATTCAAATGTTTGGTTTCCAGATATTTTAAATTTTAAACCAGTATGATTTTGGAAAAGGATTATATTTGAGATAAAATGATATCATATTATTTTGGGTTTTAATTTGATATCGTATGGGAAATTTTATTCTGGTTTTAAAGTATAAACCATTTTTAAATGATCGCGGTGTTATAATAACGATGGGTTGGCAAAGAGACCGGGATCGGATATGGACATACTCTCTGTCGATACCGAAAACCACTTTGACTAACCGTGTACGCGGTGGAGATTCCAGAATAAAGTAGGTTGGTGGTGACGTTTCCTGTAAGGTAAATACGTGGACCCAACTCCCGTGAGTTGGCATAAGGTGGCTAAAACAGGAGCGATTCTCAGGCCAATGAGGTCATTCCTCTGATCGAACGCACTCCTTCAATACTATACTCTGACTTTGGATTGTTTCGGTGGCCACTATTGATTTCTTTGATTTGGGGGTGTTAGTTCGAGGTGGGCGGTAGCTGCGGCTATGCGTTACCACCAGCCCGGATAGCAATTGGTATATCTACCCTGGCATTGCCTAGTTGTGCCGTGTCACCTACCCTAGCGCGCCTTATACGATTTTGGCTTTGTACCATACCTATGGAGTGCCCTCTGACGACGCCCAGTACGGGGGAGATTACGATACTGTATAGACTATGGGAATATATTCTGTGTTAAGGGTTATATGGGTAACCCC
The DNA here is from genome assembly GCA_030765085.1 of Allium cepa. Lineage (NCBI taxonomy): Eukaryota > Viridiplantae > Streptophyta > Magnoliopsida > Asparagales > Amaryllidaceae > Allium > Allium cepa. Next base: position 836,939,583 of record CM060941.1, read on the forward strand.
TTAACGCTATTTAAAAGTAAGTTTATTTTATAATTAGACATTATTATAATAGCGAAATATACTACATAGTAAATAGTTTAACGGATCCTTAGGAGATGTAAATCCTGAGCATCTCTTGAGTTACTGTACTCATATTTATTTCTGTTAATTTAACTCACATAAGATCTTTTAGTTCCGACTCGGGTGTTTTTGTCTTTTCAAATTCGCTCGGGTCAGTCCGAGCGTTTCAGGATTTGAGGATTTAGCTCTGGAGGACGAAGACGAAGAATTGTATTACTAGCATCTATATTTTTCCACCACACCATTTAATTCCGCTGCATTGATTGTATTGGTATGTGTAACTCTGATATTTATTGTACAAGTAAAACAAAATATTTTGCAAAATAGTTTCATGAACTGTATATTTGATTATTATATTTAATCCTTCCGCTGTGAGATTCTATTTTGTTTTATTTCTTCTCTGTTTTTCTTATTTACCCCATAACAATCCGCCCTTCCATATGGTTTGAATTGGCACGTGTGTCGGTTTAAATCGTGCGAAAAGGCAGGACGTTACACTGCATATCTTACACAGCAATATGTCCAATCACAATATTCAAAACATTTTATTGACTTTCTTATAAATATCAATATATATTCATTCAAATATTATTTTGATTATACTTGAAATATCAATTCCCAATTGAGAATACATTATTCCTTACTTAAGTTAGCATAAGCATTTTATGTGTTTCTTATATTTATTTCCATCTTACCACTTTAGTTTATATCCATTCCTATTCAAATTGATTCTTCCATTTGCATATGAATTCAATTTATCTTTAACTATGAATATTTAAATTCTTTTTCATTTATAACAAATTCATGTCATTATTTTAAATTAGTTTCATTCACTAACTTATTTCAATTTCCAATTTGAAAATGTTTATCGTTAACAAAAATTTTCTAAAATTTAAAAAAATTTCTAACTTCCAAAATTTCTAAAAAATTTTTGGCAGAGTCTCCTTTGTACGGAGGAGCTTTTGCAATTTGACAATAAATATAAATATATATACATCGACCCACACAGTCGGAAAAACCAAAAACAGTTCATATTTCCTAGTTTGTATAGCATAGGCGTACCTTATTTAGCATTTTAAGCAAGCGGCATATTTTATTTTAGCATTTACGTGCCCAAAATCCCGCTATACAGTCTTCTGGTACCTGTACTTACTCAATGTAAACATATAAGTATCATATTTATGAAATTCACAACATTTCATTCATTTAAGCAGCTACAACACAATTATAACATAAGAAATGCATTCAATACAACTTACATAAGCAAGTTACAGGGTTTTCAATCTAATTCAATTGGCTTCTAGCCCAATTCATATACCATTTGCATTTAACACAAGTGAGTTTCAACTCATTTACTTATCCTCAATTCCTTTTTAAGTCCAGACAATCCCATTTTCAATTTTACTTGATTTCAAAATCAATTCTTCTACTTATCAATTCAAAGTCATATTCTATAAACAATGTATACAAGCAGTTTGTATAAACAATTGATAAGCTTCCAATTAAATACAATTGCTTTTACTCAATTTATATCATCATATCCTATTCAGGATGATTTCCAATATCAATTTTTTTATTCAATTTATTTTATATTCATGGCAATTGATGAAAAACAAGTTTATTTATTCCCATCATTTCATAGAACTTTATTCAATCTTGTTTACGACAACAACAATTATTTCCATGTAAAGTCATCAATATCCATTCAAACAACAGTTTCTTTAGTTTTCTAACTATTTTAAAATTGATTCCCACTCATTTTATATTTAAATCCGTTCCATTCCAATTTCTTTAAAGATCCATATATTTGCATTTATTTTATTTTTACATTGAGTCTTATTCAAACCCATTTTATAAAGCTTGACAACTTCCATGCTTATGATTAATAACCATTTTCCCAAATTTATACAAGTCATGCTTCATTCAATTTAGATTTAAGTCGATTCACTTTAAATCATCTAAATTTCATAACTTAAGTCATTTCATTTGCCCATAAACTCTTTTTCAATTTAATTTGATTCTATTTAAATCTAATCTCTTTCATTTACTACTTAGCTCAGTTAATTTATTTACTCAATACATTCAAAAACTTCACTTTCCATGTTCGATTCATTCTCGAACTTATTTAATTAATTTCAAGACCATCTCCACTTTATTTATATCATTTGGATTTTATTCGCACTTCAAGCCAATTCACTAATAATCCAATTTCATTTTTCTTGCTAACCAATCCAAGTTGAATTTTATATTTATAACTCAAGGCCTATCCCTCCGATCCACTTTAATTCACAATCCAATTTTATTAATTCTCAATTCAACTTCTATTTGACCAATTCAAATTTCATTTACATATTCAATTATGGATTTCTATTACATTTCTAAAGTTCAAAACAATTCTATTTTGGCTTATTTATTTCACTTCAAACTCCATATCATACCTATATTAAGCAAGCATACATTTTATTTCAAGCATTTAAATTCATTTAATAAGCCATCGGAGTTTATTTATACAAATTAAATGTTTATCCAACTATTTTTATTCGAATAAAGATTTTATTTCGTTCAACTTAAATTGTTCAAGCTTTTATTAAATAAACTTTCACTTTCCTCGAAGCTATGCTTCTATAAAGTTTAATCTTAAGTTAATTTACTTATTTCAATTTCATGCTTAAATTCATTTCCGATTTATTTGATACCCATCTAGATCAAATTCCATTTATTTTGTTAAGATGAAATCCAAGACCATACTTATTCCATCCATACTTGAATTGGATTCTATTTGCAAATTCAAATTATCTCTATGTTAATTCCATTCCACAACAACTTTAATTCATATTTAGTTTTCTTACACTTCCAAGTTGAATTTGAATTAATAACTCGGATTTCATTTCCAATTCCATTATTACCTCGTAATCCAACTCCAATTTAAATCTCATTAACCTTTTCAATTAATCAGTTTATTCCAAATTAGTTCACTTCCACTTCCAATTCTACATTGGATTTTTATCTTCAAAAATCATCTTATTACTTTATCTGTGTTCAATTTTATTCTATAATTCAAGTTTGGATTTTTATTTCATTCTCCAAATACAAAACAGTTTTATTTTGGCTGACTATTTTACTTCTTCATACTTTCCTCTTATAAGTCACACATTTATATTTTTCACATTACTACCCATTTGAAGCTTGCATATATTCATATTTCATTTTAACTCGAGATTGAACACTCATTTGCCGCTAAAATATTCTTAATCAATGTGTTTTCCAATTTACTTTATAAGCCTTCGGAATATATTCATTCCAGTTCAATTTCATTTCGATTTACCTTTATTTATTTGAGTAAGAATTTAATTTAGTTAACATCATTTATAACTCAACTGATTTTATTTCAATTCAATTTATTTAACTTAACTTCTATTAAATCAAGCATCATACCATACTCTTCAATCCACCAATTCACTTGGATTTAATTAAGAACATAATTTCATTTAATATCATTCATATCTCAATTCATTTCATTCCAATCTTAATTTTAAATCCAATTATTAAGCTTAAGTTGATCTCAACCAAAATTTATTTCTATTAAATTTCCCAATCCAATTCATTTACATTCTAAATTTGATTTACTTCATCAATTTATTTATATTATCATTTTTTTTCCATCATTAGTTAAATTTCATAAGTTAAACTTTTAACTTAATCCAAGGCCATTTTAAATCTTTATAATTTATTTGTCTATAATACTATCATCCAACATTCAAGTTATATAATAAGTTCAGAAAATATTTCTTTTTATATCAAAATATATTTTGGATGAAATTATATAATTCACCCGCCTTTGAAAACAACATTGTGTCGAATTGTTCTATTCAAGTGTTTAGAAACCCTTTCGATCCAGGTTTCCAGACTGTGCCGACGAAGGTTCATATGCCACTCAATAAATCAACCAACACAACATAAAACCATTTTATATTCACTAACAAATACGCGCTCATATCTATTAATACGCTCAAACTCATTCTAGAGTACTAATGACTCTATCTCTAATGAGTAATTCCCACCAGAGCCAAGGTTCTCGCTTAAACTTTCAGCTCTGATACCAAGTGTAAAGGCCCGCAAATTCATACCCCTTTGAGCTGGCCAAAACCACCACACTTCAGCTCAAAGTGGAACATAAATACGAGTCTTTGGGTTAAAAGAAGAAAGAAAACAACATCAGAATCTCACATCGCAGCGGAACAAAATATAATATATAACAACAGCTTTTAAATACAAAGAATATGTACTGTCATATATATATATACACATACCATATCAGGGTGCATCAATCAATCATACATGTCCATACACAGCGGAAATAATAGACAAATACGGAAATACGCTCTGTCATCTAGCTCGTCTCCTGAGCTACAGCATATAACCTGAACCTGGTTAACACGGTATGACCCAAGCATCATATAAAACAACACCCGAGTCAGTCTGGAATACCAGCGTGAGAAAATCACACTCAATTGGATTATTAAAGTTTCAAAAATCTTTTGAAAACAAAAGCATCTCGTAAGACCACGCCACAAATAAACATGTCGGGTTTTTACCTTACGATAGCTAAAACACTTTTTATTAAAGTTCTCTGATATTATAATAGTGTCTATAGAAAGTAAAAAAGAATCTAGCTGAAATGCTTGCATCTCACATTTCAGCAATAGTTGGGCACAATCAAAACCGTACAGGCGCTTATTAGAGATTGGATTCCATACAATGGCAGGCCTACCGGGGTACCGCCCGTCACAGTACCTGTTCTAGATCAGAGTACCGAGGAGCCACCCTAACTCCCCTGCAACACAAGACCGGAACCATCCCATACTGGACAGTCCCAAGCAAGATCACCCCGTGGTTGGCGCGACCAACCACCCACTAAGCCGAAATAAAAGGGACATCTAGACAGGGGAAACCTTACTCTCCAGTGGGGGCTACCCACGAAGCTTTGCTGCACCTCCCCTGTTTTAGCCATTCCCGGTTGATGAGGCATGAGGTTAAGCGTTACCTTTTTAAGAACGAGTCCCACTTAGAATGCTCATCGTCCTCTTGACGATGTTCTGAAAGCATTCAATCCATAAAAGATGCCCTGGGTCTAGACAAACCGAATCACCGTCTTCAACTCTTCACGGTCTTCATTCGTTATCGTTCAAACCGGATCGAAGTGGTTTTCGGATAATTAAATCCAATACCGGACTCTTCGAAACGATCAACGTATTGGCCAAATATTGATAGTCGGTTACTTAACTATCAATTAATCATTCACAAGCAACCATCAAATAATTTCCACAAATTATTTATCTCAAATATAATTCAGATATTATTTTCATTTTAACCCATTTGAAATAAATTTTCAATGTCCTTTATCACCATGAAATCGTTTATCTGATTTCTTATTCTCACCCACATTTTGATTTACCTTTGAAAATATCCTTCATTCTCTCATTCATTCCTCAAAATCAATTTACACTTTCCTTATAATTTCTCAAACTCGCTTTCTCCACTTAATAAGATTTCTCCTAAATCTTATCTCATTTAAATTAATTTGCTTACCAACACAAGAGGATTTTAATTGGGTTTTAAAAGCAATTTGAAAACATTTATATTTATAAAATAAGAAGTAGAGTTTTATACAAATTATGGTTCGAAAGTAATATTAAAGTTCATATAAAATTCAAAACTGATTTTAGAAAATTAGAGTTTATTAATAAATATTTGCCAAGCCTTCAAAGTAACTAATCCGAAAATATTTTACATTCCAATAATAGTTTATAAAAAGATTTATATAGTATAGTAATTTAAAAATATTCCCTTTTTACATAAATTTATAATTTTGGGAAACCCAATATCTATAAATGCCCCTTGTCCACATTCACCTTTCGAAAATATTCTTGTATTTCCATTCAAAACAATTTCATTCTCAATATAAGTCCATAAATGATTTCTTTTCATATCCACTGATATCTTCCTTTCCCATTTATAAACTCCGTTTATAAATTTATAAACTCCACTGAGTTTTCATTTGTTTACAAAATAATTTTATTCAAAAATTTCATCTTTTATAATTTTATTCCTCGATAAAATTTCATATCATTCCTTAGTAATTCATTCCTTAATTCTTTTTTTTTTCTATTCCATAATAAGATTCCCTTTTTGTCTCTTAATAAACTTTGATTTTATTTCCTTTATTAGAATTTCACTTTATTCCTTATAGTTATTAATATATAAGTTAAATTGTCAAAACTTAACTTTAACCAATTTTAAGTATAACCAATGTAATAAATATTCTTTTTATTTTACTTTATCCTCAATAGCAGTAAATCCACATCCTAAATAAATATACTTTTAATCAAAGTTTCATTTAACTTCCTTTAATTAAATTATTTATGGTATTTAAAAATTACCAAATTCCAATTTTCATGTTATTTAACACTTAATAATTCAATTCGCATGCAATTCTATATTATTTCATCCAACCTGTCATATGACAACATATATATATATATATATATATATATATATATATATAGAGTAAATAAATATCTTTGAGGAATCCTGTTCAATCCTCCAACCTGTTTCCATGCATCCACAGATGTTAGCACAACATAAAATATCAATTCCACTTCAATGTGGAATATTGCACTATATGGGTCTATATTATCATCCAGTGAATAAATTATCATAAATCAACCAAACACATCCAATGATTTAAATTTAACATTTAAATTTTATTTATGGCATCCAAATGAGCAAGAAAATCTCATCATTGCCTTTAAGTTGCAATCTTTTCCAATCTTGACCCGATTCTCCGACTTTTGACCTTATATAAACAATTATATGATTTTTATTAATATTTGAACTAGTCGAAAAATTACCTTTCGTTCAAGAAGTTTAATTTAGGCTAATAAATATTTAAATTTCAAGCTAATGATTTTATTTCTAACAAATAATTCAATTTTAAACCAATCTTCCTACAGACAAAATCTCTTGGTAATTAAAATAGTTGAATAGGTTAATAAACAAATTAATCACCTCAAATATATTGAATAAAATAGGCTAGTGGATTTTACAAAATGTGTATAACTATATTTATTTTCCTTTAAAAGCTATATATATACATACTTATAAAAATTAATTTGTAGAAATTCGTAATCACATTTGATATAAACCTTTAAACACCTTACACTCCTTATTTTTTTTTCTTTTCTCAAAATCTTACATATGTTTTTCTGCTTTACTCTAAATTTTAAGTACATATACATATATATACATTTTCAAAGTACACTTTAACTATATTTCAATTTATTATCTTACTTTCTGTACATGTACAAATATATATAGAAAATATTTTACATATGAACATAAAACAAGACTGCTACCTTTCACCGTCGCAACCTCGAACACGGCCCACAACCTCGGCTCGACTTCCTACCCTTGGCCAGACTTCGCCACCACTTCTGTCGCGATTGCAAACACAAGCCCTAGCTGCGCTCGCCACTCGTGTTCCTTCCTTCTACCCACGAACGCGAGCGTCGCTACCACATCGAGATCACCAAGCTGCCCTGATCGAGGTCCACTCGAACCACCCACGACAGTCGCGACTCTTGCCAGACCCGCCTCGGCCAATCTTGCATCGCCGACCCCCTCCCTCGAACTTACGTCCAAGCTAAAACAATCGAGCCTCCTTCCTAATGCGTTCAGATATGATTCGAACGAGGTTGATTTTAGATTTTTGAATCGATTTCGAACCGCACTATTTTTTTTTTTACGAAGGTTTCTGTAACAACCCGCATATTTATCGATTTTATATTTAAATATTTTATTTAAATATTTTATCGTTAGTCGGATTTTTGTCCGAAAACCTACTTTTTGCGTACGGTCGAATTAGGACTCGAGACCACCTCCATTGAGTTCAAAATGCCGTTTGCGACCTTTTTGAGTATAAGCTTCGATATGTTTGGAGAAAGTTGATTTTTGCTACTTTTTCTCGCTTAGGGCTTTGGTTGGGCTGAGCCAATTAGCCACTTAACTCAGTTCCAACACTCTCCTCTTCATGCACTTCTCTTCTATTTTCCTAATACTCAAGCTTTTATGTTAATGGAGGGTGGAAGAGGAAATTAAAACTCCAAGCCCTAGCTTCCTTTGCTAGCTCAAGTTCTTGCTCCAAAATCTATGTGAACCCATTGGTAAGCTTCCTCTTCATCTTCTCCAACTCTTTCTCCATTCAATTTCAGAAATTTCCTAAACCTAATTTAGGAAATGTTTCTCCTTTAAGCTTAGATTCAAGCTTGTTGAGTTGGAATTGAAGAGTGCTTGTTCTTGCCATTGCTTCATAACTTCTCCTTCATTGATTTGGGTTCAAAGGTGAGATTTTTATCTCACATCTATGACTATAATTATCTTTGGTTGTTGGGTATGAATTCCTAACACTTCTTCATGTGCATTTGCTCTTGATTTGGATTGGTTTTGTGAATATTCCAATTTTTGGGTTTCTAAGACAAATTTGTGTAAAATCCTTTTATGGATGTTTGATCATGCTTTTGGTGATGCATCGAGGAGCATATAGGGCCGGGTTGCCGTTTGGCATAAACCCTTAGAGCCAATGTTCGTCCGATTGCATTTTGGAAGAGTTTGCTCTTCATTTGTATAAGGCTGAAAAACAGCCCAGGCATGATTCAGTCGACTGAAATCTCTGTTCAGTCGACTGAACCTGAACCCCGAGAGTTTCCAGGCATGATTCAGTCGACTGAAAACTTCTGCACAGTCGACTGAAACTGGAAACAGAAAGTTTTCTGAACCTGGAAAATTTCCATGTACAGGGTCAGTCGACTGAAATTCTCTGTTCAGTCGACTGAACCTGCTGTTTGAGTCCAATTTGCCTTTTTGGATTGAAATCCTAATTTAAATCGATTCGTGATAATCCTATTTGTTGTTATCATCTATTATGACTTTGATGACTCTTTTTAGGGATTTTTGAATATCCACTTCGCTGGATCCTTTATCGATTTCGTTGGATTTTATTCACGTCTTCGTATGTGAATTTTTGTGATTGATCGTTCTTACAACCTTCTTCGTGATTTGTCACTTTAAAAATATAAAGGTTTCCTATACTAGTAGTAAATATCAAAACTCTTTACTCAAACGATTTCAATACTCTTTTAGTACCAAATTCGTTTATAAAACCGTTTTCCAATCTATTAGTATATACAAACCTTTACCTCACTCGTATGAGAAATCTAATTAAACGGCTTAGTAAAACAAGTGGTATGAAACGCTTGCGTTTACTTTGTCGGTTAATTCTTGGACTTGTTCGATTGAACCTCTTGTGACAATTTTCTAGTGGAGATTTACAGTTTGTTCGTAAATATTTAAGTTAAGCAAGTGGTTATGGGACATGAAGCTAAACTCATATATTTACTAGCTTAGTGTAATTGACACTTCTCGTTGATCATGACGATCATCTTTGTGATTTAGACTAGCAATGTGCGATGTCTCTTTGTCTGCGAGGGAGACTAAACCCCGTTTTGTGGAGTTTCGACTCAATTTGTGATGGGGTAGCAACCCATGGTCTTCGGGCCGTTTGTGGAGCTTCGGCTCAATTTGTGATGGTTAGCGACCATGGAATTAGCGTTCCGTTTGTGATACACGTGTTGGTGAGCTTTATGCTCCCGTTTGTGATAGGCCTCCCCCCTTTGTGATTTCTGGATTTCTTGTGTAGATTTCTAGAATTTGTATTTCACCAATTTTCGTGATTTCCATTGATAAGTTTTATCAATATTTGTGCATTGGTGAATTTGTGTGTCATTGACTTTTGTGATTTCTGGATTTCTTGTGTAGTCTTCTGGAATTTGTGCGTCTTTGACTTTGGTGATTGACATTGATATTATCGTCAATATTTGTGGTTTGATGAACGAAATAATGAGTATGACACTTCTTTGATTCTTGTGTAGATTTGGTGACATTGATTAATCTCTTGATGATTATCAACTAAGTATATATATATATATCACAGCTTGGCATTGTGATTATTACGTGTTTAGTCATATCTCTTATTCTATATCGTTTCATCTGATATTTATAGTTAGACTGATCCGTTTATTATTTTCTTATTAAATAATACTCGGGTCAGACCGAGATGTTACAGGTGCTTCTGCTTGACTTCTTATCCGGGATTAACTCCTTGACTTTTGGGTTAACTACTTAGATTAGTAGTTATTTTGTTGTATACATTTGAGATATAGACTCCTTAATGTATACTTATTCTTTTGTGTAGTTCGTGTAACTATTCTTTTGTGATATTGTGGATCTTTTTAGACCACTACTCTGATGTACACTTCCTAGTGTAGTATTCATGTCTTATTCCGCCTTTGTGATATGAATTGTCTGTGACTGATTTATGTTATGTTTATTTCTATATTTGTTTTCCGAAGGATTTATATAGCCACCGTGTAGTAGCTTTGAGTTTGTGTCGGTATGTCGGATTTCCTCTTGAAATAGAATGCATGTTATATTATCTGACATATCAGAGCTCGCGCAAAGAAATTACATGGATGGTCGCTCCTCAACAGCCTTATTCTCCATGCTAGTCGACAGCATTCACCGTAATGTTCTTGTCTAGCGTGGGTATAGAGGTGGGGCGTCACAGCTTGGTATCAGAGCCAAACTTCGGAACAATGTAGAATAATTTAGCAAGGATCATGTCCTAAGTCTTTCTTAGGAGTTGTGCTTTAGGATTTTATTCGGGTCTCCGTACCGTTCTATCCTACTTTCTTTTATGATTCCTTGTTTTATCTATCAAGATTGGTTGATATTCATTTTGAGAATAACCTTTTCCTCTTCTTTCTTTCTTTCTTAAAGAAGAGAAATGGTTAGACCAGGCTGTACCAGCGCCGGTCAATCTAGTGCTACTCCCCAGGATGGAGTATTTATGTCTGCTCAGCAGCTTCTAGATCTTGTTAAGAACGCTCAAGCAGCCGGACCCAATCCAGAGCCTACTCATCCTAGATCCGGTTTTGCACGCTTGTGCCGAGACTATACTGATTTGGGTGGAGGGCCATTCAGGGGATCCGAGAGTGTTATTGAAATTCAAGCTTGGCTCAAATCATGCGATCGCATCTTTTCTCGCATGAATCTTATTGACCTTCATCGAGTCCAAGTAGCTTCTAGCATGCTCCAAGAAAGAGCATTGGATTGGTATGAGCTTTTAATTTCTGAAATCGTTGAGGCGGATCTTACTGGGAGCAATTCCGGGAAAGATTCGAATTGAAATTTGTGCCGGAGGCTGAAAAAGTAACCTTAGCCCGGCGTTTCATAGACCTTGTTCAAGGTGAATCTTCTGTGACAGACTATGTCGCATCTTTCGAATCTCTGTCCAAATACGGGGTTGAGTACATTAATACCCCATTGAAGAAAAATCAGAGATTTGTCTATGGCTTGAATAAGAATCTTAAGAAGCCATTACTCCTGAAACTTGAGGTTTCATTTGATCAGCTTATTGATATCGCTCTTCGTCTTGAAGAGGCCGATAATGAAGGTGATGTTGAAGTTGTGCGTGCCCAACAGAACTTCGACAATAACTTGAAGAGGCCTATCAAATTCAAAGGCCCCGATTCTAATAAGAAAGGAAAGCAACAAACTCAGGTAGCAAATGTTCCTACCTCTAGTCGTGGACGATGCTACAATTGTGGTTCCACAGACCACCATGTAAGGGAGTACGCGAAACCCCTCTTTTGCCGTTATTGCAAAGGTTCGGGTCATCTTTTATCTTCGTGTCCTAAGCTTCCAAGCAAGTGAGAAGGAAAGATGCAACTTTTGGTCAAGGTATTTTCATTCAATCCTCGATGGCATTGTTTTAATTCGTGAACTTTCTATTTGAGTTCTTTTTGATATGGGTTTCATCTCATTATTTTTATATCAAAAGAACTTGTTGATTCTTTTCTTTGAATATTTTGGGCTTATTGACTTCATTGAGAATTGCGAATCCGGATGGTAGATCCGCAACACTCAATTTGCTTTTGTTTAGATGTCGAGATTGTTTTATGTGACTTTTCTTTCCGAGCCGATATTTTTGCTTTGGCTTCGGAATTGACCTTTCTGTAAGGATTGGCTTAATCATTGTGAAGCCCATATCCTATTTTTCCGAGTGGATTATTCATCTTCGACATATTCAATCTGTTAAGCAGATTTCTATTTTTCTTTGTGATTTTGATTCCATCTGGATGGCATCATTTTATTCCTTAAGCCCACTTATAAGGAAAGTGTTATTTCTCTCATTCATGTAGTTTGAGAAATTTTCCGGTATTTTTGAGTTTGTCTTAGGATTATCACCTAAGAAATCTTTTGTGGGGTGTTAAGGTCTTTTCAGTTTGACCTTACCACCAATTTTCATTTGGCTACGAGTTGCGGAAATTAGCATTCCACTTACCGCATTCCGCACTCGTCATGATTCTTATGAATGACTTATTTTGTCATTCAATTTGTCCAACTTATTTCATCCGTTTTATAAATCCAATATTCTATGAAAATTTCAATGAGACCATTCTTATTTATGGATTTTGGATGAAAATAGAAATTTAAAAATTTTGCAAATCTTTTTCATAAGATTTAATCATAAGTGCAATTTGATTTTGTTCTTGAAACGAACAAAGAATATTCTTAAATCTTTTTAAGAGATTTATTTATCCTATAAAAGATGATTTTGTGATTGTATTGCCCGTTGAGTGCTTTAAGAATTTTGGTCGATGCGCTTGATCAACGTTATCGATAGGAATTTCCTAAACGCTTTGATGTGACAATCAGACACGATATATTGACTTGTAAAAATGTAAAATTTTTGTAGAAAGATTATTACATAAAAGTAAAAATGTAATTTTGGAAGTTTTAACTTTTCGGGAAAGAGAATTATTTAAAAGAAGTTCTTTCTTTTCGATACTCTTATTCTTTCTTGTGATTCCTGAAGGGGAACCAAGACTTTGCTATTTGTACCGATACTAGTCGTACTGGTTTGGAATGCCATTCTCTTACAAAGGAGGACGTGATATCGCTTGTGCTTCTAAATCATTATAGCTTATCGGGACTAGATATGCCACTCATGATCTAGTGTTCGTGGCTATTGTTTTTGCTTTTGGAATTTGACATCATCATCTTTGGGGAAGAAATTTGTTCTCTACCTCGATCATAAATCTTTGGAATAATTATTTTCTCATAAGGAACTTCATGTTGACTCGAGTTCCTGACATCTTATGATCTTGATATTCCTTTTTATTCCCGAAGGGGAAATCGTGTTGCCAATGCGCTTTGTCGTAGGCAACAAGTGGTTGATTCTTTGATGTTGTCTGAATGGAATTATTTTTCTATCAAGTTCATCGGACGTTTTGGTATACTTCGTTTTATTGAGCTTTATCTCATTCCTTTTAAGGACTAGCGTCCGATGTCCTTTTATTGTGTTCGGATCATTGGACGTACCGTTTTTGTACTACGTCGGTGTTCCGAAAATCATTCGGGCTTTGATTCATTGGACGTACCGTTTTTGTACTGCGTCAGTGTTCCGAATTATTTGCTTTTCGATTCATCGGATGTACCGTTTGTACTACATCGATGTTTTTGCTTTTGATTCATCGGATGTACCATTTGTACTACATCGATGTCTTTGCTTTTGATTCATCGGATGTACCATTGTACTACATCGATGTCTTTGCTTTTGATTCATCGGATGTACCATTTGTACTACATCGATGTCTTTGCTTTTGATTCATCGGATGTACCGTTTGTACTACATCGATGTTTTGCTTTTGATTCATCGGATGTACCGTTTGTACTACATCGATGTTTTGCTTTTGATTCATCGGATGTACCGTTTGTACTACATCGATGTCTTTGCTTTTGATTCATCGGATGTACCATTGTACTACATCGATGTCTTTGCTATTTGATTCATCGGATGTACCGTTGTACTACATCGATGTCTCCGCTTTTTGATTCATTGGATGTACCGTTGTACTACATCCATGTCTTTGCTTGGGTTCATTGGGCGTACCGTTTTTGTACTACGCTGATGTCCCATATTGTTTGAGTTTCTAGTTTTTCGGGCGTACCATTTTGGTACTACGCCGTTGCACCGGCTCAATTTTCTGCTGTTCTTGACGTTCCCCACGTCTTTTATCTACGGGAATGCCTTAGGGATTCCAGTTTTTATTCTTGAGCCCGGTGTTATTGTGGAAATTGAAGTTTCACTAGATTTCCTGCTAATTCTTTTGTGCACTTTAGGGTGAACTTCCTATTTCAAAATTTTCTTTTGTGTTAATATGCTTCTATGGTTGTTACTTCATGTATTTCCTTCTACTTATTGCGAGGACGCAATTTCTTTAAGGAGGGGAGTCTGTAACAACCCGCATATTTATCGATTTTATATTTAAATATTTTATTTAAATATTTTATCGTTAGTCGGATTTTTGTCCGAAAACCTACTTTTTGCATACGGTCGAATTAGGACTCGAGACCACCTCCATTGAGTTCAAAATGCCGTTTGCGACCTTTTTGAGTATAAGCTTCGATATGTTTGGAGAAAGTTGATTTTTGCTACTTTTTCTCGCTTAGGGCTTTGGTTGAGCTGAGCCAATTAGCCACTTAACTCAGTTCCAACACTCTCCTCTTCATTCACTTCTCTTCTATTTTCCTAATACTCAAGCTTTTATGTTAATGGAGGGTGGAAGAGGAAATTAAAACTCCAAGCCCTAGCTTCCTTTGCTAGCTCAAGTTCTTGCTCCAAAATCTATGTGAACCCATTGGTAAGCTTCCTCTTCATCTTCTCCAACTCTTTCTCCATTCAATTTCAGAAATTTCCTAAACCTAATTTAGGAAATGTTTCTCCTTTAAGCTTAGATTCAAGCTTGTTGAGTTGGAATTGAAGAGTGCTTGTTCTTGCCATTGCTTCATAACTTCTCCTTCATTGATTTGGGTTCAAAGGTGAGATTTTTATCTCACATCTATGACTATAATTATCTTTGGTTGTTGGGTATGAATTCCTAACACTTCTTCATGTGCATTTGCTCTTGATTTGGATTGGTTTTGTGAATATTCCAATTTTTGGGTTTCTAAGACAAATTTGTGTAAAATCCTTTTATGGATGTTTGATCATGCTTTTGGTGATGCATCGAGGAGCATATAGGGCCGGGTTGCCGTTTGGCATAAACCCTTAGAGCCAATGTTTGTCCGATTGCATTTTGGAAGAGTTTGCTCTTCATTTGTATAAGGCTGAAAAACAGCCCAGGCATGATTCAGTCGACTGAAATCTCTGTTCAGTCGACTGAACCTGAAACCCGAGAGTTTCCAGGCATGATTCAGTCGACTGAAAACTTCTGCACAGTCGACTGAAACTGGAAACAGAAAGTTTTCTGAACCTGGAAAATTTCCATGTACAGGGTCAGTCGACTGAAATTCTCTGTTCAGTCGACTGAACCTGCTGTTTGAGTCCAATTTGCCTTTTTGGATTGAAATCCTAATTTAAATCGATTCGTGATAATCCTATTTGTTGTTATCATCTATTATGACTTTGATGACTCTTTTTAGGGATTTTTGAATATCCACTTCGCTGGATCCTTTATCGATTTCATTGGATTTTATTCACGTCTTCGTATGTGAATTTTTGTGATTGATCGTTCTTACAACCTTCTTCGTGATTTGTCACTTTAAAAATATAAAGGTTTCCTATACTAGTAGTAAATATCAAAACTCTTTACTCAAACGATTTCAATACTCTTTTAGTACCAAATTCGTTTATAAAACCGTTTTCCAATCTATTAGTATATACAAACCTTTACCTCACTCGTATGAGAAATCTAATTAAACGGCTTAGTAAAACAAGTGGTATGAAACGCTTGCGTTCACTTTGTCGGTTAATTCTTGGACTTGTTCGATTGAACCTCTTGTGACAATTTTCTAGTGGAGATTTACAGTTTGTTCGTAAATATTTAAGTTAAGCAAGTGGTTATGGGACATGAAGCTAAACTCATATATTTACTAGCTTAGTGTAATTGATACTTCTAGTTGATCATGACGATCATCTTTGTGATTTAGACTAGCAATGTGCGATGTCTCTTTGTCTGCGAGGGAGACTAAACCCCGTTTTGTGGAGTTTCGACTCAATTTGTGATGGGGTAGCAACCCATGGTCTTCGGGCCGTTTGTGGAGCTTCGGCTCAATTTGTGATGGTTAGCGACCATGGAATTAGCGTTCCGTTTGTGATACACGTGTTGGTGAGCTTTATGCTCCCGTTTGTGATAGGCCTCCCCCCTTTGTGATTTCTGGATTTCTTGTGTAGATTTCTAGAATTTGTGTTTCACCAATTTTCATGATTTCCATTGATAAGTTTTATCAATATTTGTGCATTGGTGAATTTGTGTGTCATTGACTTTTGTGATTTCTGGATTTCTTGTGTAGTCTTCTGGAATTTGTGCGTCTTTGACTTCGGTGATTGACATTGATATTATCGTCAATATTTGTGGTTTGATGAACGAAATAATGAGTATGACACTTCTTTGATTCTTGTGTAGATTTGGTGACATTGATTAATCTCTTGATGATTATCAACTAAGTATATATATATATATATCACAGCTTGGCATTGTGATTATTACGTGTTTAGTCATATCTCTTATTCTATATCGTTTCATCTGATATTTATAGTTAGACTGATCCGTTTATTATTTTCTTATTAAATAATACTCGGGTCAGACCGAGATGTTACAGGTGCTTCTGCTTGACTTCTCATCCGGGATTAACTCCTTGACTTTTGGGTTAACTACTTAGATTAGTAGTTATTTTGTTGTATACATTTGAGATATAGACTCCTTAATGTATACTTATTCTTTTGTGTAGTTCGTGTAACTATTCTTTTGTGATATTGTGGATCTTTTTAGACCACTACTCTGATGTACACTTCCTAGTGTAGTATTCATATCTTATTCCGCCTTTGTGATATGAATTGTCTGTGACTGATTTATGTTATGTTTATTTCTATATTTGTTTTCCGAAGGATTTATATAGCCACCGTGTAGTAGCTTTGAGTTTGTGTCGGTATGTCGGATTTCCTCTTGAAATAGAATGCATGTTATATTATCTGACATATCGGTGCTCGCGCAAAGAAATTACATGGATGGTCGCTCCTCAACAGCCTTATTCTCCATGCTAGTCGACAGCATTCACCGTAATGTTCTTGTCTAGCGTGGGTATAGAGGTGGGGCGTCACAGCTTCTCGGTCGATTGATTTGGGGAAAAGGAGAAAAGACGAGGCGGTTATGAATTAAAAAAAAATGGGGCATTGGAAATTAGTTCGGCCACCATTATTTTTTTCTCTCTGCGAATTCTTATTTTGAAAGAAGAAGCTCGATTTCATTTTAACAAAAAGGGTTGTGTACTTCAGAAAGCAAAGGGGACAAGATCGATATCTAGGGTGGCTTATTTTCAGAGGAGGTCGGCTGATGAAATAGGTCGGCTATGTCATTTGATGTAGGATATTTTAATTTAAAACGGTTAATTATTGCCTAGACGTTTCCATCTCGTACGGTCACACGGTAGCTCCAAAAATTACGAAATTTGAAATCCGGTAATAATTCAATATTACGGATCCAACGGAACTGGTTTCGTCGAAATCCGAGACTATGCCTTAGAATGCTATTTTTAAATGTCAATTTAAACGATGTGAATTTAAAATCGAACAATCCACTGTTAAATTCAATTTTAATTCATCTATCACTTCCAGTATTATCAATATAAATTTTATAAGCTGTTAAAATATTTCCAACACGCTTACAATTCCAGATTTAAATATTTTACCCGATATTCAATTACTATTTTAATAATTAATTAATTCAACAGGTCATTATATTTAAATTATGAATCCTTTCTATCATATAAAACCAAACTGTTCATATTACAATCAAATTAAAGTTCAAATTAAATATTTAAATCCAATTTAAATATTGCAAATTAATTGTTCAAAAAATCCGGGTCGTTACAATTGCAGATTGAAATGATATATATCCGTATCACTTGACCTAGGTTAGAAAATTATATACAGACCCCTTGGTATATTTTTAAATGATTTTTATTAAAATATGTATTTTTAAAAGTATGAATTTGATTTAAAAATATATATTTTATGGTTTTAAGAAAGTTAAATGCTAAGTTTTGAATTTGTGAATTTAAGTATGTAAATTTGAAGTAAATGTAATTTTTGACTTTAATATTTATTTTAAAAATGTAAGTAAATAATGGAAATTAGAATTAAAGTTTTGAAATGATATTTGAAGAAAAATGTTAAGTTTTGTTGAAATTTATAAGTTAAGAAATAGTGAAATTTTGACTTAACGAATGAAAATGAGTTTTAATTGGATATTTAATTATAAAATTTTGTTGTGACAAATCATATGTTAAGTTGATTTAAATGTGAAATTTTGAAGTCTAGACATATGATTTAAAAATTTAAAATAGAAAAGTTTTGAAGTTTAATATTTCCGAAGTTAAATAAAATCTGGAATTTTATTAATAGCATTTCTAAAATGCTGTAGTTTTATGACAGCACATTAAAATGCTGTTGTTTTGAATTTAAATATGTTTGAAGTAACTAAATATCTATTATGCCATTTTATATGTGCCGTTGTTCCTAAACTAAACTATTTCGGAAATTTTTAGCTACGATAGCACTTTACAAATGCTGTCGTTGCTATATTTTGACAATGTTTGAAATATTATAGATTTTAACACTGTTTGAGTTATATTTTAAAGCGTTAAGTGATTTAAATTTTGGAATTGATTATTTGTGAAATTTAAGAAGTTTGAGTATATATTTAATATTTAAATTCGAATTTTTAATGAATTTAAATTGAATTTGAATTTAAATAAGGTTTACTTGGTTATGTGTTAATTTGAATGAAATGAGATAAATGAATTTTTGAATGGAATTTGAAAATGAATTTTGTAATGATATTTGAAATAATAAATAAATTACATAATTGATTTTTAAAATGATATTTAAATTTGAATATTTGAAATTGAATTCAAATAATGATTTGATAATGAAGTTTTGAAAGGATATGATATTATGATGATTTAAATGGTTTGGAAATGATTTGATCTTTATTTTGAGAAAGAATAGGAATTGGAATGATATTTGATTTTGATAAATGAATATTTGAAGTTTATATTTGTATGAAAAGATATTTCAAAACTAAGTGATAATGAAGTTAAATTTGAGATATATGAAATTATAAATTTTAGATTTGAATTGTGGGATATTAAAGCATTGAAGTATATTAAAAATTTAATAGTTTATTTTGTGGATCAAATCTATATTTAAATTTGATAAAATTTGAAATGTTTTGTAAGGAAACTGAATTGAATTGACACTAATGGTTTGATTTGAATTAAATTGGAAATTTGAAATTTTGGTTTAATTAAATAAATTTGTAAAATGTAAAGAATTAAGAGAATGTTCCATGATTTCAAATGTATGATTTCAAGATGTTATGATTTTCAAAGTGTAATGATTTCAAGTATTTTGGTTTCGGAAAAGTTATATCTTTGAAAGTATAATAATTTTTGAAAGGTGAATATATGTTTGAAATGGAAATGATAAACTATTTTGATTTGAATATAGTTTTGAAATAAAAAAGAATTTGGTTTCGAAGTACAAACTATTTTGATTGAATAAATAGTTTTTAAATAAAAATGATTTTGGTTTCGAAGTATAAACTATTTTGATTGAATATATAGTTTTGAAATAAAAATGGTTTTGGTTTCGAAGTATAAACTATTTTGGAAGGAATATAGTTTTGAAATGAAATGATTTGATCTTTCTGAAGTATGAACTATTTTGAAATGACCACGGCGTTATAATAACGTTGGTTGTTAAAGAGACCGGGATCGGAAGTTGTCATACTCTCTGCCAATTTCAAAAACCACTTTAACAACAATGCACGCGGTGGAGATTCCAGAATGAAGTAGGATGGTGGCGTCGTTCTTGAGGTATATTACATGGACACAACTCCCGTGAGTTGGCATAAGATGGCTAAAACAGGAGCGATCTCGGGCCATAAGGGGTAGCTCCTCTGGTCGGACACATTCCTTCGATACTATACTCTTACTTGTGGTTGATTTGATGGCCATCCTTCGATTTTGATTGGAAGTGTGTTCTGAGGTGGGTGTATGTGGCTGCTGCATTACCACCAGCCCGTGTGCGTAATTGGTATATCTACTCTGGCATTGCCTTATGCGCTGTGTCACCTACCATGCCGAGCCTTTACTACGAGTTTGTTTTTCTTCCGTAGCCCGTGTGGTATCCTCTGATAGTCTCCCGATCTGGACATATCATGTTATTGGATGGACTACTGGGACTATTATGTGTGAAGGGTGATATGGGTAAGCCCGAAACGCTATTTTAAAGTAAGTTTATTTACTGTAGACATTATTATAATAGTGCAATATTACTATATAGTAAATAGTTCAACGGATCCTTAAAGGATGGGCGATCCTAAGCATCCTTTAAGTTACTGATGCATTTTGTTACTGTTCACTTGAGTTGATTTACAGTTCATAAGTATTTATGTCTCGACTCAAGTGTTTTGTTTTTTTACTTTACGCTCGAGCAAGATTGAGCGATTCAGTATTCAAGACTCACCTTCGGAGTTGGAGCTTTTCTTGAAGATCCAACCATATATTCTACTTTCACTATTTAGGGATTTCAGTGACTTATTCTGATTTGTACCAGATGTATCTTGTTACTCTTCTTCTGTATTTTGTTTAACTCTGATGTACCTTATTTTTATATAGCGGCTTCATGAACTACTACCCCTTTTACTTTCGCTGCAATATTATTTACTCTGTGTCGGTGATCTGTGACTATTTATTTATTATATATTCTAAAATGTACCAAATTTTATTTACGACGCAGTATTTTGAGCAATTCAAGTATGACATGTGCGGATGCGAATAGTTGAAAATATCGGGTTGTTACATTTGGTATCAGAGCTGTAACGACCCGCTATTTTGGACCATTCAAATCGACAATAAAACCATACATATCCGACTTGAATAATTCAAAATACGGATTTGTTAATTAAAATTTGGCAAAACTTAAAATATACAGTAAAAAAATCAATCACATATCACAGAGTGATATAATGCAGCGGAATAGATAAAGAATAGTAGTTCATGAAGCTACTATATACATAAGATTTAGAAAAATACAACCGAATAGTTCAAATGCAGTGAAGTCTCCCATGCAACAGATGACTTCTCTGAACCAATCAACTGGAAAGGCTGGAATCTGAATCGATAGTTGGATTTCCAAATGAAGCTCCGAACTCCAAAGGTGAGTCTCAAATGCTGTATCACTCAGTCTGACCTGAGCGTAAAGCAAAACACAAAACACTCGAGTCAGGATTAACGTTCTTATATCACTAAATCCAACTCAAGTGAAATATCAACTGAGATACAAATAACTTAAAGGATGTTTGGGATAACCATCCTCTAAGGGTCCATGGAATTTTCTACAAGGTAGAAATATACACCATAACACCGTGGTCATTTCAGCTTAATTTATACTTCAAAACCAAATCTCATTTTCACTTCAAATATTTCTATATTTCCCAAAATAGTATTTATATATATTAAATAATTTATACAGTAAAGTATTTTCAATTTCCTCAACTTAACAAATCGTTCCAACATCAACCCGACCTTCCCATTCAAATTAAATTCAATCTCAATTTATCAATTTAAATTCAACTCAATTTCTAAAATAACCACTTAAATTTTATCGATCTCAAATTCGGATTTATATTCACAGATACCCCTTTATATTTCCATATATTTCAAAACTTTAAGTATTCAACGTTTCATCTAAATTTTCATTCAATTTAGTTTTCTAAATAATAAATTCGAATTTAGTTCAACCTAAATTTTCATTTTAATTCAATTTAGTTGCTAAATAACAAATTCAACTATGTTGTTTCAAATACAGATCTGAATCTCAACATAAACAATTTAAATTCCAATATAGTTCAAGGCTTTAATATTTAAATGTTCTATATAACAGTTTCATATAGATCTCGATTTAACCTCATTATTATTTAGTCTTTAAATACTCCCTTATTAGATTCAATATGATTTAAGTAACCTTAAATTACATTTTACTCAATATTTTCTTTAATTTATTTAAACGTGAAATATTCATTAAATCATTTAAATCAAAAATCCAGTTATAAAATCATACCTTTTAAATTTCGTATTCAAAATTTTCAAATCGATTTAGTTAAATAAATCCTTATTTAAATACCATTTTAATAAACCCAAATTTATCTCCCAATCTTAATTATTCAATTTGTTACAAGAGAATCTATTTGAAATATAGATTTACATAAATACTTAACCATATTATATGTATAAAATCAATCTAATTTAAATCAAATATTACTACTAAATCTATATATACAATTTTCATTTATGTAATATCTTAAGAATCAAATTTATTAAACCATATATTTCTTTCCAAAATTATAGAAATTATTTTCAAAATATTTATATGGACCAACGGTGTCTGTATATATTTCCTATCATATAGTCAAGTGCTATGGATATTTATCATTTCAATCCGTATACTAAATATATACGGGTGGATATCATTTCAACCCGAAATCCCAAATTCAATTAAACGAAAATCGCTTGGGTTTATCATTTCAACCCATAACGATTTTCTCCTATTCTAAAGTCTGTTCGGGTATGTATCATTTCAACCCATAGTGATTTCTAAACTACAGGGAACTTGCAGAGTGACAACAGAAAATACAATAAAATAACAGGCATATATCATCAATAACAATATAATATAAACAACAGGATATGGTGTCATATCCCACAGGTGAACAGTTACAGATAATAGCATATATAACAAATTTAAATAACTACAGCAGCATATTTCAATTGTCGTTTCAATTGAAATCAAGTTTAATAAATAAAAGAATGTTAATCGTGAGTGATTGCTCACCTTTCGAGGCAAGAGAATATAGAAGGAGACAGAGATACGCACACTGATACAGACACTGAAATTAAATTTCAAATCCAAGCAAAGCAAAATCGGCACGAATTCAACGATCAATGCTGATTGGCTTGAATTGATGAAACAGATCAGATCAGAACTGGAACGACGAAGATAAATTGTATAAGCGAACTTTTATAACCACCTATAAATATATATACACATATGAAATTTATATTCTAAGTTCAAACATCACAAATTTAATTTACATGTTTTTCAAACATATAAATAAATAAATAAATCAAGCTTATATTTTTTTTTAAAAAAATCAACACACACTTAAAATAATATATATATATATATATATATATATACTAACACCTTTATACTAAACTTATATAGCTAGTATATATATATATATTCTCAAACAGATAAAATAAATGTTTAAATATGAATACCTAAAAGAAAACTTTTTTATATATAACTATTTCTATATATATATATTAAATGTTATATATATAAATTTAAATCCATCCATATTTTTAATTCGATAACATATTATATTCAACCTGTGTAAATTTCCAAATTATATATGTGTATTAAAATAATTTATAAAGTAGAGTATTTATAAAATCATCTTAAATCCAAAATAGTATAAATATAATACCGTAAGAAAATATATACAATCATCAACCAAACAAGTCAGTACCACATAGAAACCCATATGGTAACAAACCACAATAATACACATATATTAAAGTATTTTATATAGTCTGTAACAAAACAAATATATGACTTACATAAGCGAATAACCATATTATAGGAAACTTGATATCAACAAATAGAAGCTGACCCATATTAAAATATAAAACGCAAAATATGTATATATATTCTTATTAAAAATGAAAGATACTTATTTTATAGTATGTTCCCTTCAAAATGTCGCATACATAATTCAAAATATTAACATGACTTATAAGCTGTGAGGAAGATCAAATAGAAACTATATATAAATATACACTGTCATGTTATGAAAATAAACTTTTGAAAAAAAATTTCAATACTTATATAAATAGTATGTATATCACAACTAAAAAAACAAAAAAAAACAAAAAACATATAATTACGAATATAAATCAAAACATATATGTGCTTACACGCCCATACCTCACTAATCAAACAGAAGCAACCGAAAGGCGAGGTGATGGGTTTCATTTGATGAGGAGGTTTGGAAGAAAGGTGAAGTGGCGGTTGCTAATAATGGTGACAGCCGCATGCTTCAGTTTGCTTTTTTTCTCAAAGAAAAGTAGGGAGGGGAATGAACAGATCTAGAGAAAAGAGAAGTGAAAGCGAAAATAAATAGGGATGAACCGCATGTTTTCAGGCAAATATAACAGAAGAAGATGAATAGGCAAACCAAATTTTAAGTGAATAAAATAAATAAAAGTGATTGTAACGGTCAACCCTTGATTTGGTGAAAATAATCGTAGCAATTAATAAAAGAAATAAATAGCAAGGTCACGTTGCTTTGATTCAGCTGACCCATAAAAGCAAATTATTAAAAATTTAAACGGTAGGAAACGTAAAAAAACGTACCACCATAAAATGAAATTGATAACGTCTGTGCATTGATTCTGCAATATTTATTAAAGCAACTGATTGATGTATGTTTAAATTTGAACGGCAATAAATCAACTTGCTTTGAAATGGAAAGGAAATTAAACTAGCGTTGATTTTAATGAGCAGTTATAGGCAAGAAATAAGATAATGAAAAAAAGGCCACAATTTTGATTGAGCAATGATTTTTCTTGTTATACACGGCTACTAGATTTTTAACAAATTTTAAGAAAATGGGTTTCGAAATTAAAGCAGAAGAAACGGTCAGCTAAGATTAGATTTTGGAATAAGATTTTTAAACAATATTGAATGCGTTTAAAATTTAAAGCCCGCGTTGATGGGAACAATGGCAAGAAATTAAAAAGGTGAACAGTTATAAAATTTGTAAATAACATTCCTATTAAATCAAGAGAGTAAAAGGAAAGTGAATAAAATTAGAATGCATACAACACACGCAACGATTTTTGTCCAAAAAAATGAAAATAACGGATTTAAATTTTATACGTTTTCTTGTATGTATATATACATTATTTATTCCATCAAATTACGCGCCTTTTAAACGCGAAATTAAACAGTTTATTTATAGACAAAGTTTTGGAAATTTATTACTTATATAAAAATATGATTTGTTTACACGTTTACTAAGAAACTTATTTCAAAAATGTATATAAGTAAAATATTAAATATTAAATTTTAAAAGTATAAAATCAATTTTTTTTAAAGAACAAAAGGTGAAATAAACGTTGTTATGAATATATTAAATTAAACCAAAAGATTAAAAATTAAAAATTTAAAGATTTATAACTTCAAAAAAAAATGTTAAGTTTCAACCAAAATAAGAATTTTAGAATTTTCACACTAATAAAAATCTTAGGTGATTATTTATAATTAAATTTAGACAATCAAATTTTCGAAAAATAGAACCCCAGAGTTATAAATAAAGGATAAAATATTGTTAAAATTTGGGCTGTTACAAGAGCTTTGGTAGCTCTAGGCAAAACTCAATATATAGGGTAAATGTACTTACAGAATCACTTTCATTCGAGTTTAATTCTCTTCCATTTTGACTCGATTCCTTTGAATTTTGGAACGTTCCTTGTGGTTCCAAAATCCATTCGTGTCCCTCACTATTTATCTTCTTTTGATTCTGGAGTATCCCATAACTCCACTTCAAAAGATCTTTATAATGAGTCGGCGGTCTCGCCAACCTCAAATTTATTTGTAAAAAACTCCTTTACAACAGCATCGATTCACCCGAGATTTTACATCCTTGGTTTAGATGCCAGTATCTCTTATAATTTCGAACTCTATATCTTGAGATCGAATGTTGATTTACCCAAGAAATCCACATCGGTCTTATTCTTTAAGTCACGGTTGACCCGGTTAAGATTTCCCGTGATTTATATAAGCTTATCCATGTCCCTATACTATTATTTAATCATCTCATCTTTGTTTCCAACTTATCTTCAAAACATTTTGAACTGTACTTGTAAATCTGTATTTAATGTTTGTTTTATATTGTATTGTTTGAGTTGTTGATGTTGATTTGGGTTTCTGATCGATTCGTCTGATCAACGCTATCGATAAGATTTCCAAAACACTTGAATAGAACAAACTGACACAGTATGTTGTTTTTCAAATTTAGTAATGAAATAAATTTTGTAACTATATTACAAATCTTTTTTCTGGATTTTATTGAATTGGTTGTTAAGAAATAATAATTGATTTTATGTATCATTATCTCTTGTTTCATATATAAATAATTGAACTATAAACATGGTTATAAATTTATTTGGAAATTTAAAATGAATTTAAAACAAGAATTTGAGAATTTGATTTCCGCTGGATTTCAAACTTTGTGTTTAAAGTTTTAAAGAATATATTATTTAAAGTATTTTCGAATAGAAATTTATTTCCAAAGAATTTTAAATTTAAATTTAGTGCTCTTCTCTTTGTCGCTGGAAAATAATTTCGGTGATGACTGCAGCATCATCGACATTCATTTTCGAGTTTCGACGTGAAGAGAGCATTCTGCAGTATTGCTACATTTTTTTTTTGGAAAATTTAATTTATTTGAATTTCTAAAATAAGACTAGATTTATAACATATGTTGATATATGATTTAAATTTGAATGGATATATAATGTATATGTGCATTTATTTATCTCTAAATAGTTCGGAATTTATCGAAAATTTAATTCCTAAATTTTATCTTGAAAGCTAATTTCAAGTATAATTTCAAGATTTGGATAAATATTCAAGCTTGAAATGAATGAATTAGAAAGTTTTATTTGTATGATACACAATTTCATTCCAATATAACTTAGCTTAATTTTCAGAAGTTGAATATGTAATAAGATAATATGAAATATAAAAAGATTTTATAAATAAAATTTGAGTGGTTATAATAAATGTTATACACTTAAATTTTAGTTATAAAAAGATTTACAGAGTTAAATAAAGAAAAAGGGCAATGGAATAATTTACAATATAAAATGATGTTAAGGAACTAAGAATAAATTTAAGGCATTTATAATAAGTGTATATATATTTAACATAAGTGATAAAATATATTAAGAGGAATAAATTTAAATTTTTAATTAGGAATAAAGAAGAATTAAATTTTGTTAAGTACATTTTGAGTATAATAAATGATTTTTTTCAAATCCATGATTTTCGAAATTGTTAATTTTAGATAATTGGATGATAAGATAATGAAATTAGAGATGGTTAAGATTTATTTAACTTATGCAAAATTTATTTTCTATTTAAGTTGAAATTTCCAGAGTTTCAAATTTATTATCTTATTTTGTTTTTCAAACTTTCTTTTGGTTGTCCTTATTTTCCTTATCTTGCTACAGAATGGGGAGACTATTGCTTATACCAGTCTGTTTAGAAATCTTTCTATAATCTTTGGTATCATCTTAAATCTGAGCATTGCTTGCCATCTACAGACCGCCGGTTAATCGGAAAGGGTGTATCAGATTCTAGAAGATCTTTCTCGTGCTTGTGTTCTTGATTCTGGAGGATGTTGGGAAGATCATCTCCACCTTGTTACACTTACCTATAACAATAGTTATCAGGTATAATTTCAATTTTCTTGTCATCTTGGCTTAATCCTATTTTATTCTATCTTTTTTTGTGCTTTCCCGTACCTCACTCTTTTGGGGGTGAAAAGTTTTATGTGGGGGAGAGTGTAACAATCCTGTATTTTTTGATTATTTTAATTGTATACTTTAATTATTGAATTCCTGATTTAAAAACTTTATTTTATTTATGGATAAAACTTTATTTTATTTATTAAAATGAATAATTTTGTTATTTTAAATATTAGTTTTGATTTGTATGTGAATTATAATTTCCAACCTGAATATATTGAATATTTTACAAAAAAAGGAATTTTGGTCAAAATGGTCAAATTTTGATTTTAAATATAAAATTTAAATATTTGAATTTTTAAATTTTATCTTCTTTATGAAAATAAATTAAATTTCAAGAATACTACTTTTCGTTTCGTTGAAATCCGATTTATATTGTGAAAGTTATGCTTTTTATAATATTGTGTGTAAATTGTTTTATTTAACAAATTGTTTATTTCAATTTATATAAATAAATTTTTTATTTATCAAAACATGTTCTAATATGTGTAATATGGTGTGTTATGTATTTATTTCCTTTTTAAAATATTTTTATAGTGATATTAAAAAATTTCTAAAGCTTATTGTATTTTATTTACTATTTTTAAATGTTAGTTTCAATATATTAGCTATTTCTTAATTATTTTCTATTTTTCCTTGAATTTTATTGTCATTTTCTTTTATGTTTTATTTTTTTCAGTTTTTATTTTTATTTTACTGAAATTTATTTAACTATTTCTAATTTAAAAGAAATAGAAAACAAAGAGACATAAACCTTTTCATTTTCCATTTTACTTTTCATCTACTTGTCTCTTCATTTGCTTGCCCTTTCACTTCCTAGCTTTTGGCCATTCCCTCCTTATCTCCTGCCATGTATTTCCCATCTCAATTCACGTGAGAAACTTTCACACATCTAAAAAACAATCATGGCCACTTCATCCAAAGAATTTTTTTTGTTTATGGCTTCCTTATCTCACTTTCTCTCCTTTTTTTCAATGATTTTGCTTGATCTCTTCACATGGTTGCTCGGCCTAGCCTCTACCACCACCACCATCCTCTCCACCATCATCTATAGCAGCTCTTACCCCCTCTCCTCTGACCATGTCAAGTCGGCCATCCAATTGAAGCAATCACCACAAAATCAATGCAAAACTTCACCAATCAATGCCTAGCCGAACCATATCATCACCTACCCTTCCATTGTCACTTTGGCCACCCCCTTAGCCACCACCACCAGCCACTCCATCATCTCTAGCCATTGCTCCATACATGTCCAGACTTGTACAAGCATGAGCTGAGCCTCTATGTGACTAAGCCGAGCCAAAATATTGCACCAAAACTTCTTATCTTGTCTTGCCTTTGACCTTCCTCTTATTTAGCCTTTGCCTTCCACTTTCATGCTCTTAACCTTGCATCTAGTTCTTGGCCAAGCCATGTTGACACCTAGGCCGAGCCTAGTATGCTGTGATCAAGCCCAATTGATCTTGTGTCAAGCCATGGTGTCATGGTCAAACAAAGTTTGATGAAAGCTAGGTGATGTTCTTTGTTAATTCAAAATTCCAATTGTTTCAATATATTTTGTATTGAATTCATATGTTCATTTTATCTTCTTTATTTATTGTATACAAGATCATCATCTAGGCTCCCATTTATTCAAATAAAAAGTCGTGTTTTATCGTGCTTGTCGTGCCTTTGGAATCGTTTTGTGTGTCGTAGTGGTCTTCAGCTTGAAAAGGCGAGTCTTTCTCACTCCGACATTTCTACTTATGAAATAGTAAATGCATGACAAGTGTTTAGTAATTAAAATATTATGCAAGTTAATGAGATTATATGATATATTATTCCATGTCATTACCACGTTAACTCTGATAATTATCACTGACATCTGGTATTTGACATTATATTATGATATTGACATTGTTTATGTTGTATATTTATATGTTCACACTGCAAGTTCCCTGTTAGAACAGAATCACTATGGGTTGAAATGATACATACCCGAACGGACATTAGAATAGGGAAAAATCAATATGGGCTGAAATGATAGGCCTGAGCGGTTTTTATTTATTTTTGTTTACTTGGGATTGCGGGTTTGAAATGATAGAACCCGGGTTTTCTTTTTAAATTGCGGATTGAAATGATATATATCCATGTCACTTGACCTAGGTTGAAAAATTATATACAGACCCCATGGTATATTTTTAAATGATTTTTATTAAAATATGTATTTTTAAAACTATGAATTTGATTTAAAAATATATATTTTATGCTTTTAAGAAAGTTAAATGCTAAGTTTTGAATTTGCGAATTTAAGTATGTAAATTTGCGTAAATGTGATTTTGACTTTAAATTTTATTTTAAAATGTAAGTAAATAATGGAAATTAAAATTAAAGTTTTGAAATGATATTTGAAGAAAAATGTTAAGTTTTGTTGAAATTTATAAGTTAAGAAACAGTGAAATTTTGACTTAACGAATGAAAGTGAGTTTTAATTGGATATTTAATTATAAAATTTTGTTGTGATAAATCATATGTCAAATTGATTTAAATGTGAAATTTTGAAGTCTAGAAATATGATTTAGAAATTTAAAATAGAATTTTTTTGAAATTTAATGTTTTTGAAGTTATAATAAAATCTAGAATTTTATTAATAGCATTTCTAAAATGCTGTAGTTTTATGATAGCACATTGAAATGCTGTTGTTTTGAATTTAACTATGTTTGAAGTAACTAAATATCTATTATGGTTTTTTATAAGTGTCGTTGTTCCTAAACTAAACTATTTTGGAAACTTTAAGCTACGATAGCACTTTATAAATGCTGTCGTTGCTATATTTTGACAATGTTTGAAATATTATAGATTTTAACACTGTTTGTGTTATATTTTAAAGTGTTAAATGATTTAACTTTTGGAATTGATTATTTATGAAATTTAAGAAATTTGAATATATATATTTAATATTTAGATTTTAATTTTTAAGGAATTTAAATTGAATTTGAATTTAATAAGGTTTACTTGGTTATGTGTTAATTTGAATGAAATGAGATAAATGAATTTTTGAATGGAATTTTGAAATGTATTTTGTAATGATATTTGAAATAATAAATAAATGACATAATTGATTTTTAAAATGATATTTAAATTTGAATATTTGAAATTGAATTCAAATAATGATTTGATAATGAGGTTTTGAAAGGATATGATATTTTGATGATTTAAATGGTGTGGAAATGATTTGATCTTTATTTTGAGAAAGAATATGAATTTGGAATGATATTTGATTTTTATAAATGAATATTTGAAGTTTATATTTGTATGAAAAGATATTTCAAAATTAAGTAATAATGAAGTTAAATTTGAGATATATGAAATTATAAAATTTAGTTTTGAAATGTGGGATATTAAAGCTTTGAAATGTATTAAAAATTTAATAGTTTATATTGTGGATCAAATCTATATTTAAATTTGATAAGATTTGAAATGTTTTGTAAGGAAACTGAATTGAATTGAAACTGATGGTTTGATTTGAATTAAATTGCAAATTTGAAATTTTGGTTTAATTGAATGTAAATGTAAAGAATTAAGAGAATGTTCCATGATTTCAAATGTCTGATTTCAAAATGTTATGATTTTCAAAGTGTAATGATTTCAAGTATTTTTGTTTCGGAAAAGTTATAACTTTGAAAGTATTATAAATTTTGAAAGGTGAATATATGTTTGAAATGGAAACGATAAACTATTTTGATTTGAATATAGTTTTGAAATAAAAATGATTTTGGTTTCGAAGTATAAAGTACTTTGATTTTAATATAGTTTTGAAATGAAAATGATTTTGGTTTCGAAGTATAAAATATTTTGTTTGAATAAATAGTTTTGAAATAAAAATGATTTTGGTTTCGAAGTATAAACTATTTTGATTGAATAAATAGTTTTGAAATAAAAATGGTTTTGGTTTCGAAGTATAATGTAACAGATGCGATTTAATCGGGATCCAAAGGCCGACATTCTTACTTCCGCTGTTTCAAATGCCGCATAATCAAATGCCACAAATCGAACTGTTATGGTTAAAGAAGAAGAGGTAGAAGAAACAGATAGAAGAAGACAGGAAGAAAGAAAGAAGAAACAACAGAAAACAGTATCAGAATCTCACATATCGCAGCGGAACAACATATAATAGATAAATGAATAATCTTAAATCAAAGAACTATATCTATTATTACATTACATTATCATCGGAGTGTACAACAACAATATACATCACAACTGGACAATGGACAGTTATACAAACATGTCCCTACGAGTGAATTTACAGCGGAAAGATAATATCATATACAAGTAATACGTCTCGCCATCCAACTCGCCTCCTGAGCTCCAAAGCACTTCTGAATCCAGAATGACCTGATAACCAGACTCTAGGCTGCCCGTGTGGAAAATTATGGGCACCAAGATTTTAGGAAGTGAACAATAAACTCTAGGTCAGTCATGGGACTGGTGAGAGAACTAAAACAGTTATTTATCTTTAAAACAACAATAAGGGAAGTGAAAAATATCCGCAATGCTTTTAGAAAATGAAACTACATAAGGCCTCCCCGCACACGCACACAATGTAAACGTAGAATTGGAAGAGATTTCTCCTTATGATAGTCAAAGATGCTTGCTACGCAAAACAAATCGTTTTTTATATTATTATTGGTGCATAGTGTAGAAAAGCATTTCGAAAATAGAATATTAATCTTAGCCAGTGTAGACATTTCGATCTATGCCTACTATAGCTACCATCTAAACAGTGGTGACCACCATAAGTAAATGGCAGGTTATACAACTAAAACCGTACTGGGTTCATATTGGGAATTGGATTTCCAACAAATGGTCAGGCGAAGGAACTTCCTACTGCCACATGGGATCGCCTTTGGAGGGACGTCCCGAGAACCCAACCGGATCTCTGCCAACACAAGGCCGGGTTACCTCTGTAACTAGGTAACTAGTACTCAAGTATGCCACTCCCCGGTCCTTTGGGACCTTTATCCGAGGGCCCTCTATCACCAAGCAACAACCACACAGAAAATGAGATTGGAGCAACCACATAGGTTAAGCATCAGGGCTCCATACCTGACACCACCCTTTTCCAGAAGGAAATGACATACCCTAAAGGGCGCGACCCTCATAACCTTGTCGCATATTCCTGTTTCGACCATTTCCGAGGTGTGAGGTCTGATGAAGTCTCGTCCACAAAGCTATGCTTTTTCACAAAGCCACGCTTTGATCAACAAATGATCAATAAATAATCATCACACAGCAACACTCAGCATGCCACACTACCAAATTGGGAATATATCGCTGATAACCTTCAACTACAAAACCTCTGAGCTCGTACGTCTCAGATAAGGGTGTTAAGCTAAGAGAATAAATTCTCCGCCACCAACAGAAATGTATTTGAAAGAAATCTGCTTTATATCTCAAAATGTAATGTTAGACATGTAACCATACAAGTCTATTCCGGGTTCGAACAGAACCGAAGGAACTTCCAAAGAAGCCCTTGCAATTTGGGTATTCACAATCCCAATCGAATTTCCCATCACAAAGGAAATCTCCATACTGTAGCTAACGGTGCAGGGACAATCGATAGGTCATCCTATCATTTTCACAAATACCCGGTCTTCAACACCGGTCTTCAATGTTATCCATTACGTCGTATCACTATTCGGAATGGGTAGTCCGAATAACGAGCGCAATAATTTAAAAATAAGTATAGCATTCAATTTCAACCAATTCACAACAAATAGCCACTCAAGGGTCAATATTGATAGTCGGTTATTTAACTATCAATCAATATTCACAACATAACCTGATTTCAAATAATTTCCCAAATTATTTATTTTCAAAAATATCTCTATAAGACATAATTTCCACACTTCAACAATTTGAAAACAAATTTCAAATCAAATTTCACCTTTACAACTTTCATTTCAAAATGGTTCACTTAAACCAATCAAATAAATCCTTACCGATTTATTAAATTTACGTTCCAAATCCGTAAATTTATTTCCACACTTTTAAAAATAAATCAATCTTTATTTTTAAAAAAGTTTCCCTTATAAATTTCCAATGTGAATTTACATTTCCAAATATTGACCTTTTATACGATTTTTCAAATTGATTTCAATTATTCCATTTCAATTTATCTTTAAAAGATATAATCTCAAAACATTCACTTCATATTGGAAAACATTTCCATACTTATTTAATAATAAGTAATTCACCAATCTATTTATTTTCAATATTTGGAAAATATTCAATATACATAAATCACAATTAAGTATATATTTTATTCTTTAAGGAAAACATCCTCTAAAACACATTTGTTTGATTCAAAACGAATGTTGTGTAAAACATCGTTACGACAACCCAAAATCACTAGTATAGAGATTCGAAATTAAGATAGATATATAAACCCCAATACTATACAAAACTTTTACTATAACAACAATGTTATAGTCCACCATTTCCTTCTATTTCTCGAAAACGTCTATTTCAACAATGAATATTGAAATCTATGGTTTCGATATTTAATACATTTTAAAACATTTTTGAATCATTTTAATTCTATTTAAAATATCACTTTTCCAAAATATTTCTTTATTATATTATTCCCCGTCCAAAATCGTGAATATACTTCGTTAACCAAATTCAATTTCTACATATTTTATTTAAAGGATTATCCACTGTCCCAAAATCGTGGATTTATCTCCTTTAACAAGCTATAAAAATTAAACTTATCAAAATAAGTCGATTTCGGATTTATAAAACAACGTTTATAAATTCCATTTATACTTTATAACAACTTTAACTCATAAAATCACTTTATTAACAAATTCTATCCATATCCCATTTACACGCCAAAATCCAATTTATAAGTTAATTACTTATAAATCTTTTATTTTAAAAAATTTATTTATTTTATAACTTCACAATTTATAAATCTATAGATTTCATCCACTTATGAAATCCATTTATACTTCATTTTTAACACTTATAAAAACTCGTCTTATAATTCCAATATTTTAATTTATAAATATCAATTTTATAAATCTTTCATATATATCATTTATAATAATTCAAAAATCCCAATTTAAACCATTTTATAAATTAATTAACTACTTATTTCAAAAATCACATTTCGGTTATATTTCACTAAAATGATAATTTTATAACATAAACATTTCAACGTTTATCTATTTAAATGAATCAATTCAAAATTAAATTTTATTGTGAATTCTCAACTTAAATTTTCAGAAATCAAATTTTATTTATTTTCGGCACCTAACGATGCCAAAAATATACTCAGCTAAAATTTAACCTTTAATGATTTCAATCACAAAGATAATCATGCAGATTATAAATAGATCAACACACAACATTGAAACCAATTCAATCATTTGAGGAATCCAGTTGGATCCCTCCAACCTGTTTTCCTACATCCAAAGATGTTAGCACAATACCAATTCCGCTTCGAGACGGAATATCGCGGTATATCGGATTTATAAAATACATTCTGCTATTATGCGGCGCAATAAGGTCTCATCCGCTATATAATGCGGGAAATCAACTCCAAATACATATATAATACCAATTCCATATCAAGATGGAATTATCGCGGTATAGGGTCTATTTCAAAACAGTAGATAATAACTATCATCCAATCACACAATCAAGCAATTTTAAATCTAACCATTTAAAATTTAAATCGAAACAATTCGATTGAGTGAGAAGTTCTCACCTTGATTTTTCGATAATAGTTGTAGCGTTTTGTTTCGAATAAAATTAAACGTGCGTTTAATTTTACCCGAAATTTTCTCTAGCTCCAAACGACTCCAAACCAGCTCCATAGCATAGTGTTCGCCAAAACGAAGCCAACACAACTTGTTTCGTAAATTTTTGACCTCATATCAAAAAGTTATGTTATTACAAAGTTTAACGAATTATAAATATAAACAATTTCATTTTTTTTCTTTTTTTAAACCTTGCAACATCTGGCCGTTCATCACCAACAACAAATCACGGCCATAAATTTGCTTTCTTCCCCAGGTCGTAACCGTGCACACAAGAACCTATCTCGGTCGTGTTTCATCCAATCATCGGGCCCACTTGGACCATCTTCACGTCGATCAAACGGTGCCGTTCAATTCACCATGACGAGCTCCTCCTACACCTTGAGTATAGGAAAACTCGTCCTCCCACTATTCTCGAAATACGTGAACGAACGACGGCCGTTCATATCCATTTTGCCGTTGATTCTTGGCTTCGTTTTCGATCTCCACCGTTGGATCAGTGGTTCGTGCTGTGCTCTACAACTTTCAATTAGGAAGTTTCTTGAAATAATTGGTCGATTTGAAGAAATTGAGGAGGGAAGAAACGAAATTTTCGCCCATTCATTTTAATGGCGGCGGCTGAAGAGTTAGGTTTAGGGTTTTGCAAATGTGAGTAAGTTGAGTCCTTTTATAGAAAATTCTCAAATTACTATTCACTCGAAATTTTCCAAACTCCAAACGAAGCATGTCGGCTGGCGTTTCTAGGGTTTATCCTGTATTCCGAACACAATGGAATAGGTTTCGAGAACCAATTCGATCATCTGTGCGAGTTAAGGCAATAAACGATCAAATTTAAATTAAATCGATTAAACCAATTTCTATGCGTTTTGGCTTGCCCCGGACAAACCGTAAATCCGATTGATACGAAATTAGAAACCTTACAATAATATAATATTACAGATCCGATGAAACTGGTTTCGTCGAAATCCGAGACTGTTTGAAAAATGGCTATTTTCACTAGTCGATTAAATATTAAAATATTCAATTTTCACAAATTAACTTTTAATTCAATTTTAAAAGTTCACACACATTTTTCTAACTCCAATATGATTTAATATAACTTTATAAATCATTTTTAATCACATTAAACCCAAATTCCAAAAAAATTCTGAAATTTCAAATATTAAATTATCGATTTAATTATCCTATTAAATCTAAATATTCGAAAAATAAATTATTCAACTTATAAATTTTACTTGTTGATATTTAAAAATCAATTAAATATATTACTTTCAAATGACAGAAATTCTGGGTCGTTACAATAATCTATTTTGAATGGAATATAGTTTTGAAACGAATGATTTGATCGTTTTGAAGTATAAACTATTTTGAAATGACCACGGCGTTATAATAACGATTGGTTGTTAAGGAGACCGGGATCGGAAGTTGTCATACTCTATGTGTAACAACCCTAGATTTTTGACTATAAATTTCTTTAGTTTATTTTAAATTTGTTTTATTTGTTAAATTTCATCTCTAAATATTTTTAAGATGATAATAGAATTTTTCCAAAATTTACTGTATTTATTTCCTATTTTTAAGGGCTGTTTTCCTATTTTCTGCTATTTTCTTAATAAAAAATTATATTTAAATTAAATTTTAAATATTTATTTTGTGAATGTACTTTTATTTATTTTATTATTTATGTTTAAAAATATTTTAAAAGCTCATATGAATTTTCTAAAATTTATTTCATTTAATTTCAAATTTTCTAGTCTAGTTCACCATTTTTAGCTATTTTCCTTAATTTAACTTTATATAATTGATAAATATTATATATATTTTTATATTTTGAAAAAATTCGAAATTTATCTGGTATTATTATTAGTATCAGAAAATAAAGTTATATAAATAAAATAAAGAAATATGAAGAGTTTTTGACTTTTGAATTGCCTTTTGCCTTTTTGGATTCCACCTCTTCATTTCCACACAACTCTTCATTTCTTTTGCCATAACTCTCCACATCTTCAGCCAACCACTTCATTTTTCATTTCATGTAACTTTTTCCTCCTTTCTGAACAAAAAAAATTTCGGCCTCCTCTTGCTTGAGAAGTTTGGTAAAATTCTATTTCCTTTCTTCTTCTTTTTTCACTTATGTTGATTTTTCTAGTTTGATTTTGCACTTGCTTCACCTCATGTAGGTTCGACCATGCCACCTTGCTGCCAAGCCGCCTCCACCACCTGATGACACACCACCAGCACCTCCTCCTCACCAGCCAACCAAGCCATGAACCCCCTTGGTGATGAATATCCACAAAAGTTTCAAAACACCCTTCATACCAGCCAAACAGAGCACCACTCGCATTCCATCACCTCACCACCCCCTAGCAGCCACCTACCATAGCACCTCCAATACCCACGGCCACACCACCACAGTGGACCCCACTCCTCTGGCCATGACACCTAGGGCCTTGGCCGAGCCCAATTCATGGCCCAAAACCGATGTGTATGCATGATTTTGTGTTCTTGCCTTCACCCACCTTTACACCATCATTCCAACATGTAGGACGAACCCATACTCACCCAAACCATACCCAAACATCTGCAATTATGTTGTATTTCCCCTTATGGCTGAGCCTAGTAAAGGTTAAAAGCAAGTGCAAGCATTTATATTTGATTCCGTGCAGTCCATTCTAGTGTAGTTTTGATTGTAGTTGATTTGAAACTTATCGATGTTATATCGTTTTTGTTTGATATGTATCCAAGGAATTTGTAACTTCACTCCTCCATTCGAATCTGTGTCGTGCTTTTGTGTTTGTGTAGATCCCGTATGTGCAATTCGTCGTAGGTCATCAGCTCAAACCAGTGAGTTATTCTCACCAAACAGTTTTATACTTATATGAATAGTAAATCGATCGCTTGAGAATATGTAAACTGCACCACCATATTTTATTTGCTATGTCACTATTATATGATGATCACACATGATTAAGCACCTGTTATATCATATGTTACTGTTATATTATTGTTGTTTGTTATTTTATCAGTTAATCACACTGCAAGTTCCCTTTAGATTAGAATCACTATGGGTTGAAATGATACATACCTGAACGGAATTTAGAATAAGGGAAAATCGTTATGGGCTGAAATGATAGGCCTGAATGATTTTCAATTAATTTCATTTACTTGGGACTGCTGGTTCGAAATGATAAAACCCGGATTTTCTTTGTAAATTACAGGTTGAAATGATATATTACCCGTATCACTTTTCCTAGTGTAGAAAATTATATACTGACCCGTATTTTAATATATGCTTTCTAAAAAATTTAAAATTATTTTAGAAATGTAAATATTAAAATATTTTGATTTAAATCTAATTAAAAATTATTTTTGTAAAATATTATTGATTTTTTGAATAATTATAAGTGAAACAAATTAATGAAAAAGTTAGAAAATTTTGAATGTAAGTTATTTTGGAAAATTTGATTTAATTATAATTGGAAATTAAGTTAAATATGAAATCATGATAAATTTATGATAATTTGAATTTAAATGAATTTAAAGTGATTTTATATCATATTAATGATTTTTAATAAAGTTGAAATGTGAAATGAATGAATATTTAAGTTGAAATTTTGATGTATAACTAAAATTGGAAATTCATGGAATTGACTTAAAAGTGAATTTTTAGTTAAGTTAATAAAAATAAAACTAAGTTATATTTGAGAAACTGAACTTAAGTGTTAGGTTGAAATTTAATGTAAGGAATTTAAAATTGAACATTGCAATTTAATAAGTGAATTAGTGTTAAATATGAATTTTTAAATGGAAATTTAACTTTATGATATCATGAAATTAAGGAAAATTACATGGTGTTTATAAAAGTAAAAGTGAGTGATTTTATAAGTTAAAAGTGATTTAAAGAAAAATATAATTGTTGTGAAATTATATTGAAAATTTGAAGTTAATTAACTGCATTTTTGAAATGCTATTATTTATAATGATAATACAGCATTTGTAAATGTTGTAGTTGATAAGTGAACCAAATAGCTAAATTGAATTAATGGCTATTATAGCATCTTATAAATGCTATAATTTTGGATTAAACTAAATTTCCTTTGAAACTAATGTAACTCTATTACAGCATTTTAAAGGCTGTCTTTTGTTAAATTGAGCTGTTTTGGATATAACTTTCTGTAGCATTTTCCAAATGCTGCGAAAGTTGAAATTTCACTGTTTTGATAAAATTTAAGTGAATAAATGAACTTTGAAAGTTGGAAATTTTGGAAATTTAATAATTTAATTTTTTTATGTAATAACTTCATTTTTAAATGATTTAAATGAAGTAATTTGTTTGGAATTGAACTATTTTGAAATGTGAGTTGAAATGGTATTTTTAAATTGAATAAAATGAATATGTTTTCAAATGAAATGATAAGCTTGATATTTTGAAATGGATTTGAAATGATATTTGATTTTTGAAAAATAAATACCATTTTAAATTATAACTATGGGTTATAATAACGATTGGTTGTTGAAGAGTCCGGGATCGGATATGGACATACTCTCTGTTGATACCGAAAACCACTTTAACAACTACGTACGCGGTGGAGATTCCAGAATGAAGTAGGATGGTGACGACGTTCCTAAGGTACATTTCGTGGACCTAACTCCCGTGAGTTAGCATAAGGTGGCTAAATCAAGAGCGATCTCGGGCCAAAGGAGGTAGCACCTCTGGCTGAACACACTTCTTCGATACCATTCTATTACTGTTGTGATTGTTTGGCTGCACCCCTTGATTTTGGAATGTTGTTCAGGGTGGGCGTATGTGGCTGCTGCGTTACCACCAGCCCATGTGCGTAATTGGTATGTCTACCCTGGCATTGCCTTGTGTGCCGTGTCACCTACCACACCGAGCCTTTACTACGAGTTTGTTTTTCTCCCGTAGCCCGTGTGGTATCCTCTGGCAGTCACTCGGAGTGGAGATGGCATGATATTGGATGGACTACTGAGACTATTATGTGTGAAGGGTGATATGGGTAGCCCGTAACGCTATTTAAAAGTATGTTTATTTTACTGTAGACATTATTATAATAGCGAAATACTACTATTTAGTAAATAGTTTAATGGATCCTTAGAGGATGGGCGGTCCTAGGCATCCTTTAAGTTACTTGTATCTTTATTATAGTTCACTTGAGTTGGTTTACATTATATAAGTATATATTGTCCTGACTCGAGTGTTTTGTGTTTTGCTTTACGCTCAGGTCAGCCTGAGTATTCACAGCTTTGGATTCTCTTCCTGGAGCTGGTCTTTCACTGGAGTTTCTGCTTATCTACATATTTATCTACTTCTGTTTCAGCTGTTCTAGTTTATCTCATGTATTAGTGAACTTCTATGTATTTGGGATTTCTATTATGTTGTTTTTATACTGTATTATGTATTTGGTTTGAGACTCTGTTATAGTAGCTTCATGAACTACTATGTTATTTTATATTCCGCTGCGAGTTATTCTGTTTGTTTTGTGTCTATGATTCTGTATATTTGATTTTATTTGCTCCAAATTTGTTTACAATCTATTATTTCGCATCATTCAAGTCTGACATGTGTGGATTATTGTCGATTTGAATGGTACGAAATTGGGGGTTGTTACAGTTGGTATCAGAGCTTTGGTTTTGGCAACCGTTGCCTCTGCGGAGCAAAAACTCATTAGAGATAGGGTATTTCTACCTTAGAATGAGTGAAATCAATCTCAGAATCATATCTTTGTGAGAGATGTATTTTCAAAGTATAAAATGATTTTTCAAAATGTTTTCAAAGGATTTTCAAAGTTTATTTTGATACATAAAATTTTCTTACTTTTAAAGGATTTTCAAATGTTTTGTAACTTTCCTTTCTTTCGTATCTACCTTGGTAGGATTTTTCTTTCTTTAAGATATTCATCCAAGTGTATTATCTTGCCTTATCTTAATTTATCTTTGGCTTGTCTTTATTCTTGTCCTAAATTCATTCTTGATATTTTTCAGGATGATTCGAGGAAATGCTAGAGGTAGGGGTCGTGGTATTTCCCCAGCTCCTCAACCTGTTTCTCCAGTCAGGTTCACTGTTCTTTGTTAGGAATTCTCTCAACTAGGTGGAACCCCATTCACCGGTTCAGAGACTATTATTGAGGCTCAACAGTGGTTGCAGAGTCTTGAAAGGATATTTACTGGTCTTGACATTACTGATGCTCAGAAGCATCAGCTAGCAGCCTGGAAGTTGCATGATTCTGCTTTAGATTGGTGGGAGTCCGTTACGGCTAACACCGTTGAGGCTGATCTCACTTGGGAGCAGTTTAACATCCTTTGTGTTATCTTAATTCTGTTCCTATATTTTTTCCTTCCTTTGAATTTATCTTAATCTTTTTTTCTGTATCTCTTTTCCAGGGAGGCTTTTGTTGCAAAATGGATGTCAGAAGCCGGAAAATCTCAGCTTTATCGTGTGTTTATGGATTTGAAGTAGGGTACCATGTCTTTTGCTGAGTATGAGAGGAAGTTTAATGAACTTTTCAAATTCGGTCCTAGCCTTATTGACACTCCTCTTAAGAAGAATGAGAAATTCATTGCTGGTGCTCGTCCAGAGTTTTATATTCGCCTTATTTCTCATGTTCATGGTTCTTTCACCCAGCTCATGGATATGGCTATTCGCTATGAGAATCCCACATCCAAAGGTCCTGCTGTTTCTGGTGCTCAGTCTTCCTCTGCAGTTTTCAAGAAGCGTAAGCCAAATTTCCAACAGCAGAAGAAGAATTGGCAGAAGCGTCCTGGTTTGGGATCTTCATCATCTACTCCTGCTCAGAGGCAACCGGTTGATCTCTCCCCCATCACTTGTTTTAGGTGTGACCAGAGAGGGCACTATGCCAATAGATGTCTTACTTTATCTGGTGCTGCTATTCCTCCACCTGTTCAGTCGGTTAGACGTGATCTCTGCAATATCTGTCTCCAGCCCGGTCATTTTAAAAAGGATTTCCCTACCCAGCAGAGGGGTACTCCTTCTGGTATATTTGCTGTCACTTCTGCCTCATCTCCAGTTCCTCCACCTGCTTCTGCTCCTAGTGATGACCAAGGTACACTCCAGGGTTCATTTGCTTTATTTCATCATCCTGTTCGCGTGTTGCTTGATACTGGTGCTTTACATAGTTTTATTTCTGTTGATT
This sequence comes from Allium cepa, assembly GCA_030765085.1. Taxonomy (NCBI): domain Eukaryota; kingdom Viridiplantae; phylum Streptophyta; class Magnoliopsida; order Asparagales; family Amaryllidaceae; genus Allium; species Allium cepa. Next base: position 836,982,466 of record CM060941.1, read on the forward strand.
TGTGTGATAAGTTTGAGCATCTCCTTTCTCCTGAGTATACTTCTGTTCCGTTATGTGTTTCAAACCCTACTGGGGGTCCTGCTAACCTTAACTGGATTTGTCGAGAGGTGAAACTTCTCCATTCTTATCATCGCTTTAGTGGTGATTTTTATATTCTGGGCTTCGATGCCTTTGAATTATTGCTTGGTCAGGATTGGTTAGTGAATCATGATGCTCATATCTCTTGTAAAGCCCGATCTGTTTGTATCTTTGATGATCATTGGAATGCCTTGATTATTCAGTGTCGCATGCCTCAGGATTTTGCTGGCAACTTTATTTATTCTTTGGATTCTTCTCCCAGTGATCTTGATTCTACCCCTGTGGTTAGAATATATCCTGATGTATTTGGTGAAGTCACTTCTTTAGCTCCTAAGCGGGAAATTGAATTTCGGATTGATCTTATACCTGGTGCTCGACCTATTGTTCTTCCTCCTAGAAGAATGGCACCCCACGAGAAGGTTGAGATGGGAAAGCAAAATGAAGACTTACCTTCCAAAGGTCTGATTGGGCCTAGTTTTTCTGAATGGGGAGCTGCGGTGGTTTTTGTCACCAAATCTAACGGTTTTCTTCGGATGTGTGTTGATGATAGGGAGCTAAACAAGCTCACTATGAAAAACAGATATCCTATGCCTCGTATCAACGATATGTTTGATCAGCTTCATGGTGCCACTATTTTTTCTCAGCTTGACCTTGCCACAGTTTTTCATCAGATCAGGGTTGTTGAGGATAGCGTTCCCACGACTGCTTTCCGCACTGAGAATGGATTTTATGAATGGTTAGTCATGCCTTTTGGTTTGACTAATGCTCCTGCTTTCTTTGTTGATTTGATGAATCATGTTTTTCGTGATGTGCTTAATAAATTTGTGCTAGTCTTTGTTGATGATATCCTTGTCTTCTCTAAGACTAAGGATGAGCATAAGTCGCATTTGAAATATGTTCTTGAGACTCTCAGAAATCATCAGTTAAAGGCTAAATTTTCTAAATGCCATTTCTGGAAGGACGAAGTCCGTTATCTCGGGCATATTGTTTCTAGTAATGGAGTTTCTGCTGATCCAGTCAAGATCACTACGATCAATGTAAGTCTTTCTTTCTTCTCTTTCTCTATCATTTTAATAATTCTATTTTTCCTGTTGTCCTTATTTTCTCCTGATTCTATTCCAGGATTGGGAAACTCCAAAGACTCCATTTGATATTCGTAGTTTTATGGGCCTTGCCGGTTATTACCGGAGATTCATTGAGAATTTTGCTCGGATTGTTGCACCTCTCACAGCTTTGACTCGGAAGAATGCCAGATTTGTCTGGAGTTATCAGTGTAAGGGTGCATTCAGTGAGTTGAAGAGCAATCTAACTTCCGCACCAGTTCTTACTGTTCCGAATGGAAGTGAGGGATTTACAGTTTATACTGATGCTAGTCGTGAGGGTTTGGGTGCTGTTCTCATGCAGGATGGTAGGGTCATTGCCTATGCCAGCCGTTAGTTGAAAACCCACGAAGCAAATTATGCTGCTCATGATTTAGAGTTACTTGCTGTTGTCTTTGCTTTGAAACTTTGGATGCCTCATCTTCTTGGAACCAAGTTTGAGCTTTTCACAGATCATCAATCTCTGAGATATATCTTCTCCCAGAAGTATCTGAATCAGAGGCAAGTTCGTTGGCTTGAGTTTCTGGCTTCTTACGACCTCGACATTAACTATACTCCCGGTAAAGCTAATGTTGTGGCCGATGCTCTGAGTCGGAAGAAGGCTTTGTTGTGTCAACTTGTTGTTTCTTTTTCTCCTCTTCTGGATCAGATTATGGCTAAGCAGAATGAGGATGAGATGCTTAGATTGATGAAGGAGAGTGTTCGTAGAAGAGTTGATGGTAGTAGTGGTAGTAGTGGAGCTCACATTGATGATAGAGGGATATTGAGGATTAATGGCAGGATTTGTGTTCCGAAGGTTGATAGTTTGAGGCAGGAGTTGCTTCAGGAGAATCATCGATCCAGACTTTCTATTCATCATGGTGTGTCGAAGATGTATCAGGATATGAAGAAGATTTATTGGTGGAAGGGGATGAAGGGGGATATTTCTATCTTTGTTAGTCGGTGTACGACTTGTCAGCAAGTCAAAGCCGATCACCAGAAGACCCCTGGTTTGTTGCAGCCCTTTGAGATTACTAATTGGAAGTGGGAACATGTTTCCATGGATTTCATCGATGGTTTACCGAGGACTCGGAAGGGCAATGAGAGTATCTGGGTTATTGTGGATAGACTGACCAAGTCCGCTCATTTTATTCCGGTCAAGTCTACTCGTTCTGCTTCTAGTTTATCTAAGATTTACATGAGAGAGATCGTTCGTCTCCATGGTGTTCCTCTCAGTATTGTTTGTGATCGTCACCCTATTTTTACTAGTCAGTTCTGGAAGGCTTTTCAGGAATCTTTGGGTACTCGTTTGAATCTGAGCACTGCTTACCATCCTCAGACCGATGGTCAAACAGAAAGAGTAAATCAGATTCTCGAGGATCTTCTTCGTGCTTATGTGCTTGAATATGGAGGATCTTGGGAAGATTATCTCCATCTTGCCGAATTTACCTACAATAATAAGCATCAGGTATAATCTTATCTTCTATTTTAAGTCTATTCTTGATCTTTTTAACTATCTCATTCCATCTTTATATTCAGGCCAGTCTCAAAATGTCTTCGTTTGCTGCTTTATACGGACGACCTTGTAGATCTCCATCTTGTTGGATTGAATTCGGTAATCGTTTGGTTCTTGGTCCTAAAGTGATTTTGGAAGCTTTTGAGAGAGTTGAGGAGATTAAGAAAAGGTTGAGAGTCGCTCAGGATAGACAGAAGAAGTATGCCGATATGCGTAGGTGGAATTTGGAATTTGCTGTTGGTGATCAGGTGTTTCTTAAGGTTTCTCCCTTGAGGAATGTCATTCGCTTTGGTCGTAGAAGGAAGCTTTCTCCTAGGTTCATTGGTCCTTTCCGCATCGTGGAAAGAGTTGGTTCTTTGGCTTATCGTCTGGATTTGCCCGGGAAGCTTTCTGGAGTGCATGATGTATTCCATGTCTCGCATCTTCGTCGTCATCTTCATGATCCAGCTCTTATTGTCCAGCCTTCTGCTCTTGATAGTTTGGATATTGAGCCTAACCTGACTGTTCAGAGGAAGCCACTTCATATTGTTGGTAGAGATAGGAAGCAGCTCAAAAGGAAATTTGTTAATCTGGTTAAAGTACAGTGGAGTACTGATGATCGAGACTGTACCAGGGAAACGGAGGAGAGCATTCGTGCTACGAATCAGCAATTATTTTTTCAGGTACTATTTTTTTTTCTATCTTTTTTCTCTTATTTTTTTTCCTTTTCGTTCTTTTCGAGGACGAAAAGGTTTGAGTGGGGGAGAGTGTAACAACCCTAGATTTTTGACTATAAATTTCTTTAGTTTATTTTAAATTTGTTAAATTTCATCTCTAAATATTTTAAAATGATAATAGAATTTTTCCAAAATTTACTGTATTTATTTCCTATTTTTAAGGGCTGTTTTCCTATTTTCTGCTATTTTCTTCATAAAAAATTATACTTAAATTAAATTTTAAATATTTATTTTGTGAATGTACTTTTATTTTATGCTATTATTTATGTTTAAAAATATTTTAAAACCTCATATGAATTTTATAAAATTTATTTCATTTAATTTCAAATTTTCTAGTCTAGTTCACCATTTTTAGCTATTTTCCTTAATTTAAATTTATGTAACTGATAATATTATATATATTTTGAAAAAAATTCGAAATTTTATCTGGTATTATTATTACTATCAGAAAATAAAGTTATACAAATAAAATAAAGAAATATGAAGAGTTTTTGACTATTGAATTGCCTTTTGCCTTTTTGGATTCCACCTCTTCATTTCCACACAACTCTTCATTTCTTTTGCCATAACTCTCCACATCTTCAGCCGACCATTTCATTTTTCATTTCACGTATGTTTTTCCTCCTTCCTGAACAAAAAATTTCATCCCTCCTCTTGCTTGAGAAGTTTGGTAAAATTCTATTTCCTTTTTTCTTCTTTTTTCACTTATGTTGATTTTTCTAGTTTGATTTTGCACTTGCTTCACCTCATGTAGGTTCGACCATGCCACCTTGCTGCCTAGCCGCCTCCAACACCTGATGACACACCACCAGCACCTCCACCTCACTAGCCATCCAATCCATGAGCCCCCTTGGTGATGCATACCCACAAAAGTTTCAAAACACCCTTTATACTAGCCTAACCGAGCACCACTCTCATTCCATCACCTCACCACCACCTAGCCGCCACCTACCACACCACCACCACCTCCAGCACCTCCAGAACCCACGGCCACACCACCACAGTAGACCCCACTCCTCTGGCCATGAGGCCATGACACCTAGGGCCTTGGCCGAGCCCAATTCATGTCCCAAAACCCATGTGTATGCATGATTTTGTGTTCTTGCCTTCACCCACCTTTACACCATCATTCCAACATGTAGGACGAACCCATACTCACCCAAACCAGACCCAAACACCTGAAATTATGTTGTATTTCCCCTTATGGCTGAGCCTAGTAAAGGTTAAAAGCAAGTGCAAGCATTTATATTTGATTCGGTGCAGTCCATTCTAGTGTAGTTTTGATTGTAGTTGATTTGAAACTTATCGGTGTTATATCGTTTTTGTTTGATATGTATCCATGGAATTTGACACTTGGCTCCTCCATTCGAATCTGTGTCGTGCTTTTGTGCTTGTGTAGATCCTGTTTGTGCAATTCATCGTAGGTCATCAGCTAAAACCAGTGAGTTATTCTCACCAGACAGTTTTATACTTATATGAATAGTAAATCGATCGCTTGTGAATATGTAAACTGCGCCACCATATTTTATTTTCTATGTCACTATTATATGAAATTCACACATGATTAAACACCTGTTATGTCATATGTTACTGTTATATTATTGCTGTTTGTTATTTTATTAGTTAATCACACAGCAAGTTCCCTTTAAATTAGAATCACTATGGGTTGAAATGATACATACCCGAACGGACTTTAGAATAAGGGAAAATCGTTATGGGCTGAAATGATAGGCCTGAATGATTTTCAATTTATTTCATTTGCTTGGACTGCAGGTTCGGAATGATAAAACCCGGATTTTCTTTGTAAATTACGGGTTGAAATGATATATTACCCGTATCACTTTTCCTAGTGTAGAAAATTATATACAGACCCATAGTTAATATATGTTCTCTAAAAATTTTAAAATTATTTTAGAAATGTAAATATTAAAATATTTTTATTTAAATCTAATTAAAAATGATTTTTGTAAAATATTATTGATTTTCTGAATAATTATAAGTGAAATAAATTTGTGAAAAAGTTAGAAAATTTAGAATGTAAGTTATTTTGGAAAATTTGATTTAATTATAATTGGAAATTAAGTTGAATATGAAATCATGATAAATTTATGATAATTTCAATCTAAATGAATTTAAAGTGATTTTATATCATATTAATGATTTTTAATAAAGTTGAAATGTGAAATGAATGAATATTTAAGTTGAAATTTTGAAATATAACTAAAATTGGATATTCATGGAATTGACTTAAAAGTGAATTTTTAGTTAAGTAAATAAAAATAAAACTAAGTTATACTTGAGAATTTGAACTTAAGTTTTAGGTTGAAATTTAATGTAAGGAATTTAAAATTGAACATTCCAATTTAATAAGTGAATTAGTGTTAAATATGAATTTCTAAATGGAAATTTAACTTTATGATATCATGAAATTAAGGAAAATTACATGGTGTTTATAAAAGTAAAAGTGAGTGATTTTATAAGTTAAAAGTGATTTAAAGAAAAATATAATTGTTGTGAAATTATATTGAAAATTTGAATTTAATTAACTGCATTTTTGAAATGCTATTATTTATAATGTAAATGATAATACAGCATTTGTAAATGCTGTAGTTGATAAGTGAACTAAATAGCTAAATTGAATTAATGGCTATTATAGCATCTTATAAATGCTATAATTGTTGGACTAAACTAAATTTTCTTTTAAACTAATGTAACTCTATTACAGCATTTTAAAGGCTATCTTTTGTTAAATTGAACGGTTTTGAATATAACTTTCTGTAGCATTTTCCAAATGCTGTGAAAGTCGAAATTTCACTATGTTGATAAAATTTAAGTGAATAAATGAACTTTGAAAGTTGAAAATTTGGGAAATTTAATAATTTAATTTTTTTATGTAATAACTTCATTTTTAAATGATTTAAATAAAGTAATTTGTTTGGAATTGAACTATTTTGAAATGTGAATTAAAATGGTATTTTTAAATTGAATAAAATGAATATGTTTTAAAATGAAATGATAAGTTTGATATTTTGAAATGGATTTGAAATGATATTTGATTTTTGAAAAATAAATACCATTTTTAAATTATAACTATGGGTTATAATAATGATTGGTTGTTGAAGAGTCCGAGATCAAATATGGACATACTCTCTGTCGATACCGAAAACCACTTTAACAACTGTGTACGCGGTGGAGATTCCAGAATGAAGTAGGATGGTGACGACGTTCCTAAGGTACATTTCGTGGACCTAACTCCCGTGAGTTAGCATAAGATGGCTAAAAAAGGAGCGATCTCGGGCTAAAGGAGGTATCACCTCTGGCTGAACACACTTCTTCGATACCATTCTATTACTGTTGTGATTGTTTGGCTGCACCCCTTGATTTTGGAGTGTTGTTCAGGGTGGGCGTATGTGGCTGCTGCGTTACCACCTGCCCGTGTGCGTAATTGGTATATCTACCCTGGCATTGCCTTGTGTGCCTGTCACCTACCATACCGAGCCTTTACTACTAGTTTGTTTTTCTCCCGTAGCCCGTGTGGTATCCTCTGACAGTCACCCGGAGTGGAGATGGCATGATACTGGATGGACTACCGGGACTACTATGTGTGAAGGGTGATATGGGTTGTCCGGAACGCTATTTAAAAGTATGTTTATTTTACTGTAGACATTATTATAATAGCGAAATACTACTATATAGTAAATAGTTTAACGTATCCTTAGAGGATGGACGGTCCCAAGCATCCTTTAAGTTACTTGTATCTTTATTACAGTTCACTTGAGTTGGTTTACATTATATAAGTATATATTGTCCTGACTCGAGTGTTTTATGTTTTGCTTTACGCTCGGGTCAGCCTGAGTATTCACAGCTTTGGATTCTCTTCCTGGAGCTGGTCTTTCACTGGAGTTTTTGCTTATCTACATATTTATCTACTTCTGTTTCAGCTGTTCTAGTTTATCTCATGTATTAGTGAACTTCTATGTATTTGGGATTTCTATTATGTTGTTTTTAGACTGTATTATGTATTTGGTTTGAGACTCTGTTATAGTAGCTTCATAAACTACTATGTTATTTTATATTCCGCTGCGAGCTATTCTGTTTGTTCTGTGTCTGTGATTCTGTATATTTGATTTTATTTGCTCCAATTACAATATGTTATTTCACATCATTCAAGTCTGACATGTGTGGATTATTGTCGATTTGAATGGTACGAAATTGGGGGTTGTTACACTCTGCCAACTCCGTAAACCACTTTAACAACCATGTACGCGGTGGAGATTCCGGAATGAAGTAGGATGGTGGCGTCGTTCTTGTGGTATATTACGTGGATCCAACTCCCGTGAGTTGGCATAAGGTGGCTAAAGCAGGAGCGATTTCGGGCCAAAAGGGGTAGCTCCTCTGGTCGGACACATTCCTTCGGTACTATACTCTTACTTGTGGTTGATTTGATGGCCATCCTCCGATTTTGATGGGAGTGTGTTCTGAGATGGGTGTATGTGGTTGCTGCGTTACCACCAGCTCGTGTGCGTAATTGGTATATCTACCCTGGCATTGCCTTGGATGCCGTATCACCTACCTTACCGAGCTTTTACTACGAGTTTGTTTTTCTCCTGTAGCCCGTGTGGTATCCTTTGATAGTCTCCCGATCTGGACATATCATGTTATTGGATGGACTATTTGGACTATTATGTGTGAAGGGTGATATGGGTAAGTCCGGAATGCAATTTTAAAGTAAGTTTATTTTGCTGTAGACATTATTATAATAGCTCAATATTACTATATAGTAAATAGTTTAACGGATCCTTAGAGGATGGGCGATCCCAAGCATCCTTTAAGTTACTGATGCATTTTGTTACTGTTCACTTGAGTTGATTTACAGTTCATAAGTATTTATATCCTGACTCGAGTGCTTTGTGTTTTGCTTTACGCTCGATCAGATTGAGCGATTCAGCATTCAACATTCACCTTCGGAGTTGGAGCTTTTCTTGAAGATCCAGCTATATATTCTGCTTTCAGTATTTAGTGATTTCAGTGACTTATTCTTATTTGTACCAGATGTATCTTGTTACTCTTCTGCTGTATTTTGTTTAACCCCGATGTATCTTATTTTTATATAGTAGCTTCATGAACTACTATCCCTTTTACTTCCGCTGCATTATTATTTACTCTGTGTCAGTGATCTGTGACTATTTATTTACTATATATACTAAGATTTGCCAAATTTTATTTACAATGCGGTATTTCAAGCAATTCAAATCCGACATGTGCGGATGCGAATGGTTGAAAATGTCGGGTTGTTACAGTTCATGAAGCTACTATATAAACATCAGAGTTAGAAATAAATACAACAGAATATCTCTGATTCAGCGAAGTCTCTAGTACGAGCAGATGACTTCTCTGAACCAATCAACTGGAAGGGCTGAAAACCGAATCGATAGTTGGATCTCCAAACGAAGCTCCAAACTCTAAAGATGAGTCTCGAATGCTGTATAATTCAGTCTGACCCAAGCGTGAAGCAAAACACAAAACACTCGAGTCAGGATTAACATTCTTATATCAATAAATCCAACTCAAGTGAAATATCAACTGAAATATAATTAACTTACAGAGTAACGACCCGTAAAATTCGGTAATTAAATTTCTTAATTTAAGAAGATTTTGGTAACTTAATGTTGAAGGAAATAAAAATTTGGTGAATTACTAATGGAAATAATAACTTGAATAAGATTGGTAAGTTTATTTTTAATAACTTGAATGCAACAGTATAAATGTAAGTTAATTGTTAATAACTTGGATGTAATTCCAAGTTGTGAAACAATGTAAATGTTAATTATATTCTTATTGTAATAAAAGAATGTTACCAAGATGAAATGATTAATTTGATTTAAAATCTTAAATAATGTTTGCATTAATTCATAATGGGATATAAAAGGTAATTTAATAATTTATAATGTTGACTTACTAATAAAATAATGTATAAGGAATGGAAATGGAATAAATTAGTGTATGAACTAATGGTAGCACTTGTTGTAAGCTAATAAGTAAATTAATACGTAACGGTGCTAATTTAGGTTAATAAATTAATAGTTTGAATGAAATGACAATTAATGAATTTATTAAAATTGAAAAGTTATAGTATAATAGATGGTATTTGGTTGGGAAGAATGAATATACAAGTATTATAAAAGGTAAAATGGTGACAAATGGTTGTTACCACTTAATTCACCAATTACAAATAAAGATAATTAAATGTACTTTAATGATAATTAATATAATAACGGAAAGTGTGAATGTAAATTAAAAAGGAAACGCAAAAATTTACTTATAAGGTAGTAATTGGTGTAATAGAAAGCATGAGACCAAGTAAATAAATTTATTGAGAATATTAATTGTAATTGATGAATCAAAGAAATAGTAACGGTCGTAAGTTACTATTTAATTGTCCTATTAATGTGTTGTAACTGTTATATTTGGGAATGAGATATTATTATAAGTAAATAAAGGTAAGTATTGTATGAATATATGAATTAATGTATGATTTATGGTAATAGAATGAATCCATATGATGCAAGTAATTTTAATAAATAGTTGAAATAATAAGCCTAAGTGAAATTTTAAGGCTATGGTAACAATCGTCATAAATTACCAGAATATATCTAGTCTACCAAATTAATTGTAAAACAATTACATTTAAATGAAAATAAAAGTCTCATTTATGAGGGTAAGAACTGTAATTGTAAAGTGCAAATAAATTTATGGAACCAATGGTAGGATCTTAACTTATTGTAATTAATAATTGGAGATAATGTCAATTCCATTTATAATATGACTATTGGTTGATGTAAGGATTGTAAATCAAGATTTATTAATTTATTTGAATATAAATTATAGTGATTGGGTTTATTTCAAATAAATTAAATTAAATATCTAGATATTACGTTATTGAAATTAAGATGAAATTTGAGAATAATAATGCAATAAACTATAAACCAATGTTAATTTCGTCCGTTGGATAATAACAAATTGAATAATAATGATGAAAAGTAATTTAAATAGAATTTTTGGAAATTAAATTTATAATTTTGAATTAAATGAAATTGAGGTCAATATTGAAATTGATAAATTTATCAACTCTAAATTGACATTTAAATTTGTTTAAATCGTTGTAAATGATTAAGAAAGTTAAATTTAATGGAATTGTCGATTATGGAATAGAAATTAAAAATTGGATTTAATTGATTAATTAATTATTTATTTAATTAATGTAAAAATAGCCTTTTTGGGCACTGACTCGGATTTCGACGAAACCAATTTCATCGTATCCGTATCGGTGAATTATTGTAGGGTTTCAAGTTTCGTAGCGATCGGACTTGTCGTTTAATGGTACGAATGTGAAACGCCTTGAAATCAATTAATTGAAATCAGTTTGAAATTTTTTGATTTTAGCATAACTTTTTCATATAATAGAATTTGGTCTTGAAACCTTTTCCACTGCGTTTAAAATATTTTAAAACATCTATTTTGACATACGGGTTGACCCAATTTCGTTCAAGAGTCAGAACGGGTTTTTCGGGCCAATTTATCGTTTAACGCGTATACCAATCTGATCCATCTATTCTTCAACATTGTCTATAAATACTCTGTTATAAACCCTAGTTACCCTCATCCTCATCTGTCTGTGCGTACAATTTCTTTCACCCCCTCATTTCAATGGCAGACAATTCTAGATCCAATTGCAATTCAAAATTCAAACCAAAAATTTTCAAACTCCTCAGATAAATTTGAAAAAAATATATATTGAAGCTCTCAATGAGCGTAATCTTCTGGTACTGATCGTTTTTTGAATTGATTCAGCAGTTGCCTAGAATTCGCCAATCAATTCTCGGTCATTCATCGCGCGTTGATGAATACGGTGTCGGATCGTTAATTCCTTTCTGGGTTTCGTAGAGATTCCTGAGCGTTGCCCATCGGTGTGCTTACTTCGGCGAGTTAAAGGTTAGATTGCTTGCAACAATTGGATTAGGGCTAGCAATAGGCGAAGGCGGCTGTGCTTTATCGAGAGAGAGAGAGGGATGATGATGATTTGTCGCGACCATGGGGGAACCGAGGGGGCATCGCGGTGATGTCAATGGCCTTGTGGCGTGACGCGAGGCGCGGTGTAGGCGTGGAGTTGCGATGTCAATCTAGTGGCGGCTGGAACTTCGAACGCGACCCTAGGGTTCCTGGGAATGCGTGAGTGCGTGACAATGGATGGTGACATGTCCTTGGTGAGTGCTTATTTTTTTAATTTAATTTGTTTTCAAATGATCTAACTGATATAACTTTCGCTTACGAACTCCATTTCACGCGCGGTTTTCTCCGCTAGGTTCGTATTGGAATTCCGGACATTTTGGCGCAGGTTTGGATGGATTCTGAGACTGTCCAATTTTTGGGTTTAAATTGGATTCAATTCAATTTAAATCCAAAAGGTGAGTGTTTTGACCCACTCACAACTTCTAAAATTTCTTATGTTTGTTAAATTAAATTTTTGTTGTGATTATGCATTTATTCATGACTTTTTCATATATTTCTAATCATCATCTCAGTTATTGCATTTATTTAAATTAAATCGTTATTTAATTTATTATTGAATATAACTGCCAATTAAATACCAGTTATAAATATTATCAGTTATCTATTGGTATTGACTTATTGTTTTGGATGATGATTATGATGGATGTGTGATCTGTTAATGGATGAATGGATGTTGTATTAAATATTATTTTAAACTGCAAGTTGTTATGCATTTTATTTCATTCGGGATTGCGGTTTGAAATAATATATAACCGTAATTTTATTTTAAATTACGGTTTGAAATGATAAATATCCGTATCACTTGACCATAGGAAAGAAAATTATATACAAGCACCGCGGTCTATATATAAAAATATTTTGAAGTGATTTTCTATGGTTTAGAAAGAAATGTACGGTTTAATTAATATTAATTTTTGATATTATATAATATTAATGTTATATATATAGCTAAATTCTTGAGTTTAAGCTATGTATTAGTTTGTTTAATAAAAAAAAGTTTAATAATGGAATTTGATTGTTTTATATCATATGGTTAAGTACCTGTTTAAGATATGGCATATATAGAGTTTTTAATGACTTAAATAAAAATTAAGAAGGGAAAATAAATATGATTTTTTTTGAATTGAATTATTTAAGAATTATACTCGAAAAATTTGATTTGAAATTTAAAATAAATTGATATTTTAAAGGGTATGATTCTTATAACTTGTTTTGGTTTAGAGTGATTTAAATGGATATATCAAGTTAATAAAATTTAAAGAATATTCAGTTGTTTGAAGTTAAAGGTTTTACTTAAATGATATAGGGTTTATTAAGTAAACATTTCAAATCTAAATAATAGTAATTGAAAATGATATGTGTGGAATTATCAAAGAATTAAATTTCAAATGGTGGAATATTTAAAGCTTTGAAATATATGGAAATTTGAAATGGTTTATTTGAAGGTTTAAAATCGGAATTTGGAATTTATTTGTGAAATTCAAAGAAGCTGTTTTACTATATGAAGTAATTTAATATTTAAACCATTTAAGTATTTAATCTCAAAGCTATGGGTTTTAAGGAAAATAGAGTTGAAGTGCTATGATTTTTGGAAAAAGGATATATTTTGAAATTAGAATGATATCATATTGATTTGTGTTTTAAAACAGAAATGATATCATATTTATATGGTTTTGAAATGGAAACTATATTCTAGTTTTGAAGTATAACTTATTTTGAAATGACCGCGGTGTTACAATAGCTTTTGGTTGTTAAAGAGACCGGGATCGGAAGTTATCATACTCTCTTCCAACTCCAAAAACCACTTTAACAACTGTGTACGCGATGGAGATTCCAGAATCAAGTAGAATGGTGGCGGCGTTTCCTTTGAGGTAAATACTTGGACCCGACTCCCATGAGTTGGCATAAGGTGCCTAAAACGGGAGTGATCGATGGGCTAATGAGGTAGCACCATTGATCAGACACATCCCTTCGATATTATAATTTGACTTTTGGATTGATTAGGTGGCAACTTTTAATTTTTTTTATTTGGAGGTATGGCTCGAGGTGGATGGCAGCTGCAGCTATGCATTACCACCGGTCCGGAAGCGTAATTGGTATATCTACCCTGGCATTGCATAGTTGTGCCGTGTCACCAACCCTAGCGCGCCTTATACGAGTTTGGTTTTCTCACGTAGCCCGTGTGGTATCCTCTGGCGGCTTCCCGATCAGGAGGGACCATGATATTGGATGGACTACTGGGACTATTACGTGTTAAGGGGAATACTGGGTCACTCCTTGTAACGACCCGTAAATTTTAATAAATAAATTGGTTATTTTTAATTAAATTTTTATAATTTAATTTAGAAAGAAATACAAAATTTAAAATTCATATTGGAATAAATGTTAAGAATGAATTTTAGCAATGGTTAATAAAGGTAAGTAATAAACTTTAAGTGTTAGTATAAATTAAAGAAATGATTGGGAATCATATTTATGAAATAATAACTAGAATGCAAGTTAAACAATACCAATCCAGTTAATAAATTTATGAATTGAATGGAATACCAATTAATGAAAATAAATCTAAATGTTATGTTTGGCTATAAATTAAACATAAGTGAATGAAATTTGTAGTATGATGATAAATGGAAACATTGATTTGTAAGTAATAAAAGCTTATTAATGCGACTAAAGGATTAACGGTAATGACTTTTGTATGTTACCTATTTTGTAGCTAGTTGATTTTAAATTGGAAATAAGTTACAAAAATTATTATCTAATATTATGTTAATGTTAACTAAGGTAATTATCAATAAATTGAATGAAATTCAAATCAATGGAAATAATGTAGATGTCTACTTTGCTACAAATTGAAAAAATGAAAACAAAATGTAAGCATTGAATTAAATTAATGAATTTAAATTATAATAAATGGTCATTGAAAAATCAATATTCTGTGAGTAATTATAATGTATGTTGTTGATAATAAACGTTACTTTAATGGTAATTAATATAATAATGGAAGTGTGAATTTAAATGTAATAGAAACGTAAATTTATTTTAAGGTGGTAATTAGCGAATTAGGAAATAAGTTCAAATTATGTTAATTGATGAATTAATACATAATGTACGTAAAGTAATAAACTGGTATAAGGATGGAATTAAAGTAAATCCATTAAATGGTTTTAAAACCTTAATTAATGCGTTCAATTGATAGAAGTACACATTTAGAAACGTAATATTTATTCAAATTAAGATGTAAATAGGCGTATATTAATGTCATGAAATAAAATTAGCGTATATGAAATTATAAATCCGGATTGATAAGTAACGAACTTATAAATGCAATTAAAAGCAAATAAGTGACAATTAATATAGGTGGCTTGTTTATTTATTGTGTTAAATAAACGGGTAATCAATTGCAATAAATCTAAATTAACGTTTTGTTAATGTAAATTTATGTGATAATCGGAAATAATGTTAATTTTATTTATAAAATGACAACTGGTTGAATAAAAGGAATGAAAAATTAAGTTGTGTCAATATATTGGAAATTAATGTATAATAATAGGATTAATTGTAAATAAATGAAATTTTACATTTAATTATTACGTTACTGAAATTTAGATGAAATTTGGAGATATATATGTAATGAAGTATGAATCCAACATTAGTTTCATCTATTTGATACTAATAGGTTGAATAATAGAATGACAATTTAATTCAATGGAATTATTGAAAATTTAATTTATAATCTATGAATTAATAAAATTGTAATTTAACGCTGAAAATTATGATTGAATCAGCATTTAAGGGACATCTAACTTGTTTAAATTTTGTATAAATGATTAAGGATTATAAAGTGATAAAAAATTGTCAATTTTAGAATTTGAATGGGAAATTTGATTTAATTAATCAATTATTTATTTATTTAGTTAATGTAAAAATAGTCATTTTGGCCACTAACTCGGATTTCGACGAAACTAGTTTCATTGGATCTGTAACGGTAAATTATTATAGGATTTCAAGTTTTGTAGCGATCCGACTTGTCGATTGATCGTACGGACTCGAAAGGCCTTGAAATCAATGAAATTGAAATCAATCGAAATCAATTTGAAATAATTGATTTTAGCATAACTTCTTCATATGATGGAATTCGGACTTGAAACTTGTTTCATCGCGTTTAAAATATTTTAAAACAACTATTTTCATATACGGGTTGACCCAATTTCGTTTCGGAGTTAGAACGGGCTTTTCGGGCCATTCATCGTTCAACGCGTTTATAAATCGGGTCCATCTATTCTATTTTCAACTTTGTCTATAAAATACCCAGTTATAAACCCTAGCCTACTCCTATTTCTCATTTGTCTATACGTACATTTCAACTATCTCTCCTCCTCAATGGCAGACAAACATATTCTAGATCCAAACACAAATCAAATTTCAATCCAAAGCAAAATTTTAAAAATCCTCAAAAAAAATTCAGATTTAATATATATCGAAGCTCTTGATGCACGCATCTTAGATCTGCAGTCTGTTTCTCGATCTGAGTTTGTGGGTGGCCAGAAATTGAAGGTTTATCCTTGGCAATCCGTTGCGTCCAAATCATTTTTGGCCTGATCGACGAATCAAGGTTACTGGTTCGAAGAGAGTCTCGAGCGGAGTACATCGGCATAGGTAGCATGTAGATTTGATGGTTAGATTTGTCGCGAAAATTGGATTAGGGTTAGATGTTCTTAGCGGCGGCTGGCGGAGATCGCGAGGGGAGAGTGGCGCGAGGCGCGGTGACCGATCATGCGGCAGCGAACGTGGCAAAGGCGGTTCGGTCTACATGTTTGAACATGCGTCGTTGACCTGGAAAGATTTCATGCGTGCGATATTGTTTCTGCTGTTGCGTGTAAGAAGATAGTTACGTGACAGTGACGTGGCCGTGTGAGTCTTTGTACCCTTTTATTTTATTTATTTTTGTTTTAATTTAAATTCAACTTGTTCTAATATTAATAACTTTTGCATACGAATTCCGTTTCACACGCGGTTTTCTTCGCTAGATTCGTATTGGAATTTCGGATATTTTGGCGCTAGTTTGGACGGATTTGAAGACTATTCAGATTTTGGGTTTAAATTTAATTTAAATTTAATTTAAATTCAAAAGGTGAGTGTTTTAACCCACTCACAACTTCTAAAATTTCTTATGTTTGTTAAATTAAATTTTTGTTGTGATTATGCATTTATTTATGGCTGTTTCGTATATTTTTAATCATCATCTCAATTAATTTCATATATTGAAATTAAATCGTTATTTAATTTATTATTAAATATAACTGCCAATTAATTACTTGTTATGTATTATCAGTTATATGTTGATATTGATTGATTGTTTTGTATGATGATTTTGATGGATGTATGATTTTATGATGGATGAATTGATGTTTTATTTATATCATCATGATCTGCAAGTTGTTATGCATTTATGTTGATTCGGGATTGCGGTTTGAAATGATACACAACCGCATTTTTATTTTTAAATTGCAGATTGAAATGATAAATATCTGTATCACTTGACCATAGGGTAGAAAATTATATACAGGCACCGCGGTATATATATAAAATTATTTTTGAAATGATTTTTATGGTTTTGTAAAGAAATATATGGGCTATACAGATATTGATTTTAGATGTTATACAAATGCTATTTTATTATTGATTTAGCTATGTATAAATTTGTTTTGAATTATAAAATAAGCTAAATAATAAAGTTTGAATTTCTTTTATACAATATGGTTAAGTATCTATTTAAATTCTATTGTATATAGGGTTTATAATGACTCAAATAAAATTAAGGTTGGAAGATAAATGTGAATTTGATTTGAATTTAAGATTTAAGGATTATCCTCGAAAAATTTGATTTGAAATATAAATAAATTGAGATTTAAAAGGTATGATTTGATAACTTGATTTTTGTTTAGAGGATTTAAATGAATATCAAATTAATTTAATTAAATATTATCAAGTTAATGTAATTGAAAGAATATCCAGTTATTTGAAGCCTAAAGGTTTTGCTAAAATGATATTTGATTTATTAAGTAAGCATTTCAAATCTAAATAGTAGTTGAAGTTGATATATATGAAATTATCAAAGAATAAGTTTTGAAATGGTGGAATAATTAAAGCTTTGAAATATATGGAAATTATATTGTTTTATTTGGGAATTTAAAAATCCATATTGGAATTGATATGTGAAGGTGAAGAAGCTATTTTACTATATAAAGTAATTAAATATTTAAACCATTTATGTGGTGTAGTATGTTACAAAGTTATGAAATTCAAGGTTTTATGTTTTTAAAGGCTATATTTCAAGTTTTGAAATATTGTAACTTTGAAATGTTATAGTTTTAGAAAAGGATATATTTGAAAATGATATCAAATTTGATTGGTTTTTAAAATGAGGAAATGATATCGTGCTTATATGGATTTGAAATGGATATTATATTCTGGTTTTAAAAGTATAAACTATTTTGATAAGACCGTGGTGTTATAATAATGTTTGGTTGTTAAAGAGACTGAGATAGGAAGTTGTCATACTCTCTGCCAACTCCGAAAACCACTTTGACAACCGTGTATGCGGTGGACATTTCAGAATGAAGTAGGATGGTGGCGGTGTTTCCTTTGAGGTAAATACGTGGACCCGACTCCCGTGAGTTGGCATAAGGTAGATAAAACATGAGCGATTGACGGGCTAATGAGGTAGCCCTTTGATCGGACACATCCATTCGATATTATACTTGGACTTTTGATTTGATTCGGTGGCCATTTTTGATTTTTATTTGGAGGTGTGGCTCGAGCTGGATGGTGGCTGCGGCTATGCGTTACCACCGGCCCGTAAGTGTAATTGGTATATCTACCCTGGCATTGCCTAGTAGTGCCGTGTCACCTACCCTAGCGTGCCTTATACGATTTTTTTTGTACCATACCTATGGATTGCCCTCTAACGACGCCTAGTACGGGGGAGATTACGGTACTGTATAGACTATGGGAATATAAAAGTGTGTTAAGGTGGAAAATGAAAAGCCTTAACACTATTTTCAGTATATTATACTTTACTTTAGACACTATTATAATAGCGTATGTTACTACATAGTAAATAGTTTAACGGTTCCTTAGGAGATGTGAATCCCGAGCATCTCTTAAGTTACTGCACTCTGCTAGACACTGGATAGGAGACGTCAAATCCCGTAAACATCTCTGACGCCGTTCCACTTATATTTATCCTTGTTGATTTAACTTATATAAGATCTTTTAGTTCTGACTCGAGTGTTTTGTCTTTTCAATTCGCTCGGGTCAGCCTGAGCATTTCAGGATTTAGAAGACCGTATTCTGGAGGACAGAGACGAAGATTTATTATTATTTATTATCATATTCCACTACACACTGTATTCCGCTGCATTAATTATTATTCGTTGGTATGTGCAACTCTGATATGTATTGTATAAATATAATCAAATGTTTTGTAAAACAGCTTCATGAACTGTATATTTGATTATTATATTTTATTGTTCCGCTGCAAGATTCTGTTTTGTTCTTTTTCTTTCTCTGCTGCTTCTTATTTACCCCACAACAATCCCCCCTTCTTTGTGGTTTAAGTCTGACGTGTGTGGTTTATCGTCGATTTAAAGCGTGCGAAATAGCGGGACGTTACATCTGGTATCAGAGCGAGGTTTAGCGATAAACCTTAGCTTTATGGGGTTTAACTCTTTATTTATAGGGTAGTAATACCCTATGATGAATCGTTGAGCATATATATGAGAGAGCGTACTTATTAGTGTTATGAAAAGGTTTTAATATTGTGTTAATTTGTTCCGTTTTGTATTTATAAATTCTGGTTGATGCATGGTACGCTATGACATCAATAGGGATTTCTAAACACTTAATAGGACAGACCGACACAATATTTGTTTTGAATATAGGTGAATGAAATAATTTTGCCTATTATATTTTCTATATAAAATAATTTATAAATGTTATATTTGGTTGCAATATCTTGGCTGTTATGTAATAAAATTTATATATAATAGTTGAAATGAGATGGAAAATGAAATAAATGAAAATTTGAAATTCAGAACTTAAGTTCCGGGGTTTTGAAACTTTCTTTTGAATGATTCTGAAATATAATAATAATATTTTAGAAGTATTTTCTGATATAAATAGTTTAATATAATTTGAAAAGAACTGTTTTAAAAGAAATTTTGGAAAGAAATAAGTTGTACTCCCCTCTCTGTTGCTGGAAAATAATTTCGGTGATGGCGGTCGCATCATTGACATTCATTTTCGAGTTTCAAAGTGGGAAGGCCAATGTAGTAGTTTACTGTAGATTTTTTTTGATAAAACAAATATAAAATTTTAAATTGTTTAATTATAATCAGATATATAAATTATAAGTATATATATTTTTATCCGCTATTTTAAAATGATTTGAAACTTAACCCGGTATTTAGTTCTTAAGTTTCCAATTAATTAATAGTTTTAGTTAGTGTAGTGAAATGGAATTTAACTAATAATTGAAACCTCTAAATGAACTAAGAAATGAAATGCTAAATTATAAATGAGATTGATAGAAAGTTGAAATTGTAACTTATAAGACAAAAGATAGAATTATTGAACATCTAATTAATTAAAAGAAATAAGATAAACTTTTATGATTTTAATTACATTCTTAAAGGCATATATATAACTTACCAAAAGATGTTAGAAGTTGAAATGTTAATAAGAGAACGTAATGGATATTATACAAGTAAAGCTTTTGTAATTGGAAGGTTGAATGAAATTCTTTAATAAATAAGAATTTGTTAATGTAGTTGTTATAAACTTAAGTATAATTTAAATACTACTAGTTAAATATAATGGAAGGCATGTATTATAAGTAAGAAATTTTAAGTTAGCTAAATAAGTTGAAGTTATTTCTAAATAAAATGGTAAGAAATAAATGTAAAATAAAAAGATAAATCATTATATGAAAGAAAAGAAATCAAACAACTAATGTATGAAATGAAATTAATAATAAGTAAATTTTATTTGTTGTTTGGAATTGTTGTTTGTTTTGGTTTATGGTTGTTTGGGTAAGGATACTTTAAAATTGTTTGGATGAATGAATAATCTATTTAGTTTCACCTAAGACTATTGAGTGAAGGGTATACTTAGTGGTTTATTTTTCATTCCGTAAAATTTAATGTTTTGAACCCGAACAACTATTTGTTTGTTTGATATGAATGAATGTTTGATTTGTGTTGATTTTTATGTGATGGTTGTATGCCTTGTTGCAAGTGGTTGTTGGTTGTATTGATTTGTTTATTTATGGTTGAAACAACTTTAACATTTCGTTTTATATAATTGTTAACCTTTTAGGTTATATAAGTAAAATACATGTTATGGAAGCAATTGCTTCTGCTTTTGGTTTCATAATTAAGCATAATTGCCCGACCAATAGGTACGTTTTCGGATTACGATTTTATAGCGCTATTATATTATTTTTCCCGTGTTGGGATATATTATTCTAGGAAATATATGATGTATATTGTTATATTTGATATTATATTTTCTCCCGAGCCTTTCCTTACAACGGAAACTCTGCCAAAATTTTCCGTAAATTTTGGACTTAAAAAAAAATTGAAAAATGTTTTCCAAACTTTATTTATTTGAAGATAAAAGATTTAATGTTTATAAATTGGTATATTTTGTTTAAATTTATTAGTTTTGCAAATTTATTTGCTTATAAATTTAATATTTTAAGTAAGATATATTGATTTCCTAATTCTTTCTTTTCCCTTCTTTTTCCTTTTCGGGGACGAAAATTTTTGAGTGGGGGAGACTGTAACGACCCGTAAATTTTAGTAAATAAATTGGTTATTTTTAATTTAATTTAGAAAGAAATAAAAATTTATAATTTATATTGGAATAAATGTTAAGAATGAATTTTAGCAATGGTTAATAAAAGCAAGTAATAAACTTTTAAATGTTAGTATAAATTAAAGAAAGGATTGGGAATCATATTTATGAAATAATAACTAGAATGCAAGTTAAATAATACCAATCCAGTTCATAAATTTATTAATTGAACGGAATACCAATTAATGAAAATAAATCTAAATTTTATGTTTGGCCATAAATTGAACATAAGTGAATGAAATTTGTAGTATGAAGATAAATGGCAACATTTATTTTTAAGTAATAAAAGCTTATTAATGCGACTAAAGGATTAACGGTAACGACTTTTGTATGTTACCTATTTTGTAGCTGGTTGATTTTAAATTGGAAATCAGTTACAAAAATTATGATCTAATATTACGTTAATGTTAACTAAGGTAATTATCAATAAATTGAATGAAATTCAAATCAATGGAAATAATGTAGATGTATACTTAGCTACAAATTGAATATATGAAAACAAAGTGTAAGCATTGAATTAAATTAACGAATTTAAATTATAATAAATGGTCATTGAAAAATAAATATTCTGTAAGTAATTATGATGTATGTTGTTAATAATAAACGTTACTTTAAAGGTAATTAATATAATAATGGAAGTGTGAATGTAAATGTAATAGAAACATAAATTTATTTTAAGGTAGTAAATGGTGAATTAGGAAATGAGTTCAAACTATGTTAATTGATGAATTAATACGTAATGTATGTAAAGTACTAAACTGGTATAAGGATGGAATTAAGGTAAATCCATTTACTGGTTTTAAAACATTAATTAATGTATTCAATTGATAGAAGTACACATTCAGAAACGTAATATTTATTTAAATTAAGATGTAAATACGCATATATTAATGTCATGAAATAAAATTAACATATATGAAATTATAAATTCGGATTGATAAGTAACGAACTTATAAATGCAATTAAAAGCAAATAGGTGGCAATTAATATAGGTTGCTTGTTTATTTAATGTGTTAAATAAACGGGTAATCAATTGCAATAAATCTAAACTAATGTTTTGTTAATGTAAATTTATGTAATAATCGAAAATAATGTTAATTTTATTTATAAAATGACAATTGGTTAAATAAAAGGAATGCAAAAATTAAGTTGTGTCGATATATTGGAATTTATATAATAATAGGATTAATTGTAAATAAATGAAATTTAACACTTAATTATTACGTTATTGAAATTTAGATGAAATTTGGAGATATGTATGTAATAAAGTATGAATCCAATGTTAGTTTCATCTATTTGATACTAATAGGTTGAATAATAGAATGAAAATTAAATTTAATGGAATTATTGAAAATTTAATTTATAATCTCTGAATTAGTAAAATTGTAATTTAACGTTGAAATTTATGATTGAGTCATCATTTAGGGGACATCTAACTTGTTTAAATTTTGTATAAATGATTAAGAATTATAAAGTGATAAAAAATTGTCAATTTTAGAATTTAAATGGGAAATTTGATTTAATTAATCAATTATTAATTTATTTAACTAATGTAAAAATAGCCATTTTGGCCACTGACTGGATTTCAACGAAACCAGTTTCATCGGACCCGTAACGTTAAATTATTGTAGGATTTCAAGTTTCGTAGCGATCGGACTTGTCGTTTGATCATACGGACTCGTAAGGCCTTGAAATCAATGAAATTGAAATCAATTGAAATCAATTTGAAATAAATTAATTTTAGCGTAACTTCTTCATACGATGGAATTTGGACTGGAAACTTGTTCCATTGCGTTTAAAATATTTTAAAACATCTATATTGATATACGGCTTGACACAATTTCGTTTAAGAGTTAGAACGGGCTTTCCGGGCCATTCATCGTTCAACGCGTTTATAAATCGGCTCTATCTATTCTATTTTCAACTTTGTCTATGAATACCCAGTTATAAACCCTAGCCTACTCCTATTTCTCATTTGTCTGTACATACATTTCAACTATCTCTCCTTCTCAATGGCAGACAAACATATTATAGATCCAAACACAAATCAAATTTCAATCCAAAGCAAAATTTTCAAACTCCTCAAAAAAATTCAGAAAATATATATATCGAAGCTCTTGATGCACGCATCTCAGATCTACAGTCCATTTCTCGATCTGAGTTTGTGGGCGGCCAAAAATTGAAGGTTTATCCTCGGCCATCCGTTGCGTCCAAATCACTTTTGGCCCGATCGACGAATCAAGGTTACTAGGCCGAAGAGAGTCTCGAGCGGAGTACGTCGGCATAGGTAGCACATCGATTTGACGGTTGGATTTGTCACGAAAATTGGATTAGGGTTAGAAGTTCTTGGCGGCAGCTGCATTTGGGCAAAGGTGTTCGGCACCTGCACGCAACGCGAGGGGGCGGTGCTTGCGAGGGGAGAGTGGCGCGAGGCACGGTGACCGATCGTGCGGCAGCGAACGTGGCAAAGGCGGTTCGGTCTACGTGTTTGAACATGCATCGTTGACCTGGGAAGTTTTTATGCGTGCGATATTGTTTCTGCTGTTGCGTGCAAGAAGACAGTTACGTGGCAGTGACGTGGCCGTGTGAGTGTTTGTACCCTTTTTATTTTATTTATTTTTGTTTTAATTTAAATTCAACTTGTTTTAATATTAATAACTTTTGCATATGGATTCCGTTTCACACGTGGTTTTCTCCGCTAGTTTCGTATGGATTTGAAATGGATATTATATTTTGGTTTTAAAAATATAAACTATTTTGATAAGACCGCGGTGTTATAATAACATTTGGTTGTTAAAGAGACCGCGATCGGAAGTTGTCATACTCTCTGCCAGCGGTGGAGATTCCAGAATGAAGTAGGATGGTGGCGGCATTTCCTTTGAGGTAAATACGTGGACCCGACTCCCGTGAGTTGTCATAAGGTGGCTAAAACAGGAGCGATTGACGGGCTAATGAGGCAGCACTTTTGATCGAACACATCCCTTGGATATTATACTTTGACTTTTGATTTGATTCGATGGCCACTTTTGATTTTTATTTGGGGGTGTGGCTCGAGGTGTGCAGTAGCTGCGGCTATGCGTTACCACCGGCCCGAAAACGTAATTGGTATATCTACCCTGGCATTGCCTAGTTGTGCCGTGTCACCTACCCTAGCGCGCCTTATACGATTTTTTTTTGTACCACACCTATGGAGTGCCCTCTGACGACGCCCAGTACGGGAAAGATTACGGTACTGTATAGACTATGGGAATATAAAAGTGTGTTAAGGTGGAAAATGTAAAGCCTTAACGCTATTATCAGTATATTATACTTTACTTTAGAAACTATTATAATAGCGTATATTACTACATAGTAGATAGTTTAACGCATCCTTAGGAGGTGTGAATCCCAAGCATCTCTTAATTTACTGCACTCACGTTAGACACTGGATAGGAGATGTCAAATCTCGTAAACATCTCTGACACCATTCCACTCACATTTATTCTTATTGATTTAACTTACATAAGATCTTTTAGTTCTGACTCGAGTGTTTTATCTTTTCAATTCGCTCGGGTCAGCCTGAGCATTTCAGGATTTGGAAGACCGTATTCTGGAGGATGGAGATGAAAATTTATTATTATATTCCACTACACACTGTATTCCGCTGCATTCATTATTATTCGCTGGTATGTGCAACTCTGATATGTATTGTATAGATATAATCAAATGTTTTGTAAAACAGCTCCATGAACTGTATATTTGATTATTATATTTTATCGTTCCGCTGCAAGATTCTGTTTTGTTCTTTTTCTTTCTCTGCTTCTTCTTATTTACCCCATAACAATCTGCCATTCTGTATGGTTTAAGTCTGACGTGTGTGGTTTATCGTCGATTTAAAGCGTGAGAAAAGGCGGGACGTTGCACTCCTTAACGCTATTTAAAATTAAGTTTATTTTACTATAGAGATTATTATAATAGCGAAATATTGCTACATATTAAATAGTTTAACGGATACTTAGGAGATGTGAATCCCGATCATCTCTTAGGTTACTGCACTCACGTTAGACATTGGATAGGAGATGTCAAATCCCGTAAACATCTCTGACGCCGTTCCACTCATAGTATTTACTGTTGACTTAACTTACATAAGATCTTTTAGTTCTGACTTGAGTGTTTTGTCTTTCCAATTCGCTCATGTCAGCCTGAGCATGCATTTCAGGATTTGGAAGACCGTATTCTGGAGGACGAAGACGAAGATTTATTATTTATTATTATATTCCACTACACACTTTATTCTGCTGCATTAATTATTATTCGCTGGTATGTGCATCTCTGATATGTATTGTATAAATATGATCAAATATTTTGTAAAACAGATTCATGAACTATGTATACGATTATTATATTTTATCGTTCCGCTGCAAGATTCTGTTTTGTTCTTTTTCTTTTTTACCCATAACAATCCACCCTTCTGTATGGTTTAAGTCTGACGTGTGTGATTTATCGTCGATTTAAAGTTTATGAAAAGGCGGGGAGTTACATCTGGTATCAGAGCTGTGGTTTAGCGATGAACCTTAGCTTTGTGGGGTCTGACTCTTTGCTAATAGGGTAGTAATACCCTATGACGAGTCGCTGAGTGTATATATATGTGAAAGCATATTTGTTAGGTTATAAAAAGGTTTTGATATTGTGTTAATTTGTTCCGTTTCTTATTTATAAATTCTGGTTGGTGCATGGGACGCTGTGACATCAATAGGGATTTCTAAACACTTAATAGGACAGACCGACATAATATTTGTTTTTAATAGGTGAATGAAATAATTTTGCCTATTATATTTTCTATATATATAAAATAAATTTTTATAAATGGTATATATATTTGGTTGTAATATATTGGTTGTTAGGTAGTGTAGTCTATAAATATTAGTAAAGTAGGTTGAAAACAAAATAAATGGAAATTGGAAATTTTAGAACTTAAGTTCCAGGGTTTTGAAAATTTCTTTCAATTGATTTTGGAATATAATATTAATATTGTTAGAAGTATTTTCTGATATAAATATTTCAACATAATTTGAAAGAATTGTTTTAAAAAGAAACTTTAAAAAGAAATAAATTTTGTACTCCCCTCTTTGTCGCTAGAAAATAATTTCGGTGATGAGTGCAACATCATCAACATTCATTTTCGAGTTTTGAAGTGGGAAGGCCACTGTAGTAGTTTTACTACGGATTTATTTTGATAACCAAATATAAATTTCTAATTGTTTTAAGTATATTTGGATATATAAGTTTTAAGTATAAACCTCTGTTTATTATCTTTAAAATGATTTGAAATTTAACCCGATATTTAATTCTTAAGTTTCTTTTAATTAATAGTTTCCATTATTGTAGAAATTGGAATGTAACTAATTTATAATTGAAACCTCTAAATAATTAAAAGAAATGGGATAAACTTGTATGATTTTCAATTGCATTCTTAAAGCATATATATATAACTTACCCAATAATAAAAGTTGAAATGTTAATAAGAAAATGTAATAGATATTATAAAAGTAAATATACTTGAGGCAATGAAAGTAATTAATGAAATTCTTTAATAAATAAGAATTTTGTGTTGTAGTTGTTATAACCTTAAGTCTAATTGAAATACTACTAATTAAATATAATAGAAGGCAGGTATTGTAAGTAAGAAATTTTAAACTTAAGTAAATAAGTTGAAGTTATTTCTAAATAAATTTGTAAGAAATAAATGGAAATTAAAAAACAAACCATTATATGAATGAAAAAGAGAAATCAAACAACAAATGTATGAATGGAATTAATAAGGATAAACTAAGTCTATTGTTTGAAGTTGTTGTTGTTTGATTTGCTTTATGGTTTTTGGGTGAGGATACTTTAAAATTGTTTGGATGTATGAATAATCTATTTAGCTTCATCAGAGACTGTTGAGTAAATGGTGTGCTTAGTAGTTTATTTTTCATCCTGCACAATTTGAAGTTTGAACCTGAACAACTATTTGTTTTGTTGATATGAATGGATAATTAATGTGTGTTGATTTTATGTGATGGTTGTTTGCTTGTTGCAAGTGATGGTTGTTGTATTGATTTATTTATTTATAGTTGAAACCACTTTAAATATTTCATTTTATATAATTGTTAACATTTTTGGATTATATAAGTGAAATGCAGGTTATGGAAGCAATTGCTACTACTTTTGGTTTCATAATTAAGCGTTAATTGCCTGACAAATAGGTACGTTTTGGATTTCGGTTTACAACGTATTATATTATTTTTCCCGTGTTGGGATATATTATTTTGGAAAATATATGTTATACATTGTTATATTTGATATTATATTTTTTCCGAGCCTCTCTGTAGAAAGGAGACTCTGCCAAAATTTTCCTTAAATTTTGGACTTAGAAAAAATTTGAAAATGTTTTCCAAACTTTACTAATTTGAGTATAAAGGGATTTAATAGTTATAAATTGATATTTTATTTAAATTATTAAATTTTATAAATTTATTTGTGTATAAATCTAATATTTTAAGTAAGATATATTGATTTCTTAATTCTTCTTTTTCCTTCTTTTTCCTTTACGGGGACGAAAAGTTTTGAGTGGGGGAGAGTATAACGACCCGTAAAATTCGGTAATTAAATTTCTTAATTTAAGAAGATTTTGGTAACTTAATGTTGAAGGAAATAAAAGTTTAGTGAATTATTAATGAAAATAATAACTTGGATAAGACTGGTAAGTTTATTTTTAATAACTTGAATGTAACAGTATAAATGTAAGTTAATTGTTAATAACTTGGATGTAATTCCAAGTTATGAAACAATGTAAATGCTAATTATATTCTTATTATAATAAAAGAATGTTACCAAGATGAAATAATTAATTTGATTTAAAATCTTAATTAATGTGTGCATTAATTTATAATGGGATATAAAAGGTAATTTAATAATTTAAAATGTTGACTTACTAATAAAATAATGTATAAGGAATGGAAATGGAAAAAATTAGTGTATGAGCTAATGGTAGCACTTGTTGTGAGCTAATAAGTAAATTAAAACGTAATTTAGGTTAATAAATTAATATGTTGAATGAAATGACAATTAATGAATTTATTAAAATTGTAAAGTTATAGTATAATAGATGGTAATTGGTTGGGAAGAATGAACATACAAGTACTATAAAAGGTAAAATGGTGACAAATGGTTGTTACCAGTTAATTCACCAATTACAAATAAAGATAATTAAATGTACTTCAATGATAATTAATATAATAATGGAAAGTTTGAATGTATATTAAAAAGGAAACGTAAAATTTACTTATAAGGTAGTAATTGGTGCAATAGAAAGCATGAGACCAAGTAAATAAATTTATTGAGAATATTAATTGTAACTAATGAATCAAGGAAATAGTAACGGTCGTAAGTTACTATTTTATTGTACTATTAATGTGTTGTAACTATTATATTTGGGAATGAGATTTTATTATAAGTAAATAAAGGTAAGTATTGTATGAATATATGAATTAATGTATGATTTATGGTAATAGAATGAATCCATATGATGTAAGTAATTTTAATAAATAGTTGAAATAATAAGCCTAAGTGAAATTTTAAGGCTATGGTAACAATCATCATAAACTAACAGAATATATCTATTCTACCAAATTAATTGTAAAACAATTACATTTAAATGAAAATAAATGTCTCATTTATGAGGGTAAGAACTGTAATTGTAAAGTGCAAATAAATTTATGGAACCAATGGTAGGATCTTAACTGATTGTAACTAATAATTGAAGATAATGTCAATTCCATTTATAATATAACTATTGGTTGATGTAAGGATTGTAAATCAAGATTTATTAATTTATTTGAATATAAATTATAGTGATTGGGTTTATTTCAAATAAATGAAATTAAATATCTAGATATTACGTTATTGAAATTAAGATGAAATTTGAGAATAATAATGCAATAAACCATAAACCAATGTTAATTTCATCCATTGGAGAATAATGAATTGAATAATAAGGAAGAAACGTAAATTAAATAGAATTTTTAGAAATTAAATTTATAATTTTGAATTAAATGAAATTGAGGTTAATACTGAAATTGATAAATTTATCAACTCTAAATCGACATTTAAATTTGTTTAAATCGTTGTAAATGATTGAGAAAGTTAAATTTGATCGAATTGTCAATTATAGAATGGAAATAAAAAATTGGATTTAATTGATTAATTATTAAATTTTTTAATTAATGAAAAAATAGCCATTTTGGCCACTGACTCGGGTTTCGACGAAACTAGTTTCATCGGATCCATATCGGTGAATTATTGTAGGGTTTCAAGTTTCGTAGCGATCGGACTTGTCGTTTGATCGTACGAACGTGAAACGCCTTGAAATCGATTGAAATCAATTTGATTTTTTTTGATTTTAGCATAACTTTTTCATACGATGGAATTTTGTCTTGAAACCTTTTCCATTGCATTTAAAATATTTTAAAACATCTATTTTGATATATGGGTTGACCCAATTTCGTTCCGGAGTCAGAATGGGCTTTTCGGGCAACTTTAACATTTAACGCGTATACCAATCTGATCCATCTATTCTTTTTCAACCTTGTCTATAAATACTCTGTTATAAACCCTAATTTCTCTCATTCTCATTTGTCAGTGCATACAATTTTTTTCACCTCCTCATTTCAATGGCAGACAATTCTAGATCCAATTGCAATTCAAAATTCAAAGAAAAAATTTCAAACTCCTTAGAAAAATTTGAAAAAAATATATATCGAAGCTCTCAATGAGCGCAATCTTCTGGTACTGTTCGTTTTCCGAATCGATTCATCGGTTGCCCAAAATTCGCCAACCAATTCTCGGTCATTCATCGCGCGTTGATGAACGGTGTCAGATCGTCAATTCCTTTCTGGGTTTTGTTGAGATTCCTGAGCATTGTCCATCGGTGTGCTTACTTCGGCGAGTTGACTAATAGATTGCTTGCAACAATTGGATTAGGGCTAGCAATAGGCGGAGGCAGCTATGCTTTATCGAGAGAGAGAGAGAGGGGTGATGATGATTCGTCGCGACCATGGGGGAACCGAGGGGGCATCGCGGTGATGTCAGAGGCCTTGTGGCGTGACGCGAGGCATGGTGTAGGCGTGGAGTTACGATGTCAATCTGGTGGCGGTTGGAACTTCGAACGCATCCTTAGGGTTCGTTGGAAACGCATGAGTGTGTGACAATGGATGGTGACCTGTCCTTGGTGAGTGTTTATTTTTTTTTAATTTAATTTGTTTTCAAATGATCTAACTGATATAACTTTCGCTTACGAACTCCGTTTCACGCATGGTTTTCTCCGCTATGTTTGTATTGGAATTTCGGACATTTTGGCGCTAGTTTGGACGGATTCTGAGACTGTCCATTTTTTGGGTTTAATTTGGATTTAAATTCAAAAGGTGAGTGTTTAACCCACTCACAACTTCTAAAATTTCTTATGTTTGTTAAATTAAATTTTTGTTGTGATTATCCATTTATTAATGACTTTTTCATTTATTTTAATCATCATCTTAGTTATTGCATTTATTTAAATTAAATCGTTATTTAATTTATTATTCAATATAACTGCCAGTTAAATACCTGTTATATATATTATCAGTTATCTATTGGTATTGATTGATTGTTTTGGATGATGATTGTGATGGATGTGTGATCTGTTGATGGATGAATGGATTTTGTATAAAATATTATTTTAAACTACAAGTTGTTATGCATTTTATTTCATTCGGTATTGCGGTTTGAAATGATATATAACCGTAGTTTTATTTTAAATTACGGATTGAAATGACAAATATCCGTGTCACTTGACCATATGATACAAAATTATATATAGGCACTGCAGTCTATATATAAAAATATTTTGAAATGATTTTCTATGGTTTGAAAAGAAATATTCGTTTTAATAAATATTAATTTTTGATATTATATAAATATTAATTTTATATATATAGTTAAATTCTTGAGTTTAAGCTATGTATATAAGTTTGTTTAATAAAAATAAGTTTAATAATGGAATTTGATTGTTTTATATCATATGGTTAAGTACCTGTTTAAGATATGGTATATATAGAGTTTTTAACGACTTAAATAAAAATTAAGTTGGAAAATAAATATGAAATTTGTTCGAATTGAATTATTTAAGAATTATACTTGAAAATTTTGATATGAAATTTAAAATAAATTGAGATTTTAAAGGGTATGATTCTTATAAGTTGATTTGGTTTAGAGTGATTTAAATGAATATAAAGTTGATTTAAATGAATATATCAAGTTAATAAAATTTAAAGAATATCCAGTTGTTTGAAGTTAAAGGTTTTACTTAAATGATAATGGGTTTATTAAGTAAACATTTCAAATCTAAATAATAGTAATTGAAATTGATATGTGTGGAATTATCAAAGAATTAGATTTGAAATGGTGGAATATTTAAAGCTTTGAAATATATGGAAATTTAAAATGGTTTATTTGAAGGTTTCAAATCGGAATATGGAATTTATTTGTGAAATTTAAAGAAGCTGTTTTACTATATGAAGTAATTTAACATTTAAACCATTTGAGGTAAATACGTGGACCCGACTCCCATGAGTTGGCATAAGGTGGCTAAAACAGGAGCGATCGACGGAGTAATGAGGTAGCACCTTTGATCGGACACATCCTTTCGATATTATACTTTGACTTTTGGATTGATTCAGTGGCCACTTTTGATTTTTTTTATTTGGGGACGTGGCTCAAGGTGGGCGGTAGCTGCGGCTATGCGTTACCACCGGCCCGGAAGCGTAATTGGTATATCTACCCTGGCATTGCCTAGTTGTGCCATGTCACCTAACCTAGCGCGCCTTGTACGAGTTTGGTTTTCTCCTGTAGCCCTTGTAATATCCTCTGGTGGCTTCCCGATTAGGAGGGACCATGATATTGGATGGACTACTGGGACTATTACGTGTTAAGGGGTATATTGGGTCACTCCTTAACGCTATTTAAAAGTAAGTTTATTTTACTATAGACATTATTATAATAGCAAAATATTACTACATAGTAAATAGTTTAACGGATCCTTAGGAGATGTGAACCCCAAGCATCTCTTAAGTTACTGCACTCACGTTAGATAATGGATAGGAGATGTCAAATCCCGTAAACATCTCTGATGTCGTTCCACTCATAGTATTTACTATTGATTTAACTTACGTAAGATCTTTTAGTTCTGACTCGAGTGTTTTGTCTTTTCAGTTCGCTCGGGTCAGCCTGAGCATTTCGGGATTTGGAAGACTGTATTGTGGAGGACGAAGAAGAAGATTTATTATTTATTATTATATTCCACTACACACTTTATTCCGCTGCATTAATTATTATTCATTGGTATGTGCAATTCTGATATGTATTGTATAAATATGATCAAATATTTTGTAAAACAGATTCTTGAACTGTATATTTGATTATTATATTTTATCGTTCCGCTGCAAGATTCTGTTTTGTTCTTTTTCTTTCTCTGCTTTTTCTTATTTACCCATAACAATCCGCCATGCTGTATGGTTTAAGTCTGACATGTGTGGTTTATCGTCGATTTAAAGCGTATGAAAAGGCGGGGCGTTACATAAAGGATGTTTGGGATAACCATCCTCTAAGGATCCATGGAACTATCTACAATGTAGAAATATACACTATAACACATGGTCATTTCAAATTAATTCATACTTCAAAACCAGAAATATCATTTCCATTTCAAATAGATCTATTTCCCAAAATGGTATGTGTATATTAAATAATTTATAAAGTAAGGTATTTGCAATTTCCTCAAAAATCAACTCGACTTTCCCACTCACATTAATTCAATTTCAATTTATCAATTTCCATTCAATTCAGTTCTCTAAATAACAAACACAAATTATATTAATCTCGAAATCAGATCTGAATCACAATTTTACCATTAAATTTCCAGTGTATTTCAAAGCTTTAATATTCAGCATTTCGAAGTTAAATTTAACAGTCCATAGATCTCGATTTAAGCTCATATTTTTTTGATCTTGAAATATTCACTTAATAAACTCAATATTATTAAATAACCTTAATTTACCCTTAGATTCAATATTCCTTTCGATTTTTCTAAACTTGAAATATCATTTGATCACTTTAAATCAAAAAATCAACTTATAAAATTCAATATTAAACTTCAAATTCAATAGTTCAAATCGATTTAATTAAGCAGAATTCTTAATGAGATACAATTTTACTTAATTCAACTTTATCTTCCTTAACTTATACAAATCCTTGAAAATCTGTTCAAAGATATATTACTTAGACATATTATATTAATTAAATCAAACTATATTAGATTAAAGCTTATTATTAGATCTACTTTATATAAAAACTTAAAGATATTTCCAATATTAAATAAAACCATATATATATTCCCTTTCAAAATCATAGAAATCATTTTTAAAATATTTATATATAGACCAATGGTGTTTGTATATAATTTCCTATCCTATGGTCAAGTGACCTGAATATTTATCACTTCAATCCGTAATTTAAATATATACGGGTAGATATCATTTCCACCCGCAATCCCAAATTCAATACAATGAAAATCACTTAGGTCTATCATTTCAACCCATAACGAAATTCTCCTATTATAAAGTCTGTTCGGGTATGTATTATTTCAACCCATAGTGAATTATATACTAACAGGGAACTTGCAAAGTGATAACAGATATGACAATAATAATAACAGGCATATATCATCAATGCCAATATAATATAAACTACATGATATGATGTCATATCCCATAGGTGAACAATTACATATAAATGCATATCATATATATAACAATTTAAACAATTAATAGTTAAATTTTAGCAACATATTTCAATTGTAGTTCCAATTGAAATCAAATTTAATAAATAAAAGAACGTTAATCGTGAGTGATTGCTCACCTTTTGATGTTAGAGAGAATAGACAATGAAGTTGAGTTATGAATTCCAAACAACGCTAAATAGACGCGATTCGATGAAGAAAACAAGCACGACGAAAAAGCTGATAAATGGGAAAATCGGTGAGAACTAATCAGAATAAATCTTGATAGAGACAGAAACGAAATGTACGTTGCATTATTATTATTAATTTCAAATCAATAATAATTTAAACACATATTAAATTAAATATATATGTATTTCAAAATCACTACTTTTAAATAAAAACACATATAAAACAACATATATTTACATAGCAAATTTTGAAATAAATGAATATATATACTCATAAAGATAAACAACATATTACATGTATATGTATATATATAACATACTAAAAATCTTACATAAACTACATATATACACACACATACATTCTATTTTAAAATGATGCTCATATATATAAACTGACAGGCAGCTATATATAACTAACTTACATATCAAATTATTCAATATTAAACATGTATGTTACCAGAACTAATACATTGTATGTTATATGAACAAATACACTATATTATATGCTTTAAAAATGTAAGTTATTAAAATATCTATATTAACATATTTCATTATATTGTAAGCAGCATACCAATACAGTAACACAAAATTTACTTCACCTATATTATCACACACAGTTAACAAAACTTTCATTATTAAATTTTATATACTATAGAACATATAAGTACCAGTTTATATAAAATAATATATATATATATATAACTATTGTATAAGATAACCTTTAAAAAAACAGATACTAGTATAATATAATCTTTAAAACAAACAAATTAGTATATAAATGTTTGCACAAAAAATGGGCAAACACCTCCAAGTCGTATGATTTAGTTGATTATGTGTTGTTTTTAGTGATTTGGGTGATTTATGCAAATATATAAAATAGATGAACTAAACTGTAAAAGACACACAGATTTATAATGGTTCGGCCAGAATGTACCAACGTCCACTTTATATGTTATTCTCCTTTTCTCTTTGGATTACAAGTACAAAGCTTTTATTACAAGAGTATGAAAGTTGTTTGAAAGTTCTATCCGTGCTTGAGCTCTCAAACTTGTCTACCATTGTTGTACCCCTGCCCCTCTATTTATAGAGTGAGGCTGAGGGTAGAGGTCCTGGATGTATATAGCTGCTGGTGGGCCTGGGCAGAAGCAATCCGGCCTGGTAATGTTAGTCTGGTACTCCTTGGTCCGGTAGTACGTTGGTTCAACGGAGGTTGTTTCGGTGGTGGCCACCCTTGCTTCTGGTCCGGTGGTGCTACTTTGAGTTAGTTCGGCAGGCACTTGGAGAGGGTTGGTTCGGTGGTAGATGGAGCAGCATGGTTCGGCAGTACGTGGAATGGGTTGGTTCGGCAGACACCTGGAGAGGGTAGGTTCGGTGGTAGATGGAGCAGGATGGTTCGGTGAGGTGTTGATTCGGTGGTAGGTGGAGCAGGATGGTTCGGTGAGGTGTTGATTCGATGGTAGGGATGGAGCCGGTCGAAACACACCCAACATTTGCCCCCCAAAGTAGGGGCATATGCCTGCATATGTCGTGCTTTGTTTTCATCCTGGACACTATCATCTGGTTTTCAATGCCGAACCAACTGGTCCGGTCATTGACATTTGCTTATATATAGGGGTCTAACGCTTTCGTTTTTCCTTATCAACCTAACCAAACCCCTTTCTTTGCCGAATCAAACTCTCGTCTCTGCCGAATCAAATGTGTTAGCCGAACCAGAATCTTATTTTTCCGAACCAGGTGAGATCCCTTTCTGCCAAATGTGTTTTTGTTCTAGACTACAGAATGGCTTCGTGGAGTATAAGTGCCGAATGAACTTATATACTTGGATTACCGGATGAACTCAAATCTTTGAATTACCGAATGAACTTTCGTTCTTGGATTGCCGAATGAAACTTGGGGATTTGAGTGCCGAATGGACCTTATATGTTTGAATTTTTATGCTTTGAATTATAAGTGAAATTCCGGACTACATATACTTGCATGTTTATATCCTCTGTTCTAACGATTTACTTTCTCATGGTGCAAATAAATGTCTCGTAAAGTGGAAACTCGATCAGATAAGAAGAAATCCAAGGACGAAGGATAGTCCACCGTAGTGCCACCAGCTCAGCCAGGACCGGAACATCGTGGACCCACCCCTAGATCGCTAGTATATGGGTATGGTCCTCAAGAGCTTCTGAATTCTCCGCCTGACTGCTTTCCTAGCTCTCTCAAAGAAGAGCAGCTTGATGTTATCTCCCGCTCCTTTGGGATTGATAGAGCACGCATGCTCTTGCCAGGGAAGGGGGCCATGCCATATAATCCCCCTGAAGGATACTTTGCTTATAGTTGGTACCACTGCATGTGTGGGGCCATTCCTCCAATCAATGCCTGGATAGTTAGCTTCGTCACCTATTTGAAGGTGGCCTGTTTTCAGCTCCAGCCCAACTCCTACGCTATCTTAGTGTGTCTATTCGTGATTTTCCAGAGAAAGTATGGGCGCCCCCCTTCTAACCGGGAGATTTGGTACCTATATAACTTGAGGGGTTACAAGAAGGGGTCTCCATACATCAGCTTGGAATCGGCCGTGTCCTTCAAGCCGGTCCTGGACTTGTATTCAAAGTTCACCATGTTTAAGAAGGAATGGTTCTTCGTCCAGGATGACTCCGTTTCTATCCACCGCTTCACCTCTGGCTGTAATTTGAAGCTTATTTATAATCTCCGTTCTGACTGAAATGCTTCTTCTCATGTGTTTTTATTTCTTGCTAGCGACAGGTGGCTTTGCGGTCGTAGAGAACGATCACCTGGTTCAGATGGCCGCGGAGATAGAGGCCATTTCGGGAAGGAATAGGTCAGCTTCCTACCTGATCAGGAATGCCACTCTCCTGGGACATAACTTGATTCTACCACACCAGTCTGTGGTCAAGCAGAGGGATATGGCTGCAGAAAGGGCTGCTAAATCCAAAGGAGGGGCCACGACAAAGAGCAGCAAGAGGAAACCCTTCTCGATACCTCCATTCGTCAGGGGGAAGAAGCTCAAGAAAACTGATGGACCCTCTCCCAGCACGTTCCCAGATGTTCCGGAGGAGGAAAGTGGAGAGGAGGAAAGAGGAGAGGAGGAGAGCGGAGGTGATGGAGAAGGTGATGGTTGTAATGGTGGCGAAGGACAAAGTGGTAGTGGCGTTGGTGCCTTGACCTCTGGGCAAGCAGGTGAGATTCAAGAGTGGACGGATGATGCTTTCCGCCAAGCTTTTGAGGGGTTGGAGGAAGGGTCGGCCTTGGTGGAGAAACCGAAGAAAACTGATAAGGCCGGGACTGGTGCCAGTCCACCTTCTGAGAGCATTTCAGCTAGGGCAACTTTGGCGGTTCAAGGTGAATTTTTGACTCCTCTTTCAACTTCACGTGTTTCTTGGATTATAGTCCCATGCATGCTTGTAACACTTGGTTTTATTCCAGGAACGGGCAAGGCGGCCAAGACATCAGACATTCGGCACCTCCTCGAGCAATTCAAACTCCTCAAAGCATCTGCTAAACCGGAGCCCCCGACCAACCATTCCGGGGACGTAGTCGGCTACCGTCCTCTTCTCGGAGTTATTGAACACGATATTCAAAAGAGAAAGAGGAGGCGCTCCATGTTCGAGCCTTCACTTGGACCTCAGCCCCCAACCCAGCCTATTCAAGATATCACGGGGGAGGATACTGAGTCCATACCCTCTCCGCATCCATCAGAGAATCCTACCGTTACTCATGTTGATGGTCCCGGCTTGGCTCGTAACCCATTTGCGGGTCATCCAGATTTGGACCCGAGTTCTCATGATATTTCCATCGATGAGGCTATCGGTGAGCACCTCC
This sequence comes from Allium cepa, assembly GCA_030765085.1. NCBI lineage: Eukaryota > Viridiplantae > Streptophyta > Magnoliopsida > Asparagales > Amaryllidaceae > Allium > Allium cepa. The sequence goes on from CM060941.1 coordinate 837,020,697, forward strand.
TACCCCGCAATCCTATGGTAAGGGTGCTTAATGAGGCTAAGTCTTTGGATCTCGACTTGTTGACCACTCGGATTGTGACTATGGGGGATGAGGCCAAGGCAAACATCGATCGGGTGGCTGAGGAGATCAGGAAGTTGATGGGGCATCACACCCGACTGGTCAAGGCCGGGGAGGAAATTGGGAGTGCCAACATAAGATTGCGGCTAGTGATTGCAGACCAGGCTAAGCAACTTGTCGATCAGGCCATCCAGATCTCTCAGCACGAGGCTGCCTCCAGACGGCTAGAGAAAACTATGGAAGAGGCTAACAGAGCCGAGCTGCGAAAAATGGAGACCTTCTGCAAGGAACGAATCGATATAGACATTGCAACGGTAGACGATGTTCGAAAGGTGGACCTCGAGCGGGTAGAGGAGTTATCCGGGAAGCCTGAAGCTGCGGAGCTTGCTCAAGCCAAGCTGAAGGAGGAGATAAAGGCGATGAGGAAATCCCTTCAGGCTGACCGCTCGCGATACCGATCGGAGAGGGATGCTGCCGTTGCAAAGATGTTGGCTTTTGAAGTCCGGATGAGGGAGTTCGAGGAAAACGAAGGGATGATGGACGAGATGCTCCAGAATATGTATTTCCGTACTTGGAAGCAGGGCAACTTATCCTGGATGGATGACTATCCCCGGATCATGGCCAGGATTTGTCTTCGGGCTCTGGAAGAGGCCAAGGCTGATGCGGATAAGGAGGGTAGTATGGCCTTCAGGATGGATATGGTTACGGTCCAGTTTACTAAGGAAGAGAAAGTGGCGGTGAAGGAGGACATGCGGCTGCTTGCTGCCGAGGAGGTAGGCGTGCAGTTGGGAGACGACGATCAAGGAACGGATGTTGGTAAGTCTTCCCTTTTATCCTTTTCATAGCTTGGTTGCTTATCGTTTATCTAATAGATTCTTCTCCTGAATTGGGCAGGTGGGACCTCTGGTCAGCATGCTGGGAGCTCTGATCCTGTGGTCAAGTAGATCTTGGGGTGTCGGAAGGATAGAGATGAAGTTCTGATGCTGCCGACTATTTTGGCTTGATCCGGATATTTTTGGTTTTACTTGACATTCCTGTATATACTAGTTCCAAAATATTAATGTACTTTCAGGTTGTAATTATGCCATTGCAACGAACGACTTTATTTTTTACACGTAATTTTATAACATAAGCTGATTCTGTCATATTTGGATGCTGTCATTATTTTGATGTGTTGCATGAGAAATATAGCTGTGCATGTGTTAGTGATTCAACTGTGTTTGATGTCAAGTTCTTGCTTAAAGTATAATTTCATGTCTTGCAATGTTAATGCGATGTGTGAATATATCAGAGCTACTTATTGGTATACAAGAGCATAAAGTACCGCCCTTTCAATTTTTAGTTGTAGATGGTAGCTTTGAATGCCTTGTGTGATCGAATACGGATTGCGGTTGAGTGACCCGTCATCCAGCTGAGAGTTCTCATTCCATATTAGCGAGTGCATCCTATTTGGTGTCCTGTACTTTAAGGGTTGTTATAGAGGATAGGAGGAAATTTTTTATAAATAAAATGGAAATATAAGGAATAGTAAAACTTCCAATCACGGAAGGCCTTCGATGTGCTTAAGTTCATGGCAAACGGGTTTTGTAGTTACTTTCCCTAGCTGTGGGTCTTGGAGACATTCGTCACCCATCTTACGCCTCCGCAGGGAGTTTTTCTTTTTTACCACAGCCGTACTTAAGGCACATCGGAGTCGAGATCGTGCACAGTAACTACCCGGGCCATTATGGCCCGTAATCGTGGGTATTATTCGATTTACCATGGTCGGCTAGCATGGGTGCCGATCGTCAACTGTGAACTGCCCCTGGCTGGCCACACCTTATGTTGGGGCTTATAATTGGTTCACAGTTGCCGACGAGCCGAACGCCGTAATGAGCTGCCTCGGCTATAGTCGGCCTTCTCGGTGGCTTATGATCGGCTCATTACAGTTGGCTTTGAGGGCCGTCGCGAGCAATGAGTTAACCCGCAGCAGAGGGATGTTGGAGCAAAAGTGTCTCATTGACGAGGACATAGATTCGTATAGTACCTGTTAGGTCTTGTCCAAGTGAGGTTGTGCCGTGATGTGTCCAGAATGGAAACGCCGTTATACAGGATTTTGCTCAATAGAAAAGGATAAAGCTTAATATGCAGCCAAGATATAAAGGAACAAGTTAAAAAGAGACAAGATTTTTTAAAGTGGTTCAGCACAAAAGTTCCTACGTCCACTGATTCTCTTCGTTAATTCACTTCATATGGGCAGTACAAGTTAAGAAAAGTATCGACGAAGGTGTTGGATGTTCCATACCCTCTGCCTCTCCGTCTACTATTGACAAAATATAAGCTCCGTTGTGGAGATCTTTATGAATTACATAGGGTCCGTCCCAGATTGGATCTAGCGCTCCGGGACGCGGGAAGATCCGTTTGAGAACAAGATCTCCTTCTCGTAAGCTGCGGTGCTTGACTTTGGAGTTGTATCGTGCTGCCACTATTTGCTTGTGAGCTTCCGCTTTAAGTGCTGTATCACTTCTCCTTTCTTCAATTAGGTCCAAAGACATGTGTAGGAGTTCTTCATTCTCGTCTGGGTTGTAGTGGATCCTACGGTGGGAGGGCACTACAGTTTCAACTGGGAGCATGGCCTCCGATCCGTATGCTAAAGAGAAAGGAGTATGCCCTGTTGATGTTCTGAAAGACGTGCGGTAGGCCCAAAGTGCCGTAGGAAGTTCATCCACCCAAGCTCCTTTTGACTTTTCAAGCTTCTTCTTATCAGAGTTTTGAGAATTTTGTTGACAGCTTCGACTTGTCCATTTGCCTGGGGATAAGCCACACATGAGAAGCTTTTGGGAATTCCGTGCTCTCGGCACCAGTCGGCAAACTCCTCGCTGTCAAACTGAAGTCCATTGTCCGATATGATTTTGAGCAGAACCCCGTACCTGCATAGAACGTTTTTGCTTAAGAAGTTAATAACTTTTGCCGAATATATTTTATTTAAAGGTTCCGCTTCCACCCATTTGGTGAAATAGTCGACTGCCACTATAGCATATTCGGCTCCGCCTCGGCCCATCGACAGTTCGCCAATCAGGTCAATTCCTCATACCGCAAAGGGCCAAGGACTGGTCATTTGAGTAATCTCATTTGTTGGTAGTCGAGGAATCTTAGCAAATTTCTGGCATCTGTCACATCTTTTGATGAAGTTTAAGGCGTCTTTGTTTAAAGTGGGCCAGTAATACCCATATCAGAGTATTTTCTTTGCTAGAGTCTGCCCTCCAGTGTGATCTCCGCAACTTCCTTAATGGATGTTGGACAAGACTTCTTTGGCTTCCCTTCCAGCGACACGCCTTAATAAGGGGTTAGAGAAGCCGCGCCGATGGAGGATGCCTTCTTGTATTTTGTAGCGGGAAGCGTTCCTCAAGATTTTCTTAACTTCGCTACCCCCATCGGGCAGTGTGCCACTTTGTAAGTACTTCCGGATGGGAGTCATCCAAGTTTCCTCTTCGATTGCAGCTATCAGATTCACTTGCTCGAAACTCGAAGCTAGTTGCTTTGAGATTATTATTGTTCCGGAAGTGGTACCGTCCTTCATGCTAGCTTGCTTTTCCAGTTCGTCGGCCTCTTGATTCTCTTCTCGAGGAATGTGTTTGATTAAATAGTGATCTAATTGATTGAGCAGCAGCTTGGTCTTCTTTAGATATGATGTGAGTCGTTCCCCTCGAGTCTGGAATTCTCCCAGTATTTGATTTACAATAAGTTGAGAATCACTATGGAGACATAAAGAACCGACTCCAATCTCTAGGGCAAGTTCTAATCCGGCTATCACTGCTTCATATTCTGCATTGTTGTTGGTGGCAGCGAATTCCAACTTTAGGGCATAGTGCAGCTTCCTTCCCCTGGGGGTGATTATCACAATACCTGCCCCCGAGCCTTGTTCGTTTGATGCTCCATCTACAAAGAGATTCCACTTGATATCTCTTGCTATTTCAAATCGATCTTTACCTTCTTTTGTAGTGAATTCGGCAATGAAATCGGCCATGGCTTGTCCCTTGATGGCGGTGCGAGGTTGGTAGATGATATCATATTGACTCAGTTCAATGCACCATTTAAGTAGCCGCCCAGAAGTGTCGGGGCGATGGAGTACCTGCCTTAGCGGTTGATCGGTTAAAACTCTGATGGGATGAGATTGAAAATAATGGTGTAGCTTCCGTGACGTGATTAGCAAATAGTATGCTAGCTTTTCAAGTTTAGGGTATCTGGCTTCTGCCCTTGTAGATCTCTTGCTTACAAAGTATACGGGCCGCTGCGCGCGGTTGTCCTCTCTCACCAAAGCGGCGCTCAAAGTGTGGGACGATACAGTAAGGTATATGTATAGTTCTTCGCCTTCATTTGGAGTTGAGAGTACTGGTGGTCTCTGAAGGTGTTTGATTAGGTTAAGGAAGGCTGTCGAGCATTCGTCAGTCCATTTGAACTTTCCTTTGTCTTTCTTTAGAGCTTCGAAGAAAGGGATGCATTTGTCGGTTGCTTTAGAGATGAACCTGCTTAGGGCGGCCACTTTTCCATTTAGGCTTTCGAGTGGATGGTATCTTGATATCTTGCAAACCCGGACTTGTTCGGGGTTTGCTTCAATCCCCTTGGCATGGACGATGAATCCCAAGAACTTTCCCGACGATACTCCGAAGGAGCAATTTAGAGGATTCAGCTTCTTTCCATATTGGCAAAGTACTTGAAACATCTCGTCCAGGTGGTTTATATGATTGTTTGCTTTCCTCGATTTTACCAGCATGTCATCCACATAAACTTCCAAAGTTCGTCCTATTAATTCTGCAAACATCTTGTTGACGAGGCACTGATAAGTAGCTCCGGCGTTTTTAAGTCCAAAAGGCATTACTCTGTAGCAGTACAATCCCCGGTTAGTGATGAAACTAGTGTGGTCTTGATCGGGGGGTGCATAGGGATCTGGTTATATCCTAAGTATGCGTCCATAAAGGATAAGAGTTCGTGTCCGGCTGTGCTGTCCACGAGTTGATCGATTCGGGAGAGTGGGAAGTAGTCCTTCGGGCAAGCGTCGTTTAAGTTGGAGAAGTCGATGCACGTTCGCCACTTCCCATTATCCTCCTTTACCAGTACCGGGTTGGCGATCCATTCTGGGTAGATGGCTTCTCGTATGAAGTTATTGGCAAGTAGGTTCTTTACTTCTTCCTCGAGGGCTGCTGATCGTTCTGCCACCGTGCTTCTCTTTTTCTGCTTTACTGGCACCTTGGTGGGATCGATGTTCAGTACGTGGCATGCAACGTCTGGGGAGATTCCAGTCATGTCAGCGTGCGTCCATGCAAATACATCCATGTTGTGGCGAAGAAAATCGACGAGTTGATCCTTCAATTCCGCTCTTAACTGAGACCCGACTCTCAGCAGTCTACATGGGTCGTGTTTGTCTACAGATACAAATTCCATAGCCTCTGCAGGCTCGGTGGTGGCCTCCTCCTCCTTATCCCTGGGGTCTAATTCATTGAAAGGATTGCTGGTATATCGAAGAGGAGGGGCTTTCTTTAATTGCTATGCTTCCAAGTTTTTCTTGCAGAGAGAAGTCTCAGCATCCTTTCCTTTATCCTTCCTGCGGTTATTGCGAAGTTCAGTCACATAGCAATCTCGAGCGGTGTCTTGATCTCCCTCTATTTCTCCTATTCCGTTATCTGTTGGAAATTTCATCTTCAACACCACGGGGCTAGGACAATTTGGAAGTCAGACAAGGCTGATCTTTCCAAAAAGGCGTTGTAGGCTGAGTGGTTCTCTATTAGCACAAATGTTTGTTTTCGCACAACGGAGCGGGGATGACTTCCTATTTCGACAAAGAGGTCCAGTTGCCCGAGGGGCATCTTCGCATCTCCAGTGAAACCATGTAGCGGTTTACTGCAGGGAGACACATCCTTCATTGACAGCTTCATTTTGTCGAAAGCATGCTTGAATAGGATATTTACTAAGCTTCCAGTGTCTACCAGAATTCGGAAAACCTTGGCTGGACTGAACCAGGCGGAGATGACAATAGGATCCATGTGAGGGTACTGCCTTCCCTCTAGATCACGCCTACTGAATGTGATGTCATCATTCTCTTTCCGTTTCGGGTGGCGTTCTTCTGTAACAGAATTAACGTAGCCTTCATTGTTTCTAAGTGACTTACCGTATCTTTCCATCTCTGCCCAGCTTCCGTCGGCGATGTGTGGTCCCCCTGATATGGTAAGGACCACTATCTTCTCTTGACTGGAGCCGCTGGTGTTGCGATTTCCTCCGCCTACTTTCGGGAGGGGTAGCCCTGGGTTCTCATTGGCAGGAGTTGAAGTCCTGTTCTGACCTTTCACATAGCGCTCTAGTCTCTTCCTTCTGATGTGTTCTTTAATCAAGTCCCCGAAATGATGGCATTCATTGGTGTCATGCCCATGAGATTCGTGGAAGCGGCAGAACTTTCAAGACTTAATTGCATTATCTGATTCCTTCTTGTGCGGGGGGCGCTTGTATCTAACTTTGTCTTGGGTGGCCAAGAAGATGTTTTCGATTGTTTCAGTTAAAGGAGTGTAAGAGTCAAATCTTGGGCCTGGCCTATATAAGCACTTTTCCCCCTTTTTACCCCCAGCACTATCTCTGGAGTCATTTCTTCGAACGTCCTTTGCTACTGCGGGTGTGTTGCCATGATCTGCCTTGGTTTGTTGCCATGTCCGCCTTTCAATGGCAGCACCTTCAAGTCTTATATATTTCCCGGCTTCATGGAAGAAATCGGGTAAGGTGGCTGGCTTTTCTTTTGTTAATCTCCTAGCAAATTTAGTATCCGGTTGCACACCACTGCAGAGGGCCATTAGGATAAGTTTCTCGTCGGCATCTTGGACTGCGGCCGCTGCGGCGTTGAATCGTGTTAGATATTGTTGCACTGTCTCTCCGGGTTTCTGTTTGATATTAGATAGGGAATAAGCGTCCTTAGGTTGTTCCACATGGATGCGGAACTGGCTGATGAACTTTTCTTTCAACATTTCCCATGAGCTGATGGACCCTTGGGGTAGATGGCAGAACCAGGAGGTAGCTAGATCTGCCAAGAATAGTGGGAAGCATTTACACAACACTCCCTCTGTTGCCCCGCTCATGAGCATATGCTGTGTGTATCTCTGCAAGTGTACAACGGGGTCAGAGTTTCCTTTGTAAGGTTCCATTGTCGGCATTTTCCATTCCCGGGGGTGATGGTAGTTTCGATATCGCGGGTGAAGGGGCTGGTTACCCTAGCGTCTATCCCCCGATCCCTTTGGTCCCGTTGGACGCACTTTCTGAACAATCGCGCCATCCTTTCATCAGAACTTGGAGCGGATAGAAATGAGTTTGGTTCTTCCCTGCGGGATTGATTCCGTCCAGATGACCTGTAGGGATGGTATCGTCTATCACTCCTAACACAATCCAATGGCTGCCTCTTGTTTACCGGGGGCACGCTGGGGTCAGCCACAGTTGGCCCTTGCCTTGATCTTCCCCTGTTGGGTTCTGTCCTCTGTACTTCCTCGGGTCCAACTTCGGGCTGGACTCCAGCTCCTTCCCGTCCATTGGTGTTTCATGGTTAGGTAGCATGGCAGACTCAGCTACATCCAACCCCTGCCTGGTACCTCCCCTGTTGGGTTCGGTTCCAAGTGTTTCCTCGGGTCGGAATTCGGGCTGAGTCCGGGCTCGGCTCCTACCATAGTTGCTTCTGTTGTTAGCCTCTTCTAAGAAGAAAGACCTTTGTCATCTCCCAGATCCTCCAGACCGGGACTCACCCCGTGATTCAGTGTTGCGGTTGGATTCTTCAACATCTCTTAAGCGTGACATGAGTTGATTCACCAAGGCTTCTTGTTGAGATGCGAAGCGGTTAGTTACTTCAGCCACAACCCTGTCCAGATCCGCCCTTGTTATTGGTTGTTCCGTAGCAGGGGCTGTCGGATTTGCCTGATTTCCATTTGCTGTTGGAACTGGACGATTGTCATGATCTCTGATGACTGGGTCTGGGATACTGGCAGTTGCGACGTTATTTGCTTTGTTAGTATCTTTCTTCCGTCCGGGAGGCATGTTTTCCAAGTAATGAACAATGCTGATAGGAAAAGGGTTAAGCGGGGGGTCTTGAGTTCTGTTCTCAGTGAAAGCACCAAAAATGTTTGCACAAAAAAGGGGCAAACACCTCCAAGTCGTATGATTTAGTTGATTATGTGTTGTTTTTAGTGATTTGGGTGATTTATGCAAATATATAAAATAGATGGACTAAACTGTAAAAGACACACAATTTATAGTGGTTCGGCCAGAATGTGCATATGTCCACTTTATATGTTATTCTCCTTTTCTCTTTGGATTACAAGTACAAAGCTTTTATTACAAAAGTATGAAAGTTGTTTGAAAGTTCTATCCGTGCTTGAGCTCTCAAACTTGTCTACCATTGTTGTACCCCTGCCCCTCTATTTATAGAGTGAGGCTGAGGGTAGGGGTCCTGGATGTATATAGCTGCTGGTGTGGATGGGTTGAAGCAATCTGGCCTGGCAATGTTGGTCCGGTACTTCTTGGTCCGGTAGTACGTTAGTTCGGTGGAGGTTGTTTCGGTGGTGGCCTCCCTTGCTTCTGGTCCGGTGGTGCTACTTTGAGTTGGTTCGGCAGGCACTTGGAGAGAATTGGTTCGGTGGTAGATGGGGCAGGATGGTTCGGCAGTACGTGGAATGGGTTGGTTCGGCAGACACTTGGAGAGGGTTGGTTCGATGGTAGATGGAGCAGGATGGTTCGGTGAGGTGTTGATTCGGTGGTAGGTGGAGCAGGATGGTTCGGTGAGGTGTTATTCGGTGGTAGGGATGGAGCCAGTCGAAACACACCCAAAAATAAACAACTTTATAATTTTTATAAACTTAAAACTGTACAATAGAGGACATATATAAACACACACACACACACACACACTCTTAACTGATGCAATCAAACTATAAATATAACTATAGCTAGTAATACCCATTATAATATAAACTAACATAATAGTATAAAAATGCATATTAGTAACCAAAATAACTTGTATTGCCTGCTTTATAAGAATACACACATATAAACATCAGAACATAACTGGTATAATATATTGTATATTAACTGGTATAATCAGAACATCAGAATTCGGGTTTTTTTTTTCATAATAAAAGTCAATTCAAAAATGGCGATCGAACGAACTTCTGTTCGCTTCTGATTTATTTTGCTTGGCCTAGTTTCCTTCCGTTTGCGTTCTGCAGTTCCATCCCTCGTTCCGCCACTTCTCTCCATGTCTTCCTCTACCTTTCCGCCGTCCTTCCCTGTACCTCCCCTTCTTCAACACCTTCATCAACTAGATCTAGAAGGGCTTTTAGGAACCCTGTGCCTATGCCGCTGCCGCTCTTAGAATCTGAGTATCCACCGCTGCCAAATGCGAACACTTCATTTCGTCCTGCTGTTGTTTGTAATAGCGACAGTAACGTGTGTATTAGTTGTGAGGATAGAGTTGTTTGTCGACCTTTTTGTGGTTCTTCGACAAAGGTAGTGAAAGATGTTGTTGCATCTGGTGAGAATGGTGATGTTATTGGTGTATGTGGTAGCGTGTTGCGTCCCGATGGAGCTGAGACTTTGGTTTCTGCTCAATGCACTACAGGTGTTTGTCCAAATGGTTCAGAGACTAACATTCCCAAGTCGTCTCTTTTGAACTCTGCTGATCATTCGCATGCAGCCTCCGCGCCTACTGGAGCCTGTCCTGTTGGTGTTGCTACCCCATCCCCGGCTGTTTCCAAAACTTGGTCGTCGCTCTTTACATCTCTGCCTCGAAATGCAGGTTTATATGAACCAGTGGAATTTGAAATCGTTGAGGAAAATGGCGTGATGATCCCACCGCCGAATGTTATGCAAGCCGGTATTGACTATTGGTCAGAATATTTGGTTGGTTTCTTTCTGGACCCAAAGCATCGTCTTGATGATGCGGCTACTGTTTGTCGAAGGGCATGGAAGCTTCGCGGGAATCTTCGTGCTAAGCTGGTTGACACTATGTATTTCCTTTTGTTCTCTTCCTCTGAGGATCGCTGTCGTGTTCTTGAGGCCGAGACTTCTTTTTTTGATGGGAAACCGTTTATTATCACTCCTTGGTCCCCTTCAGTTGCTCGTGCGCGTGAACAAGTGCGCTTTATCCCCGTTTGGGTTTATTTTTCTCATATTCCTTCCGCACTTCAGCCGTTGCTTGGCTTGAATTGGCTTGCTTGCAATATTGGAAAATTGAAATGCTTTGATGCTAATACCGTTGCGCGTGATAAGCCGGTGTATGCAAAAGCGCTGATTGAGATTTCCCCCTGTAAGCCTCTTCCTTCCTCTATTCCTGTTCAGTTAGCTGTTGGCCATGTGGTGGATGTCCGTGTGCGTTATGGTTGGGTCCCGGACATTTGTTCCTCCTGTCTCTCCTTTGGCCACTTGGTTTCTGATTGCATGCATTCTTCTGTGTCCGCTGCTGCGCCTAAGATTCCTCTCCCTCGTCCCCCGCTCAAGAAATGGGTTCCCAAAGTGCCTCCTGTTCCTCCGTTACCTATTCCTGATTCGACGTCTTCACTTGTTCGACCTTTATCCCATCCTGCACCCATTGTCCCTATTGTAGTTTCTGCGGACTCCTCTCCTACTCTGGTTCTTGCTCCACCTGAGTTGTCTGTCATCTGGGATGAATCTGAGAGTTGTTGGGTTGATCGTCGATCTGATATGCGATTTAACCCCGTGGATGACTCTTATTTTCGTTTTATTTCCGCAGATCTTATGGACTTTCGTCGCCTTTATTATCGACCTTCTGGAGATTCCCTGGTTCTTGATTTGGATGGTTCGTATGCTGAGATAAATTCTATCATGCTTGCTGATCTTTCTTGGGATCGAACATTTATTTACTCTTCCGATGTTGATATTTATGATCCTTCTCTTGCTCTCCTGTTTCGCCCCTATTCTGGTAATCTTGGGAATGACCCTTTGGTTCCTTCCCAGGTGGAAGATGTTGTACGACTTACTACCTCTTCGGAGGAATCTTAGTTAGATAGTGGTTAGCTGTAGTTGTGATACATCTGTCACACTCCTATGCTGTATTTTCTTTTTCTTTGTAGTTAAGGTACCTCAGCCTTACTCATGTACTTCATGTTTTATTACGTTCGTAATAAAAAGTGGACGGTCCACTATAAAACCGGCTAGCCTTGCCAAAAAAAAAAATTAAAAAAAATTTAAAAGTGGACGGTCCACTATAAAACCGGCTAGCCTTGCCAAAAAAAAAATTAAAAAAAAATTTTAAAAAAAAATAACCGAAATCAGCAAAACAAAATAAAAAACATTTAAACAATTAAAGTAAAAGATATATCTATATATATATGTATATATATATATAAAAACTAAAATTAGTATTTAAAACACATTTTAAAAATCAAAATATCTAGATATTAAAATCAGTATTCATTAAACATGTGTATTGGGACCAATATATTTGTAAAGAAAAAGGGATCAAAGACTAAAACCCAATGTCTATATAACACGCGACCCAGAAAATGTAAAACAGCTAATTTATAACTGTATACTTTATATATGAAATGTAATAAAAGAGCTGTAGGAAAGGTAAACCATATGAAGAAATTTTGAAAGCTGTGGGAAAATTTGTACTTAAACAGTAATATATTTTTACTATCAACAGTCTTTAAAATTAAAAAACAAGAAAGAAGAACAAGAAAATACAAAGAATAAAAAATATGTGCGGCCATTACCTTTAGGAAGAAGCACGTGCGAGAAGATGAAGGCAATATGAGATGCAGATGAAATTGTGTACGTGGGTTTTTGTATTTAACATGGGCTTGCATTGATTTGGTGTATGAAAGGCAAGAAATAAATAGTTTGAAACGGTAGAGGAATTATAGGATCTCATTCCTATTAAATACAAATAAGCAAAAGGCAGGTGTAAAAGAGATGAATTAATTTACATGTGAAGTGTAAGGCAAGATTTTTCATTCCATTTAAAATGCACGGATGATGATTTTAACAGCTAAGGTAAGAAATCAAAAGTGTGTGCATTAAAGAGGCAATAATTAAATCGAAACGTACATCCAAAATTTATAACAAAGTAACGTACTTTGTATTTATTTCTTTCGTGTTTATTTAGTAAAATATGTGCTAAAGTATATTTCAGAAGAAAACGTATCATTTATATAATGCCAAATAATTTAAACAAGAACGGATATAAAACGTACCAAATAAAAGTATAATTAAATAGCTATTTACACATTATTTATTTCTTAATTTAAAATTTGATTTGTTACATCCATTTGATTTGTTTATTACTTTACTAAGAAAACGGATGTATATACGTATAAAAGAAACGTATAAATTTATTTCTTTTTACACATTATTTATTACTTAATTTAAAAGTATATAGCCAATTTAAAAGAAAAAAATTGGAACAAATGTTGTACAAATATATACGGTTTAAATAAAAGATTTGGAAGTTAAAATTTAAAATTTAAAATTTAAAATTTCAATTAAAGTTAAACTTTAACCAAAAATCAAAATTACAGAAATTGTTTAAATTTATTACAATTTGGGCAAATGATTTATAATCAATTCAAGAAATTTCTAAAATTCAAATTTTAAAGTAATCAAACACCAATGTTTTAGATAAGATGAATAAAAATACTAAATTCAATTAAATATGTAAATAAAACCATTCAAAATTATTAAAATTTTAAGGGTCGAAATTATTAAAATTTTACGGGTCATTACACTCTCCCCCCCTCAAAACTTTTCATCCCTGAATAGGAAGGAGGTAGGTGAATAGAACAACCAGAAATAAAAGTAGATTGAAAGTTAAGATTAAACAATTAATTTAAGCATATAAATTTTACTTGAAATATCCATTTGAAAACTTCATTTGAAAATCAGTTATCTTTTATCCTTTAATTCCTTTCAAAACCCATTTGTAAAATTTCTTGCTTCCTTTATAAATATCACTTATATGTTTAAATAACACCTTTATAAATATATGAAAACTATTTGAAAACAATTATTTACATCATTAGTTATATTTACAAAGAAGCTATTTGAAAACATTAAATCCATAATTCATGAAGTTATTAATTTATCTCAAGATACCTTTCAATTATTATTAATAAATCAATAATCATTTTCTTTAAATATGTTTTATATATGTAACAACTTCTAAAATATTTATAACACAAAAAAATTCTATTAAACCATGAAGTATATAAATAAACAAAATTTTAAAAAGAAATGTAGTATATAAATAAATAGGAAATATATTAATAATGTAGTATATAAATAAACAATATTTAAAAGGGATATAGTCAACAACGAAAAGAAGGTAGATTCAGAAAAACAGAATATATGTGAATAAATAAACTGTGCAGATAAGGTAGATTCAAAAGAATAGTATCGGCCACGAATAGTTAATTCAATACAAAATTTCTTTGTTGGAAATACCTTTATAATAAAATACCTTTATATCGAAACAAACTTTCCTTTCGAAAATACTTCTATAACTCGATGTTTCAACAAGTTTGTCCTCGTTCTTGCAGAATCTGGCCGTGCGTTGATCAGGCGCAAAGCTAGAATTCTTCAAATACTTAGTAGACCCCTTTCAACACCCAGTGAAAATACTGGAAAAACTTCAAAACCGATACGGAAAGTACAATCCGAATAAATCACCTAGATCGTAGGATACATAACAATGGTTATGCCTGCATCCCCCAGGAAACATCCATATCCTTTAAGCAACCGCCGCCTTACGAATTTCGACATCATAACCAAAACTGTGGAACGCAGGATACATAACAATGGCTATGCCTGGATCCCCTAGGAAACATCCATACCCTTTAAGTAATCTCTGCCTTGCGGATTACGCCACGACAACAAAACCGGTAGACCGTAGGATACATAACAATGGTTACGCCTGGATCCCATAGGAAACATCCATATACTTTAAGCAATCCCTGCCTTGCGGATTACACTACCCAAAAAAACGAGCATGGGTTACGCCACGGTAGGACACTCGAGTATCACATCCGAAAAACCAAAATCAGAGAGAATAATATCGATAGAATGAATCCACAATGTTGCCACGAAGCGGATATCAAGCAGAAGGCACTTTCCATAACTTTACTTCGAAAATATGTATCATATAGTACCTTATTCAAATCAATTTCAAATACCATACTTATATAGTCCATTATATATATGATTTCATTTTCTAATCGAATACTTTCCAAAATCAATAGTATATCAAATCACACTTATATAGACTTCGATAATATAAGTTTTCACTTTTCAAATTGAGTGCCTTTCCAAATCAATAGTTTTCAAATCAACTTCATACTTATACAAATCAATTTAGATAACTCTCAAATCAAGTATTTAGTAAAACAAGGTTCTCAGTTCCAAATCATTTCAATATCAATTCCAATATATAGAGTTATACCAAATCGAATCCGAAACTCGAGGACTGAACACCGGATTACTTTAAATCATTTCAAATATATATACATATATCCTTCGAATATCAAATCATACTTCGAAATTTGAAATCTAAATTGGTTTCATAAAATCACTCGCATAGCAAAGCTACCAAAGTGGCCTCTTCCCCACTCTGAAACTGGAAAATTAATGTCGATGATGCGTGCGCTCATCACCGAAATTATTTTCCAGCGACATAAGTGAGTTCTGGACTTCTATTTTCTTGAAAACTTCTTTGAAATTTCTTTGAAATTATTGGAACTCATTTGAAGTCATTTGAAACATTTCTTATTCGGAAAATAGTTTCAAATAGTATTACTTTATATTTTCAAAAATGCTAAAACCAATTTTCAAATTACCGGAGTTCAATCTCTCAAATTTCAGATTCAAAACCCTTGAGTTATAAATCATTTTTAAATAAATCAATTGTTTGCACAACAAATGGGCAAACACCTCTAAGTCGTATGATTTAGTCAATTTTAAGCTGTTCTTAGTTATTTGGGTGATAAAAAATGGGCAAACACCTCCAAGTCGTATGATTTAGTCAATTTCAAGTTGTTCTTAGTGATTTGGGTGATTTACGCAAATATATAAAATGCAGGGGCTAAACTGTAAAAGATACACAGATTTATAGTGGTTCGGCCAGAACGTGCCTACGTCCACTTTATATGTTATTCTCCTATTTCTCTTCAGATTACAAGTACAACGCTTTGTATACAAGTATATGAAAATTGGTTGAAAGTACCGTCCGTGCTTGAGCTCTCAAACTTGTCTGCCATTGTTGTACCCCTACCCCTCTATTTATAGAGTGAGGCTGGGGGTAGGGGTCTTGGAAGTATATAACTTCTGGTGGACATGGGCTGACGAATCTGGCCTAATGGTGTCGGTCCGACAATGTCTTCTTCATGTTGGTTCGGTAGAATGCCTCTGGTTCGGTAGTGGGTGCGTGGCTTGGTCCGGTAGTGGTTGGAGAGGCTTTGGTTCGATGGTAGGTGAGTGGCTTTGATTCGGCAGGGCTACTTTGGGCCTGGTTCCATAGAGTGTTGGTCCGGTACTGAATGATTCGGTAGCTTCCTCCTCGTGTTGGTTCGGTACCGAATGGTTCGGTGGCTACATCCTTATCCTGATTCGGTGGTGGTAGAAATGTACCCAACATTTGCCCCCCAAAGTAGGGCATATGCTAGCATATGTCGTGCTTTGTTTTAGTTTGAATGACCATATTCGGCCCGAGGACTGAACCGGCTGGTCCGGCTATCCAACCTTCCTCTATAAGTAGAGGCCTCATGCCTTCGTCATCCCTTACCGATCGAAATACCCGAATCAATTCTGATCTGCAGAATCAATCATTGTGCCGATCCAATCTTAGCTGCCGGTCCAGGTAAGTTCTCTTCTGCCGAATGACTTCTTAAGGTTGAATTTCTTTGTTTTACCGAATGAACTTAAAGGTTTTCATTGCCGAATGGACTTAATTCCGAATGAATCGTGAAAACATTTAGCACCGAATGAACTTGATACCGAATGAGCGTGAAAAATTTTCAGTACCGAATGAGTTTATGTTTTTAACTACAAGTAAAACTCCAAACAGCATACACTTGCTTGTTTTATATTTCTACATCCTTCGTTCTAACAACGTGTTTTTTTGTGTTGTAGATAATGTCTCGCAAAGTGGAAACTCGATCAAAAAAGAGAAAATCTACGGACGGAAGAGAGTCCCCTGTGGTTCCCCTAGCCTAGTCAGGACCGGGATGATAGGGACCCACCCCGAGGTCACTAGTGGACGGATATGGTCCTCAAGAGCTTCTGAACACTCCTCCTGATTGCTTTCCGAGTTCTCTCAGAGAGGAGCATCTTGATGTTATCTCCCGTTCCTTTGGGATTGATAGAGCGCGCATGCTGCTGCCAGAGAAGGGAGTCATGCCATATAATCCTCCTGAAGGATACTTTGCTTATAGTAGGTACCACAGCATGTGTGGGGCCATTCCTCCAATCAATGCCTGGATAGTTAGCTTCGTTACTTATTTGAAGATGGCCCCTTCCAGCTCCAACCCAACTCCTACGCTAATCTTGGTGTGCCTATTCGTGATTTTCCAGAGAAAGTACGGGCGCCCCCTTCTAACCGGGAAATTCGATATCTATATAACTTGAGGGGTTACAAGAAGGGGTCTGCATACATCAGTTTGGAATCGGCCGTGTCCTTCAAGCCGGTCCTGGAATTGTATTCAAAGTTCACCATATTCAAGAAGGAATGGTTCTTCGTCCGGGATGACACCGTTTCGATCCACCGCTTCACCTCTGGCTGTAAGTTGAAGCTTATTTATAATTTCCGTTCTGACTGAGATGCTTCTTCTTATGTGTTTTTATTTCTTGCTAGCAACAGGTCGCTTTGCGGTCATGGAGAATTATCACCTGGTTCGGATGGCCGCGGAGATAGAGGCCATTTCGGGAAGGGATAGGTCAGCTTCTTACTTAATCAGGAATGCCACCCTCCTGAAACAAAACTTAATCCTACCACATCAGTCTGTGGTCAAGCAGGGGGATACGGCTGAGGAAAGAGCTGCCAAAGCCAAAGGAGGGGCCACGACAAAGAGTAGCAAGAGGAGGCCCTTCTCGATACCTCTAGTCGTCGAGGGGAAGAAGCTTAAGAAATCTGATGGACCCTCTCCCAGAACATGCCCAGATGTTCCGGATGAGGAAAGTGGAGAGGAGGAAAGAGGCGAGGAGGAGAGCGGAGGTGATGGAGAAGGTGACGGTGGTAACGGTGGCAAAGGGCAGAGTGGTAGTGGCGTTGGTGCCTTGACCTCTGGGCAAGCGGGTGAGATTCAAGAGTGGATGGATGATGCTTTCCGCCAAGCCTTTGAGGGCTTGGAGGAAGGGTCGGCCTTGGTGGAGAAATCGAAGAAGTCTGATAAGGCCGGGACTGGTGCCAGTCTATCTTCTGAGAGTATTTCAGCGAAGGCAACTCTGGCGGTTCAAGGTGAATTCTTGACTCCTTTTTTAACTTCATATGTTTCTTGAATTATAGTCTCATGCATGCTTGTAACACTTGGTTTTTATTCCAGGGACGAGTAAGGTGGCCAAGACATCAGACATTCGGCACCGCCTTGAGCAATTCAAACTCTTCAAAGCTTCTGCTGAACCGAAGCCTTCGACTGACCGTTCCGGGTGCGTAGTCGGCTACCGTTCTCTTCTCGGAGTTATTGAATAGGATATCCAAAAGGGAAAGAGGAGGAGTTCCATGTTCGAACCTTCACTTGGACCTCAGCCCCCAACCCAGCCTATTCATGACATCACGGGGGAGGATACTGAGGCCATACCATCTCCGCATCCATCAGAGAATCCTTCCGTTACTCATGTTGATCGTCCCGGCTTGGCTCGTAACCCATTTGCGGGTCATCCAAATCTGGACCCGATTTCTCATGATATTTCCTTCGATGAGGTTACCGGTGAGCACCTCCTACCCCGCAATCCTATGGTAAGGGTGCTTGATGAGGCTAAGTCTTTGGATCTCGACCTGTTGACCACTCGGATTGTGACTATGGGGGATGAGGCCAAGGCAAACATTGATCGGGTGGCTGAAGAGACCAAGAAGTTGATAGGATTCACGTCCGACTGGTCAAGGCTGGAGAGAAAATCGGAAGTGCTAACATTCGGCTGCGGCTTATGGTTTCCGATCAGGCCAAACAGCTTGCCGATCAGGCCATTCAGATCTCCCAGTATGAGGCGGCCTCCAGGCGGCTAAAGAAAACTATGGAGGAGGCTAACAGAGCTGAGCTACGAAAAGTGGAGGCCACTTGCAAGGAACGAATCGATATGGCCATTACCACGGTGGATGAGGTTCAGAGAGCGGATCTTGAGCAGATAGAGGAGTTATCCGGAAGGCTTGAGGCCGCAGAGCTTGCTCAAGCCAAGCTGAAGGAGGAGATGGAGGCGATACGGAAATCCCTTCAGGCTGACTGCTCAAGATACCGATTGGAGAGAGATGTTGCCGTTGCAAGGCTGTCGGCTTCAGAGGCCCGGATGAGGGAGTTTGAGGAGAACGAGGGGATGATGGATGAGATGCTTTAGGACATGTACTTCCGTACTTGGAAGCAGGGCAACCTGTCCTGGATGGACGATTATCCTCGGATCATGGCTATGATATATCTCCGGGCTTTGGAGGAGGCCAAGGCTGAGGCAGATAAGGAGGGTGGTGTAGCTTTCAGAATAGATGTGGTCACGGCCCAGTTTACTGAGGAAGAGACAGTGGCAGAGAAGGAAGGCATGCGGCTGCTCACCGCCGAGGAAGTGGGTGTGCAGTTGGGGGATGATGATCAGGGAGCAGATGCTGGTAAGTCTTCCCTCTCAATCTTTTCTTAACTTAATTGCGTATCATTTATCTGATGGATTCTTCTCCTGAATCGGACAGGTGGGTCCTCTGGCCAGCATGCTGGGAGTTCTGATCCAGTGGTTAAGTAGATCTCGGGGGCTAGCAGGATAGAGGCGGAGCCCTGCTGCAGCTGACTACTTTTTTGGTTTACTTGGCATTCCTAAATATACTAGTCCAAAACATTAGTGTACTTTCAGGCCGTAATTATGTAATTACGTCATTGTAGTGAATGATTTTATTCTTATATAGTCTTATAACATAAGCTGATTCTGTCATATTTGGAAGTTGTCGTTATTTTGATATGTTGCATAAGAAATATTGCTGTGTATATGCATGTGTTTTAATCGTGTTTGATGCTATGCTCTTGCTTAAAGTATAATTTCATGTCTTTCAATGTTAGTGTGACGGGTGAATAAACTATGGCTACATGTCTATGTACAAGAAAAGAAAGTACCGCCCTTCATGCTTTAGTTGTAGACGGTAACTTTGAATGTCTTGTGTGACTGAGGATGGAATGTAGCTGAGTGACCTGTCATCCGGTTGTGAGTTTTCATTTCCGTTAGCGTGTGTCTCCCATTTTGTGCCCTGTACTTTAAGGGTCGTTATAGAGGATAGGATGAAAGTTTTTAAATAGAATGGAATTATAAGAAAATAGTAAAACTTCCAATCACGGAAGGCCTTCGATGTGCTTAAGTTCGTGGCAAATGGGTTTTGTAGTCACTTTCCCTAGCTGTGGGTCTTGGAGACATTTGTCACCCATCTTACGCCTCCGCGGGGAGTTTTCTTTTTTACCACAGCCATACTTAAGACACGTCGGAGCCGAGATCGCGCACAGTAACTACCCGGGCCATTATGGCCCGTAATCGTAGGTATTATTCGATTTACCGTGGCCGGCTAGCGTGGGTGCCGATCGTCAACTATGAACTACCCCTGGCTGGCCACACCATATGTTGGGGCTTATAATCGGTTCACAGTCGCCGGCGAGCCGAACGCCGTAATGAGCTGCCTCGGCTATAGTCGGCCTTCTCGGTGGCTTATGATTGGCTCATTACAGTTGGCTTTGAGGGCCGTCACGAGCAACGAGTTAACCCGCAGCAAAAGGATGCTGGAGCAAAATTGTCTCATTGACGAGGGCATAGATTCATATAGTACCTCTTGGGTCTTGTCCAGGTGAGGTTGTGCCGTGAAGTATCCAGAATGGAAATGCCGTTATACAGGATTTTGTTCAACAGAAAAGGATAATGCTTAACAAGCAGCCAAGATAAAGGAACAAGTTAAAAAGAGACAAGATTTTTAAAGTGGTTCGGCACGAAAATGCCTACGTCCACTGATTCTCTTTGTTAATTCACTTCATATGGGCAGTACAAGTTAAGAAAAGTATCGACGAAGGTGTTGGATGTTCCATGCCCTTTGGAACACCTCTCCGTCCACTGTTGACAAAATATAAGCTCCATTGTGGAGATCTTTATGAATTACATAGGGTCCGTCCTAGATAGGATCTAGCGCTCCGAGGCGCGGGAAGATCCGTTTGAGAACAAGATCTCCTTCTCGTAAGTCGCGGTGCTTGACTTTGGAGTTGTATCGTGCTGCCACTTTTTTCTCGTGAGCTGCCGCCTTAAGTGCTGCATTATTTCTTCTTTCTTCAATTAGGTCCAAAGACACGTGTAGGAGTTCTTTATTCTCTTCTGGGTTGTAGTGGATCCTATGGTGGGAGGGCACTACAGTTTCAACTGAGAGCATGGTCTCCGATCCATATGCCAAAGAGAAAGGAGTATGTCCTGTTGATGTTCTGTAAGATGTGCGGTAGGTCCAAAGTGCCGTAGGAAGTTCATCCACCCAAGCGCCTTTTGACTTTTCAAGCTTCTTCTTGATTAGAGTTTTGAGAATTTTGTTGACAGCTTGGACTTGTCCGTTTGCCTGCGGATAAGCTACAATGAGAAGCTTTTGTGAATTCCATGCTCTCGGCAGCAGTCGGTGAATTCCTCGCTGTTAAATTGAAGTCCATTGTCTGATATTATTTTGAGTGGAACCCCATACCTGCCTAAAACATTTTTGATCAAGAAGTTAATAACTTTTGCCGAAGATATTTTATTTAAAGGTTCCGCTTCCACCCATTTGGTGAAATAGTCGACTGCCACTATAGCATATTTGGCTCCGCTTCGGCCCATAGGCAGTTCGCCAACCAGGTCAATTCCCCATACCGCAAAGGGCCAAGGACTGGTCATCTGAGTAATCTCATTGGTTGGTAGTCGAGGGACTTTAGCAAATTTCTGGCGTCTGTCGCATTTTTTGACGAAGTCCAAGGCGTCTTTGTTTAAGGTGGGCCAGAAATATCCATATCGGAGTATCTTCTTTGCCAAAGTCCGCCCTCCGGTGTGGTCTCCGCAACTTCCTTATGGATGTTGGATAAGATTTCCTTGGCTTCCCTTCCGGCGACACATCTTAATAAGGGGTTAGAGAAGCCGCGCCGATAGAGGATGCTTTCTTGTATCGTGTAGCGAGAAGCACTCCTCAAGATTTTCTTGACTTCGTTATGCTCGTTAGGTAGTGTGCCATCTTGCAAGTATTTCTGGATAGGAGTCATCCAAGTTTCTTCTTCGATTGCAGCTATCAGATCCTCTTGTTCGAAACTTGGGGCTAGTTGTTTTGAGATGGCTATTGTTCCAGAAATGGTGCTGTTCTTTATGCTAGCTTGCTTTTCCAGTTCGTCAGCCTCTCGGTTCTCCTCTCGAGGAACGTGTTTGATTAAATAGTGATCCAGTTGAGTGAGCAGCAGCTTGGTCTTCTTTAGATATGTTGTGAGTCGTTTTCCTCGAGTCTGGAATTCTCCCAGTATTTGATTTACAATAAGTTGAGAATCGCTATGGAGATATAAAGAGCTGACTCCAATTTCTAAGGCGAGTTCCATTCCTGCTATTACTGCTTCATATTTTGCATCGTTGTTGGTGGCAGCGAATTCCAACCTTAGGGCATAGTGCAGCTTCCTTCCACTGGGGGTGATTATCACAATACCTGCCCCCGAGCCCTGTTCGTTTGATGCTCCAACTACAAAGAGATTCCACTTGATATCTTTTTCTATTTTGGATTGATCCTTACCTTCGTTGGTAGTGAATTCGGCAATAAAATCGGCCATGGCTTGTCCTTTAATGGCGGTGCGAGGATGGTAGGCGATATCATATTGACTCAGTTCAATGCACCACTTAAGTAGTCGCCCAGAAGTGTCGGGGAGATGGAGTACCTGCCTTAGCGGTTGATCGGTTAGAACTCTGATGGAATGAGATTGGAAATAATGTTGTAACTTCCGTGACATGATTAGCAGACAGTATGCTAGCTTCTCAAGTTTAGGGTATCTGGCTTCTTCCCCTGTAAATCTCTTGCTTACAAAGTATACGGGCCGCTGCGCGCGGTTGTCTTCTCTCACCAAAACGGCGCTTAAAGCATGGGACGATACAGCAAGGTATAGGTATAGTTCTTCGCCTTCATTTGGAGTTGGGAGTACTGGTGGTCTCTGAAGGTGTTCGATTAGGTTAAGGAAGGCTGTCAAGCATTCGTCAGTCCATTCGAATATTCCTTTGTCTTTCTTTAGAGCTTCGAAGAAAGGGATGCATTTGTCTGTTGCTTTAAAGATGAACCTGCTTAGGGCGGCCACTTTTCCGTTTAGACTTTGCATCTCTCTTCAAGTGGATGGTATCTTGATGTCTTACAAAGCCCGGACCTGTTCGAGGTTTGCTTCAATCCCCTTGGCATGGACGATGAATCCCAAGAACTTTACCGACGATACTCCGAAGGAGCACTTTAGAGGATTCAGCTTCATTCCATATTGGTGAAGTACTTGAAACATCTCGTCTAGGTGGTTTATATGATCGTTGGCTTTCCTCGATTTTATCATCATGTCATCCACATAAACTTCCATAGTTCGTCCTATTAATTCCGCAAACATCTTGTTGACGAGGCGCTGATAAGTAGCTCCGGCTTTTTTAAGTCCAAAAGGCATTACTCTGTAGCAGTACAATCCCCGATCAGTGATGAAACTAGTGTGGTCTTGATCGGGGGCGTGCATAGGAATCTGGTTATATCCTGAGTATGCGTCCATAAAGGATAAGAGTTCGTGTCCGGCTATGCTGTCCAAGAGTTGATCAATTCGGGGGAGTGGGAAGCATTCCTTCGGGCAAGCGTCATTTAGGTTGGAGAAGTCGATGCATGTTCGCCACTTCCCATTAGCCTTCTTTACCAATACCGGGCTGGCGATCCATTCTGGGTAGATGGCTTCTCGTATGAAGTTATTGGCAAGTAGGTTCTTTACTTCTTCCTCGAGGGCTGCGGATCGTTCTGCCCCCATGCTTCTCTTTTTCTGCTTTACTGGCGCCTTGGTGGGATCGATGTTCAATACGTGGCATGCTATGTCTGGGGAGATTCCAGTCATGTCAGCGTGCGTCCATGCAAATACATCCATGTTGTGGTGAAGGAAATCGACGAGTTGATCCTTCAATTCCGCTCTTAACTGAGACCCGACTCTTAGAAGTTTACTTGGGTCGTGTTTGTCTACAGATACAAATTCCATAGCCTCTGCAGGCTCGGTGGTGGCCTCCTCCTCCTTGTCCTGGGGTCTAATTCGTTGAAAGGATCGCTGGTGTATCGAAGAGGAGGGGCTTTCTTTAATTGCTATGCTTCCAAGTTTTTCTTGCAGAGAGAAGTCTCTGCATCCTTCCCTTTGTCCTTCCTACGGTTATTGCGAAGTTCAGATACATAGCAATCTCGAGCGGCATCTTGATCTCCCTCTATTTCTCCTATTCCGTTATCTGTCGGAAATTTCATCTTCAGGCACCACGGGGCTAGGACAATTTGAAAGTCAGACAAGGCTGGTCTTCCCAAAAAGGCGTTGTAGGCCGAGTGGTTCTCTATTAGCACAAATGTTTGTTTCCGTATAACGGAGCGGGGATGACTTCCTATTTCGACAAAGAGGTCCAGTTGCCCGAGGGGCATCTTCGCATCTCCAGTGAAACCACGTAACGGTTTGTTGCAGGGAGACACATCCTTCATTGACAGCTTCATTTTGTCGAAAGCATGCTTGAATAGGATATTTACTGAGCTTCCAGTGTTTACTAGAATTCGAAAAACCTTGGCTGGACCGAACCAGGTAGAGATGACCATGGGATCCATGTGAGGGTACTGCCTTCCCTTAGATCACGCCTACTGAATGTGATGTCATCGTTCTCCTTCCGTTTCGGGTGGTGTTCTTCCATAACGGAATTGACGTAGCCTTCATTGTTCCTAAGTGACTTACCGCATCTTTCCATCTCTGCCCAACGTTCATCGGCGATGTGTGGTCCTCCTGATATGGTAAGGACCACTATCTTCTCTTGACTGGAGCCGTTGGTGTTGCGATTTCTTCCGCCAACTTCCGGGAGGGGTAGCCCTGGGTTCTCATTGGCAGGAGTTGAAGTCCTGTTCTGACCTTTCACATAGCGCTCCAGTCTCTTCCTTCTGATGTGTTCTTCAATCAAGTCCCGGAGATGATGGCATTCATTGGTGTCATGCCCATGAGATTCGTGGAAGCGGCAGAACTTTCCAGACTTAATTGCATTATCTGATTCCTTCTTGTGTGGGGGGGGGCTTGTATCTAACTTCGTCTTGGGTGGACAAGATGATGTTTTCGATTGTTTCATTTAGTGGAGTGTAAGAGTCAAATCTCGGCCCTGGCCTATATAAGCGCTTTTCTCCCTTCTTACCCCCAGCACTATCTCTGGAGTCATTTCTTCGAACGTCCTTTGCTACTGCGGAGGTGTTGCCATGAGCTGCCTTGGTTTGTTGCCCTGTCTGCCTTTCAATGGCAGCGTCTTCATGTCTCATATATTTCCCGGCTTCGTGGAAGAAATCGGGCAAGATAGCTGGCTTTTCTTTCGTTAGTCTCCTGGCAAATTTAGTTTCCGGGTGTGCACCACTGCAGAGGGCCATTAGGATAAGTTTCTCGTCGGCATCTTGGACTGCGGCTGCGTCGGCGTTGAATCGGGTTAGATATTGTTGCACTGTCTCCCCGGGCTTCTGTTTGATATTAGATAGGGAATAAGCGTCCTTGGGTTGTTCCACATGAATGCGGAACTGGCTGATGAACTTTTCTTTCAACATTTCCCATGAGCTGATGGATCCTTGGGGTAGATGGCAGAACCAGGAGGTAGCTAGATCTGCCAAGAATAGTGGAAAGTATTTACACAACACTCCCTTTGTTGCTCCGCTCATTAGCATATGCTGTGTGTATCTCTGCAAGTGTAAAACGGGGTCATAGGTTCCCTTGTAAGGTTCCATTGTTAGCATTTTCCATTCCCGGGGGGTGATGGCAGTTTCGATATTGCGAGTGAAGGGGTTGGTTACCCTAGCACCTATCCCCAGATCCCTTTGTTCCCGTTGGACGTAATCTCTGAACAATCGCGCCATCCTTTCATCAGAACTTGGAGCGGATAGAAATGAGTTTGGTTCTTCCTTGCGGGATTGATTCCGTCCAGATGACCTGTAGGGATGGTATCGTCTATCACTCCTAACATTCTCCAATGGCTGCCTCTGGTCTTCTGGGGGCACGCTGGGGTCAGCCGCAGTTGGCCCTTGCCTTGATCTTCCCCTGCCGGGTTCTGTTCTCAGCACTTCCTCGGGTCCAACTTCGGGCGGGACTCCAGCTCGGCCCTGTCCATTGGTGTTTCCGTGGTTAGGTAGCATGACGGGCTCAGCTACATCCGACCCCTGCCTGGTACCTCCCCTGTTGGGTTCGGTTCTAAGTGTTTCCTCGGGTCGGAATTCGGGCTGAGTCCGGGCTCGGCTCCTACCATAGCTGTTTCTGTTGTTAGCCTCTTCGAAGAAGAAAGACCTTTGTCGTCTCCCAGATCTTCCAGACCGGGACTCACCCCATGATTCAGTGTTGCAGTTGGTTTCTTCAACATCCCTTAAGCGTGACATGAGTTGATCCACCAAGGCTTCTTGTTGAGATGCGAAGCGGTTAGTCACTTCAACCACAACCCTGTCCCGATCCGCCCTTGTAATTGGTTGTCCCATAGCAGTGGCTGTCGGATTTGCCTGATTTACATTTTCTGTTGGAACCGGACAATTGTCTTGGTCTCTGATCACTGGATCTGGGATATTGCCAGTTGCGATGTTCTTTCCTTTGTTAGCATCCTTCTTCCGTCCGGGAGGCATGTTTTCCAAGTAATGAACGATGCTGATAGGAAAAGGGTTAAGTGGGAGAAGTTGATGCTTCGAGCTCTCTCAATGAAAGCACCAAAAATGTTTGCACAAAAAATGGGCAAACACTTTCAAGTCGTATGATTTAGTCAATTTTAAGTTGTTCTTAGTGATTTGGGTGATAAAAAATGGGCAAACACCTTCAAGTCGTATGATTTAGTCAATTTTAAGTTGTTCTTAGTGATTTGGGTGATTTACGCAAATATATAAAAAGCAGGGACTAAACTGTAAAAGACACACAGATTTATAGTGGTTCGGCCAGAACGTGCCTAAGTCCACTTTATATGTTATTCTCCTTTTTCTCTTCAGATTACAAGTACAAAGCTTTGTATACAATTATATGAAAATTGTTTGAAAGTTCCGTCCGTGCTTGAGCTCTCAAACTTGTCTGCCATTGTTGTACCCCTACCCCTCTATTTATAGAGTGAGGCTGGGGTTAGGGGTCTTGGAAGTGTATAACTGCTGGTGGGCATGGGCCGACGAATCTGGCCTGGTGGTGCTGGTCCGGCAATGTCTTCTTCATGTTTGTTCGGTAGAATGCCTCTGGTTCGGTAGTGGGTGCGTGGCTTGGTCCGGTAGTGGTTGGAGAGGCTTTGGTTCCATGGTAGGTGAGTGGCTTTGATTCGGCAGGGCTACTTTGGGCCTGGTTCGGTAGAGTGTTGGTCTGGTACCGAATGATTCGGTAGCTTCCTCCTCGTGTTGGTTCGGTACCGAATGGTTCGGTGGCTACATCCTTATCCTGATTCGGTGGTGGTAGAAACGTACCCAACATCAATTTCTTATATAACTTTTTTTAAATTTCAAATCCCTTCGAAACTTCAAATTCTCGTTTTAAAAAGGTGTATAATCTTTATCGAAAACATCTTCACTTTTGTATATAGAATATAATCATACTTATCAAAATAATAATTTCAATATATGAAACAATTTCTAAAATATAGCCTAACTCGATTTTCAAGGATGATTTAAGAATGGATTCCAAAACAAAGATAGAATTTCAAATTAGAGAGACTCTAACCAAATAGAATTCTGATTCGAAGATAGGCATGAATCAAATAGAAGATGGATATACTTACATAAATCACGGGCGTCCTTAACGGGTCAACCGTGACTTCGGAAATATGATCAATGCGGAATTCCAAGGCAAATCGACATTCGATCGCCAGATATAGAATTCGGCATAACCAGAGATAGCAGTAGAACAACCCGTATATTTGGACCATTTAAATTGACAATAATCCACACACGTCAACTTATATAGTACAAAACACGAATCATTAATGGAGTATAAATATATAAATGAGAATCATTACAGAATCACAGAAATATAACATTCTAGAATAGTGCAGCGGAAATACAACATAGTTATAAGAGTAGTTCATGAAGCTACCCATAAATACAACAATGTCTATGATAAAATAAAATAGAACAATATGGATGTCCAATAGTCTGAATAGAAAGAGCAATACCGATAAGATAAGATAATGATAGTCTTCGGTCTTCAGCTCCAAGTAGAACAGCAACAGCAATCCTCAGTCTGATCCGAGCATAAGCATAAATAAACACTCGAATCAGGACATATATTCTTATACAGATAATATGATTCAAATTCAAATAACAATAACTCAAAGATGAATGGAATAGCATCTTTAAGGATCCGTTAAACTATTTATACATAATAGTGTACGGTACATATATAATGTCTAACAGTAAAGTAAAATATCAAAATAGTGTTAAGGCGTTACCATTGTCCCCATTAACGCATTTTATATAGCATTATAGACTATACAGCACTGTAAACTCCACCGTAAACTAGTGGGATATCAGGGAGTACTCCATAGGTATAATACAAAACAAAATCGTAGTGGTCGCGTATATGGAAATACAAGTATGACAAGGCACATGAGGCAATACCCAAGATAGTGAAACTACCGTTTGCCTGATCCGGACAGGTGAGAAAGCATTGCCGCAACGATCGCAACACTGTGAAACAACACTCCAAATTCAAGGGTGCGCACCAATCAATCAAAAAGTAAATGAGTAGTTTACGAACAAGTGTGTTCGCTCGAGGTAGCTAACCCCATTTGGCCCGGTACGGCTCCTGTTTTAGTCATTTTCAATTTGACACAAGTGTCAAGGCTATCCATTATCGTTCTCTTTCTTCAGTCATCAACGTTCGCCAGTCCAACCACTTCATTCTGGATCACACTCCGCGTATAGTTATTAAAGTGGTTTTCGGTTTAGCCAGTGAGTATGTCCCTAAACGATTTTGGTTCCTTTAACAACCTTCGTAATTAGTTTACCGATTGGTCGTTTAATATATTTCAAAACCGAATCAATTTCAATTTCAATTATAATTCGTAAATCAACTTTTCATTATTCTTTCTAAATCAAATTCCAAAATTTACGTTTCATAAACTCACAATTTTATTTCAAATTTTCTATAATTCAAATTCAAAGTTAAATTTAAACAATTCAAATATATACTTAAATTTGAATATAAGTTCCATTCCATAATCATTTAAACTTAATTTAACGTTCAAATCGATTTAAACCCATTTATCGATTTTAAACAATTTCAATTAAATTTCCAATTCATTACATTACTTTCTTAAGTTCAACTTATTATCTCAAGCTTACAAATTTATTTTACATTAAATTTGTCGAATCCAATTCTTTAAATTACAAGTCTTTCATTTGTTTCGATAAACGCATTTTATTTCTTATTTAAAGAAATTCATTTCCTTAGTTACAAATTTCAAAACTCAATTAGAGAAAATTAGTTTCACTTATTCAAAAATTCAATTTCACTTAATAAAGAATATTCAATTCAATTTAATTATTAAATAATTTAATATCATCAAATTATCAAATAATTTCAAATCTTAATTATTAATCATTTCAACTCATTCATTAATAATCCAAACTTAACTATTAATACATTTAAAAACTTAATTATTAATAATTCCAAACTTCGTTATTAATAATTCCAAACTTAATTATTAATAAATTCAAGACTTGATTATTAATAGTTTCAAATTAATTATTACTAAATTTCAAACTTAATTATTAATAACTCCAAAATTAATTATCAATTAATTCTAAATTTAATTATTAAATAATTAAATTTAAAACAATGTTCTTTTGTCCATTACGATGTTAATATTTGTTTCAAATTCAAATATTCACATTTACATTCATTCGAATTTAAATTCCAATTTTATTCATTATCTTGTTATTAGTCAAATAAAACATAATTTTATTTTAAATCAAAACATTGACCAATCGGGTTTAAATTTAATTTTCTATCCTAAGTCAAAGTTATTTGGGTATTTATCATTTCAACCCGATTCCATTTCAATTCAAAAATCAAAGCATACAAAGGGAACTCGCAGTGTGATAACTGGGATGGAGTCAAAGTAAATAAACAAGCAATAGTATCCATTCATCACAATTCAACAATTATTTAAATAATCCTGAAATAATCGTATTAATTTACATTTGTTATTTATGCAAATTAATATAATTATTTCTAGAATCTATATTATCATTTCATGTAGATTAAAGATTATTTGTAACGACCCGCTATTTTGGACCATTCAAATTGATAATAAAACCATACATATCCGACTTGAATAATTCAAAATACCGAATTGTTAATTAAAATTTGGCAAAACTTAAAATATACAGTAAATAAATCAATCGCAGATCACAGAGTAATATAATGCAGCGGAATGGATAAAGAATAGTAGTTCATGAAGCTACTATATACATCAGAGTTACAAAAATACAACCGAATAGCTCAATTGCAGTGAAGTCTCCAATGCAACAGATGACTTCTCCGAACCAATCAACTGGAAAGGTTGGAATCTGAATCGATAGTTGGATTTCCAAATGAAGCTCCGAACTCCAAAGTTGAGTCTCAAATGTTGTATCACTCAGTCTGACCCGAGCGTAAAGCAAAACACAAAACATTCGAGTCAGGATTAACATTCTTATATCAATAAATCCAACTCCAGTGAAATATCAACTGAAATACAAATAACTTAAAGGATGTTTGGGATAACCATCCTCTAAGGTTCCATGGAACTTTCTGCAAGGTAGAAATATACACTATAACACTGTGCTCATTTCAGCTTAATTTATATTTCAAAACCAAATCTCATTTTCACTTCAAATATCTCAATATTTCCCAAAATAGTATCTATATATATTAAATAATTTATACAGTAAAGTATTTTCAATTTCCTCAACTTAACAAAACGTTCCAACATCAACCCGACCTTCTCATTCAAATTAAATTCAACCTCATTTATCAATTTAAATTCAACTCAATTTCTAAAATAACCACTTAAATTTTATCGATCTCAAATTCGGATTTATAATCACAAATACCCCTTTATATTTCCATATATTTCAAAACTTTAAGTATTCAGCGTTTCATCTAAAATTTCATTCAATTTAGTTTTCTAAATAATAAATTCAAATTTAGTTCAACCTAAATTTTCATTTCAATTCAATTTAGTTGTGATATCCCGAAAATTTGGGCAATATAAATTTAATAATCTGTGTCATAAATTTAATTTGATTTGATAATTTTAATAACAAATTTGGAATTTGATTTAATAATCATGTTTTAATAAATATTTAAGTTGAAAGATTTTATCTTTTTAAATAAGTAATTTTTTTTCTATTTACAATATATAATTTTATATATTGTAAATTGGTAAATTTTGATTTTGAATTTAATGAATGAATTGATTTTCTAATCTAGTTTATTTTTAGTAAATTAAAAATTTGATTTAGGAATTGGCTTTTCAAACAAATGTAATAAATAATGTTATGGTTTATATTAAAGGAAAATCTTATCTGTTTAAATTTATATTATTTTTAATTAACTTAAATATGAAGTTAAATTTGATTAACATCAAAACTTTGTTTTATTTTCTTTTTAAAGTATTGCTTGGGATTTATATATATAAGAATTTACAACGTAAATTACAAATAATCTTAATTAGTTTATAAACTCTTTTGTAAATTATTTAATATTGTTTAATTTGTTATTTTAGATATAAAAATTATAATACTTAAATTCTTTTGAACATAAATAGATTTGTAGTAATAGGATTTGTTATTTTAAAATTTAATAAGAGTTATATATGCATATATATAACTTGATTTTAAAATTGGAGTTTATAATTTAATTTGAATTGGAATTCAATGTTTTAAAAATTTAAAAGAATAAACACTCAAAAATATTTGAATAAGATTTTGTTTATAACTTGTTTTGTTTTGATTTCTAAAATTATAAGGAAATAAAATTCATTTATATATGCATATGGAATAAAATAAGTTAAGGTATTTATAAACAATTAAAATTAAAATTTAAAACACTTTTCATATACATGTGTAAGTTTCTTAAGATACAAATTGACATGTGTTTACCATATAGTAACTAAAGTGACAATTGTTAAAATGTGAACAAGTGTAATGTTTAAATTTTCTTTTCATTTTTATTTCTATTAAAATCAAATATATACTTATACAAATACATTTCCTCTAAAATCATTCTTCCTTTCCATTTTTTTCTTTTTCAAAAACTTAAGATCTTCAGCCATGAAAATCTGAAGCTTTCATCTTCAAATCAAAACCCATGTTTCCACTTACCAAAATAAATCAAATTTGCAATCCAATTCTACAAATGCATAAAACCTGCAGTTCCATTTCTGTGTATGCAGGCAAATTTGTGAAAGCCTGTAAATTCTTTCCTCTCTCTAAAAAAAAAATACAAACCTGCAGTTCTTTTCTAAATCAACCAAAACCTACATGTTCTTCCTTGAAACAACATGCTGGCAAAAATTTGTCAAAGCCTGCGGTCTTCGTTCTATTTTAAAAAGAAATTTACAAACCTACATGCAACTAAATCTGGAAGAAGAAGCAAATTGCATTATTTCTGGAAGCATGCATACATCAAGGATCAGAAGCATTTCAGCAAAAGCTAGAATGGATGTTTTAAAAAGCATCTGCAGTTTTAAAGAAAATCAAAAAGTAAAATATGAAGCTTTGCAAGTAAAAATGGATGCTCTGCACCTAAAACCCGTGAGTAACATTTTATTACATAATAAACTTAAGTATAATTCAGTTGCTTATATTCTCTGAAAATAATTGTGTTTGCATGCAAATTTACAAGCTCGTTTCTGCTATATATAGATGAATGATTGTAGTATGCAAGTTGTTGTGTAATTATTTTGCTGTGTATAATATTCCAGGCTCAAAATTTTGTTAAATCCATTCCTTTTTATTTAAATCAATGTAAAGCTTAAGATTAAATCAATATGGTGTTGTGATATGAGTTTAAAGTTTAAAATTTTATAAAAATAAAAAGAAAAAAAAGAAAAAAAAATTCTGTAGTGCCTTTGAATTATAAAATATGACAGAGCACATTGAATATAAATAAGGATTTTATTTTCTAGAATCATTGTTTAAAGTTGATAAACTGATTACATTATCTAAAATTTGAATTTTAAAACTAAAATTAGGATTTTTAGTTTGGAAATGGTTGAGCATTACTGCTTTATCTAGAAAACCTGTTTTGGGTTGAGTCTGTCAATTTAGAAAGATTTGGTGGCCATGGTTTTCTCTGATGAACGAGTGTTGATCGAAGTTGAATGCAAAAATGGCTGATGGTGGATTAAAGCAATAGGACAGAAGAATTTGGGGATTGAAATTTTAAACCCTAGTTTCTGTTACCCGGAGATGATTGATCACTGCGACCTGATCGAGTGACCGAGTTCTTTCAAATTCGAGCTGGAGAGAGATGAGATGTGGAAGTAGATATGGCCGGAGGTGGTGTCCATTTTAGTGGTCGGAGGAGAGAGAATGTTGATGATCTTCTGGTTCGACATTTTTTTTCAGTTGAACTCGAATGTTAGAATTCGGTTTGGGGTTTCTGGATTTGATTCAAAGGTTGGAATGGCTTTATGGGTGATCGATGACTTGTGTGGGTGGTCGTGAGTGGTCGGAGAGGGTCGCCGTGGTGGTGCAGGTGCACAGTGGTAATAGTGTATCAGTTAGCTATTTTGGGAGAAGAAGAGGCTCGGGTTGTAACGGGTAGTTTTGTGATGAGCTCGAAGCAATTGGAAAATGGTCTCGGAGCTGAGGGGTATTGGACTCGAAGGAAGTGATGTGAGGTGTCGGGTTTTTAGTTTTGTTACAGGGTTTGGTAAACCTGTTAGCACAGGTTTGTATAAACCTGTTTTTGTTTGAGATTTAAATAGATTTTAGGATGAAAATTGTTATTCGAGTTACTCGAGTTGCTTAAGTCAGCTCGGGCTAATGATTGAAGTTTAGAAATTGTCTTGTTTCAAATTTTAAATTGGAATTTGAAAATAAAGCAAAGATTTAAATTAAGTTTAAAATCTAATTTAAATTATAGATTCAAGTTGAATTGAATCTTAAAGTTGGAAATGATTAGGTATTTTTATTCAAATTTTCTTTAAAATAACTTTGAAAGAGTTTATTGTTTAAAATGTTTTTAAAGAATTTGAATTTGAATTTGAAAATTGAAATATGAAGTAATGTTTTAAATAAAGTTCAAATTGGATTCAAATCTGATTTTGAATCTTTGGTTTAAAATGAATTTAAATTTTATAAATTTAAGTGTTTAAACCAAATTTGATTGGTGATGTAAAAATTTAAATGGTTTTAATTTTAAAAGAAATTTGTTTTGACCTTTGTGAAACTTCTTTTATAATAAAAGTCTTATTTAACAATTAAGGGTTTAGATTGATTTTAAACTTGTTGAAGTTAAGTAATAAATTAATGTTTTATATTTCATTTAATTATTAGAGTAATTAAATGAATAATTAATTTATTTAATAAATTAATGAAATTAATAATTACTTGAAGTAATTAAGGGTTAATCTTAAGGGTTTAGGATTAATTATTCTTTGAATAATTAACTTGTAATTAAGAATAAATAATTAAATCAAATTTAGCTTCTAATTTATGATTAATAATTAATTTATCAAGTAATAATGGATTAATTAAGTTTTAATTAACACTTAATTATTTAATTAATTAGGGATTAATTAATGGATTAATTAATGATTAATTAATTTGTAATTAATAATGATTAAAATAAGTTAATTATTTTAGAAAATAATTAATGAGTTGTTAATAGTTAATGAAGATCATTAACTAAGGATTATTTAATAATTAATTAATGTGATTAATTTTAATTATTAATTAGATTAATTAATTTAAGGATAATCAATTGTGTAAGTTATTAAGTATAATTACTTATGGAAGTAATTAAGGAATTAATTACTTATTGTAATTAATTGAGTTTAAATTTGATTAGTTTAAGTTAATTAATTCAGTTTAATTAATTTAAAATTAATCATTTGATGATTTATGGAGGATAATTACTTAATGTAATTAAATGAAGAGGAATTACTTAGAGAAGTAATTAATGGGTAATTACTATATGTAATCAATTAGAAGTGATTTGATAATGAAGTTATTTGAGTATAATTACTTTGTAAATTAATCAAGGGATTAATTCGAATTAATTAAGGAGTAATTAATTTATTTGGTGAAGTAATTCAGGATAATTGATTACTGAATGGGGTTAATCAAGGGTGATTAACAATTATGTTTTAAATTAAGATTAATTACTTAAAGTAATTAATTTAAATAAGGTAATTAAAATGTAATTAGAGACCATTAATTATTATAATTAATGATGTAATTAAGATTGATTAATTAAGATTAATTAATCAATAATAAATGATTAAAGGTAATTAATTAAAGTAATTAATTAAGAAGTAATGTAATTAATTTAGAGTTAATTAATAAAGGAAGTAATTAAAGGTTAATTACCGTATTTGGTTAAATATAATTAATTCGAGAAATTAATTAGTAAATAATTACTTGAATATAATTAAGAGTTAATTAATCAAGGATGATTAATTAAAATGAATAATTGGATGATGATTAATTATTTGATTGATAATTAATTAATATTGATAAGCAAGTTGATATTGGTGAAGTAATTAATTTAATTTACTTTAAATTAATGGAATGATGTAATTAATTTAACTCATTTTAAATTAATTATATTTGGGTGTGGTTAATCATGGCTTATATGGTTGGAAAGTGTTGTTTACTTTGGATGATTTGAATCTCAGATATGAGATAGATAATGTTGAGTGTTTTGGATGCATTGGTTGCATTGTGATGTTGATATAGATTATCTTTTTGAATAATGATAATAAGGTTTATCTGATATGATGATAATGTTGATTACCTGTTGTGTATCTGTGATTTATCTATTTGCATATATAGATAATTGGATTGTTTTAAACCTTTTAAACAACTTGGCCTTAAAAAACACCCTTTGGATTTCGATGAGACCGGGATCGGGTTTCCATATTGGATATCCGAAAACCACATCGATTCCAATTATACGTTAGGTCGTTAATCCAAGTGGAGAGAGAGAAGACTCGAGGTGTAAGGGCTATACGTCAGAATAACTCTGTGGGTGATTCCGTATTGAGTTTGATGGAATAGTACTTATAGATTCGTGATGTAGATTTAGAGTGCAAGGTTTATCGTCGTTAACTCTGAGGGTGATTCCAAAATGAGTGTAACGAGATAATGCCTTCGGTTTCGTTCGAACCCGGAACGAACTTGTATGGATTGAATGCTTTCAGAACATCGTCAGGTGGACGATGAGCATTCTAAGAGAGGTGTCATCTAAAGGTAATCGTAGCCTCAAGCCTCATCAACCGGGAATGGCTAAAACAGGGGAGGTGCAACAAGGCTTCGTGGGTTGCACCCACTGGAGAGCAAGATTGATCCCTGTCTAGAGGTCCCTTTTTATTCGGCTTAGTGGGCAGTTGTCAGTGTACACCAACTGCGGGGTTGTGTTGTTCGGAACTGTTCAGTAAGGAACGGGTCCGGCTTTGTGTTGCAGGGGAGTGGGAGTACTCCTCGGTACGGTGATCTAGGCCACGTACTGTGACGGGCGGTACCCCAGTAGCCCTGCCATTATATGGAATCCACAATCCAATAAGTGCCAACGGTTTTGATTGTATTACCCACTTTTGTGGCTAGTAGCTGGAATTTAATAATGTAACAATTTCGGCTATTTCTTATTTACTTGAAAACCCTAGACACTATTATAATATCATCGGATTTCCTATCAAATGTTTTGGTTAGCGTAAGGTAAAAACTTTTCCATGTTTATGTGTGGGAAGTCTTACGTGATACCTTTCTTTTAAAAGGTTTTTCAAAGTTGAGCAACTTTAATCTGTTACTCACACCAGACCCATGTCTGACCCGGAGTTTATTCTTTGTTTTCTTAAACTCTTGGGTACTCAAATTTTTACGAGTAGCCAAGGGATTCAGGTTAGCTTTGACGAATATTGGAGGAGTAATGGAGTAGGAGGCTTCTGCGTTAGATATATAGTATTCCGCTGTGTGATCTGTGATTGTCTCTGAGTTTTATGATGTTGTAAATACTAGACAGGTGTTTATAACTGTCTAGTATGTGTTGTATATCTATGTACTCTGATAGTGGTTGTAAACTATGTAATATTTTATGTTATTAATATAATTTATTCGTTCCGCTGTTGAGATTCTAGTGTTGTTTCTTCTTTCTCTTCTTTCTTTTCTTCTTCTATCCCTTTTCTTTCTTAATTGATGATGCGATTTTCTGGGAATGGAAAGTCGGGTCGTCACAGTTGGTATCAGAGCATTAGGTTGAGTGAATACCTAGGCTCTGGAGTAGTGTCTATTGTGAGAGAGCGTATTTGTAGTTTTATTATATACATATATTTATATAACTACTTCTACCTATTTGTTCGGTTACCTGTTCGGGTTTTCCAATATAAGTTATAAAGGTAGATAAGGTAGTGGAGTGTGTAACACGACTACTACCAATAGTTGAAGTTTGGTGTTTGAGATTGGTATTGTATTTGTCGAGACTGTAGATCGAATACCGTCTCGAGTGAGTTGTACAGAGTATAGGATTTAGTAGATCTCTGAAGGTAACCTGTAAAGGTTTGGAGTCTATCTTTGAGTTGGATGAGTAGAATTTGGATCTATCGGCTAGGTAGAAGAGATAATAATGGTATCTTGTTATCTCAGGGAGTAGTAGCTGCGTGATGAGACTCGGTGACTATGGATGTTCTCGAAGATGTTTTCTTTGGAACAAGTTAAGAAGGTGAGTCTGCTTCGATGTTGTGGCTGGATTCTGCAGGATGTTTTTGTCCGGTTTGGAGCCTGAGTTTCTTGTAGAGCTTTGGTTTATGAAGTCTTTGGCGTCGGTGTCAGCAATGAAGCTCGGAGTATTTTGTATGCTGGCAAGAAAGTCTTCTGGTTAGCAGTTTTTCTGAAGGAGTTCAGAAGTGGCAGAGAAGATTCCATTTTTACGATGGATTGGTTAGTTAAGCGTATGCTGTTCTGATTGGTAAAGAGAGAACAGTTTTCTTTGGATATTGGACTGATTGATCGCAAAATTGACTTGCGATAGTTTGAGTGTTCTCTTGAGCTATGAGAAGTTTGTCCATATTGGGAGGCTGAGTTTTCTTATCAACTAGATTCTAGGAGTGATACCGAAGGTTTAGTGAAGCAGCTTTGGATCAGATGAGGCATCTGGGTTTTCTTTTATGGATCTGTTGCACCATATTTCTGTAATGTGTTATCCACTTTGTGTTCGAGTTTTCCTTCTACTTCAGATCAGGGTTGTGCAACGGAAGCAGTTTGGAAGTGCTTTTGTTTTATCTTTTCCGGGTAGGAGAAGAAAGTTAATCTTCTGATGTTTGTGGATTAGAGTTGGTATTCTTGATTGGGATTGATCTTGAGGAGATCATTTTGTTGGATTGTTTTGGTCCAGTTGTTTCTAGAGACATCAGCAAAGGTTGAGCTGATCAAGAGAGTTGAAGGCAGCCCAGGATCGTCAAGAGTGTTTGGTGGATAAGAGACGAAGGAATTTGGATTCCAAAGTCGGAGATTTAATTTGGGAAAGTTTTCTCTGATCTAAAGAGCTATAAGATTGAGTAAGACTGGGTAAGTCAGCTCCGAGATGTTTTGGACCTTTTCTGTGTTTTGTGAAGATTGCTGTTTGATTTTCAGGGTTGAATTGTCAGTTTGGATAACTGGGATTCAATGTGGTTCACGTATTTCTGAGGGAGTACGTGTATGGTTTATCTCTGGTTGTGTAACCAACAGTTCAGAAGGATGTGATTGTTGATTCAGACTCGTCTGTAGTCTGACATATTGTTTTGTTGGAAGATCTAGTTGGATAGAAGCTCTATAGTTTAATAATATTGATTGTTTAGATTCAATAAAGAGAGTATCCCGATATTTATACCGGGGAAACTCGTGAAAATTTTATCCATATTTTTTTTGGATAATTAGATTTGTTTTGTTTGAATTGGTTGCTATGGTTGTTAGCATATGTTTGATAATATATGCTTGTGTTTTAAAATAAAATCTTAAATAGATTATTAAATTACCTTTTCTTTTAAATTTCGGGGACGAAATTCTTTTAAGGGGAAGGAATGTGATATCCCGGAAATTTGGGCAATATAAATTTAATAATCTGTGTCATAAATTTAATTTAATTTGATAATTTTAATAACAAATTTGGAATTTGATTTAATAATCATGTTTTAATAAATATTTAAGTTGAAAGATTTTATCTTTTTAAATAAGTAATTTGTTTTCTATTTATAATATATAATTTTATATATTGTAAATTGGTAAATTTTGATTTTGAATTTAATGAATGAATTGATTTTCTAATTCTAGTTTATTTTTAGTAAATTAAAAATTTGATTTAGGAATTGGCTTTTCAAAGAAATGTAATAAATAATGTTATGGTTTATATTAAAGGAAAATCTTATCTGTTTAAATTTATATTATTTTTAATTAACTTAAACATGAAGTTAAATTTGATTAACATCAAAACTTTGTTTTATTTTCTTTTTAAAGTATTGCTTGGGATTTATATATATAATAATTGACAATGTAAATTACAAATAATCTTAATTAGTTTATAATCTCTTTTGTAAATTATTTAATATTGTTTACTTTGTTATTTTAGATATAAAAATTATAATACTTAAATTCTTTTGAACATAAATAGATTTGTAGTAATAGGATTTGTTATTTTAAAATTTAATAAGAGTTATATATGCATATATATATAACTTGATTTTAAAATTGGAGTTTATAATTTAATTTGAATTGGAATTCAATGTTTTAAAAATTTAAAAGAATAAACACTTAAAAATATTTGAATAAGCTTTTGTTTATAACTTGTTTTGTTTTGATTTCTAAAATTATAAGGAAATAAAATTCATTTATATATGCATATGGAATAAAATAAGTTACGGTATTTATAAACAATTTAAATTAAAATTTAAAACACTTTTCATATACATGTGTAAGTTTCTTAAGATACAAATTGGCATGTGTTTACCATATAGTAACTAAAGTGACAATTGTTAAAATGTGAACAAGTGTAATGTTTAAATTTTCTTTTCATTTTTATTTCTATTAAAATCAAATATATATACTTATACAAATACATTTCCTCTAAAATCATTCTTCCTTTCCATTTTTTTTTCTTTTTCAAAAACTTAAGATCTTCAGCCATAAAAATCTGAAGCTTTCATCTTCAAATCAAAACCCATGTTTCCACTTACCAAAATAAATCAAATTTGCAATCCAATTCTACAAATGCATAAAACCTACAGTTCCATTTCTGTGTATGCAGGCAAATTTGTGAAAGCCTGTAAATTCTTTCCTCTCTCTAAAAAAAAAAATACAAACCTGCAGTTCTTTTCTAAATCAACCAAAACCTGCATGTTCTTCCTTGAAACAACATGCTGGAAAAAATTTGTCAAAGCCTGCAGTCTTCGTTCTGTTTTAAAAAGAAATTTACAAACCTGCATGCAACTAAATCTGGAAGAAGAAGCAAATTGCATTATTTCTGGAAGCATGCATACATCAAGGATCAGAAGCATTTCAGCAAAAGCTAGAATGGATGTCTTAAAAAGCATCTGCAGTTTTAAAGCAAATCAAAAAGTAAAATCTGAAGCTTTGCAAGTAAAAATGGATGCTCTGCACCTAAAACCTATGAGTAACATTTTATTACATAATAAACTTAAGTATAAATCAGTTGCTTATTTTCTCTGAAAATAATTGTGTTTGCATGCAAATTTACAAGCTCATTTCTGCTATATATAGATGAGTGATTGCAGTATGCAAGTTGTTGTGTAATTATTTGGTTGTGTATAATATCCCAGGCTTAGAAATTTGTTAAATCCATTCCTTTTGATTTAAATCAGTGTAAAGCTTAAGATTAAATCAATATGGTGTTGTGATATGAGTTTAAAGTTTAAAGTTTTATAAAAATAAAAAGAGAAAAAAAAAATCTGTAGTGCCTTTGAATTATAAAATATAACAGAGCACATTGAATATAAATAAGGATTTGATTTTCTAGAATCATTGTTTAAAGTTGATAAACTGATTACATTACCTAAAACTTGAATTTTAAAACTAAAATTTGGATTTTTAGTTTGGAAATGGTTGAGCATTACTGCTTTATCTAGAAAACCTGTTTTAGGTTGAGTCTGTCAATTTAGAAAGATTTGGTGGCCATGGTTTTCTCTGATGAACGAGTGGTGATCGAAGTTGAATGGAAAAATGGTT
This sequence comes from Allium cepa, assembly GCA_030765085.1. Taxonomy (NCBI): domain Eukaryota; kingdom Viridiplantae; phylum Streptophyta; class Magnoliopsida; order Asparagales; family Amaryllidaceae; genus Allium; species Allium cepa. The sequence continues at coordinate 837,061,564 of CM060941.1, forward strand.
GATGGTGGATTAAAGCAATAGGACAAAAGAATTTGGGGACTGAAATTTTAAACCCTAGTTTCTGTTACCCGGAGATGATTGATCACTGCGACCTGATCGAGTGACCGAGTTCTTTCAAATTCGAACTGGAGAGAGATGAGATGTGGAAGTAGATATGGCCGGAGGTGGTGTCCATTTTAGTGGTCGGAGGAGAGAGAATGTTGACGATCTTCTGGTTTGACATTTTTTTCAGTTGAACTCGAATGTTCAAATTCAATTTGGGGTTTCTGGATTTGATTCAAAGGTTGGAATGGCTTTAGGGGGTGATCGATGACTTGTGTGGGTGGTCGTGAGTGATCGAAGAGGGTCGCCTGGTGGGGCAGGTGCACAGTGGTAATTGTGTATCAGTTAGCTGTTTTGGGAGAAGAAGAGGCTCGGGTTGTAACGGGTAGTTTTGTGATGAGCTCGAAGCAATTGGAAAATGGTCTCGGAGCTGAGGGGTATTGGACTCGAAGGAAGTGATGTGAGGTGTCGGGATTTTAGTTTAGTTACAGGGTTTGGTAAACCTGTTAGCACAGGTTTGTATAAACCTATTTTTGTTTGAGATTTAAATAGATTTTAGGATGAAAATTGTTATTCGAGTTACTCGAGTTGCTTGAGTCAGCTCGGGCTAATGATTGAAGTTTAGAAATTGTCTTGTTTCAAATTTTAAATTGGAATTTGAAAATAAAGCAAAGATTTAAATTAAGTTTAAAATCTAATTTAAATTATAGATTCAAGTTGAATTGAATCTAAAAGTTGGAAATGATTAGGTATTTTTATTCAAATTTTCTTTAAAATAACTTTGAAAGAGTTTATTGTTTAAAATGTTTTTAAAGAATTTGAATTTGAATTTGAAAATTGAAATATGAAGTAATGTTTTAAATAAAGTTCAAATTGGATTCAAATCTGATTTTGAATCTTTGGTTTAAAATGAATTTAAATTTTATAAATTTAAGTGTTTAAACCAAATTTGATTGATAATGTAAAAATTTAAATGGTTTTAATTTTAAAAGAAATTTGTTTTGACCTTTGTGAAATTTCTTTTATAATAAAAGTTTTATTTAACAATTAAGGGTTTAGATTGATTTTAAACTTGTTAAAGTTAAGTAATAAATTAATGTTTTATATTTCATTTAATTATTAGAGTAATTAAATTAAAAATTAATTTATTTAATAAATTAATGAAATTAATAATTACTTGAAGTAATTAAGGGTTAATCTTTAGGGTTTAGGATTAATTATTCTTTGAATAATTAACTTGTAATTAATAATAATTAATTAAATAAAATTTAGTTTTTAATTTATGATTAATAATTAATTTATCAAGTAATAATGGATTAATTAAGTTTTAATTAACACTTAATTATTTAATTAATTAGGGATTAATTAATGGATTAATTAATGATTTATTAATTTGTAATTAATAATGATTAAAATAAGTTAATTATTTTAGAAAATAATTAATGAGTTGTTAATAGTTAATGAAGATCATTAACTAAGGATTATTTAATAATTAATTAATGTGATTAATTTTAATTATTAATTAGATTAATTAATTTAAGGATAATCAATTGTGTAAGTTATTAAGTATATTTACTTATGGAAGTAATTAAGGAATTAATTACTTATTGTAATTAATTGAGTTTAAATTTGATTAGTTTAAGTTAATTAATTCAGTTTAATTAATTTAAAATTAATCATTTGATGATTTATGGAGGATAATTACTTAATGTAATTAAATGAAGAGGAATTACTTAGAGAAGTAATTAATGGGTAATTACTATATGTAATCAATTAGAAGTGATTTGATAATGAAGTTATTTGAGTATAATTACTTTGTAAATTAATCAAGGGATTAATTAGAATTAATTAAGGAGTAATTAATTTATTTGGTGAAGTAATTAAGGATAATTGACTACTGAATGGGGTTAATCAAGGGTGATTAACAATTATGTTTTAAATTAAGATTAATTACTTAAAGTAATTAATTTAAATAAGGTAATTAAAATGTAATTAGAGATCATTAATTATTATAATTAATGATGTAATTAAGATTGATTAATTAAGATTAATTAATCAATAATAAATGATTAAAGGTAATTAATTAAATTAATTAATCAAGAAGTAATGTAATTAATTTAGAGTTAATTAATAAAGGAAGTAGTTAAAGGTTAATTACCGTATTTGGTTAAATATAATTAATTTGAGAAATTAATTAGTAAATAATTACTTGAATATAATTAAGAGTTAATTAATCAAGGATGATTAATTAAAATGAATAATTGGATGATGATTAATTATTTGATTGATAATTAATTAATATTGATAAGCAAGTTGATATTGGTGAAGTAATTAATTTTATTTACTTTAAATTAATGGAATGATGTAATTAATTTAATTCATTTTAAATTAATTATATTTGGGTGTGGTTAATCATGGCTTATATGGTTGGATAGTGTTGTTTGCTTTGGATGATTTGAATCTCAGATATGAGATAGATAATGTTGAGTGTTTTGGATGCATTGGTTGCATTGTGATGCTGATATAGATTATCTTTTTGAATAATGATAATATGGTTTATCTGATATGATGAAAATGTTGATTACCTGTTGTGTATCTGTGATTTATCTATTTGTATATATAGATAATTGGATTGTTTTAAACTTTTTAAACCACTTGGCCTTAAAAGACACGCTTTGGATTTCGATGAGACCGGGATCCGGTTTCCATATTGGATATCTGAAAACCACATCGATTGCAATTATACGTTAGGTCGTTAATCCAAGTGGAGCGAGTGAAGACTCGAGGTGTAAGGGCTATACGTCAGTATAACTCTGTGGGTGATTCCGTAATGAGTTTGACGGAATAGTACTTATAGATTCGAGATGTAGATTTAGAGTGCAAGGGTTATCGTCGTTAACTCTGAGGGTGATTCCAAAATGAGTGTAACGAGATAATGCCTTCGGTTTCGTTTGAACCCGGAACGAACTTGTATGGCTTGAATGCTTTCAGAACATCGTCAGGTGGACGATGAGCATTCTAAGAGATGTGTCCTCTAAAGGTAATCGTAGCCTCAAGCCTCATCAACCGGGAATGGCTAAAACAAGGTAGGTGCAGCAAGGCTTCGTGGGTCGCACCCACTAGAGAGCAAGATTGATCCCTGTCTAGAGGTCCCTTTTTATTCGGCTTAGTGGGCAGTTGTCAGTGTACACCAACTGCGGGGTTGTCTTGTTCGGAACTGTTCAGTAAGGAACGGGTCCGGCTTTGTGTTGCAGGGGAGTGGGAGTACTCCTCGGTACGGTGATCTAGGCCACGTACTGTGACGGGCGGTACCCCAGTTGCCCTGCCATTGTATGGAATCCACAATCCAATGAGTGCCAACGGTTTTGATTGTATTACCCACTTTTGTGGCTAGTAGCTAGAATTTAATAATGTAACAATTTCGGCTATTTCTTATTTACTTGAAAACCCTAGACACTATTATAATATCATCGGATTTCCTATCAAATGTTTTGGTTAGCGTAAGGTAAAAACTTTTCCATGTTTATGTGTGGGAAGTCTTACGTGATACCTTTCTTTTAAAAGGTTTTTCAAAGTTAAGAAACTTTAATCTATTACTCAGACCAGACCCATGTCTGACCCGGAGTTTATTCTTTGTTTTCTTAAACTCTTGGGTACTCAAATTTTTACGAGTAGCCAAGGGATTCTGGTTAGCTTTGACGAATATTGGAGGAGTAATGGAGCAGGAGGCTTCTGCGTTAGATATATAGTATTCCGCTGTGTGATCTGTGATTGTCTCTGAGTTGTATGATGTTGTAAATACTATACAGGTGTTTATAACTGTCTAGTATGTGTTGTATATCTGTGTACTCTGATAGTGGTTGTAAATTATGTAATATTTTATGTAATTAATATAATTTATTCGTTCTGCTGTTGAGATTCTAGTGTTGTTTCTTCTTTCTCTTCTTTCTTTTCTTCTTCTATCCCTTTTCTTTCTTAATTGAGGATGCGATTTTCTGGGAATGGAAAGTCGGGTCGTCACATTAGTTGCTAAATAACAAATTCAACTATGTTGATTTCAAATACAGGTTGGAATCTCAGCATAAACCATTTAAATTCCAATATGGTTCAAGGCTTTAATATTTAAATGTTCTATATAACAGTTTCATATAGATCTCGATTTAACCTCATTATTATTTAGTCTTGAAATACTCCCTTACTAGATTCAATATCATTTAAGTAACCTTAAATTACATTTTACTCAATATTTTCTTTAATTTTATTAAACGTGAAAAATTCATTAAATCACTTAAATCAAAAATCCAGTTACAAAATCATACCTTTAAATTTTCCATTCAATAATTTCAAATCGATTTAATTAAATAAATCCTTATTTAAATACCATTTTTATAAACCCAAATTTATCTCCCAATCTTAATTATTCAATTTATTACAAGAGAATCTATTTGAAATATAGATGTACATAAATACTTAACCATATTGTATGTATTAAATCAATCTAATTTAAATCAAATATTACTACTAAATATATATATATATATATATATACACAGTTTTCATTAATATAATATCTTAAGAATCAAATTTATTAAACCATATATTTCTTTCCAAAATTATAGAAATTATTTTCAAATATTTTTATGGACCAACGGTGTCTGTATATATTTCCTATCATATAGTCAAGTGCTACGGATATTTATCATTTCAATCCGTATACTAAATATATACGGGTGGATATCATTTCAAACCATAATCCCAAATTCAATTAAATGAAAATCGCTTGGGTTTATCATTTCAACCCATAACGATTTTATCATATTCAAAGTCTGTTCGGGTATGTATCATTTCAACTCATAGTGATTTCTAAACTACAGGGAACTTGCAGAGTGATAATATAAAATACAATGAAATAGCAGGCATATATCATCAATACCAATATGATATAAACAACAGGATATGGTGTCATATCCCGCAGGTGAAAAATTACAAATAATAGCATATATAACAAATTTAAATAACTACAGCAGCATATTTCAGTTGTCGTTTCAATTGAAATCAAATTTAATGAATAAAAGAATTTTAATCGTGAGTGATTACTCGCCTCTTGAGCCCAGAGAATACAGAAGAGACACGGATGTGCATACTGCTACATACACTGAAATTTGAATTATGAATCGAAGCAAAGCAAAATAGGCACGAATTTAGTGATCAAAGCTGATAACAAGAATTGATGGAACAATTCCGAACAGGATCGGCGAAGATAATGGTATGAGTGGACTCATATATATATAACTATATATAACTATATAGATAAAGTCATATGCTAAATTCAACACATATTAAATTAAATTAAATATATATGTATTTATATTTTCCAATATCATTGTTTTTTTTATTTAAAACGCATAAATTAGAATCAAGCATATATACAATATGAAATTTGAAATAAATACTTATATAAACAGGCTAATATAAATCGTGTGCTAGGTTACAATACTGAAATATTTTAGCCATAAGAAAGAGTATAATGAAAGAAGTCAACGTCAGTTATAATATATTTATATAAACCAAATGTAACATATATTTAGTTGACAAAACAAATGAATTCTTTTATAAAATAATATACATTAGGCGCTATTTCATAAAAATGCACATACAATACCATTTATATACGAACAACAAAAGTAGCTTATATATATAGATATACTATTTAAAAATCAATATTTACATTTCAACTAACATCAAAAAACAAATATAAACTTTATACCTTATGTATGTTTTATGGAAAAAGAGAAAAAAACAAAACGCAAATTGGATCCAACGTTTGGAATTCGGGGATTAGTCCTGAAGGCTAATACACCGTCGGATCATTTTTATTAAATTTTTGGATAAATTTCAGTAGAAGAGTAGCAATTTATTTATAACGTGGTGTGAAATGTATTGATGGAATGAATAAAGTAACGTATTATTAGTACCTAAATAATCAAATGACACAACACGTTGGTTTCTTAATAATGACGGTAACTTTCAATTTGCTAAAAGTTAATTTAGGACGTTCTCTTCATCTTATTTGTAAGCGATTGATATATCATACCTCTTTTAAATTTAAGATCAGCTCAAGGCACAGCGTATGAAAATTCAAATTCCATTGCATCATATATTTATTATTTTCAGTTTAGAAATGTATGAACTTATAAAAAAAAAAATTTTGCTATAAATGACGTAAAACATAACTGCTTATCAAATTTGTCGTATACTACGTTTAAATACTTCCAAAGCGTTTGTCAATTTATTTAAAAGCTATAAAATGAAAGGAGTGAAAAGGAAAAAAAAGAAAGAATATATATATATATATATAAACATGGGGAGAGAGACGAAGATACAGATGGTGGTACGTATCTTGTTCTATTCATAAGTAAATATCACCACGTTAAATTCCTTTGCATATTTTTAATTGCTATAACCAATGCTTTCATATATAACAGGTCCAATCTTATATACATAGATACATATTATAAAGGGTTATGAAAACTTATATATATACACCATATAGTATAATATATATATATATATATATATATATATATAACTAGATAAAATGTATATATTAGACAATAGAATACAATAATATAGATGAAAAGAGAATTGCAGCAAGATAAAATTTAAAATAAAAAACAAAGTGTTGCAGGCGGTTGAAAACAACAACTAATGCAATAATATTTATTATAAGTTTCGAAATCCATTAGACAAAAGAAAATACAGCTTGTATAACATATCCATTAAACAAAATAGACTATATATAGTACTAGTACATATTCATGCTATATGTAAACATTTAAAAACGAAACATATATTGCAATATCATATGCATACCGTTTATAAAAATATGGATGACGAGGGGAGGAGGCATGGAGTGGGTTGTGGCTCTTGACAGGTGGTTCGAGCTCTGGTGGCGGAGGCTTGACAAAGCTGTAGGAAGGAGAACTGGTCCTTTTTCATTTTTCCATCATATGTGTTTTAGCATTGTAATGGGAAAAATCTCTTTTTTTTAAGCAACAGAGAGGAAGAAAAAAAGAAGCTAAATAGGCTCAGAGACTACACGTTATAAATATTTAATATAGTTGAACGGTAGGAATGAGTAATCCAGCAACTAAAATTAGAACCATGGAAATAGAGGGGTCAATCGCTAGAATTTAGGAGGTATGAATGGTAACGGTTGTTTGAATTGTATACCAAATATATAACTTTATATTCCATTATTAATTGAATAGGAGAAATGAATGGGTGGAGAATGATCTGTCCATTTATGATATACTGTTACATATAATTTATTAAAGAAGAAACGGTAGAATAATGATAGATTTGAATTATATACTGGTGTGATGCAATAACAACGGTCAAGTTGATAAGGTGGATATTTAAACAATTTATTGCTTGATTGGAAAGCACGTGAGTATGGAAAAGCAAGGAAATTAAAATGGAAAAAGGAATGGACAGAGAAATTTAGGCGAAGATAAAACGTACATGTAACAACCCGCATTTTTAACGATTTTATATTTAAATATAGTGTCGTTAGTCGGATTTTTGGTCCGAAATGTTGCTTTTTGCAAATGGCCAAGGAACTCGAAACCATTTCCATTGGTTCCAAAATGGTGTTTGCGTCCTTTTTAAGTATAAGCTTTGATATGTTTGGCGTAAGTTGAATTTTGCAACTTTTTCTAGTTGGGTTTGGGTTGGGTTCAGCCAATTTGTTAGTTTGTTAACCTAACTCAGTCCCTCTCCTCTCCATTCTCTCATTCCACTCTTCTAAAACTTAAGAAAAACTGAAAATGGTGGAAGGGAAAGGGAAATAGAAATTGCAAGCCCTAGTTTCTCCTTGCAACATTGAATTCTTGCTCCAAAAATCAAAGTAAAGCCATTGGTAAGTCTCCTTCTTATCTCCTCTATCTCTTTCTCTCTTCAATCTCAGAATTTCCTAAACCTAACTTAGGGGATATGTGTTTTATTCTTAGATTGAAGCTTGTAAGAGTTGAAGTGAAGAGTAGTTAGTCTCCTTCTTGTGTTTGAGCATCTTCTTCTTTGTTTTGTGATATAAGGTGAGTTTTAAACTCACGTCTACTTCTCTTGATATTATTGATGTTAGGTGAGATTTTTTATCTCACATCTATGCTTATATATATATATATATATATATATATATATATATATATCTTTGTTAGGTATGAATTCCTAACACTTGTTCATGTTCATTTGTTTTCGATTTGGATTGCTGTGGTGAAATTGCCAAATATTGATTTTTGAAGCCAAATCTATGTAAAACCTTCTATGGTTGCTGTTTATGTTGTTCGGAGTGTTTGGGTGTGTCTTTAAGGTTGGGTAGTCGTTTGACGTAAGCCCATATTCAACACGCATCTGATTGCTTTCGATTTGTTGGCCATAGATGGCCTAGGTTCAGGAAATGCCTGACCATCAGGTTTCAGACGTCTGAAACTGCTATTTCAGACGTCTGAATATTGTTCTGGGGAAGTTTCTTATCCCCAGATTCAGACGTCTGAATTTATATTCCAGACGTCTGAAAGTGCTTAATTTTGACTAGAAAGGAAATAGGCCAAAATATGCCTATTTTAGACGTCTGGAAGTTTGGATTCAGATGTCTGAATTCTCTTTTCAAAAAGAAATTAAATTCCAGATTCAGACGTCTGAATCCCTTATTTCAGACGTCTGAACCTGCTGTTTTTGCTAAATTGCTTTGTTCGTTTGGTTTTCCAAATTTATTCGATGCATATTGATTCCAATTAGTTGTTTATGCATATTTGACCTTGATGATTCTTTTTTTTTGAATTTATTCACGGGTTTTATAAATGATTTCTTCAAATCGTATTAAAAGTTCGCTTCTTCGATTTATAAATTCTATTTAAAACACACGCACAATTTCGCACTTCAAGCGAAGTGGAATGGTGATTAAATGATTGGGCAAAACACGGATCATGAATCTGTGCGTTTATCCTTTCAATTAGTCCCCACCTATTCAATTGATCGTTTTGGCCTTCGGGTTGGTTTACCGGTGAGATGAGGTGAACTTTGTACTGCTTTGAGTGTGAAATTAACTAACGGATAGTAAACTGTTTAGTGCGAACGAGTGGTTATGGGACTCACGTTACCACTTTTCGGATTCCTTTTTGAGAGTTATGACACATTCCGCCAGTTAGTGGTGTCCAGTACTGGGCCTCCGGACCTTCACCACTACGGTTTTTTGCCTTCGGGTATGATGCCTTTGGGTATGTTGCCTTCAGGTTTGTGCCTTCGGGTTTGTTGGCCTATAGTATCGCTTCCGATGTTGGTCGTTATGAGCCGAATGGGTGATATTAGGGTGCCCTTTAGTATCGCTTCCGATGTTGGTCGTTATGAGCCGCATGGGTGATATTGGGTTTGGAGTCTTCAGGCTCATGGATCCTTATTTATACAGTACTGAGCTCGAGCAATTTTCTGATGTTTCATTCATATGTATATTCCCTTGGTATCGCCCTTCGGTGTTGGTCTTTTTGAGCCGCATGATATGCAGCAATTACCTTGTGGAACTTGTGTTACCTTTATTGGTATTTGTTTTTTGCCTTTTTGGCTTGATTTGGGATATTTGTATCCTTTGTTTATCTATGTTGCCTATGATATGAGGCTTGTCTTGTTATCATATGATTCATCTTTTGATTAGATGATTGTGTTATCTCTTTCAAAGATATTTGTTATACCTTGTAATCTTGCAGGTTTATTGTTGTTCAATTTATCTAACTGATTTGTTTGGCTAGACTGACCCATGTATCTTATACTCGGGTCAGACCGAGATGTTTCAGGTTAGGTGCTTTTGGACCTAGCCTATTTAGCTTCTGCATGGACTATTCAGCTTGTTCCTTTTTGTTAAAGCTTTTTGTGTAGTCCTTTTTGTTGTAACTCTGATGTGTACTCTTTTGATTAGTCTGTATATTGTGGTTTGCTATACCACTTGGCATGTATTATTTTGTATACTCCGTTATGTATCAATATATGTGTATATGATGATCTACTGTTCTGTGATGTTTATTACATTTGAGTTGTTATATTCTGTTCTGTGTATCTTAAATCCAAAATTCATAAATTTTTATTTTGTTTCAAGACACCTTCCAAATATTATTATTAGATCACAAATCATTTTTTTTAAATATGTTTTATTTTAGATAAAACTTCTAAAATATTTATAACACTAAAATTTCTATTAAACCATGTAGTATATAATTAAACAATATTTTAAAGGATATATCCAACAAGGAAGGAAGGTAGATTTGGAAAACATAATCAAGGTGAATAACTAAACTGAGCAGATAAGGTAGATGCAAGGAATAGTATCGGGCACGAATAATTAATCTAGAACAATAAGAATTTAAATTTCAAATATTAATTCAAAATTTCTTTGTTGGGAAAAATACTTTTATAATAATACTTTTATAATAAAATACTGTAACAGTAACAGATTTTCGTTCTTTCGAAAATTCAACATCGATACTCACTTTATCGTCTGCCGAGAAATCAAAGGCCGAAAACCGAGATGTTATGGGTTTTAAAAAGAAAAGAAAAGAAAGAAGAGAGAAAAAGAAGAAAGAAAAAGAAAAATAGAGGGAAAAGAAGATAGACAATTTTTTTTTTAGAAAATAGAGAATTAGAAAAACAGACAGAAGATAGAAAATTTGAAAAATAGAAATAGACAATTTGAAAATAGAACGGACAGAAAGGAACAGAACAACATCAGAATCTCACAATTCGCAGCGGAACAACATATAATAATGAATGAATAATCTTTAAACAAAGAACTATATCAGTTATTACATTTTATACATTTCATTTCATCATATCATCAGAGTGTACAACAACAACATACAACATCAAACAGTGCAGCGGAAAAGAAATACTATATAAATAATACGCCATGCCATCCAGCTTGCCTCCAGCAACTCCAGAATATCCAGAATATCCTGATAAACCTAACTCTTGACTGCCCGTGTGGAAATTGGTGGGCACCTAGAGTTTAGGAAGGAAAACAATAAACTCCGAGTCAGTCATGTGACTGGTGTGAGAACTCAAAACAGTTTATTTATCTTTAAAATCAAAAAGAGGAATATTTTTAAATTCAATTCGCAATGCTTTTAAAAATGAGACTACCATAAGGCCTCCCGCACACACACACATGCAAACGCAGAATCGGAGGAGATTTCTCCTTATGATAGTCAAAGATGCTTGATACGCATTTAAAATAACATTTGATATTATTACTAGTGCATAGTGTAGAGAAATATTTCGAAAGTAGAATATAAATCTTAGCCAACATAGACATTTCGAACTATGCCTACTATAGCTACCATCCAAACAGTGGTGACCACCATAAGTGAATGGCAGGTTCTACAACTAATACCGTACAAGTTTCGTATTGGGAATTGGATTTCCAACGAATGATCAGGCCAAGGAACTTCCCATTGCCACATGAGAATGCCTCTGGATGGACATCCCCGAGAACCAAACCGGATCTCTACCAACACAAGGCCGGGTTACTCCTAACTGAGTAACAACTGACCGAATATGCCATCCCCCGGTCCTTTGGGACCTTTATCAACCGAGCGCTCGTAATCAATTCACACAATCATAAAGTGTTTTCAACATGAGTAAGTATCTGGGCTCCATACCATGATACCACCCTTTTCCAAAAGGAAATGGACACATCCTAAAGGGTGCTACCCCTCATAACCTTGCTGCTTCTTTCCTGTTTTGACCATTCACGGGATGTGAGGCTCGACGAATTCACGTCCACAAAAACATACTTTATACAAAAGCCATGCTTTGGGTCAACAAATGATCAACACAATGATCACTAAGATAGACGATCAAATAAATGATCCTATCACAAATAATCAACACAATGATCATTTCAGCATCACTCAGCATGTCACATTACCAAATTGGGAATATATCGCTGATAACTTCAACTATATAACCTTTGAGCACATACGTCTCAAAGAAGGGTGTTAAGCAAAGAATAAATTCTCCGCCACCAACAGAAATATATTTGAAAGAAATCGGCTTTATATCTCAACTTGTAATGTCAGACATACAATCCATACAAGTCTGTTCCGGGATCGAACAAAACCGAAGGCACTTACAAAGAAGTCCTTGCAATCCGGATATTCACAATCCTGATCGGATTCACCATCACATATGGAGTTTCTATACCGGCGCGACTCGGTGCAGAAACAATCGATAGGTCATCCTATCGCTCTTGCAAATATCCGGTCTTCAACACCGATCTTCAATTGCAATTCACAACGACGTATCACATATTCGGAATGGGTTATACGACCCCATGGTCCTTTCCCGGTTAACCCGAATAGTGAGCGCTTATTCAAAAATAAGTGTGCATTCAAATTCAAACAAATCACATCAAATACCCATTCAAAGGGAAATACTGATAGTCGGTTATTGAACTATCAATGGACATGCACACATCACCAGATTCCAAATAATTTTCCAAATTATTTATTTTCCAAAATATCTTTATAAGATATATAATTTCAACACTTCAAAAATAAATCAATATTTATTTTCAAACAAATTCCACTTTTCACATATAAATTCCATAATGAATTTATATTTCAAAATATCCATGCATATTCAATTTCAATAATTCATTTCAATTTATCTTCAAAAAGATAAATTCTAATTATTCACTTCATATTGGAAAACATTTCCATACTTATCAAAAATAAGTAATCGACAAATCTTTTTATTTTCAACCTTTGAAAATATTCAATATACTTAAATCGAATTAAGTATATTATTCATTTTTTTAAGGGAAATCATTCTCTTAAACATTTTTTTTATTTGGGCCAAAACGAATGTTGCGTAAAACATCGTTACAACGTCCCAAAATCACTAGTATAGGGATTCGAAATTAAATAGATATATAAATCCCAATACTATACAACCCATTTCCTTTCGGAAATCATTTACTATAACAACAGTGTTATAGTCCACCATTTCCTTTTTTTTCTCGAAAACATCTATTTCAACAATAAATGTTGAAATCTATGATTTCGAATCTCAACACAATTAAAACATCGTTAAATCATTTTAATTCTATTTAAAACATTCACATTCAATACATTTTCTTTAACGTATTATTCACTATTCAAAAACGTGAATATACTTCATTAACAAATTTCATCCTTTCTATTCATTTTATTTCAAAGGATTATTCACTATTCAAAATGTGAATATAACTCTATTCCTAAGTTATAACAATTAACTTATCAAAATAAGTCGTTTGCGAATTTATAAAACAACGTCTATAAATTCCATTTCTATTTATTTCATAACAACTTCCTTTATAAATCTTCTTTATTTACCTATTCGATTTATAATCTTAATTATAAACCAAAAGTCCAAATTATAAGTCAAACACTTATAATTTATTTATTTGCAAAAATCATTCCTTTGAACTGTACAAATTTTATAAACCTATTGTTTATAAAACTCCATTTATAACTTCACCGTTATATAATTCTATAAATTTCCTTCATTAATGAAATTCATTTACAAATCATTCAAACACTTATAAAACTCGTTTTATAATGTCAATATTTCAATTTATAAATATCCATTTATAAATCTCTTAATATAAATCAATTTATATTATTCTTTAAAACGTCTTTAAATTCCTTTATAACTTCATCATTTCGATTTATAAAATAATCAAATTTTATAAATCCTATATTTAAACTTTTATAATATATTCAAAAATCCAATCTAAATTATTTTATAAAATCATTAGTTCATATTTCTCAAAAATCGACTTTTAATCGTATTTCTAAAAATCAGCTTTTTAACTATATTTCACAAAAACCATAATTTTTATAACTTTAAAAAATTATAACGTTTATTTGTTTATAATGGATCAATTCCAAAAATATAGTATATTTTCAAAATCACTTTTAAAATCATTTTAAAATCCCAAAATCTGGGTCCAATGATGCTACACACCAAATAGTCAATCACGACTACAACGATATCATATATCAATATGAAAATCCATCAAATATCAAAATATTTGAAATCAAATAAAAACTGTTGAGGAATCCAGTTGGATCCCTCCAACCTGTTTCCTGCATCCAAAAACATTAGCACAATACCAATTTCGCTCCAGTACGAAATTATCGCGGTACATGTTTTTAATAAATATTATCCGCTTACTAACGGCGTAATAGGGTCTCATCCGCTAAACAAAAAATGCGGGAAATCAACAACTGCAATATATACATATGCCAATATATATATATTGATATTATATATAATACCAATTTCACTGTTTATGAAATATTCGCGGTATATGTTTTTAATAAATAACATCCGCTTACTAACGGCGCATAATGTCTATTTTAACAATCAATAGATATCAATCAACATTCAAACATGCATTCAAATATTTTAAATCGAACTATTTAAAATAAAATCGAAACTAATTCGATTGAGTGAGAAGTTCTCACCTTGGTTTTAATTTCCGTTTTAGCTTTTATTTCGAATAAAATTAAACGCGCGTTTAATTTTACCCAAAATTCTCACTAACTCCAAACGACTCCAAACCAACTCCATCGCGTAGTGCTCGTCCATACGATTCCAACGCAACTGGGTTTGCATTTTTTCGACCTCGTATGAAAAAGATATGAATTTATGAAGTTTGCACACGATTTTATAAACTTAAATTACAATTTCCTTTCATAAATTCAACATACACACCCACTAGCCCTTGGATCCAACTTCAACCTGATCTGGACCGTCCCCAACATCCTCCTCTTCTTCCATCTCTCACGCGCAAGCTACAGATGATCAAAATGGAGGCCGAACCCATACATTCATCTCTAGGGTTAAATATTACAACCTAATTACTCGATGGAACTTCGATCAAGACGCGCCGTTGCGAAGCCCTACACCCCCACTGCACTCGGCCCCCACCATGCCAGGCTCGGCCCTGAGATTGGCCTCGTATGGCGTGCGAAAACTGTAGAGAACGGCCCCTTCTTGCTCCCTCATCGTTGCTCCATTCCCGATCATATCCGTATGGATTTAAAGCTCTCTCCATGCTCTTCAATGTTGTAGTTAACAACTTTGGCCAAAACTTCACGGATTGGAAGAGATTAAGGGTTGAAATTGGGACAATTCTGGCCATTGAATAATTAGGGCCGGCTGCAAATTGAATTAGGGTTTGATTTCTTTTTTTTTTTTTATTTGTGTGTGGTGCTATTTATAAGAAAAGCAAGCGTAAACACTATTCATCCCGGGAATTCCGAACTCCGATTTAGACGCCGTAACCAGCGTTTCTAAGGTTTACCCCGCGTTCCGGACACAATGGAACAGGTTTCGGAAGCTAATTCGGAAGTATGTGCGAGTTATGGCTGCAAACGCTCAATTTGAATTAAACCGATTTAAGTCGATTTCTAGGCGTTTTAATTTGTACCGGACAAACGCTAAATCCAATTGACTTGAAATTTGAAACCTTACAATAATATCACATTACGGATCCGATGAAACTGGTTTCGTCGAAATCCGAGACTTTTTGAAAAATGGCTATTTTGACTCGCCAAATTTAAATTAAAAACGATTCGATGCGTTTCGAGCTGCCACGATCAAACGATAACTCCGATTGACACGAAAATTGAAATCCGGTAATAACTAACTATTACGGATCCAATGAAACTGGTTTCGTTCAATTCTGAGACTGTTCAAAAATTGGCTATTTTACAGTCGATTATTAAATATTAAAATACTCAATTTTCACAAATTAACTTTTAATTCGATTTTAAAAGTTCTAAAATATTTCTATAACTCCAGTATGATTAAATAAAATTTTCCAAATTATTTTCAATCATATTTAACTCAATTTTTTATTATTTCCATAATTTAACACATTTAAATTATCAATTTAATAATTCAATTAAATCCAATAAATCAAATAAAAATTTATTTGACTTAAAAATTCACTGATAAATATTTAAAATTAATTAAATATTCAAATTTTAATTTATAAAAATTCTGGGTCGTTACAATCTTTCCCCCTTAAAAGAATTTCGTCCTCGAAATTACAAGTAAGAAGATTACAGAATCTATTAACTTTCCAAAATTTATAATTAAACTTCTTTCAAATCTTTACTAAGTTTTCAAATCATACTTAGTTATCTTTTCAAAAACAATTATATCATTTAACTTTCAACTTTAAAACAAAGTTTAAAGTTTTCAAAATTTTCCAATTTTTCTCAAATTTTTCTAACGCCTTAAATTTTCGGAAAAATTCGCCATAGTCTCCTTTGCGCGGCTCGATCCGAAAAAAAAAATGATAGTTTATATATCACAAATATACATCTCATCAAGTAATGAGGCATCCCGAAGGGAAAAAGTATAAAAGTGCGATATTTAATCCGAGATATGTACCTTATATTTTATTAGCGAGCATATACGGCTAATATAGCGCTAAAGCGAACTCCAAATGCGAAGCAAACGCGATCCGCACCTACTAAACACTCAACAAACAACATGAGAACATGCACATATGCAAATAATCTCAATATACAACATATAGCAACATATATCTCCATAATAACTACATATGTCACATAGCAAATGCAACTAAACAACAAATGCAAATATCAACCAACTATAATCCATAACCAACAAATATTAATTCATATTCTCATTAATATTCATGAATTGGTTTTCAATTTAATCACATTTGATTCATTAACATTGGATTTTGTCAACATTCATTCATATTCAATTTTAATTAGTTCGCATTCACTAATTAAATCCTATTCACATTCAATTCTATTCAAATTTATTTACTTCTAATTTGAATTCAATTACATAGCTTTCAATTTCACTAATTCTTAATGAATTACATACCATCAATCAACAATCAAATAACAACCAATGTATATTAATTTCAACCAAATTCCTTTGCTTTAAATTGATTTTCATTCAATTTTATTCAACTTCCAATAAAATTAGATTTTAATGAATTAACACTTTCATCAATTATTCCTTATCAACTTAAATTACATTCAATTGATTAAACATTCAAGCCATTCATTCAATTCAATTACAAAGTTGAATTCTATTACATAACTCAAGTTCATATTTCTTTTAATCCACTTGATTATTTACTTCGATACCAAAATCAATTCCATTCAACAACACTTAAGTTATATTCCATTTAAACATCATTTGGTTTTACATAACTTAAATTCATACATATATAAGTTTATTTCACTAATTGTAAATCACTTTAATTATAATTCAATTCTTATAATTCTTTTGCTTATACAATTATTCTTTAATTTAGATTATTCAAACAACCTAACAATCAACTTATATACACTTTAATAATTCTAAAAAAATTATTCCTTTTATATAAAATATAATCAAGGCAAAATTATTTCATTTACCCAATTTTAAAATCAATATTGTGTCGAATTGTTCTATTCAAGTGTTTAGAAACCCCTTCGGCTCAGTTTCGAGGCTGTGCTGACGAAAGTTCATATACCACTCAATAAACCAATCATCACAATATAAAACAATTTCATATTCACTAACAAATACGCTCTCATAGCTATTATTACACTCAAACTCATTCTAGAGTACTGCTGACTCTATCTCTAATGAATTATACCCAACAGAACCATGGTCGTCGCTTAACCATCAGCTCTGATACCAAATGTAACAGTAACGGATTTTCGTTCTTTCGAAAATTCAACATCGATACTCACTTTATCGACTGCCGAGAAATCAAAGGCCGAAAACCGAGATGTTATGGGTTTTAAAAAGAAAAGAAAAGAAAGAAGAGAGAAAAAGAAGAAAGAAAAAGAAAAATAGAGGGAAAAGAAGATAGACAATTTTTTTTTTAGAAAATAGAGAATTAGAAAAACAGACAGAAGATAGAAAATTTGAAAAATAGAAATAGACAATTTGAAAATAGAACGGACAGAAAGGAACAGAACAACATCAGAATCTCACAATTCGCAGCGGAACAACATATAATAATGAATGAATAATCTTTAAACAAAGAACTATATCAGTTATTACATTTTATACATTTCATTTCGTCATATCATCAGAGTGTACAACAACAACATACAACATCAAACAGTGCAGCAGAAAAGAAATACTATATAAATAATACGCCATGCCATCCAGCTTGCCTCCAGCAACTCCAGAATATCCAGAATATCCTGATAAACCTAACTCTTGACTGCCCGTGTGAAAATTGGTGGGCACCCAGAGTTTAGGAAGGAAAACAATAAACTCCGAGTCAGTCATGTGACTGGTGTGAGAACTCAAAACAGTTTATTTATCTTTAAAATCAAAAAGAGGAATATTTTTAAAATCAATTCGCAATGCTTTTAAAAATGAGACTACCATAAGGCCTCCCGCACACACACACATGCAAACGCAGAATCGGAGGAGATTTCTCCTTATGATAGTCAAAGATGCTTGATACGCATTTAAAATAACATTTGATATTATTACTAGTGCATAGTGTAGAGAAATATTTCGAAAGTAGAATATAAATCTTAGCCAACATAGACATTTCGAACTATGCCTACTATAGCTACCATCCAAACAGTGGTGACCACCATAAGTGAATGGCAGGTTCTACAACTAATACCGTACAAGTTTCGTATTGGGAATTGGATTTCCAACGAATGATCAGGCCAAGGAACTTCCCATTGCCACATGAGAATGCCTCTGGATGGACATCCCCGAGAACCAAACCGGATCTCTACCAACACAAGGCCGGGTTACTCCTAACTGAGTAACAACTGACCGAATATGCCATCCCCCGGTCCTTTGGGACCTTTATCAACCGAGCGCTCGTAATCAATTCACACAATCATAAAGTGTTTTCAACATGAGTAAGTATCTGGGCTCCATACCATGATACCACCCTTTTCCAAAAGGAAATGGACACATCCTAAAGGGTGCTACCCCTCATAACCTTGCTGCTTCTTTCCTGTTTTGACCATTCACGGGATGTGAGGCTCGACGAATTCACGTCCACAAAAACATACTTTATACAAAAGCCATGCTTTGGGTCAACAAATGATCAACACAATGATCACTAAGATAGACGATCAAATAAATGATCCTATCACAAATAATCAACACAATGATCATTTCAGCATCACTCAGCATGTCACATTACCAAATTGGGAATATATCGCTGATAACTTCAACTATATAACCTTTGAGCACATACGTCTCAAAGAAGGGTGTTAAGCAAAGAATAAATTCTCCGCCACCAACAGAAATATATTTGAAAGAAATCGGCTTTATATCTCAACTTGTAATGTCAGACATACAATCCATACAAGTCTGTTCCGGGATCGAACAAAACCGAAGGCACTTACAAAGAAGTCCTTGCAATCCGGATATTCACAATCCTGATCGGATTCACCATCACATATGGAGTTTCTATACCGGCGCGACTCGGTGCAGAAACAATCGATAGGTCATCCTATCGCTCTTGCAAATATCCGGTCTTCAACACCGATCTTCAATTGCAATTCACAACGACGTATCACATATTCGGAATGGGTTATACGACCCCATGGTCCTTTCCCGGTTAACCCGAATAGTGAGCGCTTATTCAAAAATAAGTGTGCATTCAAATTCAAACAAATCACATCAAATACCCATTCAAAGGGAAATACTGATAGTCGGTTATTGAACTATCAATGGACATGCACACATCACCAGATTCCAAATAATTTTCCAAATTATTTATTTTCCAAAATATCTTTATAAGATATATAATTTCAACACTTCAAAAATAAATCAATATTTATTTTCAAACAAATTCCACTTTTCACATATAAATTCCATAATGAATTTATATTTCAAAATATCCATGCATATTCAATTTCAATAATTCATTTCAATTTATCTTCAAAAAGATAAATTCTAATTATTCACTTCATATTGGAAAACATTTCCATACTTATAAAAAATAAGTAATCGACAAATCTTTTTATTTTCAACCTTTGAAAATATTCAATATACTTAAATCGAATTAAGTATATTATTCATTTTTTTAAGGGAAATCATTCTCTTAAACATTTTTTTTATTTGGGCCAAAACGAATGTTGCGTAAAACATCGTTACAACGTCCCAAAATCACTAGTATAGGGATTCGAAATTAAATAGATATATAAATCCCAATACTATACAACCCATTTCCTTTCGGAAATCATTTACTATAACAACAGTGTTATAGTCCACCATTTCCTTTTTTTCTCGAAAACATCTATTTCAACAATAAATGTTGAAATCTATGATTTCGAATCTCAACACAATTAAAACATCGTTAAATCGTTTTAATTCTATTTAAAACATTCACATTCAATACATTTTCTTTAACGTATTATTCACTATTCAAAAACGTGAATATACTTCATTAACAAATTTCATCCTTTCTATTCATTTTATTTCAAAGGATTATTCACTATTCAAAATGTGAATATAACTCTATTCCTAAGTTATAACAATTAACTTATCAAAATAAGTCGTTTGCGAATTTATAAAACAACGTCTATAAATTCCATTTCTATTTATTTCATAACAACTTCCTTTATAAATCTTCTTTATTTACCTATTCGATTTATAATCTTAATTATAAACCAAAAGTCCAAATTATAAGTCAAACACTTATAATTTATTTATTTGCAAAAATCATTCCTTTGAACTGTACAAATTTTATAAACCTATTGTTTATAAAACTCCATTTATAACTTCACCGTTATATAATTCTATAAATTTCCTTCATTAATGAAATTCATTTACAAATCATTCAAACACTTATAAAACTCGTTTTATAATGTCAATATTTCAATTTATAAATATCCATTTATAAATCTCTTAATATAAATCAATTTATATTATTCTTTAAAACGTCTTTAAATTCCTTTATAACTTCATCATTTCGATTTATAAAATAATCAAATTTTATAAATCCTATATTTAAACTTTTATAATATATTCAAAAATCCAATCTAAATTATTTTATAAAATCATTAGTTCATATTTCTCAAAAATCGACTTTTAATCGTATTTCTAAAAATCAGCTTTTTAACTATATTTCACAAAAACCATAATTTTTATAACTTTAAAAAATTATAACGTTTATTTGTTTATAATGGATCAATTCCAAAAATATAGTATATTTTCAAAATCACTTTTAAAATCATTTTAAAATCCCAAAATCTGGGTCCAATGATGCTACACACCAAATAGTCAATCACGACTACAACGATATCATATATCAATATGAAAATCCATCAAATATCAAAATATTTGAAATCAAATAAAAACTGTTGAGGAATCCAGTTGGATCCCTCCAACCTGTTTCCTGCATCCAAAAACATTAGCACAATACCAATTTCGCTCCAGTACGAAATTATCGCGGTACATGTTTTTAATAAATATTATCCGCTTACTAACGGCGTAATAGGGTCTCATCCGCTAAACAAAAAATGCGGGAAATCAACAACTGCAATATATACATATGCCAATATATATATATTGATATTATATATAATACCAATTTCACTGTTTATGAAATATTCGCGGTATATGTTTTTAATAAATAACATCCGCTTACTAACGGCGCATAATGTCTATTTTAACAATCAATAGATATCAATCAACATTCAAACATGCATTCAAATATTTTAAATCTAACTATTTAAAATAAAATCGAAACTAATTCGATTGAGTGAGAAGTTCTCACCTTGGTTTTAATTTCCGTTTTAGCTTTTATTTCGAATAAAATTAAACGCGCGTTTAATTTTACCCAAAATTCTCACTAACTCCAAACGACTCCAAACCAACTCCATCGCGTAGTGCTCGTCCATACGATTCCAACGCAACTGGGTTTGCATTTTTTCGACCTCGTATGAAAAAGATATGAATTTATGAAGTTTGCACACGATTTTATAAACTTAAATTACAATTTCCTTTCATAAATTCAACATACACACCCACTAGCCCTTGGATCCAACTTCAACCTGATCTGGACCGTCCCCAACATCCTCCTCTTCTTCCATCTCTCACGCGCAAGCTACAGATGATCAAAATGGAGGCCGAACCCATACATTCATCTCTAGGGTTAAATATTACAACCTAATTACTCGATGGAACTTCGATCAAGACGCGCCGTTGCGAAGCCCTACACCCCCACTGCACTCGGCCCCCACCATGCCAGGCTCGGCCCTGAGATTGGCCTCGTATGGCGTGCGAAAACTGTAGAGAACGGCCCCTTCTTGCTCCCTCATCGTTGCTCCATTCCCGATCATATCCGTATGGATTTAAAGCTCTCTCCATGCTCTTCAATGTTGTAGTTAACAACTTTGGCCAAAACTTCACGGATTGGAAGAGATTAAGGGTTGAAATTGGGACAATTCTGGCCATTGAATAATTAGGGCCGGCTGCAAATTGAATTAGGGTTTGATTTCTTTTTTTTTTTTTATTTGTGTGTGGTGCTATTTATAAGAAAAGCAAGCGTAAACACTATTCATCCCGGGAATTCCGAACTCCGATTTAGACGCCGTAACCAGCGTTTCTAAGGTTTACCCCGCGTTCCGGACACAATGGAACAGGTTTCGGAAGCTAATTCGGAAGTATGTGCGAGTTATGGCTGCAAACGCTCAATTTGAATTAAACCGATTTAAGTCGATTTCTAGGCGTTTTAATTTGTACCGGACAAACGCTAAATCCAATTGACTTGAAATTTGAAACCTTACAATAATATCACATTACGGATCCGATGAAACTGGTTTCGTCGAAATCCGAGACTTTTTGAAAAATGGCTATTTTGACTCGCCAAATTTAAATTAAAAACGATTCGATGCGTTTCGAGCTGCCACGATCAAACGATAACTCCGATTGACACGAAAATTGAAATCCGGTAATAACTAACTATTACGGATCCAATGAAACTGGTTTCGTTCAATTCTGAGACTGTTCAAAAATTGGCTATTTTACAGTCGATTATTAAATATTAAAATACTCAATTTTCACAAATTAACTTTTAATTCGATTTTAAAAGTTCTAAAATATTTCTATAACTCCAGTATGATTAAATAAAATTTTCCAAATTATTTTCAATCATATTTAACTCAATTTTTTATTATTTCCATAATTTAACACATTTAAATTATCAATTTAATAATTCAATTAAATCCAATAAATCAAATAAAAATTTATTTGACTTAAAAATTCACTGATAAATATTTAAAATTAATTAAATATTCAAATTTTAATTTATAAAAATTCTGGGTCGTTACAAATACTATTATATCGAAATAAATTTTTCTTTCAAAAATACTTTTATAACTCGAAGTTTCAACAAGTTTATCCTCATTCTTGCAGACTCTGGCCATGCGTTGATCAGGCGCAAAGCTAGAATTCTTCAAGTACTTAGTAGACTTGTTTCAACACCCAGTGAAAATACTTGAAAAACCTTTAAAATAGATATGGAAAGTACAATCCAAACAAAACAATCAAACTAACACCTTTGTCCGACCATGGTTCGCAGATACACAATGGTTACGCCTGGATCCCCCAGAAAACAATCTGCATCCGTAAGCTTTCTTAGCCCTGCGAGTTACGCCATGATGACTAGTAGAGTGCAGGATACACAATGGTTACGCCTGGGTCCCTCAGGAAAAATCCGTACCCTTAGGCTGTCTCAGCCAGGTAGTTTCGCTACTATTCGCGACCTACATAGATTGCAGGATACACAATGGTTACGCCTGGATCCCCCAGGAAACAATTCGTACCCCTAGGCCAGACTCAGCCAGGCAATTGCGCTATGCAGTCGCGAGAGAAAAAAACCATGGGTTATGCCATGGTGGGAACACTCGAGTATTACATCTGGAAAACCAAAATCAGAGAGAATAATATCGATAGAATGAATCCACGATGTGGCCACAAAGCGGATATCAAGTAGAATGCACTTTCCATATCTTTACTTCGAAAATATATATCATATAGTACCTTTTCAAATCACTTTCAAATATCGTACTTATATAAAGTCCATATATATAGGATTCCATTTTTCCCAAATCGAATACTTTCCAAAATCAATAGTAGATCAAATCATACTTATATAGACTTCGATTATATAAAATCTCTGTCCAAATTGAGTATCTTTCAAATCAAAAGATTTCAAATCAACTTCATACTTATACAATCCATTTTATATAAGTTCGACCACTCCCAAATCAAGTGCTTAATAATATAAGGTTCTCAAATTTCAAATCATTTCAATATCAATTCAGTTTCAAAATCATATATGATTTCACCAAATTTTCTTCCAAATTAAACATCTATATTTCAAAGTTCCCAAAATAATAGGTTTAGAAAATTATCCCATTTTCCAAATTAAAATAATTCAAGTCAAACAAATTCATTTCCAAAAATCACCATATAAGTACTGGTTTTTAATTCCAATTTAATTTCAAAACCAAATATTTTCCCAAAATCAATGATACTCAAAATGCTTTCCAAATTTATAATTATCCCTTTTTTTAAAACTTTTAAACTATCTATTTCTATGTGAAATATCCAATTTACCTTTCTGAAAACCATTATTCAACTATTTTTTTCAAAACATTTCAAAACTAAATTTATATTCTTTATCAAATATTTTATACTCTTCGAAATTTCTTAGCTTTGAAAATTTAATATCGATTTGGAAGTGTTCGAACATTCAAAATAGTTAGGGAAGTCAAATTTTCAATTGAAGAGTTGAAAATCAATAATAAATCAATAAATCAATTATTAAATCCGAAACTCGAGGACTGAACGCCGGTCTCATTTTAAATTGTTTCAAATATATACATATATCTTTCGAAAATATCAATTATATTTTGGAATTTGAAATCAAAACGGTTTTACAAAATCACTCGCATAGAGAAGCTATTAAAAAGGCCCCTCCCCCACTCTGAAACTCAAAAATCAATGTCGATGATGCGTGCACTCATCACCGAAATTATTTTCCAGCGACATAAGTGAGTTCTGGACATCTATTTTCGTGAAAACTTCTTTTAAATTTCTTCAAAATTATTGGATTCAACTCATTTGAAACATTTCTTATTAGAAAAAATACCTTTAGATCGTATTATTTTTATATATTTTCCAAAATCTTAAAACCAATTTCAAAATACTGGAATTCAATTCTCGAATTTCAAATTAACTCTACAGTTTTAATCATTTGTATATAAATCAATTTCTTATAATTTTTTAAAATTTCAAATCCTTTCAAAACCTTTTTATATAGAATAACATTTCTTATTTGCTTTATATATATAGGTATATAATCCTTATCGAAAACATTTTCACCTTTATATATAAAAAAAATCATAGTTATCAAAATAAAATTTCGGTATAAACAATTTCAAAAATACAAACAAAACTCGATTTTCAAAGGATGATTCAAGAATGGGCTTCAAAACAAAGATAGCGATTTAATTTAGAGGAACTCCAATCAATAGGATCCTGATTCGAAGATAGACTCGATCGAAGATGAGATAATTAAATTACAAAATAGAAGATGGATATACTTCTATAAATCGCGGGCGACCTTTACCGGTCAACCGTGATTCCAAAATTAGATCGGTGTAGAATTCTAAGGCAATTGGACATTCGATCGCCAGAGATATAGAATTCGGCATAATAAGATATAGCAGCATCGTAAACCGAGGATACAGAAATCTTCGGTGAGTCAATGCCAATTGAAAAGGAGTTTTCACCCCCTTTACAAATCATTCAGTGGAGTTATGGGATACTCCGGAATCGAATGAATATAAATAGGGAGAGACCGAATGAATTTCGGAACCGAGGGACATTCCAAAATTCAAAGGAAATCGAGTCAAAAGGAAGAGATTCAACTCGAGCGAAAGTGATTCTGTAAATAAATTTACCATATATGCTAAGTTTTGACTAGAGCCTCGCTCTGATACCAACTGTAACGACCCGCTATTTTGGACCATTCAAATTGATAATAAAACCATACATATCCGACTTGAATAATTCAAAATAACGAATTGTTAATTAAAATTTGGAAAAATTTAAAATATACAGTAAATAAATCAATCACAGATCACAGAGTAATATAACGCAGCGGAATAGGTAAAGAATAGTAGTTCATGAAGCTACTATATACATCAGAGTTAGAAAAATACAACCGAATAGTTCAATTGCAGTGAAGTCTCCAATGCAACAGATGACTTCTCTGAACTAATAAACTGGAAAGGCTGGAATCTGAATCGATAGTTGGATTTCCAAATGAAGCTCCGAACTCCAAAGGTGAGTCTCAAATGCTGTATCACTCAGTCTGACCCGAGCGTAAAGCAAAACACAAACACTCGAGTCAGGATTAACATTTTATATCAATATATCCAACTCAAGTGAAATATCAACTGAAATACAAATAACTTAAAGGATGTTTGGGATAACCATCCTCTAAGGGTCCATGGAACTTTCTACAAGGTAGAAATATACACTATAACACTGTGGTCATTTCAGCTTAATTTATATTTCAAAACCAAATCTCATTTTCACTTCAAATATCTCTATATTTCCCAAAATAGTATTTATATGTACTAAATAATTTATACAGTAAAGTATTTTCAATTTCCTCAACTTAACAAAACGTTCCAACATCAACCCGATCTTACCATTCAAATTAAATTCAATCTCAATTTATCAATTTAAATTCAACTCAATTTCTAAAATAACCACTTAAATTTTATCGATCTCAAATTCGGATTTATAATCACAAATACCCTTTTATATTTCCATGTGTTTCAAAACATTAAGTATTCAGCGTTTCATCAAAAATTTCATTCAATTTAGTTTTCTAAATAATAAATTCAAATTTAGTTCAACCTAAATTTTCATTTCAATTCAATTTAGTTGCTAAATAACAAATTCAACTACGTTGCAGATCAGAATCTCAACATAAACCATTTGAATTCCAATATGGTTCAAGGCTTTAATATTTAAATGTTCTATATAACAGTTTCATATAAATCTCGATTTAACCTCATTATTATTTAGTCTTGAAATACTCCCTTATTACATTCAATATCATTTAAGCAACCTAAAATTACATTTTACTCAATATTTTCTTTAATTTTATTAAACGTGAAATATTCATTAAATCACTTAAATCAAAAATCCAGTTACAAAATCATACCTTTAAATTTTCCATTCAATATTTCAAATCAATTTAATTAGATAAATCCTTATTTAAATACCATTTTTATAAACCCAAATTTATCTCCCAATCTTAATTATTCTATTTTTTACAAGAGAATCTATTTGAAATATAGATTTACATAAATACTTAACCATATTGTATGTTTTAAATCAATCTAATTTAAATCAAATATTACTACTAAATCTATATATTTTTTCATTTATATAATATCCTAAGAATCAAATTTATTAAACCATATATTTCTTTCCAAAATTATAGAAGTTATTTTCAAATATTTATATGGACCAACGGTGTCTGTATATATTTCCTATCATATGGTCAAGTGCTATGGATATTTATCATTTCAATCTGTATACTAAATATATACGGGTGGATGTCATTTCAACCCATAATCCCAAATTCAATTAAATGAAAATCGCTTGGGTTTATCATTTCAACCCATAACGGTTTTCTCCTATTCTAAAGTCTGTTCGGGTATGTATCATTTCAAACTATATTAATTTCTAAACTATAGGGAACTTGCAGAGTAATAACAGAAAATACAATAAAATAACAGGCATATATCATCAAATACCAATATGATATAAACAACAGGATATGGTGTCATATCCCGCAGGTGAACAGTTACAGATAATAGCATATATAACAAATTTAAATAACTACAGCAGCATTTTCAATTGTCGTTTCAATTGAAATCAAATTTAATGGATAAAAGAATGTTAATCGTGAGTGATTACTCACCTCTCGAGCCTAGAGAATACAGAAGATGACATGGATATGCATACTGCTACAGACACTGAAATTTGAATTATGAATCGAAGCAAAGCAAAATCGACACGAATTCAACGATCAAAGCTGATAGCAAGAATTGATGGAACAAGTAAGAACGGGATCGGCGAAGATAATGGTATGAGCGAACTTATATATATATATATAACTATATATATAAAATCATATTCTAAATTCAACACATATTAAATTAAATTAAATATATATGTATTTATATTTTCCAAAATCATTGTTTTTTTTATTTAAAACACATAAATTAGAATCAAGCACATATACAATATGAAATTTGAAATAAATACTTATATAAACAGACTAATATAAATCAAGTGCTAGGTTACAATACTGACATATTTTAGCTGTAAGAAAGAGTGTAATGAAAGAAGTCAACATCAGTTATAATATATTTATATAAACCAAATGTAACATATGTTTAGTTGACATAACAAATGAATTCTTTTATAAAATAATATAAATTGGGCGCTATTTCACAAAAATGCACATACAATACCATTTATATACGAACAACAAAAGTAGCTTATATATATAGATATACTATTTAAAAATCAATATTTACATTTCAACTAATATCAGAAAACAAATATAAGCTTTATACTTTATATATGTTTTGTGGAAAAAGAGGAAAAAAACAGAACGCAAAGTGGATCCAATGTTTGGAATTCAGGGATTAGTCCTGAAGGCTAATACACCGTCGGATCATTTTTATTAAATTTTTGGATAAATTTCAATAGAAGAGTAGCAATTTATTTAAAATAACGTGGTGTGAAATGAATTGATAGAATGAATAAAGTAACGTATTATTAGTACCCAAATAATCAAATGACACAATACGTTGGTTTCTTAATAACGACAGCAACGTTCAATTTGCTAAAAGTTAATTTAGGACGTTATCTTCGTCTTATTTGTAAACGATTGATATATCATACCTCTTTTAAATTTAAGATCAGCTCATGGCATAGCGTACGAAAATTCAAATTCCGTCGCATCATATATTTATTATTTTCAGTTTAGAAATGTATGAACTTATAAAAAAAAATTGGCTATAAATGATGCAAAACACAACTGCTTTTCAAATTTGTCATGCACTACGTTTAAATACTTCCAAAGCGTTTGTCAATTTATTTAAAAGCTATAAAATGAAAGGAGTGAAAAGGGAAAAAAAGAAAGAAAGAATATATATATATATAAACATGGGGAGAGGGACGAAGATACAGATGGTGGTACGTATCTTGTTCTATTCATAAGTAAATATCACCACGTTAAATTCCTTTGCATATTTTTAATTGCTATAACCAATGCTTTCATATATAACAGGTCCAATCTTATATACATAGCTACATATTATAAAGGGTTATGGAAACTTATATATATACACCTTATAGTATAATATATATAACTAGATAAAATGTATATATTAGATAATAAAATACAATAATATAGATGAAAAGAGAATTGCAGCAAGCTAAAATTTAAAATAGAAAAACAAAGTGTTGTAGGAAGTTGAAAACAACAACTAATGCAATAATATTTATTATAAGTTTCGAAATCCATTAGACAAAAGAAAACACAGCTTGTATAACATATCCATTAAACAAAATAGACTATATATAGTACTAGTACATATTCATGCTATATGTAAACATATAAAAACGAAACATATATTGCAATATGATACGCATACCGTTTATAAAAATATGGATGACAAGGGAGGAGGCATGGAGTGGGTTGTGGCTCTTGACAGGTGGTTCGAGCTGTGGTGGCGGAGGCTTGACGAAGCTACAGGAAGGAGAACTGGTCCTTTTTCATTTTTACATCATATGTGTTTTAGCATTGTAATGGGAAAAATCTCTTTTTTTAAGCAACGGAGAGGAAGAAAAAATGAAGCTAAATAAGCGCAGAGACTACATGTTATAAATATTTAATATAGTTGAACGGTAGGAATGAGTAATCCAGCAACTAAAATTGGAACCATGGAAATAGAGGGGTCAATCGCTAGAATTTAGGAGGTATGAATGGTAACGGTTGTTTGAATTGTATACCAAATATATAACTTTATATTCCGTTATTAATTAAATAGGAGAAATGAATGGGTGGAGAATGAGCTGTCCATTTATGATATACTGTTACATATAATTTATTAAAGAAGAAACGGTAGAATAATGATAGATTTGAATTATATACTGGTGTGATGCAATAACAACGGTCAAGTTTATAAGGTGGATATTTAAACAATTTATTGCTTGATTGGAAAGGCACGTGAGTATGGAAAGGCAAGGATATTAAAATGGGAAAAGGAATGGACAGAGAAATTTAAGCGAAGATAAAACGTACAGGAATAAATATAGAGTAGTGGGATGGTCACGATAATTCAGTGGATAATTAAAGCAACTTTTAATGCCACTAGCTGCACGTTTAAATCTAAAAAGGCAGAGTAACGGACCATATAATAAATTGAAATGATGGATTGATAACAGCAGCAAGTATATTTAATAGAAAAGAACGGACAGAGAAAATTTTGTGAAACGTACTGAAAATAAATATGAAGTACTTATTATATTATACGTTTCTTTTTGAATGCAGAGTCCAAAATTTGAAAGCCAAGTAACGGTCAACCCTTGATTTGGTGAAAATAATTGTAGCAATTAATAAAAGAAATAAATAGCAACGGTTACGTTGATTTGATTTAGCTGACCCATCAAAGCAAATTATTTATAATTTAACCGGTAGGAAATGTAAAGGAACGTAGCACCACAAAAATGAAATTGATAACATCTGTGCATTGATTCTGCAATATTTATTAAAGAAATTGATCTACAGTATTTATTAAAGTAATTTATTAGCTAGCTTGAATTAAATAGAATTTCACAATGGAATAAACCTTGATAAAATAAATTTAAAATTTAAAATCTACTATGTTTAATTGGACGTAACCCAAATATTAAATTTTTATCTCAAAATATTATTATATAAAATTTCTCAAAAGTTTCAATTAATTACGTTAAATAAAACCATTTAAAACTATTAAAATCTACGGGTCGTTACATTATTACATTACGGTTTTACTTATCGTTTGATTTAAATTTCAAATTTAATACTACAACAATTAATCCAATATACGTTTAAAGGTTCAAGGTGTAATTTATCAATTTCTACGTGTCAATTAATTTAACAATTAAAAGGGGCCATATTTAACTAATTAACATTCATTATCTAAAGGGGTTAAGTTTAACAAATAAAAATTCGACATATATAATCCATTTTAAATTGTTAATTATCCTATATAAATTTCAACTTGCGAATTATTTATTACTTAATAATAACAATTAACATTCAATTTAACATCATATAGCAATCATTCATGAATCCAAACTTGCATAAGAATATATAGTCGTGAAAATTAATTCACCTTTCGTGGATAAAGAAATTGACCCAAAGCAAGAAAAAGCACGAACGAAGTCGGTACAGTACGAACAACGGACACTGTAAATATCGACAAATGAGACGATATTAATACAATGAACGTTCACTTATAATTTATAAGTCATAGATGCGCTTACTGGTAACAGATAAAAAGAAAAAGCTGAGAGGTCGATGCTGCCGCAAAAAGAAGCTCAAATGGTTGCTTCTGCACACAACAAGTAAAGAAAAGTTGGTTATTATTTTCGGCAACCAAAATAGATATTTGCGTAAAAATATCTGAAGCTATTTGCTAATCACTGTTCCATTTTTTTATATATAGTCGAGACTTCGCACTGCATTTCCCATGCGTATACTCTTTGTATAATGCATGCACCCTTACGCACTTCACTTCACACCATACATTCACGCAACATCCCCCCTACAGAACAAAGCAACATCTCACAACCATTTACTTCTTTCTCCTCTCCTTCAACATGTTGCCCCCTCAAAACGTAACTCGCTTAATTTTATTTTTTTATTTTAACAGCCGAGACTCACACGGTCCACCACCTACGTACACCGTTTATCTTCATCCCAATAATTCGGCACACCACTCATTCATATATACGCAACCTCACCATACCCAACATCAACCACACAAGCTAAAATCAACATGCACACACGGATCCTTCATTTTTTTTAAAACAAAACCGAGCCTTATTTGTTCCTTCCATCTCCACGCGTATACACATTCATGTATTCATCGCATGCTCACAGACCCAACCGCATTCACATGCACATGGTAGGTCGGAAGATTCAGGTGGTGGCGCGTTGAGGCCAGGGTGCAGGGGACGGTCGGCTGAAGGCTACGGCGCAGGCGAGGGCAGTGGTGGAGGGCGGTGGTCACATGGTGGTGCCTGGAGTTCGGTTGGATGTGTTTGCATTGGTGGGAAGGTTTCATCTTCATCATTTTTATTTGCAAGTTTTTTTTATAAAAGAGAAAGTATGAAGGAAGAATAAAAAGAGAAAGACGAGGAGAGTAGATGCTTGAAGCTTACGTGAATGAACAGTGTGTATTGAAATGAACTGTTCGTTTCTTTTTTTTCATTTTATAAGTCGTAGCAATAAATTCAATTTTGAATTCCAAAACGTCGCACTATTTCCAAGCTACCCGATCTTCCAACTACCCATTTATTTCTTCTAGCTAAAATTTATTTTCAAATTTTTGAATGGATATGGGCAACAATTTGGGCTGACTGTTATTTAACCGGTCCGTCCGGAACCGTTAAATCAACGCGACTATATTTTTACGTCGGACTCCGATTTGCACGAATAGATATATCGTTTTGATCAGCGCTACAAGGCGCTTCCAACGGTACATAGATAATTGCGATACGACAGTTTTATAAAAACTCGTATTTTATGCCGAATAAATTGTTCGATTTACAAAACAATTTAAAAAAGACGATGATGGTATTTGATGGAACGAATTGCAACATCTTGATCAGAATAATTTTTACAACATAACTGTGTAAAAATATTTGGCTTTGAAAGATAAATTTTACGCGGCTTTATATGAATTGATATACGGTAAAACGCGAACGAAATTTACTATAATATTCTACGACGAAACTTTTTCTATGTTCGTATATAACTGGACGTATCTCATAAATAAAGTTTGGACATTAATTGAGATCGTTTATAAATTTCAAAATTTTATATTAAAACGATGGATTTAAAATTTTAAACTGGGTCCGAAATTCAGGGTCGTTACAATCTCCCCCACTCAAAACTTTTCGTCCTCGAAAAGGAACGAGACGAGTGAAGTAGGAATGAAGTAAGCAGAAAAATCAAGATAGATTTTGAGAAATTTGAATTATACCTGAAATTAGTAATTCGGGGTTTGGATCCCGAATACTGTCCTCAATCTCCCATGTGCAATCTCTCTCATCTGCATTCCATTGGACTTTGACGAGATTTACCGACTTCCTTCTGAGTTGCTTTGTCTCACGATCGACTATTCGAAGCGGCTTCCGTTCAATAGTCAAGTCAGGCTCAATATCTATCTCCTATAACTGAGTAGTGGGAATGGTCATAGATGGATCGTGTACAACTTTACGAAGATGTGAGATGCGGAACACATTGTGTACACCGGAAAACTTCTCCGGTAATGCAACTCTATAGGCTAATGTTCCGACTCTTTCCGTAATCTCAAGTGGACCCACAAATCTGGGAGCTAGCTTTCCTTTTCTTCCAAATCAAACAATATTCTTCAAAGGCGACGCTTTCAGAAATACTTTGTCTCCTAAACTGAGTTCGAGATCTCTTTTCCTTCTGTCAGCGTAGCTCTTCTATCTATGATGTGCCGTCTTTATCTTCTTTCTGATTTCTTCGACCTTTTCGGAAGCTTCCATAATTGTTTCTGGACCAAGCACTAGTCTATCTCCAGACACGATCCAACAAGCTGGCGATTTGCACGGCCGTCCATATAAGGCCTCGAACGGTGCTATACCAATGCTTACCTGATTTATAAAGGATAATTAATTCAAATTCAAATATACTTATTCAAATTAGAAATTCAAATTCTTTACCTGGTAACTATTATTATAAGTGAATTCTACCAAGTGAAGATGATCTACCCAAGATCCACCAAAGTCAATAATACAAGCTCGAAGAAGGTCCTCCAAAATCTGATTCACTCTCTCAGTTTGGCCATCTGTCTGAGGTGGTAAGCTGTGCTTAGATTCAGTTTGGTGCCTAAAGTATCATGAAATGCTTTCCAGAATTTACTGGTGAAAATAGGATCCCGATTGCATACGATACTAGACGGCACACCATGAAGTTTAACAACTTCTCTCATGTATATCTTTGCCAAACTCGAAGCTGTATGAGTGGACTTGACTGGAATAAAGTGGGTGGATTTCGTCAATCTATCGACAATCACCCATATGCTTTTGTTACCCTTTCTAGTCCTTGGCAGTCCATCAATAAAGTCCATAGAAATCTGCTCCCACTTCCAACCTGGAATCTCTAGTGGCTGAAGCAAACCTGCTGCCTTTTTGTGGTCAGCTTTAACTTATTGGCAAGTTGTGCATCTACTAACATAGGTAGAAATATCCCATTTCATTCCACTCCACCAATATAACTTCTTCATATTCTGGTACATTTTAGTAACACCGGGATGAAACCAAAGTGAAGATTGATGGTTTTCTTTCAACACTTCCTATCTTAGACCATCAACATTACGGACACAAATGCGATTATCAATTCTCAGGACTCTTTTACTATCAACATGCGCCCCCAATTTGTTGTCAGCATTTCCAACTCTACCGATAACTATTTCTTTGATGCGATAAAGCAAAGTGTCCTCGTATTTCTTGGCTATAATGTGATCCATAAGAGCTGGGGAGACGGAAAGCTGGAATAACATTCCTTCAACAATATTACAACATGTTATAGCTTGGTTTCTGCTCAAAGCATCGGCTACGGAGTTTGCTTTCCCCAGAGTGTAATTTATATCAAGATCATATGCAGCTAAGAATTAGAGCCATCGAACTTGTCTCTGATTCAAATCCTTTTGCGAGAAAATATATCTCAATGACTTGTGGTCAGTGAATAACTCGAATTTGGTTCCCAATGGATAGTGCCTCCATAGCTTAAGAGAAAATACAACCGCAAGAAGCTCCAAATCGTGAGTTGCGTAATTTTCTCCATGGGTCTTTAACTGACGACCCGCATAGGCAATAACATTTCCTTTCTACATTATGACTGCTCCTAATCCATCACGGCAGGCATCAGTATAGACGGTCAATCCTTCACTCCTGTCAATAACTGTAAGAACTGGGGCAGATGTCAACCTTCGCTTCATCTCATTGAAAGCTTCTTCGCACTTTTCACTTCAAATAAATTTCACATTCTTTATGGTCAGTGCAGTAAGTGGGGCAGCAATACGAGCAAAGTTTTCTATAAATCTACGATAATAGCCGGCCAAACCCAAGAAACTGCGTATATCTATCGGAGTTTTGGGAGTCTCCCAATCCTACAAATTCCAAGGATTCAAATTAGATAATGATAAGTTGTTTAGATGAAATTAACAAGTAGGAATAGAACTTACATTGATTACAACGATTTTAGCTGGATCGACCGAAATCCCATTCTACGAAACAATATGGCCAAGGAATGAACTTCATCTCTCCAAAAGTGGCATTTCGAAAACTTGGCTTTAAGCCGGTGTCTGCGAAGAGTTTCGAGAACAAAAGCCAAATGTGACCTATGCTCTTTCTCATCTTTAGAGAAGACGAGAATATCATCGATGAAAACAAGAACGAACTTGTTAAGAACATCCTAGAAAACTCTATTCATCAATTCAAAAAAATAAGCTGGAGCATTAGTGAGGCCGAACGGCATAACTAGCCATTCGTAAAATCCATTTTCAGTGCGGAATGCTGTTTTAGGAATACCATCCTCAGTGATTCTGAGTTGGTGAAAGCCGGTAGCCAAATCAAGTTGAGAGAAGACTTTAGCTCCATGAAGTTGATCGAATAGATCATTGATGCGGGGCATCGGATAGCTGTTCTTGTGTGTGAGCTTGTTTAGCTCTCTATAGTCCACACACATTCTGGGAGAACCATCAGATTTTGTGACAAATACAACTGCAGCACCCCATTCTGAATGACTGCACCGAATTAAGCCTTTAGAAAATAAATCTTAAGTTTGAACATTCAACTCTGCCCTTTCTTTAGGAGCCATTCTCCTTGGAGGAAGAACTACTGGTCGTGCACCAGGAATAAGGTCAATGCGAAATTCGACTTCCCGCGGAGGTGGTAGAGAATTGACTTCTCCAAACACATCAGAAAAGAGTTGAACAACTGGATTAGAGCTTAGTTCATTTGGATGGGAGTCAAGAGAGAATATAAAACTCCCAGCATATTCTTTAGGTGATTTGCCTTTAATTACCAAAGGTAAGCTCTTGTCGTCGATACGAGAGATGGTTCGAACTTTGCATGAGATAACGGCTTTGAACTTTCGCAGCCAATCAATGCCTAATAGTATATCAAATGCCTCGAATCCAAGGACCTAGAAATCCCAAGTAAAACGGTGAATGCCATGCATAAGAGTGACATATTTGCAAACCCTTTTGATGTTAGCGGGCCCTCCAATAGGGTTAGATACACATAAGAAGGTAGATGCAAGAGAGTGGGTTCCAAACCAAGTTTATTACATAAATCAATAAATATGAAGCTGTGTGTTGATCCAGTGTCAAATAGAACTCTAACAGGCAAGGTTTGCAAACATAAAAGTACTTTGCAAAGTACCTTGATTATCAGGAACTTCCGGGGTGGGAACTTCCGGGGCAGGTGTGGAAAGGGCAAAGACTCCTGATGGTGTACCTCTCTTCTGCGTTGGGTAGTCTTTCTTAAAGTGTCTTGGCTGTAAGTAGATGTGACAGACGTCTCTCTTGGCCATCTGAGCCGATGGCGGAATAGCTGCACCCTTTGGGGTTGGGCAACTACTGGCATAGTGACCTTTCTGGTTGCAGTTAAAGCAGGTGATAGAAGAGATGTGTAACGATCCGTAAATTTAACCGATTTTAGTAACATGTTAATTGAAATTTTATGGGAATTTAAACGATAAAATTTTGAAATATAAATTCTATATTTGAAACGCGTCCAGTTAAACATAGCAACTGGTAAATTTTCGTCCGAAAATATGAAAGTTTATTTCGCACGTAAATTTACTTCAATTTAATCAGTTAAAAAGCGATGAAAATAAAACGTTTTCAAAACCAAAATAATTTTACATAGAAAAATTATAAACTATCTTTTGAGCAAGTTGTCAGTTTGTCGTTTTTCCAAATTCGGACATCTTTGGCTCCGTCGATCTTAATTTTCTGCGAATTTTATGCATTATCCGTAGTAGAAAATTTAGAAATTTTATAATTCAATCATAACACTGATATTTGTATACCGTTTTGGTCGTCTCGTCATGCTGATCTCTACGGTATATTCGATTTTGTGTTTTGAAATCCGATACATAGCGGAATCCGTATAAATGGTTAACTGTATCGGTCCGTATTGTTTCTCAGTGACCATTCGTATCCAACGCTTAGACCAATGGACCATTGCTTTTATTACTTCTTGAATTCAGCGGTAGACTCTTCATTCCCAACGACAACCCGACTTAACATTTTCAAGAAAATTTAATAATTCGACCTTTATTATTCCCGACCTTTTCTATTCGTGCTTTTACCCATTCGTTTTCTAGAAAATTTTCGTTCATTTTGAAATCTATGTCAGAACATGATTTCACCCTTTTGCTTGTAAACTTATAGCATGTGTTTCGTGCCCTTCTCCTCATTGCCTGTTGCTTCTTATTCCCTTGAAGTCTTCATCACCTTACATCTTCCATTTATTTTCTATTTTACACAACATGAAAGAATGTTGCCAGCGCATATAATTAGACAAGCATGCCGCCTGCCTCCACTTTTATTTTATTCTTTGTTACCACTTGAGGCCGTGCATTCTCCACCAAGCACACCCAGGCACCGACTCGCAACATCTTCCCACCGACCAACCACCTTCGCCTTCACCCGCGGCCAGACCCTGCCTTGAGCAATCACCGTCCGGCCTCCACCTCTTCACTTCCCCCTTAACCAATGCTTCTCCCCATGCCGATCTTTCCACCTTCCACTGACTAAATCATCTACCTAGAAGTCACTGCGGCCAGGGCCGAGAGTTTCAAGTGTTCGACACGTCTTCGCTACCAAGCCGAGCATAGTCGTAGCCACCCCTGAGGGATGCAACTCTTCTCATTTTTCTTTGGTATGTCTTTATATATGACATATGTTGTTTATATATTCAAGTATTATGGCTTCAGCCTCTTTTTATTCTGGATAGTAATAAGTCTCGTACACCATTCATACATATAGGTATGTATATTGTATAACATGTATATAAATTGTCTATTGTCCACTGGGTTTGCATTAGAACTAAATTTTTTTTGTTCAAGTCATATATTATGTACGAAAGCTATATATATAAATATTAGTATAATATATTAATAATTATAAGAATGTATATTTCATAGAACAGTCTTTTTGAATTTACTTACATATATTACAAGTTGTTGGGTTGAATATTGAACAGGTGCAAGTTTTTAATGGTATAGTTTTATTTATTTTCGGTTACATTTTCTTCAAAAAAAATGAATCGGTGTTACTGTTGTTAGATAAGAATATGTAAGTGATATACCTTTGTTATAAAATCTCGGTTTTAACAGACTATATGTATATTGCTATTTGTTTACAAAGTATAGATATACGCATGAACTTATATTATAAGTGTATTGTTAAGTGTACTGTATATTATATTATATTACTGTACATATATAGTATAATTTAAATATAGGCTAGTTTACATATAATGGATATATGTTAATTTTACGAAACATGTGGTCAATAGTTTGTTTCTAAAAGAACTATTTATATTTTTGAAATCGGACGTATATAATTTTAATGAGTTTCAAAGCTAATATTGGTTAAGAAAATAAAATATTGGAATTATATATATAATTTTTGTTTCGGTCTACATCTAGTGGTATCTGATATATTTTCATCGATCTCTATTTATCAGCTCGGTTCGTCCTATTCGTGCCAATCTTGTTCGTTTTGGAAATTCATTCTTGGTTTCGTAACACATTTCAAATCCCTCTAGCCTCGGAAGGTGAGCAATCACTCACGATTGATATTCTTTTATTTATTAAATTTGATTTCAATTGAAACGACAATTGAAATATACTGCTGTTATTTATTGCACTGTTATTTATGTATCAGTTCACCTTTGACATGTGACACAGTTATCTGTTATGTATGCAATAATAATCCAGTTTGGTTGATAATTGATTGATTGTTTGTTGTTTATATTGGATGTAAATTGAAATGCGATAAGTGATAAATATTATGCAATTGAATTTGACGTAGGATAGTTTAAAAATGTGAATCGACATATGTGTTAAATTTGATTAGTTAAATTTGTATAATATGACCTCTTTTAAACTGTTAAATAAATTAACATGTAGAATAGTGATAATTACACTTTGAACCATTGAACGTATATTGGATTGATTGTTGTAGTGTAAAATTGAAATTGAATGACAAGTGAAAAGAACCGTATAAAGATTAGTGTAATAAACATTAATCTACATGAAATGATAGTGTAGATTCTAGAAATAATTATATTAATTTGCACAAACAACAATGTGAATTAATACGATTATTTCGAGATTATTTGAATTGATTATTGAATTGTTATTGATTGTTGTTATTGCTTGTTTATTTACTTTGACACCATCCCTGTTATCACACTGCCAGTTCCCTTTGCTATGCTTTGATTTTTGAATTAAAATGGAATCGGGTTGAAATGATATATACCCAAATGCATTTGACCTAGGATAGAGAATTAAATAAAATCCGATTGGTTAATAAATTTATTTAAAAATAAAATAATGATTTTATTCGAGCATAGAATAAGGTTTTGAAATGAAGTTGAAATTTGAATTTTATGAAAGGAAAATGTAAAGATTGAAATCTAAAAAAAATAATTGACGAAAGAACGTTGTTTGAAATTTAATTATTTAATAATTAAATTTGGAATTATTAATAAATAATTTGGAATTAGTAATAATTGAGTTTTGAAATTATTAAGTTTGAAATCATTTAATAATTAAATTTCAAATTATAATTAAGTTTGGAATTATAATTAAGTTTGAAATTATTAAGTTGAATTTATAATTAAGTTGAAATGAATTAAGTTTGAATTCATAATTAAGTTGAAATGATTTAATAATGAAGTTTTGAATTTATAATTAAGTTTGAAATTATTAAGTTTGAAATTATTAACAATTGAGATTGAAATTATTTAATAATTGAATAAGATTTAATTATTTGATAATTGAAAAAATTGAAATCTTTGATAAGAGAAATTGAACTTTTCAATAAGTAAATTTGAACTTCGTAAATAATTGAAATTGAGTTTTTTTTATTAAGTTTTGGAAAATTATTTAAGTAAGTTAATAAGTGAAATTGAACTACTCGAATATGTGAATTTAATTTCTTCATTAATTGAGTTTGAAATTTGTAACCAAGTAAATAAAAAGGTGGAATTGAATTTCTTTAACAAGAAATAAAATGTGATTTATTGAAATAAATGTAAGACTTGAATTTAAGGAATTTGGTTTGACTAATTTAATTTAATTCAAATTGTAAGCTTTGGAATAATGAAATTGAACTTTAGTAATTGTTTTAATGAGTAGGAATTTAAATTGAATTGTTTTAAATGTTCAAGTAACTTAACGAATATTGAACGAAACCGATAAATGGATTTAAATTGATTTGAATATTAAATTAAATTAATTTGAATGATTTCAGAATGAAACTTATATATACGAACTTGAATCAATATTTGTATTGTTTTAAATAAAAATTGAAATTGAGTTATAAGATTTGAAATGGTAATTTGGAAGTTCTGTAACGTAAATTATGGAAACTGTTTTAGAAAGACAAATGAAACGTTGGTTTACAAATTCTAATTGAAATTGAATTCGGTTTGGTTTTGAAATTTATTAAACGACCAATCGGTGTAATAATTACGAACGTTATTAAAGAAAATGGAATCGGTTATACTCTCTATCTAAGCCGAAAACCACTTTAATAACTATACGCGGAGTGATGATCCAGAATGAAGTGGTTGGAATGATGTACGTGATGACTGAAGAAAGAGAACGATAATGGATAGCCTTGACACTTGTGTCAAATTGGAAATGACTAAAATCAGGAGCCGTGCCGGGCCAAATGGGGTTAGCCACCTCGAGCGAACACACTTCTTCGTAACTACTACTCATTACTTGTTATCGATTGGTGCACCCTCGTACATTTCAGAAAT
Organism: Allium cepa; assembly: GCA_030765085.1. Lineage (NCBI taxonomy): Eukaryota > Viridiplantae > Streptophyta > Magnoliopsida > Asparagales > Amaryllidaceae > Allium > Allium cepa. The sequence continues at coordinate 837,103,093 of CM060941.1, forward strand.
GTTGTTTCGCGGTGTTGCGATCGCTGCGGCGATGCGTTCTCACCAGTCCGGATCAGGCGAACGGTAGTTTCACTACCTTGGGTATTGCCTCATGTGCCTTGTCATACTTGTATCCCGATATACGCGACCACTACGAATTTGTTTTTGTGTTATACCTATGGAGTACTCCCTGATATCCCACCAGTTTACGGTGGAGTTTACAGTGCTGTATAGACTATGATGCTTATAAAATGTGTTAAGGGGGATAATGGTAACGCCTTAACACTATTTTGATATTTATATTACTGATAGACATTATCTATTTAGCGTACAATACTACATAGTAGATAGTTTAACGGATCCTCAGAGGATGGTGATTCCAACATCCTTTGAGTTACTTGTATTTCGATTGCTATTTCACTTGAGTTGGATTTATTGATATGAGAATATTAATCCTGACTCGAGTGTTTTGTGTTTTGCTTTGACGAACTCCTAGATACGTATAATGCCAACGTGTTAGAGCACAGAAATCTCGCCTGGCTAGAAGATTACTCTATGCTTCTCTACAGTGCCTGGAAAAAATTAGTGGAGAATAAGAGGATGTCTTGCCCGGATGGAGTATTAGATGAGTTTGAGCTCGAGTCACGTCTTCTTAGCGAGGAAGAGAGGAGAACTCTTCATGAGGCGATAATTTCTGTCGAGAAAGAAAAACTTGGCATCCATCAAACGGAGGTCGGCGAAGGTTTGGGTGTCGCGCATCATAGTGAGAATATCGAAGTTCCTATCCCGACTTCGTCCGAAGTTATCGCCGCGGTTGACCCACAAGTCATTCCTTCTTACAATCCGGACCAACTGGGGTTATCTTCTGGTAAGACTGCCGTCTCCGATCCTGTTCAAGCTCCAAGGCAAGGTAAAGAAGGTACTTTGGTTATTTCCCTCATGTCTTAAAGTAACGATTTTTTGAGAGAATTTACTGGACTGATTACTTTTGTTCTCCTTTGTTCAATGACTGAGGGTGCCGCATTTGTGTCCCCAGTTCCTCCTGTCCTATATCCTACGCATGGAGTTATTGTCACCGAGGCGATTTCAACTGCTGCCATGGCCGGTGATATTGGAGAGGGGAGCTCGATGTCATTCGATGCTCAAATGATTGAAGAGCTACTTGGTCATTCTCTAGACCCTATTCCTGATCCTTCATTCGCGATGAGTGGAGCTGCTCCAGTTTTCTGTTCTGTCGTGACGACCACCAGCGTGTCCAGCGTAGCTCAGTTGTCTCGAGAAGAAGAAATTTTAGCTGAGATAAGCGCTGAGATGGCCACGATGATAACGGTCGGTGGTTCTGAAAGCGACAGTGCCCCCTCAAGCTTATCTTCTCTAATGGCGATCTCTCTTGGTGGCACGGTGACCGTCTCAAGCATTGCCGAACAAACACATTTCACAGCTCCCATGCCTTCGGTTCATCCTTCCAAAAGAATCTCTGTCCCCTCCAGCTCTGAGGAAGACGTTGATATTATGCCAGATCCGGAGGATGTTCCAAAGAAGGGAAAGAAATCTCGTAGGAAGTCGGGTAGTGGGTCCAGCGGCTCGACTCCAAAGAAGAATCCTCGGAAGAAGAAGGAGTGAGCTTCTTGTTTTATCATGTAGTTGTGAATAACAATTCTTTTACTTCTTCTTTTGTTCTTTTAGAGCCGTGTATATGTGTGGATTCGGCCTCCACTTAATTGAATCCTTTTGACTTGCCATGTAATCAAACTTGTTTTTGTTAGTTGATGGAATGGGAAGTTGCTCTTTTCTTTTACTTAAGTGTTTTGCAGTGTTTGTTTTTTATCTGCCAAGTATGAAAAACATAATTTCGTGTCATGATTTGATGAATGAGTTGAACTCCGAGCATTGTACTTCTTCGGTTTGCGATTAACACTCAAGCTTTTTTGCCCCTAAGTTTAGGGGAACAACATTTGCATTTTGGTGGTTGATCGCACTTATTGCTAATCTTAAGCACATGTCCACGCTCTGGGGACTTAGGATAATTTGAGATCGATAGTCCGATTCACACTCCGGGAATTTGAGAGTTATCGATGCTTGTAACACGGTTTGCGCTTCGAAAACCTGGAATTGATGCTTGTACTCTGCTTCACGCTCTGGGAACTTGGAGTTAGTATTGATATTTCGGTTTGCATTCCGGGAACTTTGACGTAGTATTTGTGCTCCAATTTGCATTTTGGGAATTCAGAGATAGCATGTATGTTTGGGTTTGCGCTCCGGGAACCTGTAATTTATGTCTATACTCCATTCACGCTCTGGGAAGCTGGAGTTATTGAATGTTTATACTCCAATTCGCACTCTGGGAAGTTGGAGTCCGTTCGCGCTCTGGGAACGAATTATTGAATGTTTATACTCCAATTCGCAATATGGGAAGTTGGAGTCTGTTCGCGCTCTGGGAACGAATTATTGAATGTTTATACTCCAATTCGCACTTTGAGAAGTTGGAGTACATTCGCGCTCTGGTAACGAATTATTGAATGTTTATACTCCAATTCGCACTCTGGGAAGTTGGAGTCTATTCACGCTCTGGGAACGAATTATTGAATGTTTATAGTCCAATTCGCACTCTGGTAAGTTGGAGTCCGTTCGCGCTCTGGGAACGAATTATTGAATGTTTATACTCCAATTCGCACTCTGGGAAGTTGGAGTCCGTTCGCGCTCTGGGAACGAATTATTGAATGTTTATACTCCAATTCGCACTCCGGGAAGTTGGAGTCCGTTCGCGCTCTGGGAACAAATTATTGAATGTTTATACTCCAATTCACACTCTGGGAAGTTGGAGTTAGTAAAAGGATTGTCGTGTATCAATCCTTGTAAATGTTGGTGTAGTGTTCTGTCCCCGAACTCGGGTTTCACTTAGTGAGTGACCGATCGTATCACAGTCACTCCCTATTTGAATAAATCCCACCGCGTGATGGAACTTAGCTCTCCGTGCAACGTGATATTATACGTCATTTTCAGTGAATCACAACTTTTGGCTCGGAGAGATGGCATTTTATTGCTGAAATAAAAGAAACATGGCAAAATAAGATGCCTTATTACAAGTTCAAACTTTGAAATGCAAAAATAAAATGCTAAGGAAGAAATTGACTAAAAATAGACTAATAAAGCCTGTCATGTGTAGTAACGACGGAGACTTTCGCTATTCCAAGCTCTCGGTAAAGTCAGACCGTCAATGGTTGACAACTTGAACGTGCCATCTTCGAGCTTTTGTGAAATCACATACGGCCCTTCCCAATTTGGCTTCATGTGCGAAGGGACCGGATAAATTCTCTTGAGTACGAGATCGCCGGGTTCAAAGGATCATGGTCGGACCTTGGCATTGTATATTCGAGCGACTCGACCCCCGATATGCGGCTGCCCTCAAATCAGCTTCTTCACGCTGCTCATCGAGTAGATCCAAAGATTCAGCCAGTAATATGGCATTCGTTTTCGGATCGTAATATGTCACACGATGAGAGTGAACTTCCAATTCGACTGGAATAATGGCTTCAGAGCCATAGGATAGAGAAAATGGAGTGTGTCCGGTTGTAGTCTTGTGAGTCGTTCTGTAACCCATAGAGCCATAGGCGGTTCATCAACCCACTTGCCCCCGTCTTTTTCTAGTCGTTTCTTCAAAATAGACTTGATAACCTTATTGACGGCTTCAACTTGACCATTTGCTTGATGGTGTGCTACTGCAGAGAATTTCTTGTGGATGTGAAATCGTTGACAGAAGTTCTTGAATTCAACACTGTCGAATTGGGCTCCATGTGATAATAGTATGCGGGAGACCAAACCGGTAGATGATGTGCGTACATGAAGTTGATTACTTTCTTTATCATAATTGTTGCAAGAGGTTCAGCTTCATCCCATTTGGTGAAGTAATCAACTGCGACGATGGCGTACTTCGCGCCAACTTTAGCTAAAGGCAATGCACCAATTATATCAACTCCCCATATTGCAAATGGCCATGGACTGACCATTTGGGTTATCTCAGTAGGTGGAGCTCTGGGAATCCGAGCGTGTTTTTGGTATTTATCACACTTTTTGGCATAGTCCATAGCAACGCGATTTACAGTAGGCCAATAATACCCATATCGGAGTATTTTCTTGGCAAGTGCTTGCCCCCCAGTGTGATCGTCATATTCTCCTTCGTGCACATCGTGTAATACTCATTTGACTTCGTCGTGTGCGATACACCGGAGAAGAGGAATAGAATATCCCCTTCGATACATAACTCCATTTTGAATGACAAATCGTGAAGCTTTTCGAAGAATTTGTCTTTTCTTACTTCGACGCTCGGGTAATATGCCACGCTCAATGTAATCTTGGTAGGGGGTCATCCACGATTCCCTGCTGGAAGTAGCTTCAAATGTGAATTCATTCTCTGCTCGATCAATGCTTGGAGAGGATAAAGTCTCGAAAGGAACGAGTCCCAAGTGTTGAGCTTCGCCTGTACTTGCCAACTTTGCCAACGAATCGGCTTTCTGATTGTGCTCTCGTGGTGCGTAGAAAATGGTATCATAATCGAACTGATCTAGTATTTCCTGGACTCGGGCTAGATAAGCGGCTACTCTTCGATCTTTGGCCTGGTATTCACCCCGAACTTGGCATACTATCAACTGGGAATCACAGTAGATTTCCACAGCATTAATTCTTAAGTCACGGGCCAACTTCAACCCAGTAAGCAAAGCTTCATATTCAGCTTCATTGTTGGTTGCACGGAAATCAAACTTTAAAGCGTAGCATATGGATCGGCCCTCGGGGGTTTCAAGCACTATCCCTGCGCCCGAGCACCGATCGTTGGATGCACCATCAGTATATAGCTTCCATATGTATTCAGGGGATTTACTAGTTTCAGGTAAGTCTTCAGGAATAGTGAATTCGGCAATGAAATCTGCAAGGACTTGACCGTGTATGACTCGTCTTGGAGTATATGTGATGTCGAATTGACTCGGTTCAATGTTCCATTTTAGTAACCTGCCAGACGTCTCAGGTCGTGTGAGGACTTGTCGTAACGGCTGATCGGTGTACACAGTGATGGGATGAGCCTGAAAATATGGACAGAGCTTCCTCGAGGCGATGACTAAGTAGTATGCCAATTTCTCTAACCTTGGATAATTTCTCTCGACTCCGGTTAATCGTTTACTAATGTAGTAGACCGGTCTCTGCACTCGGTCTTCCTCCCAAACCAACGCAGCACTGATGGCATTTTCAGATACTACCAGATAGAGGTATAACTGTTCATGATCAACAGGTTTTGAAAGAATCGGCGGTGTGGGAAGATGCTGAGTTAGTGATTGAAATGCACCCTCACATTCCATAGTCCATTCGAAGTTTCGTTTCCCTTTTCGGATCAGGTCGATGAAGGGTATGCATTTGTCAATTGACTTTGAGATGAACCTGCTCAGTGCTGCAACCTTTCCATTAAGGCTCTGAACCTCTTTTATGGTCCTTGGAGTTTGACGATTCCTGATCGCCCAAATCTTTTCGGGGTTGGCCTCTATTCCTCGGGCGTTGACAATGAACCCAAGGAATTTTCCGGATGCAACTCCAAAATGACATTCTAGCGGATTAAGCTTCATCCCGTATCTCCGGAGGACATTGTACATTAACTCTAATTCTTTGACGTGATCAGTGGAGTATCGCGATTTTACCAACATGTCATCTACATAAACTTCCATAGTCTTTCCGATCTGGTCGGCAAACATTCGGTTGACTAAGCGTTGGTAAGTCGCTCCGGCATTCTTTATCCCAAAAGGCATGACCTTGTAGCAGTATAGTCCCAGGTCAGTTACAAAGCTCGTATGTTCTTGATCGGGCACATGCATGGGTATCTGATTGTAACCAGAATAAGCATCCATGAAAGATAATAATTCATGCACGGCCGTTGAATCCACAAGTTGATCAATTCGGGGAAGTGGAAAGCTGTCTTTCGGACAAGCCTTATTTAAGTCAAAGTAATCGATGCACGTTCTCCATTTCCCATTCGGTTTTCGGACAAGTACAGGGTTGGATACCCACTTTGGTAAAAAACATCCCGGATAAAACCATTCGCTCTTAGCTTATCAACTTCTTCTTTGAGGGCGGCAGATCTCTCTGGATCCATACCGCGTCTTTTTTGTTTGACCGGGATATACCGTGAGGCAATATTCAAGGTATGGCTCATGATGTCTGGCGAGATTCCACACATATCAGAGTGCGTCCAAGCGAATACGTCTAGATTTGCTTGGAGAAATTCGACCAATTCCCGTTCCGCTTGTGGGTTTAGTTGAGACCCAATTTTTAACATTTTTGAATCATCATCATCATTAACTGGAATATCAATTGTCAGCTCGGCTGGGGAAGCTTGACTTTCTTTAGATTCATCATTATCTTCAGTGTCTCTAGGGTCTAGATCCTTCTGGAATTGGTCGTGGTGCCCGGGCCGAGGCCTAGGCACTAATTGTCAATCATCATCGAAACGGACACAGAGAGATTCCTCTACGCCCTTTCCTTTCTCCTTTCTCTGCGCTTCTCGCAGTTCGGCAACATAGCAGGCTCTCCCAACAGCATGATCTCCTTGAATGACCCCAATCCCGCGATCAGTGGGGAATTTCAAAGTTAAGCACCATGGGCCAATTGCTGCCCTGAATTCGGTAAGGACCGGTCGGCCCAAAAAAGCATTGTATGGAGAGTGGATATCTAGGAAAACAAATTGTAACATTCGGACTCTTCGGCGTTCTCCAACTCCCAACTCCACTGGCAACTCCACCACCCCAGTAGGTATATTAGCACTTCCATCGAAGCCATGGATTCTAGATTGACAAGGCTTTAAATCGTTGGCTTCCATCTTCATTTGATCATATGCCCTCTTAAACAAGATATTTACTGAACTCCCACTGTCCGCCAGGATCCTCTTCATCCAAGCAGGACCAACCTGGGCAGATATGACTAGTGGGTCTATAGTTGGGCTTCGACCTTATCAGCATCTCGGTTTCTAAAAACGATGTCATCTACCATCGTCCTCTGTTGTTTGGCTTGAGCCCCTTCATCAAGTGTACTGCAACTCTCGAAATTCACATGCCTGATCGAATTGGCGTATGATACCATTTCCCTCCAGCTTCGGTCCGTTGGATGAGGACCACCACTAACTGTATTTATGACCAATATCCCGCCTGTACGAGCGGGCTCCTCCTGTCTCTCTTGGTTTTGTGCACGATTTTGGTTTGACGGGCCCACACCACCAGCCTGTGGTGCCCGCACGAATTGATCTAGCTTCCTTTCCCTGATCAATTTTTCAATAAGATCTTGCAAATTCCTGCAATCATTGGTATTGTGTCCGTAACTTTCGTGGAATCTACAGAACTTCCCCGTTTGAATCTGTCTCTCCGACGACGGCTTCTTATATTGCATCGCATTACAAGTTGGTAGATACACGTTTCCCAGTGACGTATTCAGTGGTGCATAGCTTTCAAACATTTGCGGCCTACGTCGCGGGTCACGATTCTGATCTTGCTTCTTATTTCTATTATCACCATTCCTCGGCTGGGTTTGCTTGTTTTGAATATTCAATTGTACTTTTCCAGAGCTCTCCCCTGACTTTTTAACTGCCACATTGCTTTGAATTCCTTCATTGCTGGGTCTCGCATCGTCCTACTTCCTAGATTGTCTCGCATCCTCACGCCTTAAGAATTGGGCGGCTTTGGAGTAGAAATGATCCAACGATGCGGGAGCTTTCCTAGCTAGCCAATTTCCAAATTCAGAGTCGGGGTCAATCTCCTTAGTCAAGGCCATCAAGATTGATTTATCATTGGGGTTAGTGATCTCTGCACAAGCGGCAATAAATCTTTCCAAATATCGCCTGAGTGTCTCTCCTGGAGCTTGAGTGACACTAGATAAAGTATTTACGTCTTTAGGCCTGGCAATGTGCATACGGAACTGTTCAACAAATTTAGTAGCCAATTGGTCAAATGAAGAGATAGATCGTGGTGGTAATCGTGTAAACCACATCGTCGTAATTCCCCCTAAAGAAATGGGAAAACTACGGCATTTTACTGCACCATCAGCTCTTGCAGCAATCATCGACCATTCGTATTTCAGAATATGTTGATTAGGGTTGGAACTTCCTTCATACATGTGGAGGGTCGGCATCCTGAATCGCCGAGGAGGTTCAGCATATAATATGTCATCAGTGAACGGAGTATGACTTCAGGAGATTCCTCAATCGTCATTTGTTAAGCCCTGACTTTCGCGGATCATTTGGCGTACCATAGTTGAGAGGTCAGGTGTTGCTATATTCAGAGGGTGGCGAGCCAAAGTGTGGTCGGGTTCCACAGTGTGAGGTAGGATCGGGCGCTGTCGACGATCCATGTCTCGCCTCCTTGGCTCGATGCCTTCTGGGACGTATGGTCCCGGAGTTTGTTCCTGCTGGTGGCAGTTCTGATTGGAGTGATTTCGGGTATCAACTCCTATGTCAACTACGGTGGCGGTGGCTTGGTTATCCGTATTATGTTGTGGAACAGTGCCTCCTTGGGAGGAGGGTCCCGTATGAAAGCTGGCAGAAGGGCCAACTCTTATCTGCCCCACAGTTAATGCTTGTTGGTGACCAGCAGTATGCGCATGGCTTCCGTCTAGCCTGGGACGGGTAGATCTGCCGCTGTAATCAGAGGAGGCAGAGCTTTCAGTGGAAGAATGAGGGACGTGGTCCCTTCTGGATCTTCTACGCCTTTGGCGATTTAATTGATTAGTTAACTCAACATTGGCGCGCAATTGTTCGGTCAGCTGTTGCCGACTTTGGGTTAGTTTCTGGAGTAATGTCTGGAACTCTTGTCGAGTGACCGGACCCGACGGATCTGAATGCCTAGTATCATCTTGATTCGGTGGAGGTAATTGTGCGGGATTTTGTCTATCTCGGCCTTCTTGACAAGCATCGGTAGAAGTGGTTCTTGTGCTAACCATCTTGAGGTGTAGAAACATTTCCTAGATTTTGGTAAATTTGAATAGTATGGAAGGAGTCTGAAATTGTAATCTGGATCTCTCTCTAAGATTTATTCAATCCGGTATCGATGACAGATCCAATGAGCATGAGAAAACTTGGGTATTCTCAGTGTAAGCACCAAAGTGTTTGCACCAAAATTGGTCAACGCCCTTCGAAAGTTTTTGAAGAGATAATAAATGAAGAAATCAAATTGAAAATGAGGATTATCTAACAAAAACTTCAAGTCACAGAAAAGTAAATTGCACGGAAGACAATAATTTAGAGTGGTTCGGTGACTTGCCTACGTCCACTATGAAGTTTTATCACTTTATTGCTTAATACTTGAAGATTACAAGTGTTCTAGAGTGAAGTACAGCAGATAACAGACTTAAATTCAAAATCATTAGCAGTCAAGACGATATAGAGTGATTCTGGCAGCGTCCGGGCGTGCTATTTCTCTAATAATTCCCCGATCCCCTTTCCGAATGACCAGGGGCTCTATTTATAAGTGTAGGAGGCTGATATTTCGCCTAAAATTCGGGGAGGCCGCTTCTGGCACGTGAGGGGGGCCCACACGCCTGGCCTCAGGAAATCCGGGCCCACTTTAGGATCGATTCGAACTCTAGTTCGAGTCGATCAAAAGAGTGTCCAATCGAGGTGAAATTTGGTGTGGACATTCTTCAACATATATGCAAGCTCCTATGAAAATTTCATAGCATTTGGACTTGTAGATCTCGAGTTATGATCGATTCAAGGTTGCACTTTCGGTTGATGCGTCTCGTTCGAATCGATACCCTTCGAATCGATTAGGGTCGAATCGATGGCTTGCGCGTGCGAATAGTGACATGGCGCACGCTTCTCGGGTTGATCCTGCTTTTTCTCCGAGTTTACTGGGTCGAATCCATGGTTTTTGACTCTTCTACTTAGTGGATTCGTGGAAATGGATTCGAGGAGATGCTCGTTCGAATCGTTCGAGGTATCCCATAGCTGATCGATACGAAGCTTCCTCAACACGGTGGATTCGAAGTGAATCAACTGCATGGGTTCGAAGTGTCTCGCCTTGAGGGATTCGAGGTGGAGTTCGTTTGATGGATTCGAAGGACAGCCATTGGGATGGATACGAAGCTTGGCCATCTGATGGATTCGAACTCATATGCTCTGATGGAGGCGAAGTGGAGTGATCCCATGGATTCGAAGTAAGAGGTAGCTGATGGATTCGAACTCGTGATCTTCTGATGGATTCGAACTTAGGGTTATTTCCTCCAACTTGAATTGATCACAACTTGAGCGTATGAACTCGGATTGACTTGAAATTTGAGATGTTGACTTTTATGACTTTTCTGGTCATGTCCTATCAACTGTAGCTCAATCTGGACTCGGACAAAATTTGGTGATATCCATAGTGAAGCTAAGTATGATCAATCCCGGAGACGAGCTGTCCTTTGTTTTCGATCGAACTTTGGTATCACGGCTTTGGTAAAAAGCGGGATAACACCAAGTATAAATTCAGAGCATTCTAGATCAAAAACAAGATTAAGCAACAAAAAAATTCAAAAGAAATTTACTGTCTCTTCCTTCTGAGATCATGTGAGCAAACTATCTATACGACAATCGAGAATATGTTATAGTTGGTTTACATATGATTAATGCTTGAGATGTGTTGTGAAAATGCTTGCTTGCCTATATGTTTTGTGTGAATTCAGGTATGCATATCTCTATTTATACATTATGGGGATTAAATAAAACCTGTTCAAAAATTTAAAACATCCAACCCAAACACTGTATGCTTTGATTTCTTTATGAACTACTGGAAAATGTTTATATGAGAGTAACTTTACTTATAAAAAGTGAAATTGAGTAAAATTAACAAATGAACTATTGGGAACAGTGTTAATGCTCTAAAATCAGAAAATCAAATTTCTAAATTTTAAGTTTTGAATATATGATTATGAGCGAAATTAAAAACGATGAATTTTAATATAAGATTCAGGATTTTTAGATTTATATATATTGGGCGTTTTCTGTGATGAACTAAAAATGAATTTTAACCAAATTTAGATGATCGTAGGAGTTTGGGGTGTCGGGGACTCCACTGGAGGGGGTCAGGGTATGGAGGAGTTCGACAAAAATGGAAAGAGTTTTTTAGCCGCCGTGGTGGCGGAGGTGGGTCGAAATATGGTTTAAGGCTGGGTTTTGTCAACGAAGTTGCTCGAGTTAGTGTGACGCCGATGGTGGATCAAAGGGAATCGTGGGTAGTGTAACAGAGGCGTGAGGTTATGGCGAAGCTAGGAACGTAGTTGCGAAGTTTTCTGGCGATGTTTGCGGCGGCACAGGATGAATTTAAGGCGACTAGGTTGTTCCAGTCTTTACACCTATGTGTTTGATTCCATTTTTGAAATCGAAGCTTGGATTTGAAGGGTGGAACTGATCGTAGGGATTGTCGATGACTTGTTGCCATCGGTGAAGTTGATCGTAGGTGATCTGATCACCTGTGTACGTGTACAGGTGACAAATCATGTTATGGAATTTGGTTTGGATTGTGCTCGTGTTAATTGATGATTGGCTCGTGGTGTGGTGATGTTTTTCTCGAGGAAGTCTAGCTTTGGCTTGAAGTAAATTAGAATCGCCTCGGGTTAAAATAATGTTATAGTTTTTTTTACAGAAACCTGTAGTGTTTTTGTTTCAAAGTTTAAACTGAAGTTTAAAAATGAAAATCAAAGTTTTAAACTAAGTTGTAAACCTAAGTTTGAATCTGACTTTAAGTAAGTTTGAACCTAGGTTTTGGAATGATTTCAATTTTTGAAATTTAAATTTGTTTTAACACCTTTAAGTGTTTAAAGTGTATTTGGCTTGAATTTAAAAACAAAAAAATTTGAACTGTAAAGTGAAGGTTTAAATAAGTTTAAATATAAGTTATAAAATCTGGAATGCGAGTTTGAACCTCATTTTTAAAATAAAATAAAATAAAGTTTTTTTTAATTTAAATTGTTTCAACTACTTTAAAAATGGTTAAATGATTTGAAATTTAAAATGAAGTTTAAATGTAAGTAAATGTTTGAATCTAAGTAATCTGGAATCAAAATTTAATATGTATTCCAGTTTTGAAATAAATGAAAGTTTTTAAATTTAAAATAATCTAAACAACTGTAAAGACCCGGATTTTTGAACGGTTAATTTGCAATATTTAAATTGGATTTAAATATATAATTTGAACTTTAATTTGATTTTAATATGAACAGTTTGGTTTATATGATAGAAAGGATTCAGAATTTAAATATAATGTCCCGTTGAATTAATTAATTATTAAAATAGTAATTGAATATCGGATAAAATATTAAATCTGGGGTAGTAAGATTGTTCAAAATATTTTAAAGGCTTATAGAATTTATATTAATAAAACTGAAAATAATAGATGAGTCAAAAATTTGAATTTAACAGTGGTTTGTCCGATTTTAAAATTACATCGTTTAAATTAATATTTAAAAATAGCCATTCGAGGCATAGTCTCGGAATTCGACGAAAACAGTTCCGTTGGATCCGTAATATTGAATTATTGCCGGATTTCAAATTTCGTAATTTTCGGAGCTATCGTGTGATTGTGCGATAAGCAAACGCGCTAAAATTTAATTGAAAATTCGAGAAGATTTAAATATAATTTTAAAATAAAATAATTGACCTAGCTTCCTCAATACGCAGTTGTTTCATCAGAATACTATTATTCGTCTTCTCCCATATGCTTTCTTCTTTTTTTAATAACGCGATGTTTCTCGCTTCTTTTTCTTCAATCAGTCGAGACAATAATTTTAATGGCTGCCTTCCCTTCTTTATAGTCGCGAAACAAAACCCTCCCTCGTATTTTAATTTCCGAAACCCTCTTCATTTCTCTTTTCTTTCCCAAAGCTCGAATCCGTATTCTAAAAAAAAAGGCGAACGATCGAATCGTTCACGTTCGAGCTATCGCGGCGTTGTAGGCGATTAGGGCTGGTGATTTTGTTGATGGAAGGTCGCGCGAGTGTGGCGGTCGCGTGAGGGTTTCTCGAGCTCGAGGTGTTGTCGAGCATGAGTGGCGATGGCGTATGTCGGCGCCTAAGCTTGCGCGCGTGCGTCGTGAGGAGAAGCAGGAGGCTTGCGAGTAGGAGGCAGCATCGGTGGAAGCTAGGGCTTCGGGTGAGTGGTATCGACGTCGAACGAGAGTCTGGGCTGTAGGTAATTGCTGTTATCCTTTATTTATTTATTTAATGTTTTTGTATAAATAAATAAATAAAAAAGAATAGAAAAAAAATATACAGCATAGTATGTGATTTTATAGTAAAGAATATATATATATATATATATATATATATATATATATTCAGATTTTTATATATACTCAGAGAACAACGATAAGGTAAAAAAAATATACGTATAAGTAACATAGTAAATATGTGTATATATATAGGATTTTTAGGAGTAAATATGAATTTTAAACTATTTGAAGTCTATATAAAAATTTGATTTTTGAAATCTATTTACTTATTTTTATGAGTATATATATGTTGTTTCAAAAATAAAATCAATATATGTCAATTTGGGATAAGTAGTTTCAAAGAGAAAAATATAAAAATAAAAATAAAATAAATATACATCTCTACATTTTAAATATTACCAGTTCATATTAAAAGGATATGAAATTGGTGAATAATTTGTTTAGTTAACTTATTTAAATTATTTTATTTACTAAAAGATTTTTAAAAAAAAGAAGAAATAGTTTAAATATAATTAATTGTTAAAATAAATCATTAGTTAAAAAATAAATTATTATAGTTAAAGAATAAATTTATTAAACGACAAATAATTATTCAATTTGTCCACATATTAATAAAATTCATACAATTGTTATTCAAGGTCAAAAGTATGGAAACAAGTCGAGATTGGAAAGGATTGCAACTTAAAATCAAGGTGAGACTTTCCACTCATTTGGATGCCATAGTTAAAAATTTAAATGTTAAATTTAAATCATTGGATGTGTTTGGTTGATTTAGAATAGTTTATTCACTGAATGATACTATAAACCCATATACCGTGATATCACACTTTGAAGTGGAATTGATATTTCATTTTGTGCTAACATCTTTGGATGCAGGGAAATAGGTTGGAGGGATTCAACAGGATTCCTCAAAAGTATTTACATCTCATTATATAAGCTGTGATATGACTGGATGGAGTAATTGATATAGATTTGTATGTGAATTGAATTATTAAGAGTAAAATAACATTGAAATTGAAGTTTGAAAATTTTAAATTAAATAAATTAATTTAACAAAGATAAATAAAACTCAATAGAAAATAATTATTAAAATAATGAATCTACTTGAAATACAGAATGAAGAAAAAGAAATATAGATATCTAATAAACTGAAATTAGTTAAAGTTGAGTTTTGGAAAGATTTAAATATATTAACACCCGAAGAATTATTGTAATCAATAAGTGAAATTTTATTAAGAATTAAAAAGAAGATGTTATTAAGAAGTACAATTAAGAATTCTATTAAGAAGTAAAGGAAATTTATTTATGAAATAAAAAGGAAAATTTTATTATGTAATGAATGGAATTTATTTAAAGAGCAATATGGAGATTTATATAAATAAATAAATAAATTATAAGATGGAATTCTTAGATAAAACTATTTAATAAAAAAAGAAAGGGAGAACTCAGGGAAATTTTATAAACTTATAAATGGAGTTAATAGATGAGATAGGGAAATATCAGTGTATATTGGAAAAGATAAGTCAAACTGAACTTATATTGAGATATGAAATTTGTTGGAAGGAAATAGTTGAATATTTCTGGTGGTGACAAGTGTGAATTTGGACAAGAGACATTTCTATGTGGATATTGGGTTTTCTAAAAATGATAAACTTTTTTTAAATGAATATTTTTAAATTACTACTATAAAATTTTATGAACTATAATTATGTCAAATTAGTTATTCGAAAGCTTAGTAATTTATTATACACTCAAATTTTCTAAAACCGGCTTTGAGTCTTATCGATAATTTGATATAAATTGTAATGATTATATTTAATATTTCCTTCAAACCATAATTTAAAATAAGATTATTATTCCATTATATAACTTTATATGTTTTCAAATATTTCTTTTTGAAACTCCAATCATAAAGTCTCTTGAGATGATAAACAAATTTAGTAAATGAATAAGATTTAGAAGAAAATCTTCTATGTGGAGTTAAAGAAACTTAAATAAATTTACAAGTATAAAATAAGAGTTTTCTGGAAACGGAATAAAGATTCACAAGGTAAAGTGGGCAATCGGGTTTAAGAATTTATAAGCAAAAGTGTAAACTGATTTTTGAGAAAAGAATTAGAAAATAAAGAATATTTTCAAAAGGTAAATCAAAATGTGAGTGGGTATAAGAAATCATTTAAGTGATTTCATGGAAATAAAGGGCTTTGAAAATTGTTTCAAATGGGTTAAAATGGAAATAATATGTGAATGATATTTAAGATAAATAATTTGAGGAAATTATTTGATGATTGCTTGTGAATGATTAATTGATAGTTAAATCACCGACTATCAATATTGGACAATGCGCTTATCGTTTCGAAGAGTTCGGGATCGGATTTAATTATCCAAAAATTACTTCGATCCGGTTTGAACGATTACGAATGAAGATCGTGAAGAGTTGAAGATGGTGATTCAGTTTGTCCAGACCCAGGGCAAATTGTATGGACGAATGCTTTCAGAACATCGTCAGGGGGACGATGAGCATTCTAAGTGGGACTCGTTCTTGAAAGGTAACGCTTAGCCTCAAGCCTCATCAACCGGGAATGGCTAAAACAAGGGAGGCGCAGCAAGGCTTCGTGGGTAGCCCCCACTTGAGAGTAAAGTTTCCCCTGTCTAGATGTCCCTTTTTATTTCGGCTTAGTGGGTGGTTGGTCGCGCCAACCACGGGGTGATCTTGCTTGGGACTGTCTAGTAAGGGATGGTTCCGGTCTTGTGTTGCAGGGGAGTTAGGGTGGCTCCTCGGCACTCTGATCTAGACTAGGTACTGTGACGGGCGGTACCCCGGTAGTGCTGCCATATTATGGAATCCAATCTCCAATAAGCGCCTGTACGGTTTTGATTGTGCCCAACTATTGCTGAAACGTGAGATGCAAGCATTTCAGCTAGATTCTATTTTACTTTCTATAGACACTATTATAATATCAGACGAATTTAATAAAAATGTTTTGGCTATCGTAAGGTAAAAACCCGACATGTTTATTTATGGCGCGGTCTTAAGAGATGCTTTTGTTTTCAAAGGATTTTTGAAAATATAATAATCCAATTGAGTGTGATTTCTCACGCTGGTTTTTCAGACTGACTCGGGTCTTGTTTTACATGATGCTCGAGTCAGGCCGAGTTAAACAGGATCAAGTTAAAAGCTAAGTAGCTCAAGAGATGAGCTGGTGACAGAGCGTACTTCCGTATTTGACTATTATTTCCGCTGTGTATGGACAAATATTGAGTTGTCTTTGTATGGATGTTTGTTGTACTCTGATGATGGTATGTATGTATATGTATACAGTACAGATTTATTTGTATTAGAAGCTGTTATTATATATTATATTTTATTCCGCTGCGATTATGAGACTCTGATGTTGTTTTTAATTCTTCTTCTTCTACCTCTTTCTTCTTTTACCCGAAGACTCGTATTTTTGTGCCACTTGGACAAAACTGTTGTGGGATTTTGTTAGTTCAAAGGGGTATGGATTTGCGGGCCTTTATAAATACTTCGAATGTTATAATGTATTTTTAAATTGATTTGAATTTTAAAAAAATGAATTTGGTTTTAAATTCTTTTAAACCTCTTTATAAAATGAATATTTCTTGAACTTGTGAGATAAAAAGGTTTTTGAATTGTTCTTTTTAAACCATGTTTAAGTTAAATTCGTATTCATTTTAAATCTTAAATTTAAAATGAAATTTAAAGTAAATATGAACGCAAATTGTTTTATATGCTTTGATTAAGTAAGTGTTTGCACCAAAATTGGGCAACTCCTATCGGAAGTTTTTGAAGAGATAATAAATGAAGAAATTAAATTGAAAATGAGGATTATCTAACAAAAACTCCAAATTACAGAAAAGTGAATTGCACGGGAGACAGTAATTTAGAGTGGTTCGGCATTTTGCCTACGTCCACTATGAAGTTTTATCACTCTATTGCTTAATACTTGAAAGTTACAAGTGTTTTAGAGCGAAGTACAGCAGATAATAGACTTAAATTCGAAATCAGCAATAGTGAAGACGATATGGAGTGATTCTGGCAGCGTTCGGGCGTGCTTTTTTCTCTAGCAATTCTCCGATCCTCTTTCTGAATGACCAGGGGCTCTATTTATAGGTGCAGGAGGCTGATATTTCACCTAAAATCTGGGGAGACTACTTCTGGCACGTGAGGGGGGCCCACATGCCCGGCCTCAGGAAATCCGAGCCCACTTTAGGATCGATTCGAACTCTAGTTCGAGTCGATCAAAAAAGTGTCCAATCGAGGTGAAATTTGGTGTGGACATTCTTCAACATGCATGCAAGCTCCTGTGAAAATTTCATAGCATTTGGACTTGTAGATCTCGAGTTATGATCGATTCAAGATTGCATTCTCGGTTGACACGCTTGGTTCGAATCGATCCCTTCGAATCGATAGGGCCGAATCGATGACTCGAGCATGTGCCTGGTGGCGTGGCGCGCGTGCTTCTCGGGTTGATCCATCTTTTTCTCCGTGTTTACTGGGTCGAACCCATGGTTTTTGCCGCCTTGACTTGGTGGATTCGAAGGACTGGATTCGAAGATATGCTCCTTCGATTCGATCGGATGGATGTTCCTTCGTATCGATCAAGGTATACGATAGTTGATCGGCACGAAGGCTTCTCAGCTGAATGGATTCGAACCAAGGCCCTGTCCTGATGGATTCGAACCATGGCCCTGTCCTGATGGATTCGAACCAAGGCTTTGTCCTGTTGGACTCGAACCAAGGAGGTGGCGATCGATTCGGAGCAAACATACGCTGATGGACATGAACTTATGTCCTTTGATGGAGGCGAAGTGGAGTGATCCCATGGATTCGAAGCAGAGAGAACATGATGGATTCGAACTCCTGCTCTTCTGACGGATTCGAACTTAGGGTTATTTCCTCCAACTTGCATCGATGATAACTTGAGCATACGAACTCGGATTGACTTGAAATTTGAGATACCGACTTCTATGATCTTTCTTGTCATATCTTCTCAATTGCAGCTCAATCTGGACTTCGACAAAATTCATCGATATCCATAGTGAAGCGTAGTATGACCAATCTCCGAGACAAATTGTCCTATGTCTTCAATCGATCTTTTGGTATCACGGCTTTGCCAAAAAAAGGGATAACATTTGCCCTCCAAACTACGTCTTGTGGAACATGACGTGCTTTGAAAAGCTGCGGTTTCTCTCTAAACAATCATTGTTCCTTTGTGGAAGGTTGTAACCTTGCATTGATATGATTTATTGCTGCAGAACATTGCTTAGCTGTTGATTGTTGTAATCGTAACAAGATGAGTGTTTGATCCCTGTAAGTGTCTAAAACAGAGTATTAGTTTGACATATATGCACATACGTTAATTTGACCCTCATTAACATTGTGTGTTCACAAGTCGTTGTCAGTTTTGTTTGTTGTTGAATTTCGTATCGATTCTCTCCTGAACCGATTTTGAAATTTGAGTTTGAAACAATGTTTTGACAATTGTTTTTGATTATCCTCTTGTATCGACCCACTCCTGAATCGATGTAAATGGTTGACAAGTAGTTTTCCACGTTGGTGCGGGTTGGATTGATGGATACGAAGTGTCACCCTCATCGATGGTTTTTGATGGATTCGAAGTGATCATTCATATCGATAGTCTTCAAATTGTTGTGAGCTGATGGTCGTGAAACTCATGCTTCGAATCGATAAGGTTTTGGCGATTTGAAGTCAACTCTCATTAATTGCTTCGTATCGATGAAGCCTTGTGGTCATGTCGCTTTGATGGATTCGAACATGTGTGCACCGATGGATTCGAAGTGCAATGGATTCGAACACGATCGTTCGAACCCATCCTGCGTTTTGACCGGTAATGACCGGTTGAAGTGACCGGAAGGTGAATCGCCTCGTTTCTTTTCTAAGATCCATATAAATACCTGGGACTCAGCTCACTTTCACTTTTTACTTTTTTATCTTCGTCTTCCTGCATCTTCGAATCCATCTCGGTCCTTCAAGAACAAGACTGAACTACTCTTCCTTCCTTCGAGTCGAGGCAATATCCAACTCTTTCGGATTGATCCACACATTCAGGTACATGAAATTTCTTAGGTTCAAAGATTTAAGAACAAACTTTTCCATCGTGTTTCGTTCGTTTCGATCTTGGCTGGCCGGAGAAGGAACACGGATGGGTCCTTCGTATCGATCCTTTGCGATCGATTCGAACATCTTACCTATGCGATCGATACGAAGCTTAAGTCTTTTCATTTGTTTTTCGCCGCTGGTGATCGATTCGATGCCTTCATTGACGATGGATGCAATGCTTGTGTTGCTGATCGATTCGAAGGGTTCCAGTTACCATCGATTCGAACCATATCGATTTGAATCGGAGTCGATTCGAAGCTTCGCCTCTTCGGTCGATTCGAACAATTGGAACCTTGCCCTGATCGATTCGAAGGATTGTCCCTTCGATCGATTCGAAGTGACTCATATGGATACATAACTTTTGTACATTTAGCGGCATAATTCCGACGAGCTTTATCTCTGCATATCTGGACTAAACTTTTATTGTGCATACTTGATTACCCTTCGAAGCTCGTCGATGGAACTATAACTTATCACTGTGACAACAAACTTTAACTTGAATCAACTGTCAACATCGGGATGGTTCAGTGATGGCAGTCAATGACCACGGCCATCTCGACCGGATCTCTAATGTCTTCGCTGTCTGCAAATTTTCTCTAACTCTGTTGAATTTTTTCGAGCAATGCACAACACTGCACTGCACCGCACACACTTTACACTGGGAATGAACGGGTTTTTTACATACTTACTGTTGCTTTCTGATGAGTTAGTTATGGAATCTTCGAGCTCTCAACAATAAGAAGTATAGAGTTCGCCTCCTCCAGAAATACTTGAAATCCCTAACATTCCTCCCGAAGTAGTTGGGACGGCACCAGACGAAGTGCCGGAAGCCACATTTATCGACGATCCTGTCAACTCCGTTTCGTCCAGTATTTCTGAAGCCTTACTGGGCCGGATCTGCTTGAAACATAACTTATCCCCAGACGACGTTTTGCTACCGGGCGTTGATGACAGACCTCACAATCCGCCCGAGAGGTATACTGCTTTCTATCGCCATGCCTGTGCGGCTGGAACTCTCCCTCCATTCAACCAATATATCAGGGAGATGTTATCGTTCATTGGAATCACCTCCTCACAACTTCATCCTAATGGACACGCATTGCTGAACAGCGTTTTCGTTTTATTTATGGATCATCTCTTTCGTCCTCCAAGGCCAACTGAGATTAGACACATATTCAACTTCAAGAGTAGGGGCGATAGTCCATCTTTCACCTTTTTGGAAGCAGTTAGGAATTGCCAAATTGTGACGGGAGCTTGGACCAGACTCAGTTATTTTAAGAATGAATGGTTTTTTGTTCAATGCCCCCCAGGGTTCGCTAGGTGATGGCTGTCTAGACGTAAGTGCCGCAAATCGCACAAGCCTTCTTTAATAGTCGTTGTCAACACTTGAACTAATATCAGGCGTTTTTCTTGCAGCTATCATCTCAAGGCCTGAGGGTGGTCACTACAAAGGCGTTGTCCGAAGTTTACAAGAGGTCCCGAGTGATTTGCGGCACATCGACTCGGTGTTAACCGATGATAACTTAAGGATGTTGGGTTTAATTGAGATGAACCAGAGTATTGTTATCGAGGGGTTGGCGAAACCGGCTTCGAAGACAAAGAAGAAGACGGTGAAAAGAAAACCCGGCATAGTGAAAAGGGAAATGAGCGATGACGAGAGGACACCGACCGATACCGAGTTAACGGATGATCTTTCCCGAATAGAAGAAAAGCGGAAAGGCAAGGCTATTGTCCCTAAACTTAAGAGACGGAAGTCTGTAGTCATATCTCGTTTGATCCCCGGGATTACTACCTTTGACGCTGCTCCTTGTCAATCAGGAAATATTTTTATGGGACTGGATGACATTCCCATCCCGGAATACGTATCTCTTCACCACGAGTCCGGGTTGGATGAACTCCGGGAAGCGTTAGAAATAAGGGAGCCTTTACCTGTTAGTGCAGTCGACACTTCTGGTTGGTGGGGGTTTTGCACATTTGCATACACTTACATAACACTTCACGACTTCCGCATAAATTGTATTGCTTTCGCCTGGTATTTAACTGAATTGCTTCTCTTTTCCAGGTGCTATGTATGGCCGTCAATCTACACTGGACAAACTCCGAAGAGTGCATCACCCTTCGTCTTATTTTGAATCTCGACGTGGAGACTCCGATCGCGATCGTGAGCGGAGGCATCATGGCCAGGAATATTATGCCAGGGATTATCATCGTAGTTACTCCAGTCAGGAGCGATCAGATAGAGATCGGAGACACCGCTCCCCTTCTCGTTCTCCTCCGCCACCCCGAAGCCATATTCAGGTATCTGAGCCTCTGCGACATCAACCGTCTTCGCACGTTTCGAGACTCGAGCCACATCGTTCTAGAACTGAGGTTGCTACGACCACGGCTGCGGAGGAGGCACCTATTGAACCATCTAGTGAAGGGGCCATCGGACTTTCTCAATTGAAGAGGGACTTTCCGGAGATTTGCTTCGATGCTTGTATTTTTCCTCCTAATCTTAAAAGAATTCTTGAAGACGCCGTGTCCACAGCACTTAGCTATACCCGCGATTTCTATGCTTAGTACAAAGAATGGTATAAAGCAGCCGTTAAAGCTTCAAAGGTAGCCTTCGATCGAGCCAAAATTATCGAGAAAATGGAAGCCGACTTGGCTCAGAAGAATCGTATTGTTGATATACTCCAATCTGAGGCAGAATCTTCCCGTAAGGCCGAAGCCGAGTCGCTAAAAAAGGTTGATGAGACATTAGTTGAGATGGCAAAGATGCAACAAACACATTGCACTTTAGTTGAAGACTTGGGCCATCGATACAAAAATGTTGAAGCCGAGCGGGATGCGGCGGTTAAAGAACTAGAGGAATTAAAGGCTAAGTTTGCCGAAATAAACAAGGAAAAAGACGATGCTAATACGGCCGCGCAATAAGCGTGTGAGCAAGCTGTGTCTCTCCGAGCTGAGCGTGATGCGGCAGTCGCAAGGGTTAAGGAGGTTGAAACGGAGGTGGAGGAGAGAATCCAGGCAGAGAGGTTCAAGATGGAGTCCGAATTTGACGAACTCTTGGACACATATAATGCCAACGTGTTAGAGCATAGAAATCTCTCCTGGCTAGGAGATTACTCAATGCTTCTTTACAACGCCAGGAATAAATTAGTGGAGAACAAGAGGATGTCTTGCCCAGATGGAGTATTAGACGAGTTTGAGCTTGAGTCACGTCTGCTTAGCGAGGATGAGAGGAGAACTCTTCACGAGGAGATAATTTCTGTTGAGAAAGAAAGACTTGGCATCCATCAAACAGAGATTGGCGAAGGTTCGGGTGTCGCGCATCATAGTGAGAATATCGAAGTCCCTATCTCGACTTCATCCGAAGCTATCGCCGTGGTTGATCCACAAGTTATTCATGCTTACAACCCGGACCAACCGGAGTTGTCTTCTGGCAAGACTGCTGTCTCCGAGCCTGTTCAAGCTCCAAGGCAAGGTAAAGAAGGTACTTTGATTATTTCCCTCATGTCTTAAAGTATTGATTTTCGAGAGAATTTTATGGACTGATTACTTTGTTCTCCTTTGTTCAGTGACTGAGAGTGCCGCATTCGTGCCCCCAGTTCCTCCGGTTCTATATCCTACGCACGGAGTTATTGTCACTGAGGCGATTTCAACTGCTGCCATGGCCGGTGATATGGGAGAGGGGAGCTCTATGTCATTCGATGCTCAAATGATTGAAGAGCTACTTGGTCACTCTCTTGACCCTATTCCTGATCCTTCATTCGCGATGAGTGGAGCTGCTCTGGTTTTTAGTTCTATCGTGACGACCACCAGCGTATCCAGCGCAGCTCAGTTGTCTCGAGAGGAAGAGATTTTAGCTGAGATAAGTGCTGAGATGGTCACGATGGTGACAGTTGGTGGTCCTGTAGCGACACTGCTCCTTCAAGCTTATCTTCTTTAATGGTGATCTCTCCCGGTGGCACGGTAACTGTCTCGAGCGTTGCTGAACAAACACCTGTCACCGCTCCCATGCTTTCAGTTCGCCCTCGAAAAAGGATCTCTATCCCTTCCAGCTCTGAGGAAGACGTTGATATTATGCCGGATCCGGAGGATGTTCCAAAGAAGGGAAAAAAGTCTCGTAGGAAGCCGAGTAGCGGGTCCAGCGGCTCGACTCCGAAGAAGAAGGCTCGGAAGAAGAAGGAGTGAGCTTCTTGCTTTATCATGTGGTTGTGAATAGTAATTCTTTTATTTCTTCTTTTGTTCTTTCAGAACCATGTATATGGCAGATTCGGCCCCCACTTAATTGAAACTTCTTGACTTGCCATGTAATCCAACCTGTTTTTGTTGGCTGATGGAATGTGAAGTTGCTCTTTTCTTTTACTTAAGTATTTTGCAGTGTTTGTTTTTTTTATCTGCCAAGTATGAAAACATAACTTAGTGTGATGATTTGATGA
Source organism: Allium cepa (assembly GCA_030765085.1). Lineage (NCBI taxonomy): Eukaryota > Viridiplantae > Streptophyta > Magnoliopsida > Asparagales > Amaryllidaceae > Allium > Allium cepa. The sequence continues at coordinate 837,126,873 of CM060941.1, forward strand.
ATGAGTTGAACTTTGGACATAGTATCACTTAGGTTAGTGATTAACATTTAGATTTTTTGCCCCCTAGTCTCGGGGAACAACATTTGTATTTTGGTGGTTGATCGCATTATTGCAAATCTTAAGCACATATCCACATTCTGGGGATTTAGGATAATTTGAGATCGATAATCCGGTTCGCACTCTGGGAATCTGAGAGTTATCGATACTTGTATCACGGTTCGCGCTCCGAGAACCTGGAATTGATGTTTATATTCTGCTTCACACTCTGGGAACATGGAGTTATTATTGATATTTCGGTTCGCGCTTCGGGAACTTGTAATCTATGTTTATACTCCGTTCGCGCTCTAGGAACGGGTTGTTGAATGTTTATACTCCAATTCGCACTCTGGGAAGTCGGAGTCCGTTCGCACTCGGGGAACCAATTGCTGAATATTTATACTCCAATTCACACTCTGGGAAGTTGGAGACCGTTCGCACTCTGGGAACGAATTGCTAAATGTTTATACTCCAATTCACACTATGGAAAGATGGAGTCCGTTCGCGCTCTGGGAACGGGTTGTTGAATGTTTATACTCCAATTCACAATCTAGAAAGTTGGAGTCCGTTCGCACTCCGAGAACGAATTGCTGAATGTTTATACTCCAATTCGCACTCTGGGAAGTTGGAGTCCGTTCGCACTCTGGGAACGAATTGCTGAATGTTTATACTCCAATTCGCACTCTGGGAAGTTGGAGTCCGTTCGCACTCTGGGAACGAATTGCTGAATGTTTATACTCCAATTCCCACTCTGGGAAGTTGGAGTCCGTTCGCACTCTGGGAACGAATTGCTGAATGTTGATACTCCAATTCACACTCTGGGAAGTTGGAGTCCGTTCGCACTCTGGGAACGAATCGCTGAATGTTTATACTCCAATTCACACTCTGGGAAGTTGGAGTTAGTAAAAGGATTGTCATGTATCAATCCTTCTAAACGCTGGTGTAGTGTCCTGTCCCCGAGCTCGGGTTTCACTTAGTGAGTGACTGGTCATATCATAGTCACTCCCTATTTGAATAAATCCCACCGCGTGATGGAATTTAGCTCTTCGTGCATCGTGATATTATGCGTCATTTTCAGTGAATCACAACTTTTGGCTCGAAGAGATGGCATTTTATTGCTGAAATAAAAGAAATATGGCAAAATCAGTTGCCTTATTACAAGTTCAAACTTTAAAATGCAAAAATAAAATTCTAAGGAAGAAATTGACTAAAAATAGATAAATAAAGCCTGTCATGTGTAGTAGCGACGGAGACTTTCGCTATTCCAAGCTCTCGGCAAAGTAAAACCGTCAATGGTTGACAACTTGAACGTGCCATCTCCGAGCTTTTGTGAAATCACATACGGCCCTTCCCAGTTTGGCTTCATGTGCGAAGGGATCGGATAAATTCTCTTGAGTACGAGATCGTCGGGTTCAAAGGTCCGCGGGCAAACCTTCGCATTGTATATTCGAGCGACTCGACTCCGATATGCGGCTGCCCTCAAATCAGCTTCTTCACGCTTCTCATCAAGTAGATCCAGAGATTCAGTAAGAAATATGGCATTCGTTTTCGGATCATAATATGTCGCACGATGAGAGCGAACTTCCAATTCGACTGGAATAACGGCTTCAGAGCCATAGGATAGAGAAAATGGAGTGTGTCCGGTCGTAGTTTTGTGAGTTGTTCGGTAAGCCCATAAATCCATAGGCAGTTCATCAACCCGCTTCCCCCGGCTTTTTCCAGTCGTTTCTTCAAAATAGACTTGATAACCTTATTGACGGCTTCAACTTAACCATTTGCTTGAGGGTGTGCTACTGCAGAAAATTTCTTGTGGATGTGAAATCGTTGACAGAAGTTCTTGAATTCAACACTGTCGAATTGGGCTCCATTATCGGTGATAATAGTATGCGGGGGACCAAACCGGCAGATGATGTTGCGTACCACGAAGTTGATCACTTTCTTTGTTGTAATTGTTGCAAGAGGTTTAGCTTCAGCCCATTTGGTGAAGCAATCAACTGCGATGATGGCGTACTTCGCACTACCTTTAGCTAAAGGCAATGAACCAATTATATTAACTCCCCATATTGAAAATGGCCATGGGCTGACCATTTGGGTTATCTCTATAGGAGGAGCTCTGGAAATTCGAGCGTGTTTCTGGCATTTATCACACCTTTTGGCATAGTCCATAGCATCGCGATTTACGGTAGGCCAATAATATCTATATCGGAGTATTTTCTTGGCAAGTGCTTGCCCCCCAGTGTGATCTCCACATTCTCCTTCGTGCACATCGTGTAACACTCGTTTGACTTCGTCGTGTGCGATACACCGGAGAAGAGGAACAGAATATCCCCTTCGATACATAACTCCATTCTGAATGACAAATCGTGAAGCTTTTCGAAGAATTTGTCTTTTCTCACTTTGTCGTTCGGGTATGATGCCACGCTCAATGTAATCTCGGTAGGGTGTCATCCATGGTTCCCTGTTGTAAGTAGCTTCAAATGCTAATTCATTCTCTGGTCGATCAATGCTTGGAGAGGATAAAGTCTCGATAGGAACGAGTCCCAAGTGTTGAGCTTCGCCTGTACTTGCCAACTTTGCCAACGAATCAGCTTTCTGATTGTGCTCTTGGGGTACGTAGAAAATGATATAATAATCGAACTGATCAAGTATTTCCCAGACTCGGGCTAGATAAGCGGCTAACCTTCGATCTTTGACCTGGTATTCACCCCAAACTTGGCATATTACTAACTGGGAATCGCAGTAGAGTTCCACAGCAATAATTCTTAGGTCACGGGCCAACTTCAACCCAGTAAGCAAAGCTTCATATTCGGCTTCATTGTTGGTTGCACGGAAATTGAACTTTAAAGCGTAGCATATGGATCGGCCCTCGGGCGTTTCAAGCACTATTCCAACGCCCGAGCACCGATCGTTGGATGCACTGTCAGTATATAGCTTCCATATGTATTCGGGGGATTTACTAGTTTCAGGTAAGTCTTCAGGAGTAGTGAATTCGGCAATGAAATCTGCAAGGACTTGACCGTGTATGGCTCATCTCGGAGTATAAGTGATGTCGGATTGACTCAGTTCAATGTTCCACTTTATTAACCTGCCAGGCGTCTCAGGTCGTGTGCGGACTTGTCGTAACGGCTGATCGGTGTATACGGTGACGGGATGAGCCTGAAAATATGGACGGAGCTTCCTCGAGGCGATGACTAGGCAGTATGCCAATTTTTCTAACCTTGGATAATTTCTCTCGGCTCCAGTTAACCGTTTGTTAACATAATAGACTGGTTTCTGTACTCGGTCTTCCTCCCGAACTAACGCGGCACAGATTGTGTTTTTAGATACGGCCAGATAGTGGTATAACTGTTCATGATCAACATGTTTTGAAAGAATCAGCGGTGTGGAAAGATGCTTAATCAGTGATTGAAATGCGCCCTCACATTCCGCAGTCCATTCGAAGTTTCGTTTCCCTTTTCGGATCAGGTCGAAGAAGGGTATGCATTTGTCAGTTGATTTCGAGATGAACCTGCTCAGTGCTGCAACCTTTCCATTAAGGCTTTGAACCTGTTTTATGGTCCTTGGAGTTTGAAGATTCCTGATCGCCCAAATCTTTTCGGGGTTGATCTCTATTCTTCGGGCGTTGATGATGAACCCAAGGAATTTTCCGGATGCGACTCCAAAATGACATTTTAGCGGATTAAGCTTCATCCCATATCTCCGGAGGACATTGAACATTGACTCTAAGTCTTTGACGTGATCAGTCGAGTATCACGATTTTACCAACATATCATCTACATAAACTTCCATAGTTTTCCCGATCTGGTCAGCAAACATTCGATTGACTAGGCGTTGGTAGGTTGCTCCTGCATTTTTAATCCAAAAGGCAAGACCTTGTAGCAGTATAGTCCCAGGTCAGTTACAAAGCTCGTATGTTCTTGGTCAGGCACATGCATGGGTATCTCATTGTAACCATAATAAACATCCATGAAAGATAATAATTCGTGCCCGGCCGTTGAGTCCACAAGTTGATCAATTCGGGGAAGTGGAAAGCTGTCTTTCGGATAAGCCTTATTTAAGTAAGAGTAATCGATACACGTTCTCCATTTCCCATTTGGTTTACGGACAAGTACAGGGTTGGATACCCACTCCGGGTACAAAGCATCCCGAATAAACCCATTCGCTCTTAGCTTATCAATTTCTTCTTTGAGGGCAGTTGATCTCTCTGGATCCATACCGCGTCTTTTTTTCTTGACCGGGATATGTCGTGGATCAATATTCAAGGTGTGGCTTGCAATATCCGGCGAGATTCCACACATATCAGAGTGCGTCCAAGCGAATACGTCGAGATTTGCTTGGAGAAATTCGACTAATCCCCGGTGCGCTTGTGGGTTTAGTTGAGACCCAATTTTTAACATTTTTGAATCATCATCATCATTAACTGGAATGTCAATTGTCAGCTCGGCAGGGGAAGCTTGACTTTCTTTAGATTCATCATTACCTTTAGTGTCTCTGGGGTCTTGAACTTTCTGGAATTGGTCGTGGTGCCCAGGTCGAGGCTCGGGCACTAATTGTCAATCATCGGCAAAACGGGCGCAGAGAGATTCCTCCACATTCTTTCCTTTCTCATTTCCCTACGCTTCTCGCAGTTCGGCAACAAAGCAGGCTCTCCCAGCAGCCTGATCTCCCTGAATGACCCCAATCCCACGATCAGTGGGAAATTTCAAAGTTAAACACCACGGGGCAATTGCTGCCTGAATTCGGCAAGGGCCGGTCGGCCCAAAAAAGCATTGTATGGAGAGTGGATATCTAAGACAACAAATTGTAACATTCGGAGCCTTCGGCGTTCTCCAACTCCCAACTCCACCACTCCAGTGGTATGTTAGCACTTCCAACGAAGCCATGGATTCTAGATTGACAAGGCTTTAAATATTTGGCTTCCATTTTCATTTGATCATATGCTCTCTTAAACAAGATATTTACTGAACTCCCACTGTCCACCAGGATCCTCTTCATCCAAGTAGGACCAACCTGGGCAGATATGACTAGTGGATCTATAGTTGGGGCTTCGACCTTATCAGCATCTCGGTTTCTAAATACGATGTCATCTGTCATCGTCCTCTGTTGTTTGGCCGGAGCCCCTTCATCAAGTGTACTGCAACTTTCAAAAATCACATGCCTGATCGAATTGGCGTATGATTCCATTTCCCTCCAGCTTCGGTCCGCTGGATGAGGACCACCACTAACTGTATTTATGACCAACCTCCCTCCTGTACGAGCGGGCTCCTCCTGTCTCCTTTGGTTTTGTGCACGATTTTGGTTTGACGGGCCCACACCACCAGCCTGCGGTGCCCGTACGAATTGATCTAACTTCCTTTCCCTGATCAATTTTTCAATAAGGTCTTGCAAATGCCTGCAATCGTTGGTATTGTGTCTATAACTTTCGTGGAATCTACAGAACTTCCCCTTTGAATCTGTCTCTCCGACGATGGTTTCGGAGTTGGCTTCTTATACTGCATCGCATTACAAGTTTGAAGATACACGTTTTCTAGTGACGTATTCAGTAGTGTATAGGTTTCAAACATTTGCGCCCTACACCGTGGGCCACGATTCTGATCCTGCTTCTTATTTCTATTATCACCGTTCCTCGGCTGGGTTTGCTTGTTTTGAATATTCAACTGTACTTTTCCTGAGCTCTCCCCCGACTGTTTCACCGCCACATTGCTTTGAACCCCTTCATTGCTTGATCTCGCATCGTCCTGCTTCCTGGATTATTTTGCGTCCTCACGCCTTAAGAATTGGGCGGTTTTGGAGTAGAAACGATCCAACGATGCGGGAGGTTTCCTAGCTAGCCAATTTCCGAATTCGGAGTCGGGGTCAATCCCCTTAGTCAAGGCCATCAAGATTGAATTATCGTTGGGGTTAGTGATCTCTGCACAAGCGGCATTGAATCTTTCCAAATATCGCCTGAATGTCTCTCCTGGAGCTTGAGTGACACTAGATAAAGTATTTACGTCTTTAGGCCTGGCAATGTGCATATAGAACTGTTCAACAAATTTAGAGGCCAATTGGTCAAATGAAGAAATAGATCGTGGTGGTAATTGTGTAAACCACATTGTCGCAATTCCCCCCGGAGAAATGGGAAAACTACGGCATTTTACTGCATCATCAGCTCTTGCAGCAGTCATCGACCATTCATATTTTAGAATATGTTGGTTAGGGTTGGAATTTCCTTCATACATGGGGAGAGTCAGCATCCTGAATCGCCGAGGAGGTTCAGCATATAATATGTCGTCGGCGAACGGAGTATGACTTCGGAAGATTCCCCAATCGTCATTTGTTAAGCCCTGACTTTCACGGACCATTTGGTGTACCGTAGCTGAGAGGTCAGGTGTTACTATATTCGGAGGGTGGCAAGCCAAAGTGTGGTCGGGTTCCACAGTGCGAGGTAGGATCGGGCGCTGTCGACGATCCGTATCTCACCTCCTTGGCTCGGTGTCTTCTGGGACATATGGCCCTGGAGTATGTTCCTGCTGGTGGTATTTTTGATTGGAATGATTTTGGGTATCAACTCCTATGTCAACTGCAGTGGCGGTGGCTTGGTTATCCGTAGTATGTTGTGTAACAGTGCCTCCTCGTGAGGAGGGTCCTGTATGAAAACTAGCGGAAGGGCCAACTCTTATCTACCCAATAGTTAATGCTTGTTGGTGACCAGCGGTACGCGCATGGCTTCCGTCTAGCCTGGGACGGGTAGATCTGCCGCTGTAATCAGATGAGGCAGAGCTTTCAGCGGATGAATGAGGGGCGTGGTCCCTTCTGGATTTTCTACGCCTTTGGCGGTTTAGTTCATTAGTTAACTCAACATTGGCACGTAGTTGTTCAGTCAGCTGTTGTCGACTTTGGGTTAGTTCCTGGAGTAATGCATGGAACTCTTGTCGAGTGACAGGACCTGATGGATCTGAGTGCCCGGTATCATCTTGATTGGGTGGAGGAAGTTGTGGGAGATTTTGTCTATCACGGCCTTCTTGGCCGGCGGCAGTAGAAGTGGTTCTCGTGCTAACCATCTTGAGGTGTAGAATCCTTTCCTAGATTTTGGTAAATCTAAATAGTATGGAAGGAGTCTGAAATTGATGTCTGGATCTCTCTCTTAGATTTACGCAATTCGATATCGATGACAGATCCAATGAGCAGGAGAAAACCTGGGTTTTCTCAGTGAAAACACCGAAGTGTTTGCACCAAAATTGGGAAACACCCTTCGGAAGTTTTTGAAGAGATAATAAATGAAGAAATTAAATTGAAAATGAGGATTATCTAACAAAAACTCCAAATTACAGAAAAGTAAATTGCACGGGAGACAGTAATTTCAAGTGGTTCGGCGTTTTGCCTACGTCCACTATGAAGTTTTATCACTCTATTGCTTAATACTTGAAGGTTACAAGTGTTTTAGAGCGAAGTACAGCAAATAATAGACTTAAATTCGAAATCAGCAATAGTGAAGACGATATGGAGTGATTCTGGCAGCGTCCGGGAGTGCTTTTTTCTCTTGAAATTCTCCGATCCTCTTTCTTAATGACCAGGGGCTCTATTTATAGGTGTAGGAGGCTAATATTTTGCCTAAAATCCGGGGAGACTACTTCTGGCACGTGAGGGGGGCCCACATGCCCGGCCTCAGGAAATCCGGGCCCACTTTAGGATCAATTCGAACTCTAGTTCGAGTCGATCAAAAAAGTGTCCAATCGAGGTGAAATTTGGTGTGGAAATTCTTCAACATGCATGCAAGCTCCTGTGAAAATTTCATAGCATTTGGACTTGTAGATCTCGAGTTATGATCGATTCAAGGTTGCATTCTCGGTTGACACGCTTGGTTCGAATTGATCCCTTCGAATCGATAGGGCCGAATCGATGACTCGAGCATGTGCCTGGTGGCGCGGCGCGCGTGCTTCTCGGGTTGATCCATCTTTTTCTCCGTGTTTACTGGGTCGAACTCATGGTTTTTTCCGCCTTGACTTGGTGGATTCGAAGGAGTGGATTCGAAGATATGCTCCTTCGATTCGATCGAATGGATGTTCCTTCATATCGATCAAGGTATACGATAGTTGATCGACACGAAGGCTTCCCAGCTGAATGGATTCGAACCAAGGCCCTGTCCTGATGGATTCGAACCAAGGCCCTGTCTTGATGGATTCGAACCAAGGCTTTGTCCTGATGGACTCGAACCAAGGAGGTGGCGATCGATTCGGAGCAAACATACGCTGATGGACACGAACTTATGTCCTTTGGTGGAGGCGAAGTGGAGTGATCCCATGGATTCAAAACAGGGAGAACATGATGGATTCGAACTCCTGCTCTTCTGATGGATTCGAACTTAGGGTTATTTCCTCCAACTTGCATCGATGATAACTTGAGCATACGAACTCGGATTGACTTGAAATTTGAGATACCGACTTCTATGATCTTTCTTGTCATATCCTATCAATTGCAGCTCGATCTGGACTTGAACAAAATTCATCGATATCCATAGTGAAGCGTAGTATAACCAATATCCGAGACGAATTGTCCTATGTCTTCAATCGATCTTTTGGTATCACGGCTTTGCCAAAAAAGGAGATAATAGTAAGAAATGTTTTATCTTAAAGATAAATAGAATTTAATGATTTGGATTCATTAATAAGTAAACTAATCAAGTAATTAATGAATGAGTAAATAAAAATAATAATTACTTAGTGAAAGTAATTAAGAATAGATAATTAAAGATTAAAGATTGACTAATCAAATATTAAGGGTAATTACTTTAAAGCATAATTAATTAATGTGGTTAATTAATTAGGGTAATTAAATTAAGAATAATCAATTAAGGTTAATTAATTATAATTAAGATTTAATTAATAATTTGGAGTTTATTAATTAAAGTAATTAATTAAGGAATAATTAATTAATAAAAGTAATTAAGATTTAATTAATTATAATTAAGGGTTAATTAATTTAGATAATTAATAAAGAAAAGATTTAATTAATGAAGGTGATTAAGGAATGATTTTTAATGAAGGATTAATTAATTATTGTAATTAATTAAGGATAATTAATCAAAGGATTAATTATTAATTAAAGGTTAATTAATGACTAAAGAATAATTAATAATTAAGGTCTGTAATTAATTAGTGTTAACTAACCAGGATTAGTAACTAATCTGATTTAAATTAATTAGACAATTAATTAATCCTACTTATGGATATTTGGATTCTATCGAATATTGAATTGTTTGATATCTCTGTTATGTGATTGTGATGCTATGTAATATGAATTGCTTTGTGCTGATATGTGATATCTGTGATGAGTATACTGTCGTGTGTATATGAAAACCCTTTGGGCCCGTAAAACGACATTAGAATTTCGATGCGACAGGGAGTCGGATTCCAATTGGTTATCCGAAACCCACATCGAATCTTTGTGATTGATAATTTACTTTATCTGCGAATCGGTGAATGAAGATAAGCGTTATGGATTATATCGCTTATCGAGATTGATATGAATAAATCTATGAATAAGGATAAGCGTTGTAGAATATACCGCCTATCGATCTTGTTGCACTATTGTGTAAAACCCCTGGACTACACTATACACACACAAATATGGATTGCACGAGGGAATTGGTTAAGTCACAGTTTTTTGAAATAATTTTAAAAATTGAATTTTTAAATCCAAATGGTTTTTGATATGGATTGGGTTTAAAGTGAAAGACTTTTGGAAAAGAATTTCAAATATAAAAGTTATTTTTGAATAACTTGATTTAATTTTGAAATTTGATTAAAATTTGAATTCAAAATTTGAAATTGAATTCTATATTTGGTATTTATGATGTAAAAAGGTTGTATAAACTATAAATGTGTTTATATGGGTTTTTAAACCATTTTAAAAGTATGGTTTTGAGAATTTGAATTTAACCCAAGTTTATATTTGAAAGGCCTTAACTCATACAAATATAATCGGGTTTTTTCGAAATAGAAACAAGTGGTTTTCAAGTAATAATAGCTTTTATATAAGGAAAGAATTTCCAAAATTATGATGAAAAGATTTCAAATTTAAAATGGAATGGCTTTGAAAGCTATAATTGAATCTTTGTGAAAGATAGTTGAACCCTATTTTAAAATTGAATAGGATTTTAAATGGTGTATCTTTTATATATAAAAGATTGAAACGGGAATTGTTTTGAAAGCTAAGAAATGAGCCTTTGATTTAAAGACCAAATGAGTTAATCCAATTTGAAATGGAATTGTTTTGAAAGGCTATGAATGAATCTTTGCTTAAAAGTGGTGAACCTTGTTTTAAATTGAAAGGGGTCTTAAAGTGAATATTTTGTTTAAAAGATTTAAAATGTGGAAATTGTTTAAACCATTGAAGGTTTTTGAAATGAATATTTTTGTTTAAAACATTGAAGATGGTAATTTTTTTAACCATTTGAAAGAAAAGTTTTGTGTAATAAGTTGCGACTTAACTGAGATCCCATATCCATATGTTTTTAAATATTGTGCTCATTATTCGGTTTAGCCGGGAGAGGACTTTGTGTCATATAACCCATTCCGAATAATGATACGACATATATGGATAGCAATTGAAGACCGGTGGTGAAGACCGAATATTTTCGAAAACGAAAGGATTTCTTGTCGAATGTCTCTGCATCGGTTGATCCCCGGTATAGAGATTTGCGCACCCATTATGATGGGAAGTCCGGACGTGATTAGAAATTATTCGGATTTGCAAGGACTTCTTCGGAAGTGCCTTCGGTTCTGTTCGAACCCGGAACAAACTTGTATGGATGTGTGTCTGACGTTACACTTTGAGATGTAAAGCTGGTTTCTATCAAATACATTTCTGTTTAGTGGCGGAGATTTATTCTCTTAGCTTAACACCCTTCTCTGAGACGTACGAGCTCAGAGGTTATGTAGTTGCTGGTTACTAGCGATACATTCCCAATTTGGTAATGTGGCGTACGAAGTGCTGCTTATCATTTGTTGATCGAAGCATGGCTTTTGTGAAAAGCGTAGCTTTGTGGATGAAACCTCATCGAGCCTCACAAACCGATAATGGTCAAAACAGGAAGATGCGGCAAGGTTTTAAGGGTAGCTCCCCTAGGGTATGACCATTCCTTCTGGAAAAGGGTGGTATCATGGTATGGAGCCCAGATACTTACTAATAAGGGCACCGTAAATATATTTATTACTGTGTGATGTTGTTGGTGTAGAGGATCCTCGGTTAAAGGTCCCAAAGGACCGGGGGTGGCATATCTTAGGTTTTATTCCCCAAGAAGGGGTAGCCGACCTTGTGTTAGCAGAGAGCTGGGTAGGTTCTCGGGGCGTCCCTCCAGAGGCGTACCTATGTAGCCCATGAAGTTCCTTAGACTGACCATTTGTTGGAAAACCCAAAGAAACAATACGCGCCCTATACAGTTTTAGTTGTGTAACCTGCCATGGAATGTGGCGGTAACCTGCAATTGAACATGGTAGCTATAGTAGGCTTACGACGAAATATTGTATGCTGGCTAGGATTAATATTATACTTTCGAAATGTTTTCCACTATGCAATAATAATAATAATATCAAATGGCTTTCGCGTATCAAGCATGTTTAACTATCATAAGAAGAAATCTCCTCTAATTCTGCGTTTGCATGGTGTGTGTGGCAGGAGGCCTTATGGTAGTTTCATTTTCCAAAAAGCATTGCGGATTTCAATTTTAAAATCTTTTGTTGTTTGTTTTAAAGATAAAATGTTTTTGTTTGCTCATACTTGTCCCATGACTGACCCGGAGTTTATTGTTCCTTCCTAAACTCTGGGTGCCCACAATTTTCCACATGGGCAGTCTACAGTTGGGTTTTTCAGATAGAAGATATAGATATCGATTCGGTAGCTTTCGGCATTCTCATTGGTATTCTTTAAAGACTTTGGATATTGGAGTATTTGCTTAGGACGATGGATGAGACTTGCATATCTAGGTGAAACGTGATGGTGGTTTGAGCTATCTATGGAGATTGCTGATATTGGTGTTTCTTCTAGAGTTTCAAATTCTAGTTGTTTCCACTGCTAGATCATTGGGTTTTCTACTGTAGCATTTCTTTGTATCTCTGATATTGATCATTGTTGTATATTTGAATATTGTATCATTAGATTTGTATATGATATTCATTTCTTTTCCTTCCGATGTGTTGTTTTACTTAATGTGTTATAAGCTCTGGCGAACCAAATTCGACGTTTGGATTTGCGGCATTTGAATATGAGTGTCGTATTTGGTGCCGATTTTCGAAGGTCGAGTCAGGGTCGTTTCCTTGTACTTAAAGAGTAATATATATATTTTACTATCAACAGGTTTAGACTTAAAAAACAAGAAAGAAGAACAAGAAAATACAAAGAAAAAAAAGGTGCGGCTATTACCTTCAGGAAGAAGCACGTGCGAGAAAATGAAGGCAATATGAGATGCGGATGAAATTGTGTACGTGGGTTTTTGCATTTAACATAGGCTTGCGTTGATTTGGTGTATGTAAGGCAAGAAGTAAATGATTTGAAATGGTAGAGGAATTATAGGATCTCATTCCTATTAAATACAAATAAGCAAAAGGCAAGTGTAAAAGAGATGAACCAATTTACACGTGAAGCGTAAAGCAAGATTTTTCGTTCCATTTAAAATGCACGGCTGATGATTTTAACAGCTAAGATAAGAAATCAAAAGTGTGTGCATTAGAGATACAATAATTAAATCGAAACGTATGCCTAAAATTTATAACAAAGTAACGTACTTTGAATTTATTTGTTTCGTATCTATTTAGTAAAATATATGCTAAAGTATATTTCAAAAGATAACGTATCATTTATATAATGCCAAATAATTTAAACAAGAATGGATATAAAACGTACCAAATAAAACGTATAATTAAATAGCTATTTACACATTATTTATTTCTTAATTTAAAATTTGATTTGTTACATCCATTTGATTTATTTATTGCTTCACTAAGAAAACGGATGTATATACGTATAAAAGAAACGTATAAATTTATTTATTTTCACACTTTATTTATTACTTAATTTAAAAGTATATGACCAATTTAAAAGAAATAAAATTTGAACAAATGTTGTATAAATATATATAGTTTAAATAAAGATTTGGAAGTTAAAATTTAAAATTTGAAATTTCAATTAAAGTTAAACTTTAACCCAAAATCAAAATTACAGAAATTGTTTAATTTTATTACAATTTGGGCAAATGATTTATAATAAATTCAAGAAATCTATAAAATTCAAATTTTTAAGTAATCAAATACCAAAGTTTTAGATAAGATGAATAACAATACAAAAATTCAATTAAATACGTAAATAAAACTATTCAAAATTATTAAAATTTTACGGGTCGAAATTATTAAAATTTTACGGGTCATTACAGTTTTTTGCATGGAAAATTAACGAATTTGAAGAATTGATCTAAATGAAAGTTTAATCCACTAGAAAAATAAATGGTTTGGAAAAAGAAACACATAATTTGGTTAATTTCTGAAGGAGATATGATTGATACAATATGGGGTATTTTCGTTCAATATTGGACCTGAGAAAGGACTTGAAAAAATGGAGTTTTTAGTATAGAAATATTCGAAATAGAAAGAAAAGTTCCACAACAATGTAGTTTCCATTGAAATTATAAACGATTTTAAAAAATATATATATTTGATTTGGAGTAGTTTAGTGGAATATAGAAGCCATGGAAATAAGGGGAAGGAAGAGGGAAAAGGGACGGGAAAAAGAGAAAGAAAAGAAGAGGAAAGGTGAGGCTTTGGCTATGGGTTGTGGGTGGTGATGGAAGTGAGTAGCGGTAAGAGGAGCGAGGTAAGCTACGATTTTGAAGGAGGAAGGATGGAATTTGATTTGAAGATTTAGGAGTGTTGAAGTTTGGAGTTTTCTGTAGATTTGAGGAAGAAGAAGAAGAAGAGTAAGCAAAAAGTTTCTCAAATGAGGAATTTTTTTGTACGTACTTGGTTTTAGTCAGATAGGAAAATAGATGGTCAAAATGTGAGAAAATGAAGGAACCAAAGTCTCTTAGGTTTCCTAAGGTCTCTTGGTTTACTAGGAGCCCATTAGTCTAAAACAAACCCAATAAAACTTAACAAAAAAACGAACACAAATATATACTGTAAATGAAAGAAATAAGCTTCAGGTTATTTAATAATTCGAAAATTAAGGTGGAGAGACAAAATTAAATGTCACATTTTATTTTGAAAGCTTCAGCATTAATAATTCATAAATAAATGTACATAGAAATTAAAAAGTTTGCAAACTAAAGGAAAGTGAAATTTTGTATATGCGAAAACGAGGTGGCAAGAATTAAATACAAACTAAAAGTCTGGGCTCAGGTATTAAATAGAAGGAGAAATGAATAGATCAAGTATTAATAATGAAATAACAATTTTAAAACGTACATGCAACAGTTAATAACAGAAGAAATGAAGGGATCTTGTAGATCGCACAACCCTTTTGAAATTCAGTTGGTGAAACGTAACCAAATTAACTTCATTATTTCAAATAATATTCAAATTTGTACGCATTTAGTTTTTTTATCTATGCATAATAAATAAAAGAATTTACCATAAAATGAAAAGTTTTAATTTGGTTTTCCCAAAATGATCTTTTATTTCCAATAAAACATCATTTCTGTTTGACACAAAAGGTGTGTTATTTTTATTAAATCTATTAATTGCAATCGACGTTTTCTTCCATTCTAATTGAAATATTTCAATTACATTAATTGCGATTACTTCAAAGTTAAATTTCAAAATGAACAACTAAAATGAATGAAAAATATAATAACTTTTTCCTTTATTTATTTAAACACGTTTATAAATTTGTTGTTTATACAGCAGAGTAATAAATAACTTACTTAAATAAATTATTTTTCTACTCTTGTAATCCATCTATATGCTAAAACACAATTCAAATATGCATATGTTTCTTCCTTTAAATCAATCATTCTATTCTTTATTTTAACGAAATTAGACCTACATTCACAAATGAAATGTTCATTTTATTTGATATAAATGTTCTTTTCATTAAATCAACTTCCTTATATTTTCACAAAAAATAAGTTATGATTATTAATTTACAATTTGGTGTACTCTCAACCATTAACTGGAATTATTCAATTACATTAATTTCAATTGTTTACAAAGATGAATTTCAAAATGGAAAAAATAAATGTAATGAAAAATAGAACAATTATTTCCTATCTAATAGTAATTTAAACATATTATACACTATTGGATACAAATAGGAACTATTTATTTCTTACCAGATAATAGTTTCTCGTCCCTACAGTAAATCTTTAAGCTACCAAACATTTCAAATAAACAAGCATATGATTTCTTCTTTAATAAAGAAACATTTATTTTTCTTTATTAACATTTATTATTCCAACAAATCAAAAATTTACAATTGTTCACTTAAACCGATGTTATTAAAATACACACTAGCATTTGTTATCATCCATACACTATTTCAAACATGTTTCATTAGTAGAATTTTTACTTGAGCTCATAACTTGTATTATAATTTAATTTGTGTCAGCAAAATCTTAATTTTTTTGTTTTTTAACAATTTTATTAAAAAAAATTATTTAATTTAATACTTTTAAATGTTTAAAAGTATGGGTCGTTACAGAATTTCCGGGTCATCACATTTGGTATCAGAGCTGAAGGTTAAGCGAGAACCTTGGCTCTGGCGGGTGTACTCATTAAGGACAGGTCAGTGGTACCCTAGAATGAGTTGAGTATGTATATATATGAGAGCGTACTTGTTATTTTCTTATGTAAAGGTTTTAAAAATGGTTTTAATGAATGATTTTTATAAAAGCTTATATTTTATATATAAAGCAATAATTGGTTGTTGGATTTTGAAATTAAGAATTTAAGTGGTATGTATATATCCAAATAGGAATTGAATAGAATGAACCATTCAAATAAGGTGAATTAGAATTTTTTTTAAACCAAAATAAAATAAAATGGTCATTGTATCAAATATTGGGATGTTGTTTTCTAATAATGATAAAGCAAAATGAAATGTGTTAAGGGAATAAACTTTTAGATAAGTATGACTTGTAAATTGAAGTGGGTTTTAAATTGTGAAGTTTTGAATCCTAAGATTAAAAATATTTGAAATTTGTATTCGAGGAATGATAAATAATATTATTCAGAATATTTTTGAAAGTAATCTTGTTTTAAAATAAGAAGTTGTTTGAAAACTTTGTTTGGAATTAAAAACCAAAGGTGGTTTAAAACTTAAGGTATAACTAGGTAAGCAAATTGGTATATAAGAGTAAAAGTTGAATCCATCTAATTAAGTCTAATTTATAGGTTAGGAAGTCCCTTTAGAATTCTATCTTTGAGAAAAATGGCTATGGGTGAAGAATGGAAGGCAAGACGCAGAGAAAAAAGAGCAGCAGCACGTAAGGATCGAGAAGAACAATTCAGGAGTATGAGAAACAAGTTAAGGAAAGGGCTGGACCAGGGCCTTATGATAATGTCACCTTCTACAGATGTTTCAACAAGGGTCATTACGTAGCCAAGTGCAGTAAAAAAGGGAGGAATTGAAGGGTACATTCCAACGGTTTCGCTCTGAGATCTTGTGATTTAAGTGTCATAAGGAAGAACATTTCCTGAACCATTTCCCTGAAGTGAGAAAGGCGAAGCAAAAACCAGCTGAACCGGTCAATGAAACGACTATTTGCTATCATTGTAAGAAGATGGGACACATCGCTAGGAATTGTTCCGAGAGGCAGAAGAGGAATAAAGCTGTGGAATGTACTGTTGGAGGCGTGAAGGTTATCCATATTGATGGGAGGGTAGAAACATTTTGTGGTAAATGTTAAAAGTCGGGACACCCTATTGAGAAGTGTATGTTCGGGCAAGCCCTTTGGAAGGAATTCCATAGAAAGGATTCTTGTAAGAATACTAGGGCTCTGTTCTTTTCCAAACCCCTAGATAATAGAAAAGGAATCTAGATTTATGACTTCTATAAGACTCTTATTTTGGATAAATGGATGTAATGTTTGAATTACTAGTGTGTAGTCTATCAATGTATGGAATATTTTGTGGTAGTACAATCTAATATAAAATTTTCTTTATCTATTGAGAATAGAATAGAAATTAATTCAAAAGTAGAATCATAATGAATTAATTGAAATTTGAAATTTGATTTGAATTAAATGGGAATTATGATTGAAGTTGGATAAGTTTAAATTCAAATGGAGGTTGATTTGAATTTGGGATAGGAGTTGAAGTTAATTCAAGTTGAATTGGAATTGAATCAATTGAATAAGATGGGAAATTGATTTGAAGTGGAAATTTAAATTGAATTGATTAGAATGAGAGATTGGGTAGTTGAACAGTTTGGCTCTGGACTATTTCTAAAATAAATTGTTTTAAAATAAACTTTCTTAAATCTATTTTTCCTAACTATTTACTATATAATCTATCTTTTTTAAAAGCCCAAACTATCTTATACTTATTTTACAATTATTTGTGGAACTATTTAACTATTTTGTAACTATTTTATAACTACTTACTATTTTCCAATTATTTTATAATTACTTAACTATTTTACAACTATTTTACAAATAATAACTATTTTCAACAACTTATCTATTTTAAACCTTTCAAACTATTTTCTACACTCAAGCTAGTCAGAGTGCAAACTGTTTATAATTGAAGTGATAACCCAAATGGAAATGGAAGTAATTGTGAATAAATGAACAGAATCAAAGGAAATGTGAATAGAAAGGATAAATTGATTTAGCTAATGATCAATGAAGATAAATACGTAGAATGTACCTATATTATTTCACATAGTGATTTGATACAGAATCGAGCATAGAATTTCGAGATAGTATATCGATCCGAGTTGAGATTTTTCACCCGATTTTCGACAGCGAACCCTGGATATGGATTTTTGATTGATTCTGGATATTCTCTATTATAGTTAGGCTATGCAAGGAGAATGACGATTTCTGATCAAGAAACCAGATCTGAGACCGCACTAGAAAATTGGGTAGACGATACTAGTTCGGAAGAGAAATTGTGTGATCGAGTGAGCGATCAGATTGATATAACGTACGGATGATATGTGTACATCGTTCGGGTTTGAATGAAATTGATATTGAAAATTTATGGATAAGAAATGTAAAATGGTTTTTGAAATGAAGAGTGTATTTTGTGAAATATATGATGAAATAAAGTGGAAATTGGATATTTCTATGGTAGAAATTTACTTTATGGAAGTAAGCAATACCGTAAATAACTTTATAAAAGAGTAATCGGATTTGAACATTTGACTTGGTGCATAGTAAAGTTATATATATATATATATATATATTATATAAGATAAATCTTCCCTTGATGAATATAGCCAAAATAAAAATGGTTTTTGAATGTATTTGAAGTATAAAAAGGGAATTTATACAAGTATGAAGTGATCCAAAGATTTTCACAATTATATATATCTGTGTGTGTGTATGAAGGATTTTATGAGAATGATTCTGGAGAAAAGGTTTTGGAACCTTTGGATTTGGAAAAGGCTTTTGATTTATGGGAAAATCAAATTTGGGAATTTGTAAAGCCTGGTTTGATATCGATTTTGGGAATCGATTTTGTGTAAAGCAGATTTATGTAAAATCATAAAGGTATGATTTGGAAAATACTATATGTGTATAGTATAAAATGTTTTGAGATTGGCTCCGAGGAAAAAGGCGCTCCCTTGAAATGAACTTCTCAGGAGTGCCACGGGTGGTACTGCCTTAAACCCTAGGGGAGGTTCTAAAGTTGATCCTGTGAGGAGTCCAGACAAACCAGTTCTTGAGGATTATGTGTAGTGGGTAGCGAAAGTCGAGGGCGCTGATTCCTACAAACACATTTGGGTTATGTTGTGACGACAGTGTAGAGCCAACAGTCCATGTTTGATTTTACATCGGTAGACTATGACCTATGGTAATATAGCAAAAGTCGTTTGTGCTGCTGAGAGCCAACAGTCTATGTTTGATTTTACATCGGTAGATTGCGATCTATGAAGACATAGCGAAAGTCGAGAGGCCGTGAGAGCCTAAGGCTACATTGGGACTTGACTAATGTAGTCTGCGATCTATGTGGGAGTAGAGAAGTTTCACTTTTTGGCAGCGAAATTCGAGGGCGCTGATGCCTACGGTTACATGAACTTTTGCTGTGATGGCAACGTAACCCAGGATGTAACTGCGATCTGTAGCGGGTTCCATGGCGTAATCGAGGGGCAAGGAGTGCCTATAGTTATCTATGGATTTTGGCGGGATGACAACGTAAACATCGGGTTAACTGCAACCATGGATGTGGGTGATGATTTCCAGAGCATTCTCACCAAAAGATGTTTTCTCCATTTCAAAAATGTTGTCTATATTTTCAATAAAACTATTTTCCAATTATTTTCACTGGGTGTGAAAAATGGGGCTACTAAGTACTTATAGATTTTCAGTCCTACGCCTGATCAACGTATGACCGAATTTCTGTGAGGACAAGGATGGACTTGTTAAAACATCGAGTTATAGAAGTATTTTTATAAGACTATTTTGGTAATATTATATAAATTTTAAAGGTGTTTAAAGAAATTCTTAAATAAAGGATTTATAGTTGAAAAGATCAAAAGATAATTCAACTGATAAATAGAATTGTAATAAAATTATGGCTTCGTTTCTTTTCGAGGACGAAAAGATTCTAAAGGGGGAGGAATGTGATATCCCGGGAATTTCAAGAAAAATTAAATATGATAATCCTCGTTATAAATTATTAAAATTTGTAATTTTTCATTTTAAAACAATAATAATAGTATGTTGTGTATATATATAGAATTTAATGAAATTATTACATACAAATTGAATTTGGGTTTGTTTAATATATATATATATATATATATATATATATATCAAATTGATTTTTAGAGATGTAATATATATCTTAAATTATACTTTGGTTTTAAAATGTTTATTTTATTTTATTTAGAACATAAATTGTTTTATATTATTTTCTTTTTAAAGGAATTTATTTATATATGTATTTATTAATTAGAAAGTTAATTTTAAAGGCTTTTTAAAACATTTTAAAATTTATTTATGCGTGCAAATTTACATGTGTTAAGTAACAAACCTCTCTAATAACTTGTGTTAGCAAATTAAATAAGGTTAAAGACAAGTCTTAAATCTTTTAACAAGTGTCACTTTTATTTTAATTTTCTTTTATTCTTAATAAAACCTAATTTAAACTTATATAAACATATACTTTCTTCTTTATTTCCTTTTTATGTCTTCATACTCCAAAAACTAAGAAAAGTAATAACCTGTAAAACAAAATCCAAGAATTCAAGCAATCCTCTTTGCAAATTCAAGTCTAAAAGCAAAATCAAATTCTAGTACAACCGCTCCAATTTGAAAGCAAACAAGAGCAAGATCAGTAAGCAAACCATTTCAACAACTAAGTTAAAGCCTTGAACCAAATCCAGTTTCAATTTTCAAAGTAAGCTTTCTTGTTTCAAAATCAAAGCTACTTCAACTTTCTCTGCACATCATTCTGGTGAGTAATCCTTTTCCCAAAACAGTTTGATTTGTATTTAACTTTAATGCATGTGATGATATTGGTTTTTATGGAAGTTCTTCAGCTTGAATTCATTTGGAATTGATGTATATGTTGTGTGAGCGTGTCAGTTTATATATATGTACAAAGATCTTGTTCTCTGTTGTTTCACAGTCCATGATTTGCTTTCAAAAATTCAAATCCCTCAATTGAGTCAATATTAACCTTTGGTATTTAAATGAAAGTTGTTTATTGAAGTATAATGATGATTATAAAAATAGTTTCAGGATTTTAAATTCAAAAGTAATTTTGAAATGGAAATAACAGTGAAATTCTTATATATGACAAAAATCAACGAATTCAATTTTAGATTTGAATTGCATGATTGTATTCATAGCAGAGAATCATGAATTTAAGAGGTATAATCATGATTTTTAGGTTAGAAATTGTTGTGTTTTTCTGAGTTGATCGGAATTGGTACTTTTATCAAATTTCGAAGAATGGAGGAAGTTGGGTTGTTGGGCTTTTGTCTGGAGGAAGGAGGTAGCTCGGCGATCAAGGGAAAAATGGTCGCCAGATTTATGATGTGCCATGGTGGTCGGAAATGGTGTAGTAGGGTTTTAAACCTGGTTTTTGTCGACGAGGAAATTTCGTCGACTGCGTCGCTATAAGAAGAATGGAGGTGATCGTGATAGGAGGAATAGCTGTTGGAAATCGAGACGATGCATGGGTGAGGATGGCGAGGTTTATCGTGGTTGGGTTCGTCGACAATGGGTGGAATTCCGATGGTGGTTTTCCAGGCTTTTGAGCGTGTTGGGTTCGATTTTTGTTCGATGGTGGATGTAGTGATTTGGGTTCGTCTGATGGTCGGCAAGGGTATGGACGGCTTGTCGAGTGTCGCCGCGATGATCTCCGATAGTCGGAGTGATGGTATACGTGCACCACATGCACGGCGTATCTGGGAACGAATGGTATTTTGGGGTTCTCGGGTTCGGTCTCGGGAGTGTCTCGAAGTATATGAGTGTTGCAGAAGGACTCGAGGCTGGCTCGGGATTTAATAGAGTTTGACTCAAGTTTGTACCGAGGTGATGAATTGGTTTAAAGTAAAGGAAAAATTTTGTAAAAGAAATCTAGTCCAGGTTTTACAAAGAAAAAGCAAATTTTATAAAGCGAGGCAAGTTAAATTAATTTAATTTTCAAAGAATAATTAGTCAAGTTGAAGTGGATGTTAAATAAGTATATTTCAAGGCAAAGTAAAACATGTTTTAAAGTATGGGAATAATTAGTTTTCAAAGGCAAAGGTTTAACAAAATTTCAAAATATATTTTAAGAAGTTAAGTTTTAAAGATATTATAGTAAGTTTTTAAGAATAAAATTTATTTAAGCAAGTATGAAAAAAATTTCAAAGATTTTAAACAAAACAATTTAAATGTTTAAATTGCTTTGTTCTTAAATAAAATTATATTCCAAATATATAATTGTTTTCTAAATAGTTTCTAATGAAGTTTAATGGTGGTAATAAGTATTTAATTTACATGAAGAGTTTATCTTAAAAGTTTGAGATTAATTAAGGATAATTAATTAGTTAAATAAATTAAAGGTTAACTACTTATTGTAATTAAGAATAATTACTTAATGAAGTAATTAGTGGATGTTTAACGAAAGTAATTTTGAGATGAATCATTAACTAGAGATTAAGTGACGATTAATTGATTAATTAATTAATGTAATTAATTTTAAGTTAATTAATTAGTCTAATTAATTAAAGATAATCACTTATAAATTAATTAAGTGTAATTACTTAGTGAAGTAATTAATGAATAATTACTGAATGTAATTAATTAAAGAAAAATTTCTTAATGAAGTAATTAGAGGATAATTACTTAATGAAAGCAATTAAGGATTAATTATTTAGTGTAATTACTTAAGGATTAATCACTTAGTGTAATTAATTTAGTTGATTAATTAATGTGATTAATTAAGATTAATTAATGAATGCGATTAGTTTAAGATTAATTACTAAATGTAATTAATTGAAAGTGTGGTTAATTAATGAAAGTAATTAATTAAGGATTATTAATTAATGTAATTAATTATAATTAATTAATTAATGGAATAATTAAGGATTAATTAATCAGTGTGATTAATCAAAGGATTAAAATAATTAATTAAGGAGTTAATTAATTAAGGTAAGTAATTACAGGATGGTCAATTACTGTTTATGATTAATTAAGGTTGATTAATGAAAGTGATTAATTAAAGTATAATTAATTAATGTAATTAATCAAGGATCAATGTAATTAAGAAATTAATTAAGGATAAATTTAATTAATGTGAATGGATCAAGGTTAAATAATTTGTGCAATTAATTAAAGGATAATTACTTAATGTAATTAATGTGGATAATTAAGGAATGATTAATTAATGGTTTGTAATTAATTAATGATTTAGTGAGCGGAATCAAAGGTAAAGTGATTGAAGTAATTAATTTAATTTATTTAAATTAATTAGAATGGTGTGACTAATTAATCTTGATTATGGATGATTGGATTATAGAAATGCCTTGAATTGGTTGATATCTATGATGTGAAGTGTTTTGTGATATGATATGTTTGGGTGGACAGTGATAATATGGTTATCTATCGACGATGAATTGCTTTGTAAAAGTGACATCTTGTATTTAAAGTTTGAATTGTATTGCATTTGAATAACTTAGGTTAAGATGACATGGGACTCGAAGAGACTCATGTCGGGTATCAGTAAATACCCAAAACCACTACGATTTGAGATCTTCTATAATTCTTTATTGATTTGATATGCGCAATCAATAGGCTGGAATGGAATAATATGGACCATTTAACTAAGTAAGGGTACTTAGGAATTGATTTGTGAAATAAGTGTTGATTATAACAAGTTGGGAACTTGTAATGAAATACGAGTTACCCCTGGTTTAAATAAGTTTTTACTTAATATTTCTTGTTAGATGGGTTGACTCATGCTAGTTTCCAGCCTGACCCGGGTGATACTTTGATGTAATGCTTGGATCAGACCGAGTATTACAGATTTTCAGGAAAGGACGTTCTGGAGCTCAGAGACGAGCTGGATGGCAGGAACGTGTGGAGTGTAAACCGTTTAGTATTATTGATTTGTATCTGCAACATGTTGCTTTAACTATCCAGTGTTGTGAAAATGTTGTAACTCTAATAAAATGTATGTAAATTAACAATTACAGCTTTCTTTGTATAACTGCTATTTTATTTGATATTATATTTTGATCCACTGCGAATGTGAGAATCTGTGTTTTGGTGTTTCTGTTTCTTCTTCTTCCTTTATCTCTTTTCTTCTATTTTCCCTAACTATCTGGAATTTTCTGGATCGGAATTTTTGGGTCGCTACATTATAAAAATGTTTTATACTTAATTTTATGATTATAAAAATGTTAGTTGAGATAAACTGAATAATAAATAATGAATAAATGAGAAAAATAAATTTTGTTTTGAAGGAATTAATAAATTGAATTAAATCAACTTAATGTAATACCTTGAATTAAAAATCAATTGTTGAATATTAACTAATTTAAACTGAAATTTATATGGTTTTAAATTAATTGTTTTAATTTGTATTTCAATCTCTTTTCTTTCTGGTTATTATATTCTCCTACCTCGTTCCTTTTCGGGGACGAAAAGTTTTGAGTGGGGGAGAGTATAACGAATCGTATATTTTAGTAGTTTTATTTATTTAATTAATTGAATTTTCATGATAACTTAAATAATAAAATTTTAAAATAAAAATTTGATATTTGAAATATGTATATTTAAACATATCAAGTGGTAAATTTTCATTAGAAAATATTGAGTTTATTCCCTGTGCAATTTTATTTTAATTCAAATCAGTTATAAATTAATGATAATAAAATGTTTCCCAAATCCGAAAATTTTTATAAAATAAATTTGTAAATCATCTTCTGAGCGAGACATCATATTTCTTTCCCCAAATTTGAACTGCTATTGCTCCGTTTATCTTATTTCTGGCAAAATAACAGCATTTTCGGCACCGAATATCGGCTTTTGACTGGATGTTCGTATCATTGATATCTGTATACAATTTTGATCATCTCGTCGTGTTGATCTTTGCAGTATATTCATTTGCGTATTTCGAGGGTTTGGTACACCACAAAACCAGTAAAACGATTACCGTATCAGTAACCGTTTTCGAACCTTTTGACTTCCATGGCCCTTCATTTGTCTACCAGCAGAAATTAAATAGCCATTCTCCTTTATTACTTGCTGAGTCCAATGTTTGACGTTTGATTTCCCACCGTTTAATTTACCTTTTCAATTTTTAATCGGTCCTTTTTGCCCCTATCCTTCTTTATATCAATTGAGAAAATACAATATTATAAAGCTGTAAGACTTTGCATTCATTTTTTTGGACCCTGTTCTTTTACTTTTTCTTTGCTCTTCTCTCTATAAAACCACACGCCTTCGGCTTCCACCACAGCTCGCACCCAATGCTCCTCCCACCAGCGCCGAGTCTCGCCTCCCCACACGCAGCAAGCTAAGGCACCCTCACCACTATTCCACCCTTGTCCTCCTTTGGTTCTCATTTCATCAGCACGTGACCCAACAAGGTCGGTCACCGTGGCTCCCCTCCCTCCGGCCTCTTCCGCCCATAGTATGCTTGTAACAACCCGCATATTTGTCGATTTTATATTTAAATATTTTATTTAAATATTTTATCGTTAGTCGGATTTTTGTCCGAAAAGCTACTTTTTGCAAACAGCCGAATTAGGACTCGAGACAACCCCCATTGAGTTCAAAATGCCGTTTGCGACCTTTTTGAGTATAAGCTTCGATATTTTTGGATAAAGTTGATTTTTGCTACTTTGTACTTAGGGCTTTGGTTTGGGCTGAGCCACTTATGTATTCAGTCCCAACCCCTTCTCCTCTTCATTACTTCATAATTTCCTTATACACTCAAGCTTTAGCAACAATGGGGGAAGAGAAAAAAAAGAAATAGAAATTCCTAAGCCCTAGTTTCCATTAGCAAATCCATCTTCTAGCTCCAAACTCAAGAGAACCCATTGGTAAGCTTCCTCTTCATCTTCTCCAACTCATTCTCTCTTTGATCTCAGAAAATTCCTAAACCTAATTTGGGAAATATTTCTCTTTTAAGCTTAGAATCAAGCTTCTTGAGTTGAGATTGAAGTATGGTTGATCTTCCTTTGTCTTGAAGCTTCTCCTTCATTGATTTGGGTTCAAAGGTGAGATTTTTATCTCACATCTAAGTCTATGATTATCTTTGATTATTAGGTATGAGTTCCTAATACTTATTCATGTGCATTTGATTTTGGTTTGAATTGATTTGGTGTATATTCTAATTTTTAGTGTTTCGAAATCAAAATCTATGAAAATCCTTTTATGGATGTTTGAACATGTTTTTGGTGACGCATCGAAGAGCCTATTGGGCTGGGTTGCTGATTGGCGTAATCCCTTAGTGCCCGAAGCTTCATCGGTTGCGAACTGGAAGGGTTTCACCTTCCATTTTTAGGCAGAGAAAACTGCCTTAGCTCCAGTCAGTCGACTGGACTTCCAAGTCAGTCGACTGGCTGAAGCTAAAATGCAGTTTGAAGGCTTCATGCAGAGCCTTGGGGCTCTGTTTACTACAGTCAGTCGACTGACCCACTGAGTTCAGTCGACTGACCAGTATCCCGCGGATTTTTGGGGACTGAGTTCAGTCGACTGAACTCAATGAGCCAGTCGACTGACCTGCACCTAGTTGTCTTCTATGCCTACTTGAGCCTATTTTTGCACGGTTTCCAAATTTCATCGATTCATGTTATTTCCCACTTGTTGTTGCTACGACTTTAATGACTCCTATTTTTGGAATTTTTTGGAACACCCATTTTGACGAATTCGGATCGATTTCTTTGGATTTTATTCACGTCTTCGAATGTGAATTTTTATGATTGATTGTTTCTACAATCACTTCTATGATTTGTCACTTTAAAATATAAAGGTTTTCTATACTAGTAGTAAATATCAAAACTCTTTCTTCAAATGATTTCAACACTATTTTATTACAAAGATCGTTTTCTTAAACCGTTTTCCAATCTATTAGTATATACAAACCTTTACCTCACTCGTATGAGAAATCTAATTAAACGACTTAGTAAAACGAGTGGTATGAAATGCTTGCGTTTACTTCGTCGGTTAATTCTTGGACTTGTTCGATTGAATCCCTTGTGACAATTTTCTAGTGAAGACCTACAATTTGTTCGTAAATATTTAAGTTAAGCTAGTGGTTATGGGACATGAAGCTAAGCTCATATATTTACTAGCTTACTGTAATCGACACTTCTCGTTGATCATGACGATTATCTTTTTGATTTAGACTAGCAATGTGCGATGTCTCTTTGTCTATGTGGAGGACTGTTCCTCATTTTATTGAGCTTCGTCTCATTTCTTACATGGGTCGTACCTATTTAGGTGCGTCGATGCTTGTTTACACATGGGTCGTACCTTTTTAGGTGCGTCAATGTTTATTATGCATGGGGTGTACCTTTCTAGGTGCATCGATGTTTGTTTACTTCGTGGAGCAATCGGCTCAATAAGTCGGGACATGGGACGTATCTTTCTAGTTGCGTCGATGTTCGTCTATGCATGGGGCGTATCTTTCTAGGTGCGTCGATGTTCGACTTTGCATGGGGTGTATCTTTCTAGGTGCATCGATGTTTATTTAGGTATGGGATGTATCTTTCTAGGTGCATCGATGTTAATTTGTGCATGGGGCGTATCTTTCTAGGTGCGTCGATGCTAGAGCATGGGGCGTATCTTTCTAGGTGCGTCGATGTTCGATTATACATGGGGCATGTCTTTCTAGGTGCGTCGATGTCCAGTTTGTGGGATTGGCCATCCTTTTTCTTGTGATTTCTAGATTTCGTGTGTTGAATTCTGGAATTTATGTTTCACCAACTTTTGCGATTGGCATTGATATATATGTCATTTA
The DNA here is from genome assembly GCA_030765085.1 of Allium cepa. Taxonomy (NCBI): domain Eukaryota; kingdom Viridiplantae; phylum Streptophyta; class Magnoliopsida; order Asparagales; family Amaryllidaceae; genus Allium; species Allium cepa. The sequence continues at coordinate 837,154,511 of CM060941.1, forward strand.
TTGTGGCTTGGTGAATGAAATTAGGAGAATGACATTCCTTTTTATCTTCGAGAAGATTTTGTGATATTGATAATCTCTCGTTGATTTTCAATTACTTATTTATCACAGCTTGGCATTGTGATTATTATATGTTTATGCCATATCTCTTAATTCTATATCATGTTATATGATATTTATAGCTAGACTGATCCGTTTATTATTTTCTTATTAAATAATACTCGGGTCAGACCGAGATGTTTCAGGTGCTTCTGCTTGACTTCTCCCCAGGGATTCATTACTCTGACTTTTGGCAAACTACTTAGATTAGTAGTTTATTTTGTTGTATACACTTGAGATATAGACTCATAGTTGTATTCTTTTGTATAGCACGTGTTGCTATTCTTTTGTATTATTGTGGATCTTTTTGACCACTACTCTGATATACACTTCCATGTGTTAATTTTATATTCATATCTTCTTCCGCCTTTGTGATATGAATTATCTGTGACTGATTTATGTTATGTTTATTTCTATATTTGTTTCTGAAGATATTATAGCCACTGTGTAGTAGCTTTGAGTTTGTGTCGGTATGTCGGATTTCCCTCTTGATAAAGAAATGTATGTTATACTATCTGACATATCGATGCTCGCGCAAAGAAATTACACGGATGGTCGCTCCTCAACAGCCTTATTCTCCGTGCTAGTTGACAGCATTCACCGTAATGTTCTTGGCTAGCGTGGGTATAGAGGTGGGGCGTCACAGCTTGGTATCAGAGCCAAACTTCGAAACAATATGGAATATTATAACAAGGATCATCGTCCTAAGTCCATCTTTGGAGTTGTGCTTTAGGATTTAATTCGAGTCTTCGTACCGATTCATCCTATTTTCTTTATGATTCCTTGTTTTATCTATCAAGATTGCTTGATATTCATTTGTGAATAACCTTTTTCCTCTTCTTTCTTTCTTTCTTAAAGAAGAGAAATGGTTAGACCTGGCCGTCCCAGCGCCGGTCAATCTAGTGCTACTCCTCAGGATGGAGTATTCATGTCTGCTCAGCAGCTTTTGGATCTCGTGAAGAACGCTCAAGCTGCCGGACCCAATCCAGAGCCTACTCATCCTAGATCCGGTTTTGCACGCTTGTGCAGAGACTACACCGATTTGGGTGGAAGGCCATTCAAGGGATCCGAGAGTGTTATAGAAATTCAAGCTTGGCTTAAATCATGCGATCGCATCTTTTCTCGCATGAACCTTATTGATTTACATCGAGTCCAAGTGGCTTCTAGCATGCTCCAAGAAAGAGCATTAGATTGGTATGAGCTTTTAATTTCTATATTCGTTGAAGCGGATCTCACTTGGGAACAGTTTCGGGAAAGATTCGAATTGAAATTTGTGCCGGAGGCTGAAAAAGTAACTTTGGCCCGGCGTTTTATTGACCTTGTTCAAGGTGAATCTTCTGTGACAGACTATGTCGCATCCTTCGAATCTCTGTCCAAATACGGGGTTGAGTACATTAATACCCCATTGAAGAAAAATCAGAGATTTGTTTATGGCTTGAATAAGAATCTTAAGAAGCCATTACTCCTGAAACTTGAGGTTTCATTTGATCAGCTTATTGATATCGCTCTTCGTCTTGAAGAGGCCGATAGAGAAGGTAATGTTGAAGTTGTGTGTGCCCAACAAAACTTCAACAACAACATGAAGAGGCCTATCAAATTCAAAGGCCCTAATCCCAACAAGAAAGGGAGGCAAGAAACCCCGGTAGCAAAAACACCTACCTCTAGTCGTGGACAATGCTACAATTGTGGTTCCACGAACCACTATGCAAGGGAGTGTCCGAGACCCCTCTTTTGTCGCTATTGCAAAAATTCGGGTCACCATATTACTGCATGTCCCGTACTTCAAAGTAAGAAGGAGGGAGAGCTCAATGTAGTGCAAGCTCCTGGTAACACTTCTAGTGGTCAAGGTAATTCTCATTTAATCCTTGATTACATTTATTTTGTGATCTTCTTATTTGAGTTCTTTTTGATATGGGTTTCATCTCACTATTTTATATCAAAAGAACTTGTCGATTCTTTTTCTTTGAATATTTTGGGCTTGATGACTTCTTTGAGGATTGCGAATCCGGATGGTAGATTTGCAACACTCAATTTGTTTTTTTTATTAATGTCGAAATTATTTTATGAGATTCTTCTTTCCGAGCCGATAATTTTACTTAGGCTTCAGAATTGATTTTTGTAAGGATTGGCTTAATCGTTGTGAAGCTCATATCCTATTTTCGAGAGGACTATTCATCTTTGATATTTTCAATCTGTTAAGCAGATTTCTATTTTTCCTTTATGATTTTGATTCCAACTTGATGGCATCATTTTATTCCTTAAGCCCACTTATAAGGAAAGTGTTATTTCTCTCATTCATGTAGTTTGAAAAATTTTCCGGTATTTTTGAGCTTGTCTTAGGATTATCACCTAAGTAATCTTTGGTGTTGTAACGACCCGTTAAATTAATAATATTAAATGAATTGAATTAATATAAATTCTAATCTAATTGAGAATAAATGTAAAAATTTGGTATAGTAGTTGTAATTTAGTGTAACAATAAAATTTTATGACAATAGATTTGGATAATGTAGATTGTCACAATTTGATTTAAAGTTAAATATAAGAAACTGATATAAGGGTTGAATTAGTGAATATCAATAAAAAGATTAAGTAGAATGGAATTCATTTAATATAAAATAAATAGTGGAAGACTTACATTGGATTGTAAAATGGATAGTAACTAAATAAAAGGTGACCGCTGAATAAATCAATGCAATAAGTGTTGATAAGGAAATTTAATGAATGTTGTTAATAATAAATGGACTTAAGATAGTAATAAAATTTGTTTTGCCTATGTAAATTTTATGTATTGATAAGCCATAATTAAATTTGAAATTTGGTAGTAAATAGGGAATAAGTTGACTAAGGCAATTAGTAATTAAATAAATGAATGCATAGTAAGTAAGTGGAAATGTATGCATAAAAATATTTTCATATATGGGATAATTACAAAAGTTTACCCATTTATCTAATGTATATAATTGAATCTAAATTTAGGGCAACATTTTGTTATTGATGGTATAAGTGAATTTGAATAAAAGGGTAAAAATTATGTAGATTTAACATGTATTGAGTATATAGCTAAGAAGGGCATTCGATGTAAATGAATCTAAATTAATGTGTCTAGTCAATAAAGGAGAACTTTAAGGGAATAAATATAAATAAATGTATTTGGGGAATGGAGTCCTTTTATATGATGAATAATATAACGTTGTTATTAAGAATGAACGTTACTTTAGTAATTATTAATATGGTAACGGAAGAGTGTATAAATTTTATAGTAACGTAAAAACGTATTGTAAGATAATAATTAAGTGTAGACTTATGAAATATATTTATGACAACAAATTTTGTAAGTTATTTATTCTATTAGTTGTTAAGTTTTATTTATGTGTAAGTTAACAATATTACAATTCAATTGAATACAGTAATTTATGCAAACAAAAGATGAACATTTGGAAGTATTACTGTAGTGATATATATAAGAAACGGTAACTTTGTAGTTGGGGAATAATTGATTTATTTGTGAGTTGTAATCAAATAGAGTCAAATTTATTAGAATTTATTGCAATTTAGGGGATTAATTGCAGTAACCTTTGAAGATTTATTCACTAAAATAATTGACGATGGAAATTATATGTAAATTTGCTTTTAGTTAATTTAAAATATCCAGAGGGCTAGAAATGACACAAATCTACTAGTTTAGAAATTTACAATAAAAAGTGGTAAGTAATTTTTCTAAATATTTAGATAGTAGGAAGATGTAGATTTAGATGGAATTTATTATTTAACTATTTCATAAGTTAAGATCTAAGTTTAGAATTGAGATTTTTAATGTATAGATATTGAGCCAATGTTAGTTTCATTAAATTGACATCAATAACTTTGAATAATAGAAAGAAAGTGAATTTAATAAATTAATCAAACGTATAATGTTGAATTTATTAAAAATTGGAATTTAACCTTTAAGTAAGGATTAACATCTAAATTGATGAATAGAACAACTACGGATTGACACTTGAATTGTTTAGAATTGGAGTAAATAATTAAGAAAATTTAAAGGGAGAAAATTTGGTCAATTTTTGAATTTAGATGTAAAAATTGGATTTTTATAATTTATTTAATTTATTTAATGAATATTAAAAATAGCCATTTTGGCCACGGACTCGGATTTCGACGAAACCAGTTTCATCGGATCCGTGTCGGTGAATTATTATAGGGTTTCAAGTTTCGTATCGATCGGACTTGTCGTTTGATCGTACGGGCGTGAAACGCCTTGAAATCAATTTTAATAAAATCAATTTGAAATCAATTTGGAAATTTTGTTTTCAGCATAACTTCTTCATAAGATCAAATTTGGACGTGAAACTTTTTCCATCGCGTTCAGAATATCTTAAAATACCTTTTTGGATATATAGATTTACGAAATTTCGTTCCGGAGACATAGCGGGCTTTTTGGGCCATAGTTTGTTCTGCACGTTCATTCTACGGTCTATCTACGCTACCTCTAACCCTCTATATAAACCCAGCTATTCAGCCCTAGCCTCCGCCTAATTTAATTTATCTGCGCGTATTTCTTCAAGCTTCTCTTCTTCTTCAATGGGGGCTAACCCTAGATCCAGTCAGTTCAAAAACAAAATGAAAATTCAAAATCTCCAGAAAAATTCCACAAAAATATATGTCAATGTTCTCGAAAAACGTAATCTCATGGTGAAATTCGTTTTTCAAATGGAGTTATCGTTTACCCAGAATAAATTCAAAACAGTCCCAACTGTTCATCATCGCCGTAACAAACTTCGTCTGATCGTCGAATGGTTTCTGGGTATTGAAGAGAGGACGATGGGGATCGCATCTGGGTGGTTTTTGCATCGAGTTAACGGTTGGATCGTGTGATTTAATTCGTTAGGGTTTCGTCATTTGGGTGGCGGCTGCCTCGGTTTTCGCGCAGATGAAAGGGGTTTCGTCCTCGTGGAGTGACTAGGGGGACGGCGGAGTTGACTGGAGGCTGTGGCGGCCTGCAGAACGTGGTCAACGGGGAGGTGATGGCGTGCGTTTTGTGGTTGGTTCGTGCGATAGGGGTAGGTTTTCTGTAGGCACGCGGTCTCTGTTTGGAGGGAGAAGCCGGTGGTGACGTGGCCCAAAGGAATTGTGGGCAAGTATATTGTTTTGTTTTATAATTTAATTTCGATTTCAAATATAATTTTTGCTATAACTTTCTCGTACGACATCCGATTCACGCGAAATTTCTTTTGTTAGGATCGTAATTTAATTCCGGATCTGTTGACGCTAGTTTGGACGAATTCTGAGACTGTCGAATTTTTGAGTTTAAATTGAATTTAAATTCGATTTAAATTCCAAAGGTGAGTGTTTAAACCCACTCACAACTACTAGAAGCTTTTATGTTTGTTAAATTAATTTTAGAAATGAATAGAAATTTATTTATGAGTATTTGGCATGTTTATTTCACTCATATTTGTTGAATTGCTTTTATTAAATTTAACTGTTAATTTAATTTATTTATTGCGTATTAATTGATAGTTAGAATTTATTTGTTTGCCTATAAACTGCTAGTTAACAGTTATATAGATTATTACCGAATATAAACTGTTAGATTAATAGTTGTTAAATTTAATCTAAATAAAATTGCCAGTTATTACCTGTTATATATTATCAAATATAAATTGTTATTGATTGATATTGCTTGATGATTGTGATTGGATGATGGGTGATGTTGATGGATGTTTTATTGTATTTCATAAAATTGCAAATTATCATGCATATTTCCTTTCATTCGGGATTGTGGTTTGAAATGATATACCACCGCAAAATTTTATATCTTTTAAATTGCGGATTGAAATGATAAATATCCGTATCACTTGACCATAGGATAGAAAATTATATACAGGCACCGCGGTCTATATATAACTATTTTAATGTGATTTCTATGGTTTGGATGGAATACGGTTTATAATAATCTTAAATTTTATATTGTATAAATATTTTTCTTCCATATATATATACATATGAAGTTGAAAATTTTGAAATTAAAAGGTGTATAAAAATCTTTATTAAAAATGGAAGAAAATTAAGAAAATGGAGTTTAATAATTTATATCATATGTTTAAATGTTAAGTTTGGAAATTTTAAGATATGATATTTATAATTGGATTTTTCCCAAGATAAATTGAAATGAATATTCTAGTATAATTTGAATTAGGAAAAAATATATATTTTATTACTAGAAATTGGAGTTTTATTTATTTATGGATTTTATGTGAATATTCAAGACTAATTAATAGAACATTCGATTTGTTGAAAGAATAAAATCCAACTTTAGTTTGAAATATTAATACTCCAAATGGATATACGTATATATATAAATTGAAGTGGTTTTGGAACTTGAGAGAGATAATACAAATTTTGGGTTAGACTTTAATAAAGAAATGTATTTGTAAAGCCATGAGAACTATTTTCTTTACAAAGTAACATTTAAGTTAAACCTTTTATTTTATATACCGTTGAATATCCAAACCATTCAAGTTTTAGAAGTTATGGTTTTAAAAGTATGAATTCCGAAATATTATGTTTTGAAAGTATAATTCAAATGTTTGGTTTCCAGATATTTTAAATTTTAAACCAGTATGATTTTGGAAAAGGATTATATTTGAGATAAAATGATATCATATTATTTTGGGTTTTAATTTGATATCGTATGGGAAATTTTATTCTGGTTTTAAAGTATAAACTATTTTTAAATGACCGCGGTGTTATAATAACGATGGGTTGGCAAAGAGACCGGGATCGGATATGGACATACTCTCTGTCGATACCGAAAACCACTTTGACTAACCGTGTACGCGGTGGAGATTCCAGAATGAAGTAGGTGGTGGCGACGTTTCCTGTAAGGTAAATACGTGGACCCGACTCCCGTGAGTTGGCATAAGGTGGCTAAAACAGGAGCGATTCTCAGGCCAATGAGGTCATTCCTCTGATCGGACCCTCCTCTTCGATATTATACTTTGATTTTGGATTGATTCAGTGGCCACTTCTATATTTTGATTTTGGGGAGTTAGTCCGAGGTGGGCGGTAACTGCGGCTACGCGTTTCCACCGGCCTGGATAGCAATTGGTATATCTACCCTGGCATTGCCTAAATGTGCCATGTCACCTACCATACCGAGCCTTTACTACGAGTTTCTATTTGTGTCGTACCTATGGAGTATCCTCTGGTAGCTTACCGATCAGGAGGTATTACGGTACTGTATAGACTATTGGCATTATTTGTGTTAAGGGCTATATGGGTAACCCCTTAACGCTATTAAAAAGTAAGTTTATTTTATAAATAGACACTATTATAATAGCGCAATATACTACATAGTAAATAGTTTAATGGATCCTTAGGAGATGTAAATCCCGAACATCTCTTGAGTTACTGTACTCATATTTATTTCTGTTAATTTAACTCACATAAGATCTTTTAGTCTGACTCGAGTGTTTTTGTCTTTTCAAATTCGCTCGGGTCAGTCCGAGCGTTTCAGGATCGAAGACTTTAGCTTTGAAGGACGAAGACGAAGGAGTCGTATTATTATTATCTATAGTATTGCACCACACTCATACTGTTCCGCTGCATTGATTGTATTGGTATGTGTAACTCTGATATTTATTGTATAAAGCAAATCAAGTGTTTGTAAACTGTTTTGAACTGTATATTTATTATTATATTTTATCCTTCCGCTGTGAGATTCTGTTTTGTTTTTATTTCTTCTCTGTTTTTCTTATTTACCCCATAACAATCCGCCCTTGCGTATGCTTTGAATTGGCACGTGTGTCGGTTTAAAGTGTGCGAAAAGGCTGGATGTTACAGTTGGTATCAGAGCTTTGGTTTAGCGATAAACTTTGGCTTTGTGGGATTGACTCTTTGTTAATAGGGTAGTAATATCCTATGGGAGTCACTGAGTGTATATATATGAGAGAGCGTACTTGTTAGTATTAATAAAAGATTTTGATATTGTGTTAATCTCTTCCGATTTGTATTTATAAATTCTAGTTGATGCATGGGACGCTATGTCATCAATAGGGATTTCTGAACACTTAATAGGACAGACCGACATAATATTTGTTTTTAATATAGGTGAATGAAATAATTTTTCCTATTATATTTTCTATATATAAAAAATATTTTTATAAAGATATATATATATATATATATATATTTGGTTGCTATAGATTGGGTGTTAGGAAATAAAAATATTTATAACAATTGAAGCTAAGTTGAAATTATAATAAATCAAATTGGAGATTTTAGAACTTAAGTCCGGGATTTTGAAAATCTGTTTTCAATGGATTTATGGGATATAGGGATTTGGTTTATAAGTATTTTCTTATATAAATATTTAGTATAATTCGGAAAAATTATTTTAAAGAAGATTTTGGAGAATATAAATTTTGTACTTTCCTCTCTGTCGCTAGAAAATAATTTCGGTGATGGCGGCCGCATCATCGACTTTCATTTTCGAGTTTCGTAGGGGAAAGGCCACTGTAGTAAACTCTACTGCAGATTTGTTTTGAAATTATTTAAAATTTTAATTGTTTAAAGGTAATTAGAGATATAAAAGTTGTAAGAAACTAATTATCTATTATTTCAAAATAAATTGAAATTTGACCCGGAATTTAATTCTAAAATTTTCCATTAATTAATTGTTAAATTTTAGTGGAATAAAAAAAGTAAGTAATAAATGGATTGAAAACCTCTAATAAGTAAGAGAATTAATGCTAAGTATAAAGGAAGTTAAAAATTTAAAATTAAATAATGGTAAAGATTTATTGGAAAATCAATGAATTAAAAGAATTGAGATTAAACTAGTATAAGTTCAATTGCATTTCTCTTTAAACATATATAACTTACCAAATATGAAAGGTTGAAATGTTAAATAAGAAATTGGAATAGAATATTATACAAGTAGAGATTTTGGAAATAATGAAGTATTCAATAGCTTGCTATTTAAAAATAAGAATTTAGTGGTATAAACTTAAGCAAAAATTGAAATTTTACCATAATTAAAGGTAAGCACTATAAATAGGTTTTGAAACTTAAGAAAATAAAGAAAGATTTTGGTGTAGAGTTATTATCTTAAGTATGATTTAAATACTATTAGTATAATATAATAAAAAGTATGTAATATAAACAAATGCCTGTAAACCCTAGGTAATAAATTAATAAAATCCTTTATTTATAAGAATGGAAGTTTAAGGTTAATAATTTAAGTGTAATTAGAGGGTTACTGTAATTAAATATAATAGAAAGTGGGTAATTAAATTGTTACTACTATTAAATATAATGGAAACTTCCACATTAAATAAATAAATGAGATTAAAGGTAAGTTGAAATTGTAGGTTATAAAACAAATATATATTAATTAAAGGAATGAAAAGAAACTTGTAAATTTTCACTTACATTATTAAAATATATATAACTTACCATAAAATAAAAGTTGCAATTGCTAGTAAGAAAGTGTAAAGGGAAATCTTACAAGTGAAGCTTGAGGTAATTAAAGTATTCAATTAATTGCTGTTAAAACTTAAGCTAAATCGGAAATTTTACTATATAAGAAAGGTAAGTAGAATAAATGGGTGATATAAACTTTAGTCAATAAATTGGAACACAAATATGATAATTTTGTAATAAATGAAAATGAAAATTGTAAGAAGTAAAGGGATCACTCCATAAATGAAAGAAAGAAAATCAAACCACTGAAGCATGAAAAAAATGTATGATAAGTAATTTGGTTGTTGGGTTGAATTGTTATTGTTTGATTTATGTTGTTGGGTAAGGAATTTGAATTTGTCGGATGAATAAATAATCTATCTATGTTCCATCTAAGACTGTTGAGAAAAGGATGCACTTGATAGTTAATTCCATTTTATACAAATTTCAAGTTTTGAACCCAAACAACTATTTGTTTGATGGATTAATGGTTGCTTTGTTTTATGTATGTATGCTGTTTGTAAAATTGATGGTTGTTGTATTGTTTGGTTGATTAATGATTGAATCCACTTGAATAATTCACTTTAATATAAATATTTAACCCTTTAGATTATATAAGTGAATACAGGTGATGGAAGCAACTGCTACTGCTTTTGGTTCCATAATAATAAGCGTATATTGCCCGACAAATAGGTACGTTTTCGGATTACGTTTAAAGCGCTATTTTTCCCGTGTTGGGATATAATATTTTGATAATATATGTAATATATTTGTATATTTTGATAGTATATTTTCTCCCGAGCTTCATCGTACAAAGGAGACTCTGCCAAAAAATTTCGTAAATTTTGGACTCAGAATTTTGTTGAATATTTTCCAAACTTTAATGATTTAAGTATAAAAGGTTGTAATGATTATAAACGGGTATATTTCATTAAAGGAAATTAATCCAGTAAATTATTGTTTATAAGTTAATATTTGAAATAAGATGTACTGTTTATTCTTCCTTCTCCCTTCTTTTTCCTTTTCGGGGACGAAAAGTTTTGAGTGGGGGAGATTGTAACGACCCGTTAAATTAATAATATTAAATGAATTGAATTAATATAAATTCTAATCTAATTGAGAATAAACGTAGAAATTTGGTATAGTAGTTGTAATTTAGTGTAACAATAAAATTTTATGACAATAGATTTGGATAATGTAGATTGTCACAATTTGATTTAAAGTTAAATATAAGAAACTGATATAAGGGTTGAATTAGTGAATATCAATAAAAAGATTAAGTAGAATAGAATTCATTTAATATAAAATAAATAGTGGAAGACTTACATTGGATTGTAAAATGGATAGTAACTAAATAAAAGGTGACCGCTGAATAAATCAATGCAATAAGTGTTGATAAGGAAATTTAATGAATGTTGTTAATAATAGATGGACTTAAGATAGTGTAACGACCCGGAATTTTGGACAATATAAATTTAATAATCTGTGTTTAAATTTATATTGAATTGATAATTTTGATTAATAAATTTGATATTTATTTAATAATCTTCTTTATTTAATTATTTAATTTGTGAAATTATTTTAATGAGTAAATAAATCTGTTTTCTATTTAATAATGTATATGTATTTATATATATATTTTAAATAGATAAGTTGTTTTAGTTAAATTAGTATAGTATAATTTTAATATGTTTTGAAAATAGAAATGGTGATTTATTTTTAATTTAAGCTTTTCAAAAATATTTAATTAAATACTATATGATTTTAAAATATGAGATAAATGTTCTTAACTAGTTTAAAATTCATTTTTAATTCAAGTTGTATATTAAAATATGTTATAAACTCTTTTATAAATTTGTTTTAAAGGTTTCTTTTCAAATGATAAACTTGTATATCATTTTATTTATAATAATAATGCTTTGCTTTTTCTTTAGAGAATTATTTAATACATAATTTTGCATAAGAATTCATTAACTAGGCTTAATACTTATTTAACTCTAATTAAACATTAACTTAATTCATAAAGACATGTGTACATATATTAAGACTTAAACTAACATGTGTAGACTAATTTCTATTTAAAATGACATGTGTCAATTCTATTTTCTTTTTCTTTTATTTCATTTTCTGAAAATCTACATTCATACTAATTAGCTTCTTCATTCATTTGCATTATTTTTCCTCATTCCTTTGCATCTGCAAATTCAAATTTGAAGCCTGCATGTAAAGAACTTGAAAGCATGTATAATCAAAGACTTAAAAGCAAGCATCATTTTTAAAGGCAAGGATCTGCATTCTTCAAAATACATTCAAGCCTGCATGCATTAAACTTCAACTCTGGAACAAGAAGTAGAAGCTTGCATGTTTTAAAAAAGCATTATTCAAGATTTTAAAAGCATTAGAAGCCTGCATGCATTAAACTTCAAATCTGGAGGTGCTCTGCATATTGAATAGGCTCTGCATTTTGCATACAGGTGAGTAACTCATTTTTTTTAAAAAAAACTGTTTAATAGGTAAGTTGTGCATGTTTATAAATTGCAAATGAACATATATGAATTGCCATGAGTAAATTACTTGCAAGCAGGTGGCTGTAAACAATATGATAATTGGGCATGTGTGATTTTCAAAATTTCAAGCTTACGTTTGATTTCTGAATTTCTTCCTTTGACTTGTTGTTGATTAGTATTTAAATTATTGAACAAATCATGTTTGATTTAGAATAGTGTAAGTTCAAATTTTATATGAACTGCATGTGATTGTCTGTAGCTGGAAAATCAAGTACACAAACCAATTTGTTTAAAGAAAATTCAAATGTTAAAATTCATGTTTCAAGTTTATAAATAGAATTATTAAGTGAATTCAAGAACTTTTAAAACAAAAATTTCAAATTTACAGTGTTAAAATAATATGCAGTTCCAAACTGTATTTTTCACTTTGGCCAAAATAAATTGAAGCTTGCAATTGATCTGAGTGAATTTGCTTCTGGAGATAGTTTATCTATCATAGATTATAGGAAAAATGTCAAATTGGATTACAAATAAAATTTGGTGAAGAGATTGGGAAATGACAGTATATAACCTAGTTTCACCTGGGTTAATATGTTGGGGTGTTGTGGCTTCAAGGGTGCATCGAGTTCTAAGATGTTTTGGGAATTCGTAGATGGTGTAGTGGTGAAGCTTTTGCCGGAGTATGGTGTGTAATGGTGATCAGAGGTGGAAGAGATGGGTGTTGCCAGGTTAGACATTGAGGGGGAGGGGAGGATTTCCAGGTTTGGGCTTTAAAAACTTGAATTTAATTCAAGTTGAAATCTAGATATTGGGTTGTTCAGGTGAGTTGTGGGTTTACTGACCGGAGAGAAGATGGCCAGAGGTGATGGACAGAGATGGTCTGAGGTGGTTCAGGTGGTGCACAAGGGAAATGTGCATGTTGTGAAAAACTGTGTGTTATAGGGTTTTGTCTCGAGTCAATTTAGTGGGGACTCGAAGCAAGGAGGCTTTTAACTCGAAGCAAGATCACTAATGGCTCGAAGTAATTTATAAAAGTGCTCGGGAACCATTTTGTTTCAGATTTTTATAAAAACAGAAGCTTGTCTGTTTCAACAATTTTAAAAATCAAGTTTAAAATTAAATCTAGAAATGGAACTTAGATTTAAAACTTGAATCTAAGATGAATTCAAATAGTTTGAATTCTAATTTTGAAATGGTGTGAGTTAAGGAATTCAAGTTTAAAAAAAAAAAGAAAAGAAAGAAACTGGAAACTGTTTTTTTCAGTTTTATAAATTGTGAAGTAAATGCAAACTAAATTTTAACTTAGGATTTCAAACTGAATTTGAATAGGAATTCAGATAAGTTTCAATTCTGGTTTTTGAAATAATTTAAATTCAAAAAGAAAGATTTTCAATGTTTGGTTTTTAAACAAAACAGAGAACAGTTTTCTGTTTTTAAGAAAGTATAGGAAAGTTTAAATTTGCAGGTGAAGATTTAAACTGATTTGAAATCTGAAATTTGAATGTGAATTCAAATTTAGTTTTCTGAGATTTGAAATCATTTATGTTTTAAATTTAAATTTGGAAATCAAACTCTCAAGTGTAAATGAATATGTGATTGGAAGGTTAAATATTTTAATTAGAAATTCAAAATGAATTCAAATCTGATTTTTTTAAATCTGGATTTAAATTTTTAAACTTCAGTTTAAAATAAAGATTTGAATTTAAATTGTTTTCAAATGATTTACATTTGAATTGAAGGTGTAAATTGTAGAAAGTGTTTTAAAGAATTAAAACTAAATGAAAATGGAAGTTATATTTCAATTTTGAAATTTTAAAGTAATTTTTAAAATTGATTTGAATTTGATTTGAATTGAAATTTAAATTCTTTTCAACTTATTAATTAAGTATATGTTTCTTGTAAACATATAAGATTAAGTTGTATTGTTTAAAATCTTATTTTAGATAAATTGAGTTTTGAAATTTAAAAGAATGTTAATTGGAATTTAAAGTAAAAATTTAAAAGCATTTTGTTTTTAAATGCATAATTTAAATAATAAATGTTTTATCTAAAGGATAAATAAATGTTTAATGATTGGATTCATTAATTATGAAGGTAATTAAGATGAATATTAATTATTTAATTAATTAATAAGGTGGAAGTTTAATTAAATAATTAATGATTTTTAATTTAATTTGATATTAATTAATTAAGTTTAATTAATCTATAATTAAGGATGATTAATTAAATTTTAATTTATGATTAAGATTTATTTAATCAAGTGATTAGTGATAATTAAGATTTTAATTAACACCTAGTTAATTAATAATTAGGATTAATTAAATAGTAATTAAATATTAATTACTTAATAACTAATGATGATTAATATAGTTAATTCTTAATTAAGTAATTAAGAAATGTTAATGTAGGTCATTAACTTAAGATATTAACAATTAATTAATGTGATTAATTTTGATAATTAATTAGATTAATTAAATAATAATCAATTGTTTAGGTTTAATTACTTATGAAAGTAATTAGTGAATTAATTACTTAATGTAATTAATTAAGGTTAATGTGATTTGTTTAGATTAATTAATTAAGTTTAATTGATTTAAACATTTATGGATTGTTTGATAATTACTTATGTAATTAATGAAATTTGTAATTACTTAAAGAAGTAATTAATTAATAATTACAGGATGTAGTTAAAGATATTTGATATAGAAGTAATTTGAATTTAAATTACTTTGAAATTAATCAAGGAAATTAATTTAGATAATTAATTAAGAATAATTAATTATTGAGTTGAGTAATTAATGTAGTTAATTACAGATTGATTATTAATCAAGGGTGATTAATATATATGTAGGGATTGGTTTTAGATTAATTACTAATGTAATTAATTAAGTAATTAACTTGTGTAATCAACTTATAAACTAATTACTTATTGTAATTAGAGATAGTTAATCAATAATGATTAATTGAATGATTATTTATAAATTGATTTGAAATCAATGGATGGTTAAGTTAAGTAGAATTAATGATGAAGAAATTAATTTAATTCATTTTAAATTAATTAGAGATTGAGTAATTAATTTAATTCACTTTAAATTAATTATTGAAGGTGTGATCATTAGGTTATTTGCTTATGTTTGATGAATGATATTAGTTGCCTGGTATGGTTTGTAATCTCAATTATGAGATGAGTAGTGTATGTGATATGGATGCATTGGTTGCTCTTGGATGATAATATAGATTATCTGATTTGATATGATTATCTGTTGATAATGATAAGGTTGATTATCTGTTGTGTTGTGAATTATCTATCTGTGTATATTTAGATAATGAATTGAATTGTTTTAAACTTAAAACAACTTGGACTAAAAAGACACGCTTTGGTTTTCGATGAGACCGGGATCGGGTTTCCATATTTGGACATCCGAAAACCACATCGATTCCAAATAACGTTAGGTCGTTAATCCAAGTGGAGCGAGTGAAGACTCGAGGTGTAAGGGCTATACGTCAGTATAACTCTGTGGGTGATTCCGTAATGAGTTTGACGGAATAGGTCTTATAGATTCGAGATGGTGAATCAGAGTGCAAGGGTTATTGTCGTTAACTCTGAGGGTGATTCCAAAATGAGTGTAACGAGATAATGCCTTCGGTTTCGTTCGAACCCGGAACGAACTTGTATGGATTGAATGCTTTCAGAACATCGTCAGGTGGACGATGAGCATTCTAAGTGTTGTGTCCTATAAAGGTAATCGTAACCTCAAGCCTCATCAACCGGGAATGGCTAAAACAGGGGAGGTGCAGCAAAGCTTCGTGGGTAGCCCCCACTTGAGAGTAAGATTTACCCCTGTCTAGAGGTCCCTTTATATTTCGGCTGTGTGGGACGGTTGATCATGACAACCGTCGGGGTTGTCTTATTTGGAACTGTTCAGTAAGGAACGGGTCCGGCTTTGTGTTGCAGGGGAGTTAGGGTGGCTCCTCGGTACGGTGATCTAGGCCACGTACTGTGACGGGCGGTACCCCAGTAGCCCTGCCATTGTATGGAATCCAAAATCCAATAAGTGCCAACGGTTTTGATTGTATTACCCACTTTTGTGGCTAGTAGCTGGAATTTAATAGATGTAACAATTTCGGCTATTTCTTATTTACTTGAAAACCCTAGACACTATTATAATATCATCAGATTTCCTATCAAATGTTTTGGTTAGCGTAAGGTAAAAACTTTTCCATGTTTATGTGTGGGAAGTCTTACGTGATACCTTTTCTTTCAAAGGTTTTTCAAAGTTAAACAACTTTAACCTGTTACTCACACCAGACCCATGTCTGACCCGGAGTTATTTCTGTTTTTCTTTAACTCTTGGGTACTCAAATTTTTATGAGTAGTCAAGAGAATTCAGGTTAGGATTCAGGATTAGCTTTGACGAATTGTGGAGGAGCATATGGAGCAGGAGGCTTCTGCGTATAGTTATATAATTCCGCTGTGTTTGGTATCTCTGAGTGTTGTGTTTGATTTGAGTTGTATAACTAGACAGGTGTCTATAACTGTCTAGTATGTGTTGTATATGTCTGTGTAACTCTGATAATTGATGTATACTATGTAATACTTTGTTATTAATATAATTTATTCGTTTCCGCTGTTGAGATTCTTGTGTTGTTTCTTTCTTCTCTTCTTTCTTTTCTTCTTCTATCCCTTTCTTTCTTAATTCATGACGCGATTTTCTGGGAGTGAAAGTCGGGTCGTGACATTTTGGTATCAGAGCTGTAGGTTGAGTGAATACCTAGGCTCTGAAGTGTATTTTTCTTTAGGGAGCATTAGGTTGAGTGAATACCTAGGCTCTGGAATGGTGTCTATCTTGAGAAAGCGTATTTGTAATTTTATATGTATATATATATATATATTTATTGGTTCTACCTATTTGTTGGATTACCTGTTCGGGTTTTTTTCCAATGTAAGTTATAAAGGTAGATGAGGTAGAAGTGTGTGTAACACGACTACCATTGGTTGAAGTTTGATGGATGAGGTTGGAAGTGTATTTGTCGAGACTGTAGATCTAATACCGTCTCGAGTGAGTTCTGTAGTGATGAAAGACTTCATCGATCTCTGGAGGTAACCTGTTAAGGTTTGGAGTTCATCTTTGAAGTGCAGAATTGAGTTTTGATCTGTCGGTTGGACAGAAGCAAGCAAGTGATGATATCTTGATATCTTAGGAAATAGTAGCTGCGTGATGAGATGCAGTGACTATGGATATTTCCGAAGATGTTTCTTTGGAACAAGAATAAGAAGTGAGTCTGCCGGTGTTGTGGCTGAGTTTAGCAGAGTATTCTGAGTTGGTAGGAAGTCTTTTGGCTGAGTAGTTTTTCTGAAGTGGAGTGCAGAAGCAGCAGGGTGGATCTTTTCTCTGGAAGGTTGGCTATGTCAGCATAAGCTGTTCTGTTTGGTTGAGAGAGAGCAGTTTCTTGGATTAGGCTGAGTTGATCGCAAAAGTGACTTGCGATAGTATGTTTTCTTGTGTTTGGTGGAGATTGTCTGGATGACTTCTGGAAGTCAGAGTTTGTCTGCGTCTGGAGATCGAGTTTTCTTTCCAGGATTGGAACTGGTGGTTCAGTTAGTAGGTGGATGGTTCCTTGAGACAAAGGTTGGTGAAGCAACTCAGGTTTGGGAAGAACATCTGAGTTTTTCTTATGGATATGTGGAACCATATTTCTGTGCTGGGTTGTTTAGTCTGTGCTTGTGCTTTTCGTCAGCATTTTCTTCTGTTTCGGATCAGAGTTGTGCAGCGGAAGCAGTTTGGAATGTTTCTTTTCCGGATAAGGAGAAGTTTGTTCTTTCTTCTGTTATTGAGAAGCAGAGTGTTTGTTCTTGGTTTTTGAGTGATCTTGAGGAGATCATTGGATTGTTTTGCTTCGGTCTGTTTCTTTTGGAATCAGCAAGAGTTGAGACTGATCAGGATGGATGTTGGTAACCCAGGATCGTCCGAAGAATTTTTATGGATAAGAGACAGATAAATTTGGATTCTGGAATTGGAGATTTGATTTTGGTTAAGTTTTTCTCCAAGGAGCTATAAGTTTGGGAAGCTAGCTCCGAAGTGTTTTGGTTTCTTCTGTGATTGGTAAGATCAGTGTTTGGTTTTCTGGAGTTGAATTGCCAGTTTGGATAACTGGGATTCAAGGTGTTTCACGTATCTCTGAGGGAGTATGTGTTTGATATTTCTGGTTGTAGAACCAGCAGTTTAGGTTGGTTTGTTTGTTGAGTCAGACTCGTTTGTAGTCTGATATTCTGTATAGAATTGTTGCTAGGAGCTCTATAGCATAGTAGTATTGATTGATTGTATTCTATAAAGCGAGTATCCCGATATATATATATACCGGGGAAACTCGTGAGATTTTATCCAAAATTCTTTTGGATAAATAGATCTGTTCTGATTGTGTGAATTGGTTGCTTTGGTTGTTGGCATATGATTAACATATGCTGTGTTTTAAAATAAAATCTGTAAATAGATTATTAAATTGCCTTTGTTTTAAATTTCGGGGACGAAATTCTTTTAAGGGGGAAGGATTGTAACGACCCGGAATTTTGGACAATATAAATTTAATAATCTGTGTTTAAATTTATATTGAATTGATAATTTTGATTAATAAATTTGATATTTATTTAATAATCTTCTTTATTTAATTATTTAATTTGTGAAATTATTTTAATGAGTAAATAAATCTGTTTTCTATTTAATAATGTATATGTATTTATATATATATTTTAAATAGATAAGTTGTTTTAGTTAAATTAGTATAGTATAATTTTAATATGTTTTGAAAATAGAAATGGTGATTTATTTTTAATTTAAGCTTTTCAAAAATATTTAATTAAATACTATATGATTTTAAAATATGAGATAAATGTTCTTAACTAGTTTAAAATTCATTTTTAATTCAAGTTGTATATTAAAATATGTTATAAACTCTTTTATAAATTTGTTTTAAAGGTTTCTTTTCAAATGATAAACTTGTATATCATTTTATTTATAATAATAATGCTTTGCTTTTTCTTTAGAGAATTATTTAATACATAATTTTGCATAAGAATTCATTAACTAGGCTTAATACTTATTTAACTCTAATTAAACATTAACTTAATTCATAAAGACATGTGTACATATATTAAGACTTAAACTAACATGTGTAGACTAATTTCTATTTAAAATGACATGTGTCAATTCTATTTTCTTTTTCTTTTATTTCATTTTCTGAAAATCTACATTCATACTAATTAGCTTCTTCATTCATTTGCATTATTTTTCCTCATTCCTTTGCATCTGCAAATTCAAATTTGAAGCCTGCATGTAAAGAACTTGAAAGCATGTATAATCAAAGACTTAAAAGCAAGCATCATTTTTAAAGGCAAGGATCTGCATTCTTCAAAATACATTCAAGCCTGCATGCATTAAACTTCAACTCTGGAACAAGAAGTAGAAGCTTGCATGTTTTAAAAAAGCATTATTCAAGATTTTAAAAGCATTAGAAGCCTGCATGCATTAAACTTCAAATCTGGAGGTGCTCTGCATATTGAATAGGCTCTGCATTTTGCATACAGGTGAGTAACTCATTTTTTTTTTAAAAAAACTGTTTAATAGGTAAGTTGTGCATGTTTATAAATTGCAAATGAACATATATGAATTGCCATGAGTAAATTACTTGCAAGCAGGTGGCTGTAAACAATATGATAATTGGGCATGTGTGATTTTCAAAATTTCAAGCTTACGTTTGATTTCTGAATTTCTTCCTTTGACTTGTTGTTGATTAGTATTTAAATTATTGAACAAATCATGTTTGATTTAGAATAGTGTAAGTTCAAATTTTATATGAACTGCATGTGATTGTCTGTAGCTGGAAAATCAAGTACACAAACCAATTTGTTTAAAGAAAATTCAAATGTTAAAATTCATGTTTCAAGTTTATAAATAGAATTATTAAGTGAATTCAAGAACTTTTAAAACAAAAATTTCAAATTTACAGTGTTAAAATAATATGCAGTTCCAAACTGTATTTTTCACTTTGGCCAAAATAAATTGAAGCTTGCAATTGATCTGAGTGAATTTGCTTCTGGAGATAGTTTATCTATCATAGATTATAGGAAAAATGTCAAATTGGATTACAAATAAAATTTGGTGAAGAGATTGGGAAATGACAGTATATAACCTAGTTTCACCTGGGTTAATATGTTGGGGTGTTGTGGCTTCAAGGGTGCATCGAGTTCTAAGATGTTTTGGGAATTCGTAGATGGTGTAGTGGTGAAGCTTTTGCCGGAGTATGGTGTGTAATGGTGATCAGAGGTGGAAGAGATGGGTGTTGCCAGGTTAGACATTGAGGGGGAGGGGAGGATTTCCAGGTTTGGGCTTTAAAAACTTGAATTTAATTCAAGTTGAAATCTAGATATTGGGTTGTTCAGGTGAGTTGTGGGTTTACTGACCGGAGAGAAGATGGCCAGAGGTGATGGACAGAGATGGTCTGAGGTGGTTCAGGTGGTGCACAAGGGAAATGTGCATGTTGTGAAAAACTGTGTGTTACAGGGTTTTGTCTCGAGTCAATTTAGTGGGGACTCGAAGCAAGGAGGCTTTTAACTCGAAGCAAGATCACTAATGGCTCGAAGTAATTTATAAAAGTGCTCGGGAACCATTTTGTTTCAGATTTTTATAAAAACAGAAGCTTGTCTGTTTCAACAATTTTAAAAATCAAGTTTAAAATTAAATCTAGAAATGGAACTTAGATTTAAAACTTGAATCTAAGATGAATTCAAATAGTTTGAATTCTAATTTTGAAATGGTGTGAGTTAAGGAATTCAAGTTTAAAAAAAAAAAAAAAAGAAAGAAACTGGAAACTGTTTTTTTCAGTTTTATAAATTGTGAAGTAAATGCAAACTAAATTTTAACTTAGGATTTCAAACTGAATTTGAATAGGAATTCAGATAAGTTTCAATTCTGGTTTTTGAAATAATTTAAATTCAAAAAGAAAGATTTTCAATGTTTGGTTTTTAAACAAAACAGAGAACAGTTTTCTGTTTTTAAGAAAGTATAGGAAAGTTTAAATTTGCAGGTGAAGATTTAAACTGATTTGAAATCTGAAATTTGAATGTGAATTCAAATTTAGTTTTCTGAGATTTGAAATCATTTATGTTTTAAATTTAAATTTGGAAATCAAACTCTCAAGTGTAAATGAATATGTGATTGGAAGGTTAAATATTTTAATTAGAAATTCAAAATGAATTCAAATCTGATTTTTTTAAATCTGGATTTAAATTTTTAAACTTCAGTTTAAAATAAAGATTTGAATTTAAATTGTTTTCAAATGATTTACATTTGAATTGAAGGTGTAAATTGTAGAAAGTGTTTTAAAGAATTAAAACTAAATGAAAATGGAAGTTATATTTCAATTTTGAAATTTTAAAGTAATTTTTAAAATTGATTTGAATTTGATTTGAATTGAAATTTAAATTCTTTTCAACTTATTAATTAAGTATATGTTTCTTGTAAACATATAAGATTAAGTTGTATTGTTTAAAATCTTATTTTAGATAAATTGAGTTTTGAAATTTAAAAGAATGTTAATTGGAATTTAAAGTAAAAATTTAAAAGCATTTTGTTTTTAAATGCATAATTTAAATAATAAATGTTTTATCTAAAAGATAAATAAATGTTTAATGATTGGATTCATTAATTATGAAGGTAATTAAGATGAATATTAATTATTTAATTAATTAATAAGGTGGAAGTTTAATTAAATAATTAATGATTTTTAATTTAATTTGATATTAATTAATTAAGTTTAATTAATCTATAATTAAGGATGATTAATTAAATTTTAATTTATGATTAAGATTTATTTAATCAAGTGATTAGTGATAATTAAGATTTTAATTAACACCTAGTTAATTAATAATTAGGATTAATTAAATAGTAATTAAATATTAATTACTTAATAACTAATGATGATTAATATAGTTAATTCTTAATTAAGTAATTAAGAAATGTTAATGTAGGTCATTAACTTAAGATATTAACAATTAATTAATGTGATTAATTTTGATAATTAATTAGATTAATTAAATAATAATCAATTGTTTAGGTTTAATTACTTATGAAAGTAATTAGTGAATTAATTACTTAATGTAATTAATTAAGGTTAATGTGATTTGTTTAGATTAATTAATTAAGTTTAATTGATTTAAACATTTATGGATTGTTTGATAATTACTTATGTAATTAATGAAATTTGTAATTACTTAAAGAAGTAATTAATTAATAATTACAGGATGTAGTTAAAGATATTTGATATAGAAGTAATTTGAATTTAAATTACTTTGAAATTAATCAAGGAAATTAATTTAGATAATTAATTAAGAATAATTAATTATTGAGTTGAGTAATTAATGTAGTTAATTACAGATTGATTATTAATCAAGGGTGATTAATATATATGTAGGGATTGGTTTTAGATTAATTACTAATGTAATTAATTAAGTAATTAACTTGTGTAATCAACTTATAAACTAATTACTTATTGTAATTAGAGATAGTTAATCAATAATGATTAATTGAATGATTATTTATAAATTGATTTGAAATCAATGGATGGTTAAGTTAAGTAGAATTAATGATGAAGAAATTAATTTAATTCATTTTAAATTAATTAGAGATTGAGTAATTAATTTAATTCACTTTAAATTAATTATTGAAGGTGTGATCATTAGGTTATTTGCTTATGTTTGATGAATGATATTAGTTGCCTGGTATGGTTTGTAATCTCAATTATGAGATGAGTAGTGTATGTGATATGGATGCATTGGTTGCTCTTGGATGATAATATAGATTATCTGATTTGATATGATTATCTGTTGATAATGATAAGGTTGATTATCTGTTGTGTTGTGAATTATCTATCTGTGTATATTTAGATAATGAATTGAGTTGTTTTAAACTTAAAACAACTTGGACTTAAAAGACACGCTTTGGTTTTCGATGAGACCGGGATCGGGTTTCCATATTTGGACATCCGAAAACCACATCGATTCCAAATAACGTTAGGTCGTTAATCCAAGTGGAGCGAGTGAAGACTCGAGGTGTAAGGGCTATACGTCAGTATAACTCTGTGGGTGATTCCGTAATGAGTTTGACGGAATAGGTCTTATAGATTCGAGATGGTGAATCAGAGTGCAAGGGTTATTGTCGTTAACTCTGAGGGTGATTCCAAAATGAGTGTAACGAGATAATGCCTTCGGTTTCGTTCGAACCCGGAACGAACTTGTATGGATTGAATGCTTTCAGAACATCGTCAGGTGGACGATGAGCATTCTAAGTGTTGTGTCCTATAAAGGTAATCGTAACCTCAAGCCTCATCAACCGGGAATGGCTAAAACAGGGGAGGTGCAGCAAAGCTTCGTGGGTAGCCCCCACTTGAGAGTAAGATTTACCCCTGTCTAGAGGTCCCTTTATATTTCGGCTGTGTGGGACGGTTGATCATGACAACCGTCGGGGTTGTCTTATTTGGAACTGTTCAGTAAGGAACGGGTCCGGCTTTGTGTTGCAGGGGAGTTAGGGTGGCTCCTCGGTACGGTGATCTAGGCCACGTACTGTGACGGGCGGTACCCCAGTAGCCCTGCCATTGTATGGAATCCAAAATCCAATAAGTGCCAACGGTTTTGATTGTATTACCCACTTTTGTGGCTAGTAGCTGGAATTTAATAGATGTAACAATTTCGGCTATTTCTTATTTACTTGAAAACCCTAGACACTATTATAATATCATCAGATTTCCTATCAAATGTTTTGGTTAGCGTAAGGTAAAAACTTTTCCATGTTTATGTGTGGGAAGTCTTACGTGATACCTTTTCTTTCAAAGGTTTTTCAAAGTTAAACAACTTTAACCTGTTACTCACACCAGACCCATGTCTGACCCGGAGTTATTTCTGTTTTTCTTTAACTCTTGGGTACTCAAATTTTTATGAGTAGTCAAGAGAATTCAGGTTAGGATTCAGGATTAGCTTTGACGAATTGTGGAGGAGCATATGGAGCAGGAGGCTTCTGCGTATAGTTATATAATTCCGCTGTGTTTGGTATCTCTGAGTGTTGTGTTTGATTTGAGTTGTATAACTAGACAGGTGTCTATAACTGTCTAGTATGTGTTGTATATGTCTGTGTAACTCTGATAATTGATGTATACTATGTAATACTTTGTTATTAATATAATTTATTCGTTTCCGCTGTTGAGATTCTTGTGTTGTTTCTTTCTTCTCTTCTTTCTTTTCTTCTTCTATCCCTTTCTTTCTTAATTCATGACGCGATTTTCTGGGAGTGAAAGTCGGGTCGTGACAGATAGTAATAAAATTTGTTTTGCCTATGTAAATTTTATGTATTGATAAGCCATAATTAAATTTGAAATTTGGTAGTAAATAGGGAATAAGTTGACTAAGGCAATTAGTAATTAAATAAATGAATGCATAGTAAGTAAGTGGAAATGTATGCATAAAAATATTTTCATATATGGGATAATTACAAAAGTTTACCCATTTATCTAATGTATATAATTGAATCCAAATTTAGGGCAACATTTTGTTATTGATGGTATAAGTGAATTTGAATAAAAGGGTAAAAATTATGTAGATTTAACATGTATTGAGTATATAGCTAAGAAGGGCATTCGATGTAAATGAATCTAAATTAATGTGTCTAGTCAATAAAGGAGAACTTTAAGGGAATAAATATAAATGAATGTATTTGGGGAATGGAGTCCTTTTATATGTTGAATAGTATAACGTTGTTATTAAGAATGAACGTTACTTTAGTAATTATTAATATGGTAACGGAAGAGTGTATAAATTTTATAGTAACGTAAAAACGTATTGTAAGATAATAATTAAGTGTAGACTTATAAAATATATTTATGACAACAAATTTTGTAAGTTATTTATTCTATTAGTTGTTAAGTTTTATTTATGTGTAAGTTAACAATATTACAATTCAATTGAATACAGTAATTTATGCAAACAAAAGATGAACATTTGGAAGTATTACTGTAGTGATATATATAAGAAACGGTAACTTTGTAGTTGGGGAATAATTGATTTATTTGTGAGTTGTAATCAAATAGAGTCAAATTTATTAGAATTTATTGCAAATTAGGGGATTAATTGCAGTAACCTTTGAAGATTTATTCACTAAAATAATTGACGATGGAAATTATATGTAAATTTGCTTTTAGTTAATTTAAAATATCCAGAGGGCTAGAAATGACACAAATCTACTAGTTTAGAAATTTACAATAAAAAGTGGTAAGTAATTTTTCTAAATATTTAGATAGTAGGAAGATGTAGATTTAGATGGAATTTATTATTTAACTATTTCATAAGTTGAGATCTAAGTTTAGAATTGAGATTTTTAATGTATAGATATTGAGCCAATGTTAGTTTCATTAAATTGACATCAATAACTTTGAATAATAGAAAGAAAGTGAATTTAATAAATTAATCAAACGTATAATGTTGAATTTATTAAAAATTGGAATTTAACCTTTAAGTAAGGATTAACATCTAAATTGATGAATAGAACAACTACGGATTGACACTTGAATTGTTTAGAATTGGAGTAAATAATTAAGAAAATTTAAAGGGAGAAAATTTGGTCAATTTTTGAATTTAGATGTAAAAATTGGATTTTTATAATTTATTTAATTTATTTAATGAATATTAAAAATAGCCATTTTGGCCACGGACTCGGATTTCGACGAAACCAGTTTCATCGGATCCGTGTCGGTGAATTATTATAGGGTTTCAAGTTTCGTATCGATCGGACTTGTCGTTTGATCGTACGGGCGTGAAACGCCTTGAAATCAATTTTAATAAAATCAATTTGAAATCAATTTGGAAATTTTGTTTTCAGCATAACTTCTTCATAGGATCAAATTTGGACGTGAAACTTTTTCCATCGCGTTCAGAATATCTTAAAATACCTTTTTGGATATATAGATTTACGAAATTTCGTTCCGGAGACATAGCGGGCTTTTTGGGCCATAGTTTGTTCCGCACGTTCATTCTACGGTCTATCTACGCTACCTCTAACCCTCTATATAAACCTAGCTATTCAGCCCTAGCCTCCGCCTAATTTCATTTATCTGCGCGTATTTCTTCAAGCTTCTCTTCTTCTTCAATGGGGGCTAACCCTAGATCCAGTCAGTTCAAAAACAAAATGAAAATTCAAAATCTCCAGAAAAATTTCACAAAAATATATGTCAATGTTCTCGAAACACGTAATCTCATGGTGAAATTCGTTTTTCAAATGGAGTTATCGTTTACCCAGAATAAATTCAAAACAGTCCCAACCGTTCATCATCGCCGTAACAAACTTCGTCTGATCGTCGAATGGTTTCTGGGTATTGAAGAGAGGACGATGGGGATCGCATCTGGGTGGTTTTTGCATCGAGTTAACGGTTGGATCGTGTGATTTAATTCGTTAGGGTTTCATCATTTGGGTGGCGGCTGCCTCGGTTTTCGCGCAGATGGAAGGGGTTTCGTCATCGTGGAGTGACTAGGGGGACGGCGGAGTTGACTGGAGGCTGTGGCGGCCTGCAGAACGTGGTCAACGGGGAGGTGATGGCGTGCGTTTTGTGGTTGGTTCGTGCGATAGGGGTAGGGTTTTCTGTAGGCACGCGGTCTCTGTTTGGAGGGAGAAGCCGGTGGTGACGTGGCCCAAAGGAATTGTGGGCAAGTATATTGTTTTGTTTTATAATTTAATTTCGATTTCAAATACAATTTTTGCTATAACTTTCTCGTACGACATCCGATTCACGCGAAATTTCTTTTGTTAGGATCGTAATTTAATTCCGGATCTGTTGACGCTAGTTTGGACGAATTCTGAGACTGTCAAATTTTTGAGTTTAAATTGAATTTAAATTCGATTTAAATTCCAAAGGTGAGTGTTTAAACCCACTCACAACTACTAGAAGCTTTTATGTTTGTTAAATTAATTTTAGAAATGAATAGAAATTTATTTATGAGTATTTGGCATGTTTATTTCACTCATATTTGTTGAATTGCTTTTATTAAATTTAACTGTTAATTTAATTTATTTATTGCGTATTAATTGATAGTTAGAATTTATTTGTTTGCCTATTAACTGCTAGTTAACAGTTATATAGATTATTACTGAATATAAACTGTTAGATTAATAGTTGTTAAATTTAATCTGAATAAAATTGCCAGTTATTACCTGTTATATATTATCAAATATAAATTGTTATTGATTGATATTGCTTGATGATTGTGATTGGATGATGGGTGATGTTGATGGATGTTTTATTGTATTTCATAAAATTGCAAATCATCATGCATATTTCCTTTCATTCGGGATTGTGGTTTGAAATGATATACAACCGCAAAATTTTATATCTTTTAAATTGTGGATTGAAATGATAAATATCCGTATCACTTGACCATAGGATAGAAAATTATATACAGGCACCGCGGTCTATATATAACTATTTTAATGTGATTTCTATGGTTTGGATGGAATACGGTTTATAATAATCTTAAATTTTATATTGTATAAATATTTTTCTTCCATATATATATACATATGAAGTTGAAAATTTTGAAATTAAAAGGTGTATAAAAATCTTTATTAAAAATGGAAGAAAATTAAGAAAATGGAGTTTAATAATTTATATCATATGTTTAAATGTTAAGTTTGGAAATTTTAAGATATGATATTTATAATTGGATTTTTCCCAAGATAAATTGAAATGAATATTCTAGTATAATTTGAATTGGGAAAATATATATATTTTATTACTAGAAATTGAAGTTTTATTTATTTATGGATTTTATGTGAATATTCAAGACTAATTAATAGAACATTCGATTTGTTGAAAGAATAAAAACCAACTTTAGTTTGAAATATTAATACTCCAAATGGATATACGTATATATATAAATTGAAGTGGTTTTGGAACTTGAGAGAGATAATACAAATTTTGGGTTAGACTTTAATAAAGAAATGTATTTGTAAAGCCATGAGAACTATTTTCTTTACAAAGTAACATTTAAGTTAAACCTTTTATTTTATATACCGTTGAATATCCAAACCATTCAAGTTTTAGAAGTTATGGTTTTAAAAGTATGAATTCCGAAATATTATGTTTTGAAAGTATAATTCAAATGTTTGGTTTCCAGATATTTTAAATTTTAAACCAGTATGATTTTGGAAAAGGATTATATTTGAGATAAAATGATATCATATTATTTTGGGTTTTAATTTGATATCGTATGGGAAATTTTATTCTGGTTTTAAAGTATAAACTATTTTTAAATGACCGCGGTGTTATAATAACGATGGGTTGGCAAAGACACCGGGATCGGATATGGGCATACTCTCTGTCGATACCGAAAACCACTTTGACTAACTGTGTATGCGGTGGAGATTCCAGAATGAAGTAGGTGGTGGCGATGTTTCCTGTAAGGTAAATACGTGGACCCGACTCCCGTGAGTTGGCATAAGGTGGCTAAAACAGGAGCGATTCTCAGGCCAATGAGGTCATTCCTCTGATCGGACCCTCCTCTTCGATATTATACTTTGATTTTGGATTGATTCAGTGGCCACTTCTATATTTTGATTTTGGGGAGTTAGTCCGAGGTGGGCGGTAACTGCGGCTACGCGTTTCCACCAGCCTGGATAGCAATTTGTATATCTACCCTGGGATTGCCTAGTTGTGCCGTGTCACCTACCATACCGAGCCTTTACTACGAGTTTCTATTTGTGTCGTACCTATGGAGTATCCTCTGGTAGCTTCCCGATCAGGAGGTATTACGGTACTGTATAGATTATTGGCATTATTTGTGTTAAGGGCTATATGGGTAACCCCTTAACGCTATTAAAAAGTAAGTTTATTTTATAAATAGACACTATTATAATAGCGCAATATACTACATAGTAAATAGTTTAACGGATCCTTAGGAGATGTAAATCCCGAACATCTCTTGAGTTACTGTACTCATATTTATTTCTGTTAATTTAACTCACATAAGATCTTTTAGTCTGACTCGAGTGTTTTTGTCTTTTCAAATTCGCTCGGGTCAGTCCGAGCGTTTCAGGATCGAAGACTTTAGCTTTGAAGGACGAAGACGAAGGAGTCGTATTATTATTATCTATAGTATTGCACCACACTCATACTGTTCCGCTGCATTGATTGTATTGGTATGTGTAACTCTGATATTTATTGTATAAAGCAAATCAAGTGTTTGTAAACTGTTTTGAACTGTATATTTATTATTATATTTTATCCTTCCGCTGTGAGATTCTGTTTTGTTTTTATTTCTTCTCTGTTTTTCTTATTTACCCCATAACAATCCGCCCTTGCGTATGCTTTGAATTGGCACGTGTGTCGGTTTAAAGTGTGCGAAAAGGCTGGATGTTACAGGTGTGGTGCTAAAGTCTTTCTAGTTCGACCTTGCCATCGATTTTCGTTTGGCTACGAGTTGCGGGAATTAGCATTCCACCTACCGCATTCCACACTCGTTATGATTCTTATGAATGACTTATTTTGTCATTCAGTTTATCCAGCTTATTTCATCCATTTTATAAATTTAATATTCTATGAATGTCTCGATGACTCCATTCTTGTATTTATTGATTTTGGATGAAAATAGCAATTTAAAATTTTGCAAATCTTTTTCATAAGATTTATTTATGAGTATAATTGGATTTTTGTTCTTAAAACGAACAAAGAATATTCTTAAAAAATTTTGAGAGACATTTTTGTCATATAGAAGATGATTTTGTGATTGTATTGCCCATTTAGTGTTTTAAGAATTTTGGTCGATGCGCTTGATCAACGTTATCGATAGGAATTTCCTAAACGCTTTGATGAGACAGTCAGACACGATATATTGACTTGTAAAAATGTAAATTTTTCTAGAAAGATTATTACATAAAGATAAGTGTAATTTTGAAAGTTTTAACTTTTCGAGAAAGAAGATTATTTAAAAGAACTCTTTCTTTCGATACTCTTATTCTTGTGATTCCTGAAGGGGAACCAAGACTTTGCTGTTTGTACCGATACTAGTCGTATTGGTTTGGATGCCATTCTCTTGCAAAGGAGAACGTGCTATCACTTGTGCTTCTAAATCATTATAGCTTATCGGGACTAGATATGCCACTCATGATCTAGTGCTCGCGGCTATTGTTTTTACTTTTGGAATTTGGCATCATCACATTTGAATGAGAAATTTGTTCTCTACCTCGATCATAAATCTTTGGAATATTTATTTTCTCATAAGGAACTTCATGTTGACTCGAGTTCCTAGCACCTTATGATCTTGATATTCTTTTATTCCCGAAAGGGAAATCGTGTTGCCAATGCGCTTTGTCGTAGGCAACAAGTGGTTGATTCTTCGATGATGTCTGAAGGGAGTTATCTCTTTATCAAGTTCATTGAACGTTTTGATGTACTTCATTTTATTGAGTTTCATCTCATCTCTTTTATGGACTAGCGTCCGATGTTCTTTTATGGTGTTCGCTTCATCGGGGGTATTGTTATTATACTACATCGATGTTCTGTCTTATCTGGATCAATGGATGTACCATTATTATACTACATCGTTGTTCCGGTTTATCGGTTCATTGGGCGTACAGTTTTTGTACTACGCTGATGTTCTAAATTATTTGAGTTTCTAGTTTCTCGGGCGTACTGTTAATATGCTACGTCGTTGCACTGGCTCAATTTTCTACTATTCTTGACGTTCCCCACGTCTTTTATCTACGGAAATGCCTTAGGGATTCCGGTTTTCATTCTTGTGCCCGGTGATATTGTGGAAATTGAAGTTTCACCAGATTTGATTTTTGAGCAACATCCTATTCGAATTATTGCTTCGGAGCTCAAACAACTTCGAAATAAAGATGTTCTTCTTCTTATGAGAGTTCAATGGTTCTCAAATCCTAGGGATTACTCTTGGGAATCTTGAGAATTCATTGAGCGATCCCGTTCTTGCTTACTCTTTCGTGCTCTTTATGATGAACTTCTTATTTCAATTTTCTTTTGTGTTGAATATGCTTTTATGGTTGTTACTATATATGTTCTTCTTAAATATTGCGAGGACGCAATTTCTTTAAGGAGGGGAGTCTGTAACAACCCGCATATTTGTCGATTTTATATTTAAATATTTTATTCAAATATTTTATCGTTAGTCGGATTTTTGTCCGAAAAGCTAGTTTTTGCAAACAGCCGAATTAGGACTCGAGACAACCCCCATTGAGTTCAAAATGCCGTTTGCGACCTTTTTGAGTATAAGCTTCGATATGTTTGGATAAAGTTGATTTTTTCTACTTTGTACTTAGGGCTTTGGTTTGGGCTGAGCCACTTATGTATTCAGTCCCAACCCCTTCTCCTCTTCATTACTTCATAATTTCCTTATACACTCAAGCTTTAGCAACAATGGGGGAAGAGAAAAAAAAGAAATAGAAATTCCTAAGCCCTAGTTTCCATTAGCAAATCCATCTTCTAGCTCCAAACTCAAGAGAACCCATTGGTAAGCTTCCTCTTCATCTTCTCCAACTCATTCTCTCTTTGATTTCAGAAAATTCCTAAACCTAATTTGGGAAATATTTCTCTTTTAAGCTTAGAATCAAGCTTCTTGAGTTGAGATTGAAGTGTGGTTGATCTTCCTTTGTCTTGAAGCTTCTCCTTCATTGATTTGGGTTCAAAGGTGAGATTTTTATCTCACATCTAAGTCTATGATTATCTTTGATTATTAGGTATGAATTCCTAATACTTATTCATGTGCATTTGATTTTGGTTTGAATTGATTTGGTGTATATTCTAATTTTTAGTGTTTCGAAATCAAAATCTATGAAAATCCTTTTATGGATATTTGAACATGTTTTTGGTGACGCATCGAAGAGCCTATTGGGCTGGGTTGCTGATTGGCGTAATCCCTTAGTGCCCGAAGCTTCATCGGTTGCGAACTGGAAGGGTTTCACCTTCCATTTTTAGGCAGAGAAAACTGCCTTAGCTCCAGTCAGTCGACTGGACTTCCAAGTCAGTCGACTGGCTGAAGCTAAAATGCAGTTTGAAGGCTTCCTGCAGAGCCTTGGGGCTCCGTTTACTACAGTCAGTCGACTGACCCACTGAGTTCAGTCGGCTGACCAGTATCCCGTGGATTTTTGGGGACTGAGTTCAGTCGACTGAACTCAATGAGCCAGTCGACTGACCTGCACCTAGTTGTCTTCTATGCCTACTTGAGCCTATTTTTGCACGGTTTCCAAATTTCATCGATTCATGTTATTTCCCACTTGTTGTTGCTACGACTTTAATGACTCCTATTTTTGGAATTTTTTGGAATACCCATTTTGACGAATTCGAATAAATTTCTTTGGATTTTATTCACGTCTTCGAATGTGAATTTTTATGATTGATTGTTTCTACAATCACTTCTATGATTTGTCACTTTAAAATATAAAGGTTTTCTATACTAGTAGTAAATATCAAAACTCTTTCTTCAAATGATTTCAACACTATTTTATTACAAAGATCGTTTTCTTAAACCGTTTTCCAATCTATTAGTATATACAAACCTTTACCTCACTCGTATGAGAAATCTAATTAAACGACTTAGTAAAACGAGTGGTATGAAACGCTTGCGTTTACTTCGTCGGTTAATTCTTGGACTTGTTCGATTGAATCCCTTGTGACAATTTTCTAGTGAAGACCTACAATTTGTTCGTAAATATTTAAGTTAAGCTAGTGGTTATGGGACATGAAGCTAAGCTCATATATTTACTAGCTTACTGTAATCGACACTTCTCGTTGATCATGACGATTATCTTTGTGATTTAGACTAGCAATGTGCGATGTCTCTTTGTCTATGTGGAGGACTGTTCCTCATTTTATTGAGCTTCGTCTCATTTCTTACATGGGTCGTACCTATTTAGGTGCGTCGATGCTTGTTTACACATGGGTCGTACCTCTTTAGGTGCGTCAATGTTTATTATGCATGGGGTGTACCTTTCTAGGTGCATCGATGTTTGTTTACTTCGTGGAGCAATCGGCTCAATAAGTCGGGACATGGGACGTATCTTTCTAGTTGCGTCGATGTTCGTCTATGCATGGGGCGTATCTTTCTAGGCGCGTCGATGTTCGACTTTGCATGGGGTGTATCTTTCTAGGTGCATCGATGTTAGACATTACATGGGGTGTATCTTTCTAGGTGCATCGATGTTTATTTAGGTATGGTATGTATCTTTCTAGGTGCGTCGATGTTTATTTGTGCTTGGGGCGTATCTTTCTAGGTGCGTCGATGCTAGAGCATGGGGCGTAACTTTCTAGGTGCGTCGATGTTCGATTATACATGGGGCGTGTCTTTCTAGGTGCGTCGATGTCCAGTTTGTGGGATTGGCCATCCTTTTTCTTGTGATTTCTGGATTTCGTGTGTTGAATTCTGGAATTTATGTTTCACCAACTTTTACGATTGGCATTGATATATATGTCATTTATTGTGGCTTGGTGAATGAAATTAGGAGAATGACATTCCTTTTTATCTTTGAGAAGATTTTGTGATATTGATTAATCTCTCGTTGATTTTCAATTACTTATTTATCACAGCTTGGCATTGTGATTATTATATGTTTATGCCATATCTCTTAATTCTATATCATGTTATATGATATTTATAGCTACTGATCCGTTTATTATTTTCTTATTAAATAATACTCTGGTCAGACCGAGATGTTTCAGGTGCTTCTGCTTGACTTCTCCCCAGGGATTCATTACTCTGACTTTTGGCAAACTACTTAGATTAGTAGTTTATTTTGTTGTATACACTTGAGATATAGACTCATAGTTGTATTCTTTTGTATAGCACGTGTTGCTATTCTTTTGTATTATTGTGGATCATTTTGACCACTACTTTGATATACACTTCCATGTGTTAATTTTATATTCATATCTTCTTCCGCCTTTGTGATATGAATTATCTGTGACTGATTTATGTTATGTTTATTTCTATATTTGTTTCTGAAGATATTATAGCCACTGTGTAGTAGCTTTGAGTTTGTGTCGGTATGTCGGATTTCCCTGTTGATAAAGAAATGTATGTTATACTATCTGACATATCGATGCTCGCGCAAAGAAATTACACGGATGGTCGCTCCTCAACAGCCTTATTCTCGGTGCTAGTTGACAGCATTCACCGTAATGTTCTTGGCTAGCGTGGGTATAGAGGTGGGGCGTCACAATGCTAGCCAAACCCGGGCAAGCAAGCTTCGTCCCCTCTGCCGCCATCCACCATTCCCGAGCCACACCCCAGCCACGTCGGTAGCTTGAACCCACACCAAGCTGAAGGCCTGCTCTACTTTCCTCCTCCCGCTCAACTTCCTCTCCACTTTCTTCTGTCTTATCCTCTTCATCTATGTCGTTCTTCTCTATGTTGAGGTAATATATCTATATATATATGATATAAGTTTATATATACAGTGTATGTTGTGTGGCCTCAGCCAAAAAGGAAATTATATATATATGTGTGTGTATGTATATGTTTTAAACTCTTGATTTTGAGTATTACATACATACATACATATATATATATATATATATATATATCAGTTCATATGTGCTACATATCAGAATAGTTACATATATATATATATATATTATATAATGTATTAGTATATATATAAAATCGGTTGGAAGAAAAAAAAGAACTTTTATAAGTTTGTAGATATATTAGTTTATAAAATTGATATATTAATATAGGTTCTGTGTTATATATATAAAAGCATATATACTGTAAGATCTACTATATATATATTAGGTTATATAAGTTTATATTTATATAATCTATTTAGATGTGAGTTTATATAACTGTACACATAAGTTACATTAAATATATATAAGAGTTCGTATAAGTCTACTATGCATATATATAGTCTGTGAAGGTTTGAATATGATATGAATGAGTACTTTGATCTTATGGGTTGTATATATTATCGATTTGTGAAAGTATATATATATATTTGAAGAAGAAATATATGTTCATGTTATAGTTCAACGATATAAAGGTTTTATATATATCTGAGTGAATACATATATTTAAAGTACGTAAAATATATATTAGTTTTATATAAAATCTGTTGCTTCCATATATAAGAATTTATACAAGTTCTATATCATTTTGTGGGTTATGTATAGATTTATATAGGCTGGATTTGTTATAAGCCTGTATACATTAGTACTCATAAAGTAAGTCTAAAGTGTGATTCTTTGAAGTTGCATGCATTCATGTGTGAAGTTATGGCCTATAAAGGCTACAAGATGCAGCACTCCTATTCTAGTATATAAGTATAATATTTATTACTCTATATTTATATGTTTGTACAGATTTGTACAAGTTTTATATAAGTGTTTACTTTATATTTTATATGTATATATATAAATGCTGTCTCAGGATAATATTCTTATAGTTTGTCCATAAGTATAGCCTACATACATACATTCAGTTGTATATATGTATACTTATTATATATATATATATATAAGTTAGAAAAATCCTTTTAATATATATAATTTGTTTGCATATATATACATTTAGTTGTATACTGTGTATATATACAGATTTTAACTATTGATGTGTATGCATTAGTTAGTTTTCAAATTTATATAATCGAGACTTTGTTTTATGTGTTTGAATTTAAATATTAATTTGAGATATGTTTGAATTGATTATTTAGTATATATGTAGATATTTTCAAATTAAATACATTATATGTAATATTTTTTGCATTTTATTAAGTATATATACATAAGTATTTATTTCAATTATATTATGTATATAGATTTGATTTTTATATATGTGTTTAATCTAAAAACAATGATTTTTGAAATACATATATATTTAATTTATTATGTGTTTAAATTTAGAAATATGACTTTATATATATATATAGTTATATATAATTATATATAAGTTCACTTATACCGTTGATCTTCATCAATCTAGTTTAATTTGATTTCATCGATTCTAAGCTATCAGCTTTGTTCGTCAAATTCGCATTCAATCTTGCTTTTCTTTGGAATTCATAGCTCATTTCTTTGTCAAATCTATCTAACCTCGAAAGATGAGAAATCACTCATGATTAACGTTCTTATATTTATTAAATTTGATTTCAATTGAAACGACAATCGAAATATGCTGCTGTTAGTTATTTACATTGATATATACATGTTATTATACCTATGACATCTGACACCATTGATATATGTCTGTTATATTATTATCATATATGTTATCACTCTGCGAATTCCCTGTTAGTATAGAATCCCTATGGGTTGAAATGATACATACCCGAACGTTCTGTAGAATAGAAGAAAATCGTTATGAGTTGAAATGATAAACCCAAGCAATTTTCAATTGAATTGAATTTGAGATTCAGGGTTGAAATGATATATATCCACATATATTTAAATTACGGATAGAAATGATAAATATCCATATCACTTGGCCATAGGATAGAAAATTATATACAGGCAACATTGGTCTATATATAAATACTTTGAAATTAATTTCTATGGTTTTGTAAAGAAATATATGGTTTAATAAATATTGATTTTTAAGATATCATATAAATATATTTTATAAAGTTTACATTCTTGATTTAAAATTCTGTATTTTGAATTTGTTTAAAACTATAAGTTAGTTTTGATACTGTGATTTTTAATAATTTACTTATAATTTTACTATTTTAAAATATGATAAATTGGTTTTAAATAAAGCAAGTTCGATAATAAGATTTGATTTAATAAAGTTGATTTAATTAATACATAATATGTTTCAGTATTTATTTAAAATTATATCTTAAAATAGATTGTTATAATGATTTTTATAAGCTAAAGTTGGGAAGATAAATTTAAGTTAATTCGAAATACTATTCTTTTAAAAATTATATTTGAATAAAATCGATTTGGAACTCATTGGATATTGAGAATTTAAGAATATGATTTTATAACTTGATTTTTGTTTAAAGTGATTAATGAATATTTCAAGTTTAAATAAATTGAAGGAAATATTTAGATTATTTGTAATTTGGGATTTATTTAAATGATATTAGATTTATTAACTGGATATTTCAAAACCAAATTATAATGATGTTAAATTAAGATATATATATATATATATATATATATATGAAATTATCAAAGTTAGTTTTGAAGTTGTGTAATATTTAAAACTTTGAAATATATTGAAATTGAAATGGGTTATTTTGTGGTTCAAATTTGTTTTTGAAATCAATATAATTGAAATGGTTTATTGAGAAACTGAATTGAATTGAAATTGATGGACTGAGATTGGATTAAATTTAAATTTTGGAATTCGAGTTGATTTGGAATCGATTTGTGAAATTTGAGGAATTTATTTTATTATATAAAGTATTTTTAAATTCAGGGAATTAGGCTGAAGGAAAAACCTGAGAACACTTTTAGTCTGAAGGACAGAAGTTTTAAAATTTAGTCTGAAGGACAAAAAATGATATATTCATATAGCATTGCGCATCCATAATGCTATATTCATATAGCATTACACAACTGCTTGTTTGTGTATGCAGAAACTTATAAAATTGTGTTGTATATAGCATTATAGATGTGTAATGCTATATGAATATAGCATTGTGGATGTGTAATGCTATATGAATATATCATTTTTTGTCCTTCAGGCTAAATTTTAAAACTTCTGTCCTTCAGACTAAAAGTGTTCTCAGGTTTTTCCTTCAGCCTAATTCCCTCTTTTAAATTTTATATAAAACTATTTATATATTTTACTTTATAAATTATTTTCATATAAACTATTTTAATATAAATCATTTTAATATAAACTATTTTTATATACTAATTATTTTATTATAAACTATTTTAACCTATAACTACTTTATATAAACTATTTTATTTTACAAGCTATTTATTTTATACACTACATTAATATCTAAACCGGTTAAGTGGGAAGTATTACGATTTCTAAATTGTGATTTCCAAAGTGTTTTGATTTCCAAAGTATTATGATTTCTAAAGTGTTATGGTTTTAGAAACTTTGTAATTTCGAAAGTGTTATAACTTTGAAGTACTATGATTTTTGGAAATGGATATATTTGAAATGGGAATGATATTTTGGTTTTTGAAGTATAAACTATTATGAAATGACTGGGGTGTTATAATAACGATTGTTTGTTAAAGAGACGGGATCGGATATTGTCATACTCTCTACCAATACTGAAACCACTTCAACAATTGTGTACGCGGTGCAGATTCCAGAATGAAGTAGGATAGTTTGGTGACGGTTCTATATGGTATTTACGTGACCCTGACTCCCGTGAGTCAGCTTAATGCAGCTAAAACAGGAGCCACATCAGGCTGAGTGAAGTCCTTTCTCCTATCAGACACATTTCTTCGATACAATTCTATTGTTTTTGTGATTTGATTGGGTGCACACTTTGATTTGGGAGTGTGTCACAAGGTGGGCGGTAGTAGCTGCTATGCATTACCACCAGTCCAGATCCACAAACAGTATATCTATCCTGGCATTGCCTCGAATGCCTTGTCGCATGCCTTATCGCGCCTTCTACGAGTTTGTTTTGTGTCGTACCTATGGAGTGCTTCATGATAGCCCCCTCGTAAGTGGAATCTACAGTATCTGTATAGACTACGGCATTATAAAAATGAGTTAAGGGTGATATAGGTAACGCCTTAACGCTATTTTAAAAGTTTACTTTACTATAGAGATATTATAATAGCGTATATTACTACATAGTAGATAGTTCCACGGATTCTTAGAGGATTGGTATCCCAAACATCCTTTGAGTTACTTGTATTTCAGTTGATATTTCACTTGGGTTGGTTTTATTGATATAAGATTGTTAATCCTGACTAGAGTGTTTTGTGTTTTTCTTTATGCTCGAGTCAGACTGAGTGTCACAGCATTTGAGACTCGCCTTTGGAGTTGGAGCTTCGCTTGGAGATCCATCTATCGATTTAGCTTCCAGTTATTCATTTGACTCCAACGATAGATATTTTGATTTTTTATTTGACTATTGTATTGAGACTTCTATTGTATTCGAGACTTCTATTGTACTCGAGACTTCTATTGTATCTTGTTTGACACTGTTATATATATAGTAGCTTTACGAACTACAATTTCTTTTGTTTCCATTGCTTATTGTTGTATTACTCCGTGTCTTTGATTCTGTATTTATTATTTACTATGTATGCTGAGTTTTGCCAAATATAAATTAACAATATGATATTTTGAGCAATTCAATATGACATGTGCAGATGCGAATGGTTGAAAATACCATGAAGTTACATTATCAAACGAGTAGGCCACTTGCTTATAAATTGCAACTACTTGAATGTATATTCAGTGTTTATAATGTTTCACGTTTCGCAACTTAGGAAATGTCAAGACTCAAACAATATAATAGAGCCTAGATAGATTCGAGAATTAGAATTGCAACCCAATCTTTAATACTATATAGAACCTTCATGAAATGTGGATTCGTAGGCAAAGAAGTTAAGGAACAAGTAAGTTCCACTAGTCAAAATTTAGTGGTCTAGTAATCCCAAAGATTGTACTTGGAAAATAGAAGAGAAAATTAGAAAGTCACATCCCGATTTGTCCCAAACCTAATAAATATGATTTAATGATTTAATTTTGTTGATTCATGGATGTTTGAATTCAATTAATTGTTGTGTGCCTATATAAATAATATATTACTCTTTGATAAATTGCGAGGACACGATTTCTTTAAGGAGGAGAGTCTATAACATCTCACTATTTGGTTAATTATGTATTCTGGATTTATTTGAAAAACAAAGATTTAAATTTTCAAAATTCAAAAATTTATTCTGTCCAAAAGTTGTATGGAAATTTACTTCATCACAGGAAATAATATTAGTGGAATTTTGGAATTAATTTGGAAATAAAAAATATTTTAAATTGTTGAAAATTGAAATGTGACATTTTATTAAAAGGAAAATCGTTATGAGAATAAAATAAAGTTTGGATAAAACGTCTTGAACGAATTTTTTAAACAAACGTAAAATGTTAGTTGTTATCCTACCTTGTGGCCATGTAATATACAGACAAACTCAGTGTGTCAAACTTCTAAGTTATCAAGGCAAGACGCCAGGAGTGATGACCATAAAGCTCAAAAACCAAAGTATAATCAAGATCACAACACAAATACTAAAGCGCCACACAAACCCAGGGACTAGAAGCTCCAAAGTCTGGGGACAGTATCGATGCATCCCTAGGGGTCGGTATCGACCCATAGGACCGCATTCGGGGGGGGCCATCTTTTTCCTATGAACCCTTCTT
Organism: Allium cepa; assembly: GCA_030765085.1. NCBI lineage: Eukaryota > Viridiplantae > Streptophyta > Magnoliopsida > Asparagales > Amaryllidaceae > Allium > Allium cepa. The sequence goes on from CM060941.1 coordinate 837,194,966, forward strand.
GGTGTCAAGACCTCATTTCCAACATGTTTGGTTGGTTCCATGCAACACTCTTTCAATCTCCAGGAACTCCTGAATCGGCAACTTTGTTCTTCTATAACTCCGTCATTTGGACTCTGAAATAAGTTATCGTTGACGCAAATAAATATGGAACCATGAAGCTAACCACAAGACAAGTCGAAGTAGAGAGTTGGAGGCAGCCAATTTGGCTAACTTAGGGGTCGGCCTTATCAATGGAGTTATACCAACCCATAACATTTGATGACGTGGCACCTATATTTTGTAAAGAGCCAGTCTATAGTAAGGAGAATGGTCTGGAGATTTTTTGTGCGAGATATTAGTCTCCGACCTCTATAAATAGAGGGGTTGAGTTCATTTTTTTGGATCTTTTGGCTCTAGTTCCACTCTACTCTATATTCTTATAATTCTAAAAACCAAAATGTTGGAGTTGTACCGATCTCTAAGAACTTCTACGTCCAAGTCAAAACTTAAGCAATAAAATCATGAAGTGGACATATGCCGGAGTTTTCCGAACCATTATAAATTTTTGTGTGTTCATTTCTAACTTGTTTTAAAAAAAATTCCTTACTTTTTATTCTCTTCTACTTTCTATTGGGTTTTTGTGCTACTTTTAGTTTGTTTTCACTGAGAAACACTTGGACTCACTGATCTAAGGGTTGGAAGGGATTCTAGATTGCTAGACAATCAATTAGAAGGTTGTCGGAGGAAATAAATTAGGGGCAGCCAAGAGCCATCCTCAGGAGCTGACCCCCCTATCAATCTACATAATTAGGGATGAAATGGAAAATATGATGAATGGATTATTGAAAAGGATGATGGCTCATCAGAAAGAGATGATGCGGAACTTCTTTAGGAGGATGGGGCAGACGAGAACAACCGGAATTGTAGAAAATCAGAATCAAAGACCAAAAGCCAAAGCACATGTTGTTGGAGTTGGAGTAGAATGACCTAAAGCAAACCCCGATGCAAACTTACGCTTCGATACCGACCCATCCCTAGGGGTTAGCGCTGACCCTTATAGGCTCGGAGGCATGAGTCGTCCTGGCCCTGGAAGGAATGACGTGCATCCTAGAGATGATGCGGAGCATTTGAACGTAGATCAGAATGCAGAAGCACAGTTGGAGGAGTATGTACCAGAATTCCCTTGCAAAGTCAGGAGGCAGGCTGAGAATGCTAATCTTAGAGTTCCTTTGAACGATGGTGACATACTTGCTGAGATGGTAAGGCGAGTTATGAGGAGTGGGTTGTCTAATTAGAGCTTTTAAGATGTGAATAGGAGTCCATTCACTCTGAATATTCGATACACTAGGAATCCTTTCGAGTTCAAAATGCCTACATTTGTAGTATGACGGGAAGACAGATCCAACAATTCATTTGATTAGGTACATACGACATACAGAAGCGTTGGGTGTGTCTGAAGAGGTAATAGGATGGTGTTTCCCTCTATATTTGACTGGTTTGGCATCACAATGGTTTAGACAGCTGGAGAGCAGTTCCATTAGCACATGGGCCGAGTTAGTAAATAGATTTATGGAGCAGTTTCGGGTCCGTATTCACGACCCAAAAATGTGTTAACACTTGCAATTATGAAGTAGGAGGGCCGAAGAGACCCTCAAAAGTTTTTTAGGTTTAATGAAGCGGTGGCTGCAATTGATAAGCCACACCCTTCGATGGTTTTGATGGAGGTAGTTTCGGGGATAGCCGCAAAGATGGTATTCAAGATTGCATTGGAATGGGGTCCTTCGAAGGATCTTGTAGAATTTTATCATGAGGCTTGAAGGTTTCTATGCTAGGAGGACGTTGAAGCCGATAAGGAAGAGGTTAATGCTCTAGGTGGCAGGGGATCGCTTGGAGTACGATCTAGCAAGGATAAACGAAAATGAAAGATAGATAACAGCTTTGACAGATCAAACCGATAGAGGAGGGAGTCGAAATTCTCATATTACATAGACTTAAGTGAAACCTTAGAATGGACTTATCTAGATAGCATGGGCCATATCCCCTATCGAAAGTCGACGAGAAGAGAGCCCATGAAGCGTGAAAGGGAATTTGGAAAATACTGCCTATTCCACGAGCTACATGGTCATAACTTAAATGATTGTGGGATCTGATCAAGGAACATGTCAGAGATAATCGATTGCTGTAATATGTAAGGAATCAAACTTCAGTGATGGGATAGGAGCAGCCATCAACCGCACCGAATTGAAATGGCCCTGGATCAAGGTCAAGGATAGCCATCTCTTGATTGGGAAGGCAAGGAAACGGGATTGGTTCTCGCACGCTATTTTCCTTTTCCAATAAATCATGCAGTAATACAGTCTAGACACTTACTCATGTACGGATCCCAAACGGTCCCTAGGCATGCTCTAGGCTGAATGCTAGATTATAATGCCCAGCTAGGCAATTACCTCAGTTTTAGATTTTATGTTTTTTTATATTCGAATTAGATTATTGCAATCCACCTTGAATGTGGTGACTAACATTAATCACTCTAAAGTCCCATCCGAAGAGATGGGGCTGGGTGCAAGGTGCAAGTCCCCTCGTCGAAGAGTGGATGAATGGACTTGTATGATACTAATCGCTATAAAGTCCCGATTGAAAATTAGGACCAGAGTGCAAGGTGCAAGTCCCATCGTCGGAGCATGAGCAGATGGAGTTTTACGATATTAATCACTATAAAGACTCATCCGAAGGAACGGGACCAAAGTGCAAGAAGTAAGTCCCTACACCGAAGCATGAGCAGATGGGCTTACTTGTCCTTGAGTACCCTCGTCGCAGAGGGAACTGATTGGCCTCTGCAAGGGTCTGGATAGACCATGGACTTTTGTTGCATTAAGTCCTAACTAAAGAGTTAGGACTTGTGAGCAGGAGGTAAGTCACTTTCTCAGGGAGCGATTGGATGAGCTTACTTGTCGTTAAGTCCCCTCATCGGAGACAAGTGAATTAGGCTCAGCATGTGTCCAAGAGATTATCGATTTGATCATCGACCCCGAACGCCATGGATTTAATTAACGGTCTAGAGAGACTAGAGATTTGACTATTAGCCCCAAACTGCCACGGATTTAATTAATGATCTGGAGTGACCATAGATTTGATTATCGGCCCCAAACAACCCTGGATTTGATTAACCGTCCGGAGAGACTATGGATTTGGTTATTGACCTCAAACGACCATGACTTCAATTAATGATCTGGACAGATCTCAAATTTACCTATCGGCTTTGAACGACCATGGATTTGATAAATGATCCCGAGAGATTGCACTTTGAAAGCTTAAACAATAAATGAACTGGAGAGATCGCATTTTGAAAATTAAACATTAAACAATCTAAAGGGAATGCACATTAAGCTAAATGTGAAACGATCCATAAGAGATCAAACCTTAAGACATATATTGATTCTGATAAATGGATTTGAACGCCTTGAAAATAAAATGAAATGGATAAATCCTAGATAAATAAATATTGATTTCGATATATAATAACTCGATGAAATTAGAGTGATAATGATGTAAATCTCGGATGAACACATGATTGTTTTGATATGTGATGTAAGAACTTTGAATGAAATCGGAATGATGATGATGTATAGATTACTCTAAAGAAAAATCTAGAGCCTTAGGCTATGGCAGGTCAGGAACGACCAGTAATTGACAAGAGAATCTGAAGGAACTGGGTGACACACCAAGATTATAGTAGCGAGGAAGTTCTACTATTGAAGAGTGATATCACATTTGTTCTTGAGCAAAGCATACCTTCCATTCGCAAGGCATGCGTTAGGGGGAAAGTGTTATTCCGCCTTTTGACCAGGCAGTATTTGGACAAACTTGATGAATCAAACTTTGAAGTTATCAAGGCAAGATGCTTGGAGAGATAACCACAAATCTCAAAAACCAAAGTGCAACTAAGATCACAACACAAATACCAAACCTCCACACAAACTTAGGGAACCAAAGCCCCATAATGTGTGGGTCAGTACCGATCCATCATTGGAGGTCAGTACCGATCCATAGGACTTCTTCTTGGAGGGCCCATCTTCAGCCTATGAACCCTTCTTGGTGTCAAGACCCTATTTCCAATGTTGTTTAGTTGATTCCATGCACCACTCTATCAATCTCTATGAACTCTTGAATCGACAACTTTTTTCTTCTACAACTCCGTCATCTGGACTCTGAAACAAGTTGTTATTAATGTAAAAGACTATGCAATCATGAAGATAACCACAATTTGAGCTAAAGCAGAGAGTTGGAGGCAGCCAATTTGGCTAACTTAGGGGTCGGTACCAACTCCTACCCATGAAGTCGTACCAACCCATAACATTTGATGATGTGACACCTATATTTTTTGAAGAACTAGTCTGTATTAAGGAGAATGGTCTGGAGATCTTTATGCAAGATATTAGGCTCCTTACCTCTATAAAAGGAGGGTTGTGGCTTATTTTCAGGATCTTTTGGCTCTAGTCCCACTCTGCTCTGTATTCTTGTAATACTTAAAATCTAAGTATTAGAGTTGTACCAACCCCTAAGAACTTCTGCCCCCATGTGACGACCCGGAATTTTCAGCAATATCAATTTAATAATCTTTGATAATAATTAAATTGATTTGATCATTTTATATTATAAATTGACAAGTTAAATTTATTTTAAAGGTTAATGATAATAATTTGTTAATATCTATAAACATTTTTCTTAACAATGTATATAGGCAAGATTAATTCTTTTGAAAGTTTATAATAATTTGATTTGGAAATATTTATTTTGGTAAATAAGAAGTTTTTAATGTAATAAAACTTTATATTCAAATTGTAATATATATAAATGTATATATTGTGATTTGAGATTTGTTTTAAAGTTTAATATAGTAATTAACAAATTTAATATTAAAAATGTTTTTCTATTTGAAATGTGTATATATATTTGTATATATATTTGAAATAGGAAAATTATTAATTTAAATTTAACAAGAGTTTTTCAAACTTTAATATATATATATAGTCTTGAAATTTGAAATGTTAATTTGATTTTAAATTTTTAATGATATTTGAAGTTTAAAATTTTTATATAACAAAGTTAATTGCTTATTATTATAAACATATAGTTTAACTTGAGTTAGATAAGATTTAAATTTTAAATTTCATTTGCTTAATATCTTTTCATTTTAATTTTAACACAACATAAATTTGTTTTAAAATTTTAAGAGTTAAATTAAAATAGATATTTTAAACATATAAACATTAAATTGAATCAAAATATAAGTTACATGAATTCATATGAATATTTATTAAAGTATAAGTATGTACATTTTATAATTCATATGAATATTACATAAATATATGTATATAAGGCTTAAATAAATTATTAAAGATAAAATAACATTTAAAAGAAACATTAATAAAAACAATAATAACACTTGTAAACATTATAGAGTGGGTTAAGACAAGTGTAAGATCCTTATAACCTTAAGTGACAAATGTCTTTTACATTAATAATAAAATTTAAAATTTAATTGTAAAATATAAAATAAGTTTTACTTTCAGCTGAATATTTTCTCATTTCAGAAAAAATGCAAACAGATCAAGAATGAATGTGAATCAAAACAAAAATAAAAGAAGTTAGAAACTGTAAAATCTGGAAAATGCAAATGCAAGATTTTCAAATAGCATAGAAGAAATCTGGGAATTCAAACAGAGGCAATGCAAGTTCATTTTCAAATACAGTCAAACAAGCAATTCAGAAGATTTATCAACATGCAACTGATATTAAGCAAGCAACAAATTCAAAAACATGCAAAGTGAATTTCAGAACCTGGAAAAGAAAAATGCAGTTCTGTCTTCCACATAATCAAGGTGAGTAAATACAATTTTAAAAACAGATTTGAATTTTAAAATGGATCTTGTTCTTGTGGAATCATGATGATTCGTCTGGATTCTTGAATTTAAACTAAGTGCATGTTTGAAATATAAAAATGCTTGATGTCTAAGTAATTAAACACTTACTGTATGATATTTACAGGTAGCATTTACATGTTAAAATCAATAACTTTAGGTTGAATCCAAATTAGCTTATGATTTATGAACAAAGGTTGTTTGAAATCAAGTAATGTTTCATCTAAAAATAGTTATAGATTTTTAAAATGAATGTTTGGTTAAAAATTTCCAAATTTACAGTATAAATCAAATTGGGACAAAAATTTTATGAATTCAATTTGTAGTTTTGATTTCATGAATGGAATAATGGTAGAAAATTATGATTTTTAAGGGTTAAATCACAAATTTTAGATTAGTATTTAGGGGTGAATTTGTGATTAACTATTTTGGGGTTTTTTGTTGATTCTTGGTGAACGGCAATGAACTGGGTATCTGGATTGAGCATGAAGGTGAAGGGGGCAATGGGGATCATGGGAAAAATACAATTGGAACTTATTATGGATTGAGTTGGCCGAGAATTGAGTGATTAGGGTTTTAGTACCTGTTTTTGGGTCGATAGTTCTGTTGGGTTCGCGGCAACGTGAAGTAACCGGAGGCGATCGGGTTGTTGCCGAAGGTTAGGGGTGGTCGTAAGGAAGCCACGGATAAGGTGATGGGGTTTCGTAAGGCCGAGGTTGCCGTGGAGGGTCGATTTGCTGATGAAGGGGAAGTTCGAATTTGATGGTCAGAGTGTCCATTTTCGATTCTTGATAGGATCGAGGTTGCTGTGTTTCCCATAGCTTTGTCATGGACACGAATGACTTGTCGAAGTCACGGTGGTGGTCGATGGTGGTCGGGGCATTGGTGCATGTTGCATGTGTGAGAACGTATCAGGTCTTGTTTTGGTTTTGGGTTCTGGGGAGAAGAAGGGGGAAGACTCGATGTTGTTCTCGGGTTTGTTGTGGGTCGAGTTCGAATAGGTAGGGTTTTGGGTTGCTCGGGGAGAGACGCGAGTATTTCTGAGTTTATGTTCGAAGTTGTCGAGCATGTTTTAGTTTGGTTCTGGGAATTTCAAGCTTTAAATTTTTTTTCCAGTAAAGTCCTAAAGCTTTAAAGCAATGATAAGTAGATTGTGTATAAAATCAAAGTTTAAAACAATTGTTAAACGAGTTTTGTTTTAAAACTAAATTTGTTTTCAAGTTTTGATTCAAACAAGTTTATACATAATAAATATGAAAGTTTTTAAAAGAAATAAGTTAAATTTTGAAATGAAATTTGTATTAAATTTTATTAAATATCTTTGGAAAGTTTTAAAGATTTAAAAAGTTTATTTTAAATGTCTAAATTGTTAAAATTTAAAATTGATTTCTAAATATTATATTTTTAAATAAAGATAAGTGATAAAGATTAAGAGTTAAATTATAATGAAGATTTGTATTAGGAAATTAAGTGTTTGATTAAGTAAAGATAAATAAATTTGTGAAGATACTTGAGATAATTAATTATTTTTATCAAGTGTTATTGGTTAATAAATGATTAAATTAAGATAATGAATTTCTTAATTAAGAATCTTTATAATATAAGAAATTAAGAATCATTTAATTAATTTTAAATGATTAAATTAAGTAATTAATTAAATAATTAATCTATGATTAATTAAGATAATCACTTATGGGTTAATCTTATATAATTACTTGGGAAAGTAATTAAATTAATTAAGTGGTTAAGTACTAGATGTTATTAAGTAAGAGTTAATTACTTTATTAAAAGTAATTAAGTAATGTGATTAAGAGTTAATCATTTTAGTTATTAATTAAAGAATTAATTAATAATTAGTTAAAGATTTAAATTATTTGATTAATGATTAATTAATAAAAGGATTAAGAGTAATTAATTAAGTGATTAATTACTTGTAAAAGTAATTAATTAAGAAAGAAATTTAATTTATGCAAATAATCATTAATTAATGGAAATAATTAATTAATTTTTAATTTATAATTTAAGATAATTAATTTATAATTAAGCTTTAATTACTAAATGTAATTAAAGTCATTAATCAAAGGTAATTAATTATAAGTAATTAATTAAATATGATTAATTAAAAATAATTAATCAAGTAGTTTTAATTAAAAGTAATTAATCAAATGTGATTAATTAAAAGTGATTAATCAGGTATGATTAAAGGTAATTAAGAAATAATTATCAGGATAATTAAAGAATAATTAATCAAGGTTGATTAATTTAGAAGGTAATTAAGAGGTAATTACTTAGTATAATTTGGAAGTAATTAATCAAGATGATTAATTAAAATTGTAATTAAGAAATAATTACTTAAAAGTAATTAAGTGATAATTAATCATGGATGATTAATTTAATGGATAATTAAGTGATGTTTAATTAATTAATTTGTAATTAATTAATGAATAAGAAGTTGAATTGAAGATAACACAAGTGATTAATTAAGGACTAATTTAATTTAAGGATTAATTAAATTAATCAAGTTTGAATCAAACTTGATTATGAATGGTTAATGATTGGATGATATATATCATTGGATGAGTTAATGATATTGGTTTTTATTGGATGACATTGATTGATGGGTGATAATGTGAATATGTTATATCTGAGATGTGATACATATGCTGCTTTGTGATATGTATAGATGCATGTGATAATAGATGCTTATCTATTTGTGTTGTGAATCATCCATTTATGTTAAGTGATATTTTCTAAAATATCTATTGTTTAAATCCCTTAAGTATAACTTGGACATTAAAATGGCGTTTGGTTTCGATGAGACCGGGATCGGGTTTCCATATTTGGATATCCGAAAACCACATCGATTCCAATTAAACGTAGGTCGTTAACCCAAGTGGAGCAAGTGAAGACTCGAGGTGTAAGGGCTATACGTCAGTATAACTCTGTGGATGATTCCGTAATGAGTTTGACGGAATAGTGCTTATAGATTCGAGATGGAGATTTAGAGTGCAAGGGCTATGATCATTGACTCTGAGGGTGATTCCAAAATGAGTGCAACGAGATAGTGCCTTCGGTTTCGTTCAAACCCGGAATGAACTTGTATGGATTGAATGCTTTCAGAACATCGTCAGGTGGACGATGAGAATTCTAAGATAATTGGTCCTATAAAGGTAATCGCAGCCTCAAGCCTCATCAACCGGGAATGGCTAAAATAGGGGAGGTGCAGCAAGGCTTCGTGGGTAGCTCCCACTGGAGATCAAGATACATCCCTGTCTAGATGTCCCTTTTTATTTCGGCTTTGTGGGCAGTTGGTCTGCAGCCAACTGCAGGGTGGTCTTGTTCGGGACTGTTCAGTAAGGAATGGTCCTGGCCTTCTGTTGCAGGGGAGTTAGGGTGGCTCCTCGGTACGGTGATCTAGGCCACGTACTGTGACGGACGGTACCCCAGTAGCCCTGCCATTGATGGAAACTCAATTTTCCCTACGAGACCCTACGGTTTTGTTTGTATACCTATGTAGCTGGAATTTAATAAATGTAACAATTTCGGCTATTTCATATTTATTTGAAAACCCTAGACACTATTATAATATCACTGGATTTCCTATCAAATGTTTTGGTTAGCGAAAGGTAAAAACTTTTCCATGTTTATGTGTGGGAAGTCTTACGTGATACCTTTTCTTTTCAAAGTGTTTTCTAAAGTTAAGCAATCTTAAACCGTTTACTCACACCAGACCCCTATCTGACCCAAGTGTTTATTTTCTGTTTTATTAAACTTTTGGGTACTCATATTATGTATGAGTAGTCAAGTGGTTCAGGTTATCCTTGACGAATTCTGGAGGAGCTTTGGAGCAGGAGGCTTCAGCGTGTAGATATATAGTTAGTGTTTCCGCTGTGTTGTTATTCTGTATGATGTCTTGTATTGTATTAGACATAAATGTTATAAGTGTCTAAATTGAGATGTTTAGTTGTGTGCTCTGATGTATATGATACTATGTATATGTTCTATATTATATTTAAATCGTTCCGCTGTGAGATTCTGATGTGTTGTTTTTCTTTCTTCTCTTTCTTTTCTTCTTCTATCTCTTTCTTTCTTAATTAGTGATGTGATTTTCTGGTGATAGAAAGTCGGGTCGCTACACCCCAAGTCAGAAGTTAAGCAACAAAATTGTAGGCTGGAGTTTGTTGAACCACTATATATCTCCATATGTTCATTTCTTAGTTGTTTTAATTTTTTTTTCTTCGCTTTTAATTTCTTTTACTTTCTATTGGGTGTTTGTGTCATTTTTGGTTCAAACATTAGTTTAGAGACGGTTCATGTCATAAGGCGGCAAAGGATACAGATTAATTAAAGAATAAGGATATTTTTATTTTCCTTTCCTAATAAACCAAATAAGAACAATTACTTCTTATGAATTAAGAAAATAATTTACCTAATAAAACAAAATAGTATAATGACTAGCCTAATAAAACAAAATAGCATAATGATTCTCATTCAAGTCTATCCATACAATATTATATTTTAACTTATAAGAAAAAAGGTGGAATCTTTCTATGTTTCTACTTATCCATGTAATATTATAATTAAACTTATAAGAAGAAAATTTAAATCTTTCTACTCTTTGGTCGGACCACACTTTTATAGTTATCCATTTAATAATTATATTTTAATTTATAAGAAGAAAAGTTGAATTTATCTACTCTTTGAATAGACCATACTTTTCATACTTATCCATATAATTACTTTATTTTAACTTATTTCTAAGCTTACATTCCAAGCTTTCTTCTCCTATTAGACCATCATTGATATCCTAATACTTATTATATTTAAACTTATGTTCCATTCTTGTCCCAGAAATTCATCATCCTATTTTAACTTATATTCCATGCTTATCCTTATTCAAGCCTATCCTAGACATAATCATTATAATTTAACTTTAAGTTTTCTTAATCCTGAAGTATTCTTCTTTTTAAACCTATGTAAACACCTCCAGTATCACTTTATTTCATTCATACTGGAATCCAATATCTCAACTATTCGTTATTATCTTTATACTTTTAGCAAGGTGTAAAACCAATTGAAACAACATGAATATAATCCTAATTTTCATTGATTATAACATTTTTTGAGTTTACAGTGAGTATATCCATCCAATTTTGTGTTTATCCATTGTTAGTTAATTTTAAATTAAAGTATGCAGATGTTAGCTTGTTGTTTTGAAGCTCATGATGCTATGCTAGTTTGTTTAGGTATAAATTTAAGGTTCATTGATGAATGTAAGTTATTTAATTAGACTCTCTCGATGTAATTTTGCTATGTCATGTTTATGAATGTTTATTATAAATAGTGCTCTAAATTGCAAGTTAATGATACGATGCATGAACATGACATCTATATAAAATGGGACATGATACCATTTCAGAAATAAATGGTATATTGGTAGGTAAAACACAAATGAATTTAATCGTTGAAGCAAACGAGACAAGATGAGACTACTAGATGCTAGAATCCATCCTAGTGGACAGATTCGGGGTCGCACCCTTAATCGTGATGACCTGGTACTTCTTCACTTATTGTCCAAATGAGCTATTGCATGGATGCAACCATGGTGATATGCACAGTGCGAATGGGAAATAGGAAAGAGTTAAGAATAATTTCATTGACGGGTACATGGTGGAATGAAGATAAAGATTACAGCACAATCGGTTAGTGCCAATGATTAGTGGGAGAAGGCAGTGTAACTAATAGATCATGTGGGTGCACCCACAATGTTTGATCGAAAGGTATACAGATGAAATAGGCCATGATATGGGTTCGAAGAAGAGTCTAGTAAGAGTGAATAATAAGTAGGGTTCGCTAGTGATTACATACCTCATATATAACTTAACAGTGAAAAGTCTATCGAATAATGATAGCAACTGATAAATGTGAATTGGGTGTGATATTTCAGTTGACTAGAGTTGCAATAATAAGCCACGATGAATAAAGCATGACACGTGTGTTAGCACTAATTTATGAAAATGAAATGTGGGCGAGATATTGTACAGTGTGAGTAACATCGATATGTTTGATTAAAATGTCACTTATTTATACCCAACATCATGTAGTTAGATTTCTAGCCCGACTCGAGGTTTGTTACGTTTATAACAACACCTTGTGTAACAACCCGATATTTTCAACCATTCGTATCCGCACATGTCAGACTTGAATTGCTCAAAATACCGCGTTGTAAATAAAATTTGGCAAATCTCAGAATATACAATAAATACACAATCACATATCATAGACACAGAGTATTTAATAATGCAGCGAAAGTAAAAGAGATAGTAGTTCATGAAGCTACTATATATATAAGATACATCAGAGTTAAATAATATACAGCAGAAGAGTAACAAGATACATCAAGTACAAATCAAAATACATCACTGGGAACACTGGATACTGAAAACAAATAGATGGCTTGATCTTCAAGCAAAGCTCCAACTCCGAAGGTGAGTCTTGAATGCTGAATCACTCTATCTGACTCGAGCGTAAAGCAAAGTACAAAACACTCGAGTCAGGACATAAATACTTATGAACTGTAAATAGACTCAAGTGAACAGTAACAAAATGCATAAGTAACTTAAAGGATGCTTGGGATCGCCCATCCTTTAAGGATCTGTTAAACTATTTACTATGTAGCAATATTGCGCTACTATAATAATGTCTACAGTAAAATAAACATACTTTTAAATAGCATTCCGGGCTACCCATATCACCCTTCACACATAATAGTCCCACTAATCCATCCAATATCATGCCATCTCCACTCCGGGTGACTATCAGAGGATACCACACGGGTTACGGGAGAAAAACAAACCGTAGTAAAGGCTCGGTATAGTAGGTGACACGGCACACAAGGAAATGCCAGGGCAGATATACCAATTACGCACACGGGCTGGTGGTAACGCAGCAGCCACATACGCCCACCTCGGAACACACTCCTATATCAAACTCGGAGGATGGCCATCTAATCAATCACAAGTAAGAGTATAGTATCGAAGGAATGTGTCCGATCGGAGGAATGACCTCACTTGGCCCGAGATCGCTCCTGTTTTAGCCACCTTATGCCAAATCACGGGAGTTGGGTCCACGTAATATACCTCAAGAACGTCGCCACCATCCTACTTCATTCTGGAATCTCTACCGCGTACACAGTTGTTAAAGTGGTTTTCGGAGTTGGCAGAGAGTATGACAACTTCCGATCCCGGTCTCTTTAACAACCAATCATTATTATAACGCCGTGGCCATTTTAAAATGGTTTATACTTCAAAAATCAAATCATTTCATTTCAAAACTATATCCCTTTCAAAATAGTTATACTTCGAAATCAAAACCATTTTATTTCAAAACTATATTCAAATCAAATAGTTTATCATTTCCATTTCAAACATATATTCGCCTTTAAAAAAATTCATAACACTTTCAAAGTATAACTTTTCCGAAACCAAAATACTTGAAATCATTACACTTTGAAAATCATAACATTCCGAAATCATACATTTGAAATCAATCTTTTAATTCTTTACATTTTACAAATTTATTCCATTAAACCAAAATTTCAAATTCCCAATTTAATTCAATTCAAACCATTAGTTTCAATTCAGTTTAGTTTTCTGATAAAACATTTCAAATCTTACAAATTTCAAATATAGATTTGATGTACAAAATAAACAATCCAATTTAAATATATTTCCAAACTTTAATATCCCACATTTCAAAACTAAACTTTATAATTCCATATATTCATATCTCAAATCTAATTTCATTATTATTTCATTTTGAAATATTCATTTCATAAATCCAACATTATTAAAAAAACTTAAATTACAATTAAACCAAATATCTTTTCATACAAATATAAACTTCAAATATTCCTTTATCAAATAAATCAAAATCAAATACTATTCCACATTCATATTCTTTATCAAAATAAAGATCAATCATTTCCAAACCATTTCAAAATCATTAAAATATCATATCCTTTCAAAACCTCATTATCATATCATTATTTGAATTCAAATTAAAATATTCAAATCTAGATATCATTTTAAAATCAAACATATCATTCATTTATTATTTCAAATATCATTACAAAACACCTTTCAAAATCACATTCACCAATTCATTTATCTTATTACGTTTCATTCCATTTAACACATAACCAAGTAAACTATATTTAAATTCAAATTCAATTCAAATTCCTTAAAAATTCAAATTTAAATATTAAAATATATTCAAAACTCCTTATATTCACAAATAATAAATTTTCAAAAGTTAAATCATTTAACGCTTTAAAATATAACACAAACCGTGTTAAATTTTATAACATTTCAAAACATTGTCAAATTAAAGCCACGACAACATTTATACAGTACTATAGTAGCTTATAGTTTCCAAACTAGTTTAGTTCAAGAATAACGGCATTTATAACATGCCGTAATAGATATTTAGTTATTTCAAACATAGTCAAGTTTAAGAACAACAGCATTTAAAATGTTGTCAAAAGACTACAACATTTTGGAAATGCTATAAAATTCCAGATTTTATTTTAACTTTTCAAAACAATAAAACTTCAATTTAACAAATTTTAAACTTATAAATCATATTTGTAGACTTCAAAATTTCACATTTAGATAATTTTAACATATGATTTATCACAACAAAATTTTAAGATCAAATATTGAATTTAAAAACTCCATTAATTTATTAAGTCAAAATTCACTGTTTATTAACTTATAAATTTAATAAAACTTAACATTTTACTTCAAATATCGTTTCAAAACTTTAAATTTAATTTCCATTATTTATTTACATTTTAAACTAAAATTTAAAGTCAAAAATCACAATTACTTCAAATTTACATACTTAAATTCACAATTTCAAGACTTTATATTTAATTTTCTTAAAACCATAAAATATATATTTTTAAATCAAAATTTCATACTTTTAAAAAAATACATATTTTAATAAAAATCATGTAAAAAAATATACCACGGGGTCTGTATATAATTTTCTAACCTAGGTCAAGTGATACGGACATATATCATTTCAATCCGTAGTTTACAAAGAAAACTCGGGTTCTATCATTTCAAACCTGCAATCCCAAGTCAAATAAAATATAATAAAAATCGTTCAGGCCTATCATTTCAGCCCATAACGATTTTTCCCTAATCTAAAGTCCATTTGGGTATGTATCATTTCAACCCATAGTGATTCTATTCTAACAGGGAACTTACAGTGTGAATATATGCATAAACAATATAAACAATGTCAATGTCACAATATAATGTCTTATATCAGATGTCAGGTGATAATTAACAGTTTTAACATGGTAATAACATGGAATAGCATATCATATAATCATCATTAACTTGCATAACATTTTATATTATTAAACACTTGTCATCAATTCACTATTTCATAAGTATAAATGTCAGAGTGAGAAAGACTCACCTTTTCAAGCTGAAGACCACTATGACACACAAAACGATTCCAAAGGCAGGACAAGCACGATATAGCACGACTAGTAATTCAAATGAGTGGAGAGAGCCAAGATATCATCCTATCACAACAACCAAATCAAGACAATGCAATATAACATATGAATATATTTAACACAAAACGATATAGAGACAAATTGAAATACAAAGCAATAAAGAGCAAAGTGACTTGACCTTGCCTTATCACTCAAATGCATAGCCTAAGTGGAGCATACATTCAGCCATGATCAGGTTTAGCCTGGGTATGGCATCCATAAAGCACAGCTAGAAGGAATATAAAAGGTAGGGTTTGCAACATGAAGCATATCAATGGACAAGGCAAAATAGGTGAAGTTTTTGGTGCATTTTGGTTCGGCTACGACCCCATATAGGCTCGGCCATGGGGTCTTCATGTTAGTTCAAATCTGGATAGTAGAGAAAGGGGAAGCCAAAGGTGAAGTAGATGAAGGTGGTGGTGGCTAAGGGGTGGCCAAAAGCAACTATGAAGGCAATAGTGGAGTACAGGCTTGGCTAGCATTGTTTTGTTGAAGTGCTTTGCAAATTTGAGGTGGTGGCTTCATCTAATGGTCATGGCCAGAGGTGGTGGTCAGAGGAGAGGGGTTGGTGCTGCTGTATATGGTGGAGAGGATGGTGGTCAGCAAGGAGGGAGATGAGACCAAGCAAACTTGAAGAAGAGGAAGGCTAAATCAATGAAGAAGAGGGAAAAAATGTGAAAAGAAAAGCCATTGTTTTTTTTTTCTTCATGGCCATGATTTTTAGGGGATGAGAAGTCTTCCCTTTCATGTGAAAAAGAAAGAAGAATACACGGATGAAGAATGGAGTTAAGGCAGCCAATTGAAGAGAAGTTGGTTGAGAAATGAAAAGACAGAATACAAAAAGGCTTAAGCAAATAAAGAGTCACAAACCTTTCAAATTTCCACCATTTCTTTTTAAAATTTAAATACATGTAAAATATGTATAAATAAAGATAAAACACGAAAATATAGTAAATAAACAAAAATAAATAAATAAATAAATATTAATTAAATTAAGAAAATAACAAAGAAAATGTAAATTAGGCTTGAAAATTTGAAAATAAATGAAATGAACTTTGGAAAAATTGTATGTACATGGAAAGTATTTATTAATAAAGATAAAAACATAAATATAAAATGCATACATAAAAATGAATAAATAAATTTTAATTAAATATAATTTAAATGAAGAAAATAGCAGAAAAATGGAAACTAACCTTTAAAAATAGAAAATAAATTCAATGAGCTTTGGAAAAATTCAAACATCACTTTAAAAATATTTAAAAGGTAAAAATATATGTAACATAGCATATAATATAATTTAGAATAAGATATTACAAATAAAAAAAATTATTTATATAATTTAAAATAAACAATATTGTTAAATAAAACAATTTACACCCAATTTTGTAAAAAGCATAACTTTCACAATATTATTCGGATTTCAACGAAACGAAAAGCATTGTTCTTGAAATTTTATTTACTTTCATAACAAAAGATAAAAATCAAAATTTCAAACTTTTAAAATTTAAATTTAAAAGTCAAAGTTTGACCAGATTGACCAAAATTCACCTTTTTTGCAAAATATTCAATATATTCAGGTTTGAAGTTATTATTCACATACCAATCAAAATTTATATTTAAAATAACAAAGTTAATTCATTTAAATAAATAAAACAAAGTTTTTTTTGAAATCAGGAATTCAAATTAGAATAATTTAAATATACAATTAAAATAATCACAAAGTACAAGGTTGTTACACTCTCCCCCACTCAAAACTTTTCATCACCAAAAAGGAATGAGATACGAGAAAGCACAGAAAAAGATAGAATGAAATAAGATTAAGACAAGATGACAAGATGATTGAAATTATGCCTGATAACTATTGTTATATGTAAGCTAACAATGTGGAGATGATCTTCCTAAGATCCTCTAGAATCAAGAATACAAGCACGAAAAAATCTTTTAGAATCTGATTCACCCCTTCCACTTAACCGACAGTCTGTGGATGGCAAGTCGTGCTCAGATTCAAAATGAGTTCCAAATTTCATAGAAAGATTTCTAAATAGACTGGTATAAGCAATAGCCTCCCATTATGTAGCAAGATAAGGAAAATAAGGACAACCAAAAGATAGTTTGAAAAATACAAAATAAGATAATAAATTTGAAACCATGAAAATTTCAACTTATATTGAAAATTAATTTTACATAAGTTAAATAAATATAACTATCTTTAATTTCATTATCTTATCATCCTATTATCCTTAATTAACAATATCTAAAATCATGGATTTGAAAAAAAAATCATTTATTGTACTAAAATGTACTCAATAACATTAATTCTTCTTTATTCCTAATTATAATAAAATTTATTCCTCTCAATATATTTTATCACCTATGTTAAATATATTTACACTCATTGTAATTGCCTTAAATTTATTCTTAATTCCTTTATCATCATTTTATATTGTAAATTATTCCATTACACTTTTTCTTTATTTACCTCTGTTAATCCTTTTATAACTAAAATTTAAGTATATATAACATTTATTATAACCACTCAAATTTTATTTATAAAATCTTTTTTTTATATTGTATACTATCCAATTACATATTCAACTTCTGAAAATTAAGGTAAGTTATATTGGAATGAGATTGTGTATTATACAAATAAAACTTTCTAATTCAATTATTTCAAGCTTGAATATTTATCCAAATCTTGAAATTGCACTTAGAAATTATCTTTGAAGATAAAATTTAGGGATTAAATTTCCAATAAATTCCAAACTATTTAGAGATAAATAAATGCTCATATATATATATATATCCATTCAAATTTAAATCATATATCAGCATATGTTATAAATCCATTCTTATTTTAGAAATTAAAATCAATTAAATTTTCCCAAAACAAAACTATAGCAAGACTATAGAATGGTCTCTTCACTTCGAAACTCGAAAATGAATGTCGATGATGCTGCAGTCACTACTGAAATTATTTTCCAGTGACAAAGAGAAGAGCACTAAATTTAAATTTAAAATTCTTTGGAAACAAATTTCTATTCGAACATACTTTAAATAATATATCCTTTAAAATTTTAAACACAAAGTTTGAAATCCATCGGAAATTAAATTCTCAAATTCTTTTTTTACATTCATTTTAAATTTCCAAATAAATTTATAACCATGCTTTATAGTTCAATTAGATATATGAAACAATAGAAAATGATATATAAAATCAAATATTATTTCTTAACAACCAATTCAAATAAAATCCAGATAAAGATTTATAATATAGTTACAAAATTTATTTCACAAAATTTATTTCATTACTAAATTTTAAAAACATATTGTGTCAGTTTGCTCCGTTCAAGTGTTCTGGAAATCTTATCGATAGCGTTGATCAGACGAATCGATTAGAAACCCAAATCAACATCAACAACTCAAACAACACAATATATAAAACATTTTAAATATTAGTTTACAAATACACTTCAAGAATAATTTGAAGATAAGTTGGAAACAAAGATGAGATGATTAAATAACAAAATAGAGAGATGGATGAGTTTATATAAATCGTGGGCAACCTTAACCGGGTCAACCGTGACTTAAAGAATAAGATCGATGTGGATTTCTTGGGTAAATCAACAATTGGTCTCAAGAGATAGAGTTCGGGATTGTAAGAGGTACTAGCATCTAAACCGAGGATATAGAATCTCTGGTTAATCGATGCTGTTGTAAAGGAGTTCCCCCCTTTACAAATAAATTTGAGGTTGGCAAGGCCGCCGACTCATTATAAAGATCGTTCAAAGTGGAGTTATGGGATACTCCAGAATCAAATGAAGATGAATAGTGAGGGACACGAAATGGATTTTGAAACCGCAGGGAACGTTCCAAAATCAAAGGAATCGAGTCAAAAGGAAAAGATTCAAACTCGAATGAAAGTGATTCTATAAATTCATTTACTCTATATGCTGAGTTTTGCCTAGAGCTACCAAAGCTCTGATACCAAATGTAACAACCCGATATTTTCAACCATTCGTATCCGCACATGTCGGACTTGAATTGCTCAAAATACCGCGTTGTAAATAAAATTTGGCAAATCTCAGAATATACAATAAATACATAATCACACATCACAGACACAGAGTATTTAATAATGCAGCGGAAGTAAAAGAGATAATAGTTCATGAAGCTACTATATATATAAGATACATCAGAGTTAAATAATATACAGCAGAAGAGTAACAAGATACATCAAGTACAAATAAAAATACATCACTGGAAACACTGGATACTGAAAACAAATAGATGGTTGGATCTTCAAGCAAAGCTCCGACTCCGAAGGTGAGTCTTGAATGCTGAATCACTCAATCTGACTCGAGCGTGAAGCAAAATACAAAACACTCGAGTCAGGACATAAATACTTATGAACTGTAAATAAACTCAAGTGAACAGTAACAAAATGCATCAGTAACTTAAAGGATGCTTGGGATCGCCCATCCTTTAAGGATCCGTTAAACTATTTACTATGTAGTAATATTGCACTACTATAATAATGTCTACAGTAAAATAAATATACTTTTAAATAGCATTCCGGGCTACCCATATCATCCTTCACACATAATAGTCCTAGTAATCCATCCAATATCATACCATCTCCACTCCGGGTGACTGTCTGAGGATACCACACGGGCTACGGGAGAAAAACAAACTCGTAGTAAAGGCTCGGTATGGTAGGTGACACGGCACACAAGGCAATGCCAGGGTAGATATACCAATTACGCACACGGGCTGGTGGTAACGCAGCAGCCACATACACCCACCTCGGAACACACTCCTGAATCAAAATTGGAGGATGACCATCTAATCAATCACAAGTAAGAGTATAGTATCGAAGGAATGTGTCCGATCGGAGGAATGACCTCACTTGGCCCGAGATCGCTTCTGTTTTAGCCACCTTATGCCAACTCACGGGAGTTGGGTCCACGTAATATACCTCAAGAACGTCGCCACCATCCTACTTCATTCTGGAATCTCCACCGCGTACACAATTGTTAAAGTGGTTTTCGGAGTTGGCAGAGAGTATGACAACTTCCGATCCCGGTCTCTTTAAAAACCAATCGTTATTATTATGCCGTGGCCATTTTAAAATAGTTTATACTTCAAAAATCAAATAATTTCATTTCAAAACTATATCCATTTCAAAATAGTTATACTTCAAACCAAAACCATTTTATTTCAAAACTATATTCAAATCAAATAGTTTATCATTTCCATTTCAAACATATATTCACCTTTAAAAAAATTCATAATACTTTCAAAGTATAAATTTTCCGAAACCAAAATACTTGAAATCATTACACTTTGAAAATCATAACATTCCGAAATCATACTTTTGAAATCAATCTTTTAATTCTTTACATTTTACAAATTTATTCCATTAAACCAAAATTTCAAATTTTCAATTTAATTCAATTCAAACCATTAGTTTCAATTCAGTTTAGTTTTCTAACAAAACATTTCAAATCTTACAAATTTCAAATATAGATTTGATCTACAAAATAAACAATCCAATTTTAATATATTTCCAAACTTTAATATCCCACGTTTCAAAACTAAACTTTATAATTCCATATATTCATATCTCAAATCTAATTTCATTATTATTTCGTTTTGAAATATTCATTCCATAAATCCAACATTATTAAAAAAAACTTAAATTACAATTAAACCAAATATCTTTTCATACAAATATAAACTTCAAATATTCCTTTATCAAATAAATCAAAATCAAATATTATTCCACATTCATATTCTTTATCAAAATAAAGATCAATCATTTCCAAACCATTTCAAAATCATTAAAATATCATATCCTTTCCAAACCTCATTATCATATCATTATTTGAATTCAAATTAAAATATTCAAATCTAAATATCATTTTAAAATCAAACATATCATTCATTTATTATTTCAAATATCATTACAAAACACGTTTCAAAATCACATTCACTAATTCATTTATCTTATTACATTTCATTCCATTTAACATATAACCAAGTAAACTTTATTTGAATTCCAATTTAATTCAAATTCCTTAAAAATTCAAATTTAAATATTAAAATATATTCAAAACTCCTTATATTTACAAATAATAAATTTTCAAAAGTTAAATCATTTAACACTTTAAAATATAACACAAACCATGTTAAATTTTATAACATTTCAAAACATTGTCAAATTAAAGCCACGACAACATTTATACAGTACTATAGTAGCTTATACTTTCCAAACTAGTTTAGTTCAAGAATAATGGCATTTATAACATGCCGTAATAGATATTTAGTTATTTCAAACATAGTCAAGTTAAAAAACAACAGCATTTAAAATGCAGTCAAAAAACTACAACATTTTGGAAATGCTATAAAATTCCAGATTTTATTTTAACTTTTCAAAACAATAAAACTTCAATTTAACAAATTTTAAACTTATAAATCATATTTGTAGACTTCAAAATTTCACATTTAAATAATTTTAACATATGATTTATCACAACAAAATTTTAAGATCAAATGTTCAATTTAAAAACTCCATTAATTTATTAAGTCAAAATTCACTATTTATTAACTTATAAATTTAATAAAACATAACATTTTACTTCAAATATCATTTCAAAACTTTAAATTTAATTTCCATTACTTATTTACATTTTAAAATAAAATTTAAAGTCAAAAATCACAATTACTTCAAATTTACATACTTAAATTCACAATTTCAAGACTTTATATTTAATTTTCTTAAAACCATAAAATATATATTTTTAAATCAAAATTTCATACTTTTAAAAAAATACATATTTTAATAGAAATCATTTAAAAAAATATACCACGGGGTCTGTATATAATTTTCTAACCTAGGTCAAGTGATACGGATATATATCATTTCAATCCGTAGTTTACAAAGAAAACCCGGGTTCTATCATTTCAAACCGCAATCCCAAGTCAAATAAAATAAAATAAAAATCACTCAGGCCTATCATTTCAGCCCATAATGATTTTTCCCTAATCTAAAGTCTGTTTGGGTATGTATCATTTCAACCCATAGTGATTTTATTCTAACAGGGAACTTGCAGTGTGAATATATGCATAAACAATATAAACAATGTCAATGTCACAATATAATGTCATATATCAGATATCAGGTGATAATTAACAGTTTTAACATGGTAATAACATGGCATAGCATATCATATGATCATCATTAACTTGCATAACATTTTATATTACTAAACACTTGTCATCAATTCACTATTTCATAAGTATAAATGTCAGAGTGAGAAAGACTCACCTTTTCAAGCTGAAGACCACTATGACACACAAAACGATTCCAAAGGCAGGACAAGCATGATACAGCATGACTAGTGATTCAAATGAGCGGAGAGAGCCAAGATATCATCCTATCACAACAACCAAAACAAGACAATGCAATATAACATATGAATATATTTAACACAAAACGATATAGAAACAAATTGAAATACAAAGCAATAAAGAGCAAAGTGACTTGACCTTGCCTTATCACTCAAATGCATAGCCTAAGTGAAGCGTACATTCAGCCATGATCAGGTTTAGCTCGGGTATGGCATCCATAAAGCACGGCTAGAAGGAATATAAAAGGTAGGGTTTGCAACATGAAGCATATCAATGGACAAGGCAAAAAAGGTGAAGTTTTTGGTGCATTTTGGTTCGACTATGACCCCATATAGGCTCGGCCATGGGGTCTTCATGTCAGTTCAGATCTAGATAGTAGTGAAAGGGGCATCCAAAGGTGAAGTAGATGAAGGTGGTGGTGGCTAAGTGATGGCCGAAAGCAATTTTGAAGGCAATAGTGGAGTACAGGCTTGGCTAGCATTGTTTTGTTGAAGTGCTTTGCAAATTTGAGGTGGTGGCTTCATCTAATGGTCATGGCCAGAGGTGGTGGTCAGAGGAGAGGGGTTGGTGCCGCTGTATATGGTGGAGAAGATGGTGGTCAGCAAGGAGAGAGGTGAGGCCAAGCAAACTTGAAGAAGAGGAAGGTTAAATCAATGAAGAAGAGGGAAAAATGTGAAAAGAAAAGCCTTTTTTTTTTCTTTTTTTTTTCTTCATGGCCGTGATTTTTAGGGAATGAGAAGTCTTTCCTTTCACGTAAAAGAGAAAGAAGAATCCACGGCTGAAAAATGGAGTTAAGGCAGCCAATTGAAGAGATGTTGGTTGAGAAATGAAAAGACAGAATACAAAAAGGCTTAAGCAAATAAAGAGTCACAAACCTTTCAAATTTCCACCATTTCTTTTTAAAATTTAAATACATGTAAAATATGTATAAATACAGATAAAACACTAAAATATAGTAAATAAACAAAAATAAATAAATAAATATTAATTAAATATAATTAAATTAAGAAAATAACAAAGAAGCTGTAAATTAGGCTTGAAAATTTGAAAATAAATGAAATGAACTTTGGGAAAATTGTACGTACATGAAAAATATTTATAAATAAAGATAAAAACATAAAAATAAAATGCATACATAAAAATGAATAAATAAATTTTAATTAAATATAATTTAAATGAAGAAAATAGCAGAAAAATGGAAACTAACCTTTAAAAATAGAAAATAAATTCAATGGGCTTTGGAAAAATTCAAACATCACTTTAAAAATATTTAAAAGGTAAAAATATATGTAACATAACATATAATAGAATTTAGAATAAGATATGACAAATAAAAAAAAATTATTTATGTAATTTAAAATAAACAATATTGTTAAATAAAACAATTTACACCCAATTTTGTAAAAAGCATAACTTTCAC
The DNA here is from genome assembly GCA_030765085.1 of Allium cepa. Taxonomy (NCBI): domain Eukaryota; kingdom Viridiplantae; phylum Streptophyta; class Magnoliopsida; order Asparagales; family Amaryllidaceae; genus Allium; species Allium cepa. The sequence continues at coordinate 837,219,273 of CM060941.1, forward strand.
AATATTATTCGGATTTTAAAGAAACGAAAAGCATTGTTCTTGAAATTTTATTTACTTTCATAACAAAAGATGAAAATCAAATTTTCAAACTTTTAAAATTTAAATTTAAAACTCAAAGTTTGACCAGATTGACCAAAATTCACCTTTTTTGCAAAATATTCAGGTTTGAAGTTATTATTCATATACCAATCAAAATTTATATTTAAAATAACAAAATTAATTAATTTAAATAAATAAAACAAAGTTTTTTTTTGAAATCAGGAATTCAAATTAGAATAATTAAAATATACAATTAAAATAATCATAAAATACAGGGTTGTTACACCTTGGGTCGGACTGAGGAGTTGCGTTTTCCAAGTTACCCTCCTATTTTACGTTAGTCTATTTTTTTAGTAAGCAGTCCATAATATATTTATATTACAATTAGAGATTACTAAGTTTGAGTTTAGCAACCATGCCTTGAGGCCACGACCTACAACACTATTTAGTTTATTCAGAGATATAATGAAGACGAGACTATCCAAGCAAGTGAGGATATACCTAAAGATTGATTGCAAGAAGAATCGTTACATGGGCATTTGAAGTCGATGGATTTCAGTGTATATATCATCTTTCGAGTTTTAAGTTGTATATTTTTTATTAACCCATGCATCAGACAAGCTTTGAGATTTATACTTTCCATTTCTTCCGTGATATTCATACCTATGTCATCATTTATTTATATGTGGGCTGATATATGAGTTATTCAATTCTAGATTCGTGTACATTACCTTGTGTCGAGATGAGATACATACTATTTCAGATGTACTTAGGTTTTTAAATGTACCCATGTTGACCCAAAGTAGTGTATACAAGAGATCGCTCCTTTTGTTCCCATTAATCCAAGTAATCAAAAGGTAAAATCTCTCTGATATTTCGATCATTGGAGCCTGAGCGTCATAATACTCCTATTGCAACCCAATTTAATTAAATTATAATTGTTATAAATTAATTAGATTAATTAATATTTATGAAATATTAACTATAAAACTTTATTTGACAACTGTTAATCAATAGTAATTGTGTGTTTATATATAATAGTTATAAATACATTAATCAATATATGATATTGCACGCGTTTGAATTGGATTTAAATGTGCTAATTATTGATCATGTAGGAAATGATTTTGAGGCCCGTATGGGGCTTGATGTAAGCAACTATGATATGGTTATGGGAGCCCTCCATTAGATTGCTAAAAGGAGGTTAGATTTCGAATTAAAGAGAGGGCATTTCTTAAAAAAATAGTGAGGATCTAGATCCTTATTTTACTCCTTAGGGTCTCCTTTATTTACAGCACTCTAACCTTCACTTTTTTAGTGCTTCCCTATTTCAGCCATGGTCGACCACTCCTCCCTCTTTGTTCCTAAAATTTCGAGTTTAAAATATTTAATCAAATCATATACAAGCTTCAATGGTAGCTGCATTCAAGAAGGTAGCATCTTCTGGATGTAGAAATTGTTTTAAGGAGTCCAGATTCAATATTGCAAGGTGTGTTATCTAGGCCTTAGGCAGAGCTATATTCTCATTTGTAGTTTATGTATATTGTATATACCGATCATTACACCATATATGTATAGATAGTATTAAATATATGAATTTGTATATATCAGTGCTATCACCATAGGATTGATTATATATATATATATATATATATATATATGTTTTAAGATAAAAAATATTTTGTTATAACACATGCTCAATGGATAAAATAAAAAAAATCATTTTCTCAAATTTAAATATATTATTAATTGTTTTTAATGCTAGAAATATAATTAGTATAATACGTAAACATATAATGTATGCATTATATTTTATTAATTTTGTATATGTATAAATAATGTTCATAATTAAAAAAATTATTTATTTATATGCATATTTAATTCAAATATTTAATATATGTAAATATCTTTTTATTCAAAATTAAATATATATATATATATATATTAAATATGTATAAAATTGTGTAATATGGTTATAATACTGCAATATAAATGTAATAAATTAAAATTGGTTTCCAAATTATCATTTTTTTTAATTTTTAACTATATTTCCATATAAAAGTATATTTTGAAAATAATTTAATAAAAAAACTAGTTTTGGTTTGGCCGAAAACTATTTTGACATACATATATAGAAATTTAAATAAAAATTTATTATATATATTTATATTTACTTATGTTATATATATAAATCTATAAAATATTTGAATTTGTTTAATGTGTGTATATGTATACTACTAATAAAGAGAATCAATGAATATGATTTTTAAGGTATCCTTTTGAAATTCTAAAAATACCCCTATCCATTAACGGAATCTCATCCTCGATTTGCAACATTCACTACCATCCCCTTCCTAACTACCCATCAATAGAATTTTATTACTAATTTGATACTGACACCATGAACAAAACAATTTTAAATAAAAATATTATGACTACCACCTTTGCATTTACATTACACTTCTGTCCATCCATTTTTTTAGTAATTAAAAATTAAATATCTTTGAATATTAGATGCGTGTACATGCTGTTTATACTAGTATGAATAATATATATATAGACACACACATAAATATACATATCTATGTGCGCGTCACTTAATAGAATTAGAAATATTTAAATTGCCAATATGTTAAACTAATTTATTGTATTAAATTTAGATATGTTTTAAAATTCATAAATATTTAAAATTAATTAATTATATTAAATAATGTTAATTTAGTAAGCATATAGATATATATATATTAAATAATCGAACGTTTTATAATTAATATTTGTAACAGATAAAATATATATATATATATATATATATATATATATATAACATATACTTCATTCAAACACACACACAAATATATGTATGTATGTATGTATGTTGAGAGCACTTATGTATACATAGGGCTAGCAAATCTTTTGTGGTGTAAATCCCAACATTTATTTACGGGCATGTTCAACCATGTACACCTTATTATGTTGCATGTGCACATACATATTGTCATTCTGCCTTTTGGCAAGGCTGAGATATCAAGGAATTGGCTGACAGATCAAAGATCACTCATCCCGAGTATCGAGTAAGCACAGGTTCATAATGGATGTCGACAAATTTTGTCCGAGTTCGAATCAGGCTATAATTGATGTGACATGATGAGCAAAGCTAAGAAAGCCAACGTTCCAAATTTCAAGTCAATCGTAGACCGTATGCTAAAGATATGATCGATGTCGTTCAGAGAAATCAACCTTCACTTCGCAACCGTCTATTCGCATCGATCTTGTTCGTATCCATCGGCGAGCATTTGTTCGAATCCATCAGGACGCGCTACTTCGTATCCATCGAGAGAATATGTTTGTTCGCATTGATCTATTCGACTCCACCATCGAACAAGCTCCACTTCATACGGAAGTTGTCTAGTTCGTATCCATCCTAGAAGAACATTATTCAAATCCATCGAGACTCGTTAGTTCAAATACATCATGAAACCAATGTTCGTATCCATCAAGGCCAAGCAGAGCCGCCACCTATTCGTATCCATCACATTACCGTTTGTTCGTATCCATCAAGTTGGAGCAACTTCGATCGATACGAACAAGGCCACAAAATCAATACTAGCCAAGAAACTTGGATCGATACGAACAGAGCCACTTTTATTGATACGAACTAGGCTACCTCCATCGATTCGAATGAGGCAATGGTCTTCGTTGCGAACGAGGCGAAAACCTTGGAATGACTCGGTCAACTCGGCATTGAAAGTGGAGCGATCCAAAATTCAAGTGCCACGTTACCTCGCGAGCCTGTGTTTCGTATCGATTTGAAGCAGTCGATACGAACAGATGGTTTCGAATTCAGCAGCATTGAGAAAACACAAGTTCGCATCGATAGCTTACGTATGACCTAAGGAATGTTCATGCCAAGTTTCGACTCGATTGGGTCAAATGTTGATCGATACGAAATTCATCATATCGATCATGGATCGAGTTGAAATCTCATAGGATCGATCGCGTGGGCCCACCCACGTGCCAGAAGAAGTTTTCGAAGATCTGAGCTAGATATTTTCATCCTATGCCTATACATAGCACCCAGGACCTACAGAAAAAGGATCTTTTGGCTCTTTGACGTCCATACTTTGCCAAAACCATTTTTGTACTCCAAAGCTGCTGTTGTACTCGAATTTCATCATTGTAATCTGTTGTAATCTGTTGTCATCAGCAATTGAATATCAATAAAGCCATCAACTTCATAGTGGATATAGGCCATACGCCGAACCACTATAAATCATTGTGTTTTTACGTGTTTTCATCATTTTTTTTAAAATGTTTGTTAGATAATCCTCTTTTTACATTTCTATTCTTCATTTTTATCTCTCAAATACTTCCGAAGAGTGTTGTGCCCAATTTTGGTACAAACACTTTGGTGCTTTCACTGAGAAAACATAGTTTTTCTCCTACTCTTTGAATCTACTATCGATATCGGATTGCCCAAATTCAAGAGGAAGATCCAGATCTCAAGTTCAAAATCCTTCCAACCTATTCAGATTTGCATAAGATCTTGGAAAGGATTTCATTATCTACCATGGTTAGCACAAGGACAACCTCTACAGCTGCAGACCAAGAAGGACGGGACAGACAGAGTCCCATGCAACTGCCTCCATCCAGAATGCTACCGGACCATCAGATCCGTCAAGCCCTGTTACCAGACAAGAGTTCCAGATGCTACTTCAAGAGTTGACCCAGAGTCAACAACAACTTACTTAACAACTGTGCGCCAATGCAGAATTAACTAACTAGCTAAACCGCCAAAGGCTCAGGAGATCTAGAAGGGATCATGCCTCCTACTTGTCCACAGAGAGTTCAGCCTCATCCGACTACTATCACAGATCTACACGCCCACAACTGGACGTAAGCTACACTTAAGCTACCGGACATCAAACTGCACTAAACATTAGGCAACCAAGAGTTGGCCCGTCAACCAGCTACTAGACAGGACCCTCCTTCCAGGGAGGTACTGTTCCTCACTACACCACAGACAACCGCGCTACCACCACTGCTATTGAACCAGGGGCTGGTGTCTAAAATCAGTCAGATCTGAACCATCGTCAGCATGGACGTACACTCGAACCCTACGTCCTCGAAGACTTGGAACCAAGGAGGCGAGACATGGACCGTTCACTGCATCCGGACCAACCTCGCATTGTGGAACCCGACCACACCTTGGCTCAACGTGCACAAAATGTACAGATGCCAGACATCCCTACAATGATCCGTCAATTGATCCGTGAGAGTTAGGGTCTCACAAATGACAACTGGGGAATCTCCTGGAGTCATACTCCCTTTACAGATGGAATACTCTATGCTGAACCCCCTCGACGATTCAAGATGTCGGCTTTACCAGTCTATAAAGGAAATTCTGAACCCAATCAACACATTCTAAAGTATAAGTGGTTGATGAGCGCTGCATAAGCTGAAGATGCAGTGAAATTCTGAAGCTTCCCGATCTCTCTAGGAGGCATTGCTACAATGTCGTTCACTCATTTGCCGCTTCGATCTATTTCTTATTTCGATCAATTGGCCACTAATTTTGTTGAACAATTCCGCATGCATTTGCAAGGACGAAGGATGTTAACACCCTGTCTAGTGTCACTCGAGCTCCTAGAGAGATACTACAACGTTATTTAGAAAGATTCCATGCTACATGTGCTGTGATCAGTAACCCAAATGATAACACCATTCTTCTGACGTTAACTAAGGGGATTGACCCTGATTCTGAATTCGGCAACTGGTTAGCCAGAAAGCAACCTACGTCATTGGACTATTTCTATTCCAAGGCAACTTAGTTCTTGAGAAGGGAGGATGCGAAACAATCTAGGAATCAGGATGACACAGGGCCAAGCATGGAAGAGATCAAAGTAATGTTGTAGTTAAATAGTCCGGGGAGAGCTCCGGGAAAGTTCAGTTGAATATCCAGAATAAACAAACTTAGCAGAAAGACAGTGGGAATTAGAATAGAAAGCGGGATCAGAACCGTGATCCGTGACGTAGAGCTCCAATGTTTGATAATTACACTCCTCTGAATACGTCGTTAGATAATGTATATCTAGAAACCTGCAATTCTATCCAGTACAAGAAGCCGGCTCTAAAGCCATCATTGGAGACGCAGATCCAAACAGGGAAATTTTGTAGGTTTCACGAGAGTTATGGCCACAATACAAATGAGTATGGTCATTTGCAGGACCTCATTGAGAAGTTGATTAGAGAGAGAAAGTTGGAACAGTTTGTGCGGGTGCCATATTTTGGAGGTGCGGGCCCATCGAATTAGAATAATATACCCAATCGGGCAAGCGAGGAGGATACCGCTCATAACGGTGGGAGGTTGGTGAGAAACACTATGAGTGGTGGTCCTCATCTAGCAGACCGAAGTTGGAGGGAAATGGAGTCATATGCCAACTCTATCAAGCATGCGGACTTCGAATATTGTAGTAGCTATGATGATGGGGCTCCGGCCAAGCAACAGAAGACGATGGCCGATGACATCATGTTCCAAAATAGAGACGCCGACAAGGTTGAAGCCTCCACTATTTATCCACTTGTCATATCTACTCAGGTAGGTCCTGCTTGGATGAAGAGGATCTTGGTAGACAGTGGAAGCTCTATACATATTTTGTTTAAGCGAGCTTATGATCAAATGAAGATGGAAGCAAAAGATATGAAATCTTGCAGGTCTCGGATCCATGGCTTCAATGGGAGTGCTACTATACCCACTGGAGTGGTGGAATTACCAGTGGGGTTGGGAGTTGGAGAATGCCGGAGAGTCCAGATACTACAGTTTTTTTTTTGGACATAGACACCCCTTACACTGCTTTCTTAGGTCGACCGGCCCTTGCTGGATTCAGGGCAGCCATTGCTCCATGGTGCTTGACTCTAAATTTCCCCACCGATCGTGGAGTTGCAGTCGTTCAAGGAGATCAGGCTATTGGATGAGCCTGTTATGTTGCTGAGCTGCTCGAAGCACAGCGAAAGCAGAAAAGGAAGGGCGTAGAGGAATCCATTTACGTCCGTTCTGCTGATAATTGACAATTGGTTCCTTGGCCCAGGTCCGGGCACCCCAAACAATTTTCGAGGGATCTTGACCCGAGAGACACTGAAAGTGAAGATGAAACTAAAGACAGTCAAGCTTCCTCGGCCGAACTGACAATCGATGTCCCCATCGACGATGATGAAGATTCAAAGATGATAAAGATTGGATCTCAGTTAAGCCAACAGACACAGAAGGAATTAGCTGAATTTCTCCAGTCAAACCTCGACGTATTCGCCTGGACGCACTCTGACATGTGTGGGATCTTGCCGGACACACTTTCAATATTGACCCGCGGTGTATCGCGTCAAACAAAAAAGGCGTGGTATGGATCTAGAGAGATTTACCAACCTTAAAGAAGAGGTGATAAGTTGAAATCGAATGGGTTTATTCGAGATGCCTTATACCCGAAGTGGGTATCCAATCTCGTACTTGTTCGAAAGCCAAATGAAAAATGGAGAACGTGTATTGACTACTCAGACTTGAACAAAGCTTGCATGAAAGACAGTTTTCCACTTTCCCGAATTGATCACCTCGTAGATTCAACAGCTGGCAAGAATTGTTATCTTTTATAGATGCTTATTCCTGTTACAACCAGATACCCATGAACTTACCCGACCAAGAACATACCGGCTTCATAACCGATCTGGGACTCTGTTGCTACAAAGTCATGCCTTTCGGACTCAAGAATGCCGAGGCAACATACCAATGACTAGTCAATCGGATGTTCGCCAACCAGATCGAAAAGAACATGGAAGTATATGTGGACGACATGCTGGTAAAGTCACGATTCTCCACTGATCATATTAAAAACTTGGAATCAATGTTTAGCATCCTTCGAGAATAAGGATGAAGCTCAATCCACTGAAATGTCACTTTGGGGTCGCATCCGGAAAATTCCTTGGGTTTATCATCACACTCAAGGAATCGAAGCAAATCCCGAAAAGATCTGGGCAATTAGAAATCTAGAGACTCCAAGAACCATAAAGCAAGTCCAAAGCCTCAACGAGAAGGTAGCAGCATTGAGAAGGTTCATTTCAAAGTCCACCGACAAGTGCATTCCCTTCTTCGATCTGATCCGAAAAGGGAAACGAAACTTTGAATGGACCACGGAGTGTGAAGGCGCATTTCGAGCACTGATTCAACATCTCTCCACATCATCGATTTTGTCAAAGCCTATCGATCATGAGCAAATGTACCTTTAATTGGCGGTATCAGAAAAAGCAATCGATGCTGCCTTAGTTCGGGAGGAAGACCGAGTGTAGAAACCGGTCTACTATGTTAGTAAACGATTAATCGGAGCTGAGAGAAATTATCCAAAGCTAGAGAAGTTGGCATATTGTCCCGTTATTTCCTCAAGGAAGCTCCATCCGTATTTCCAGGCTCATCCTATCACTGTTTACACTGATCCGCCGTTACGAGAGGTCCTTACGCGGCCTGAGACGTTTGATAGGTTACTCAAATGTAACTTTGAACTGAGCTAGTTTGATATCACTCACACTACGAGGCGAGCCATTCAAGGACAAGTCCTAGCGGATTTCATAGCCGAATTTACCATCCCATAAGACTTGTCCAAAACCAGTGAATCTCCTGAGTATATCTGGAAGTTGCATACTGATGGTGCATCAAACGACCGGTGCTTGGGTGCTGGAGTAGTACTTGAAACCCTGGAAGGTTGGTCCATTTGCTATGCTCTAAAGTTTGATTTTTGCACGACCAATAATGAAGATGAATATGAAGCCTTGCTAGCCAGATTGAAACTCGCTAGAGATTTGAGAATTATTGCTATGGAAATTTATTGTGATTCACAATTAGTTGTATGTCAAGTTCGGGATGAATATCAGGCAAAGGATCGAAGACTGGCCGCTTATCTAGCTCGAGTCCAGGAGATACTTAATAGTTTGGTTATTATGCCATCTTCTACATACCCTATGATTGCAATCAAAAGGCTGATTCATTGGCAAAGTTAGCAAGTACGGGCGAAGCACAGAAAATGGGACTCGTTCTTGTGGAAAACGTTATCTTCTTCGAGCATTGATCAAATGGAGACATATGTGTATTTGAAGTCACTCCCCATAAGGAGTCTGAATGACTCCGTTCTGAAATTATCTCGAGCATGAAACGCTACCTAAGCAAAGGAGTGAAAAGAGACAGATTCTTTGAAAAGCTTCACAGTTCACCATTCAGAATAGTGTCGTGTGTAGAAGAGGGTATTCCGTTCCTCTACTTCGATGTATCGCCCACGATGAAATTTAATGAGTGTTACATGATGTACACAAAGGAGAATGTGGTGTGATCATACCGGAGGGCAAGCTCTTGCTAAGAAAGTACTCCGATACGGGTATTATTGTCCAACTGTAAACAACGATGCATCAGATACGCCATGAAATGTGATAAATGTCAAAAGCATGCTTGAATTCCTAGAGCCCCACCTACTGAGATAACCCAAATGGTCAGTCCATGGTCGTTTGCAATATGGGGCATTGATAGCATTGGCTCTCTACCTCTGGACAAAGTTGGTGCGAAGTATGTAATCATCGCAGTTGATTACTTTACAAAATGGCCAAAGCTGAACCTCTTGCTACAATCACGATGAAGAAGGTGATCAACTTTGTAGTTCACAACATTATCTGCTGATTTGGTCTCCCGCATGCCATTATCACTGATAACGGAACCCATTGAATTCAAGGATTTCTGCCAACGATTCCACATCCAAAATAAATTCTCTGCAGTTGCACACCGTCAAGAGAATGGCCAGGTTGAAGCTATTAATAAGGTTATCAAGTCTATTCTAAATAAACTACTGGAAAAGGCCAGGGGTAAGTGGGTTGATGAACTTCCTATGGCTCTATGGGCTTACTGGACAACCCAAAAGTCTGTAACCTCACAAACTCCATTCTCTCTATCCTATGGTTCAGAAGCCATTATTCCAATCCAAATGGAAGTACCTTCTCATCGTGTGACTTATTATGATCCAAAGACAAACGCCATACTGCTTGCTGAATCCTTGGATTTGTTGGATAAGAAGCACGAAGATGCTGATTTGAGGGCAGCTGCATACCGAAGTCTAGTCACCCAATTATACAATGCCAAGGTCCGACCCCGAAGCTTTGAACTCCGCAATCTCGTCATCAAAAGAATCTATCCGATTCCTTCACACATGAAACCAACATGGGAAGGACCGTATGTGATTGAACGAAAGCTTGGAGATGGCACATTCAAGTTATCGACCGTTGACGGTCTTACTTTGCCAAGAGCCTGGAACAGCAAGAGTCTCTCGCTACTACACATGACAGGCTTTATTTGTTTTAGTCTATTTTTCATTTGCAACTTGTTTCTTCATTTTGAAATTCGAATTTTCAACAACGCAACTGACTTTGCCGTATTTTCTCATTTCAGCAATAAAATGCCATTTCTTCGAGCCAGAGCTATGATTTATTGAATGTGACATACAACCATCACGATGCACGAAGAGCTAAGTTCTATCATACGGTGGAATTTATTCAAATAGGGAATGACTATGATACGACCGGCCACTCGCTAAGTGAAACCCAAGCTCGAGGGCAAGTCACTATACTAAAGCCAAAAACGCATTGATACACAACAATCCTTTAACTAACTCCAGCCTCCCACAGTGCGACCTGGAGTATAAACTTATAAAATGCGGTTTCGAAGAGGGTGGACCCGTCCACCTAACGACAACGATCGTATCCTAACCAAGTTCAAGGAGGATGGAGCCGTCCATCTAACGACCTCACTTGTTAACACGGGGTGGATGTGACCATCCATGATCCTGATAAATCCATCATCCCCGAAGTGCAGATGAAATCCTAAATGCCTAAGCAGATGTGACTGACCATCTATCGGCCAACTCCAAATTCCCATAGTGCGAATTAGGGTATAAATATCATCTCTAAGTTCCCAGTGTGTGAACTGGAGTACAAACACCAACTCCGAATTCCCAAAGTGCAAGTCGGAGTATAAACATCGACTCCAAATTTCCAAAATGTGAGTTGGAGTATAAACATCACCCAACTTCTAGTTTCTGGAATGCGAACTGGAGTACATACGTCGACTATCTTCGGATTCCCGGAGTGCGAACTAGAGTATCGACCTTAAATAAATCTAAGTCCCAGAGTGTGGTCAGAGTATAAACATGACTCGGGTGTGAATGGCCACTCTTAAACTAACTAAAGTCCCCAGAGCGTTGACACATACTTAAAACCTAAACATGCGCGATCGACCTCCGACATACAAATGCAGGTCCCCGGAATGTGGACGCGATCATTGATAAGTGAGCGAGTGTGACTCGATCACTCGACTCTCACTTGTTTTAGCATCGATTCGACGATGTTAAAATCGATGAAAGGAAGGCGAAATGCAATTGCCGACCAATCTTTACAACTTATCCTTGAAACTGGAGGTAGAGCTTAAGTGTCAACCATCGACTGAAGTAGTGCAACATCGAAGTTCAACTTAATCCTTGGTAATGACTTGTGTTTGTGATTTTCGAACTTGACAAATAAAAACAAACTTGACTCAAAGGTTGGAACTCCGCAAGTGCACTGGACTAGAATTGAAATACTGGAAAACTTAATAAAAATAAATAATAATTGAGTTGAAGTCAAAACAAAATTTCATTTCAACTAATTGTGAAAGAAGTTCATGTACAAGTTATTTCCAAAATTCCTACTAGCAGGGGCCGAACCCGCATCTATACACGGCCTACGAAAGGAAAACAAAATATATTCCTATCTATCTACCAAAAATAAACCGAAGAAACACATCTACTCTCTTTTCTTTTTTGGCTTCTTCTTCTATGTAAACCCACCGGAGCTGCTGCTTAGTTTTCTCTTTGAGCTCTTGCCTTTCGCCGGACAATCTCCAGGCAGGGTTATGATCTCAACATCCTCCTTCGAACTCGAGTGCATGAGGATACTTCCTATCCACTATAGGAGGCGAAATAGACACGATGGTATCAATAAATGTGCCATTATTTGATATCATTCTCAGCGAAGCCGAGCCAGGTGCTACCATTCCGCCTCCGGAACTACCGCCATGTGCCGCTGCCTCCATTTCAGTGTCGATTTTGGCCAATATTTCTTCTTCGCGAATTGCTTGGTCCCCACTGGAAACATCGATGGTTGGCATTGAAGAGCCAGTAGCACGTGTGATTCTACTCATAACAAATGGTAGGTCCATAAAAGGGTCACTGTGGCAACTAAGGAGTTCCTCCATCATCTGCTCATCAAAAGAGAGTGTGCCCCCTATGTTCCATCTGTAGGTACAGTCGTTGTTGTGGTGTTTGCCTCAGTAATGATAGCCTCCTGCATTTGATGCGCTTCTTGAGTTGTAGGAGGCGCTATCAGTGTAACTCCAGTCACGAGATAGAGAAAAAGAGAGAATGTTAGTATACGCTTCAAATCAAGCCTCTTACTTTGGACACGTATGAAGAATGTTCAGAGTACCTTCCTCAGTTAAGCTAGTGGATGGCTAAATGGCTTGAGAAGTGTGCTTTTTAGCAGGAGATAACTGCGGCTGTTCCAAATTGTAAGCAGGGACAGATTGGGGTTCAACCGCTGGTGCAGGTTCAGGTTGGGTTGGCACAGGAATCTCAAGACATGTATCATGAGGCTCAATGCCTGAAACTTCTCCAACCTCCGGGTGTTGGGTATTGAGCTTCTTCCTTTTATTTTAAATTATCGACTCATGGAGAATCTTTCTTTCATCTTCATTCAGCATACGATTCTCAAACTCAAACTCGTCGATTGATTCATCTGGATGTGCCGCCTTCTCCTCCTCAACCAATCGGCCCCAGGCGTTTTGAAGATGTATCGGATAATTTTTGAGCCAAGCTAGGTTCATATGTTAGAGCACATTAGCATTATAAGTGATGAGGAGATCTTTGATATCGGCCTCTAGCCTAGACTCCGCCGTACGAATCCTCTCCTCGACCTCAGTCTCCACCACACGGTCTTTAGCCACTACCGCATCCCGTTCATCTTAGAGCACTACGGCCTAATAAGATGCCTCCTATGCTATGGTATTGGTGTCATCCCTCTCTTTAATTATTTCAAAAAATTTGGCCTTAAGCTTGTTAAGTTCTTTGTGGGCCGCATCTCGTTCGGCGGTAATGGTGGTGTTCTGATGGCCCATCTCCTCCACCAAAGCATACTGTATCTGCCACATCCTCTTCCTTGCCAAGTTAGCCTCGTCGACCTTTTTAGTGGCCTCTATTTTTGACTTTCAGAAGGATTTAGCTTCAGTATTAAGCACTTGGATAATGCGATCCTTCTGAGCAAGCTCATTCTCTAACTTCTTGATGGTGGCTGCCGGCTCAAAGGCCAGCTTCGACGCTTTCTCTGCAGCTTTCCACCATTCCTTATACTGAGTATAGAAGTTGTGAATATAATCGTGCATCATATTCTCAACCTCAATTGGAATTCTCTTTAAGTGCGGAGGAAAGATGTAGCCATCGAAGCAAACGTTCGAAAAATCCTTTTTTAGCTGAGCGATTTTAATAGCCCCTTCCTCGGTGGGCATAGTAATGGCCTGTTCAACGGCAATAGAAATAGCCTGTTCAACGTAAATAGAAGTCTCGGTCTCATGTCTACAGCGGTAAGGATCAGGCCTCTGAACATGGGAAGTTGGTTTGTGACGTGGAGGCTCTGGAGGATGTGTAACATAAGCAGAAGGTTGTGTAGGGATTCGAGGAGATGGAGAGCATGATCGAGATCGGTACCTCTGCTCTAGATTCTTATCCCTATTTTTATCTCTATCGTAGTATTCCTGACTGGAATAACCGCGATCGCAGTTTTTGTCATCTTCCCTTCTACGGGGCTCATAGTATGAACTCGATGATTGGCGCATTGAATGGGGGCTTCCAAGCATAGAATCCCGCCTAGTCACTGCGCTTGCAAAGTAAAAGAATAGAGTTAGTAATCTCCCAGAGTAAATAAATTATGGTTGAAAATCATGTAGTTCCGTGAAGTGTAAATGTATGTGCAACCCCCCGATCAACCGGAAATGTCGGCGACACTAGTGGGACGAGACTCGCTTTAGCCTAAAGCATGATGAAGATCCTCCAATCCGGCATCATGTTGAAATGACATATAATCGAAAAATGGAATATCGGTGGGCCCTTTGAAAAGGTTTTCCACCTACGAGGGAGGAGCCTCCAAAATTCTAATCCGGGGAATAGGCAAAGACATGACCATGAATTTCCATCTCAAGGATTTAGGGCAATTTGAAAGTGGCTGCCTTGCTTTTTCTCTTTCCTTTAGAATCCTGAAGGGTGTCAGAAGGCCCGGCTACAAGTTCATCGTCGGTGGGTGTTCTTTCCAAATCAACTCCTTCAGTTATAACAACTCTGGGCATCTTACGTTTCACTCGTTTCTTCGAGGCAGCCCTTAGTGTTCCCTCAAGTTTCATACTTTGGCTTAGCTCAATTAGCTCGACGATTCTCAAATTTCTGTCCGTAAGAACCGAAACGATATCCCTTATTTCACTTGGGACTTCTTGGATGACCCGAACCATCTCTTTAAAATGTGCACCTTCGGGTCATGGAATTACAACTGTAAAGGAAATAAGATGTTAGTTTGAATCAGTTACGATCACCTTGTTAACTACTTGAAAAGACTATGGTATGTCTGAATAACCATCGGTTGGAAAATCTCGGAGGGCTTCGAACATAGAACCATTCCGTTTTGAAGTAACTCAGCCTGGTCCAGGACCCCTTTACCACTTGACAATTCCTGACCAATTCCAGGAATGTAAAAGAAGGGTGTCTCCCCGACTATTGACATTGAACAAATATCTAATTTCGAACGGGGTAGGTGGCCGGAAGGGATGCTCCATAAATACAATGAATAGGCAATTCGGCAGAGCATATCCGTTAGGGTGTAATTGAGATGGAGCGATTCCAAGGAAAGACAGCACTTCCCTAATGTATTGGTTGAATGGTGGAAGTCTTCCAGCTATGCATGCGTGGCGATCGAAAGCGGTAAACCCCACTGGTGGATAGTGCGGTTTATCGTTTGGTCCCGGCAATAGCACATCGTCCAATGACAAGCCGTGCCTTAAGCATATCCGTCCCAACATATCTTCGGAAACGTTGGACAGTACAGAATCTGGTGGATTACCGATAAAAGTAGCGCCTGGTAGCTCATCTGGAGCTGGATCTATAACTTCAGCTGCGATGGCCGGTATCTCGATTGTTAAGGGAAGTGAGCTCTAAATTTCCTACAGTTGTGAGCTTGTGGATTCCATAACTAACTAACTGATGAAACATCATCATTAGATGATAATAAGCCCGCGTATCGCCTAGTGTGAAGTGTGTAAATGTGTTATGCAGTGCAATGCTACATACTACTTGAGAAATTCTATAAAGTATGAGGACATATGCAAATGATAAGACTTCTAAATTCAATTGGAGTGACCGCCATCGCTGATCATCACAACTAGGGAATCGAGATCGTAGAGATAGATTTAAGCTAAAGTTCGTTAAAATTCAATTAAGTCATAATTTCATCGACGAGCTTCGAAAGGCAGTCGAATATGCAATGAAATGATTAAGTCCAACTATGCGAGGCAGAAGCTCGTCGGAGCCAAATGTTCGAATGTGGGAAAATTTGGTATCCATCAACGTTTAAAACTTGGATAAATCGTCGAAAAATTTACTTCGTATCGATCGGGGAAAATAAGCTTTGCATGAACAAAGATAACTATTTCGTATCGATCATTTAACTTCAGTTTCGCATCGATTAAACGACTCAGCTTTGTATCAACCAAGGAAGCACCAACTTCGTATCGATCAAGGTTTGCCGGCTTCGTATCGATATCGATTCGAAATGATCGATTCGAAGTAGCTGTCCCACTATTGATACGAAATAAAAGGCAAACGACCGAAGTGAAGGTGATCGATACGAAATCCAATATTAAGTGGTTATACAAAATTCTCAACTGCAAACTAGTTATAGAAAATGAAATAAATGACCTATATTAAGTGGTTGAATGGAGCGTCGTATTTTGTATGCTTTATAGTAATTGTGGAAATAGTGGGAGCATGCCATATAACACTTATTGAACACATCAAGTAACAAAAATTCCTTTCGTAAAACAAACCAAACAATTTTATGAAATAATAATAATTTTTTAGTATTGAGTAAACAATGTACATAGTTTTATTTCAATATGAATATTATGAATATTTGTTATAAAATAAAACTGTAGCACTAGAATCTAAATTTATCTACAATTATTTTGGAATTGTGGGCTGAGCCATAGTATTGGGAAGTAGTTTTTGATTATATGATTATGAATCAAATGGTACTAGTAGATTATATCTCAAACAATTATAGGCAAACCCATTCAGTGGAAGCGTGATAAGCGTTGATGAACTCTTTGGATTGATACATATAGATGTATGCAATTGCAAGTCTATTAAACTGAAACGGTTCTACGTACTTCATTATATTCACCGATGAGCTATCACCGACATGGACATATGTATTTGATACACATGTAGTATGTCTATGATGAGCTCGTATATTATAAAACAAAGTAAATAAAATAACAAGCAACAAAAAATAAATTTATTCAATTTTATCGAATAGGTGAGTATATTGGAAAAAGTTCCGAATGTACCTAATAATGAATAAAGATTCAATCTCTAAAGCCAATCCTCCCTATGATACATAATGATGTACCAATAAGGAGTAATCGAACTTTCTGAAATAAAGTATGATTAATAGTGAGTGAAGTTGAGTTAACTTCTTTTTATAAGGCTGTGTACTTAAGAGTAGTATACAAGGTTAAAATTAATTTCATCTAAAGAGTAGTTTACAAAATCGTACATGATAAGGGTTATAAGAAACCCCAACATATCCTAAGCTAAAGAGTTGGCAAGTTGTGCGTGTCAAAAGACTGCACATAATAATTGTTCATAAGGGATCTTGTATGAATCACCCTAAAAGAGGTTTAGGAATGATTGTCTATGGTTGACCTATTTTTGTTCTGAACATAAGTTTTGTAAATTAAAATCAAATTAGTTTTACATATAAGGAAATTCATAAAGTGTTTCTGAATACCTGAGAAATAGTTGTTGTTTCAAGAAATACCAACTTCATAGTGAAGGAATTTCTTTTAGAAATTACTGGTAGTGAAATAGATTTGGACACAATCCAGGGGTAAAATTGACTACGTGGAATGGAATGAAATTAACCAAACCTAAATGAACACAATACATTTGAGTGTCTAATAAATATTCTTGCATATTGAAGGGAAACTACGAATTTCTTATCAGTTCGAGAAAAATAATCCTCATGAGTCAATTAAGTCATTCAGAGTATTGACTCTTTCATATAGTATGATGCAAAAATCCAAAAAGGTTCAAAGCATGTTATCAAAATATAATTTTGGTAGTTATACCCTTTGGGATATGATCCATTAGTAGTAAATAGGTCTCAAAGAGAAGGACTAATGTAGTTGGAATATAAGGAGCAACATTTACAAGAATAAAATTATAAATTTCGATCGTTAAAATTAGCATAATAGATTCATCATTCAATAATGCTCAAGTTGATTCCATTTTTACACATAAAATTATCGTTTGTTATGACTTTGTTTTTGGAACATATGCATTGAAATGGAAAATTCTAAATCATGATTCGGAATAGACTATTTACACATAACAATCAAAGTGTCTTGAAGTTATGGGGAGCAATATTGAGTTTATCATTTTTTCAGATATGATCCAGGAAACTGTATGAAAGTGTCATTTTATAAGCATCAAAATTGAATAAGTATTTTGGTTGAAATATTGAATAGTTTGATTTTCAGTCAAAATGCAGAGGAAGCATGTGTCCATAAGAAAGAACCACTAAAAGGTATGTAAACATTTTTAGACTACAAATAAACAACATACTGGTGCTGTTAAATCATGGCACAACTTGAGAATACGATCGAACTTCAACATGGAAACTTTGCTTTGATTATTGTTAAATCATGGCACGATGTCCATCGAACTACTATAGTTGAGTCGATTGGAAGCATTGGAAGTGAAATACTTTTTAAGAGAGAATTCATCTCTTTCGTTATATAAGGTTAGTATCACAGTTAACTGAAGTCAACTCAAAGTCAAATCTTTAGTTAGAGCTATTTGATTAATAAAACCTATTGTTATTGCACTAAGGACTTTTTATTTGGACTATAGAGTTGAGTATGGATGATATCAGAATTTTAACCATTACCAAATTCCATATGTCCAAAGTGATATAGTTTTGATAAAGAGAATTGGTGTAGATGATTATCACTACTGGGTAATGCTTAATAAAGTAAAATTAGATTTTACCAATGCTAACTACGTGATAAATTTAGCCATAATGTTCACGCCACTTGCTATGTGATGTGTGAACGTTAATATTTGAACTGTTCGATAGTAATCGCTGGTCGAATTTACACATAAGAGTCACACAACTGAAACATGGAATACTCCTATTACCACCCGATTTAATTAAATTTTATTGTTATAAATTAATTAATATCTATGAAATATTAATTATAAAATTTTATTTGATATCTATCAATAGTAAATGTGTTTGTGTGCGTATAATAGTTATAAATACACTAATCGATATATGATATTGATACACGGTTAAATTGGAAAATGTGTTAATTATTAATTGGGCATGAAATGATTTTAAGGCCCATATGAGGCTTGATGTAGGTAGCTATGATATGGCTAAAGGGGTTAGCCATTAGATGGCTAAAAGGAGGTCAGATTTTGAGCTAAAGGGAGGAGATTAGATAAGAGTAAAATAAGGATCTAAATCCTTATTTTACTTCTTAGGAACTTCTTTATTTAAAGCACTCTAACCCTCACTTTTTTTTTGGCTCTCCCCTATTATAGCCATGCTCGGCTACTCCTCCTTCTTTCATCCTTAAACTTTCAAGCTTAAAATATTTAATCAAATAGCATATGATCTTTGGTGGTAGCTGTAGTCGGGAAGATAGCATCTTCTAGATACAGAAAACGTTTCAAGGAGTTCGAATTTAATGTTGCAAGGTATGCTATCTACGCTTTAGGCAAAGGTATATTCTCGTTTATAACTTATATGTAATGTATATAATGATCTTTATAGCGCATATGTTTAAATAGTAATCCAGTATCATGAATATATATATATATATATATATATATATATATATCATTGTTACCGCCATATGATGGATTATATATATGTATATATGTTTTAAAATAAAAAAGGTTTTTTATTAGACACGCATGCTCTTGGCTAGAATTTAAAAAAAAAATTAAATATATTATTATATTTTTTTAATGCTAGAAATAAAATTAATAATAAGTAAACATATAACGTATGGACGATATTTCTTAATTTTGTATATGTATAATTATTGTTTGGATTTAGAAAAATATTTTAAATATTTAATTCAAATATTTAATATATGTGTATACCTCTTTATTTAAAATTAAATTCATACATATATAATAAATACGTACAAAATTATATAATATGTTTATAATACTGCAATATAAAATGTAATAATATAAAATTGGTTTCAAAATTTCTAATTTTATTTTAATTTTAACTATATTTATGTGTAGAAATATTTTAAAAAAAATTATTTTTTGTATGGCCGTAAACTATTTTGACATCGGTAAGTATGTATGTAAAATTTAATTAAAACTACATTGTATATATTTATATTTATTTATCTATGTTATATTTTAGTATGTAACACATTTAGATTTCTTTAGTGTGCGTGTCTATATATATGTATGTATGTATGTATGTATGTATGTTTATGTTTATGTATATGTATATGTATATGTATATGTATATGTATATGTATAT
Organism: Allium cepa; assembly: GCA_030765085.1. Lineage (NCBI taxonomy): Eukaryota > Viridiplantae > Streptophyta > Magnoliopsida > Asparagales > Amaryllidaceae > Allium > Allium cepa. The sequence continues at coordinate 837,239,253 of CM060941.1, forward strand.
GTATATGTATATGTATATGTGTATGTGTATGTGTATGTGTATGTGTGTGTATGTGTGTGTCACTTAATAGATTAAGAAATATTTTATACATAAACATTTAAAATTAATTTATTGCAATAAATTAGAATTGTTCAAAAAAAATATTAATATTTAGAATTAATTCATTATATTAAATAATGTTAATTTAATTTATACATATTGCAAATAAAATTGAATGTTTTATAATTAATGTTTATAACAAATAATATATGTATGTATATATAAAACATATACACCATATATATGTGTGTGTGTATTGACTGTAGTTTTGTATACAGAGGGACTGGCTTGTCTGTTGCGGTGTAAATCACAGTATTTATATACGGACATGTTGAACCACGTATACCTTATTATGTTGCACGTGCACGTACATACACACACAGATATATACACACACACATGATGCACAGATCATATTATATAATACAAACTTAATTATAAAAAAATTTCAAAAATTGCCAATTTTATTTAAAATAAATTTAGATAAGATTTACCAATAAAGATCTAAATAAAATAAAAATTTTCATTTATCCATTTACCTCGATGCGTGATGGCTCTGTCCCAATATAGTCATGTATGTTAGATTAAATCTGTTATGCTATTTTTATAACTAAACCTAACTAAAGTGACCAAATTATGAATGAAAGCTAGATGGTTCAAAGATATAATCGTGATGGAATTCATTTGTGTTGGAACTGGACTAGCACATAGCGAGTTAAATGAGTGAATTTATATTTTTTGACCATTTTTGTAACGACCCAATTATTCGACACCCGAAAATTGACATCAATACGTCCACTGTATCAAATGCTGAGCAATCGAATTCCGGAAAACCGAACCATTAGGGTTAAAGAAGAAGGTAGAAGAAGAAATAGAAACAACATCAAAATCTCACAAACGCCGTAGAATAATATATAATAGATAAATGACTTATCTTTATACAAAAATAACTATATTTGTTTTATACATTATATCATCAGAGTACAACACAAACCATAGCAAAATACTGGAAAGTTATATCAACTTGTCCTTGCAAAAAGCAGACTATACACTTATACTGCACAGCAGGATATACATCAAATACTTGTGATACGTCTCACCATCCAGCTCTCTCCTGAGCTCCGCAGCATCATATCTCGTATTCTATAACACTCGGTCTGACCCAAGCATTATAGTAAAATAATAGACGAGTCAGTCTGGAAAACCAGAGTGAGAAAATCATGCTCATTTGGATTATTAAAATGTTCTTTGAAATCAAAGGTATCTCGTAAGACCACGCCACAAATAAACATGCCGGGTTTCTACCTTACGATAACCAAAAAAATTTCATCAAATCCGTCTGATACTATAATAAAGTCTATAGAAAGTAAAATAGAATCTAGCCGAAATGGTTGCATCTCACGTTTCAGCAATAGTTGGGCGCAACCAAAACCATATAGGCGCTTATTGGAGATTGGATTTCATACAATGGCAGGGCTACTGGGGTATCCTCCGTCATTGTACGTGGTCTAGATCACCGTACGGAGGATCCACCCTGATCCCCTGCTACATAAGACCGGAGCTACCCCTTATTGGATAGTCCGAATAAGATCGCTGTACCAACCCATAATTTTGTAAATATTTTTAATTTAATTTATTTGAAAACTTTGATTTTTAAATCATTTAAAAATTGAATTTCCGGAATTTGCCAATATAATTTTGGGTTTTGTTTGTAACTTATTTTCCAAACATTATAAAATAAATGTTTTCTGAAAGTTTTATATTTTGGTCAACTTTGGTCAAACTTTAACTTTTAGTTGAAATTTTAAATTTTAAATTTTAAATTTATAATCTTTTTCTTTGAAGCTGAATTTAATTCTGATATTCGTTCTGCTTTTCGTTTCGTCAAATTCTGTTTTATACTTTTTAAATTTGATAAAATTCAACGTTTACACGTAATTATTTTTTGTATTTTTATTTTCTATTTCCTATGTTCATTTCTATATTTTATTTTATTTTTATTTTGTTTGGACTTTGATTTTATTTATTGGGGTTTTTGGCTTGTTTATTTTTGATTTTGGGCTTAGGAAATTCCAAAAGACTTGAGTTTGCCTTTTTAAATACAAGTGGTGCCTTTACGTTTGCCTAGTCATTCATTTCCACCTCTCTAACCGTTCACTCTCCTTGCAATTCACGTACTAACACTCACTCCTCATCTCTTTTCGTTTTTCATTTCTTGGAACAAATATTTATAGAAAGTTATATTTCATGTCTTTCTTCCTCTTTTTACATTTTCTTTTTTTCTTATTTTTTCTTCTTCAAGCTATGCTCGGCCATTAACAGCCCTTGCCGACCATCTCATCCACCACCACTTCTTGTATAGACAGCACCACCTCACCATCTCCACTGACTATGGCCGTGACCCCTTGTCCAGAGCACCACCACAAAACATAACCAAACCATGCTAAAAACCAAGCAGAGCCTATATATTCATCCACCTCCTCTTTATGGGCCTCGGCCACAACAAATTCCTCCACCTTCTTTGATTTGCCATGACTAGATCCACTCCTAGCCGAGAAGAGCAGACCTGATAAAAACTAAACAACCCAGCCGAGCCCCTTTGCACCATGGCCGAACCAATAGTTGCATGCCTTCTGACCTTTTTCCTTCCGATTGCTTTTAACATGCCATCTCTTCACATTCTATCCTATAGCCGTGCACTTTTGGTGACCATAGTCGAGCCTTCATACCACTAACCATCATGGCCGAGCTTGTTTGATTGATGGCTGAGCCTATATGTGAAGTAGCCGAGCGCAATTGCCTTTTTCAAACATTCCTAGGTCGTTTTGATTCATATTTTCATTGTTTAATTCATATTTTGTTTGTGTTGAACCATATACTTATGTTTGTGATATTGTATTGTTTACAAGATTTGGATCTTGACTCTCCATTTACTCAAGTTTGATTCGTGCTTTGTCGTGCTTTTCGGAGTTTGGTTGTGTGTCTCTAGTTTATCATCTCTAGGTTTAGAAGGTGAGTTTATCACTCTCGACATTCGTACTTATATAGTTGTGAAACAATGACATGTGGATTGTAGTAATTGATATGCTATGTTGATAAGTTCATATATGCCCATGATATGATTATATGATGTTAAATGATGTTTATATATTTGTTACATCATCTGATATGATATGCTATGCTATACGGTTTATTTATTTTCTGTTTCTCACACTGCAAGTTCCCGTTTCACTATGGATTGAAATGATACATACCCAAACGGACTTTAGAATAGGGCAAAATCGTTATGAGCTGAAATGATAGGCTCGAGCGATTTTTATTTTATTTGATTTGACTTGGGATTGTGGGTTTGAAATGATAGAACCCGGATTTTTCTTTTAAATTACGGATTGAAATGTTACATATCTGTATCACTTGACCTAGGTTAGAAAATATTATACAGACCCATGGTTAATTTTTGATATAATATTTTCCTAAAAAAATTATTAAGTATTTTGAATTTTTAAAATATGTGAAATTTTAGCTTAAAGGTTTGATTTGATGATTTAAAATATAAAGAGATATTGGCTTTTTATAAGTTAAATTTTTTATAAGTCAATAATTGGTTTTAAATTGTAATTTAAAGATCTTTATTGATGATAAATAACTTAATAATTAAATTCAATTTAATATGGAAATTTAAATCTAACCTAGTGATTGTAATAGATTTTATTTTATGAAATGGATATGTTATGTAAAATAAATAATCATGATTTAGATGGTAAAATGTATCTTAATTTTTGACTTAACTTGATAATTGAAAATTTAGTTCTTAAAATGGAAATGTTGAGTTTAACTTTGAAAAAGAATATCTTATTTATGAAATGGGTATTTTAAAATAAAGTGTTAAGTTATTTGTTAAAATAAAAGTTAAGTAAAATAGTGTACTTTGGACTTAATAAATGAATTATAGTTAATTTGGATATTTTATTTATAAAATTTTATTTTATTTAATAATTAGTTAAATGATATCCAAATGAATATTTCTTCAAGCATGAGATATGTTTTTATAAGTTAAAAATGGCTAAAATTGAGATTTTAATGTTTTTGAAATGTTATAATAAACCTTAGATTTGTATTGGAAGCATTTCCAAAATGCCGTGGTTTTAAGGTAGCATTTGCTAAGTGATACCATTTCTGAAGTATAACTATGCTTTGAAATACTAATATATCTACTATAACACTTTATAAATGCTGCTATTTCTGAAATTGAACTGTTTTTGAAATACTAAAATATCTACTGCAACACTTTATAAGTGCGGTTGTTTCTGAAATTGAACTGTTTTTAAAATACTAAAATATCTACTATAACACTTTATAAGTGCTCTGAAAAATACAATGTTTTGAAATTGTTGTATTTGAACGATTGAACTTAGAAAATGCTACAATTTTGGAAATTGAATATTTTATTTGGAAGGATAACGACTTCATATTTAAATGGTTTAAATGAACTATTTTGATTTGGAATATATAACATTTTGAAATTTATAACCATGGGTAATAATAACGTTTGGTTGTTAAAGAGACCAGGATCGGAAGTTGTCATACAGTCTTCCAACTCCGAAAACCACTTTAACAACCGTGTACATGGCGGAGATTCCAGAATGAAGGAGGATGATGGCGACGTTCTATTGAGGTATGTACGTGGACCCGACTCCCGTAAGTTGGCATAAGGTGGCTAAAATAGGAGTAATCGACGAGGTCGCTCCTCTTATCGGGCACACTTCTTTATATGTCATTCTATTACTTTGTGATTTATTGATGTGCACCTTTGATTTTGGGAGTGTGGCTCGAGGTGGACGGTAGTGGCTGCTACGCGTTACCACCGGCTCGAAAGTGCAAATGGTATATCTTCCCTGGCATTGCTAGTTGTGCTCTGTCACCTACCCTAGCGCGCCTTGTACGAGTTTGGTTTTGTGTTGTACCCATGGAGTATCCTCTTGTAGCCTCCCGATCAGGAGGTATTACAGTACTGTATAGACTACTGGCACTATATATGTGTTAAGGTGGAAAATGTAAAGCCTTAACGCTATTTTTGAGTATGTTTACTTTACCTTAAACATTATTATAAAGCGTATATTACTACATAGTAAATAGTTTAACGGATCCTTAAAGGATGGGCAATCCCAAGCATCCTTTAAGTTATTTGTGCATTTCTATTACAGTTCACTTGAGTTGATTTACATTGTATAAGTATGTATGTTCTAACTCGAGTGTTTTCTACTTTGCTTTACATTCGGGTCAGACTGAATGATACAACATTCGAGACTCCCCTTCGGAGTTGGAGCTTAGCTTGGATCCATCTATTGAATCTGCTTTCAATTATTCTGTCGATTCCAGTGATGTATTCAGATTGGTACTTGATTATTGTATTAAAACTTTTATTGTATCTTATTACTCCTGTTGTATCTTGTGTAACTCTGATGTATATATATAGTAGCTTCATAAACTACTATCTATTTGCTTCTTCTACATTATTGTATAATACTTTATGTCTGTGATCTATGATTTATTTACTGCATATTCTGAGTTTTGCCAAATTTCAATTAACAATCCGGTATTTTGAATTATTCAAGTCCGACATGTGTATCTTCCTATGCACTTGGCGGATGCAGCATGATAGTGGGTTCTCGCATTTGGTTTGGTAGAGAGCGGATAATTCTTACTCCTACATGTCCCTATGGGGTTGGTGCAGTCGAGAGGCTGGCCGTATAGGCAGAACACAGGTACAGATGAATGCTACGATGGGCGTTACGCCACTGACGTGGGTCGTTAGAGTTGGTATCATAGCTTTGGATCTAGGCAAACTTAGCATGTATGGTAAATTTATTTACGAAATCACTTTCGTTCGAGCCTGAATCTCTTCCCTTTTGACTCGATTTCCTTCGAACTTTGGAATGTTCCTTGCGGTTCCAAAAATCCATTCTTGCCTCCCCATATTCGTCTTCTTTTGATTCTAGAGTATCCCATAACTCCACTTTGAATGAGCTTTATAATGAGTCGGCAGTCTCGCCAATCTCAAATTGACTTGAAAAGGGGTGAAACTCCTTTACAATGGCATTAATTCACTGAAGATTTATATATATCCTCGGTTAGATGCTAGTATCTCTTGTTATCCCGAATTCTATCTCTTGAGATCGAATGTAGATTTGCCTCCGAATTCCACATCGATCTAATTCTTGAAGACACTGTGGACCAGGGTTAAGGTTGCCCGCGATTGATACAAGCTTATTCATTTCCTTATTCTGTTATTTGATCATCTTATCTTTTTCTCCAACTTATCTTCGAATCGGAATTCTTTTGGTTTGAGTCCATCAAATTTGAATCTTTATCCTTGCTTTGAAAATCCATTACTGTATTGTCAAGCGAGGAAGTATATTTGTAAACTAATATTTAAAATGTTTTATATATGGTGTTGTTCGAGTTGTTGATGTTGATTTGGGTTTCTGATCGATTCGACTGATCAACGCTACCGATAGAGAGATGACCCAACTTCCAAACACTAGGAAGTCGCATCGCTACTAAGAAAGAAAAGGATGGAAAATAGAAAGAAAGAGAAGAAAGAAGAAACAACACATCAGAATCTAAACAGCGGAACGAATAAATTATATTAATGACATAAAATATTACATAGTTTACAACCACTATCAGAGTACACAGATAATACAACACATGCTAGACAGTTATAAACACCTGTCTAGTTATTACAACACATTATAATTCAAAGACAACACAGAGATACCCAACACAGCGGAATACTATATATCTAACGAAGAAGCCTCCTGCTCCATTTTCTCCTCCAATATTCGTCAAAGCTAACCTGAATCCCTTGGCTACTCATAAAAATTTGAGTACCCAAGAGTTCAGGAAAACAAAGAATAAACTCCGGGTCAGACATGAGTCTGGTGTGAGTAACAGGTTAAAGTTGCTTAACTTAAAAAAAACTTTTGAAAAGAAAGGTATCACGTAAGACTTCCCACACATAAACATGGAATAGTTTTTACCTTACGCTAACCAAAACATTTGATAGGAAATCCAATGATATTATAATAGTGTCTAGGGTTTTCAAGTAAATATGAAATAGCCGAAATTGTTACATTATTAAATTCCAGCTACTAGCCACAAAAGTGGGTAATACAATCAAAACCGTTGGCACTTATTGGATTTTGGATTCCATACAATGGCTGGGCTACTGGGGTACCGCCCGTCATAGTACGTGGCTATTTCAACGTACCGAGGAGTACGTCCGCTCCCCTGCAACACAAGGCCGGACCCATTCCTTACTGAACAGTTCCAAACAAGACAACCACGTAGTTGGTTCGCAATTCCAACGCCCACACAGCCGAATAAAAAGAGACTTCTAGACAGGGGAAAATCTTGCTCTCCAGTGGAGGCTACCCACGAAGCCTTGCTGCACCTCCCCTGTTTTAGCCATTCCCGGTTGATGCGGCTTGAGGCTACGATTAACTTTATAGGATATATCTCTTAGAATGCTCATCGTCCACCTGACGATGTGCTGAAAGCATTCAATCCATACAAGTTTGTTCCGGGTTCGAACGAAACTGAAGGCATTATCTCGTTACACTCGTTTTGGAATCACCCTTAGAGTTAATGACGATAAACCTTGCACTCTGAATCTCCATCTTGAGCCTATAAGTACTATTTCCATCAAACTCATCACGGAATCACCCCCAGATTTATACTGACTAATAGTCCTTACACCTCGAGTCTTCACTCTTCACATAAGATTCACGACCTATCGATAATTTGGATCGATGTGGTTTTCGGATATTCAAATATGGAAACCCGATCCCGGTCTCATCAAAATCCAAAGCGTATCTTTTAGGTCCAAGTTGTTTTAGAGTTTAAAACAGTTCAATTACATTATCTATATACACACGGATAGATATCCACAACATATAATCATCACCACAGATAATTCACATTATCACTATCAAAAGATATCCATATCATCATCACAATGCAACCAATGCATCCATATCACTCAGCATTCTAATCTCGTAACTAAGATTCAAACCATTCAAGGAACTATATCATCCATTCATAAGCAATGACCTATAATCATACTATCTATAATTAATTTAAAATGAATTAAATTAATTACATCATCTCTAATTAATTTAAAATGAATTAAATTAATTACTTACACAATATAAATCTTGCTTACATCATTATTAATTAATTACAAATTAATTAATTAGTTAACCTCTAATTTATCATCTTAATTAATCAATCCTGATTAATTATACTTCAATTAATTTCACTACATTAATTATCCTAAACCAAATACAGTAATTAACCTTTGTTACTTCATTAATTAGTTAACTATAATTAATTACATTAAACCTTAATTAATTACCCTTAATTACTTATTAATGATTAATTAATCTTAATTAATCAATCTTAATTACTTCATTAATTGTATTAATTAGTGGTCCATAATTAGTTAATTATTCAATTAAATTAATTACTTTCAGTAATTAATCTCGCTTAAACCATAATTATTAATCACCTTGAATTAATCTCATTCTATAATTAACTATCTTAATTACTTATCAAATTAATTACCCCTGAATTAATTCCTTTAATTAATCCATTGATTAATTATACAAAATTATTTAATCCAAATTATTTCACAAACCCAACATTATCCACTAATTACATCCAGTAATTACCTTTAATTACTTCACTGAGAAATTTCATTAATTACATCGGGTAATTATTATCAAATCCAATGTTTAAAATAAATTAAACCTAATTAATTAATTTAAACCAATTTCAATAAACCCCATTAATTACATTAAGTAATTAATGTCTTATTAAACTTAAATAAATTTCTCAATTTATTATCATTAATTAATCAATCTAATTAATTATTAACAATTAATCATATTAATTAATTACTAAATAAGCCTTAGTTGACGACCATCATTAACTATTATTAATTCTTTAATTACTTTTCTTTAATTATGTACAGCCCGCAAATCCGTACCCCTTGAGTCAACACTATTCTACAACAATCAACTCAATTTGCACAGAAATACGAACCATTTGGGTTTAAGAAGAAGAGGTAGAAGAAGAGAAAACAAAATCAACATCAGAATCTAACCATCGCAGTGGAATAAAATATAATAGAGAATTAATAATCTTTACTCAAAATTAAATATATCAGTTTACATATATTACATCATCAGAGTACATCAGTCACGGCTCACATCAATAACATACAATGGGTACACAACAACTCAACACAGCGGAAATATATGTATACAAGTACGAGAATACGTATCGTCATCCAGCTCGTCTCCTGAGCTCCACAGCATCATATCCTGTATCCTATAATACTCGGTCTGACCCGAGCATTACAGTTAAATAACACCCGAGTCAGTCTGGATTACCAGCGTGAGAAAATCACACTCAATTGATTATTAAAGTTTCAAAAATCCTTTGAAAACAAAAGCATCTCGTAAGACCACGCTACAAATAAACATGTCGGGTTTTTACCTTACGATAGCTAAAACAATTTTTATAGAAATCCTCTGATATTATAATAGGGTCTATATACAAATACTTATAAAATAGCCGAAATTGTTACATGATTAAATTCCAGCTACTAGCCACAGAGTGGGTAATACAAACAAAACTCATACAAGGCTCGTAGGGAGAATGAATTTCCAACAATGACTAGGCACTGGGGTACCACCTGTCACAGTACGGGGCCTAGATCACCGTACCGAGGATTACTCCCTTCATCCCCTGCAACACAAGGCCGGAACCATTCCTTACTGAACAGTCCCGAACAAGATAAACCCCGTGGTTGGCGCGACCAACCACCCACTAAGCCGAAATATATATAAAGGAACATCTAGACAGGGGAAATATCTTGTCCTGCTTGGGCATGACCCACCTAACCTTGCTGCATATCCCCTGATTTTCAGTCATTCCCATTTGATGAGGCTTGAGGCTAAGCGTTACCTTTAGAACGTTTTCACTTAGAATGCCCATCGTCCACCTGACGATGTTTCGCAAGCATTCATCCATACAAGTCCGTCCCCGGTTCGAACGGAACCGAAGGCACTATTCCTACTACATCCTTTTTGGAAATATCCTCAGGATTAGTAGCGACTAGCCCTTGCACTTCACTGCTCCAGCTTCGACTTCGAACACGTTACACGAAACGTACAAACCGAATCGAAGTGGTTTTCGAGAAATAAATCTCGATCCCGGTCTCTTCGAAACGATCAACGCAGTTGACAAATATTGATAGTCGGTTATTTAACTATCAATTAATATTCACAAACATCCATCAAACAATAAATAATTTCCCAAATTATTTATTCATTTCAAAATATCCTCAAAGATATATTTCTATTTTCAATCCCTTGAAAACAGTTTCAAAACCATCTTTCTTTTCAGGATAAACTTTCCCGAATATTTACTATCTCCTCTGAAATCACCAAGCACAAAAATAGATTTTTTTTTAAATAATTTTAAATACTTTACTTTGAAATATATACTTTAAGTCACTTAGGATAAAATTACTTAAATAATTTGTTAAAAATCCACATTATATGAATTTGAGAAAATAAGGTTACTTTATAACATATAAAATCAGGTTTTCACTTTTAAAACAAATACTAAGTCACTTTTAAATAATTAATGCTATAATATATTAAAAGGAAATATTTTCTTTAGAAATTAAATATTTGAAATAATAAATTTTTCAAAACATACCTTTTTAAACATTTTTAAAACTATTAACTTATATTTAAAACTTACTTTGAAAACGTACTTGTTTATTCAGAAAGAAATTCCCAATCTCGATCACTTAAATCAATTTTCCAAATTGATTCCCAATTTATTTCATTTAAAATAAATTTCTTTACTTATCAATTCATTTCAAACTTCATTAATTATGGACTTTATTATATATTTCAATTTGATTTTTAACTCCTTTAGCGGAAATATACAAATCTCAGGTTATTACCAATTTCTTCTTTATTCTTCTTAAATAATTTAAATCCTCAATTTAAAATAACTATTTTGTTCTTTTAAACAATAACATTGAAGTTTAAATTTCAGTAACTTCCTGTTTGTTTAAATTTTCCTTTCCATACTCAAGATTTATTAATTAAAAATTTAAAGTCACTTTATTCCCTTTCCAGTTCATTCGTAATTTATTCAACTTTTCTTTAATTATTTACTTACAATTTCACTGGTAATTCATTATTGCCCGATTATAACAATCAAGCCATAGCATTCAATATTACCACATAATTCATTACAGGATATCAAATATTCAGAACAGAGAATATTAAATAATTAAATAAAGTTGAGGGGTCCAGTTGGATCCCTCCAACCTGTTCTCCCTGCATCCACAGATGTTAGCACAATATAAAATGCCAATTCCAAATATATATACCACACTACAGCACATAAATCAATTCAACCATTTCAAGCAATTATTTAAATTTAATCATTTAAAGTTAAACTTAACTGAGTGAGATTAACTCACCTTTTGCCTAAGATTATAATTCACCTCAAACTCGTCCTGTTTCCACGATTTTTTTTAACCTTGTACAAACCAATATTACAATTTGTTAATATTCGAAATAAATTCGAACCATTTACATTTCCATTTATTAACTCAATTAATTATGAAGTTTGGGTTTAAACTAATAAATTTGATTTTAAAATAAATTCCCTTTTATAATTTATTTCTAGTGATTAAAATAAATTAAATCAGCTAATTAAATAAGAAAATCACCTTAATATGCCTTCTTAAAATTTGACAGCGAGTTACTGTGTATATTTATATTTTTATTATTTTGAAACAGCCTTCTGATAATTGAAATAATGTCCAACATTTTAGATTTAAAGGTTAAACTCACTTGAACCCTGGCCGCAACAAATTTCTGAAACCAATATTTCAACTCAGTTAAATTTTCATAACTTCTATAATTAAAATACTTATATATATATATATATATATATATATATATAGATATATTAATAACTAGTAAGTTTTAAAGGATGGATATTTGTTTTATTTTATTTTCTTCCAAATTTGAAACTACATATCTATATGTATATTTATATAAAAATAAATTTGTAGATTTCAAAAGTCTACTTGTGTATGTAACTTTTTTTTTTACTGTTAATCGATTTCTAAACAGAAATTTGTTTTCCTTCTGTAATGATATATATATATATATATATATATATATATATATATTTTTAACTGAGTATACGATTCAAGGGGAAGGCTTCAGCGAACAATTTATTTTCAATTCTAACTTTAAATTTTATTTTTCATTTATAACTAATTTATGTCATTATTTAAGTTAGTTTCATTTACTAATTATATTTCAATTTCCAGTTTGAAATCCTTTTGTCGTTAACAAAATTTTCCAAAAATTTTCTAACTCGCAGAATTTCTGAAATTTTTTGGCAGAGTCCCCTTTGTACGGAGGAGCTTTTGCAATTTGACAAAAGAGATAAATATATATACATCGACCCACACGGTCGGAAAAACCAAAAACAGTTCATATTTTCTATTTTTATTGCGTAGGCGTACCTTATTTAGCATTTTAAGCAATCGGCTTATTATTTTTAGCAAATAGCACAACCAACTCCAGCCACACGGCTTTCAGGTACCTGTACTTACTCAATTTAAACATGTAAGTGCCAAATATATGTAGTTTAACTATATTTCACTTAGTTGCAATGGTTAAAACATATGGATTCGAGAGAAATGCACATCCAACATTTCCCGAATTGATTTCCAATTCATTCTATTTTAAATAAATTTCCCGAAAAATTTCGCCAGCGTCTCCTTTGCGCGGCTGACTCGATACAACTACAAAATGGCTCTACGGCCTCCCAATCCAAAAAGAAAACAAAACGCCAAGTGGCTCAATCCAAATCCCAATCAAATTTCATACCAAATTTAAATACATACCTTTTTGTCGAGCATTTCAAACTTATCTTTCTGAAATCAAACTCAATTCTCTTTTCTCTTTAGATTACCTGCATATCCTACTTAATACTAATATCCAATCACAATATCCCAAAACATTTTATCGACTCACTTACAGATGTCAATATCCATTAACTCAAATACTTACTTAGATTATATTTGAAATATCAAATTTTCAATTGAGAATGTCTCATTCCTTACTTAAGCTAGTATAAGCATTTATGTGTTTCTTATATTTATTTTCATCCTATCACTTAGTTTATACCCATTTTTATTCACATTGATTCTTTCATTTCCATACGAATTCAATTTTATTTTAACTCAGTTTTATTTAACTCAGTTCGATTTCAACTTAATTCGAATACAACTGGATATTATTTTCAGCTTCTTCAATTCATGTCAATCCAGTCAAATTTTTATTTCTCATCCAAGTTAATTTCATTTTTAACTTTTCTCTTTAAATTTACCTTCCGACATTCAAAGCTTATATTTCCTTCCTGATTTAAAAATCATCTCAATTTATAAGCTTACAACTTATCTCATCAGGATTTTCAAACTCCTAACTTTTGGTTTCAAATCATTTTGAAATCTTCAACATCTCAAATCACACTTCTCAAAAATTAAACCAATCCTGGTTTTATTTCCCAAAAATTTCCTTCGAAACTTTCAAAAACAACTAACTTTTCTGAGCAAATCAATTTTTGGTAGCAGCGTTCCTATGCCCTCTGCTTTTTGGTGCGACGGGCTCGGACGCTCGGGGCCAACCCTGCGAAGGCTCGGTGTTATTGAGATCGGGCCACTTCGCCATAGCCTTGGAGCCATGGCTCGCTCCACTTCGCCATAGCCTTGGGGCCATCACTTAGAAACTCGAAAATGAACATCGATGATGCTGCAGTCATCACCGAAGTTATTTTCCAGTAACCGAAGTGAATTCAATGCTATTTCACTTCCAAAATCCATTTTAAAACAAATTTCCATTCAGAATTACTTCCAAAACAACAATGCTATCATTTATCATTAAAACACTTCGATAAACATTTCCAAATCTCTGGAATTTTAAATTTCTAAAGCCTGCTTAGATAAATTTTAACTACAATTCATTTGTACACTTTATTTGTACAAATTCTTATTTAATTGTATTTTAATGCATAAATTACATTTATAATACATATTTATAGATTTCATTTTATAATGGATTTATTTCCTTAAATTTTTAGTTACATTTCCATTTCTAGTCAAATTCTCACTTATCAATGATAATGCTTTAACATTGTTCTTCCTAACATCCAAGCAACCATATATTAGCTAAATAGTTGTCAAAAACTATTCTTTATATCAAAATATGTTTTTGGGTAAAATTATTTCATTCACCCATATTTAAAACAATATCGTATTAATCGTTCTATTCAAGTGTTTAGAAACCCCTTCGATATAGTTGTACAGACTGTGCCGACGAAGGTTCATATGCCACTCAATAAACCAATCAACACAATATTAAAATAGTTTATATTAACTAACAAATACGCGCTCATATTTATTTATACGCTCAAACTCATTTAGAGTACTACAGACTCTAATTGAGTAATTTCCAACCAGAGCCAAGGTTATCACCAACCTAAGCTCTGATACCAACTGTAACAGCCCACAAATCCGTGCAACTTGAGTTGATTGTTGTAGAATAGTGTTGACTCAAGGGGTACGGATTTGCGGGCTGTTACAAATTACTTCTTAATTAATCTCAAATTAAATTAATCCAAATTATTAATTATAAATTAAATAAATAAGTAACTCCTTAATTATCTTATTTATTTAACTGTTTTAATATCTTGATCATTTCTAAGATAATCCATTTCTTAATAATAATTTCATTAATATTAAAGTGTACTTAGAACATTTCATTTTTAGATTAAAATTCAAATTTCATTTTGAATCTAAAATTCAAAATAATCTTTATTAAAGCATTGTCCAATTTAAATTCATTTATATTCCTTTTTAGAATAAATGTAAATAACATTTATTACTTATAATTAAAACTTATATAAGATGAGTCTTAATTTACTTAATTTAATTTAAAAAAATTAAGTTTTAAATACATTACTATTTAAATTATAAATTCAAGTTAACAATCATTTGTCTTCTTTTATAAACCTTTATAAATGACTTCATTCAAAAAGGTAAATCAAATTTAAAATATTTGTTTGAAAACAAATTTACTTCTAATAAAAAATTTAAATTTAAACTTGTTTGAAAATATTCAAATTTTAAAACTTATTTAAATATCCAGATTTATATTCAATACTCTTGAACCCGTTCCTTATTTAAAATTATTTGAATTTAAACTTGCATTAAACTTTTGATTTAAACCATGATTCTAAAACTCTTTATTCAAAATTCAAATTCCATTTTAAAAAGAAACTGAAGATTCAAAACTCTTAAGAAAACTAGACTTAAATTTAAATTCAAACTGCTAGTTTAAAATTAGCTTCAGATTTAAAATAAAATTTAAATTTTAGAAAACTGCCTGGTTTTCTTTTTTTTTAAAAACTGGAATCCCCTTTCAAAATTTTTAAAAAAAAACTTATAAGATTTCAAACTATTTGAAACTATAACAAATACTGCATATTTAAACTTATCTAAATCTTATCATAACTACTTTGAAATTTATTTAAATTTTGATTTAAATTCGAAGCCTACAGATAGTTTTTCAAAAAAAACTGTAATATTCAAATTACCCGAGCCAACCTTATAACTGCTTCGAGTCATCAGGCCAAATTCTTCGAGCAAATCATAGCAAATATTCGAGTGTTACTCGAGTTCAAAACCCTGCATTACCCAAAAAAGAAAACATAGACCAAAAATGCACGGTGCACATGCACCGTGCCTCCAGCCATCATCATCCACCTCTGGCGACCTCCAATCATCAACGACCATCCTCACAATCAACCACCTTCATCATTTTCTCCTCCCAAAATACAAAATTGAATTCGAGATACTTGCTCACAACCTGGAACATCAGAAAACAGGTTTCACCCCTAAACCTGTAACTCGACTCCTTCTCCACCTCTTGACCACCGAAATGGCAATGACTCCGGCCACGAGTTCATTCACCAATCTACTATCATCTCCTAGAATCTCAATCAACTCGATCACTTCTTCATAAAGAACTGACCAAAGCAAACTACCTATCTTAGGGTTAGAGGCAAGAAAACCACATCACTGCTCCTATGGTGATTTTCATCACCATCACATATTTTTCCAAGCTTCAATGGTTACTACTCTACCCACAAGCAAAATCCCGATATCCCCAAATCGTTAGTTCATTAGAAATCACACCATTTCCCTTTTCTGTTCAACAGTGAACTGCACCCTCATTTCTAGTTTTTAAATTCTTATTTAGGTTTTAAAACTCATGGTTTTGGTCATATATTCATTTCATAATATTAAAACTAAAAATCACACAGTTTGAAATTTTCATATTAATCAACATTCTCTGATATTCTGGGTTTTACAGAAGTACCAGATTTTATTTTAACAATATTAAGTTTTTAAAACTTAATCTACACTAGTTCAAACATCCTTGGTTTGTAAATCGAGTCTCAACAAAACTAGATCAGGTGGTTAAAAAAAATTGAAAACTTCAGCCTCGAAAACAATATAAAGACAGAGCACACAATCTCAATGCACACTATACATCCATATGAATATTCAGAAAAATACTTATAAATGCATCCATAAAACATATTTGTTATCAGTGATAAACATGCAACATACTTATAATTTAAACCACTTAAATTATGATGTTACTCACCTTAATTTTGATGGCAGAACTGTGAATTTGAAAAAGAAAACTTGTGCTTTATATAACTGGAAACTTCATTTCAAAATCCTGAATTGCTTTCTTAATTTTTGATTAAAACTTGAGTGCTTGTCACAGAACTCTTGCATGCATGCTTTGTTTCTTTAATTTGAAACTGCAGTTGCTTGAATAAGAAATGTAGGTTTCAAAAATTGAAATTGCAGGTGCTTTTACATTTGAAAAATATGCATGATTGTTTGAACTCCAAAAATGCAGGATTGCTCCTTAAAGACTCCAGATTTTTGAAATAATGCAGGTCTTTTGAAAACCCCAGATTTGCATGTTAGAAAGATGTGCAGGTTTGTGAAATGGATTTACAGATTTGAATTGGAAAGTATTTGATAGAGTTTTGATTTGAAAAGTGGATTTGAAGATGATTTCAGAAATTTTGTTTTGAATGGAAGTGTTTGTTATATATATTTTTTATTAATTTGTTTGTCTTCAGATTTTTAGAAGAAGAAAAGGAGATGAGGGAAGAAAAAGTTTTATATAAACTGAAATTATTCAAAAATAAAAACAAAAGAAAATGTTAAACTAAATTTTTGACACTTGTCTCATAATGTAACATTTGTCATCTTAAATGTCTTAATTCCTAACACATGTTCTTTTAATTAGTAAAGTGTTTACATTTGTTTTATAAAAGTAATATGTATTTATTTAAAAGTTAATTAGTATTTATACAGTATGTTATTATAAGATGGATGCAAACCTATGTTTAATAAATTAGTTACCATGTATTTATTTACATGTATATAAATTTTAAAATGAATAAATCAAATTCAACTTATAAAATGAAACTTATATAAATAATTCAAAAATCAAAACAAATTAAAAACATTTACACTTTAGATTTCAAAGCTTTGAATTCATGTTCAAATTAAATTTTGAAATCCAGCTTATTTACAAATATAACTACACAATTTAAATTTTTGAAAAAAAATTATTTTTATTAAAAAATTATTTGTTAAAACAATGTATTATTATATAAAAATAACAACGTTTGATAACCATAAATAACTTATTAATAGAAATTATCTAATTATTTATTTTATTCAGTTATATCAAAATAACTCTTATTGTTATTTATTTAAATTTTAAACTTGAGTTAAACATATTTTAAATCATTTCAATATTTATCTTATGCATTTAAAACCATATTTATTTATGAAATAACCTTTTAAAAGTTTAACTTTTAAATAAAATCATAATTCACAATTTACTAAAGATATAAATTTTATAGAAAATAGGATTCATTTAAAACAATACCTATTTACAATATATACAATATTCTATATATATTATAAATATAAAACAATTTATTAGATTTAAAAAGATAAAATCTATCGATTAACTATTTATTTTATTGAATTATTAAATTAATTCAAATCTCATTACAAAGATTATCAATTCAATTTAATTTTTATTTCAGATTATTAAATTGATATTGCTTTAAAATTCTGGGTCATCACATTCCTCCCCCCTTAAAAGAATTTCGTCCCCGAAATTTAAAACAAAGGTAATTTAATAATCTATTCAAAAATTAAATTTTAAAACACAAGCATATACCAATGATATGCTAACAACCATAGCAATCAATTCACCCAATCAAACAAATCTAATTATCCAGAAAAATTCTGGATAAAACTTTCACGAGTTTCCTCGGTATAAACGGGTTACTCGCTCTATAGATTCCAAACAATCAATACTATTAAGTTATAGAGCTCCTATTCATCTAGATCTATAGAACTAGACAACATATCGGACTACAGACGAGTCTGATTCAACTACCAACCTCTATAACTGCTGGTTCTAAAACCAGAGATAGACTATATACGTACTCCCTCAGAGATATGTGAAACATCTCGAAATCCCAGTTATCCGAACTGGAAATTCAATCCTGAAAACCAAACACTGATCCACCCTAAACACAGATGAGATCCAAAACATCACTGAGCTAGCTTTCCAGACTTACTCAAAACTTATAGCTCCTTAATCAAAGAAAACTCCAACAACAATGAAGTCTCCAGCTTCGAATTCAAAATTTCTCCGTCCCTTATCCACAAAAGTCTTCAGACAAATCCTGGGCTGCCAACATCCAAACTGATCAGCTCAATCCCTTGTTGATTCCTCTAGAACAATCAGAACCATAAACAACCCAACATAATGATCTCCTCAAGATCAACCAAAACCAAAACACAATTCTACTCCATAACCAGCAGAAGACTACAAACTTCTCCTAATCCGAAAAAAGACAATCAGAAACACTCCCAAACTGCTTCCGCTGCACAACTCTGATCTGAAGTAGATAAGAAAATGCTAATGAAGAATACAAACACCAACTGGACATCACCTTCCAGAAATATGGTTCAACAGATCCATAAAAGAAAGCTCAGAAATTTCTCCAAAACTGAGTTACTTCATCAAACTCTATCTCTAGGAATCATTCTCCAATTAAACAGAACCACCGGTTCCATTCCTGGAATACTAGTCGATCAGAAAACTCAATCTCCAGCTGCGGACAAATCTCTGTCTTTCCAGAAGACATCCATAAAATCTCCAACCATCCAAAAGAACACTAAAACAATCGCAAGTCACTTTTGCGATTAACCCGGATAAATTTCCAAAGAAAACTGTTCTCTCTTTACCAAATCGAACAGCTTACACTGGTCTAGTCAATCCATTGAAGAAACGGATTCACTCAGCACCTTCTGAACTCCATCTTCAGAAAAACTACTCAGCTAAGACCTCTCTGTCGGCTCACAGAACACTCCGAGCTGCATTGCTGACACCAAAGCCAAAACTTCCTAATCCAAAGTTCTTCGAGAAACTCAGACTTCAAAGCTAACCACAACTTCCTGCTGAATCCAGCCACAACACCGTAGCAGAATACTTCCAAAACTTGTTACAAAGAAAACATCTTCGGAAACAATTCATAGTCACTGCATCTCATCACGCAGTTACAACTTCCTGAGGTATCAAAATACCATCACTTGCTCCAGCTTAACCGAACAGATCAAACTCTGCACTTCAAAGATGACTCCGTACCTTAACAGGTTTCCTTCAGAGATCTATGAAATCTTTATCACAACAAAGCTTACTCGAGATGGTATTAGGTCTGCAGTCTCGACAGATATACTTCCAACCTCAAACATCATACTCCAACCAATGGTAGTAATCGCGTTACAAACACTACTACCTCATCTACCTTTATAGCCTATATTGGAAAACCTGAACAGGTAACCCAACAGATAGGTAGAAATAGATAAATATATAAATATATATAAAATTACAAATACGCTCTCTCAAGATAGGCACCACTCCAGAGCCTAGGTATTCACTCAACCTAATGCTCTGATACCAAAAGAGACGACCCAACTTCAAAACACCAGGAAGTCGCATCGCTAATAAGAAATAAAACGATAGAAAATAGAAAGAAAGAGAAGAAAGAAGAAACAACACATCAGAATCTAAACAGCGGAACGAATAAATTATATTAATGACATAAAATATTACATAGTGTACAACCACTATCAGAGTACACAGATAATACAACACATACTAGACAGTTATAAACACCTGTCTAGTTATTACAACACATTATAAGTCAAAGACAACATAGAGATACCCAACAGCGCGGAATACTATATATCTAACGCAGAAGCCTCCTGCTCCAGTTCTCCTCCAATATTCGTCAAAGCTAACCCAAATCCCTTGGCTACTCATAAAAATTTAAGTACCCAAGAGTTTAAGAAAACAAAGAATAAACTCCGGGTCAGATATGGGTCCGGTGTGAGTAACGGGTTAAAGTTGGTTAACTTAAAAAAAACTTTTGAAAAGAAAGGTATCACATAAGACTTCCCACACATAAACATCGAAAAGTTTTTACCTTACTCTAACCAAAACATTTGATAGGAAATCCAGTGATATTATAATAGTGTCTAGGGTTTTCAAGTAAATATGAAATAGCCGAAATTGTTACATTATTAAATTCCAGCTACTAGCCACAAAAGTGGGTAATACAATCAAAACCGTTGGCACTTATTGGATTTTGGATTCCATACAATACCTGGGCTACTGGAGTACCGCCCGTCACAGTACGTGGCCTAGATCAACGTACCGAGGAGTACGCCCGCTGCCCTGCAACACAAGGTCGGACCCATTCCTTACTGAACAGTTCCAAACAAGATAACCCCACAGTTGGTGCGCAATTCCAACTGCCCACACAGCCGAATAAAAAGGGACATCTAGACAGGGGAAAATCTTGCTCTCCAGTGGGGGCTACCCACGAAGCCTTGCTGCACCTACCCTGTTTTAGCCACTCCCTATTGATGAGGCTTGAGGCTATGATTACCTTTATAGGACACATCTCTTCGAATGCTCATCGTCCACCTGACGATGTGCTGAAAGCATTCAATCCATACAAGTTCGTTCCGGGTTTGAACGAAACCGAAGGCATTATCTCGTTACACTCGTTTTGGAATCACCCTCAGAGTTAACGATGATAACCCTTGCACTCTGAATCTCCATCTCGAGCCTGTAAGTACTATTTCCGTCAAACTCATCACGGAATCACCCTAGAGTTATACTGACTAATGGTCCTTACACCTCGAGTCTTCACTCTTCACATAAGATTCACGACCTATCGATAATTTGGATCGATGTGTTTTTCGGATATCCAAATATGGAAACCCGATCCCAGTCTCATCAAAATCCAAAGCGTGTCTTTTAGGTCCAAGTTGTTTTAGAGTTTAAAACAATTCAATTACATTATCTATACACACACGGATAGATAATTCAAAGATCCACAACATATAATCATCACCACAGATAATTCACATTATCACTATCAAAAGATATCCATATCATCATCACAATGCAATCAATGCATCCATATCACTCAATATTCTAATCTCGTAACTGAGATTCAAACCATTCAAGGCAAATATATCATCCATTCATAAGCAATGACCTATAACCATACTATCTATAATTAATTTAAAATGAATTAAATTAATTACATCACCTCTAATTAATTTAAAATGAATTAAATTAATTACTTACACAATATAAATCTTGCTTACATCATTATTAATTAATTACAAATTAATTAATTAGTTAACTTCTAATTTATCATCTTAATTAATCAATCCTGATTAATTATACTTCAATTAATTTCACTTCATTAATTATCCTAAACCAAATACAGTAATTAACCTTTAGTTGCTTCATTAATTAGTTAACTATAATTAATTACATTAAATCTTAATTAATTAAAATTAATTAATTACTCGTAATTACTTATTAACGATTAATTAATCTTAATTAATCAATCTTAATTACTTCATTAATTATATTAATTAATGATCCTTGATTTAATTAATTACTCAATTAAATTAATTATTTTCAGTCATTAATCTCACTTAAACCATAATTGTTAATCACCTTGAATTAATCTCATTCTATAATTAACTATCTTAATTACTTATCAAACTAATTACCCCTGAATTAATTCCTTTAATTAATCCCTTGATTAATTATACAAAATAATTTAATCCAAATTATTTCACAAACCCAACATTATCCACTAACTACATCCAGTAATTACCTTAATTACTTCAAATGAGTAATTTCATTAATTACATCAAGTAATTATTATCAAATCCAATGTTTAAAATTAATTAAACCTAATTAATTAATTTAAACCAATTTCAGTTAACCCCATTAATTACATTAAGTAATTAATGTCTTATTAAACTTAAATAAATGTCTCAATTTATTATCATTAATTAATCAATCTAATTAATTATTAAAAATTAATCATGTTAATTAATTACTAAATAAACCTTAGTTAATGACCATCATTAACTATTATTAATTCTTTAATTACTCTTCTTTAATTACTTCTTAATTAATCTCAAATTAAATTAATCCAAATTATTAATTATAAATTAAATAAATAAGTCACTCCTTAATTATCTTATTTATTTAATTGTTTTAATATCTTGATCATTTCTAAGATAATCTGTTTCTTATTAATAATTTCATTAATAATAAAGTGTACGTAGAACATTTCATTTTTAAATTAAAATTCAAATTTCATTTTGAATCTAGAATTCAAAATAATATTTATTAAAGCATTATCCAATTTAAATTCATTTATATTCCTTTTTAGAATAAATGTAAATAAAATTTATTACTTATAATTAAAACTTATATAAGATGAGTCTTAATTTACTTAATTTAATTTAAAAAAATTAAGTTTTAAACACATTACTATTTAAATTACCAATTCAAGTTAACAATCATTTGTCTTCTTTTATAAACCTTTATAAATGACTTCATTCAAAAAGGTAAATCAAATTTAAAATATTTGTTTGAAAACAAATTTACTTCTAATAAACAATTTAAATTTAAACTTGTTTGAAAACATTCAATTTTTAAAACTTATTCAAATATCCAGATTAATATTCAATACTCTTGAACCCATTCCTCATTTAAAATTATTTGAATATAAACTTGCATTAAACTTTTGATTTAAACCATGATTCTAGAACTCTTTATTCAAAATTCAAATTCCATTATAAAAAGAAACTGAAGATTCAAAACCCTTAAGAAAACTAGACTTAAATTTAAATTCAAACTGCTAGTTTAAAATTAGCTTCAGATTTAAAATAAAATTTAAATTTCAAAAAACTGCCAGGTTTTCTTTTTTAAAAAAAACTGGAATTCCCTTTCAAAAATTTTAAAGAAAACTTATAAGATTTCAAACTATTTGAAACTATAGCTCATACTGCAGATTTAAACTTATCTAAATCTTATCATAACTACTTTGAAATTTATTTAAATTTTGATTTAAATTCAAAGCCTACAAACAGTTTTTCAAAAAAAACTGTAATATTCAAATTACCCGAGCCAACCTTATAACAGCTTCGAGTCATCAGGCCAAATTCTTCGAGCAAAACATAGCAAACACTCGAGTTTTCCTCGAGTTCAAAACCCTAAAGTACCCAGAAAAGAAAACATAGACCAAAAATGCACGGTGCACGTGCACCGTGACTCCGGCCATCATCACCCACCTCCGGCGACCTCCAATCATCAACGACCATCCTCACAATCAACCACCATCATCAGTTTCTCCTCCCAAAATACAAAATTGAATTCGAGATACTTGCTCACAACCTGGAACATCAGAAAACAGGTTTCACCCCTAAACCTGTAACTCGACTCCTTCTCCACCTCTTGACCACCGAAATGGCAGTGACTCCGGCCACGAGTTCATTCACCAATCTACTATCATCTCCTAGAATCTCAATCAACTCGATCACTTCTTCATGAAGAACTGACCAAAGCAACCTACCTATCTTAAACTAGGGTTACAGGCAAGAAAACCAAATCACTGCTTCCATGGTGATTTTCGTCACCATCACATATTATTCCAAGCTTCAATGGTTACTACTCTACCCACAAGCAAAATCGCGATATCCCCAAATCATTAGATCATCAGAAATCACACCATTTCCCTTTTCTGTTCAACAGTGAACTGCACCCTCATTTCTGGTTTATAAATTTTTATTTAGGTGTTAAAAATCATGGTTTTGGTCATATATTCATTTCGTAATATCGAAACTAAAAATCTCACAGTTTGAAATTTTCAAATTAATCAACATTCTCTGATATTCTGGGTTTTACAGAAGTACCAGATTTTATTTTAACAATATTAAGTTTTTAAAACTTAATCTACACTAATTCAAACATCCTTGGTTTGTAAATCGAGTCTTAACAAAACTTGATCAAGTGGTTAAAAAATTTTTTGAAAACTTGAGCCTGGAACACAATATAAAGACAGAGCACACAATCTCAATGCACACTATAAGTCCATATGAATATTCAGAAATATACTTATAAATGCATCCATAAAACATATTTGTTATCAGTGATAAACATGCAACATACTTATACTTTAAACCACTTAAATTATGATGTTACTCACCTTAATTTTGATGGCAGAACTGTGAATTTTAAAAAGAAGACTTGTGCTTTATAAAACTGGAAACTTCATTTCAAAATCCTGAATTGCTTCCTTAATTTTTGATTAAAACGTGAGTGCTTGTTACAGAACTCTTGCATGCATGCTTTATTTCTTTAATTTGAAACTACAGTTGCTTGAATAAGAAATGCAGGTTTCAAAACTTGAAATTGCAGGTGCTTTTACATTTGAAAAATATGCAGGATTGTTTGAATTCCAGAAATGCAGGATTGCTCCTTAAAGACTCCAGATTTTTGAAATAATGCAGGTCTTTTGAAAACCCCAGATTTGCATGTTAGAAAAATGTGCAGGTTTGTGAAGTGGATTTACAGATTTGAATTGGAAAGTATTTAACAGAGTTTTGATTTGAAAAGTGGATTTGAAGATGATTTCAGAAATTTTGTTTTTGAATGGAAGTGTTTGTTATATTATTTTTTCTTAATTTGTTTGTCTTCAGATTTTTAGAAGAAGAAAAGAAGATGAGGGAAGAAAAAGTTTTATATAAACTGAAATTATTCAAAAATAAAAACAAAAGAAAATGTTAAACTAAATTTTTGACACTTGTCTCATAATGTAACATTTGTCACCTTAAATGTCTTAATTCCTAACACATGTTCTTTTAATTAGTAAAGTGTTTACATTTGTTTTATAAAAGTAATTTGTATTTAATTAAAAGTTAATTAGTATTTGTATAGTATGTTATTATAAGATGGACGTAAACCTATGTTTAATAAATTAGTTACCATGTATTTATTTACATGTATATAAATTTGAAAATGAATAAATCAAATTTACACTTATACAAATAATTCAAAATCAAAAAAAAATTAAAAACATTTACACTTTAGATTTCAAAGCTTTGAATTCAAGTTCAAATTAAATTTTGAAATCCAGTTTATTTACAAATATAACTACACAATTTAAATTTTTGAAAAACAATTATTTTTATTAAAAATTTATTTGTTAAAACAATGTATTATTATATAAAAATAACAACATTTGATAACCCTAAATAACTTATTAAAAGAAATTATCTAATTATTTATTTTATTCAATTATATCAAAATAACTCTTATTGTTATTTATTTAAATTTTAAACTTGAGTTAAACATATTTTAAATCATTCAATATTTGTCTTATGTATTTAAAACCATATTTATTTATGAAATAACCTTTTAAAAGTTTAACTTTTAAATAAAATCATAATTCACAATTTACTAAAGATATAAATTTTATCGAAAACAGAATTCATTTAAAATAATACCTATTTACAATATATACAATATTCTATATATATTATAAATATAAAACAATTTAGTAGATTTAAAAAGATAAAATCTATCGATTAACTATTTATTTTATTGAATTATTAAATTAATTCAAATCTCATTACAAAGATTATCAATTCAATTTAATTTTTATTTCAGATTATTAAATTGATATTGCTTTAAAATTCCGGGTCATCACATTCCTCCCCCCTTAAATGAATTTAAATCAAGAATTTGAGAATTTAGTTTCCGATGATTTCCAACTTTAGTCTTAAAAGTTTTAAAAGAAGTCGTTTCCAAAGTATTTTTATTGGTTAAATCAGTGCTCTTCTCTTTGTCGTTGGAAAATACTTTCGGTGATGGTTGCAGCATCATTGACATTCATTTTCGAGTTTCGAAGTGGAGAGACCATTCTGTAGCCTTGCTGCACTTTTGTTTTAAAAAATTAAATTGATTTGAATCTCTAAACCATGACTTGATTTATATATAATGGTATATGATTTAAATTGGATTTGATATATATTGTGTATATATATTTATTTTATCTCTAAATGGTTTGAAATTAATCGGAAATTTAATTCTTAAACTTTATGTTGAGGATAATTTCAATTATAAAATGAAGCCAAAATTTTGAATAAATATTTAAGCTTGGGATAATTGAATTAGAATATTTTATTTGTATAATACTCAATTGCATTCCAATATAACTTACCTAAATTATTAGAAGTTAACTATGTAATTGAATAATTTACTATATAAAATGGTGTTAAAGGAATTTATAAATAAATCGGAGTAGTTATAATAGGTGTAAATATACTTAATATATGTGATTGGATAAATTAAGTGGAATAAATTTGATATTAATTTGTAATAAAGAAGAATTAAATTTATTGAATAAATTATGAGTATAATAAATGATTTTCAAATTCATGATTTTAGACATTGTCAATTTAAGATGATTGAATGATAAGATAATGAAATTAAAAATAGGTAAGATTTATTTAACTTAGGTGAAATCAAATGGATTAAATAAATTATTAATTTAATTTGAAATTTCATGGTTTTAAATTTATTATCTTGTTTTTTTTCTAATCTATCTTCCTTTCGGGTTGTTCCTATTCTTCTGCCCCCTAAACAGGAAATCGTACTTCAAATTGATCTTATTAACAGAGCTACTGTTTTCTCTCTTCTCTCTTTGAAATTTAATAACTCTATCTTTTCTGTGGTCCCTATTCCTCCCTATCTTGTTACAAGATAGGAAGGTTATTGCTTATGCCAGTCAGTTTTCGAAAGCTTTTCAGGAATGTTTGGGTACTCACCTGAATTTGAGCACTGCTTATCATCCACAGACCGAAGGTCGTACGGAAAGAGTGAATCAGACTCTCGAGGATCTTTCTTCGTGCTTGTGTTCTTGATTATGGAGGATCATGGGATGATCATCTCCATCTTGCCGAATTCACCTATAACAATAGTTATTAGGTATAATCTCAATCTTCTATTCTATCTTGTTTTCTTTGTTTTCCATGTCTCGTTCCTTTTCGAGGATGAAAAGTTTTGAGTGAGGGAGAGTGTAACAACCCACAATTTTGTAAATATTTTTAATTTAATTTATTTGATTTTTAAATCATTTAAAAATTGAATTTTTGGAATTTACCAATGTAATTTTGGGTATTGTTTGTAACTTATTTTCCAAACATAATAAAACAAATATTTTCTGAAAGTTTTATATTTTGGTCAACTTAGGTCAAACTTTGACTTTCAATTGAAATTTTTTAATTTGAATTTTAAATTTCTAATATTTTCTTTGAAGTTGAATTTAAGTCTAATATTCGTTCAGCGTTTCGTTTCGTCAAATTTTTTTTATAATTTTAAATTTGATAAAATTCAGCGTTTGCACGCAATTATTTTCTGTATTTTTATTTTTTATTTCCTATGTTCATTTCTCTATTTTATTTTATTTTTATTTTGTTTGGACACTGATTTTATTAATTGGGTTTTTGACTTGTTAATTTTTGATTTTGCGCTTAGGAAATTCCAAGAAACTTGAGTTTGCCTTTTTAAATACAAGTGGTGCCTTTACATTTGCCTAGCCGTTCATTTCCACCTCTCTAGCCGTTCATTCTCCTTGCAATTCATGTACAAACATCTCACTCCTCATCTCTTTTCATTTCTCATTTCCTGAAACAAATATTTATAGTATGTTATATTTCATGTCTTTCTTCCTCTTTTTACATTTTCTTTTTTTCTTTTCTTTGTTCTTCTTCAAGCTATGCTCGGCCATCACCAGCCCTTGACGACCATCTCATCCACCACCACCACCTCTTGTATGGCCAGCACCACCTCACCATCTCCACTGACCATGGCCGTGACCCCTTGTCTAGAGCACCACCACAAAACATAACCAAACCATGCTAAAAATCAAGTCGAGCCTATATATTCATCCACCTCCTCTTTATGTGCCTCGGCCACAACAAATTCCTCCACCTCCTTTGCTTTTCCATGACTAGATCCACTCCTAGCCACGATGACTAGACCTGATCCAAACTAAACAACCTAGGCCGAGCCCCTTTACACCATGGTCGAACCAATAGTTGCATGCCTTTTGACCTTTTGCCTTCCTATTTCTTTTAACATGCCATCTCTTCACATTCTTGCCCATAGCCGTGCACTTTTGGTGACCATAGCCGAGCCTTCATGCCCCTAACCATCATGGCCGAGCTTGTTTGATTGATGGACGACCCTATATGAGAAGTGGCCGAGCCCAATTGCCTTGGTCAAGCAATCCTAGGTCATTTTGATTCATATTTTCATTGTTTAATTCATATATTGTTTTTGTTGAACCATATACTTATGTTTGTAATATTGTATTGTTTACAAGATTTGGATCTTGACTCTCCATCTTGTCAAGTTTGGTTCGTGCTTTGTCGTGCTTTTCAGAGTTTAGTTGTGTGTCTCTAGTTTATCATCTCTAACTTTAGAAGGTGAGTTTATTAATCTTGACATTCATACTTATATAGTTGTGAAACTATGACATGTGGATTGTAGTAATTGATATGTTATGTTGATATGTTCATATTGCCTGTGATATGATTATATGATGTTAAATGCTACTTATATATTTGTTACATCATCTGATATGATATACAATGCTATATTGTTTATTTATTTTCTGTTTCTCACACTACAAGTTCCCTTTTCACTATGGATTGAAATGATACATACGAACAGACTTTAGAATAGGGAAAAATCGTTATGAGCTGAAATGATAGGCTCGAACGTTTTTTATTTATTTGATTTGACTTGGGATTGTGGGTTTGAAATGATAGAACCCGGATTTTTTTTTAAATTACGGATTGAAATGATACATATCCGTATCACTTGACCTAGGTTAGAAAATATTATACAGACCCATGGTTAATTTTTAATATAATATTTTCCTGAAAAAATTATTGAGAATTTTGAATTTTTAAAATATATGGAATTTTAGCTTAAAGATTTGATTTAATGATTTAAAATATAAAGAGATATTGATTTTCTATAAGTTAAAATTTTTATAAGTAAATAATTGGTTTTAAATTGTAATTTAAAGATCTTTATTGACAATAAATAACTTAATAATTAAATTTGATTTAATATGAAATTTTAAATCTAACCTAGTGATTGTAATAGATTTATTTTATGAAATGGATATGTTTTATAAAATAAATAATCACGATTTAGAAGGTAAAATGTATCTTAAATTTTGACTTAACTTGATAATTGAAAATTTAGTTTTTAAAATGGAAATGTTGAGTCTAACTTTGAAAAAGAATATCTTATTTATTGGGTATTTTAAAATAAAGTGTTAAGTTATTTATTAAAATAAAAGTTAAGTAAAATAATGTACTTTAGAATTAATAAATGAATTATAGTTAATTTGGATATTTTGTTTTTAAAATTTTATTTTATTTAATAATCAGTTAAATGATATCTGAATGAATGTTTTCTAAAGCGTGAGATATGTTTTTATAAGTTAAAAATGGCTAAAATTGAGATTTTAATGTTTCTGAAATGTTATAATAAATCTGGAATTTGTATTGGAAGCATTTCCAAAATGCTGTGGTTTTAAGGTAGCATTTTCTAAGTGCTACCATTTCTGAAATATAACTATGTTCTGAAATAGTAATATATCTACTGTAACACTTTATAAGTGTTGCTATTTATGAAATTGAACTGTTTTTCAAATACTAAAATATCTACTGTATCACTTTAAAAGTGCTGCTGTTTTTGAAATACTAAAATATCTACTGTAACACTTTATAAGTGTTGCTATTTCTGAAATTGAACTGTTTTTCAAATACTAAAATATCTACTGTATCACTTTAAAAGTGCTGCTGTTTTTGAAATACTAAAATATCTACTGTAACACTTTATAAGTGCTACTATTTATGAAAAATACAATGTTTTGAAATTATTGTAATTGAACGAATGAACTTAGAAAATGCTACAATTCAGGAAACTGAATATTTAACTTTGAAGGATAACGACTTCGATTTAAATGGTTTAAATGAATTATTTTGATTTGGAATATAAACCATTTTGAAATTTATAATCACGGGTAATAATAACATTAGGTTGTTAACGAGACCGGGAACGGAAGTTGTCATACTCTCTGCCAACTCTGATAACCGCTTTAACAACCATGTACGCGGTGGAGATTCCAGAATGAAGTATGATGGTGGCAACGTTTTATTGAGGTATGTACATGGACCTGACTCCCATGAGTTGGCATAAGGTGGTTAAAACAGGGGAAATCGACGGCCTAATGAGGTCGCTCTTCTTATCGGACACACTTCTTCGTATGCCATTCTATTACATTATGATTGATTGGATCTTTGATTTTTGGAGTGTGGCTCGTGGTGGGCGGTAGTGGCTGCTACGCATTACCACCGGCCCGGAAGTGCAATTGGTATATCTACCCTGGCATTGCCTAGTTGTGCCGTGTTACCTACACTAGCGCGTCTTGTACGAGTTTGGTTTTGTATCGTACCTATGAAGTATCCTCTGGTAGCCTCCCGATCAGGAGGTATTATGGTACTGTATAGACTACTGGCACTATATTTGTGTTAGGGTGGAAAATATAAAGCCTTAACGCTATTTTTAAGTATGTATACTTTACATTAGACATTATTATAATAGCGTATATTACTACATAGTAAATACTTTAACGGATCCTTAAAGGATGGACGGTCCCAAGCATCCTTTAAGTTATTTGTGCATTTCTATTACAGTTCACTTGAGTTGATTTACATTGTATAATGTTTTGTGCTTTGCTTTACACTCAGGTCACACTGTGTGATACATCATTCGAGACACCCCTTCGGAGTTAGAGCTTAGCTTGGATCCATCTATTGATTCTGCTTTCAGTTATTCTATCGATTCCAGTGATGTATTCATATTGGTGCTTGATTATTGTATTGAGGCCTCTATTGTATCTTGTGACTCCTGTTGTATCTTGTGTAACTCTGATGTATATAAATTTAGTAGCTTCATGAACCACTATCTCTTTGCTTCCGCTTCATTATTGTATAATACTCTACGTCTGTGATCTGTGATTTATTTACTACATATTCTGAGTTTTGCCAAATTTAAATTAACAATCTGGTATTTTGGATTATTCAAGTTCGACATGTGTGGTTTTGGTGTCGATTTGAATGGTCCAAAATAACGGGTCGTTACAATCACCCCGCGGTTGGGATCAGCAACCGCCTACACAGACGGAAAAAAAAGGACATCTAGATGGGGATTACCATACCCTAATTGGTTGCTAGCCACTTTGCCTTGCATGCACCTCCCTTGTTTTAGTCATTCCCGGTTGATGAGGCTCGAGGTTAAGCGTTACCTTTTTAGCACACATACACTTAAAATGCTCATTGTTCTCCTGGTGATGTTTTGATAGCATTCATCCATACTAGTCCGTTCTGGGTCCGAACGAAACCGAAGGCACTACTACTACATCCATTATGGAATCACCCTCAGGATTTGTAGCGATTAGCCCTTGCACTTCACTGCTCCATCTTCGACTCCAAGCTATTGTCTTCCTCACGAAAACGTTCAAACCAGATCGAAGTGGTTTTCGGGAAATTAATCCCGATCACGGACTCTTCGAAACGATCAGCGCATTGGCCAATATTGATAGTCGGTTATTTAACTATCAAACAATATTCACAAACAATCCTCAGGCCTTAATAATTTCCCAAATTATTTATTTAAAATATCTTCGCATGATATTTCTCTACACTTCAACCCTTTTGAAAAATAGTTTTCAAAACACTTTTTCTCTCACTGAATAAATTTCCACCCAACTTGTTTTATTTCCACTGAAAATCACCAAGTCTTAATACTTTAGATTTTTAAATAATTTAAATCACTTTATCCAAAAATATATACTTTAAAACACTTAAAATAAAAACTACTTAAAACACTTTATTTAAAATACTAGTTATGAAATTTTATAATAACTTCTCATGTAAAACTTAAGCCAAACAAATTTTAAAATAAAAGTTATTCTATAAGGTATAAATATTAAATAATTATATTTTAAATCATAATATTAGTTAAACCTTTAAAATAATTACTTATATAATTAACTTGATAAATATTTGCTTTTAAAAATTCAAAAACCACTAAATAATAATTTCTTCTAAAACATTCTTTTAAAACCACTTTTAAACCTCTAACTTATACTTGGAAATCTTTCTTTGAAAATATACTTGGCTTCTCAGGGAAATACACTTTCCATTTAAAATTATAGCCATCTAATCATTTATAAATCTTGCTCTATTTTTCATAATTTAATTTTCCTTCCCATCCCATAAATTTCCTTTAACACTGTAAAAATAAAACCACTTTTTAATTTTAAAACACATTTCCCATCTCCTTATGAATTCCCACCATGAATTTATACATTTATCCACTGATAAATGTTTCACTTTATTTATAAACCCAATTTATAAATTTCACAATCTCATTTTCCTTTAATCACGGTCTCAACACTTAGTCAGTTTTCACATCGATTTCCAACCAACTTCATTTTAAAAATAAATTCCTTTACTTATTCAAATTTATTTCAAAACCCATTAATTCGAAATTCACCCCTTCATTTATGATTTAAAATCTTATTTAAAACTGAAATACCAATTTCATACTTTATTTCAAATTTCTCCCTTTATTTCTCCCAAACCATTTAAATCTTGAATTTCTAAAATAAATCTTTTAATTCTTTAAAAATATCTCTTAAGTCTTCAAAACTCCTTTATGCCCATTTATTTAAAATCCCTATTCTTTTCCATATTCAGAATTTATTTAGTAGGATTTAAAATCTAACTTTTTATTCTTACCAAAATTCACTACAATTCTTTTACTTAAAATTCTCTTTTATTTTCCTTCAAACATCCAATCTTTAAATATAACCAAAATATAGCAAACCATATCATTCAATGATTTCAATTTTTAAAATATAATCTATCATAGATTATCAAACAAATCATATAATTGGATAAGAAAATAAATTCAATAGTTTTTGAGGAATCCAGTTGGAGTATCCAACATGTTTCCCTGCATCCATAGATGTTAGCACAATATAATAATACCAATCCCACTTCGAGGGAGATATTGCGGTATATAGGGTAATCTGCTATTATGGGGGGCGCATAGGGTCTCATCCGCTATATAATGTGGGAATATCAATCACTCTAATATATATATATATATATATATATATATATATATATATATATAATATCACATCCAAACAATTCAATCAATCAACCAACAATTTATTAACTATTTAAATTTAATGGTAATCCAAATGAGTGAGGTTAACTCACCTTTGACTTTTAATTTGCAATCCGATCCAAACTGGCTTGTCTCTCCATGATTTTAAGACCTTATATAAAACGTTATACGGTTTATTAACATTTTAAATAATCGGACAATTAATTACCACTTAATAATTTAATTAACTTGCAATTTAATTTAAATTGATAATTTCCCTTTTCAAAAATCTTTTAGTAACTAAAATAAATTATATAAGTTAATCGAACAATTAAATCACCAAATCCATTATTTTAAAACAAACCTAAAATGTGTATATATATTTACTTTTTTTATTTTTGAAACTTCCTATATACTTATAAAATAGTCTATATAGATTTAAAAATCTATTTTTATAAAAACTCAATAACATTTGAAATCCCTAAGTTTTCTTTTCTTATTCACATATATTTTCTGTTTAATGAAACAATAACCAACAAATTAAATAGAAAAGTTTTAAACTTACTTAATTAAAATGTTTTAAAATCGAATTTATCTTAATTCGTACAGGAACCCAAAATCATAAGAACTGCACTCAAGGACGAACTCGATGTCGCTCGACACCCCAAACCTCCAGTTCACCTTGCGACGATGCCGTGATTCCCCTCCTACCCTTGCCCAGATAATCACGACATAGCAATTACATGACCAAATTCCAAATCGCGATGTCGTATGTCCTACATGCATGCGTTTTGATTTCATCCATATACCTATTTTCGAGCTCGATTAGCATCTGACAGAGGCGAACGAAAAGTCGGGAATCGATCCGGTTCATTTGTGAAGGAGGAAACAAAAAGATTTGATTTCAAAAAAGGAAAAACAAGGTGGCTCAAATTTGAAAAACGAAGGCAGCCATTTTTTTTCTGCTTAAACGAAAATTTGAAAGGGGATGGAAGAAGTGAAGAAGAATTTTTTTTGAGTTCGGCCATCTTTCTTTTTAACGAGACAGTTTCTCTTTCAAGCTTTTATTTCCTTTCTCGGCATAATAAAAAGAAGAAGGGGACATCTGTATGCAATTATAAAAGGTAGGCGACACATTTCAGACGACACTGTAGGGTAGGGTGGTTGGAGAAAAGAAAGAAGGGAAGTGGACGTGAATTATTTAGACTAGTCAAATTATTGAATTTCGATAAAGATTTCAGTACATTAACCTATCGTACGGCCTCTCGATAACTCCAAACACTACGAAACTTGAAATTCGATAATATAACACTATTATGGATCAATTGGAACCGGTTTCGTCAAAATCCGAGACTGTGCCCCGGAAGGCTATTTTTAAATTTCGATTTAAACGGTATATTTTTAAAACTGAACCAAACATTTTCAAATTCAAATTTCAAGCTTCTATTATCTCCAGTATTATAAGTATAAATTTTCAAAGCCTTCGAAATATTTTTAACCTACCCAGAAATCCCGATTCATCCATTTTCCCAATTTTCAATTATTAAATTCAATATTGAAATTATCCAATAAATAGCAATATTTAAAATTCAAGTCAAACATTAACTTTTAAATAATTAAAATCAGTTAAATATTTCAATTTCAAATATCTACAAAAATTCTGGGTCGTCACATTACTCCCCCCTTAAAAGAATTTCGTCCCCAAAATTACTAGTAAATAGGAATGTCCAATAACTCATTAATTTTTCTTTCCAAAATCAACAGTTCTAACAACACCCAAACAATCTTTTTATTAAAGACACTATCATACTTACTAACTTCCTAAACTCATCCATAACTTCTAAATAATATTATTTACTCAACTATTCGAATTTAAATTTAAATTCGAATTTTAAATTATCAAAAAATTTCTCAAAATTTTTCTAACTCTCTAAATTTCCGAAAAAATTTGTCACTGTCTCCTTCGCACGGCTAGCTCGGTAACACTACAAAATGCCTCTACAGGCCCCCAAGCATCAAAAGAAAGCAAAATGCCAAGTGGCTAGATCAGAAAACCATCAAATTTCATACAGAAATTTAAATACATACCAATTCAATTTGTCATCTAAAATCAAAAATCCCAATTTCCTTTTGCTTTTTAAACACTTGTATATCCTACTTAGCAATAATATCCAATCATAGCTTTCAAAATCATTTTATGATGCATTCCTTTTTATAAAAGTTTCAACATCTATTTCATTCAAGCCCATACGATGTATATATGTCATTCATACGCAATATTAATCCGATCGCTCACTTGATCATATAGTTCCACTTCCGAACTAGTATCGTTCACTCGGTTCCCTAGTGTGGACTTGATCTGGTTTCTTGACCAGAAACCGTCATTGTAACAACCCTGTATTTTATGATTACTTTTAGTTGTACATTTAAATTTTAATTGCATTTCCTGATTTAAGAAATTTATTTTATTTATTAAAATGGACAAATTTTTTTATTTTAAATATAAATTTTGATTTTTGTGTGAATTATAATTCCAAACCTGAATAAATTGAAAATTTTCAAAAATGTGAATTTTGGTCAAAGTGGTCAAACTTTGACTTTTAAATTTAAATTTTAAATTTTTTAATTTTGGAATTTTATCTTTTATTATGAAAATAAATTAAATTCAAGAATACTGCTTTTCATTCCGTTGAAATCCGATTTATATTGTGAAAGTTATGTGTTTACAATATTGTATGTAAATTGATTTATTTAATAAAATTGTTTGTTTTACTTTACATAAATACTATTTTTGTCTATCAAATCATGTTCTTATATATGTAATATAACATATTATGTATTTATTTTATTTTTAAAACATTTTATAAGTGTAGTTATAATTTTTAAATGTTAATTATACATTGTTTATATTTTTAAAGGCTAGTTTTAATTTAATAGCTATTTTCTCATTTATTTTATATTTTTCCTAAAATTATTTATTTATTTTCTTTTTTGCACTTTATGTTTTCTCTTTTTCTATTTTATTTACTTTATTTTGATTAAAAGAAATAGGAAATTCTAACGGACAAAGGCTTTTCATTTTCTTATGTCTTTTCATATAGCCTTGTCTTTTCAATTTCCTTTTGCCTTTTCATTTTTCTTGTAGCCGTCCATTTCTTTTGCTGTAGCCATGTATTCCTCTACCTTTCCACATGAAAACTTCCTCATTCCCTCAAACTCACAGCTAAGAAAAAAATTGTAAGCCATGGTTTCACTTTCTACCTTTTTCTCCTTTGTTTTTATTGAATTGTTTTGCCTTCTTCTTCCCTTAGCTTTGTTAGGCCTCTACTCCACCTCAACTCCACCCATCATCACCTCCTCCATCTACGCAGCCATCAGCCCCTCCTCTGACCAAAAATCAGGCCGTGCCGTTTGTGAAGCCAGCACCACAAATTTATGCAAACACCCCTCCAAAACATGCCTAGAAATCACCACCCCCTTCATCTATCACCTTGGACACCCTCTTAGCCGCCACCACCAGCCACTCCACCACCTCTGGCTGCATCTCCAGCCACCATCTGATCATGTCCAGACCTAACCTAAGCATGGTCAAGCCCATGGGATGACCAAGCTGAGCCAAAAGTTGAACCAAACCTCACATATTTGCCTTGATCATTTGTATACTTCACTTTGCAACTCTCCTACCTCTTCACACTCAGGTAGCCGTGAGTTTTGATTCCATATCTGACCCAAACCTGAACTATACCACATAATGGCCGAGCTAAAGTGTCCCTAGACCAAGCATTGGAGTGGTAAAAGTAAGGCCTAACTATTTTGTCCATTGTTGCATTTTAAATTCAAATTGTTTCAATGTGTTTTGTGTTAAAAATATTTATATATATTATCTTGTTTTTTTGTTTTGGTTGTTGATACAAGATCATATCTTGGCTCTGTCCACTCACTTGAAACCATAATCATGCTATGTTGTGTCGTATCGTGCTTTCTGGATTTATTCGGTGTATTTTGATTTGCTATCTCCAGCTTAAAGGTGAGTATTCACTCACGACATTTATACTTATATAAATTATGAATTGACAATATGTGAATCTGTAGGAATTATTATATAATGTTTATTTACCTATGATATGAATTATATGATGTTAACCCTGTTTATAAACCAGTCATATCATCTGTTATTGCTATATGATGCTACATTGTTTATTTTATTCTGTTCTCACATTGCAAGTTCCCTGTAGAATAGAATCACTATGGGTTGAAATAATACATACCCGAACGGAGTTTAGAATAGGGAAAAATCATTATGGGCTGAAATGGTAAGCCTGAGCGATTTTTATTTATTTTATTTTACTTGGGATTGTGGGTTTGAAATGATAGAACCCGGATTTTTCTTTGTGTATTACGGATTGAAATGATATATTATCCGTATCACTTGACCTAGGTTAGAAAATATTATACAGACCCGTGGTTATTTTATATAAAGTTTTTATGTAAATTTTATGTATTTTAAAATTTTAAATTTATGATATTTTAATTTAAATTGAATTAAAAAGGCTTTTTATAAAGTATTAATGATTTTTCTATAAGTTAAAATGTGAAACAAATGAATGGTTAAGTGGAAATTTGAAATATAACTAAATTTTGAATTTGTAATTTTGTTTAAAATGGAGTTTAAGTTAAGTGAATAAAATATGATAATTTGATTTAAATTTGAATTTAAAATGACTTAATAAAGTCTTATTCATTTTTCTAT
This sequence comes from Allium cepa, assembly GCA_030765085.1. Taxonomy (NCBI): domain Eukaryota; kingdom Viridiplantae; phylum Streptophyta; class Magnoliopsida; order Asparagales; family Amaryllidaceae; genus Allium; species Allium cepa. Next base: position 837,277,986 of record CM060941.1, read on the forward strand.
GAATTAAAATGGTTAAATGAATGAATGTTTAAAAAGTGAGATTTGAATTACAACTTAACTTGGAAAATGTGAAATGTGTTTTAAGAATAAAGTTAAGTTAAGAAAATAAAATGGAAATTAAGTTTATATTTTGAAATGGTAATTAAAACTTAATTATTAAGTTAATTTTTAAAATGCAAAGAATGGAAAATTTGTATGCTTAAATTTAATAAGTGAATTATTTAAAAGTTGATTTTATGTATGGAAATTTACTTTATAAAAATCATAAGTTAACGAGTATTCAAATGAACAATTTTTGAGTGAGAAATTATGATTTTTATAAGTTAAAAGAATTAGAAATCAAAGTTTAAATTGTTTCTAAAATTGTATTGAAAATCTAGAATTTAATTAACAGCGTTTCAGAAGTGCTATCATTTCTGAAGTTAAATTGAATTCATAAGTAAAGGATATTACAGCATTTTTAAAGTGCTGTAGTTGATACAAATGAACTATAACTAAAATTTAACTAAGTGATATTATAGCACTTTGTAAATGTTGTAGTTGTAGAAACTAAACTTGAACCTGAACTATTACAGCAGTTTAAATGTTGTCTTTGCTTAATTGAATTGTTTTTAAATGTAACTTACCGTAGCATTTTCTAAATGCCGCGAAAGCTAAAATTCAACATTGTAATAAATTTAAGTGAATAAATGAATTCTGAAAAGAATATATTTTTGGGAATTGAATTTTTTTTTAAAAGTATAATAACTTCATTTTAATTGGTTTAAATGGAGTATTTTGATTTGAAATATAAACCATTTTGAAATGTGATTTGGAATGGTATTTAAATTTAATAAAAATGAATGAGGTTTTTGGAAGGATATGATAATTTGATATTTTAAAATGGATTTGAAATGATATTGAATTTTGAAATGATATATGATTTTCGAAGTATAAAATACCATTTTGGAATTTTAACCACGGGTACACTTCTCTATATGCCTTATGATTTTTGGATGTACACCTTCAATTTGAGAGTGTGACTAAAGGTGAGCGATTGCTGCAGCTCTACGCTACCCTAGCCACATTAGCACTGTTATTTGCATTGTTTACTTTAATTTAGGCATATCTATGATAGCGTTTATTACTGTTTAATTGATGGTTTAACGGATCCTTAGAGGATGGGTGATCCCAAGCATCCTTTAAGTTATTGTGCATTACTACTATAGTTCACTTGAGTTGGTTTACATTGTATGAGTATGTATGTCCTGACTCGAGTGTTCTGTTTTTACTTTATGCTCGGGTCATCCTGAGTATTCATAGCTTTAAATTTCTCTTCCTGGAGCTAGGAATCGTTGGAGATTCTACTTATCTAGTTATTCATCTATTTCGGCTCTTATATTAGTAGACTTCTATGTATTTGGGATTTCTATTATATTTGTTTTCAGACTGATATTATGTATATTGTTTTTCAGATTTTGTCATAGTAGCTTCATGAACTACTATGGTATATTTTATTTCCGCTGTGAGTTATTCTGATATTTCTGTGTCTATGATTCTGTGATTGGTTTTATTTGCTCTAAATTTTATTACAATGCGGTATTTTGAGAAATTCAAGTCCGACGTGTATGGATGAGAATGGCTGAAAACATCAGGTTGTTACAGTCATTCTCCTTGCATAGTCCTAAACTATGATAAAGAATTTCAGAATCATTCAAAAATCCATATCCATAGTTCGTCGTCAAAAATCGAGTGAAAAATCCTAAGTCGGATCGGTATAACTACCCCGAAATTCTATGCTCGAATCTGGATCAAATCGTTATGCGAATAAATAATATACATACATCATACGTATTTATCCCAATTGATTATTATATATATCAAATTTTCTTTTCATTCGCATTTATTTTGATTTTTATTCTCTTATCCACACTTATTGTTTCACACGCTTTTTATTTATCTTCACTCAAATACTTACTTAGAATATCTTCCCCAATACCAAATTTTACTTAAGAATTTCACCATCAATTTCTCAAGTTCAGTATAAATATTTTACACACTTAAATATTTATTTACACTTCACCATTTTAGTTTATATCTACTTTTATTTAAATTGGATCTCCAATTTTCATATGAATTCAGTTTACCTTTCGTTTTTAATATTTAATTCTATTCATCTCATCTCAAACCATATTTAATTTATCATTTCTTTAATTAGTTCCACTTACTAATTTATTTTAAATCTCAATGGATTTTATTTCCCAACTTTAATTATTTTTATTCTACTTTTAATAAGATTTTTGATTTCACTTTACTTACACAGTTTAAATTAAATATCATCCCAATATTCAATTTCAATTACATTTGCTTACCCACTTAAATAAATTAGTTTACTTACTAATTTTATTTTCAATCTTTTGTTTTATTTAGTCCAACTTGACTACTTTTCCCTTTTAGTTTATTTGCCATAATTTAAATTGGATTTTTCAGTTTCAATTCCATTTACTTACAAATGTAAATTCAATTGTTCTTTCACAAATTTATTTCAACATAATACATTTTATTTCAAAGGCCATTTCATTTAGTCTAGTCTACGTACACCTTTTCCTCAAATTCACCTTTTTATTTAACTTGATTTAGTTATATTCCATTTCAATTCAAATTTTTAACTTCTATAAGCTTTCCAACTTATTTTCATTCCATTCATTAATCCCCTTTAATTTACTTCATTTAATTGGTTTACCCTCCACTTTGCTTCATTATAACACTTACCATTATTTAACCTATGGTTAATTCTATTCCAAGCAAATTTCCAAACTTTATAAGTCCAAACTTCTTTGTATCAAATAAACATTTTAAATAAGATCACCAAGCCTTTTAAACAACTGCTTAAACATTCCAAAACATTTTTGAAATCTAGTTTATACCAAAATCCTGTGATGTATCCAATTATTCCTTTGAATTTCAAAACCAAACCCAGTTTTGCAAACACTCCAGCTTAAAACATTAGGTAGCAATTCCACTCTTGGAAACTCAAAAATGAACATCGATGATGCTGTAGTCATCACCGAATTTTTTTCCAACAACCTTAGTGAGTTAGCGCTTTTACCCTTTAAAACATTTCAAATATTTTTTAATTCCAGACCTCACCAGATTTTATATCCAATTCAAAAATATTTCCCAAATAATATCACCATTATTTCTCCAAACTTAGAAAAAACATTTTCAAACCCAAAGGAAACAAAATTTCCTAAATTTTCAAATTTCCAACCTTTCAATCTTATTCAAATATCACTCTGGAATTTTATTCTATTTTAAATTACAAATCACATTTACAATTCACACTTTCAAATTCCATTCTGTATATAAATTTATTTCTTAGCTTTTGGTTATAATTTCAATTCCTATTTTAAATTTCTAAACAACAATGATAATAGTTAATATTACCATTCACTAACAACCAAGCAACCATATACTATAATCATTTACAAAAATTATTTCTTTTATATACAAAAATTATTTAGGAAAAATTATTTCTTTTACCCACTTTCAAAAACAATACTGTGTTAAATTGTTATATTCAAGTGTTTAGAGATCCCTATCAATAACGTTAATTACTCGTATTGAACATAATCCATAAGCCACTCAACAAACCAATCAACACAATATAAAAAAAAATTATATTCACTAATAAATACGCGTTCATAACTATTAATACGCTCAGACTCATTCTAGAGTACCACTGACTCTATTTTTATTGAGTAATCCCTACCAGAGACAAGGTTCTCTCTTATCCTTCAGCTATGATACCACTGCAACGATCCGATTTTTCGACGCTCGAAAATCAATATCAATACGTCCACTGTATCAAATGCCGAAAAATTGAATGCCGGAAAACCGAACCATTAGGGTTAAAGAAGAAGGTAGAAGAAGAAATAGAAACCACATCAGAATCTCACAAACGCAGCGGAATAATATATAATTGATAAATGACTAATCTTTATACAAAAAGAACTATATCTGTTTTATAAATTACATCATCAGAGTACAACACAAACCATCGCAAAATACTGGATAGTTATATTAACTTGTCCTCATAAAAAGCAGATTATACTGCTTATACTACATAGCGGGGTATACATCAAATATGTGTGATATGTCTTGCCATCCAGCTGGTCTCCTGAGCTCCACAACATCGTATCCTATATTCTATAACACTCGGTCTGACCCGAACATTATAGTAAAATAACACTCGAGTCAGCTTGGAAAACCAACGTGAAAAAATCACATCCAGTTGGACTATTAAAGTTTCCAAAATCCTTTGAAATCAAAGGTATCTCATAAGATCATGCCACAAATAAACATGATGGGTTTTTACCTTATGATAACCAAAACATTTTATCAAATCCACCTGAAATTATAATAGTGTCTATAGAAAGTAAAATAGAACCAAGCTGAGATGCTTGCATCTCACGTTTCAGCAATAGTTGGGCGTAATCAAAACCGTACAGGCACTTATAGGAGTTGAATTTCATACAATGGCAGGGCTACTGGGGTACCGTCCGTCACAGTACATGGTCTAGATCACCGTACCGAGGATCCACCTTGATACCCTGCTACATAAGACCGGAGCTACCTCTTATTGGATAGTCCGAATAAGATTACCCCGCGGTTGGGATAAGCAGCCGCCCACATAGCCGAAAAAAGGGACATCCTGACAAGGATGACCGTACCCTAATTGGTTGCTAGCCACTTAGCCTTGTGTGCACCTCCTCTGTTTTAGCCATTCCCGGTAAATGAGGCTCGAGGTTAAGCGTTACCTTTTTAGCACACATACACTTAGAATGCTCATCGTCCCCCTGACGATGTTCTGATAGCATTCATCCATACAAGTCCGCCCTGGATTCGAACGGAACCAAAGGCACTACTCCTACTACATCCATTTTGGAATCACCCTAAGGATTAGTAGCGATTAGCCCTTGCACTTCACTGCTCCATCTTCGACTCCAAGCTCTTGTCTTCCTCACGAAAATGTTCAAATCGGATCGAAGTCATTTTCGGAAAATTAATCCCGATCCCGGTCTCTTCAAACGATCAGCGCATTGGTTAATATTGATAGTTGGTTATTTAACTATCAAACAATATTCACAAACAATCCTCATGCCTTAATAATTTCATAAATTATTATTTAAAATATTTTCGCACGATATTTCTCTACAGTTCAACCCTTTTGAAAAATAGTTTTCAAATAACTTTTTCTCTCGCTGAATAAATTTCCACCCAACTTGTTTTATTTCCACTGAAAATCACCAAGTCATAATACTTTAGATTTTTAAATAATTTAAATCACTTTATCCAAAAATATATACTTTAAAACACTTAAAATAAAAACTATTTAAAACACTTTATTTAAAATTCTAGTTATGGAATTTTATAATAACTTCTCATGTAAAACTTAAGCCAAACAAATGTTAAAATAAAAGTTATTCTATAAGGTATAAATATTAAATAATTATCTTTAAAATCATAATACTAGTCAAACCTTTAAAATAATTACTTATATAATTAACTTGATAAATATTTGCTTTTAAAAATTTTAAAAACCACTAAATAATAATTTCTTCTTAAACATTCTTTTAAAACCACTTTAAATCCTCTAACTTATACTTGAAAATCTTTCTTTGAAACATACTTGGCTTCTTAGGGAAATACAGTTTCCATTTAAAAATATAGCTATCTAATCATTTATAAATCCTGCTCGATTTATCACAATTTAATTTACGTTCCCATCTTGTAAACTTCCTTTAACACTTTAAAAATAAAACCATTTTTTATTTTTAAAACACATTTCCCATCTCCTTATAAATTCCCACGGTGAAATTATACTTTCAAATTTATCCACTGATAAATATTTCACTTTATTTATAAACCTAGTTTATAAATTTCACAATCTCATTTTCCTTTAATCACACTCTCAACACTTAGTCGGTTTTCACATCGATTTCCAAAACCAACTCCATTTTAAAAAATAAATTCCTTTAGTTATCCAAATTTATTTCAAAACCCATTAATTCCAAATTCACCCCTTCGTTTATGATTTAAAATCTTATTTAAAACTGAAATACCAATTTCATACTTTATTTCAAATTTCTCCCTTTATTTCTCCCAAACCATTTAAATCTTGAATTTCCAAAATAAATCTTTTAATTCTTTAAAAATATTGCTTAAGACTTTAAAACTCCTTTATTCCCATTTATTTAAAATTTCTATTCTTTTCCATACTCGGAATTTATTTAGTAGGATTAAAATCAAACTTTTTATTCTTTCCAAAATTCACTACAATTCTTTTACTTAAAATTCTCTTTTATTTTCCTCTAAACATCCAATCTTTAAATATAACCAAAATATATTCAGCAAGCCATGTCATTCGATGATTTCAATTTTTAAAATATAATCTATCATAGATTATCAAATAAATCATATAACTGGATATGAAAAAATAAATTCAACAGTTTTTGAGGAATCCAGTTGGATCCCTCCAACCTGTTTTCCTGCATCCACGGATGTTAGTACAATATAATAATACCAATCCCACTTCGAGGGGATATCGCGGTATATAGGGTCATCTTCTATTATGCGGAGCGCATAGCGTCTCATCCGCGATATAATGTAGGAATATTGATCACTCCAATATATATTCTACCATATATAATATCACATCCAAACAATTCAATCAATCAATCAATAATTTAAATTTAACTATTTAAATTTAATGTACTCCAAAAGAGTGAGATTAACTCACCTTTGACTTTTAATTTGCAATCCGATCCAAACCGTCCTATCTTTCCATGATTTTAAGACCTTGTGTAAACATTATACGGTTTATTAACATTTTAAATAATCGGACTGTAACGACCCGTATTTTACGTGTCGATATACCATAGAATTCTAGGTCGTCAGTGTTGATAAGTCGTCCATAACCTAAGTCGTAGGGAAAGATAACCCGTATGTTGTTTGAGTCGCAAGGAAGTTAGGTTGAAAAGTTAACTCGAGTTAGTATTAAAACGAGTTAACGAGTTAGTGTCTTTGCGAGTTACGGGTTAGTGTTTAGATAGCGACTTAGGGGATGGACGAGTTAGTGGTTATCGAGTTAGTGGGGTTGGCGACCTAGGGGGTTAGGTCGTTTGGAGGTTAGGTCGTGAGTAGGGGTAAGCGACCTAAGGGTTAGCAAGTTGTATGACCTTAGGAGCTAACGAGTTTAGGGTTACGAGTTAACTCGTATGGAACGACCTAACGAGTTAGCGAGTTAGTAAGAACAGTGGGTTAGCGACTTAGTGGTAGTAGCTGGTGTTTATAACTCGCAAGGTCTTGTGAGCTAGGTCGTATGAGTCGTAGCATGATAAGTCGGCAGCGACTTAAGTTAGGTCGGGGAAGATTTTAAGTCGGCACTAGGCTAAGCCGCGTGGGATGTTAAGGTGTTAGGTCGTGAAGGGGCTTAAGTCGCTAGGCCGCAGCAGTTAAGTCGCTAGGCCGCATGCAGTTAAGTCGGTAGGTCGCTAGGTTGTTGAGGCGGGTTGTTTTAGGTCGCAGGATGTTGATGAGTCGTGGACGACTCATGGATAGGTCGTGACCGACCTAAGGGGCGACGACCTAAGGGTGATTCAGCCTATAAATAGAGGGCTTTGGCACACTTTTTGGCACCGGTTTTTGAAGCGACGAAGTGCTGCCATTTTGGGAACTCGACTACAATATTTCTTCATCTTCTTTTCTCCATTCCAATCTAGTTCTAACATCCATCCAAGATCGAAGATCGAGATCGAAGATTCAAGGGCCAAAGTTGAAGATCTTCATCCAACGAAGCTAGATTTCATCGTTTCTAGCGGGATCTCGACGATTCAAGTTTGGATCTCCGCTGTCCAGATCTGAAGTGGGTTTCTTTTGGAATGTTTGGGTGATTCGGTGAGTGGTAGTTATCTCTCACGCGGACCCAAAGGAGTGTATTGGATTGGTGGTTTGTTGGAGTGTTGTAGATAGTGATTTTATGCATATTTCCTTAGATCCAAGTGTAGATCCATTACTTATGAAGATGTTTACTTTTGCAAGCTCATTCATCTAGTTGTAGAGACAAAACCCATGATTTATAATTGTTAGATCTATGCTAAAAACCCATAATTCATGTATGTTAGATCTATGCTCATTTATTTACGAAATTGCCATTTTAGTTATAAATGCCTATTTAGATCTTGATTGACTACTTATTTGTTTGGATTAATGTTTGCCTTGTTTGATTGATATAAATGAGTTATCTAGTTGATAGATTTGGGCAAGTATGGTCAAAGACGATTCAAAAGCTACGGAAGAGGCTCTTGAATGGTGAAAGTTGCTTAAGACATATGTAGCGGATGTTGAAGCTCATATGTATGGATTGGATGATGTTGAGATGGAACTTTGCCATGATGCGATGAGGCAAACCATGTTGTTGAGTTGAGACTTTGCTATGGTGTGATAAAGCGAAGTATGATGTGATGAAGACTTGGCGTAATCCAGGCAGGGATCATTCCAAGCATGTTGATAACTCGAGGGATGGTTCGAGTTGGTTGATAATGGATTGCTCGAGAGGTAGCTTGAGCTAGTATGAGAACAGTCGTCGAGGAGGATGACTAGGAGGCTTAGATCTCATCGTTGTTGAAGGTTCTAGCATGCTCAAAAGCAAGAGTACATGGGGCGCCCATAACGACTACAGGTAGGTAGTCGGGACACCCAAAAGACTACAGGTAGGTAGTTGAGTACTCTGGGCAGAGTAGGTAAGTCCTAGGCACGGGTCACGATGACGTGCGGAGCTATGTCTAGAACCGGGGTTACCATTAGCCCTTGACAGGTGGTCATTCAACTAACGGTGAAATCAAAGCAATGATAACAGTGATAGCCAGAGTCATGGATGTTTGGACGTTTGGTTGTATCATCATTCGGCCTCAAGAGCGGTGTTTTCTGGGTGCTTATCTGATCTTGGTTTAGGCCTTGGGGGTTTGTATTTGGAAAACATCGTCCTTGACTCGAGTGGTTATTGCTTTACCTTAATTGTCTACTATGTTATACTTGCTTCTCCTTAGTGTGTGTCTGGGGGCTATCACTGTAGAGAGAGGTGGAGTGGGATGGTTTGGTTCCTATTCCTTTTATCCCTTTGGTATGTTTGATAGTTGATTTACTGCTTACTAAGACTTTGTCTGACTCAAGGTTTTATGTCTCCTCTTATTACCTTGGGCTGTTCATCCATGTTGGGATGGGCAGACTAGGTAGCAGGTGACAGGTGCTGTTCTTCGAGATCTACGCTGTTGGCGACGAAGACGAGCAGGAGGCTTTTGCATACTATCTCCTATATGTACTGGGTATCCGCTGCTGTATTTGATTGAGTGTTATGTAGTGAGGCTTTGATGTATGGATGATTCACATGTTTGTATAAAACTATTATGATGCTTATATGATGATTTTCTGTTATGAAGCTTCACTATATATTTCTCTATTGTATTTTATCCATGCGCTGTGAGTTATACGATGGAGCTTCTGTTTTATTTTACCCTGACTATCGTCCATGGCTGCCTGGCATACCTTTCAGCGCTCTTTTCTCTTGTTTTGGTGCTGGAGTCATGGGCGGTCGTCACACGGACAATTAATTACCATTTAATAATTTAATTAACTATCAATTTAATTTAAATTGATAATTTCCCTTTTTAAAAATCTTTTAGTAACTGAAATAAATTATATAAGTTAGTCGAACAAATAAATCATCAAATCCATTATTTTAAAACAAACCAGTAAATCTAAAATGTGTGTATATATTTACTTTTATTTTTATTTTTGAAACTTCATATATACTTATAAAATAGTCTATGCAGATTTAAAAATCTATTTTTATATAAACTCAATGACATTTAAAATCCCTAAGTTTTCTTTTCTTATTCACATATATTTTCTGTTTAATGAAACTATAACCAACAAATTAAATATAAAACTGTAACGATCCTGGTTTTATTCCAAATTTAAATTGGTAATTGATATAAATTTTTGAATTAAATTATGAATTAATTTGAATTTTTCCAAATTAATAAGATATTTGTTTATTTATTTATATATATATATATGTATACAATTTGATTTTTAAATTAAATAGTGGGTTTGAAATTCAAATATAAATATATTGAAAATAAATTGGATTTAAAAAATTATATTTTGAAATTAGTAGAAAAATTATTTCTAATTTTAATATATGTATAAAATGATTTAAAAGTTATGATTTAAATTTAAGTTAAATTCTAATATATATATATATATATATAATATATGTATGATTATTATTAATGTATAATTAGTTTTAAAATCATTTTCTAAAAAAATTGATATAAGTATAAATAATAAATAAAATGTATGAATGCAAATATAAAACAGGAATGGATAAAAGTTTAAAATATACATATATTTTGAAAATTAATAAGATGAATATAATTTGAATAAAATATTAAAAAAGGAATAATATTCTTTTTCTTTAAAATAATACATATATAAAAGGAAATATAAATAGAAAATATAATAACACGTATTTAAAACATTTAAATGATATGTGTAAGCATTGAAATAAGAAGATTAACAAGTGTAAGTGATTTATAATGCAATTTGACATTTGTAAGTAAATTACAACATACAATGAACAAGTGTCACATATTTTAAAATTTTATTTTCATTTCAAAATTAATAAGTAAAGAGAATAAATATGCTATATATATATATATATATATATATATATATATATATATATATATATATATATATATATTTCTCATCTTTCTTCAACATATTCAAAACCCAGAAATAAAACTCATGTAACGACCCGTATTTTCGTTAATTAAATTTTTCATTTTAATAAGATTTACATAAATTTAATTTAGAAGAAATAAAGATTTTATAATTAATAATGAAGCAAATGCTGAGGATGAAATGAAAACATGGGAATATAAGGCTAAGTATTTGCAGTTGAAACAAAATGACGAATAAATTGAAGTGATGTAAATTGTTATACTAGGCTAAGAGTTGCATATAAGAGAACAAAGGTAAGTAGTGAATTTAGTTAATGAATTAATAATATTAAATAGTAAATTGAATTAAATCAATGTCCGGTACAAATTGAAATAATGTTTGGAATGAAAGCTTATAAATTGTAAGCATTTAATTTACAAATGAAATCAGTGTATTAATTTAGTTGTAATTGAATGTAAATTAATGAAATTATGTAATAATTGATAAATGATGGCATTCATGAATAAAATAAGATTTGTAAGTAACAAAGGAATAATTGAAATAAACATTTACCAATGAAATAGTATATTAATTTATATAGACTTAATAAAAGAGTTGAATTGAATCAATCTATTTAGTTGAAACTAATTAATTGGTATGCAAATTATAAATGGGTTTATAGTAAGAAATTATAATACCGTAATTGGAATTAAGATGAAATTGAAAAATTCAAGTATGTGATGCAAATATATCATATATAGCAGTGGAATAAAAAAATTAGTGTTATTATAACCTGGTTGGTAAGTAACAAACTTATAACTGAATTTAAAAGAAAATAGTTAACAATGAATATAGATTGTTCGTTTAATTGATGTGTTAAATAAATTTTGGTATTCAATCGCAATAGATATAAATAATTAATTGAAACTGTTGAGGTCAAAATTTATTGCATATAATAAATTGAGGGATAGATTTCATTAAAGGTAATTTATTTATTATGTTAATGTAAATTAAAATAATTAGAGGTACGTAAATGATGATTAATACCATGTTTGGAAGTTGTAATTTAGAGGATATTAAGAATTAGGAATTGAATTTTGAATTACTTAAGAAAATGTTGCGTTATTGCTAACTGAGGGAATCATTAATTAATTGAATGAAAGTTAAATCAGTGGAATTAATGGAGATTAATTTACGTTAGTTATTTAGGGTAGTGACTAAATTTGGTAATCCATTTGCAATTAATGACAATAGTGTTGATATAAGCTAATAAGTTAAATGTCAATGCAATACCAATTAATGGACTGAATGTGATTATGAAATTGGAATTAGATAAATGCAGTAAATAATTCAGGGCAAATTAATTTATGGAACAAATGTTAAGATCTTAACCGATGGTAATTAATAATTGAAGATAATGGAAATTCCATTTATAATATGACTATGGGTGAATGAAAAGATTGTAAATCAAGATTTGTTTATTTATATGAATATAAAGAATTAAGGTAATTGAGTTTTTGCAATTAAGTAAAAATTAAACATTTATTTTTACGTTAATTGAAAATTTAGTTGAAATTGAAAAATATTTACGTATGTTAATTTCATCCATTTGGCTATAATGGATTGAATAATAGAAATGAAGATTTAATTCAATGAGATTTTTGGAAACTTAATTGATAATTTCTAAATTTAATAAAAATGAAAATTTGACACTGAAATGGGAAGTTATCAACTTTAAATTGACCTTTAAATTGTTTAAAACATTGTAATTTGATTGAGACATATAAAGGTAATAAAATTTGTCAAATTTAAGATTTAAGAAAAAATTGGATTTTATTAATTAATTTTTAATTTATTTAATTAATATAAAATTAGCCATTTTGGCCACTGACTCGGATTTTGACCAAACTAGTTTCATCGGATCCGTGACGGTGAATTATAATAGTGTTTCAAGTTTCATAACGATCGGACTTGTCGTTTAATCGTACTGACTCGAAACGTCTTGAAATTTATGCAATTTAAATCAATCTAAATCAATTTGGAAAAATTGAATTTAGCATAACTTCTTCATACGATGGAATTTGGACGTGAAATTTTTTCCATCGCATTTAAAATATTTTTAAACATATATTTTGATATAGGGTTGACCCAATTTCGTTCCGGAATAGAAACGGGCTTTTTGGGCCATTTAGCGTTCAGCGCGTATACCAATCCGATCCATCTATTATTTTTCAGCCTTGTCTATATATAACCCGTTATAAATCCTAGCCACTCCTTATTGTCATTTTTCTATACGTACATCTCCTTCTCAACTCCTCATTCCAATGGCAGAAAAAAAACCTAATTCCCAAATTCCAAAAATAAATTCAATTTCAAAAAAAAAAAAATCGGATCTGCAGCCACTTCGAGGCACGCTTGAGTTTCAGAGGCAAAAACGTTGTATCTACTTCGGATTAGGAAGAAAATGATCGGGTCGCTCCGGGTCGTTTTGGAAAAAACTCCAAGCAAGCACCGGGGATTTGAGGCGGCGCACCGAAGTCGAACCCGAAGTTGGCACAGGACCAGAATTTTCCAATTTTCAAATTTTCATATCTTTTGCGTACGAGCTCAGATTCATGTGCGGTTTATTTTGCTGGGATTGTATCGTAATTCAAGACATTTTGGCGTTGGTTTGGACGGATTTGAAGACTGTTAAATTTTTGGGTTTAAATTGAATTTAGATTCAATTTAAATTCAAAAGATGAGTTTTTTAACCCCACTCACAACTTCTAAGTTATCTTATGTTTGTTAAATTGATTTAAGATATGAGTAGAAATTTATTTATGACTGTTTTGCATATTTTATTCATCATCTCAGTTAAATCGCATTTATTTAATTTAACTGTTAATTAATTTTATTATTGCATATAAATTGACAGATAAGATTTATTTATTTTGCATATAAAATGCTAGCTAAACAGTTATTTATTTATTTATTTTTAATATAAACTGTTCGTTGATACCTGATATGTTTTATATGCTCTATTGATGTTTTATTTAAATTGACGATGATTGAAATAAAATTGGTTGATGATTGATATTTGGTGAATGGATGATGTGTTCCATATTATATAAACTACAAGTTATTATACATTCTCATTTCATTCGGGATTGCGGCTTGAAATGATATACAACCGCATTTTTATTTTTAAATTGCGGATTGAAATGATAAATATCTATATCACTTGACCATAGGATAGAAAATTATATATAGGCACCGCGGTATATATATAAAATTATTTTTGAAATGATTTCTATGGTTTGGATAGGATGTGGTTAAATAAATATTAATTTTAATCTTATATAAAATCTTATTTTATATATACATAATTTTAAATGGTTATGGATCTATTATGTAAACATTTCAAAACTAAATAATAGGACAATGAATTGTTGAATAGAAATTCCTAACCATAGTTTTGAAAGTTATTAAATGCTCAAAGTTTGAAAATATTGAAATCGAAGTGTTTTTATTCACACTGAAAGTGAATCTAAAGGTTATGGGTTTAGACTGAATATAAAGTAAATAAAACTGTAAAGGCGTGGAAATTATTTACTTTATAAAGAAATTTTAAATTCAACTGTTTTATTTTATATACTGTTGAATATCCATACCATTTAAGTTTTGAAAGTTATGGTTTAAAACTATGGATTTTGAAGTATTATGTGGAAAGTTAAATTTCAAATATTTGGTTTCGAGGTATTATAAATCTTAAAAGTGGCATGATTTTGGAAAAGAAATATATTTAAAATAAAATGATATCATATTTATTTGGGTTTTAAAATTAAATGATATCGTATTTATGGTTTTTGAAATGGATAATTATATTCTGGTTTTGAAAGCATAATTATTTTTAAATGACCGCGGTGTTATAATAACGTTTGGTTGTTGAAGAGACCGGGATCGGAAGTTGTCATACTCTCTGCCAACTCCGAAAACCACTTTAACAACCGTGTACGCGGTGGAGATTTCAGAATGGAGTGGGTTGGTGGCGTCGTTTCCTTTAAGGTAAATTTGTGTACCCGACTCCCGTGAGTTGGCATAAGGTGGCTAAAACAGGAGCGATTCTCGGGCCAAGGGGGTTAGCGCCCTTTATCGCACACTCCTCTTCGATACTACTCTGACTTTGGATTGATTCGGTGGCCACCTTTACTTTTGATTTTAGGGGAGTTTGTTCGAGGTGGGTGGTAGCCGCGGCTATGCATTACCACCACCCCGGATGCGTAATTGGTATATCTACCCTGGCATTGCCTAGTTGTGCCGTGTCACCTACCCTATCGCGCCTTATATGATTTTGGTTTTGTAACATACCTATGGAGTGCCCTCTGACGACGTCCAGTACAGGGGAGATTACGGTACTGTATAGACTATGGGAATATATTATGTGTTAAGGTGGAAAATGTAAAGCCTTAACGCTATTTAAAAGTAAGTTTATTTTACAATTAGACACTATTATAATAGCGAAATATACTACATAGTAAATAGTTTAACGGATCCTTAGGAGATGTAAATCCCGAGCATCTCTTGAGTTACTGCACTCATATTCATTTCTGTTAATTTAACTTACATAAGATCTTTTAGTTCTGACTCGAGTGTTTTGTCTTTTCAATTCGCTCGGGTCAGTCCGAGCGTTTCAGGATTTGAAGATTTTTCTGGAGGAAGAAGACGAAGATTCCATTACTATTATTATTATATATTATATGGTTCCACTACACTGTATTCCGCTGCATTAATATTATTGGTATGTGAATTCTGATATTTATTGTATAAAGAAGAATCAAATGTTTGTAAACAGCTTTATGAACTGTATATTTATTAGTGTATTTTATCCATCCGCTGTGCGATTCTGTTTTGTTTTATTCTCACGTTTTTCTTATTTACCGCATAATAATCCGCCCTTATGTATGGTTTGAATTGGCATGTGTGTCGATTTAAAGCGTGCGAAAAGACGGGATGTTACATCTGGTATCAAAGCTTTGGTTTAGCGATAAACCTTAGCTTTGTGGGGTCTGACTCTTTATCAATAGGGAAGAAACACACTATGGGAGTCGCTAAGTGTCTATATATGAGAGAGCGTATTTGTTAGTGTTATAAAAGGGTTTTAATATTGTGTTATTATGTTCCGTTTTGTATTTATAAATTCCGGTTGATGCATGGAACGCTGTGACATTAATAGGGATTTCTAAACACTTAATAGGACAGACCGACATAATGTTTGTTTTAATGTAGGTGAATGAAATAATTTTGCCTACTATATTTTCTATATATAAAATAAAGTTTATTTTAAAATAAGATATATATTTGGTTGCAATATATTGGTTGTTAGGTAATAAAATTTATAAATAATAGATGAAATTAGATGGAAAATAAAATTGGAAATTTAGAACTTAAGTTCCGGGGTTTTGGAAATTCTTTCAATTGATTTTGGAATATAATAATAATACTATTAGAAGTATTTTATGATATAAATATTTCAATATAATTTGAAAGAATTGTTTAAAAAGAAATTTTGAAAAGAAATAAGTTATGTACTCCCCTTTCTGTCGCTGGAAAAATAATTTCGGTGATAAGTGCACGCATCATCGACTTTCATTTTCGAGTTTCGAAGTGGGAAGGCCACTGTGTTAGTTTTACTACAGATTTATTTTGATAAACAAAAGTGAATTTTTAATTTGTTTTAAATATAATTGGGTTTATAAGTTGTAAGTATATATATTTACCTATTATTTTTAAAATAATTTGAAATTTAACCCGGTATTTAGTTCTTAGTTTCCACAATAAATAGTTTCAATTATTCTAGTGAAATGGAATCTAAGTAATTAATAACTGAAACGCTAAATGAAATAAGAGGTTTAATGCTAGGTTATTAATGGTATTAAATGAAATTTAAAATTGTAACCTATGAAATAAAGGATTATTATTGAACAATAAATTTATTAAAGAAATAAGAGAAACTTGTATGATTTTAATTACATTCTTAAAAACATATATATAACTTACCAAATATTTAAAAGTTGAAATGTTTAATAAGAAAATGTAATGGAAATTATACAAGTAAAAGTATGTAATGAAGGTGTTCAATAAATCGCTTTTATTCATAAGAAGTGATGATATCGGGATAAGTTAATTTATAATTGAAATTTAACTATTATTAAATATAATAAAAGGTAAGTATTACAAATAGATGATTATAAACTTAAGTAAACAAAATGGAAATGCTAAGAAATTGAATGGTACATGAATAATATTGATAAATGAATGTAAATAAAAGAGGTCATGCTATAATAAATGAATGAATAATTATAACCAAATAAAAGAAACTGGCATGACCTGAGTTAATGGAAGTGAATAATTGTAAGTAATAAGTAAAAATAAATGAAGCAAACATTTAATGAGTAAATGTAAATTTAAAAGATAAATCACTGTATAAATAAAAAGAAAATCAAACAATAAAGGTATGAAAGGAAAATAATAATAAGTTAAGTTAATTGTTGTTTGGATTTGTTGTTGTTTAGTTGATGGTTGTTTGGGCAAGGATACTTTAAAATTGGATTAGGATAAATGAATAATCTATTTAGTTTTATCTAAGACTGTTGAGTAAATGATGCGCTAGTAGTTTATTCTTCATTCTGTACAATTTAAAAGTTTTGAACCCGAACAACTATTTGTTTGTTTGATTGAATGGTTGCTTTGTATTGGTTGTGTATGCTGTTTGTTGAAATTGATGGTTGTTGTATTGATTTGTTGTTAGTGATTGAAACCACTTAAATATTTCACTTTATATAAATTGTTAACCCTTTGGATTTTATAAGTGAAATGCAGGTTATGGAAGCAATTGCTATTGCTTTTGGTTCCATAAATTAAGCGTAAATTTCCCGACAGCTAGGTACGTTTCGGATTACGGTTTATAGCGCTATTTTATATATTTTCCCGTGTCTGGATATTATATTTTGGATATTATATGTGATATTTAGATATACTTGATATTATATTTTCTCCCGAGCTTCCCCATACAAAGGAGACTCCGCCAAAATTTTCCGTAAATTTTGGACTTAGAAAATATTTTGAAAATGTTTTTCAAACTTTATTAGTTTGACTACAAAAAAAAATTAATGATTACAAATTTGTATATTTTATCTAAATTAATTTTGTAAATTTATTTGTTTATAAATTTAATACTTGATATGATATTGATTTCTTAATTCTTCTTTTCCCTTCTTTTTCCTTTTCGGCGACGAAAAGTTTTGAGTGGGGGAGAGTGTAACGACCCGTAATTTTCGTTAATTAAAATTTTCATTTTAATAAGATTTACGTAAATTTAATTTAGAAGAAATAAAGATTTTATAATTAATAATGAAGCAAATGCTGAGGATGAAATGAAACCATGGGAATATAAGGCTAAGTATTTATAGTTGAAACAAAATGATGAATAAATTGAAGTGATGTAAATTGTTATACTAGGCTAAGAGTTGCATATAAGAGAACAAAGGTAAGTAGTGAGTTAGTTAACGAATTAATAATATTAAATAGTAAATTGAATTAAATCAATGTCCGGTACAAATTGAAATATTGTTTGGGATGAAAGCTTATAAATTGTAAGCATTTAATTTACAAATGAAATCAGTGTATTAATTTAGTTGTAACTGAATGTAAATTAATGAAATTATGTAATAATTGTTAAATGATGGCATTCATGAATAAAATAAGATTTGTAAGTAATAAAGGAATAATTGAAATAAACATTTTCCAATGAAATAGTATTTTGATTAATATAGACTTAATAAAAAAGTTGAATTGAATCAATCTATTTAGTTCAAACTAATTAATTGGTATGCAAATTATAAATGGGTTTATAGTAAGAAATTATAATACCGTGAATTGGAATTAAGATGAAATTGAAAAATTCAAGTATGTGATACAAATATATCTTATATAGCAGTGGAATAAAAAAATTAGTGTTATTATAACCTGGTTGGTAAGTAACACACTTATAACTAAATTTAAAAGAAAATAGGTGACAATGAATATAGATTGTTCATTTATTTGATGTGTTAAATAAATTTTGGTATTCAATCGCAATAAATATAAATAATTAATTGAAACTGTTGTAAGGTCAAAATTTATTGCATATAATAAATTGGGGGATAGATTTCATTAAAGGTAATTTATTTATTATGTTAATGTAAATTAAAATAATTAGAGGTACGTAAATGATGATTAATACCATGTTTGGAAGTTGTAATTTAGAGGATATTAAGAATTAGGAATTGAATTTTGAATTATTTGCAATACAAATAAAGAAAATGTTACGTTTTTGCTAACTGAGAGAATCATTAATTAATTGAATGAAAGTTAAATCAGTGGAATTAATGGAGATTAATTTACGTTAGTTATTTAGGGTAGTGACTAAATTTGGTAATCCATTTGCAATTAATGACAA
Organism: Allium cepa; assembly: GCA_030765085.1. NCBI lineage: Eukaryota > Viridiplantae > Streptophyta > Magnoliopsida > Asparagales > Amaryllidaceae > Allium > Allium cepa. The sequence continues at coordinate 837,297,232 of CM060941.1, forward strand.
TAGTGTTGATATAAGCTAATAAGTTAAATGTCAATGCAATACCAGTTAATGGATTGAATGTGATTATGAAATTGGAATTAGATAAATGCAGTAAATAATTCAGGGCAAATAAATTTATGGAACAAATGTTAAGATCTTAACTAATGGTAATTAATAATTACAGATAATGTAAATTCCATTTATAATATGACTATGGGTGAATGAAAAGATTGTAAATCAAGATTTGTTTATTTATATGAATATAAAGAATTAAGGTAATTGAGTTTTTGAAATTAAGTAAAAGTTAAACATTTATTTTTATGTTAATTGAAAATTTAGTTGAAATTGAAAAATATTTATGTATGTTAATTTCATCCATTTGGCTATAATGGATTGAATAATAGAAATGAAGATTTAATTCAATGAAATTTTTGGAAACTTAATTGATAATTTATAAATTTAATAAAAATGAAAATTTGACACTGAAATGGTGTGACGCCCCACCTCTATACCCACACTAGCCAAGAACACTGCGGTGTAGTGCTGTCAACTAGCATGGAGAATAAGGCTGTTGAGGAGCGACCATCCATGTAATTGCTTATCACACGGTGGCTATAAATAATCTTCGAAAACAAACATAGAAATAATCATAACACAAATCAGTCACAGATATCCATATCACAAAGGCGGAAGAAGATATGAATATATAACTAACACATGAAAGTGTACATCAGAGTAGTGGTCAGTAAGATCCACGATAATACAAAAGAATAGCAACACGTGCTATACAAAAGAATACAGCTATGAGTCTATATCTCAAGTGTATACAACAAAAAACTGCTAATCTAAAAGTTAGCCAAAAGTCAGAGTGATGAATCCCTGGAAAGAAGTCAAGCAGAAGCACCTGTAACATCTCGGTCTGACCCGAGTATTATTTAAGAAAATAATAAACGGGTCAGTCTAGCTATAAATATCAGATGACATGATATAACATAAAAGATATGGCATAAACATAAAATATCCATAATGACATACCACTATAAGTATGTAAATAATGATCAACAGTAGATCAATCAATAAGAGATAATCAATATCACAAGAATCTTCTCAAAGATTCGGAAAGGGCATCATACCCCAAACTTGTACTCATAACAAGTCAATGACATAAATTCTAGAAATCAATGCAAGAAGTCCAGAAATCATAGAAAAGAGAAAGAGGCCTATCACATGACGGTCTGAAGACCAAGGGGAGCTACCCCACATGTGTGACTGGAATCACACAGATTAAGGTCCAAACTAACCAAAAAGCAAAAAGGTATGTGTGAGTGGAATCACACAAGTGGTGTCTAGTCTAACCTCGCAACAAGAGACAGCGCACAGTTGCTAGTCTAAATCATCAGAATGATCGTCATGATCAACGAGAAGTGTCAATTACACTAAGCTAGTAAATATAGAAGTTTAGCTTCATGTCGCATAACCAGTTGCTTAACTTAAATATTTACGAATAAACTGTAAATCTTCACTAATAAAATTGTCACAAGTGGTTCAATCGAACAAGTCCAAGAATTAACCGACGAAGTGAACGCAAGCATTTCATACCACTTGTTTTACTAAGTCGTTTAATTAGATTTCTCATCCGAGTGAGGTAAAGGTTTGTATATACTAATAGATTGGAAAACGGTTTAAGAAAAGAGTTTTGTTATTAAAAATAGAGTTGAAATTGTTTGTTAAAAGAGTTTTGATATTTACTACTAGTATCGAAACCTTTATATTATAAAGTGACAGAACACAGAAGCAATTGTAGAAACAATCAGTCACAAAGATCGCATTCGGAGATGTGAATAAAATCCATGAAAATCAGCTCAACATTTTTCAGATAAGATCCCCTATGGAGGGGGGGTCCAAGGGGGTGGCAACCCCCCAAGGTGGGGGTGCGGGGGCAATGCCACCGCTTACGGGGTTCGACCAAAACGGTACGACCTAGTGAAGGGAGCGACCTATCGGGATAAGGTCCAACAACCTACGAGTTAAGGGTCCAACGACCTATAGGTTCACGCGACCTAGGTGGAATGCGACCTACGAGATAGGCAAGTGGAACGACCTAAAGATGAATGGGTCGAACGACCTAACGTGAGCACAGGTGAAGCGACCTATCGATCCAACGACCTAAGGGGAAAAGGCAACCTAGGTCTAACGACCTAACTGCTCACGACCTAAGGGTCTAAAGTCTACGCGACCTAGAGGAAAACAAGGTTAAGCGATCTAAGTGGGTTCGCGACCTAGCGACATAAACAGTCGAGCGACCTAACGACAAAAAGGGGCTAACGACCTAATGGGTGCGCGACTTAAAGCCATCGCGACCTAACGACCTAACAAGGTCATACGATCAAGTGGTTTCCAACGACCTAACGGTGCAACGACCTAAGGCCAAATGACTTAAGGGTTCCAGTGGAGAGCGACCTAAAGGAGACGCGACCTAAAAGAGGCGCGACCTAACTCAAACAAGCATTTCGATGACCCAGAGTCATGCCGAGCGACCTAGACCCAAGCGACCCACGACCTAGCGACCTTGCGACCTACGAACTAACTCCGAGCGAGCCAAATCCGGGCAGAACGACTTAAATGCAGGAAATTCACCAAAACGCTAAAAATTGGAGTTTTTCGCCAATCCAATCCAAACCAAATGCAAATGTGCGTGCAAACATGATAGGGAATCATTCCAAATAGTCCAATATAGTTATAGGCTAGAATTGTGAGATAAAAATCTCACCTTTGCACCAAATATCAATGAAAATGAAGTTTTAAGCAAGCAAGAATCAATACCTCTTCTATCTAAGCACAAGAAGCTTGAATCCAATGTCTTCTTCTTGAATTTGGAGTAGAAAGATGGATTGCAATTGAATTTGAGTTTTGGAATTTTAATTTCCCATTCCCTCCATCATTTTTGAAGAAGCTTGAAGGCTTAGGCAAACAGAAATGAAGTTATGAAGAGGAGGGGTGAAGGTTGGTTCTAATAGGCTAAAAGCCCAACCCAAAGTCTCAAGTGAAAAAGTAGCGAAATTCTACTATCTCCAATAATATCAATGTTTATACTTAAAAAAATTTTAAACAGCATTTCGAACTCAATGGAAGTGGTCTCGAGTCCTAATGTGTCCGTTTGCAAAAAGTAGCCTTTCGGACCAAAATCCGATTAACAATTTAATATTTAAATAAAATATTTAAATATAAACTCGATAAATATGCGGGTTGTTACAAATGGGAAGTTAATCAACTTTAAATTGACCTTTAAATTGTTTAAAACATTGTAATTTGATTTAGACATATAAAGGTAATAAAATTTGTCAAATTTAAGATTTAAGAAAAAATTGGATTTTATTAAATAATTTTTAATTTATTTAATTAATATAAAATTAGCCATTTTGGCCACTGACTTGGATTTCGACGAAACCAGTTTGATCGGATCCGTAACGGTGAATTATAATAGTATTTCAAGTTTCATAACGATCGGACTTGTCGTTTGATCCACCGACTCGAAATGCCTTGAAATTTATGCAATTTAAATCAATCTAAATCAATTTGGAAAAATTGAATTTAGCATAACTTCTTCATACGATGGAATTTGGACGTGAAATTTTTTTCCATCGCGTTTAAAATATTTTTAAACATATATTTTGATATATGGGTTGATCCAATTTCGTTCCGGAGTAGAAACGGGCTTTTCGGGCCATTTAGCGTTCAGCGCGTATACCAATCCGATCCATCTATTATTTTTCAGCCTTGTCTATATATAACCTGTTATAAATCCTAACGACTCCTTATTTTCATTTTTCTATACATACATCTCCTTTTCAACTCCTCATTCCAATGGCAAAAAAAAACTAACTCCCAAATTCCAAAAATTAATTTCAATTTCAAAAAAAAAAAAAATCGGATCTGCAGCCACTTCGAGTCACGCTTTGAGTTTCAGAGGAAAAAACGCTGTATCTACTTCGGGTCAGGAAGAAAATGACTCGGGTCGCTCCGGGTCGTTTTGGCAAAAACTCCAAGCAAGCACCGGGGATTTGAGGCAGCGCACCGAATTCGAACCCGAAGTTGGCACAGGATCAGAATTTTCCAATTTTCATAACTTTTGCGTACGAGCTCGGATTCACGCGCGGTTTATTTTGCTGGGATTGTATCGGAATTCCAGACATTTTGGCGTTGGTTTGGACGGATTTGTAGACTGTCAAATTTTTGGGTTTAGATTGAATTTAGATTCAATTTAAATTCAAAAGGTGAGTGTTTTAACCCACTCACAACTTCTAAGTTATCTTATGTTTGTTAAATTGATTTAAGATATGAGTAGAAATTCATTTATGACTGTTTTGCAAATGTTATTCATCATCTCAGTTAAATCGCATTTATTTAATTTAACTGTTAATTAATTTTATCATTGCATATAAATTGACAGTTAAAATTTATTTATTTTGCATATAAAATGCTAGTTAAACAGTTATTTATTTATTTATTTATTTTTAATATAAACTGTACGTTGATACCTGATATGTTTTATATGCTCTATTGATGTTTGTTTAAATTGACGATGATTGAAATAAAATTGGTTGATGATTGATATTGGGTGAATGGATGATGTGTTCCATATTATATAAACTACAAGTTATTATACATTCTCATTTCATTCGGGATTGCAGTTTGAAATGATATACAACCGCATTTTTATTTTTAAATTGCGGATTGAAATGATAAATATCTGTATCACTTGACAATAGGATAGAAAATTATATACAGGCACCGCGGTATATATATAAAATTATTTTTGAAATGATTTCTATGGTTTGGATAGGATGCGGTTAAATAAATATTAATTTTAATCTTATATAAAATCTTATTTTATATATACATATATTTTAAATGGTTATGGATCTATTATGTAAACATTTCAAAACTAAATAATAGGACAATGAATTGTTGAATAGAAATTCCCAACCTTAGTTTTGAAAGTTATTAAATGCTCAAAGTTTGAAAATATTGAAATCGAAGTGTTTTTATTCAAACTGAAAGTGAATCTAAAGGTTATGGGTTTAGACTGAATATAAAGTATATAAAACTGTAAAGGCGTGGAAATTATTTACTTTGTAAAGAAATTTTAAATTCAACTGTTTTATTTTATATACTGTTGAATATCCATACCATTTAAGTTTTGAAAGTTATGGTTTTAAATCTGTGGATTTTGAAGTATTATGTTGAAAGTTAAATTTCAAATATTTGGTTTCGAGGTATTATAAATCTTAAAAGTGGCATGATTTTGGAAAAGAAATATATTTAAAATAAAATGATATCATATTTATTTGGGTTTTAAAAGGAAATGATATCGTATTTATGGGTTTTGAAATGGATAATTATATTCTGGTTTTGAAAGCATAATTATTTTTAAATGACCGCGGTGTTATAATAACGTTTGGTTGTTGAAGAGACCGGGATCGGAAGTTGTCATACTCTCTGCCAACTCCGAAAACCACTTTAACAACCGGGTACGCGGTGGAGATTCCAAAATCGAGTAGGTTGGTGGCGGAGTTTCCTTTAAGGTAAATACGTGGACCCGACTCCCGTGAGTAAGCATAAGGTGGCTAAAACAGGAGCGATTCTCGGGCCAAGGGGGTTAGCGCCATTTATCGTACACTCCTCTTCGATACTACTCTGATTTTGGTTTGATTCGGTGGCCACCTTTACTTTTGATTTTAGGGGGAGTTTGTTCGAGGTGGGAGGTAGCTGCGGCTATGCGTTACCACTACCCCGGATGCGTAATTGGTATATCTACCCTGGCATTTCCTAGTTGTGCCGTGTCACCTACCCTATCACGCCTTATACGATTTTGGTTTTGTACCATACCTATGGAGTGCCCTCTGACGACGCCCAGTACGGGGGAGATTACGGTACTGTATAGACTATGGGAATATATTATGTGTTAAGGTGGAAAATGTAAAGCCTTAACGCTATTTAAAAGTAAGTTTATTTTACAATTAGACACTATTATAATAGCGAAATATACTACATAGTAGATAGTTTAACGGATCCTTAGGAGATGTAAATCCCGAGCATCTCTTGAGTTACTGCACTCATATTCATTTCTGTTAATTTAACTTACATAGGATCTTTTAGTTCTGACTAGAGTGTTTTGTCTTTTTAATTCTCTCGGGTCAGTCCGAGCGTTTTAGGATTTGAAGATTTTTCTAGAGGAAGAAGACGAAGATTTCATTACTATTATTATTATTATATATTATATGGTTCCACTACACTGTATTCCGCTGCATTAATATTATTGGTATGTGAACTCTGATATTTATTGTATAAAGAAGAATCAAATGTTTGTAAACAGTTTTATGAACTGTATATTTATTAGTGTATTTTATCCTTCCGCTGTGCGATTCTGTTTTGTTTTATTCTTTCACGTTTTTCTTATTTATCGCATAACAATCCGCCCTTATGTATGGTTTGAATTGGCATGTGTGTCGATTTAAAGCGTGCGAAAAGGCGGGATGATACAACTCAAAAACAAACAAACCAGATCAAAATCAAAACCAGGAAATGAAATTCAAAGCAAAACAAAAATTTGGGAAAACAACAAACCAAAAAAGAAAATCAAATGCAAAAACAATCTCTGTTCAAATTTAAAACCTGAAACACTGAAACAAGTTTAACCTTTAGCCAAGATCATTTCAAAACTAAATCAAAACAAGTTCAATTGCAAAAACAATCAAAAGCAATTGATAAAATCCTCAAACCTGAACATAGGATCATCCTAGTTTTTCAAAAGTCAAAGCATCTTCAAACCTGAGCAAAGTAAAGCAAATCAAATTCAAAATCTAAAAATAGATTCAAGATCAAACATGCAAAACCTGGAAACAAAAAAATAAAACAGATCAAAGAAAAAAAATCAAAAAGAATTAAACAAAGCAACAAACTTCAACCTGATCAAAACAACTATAACTTCAACATTAGTAGCAGCTTTAAATGTAACAAGACTAAGATTCAAGTTATAGATTAACATCAAAACAAAATTCCAGAATAAAAAACTCAAGCCTACTTCTCTTCTTTCAAAACAAGGTGAGCAAACTCCTTTTTACTGATCTATAATTGGTTGTTTGTGAAATGAAGCTATGGAAAAATGTTTGGATATATGTGTGTGTGTGTGTGTGTATGATGTATTTATACAAATATGTGTATACATATATGTGCATGTTTGTTATACAGGCATATATGCTTATTCTTATGTTACAGGTTAAAACAAATAAAAAAAAATCAAATCTCCTCATCTATTCTCTGATAGACTTTAGTTTTCAAACAAGATATGTTTGTTTAAACGTAGATTAAGTTTTCAAAATATGTTTAAATAAAATAATTCTGTAATTTTCTGGAAATTAAGGAAGAAAAGTGGAAAAAAATCAAGTCAGAAACTCGATTGTCTAGAATTTGTGTTTTGATTTTATAATATGATTCGTCTTTGAAAATAATGAATTTTGATAAAAGTATTAAGATTTTTAATTTTGTATCTATTAAGAAATTACGAATTGAACGAAAAATGCATTTGGGTCAAATTTCGACGATCACGTGCTCTGAAAGCGTCAGGATCACGGCTGAAGTTCGCTTGGAGGTCAGTGGATCTGGCAAAAATAGTAGGTGGATTTTTAATCCACAATGGTAGCTTGCTTGAATCGATTTAGGGTTTAAGGTTATGTTTGGGCCGAGGTGATTGACGAGGCTTTTTCATCATCAACGGTGAATCGAGGTCGATCGAACCGAGGGCAAGCGATGCATTGTATCATGGTGTTGCTCTGAGTGGAACGGTGGGAATTCTAATGGTTGGGTTCGTCGGAGCGTGGTAGTTTTTGTTAATCGAGTTGGTGCCAGGTAGAGATCGAGTATTTAAATGTCGATTTCAAGGCGAATGGTCAGTACTGGGTGGTCTGAGGGTGTGAGTAGATGGTTGTCGACATGTTGAAGATGGCAAGGTCGACTGAAGTTCGACGGAGCAGTTGTACACATGCACGCATGTGTCTGTGTTTGAGTTGTTGCGTTTGGAGAAGAAGGTGTTTGCCTCGAAGTCTTGCTGGGGAAAAACTCGCGTAGGCTCGAGTCTCGACTCGGGTATGATCATGTGAGGATAACAGGTTTTAAAATTTAAAACAAGTTTTAAAAGAAGAAGAAAATAATAGATTTGCTTGGGTTATTGCTCGGGGAAAGGGGGTTGGTTCTCGGGTTAAAACCCGAAGTCGTCTCGGGTTTGGGTAGAGATGGTTTTAATCTTGAAAATAAAACAAGTTTTCAAATTTTATATTTTATCAAGTTTTAAACACTTTCTGAATTAATAATAAATGTCTTATACTATTTTTGTTAATTAGATAAGAAATAATTATTTTAAATTAATTAATTTCAAGTGTTTTAATTCATTGTTTTAATTATTTATTCTTGAGATATTTTTACATAAGTTTAAATGGTATAATAAAGTAGTTAAAAGATGATGGTTTTAATTAACTTAAGTATTTCGAGTTAAATTCATATGGTTAATTTTTAAAGATTATTTAAACAAGAGATTTTAAAGATAAATGGGTTATCTTAAATAACGGTTTGATTATCAGTTAACTTAAAAAGGTTCAGGATAAATTATGTGATTATGTTAATCTGTTTCAAAGATTATTTAAATAAGACTTAAATGATGATTTTATAATTAATTAAAATAAATGGGTTATCTTAAAATTAAAGGATTACACGTGTGAAATTTAATGATAATTACTTAATTAAAAGTTAACTAAGTATTGATTAACGATTAATTAATTTGTTAAGAGTTAAGTAATTAATGATGAGTAATTGAAGGATAATTACTCAATGAGATTAATTAAGTACAATTACTTAATGTAAATAATAAAACATTATTACTTAATGTATTTAAGGGATAATTATTTTATGTAATTACATTAAAGAATAACTAAATTAAAGGATAATTAATTAATGTGATTAATTAATTAAGGTAATTAATTTTGAGGATAGTTAATTAATTAAAGGTTGATTAACTAATGAAAGTGATTAAGGGATGATTAATTAATGTAAGTAATTAAGGGTGATTAATTACTTAAAGATAATTACTTAATTAAAAGTAATTAATAAATGATTAAAGTTGAATTAATCAAGGGATTTAAAGAATAATTACTCAATGTAATTAATTCGTGATTTATTAATATAAGTGACTAGGGATAATCACTTATTGTAATTAATTAAGGATAATTAATTAAATGATAATTAATTAAGGGTTAATTAATTAATGTAATTGATTGAGGACAATTAATTAAAGAATAATTTAACAACTAAAGGTTAAATTATGTAATAATCAATGGTCGATTGATTTATTAATTGAGATTGATTAATTAATAATTAAAGGTTGATTAATTTATGATTAGAGGTTAATTAATAAATGATTAAATGACAATTAATTAAATGTAATTAATAAACGTTAATTAACCAGGATTGGTAATTTATTCATAAGTAACTAATTTGATTTAAATTAATCAGATGATTAATTGATCTTACTTATGAATGTTTGGATTGTATTAAATGTTTGAATTGTTTGATATCCTTGACGTGTGATGTTCTATGATATGAATTGTGTGAATTAAGCTGTGAACTGTGATTTATTTATTTGTGATCAATTTACATATTTAGTTGTGAATCTACGAATGAAGATAAGTGTTATAAAAGTATACCGCTTATCTATATTGTTGTGCTTGAATTAATAATGGTTGTGATATTTATTGTTGTGTGTAAAACCCCTGGACTACACCACACACACACAAATATGGGTTTCACGGAAAATTGATTATGTCCCAGATATTTTGAATTTAATATTATTTTATTCTAATGGTGAAACATTTTAAAAGATTGAATTTTGAATCCAAAATGGTTTGGAATTGTAATTGGGTTGAATATGAAAAGCTTTTGAAAAGGAAGTTTTGAAATTGAAATTTAGTTTGAATATAACATGTCTTATTTAAGATTTGAAATTATTTTGGAAATTATGGATTGAAAGGTGTATACAAGTTATATAATATTTATATGGATTTTAAACCATTTTAAAAGCATTATTTTGGGAATTTAAATTAACCCAAGTTTATATTTTAAAGGCTATAACTTATGCATATTTGATCGAATTTTTCCAAAACGAAAACTCTTTGTTTTCAAAATATAATTGCTTTCATATAAAGAAAGAACTTTCAGTTTTTTTTGAAAGGATTTCAAGTTTGAAATGGAGTGGTTTTGAGAGTTATGAATAAATCTTTGTTAAAGATTGGTTGCTAAAGATTGGTGAACTTTGTTTCCAAATTGAAAAGGATCTTTAAGGTGTATCTTTATAAAAGATTTGAAATTGAAATAATTTTGAAAGCTATGAACGAATCTTTGTTAAAGATTTTGGTGAACATTGTTTCAAATTGAAAGTGATCTTAAAGGGTGAATTTTTTGGTTTAAAAGATTAAAAGTGGAAAATTGTTTAAACCATTTGAAAGAAAGGTTTTGGGTAAAAAGTCATGGCTTAACTAAGATCCCAATATATCCGTATGTTTTTTAAAAATAAGCGCTCATTATTCGGTTTAGCTGGGAGAGGACTTTGTGCCATACAACCCTTCCAAATAAATGATATGGTAAAATGGATAGCATTTGAAGACCGGTGGTGAAGACCCGGTATTTTCGAGAATGATAGGATTACCTATCGAATGACTCTGCATTGAGTTGCTCCGATATAGAGATCTCCATATATGATGGGGAGTCCGATTGGGATTGTGAATACTCGGATTTGCAAGGGCTTCTTTGAAGTGCCTTCGGTTTCATTAAAACCCGGAACGGACTTGTATGATTGTATGTCTGACATTACACTTTGAGATGTAAAGCTGATCTCTATCAAATACATTTCTGTTGGTGGCGGAGAATTTATTCTCTCGGCTTAACACACTTCTCTGAGACGTACGAGCTCAGAGGTTATGTAGTTGATGGTTCTCAGTGATATACTCCCAATTTGGTAGTGTGGCATGTTGATTGTTGTTGATCATTTGTTGATCAAAGCATGCCTTTCGTGAAAAGCGTAGCTTTGTGGACGAGACTTCATCAAACCTCACAACCCGAAAATGGTCGAAACAGAGAAGATGCGGCAAGGTTATGGGGGTAGCGCCCCTTTGGGTTTGTGCATTTCTTATGGATAAAAAGTGGTATCATGGTATGGAGCCCAGATACTTAACTTGTGCGGTTGTTCGAATTTGTTGGTGTTGAGTGCTCTCGGATAAAGGTTGGTGACAACCGAGGGATGGCATACTCGTGTCAGTAGTTACCTAGTTATAGAGGTAACCCGACCTTGTGTTCGCAGAGATCCGGTTAGGTTCTTAGGCGTCCCTCCAGAGGCGTACCTATTCGGTGAGGAAGTTCCTTAGCTGGCCATTGTTGGAAATCTAATCACTCAATACGATCCATGTACGGTTTTATTTGTAGAACCTTCCATCTAATATGGTAGCTATAGTAGGCATACTATAATGGTACGTATGCTGGCTAAGATTAATGTTGTACTTGCAAATGTTTTTCGCACTAAGAACTAATAATAATATCAAAAGGATCTTGCGTATCAAGCATGTTTGACTATCATAAGGAGAAATCTTCCCTAAGTGTGTGATTGCATTGTGTGTGCCTGGAGGCCTTATGGTAGTTTCATTTTCCTAAAAGCATTGTGGATTTCTTTCTATTTCCTTTTTTTATTTTTGTTCAAGATGAACTGTTTTTATTTGCTCACACCAGTCCCATGACTGGCCTGGAGTTTATTGTTCCCTTTCTAAACTATGGGTGTGCGCAATTTCCCACACGGGCAGCCTAGAGTCGGATTTTGAGATAGTCAGATAGTAGGTGTAGCATTTGGCATTCGCATTATGGACTGGACTTGCTCAAGTTCAACATTGATGGTGGTTCGAGCTTTTGGATTGGTCTTTTGCTTTGGAGCATTGGAGATGGAGTTTCTGTATGGATGTAGATTCTTTTGAAGCCTATGTTGGTGCTATCTTTCCGCTGCTGTGTTTCTACTGTTGTGCATTTTGGCTCTGATAGTGTTGGGCGTCTTTTGTACCATATTGTATCAGATATCGTATCTATTGTTGTATCAATGATATTCATTTCTCTTCCACTATGTTGTTGTACTTAATGTGTTATAAGCTCCGACGGACCAAATTCGACGTTTGAATCTACGGGATTCGAATACAGGTGATGTATTTAGGTGTCGATTTTCGAAGGTCGAGTCAGGGTCGTTTCATTTGGTATTAGAGCTAAAGGTTGACTAAGAACTTCAGCTCAGGAGTATAACACATTAGGTGACTCATTAGAGATAAGGATATAAATGCCCTATAATGAGTATATCCCTAAGATATCTTGTCTGTATGCCTCAGTAAATTCTCTTACTATTCACTGATAGTAAGTATGAATGCAAGAAGAGGATGAGGTAGGGGAAAGGGGAGTACCACTACAAATGGTCGATACCCTGTAACAACAAGGAAACAATCTTTCTCTATCAATCCCTTTTGATCATCATCCGATATCAATTCTTTGGTGGTTTCGTGGCAGCTCCAAGAAGAAGCTTTGGTGTGATGGTGACCCAGTGATTCGTTGTAAATAAGTTCCTATTTCGTATTCTAATCATCAGTTTCCCTCGGCTTTCTTTTTTAACTTTAATAAATTTGAAATTTAAATTGAAACAATTGGTTAACAAAATATAAAGCCAAATTGGATTGTATTTGTTTTTCTATTCTTTGGGGTCCAGATATATTCTACGAATGGTTAGTTATCCCTTCGGACTAACCAATACCTATGTATATTTGTCTGGTGAACCTAGTATCTTGTGAAGTGTTGAATGAGTTCGTTCTCATATCTATGGTTGATATTCTGATTTGGTAAGGCAAATGTAGAGTAGATATTCAGTTTGATCTGATCAAACATTTTTCTATTTTTGTGTGTTCACCTATTCTTTGTTGTCTCCCTGTCTAGCAAATTTCGAGGACGAAATTTTCTTAAGGGGGAATTTGTAACGATCCTGGTTTTAAGCCAAATTTTAATTGGCAATTGATATAAATTTTTGAATTAAATTATGAATTAATTTGAATTTTTCCAAATTAATAAGATATTTGTTTGTTTGTTTATATATATGTATATAAATTGATTTTTAAATTAAATTATGGGTTTGAAATTCAAATATAAATATAATGAAAATAAATTGGATTTAAATTTATATTTTGAAATTAATAGAAAATTTGTTTTCTAATTTTAATATATATATATATATATAATGATTTGAAAGTTATGATTTAAATTTAATATAATTTTCAAAAAGTTAAATGCTATTATATATAAAATATATGTGTGATTATTTATTAATGCATAATTAGTTTTAAAATCATTTTCTAAAAGAATTGATATAAATATAAACAATAAACAAAATGTATGAATACAAATATAAAACAAGAATGGATAAAAGTTTAAAATATACATATATACATATCTTTTGAAAATTAGTAAGATAAATATAATTTGAATAAGATATTAATAAAGGAATAATATTCTTTTTCTTTAAAATAATACATATATAAAAGGAAATATAAATTAAAAATATAATAACACATATTTAAAACATTTAAATGACATGTGTAAGCATTAAAATAAGAAGATTAACAAGTGTAAGTGATTTATAATGCAATTTAACATTTGTGAGTAAATTACAACATACATTAAACAAGTGTCACATATTTTAAAATTTTCTTTTCATATCAAAACTAAAAAGTAAAGAGAATAAATAAGCTATATATATTTATCTATATTTCTTTCTCATCTTTCTTTAACATATTCAAAACCTGGAAACAAAACTCAAAAACAAGCAAACAAGATCAAAAGCAAAACCAGGAAATGAAATTCAAAGCAAAACAAAAATCTGCGAAAACAACAAACCAGAAAAGAAAATCAAATGCAAAAACAATCTGTGTTCAAATTTAAACCTGAAAGATTGAAACAAGTTTAACCTGAAGCCAAGATCATTTCAAAGGTGAATCAAAACAAGTTCAGTTGCAAAAACAATCAAAAGCAATTGATAAAATCCTCAAACCTGAACACAAGATCATCCCAATTTTTCAAAATCAGAGCGTCTTCAAACCTGAGCAAAGTAAAGCAAATCAAATTCAAAATCTGAAAACAGATTCAAGATCAAACAAGCAAAACCTGGAAACAAAAAAAAATAAAACAGATCAAAGAAAAAAATCAAAGAGAATCAAACAAAGCAACAAACTTCAACCCGATCAAACAACTACAACTTCAACCTGAATAGCAGCGTTAAATGTAACAAGACCAAGACTCAAGTTACAGATCAACATCAAAACAAAATTCCAGAGTAAAAAATCAAGCCTACTTCTCTGCTTTCAAAACAGGGTGGGCAATTTTTTACCGATCTATAATTGGTTCTTTGTGAGATGAAGCTGTGGAAAAATGTTTGGATATATATATATATATATATATATATATATATATATATATATATGTATGTATGTATGTATGTATGTATGTATATGTATATATGTTGTATATATACATATATGTGCATACATGTCTGTGCATGTCTGTTATACAGGCATATATACTTGTTCTTATGTTACAGGTTAAAAAAATCAAAAAAATTCAAATCTCCTCATCTATTCTCTGATAGACTTTAGTTTTCAAACAAGATATGTTTGTTTAAACATATATTAAGTTTTAAAAATATGTTTAAGTAAAATAAGTTTATAATTTTTTTTGAAAAATTTACGAAGAATGGTGAAAACAAAATCAAGTCAGAAACTCAATTGTCTAGAATTTGTGTTTTGATTTTATAATATGATTCATCTTTGAAAATAATGAATTTTGCTAAAAGTATCAAGATTTTTAAGTTCGTATTTTTATAAGAAATTAGGAATTGAACAGAAAATGCATCTGGGTCAAATTTCGGCGATCGCGGGGTCTGAAAGCGTAAGGATCGTGGCTGAAGTTTGCTCGGGGGTCAGTGGATCTAGCAAAAATAGTAGGTGGATTTTTAATCCATCACGGTGGCTTGTTTGAATCGATTTACGGTTTAAGGTTATGTTTTGGTCGAGGTGATTGATGAGGCTTTTTCGTCATCAACGGTGAATCGAGGTCGATTGGACCCAGGGGAAGCGATGCATTGTATCATGGTGTTGCTCTGAGTGGAATGGCGGGAATTCTGGTGGTCGGGTTCGTCGGAGCATGGTGGTTTTGTTAATCGAGTTGGTGCCAGGTAGCGATGGAGTATCTAAATCTCGATTTCGAGGCGAATGGCCGGAACTGGGTGATCTGAGGGTGTGAGTAGTTGGTCGTCGACATGTTGAAGATGGCGAGGTCGACTGAAGTTCGTCGGAGCAGTGGTACACATGCATGCATGTGTGTGTGTCTGAGTTGTGTTGCGTTTGGAGCAGAAGGTGTTTCCCTTGAAGTCTTGCTAGGGAAAAACGCGCGTGGGCTCGAATCTGACCTCGGGTATGATCGTGTGAGGGTAATAAATTTTAAATTTCAAAACAAGTTTTAAAAGAAGAAAACAATAATAGATTTGCTTGGGTTGTTGCTGGAGGAAAAGGGGTTGGGTCTCGAGTTAAAACCTGAAGTTGTCTCTGGTTAGGGTAGAGACAGTTTTAATCTTTAAAATAAAACAAGTTTCAAATTTTAAATTTTGTCAAGTTTTAAACACTTTCTGAATTAATAATTAATGTTTTATACTAGTTTTGTTAACTAGTTAAGAAATAATTATTTTAAAATTGATTAATTTCAAGTGTTTTAATTCGTTATTTTAATTATTTATTCTTAAGTTATTTTTAAATAAATTTAAATGATATATAAAGTAGTTAAAACATGATGGTTTTAATTAACTTAAGAATTTCGAGTTAAATTCATGTGTATAATTTTTAAAGATTATTTAAACAAGATTTTAAAGATAAACGGGTTATCTTAAATAATGGTTTGATTATCAGTTAACTTAAAAAGTTTTAAGTTAAATTATGTGATTATGTTACTTTGTTTCAAAGATTATTTAAATAAGACATAAATATTGATTTTGTAGTTAATTAAGATAAATGGGTTATCTTAAAATTAAAGGATTATAAGTTTGAAATTTAATGATAATTACTTAATTAAAGGTTAATTAAGTGTTGATTAAGGATTAATTAATTTGTTAAGAGTTAAGTAATTAATGATGAGTAATTAAAGGATAATTACTTAATGAGATTAATTAAGTATAATTTCTTAATGTAATTAATAAAAGATTATTGCTTAATGTAATTAAGGGATAATTATTTTGTGTAATTACATTAAAGAATAATTAAATTAAAGGATAATTAATTAATGTGATTAATTAATTAAGGTAATTAATTTTGAGGATAGTTAATTAATTAAAGGTTAATTAATTAATGAAAGTGATTAAGGGATAATTAATTAATGTAAGTAAATAAGGGTAATTAATTACTTAAAGATAATTACTTAATTAAAAGTAATTAATTAATGATTAAAGTTGAATTAATCAAGTGATTTAAAGGATAATTACCAATGTAATTAATTCGTGATTTATTAATATAAGTGATTAGGGATGATAACTTATGGTAATTAATTAAATGGTAACTAATTAAGGGTTAATTAATTTATGTAATTAGTTGAGGATAATTAATTAAAGAATAATTTAATGATTAAAGGTTAAATTATGTAATAATCAAAGGTTGATTGATTTATTAATTGAGATTGATTAATTAATAATTAAGGGTTGATTAATTTATGAGTAAAGGTTAATTAATAAATGATTAAATGAAAATTAATTAAAATGGTTTGTAATTAATTAATGTTAATTAACAAGGATTAGTAATTTATTCTTAAGTAAATAATCTGATTTAAATTAATCAGATGATTAATTGATCTTACTTATGAATGTTCGGATTGTATTGAATGTTTGAATTGTTTAATATCCTTGACATGTGATGTTCTGTGATATGAATTGTATGAATTGAGCTGTGAACTGTGATTTATTTATCTGTGATGAATTTACATATTTATTTGTGAATCTATGAATGAAGATAAGCGTTATAAAGTATACCGCTTATCTATATTGTTGTGCTTGAATTGATAATGGTTGTGATATTGTATTATTGTGTGTAAAACCTTTGGACTACACCAAACACACAAAAATATGGATTTCACGGAAAATTGATTAAGTCACAAATATTTTGAATTTAATATTATTTTATTCAAATGGTGAAAGATTTTAAAAGATTGAATTTTGAATCCAAAATGGTTTGGAATTGTAATTGGGTTGAATATGAAAAGCTTTTAAAAAGTTTTGAAATTGAAATTTAGTTTGAATATAATATATTTTATTTAAGATTTGAAATTATTTTGGAAATTATGGATTGAAAGGGGTATACAAGTTATATAATATTTATGTAGATTTTAAACCATTTTAAAAGCATTATTTTGGGAATTTAAATTAACCCAAGTTTATATTTTAAAGACTATAACTTGTGCATATTTGATCGGATTTTTCCGGAACCAAAACTCTTTGTTTTCAAAAGATAATTGCTTTCATATAAAGAAAGAACTTCCAGTTTTTGTTAAAAGGATTTCAAGTTTGAAATGGAATGGTTTTAAAAGTTATTAATAAATTTTTATTAAAGATTGTTTGTTAAAGATTGGTGAACTTTGTTTCCAAATTGAAAAGGATCTTTAAGGTGTATCTTTTGTGAAAAATATTTGAAATTGAGATAGTTTTGAAAGCTAAATGGATCTTTGTTAAAGATTTTGGTGGACATTGTTTCTAATTGAAAGTGATCTTAAATGGTGAATCTTTTGGTTTAAAAGATTAAAAGTGGAAAATTGTTTAAACCATTTGAAAGAAAGGTTTTGGGTAAAAAGTTGTGACTTAACTAAGATCTCAATATATCCATATGTTTTTTTAAAATAAGCGCTTATTATTTGGTTTAGCCGGGGGAGGACTTTGTGTCATATAACCCATTCTGAATAAAAGATACGACAAAATGGATAGCATTTGAAGGCCGATGGTGAATACTGGTTATTTTCGAGAATAATAGGATTACCTATCGAATGACTCTGCACTGTGTTGCTCCGTTATAGAGATCTCTATATATGATGGAGAGTCCGATCAAGATTGTGAATACACGAACTTGCAAGGGCTTCTTTGAAGTGCCTTCGGTTTCATTCGAACCCGGAACAAACTTGTGTGGTTGTATGTTTGACATTACACTTTAAGATGTAAAGCTGATCTCTATCAAATACATTTCTATTAGTGGCGAAGAATTTATTCTCTTAGCTTAACACCTTCTTTGAGACCTACATGTAACAACCCTATATTTTGTAATTATTTTAATTCAATTTTGATTTTACTTTATTTTATTTATTTAATTGAGATAATTTTGTTATTTCAAATATAAACTTTGATTTTGATGTGAATTAGAATTCCAAACATGACTAAATAGAATATTTTACAAAAAAGTGTATTTTGGTCAATATGGTCAACTTTGACTTTTAAACATAAAATTTGAAAGTTTGAAAATTTTAATTTTATCTTTTATTATGAAAGTAAATAAAATTTTAAGAACAATGCTTTTCGTTTCCTTGAAATCTGATTTATAATGTGAAAGTAATGCCTTTTAACTATTGTGTGAAATTTGATGTATTGAACAAAATTGTTTATTTTAAATTATATAAATAACATTTTATTTGGTTATGTAATGTTCTGATTTATGTTTATATGGGTAAAATAACATGTATTGTATATATTTTGGTTTTAAAACATTTTTTAAAGTGTAATTGACATTTTCCAGTGTCGGTTGAATTTTTTTTATAATTTCTAGTTTCCAGCTTCAATTAATTTAAGAAATTATTTATTCATTTTTCTATTTTCTTAAGATCTTATTTTATTCTCATTCCCACTTTATTTTGTTCCTCATTTAATTTAATTATTTGACTTTTATTTGTTTTAAAGTGAAATAGAAATTCTCTAAGGCTAAGTGGTATTTTATTTGTAATTTCCATGTCCTGTTTCCAGTTTTTAAACAAATTCTTTAATTATTTTTCTATTTTCTATAAATTTAATTATTTATTTCGTTTTTAGTATGCTTAAAAAAATATTTTATTTCAAAATTTTGCTTTAGAATATTTTAAAATGAAGTAGATATTTTTCCAAAGCCAATGATGATTTAATTGTAATTTTTGAACCCTGTTTTGAATTTTAAGCAATTTTTTTAATTCTTTTTCCATTTTCTTTAAATTTATTATTTATTTTTATTTTGTATTACTTTTTTTCGGTTTTAAAATTCAAAGTACTGATTTTGTTTTTGTTTTAATTGAATTGAGAAAAAGGAAATTTGAAAGGTTTAAAGTGCTTTTAGAAACTTAAGTCTTTTCGTTTCCAAAACTCTTCATTTTCCCACAACCCCTCAATTGCTCTTTGGGCCTTGTAAAATTTTGTTTAGCCATGTATTTCAGTCTTCATTCACGAAAAAAAAAATCTGCTTCTCATTCATTCATGGCTAGGAAAAAAAATTGGTAATGGCTATTTTCTTTTTCTTCTCATTTTTCATGGTTTTTGCCTTGTTTTCTTGGACTTTTTGCACGGCCTCCTCTCTATTGTCACGGCCACCATACAGCTCCTCCTTGTCATCATCACCACCTACTCCTCTAGCCTTGACCATGGCTGAGACCACATGATGTTAAAAATCCACAAAAATCCAACCTAATGCCTCAAAACATGCTAGTTTGAGCCTTGTTGCTTCACCACTTCATTTTTCACCACCACCTTAGGCTGCCACCACCATCACTGCCCAGACCCTTACTCACCACTCCGGCCCCTGACCTGAACCACACACCATTGGCTGAGCAAAACATCCTATGGCCGAGCCCCTTTGTTCTACCAAAATCAAACTGTTTGCCTAAAAACTCTTCACATTCTCACCTATTAACTCCTCCATGCTTTATGCCTTGTGGCCGTGCACTATGGAACCCAAAGTTGAGCCAAATCTTGTCCAAACTAGAGCCTTTTGCATCCCTAGGCCGTGCAAAATAATCTAGAAAGCAAGGCAAAAAGTGTTGCATTCAAATTGTTTTTCATTTCAATGTTATTTCAATTTAATGTTGTATTGAATTATAACTTTATTTTGGTTTTGTTTATGGGCTGTGACAAGATCAATAAGCTTGACACTCATCCACTTGAATCTATTTTTGTGTCATCGTGCCTTTGGGAATCCGTTTGTGTCATTTGATTCGCTATCTCTAGCACAAAGAGGTGAGCAAATCTCACACGACATTTTATACTTATGCAATTGTGAAGCGACAACAACTGAATGTGTAGAATTATATGTGATGTTATAACTGCCTATGATTATTTATATATGATGTTAAACCTATTAATTTACATACCATCTCATCTGTTATTGTTATATGTTTTTAACTATTCATTTATATATGTTTATCACACTGCAAGTTCCCTGTAGATTAGGTTCACTATGGGTTGAAATGATACATACCCGAACGGACTTTGGAATAGGAAAAAATGTTACGGGCTGAAATGATAGGCCTGAACGGTTTTAATTTATTTTGTTTAACTTAGGATTGTGGGTTTGAAATGATAGAACCCAGATTTTTCTTTTTAAACTGCGGATTGAAATGATTTATATCCATATCACTTGACCTATGTTAGAAAACTATATACAAGCCCGTGGTTATTTTATAAAGTGTTTTGGATATTTCAAGTATTTTAAAAATATAAATTTACGAAATTTGATTTAAATAGATTTTGTTTTAAAATAAATAAATTATTATTTTTCTATGAGTTAAAATTGTAATTAATGAATGGTTAAATTGGATTATTGAAATATAACTTAAGTTTGTAAATTTGGAATTTTGGTTAAAAATGATATTTAAGTTATATAAATAAAACGGAAATATAATTATATTTGGAAAATGGTAAGTATGATAATTTGATTTAAATTTGAATTTAAGTGATTTACTAAAGTATTATTGATTTTTTCTACGAATTTAAATGGTTAAATAAATGAATGCTAAAAAGTGTAATTTTAAAATACAATTTGACTTGGAAATGTGAAATTTGGTTTAATTAAAGGTTTTAGTTAAATGGAATCAATTGGAAATTTAGTTTAATTTGTGAAATGGAAATTTTTAAAAAAATGTAAGTGTTAATAAATTGCATATGTGAAGCAAAGGAAAATTATACACTTGAATTTGTTAAGCGAAATTATTGAAAAATTTGGATTTTTCTGTAAATGTTACTTTTAAAATCATAAGTTGAAAGAGTGTTTTAAATGAACATTTTTTTAATGTTAAAAATATGATTTTATAATGTTTAAAGGATTTAAGTTGAAGTTTATTATTTGTTGGAAATACACTAAAATCTGGTAAATGCTTTTTATAGCATTAAGAAATGCTATGGTTTCTGTAAATGAACTAAAAACCTAATATAAAGTCCTATTACAGTAGTTCTGAAATGCTGTAGTTGCTGAAGTAAACTAAAAGGCTAAAAAAACTTAATAAAGGCCTATTGCAGCATTTCTGTAAATGCTGTAGTGGTCTGTTGTCTTTGCTGAAATTAATAAAAACCTTTAATTTGAAACCTGAGCTATTACAGCATTTCCAGAAATGTTGTCTTTGTTGTTTTAAACTAAAAATTCAACTAAAATGAGATTTAACAGCAGTTTTAAATGTTGTCTTTGCTGAATTAAAATGTTTTCATGTACAACTTATAATAGCTTTTCTAAATGCTGCGTAAGGCTGAAATTTTCAATGTTTATGATTTTTAACTAAGTAAATGAGCTCAGAATGGTTCGAAACTTTAGGAATTGAATAATTAATTTGAAAGTGTAATAACTCCACTTTTAAATAGTTTAAATGAATTAATTTGATGGAATATAAATTGTTTTAAAAGGTGATTTGAAAGGATAATAAACGAATGTTATCTTGAATTTAGAAGTATTCAAAGTTGAATATTTGGATTTGAACTTATATAATGATTTGAAAAGGAAGTTTTGAAAGGATATGATAATTTAATATATTAAAATGGTTGGAAATGACTTGATATTTATTTTGATAAATATTTGAATTTGAAAGATATGGTATGTTGATATATTGAAATGGTTTGGAAATGATTTAATCTTTATTTTGATAAAGATTTGGACTGAAATGATATTTTATTTTGAAGTATAAAATATTATTTTAAAGTTATAACCATGGGTTATAATAACGATTGGTTGGAAAAGAGACCGGGATCGGATATGGGCATACTCACTGTCGATACCGAAAATCACTTTGACAACCGTGTACACGGTGGATATTCCAGAATGAAGTAGGATGGTGGCGATGTTCTTGAGGTATATTCGTGGACCTAACTCCCGTGAGTTGGCATAAGGTGGCTAAAACAGAAGCGATCTCGGGCCAAAAGGGGTAGCTCCTCTAGTCGGACACATTTTTTCGATACCATTCTATTGCTTCTGTGATTGTTTGTGTGCCCCTCCGATTTTGGTAATGTGTTCCGAGGTGGGCGTATGTGGCTGCTGCGTTACCACCAGCCCGTGTGCATAATTGGTATATCTACCCTGTCATTGCCTTGCGTATCGTGTCACCTACCCTATCGAGCCTTTACCACGAGTTTGGTTTTCTCCCCTAGCCCATGTGTACTTCTTGAAGTCTCCCGATCAGGAGATATGCAGATATTGGATGGACTACTAGGACTATTACATGTTAAGGTGGAAAATGTAAAGCCTTAATGCTATTTAAAAGTAAGTATATTTTACTATTAGACATTATTATAATAGCGTAATATTGCTACATAGTAAATAGTTTAAATCCTTAGAAGATGGGCGGTCTCAAGCATCCTTTAAGTTACTTGTACCTTTACTACAGTTCACTTGAGTTGGTTTACATTGAATAAGTATGTATGTCCTGACTCGAGTGTTTGTATTTTTATTTACTCTCAGGTCAGCATGAGTATTTACAGATTTGGATTTCCACTTTCTGAAGTTTGGAATCGCTGGAGATTATCTACTTATCTAGTTTTATCTTTTTCAGTCTGTTGTTCCTTTTCAGCTCTTGTATTAGTAGACTTCTATGTATTGAGACTTCTGTTATACTCTATTTCTTCTGTTGTATCTTATGTAACTTTGATATATTTGCATGGTAGCTTCATGAACAACTATTTCTTTTACTTCCGCTGCACTATATTAATCTGTGTCTGTGATCTGTGATTTTTATTTGCTGTATATTCCGAGATTTGCCAAATTTTATTTACAACGTGGTATTTTGAGCAATTCAAGTCTGACATGTGTGTCTACCATTGCACTTGGAGGGTGCAGCATGATAGGGACTTCTCGCTTCCTGGTTTGGTAGCAAACGGTTGACTCTTACTCCTATATGTCCCCGTGGGGGTGGGTGGTGCAGTCGAGAGGCTGGCCGTAAAGGAAGAACACGGGTACCAATGTATGCTACGGTGGGCTTTACCCCACTGTCTCGGCCAGTTACATTTGGTATCAGGGCTTTGGCTTTGAGGCAACACTTTGAATATAAGGTAAATTATTTACAGAATCACTTTCGTTCAAGTTTGAATCTTTCCTTTTTGATTCGAATTTCCTTTGAATTTTGGAACGTTCCCTGCGGTTCAAAAATCCATTCGTGTCCCTCACTATTCATCTTCTTTTGATTCTGGAGTATCCCATAACTTCGCTTCGAATGACTTTTTTTAGTGAGTCGGCGGTCTCACCAATTTCAAATTGAATTGTAGAAGGGGGAAACTCCTTTACAATTAGCATCGATTCGCCAGGGTTTATATCTATCCTTGGTTTAGATGCTAATATCTTTTGTTATTCCAAACTCTATCTCTTGAGATCGAATGTAGATTTACCCCAGAAAAATCCACATTGAACTTATTCTTTAAGTCACGGTTGACCCGGTTAAGGTTCCCCGTGATTTACTTAAGTTTACCCATCTCCCTACTCTGTTATTTAATCTTCTTGTCTTTTGTTTCCAATCTATTCTTCCAAACATTTTGAATTGTACTTGTAAATCTATGTTTTGTTTTATATATTGTGTTGTTTGAGTTGTTGATGTTTATTTGGGTTTCCGATGGATTCGTCTGATCAATGCTATCGATAGGATTCCTAAAACACTTTGACAGAACAAACTAACACAATATTATTTTAAAATTTGGTTAATGAAATAAATTTTGATATATATGTAAATTTATGGAACTTAATAAACTGATTTAAATTGAATATTTGAAATGATAATACTTGATTTATCATTTATTGTTCTATAAATGAACTATAAATTAATTTGGGAACCGAAATGAATTTAAAACAAGAAATTTGAGAATTTAATTTCCGATGGTTTTAAACCTTGTGTTTAAGTTTTAAAGTATATTAGTTAAAGTATTTTCGAATAAGAATATGTGTCCAAAGAATTTTAAAGTTTAAAAATCAGTGCTCTTCTCTTTGTCACTGGGAAATAATTTCGGTGATGACTACAGCATCATCGACATTCATTTTCGAGTTTCGAAGTGAAGAGACCGCTCTGTAGTATTGCTATAGCTTTGTTTTGGTAAATCAAATTGATTTGAATTTCTAAAATATGACTTGATTTATAATATATATAGATATATGATTTGAAGTTGATTTGGTAAATTATGTACATACATTTATTTATCTCTAAATGGTTTGAAGAAATCAGAAATTTAATTCTTAAATTTTATTTTAAAGAATAATTTCAATTATAAAAAGAAAATCAAAATTTTGGATGAATATTCAAGCATGAAATGATTTAATTGGAAAGTTTTATTTGTATAATACAATTGCATTCAAATATAACTTACCTTAATTTCAGAAGTTAACAATGTAATTGGATAATATACAATATGAAATGATTTAATAAATAAAATTTGAGTGGTCATAATAAATGTTATACACTTAAATTTTAGTTATAAAATGGTTAGCTGAGGTAAATATAATAAAGGGTAATTTAATAACTTACAATAGATTAATGTTAAAAGAACTAAAAATAAAATAAAGCAGTTGAAATAAGTGTAGGTATATTTAACATAAGTGATAAATATATTGAGAGGAATAAATTTTATTTTATTTTGGAATAAAGAAGAATCAAATTTATTAAGTAGATTATAAGTATAATAAATGATTATTTTCCAAACCCATGGTTTTAAGATTGTTAATTTAAGATGATTGGATAACAAGGTAATGAAATTTGAGATAGTTAAGATTTATTTAACTTGTGTAAGAATTTATTTTCTATTTAAGTCGAAATTTCCATGGTTTGAAAACTTATTTCCTTATTTTGTTTTTCAAACTATATTTTGGTTGTCCTTATTATCCTTATCTTGCTACAGACTGGTATAGACATCTTTCTATAATCTTTCTCTTTAGAAATCTTTCTATAATCTTTGATAATCTTTGGTACTCATTTTGAATCCACGTTTTTCGTGCTTGTGTTCTTGATTCTGGAGGATCTTGGAAAGATCATCTCCACCTTGTTAAACTTACCTATAACAACAGTTATCAGGTATAATCTCAATCTTCTTGTCACCTTGTCTTAATCTTATTTCATTTCTTTCTTTTCTGTGCTTTCCCATACCTCATTCCTTTTCGGGGACGAAAAGTTTTGAGTGGGGGAGAGTGTAACAACCCTGTATTTTGTAATTATTTTAATTGAATTTTGGTTTTACTTTATTTTATTTACTTAATTTAGATAATTTTGTTATTTCAAATATAAACTTTGATTTTGATGTGAATTAGAATTCCAAACATGATTAAATAGAATATTTTACAAAAAAAAGTGTATATTGGTCAATATGGTCAACTTTGACTTTTAAATTTAAAATTTGAAAGTTTGAAAATTTGAATTTTATCTTTTGTTATGAAAGTAAATAAAATTTTAAGAACAATACTTTTTGTTTCGTTGAAATCTGATTTATAATGTGAAAGTTACTATTGTATGAAATTTGTTGTATTTAACAAAATTATTTATTTTAAATTATATAAATAACATTTTATTTGGTCATATAATGTTCTAATTTATGTTTATATGGGTAAAATAACATGTATTGTATATATTTTGGTTTTAAAACATTTTTGAAAGTGTAATTGACATTTTCCAGTGTCAGTTGTATTTTTTTACAATTTCTAATTTCTAGCTTCAATTAATTTAAGAAATTCTTTATTTTTTTCTATTTTATTAAGATCTTATTTTAATCTCATTCCCACTTTAATTTGTTTCTCATTTACTTTAATTATTTTACTTTTTATTTGTTTCAAACTGAAATAGAAATTCTCTAATGCTAAGTGGTATTTTATTTGTAATTTTCATGTCCTGTTTCCAATTTTTAAACAATATCTTTAATTATTTTTCTATTTTATCTAAATTTAATTATTTATTTCATTTGTAATATGTTTAAAAAAAATTATTTCAAAATTTTGCTTTAGAACATTTTAAAATGAAGTAGATATTTTTCCAAAGCTAATGATGATTTAATTGTAATTTTTGAACCCTGTTTTGAATTTTAAGCAATTTCTTTAATTCTTTTTCCATTTTCTTTAAAATTTATTATTTATTTTTATTCTATATTACTTTGTTTCGGTTTTAGAAGTCAAATTACTTATTTTATTTTTGTTTTAATTGAATTAAGAAAAAGGAAATTTGAATGGTTTAAAGTGCTTTTAGAAACTTAAGTCTTTTTGTTTCCAAAACTCTTCATTTTCCCACAACCCCTCAATTGCTCTTTTGGCCGTGTAGAATTTTTTTTAGCCGTGCATTTCCAGTCTTCATTCATGAAAAAAATTCCACTTCTCATTCATTCATGGCTAGGAGAAAAAAATTGGTAATGGCTACCTTCTTTTTCTTCTCATTTTTCATGGTTTTTGCCTTGTTTTCTCGGACTTTTTGCTCGGCCTCCTCTCTATTGTCACAGCCACCACCACCTACAGCTCCTCCTTATCGCCATCACCACCTACTCCTTCAGCCTTGACCATGGCCGAGAGCCCTATGATGTTAAAATCCACAAAAATCCAACCTAATGCCTTAAAACATGCTAGTTTAAGCCTTGTTGCTTCACCACTTCATTTTTCACCACCACCTTAGGCCGCCGCCGCCATCACTGTCCACACCCTTACTCACCGCTCCAGCCCCTGACCTAACCCACACTTCACTAGCCGAGCCAAACATCCCATGGCCGAGCCCATTTGTTCAACCAAAGCCAAACTATTTGCCTAAAAACTTTTCACATTCTTGCCTTGTAACTCCTCCATGCTTTATGCCTTGTGGCCGTGCACTATGGAACCCAACCCGAGATAAACCTTATCCAAACCAGAGCCTACTGCATCCCTAGGCCATGAAAAATAATCTAGAAAGCAAGGTAAAAAGTGTTTCATTCAAATTGTTTTTCATTTCAAAGTTATTTCAATTTAATGTTGTATTGAATTATAACTTTATTTTGGTTTTGTTTATGGGTTGTGACAAGATCAATAAGCTTGACTCTCATCCACTTGAATCTATTGTTGTGTCATCGTGCCTTTGGGAATCCATTTGCGTCATTTGATGCGGTGTCTCCAGCACAAAGAGGTGAGTAAATCTCACACAACATTTTATACTTAAGCAACTGTGAAGCGACGACAACTGAATTTGTAGAATTATATGTGATGTTATAACTGCCTGTGATTGTATATATGATGTTAAACCTATTAATTTACATGTCATCTCATCTGTTACTGTTATATATTGTTAACTGTTCATTTATATCTGTTATCACATTGTAAGTTCCCCATAGATTAGGTTCGCTATGGGTTGAAATGATACATACCCGAACGGACTTTGGAATAGGAAAAAACATTACGGGCTGAAATGATAGGCCTGAACGGTTTTTATTTATTTTGTTTAACTTGGGATTGCGGGTTTGAAATGATAGAACCTAGATTTTTCTTTTTAAACTGCGGATTGAAATGATTTATATCCATATCACTTGACCTAGGTTAGAAAACTATATACAAACCCGTGGTTATTTTATAAAGTGTTTTGGATATTTCAAGTATTTTAAAAATATAAATTTACGAAATTTGATTTAAATAGATTTTGAAATGTTTTAAAATAAAGAAGTTAAGGTTTTTCTATGAGTTAAAAATGTAATTAATGAATGGTTAAATTGGATTATTGAAATATAACTTAAGTTTGTAAATTTGGAATTTGGTTAAAAATGATATTTAAGTTATATAAATAAAATGGAAATTTAATTATATTTGGAAAATGGTAAATATGGTAATTTGATTTAAATTTGAATTTAAGTGATTTATTAAAGTATTATTGATTTTTTCTATGAATTTAAATGGTTAAATAAATGAATGCTAAAATGTGTAATTTTAAAATACAACTTGACATGGAAATGTGAAATTTAGTTTAATTAAAGGTTTTAGTTAAATTAAATCAATTGAAAATTTAGTTTAATTTGTGAAATGTAAATTTAAAAAAAAAAATGTAAGTGTTAATAAATTGCATATGTGAAGGAAAGGAAATTTTACACTTGAATTTGTTAAGTGAAATTATTGAAAAATTTGGATTTTTCTGTAAATGTTACTTTTAAAATCATAAGTTGAAAGAGTATTTTTAATGAACATTTTTTTAATGTTAAATATGTGATTTATAATGTTTAAAGGATTTAAATTGAAATTTATTATTTGCAGGAAATACACTAAAATCAGGTAAATACTTTTTATAGCATTTAGAAATGATATGGTTTCTGTAAATGAACTAAAAACCTAATATAAAGTCCTATTACAGCAGTTCTAAAATGCTGTAATTGATGAAGTAAACTAAAAGGCTAAAAAAGCTTAATAAAGGCCTATTATAGCATTTCTGTAAATGCTGTCGTGGTCTGCTGTCTTTGTTGAAATTAATAAACCTTTAATATGAAACTTGAGCTATTACAGCATTTCTGGAAATGTTGTCTTTGTTGTTTAAACTAAAAATTCAACTAAAATGAGATTTAACAGCAGTTTTAAATACTGTCTTTGCTGAATTAAAATGTTTTCAAGTATAACTTTAAATGCTGCGTAAGGCTGAAATTTTCAATGTTTATGGTTTTTAACTAAGTAAATGAGCTCAGAATGGTTCGAAACTTTAGGAATTGAATAATTAATTTGAAAGTGTAATAACTCCACTTTTAAATAGTTTAAATGAATTAATTTGATGGAATATAAATCGTTTTAAAAGGTGATTTGAAAGGATAATAAACGAATGTTATCTTGAATTTAGAAGTATTCAAAGTTGAATATTTGGATTTGAACTTATATAATGATTTGAAAAGGAAGTTTTGAAAGGATATGATAATTTTATATATTGAAATAGATGGAAATGACTTGATATTTATTTTGATAAATTTTTGAATTTGAAAGATATGGTATGTTGATAGACTGAAATGGTTTGGAAGGATTTAATCTTTATTTTGATAAAGATTTGAATTGAAATGATATTTTATTTTGAAGTATAAAATATTATTTTAAAGTTACAACCATGGGTTATAATAACGACTGGTTGGCAAAGAGACCGAGATCGGATATAGGCATACTCTCTATCGATACCGAAAACCACTTTGACAAACGTGTACGCGGTGGAGATTCTAGAATGAAGTAGGATGGTGGCGACGTTCTTGAGGTATATTACGTGGACCCAACTCTCGTGAGTTGGCATAAGGTGGCTAAAACAGGAGCGATCTCGGGCCAAAAGGGGTAGCTCCTTTGGTCAGACACATTTTTTTGATACCATTCTATTGCTTTTGTGATTGTTTGGGCGCCCCACCGATTTTGGGAATGTGTTCCGAGGTGGGCGTATGTGGCTGTTGCGTTACTACCAGTCCGTGTGAGTAATATATCTACCCTGGCATTGCCTTGTGTGTTGTGTCACCTACCCTATCGAGCCTTTGCTACGAGTTTGGTTTTCTCTCGTAGCCCATGTGTATCTTCTCGTAGTCTCTCGATCAGGAAATATGCAGATATTGGATGGACTACTGGGACTATTACGTGTTAAGGTGGAAAATGTAAAGCCTTAATGCTATTTAAAAGTAAGTTTATTTTACTATTAAACATTATTATAATAGTGTAATTTTACTGCGTAGTAAATAGTTTATCGAATCCTTAGAGGATGGGCGGTCCCAAGCATCGTTTAAGTTACTTGTACCTTTACTACAGTTCACTTGAGTTGGTTTACATTGTATAATATGTATGTCCTGACTCGAATGTTTGTATTTTTATTTACGCTCGGGTCAGCCTGAGTATGCACAGATTTGGA
This sequence comes from Allium cepa, assembly GCA_030765085.1. Classification (NCBI taxonomy): domain Eukaryota; kingdom Viridiplantae; phylum Streptophyta; class Magnoliopsida; order Asparagales; family Amaryllidaceae; genus Allium; species Allium cepa. The sequence goes on from CM060941.1 coordinate 837,327,658, forward strand.
TTTCCACTTTCTGGAGATTGGAATCACTGGAGATTATCTACTTGTCTAGTTTTATTTTTTTCAGTCTGATGTTCCTTTTTAGCTCTTGTATTAGTAGACTTCTATGTATTGAGACTTCTATTGTACTCTATTTCTTCTGTTGTTTCTTATGTAACTCTGATATATTTGCATAGTAGCTTCATGAACTACTATTTATTTTACTTCCACTGCACTATAATTATTCTGTGTCTGTGATTTGTGATTTTTATTTACTGTACATTCTGAGATTTGCCAAATTTTATTTACAACGCGGTATTTTGAGCAATTCAAGTCCGGCATGTATGGATGCGAATGGTTGAAAATACCAGGTTGTTACAGCACGAGCTCAGAGGTTATGTAGTTGATGGTTCTCAGTGATATACTCCCAATTTGGTAGTGTGGTATGCTGAGTGCTGCTGATCATTTGTTGATCAAAGCATGGCTTTTGTGAAAAGCGTAGCTTTGTGGACGAGACTTCGTCAAACCTCACAACCCGAAAATGGCCGAAACAGGAAAGATGCGGCAAAGTTTTGGGGGAGAGCTCCTTAGGGTATGTGCATTTCCTTCTGCATAAAAAGTGGCATCATGGTATGGAGTCCAGATACTTAACTTATGTGGTTGTTGGAATTTGTTGGTGTTGAGAGCTCTCGGATAAAGGTTGGTGGCGACCGGGGGATGGCATACTCGTATCAGTAGTTACCAAGTTGTAGAGGTTACCCGGCCCTGTGTTGGTAGAGATCCGGTTAGGTTCTCGGGGCGTCCCTCTAGAGGCGTACCCATTTGGTGAGGAAGTTCCTTAGCCTGACCATTGTTGGAAATCTAATCACTCAATACGAGTCCTATACGGCTTTAGTTGTAGAATCTGCCATCTAATATGGTTGCTATAGTTGGCATACTATAACGGTACGTATGCTGGCTAAGATTAATATTGTACTTGCAAATGTTTTCTGCACTATGCACTAGTAATAATATCAAAAGGATCTTGCGTATCAAGCGTGTTTAACTATCATAAGGGAAAATCTCCCCCATGTGTGCGATTGCATTGTGTGTGTGCCGGGAGGCCTTATGGTAGTTTCATTTTCCAAAAAGCATTGCGGATTTCCTTCTATTTCCTTTTGTTTGTTTTTGTTCAAGATGAACTGTTTTATTTGCTCACACCAGTCCCATGACTAACCTAGAGTTTATTGTTTCCTTTCTAAACTTTGGGTGCTCACAATTTCCCACACGGGCAGCCTCTTGTCAGATTTTCAGATATTCAGATAGTAGGTGTAGCATTTGGCAATCGCATTGTGGAATGGACTTGCTCAAGTTCAGCATTGATGGTGGCTCGAGCTTTTGGATCAGGCTTTTGCTTTGGTGCATTGGAGAAGGAGTTGCTATATGGATTTGGATTCTTTTGAAGCCTATGCTGGTGCTATCTTTCCGCTAATGTGTTTCCGCTGTTGTGCATCTGTTGTGTCATATTGTATAAGATATTTTATCCATTGTTGTATCAATGATATTCATTTCTCTTCCGTTTTGTTGTTGTACTTAATGTGTTATAAGCTTCGACGAACCAGATTCGACGTTTGAATCTCGGCATTCGAATACGGGCGATATATTTGGGTGTCGATTTTCGTAGGTCAAGTCAGGATCGTTTTAAAAAGTTTTAAACTTACTTAACTAAAATGTTTTAAAATTGAATTTACCTCAATTCGTATAGGAACCCAAAATCAAAAGAACTGCACTCTAGGACGAACTCGATCATCGCTCGACACCCCCAACTTCCAATTCACCTTGCGACGATATCGTGATTCCCCTCCTCCATAGGCCTAGATAATCTTGACACAGCAATTACATGGCCAAATTCAAAATCGAGATGCCCTACGTCCTACATGCACGCAATTCGACTTCATCCATATACTTATCTTCGAGCTCGATTAACATCCGACAAAGGCAAACAGAATGTTGCGAATTGATTCGGTTCTGTAACGACTCGATATTTTCAACCATTCGCATCCACTATAAGTGCATAGGAAAACACTCATGCTGAAATTGAATTGCTTAAAACGGACAGTAACTTAAAGAATGCTTGGGACCGCCCATCCTCTTAGGATCCGTTAAACTATTTACTATGTAGTAATATACGCTATATACGGTAGTGTATAATCAGTAAAGTATAATCATATAGAAAACAGCGTTAAGGGGATGGTGAACCTTAACGCGGTCGGATCTTTAAAACCAAAATCGTAGTGGGCTTGATATAAGGATATGACACGGCACGCAAGGAAATGCCAGGGTGGATACACCGTTTGCACTCCCGGACCGGTGGTGACGGCAAGCCAGCAGCTTCCGCCCACCTCGAACAATACCCCTGAATCAAAGTGGCGCCACCGAGTCGAATCACAACAGTAATAGAATGGTTTCCGATGGAGCATGCTCGATGAAAGGGTGCGACCCTTTGTGTAGCCCGGTATAGCTCCTGTTTTAGTCATATATGCCAACTCACGGGAGTTAGGTCCACGTAATATACCTCGAGAACGTCACCACCATCCTACTTCATTCTGGAATCTCCACCGCGTACACAGTTGTTAAAGTGGTTTTTGGTATTGGCCGGCTATAAGACAATATCTGATCCCGGTCTCTTTAACAACCAATCGTTATTATAACCCGTAGTTATAACTTTAAAACAATATTTTATACTTCAAAATAAAATATCCTTTTCAATCCAAATCTTTATCAAAATAAAGATTAAATCATTTCCAAAACCATTTCAATATATCATCGTAAAATATCTTTCAATTCAAATATTTATCAAAATAAATATCAAGTCATTTCTAACCATTTCAATATATTAAATTTTCATACCCTTTCAACACTACCTTTCAAATCATTTTAATATATCAAAATATCATAACCTTTCAAAGCTTTAGTTCCAAAATATCATATCTTTCAGAACTTCTTTTTAAATCATGTTAATATCAAAATGTCCTATCTTTCAAACTTCGTTTTTCAAATCATTTTATATCAAAATATCATATCTTTCAAAACTTCGTTTCAAATCATTTTAATATATCAAAATATCATATCCTTTCAAAAATTCATTTTCAAATCATTTTAATATATCAAAATATCGTATCTTTTCAAAACTTCATTCATTTCAAATCATTATTCATTTTATTCAATCTAAAATACCATTTCAATTCATATTTTAAAATAGTTTATATTCCAAAAATTCTTTTTTTTCATTTCAATGAAGTTATTATGCTTAATAATTAAATTATTAAATTTCCAAAAATTTCAACTTCCAAAGTTCATTTATTCACCTAAGTTTATCAAAACAGTGAAAATTCACTTTTCGCATCATTTAGAAAACTCTACAGAAAGTTACATTCAAAACAGTTCAATTTAACAAAAGACAACGTTTAAAAAGGTTGTAATAGAGTTTTCTTAAATTTCAAATAAACTTAGTTAAATTCAAAAATCATAGTACCTACAACAATTTCTATAATAGTTTTTTTCAGTAGCTTTTTTTCTAGTTCATTATCATCAACTACAGTATTTACAATTGCTGTAATATCATTTACATTGTAATTAATATCATTTCAAAAATGCAGTCAATTAACTTCAAATATTCAATAAAATTTCTCAACCAGTTATATTTTTATTAAAACATTTTTTAACTTATAAAGTCATACATTTTCACATTTATAACATCATTTAATTTTCCTCACGTTCATGATTTTACAGGGTTAAATTTCCATTCAAAAATCAAGATTTAATAATAATCCACTTATTAAAATGCAATGTTCAATTTTAAAATCCATTACATTAAATTTCAACTTAACACTTAAGTTCAAATTCTCAAATATAACTTAGTTTTATTTTTATTTGCTTAACAAAAAGTTCACTTTTAAGTCAATTTCATAAATTTCCAATTTTAGTTATATTTCAAAATTTCAACTTACAATATTCATTCATTTCACATTTCAACTTTATTAAAATCATTAATATGATATAAAAATCACTTTAAATTCATTTAAATTCAAATTATCATAAATTTATCATAATTTCATATTCAATTAAATTTCCAATTATAAGTAAATCAAAATTTCCAAAATAACTTACGTTCAAAATTTCTAACTTTTTCATTAATTCATTTCACTTACAATTATTCAGAAAATCAATAACAATTTACAAAAATCCTTTTTTTTATTTAAAATCAAAATATTATAATAATTATGTAACATCCCGCCTTTTCGCACACTTTAAACCGACACACATGCCGATTTAAACCATACGGAAGGGCGGATTTGTTATGGGGTAAATAAGAAAAACAGAGAAGAAATAAAACAAAATAGAATCTCACAGCGGAAGGATAAAATATAATAACAAATATACAGTTCATAAACAGTTTACAAAAGCTTGATTCTTCTTTTACAATAAATATCAGAGTTACACATACCAATACAAGCAATGCAGCGGAATAGAAAGAGTGTGGTGTAATACTATATATAAAATAATACTGATTCTTCGTCTTCGTCCTCCAAAGCTAAAATCTGCTATCCTGAAATGCTCGGACTGACCCGAGCGAATTTGAAAAGACAAAAACACTCGAGTCAGACTAGAAAATCTTATGTGAGTTAAATAAACAGAAATAAATATGAGTACAGTAACTCAAGAGATGCTCGGGATTTACATCTCCTAAGGATCCGTTAAACTATTTACTATGTAGTATATTGCGCTATTATAATAGTGTCTAATTGTAAAATAAACTTACTTTTAAATAGCGTTAAGGCTTTACATTTTCCACCTTAACACGTAAAATGCCAATAGTCTATACAGTAACGTAATACCTCCTGATCGGGAGGCTACCAGAGGATACTCCATAGGTACGACACAAATAGAAACTCGTAGTAAAGGCTCGGTATGGTAGGTGACACGGCACAACTAGGCAATGCCAGGGTAGATATACCAATTGCTATCCAGGCTGGTGGAAACGCGTAGCCGCAGTTACCGCCCACCTCGGACTAACTCCCCAAAAATCAAAATATAGAAGTGGCCACTGAATCAATCCAAGTCAAAGTATAATATCGAAGAGGAGCGTCCGATCAGAGGAATGACCTCATTGGCCTGAGAATCGCTCCTGTTTTAGCCACCTTATGCCAACTCACGGGAGTCGGGTCCACGTATTTACCTTACAGGAAACGTCGCCACCACCTACTTCATTCTGGAATCTCCACCGCGTACACGGTTAGTCAAAGTGGTTTTCGGTATCGACAGAGAGTATGTCCATATCCGATCCCGGTCTCTTTGCCAACCCATCGTTATTATAACACCGCGGTTATTTAAAAATAGTTTATACTTTAAAACCATAACATAATCCCTTTCAAAACCATAATATTACGATATCAATTTTTCTTTAAAAACACAAATAATTTATCTTCATACTATTTTATAAAAGCCCAAATCAATGATATCGTTTCCCAAATAAAATTTTCCTTTCCAAAGATTATGTCACTTTTTATTATTTAATATCCCATGTAACCAATGTTTTGTTTGTAACTTTCAACATAATTCTTCAAAAATCCATAGTATTTTAAAACCATTATTTTCAAAACTAAATGGTTTGGATATTCAACGGTATGCGAATTAAAAAGGTTTAACTTTACTGTTGCTTTATAAAGAAATAAATTACATGGCTTTCCAAATATTTCTTCTTTTAAAGTTAAACCAAAATCCAAAATATTACTTCAAGTCCCAAAACCATTTCAATTTTATATATATTTATATCCATTTTGAGCATTAATATTTCAACTAAAGTTGGATTTTTATCCTTTCAAAATCAATATTCTATTAATTAATCTTGACCATTCACATAAAATCCATAATTAATAAGACTTCAATTTCTAGTAAAATATATATATATATATTTCCAAATTCAATTTTTACTAGAATATTCATTTCAAAATATTTTGGGAAAAATCCAATTATAAATATCATATCTTTAAAATTTCCAACTTAATATTTAAACATAGGATATAAATCATCAAACTCCATTTTCTTAATTTTCTTCCATTTTTAATAAAGAAATTTATTCACCTTTTAATTTCAAAATTTCAACTTCATATGCATATAAATATGGAAGAAAACATTTATTCAGTATAAAATTTAAGATTTTTATAAACCGTATTCCATCCAAACCATAGAAATCACATTAAAAATAGTTATATATAGACCACGGTGCCTGTATATAGTTTTCTATCCTATGGTCAAGTGATACGGATATTTATCATTTCAATCCGCAATTTAAAAAAAAATAAAACTGCGGTTGTATATCATTTCAAACCGCAATCCCGAATGAAATGTAAATGCATACTAACTTGCAGTTTAATGATATCCAAATAAAACATTCATTCAACAACACATCCATCATCCAATCACAACATCGATCAATATCAATCAATAACAATTATATATATGATCATATATAACATGTGATAACTGGCAGTTTATTCAAATTAAATTTTATCAACTATTAATCTAACAATTTATATTCAGTGATAATTGACATAACTGTTAACTAGCAGTTCATATGCAAACAATAATTTCTAACAGCCAATTAACACGCAATAAATCAATTAAATTAAAAGTTACATTCAAAAAAAATGCAATTCAACAGATATGAATGAAATAACATGCCAAAAGCTCATAAATAAATTTCTATTCATTTCTAAAATTTATTTAACAAACATAAAAGATTCTAGTAGTTGTGAGTGGGTTAAAACACTCACCTTTTGAATTTAAATCGAATTTAAACCCGATTTAAACCCAAAAATTCGCCCGTCTCAGAATTCGTCCAAACTAGCGTCATCGAGTCCGGAATTAAATTACGATCCTAACAAAAAAAATCGCGTGTGAATCCGACTTCGTATGAGAAAGTTATGGCGAAAAATGGTGATTGAAATCAAAATTAAAAATAAACAAAACGACACATATTCACCCATAAGCCACGTCATCATCTTCCCAGAGCAAAACCGTGCGTACGCATCCAAGCTCCTGTAGCCGCCACTCATACATAAGGTTTCGAAACCTTAATCGAAGATCTACGACGATCTAACCATTGAACTGCCAAACAAATTACATAGATGTACTCCCCTCCGTTCCCTCGTCAAAACCCAGAAAGCAAATCTCGATCCGACGAAGTTTTGTGCGACGATGATGAACGGTTTTGGGGCTGTTTGAATTTATTCTGGATGAACGACAGCTCCAATTGAAAAACGAATTTCACAAGTAATTTACGCGTATCGAATACTTCAACATATATTTTTTCTGGAATTTTCTGAAATTTTTGAGTTTTGACTTTTGATTTTGAACTGTGGATAGATCTGAATTGGATCCGAGATGTACACATTTGGGGAAGAGAAAAGAGTGAAGAAATGAACGTACAGCAAATGAAAAAGAAAGGAGCTAGGGTTTATAGCTGTATACTTATAGATAGGCTAGAGGTAGGGTAGCTAGACTGGATACGCGAACGTGCGTGACAAACCATGGTCCAAAAAGCCCGCTATGCCTCCGGAGTCGAATTTGTTAAAACTATATATCCAAATAGGTGTTTTAAAATATTCTGAACGCGATGGAAAAAGTTTCGCGACCAAATTCGATCGTATGAAGAAGTTATGCTAAAAAACAAAAATTTCACATTGATTTCAAAATGCGTAAATTTCAAGGCGTTTCGAGTCCGTACGATCAAACGACAAGTCCGATCGCAACGAAACTTGAAACATTATTATAATTCACCGTTACGGATCCGATGAAACTGGTTTCGTCGAAATCCGAGTCCGTGACAAAAATGGCTATTTTTAATATTTATTAAATAAATTAAAATAAATCATAAAATCCAAATTTTCTTTCAACTTTAAATATTGGCCAAATTTCATTACTTATATAATCCAATCAATTCCAAATAATTTAGCAAGCTTGGATGTGAATTAAAATTTATAAGTATATAAATTTCGCAGTGTTAACCTCTGCGTTTTCTTATTATTTGGGAATTATAAATTTTATTCGCAAAACCCAATTATTAAATCATATACTTATACTCTCATCTTAAATCTAATTATATAAATAACTTGATTTCTATTATCCAACTCAAAATATATCAATTATTCTCCAACTACATAGTTAACGTTTCTTTTATATATCACTGTGGTAATATTTCAAAATGTTCATCTTTTGTTCGCATAAATTACTGTATTTAGATAAAATTGTAATTTTGGTAACTTATCACATAAATAAACTTAAAACCTCAACTAATACATTCCACCTTTGTTTCATCTTATTCATTCACTCATCAATATTCCGTACTAACTACAAAATTTAGTGTATTCCTTTAAATTGATCAAAATAAGACTTATCAACTAATAGAAAGATTTACGTACAAAATTTATTGTCATACATCTAATTTACAAGCCTATACTTAATTATTATCCTACAATACGTTTTACGTTACTATAATGTTCATTCTTCCGTTCCTACGTTTCTATAAATTTATTCCTTTATAATTTATTTAACGCAACACTTAATGTACACCTATTGCGATGTTTCAAATTTACTTGAATGAACAATTTCTTTACTCAAAATAGTTGTTGTAAACTCTTAATTCCACATTTATAAGTGTATTATTATTTTCACTCAAATATTATACATATATATAGAGTATTGGGTTTTTATTTAATCATATATATTAATTAATTAAATTCAATATTTAAGTCTGACTAAATTTATTCCCCAAATACACATTTACCTTTCTCAACCAATAAATATAACCAATCAAATTCTCATTTTATTGAACCTTGGTCAATTCCACACGTTAATTTTACTTAAAGTCTCAATTAATTAATTTACCTCGGTTTCATTACCTTATTACCTTATATGCATAATTGACATTGTTATATCTTCCATTACATCAATAATTTACCATTTCATCTTACCATTTATTTACGTATCCTTTTATTGCACTGATTGAAATAAATTCACTTATTAAATTCCCAATTCCACCCTTCTATTCAAACCAAGTATCATGCTATGATAATATTTTACGTTGGTTACACTGAAAAAAATCAACTTTTTATCGTTATCAATTAAACATACATTAATTGCACAAATTAAAGGAATTAATTGCCATTTATCCAATTAAATTTTTCATACATCAATCTATTTCATCTAAATCCTTACCTATGAATATTGCAACCTTTAATTCCATTAAATACCAATTAACCCAAATTATTTCATTTATTCTAAGTCATATTACTAAAATAATTCATCATAATAAACTTAAAAATCTATACGTTTATTGATTTATTTCTATTTGTCTTATGTTAAATTCTAAATTTAGTAAGACAACCTAAAGTACTCCATTCAATCGACAGTCCCTTTCAATTGTTAATACGTACTTAAATTTCTACAGTTGCCTTCCATCTTCACTTCCGTTACTATGATAAAAATTAGTAACGTTTATGCCATCAATCCATCATAATTACTTACCCTTAATTGAGTTTGATTTCCAATAAATTTGCTGACCCTTAATTAGACAATTTATAAAAGTTTGTCATCATACCTATAGTTCTACGCTTATGCTATGTCTTAAATTTCAATAAATTTATAAATTTTGAGATGTTCATTAGGGTTTACAAATTTATTGACTTGCAATAACAGGGTTTCTTAATCTATTCAATTTATCATTCACAATCTTTTATTGCATTAAATTGGTTTAATATTCCCATATTAAATTTTATGTCCAGGTAAGAATTTTTCTTTCTTTCTCTACTTAATTCATTTGAATTTTATTCAAATGTCTTTAAATAGGTTTCTAAGTCACTTCTATATAATTTATTCTAGCCTTCATTTTAATATTTATCTACCACCTTTATTCTTTCAACTAAAATAAATTACAAAATCCTATTAAACAAACAATTTCAAATGGTCGAACTTTACGGGTCGTTACACTCTCCCCCACTCAAAACTTTTCGTCCCCGAAAAGGAAAAGGAAGGGAGAAGGAAGAATAAAACAGTATATCTAATTTCAAATATTAACTTATAACAATAATTTACTAAATTAATTTCCTTTAATGAAATACACTTGTTTTATAATCATTCTATTCTTTAATACTTGAATTATTAAAGTTGGAAAAATATCTTTAACAAAATTCTAAGTCCAAAATTTACGAAAAATTTTGGCAGAGTCTCCTTTGTACGGAGGGACTCTGGAGAAAATATAATATCCAAATATACAAATATATTACACATATATCCAAAATAAAATATCCCAACTCGGGAAAATATATAAAATAGCGCTTTAAACGTAATCCGGAAACGTACCTAATTGTCGGGCAATACGCTTATATTTCTATGAAACCAAAGCAGTAGCAGTGGCTTCCATCACCTGTATACACTTATAAAATCTAAAAGGTTAAATACTTGAAATACAGCGAAAAGTTTGGGTAGATTCAATCATTCATATCCAATCAAATACAACAACCATACATTTTTAACAAACAACACATCACAAATAAACAATCATTCAATCAAACAAATCATTAGTTGTTCGGGTTCAAATTCTGAAATTGTACGAAATGAAGAATAATTATCTAGTGCGTCCTATACTCAACAGTCTTAGATGGAACAAAGATAGATTATTTGTTCATCCAACAACTCCAAAATTCCTTACCCAACAACCATACATCAACCAAACAATTCCAATCAACACCACAATAGCTTATTATATATTTATTTCATAATTCAGTGGTTTGATTTTCTTTCCTTCATTTATGGAGGAATTTCTTTTTTTTTTTTCTTACAAGTTTTATTTTCCAATTATCACAAAATTCATTATACTTGTATTTCCTTTATTACTTAAGTTTATAGAATAAATTCTCATTAATAACAACAAAGATTTTGAATATCTTCATTTCCTTACTCTTCACTTGTAAGATTTCCCTTAAATTCTTAATCTGCTAACATTCATTCTTATAAGTGGAAGTTTTTATTTATTCATCAACTATTAATTGTAGTCATTTCAATTCTTCCTACTTTCCATTATATTGGAATAGGGGAGACTTAAGACATCTTAAACTAATAATCCTACAATCAATTCTTATTTAGAATTTCATTTTATTTGCTTTAAGTTCATCTCACCTATTAATAATTCTTAACTTATTTTCAGCAAAATTTCAATTATAACTTAAGTTTATACCATTGAATTCTTATTATAACAGTAATTTATTGAATACTTCATTTTTCCTAAATTCCTACTTGTAAAATATTCAATTCCAGTTTCTCATTTAACACTTCAACTTTATATTTGGGTAAGTTATTTATGTTAAGGAAATTGCAATTGAACTTATACAAGTTTAATCTCCATTCTTTTAATTAAATTTAATGTTTATTCATATTACCCTTTGTCTCATATGTATGCAAATTCCTCTTTATAGCTTTGCAGTTATTCTCTTATTTCAATTAGAGGTTTCAATTCATTTATTACTTAACTTTTATTTCACTAACAAATTTTAAACAATTAATTAACGGAAAAATTTAGAATTAAATACCGGGTTAAATTTCAATTTATTTCAAAATAATAGATAATTAATTTCTTGCAACTTTTATATCTCTAATTATATTTAGAACAATAAAAGAAAATTTTTAGAAAATTTCAAAATAAATCTGCAGTAGAATTTACTACAGTGGCCTTTCCCCTTCGAAACTCGAAAATGAAAGTCGATGATGCGGCCGTCATCACCGAATTTATTTTCCAGCGACAGAGAGGAAAGTACAGAATTTAATTCTTTTCCGAAATCTTCTTTAAAACAATTCTTCCAATTTATACGAAATATTTATATAAGAAAATACTTATAAACCGAACCATTATTTTTCATAAATTCTTTGAAAACATGTTTGGAAAATCCCGGACTTAAGTTCTAAAATTTCCAATTTGATTTATCATAATTTCAACTTAGCTTCAATTATTATAGATATTTTTTTTTCCTAACACCCAATCTATAGCAACCAAATATATATATATATATATCTTTTATAAAACTATTTTTTTATATATAGAAAATATAATAGGTAAAATTATTTCATTCACCTATATTAGAAACGGATATTATGTCGGTCTGTCCTATTAAGTGTTTAGAAATCCCTATTGATGGCATAGCGTCCCATGCATCAACCAGAATTTATAAATACAAAGCGGAACAGATTAACACAATATAAAAATCTTTTCATTAATACTAACAAATACGCTCTCTCATATATATACACTCAGCGACTCCCATAGGATATTTCTACCCTATTAACAAAGAGTCAAACCCCACAAAGCCAAGGTTTATCGCTAAACCAAAGCTCTGATACCAACTGTAACATCCCGCCTTTTCGCACACTTTAAACCGACACACATGCCGATTTAAACCATACGGAAGGGCGGATTTGTTATGGGGTAAATAAGAAAAACAGAGAAGAAATAAAACAAAATAGAATCTCACAGCGGAAGGATAAAATATAATAACAAATATACAGTTCATAAACAGTTTACAAAAGCTTGATTCTTCTTTTACAATAAATATCAGAGTTACACATACCAATATATACAAGCAATGCAGCGGAATAGAAAGAGTGTGGTGTAATACTATATATAAAATAATACTGATTCTTCGTCTTCGTCCTCCAAAGCTAAAATCTGCTATCCTGAAATGCTCGGACTGACCCGAGCGAATTTGAAAAGACAAAAACACTCGAGTCAGACTAGAAAATCTTATGTGAGTTAAATAAACAGAAATAAATATGAGTACAGTAACTCAAGAGATGCTCGGGATTTACATCTCCTAAGGATCCGTTAAACTATTTACTATGTAGTATATTGCGCTATTATAATAGTGTCTAATTGTAAAATAAACTTACTTTTAAATAGCGTTAAGGCTTTACATTTTCCACCTTAACACGTAAAATGCCAATAGTCTATACAGTACCGTAATACCTCCTGATCGGGAGGCTACCAGAGGATACTCCATAGGTACGACACAAATAGAAACTCGTAGTAAAGGCTCGGTATGGTAGGTGACACGGCACAACTAGGCAATGCCAGGGTAGATATACCAATTGCTATCCAGGCTGGTGGAAACGCGTAGCCGCAGTTACCGCCCACCTCGGACTAACTCTCCAAAAATCAAAATATAGAAGTGGCCACTGAATCAATCCAAGTCAAAGTATAATATCGAAGAGGAGCGTCCGATCAGAGGAATGACCTCATTGGCCTGAGAATCGCTCCTGTTTTAGCCACCTTATGCCAACTCACGGGAGTCGGGTCCACGTATTTACCTTACAGGAAACGTCGCCACCACCTACTTCATTCTGGAATCTCCACCGCGTACACGGTTAGTCAAAGTGGTTTTCGGTATCGACAGAGAGTATGTCCATATCCGATCCCGGTCTCTTTGCCAACCCATCGTTATTATAACACCGCGGTTATTTAAAAATAGTTTATACTTTAAAACCAGAACATAATCCCTTTCAAAACCATAATATTACGATATCAATTTTTCTTTAAAAACACAAATAATTTATCTTCATACTATTTTATAAAAGCCCAAATCAATGATATCGTTTCCCAAATAAAATTTTCCTTTCCAAAGATTATGTCACTTTTTATTATTTAATATCCCATGTAACCAATGTTTTGTTTGTAACTTTCAACATAATTCTTCGAAAATCCATAGTATTTTAAAACCATTATTTTCAAAACTAAATGGTTTGGATATTCAACGGTATGCGAATTAAAAAGGTTTAACTTTACTGTTGCTTTATAAAGAAATAAATTACATGGCTTTCCAAATATTTCTTCTTTTAAAGTTAAACCAAAATCCAAAATATTACTTCAAGTCCCAAAACCATTTCAATTTTATATATATTTATATCCATTTTGAGCATTAATATTTCAACTAAAGTTGGATTTTTATCCTTTCAAAATCAATATTCTATTAATTAATCTTGACCATTCACATAAAATCCATAATTAATAAGACTTCAATTTCTAGTAAAATATATATATATATTTCCAAATTCAATTTTTACTAGAATATTCATTTCAAAATATTTTGGGAAAAATCCAATTATAAATATCATATCTTTAAAATTTCCAACTTAATATTTAAACATAGGATATAAATCATCAAACTCCATTTTCTTAATTTTCTTCCATTTTTAATAAAGAAATTTATTCACCTTTTAATTTCAAAATTTCAACTTCATATGCATATAAATATGGAAGAAAACATTTATTCAGTATAAAATTTAAGATTTTTATAAACCGTATTCCATCCAAACCATAGAAATCACATTAAAAATAGTTATATATAGACCACGGTGCCTGTATATAGTTTTCTATCCTATGGTCAAGTGATACGGATATTTATCATTTCAATCCGCAATTTAAAAAAAAATAAAACTGCGGTTGTATATCATTTCAAACCGCAATCCCGAATGAAATGTAAATGCATACTAACTTGCAGTTTAATGATATCCAAATAAAACATTCATTCAACAACACATCCATCATCCAATCACAACATCGATCAATATCAATCAATAACAATTATATATATGATCATATATAACATGTGATAACTGGCAGTTTATTCAAATTAAATTTTATCAACTATTAATCTAACAATTTATATTCAGTGATAATTGACATAACTGTTAACTAGCAGTTCATATGCAAACAATAATTTCTAACAGCCAATTAACACGCAATAAATCAATTAAATTAACAGTTACATTCAAAAAAAATGCAATTCAACAGATATGAATGAAATAACATGCCAAAAGCTCATAAATAAATTTCTATTCATTTCTAAAATTTATTTAACAAACATAAAAGATTCTAGTAGTTGTGAGTGGGTTAAAACACTCACCTTTTGAATTTAAATCGAATTTAAACCCGATTTAAACCCAAAAATTCGCCCGTCTCAGAATTCGTCCAAACCAGCGTCATCGAGTCCGGAATTAAATTACGATCCTAACAAAAAAAATCGCGTGTGAATCCGACTTCGTATGAGAAAGTTATGGCGAAAAATGGTGATTGAAATCAAAATTAAAAATAAACAAAACGACACATATTCACCCATAAGCCACGTCATCATCTTCCCAGAGCAAAACCGTGCGTACGCATCCAAGCTCCTGTAGCCGCCACTCATACATAAGGTTTCGAAACCTTAATCGAAGATCTACGACGATCTAACCATTGAACTGCCAAACAAATTACATAGATGTACTCCCCTCCGTTCCCTCGTCAAAACCCAGAAAGCAAATCTCGATCCGACGAAGTTTTGTGCGACGATGATGAACGGTTTTGGGGCTGTTTGAATTTATTCTGGATGAACGACAGCTCCAATTGAAAAACGAATTTCACCAGTAATTTACGCGTATCGAATACTTCAACATATATTTTTTCTGGAATTTTCTGAAATTTTTGAGTTTTGACTTTTGATTTTGAACTGTGGATAGATCTGAATTGGATCTGAGATGTATACATTTGGGGAAGAGAAAAGAGTGAAGAAATGAACGTACAGCAAATGAAAAAGAAAGGAGCTAGGGTTTATAGCTGTATACTTATAGATAGGCTAGAGGTAGGGTAGCTAGACTGGATACGCGAACGTGCGTGACAAACCATGGTCCAAAAAGCCCGCTATGCCTCCGGAGTCGAATTTGTTAAAACTATATATCCAAATAGGTGTTTTAAAATATTCTGAACGCGATGGAAAAAGTTTCGCGACCAAATTCGATCGTATGAAGAAGTTATGCTAAAAAACAAAAATTTCACATTGATTTCAAAATGCGTAAATTTCAAGGCGTTTCGAGTCCGTACGATCAAACGACAAGTCCGATCGCAACGAAACTTGAAACATTATTATAATTCACCGTTACGGATCCGATGAAACTGGTTTCGTCGAAATCCGAGTCCGTGACAAAAATGACTATTTTTAATATTTATTAAATAAATTAAAATAAATCATAAAATCCAAATTTTCTTTCAACTTTAAATATTGGCCAAATTTCATTACTTATATAATCCAATCAATTCCAAATAATTTAGCAAGCTTGGATGTGAATTAAAATTTATAAGTATATAAATTTCGCAGTGTTAACCTCTGCGTTTTCTTATTATTTGGGAATTATAAATTTTATTCGCAAAACCCAATTATTAAATCATATACTTATACTCTCATCTTAAATCTAATTATATAAATAACTTGATTTCTATTATCCAACTCAAAATATATCAATTATTCTCCAACTACATAGTTAACGTTTCTTTTATATATCACTGTGGTAATATTTCAAAATGTTCATCTTTTGTTCGCATAAATTACTGTATTTAGATAAAATTGTAATTTTGGTAACTTATCACATAAATAAACTTAAAACCTCAACTAATACATTCCACCTTTGTTTCATCTTATTCATTCACTCATCAATATTCCGTACTAACTACAAAATTTAGTGTATTCCTTTAAATTGATCAAAATAAGACTTATCAACTAATAGAAAGATTTACGTACAAAATTTATTGTCATACATCTAATTTACAAGCCTATACTTAATTATTATCCTACAATACGTTTTACGTTACTATAATGTTCATTCTTCCGTTCCTACGTTTCTATAAATTTATTCCTTTATAATTTATTTAACGCAACACTTAATGTACACCTATTGCGATGTTTCAAATTTACTTGAATGAACAATTTCTTTACTCAAAATAGTTGTTGTAAACTCTTAATTCCACATTTATAAGTGTATTATTATTTTCACTCAAATATTATACATATATATAGAGTATTGGGTTTTTATTTAATCATATATATTAATTAATTAAATTCAATATTTAAGTCTGACTAAATTTATTCCCCAAATACACATTTACCTTTCTCAACCAATAAATATAACCAATCAAATTCTCATTTTATTGAACCTTGGTCAATTCCACACGTTAATTTTACTTAAAGTCTCAATTAATTAATTTACCTCGGTTTCATTACCTTATTACCTTATATGCATAATTGACATTGTTATATCTTCCATTACATCAATAATTTACCATTTCATCTTACCATTTATTTACGTATCCTTTTATTGCACTGATTGAAATAAATTCACTTATTAAATTCCCAATTCCACCCTTCTATTCAAACCAAGTATCATGCTATGATAATATTTTACGTTGGTTACACTGAAAAAAATCAACTTTTTATCGTTATCAATTAAACATACATTAATTGCACAAATTAAAGGAATTAATTGCCATTTATCCAATTAAATTTTTCATACATCAATCTATTTCATCTAAATCCTTACCTATGAATATTGCAACCTTTAATTCCATTAAATACCAATTAACCCAAATTATTTCATTTATTCTAAGTCATATTACTAAAATAATTCATCATAATAAACTTAAAAATCTATACGTTTATTGATTTATTTCTATTTGTCTTATGTTAAATTCTAAATTTAGTAAGACAACCTAAAGTACTCCATTCAATCGACAGTCCCTTTCAATTGTTAATACGTACTTAAATTTCTACAGTTGCCTTCCATCTTCACTTCCGTTACTATGATAAAAATTAGTAACGTTTATGTCATCAATCCATCATAATTACTTACCCTTAATTGAGTTTGATTTCCAATAAATTTGCTGACCCTTAATTAGACAATTTATAAAAGTTTGTCATCATACCTATAGTTCTACGCTTATGCTATGTCTTAAATTTCAATAAATTTATAAATTTTGAGATGTTCATTAGGGTTTACAAGTTTATTGACTTGCAATAACAGGGTTTCTTAATCTATTCAATTTATCATTCACAATCTTTTATTGCATTAAATTGGTTTAATATTCCCATATTAAATTTTATGTCCAGGTAAGAATTTTTCTTTCTTTCTCTACTTAATTCATTTGAATTTTATTCAAATGTCTTTAAATAGGTTTCTAAGTCACTTCTATATAATTTATTCTAGCCTTCATTTTAATATTTATCTACCACCTTTATTCTTTCAACTAAAATAAATTACAAAATCCTATTAAACAAACAATTTCAAATGGTCGAACTTTACGGGTCGTTACACTCTCCCCCACTCAAAACTTTTCGTCCCCGAAAAGGAAAAGGAAGGGAGAAGGAAGAATAAAACAGTATATCTAATTTCAAATATTAACTTATAACAATAATTTACTAAATTAATTTCCTTTAATGAAATACACTTGTTTTATAATCATTCTATTCTTTAATACTTGAATTATTAAAGTTGGAAAAATATCTTTAACAAAATTCTAAGTCCAAAATTTACGAAAAATTTTGGCAGAGTCTCCTTTGTACGGAGGGACTCTGGAGAAAATATAATATCCAAATATACAAATATATTACACATATATCCAAAATAAAATATCCCAACTCGGGAAAATATATAAAATAGCGCTTTAAACGTAATCCGGAAACGTACCTAATTGTCGGGCAATACGCTTATATTTCTATGAAACCAAAGCAGTAGCAGTGGCTTCCATCACCTGTATACACTTATAAAATCTAAAAGGTTAAATACTTGAAATACAGCGAAAAGTTTGGGTAGATTCAATCATTCATATCCAATCAAATACAACAACCATACATTTTTAACAAACAGCACATCACAAATAAACAATCATTCAATCAAACAAATCATTAGTTGTTCGGGTTCAAATTCTGAAATTGTACGAAATGAAGAATAGTTATCTAGTGCATCCTATACTCAACAGTCTTAGATGGAACAAAGATAGATTATTTGTTCATCCAACAACTCCAAAATTCCTTACCCAACAACCATACATCAACCAAACAATTCCAATCAACACCACAATAGCTTATTATATATTTATTTCATAATTCAGTGGTTTGATTTTCTTTCCTTCATTTATGGAGGAATTTCTTTTTTTTTTTTTCTTACAAGTTTTATTTTCCAATTATCACAAAATTCATTATACTTGTATTTCCTTTATTACTTAAGTTTATAGAATAAATTCTCATTAATAACAACAAAGATTTTGAATATCTTCATTTCCTTACTCTTCACTTGTAAGATTTCCCTTAAATTCTTAATCTGCTAACATTCATTCTTATAAGTGGAAGTTTTTATTTATTCATCAACTATTAATTGTAGTCATTTCAATTCTTCCTACTTTCCATTATATTGGAATAGGGGAGACTTAAGACATCTTAAACTAATAATCCTACAATCAATTCTTATTTAGAATTTCATTTTATTTGCTTTAAGTTCATCTCACCTATTAATAATTCTTAACTTATTTTCAGCAAAATTTCAATTATAACTTAAGTTTATACCATTGAATTCTTATTATAACAGTAATTTATTGAATACTTCATTTTTCCTAAATTCCTACTTGTAAAATATTCAATTCCAGTTTCTCATTTAACACTTCAACTTTATATTTGGGTAAGTTATTTATGTTAAGGAAATTGCAATTGAACTTATACAAGTTTAATCTCCATTCTTTTAATTAAATTTAATGTTTATTCATATTACCCTTTGTCTCATATGTATGCAAATTCCTCTTTATAGCTTTGCAGTTATTCTCTTATTTCAATTAGAGGTTTCAATTCATTTATTACTTAACTTTTATTTCACTAACAAATTTTAAACAATTAATTAACGGAAAAATTTAGAATTAAATACCGGGTTAAATTTCAATTTATTTCAAAATAATAGATAATTAATTTCTTGCAACTTTTATATCTCTAATTATATTTAGAACAATAAAAGAAAATTTTTAGAAAATTTCAAAATAAATCTGCAGTAGAATTTACTACAGTGGCCTTTCCCCTTCGAAACTCGAAAATGAAAGTCGATGATGTGGCCGTCATCACCGAATTTATTTTCCAGCGACAGAGAGGAAAGTACAGAATTTAATTCTTTTCCGAAATCTTCTTTAAAACAATTCTTCCAATTTATACGAAATATTTATATAAGAAAATACTTATAAACCGAACCATTATTTTTCATAAATTCTTTGAAAACATGTTTGGAAAATCCCGGACTTAAGTTCTAAAATTTCCAATTTGATTTATCATAATTTCAACTTAGCTTCAATTATTATAGATATATTTTTTTTCCTAACACCCAATCTATAGCAACCAAATATATATATATATATATCTTTTATAAAACTATTTTTTTATATATAGAAAATATAATAGGCAAAATTATTTCATTCACCTATATTAAAAACGGATATTATGTCGGTCTGTCCTATTAAGTGTTTAGAAATCCCTATTGATGGCATAGCGTCCCATGCATCAACCAGAATTTATAAATACAAAGCGGAACAGATTAACACAATATAAAAATCTTTTCATTAATACTAACAAATACGCTCTCTCATATATATACACTCAGCGACTCCCATAGGATATTTCTACCCTATTAACAAAGAGTCAAACCCCACAAAGCCAAGGTTTATCGCTAAACCAAAGCTCTGATACCAACTGTAACATCCCGCCTTTTCGCACACTTTAAACCGACACACATGCCGATTTAAACCATACGGAAGGGCGGATTTGTTATGGGGTAAATAAGAAAAACAGAGAAGAAATAAAACAAAATAGAATCTCACAGCGGAAGGATAAAATATAATAACAAATATACAGTTCATAAACAGTTTACAAAAGCTTGATTCTTCTTTTACAATAAATATCAGAGTTACACATACCAATACAAGCAATGCAGCGGAATAGAAAGAGTGTGGTGTAATACTATATATAAAATAATACTGATTCTTCGTCTTCGTCCTCCAAAGCTAAAATCTGCTATCCTGAAATGCTCGGACTGACCCGAGCGAATTTGAAAAGACAAAAACACTCGAGTCGGACTAGAAAATCTTATGTGAGTTAAATAAACAGAAATAAATATGAGTACAGTAACTCAAGAGATGCTCGGGATTTACATCTCCTAAGGATCCGTTAAACTATTTACTATGTAGTATATTGCGCTATTATAATAGTGTCTAATTGTAAAATAAACTTACTTTTAAATAGCGTTAAGGCTTTACATTTTCCACCTTAACACGTAAAATGCCAATAGTCTATACAGTACCGTAATACCTCCTGATCGGGAGGCTACCAGAGGATACTCCGTAGGTACGACACAAATAGAAACTCGTAGTAAAGGCTCGGTATGGTAGGTGACACGGCACAACTAGGCAATGCCAGGGTAGATATACCAATTGCTATCCAGGCTGGTGGAAACGCGTAGCCGCAGTTACCGCCCACCTCGGACTAACTCTCCAAAAATCAAAATATAGAAGTGGCCACTGAATCAATCCAAGTCAAAGTATAATATCGAAGAGGAGCGTCCGATCAGAGGAATGACCTCATTGGCCTGAGAATCGCTCCTGTTTTAGCCACCTTATGCCAACTCACGGGAGTCGGGTCCACGTATTTACCTTACAGGAAACGTCGCCACCACCTACTTCATTCTGGAATCTCCACCGCGTACACGGTTAGTCAAAGTGGTTTTCGGTATCGACAGAGAGTATGTCCATATCCGATCCCGGTCTCTTTGCCAACCCATCGTTATTATAACACCGCGGTTATTTAAAAATAGTTTATACTTTAAAACCAGAACATAATCCCTTTCAAAACCATAATATTACGATATCAATTTTTCTTTAAAAACACAAATAATTTATCTTCATACTATTTTATAAAAGCCCAAATCAATGATATCGTTTCCCAAATAAAATTTTCCTTTCCAAAGATTATGTCACTTTTTATTATTTAATATCCCATGTAACCAATGTTTTGTTTGTAACTTTCAACATAATTCTTCGAAAATCCATAGTATTTTAAAACCATTATTTTCAAAACTAAATGGTTTGGATATTCAACGGTATGCGAATTAAAAAGGTTTAACTTTACTGTTGCTTTATAAAGAAATAAATTACATGGCTTTCCAAATATTTCTTCTTTTAAAGTTAAACCAAAATCCAAAATATTACTTCAAGTCCCAAAACCATTTCAATTTTATATATATTTATATCCATTTTGAGCATTAATATTTCAACTAAAGTTGGATTTTTATCCTTTCAAAATCAATATTCTATTAATTAATCTTGACCATTCACATAAAATCCATAATTAATAAGACTTCAATTTCTAGTAAAATATATATATATATTTCCAAATTCAATTTTTACTAGAATATTCATTTCAAAATATTTTGGGAAAAATCCAATTATAAATATCATATCTTTAAAATTTCCAACTTAATATTTAAACATAGGATATAAATCATCAAACTCCATTTTCTTAATTTTCTTCCATTTTTAATAAAGAAATTTATTCACCTTTTAATTTCAAATTTTCAACTTCATATGCATATAAATATGGAAGAAAACATTTATTCAGTATAAAATTTAAGATTTTTATAAACCGTATTCCATCCAAACCATAGAAATCACATTAAAAATAGTTATATATAGACCACGGTGCCTGTATATAGTTTTCTATCCTATGGTCAAGTGATACGGATATTTATCATTTCAATCCGCAATTTAAAAAAAAATAAAACTGCGGTTGTATATCATTTCAAACCGCAATCCCGAATGAAATGTAAATGCATACTAACTTGCAGTTTAATGATATCCAAATAAAACATTCATTCAACAACACATCCATCATCCAATCACAACATCGATCAATATCAATCAATAACAATTATATATATGATCATATATAACATGTGATAACTGGCAGTTTATTCAAATTAAATTTTATCAACTATTAATCTAACAATTTATATTCAGTGATAATTGACATAACTGTTAACTAGCAGTTCATATGCAAACAATAATTTCTAACAGCCAATTAACACGCAATAAATCAATTAAATTAACAGTTACATTCAAAAAAAATGCAATTCAACAGATATGAATGAAATAACATGCCAAAAGCTCATAAATAAATTTCTATTCATTTCTAAAATTTATTTAACAAACATAAAAGATTCTAGTAGTTGTGAGTGGGTTAAAACACTCACCTTTTGAATTTAAATCGAATTTAAACCCGATTTAAACCCAAAAATTCGCCCGTCTCAGAATTCGTCCAAACCAGCGTCATCGAGTCCGGAATTAAATTACGATCCTAACAAAAAAAATCGCGTGTGAATCCGACTTCGTATGAGAAAGTTATGGCGAAAAATGGTGATTGAAATCAAAATTAAAAATAAACAAAACGACACATATTCACCCATAAGCCACGTCATCATCTTCCCAGAGCAAAACCGTGCGTACGCATCCAAGCTCCTGTAGCCGCCACTCATACATAAGGTTTCGAAACCTTAATCGAAGATCTACGACGATCTAACCATTGAACTGCCAAACAAATTACATAGATGTACTCCCCTCCGTTCCCTCGTCAAAACCCAGAAAGCAAATCTCGATCCGACGAAGTTTTGTGCGACGATGATGAACGGTTTTGGGGCTGTTTGAATTTATTCTGGATGAACGACAGCTCCAATTGAAAAACGAATTTCACCAGTAATTTACGCGTATCGAATACTTCAACATATATTTTTTCTGGAATTTTCTGAAATTTTTGAGTTTTGACTTTTGATTTTGAACTGTGGATAGATCTGAATTGGATCCGAGATGTACACATTTGGGGAAGAGAAAAGAGTGAAGAAATGAACGTACAGCAAATGAAAAAGAAAGGAGCTAGGGTTTATAGCTGTATACTTATAGATAGGCTAGAGGTAGGGTAGCTAGACTGGATACGCGAACGTGCGTGACAAACCATGGTCCAAAAAGCCCGCTATGCCTCCGGAGTCGAATTTGTTAAAACTATATATCCAAATAGGTGTTTTAAAATATTCTGAACGCGATGGAAAAAGTTTCGCGACCAAATTCGATCGTATGAAGAAGTTATGCTAAAAAACAAAAATTTCACATTGATTTCAAAATGCGTAAATTTCAAGGCGTTTCGAGTCCGTACGATCAAACGACAAGTCCGATCGCAACGAAACTTGAAACATTATTATAATACACCATTACGGATCCGATGAAACTGGTTTCGTCGAAATCCGAGTCCGTGACAAAAATGGCTATTTTTAATATTTATTAAATAAATTAAAATAAATCATAAAATCCAAATTTTCTTTCAACTTTAAATATTGGCCAAATTTCATTACTTATATAATCCAATCAATTCCAAATAATTTAGCAAGCTTGGATGTGAATTAAAATTTATAAGTATATAAATTTCGCAGTGTTAACCTCTGCGTTTTCTTATTATTTGGGAATTATAAATTTTATTCGCAAAACCCAATTATTAAATCATATACTTATACTCTCATCTTAAATCTAATTATATAAATAACTTGATTTCTATTATCCAACTCAAAATATATCAATTATTCTCCAACTACATAGTTAACGTTTCTTTTATATATCACTGTGGTAATATTTCAAAATGTTCATCTTTTGTTCGCATAAATTACTGTATTTAGATAAAATTGTAATTTTGGTAACTTATCGCATAAATAAACTTAAAACCTCAACTAATACATTCCACCTTTGTTTCATCTTATTCATTCACTCATCAATATTCCGTACTAACTACAAAATTTAGTGTATTCCTTTAAATTGATCAAAATAAGACTTATCAACTAATAGAAAGATTTACGTACAAAATTTATTGTCATACATCTAATTTACAAGCCTATACTTAATTATTATCCTACAATACGTTTTACGTTACTATAATGTTCATTCTTCCGTTCCTACGTTTCTATAAATTTATTCCTTTATAATTTATTTAACGCAACACTTAATCTACACCTATTGCGATGTTTCAAATTTACTTGAATGAACAATTTCTTTACTCAAAATAGTTGTTGTAAACTCTTAATTCCACATTTATAAGTGTATTATTATTTTCACTCAAATATTATACATATATATAGAGTATTGGGTTTTTATTTAATCATATATATTAATTAATTAAATTCAATATTTAAGTCTGACTAAATTTATTCCCCAAATACACATTTACCTTTCTCAACCAATAAATATAACCAATCAAATTCTCATTTTATTGAACCTTGGTCAATTCCACACGTTAATTTTACTTAAAGTCTCAATTAATTAATTTACCTCGGTTTCATTACCTTATTACCTTATATGCATAATTGACATTGTTATATCTTCCATTACATCAATAATTTACCATTTCATCTTACCATTTATTTACGTATCCTTTTATTGCACTGATTGAAATAAATTCACTTATTAAATTCCCAATTCCACCCTTCTATTCAAACCAAGTATCATGCTATGATAATATTTTACGTTGGTTACACTGAAAAAAATCAACTTTTTATCGTTATCAATTAAACATACATTAATTGCACAAATTAAAGGAATTAATTGCCATTTATCCAATTAAATTTTTCATACATCAATCTATTTCATCTAAATCCTTACCTATGAATATTGCAACCTTTAATTCCATTAAATACCAATTAACCCAAATTATTTCATTTATTCTAAGTCATATTACTAAAATAATTCATCATAATAAACTTAAAAATCTATACGTTTATTGATTTATTTCTATTTGTCTTATGTTAAATTCTAAATTTAGTAAGACAACCTAAAGTACTCCATTCAATCGACAGTCCCTTTCAATTGTTAATACGTACTTAAATTTCTACAGTTGCCTTCCATCTTCACTTCCGTTACTATGATAAAAATTAGTAACGTTTATGCCATCAATCCATCATAATTACTTACCCTTAATTGAGTTTGATTTCCAGTAAATTTGCTGACCCTTAATTAGACAATTTATAAAAGTTTGTCATCATACCTATAGTTCTACGCTTATGCTATGTCTTAAATTTCAATAAATTTATAAATTTTGAGATGTTCATTAGGGTTTACAAATTTATTGACTTGCAATAACAGGGTTTCTTAATCTATTCAATTTATCATTCACAATCTTTTATTGCATTAAATTGGTTTAATATTCCCATATTAAATTTTATGTCCAGGTAAGAATTTTTCTTTCTTTCTCTACTTAATTCATTTGAATTTTATTCAAATGTCTTTAAATAGGTTTCTAAGTCACTTCTATATAATTTATTCTAGCCTTCATTTTAATATTTATCTACCACCTTTATTCTTTCAACTAAAATAAATTACAAAATCCTATTAAACAAACAATTTCAAATGGTCGAACTTTACGGGTCGTTACACTCTCCCCCACTCAAAACTTTTCGTCCCCGAAAAGGAAAAGGAAGGGAGAAGGAAGAATAAAACAGTATATCTAATTTCAAATATTAACTTATAACAATAATTTACTAAATTAATTTCCTTTAATGAAATACACTTGTTTTATAATCATTCTATTCTTTAATACTTGAATTATTAAAGTTGGAAAAATATCTTTAACAAAATTCTAAGTCCAAAATTTACGAAAAATTTTGGCAGAGTCTCCTTTGTACGGAGGGACTCTGGAGAAAATATAATATCCAAATATACAAATATATTACACATATATCCAAAATAAAATATCCCAACTCGGGAAAATATATAAAATAGCGCTTTAAACGTAATCCGGAAACGTACCTAATTGTCGGGCAATACGCTTATATTTCTATGAAACCAAAGCAGTAGCAGTGGCTTCCATCACCTGTATACACTTATAAAATCTAAAAGGTTAAATACTTGAAATACAGCGAAAAGTTTGGGTAGATTCAATCATTCATATCCAATCAAATACAACAACCATACATTTTTAACAAACAGCACATCACAAATAAACAATCATTCAATCAAACAAATCATTAGTTGTTCGGGTTCAAATTCTGAAATTGTACGAAATGAAGAATAATTATCTAGTGCATCCTATACTCAACAGTCTTAGATGGAACAAAGATAGATTATTTGTTCATCCAACAACTCCAAAATTCCTTACCCAACAACCATACATCAACCAAACAATTCCAATCAACACCACAATAGCTTATTATATATTTATTTCATAATTCAGTGGTTTGATTTTCTTTCCTTCATTTATGGAGGAATTTCTTTTTTTTTTTCTTACAAGTTTTATTTTCCAATTATCACAAAATTCATTATACTTGTATTTCCTTTATTACTTAAGTTTATAGAATAAATTCTCATTAATAACAACAAAGATTTTGAATATCTTCATTTCCTTACTCTTCACTTGTAAGATTTCCCTTAAATTCTTAATCTGCTAACATTCATTCTTATAAGTGGAAGTTTTTATTTATTCATCAACTATTAATTGTAGTCATTTCAATTCTTCCTACTTTCCATTATATTGGAATAGGGGAGACTTAAGACATCTTAAACTAATAATCCTACAATCAATTCTTATTTAGAATTTCATTTTATTTGCTTTAAGTTCATCTCACCTATTAATAATTCTTAACTTATTTTCAGCAAAATTTCAATTATAACTTAAGTTTATACCATTGAATTCTTATTATAACAGTAATTTATTGAATACTTCATTTTTCCTAAATTCCTACTTGTAAAATATTCAATTCCAGTTTCTCATTTAACACTTCAACTTTATATTTGGGTAAGTTATTTATGTTAAGGAAATTGCAATTGAACTTATACAAGTTTAATCTCCATTCTTTTAATTAAATTTAATGTTTATTCATATTACCCTTTGTCTCATATGTATGCAAATTCCTCTTTATAGCTTTGCAGTTATTCTCTTATTTCAATTAGAGGTTTCAATTCATTTATTACTTAACTTTTATTTCACTAACAAATTTTAAACAATTAATTAACGGAAAAATTTAGAATTAAATACCGGGTTAAATTTCAATTTATTTCAAAATAATAGATAATTAATTTCTTGCAACTTTTATATCTCTAATTATATTTAGAACAATAAAAGAAAATTTTTAGAAAATTTCAAAATAAATCTGCAGTAGAATTTACTACAGTGGCCTTTCCCCTTCGAAACTCGAAAATGAAAGTCGATGATGCGGCCGTCATCACCGAATTTATTTTCCAGCGACAGAGAGGAAAGTACAGAATTTAATTCTTTTCCGAAATCTTCTTTAAAACAATTCTTCCAATTTATACGAAATATTTATATAAGAAAATACTTATAAACCGAACCATTATTTTTCATAAATTCTTTGAAAACATGTTTGGAAAATCCCGGACTTAAGTTCTAAAATTTCCAATTTGATTTATCATAATTTCAACTTAGCTTCAATTATTATAGATATATTTTTTTTTCCTAACACCCAATCTATAGCAACCAAATATATATATATATATCTTTTATAAAACTATTTTTTTATATATAGAAAATATAATAGGCAAAATTATTTCATTCACCTATATTAAAAACGGATATTATGTCGGTCTGTCCTATTAAGTGTTTAGAAATCCCTATTGATGGCATAGCGTCCCATGCATCAACCAGAATTTATAAATACAAAGCGGAACAGATTAACACAATATAAAAATCTTTTCATTAATACTAACAAATACGCTCTCTCATATATATACACTCAGCGACTCCCATAGGATATTTCTACCCTATTAACAAAGAGTCAAACCCCACAAAGCCAAGGTTTATCGCTAAACCAAAGCTCTGATACCAACTGTAACATCCCGCCTTTTCGCACACTTTAAACCGACACACATGCCGATTTAAACCATACGGAAGGGCGGATTTGTTATGGGGTAAATAAGAAAAACAGAGAAGAAATAAAACAAAATAGAATCTCACAGCGGAAGGATAAAATATAATAACAAATATACAGTTCATAAACAGTTTACAAAAGCTTGATTCTTCTTTTACAATAAATATCAGAGTTACACATACCAATACAAGCAATGCAGCGGAATAGAAAGAGTGTGGTGTAATACTATATATAAAATAATACTGATTCTTCGTCTTCGTCCTCCAAAGCTAAAATCTGCTATCCTGAAATGCTCGGACTGACCCGAGCGAATTTGAAAAGACAAAAACACTCGAGTCAGACTAGAAAATCTTATGTGAGTTAAATAAACAGAAATAAATATGAGTACAGTAACTCAAGAGATGCTCGGGATTTACATCTCCTAAGGATCCGTTAAACTTTTTACTATGTAGTATATTGCGCTATTATAATAGTGTCTAATTGTAAAATAAACTTACTTTTAAATAGCGTTAAGGCTTTACATTTTCCACCTTAACACTTAAAATGCCAATAGTCTATACAGTACCGTAATACCTCCTGATCGGGAGGCTACCAGAGGATACTCCATAGGTACGACACAAATAGAAACTCGTAGTAAAGGCTCGGTATGGTAGGTGACACGGCACAACTAGGCAATGCCAGGGTAGATATACCAATTGCTATCCAGGCTGGTGGAAACGCGTAGCCGCAGTTACCGCCCACCTCGGACTAACTCTCCAAAAATCAAAATATAGAAGTGGCCACTGAATCAATCCAAGTCAAAGTATAATATCGAAGAGGAGCGTCCGATCAGAGGAATGACCTCATTGGCCTGAGAATCGCTCCTGTTTTAGCCACCTTATGCCAACTCACGGGAGTCGGGTCCACGTATTTACCTTACAGGAAACGTCGCCACCACCTACTTCATTCTGGAATCTCCACCGCGTACACGGTTAGTCAAAGTGGTTTTCGGTATCGACAGAGAGTATGTCCATATCCGATCCCGGTCTCTTTGCCAACCCATCGTTATTATAACACCGCGGTTATTTAAAAATAGTTTATACTTTAAAACCAGAACATAATCCCTTTCAAAACCATAATATTACGATATCAATTTTTCTTTAAAAACACAAATAATTTATCTTCATACTATTTTATAAAAGCCCAAATCAATGATATCGTTTCCCAAATAAAATTTTCCTTTCCAAAGATTATGTCACTTTTTATTATTTAATATCCCATGTAACCAATGTTTTGTTTGTAACTTTCAACATAATTCTTCGAAAATCCATAGTATTTTAAAACCATTATTTTCAAAACTAAATGGTTTGGATATTCAACGGTATGCGAATTAAAAAGGTTTAACTTTACTGTTGCTTTATAAAGAAATAAATTACATGGCTTTCCAAATATTTCTTCTTTTAAAGTTAAACCAAAATCCAAAATATTACTTCAAGTCCCAAAACCATTTCAATTTTATATATATTTATATCCATTTTGAGCATTAATATTTCAACTAAAGTTGGATTTTTATCCTTTCAAAATCAATATTCTATTAATTAATCTTGACCATTCACATAAAATCCATAATTAATAAGACTTCAATTTCTAGTAAAATATATATATATATATTTCCAAATTCAATTTTTACTAGAATATTCATTTCAAAATATTTTGGGAAAAATCCAATTATAAATATCATATCTTTAAAATTTCCAACTTAATATTTAAACATAGGATATAAATCATCAAACTCCATTTTCTTAATTTTCTTCCATTTTTAATAAAGAAATTTATTCACCTTTTAATTTCAAAATTTCAACTTCATATGCATATAAATATGGAAGAAAACATTTATTCAGTATAAAATTTAAGATTTTTATAAACCGTATTCCATCCAAACCATAGAAATCACATTAAAAATAGTTATATATAGACCACGGTGCCTGTATATAGTTTTCTATCCTATGGTCAAGTGATACGGATATTTATCATTTCAATCCGCAATTTAAAAAAAAATAAAACTGCGGTTGTATATCATTTCAAACCGCAATCCCGAATGAAATGTAAATGCATACTAACTTGCAGTTTAATGATATCCAAATAAAACATTCATTCAACAACACATCCATCATCCAATCACAACATCGATCAATATCAATCAATAACAATTATATATATGATCATATATAACATGTGATAACTGGCAGTTTATTCAAATTAAATTTTATCAACTATTAATCTAACAATTTATATTCAGTGATAATTGACATAACTGTTAACTAGCAGTTCATATGCAAACAATAATTTCTAACAGCCAATTAACACGCAATAAATCAATTAAATTAACAGTTACATTCAAAAAAAATGCAATTCAACAGATATGAATGAAATAACATGCCAAAAGCTCATAAATAAATTTCTATTCATTTCTAAAATTTATTTAACAAACATAAAAGATTCTAGTAGTTGTGAGTGGGTTAAAACACTCACCTTTTGAATTTAAATCGAATTTAAACCCGATTTAAACCCAAAAATTCGCCCGTCTCAGAATTCGTCCAAACCAGCGTCATCGAGTCCGGAATTAAATTACGATCCTAACAAAAAAAATCGCGTGTGAATCCGACTTCGTATGAGAAAGTTATGGCGAAAAATGGTGATTGAAATCAAAATTAAAAATAAACAAAACGACACATATTCACCCATAAGCCACGTCATCATCTTCCCAGAGCAAAACCGTGCGTACGCATCCAAGCTCCTGTAGCCGCCACTCATACATAAGGTTTCGAAACCTTAATCGAAGATCTACGACGATCTAACCATTGAACTGCCAAACAAATTACATAGATGTACTCCCCTCCGTTCCCTCGTCAAAACCCAGAAAGCAAATCTCGATCCGACGAAGTTTTGTGCGACGATGATGAACGGTTTTGGGGCTGTTTGAATTTATTCTGGATGAACGACAGCTCCAATTGAAAAACGAATTTCACCAGTAATTTACGCGTATCGAATACTTCAACATATATTTTTTCTGGAATTTTCTGAAAATTTTGAGTTTTGACTTTTGATTTTGAACTGTGGATAGATCTGAATTGGATCTGAGATGTATACATTTGGGGAAGAGAAAAGAGTGAAGAAATGAACGTACAGCAAATGAAAAAGAAAGGAGCTAGGGTTTATAGCTGTATACTTATAGATAGGCTAGAGGTAGGGTAGCTAGACTGGATACGCGAACGTGCGTGACAAACCATGGTCCAAAAAGCCCGCTATGCCTCCGGAGTCGAATTTGTTAAAACTATATATCCAAATAGGTGTTTTAAAATATTCTGAACGCGATGGAAAAAGTTTCGCGACCAAATTCGATCGTATGAAGAAGTTATGCTAAAAAACAAAAATTTCACATTGATTTCAAAATGCGTAAATTTCAAGGCGTTTCGAGTCCGTACGATCAAACGACAAGTCCGATCGCAACGAAACTTGAAACATTATTATAATTCACCGTTACGGATCCGATGAAACTGGTTTCGTCGAAATCCGAGTCCGTGACAAAAATGGCTATTTTTAATATTTATTAAATAAATTAAAATAAATCATAAAATCCAAATTTTCTTTCAACTTTAAATATTGGCCAAATTTCATTACTTATATAATCCAATCAATTCCAAATAATTTAGCAAGCTTGGATGTGAATTAAAATTTATAAGTATATAAATTTCGCAGTGTTAACCTCTGCGTTTTCTTATTATTTGGGAATTATAAATTTTATTCGCAAAACCCAATTATTAAATCATATACTTATACTCTCATCTTAAATCTAATTATATAAATAACTTGATTTCTATTATCCAACTCAAAATATATCAATTATTCTCCAACTACATAGTTAACGTTTCTTTTATATATCACTGTGGTAATATTTCAAAATGTTCATCTTTTGTTCGCATAAATTACTGTATTTAGATAAAATTGTAATTTTGGTAACTTATCACATAAATAAACTTAAAACCTCAACTAATACATTCCACCTTTGTTTCATCTTATTCATTCACTCATCAATATTCCGTACTAACTACAAAATTTAGTGTATTCCTTTAAATTGATCAAAATGAGACTTATCAACTAATAGAAAGATTTACGTACAAAATTTATTGTCATACATCTAATTTACAAGGCTATACTTAATTATTATCCTACAATACGTTTTACGTTACTATAATGTTCATTCTTCCGTTCCTACGTTTCTATAAATTTATTCCTTTATAATTTATTTAACGCAACACTTAATCTACACCTATTGCGATGTTTCAAATTTACTTGAATGAACAATTTCTTTACTCAAAATAGTTGTTGTAAACTCTTAATTCCACATTTATAAGTGTATTATTATTTTCACTCAAATATTATACATATATATAGAGTATTGGGTTTTTATTTAATCATATATATTAATTAATTAAATTCAATATTTAAGTCTGACTAAATTTATTCCCCAAATACACATTTACCTTTCTCAACCAATAAATATAACCAATCAAATTCTCATTTTATTGAACCTTGGTCAATTCCACACGTTAATTTTACTTAAAGTCTCAATTAATTAATTTACCTCGGTTTCATTACCTTATTACCTTATATGCATAATTGACATTGTTATATCTTCCATTACATCAATAATTTACCATTTCATCTTACCATTTATTTACGTATCCTTTTATTGCACTGATTGAAATAAATTCACTTATTAAATTCCCAATTCCACCCTTCTATTCAAACCAAGTATCATGCTATGATAATATTTTACGTTGGTTACACTGAAAAAAATCAACTTTTTATCGTTATCAATTAAACATACATTAATTGCACAAATTAAAGGAATTAATTGCCATTTATCCAATTAAATTTTTCATACATCAATCTATTTCATCTAAATCCTTACCTATGAATATTGCAACCTTTAATTCCATTAAATACCAATTAACCCAAATTATTTCATTTATTCTAAGTCATATTACTAAAATAATTCATCATAATAAACTTAAAAATCTATACGTTTATTGATTTATTTCTATTTGTCTTATGTTAAATTCTAAATTTAGTAAGACAACCTAAAGTACTCCATTCAATCGACAGTCCCTTTCAATTGTTAATACGTACTTAAATTTCTACAGTTGCCTTCCATCTTCACTTCCGTTACTATGATAAAAATTAGTAACGTTTATGCCATCAATCCATCATAATTACTTACCCTTAATTGAGTTTGATTTCCAATAAATTTGCTGACCCTTAATTAGACAATTTATAAAAGTTTGTCATCATACCTATAGTTCTACGCTTATGCTATGTCTTAAATTTCAATAAATTTATAAATTTTGAGATGTTCATTAGGGTTTACAAATTTATTGACTTGCAATAACAGGGTTTCTTAATCTATTCAATTTATCATTCACAATCTTTTATTGCATTAAATTGGTTTAATATTCTCATATTAAATTTTATGTCCAGGTAAGAATTTTTCTTTCTTTCTCTACTTAATTCATTTGAATTTTATTCAAATGTCTTTAAATAGGTTTCTAAGTCACTTCTATATAATTTATTCTAGCCTTCATTTTAATATTTATCTACCACCTTTATTCTTTCAACTAAAATAAATTACAAAATCCTATTAAACAAACAATTTCAAATGGTCGAACTTTACGGGTCGTTACAAATTAAAT
This sequence comes from Allium cepa, assembly GCA_030765085.1. Lineage (NCBI taxonomy): Eukaryota > Viridiplantae > Streptophyta > Magnoliopsida > Asparagales > Amaryllidaceae > Allium > Allium cepa. The sequence continues at coordinate 837,362,190 of CM060941.1, forward strand.
TTCTAAAATATATAAAATTTTAGAAAAACATATTTTAACTACGGGCCTGTATATAATTTTCTACGCTAGGTAAAGTGATACAGGTAATATATCATTTCAACCCGTAATTTACAAAGAAAATCCGAGTTTTATCATTTCAAACCCGCAATCCCAAGTCAAATGAAAAATTTAAAACCATTCAGGCCTATCATTTCAGCCATAACATTTTTTTTCTAACATGGAACTTGCAGTGTGATCATATGCAGAAATAATATAAACAAGGTCAATATCACAATATACAGTCATATATCAGATGTCAGGTGAAAATTAACAGTTTTAACATGGTAATAATATGGTAATAACATGGCATAGCATATCATATTATCATCATTAACTTGCATAAACATTTTTTATTACTAAACACTTGTCATCAATTCACTTTTCATAAGTATAAATGTCAGAGTGAGAAAGACTCACTTTTTCAAGCTGAAGACCAAAACAACAAACACAAGAGCGGTTCCAAAAGTATGACAAGCACGATACAGCACGACTTTTGATTTGAATGAATGGAGAGCCTTGATATTTGTCTTGTAAACAATAACCAAAACAAGACAATACACACATAAATATTCAACGCAAAACAATGTTGAAACAATGAAAATACGAAGCAACAAAGGAATAGATTACTTGACCTTGCTTTAACCATTCAAATGCTTGGCCTAGGAGGTTCTTGGGTTCAGCCATGATGATGATATAGCTCAGGTTTGGCACCATAACTCACGGCTAGAAGGAGTATGGAGTGGTAGGGTTATAACATGAAGCATACAATTGATCAAGGCAACATATATGAAATTTTTGAGCACAACAAGGCTCGGCCTTGGGTCAAGTGGGGCTTGGCCATACTTGTACAGGTTTGGACAGTAGATGGAGGGGTGTGGGGAGGTCTGGAAAAGGTGGTGGTAGCGGCCTATGGTCTTGGCCAAGGTGGTGGATGAAGATATGAAGTGATAAGGTGGCTATCATAAATGTTTCAAGGTTTTATGCATTGTTTTTGTGGAGTTTTGGTTCATGGAGTCTTGGCCATGTCAATTTCAGATCTGGACAGAGGCTAATATGAAGTGTATTGGTGGTAGCAAGGTGGTGGTCGTGGCTAGAGGTGGTGGCCACTGTGAAGTATGAAGGTGGTGAAGTAATAGTGGTGGCTAGGGCATTGTTTTGGACATTATTTGCAATTTTGTGGAGTTTTGTCACCAAGGGAGGTGTGGCCATGGATGGATCTGAAATGATGGCTGGAGATGATGCCAAGGAAGAGTGGTAGGGGATGGTGGAGAGTATGGTGGTGATGGTGGGTGGTAGAGGCCAATCCAGAAAGCATAGAAAACAAGGCAAAATACATAGAAAATGAGAAGAAAAAGGTAGAAAAAGATGTAGCCATTACCAGATTTTTTTTCTCAAGATGGAGGCCATGATTTTTAGGGTTTTGGAGCTTGAAAATTCGTGAATAATATGAGGGAGTCGGCTGCAAAGGATGAGGAAAGGAATGGCTAAGATAAATTGATGTATTAATTGCAAAAAGAAACGGATAAAACGCCTTTACGTTTCAGGCTTTTAAGATCTCTTAACTTTCTAAACCTTTTGCATTTCCTTTTCTTTTTAATTTTATAAAAACAAAATAAACTCAGAAATTTTATTTAAAACCGAAACTAAGTAAGAATAAAATAAAATAAATAATTTATTTTAAGTAAAATAGAAAAAGGAAATAAGAAATTGCTTAAAAATAGCAACCCTGACATAAAAATTACAAGAAGATCTCCAATGACTTTGGAAATTTTATTACTTCATAAAAAAATATTAAAACACAAAATTTGAATTAAAAATGGTTTTAAAACATTTTCAAGGTAAAATAATAATTTAATTTTTATTAAATAAAGAAAAATGCAGTAAATACCAACTAGGTTTATAAATTGAAATAAATTCAAATAAACTTTAGAAAAATTATATTATCATTTTAAAAATACTTAAAAGTCAAAATATACATAATATAACATATTATCACATATTAAAATAAAATATAACAAAGAAGAAGTAATTTATACAATTTAAAATAGTCATTGTTAAATAACCCTATATACGCACAATATTGTAAAGGGTATAACTTTCACAATTTACATCCAAACTCAACGAAATGAAAAGTGGTGTTCTTATAATTTTATGTACTTTCATAATTAAAGAAAAAAAATTAAATTTTTAAACTTTTAAAATTTTAAGTTGAAAGTCACAGTTTGACTATTTTGACCAAAATCAGCATTTCAGGCAAATATTCAACATACACAAGTTTGGAATTATAACTCATAAAAATCAAGATTATATTTAAATAATAAATTTAATCATTTCAAATAAGTAAAATAAGTTTTTAAATCAAAATCTTACATTAAAAATAATTAAAATATACAATAAAATAATTACAAGATACAGGGTTGTTACACTCTCCCCCACTCAAAACTTTTCGTCCCCGAAAAGGAATGAGGTATGGAAGGGGACAGAAAAGATAGAGTGAAATAGGATTAAGATAAGATGACAAGAAGATTGAAGTTATACCTGATAACTGTTGTTATAGGTAAGTTTAACAAGGTGGAGGTGATCTTTCCAAGATCCTCCAGAATCAAGAACACAAGCACGAAAAAGGTGGATTCAAAATGATTACCAATGGTCTATCAAAGATTATAGAAAGATTTCTAAACAGAAATATTATAGAAAGATGCCTATACCGGTCTATAGCAAGATAAGGATGATAAGGACAACCAAAAGATAGTTTGAAAAACAAAATAAGAAAATGAATTTGAAAGCATGGAGATTTCAACTTAAACAGAGAATAAATCTTTACACAAGTTAAATAAATCTTAACTATCTCAAATTTCATTATCTTATTATCCAATCATCTAAAATTAACCATTTTTTAAAACCATGGGTTTGAAAAATAATCATTTATTACACTCACAATGTATTTAATAAATTTAATTCTTCTTTATTCCTAATTAAACTTAAATTTATTCCTCTCAATATATTCATCACTGATGTTAAATATACTTACACTTATTATAACTGCTTTATTTTATTCTTAGTTCTTCTAACATTGTTTTATTGTAAGTTATTCAATTACCCTTTATTATTCTTTAACTCTGTTAATCGTTTTATAACTTAAAATATAAGTCTATAGCATTTATTATAGCCACTCAAATTTTATTTATACATCTTTTTTATATTGTATATTATCCAATTACATTTATAACTTCTGAAATTTTGGTAAGTTATATTTGAATGCAATTGTATTATACAAATAAACCTTCCAATTAAATTATTTCATGCTTGATATTCATCCAACATTTTGATAGATTGATTTTTTTTTTTTTGGAATTATTCTTTAAAATAAAATTTAAGAATTAAATTTCCGATTTCTTCAAACCATTTAGAGATAAGTAATAATATATGTCAAATCAAATTTCAATCATATCTATATATATATATATATATATATATTATAAATCAAGTCATATTTTAGAAATTCAAATCAATTTAATTTCCCAAAACAAAGCTGTAGCAAGACTACAGAACAGTCTCCTAACTTCGAAACTCGAAAATGAACGTCGATGATGTCGCGATCATCACCGAAGTTATTTTCCAGCGACAAAGAGAAAAGCACTAATTTTAAACCTTTAAAAATTCTTTGAAAACAAATTCTATTCAAAATACTTTAAATAATATAACCTTTTAAAACTTTAAACCAAAGTTCGAAATAATCGGGATTTAAATCCTCAAATTCTTGTTTTAAATTCATTTCATTAAGTTCCATAAATTTACTTATATATCAAAATTTATTTCATTAACCAAATTTTTTTTTAAATATATTGTGTCCGTTTGTTCTGTCAAAGTGTTTTGGAAATCTTATCGATAGCGCTGATCAGACGTATCGATCAGAAACCAACTCAACATCGACAACTCAAACAACACAATATATAAAACATTTTAATTTTAAATACTAGTTTACAAATACACTATACATGAATAGATTTTCAAAGAAGGGTAGAGATTCAAATTTTTGATTAACACAAATCAAAGGAGATTATGATTTAAAAATAAGTTGGAAACAAGGATGACATGATTAAATAACAGAATAGGAAGATGGATAAGCTTATATAAATCACGGGCAACCGTGACTTAAAGAATAAGATCAATGTTGATTTTTCTAGGGTAAATCTACATTCGATCTCAAGAGTTAGAGTTTGAAATAACAAAAGATATTAGCATCTAAACCAAGGATAGATAAGAATCTCTGATGAATCGATGCTAACTGCAAAGGAGTTTTCCCCCTTTTCAATTAAATTTGAAATTGGCGTGATCGCCGACTCACTAGAAAGATCATTCGAAGCGGAGTTATGGAATGCTCCAGAGCCAAAAGAAGATGAATAGTGAGGGATACGAATGGATTTTGGAACTGCAGGGAACGTTCCAAAATTCAAAGGAATCGAGTCAAAAGAAAAAGATTCAACTCGAATGAAAGTGACTCTGTAATTACATCTACTCCATATGCTGAGTTTTGCCTAGAGCTACCAAAGCTCTGATACCAACTGTAACGACTCGGTATTTTCAACCATTCGCATCCATTATAAGTGCATAGGCAGACACTCATGCCGAAATTGAATTGCTCAAAATACCGCGTTGTAAATAAAAATTTGGCAAATCTCAGAATATACAGTATATAAAATCACAGATCACGGACAGAGTAATGATAATGCAGCGGAAGTAAAAGAGGAGATAGTAGTTCATGAAGCTACTATATAAAATATGAGATACATCAGAGTTAAATAAGATACAACAGAAGAGTAACAGGATACATCAGGTACAAATCAGATACATCACTGAACCACAGGATACTGAAACAAAATAGATAGCTGGATCTTCAAGGAAAGCTCTAACGCCGAAGGTGAATCTTGAATGCTAACTCAATCAATCTGACCCGAGCGTAAAGCAAAATACAAAACCCTCGAGTCAGGACATAAATACTTATAAACTGTAAATCAACTCAAGTGAACATTAACAAAATGCATCAGTAACTTAAAGGATGCATGGGACCGCCCATCCTCTAAGGATCCGTTAAACTATTTACTATGTAGTAATATACGCTATATATGGTAGTGTATAATCAGTAAAGTATAATCATATAGAAAACAGCGTTAAGGGGATGGTGAACCTTAACGCGGTCGGATCTTTAGAACCAAAATCGTAGTGGGCTCGATATAAGGATATGACACGGCATGCAAGGAAATGCCAGGGTGGATACACCATTTGCACTCCCGGACCGGTGGTGACGGCAAGCCACAGCTTCCGCCCACCTCAAACAATACCCCCGAATTAAAGTGGCGCCACCGAGTCGAATCACAACAGTAATAGAATGGTTTCCGATGGAGCATGCTCGATGAATGGATGCGACCCTTTGTGTAGCCCGGTATAGCTCCTGTTTTAGTCACATATGCCAACTCACAGGAGTTAGGTCCACGTAATATACCTTGAGAACGTCGCCACCATCCTACTTCATTCTGGAATCTCCACCGCGTACACAGTTGTTAAAGTGGTTTTCGGTATTGGCCGGCTATAAGACAATATCTGATCCCGGTCTCTTTAACAACCAATCGTTATTATAACCCGTAGTTATAACTTTAAAACAATATTTTATACTTCAAAATAAAATATCCTTTTCAATCCAAATCTTTATCAAAATAAAGATTAAATCATTTCCAAAACCATTTCAATATATCATCGTAAAATATCTTTCAATTCAAATATTTATCAAAATAAATATCAAGTCATTTCTAACCATTTCAATATATTAAATTTTCATACCCTTTCAACACTACCTTTCAAATCATTTTAATATATCAAAATATCATAACCTTTCAAAGCTTTAGTTCCAAAATATCATATCTTTCAAAACTTCTTTTTAAATCATGTTAATATCAAAATGTTCTATCTTTCAAACTCCGTTTTTCAAATCATTTAATATCAAAATATCATATCTTTCAAAACTTCGTTTCAAATCATTTTAATATATCAAAATATCATATCCTTTAAAAACTTCATTTTCAAATCATTTTAATATATCAAAATATCGTATCTTTTCAAAACTTCATTCATTTCAAATCATTATTCATTTTATTCAATCTAAAATACCATTTCAATTCATATTTTAAAATAGTTTATATTCCAAAAATTCTTTTTTTTTTCATTTCAATGAAGTTATTATGCTTAATAATTAAATTATTAAATTTCCAAAAATTTCAACTTCCAAAGTTCATTTATTCACTTAAGTTTATCAAAACAGTGAAAATTCACTTTTCGCATCATTTAGAAAACTTTACGGAAAGTTACATTCAAAACAGTTCAATTTAACAAAAGACAACGTTTAAAAATGTTGTAATAGAGTTTTCTTAAATTTCAAATAAACTTAGTTAAATTCAAAAATCATAGTACCTACAACAATTTCTATAATAGTTTTTTTCAGTAGCTTTTTTTTAGTTCATTATCATCAACTACAGTATTTACAATTGCTGTAATATCATTTACATTGTAATTAATATCAATTCAAAAATGCAGTCAATTAACTTCAAATATTCAATAAAATTTCTCAACCAGTTATATTTTTATTAAAATATTTTTTAACTTATAAAGTCATACATTTTCACATTTATAACATCATTTAATTTTCCTCACGTTCATGATTTTACAGGGTTAAATTTCCATTCAAAAATCAAGATTTAATAATAATCCACTTATTAAAATGCAATGTTCAATTTTAAAATCCATTGCATTAAATTTCAACTTAACACTTAAGTTCAAATTCTCAAATATAACTTAGTTTTATTTTTATTTGCTTAACTAAAAGTTCACTTTTAAGTCAATTTCATAAATTTCCAATTTTAGTTATATTTCAAAATTTCAACTTACAATATTCATTCATTTCACATTTCAACTTTATTAAAATCATTAATATGATATAAAAATCACTTTAAATTCATTTAAATTCAAATTATCATAAATTTATCATAATTTCATATTCAATTAAATTTCCAATTATAAGTAAATCAAAATTTCCAAAATAACTTACGTTCAAAATTTCTAACTTTTTCATTAATTCATTTCACTTACAATTATTCAGAAAATCAATAACAATTTACAAAAATCCTTTTTTATTTAAAATCAAAATATTATAATAATTAAATTTCTAAAATATATAAAATTTTAGAAAAACATATTTTAACTACGGGCCTGTATATAATTTTCTACGCTAGGTAAAGTGATACGGGTAATATATCATTTCAACCCGTAATTTACAAAGAAAATCCGAGTTTTATCATTTCAAACCCGCAATCCCAAGTCAAATGAAAAATTTAAAACCATTCAGGCCTATCATTTCAGCCATAACATTTTTTTTCTAACATGGAACTTGCAGTGTGATCATATGCAGAAATAATATAAACAAGGTCAATATCACAATATACAGTCATATATCAGGTGATGTCAGGTGAAAATTAACAGTTTAACATGGTAATAATATGGTAATAACATGGCATAGCATATCATATTATCATCATTAACTTGCATAAATATTTTTTATTACTAAACACTTGTCATCAATTCACTTTTCATAAGTATAAATGTCAGAGTGAGAAAGACTCACTTTTTCAAGCTGAAGACCAAAACAACAAACACAAGAGCGGTTCCAAAAGTATGACAAGCACGATACAGCACGACTTTTGATTTGAATGAATGGAGAGCCTTGATATTTGTCTTGTAAACAATAACCAAAACAAGACAATACACACATAAATATTCAACGCAAAACAATGTTGAAACAATGAAAATACGAAGCAACAAAGGAATAGATTACTTGACCTTGCTTTAACCATTCAAATGCTTGGCCTAGGAGGTTCTTGGGTTCAGCCATGATGATGATATAGCTCAGGTTTGGCACCATAACTCACGGCTAGAAGGAGTATGGAGTGGTAGGGTTATAACATGAAGCATACAATTGATCAAGGCAACATATATGAAATTTTTGAGCACAACAAGGCTCGGCCTTGGGTCAAGTGGGGCTTGGCCATACTTGTACAGGTTTGGACAGTAGATGGAGGGGTGTGGGGAGGTCTGGAAAAGGTGGTGGTAGCGGCCTATGGTCTTGGCCAAGGTGGTGGATGAAGATATGAAGTGATAAGGTGGCTATCATGAATGTTTCAAGGCTTTATGCATTGTTTTTGTGGAGTTTTGGTTCATGGAGTCTTGGACATGTCAATTTCAGATCTGGACAGAGGCTAATATGAAGTGTATTGGTGGTAGCAAGGTGGTGGTCGTGGCTAGAGGTGGTGGCCACTGTGAAGTATGAAGGTGGTGAAGTAATAGTGGTGGCTAGGGCATTGTTTTGGACATTATTTGCAATTTTGTGGAGTTTTGTCACCAAGGGAGGTGTGGCCATGGATGGATCTGAAATGATGGCTAGAGATGATGCCAAGGAAGAGTGGTAGGGGATGGTGGAGAGTATGGTGGTGATGGTGGGTGGTAGAGGCCAATCCAGAAAGCATAGAAAACAAGGCAAAATACATAGAAAATGAGAAGAAAAAGGTAGAAAAAGATGTAGCCATTACCAGATTTTTTTTCTCAAGATGGAGGCCATGATTTTTAGGGTTTTGGAGCTTGAAAATTCGTGAATAATATGAGGGAGTCGGCTGCAAAGGATGAGGAAAGGAATGGCTAAGATAAATTGATGTATTAATTGCAAAAAGAAACGGATAAAACGCCTTTACGTTTCAGGCTTTTAAGATCTCTTAACTTTCTAAACCTTTTGCATTTTCTTTTCTTTTTAATTTTATAAAAAAAAAATAAACTCAAAAATGTTATTTAAAACTGAAACTAAGTAAGAATAAAATAAAATAAATAATTTATTTTAAGTAAAATAGAAAAAGGAAATAAGAAATTGCTTAAAAATAGCAACCCTGACATAAAAATTACAAGAAGATCTCCAATGACTTTGGAAAATTTATTACTTCATAAAAAAATATTAAAACACAAAATTTGAATTAAAATTGGTTTTAAAACATTTTCAAGGTAAAATAATAATTTAATTTTTATTAAATAGAAAGTTAAATAAAGAAAAATGCAGTAAATACCAACTAGGCTTTATAAATTGAAATAAATTCAAATAAACTTTAGAAAAATTATATTATCATTTTAAAAATACTTAAAAGTCAAAATATACATAATATAACATATTATCACATATTAAAATAAAATATAACAAAGAAGAAGTAATTTATACAATTTAAAATAGTCATTGTTAAATAACCCTATATACGCACAATATTGTAAAGGGTATAACTTTCACAATTTACATCCAAACTCAACGAAACGAAAAGTGGTGTTCTTAGAATTTTATGTGCTTTTATAATTAAAGAAAAAAAATAAGTTTTTAAACTTTTAAAATTTTAAGTTGAAAGTCACAGTTTGACTATTTTGACCAAAATCAGCATTTCAGGCAAATACTCAACTTACACAAGTTTGGAATTATAACTCATAAAAATCAAGATTATATTTAAATAATAAATTTAATCATTTCAAATAAGTAAAATAAGTTTTTAAATAAAAATCTTACATTAAAAATAATTAAAATATACAATAAAATAATTACAAGATACAGGGTTGTTACAGGTTCATTTGTGAAGGAGGAAAGGAAAAGATTCGATTTTGAAAAAGGAAAAACGAGGTGGCTAAAAATTAGAAAACGACGGTTGCCATTTTTTCTGCTTATATTAAAATTTGAAAGGGGATGGAAGAAATGAAGATGAATCTTTTTTTAGTTCGGCCATTTATTCTTTTTAACGAGATTGCTTCTCTTTCAAGCTTTTATTTCCTTTCTCGGCAGAATAAAAAGAAGAAGGGGGACATCTGTACGCGATTAGGAAACGTAGGCGACACGTTTCAGAAGACAATGTAGGGTAGTGTGGCTGGAGAAAAGAAATAAGGGAAGTGGATGTGAATTATTTAGACTAGTCAAATTATTTAATTTCAATGAAAATTTCAGTGCATTTACTTGTCGTACGGCCTCTCGATAACTCCAAACACTACGAAATTTGAAATTCGATAATAAAACACTATTACGGATCCTACGGATCTAGTTTCGTCAAATCCGAGACTGTGCCTCGGAAGGCTATTTTTAAATATCGATTTAAACGATATATTTTTAAAATTAAACAAAACATTTTCAAATTCAAATTTAAAGCTTCTATTATCTCCAATATTATAAATATAAATTTTCCGAGCCTTTGAAATATTTTTAACCTACCTAGAATTCCCAATTCAGCCATTTTCCTAATTTCCAATTAATAAATTCAATATTTAAATTATCCAATAAATAGCGATATTTGAAATTCAAGTTAAACATTAACTTTTAAATATCGTCACAATTTTAGATCTTGTTGAGTCTATGAAGTCTAAACTAATTTACACCTAGTCTAAATAAATTTTAAATAAAATCATTATTTTATTTAATTGATTAACATAAAGGTTTTATTTGTTTATATAGGTTGCATATAATGTGCACATATGTATCAAATACACATATACATGTACGTGCATGTGCAACATATAATATATACATGGTTTAATATGCCTATATCTAACTGTGGGATTTACACCGTAACGGACACATTAGCACCTTTATATACATATTTCTTGCCTATTGTTATATAACACTAATATAACATTAACATACTTGTATATATGTACATATACATATAAATATAAAAGTAACATACGTACACACATTTACAATTATATGTAAAAAAATTATATAAAATATAAACATAAAACAGCTTAAAATTTTAAAATCTCTAAGAAAAGTTAAAATTTAGATTAGATTGATATTTAAAGTATCTTGTTTTAAAATTCAAATTTAATTATCTTCCTTTTAATATTAAAATTATATTCATATGGATACATAAAAAAATTGTTTTGTTTTGTTTTCAAAAAATAATATATGTAAATATTATAAATTACATAAAATTCTAATTTATATTCAAATACAAATAACATTATAAATCATAAATCAAAATATACAAATTTATTCATTTTCGACATTAGAACTTTTGGTAAAATTATATTTTATTAATTCATATGGATTAAAATGTTTTTTCATTAATTTTTTATTTTCGTACGAAAATCAGATATAAAAAAATTCTTAAAAAAGTTATTTTATAAAACATATGTATATTTATATATTATAAATTGCAATTTAATACTTTTAAATCATTTATTATTACATTTTGTTATATATAACAGGAATCGTATTTTTTTATTATATGCATATGAAAATAATAAGTATTAAAATTTACTAAAATCGTTTATATATATATATATATATATATATATATATATATATATATATTACAATGGTTTTAAAAATTCAATTTTGATTTAAAATGTTCTAAAATAATTTTAAACCAAAAAAATGTTTTTTTTTCATATTGTGGCCGAAAATAAAATTACATTATACGTTATCCCGCTTTTTGGCAAAGACGTGATACCAAAAGATCGGTCAAAAACAAAAGACAGTTCGTCTCAGAGATTGGTTGTACTTCACTTCGCTATGGATATCGATGAATGTCCAAGCCCGGATCAGGCTACAATTGATAGGACGTGACAAGCAAGACCATGAAAGCCATTTTCCAAATTTCAGGTTAATCAGAGGTCGTATGAACGAGATATGATCGATGCAAGTTAGCCAAAGTATGTCGTTCGAACCCATCAAAAAGTTGAGGAGATGCTCATTTCGAATCCATAGGATTCGAATCCATCACTGCCTGTCAAGTTTGAATCCATCAGGCTCCATGTACTTCGAATCGATCACATTCGAATCGATCAGGAGGATATTGATCACTTCGAATCGATCGGTTCGAATCCATCAGATGGGCATCCCCTCAGCACGTTCGTATCCATCGAGTCCAGAGCACTTCGAATCCATCACCGTCAGTATACCCTACTTCGAATCGATCAGTTTCGTGCCTAAGCATACTTCGTATCGATCTTCCTCGCATCCATCAGAAGTGCCAGATCATTACTTCGTATCCATAAATTCTGCCCTGTTCGAATCCACTTGGCTCGTCTCGATCCCCTTCGTATCGATCCATGATTCGAATCCATTGATGCAAACTGAGTCGTGGTGCACGATACGAACGAGGCGAAATTCATGGGTACGAAGCGCTCAACTCGGAGAAAAAATAGGATCGATGCGAGGAGTGCACTCCACGTCACCAAAGAAACACGTGACAAGGTCGATTCGAAGGTATCGGTTCGAAGTGATGGATTCGAACCAAGCAGCCAACCGAAACATATCAACTCGAATCGATCGTATCTCTCAAACCACGAGGCCAAATGCAACGAAATTTTCACAGAAGCTTCCATACAAGTTAAAGATTGTTCCTGCCAAGTTTCAGCTCGATTGGATCATTTTTTGATGGATTTGAAATCACTTCGTATCGATCTCAGATCGAGCCGAAACTTGGTGGGGTCGGTCGCGTGGGCCCATTCACATGCCAGAAAAGTCTCCCAAAGTTTGAGCGAGATCTGGGCCTCCTACGCCTATAAATAGCACCCTGAAGCCTTCAGAAAAGGGGAGCTTCCGCCATTCAACGTCCATACCCTGCCGGATTCAATTCTACTCTTCATTATCGCTGTTGTAATTAGATTTCAAAGCTATCATCAATTGTAATTCGCTGTAATCGATTGAAATCATCAAGTGAATCAATAAAGGCAAAAGCTAGGCAAGATCGCAGAACCACTATAAATCCTGTGTTTGTGATTGTTATTTGTGAATTATTGTGATTGTTATTGCTTAGATCTGAGTTCTATATTGATTGTTGCTGATTTGTGTTCATAAACGTGTGCTTTCACGATATTGGGGTTTGTGACCAATTTTAGCCCAAACACTTTGGTGCTTTCACTGAGAAAAGCTGATTCAGGATAATTTAAATTTGAAGACTTAAGAATTTAGATCTAAGAACCATGACGAGACAAGCAAGTAAGAAACAAAGGCCAGAGAGAAGTGAACACCAAGGAAGTCAATAGGCTTCTTCAGGAGCGAATCAACCGTCGATCTTCATCACTAGGGACGAGATGGAGACAATGATGAAGAAACAAGAGGATTTGATCCATAGTTTATTTCAACAGATAGGACAGCTTGGAGCACAGAATAGAGAAGCAGATGGAGTTCGAAACGGAGCAGGACCATCCGGCGTAGCACCTGAACTGGAGGGCACGCATATGGAGAATGTAGATCCAGTCTCGAAGAGAGAGAGAGGAACATCTGCACAACCTGAGAGCAGCAAAGGAGTGAACGCTCAGTCAAGGGGGCAGATCCCAGAGTTCCCTCGTGAACTTAGGGGGCAGGTTGAAAGTGATGAACGAAGATTGCGTCTCGAAGACAATGACAGATTGGTGGAGATGGTTAGAAGAGCTCTGAGAGGCGGTTTGGTAAACAAAGATTTGGAGGATGTTAATAGGAGTCCTTTTACTCCAGCAATCAGATGAGCTAGGAACCCACCGGATTTCAAGTTTCCATCGTTGGATATGTATAACGGGAGAACGGACCTCACGGTTCATCTGACGAAGTATATGAGGCATATGGAAGTGCTGGGGGCATCTGAGGAGGTTATGGCCCGGTGCTTTCCATTGTACTTGGCGGATATTGCAGTGTTATGGTTCAGGCAACTAGAGAGTGGGTCCATCGGAACATGGAATGATTTAACTGAAAGATTTATGAGGCAATTCAGGGTTCACATTACAAGACCCAAGAATGTGATGACTTTGGCGACCCTAAAGCAGAGAACCGGAGAGACTTTGAGCAGTTATCTAACGCGATTCAATGCAGCAGTAGCTTCGGTGGATCGAGCAGATCCATCTATGGTTGTGATGGCAGCTGTGTCTGGAGTAGCTGACGGCACAGAGTTCAAAAATTCATTGACTAAAGATCCACCTGTGGATCTAGGGGAATTCTACGACGAGGCTGAAAAGTTTTAACGATTAGATGATGCGAATGTAGAAAGAGAAGAAGGAGAGGGAATTGAGGTTTATGTGCTTAAAGACAAAAGGCCTCTCGAAAAGGACTCAGGCAAGGATAAAGGAAAACGAAAGACTAAGGATAGTGGTAACGGGTCAAAGCGACTACGGAGAGAGGCACGATTCACCACCTATTCAGAGCTGAATGAGAGTATGGAACCAATTTATCAGGATACCAAGGAGCAAGTTCCGTATCGTAGACCAATGCGAAGGGATCCAACCTCTGACGAAAGAAAATCAAATAAGTTTTGTGCATTTCATGAATTGAATGGCCATAACACTAATGATTGTAGGCATCTGAAGGACGAGGTGGAAGGGCATACCAGGAACGGTATGCTCCTTCAGTATGTGAGGAGGCGAACTCCAACGGTGGAACCAAAGCGACCACCGTCTACATCAGCTAGAGGCGACCCTGAATCAAGGCACCGTTTGATTATCAATTGATTGAAATAACGATGAAAAAGTCGTAAGCTTCCCGCTAACACAATTAAATCATTTACACATGTAAGAGATCGTGAACGATCCCCAGGCATGCTCTAAATGATACTTGACCGTTTCGTAGTGGGAACTTACACTTTGACATCCTTGCTTTGCTTTTGTTTCATTTTGATTTGGAGATTTAGACTTGGTTTGTTTGGACATTTATATTTTAAAGCTCATCTATTGAATAGATATTTGGTTCTGATAACTCTGAAATGGCTAAGCTACTTACACATGTACGGGGTCGCGAACGGTCCTTAGGCATGCTTCGATGCGATATGCCCTAACAAATGATCCAGGGACCCACTCGAACGTGAACCTGGTATCAACAATACCAAGCCCCCCCGGTCACACTTATTCGCCTCCAATGGGCACATAAACGATCCAGGAACTCACCCAAACGTGACCCTGGCATCGATAACACCAAGCCCTCCGGGGCACACTTTCTCGCCTCGAACGGCACCCGACCACGAACGGTCACAATTCGCCTCGAACGGCACCCGAGCGTGAACGGTCACTAATTCGCCTCGAACGGCACACGATCACGAACGGTCACAATTCGCCTCGAATTGCACCCGACCTCGAACGGTCACAACTTGCCCCGAACGGTACGACTCACCTCACCTCAAATGGCTCGATCGTGAACAGTCGTCATTTGAGGTCCGCCACTTGACCGCACACAGTCGCACTTCACCTCAAATGGGTCGAACCCGAACGATCGTCATTTGAAGTTAGGCGCTTGACCATGAACGGTCGCACTTCATCTCAAGTATCTCGATCCCGAACGGTCGTTATTTGAGGTCACATAAAACTGTAACTTCCTTTGCAGGACATCAACGGGATATGAACATCTAACTCATGGCATTACAAAACACACCTTCCTACCGCAAGGCATGTTTTGGGAGGCAAACGTTATCCCGCTTTTTGGCAAAGCCGTGAAACCAAAAGATCGGTCAAAAACAAAAGACAGTTCGTCTCAGAGATTGGTTGTACTTCACTTCGCTATGGATATCGATGAATTTTGTCCGAGCCTGGATCAGGCTACAATTGATAGGACGTGACAAGAGCCAGTGTTCCAAATTTCAGGTTAATTGGAGGTCGTATGAACGAGATATGGTCGATGCAAGTTAGCCAAAGTATGTCGTTCGAACCCATCAAAAAGTTGAGGAGATGCTCATTTCGAATCCATAGGATTCGAATCCATCACTGTCTGTCAAGTTTGAATCCATCAGGCTCCATGTACTTCGAATCGATCACATTCGAATCGATCAGGAGGATATTGATCACTTCGAATCGATCGGTTTGAATCCATCAGATGGGCATCCCCTCAGCACGTTCGTATCCATCGAGTCCAGAGCACTTCGAATCCATCACCGTCAGTATACCCTACTTCGAATCGATCGGTTTCGTGCCCAAGCACTACTTCGTATCGATCTTCCTCGCATCCATCAAGAGTGCCAGATCATTACTTCGTATCCATAAATTCTGCCATGTTCGAATCCACTTGGCTCGTCTCGATCCCCTTCATATCGATCCATGATTCGAATCCATTGATGCAAACTGGGTCGTGGCGCACGATACGAACGAGGCAAAATTCATGGGTGCGAAGCGATCAACTCGGAAAAAAAATAGGATCGATGCGAGGAGTGCGCTCCACGTCACCAAAGAAACACGTGACAAGGTCGATTCGAAGGTATCGGTTCGAAGTGATGGATTCGAACCAAGCAGCCAACCGAAACATATCAAATCGAATCGATCGTATCTCTCAAACCGCGAGGCCAAATGCAACGAAATTTTCACAGAAGCTTCCATACAAGGTAAAGATTGTTCCTGCCAAATTTCAGCTCGATTGGATCTTTTTTTGATGGATTCGAAATCACTTCGTATCGATCTCAGATCGAGCCAAAACTTGGTGGGGTCGGTCGCGTGGGCCCACTCACATGCCAGAAAAAGTCTCCCTAAGTTTGAGCAAGATCTGGGCCTCCTACGCCTATAAATAGCACCCTGAAGCCTTCAGAAAAGGGGAGCTTCCGCCATTCAACGTCCAGACCCTGCCGGATTCAATTCTACTCTTCATTATCGCTGTTGTAATCAGATTTCAAAGCTATCATCAAATGAAATTCGCTGTAATCGATTGAAATCATCAAGTGAATCAATAAACGCATAAGCTTCAGAGTGGACGTAGGCAAGATCGCCGAACCACTATAAATCCTGTGTTTGTGATTGTTATTTGTGAATTATTGTGATTGTTATTGCTTAGATCTGAGTTCTATATTGATTGTTGTTGATTTGTGTTCATAAACGGGTGCTTTCACGATATTGGGGTTTGTGACCAATTTTGGCGCAAACATTATATACATTAAAAAAACTTTTTTTACAGCACATTTGTATTTAAATGACAGCAAACACATGTACGTAATATAATTCTAACCTATTTATATATAATATTATAGATGATCACATATATAAAATAGGAAAATAGGCATAGGGAAGAAGTTGCAAAAAAAGTTAGTCCTAGGGACGACAAGTTTGTTTTTTAGTCTAAAGGACACGTTGCAGTGTGAACAGAAAATAATAGTTGTGACTATCGTTCTTTGATTTACACTAAAAAGTTTATTCCAGTCTAAAAGGCAAACTTATTGTCCCTGAAACTAAATTTTTCTCCAACTTTTTCCCTGAGCCTAAAAACCCTTATATAAAACTGATATGAACTAAAAGTTACCTTAGTTGTGGCATAGTTGTAACTCCTTGAATGTTGAATCAAATAAACTCCTAGAATCTGATTTTATCCCTTTCCAAAATTGCTGATAATTGAAGAGATCTACACATCTTTAACTTAATTTAATTTAACTTGAATTTTGTTTGAAAATGAAAGGGGAACTGATGGCTATAACTATGGTCGAAATAGAGAAGGGAGGCTAGAGAAAGTAAAGTATAGAATGAAGAGGGTGTATGGTTTATATAAGAAATGGAAGGGGGAGGGAAAAGATCTCATTGTCTACCCTCTCTTTCTCCACCGTTCAAACCTACATATGAAAATATCAAACCCTCTTAACCCCCTCCATATAGCTGGCCATCCTACGGGCTAATGGGCCTATATACATTTTCAAACTAGATCAATAATTGGACATTTTAAATCCATTTCAAATCTACATCGATATCGTATATCAATGCGTACATATATAGTTTTTACATAGGCACTATTTTCAACACTGATCCAAATAAATCAAAAAAAAATTATACTAAATATTTTAAATATATAATTAATTTATATCAACTAAAATTAAATTAAATCGGTGCTATATAGCGTATTCGATATTTCGTGTGACGACCCGGAACTTTCAAGCATTTAAAATTGGGATATTTAATTGATTTTAAATATTCAATAGAGTAATTTTAACTTGAATTACGAATATCATGATTTATTTGATAATTAAATTATTGAATTAAATAATTGGAAATTGAATAGAATATGAAATCTAAGATTTTAAGCTTATTACAAATAATTTGAAGGCTTATAAAATTTATATTGATAACACTGAAGATAATAGAAGTTTTAAAATTGAATTTAACAATGGTTTGTTCAGTTTTAAAATTTTATCGTTTGAATTGAATTTAAAAATAGCCTTTCGAGGCACAGTCTCGGAATTCGACGAAACCAGTTCCATTGGATCCGTAATATTGTATTATTATCGGATTTCAAATTTCGGAGCGATTGGGGTTGTTGGGTGAGCGTACGACATATAAACGCACTGAATTTTTATCCGAAAACTCATTAAAATATACACTGTTGACTAGTTAAATCTTGTCACATCAGTTTTATTTTCAATCACTATAGCTAGATATTTTCTTCACGCAAAGCTTTCTTTATACGCCAGCCATTTTTTGTTCCATCGAGTACGTAGCAAAGAAATTCTTTCACGCAACCCTCGTTTCATTTCAGTCGTTAAAAAAATATGCTCCCCTTTTCTTTTTCCTTTGAACCACAGGCTTATCACTAAAAAAAAAAGAAATGGCGACTGAAGTCGCGGATCCATATAGCAAACCAAAATCTCAGAAAAAGGAAAGATATAAAATGGCCACCATTGCTTGTACTCGAGGTATTGGGCGGCGAGGTATGGTTCAAGCTCAAAATCATTGGAGACGAAAGGATTGGAAGCGCGCGAAATCAAGATGGGGGTTCTCGTTTGGGCGGCAACCAGAGGCGACTGGAAGGGTGACGCGCGCGTGGGTAGCTGGGTCATTGAGGCGTTCGAGTCATTGAAGGGGCGGCGATCTTGGAGGCAATGGAACGAAGCATGTTCCGGCTTTAGGGTCGAAGTTGAAGTAGGTCAAGGCGGCGTTGGGATACGTCGGCGTTCGCGATGGTTTTTGCTTCGGTGAAGCCACGTTCTGGAGAGATGGATTCTGTGCAGTAAGGTTTTAGCTTATTTTTGAATTAATTTCTGAATTTATTTATTTATATATAAATCTAGGAATAAGATAACGTTTTTGATTTTTCAGATATATATATATATATAAGGAGACTTCTATTGTAAAGTATGAACATTTCGAATTTTAATACGTATATAGGGTTTAGAGAAATATATATACAGCCTTACATTACAGTAAGCTGTATTTGGAATTAGATTTTCAGTTTAAAGGATTTTACTTATAAATGTATATAGGTTTTTTAGTATAAGTAGTTTCAAGAAAGTAAAATAACTATATATATAATTGATGTGGGAATAAAACTGTCTAATTAAACTATAAAATTATTTTGGTTACTAAAATTTGTCAAGGAAAACTTAGTTTAAATTACACAACTAAATGTTAATAGACGGTGCGGTTAGTTCAAATATTAACGAACTATATAATGTTATACAAGGTATAAAGTCGAGAAATAAGCTGGGATGGAAATGAATGGAAATAGACTGCAAATAAAATCAAAGGTGAGTTAATCTCACTCAGTTTAAATTTAAATTTAAATGATTAAATTTAAATAATTGATTGTGTGGTTGAATTGATTGATGTGATATAGTATAGTATAATTTGAACTTGGCATATTTTGTGATGCTAACGTCTGTGGATGCAGGGAAACAGGTTGGAGGGATCCAACTGGATCCCTCAACATTTATTTAAATTATTTATATCCCCCTGTTATGATGAATTGATGTTCTGTGATGATTTATGTTGAAATATTGAAGGTTATGGTTAGGATTGATATAATTTGGTATAATGAATTACCATGAAAATATATAAATTGAATTTTTGGAAATGAAAATAAAAGAAGTGAAATTGCAAGTAAAATAATTATAAAATAAATTTTAGAATAACTTGGAAAAGAAATAAAGTGACTTTAAAATTCTAATAAATGAATCTTGAAAATGGAAAGGAAAATTTGTATAAACAGAAAGTTAATGAATTTTAAAATGCAACATTATTAATTAAAAAAGAACAAACAGTTATGTAGAATTTAAGGTTTAGATTATTGAAAGAGTAAAGAAAAAATAAAATAATAAGAATAACAATAAAGTCCATAACTACAGAATTTGGAAATGTACTGATAAGTAAAAGAATTAATTTCAAATAAAATAAATTGGAAATCAATTTGGAAAATTGATTTAAGTGATTGAGATTTGAAATTCTCCCTGGATAACCAAGTACGCTTTCACAGTAAATTTTGTAAATATAAGATAAAGGATTTTGAAGTGGTTTTAAAAGTATGGTTTGTAAAATCTATTATTTCTAATATTTAAAGTCTAAAGTAACTATTTTCCTTTAATCTAATTTAGAAATAATTATTAAGAAGTAACTTAGCATTTTGTTTTTAAAAGTAAAAAAAAAATCTAGTTTATATTTTATTAAGTAACTTTATTTGTAAATGTTTCTATAGTATGTATTTTAGTAAATTATTTGAAATAGTCTTAACTTAAGTTTTAAAGGTAAATCCCAAAGTAAGTATTTTTTTTTATCTATTATCGTAATAATTATATAAAGAATGACTTGGTATTTGGTTTAAAGCATTATTTTAAATTGAGTACTAAAGAAAGATTTTCTAAATTAAATATTAACCATACTTTACAATTAAAGTGTTTTGAAATTATTTTAAAAATCTAAAATCTTATGCTTGGTTATTCCAGTGGAAATGAAATACTTGGAATTTATTCTGAGAAAAAGGAAGGTAGTTTGAAAACTGTTTTCAAAAGGATTTGAAAGTGAGAATATACCTAGTAAAGATATTTGAGATAAATAATTTGGGAAATTATTTCTTGTTTGATGGATGTTTGTGAATATAAATTGATAGTTAAATTACCGACTATCAATATTGGCCAAATGCGTTGATCGTTTCGAAGAGTCCAGGATCGAGATTTATTTCTCAAAAACCACTTCGATCCGGTTTGTACGTTTCGTGTAAACGATTTGGATTCGAAGATGGAGCATTGGAGTGCAAGGGCTAGTCGCTACTAATCCTGAGGATATTTCCAAAATGGATGTAGTAGGAATAGTGCCTTCGGTTCCGTTCGAACCCGGGACGGACTTGTATGGATGAATGCTTGCGAAACATCGTCAGGTGGACGATGGGCATTCTAAGGAATATATTCTAAAAAGGTAACGCTTAGCCTCAAGCCTCATCAAATGGGAATGACTGAAAATCAGGGGTTATGCAGCAAGGCTAGGTGGGTAGCACCCAAGCAAGGTGAGGTCATTCCAGTCTAGATGTCCCTTTTTATTTCGGCTTAGTGGGCGGTTGCTGATCCCAACCGCGGGGTGATCTCACTCGGGATTATCCAGTAAGGGGTAGTCCCAGCCTTGTGTTGCAGGGGAGCGGGCGTACTCCTCGGTACGGTGATCTAGGCCCCGTACTGTGACAGGTGGTACCCCAGTGCCTAGTCATTAGTTGGAAATCCATTCTCCCTACGAGCCTTGTACGAGTTTTGTTTGTATTACCCACTTTGTGGCCAGTACCTAGAATTTAATAATGTAACAATTTCGGCTATGTTATAAGTATTTGTATATAGACCCTATTATAATATCAGAGGATTTCTATAAAAATTGTTTTAGCTATCGTAAGGTAAAAACCCAACATGCTTATTTGTGGCGTGGTCTTACGAGATGCTTTTGTTTTTCAAAGGGTTTTTGAAACTTTAATAATCAATTGGCTGTGATCTTCTCACACTGGTATTCCAGACTGACTCGGGTATTATTTAAGTGTACTGCTCGGGTCAGACCGAGTATTATAGGATACAGGATATGATGCTATGGAGCTCAGGAGACGAAATGGATTGACGATACGTACATTCATACTTGTATATATATATATATATATATATATATATATATATATATATTCCGTTGTTGAGTTGTTGTGTATCCATTGTATGTTATTGATGTGAGCTGTGACTGATGTACTCTGATGATGTAATGTATGTAAACAGATATATTTGATTTTGAGTAAAGATTATTTACTATCTATTATATTTAATTCCGCTGCGATGGTTAGAATCTGATGTTGATTTTGTTTTCTCTTCTTCTACCTCTTCTTCTTAAACCCAAATGGTACGTATTTCTGTGCAACTTGAGTTGATTGTTGTAGAATAGTGTGGACTCAAGGGGTACGTATTTGCGGGTCATTGCAGTTGGTATCAGAGCGAGGTTGGTGATAACCTTGGCTCTGGTGGGAAATTACTCATTTAAAATAGAGACCGCAGTACTCTATAATGAGTTTGAGCGTATTAATAAATATGAGCGCGTAATTGTTAGTGAACATAAATTGTTTTAATATTGTGCTGATTGATTTATTGAGTGGCATATGAACCTTCGTCGATACAATCTGCGCAACTGTATCGAAGGGGTTTCTAAACACTTGAATAGAACGATTGACATGGTATTGTTTTAAATGTGGGTAAATGAAATAATTTTGCCCAAAATATATTTTTGATATATAGAAAGTTTTTGTAAACTATTTAACTAATATATGGTTGCTTGGATGTTAGAAATGATAATATTAAAGTATTATCATTGTTAAGTGAAAACTTAACTAGAAATTGAAAATATAACCAAAGTTTGAAGGAATAAATTCATTATAAAATGAAATTCATAAATATGGATTATAAACGTAAATTATAAATGGAAATATAATTAAATAGGAATTTGTATAAGCATAAACTATACAA
Organism: Allium cepa; assembly: GCA_030765085.1. Taxonomy (NCBI): domain Eukaryota; kingdom Viridiplantae; phylum Streptophyta; class Magnoliopsida; order Asparagales; family Amaryllidaceae; genus Allium; species Allium cepa. Next base: position 837,384,962 of record CM060941.1, read on the forward strand.
AAACATTATACTTAAAATTTGAATTAAAATAGAATTTGAAACTTTAAACCTGTAGATTTTGAAAGTATTTTGAAAATAAATAGTAGCATTGTTGTTTTTAGGGTATTTCTGAAAGGAAATTGTTTTAAATAAATTTTGGGAAGAGATTTAGCATTGAATTCACTTTAGTCACTGGAAAATAACTTCGGTGATGACTGCAGCATCATCGATGTTCATTTTCGAGTTTCTAAGTGATGAATTGCTACCAAATTGATTTGTTCAGAAAAGCTAGTTGTTTGAAATTTCCAAAGGAAATGTGTTGGGAATAAAACCAGGATTGGTTTAATTTTTGAGAAATGTGATTTTGAGATGTTGGAGATTTCAAAATGATTTTGAAACCAAAGACGGGTATTTAAAATTCCTGATGAGATAAATTGTAAGCTTGTAGATTGAGATGATTTTTAAATCAGGAAAGGAATATAAGCTTTGAGTGTTGGAATTTAAATTTAAAGGGAAAAGTTAGAAATGAAATTACCTTGGATGGGGAAATAAGAAAATTTAAATAGATTGAAAATTAATAAACTGAAACTAATATCTAGCTGTATTCGAATTAAGTTGAAATCGAATTGAATTGAGTAAATCTGAGTTAAATAAAATTGAATTGGAATAAGAAATTCAGCTGAATTAATGAATGGAATTAAATTCTTACCTGAACAAATGGGAAATAAATTGAATAAGGATTGGAATTGAAGTGAATAAATTTGAATAACTTATAAAAGAATCAGAATTAAATTACATGGAATAAAAATATGCTTGGGTTATAAATAAGCATAAGGCCTGAGTTAAAATAAAAGAATAATATATTCAAGCCTATGAGGAATGGAAGTGTGTAAAATAATAAGTTATGACTTATAAATTGAAAAATGGGATAGAAAATCCAAAATAAATAGTATGGATGAATTGGAGAATAGAAATAAAATCAAAACTTGAACTATAAACTAAATTGAACTAAGGAAATTAAATGGAGTAATATTTGGAGTTAAAATTCAAGTGTTGGATTATAAATAAGGAAAGAAAAAATTTGTTAATAAATTAGTTAATGAAATTGAATTGTGGGTTATGATGAGGTTTGAAAATAAAACTCAAGTTATAATTAAATTCGACTTAAATTGTCGATGAAGAAAATATAATTGAAAATGGCCTTGCAATTAATTAAATGACTTGAAATTGAATTATGAGTTAATAAATTGGATGGAAAATGAAAGGAGAATGATGGGATCATGACTTGAGTTATTAATTAAAATTTAACCCTGAAGTATTAAGAAATTAGATATAATTGAAATGTATCGAATAAAATTGGAAATGGATTCAAATAGTAATGGTTTGAATTGAAAATAAAATCCAGATATGTGGAATAAATTGGATATGGCCTTGGGATCAATTGAGTTAAATTGAGTATAAAAGAGAAAAATTTACTTGTAAAATGAAACGAGCTTAAGTATAAAATTTGAATAAATTGGAGTAAATTGACTTAAGCTGAATAGATGAAGGAGAGTTGAATTGAATTCAACTTAAACTAAGTGTAATGATATTGGGTTGGATTTAAATCAAGTAAAAAATAATTAAATTTGAATCGAAATAGAATTTGGTGGGTTATAAATAATATTTAATGGAAAGAAAATTCTTCAAAAACTAACTGTAAACCATTTAAATTGTTACGGAATTGAAATAATTAGGGACAATAAGGAAATGGAAAATTCGAAATGGATTGAGTGGATAAGTTAATTATATTGAATAAGTGAATGGATGGGATAAATAAGAACCAAAGGAAGTATGGTTTAAATAAGTTGAGAAATGGTTATTGAATGAAATAGCTTGGATTGTCTTCGAGCTAGGTAAAATAGTTTGGGATGAACAAATGTGGAATGGAATGTAAATGAATGGATTGTGAATAAAATTGAAATGAAATGTGTCGAGCTAAATAAGTGGTTGCGAATGAATTAAAATAAAAAGGAAATTTGATTGGTAATTAAAATGATGCTAAATTGTTAATGGTTTTGAATGAAACTAGTTTGGTTAATAAAATGAAATGCAAGTGAATGGATTCAAATTTAATTGCAATGAAACTGAGAATATATGATTTGTGAATAAATTTAAAAGTGGAATAGAATTAAGTATAAATTGAGTTGAAATCAATTTAAATTGGTTATAAACATAAATACTTATTTATTCACATAAATCTCATCGAATTGCATGGAATAAATTGTCATTTAGATGTAAATGGAAGTAATTAAAATCCTATGTGTTGATAAGGGTAAAATAAATTTATTTTGAAAGCAATTGAATTAAATATGAGTTCAGTTTGCTTAAGAATAAGTTAAATGTAAGCGATTGAGTTTTAAACCATTCAAATTGATGAAGTGGTATACGAATGGATTGAAAACCATTCAAATTGAATGAAAATGGTTTATGAATTAATTGAAACAGTTGAATTAGCATGGAAACTATATAAACTGCTTACGGAAAATGTTTGATGTGCATTTTTTTAGAATTCATATGTTTTAACCATTGCAACTAAGTGTAATATAGTTCAACTGCATATATTTGGTACTTACATGTTTAAATTGAGTAAGTACAGGTACCTGGAAGCCGTGTGGCTGGATTTGGTTGTGCTATTTGCTAAATATAATAAACCGCTTGCTTATAAATGCTAAATAAGGTACGCCTACGCAATTAAAATAGGAAATATGAACTGTTTTTTGTTTTTCCGACCGTGTGGGTCGATGTATATATATTTATCTCTTTAGTCAAATTGCAAAAGCTCCTCCGTACAAAGGAGACTCTGCCAAAAAAATTCAGAAATTTTGGGAGTTAGAAATTTTTTTTGAAAATTTTAGTTAACGACAAGCGAATTTAAATTGGATACCAAAATTAGTTATGAATGAAACTAATTAAAATAATGATATGAATTAGAAATAAATGACAAATAAAATCTATATATTCAGAGTTGGAAAATAAATTGAATTCATATAGAAATGGAGATAAACCAACGTGGATAGAAATGGATATAAATTGAAGTGGTAAGATGGAAATTAACAAAGAAACATGTAAAATGCTTATGTTAACTTAAGTAAGGAATGGTGCATTTTGAAAGTGCAGTGTGTATACAATTATATGTGCTAATATAGTACACACGGATCGTGTAATATGGACTACAATATAAATGCGGAAATAGATGATAATAGCATAGTAAATAAAAAATAGAAAAATCACACCAGAGATTTTTATACTGGTTCGGAGCACCGTCCTACGTCCAGTCCCAGACTTCTATCTGGATTTTCACTATTAACAACCTCGCTTCACCCGGAGGAACAGGTTTACAACACCCGAGCAACCGAACGGGATTTCACGCCTCTAATACACTGAGGACTTCAACACTTGCCTCTTACAACACAGAGGACTTCAACAAAAGAACAAATACAATTGTTGTTGACAACTTGTGCTCTTGAAAACACGGATTTGTCACTAGTAGTACACCCTTCCTATAATCTTATCCTCAAAGTATGCGAATGATGTTTTGAAAAGATTAAGGAAAGTATATTACTTATTGAATCAAAAGATATGAAATAGTTTCAATGATTCAATAAATAATCGAGAGCTTTTAGAATACAGGAGTATGTAGAAAGTAAGATCAGAGATTAGATTAAAAAGCATATAAAATCATGTTTTCATGTATCTTGAATCAATGATTTAGATGAGTATATATAGGGAAAAATAGTTGTAACTCTTTGTGAATAGTTGCCATTAATAGATATGATTATTTGATGAAAGGTAAGAGATGCAACCATTGGAGAAAGAAGTGTCTTTTGGAAAAATTGCTTTCTGTTTAAAAACGGTCGACGGGTTAAAAAGTGACCAGTAGACAGGAATTCAAATATATATACGTTATGTGCATGTGTGCACGTTCAGTGTGCAAATTATGCAGGAACGGTCGACCGCATATATTGTGACCGGTCCACCGGTCCCTGTAAAGTTGCACACTGAATGTGCAACTACATTCTAATCATATATATATATTAATTTTCCTGAAAATGCATGATTATTTGAGGATAGATTTTAACAAGTTTATCACTAATATAATATCAAATAATCAATCTACAATCTAGAGTACCATATGTAGCTCTTTATAGCCATAATGACCTTGTTTTATCGATCGTCTTTAGTTATTTGTCAGAAATCAAAACCTTCATAAAACTTGTGACTCAACATTCTCCCCCTTTTTGATTGATGACAATATATATCTGCAAATCTGAATCTCCCCCTGAATATGTGATCTCTCTCTTTGAATTCTTATACATGTACATTCCTGCAAACAATTTTTAGCCCTTTCTCCCCCTTTGTCATCGACAAAAAGGAGTAACAGATACTAGAATAGTAGAATTAATATGATATGCATAGCAAAATATTAACACATCCAAAACATAACAGAGTATAATGCAGACCATAATGTCAAACGAAAAATAAGAATAACGACACTATTTAGTACAAGTGTCGATGAATGTTTTTAAAGTGGTAAACCATAATAGAATCTAAGATGAAGCAGATCGTATCTCCTCTTCATCATCGTCGTCTTCGTCATCAACATCATCTTCTTCTTCTTCTTCCTCATCATTGTTCCCTCTAGATGATTCTCCATGTCCATGACCACTCATACCAGTAGACTCGTCAGATGATGTCCAGGTGAAAACAGGAGCAGCAGGAAGCTTTCCTGGGTCTTGTGCTTGAACAGAGGTGGATGTGGAACATGATATAGCATCCCATAGCATACCAAAGAATGACTTGACCTTATTGAAGCGCTTATCAATTTTAGAGTCCATTCGCTTGAGACGTGATTCAAGCAAAAATTGGTTACGCGCAATGGTTTCAAGTGATTCTTTTGTGGATGATTTTGATTTTAATAGTTTTACTTCATCGGAATGAGGACGAGAGGAAGTTACTCTTTGTTTTCTTGGTCCTCTTTGTTGCCATTCTTCAAAAGACATAATCTCAAGATAAGGTGGAGGAAGCTTCATTCGTTTGATGGTTATGGAATCAATGCATTTTGGTTTTGAGGTTGCAGAATCAGGAGGATTTACCCCACAAGCTAACAAAAGTCGCATGATATATTCATTGTAGAAGAAATGAGGCCGTGTAGAGTTATTTACCTTGAGAATTTCATCAAAAAGCATGTGTACCCAATTGATTTGGATTTCACCATAAATAGCATAGAGTGCTTTGAAGTTTTCTTTATATAATGCATCATAATTTCCAAGTCTAGGAAAAAGAGAATGCATCAAAACACGATGAAGTAGTCTGGCTGTCGGTCGAAGTCCAATAGACTTTGTGCCATCACTATTGTCTTCTATGAACTGATGACTGGTACTATTTCGAGTGAAGACTTCGCAGAAGGTAGATGAAAACTCATCGCCTCGATTTGGTATACCAAGTATAGAGGCAATTCTAGCATGAGTAAGAAAAATTTGCTTGCCACAGACCACAAACCAGATGACTCCGTTTGGATTATCAGGTTGATATTCATCGAGATTCATATTGGCGTAAAACAATTTGATCATCAAATGATTTATCTCCACATTATTTTCTGAAAAATCTATCAATGGAGTAATGTTGGAATTATTGGCTAACCTCCGAACTCCATAAGCCGTGAAATCATCAAATTTGATGAAAGAGCCTGGATGAAACTTGTAATTTGTCATCTGATTCCATCTTGTTACAGCAATTGGACTTTGAAGCCACTTTTTGGCGGAGATGCTCAGAGATGAAGTTTCAGAGGTTGTTCCTTTCTTAGATTTCTTTTGAGGAGGAGCCATTGTTGGAAGATTTGAGATTTGGGAATTGAAAATAGGAAACTAGGGTTTGTGATTTTGGGAAAAAGAACAGCTTGAGTCAAAAGAGAAAGAGGGTAGAAGGAAAAATGACGCATAGGTATATATAAAAACTGAAAATACGTCAACCGGTCGACCTATGAAATATGGCCGGTCGACCATTTTCAACCAGGGAGCAAACGGTCGACCGGCTATATATGGGGCGGTCGACCGGTTCTGGCCTGCTGAGTAAAAACATGTTATTTTGCAAGTTTTTATAATATATCAACCTATATATATTATATTTCATTCTTAATACAAAATATAACCGTTATTACACAAGTGATAGATAAAGATATAATAACTATATATAAATCTAATGAGAAGGTTCGTCATTAGAATTATCGTTGTTTCCTTCAATACGTTTTGACCATGGACTCCATTGTTTCTGAGCTCCTTCATTCTTCTCATAGTTCCGATCTCACGAGTTAGGACTTTTAGATGTTGATGGCCTAGACGGCATTGGTTCATGCACGTCATGCTTGTTGGAACCGCAGAAAAATGTTGCCAACTTTTCTAAAACGGATAATCGTGCCGATGTCCGTTGTTGCTCGTGATAAAGTTGACTTTGCCCATAATGGAGCTGTCTCTGAAGGTCTATCTGATGTTTCTGGTAGTGGTGTATTTCATCGATTTGTGCTTTGGTACGAGGAGAATAGAACAGTGTCCTCTTCACTCGTTTTGAATTTGGAGTTTTATCAGACATACAAGAGCATTGATGATGACAACTTGGTTTTTGTTTTGGTGTTGTAGGAGAATAATATTCCTCCGACTCAGAACTCGTAATAGAAATGTATGATTCTTGAGCACATTTATCACAAATGTAAGCCATAGGGAATGTTGTATAGAATATTATGGTTAGATAAAAAAGATGAACAAAATATGAAATTTTTGCAAGCTTATATACAAGTTTCTTATGTATAAACCTATGGATGTGAGTTAATGGAAAATTTTAACCAAGAAAACATAAGCGGAAATTTTATTTTAACTCTAAAAATAGCTCTCCTTTTAAAACTGAAATTATAAAATAAGAAAGGAAAGGACGATCACTAAAAGAAAAGAATGAAAAAATGAGTAAAGAGAATTAACCATTAAATCAAGCAGTGGCTTATATTTAATGTAAAAAAAAATAGTTTATGCAAAAGTTATGGTTAAAGAATAACTAAAAAGAAGACGTTCTTTAGAAATTACTTAGTCAAGATTCTTTCTTGAAATTAAACCAAGCTCTCTTCGTAATCTAATAAAATTAGATTCGAGCAGAGGCTTAGTAAAAATGTCCGCTAATTGATTGTCAATATGGACATATTCAAGACATATATTTCCTTTGTCAATATTATCTCGAAGGAAATGATGACGGATATCAATGTGTTTGGTTCTAGAGTGATTTACTGGATTTTTAGAGAGATTTATAGCACTGGTGTTATCACAGTATATAATAGAATTTGATAAATGAATATCAAAATCTTGAAGTGTTTGTTGCATATATAGTACTTGAGTACAAGCGAGAGCTGCTGATATATATTCAGCTTCACATGTTGATAGTGAAACACAATTCTGTTTCTTACTGAACCAGGAGACAAGTGATTTTCCAATAAAATGGAACGTACCACTTGTACTTTTTCTATCCGTTCGTGAGCCACCGAAATCAGCATCACTATATGATACTAATTCAAATGGACATTCTTTTGGATAAAAAAGACCGAAATCTTTGGTATTATTAAGATAACGAATTATACGTTTCACTGCTCGTAGATGTGATTCCTTTGGATCGGCTTGAAAACGAGCACATAAACAAACACTCATTATTATATCCGGACGACTAGCTGTAAGATAAAGAAGAGAACCAATCATGCTTCGATATAATTTCTGGTCAACATTCTTACCACTTTCATCTTTTTCAAGATGTGTAGTTGTACTCATAGGAGTTGGTTTACCAGATGTGTTTTCTAATCCGAAGCGTTTGATAAGGTTTTCACAGTATTTTTCTTGATTGATAAAAATACCGTTTGAAAGTTGCTTTATTTGAAGTCCAAGAAAATAAGATAGTTCTCCCATATGAGACATTTCGAATTCTTTGATCATAATACTTGCAAATTCTTTGCAAAGTTTATCGTTTGTTGAACCAAAGATGATATCGTCTACATATATCTGGATAACTAGAATATCTTTTCGAGAATGTTTAATAAACAAAGTTTGATCGACTTTGCCTATTTGAAATCCTGAGTTAATAAGATAGCTACGTAGTCGTTCATACCAAGCACGAGGTGCTTGTTTTAAACCATACAAAGCTTTCTTAAGTTTGAACACATGGTCAGGATATTTTTCATGTACGAACAAAGGAGGTTGTTCGACATAGACATTCTTTTTGATAAATCCATTGAGAAAAGCACTTTTGACATCCATCTGATAAAGTTTGAAATTCTGGTGACAAGCAAAAGATAATAGGATTCTAATAGCTTCTAGTCGAGCAACTGGTGCAAAAGTTTCTTCATAATCGGTACCTTCTTCCTGATTATATCCTTGTGCTACTAATCTTGCTTTATTTTTGGTGATATTTCCTTGTTCGTCGGCCTTATTTTTATAGACCCATTTAGTACCAATTACTGACTGATCAGTTGGTCTTGGAACAAGTTCCCAAACGTCATTGCGCTCAAACTGATTTAGTTCTTCCTGCATGGCAATGATCCAGTAATCATCTGTAGCAGCTTCTTTTGGATTCTTAGGTTCGATATTTGAGAGAAAAGCGACATGACCCATTTGATTGAGTTGACTCCTTGTTCTGACATGTGATGTTATTTCACCGATTATATTTTGAGCCGGATGGTTTCTTAATATTCTTGGTGGTGATTGTAACTCACATATTTGAGGAATATTCTCAATAATTATTTCCGAGTCAGAATCAATATTTGTGATGATTTGATTGTCAGTGACTATTGATTCGTCATCATCTGATATAATGTGAGGGTGCTGATAGATTTCATCAAAAGAGACATGAAGTGATTCTTCAATAGTTTTGATTCGTTTATTAAATATCCGATAGGCCTTACTTTGTTTCAAATAACCGACAAATATTCCTTCATCGGCTTTTGGATCGAATTTGCCAAGCTGGTCTTTCGTATTTAAAATAAAGCACTTGGAACCAAAAACTTTGAAGTATGAGATTTTAGGCTTCCTTTTGTTAAATAATTCATAAGGAGTATTCTTGGTAAGAGGTCTTATGGATACACGATTTAAAACATAACAGGCAGTTGCCACAGCTTCTGCCCAAAAATGTTTTGGTAAGGTGGTTCCATTCAATAATGTTCTTGCACATTCTTGTAAAGTTCGGTTCTTCCGTTCTACAACTCCGTTCTGTTGTGGAGTTCTGGGAAACGAAAAATTATGATATATACCTTTCTTTGTACAAAAATGTTCAAATTCATTATTTTCAAACTCTCCGCCAAGATCACTTCTTATATTTTTAATTTTAATCCCTTTTGATTTTTGAATTCTTTTGACGAAAGATTTGAAATGATTGAAAGTGTCACTTTTATTTTTTAAGAAAATTGTCCATGTATAACGAGAGAAATCATCAACAATTACAAGCACATATTGACTGTGATTTATTGATTGAACCCTAGTAGGTCCAAATAAATCCATGTGTAGTAACTCAAGTGGTTGTAATGTTGATATGACTTTCTTGGATTTAAAAGATGATTTGGTCAATTTTCCTAATTGACATGCATCACACATGTTGTTAACTTTAAAACTCATTTTGGGTAGTCCTCTAACTAGATTGTTTTTGGCTAGCTTGTCAATAGTTCTGAAGTTTATATGACAGAAGCGTTTGTGCCATAGCCATGGATCATTGTCATTAGCCACAAGACACATATCTGAATTATGATTAATATTCATATTCAGAATATATATATTTCTGTCTCTATAACCTTCGAAAACCAAATTATGGTCTTTATCTAAAATACTACACTTATTATTTGAAAATGAAATTATAAAACCCTTGTCACATAACTGACTAATACTAAGAAAATTGTGTTTTAAATTTTTAACTAGCATGACATTAGTAATAAGAGGTAAGTTAGATGTACCGCAATTGCTCACATCGCCTTTGCCGATGATATAGCCTTTTGAATTGTCTCCAAAAGTGACGGAGCCACCATCTGAATATGTAATATTTGTTAATAAACTCTTGTCTCCCGTCATGTGCTTTGAGCAACCACTGTCCAATATCCACTTTCCTCTTTTCTTAAGTGGGACCTGCAAAAAATAGAATTAAGTCCATGGTACCCACTTTTTATAGGGTCCTAAGAGTTAGGTCTTAGGAGTCCAAACCCATATGGGTCCGGTATCCCCTTTATATATATATTTTTTATTAAAATGCACAGTATTCATGAATTGCTGAATGTATTTGTTCCTAATCAAATTGTTATTTGTTTTAGGAACCCATATTTTGATAGTCTTAACATTTTTCTTTTGAAATTTCACAACTGATTTTGGTTTGGAATATAATAAACTAAGATTTTTCTTAGCTTCAGTTTTTTGTACTTTCTTCTTCCTTTTATTTCCAAGATGTTTCTTGGTTTCTTGTTTGTTATATCCCAATCCTTGTTTGTCTGAAATAGATTGTGAACTTTCAATGATTTTTGTCAAATTTTCTCGACCTTTGTTAAAGTTAGAAACATTTTGAGTAATGTCATCAAACTTTGTTTGTAAGCTAGCTTTTTCTAGGTCTAGAATTTTGACTTTTGCTTTAAGACTCATGATTTTCAGTAGTGAGAGCATTATTTTTCTCTTTTTGAGCTTCTATTTCTTGACTCAAAAGAGATATTTGAGAGTCAACATTAGATGATGATTCTTGAATATTTTCAAGTTCCTCTTCTAATATTTTCTTCTCATCTTTTAACATATCTCGTTCAAACTTTGCTCTACTTAAATCTGCTTTGACTACTTTTAATTGACGTTTTATGTCTTTATATTTGACTATCAATTCAGCATTAATATCAAGTAATTCATCAAATGTAGGAATTTGTACCTCATCTTCTGTTGCCATAAAACAAACATTAGCTTGTTCATTCTCTGAATCACTTTCACTTTCTGATGAAGATGACTCTGAATCATCCCATGTTACTGAGAAAGCTCGTTTCTTAGATTTGTCCTTCTTATATTTGAATTTGTCATTTTCTGACTTCTTCTTTTGTTCTGGACAATCCTTCTGCATGTGTCCCTTTTTGTGGCAGTTGAAACATTCTATAGCAGATGAAGATGGTTTGTTTGATCCAGGTTTCCTTTTATTGTAACGACTGGCTTTTCGATATTTTAGGAATTTTTTGAATCCTTTCGCAATGAATGCCAAATCTTCGTCTTCAGAATCTGATTCATTTTCATCTTTCTCAACATGAAATGCTACTTTTTCTTTTCTTCTTTCTGTTCTTTTCTAGCCTGCAAATTTGCTTCATAGGACATTAAATTTCCTATCAATTCATCTGGCTTCATGACGGAAAGGTCATTAGCTTCTTCAATTGCTAATACTTTTCCTTCCCATTCACTAGTCAGAGAATGTAGGACTGTTGAAACAACATCGAAATCAGAATACTTTTGTCCTAAGCCAATAAGTGCATGGTGAATAGTTTGAAACCGTGAATACATGTCATTTATTGTCTCATTTGGTTTCATTTTGAAATTTTGAAATTGACTTTTCAGCATGGCTATTTTGGCTTGTTTAACCTTGTTGGTACCTTCATGAGTGATTTTTAGTGTTTGCCAAATTTGATATGCAGTAGTGCAAATACTAACACGGTTATATTCATTTTGGTCTAATGCACAGAATAACATATTTATTGCTCTTGCATTTACGGCTGCTGCCGTTTTCTCAGCTGCAGTCCATTCTGAATAATCAGTTGTTGGATTCACTATTTCTCTTTGAGTGGCATTCCAAACATCATAGCTATTTGATTGCATAAAGAATGACATACGTGTTGCCCAATAACTATAGTTAAGACCATTGAAAAATGGAGGTCTTTGTGTCGATTGACCCTCCGTGTAAGTGGTGTTTTGAGTGCTAGTACTTACGTTATTTGCCATATTACTATAATATATCAAATAACTGTGTTACGGTTATATGATGACCTTGCTCTGATACCATATGAAAGTGCGGTGTGTATACAATTATATGTGCTAATATAGTACACACGGATCGTGTAATATGGACTACAATATAAATGCGGAAATAGATGATAATAGCATAGTAAATAAAAAATAGAAAAATCACACCAGAGATTTTTGTACTGGTTCGGAGCACCGTCTTACGTCCAGTCCCAGACTTCTATCTAGATTTTCACTATTAACAACCTCGCTTCACCCGGAGGAACAGGTTTACAACACCCGAGCAACCGAACGGGATTTCACGCCTCTAATACACTGAGGACTTCAACACTTGCCTCTTACAACACAGAGGACTTCAACAAAAGAACAAATACAATTGTTGTTGACAACTTGTGCTCTTGAAAACACGGATTTGTCACTAGTAGTACACCCTTCCTATAATCTTATCCTCAAAGTATGCGAATGATGTTTTGAAAAGATTAAGGAAAGTATATTACTTATTGAATCAAAAGATATGAAATAGTTTCAATGATTCAATAAATAATCGAGAGCTTTTAGAATACAGGAGTATGTAGAAAGTAAGATCAGAGATTAGATTAAAAAGCATATAAAATCATGTTTTCATGTATCTTGAATCAATGATTTAGATGAGTATATATAGAGAAAAATAGTTGTAACTCTTTGTGAATAGTTGCCATTAATAGATATGATTATTTGATGAAAGGTAAGAGATGCAACCATTGGAGAAAGAAGTATCTTTTGGAAAAATTGCTTTCTGTTTAAAAACGGTCGACAGGTTAAAAAGTGACCAGTAGACAGGAATTCAAATATATATACGTTATGTGCATGTGTGCACGTTCAGTGTGCAAATTATGCAGGAACGGTCGACCGCATATATTGTGACCGGTCGACCGGTCCCTGTAAAGTTGCACACTGAATATGCAACTACATTCTAATCATATATATATATTAATTTTCCTGAAAATGCATGATTATTTGAGGATATATTTTAACAACTTTATCACTAATATAATATCAAATAATCAATCTACAATCTAGAGTACCATATGTAGCTCTTTATAGCCATAATGACCTTGTTTTGTCGATCGTCTCTAGTTATTTGTCAGAAATCAAAACCTTCATAAAACTTGTGACTCAACACATTTCTTAATTGGAAATTGATAATATAAATACATTCCAAGTTAATATTTGGAATGAATAGATATTGGCATTTTGTGGGGAAGTCAATAAAATGTTTTGGGAATATTGTGATTGGATATTGGTGCTAAACAGGATCTGCAGGTATTATAAAAAGCAAAAGGAAAATTGGTTTTGATTTCAGATGATAATTGAATTGCCCGACAAAAAGGTATGTATCTAAATTTGGTATGAAATTTGATTGGGATTTGGATTGAGCCACTTGGCTTTTTGTTTTCTTTTTGGATTTGGGAGCCCGTAGAAGCCTTTTGTAGTTGTACCGAGCTAGCCGTGCAAAGGAGACACTGGCGAAATTTTTCGGAAATTTAGGGAGTTAGAAAAATTTTGAGAAAATTTTGATAATTCAAAATTTGGTTTTAAATTGAAACTCGAATGATTAAACGAATAGTATAGTTTGAAACTATGGGAAAGTTGAGAAGTTAATAAGAATAATAATGGGTCTTTTATAAAAAGATAGTTAGTAAAATGTTGGATTGGTTTGTTTTGGGAATAAGTAAACGGGTATTGGACAATTCTTCCTAACTAATTATTTCGGGGACGAAATTCTTTTAAGGGGGGAGGAATGTGACGACCCGGAACTTTCAAGCATTTAAAATTGGGATATTTAATTGATTTTAAATATTCAATAGAGTAATTTTAACTTGAATTACGAATATCACGATTTATTTGATAATTAAATTATTGAATTAAATAATTGGAAATTGAATAGAATATGAAATCTAAGAGTTTAAGCTTATTACAAATAATTTGAAGGCTTATAAAATTTATATTGATAACACTGAAGATAATAGAAGTTATAAAATTGAATTTAACAATGGTTTGTTCAGTTTTAAAATTTTATCGTTTGAATTGAATTTAAAAATAGCCTTCCAAGGCACAGTCTCGGAATTCGACGAAACCAGTTCCATTGGATCCGTGATATTGTATTATTATCGGATTTCAAATTTCGGAGCGATTGGGGTTGTTGGGTGAGGGTACGACATATAAACGCACTGAATTTTTATCGGAAAACTCAGTAAAATATACACTGTTGATTGGTTAAATCTTGTCACATCAGTTTTATTTTCAATCACTATAGCTAGATATTTTCTTCACGCAAAGCTTTCTTTATACGCCAGCCACTTTTTGTTCCATCGTGTACGTAGCAGAGAAATTCTTTCACGCAACCCTCGTTTCATTTCAGTCGTTAAAAAAATATGCTCCCCTTTTCTTTTGCCTTTGACCGCAGGCTTATCACTAAAGAAAAAAAAAGAAATGGCGACTGAAGTCGCGGATCCATATCGCAAACCAAAATCTCAGAAAAAAAAGGAAATATATAAAATGGCCACCGTTGCTTGTACTCGAGGGATTGGGCGCGCGAGGTATGGCTCGAGCTCAAAATCGTTGGAGACGAAGGGATTGGAAGCGCGCGAAATCAAGATGGGGGTTCTTGTTCGGGCGGCAACCAGAGGCGACTGGAAGGGTGACGCGCGCGTGGGTAGCTGGGTCGTTGAGACGTTCGAGTCATTGAAGGGGCGGCGATCTTGGAGGCAATGGTACGAAGCGTGTTCCGACTTTAGGGTCGAAGTTGAAGTAGGTCTAGGCGGCGTTGGGATGCATCGGCATTCGCGATGGGTTTTGCTTCGGTGAAGCCACATTCTGGAGAGATGGATTCTATGCAGTAAGGTTTTAGCTTATTTTTGAATTAATTTCTGAATTTATTTATTTATATATAAATTAGAAATAAATCTAGGAATAAGATAAAATTTTTGATTTTTCAGATATATATATATATATATATATATATATATATATATATATATATATATATATATAAGGAGACTTCTATTGTAAAGTATGAACATTTTGATTTTTAATACGTATATAGGGTTTTGAGAAATATATATACAGCCTTACATTACAGTAAGCTATATTTGTAGTTAAATTTTCAGTTTAAAGGATTTTACTTATAAATGTATATAGGTCATTTAGTATAAGTAGTTTCAAGAAAGTAAAATTACTATATATATAATTGATGTGGGAATAAAACTGTCTAATTAACCTACAAAATTATTTTGGTTACTAAAATTTGTCAAGGAAAACTTAGTTTAAATTACACTACTAAATGTTAATAGACGGTGCGGTTAGCTCAAATATTAACGAACTATATAATGTTATACAAGGTATAAAGTCAAGAAATAAGCTGGGATGGAAATGAATGGAAATAGACTGCAAATAAAATCAAAGGTGAGTTAATCTCACTCTGTTTAAATTTAAATTTAAATGATTAAATTTAAATAATTGATTGTGTGGTTGAATTGATTGATGTGATACAGTATAGTATAATTTGAACTTGGCATATTTTGTGATGCTAACGTCTGTGGATGCAGGGAAACAGGTTGGAGGGATCCAACTGGATCCCTCAACATTTATTTAAATTATTTATATCTCCCTGTTATGATGAATTGATGTTCTGTGATGATTTATGTTGAAATATTGAAGGTTATGGTTAGGATTGATATAATTTGGTATAATGAATTACCATAAAAATATATAAATTGAATTTTTGGAAATGAAAATAAAAGAAGTGAAATTGCAAGTAAAATAATTATAGAATAAATTTTAGAATAACTTGGAAAAGAAATAAAGTGACTTTAAAATTCTAATAAATGAATCTTGAAAATGGAAAGGAAAATTTGTATAAACAGAAAGTTAATGAATTTTAAAATGCAACATTATTAATTAAAAAAGAACAAACAGTTATGTAGAATTTAAGGTTTGGATTATTGAAAGGGTAAAGAAAAAATAAAATAATAAGAATAATAATAAAGTCCATAACTACAGAATTTGGAAATGTACTGATAAGTAAAAGAATTTATTTCAAATAAAATAAATTGGAAATCAATTTGGGAAATTGATTTAAGTGATTGAGATTTGAAATTCTCCCTGGATAACCAAGTACGCTTTCAAAGTAAATTTTGTAAATATAAGATAAAGGATTTTGAAGTTGTTTTAAAAGTATGGTTTGTAAAATCTATTATTTCTATTATTTAAAGTCTAAAGTAACTATTTTCCTTTAATCTAATTTAGAAATAATTATTAAGAAGTAACTTAGCATTTTGTTTTTAAAAGTAAAAATAAAAAATCTAGTTTATATTTTATTAAGTAACTTTATCTGTAAATGTTTCTATAGTATGTATTTTAGTAAATTATTTGAAATAGTCTTAACTTAAGTTTTAAAGGTAAATCCCAAAGTAAGTATTTTTGTTTTATCTATTATCGTAATAATTATATAAAGAATGACTTGGTATTTTATTTAAAGCATTATTTTAAATTGAGTACTAAAGAAAGATTTTCTAAATTAAATATTAACCATACTTTACAATTATAGTGTTTTGAAATTATTTTAAAAATCTAAAATCTTGTGCTTGGTGATTCCAGTGGAAATGAAATACTTGGAATTTATTCTGAGAAAAAGGAAGGTAGTGTGAAAACTGTTTTCAAAAGGATTTGAAAGTTAGAATATACCTAGTAAAGATATTTGAGATAAATAATTTGGGAAATTATTTATTGTTTGATGGATGTTTGTGAATATAAATTGATAGTTAAATCATCGACTATCAATATTGGCCAAATGCGTTGATCGTTTCGAAGAGTCCGGGATCGAGATTTATTTCTCGAAAACCACTTCGATCCGGTTTGTACGTTTCGTGTAAACGATTTGGATTCGAAGATGGAGCATTGGAGTGCAAGGGCTAGTCGCTACTAATCCTGAGGATATTTCCAAAATGGATGTAGTAGGAATAGTGCCTTCGGTTCCGTTCGAACCCGGGACGGACTTGTATGGATGAATGCTTGCGAAACATCGTCAGGTGGACGATGGGCATTCTAAGGAATATATCTAAAAAGGCAACGCTTAGCCTCAAGCCTCATCAAATGGGAATGACTGAAAATCAGGGGTTATGCAGCAAGGCTAGGTGGGTAGCACCCAAGCAGGGTAAGGTCATTCCAGTCTAGATATCCCTTTTTATTTCGGCTTAGTGGGCGGTTGCTGATCCCAACCGCGGGGTGATCTCACTCGGGATTATCCAGTAAGGGGTTGTAACGCCCCACCTCTATACCCACGCTAGCCAAGAACACTACGATGTAATGCTGTCAACTAGCACGGAGAATAAGGCTGTTGAGGAGCGACCATCCATGTAATTGCTTTGAGCGAGCACCGATATGTCAGATAGTACAACATGCATTTTATTTCAAGAGTGGAAATCCGACATACCGATACAAACTCAAAACTACTACACAGTGGCTATATAAATCCTTCGGAAACAAATATAGAAATAAGCATAACATAAATCAGTCACGGATAATTCATATCACAAAGGCGGAAGAAGATATGAATATATATCTAACACATGAAAATGTATATCAAAGTAGTGGTCAAAAAGATCCACAATAATACAAAAGAATAGCAACACGTGCTATACAAAAGAATACAACTATGAGTCCATATCTCAAGTGTATACAACAAAATAAACTACTAATCTAAGTAGTTAGCCAAAAGTCAGAGAAATCAATCCCAAGTGAGAAGTCAAGCTGAAGCACCTGTAACATCTCGGTCTGACCCAAGTATTATTTAATAAGAAAATAATAAACGGATCAGTCTAACTATAAATATCATATGAAACGATATAGAATCAGAGATATGACTAAACACATAATAATCACAAAGCCAAGCTGTGATATATATATATATATATATATATATATATATAAGTAATTGAAAGTCAACAAGAGATTAATCAATATCACCAAATCTACACAAGAATCAAAGGAAATGTCATACTCCTTATTTCGTTCACCAAACCATAAATATTGACGATTATATCAATGTCAATCACAAAAGTCAATGACACACGAATTCACCAATGCACACATATTGATAAAACTTATCAATGGAAATCACGAAAATTGGTGAAGCATAAATTCTAGAAATCATCTCAAGAAATCCAGTCAATGACACACGAATTCACCTATGCACAAAAATTGATAAATCATATCAATAGAAATCACAAAAATAGGTGAAGAATAAAATTCCCGAATTCGACACACGAAATCCAGAAATCACACAAAATAGGGGGAGGCCTATCACATGAACGGGAGCATGAAAACTCACCAACATATGTATCACACGAACGAGACGCTATCTCATAGTAGCTAGCCATTAATTTTTGACACACGAACGGCCCGAAGACCATGGGGCGCTACCCCATCAATTGGAGTCGAAACTCCACAAAACGGGATTTAGTCTCCCTCGCAGACAAAGAGACATCGCACATTGCTAGTCTAAATCACAAAAATGATCGCCATGATCATCAAGAAGTGTCAATTACAGTAAGCTAGTAAATATATGAGCTTAGCTTCATGTCCCATAACCACTAGCTTAACTTAAATATTTACGAACAAATTGTAGATCTCCACTAGAAAATTGTCACAAGAGATTCAATCGAACAAGTCCGAGAATTAATCGACGAAGTAAACGCAAGCGTTTCATACCACTCGTTTTACTAAGTCGTTTAATTAGATTTCTCATACGAGTGAGGTAAAGGTTTGTATATACTAATAGATTGGAAATCGGTTTAAGAAAACGAGCTTTGTTATAAAATAATGTTGAAATCATTTGAAAGAAGAGTTTTGATATTTACTTCTAGTATAGAAAACCTTTATATTTTTAAAGTGACAAATCACAAAGAAGATTGTAGGAACAATCAATCACGAAAATTCACATATGAAGATGTGAATAAAAATCCAACGAAACCGATAAAGAATCCATCGAAGTGGATATTCAAAAATCCCTAAAAAAGAGTCATCAAAGTTATAATAAATGATAACAACAAATAGGAAACAACACGAATCGATTAAAGTTGGAAATTCAAGCAACTAGGCGAAATAGGAAAAAATGCACCAGGTCGGTCGGTCGGCTACAGAGCTCGGTCGACCGGAACCTGTTCCAAAAAAGTCTCGGGAAGCAGGTCGGTCGGCTGAGCCCTGTAGCCAGTCGACCGGACCAGAGACAGAAAGGTGCCTATGCACCATAGTAGCAGGTCGGTCGACCGGCCACAGGGCTCGGTCGACCGAACCTGTTCCCAGTCCCTTCCTAGCCCATTGAATACAATGGCCAATCACTACCAAATTGCAGCCGTACGAGCATCGGCACTAAGGATTTATGCCAATCGACTACCCGGCCCTATGAGCTCCTTGTTGCATCACCAAAAACACATTTGAACATCAAAGCTATGGTTTTTAAGAATTTGGCTTTCAAAAACACCAAAATTGGAATATTCACAAAACCATTCCAAACCAAAAGCAAATGCACACGAATAAGTGTTAGGAATTCATACCTAACAATCGAAGATAAATATAAGCATAGATGTGAGATAAAAATCTCACCTTTGAACCCAAACGATTGAAGAAGAAGCTTGAAAGCAAAGGAGAATCAACCACTCTTCAAATCCAACTCAAGAAGCTTGATTCTAAGCTAAAAAGAGAAACATTTTCCAAACTAGATTTAGGAATTTTCTGAAATCAAAGAGACGAAGAGTTGGAGAAGAAGAAGAGAAGCTTACCAATGGGTTTTTCTTGAGTTTGGAGCTAGAAATTGATTTGCAAATGGAAACTAGGGTTTTGGATTTCTATTTCCCATTCTCTTCCACCATTAATCTCTTTAGAACTGAAATTAGAGGAAGAGGGAGTGAATGAAGAGGGGGGTTTCAGTTTGGGGTATTAAATTAGAACATTGGGCTACACCCAACCTAAACCCAAAGCCCAAGTGAAAAGTAGCAAAATTCTACGTTCTCCAAACATATCGAAGCTTATACTCAAAAAGGTCGCAAACGGTATTTTAAACTCAATGGGAGTGGTCCCGAGTCCTAATTCGACCGTATGCAAAAAGTAGCTTTTCGGACTAAATTCTGAGTATCAATAAAATATTTAAATAAAATATTTAAATATAAAATCAACAAATATGCGGGTTGTTATAGGGGTAGTCCCGGCCTTGTGTTGCAGGGGAGCGGGCGTACTCCTCGGTACGGTGATCTAGGCCCCGTACTGTGACAGGTGGTACCCCAGTGCCTAGTCATTGGTTGGGATTCCATTCTCCCTACGAGCCTTGTACGAGTTTTGTTTGTATTACCCACTTTGTGGCTAGTAGCTGGAATTTAATAATGTGACAATTTCGGCTGTTTTATAAGTATTTGTATATAGACCCTATTATAATATCAGAGGATTTCTATAAAAATTGTTTTAGCTATCGTAAGGTAAAAACCCGACATGTTTATTTGTGGCGTGGTCTTACAAGATGCTTTTGTTTTTCAAAGGGTTTTTGAAACTTTAATAATTAATTAGGTGTGATCTTCTCACGCTGGTATTCCAGACTGACTCGGGTATTATTTAACTGTAATGCTCGGGTCAGACCGAGTATTACAGGATACAGGATATGATGCTATGGAGCTCAGGAGACGAGCTGGATTGATGATACGTACATTCGTACTTGTGTATATATATATTCCGCTGTTAAGTTGTTGTGTATCCATTGTATGTTATTGATGTGAGCTGTGACTGATGTACTCTGATGATGTAATGTATGTAAACAGATATATTTGATTTTGAGTAAAGATTATTTACTATCTATTATATTTTATTCCGCTGCAATGGTTAGATTCTGATGTTGATTTTGTTTTCTCTTCTTCTACCTCTTCTTCTTAAACCCAAATGGTTCGTATTTCTGTGCAACTTGAGTTGATTGTTGTAGAATAGTGTGGACTCAAGGGGTACGGATTTGCGGGTCGTTACATTTCGGTTGTGTGACTCATAAGTGTAAATCTAATCAGCGATTAATATCGAATAGTTCTTATATTAACACTAACACGTCACTTTAGCTAGTAGTGTGACGCTTTGTCTTAATTTATTGCTTCTACAAAATAAAATACAATTTTATTATTATAAGCGGTCTCCTATAGTGACAATTATATGCACCAATTCTCTTCGTCAAACCACTTCACATTAGTACTTATGGAATGTGGTATTGGCCAAAATTCAAACAACGTCCACATTCAACTTGTTTATTCTAAACACAAAGTCTATGGTTCAATAACAACCATTATTATTATCTGAACTACTCTAGTCAGAGACTTTGACATTCAGTTGACTGAAGTTGACCGTGACACTAACCCATATAACTAAGGACATGAATTCTCCACTGAATAATGTTTCACGTTCAATGTTTTAACTCGGATCCAATTATAGTCATTTATTGGATGCCATTCCATGGTTTAACCATAATTAAAGTACAGTCTCTACATTGAATTTCAACTGTATAATACTGTTACTTTTACATTCTCTGTTTAACCTTAGTTATATTAACCAATAGAAATCTATTGAGTGAGTCATTCCATAATTATCCAATAACTCTTAGTACATAACCCATTGGCGCCACCGATAGCCTTGAGCAACATACTGCCCAACATTTGAAAAGCGTTACATACATTAGTCTCAACGGATATATCGATGTTCAGTCTTGATGCATCTTGACTAGGAATATTCAAAATGATATGTTTTTTCGGTTATGATAGATTTTTGATGATTATAACATATTAAACTACTATCGCAAAATATGTTGTTTATTGATTTTGTATTAAATATACTTTAATTAAATAATTAATTAATATAATACATTATAAAAAATATATAATAGAAATAAAAAATCCTTTATCTTAAATGAGATTATATTAAAAAGTTAATAATTTAAAATAAATTACAAAATTGCCCATAAGGCATACCTTTAACTCTATCATTCTCTCACTTTCATTTGGGGCCAATTATGGAATCTTAGTTACATTCCTTCGATCAGTTTGATAAGAACTGATCGAGCCAGTCCCATCATAAATAGATCTTATGTGTTGTTTTAATTATCTACTCTATCAATCAACTCTCTCTGATATTGATAAACTGCCTTTATCATGTGGAACTATTCAAAGTATGTTTCTCGACTTCTAATAAGCTCTTATCATGACACTGCTATCATATAACAATGACATAATATTCTCAATACTTGAAATCATCCTTAGCTCAGTTATAAATTTATGCATTTATGTTTATACATTTCTTTTATTGTGGCGCTATTCAAGGCAGTGTACTTAGACTTTTAGTTGAATCAGCCACAACCTTTTATTTGGAATGTTTCCAACTTAAAGCTCCTTTACTAGGCTATAATATGAATTTAGTTTCATCATATTACACTCTATATCGCTTATGAAGTCTGAGTCCAAATACTCCTTCATAAGGAGTTCGTTGTTTCTATAAATAATTCTCTAGTATTTTACAAGTACTCTTGAATACTCTAAACTACCATTTGGTCATTTTAATTTTAATTTGATATATACTTCAACATGTAAGATAATTTGTATTGCTAATGCATAAGAAATCCATTTTTCATGTTCCATGTTAAGTATTTAAATATGGTGTTTGTGCATATCGTTTGGGCCTATCTCAACATTCTTCTATACCGATTATAAAAGATATTATTTATAAATTCAATGTCCAGTACTATATAACCATATTCTAATGATTTAACTAGGGGACATCATTAATATTCATAAGTTTGCTACTTATTTTTAGACATATTCAAGTACCTCTATTGTTCGTTCTTACATACACATGCTTCCTCTATATTTCAATCAAAAAACAAACTATTTGGCATTTCTATCAAATAATTATTAAACTCTAATGCTTGTCGAATGATACTTTTGTATCAGCTCTTGGATCATATCCAAAATAATGAATCGGTTTTGCAACTGACTTCGAGACACTTTGTCTGTTACGTGTAGACAGCCCATAAAATTGAATTAACCCTAAAGGGGGATTAATAGGGTCTATAATAAATTCATAGAATAACAAAAATTGCATCACAGATAATAATATAGTAAATGCAAAAACAAAAGTGATACATAATTTTACCGAGCTTCGGTAAAACATGCCTACTGCTATCCCCAAGATTTCTACTAAAATTAAACAATCGTCCGATTACAGACCCTATAAACTAATGATGAACGCCAACCTAATTGTTCTAACCCTACGCTTAAAACCCTACCACAACTCAAATCCCAAGTTGCGAATTCCCGAACTACACCCTAGTTCAATCCTTGTTAAAACTAGTGTTTTATAAATTTAAAAAACAAAATACACTAAAAAAATTGAAACCCTAATTATAAAATTGACAAGGCCTAAAGATAACGGCCTAAATAAAAAATGTTCTCTCACTTTGATTGTTTTTCAACCCACATTTGCTTTCTGCATGTCGTCATCCATTTTTTCTCTTCGATCTAAAATAGGGTTTTTCTAATCGAAGTGCATATTGTTAATCAAATGAAATAAATTTTCTTACGTCCCTTTGTCAATTGATTGCTTGATTCTCTTGATGAGGTACCCTTTCGACTGATTCATTATCAAGTATAGATTGATCTATAATTTGGTATAAGCTCTCCAATTTATGTTTTTAATTTTTTTTGTCTTTAACCTGGCTACCTTTTTCTAGTGAAGATTTGGGTAGTATCTATAGGGATTTAATCCCTATATTTCTCTTTGAGTATTTCAGTTTGAATTTTTCAGTTGCTTTCCTTAGTCGCTTGATTTTCTGATTGATGATCATATGATCTTGGACTTGTTTAATGATTTAATATATATTTCAAAAATTCTGAGAAGTTGATTTTGAATTTTGCATATATTTCTAATTTTTTGGTTGAATATTTCAACATGCATATGTTTCGACTTTTGTTCGTATTTTATGTTGATGCTTGACAAAAACTATTACATCTTGGAATTTTATAGTTTTGATTTTGAATATTAATTAATTTTAAATATTTGAATAATTGGTTTTTAAAATATAAATAAATTACATTCAAATATAGAGATTATTTAAATACTTGAATTATGAGTTAAATATTACTTAAATGGATTTAATGGCGTTACTCAGACTCTTTTTAATTAACAAATAATGAATGGCAAACTCAATTTGTAAATTTATTTTACAATAATAAATGGTTTGAATAAATAATAATAAATCAATTTTTAATAAAATGAATTTGTTTTACTAATGTATTTTAAATGAATTTATAGGATATTTCCATAACTTTTAATTTGGAAAATATTTCAATTTTCGTTTGACGTATTTTTCAGCAAATGATGGTATTTTTGAAATTTTTATAGAATAAGTTAACCGGTGTATTTTATTGTTATTTTAGGATCATGTTTCATTTTTGTATGCGTTTATATTTTTGTTTTATCATTAATGGTTCATACGCGAATGAAATATTGTGCAATGACGTGTCGGGAATTGTAATATATACAAGCTACTACCCTAAGACAATTCAATGGTAATGACTTTTCTTTCTCCCTTTTTTTCCATTACTTGTAAACTTAAAAAAGCAACCCTTTTCTTTTAAATTCAAAATCAAATTAGTTATTCAATAAAAAAGATACAAAACTAGATCTGTTGAGTTTGTATAATTGTTAGCTTTAAGTCTATGTGTGGGTTGAAGTGTGCGATCGAGTTTGGCCATGGTTGACTATTCACGGCCATTTATAGAGTTTTAGTATGGTGGAGTTAGAGGCGGCATTAGGCATAATGAAGTGTGGCGTTGTCCTTGTCGCATGAATGGGCATCGTTGGCAACGAAATGGTGGAGTTTGATCACTGTTTGGAATGTGCGCCGTTTAGGGTTCATGGATCGAGCTACAGATCGTATTTTGACCTAGGGCACCAGAGAGGATGGCATTCATGGTGTTGCACTTGGGAAGCAAATGGGAGTTTGTTGGAATTGTCCATGGCTGATTTCATTGAGTGCCGAGCAAGGGAAAGTGGAGAGAAGGAGCGGTAGAGTTGGTATTGGCATGTTTACTATTCGTGTACATGAGTGATATATATTTGGGAAAGAAAGGATTTGAAATAATAAGGTGATTAATATGTGGATAATTAAGTTACTAATTAATTTAACTAATTCCAAATTTTATAACCTGTAACGACCCAGAATTTTGACAATTTAAATTGAAAATATTTAATTGATTTTAAATATTTGAATGATGGTTTAGCTTGAAATTTCAATATAACTTTGAAATTGGTGATTAAATTATAAAATTTAATCTATTGAAAGTTGAATAAGAATTTGAATCTTCAATCTTAAGCTGAAGAAAAATATTTTCAACAGCTTGTAAAATCTATATTGATAATACTGAAGATAATAGAAGCTTCAGAATTTAATTTGAAACTGCTTTGTTCAGTTTTGAAATTACATCGTTTGAATCGATATTTAAAAATAGCTTTCCGAGGCACAGTCTCGGAATTCGACGAAACTAGTTCCATTGGGTCCGTAATATTGAATTGTTATCGGATTTCAAATTTCGTATTATTCGGAGTTGTTATGTGAGCATACGTTAAGCAAACACGTTGAGAATTAAATTGAATTTTAATTTAAAATTTTGTAAAATAAAATCCCGGCCACCCTACTCCTGAGTAAGCAGACCTATTCCCTGCAAAGAAAAAAAAGTCGCGTACTTTTGTCTCCCCGTTGCTTTACAAATCTCACGCGAATCAAACGCAAGCAGTAAGAAAAATATAAAAATGGCCACTGCCTTCATTCAAAATCTTCTGTAAACTAAATCTCGTTCCCATTCGAAAGCTTCAGAGAAAATAAAATTAAATATGGCCGCGTGAATCATTCTTCCTCCCCAAATCATATTCGCTTTTCTCTCAACCCAAATTCATTCGAAATTAAAAATGGCCGCAGCCCCTTTTCCTTTTTTTTTTTGAAATCAAATGATTTCCATTCGATTGAGGCTAGGATCGAATCGCTTGGAACTCGAACTAGGGTATGGCCGTAACTTCGTTCGTTCGATTTGGAGGGATGGCCGCGATGGTCTCTATCGAAAAACAAGTCGCGATGCAGTTCGTGCTCGAGCGTAGGGGCGGCCATCGCAGGTTGGGGCGGAGCGATTCAAATCGTGGGTGGTGGTGATGGCGGCGTCGAGGCACGCGACTGTGGGGGAGGTCATCGTCAGAGTGGTGAAGGTGCAGATAGCAAGGGAGGCTCGGTAGCATCTCGGGGTCGCGGCATCGCGTGGTTGATGCTCGCGTGGGCGGTCTCGAGTGCGGCGTCACGGCAGGGGATGGGAGGATTCTCGTGAGTAATCTCGTCAGTGAGGTATAATTATTTTTCTCGTTTTTTCCCAATTTAAACAAATAAATATGATTTTTGAAAATATATATAACAATTCCAGTGTTTAAATTTTTACAGTAATAAATTTTTAAATAGTTCTGTTTTTTTTTTTGATTTAGTATATGTATACGAATAATTTAGAAGCTATATGCAGTTTTTTTTTATAGTAGATTCCTATGTTGATTACAGAAAACAGGAAAAATATTAGATCGGTAAATTTTATACAAAGGGATTTAAAACATTGAAGAAATTTATATAAGTAAAATGTTGAAATATATATGTAAATGAAATTTTAGTTTAAATAGGAAAGATAGTTTGGAACTAAAATGTTTAGTTACATAGCTTTATTTAAAAGAAATTAGTTTGAAATGGAATCATTTGTTCAAATTAAAGTGTTAGTACATTAAATTTATCAAATGGTTAGACAATTAGATTTATTAAAGGAAATCAGTTTATAACAATCCATTAGTTAATTAAAATTATAGAAATAGGAATTTTTCAATTGTTACGAATATTAATAAATTGCAAAATTGTGTGTACAAGGTCTAAAATGATGAAATCAAGCCGGAAATGGAAATGGACTGCGAAATAAATAGCTAAGGTGAGAACTTCTCACTCAAAAGGGTTATTTAAAATTTTAAATAGTTATATTTAAAATTTGTTGATTGATTGATTGATTGCATGATTGTGATATTAGATATTGTAGGATATACTATATATATAGCAATATATATATATATATATATATATATATTGGCATATGTATATATTGGAATTGATTTCCCGCCTTGTATAGCGGATGAGACCCTATTGCGCCGCCTATTAAGCGGATAATATTTTAAAAATCCCATATACCGCGATATTCCACCTCGAAGTGGAATTGGTATTGTGCTAACGTCTGTGGATGCAGGGAAACAGGTTGGAGGGATCCAATTGGATTCCTCACAAATATTTATTTGATTATAGATATTGTGATGATTGTGATTATCATATCGATATATGATATCTGTGCAGTGATTGACCATTTGATGCTGTGGCATCATCGGATCCATTTTTAAAGTTTAAAGTAGCAATTTTTATTTTAAAAGGATTTTAAAGTGATTTCTCAAAGTATATATTTTATTAAATTTTCGGATCTGACTCACTTTAAATAAATTAAGATTTTAATTTTAAAGTTATAGAATTTAAGATTTTTGCAAAATATAACAAAAATGTTGTTTTTGAGATAAGTGGTTAATAATTTATGAAATGGATTAAATTTGGATTTTGAATAACTATTATAAACGGTTTATATAAGAGATTTTACAATTTATATTTATAAATTAAAAATATTGGAATTATAAAACAAGTTGATGAAGTGTTAAGTTGATGTATAAAAATGAATTTCATTGAAGTTTATAAATTTATAGACTGTGAAAGTTATAAAAAGAATAGATATCGAAAATAAAGGATTTATAAGAAATTAACTTATAAAACTGGGGTTTGGGCATTTAAATGGGATATTTATAGAAATTGTAAATAAAGGAGATTTTATAAGTTGAAATTGTTATAAAATATAAAGGAATCTTATAAGTAATAATATTTAAAATTTGTGAAGTTTAAAAGAACGATTTGGTAAATAAATAATATTATAAGTATTCAACTTATAATATAGATTTTGGTTTATAATTGGGTTATATAAATTGAATTGGATTTAATAAAAGAGATTAGTAAATTGAAGTTTATAAATAGGAATGGAATTTATAAACATTGTTTATAAATTCGAAAATCAATTGAATTTGATAAATTTAATATTGAAATTTATTAAAGGAAATATATTCACGATTTTGAACAGTAAATATATTATTAAAGAAAATGGATATATTCTAGGAAAGGAATGTTTTAAATAGAATTTAAAACGATTTAAAGATGTTTTAAAATGCATTGAGTATCGAATACATAGATTTCAACATTCATTGTTGAAATAGACGTTTTCGAGAAATAGAAGGAAATGATTACGTAGATTTCAACATTCATTGTTGAAATAGACGTTTTCGAGAAATAGAAGGAAATGGTGGACTATAACACTGTTGTTATAGTAAATGATTTCCGAAAGGAAATGTTTTATATAGTATTGGGATTTATATATCTATTTTAATTTTGAATCCCTATACTAGTGATTTTGGGTTGTCGTAACGATGTTTTACACAACATTCGTTTTGACCCAAGTAAATGTGAATAAAAGAACGTTTTTCCTTAAGGAATGAAAAAATATACTTAACTATGGTTTAAGTATATCGAATATTTTCAAATTGTGAAAATAAATAATATGTGTGAATCACTTATTTTTAAATAAGTATGGAATTGCTTTTCCAATATGAAATGGAATGTTTTTAAGAATTTATCTTTTTGAAGATAAATTGGAATTGAATAATTGAAACCTATTGAAAACTATAGATCAGTAGATAATTTGAAATATAAATTCACTATGGAATTTATAAATGGAAAGGGAAAATTTGTTTTAAAATAAACGTTGTTTATTTTTGAAGTGTGGAAAATTATATATCTTGTAAAGATATTTTGGGAAATTAAATAATTTGAGAAATTATTTGGAATCTGGTGATGTTGCGCATCTTTATTGATAGTTAAATAACCGACTATCAATATTTACCTTTAAATAGGTATTTGTTGTGATTGCTTGAATTGGATGCCACACTTATTTTTAAATAAGCGCTCACTATTCGGGTTAACCGGGAAAGGACCATGGGGTCGTATAACCCATTCTGAATATGCGATACGTCATTATGAATTGCATTTGAAGACCGGTGTTGAAGAGCGGATATTTGTGAAAACGGATGGATTACCGTCGAGTTACTCTGCATCGGCTGATCTCCGGTACAGAGGTTTTATCACCCTTAGTGACGGGATGTCCGGATGTAATTAGTGAATATCCGGATTGCAAGGGCTTCTTTGGAAGTGCCTTCGGTTCTGTTCGATCCCGGAACAGACTTGTATGGATTGTATGTCTGACATTACAAGTTGAGATATAAAGCTGATTTCTTTCAAATAT
Organism: Allium cepa; assembly: GCA_030765085.1. NCBI lineage: Eukaryota > Viridiplantae > Streptophyta > Magnoliopsida > Asparagales > Amaryllidaceae > Allium > Allium cepa. Next base: position 837,414,471 of record CM060941.1, read on the forward strand.
ATTTCTGTTGGTGGCGTAGAATTTATTCTCTTAGCTTAACACCCTTCTCTGAGACGTACGAGCTCAGAGGTTATATAGTTGAAGGTCATTAGTGATATACTCCCAATTTGGTAGTGTGATATACTAAGTGTTGCTGTGAAATGATCGTTGAATGATCATTTATGATAGGATCATTTGTTTGATCGTTTATCTTGATGATCATTGCTTTGATCATTTGTTGACCCAAAGCACTGCTTTTGTAAAGCGTGGCTTTGTGGACGAGACTTCATCGAGCCTCACACCCCGGAAATGGTCAAAACAGGAAAGATGCAGCAAGGTTATTAGGGGGTAGCGCCCCTTTAGTGTATGTCATTCCTTCTGGATAGAGGTGGTATCATGGTATGGAGCCCAGATACTTAACCTATGTGGTTACTACAAATTTATTACTTTGTGGTTGTTGAAAATCGGGGATCCTCGGATATAGATCAGTTACGATCGGGGAATGACATATTCGTGTCAGTTGTTACCCAGTTAGGGGTAAGCCGGCCTTGTGTTGGCAGAGATCCGGTTAGGTTCTCGGGACGTCATTCCAGAGGCGTTTCCATGTGGCAATGGGAAGTTCCTTGGCCTGACCATTTGTTGGAAATCCAAAGAAACAATACAAGCCTTGTACGGTTTTAGTTGTAGAACCTGCCATTTAATATGGTAGCTAATAGTAGGCATAATATAATGGTACCTATGCTGGCTAAGATTTATATTCTACTTTCGAAATTGTTTTCTACACTATGCACTAATAATAATATAAAAAATGATTTGATTTTGCGTAGTAAGCATCTTTGACTATCATAAGGAGAAACCTCCTCCAAGTCTGCGTTTGCATTGTGTGTGTGGCGAGAGACCTTATGGTAGTTTCATTTTCAAAAAGCATCGCGAATTTTCTTTTAAAATTTCTCCTGTTCTTTGTTTAAAAGATAAATAACTGTTTTAAGTTCTCACACCAGTCACATGACTGACCTGGAGTTTATTGTTCCCGTCCTAAACTCTGGGTGCCCACTAATTTCTACACGGACAGTCTAGAGTTAGGTTATCAGGTCATTCTGGATTCAGGTGTTGCTACAGATATCGGGAGGCGAGCTGGATGGCCTAGCATATTACCTATTGTATATAGTATTTCTTTTCCGCTGTTTGTTGTTGTAAACTCTGATAATGAATATGATGTAATGTATAAAATGTATAGTTCTTTGTTTTAATAAATATTCATTTATCTATTATATGTTGTTCCGCTGCGAATTGTGAGATTCTGATATTGTCTGTTGTTCTTTCCTGTTCTGGTATTTTTTTTTCTGTTTTTCTTTCTCTCTCTTCTTCTACCTCTTTCTTCTTTCTTAAACCCTAACATTTCGGTTTTTCGGCAACGAAAAATCGCAAACGTTACATAACCTCTACAACTATCTCATATAAGGTTGAACTTAGACGCAGTTTTTTGCGTTGGAATCGTATCAATGTTATCTATGAATTGGAGTTGGATTTTTTAAAATTGTAGCTAGTATAATTTTGAGCTAAAATTGAACGCTATTCTATTTTAAATCAAACCAAAACTTGAAAGCGCCAATTGGAATTTTGGCGAGTTGACTTGCCTTTTAATAAACTATTTGATTTCTATGTTGCTATAGGTTATTGTTGAATGGTTGGATGATAGTTTATATATTGTTGTTTGATTATTAGTTTGGATTTGATTCCCGTTTGGAAGCAGATGGAATAAATAACCATTGTGTTATAAGGAACAAAAACAAGAGGAAAGTCGAAGTGTGTACGTAGCAAGAAGTCACTACGGAACACTTTAAATTACACATACATATGTGTGATTTACAAGGGACTATTACAGAGAGACCCTAAAGGTTTCTCACTAATATTGATTACTTATATTCCTATGCTACTTGTATTCATGCTTGGGTAGAAATATTTGTGACATGTTGTTTGATTTATGTATGGGTCATTATAGCAATTATCGTTATACAGTTACTTATGAAATATCATCTTCTTAAATCTGTGTGTTGAATTTGTGCTTAAATTTTTACAAAACAAAGATTTGGTTGCGTTTTTGCCCTTTTAAAGTTATTTAAACTATATTTTCAAGTATTTTTTAGAATTTTGAAATAAAGGGTAGGAGTTCTTTAAAATTTATAAAAGGAGTTATAAATTTGATTTATTTTCCTTTAGGATAATTAATGTTGTTAAAAATTATAAAAATATTATAAATTTGATTTATTTTCCTTTAGGATAATTAATATTGTTTTAAATTTACAAAAAGATTATAAATTTGATTTATTTTCCTTTAGGATAATTAATGTTGTTTTAAATTTATAAAAAGATTATAAATTTAATTTAATTTCCAATGGGATTGTAATGACCCAGAATTTTAGTTATTTGAAATTGAAATATTTAATTGATTTTAATTATTAAAAGTTAATTTTTAACTTGAATTTCAGATGTAACTATTTATTTGGTAATTTAATTATCAAATTTATTAATTGAAAATTGGTTAAAAGATTGAATCTTGAATTTTTTAGCTTGATAAAAATAATTTAAAGGCTTATAAAATTTATATTTATAATAGTGAAGATAATAAAACTTTTTAACTAAATTTAAAAGTGATTTTGTAACAACCCGATATTTTCAGCCATTCGCATCCATACATGCCGGACTTGAATTTCTCAAAATATCACATTGTAAATTAATTTGGAGCAAATGAAATGCAATCACAGAATCACAGACACAGATATATCAGAATAACTCGCAGCGGAAATTAAAATACCATAATAGTTCATGAAGCTACTATAACAAACTCTCAAAACAAAATACATAATATCAGTCTGAAACATATACAATAGAAATCTCAAATACATAGAAGTTTATAAATAACAGAGCTGAGATAGAACAAATGAAACTAAAAGGGAATAGATAACTAGACAAGCAGAATCTCCAACGATTCCTAGCTCCAAAAAAGAAATCCAAAGCTAAGCTGTAAATACTCAGGCTGACCAGAGCGTAAAGTAAAACACAAAACACTCGAGTCAGGACATATATATACTTATATAATGTAAACCAACTCAAGTGAACTGTGATAAAAATACAAGTAACTTAAAGGATGCCTGGGACCGCCCGTCCTCTAAGGATCCGTAAACTATAAAATAAATACATCCCGTGGTTAAAATTCAAAAATGTTATTTTATACCTCTAAATCAAATAACAATTTCAAAATTCAATATCATTTCAAGTTCATTTCAAATATCAAAATATCATATCTTTCCAAAACCACATTCATTTTATTTAAATTTAAAATACCATTTCAACTCACATTTCAATTAGTTTATATTTCAAAACAAATTACTTCATTTTTAATCATAAAATGAAGTTATTATATTTAATAATTAAATATTAAATTTCCAAAATTTTAACTTTTCAAAGTTCATTATTCACTTAAATTTATCAAAACTGTGAAAATTCACCCTTCGCAACATTTGAAAAATACTACAAAAGGTTACTTTCAAAACAGTTTAATTTAATAAAAGACGACATTTAAAAATGTTGTAATAGGGTTACTTTAGTTCAAATAAAACTTCGGTTAAATTTAGCAATTACAGCACTTACAAAGTACTATAATAGCCTTTAATTCAATTTAGCTACTTAGTTCATTTCTATCAACTACGGCATTTACAAATGCTATAATATCATTTACATTAGAAAATAATAGCATTTCAAAAATGTTGTTAATTAAATTCAATATAATTTCACAAACAATTAACTTTTTATTCATAACATTTTAAACTTATAAAATCATACATTTTCACTTTTAAAACAATCATTTAAATACCCTTATATTCATGATTGTATAAAGTTAAAATTTCATTCAAAAATCAATTTAATAATAATTTACTTATATAATTCAACATTCAATTTCAATTCATTATAATTAAAAATTTAACTTAACACTTAAGTTTAAATTTCCAAATATAACTTATTTTTCATTTTATTTACTTAACTTAAAATTCATTTTTAAACAAAATTCACAAATTTCCAATCTAAGTTATATTTCAAAATTCAACTTAAATATTCATTTATTTAAACTTTTAACTTATTCAAAAATCATTAACACTTTATAAAATCATTTTAAATTCATTTTAATTCAAATTTTAAATCTATTCGTGTAACGACCGGCTAATTGTATTATTCGCATCCGCACATGTCGGACTTGAATAATTAAAAATACCGAATTGTTAATTTAAATTTGGCAAAACTCAGATATACAGTAAATAAATAATCACAGAATCACAGACACAGATTAATAATATGCAGTGGAAGAAAAAGATAGTAGTTCATGAGGCTACTATATATATATATATATATATATATATATATATATATATATATACATATATATATATCAGAGTTAAATAAATTACAACAGAAGTATCGAATACAACAGTCAAATACAATAATCAGAATATATCACTGGAATCAACTGAATATCTGAAAGCTGATAGATAGCTAGATCTCCAGGCGAAGCTCCAACTCCAAAGTTGAGTCTTAAAAGATGAACCACTCAGTCTGACCTGAGCGTAAAGAAAATACAAAACACTCGAGTCAGGATTAACATTCTTATATCAATAAATCCAACTCAAGTGAAATAATAACTGAAATACAAGTAACTCAAAGGATGTTGGAATAACCATCCTCTAAGGATCCGTTAAACTATCTACTATGTAGTAGTATACGCTAAATAGATAATGTCTATCGGTAATATAAAGTATCAAAATAGTGTTAAGGCGTTACCGTTATCCCCCTTAACATATTTTATATAAGCGTTATAGTCTATACAGCACTGTAAACTCCACCGTAAACTAGTGGGATATCAGAGAGTACTCCATAGGTATATCACAAAACAAATTCGTAGTGGTCGCGTGTATAGGGATACAAGTATGATAAGGCACATGAGGCAATACCCAAGGTAGTGAAACTACCGTTTGCCTGATCCGGACTGGTGAAAACGCATCGCCGCAACGATCGTAACACCACGAAACAACACTCCAAAAATTTACAAGGGTGCACCAATCAATAACAAGTAATGAGTAGTTTACGAAGAAGTGTGTTCGCTCGAGGTGGCTAACCCCATTTGGCCCGGCACGGCTCCTGTTTTAGTCATTTCCAATTTGACACAAGTGTTAAAGCTATCCATTATTGTTCTCTTTTTTCAGTCATCACGTACATCATTCCAACCACTTCATTCTTGATCACACTCCGCGTATAGTTATTAAAGTGGTTTTCGGTTTAGATAGAGAGTATATCCATAACCGATTCCGGTTTCTTTAATAACTTTCATAATTATTACACCGATTGGTCGTTTAATAAATTTCAAAATAAAATCAAATTCAATTTCAAATTAGAATTTGAAACCAACATTCCATTTGTCTTTCTATATCAATTTTATAATTTACGTTTCAAAACTTCCAAAATACCTTTTCAAAATCTTATAATTCAATTCCAATTTGTATTTAAATAATTCGATTATTGATTCAAGTTCGTATATAAGTTTCATTCCAAAAACATTTAAATTAATTTAATTTAACGTTCAAATCAATTTAAATTCATAGATCGATTTCATTCAATATTCGTTAAGTTAATTTATCATTTACAACAAATTTCTATTAAATTTTCAATTCATTAAATCAATTACTCCAGCAACTTCATTAACAAAGCTTACAAATTAAATTAAATTGGATTCGACAAATCAAATTCATTAAATGACAAGTCTTACATTAATTTCGATAAATCACATTTTATTTCTTGTTAAGGAAATTCAATTTCACTTACTTATTTACTTAGTTACAAATTAAATTTCACATATTATGGAAGTTCAATTACGCTTATTAACTTACTTAAATAATTTCCAAAACTTAATAAATAAAGAAACCCAATTTCATTTATTAACGAAGCACAAATTCACTCAATCAAAAGTTCAATTTCTTTTATCAAGGAATTTAAATTTTTATTTAATTCTCAAATAATTCAATTTTATTTAATTATTAAATAATTTCAAATCTCAATTATTAAATAATTTCAAAACTTAATTATTAAATAATTCCAAACTCAATTATTCATTTCTTAAACTAAACAACATTCTTCCAATAATTACTTTGTTAATATTTCATTTCATATTTTTAAATATTAACATTACATTCATTAAATTCAGATTTCAACTTTATTTCAAATCTTATTATTTATTTAAATAAAAACTTTATTTTTATTTTAAATCAAATCATTGACCAATCGAGTTTTTATTTAAATCTCTATCCTAAGTCAAGTTTAATTTAGGTATTTATCATTTCAACCCGATTCCATTTCAATTCAAAAATCAAAGCATAACAAAGGGAACTTGCCGTGTGATAACTGGGATGGTGTCAAAGTAAATAAACAAGAAATAACAACAATCAATAACAATCCAATAATCAATTCAAATAATCCCGAAATAATCGTATTAATTCACATTGTTGTTTATGCAAATTAATATAATTATTTCTAGAATCTACACTATCATTTCATGTAGATTAAAGATTTTTACACTATTATTAATACGGTTCTTCACTTTATATTCATTTTTCAATTTTATACTACATCAATTTATACAACACACATTCAATGGTTCAATGTGTAGTTAACACTATTTCTACGTGTCAATTTATTTAACATTTAAAAGGGTCATATTAAAAAAATTTAACTAATCAATTCGACACATATATCAATTTTAAATTATTAACTAATCTATGTCAATTTCAATTTTTATTTATCACTACATACATTAACAATTTAATGTCCAATGTAAACATCAAACAATCCATCAATTAACAGCCAAACTGTATTATCATCGCATAAATAATTAACAGATAATGGTGTCAGAGATGAACTGATACAGGTAATAACATATATAACAGTGTAATAACTAACGGTAGAAATATTTCAATTGTCGTTTCAATTGAAATCAAATTTAATAAATAAAAGAACAGTAATCATGAGTGATTGCTCACCTTTCGAGTTAGAGGATAGACAATGAAGTTGAGTTTCGAAATGCAAATACGAATCCCAGAGCAAGGCTAAACTGGCACGAATTGCCGACAAAGCTGATATATAAGAATCGATGAGAACAATATAATCAGTTTTGATATATACTGAAAATATACATTATTATTATGTTATGTATGTTATTCTATAATATTATTTTCTTGACCAATATTAATTTTGAAACTCATTAAAATTATATATATATTCACATTATACTAAAACAACCTAAAACCTTATACCTATAAGCAACTATGCGGAAAATAACCACATATATAATATATAAATAATATTTAATATTGGAGCTAAGCTGTAAGGAGTATAATGAAAGAAGACAAAATCAGTTATAATATATTTATATAAACCAAACGTGACATATATTTAGCTGACATAACAAATGACTTCTCTATACAATAATATACTGTGGGTACTGTTTCATAAAAATATGCGCATATAATAGTAGCGTGTATAAATATAGACATACCATTTAAAAATAAATATTTAAAAACCTAAAATCAAACAAACAGAGCTTATAAATATAACCATATATAAATAACAAATTGTATACATGAATCTTGTATTTCATAAATAAATACACCTTCATTTCTAATATGACTGACATAAAACTAACATGTCATATAAATATAAATTGAACCATCTGTAGTTATTAAGCAACTTATTATATATTTATATTTCAACTAACATCAGAAACAGATATAAACTTTATACTTTATATTTTATGGAAGCCTAAGAATTATAAATATAACTGGTGTGTATGAAATCAACAGTATAATAATAATGTATATAAACCAATATAACTTAACAACCCATAAACTTGTGTATGCCAAGACATGCTACATATCTCCCAATAACCTATATACTATAATATATAGACTCAATAGCCCAGACAAAAAAATTCACTTTAAATTTGTAAACAATTATAAGATACTGCAATTCATACGAAAACTGCACATACGCAGACTTCATCAACCTTCAAACTCGCATATATATATATATATATATATATATATATAACATAATGTATACAATAATATTTTAAAACATACCCCAAAAAAATAAGCCAAGCTCGGCTTGGAATGGAGACGAGAGGAAGGGAAACGCTCGGGTCCTTGTGCTTGCGTGGAGGTGGAGAATGTTGAAGTGCTCGCATGGAAAGAAGGGACGGTAGGGAGGAGAGGAGAACGGGGAGAGGCGTGGCCATGGGACAAGTAAGAAAGGTGTACGGGTCAGGGACGCGAGCTTGGCAACGAATATGGGCAGAGCGAACGTGGGTCGGTTGTCGATGGTGAAGGAAGGAAAACAAGGAGGAGCATCTGCTATGCTGCGGCACGAGATGGTTGGAGACACTCGTCGATTGTAGGCGAGGTCAGAGGAGAAGTCGGCTGTTGGGGAAAACGTGAGGCAATCGAAGGTGGATGGCCGAAAGACAGTGGTGGTGAGCTCGAAAAGGAGCACGAGATGGTGGACATGAGAAAAATATTTTGCCAGGTTGTTCATTTCGAACTTATACTTTTTTTAGGGATGATGGCCGTATCGGCCATGAAAGAAATGGAAAGGTAAGAATTATGTGAGTACAAAGGTTAACACGTAGTTGCAAGGAGAGAAAACAGCTCACATTGAATTAGTTGGAAGAATATGAGAGAGAGAGGGTACAGAAAGTTATAAGTCGAGTATAGGGAATAGCAATGGTCAAAGCTGAAAATTGAATTTATGGTTATGATAATTATAGTGGCCATTCATCATCTCTCGGTTGGCCTATCTAAAAGGACACAGGAAGACAAAGGTTGAAATTTCGTAGCCGACACGACTATTGGTTACGCGATTTTCGTCGCGTAATGATTACCGAATTACAGCAACGAATATACTACGGAAATCAGCACGACGAGACAATCAAAACGGTATACAGCTATTGGTGGTACGATTGAATTATAAAATTTCGAATTTTCTATTAGCGGAAAATGCAATAAAAACACAGAAAATTAAGATCGACGGAGCTAAAGATGTTCGAATTTGAAAAAACGAAAAATGACGTCTTGTTCAGAAGATGGTTTAGAATTTTTCTATATAAAAATATTCAGGATTCGAAAACGTTTTATTTTCATCGATTTTTGACTGATTAAATTGAAGTAAATTTACGCACGAAATAAACTTTCATATTTTTGAACGAAAATTTACCGGTTGCTATGTTTAACTAGACGCATTCCAAATATCAAATTTATATTTCAAAATTTTATCGTTTAAAATTCCACAAAATTTCAGTTAATTAAATTAATTAAATCGTTAAAATATCCGGGTTGTTACACTTTCCCCCACTCAAAACTTTTCGTCCTCGAAAAGGAAGGGGGTAGGAGAATGGAAGCAAGCAAAAGAAAATAGACTTGAATTACATTATAAACAATTAATTTAAACCATATAGATTTCAATTTAAATAAATTTATATTCAACAATTTGTTTTAAATCCAAGATTTTCATTAAATTGATTTTATTTCTCATTTATTAATGTAAGGTACAAAAAGTTTCTTTCAAATGAAATTCAATTTAAATTCAATTTATTCAAGATACTCCCTTATATTCATTTAATTTAATTTATTAACTTTCAAAACAATTTTTTTCTTTCTTTTAATCACACCTATTATTTATTTAACTTATTATTCTATTTATCTCCATAAACATTTTATAATTAAAATTTAAGTGAATAACATTTTTTATACACACTCACATTTTATTTATAAAGACAATTTATTATATATTATTCAATGTTCTTAAATTAACAATTTCAAAAATCCTAAATTTGAATAGTCATTTATTATAATCATACTTTATTCAACAAATTAAATTCTTCTTTATTTCAAATTATTATTAAATTTATTCTACTTAATATATCTTATCACATTCATATTAAGTATATTTACATTTAATATAACTACTCAAATTTATTTAAAAATTCCTTTGATATCATTTCTACTATATAATATTCAATTACATAGTCAACTTTTGAAAATTTAGGTAAGTTATATATAATGCAATTGAGCATTATCCAAATAAAATTTTCAATTCACTTATTACAAATCAAGCATTTAGTCAAAAAAATTGGCTTCATTGAAAATCATCTTAAAATCAAAAAATTTAGAATTCATTTCCGATTAAATTTAACCATTTTATAAGTAAAATAAATATATATAAATAATATCAAATTAAATTTAAAATCTTCAATACATATTATAAATCAAGTCATGTTTATAAATTCAAATCAAAAAATTTCAAAACAAATCGTAACAAAGCTACAGAATAGTCTATGCACTTCAAAACTCGAAAATAAATGTCGATGATGCGGCCGTCATCACCGAAATTATTTTCCAGCGACAAAAGAGAAGAGCTCTAATTTAATCATTTAAAATTCTTTGAAAACCATTGCTATTCGAAAATATTTTAAATAATATACATTTTAAAACTTTAAAACCATAAATCGAAATTATCGGAAATTAAATTCTCAAATTCTAATTTATATTCACTTCAAATTTCAAATTAAATTATAACTAAGTTTTATAAATTCATTTTTTTATATTATTCAATAGTAAATAGTTTACAACAATAAATGAAAATCAAAAATTATTATTTTCAACAAACAATTCATTAGCTATTTAATTTCAGAAAATTTATACCTATATATAATATAATCATACAAAATTATTTTATTTAACAAATTTGAAAACAATATTGTGTCAGTTTGCCCTGCTCAAGCATTTTGGAAGTCCTATCGATAGCGTTGATCAGACGAATCGATCGGAAACCCAAATCAACATCAACAACTCAAACAACACAATATACATATAAAACATTTAAATATAGATTTACAAATACACTACCTCGCTCGACGATACAGGAATGAATTTCAAAGCAAGTATAGAGATTCAAATTTGATGGACTCAATCAAAGAGAATTTTGATTCGATAATAAGTTCGAACAGAAGATAAGATAATTCAATTAACAGAATCGGGAGATGGATAAGCTTATTTAATCACGGGCAACCTTAACCGGGTCGACCATAATTTCAAGAATAAGATCGATGCTGAATTCCGAGGTAAATCAACATTCGACCTGAAGAAATAGACTTCAGGTATAACAGGGAATAGATAGCATCGTAAACCGAGGATACAGAAATCTCCGGTAGATCAATGCCTATTATAAAAGAGTTCCAACCCTTTACAAATCATTCGAAGTTTGGCGACACCGCTGATTTATTATAGATATCATTCGAAGTGGAGTTATGGGATGCTCCAGTGTTGAAAGAAGACGAATAGTGAGGGACACGAATGAATTTTTTTGAAACCGTAGGGAACGTTCCAAAGATCAAAGGAATTGAGTCAAAAGGAAGAAATTGAAACTCGAATGAGAGTGGTTCTGTAAATACATTTACCTTATATGCTAAGTTTTTCCTAGAGCTACCAAAGCTCTGATACCAACTGTAACGACCCTCTATTTGGACAATTCGCATCCGCACATGTCGGACTTGAATAATTCAAAATACCGAATTGTTAATTTAAATTTGGAAAAACTCAGATATACAGTAAATAAATAATCACAGAATCACAGACACAGAGTAATAATATGCAGCGGAAGAAAAAGATAGTAGTTCATGAGGCTACTATATATATATATATATATATATATATATATATATATATATATATATCAGAGTTAAATAAATTACAAAAGAAGTTTCAAATACAACAGTCAAATACAATAATCAGAATATATCACTGGAATCAACTGAATATCTAAAAGCTGATAGATAGCTGGATCTCCAAGCGAAGCTCCAACTCCAAAGGTGAGTCTCGAAAGATGAACCACTCAGTCTGACCCGAGCGTAAAGAAAATACAAAACACTTGAGTTAGGATTAACATTCTCATATCAATAAATCCAACTCAAGTGCAAAAACAAGTGAAATACAAGTAACTCAAAGGATGTTGGAATAACCATCCTCGAAGGATCCGTTAAACTATCTACTATGTAGTAGTATACGCTAAAAAGATAATGTCTATCAGTAATATAAAGTATGAAAATAGTGTTAAGGCGTTACCATTATCCCCCTTAACACATTTTATATAAGCGTTATAGTCTATACAGCACTGTAAACTCCACCGTAAATAGTGGGATATCGGGCAGTACTCCATAGGTATAACACAAAACAAATTCGTAGTGGTCGCATGTATAGGGATACAAGTATTACAAGGCACATGCGGCAATACCCAAGCAGTGAAACTACCATTTTCCAGATCCGGACTGGTGAAAACGCATCGCCGCAACGACCGCAACACCGCGAAACAACACTCCCAAAATTTACGATGGTGCACCAATCAATAACAAGTAATGAGTAGTTTACGAAGAAGTGTGTTCGCTCGAGGTACCTAACCCCATTTGGCCTGGCACGGCTCCTATTTTAGTCATTTCCAATTTAACACAAGTGTCAAGGCTATCCATTATCGTTCTCTTTCTTCGGTCATCACGTACATCATTCCAGCCACTTCATTCTGGATCACACTCCGCGTATAGTTATTAAAGTGGTTTTCGGTTTAGATAGAGAGTATATCCATAACCGACTCCGATTTCTTTAATAACTTTCGTAATTATTACACCGATTGGTCGTTTAATAAATTTCAAAACCAAATCAAATTCAATTTCAAATTAGAATTTGAAACCAATAGTCCATTTGTCTTTCTATATCAATTTCATAATTTACGTTTCAAAACTTCCAAAATACCATTTCAAAATCTCATAATTCAATTCCAATTTGTATTTAAACAATTCAATTATTGATTCAAGTTCGTATATAAGTTTCATTCCGAAAACATTTAAATTAATTTAATTTAACGCTCAAATCAATTTAAATTCATAGATCGATTTCATTCAATATTCGTTAATTTAATTATCATTGACAACAAATTTCTATTAAATTTCCAATTCATTAAATCAATTACTCAAGTTCAACTTCATTAACAAAGCTTACAAATTTAATTAAATTGGATTCGACAAACCAAATTCATTAAATGACAAGTCTTACATTAATTTCAATAAATCACATTTTATTTCTTGTTAAGGAAATTCAATTTCACGTACTTATTTACTTAGTTACAAATCAAATTTCACATATTCAAGAAGTTCAATTACGCTTATTAACATACTTAAATAATTTTCCAAAACTTATTAAATAAAGAAACCCAATTTCATTTATTAACGAAGTACAAATTCACTTAATCGAAAGTTCAATTTCTCTTATCAAGGAATTTAAATTTTTGTTTAATTCTCAAATAATTCAATTTTATTTAATTATTAAATAATTTCAAAACTCAATTATTAATAATTTCAAAACTTAATTATTAAATAATTCCAAACTCAATTATCCATTTCTTAAACTAAACAACGTCCTTCCAATAATTACTTTGTTAATATTTCGTTTCAGATTTTTAAATATTAACATTACTTTCATTAAATTCAAATTTCAACTTCATTTCAAATCTTATCATTTATTTAAATAAAAACATTATTTTTATTTTTAAATCAAATCATTGACCAATACGGTGTTTATTTAAGTCTCTATCCTAAGTCAAGTTTAATTTGGGTATTTATCATTTTAATCCGATTCCATTTCAATTCAAAAATTAAAGCATAACAAAGGGAACTTGTAGTGTGATAACTGGGATGGTGTCAAAGTAAATAAACAAGCAATAACAACAATCAATAACAATCCAATAATCAATTCAAATAATCCAGAAATAATCGTATTAATTTACATTGTTGTTTGTGCAAATTAATATAATTATTTCTAGAATCTACACTATCTTTTCATGTAGATTAAACATTTTTACACTATTATTAATACGGTTCTTCACTTTATATTCATTTTTCAATTTTATACTACATCAATTCATACAAAACACATTCAATGGTTCAAGGTGTAGTTACACTATTTCTACGTGTCAATTTATTTAACATTTAAAGGGGTCATATTAAACAAATTTAACTAATCAATTCGACACATATATTAATTTTAAATTATTAACTAACCTATGTCAATTTCAATTTTTATTTCTCACTTCATACATTAACAATTTAATGTTCAATGAAAACATCAAACAATCCATCAATTAACAGCCAAACTGTATTATCATCGCATAAATAATTAATAGATAATGGTGTCAGAGATGAATTGATACAGGTAATAACATATATAATAGTGTAAATAACTAACATTAGCAATAATTCAATTGTCATTTCAATTGAAATCAAATTTAATTAATAAAAGAACAGTAATCGGGAGTGATTGCTCACCTTTCGAGTTAGAGGATAGATAATGAAGTTGAGTTTCGAAATGAAAATACGAATCCCAGAGCAAGGCTAGACTGGCACGAATTGACGACAAAGCTGATATATAAGAATCGATGAGAACAAGATAATCAGTTTTGATATATACTAAAAATATATACACCTTGTATACATGAATCTTATATTTCATAAATAAATACACCTTCATTTCTAATATGGCTGACATAAAACTAACATGCCATATAAATATAAACTGAACCATCTACAGTTATTAAGCAACTTATTATATATTTATATTTCAACTAAAATCAGAAACAAATATAAACTTTTTACTTTATATTTTGTGGAAGCCTAATTATTATAAATATAACTTGTGTGTATGAAATCAACAGTATAATAATAATGTATATAAACCAATATAACTCAACAGCCCATAAACTTGTGTACGCCAAAACATGCTACATATCTCCCAATAACCTATATACTATAATATATAGACTCAACAGCCAAGACAAAAAAATCACTTTAAATTTGTAAATAATTATATGCTACTGCAATTCATACGGAAACTGCACATACGCAGACTTCATCAACCTTCAAACTCACATGTATATATAACATAATGTATACAGTAATATTTTAAAACATACCCCAAAAGAAAATAAGGCAAGCTCGGCTTGGAATGGAGACGAGAGGAAGGGAAACGCTCGGGTCCTTGTGCTCGCGTGGAGGTGGAGAATGTTGAAGTGCTCGCATGGAAAGAAGGGACGGTAGGGAGGAGAGGAGAACGGGGAGAGGCCCGGCCATGGGACAAGTAAGAAGGGTGTACGGGTCAGGGACGCGAGCTTGGCAACGAATATAGGCAGAGCGAACGTGGGTCGGTTGTCGATGGTGAAGGAAGGAAAACAAGAAGGAGCATCTGCTATGCTGTGGCGCGAGGTGGGTGGAGACACTCGTCGATTGCAGGCAAGGTCAGAGGAGAGGTCGGCTGTTGGGGAAAACTTGAGGCAATCGAAGGTGGATGGCCGAAATACGGTGGTGGTGAGCTCGGAAGGGAGCACGAGATGGTGGACGAGAGAAAAACATTTTGCCAGGTTGTTCCTTTCGAACTTATGCTTTTTTTTAGGGAAGATGGCCATATCGGCCATGAAAGAAATGGAAAGGTAAGAATTATGTGAGTACAAAGGTTAATACGTAGTTGTAAGGAGAGAAAATAGCTCACATTGAATTAGATGGAAGAATATGAGAGAGAGTGGGTACAGAAAATTATAAGTCGAGTATAGGGAATAGCAATGGTCAAAGTTGAAAATTGAATTTATGGTCATGATAATTATAGTGGCCATTCATCATCTCTCGGTTGGCCTATCTGAAAGGACATAGGAAGACAAAGGTTGAAATTTCGTAACCGATACGACTATTCGTTACGTGTTTTTCGTCGCGTAATGATTACCGAATTACAACAACGAATATACTACGGAAATCAGTACGACGAGATGATCAAAACGGTATATAGCTATTGGTGGTACGATTGAATTATAAAATTTCGAATTTTCTACTAGCGGGAAATGCAATAAAAATACAGAAAATTAAGATCGACGGAGCAAAAGATGTCTGAATTTGGAAAAACGAAAAATGACGTCTTTCTCAGAAGATGATTTAGAATTTTTCTATATAAAAATAATCAGGTTTCGCAAATGTTTTATTTTCATCGATTTTTGACTTATTAAATTGAAGAAAATTTATGCACGAAATAAACTTTCATATTTTTGGACGAAAATTTACCAGTTGCTATGCTTAACTAGACGCATTCCAAATATCAAATTTATATTTCAAAATTTTATCGTTTAAAATTCCACAAAATTTCAGTTAATTAAATTAATTAAAATCGTTAAAATATCTGGCTTGTTACAATTCGTCATATTTCCTACTTAATTTAAATTTCATTTATAACCAAATCATAGTTTCCAAAATAACTTTTATTTCAAATTTCTAATCTTACCATTTATTTAATCAACTTATACATTTTTAGAAAAACAATAATACTTTATAAAAATCATTTATAATTAAGTTTAAATCAAAATATTATAATATATACATTTGTAAAATACTTTAAACATTTTAGAAAAATTTATACTAACCACGGGTCTATATATCATTTTCTAGCCTAGGTAAAGTGATACGGATAATATATCATTTCAATCCGTAATTTACAAAGAAAACCCGGGTTTTATCATTTCAAACCCGTAGTCCCAAGTAAATTAAAATAATTAAAAATCGTTCAATCCTACCATTTCAGCCCATAACGATTTTTTCCTATTCTAAAGTCTGTTCGGGTATGTATCATTTCAACCCATAGTGATTCTAATCTAAAGGGAACGTGATAAACTGATATAAATAAACAGAATAACATTATATAACAGTAATAGATGGTATAATAGGTAAATAAGCATGGGTGAACATCATATGATCATAACATAACAAATATAGCATGCTGATATGTTTTACAGATTCAATTGTTGTGATGTCCCGGAAATTTACGCAATAATTATTTAATAATTTCATTAATAATTATTTTAAAATATGAAATATCGATTTAATAATTTAATTCAAACAGGAATTATCTTTTGAAGATTAATATTATTAGTTTGATAAATGATATTCTTCTCAAAATTTATAATAATGATAAATTAATATGAGAATCTTATTGTTTTCAAATGTTAAAAATATTTAAATAATAAAATTATTTTTTCTAAGCTGATTTAAAGATATTTTATTTATAATGTATATATGTGTATACATTGTAAATAGAGAATTTGAATTTAATTTAAATTTAAATTCAATAAAGAATATTTTCTAAATTATTTTATATATAAGATGTATAAATTGTAAATTGGTTAATTTGATTTAAAATTGGTATTGAAAATTATTCAAAAGTAAATTTAAAAGTCTTTCTTACATTATCAAAGAAAAATAAGTAAGTATTTATTTTGTTTATAAATATATAATAGTTTGCTTAAAAATAAAATAGTTTAAAATTGTATTTTATAATAAAGGTTTATTTTGTTTTATTTTAAAAATTGTTTTCTTTTGAAATAAGACCTAGTTTATTTATATTAGAGTATAGTATTTAAATTTGAAACTTTGAAATAAAATTAAAAAAATAATTCAACATTCTTTTCCTTTTCAAAAATGTCTCTTTTGAAGATTAGTTTTAAAATATTATTTTAAAACATTCAAATAAACATTAAAATGTATAATTTTATAAAGAAGTTTATATGTAAACAATCATTTTAAAGGCTAATGTAAATAAACATTTAAAACATCTTAAATTAAATTAGAAATGCTTTTAGAAAAAATTAAATACATTTATAAATTTAGAATTTTCTTTTTATATTAAAAATGCACATGTGTTAGACTGTTAATACATAAAGAAAGACACTTGTACTTAATCTATAACCTTAGTTAACAAGTGGCATGTTATTTATTTTTGAAATTTAATTTATTAGATAAGAAAATGTAACAATGCGTTTTGTTAAAACCAATTATCTTCAATTGAAAAACTGAAAATCGGATTCTAAGTAAAAATCAAAACCCAAATTCAATCAATTTTCTGCAGAAAACAAATACAAATCAAAATCTGCAAAACCAATTTACTCAAAATTCTGCAAAACCAAATTCTGTTTAAAATCTGCTAGTTACAACATCAAATTTGAGGTCAATTTCAACTCAAGCATATGAAGATATGGGTCTGCATGCAGTTTAAAAATCTATATCAACAAGATAATCAACTTCAACTAGCTAATGCAAACCCAGATATTCAACTAGCAAATGCAGATGCAAATCTGAATTCCAGGAAAATGAATGCATCTAAATTTGTTCTCTGCATCCTCAATTTAAAAGTGAGTAAATTTCTATTTTAAAAACAGTTTACAAATCAGTGATGAAATTTGTTGCATGTGTAGGAATATAGTTTATAATGCTTTCTTGATTTTAATTGTGTGAATATAAATGTAACAACCCAAGATTTTTCACCAATTTATAATCATCGATAAATGTTTAATGGCAATGGCTAACTGCTTTGGGTAGTGTTTAATCGAGATGAAATTATTTTAAATTTGTCAAAGATTTGTGGGCTTTAAAATAATCGTTTGATTTTGTCAATTTATCTTGCTCAGTCAGTCGATGTTGCTTGGATGCTAGAGATTGATTCGGGCTTTCAATCGAACCTTGGTCCAATAACCCTCTTTCCTCTATCTTTATTACTTCAGCCCATTCCCTTTACAAATGGATTCAACCGTCCCCCTCTCTTTATTGATCATTCGAAACCCTAAAACAAAATAATGAAAAGAAAAGAAAATGGTGGCTCGTTTTCATTCGTTCGTCTTCACAAATTAGGGCTTCTGCCGATTTCATTCGCTCGTCTTCGAGATGCCACAGCGTCGACTCCGCCAAGTGTCGTTGATCACGGCTGCCACATCGAAGAAGGTGAGTGTTTCACTTACATCTAATTCCTATCTCGAGTTTATTAGTGTTCGAATTCTACGATTTTCGTTCGTATTTGATTGTTGAATTTGTCCATTGATTTTTCGGCCATTTGACTATGTGCGAGATTGATGTTTTCTGAATTAGTTATGTTCCGTGTCTTGATGATTTGCCGTGATGACTTTGAGTTGTCCCGAGAATTTGTGTTTTGTTGATTTGAGTTGCATTTTATAATGGGCATCGGCTTTAACTTTGATTTTGGTTTGAATATGTTGTTTTGATTTCGTGAATTTCTGGTATCACCGATCCTTAGGGCTTTGATTTTTATGGCCCCTATGAGCTTCGTCTCTGGCCATCTTTGTATTCATTCCTGAAGCATTGATTTGAATTTTTGATAACCATGGCTTTTAAAACTGTTTGACAGTGCTTCGTCCCTCCCCTGTTGCACATACAACCTGATGTTTGAACTTGGCCTGGTTTGTGATAGTGTTTGACTTGGTCACTGTTGTTTTGTTCTCTGCTATGAATTGCTTTGCTTGATTTTATTCATTGCTTCATTGTAAGTTGTTGATTAATCACTGTGCATATGTGGTACATCAAATGTACATATATATTCCTTGATTTTGTACACTCTACTATGATTTTAAAACTGCTGTGAGTTGCATCTACATAACTGCTGCTCACTTGATTGCATTCCTTTGCATTGGGTTTGTGTAATCTGGTCTTGTGGCACTGTGTGCAACTCAGTTTGCATTGTGTTCCCTTTGGTGCACTTTATACCTGGTCATTATGAGCTGGTTCATTTTTATGTTCATCACTTGTTTGCCTGTTCATGGTTGTGCACTGACTTGAGTTCGGCTTTAGTTGGGTCTTGTTTGTTGTTGTAGTTGCTAGTTTGAGTTATGTTTCCTCTTGCACATGCTCTTTTATACATATGTCAGTGGAGCTTGTGGTCATCCTGCTTTGCCTGGATTGTGTACATCTGTGCACATTGATGTATATGCATTCATATTGTACTTGCACTTGTAATTATTTCCACGCTTGTGCAAACTGTTTCAGTCTGGACTTGATTTCTTTATGCGGTCCTGTTGACTTGAAGTCTAATCTTCAGGTGGCTTGACTTTGAGTTGTATGGTCTGGACTTAATTCATTTGTGATTCTTCCATTGTTACATTTTGGTTTGTGGCTTGCCCGATTTGATGTGTCATGTACTTATGCACTCGAATCTGATTTGAGATTACCGGTATTCATCCCTTACCCGTTGCATTTGCAGTGTCTTCATTTGTGCACTGCTATGTATTGGTTTCTTGACGTATTGATTTTAGCTTGCTTCTGATTTTACTGAACTTTGATAGTCTCGACTAATTTGTTTCGAGACAGCTTTTGTTGCATTGTGATCTTGTGGTGGCTGTAGTTTTTAGTTGTAGTTTTCCCTTGTATTCATTTATGCAGTTGCTCTTCTTGGCTTGCATCGCATTGATGCAATTGGATTTGTTTTTCTAATAAACTTGAGATGAATCCGTATTTCGGGTTTTACCTTATGCTAGCATTGCGAATTTGTTTGAATTGCAATTGAGTTGAACCTGATTTTTCTTGGGTTTGACCTTGTGCTCGTTTGTGAATTTTCATTGTGTACATCATCACTGTAGTGGCAAGGCAGTGCACGCAAGCGTGAACTGCAGCCACACGATATCGATTTTATTGGTATTTCTTTTACTCTGGATGCGTTGATCTTTTGTGTAATGCATGTGTAGTGGCGAGCCAGTACACGCGTGCGTGTGCTGCAGCCCTACCTGAAATGATGTTTTTAATTAATGTTTCAATTACTTGAATTGTTTTGTTTAATTCAATATTTTGGAATTTGCTGATTTGTTGTTAACGCTGTTATGCATTATATTTACCGTTATCCTTTTCTTTATTAAAGGATTGAATATGTGAAATTATTGTGACTGTCGTCTGATTGTTATTTAATTATTACTGCTTTTGTGCATCAATAACTGAGTTTGAATTAGACTGACCCGGGTATAATTTTCTTTTGAATGTAATACTCGGGTCAGACCGAGTTATTACAGGTTGTAGATATCTTACTTTGGGTTGCTGCTAGAGCTATGAAGTCTGTTCTTCCTTTTTGGAGTAGTCGTTGTCTTAGTATAGATGTTGTATATTCATGTAAATTATTTACGATAATGTACTTGTATATGTAACTTCCAGAGTCGACAGTTGCAGTTGTATCATATATATTGTATCACATGTATTGTAACTGACATCAGTTATTATATATATGAGACTTTTTGTTTTATCTGTTCCACATTTATATTATCTGTGTTATTATTATATCTACTATCCTAAACTATTATGAACCATCGTAATTCGTTTTATACTGGAATTGGGGTATGTCGATGGAAGTAAATAAATCAGAGATGAAAAATGAAAGGATATATATATATATATATATATATACCACTCCTATCGAGATAACCAAAACTAGTGTAAGGCCTATCTACGGATGGCCGCTCCTCAACAGCCTTATTCTCCACTCTAGTTGACAGCATTACACCGTAGTGTTCTTGGCTAGCGTGGGTATAGAGGTGGGGCGTCATAGCTAGGTATCAGAGCCTGAGGTTTATGGACATAATATAAAACATAACTTAGATGGAACATGTGTTACAACTATTTGTCGACGTTTTATCTCTCATCTTTGCCTATGATTATCTTTGCTTGTTAGGTATGAATTCCTAACGCTTAATTATGCGCATTTGATTTTGATTTCGTGAAAGTATTTTGGCTTCGGCCTCCGTTTGCTTTTAGAACTCAAGTTGAGTTTTTGATGATGAGGATTTTGTTCTTGTGTTTTCGGTTTTGTATTGATTTAGCCGATGTTGATTTTATTCGAATTTGGCCAATTAAAGTTATTTTGACCTCTGGACTTTGTTCCACTTTTGTGCTATGCTATGGGTGTCATTGTGTACCTGTTACACTGTGATGAAAAATAGCTCGACCGATTGCAAATTGAGTGATTTTGATTTTTCACTCATATCTAGTTCGAATCTCAGCGATTTTGAACTTGATATTTTGTGTTTTCCTCGGCTTGATTTCCATTCGACTTCGGTCACTTTGTTTTTGTGAAGTTGTTAATATCTTGATTTCCAAGACTCTGACTTTGTTTGCCGTTGAGTTCTTTGATGATGATGTTGATTCGTTTTGTACTCGACTGTGGCCATTACTTGTTAACTTCGACATTGACTTGATTTTTTTCTTTTGTTGAAGTCATTAATGCATTTATGCTCGTTTTGCTTTGTTTTTCCAATTGTTAATCGATTCTTCTTTTCCGATTAGTTGTTATCACCTTTGCCGACTTTGATAACTTCTATTTCTGGAATTTTTGGGTATTCCTACTTTGATGGATTTGGAATCGAATTCTTTGGATTTTATTCACGTCTTCGAATGTGAATTTTGGTGAATTGATTTGGTTTTCAAATTTAATCGATTCTTGATTATTTCCCCGATTTGTTGCTATCATTTATTAGCAACTTTGATGACATTTTCTTCAGGATTTTTGTGAACATACTTTTTGACGGATTCGGTATCGATTTCTTTGGATTCTATTCACATCTTTGTATGTGAATTCTTGTGATTGATTGTTTCTACAATCATTTTTGTGATTTATCACTTTAAAAATATAAAGGTTTCAATACTAGTAGTAAATATCAAAACTCTTTTATCAAAATGATTTCAACTCTATTTTCAATACCAAACTCTTTTCCTAAACCGTCTTCCAATCTATTAGTATGTACAAACCTTTCTTTCACTCGTATGAGAAATCTAATTAAACGGCTTAGAAAACAAGTGGTATGAAACGCTTACGTTTACTTCGTCGGTTAATTTTTGGACTTGTTCGATTGAACCACTTGTGACATTTTTCTAGTGAAGATCTACAGTTTGTTCATAAATATTTAAGTTAAGCTAGTGGTTATGGGACATGAAGCAAAACTTTTATATTCACTAACTTAGTGTAATTGACACTTCTCGTTGATCATGACGATCATTTTTATGATTTAGACTAGCAATTGTGCGATGTCTCTTTCTTTGCGAGGTTAGACTAGACACCTTTTATGTGATTCCACTCACACATACCTTTTTGATTTTTGGTTAGTCTAGACCTCATCTATTTGATTCCACTCACACATACTTTCTTTTTGTTTGTGAGGTTAGACTAGACACCATTTGTGTTATTCCACTCACACATACCTTTTTGATTTTTGGTTAGTCTAGACCTCATCTGTGTGATTCGACTCACACATACTTTCTTTTTGTTTACGAGGTTAGACTAGGCACCACTTGTGTGATTCCACTCACACATACCTTTTTGATTTTTGGTTAGTCTAGACCTCATCTGGGTGATTCCGACTCACCCATATGGGGTAGCTCCCCATGGTCTTCGGACCGTCATGTGATAGGCCTCTTTCCCTTTTTCTGTGTTTTCTGGATTTCTTGTGTAGATTTCTAGAATTTGTGCTTCACCAATTTTCGTGATTTCTATTGATAAGATTTATCAATTTTTGTGCATTAGTGAATTCGTATGTCATTGACTTGTTATGAATACAAGTATAGGGTATGATACCCCTTTCTATCTTTGAGAAGATTCTTGTGACATTTTTGACGAATGAAAATTCATTGGTATTATATTTTGATGCCAATTATTTTGATGAGATTTTGACGTATTAACTTCAGTAACTGTCAATTTTAAAATGAATTTCAAGCGGTTATCCCGCAATGCTGATTGTGTTGTCCGTTTTTATGGTTTACGCTTTCAAAAGAATGAGGAAGCGAATTAAACGTTTCACTAAAATCGAGGACTATGACCCCTTTCTTTTACTGATTCGCTTAATACCGGAGTTGTCCGTTTGAGAACGTGAAATGTTATTTTTAAAATACACAATTATGCACTTTCAAGAAAACGATGAAGTGAATTGAACGATTTAGTAAAACTCGTAGTTATGGGACAAGTGCGTTTGCTATTTCGGTTAATTCCGGACTCGTTAATTGAATATTTGTGATTTCTGATTATCTTTTTTGATAATCAGATATTTGTGATTTCTGATTATCGTTTTTGATAATCGGATATTTGTGGTTTCTGATTATCGTTTTTGATAATCGGATGTTTGTGATTTGTGATTATCGTTTTTGATAATCGGATGTTTGTGATTTCTGATTATCGTTTTTGATAATCGGATATTTGTGATTTCTGATTATCGTTTTTGATAATTGGATATTTATGATTTAATTATCGTTTGAGATAACTAACTATTTGTGATTTAAGATTTAATTATTGTTTTTGATAATTAAATATTTGTGATTTGAGATTTGATTATCATTTGTGATAATTAAATATTTGTGATTTCAGATTTGATTATCAATGTGATAATTAAATATTCGTTGATTTGTGATTTCTGATTATCGTTTTTGATAATCAAATATTTGTTGATTCTGATTGTCGCTTGTGATAATTAGATATTTGAGATTTAATTATCGTTTGTGATAATTAAATATTTGTGATTTAAGATTTGATTATCGTTTTGATAATTGAATATTTGTTGATTTGAAATTTGATTACCGTTGTGGTAATTCCTGATTATCGTTTTTGACAGTTAGATATTTGTGATTTGTGTTTTGTAATTATCTTTGTTGATAGTTAGATTTGCTGATTTTGTTGTTTTCTAATTATCGTATCGATAATTAGATATTGTTGTTTTATGATTTCAATATTCTAATTATCTAATTGATGATTGAATATTGCTGATAATTGCATTTATTCAGTTTTGTTGTTTTTTGAATTATCTATTTCATAGATAGATTTTGTTGGAAATTTGTGAATTTCTTTTATTGGAATCAAATGTTTTCTTTGGCATCTATATTCTTGATCTTTATTTTTCTAGCTTAACCAGTTTATGTTAGGAAAATAATTATTAGTGACAACCTTAATTATGTAAATTGCGGGGGCGCAATTTCTTTAAGGAGGGGAGTCTGTAACAACCCAAGATTTTTCACCAATTTATAATCATCGTTAAATGTTTAATGGCGATGGCTAATTGCTTTGGGTAGTGTTTAATCGAGATGAAATTCTTTTAAATTTGTTAAAGATTTGTGGGCTTTAAACTAATCGTTTGATTTTGTCAATTTATCTTGCTCAGTCGGTCGATGTTGCTTTGGATGCTAGAGATTGATTCGGGCTTTCAATCGAGCCTTGGTCCAATAACCATCTTTCCTCTGTCTTTATTACTTCGGCCCATTCCCTTTACAAATGGATTCAACCCGTCCCCCTCTCTTTATTGATCATTCGAAACCCTAAAACAAAATAACGAAAAGAAAAGAAAATGGTGGCTCGTTTTCGTTCGTTCGTCTTCACAAATTAGGGCTTCTGCCGATTTCATTCGCTCGTCTTCGAGATGCCACAGCGTCGAATCCGCCAAGTGTCGTTGCTCATGGCTGCCACGTCGAAGAATGTGAGTATTTCACTCACATCTAATTCCTACCTCGAGTTTATTAGTGTTCGAATTCTACGATTTTCGTTCCTATTTGATTGTTGAATTCGTCCCTTGATTTGTCGGCCATTCGACTATGTGGGAGATTGATGTTTTCTGAATTGGTTATGTTCCGTGGCTTGATGATTTGCCGTGATGACTTTGAGTTGTCACGAGCATTTGTGTTTTGTTGATTTGAGTTGCATTTTATAATGGGCATCGGCTTTAACTTTGATTTTGGTTTGAATATGTTGTTTGATTTCAAGAATTTCTGGCATCACCGATCCTTAGGGCTTTGATTTTTATGGCCCCTGTGAGCTTTGTCTCTGGCCATCTTTGTATTCATTCCTGAAGCATTGATTTGAATTTTTGATAACCACGGCTTTTAAAACTGTTTGACAGTGCTTCGTCTCTTACCTGTTGCACATACAACCTGATGTTTGAACTTGACTTGGTTTGTGATAGTGTTTGACTTGGTCACTGTTGTTTTGTTCTCTGCTATGAATTGCTTTGCTTGATTTATTCACTGCTTCATTGTAAGTTGTTGATTAATCACTGTGTATATGTGGTACATCAGTGTACATATATATTACTTGATTTTGTACACTCTACTATGATTTTTAAACTGCTGTGAGTTGTATCTACATAACTGCTGCTCACTTGATTGCATTCCTTTGCATTGGGTTTGTGTAATCTCGTCTTGTGGCATTGTGTGCAACTCAGTTCGCATTGTGTTTCCTTTGGTGCACTTTCTACCTGGTCATTTTGAGCTGGTTCATTTTTGTGTTCATCACTTGTTTGCCTGTTCATGGTGATGTTTACACTCTTGCATTGTGTGTATATATATATATATGTTTGTGCACTGACTTGAGTTCAACTTTAGTTGAGTTTTGTTTGTTGTTGTAGTTGCTAGTTTGAGTTATGTTTCCTCTTGCACATGCTCTTTTATACATATGTCAGTGGAGCTTGTGGTCATCCTGCTTTGCCTAGATTGTGTACATCTGTGCACATTGATGTATATGCATTCATATTGTACTTGCACTTGTAATTTTTTCCACGCTTGTGCAAGCTGTTTCAGTCTGGACTTGATTTCTTTATGTGGTCCTGTTGACTTGAAATCTAATCTTCAGGTGGCTTGAATTTGAGTTGTATGGTCTGGACTTAATTCATTTGTGATTATACCATTGTTACATTTTGGTTTGTGGCTTGTCCGGTTTGATGTGTCATGTACTTATGCACCCGAACCTGATTTGAGATTATCGGTATTCATCCCTTGCCTGTTGCATTTGCAGTGTCTTCATTTGTGCACTGCTATGTATTGGTTCCTTGACGTATTGATTTTAACTTGCTTCTGATTTTACTGAACTTTGATAGTCTCGACTAATTTGTTTCGACACAGCTTTTGTTGCATTGTTGTAACGACCCCGGATTTTTATATAAATTTAAAATGATAATTAAAATCTATTTTTGAAGAAAACGGTGAAATTTATCGATTTAGTGATGTGAGTTTCCCCGAGTTCAAATATATTCTATATAAATCATTTAAATTTTTAAATATTGTATATATATGTATATATGTGAATGTATATATATATATATATATATGTATATTTGGGTATATATGAGTCAATTTGAAATTATAAAATCTTGTGTGTGTGTATATACATATTTTGATTTGGATTTAAATCTTAGATAAATGGTTTAATAAATATTTGAGTTATAAAATAAATTAAGAAATATATATATATATATATATATATATATATATATATAGTAACTCATAAATAAAATTTAACAACATGTTAACATAGAAGTTATTCATACTATAAAGTGATAAGACAAAGCAGTGGAACAAAACATATATATGAATTAACTTGCAAAACAAACCAGCTATATTTAAACATTAAAACAAAATGTGTGAGCAAATAAAATGAAGAAGCAAGACAAGAAACAAGTAAACACATAAATGAAGTATTCCAAAACAAAAATACATACAAGTATGTAGCTTGCAAAAAGAAAGAAACCAAATAGAATACAAAGCAGGTTACAAAGCTAACTAAATAAACAAATGCATAAATAAGAAACAAAACAAAGTAAGATATATAAACAAAGTAAAATAAGTATTAGCAATAAATGTTTCAAATAAATTTATGGTTAGAAATAAATGTTAAAGTTAAATTAGAATTCAATACATAAGTAAATTGAACTACAAGCAAAGTATAAAATATAAATCTATGTATGCACACTTAAACAATACAAGGCAAATAAATATTTCATGTAGCCTATGAGTCGAAATGCAAACAAATGGGAATATAGATGTGCAGGCCCAAAAGGAAAAGAAAATTAGCAAGGCAAGTGATATCAACATAAAGATATATTCAAGTTAAATAAACATGTAGACCTGGAAAGAAAATAAAGTACAAAATATATATCTCAGCCGAGACAATATGCAGTAAAACAAGCATGTAATGCCTTCATCTCAGCCTCCTTAGCCTGCAAGAAGAAAAGAAAGAAAAAAAAATATTTACAGTAATAAACAAATCAAGTGAAATGATTCATGTACTTGCCATATTCTTTAGTACATCCAAACACTATCTTCAGCCATGCCTTGTAAAAGATAAATACATCACCTGGTACAAAACCATATTATATACCAATCTGTAAACTCATTCTCATATACATCAACTTCATTACTATTCGTCCATCAAAAAAAACTCAACAAAATGAAAGCCAGAAAGAAAAAGAAAAAGAAAAAAAAATGGAAGCAAACATTAACTGGAAAGCAAAGCTTCAATTTGAAAAGAAATTCCAGTTTCACTGTGCTTTGTCTTCATGCCTGGTGAGCTAACTACCCTCTGGTTTTGTTTATATATTTTGATATCAGTGATTGATATTTGGGTATGTTGTGAGTAGCTTACAGCTGTTTAAACTTGAATGTATGTTGCCATTTTTCTGTGTATGAATATCTACGCATATATATTAGTGTATCTCTCTGTTTGGTCTCAGGACATAGAATAACCCAAGAAGATTCAATTTCTTCTCTCCTAATCAATATTAAGCTTAGATTTTAAAACAAATTAGTTGTATTTAAGTATGGATTACAATTTAAAAATGTCTTCATGAAGTATATATGTATATAAAATGAAAGATCAGGTTTTTACAGTAAAAACTCAAATTTCTGGAAATTTTGTCTATCACGAATCATTAATTCAAGAATATAACTTGAATCTATACTAAAAGTTATGATTTTTAAGCGTGGTTTGATGATTTTTAGTTGCGTGGTTCAATAGCAGTTCGAAGATGATCAAAATGGGTATTTTGGCCAATTGCCGGTGATATGATGAACTGGAGGTGTCGGGGTTGTGTGAGGAGGTGGTCGAGCCTACGGTGGTGGTAGGAAAAATGACCGGAGGTGGCCTCAATCTTGGTGGCGAAAGCGGCGTTCGATTTTCTTTCGAAAACCTAAATTTTTGAGGGGTTGAACATTGGGTCGCCGCGCCTCCTCTCGTGCATCGAGCTGCACGACCTTCCAGGGGGAGTTAGGTGAGGGTGTGTCGAGTTCGTGGCTGGAGGCTAGTGACCTCATGTGGTTGAAGTCGCGGTGTCAAGGCGTTTCTTTGGTTGGAGGTCTGTTCGGAGTTGATAGAGTCGTACTCGATTTCGACTTGTTGCCATATGGGATCATCTGGGTGGCCGGAGTTGGTTTATGGGTTGAGTGTGACATGCCGGAGGTCTTGAAGATGGTCGGAGATGGTTCGGTCGGGTGTACACGTGCATGTGCACGTTTGGTGCTCGGATGATTTTGGTTGGGGAAGAAGACGAACAACAGGATTATGCTCGTGATCGACTCGGGAAAATGATCGCTTTGCTCGAGTATGTGCTCGTATGGGATAGCCTAGTGCCGCAGTTTTAAATTTAACCAAGTAAAAGAAGAAAAAAAATAAAGGAAGAAGAAGTCCAGGGGAAGGGATGATGTTCCATCGGGTTGGGTCTCGCGTGAAGGCCTGTGCAACTCGAAGTAAAATAGAAGAGCCTCGGGTAGTTTTTCTTTTGTTCAGGTTTTAAAAAAAAAAAAATCTGCTCCTACTTGAAGTTTAAATTAAATTTTAAAATTTTGAAGCAAGCTTAGAACTAATATTTAAATCAGGGAATTAACTAAGCCTTCATTACTAAATAGTCTACTAACTATGTTTAAATATTTAAGAGGATATAAATATAACTTGGGCTTTGAAATTGGAATTTTAAAATCTTGGGTTAAAATGAAAATTAGAAAGAAATTGGGAAAATAAATGTTTTTAAAACGTATTGTGAGTGATGATTAAATCATAAATAAGAATAAGTTTAAACTTAAGTTAATGAAGATTTGATGATTTCTAATCCATTAATTATTGAGTTAATTAGGATGAATAATTTACAATTTGTATTAGATTTATCAATTATAAATTGTTAAATGTAATTACTTAATGAAAGTAATTAAGGATTAATCACTCATTGTAATTAATTTTGGATACTTTAATTTATTAAAGTTAATTAATTTAGTTTAAGAAAATCATTAGATTAAATTGGAAATTAATGATTTCTTGTTATGAGATAATTACTTTATGATCAGTAATTAAAAGTTTAATTTCTTAAGATAATTACTCAAGGGGTTAATTTATTATGTAAATGGGTTCGGAGGTTAATTTAATTAATATGATTAATTAAGAAAATTTTAATTAATTAAAGTGTTTGATATATTAATTCATATCAAATGATTTGGAATTAATGAATCTGAATTTAATAATAAATTCATAAGTAATTTATTTGATTTAAAATAAATTGAATTGATTAGGATTAAACAATTAATTAATCCTGCTTATAAATGTTTATCAAATGCTTTACCTTACTTATGAATGATTATTTTGTATGAAATGCCCTGATTGATTGTCCTATCTGATCTGTGATATTTTGATCTGTTGATTGTGCTATTTATAATTTTATTCATTTATTGATGATACATCTGTATATATATCTGTGATCTGTGAATGAAGATAAGCGTTATAGTTTATATCGCTTATCGGATATATTGTTATATTTGATTTGTGATGATTGAATGATGTTGCACTATTGTGTTGAACCCCTGGACCACACAATACACACATAAATATGGATTTCACGAGGAAATCGATTAAGTCACAGATTTTGAAATGATTTATAAAAATTGAATATTTGAATTCAAATGTTTTGGAAATGGAATTGGAATAAATGTGAAAAGCTTTTTGAATGAAATTCAAGTTAAAATTTATCTTAATTTACTTGATTAAGTTTTAATTCGATATTTGGAATTAAATTCGATGATTGGAAATTATTGTTAAAGATATTATAAACAGGTTTGTATGAATTTAAACCACTTTTAAAAGTATTTTTTGAGAATTTGAATTTAACCCAGGGATTTCAACTCGTATAAATGAATCAGATTTCCAAAATGAAAACTGTTATTTTCAAATGATAAACACTTTTAGATAAGAACTGAGATTCCAGTTAATTAGGGGAATTTCAAGATTGAATAGAGAAATGATTTTCCTAAGTTATGAATGAATTCTTTTTGAAAACTATGAATTAAATCTGTTTATTTTTAACAGATTTAAATTGATGATTTGTTTAAATCAAATTGAAATGAAATTGTTTTGAAGGCTATAAGTTAAATCTTTGATTTAAAGATTTAACGAGTTAATCAAATTGAAATGAAAATTGATTTGGAAAATCTGTGAATGAATCTTTTATTTAAAAGATTAAAATGTGAAAATTGTTTAAAACCGTTAAAGGTTGTGAAAATGAATCTTTTTGTTTAAAGATTGAAAATGGTAATTTGTTAAGCCATTTGAAGAAAAGTTTTGGGTAATAAGTTGTGACTTAATTGAAATCCCATATCCATATGTTTTGAAAATATTTTCGCTCACTATTCGGTTTAGCCGGGAAAGGACCTTTGTGTCGTATAACCCATTCCGGATATGTGATACGTCGTTATGGATAGCATTTGAAGACCGGTGATGAAGACCGGGTATTTGCGAAAGCGATAGGATGACCTATCGATTGTTTCTGCACCGAGTCGCGCCGGTATAGAAACTCCCTAAGTGATGGGAAATCCGATTGGGATTGTGAATATCCGGATTGCAAGGACTTCTTTGTAAGTGCCTTCGGTTCTGTTCGAGCCCGGAACAGACTTGTATGGATTGTATGTCTGACATTACAAATTGAGATATAAAGCCGATTTCTTTCAAATATATTTCTGTTGGTGGCGGAGAATTTATTCTCTTAGCTTAACACCCTTCTCTGAGACGTACGAGCTCAGAGGTTATATAGTTGATGGTTATCAGCGATATATTCCCAATTTGGTAATGTGACATGCTGAGTGTTGCTGTGAAATGATCATTGTGTTGATTATTTATGATAGGATCATTTGTTTGATCGTCTATCTTGGTGATCATTTCTATGATCATTTGTTGACCCAAAGCACAGTTTTTGTATAAAGCGTGTTTTTGTGGACGTGACTTCGTCGAGCCTCACACCCCGGAAATGGTCAAAACAGGAAAGATGCGGCAAGGTTATGAGGGGTAGCTCCCTTTAGGGTATGTACATTTCCTTCTGGATAGAGGTGGTATCATGGTATGGAGCCCAGATATTTAACCTATGTGGTTACTGCGAATTTATTACTTTGTGGTTGTTGGTTATCGGGATCCCGTGAGAAAGGTCGTTTACGATCGGGGGATGACATACTCGTGTCAGTAGTTACCCAGTGAGGGGTAACCCGGCCTTGTGTTGGCAGAGATCCGGTTTGGTTCTCGAGGACGTCCTTCCAGAGGCGTTCTCATGTGGCAATGGGAAGTTCCTTGGCCTGACCATTTGTTGGAAATCCGATTCCCAATACGAAACCCTGTACAGTGTTAGTTGTAGAACCTGCCATTTACTTATGGTGGCGCCCCACTGTTTAGATGGTAGCTATAGTAGGCATACGATAATGGTCGTATGTTGGATAAGATTTATATCTTTACTTTCAAAATATTTTTCTACACTATGCACTAGTAATAATATCAAATGTTCTTTTTAATGCGTATCAAGCATGTTTGACTATCATAAGGAGAAATCTCCTCCGATTCTGCGTTTGCATTGTGTGTGTGTGCGGGAGGCCTTATGGTAGTCTCATTTTTAAAAAGCATTGCGAATTGACTTTGAAAATCTTTTGTTGAATGTTTTAAAAGATAAACTGTTTTTGTTGCTCACACCAGTCCCACGACTGATCCGGAGTTTATTGTTTTCTTTCCTAAACTCTGGGTGCTCATTATTTTCTACACGAGCAGTCTAGAGTTGGGTTTTTCAGATAGTCAGATTAGTAGGTTATCTGGAGTTAGTTCAATCTTTGGATCACACCAGTCTTGCCTATCTTTGTGCATCGTTATTGGGAGTTCCGAGCTATTGCTGGATTGGTTCTTGGAAATGGAGTTGAAGTTTTTGTAGTTCTTCGTTGAAGACTATCTTAGAGTTATTTTGTTCCGCTGCTAGATGTTATCTATCGTTTTCTTTTCCGCTGCTATTTTATTGTATCATGTCTCTGATGTATATTGATATCTATTGGATCATCTGTTGTATCAGATATTGTATCAAAGCTGTATATCAATATATTATTCTTTTATTCCGCTGTGTTGTTTACTTAATGTTGTTATAAGCTCCGGCGAATCGGATTTGAACGATCGGATCTATGGAATTCGAATACGATTTGAAGTATGGATGTCGATTTTCGAGCGGGCAAAATCCGAAACGTTACATTTGGTATCAGAGCTAAGGGTTGAACTTTAGCTCAGGAGTATAACACATTAAGTAACTCATTAAAGATAGGGTGAAGTATACCTTAGAATGAGTAATCCTTAAGATATCCGTTTGAATGCCTCAGTAAATTCTCTTACTATCTGTTGATAGTAAGTATGAGTACAAGAAGAAAACGAGATAGAGGACAGGGAAATACGACTATAAATGGTCGATACTCTGTAACAACAGTGGAAACATCTTTCTTATCAATTTCCTTTGATTCGTTTCCAAATTCTTTTTGATTGCTTCGTGACAGTTACAGGAAGAAGTTTCGATGCGGTGATGATCCTACGAATCGTTGTAGAAATCTTTACTTCGTATTTTCATTGGTTTCTTATCACTTTTGGATTTAAACCTTACTGAATACGAATTTGAAATTTGAAATTAGGAATTTTGAATAAATTGGAAATTTTAAATTGAGTTAAATTGGTTAATAGACTATGAAGGATAATTTGAATTGTATCGATAAAACGATTTTGTTTAAAACCAAATTTTGAAATTCTGTTGTAATTTCTTGGGTTGGTCGAAGTCCGTAGAGGGACAAATAGGTATGTATTCTGAGATACTCCGACTTGAGTTTGGAATTCATATTTTAAGTTTGAGGAATTATAGGAGATCGAATCTGTCTATCTCTGTGTTGTTTTCATGCCTGCGAATTTCGAGGACGAAATTCTTTTAAGGGGGGAAGTCTGTAACGACCCCGGATTTTTATATAAACTTAAAATGATAATTAAAATCTATTTTTGAAGAAAACGGTGAAATTTATCGATTTAGTGATGTGAGTTTCCCCGAGTTCAAATATATTCTATATAAATCATTTAAATTTTTAAATATTGTATATATATGTATATATATATATGTATATTTGGGTATATATGAGTCAATTTGAAATTATAATATCTTGTGTGTGTGTATATATATATATATTGATTTGGATTTAAATCTTAGATGAATGGTTTAATAAATATTTGAGTTATAAAATAAATTAAGAAAAATATATATATATATATATATATAGTAACTCATAAATAAAATTTAACAACATGTTAACATAGAAGTTATTCATACTATAAAGTGATAAGACAAAGCAGTGGAACAAAACATATATATGAATTAACTTGCAAAACAAACCAGCTATATTTAAACATTAAAACAAAATGTGTGAGCAAATAAAATGAAGAAGCAAGACAAGAAACAAGTAAACACATAAATGAAGTATTCCAAAACAAAAATACATACAAGTATGTAGCTTGCAAAAAGAAAGAAACCAAATAGAATACAAAGCAGGTTACAAAGCTAACTAAATAAACAAATGCATAAATAAGAAACAAAACAAAGTAAGATATATAAACAAAGTAAAATAAGTATTAGCAATAAATGTTTCAAATAAATTTATGGTTAGAAATAAATGTTAAAGTTAAATTAGAATTCAATACATAAGTAAAATGAACTACAAGCAAAGTATAAAATATAAATCTATGTATGCACACTTAAACAATACAAGGCAAATAAATATTTCATGTAGCCTATGAGTCGAAATGCAAACAAATGGGAATATAGATGTGCAGGCCCAAAAGGAAAAGAAAATTAGCAAGGCAAGTGATATCAACATAAAGATATATTCAAGTTAAATAAACATGTAGACCTGGAAAGAAAATAAAGTACAAAATATATATCTCAGCCGAGACAATATGCAGTAAAACAAGCATGTAATGCCTTCATCTCAGCCTCCTTAGCCTGCAAGAAGAAAAGAAAGAAAAAAAAAATCTTTACAGTAATAAACAAATCAAGTGAAATGATTCATGTACTTGCCATATTCTTTAGTACATCTAAACACTATCTTCAGCCATGCCTTGTAAAAGATAAATACATCACCTGGTACAAAACCATATTATATACCAATCTGTAAACTCATTCTCATATACATCAACTTCATTACTATTCGTCCATCAAAAAAAACTCAACAAAATGAAAGCCAGAAAGAAAAAGAAAAAAAAATGGAAGCAAACATTAACTGGAAAGCAAAGCTTCAATTTGAAAAGAAATTCCAGTTTCACTGTGCTTTGTCTTCATGCCTGGTGAGCTAACTACCCTCTGGTTTTGTTTATATATTTTGATATCAGTGATTGATATTTGGTTATGTTGTGAGTAGCTTACAGCTGTTTAAACTTGAATGTATGTTGCCATTTTTCTGTGTATGAATATCTACGCATATATATTAGTGTATCTCTCTGTTTGGTCTCAGGACATAGAATAACCCAAGAAGATTCAATTTCTTCTCTCCTAGTCAATATTAAGCTTAGATTTTAAAACAAATTAGTTGTATTTAAGTATGGATTACAATTTAAAAATGTCTTCATGAAGTATATATGTATATAAAATGAAAGATCAGGTTTTTACAGTAAAAACTTAAATTTCTGGAAATTTTGTCTATCACGAATCATTAATTCAAGAATATAACTTGAATCTATACTAAAAGTTATGATTTTTAAGCGTGGTTTGATGATTTTTAGTTGCGTGGTTCAATAGCAGTTCGAAGATGATCAAAATGGGTATTTTGGCCAATTGCCGGTGATATGATGAACTGGAGGTGTCGGGGTTGTATGAGGAGGTGGTCGAGCCTACGGTGGTGGTAGGAAAAATGACCGGAGGTGGCCTCGATCTTGGTGGCGAAAGCGGCGTTCGATTTTCTTTCGAAAACCTAAATTTTTGAGGGGTTGAACATTGGGTCGCCGCGCCTCCTCTCGTGCATCGAGCTGCACGACCTTCCAGGGGGAGTTAGGTGAGGGTGTGTCGAGTTCGTGGCTGGAGGCTAGTGACCTCACGTGGTTGAAGTCGCGGTGTCAAGGCGTTTCTTTGGTTGGAGGTCTGTTCGGAGTTGATAGAGTCGTACTCGATTTCGACTTGTTGCCATATGGGATCGTCTGGGTGGCCGGAGTTGGTTTATGGGTTGAGTGTGACATGCCGGAGGTCTTGAAGATGGTCGGAGATGGTTCGGTCGGGTGTACACGTGCATGTGCACGTTTGGTGCTCGGATGATTTTGGTTGGGGAAGAAGACGAACAACAGGATTATGCTCGTGATCGACTCGGGAAAATGATCACTTTGCTCGAGTATGTGCTCGTGTGGGATAGCCTAGTGCCGCAGTTTTAAATTTAACCAAGTAAAAGAAAAAAAATAAAGGAAGAAGAAGTCCAGGGGAAGGGATGATGTTCCATCGGGTTGGGTCTCGCGTGAAGGCCTGTGCAACTCGAAGTAAAATAGAAGAGCCTCGGGTAGGTTTTCTTTTGTTCAGGTTTTAAAAAAAAAAAATCTGCTCCTACTTGAAGTTTAAATTAAATTTTAAAGTTTTGAAGCAAGCTTAGAACTAATATTTAAATCAGGGAATTAACTAAGCCTTCATTATTAAATAGTCTACTGACTGTGTTTAAATATTTAAGAGGATATAAATATAACTTGGGCTTTGAAATTGGAATTTTAAAATCTTGGGTTTAAAATGAAAATTAGAAAGAAATTGGGAAAATAAATGTTTTTAAAACGTATTGTGAGTGATGATTAAATCATAAATAAGAATAAGTTTAAACTTAAGTTAATGAAGATTTGATGATTTCTAATCCATTAATTATTGAGTTAATTAGGATGAATAATTTACAATTTGTATTAGATTTATCAATTATAAATTGTTAAATGTAATTACTTAATGAAAGTAATTAAGGATTAATCACTCATTGTAATTAATTTTGGATACTTTAATTTATTAAAGTTAATTAATTTAGTTTAAGAAAATCATTAGATTAAATTGGAAATTAATGATTTCTTGTTATGAGATAATTACTTTATGATCAGTAATTAAAAGTTTAATTTCTTAAGATAATTACTCAAGGGGTTAATTTATTATGTAAATGGGTTCGGAGGTTAATTTAATTAATATGATTAATTAAGAAAATTTTAATTAATTAAAGTGTTTGATATATTAATTCATATCAAATGATTTGGAATTAATGAATCTGAATTTAATAATAAATTCATAAGTAATTTATTTGATTTAAAATAAATTGAATTGATTAGGATTAAACAATTAATTAATCCTGCTTATAAATGTTTATCAAATGCTTTACCTTACTTATGAATGATTATTTTGTATGAAATGCCCTGATTGATTGTCCTATCTGATCTGTGATATTTTGATCTGTTGATTGTGCTATTTATAATTTTATTCATTTATTGATGATACATCTGTATATATATCTGTGATCTGTGAATGAAGATAAGCGTTATAGTTTATATCGCTTATCGGATATATTGTTATATTTGATTTGTGATGATTGAATGATGTTGCACTATTGTGTTGAACCCCTGGACCACACAATACACACACAAATATGGATTTCACGAGGAAATCGATTAAGTCACAGATTTTGAAATGATTTATAAAAATTGAATATTTGAATTCAAATGTTTTGGAAATGGAATCGGAATAAATGTGAAAAGCTTTTAGAATGAAATTCAAGTTAAAATTTATCTTAATTTACTTGATTAAGTTTTAATTCGATATTTGGAATTAAATTCGATGATTGGAAATTATGGTTAAAGATATTATAAACAGGTTTGTATGAATTTAAACCACTTTTAAAAGTATTTTTTTGAGAATTTGAATTTAACCCAGGGATTTCAACTCGTATAAATGAATCAGATTTCCAAAATGAAAACTGTTATTTTCAAATGATAAACACTTTTAGATAAGAACTGAGATTCCAGTTAATTAGGGGAATTTCAAGATTGAATAGAGAAATGATTTTCCTAAGTTATGAATGAATTCTTTTTGAAAACTATGAATTAAATCTGTTTATTTTTAACAGATTTAAATTGATGATTTGTTTAAATCAAATTGAAATGAAATTGTTTTGAAGGCTATAAGTTAAATCTTTGATTTAAAGATTTAACGAGTTAATCAAATTGAAATGAAAATTGATTTGGAAAATCTGTGAATGAATCTTTTATTTAAAAGATTAAAATGTGAAAATTGTTTAAAACCGTTAAAGGTTGTGAAAATGAATCTTTTTGTTTAAAGATTGAAAATGGTAATTTGTTAAGCCATTTGAAGAAAAGTTTTGGGTAATAAGTTGTGACTTAATTGAAATCCCATATCCATATGTTTTGAAAATATTTTCGTTCACTTTTCGGTTTAGCCGGGAAAGGACCTTTGTGTCGTATAACCCATTCCGGATATGTGATACGTCGTTATGGATAGCATTTGAAGACCGGTGATGAAGACCGGGTATTTGCGAAAGCGATAGGATGACCTATCGATTGTTTCTGCACCGAGTCGCGCCGGTATAGAAACTCCCTAAGTGATGGGAAATTCGATTGGGATTGTGAATATCCGGATTGCAAGGACTTCTTTGTAAGTGCCTTCGGTTCTGTTCGAGCCCGGAACAGACTTGTATGGATTGTATGTCTGACATTACAAATTGAGATATAAAGCCGATTTCTTTCAAATATATTTCTGTTGGTGGCGGAGAATTTATTCTCTTAGCTTAACACCCTTCTCTGAGACGTACGAGCTCAGAGGTTATATAGTTGATGGTTATCAGCGATATATTCCCAATTTGGTAATGTGACATGCTGAGTGTTGCTGTGAAATGATCATTGTGTTAATTATTTATGATAGGATCATTTGTTTGATCGTCTATCTTGGTGATCATTTCTATGATCATTTGTTGACCCAAAGCACAGTTTTTGTATAAAGCGTGTTTTTGTGGACGTGACTTCGTCGAGCCTCACACCCCGGAAATGGTCAAAACAGGAAAGATGCGGCAAGGTTATGAGGGGTAGCTCCCTTTAGGGTATGTACATTTCCTTCTGGATAGAGGTGGTATCATGGTATGGAGCCCAGATATTTAACCTATGTGGTTACTGCGAATTTATTACTTTGTGGTTGTTGGTTATCGGGATCCCGTGAGAAAGGTCGTTTACGATCGGGGGATGACATACTCGTGTCAGTAGTTACCCAGTTAGGGGTAACCCGGCCTTGTGTTGGCAGAGATCCGGTTTGGTTCTCGAGGACGTCCTTCCAGAGGCGTTCTCATGTGGCAATGGGAAGTTCCTTGGCCTGACCATTTGTTGGAAATCCGATTCCCAATACGAAACCCTGTACAGTGTTAGTTGTAGAACCTGCCATTTACTTATGGTGGCGCCCCACTGTTTAGATGGTAGCTATAGTAGGCATACGATAATGGTCGTATGTTGGCTAAGATTTATATCTTTACTTTCGAAATATTTTTCTACACTATGCACTAGTAATAATATCAAATGTTCTTTTTAATGCGTATCAAGCATCTTTGACTATCATAAGGAGAAATCTCCTCCGATTCTGCGTTTGTATTGTGTGTGTGTGTGCGGGAGGCCTTATGGTAGTCTCATTTTTAAAAAGCATTGCGAATTGACTTTGAAAATCTTTTGTTGAATGTTTTAAAAGATAAACTGTTTTTGTTGCTCACACCAGTCCCACGACTGATCCGGAGTTTATTGTTTTCTTTCCTAAACTCTGGGTGCTCATTATTTTCTACACGAGCAGTCTAGAGTTGGGTTTTTCAGATAGTCAGATTAGTAGGTTATCTGGAGTTAGTTCAGTCTTTGGATCACACCAGTCTTGCCTATCTTTGTGCATCGTTATTGGGAGTTCCGAGCTATTGCTGGATTGGTTCTTGGAAATGGAGTTGCAGTTTTTGGAGTTCTTCGTTGAAGACTATCTTAGAGTTATTTTGTTCCGCTGCTAGATGTTATCTATCGTTTTCTTTTCCGCTGCTATTTTATTGTATCATGTCTCTGA
This sequence comes from Allium cepa, assembly GCA_030765085.1. Taxonomy (NCBI): domain Eukaryota; kingdom Viridiplantae; phylum Streptophyta; class Magnoliopsida; order Asparagales; family Amaryllidaceae; genus Allium; species Allium cepa. The sequence continues at coordinate 837,454,584 of CM060941.1, forward strand.
TGTATATTGATATCTATTGGATCATCTGTTGTATCAGATATTGTATCAAAGCTGTATATCAATATATTATTCTTTTATTCCGCTGTGTTGTTTACTTAATGTTGTTATAAGCTCCGGCGAATCGGATTTGAACGATCGGATCTATGGCATTCGAATAAGATTTGAAGTATGGATGTCGATTTTCGAGCGGGCAAAATCCGAAACGTTACATTTGGTATCAGAGCTAAGGGTTGAACTTTAGCTCAGGAGTATAACACATTAAGTAACTCATTAAAGATAGGGTGAAGTATACCTTAGAATGAGTAATCCTTAAGATATCCGTTTGAATGCCTCAGTAAATTCTCTTACTATCTATTGATAGTAAGTATGAGTACAAGAAGAAAACGAGATAGAGGACAGGGAAATACGATTATTAATGGTCGATACTCTGTAACAACAGTGGAAACATCTTTCTTATCAATTTCCTTTGATTCGTTTCCAAATTCTTTTTGATTTCTTCGTGACAGTTACAGGAAGAAGTTTCGATGCGGTGATGATCCTACGAATCGTTGTAGAAATCTTTACTTCGTATTTTCATCGGTTTCTTATCACTTTTGGATTTAAACCTTAATGAATACGAATTTGAAATTTGAAATTAGGAATTTTGAATAAATTGGAAATTTTAAATTGAGTTAAATTGGTTAATAGACTATGAAGGATAATTTGAATTGTATCGATAAAACGATTTTGTTTAAAACCAAATTTTGAAATTCTGTTGTAATTTCTTGGGTTGGTCGAAGTCCGTAGAGGGACAAATAGGTATGTATTCTGAGATACTCCGACTTGAGTTTGGAATTCATATTTTAAGTTTGAGGAATTATAGGAGATCGAATCTGTCTATCTCTGTGTTGTTTTCATGCCTGCGAATTTCGAGGACGAAATTCTTTTAAGAGGGGAAGTCTGTAACGACCCCGGATTTTTATATAAACTTAAAAAGATAATTAAAATCTATTTTTGAAGAAAACGGTGAAATTTATCGATTTAGTGATGTGAGTTTCCCCGAGTTCAAATATATTCTATATAAATCATTTAAATTTTTAAATATTGTATATATATGTATATATGTGAATGTATATATATATGTATATTTGGGTATATATGAGTCAATTTGAAATTATAAAATCTTGTGTGTGTATATATATATATATTGATTTGGATTTAAATCTTGGATGAATGGTTTAATAAATATTTGAGTTATAAAATAAATTAAGAAAAATATATATATATATATATATATATATATATAGTAACTCATAAATAAAATTTAACAACGTGTTAACATAGAAGTTATTCATACTATAAAGTGATAAGACAAAGTAGTGGAACAAAACATATATATGAATTAACTTGCAAAACAAACCAGCTATATTTAAACATTAAAACAAAATGTGTGAGCAAATAAAATGAAGAAGCAAGACAAGAAACAAGTAAACACATAAATGAAGTATTCCAAAACAAAAATACATACAAGTATGTAGCTTGCAAAAAGAAAGAAACCAAATAGAATACAAAGCAGGTTACAAAGCTAACTAAATAAACAAATGCATAAATAAGAAACAAAACAAAGTAAGATATATAAACAAAGTAAAATAAGTATTAGCAATAAATGTTTCAAATAAATTTATGGTTAGAAATAAATGTTAAAGTTAAATTAGAATTCAATACATAAGTAAAATGAACTACAAGCAAAGTATAAAATATAAATCTATGTATGCACACTTAAACAATACAAGGCAAATAAATATTTCATGTAGCCTATGAGTCGAAATGCAAACAAATGGGAATATAGATGTGCAGGCCCAAAAGGAAAAGAAAATTAGCAAGGCAAGTGATATCAACATAAAGATATATTCAAGTTAAATAAACATGTAGACCTGGAAAGAAAATAAAGTACAAAATATATATCTCAGCCGAGACAATATGCAGTAAAACAAGCATGTAATGCCTTCATCTCAGCCTCCTTAGCCTGCAAGAAGAAAAGAAAGAAAAAAAAATCTTTACAGTAATAAACAAATCAAGTGAAATGATTCATGTACTTGCCATATTCTTTAGTACATCCAAACACTATCTTCAGCCATGCCTTGTAAAAGATAAATACATCACCTGGTACAAAACCATATTATATACCAATCTGTAAACTCATTCTCATATACATCAACTTCATTACTATTCGTCCATCAAAAAAAACTCAACAAAATGAAAGCCAGAAAGAAAAAGAAAAAAAAATGGAAGCAAACATTAACTGGAAAGCAAAGCTTCAATTTGAAAAGAAATTCCAGTTTCACTGTGCTTTGTCTTCATGCCTGGTGAGCTAACTACCCTCTGGTTTTGTTTATATATTTTGATATCAGTGATTGATATTTGGGTATGTTGTGAGTAGCTTACAGCTGTTTAAACTTGAACGTATGTTGCCATTTTTCTGTGTATGAATATCTACGCATATATATTAGTGTATCTCTCTGTTTGGTCTCAGGACATAGAATAACCCAAGAAGATTCAATTTCTTCTCTCCTAATCAATATTAAGCTTAGATTTTAAAACAAATTAGTTGTATTTAATTATGGATTACAATTTAAAAATGTCTTCATGAAGTATATATGTATATAAAATGAAAGATCAGGTTTTTACAGTAAAAACTTAAATTTCTGGAAATTTTGTCTATCACGAATCATTAATTCAAGAATATAACTTGAATCTATACTAAAAGTTATGATTTTTAAGCGTGGTTTGATGATTTTTAGTTGCGTGGTTCAATAGCAGTTCGAAGATGATCAAAATGGGTATTTTGGCCAATTGCCGGTGATATGATGAACTGGAGGTGTCGGGGTTGTGTGAGGAGGTGGTCGAGCCTACGGTGGTGGTAGGAAAAATGACCGGAGCTGGCCTCGATCTTGGTGGCGAAAGCGGCGTTCGATTTTCTTTCGAAAACCTAAATTTTTGAGGGGTTGAACATTGGGTCGCCGCGCCTCCTCTCATGCATCGAGCTGCACGACCATCCAGGGGGAGTTAGGTGAGGGTGTGTCGAGTTCGTGGCTGGAGGCTAGTGACCTCACGTGGTTGAAGTCGCGGTGTCAAGGCGTTTCTTTGGTTGGAGGTCTGTTCGGAGTTGATAGAGTCGTACTCGATTTCGACTTGTTGCCATATAGGATCGTCTGGGTGGCCGGAGTTGGTTTATGGGTTGAGTGTGACATGCCGGAGGTCTTGAAGATGGTCGGAGATGGTTCGGTCGGGTGTACACGTGCATGTGCACGTTTGGTGCTCGGATGATTTTGGTTGGGGAAGAAGACGAACAACAGGATTATGCTCGTGATCGACTCGGGAAAATGATCGCTTTGCTCGAGTATGTGCTCGTGTGGGATAGCCTAGTGCCGCAGTTTTAAATTTAACCAAGTAAAAGAAAAAAAATAAAGGAAGAAGAAGTCCAGGGGAAGGGATGATGTTCCATCGGGTTGGGTCTCGCGTGAAGGCCTGTGCAACTCGAAGTAAAATAGAAGAGCCTCGGGTAGGTTTTCTTTTGTTCAGGTTTTAAAAAAAAAAAAAAAATCTGCTCCTACTTGAAGTTTAAATTAAATTTTAAAGTTTTGAAGCAAGCTTAGAACTAATATTTAAATCAGGGAATTAACTAAGCCTTCATTAGTAAATAGTCTACTGACTGTGTTTAAATATTTAAGAGGATATAAATATAACTTGGGCTTTGAAATTGGAATTTTAAAATCTTGGGTTTAAAATGAAAATTAGAAAGAAATTGGGAAAATAAATGTTTTTAAAACGTATTGTGAGTGATGATTAAATCATAAATAAGAATAAGTTTAAACTTAAGTTAATGAAGATTTGATGATTTCTAATCCATTAATTATTGAGTTAATTAGGATGAATAATTTACAATTTGTATTAGATTTATCAATTATAAATTGTTAAATGTAATTACTTAATGAAAGTAATTAAGGATTAATCACTCATTGTAATTAATTTTGGATACTTTAATTTATTAAAGTTAATTAATTTAGTTTAAGAAAATCATTAGATTAAATTGGAAATTAATGATTTCTTGTTATGAGATAATTACTTTATGATCAGTAATTAAAAGTTTAATTTCTTAAGATAATTACTCAAGGGGTTAATTTATTATGTAAATGGGTTCGGAGGTTAATTTAATTAATATGATTAATTAAGAAAATTTTAATTAATTAAAGTGTTTGATATATTAATTCATATCAAATGATTTGGAATTAATGAATCTGAATTTAATAATAAATTCATAAGTAATTTATTTGATTTAAAATAAATTGAATTGATTAGGATTAAACAATTAATTAATCCTGCTTATAAATGTTTATCAAATGCTTTACCTTACTTATGAATGATTATTTTGTATGAAATTCCCTGATTGATTGTCCTATCTGATCTGTGATATTTTGATCTGTTGATTGTGCTATTTATTATTTTATTCATTTATTGATGATACATCTGTATATATATCTATGATCTGTGAATGAAGATAAGCGTTATAGTTTATATTGCTTATCGGATATATTGTTATATTTGATTTGTGATGATTGAATGATGTTGCACTATTGTGTTGAACCCCTGGACCACACAATACACACACAAATATGGATTTCACGAGGAAATCGATTAATTCACAGATTTTGAAATGATTTATAAAAATTGAATATTTGAATTCAAATGTTTTGGAAATGGAATCGGAATAAATGTGAAAAGCTTTTAGAATGAAATTCAAGTTAAAATTTATCTTAATTTACTTGATTAAGTTTTAATTCGATATTTGGAATTAAATTCGATGATTGGAAATTATGGTTAAAGATATTATAAACAGGTTTGTACGAATTTAAACCACTTTTAAAAGTATTTTTTTGAGAATTTGAATTTAACCCAGGGATTTCAACTCGTATAAATGAATCAGATTTCCAAAATGAAAACTGTTGTTTTCAAATGATAAACACTTTTAGATAAGAACTGAGATTCCAGTTAATTAGGGGAATTTCAAGATTGAATAGAGAAATGATTTTCCTAAGTTATGAATGAATTCTTTTTGAAAACTATGAATTAAATCTGTTTATTTTTAACAGATTTAAATTGATGATTTGTTTAAATCAAATTGAAATGAAATTGTTTTGAAGGCCATAAGTTAAATCTTTGATTTAAAGATTTAACGAGTTAATCAAATTGAAATGAAAATTGATTTGGAAAATCTGTGAATGAATCTTTTATTTAAAAGATTAAAATGTGAAAATTGTTTAAAACCGTTAAAGGTTGTGAAAATGAATCTTTTTGTTTAAAGATTGAAAATGGTAATTTGTTAAGCCATTTGAAGAAAAATTTTGGGTAATAAGTTGTGACTTAATTGAAATCCCATATCCATATGTTTTGAAAATATTTTCGCTCACTATTCGGTTTAGCCGGGAAAGGACCTTTGTGTCGTATAACCCATTCCGGATATGTGATACGTCGTTATGGATAGCATTTGAAGACCGGTGATGAAGACCGGATATTTGCGAAAGCGATAGGATGACCTATCGATTGTTTCTGTACCGAGTCACGCCGGTATAGAAACTCCCTAAGTGATTGGAAATCCGATTGGGATTGTGAATATCCGGATTGCAAGGACTTCTTTGTAAGTGCCTTCGGTTCTGTTCGAGCCCGGAACAGACTTGTATGGATTGTATGTCTGACATTACAAATTGAGATATAAAGACGATTTCTTTCAAATATATTTCTGTTGGTGGCGGAGAATTTATTCTCTTAGCTTAACACCCTTCTCTGAGACGTACGAGCTCAGAGGTTATATAGTTGATGGTTATCAGCGATATATTCCCAATTTGGTAATGTGACATGCTGAGTGTTGCTGTGAAATGATCATTGTGTTGATTATTTATGATAGGATCATTTGTTTGATCGTCTATCTTGGTGATCATTTCTATGATCATTTGTTGACCCAAAGCACAGTTGTTGTATAAAGCGTGTTTTTGTGGACGTGACTTCGTCGAGCCTCACACCACGGAAATGGTCAAAACAAGAAAGATGCGGCAAGGTTATGAGGGGTAGCTCCCTTTAGGGTATGTACATTTCCTTCTGGATAGAGGTGGTATCATGGTATGGAGCCCAGATATTTAACCTATGTGGTTACTGCGAATTTATTACTTTGTGGTTGTTGGTTATCGGGATCCCGTGAGAAAGGTCGTTTACGATCGGGGGATGACATACTCGTGTCAGTAGTTACCCAGTTAGGGGTAACCCGGCCTTGTGTTGGCAGAGATCCGGTTTGGTTCTCGAGGACGTCCTTCCAGAGGCGTTCTCATGTGGCAATGGGAAGTTCCTTGGCCTGACCATTTGTTGGAAATCCGATTCCCAATACGAAACCCTGTACAGTGTTAGTTGTAGAACCTGCCATTTACTTATGGTGGCGCCCCACTGTTTAGATGGTAGCTATAGTAGGCATACGATAATGGTCGTATGTTGGCTAAGATTTATATCTTTACTTTCGAAATATTTTTCTACATTATGCACTAGTAATAATATCAAATGTTCTTTTTAATGCGTATCAAGCATCTTTGACTATCATAAGGAGAAATCTCCTCCGATTCTGCGTTTGCATTGTGTGTGTGTGCGGGAGGCCTTATGGTAGTCTCATTTTTAAAAAGCATTGCGAATTGACTTTGAAAATCTTTTGTTGAATGTTTTAAAAGATAAACTGTTTTTGTTGCTCACACCAGTCCCACGACTGATCCGGAGTTTATTGTTTTCTTTCCTAAACTCTGGGTGCTCATTATTTTCTACACGAGCAGTCTAGAGTTGGGTTTTTCAGATAGTCAGATTAGTAGGTTATCTGGAGTTAGTTCAGTCTTTGGATCACACCAGTCTTGCCTATCTTTGTGCATCGTTATTGGGAGTTCCGAGCTATTGCTGGATTGGTTCTTGGAAATGGAGTTGCAGTTTTTGGAGTTCTTCGTTAAAGACTATCTTAGAGTTATTTTGTTCCGCTGCTAGATGTTATCTATCGTTTTCTTTTCCGCTGCTATTTTATTGTATCATGTCTCTGATGTATATTGATATCTATTGGATCATCTGTTGTATCAGATATTGTATCAAAGCTGTATATCAATATATTATTCTTTTATTCCGCTGTGTTGTTTACTTAATGTTGTTATAAGCTCCGGCAAATCGGATTTGAACGATCGGATCTATGGCATTCGAATACGATTTGAAGTATGGATGTCGATTTTCGAGCGGGCAAAATCTGAAACGTTACAATTGTGATCTTGTGGTGGCTGTAGTTTTTAGTTGCAGTTTGCCCTTGTGTTCATTTATGCAGTTGCTCTTCTTGGCTTGCATCGCATTGATGCAATTGGATTTGTTTTTCTAATAAACTTGAGTTAAATCCGTATTTCGAGTTTGACCTTGTGCTAGCATTGCGAATTTATTTGAATTGCAATTGAGTTGAACCTGATTTTTCTTGGGTTTGACCTTGTGCTCGTTTGTGAATTTTCATTATGTACATCATCACTGTAGTTGCAAGGCAGTGCATGCAAGCGTGAACTGCAGCTACACGGTATCGATTTTATTGGTATTTCTTTTACTCTTGATGCGTTGATCTTTTGTGTAATGCATGTGTAGTGGCGAGGAAGTACATGCGTGCGTCTGCTGCAGCCCTACCTGAAATGATGTTTTTAAGTAATGTTTCAATTACTTGAATTGTTTTGTTTAATTCAATATTTTGGAATTTGTTGATTTGTTGTTAATGCTGCTATGCATTATATTTACCGTTATCCTTTTCTTTATTAAAGGATTGAATAGGTGTAATTATTGTGACTGTCGTCTAATTGTTTTTAATTATTACTGCTTCTGTGCATTAATAACTGAGTTTGAATTAGACTGACCCGGGTATTATTTTCTTTTGAATGTAATACTCGGGTCAGACCGAGTTATTACAGGTTGTAGATATCTTACTTTGGGTTGCTGCTAGAGCTATGAAGTCTGTTCTTGCTTTTTGGAGTGGTCGTTGTCTTAGTATATGATGTTGTATATTCATGTATATTATTTACGATAATGTACTTGTATATGTAACTTCCAGAGTCGACAGTTGTAGTTGTATCATATATAGTGTATCACATGTATTGCAACTGACATCAGTTATTATATATATGAGACTTTTTGTTTTATCTGTGTTCCGCATTTATATTATCTGTGTTATTATTATATCTACTGTCCTAAACTATTATGAACCATCGTAGTTTGTTTTATACTGGAATTGGGGTATGTCGATGGGAGTAAATAAATCAGAGATGAAAAATGAAAGGATATATATATATACCCCACTCCTATCGAGATAACCAAAACTAGTGTAAGGCCTAACTACGGATGGACGCTCCTCAACAGCCTTATTCTCCGCGCTAGTTGACAGCATTACACCGTAGTGTTCTTGGCTAGCGTGGGTATAGAGGTGGGGCGTCACAATAAACATAGTATGTCTGTAAAATGGTCCCTGTTATATTCATTTGTACTCTGTGTTAGTGACAGGTCCACTTTCATCATTTAAAAATTTATATCTCTATGGATAATCAAAATTTAAAATTGATTACTAAAAGGAAAATGTTAAACACATTGTATTCTTGTTTTTTAAAATGATATCAAGTGAATGAATTTAAATAATAGTCTGTAAAATTCAAGAATGCAGTGGAATTCATGAAATGGGTAAATTACAAACGTGGTGATTTTCGAATTCACTTATATAGTCTGAATTCCTTTCGAAAACTAGGAATTTTAAAGGCTCAAACATAATTTTTAAGTTAGAATTTGAGAAGATCTATGGTGTTGAGAAATTTTGAGTATTTTGGCTACCCACGGTGAATGGCATCAACTGGAGCATCGAGCTTTGGCTCGAAGGAGGGCGGAGTATGGTAGAGTAGGGGAAAATGCTTATTGGATTTTACGGTCAACGAGGTGATGGCGAATCAATGTAGTAGGGTTTTAGGACCTGTGTACGTTGCCTTTATTCTCGAGGGTATTGCTGCATCACCAAAACGACGAAGTTCATCGGACTGGTAGTAAAGGCTTCTGGGATGATCGGAGTACGTTGGGTCGTGGTTACACTTCGTCTGATGGTCCGCAGCATCTGATCGAGATGGATTTTGGTTGATCGGTGAGTTCCAGGTGAGGGCGATTTATCTTGTTTTCGTGTTTAGGTTTCGTGGGGATCTTGGTTGGTCGGAATCGCCTCAGGGGAGGTTCAGCGACGTGTTCGTAACGGCGTCGATGGTCAGAGATTGGTGGCGGCAGCGTACATGCGCACGCGTATACCAGTGATTCTGGTCTGGGTTTTTATGGTTTTGGGAAAGAACGTTATGGCCCAGGGGATTTGCATGTTTTATCTCGTGTTCGACACGAGGAAGATGAAGTGGAGAGTTTGGATTTTTGCTGCTTCGAATTTCGTGAGGATTGACTCGAGCCTGCCTCAGAAAATTTGTTGTTTGAGCAGATGTTTTGTTTCGAGCATTTTAATTTTTTCAGGTTTTTAACTTTTATGATTTCAAATTTTAAGGGTAAAGCAAGTTTGAACAAAGATTTAACCTATTTTAAAAATGTATAAAATATTTGGGTTTAGAAAATAATGTTTAAACAAATATAAGTTTCAAGTTTGAATTTTTAAGTTTAAAACTTTGTTTTAAAATAGTTTTGATATATCAAAACTTAAACCAAACTTTGTAATTAGTCCATAATGTTTTCAAAACAAATAATTGTTGAAATTTCATCATGATTAAGGTAAAAGGGTATTTAACTTTAATAAGTTAAAGATGATTTTGTATAAACCAAATCCAAATTTTAAATTTAATTTAATGCAAAATGAAAATTAAGGGTTAATTGTAATAAATGATTTATCTTAATCATGTTTTATTAACTAAAGAAATTAAAGTATAATTACTTAATTAACTAGAATGGTTAATTTGGGTAATTAAATTAAGACAAATTAATTTGTGAAATTAATTGACTATAATTAGTTTCTTAATTAAAAATTTATTTATCAAAGTTAATTAATTAAGAAATAATTAAGTAATAAGTAATAAAGAGGTTAATTACTAAATGTCAAGAAGACTATTAAGGGTAATTACTTAATAAAGTAATTTAAGTAATTAATTACTCAGTGTAATTAATTAAGTTAATATGGTTAGTTTTAGTTAATTAATTAAGTTTAATTAATTAAGAGGATTACTTAATGATGGGATTAAGTATAATTACTTAAGGTAATTAATGGAGCACAATTGATTTGGGAAGTGATAAATGATAATTACTGGAATGTAATTAGTGAAAGGTGATTTATTTTAATTAAGTAATTTGGATAATTACTTTTGTAATTAATCAAGGGATTAATTAATAAAGATAATTAATTATTGGATAATTAATTTGTTAATGAGTAATTAAAAATAGTTAATTAATGAATTGAATATTAATCAAAGTGATTAATAATTAGATTAATTACTAAATGTAATTAATTTTAAATGAAGTAATTAATTTGAACATAGATTAGAGATCATTAATTCATATAATTAATGATGTAATTAATGATTGTTTAATTAAGTAATAATTAATTAATTTATTAATTAACTGTAATTAATTAAGGGTAAATATAATTAATTGTAGTTAATTAATTAATGAGTAATTAAATGTTAATTACTTATGCATAAGGTTAATTAATTTGTGTAAATTAATTAAATACTAATTACTTATTGTAATTAGAGGATGATTAATCAAATGTGTTTAATTGGGTTGAATACTTAGTGAATAATTAATTAACTGGGTTAATTAATTAATGGATGTTAAGCAGGATTTAAATATGGTAATTAAATTAATTTAATTTAAATTAATTAGAGATAGAAGTAATTAATTTAATTCATTTTAAGTTAATTATAATTGATAGTTAATAAATCATTGTTAATGTATGTTATTGATTGGATGGATGTGATCTCAGTAATGAGATGAGTAGTATCTGTATGATATAGATGTTTGGTTAAAGTATGATGGTTTGTGATGATTATCTGCTTGTGACGATGATACAGATTATTTGTTTATGATATGAATGTGATTATCTATTGTGATATGAAGTTTATCTATCTGTGTGAAATAGATAATAATGAAATGAGTTAATTGTTTAAAACCCTTAAGTACAACTTGGACATTAAAATTGGCGTTTGGTTTTGGTGAGACCGGGATCGGGTTTCCATATTTGGATATCCGAAAACCACATCGACTCCAATTAAATGTTAGGTCGTTAATCCAAGTGGAAGCAAGTGAAGAATCGAGGTGTAACAACTATACGTCAGTATAACTCTGTGGGTAATTCCGTGATGAGTTTGACGGAATAGTACATTTAGATTCGAGATGGTGATTTAGAGTGCAAGGGCTATGGTCGTTGACTCTGAGGATGATTCTAAAATGAGTGCAACAAGATAGTGCCTTCGGTTTCGTTCGAACCCGGAATGAACTTGTATGGATTGAATGCTTTCAGAACATCGTTAGGTGGATGATGAGCATTCTAAGATTGATATGTTCTATAAAGGTAATCGTAGCCTCAAGCCTTATCAACCGGGAATGGCTAAAACAGGGAAGGTGAAGCAAGGCTTCGTGGGTAGCCCCCACTGGAGGGCAAGATTTACCCCTGCCTAGAGGTCCTTTTATATTTCGGCTGTGTGGCAGTTGGCGACGGCTAATCTACGGGGTGATCTTGTTCGAAACTTTTCAGTAAGGAATGGTTCCGGCTTTGTGTTGCAGGGGAGCGGGCGTACTCCTCGGTATGGTGATCTAGGCCACGTACTGTGACGGGCGGTACCCCAGTTTCCCTGCCATTGATGGAAACCCATTCTTCCTACGAGACCCTACGGTTTTTATTGTATTACCCACTTTTGTGGCTAGTAGCTGGAATTTAATAGATGTAACAATTTCGGCTATTTCTTATTTATTTGAAAACCCTAGACACTATTATAATATCACTGGATTTCCTATCAAATGTTTTGGTTAGCGTAAGGTAAAAACTTTTCCATGTTTATGTGTGGAAAGTCTTACGTGATACCTTTTGTTTTCAAAGGATTTTCTAAAGTTAAGAAACTTTTAACCCCGTTTACTCACACCGGATCCATGTATGACCTGAGTGTTTATTTTCTGTTTTATTAAACTCTTGGATACTCATATTATGTATGAGTAGTCAAGTGTTTCAGGATTGCTTTGACGAGTTCTGGAGGAGATAATGGAGCATGAGGCTTCAGCGTGTAGATATATTTAATGGTTCCGCTGTGTTTGAGTTGTATCTGTTTTTTTCTAATGTACTTGAATTGTAATTGCTAGACAGATGTTTAAAACTGTCAAGATTGTGTTGTATTAGCTGTTTAACTCTGATGTATATGATATTATGTAAAGTTTTATGTGATATAATATAATTTATTCGTTCCGCTGTGAGATTCTGATGTTGTCTATTTCTTTCTTTCCTTTCTTTTCTCTTTTCTATCCCTTTCTTTCTTCTTAATGATGCGTCTTTCTATGGAATGAAAGGCGGATCGTTACATTGTGGCATCAGAGCACTAGGTTGAGCGAATACCTATGCTCTGGAGTGTGTCTGTCTTAAGAGAGCGTATTTGTAATTTTGAATATATATATATATATACTTATTAGATTAGGTTATCCGTTCAGGTTTTCCAATATAAGTAATAAAGGCAGATAGGGTAGTGGTGTGTGTAACACAACTACCAATGGTTGGAGTCCGAATGTTTGAGATTTGTAGTGAATCTGCTAGGGCAGTTTTGGGCATCTTGAGTAGTTTTGCAGTTTGGTGTGAAGGATTTCACTGATCTCCGAAGAAAATCTTTCCAAGGTTCGGTGTTCATCTTTGGATTGTAAGCTTGGTTTCACTCGTGCGAGTGGATTTTTTTGAGTTTGGATCAGTTGGGAGTTCTGAAGCCAGCGATGGTATCTTGGAAACTTCAGGAAGGAGTTCTGTCTGTACTTGAAATTGAGACTCAGTTTGGCAGAGTGTTTTGTGCTTGGTTTGGGAGCGAGTTTCTTGAGGGATATCTGTCTATTGAAGGCTCTATTGTGGAAGTGGCTGGTGTAGCTTTGGGATTCGATGAGCTTTTGGATAAGGACATTGGCAGTAGTAGCAGCACTGAGTGGCATGTTTCTTCGATGGTTCAGAAATCTCTGTGATTCTTCTGTCAGTAGGCTGGGCAGATGGTGAAGCTTGTCCTTTTTTTTTCTGGAAACCCATTTGGATGTGATGTTAGCGGTTAAGAGGTGGACCACTAGTTCTTCTTTTGATTTGAAGGCTTTAGCTTCTGATTGTGCAGTGAGAACGATTTCTTGGGATCTGAACTGAGTGGGACCGCAAAAGTGACTTGCGATGGTTCGGAAGTTCTCTGAGTAATATTTGTTTCGATTAAGCATCTTTTGAGGATGTTTGAGTTATCGAAGTGGTTTGGTATTTTCTGGATATCTTCGAAAGAGTTAAGTTTGCATCCGCATCGAGAGATTGAGATCTGTATCGACTGGGTTCTTGGAGCTTTGCCGGTGATTCAGCATAGTAGGAGGGCTCTTTGAGAAAGAGATCTGTTTAAGCTGGCAGGATTGATCGGATCTTGTTTTCTGGTTGAATTTTTGCTGTGGTGTTTGTGAACTAATCGAATAGGTCATTGAGATTTTATGGAATTTGATGAACAATGTTTCCGGAATAACTTGATCAAATTTATACTTGTGTTCATCAACAACATTCTCGAATCAGAGATGCGCAGTGGAAGTATGGTAGCAGCTGTTCCAGAATAGAAGCAACAACCGATTCATTGGGAATTTGAGTTTTGTCTTGGATCAGAGGATTTCTTCAGGAAATTCATTTCAATCTAGGGGCTTAGATGTTTTGTGCATCTGTTCTGTTTCAGAATAGGAGTAATATGTTTGAAGTTTTCTGATATTTATGTAGTAAAGTTTGTGTGGTAGATTTGATTGATCTAGAAGGTTGAAGGCAGCCCAGGATCGACAGGAGAGATGTGTGGATAGGAGATTAGATCTTTCTATTTTCTCTCAAGGGTTAAGTGTTTGGTCTAAAGGATTGAATTGCCAGTTCGTATGGCTGGAATTTGTTTTGTTTTTCACGTATCTCTGAGGGAGTACGTGTATGGTTTACCATTTGTTTTAGAATCAGTAGTTCTAGAAGATTTGGAAGTTGTTCAGGACTTGTCTGTGGTCCAGTTCTCTGTTAGATTTGTAGATCTAGATATATAGGAGATCTAGATCTGAGTGGTGTAGCTAGTTTAGATTCTGTAGGGTGAGTGTCCCGGTGTTTGTACCTGGGAAACTCTAGGGAATCCTATCCAGAATTTGTCTGGATAATTAGAATTGTTTGTTTGAATTGGTTGTTATGGTTGCTAGTATTTGGTTGATAACATATGTTTGCTATTTTAAATAATTAAAATCTGTATGGGATTATTAAGTTACCTTTGCTTTTAAATTTCGGGGACGAAATTCTTTTAAGGAGGGAGGAATTTGATGTCCTGAAAATTTAGGCAATATTTATTTAATAATTTCATTAATAATTATTTTAAAATATGAAATATTGATTTAATAATTTAATTCAAACAGGAATTATCTTTTGAAGATTAATAATTATTTGGTTTGATAAATGATATTCTTTTCAAAATTTATAATAATGATAAATTAATTTGAGAATCTTATTGTTTTCAAATGTTAAAAATATTTAAATAATAAAATTATTTTTTCTAAGCTGATTTAAAGATATTTTATTTATAATGTATATATGTGTATACATTGTAAATAGAGAATTTGTTTAATTTAAATTTAAATTCAATAAAGAATATTTTCTAAATTATTTTATATATAAGATGTATAAATTGTAAATCGGTTAATTTGATTTAAAATTGGTATTGAAAACTTTTCAAAGGTAAATTTAAAAGTCTTTCTTACGTTATCAAAGAAAAATAAGTAAGTATTTATTTTGTTTATAAATATATAATAGTTTGTTTAAAAATAAAATAGTTTCAAATTGTATTTTATAATAAAGGTTTATTTTGTTTTATTTTAAAAATTGTTTTTCTTTTGAAATAAGACTTAGTTTATTTATATTAGAGTATAGTATTTAAATTTGAAACTTTGAAATAAAAAATAATAATAATTCAACATTCTTTTCCTTTTTAAAATTTTCTCTTTCGAAGATTAGTTTTAAAATATTATTTTAAAACATTAAAATGTATAATTTTATAAAGAAGTTTATATGTAAACATGTAATCATTTTAAAGGCTAATGTAAATAAACATTTAAAGCATCTAAATTTAAATTAGAAATGGTTATAGAAAAAATTAAATACGTTTATAAATTTAGAATTTTCTTTTTATATTAAAAATGCACATGTGTTAGACTCTTAATACATAAAGAAGAAACTTGTACTTAATCTATTACCTTAGTTAACAAGTGGCATGTTATTTATTTTTCAAATTTAATTTATTAGATAAGAAAAATGTAACAATGCATTTTGTTAAAACCATTTATCTTCAATTGAAAAACTGAAAATCAGATTCTAAGTAAAAATCAAAACCCAAATTCAATCAAATTTCTGCAGAAAACAAATACAAATCAAAATCTGCAAAACCATACTCAAAATTCTGCAAAACCAAATTCTGTTTAAAATCTGCTAGTTACAACATCAAATTTGAGATCAATTTCAACTCAATCATATGAAGATATGGGTCTGCATGCAGTTCAAAAATCTACATCAACGAGGAAATCAACTTCAACTAGCTAATGCAAACCCAGATATTAAACTAGCAAATGCAGATGCAAATCTGGATTCCAGGAAAATGAGTGCATCTAAATTTGTTCTCTACATCCTCAATTTAAAAGTGAGTAAATTTCTATTTTAAAAAACAGTTTACAAATCAGTGATGAAATATGTTGCATGTGTGGGAATATAGTTTATAATGCTTGCTTGATTTTAATTGTGTGAATATAAACATAGTATGTCTGTAAAATGTCCCTGTTATATTCATTTGTACTCTGTGTTAGTGACAGGTCCACTTTCATCATTAAAAAATTTATACCTCTATGGATAATCAAAATTTGAAATTGGTTATTAAAAGAAAAATGTTAAACACATTGTATTCTTGTTTTTAAAAATAAACTCAAGTGAATGAATTTAAATAATACTCTGTAAAATTCAAGAATACAGTGGAATCCATAAAATGGATAAATTACAAACGTGGTGATTTTTCGAATTCACTTATATAGTCTAAATTGCTTTTGAAAACTAGGAATTTTAAAGGCTCAAACATAATTTTTAAGTTAGAATTTGAGGAGATCTATAGTGTTGAGCAATTTTGGGTATTTTGGCTACCCACGGTGAATGGCATCGGCCGGAGCATCGAGCTTTGGCTCGAAGGAGGGCGGAGTATAGTAGAGTAGAGGAAATATGCTCATTGGATTTTACGGTCAACGAGGTGATGGCGAATCGATGTAGTAGGGTTTTAGGACCTGTGTACGTTGCCTTTGTTCTCGAGGGTATTGCTGCATCACCAAAACGACGGAGTTCATCGGACTGGTAGTAAAGGCTTCAGGGATGGTCGGAGTACGTTGGGCCATGGTTACACTTCGTCCGGTGGTCAGCAGCGTCTGATCGAGATGGATTTTGGTTGATCGGTGAGTTCCAGGTGAGGGAGATATAGCTTGTTTTCGAGTTTAGGTTTCGTGGTGATTTTGGGTGGTCGGAATCCTCTCAGGGGAGGCTCAGCGACGTGTTGGTGATGGCGTCGATGGTCAGAGATTGGTGGCGGCGGCGTACATGTGCACGCGTGTACCAGTGATTCTGGTCTGGGTTTTTATGCTTTCGGGAAAGAACGTTATGGCCCAGGGGATTTGCATGTTTTATCTCATGTTCGACACGAGGAAGATGAAGTGGAGAGTTTGGATTTTTGCTGCTTTGAGTTTCGTGAGGATTGACTCGAGCCTGCCTCGAAAAATTTCTTGTTTGAGCAGATGTTTTGTTTCGAGCATTTTAATTTGTTCAGGTTTTTAACTTTTATGATTTCAAATTTTAAGGGCAAAGCAAGTTTGAACAAAGATTTAACCTATTTTAAAAATGTATAAAATATTTGGGTTTAGAAAATAATGTTTAAACAAATATAAGTTTCAAATTTGAATTTTTAAGTTTAAAACTTTGTTTTAAAATAGTTTTGATATATTAAAACTTAAACAAAACTTTGTAATTAGTCCATAATGTTTTCAAAACAAATAATTGTTGAAATTTCAATATGATTAAGGTAAAAGGGTATTTAACTTTAATAAGTTAAAGATGATTTTGTATAAACCAAATCCAAGTTTTAAATTTAATTTAATGCAAAATGAAAATTAAGGGTTAATTGTAATAAATGATTTGTCTTAATCATGTTTTATTAACTAAAGAAATTAAAGTATAATTACTTAATTAACTAGAATGGTTAATTTGGGTAATTAAATTAAGACAAATTAATTTGTGAAATTAATTGACTATAATTAGTTTCTTAATTAAAAATTGATTTATCAAAGTTAATTAATTAAGAAATAATTAAGTAATAAGTAATAAAGAGGTTAATTACTAAATGTCAAGAAGACTATTAAGGGTAATTACCTAATAAAGTAATTTAAGTAATTAATTACTCAGCGTAATTGATTAAGTTAATATGGTTAGTTTTAGTTAATTAATTAAGTTTAATTAATTAAGAGGATTACTTAATGATGGGATTAAGTATAATTACTTAAGGTAATTAATGGAGCATAATTGATTTGGGAAGTGATAAATGATAATTACTGGAATGTAATTAGTGAAAGGTGATTTATTTTAATTAAGTAATTTGGATAATTACTTTTGTAACTAATCAAGGGATTAATTAATAAAGATAATTAACTATTGGATAATTAATTTGTTAATGAGTAATTAAAAATAGCTAATTACTGAATTGAATATTAATCAAGGTGATTAATAATTAGATTAATTACTAAATGTAATTAATTTTAAATAAAGTAATTAATTTAAACATAGATTAGAGATCATTAATTCATATAATTAATGATGTAATTAATGACTGTTTAATTAAGTATTAATTAACGAATTAAGTGATTAATTAATTGTAATTAATTAAGGATAAATATAATTAATTGTAGTTAATTAATTAATGAGTAACTAAATGTTAATTACTTATGCATAAGGTTAATTAATTTGTGTAAATTAATTAAATACTAATTACTTATTGTAATTAGAGGATGATTAATCAAATGTGTTTAATCAGGTTGAATACTTAGTGAATAATTAATTAACTGGGTTAATTAATTAATGGATGTTAAGCAGGATTTAAATGTAGTAACTAAATTAATTTAATTTAAATTAATTAGAGATAGAAGTAATTAATTTAATTCATTTTAAGTTAATTATAATTGATGGTTAATAAATCATTGCTTATGGATGTTATTGATTGGATGGATGTGATCTCAGTAATGAGATGAGTAGCATCTGTATGATATAGATGTTTGGTTAAAGTATGATGGTTTGTGATGATTATCTGTTTATGATATGAATGTGATTATCTATTGTGATATGAAGTTTATCTATCTATGTGAAACGGATAATAATGAAATGAGTTAATTGTTTAAAACCCTTAAGTACAACTTGGACATTAAAATGGCGTTTGGTTTCGGTGAGACCGGGATCGGGTTTCCATATTTGGATATTCGAAAACCACATAGACTCCAATTAAACGTTAGGTCGTTAATCTAAGTGGAAGCAAGTGAAGACTCGAGGTGTAAGAACTATATGTCAGTATAACTCCGTGGGTGATTCCATGATGAGTTTGATGGAATAGTACTTTCAGATTCGAGATAGTGATTTAGAGTGCAAGAGATATTTTGACTCTGAGGATGATTCCAAAATGAGTGCAACGAGATAGTGCCTTCGGTTTCGTTCGAACCCAGAACGAACTTGTATGGACTGAATGCTTTCAGAACATCGTCAGGTGGACGATGAGCATTCTAAGTTTGATATGTTCTATCAAGGTAGTCGTAGCCTCAAGCCTCATCAACCGGGAATGGCTAAAAGAGGGGAGGTGCAGCAAGGCTTCGTGGGTAGCCCCCACTGGCGAGCAAGATTTACCCGTGTCTAGAGGTCCTTTTATATTTCGGCTGTGTGGCAGTTGGCGACTGCCAATCTGCGGGGTGGTCTTGTTCGAAACTTTTCAGTAAGGAATGGTTCCGGCTTTGTGCTGTAGGGGAGCGGGCGTACTCCTCGGTACGGTGATCTAGGCCACGTACTGTGACGGGCGGTACCCCAGTTTCCCTGCCATTGATGGAAACCCATTCTTCCTACGAGACCCTACAGTTTTGATTGTATTACCCACTTTTGTGGCTAGTAGCTGGAATTTAATAGATGTAACAATTTCGGCTATTTCTTATTTATTTGAAAACCCTAGACACTATTATAATATCACTGGATTTCCTATCAAATGTTTTGGTTAGCGTAAGGTAAAAACTTTTCCATGTTTATGTTTGGAAAGTCTTACGTGATACCTTTTGTTTTCAAAGGATTTTCTAAAGTTAAGAAACTTTTAACCCCGTTTACTCACACCGGATCCATGTATGACCTGAGTGTTTATTTTCTGTTTTATTAAACTCTTGGATACTCATATTATGTATGAGTAGTCAAGTGTTTCAAGATTGCTTTGACGAGTTCTGGAGGAGATAATGGAGCATGAGGCTTCAGCGTGTAGATATATTTAATGGTTCCGCTGTGTTTGAGTTGTATCTATTTTTCTCTAATGTACTTGAATTGTAATTGCTAGACAGATGTTTAAAACTGTCAAGATTGTGTTGTATTAGCAGTTTAACTCTGATGTATATGATATTATGTAAAGTTTTATGTGATATAATATAAT
Source organism: Allium cepa (assembly GCA_030765085.1). NCBI lineage: Eukaryota > Viridiplantae > Streptophyta > Magnoliopsida > Asparagales > Amaryllidaceae > Allium > Allium cepa. Next base: position 837,474,584 of record CM060941.1, read on the forward strand.
TTATTCGTTCCGCTGTGAGATTCTGATGTTGTCTATTTCTTTCTTTCCTTTCTTTTCTCTTTTCTATCCCTTTCTTTCTTCTTAATGATGCGTCTTTCTATGGAATGAAAGGCGGATCGTTACATTGTGGTATCAGAGCCCTAGGTTGAGCGAATACCTATGCTCTGGAGTGTGTCTGTCTTAAGAGAGCGTATTTGTAATTTTGAATATATATATATATATATACTTATTAGATTAGGTTATCCGTTCAGGTTTTCCAATATAAGTAATAAAGGCAGATAGGGTAGTGGTGTGTGTAACACAACTACCAATGGTTGGAGTCCGAATGTTTGAGATTGGTAGTGAATCTGCTAGGCAGTTTTGGGCATCTTGAGTAGTTTTGCAGTTTGGTGTGAAGGATTTCACTGATCTCCGAAGAAAATCTTTCCAAGGTTCGGTGTTCATCTTTGGATTGTAAGCTTGGTTTCACTCGTGCGAGTGGATTTTTTTGAGTTTGGATCAGTTGGGAGTTCTGAAGCCAGCGATGGTATCTTGGAAACTTCAGGAAGGAGTTCTGTCTGTACTTGAAATTGAGACTCAGTTTGGCAGAGTGTTTTGTGCTTGGTTTGGGAGCGAGTTTCTTGAGGGATATCTGTCTATTGAAGGCTCTATTGTGGAAGTGGCTGGTGTAGCTTTGGGATTCGATGAGCTTTTGGATAAGGACATTGGCAGTAGTAGCAGCACTGAGTGGCATGTTTCTTCGATGGTTCAGAAATCTCTGTGATTCTTCTGTCAGTAGGCTGGGCAGATGGTGAAGCTTGTCCTTTTTTTTTCTGGAAACCCATTTGGATGTGATGTTAGCGGTTAAGAGGTGGACCACTAGTTCTTCTTTTGATTTGAAGGCTTTAGCTTCTGATTGTGCAGTGAGAACGATTTCTTGGGATCTGAACTGAGTGGGACCGCAAAAGTGACTTGCGATGGTTCGGAAGTTCTCTGAGTAATATTTGTTTCGATTAAGCATCTTTTGAGGATGTTTGAGTTATCGAAGTGGTTTGGTATTTTCTGGATATCTTCGAAAGAGTTAAGTTTGCATCCGCATCGAGAGATTGAGATCTGTATCGACTGGGTTCTTGGAGCTTTGCCGGTGATTCAGCATAGTAGGAGGGCTCTTTGAGAAAGAGATCTGTTTAAGCTGGCAGGATTGATCGGATCTTGTTTTCTGGTTGAATTTTTGCTGTGGTGTTTGTGAACTAATCGAATAGGTCATTGAGATTTTATGGAATTTGATGAACAATGTTTCCGGAATAACTTGATCAAATTTATACTTGTGTTCATCAACAACATTCTCGAATCAGAGATGCGCAGTGGAAGTATGGTAGCAGCTGTTCCAGAATAGAAGCAACAACCGATTCATTGGGAATTTGAGTTTTGTCTTGGATCAGAGGATTTCTTCAGGAAATTCATTTCAATCTAGGGGCTTAGATGTTTTGTGCATCTGTTCTGTTTCAGAATAGGAGTAATATGTTTGAAGTTTTCTGATATTTATGTAGTAAAGTTTGTGTGGTAGATTTGATTGATCTAGAAGGTTGAAGGCAGCCCAGGATCGACAGGAGAGATGTGTGGATAGGAGATTAGATCTTTCTATTTTCTCTCAAGGGTTAAGTGTTTGGTCTAAAGGATTGAATTGCCAGTTCGTATGGCTGGAATTTGTTTTATTTTTCACGTATCTCTGAGGGAGTACGTGTATGGTTTACCATTTGTTTTAGAATCAGTAGTTCTAGAAGATTTGGAAGTTGTTCAGGACTTGTCTGTGGTCCAGTTCTCTGTTAGATTTGTAGATCTAGATATATAGGAGATCTAGATCTGAGTGGTGTAGCTAGTTTAGATTCTGTAGGGTGAGTGTCCCGGTGTTTGTACCTGGGAAACTCTAGGGAATCCTATCCAGAATTTGTCTGGATAATTAGAATTGTTTGTTTGAATTGGTTGTATGGTTGCTAGTATTTGGTTGATAACATATGTTTGCTATTTTAAATAATTAAAATCTGTATGGGATTATTAAGTTACCTTTGCTTTTAAATTTCGGGGACGAAATTCTTTTAAGGAGGGAGGAATTTGATGTCCTGAAAATTTAGGCAATATTTATTTAATAATTTCATTAATAATTATTTTAAAATATGAAATATTGATTTAATAATTTAATTCAAACAGGAATTATCTTTTGAAGATTAATAATTATTTGGTTTGATAAATGATATTCTTTTCAAAATTTATAATAATGATAAATTAATTTGAGAATCTTATTGTTTTCAAATGTTAAAAATATTTAAATAATAAAATTATTTTTTCTAAGCTGATTTAAAGATATTTTATTTATAATGTATATATGTGTATACATTGTAAATAGAGAATTTGTTTAATTTAAATTTAAATTCAATAAAGAATATTTTCTAAATTATTTTATATATAAGATGTATAAATTGTAAATCGGTTAATTTGATTTAAAATTGGTATTGAAAACTTTTCAAAGGTAAATTTAAAAGTCTTTCTTACGTTATCAAAGAAAAATAAGTAAGTATTTATTTTGTTTATAAATATATAATAGTTTGTTTAAAAATAAAATAGTTTCAAATTGTATTTTATAATAAAGGTTTATTTTGTTTTATTTTAAAAATTGTTTTTCTTTTGAAATAAGACTTAGTTTATTTATATTAGAGTATAGTATTTAAATTTGAAACTTTGAAATAAAAAATAATAATAATTCAACATTCTTTTCCTTTTTAAAATTTTCTCTTTTGAAGATTAGTTTTAAAATATTATTTTAAAACATTAAAATGTATAATTTTATAAAGAAGTTTATATGTAAACATGTAATCATTTTAAAGGCTAATGTAAATAAACATTTAAAGCATCTAAATTTAAATTAGAAATGGTTTTAGAAAAAATTAAATACGTTTATAAATTTAGAATTTTCTTTTTATATTAAAAATGCACATGTGTTAGACTCTTAATACATAAAGAAGAAACTTGTACTTAATCTATTACCTTAGTTAACAAGTGGCATGTTATTTATTTTTCAAATTTAATTTATTAGATAAGAAAAATGTAACAATGCATTTTATTAAAACCATTTATCTTCAATTGAAAAACTGAAAATCAGATTCTAAGTAAAAATCAAAACCCAAATTCAATCAAATTTCTGCAGAAAACAAATACAAATCAAAATCTGCAAAACCATACTCAAAATTCTACAAAACCAAATTCTGCTTAAAATCTGCTAGTTACAACATCAAATTTGAGATCAATTTCAACTCAATCATATGAAGATATGGGTCTGCATGCAGTTCAAAAATCTACATCAACGAGGAAATCAACTTCAACTAGCTAATGCAAACCCAGATATTAAACTAGCAAATGCAGATGCAAATCTGGATTCCAGGAAAATGAGTGCATCTAAATTTGTTCTCTACATCCTCAATTTAAAAGTGAGTAAATTTCTATTTTAAAAAACAGTTTACAAATCAGTGATGAAATATGTTGCATGTGTGGGAATATAGTTTATAATGCTTGCTTGATTTTAATTGTGTGAATATAAACATAGTATGTAACGACCCAGAAATTTTATTAAATTAAAATTTGAATATTTAATTAATTTTAAATATTTATAAGTGAATTTTTAAGTCAAATAAATTTTTATTTGAATTATTGGATTTAATTGGATAATTAAATCGATAATTTAATATGTTAAATTATGAAAATAATTGAAAATTGAGTTAAAAATGATTGTAAATAATTTGGAAAATTTTATTTAATCATACTGGAGTTATAGAAATATTTTAGAACTTTTAAAATCGAATTAAAAGTTAATTTGTGAAAATTGAATATTTTAATATTTAATAATCGACTGTAAAATAGCCAATTTTTGAACAGTCTCAGAATTGAACGAAACCAGTTTCATTGGATCCGTAATAGTTAGTTATTATCGGATTTCAATTTTCGTGTCAATCGGAGCTATCGTTTGATCGTGGCAGCTCGAAACGCATCGATTTATTTTTAATTTAAATTTGGCGAGCTAAAATAGCCATTTTTCAAAAAGTCTCAGATTTCGACGAAACCAGTTTCATCGGATCCGTAATGTGATATTATTGCAAGGTTTCAAATTTCAAGTCATTTGGATTTACCGTTTGTCCGGTACGAATTAAAACGCCTAGAAATCGATTTAAATCGGTTTAATTTAAATTGAACGTTTTCAGCCATAACTCGCACATACTTCCGAATTAGCTTCCGAAACCTGTTCCATTGTGTCCGGAACGCGGGATAAACCCTAGGTACGCTGGTTACGGCGCGTAAATCGGAGTTCGGAATTTCCGGGATGAATAGTGTCGCTCGTTCCTTATAAATAGACCCCTTGCCTTCATAATTTGATAAAAATATCATTCCAAACCCTAATTTTATAACCTAGCCGTCACTTATACATGAATGGCCAGAAATCATTCTCATTCATCTCTCAATCTCTCCCAATCTACAAAGAATTAGAAGAAGTGTTCAACACGAAAAAGGTAGAGCATGAAGAGAGCTTGAAATCCATACGGATATGATCTTGGTTGGAGCGACATGGAGTGAGAGAAAGGGGGCCGTTTGCATCAGTTTTCGCACGCAAAACGAGGCACTACAGTGGGCCGAGCTCCACCATAGGGGGGCCGAAGGTAGCTCAAGTTTGGGGCTTCGCGTTGGCGTTGGTTTGATCAAGTTTCATCGTGTATAGGAGTTGCAATGTTTAACCCTAAATCAAGAATTGGGTTTCATGAAGACGGCTTGGATACTGGAGATGAAAACGTGATTTGGGAAGATGAAAGGGACGGCCAGATCTGAAGCAAAGAGAGTGGATGGTGGATGATGGATGTGGGTTTTAAAATTTTAGTTTATGTTGTAATTTATGTATATAAATCGTGTACAAACTTCAAAAATTCATATCTTTTTCATACGAGGTCGAAAAAATGCAAACCCAGTTGCGTTGGAATCGTATGGACGAGCACTACGTGATGGAGTTGGTTTGGAGTCGTTTGGAGTTAGTGAGAATTTCGGGTAAAATTAAACGCGCGTTTAATTTTATTCGAAATAAAAGCTAAAACGGAAATTAAAAACCAAGGTGAGAACTTCTCACTCAATCGAATCAGTTTCGATTTTATTTTAAATAGTTAGATTTAAAATATTTGAATGCATGTTTGAATGATGACTGTAAATTATTGATTGTTAAAATAGACATTATTCGCCGTTAGTAAGCGGATGTTATTTAATAAAAACATATACCGCGAATATTTCATAAACAGTGAAATTGGTATTATATATAATATCAATATATATATATTGGCATATGTATATATTGCAGTTGTTGATTTCCCGCATTTTTTTTTGTTTAGCGGATGAGACCCTATTACGCCGTTATTAAGCGGATAATATTTAATAAGAACATATACCGCGATAATTTCGTACTGGGGCGAAATTGGTATTGTGCTAATGTTTTTGGATGCAGGAAAATAGGTTGGAGGGATCCAACTGGATTCCTCAACAGTTTTTATTTGATTTCAGATATTTTGATATTTGATGGATTATCATATCGATATATGATATCGTTGTTAGTCGTGATTGACTATTTGGTGTGTAGCATCATTGGACCCAGATTTTGGGATTTTAAAATGGTTTTAAAGTGATTTTTGAAAATATACTATATTTTTGGAATTGATCCATTATAAATAAATAAACGTTATAATTTTTAAAGTTATAAAATTATGGTTTTTGTGAAATATAGTTAAAAGCTGGTTTTTGAGAAATATGAACCAATGATTTTATAAAATAGTTTAAACTGGATTTTTGAGTTTATTATTAAAAGTTTGAATATAAGATTTATAAAATTTGATTATTTTATAAATCAAGAGAACGGTGAAATTTTAAAGGAATTTAAAGACGTTTAAAAGAATAATATAAATTAATTTATATTAAGAGATTTATAAATGGATATTTATAAATTGAATTATGGACATTATAAAACGAGTTTTTATAAGTGTTTGAATGTAGTGAAAATGAATTTCCTAAATGAATGAAATTTATGAAATTATAAACTGTGAAGTTATAAATGAAATTTTATAAGCAATAGGTTTATAAAATTTATAAAGTTATCGAAAGAATGAATTTTGGATAAATAAACAATCTTATAAGTTAAGATTAATAATTTGGGAAGTTAAATGAACGATTTTGTAAAATAATCGTTTTATAAGTAATTAACTTATAATATGAACTTGTAGTTTATAATTGAGTTATAAACTGGAATAGGTTAATAAAGGAATTTATAAAAAGGAAGTTTTTATAAATAAATAGAAATGGAATTTATAAACGTTGTTTTATGAATTCGCAAACGACTTATTTTGATAAGTTAATTGTTATAACTTATAAATGGAGTTATATTCACGTTTTAGACTGTGAATAATCCTTTAAGTTAAAAAGTATAAAAAGGATGAAATTTGTTAACATAGTATATTCACGTTTTTGAATAGTGAATAACATGTTAAAGAAAATGTTTTAGAATGTGATATTTTAAACAGAATTAAAACGATCTAACGATGTTTTAAAGGTGTTGAGATTCGAAACCATAGATTTCAACATTTATTGTTGAAATAGACGTTTTCGAGAAATAAAAGGAAATGGTGGACTATAACACTGTTGTTATAGTAAATGATTTCCGAAAGGAAATGTTTTATATAGTATTGGGATTTATATATCTATTTTAATTTCGAATACCTATACTAGTGATTTTGGGTTGTCGTAACGATGTTTTACGTAACATTCGTTTTGGCCCAAATAAATATGTTTAAGAGAATGATTTTCTTAAAGAATGAATTATATACTTAATTCGATTTAAGTATATTGAATATTTTCCAAGGTTGAAAATAAAAAGATTTGTGAATTACTTATAATTGAATAAGTATGGAATTGTTTATTCCAATATGAAGTGAATAATTCGAATTTATCTTTTTGAAGATAAATTGAAATGAATAAATTGAAATCATATGCATGAATATTTTGAAATATAAATTCATTATGGAATTTATATGTGAAGTGGAATTTGTTTGAAAATAAATATTGATTTATTTTTGAAGTGTTGAAATTGTATATCTTGTGAAGATATTTTGGAAAATAAATAATTTGGAAAATTATTTGGAATCTGGTGATGTATGCATATCCATTGATAGTTCAATAGCCGACATCAGTATTTCCCTTTAAATGGGTATTTGATGTGATTTGTTTGAATTTGAATGCACACTTATTTTTGAATAAGCGCTCACTATTCGGGTTAACCGGGAAAGGACCATGGGGTCGTATAACCCATTCCGAATATGTGATACGTCGTTGTGAATTGCAATTGAAGATCGGTGTTGAAGACCGGATATTTGCAAGAGCGATAGGATGACCTATCGATTGTTTCTGCGCCGAGTCGCGCCGGTATAGAAACTCCATATGTGATGGTGAATCCGATCAGGATTGTGAATATCCGGATTGCAAGGACTTCTTTGTAAGTGCCTTCGGTTCTGTTCGATCCCGGAACAGACTTGTATGGATTGTATGTCTGACATTACAAGTTGAGATATAAAGCCGATTTCTTTCAAATATATTTCTGTTGGTGGCGGAGAATTTATTCTTTGCTTAACACCCTTCTCTGTGACGTGCGAGCTCAGAGGTTATATAGTTGAAGTTATCAGCGATATATTCCCAGTTTGGTAATGTGACATGCTGAGTGATGCTGAAATGATCATTGTGTTGATTATTTGTGATAGGATCATTTATTTGATCGTCTATCTTAGTGATCATTGTGTTGATCATTTGTTGACCCAAAGCATGGCTTTTGTATAAAGTATGTTTTTGTGGACGTGACTTCGTCGAGCCTCACACCCCGTGAATGGTCAAAACAGGAAAGAAGCAGCAAGGTTATGAGGGGTAGCACCCTTTAGGATGTGTCCATTTCCTTCTGGAAAAGGGTGGTATCATGGTATGGAGCCCAGATACTTACTCATGTTGAAAACACTTTATGATTGTGTGAATTGATTACGAGCGCTCGGTGATAAAGGTCCCAAAGGACCGGGGGATGGCATATTCGGTCAGTTGTTACTCAGTTAGGAGTAACCCGGCCTTGTGTTGGTAGAGATCCGGTTTGGTTCTCGGGGATGTCCATCCAGAGGCATTCTCATGTGGCAATGGGAAGTTCCTTGGCCTGACCATTTGTTGGAAATCCAAAGAAACAATACGTGACTTGTACGGTTTTAGTTGTAGAACCTGCTTCCTCAGGAGGTAGCTATAGTAGGCATAATATAATGGTACCTATGCTGGCTATGATTTATATCTTTACTTTCGAAAGGATTTGTTCTACACTATGCACTAGTAATAATATCAAATGTTATTTTAAATGCGTATCAAGCATCTTTGACTCACATAAGAAGAAATCTCCTCCAAGTCTGCGTTTGCATTGTGTGTGTGGTGGGAGGTCTTATGGTAGTCACATTTTTAAAAGCATTGCGAATTGAATTTAAAAATATTCCTCCTTTTGATTTTAAAGATAAATAAACTGTTTTGAGTTCTCACACCAGTCACATGACTGACTCGGAGTTTATTGTTTTCCTTCCTAAACTCTGGGTGCCCACCAATTTCCACACGGGCAGTTAAGAGTTAAGGTTTATCAGGATATTCTGGATTTGCTGGAGGCAAGCTGGATGGCATGGCGTATTATTAGTATATAATATCTCTTTTTCCGCTGTTGTTATTGTTTGATGTTGTTGTTGTTGTACACTCTGATGATTTGATGTAATGTAATGAAATGTAATGTAATAACTGATATAGTTCTTTGTTTAAAGATTATTCATTTATTATTATATGTTGTTCCGCTGCGAATTGTGAGATTCTGTTGTTGTGTCCGTTCTATTCCTTCTTCTCTATGTTCTATTTTAAAATTTAAAATTCTTCTATCTTCTATTTTCTGTTTCTCTGTTTTCAAAAAAAAAATTGTCTATCTTCTTTCCTCTCTATTTCCTATCTCTTCTCTTTCTTTTCTTTTTAAAACACATAACTATCCGGTTTTCGGCCTTCGATTTCTCGGCAGTCGATAAAGTGAGTATCGATGTTGAATTTTCGAAAGAACGAAAATCCGTACTGTTACATTTGGTATCAGAGCTGATGGTTAAGCGACAACCATGGTTCTGTTGGGTATTACTCATTAGAGATAGAGTCAGCAGTACTCTAGAATGAGTTGAGTGTAATAATAGCTATGAGAGCGTATTTGTTAGTGAATATAAAATTGTTTTATATTGTGATGATTGGTTTATTGAGTGGCATATGAACTTTCATCAGCACAGCCTCGAAACTGAGCCGAAGGGGTTTCTAAACACTTGAATAGAACAATTCGACACAATATTGATTTTAAAATTTGGGTAAATGAAATAATTTTGCCTTGATTATATTTTATATATAAAAGAATAATTTTTCAGAATTATTAAAGTGTATATAAGTTGATTGTTAGGTTGTTTGGATAATCTAAATAAAAGAATAATTGTATAAGCAAAAGAATTATAAGAATTGAATTATAATTAAAGTGATTTACCATTGTGAAATAAACTTATATACATAAGAAGTGAAACTTTATGGATATATCTATGAATATGAGTTGTGAATAAAAATGAATTTAAAGTTAAATGGAAAATTTACTTTAGAATTTGGAATCTGAATTTATTTACAAGTGGGAATTTAAGTTATGAAAAACAAATGATGTTTGTTAAATGGAATATAACTTAAGAGTTGTTGAATATGACTTGTAAATAAAATGAGTTTGAATAAGTAATGAAATTTGACATTGGTAAAGGTTAAATAAAAATTTACTTAGAATTGAAATCTGAATTGATTTATAAGATGGAAATATAACTTAAGTTATGTAATAGAATTCAACTTTGTACTTGAATTGAATTAATGGATTGGATGTTAATCAATTAAATGTAAATTAAGTTGATATGGAATAATGAATGTAAGTGTTAATTCATTAAAATCTAATGTTATTAGAAGTTGAATAAAAATCAATTTAATTAAACCAATTGGAAAAGTGATGGTGTTAAACCAAATTGAATGAATATAAGCAAAGGAATTTGGTTGTATTATATAAACATTGGTTGTTAGTTGATTGTATATAATTCATTAAGAATTAATGAAATTGGAAGCTATGAAATTGAATTCAAATTAGAAGTAAATAAGTTTGAATACAATTGAATGTGAATTGGATTTAAATTAGTAAATGATAACTAATTAAATTGAGAATGAATGTTGATAAAATCCAATGTTAATAAATCAAATATGATTTAGAGTGAAAACCAATTCATTAAATATGAATGAGAATATGAATGAATGTTTATTGGATATGGATGTTAGTTGGTTGATGGTTGAATATATATTGCATTTGTTGTTTAGTTGCATTTACTATGTGACATATATAGTCATCATGTTGCTATATGTTGTATATTGAGATTATTGTCTATATACATGATTCTCATGTTGTTTGTTGAGTTTAGTAGGTGCGGATCGCGTTTGCTTCGCATTTGGAGCTCGCTTTTGCGCTATATTAGCTGTATATGCTCGCTAATAAAATATAAGGTACATATCTCGGATTAAATATCGCACTTTTATACTTTTTTCCCTGCGGGATGCCTCATTACTTGATGAGATGTATATTTGTGATATATATACTGTCATTTTTTTTCGGATCGAGCCGCGCAAAGGAGACTATGGCGAATTTTTCCGAAAATTTAAGGCGTTGGAAAATTTTGAAAAAATTTGGAAAATTTTGAAAACTTAACTTTGTTTTGAAGTTGAAAGTTAAACAATAGAAGTTGTTTTTGAAAAGATAACTAAGTATGATTTGAAAACTTAGTAAAGATTTGTAAGCAGTTTAATTATGAATTTTGGAAAGTTAATAAATTCTGTAACCTTTCTTACTTGTAATTTCGAGGACGAAATTCTTTTAAGGGGGAAAGATTGTAACGACCCAGAAATTTTATTAAATTAAAATTTGAATATTTAATTAATTTTAAATATTTATAAGTGAATTTTTAAGTCAAATAAATTTTTATTTGAATTATTGGATTTAATTGGATAATTAAATCGATAATTTAATATGTTAAATTATGAAAATAATTGAAAATTGAGTTAAAAATGATTGTAAATAATTTGGAAAATTTTATTTAATCATACTGGAGTTATAGAAATATTTTAGAACTTTTAAAATCGAATTAAAAGTTAATTTGTGAAAATTGAATATTTTAATATTTAATAATCGACTGTAAAATAGCCAATTTTTGAACAGTCTCAGAATTGAACGAAACCAGTTTCATTGGATCCGTAATAGTTAGTTATTATCGGATTTCAATTTTCGTGTCAATCGGAGCTATCGTTTGATCGTGGCAGCTCGAAACGCATCGATTTATTTTTAATTTAAATTTGGCGAGCTAAAATAGCCATTTTTCAAAAAGTCTCGGATTTCGACGAAACCAGTTTCATCGGATCCGTAATGTGATATTATTGCAAGGTTTCAAATTTCAAGCCATTTGGATTTACCGTTTGTCCGGTACGAATTAAACGCCTAGAAATCGATTTAAATCGGTTTAATTTAAATTGAACGTTTTCAGCCATAACTCGCACATACTTCCGAATTAGCTTCCGAAACCTGTTCCATTGTGTCCGGAACGCGGGATAAACCCTAGGTACGCTGGTTACGGCGCGTAAATCGGAGTTCGGAATTTCCGGGATGAATAGTGTCGCTCGTTCCTTATAAATAGACCCCTTGCCTTCATAATTTGATAAAAATATCATTCCAAACCCTAATTTTATAACCTAGCCGTCACTTATACATGAATGGCCAGAAATCATTCTCATTCATCTCTCAATCTCTCCCAATCTACAAAGAATTAGAAGAAGTGTTCAACACGAAAAAGGTAGAGCATGAAGAGAGCTTGAAATCCATACGGATATGATCTTGGTTGGAGCGACATGGAGTGAGAGAAAGGGGGCCGTTTGCATCAGTTTTCGCACGCAAAACGAGGCACTACAGTGGGCCGAGCTCCACCATAGGGGGGCCGAAGGTAGCTCAAGTTTGGGGCTTCGCGTTGGCGTTGGTTTGATCAAGTTTCATCGTGTATAGGAGTTGCAATGTTTAACCCTAAATCAAGAATTGGGTTTCATGAAGACGGCTTGGATACTGGAGATGAAAACGTGATTTGGGAAGATGAAAGGGACGGCCAGATCTGAAGCAAAGAGAGTGGATGGTGGATGATGGATGTGGGTTTTAAAATTTTAGTTTATGTTGTAATTTATGTATATAAATCGTGTACAAACTTCAAAAATTCATATCTTTTTCATACGAGGTCGAAAAAATGCAAACCCAGTTGCGTTGGAATCGTATGGACGAGCACTACGTGATGGAGTTGGTTTGGAGTCGTTTGGAGTTAGTGAGAATTTCGGGTAAAATTAAACGCGCGTTTAATTTTATTCGAAATAAAAGCTAAAACGGAAATTAAAAACCAAGGTGAGAACTTCTCACTCAATCGAATCAGTTTCGATTTTATTTTAAATAGTTAGATTTAAAATATTTGAATGCATGTTTGAATGATGACTGTAAATTATTGATTGTTAAAATAGACATTATTCGCCGTTAGTAAGCGGATGTTATTTAATAAAAACATATACCGCGAATATTTCATAAACAGTGAAATTGGTATTATATATAATATCAATATATATATATTGGCATATGTATATATTGCAGTTGTTGATTTCCCGCATTTTTTTTTTGTTTAGCGGATGAGACCCTATTACGCCGTTATTAAGCGGATAATATTTAATAAGAACATATACCGCGATAATTTCGTACTGGGGCGAAATTGGTATTGTGCTAATGTTTTTGGATGCAGGAAAATAGGTTGGAGGGATCCAACTGGATTCCTCAACAGTTTTTATTTGATTTCAGATATTTTGATATTTGATGGATTATCATATCGATATATGATATCGTTGTTAGTCGTGATTGACTATTTGGTGTGTAGCATCATTGGACCCAGATTTTGGGATTTTAAAATGGTTTTAAAGTGATTTTTGAAAATATACTATATTTTTGGAATTGATCCATTATAAATAAATAAACGTTATAATTTTTAAAGTTATAAAATTATGGTTTTTGTGAAATATAGTTAAAAGCTGGTTTTTGAGAAATATGAACCAATGATTTTATAAAATAGTTTAAACTGGATTTTTGAGTTTATTATTAAAAGTTTGAATATAAGATTTATAAAATTTGATTATTTTATAAATCAAGAGAACGGTGAAATTTTAAAGGAATTTAAAGACGTTTAAAAGAATAATATAAATTAATTTATATTAAGAGATTTATAAATGGATATTTATAAATTGAATTATGGACATTATAAAACGAGTTTTTATAAGTGTTTGAATGTAGTGAAAATGAATTTCCTAAATGAATGAAATTTATGAAATTATAAACTGTGAAGTTATAAATGAAATTTTATAAGCAATAGGTTTATAAAATTTATAAAGTTATCGAAAGAATGAATTTTGGATAAATAAACAATCTTATAAGTTAAGATTAATAATTTGGGAAGTTAAATGAACGATTTTGTAAAATAATCGTTTTATAAGTAATTAACTTATAATATGAACTTGTAGTTTATAATTGAGTTATAAACTGGAATAGGTTAATAAAGGAATTTATAAAAAGGAAGTTTTTATAAATAAATAGAAATGGAATTTATAAACGTTGTTTTATGAATTCGCAAACGACTTATTTTGATAAGTTAATTGTTATAACTTATAAATGGAGTTATATTCACGTTTTAGACTGTGAATAATCCTTTAAGTTAAAAAGTATAAAAAGGATGAAATTTGTTAACATAGTATATTCACATTTTTGAATAGTGAATAACATGTTAAAGAAAATGTTTTAGAATGTGATATTTTAAACAGAATTAAAACGATCTAACGATGTTTTAAAGGTGTTGAGATTCGAAACCATAGATTTCAACATTTATTGTTGAAATAGACGTTTTCGAGAAATAAAAGGAAATGGTGGACTATAACACTGTTGTTATAGTAAATGATTTCCGAAAGGAAATGTTTTATATAGTATTGGGATTTATATATCTATTTTAATTTCGAATCCCTATACTAGTGATTTTGGGTTGTCGTAACGATGTTTTACGTAACATTCGTTTTGGCCCAAATAAATATGTTTAAGAGAATGATTTTCTTAAAGAATGAATTATATACTTAATTCGATTTAAGTATATTGAATATTTTCCAAGGTTGAAAATAAAAAGATTTGTGAATTACTTATAATTGAATAAGTATGGAATTGTTTATTCCAATATGAAGTGAATAATTCGAATTTATCTTTTTGAAGATAAATTGAAATGAATAAATTGAAATCATATGCATGAATATTTTGAAATATAAATTCATTATGGAATTTATATGTGAAGTGGAATTTGTTTGAAAATAAATATTGATTTATTTTTGAAGTGTTGAAATTGTATATCTTGTGAAGATATTTTGGAAAATAAATAATTTGGAAAATTATTTGGAATCTGGTGATGTATGCATATCCATTGATAGTTCAATAGCCGACTATCAGTATTTCCCTTTAAATGGGTATTTGATGTGATTTGTTTGAATTTGAATGCACACTTATTTTTGAATAAGCGCTCACTATTCGGGTTAACCGGGAAAGGACCATGGGGTCGTATAACCCATTCCGAATATGTGATACGTCGTTGTGAATTGCAATTGAAGATCGGTGTTGAAGACCGGATATTTGCAAGAGCGATAGGATGACCTATCGATTGTTTCTGCGCCGAGTCGCGCCGGTATAGAAACTCCATATGTGATGGTGAATCCGATCAGGATTGTGAATATCCGGATTGCAAGGACTTCTTTGTAAGTGCCTTCGGTTCTGTTCGATCCCGGAACAGACTTGTATGGATTGTATGTCTGACATTACAAGTTGAGATATAAAGCCGATTTCTTTCAAATATATTTCTGTTGGTGGCGGAGAATTTATTCTTTGCTTAACACCCTTCTCTGTGACGTGCGAGCTCAGAGGTTATATAGTTGAAGTTATCAGCGATATATTCCCAGTTTGGTAATGTGACATGCTGAGTGATGCTGAAATGATCATTGTGTTGATTATTTGTGATAGGATCATTTATTTGATCGTCTATCTTAGTGATCATTGTGTTGATCATTTGTTGACCCAAAGCATGGCTTTTGTATAAAGTATGTTTTTGTGGACGTGACTTCGTCGAGCCTCACACCCCGTGAATGGTCAAAACAGGAAAGAAGCAGCAAGGTTATGAGGGGTAGCACCCTTTAGGATGTGTCCATTTCCTTCTGGAAAAGGGTGGTATCATGGTATGGAGCCCAGATACTTACTCATGTTGAAAACACTTTATGATTGTGTGAATTGATTACGAGCGCTCGGTGATAAAGGTCCCAAAGGACCGGGGGATGGCATATTCGGTCAGTTGTTACTCAGTTAGGAGTAACCCGGCCTTGTGTTGGTAGAGATCCGGTTTGGTTCTCGGGGATGTCCATCCAGAGGCATTCTCATGTGGCAATGGGAAGTTCCTTGGCCTGACCATTTGTTGGAAATCCAAAGAAACAATACGTGACTTGTACGGTTTTAGTTGTAGAACCTGCTTCCTCAGGAGGTAGCTATAGTAGGCATAATATAATGGTACCTATGCTGGCTATGATTTATATCTTTACTTTCGAAAGGATTTGTTCTACACTATGCACTAGTAATAATATCAAATGTTATTTTAAATGCGTATCAAGCATCTTTGACTCACATAAGAAGAAATCTCCTCCAAGTCTGCGTTTGCATTGTGTGTGTGGTGGGAGGTCTTATGGTAGTCACATTTTTAAAAGCATTGCGAATTGAATTTAAAAATATTCCTCCTTTTGATTTTAAAGATAAATAAACTGTTTTGAGTTCTCACACCAGTCACATGACTGACTCGGAGTTTATTGTTTTCCTTCCTAAACTCTGGGTGCCCACCAATTTCCACACGGGCAGTTAAGAGTTAAGGTTTATCAGGATATTCTGGATTTGCTGGAGGCAAGCTGGATGGCATGGCGTATTATTAGTATATAATATCTCTTTTTCCGCTGTTGTTATTGTTTGATGTTGTTGTTGTTGTACACTCTGATGATTTGATGTAATGTAATGAAATGTAATGTAATAACTGATATAGTTCTTTGTTTAAAGATTATTCATTTATTATTATATGTTGTTCCGCTGCGAATTGTGAGATTCTGTTGTTGTGTCCGTTCTATTCCTTCTTCTCTATGTTCTATTTTAAAATTTAAAATTCTTCTATCTTCTATTTTCTGTTTCTCTGTTTTCAAAAAAAAAAATTGTCTATCTTCTTTCCTCTATATTTCCTATCTCTTCTCTCTTCTCTTTCTTTTCTTTTTAAAACCCATAACTATCCGGTTTTCGGCCTTCGATTTCTCGGCAGTCGATAAAGTGAGTATCGATGTTGAATTTTCGAAAGAACGAAAATCCGTACTGTTACATAGTATGTCTGTAAAATGTCCCTGTTATATTCATTTGTACTCTGTGTTAGTGACAGGTCCACTTTCATCATTAAAAAATTTATACCTCTATGGATAATCAAAATTTGAAATTGGTTATTAAAAGAAAAATGTTAAACACATTGTATTCTTGTTTTTAAAAATAAACTCAAGTGAATGAATTTAAATAATACTCTGTAAAATTCAAGAATACAGTGGAATCCATAAAATGGATAAATTACAAACGTGGTGATTTTTCGAATTCACTTATATAGTCTAAATTGCTTTTGAAAACTAGGAATTTTAAAGGCTCAAACATAATTTTTAAGTTAGAATTTGAGGAGATCTATAGTGTTGAGCAATTTTGGGTATTTTGGCTACCCACGGTGAATGGCATCGGCCGGAGCATCGAGCTTTGGCTCGAAGGAGGGCGGAGTATAGTAGAGTAGAGGAAATATGCTCATTGGATTTTACGGTCAACGAGGTGATGGCGAATCGATGTAGTAGGGTTTTAGGACCTGTATACGTTGCCTTTGTTCTCGAGGGTATTGCTGCATCACCAAAACGACGGAGTTCATCGGACTGGTAGTAAAGGCTTCAGGGATGGTCGGAGTACGTTGGGCCATGGTTACACTTCGTCCGGTGGTCAGCAGCGTCTGATCGAGATGGATTTTGGTTGATCGGTGAGTTCCAGGTGAGGGAGATATAGCTTGTTTTCGAGTTTAGGTTTCGTGGTGATTTTGGGTGGTCGGAATCCTCTCAGGGGAGGCTCAGCGACGTGTTGGTGATGGCGTCGATGGTCAGAGATTGGTGGCGGCGGCGTACATGTGCACGCGTGTACCAGTGATTCTGGTCTGGGTTTTTATGCTTTCGGGAAAGAACGTTATGGCCCAGGGGATTTGCATGTTTTATCTCATGTTCGACACGAGGAAGATGAAGTGGAGAGTTTGGATTTTTGCTGCTTTGAGTTTCGTGAGGATTGACTCGAGCCTGCCTCGAAAAATTTCTTGTTTGAGCAGATGTTTTGTTTCGAGCATTTTAATTTGTTCAGGTTTTTAACTTTTATGATTTCAAATTTTAAGGGCAAAGCAAGTTTGAACAAAGATTTAACCTATTTTAAAAATGTATAAAATATTTGGGTTTAGAAAATAATGTTTAAACAAATATAAGTTTCAAATTTGAATTTTTAAGTTTAAAACTTTGTTTTAAAATAGTTTTGATATATTAAAACTTAAACAAAACTTTGTAATTAGTCCATAATGTTTTCAAAACAAATAATTGTTGAAATTTCAATATGATTAAGGTAAAAGGGTATTTAACTTTAATAAGTTAAAGATGATTTTGTATAAACCAAATCCAAGTTTTAAATTTAATTTAATGCAAAATGAAAATTAAGGGTTAATTGTAATAAATGATTTGTCTTAATCATGTTTTATTAACTAAAGAAATTAAAGTATAATTACTTAATTAACTAGAATGGTTAATTTGGGTAATTAAATTAAGACAAATTAATTTGTGAAATTAATTGACTATAATTAGTTTCTTAATTAAAAATTGATTTATCAAAGTTAATTAATTAAGAAATAATTAAGTAATAAGTAATAAAGAGGTTAATTACTAAATGTCAAGAAGACTATTAAGGGTAATTACCTAATAAAGTAATTTAAGTAATTAATTACTCAGCGTAATTGATTAAGTTAATATGGTTAGTTTTAGTTAATTAATTAAGTTTAATTAATTAAGAGGATTACTTAATGATGGGATTAAGTATAATTACTTAAGGTAATTAATGGAGCATAATTGATTTGGGAAGTGATAAATGATAATTACTGGAATGTAATTAGTGAAAGGTGATTTATTTTAATTAAGTAATTTGGATAATTACTTTTGTAACTAATCAAGGGATTAATTAATAAAGATAATTAACTATTGGATAATTAATTTGTTAATGAGTAATTAAAAATAGCTAATTACTGAATTGAATATTAATCAAGGTGATTAATAATTAGATTAATTACTAAATGTAATTAATTTTAAATAAAGTAATTAATTTAAACATAGATTAGAGATCATTAATTCATATAATTAATGATGTAATTAATGACTGTTTAATTAAGTATTAATTAACGAATTAAGTGATTAATTAATTGTAATTAATTAAGGATAAATATAATTAATTGTAGTTAATTAATTAATGAGTAACTAAATGTTAATTACTTATGCATAAGGTTAATTAATTTGTGTAAATTAATTAAATACTAATTACTTATTGTAATTAGAGGATGATTAATCAAATGTGTTTAATCAGGTTGAATACTTAGTGAATAATTAATTAACTGGGTTAATTAATTAATGGATGTTAAGCAGGATTTAAATGTAGTAACTAAATTAATTTAATTTAAATTAATTAGAGATAGAAGTAATTAATTTAATTCATTTTAAGTTAATTATAATTGATGGTTAATAAATCATTGCTTATGGATGTTATTGATTGGATGGATGTGATCTCAGTAATGAGATGAGTAGCATCTGTATGATATAGATGTTTGGTTAAAGTATGATGGTTTGTGATGATTATCTGTTTATGATATGAATGTGATTATCTATTGTGATATGAAGTTTATCTATCTATGTGAAACGGATAATAATGAAATGAGTTAATTGTTTAAAACCCTTAAGTACAACTTGGACATTAAAATGGCGTTTGGTTTCGGTGAGACCGGGATCGGGTTTCCATATTTGGATATTCGAAAACCACATAGACTCCAATTAAACGTTAGGTCGTTAATCCAAGTGGAAGCAAGTGAAGACTCGAGGTGTAAGAACTATATGTCAGTATAACTCCGTGGGTGATTCCATGATGAGTTTGATGGAATAGTACTTTCAGATTCGAGATAGTGATTTAGAGTGCAAGGGATATTTTGACTCTGAGGATGATTCCAAAATGAGTGCAACGAGATAGTGCCTTCGGTTTCGTTCGAACCCAGAACGAACTTGTATGGATTGAATGCTTTCAGAACATCGTCAGGTGGACGATGAGCATTCTAAGTTTGATATGTTCTATCAAGGTAGTCGTAGCCTCAAGCCTCATCAACCGGGAATGGCTAAAAGAGGGGAGGTGCAGCAAGGCTTCGTGGGTAGCCCCCACTGGCGAGCAAGATTTACCCTTGTCTAGAGGTCCCTTTATATTTCGGCTGTGTGGCAGTTGGCGACGGCCAATCTGCGGGGTGGTCTTGTTCGGAACTGCTCAGTAAGGAATGGTTCTGGCTTTGTGCTGCAGGGGAGCGGGCGTACTCCTCGGTACGGTGATCTACGCCACGTACTGTGACGGGCGGTACCCTAGTTGCCCTGCCATTGATGGAAACCCATTCTTCCTACGAGACCCTACAGTTTTGATTGTATTACCCACTTTTGTGACGAGTAACTGGAATTTAATAGATGTAACAATTTCGGCTATTTCTTATTTATTTGAAAACCCTAAACACGATTATAATATCACTAGATTTCCTATCAAATCTTTTGGTTAGCGTAAGGTAAAAATTTTTCCATGTTTATGTGTGGAAAGTCTTACGTGATACCTTTTGTTTTCAAAGGATTTTCTAAAGTTAAGCAACTTTTAACCCCGTTTACTCACACCAGACCCATGTCTGACCTGAGTGTTTATTTTGTTTTATTAAACACTTGGGTACTCATATTATGTATGAGTAGTCAAGTGTTTCAGGATTGCTTTGACGAGTTCTGAAGGAGATAATGGAGCAGGAGGCTTCAGCAGGTAGATATATTTAGTGGTTCCGCTGTGTTTGAGTTGTATCTGTTTTTCTCTAATGTACTTGAATTGTAATTGCTAGACAGATGTTTAAAACTATCTAGATTGTGTTGTATTAGCTGTTTAACTCTGATGTATATGATACTATGTAAAGTTTTATGTGATATAATATAATTTATTCATTCCGCTGTGAGATTCTGATGTTGTATGTTTCTTTATTTCCTTTCTTTTCTCTTTTCTATCCCTTTCTTTCTTCTTAATGATGTGTCTTTCTATGGAATGAAAGGAGGGTCGTTACAATTGTGATCAGTTTACTAGTCATATAAGTATAAAACTTTCTGGTGAGAATAACTCACTTGTATAAGCTGGAGATGACAACTAAATGCACAAACAAGAAACATCAAAGGCACGATAACACGACAATGATTTGACAGTGGGAGAGCCAAAGCTAATTGCCTTGTTAAATATCAAACAAACAAATACAAACATGAATTACAACCAAACTATTACAAAACAATGCTAGGAATAAACATGAAACACAAAGCTAACGCTTTTGCACCTGCATTCAATGATTTATGCTTCAGCTATAGGCTGTAAAAGTACTGTAATAGGGTGGATTTGGATCAGGTTGAGGTCCAAAAGGGGTCGGTCATAACAATATAAAGGAGTTAAGGGTATGTGTGCATGAATTTACAAAACAAGGCAACACAAGTGAAGTTTATTGCCATTTAAGGTCTCGGCCAAGCATGGATGGACAAGGTCAGATCTGGGAAGGTCAACTATAGGTGTTATAGTGGTCCATGGCTCAGGTTGTGGATGGTGGTGGTGGTGTTTGGGTCGGCCAAAGCATGATTGGAGTGGTGGAGACAAGGGTAGTTCGGCTACGGAGTTTTAAAGTGGAGTTTTCTTCAAAATTTTGATGGATCATCAACTTGGAGGGTCTCGGCCATGGAAGGTTAGTGGAAGGAGGGGATGATGGCTAGTTTAGGTGGTGGTGGAGGTGGCCAAAGTGCTGGATTAAGGAGGGGCCGAACATAAGAGATGAATGCATGTGCAAAAATCAACAAAATCAAGTAGAAAATGTAAAAAGAAATGAAAGTTTTACCAAAATTTTTACTTCAGGAATGGCCGATAGTTTTTCTAGGGTTAGAGATAAATTTTTCATGTGAGAAGTAATGGGAAAGTTGGCTGAAAGAAAGGTATAAGGAAGCACATTGAATTAATGCATTGATTGGTGAAAAGGTGGAGTGAATGTGAAGTGACAATGAATACAAAAGGTCACAAACTATTCAAATTTCCTTATTTCTTTTGCAATTTTAAATACATGAAAATACTTATAAATAAAAATAAAAACACAAAAATATGATGAATGCACAAAAATAAATAAATTAATTTTAACTAAATATAATTAAATTGAGAAAATAGCTAAAAATTGGAAACTAGGCTTTAAAATTTGAAAATAAATTCAATAAACTTTGAAAAAATTTAAACATCACTTTAAAAAAATTAAAATAAAATATATACCTAATATGTCATATAACACATAATAGAACATGATTTTCAAATAAAAATATTATTTATATAAATTAAATAAACAATATTGTTAATAAATTATTGTACACACAATATTGTAAAATGCATAACTTTCACAATATAAATCAGATTTCAACGAAACGAAAAGTAGTGTTCTCAAAATTTAAAATATTTTCATAATAAAAGATAAAATTCAAAAATTAAAATATTTAAATTTAAAAGTCAAAGTTTGACCAGATTGACCAAAAATCCACTTTTTTGGAAATATCCTATTTATTCAGGTTTGAAATTATAATTCATACAAAAATCAAAATATACTCTTAAAATAACAAAATTTATTCAATTTAATAAATATAATAAAGTTTTTAAATTAGGAGTTTCAATTTACATAATTAAAATAAACAATTAAAATAATCACGAAATACTGGGTTGTTACAGATTTGTTCAGCTTTAAATGTATATCGTTTGAATTAACATTTTAAAATAGACTTCTGGAGAAAAGTCTCGGATTTCGATGAAACTAGTTCCGTTAGATTCGTAATAGTGTATTATATTCGTTTTCAAATTTCGTAGCGTTTGGAGTTATTGTTTGGCCGTACGAAATATAAACGCGTTGAAATTTATATCGAAAATTTAGTATAATAATTTGGTCCAGAAAGTTATCTTCTCCATACAATCGAATTAGGACTCGAAACCTTTCCATTGCATATGAAATAGGGGTATAACATTAAAAATGCCTGGCAGCGTTCCTCGATAGGCGTTCGATATTTTTAGTTGCGTAATCAAGACGGTTTAGAAAATTAAATATATTTATATTTTGTTTGACTTGACAATATTTCTATCAGCGTTGTTTCATGTCACTTCAGATTAACTATAGACAACATCCAACATGCAAACATTGTTCCCTCCTTCTTTTTTAAATGCACACGCTACCGTTACAGTAATGAAGAAAAAAATATAAAGTTAAAAATCGATATTCCTCTCCTTAAAATTTCAAAATCCCGAACGCTTTCTCAAACATGAGTTAATCTGAATATCCAGAATTAGTTTACGACTTTTCAAAGTCAGTTGAGATTCTAGAAAAATAAAATAAAATCTGGATGTTCGGTGAAATAGAAATCCAAGATGGGTTAACCTCACTCAATTCTGGATTACCGTAATTAATTTTAAATTGTTAAAATTATTTATTTATTGGTTGATAAAATTGATATGTTTTTATCAGTTGAATGTGATATTATATATAGTAGTATACGTACTGGAGTGATTGATATTCCCGCATATATATAGTGGATGAGACCATATACGCCCCCGCATAATAGCGGATGACCCTATATACCGCGATATCCCCCTCGAAGTGAAATTGGTATTTTTATAATTGCATTAACATCTATGGATGCAGGAAAATAGGTTAGAGGGATCCAACTGGATTTCACAAAAATATTGAATTTAATTTTCATATATAGTGATATATGATTGTTTGAAAAATCTATGATGGATTATAGTGGAATTTGAATTTATTGGATGTTATGGTATTACTGGTTTAGATTTTGGTATTTTTAAAATTACCATAAATATGAATATTGAAATTTAAAAAGAAAATAAAAAGGGAAATTGAAAGTAAAATATTTATAGTGAAATTTGTATTAGTTAAAAGAAATGAATTTGGGGAAAATAAATATTTGATTCAAATTTTATTTAATAATTTCGGAATATTGTAAATAGAGATCTCGGAATATTGTAAAAAAAGCAATTTTGGAATAATGTAAATAAAAGGATTTTAAATACTAAATCTTATGAGATATTTGCTTAAGTGTAAAAAGATTTTAAACTCGAGATTTAAGATAGTTCGGGAAAGATAAAAAAAGAAATTTGAAAAACAAAATATAAAATTGTTGTACTAGATTTTAAATAAAATTTCAAAGTATATAAGAAAGTGAAATCGGATTTTAGTTGGGTTTTGGAATATAGTTGGGTTATCTAAGAAATTGATTTAAAAAGAAATTCAATTTTGAAATTGATTTATATTGTGAAACTGTTATAAATAGGAAATGAGACTATGGAATTTTTAAACAAGGTTTATAAATAAAGTAAAGTAATTTTCAATGGATATATTGAAGTATAAAGCTCATCCATTGGGGCTAGTCCCAGTTGAGACTCTAACCAACCCAAGCTTAAACAAAATGGATGTCGACTAGATCCTCGAGACCACTATCAAACCAGATAAGTGGATGACACCAATAAAGGAATATTTACTTGCAGGGACTCTTCTAACAGACTGGAATTAATGGAAAAGGATTCTCTGAAAGGCACCGCGATTCATGATACAAGATGGAGTACTCACAGAAGGGGATTCTCGACCCCCCCTCCTAAGTTGTGTGTTCAATGACGAAGTTCGATGAATCCTAAAGGAAGTACAAAAAGGCGAATGTGGAGACCACACTATGGGGCAGATCTTGGTGAAGAAAGTCCTCCGGTATGGATAGTTCTGGCCAACAATAAACCACGATGCTGCAGACTACTCTAGAAGATGTGATGTTGCCAAAGGTTCAGCAAAATTAAAAGAACTCCTTCAACAGAGTTAATGCAGATGGTCAGCCCGTGGTCATTCGCAATATGGGGAATAGACTTGATTAGCGTCCTACCAATAACAAAATGGGAGTCGAATATGCTATAGTTGCCGTATAATTTTTCACAAAATGGGTTAAAGCGGAACCGCTGACCACCATAACCACAAAGAAAGTCATTAACTTTGTTACTAAACATTATTTGAAGGTTTGGTGCACTATAGAAAATTATCGCTGACAATGGAACCGAATTTGAATGCGTCGAGTTCAAAGACTTCTGCAAATGCTTTTGGGTTGTGAAAAGCTTCTAAGCAGTAGCTCAACGCTAGAAAACGGGAAAGTGAAAACAATAAACAAGATCATCAAATCTACCATCAAAATGTGACTAACTAGAGGCAAGAGAAACTGAGTTGATGAACTTCCACTTGCAATATGGGCTAACTGAACCACCCACAAAGCGGCAATAGGCCACCCTCCATTTTCTCTAGCGTAAGGTTCTAAAGCAATGAACCTTGTTGAATTGGAAGTCCCCTCGCACCAAAGGCAAAATTTCAAACAAAGCAAAATGAGTAGCGCTTACTCAAATCGCTAGATATGATCGATGAAAGAAGGGAAGAAGCCAAGCTGAGAACCGCCACCCGCTAAAAAAGGATCGCACGATACTTCAACTCCAAAGTCCATAACCAAACCTTTGAAGTGGGAGATCTTGTGCTCAAGCGAGGCAACCCTGTTTCGGGGGCCTTCGGACTAAACTAGGTAAGACCGTACGTCATTAACCAAAAGCTAAGAGACGGAACTTTTAAGCTAACAACTGTTGACGGAATTCAAATTCCCAGGGCATGGAATAGAAAATCACTTCACCGTTACTTCATTTGAAGATTACTTTATGTACTCTCTATTTTTCAGAAAATTAACCATCCGGGAATGCTAGGGGCATTATAAATAGGTAAAAAAGCTGCCTTGTTTTCCTTAATAAAATCATATTTGCTCTTTGAAACGACAAAACCGTGTCCATAAAAACAACCCATCGGGTCGGCGGAAAAGAATTAACTCAAACCACTGGATTGGAAGAACCTGATCCTTGCTTTCTAAAAATTGATGTTGCTCCGACAATATCGGGAAGGCCCAAAATTACATACCTCACGTTGCCTAAAGATAGGCAACACCGAGGAGTACCAAAATCCACGCATTTCGTAAGCCGCACACTAACTCTTAAAAAACTTAAACTCCTCATGTTGCTTGAAAATAAGTAATGCCTGAGAAGTACCAAAAGTTGTGCATTCCATAAGCTGCACTAAAACATACGCTCCTTACATTGCCCAAAGATAGGCAACGCCGAGGAGTACCAAAAGCCATGCATTCTGGAAGCCGCACACAAACTCTTAAAAAACTTAAACTCCTCATGTTGCTTGAATATAGGTAACACCGAAGAGTACCAAAAGCTACGCATTCCATAAACCGAGCCAAAACATACACTCCTCACGTTGCTCGAAGATAGGTAATGCCGAGGATACCAAAAACCATGCATTCCGTAAGATGCGCACTAACTCTTAGAAAACTTAAACTCCTTACGTTGCCCGATGATAGGCAACACTAAGGAAAAACAAAAAGCCGTGCATCCAATAAGCCGTGCTGTAACTTTCAAAACACAAACCCCTCGCATTGCCCGAAGATAGGTAATGTGGAGGGATGTCAATAGTCGCGTGCCCATAAGTCGTACACCAGTTTCTTAACATTGCTCGAAGATAGGCAACACCGAGGAACATCGCCAAAAAATCATGCTCCTAAACCGTAAGCTTCTCACGTTACCCCGAAGATAGACAGCGCTGAGAAGCATCAGAACCGGATCGACAGATCATATCGATCTCGAACACCGCACATCTCATAACCAACGCCTGGTACTTCTATGATTGGGAATAATGGGCACAACTCCAGCAAAAGTGGAGTGCTACAAACTAATAGAAAAGTTTCAACTAACAAGACGTAATGATTAAAATTGCCTTCAGTCAACCCATGCAATGTGCTTCTAAAAAACGTGCATTTATTGCATACTTACAAAAATATCATAAGAAACTTGGATAACGTGCAAAAGTTGCAAAACTTTCGAAAAAGGAAAATCAAGCTGCGACTTAGCCATTTTGAGTTTAATATGAAAATTATATAAACAATAAGTTACCAGTCATTTGAAGTAACGACCCTGTGAACTGGAGGGCATACACTAGTACTTAAATAAAAGTGGAAATTAGCCATAAGGGCCTCTTTAGCAAGTGCAATTAGTTTCTAGGACACACAGCTGAAATAATTACATTCAAGGACAAAATACAAAATAATTAGTTTCGAAGGCCTAAAAACCTATGAAATTATGTCCTTTAAAGTAATTGGACTGCGGACTTTGTCCTTAAAAGTAATATTCTGCTGACTTTGGCTTTGAAATTAATTTTTGTGGATGTGTGTCCTAAAAACAAATTGGACTGCAAAGTGTGTCCTTCTGGTGAAATGCCCCTAAATAAAAACAACCGAAGATAATAAGTTCACAAGTTTTATTACTTCAAACAAAGAAATGTTGCTCCAAATTAAAAAAAATTAAAAAATTAGTCGCAATTATAAAGTTGGATAAGTGTAAACTAAACAAGCACAAGCGCACAGAACACGTATTAAAAGACGGATAAGAGTATAGTCAAAATATCAATGTATTGCTTATAATTCTTTACATAGGATCAAAATATGGGTGTCGTACCCACACAACACTAGCCAACAAAAAAAATACAGACTCCACGATAAAAACTGCCACAACCCAATTTTCCATACCGATTTAAACCGACTTTAAACCACACTTGTCAGCCAAATCGCACGAGAAGACGGATAATGAAAGAAAGATAGAAGGTAGAAATAGAAAGAAGATAGAAGGAAAGAGAACAAATTAGAATCTCACAGCGGAACGAATAAATTATAATATAAACAAATCTTTACTCAAAACCCAAAACTGTTACTTTAATAAAATATACATACCTCAAATCAGAGTTTACAACCATACAACTCGGGCAGTTATATCAATCCTGTCCTTACAACAATAATCCACACGACCAAAAATAGACTGAAATATAAACATCTACGAGAATACATCTCCAGATCCAGCTCCTTTTTCTGTAGCTTCCACTCTTCCAGTTAAACCTGGAAATATGCTCGTTCTGACCCGAGCATATTGGAAATACACCAACCCCAGGTCAGTTTGGTATACTAGCGTGAGAAACACATTCAACTTGATTATTAAAGTTTGAAAATCCTTTTGAAAACAAAAGCATCTTGTAAGACCACGCCACAAATAAACATGTCGGGTTTTTACCTTACGATAAGCTAAAACATTTCTTATAAAATCCTCTGATATTATAATAGGGTCTATATACAATACTTATTCAATTAGCCGAAATTGTTATATTCATTAAATTCCAGCATACTAGCCACAAAGTAGGTTATACAATCAAAACCGTAAAAGGCACATAGGAAGAATGGATTTCCAACGAATGACTAGGCACTGGGGTACCACCTATCACAGTACGTGGCGTAGATCACAGTACCGAGGATCCCTCTCGATCCCCTGCAACACAAGACCGGACTACCCCTTACTGGATAGCCCGAGCAAGATTACCCCGTGGTTGGGATCAGCAACCTCCCACATAGCCGAAATAAACGGGACATCTAGACAAGGATGAGCTTACCCTACTTGGGTCCTACTCACTTAGCCTTGCTGCATAAGCCCTGATTTTCAGTCATTCCCGGTTGATGAGCCTCGAGGCTAAGCGTTACCTTTTAGAACACATCACTTAGAATACTCACCGTCCACCTGACGATGTTCTGAACGCATTCATCCAAGCAAGTCCGTTCCGGGTTCGAACGGAACCGAAGGCACTATTCCTACTACGTCCATTTTGGAATGACCCTCAGGATTAGTAGTGAGTAGCCTTGCACTTCACTGCTCCATCTTCGACTCCAAGCTCTTGTCTTCATCATGAAAACGTTCTCGTTGGATCAAAGTGGTTTTCGGATTACAAATCTGATCCTGGTCTCTTCGAAACAATGTTCTCTATTTCTCGGTGAACTCAACCCCGGTTCTTTAGGATGTACTCCGATGAAATACAAGATCGGAGTTCACCTCCTAACCGTTTGTGGACGGGTCTCCTTATAACTCTCCCTAGAGAAAAAATGAGTATATACGTACGTATAGCACCTCGATCGGTAACCGTACCCAATAATGCTCGAGTCTCCTCCAGATATTTCCAAAGTCAGGTTTTGTCCAATTTTGGCAGTCGGTTACTTAACTATCAAAGCAATCAATCAATGCATCAAAGTTATTTCCCATTGCAACCATTAACCCTTGTTCACCTTTAAAAATCCAAACGGATTATAATTTATTTAAGAAAGCTTTTTTCATTTGAGATATATACATATAAACTATTTCCGTTCAAATCATACTTATAAATTTCCAAATATTTTTTTTCATGTTAATAAATAAAATATTCTTTATAAAATTCATTATAGAATATTATTTAAACAACTTTTATTAAATAGAATTTAAATTGAAGAAAGTATACTTAAATATTAATTTAATAAAAATTATCCTTTAAAGTATCATTATAAAATAGTTTAAATACTTGAAACAATTTAAATTATATTTATTTATAGAAATTAAAATGATTTTCAAAGGTAGAGATAAATAACTACTTTTGATATTTCAAAATATTTATAAATCTTTTAAAACATTTCTAAAAATAATATTTATTTTAAAAACAAAACTAGTTTCACAAATCAATCCGAATAGAACAAGGCTTATCAGTCCCAACGGTACTTATCAATTCACAATTCACATTTACATATATTCACATCAATCAACTTCCATAGATCGACTCACAATATATTCTTGAATACAATTAATAGGCATATAACAAGTATAGGCAAGAACAACAGATTCAAGATTATCATGGCCAGAAACAATTACACAGATATAATCAGATCAATGGCTTACACTACTCACAGCAATATAGATTAACTATACAATAGAATGGTGTCATTTTCCACTGTCAGGATGTCATCTAGTTTAAACAATCTAAATAAACACAACTAATCAGTTGGGAACATTCTAACAGTTTGGCCGAAAAATTGTTCAATGGCATTCATTTCCAATAGGTAATCAGATCCTATCTATACTAGCTTATAAAATTTCCCATATTTAATTTCACAATGGATCATACGACGGCGTAACATCCATCGATACGAACCATTCATTCCATAACACTTTATTTTATATGTGAAATTAAATAATATAATATCAGTTAAGGAATCGAATTCACTTCAAAGTATAAGCGTTTATTTTCCTTTTATTATTTCAATTATACTTCGCATTTAAATTAATCATCCTTGATTAATTATTTTCTAATTACATTAAGTAATTAACCTTTAATTAATTACACAAATTAATTACCCTTAACCATTTACAGTAATTAATCTTTAACGTGACGCCCCACCTCTATACCCACGCTAGACAAGAACATTACTGTGAATGCTGTCAACTAGCACGGAGAATAAGGCTGTTGAGGAGCGACCCTCAGTATAATTGCTTTGTGCGAGTACCGATATACCGGATAAAAGTATAACTTTTCATCTCAAAAGGAAATTCGACATACCGACACAAACTCAAAGCTACTACACAGTGGCTATAAAGGTCTTCGGAAACAAATATAGAAATAAACATAACACAAATCAGTCACAGACAATTCATATCACAAAGGCGGAAATAGATATGAATATTACACATGAAAGTGTATATCAGAGTAGTGGTCTAAAAAGATCCACAATATCACAAAAGAATAGTTACATGAACTACACAAAAGAATAAGTATACATTATGGAGTCTATATCTCAAATGTATACAACAAAAACTACTAATCTAAGTAGTTAACCAAAAGTCAGAGGAATCAATCCCAAGAGAGAAGTCAAGCAGAAGCACCTGTAACATCTCGGTCTGACCCGAGTATTATTTAATAAGAAAATAATAAACGGATCAGTCTAGCTATAAATATCAGGTGAAACGATATAGAATAAGAGATATGACTAAACACATAATAATCACTATGCCAAGCTGTGATATATATAAGTAATTGAAAATCAACAAGAGATTAATCAATATCACCAAATCTACACAAGAATCAAAGAAATGTCATACTCCTTATTTCGTTCACCAAACCACAAATATTGACGATAATATCAACGTCAATCACAAAAGTCAATGACACACAAATTCACCAATGCATAAATATTGACAATAATATCAATGTCAATCACAAAAGTCAGTGACACACAAATTCACCAATGCACAAATATTGATAAAACTTATCAATGGAAATCACGAAAATTGGTGAAACACAAATTCTAGAAATCATCTCAAGAAATCCAGAAATCACAAAGGGGGGAGGCCTATCACAAACGGGAGCATAAAGCCCACCAACACGTGTATCACAAACGGAATGCTAATTCCATGGTTGCTAACCATCACAAATTGAGCCGAAGCTCCACAAACGGCCCGAACACCATGGGTTGCTACCCCACCAAATTGAGTCGAAACTCCACAAAACGGGGTTTACTCTCCCTCGCAGACAAAGAGACATCGCACGTTGCTAGTCTAAATCACCAAGATGATCGTCATGATCATCAAGAAGTGTCAATTACACTAAGCTAGTAAATATATGAGTTTAGCATCATGTCCCATAACCACTAGCTTAACTTAAATATTTACGAACAAATTGTAAGTTTCCACTAGAAAATTGTCACAAGAGATTCTATCGAACAAGTCCAAGAATTAACCGAACAAGTAAACGCAAGCGTTTCATACCACTTGTTTTACTAAGCCGTTTAATTAGATTTCTCATACGAGTGAGGTAAAGGTTTGTATATATTAATAGATTGGAAAGCGGTTTAAGAAACGAGATTTGTTATTGAAAATAGAGTTGAAATCATTTTGTTGAAAGAGTTTTGATATTTACTACTAGTATTGAAACCTTTATATTTTTAAAGGACAAATCACAAAAATGATTGTAGAACAATCAATCACCGAAATTCACATTCGAAGACGTGAATAAAATCCAAAGAAATCGATACCGAATCCATCAAAATGGATATTCCCAAAAATCACGATGAAAATGTCATCAAAGTCCATAATAAATGATAACAACAAAAAGGGAATCAACACGAATCGATTAAAGTTGGACATATACTCAAAAACAACGAAAATAGGCAAAACTGCACATTTCAGACGTTTGAAATTACCTTCCAGACGTCTGAACCACTAACCAGACGTCTGGATGGATTTCCAGACGTCTAAAATTCTTCTCTTCCTTTTCGCGTTTTCCAGGGACCAATTCCAGACGTCTGAATTTCCAAACCAGACGTTTGAAATTGGGCTCAGACGTCTGAAATCCCCCTGTAGGCAAAAATCGGCCTTGCCCAAAAATGGGCGAAAATCCAAACGGAAGCGATCGGACAAGCGACGAAGATAAGTGATTACCAAGCGACAACCCTGCCTTATAGGCTCTTCGAAACACCTCTTAAAACATCAAAGTTATGATTCTTAAAGATTTGGCTTCAAACACCAAAAATTGGAATATTTACAAATCTAATCCAAATCAAATGCAATTGCACATGAATAATTGTTAGGAATTCATACCTAACAACCAAAGATACTTATAGTCATAGATGTGAGATAAAAATCTCACCTTTTCACAAAATCAAACAAGAAGAAGCTTGAAAGCAAATGGAGAATCAACCTCTCTTCAACACAACCCAATTGAGCTTGAATCTAAGCTCAAAAACAAGAACATTCCCAAAATTAGGTTTAGGAATTTCTGAAATTGGTAAGAGAATAAGTTGGAGAAGAAGAAGAGAAGCTTACCAATGGGTTCTTCTTGAGTTTGGAGCTAGGAATTTGATTTGCAAGAGAAACTAGGGTTTTGGAGTTTTTAATTTCCAATCTCTCCCACCATTAATGTTATAAAAACTGAAAAGAGAAGAGAATGAGTGTGAGTGGGGAAGAGTGGCTCAGATTTGAGCATAAGTTAACATAGGACTGAGCCCAAAACCAAACCCAAAGTGAAAAGTAGCAAAAATCAACTTTCTCCAAACATATCGAAGCTTATACTCAAAAAGGTCGCAAACGGCATTTTAAACTCAATGGGAGTGGTCCCGAGTCCTAATTCGACCGTATGCAAAAAGTAGCTTTTCGGACTAAAATCCGACTAACGATAAAATATTTAAATAAAATATTTAAATATAAAATCGATAAATATGCGGGTTGTTACATTTAATTACTTCGTTGATTAATCGATTATAATTTAGTACATTTACCCTCAATTAATTATCATTAACTATTTTATAATCATTTATATTGATTAATTATCCCTTAATTAATCAATCCTTAATCGCCTTATTAATTATTATAAATAAATTAATTAATTAATAATTTCTTAAGCACTTGATTAATTTAAAGGCTTAGTTATGATAATCTTCTTAATCATCTATACTCTACTCAAATTATTCAAATAAACTTTTAAGTAAAATTTTGTCCTTAAAGTTAAATCAAATTCTGATAAACAATTTACTTAGATAATCTTAATTAAAGTATTAATACAAACAAATTTATTATTATTAAAAACCTATTGTTTTTAACTAAATCTTACATCATATTTAAGATCAAAGATGTTGTTTAAAGAATTCACTTGTATCATAATACTTGTTAAAATGTTGGAAAACAATATGAACTTAAAAACTTTTATATAAAAAATTATTTACAATAATAAACTTTGTTTTAAAAAAAACAAAGGCCTCTTCGGCCCAATGCTCTACACCGAACTAAACAAACCCTTACTAATATCGTTTAGGCCAAACGAAAAAATAATAATGGACCGAAACCCATCACAAAACAAACAATCATCTTCCCCAAAAACTTGGCTGAACCCTCTCTAGTTCCACCTCCAGGAATCCATCCTAAAATCGAACGGCGGCACATCACCAAAAATCACACTCCCTCGAATCAAACGATTCATCGCCGAATCCAAAACGATACACATCCAACGTGACGATGAATAAACCATCGCACTGCAACATTCCTGGAACCACGTGCACTGATATGCATGCACGTGTATAGACAAAACTCCAGTCATCCAACTCTCGCGGCGCCTCATCCCATTTCCACATCGTCGGTCGAATCCAACATACTATTTGTCGAAGCAAACTTCACCGATGATCGAAATTCGAACACCAGTTTGAGACTTCAAAACGTGAAAACCAAACTCCACCATAAAACCACCCACTGCTTCCACAACTGACCGCAACCTCGAACACCATCTACCACGATCGAATGCTTACTCATGCAGCTACCCTCGAGCCAATAACCTAGAACTCCGGTCGCCTCCTCATTTCTCAAAATTGATGTGAGTTAACCATGGCTACATCCTCTCTTAAGTCCTAAAAACAACATGCACGCACAGCCAAAAGCCAAATCGAAAATTCCACCACGGTCAAACTCTTACCTAAGTCCACCCGCACCTTCCTGACCTGACCGCTCCGCCCAACGACGACGAAGTCGCCTGAATTTAATTTTTGAACTGAAAATGTTCATCTCCCAATTTCTTACACCATAGTTCACTAAAAATTATGATTCCTTCATTAAAATTCGAATTTTCATACAACAATCACAGTTGCATGTTTGAGATCCAGAATTAAAACTATTTATTTTTCACAAAATGCTGTTGTTTACTGTAAATTTGAACTTCATCGAACTACACAGCATAAATTTTCACAATTCTATTTTTAACACAATATGCTAGAAAACAAACAGATTTCTAGTTAACATCAACATGCAGAATAGCCTAGGTGAAAAAAATATTGATTTTAGAATGTTGAACTAATATAAACGTTTTCAGAAAACAGAGTTCCAGATTTTGTGATTTAGTTTCTCACCTTGAACATTTTGGTTCCAGATGCTTTTAAAACTTGATGTTGAAGTCCTTGATTCGAAAAGTTGAAATCTTGTTTTGAATCCCCTGAGCTTGAATCTAACCGAGGATGCCTCTGTCTTCTTACTTATAGAGTACCAGAGTGCTGTTATTCCTTCTTTTTAATTTACTAATGCTTGCAATGTTAACAGAGATATTTTCTTTAGCTACTGATTTAGAACCTCTATAATTATAAACTTTGCAACATCAATGTTGGACAGAAAAATGATTTTTCTTGGAGGCTGAAGGGTATTTGTTGTGCTAAGAAAATTTTGAAAAGAAAACAGGAATAATTATGTTGGAATTTTTTTCCAGATTTTCACTGCCAAGTGTAAATATGTATTGTTGATAGAAATTTTCTTTTTTTTTCTTTTTTTTTACTAACCCATTGTTTTGCTTTATTAACTCAGGTTTTGTTAACTGTTTTTTCATTAACTGTAAATGACTTTAAAACCTTACATAAACTAAAAAAAATGTTATATATGTAAGTATGAAATTTGATAACCTATAGTTAATTTTTGTTTTAAACAAAATTAGTGTTTGCATTCTATATCTTCACACAAATTTAAACATGAAATTTCCCATTCAAAACTTAAGATATAAATTAACACTTTATAAAACACTTCTTATATTATTTATTATAAAGCAAAAATTTCAATGTGATTTTTAAATCATCCTCAAAACTTTCATTTATTGCTTATACAACATTGAAAAAAAAATGAGAAACCATAAAAATGATCTACTTTGCTAATATAATTGTATATGAGTTATTTTAAACAAAATGAAGTAAAATAACATTTACACTTTCATATAATTTATACAAAATGAAACTTTGTTAAAAATAAAATTTATACTGTAGATTAAATTTCAAAATAAATCAAGTCACTTCCTTCTTTCATAATACAAAAATATATGACTTCAAACAAACTAAGTTTCATTAATATTTATGTGTAAATTGCTTCTCCTATTTATTTAAGTAATACATTAATTTATAACATTTTCCCAATTAAATATTATAATTTTTCCTTTTGACTTACCATAACATACATATAAAATTTTCCTTATTCAATGTATATATATTTCAAGAAATTTAAAATTATTTTACTCAATATAGACAATATTGCTTGTATATACCAAATCAAAGTATAACACATTTACTTCATTAAGAATTTCCATCTACTTTAATTACAAACAGATTTATCATCCTATATGTAAAACTAATTGATTTCCAAAAAAGTTAGATTTTCTATTATATATTCAACTTTAAAATAAATATGCATATTCATATTAAAACAAAATATACATTTAAGAAGTTTTATTTAAACCAAATCAGTAATTTTAAATTTGAAAACTCAAGTTATACTGATTTGGGAAATTATATAATTATTAATCATTGATTAATGGAAATATTGTATATTAAAATACAATATTATTGAATATTATAAATAATATTCACAACTTGGGATGTCCAAAATCCCGCGTCGTTGCATTCCTTTCCCCTTTAAAAAGAATTTCGTCCCCGAAATTCCATAGTTAAGTTAGTAAAAATTATCCATTCACAATAGAACAGATCAGTAACACTCAAACTACACTGGTAAACATATAGATTCACATCGTATATCAAAATATACATTACATTAAGCACTATCCAAAATATTCCTATGGATGTTATCACCATCCATCAACCATACATATATACACAGATATGTTATTACCCTACCAAACACTAAACATCCATGACGTCCATGGTTCAAAACATATTCAAAAACTATATATACATCCGAGAGAAAACATCCCATATCCTACTACGGAATCCCATTATCAGAATCCTCCCTCTTGGGTCCTGACAACTCCCTGACCACTCCATCAATATCAGGAACCCGAACATCCTCGGGATTAGGTACTCTAGGAATGAAACCTTCACCAGCATCTGGTCCCTCAACAACTTCACCTATATCTCAAATGATAGCATCATCGTTCTCAGATTTGGGATCTTCTTCCACCTCGAATTCCTCCTCGCCGTCGAACTCCTCTTCTTCTTCGACCTCAAATTCTTCTTCGTCGTCGAAGTCCTCGACTAGATCTTCTTGATGAGGTTGAAGCTGGGACTGAGGCTGGTGCTGAGACTGGGGCTGAGGCTGGGGCTGCTCAATCGGCTCTTCTAGTGCCTCCGGCACTTCTTCATACAAGGAGGGCTCATTAAGTTCCGCCCTGATCCTTCTGACTTGATCCAAGTCATCCTCTCTTCTAGCTCGGGCCAAAGCTCCACCACGATGAATAATACGGGTTCTCTATAATCAAAACCAAATCCCAAAGATGAGATCCTAAGGTTTAGAACTCTACAAGCTAAGGAGTTCATCAAAGTTTACACTTCAAATTCATTCTACCACTTCGAATTCTCATCATCCAAGATTTTATAAAACCATCTTTTCAAAATAATTCAAATACATATTTGAAATGTAATTATAGGTAGAGAAAATACACACATATATATACAATAAGTTTTTATAAACAGCTTATTTCTTCAACTTATATATATATATATATATATATATATATATATATGCATGTATGTATGTATGTATGTATGTATGTATAACAAATAAATTGTTATAAGGTTTTAAAATTTCAAACATCCCCAATTAATTAATCTAATTAATAATTAAAATTAATCACATTAATTAATCATCATATAATCCTTATTTAACGACCTTCATATTAACTACTAACAATTCTTCTGATTACTTCTCTAAGTAATTATGCTTTAATTAACCATTTTTAATTTCAAATAAATTAATTTTTTTAATTACCAATTAATTTATCTCTAATTACCGAATTAATTAAGTGTTTACTACAACTTAATTAATCTTTAATTACTTGGTTATTAATTTATCTTTAAAGAGTGGAAAATTTTCCAAAAATTTACTAGTTTAAAAGCTTTTCGAATATCAGTTTAAGAGTTTTTTTTTCAAATTCCTCTAGTAAATAAAACTTAGTAAGAATACATTTTTCCACAGATTCAAATTCTAAAGGGTTCGGTTTTCTAAAGGTATACTCAAGCCAAAAGGGCAACCAATGCATATACTTAAGGTTGTCGACTAAGACCACTCAGAATCCAGATGATAAATTATTATCATCTCAACCAACCATTTTAAATATTATATATATTTAAAAATCATACTTTTTATATGGAAAATATACTTGGGTAAAATTAATTCATCTACCCCTTTTTAAAACAATATTGTGTCTGTTGGCCTGGTTCAAGTGTTTATAGATCCCTATCAATAACGTTAGCTACTCGTATTGACCAGAATCCCTATGCCACTTAACCGATCAATTAACACAATATAAAACCATTTTTATATAACTAACAAATACGAACTCTCATATGTATATATATATATACACTCAAACTCAACAGGTTGCTATAGACTCTATTCCTAATGAGCAACCCACTTGAACCTTGGTATTTACTCAACTTAGGCTCTGAAACCACAATGTCACAACCCATTTTTCTGTACCGATTTAAACCGACTTTAAACCACACTTGTCAGCCAAATCGCACGGGAAGATGGATAATGAAAGAAAGATAGAAGGTAGAAATAGAAAGAAGATAGAAGGAAAGAGAACAAATTAGAATCTCACAACGGAACGGATAAATTATAATATAAACAAATCTTTACTCAAAACCCAAAATTGTTACTTTAATAACATATACAGACCTCAAATCAAAGTTTACAACCACACAACTCAGACAGTTATATTAATCCTGTCCTTACAACAATAATCGACATGACCAAAAACAGACTGAAATATAAACATCTACGAGAATACGTCTCCAGATCCAGCTTCTTCTTCTGTAGCTTCCACTCTTCCAGTTAAACCTGGAAATATGCTCGGTCTGACCCGAGCATATTGAAATACACCAACCCCAGGTCAGTATGGTGTACCAGCGTGGGAAACACATTCACTTGATTATTAAAGTTTGAAAATCCTTTTGAAAACAAAAGCATCTCGTAAGACCATGCCACAAATAAACATGTCGGGTTTTTACCTTACGATAGCTAAAACATTTCTTATAAAATCCTCTGATATTATAATAGGGTCTATATACAAATACTTATTCAGATAGCCGAAATTGTTACATTCATTATATTCCAGCATACTAGCCACAAAGTGGGTTATACAATCAAAACCGTAAAAGGCACGTAGGAAGAATGGATTTCCAACGAATGACTAGGCACTAGGGTACCACCTATCACAGTACGTGCCATAGGTCACAGTACCGAGGATCCCTCCCGATCCCCTGCAACACAATACCGGACTACCCCTTACTGGATAGCCCGGGCAAGATCACCCCGCGGTTGGAATCAGCAACCGCCCATACAGCCGAAATAAAAGGGACATCTGGATAGGGATGACCTCACCCTACTTGGGTGCTACCCACTTAGCCTTGCTGCATAACCCATGATTTTCAGTCATTCTCGGTTGATGAGGCTCGAGGCTAAGCGTTACCTTTTAGAACATATCTCTTAGAATGTGCACCATCCACCTGACGATGTTCTGAAGGCATTCATTTCATACAAGTCCGTTCCAGGTTCGAACGGAACCGAAGGCACTATTCCTACTACATCCATTTTCGAATCACCCTCAGAATGAGTAAAGAGTAGCCCTTGCACTTCACTACTCTATCTTCGACTCCAAGCTCTTGTCTTCATCACGAAAACGTTCTCGTTGGATCGAAGTGGTTTTCGGATTACAAATCTGATCCCGGTCACTTCGAAACAATGTTCGCTATTTCCCGGTAGACTCAACCCCGGTTCTTTAGGAAATACTCCGACGAACTACAGGATCGGAGTTCACCTCCTTACCGTTTGTGGACGGGTCTCCTTATAACTCGCCATAGAGAAGAAACGAGTATATACATACGGTATAGCACCTCGATCAGTAACCGTACCACATAATTCTCGAGTCTCCTTTAGATATTTCCGAAGTCAAGTTTTGTCCAATTTTGATAGTCGGTTATTTAACTATCAAAGAAATCAATCAATGCAACAAAATTATTTCCCATTGCAACCATTAACCCTTGTTCACCTTTAAAAATCCAAACAGATTATAATTTATTTAAGAAAGCTTATTTCATTTGATATATATATATATAAACTATTTCCGTTCAAATCATACTTATAAATTTCCAAATATATTTTTTCAAGTTAATAAATAAGATATTCTTTATAAAAGTCATTATAAAATATTACTTAAACAACTTTTATTAAATAGATTTTAAATTGAAGAAAGTATACTTAAATATTAATTTAATAAAAATTACCCATTAAAGTATGATTATAAAATAGTTTAAATACTTGAAACAATTTAAATTATATTTATTTATAGAAATTAAAAATATTTTCAAAGGTAGAAATAAATAACTACTTTTAATATTTCAAAATATTTATAAATCTTTTAAAACATTTCTAATAATAATATTTATTTTAAAAACAAAACTAGTTTCACAAATCAATGCAAATAGAACAAGGCTTATCAGTCCCACCGGTACTTATCAATTCACAATTCACAGTTACAGATATTCACATCAATCGACTTCCATAGATCGACTCACAATATATTCTTGAATATAATTAATAGGCACATAACAGATATAGGTAAGAACAACAGATTTAACATTATCATTGCTAGAAACAGTCATATAGATGTAATCAGATCAATGGCTTACACTATTCACAGCAGTATAGATAACTATACAGCAGAATGGTGCCATTTTCTGTTGTCCAGATGTCATCTAGTTTAAACAATCTAAATAAACATAACTAATCAGTTGGG
This sequence comes from Allium cepa, assembly GCA_030765085.1. Classification (NCBI taxonomy): domain Eukaryota; kingdom Viridiplantae; phylum Streptophyta; class Magnoliopsida; order Asparagales; family Amaryllidaceae; genus Allium; species Allium cepa. The sequence continues at coordinate 837,514,972 of CM060941.1, forward strand.
AACATTCCAACAGTTTGGCTGACAAATTGTTCAATGGCATTCATTTCTAATTGGTAATTAGATCTTATCTATACAAGCTTATAAAATTTCCCATATTTAATTTCACAATGGATCATACGACGCTGTAACATCCGTCGATACGAACCATTCATTCCATAACACTTTATTTTATGTGAAATTAAATAACATAATATCAGTTAAGGACTCGAATTCACTTCAAAGTATAAGCATTTATTTTCCTTTTATTATTTCAATTATACTTCACATTTAAATTAATCATCCTTGATTAATTATTTTTTGATTACATTAAATAATTAACCTTTAATTAATTACACAAATTAATTATACTTAACCATTTACAGTAATTAATCTTTAGTTAGTTCATTAATTAATGACTATAATTTAGTACATTAGCCCTCAATTAATTATCATTAATTATTTGATAATCATTTATATTGATTAATTATCCCTTAATTAATTAGTCCTTAATCACCTAATTAATTATTATAAATAAATAAATAAATAAATAAATAAATAAATAATTTCTTAAGCACTTGATTAATTTAAAAGCTTAGTTATGATAATCTTCTTAATCATCTATACTCTACTCAAATTATTCAAATAAACTTTAAGAAAAATTTTGTCCTTAAAGTTAAATCAAATTCTGATAAACAATTTACTTAAATAATCTTAATTAAAGTATTAATACAAACAAATTTATTATTATTAAAACCCTATTTTTTTAATTAAATCTTAAATCACATTTAAGATCAAAGATGTTGTTTAAAGGCTTCACTTATATCATAATACTTGTTAAAATGTTGGAAAACATTATGAACTTAAAAACTTTTATATAACAAATTTTTACAATAATAAACTTTTTAAAAAAAAATAAAGGCCTCTTTGGCCCAATGCTCTACACCGAACTAAACAAATCCTTACTAATTTCATTTAGGCCAAACGAAAAAAAAATACTGGACCAAAGCCCAACACGAAACAAACAAACAATCATCTTCACCAAAAACTTGGTTGAACCCTCTCTAGTTCCACCTCCAGGAATCCATCCTAAAATAGAACGGCGACACATCACCAAAATTCACATTCCCTCGAATCAAACGATTCATCGCCGAACCCGAAACGATACGCACCCAACCTGACGACGAACAAACCATCGCACTACAACATGCCTGGAACCATGTGCACTGATACACGTGCACGTGTATGGCCAAAACTTTGGTCATCTCACTGTCACGACGCCTCATCCCATCTCCATAACGTCGCCTCCAACATGCTATTTGCCGAAACAAACTTCACCGATGATCGAAATTCGAACACGAGTTCGAGACTTCAAAACGCGAAATCCAAACTCCACCTTAAAACTACACACTACTTCCACAACTGACCGCAACCTCGAACACCATCTACCACGATCGAATGCTTACTCATGCAGCTACCCTCGAGCCGATAACCTAGAACACCGGTCGCCTCCTCGTTTCTCAAAATCGCCGCGAGTTAAACATGGCTACATCCTCTCTTAAGCCCTAAAAACAACATGCACGCACAACCAAAAGCCAAATAGAAAATTCCGCCACGGTCAAGCTCTTACCTAAGTCCACCCGCACCTCCCTGACCTGACCGCTCCGCCCCACGACGACGAAGTCGCCTGAATTTAATTTTTCAACTGAAAATGTTCATCTCCCAGTTTCTTAAACCATAGTTCACTAAAAATTATGATTCCTTCATTAAAATTCGAATTTTCATACAACAATCACAGTTGCATGTTTGAAATCTAGAATTAAAACTATTTATTTTTCACAAAAATGATGTTGTTTACTGTAAATTTGAACTCCATCGAACTACACAGCATAAATTTTCACAATTCTATTTTTAACACAAACTATACTAGAAAACAAACATATTTCTAGTTAACATCAACATGCAGAATAGCCTAGGTGAAAAAATATTGATTTTAGAATGATGAACTAGTATAAACCTTTTTAGAAAACAGAGTTCCAGATTTTGAGATTTAGTTTCTCATTTTGAACATTTTGGTTCCAGATGGTTTTAAAACTTGATGTTGAAGTCCTTGATTCGAAAAATTGAAATTTGTTTTGAATCCCTTGAGCTTGAATCTAACAGAGGATGCCTCTGTCTTCTTACTTATAGAGTACCAGTGTAATATCCCGGAATTTAAAGGAGTTTAAAATGTTGATAATCTCTTAAGTTTAATTATTTGAAATTGATAAATTGTCATTTCAAAAATAATTAACCAAGTAATAATAATACAATGTCTTAATTTTGGTTATAAATTGGTTTTAAAATAAGAGTAATTATTTTATTGTGTAAATAAATTCTAAATTGGCTTATTGTTTTCAAAATTGATAAGTGTGTTTAAATACATTTATATCTGTGTATTTTAAATTGATTTTAAAATTGGATAAATTATTTGTAAATAATAATGAGCTTATTTAAAAATAGATATTTATATTTATTTAAATTTATTTTAGATTTGGATTTTTAAATTTGACTTTGAATTGAATATAAATTTGAATTTAAGGGATATACAAACATCTCAAAATAAAATAATAATGTAGTTTAGTTTTAAATTATATAGGTAATGTTTTTAAGAATAAGATTTGTTTTATGTTCTTTTTATAGAAATTTATCTACAGAAATTTGGAATTGTATTTATTTAATAAGGATAAATACAAGGCTTTTTGCAATAGCATTTTTAAAATGAGTTTGCAATATTATATATATTTTTATTTAAATTATAATTGCCTTTATTGTATTATTTTTTTAAAGATTGTATTTTATATAAATCTAGCAAACATTTGTAAATGTATAAATGTATTTGTTTATTAGAAATTTAATTAGAAAAGCAATTTTAAATTTAGAAAACATATTAGTAATTAGGAAAATAATTTAAAAAGCTTTTAAATTCCTTTTAGAATAAAATTAAATAAAATTTGACAAGTGTTTAGTTCTAAAACACTTTAACAACAAGTGTTAAACATTTATGTAAATTAAAGACAAGTGTCCAATATATTTTTTAATTTTCTTTTTAGTTTAATAAATCTGAAAATTGCCTATATAAACACCATCTTTCTTCATTTTTCTTTTTCTTGAAAATTTTGTGTTCATGCCTAAAAGAAACTTGAATATGCATGCAAATCTTCAATCAACATCCAAAAACCAGAAATCCTCAAAACCATGCTCAAATCGATATCTTGTAAAATTACTTTGTATTAAAGAGCTGATTAATAATTGAGATTTAATAATTAATAGTTGAAGATAATCAATATGTAATTGAAGATTAATTTGGCTAAAGAGTAACTAAGGAACGAATTACTCGATTATAATTTATGGGGTGTTTGTGATCAAGTCCAGTTAATTAATTTAATAATTAATTAAGGATAGTCACTTGATAAAGGATTAAGTATGTTTACTTAATAAATTTGATAAGGGTAATTACTTAAGATAAGTAATTGATGAATAAATTACAGGAGGTAATTGAGATAAGTAAAATTACTGATTGGGAAGTAATTTTTAAATGGATAATTACTTGTTAAAGTAATTAAGGGTTTATTACTTAATGTAATAAATCGAAGAATTTATAAAAGTAAGTAAAAGTAATTAAGAAATAATTAAGAATAATTAATTACTATTTATACTTATTAAAGATGATTAATTGAAAACAATTAATTTAAGCATGATTAATTAATGTGATTAATTAAGAAATAATGTGATTAATTATAGTTAATTAATTAACGGAAGTAATTAATTAAGGTTCATTAATTAATATGATTAATCAGAATAATTAAGGATTAATTACTTGACTAAGAGTTAATTAATCAAGGTTTATTAATTAAGATGATGATTAATTAATTGGTTTAATGAATGGATAAGTAAGCAAGATTTATTTTGATAAAGGTAATTAATTTAATTAATTTTAAATTAATTAAAGGATGAAGTAATTAATTTAATTCACTTTAAATTAATTAGATATAGAGATAGTTAATTTAATTCATTTTAAATTAATTATGTTTGTGATTAAGTAAATCATTGCTTATGTATGAATGGGTGACATCGATTGTCTTGAATGGATGTATTCTCAGAAATGAGATAAGTAATGTTGTGTGGGATGAATGCTTGGTTGCATTATGATGGTAATGTAGATTATCTATTGTGATGGTGATATGGATTACCTATTTTGTTATAGATCATCTGTTTATTTGATAATGTGGTTATCAATTGTGACTTGTGAATTATTTATCTATGTGTATATAGATAGTTAAATTTAATTATTTAATCTTTAAACAACTTGGACCTAAAAGATACGTTTTGGATTTCGATGAGACAGGGATCGGGTTTCCATATTTGGATATCCAAAAACCACATCGATCCAAATTAACGATAGGTCGTGAATCTCAAGTGAAGATGAAGGTTCAGAGTGCAAGGGTTATTGTCGTTAACTCTGAGGGTGATTCCAAAATGAGTGTAACAAGGTAATGCCTTTGGTTTCGTTCGAAACCGGAATGAACTTATATGGATTGAATGCTTTCAGAACAACGTCAGGTGGACGATGAGCATTCTAAGTGATGTGTTCACTAAAGGTAATCGTAGCCTCAAGCCTCATCAACCGGGAATGGCTAAAATAGGGGAGGTGCAGCAAGGCTTCGTGGGTAGCCCCCACTTGAGAGTGGGATTTACCCCTGTCTAGAGGTCCCTTTTATTTTGGCTGTGTGGGCGGTTGAATAGCTACATCCGTTGGGTTGTCTTATTCGGAACCGTTCTGTAAGGAATGGTTCCAGCTTTGTGTTGCATGGGAGCAAGCGTACTCTTCGGTACGTTGATCTAGGCCACGTACTGTGACGGGCGGTACCCCAGTAGCCCTGCCATTGTATGGAATCCAAAATCTAATAAGTGCCATCAGATTTGATTGTATTACCCACTTTTGTGGCTGGTAACTGGAATTTAATAAATGTAACAATTTCGGCTATTTCATATTTATTTGAAAACCGTAGACCTATTATAATATCACTTAATTTCCTATCAAATGTTTTGGTTAGCGTAAGGTAAAAACTTTTCCATGTTTATGTGTGGGAAGTCTTACGTGATACCTTTTCTTTCAAAAGGTTTTTTTAAAAGTTAAGCAACTTTAACCGTTTACTCACACCAGACTCATGTCTGACCCGGAGTTTATTCTGCTTTTTCTTAAACTCTTGGGTACTCAAATTTTTACTAGTAGCCAGGGAAAATCAGGTTGGCTTGACGAATTCTGGAGGAGCGAATGGAGCAGGAGGCTTCTGCGTATAGCTATATAGTATTCCGCAGTGTGTTCTCTGAGTTGTTGTTTTGAATTGTATTGAGTTGTAATAACTAGACAGGTGTTTATAATAGTATTGTATGTGTTGTTTAGCTGTGTATCTCGAATGTATATGATACTATGTAATGTATTATGTGATGAATATAATTTATTTGTTCCACTGTTTAGATTCTGGTGTTGTTTCTTTCTTCTTCTCTGTCTTTTGTCTTTTCTATCCCTTTCTTTCTAAAAATGATGCGATTTTCTGTGGTAAGAAAGTCGGGTCATTTCAACTCGAGTGCTGCTATTCCTTCTTTTTAATTTATTGATGCTTACAATGTTAACAGAGATATTTTCTTTTGCTATTGATTTAGAACCTATATAATTATAAACTTTGCAACATCAATGTTGGACAGAAAAATGATTTTTCTTAGAGGCTGAAGGATATTTGTTGTGCTAAGAAAATTTTGAAAGGAGAACAGGAATAATTATGTTGGAATTTTTTTCCAGATTTTCACTGTTAAGTGTAAATATGTATTGCTAATAGAATCTATTTTTTTTCTTTTTATTTTACTGACCCATTGTTTTGCTTTATTAACTCAGGTTTACTTGTCTGTTTTTTTGTTAACAGTAAATGACTTTAAAACCTTACATAAACTAAAAAAATGTTATATATGTAAGTATGAAATTTGATAACCTATAGTTATTTTTGTTTTAAGCAAAATTAGTGTTTTCATTCTATATCTTCACAAAAATTTTAACATGAAATTTGTGATTTAAAACTTAATATATAAATTAACACTTTATAAAACACTTCTTATATTATTTATTATAAAGCAAGAATTTCAATATATTTTTAAATCATCCTCAAAACTTTCATTTATTGCTTATAAAACATTGAAATATAAATTAGAAACTATTAAAATGATCTACATTGCTAATATAATTGTATATGAGTTATTTTAAACAAATGAAATAAAATAACATTTACACTTTCATATTGTTTATACCAATTGAAAATTTGTTAAAAATAAAATTTATACTGTAGATTAAATTTCAAAATAAATCAAGTCACTTCCTTCTTTCGTAATATAAAAATATATGACTTCAAACAAACTAAGTTTCATTAATATTTATGTGTAAATAGCTTCTCCTATTTATTTAAGTAATACATTAATTTATAACATTTCCCAATTAAATATTATAAATTTTCCTTTTGACTTACCATAACATACATTAAAATTTTCCTTATTTAATGTATATATATTTTAAGAAACTTAAAATTATTTTACTCAATATAGACAATATTGTTTGTATATAACAAATCAAAGTATAACACTTTTACTTCATTAATAATTTCCATCTACTTTTATTACAATAAAATTTATCATCCTATATGTAAAAATAATTGATTTCCATAAAATTTAGATTTTCTATTATATATTTAACTTTAGAATAAATATACATATTCGTCTTAAAACAAAATATACATTTAAGAAATTTTATTTAAACCAAATCAATAATTTTAAATTTGAAAACTCAAGTTATACTGATTTGGGAAATTATATAATTATTAATCATTGATTAATGGAAATATTGTATATTAAAATACAACATTATTGAATATTATAAATAATATTCACAACTCGGGATGTCCCAAATCCCGGGTCGTTACAAAAACACTAAGTGCAGACTCTGCACTTGAACAAAATGACTCAAAAAGAATCAGAATCAGATTGGCTCCACACAAGCTAATCGATTCTTTCTTCCACTTCTCCCTTTTTCGCTCTTTGTTAGTAGTTTCTGCCTTATCTCGGGAGTGATGTCGCTGCCGGTAATATAAACAAAATCCTCAGTGGCAATGTTCTCCTCTTGCTCCAACACCTTCTTAGAAGACTCTCCCTTTGCTTTGCGCCTCCGTGATTTGTACGAGCTCTTCTAGGCTTTGATCGCTTCAACCTTCTCCTTCTTGATTGCAGTCAATTCATGCTAAGTCTTTTGAGGCAACTCCGTTTAAACTTCTTGCTTCTTAGACTCTGCCGCTATCACGTCGCCTTCCAAAGAAATAGAAGAGTCATCTAAGCCATGAAACACGGCTACGGATGTCGCTCCTGGCATCGAGTCAGACATGAAGGCTATGGAAACAGGAACAGAAACGAGCACAGGGGCTGTGGAAATAGCAGCAAGTCCGAGCGTCGAGGAAGCTAGAACGTCAACAGGAAAGATAGGCGAACCTATAAAATAAAAAAAGAAAGCATTAAATTCTTCCTACTCTTGCAACGTAAGATGGAAGCTCCCGAACTCATAGGAAACGAAAACATTACATGCATCAGGGGAATGGCCAAGAATGTCGACTTCATGCTCACCGCCTTCGCCTTCTTTTGACGGTTCAACTACCTGAGGAAAATCCTCAAGCCCTAAACTTGTTGGCAAGTCATAGGGCTACTCCGATGGCCCTTCGGCATTGGAAATTAAAGGCTCAGTAACTGCTCCGACGGCGGGTGTCACGGAAGCATATGTGGCTTCTTTCTCTCTCTCGTTAGTAAAATTTCTCGACTCTCAGTAGCACTTTCTTTGACTCTTCATTAAGGTAAGCGTCCTCCAACTACCACTCGGTATAGATGTCACCGCTATCAGAAAAGCGGGACAAGATTTCTTCCTATACAAAAGCAAGAGTGCGCGGTAATTTTGGGCCCAAGTAGTTGAGACTCTCTTGGTGAAACAGGGAGTTAACATAGAAATTTAGGATTGTTGCATCCATCTTCCTCTCGAAAGCATTTTGAAGCTTTAGACAATACACCATAACGGATGCCTTTTTGACCTCAATGCAAGATTTGTCAGCGCTAAGCTGTACAAATTGATCCTGCAGTCAGGCAATCGTCGTAGCCTGGTAAGAGATAGTCTTATTATGACCCTCGACGATAAGGTCATGGTTTGAGATAGTTTTCTTCTAGGCTCCAATCGTTGCGTTACAAGCAACTATTTCTTCTTTTAATTTTGCCCTCTCGACGTGAGCCTTTTTTATTTCGTCCCTATAGACAATCTCGATTCTGGCATGAGCCTCGTTGTAACGACTCGTAATTTTCGACAATTTAAATTTGTTAAATAATAAGATTTTTGTAATAAAATTTAGAAAGAAATAAAACTTTATAATTTATAATAAAGAAAATGTTAAAAATGAAATGTAGCAATGGTAAATAAATTAATTATTAACAATTGGAGTGAAATCCCAAGAAAGAAATAGTGTTAATTGTTGCACTTGGGTATAAAATTTTAAATAAATGAAAGTAAGCATTTAATTAACCAACCCAATAATATATATTGATTAATAGTAACTGAATGTAAATTAATGTAGCAATGTTAATGGCAGTTGATAAATAACTAATTTGGTGCAATCCCAATTTAATTGAAATAATGATAAGGTTATAATTGATTGTATTTGAAAAATTGGAAATAAATTTCAATAAATATAATTAAATAGTATGTTAATAATGATTGAATGAAATTTGTGCGATGTAAACAATTGTAACAATTGTTTGGGAATAATAACTCACAAATGTGATTGAAAGTAAATGGTAAAAAATATTTTAGGTTACCTATTTATTTAGCCTATTAATTTAAATGTGGTAAAAATTGCAGTAAATCTAAATTAAATATTTTGTTAATGTGAATTTAGTTAATAATGGGAATTAATTTGATATGAAGCATACATTAATGAAATGTAATATATACCAATGTTAATTATACCCATAAAATGTCAATTTATTGAATAGCAAGATTTTGAATCAAACAAACGGATTTATTGAGATTTCAGTTGATAACTAATAAAATTCAATGTGAAATCAATTGCAGTTAATTGACTTAATTTGTGCAGTTAGGGTAAATTTGATTTGTCATTGAAGATTGTTAATTCTATAAGATGTAACTAATGTTAATTTTATTTATAATATAACAATTGGTTGATTTAAGGAATGACAATCAAGATTTATTAATTTATTTGAAATTTAAAATGCAATAAGTGGATTAATTACAAATAAGTGGAATTTAATATTAAAATATTACGTTAATGAAAATTAGGATGAAATTTGTGAATATTAATGAAATTACTACAAACCAATGAAAATTTCACCCAATTGATAATGTAGTTGAATACTAGAACGAAAAGTCAATTAAATGGAATTATTGAAAATAAAATTGGTAATTTCTGAATTATTGAAATTGAAAGCAAAGATAGAAGTTATTGAAATAATTAACATTGAATCAACATGAAAATTTGTTTTAAATTGTTATAAGTGGCTAAGTAAATCAAGTGATAAAATTTGTAAACTAAAGAATTGAAATTGAAAATTTGATTTAATTAGTTAATTTATCAATTTAATTAATTAATGAAAAATAGCCATTTTGGCCACTACCTTGGATTTCGACGAAACCAGTTTCATCGGATCTGTAACGGTGAATTATTGTAGGATTTCAAGTTTCGTAACGATCGGACTTGTCGTTTGATCGTACGGACTCGAAACGCCCAGAAATCAATGAAATTGAAATCAATTTGAAATAAATTGATTTTTGCATAACTTCTTCATACGATGGAATTTGGACTTGAAACCTATTCCATTGCATTTATAATATTTTAAAACATCTATTTTGATATAAGGGTTGACCCAATTTCGTTCCAGAGTCAGATCGGGCTTTGCGGGCCATTTTATCGTTCAACACGTAAACCAATCGTGTCCATCTGTTCTTTTTCAACTCTGCCTATATATACCCGGTTATAAACCCTAATTCATTTCTTATTCCTCATTTTTGTACGTTCTATTAGCTCCTCTTTCCAATGGCTGCAAACCCTAATTTCCAAATACAATTCCAAATCAAATCCAAAGCCAAAAACTCAAACTCTCCAAACAATATCCAATTATATGTTGATCTGAAGCTCTCGATGAGCGCAAGTCAAATATGTAATTTGTTTTTAGATCTGGGTTGATGTGTGGCCGGAATCGAGTGAAGAAGTCACGGCCTTTCATCATGGTTCGATCATTTTACTCTGATCATCGAATTGATGATACCGGGCAGTGGAGAGTGGCGAGCGCAGCGCATCGGAGTTGGTGGTTCGTTGAATCGACGGTCAGATCGATGCATTTAATTCGATAAGGGTTTGGTGTCAAGCGGCGGCTGGTGGAGTTTATGGCATCTTCGACGAGGCGGTGAGGGACTTAGGCGACGGTGCTTCGCTTGGCGCGCGCACAGGCCATGGGCGTTCGATCGGCGTCGATCAAGTGGAGGCGGCGGCTGCGCTAGGGTTTCGCGATAAAACCTGGAAACTTCGTCCGTTCGTGACCGTGAGGAAGAAGAACGCGTGATGTTGACGTGTAACCTATTTTCTTTTTATTTTATTTCACTTAAATTTAATTTTCATTCGTTCTAAATGCCATAACTTTTACATACGAGGTCCGTTTCACGTGCGGTTTTCTCCGCTAGGTTCGTATTGGAATTCTGGATATTATAGCGCTAGTTTGGATGAATTTGGAGACTGTTCAAATTTTGGCTTTAAATTGGATTTGAATTCAATTTAAATTCAAAAGGTGAGTGTTTTAACCCACTCACAACTTCTAAAATTTCTTAAGTGTGTTAAATTAATTTCTGATGTGATTTGAAATTTATTTTTGACTGTTTGGTATATTTTATCATCATTCCAGTTAAATTAAATTTGTTGAATTAAATTGTTATTTAATTTTTTATTGCATATAAACTGTTATTCAATTTATTACTGAATATAAACTGCTATTAAATACCTGTTGTCTATTTTCTGTTCTATACTGATGTTATTCTTTGAATTGGATAATGATTGTGATAAATGGTTGATGGTTAGTATTGGATGATTGGATGTTGTATTTTATATTGCTATAAACTACAAGTTGTTATGCATCTTATTTCATTCGGGATTGCGGTTTGACATGATATATAACCGTATTTTTTATTTTAAATTACGGATTGAAATGATAAATATCTGTATCACTTGGCCATAAGATAGCAAATTATATACAAACACAGTCGGTCTATATATATATATAAATATTTTGAAAATGATTTCTATGGTTTTGGATAGAAATATACGGTTAAATGAATATTTATTTTAGATGTTATATAAATGATATTTTATTATTGATTTTTAGCGATGTATAAACTTGTTTTGAAATGTAAAATAAGTTAAATTGTTTTTATATAATATGATTTAAGTATCTGTTAAATTATATTGTATATAGAGTGTATAATGACTTAAATAACATTGAGGTTGGAAGATAAATATGAAATTGATCTGGATTAAAATTATTTAAGAATTATACTCGAATAAATTTGATTAAAAAATTAAATAAGATTGAGATTTAAAGGGAATGATTTTGATAACTAGATTTTGGCTTAGAGTGATTTAAATGAATATCGAGTCGATATAAATGAATTTATCAAGTTAAATAAATTGAAAGAAGATCCAGTTATTTAAAATTAAAAGTTTTACTTAAATGATATTGGATTATTAAGTAAACATTTCAAATCTAAATAATAGTATCTGAATTTTGATATTTATGGAATTATCAAAGAATTGGTTTTGAAATAGTGGAATAATTAAAGCTTGGGAATATAGGGAAATTGAAATGGGTTATTCAGGGTTTCAAATCGGTATTAGGAATTGATTTGTGAAATTGAAGAAGCTACTTTATTATATAAATTAATTTAATATTTAAGCCATTTAAGTGGTGTAATTATGTTTCAAAGTATGAGTTTCAAAGTATTATGATTTGAAAGTGTTATACTTCAAGTGTTTTGTTTTCGAAGTGTTATAACTTTGAGGTGCTACGATTTTTGGAAAAAGGATATATTTGAAATAAAAATGATATTATATTGATTTGGGATTTCTTTAAAATGATATCATAATGATTTAGTTTTTGAAATGGAAAGGATATCGTATTTATATGGTTTCCAAATGGATATTATATTCTGGTTTTAAAAGTATAAACTGTTTTGAAAAGACCGCGGTGTTATAATAACGTTTGGTTGTTGAAGAGATCGGGACCGGAAGTTGTCATTCTCTCTGCCAACTCCGAAAACCACTTTAACAACCGTGTACGCGGTGGAGATTCCAGAATGTAGTAGGATGGAGGGGGCGTTTCCTTTGAGGCAAATACGTGGACCCGACTCCCGTGAGTTGGCATAAGGCGGCTAAAACAGGAGCAATTGACGGGCTAATGAGGTAGCAACTTTGATCGGACACATCCCTTCGATATTATACTTTGACTTTTGGATTGATTCGGTGGCCACTTTTGATTTTTTATTTGGGGGTGTGGCTCGAGATGGGCGGTAGCTACGTGTTACCACCGGCCCGAAAGCGTAATTGGTATATCTACGCTGGCATTGCCTAGTTGTGTCGTGTCACCTACCCTAGCATGCCTTGTACGAGTTTGGATTTCTCCCGTAGCCCGTGGAGTATTTAGAGTAGTCTCCCGATCTGGAGATGCGTTGATACTTGATGGACTACTGGGACTATTACGTGTTAAGGTGCAAAATGTAAAGCCTTAGCGCAATTTAAAAGTAAGTTTATCTTATTATAGACATTATTATAATAGCGTATATTACTACATAGTAAATAGTTTAACGGATCCTTAGGAGATATGAATCTCAAGCATCTCTTAAGTTACTGCACTCACATTAGACACTGGATAGGATATGTCAAATCCCGTAAACATCTCTGACGCTGATCCACTCGTATTATTTACTGTTGATTTAACTTACATAAGATCTTTTAGTTTTGACTCGAGTGTTTTGTCCTTTCAATTCGCTCGGGTCAGCCTGAGCATTTCAAGATTTGAAAGACTGTATTCTGGAGGACAAAGACGAAGATTTGTTATTATTTATTATAGTATTACACTACATTCATACTGTTCCACTGCATTATTTATTGTTCTCTGGTATGTGTAACTTGGATGTGTATTGTATAAGTATAATCGAATATTTTATAAAACAACTTCATGAACTGCATATTTGATTATTATATTTCATCGTTCCGCTGCAAGGTTCTGTTTTGTTCATTTTCTTTCTCTGTTTTTTATTTACCCCATAACAATCGCCCTTCTGTATGGTTTAAGTCTGACGTGTGTGATTTACCCTCAATTTAAAGCGTATAAAAGGCGGATGTTACATCTGGCATCAGAGCTTTGGTTTAGCGATAAACTTTAGCTTTGTGGGGTCAGACTCTTTTTATCAATAGGGTAGTAATACCCTATGATGAGTCGCTAAGTGTATATATATGAGAGAGCGTATTTGTTAGTGTTATAAAAAGGTTTTATTATTGTGTTAATTTGTTTCGTTTTGTATTTATAAATTCTGGTTGGTGCATAAGACGCTATGACATCGATAGGCATTTCTAAACGCTTAATAGGACAAACCGACACAATATTTGTTTTCAATATAGGTGAATGAAATAATTTTTCCTATTATATTTTATATGTATATAAAATAAAAATTTTATAAAGGTTATATTTGGTTGCAAATATTGGTTGTTAGGTAATGAAATTATAAATAATAGTTGAAATGAGATTGGAAATAAAATAAAACGAATTTTGGAAATTTTAGAACTTAAGTTCCGGAGTTTTGAAAACTTCTTTTGAATGATTTTGAAATATAATAATATTATTATTAAAAGTATGTTTAGATATAAATAATTCAATATGATTTGAAAGAATTATTTTAAAGAAATTTTGGAAAAAATAGTTCTGTACTCCCCTCTCTGTCGTTGGAAAATAATTTCGGTGATGAGTGCACGCATCATCGACATTCAATTTCGAGTTTCAAAGTGGAAAGGCCACTGTAGTTTTACTACAGATTAATTTTGATAAACAAATGTAAATTTCAAATTGTTTTAAATATAATTGGATATATATAAGTCACAAGTATATACATTTAACTATTATTTTAAAATGATTTGAAATTCAACCCGGTATTTAGTTTTAAATTTTCCATTAATTAATAGTTTCAATTGCCTTAGTGAAATGGAATTTAACTAATAATTGAAACCTCTAAATGAAATAATAGATTTATTGCTAAAGTTATAAATGGGATTAAAGGAAATTTGAAATTGTAACCTACGAAACAAAGGCTATTAGTATTGAACATTAAGTTAATTTAAAAGAAATAAAATAAGCTGGGGTAACTTTCAATTACATCCTTAAAAGCATATATATGACTTACCAAATATTAAAAGTTCTAATGCTTATAAGAAATGTAATAGGATATTATACAAGTAAACTTGAAGTAATGAAAGTATTCACTGAATTTCTTTAATAAATAAGAATTTGATGTTGAAGTTGTTATAAACTTAAGTATAAGTGAAATGTTACTAATTAAATGTAATAGAAAGTAGGTATTGTAAGAAAGTAATTATAAACTTAAGTAAATAGATTAAAGTTATTTCTAAATAAAATGAGTAGAAAGGATGAATACTGAAAATAAATGACTATAAACTTAAGTTAATGAATTTACATGCTAAGGTATTTGATTGAATATGAATAATATAAATAAATGTAAATTAAAAAGATAAATCATTATATGAATGAAAGGAAAATCAAACAAAGAATATATGAAATGAAATTAATAAGAATGAACTTGATCTATTGCTTGAAATTGTTGTTTGTTTGGTTTATGGTTGTTTGGGCAAAGATATTTTAAATTTGTTTGGATGTATGAATAATCTATTTAGTTTCACCTAAGACAGTTGAGTAAAGGGTACACTTAGTAGTTTATTTTTCATTCCGTACAATTTAAAGTTTTGAATCCGAACAACTATTTGTTTTGTTTGATATGAATGAATGATTGATTTGTGTTGATTCTATGTGATGATTGTATGCCTTGTGCAAATGATTGTTGTTTATATTGATTTGTTTGTTTATGGTTGAAACAACTTTAAACATTTCATTCTATATAATTAGTAACTCTATTTGGATTATATAAGTGAAATACAGGTTATGGAAGCAATTGCTACTGCATTTGGTTTCATCATATAAGCGTAAATTGCACGACAAATAGGTACGTTTTCGGATTACAGTTTATAGCATTATTATATTGTTCCCCTATTGGGGTATATATTATTTGGGAAAATATATGTTGTATATTGTTATATTTGATAATATTTTCTCCTGAGCCTCTCCGTACAAAGGAGACTCTGCCGAAATTTTCCGTTAATTTTGGACTTAGAAAGTTTTGAAAAGGTTTTCCATACTTTATTAATTTGAGTATGAAGAGATTTAGTGGTTATAAATTGGTATACTTTATTTAAATTTATTAATTTTGAAAATTTATTGTTTATAAAGTTAATATTTTTGAATGAGATGTATTGTTTATGTAACAACCCGATATTTTCAACCATTCGCATCCGCCCATGTCGGACTTGAATTGCTCAAAATACCGCGTTGTAAATAAAATTTGGCAAATCTCAGAATATACAGTAAATAATTAATCACGGATCACGGACACAGAGTAAATGCAGCGGAAGTAAAAGAGATAGTAGTTCATGAAGCTACTATATATATAAGATACATCAGAGTTAAACAAGATACAACAAAAAGTAACAAGATAGTCGCTCAGGCCTATCATTTCGGCCCATAATGATTTTTCCCTATTCTAAAGTCCGTTCGGGTATATATCATCTCAACCCATAGTGATTCTATTTTAACAGGGAACTTGAAGTGTGATCATATGCATAAACAATATAAACAATGTCAATGTCGCAATATAATGTCATATATCAAATGTCATGTGATAATTAACAGTTTTAACATGGTAATAACATGGCATAGCATATCATATGATCATCATTAACTTGCATAAACATTTTAAATTTCTAAACACTAGCCATCAATTCACTATTTCATAAATATAAATGTCAGAGTGAGGAAGACTCACCTTTATCAAAGCTAGAGACAAACAACACACCCAAGAGTGATTCCAAAGGCACGACAAGCATGACTTGATTTGAATGAGTGGAGAGAGCCAAGATATGCTTTTGTATCAACAACCCAAAACAAAATAAACAAGACAATATATAAATATTCAACACAAAATAACATTGAAACAATTTTGAAATACAAAGCAAAAATGAGCAAGATAGATTAGACCTTGCTTTAATCACTCCAATGCTCGACCATAGGAGATCAAATGCTCGGCCATGATGGTGCTCTAGCTTAGTTATGGCATCATGTAGGTTAGGTTACAAGTGGATGAAGGTGGTGGAAGAGTTACAATATGAAGCATACATGGGTTCAAGGCAAAATAGTAATGATTTTGGTGCACACAAGGCTTGGCTTGATCACACATGAGCTCGGCCATAGGTCAATTGGGTCAGGTCAGATCTGAAGCTGATGTCCAGAGGTGCTGTAGGCAAGTGGTGGTGGAGCTAGGGGTATGGCCGAAATGAATATGAAAGGCTATGGTGAAGTTTGTGTCTTTGCAAGGCATTTGATGGTGAAGCTTGCAAATTTTATGGGTTTTGGTCACATTTCTTGGCTTGGCTATGGCAAGTGGTGGCTCGGCCATGCTTGTTTCAGATCTGGTGATGGTGCAGCAGTGGCAAAAGGTCAGGTAGTGGCTGGTGATGGCGGCTAAGGGGGTGGCCAAAGTGATAGATGAAGGGTAGGTGATGTTTTGTGGCTAGGTTAGCATAGTTTCTAGGAGTTTTTGTGTAAATTTTGTGGTGCAAGCAACATATGGTGGCACGGCTTGGCTTGACCAAAGGAGGAGGAGGAGGAGTTGCTGTAGATAGTGGTGGTGTGGTCGGTGGTGAAGGTGGAGAGGCTAGGCCGAGCTAACAAGAAGAAGAGCGAAGGCAAAAATCATGAAATGAAAAGGAAAAATGAGTAAGAGAAGAAGCCATTTCCCATTGTTTTTTTTTTGGCCGTAAGTTACGATGTGGGAAGCATTTTCCACGTGAATGATGGAAGAAGAATACATGGTAATCAAAAGAAAACGAACGGCCAAAAGCTAGGAATGAAAAGGCTAAAGGAAAATGAAGAGACAAGGGTAAATGAAAAGTCAATGGAAAATGAAAGGACTTTGACTTTTGAAATTTCCTTTTCTTTTAATCAAATTAAACTAAATGAATTTCAGAAAAGAAAATAGAAAAAGAAAATAAAAATAAAGTAGAAATGAAAAAAAAATTAGGGAAAAAATATAATATAAATAAGAAAATAGCTCAATAATAGAAACTAGGGTGGAAAATTGTAGATGAAATACAATAAGCTTTAGAAAATTAAAATCACACTTTTAAAAAGTTTTTAAAAATAAAATAAATACATAACATGACATATTACACATATTAGAACATGTTTTGACAAATACAAATATTATTTATAAAAATTAAATAAACAATTTTGTTAAATAAAAACAATGTACATACAATATTGTAAAAAGCATAACTTTCACAATATAAATTGGATTTCCACGAAACGAAAAGCAGTGTTATTGAAATTTAATTTATTTTCATAATAAAAGATGAAATTAAAAATTTTAAATATTTAAATTTTAAATTTAAAAGTCAAAGTTTGACCAACTTGACAAAAAATTCACATTTTCTGGAAAAAAAATTAATTATTCATGTTTGAAATTCTAATTTACATCAAAATCAAAGTTTATATATGAAATAACAAAATTATTCATTTTATAAATAAACTAAAGTTTTATCCATTTTAAATAAATAAATAAAGTTTTTAAATTAAGAATTTCAATTTAAAATAATTACAAAGTACAGGGTTGTTACACTCTCCCCCACTCAAAACTTTTCGTCCCCGAAAAGGAATGAGGTACGGGAAAGCACAGAAAAAGATAGAATGAAATAGGATTAGGACAGGATGACTAGAGGACCGAAATTATACCTGATAACTGTTGTCAAAGGCAAGTATAACAAGGTGGAGATGATCTTCTCAAGATACTCCAGAATCAAGAACACAAGCACGAAAAAGATCTTCAAGAATCTGATTCACTCTTTCCGTTTGACCGACGGTCTGTGGATGGAAAACAATGCTCAGATTCAAAAATGAGTACCAAAGACTATAGAAAAGTTTCAAACATACTAGCATAAGCAATAGCCTTCCCATTCGGTAGCAAGATAAGGGAAATAAGGGCAACCAGAAGATAGTTTGAAAAACAAAATTTGAAACTATGAAAATTTCAACTTAAATTGAAAATTAATTTTACTTAAATAAATATTAAACATCTCTATTATCATTATCTTATCATCCAATTATTTTAAAATAACAATCACTAAAATCATTTATTTGAAAAAAATATTTTATTATACTCAAAATGTACCAAATAAATTAATTCTTCTTTATTCCTAATTAAAATTAAATTTATTTCTCTCAATATATTTTATCACCTATGTTACATATATTTACACTTATTATAACTGCCTTAAATTTATTCTTAGTTCCTTTATCATCATTTTATATTGTAAATTATTTCATTACCCTTTTTCTTTATTTACCTCTGTTAATCCTTTTATAACTAAAATTTAAGTGTATAACATTTATTATAACCACTCAAATTTTATTTATAAAATCTTTTTATATTGTATATTGCCCAATTACATTTCAACCTCTGAAAATTAAGGTAAGTTATATTGGAATGAAATTGTGTGTTTTACAAATAAAACTTTCCAATTCAGTCATTTCAAACTTGAATATTTATCCAAATCTTGAAATTATTACTTAAAAATTATCTTTCAAAATAAAATTTAGGAATTAAATTTCCGATAAATTCCAAAGTATTTAGAGATAAATAAATGCACATATACTATACATATATATCCATTCAAATTTAAATCATATATCAGCATATGATATAAATCCAGTATTATTTTAGAAATTCAAATCAATTAAATTTCCCAAAACAAAACTGTAGCAAGACTACAGAATGGTATCTTCACTTCAAAACTCGAAAATGAATGTCGATGATGCTGTAGTCATCACCGAAATTACTTTCCAGCGACAAAGAGAAGAGCACTAAATTTAAATTTAAAATTCTTTGGAAACAAATTTCTATTCGAAAATACTTTAAATAATATATCCTTTAAAACTTTAAACACAAAGTTTGAAATCCATCGGAAATTAAATTCTCAAATTCTTGTTTTACATTCATTTTAAATTTCCAAATAAATTTATAACCATGTTTTATAGTTCAATTATA
This sequence comes from Allium cepa, assembly GCA_030765085.1. Taxonomy (NCBI): domain Eukaryota; kingdom Viridiplantae; phylum Streptophyta; class Magnoliopsida; order Asparagales; family Amaryllidaceae; genus Allium; species Allium cepa. The sequence continues at coordinate 837,534,503 of CM060941.1, forward strand.
TATACGAAACAATAGAAAATGATATATAAAATCAAGTATTATTTCTTAACAACCAATTCAAATAAAATCCAGATAAAGATTTATAATATAGTTACAAAATTTATTTCACAAAATTTATTTCATTACTAAATTTTAAAACATATTGTGTCAGTTTGCTCTGTTCAAGTGTTTTGGAAATCTTATCGATAGCGTTGATCAGACGAATCGATTAGAAACCCAAATCAACATCAACAACTCAAACAACACAATATATAAAACATTTTAAATATTAGTTTACAAATACAGTTCAAGAATGATTTGAAGATAAGTTGGAAACAAAGATGAGATGACTAAATAACAGAATAGAAAGATGGATGAGCTTATATAAATCGCGGGCAACCTTAACCGGGTCAACTGTGACTTAAAGAATAAGATCAATGCGGATTTCTTGATATCAACATTCGACCTCAAGAGATAGAATTTTAGGATAATAAGAGATACTAGCATCTAAACCAAGGATATAAAATATTTGGTGAATCAATGCTATTGTAAAGGAGTTTCCCCCTTTACAAATAAATTTTAGGTTGGCGAGACCGCCGATTCATTATGAAGATCTTTTGAAGTGGAGTTATGGGATACTCCAGAAACAAAAGAAGATAAATAGTGAGGGACACGAATGGATTTTAGAACCACAGGGAACGTTCCAAAATCAAAGGAATCGAGTCAAAAAGAAGATATTCAAACTCGAATGAAAGTGATTCTGTAAATTCATTTACTCTATATGCTGAGTTTAGCCTAGAGCTACCAAAGCTCTGATACCGCACATGTCGGACTTGAATTGCTCAAAATACCGCGTTGTAAATAAAATTTGGCAAATCTCAGAATATACAGTAAATAAGTAATCACGGATCACAGACACAGAGTAAATAATAATACAGCGGAAGTAAAAGAGATAGTAGTTCATGAAGCTACTATATATATAAGATACATCAGAGTTAAACAAGATACAACAAAAAGTAACAAGATACATCAGGTACAAATCAGAATACATCACTAAAATCACTGGATACATAAAGCAAAATAGATGGCTGGATCTTCAAGGAAAGCTCCAACTCCGAAGGTGAATCTTGAATGCTAACTCACTCAATCTGACTTGAGCGTAAAGCAAAACACAAAACACTCGAGTCAGGACATAAATACTTATGAACTATAAATCAACTCAAATGAACAGCAACAAAAATGCATCGGTAACTTAAAGGATGCTTGGGATCGCTCATCCTTTAAGGATCCGTTAAACAATTTACTATGTAGTAATATTGCGCTATTATAATAATGTCTACAGTAAAATAAACATACTTTTAAATAGCATTCTGGGCTACCCGTATCACCCTTCACACATAATAGTCCCAGTAGTCCATCCAATATCATGCCATCTCCACTCCGGGTGACTGTTAGAGGATACCACACGGGCTACGGGAGAAAAACAAACTCGTAGTAAAGGCTCGGTATGGTAGGTGACACGGCACACAAGGCAATGCCAGGGTAGATATACCAATTACGCACACGGGCTGGTGGTAACGCAGCAGCCACATACGCCCACCTCGGAACACACTCCCAATCAAAATCGAAGGATGGCCATCTAATCAATCACCAGTAAGAGCATGGTATCGAAGGAATGTGTCCGACCAGAGGTGCTACCTCCTTTTACCCGAGGTCGCTCATGTTTTAGCCACCTTATGCCAACTCACGGGAGTTGGGTCCACGTAATATACCTCAAGAACGTCGCCACCATCCTACTTCATTCTGGAATCTCCACCACGTACACGGTTGTTAAAGTGGTTTTTGGAGTTGGCAGAGAGTATGACAACTTCCGATCCCGGTCTCTTTAACAACCAAACGTTATTATAACGCCGTGGTCATTTCAAAATAGTTCATACTTCAAAAATCAAATCACTTCATTTCAAAATTATATCCCTTTCAAAATAGTTATACTTCGAAACCAAAACCATTTTGTTTCAAAACTATTTATTCATTCAAAATAATTTATACTTCGAAACCAAAACTATTTTTATTTCAAAACTATATTCAAATCAAAATAGTTTATCATTTCCATTTCAAACATATATTCACCTTTAAAAATTCATAATACTTTCAAAGTATAATTTTTCCGAAACCAAAATACTTGAAATCATTACCCTTTGGAAATCATAACATTCTGAAATCATACATTTGAAATCATCCGTTAATTCTTTACACTCTACAAATTTATTCAATTAAACCAAAATTTCCAATTTCCAATTTAATTCAATTCAAACCATCGGCTTCAATTCAATTTAGTTTTCTAACAAAACAGTTCAAATCTAATAAATTTCAAATATAGATTTGATCTACAAAATAAACTATCCAATTTTAATATATTTCCAAACATTAATATCCCATATTTCAAAACTAAACTTTATAATTCCATATATTCATATCTCAAATCTAATTTCATTATTATTTAGTTTTGAAATATTCGTTTCATAAATCCAGTATTATTTAAATAAACTTAAATTACAATATAACCAATTATCTTTTCATACAAATATAAACTTCAAGTATCCCTTTATCAAATAAATCAAAATCAAATATTATTCCACATTCACATTCTTTATTAAAATAAAGATCAAATCATTTCCAAACCATTTCAAAATCATTAAAATATCATATCTTTTCAAAACCTCATTATTAAATCATTATTTAAATTCAAATTCAAATACTCAAATTTAAATATCATTTTTAAATCAAATAAGTCAATCACTTATTATTTCAAGTATCCTTACAAAATACATTAAAAATTCCATTCAAAAATTCATTTATCTCGTTACATTTCATTCCATTTAACACATAACCAAGTAAACCCTATTTAATTCAAATTCAAATTTAAATTCCTTAAAAAATCAAATTTAAATATTAAAATATATTCAAAACTTCTTAAATTTCACAAATAATCAATTTCTAAAAGTTAAATCATTTAACCTTTAAAATATAACTCAAACAGTGTTAAAATCTATAACATTTCAAAACATTGTCAAATTATAGCAACGACAGCATTTATAAAGTGCTATCGTAGCTTATAGTTCAAAAATGGTTTAGTTCAAGAATAACGGCATTTATAAAATGCCGTAATAGATATTTAGTTATTTCAAACATGGTTAGATTCAAAAACAATAGCATTTAAAAATGCTGTCAAAAGACTAGCATTTTGAAAATGCTATAAAATTCCAGATTTCATTTTAACCTTTCAAAAACAATAAAAATTCAATTCTTGTTATTTAAATTTATAAATCATATATCTAGACTTCAAAATTTCATATTTAAATCATTTTAACAATATGATTTATCACAATAAAATTTTCAAATCAAATATTCAATTTTTAAAACTCAGTTCATTTATTAAGTCAAAATTTCACTATTTATTTACTTATTAAATTTAAACAAAAACTTAACATTTCACTTCAAATATCAATTCAAAACTTTAAATTTAATTTCCATTATTTATTTACATTTTAAAATAAAATTTAAAGTCAAAAATCACATTTACTTCAAATTTACATACTTAAATTCACAATTTCAAGACTTAATATTTAATATTCTTAAAACCATAAAATATATTTTTTTAAATCAAAATTTCATACTTTTAAAAATACATATTTTAGTACAAAAAAATCATTTAAAAAATATACCACGGGGTCTGTATATAATTTTCTAACCAAGATCAAGTGATACGGATATGTATCATTTCAATTCGCAATTTAAAAAGAAAACCGGGTTCTATCATTTCAAACCCGCAATCCCAAGTAAACAAAAATAAATAAAATCGCTCAGGCCTATCATTTCGGCCCATAATGATTTTCCCTATTCTAAAGTCCGTTCGGGTATATATCATTTCAACCCATAGTGATTCTATTCTAACAGGGAACTTGCAGTGTGATCATATGCATAAACAATATAAACAATGTCAATGTCGCAATATAATGTCATATATCAAATGTCATGTGATAATTAACAGTTTTAACATGGTAATAACATGGCATAGCATATCATATGATCATCATTAACTTGCATAAACATTTTAAATTGCTAAACACTAGCCATCAATTCACTATTTCATAAGTATAAATGTCAGAGTGAGAAAGACTCACCTTTATCAAAGCTAGAGACAAACAACACACCCAAGAGTGATTCCAAAGGCACGACAAGCATGACTTGATTTGAATGAGCGGAGAGAGCCAAGATATGATTTTGTATCAACAACCCAAAACAAAACAAACAAGATAATATATAAATATTCAACACAAAATAACATTGAAACAATTTTGAAATACAAAGCAAAAATGAGCAAGATAGATTGGACCTTGCTTTAATCACTCCAATGCTCGACCAAAGGAGATCAAATGCTCGGCCATGATGGTGCTTTAGCTCAGTTATGGCATCATGTAGGTCAGGTTACAAGTGGATGAAGGTGGTGGAAGAGTTACAATATGAAGCATACATGGGTTCAAGGCAAAATAGTAATGATTTTGATGCACACAAGGCTTGGTTTGATCACACATGAGCTCGGCCATAGGTCAATTGGGTCAGGTCAGATCTGAAGCTGATGCCCAGAGGTGCTGTAGGCAAGTGGTGGTGGAGCTAAGGGTATGGCTGAAATGAATATGAAAGGCTATGGTGAAGTTTGTGTCTTTGCAAGGCATTTTATGGTGAAGCTTGCAAATTTTATGGGTTTTGGTCACATTTCTTGGCTTGGCTATGGCAAGTGGTGGCTCGGCCATGCTTGTTTCAGATCTGGTGATGGTGCAGCAGCGGCAAAAGGTCAGGTAGTGGCTGGTGATGGTGGCTGTAACAACCCGCATATTTGTCGATTTTATATTTAAATATTTTATTAAAATATTTTATCGATACTCGGAATTTTGTCCGAAAAGCTACTTTTTGCATACGGTCGAATTAGGACTCGGGACCACTCCCATTGAGTTTAAAATGCCGTTTGCGACCTTTTTGAGTATAAGCTTCGATATGTTTGGAGAAGGTTGATTTTTGCTACTTTTTCACTTAGGGTTTTGGTTTTGGCTGAGCCCACTTATGTATTCGGTCCCAACCCCTCTCCTCCTCATTTACTTCATTTCCAACTCCTAATACTCAAGCTAAAGCATCAATGGTGGGAGAGATTGGAAATTAAAACTCCAAAACCCTAGTTTTCTCTTGCAAATCAACTCTTGCTCCAAACTAATAGAAGAACCCATTGGTAAGCTTCTCTTCTTCTTCTCCAACTCATTCTCTTATCATTTCAGATATTCCTAAACCTAATTTTGGGAATGTTCTTCTTTTAAAGCTTATAATCAAGCTTATTGAGTTGGATTTGAAGAGTGGTTGATTCTCCTTTGCTTTCAAGCTTCTCCTTCATTGATTTGGGTTCAAAGGTGAGATTTTTATCTCACATCTATGCTTATATTTATCTTCGATTGTTAGGTATGAATTCCTAACACTTATTCTTGTGCAATTGCTTTTGGTTTGGATTGAATTGGTGAATATTCCAATTTTTAGTGTTTTGGGTTCAATTCTTTAAAAATCATAGCTTTGATGTTTGAACATGTTTTTGGTGATGCATCGAGGAGCATATAGGGCCGGGTAGTCGATTGGCATAAACCCTTAGCGCCGTTGCTCGTGCGATTGCAAATTGATCGAGATTTGCACCTCATTTGAAATAGGGCATGGGAGTGCCAGCAACAGGTTCGGCCGACCGAGCCCCTGGGCCGGTCGACCGACCTGTAGAACAGGCACTTCCAGCCTCTGTTTGGAAGTGCAGGCTACAGGGCTCGGTCGACCGAGCTCAGGGTCCGGTCGACCGACCTGCTACCCCGTGCACTTCTGTTTTTGGTTCGGTCAACCGACTCAGGGAGTCCGGTCGACCGACCTGGTGCAATTTTGCCTGTCTCGCCTAGTTGATTGAATTTCCAACTTTAATCGATTCGTGTTGTTTCCTATGTGTTGTTATCATTTATTATGACTTTGATGACTCCTTTTTATGGATTTTTGAATATCCATTTCGATGGATTCTTTATCGGTTTCGTTGGATTTTTATTCACATCTTCGTATGTGAATTTTAGTGATTGATTGTTCCTACAATCTTCTTCGTGGTTTGTCACTTTAAAAATATAAAGGTTTCTATACTAGCAGTAAATATCAAAACTCTTTATTCAAATGATTTCAACTCTATTTTAGTACAAAGCTCGCTTCTTAAACCGTTTTCCAATCTATTAGTATATACAAACCTTTACCTCGCTCGTATGAGAAATCTAATTAAACGACTTAGTAAAACGAGTGGTATGAAACGCTTGCATTTACTTCGTCGGTTAAATCTTAGACTTGTTCGATTGAATCCCTTGTGACAATTTTATAGTGGAGATCTACAGTTTGTTCGTAAATATTTAAGTTAAGCAAGTGGTTATGGAACATGAAGCTAAACTCATATATTTACTAGCTTAGTGTAATTGACACTTCTCGTTGATCATGACGATCATCTTTGTGATTTAGACTAGCAATGTGCGATGTCTCTTTATCTGCGAGGGAGACTAAACCCCGTTTTGTGGAGTTTCGACTCAAATTGGTGGGGTAGCAACCCATGGTCTTCGGGCCGTTTGTGGAGCTTCGGCTCAGTTTGTGATGGTTAGCAACCATGGAATTAGCGTTCCGTTTGTGATACACGTGTTGGCGAGCTTTATGCTCCCGTTTGTGATAGGCCTCCCCCTCTTTGTGATTTCTGGATTTCTTGAGATGATTTCTAGAATTTTTGTTTCACCAATTTTCATGATTTCCATTGATAAGCTTTATCGATATTTGTGCATTGGTGAATTTGTGCGTCATTGACTTTTGTGATTTCTGGATTTCGTGTGTTGAATTCTAAAATTTGTGTGTCATTGACTTTTGTGATTGACATTGATATTATCGTCAATATTTTTGGTTTGGTGAACTAAATTAGGAGCATGACGATTCTGTGATTCTTGTGTAGATTTTGTGACATTGAATAATCCCTTGATGATTTTCAACTGCTTATATATCACAGCTTGGCATTGTGATTATTGTGTGTTTAGTCATATCTCTCATTCTATATCGTTTCATCTGATATTTATAGTAAGACTGATCCGTTTATTATTTTCTTATTAAATAATACTCGGGTCAGATCGAGATGTTATAGGTGCTTCTGCTTGACTTCTCCCCAGGGATTCATTACTCTAACTTTTGGCAAACTACTTAGATTAGTAGTTTATTTTGTTATATACACTTGAGATATAGACTCATAGTCGTATTCTTTTGTATAGCACGTGTTGCTATTCTTTTGTATTATTGTGGATCTTTTTGACCACTACTCTGATATATACTTCCATGTGTTAATTATATATTCATATCTTCTTCCGCCTTTGTGATATGAATTATCTGTGACTGATTTATGTTATGTTTATTTCTGTATTTGTTTCTGAAGATTTTATAGCCACTGTGTAGTAGCTTTGAGTTTGTGTCGGTATGTCGGATTTCTTCTTGATAAAGTATTGCATGTTATACTATCTGACATATCGATGCTCGCACAAAGCAATTACACGGATGGTCGCTCCTCAACAGTCTTATTCTCCGTGCTAGTCGACAGCATTCACCGTAATGTTCTTGGCTAGCGTGGGTATAGAGGTGGGGCGTCAGAGCTTGGTATCAGAGCCAAACTTCGAAACAATATGGAATATTATAACAAGGATCATCGTCTTAAGTCCATCTTAGGAGTCGTGCTTTAGGATTTAATTCGAGTCTTCATACCGTTTTATCCTATTTTCTTTTATGATTCCTTGTTTTATCTATCAAGATTTCTTGATAGTTATTTGGTGAATAACCTTTTTCTTCTTCTTCTTTCTTTCTAAAGGAAGAGAAATGTCTAGACCAGGCCGCCCCAGAGCCGTACCGTCTAGTGTTCCACCCCAAGATGGAGTTTTTATGACTGCCCAACAGCTTCTTGACTTAGTGGCAAATGCTCAAGCAGCTGGAGCTAACCCGGAACCTACTCATCCAAAGTCGGGGTTTGCACGCTTGTGCAGCGATTACACTAATTTGGGTAGGGAGCCATTCAAAGGTTCCGAAACTATTATTGAAGTACAGGCTTGGTTAAGGTCATGCGATCGAATCTTTTCTCGCATGAATCTTATTGACCTTCACCGAGTTCAGGTGGCCTCTAGTATGCTCCGAGAAAGAGCATTGGACTGGTACGAACTTCTTATTTCTGAAATTAATGAAGCGGATCTCACCTGGGAGCAATTCCGAGAACGCTTCGAGTTGAAATTTGTACCAGAAGCAGAGAAAGTGACATTGGCTCGACGATTTATAGACCTTGTTCAAGGTGAGTCCTCCGTGACTGATTACGTCGCTTCCTTCGAGTCGCTTTTCAAATATGGGGTTGAATACATCAACACCCCTTTAAAGAAGAACCAGAGGTTCGTCTATGGCTTAAACAGAAATCTCAAGAAGCCATTACTTCTAAAATTAGAAGTTTCTTTGGACCAACTCATTGATATCGCTCTTCTCCTTGAAGAGGCGGATAAGGAGAATGATGTTGAAGTGGTGGGTTCCAAACCAAACATCAACAACAAGAAAAGGCCAAACAAATTCAAAGGCCCTTATCCCAATAAGAAAGGGAAGCAAGCAACCCCTGTGGCAAAGACTTCTTCATTTGGTCGTGGGGAATGCTATAATTGTGGTTCGAAGGACCATTACGCGAACAAGTGTCCAGAGTCTCTCTCTTGTCGCTACTACAAGGTTCCCGGTCATGTTATATCTTCATGCCCCAAGCTTCAGGGCAGGAAGGAGGGAAAGCTTAATGTTGCTCAAGCCCCTGGCAACACGTCTCGTGGCCAAGGTATTTCTCATTCTATCCTTGATGGAATTATTTTATTTCGTGATCATCCTATTCGAGTTCTTTTCAATACGGGTGCGTCCCATTCTTTTATATCAAAAGAACTTGTTGATACTTTTTCTTTGGATGTTTTGTGTTTAATGACTTCTTTGAGAATTGCGAATCCGATTGGTGGATCCGCGACAATCAGTTTATTGTGTAAAGATGTCGAGATTATTTTGTGTGATTTTTCTTTCCTAGCTGATTCGCATGTCATGCATTATTTAGGCTTTGGAATGATTTTGGGATTGGATTGGCTTAACCGTTATGAAGCTCATATCCTATGTCCTGAGCAGACTATTCATCTTCGACATCCTCAATCTGTTAAGCAGATTTCTATTAATCTTAAAGATTCAGATTCCAACTTGGTTCCATCTTTATATTCTTTAAATCCTCGTGATGACGATGATGATGATGAGGGTGATATTATTTCTCTTATTAACGTCGTTCGTGAATTTTCCGACATATTCGAGCCCGTTTTAGGATTACCACCTAAGCGAGCAATTGAGTTCAGAATTAATCTTATTCCTGGAGCTCAACCTATCACTCGTCCTCCTTATCGTTTGTCCAATAAAGAAAATGAGGAGATGCGCATGCAATTATCCGATTTGGAAACGAAACAATTTATTCGCTCTAGTTCCTCGCCTTGGGGAGCTTCAACTATTTTTGTGAAGAAATCCGATGGTACACTTAGGCTTTGCGTTGACTACCGCAAGCTTAATGATCTTACTATCAAAAATAAATATCCTTTACCTCGGATTGATGATCTATTCGATCAACTTAGTGGTGCTAGAGTCTTTTCACAATTAGACTTAGCTACTGGATTTCATCAGCTTCGTATTGCAGAGGATAGCATTCCTTTGACATCGTTCCGTACTCGTTATGGATCTTATGAATGGCTAGTTATGCCATTTGGTCTAACGAATGCTCCGGCTTATTTCGTTGACCTTATGAATCGAGTTTTCAAAGATTTTCTCGACCGGTTTGTTCTCATCTTTATTGATGATATTCTTGTGTATTCTAAAACCGAGGAGGAGCATGAAAAACATCTTCGGATTGTGTTGGAAACTCTTAGGAGTAATCAATTGAAAGAAAAAATTTCTAAATGCCATTTTTGGCAATCTCGTGTGAAGTTTCTCAGTCATATTATTTCCGAATCCGGAATTTCCGTGGATCCTTCAAAGATTGAAGCGATTCAAAGTTGGAAGAAACCTAAGAGTGTAACTGAAATCCGCAGCTTTCTCGGATTGGCGGGCTATTACCGTCGTTTTATTAAAGACTTTTCTAAGATTGTCGTGCCTCTCACTAGCTTAACGAAGAAAGGTATTAAATACATTTGGTCGGACAGATGTGAAACTTCTTTTCAGAAACTAAAAGGACTCCTTTCAGATGCTCCTATTCTTGTTATTCCCGAGGGGAATCAAGATTTCGTTGTTTATACCGATGCTAGTCGCGTTGGTTTGGGTGTCGTTCTTATGCAAAGAGAACGTGTTATTGCTTATGCTTCTAGGAAATTGAAGCCTGCTGAGACTAGGTATGCCACTCATGATTTAGAGCTCGCGGCTATTGTTTTCGCCCTTCGTATTTGGCGTCATTATCTTTTAGGAGAGAAATTTGTTCTTTCTACCGATCATAAATCCTTGAAGTATTTATTCTCTCAAAAGGAACTTAATTTGCGTCAACAGCGTTGGCACGAATTTCTTGCACCATATGATCTTGATATTCTTTACACTCCCGGTAAGGGTAATCGTATCGCCGATGTCCTTAGCCGTAAACAACAAGCTGTTGTTTCTATGATGATATCCGAATGGAACGATCTCGAGATTTTATCCACTTGCGAAATTCGAGACCGTGTTTTCGATTTATGTTCATTTCTTGCTTTATGTAGCCTTGAGGCTCATCCTTCTCTTTTTGACCGCATTCTTGAAGTTAAAGGCTAGATCCCGAATTGGCTCTTCTTGGCCAAAATATTAAGGGTAAGATTGATATTGAAAGTTTGAAAGACTTTGATATTGATTTTCGTGGCGGCATTCGAAAATTTGGTAGACTTATCGTACCAAATATTGGTGATCTTCGTAAAGATATTTTAGAAGATTCCCATCATTCTAAATTTACCATTCATCCCGGTAGTAGTAAAATGTATGCGGATATGAAGCGACTTTATTATTGGGAGGGAATGAAACTTGACATCGCTAACTTCGTTAAGCGTTGCATGACTTGCCAACTCGTTAAGGCCGAGCATCAAAGGCCCGGTGGGCTATTGCAACCTTTAGAAATTCCAATTTGGAAGTGGGACAATATTTCCATGGATTTTATAGATGGCCTTCCCCGTTCTCGTTCGGGTCATGATAGCTTATGGGTGATTGTTGATAGGCTGACTAAATATGCCCATTTTATTCCCGTTCGGTCTAACCGAACCGTTCCCCTTTTGGCCAAGCTCTTTATCAAAGAGATTGTTAAATTGCGTGGAGTTCCTACTTCTATTGTTAGCGACCGTGATCCATTGTTTACTAGTGGATTTTGGAAGAGTCTTCAAAAAGCTTTGGGAACGAAGCTTAATTTTAGCACCGCTTATCATCCTCAGTCCGATAGACAAACCGAGCGTGTGAATCAAACTCTTGAAGATCTTCTTCGTGCTTGTGTGCTTGATTTTGGTGGAAGTTGGGAAGATCATATTTCACTTGTTGAATTTTCCTATAATAATAGCTTCCAATCTAGTATTGGTATGGCACCTTTCGAAGCACTCTATGGAAGGCCATGCCGATCTCCTTCTTGTTGGCTTGAGGCCGGAGAGAAGATGGTTTTAGGTCCAGATTTTATTCGTGATTCCACAGAAAATATTGAACTTATTCGACATAGGATGAAAGAAGCCCAGAGTAGACAAAAATCCTATGCCGATAACGGAAGAAGGAAGTTAGAATTTTCTGTAGGAGATCTTGTTTTCATTCGTGTTTCACCTATGAAGGGTGTTGTACGTTTCAGTCGATCGGGAAAATTAGCGCCTCGATATATTGGGCCATTTCCTATCACCGAACGTATTGGTTCTGTGGCTTATCGCCTTTTATTACCGGCTCAATTTTCTGCTATCCATGACGTGTTTCACGTTTCTCAACTTCGGAAGTGTCTTCGAGATTCCGATTCTATTTTTGAGCCCGGTGTTGTGGAAGAGATTGAAGTTTCACCGAATTTAACTTTTGAGCAGCATCATCTTCGAATTATTGCTTCGGAAGTCAAACGTCTTCGAAATAAAGATGTTCTGCTTGTTAAAATTCAATGGTCTTCAAATCCTAAGGATTGTTCTTGGGAGTCTAGAGAGTTCATCGAGCTATCACATCCGGACTTACTTTCTCGTGCTCTTTAAGGTGAACTTCTTATTTCAAACTTCTTTTGTGTTGAATATGCTTTTATGGTTGTTACTATATATCTTCTTCTTAAATATTGCGAGGACGCAATTTCTTTAAGGAGGGGAGTCTGTAACAACCCGCATATTTGTCGATTTTATATTTAAATATTTTATTAAAATATTTTATCGATACTCAGAATTTTGTCCGAAAAGCTACTTTTTGCATACGGTCGAATTAGGACTCGGGACCACTCCCATTGAGTTTAAAATGCCGTTTGCGACCTTTTTGAGTATAAGCTTCGATATGTTTGGAGAAGGTAGATTTTTGCTACTTTTTCACTTAGGGTTTTGGTTTGGGCTGAGCCCACTTATGTATTCAGTCCTAACCCCTCTCCTCCTCATTTACTTCATTTCCAATTCCTAATACTCAAGCTAAAGCATCAATGGTGGGAGAGATTGGAAATTAAAACTCCAAAACCCTAGTTTTCTCTTGCAAATCAACTCTTGCTCCAAACTAATAGAAGAACCCATTGGTAAGCTTCTCTTCTTCTTCTCCAACTCATTCTCTTATGATTTCAGATATTCCTAAACCTAATTTTGGGAATGTTCTTCTTTTAAAGCTTAGAATCAAACTTATTGAGTTGGATTTGAAGAGTGGTTGATTCTCCTTTGCTTTCAAGCTTCTCCTTCATTGATTTGGGTTCAAAGGTGAGATTTTTATCTCACATCTATGCCTATATTTATCTTCGATTGTTAGGTATGAATTCCTAACACTTATTCTTGTGCAATTGCTTTTGGTTTGGATTGAATTGGTGAATATTCCAATTTTTAGTGTTTTTGGTTCAATTCTTTAAAAATCATAGCTTTGATGTTTGAACAAGTTTTTGGTGATGCATCGAGGAGCATATAGGGCCGGGTAGTCGATTGGCATAAACCCTTAGCGCCGTTGCTCGTGCGATTGCAAATTGATCGAGATTTGCACTTCATTTGAAATAGGGCATGGGAGTGCCAGCAACAGGTTCGGCCGACCGAACCCCTGGGCCGGTCGACCGACCTGTAGAACAGGAACATCCAGCCTCTGTTTGGAAGTGCAGGCTACAAGGCTCGGTCGACCGAGCTCAGGGTCCGGTCGACCGACCTGCTACCCCGTGCACTTCTGTTTTTGGTTCGGTCAACCGACTCAGGGAGTCCGGTCGACCGACCTGGTGCAATTTTGCATATCTCGCCTAGTTGATTGAATTTCCAACTTTAATCGATTCGTGTTGTTTCCTATGTGTTGTTATCATTTATTATGACTTTGATGACTCCTTTTTAGGGATTTTTGAATATCCATTTCGATGGATTCTTTATCGGTTTCGTTGGATTTTTATTCACATCTTCGTATGTGAATTTTAGTGATTGATTGTTCCTACAATCTTCTTCGTGATTTGTCACTTTAAAAATATAAAGGTTTCTATACTAGCAGTAAATATCAAAACTCTTTATTCAAATGATTTCAACTCTATTTTAGTACAAAGCTCGCTTCTTAAACCGTTTTCCAATCTATTAGTATATACAAACCTTTACCTCACTCGTATGAGAAATCTAATTAAACGACTTAGTAAAACGAGTGGTATGAAACGCTTGCGTTTACTTCGTCGGTTAATTCTTGTACTTGTTCGATTGAATCCCTTGTGACAATTTTATAGTGGAGATCCACAGTTTGTTCGTAAATATTTAAGTTAAGCAAGTGGTTATGGGACATGAAGCTAAACTCATATATTTATTAGCTTAGTGTAATTGACACTTCTCGTTGATCATGACGATCATCTTTGTGATTTAGACTAGCAATGTGCGATGTCTCTTTGTCTGCGAGGGAGACTAAACCCCGTTTTGTGGAGTTTCGACTCAAATTGGTGGGGTAGCAACCCATGGTCTTCGGGCCGTTTGTGGAGCTTCGGCTCAATTTGTGATGGTTAGCAACCATGGAATTAGCGTTCCGTTTGTGATACACGTGTTGGCGAGATTTATGCTCCCGTTTGTGATAGGCCTCCCCCTCTTTGTGATTTCTGGATTTCTTGAGATGATTTCTAGAATTTGTGTTTCGCCAATTTTCGTGATTTCCATTGATAAGCTTTATCGATATTTGTGCATTGGTGAATTTGTGCGTCATTGACTTTTGTGATTTCTGGATTTCGTGTGTTGAGTTCTGGAATTTGTGTGTCATTGACTTTTGTGATTGACATTGATATTATCGTCAATATTTATGGTTTGGTGAACTAAATTAGGAGTATGACGTTTCTGTAATTCTTGGGTAGATTTTGTGACATTGAATAATCCCTTGATGATTTTCAACTGCTTATATTTCACAGCTTCGCATTGTGATTATTGTGTGTTTAGTCATATCTCTCATTCTATATCGTTTCATCTGATATTTATAGTAAGACTGATCCGTTTATTATTTTCTTATTAGATAATACTCGGGTCAGACCGAGATGTTACAGGTGCTTCTGCTTGACTTCTCCCCAGGGATTCATTACTCTAACTTTTGGCAAACTACTTAGATTAGTAGTTTATTTTGTTATATACACTTGAGATATAGACTCATAGTCGTATTCTTTTGTATAGCACGTGTTGCTATTCTTTTGTATTATTGTGGATCTTTTTGACCATTACTCTGATATATACTTCCATGTGTTAATTATATATTCATATCTTCTTCCGCCTTTGTGATATGAATTATCTATGACTGATTTATGTTATGTTTATTTCTGTGTTTGTTTCTAAAGACATTATAGCCACTGTGTAGTAGCTTTGAGTTTGTGTCGGTATGCCGGATTTCCTCTTGACAAAGTATTGCATGTTATACTATCTGACATATCGATGCTCGCACAAAGCAATTACACGGATGGTCGCTCCTCAACAGCCTTATTCTCCGTGCTAGTCGACGGCATTCACCGTAATGTTCTTGGCTAGCGTGGGTATAGAGATGGGGAGTCACAGCGGCTAAGGGGGTGGCCAAAGTGATAGATGAAGGGTAGGTGATGTTTTATGGCTAGGTTAGCATAGTTTCTAGGAGTTTTTGTGTAAATTTTGTGGTGCAAGAAACATATGGTGGCACGGCTTGGCTTGACCAGAGGAGGAGGAGGAGGAGTTGCTGTAGATGGTGGTAGTGTGGTCGGTGGTGAAGGTGGAGAGGCTAGGCCGAGCTAACAAGAAGAAGAGCGAAGGCAAAAATCATGAAATGAAAAGGAAAAATGAGTAAGAGAAGAAGCCATTTCCCATTGTTTTTTTTTTGGCCGTAAGTTATGATGTGGGAAGCATTTTCCACGTGAATGATGGAAGAAGAATACACGGTAATCAAAAGAAATGGAACGGCCAAAAGCAAGGAATGAAAAGGCTAAAGGAAAATGAAGAGACAAGGGTAAATGAAAAGTCAATGGAAAATGAAAGGACTTTGACTTTTGAAATTTCCTTTTCTTTTAATCAAATTAAACTAAATGAATTTCAGAAAAGAAAATAAAAATAAAGTAGAAATGAAAAGAAAAATAAGGAAAAAATATAATATAAATAAGAAAATAGCTCAATAATAGAAACTAGGGTGGAAAATTGTAGATAAAATACAATAAGCTTTAGAAAATTAAAATCACACTTTTAAAATGTTTTTAAAAATAAAATAAATACATAACATGACATATTACACATATTAGAACATGTTTTGACACATACAAATATTATTTATAAAATTAAATAAACAATTTTGTTAAATAAAAACAATGTACATACAATATTGTAAAAAGCATAACTTTCACAATATAAATTGGATTTCCACGAAACGAAAAGCAGTGTTCTTGAAAATTAATTTATTTTCATAATAAAAGATGAAATTAAAAATTTCAAATACTTAAATTCTAAATTTAAAAGTCAAAGTTTGACCAACTTGACAAAAAATTCACATTTTCTAGAAAAAAATTAATTTTTCATGTTTGAAATTCTAATTTACATCAAAATCAAAGTTTATAATTAAAATAACAAAATTATTCATTTTATAAATAAACTAAAGTTTTATCCATTTTAAATAAATAAATAAAGTTTTTAAATTAGGAATTTCAATTTAAAATAATTACAAAGTACAGGGTTGTTACACTCTCCCCCACTCAAAACTTTTCGTCCCCGAAAAGGAATGAGGTACGGGAAAGCACAGAAAAAGATAGAATGAAATAGGATTAGAACAGGATGACTAGAGGACCGAAATTATACCTGATAACTGTTGTCAAAGGCAAGTATAACAAGGTGGAGATGATCTTCTCAAGATACTCCAGAATCAAGAACACAAGCACGAAAAAGATCTTCAAGAATCTGATTCACTCTTTCCGTTTGACCGATGGTCTGTGGATGGAAAACAATGCTCAGATTCAAAAATGAGTACCAAAGACTATAGAAAAGTTTCTAAACATACTAGTATAAGCAATAGCCTTCCCATTCGGTAGCAAGATAAGGGAAATAAGGACAACCAGAAGATAGTTTGAAAAACAAAATTTGAGACTATGAAAATTTCAACTTAAATTGAAAATTAATTTTACTTAAGTTAAATAAATCTTAAACATCTCTAATATCATTATCTTATCATCCAATTATTTTAAATTAACAATCACTAAAATCATTTATTTGAAAAAAATATTTTATTATACTCAAAATGTACCAAATAAATTAATTCTTCTTTATTCCTAATTAAAATTAAAATTATTTCTCTCAATATATTTTATCACCTATGTTACATATATTTACACTTAATATAACTGCCTTAAATTTATTCTTAGTTCCTTTATCATAACTTTATATTGTAAATTATTTCATTACCCTTTTTCTTTATTTACCTCTGTTAATCCTTTTATAACTAAAATTTAAGTTTATAACATTTATTATAACCACTTAAATTTTATTTATAAAATATTTTTATATTGTATATTACCCAATTACATTTCAACTTCTGAAAATTAAGGTAAGTTATATTGGAATGAAATTGTGTATTTTACAAATAAAACTTTCCAATTCAGTCATTTCAAACTTGAATATTTATCCAAATCTTGAAATTATTACTTAAAAATTATCTTTCAAGATAAAATTTAGGAATTAAATTTCCGATAAATTCCAAAGTATTTAGAGATAAATAAATGCACATATACTATACATATATATCCATTCAAATTTAAATCATATGTCAGCATATGTTATAAATCCAGTATTATTTTAGAAATTTAAATCAATTAAATTTCCCAAAACAAAACTGTAGCAAGATTACAGAATGGTATCTTCACTTCAAAACTCGAAAATGAATGTCGATGATGCTGTAGTCATCACCGAAATTATTTTCCAGCGACAAAGAGAAGAGCACTAAATTTAAATTTAAATTCTTTGAAAACAAATTTCTATTCAAAAATACTTTAAATAATATATCCTTTAAAACTTTAAACACAAAGTTTGAAATCCATCAGAAATTAAATTCTCAAATTATTGTTTTACATTCATTTTAAATTTCCAAATAAATTTATAACCATGTTTAATAGTTCAATTATATATACGAAACAATAGAAAATGATATATAAAATCAAGTATTATTTCTTAACAACCATTTCAAATAAAATCCAGATAAAGATTTATAATATAGTTACAAAATTTATTTCACAAAATTTATTTCATTACTAAATTTTAAAACATATTGTGTCAGTTTGCTCTGTTCAAGTGTTTTGGAAATCTTATCGATAGCGTTGATCAGACGAATCGATTAGAAACCCAAATCAACATCAATAACTCAAACAACACAATATATAACACTACAACAAAACAGTCTTTTTACAACGGGCAATTCCCGTTGTAATATGGTTTTCGCAACGGGCATGTGCCCGTTGTAATAGGCCTCGTTGTAATAGATCCATCACATTTTACAACGGGCAAAGCACGTTGTAAAAACCGTTGCAGTATACCTTTTTACAACGGGTATTGACCATTGTAAAATACTTATTTAACAACATGTATTGACCGTTGTAAAATACCTATTTAACAACGTGTGTTGACCGTTGTAAAAATCTTATATAACAACATGCAGTGACCGTTGCAAGAAGCTCATACAACAATGCACATTGCCTGTTGCAAAAAAAAACAGAGAATTGGTGCAACATGTATACAGATTATACTCACAATTGCTAAACAAAACCAAAACAAATTATACATTCACATCCTTTTAACTCATTAAAAATAACAGTCAAAATCATCTTGTAGCTAGTTGTTAATACAAATTTCAATACACATTCAATAACAAAGATTTGTCACCAATTTGTTAACCAGATCACTAATTATCCCATTCTCAATCTATACAATGGACTCTAACATTTCGACCTCAAACTCCCACCACAGCTTATATCGATCTCTGGTATATTTTTTAACAGTGGCATGCATTGATTCACCGACCATGTCTCGACCTAACTGCTACCTGTAACCCTACTGCTACTTGTAACCCTGCTCCTACCTATACTCAGTCACCAACATTCAATTCCACCATCCATCTACATCCAAACAACATTCACCAAAATTGTGCAACATTCCCTCCCTTCCAACATGCAACATGGTTCCACATACAGCAAACAATCCACCGCTTCAAACAACTCCACCAAGTGCCTTCCTTCATTAAATCAACACATACTGCGACTGTGTGCATAACCCCTGCCCTTCAACTTCTTCCACCTGCACCAGACTCTGCTACCACACCCCTCCCTGCCTCCTCACCACAACACTAAACCATTTCAATCTTGCTTCTGATCAACCCCTTCCCTTCACATTGCTTATCCACTAAGCATCCCCACTGATGCAAACACACTTGCAAACACTGATGCAAATACTCTTTCATCCCAAACACTCTTTCAACACTGCAAACTACATATCCCCGTTGAAGCGAACAAACTATTATTGTGGGTAACAATGCATACAAATATAGTTATAGCCTGAGCTAGTAGAACAAACGAATGAACAAGTGTGATTTATTAAGGAAACAATATTTACTTGTAAAAGTAAGGCCAAGCTGAATACATTTCCAAGTCAACATTTTCTTCCCATCATGTTGCATTCTGCATTTTACAATTATATGCACAAATATAAGCATGTATTGTAAAGCATTAGCATATTTGAAGAAATTATATGAAAATGCAAATAGAGTGAGGTAAGTAAGAGTTATCAGAACCTTGTAACCTCTTCTGAGAAACTGGAGCGAGCTTCCTTGTTCTTCTTCTAGTCCAAGAACCCTCAAAAATTCTTCTTTAGTCTGAATTCCAATTTAGAATACATGTTACAAACCAAAACTATCCATAAGAATGAAAAGAATTTTTTTATTTTTTTGGGTCTAATTGAGAACAATGCAAGTTTAATACCTCCTAA
This sequence comes from Allium cepa, assembly GCA_030765085.1. Taxonomy (NCBI): domain Eukaryota; kingdom Viridiplantae; phylum Streptophyta; class Magnoliopsida; order Asparagales; family Amaryllidaceae; genus Allium; species Allium cepa. The sequence goes on from CM060941.1 coordinate 837,554,200, forward strand.
AGTGAAACGAGTGGCACTTTCTGCAACACAAGCATAAGAACCATCTGACTATTTAAGCATTACTTGCCATGGCCCTGTAATATCATAGGTAAAATGTAAGATTGAGTGAAATTTATGTTAGAGTTGATGTATCTAAAGTTTACATGAATTGTATCGATATCTTATAAATGATAATGCATGTTATGTCATATTATGGAATAATCCTAACTTTGTCTTTGTATCGGGCGAATTCTCCAGAAAGTTTAAACAAAAAAATAACCGAAGCTTGCATCATATAACTTCTGAAAGAATCATAGAGGAGATGAACATTTTAGTGATAGAAGTAAATGCAGGAGTTATAGCTTTTGGATACACATGTTCCAGCCAAACAAACATGTTGCATTCTCGCTTAATTTTCGTAACATTTATATGAATCTCAATATTGATATAGATTGTAAAACAAAAATATTCATGTAAATTATTCACTCAACTCATCTGAGGGGTAACTTAAATGCAAGTTGAAGAAGTTAGCACCAACTAATAAAAATGTGAATTTGATCATATTTGAATTTTTTAATATTTACAAAATGCACATACATTATAGTATTGTTACTAGGGCGTTGTCTTCTTAGACCAAAATTCCAATGAGGTTTACTTTTATTACAGCATTATTATCAGGAAATGTGAGAAAATATCACAGAATATATTTGTGCTCTTACCTGGATATTGACGAAAAAGAGCCCCACTATAGTTCAAAATGTATGGCGCAACTGGAACTGTCTTCAAAAGCAATAATATACTCATGTCATTACAAGCTAATATGCAATGGAACATTTAACATAGAATAGGTTAGTGTATTACCTTCGAGTATTCCCTTATTCTAATATAGAATACAGGGATAAACTGAAAAAGGAAGCGATAATGCAAATCTTTTGTGGGGAACCCCAGCAAACCCAAGTCAGAACTGAAAACACAAATAGCAAACTTTTATCATAGGAGAAAAATTGTTCATTTACAGATAAAAACCTCCATCCCCTCTTTTCCAATCACCAAGACCTCATTTGCAAATCCAATTCAAGATCCTAATAACCGTTAACCAACAATCGCATCCCTAAATCGTGACCTCTGTAACCAGCGCGATAATCTCCCCAAATCCACCTCATCCCCGTTTCACAGCCGCGAGCATCGAACAAGCAAATCCGAACTCGAGAATAGCACAAATCCATCGTTTCCATCTGCTTCCACTATCAATCTAACTACCTTGCCACCTGCCTTCGTCCTCTAATCCAAAGCAGGCATCGACCAAGAACAAACTCACGATTGTCTCCAACCGGAAATCAAAACACGAACATAATTCTCTAATCAATCGAAAAAAGGAAAAAATGGCATACCGTTTTTTGACAATCGAACTCGTCCCCATTGATGCAGCCGCAGGCAATCACTGATAGAGGAAAATATTCGAAGCAGACAAGTTGAAGCGGCGCCACAAAACCCTAATTTATTGAAGAGGAACGAACGAAGAGTTTTTAGTTTATTGAAGAGGAACGAACAAAACCCTGGGTCGTCTCCTTTATATTATAAATTGCGCGTTATTAGTTTTATATAATACAACGGGCGTAATACGCGTTGTAAAAGTGGCCCCTTTTACAACGGGCATTTTATGACCGTTGTAAAGTTGGCATCTATTACAACGGGTCTGAATGGACCGTTGTAATAGCCTTCTATTACAACGGGCAACCACTGTTGTAAAAAGGGCATTATATATGGCATCTTTTACAACGGGCACGAATGGACCGTTGTAATAGCCTTTTATTACAACGGGCAACCAATGCCCGTTGTAAAAAGGGCGTTGTAATAGGGCATTTTTGTTGTAGTGTAAAACATTTTAAATATTAATTTACAAATACACTTCAAGAATGATTTGAAGATAAGTTGGAAACAAAGATGAGATGACTAAATAACAGAATAGAAAGATGGATGAGCTTATATAAATCGCGGGCAACCTTAACCGGGTCAACCGTGACTTAAAGAATAAGATCGATGCGGATTTCTTGATATCAACATTCGACCTCAAGATATAGAATTTTAGGATAATAAGAGATACTATCATCTAAACCGAGGATATAAAATATTTGGTGAATCAATGTTATTGTAAAGGAGTTTCCCCCTTTACAAATAAATTTTAGGTTGGCGAGACCGCCGACTCATTATGAAGATCTTTTGAAGTGGAGTTATGGGATACTCCAGAAACAAAAGAAGATAAATAGTGAGGGACATGAATGGATTTTAGAACCACAGGGAACGTTCCAAAATCAAAGGAATCGAGTCAAAAAGATGATATTCAAACTCGAATGAAAGTGATTCTGTAAATTCATTTACTCTATATGCTGAGTTTAGCCTAGAGCAACCAAAGCTCTGATACCGCACATGTCGGACTTGAATTGCTCAAAATACCGCGTTGTAAATGAAATTTGGAAAATCTCAGAATATACAGTAAATAATTAATGACGGATCACAGACACAGAGTAAATAATAATGCAGCGGAAGTAAAAGAGATAGTAGTTCATGAAGCTACTATATATATAAGATACATCAGAGTTAAACAAGATACAACAAAAAGTAACAAGATACATCAGGTACAAATCAGAATACATCACTGAAATCACTGGATACAGAAAGCAAAATAGATGGCTGGATCTTCAAGAAAAGCTCCAACTCCGAAGGTGAATCTTGAATGCTAACTCACTCAATCTGACTCGAGCGTAAAGCAAAACACAAAACACTCGAGTCGGGACATAAATACTTATGAACTATAAATCAACTCAAATGAACAGTAACAAAAATGCATCGGTAACTTAAAGGATGCTTGGGATCGCTCATCCTTTAAGGATCCGTTAAACTATTTACTATGTAGTAATATTGCGCTATTATAATAATGTCTACACTAAAATAAACATACTTTTAAATAGCATTCCGGGCTACCCATATCACCCTTCACACATAATAGTCCCAGTAGTCCATCCAATATCATGCCATCTCCACTCCGGGTGACTGTTAGAGGATACCACACGGGCTACGGGAGAAAAACAAACTCGTAGTAAAGGCTCGGTATGGTAGGTGACACGGCACACAAGGCAATGCCAGGGTTGATATAGCAATTACGCACACGGGCTGGTGGTAATGCAGCAGCCACATACGTCCACCTCGGAACACACTCCCAATCAAAATCGGAGGATGGCCATCTAATCAATCACCAGTAAGAGCATAGTATCGAAGGAATGTGTCCGACCAGAGGTGCTACCTCCTTTTACCCGAGATCGCTCATGTTTTAGCCACCTTATGCCAACTCACGGGAGTTGGGTCCACGTAATATACCTCAAGAACGTCGCCACCATCCTACTTCATTCTGGAATCTCCACCGCGTACACGGTTGTTAAAGTGGTTTTCGGAGTTGGCAGAGAGTATGACAACTTCCGATCCTGGTCTCTTTAACAACCAAACGTTATTATAACGCCGTGGTCATTTCAAAATAGTTCATACTTCAAAAATCAAATCACTTCATTTCAAAATTATATCCCTTTCAAAATAGTTATACTTCGAAACCAAAACCATTTTGTTTCAAAACTATTTATTCATTCAAAATAATTTATACTTCGAAACCAAAACTATTTTTATTTCAAAACTATATTCAAATCAAAATAGTTTATCATTTCCATTTCAAACATATATTCACCTTTAAAAATTCATAATACTTTCAAAGTATAATTTTTCCGAAACCAAAATACTTGAAATCATAACATTCTTAAATCATACATTTGAAATCATCCTTTAATTCTTTACACTCTACAAATTTATTCAATTAAACCAAAATTTCAAATTTCCAATTTAATTCAATTCAAACCATCGGTTTCAATTCAATTTAGTTTTCTAACAAAACAGTTCAAATCTTATAAATTTCAAATATAGATTTGATCTACAAAATAAACTATCCAATTTTAATATATTTCGAAACATTAATATCCCATATTTCAAAACTAAACTTTATAATTCCATATATTCATATCTCAAATCTAAATTCATTATTATTTAGTTTTGAAATATTCATTTCATAAATCCAGTATTATTTAAATAAACTTAAATTACAATATAACCAAATATCTTTTCATACAAATATAAACTTATTCCTTTATCAAATAAATCAAAATCAAATATTATTCCACGTTCACATTATTTATTAAAATAAAGATCAAATCATTTCCAAACCATTTCAAAATCATTAAAATATCATATCTTTTCAAAACCTCATTATTAAATTATTATTTAAATTCAAATTCAAATTCAAATACTCAAATTTAAATATCATTTTTAAATAAAATAAGTCATTCATTTATTATTTCAAGTATCGTTACAAAATACATTAAAAATTCCATTCAAAAATTCATTTATCTCATTACGTTCATTCCATTTAACACATTACCAAGTAAACCCTATTTAATTCAAATTCAAATTTAAATTCCTTAAAAAATCAAATTTAAATATTAAAATATATTCGAAACTTCTTAAATTTCACAAATAATCAATTTCCAAAAGTTAAATCATTTAACCTTTAAAATATAACTCAAACAATGTTAAAATCTATAACATTTTAAAACATTGTCAAATTATAGCAACGACAGCATTTATAAAGTGCTATCTTAGCTTATAGTTCAAAAATGGTTTAGTTCAAGAATAACGGCATTTATAAAATGCCGTAATAGATATTTAGTTATTTCAAACATGGTTAGATTCAAAAACAACAGCATTTAAAAATGTTGTCAAAAGACTAGCATTTTGAAAATGCTATAAAATTCCAAATTTCATTTTAACCTTTCAAAAACAATAAAAATTCAATTCTTGTTATTTAAATTTATAAATCATATTTGTAGACTTCAAAATTTCATATTTAAATCATTTTAACAATATGATTTATCACAATAAAATTTTCAAATCAAATATTCAATTTTTAAAACTCAGTTCATTTATTAAGTCAAAATTTCACTATTTATTTACTTATTAAATTTAAACAAAAACTTAACATTTCACTTCAAATATCAATTCAAAACTTTAAATTTAATTTCCATTATTTATTTACATTTTAAAATAAAATTTAAAGTCAAAAATCACATTTACTTCAAATTTACATACTTAAATTCACAATTTCAAGACTTAATATTTAATATTCTTAAAACCATAAAATATATATTTTTAAATCAAAATTTCATACTTTTAAAAATACATATTTTAGTACAAAAAAATCATTTAAAAAATATACCACAGGGTCTGTATATAATTTTCTAACCTAGGTCAAGTGATACGGATATGTATCATTTCAATTCGCAATTTAAAAAGAAAACCGGGTTCTATCATTTCAAACCCGCAATCCCAAGTAAACAAAAATAAATAAAATCGCTCAGGCCTATCATTTCGGCCCATAATGATTTTTCCCTATTCTAAAGTCCGTTCGGGTATATATCATCTCAACCCATAGTGATTCTATTTTAACAGGGAACTTGAAGTGTGATCATATGCATAAACAATATAAACAATGTCAATGTCGCAATATAATGTCATATATCAAATGTCATGTGATAATTAACAGTTTTAACATGGTAATAACATGGCATAGCATATCATATGATCATCATTAACTTGCATAAACATTTTAAATTGCTAAACACTAGCCATCAATTCACTATTTCATAAGTATAAATGTCAGAGTGAGAAAAACTCACCTTTATCAAAGCTAGAGACAAACAACACACCCAAGAGTGATTCCAAAGGCACAACAAGCATGACTTGATTTGAATGAGTGGAGAGAGCCAAGATATGATTTTGTATCAACAACCCAAAACAAAACAAACAAGACAATATATAAATATTCTACACAAAATAACATTGAAACAATTTTGAAATACAAAGCAAAAATGAGCAAGATAGATTGGACCTTGCTTTAATCACTCCAATGCTCGACCAAAGGAGATCAAATGCTCGGCCATGATGGTGCTTTAGTTCAGTTATGGCATCATGTAGGTCAGGTTACAAGTGGATGAAGGTGGTGGAAGAGTTACAATATGAAGCATACATGGGTTCAAGGAAAAATAGTAATGATTTTGGTGCACACAAGGTTTGGCTTGATCACACATGACCTCGGCCATAGGTCAGTTGGGTCAGGTCAGATCTGAAGCTGATGTCCAAAGGTGCTATAGGCAAGTGGTGGTGGAGCTAGGGGTATGGCCGAAATGAATATGAAAGGCTATGGTGAAGTTTGTGTCTTTGCAAGGCATTTGATGGTGAAGCTTGCAAATTTTATGGGTTTTGGTCACATTTCTTGGCTTGGCTATGGAAAGTGGTGGCTCGGCCATGCTTATTTCAGATCTGGTGATGGTGCAGCAATGGAAAAAGGTCAAGTAGTGGCTGGTGATGGCGGCTAAGGGGGTGGCCAAAGTGATAGATGAAGGGTAGGTGATGTTTTGTGGCTAGGTTGGCATAGTTTCTAGGAGTTTTTTGTGTAAATTTTGTGGTGCAAGCAACATATGGTGGCACGGCTTGGCTTGACCAGAGGAGGAGGAGGAGGAGTTGCTGTAGATGGTGGTGGTGTGGTCGTTGGTGAAGGTGGAGAGGCTAGGCCGAGCTAACAAGAAGAAGAGCGAAGGCAAAAATCATGAAATGAAAAGGAAAAATGAGTAAGTGAAGAAGCCATTTCCCATTGTTTTTTTTCTTTAGCCGTAAGTTATGACGTGGGAAGCATTTTCCATGTGAATGATGGAAGAAGAATAGACGATAATCAAAAGAAAAAGAACGGCCAAAAGCTAGGAATGAAAAGGCTAAAGGAAAATGAAGAGACAAGGGTAAATGAAAAGTCAATGGAAAATGAAACGACTTTGACTCTTGAAATTTCCTTTTCTTTTAATCAAATTAAACTAAATGAATTTCAAAAAATAAAATAGAAAAATAAAATAAAAATAAAGTAGAAATGAAAAAAAAATTAAGGAAAAAATATAATATAAATAAGAAAATAGCTCAATAATAGAAACTAGGGTGGAAAATTGTAGATAAAATACAATAAGCTTTAGAAAATTAAAATCACACTTTTAAAATGTTTTTAAAAATAAAATAAATACATAACATGACATACTACACATATTAGAACATGTTTTGACAAATACAAATATTATTTATCAAAATTAAATAAACAATTTTGTTAAATAAAAACAATATACATACAATATTGTAAAAAGCATAACTTTCACAATATAAATCGGATTTCCACGAAACGAAAAGCAGTGTTCTTGAAATTTAATTTATTTTCATAATAAAAGATGAAATTCAAAATTTCAAATATTTAAATTTTAAATTTAAAAGTCAAAGTTTGACCAACTTGACCAAAATTCACATTTTCTGGAAAAAATTTAATTATTCATGTTTGAAATTCTAATTTACATCAAAATCAAAGTTTATATTTAAAATAACAAAATTATTCATTTTATAAATAAACTAAAGTTTATCCATTTTAAATAAATAAATAAAGTTTTTAAGTTAGGAATTTCAATTTAAAATAATTACAAAGTACAGGGTTGTTACAGTTTATTTAATCCTTTCTTTTTCCTTCTCTTCCTTTTCGAGGACGAAAAGTTTTGAGTGGGGGAGAGTGTAACGACCCGTAATTTTCGACAAATTAAATTTGTTAAATAATAAGATTTCTGTAATAAAATTTAGAAAGAAATAAAAATTTATAATTTATAATGAAGCAAATGTTAAAAATGAAATGTAGCAATGGTAATTAAAATTAATTATTGACAATTGGAGTGAAATCCCAATAAAGAAACTGTGTTAATTGTTGCACTTGGGTATAAAATTTAAAATAAGTAAATAAAAGTAAGCATTTAATTAACCAATGCAATAATATATTGATTAACAGTAACCGAATGTAAATTAAGGTAGTAATGTTAATGGCAGTTGATAAATGACTAATTTAGTGCAATCCCAATTTAATTGAAACAATGGTAAGGTTATAATTGATTGTATTTGGAAATATGGAAATAAACTTCAGTAAATATAATTAAATAGTATGTTAATGATGATTGAACGAAATTTATGTGATGTAAACAATTGTAACAATTGTTTAGGAATAATAACTCATAAGTGTGATTGATAGTAAATGGTAACAAATATTTTAGGTTACCTATTTATTTAGCCTGTTAAATTAAATGTGGTAAAAATTGCAATAATCTAAATTAAATATTTTGTTAATGTGAATTTAGTTAATAATGGGAATTAATATGAAATGAAGCATACATTAATGAAATGTAATATAAATCAATGTTAATTATAACCATAAAATGTCAGTTTATTGAATAGCAAGATTTTAAATCAAACAAACGGATTTATTGAGATTTCAATTGATAATTAATAAAAATTAATGTGAAATCAATTGCATTTGATTGACTTAATTTGTGCAGTTAAGGTAGATTTGATTTGTCATTGAAGATTGTTAATTCTATAAGATGTAACCAATGTTAATTTTATTTATAATATGACAATTGGTTGATTTAAGGTGTGAAAATCAAGATTTATTAATTTATTTGAAATTTAAAATGCAATAAGTGGATTAATTGCAAATAAGTGGAATTTAATATTAGAATATTACGTTAATGGAAACTAGGATGAAATTTGTGAATATTAATGCAATTACTACGAACCAATGAAAATTTCATCCAATTGATAATGATAGATTGAATAATAGAATGAAAAGTCGATTAAATGGAATTATTGAAAATAAAATTCATAATTTCTGAATTATTGAAATTGAAAGCAAAGATAGAAATTATTGAAATAATTAACATTGAATCAACATGAAATTTTTTTAAATTGTTATAAATGGCTAAATAAATCAGGTGATAAAATTTGTAAACTAAAGAATTGAAATTGAAATTTTGATTTAATTAGTTCATTTATTAATTTAATTAATTAATGAAAAATAGCCATTTTGGCCACTGCCTTGGATTTCGACGAAACCAGTTTCATCGGATCCGTAACGGTGAATTATTGTAGGATTTCAAGTTTCGTAACGATCGAACTTTTCGTTTGATCGCACGGACTCGAAACGCCCAAAAACCAATGAAATTGAAATCAATTGAAATCAATCTGATATAACTTGATTTTTGCATAACTTCTTCATACAATGCAATTTGGACTTGAAACCTATTCCACTGCGTTTAAAATATTTTAAAACATCTATTTTGATATATGGGTTGATCCAATTTCGTTCCGAGTCAGAACAGGCTTTGCGAGCCATGATATCGTCCAACGCGTAAACCAATGGTATCCATCTATTCTTTTTCAACTCTTCCTATATATACCCTGTTATAAACCCTAATTCATTTTTTATTTCTCATTTCTGTACGTTCTATTAGCTCCTCTTTCCAATGGCTGTAAACCCTAATTCCCAAATATAAATCCAAATCAAATCCAAAGCCAAAAATTCAAACTCTCCAGACAATATCAAATTATATGTTGATCTGAAGCTTTCGACAAGCGCAAGTCAAATATGTAATTTTTTTTCTGATCTGGGTTTCTGTGTGGCCGGAATCGAGTGAAGAAGTCACGGCCATTCATCATGGTTCGATCATTTTCCTCTGATCATCGAACTGATGATACTGGGGAATGGAGAGTGGCAAGCACAGTGAATCGGAGTTGGTGGTTCGATTAATCGACGGTCAGCTTGGCGCATTTACTTCGATTAGGGTTTGGTGTAAAGTAGCGGCAGGTGGAGTTTATGGCATCTTCGGCGAGGCGGTGGGGGGCTTAGGCGTCGGCGCTTCGCCTGGCGCGCGGGCAGGCCGTGGGTGTTCGATCGGCGTCGATCAAATAGAGGCGGCGGCTGCGCTAGAGTTTCACGTTAAAACCTGGAAGCTTCGTTCGTTCGTGACCGTGAGAAAGAAGAACGTGTGATGTTGACGTGTAACCTATTTTCTTTTTATTTTATTTCACTTAAATTTAATTTTCATTCGTTCTAAATGTCATAACTTTTACATACGAGGTCCATTTCACGCGTGGTTTTCTCCGCTAGGTTCGTATTGGAATTACGGACATTTTGGCGCATGTTAGGACAAATTTGGAGACTGTTAAAATTTGAGCTTAAATTGGATTTGAATTCAATTTAAATTCAAAATGTGAGTGTTTTAATCCACTCACAACTTCGAAAATTTCTTAAGTGCGTTAAATTAATTTATGATGTGATTTGAAATTTATTTATGACTGTTTAGCATATTTTATCATCATTACAGTTAAATTAAATTTATTGAATTAAATTGTTATTTAATTTATTATTGCATATAAACTGTTATTTAATTTATTACTGAATATAAACTGCTAGTAAATACTTGTTGTTTATTTTCTGTTCTATACTGATGTTATTGTTTGAATTGGATGATTGTGATAAATGGTTGATGGTTGGTATTGGATGATTGGATGTTGTATTTTATATTGTTATAAACTGCAAGTTGTTATGCATCTTATTTCATTCGGAATTGCGGTTTGACATGATATATAACCGTATTTTTTATTTTAAATTACGGATTGAAATGATAAATATTCGTATCACTTGACCATAGGATAGCTAATTATATACAGACACCGTCGGTCTATATATATATATATATATATATATATATATATATATATATATATATATATTGAAAATGATTTCTATGGTTTTGGATAGAAATATACGGTTAAATGAATATTGATTTTAGATATTATATAAATGATATTTTATTATTGATTTTTAGCGATGTATAAACTTGTTTCGAAATGTAAAATAAGTTCAATAATAAAGTTTGATTGTTTTTATATAATATGATTTAAGTATCTGTTAAATTATATTGTATATAGAGTGTATAATGACTTAAATAACATTGAGGTTGGAAGATAAATATGAAATTGATCTAGATTAAATTATTTAAGAATTATACTCGAATAAATTTGATTTGAAATTTAAATAAGATTGAGATTTAAAGGGTATGATTTTGATAACTTGATTTTGCTTTAGAGTGATTTAAATGAATATCGAGTTGATATAAATGAATTTATCAAGTTAAATAAATTGAAAGAAGATCCAGTTATTTAAAATTAAAAGTTTTACTTAAATGATATGGGATTATTAAGTAAACATTTCAAATCCAAATAACAGTATCTGATTTTTGATATTTATGGAATTATCAAAGAATTGGTTTTGAAATGGTGGAATAATTAAAGCTTGGAAATATAGGGAAATTGAAATGGGTTATTTGGGTTTCAAATCTGTATTAGGAATTGATTTGTGAAATTGAAGAAGCTACATTATTATATAAATTAATTTAATATTTAAGCAATTTAAGTGGTGTAAATATGTTTCAAAGTATGAGTTTCAAAGTATTATGATTTGAAAGTGTTATACTTCAAGTGTTTTGTGTTCGAAGTGTTATAACTTTGAGATGCTACGATTTTTGGAAAAAGGATATATTTGAAATAAAAATGATATTATATTGATTTGGGGTTTCTTTAAAATGATATCATAATTATTTAGTTTTTGAAATGGAAAGGATATCGTATTTATATGGTTTCGAAATGAATATTATATTCTAGTTTTAAAAGTATAAATTGTTTTGAAAAGACCCCGGTGTTATAATAACGTTTGGTTGTTGAAGAGACCGGGATCGGAAGTTTTCATACTCTCTGCCAACTCCGAAAACCACTTTAACAACCGTGTACGCGGTGGAGATTCCAGAATGAAGTAGGGTGGTGGCGGCATTTCCTTTGAGGTAAATACGTGGACCCGACTCCCATGAGTTGGCATAAAGTGGCTAAAATAGGAGCGATTGACGGGCTAATGAGGTAGCACCTTTGATCAGACACATCCCTTCGATGTTATACTTTGACTTTCGGATTGATTCGGTAGCCACTTTTGATTTTTTATTTGGGGTGTGGCTCAAGGTGGGCAGTAGCTGCGCGCTACGCGTTACCACCATCCTGGAAGCATAATTGTATATCTACCCTGACATTGCCTAGTTGTGTCGTGTCACCTACCCTAGCGCGCCTTGTACGAGTTTGGATTTCTTCCATAGTCCGTGGAGTATTTAGGGTAGCCTTCCGATCTGAAGATGCGTTGATACTGGATGGACTACTGGGACTATTATGTGTTAAGATGGAAAATGTAAAGCCTTAACTCTACTTAAAAGTAAGTTTATCTTACTATAGGCATTATTATAATAGCGTATATTACTACATAGTAAAAAGTTTAACGGACCCTTAGGAGTTGTGAATCCCGAGCATCTCTTAAGTTACTGCACTCACGTTAGACACAGGATAGGAGATGTCAAATCCCGTAAACATCTCTGAGGCCGATCCACTCATATTATTTACTATTGATTTAACTTACATAAGATCTTTTAGTTCTGACTCGAGTGTTTTGTCCTTTCAATTCGCTCGGGTCAGCCTGAGCATTTCAGGATTTGGAAGACCGTATTCTGGAGGGCGAAGACGAAGATTTATTATTATTTATTATAGTATTCCACTACATTCATACTATTCCATTGCATTATTTATTTTTCTCTGGTATGTGTAACTCTGATATGTATTGTATAAGTATAATCGAATATTTTGTAAAACAGCTTCATGAACTGTATATTTTATTATTATATTTTATCGTTCCGTTGCAAGATTCTGTTTTGTTCTTTTTCTTTCTCTGTTTTTTTTATTTACCCCATAACAATCTGCCCTTCTGTATGGTTTAAGTCTGACGTGTGTGGTTTATCGTCAATTTAAAGCATATAAAAAGGCGGGATGTTACACTCGTTCACTTCTTTTAGCAAGTCGGTGCTCCTCTTGCCCTCTTGTAGTGCCTCTACTTTCTCCTCCTCTATTAGTTATAATTTTTACATCACATTCTGTCAACACTTTTTCAAAATCTTCTTTCTCTAAGTCAAAAGAGAGGATTTCCTAGTAGTTATTGCGATTGGTGTCTGTCAGCTGTTTACGGAATTTTTTCACCCTTTGGCTTGGCCTAAATTGTATTGAATAGCCTGAAGGTGTAGCATGTACGAATCTTTGCGAACCGGGTGTAGATCATGGTCAAACTTACTCAAGAACCATCCAAGGAGCGCTGCCTCGAGCTTAGGAGGGCCCAAAGGAAGAAAGTAGGTAGGTCTCTTGTGGGGAAGCGAAGCACCGGGGGCAAGCACAACTGAAGATGGTGGGATGCAAGTTGAAGGGGGAGCAGGAACAGAAGTGACGGAGACTTCTTGACCTGTTAAGGAGCACATTGGGGGGAAACCTGTTGTTCCGAAGAAGGCGAACGGTGGTCGAACTTTGATCTCTTCGATGGCTCCTCACTTTCATCAAAAGATATTCTTTTCTTATACCCGCCTTTGTATAACCGGCTCCGATCTCTTTCGTCTTGGCGACAGGCTTCGGCCTCTAGTTCCTTCCTCCATCTATACTCCTCCTCCATTTCTCGGGGCTAATAATGGGTAGAAGGATGCTTAGACCAGTGCTGGTAGTCGGTGAATTCTTCAAAGTCAAGCCATGTCCTCTTGTCACACCTGGAACAAAGCATAAATAAAAGATTTTAGAAACAGAAAGTAGGCACGGAAAGAATGTAAGAAAGCGATTGTAATCCTAATGAGAAGTGTAGTGTATTTCAAGGAAAGGCCTAAAGCGTCGTCACGAACCGGATTGGGCGATCGTCATAGGCAAAACCGGAATAACTTCGGGCGCAGTACTGCCCAAACAGGGGGCACCTCCTCTAGTTTAAAGTCTTCCCCCATAAGCGCATCAAAATCAACATAGACGTCACTCAAATCTCCGAACTTTGCATTGAATCTTTACCCGAAGAATCCTGATGCACTCTGTTCTTTGGGGCATTGTCTTTATCACTCGCGTTTGGAGGAGGAGAGCTCGAAAGGACAAGACTCATGCACGGAGTCTCAACGCATGATTTTGAATCCCCATCATCGGAATCTGCATAGAAGTCATTACTGAAGTGGACTCATCGCTTCTACTCCCGAGTTGCCCCTCCTCTTTATCTAAGCCCATCGCAACCTTGCCTTTCCTTTGTTATAACTCTTCTTATTCCTCTTCCGAGATCGGAAGCATTCTGACCGCGCTGCTAACTCCAGTCGTAGTAACATATCTTCCTTCACGGGCCTTCTCGGCTGATTCTCCATACAAGCCCTCTCTCTCTTGAGAAGCACCTTCTTTAGAATCACGAGAAGTAGATCATATACGTACCCTGGACCAAGCTGGGAGGGGAATTCAACTTGAACAACGGATCTCCCTGGATGAAATAATCTGTATCGGAGCAAGTTCTCATCGATCAATAAGATTTTAACGAACCTTTCTTCAGCATCAATAGCCTTTAGGGTTCGAAAAACTTTGTCAAGAGACACATCCTTATTTGGCCTCGGGATAACTGCAAAAAGTATACAGCTTGTTAGAAATTTCGTAGCAACGCACCTCAAACTCAGTAAATATGAGAAGGAACATACCTCCTATCGTCCAAAGGTCTTTAAACCCCTTAGGGCATCTAGCGAAGAAATACTTCATCTTGAACTGGGACAAGTTGCTCTGTAGACGCAAAACAATTTTTTGGTTCTTCTGATCTTAAATTACGATCAAGGATGGACATTCATGCCTTCTTTTGAACGATAGAAAGTACAATAACTCATCAAAGCTTAGAACACGATTGAACATTCGCACGAAAAGAACATGCAAGCAAGTCAAGATGACATAGCCATTGGGATGAATCTGGAATGGGGCAATGCCTGAGTTTGAAAGAGTCTCGTGTAGAAAGTTGTTAAAAGGAGGCACAGCTCCATTCAGGCACATATACTGATGGCAAGTGGCATATCCCGTGGGAGGCATATGTGCAAGCTCGTTCTTCTTTGGCAGATACACGTCCTCCTCTGGTATACCATGTTGTACGTGGATATTGTGCAAAAATTTAACGGAAACCACCGAAGATGCCCTCTTTGGTGGGTTGAGTAGAACTCTAAAGTTGGGAGGTGATCAATCCAAGGCGGGACCAACTGGGACAAACTAACCATATTCTGCCTGTGAAGTGGTTGGAGAAAGAGCGACGGATAATGACTTGGCTGCCGAAAGTGCCGAACTTTCTCCACTCGACTTACTGTGCGAAGATGGGTGCTTCATTCTAAAACAACGAAACTCGCATACAAAACGGTTAGGTGATTTTATTCTAAGCTAATAACTTCCCCCTAACTATAATCCCGAAGAAATATCGATTCGTGCCCACGCAACGGACTTCAAGTGTGTACCGGGGCAAGTGCAGCGTGCTATCTATAAGGGTGAGCTCGATATCCGAAGCACAACAAAAACTCTATTACATGTAGATGGTTTGTTCATGGTGGAAATGGAAAAGAATTTCCTGCATCGTTCTAGTTCCCATTTATTTTTACTTCCTGTACATTTACCCATTATCGATCAATGATCGATAACGGATCTGTTGTCCGAAACGACGGGAAAACACTTCTCATTATAGGGACACCGAGCATATAAAAAGGAAGCAAGATAATTCCAAATCCTTCGGAATATTCGGGACCATTTAGCAATGTGTCATGCAATATCAACTATGAATCTTGGCATAAGTCAATTTTGGCTTAATGGACGAAGATAGCAAAAGCATTGGACTAAGACCCGGGTGTCGATCCGGGAGAAACTCAAGACTCAATTCACTATCTTCCTTTATTAGACTGCAATCAACTCAAACTTCTCAAGATCAACATCACAAATGTGACCACGCCAATGAATTGTTAAATGAACACTATGATAGCAGACCCACCTTGGATTAAACTCCAAAGACGGGAACGGTTGAAGACTTGGAATCATCAAGCTATGAATGGATCAGTGGCGGTTTCAACCAAAAATGGTTTTAGAAAGGGGCGACAATGCTTCGGTGGTGGTGATGCAGTGGAAATCACAACTAAGTGGAAGGGTTGGATCATTGGAAGCAAGGATCACATAAGGTTTGGATCGCACGAAGACTCGTGTCATGTAAATAAAGTGAAATGGCTCGGCTCGAATAAGTGTTTAGCTCGGCTCGAACAACAGATATAGGCTAATAGAAATGAGGCAAAAAGTTAGCTAAGTCATTGGGTTTCCTGCAATCCATCATGGCTCGCTAGTGGCCCATCTTCTCGAAGTCAAATTTTGCTAAAGTGATTAGGTCGCTAATGATCCATTGTACATGGATCGTTAAAGATCCATAAGGCTGGAGGCTAATTTTTCTCGAACTCATGCTCTTATATTTACCAATTATTTGAAATGTACATAGAAGCTATGGAGAGAAATTTGATCCGAACGACATACATTAGCTGTTGAGACCAAGGCTAGGTGATCAGCAACATGACCTGCTACGTATCCGTAAAATTATAATCCAGTTACTTGGAATTCTACAAACAGATATTAAAAGTGATAACTTTCAGAGCATGCCTTGTCTCCAACGAAGACGTACTCTAAGGGGCAAATGTTATCTGGGTTTTTAACCCATCAGGATCCAATAGAGGCTAGTACCGTCTTATGCTGTTAGAATGGCTCTAAAGTTAACTAAAAAGGCTAAAGCAGTATATTAAAGAGAAACAAGCCATATAGAAAAAGCAACGACTGAGTTTGACTAATCCAAGAGACCAGCACCTGTTCAGCCTAATCGACAGTCAAAGCACAGCCAGCTAGTAGATCGTCATCGAAACGGAGCAACGTGCAACGAGATTACACAAACAACATCAATACAAGGTCATGAGCATTTCAAACTTCAAACTCCAAAAAAAAATCCAAGTGCTTGGATAGCTAGCGATCCATACTCTATGGATCGCCAACGATCCATGCAATATAATGGTTCACGAAGAGAAATAAGGGGTTAGGAGCATAAAAAACAAAGCATAAAAAAACACTAAGTGTATGGATCGCCAACGATCCTTGTGAAGCAATGATACACTTGCGACCTACCATGGCGAGATGATGGAGATAGCAGCTAAGTCATTAGCTCACAAGCGAGCTAAATATATGGATCGCTAGCGATCCATGCTTTTTGCTCGGTTTGCGAGCTGAACTCCTATAGATCCTCCTGCATCCAGCTGCAAGCAGTTGACGAAGTGGCCTGGCCCAAAAGCTCTCTGATCTCTATAAATATCATCTTACCTGCAACATAAATGGGATCTTCCCCGGATTAGTTATTGAAGCCCTGTTGGAAACTTTCTTCACTCTCGACCTCCCTCACAACAATCTCCAAAGGGATTCACTACGATTCTCTAGTGGATTCCAACTCTAGGGATTCAATCTGGCTAAGGATAATCAAAAGCCTTGTAACCAAACGTTACTTGTAGTATCAATCAGTCTATAATAAAATTATAAAGTGGACGTAGGCTTCATTAACAGCCAAACCACTATAAAAGTGCGTTGTCTTCTTCCTATTACTATCTTTTTCTATACCTACTATCTGTGTTATCGCTCTGCCAGAATAAGGCAGGTGCTTTCATACTAAAACCAGGGTGTTGATCCTTTTTTGAGTTAACAATTATGCATTTGATACTAATTAAAATCCAAAATTTAATTAAATTTTTCTTTTAATTTTTTTTTGAAAATTTTATTTTTTTATTTTATTTTATATATCTGAAAGCAAGAATGTACATTAAAAAATTAATATGTGTACTATATAGATTTGATAGCAAACAAATATATAAATTCATGATATAATTGTAGCTTATACACAAACAATAACATAAATGAATATATTAATAAATAAATATAAATTAAATATGTCTTTAACCGTGGCCTACAGTAACACCTTGAATCAAATTCAATCCCTTCCAAAAAAGCTACAAACCTAAGAGATCACTATATTTTGAATTTAATTCAATTATATTTGATTTTGGAACGAACATGGATAGGGAAAGGGGCAAAAACTTGTGGACAAAACATGGGGTGATGGAGGCTAAAGTCTAAACTGAAAAATGAAGAGGGTGTTGAGTTTATATATAGAAAAGAATGAGAGAGAAAAGCAGAGATCTAGTTCTCATTTTTACCTCTTCTTTTAAACCAATTCAAACCCATATTTTCAAATAAAATATCGCACTCCCCTTCCCTTCATCATGGTCGGCAATACATGTAGTTCAATGGAACTACACATATTTCCAAATCTGATCAGTATTTGCACATTTTAGATCCAACTTAAATGTACACTGCTATCGTATATCGATACGTACATATATCACTTTTATATACACACTATATTAAATACCGATTCAAATAATTCAAATAGAATTTTATAATTAATATTTTACAAATATTAAGTAATTTAATTAATTTATAACAATTATTATTTAATTAAATCAAGTGGTATATGGAGTATTCAACATTGTGGTCGTAAGGCTCAAAGGTGTAAGTTTAGTCAGTGATTAATATAGAAAAATTTGAATATAGACGTTCACAAGTCACCTTAGCTAGTTGTGTGAGAGTTTGGTCGAATTTATTGCTTTTTCACAATTTTGGTAAAAATCCAATTTTACTATTTAAAGCGGCCCCATACAGCGACAATTACTTACACTAAATCTCTTTGGAAAAACTATGTCATTTTAGGACTTATGGAATTTGGTATTGGCCAAAATTCCAATGTCGCCCACATTCAACAGGTATAATCCAAATAAAATGTTCATGGTTCAATAATAACAATTATTATTAATCGAACTACTCTAGCCAAAGACATTGACTTTGCGTTGACAATAGTTGACCGTGGCACTAATCCTATATAATTAAGGAAATGAATTATCTATTAAATAGTTTTCGCTTCCAATGCTTCAACCCAGACCCAACTATAGTCGTTCGATTGACATAGTGCCTTGATTTAACTATAATCGAAGTGGAGTGTCCATATTAAAGTTCAATGGCATTCTCAAGTTGAGAGAACTATGTAATATTATCACTTTGATATTCTCCGTTTGACCTTAGTTATATTAATCAACATAATAGTAATGAGTGAATCATTGTGATAAATTTCTTAATATTGGTAAGCGTTGCGTACTTTAGTCTCAACTGATATATTAATATCTGCCACGATACATCTTGATTAGGATTATTTAAAATGATACTTTTATTTTATTGTGATAAATTTCTCGTAGTTACAATATATTGCAACAACATCACGAAACATACCATTTATGGATTTTCTGCTGATAGTCAAATTAAATAAATAAATAAATAATATTACATATAACGACAAGTACATAATAAAAAGAAAAGGACATTTTATTTTGAACAAGGTTTTATCATAGAGTTAATAATTATAGTAAATTACAGAGTTTCTCCTAGAGCATACCCCTAACTCTATAATCTCTCACTCGCACTTGGAGCCAATTATGGAATCTCAATCTAATACCTTCGATCAGTTTGATGTAAATTTATTGAGCTAATCCCTTTGTGAATGGATATGTTGTGTTCTCATTTGTATCTACTCTTTTAATCGCAGCTTCTTTCATCTCGACAAATTCTCTAATTAGGTGGAACTTTCAAAAAATGCGTTTTGATCTTGCATGCTATAGGCTCCTTTTATATCTGCATCACCGCATTGTTGTCATAAAATAATGTCATTAGATTCTCCATATCATGGACCATCGCTAGTTCACTCATAAATTTATGCGTCCAGATTGCTTCTTTGGCTGCTTCGTCGAGGGCAATGTACTCGGCCTCCATCGTGGAATCAACTATCATTTCCTACTTTGAACTTTTCTAACTAATGGTCCAACTGTTTAAATTGAAGACGTAACCTGACATTGACTTACTATCGTCGATATTACTTTAAAAGATAGAGTAGGTATGTCCCTCGTAAGGGGGTCTCCATTCTCATATATAAAGAATAAGTCCTTAGTATTTCTTAAAACTTAAGTATACATTTTATGGCAGTCCTAATGTATAGGCCACATCTAGTCTAGTACATAGCATAGCGTACATTATGGAATAAACTATCGATGCATACGATATCCTTTTATACATTCTTTCTCCTCATCGGTTTAAGGAGCGTCCTTCTTAGAAAGGAGATTCCAGGTTTCGTCGAAAAAATTTTGAGGTTTGGAATTCTCCATACTTAACCTTTTCAGTATGGTATCTGTGTATAGGGATTGGGACAATCCAATGGCCTCTTTGATCTATCTTTATAAATCTTTATGCCTAGTATATTGGTTGCTTCACCCAAATCCTTCACAGAGAAATCCACATTCATACAAATATAAACAAACTAGAGGCCATTTCTAAGGGATTTAAAGGAAAAAGCTAGGAAACCAAGTTAAAGCTAAGGGGAATTAAATCAATAACTCAAATCTCAGTTGTTTTCATCAATTATGGTGAATAACAGTATCCATCTCATTTTTATGTATTAATTTTTGGATTTTCGGTTGATTTTGAACTAGTTGATGATAATGTGTCATAATATGTTTGACTTTACCATTGTTTGATTTAATGATGATTTATTGGAATTGTTATGATAGGTTTTAAAGGAAAAACCTTGGCAAATGACCTCTAAACGACTTGATTTTTGGATATGTTATGTAAAACATAATTTTGGAGATGGATTTTTAATATCATAATTTTCCGGGTTAATGAGAATATTTATGAATTTTCTAAGGAGAAAGTGGCATTTATTTAGGGTTTTAATTATTAAAAATAATAAAATAATAATTTTAGCCCCTAAATTTTTATTGGGCGAATAAAATGTTCTTTTTGATTTTTGGTGAATTTTGGAAAATTTTCCCAAGTTTTTTTCAATTATTATGAACATATTAGGATTAAAAAGCTTAATGATTATATTAAAATAGTAATAAATAATGAAGGGTTTGCAAATAATTTGAGAGAGAAAAAATTTGAACTATTATAGTTTTACTGAAAAGAAAATGGTAAATAAAGTTGCTAACCAATAGAAATTTGATTCAAAAAAATAGGAATTGGTGAAAAGTAATATCTTTAAAAAGAAATAAATCAGTTTTCTAGTTAATTACAAAAACGCCACCAGGTTAGATGATGTTGACTCGATATCAACGCCATCAGGTTAGATGATATCGACTCGCCATCAAGGCTCAATGACGTCGACTCAAAATAATGCTCGATGACGTTGACTCTAAATCAACGCCATCAAGTTAGATGACGTCGACTCACCATCAAGGCTCGATGTCACCGATTTGACATCAACGCCATCGGTTTAGTGACGTCAACTCGACATCAAGCCTCGATGCTAGACATCAACACCGTCAGGTCTGATGACGTCGACTCGACATTGATGCATCAAGTGCAATAACGTCGACTCAACATCAACACCATCAGGTGTGATGACATCGACTCGACATTAACACCTTCAAGCTCGATGACGTCGACTCAATATTAATTCCATCAAGCTCATTATCGATGATTACATCATCAAACTCATCATCAATGATGACAATTGTCAATGTCATCAAGGTCAATAAGAGTCGTTTTTGCCTTTTGCTGTTAATCTTCAATTTTGGTCAGTAGTTTTCAAAACTTAAAACAGACATAACTTTCCAATCGTAAGTTCATTTTTCTATTATAATCACTCTACGGGAAGGGAACATCATTCGCAGGTAATAAAATTGTTTTGAGACCCTAATTCTACTCTAAAAAACGTTATAGCTAAAACAAAGTTTTTATGGTCAAAACGGTCATATAGAAATTTGGGAAAAGTCACAGTGTTTAAAATATCTCAATGAGACATATTCCTAAAACTGTAGATTCATACGACCTCATGTGAATTTTATGTTATTTTACTACGTATGCGACTAACGATTAGACATATTTTACTAAATGATGTTATACATTCTTATTGTTAATTAATCGGTCAAATTTACATGCTTTATCATTGCCATACTCATATTTCATGATCCAATATTACATCTTGGGATTTGAGGGCAGAATTGCCAGTTAGGTTGTCCCAGTAATGAGTATAAAGGGATTAAACTCTAGAGTGAGTAGAACTGCATTCAGGAGATCAGATTGATCAATTGTGATAGGATGCCCTGAACTGATTCAAAGATATGACTCATGAATTTTAAAACCAAATAAGATTGTAGGTAGGTGTAGGGTCGCGCCCTATGCTTTATCCATTAGCCCATGGTTTCCAGTGCATAGGGCTTGTCAATAGTGAGATGAAAAGATGTTACGCACAGAAAGGAACTCATAGCTCAATATGCTCACCAGATTATTTAAGTTGTTTTACTCCTAACTGTATTTGGAGATTTGTTGAGAACTGGTTGTATTTTGACCCGAGTCAGCCCGGTAGGTTATTGGTTGGCCTGCAAAAACATTAGGTTCAAAGTGACCCTAAGAAAACTATGATTGAAATGGACAATCAATTGTTGAGAAAGGTAAAATTTGGGTGCAGATAACCCTAGGATAACAGACTAGTCAAACATACCCAGGTTGCACGCATGCATATGATCATCTTATATTTTGTTATAACCATTGTGGTTGCTGGTGCATGATTTTGATTGACACATTTTGGTATGGTACTAGCGAGGGGAAACCCCATTCCGCTCAGCGGTGTGATCTCACTAGATATCTGATTAACTTAACATGGTATATTATTATTCACACCAGACTTTTTATCTGACCCAAAGTTTTTATTTTCCCCTATTAAACTCTTGGGTGCTCAAAATTAATTTAAGTAGATCAGAGTAAGGGTTTTTCAAATTTTCTATTTGACGAATAAGCTTTTAGAGATGTGTAGGACGAAAGCTATCTATTAGGAATTTCTATTTTTTGTTTTCTGCTGCGTTATTTGGATGTAAAGGCAAAGTTGTTTAATTGTCTTATATATATTTGACTCTGATCAACCAAAGGAGCATCTTCATATGTCGTTCTTGGAGTATTTTGAAATAATTGTAATATCTTTAAACATGGGTTTGCATATGGGATTATGTAATGAATTTGAAATGTTTTCTATGAAAATGAAATGTGTAGCTTGAATTTTAATTGTGTTCAAAAAAATTCATATTCATATGCCTCTGTGTTATCAATGTCACTAACATTACCGCATTTGGTCATCGGGAATTAATAATTATAGATGACTGCAGCATCCATAGCGATTAGTTTCAGACCTCCAAATGGGGGATGTTACAAGTTACTATCAGAGCATATGTTTATGTAAACTTAAAAGAAATTTAAAATCTAAAATATTCTGAAAACATAATCAAATAAACCAAAGATTGGGGTTTAGGGATAACGCTATAATAACTTACTTGTATTTTGCTACCTATAGGTATGTATTCTCATCTCTCTCTCTCAGACCGTTCTTCTGTATCTTACAAAGATCCATATGAAGATTCGAAGGAAGTAAGATATGGAAACAGGAAATGGAGGTTTGAATCTAGGTAGAGGAAGCACCACAACAAATGGAAATGCTCGACCCAATACTAGAAGGAATCAGAATCGACAGACTAATGCTAATGTTGGAGCTGGAACCCAACCAGTAGATGCGGGGACTATGTATCATTTTTTTGTAAACATGATGCAAATGGGAGAAGCAATTGGTTTGGCTGGAGGGAATTTCGCTAATGCGGGACGAGCTAATCCCCTAGGGCCGGTTGGCAATAACTATGTCAAGCTGAACCGTGATTATACTGGTTTTGGAAGAAAGCCATTTTTAGGAACGGAGGATGTTATTGAAGTGGAAAACTGGTTATTGCATTGTGAGAGAATTTTTGCAAATCTAGGCTTGAATAATGAAAATAAGAGTAGATTGGCTTCGAGCCAGTTGCGAAGAGCCGCATTGTATTAGTGAAATGGGGTAACCATGGTTGTGCTAGAAGAGGAATGGACTTGGGCTAAGTTTAGGAGAAGGTTTGAGGAGAGGTTCTTATCTAAAGTAGCTAAGTCAACTTTACTTAGGAAGTTTATGAAGCTGGAACAAGGAGAAATGATGGTGTTGGAATATGCCACTAAGTTTGATGTATTATCTAGGTACCGGTATGCCACTATAGACACTGTGGTTAAGAGGAGTGAGAATTTCATCCGGGGTATGAAGCCGGAGATCGCTAGGGCAATAATGTCATACCTTTGGGATCCGAGTGAGGTAGTGGTCGAAATGGAGATAAGGAATAAGGAGATGCTTTTGACTTTTGGAAAGGAGAAATTAGTGGAGACCCAAAGTTCATAGAGTAAGAAGAGAAAGTTCTTCAAAAAGAAGGGAGTTCAAAAGTGTGGAGATGCTAAGAAAAAGAAGGCAGATGTCGTTTGCGATAACTACAATAAGAAAGGGTACTTTGCAAATGAGTGTCGCTCTGGTAATGGAAAGAAGGCTACAAGGAAAAAAGAACATGAAGGGCTATAACTACAATCAAATGGAGCATTATAAGAATGGATGTCCAGTACCGACCAAGGCTGAAAAAGAAAAGGTTTTTGCTTTGGAATCGGCAGCTTCTAGACTGACCGCGAAAGAGAAAAGAAAGCCTATGATGGGAGGTACGCTTTTTATTTATGGTATTTCTGTTGATGTAATATTTGATACTGGTACAACATATTTGAAACACACCACACCCCTTAATATACCCAAAAGGACACATTAAAAGACGTGGTATGTTGTAGGTATAACTGAAACTAACAGAGAGTTAAGATTCACAAGACAAATATAGATAAAAATAGCGAAAACTTAAAGTAATAACTTAACTAAAACAAAGCTTCATAATTGCTTCAAAAATAAGTCAAATACCAAATACAACATACATGTCTAAAAATCCAATATGTCTCATGAAATAAAAACTCATAGTCTCAAAATCAGAGTACATAATATCCTACAAAATAAGCCAATACATAGAAAGAACAAAAGCTAAAATAAAAGAAATATATAAAAGAAATCTCCTCCAAGAGAACTCCAAGCTGCAGCAATCTACTGACTTCTCCCTTGACTGCCTAAGGTGAGGGAAGGGGAAAATAGAGGAGTGGGTCAGACTAAAAGTCTGGTGAATGATAGTAATTACTAGAGTCTTTAAGCAAGATAAAGTAATAGACTCTACAATAGTTCTAGCATAAATAAGTATAACAAAGGAAATAGAAAAGAGATAAATTGGAAATAAGTACGATTAAATGTTTCTCAATTTGTAAGATAGGTTAACTTTGATTGCTTGCACTTGTCTTTGATTTCTGCTTTAATTAGGCTGAATTTCATCCTGTAATTAGGATGTGACCCTAATTCTATCCTTTTGATCGGCCTGCTACTCCATAGACCTTACTACGGACCAGCCGCTATATAACTCCCAACATAATGGTCAATGGTATCTACGAAAGATGCACAGAGCAACTACTATGGATCCGGACGACATATACAGCTCCCTACACAGAAGAAAATGATGTCTAGGAAAGACACTCATACTAAGCACTTGGAACTCATAGCTGTTACTGAGCACCCGAATGGAAGTCGCACGCATAACTACCACCATGCCCAGGCTACCTTTTGCTCCACCTATTAGGTCTTCTTATTACCTCAACATCCAGAATAAGCGTTCCCATCATCCCACTTCAGGCTAACGTGAGATCACCATGTGTCCATAGAATCTATAGGAGAAATGATGTTGGTACTGGCCCTTCATCCAAACAATATCTAGTTGTGCCCTTATCCAAATCCCCCGTGATTTGGACTTCTATTTGACTAATTACTACCATTCTTAGCATAAGCGTGCCCTAGAGAATGCTGTTTGGTATAGGTCATACTTTTATCTTTGCTTCTGAACTTAGATAAATTATTTTAAATAAGCCTTTACAGTTTATCCCTACTATCGTTGCATATTAATTTATCCTAAGTCTTAAAATAAGCCTCATTCTATTCCATTTCTTATTATAACCTACGTTATAATCATGCTTATTACTTAATCCAAGGTCTAAGTGTGAGAATAAGCTTCTTTCATCTTTTACTCTATTTAGTTATGCTACTAAGTAATAACTATGCCAATTATCTTTAATTAGTCCAATTCTAATTATAATTAGGCATAATTTCAGTCCAATTCCATTATTTATTACAGTCTAATACCATTATTTATTGTAGTCTTTATAATTTACATTTTATTTTCTTCATTTAATATTCTTACTTATAAAATCCATATTTGCTTTAATTTATTCTAATCCATATGTGAAGAAAAAGGGGGATGAAGAGAATAGACACTTGCATAAAATCCAAAACGTCGAAAAAGATGTAAATAACACTAAATAAACTTAAATACTTTAAATAAACTGCAAATCAATAAAAAGCTATGCTTAATAGAAATAAACCAAAATTACTGAAAAGAATAGCTAAAAGAAAATAGACTGAAAATAATTCTAAAAACTGTAAATAAATTGCTAAAAATGCTATTCCAAAAATCGTAGTAAAACTACAACTATTGAAAATCCTATTATTTTAAATTACTTAAAGAAATCTTAAAATGATTATAATCACTCATCTCCAGTCCTAAGCTTTTCCTGTGGTCTTCCTGGATCCACTTGGAGTTATAAAATAATTTAATTTATAACGATTTTCTCCTTTGGAAAAATTATTCCATTTAGGGTCCTTCCTAGGAAGTTAAACCCAATTGGAGACAACATAGAATGAGAAAAAGTGTTAGGTCTAGGGGGTCTATTTATAGGTGTAGAAGTGGATCTTGGACCATTGGATTTGGAGATTGAATAGGATGCAACTACGTCACAGGCTGAATGTGGGTCATCGGATGCAGAAACGGAGGAACCAGATCGGTTTAACTGATGAAAAAGATGTGTTTACTCGTCATCCAATCGTTCGAATGAACGAACATTTGTTCACTTGCCAATAGGCAAGGCGAGTCGATCAGGCAGTCAACCGCCCCCTTGCCCAGGACGACCGGTCAGTCGACCTTTATATATATATATATATTCTTTTTCTGCTTATTTTGATTGTTTTATAACTTGGTCATATTAGCTCGGCTTCTGACGTTCTATATATGAAAATTGACTAGAAAATTACTACGGACACAATATTGCAACTTTTGTAGCTTGATTTTGATAATTTCACAAAGTTATTTAATTATTTAATTAATTATTCCGGATTAAATTTCGGGTTGTTACAACATTATTTTATCTCACAATTTTTGGCAGATAAGTTAAAACTAAAACCATCATAATTTATTACTTTCTTAAGGGTTGTGAATCCGAAAAGAGGTTATGCAACTCTTAGGATGAGAGTGATCATTTAGAATTTGAGCTTTTAGGTCATGTATTTAACTGCAATTTGTATGTGTTTGACTTTGTGGGCTTTAGGATTATTCTGAGCATGGATTGGTTAAGCAGATATGATGTTAGGATATTTTTTTAGGACAGGAAGATATCGCTAAGACACCCTAATAGCCGTGATTGAATTATATTCTTCGTAGAAAAATCGAGTTTAGATATTTTTGCTTTGTTGGGTGTGATGGAAGTGAAGGATGAAGTGAATCGGGTTTTTATTGCAAGAAAGTATGCAAATGTTCTCGAGCCAATTACAGGACTACCACCAAAATAAGATATTGAGTTTCGAATAGATCTTGTACCTAAAGCTGAACCATGAGTAGACTGCCAGGCAGAATGACACCCACTGAGATGAAAGAGTTAAGGGTACAGCTGGTGGACTAAGAAGGAAAGAGTTTCATTGGACCAAGCATTTTGCTTTAGGGGGACGATGGGTCATTGAGATTATGTATTGACTATCGTAAGTTGAATGAGAAGATGATAAAGAACAAATGTCCTTTACCTAAAATAGATGATTCGTTTGATTAGTTGAGTGAAGCCAAAGTATTTTTCAAATTGGATTTAGCAACGTGGTTCCATCAATTGAGAGTGGAAGAGGAAAGCGTTCCATTAATGGCATTTCGAACAAGGTATGGTTCGTATAAATGGTTAGTCATGCCCTTTGGATTAATTAATGTGCATGCCTACTTTGTGGATTTAATGAATCTCATCTTCCGAGAGCATTTGGACACATTCGTATTAGTATTTGTAGATGGTATTCTAATATATTCTAAGAACGAAAGAGATCATGAGATTCATCTTAGAATAGTGCTAAAGACGTTAAGACAACATCAACCAAAAGTGAAGTTTTCAAAATGCCATTTTTGGAAGAAAGAAATGAAGTTTCTTGGTAATGTAGTTTTAGAAAATGGGTTATCCATAGATCTAACTATGATTGAATTTGTTAATAACTGGAAAAGGCTTGAAACTGTGGCCGAGATAAGAAGTTTTTAGGGTTAACTAGCTATTATTGGAGATTCACCAAAGATTTCTCTCGTATAGCCGCACCTATGACTAAATTGATAAGGAAGGGTGTAATGTATGTATAGACCGATAAATGTGAAGAAGCATTCTTAAAGCTAAAACATTTATTAACAAATGCGCCCATATTAGTTGTTCTAGATGGAAGTCAAAATTTGGTAGTGTATACGGATGCATGTGGGGAGGGTTAGGAGCAGTGTTAGCGCAAAGAGGTAAAGTGATTGCCTATGTTTGTCGATAGCTTTGACTACATAAAGTTAGATATCGAACTCATGATTTAGAGTTGGAACTTGTAATCTTTACTTTAAAAGTGTGGAGACGCTAACTTTTGGGAGAACGATTTGAGTTATTTACAGATCATAAGTCGTTGAAGTATTTATTCTCTCAAAAGAAGTTGAATATGTGACAGCAAAGATAGCTAGAGTTTTTGGCAGCTTATGATTTGAGTTTGAGTATACGCCAAGGAAAGGAAGCAAAGTTGCAAATGCACTTAGTAGAAAATAAAAGGGCATGGTGTTAGCTATGCTAGCAGAATGGAAAGATTAGAAGCATTGACCACTTGTAGTGTACAGTTAAGATCAACTGCTAGTTCTAGTCAAAATACCATCATACGGTCATGTTTAGAAGTCCGACCATTGTTGATCAAAAGGATCGCTTCTAAGTAGAGGGACGAACCATTGCTAGTCAAAAATATTAGAAGGGTTAAGAGTGGAAGTAAGATTGATGATTTAAAGGATTTTAGTCCTGACCATAATGGATGTGTAACAACCCTGTATTTTGTAATTATTTTAATTGTATATTTTAATTATTTTAATTTAAATTTTTATAAAAAAACTTATTTTTCTTATTGAAATGATTAAATTTTATTATTTAAATATAAATCTTGATTATTATATGAATTATAATTCCAAAACTTGTGTAAGTTGAATATTTCCAGAAAAAGTGAATTTTTGGTCAATATAGTCAAACTTTGACTTTTAACTTAAAATTTAAAAGTTTGAAATTTTAAATTTTATCTTTTATTATGAAAATAGATTTAACTGCTTTTTGTTTCGTGGATAACGGAGTTAAACTGCAAAAGATATGTACATTTCAATTTTGAGTATAAATTGTTTATTTTGCAATTTTGTTATTTTAAATTGTATAAATTTTACTTTTTTCTCTGTCATATTTTATTTTAATATGTTTTAATATGTTATATTATGTATATTTTGACTTTTAAATATTTTTAAAATGATAATAGAATTTTTCTAAAATTTACTATGATGATTTCCTATTTTTAAAAGGCTGTTTTCCTTTTTCTGCTATTTTCTTCATCTAAATTATATTTAAATTAAAATTTATTTATTTACTTTTGTGATTTCCTTTTTATTTTGTGTTCTTATCTTTATTTATAAATACTTTTAAGTACATAAAAATTTTCCCAAGTTCAGTGCACTTATTTTTCATATTTTCAAGACTAGTTGCAAATTTTGCTGTTTTATTTAATTAAACTATATATAATTAATAATTTATTTATTTATTTTTGTTTATTTACTAAATTTTCATATTTTATCTGATTTTATATATATATATTTCAGTTATATAAGGTTTAAAAAGAAAATAATGGAAATTTGAAGAGTTTGTGTCTCTTTAGTTGCTCAAGGCTTTTCGTTTTCCCGCCTCTTTGTTTTCCAACCTTTTCATTTCTAGCCTTAGCCGACCATATCTTTTTGCTATTGCCGTGATCCCTCTCATATTCACGTGAAAAATATTTCTCAACTCCTCCTAAAACTCACGGCTTGATAAGAGAGAGAAAAAATTGCAAATGGCTTCCTTTATCTCTTCTCTTCTTCACAATTTCAATGATTTTGCTTCCTCCTTTGCAAAGCTTTGCTTGGCCCCACTCTCCACCATCATCACCGACCATCACCTCCTCCATCTCCAGCTGCAACATCAGCCTCTCCTCTGTCCATGTTATGCCGTGGCATCCCAAAGATGAAAACAACACAAAAACTCCCTGAAACTATGCTAGCCTAGCCACAAAACATCACCTACCTCTTTCTATACACTTTGGCCACCCCTAGAACCACCACCACCAGCCACTACCTGACCTTTGGCCACTGCTACACCATCTCCAGATCTGACCTGAAGCAAGGCCGTGAGCCCTAGGCCAAAACCCCACCATCCAAACTTGTAGAACCATGAACAAACCATCCATTCACCAAATCCTTTCATGTTGTTTGCCTTATCACCTCACAACCACCACATATGGCCTTGGCCGCCTCCTATTTCTCCACCACCACCATGATACCACCTCTGACCTTCCATCTCTCCACTGTCCAGACCTGTACTTGCCTTTGGCCGAGCCCCACTTGCTTTTGGTCGAGCCAAAAATGCACCCAAAGCCTACCTATTGTTGCCTTGACTTAGTATGCTTCATGTTGTAACTCCTCCATCTTCATCCACTTGTTGCCATGAGTTTTGATGCTAAACCCAAGTCATGTTGACACCTAGGCCGAGCCTAGTGTGATGAGAACAAGCCCAATTGATCATGTGACAAGCCATGTTGTCGTGGTCAGGCACTTTCGTGTTAAAGCTGGGTAATGTTCTTTGTTGATTTAAAGTTTCCATTTCGTTTAAATTCATATTTGTATTGTATGCATATGTTTATATGGTCTTGTTTATTTGTTGTATACAAGATCATTATCAAGGCTTTCCATTTCATTCAATTCAAATCGGGTTTGTCGTGCTTTTGGAATCGCTCTTGTGTTTGTTGTTTTGGTCTCTAGCTTCGAAAAGGTGAGTCTTTCTCACTCTGACATTTATACTTATGAAATAGTGAATTGATGTCAAGTGTTTAGTAATATAAAATGTTATGCAAGTTAATGTTGATCATATGATATGCTATACCATGTTATTACCATGTTAAAACTGTTAATTATCACCTGACATCTGATATATGACATTATATTGTGACATTGACATTGTTTATATTGTTTATGCATATATTCACACTGCAAGTTCCCTGTTAGAATAGAATCACTATGGGTTGAAATGATACATACCCGAACGGACTTTAGAATATGGAAAAATTGCTATGGGCTGAAATGATAGGCCTGAGCGATTTTTATTGTATTTTATCTGACTTGGGATTGCGGGTTTGAAATGATAAAACCCGGTTTTCTTTGTAAATTACGGATTGAAATGATATATATCTGTATCACTTGACCTAGGTTAGAAAATTATATACAGACCCCGTGGTATATTTTTAAACGATTTTTTTTTATTATTTTTTTATGTATTTTCAAAAGTATGAAATTTTGATTTAAAAATATATATATTATGGTTTTAAGAAAGTTAAATATTAAATCTTGAAATTGTGAATTTAAGTGAATTCAAGTATGTAAATTTGGAGTAAATGTGATGTTTTACTTTAAATTTTATTTTAAAATGTAAATAAATAATGGAAATTAAATTTAAATTTTTGAAATGATATTTGAAGTAAAATGTTAAGTTTAATAAATTTATAAATAAATAAACAGTGAATTTTGACTTAATAAATGAATGGAGTTTGTAAAATTGAATATTTGATCTTGAAATTTTATTGGGTTAAATCATATGTTAAAATGATTTTTAATGTAAAATTTTGAAGTCTAGAAATATGATTTTTAATTTGTAATAATAAAAATTTGGAGTTTTATTATTATTTTTGAAAAGCTAAAATGAAACCTGGAATTTTATAGCATTTTCAAAATGTTGTAGTCTTTTGATAGCATTTTTAAATGATATTGTTTTGAATCTAACAATGTTTGAAATAACTAAATATCTATTACGACATTTTATAAATGTCGTTATTCTTGAACTAAACCATTTTGGAAACTATAAGCTACGATAGCACCTTATAAATGCTGTCGTTGCTATAATTTGACAATGTTTTGAAATGTTATAGATTTTTACACTGTTTGGGCTATATTTTAAAGTGTTAAATAATTTAACTTTTGAAATGGATTATTTGTGAAACTTTAGAAGTTTTGAATATTTAAATTTTAATTTTTAAGGAATTTAAACTGAATTTGAATTTAAATAAAGTTTACTTGGTTATGTGTTAAACGGAATGAGATGTAATGAGATAAATGAATCTTTGAATGGAATTTTGAAATGTATTTTGTAATGATGTTTGAAATAATAAATGAATGAAATATTTGATTTTTAAATGATATTTAAGTTTGAATATTTGGATTGAATTCAAATAATGATTTGATTACGAAGTTTTGAAAGGATGTAATATTTTAATGATTGGAAATGATTTGATCTTTATTTTAGTAAAGAATGTGAATGTGGAATGATATTTGATTTTGATTTATTTGATAAAGGAATATTGAAGTTTATATTTGTATGAAAAGATATTTGGTATAATTGTAATGTAAGTTTATTTAAATAATATTGGATTTATGAAATGAATATTTCAAAACTACATAATAATGAAATTAGATTTGAGATATGAATATACGGAATTATAAAGTTTAGTTTTGAAATGTGGGATATTAAAGTTTGGAAATATATTAAATTGGATTTTTTCATCTTGTAGATCAAATCTATATTTGAAATTTGTAAGATTTGAAATGTTTTGTTAGAAAACTAAACTGAATTGAAACTGATGGTTTGAATTGAATTAAATTTGAAAATTTGAAATTTTGGTTTCATTGAATAAATTTGTAAAGTGTAATAAATTAAAAGATTGATTTCAAATGAATGATTTCGGAATGTTATGATTTTCAAAGTGTAATGATTTCAAGTATTTTGGTTTCGGAAAAGTTATACTTTGAAAGTATTATGAACTCTTTTTAAAGGTGAATATATGTTTGAAATGGAAATGATAAACTATTTGATTTGAATATAGTTTTGAAATAAAAATGGTTTTGGTTTCGAGGCGTAAACTATTTTGAAAGGAATATAGTTTTGAAATGAAATGAGTTGATCCTTTTGAAATATAAACTATTTTGAAATGACCACGGCGTTATAACGACGTTTGGTTGTTAAAGAGACCGGGATCGAAAGTTGTCATACTCTCTGCCAACTCCGAAAACCGCTTTAACAACCGTATACGCGGTGGAGATTCCAGAATGAAGTAGGATGGTGGCGACGTTCTTGAGGTATATTACGTGGACCCAACTCCCGTGAGTTGGCATAAGGTGGCTAAAACAGGAGCGATCTCGGGCCAAAGGAGGTAGCACCTCTGGTCGGACACATTCCTTCGATACTATACTCTTACTGGTGATTGATTAGATGGCCATCCTCCGATTTTGATTGGGAGTGTGTTCTGAGGTGGGCGTATGTGGCTGCTGCGTTACCACCAGCCCGTGTGCGTAATTGGTATATCTACCCTGGCATTGCCTTGTGTGCCGTGTCACCTACCATACTTAGCCTTTACAACGAGTTTGTTTTTCTCCCGTAGCCCGTGTGGTATCCTCTGACAGTCACCCAGAGTGGAGATGGCATGATATTGGATGGACTACTGGGACTATTATGTGTGAAGGGTGATATGGGTAGCCCGGAATGCCATTTAAAAGTATGTTTATTTTACTGTAGACATTATTATAGTAGCGCAATATTACTACATAGTAAATAGTTTAACGGATCCTTAAAGGATGGGAGATGCCAAGCATCCTTTAAGTTACTGATGCATTTTTGTTACTGTTCACTTGAGTTTATTTACAGTTCATAAGTATTTATGTCCTGACTCGAGTGTTTTGTATTTTGCTTTACGCTCGAGTCAGATTGAGTGAGTTAGCATTCAAGATTCACCTTCGGAGTTGGAGCTTTCCTTGAAGATCCAGCCATCTATTTTGCTTTCTGTATCCAGTGATTTCAGTGATGTATTCTGATTTGTACCTGATGTATCTGGTTACTTTTTGTTGTATCATGTTTAACTCTCATGTATCTTATTTTTATATAGTAGCTTCATGAACTACTATTTCTTTTAAATTCCGCTGCATTATTAAATACTCTGTGTCTGTGATCTGTGATTATGTATTTACTGTATATTCTGAGATTTGCCAAATTTTATTTACAACGCGGTATTTTGAGCAATTCAAGTCCGACATGTGCGGATGCGAATGGTTGAAAATATCGAGTTGTTACAGTTGGTATCAGAGCTTTGGTAGCTCTAGGCAAAACTCAGTATATAGGGTAAATGTATTTACAGAATCACTTTCATTCGAGTTTAAACCTCTTCCTTTTTGGCTCGATTCCTTTGAATTTTGGAACATTCCCTGTGGTTCCAAAATCCAATCGTGCTCTTCACTATTTATCTTCTTTTGTTTCTGGAGTATCCCATAATTCCACTTCAAAAGATCTTCATAATGAGTCGGCGGTCTCGCCAACCTCAAATTTATTTGTAAAGGGGGAAACTCCTTTACAACAGCATCGATTCACCAGAGATTCTATATCCTCGGTTTAGATGCTAGTACCCCTTATAATCCCGAACTCTATCTCTTGAGACCGAATGTTGATTTACCCAAGAAATCCACATCGATCTTATTTTTTAAGTCACGGTTGACCCGGTTAAGGTTTCCCGCGATTTATATAAGCTTATCCATCTTTCTATTCTGTTATTTAATTATCTCATCTTTGTTTCCAACTTTTCTTCAAATCATTCTTGAAGTGTATTTGTAAACTAATATTTAAAATGTTTTATATATTGTGTTGTTTGAGTTGTTGATGTTGATTTGGGTTTCTAATCGATTCGTCTGATCAACGCTATCGATAAGATTTCCAAAACACTTGAACAGAGCAAACTGACACAATATGTTTCTAAAATTTAGTAATGAAATAAATTTTGTGAAATAAATTTTGTAACTATATTATAAATCTTTTTCTAGATTTTATTGAATTGATTGTTAAGAAATAATAATTGATTTTATGTATCATTATCTCTTGTTTCATATATAAATAATTGAACTACAAACATGGTTATAAATTTATTTGGAAATTTAAAATGAATTTAAACAAGAATTTGAGAATTTAATTTCTGATGGATTCAAACCTTGTATTTAAAGTTTTAAAGGATATATTATTTAAAGTATTTTCGAATAGAAATTTGTTTCCAAAGAATTTTAAATTTAAATTTAGTGCTCTTCTCTTTGTCGCTGGAAAATAATTTTGGTGATGACTGCAGCATCATCGACATTCATTTTCGAGTTTCGAAGTGAAGAGACCATTCTGTAGTCTTGCTACAGTTTTGTTTTG
This sequence comes from Allium cepa, assembly GCA_030765085.1. NCBI lineage: Eukaryota > Viridiplantae > Streptophyta > Magnoliopsida > Asparagales > Amaryllidaceae > Allium > Allium cepa. The sequence continues at coordinate 837,589,747 of CM060941.1, forward strand.
GGAAAATATAATTGATTTTAATTTCTAAAATAAGAATGGATTTATAACATATGTTGACATATGATTTAAATTTGAATGGACATACATATATATATATATAGTATATGTGCATTTATTTATCCCTAAATAGGTTGGAATTTATCGGAAATTTAATTCCTAAATTGTATCTTGAAAGATAATTTTAATTGTAATTTCAAGATTTGGATAAATATCCAAGCTTGAAATGATTAAATTAGAAAGTTTTATTTGTATAATACATAATTCATTACAATATAACTTACCTTAAATTTTAGAAGTTGAACATGTAATTGGATAATATATAATATGAAAGATTTTATAAATAAAATTTGAGTGGTTATAACAAATGTTATACACTTAAATTTTTGTTATAAAAATATTAACAGTGGTAGATAAATAAAAAGGACAATGGAATAATTTACAATATAAAATGATGTTAATGGAACTAAGAATAAAATTAAAGCAGTTATAATGAGTGTAAATATATTTAACATAGGTGATATAATATATTGAGAGGAATAAATTTAATTATAATTAGTAATGAAGAAGAATTAAATTTTATTTGGTACATTTTGAGTATAATAAAAGATTTTTCAAATACATGATTTTAGGGATTTGTTAATTTAAGATAATTGGATGATAAGATAATGAAATTAGAGATGCTTAAGATTTATTTGACGTATGTAAAATTAATTTTCAGTTTAAGTTGAAATTTTATGGTTTCAAATTTATTATTTTATTTCGTTTTTCAAACTATCTTTTAGTTATCCTTATTTTCCTTATCTTTCTATAGAATGGGGAGGCTATTGCTTATACCAGTCTGTTTAGAAATCTTTCTATAATCTTTGAAAATCTTTGGTACTCATCTGGATCTGAACACTGCTTACCATCCATAGACTATCAGTCAAACGGGAAGGGTGAATCAGATTTTAGAGGATCTTTTTGTGCTTGTATTTTTTATTCTGGAGGATCTTGGAAGATCATCTCCACCTTGTTAAACTTACCTATAACAATAGTTATCAGGTATGATTCGAATATGCTTGTCATCTTATCTAAATCTTGTCTCATTCTATTTTTTTTCTGTGCTTTTCCGTACCTCGTTCCTTTTCGGGGACGAAAAGTTTTGAGTGGGGGAGAGTGTAACAACCCTGTATTTTATAATTATTTTAATTGTATATTTTAATTATTTTAATTTAAATTTTGATAAAAAAAACTTATTTTTCTTATTGAAATGATTAAATTTTATTATTTAAATATAAATCTTGATTTTTATATGAATTATAATTCCAAAACTTGTGTAAGTTGAATATTTCCAGAAAAAGTGAATTTTTGGTCAATATAGTCAAACTTTGACTTTTAACTTAAAATTTAAAAGTTTGAAATTTTAAATTTTATCTTTTATTATGAAAATAGATTTAATAACTTGAACACTGCTTTTTGTTTCCTGGAAAACGGAGTTAAACTGCAAAAGATATGTACATTTCAATTTTGAGTATAAATTGTTTATTTTGCAATTTTGTTATTTTAAATTGTATAAATTTTATTTTTTTCTTTGTCATATTTTATTTTAATATATTTTAATATTTTATATTATGTATATTTTTACTTTTAAATATTTTTAAAATGATAATAGAATTTTTCTAAAATTTACTATGATGATTTCCTATTTTTAAAAGGCTGTTTTCCTTTTTCTGCTATTTTCTTCATCTAAACTATATTTAAATTAAAATTTATTTATTTACTTTTAGGATTTCCTTTTTATTTTGTGTTCTTATCTTTATTTATAAATACTTTTAAGTACATAAAAATTTTCCCAAGTTCATTGCACTTATTTTTCATATTTTCAAGACTAGTTGCAAATTTTGCTGTTTTATTTAATTAAACTATATATAATTAATAATTTATTTATTTATTTTTGTTTATTTAATAAATTTTCATATTTTATCTGATTTTATATATATATTTCAGTTATATAAGGTTTAAAAAGAAAATAATGGAAATTTGAAGAGTTTGTGTCTCTTTAGTTGCTCAAGGCTCTTCGTTTTCCCGCCTCTTTGTTTTCCAACCTTTTCATTTCTAGCTTTAGCCGACCATATCTTTTTGCTATTGCCGTGACTCCCTCTCATATTCACGTGAAAAATATTTCTCAACTCCTCCTAAAAACTCACGGCTTGATAAGAGAGAAAAAAATTGCAAATGGCTTCCTTTATCTCTTCTCTTCTTCACAATTTCAATGATTTTGCTTCCTCCTTTGCAAAGCTTTGCTTGGCCCCACTCTCCACCATCATCACCGACCATCACCTCCTCCATCTCCAGCTGCAACATCAGCCTCTCCTCTGTCCATGTCAGGCCGTGGCATCCCAAAGATGAAAACAACACAAAAACTCCTTGAAACTATGCTAGCCTAGCCACAAAACATCACCTACCTCTTCCTATACACTTTGGCCACCCCTAGAACCACCACCACCAGCCACTACCTGACCTTTGGCCGCTGCTACACCATCTCCAGATCTGACCTGAAGCAAGGCCGTGAGCCCTAGGCCAAAACCTCACCATCCAAACTTGTAGAACCATGAACAAACCATCCATTCACCAAATCCCTTCATGTTGCTTGCCTTATCGCCTCACAACCACCACATATGGCCTTGGCCGCCTCCTATTTCTCCACCACCACCATGATACCACCTCTGACCTTCCACCTCTCCACTGTCCAGACCTGTACTTGCCTTTGGCCGAGCCCCACTTGCTTTTGGTCGAGCCAAAAATGCACCCAAAGCCTACCTATTGTTGCCTTGACTTAGTATGCTTCATGTTGTAACTCCTCCATCTTCATCCACTTGTTGCCATGAGTTTTGATGCTAAACCCAAGTCATGTTGACACCTAGGCTGAGCCTAGTGTGATGAGAACAAGCCCAATTGATCATGTGACAATCCATGTTGTCGTGGTCAGGCACTTTCGTGTTAAAGCTGGGTAATGTTCTTTGTTGATTTAAAGTTTCCATTTCGTTTAAATTCATATTTGTATTGCATGCATATGTTTATATGGTCTTGTTTATTTGTTGTATACAAGATCATTATCAAGGATTTCCATTTCATTCAATTCAAATCGGGTTTGTCGTGCTTTTGGAATCGCTCTTGTGTTTGTTGTTTTGGTCTCTAGCTTCGAAAAGGTGAGTCTTTCTCACTCTGACATTTATACTTATGAAATAGTGAATTGATGTCAAGTGTTTAGTAATATAAAATGTTATGCAAGTTAATGTTGATCATATGATATGTTATACCATGTTATTACCATGTTAAAACTGTTAATTATCACCTGACATCTGATATATGACATTATATTGTGACATTGACATTGTTTATATTGTTTATGCATATATCCACACTGCAAGTTCCCTGTTAGAATAGAATCACTATGGGTTGAAATGATACATACCCGAACGGACTTTAGAATAGGGAAAAATTGCTATGGGATGAAATGATAGGCCTGAGCGATTTTTATTGTATTTTATCTGACTTGGGATTGCGGGTTTGAAATGATAAAACCCGGTTTTCTTTGTAAATTACGGATTGAAATGATATATATCTGTATCACTTGACCTAGGTTAGAAAATTATATACAGACCCCGTGGTATATTTTTAAACGATTCTTTTTTTATGTATTTTCAAAAGTATGAAATTTTGATTTAAAAATATATATTATGGTTTTAAGAAAGTTAAATATTAAATCTTGAAATTGTGAATTTAAGTGAATTCAAGTATGTAAATTTGGAGTAAATGTGATGTTTTTCTTTAAATTTTATTTTAAAATGTAAATAAATAATGGAAATTAAATTTAAAGTTTTGAAATGATATTTGAAGTAAAATATTAAGTTTATTAAATTTATAAATAAATAAACAGTGAATTTTGACTTAATAAATGAATGGAGTTTGTAAAATTGAATATTTGATCTTGAAATTTTATTGGGTTAAATCATATGTTAAAATGATTTTTAATGTAAAATTTTGAAGTCTAGAAATATGATTTTTAATTTGTAATAATAAAAATTTGGAGTTTTATTATTATTTTTGAAAAGCTAAAATGAAACCTGGAATTTTATAGCATTTTCAAAATGTTGTAGTCTTTTGACAGCATTTTTAAATGCTATTGTTTTGAATCTAACAATGTTTGAAATAACTAAATATCTATTACGACATTTTATAAATGTCGTTATTCTTGAACTAAACCATTTTGGAAACTATAAGCTACGATAGCACCTTATAAATGCTGTCGTTGCTATAATTTGACAATGTTTTGAAATGTTATAGATTTTTACACTGTTTGGGCTATATTTTAAAGTGTTAAATAATTTAACTTTTGAAATGGATTATTTGTGAAATTTTAGAAGTTTTGAATATTTAAATTTTAATTTTTAAGGAATTTAAATTGAATTTGAATTTAAATAAAGTTTACTTGGTTATGTGTTAAACGGAATGAGATGTAATGAGATAAATGAATCTTTGAATGGAATTTTGAAATATATTTTGTAATGATGTGTGAAATAAAAAATGAATGAAATATTTGATTTTTAAATGATATTTAAATTTGAATATTTGGATTTGAATTCAAATAATGATTTGATTACGAAGTTTTGAAAGGATGTAATATTTTAATGATTGGAAATGATTTGATCTTTATTTTAGTAAAGAATGTGAATGTGGAATGATATTTGATTTTGATTTATTTGATAAAGGAATATTGGAGTTTATATTTGTATGAAAAGATATTTGGTTTAATTGTAATGTAAGTTTATTTAAATAATATTGGATTTATGAAATGAATATTTCAAAACTACATAATAATGAAATTAGATTTGAGATATGAATATACGGAATTATAAAGTTTAGTTTTGAAATGTGGGATATTAAAGTTTGGAAATATATTAAATTGGATTTTTTCATCTTGTAGATCAAATCTATATTTGAAATTTGTAAGATTTGAAATGTTTTGTTAGAAAACTAAACTGAATTGAAACTGATGGTTTGAATTGAATTAAATTTGGAAATTTCAAATTTTGGTTTCATTGAATAAATTTGTAAAGTGTAATGAATTAAAAGATTGATTTCAAATGAATGATTTCGGAATGTTATGATTTTCAAAGTGTAATGATTTCAAGTATTTTGGTTTCGGAAAAGTTATACTTTGAAAGTATTATGAACTCTTTTTAAAGGTGAATATATGTTTGAAATGGAAATGATAAATTATTTGATTTGAATATAGTTTTGAAATAAAAATGGTTTTGGTTTCGAGGTGTAAACTATTTTGAAAGGAATATAGTTTTGAAATGAAATGATTTGATCCTTTTGAAATATAAACTATTTTGAAATGACCACGGCGTTATAATAACGTTTGGCTGTTAAAGAGACCGGGATCGAAAGTTGTCATACTCTCTGCCAACTCCGAAAACCACTTTAACAACCGTGTATGCGGTGGAGATTCCAGAATGAAGTAGGATGGCGGCGACGTTCTTGAGGTATATTACGTGGACCCAACTCCCATGAGTTGGCATAAGGTGGCTAAAACAGGAGCGATCTCGAGCCAAAGGAGGTAGCACCTCTGGTCGGACACATTCCTTCGATACTATACTCTTACTGGTGATTGATTAGATGACCATCCTCCGATTTTGATTGGGAGTGTGTTCCGAGGTGGGCGTATGTGGCTGCTGCGTTACCACCAGCCCGTGTGCGTAATTGGTATATCTACCCTGGCATTGCCTTGTGTGCCGTGTCACCTACCATACCGAGCCTTTACTACGAGTTTGTTTTTCTCCCGTAGCCCGTGTGGTATCCTCTGACAGTCACCCAGAGTGGAGATGGCATGATATTGGATGGACTACTGGGACTCTAATGTGTGAAGGGTGATATGGGTAGCCCGGAATGCTATTTAAAAGTATGTTTATTTTACTGTAGACATTATTATAGTAGCGCAATATTACTACATAGTAAATAGTTTAACGGATCCTTAAAGGATGGGAGATCCCAAGCATCCTTTAAGTTACTGATGCATTTTTGTTACTGTTCACTTGAGTTTATTTACAGTTCATAAGTATTTATGTCCTGACTCGAGTGTTTTGTATTTTTCTTTACGCTCGAGTCAGATTGAGTGAGTTAGCATTCAAGATTCACCTTCGGAGTTGGAGCTTTCCTTGAAGATCCAGCCATCTATTTTTCTTTCTGTATCCAGTGATGTATTCTGATTTGTACCTGATGTATCTGGTTACTTTTTGTTATATCATGTTTAACTCTGATGTATCTTATTTTTATATAGTAGCTTCATGAACTACTATTTCTTTTAAATTCCGCTGCATTATTAAATACTCTGTTTCTATGATCTGTGATTATGTATTTACTGTATATTCTGAGATTTGCCAAATTTTATTTACAACGCGGTATTTTGAGCAATTCAAGTCCGACATGTGCGGATGCGAATGGTTGAAAATATCGGGTTGTTACAGGATGGTTGAGAAAGAAGGGACGGTTGTGTGGTTCAAATTCTGTAACCTAAGAAGGAAGTTCTTGGGGAGTGTCGTCGATCGAATTTTACTATTCATCCCGGAGGAATTAAGATGTATCAAGACAGGAAAAGAAGTTTCTTCTAGGAAGGGATGTAAACTTATGGGTAAAGCGGTGCTTGAATTCCCAAGAAGTAAAATCTGAGCATCAGAAGTTAATTGGATTGCTTCAACCTTTAGAAGTGCCATTTTGGAAATGGGATTCTATATCCATGGATTCTATGAATGGGTTTCCAAGGTTGAATAGGGAAAATGAGAGTGTTTGGGTTGTAGTAGATAAACTGACCAAGAGTGCACATTTCATTCCCGTTAAATCATCAAGGTATCGTGGGTAAGTTGTTTATGAGAAATATTGTTAGACTACAAGGGATTTCTAGTAGTATATTCAGTGACGGAGATGCCATGTTCACCAGCGAATTTTGGAGGAGTCTACATGAAGTTTTAGGTATCAAGCTAAAGATGAGTACCACTTGCCATCTATAAATGGATAGGCAAACAGAAAGAGTTAACACAATTCTCAAAAGTTTGTTGAGGGCATGTGTGCTTGATTTTGGAAGGTCATGAGAAGACCATTTGTACTTAGGCGAGTTCTCCTAATAATAGTTATCAAACTAGTGTAGAAATGTCGCCTTTCGAAGCTCTTTACGGAAGGCAGTGCAAATCACCAGCATGTTATTTGAAGACCGGAGACAGATTAGTTCTTGGACTAGATATGGTGAAAGAAGCCACTGAAAAGATTGAATTTATCCGAGCATGGATGAAAGAAGCTCAGTCTAGGCAGAAATTTGCGCAGATAAGAGTCATAAGGATTTAGAGTTCTCAATTGGGGACCATGTTTTTTGTTAAATATCACCGATGAAGGGTGTGGTATGCTTTAGAAAGACTATAAAATGAGCATCAAGATATGCAGGTCCAATTTTTGGTCATTGATAGGATCGAGAAACTCGCTTATCGGGTAGAGCTGTCAAGCAATTTGGTAGGAGTCCATAATGTTTTCTATGTTTCTCATCTTAGAAGTGTGTACGTAATCCAAAAACCCTATTACTTCGACTGCATTGGAAGATTAAGTAGTGAAATCAGATATGACTATTGTTAGACAACCAGTTCATGTTATAGCAAGATATGAGAGGAAGTTAAGGAACAAGGCTATCAAGTCAGTGAAAGTATAATGGATAATGGAGTGACGATGAGAAGGACTGTTTTTGGAAGATAGAGGACAGGATTAGAGAAACTAATCCTGAGTTATTTAAATGGTATGTTCTATACTTGTCATATAAACATTTTGCTAGTCAGATAGGCTAATATTATTGTTAAGTTTGGTTATAGATGTTTGCATGTTCATATGCTTGTTATGTGGTCTTTATTGAATTTCGAGGACGAAATTTTTTAAGGAAGGAAGCCCGTAACACCCCTAATTTTCGTTTAACATTATTCAGGAGATTTAATTAGATAAATTGAATAGAACATGACGTATAAAGGGGAAGAGATTTGAGTTTTTAAATTGAGTTAGGCCTTAACTAATCGAAAATAAGATTGTTATAACTTATAAATGGGTAGGAGGATTTATGGGTGGGGCAAAATAGGAATAAGCCTCATTTTCCTAAACATAAACCCTTCCACCCTCATATCCTCATTCATATTCAAATTCATACAAATATAAATAAATTAGGGTCCATTTCTAAGGGATTTAATAGGAGAAAGATAGGAAACCAAGTTAAAACTAAGGGGAATCAAATCAACAACTCAAATATCAACTCTTTTTATCGAATTAAGGTAAATAATAGTATCCATCTTATTTTTATGTATTAATTATCATATTTTTGGTTGATTCTGAATTATTTGATGATAATATGTCATAATATGGTTGATTTTACCATGTTTGATTTAATGATGATTTATTGGAATTTTTATGGAATTATTATGATAGGTTTTAAAGGAAAAACCTTGATAAATGACCTTTAAACGACTTGATTTTTGGATATGTTGTGTAAAATATAATTTTAGAGTGGGTTTTTATTTTCATAATTTTCCGAGCTAATGGGAATATTTTATGAATTTCCTAAGGAGAAAAGGGCATTTATTTAGGACTTTAATTATTAAAAATAATAAAATAACAAACTCTGCCCTCGGATATTTATAGGGTAAAGAAATGTTATTTTCGATTTTTGGTGAATTTTGGGGATTTTTCTCAAGTGTTTTTGATTTATTATGAATTTATTAGGCTAGAAAAGCTTAATAATATATTAAAACAATAATCAATAATGAAGGGTTTGCAAATAATTTGAGAGGGACAAAATTTGAACTATTACGGTTTTACTAAAAAGAAAATGATAAAGAAAGTTTCTAACCAATAGAAATTCTACAAAGAATAAGAGATGTTGGAAAGTATTATCTTTAAAAGAAAATAAATCAGTTTTATAGTTAATTACAGAAACGCCATCGGGCTCGATGACGTCGACTTGACATCAAGGCTCGATGACGTCAACTTGACATCCACGCCATCAGGTTAGATGATGTCACTCGACGTCAAGGCTCGATGAAGTCGACTCAACATCAACGACATCAGGTTAGATGACGTCGACTCGACATCAAGGCTCGATGACATTCACTTGACATCAATGCCATCTAGTTAGATGACGTTGACTCGACTTCAAGGCTCGATGACATCAATTCGACATCAATGCCATCAGGTGCGATGACGTCGATTTGACATCAACACCATCAGGTGTGATGTCGTCGACTCGACATCAACACCATCAAGCTCGATGACATAGCCACGACATCAATGTCGTCAACTCGACATCAATGCCATCGAGCTCATTATCGATGATGACATCATCAAACTCATCGTCGATGATGAAATCGTCAATGTCATTAAGGTCAATGACAATCGTCTTTTGCTGTAACACTACTCATCAATTTTGGTAAGTAGTAAGTAGTAAGTCGTAAGTCTAATTTTTTAATTATGACCACTCTACGGAAAGAGAAACCATCATTCGGAAGTAATAGAATTGGTTTAAGATCCTAATTCTAATCCTATCAAATGTTGTAAGTAAAACAAAGTTTTTTGGGGCATACGGTCACATAGAAATTGAGGAAAAGTTACAATGTTTAAAATATCCCAATAAGACATATTCCCAAAACTGTAGTGACCTCATATGAATTTTATGTAATTTTGCTGCGTTTGTGACTAGTGATTAAACATATTTTACTGAATGATGTTGTACGTTCTTATTATCAATGGATCGGTTAAATTTACATAATTTATCATTGCCATACTCATATTTCATGATCCAATATTGTATCTTGGGATTTAGGGGCAGGATTACCAATTAGGTTATTCCAATAATGGGTATAGACAGATTAATCTCTAGAGTGAGTAGAATTGCATCCAAGTGATAAGATAGATAAATTGTGACAGGATGCCCTAAACTAATCCAAAGAAATGACTCATGAATTTTAAAATCGGATAAGATTATAAGTAGGACTGGTGTAGTGTCGCGCCCTATGCTTCAGCCGTTAGCCCTCAGTTGGTAAAGGTTCGCGACTCCAGTGCATAGTGCTTGTCAGTAGTGAGACAAAAGGATGTTTACGCATAGAAAGGAACTTGTATCTCTATATGCTCATTAGATTATTTAATTTTCCTAACTATATTTAGAGATTTGCTGACATCTGGTTGTGTTTTGGCTCGAGTTAGCTCGATAGATTATTGGTTGGCCTTCAAAGCCATTAGGTTCATAGTGACTCTAGATAAACTATGATTTGAGACAGACAGTCTATTGTTGGGAAGGGTAAACTTTGGTGCACATAACCTTAAGATGACAGACTAGTCAAACTTACATAGGCTGTATGCATGCATATAATCATCTTATATTTTGTTATAACCATTGTGATTTCAGGTGCATGATTGTGATCGATGCGTTTTAATATGATACTGTGAGGGAAAAACCAGTTCCACTCAGTGGTGTGGTCTCACTAGATATCCTATTGGTTTGAGATGGTATATTGTTATTCACACTAGACTTTTTGTCTGACCCGAAGTTTTTGTTTTCCCCCTTAAACTCTCGGGTGCTCAAAATTAACTTGAATAAGTTGAGAGTAAGAGTTTTTCAGGTTTCTAGTTGATGATTAAGCTTCCGGAGACGTATATGAGGTAAGCTAGCTACTAGGAATTTCTATTTTTTGTTTCCCGCTGCGTTATTTGGATTTAAAGGCAAAATTGTTTAATTTTCTTAAATATATTTGACTCTAATCAACTATAGAGCATCTTCATATGTCGTTCTTTGAGTATTTTGTAATAATTTTAATTTCTCTGACAGTGGGTTTGCCTATGAGATTATGTGATGAATTTGAAATGTTTTCTTTGAAATGAAATGTGAAGTTTGAACTTAAATTGTGTTCAAAAATTTCATATTCATGTGCCTTTGTGTTATCAATGTAACTAACATTACCGCATTTGGTCACCAAAAATTAATAACTATGGATGACTGCAACATACATAACGGTTAATTTCGAGCTTCCAAATGGAGGATGTTACAACCGTGCTATCTCTTTATAGAAGCTCGACATCCTTTACACCTTCAGGACTTCGATATCCCTTGCCGCTTGTAGAAGTTCGAAACCCCTTGATGGTTTTACATGCTTTACAACAGCCACAGTTATGAAGGCTCGACAGGCGTTACTGAATCTGAGGTTTTAATAAAGACTCAATATATTCTCAATCATTGATGAAACTTGACATCATTTTCTTTCATAAATTTGGCAATGCAACTTTCCTTTGGTAGATACTCAACAGCCTTAATTAAGGTAGGTACTCGACAACCGTTATTATTGCAGTAGCTTGGTGACAGTTGATGTAGCATATTCACCATTCCTAGAAGCTCGACATCCTCATTCTAAAGCTAAATGCTCGACATCTTCCTTTTTACTTGTTCCACAATGCTCCTTATTGTAGTGGTTCGATGTCTTCTTTTGCTTGTTACATATTCGACAGTATTTATGATTATTGAGGTTCGATACTTCCATTGCTCTATACGCTCGACAACCCTTATGGTTGCTGAGGCTTGATGCCATTTTCTCTCTATGTTCGAGTTCGACAACTCTCATACTTGCTAACTGCTTGGAGTTTGGTATCCCTAGAAGCTCGGCACTTTTTCTTTATCTGTTATCTATCTAAACACTCGATGCACTTTTTGCTATAGAGATTTGACATCTTCTTGTCATTCCTAAGAGTTCGCTATCCTTTGCTGAATGTTGAGGACTTAATGACCTGGCTTTCTTTTGGCCCGCCACCACTTATCGTTACCAAACTCGACACATTCTTCTCTAGAAGCTTGATATGGATATTTGTAGTAACAGGTATAACAGATTATATAAGATAAAAACATATAATAAGTTTATATCGATGGTGGAATCTGAATAAACATAATTTGTCCATTTTATATGTTATATGAGATGAACGGTTGGAACAAGCATGAAAGCTTCAACCAAACTATGACATATAGATTATACATTTGTTATTATTTATTATTCTTCATTTTTTGTTTTACTCATTGGTTTTTTTCATATTTTAATATTGTCATAAAAATTTGAAATATATTGTATTTCCTAATTAAATTTATATTTATAAGAATAGAACCAACGAAATTCAAATAAAAATCATGCTTAATTATTTAAAATAAACACAAAACGTACAGTAGATGGATTAAAATATTGATTTTGGTTAAAAATTATAAGTGATAATGGACTTAATAGGAAGAAAAAATATTCTTAAATGAATAAAGTGATTCCTTAATATATACATAAAATGCAGTAAACTAGACTTGAACTTTGATGTTTGAGTATAAATTGAATTACATGACTGAAGTTATTTTTATCGTATAAAAGTGTGGTTAATAGGATTCGAACTTGTGACTTCCTTGAAAGTATATTGAATCAAGAAGAGTAAATAATTTAATTTCTAAAATTAGGAGAAAAGGAAAAATACTGTGTAAGATAGGACTTTAAGGTATATATTATAAGATACCTCAACCATTCAAATTATGCTTTCACTGTGTGAGAGAACTTTTGAACGTTGGAATTTTTGCCAATACTTAAGGAAATTTATGTGTTATTGGCTCCCCTTTTCAAATTATTTACATATATTTTTATTATGATATCAAGTTGTACCTGACCTAGAGCATGGGACCTTGTGGTACAATCCTTAGGATGTTAAAGAACTTTGCATGGTTTATGTGGATAGTAAAAAGAAATCAAAATGAAAGGATGTTAAAAGAGAACTGGTTAAATGAACACTTTGACCTTTAACCTAGTCCGTGATTTTGTTGGTTTAGTTTAAAAGAGAACTAGTTAAATTAATTTTTCATATTAAAATTGGTAAAGTGGATGGTAAAGATATCATGATTTAACAAGTTTAGTGGTAAAAAGTGTGACTTCATGCCGATCCACTATTTAGTAGTACTAAATTGTAGAATCCTAAGAGCTTCAAGGGGATATAGCGAAACTTCGATGGGGATTTACCTCCGCGATTTTATAGCATATGTTTTTATCCTTCTTCCATCAAGTTTTAATTTAAATATCCTCATGAATCATATTTCCTTGTATCATTCAAAGCTTAGAGATCTTTCCAATATATTTCAATGGTTGGTGGACAAAAATCCGATAGATAGTTTGTTTTTGGATTGGTGGTTATATATTGGCCAAAGGAAAAAAAGAAACTCGAAGATTTTAGGCCAAATCGAACAAAAATAAGGAGCATGACTTTCCAAATCTATCTAGTCCACCTTCAATGGTTGTTGCTTCAAAAAACGTTGATTTAGCTCAAGTTATCGTCATCATGATGCATGAGAATTTCATGAAATATCAGAAGGAGCAAAGGCAATTATTGGGCCGACTAGACACGATATGCCAAAATGGGGAAAGCTCCAATAGATGATAACTTCTGTTGGGCTAACCATAGAGTAGACCTGTCAAAATTTAACCCAACCCATTTACCCTACTTATAAATGGGTTGGGTCAACCCATTTATGAATATCATAAAATGAGTTATGGGTTGGGTTGACCCATTTTTAAAAGGGTTATAAATGGGTAACTCATTTACCCATTTATTAAAAATATTAAATTTCAATATAAATTTAAAAAATAAGAATTTTGAACATACATTATAATTTTCATGAAGATTGACAGTTGTACTTAGAAAATAACAGGCTACCACATCCTCATATTTGAATCCACCTAGTGCAGAAGCCGCTATTTTTTTTGTTCAGACTGCAATAACTTCTTCGTTCTAACTATGAATCAAACGAGACTTCGACCGATCAACTCTAACTTAAATTACGGATAGAATGGAACACTCGGATAAATCACATAGGTAAGACCCGATCCATTTTGACCCAACCCAACCCATTTGACAGGCCTACCATAGAGGCAATCAAAAGAGCAATTGCAAGGTAAACACCGAAGATAAATCACATAGGTAAGACCAAGAGGCTAACCAAATGGAAATGCAATCAAGAGAGAATCAGAATAACGTTTCCTGATCAACCACATTTTGGGGGCGATCAAATAATCAAGCAGATGGAGAATGATCCATAAGGAGTGAAGGTCCTCAAAATGACATTGGTGGCAAATGCGAACAATTAAGAAGACATGACGATTAAGAAGACGTGACAGAGCACCAAATGTTGCTAATTTCGACAAGGATCAAAAAGCAGTTTCTAACCCATTGAGAACAACCTAGACAAGCTATCAACCCTACCGGTAGAACATACTAGACAAGTTGTCAACCCTACTGCTATAAGTAGACAAGAGAAAGAGTCGCCAAGGAGTTTATATGAAAAATCCCAAAATCAAACATGTCGCTATCCTACCCGGCACAAGGAAGGAGATATCAATGTGAAAAGGTTTGATTAAAAGGATGGGTGCTTCTTCAAGAGAATATAAACACTTGAAAACTGCATAACATTTAAATACCAGAAAATAATAAACTGCAATTTCCCAATGACTTCACATACATGATCAACCAAAATAAGGACCAAGATACATCTTACAATTTCAGTCGCCCACAATACAACATGATTGAGAATATCTACATATAATGGCTACATGATTTGGTTTAAATGGGACACGGTATCACCATAAAGGTACATCATTAAACATCTTTATTGGAGGTAAGAACTCATGACTGCACAAATTTTATGCTGCTTCTGCGAAACCAACCCTCAGTTTTCCATAATCAAATACAGTGTGGTATACACCCATGAAAACATCACCCAAAATCCTGTTGTCATATTCAAAATTTAGTATTTAGTTTTGCAGATATAGGATGTATTGGTATGAATAAACCCAAAGGAATCGATAGTTTGTTTACCACAATGGGCCACGGGGGGGAGGTACGTCCAAAGCTGTGAATCCACTGATGCATTGCGCTGCTGCTCCTTCACCAATCTTCATAACATACTGCACAATAAAAGAGTAAATAACTCATGTCATTAATCCCCTGAATAACAGCATCATCGAATAATGTATATATGCTGAATAAAAGAATATGAAGTCATTTCCTATAGTAGCTGTGTACCAAAAACATGGTTATCAGTAACACAAACATATTCTACTACTTGGCAAAAATTTGTTCATGCTGTCAAAATAGTTATAATAATATGAGAAGAAAGAAGTAGCAGGTGATTTTATTCACAAACGCGCATTTTCACACGGATAAAATGGTTTTTAAACAGAAAAAGTATATTTAACAAAATGTTCTTACAGAAGAAAAAAGTTCTGAAATATTGTTACATCGGATGAGCTAATTCACGATGTGTTTTAGAACACCTACAATGGCCATGTTTATTTTTACAAGCTAAACATTGTCACATAGGACATTTACGCATTACAAGTTGGATTTCATTAATATTTGACCAATATATTGATGATATGGCATTCAACACATTGATGACACGAAATTATCAACAAAAAATTCCGAAGATTAGAAAGTGCTCTATATGGGTTGAGACCAAAATCGTATTGCAATCAGTGTAGATTAACAATAATTGATTAAACGGTAAATCTATATAAATGTAACAGTCATACCTGCTCAGCAGTTAGATTAAATATCGTGCCACCAATAGAGAAAGAAATAGCAGGCATTGTGGAAAGGAGATTGCAGTCAACGGCTGATTCTCCCATTGGGCTAGGTAAACGTTCGCATATCTGCAATTAATGTTTGTAAAATGTAGAACTAACATAATATAATGCATAACAATGTTAGCAGAGAACAGAATTACGTTGTTAATGTAATCCAATATGTGTTCTTGTGTCTGATTCTGTCTTAGCTGATTTTGCATCCATACAACTGCCATCTCACAAGCATTGCACATCCCGTCATTTAGACCAGCAGATGACTTTTCACCATTCACTACGCTCTCAATCCCAATACTATAGCGCAAAGGAGATGTTAATGTACCATGAGTAGAAGAACTCAATAGTGCTTAAATATAGATTTCAAATACATTTGATATCACTCAAATGAAGAGTATAAACCTGACTCCATGCGTTCCATCAAAGGTGCATAGGCCAATTTGAGAGCAAATCTTCTTTGGTTGTGTCTGCATAATAATTTATCAGCCTCGCATATTTTAATTATTTCAATGTATTTGACAATTAATTTAAGGACCAAAAATATTGTGCAAACCTCAGCTAAAAGTAAATCCAAAATTTGTTGCCCATATTGTGCAACTACAGCTTTGCACTCTTCGCTTACAACACCTGAAGCTCCAATTTTTTGATTAATTTCAGCAATGATTGTCTGCAGATGAATTTATTAAATGATAAATTGAAGGCTAAAGAAAGTTAGAAATAATATATTGGCAACATTATTCATCAAGAAACATGAAATGCTTTATGCAACTGACATGAATGCCATCTGCCTGTAGACCATTATTCAAACTATATTTTCACGACTTAGACATCCCTGATATTCAAAACTATATATATGCTCCTCGGTACATGAACTGTCTTGCATAGTTATAATTAGAACCATATGAATACAGTTAGGTGGTACAAAAGCAAATTGGACTGCCACAAGTGATCGACTAAGTTTCTGAAGGTTTCCAAATAACACATCAAGATTTTCAATGTAATAATAAGATATAGAGCAACTCCAGCTGACTTTTAGTAACAATTTTGTCTAATAACTGAAATAAAGAACTATTTTAAATGGTTGAACAAGTAAATCATATTCCAACTTAGAATGCAAACATAACTCCGAGGGTTCAAATAACTGAAATAGTTAGCAAAGAGGAAAAAAAAACAAGGTAAACATAAATCATGGCTGGGAATAAGCAGTGGAAGAACTTTATCAAGGGAAAGCTTCCATAGGCTCATGTTCAAAGGTACACCAAGCTTTAAATTTTCCGGAAGGAATGGGCAGGTATATTTTAAACTCAACAAAAATTTGATATCAAACACAAATGACTTCATAAAGCATTTCTTTTTGCTGATTAGACTGATCCAATCTTCCAATGTGTCAGTGAAGACATGCGGTAAAGGGCCACATATTGCACCGATGGTTATGCAAATGGGAAAAGAGTATTTTGATTTTCCTAAGATTTTGAAAAGAAAAGTACAAGACAATTGTTTATATAATTAATAATATTACAAATAGCCAATAAGAATGATTACAATTTGGCTTCCATTTTTACAATAGCATAATAATGTATTACGTTTGTGTGTGCATTACAGTTGATAATACAATGAGATCACAATTTAGGAATCTTCCATTTTTTACAATACCTCGGTAATGTATTAAATTTGTATATTCATCACAATTGATAACACAATGAGATTTATTTTAAGTTTCAAACGAAATACACGTATGCATACAAAATGAGGTTGTATTTTGTTGTAGAAGAAATATTATAAAATTCAAATTTTTGTTGTAGGTTGTTGATAAAGAAATCTCTACATGTAAACGTTGAGAGAAAAATGGTTTAAGGTTATTCATACAAATAAATCAGGATATGTAAACAAGTGGATGGCAACTATCGTGTTTTAAGGCAATTGACAAACTAAATAAAGTACGCATATAAGTGGAATATAATATAGAACATGTGAATGATGTAAGTGAAAATATCCAGTGATATGAAAGGGAATTCGCTCAATATATGAAAAAATTAAGTGAAAATATGGAGAATGGCATTGAAGGGATAGAATAAGAATTTTGAGTATATGTGAAAATATAATATATTGATGGTGATGAGATAAATGAAAGTGGATGAGAATTTTAAAAATGCAAACGACATAAATAAAGATATCAACGAGGAGATTATAGATGTATGAGAAAATGATTATATTTTACTATTATATGATAAATAACATAGGTTACATTTCAATTATCAACAGAAAACACCAATCAATTCTAAAATATAAAAAATGGTGTCCTCTCAAGATTTTCGTCTGAATTCATCATCGTTCTCTCAAGTTTTTCATCTGAAATCTTCATCGTCTTCAGGAATTTCTAATCTTTTCAATAGTAATTGTTAACCCGCCTTTTGTCAAAGCCATAAGTAGGCGGATTCAACCTAACTAACTTCACGACTATCGAAGTTGGAGTATGATGGATTTGGTTTCGAATGATGAAGTTTACTTGGATATGTCGTTTGGTCAAGAAATGGAGGGAATGCACGGCACAAGTACTTCGTTCGGTCTACACTCCCCGCTCAGCATAAAAGAATCGTTCGGCATTAGAAATGGTTCGGCATTGGTTGCCGCTCGGCATAAAGGAATCGCACCTCGATACCTCGCACCTCGCTCGACATTGGCGGCTCGGCATGGGTCGCTCGACGAAGATGGCTCGGTGGAAAGTCGTTCGGAATAAGACAAATGTGGCTCGGTGGAAATTCTTAATGGGCCTTTACCGTTCAGAAAGCCCAGCAACTCAAAATTCGCCTATAAATATAGCTTGTAGGGGTTCAGAGGGGGGTCTTCTTCTTCTCTTCCTCTGTCTAACTTTTTATTTCCTAAGACTAAGGCCGGTAACTGTAATTGATTCGAACATCAATAAAAAAAAAACTTCTACAGTGGACGTAGGGCGACGTTAGCCGAACCACTATAAAACTTGTTGTTTTTTACTGCTTTCATTTTAATTTTAACTGTTCTTCATATTATTACTTTCTACACACACTTTATCTGTTATCAGTGACTGTTAGTTGGTGCTTTCATTTACATTTGGGTGTTAGTGACCAATTTTGGTGCTAACATTTTCGTGCTTTCACTGAGAAGGCAAGCACTCAGGGATTTTGGAGCTAGGAACTTGGACTCTAAAAAGCAATGGCTAGGCCATCAACAAGAAAGCAAGTGACAAAAAGGAGCAATCAGGAGGGAAGTCAAGAGGCTTCCTCTGGAGCTGGAGCAGGTCAAGCATCCATCTACATCAGCAGAGACGAGATGGAAGCAATGTTGAAAAGACAAGAGGAGATGATGCAGGCTCTTCTTAGACAATTTGTACATGCAGAAAATGCAGGAGCTCAGGCCCGTGGAGCTGGATTAGAAGCGCTCAACCAGCAAGCAGAGGGAATAGCTCAGCAGGGGGCAGCACCAATCGTAGACGGCTATCAATCCGGATGGATCTAGACTCGGGGGCATACCACCAGGGAATGCTGAACCAATCCATGGAGGGATACCAGATAACGCTGTCCAACCCGGCACCAACAGGAGTGCAGGAGTACGAGATGAGGAGTATGTGCCATAATTCCCTCATCAACTCAGGGGGCAGATCAGAGGCAGCGGACAAGGATTACAGCTTGGTGACAACGACAGACTGGTGGAGATGGTTAGACGAGCTATGAGGGGTGGATTGGTAAACAAAGACTTGGAGGATGTGAATAGGAGTCCCTTTACTCCTACTATCAGGTGAGCTAGGAACCCGCCAGATTTTAAACTACTATCAGTGAAGATGTATAATGGAAGGACGGATCCTACGGTTCATCTTACAAAGCATACGAGGCATATGGAAGTACTAGGGACATCAGAGGAAGTCATAACCCGATGCTTCCAATTGTATCTGACAGACATAGCAGCACTATGGTTTAGACAATTGGAGAATGGTTCCATTAGAACGTTTACTGAGTTGACTGAGAAGTTTATGAGGCAGTTCAGAGTTCACATTTCAAGACCTAATAATGTGATGAGTTTGGCAGCTCTAAAGCAGAGGACCGGAGAATCTTTGAGAAGCTTTCTGACGCGATTCAATGCAGCGGCAGCATCGATGGATCGACCAGATCCATCCATGGTCTTAATAGCAGTTGTATCTGGCATAGCTAATGCAACAGAGTTCAAAAATTCACTGACAAGGGATCCACCTATGGATCTAGGAGAGTTTTATCATGAGGCCAAAGGATTTTTACGATTAGAGGATGCAAATGTTGAGAGAGAGGAAAGAGAAGGAGATGATGTTTATGCAGTCAAGGGTGAAAATCCTCCTAAAAAAGATTCAAGAACTGATAAAGGGAAACGGAAGGCCAGGGATAACGACGATGGACCAACGTGACCACGAAAGAAACCGAGATTTACCTCTTATTCAAAGCTGAACGAGACTTTGGAACGAATTTACAAAGACACTAGGGGGCAGATTCCTTATCGGAGGCCAATGAGAAGGGATCCGACCAGCAATGAAAAAAGATCAGACAAGTATTGTTTATTCCACGAACTGAACGTCATAGCACGAATGACTGCAGGCACTTGAAGGATGAGGTTGAGGGACATATCTGGAATGGTTTGCTATCGCAATATGTGAGAAGGGGAATAACGACGGTGGAACGAGAGCGGCCATCACCTACACCAACTGGGAACGGCTCGGTATCGGGGCGTCAGCTGATTGAAATAATGACGAATAAGTGGCAAACTCCACACCAACGCGATTAAGTCATTTATACATGGACAACACCGCGAACGATCCTCGTGCATGCTCTGATACGACTATAAATCGCATCAATGTAGGTGTTTGCACTTGGACGTCCCTATTTTGCTTTTATTTTCCATTTCTCATGTTTGGGCTTGATTTAGTTTGACATTTCCGTTAAAAGACTTATTTTGAATGAAAATCTGCTGCTTGTGATTCCATAACGGCTAAGTCACTTACACATGTACGGGGCCGCGAATGGTCCTTAGGCATGTTCTGAGATGGCGATAAACCGCCACGACAAACAGTTCAAAAACTCACTCGAGCGTGAAATCTGACATTAATGATACTAAGTCCCCCCGGGCACACACAACTCGCATCGAACGGCACCCGACCACGAACGATCACAATTCGCCTCGAACAGCACCAGATCGCGAACGATCACAACTCGCCTCGAACGGCACCCGACCGCGAACGGTCACAACTCGCCTCGAACGGCACCAGATCGCGAACGATCATAACTCGCCTCGAACGGCACCCGACCGCGAACGGCACTCGGCCTCGAACGGTCAATACCACCCCGAATGACATACGATCCCGAACGATCGTCATTCGTGATCAGATAAGGCTATTAATTTCTTTGCAGATCATTAACAGGATACGAACATCCAGCTTATTGTGCTACAAAACACACCTTCCATTAGCAATGCATGTTTTGGGGGCAAAGTGTTAACCCGCATTTTGTCAAAGCCATAAGTAGACGGATTCAAGCTAACTAACTTTACGACTATCAAGGTTGAAATATGATGGATTTGGTTTTAAAGGATGAAGTTTACTTGGATATGTCATTTGGTAAAGAAATGGAGGGAATGCACGGCACAAGTACTTCGTTCGGTCTACACTCTCCGCTCGGCATAAAAGAATCGTTCGGCATTAGAAATGGTTCGGCATTGGTTGCCGCTCGGCATAGGTTGCCGCTCGGCATAAAGGAGCCGCACCTCGCTACCTCGCACCTCGCATCTCGCTCGGCATTGGCGGCTCGGCATGGGTCGCTCGGCGAAGATGGCTCGGTGGAAAGTCGTTCGGCATAAGACGAATGTGGCTCGGTGGAAATTCTTAATGGGCATTTACCGTTCAGAAAGCCTAGCAACTCAAAATTCGCCTATAAATACAGCTTGTAGGGGTTCAGAAGGGGGGTCTTCTTCTTCTCTTCTGCTCTCTGACTTTTTATTTCCTAAGACTAAGGCCAGTCTACCACTTTGTAACTGTAATTGATTCGAACATCAATAAAAAGGAAACTTCTAGAGTGGACGTACGCCGACGTTAGCCGAACCACTATAAAACTTGTTGTTCTTTACTGCTTTCATTTTAATTTTAACTGTTCTTCATATTATTACTCTCTACACACATTTTATCTGTTATCAGTGACTGTTAGTTGGTGCTTTCATTTACATTTGGGTGTTAGTGACCAATTTTGGTGCTAACAGTAATCCTTCTCCCTATACTTATGCTCGAATATTGTTAGGATGGATTGATCTGATGATCTAGTAGTTGTGGATTATGAATTAATAGAGCAGGATTCAATGGTTTTAGGTAGCAACAGCTCTGGTGATAAATTGATTTATGGCAGACAGCTTTGTAGCAAATTCGAATTTTGATCAGAAAATTTGTTTTGATAAAGTGTTAGATTCATTAAATTCTTGTATGATACAATCATCAGTGATGGTAAATAATTCAGAAAATTGCCATGAAGATTTATTATTTGCTAGTTCTTCAGTTTTGGATAATATTGGTATTAGCAGCTATTCGAGTGTATCAAACATTTATCCAGAAATTTCTTTGATCAAAGATAATATACTGAAATGGATTACTAGATCTGTAGTGGTTGAAGATTTTTTTGAAGATGAGGTTTTTGCTCACTTAGACAATTTGTTGGAGGTAAGGGACGATGAGAGATTATCTACACCAAAATCTTCAACTGATACACAGACATGCACAGTGGACATACACGCCAGTTTTAATGCGTCTATGGAGGTTTTTGGTGAAGATAATCAGCGTTTGTTTGAGAATAAAGCTGGTGATAGAGAGTTAGGCATTATTCCAGTTTCGTGCATCATTTCTTCGAGGAAAGCAAACATAAATCAGTTGGCTTTGGGCACTTTATCAGATAGGTCAGTAAATGTTGGTTCAGATTTTGCTCCAGGTGATAGTGGTTATTCTTTGAGCAATTGTGCGGTATTAAGAAATAATTCAAATAAGATTTTGGACTCATCGTCGAAGAATGTAAAGTGTAAAAAATCAGTAGCTTCTAGTGGATCTGTTCGCCGAAGTGCTAGAATTCGTAACAGTCAATCACAGTCTATGGGTGAGTTACCTGGTTCGAGTGCCACGTGTGGCGCTACGAATCCAGGCTCAAGTATGAGCTCTTTTTTGGGTAGTACGTACTCTTCTTACGCATTAGGCAGTCTTACATCTGCTGAGTTTAATCGGTTAGCTTGTGATACATCTTTTATTTTTTTCTGATGATGAGATAGATAGGGAGTATATTAGATGTAAGGGATTAGAGAGGGCTAGTTCAGTTAGTTTATGAGGATCATTAGTTGGAACATTAAAGATTTAAATGATTTGAATAAATGCGATAAGCTTAGAGCATTCTTAAAGACTATTCTATCGACATTGCTTTACTTCAGAAAACTAAAATTAATTGTCCCGACGTTCGTTTTTTTAGAAGATTAGACGGCTATCACTTTAGAAATTGAGTTTTTTTAACCTTCCGTGGGTTCTTCAGGAGGATTAATGATAGGATGGCGAGATAATTATTTTAAATTACTTCAATGTATTATTAAACAGTATTCTCTTCATGTTATTCTTATCAATCTTTCTGATAACTATTTTTTAAATATTTCTAATGTCTATGGGCCTAATTCTAAATTAATCGGAGAATTTTATGGAATTAATGCCTAAAATTTAGATCCTTAGCTCCGGGTTTTTGGATTTTGGGGGGTGATTTTAATGTTATGCGCTTCATAGGTGAGCAGGGAAAGGGACTACTCTGCTATGGAGGAATTCGATCAATTTATTATTAATTCTAATTTAATCGAGATTCCCCTTTCAAATAGAGAATTTACATGGAGTAATGCAAGGGAATCTCCATCCATGGCTCTTCTTGATAGATTTTTCGTTAGTGATGAGATTGAAGATAAATTTCCAATCTCTAGAGTCTCTAGTTTACTTACACGTACTCAGATCATTGTCCTATTATACTCACCTGCGAGCATCATAGAGTTATTATTAATAATTTTAAATTTAAAAAGATGTGGTTTTCGGAATTTAACTTTGTGAATTTAATTAATGGTAAATGGATTTCATTGAGTTGTCATAATGCTAGAAATAAGGATAATTCTGCAAAATCATTTGTATCAAAACCTAGGAAGCTTAGGATTTTCCTTAAAATTGGAACAAAAAATTTTTTGAAAATATTAAAATCAAAAAAGATAATATTCTTAATGAGATGCTTAAAATTAATAAGATGAAGAATCTAGACAATTAAATATAGGTGAACGTAACGTTCTTGCTAATTTAAAATATGAACTAAATTCTATTTTCGAAAAGGAGGAAGTTATGTGGGAAACAGAGATCCAGAATTTAATGGATCAATGAAGTAGATAATAACACAAAAAATTTCCATAACATAGCTAATGGTAGAAAATGTAGTAATACAATTAATTCTATTATTGTTAATAATGAAGAGTTAGTTGATCAAAAAGATCTTAACAAAGTATTTACGAACTATTATAAGGATATTTTTTATACTAAAATCAAACATACAATCAATGTTAGATGGAAAGATATGTATCCATCTGATTTTGTAGTTGATTTATCAGAGTTAGATAACTCATTTACTGAAGAGGAAATTAGAAAAGCTATTAATGAATTGCCAAGTGATAAATTCCTGGGACCTGATGGGCTTTCAATTTTATTTTATAAAATATTTTAGGATGTTTTAAAACTTGATTTAGTTAATATGTTTAATGATTTTTATAATTGTAAATTGCAATTAGGGAGATTTAATTATGCAAATGTTATTTTATTACACAAAAAAGTAGGAGCCAAAAACTTAAAAGATTTTAGACCTATATCTTTGATTAACTGCTCAGTTAAAATCATTTCTAAAGTTCTAGCTAATAGACTTAATTCAAGGATGAATGATTTAATTGTTTGTTCACAATCGGCTTTTATTAAAGGGAGAAATATCACCGATGGTGTGGCTGTTGTTCAAGAATATATTAATCACTGTTGTAAGAATAACATAACTTGTGCAATTTTAAAACTGGATTTTGCATAAGCTTTTGATTCGGTTGATTGGGATTTTCTTGTAAATATCTTTTATGAGGTTTTGGCTAAAGATTGATCGGTT
Source organism: Allium cepa (assembly GCA_030765085.1). NCBI lineage: Eukaryota > Viridiplantae > Streptophyta > Magnoliopsida > Asparagales > Amaryllidaceae > Allium > Allium cepa. The sequence continues at coordinate 837,614,624 of CM060941.1, forward strand.
GGATTATGAATTTACTTAGAACTGGTATTTCTAGTATTATGGTAAATGGTATATTAGGTAATAAAATTCAATCTAAAAGAGGTTTAAGGCAAGGGGATCCTTTATCGCCTTTATTATTTAACTTAGCTGCTCATATTTTCTCTAAGATGATTAAAAGAGCAGCGGATAATGGTTCACTATGATATGTTGGTAATGACATGTTGCATAATGGTATTTCGATTCACCAATTTGCTGATGATACCCAGCTCTTTTCTTCTCATTTACCTAGACACATTATTACCCTTAAGTTTATCTTATATAGTTTTGAACTTCTATCAGGTTTAAAAATAAATTTCGACTAAAATTCTATTTTAGTTTTAAATGATTTCGAAAAAGTTGAAAATTTAGTTGCTAATACTCTGAATTGCAAAACCATGAACTTTCCTTTCGATTATCTAGGTTTTGTAATTAGACCTACTAAACGTAAACATTATGGTTGGCTTATAATTATTGATAAAATCAAAAATAAGGTTTCTAACTGGAATGAGAGATTTTTATCTAGAGCAGGTAGATTAATCTTAATAAATTTGGTCTTATCGGCCATTCCAATTTATTGGATGTTCATGCATCTTTTTTCAGATTAGGTTATCGAAAAAATAGATAAAATTAGAAGAGATTTCTTATGAAGTGGGAAAAATTCCAATAATAGCATAAAATGTTTAGTAAATTGGAATACAGTTTGTAAAGCCAAAAAGGAAGGTGGCTTAGGAGTTATTAATTTGCGTAATATGAATTTGTCATTACTAGGTAAATGGTTATGGAAGTTCAAGAATATAAATGATAACGCTATTTGGAAAGAGATCATTACTAAATATTATTATAACGGTAATAGCAATTTATATCAAATTGCTTTTCCAGTCACTCAAAATCTGTCTAATTTTTGGAAAAACATTTTAAAATGTCATCAGATTTTTAACTTAGTTATTAATACGATAGTTCACTCTGGTAATTGTACTTCTTTCTGGCATGACCGTTGGATTTCGGTCTTACCTCTTAAGTTGGAATTTAAAGAGCTTTATGAAATCTGTAATTTTAAGTTTGCTTTAATTAATGAAGTTTGTTCTCCTGTAAATGATCCTCCTTAGAATTTTAATTTTATTAGAATTTTAGTAGGTTGAACCCTTAAGCAACTTTCTTTGCTTTATGCAAGATTAGATCTTTGTAATATTGATAATGATAATGATATTATTTGTTGGGAATGAGATAAGAGTAAGAAATATACTTCTAATTCTTTTTACATATTTATTAATTTTTCGGATACAATAAACAACTCATTTAATTTATTTAAAAATCTAATGCTCCTTCTAAATCCAAAATTCACATGTGGTTAATACTGCATGGAAAACTTAATACAATAGAATTCTTAAAGAGAAAAAAACATTCAAAATGATAGTAAATATTATTTTTGTAATATGCATCTTGAAGATATTAAACATATATACTATGACTGCACGGATTCTTAATACATTCTAAATAACATTCTTAAAAATTTTAATTTTAATATAACTAAAATTTCGGATTGTGTCTTCTACTGAAATAATTTTAGATTTAGGTTCAAAAAGAATATTAGATTTTTACTTGACACTTTATTCACTATTAGTTGGTATATATGGTTTGAAAAAAATCAAAGAATTTTTAATAATAATAATAGTCATTTTAACAAATTGATTTTTACAATTTCTTCATTTTGTTTTAATTGGTTTTCTAATCCCAAATATAAATTAGCTAAAAATAATCTATTTAAAGTATATTAATAAGGTTAGTTATAATATTAACTTATTTAAACACAACAATAATATATTTAACATTAACCGTTTTAGTATTAATATTTTTTTCAAATTTATATGATGATCTTAGTGTTAATCATAACTTACTTATGATTAAAGATTCACAAAAATCTTTTAAGAGTTGTTTCAATTTTTGTTCTTGTCTTTGTTGGTATTAGTTTATAGGTATTTTAATTCTATTGTATTTGTCCAGTTTAGTCTTATTTAGGCTTTTATTTCCACCTCATCTATACATATGTATATATAAATATACATATATGTATCATTCTAACTTTTTTCTTAGTCATCCTTCAGACACAGGTATTGGTGATAGGGTGTCAGGCTCATTTTGCAGGTTCTCATGTCTTCAGATTGCAGGATTTCGGACTGTAGAGAGGCCATCAGAGCATAATTTTCTACTCGGGATTACTTGCAGTTCCACCACAGATACAGGATACTTTCATTTCTATTGTGGCGTATTATCTTCAGGAGGAACTATTCTTCTGCTCGGTACTTCTTCCCTTGTACAGTCTCCAGAGCGGATTTTCCATTCAGCATCATATTCAGTTCCACTTCATAGTAGATGCTTCTCCATTACTTCCGATCCAGATGCATGGAGCTTCCTTCTTAGTATGTGATGCATGGAGATTCCGATCCAGATGCATGGAGCATCATATTTCTTTAGTTTTTAGGTAGTTCTAACACCTTAATATCGGACGGTGGCCATGCCCGAGCTCGATATCGGGTGTGATGGGTGGCGGCCTTGCCGAAACTCATGTTTGGAGTACATGAGTTTTTTGATACTTGTATCTAGCTTTGTTACCTGCCAGGCATGTTGGCAGCGTCTTATTTTTGTGATATATATATATATATATATATGTATATGTGTATGTATGTGCATGTGTGCTCTCCTCTTCCTATAGAGGATCGCATATTTTTCTCAAAAAAAACTATTACATGATAAATAGTACTTTTTTTGTGCCTACTACTCAGAACAATATAGTGGAAGATGATAAGTAGTTTTCCTTGAAAAACTATATAAATGTATAATACATAGTGTGAAGCATGTGTTAATGGCATGCGATTAATTATTGCACGGAACCCAGAACACATACTCAATATAAATCACAAAATTTTATCACACATCCCATTGTGGTTCCCGGCCTGAGCTGGTGACTTTGGTTACTCAGCACAACAGACAACAATTGGGTAACCCTACTGGGTTAAAATCCATGACTGGCCCTAGAGGTAAGCAAGCAAGGCAACGGAATTAAGAAACCCCTCGATCGTACAACTATCATCACACAAAGTGGTAATAATCGACAATAAAAAAAGCCGTCACATGTAATAAAAATTAAAGGTTGTTTAGCTTAGTTGTCTGTGTGAAAACTCTTGTAAAGAGGTGATAAGTTCAAAGCCGTGTGACAACAATAATTAGGTTTCTTTGCCCCCATTGTTTCTCTTATTATTTCTAGCTTATTCTATTTTCATATTACTTTTACATTATTTTTCATTTCTTTTTATATCTTTTTCAACTCATTTGCTTTATAGTCTTATAGTTTTTGCATAAATTCCTTTTTACCCATTCCCAACCATCTTTAATTGCTTATTATAGTGTATAATCATCATGCTTAAACAAAAATTTAACGTATAATATTCATCATTCTCTCTAAAAGTTTACATTTTGTACCAGGTATTTGTTTGCAATTGTAAAAATATCAATTATGTTCACATTTTATTTTGTTAACGATTACCATCTTATAGAATAAAGAGTTAAAACCTAAGAGCAGTATGAGCCTATGTCGTAACACAAAGTTGTCTATGTCAAGGTTGTCAGTTTCGGATTTAAATCGTAAATCGTAAGGGTCAAAATTTAAATCGAATCAGGATTTATCGTAAATCATAGATCTAAAATATTTTTAAAGTACATTTCTTTCAATAGTTCATAACTAAATTGAATAAACATAATAAATTAACAAAGTACTCATTAAGCGTGGTTATATAATCAAGAGAGAACTAGAAAAACCATTGGACTAAAACTTAATCTGATCGTACAACAATTTAAATTGATTGATTGGTTATCTAAAAGGTGGCATGTGAATTGTATATTAAATTTTGTTACATAAGACAGTGTGTTGTACATATAAAATTGAACGCATTGGTATGATAACAGTACATCATTTTCCTGCAAAACTCAAATCCAACAGAGACCCATTATGTTCTCTGACGGCGAGGAGAAAAAAAACTAAAGCAGGAAGACTTTATAGCAAGTAAAAAAAACAAGGGGGAAGAACTTCTCTTACAACTTCAAATGCCAGATCTATCTTCTCTTTCCACTTCGAAGGCTGCCAGGTAAGTTTGTACGCGTAATTTTTTTTTAAGCTTTTGATTCTTTTCCAATTCCTTTGCCATAAATAGGGTTTACCGCAACCATTTGTTGCATCTTCTTGTTTCGAATTCTGTCGGTTAGGTTCGAATGGAAGCGACATTAGTAGGGTTTTAGTTTTTGAGTCCTTTTGATTTTCGTTGCTTCCGTTCGTCTTTTTATGTTTGAGTCTGAAGGTGAAAACGAAAATCGTAGATTCATCCTTCCAGTTTGTGCAATTCGATTTGTAAACAGATCATACGATCTCGATTTTGTGTGATCTTTTTTACGTTTCAGACCCGCAAGACATGCGATGCGATATCGTACGATTTAATGATTTTTAATAACATTAGTCCGTGTTATGATAGTCAATTACAATTAGGAATAAATTTAGCACAGTCTTGAAACAGACCAATTCCAGTTGGAAAATATACTTTAGGTCAAAAGATGCACCTTGGTCGAAACAGCATCTCAATCCAAACTGCAAATTAAAAGATATGGCTGTCATAAAATCGATCCTTCACCTAACCGATTTGGACCACATCTTAAAGAAGTTATTGGTCCAAGTTTCGCTCAATTCCAAATTAAAATGAAGGAGTTATGGCAAGAACAACAAAAACGGTCCTGGTAAGGAGTAATTACCGAACAAAAAAATGATCTGTTAAGAAGTGTCAAACGGGGAAAAACAATTAGTATGGAGTAAGCATCGATCATGAAAAAGGGTCCGATGGAGATTAAACATCGAACCATTTCATACCTAACTGTTTCATACCTAATTGTCTCCTACTAAATCGAATACTACTAAATCGAATCGATCATACATGGAAAGTGCATATTTTGCAGAAACCTAAATACTCAATGGATAAACGGTGATGATAAGCAAATTTTGAGCGCTAGAAACTACCGAACCGAATTTCTAAAACAGTTTTGGACAGTAAGGAATCATCGCAAGCTTATCTGATCCCCTCCAATCACCCAGTTCACCGTCCAACATCGAGTTATGGCCGACCAACCTCAAGACCTACAATGACAGAGATTTGTGAATCACGGATCTAGCAACCCACGATTGTTATAACCGATTCAAAGAGATCTAACAAACGTTGTAGCAATTGTAAATCGAAGAATCTTAATAAAAAAAATATATGAAATGGACGTAGGTGGAAGATTGCACTTGTCGTATATAGAGATAGCTATCTGAACTTTATTTGACGTATTGGAATGTATAAACTCTTATTATCTGTTTCATATAATCTCATGAACCTATGCATCACTCTAATATGATGTTTATTATGGTTCGTTTAATTATGTTATCGTCTCGTCTACTTTACATCTATGTGTTTTAATATTTTGTTTATGGGTTGTAAATCATATAACGGATTCATCGTTGATCGATTATACTTTACCTTGTTTCCCTCCGTTGGTCAGGTACCACCACAGCGCACTACTATGGTATCAGATTGGTATATTGGATATCACAGGTAAAGGAATGTCGTCGTATTTGTCTTTACTTTTTTTTACACTTGCTAATTTTCCAGTATATATTTCTATGATTTGTGATCTGAATTAGAGTAGGAAACTTACGTATCTGATGAACAGAGATCTCATCTTCTAGAAACCAGAACTAGGACCGCACTAGGAACCCTAGGCTCTACCAAATTTCTATTCTTGAATGTTTAATCATTTTTGACGCAAACATTTTGATGCTTTCGCTGAGAACTCAATTCAGATCATGAAGCCACAAGCTACAAATCAAATATCGAGGATGTTGCTGGATGGAGAGCAGTCTGTCCGTGGGGCAGGCAGGAAGCAACGTCCAATTCGAGTCAACCAGTCAACTACCTTACTAAGAAAGAGATGCAAACAATGATGACAAACATATAAGCTTCTTTCTCGGCTAAACAGCAGGATATGATGGACGCATTACTTAAACGCATGGAGCAAGCAGCATCAATGGAGGTCTAAAGCGACCGAATCAGAAATTCTATTGACAAACCACCAGGAATGAGTGCAAGAGAGCAAATTAGGCAAGAAGAAGTCATGAAAATACGGACTTCTCCACAACCAAACCTACTAAAGCTTGAATCAATTTTGCTCGGTACCAAATCAATTGGTATCGGACCGAACAGTATCGCCCATGCGGAAAGGACGATACCCCACCAAAAGTCAATAATGATGTTGGAACCACGCGCTTAGCTGACGAAATGGAGCCACCATAGTTCAAACCAATTGGTCCATATGTGGTTGATCCATTGTACGGGAGACATGGCGTTGCTCAACAAGCACCACGAGGAAGCACTCCGATGGCAAAGGAGCAAGTCAATGAGATAATACATCGGGTGTTGGTCGAAAATCATTCTTCTTCGATTTCCAGTTTAACATTTAATATAGATAGGATTCCACATAGGAAAATTAAAAAATATATAACATGGATACAACACATGGTAAGAATTATACTTTTTACTATCGTCTATGAATAGTATTGAATTTGTACATTATGCCACAAGCTTTGGACAACTGATGTCCTCCAATGGATCAGAAATATTAAAAGAATCCAGAATATATACAGCGAGTAAATGTTGAACCATCAAGGCACGAAGCTCTTGGTGACTTGTTAAAATTATTACTAGCAAAGTTTACACAAGAATTAATTACTGAAGAAACTATTACTAAAAATATAATTGTGTGATATATGTATGCTAGAAGAATTTACTTCCAAATACATAGACCTAATATACAACTTGCAAATAAATGACCGGAAGGTATTTTGGATAAAAGCATTTTTTACAGAAATTGCTTATCCATATAATAACATTATACGAGAAAGATATGATATTCTAAGAGGGATTACAATCCAACGATAATCACAGTACAGGCTTCCTAAAAAGAACTTATATGAAAACTATGGAAAAAGTTTGTGAACAAGTAAAAGCCCACAAACAAATAAAGAAAATTCAAAATTCAAATTATTCTTGATGTTCCAAATGTACATAAGACATAAATATGTAGTTTGGTTGTTTTCCATAATATGAAAAAAGATGGGGCCAAATCTTTTACTGGAAAAAACAAACCAAAGTTTTGGATTACCAGAAGAAGAAAAAAAGGAAACCGGAATATAAAAGAAAATATAATAAATTTCATAAAAAGAAATTTAGAAAATGATCTAAATGTTTTATGTAATAAGAAATGACATTATGCAAATGAATGACCTACAAATATAAAAGGGTCATTTCACATGAAGGACAAACTTTGTAGTCCAATTAGTTTTTAAAACGCACATCCATAGAAATTAATTTCAAGACCAAAGTCATCAAAATAATTACTTTTAAGAACAAAGTTAGCAGTCCAATTACTTTCAAGGACATAATTTCATAGGTTTTTAGGCCTTAGAAACTAATTATTTTGCATTTTATCCTTAAAGGTAATTATTTCAGTTGTGTGCCCTAAAAACTAATTGCACTTGCTAAAGATGTCCTTGTGGCAAATTTCCACTATATAAAAAGTGTTATTTTACCAAACATAAAAGAATATGACATAGGTAGGTACAACTAAAGATATCTATAGTGATCCTAATTCTTCAATCTATAAAATTGAATCAATTTACTCTTAAAACCACTGATTCTAAAGTCTCAGATGCTGAAGATGAGATAATCGATTCATTTAGAGATTTCAAAATCAATATGATTACGGTTAAACAAACACATAATCGGATCAAAATTGTACCACTAATTATTTATAGAGTTCTTCCTATATAAAAAATTCTATTGGATATACATTATATGCATGAAAAAATATTAGGCTCAAAAGGTATCGTACTACTAAACTTCCTCTGGATCTAATAATAAAAATTCCTTTTGGAAATTGTGGACTAATCCATAATATACCAAAACATTTAAAAATATATATAACATGTGGTTTGATAGAACCAATGTCCAAAACCAGTGTTCTATATTTCTAAAAAGCACTAGCTTAAAAGACAGACTATACAACTGAACAAGGGGATCCGATTGGACTATTTGTTACACATAAATACGAAGATATTTCTGCTACAGAAAGAAGAGTTTTATGAAAAAGAAACATATAATTGGCCAAGTGTTTTGTCTCAAATACCAAGAAATAAAGTTATAATGAATGCAAAATATATATATAAGTACATTTTCATCTGAAGAAATCACAAATCCTCACATTTAAGGTGGTGCTGGTGAACAATTTATTGTTATCGATGAAGATCTTGAAAAACTAATAGTGGCAATTCCTCATTCAGATAAAAGGGAAATTTACAAACTCGTTTCTTTTAAATCTAGATTTCTTAATCAGCGTGCATATATTTGAATGTATGCAGGAAAATATAGAATTAAAAGAAGAAGATTTTACTTGTATACAAGTCTTCTTAATAAAGAAAAGGTCAAAAAATTAAAAGATAAATATTCAAAAATAAGCATACGGGCATAATACAGCTTAAAATAATAGATCTTTCCAGATCTAGTATTTAGTATTAATACCCCAATTATGATAGTATTGGATGAAAGAATTATCAAATAATAATTTAAATAATATTACTGGTGGAGCTAAATCTAATCCAGCAAAAAGATTATTTGGAGTAAATATACACCATGGTTTTTGTACCAGCCTTAAAAGATCAAAATATTGAGAAGGCTTGTACGTTATTAGTTAGTCTACTAAATATTGAATTCTTCCCAGGTTTCAAAGTTTAGGAATACAATGGGAACATTGTATGGCTTTAAATGATACATCTACATTTAAATCAGTATCACCCAAACAATTTGTTAAACTATTTGAAGTTGGAATAGATAAAACAATCCAACCAAGATTAGTTGATATTAAACACCAAAAATGTGACAATGAAATACAAGTATTTGAGGAATCTCTTAAACTAAAAATATAAATACCAATGGAATATTTTACAGCATCTGGAAATCCTATTTCTACCATTGTAAAAATAACAATAAAGAAGAAACTTCATTATCTTCTTCAAATATATTGAAACGGCCACATTCAGTACATCAATTAGCTGATGTGGAACTTATGATATTTTAGAAAGTGTTAATCATAAAATGAGTTTTCAACAATAAAGACTAACTGAAGGGAGAACACTTAAAATACTCAAAAATTATTAAAAAAAATAAGGATTTGATCAAATGGTAATAAAGATTCCTTTATCCAATATAAGACATTATGATTAGGGCTATAGATTTGAAAAGAAAAGCAAAATTACATATATATTCCATTAATGATATGTCTTCCTGAATATAAGAATTTATGGTGCATGCTTTATTAGATTCTGGTGCAGAAACCAGTCTATTATAAGAAATATGTATACCACAAAAATTTCAAACACCTTTGGATAAAAAGAAATGCAGGTATAATATATGATATACATCATTTATCTCCTTTCAACCAACACTTTTTTGAACTCGAATGTGTCTTAGTACCAAAAATACCACTACCTGCAACAATTGCATCGCTCTACGCTCCAACAGCACAACGTGATGAAAAGACTATTACATTGACAGAAAAGGCTAGCACACAAACACCTTGCATTTTACAATCAAAAATTTGCACTTACAACATATCTAAGGCTAGCACACAAATACCTTGCATTTTATGTAATATTTGTATTACAGTTAGCAAGTGTTGTTTCTATTCCTTTGCTGAATTGGAGAACACAAGTATATCGTTACGTACACAAACTATAAATAGTGAGTGTCTAAAGATAGAGTTTGGAATATTTGAGGAATATTTTTCAATCCAAAAGGCATAACAAGCCATTCGAAATGTCCTTATGGACTGCTGAAAACTGTCAATTCAATGGACTCTTTATCTTCAAGTTTATATGCCAAAATCCTGATGTACATCAAATTTGCTATAATATTTAGCCCATTGTATTCCCCTAAATTAGATGTTCAGGAAAAGGATTAAAATATTCATTAAATTTAGTATAGCTATTTAACTTTCTATAGTTTATAATCATTTTAGTTTTTTCCTCTTTTAATTTCAACATGTTTTCTTACTAGAATGTCGTAGGAACGAAGACTATAACTTTTTTGAATCAAGTTGAGTTCTAATAAATCTTTTATTTGTTTTGAAAATACTTCTTTATCAAACGGTGTAACCATAATATTGTTAACTCGCATTTTCAAATATTTGTATTGTTCCATTAATTCAATTTGCCAACATTTGGGTGCTTTATCAAACCATTTCAATGGGTTATCCGAATAATAAAGTGGCTCTCGCATATTATTATTAAAACTTCGAAATCATTTAACGTAGGTATATTATAAGTGTAAATTTTTATTTGTAAAATGCAAGATGTTTGTGAGCTAACATTCTCAATCAATGTAATAGTCCTTTCACCACGTTGTGTTCTAGGAGCATACTGTAATGCAATTATTGCAGATAATGGTGTTCTTGGTATTAAGGCATCATCGAGTTCAAAAAAATACATGTTGAAAGGAGGTAAATGACGAAGATTGTCCATGTCAAGTATACAAACACTGTCAAATTGCCATGGTAATAAAGCAAAATCAAAAGTATAGGCTTTGTTATCGCCATGTATAGCAAGTATTTGTAACCTCAATCATTTAATGATTTACGGGGACTTGTCTTCCCATAAATCTAATAAAGCATGTACCGTAATTCTGTTTTTCTTTTCAAATCTATAGCATTAATCATAAAATGAGCTTTTGACAAGAAAGACCAATTGAAGGGAGACACTTAAAATAAACAATTTATTAAACTCCGAACATCCAGCAGGGCATAAGCTCAAACAACTCCGTTAGAGGCAGCAGAGTATAAAACTCAATCAATTCTACCAAAAATGGAGTATAAATTAACCCAACTCCGTCAGAGATAGCGAAATATAAACTTCCTAAACCCAAAGATAAGGTTCAACTCCATCAAAACTCCATTAAAAACAACAATGTATCGTTGCTTAACCTTGGTGACAAGGTATAACTTCACCGAAGATAGTGAAGTGTTCGGTTGTTCAGCCTCGGAGACCAGACTCAACTCTCCTAGAGACATTGTAATGTGATTCTGACTCATCCCAATGATAGAACCTAACTCAACCAAAGGCAGTGCAGTGCAATTTTTCCATGAGCCTTAGAGAGGTTCAACTTTACCTGAACATGAAGTATGATATTGCAGAGACCAAGTACCATCATGGATTATGGAGACTGATGCAAAAATATGATTTACTTTTATGAATAAATTCCAATTAGTATTTGATAGAAATACACAGGCATAGTACATTGCCCCTCGAATGTGTGAAACTCATGGACGTGGGAGAAAAGACTAATGACTGAGCAAGGACGGATGTTCTTGACCCATATAGATTGGATAGACCTCTTGATTTACAAGCTAAATGAATGTCCGCTCCTAAACACTATGGAATTCTGCCTCGACTGCATTATTCCCCCACTACGATGGGATCTCAAGCAAAAGCTTGTATCCATAAAACTTATTTTAAGGGAAAAGTGTTAGAGACAAATTTGACAGAGTTTTGGATCAGACCCATACCAGTTGGAAAATATGCTTGAAGTCAGGAGATACACCTTGATCGAAATCAGGTCTCAATGTAGACTATAAATTGAAAGATATGGGCGTTTTAAAATTTGTCTCCACCTAACCAATTTGGGCCTCACTTTGGAGAATTACTATCTATTTCATCCAAAGGCATGGAAGTGATCTACTCGACGATTCAAGACTATTGATCCAAGTTTACTCAATTTCGAACTAAAACGAAGAAATTATAGCACGAACATTGGTCTGAAAAGAAACGCTAGAAACATTCGGGTTGAGAGTAAAAAGGGAAAAACAATCCGGTATGGAGCAAGTGTCGAATAGGAAAAAGAATCGTTTCCTACCGAACCAAATACTAAAGAATCAAATTGGTCATACACGAAAATTACCTATTTTGTACGAACCTCGCATCTATAAGTACCTAATTGTTGAACATTGATGACGGACAAGATTGGAGCACTAGAAACTATCAAACTGAATTTTGTAGCACTTTCAGGCAACAATGAATTATCTCAATCTTATTTAATCACCTTCAACCATCCAGTCCACCATCCAACATCGAATTGTGCCTGACAAACCTCAAGATCTACATCATCTGAGTTTTGCCAATCACTGATCTAGCAGCCCACAATTGTTGTGACCAATCCAAAAAGATATAGCAATCATTGTAGCAGTTGTAAATCAAAAAATCATAATAACAGATATAAAATGGATGTGGGCCAGAGATTGCCGAACCACTATAAAAAAATTATGGTCTTTACTTTTTCTAAACTTTACTACTTGCTTTCTAGTACATATGCATGTGATTTGTGATTTAAGTTAGAGTAATAACCTTACATATCTGACGAACAGAAGTCTCACCTCCTAGAACCAGCACTAGGATCACACTCGGTATCATAGGCTCTATCAAATTTCTGTTCTTGAGTGTTTGATCATTTTTTATGCAAACAATTACGTTTAGTTAAACTGAATTGGAATAAGATACACTATAGGGTATAAATGTGATTTCGTCATAACACATGTAACTCTCTATGAGAGAATGAATTACATGTGAATCTAATGTGAAGAAAATAAGGGCACGCCTACGATATCCTAAATCTAAGGACCGGTCTTATTAAAGCCCTCAAACTATAAAAAGTTTGTAACAGTGATGTCTCGGTGTAGTATAACGAATTCAAGAACTCATTTAGATATATCTTCTTCATCCTCATTTCTTTTACTTATATTTATATAGGTAAAACAAACATTGATCTGGAAACAAGTCTTCAACCTCCCCAAAAAAAACAACAACAGAGTCATTATTCCCAAACAAATTGGGATCGACTAGAGATGGAACTCGAAACTAAATGACAAAAGTAATTTAAAGGTTATAACAATAACAATAATAAAATTAAGTCAAATGGTTATATTAATAATAATAGCAACTAAGTAAAATAAAAATAGAAATACATATGTATGTAAAAAAATAAAAAAAAATAAAAAAATACAATAAATAAAATAATAAATAAAAATGATGATAACGGTACAAATAGTAATAATGGTGCTGATAGTAATATTGATTAAAAACCAGACGCTACGTCTTATGCTCTTTTTCCCTAACCCTATAATCTAAAATTTATAAGACTCATAACTCATGGTTCTGCTACGTGAATCGCTGACTTCCACGCGCTTCTATCCGTTACCAGCTATTTGGTTATATTCCAACCCTTCAAGTCCCTTTTAACAACTTTCTCCCATGTCAACTTTGGTCGACCTCTACCTCTCTTTAAGCAAACGACGTGGCCTATAATTCCAACGCACATAGGTGCCTCGAACGGCCTTCGTTGGAGATGTCCAAACCATCTTAAGCGATGTTGAATTAGTTTCTCCTCAATTGGTGCTACTTCAAGTTTTTCACGTATATCATCATTTCTAATTCGCTCTTTTTATATGACCGCAACTCCATCGCAGCATACGCATCTCTGCTACGCTTATCTTCTGGACGTGTTGGTTTTTAGTAGGCCAACATTATACACCGTACAACACCGCAGGCCTAATTGACGTTCTATAGAACTTTTCTTTGAGCTTCTGTGGGACTTTCTTGTCACAGAGAATGCCAGATGCTTGTCGCCACTTCACCTATCCCGCTCGAATTCGAAAAATAACATCTTCATCAATACAATTACACTGCAATATTGATCCTAGATATCGAAAGGATTCCTTTATAGAAACTATTTGTCCGGCCAGAATAACATCTCCATCTTCTGACCTAACACCGCTGAACTCGCACTCCATATACTGTTTTAGTTCTACTAAGCCTAAATCCCTTAGATTATAAAGTCTGTCTCCACAGCTCGAGTTGTCTATCCACCTCAATAATACTATCATTAATTAGCACAAAATCATCAGCAAATAGCATATAAAAAGGAATCTCCCCTTGTATACTCTTCATAACCTCATCCATCACTAGGGTAAAAATGTATGAGCTCAAAGCTGGTCCTTGATGTAATCCAATGTTAATGGGGAAGTCGCTAGTTACACCATCGCATGCTCTGACACTAGTCACAACATCGTCGTGCAAATCCTTGATAAGGGTAATGTACTTTGTTAGGACTCTCTTCTTTTATAGAGCCCGCCACATCACCTTTCGTAGTACTTTGTCATAAGCTTTTTCCAAATCGATAAAAACCATGTGTAAATCCTTCTTTAAATCCTTCTTTTTCTCCTTAAACATCTCCATAAGTTGTCTTATCAAGAAAATAGCCTACGTGGTCGACCTCCCAAGCATGAAACCAAATTGGTTTTGAAACGATTGTCACTCTTCTTAATCGATGTTCGATGACTCTCTCTCATAGCTTCATCGTATAACTCATAAGCTTAATTCCTCTGTAGTTTGTGCAACTTTGTATATCTCCTTTATTCTTAAAAATTGAAACTAATATGTTTCTCCTCCACTCATCCGGCATCTTGTTTGATTTGAAAATATTATTGAAAAACTTAATTAGCCAAGCTATCCCTGTATCTCCAAGGCATCTCTACACCTCAATGGGGACGCCATCAGGCCCCAATGTCTTGCCTACTTTTATCCGTTTTAGAGCCTCATTTACCTCGGATTTTTGAATTCTCCGAACAAAATGCATACTGTTATCATCAAAAGAGTCGTCCATCTCGATCAAATACTATCATCTTCTTCATTAAATAGCTTGTCGAAGTAATCTCTCCATCTATTTTTTATCTCATCGTCCTTCACCAAAAGCCTATTATTATCATCTTTGATGCATTTAACTTGATTGAAGTCTCTTGTCTTCCTCTCACGGAGCTTAGCTATCCTATAGACGTCTTTTTCACCCTCCTTCATACTTAACTTATGATACAGGTTATCATACGTCCGACCCCTTGCTTTACTCACCCCTCTCTTTGCGTTCTTCTTTACAACTTTGTACATTTGCATGTTGTCCTCGCTAATGTGATGATGCAAGCACTTATAGCATTCCTTCTTTTCTTTGATAGTCTTTTGCACATCACTGTTCCACCACCACGAATCTTTAGGCTTGCGTTTATTTCCTTTCGTTACCCCAAATACCTCGGTAGCCACTTTCCGAATGCGCGTTGTCATTTCATTCCACATGTAATTTGCTTCTCCTTTCAAATTCCATGCCCCTTCTCCCATCACCATATCCTTAAACACCCGTGAAGGTCTCCATTGAGCTTCCACCATTTCGTCCGACTAATCTTGGCTCCTAGATCCCGTCGAACATTTATCCGAAGACAAAACTCGAATATCAAAAGCCGATGTAGTGCGACAACACATTCTCCATGTATGACTCTGCAATCTACACAAGCTCGTTAAGGACAAAATCAATCTGGCTACAGTGTTGACCGCTACTAAAAGTAACTAAGTGTGACTGTCTCTTTCTAAAGAAGGTATTAGCTATCATGAGGTCATAAGCAATAGCGAAACTCGGTATTTCTTCTACTTCTTGGTTTCTATCGCCATATCCAAAACCACCATGCACTCTCTCAAACCTACCACTAGTCGTACCAACATGCCCGTTGAAATCTCCACCTATTAAAAGTTTTTCATTGCTAGGCACATCTCTAACCATAGCATCTAACTCTTTCCAGAAATTCCTCTTGATGACTTCGTTTAGACCTACTTTAGGGCATAGGCACTAATAACGTTCAAAATCATATCGCGCACTATGAGCTTTATTAGGATGATCATGTCCCCTTGTCTCTTAACGTCGACAACTCCGTTTCTAAGGTTCTTGTAAATTATGATGTCAACCCCGTTCTTGTTACGCTCTTTTTCCGTGTACCATAACTTGAAGCATGTATTCTCCACCTCCTTCATCTTCTGGCCCGTCCATTTGGTCTCCTGAACGTATAAGATATTTACACGTCTCCTAGTCATAATATCAATTGTCTATTTTAGTTTTCCTGTTAATGATCCTACATTCCAACTACCTAACGAATCCTATTATCATCGACTAGCTTCCTTGTCCCTCGCACTCGCGGAGTGAAGTGCGAAGACCCTTGCTCATTTATCACTACACGGGGGCGTCGATGCAGCGCGCCACTAAGGGAGTGACGACCCAGCTCTTGCATATTTATCACCATATTCAAGCATCGATATGGCGAGCCACTAAAGGAGTGACGACCCAGCTCTTACTCACTTTTCACCATACCCGAGTCTCGATATGGCGCGTCGCTAAGAGGGTTACCCCCGACGAAATATAGTTAGCTTCCATTTTCATAAGAGAGGATGTGGTTTTTACTTTGGCTCGCTAAACCTATCACAACCCCCAGAAAAACACACACCCACGCACATATACAAAATAACATTAACACATTCGTTCTTGTAGATAGAATTGTTCGCTCATTTAAAAATGTAGAGGATGTGTTTCAAGTTTCTAACCAAACTTTTTTTACTATATAAATTCCAGCCCCTCTTGTATTTTACTAATATGCATCCCAATCGCGGCCAAAAACTTTTGCTTCCATATTAATAGATTAATTACTTCATTATTTTGTATACAGCATTATGTAAAAACAAACAGATGTGATTTAATAGTGAAACTGACATTTCTTCAAAAATGTTTCGTATAAATAACGGCTCTTATTAAATTTGTATATATGACCTATGCATCGTGATAGAAAGAGTATTAATATTTCAAGTGTAAGCAAAGTTTCAACCCGACATTACAAACTGCACTTTCAATGATCAAACTTTAAAATCGTATATTTAGAACCTCTGTTACAAAAACGAAAACCAGATTTTAACCATTGTTTATCCATAAATTCTATCCACCATTATTATTATTTTTACAAAAAGAAATGGAGTTACGAGTGTGAGCATCTTAATAATATAAAAAGATGATGGTGTTTTCAACAAACACTTGCCCAGAAAATAATAAACATCGCTATTTTGCAGCTTTGGGATTTTGCAAGTGTTGACCCCAAAAAAAAAAAGACAATGCAAGTATTACATGCCTTGCTACAATGAGCATGATTGGAATTGTAATAGGAATTTTTCAACCAAAATTATCATGTACAACAAATTCAGTTTACTAATTTGAGGAACTTTACTTCAGTGAAAAAACGTGCATGTTTTAGGTAAGAAATGGAATCGAATGTTCAACTACAATATAGTTGGCATTTACAACCAAAACTTCAATAGTGTAATCTCCTTCAGGGAATGCATCAAGCACCACATAGCCAAAGACTTTGGTAAGACTTTAAACTTACATACAATAAAATTGTGAGTTCATGTGATGTCCGTGGTTAACAATGATTCTGACAAAGGCGTAAATGCATGATGCTCTATACATGTAATTTCTCAATACTTAAAATATGCACAAAGCACTTATATCCGTCTATTCAATGATTACATAATATTTGTTGTCGCCGCTTCGTTTTTAATAGACAATCCTAGGAAATTTGGGTTCTCGTGTAGCATGAGCACAAAAAAGGCACTCAATCCATACAGAACTTATCGGCTGAACCCAATGTGCGAACTGTGAAGCACAGTTTCGCCCTTAGCAAATATCACAAAATAGTACAAGGCTTGCGATAAGCGCTATTTTATGCTATGCGTTATAGCATGCACTCTTTTGTTCACTGTTGTAAATTTCGTATATTTTTATACATACTAAATGGGGCTAAAGTAGTTGTGGTCCATACTTACATAAATATCAAATCACTCATTTATGATTATTACTATCATTTTATTAAATTTCACACTAATTTATTCATGGACTGGAATTTACGTTGTAATTTACACTGTAAATTGTTAGTTGGTACCTCCTGTTCAAATTCAAAACTCTAGACCTACGCTTCAGAATTCTTAACATTGCATCCTAAACTAAATTCATCTAACAATTTATCTGTTGTTTCCAGGGATTTATCATCCTCGTCATCTTTATTATTTTCTTTCCTAATTAAGATCGGCCATTCAAATTCTCATTTTACGTAAATTTCTATGTTGAATCGTAGTTTTGTTAAATTTAATATATCTTTAGATTATTTTTAATATATATTTTCGATGTTGATTCGAAATTCTCTATTTTCCATTTTTTTAATGTAATTTGATTTCATTTGTTTTGAGATTATTGACATTATAAAAACTAAATTATCAAAATAAACGTCTTAGCTGTTTAGTGAATGGAAAAAAACGATATATATTATTAAACCATATTTACATTTTTGATGCTTATAAACTAAAAGAGACAAAATATATTCCCACTGTTAAATCTTTCATCTAGTTAAGTTGGTATGAAAAAAGGATTTGAGTCATATACAAATCTATACAATAGCATATTAATATTTGATAGTAGTAGTAAATAAAAACATTTATGCACCAAAATTTAGTATCTTGTACAGCAGCAATAAACCAGCCCATAAGGTTATTTTCAAAGTATTTGTCAAGTAGCACTTTCGATGCGTAAGAGATAAAATTTTATAATGTTCTATCAAATGAAAAGACTTTTCTTTCAAGAGTTTATTCAAAAGAATTTAAAAGGAAAAAATGTTCAGCTTTCATATTTTGTTTTTTCAATTTAAAAACGATGTGAATGACAAAGTCCAATATTGCAAACTATTAAGTTCCATAAAGTAAGTTTTTTCAGAAAAAAACATTAAATGAGGATTCTTCAATCAAGTTAATTATGAATTGTATATTTAACTAAGTTTAGTTTAATTTGGTTTATTTCATTAAAAATTACCAATATATGAAACTGAAACCGAAACTGAAACTTTCAAAATTTATCGAGATTAAAAAAAATTCAAATGACCTAAACCGAAACTGGGTTCTCAAACCTTCGATTAAACAATCAAATTTCCATTTTATTTGAGCTATATCTGTCTCAAACCTTCCATTAAACAATCAAATTTCCATTTTATTTGAGCTATATCTGTGATTATATAGACTGAGTCACATTTTCTAGATTTGTGCAAGAAGTTGATCGTTTGATAAAAATCCTATTCACCCCATATCTTCTGATAATGAAAATCAATCATGGACTTCAAAAACACACACACACACATCATGCTTCCTTGTTATATAGTCTACACTAATTTTTCTAGATTTGCGCAAGAAGCTGATCTTTTGATAAATCCTATTCACCCCACATCTTCTGATAATGTAAATCAATCATGGACTTCAAAAAAACACATACACACATCATGGTTCCTTATTATATAGTCTACACTAATTTCACAATAGTTTAAAATGAATACCCAAGAACAAAGAATCGGTCAAAATAACAAAAACTCAATGACACAATAGAAGTACCTAACAAAAATTTATTCGAATCAAGAAGCAAAAAGAAGTTGATGTGTGGAAAAAAATAAAGTATTCCTATTGTACTTCAGTAAACGACAAAGAATAATCAGATTAAAATGGTCTGGGCAAAGATACGAAGATAGCAGACACAAATATGACTAGCCACATTCTCAACATACTTCAATCATACAGACACAGAACCCAAAGTCGTATAACATGTTATATGCCTCGACATAATCCACATATACGCTTCATCTCATGGGTAAAATGAATTGAAAAAAAAAAAGGTTCTGCATCAAATATAAGCAGTTAGAGGCTGCATACTGCATAAATGTTGCATGCGAGGTTGCATTTTCTGCATTGCAATTTAGTGGTTTAACCAACTCAATGTTTGAGTTTTATCACGATAATCATTCACAAACATTTGTTAATTTATAGACCTCTAAAAGTTCGGGAGAAAAAACGTGCAAGAAAGTGAGCAAAATAATATGGTAAAAACAACTTTCCAGACTTGTATCCAAGGTTGTAAAAATCATTAGGCAAACGCTAGGTGGCACGCATGGACTCGAGATTAATCGTTTAGATGGGAATTAATCGAAGCTGGTTTTTTTTTTTGATATACTTATGTGTTTTGATAAAAAATTTAGTATTGTCTTTTAGAATTAATTGATCCAAAATGAAAATTTAGGGGTTTGAATGAACTTGGGAGCAGCCAACGAGGAAAAACAGCCTGAAACTAGCATGTAAATGCTTAAACGAGACATCATGTCTCAACTAATGCTTAAAAAGTGCTTATATACCTATTTAGATACTTAGATGATGCGTTACGCTTCATCTGGGCAGGCGTAGGTGAATGGTTAGACGGCTAGCTTCATCTATCACTAGGCGAGACCTAGGCAAGGGCCTAGAAGGATTTTTCAAAAGAGAGCTTGAATCACAAGTAATTAGTAAGAAAATACAAATTGCTTGGAGCTAACTTATCGAAGTCATCTTCATGATTATATATCTAAATTGACCAATGAATCAGAAAAGGAATGTTAAATGTCAACCGATTTTAATACATACTGTTGGCCCAGCAATCAAAGAAGTTCCTGAATCAGCTATGGCTGCACAGCCTCCAGCACAGAATCCTGAAAGTATGTTATAAATGATAATAATATGTTCATTGATATGTAATTGATATTAATAAACCATCAAAAGAAAAACGACAAAATACCTGTTGATTGACCACCAACAAGAACATCTCCCATGTCGAACTGCATACATTGAAATTATGAAACAGGTTAAAAACTTAAAAATCAAAAGCAAAGAGACAACTGTCAGTTTTCACCCAAATCGATTCTGTGTGACAGAGACACCCACCTGCCAGTAACCCTTCTGTGTGACCGAGACATATGTGTGTTCACCCTTGTGATGATTTGGGTCAATGCCTCCAAATACAATTTCACCTCCTTCACCATCCTCTGATTTCCGATTCAACCAGAAGGAGAAAACCGGGTCTTTGACAAGACCCTGCTTAACCATATTGTACCTATACAAAGGATATATCAGGCATAAAGTCTTGACAATTTTGATAAACATAAATAAATTACATTTACAGGTGTAATTTTCATCAAGATCAGAAACAGATTAAAGAGTAGGCATGTAAAGTTTCGGGCATTTCCCCCGAGTGAACTTGAAGCATAATATACAGCTTATATTGCAATATAAAGAAATTTTGGTCATTGCAATTATCGCTTTTCATTTTTCCAATTTCTTAGTGCAGGACAGAAATTTTAGTTACTGCAGTTATCACTTTGCCAATTTCTTAGTGACCAAGGTCACATTTTGTTAGGACACTCATGTTCATCCAACCGTTGAAAAAACTGCACAAAACACTTTATGATTACTTTTTAATGCCTTTTATGTCAGTGGGACTAACCTGTGGTGTAGCTTAATATGCATCACTTATAAGAAATACGTAGTTTTCTACTCTGATATATAAAATTTATATACAATTTTTATATGCATGAAATTTAACTTATAGATATTTGATCCTGTATTTTATGAATGGAAACCACAATTTAAAAAAAAAAATCAAAAATATCTAACAAAGCATTTACGTGAAGCGCCAGAAGAAAAAAATCTACAACGTACTTTTTATTATACAACTATTTATTTTATTTTTAAAAAAAAATCACAAGTCATAATCATAAAGCTTAGCAATAAACTGCCTTTAAATTGGACAAAGCAATAAATACTCGTATCCCTAACCATATCTCTAACCTGGTTTTATAGTGTTTATAAATCTGGATACTGAGACAACAAACAAAAAACGAAAATATCGCTCGATCCATGTCAAAAGCAAAAGTAAGACGCCATTAAGTGTTGCTCACATGCTTATTATTACCATTCTAAGATCAAAATACGAAAACATACCATGTTTCTTCCTTAAGCACACTTTATATAACATAACTTTCTGCCAGCGTTTACAGAAACCATGATTTATGTAATAAGGTGGCCAGTTTTTGAATAACTTACATTGAACAAACAAGATTACATTTATAGTGGTTATTGAAATTGTTCATGACATAAGTTCAGCGTACAAATTTTTACTATGATTTTTCCGTTCTTCAAATTTTTAGTGCTTGAATAAGATTGATGCTAAACAGATGTGTATATAGAAATTAATTTGGCCGTTCATGGTATTGTTTCAGTGTATAGAAAACTCTTTTCTGTCAAGGTTAAAAAAGTTCACTGTTTCTCGTAAGGTGCTAGAATTGAAATGCAAAATTATGCATTTACAGGAGTCACTCCCATGGTTCATTACATTAGTTGAAATGATAACATTAGGAGAGCCCAAAAAAAGGGAATTCCAGCCGAAAAGTAGTTCGGTCAACAGTCAGATACAGATAGGGATAGTGTTATATCTGCATCCAGATCCGAAATCAATTTCAGATATCGGATCAGTATCCACGGATATCAAATGGATATCAGATATTTGTCTATTCGAACACAGTTAACAAATATGGAAGATTAACATAAAATTTCAGTTTAACTTAAAACCATTTCAGCGCTAATGTTTCTAGAAATAGAAGAAATAAAAAAATATGATGATAAAAATAGTTTCGAGCAGTAAATACCAAGGTTCAAGATTCCGGCCGGTTCGTCGGAATTCCGGTCACTTCATTCAGGTTCCGACGTTGACGGGCCGGAATACACTTCAAAATCCGGTTCCGATATAACAGAGCAGGAAGAAAATGTTTTGTTGCATAAAAAGCAAATTCGAGTAAGGAAAATGGGTTTCGAGCAAAAAGTACATGATTCAAACAATGGCACTTCCAGTTTGGAGGTAGCCGGAATCGATATGAAGCGTCATTGAGCAAGCTAGGGTTTTTCAGAAAGCAGCAGGTTCAAATCGAGCTAGCAAAGGAGGTTCTTTTTTGTGTGCGAAGGCTATTTGTATTATAAACATTAGAAGGAATGATGGCGAAGCTGTTTGGAGGGTGAGAAAGTGATGTTCATGATAAGAATGGAGAAGGACAGGTGAGCAGGTGTTGTTTGGAGGGTGAGAAAGTGATGTTCATGATAAGAATGGAGAAGGACAGGTGAGCAGGTGTTGTTGAGGGAGAGAACGTGATATCCATTGAATAAAATAATATTAGACATGTGGACGGAAGAGATGCTTCTTTTACTATTTGCTATATTATTTGTTTCTACCTTTAAACTTATGTTTAGTGTTTAATAATACAACACAAATTTATAGTAGCGTTGATCAACTGTTATTGTATAATGAAATAAAATATTAGAATTTGAAAAACAGAATTAAAGCAAAATTTTCGAAACGGAACGAAAGTTTCAAAATTTCTCGATGACTGAAATGAAAACGGAAAACAAAATTTCAAACCTTGATAAATACTCATTTATATACATACAATATAATTTGTTACATTGAAAAAACAATAAACGTCAATTATTTTATGTACTAACATACACGTATATAATCTACTATCTTGATAAAAGAGAGATGGATGATTTTTTAATGCGGATATCATCATATCTGCATCTATATCTCTGTCTTCAAATATCGGATGTTTCTCCTTTTTCAAACGCAAATGAAGACGAATTTTGAATTTTTCAAACACAGTTGAAGCGCACGTATTTTCTTTATTGACAAATTAGTATTAGAGCAACTGCACCATGAATCAATCGTCAAAGCAAATGTCGAGTTTAACATAAATTGCTAGTGAGTCCTCTTGACAATTGAGCAATATGTCAATTGAGTTGTTAAAAATTGTAATAGCTCAACTGCTCAAGCAATTAGTGTCCCTAACACATTAAACATATTTTTACTCTTTACGTGCAACTTTAGACCTCATCTTTTATTAAAACAAATTCATGGATCAATTCATTTTAACAAATCTATTAATAAATAAAGTAACAATTTAACTGCGTTTCACTGTTAAGTGTCAATTAAGTTGTAAAAAATTGGTATAGCTCAATTGCTCAACCAATTAGTGTCTCTACCATATTTAACATGGTTTTACTCTTTACGTTCAACTTTAGATCCGTACTTTTTACCAAAATTCATGGATCAATTCACTTCAACAAATTTATAAATAAATGAAACAAGAAAATAGTGAAAATGACAGATTTAAACAATTTTTTAGCTTCATTGACACGCTTTCAATTTTTAGTATGTAGTTAAATCCCCACAAAATCTCCGCTATGGCACATAACGCTCTTCGACGGCTATGCTTTTTCAATATAGCGTTGTTAAATAGTAGATCCGTCTTGAGCTTTGCTATTTTCTGCTACATCCACTAAATCAAGTCTTTTTAGCATATGTTTTAGCAATATTAACATTACAAAGTTGATTTAACTAGTTTGCTTTTAATCCAAATCAAGAAATTTATAGCAAGGACCTAACTGTAAGGTATAAGTGCACAATACAAGTTAGAAATCTATTATAGTCATCAAATTTGGACTGCATAAATCATGATATTCTTCGGTTTAATTGTATAAGATTAAACTATATTTCTTTTTCATATACAAACGATGTAAGAATGAGAATAAATTAACTATAAATATTTGTTTTATATTTAATAAAGCTTTTTGCGTCTCCGCTATTTACTACTATATATCATCGGTATAACATTCTGCACTTCCACCATTATGGAACTGCTGCGCGCTTTAACTACACAGGTCTGGAGGATAAAATTTTCAGATAAATGTAGCAAGATGACAACTTTTTTGTGAGGACAAGGCACGGAAGATGTATTGTGATCAATGGAGGATGTTCGCATCTGCTTCAATGAAGGCACAACACGCTTCGACAGGAGGGCGTTGAGATAAGTGGACACGGTGTGGTGGCGGTGGCGACGTGATAAGTGGCGGCGAGATAGGCTTCAACTAGGGTTTTTAAAGAAGCGCGGCCTAAAGTGTTTTGATGTAGTGGTAGCAAGTAATGATGGAGAATGGGTGGCTCTAGGGGCGGCAGCAACGTGATGAAGTGATTGGCTTAGAGAAGTGGCAAATTAAGAGTGAAGAAGCGGTAAATTGAAAGAGAAAAAAAAGATAATATATAGTAATGCTACTATGTAGTGTCATTTTTTGTTTTTCAATAAAATGATTATGTATATTTTTATTCATAATGCTATGTTATAGTAACAGTTTCTAAATTGTATCAACTTATTTAAAATTGTAGTAGCAGATTATATACAATTGTAGTAGCAGATTATATACATAAACAATTGTAGCATCTATTTTGATGTATGTATTAATAATATTATATAGTATTATTTTTGTTTTCTAATAAATTATTGTGTATAATTCTATTCTAAATGTTATTTTAAAGTAGTATTTGGTTGTAATAGTTTCTGAATTATAGTTGTTTTTTAATTATAGTAACGGTTTGTAAACAATTGTACCATTTTTTTATATATGTGTATTAGTGATACCGTGTAATATGATTTTTTTTAATAAATATAGTTATGTATATTTCTGTCATAATGATATTTTATAGTAGCGTTTTATAAATTGTATTAGCATTTTTTAAAATTGTAATGGATTTTTTAAAATTGTAGTAGCAGGTTAAAACAATTGTAGCTTCTTTTTATATGATGTATATATTGTATCTCACAACATTATTTTGTAGCATCTTTTTAGATACATGTATTAATGATACTATGTAGTATCATTTTTTGTTTTTTTTAAATAAATATGGTTATGTATATTTCTGTTCATAATGCTATTTTATAGTAGGATTTTATGAATTGTAGTATTGCTTTCTAAATTGTATTAGCTTTTTTTAATTGTTGTAGCAGTTAGAAATAATTATAGCATCTCTGTAAATGTATGTTGTAATGAAACTGTATAATACCATTTTTTAGTAAATATAATTATGCATATTTTTTATCATAATGTTATTTTATAGTAGCATAGTATTTTATGAATTGTAACAGGTTGTAATATCTTTTTTAAAATTGTAATAGCAATTTATAAACGACTGTGGTATCTTTTTTATGTGTGTATTAATCATAATGTAACGACCCGTTAAATTTGATAATATTAAATGGATTAACTTAATATAATTTTTAATCTAATTTATAATAAATGTAGGAGTTGGATATAGTAACTGAGATTAAAGATTTAACAATTGAAATGTTATATGGCAATAGGTAGAATAACGAAGATTGGTGTTGTGGTTATAAGTCATAATTAGTTGATTAAAATGGTATTAATGAAATAATAACTGAATTGAATTGCAATATATAAACATCAGAAAAATTTAATTGGTGGATTAAATTTGTTAAAGTTCATAAGTTTTGTAATTTAGTTTAGTAGAACTTTAAATTATAAACGAAGATTGAAATAAACGATAAATTTAATTATGTAAATGGTGACTCAAGACTTAGGTTATAGGAATTGGAACATAATCCAATTTGAATTAAGTAAAAGAAGGATTTGGTTAATATGTAAGTTATTGTTCAAGGTATTGAATAAAAACTTGGAATCCAATCATAATTTAATGATAATAACGTTAGTATTAGAGAATAAATATATTTCAATGCAGTACTCGAATGAACGGAATAAAATGAATATATATTGAATAGAAATGAAATGTAAATTGGCACATTTGGTTGAAAGTTAATTTTAAGAAACATATAAATGTTGAATTTGTGAATATTAATATAAATATTAACTTGAATGGGATTCATTAATACAAAGATGTAATAAGTGTAGATAGTAAAATTTTAATGGCTGTAGTGGATAAAAAAATCTAGTAGTAACATAAAATTTATTTATATGGAAAAAGAGTATAGATTTGAACAAATTTATGAAAATTTGATAAGAACAGTGGTTGTAATCAGTTTGGTTATTTAATATTTGGAAGATAGAGATTTGTAAATCCGTTAATGAATTTATAATGGGAAGGAATGGTAAGAATGTAAAAATTATAAGCATTTGATTCAATTAAGGGAATTAAATTATAATAAATGGTCATTTAATAAATTCAACGTTCTGTGAGAAATCATAATAGTTGTGTAAAATGTGTACAAACTTCGATTTGGAAATTTATTGAATTTATAACGGTTTTGGTATTACATTTATGAGTTTAAAAGTTATTCCATTTTGTAAAGTAATAAAAATTTATTTAGGTGACTAGAATTTAGCGTAACGACTATTGTGTGTTACCTATTCTTGTTGCTTGTTAATTTAAATTTTGGGAATCAAATTCAATTTATCCGCCAATTTACCGCAGTTAAAGTGAAATGAATTGGTGAATGAGTAATGTTAAATACAAATAAGATGTAACCAAGAAAAATCCCATTCATAATAATTTATGTAGAATAAAGTAAAGAAACCAGGAAATGAAAATGTGAAAATGTGGATGCAATGAGATCTTAAGTAATAATAACTTTGTTAGGTAAGTGATAACGGATTTTTTTTTGTATAACCAAATAAAGATCCAAATTTATTTGGAAATTAGTTGCAATCAATTGAATTTATTGCAATTAAATGGATTTAATATTTAATAGTTATGTAATTATTATTTGGAAGAAATTGGAGTTATTTGTAATAAGTATGAACCTAATGTTAATTTTTCTTATAGGATTGACAATTGATATGGAATGAAAAGAAGAAAATTTGGGTCAGTAAAATTTGGAATTTATGCATAATAAAATGGATTCTAACGTTAAATACTACGTTATTGAGATTTAAATTAGACTTAAAGAATAATGATGTGAATCAGGAACTAATGTTTATGGCATCTTTATTTTAGGTGAAAGTTGAGAATATAAAGATTAAAAATCTAAAGTATGGGTTTTGAGAATATAATTTATAAAATTCTTAAATATAAGAAAGTGTAGAAATTAACATTGCAATTAATATACTGTCAACTTTTAATTCACAGCTAAGCCTGTTAAATCTTTTCAATTGATTACGAATCATATAAGAAATAAAATTTGGCCAATTTTAGAATTTAATATAAAATTTGGATTTTTATAATTTATTTCATTTATTTAATGAATATTAAAAATAGCCATTTTGGCCACGGACTCGGATTTCGACGAAACTAGTTTCATCGGATCCGTATCGGTGAATTATTATAGGGTTTCAAGTTTCGTATCGATCGGACCTGTCGTTTGATCGTACGGACGCGAAACGCCTTGAAAATCAATTTTATTAAAATCAATTTGAAATCAATTTGGAAATTTTGTTTTCAGCATAACTTCTTCATAAGATCGAATTTGGACGTGAAACTTCTTCCATCGCGTTCAGAATATTTTAAATTACCTATTTGGATATATAGATTTACGAAATTTCGTTCCGGAGTCATAGCGGGCTTTTTGGGCCATAGTTTGCTACGCACGTTCATTGTACGGTCTATCTACCCTATTTCAAACCCCTCTATATAAACCCAGCTATTCAGCCCTAGCCTCCGCCTAATTTCATTTATCTGCGCGTATTTTCTTCAAGCTTCTCTTCTTCTTCAATGGGGGCTAACCCTAGATCCAGTCAGTTCAAAAACAAAATGAAAATTCAAAATCTCCAGAAAAATTCCACAAAAATATATGTCGATCTTCTCGAAACACGTAATCTCATGCTGAAATTCGTTTTTCAGTTGGAGTTGCCGTTTACACAGAATAAATTCAAACAGTTCGTGGCCGTTCATCAGCGTCGCATCAAAGTTCGCCTGATCGAAATTCTGTTTCTGGGTATTGTAGTATGGACGATGGGGAGTGCATCCATATAATTTTTGCGGAGGATCAACGGCTAGATGTGGTGGAAGTTTCGAATTAGGGTTTGAAACCCTAATATGTAGTGGCGGCCGGTGATAGGTCTGGGCGACCTGGTGGTGGGCGTCAGGTGCGGCCTGGCGAGGGAAGCCCTACGGTGGGTGTGGCATGGCCTACGGTGGCGCGGTGGAGGCTCGAGGCAAGGTCAAAGTCACGGTCAACTGGCGTGCGTGGTTCCTGTAGTTGCTTCTGCGCGTGAAGAGATGAAGGGTTACTGTTGCTGTGCGTTTCTCATTAGGGTGACGTGGCAAGTAAATGTGTCATTTTGTTTATTTTCAATTTTGAATTCAATCATCATTTTTTGTCATAACTTTCTCATACGAAGTCGGATTCACACGAAATTTCTTTTGTTAGGATCGTAATTTAATTCCGGACTTGATGACGCTGGTTTGGACGAATTCCGAGACGGGCGAATTTTTGGATTTAAATCGAATTTAAATTCGATTTAAATTCAAAAGGTGAGTGTTTTAACCCACTCACAACTACTAGAAGTTTTTATGTTTGTTAAATTAATTTTAGAAATGAATAGAAATTTATTTATGGGTATTTGGCATGTTTATTTTATTCATATCTGTTGAATTGCATTTATTAAATTTAACTGTTAATTTAATTCATTTATTGCGTATAAATTTACAGTTAAATTTTATTTGTTTGTATATGAACTGCTAGTTAACAGTTATATAATTTATTACTGAATATAGACTGTAGATTAATAGCTGTTAAATTTAATCTGAATAAAATTGCCAGTTATTACCTGTTATATATTATCAAATATAAATTGTTACTGATTGATATTGCTTGATGATTGTGATTGGATGATGGGTGATGTTGATGGATGTTTTATTGTATATCATTAAATTGCAAATTATCATGCATATTTCATTTCATTCGGGATTGCGGTTTGAAATGATATACAACCGCAAAATTTTATATCTTTTAAATTGCGGATTGAAATGATAAATATCCGTATCACTTGACCATAGGATAGAAAATTATATACAGGCACCGCGGTATATATATAACTATTTAAATGTGATTTCTATGGTTTGGATGGAATACGGTTTATAATAATATTAAATTTTATATTGTATAAATATTTTTCTTTCATATATATATACATATGAAGTTGAAATTTTTGAAATTAAAAGATGTATAAAAATCTTTATTAAAAATGGAAGAAAATTAAGAAAATAGAGTTTAATAATTTATATCATATGTTTAAATGTTAAGTTTGGAAATTTTAAGATATGATATTTATAATTGGATTTTTCCCAAAATAAATTGAAATGAATATTCTAGTATAATTTGAATTGGGAAAAATATATATTTTTTATTACTAGAAATTGAAGTCTTATTATTTATGGATTTTATATGAATATTCAAAACTAATTAATAGAACAATTGATTTGTTGAAAGCATAAAATCCAACTTTAGTTTGAAATCTTAATACTCAAAATGGATATACGTATATATAAATAAATTGAAGTGGTTTTGGAACTTGAGAGAGATAATATAAATTTTGGTTTAGACTTTAATAAAGAAATGTATTTGTAAAGCCATGAGAACTATTTTCTTTACAAAGTAACATTTAAGTTAAACCTTTTAATTCATATACCGTTGAATATCCAAACCATTCAAGTTTTAAAAGTTATGATTTTAAATTATGAATTTCGAAATATTATGCTTTGAAAGGATATTTGGCTTTTAGACGTTATAAATTTTAAAGCATTTGGATTTTTGAAAAGGTTTATATTTGGGATAAAGGATATCATATTGTTTTGGGTTTTAAAATGATATCGTATTCATAATTTTAAAATGGAAATGTTTATTCTGGTTTTAAAGTATGAGCTATTTTTAAATGACCGCGGTGTTATAATAACGATGGGTTGGCAAAGAGAGCGGGATCGGATATGGACATACTCTCTGTCGATACCGAAAACCACTTTGACTAACCGTATACGCGGTGGAGATTACAGAATGAAGTAGGTGGTGGCGACGTTTCCTGTAAGGTAAATACGTGGACCCGACTCCCGTGAGTTGGCATAAGGTGGCTAAAACAGGAGCGATTCTCAGGCCAATGAGGTCATTCCTCTGATCGGACCCTCCTCTTCGATATTATACTTTGATTTTGGATTGATTCAGTGGCCACTTCTATATTTTGATTTTTGGGGAGTTAGTCCGAGGTGGACGGTAACTGCGGCTACGCGTTTCCACCAGCCTGGATAGCAATTGGTATATCTACCCTGGCATTGCCTAGTTGTGCCGTGTCACCTACCATACCGGGCCTTTACTACGAGTTTCTATTGTTGTCGTACTTATGGAGTATCCTCTGGTAGCTTCCCGATCAGGAGGTATTACGGTACTGTATAGACTATTGGCATTATTTGTGTTAAGGGCTATATGGGTAACCCCTTAACGCTATTAAAAAGTAAGTTTATTTTATAAATAGACACTATTATAATAGCGCAATATACTACATAGTAAATAGTTTAACGGATCATTAGGAGATGTAAATCCTGAACATCTCTTGAGTTACTGTACTCATATTTCTTTCTGTTAATTTAACTCACATAAGATCTTTTAGTTCTGACTAGAGTGTTTTTGTCTTTTCAAATTCGCTCGGGTCAGTCCGAGCGTTTCAGGATCGAAGATTTTAGCTTTAGAGGACGAAGACGAAGAATCTGTATTATATTATTTATAGTATTGCACCACACTCTAAATTTCCGCTGCATTGATTGTATTGGTATGTGTAACTCTGACATTTATTGTATAAAGCAAATCAAGTGTTTGTAAACTATTTTGAACTGTATATTTATTATTATATTTTATCCTTCCGCTGTGAGATTCTGTTTTGTTTTTATTTCTTCTCTGTTTTTCTTATTTACCCCATAACAATCCGCCCTTGCGTATGCTTTGAATCGGCACGTGTGTCGGTTTAAAGTGTGCGAAAAGGCGGGATGTTACAGTTGGTATCAGAGCTTTGGTTTAGCGATAAACCTTGGTTTTGTGGGGTTTGACTCTTTGTTAATAGGGTAGTAACACCCTATGGGAGTCGCTGAGAGTATATATATGAGAGAGCGTATTTGTTAGTTTTATAAAAAGATTTTGATATTGTGTTAATCTGTTCCACTTTGTATTTATAAATTCTGGTTGATGCATGTGACGCTATGTCATCAATAGGGATTTCTAAACACTTAATAGGACAGACCGACATAATATTTGTTTTTAATATAGGTGAATGAAATAACTTTGCCTATTATATTTTCTATATATAAAAATATTTTTATAAAGATATATTTTGGTTGCTATAGTTGGGTGTTAGGTAATAAAAATATTTGTAATGAATTAAAGCTAAGTTGAATTTTAATAAATCAAATTGGAGATTTTAGAACTTAAGTCCGGGATTTTTGAAATCTTCTTTCAAAGGATTTATGAAATATAATGATTTGGTTTATAAATATTTTCTTATATAAATATTTAGTATAATTCGAAAGAATTGGTTTAAAGAGGATTTTGAAGAAAATAAGTTTGTACTTTCCTCTCTGTCGCTGGAAAATAATTTCGGTGATGACGGCCGCATCATCGACTTTCATTTTCGAGTTTCGAAGGGAAAGGCCACTGTAGTAAATTCTACTGCAGATTTATGTTGGAAATATCTGAATTTGTTTGTTTTAAATATAATTGAGATATAAAGTTGTAGGAAACTAATTATCTATTATTTCAAAATAAATTGAAATCTGACCCGGAATTTAATTCTAAAATTTTCCATTAATTAATTGTTAAATTTTAGTGGAATAAAAAAAAGTAAGCAATAAATGGATTGAAAACCTCTAATAAGTAAGAGAATTAATGCTAAGTATAAAGGAAGTTAAAAAATTTAATTATAAATAATGGTAAAGATTTATTGGAAAATCAATGAATTAAAAGAATTGAGATTAAACTTGTATAATTTCTTTTGCTTTTTCTTTAACATAAATAACTTACCAAGTATAAAAAGTTGAAATGTAAATTAAGAGTGGAATTGAATATTATGCAAGTAGAATTTTTGGAAATAATGAAGTATTCAATAAATTACTGTTATAAATAAGAATTTAATGGTATTAACTTAAGTGATGATTGGAATTTTACTAAAATTAAAGGTTGTATTATTAATAGGTGATTTTAACCTTAAGAAAAAAAAATGAA
Source organism: Allium cepa (assembly GCA_030765085.1). Taxonomy (NCBI): domain Eukaryota; kingdom Viridiplantae; phylum Streptophyta; class Magnoliopsida; order Asparagales; family Amaryllidaceae; genus Allium; species Allium cepa. Next base: position 837,647,564 of record CM060941.1, read on the forward strand.
AATGAAAATGAAATTCCTTAATTTATAAAGTTTGATTGTAGGGTTATTAACTTAAGTACGCCTTAATTTCCCCTATTCTAATATAATAGAAAGTAAGTAATATATAAATGACTGTAAACCCTAAGTAATTAATTAATAAAATTCCTTATTTTTAAGAATGAAGGTTAAAGGGTTAATAATTTAAGTGTAATTAAAAAGGGTTACTGTAATTAAATATTATAGAAAGTGGGTAATTAAACTGTTACTACTATTAAATATAATGGAAACTTCCACATTAAATAAATAAATGAGATTAAAGGTAAGTTGAAATTATAGGTTATAAAACAAATATATATTAATTAAAGGAATGAAAAGAAACTTGTAAATTTTCACTTACATTCTTAAAATATATATAACTTACCATAAAATAAAAGTTGCAATTGCTAGTAAGAAAGTGTAAAGGGAAATCTTACAAGTGAAGCTTGAGGTAATTAAAGTATTCAATTAATTGCTGTTAAAACTTAAGCTAAATCGGAAATTTACTATATAAGAAAGGTATTCAATTAATTGCTGTTAAAACTTAAGCTAAATCGGAAATTTACTATATAAGAAAGGTAAGTAGAATAAATGGGTGATATAAACTTTAGTCAATAAATTGGAACACAAATATGATAATTTTGTAATAAATGAAAATGAAAATTTGTAAGAAGTAAAGGGATCACTCCATAAATGAAAGAAAGAAAATCAAACCACTGAAGCATAAAAAAAAATGTATGATAAGTAATTTGGTTGTTGGGTTGAATTGTTATTGTTTGATTTATGTTGTTGGGTAAGGAATTTGAATTTGTCGGATGAATAAATAATCTATCTATGTTCCATCTAAGACTGTTGAGAAAAGGATGCACTTGATAGTTAATTTCATTTTATACAAATTTCAAGTTTTGAACCCAAACAACTATTTGTTTGATTGATTGAATGGTTGCTTTGTTTGTGTATGTATGTTGTTTGTAAGGTTGGTGGTTGTTGAATTGTTTGGTTGATTAATGATTGAATCCACTTGAATAGTTCGCTTTAAAATAAATATTTAACCTTTTAGATTATATAAGTGAATACAGGTGATGGAAGCAACTGCTACTGCTTTTGGTTCCAAAATAATAAGCGTATATTGCCCGACAAATAGGTACGTTTTCGGATTACGTTTAAAGCGCTATTTTTACCGTGTTGGGATATAATATTTTGATAATATATGTAATATATTGTATATTTTGATATTATATTTTCTCCCGAGCCTCACCGTACAAAGGAGACTCTGCTAAAATTTTCGTAAATTTTGGACTTAGAATTTTGTTGAATATTTTCCAAACTTTAATGATTTAAGTATAAAAAGAATATAATGATTATAAACAGGTATATTTTATTTAAGAAAATAAATTTAGTAAATTATTGTTTATAAATAATATTTGAAATAGATGTACTGTTTTAATTCTTCCTTCTCCCTTCTTTTTCCTTTTCGGGGACGAAAAGTTTGAGTGGGGGAGATTGTAACGACCCGTTAAATTTGATAATATTAAATGGATTAACTTAATATAATTTTTAATCTAATTTATAATAAATGTAGGAGTTGGATATAGTAACTGAGATTAAAGATTTAACAATTGAAATGTTATATGGCAATAGGTAGAATAACGAAGATTTGTGTTGTGGTTATAAGTCATAATTAGTTGATTAAAATGGTATTAATGAAATAATAACTGAATTGAATTGCAATATATAAACATCAGAAAAATTTAATTGGTGGATTAAATTTGTTAAAGTTCATAAGTTTTGTAATTTAGTTTAGTAGAACTTTAAATTATAAACGAAGATTGAAATAAACGATAAATTTAATTATGTAAATGGTGACTCAAGACCTAGGTTATAGGAATTGGAACATAATCCAATTTGAATTAAGTAGAAGAAGGATTTGGTTAATATGTAAGTTATTGTTCAAGGTATTGAATAAAAACTTGGAATCCAATCATAATTTAATGATAATAACGTTAGTATTAGAGAATAAATATATTTCAATGCAGTACCCGAATGAACGGAATAAAATGAATATATATTGAATAGAAATGAAATGTAAATTGGCACATTTGGTTGAAAGTTAATTTTAAGAAACATATAAATGTTGAATTTGTGAATATTAATATAAATATTAACTTGAATGGGATTCATTAATACAAAGATGTAATAAGTGTAGATAGTAAAATTTTAATGGCTGTAGTGGATAAAAAAATCTAGTAGTAACATAAAATTTATTTATATGGAAAAAGAGTATAGATTTGAACAAATTTATGAAAATTTGATAAGAACAGTGGTTGTAATCAGTTTGGTTATTTAATATTTGGAAGATAGAGATTTGTAAATCCGTTAATGAATTTATAATGGGAAGGAATGGTAAGAATGTAAAAATTATAAGCATTTGATTCAATTAAGGGAATTAAATTATAATAAATGGTCATTTAATAAATTCAACGTTCTGTGAGAAATCATAATAGTTGTGTAAATGTGTACAAACTTCGATTTGGAAATTTATTGGATTTATAACGGTTTTGGTATTACATTTATGAGTTTAAAAGTTATACCATTTTGTAAAGTAATAAAAGCTTATTTAGGTGACTAGAATTTAGCGTAACGACTATTGTGTGTTACCTATTCTTGTTGCTTGTTAATTTAAATTTTGGGAATCAAATTCAATTTATCCGCCAATTTACCGCAGTTAAAGTGAAATGAATTGGTGAATGAGTAATGTTAAATACAAATAAGATGTAACCAAGAAAAATCCCATTCATAATAATTTATGTAGAATAAAGTAAAGAAACCAGGAAATGAAAATGTGAAAATGTGGATGCAATGAGATCTTAAGTAATAAGAACTTTGTTAGGTAAGTGATAACGGATTTTTTTTGTATAACCAAATAAAGATCCAAATTTATTTGGAAATTAGTTGCAATCAATTGAATTTATTGCAATTAAATGGATTTAATATTTAATAGTTATGTAATTATTATTTGGAAGAAATTGGAGTTATTTGTAATAAGTATGAACCTAATGTTAATTTTTCTTATAGGATTGACAATTGATATGGAATGAAAAGAAGAAAATTTGAGTCAGTAAAATTTGGAATTTATGCATAATAAAATGGATTCTAACGTTAAATACTACGTTATTGAGATTTAAATTAGACTTAAAGAATAATGATGTGAATCAGGAACTAATGTTTATGGCATCTTTATTTTAGGTGAAAGTTGAGAATATAAAGATTAAAAATCTAAAGTATGGGTTTTGAGAATATAATTTATAAAATTCTTAAATATAAGAAAGTGTAGAAATTAATATTGCAATTAATATACTGTCAACTTTTAATTCACAGCTAAGCCTGTTAAATCTTTTCAATTGATTACGAATCATATAAGAAATAAAATTTGGCCAATTTTAGAATTTAATATAAAATTTGGATTTTTATAATTTATTTCATTTATTTAATGAATATTAAAAATAGCCATTTTGGCCACGGACTCGGATTTCGACGAAACTAGTTTCATCGGATCCGTATCGGTGAATTATTATAGGGTTTCAAGTTTCGTATCGATCGGACCTGTCGTTTGATCGTACGGACGCGAAACACCTTGAAAATCAATTTTATTAAAATCAATTTGAAATCAATTTGGAAATTTTGTTTTCAGCATAACTTCTTCATAAGATCGAATTTGGACGTGAAACTTTTTCCATCGCGTTCAGAATATTTTAAATTACCTATTTGGATATATAGATTTACGAAATTTCGTTCCGGAGTCATAGCGGGCTTTTTGGGCCATAGTTTGCTACGCACGTTCATTGTACAGTCTATCTACCCTATTTCAAACCCCTCTATACAAACCCAGCTATTCAGCCCTAGCCTCCGCCTAATTTCATTTATCTGCGCGTATTTTCTTCAAGCTTCTCTTCTTCTTCAATGGGGGCTAACCCTAGATCCAGTCAGTTCAAAAACAAAATGAAAATTCAAAATCTCCAGAAAAATTCCACAAAAATATATGTCGATCTTCTCGAAACACGTAATCCCATGCTGAAATTCGTTTTTTAGTTGGAGTTACCGTTTACCCAGAATAAATTCAAACAGTTCGTGGCCGTTCATCAGCGTCGCATCAAAGTTCGCCTGATCGAAATTCTGTTTCTGGGTATTGTAGTATGGACGATGGGGAGTGCATCCATATAATTTTTGCGGAGGATCAACGGCTAGATGTGGTGGAAGTTTCGAATTAGGGTTCGAAACCCTAATATGTAGTGGCGGCCGGTGATAGGTCTGGGCGACCTGGTGGTGGGCGTCACGTGCGGCCTGGCGAGGGAAGCCCTACGGTGGGTGTGGCATGGCCTACGGTGGCGCGGTGGAGGCTCGAGGCAAGGTCAAAGTCACGGTCAACTGGCGTGCGTGGTTCCTGTAGTTGCTTCTGCGCGTGAAGAGATGAAGGGTTACTGTTGCTGTGCGTTTCTCATTAGGGTGACGTGGCAAGTAAATGTGTGTCATTTTATTTATTTTCAATTTTGAATTCAATCATCATTTTTTGCCATAACTTTCTCATACGAAGTCGGATTCACACGAATTTTCTTTTGTTAGGATCGTAATTTAATTCCGGACTTGATGACGCTGGTTTGGACGAATTCCGAGACGGACGAATTTTTGGGTTTAAATCGAATTTAAATTCGATTTAAATTCAAAAGGTGAGTGTTTTAACCCACTCACAACTACTAGAAGTTTTTATGTTTGTTAAATTAATTTTAGAAATGAATAGAAATTTATTTATGGGTATTTGGCATGTTTATTTTATTCATATCTGTTGAATTGCATTTATTAAATTTAACTGTTAATTTAATTCATTTATTGCGTATAAATTTACAGTTAAAATTTATTTGTTTGTATATGAACTGCTAGTTAACAGTTATATAATTTATTACTGAATATAGACTGTAGATTAATAGCTGTTAAATTTAATCTGAATAAAATTGCCAGTTATTACCTGTTATATATTATCAAATATAAATTGTTATTGATTGATATTGCTTGATGATTGTGATTGGATGATGGGTGATGTTGATGGATGTTTTATTGTATATCATTAAATTGCAAATTATCATGCATATTTCATTTCATTCGGGATTGCGGTTTGAAATGATATACAACCGCAAAATTTTATATCTTTTAAATTGCGGATTGAAATGATAAATATCCGTATCACTTGACCATAGGATAGAAAATTATATACAGGCACCGCGGTATATATATAACTATTTAAATGTGATTTCTATGGTTTGGATGGAATACGGTTTATAATAATATTAAATTTTATATTGTATAAATATTTTTCTTCCATATATATATACATATGAAGTTGAAATTTTTGAAATTAAAAGATGTATAAAAATCTTTATTAAAAATGGAAGAAAATTAAGAAAATGGAGTTTAATAATTTATATCATATGTTTAAATGTTAAGTTTGGAAATTTTAAGATATGATATTTATAATTGGATTTTTCCCAAAATAAATTGAAATGAATATTCTAGTATAATTTGAATTGGGAAAAATATATATATATTATTACTAGAAATTGAAGTCTTATTATTTATGGATTTTATATGAATATTCAAAACTAATTAATAGAACAATTGATTTGTTGAAAGCATAAAATCCAACTTTAGTTTGAAATCTTAATACTCAAAATGGATATACGTATATATAAATAAATTGAAGTGGTTTTGAAACTTGAGAGAGATAATATAAATTTTGGTTTAGACTTTAATAAAGAAATGTATTTGTAAAGCCATGAGAACTATTTTCTTTACAAAGTAACATTTAAGTTAAACCTTTTAATTCATATACCGTTGAATATCCAAACCATTCAAGTTTTAAAAGTTATGGTTTTAAATTATGAATTTCGAAATATTATGCTTTGAAAGGATATTTGGCTTTCAGACGTTATAATTTTAAAGCATTTGGATTTTTGAAAAGGTTTATATTTGGGATAAAGGATATCATATTGTTTTGGGTTTTAAAATGATATCGTATTCATAATTTTAAAATGGAAATGTTTATTCTGGTTTTAAAGTATGAGCTATTTTTAAATGACCGCGGTGTTATAATAACGATGGGTTGGCAAAGAGACCGGGATCGGATATGGACATACTCTTTGTCGATACCGAAAACCACTTTGACTAACCGTGTACGCGGTGGAGATTACAGAATGAAGTAGGTGGTGGCGACGTTTCCTGTAAGGTAAATACGTGGACCCGACTCCCGTGAGTTGGCATAAGGTGGCTAAAACAGGAGCGATTCTCAGGCCAATGAGGTCATTCCTCTGATCGGACCCTCCTCTTCGATATTATACTTTGATTTTGGATTGATTCAGTGGCCACTTCTATATTTTGATTTTTGGGGGAGTTAGTCCGAGGTGGGCGGTAACTGCGGCTACGCGTTTCCACCAGCCTGGATAGCAATTGGTATATCTACCCTGGCATTGCCTAGTTGTGCCGTGTCACCTACCATACCGAGCCTTTACTACGAGTTTCTATTTGTGTCGTACCTATGGAGTATCCTCTGGTAGCTTCCCGATCAGGAGGTATTACGGTACTGTATAGACTATTGGCATTATTTGTGTTAAGGGCTATATGGGTAACCCCTTAACGCTATTAAAAAGTAAGTTTATTTTATAAATAGACACTATTATAATAGCGCAATATACTACATAGTAAATAGTTTAACGGATCCTTAGGAGATGTAAATACCGAACATCTCTTGAGTTACTGTACTCATATTTCTTTCTGTTAATTTAACTCACATAAGATCTTTTAGTTCTGACTCGAGTGTTTTTGTCTTTTCAAATTCGCTCGGGTCAGTCCGAGCGTTTCAGGATCGAAGATTTTAGCTTTGGAGGACGAAGACGAAGAATCCGTATTATATTATTTATAGTATTGCACCACACTCTAAATTTCCGCTGCATTGATTGTATTGGTATGTGTAACTCTGATATTTATTGTATAAAGCAAATCAAGTGTTTGTAAACTATTTTGAACTGTATATTTATTATTATATTTTATCCTTCCGCTGTGAGATTCTGTTTTGTTTTTATTTCTTCTCTGTTTTTCTTATTTACCCCATAACAATCCGCCCTTGCGTATGCTTTGAATCGGCACGTGTGTCGGTTTAAAGTGTGCGAAAATGCGGGATGTTACACATAATGTGTGGTATCATTTTTTATTTTTTTTATTTTTTAAAATAAATATGTTTACATATATTTTGGTTACTAATGCTATTTTATAGTAGCATTTTTTGAATTGCAGTATCAGTTTTTAAACTGTAGTGGCTTTTTTAAAGTTGTAGTGGTGGCTTATAAATAGTTGTAGCTTCTTTCTAGATGATATATATATATATTGTACCTCACATCATTATTATACAATACCATTATGAATTGTAGTATCAGTTTATGGTGGTAATATTTTATTAATTTATATTAGGTTTTTACGAATTGTAGTATTATTTTAGAATTAATATTTTTAAATTCCACTCTCTGGTATCATTTTATGATTTTTTTTTTAAGGTGATATTATTTTTATTTTTTGAAAGTTTATAATACTATTTTCCATAAATTAATTATAATCCTACTACATAGCTTTGTAAATGTGATCGTTTTTATTTATTGTGTAGTATTAGTTGTGTATTTACTGAATTCAAAACAAAAGAATACGGCAATTATTTTTCAATTTTATCGTGCAATAATTGACATTACCTTGTGATATCGTTTTTTTTATTAAATGATACGACTCAGTGGCATTTTGTACTTACTATATTTATTTTTACATCATTTTCTCGTATAATGATACCATACAATATCATACTTTACATGTTTGTATTTTTCCAGTATTCGATGATTGATGAGCAAGATGGGATGAGCAATGATGTTGTTACATTCTGAAGATACAGGCAGCACGGTATGTGGCAAGCAGATGCATGATTTTGTTTCTTAAGGTTATATTTTGAGGAAGGGGCGGTTAGAAAGGTGGCGGCTATGGAAGATGACAGATATGAGCACTAGGGAAGCGGAGGTGTAAGGCGGCGTGGTGAGTGCAACGGTGTGGGGTGAGGCGACATAGGGTGCGGCGATGTGGAAAACCACGATTTAGCATGTGCGTAAAAATGTGTCATTGTGACTAAATTTTGGAGCTGCGTCCTAGAAGCCAAGAAAGTTTGAAATCCTTTAAACAAAATTATCCTAAATGAAATAGCAATTTAATTGCGCCGTTGGTGCATAGTTAAATGTCAACTGATTTTGTAAATTGACAATTGACATTTTGGTAGGCAATTGGCAATTGACAGTTAAAAATGAATGCAATCGCTCTTAGTTGAAATCAAACGCTATTTTGTTTCTACAAATTCCTTCGGAAAGTAGAAAGAAAGAAAGAAAAACTGTAAATTATGGAATTTATAGCACAACATAAATATGATGGCATGTCTTAAAATTGAGAAAACTCACCACACAGGCATTGCATTGCCAACTGAAATTTCTTTAAATCCTAATCCTAATATGCCATCAAACTTTGCTACTAAAAAGGTGATGCCGGGCTCTTTTGTGGCTTCAATAAATTCCTGATAAAGCGTTTCCACTAATGTCATTGTAGACTACATGTTATCAACGAAAGAAGAAAATGTTACAAGGGTAAAATGATGGTAGTATTCAAACCTGTTTTTTGACAATAAGGTCCCCAAGCTCAACATTGTCTTCACTGAAGAAACCAGAAATTGATCCAGTTCCATAATGGATTGCTGCAGATTTTCCTGCTCGATGGATAATCCAGCAACAACAATAACTCAAATTTGATTTCATTTTAGAAAGAGAAAAATTCATTTAGCAGTCACAAGATTTTTATTGTTAAGTAGTAAATCAAGCAAACCAATATTATCTTCAAAACTATAGAATTGCTAGTCATCCACCATGCACTCAATTCATAGTTTTTTTATTCTTACAATGATATGAAACCAAAACCCACTTTAAAATGAACTTAGGAATCACAGTACAAAATTCAATAATAAGTTGCCACCAAAATATTTCAAAAATAACTTTGTAAAATCAGTGTAAGTAACATGATTTATCATAAGAAGTGTAAATATTACTAAAGTTATTATTTTCGTGAAAGCCTAATTAACTAAAATTTCTAGAAAACAGTTCATTTAAAATGCTTCTTCAATTTTACTATGATTTTAGACAATTTTCTGCAAAATGACATTTTGCATTTATTTATTTTTTCTTTTAATACCAACTACTACAATTCTATTCAACAATAGGAATCAAGAAAAAAAAAGCTAAATTATTAAGCACAAACTAACCATTTTTCTGGTAAGTGCTTGATTTTCCTGACCGATACTTCGAGTGGAACAGACAAGCAATCTGCATGCCAAACACATCCATGAGATTGATACATAGCGAAAAAATTCAAAAAACTCTTACCAACCACATTCTTACCGAAAAATAGCACTTGATTGATGGCACCCACAAATTAGAGCTGCCAGTGTCAAAAATGACTGTAAATTTTTGTGGGGGCGTACCAATACCAATCTCTCCAAAATATTGAGCGTTCAAGTAATTCTTTAATGATATGATATCAGAAGAGTCGGACCCGTCACTTATATCATTTTTTAAGGACTCAATTCTGTTATTAGACAGCCGTGCTGCAACTCTCATGTTTTCATTTAATGGGATTTTCTTCAAGTTCATCCTAATTAGGCCTTCTGCGGAAGCATGAAGGACTAAAGAAAATACAAGCAAAGAGAGGACGAGGATTGAAAGAAATGGCCTATTTGGTATTTCCATGCTGACCTATATATTAGAATTCATGTCAGTGGAAAATAAAAAATATAAATACAATTTCATTTGCATTACTCCTTTTCATTTTAAGGTTTTAGAATTGAAATCTATGGTTTCAGCGATAGTCAACTGAAGTTACACTCAAGCAGCTTGAAAACACTATGATAGTTGCATTCGGTACCATAAGCAAAACAAACAATAAAAAGAAACTGGATCAAGCTGCATAAATAAAAATACATAGCGCAATTTCTCGAACTACACATCTTCTTACTGGATCCAAATGATACCAAAAATCTAGAAGCTTTTACACAAAACGACTGAAAATTTTATACAAAAGAAGTTGACTTCGATCAGATAATCATAATCATCAAAGCAGCGCAGTTAGCCCTAAATAGGTTCGTGCACAAGTTTAAAGTTACCAATGGTCTCTGTAAGTCGTATAGATGAAATCGAGGGAGCAGAAACAATTTACCGATTTAAAACGGACGAGAAACTAGATGAGATGTTACTGATTAATTAGAGAGCGATTGTGACTTTTATTGGAGGGTGCCTTCACCGATAGGTTCCACGTTGCCATCTCATGATTCCCACGTGCCGAACCTTTCACTTGTTAACTTTGTGTGATATTTGTTTATGGTGCAATCCCAGCCGTTAATGCTGTATTGCTTGCAAAGATGACGGGTAGATCACGCCTGTAATATTCACACAAGATCATATATTGCTTTACTTTAAACGTAAAAAGGACAAGTACATAATGAAAAATTAAACTAAACCTACAATTTAAATTGGATGTTATTTTATCTTATATTTGACTTAAGTATGTATATCTATGCTATTTATAAGAAAATTCATTACACTATTTAAAACCGTGTCTTTTGGTAATCCCTAAAATGTCATTTTACTTACTGTCTTACCCTTTCGCGTTTCATTCCCTTTTACATCACACCTCTTTAATCTTCCATCTTTACATAGAAAAACCGAACGACTCATCATCATCGACAATCCACTGTCCACCACCGTCTTTTGATCACCAACGTTATAAGCTGCAGGAAATTTCTGCTACTGCACTGCATTGCGGTTTCCAAAGGAACGAGGATCACGGTTTGCAATTGACCGATTTTGTAGATTAGGGTTAACCGATTGGGAGTTGATTCCTCTGTAAACTTACTTATTTTGCTCTGGTTCGTCGATCGTTATTCCTTAGATACCAAGCTTCAACCACTTTTAGGTTGTTTTTTTAACGTTTTGCAATTTTTCTGTAATTTATTTATTATAGACTGATTTTTTAAACTGCTCGAAATGAGCCGCGTTGATATGCTTGTTTTGCTACTCGTACATTTTCATTCAATAGATTGTTGTTGATTATCTCATAGAATATGTGATGACTAAATTACTTTGGTGCTTGCTGTTGATATTACTATTTTAGTGTGTGTGCAAGATAGAGCAAATGATAGACCTGACATGCATTTTGTTATTATCAAGTTAGCAAGCAACAATTATACACTTGCAATAGCAAAATGCACCATTGTTTACTATAGAGAAGAGTCCTATTTAATCTCCATTGTTTTATGACAGGGATGAAGTCAAAATTGATGATAACATAAAGATATATTTGGCGAAGCTGTAGACCATAATAAGTTATCGTTTGGGTACATTCAGCTCTAGACAAGTGACATATTTATCAGTTAATGAAGATATGCAATTGTTGTGTGGAATGAATTTGATCTCATTGGTTTTTTGAGACTGCATTTTTCATCACCTCGTGTAATGATTAATTGCACTAATAATATGATGTCTTTTGTCCCTCTTTCGTGTAATTTTATGGGTTTCGATGCTCTACTTTCTGGTCCTATCACTCCAATGTTCACTTTTGGAGCTGATGAGATGCAAAATGATTTAGCTACATCCTATTATACTTTCCAGTAAATTGATTTGATGAGTATGATATTGGCATGAACAATAGTTAAAATATCTATTAACTGACACTGATTTGGTTTTATGCGAGCACTGCTCAATACGATTGATTTGATCTTAATCTTATGAATGTTATTGATGAAGTTGATTTCAGTTTTAACGTACGAACGAACTCATATTTTCTTGATTTCAGTTTTAACGTACGGATGAAACTCATATTTTCTAATGTTCCTGATATTATTTATAACATTATTTAAACATGTTTTAACAAAGTTTTAAGTCAGTAAATGTTCAATTAAATTCCTTGCTCCTTTTAATTTACATGAAGAAAATGTGAGCAGTTCAAATCCTTATTATTGTTGCTAAGTGAGATCAAAACAATATATATATTTAACGTAGAAAGAAAATTTTCTATTATTCATTAAACATAAAACTGCTTTTATATGTATAGGCAAGTACACTGTTAAAGCAAACGATAGAATCAATCACTACACCATTACCCTTTCACCTATAGAATAGGTAAGCATGGCTTTATTTGCCAAAAATAAAAATCCACTACACTGGAAACTAGGAAAACAAAGACTAAGCAAAATAACATGCAGACAAATTATCCAACAATTATAGTATCATTTTTGCTCATCATTTCCATTAACCACTGTGATTAGTATGATTCTTACTTGAGCACTGTTAGCACCAGAATTGGTTACTAACACAATTGAGTAGAATTATGTAGAGAGATTAATGAAGAAAGTAAATTCAAACAGAGTATAATGTGCTAAATTAAACGCAAAAAACAAGAACACCAAATTTATAGTGGTTCGGCGTAACTGCCTACATCCACTTTGAGGTTAATCTTTATCATTTTTCTCACCAATCGATTGCAGATACAATCCGTACACCAACTATTTGATTACAATTGTTAAGCAAAAAAGATAAGTCTTGAATGAGTCTTGAATGCGGCAGAGTCTCCCCGGTGTTCTCGAGAAAAAATCACTTTCACTGTGCCCCTGCCTCTCTATTTATAGACGAAGATGGGTTGGACTTCCCTGGTGGGCCTTGTAGTCGGACAGTTCAGCCCAAAACGAATGAACTTTGTGTGTCGAACCACAAATGTCGATCGGCAAATGCCAAGCGCTTCCTTAATGCCGAACGAGGCGATGTGTTGAGTGAAGAGTGCAAGCCAAACGAGAACCAATGCCAGTCGAGGGGAGATGCCGAACGAGGCTGGAATGCCGAACGAGCTTCATGCCGGTCGAGATTGAATGCCGAACGACTCTGACATGCCAAACGGCCCTCAATGCCGAACGAGGTCTAGATGCCGAGCAGTGTGAAATGCCGAACGGCTCTGACATGCCGAACGCCCCTCAATGTCGAACGTGGTCTGGATGCCGAGCAGTGTGGAATGTCGAACGACTCTGACATGCCGAATGGCCCTCAATGCCAAACGATATACAATACCGTACGGCCCTCAATGCCGAATGACCATAGATGTCGAACGGCTTGGTCGTGCCGAATGGGACAGATGTCGAACGAAGTCTCTTCATCAAGTCTTTGGTTGCCCCGTCAAGTCGTTGGGTAACACTTGCCCCCCAAAGTGTATCATGTGGATGAACATGATGCGCTTTGAATCACGATTCCTTCGTGTTTTGCTTCAAGCCCTGGTCTCGTTTCCTCGATGGTACTTTTTCTTGAATGCCGAACGAGTCAGTGTATGCCGAACGACATGCCGATGCCGAACGTCATATAAATGCCGAACGATTTAGCTGATGCCAAGCGAGGGATGCGCACTAACCGGTTCTATCGGTCATTGTCCCTTCGACTTCCTTTCTTCCCCCTATAAAGGTCAGCACTTCACTACTTCTTCTCTTTTTCCTTTTTACTTCCGCCATCCTGTATTCACGAACTTTTCTTTTTAACAAACTCCAAATAATTAATCACTCTTCCCTCCTCAAACATCATACTTTACCTCACTCCTTTCCCAAATCAATCGAAATTAATTAAAACCGCCCTCCTTACTTTAGAATCTCCCTCAAGTTTTCGAGCCGTTCACTAGGCAATGACCTCTCTCTTTGAACGCTAACCCTTGGCTAATAAACTTAGCACGAGATTCAAGTTCGCGAATCTCTGTAGAACCGTGGCCAGTAGGTATCATGCGAAGGAGGGAATCAGATCGTGATTAGGATACGCTTTAAGGCTAGGCAGTGTGGGAAAAAAGGAGAGGTCAGAGGCATGCGAAGTAGGAAAAAACAGATGAGGAGTAGGAATTGGTTAAAATGCCGATCGGCTCGGTACGACCTGTCGAAGGACTCAACCATGTCGCTTGGTAGGGATGGAGGAAAAGAATAAAATTGTTATTAAGGACGGAGTGCCGAGCGTTGTGGCTCGGCGTAACTTTAGTTCGGCACGATTCGCCGTATGCCGAACAGTGGAGTGGATAAGTGGATAAGTGGAAGGGTGTCGTTGTTGAGAGTAGAATGTCGAGCGATGTGGCTCGGCATGAGGGTGGTTCGGCATGACCCCCTTATGCCGAACGGTGGAGAGGACAGATGGAAGTATGGGATGCCGAGCAATGGACTTGGGCCGGATGGTATTTAGGCCGAACTGGGTTGAGGCCGAGCAACATTTAGGCCGAACGACATTTATGCCGAGCGGCATTTAGGCCGAGCGGGTTTTAGGCCATGTGTTTCAAGTGTTCGATGAATGGATAACAATAGTCGAAATCATTCCAACCTGAACAGAACCCTCGTCGAATTCACTTATTTCCCATGCTTAATCATATGACAAAAACAAGGACAAGGACTTAAGCAAACCAGCATATCGAACTGATCCGGACTGATAACTCCCCAATTTCAACAATCATAAGTCTGAATTTAAATCGATAAAAACAGATAATACCCTTCGACATAAGTGCCAATGTCTGAGTCCAAAATCGAAAACATCATAAGACAGGCTTTCAGAGACGGTCGGTGATGACGGTCTTCGAAGATGACAGTTCAAAGCTCAACTTTACATCGTCAACTCTGTGACTTTTAATTTCTCAGCACTAATATTTGAATGATCGCACTAGTTCACACACCACACGGGGGGAATATTTACACTGTTAAGTCTAACGTCGATTATTTTTCAAGTATAGTTCAAACATGTACTCTGTTAGATTCAATCTTCATTAAAGATGTCTAGGAAATCTAGCTCTGCTACGATCTCAGATAGACCCGGGCCATCCTCTCGACAAGAAGTCGTAGATACTTCACATTCGTCAACTACCCGCTCAAGACTTTCCAAATCCTGTGACTACATCTGTCAACTTGGCTCCCGACGTTTTGGAGGCAGCTATTTTTCTAGATGACCCAATCGACTCTCAGGCTTCAAAAATTAACGAAAGTACGCTCCGTCGGATCTGCTCTGTCCACGGAATCCCCTTTGACGATGTATTAGTTCCATCGAGGCATGATCGTCCACACTTTCCCCCAGTCGGATACACAGCTTGCAACAAATTCATGTGCTGGGTTGGCAGCATGCCACCGTTCAACTCATTTCTTCGAGATGTGTTGTAGTACATCGACATTGCTCCGTCGCAACTGCATCCGAACAGCCACGCATTCATCTACGGCACTTGTATCCTCTTCATGAGTGTCCTCTATAGGCTTCCAACTCCGGGCGATATTCGATACATATGTTGCATCAAAAGACGGAAAGACAACCCATCTTTCGTCTTGTCAAATCTTAACTGGGGCATGGAGCAAGTTTGCCCTATACAAACAGGAATAGTTTTACGTGCGTTGTCCTTCCGGTTTTGCGAGGAGATGGGTGGAAGGAAGTAAGTCTTTTTCCTGGGTCGATGCTCATGTTTGGTCGAAGCTATAACCTTTCTAACTCTCTTCCATCTTTTCAGGTATCGATCCGCATCCCGAGGGCCCCGGATATTCTGAAGCCGTCGAAGCTATTCGAGCCATTCCCGTCGAAGACCGGGACATCAGAACTCTCATTTCAAATGAGACGCTTACAAAGTTCGGGCTGTTGGCAGAAAGTCGCCGGATAAGCCTCCCTCGGGATGTTACAATACCCAGGCCTGCCTATGGAAAAGGGAAAAAATAAGCTGATTCTTCAGCACGTAACGCCCTTGACACACTAGAAGAGGGGGAAATTAAGGAAACTGAAATGCCTAAGGCACAAGATGAGAACGTTAGTCCTGCTCGGGATCCAATAGTCGAAGTTCACGACATCGAGACGTCGCCTTCCCGTTTGAAGGGGAAGAAGAAACTAACATATAGGCTGAGGAAGAAAATAGTCGGTGGAACTTCTAAAGTTACTCTCGTTCCCGTGGAGAAAGAAGCATCCTCATAGCATTTAGAAAGTTCCCTAAAAGGCCTGTCGAACCTTTCCATACCTAATGATCTACTCAACTATGACTTTGACGATCCAGAGGCCCTTAAGCTTCATTCGCCTACGAGAGGCGATGCAAGCGTTCAAGCCTAAAATCAAGGATAAAAAACTCCTATTAGTAAAGAAACCGATCCGTCGGGGGGAAACACTAGGATACACACAAACACATGCACTTCACCCTGTACTTAAATTTCTATTGTCACCCTATTCTTTGCTAACTCATCGTTACTTAAACTTTGTGTATGTGACATGGGGCGCACGCATGAACTTGACCGCCTTCGCGGTTCATTGATATTTTATCAGTCAGGACGGGATTTAGGTTCTTGAAGACGCAGAGATAGGGACAACGATGACGATAGGGATTATCATTCCCGAGATTCATCGTCTCGGAAGAAATCTTATTATCAGCCCAAATATCATCATAATCCCCTTTCTCACTCAGAGCAAGGCAGAGATAAGCACGGCCATAAGGGGTCGCAATCTGATGTCTTTCATGATCAACACTTTGATTCTTCTACCACACGACAGTCCCGAGATCCTTACAAGAAAACTGAACTTTCAAAGCCATCTCCTCCTGTTCCCGTAACAGATCCAACGATATCGGAGAGACTGGCTGAGCTCAAGGCTAAATTCCCAAAAATCTGCTTTGATGGCTTGAAATTCCTCTCGGCGATCCATCATATTCCGGACATGTCAAACAGAGCGCTATCGCCTGCAACAACGACGCCTATGTTCAACATGATGCGTTCGTTCATCTTGCTGAGAAAGTGTCAGAAGTCTCCATAAAGCGCCAGCATGAGATTGATCGCCTGAAGCTTGAGGCCATCCATGACAAGGATATTATTAAAGCTCAAGATGAAGAGCTTGCTTCTTACAAGTCTCAGCTAGAAGCCACCCAACAGAGTGCCAAAGATACTTCTGAAGCCGTAATTCGTCTAGAATCAACCCATAAAAAAGAAATCGACGAGGCGGTCTAGCGCTGTGGGGCTCTAGCTTTGGAGAAAGACTCAGTGCAGAAGGAGAGGGATGCCTTTTCCCTTCGAGTTAAGGAGCTAGAGGAGCAACTCCGCAAAGAAAAGGAGGAGAAGTCCGTTGCCCAAGATGAGTCGCAACGATATTGCGACGAGATCGTTGCCACACGACTTATGAAGGCGAAGCTTGAGGATGAACTTTCTAAGGTTGAGATGCTAAAGAATGAAGCCTGTGAAGAGGGCAAGAAGATAGCGTCTGCGGAGGTCGACTCCCACCTTGAGGCGGCTAAAGAAGCAGGTAGGGAGGAGGTCAAAACCATGTTCGACCCACTAATTGCAGAGTTCAATGCCCACGTCCTCATACACCGAGACTTGACTTTTCTGGGTGAGGGCTATCTCGAATCTTTAGCTGAGGCATGGGAGACCTTAATAGAAATCAGGAAGGCCAAACATGGTACCGAGGAGGTTGATGAAGGAGCTTTGATAAAAGAATTTCTTAAGGGAAACGAGCCTTCGGACCTGTCAGCGGCAAAAGCTCTTTACTGCAAAGGCTCTCCCTCAACGAGAGGGAAAGAGGTTATTGCCGGTCCATCCGGGATCAAGTCCCAAACTCATGCGCCTACTCAGCCGGCCGATCGGCCGATACTTGATCCCTTTGAGCAGCATGATGGTTATGATCCGGAGGATCCCGGCCTCGGCGTTCACATTTTGTCTCATATTCCAGAGGGTGAGACCCCTTTGACGGTTGAGAGCCAGCCGGAACCTGGTAGATAACTCTTCACTTTAACATTCCAAAAGTCATCGTTTTTCACTAGGGGCTATCGTATTCTAATGCTTGTTTTTCATGATTTTGTGCAGGCCGTTCTGATCCCGAGCCCACTTCGAGGAGCGATGTTGCCAAGGAGGTGAAGGAAAAGACAAGTGAGGCCACTCACGTAGGAGAGGCTTCCAGTCCAGATGCTCAGGTGATCAAGCGCTTGATGAGGATAAATCCGAGACTTCCTCTCACATTGATGGGAGTTATGAAATTGAAATTACAGGTGCCTCTGAACACACATCTAAGCTTAGCATGAAGGAGCAACTTGAGAAGGAGAAGAAAAAGACAGTCGAGATCAAAGTCAAGCCTCAAGCCGTGGACCTGGACGATCCTTTGAATAAGCCATTGAAGGTCATCCTCCCAAGCGGGTCCAAGCCCATGGAAGTTCCCCGTACTTCTTCAGTTGTCACTCCCCTGTCAAAGAAAGTTATCAAGGGCAAACGCACGGGAGAGAAGTCGTCTGGAAAAAGGTCAAAGAAGTCGAAGAAGTAGTCGTTGCTCTCGTTCAATGAGAGTTAGTTTAGATTATGTAATTATTTTTATTTATTTTCGTAGTTCATGTAAATAAACTTTGGACTTCGAGCTTCGGAGGAGTTGTAGTAGAAACTTATTTTTGATGAATAAAACTTAGTTCTTTTGCCTTTCATAAGTCTTCCATTGTTTGATTTTTTGTATAATCGTGGTCAAAATCCAAGCTATTGCGAGTTACATAAACTTCTCAATTCATCTTCAAATAAGTCAATAATTTTTCTGGCATTGCACATTTTTTATTCCATGCTTCATGTACTTAGAATATTTTCCAGTCCGCTTGCTAAGGGTCCGATGACTTCAAGTCATTTGTGTTCAGTTTGCCCTCAGGGGACTTGGATATTTAAATCGCTCATTCTCTAGTCCATAATCGGGAGACTTAGAGTATTCTAGTCCGCACTCTGGGGACTTGGAGATTTTGAGTCGTTTATACTCTGGTCCGCACTCCGGGGACTCAGAGTACTCCAGTCCGCACTCCGGGGACTTGGAGATTTTGAGTCGTTTATACTCTGGTCCGCACTCCGGGGACTCAGAGTACTCCACTCCGCACTCCAAGGACTTGGAGATTTTGAGTCGTTTATACTCTGGTCCGCATTCTGGGGACTTAGAGTACTCCAGTTCGCACTCCAGGGACTTGGAGATTTTGAGTCGTTTATACTCCGGTCCGCACTCTGGGGACTCAGAGTACTTCGGTCCGCACTCCGGGGACTTGGAGATTTCGAGTCATTTATACTCTGGTCCGCACTCTAGGGACTCAGAGTACTCCAGTCCGCACTCCGAGGACTTGGATGTTTTGAGTCATTTATACTCTGGTCCGCACTCTGGGGACTCAGAGTACCCTAGTTCGCACTCCAGGGACCTGGAGATTTTCAGTGCTCGTGCGCGTTCGTACATCAGACAAAATAATGTATTTCTTAGTTATTTGTCACAGCGTTATCATACACAGAAACATTGACAATTCATGGAGAAAATGGCTTCAAGCCTTTATTAATGCAAACAAGCTAAATTGTCTTATTACATGCCGTAAACTAGGAATAAAAACTTGCTGGAAATAAATGCAACTAAAATATGAAAGAAATGAACTAAGTGTAATAATGCCGCAAATGCTCGCTATTCCATGCTCGGGGGAGTGTCACACCCTCAACGGTCGCTAGCATGAAAGTTCCTTCTCCAAGCTTTCGTTCAATGACGTATGGACCTTCCCATGTGGGGCTCATATGTGATGGAACCGGGAAAACTCGTTTCAAAACGAGATCACCCACGCCAAAGATTCTCAGTCGGACTTTTTCATTATAATATCGAGCGACTCGGTGCCTGTATACGGCCGCTCTTAAATTAGCTTCTTCATGCTTTTCATCAATGAAGTCCAATGATTCCAGCAAAAGATCTTGATTTGACTCATGGTCATAATAAGTTACCCAATGTGATGGAATTCAAGCTCTACGGGTATGATAGCTTCCATGCCATATGCTAATGCGAATGGAGTGTAGCCAGTCGCAGACTTGTGGGTGGTTCTATAAGCCCAAAGCGTTGTCGGAAGCTCATCCACCCACTTGCCTCTAGCCTTTTCCAAACGGTTTTTCAATATGGATTTGATTATTTTGTTTACGGCTTCCACTTGTCCATTGGCTTTCGGGTGAGCAACTGCTGCAAATTTTCTCGATACCATATTTTTGGCAAAATTCCTTGAACTCTTTGCTTTCGAATTGAGTTCCGTTGTCTGTAATGATGGTTCGTGGAAGGCCAAAATGGCATATAATATTTCGTACAACGAAATTGATGACCTTTTTAGGGGTGATAGTGGCCAAAGGCTCTGCTTTTGCCCACTTGGTAAAGTAATCGACCGCTACGATTGCGTATTTTGCACCAGCTTTGGATAGGGGTAAGGAACCGACTATATCGATCCCCCACCTTGCAAATGGCCAGAAACTAACCATTTGTGTGAGTTCTGTCAGTGGAGCTCTCTGGATTTTCGCACATTTCTGACATTTGTCACATCTTCTCACATAGTCTGCGACATCCCGATTTACAGTCGGCCAATAGTATCCATAGCGGAGGATTTTCTTTGCTAACGTCTGCCCCCCGGGTATGGTCGCCACATTCACCTTCATGGACTTCCTTCAGTACTCGTTTTATCTCATCATGGGCAGTGCACCATAGTAAGGGGGTCAAGAATCCCCTTCGATACATTACTCCATCTTGCATTACATAACATAAAGCCTTACGAATGACTTGTCGTCTTTCGCTCTTTCTTTTGGGAACGACCCTGTGTAACAAGTACTGCTTGAATGGGTCATCCATGATTCCTTCTCGATTTCTGTTTCTAACATGAAATCTACCTCCATCATATTTATGCTCGGAACATGTAAGGTTTCAATGGGAAACAATCACATCTACTGCGTATCGCCGGTGCTTGCAAATTTCGCCAACGAATCGGCTGCTCTGTTTTGCTCACGTGGGACATGTGAAATATCATAATACTCGAGATTCGCTAGCGGTTCTTGAACTCGGACCAAATACGGGGCAAGTCTCTGCCCCTTTGCTTGATAGTCTCACTGCGCTTGGTACACCACCAGTTGCGGGTCGCAAAAGATTTCAACCAATCTTACTCCTAGTTCTTTGATAAGTCTTAAGCCAGAAATCAATGCTTCATACTCGGCTTCGTTATTCGTTGCTGTGAATTCAAGCTTCAAAACATAGCGAACTGATCGGTTCTCGGGAGTTACAAGAATTATGCCAACGCTCGAACAACGGTCGTTACATGCCCCATCGGTGTACATCTTCCATCGAACGGAAGTTATGACATTGCGGCCATTTGATTCGTCTGCCATGGTGAATTCAGCAATGAAATCTGCTAGCGCTTGTCCCTTTATGGCCCTTCGCGGTAGGTAGGTAATATCGAACTGACTCAACTCGATATTCCATTTTAACATACTTCCATAAGTTTCTGGTCGTTGGAGTACCTATCGTAAGGGTTGATCGGTGTAAACACTGATCGAGTGTGCTTGGAAGTATGGGCGAAGCTTGCGTGATGCAATCACCAAGCAATAAGCTAAATTCTCAATCCTAGGATAATTTCTTTCTGCCCCCATCAAACGTTTACTGACATAATATACCGGCTTTTGAACTCGGTCCTCCTCGCGAACCAAAACCATACTGATAACATGTTGGGATACTGCCAGGTATACATACAGGATTTCATGGTCAATTGTTTTTGATAGCACCGGGGGACTTTCTAGATGTCTAACTAGAGCTCGGAATGCTTCCTCATAGTCAGATGTCCACTCGAAATTACTCTTTTGTTTCTTTATCACATCAAAGAAAGGAATTCACTTATCCGTGGCTCTGGATATGAATCGACTCAGTGCGGCCACCTTTCCGTTCAAGCTTTGTACTTGCTTCATAGTTCTGGGAACTTGTATGTCCCGAATAGCCTGAATCTTTTCCGGGTTAGCTTCAATTCCACGTGCGTTCACAATGAAACCCAAGAACTTCCCCGATGCAACGCCAGAAGAACACTTTAAAGGGTTGATTTTCATCCCGTAATGCCTGAGTATATCAAACATCTCTGCTAAGTCTCGGATGTGGTCGTTTGACTGTCGTGACTTCATGTCATCTACATAGACTTCCATTGTTCTACCAATCTGGTCTTTAAACATTCAATTCACCAGACGTTGATAATTTGCTCCAACGTTTTTCAATCCACAAGGCATTACTACATAGCAATATAGCCCCACATCTGTGACAAAGCTGGTGTGTTCTTGGTCTGGAATGTGCATCGGGATCTGATTGTATCCCGAATACGCATCCATAAATGACAATAATTCATGTCCGGTGGTAGAATCGACGAGCTGGTCGATTCTAGGTAAAGGGAAACTATCCTTCGAGCAAGCTCTATTCCTATTGGAGTAATTAACACAAGTTCTAACACTTCCCATTAGCTTTTCTTACCAGCATAGGGTTAGATACCCATTCGGGGTAGAGGGCGTCGCAGACGAACCCATTGGCTTTGAGTTTGTCCACCTCCTATTTGAGAGCAGCGGACCTCTCTGGGTCCACGCCTCTCCTTTTATGTTTCACAGGAACGTACTTTGGGTCTATGTTCAACATATGACTCGCAATAGTGGGGGAAATTCTGCACATATCAGAATGTGTCCAAGCGTAAACATCCAGATTCGCTCGGAGGAAATCAGTGAGGTCCTCGGCCACTGAAGGGTCGAGTTGTGATCCAATCTTAAGAACTCGTGATGGGTCATCCCGGCTGACCGGAATGTCGATCGTCAACTCAGCCGGTGTTGCATTCGTTTCCCTGGGTTCCCCATCATCATCTCTCGGATCTACGTCTCTAAGGATCCGAGAACGTCGACCGAGCCAGGACTCGGGCACTACTTGTCAATCATCAGTATTTAGGATGTGGACGGAGCTGTCCGCAACCTTCCCTTTTTCTCTCCGTTGAGCTTCTCTCAGCTCTGCCACATAACATGCGCGACCGGTCGCCCGATCGCCATGTACTACACCGGCTCCTTTGTCTGTCGGAAACTTTATTGTCAAACATCATGGGGACAAAGCGGCCCTAAACTCTGCCAGGGCCGAACGACCCAAAAATACATTGTATGGAGAGTCAACATCCATTACTATGAACAGTAGGATTCACACTCTCCTACACTCACCTTCCTCCAGTTCAACTGGTAACTCAATATACCCCATCGCGTCGGTTGTGGCATCATTAAAGCCGTGGATACGGGCTTTGCATGATTTTAAATCCTTTTTCTCCATCTTCATTTGGTCATAAGCCTTCTTGAAGATGATGTTGATAAAGCTTCCATAATCAATCAAAATCCTTTTGACGTAAGCTGGCCCGATCGTTGCAGATATGACCATCGGGTCGATAGTAGGTGCCTCCACCCTGTCTGCATCTCGACTCCTAAACGCTATATCGTCTATCATCATGCGTTGTTGTTTTGCAAGGGTTCCATCTTCTACATTCGAACAACATTCATAATTCACATGCCTCAAGGAGGTAGCATATCATTCCATCCCCTGCCAATTCTTGTCTGCAGGATGAGATCCTCCGACTATAGTGTTTATGATCAACCTTCCTACGGTCCAGGCAGGTACCTCTGGGTGGCATGGAGCCGGCCCGCGTCCGGGGTCTGACGTTACTTGCCTATCCTCTGGTGGGATCTTAATAAACTCCTGCAGCATTTTTTGCCTGATTAACCTTTCTATAGCGTCATGGAGGTGTCTCCTTAGTATTATGCCCGTGGGTCTCATGGAAGCGACAGTACTTCCCCGTCCATTTCATTCCTCAGTAGACTCCTTTGGGTGCGGCTTTCTGTATTGGAAGGTGTTACAAGTAGATATGTAAATGTTTTCAAGAGACGTATTCAGGGAGGTGTATTCGTTGTAGTTCGGAATCCTCGACTTCCATTTCTCCGTCTCTTTTTTCTTTCCGGGACACCTTCAGATCCTTTAGACTTCCCAGGCTTGTTCTGCATGTTGACTTGAACTTTTTCCGAACTGTCGTCGGATTGCTTCACGGCGACGCTACTTTTCACAGTGTTCTGAACAGACGCTGGTGCCTTATCTCGTCTCGTCCATCGAGCTTCCTCCATCCTTATGAATTGGTGAGCTTTGGAATAGAATCGCTCCAACATTGGGGGCTTTCCCGCCAACCAATCTCCAAACTCCGAGTCTGGATCTACACCTAGCATACCGCCATCAAGATTGCGTGGTCGTTAGGGTTGCTAACTCCAGTGGCAGCAACATGAAACCTCTGCAAGTATGCTTTCAAAGACTCTCCCGGAGCCTGAATCACGCTTGATAAGGATATCACGTCCTTTGGACGAGTAGCATGTATCCTGAAGTGTTCAACAAATTTCATCGCCAACTCGTCGAAGCTGGATATAGATCGTGGAGGAAGTCGAGTAAACCACATAGTGGCGATCCCGGACAAAGTGATTGCGAAGTACCTATACTTAGTTGCATCATTCGCCCTTTTAGAATCCATCATCCACTCGAACCTCATCACGTGTTGCCTAGGTTCAGTCTTCCCTTCATAGGCTGGGATAGTCGGCATACTGAGTTTCTTAGGATACTCAGCCTGTAGAATAATGCCTTTGAAGGGAGTATGACTCCTAGACACTCCCCAATCTTCGTTGGTCAGGCCTTGGTTTTCTCTCATTAACTGTCTGACCATGGCTGATAAGTCTGGAGTTTGTATGGAGGATGGAAGGTTGGGTTCCGTTCCATGGGGCCATGCGGGTTGATGTCCCGTCTGCTAGCGGTCGGGCAAACGTGCATCCTGAAGGCCAGACTTGATTTGGGTCTTGGTGAGCCGGGCGTACGGTCTCCTCACATGCCTGATCCTTGATGGGTCGATCAGTGGCACCTGCCTGTGCAACTTCAGTCTTACGGCGTCTACGCCTAGAAGGTTCATCAGCTCAAGTCGAGCTATCGGATGAAGAATAAGGAGCAAGACTACTTGCAGCATTCTGATGCTACTGCTGGGCAAGCGGAGTCATGAGATTAGTGTTGGCTTGAATCTGCTCAGCCAGTTGCCTTCTACTTTTCTTGAGTTCTCTTATCAAGTCATTGAACTTTGTTCCGGAAACGACTTCCGTTTGATTTGGGCGGAGGGCCCTGCGCCTTGAATTGCTTGCTGGTTGCTAGGTCCAACTTGTTGCACACTAGCAGTCTCGTGGACGTCCGCGTTGTGAGAGGCTAATCGAGTGCGTGGTCATCCCATAATAAAGTTATCGGTTGGAACTCTGAATAGATTCAACGGGCGTCCAATGAATAAGTCGGATCTCCTTCGGGGGATTTTTCAATCCAGTAGTTACAAAGTAGATCCTATCGACCTGAGAATTCGATTCTCAGTGAAAGCACTAAAATATTAGCACCATAATTGGTCACTAACACCCTTGAGTAGAATTATGTAGAGAGATTAATGAAGAAAGTAAATTCAAACAGAGGATAATGTGCTAAATTAAACGCAGAAAACAAGAACACCAAATTTATAGTGGTTCGGCGTAACTGCCTACGTCCACTTTGAGGTTAATCTTTATCGTTTTTCTCACTAATCGATTACATATACAATCCATACACCAACTATTTGATTACAATTGTTAAGCAAAAAAAGATAAGTCTTGAACGAGTCTTGAATGCGGCAGGGTCTCCTTGGTGTTCTCGAAAAAAGATCCCTTTCACTATGCCCCTATCTCTCTATTTATAGACGAAGATGGATTGGACTTCCCTGTTGGGCCTAGTAGTTAGACAGTTTGGCCCAAAATGAATGAACTCTGTGTGCCGAACCACAAAATGCCGATCGACAAATGCCGAGCGCTTCCTTAATGCCGAACGAGGCGATGTTTTGAGTGAAGAGCGCAAGCCGAACGAGAACCGATGCCGGTCGAGGGGAGATGCCGAACGAGGCCGGAATGCCGAACGAGCTTCATGCCGGTCGAGATTGAATGCCGAACGACTCTGACATGCCGAACGGCCCTCAATGTCGAACGAGATCTGGATGCCGAGCAGTGTGGAATGCCGAACGACTCTGACATGCCGAACAACCCTCAATGCCGAACGTGGTCCGGATGCCGAGCAGCATGGAATGCCGAACGATTCTGATGTGCTCAATGGCCCTCAATGCCGAACGATATACAATACCAAATGACCCTCAATGCCGAACGGCCATAGATGACGAACGGCATGGTCGTGCCGAACGAGGACAGATGTCGAACGAAGTCTCTTCATCAAATCCGATCAAGCCGTTGGGTAACAAGCACTATCCAATGTAATTGATTTGATCTTAATTTTCATGATTAATTATTATAGTGTTGTAATTTGATACCTAACTAATCGATCAGAGATGCTTGAAGTCGCAGAAGCAAAGGCGAAGACAAAGGAGGAGGAGCAAGGCTAAACCTTAGTTCCGTTCGCAGAAGAGTTGCTTCGTCCGGTGTTGCTGAACTGGGGATCGCTGAACCAAAATTATTGCTCGGTGTTGTTGTGCTGTTGCCGCTCCATCTGGAGCGGTGATGAGGAGGCCGGACGAGAAATCTCATCCGGTGATTTTTTTGTTCGAGGGTTTGTTTAGAGTGGAAGTAAATACCAAACCATAGAGCTCTTTCGGTAACTAATGCCGCTCCAAATAAAAGTGCTGGTACCAAACCAGAAGACGCTGCTCCATGTGATGCCGAACGAGATATCTCGTTCGATATATGAGCATGCCGATCAAAACTGAAGTAGTGATGCCGATCTAAATTTGTCGCTCCATAATTTTGGTTCGGTGAATGCCAGTCCAAATGCTGTGT
The DNA here is from genome assembly GCA_030765085.1 of Allium cepa. NCBI lineage: Eukaryota > Viridiplantae > Streptophyta > Magnoliopsida > Asparagales > Amaryllidaceae > Allium > Allium cepa. The sequence continues at coordinate 837,674,364 of CM060941.1, forward strand.
GCCAAACCAAGTAGCGCCGGTCCGGATTTGAGACATTAAAGGCCGAACCAATTATTTGGTTCGGTATTAGAGCATGCTGGTCCAAATCATACCGGACCAAACCATGAGTGCTGTTTGCCGGACCAAACATGCCGAACCAGGACGCCAAACCAAACCCCAGGGCTGCTATATAGCAGCTACTCCTTCTCATTTTTTCCACTCTATAAATGGTGAAGCTTTTGGACAACAATGGCAGCCAACCTAGATAACCGAAACTCTTTAGAATTTTGTCTGTATTGTTAATTCTTCTTACGTGTAGCCTCCAAAAGTGAATCAATCTTGTAACTCTAATATTTCAGTGATTAATAAAATCTCATCTCCCCAAGTAGACGTACACTGCCTCGGGTAGTGGAACCACTATAAATACTGGTGTTATTTATTTTTCTGCATTGCATTGATCTATGATCGTCTGTTCTAGTGTTTATCTCTGTTTGTTTCGTCTCACTACAATCATGATCCAGTTGTTTTCTGCTGCGTTGGGTTTTTATCCCTTAGACTGATCATCTTAAGGGATTTTCCCTAACAGTTTGGTATCGAAGCTGCAAGGTTGATTGAGGAGTGTTAGACGTTATGGTAGGAGATGAAATGACTACAGTTGTTACAAGATCCTATACTAGAGGGATGTATATCGCGTCAGGGTCATAGTTGACAATTGTGAAATGGAACAGGGATATGGACTTCGAGAAGTGACAATTGAGGATGAACACTGTTCTAATGAGGAATGAAGTCCATCCAGTAGTGTTTGCCCCTGAGGAGTTGACGACTGACATCTCAGTTGCGGAAGGGAAGGAATGGAGAAATGAACGTTTACTACTTTACAGCTAGCTATGGGAGAGAATGTTATCTCAGAGATTAGCAGTGAGACCACTGCTAGGGGCATTTGGACCAAGCTAGAAAATCTCTGCTTGAAGAAATCTCTGACTAACCATTTGATATTGTTGAATACATTTTTCACCATGCGGATGAGAGAGGGTATTTCAGTGAAAGAAAATCTTAACTTCTTTGATGATCTCATGACGAAGACGAAGACTGTTGACTTGAAGATGGATGAGAAGCAAATGACAATGATTCTTTTGTGTTCTCTTCCGGACAGATACACAGGTTTCGCTAACAGTTTTATCTTCACTAGAGACACATTGACAGTAGAAGATGTGAAGTTAGGCCTTCTATCTAAGAGCTTGAGAGATCAGATGAAGGAGATAAGTGAAGGAATTAGACGTGGAAGTAGTAGTCATGGCCTATTTGTTGAAAGAGGTAGAGAAGATAAGAAGAATTGGTACTCTAGAGGGCGTTCTAAGTCTAAGAAGCCCGGTAATGGCAAGAAAGGAAAGTCTAAGGATGGAAAGTGATTTATCTGCAAGAAACTCGATCATTGGAAAAAGGATTGTCCATATTTGAAGAAGAAGGAAGAAGATGGATCTTCATCATTTGCGGTGGAGATGTCTGTATCTAATGACGTGTTGTTTGTGGCAGTATCGGATGTCTCAGACCATTGGAAGCTGAACTCGGGGGCGTCTTTTCATATGACGCCTAATAAGGATTACTTCAGTTCTTTCATTGGACGAGAGGGAAGCTCTATTCTTATGGGTAATGATGCTAGCTGTTGAGAAATGGGTGAAGGTATAGTGAGAATCTGGACGTTTGATGGAGTGATAGGCACTTTGATAGGTGTCTGGTATGTTCCAGGTCTTCAAAAGTCCTTAATTTCTTTAGCACAATTGGCATCTTTGGGATGCAAGGTAACTATCGAGAAGGATAGTCTGAAGGTTTCGAGAGGTTCACTAGTTCTTATGAAAGAAGACGTGCTCTGAAATATGTATTTGCTGAAAGGAACCTCAGTTCTTGGAGAGTCGTGTGTTGGAGTAGATAGTTCTTGTGCATTGGATGCCATAAAGCTTTGGCATCTTAGGTTGAGTCATATTTCAGAGAAGGGCTTAGAGTTGCTTCGGAGATAAAAGATGATCAAAGGAGGAAGCTTCGATAAGATGGACTTTTTCCACGAGTGTGTGTTAGGCAAGCAAACTATAGTATCTTTTGGAGTTGGACTCCATAGATCGAGGCAAGTACTTGAGTACGTGCATACAAATGTTTGGGGACCAGTTGCTACTCCTTCTCTTGGTGGAGCAAAATATTTTATCTCTTTCATTGATGACTTTTCTCGGAAAGTATGAGTGTATGTGATGAAGGCCAAATCAGAGAGCTTTGAGAAGTTTAAAGACTGGAAAGCGGTTGTTGAGAATTAATCTGGTTCTAGGTTGAAGATGCTGAGATCTGATAATGGTTGTGGATTTGTCTCTAGGGAGTTCGTCGAATTCTATAGACAGCATGGCATTCAGAGATATTTCACTACACCCGGCGATCCATAATCCAATGGGGTTGTAGAAAGGATGAACATGACTCTACTGGATAAGTCTCATTGCTTGAGATTGACGGCGGGCTTGTCTAGAGGCTTTTCGGTTGAGGAATTATCAACTGTGGCGCATATCATAAATCGAATTCCATGCTCGACCATAGATGTGAAGATTCTAGAGGAAAAGTGAAGAGGTAAAGCAGTGTATCTTGGTTACTTTCGAATTTTTGGTTTTCTTGTGTACGTTTACCATACAGGTGGTGACAAGTTGGAGGCTAGAGCACACAAGGGCATGCTAATGAGATACACTGATGGTATCAAAGGGTATTGAATTTGGAACCCTGTTGATCGGAAGATTGTTCATACCAGATATGTTACTTTTGATGAGTCTGCTATGTTCAATCCGAAGGAGAAGCTACCTAGCACATCAGAAAATTCTGATAGGCCTAGGAAGATGGAAGAAGTTCTCGTGTTTTGGCCAAAATAGTAGAGTTATTATTGATGTCGTCGAGGAAAACACAATTGATGAAACATCACAGGATAGTCCACATGTACCTACTAGTAGTGTTGGTGATGTGCATGAATCTAGAGGAAGTTCAATTCAAGGTGGAGCTGAAAGTAGTTTAGGCGAAGCAGTAGCTACCCGGGTCAGTCGTAGGACTATTAGGCCGCTCGAAAGTATGGTGATTGGCAGTTTGAGAACCTTAGCCTTGGTGATCGGTTTGACTATGCCCTTCATGTGGTTCATGAGGAGCCGCTTGACCTTGATGAAGCTTTGAAGTCATGTGACAGTTCGAAGCGAATGTGCACTATGGAAGAGGAGTTAGAGTCGTTGAAGAAAAACAAGACTTGGGATTTGGTACCACCTCCTCAAGGAAGCCGAGCCATAGATTGCAAGTGGATGTTCAAGGTGAAGGATGATGGGAGATACAAGGCTAGACTAGTTGCTAAAGGGTTTTCACAAAGAAAAGGATTGGAGTATGATGAGATATTCTCTCTAGTAGTGAGGCATACGTCCATCCGCATTTTGCACGCTATCGTCGCAGCTCATGACTTGGAGCTGGAGCAACTGGATGTGAAAATTGCTTTCTTGCATGGAGACTTGGATGAGACCATCTACATAAAGCAGCCAGAAGGATTTGTTGTATATAATAAAGAAAATTGGGTTTGCAAATTAAAGAAATCATTGTATGGACTTAAGTAGTCGCCTAGATAATGATATAGGGGGTTTGACTCTTTTATGCTTTCACTTGGTTTTGATCGCAGGATCAAAGATGCTTATATGTACTTCAAGCATTTAAAGAATGGTAGATGGGTGTACCTACTCTTGTACGTGGATGATATGTTGATTGCTTCCAAGGATAAGGCTCAAATCGATATCTTAAAGTGAAAGCTAAAAGCGGGATTCGAAATAAAGGATCTTGGTGAAGCAAAGACAAATTGGATATAGAAATTCAAAGGGATAGAAAACTAGGAATTTTGAGCCTCACTCGGAAGGAGTACATTCGAAAGGTGCTTGCTCAGTTTAGCATGGAAGGGGCAAAGGCAATTAGCATACCCATGCTTTTGCACATACAACTTTCTAGTAAAGGCTCTCTGATCTTGGAAAAGGACAAGGCTTATATGATGAAGGTCCCATATGCAAGTGCAGTTGGCAGCATGATGTATGCCATGGTCTGCACTAGGCTTGACATTGCACAAGCTGTTGAACTGGTGAGTAGATTCATGGCAAATCCAAGAAAGATGCATTGGGAAGTAGTGAAGTGTATCTTCAGATACCTTAGAGGAACTCCAAACCATGGACTTGTCTTTGGCGGCAGAGGAAGAGATTTCAGCTTGGTTGGATTTTGTGATTCTGACTATGCCGGTGATAGAGATCGAAGGAAGTCAACATCCGGATATGTGTTTACCATTGGTGGGACAGTGATTAGTTGGATAGAGAGGTTGCAGACAATTGTGGCTTTGTCCACTACAGAGGCAGAGCTCATAGTTGCGGTTGAAGCAGCTAAGGATGCAATTTATTTGAGGCGACTGTTGTGTGATTTGGGCATCGTATATGAAGACGTGGGCGTGTACTGTGACAGTCAAAGTGCAATTCACTTAGTTGAAAATCTGGCATTCAACTCGAGGACGAAGCATATTGAGGTGAGAGAGTCATTCCTTTGTCTCGATGAGTGGAGAGAAGCTAGTTCGTCTTCAGAAAGTTCACACAAAGGGGAATGCAACAGACATGTTTACCAAGTCGTTGTCTGTTGCTAAGTTCGAGCATTGCTTGGATTTGATTCGCTTAATGAAGTGCTAGGTGCCACGGGGTGGCACGGGGGGAGAGTTGAGATGGTTCATGGAGACGTTTGTTTCCATGGTGGAGATTGATAGGTTCTACGTGGACTGGGTACTTCGAACACTTTATTGACGGGCAGTGGCATTGTTGAAGTTTGTTGACAGAGTGTAATGGGTGATGGCTTTGTCGAAGCTCATTGGGTAAGTATCCATTGTTTGGAGCATGAAGGTGTAATTGGATTTGGATAACCTGTATGGAATTTGGTATCAAGGTGGAGATCATTTGAATTTCATACCTAATTCATTGATCAGAGAAACTTGAAGTCGCAGAAGCAAAGGCGAAGACATAGGAGGAAGAGCAAGGCCAAACCCTAGTTTCATTTGGACAAGAATTGCTTCGTCTGGTGTTGCTGAGCTGGGGATTGATGAACCAAAATCATGGTTCGGTGTTGTTGTGCTGCTGCCGCTCCATCTAAAGCGGCGATGAGGAGGCCGGACGAAAAATCTCGTCCGGTGACTTTTTGTTTCGAGAGTTTGTTTAGAGAGGAAGAAAATACCGAACCAAAGAGCTTGTTTGGTAGTTGATGCCGCTCCAATGCTATGCCGCTCCAAATAGAAGTGCTAGTGCCGAACCAAAAGACGTTGCCCCATGTGATGCCGACGAAATATCTCATTCGGTATTTGGGCATATGCCGATTCAAACTGAAGTAGTGATGCCGGCCCAGACTTGCCGCTCCATATTTTTGGTTCAATGAATGCCGGTCCAAATGCTGTGTGCCGAACCAAGAAGCGCCGGCCTAGATTTAAGACGTTGAAGGCTGAACCAAATATTTGGTTCAGTGTTAGAGCATGCTGGTCCAACTCATACCGAACCAAACCATGAGTGTTGTTTGCTGGACCAAACTGTCGAATCAGGACTGCCGAACCAAACCCCAGGGCTGCTATACAACAACTACCCCTCTTCATTTTTTCACTGTATAAAGAGTGGAGCTTCTAGGCAATAGTGGCATCCATCCTAGAGAGCTGAAACTCTATAGAATTTTATCTGTATTGTTAATTCTTCTTATGTATACCCTCGAAAAGTGAATCAATCTTGTAACTCTAATCTTTTAGTGATTAATAAAATCTCATTTCCCCAAGTGGACGTACACGGCCTCGTGGTTATGGAACCACTACAAATACTGGTGTTATTTACTTTTCTGCATTGTATTGAACTGTGACTGTCTGTTCTGGTGTTTATCTCTGTTTGTTTTGTCTCACTACAATCACGATCCAGTTTTTTCCGCTACATTGGGTTTTTTTATTCCCTTAGATTGATCATCTGAAGGGATTTTCCCCAACAGGTTTCACTTTTAACATCTCATTCTTTTTAGTATTCTTAAAATTTACACATTATTTCTAGATATAGTTAATATGTTCATCATTTAAACATGAGTTTGATTCAATTTTAGCATCTCATATTTTTTATTCCCAAGATTATTTATGATGTTATTTTTCAGATGTGGTTCAAAATTAAACATCTTTTAATAAATTATTAGCATCTCATTATTTAAACATGTTTTAATAATTTATTAAGACATTAAATGTGAAATAAACTTCTTATTGAATTTAATATAATAAATCAAAATATGAGTAATTGGAATACTTATGAAACAATGTTACTTAAGTGTGATTAATTTACATCAAATGTTTAATGTACTCGATCTAAATGAATGTCAAAATAGGCGAGACTCTCTCGAAAAAATTACCTCGAAAACCATTATGGAGTCAAAAGCGTTAAATGAATAGTCATGTTATGTGTCTTACACATTATGTACTATGATTAATATTATAATTAATTTTGACATGGTAATTAGTTGTTCACAAGCACATATATAATACATATATTCTTCATTGTCCATTTTTTCATAGTATGAAAAAACATAGGAATTTTCCATGAAAATACCATGGTAAAGTTGGGACTTTTTACTCTGTCATTCATTAAAAATGACTTGGATTTCAATTTTTTGTTTGGTTATTGTTAGAGTTCACGTTTCCATTTTCATTCTTGATTGGGGGACTAATGGTCATGTATGTACAAGTCCAGGACGCATAAGCTTTCACTCTGCATTGTATAGTCACTGTAATTATACATTGTTCTTCATTTAAATTGATGATATATTTTGGCATAGGGTGGTTAACTTTTTAGAAATTGTGTGACATGGGACATGATGCTGGATCTATCACTCACCAAAAATTGAATGATGTGAATATCATCTTTGGAAAGAGCTATAGTTTATTTCATTATTGTATTAGCTTATCATGCTATTGTTAATTTGAATATCATATGCCAAATTTAAATCATCCAGAAGCTCTTTTCAGTCGTGATAAATTTTATATTTAAGTGAAACTATAAGAATACGAAAAGGATTTGACTGATTGCATTTTTATGGACCCTTTTTGTTTTTGGGGACCTGGACAATTGCTTTATTAGCCTAAGTAATTAGCCGACTTGGCATGTTTATATGTTGAACACGGTTTTTTCCATTATAAATGTGTTTCTTTTATCCATATTTATAATTTGTCTTAAGAACATTTGATACAAAGTATTTATTCTCTCTCGTTCTTTTTTTTCTTGCTTAAGCATTTCATACTTCTTTGAACATCTACTTCCATAATGAGTTAATCCTATTAGTGATGCCATTTAGGCATCTAATTAAGATGTGTGATAAGTTATGCAAAATCGTGACATGGTGAAATCAAAATAATCATCTATTCATGGAATGAGAATGAAAAATAAGCATGAAGAGTACACACATTGATTTTTTTACACACATTCATTGAATAAGTATAGAAGCAAGAAACTACTTCATGAGTATATGAAAATTGTCTATGTATGGTTCTACACATTCTTCGTGGAAGATGTGAATTATAGGGATTGAGAAAGAACTCTCAAAGAACAGAACTAAGAAAGCATTAAAAGATTAACTGAAATAATGAAATATCGAGGCACGAAAGGAAAAAAGTTTAACATATGGGTAAACATCAATAATATAATAATCACGTAATAGTTTTTTTTGAACGGAAGAAAACATGTTAGTTGAAAATGATAGTATAGATGTCATGATATACACAGTTCAAGTATTGAAGTAATAGATGCAGGTCCAACTGGACGTGCACATATACTCGTATTACTTTGTTATTTTGTTTTGTTTGTTTTGATGCAATTGACTATGGTAAATTGTTACTGAGTCGATTAATAAATATTTTAAAATGTAATATAATATAGGTTGTTAGCATACTAGGAATGTTCGATGAACAAATAGGAGGGAGACATTTATTATGTAGTCATCTGTCTATTTACTTAAAGTAGGAGTTACGTGGCTTCTATTTTGTTGTCCATCACATATCTCAACTTTTCTTAGTTTATTTTTGTTTGAAGGTAAAAGCATCCAAAATTCCTTTTTATGATACTATGGAAAAACAACATAATTAAACTTCAGCTAATTTTTCCAATACCATGCGTCGACAAAGGATATCATATCTTTCGTTTCACAGCTTCTTTCTCTCTTTTGGTTTTATAAAAAAGAAAAAACTAATCTTAAAACAGCGTGATATTCTAAAAAAATTATCTTGAAAATCATCTCGATTTCATCATAAATAGACAATGCAAATAAACAGACAACGCGAAAAGATCCACTCAATCAAGATTTGTTCCAACAACTAATTTTTAATTAAAGTTGCATAGTTTTTTATTTCAAAATAATAACTTTATTGTACCATAATAATTGTTTTTTAATCTAGATAAGGGTTGGTTAGTTTCTTTTATTTTCAAAATTCATCATATACGCATGATAAATTGTCCTTTCGAGAAAAGAATCCACATATACATAAGCGTGAAATGAGAGCATGTAAGAAAGATTCTTTATACATAGGTAATAAGATCCATCATATACGTCTCAATGTTGTTTATGCACTTTGTCTAATAAGTCGATTTTAGTCAAACTCGGTCAAAGATCACTAGACAATAGTTATAGGCATAACGCACCACCTTTATACCCATATTACCAAAGGGTGTTACTAAGTAATATTGTCAAATCATACTTAAAATGAGGCGATGTTGGGCTTACGCACATGTATATTCCCTTGAACTAACAGCTATACATATCCCAAATCTTATAACACTTGCCATTATGTACTCGGTATCGGCATAAAGTAATAAACAAATATGATTTCCAGAATAAAACAATACACAGTACTAAATAATAAATAGAGATTGCAGAGTCACAATGCAACGATAAAATATAATACATCAATAATACAATGTCTCGGTGGGAATACAAAATGCTAATTCAACACCTACCGTCATCAAATTTGCATATATAGTTCATACAGGTCATAATAATACAATGTATATAAATGAGGCTACAAAAAGTACATAAAGGTATATTAGATCCTACTATGTAGACTAGCCTCCCAAAACGCCCATGTATGTCAACTAATCTGCTTCATCCCTAATCCCGAAATATCTCGGATTGACCCGAGTATTATAAAATAACACATGGGTCAGGCTACGTCTACAATATAGATGACAATATGTGAAAATAACAAGTATAGAAAAACATACGTTCCTTGATAAAGTCATCATGAATATAAATGTATATCATACCCCACACCACATATCAATATAACTATAGCATGTCCAAGGAATCAAATAAGCATACAATCATTCAACTGAGATATGTAAGGAACACAATAATCAACCATGCATGCAATCAAGTGAGGAATTACAAGAATGGGTTCGTATGCCTATATATATATATATATCAATCTCATATTCCAGATGAGAGCCTAACAGTACACAACGCTGCTCTAAGGGATGACACATAGCACAGCGCTATAGACTTTAGTTACTCCCGATCACCGTGACCTAAAGTCCAACCACTTGTAATTGTCATGAGTCCGCTACCCAGTGTAACAGACTATTTGTCTAGTATGGAATTTAGGCATATCACCACACATGTCAATATCAACACACACCACGTATAATAGTGATGCCATAGATCCGGGGCACGACCTCGTGATCAACCAACTAGGATAGACAATAGTTTCTCGGGATAATATCACTCAAACAATTCGATATACTAAACCATCTTGGCACCATAATGGTAACATGCAGCTACCGCAACTCATGTATGAGTGTTAACCACATTCAAGACATAATCAAGTAAACAACCACTCAAGTGTCCTATACCACTCTGTGTTATTCGCCTGTTTACATAATATATGTAAATTTCACTTAACTCCACATAATATTCTATATAACGAGTCCAAATAATAATTGGAGAAATAATACCAAAAGTCGCATACCATACGTTTTATAACTTTATTTATTCAAATTTCTCGTTACACGAAAAATGTAATTATAGAGCCATAAAATGGCACAACACCCAAAAACAAACTGAAATGAAGAGATCTAGGAAACGAAAGCAAGAATACAGATTATTTTTTATAGTGGTTCAGTAAATTTGAGGCCTACGTCCGCTATAATTTTATGGATTTTAGTCACAAATACAATGTTTTTAGTCATATAATAGACTAGAACATCAAAAAATAACTTCCTTAGTGACTAGGGTCAAATGGAGAAAAAAGAAGAAGAAAGCAAGTGCTAAAAGTCAACTTCAGATCCGAGAAGAAGACAGAACTCTCCATCTAATAAATTATCTCGGTACTAACCAAAAGTAGTTGGTACCGACTTGATTTCTTGATGGTAAAGTGTGTCATCTTCCTTTCTTTGGTCTATTATCTTCTTCCATCGAGCTTCAAGCACTTTTCCTCAGAAATCATGTTACTCCTGAAAGGTTCTGATATTCTAGTACTTGTCTTTTTTCCTTTAAAACATCTTAGGAGTTGTTCACCTAACCCTTTGAAAATGCACCCCAAGATGATCGTTTAAGCCAATATTCCATGAGCCTTGGCTCCAGAGCCAACCAGGGCTCATAAAATTGCTCGATACAAACTAGAGAGTGGTCGGTACCGACCTCACCTTGACTCTAATGGTTCCCAAATTCTTGAGATCATTCTCATTGCCCTTCCAAGCATTATTCAAAGTCCTTGAATCATTTCATCTTCATCCTGACGTCCAAATTCATTTGAAAGCCGCTTGATTAAAAAGCCAGATAACACTTGCCCAATAGAGTATGCTTCTAGTAGAAACAAAGTGTGGTTTGGAACAAGGCAAGCGTGTGTCATTGTCATGCAGGTCTATTGATTATCCAAGATTTGCTTCAAAGTGTTGTCTCTATTCCATGGATATTCGTTCAGTTGTTTCAAATAGTACTAAGTTCATTCTCTAGGCTAAGGACAAGATTTACACTTTGGAGATCATTTCATTCCTAGAATAGGTGGATACTACCTTTCTCCTTCTTTTTCTTTCTCTTTCCTTTTATTTTCAATCAAAAATTTATGTCGGTACCGAGGTGATTTGTTGAGTCAGCTCTGTAATATGAATAGTTAATACTTAGAGAATTTTCCCTATTCTCGCTTTTTCCTTGCTCTCATGCCCAACTTCTTCCCTTTGTCGATTACTTGCTATTGGAGCTCCTCGCTTCAAACTGTTCACCACCAACCTTCCTAGATCACCGTTGACCACATGAAAACGCCACCGCTACTTGATACCTATCTCGATCATTATCGTATAAACTAAAGATCTTGTAACATTCCCATTTTTAAATCAAATTCAAATTGGAAATTAATTTAATTTTTGGAATTAAATTGTGGATAAATTTGATATTTTTCGATTAAACAAGATATATGCTTGTTTATTTATACAAATAAATTTATAATTTGAAATTTGAATTTGAAAACTCAAAAATAAATATATTGGAAATAAATTGGATTTAAAATTTTATTTTTAAGTTAATAAGAATTTGTTTTCTAATTATATTAAATATGCATTTTGATTTGAAAATGATATTTTTGAATTTGATATAATAAATTTTTCAAAGGCTAATTAAGAATTTAACTCTAACATATTTATTCATGTATAATTAAATTTTAAAACCATTTTCTTTGAAAGATTATATAAATGATTAATAAAGAAAATGTATTTATAAAATAGGAAAAACAATTTAAAAATAAATATATAAACATTTTCTCATGCAAAGGACACATGTAAGGTTAGTAACATATTAATTAACAAGTGTTCAATTATTAACATATAATATTAAAAAATGTAATAATTCAAGTGAGAGATTTAACAAGTGTCAAATTTCTTATTTTTTTTCCTTTTATTTTTAAGGATAATGGAAGTAAGATATATAGACTTTACATTTCTTTCTTCTCATTTCTTTGATCTTCATTCCTTAAAAAGAAAAAAAAACTGAGAAAAATTAAAACCTCAAACCAGAAAGTAATCAAACCAGAGCAAAGAAAATCAAAGAAACATCAATCATCAAAACCTATAAAAAAAACTGAAACCAGAGGAATTAAAATCAAAAGCAAGGCAACCCTTCTTCACAAATTCAACATAATAGTTTCAGATTCAACCCAAAAATAAAAGCATCAAGAACAACAATCAATTTAAAAGATCAATTCAGCAATCAAGCAATTCAACTCAACAAAAAGGAATCAAACAGTTCCCAGGTCAAAATATTTTCCAGGTTTTTGCTCTGCTCAAACAAAGGTGAGCAAACCTCTAGCCCTTGATCTGTTAATCTATGGTTCATGTAATTAAAACCATGATATGAAATATATTGTGGAATTTGAATTATAACTATATATTTGCATATATACACAAATGAGTGTATGCATGACTGTGTTCCAGGCAAGACATGTCTCTGTATATACATGACAGGTTTTGAAACCTGTTCGAAATTCAAAAATCTAATCCCCTAATCTCTTTTTGGCTTTGATGTTCGAATAAAATGTGTTTGAATTAACCCAATCTTAATTTTAAAAATATCTTTACGGTATACTTAGGAAGTAGTTTAACTGGAAGAAGAAAACACAGCAAAACTCTAAAGTATGTCAAAAACTTAAGCATCCTAATTTTTTGATTCATTTATATAGTATGATTTGTTTTTACAAACTGTGATTTTTAAAAGAGAAATCATGATTTTTAATATTAAGAGTAATGAGATATCACATGATGAACGGAATCGTGTCTTTAGTCAAATTTTGACGATCCGTGAGGTTTTAATGGACGTGCTTAGTGCTAAAGGTAGAGCATAGAATGAAGATCTAGGGAAAAAATGGTAGTTGAATTTTCTGGTGACCGTGGTGGCGTATCGACGGTGAAATAGGGTTTAAGACCATGATTTGGTCGTCGTTGCATTTGAAGGTTGTGTGTCATCAATGGTGGATCGGGATCGATCGCAAGGGTTGGGATCGAAAAGTGGGACGATGGTGTGTCTCTGAGTGGAACAGCGAGGTTCCAGATGGTTGAGATCATCGGCGTGAGGTGGATTTGTTGACTGGAATTTGGGTTCCAGTTATATCAACTTGCTCGATTTTAAGTTCGTGATCGATTCTTGGTTCAAGGTGGTTGGAATGATCGAGGAGAACGTTTTCGACTTGGTGGTGGTCGAAGCATCAAATGGAGTTGGTCAGATGGCTGGTGCACGTGCATGAGCATTTAATTTGTGTTAGTGGGTTTTGAGTTTGGGAAATAAGAATCTTACTCGAGTTGTACTCGGGGAAAAGAAGTTTTGGCTCGGGTTCGTTGCTGAGTTGTTCGACAGTGATTATAACAGGTTTTAAATTTTTAAACATAACAAGTTTTAAAAAGAAATGGGTCAGGGGGTTTTGAGATTTTACTCGAAGGAGGCCTTGGGGAAACTAGGTCGTAGCTCGGGAATATCTCGGGTTGGTATAAAGTAGTTTTCAAATTTTAAACAAATTTAAATTTAAACCTGTTTAATTCATTTCATTTTAAACGAACTATATTTTGTTTTAAACTTGGAATAGTAAAGGGTTTTGAAAATAAATCATTTTAAAATTGTTAAGTTTAAAATGTTTTAAAATGTATATAACCTTTATCTTTAAAAGTTTATTTTAAATAAACTTGATAATGAAATTAAGAAGTTAATCAAATGTTTTAAAAATGTTAAGTTAAAAGTAAAGTTAATTTATATTGTTAATGATGATTAATTACAAGGTTTATTAATTAAAAATTTAATGATAATTAAATGATTAATGATTATAATTACTTGATAATTAAAGAGAAATTAATTAAGATATAATTAATTTGTGGGATTAATAATTAAGGTTAATTAATCAATGGATTAAAGGATAATTACTCAATGTAATTAATTATATGATTTATTAATATAAGTGATTAGGTTAACCACTTATTGTAATTAATTAAAGGATAATTAATTAATGTGATTGATTAATTAAGGTAATTAATTTAAGGATAATTAATTAAAAATTAATTGATTAATGAAATTGATTAGAGGTAATTACTTATTGTAATTAATTAAGGATAATTAATTAAAGGATAATTAAATAATTACAGGTTAATTATTTAATGATTAAAGGATAATTAATTAAAGTAGTTTGTAATTAATTAATTAACCAGGATTAGTAAATTATTCATAAGTAATTAATCTGATTTAAATTAATCAGATGATTGATCGACCTTGTTTATGGTTGATTGAATTGTACAGAATGCTTTGAATTGTTTGATATCCCTGATGTATGATGCTCTGTTTTGATTTGAGCTGTGATGAATGTAATTTATTTATCTGTGATGAATTTATATTGTTTATCTATGAATCTGTGAATAAAGATAAGCGTTATGGGAAAATACCGCTTATCGATATTGCTGTGCTTGAATCTGTAATGATTGATGATGTTGCACTATTGTGTAAAACCCCTGGACTACATTATACACACACAAATATGGATTTCACGGGAAATCGGTTAAGTCACAGATATTTTGAGTTTAAATATTATTTGTTTAAAAGATTGAATTTTGAATCCAAAATGGTTTTTAAAATGGAATTGGGTTGAATATGAAAAACTTTTGAAAAGGAAATTTGAAATTGAAGATTGGTTTGAATATAATAATCATGTTTAAAGTTTTGAAATTATTTTGGAAACTATGGTTTGAAAAGTAGTGATACAAGTTATATAATATATATGGATTTTAAAACCATCTTTAAAGTATTTTAAATGTATTATTTTGGGAATTTGAATTTAACACAAGTTTATACTTTAGAGATATAACTTGTACATATTTGATCGGATTTTTCCGAAACAAAAAGGGCTGTTTTTCAAATAATAATAGCTTTCATATAAAGAAAGGATTTCCAATTTATGTTGAAAAGATTTCAAGTTTGAAATAGAATTGTTTTGAAGGCTATGAATGAATCTTTGTGAAAGATTATTGAACTTTGTTTTGAAATTGAAGAGGTTCTTAAAGGTATATCTTTTATATAAAAGATTTGAAGTGGAATTGTTTTGAAAGCTATGAATGAATATTTTTGAAAGGTTGGGGAACTTGGTTTTCAGAGTGAAGTGAATCTTTTATTTAAAAGATAAATGGTGATTTGTTTAAACCATTTGAAAGAAAGGTTTTGGGTAATAAGTTGTGACATAACTAAGATCCTAATATCCATATGTTTTTAAAATTGAGCACTCATTATTCGGTTTAGCCGAAAGAGAAATTTTGGGTCATAAAAGCCATTCCGAATAATGATACGACGTTATGGATAGAATTTGAAGACCGGTGGTGAAGACCGTGTATTTTCGAAAGCGAAAGGATAACCCGTCGAATGTCTCTGCACCGACTGGTCCTTGGTATAGAGATTTGATCACCCTTTGTGATGAGGAGTCCGGACGTGATTAGGGATTATCTGGATTTGCAAGGGCTTCTTTTGAAGTGCCTTCGGTTCTGTTCGAGCCCAGAATAGACTTGTGTGGATGTATGTCTGGCGTTACATTTTGAGATGTAAAGCTGGTTTCTATCAAATACATTTCTGTTTGGTGGCGGAGAATTTATTCTCTTAGCTTAACACCTTCTCTGAGACGTACGAGCTCAAAGGTTATGTAATTGATGATTACTAGTGATACATTCCCAATTTGGTAATGGGGCATATGAAGTGCGGCTAATCATTGTTGATCGAAGCATGGCTTTTGTGAAAAGCGTTGCTTTGTGGACGAGACTTCGTCGAGCCTCACAAACCGGAATGATCAAAACAGGAAAGATGCGATAAGGTTATTTGGGGGTAGCGCCCCCTGAGGGTATGTCCATTTCCTTTTGGATAGAAGTGGTATCATGGTATGGAGCTCAGATACTTAACTTATGTGGCTGCTGCAGACTTATTGCTTTGTGGTTGTTGGTTGAGAGGCACCTCGGATAAAGGTTAGTTACGACTGGGCGGTGGCATACTCGTGTAGTAGCTACCTAGTTACAGAGGTAACCCGGCCTTATGTTGGTAGAGATCCGGTTACATTCTTGGGGCGTCCCTCCAGAAGCATACCCATGTGGTCCAGGAAGTTCCTTTGCCTGGCCATTGTTGGAAATCCAATCATCAATACGCGCCTTGTACGGTTTTAGTTATAGAACCTGCCATATAATATGGTATCTATAGTAGGCATACTATAATGGTACGTATGCTGGCTAAGATTAATATTATACTTGCGAATGTTTTCCACTATGCACTAATAATAATATCAAAAGGATTTTCGCGCATCAAGCATGTTTAACTATCATAAGAAGAAATCTCCCCAAGTGTGCGATTGCATTGTGTGTGTGCGGTAGGCCTTATGGTACTTTCATTTTCCAAAAAGCATTGCGGATTTCTTTTATTTCCTTTTTAAAGATAAACTATTTTTGTTTTCTCATACTAGTCTCATGAATGACCTAGAGTTTATTATTCCCTATCTAAACTCTGGGTGCCCACAATTTTCCACACGGGCAGTCTAGAGTTGGGTTTTCAGATAATCAGATAGTAGATGTAGATTCAATAGCCATTAGCCTTTGGTTTGGTAGCTTTTGGAAATCATTGGAATCTTTGGATTTTTGGGATCACAATCGCTACAAGTTCAGCATTGATGGTGGTTCGAGCTTATAGCTTGAGAGCCTTGGAGATTGGCTTTGGAGATGTTGTGTTCTACTGCTATTGCTGATGTTATCTCTTCTTCTGGTGCTATTACATTTCCGCTGTTGTGTATCTCTGATGTATATTGATATCAATTGTATCAATGTGTTGTATCGAATATTGTGTATCAATGATATTATTCATTTTCTTCCGCTGTGTTGCTATACTTAATGTGTTATAAGCTCCAGCGAATCGGATTCGAACGTTTGAATCTGCGGCATTCGAATATGAATGAAGTATGGATGTCGATTTTCAAGCGTGAAAATCTGGGTCATCATAAATCTCGTTACTGATTTCCTTGAACCCTAGCACGAATTCAGATCCAAATTGGCATAAAGGTGAGTTATTTGAGGTTGTTGGCATGGCAGCGGCTCTCTAATCACCTCCGTGCTCGTCGTGGTTCATCTTTGGGCGATTTCTAACCTCAATTTTGATGATTAGTGATTGGCACTTACTTTAATTCCCTAGTCATTGCAAACATTGCCATCTTCCCAAGGCCGACACTAAGTACGACCCGGAGTCGACGTTAAAACAACCCGAGCTATAGTAGATTTTCATTTTCCCAATGCCAACTCCAAGTCGTCTTAGTCCTCTCTCCGGGTTATCCTTTGCCTTGTAATGGTTGACCTTTTTTAAATTCCAAATGCAACCTCCAAGAAAGTGTGGTCAATCATCAATCATCTAAAGTCCGATAAGATGGTTCTCTTCCAAGGAACGACCATGTCGAAAGTTCCATGGCATTCGAATAATCCCATTGCATCGTGCTTCCAATTATTGCACTTCCTAGTTACTACATAAGAATGCTCCATGTCGCTCCGGACAATAATTTCGTTATCGATTACCAACGATAATAGGTAAAATCCAATGTATCGTTCCATCTGCAATGTAGTTTGTGTTCCGGTGCCAATGGGCTATCTGCATAGAATGGTTCATTCGTTGTATATAGAACACATGACTCACACTGTAACGACTCGCATTTTCGACCATCAAAAGTCAACACTCAATACATCTATGGTATTCAAATGCCGAACATCCAATCGTCGAAAAGGCAAATTGCTAGGGTAAAATAAAAGGAACAACATGGGAAATAGAATCTTATAGTGAAAACGACACATTTATTATAACAAAGACAATATAAACTCTCAATCCAAGATACAAGGTACATAAGAGTCAAAAAAAATCTCATCAGTCGAACAGTTATAATTTCCTGACCTTATAACTGTTGATAGGTATACAATATAATGCAGCGAAAAATGAAATACTATGGTAAATGAACATTCAGCTCTTCTCCAAGAGCTCCATAATGCTAATGCCAACTTAGAAAATACTTGGCCTGACTTGAGCATTATAATAAAATAACACCTGGGTCGGTTGGAAAACCAGTGTGAGAAAACTCAAGGGATATGGTAAACATAAAATAATTGGTGGGACTATGCCGCGAAACACAAAGCAGGGTTTCACCATACAAGAACAACATCCATGAAGGAACCGGGCCAGCCCGCAGTGGAAAAAATGGGTGAATTTGATTTTTTTTTTTTACCATTTTGGATCTATAATAGGCCTGCGAAGTCTAAATTTAATTTAAACTTTTCTAAATTTGGTTAAATAAAATCTTGTATTCTATTTAAAAGGTTGTAGGAAAGTTTAAATAAATTTAATTTCAAATCTAAAGTGTATCAAATACACCTAACATTTATTATAAGTGTTAATGTACAGGGAATGAAACCTTTCATTTCTTTCCCTAAAAAAGAATTAATTGAAAACATTAATTATGTTAAATGGAGAGAGAAACATTTCATTTTCTCTCCATAATTTGAATTGATCGATTCATTAAATGTTATTATTAATAATTTATTCATGGTAATATTTATTACTATGTCCATATGTATTCTAACTGTACAATTTATAGTTTGAGATTTGTTTAATTTAATTTAATTTATTTATACCAGTATACATATACATATATATATGTGTGTGTGTGTGTGTATGTATATGTATATGTATCATACACACACATGTGTGTGCATGTGTAACATCATAATCCTTGAAGGTTATAATGTGCTCGTATATAAATGCTGGGATTAACGAACAAATTAGCTCATTTTGTTTATATTGTAATTTGTTTAAATATGTGCTTGTATAATATGTCGAAAAAAATACTAATGTGTGTGTGTGTAACTTATTGAATAAAATAGTTTCTTCCATAACAAATTAATTAAAATAATTATATGATAATAATACAAGTTTTTAAAATTTTGAAAATATGCTTAAGACTAATTTATGGAATTTTTTACAATGAAAATTATATTTATTATTAAATAATTGATAATACCCAATAATCAAATTAATTCTTAAAAATAGGAAATCAAGTTAAAAAATTCTAAAAAAATAATTCTGAAGGTATGTGATAAATATTTTGGACTTAGGAAAATTTTATGGAATTTTCTCAGTTGAAAATATATTTTAAATTAAACAATTGATTGCATTTCGAAAATAAATTTGTTTTTTACAAATAATAAATTAAGTTTAAAAAACTTGAAAATTTTACTATAATCTTATTACATGGTGCAGCAAATAATAAAAATACAAATTGAAATTTTGAATCATTAATTATTTTATTCATAATAAACAATTCAAAAAAATATTAAAAATAAAAAAAATATGTATATGCATAATTGATAAAATATTTTTATATATTATGATTCATAATAGGTACAAATCATTATAAGAAAATTTTAAGATTAAATATATATGATATATAAGCACATATACAATTATACATATTCATAATTTGCAGATCTATATATACATATATATATATATATTGATATAAATCAAAATTAAAAAAAATTAGAAAATTAATTCAAAAATAAATTAGTAAACAAAATATTATAACAGGCAATAACCAATCTAATTGTAACAAACACATGTACCCACAAAAATCTCAATAATCTGAACAATAAACAGATCTGAATACAAACAGAGGATTGAGATGTAAATCAACCTTTATATGATAAATTTAGAATCAAAACAATGATAACAAGTGCACCTCCTAATGAAGCCATTGAGTCCACGTTGAATAACCATTTCTCTCATAAGAACAATTCACAATCCGTTAGATTGCTAATCCGAGATTGAAAACCTTCTACTACAAATTAGTATTTTTAATTTTGAATTGAATTTGAGAATTTTAGGGATGATTTTAGTAGAAAGTTTCCGCCATTAAATTGAGGAAAAAGAAGAATAAAGTGAGGGCATAAAAAATGGATTAGCTTGTAATTAGGGTTTTGATATTGACTTTTATATGGATAGGACAACAGAGCAAAAAATGATATCAACCACACATCTCAAAACCTAATCGTACATGTTGTAGCCACCTCCTATCTTGCTCTAAACCAATGCATATCCTCTCCAAATCACATGGATTGTGAGCTTATTTAACCCAAGTTAAATATGTACAATCATATTTAACATATTTTGTTACCAATATCTCATATCGCTCAATATATTCATAACTTTTATAAATATATGCTGCAATTTTATTTCTCAAATCACATTCAAAATTCATAAATTAATATTTCATAAATATTAATTTATTTATAATAATTATAAATTAATTAAATTGTTTGGTCTAAAGAGGATTCATCTTTTCGGTTGTGTGACTCTTGGGTGTAAATTCGGTCAGGATTCACTTCGAACTATTCGAATGTTAACGTTCACACTTTACTTAGCAGGTGATGTGATATTATGGCCAAATATATCGTTTACTCATTTTTGAAAAAATCTACTTTTGATTTAATTAGCACTACCCAGTTGTGACATTTATTTACACCAATTCTCTTCGTCAATACTATACAACTTTTGACTTGCTTAATTTGGTAATGGTCAAAATTCCAACATCATCCACATTCATCTCTATAATCCAAACAAAAATCCTTGGTCCAATAATAATAATAATTATTAGCCAAAATACTTTGGTTGGATATTTTGACTTTGGATTGACTTGAGTTGTGACAACCCATAATTTCGTACCATTTGAATCGACAATAAACCACACATGAACGACCCAAGTTGCATGGAAGCATGGATGATCAAGGGTAAAAAAAAGAAAATAAGACAGAACAGAATCTCACACGAATGGAATAATATATAATATTGAACAAATATCTTTACAGCGGAAAACTTTTAAATACATACATCAGAGTCTAACCTAAATTCAGCTTGGAGAGTTATAAACATATGTCCTTATAATTGTTGACAAACATTAAACAAAAACAAACAGACAACGCAAAGAAGATAATAGAATATGTCCAAATGTAGATGAATATCTCCAGCTCTCCTCTGGAAACTCCAACTTTCTTTAACTAAACCTGAAACTACTCGGATCTAACCTGAGTATTGAAAATACCCGGATCAGGCTTTATAAACTAGCGTGAGAAAAACTAAATAATAAATGACAGTGTCATATATCTACCTTTAAATAAAATCCTTTGAGAAGAAAGAGTATCTCATAAGATCACGCCTACACATAAACACGGACGGTTTTTTACCTTATGATAACTAAAACACTTTTATTATATAAAAATTAAGGGATATTATTTTTAATGACATTCTTTGAAAGTATATGCAAATAACCTTATTAATCTTAGCATAAATTGTTACATTAATTAAATTCTAGTGTAATAGGTTCTACAAACAAAACCGTAGGTTCTTACTGGAGAATGGATTTCCATATAAACGACCAAGTGAAGGGACTACCTTCCGATGGGTGCACCCCTAGATGGATGTCCCGAGGCACTGAACATATGCTCTCTACCAACACAAGACCGACCTACCTCTGTACTAGATATTACCGAATATGTCATCACATGGTCGTTACCGACCTTTATTCGAGAGCTCTCTTTGCATTTATCCACATTAATTTACATCTCGAACGTCATAGCGGGAAGAAATATATCTAGAAGGGAATGATCATACACTAATAAGGAATGACCCACTTAGCCTTGCTGCATCTAACCCTATTTCGGTCATTTCCGGTTGATGAGGCTTGAGGCAACAAGTACCTTTTCACATAGCACATATCACATCTCTAAATGCCATATTGCCATTTCCGTTGACTGCTAATTACCTTCCATAAAAATACAACCTTTGAGCTCGTACGTCTCAAGGAGGGTGTTAAGCTAAGAGAAGTTGCCTCCTCCGCTACCATGATGTACATTTGTAAAAACCAATGCACGTAATCTCTAGAAATGCAATGTCAGACAAATGTCCATACAAGTTCTCCAGGAACAAGACAAACCGAAGGCACTCTCCTACTACCACTGGTAGCGAGTAGTCCTTGCAATCCGAAAATTCTCCACAATGAGAAGATCACTGCTATAATAACTATATAACGGGAGCTACCCAAAGCATGTCAACAAGCAGTCCTCACGCTATAAAGATCCACGGTCTTCAAAAATCATCATCTTCAACATGTCTTCACTTTCGAATGTATACATTGGTTCGAAGTGGTTTTTAAATAGGAATCACCTAAATCCGATCCCGGTTCCTTCGAAATCCAATCGTCGATAAATAAAGTGAATATGAGTATACAGGATTTGTTAAGTCTCTTTTCACTTTAATTCTTTTCGATGATTTCGAAATCTCTTTATTTTGACTTAGAATAATTCAAAGTTATTCATTCTTTTGCTTTGGATAATATCTCATTTTTCCTTCCTTAATTATCGATCCAAATTCCTTAACTTTTAAGCAGGTCAAAAACAATGTTATTTAAGACATCGTTTACGATAAACCCTAAAATCAATCTTAGCAAGCATTTTTAAGTGAATAGGATCATAGAAATCATTCTAATTTTACTCTACATCAATTTTCGTATTCAACAAGTGCAATGGGCGGAATAATGGTGAAAGCACGTTTTAAATTGCACGAATAGGACGAGTTCCGTCTTCGGATTTTAATACCAAGTATAAGAAGATTATGTCTATGCAATTCAAGTCGCAATTTATTCATTTTGGAGATTGCTTAAATTTTGGATAATACTTATCTTCTTTTATTTTAGAAACTTAATACAATCTTTTTTGAGCATTCGGTCTTTCCTTTCGATTTGTTCCATCCCTCGCCGAAGAAAAGAAAACATAGGCCAAGTTAGTTCAGGGCACTGGTTGCTCCATCCCTAACCTTAGTTAAACACCTTGTTTTATTTTTCCAGATCTCACAGAGGGGAGAAATGTACTAGTCGTTTCCGCATACTCAGTTATCAACTTTTTTTTTGGAATTGATTATAATGATTCCAAATTATATTTTAAACACTTAATTTTTCTTTTAAAAATACTTACAATTGATTTTAGGAAAAATCATCACGTTTAAACTCATATTTAAAAAGTTATAGAATCTGCAGCATAAAAGTGCTGCGAAAAGTGCTATATAAGCTTATTTGAATTAATCAACTTTTTAATATTTGAAAATTAATATTTTCCACTTCAAATCTCTTCTAAACTATTTAAATAGATTTATAAAATTTATACCATATTTTTCCATAATTAAAAATGTTCATTTAAACGGATTTCTCATTTTGGTCACTTAACTACATTAGCATGATTTCTCTACAAAATTGATTTGGACTTAATTCAAAATCTGCTCAACGAAATTTTTATTTTCTTTCTTCGTTCAAAAGAAATAGATATAATAGTCCAAAATTTTCTTATCTCGAAGAATTCCGAGCTAATTTCCACTCTATACATTCATTTGAACTTTTCGACGCGAAATCACGAACTATCATTGCGCGACGCACCTAGTTTTAACTTATTTTTCGCTATTTGAAATGATCTATTCAAATTGAATTTTTATCACTTATAACATCATTACAAATTATTTTAAATCAATATTTTCACTTTTAAAGTATTTAAAATGTATTTTCAATATTTCCATATTATAATAATATTATATTCCAATTATTTTAATATTAAATTTCAATTTCAATTCAATTTCAATTCTAGTTTCAAATTAAACTCGATTAAAACTTAGATTTCAAATGTAATTTTAATTTAAATTCAAATTCAACCTTAATTTCACTTTCAATTTTCAAAATCAATTTCAATTTCACTATTCATCTCAATTTCACTATCTTTTTTAATTCCGTTTCACTTCAAATTTCAAATTCTCTTTTATTTCTACTTTAATTTCAATTCTAATTAAAAAGATACTTATTTTCCAAAGTATATCATATCACCAAAATCGGTCTTATTTAACAAAGGGATCACTTAATCAATAATGAGCATAACCAATGTCCATATTTATCACTAACATAATATCCATTTAACAAATCACATAACATATGATTTCAAATTCAACATTCACTATTAATAACATAATGGGATATATGATCATAATTCAATTATCTAACCAAACTATCCAATTATCCATATTAACAATCAAATTGGCGTAAACATTCATATGTTATAAGGGTATAAATGTGATTTTTTTTAACATAATCAAAATATAATTTCAAAAGCGATGAGGCTTTCACACCTTTATATCCACTTCGTCAATCTTTTACGTAAGATACACATCTCTCGAGCTAACATGCTATTTTCAACTGTATCGAATTTTTCCGTTTCCTTTCTTTCTTTCTTTTTCTTTTTTTTTCTTTTCCTTTTATTTTTTTCTTTTCTCTTTTTTTTATTTAGGTCGTGGTATTTTAGATGGAGGGTATGACCTTTGTGGAGGTGGGTAGGTGGGGTATTGGAGCTTGGGTAGGTGGTGTGGGTTGGGTGCGTGAGCTTTGGAGGGGGTATAAGGGTGTACGGTCGTGTAGGGGGGAGGTGGAGCTTGGGTGGAGGTGTTTTGGGAAGGTGGAATTAGTTTTATTTTATTTTATTTATTTATTTCAAGAGAATGAAGATGTGGGAAGCCATGGAAAGAAGCCATGGAAAGGAGGTGAAGAAGATGGAGAAAGTGAAGAAGGAAGGTAAAGAATGAAGTGTGCAAAAATAAAGAGTATGCATGCTTATTTATAATTGAAGTTTTACAACCAAATTACCATATTATCTTTAGCCAAAAAGACCAAAATACCCTCTATATCAAATAAAACTTTGTCTCCCCTTTCATACTTTTCAACGTATGATTTAGATTTGTTATTAATGTTGAAATGAAGTGTATTAATGTGGAATGGCTGTGTTGATTTGATTTTGTACTTATTACACGATTTCTTCTCTTTTTCTTACACTTTAAAAATGTTAACTAATCATTTTTCTCCTTCCCCATAAGTGATATGATTTAAGCATTAATGTTAATGGAAATGGGTGTAATGATGTTGTTTATAAAGATTTAAAATAAAATATAATTAGTCAAATCATGTCTTTTCCCTTTTTATATAAATATTTTTAAACTTTCCTAATATAAGTATTTTGTCTTATATGCTAAATGTAATGTGTTTTAAAAGTTTATAAAGTTGTATTTATGCATATCTGTATGTTAGGAAATGTATCATGTTGTAACAACTTGACGACAACTTGTTACGATTGAAAATGGTGTTTTCGTTGACAAATTTTATAGTCAAAATTTGACCTTTTTGTTAAGCTATATATCAAAGTAAACCAAACTTTTAAAATGAACTTTTTACTTCTTTAAATAAATTAAAACATGCCTTTTTATATTTTAAAATAATATTCAATTAATATCAAAATTTCTAATTTTTCTGTGTATGTAAAACTGACAAAATGCCACAAATTTTTGGTTATTTTGGTAAAATGATTATTAACATATTTTTAAATATTTTAATATACTTTTATTAATTTTATTAGATGTTTTCAATAAGGTTTATCCTTTTAAATAAATATTTAAACTTATTTATTTAAGCTTTTATTTATTTTTAACAAAACTTAACCTTTGTTGATTTGTTCTAAAATTCAAATTTATACGTTTTAAAATTATTAACAATAAGAATAAATAATTTCTCTATTATTATTTATAATATATAACTTATTTGTTCAAGTTTTGAACCCTTTTAAATTTAAAATAAATGAAATCTCTCATTTTCGAAGTAGCGAAATTAGGGGTTGTTACATTCTCCCCTACTTAAAAGCATTTCGTCCTTGAAATGAAAGTTAAATAAAGGAATCTATCTCATACTCATATTCTCAAACATTTTGACTTATTTTTACGGATGATAGAAAATTGCATATATAAGAAAAGGTTTATACCATAACAACACTAAAACAAATGATTCCAAACATACATATAAAGATTCCCCACACTAACCTAAGTACTTATCATGTACTTAAGGTTATATATACATACATCAAATCAGACTTCTATACTACCCATCCTAGTGTGTACGGCACACTTAAGATAATATATACAACAACCAAACAAGATTATAAATCCAAAAACAACCTAACCGATACTATATCAACATAAATGAATACATCCTCAAAACTCATCCCCTGACCTGAGCATGTACTACGCCTTAGGTCTATATAACAAAACATATATCTGACCCTTATATCTTAGTGCCTACTATTTAAGATAACTATCCAGCTGCTAAGTAGACAGATCCAAAACATCATACTATATTTGATTCGATCTATTATTCGAATCCACAACTTTACTTCCGAACTAGTATCGATCCTCTGATTTTCTAGTGCGGACTTTGATCATACTTCCTGATCACAAACCCTTACTTTCCTTGCATAACTCTCAACTATGATAGAAAACTCGAATATGTAATCAAAAACCCTCATAATTTTCGCCGTCAAGAATCGAGCGATAAATCCTTTCTCGGACTGGTGTAAACACCTCAAAGTTCTATACTCAAATCTTAGATCAAAAATTTATGTGCCGAAATGATCTACGTTTAACTTATATACTTATTCACATTAATTTTTACCTAATACATTTTTCCAAAATTTCTTTTAGTCCAATTTTATTTCACAACCATTTATTTTCTTCTAAATCCATTATTACTTAAGCATACAAATATGACTTAAACTTGTATAGTATACCTTTACTTTCTAAGAGTATATATACATATCCCCAAACTTCAAATCATCATTACTTCAATTAGAGGGTTTCACAAATGTGGAATTCTATTATTATCTGAAATTAATAAGATATAAAACTTAATCCTTAGTTTTGTTTACCTAAGGTCTTAATTTAGCTAATATTATTTGTCTAATCCATACATTAATAAGACAACTTTACTAAATGTACATCTTTTCTTACTACTCTTATGATTATCAACTTAACTAATATACCTATCCATTTTCTAAATCAAATTTCTTAACCTTAAATTCATCAAATACTTTATAGTCAAATTGTGAAACTTTATTCACATGGTATTTGCTATTTAAACATTTTCATCCAACAATCAACCTCCTAACCATATTATTCAAAACTTCTTTTTAACCCTTTTTAACCTTTTTTCTAACCTATCCACTTCCAATCTTACTTCATTACAAATGTTACCCTAAATGTATCACTAATTCAAAGTTTTATATCAGGATGATACTTCTTATATCTCTTATTTTTATATTTCACTTTGATTTTAACCTAATCAAAGAGTGTAAATCTCAAATTATCTTATCTCCTTTATAAGTTATAGAACTTACCCTTTTATATTATGTTTACCCAAAGTCTCAATTTAGGCTTTTTTATTTATAAGATTTTTTTTCTATGTGTGCATTTTCTCTTTACAAAATTCTCTGGTTACAACTTCTAGCTTCAATATTATCATCAAATATCTTATAGTCAAATTGTGAATTTTACTTCACAAGATATTTGTGCTCAGCTTTTAAATCTGTCAATTTCGATGATCATTAAATCATTATTTCTTAATACTAAATATCTAAGGGTATATGGTTTAAGCTCTAAACTCTAGCTTTCAGCTAATTGATTCTATATGGAATATCTTATAGTCAAATCATATAATTTTAATCACAAGATATTCATATTTTAGTTTTACAAAGAAAAATTACAAACAATCCTTTATTTCTAACCCATAAATAATAATATCCCCTTTGATATTTAAAACATAAACCTAGGGTAAAATTATTTCATTTACCGTCTTCTTTAAAACAAAATCATTTTTATAAAATTAACAATACACGCTCGTATATATAATACTCTCATAACTCATTCTAGGGTGTTACTAACCCTATCTCTAATGATTACTCATCCTAGGATATTACTAATCCTATCTCTGTTGAGACTTACCCCTATCAGGCTTCGGTGTTCGCTCAACCAAAAGCTCTGATACCAAATGTGATGACCCACAATTCCGTACCCTTTCAATCGACACTAAACCACACATGTACGACCCAAGTTGCACGGAAGTATGGATTATCATGGGTAAAAAAAGAAAATAAGACAGAGCAGAATCCGAATGGAATAATATATAATATTGAACAAATATCTTTACAGCGGAAAACTTTTAAATATATATATCAGAGTCCAACCTAAATTCAGCTTGGATAATTATAAACATCTGTCCTAACAATTGCTGACAAACATTAAACAAAGAAAACATACAGCACAAAGCGGATAATAGAATATGTCCATACGTAGATGAATATCTCCAACGTTACTTTGGAAACTCCAATCTTCTTCAACTAAACCTGAAACTACTCGGATCTGACCCGAGTATTGAAAATACCCGGATCGGGCTTGATAAACCAGCGTGAGAAAAACTCAATAATAAATGACAGTGTCATATATCAGCCTTTAAATAAAATCTTTTGAAAAGAAAGAGTATCTCATAAGACCATGCCCACACATAAACACGGACGGGTTTTTACCTTATGATAACTGAAACACTTTTATTACGTAAAATTTGAGGATATCATTTTAATGACATTCTTTGAAAATATTTGCAAATAAACTTATTAATTTTAGCCGAAATTGTTACATTGATTAAATTCTAGCATAATAGGTTCTACAAACAAAACCGTAGGTTCTTATTGGAGAATGGATTTTCATACAAATAACTAGGTGAAGGGACTACCTTCCCATGGGTACACTTCTAGGTGGATGTCCCGAGGCGTAGAACATCTGCCCTCTACCAACACAAGACCGACCTACCTTTGTAATTAGATAGTACCGAATATGTCATCCTTCGTTCGTTACTGACCTTTATCCGAGATCTCTCTTCGCATACATCCACATTAATTTACATCTTGAACGTCATAGCGGGAAAAAATATATCTAGAAGGGAATGACATACCCTAATTGGGAATGACCCACTTTTCCTTGCTGCATCTAAACCTATTTCGATAATTTCCAACCGATAAGGCTTGAGGCAACGATTACCTTTTCACATAGCACATATCACATCTCTGAATACCGTATTGCCATTTCCGTTGGCTGCTAATTGCCTTCCACAAAAATACAACCCTTGAGCTCGTATGTCTCAAGGAGGGTGTTAAACTAAGAGAAGTTGCCTTCTCTGCCACCACTGATGTACGTTTGTAAAAACCAATGTACGTAATCTTTAGAAATTCAATGTTAGACAAATGTCCATACAAGTTGTCCAAGAATAGGACAAACCGAAGGCACTCTCCTACTACCACTACTAGTGAGTAGTCCTTGCAATTCGAAAAATCTCCACAACGAGGGGACCACTGCTATAAATAACTCTATAATGGGAGCTATCCGGAGCATGTCAACAAGTAGTCCTCACGCTATGAAGATCCATGGTCTTCAATAATCATCATCTTCAACATTTCTTCACTTTCGAACGCATACATTGGTTCGAAGCGGTTTTTGGATTGGAATCACCCAAATCCGATCTCGGTTCCTTCGAATTCCAATTATCGATAAAAAAAAGTGAATATGAGTATGCAGGATTTATTAAGTCCCCTTGCACTTTAATTCTTTCCGGATGATTCCAAAATCTCTTTATTTTGACTTAGAATATTCAAAGTTATTCATTCTTTTTCTTTGGATAATATCTCAAATTTCCTCATTTAACTCTCGCTCCAAATTCCTTAACTTTTAGACGTGTCAAAAATAATGATATTTAAAACATCGTTCACGATAAACCCTAAAATCAATCTGAGCAAACATCTTTGAGTATGTAGGATCGTAGAAATCATTCTAATTTTACTCAACATCAATTTCCGTATTCAACAAGTGCTATGGGCGGAATAAGTTAAAACCGCCTTTTAAATTCCACAAATAGGATGTGTTGCCTCTTCAAATTTTATTACCAAGTATAAAAAGATTTCCTCTATGCAATTCAAATCATAATTTTTTCATTTTGAGATTGTTTAAATATTGGATAATATCAATCTTCTTTTATATCAGAAACTTAATACAATCTTTTTCGAGCAGCCGTGCTTGCCTTTCGATCTGTTCCACCCCTCTCCAAAGAAAGGAAAATATAGGCCAGGTAAGTTCAGGGCAATGGTTGCTCCATCCCTAACCTTAGTTAAACACCTTATTTTATTTTTCCAGATCTCACAGGCGGGACAAATGTAATAGTCGTTTCCACATACTCAGTTATCAACTTTATTTTGGAACTGATTATAAAGATTCCAAATTATCTTTTAAACACTTAGTTTTCCTTTTAAAACATTCACAATTGATTCTGGGAAAAATCATCACGTTTAAACTCACATTTAAAAAATTATAGAATTTGCAGCATAAAAGTGCTACGAAAATTGCTATATAAGCTTATTTGATTTAATCAACTTTTTAATATTTGAAAATTCATATTTTCCACTTAAAATCTCTTTTAGACTATTTAAATAGATTTATCAAATTAATTCCATTTTTTTTCATAATTAAAAACATTCATTTAAACGGATTTCCCATTTTGGTCACTTAAATGCACTAGCGCAACTTTTTTAGAAAACTGATTTGGACTTAATTCAAAATCTACCAACGGAATTTTGATTTTCTTTCTTTGTTTAGAAGATATGGATATAATAGTCCAGAATTTTCTTATCTCGAAGAATTCTGAGCTATATTCCACTCTATATATTCATTTGAACTTTTCGGCGCGAAATCGAGAACAACCGTTGCGCGACGCACCTAGCTTTAACTTATTTTTCGATATTTGAAATAATCTATACAAATTGAATTTTTATCACTTATAACGTCATTACAAATCATTTTAAATCAATATTTTCACTTTTTAAAGCATTTAAAATGTATTTTCAATATTTCCATATTATGATATTATAATATTCCTATTATTTTAATATTAAATATTAAATTCCAATTTCAATTCAATTTCAATTCTAAATTCAAATTATACTAAATTAAAACTTAGATTTCAAATCTAATTCTAATTTAAACTCAAATTCAACCTTAATTTCACTTTCAATTTTCAAAATCAATTTCAATTCAATTTCACTATTCATCTTAATTTCTATTTCACTATCCTTTTTAATCCTGTTTCACTTCACATTTTAAATTCTCTTTTATTTCTACTTTAGTTTCAATTCTAATTGAAAAGAGACTTATTTTCTCAAAGTTTACCATATCAACAAATTCGGTCTTATTTAACAAAGAGATCATCAATCAATAATGAACATAACCAATATCCATATTTATCGCTAACATAACATCCATTTAACTAATCACATAACATACGATTTCAAATCTAACATTCAGTATTAATACCATAACGGGATATATTATCACAATTCAATTATCTAACCAAACTATCCAATCATCCATATTAACAATCAAATTGGTATAAAATTCATATGTTATAAGGGTATAAATGTGATTGTTTTAATATAACCAAAATATAATTTCAAAAGCGATGAGGATTTCTCACCTTTATTTCCACTCCATCAATCTTTTACGTAAGATACGCGTCTCTTAAGCCAACGTGCTATTTTCAACCGTCTCG
Organism: Allium cepa; assembly: GCA_030765085.1. Taxonomy (NCBI): domain Eukaryota; kingdom Viridiplantae; phylum Streptophyta; class Magnoliopsida; order Asparagales; family Amaryllidaceae; genus Allium; species Allium cepa. Next base: position 837,705,976 of record CM060941.1, read on the forward strand.
AATTTTGTCGCTTCCTTTCCTTTCTTTCTCCTTTTCTTTTCTTTTTTTTTCTTTTCTTTTTCTTTTTCTTCTTTTCTCTTTTTTTTATTTAGCCATGGGCTTTTAAATGGAGGGTACGGCCTTTGTGGAGGTGAGTAGATGGGGTATTGGAGCTCGGGTAGATGGTGTGGGTTGGGTGCGTGAGCTTTGGTGGGGGTTATGGGGATGTACGACCATGTAAGGGGGAGGTGGAGCTTGGGTGGAGGAGTTTTGGGAAGGTGGAATTAGTTTTATTTTATTTATTTTTTTATTTCAAGAGAATGGAGAAGTGGGAAGCCATGGAAATGGAGGTGAAGAAGATGGAGAAAGTGAAGAAGGAAGGTAAAGAATGAAGTGTGCAAAAATGAAGGGTATGCATGTTTATTTAAAGTTGAAGTTTTACAACCAAACTACCATATTATCCTTACCCAAAAAGACCAAAATACCCTCTATATCAAATCAAACTTTGTCTCCCCTTTCACACTTTGTAATGCATAATTTTGATTTGTTATTAATGTTGGAATGAAGTGTATTAATGTGGAATTGATGTGTTGATTTGATTTTTTTACTTATGACATGATTTCTTTTCTTTTTCTTACACTTTAAAAATGTTAATTAATCATTTTGCTCCTTCTCCATAAGTGATATGACTTAAGCATTAATGGTGATGGAAATGAGTGTAATGATGTTGTTTATAATGATTTAAAATAAAATTAATTAGTCAAGTCGTGTCTTTTCACTTTTTATATAAATATTTTTAGACTTTCCTAATATAAGTATTTTGTCTTATATGCTAAATGTAATGTGCTTTAAAAGTTTGTAAAGTTGAATTTATGTATATGTGTATGTTAGGAAATGTATCATTTTGCAACAACTTGACGATAACTTGTTACGATTGAAAACGGTGTTTTTGTTTGTAACGACCTGCCTTTTTGGGCGGTTTAGGTAGACACACATGCCAGATTCAAACCATCAAAAGGGCCCATTGTTATGGGGTAAATAAGGAAAAGAGAAAGAAATAAAACAAATACAGAATCTCGCAGCGGAATGATAAAATATAATAATCAAATAACAGTTCATGAAGCTGTTTTATAAATACATTTGACTATTCTTTTACAACAAAAAAATAAGAGTTACAGAAACATGAAGAAATAAATAATAAATGCAGTGGAACAACATGATTCTGTGGAATATAATAAATAATTCTAGTACAAATCTTCTTATTCATCCTCCAGGAATAGGTTCTTCAACCTTGAAATGCTCAGGCTGACCCGAGCGAAATAAAAGACAAAACACTCGAGTTAGAACTCAAAGATCTTATGTAAGTTAAATCAACGGTAAATATGAGTGCGACGACGTCGGAGATGTTTATGAGGTTTGACGTCTCCTATCCAGTGTCTAAGATGAGTCCAGTAACTTAAGAGAGGTTTGGGATTCACATCTCCTAAGGATCCGTTAAACTATCTACTATGTAGTACTATACGCTATTATAATATGTCTACATTAAAGTAGAAGTATTAAAATAGCGTTAAGGTGTTACCTATATCCCCCTTAACATATTTTATATATTCCCATAGTCTATACAGTACTGTACGCTTCTTCGTAAACTGGAGGTTTACACAGAGGGTACCTCATAGGTATGGTACAAAACAAACTCGTAGATGTCGCTCTAGGGCATGTGAACACGGCACTCGAGGCAATGTCGGGGTAGATATACCAATTGCGGATCTGGACTGGTGGTAACGCATAGAAGCTACTACCGTCCAACTCGGACACACTCCCAAATCAAAAATCAAGGGTGGCCCCCAAATCAACCATAAAGTAATAGAATGGTATTGAAGAAATGTGCCCAATAGGAGGAATGGCCTCACATGGCCCAGCATGGCTCCTGTTTTAGTCACATCTAAGCTGACTCATGGAAGTCAGGGTCACGTCACACAGAAATCGTTCACTAAACAATCCTACTTCATTTCTGAAATCTTCACCACGTATACAGTTGTTAAAATGGTTTTCGGTATTGGTAGAGAGCATGACAATATTCGATCCCGGTCTCTTTAAAAAACAAACGCTTATTACACATCGGATGGTTCTTTAAAATTTCAAAACCATTTCATAATTGATATCGAAATATGATATTCAATTCAAACCATATCACTTCCAAAATTTATATTCACTTTCAAAAATCATATTTTCAAAATAAGTTACAACCCTCATTGCAAAACTTCATATTCAAACCAAATATGTAATTTAAATCCCAACTTAGGTTATAATATCAGTTAACCCTATTCACTTTAAAATCGAGGATTCAAAATATAAACACATCCGCTTAATTTAGTCTGAAATTTAGAAAGATAGTTTAGATAGTTATAAATAGTTTTATATAGTTGTAAAAAGTTAAAATACTCTAAAATAGTTAACTTAAAGATTAAAGATAATATTAAATTGATTTAAGATAGTTAAATAGATTTAAAATAGATTAAATATAATTAAAATAGATTAAATAGCTTTAAAATAGATTAATTAGATTTAAAATAAGTTAAAATGGGTTAACTAGTTTTAAAATAAATTGTATGGTTTAAAGTAGGTTAAAATGATTTAGTATACTTAATATAGGTTAAAATGGTTTAAAATTTTGAAATCTTAATAATTAGAAAATTTAAAATAACATACTCTTTTTTTTACATTTTATATTAAAATATGAATTTGGAACTGATATCGATTTAAACTATTTATATTATTTCAACACATCTGAACCATTCCAATTTCCAAATCAACAAATCCAATTTTGAATCTTTAAATTCAAATTTTAAATAAACTGTTAAATTCTATATCGATTTCAATCCATGTTTGAAATATCAATTTAATTATTCCAATTTCATTACATTTCAAAGTTATATTTCAAAAAATTCAAATAGCTCAATTCTGATAAATTTCACTTATATTTCAAATTCAACTTTAAAATTTTAAATTTAATTCCTTTAACAATTCTTTTAAAACAATTCCAAATTTAACATAAAACTCGAAATTCGATAATAATTCAATTTATATAAATCAAATTTTATTTCAAAATATCATTTAATTAAATTCAAAAATTAAGGATTTAAAATCATTTAATTTAACCAATCCGGTGTCCGTACATAATTCTCTACCCTTGGGTCAAGTGATACAGATATTTATCATTTCAATCCGCAATTTAAAATTTTATGGTTGTATATCATTTCAAACCGCAATTCCGAATTAGATAAAATCCATAAAATCGCTCGAGTCTATCATTCAAACCTATAGCAACTTTTCCCTAATCTATAGATCGTTCGGGTATATATCATTTCAACCCATAGTGATTTTCCTAGACAATAACTAAAGGAACTTGCAGAGTGATGATAGTATATAATTTAAACATAACATCCAATCATCCAATATCAACAATCAAACATCCACCATAATCATCATCCAATTCAACCAATAATTTACAGCAATAACAGATTATCATTTACAGGAAATTAACTGGCAATTTAAATTCAATAATAATTTAAATAACAATTTAGTTCACAAATAAATTCAAATTAACTGGAATGACAAATTAAATATACCAAACGGCAATAAATAAATTCATAATCACATTACAAATTTAATTTAACTAACATAAGAAATTTTAGAAGTTGTAAGTGGGCCAAACCACCCACCTTTGAATTTCAAATCGATATGAAATTCAAGTAAAGGCCCAAAATTCAACAGTCTCAGAATTCGTCCAAACCTGCGTCAAAATGTCCGAAATTTTGGTATGATCCCAACGAAAGAAACCGTGTACAAATCCGAGTTGTATGTAAAAGTTAGGATAATTAGAACAATTGAAATTTTAAATAATTATTAAAATAAACAGACCATTGGAATGAAGCCACGTCACCTGCAAACCGTGTGAACCCTAACTCACATGTTCAATCACAACCATCAAGATGAACATTCGCCACAAATCCCACGTCGTCGTGCCTCCTACAGTCGACGCCGACCCGATCTGAGAACACCAATCAACGCTCGTGCCAGACTGCCTCAGACCACCCCTGCGCGATGCTCCGCTTCCCCACGAATGGCCAGCGTTGCTGCTGTCTTTAACCGCCAAATCCAAACGAACATCGACCCCTAGGACAAAATGAACACCATAGATCGAATGCTCCTGACCTCCTCTACGCTCCATCATCGACAGATCACCAAACCGTTGAAGATCCACCGTCGAATTGTAACCCTAGCAACGAATGGCCGAAACTAAATGGCCCAATTCTGGCCACACAGAAAACCAAATCAAAAAACTGACTATAGATTTGACTTGCGCTCATCGGGAGCTTCAAATTGATATATAATTTGTTATAATTTGAGGAGTTTTATTTTTCGGTTTGATTTTTTTTTGCAATTGAATTTGGAATTGGGGGTTGGATTGTCTGTCATTGGAAAGAGGAGATGAGAAATAATTGCACATACATACAATAGAAAATAAAAGGCTGCTAGGGTTATAACGGGCTATATATAGGCACATCAGAAATAGAGATAATGGACTAGATTAGATTTGGAAGTTTGAACGATAAACGACCCGAAAAGCCCGTTTCATTCCCGAAACGAAAATGGGTCATCCCATATATCAAAATAGATGTTTTCAGTTGTTCTAAACTCAATGGAATATGTTTCAAGTCCTAATTCCGTTGTATGAAGAAATTAACTTAAAATCAGCTTTATTTCAAATTGATTTCAACTGAATTGATTTCTATGTGTTTCGATCCCGTATGATCAAACGACAAGTCCAATCGTTACGAAATTTGAAATCCTATAACAATTCACTATTACGGATCCGATGAAACTAGTTTCATCGAAATCCGAGTCAGTGGCCAAAATGGCTATTTTCACATTAATTAAATAAATTAATATTAAATTAATTAATCACTTTTTATATTCAAATTAATTAACTAACCAATTTTTTTAATTTTTGATTGAATAGATATTTATAATAACTTAAAATAAATTTTCAAAAAATTTCAGTGTTAATTAGTTTCCAAAGTGCAGTGTTCAGTTCCAACTGCAATTAGTCCAATTAATTATAATTTAATTCCAATAAATTTTATTAAATTTGATTTCAAACTTTATATTCAATTAATTGTTACTCTAATAACATAGTTAGCATCTATTTATATATTATTTCACTAATATGCTACATTTTCCACCTTTTATTTGTATTAACTACTATATTTCCATTATATTGAATTTTTGTCAATTATATTATAATTTAGAATCTCAACAAATTAGTTCATCTTTGTTTCACTCTTTTTATTACATCAATTGTCTTGCAAATATAATAACATTCCCATACATTTTATTACATTAATTATTTTACCATTTTCATCTTACTTTCCATTAAAGTAATCTTTAATTACATTTAATTGTAGTAAATCCATTCATTATATTTTAAATTCCAATAAACTTAGCAAACTTGATTCCAACTCTTTTTATTAAATCAATTGTCATATTATGCATAAAATTTTCATTGGTTACATGTAACGTCGCGCCTTTTCGCACGCTATAAATCGACACACGTGCCAATTCAAACCATACGGAATGGCAGATTGTTATGGGGTAAATAAGAAAAACAAGAAAGAAATAAAAAGAAAACAGAATCTCCCAGCGGAAGGATAAAATATAATAATAAAATATACATTTCATAAAAGTGTTTACAAAACATTTGATTCTTCTTGATACAATTGAATATTAGAGTTCACATACCAATAATATCAATGCAGCGGAATTAAATAGTTAGTGGGATAATATAGTAGATAGTAATACTATAAATCTTCGTCTTCGTCCTCCAGAATAAAATCATCAAATCCTAAAACGCTCGGACTGACCCGAGCGAATTGAAAAGACAAAGCACTCGAGTCAGAACTATAAGATCTTATGTAAGTTAAATTAACAGAAATAAATATGAGTGCAGTAACTCAAGAGATGCTCGAGATTTACATCTCCTAAGGATCCGTTAAACTATTTACTATGTAGTATATTTCGCTATTATAATAGTGTCTAATTGTAAAATAAACTTACTTTTTTCTTAGCATTAAGGGGTTACCCATATAGCCCTTAACACGTAATAGTCCCAGTAGTCCATCCAATATCATAGTCCCTCCTGATCGGGAAGCCACCAGAGGATACCACACGGGCTATGGGAGAAATCCAAACTCGTACAAGGCGCGATATGGTAGGTGACACGACACAACTAGGCAATGCCAGGGTAGGTATACCAATTACGCTTCCGGATCGGTGGTAACGCGTAGCGCGCAGCTACCGCCCACCTCGAGCCACACCTCCAAATAAAATCAAAAGTGGCCACCGAATCAATCCAAAAGTCAAAGTATAATATCGAAGGGATGTGTCCGATCAAAGGTGCTACCTTATTAACCCGTCAATCGCTCCTGTTTTAGCCACCTTATACCAACTCATGGGAGTTGGGTCCACGTATTTACCTTACAGGAAACGCCGCAACCAGCCTACTTCATTCTGGAATCTCCACCGCGTACACGGTTGTTAAAGTGGTTTTCGGAGTTGGCAGAGAGTATGACAACTTCCGATCCCGGTCTCTTCAACAACCAAACGTTATTATAACACCACGGTCATTTAAAAATAATTATACTTTCAAAACCAGAATAAAATATCTATTTCAAAACCATATAAATACGATATCCTTTCCATTTCAAACAAACTCGTTTGATATTATTCTTTATAAAAACCCAAATAAATATAATATCATTCTATTTCAAATATATTTCTTTTCCAAAATCATATTGCTTTAAAATTTATAATAATTGGAAACCAAACATTGAATTATAACTTTCAAACCATAATACTTCGAAAATTTATAGCTTTAAAGCATAACTTCTAAAACTTGGATGGTTTGGATATTCAAACTGTATATAGAATAAATTAGTTTGCATTTAAAATTACTTTATAAAATAAAATAATTTCCGCGACTTACAATTTATTTTATTTAAAATTTAGTCAAAATCCATAGATTTCAAAATCGCTTTCAGTTTCAATAACCACTTCAGTTTCAATATATTTCAAACTTTGAATATTAAATAATTGGAACTAAGGTTGGAAATTTCTATTCAACAATTTAAAGTCCTATTACTTAGTTTGAAATAATTGCATAATAAACCCGTAATCATTTAAGTAAAACTCAAATTACTTATAAAAGAAAATTTCCTTCAATTTATATATACTAGAAATATTCATTTAATTTACCTTGAATACAATTTCAGTTATAAATATCATACCCTTTTTAAAATTTCATGTTAATAAATTTTACATCAACTTATGAAGTTAAATTCTTAATTAAGCTCAATTCCAAATAAAAATTTCCATTTAACTCCCAATCTTAATTGATTTAAATCATTTAAAATTCTATATATTTTTAATATCTTAACTTGTACTTAACCATAAAATATAAAATAATCAAACTCCATTTATTCAACTTATTTATTTTATTTAACAAATTCATACATAGCTTAAATTCAATACTTTAACTATAGATGTATATAAAATAAGATTTTATATAAGGTCAAAAATTAATATTTATTAAACCGTATCCTATCCAAAACCATAAAATCCTTCCAAAAATAATCTTATATATATACCGTGGTGTCTGTATATAATTTTCTATCCTATGGTCAAGTGATACAGATATTTATCATTTCAATCCGCAATTTAATAATAAAATGCGGTTGTATATCATTTCAAACCGCAATCCCGAATGAAATGAAATGCATGATAACTTGCAGATTTTACAATATAGAACACATCATCCATTCACCAAACATCAATCATCAACCAATTTATTGCAATCATCATCAATTTTAACAAACATCAAATGAGCATATAAAATATAACCGGTATCACCGAACAGTTTATATTCAAAAATAAAAAAATAAATTAATAACTGTTTAACTAGCAGTATATGTGCAAAATAAATAATTTTTAACTGTCAATTGATGTGCAATAATAAATTATTTTAACAGTTAATTTAAATAAATGCGATTTAACTGAGATGATGAATAAAATATGCAAAACAGTCATAAATAAATTTCTACTCATATCTTAAATCAATTTAACAAACATAAGAAATCTTAGAAGTTGTGAGTGGGTTCAAACACTCACCTTTTGAATTTAAATTGGATTTAAATCCAATTTAAACCCAAAAATTTCGTAGTCTCCAAATCTGTCCAAACTAGCGCCAAAACATTCGGAATTTTACTACGATCCTAACAAAAAAAAAATCGTGTGAAACGGAGCTCGTAAGCAAAAGTTATGAAAATTTGAAAATTGGAAAATTCTGGTCCTGTGTCAACTTCGGGTTCGACTTCGGTGCGCCGCCTCAAATCTCCGGTGCTTGCTTAGAGTTTTTGCCAAAACGATCCGGAGCGACCCGAGTCATTTTCTTCCTAACCTAAAGTAGATACATCGTTTTTGCCTCTGAAACTCAAAGCGTGACTCGAAGTGGCTGGAGATCCCTTTTTTTTTTTTTGAAATTGAAATTAAGTTTTGGAATTTGGGAATAAGGAGTGGCTAGGGTTTATAACGTGTTATATAAGACAAGGCTGAAAAATAATAGATGGATCAAATTGGTATACGCGCTGAACGCTAAATGGCCAAAAAAACCCGTTTCTACTCCGGAACGAAATTGGGTCAACCCATATATCAAAATATTTGTTTAAAAATATTTTAAACGTGATGGAAAAAGTTTCACGTCCAAATTCCATCGTATGAAGAAGTCATGCTAAATTCAATTATTCCAAATTGATTTAGATTGATTTAAATTGCATAAATTTCAAGGCGTTTCGAGTCGGTACGATCAAACGATAAGTCCGATAGTTATGAAACTTGAAACACTATTATAATTCACCGTTACGGATCCGATGAAACTAGTTTCGTCGAAATCCGAGTCAGTGGCCAAAATGGCTAATTTTATATTAATTAAATAAATTAAAATTTCATTAATAAAATCCAATTTTTTTTAAATCTTAAATTTGACAAATTTTATTACCTTTATATGTCTCAATCAAATTACAATGTTTTAAACAATTTAAAGGTCAATTAAAGTTGATTAACTTCCCATCTCAGTGTCAAATTTTCAATTTTATTAAATTTAGAAATTATCAATTAAGCTTCCAAAAATTTCATTGAATTAAATCTTCATTCTTATTATTCAATCCATTATAGCCAAATGGATGAAATTAACATACATAAATATTTTTCAATTTCAACTAAATTTTCAATTAACGTAAAAATAAATGTTTAATTTTTACTTAATTGCTAAAACTCAATTACCTTAATTCTTTATATTCATATAAATAAACAAATCTTGATTTACAATCTTTGCATTCACCCATAGTCATAATATAAATGGAATTTACATTATCTTCAATTATTAATTACCATCAGTTAAGATCTTAACATTTGTCCCATAAATTTATTTGCCCTGAATTATTTACTGCATCTATCTAATTCCAATTTCATAATCACATTCAATCCATTAATTGGTATTGCATTGGCATTTAACTTATTAGCTTATATCAACACTATTGTCATTAATTGCAAATAGGTTACCGAATTTAGTCACTACCCTAAATAACTAACGTAAATTAATCTCCATAAATTCCACTGATTTAACTTTCATTCAATTAATTAATGATTCCCTCAGTTAGCAATAACGTAACATTTTCTTTATTTGTATTGCAAATAATCAAAATTCAATTCCTAATTTTTAATATCCTCTAAATTACAACTTCCAAATGTGGCATTAATCATCATTTACGTACCTCTAATTATTTTAATTTACATTAACATAATAAATAAATTACCTTAAATGAAATCTATCCCCCAATTTATTATATGCAATAAATTTTGACCTTATAACAGTTTCAATTAATTATTTATATTTATTGCGATTGAAAACAAAAAATTATTTAACACATCAAATAAATGAACAATCTATATTCATTGTCACCTATTTTCTTTTAAATTCAGTTATAAGTTTGTTACTTACCAACCAGGTTATAATAACACTAATTTTTTTATTCCACTGCTATATATGATATATTTGCATCACATACTTGAAATTTTCAATTTCATCTTAATTCCAATTCACGGTAGTATAATTTCTTACTATAAACCCATTTATAATTTGCATACCAATTAATTAGTTTCAACTAAATAGATTGATTCAATTCAACTCTTTTATTAAGTCTATATAAATCAATATACTATTTCATTAGTAAATGTTTATTTCAATTATTCCTTTATTACTTACAAATGCTATTTCATTTATGAATGCCATCATTTATCAATTATTACATAATTTCATTAATTTACATTCAGTTACAACTAAATTAATACACTGATTTCATTTGTAAATTAAATGCTTACAATTTATAAGCTTTCATTCCAAACAATATTTCAATTTGTACCGGACATTGATTTAATTCAATTTACTATTTAATATTATTAGTTCATTAACTAAATTCACTTCTTACCTTTGTTCTCTTATATGCAACTCTTAGCCTAGTATAACAATTTACATCGCTTCAATTTATTCGTTATTCTGTTTCAACTGTAAATACTTAGCCTTATATTCCCATGGTTTCATTTCATTCTCATCATTTGCTTCATTATTAATTATAAAATATTTATTTCTTCTAAATTAAATTTACGTAAATCTGATTGAAATGACAAATTTAATTAACGAAAATTACGGGTCGTTACATTACATCTTATTGAATCAATATTTTACAATTATCAATTTGACCTACATTAACTGCAATAATTAGGTGAATTAATTGCAATTAATTTCAAATTAAATTAACAGGCTAAATAAATAGGTAACATATGATAATTGTAACCATTAACTTGTAGTCAAATTTGTATGTTTATTATTTACAACAAATGTTATAATTACTTACATAACACAAATTTTATTCAATTACCATTTGTTACATACTATTTCATTAATTAATTCAATATTTACATTTGTTTTCTTATATTCAATTTATAACATTTAAATCATTTCAGTTCATTGGAATTTCATTCAAATTGTTAATAATTAACTTAAATTAATGTTATCGACTTTCATTCTATTATTTGTGACGACTCGCCCTTCAACTACCAGAAAGACGTATCATCATTAAGAAAGAAAGGGATGAGAAGATAGAAAAGATAGAGAAGAAAGAACAACAACATCAGAATCTCACAGCGGAATGGAACAAAATATAATATATTACATAACTATTACATAATTTTACATATATCAAGCTATATAGATCATACAACACATACTAGACAGTTATAAACACCTGTCTAGTTAACACAAGTCAATATACAATATAGATAAACAGCTCAGAGATATCAACACAGCGGAATACCATATATCTATATCTACAACGTAGAAGCCTCCTGCTCCATTGCTCCTCCAGAATTCATCAAATCCAACCTGAATCCCTTGGCTACCCGTAAAAATTTGGGTACCCGAGAGTTTATGAAAAACAAAATAAACTCCGGGTCAGACATGGGTCTGGTATGAGTAAACGGTTTAAAGTTGTTTAACTTTGAAAACATTTGAAAATAAAGGTATCACGTAAGACTCCCCACAAATAAATACGGGTAAGTTTTTACCTTACGCTAACCAAAACATTTCATAGGAAATCCAGTGATATTATAATAGTGTCTAGGATTTTCAAGTAAATAGAAAATAGCCAAAATTGTTACATGATTAAATTCCAGCTACTAGCCACAAAAGTGGGTAATACAAATCAAAACCGTAGGGTCTCGTAGGGAAAATGGATTTCCAACAATGGCGGGGCTACTGGGGTACCGCCCGTCACAGTACGGGGCCTAGATCACCGTACCGAGGATTACTCCCTTCATCCCCTGCAACACAAGGCCGGAACCATTCCTTACTGAACAGTCCCGAACAAGATAAACGCCGTGGTTGGCGCGATCAACCACCCACTAAGCCGAAATATATAAGGGACATCTAGACAGGGGAAATATCTTGTCCTGCTTGGGCATGACCCACCTAACCTTGCTGCACCTCCCCTGTTTTAGCCATTCCCGGTTGATGAGGCTTGAGGCTACGATTACCTTTAAAGAACAAATCACTTAGAATGCTCATCGTCCGCCTGATGATGTGCTGAAAGCATTCAATCCATACAAGTTCGTTCCGGGTTCGAACGAAACCGAAGGCATTATCTCGTTACACTCATTTTGGAATCACTCTCAGAGTCAACGACGATAACCCTTGCATTCTGAAAACACCAACTCGATCTTCTTCTCAGAATTCACGACCTAACGTTTAAATTGGATCGATGTGGTTTTCGGAGAATCAAATTTGATTCTTCCGATCCCGGTCTCATCGAAATCCAAACGCCATTTTAAGGGCCAAGTTGTCTAATTAACTTAAACAGTTCAAATTCAATATTAAGAATTCACATAACAGATATCATATCACATATAAAACATATACGGTCATCTCAGATATACGGAATACAACATATCCCAGAATAACACTAAACAGATACTAGAATCAATCAATAGAATTATCAATTCATATCAATACAGTCTTAAACTTAATTAATTGCTTAAGAATAAACTACTTTATTCTGATTAATTACTGGTTAATTAACTTATTAACTTTATTGATTATTACTTAATTACTCAGTAAATTAATTGATTCTTAATTATAAATTAATAACTTAATTATTAATTAATAAAAGTTAATTACTTATTTAATTATCACAAATTATTAAATTAATCATTTACTATTAATTAATCAATCATTTATTCCTTAATTTATCACTTAAGTTAATTACCATTTATTAATTAACTTTAACTAATTAAATAAATTTTCATAAGTTAAATTTGATTAAACATTAGAATTTTTAATCTCAATCTTAAACTTCAAATTTATTTAATCTTAAATTACTTTAGTTAATTACAATAAAATTAATTACATTATTAATCAACTTGTACTTTAAATTAATTATTAATTTTACATTTACAAATCTCTTTTAAATAAATTTAAAATCAAGTTTTGACCTAAGCATGTTAACATCATTAACTTAATTAATACTAACCTTCATTTGACAAAATAACTTAAAAGTTTATTAAGTTAATTTTTTAGAAAATGGAACAGTGGAAACCCTCTGTTACTCGAATAGCTCGAATACCCTTCACCATTTTTTCCAGTCCCCCTCCCTTCTTCTCCTTCTGCTACCTGTTCTTCCTCTTCTCTCTTTATATTATTTTGCAGTTAAGTTATAAAACTGAATACTTACTAACCCACGAACACGAGACTAGACCCATGCGATCTCCCCGCTTGCTCGAGTTCCACTCGAGACCACCACGCTCAAACCCTTAAAACTCGAGAACTACCGAGCTCCCAACCCAACCTCCCACTGGCACACTGGCACAACGTGCACATGCACGGATCAGCGACGCCGCTCTGGCGATCGATGAGGCTCCCCACAAGTCACAAATCGGTCTGAAAATCCAAATTGGCGAAATCAAGTTCTGGAGGAAATCGAGCATCCAGACCCAAAAATCGAACACCCTTCTTCATCTAAAACCGCCTCGACCAAGCGAACCCAACCACCAGAGGCGAAACCACCTCGCCAACGCCATGGCCATACCTTCCTCGGCCTTCACCCAAAACCACTAGCCACTCGATCAAAGCACGGCGATGAAAGACAAGATTTACGGAGCATAAAAACAAACGCGAACTAAACCCTACTTTCGATTCAAATCCAAAATCCTTGCATTCGAAAAATCTTTAAACATTTTTCCTGTGTTAGTTCATCTTCAAACTTGCTTCACAAGAAATTTCAACAATTAAAATTAATTGAATCAATCGAAATTGACAAAAATGTAACTTTGAGTCATATTCAAACTGTGCCTTAAATACTCACTTAAAAATCATAATTTTTATGCTAAAAATCTTAACTTTGTGTGTGTAATCAAGATAGGTGATTAAATTTACAAATTAACACATTCGAATTTTAGCTCTTAATTTATTTTTATCTGTAACTTGAATATACAGTAACTATATTATACTGTGATGCTTTTAGAACCCTTTCCAGGTTATGATCTAAGCTTAAACAATTTACTTAGTTAAAATTTCCAAGCTTAAGATATTTGTATGAAGATGTTATATATATATATTTTTTATTTAAATTCCTTTGCCCAGAACTTTATATATTAAAGAACATCACATACTAAATTTTCAGAGAGCATGCATTTCAGAACCACATATTTACATCATACAACATCCACAAAGTTTATAAACTAATTACCAAACTTAAATTTTTAAAAAGAACTGTATGTTTACTCACCAAAAATAAATCACTGTTGAAACTTGAAACAGAGGCTAGTAATAGAAGTCTGTAGCCTAAAGTTTTGAATTCTGTAACTTTCTCTGCCTCCTCACTTTATTTGAATATGAAATTCTGTTTATACTTCTTCCTTTTTCTCAGTTCTAATTTAGGCTTTGCTTTCCAAATTTTGCCTCAGGAATCAACTAAATGGAATGACAGACATATCTATATATGCCTTTGAACAAGATACCTTCTGAAACAAGCTTTGGCTTGCTTTATTTTTATTTATAATAAGGTACTAAGACCTGAAATGAATTGGATATTTTCGGCCAGAAGATATGTTCCCAGACATAAAGGTGGCTAATTAAATGTTTATGTTAACATATTATTATTAATGTTTGCTGACACAAACACAGGGTACAAAGATATTGCAGCTTTCATTGTACAAAGATGTTTTTTATCTTTTCAGATTTCTATTGTACTAATGTGTATTCATATAAGTTTACACTAAATAATTATGTTTACATAATCAGTTACATGTTCATACTGTAAAGATATTTAATAGTTGTACATAGATATTTATATAAAGAGATAGAAGAGATATGTTTCAGGAAGGCTTATACATGAAGCTACTCATTTCGTCTTATTATTATATCATTGTTTTCTTGCATTGCACATGTTTACACAGCAACTAGTTTCTATTTTTGTGTCAAACATTTGTTCTCTTTTAGCTTATCTGTTTATATACATATGGTTGCTATTATATTTTTAGTTTTTGTGTAAAGATGTTTGGTTTTATCTGGTATTATTCTAGCTTAATGATAAACATATTTGTCAGGTTTACTTTTCTATGATTTTGTTTCATTTTATACTTTGACTATCAATATTTTTATCAATTGAAAATAAGAGAAAGCATTCTATTTTAATTTCATAAGATAAATTCTATTATAAATATTATTGAGATATTTTATTTCAAATTTTCAACTCAAATCTCCTTTTAAAAACACCAGTGCATATAATCAATTGGCAATTATTACCAAAATCATATTCATTTCAAAATGAACCGTTCACATTTTATTTAATTAGATTAAACATTTATTAAAATCACCGGGCCCAAAATCCAGGGTCGTTACATTCCTTCCCCTTAAAAGAATTTCGTCCTCGAAATTTAAAACAATAGTTAATTTAAAAGCTATTATTCCTATCATTCAAACATACATATTATTCATACAATAACAAAATCAAACAGTTTATTCTAACAAACATCACTAGTTATTCGAACATAAATCCGGATAAGCTTTCCTAAAATTATCGAGAGTTTGCCTCTCGATGATCAATAATCCAAACTGGATTCCTGACCACAATTAAATTTAATTTAACTTCCAAATTCCTGAATTACTGGTTTAACAACTAATGATGAATCAAGAACAAATTTTTAAGATGGGATATATGGAATATACAATGAATTTCCAGATACCCGTTCTAGCAATTCAATACTGAAATCTACAGTATTAACTCTTTCCCAATTTTATTGACTTGTTTACATAATTCAATATCTATTCAATCAAGCCCGTACGATGTACATATACTATCCGTACGCAATATCAAATCCGATCGTTCGCTTGATCACACAATTTCACTTCCGAACTAGTATCGTCCACCCGACTTCCTAGTACGGACACAGAACTGGTTTCTTGATCAGAAACTGTCATTCTCCTTGCATAGTCACAACTATGATAGAGAATTTCCAGAATTAATCAAAATCCAAATCCATAGTTCGTCGTCGAAAATCGAGTGAAAAATCCCAACTCGGATCGATATAACTATCTCGAAATTCTGTGCTCGAATCTGGATCAGTTTGTTATGCGAATAAAATAATATACGTACATCCTACGTATTAATATCCTTTGATTATCAACCATATCAATTTCTTTATTCACATTATTTGATTTCTATCCACTTGGAATAATTCCCTCAATATCAAATTTACTCAAGAATTTCACCATTCATTTCTTAAGTTTAATATGAGGATTATATATCTCTCACATCATCACTCCACCACCTTAACCTTTATAATTTCTTATTTCCAATTTGAATTTCTAATTCCATGTGAATTCAAATTTTCCTTCAACTCTGAATATTTAACTTTATTGACTATCTTCCATTTATAACTGATTTCATTCATTATTCTTAAATTAGTTTCATTCATTAATTTATTTCAATTTCCAATTTGAAATTGTTTTGTTGCTAAATTTTTATATTAAATTTTCCCTTTCTTTTTTTTTTCCAAAATTTTGAAAAGTTATGGCAGAGTCTCTATTACATATTTTCATAAACACATATGTATAATTTCAATACTTAGTTCAATTACTTCCATCCAATTCTCAAATCATTTTCCTCAATTAAATGATTTACAACTTACTTGCTTATATATTTAATTCATTTGGGCAAGACAAACTCATATTCAAAATCATCCTATTTTGTTTCCAATAATTCATAGAATTTTATTTAATCTTGTCTACTTCAAAACAACTCATTTCTATATGCAATTCAACAGTATCATTGTGAATAAATAATCACTTAAACTTTATAACAAATCTTAAATTGATTCCAACTCAATTTACACTTGATTCCATCACAATTAATTTATTCATAATCCTTTCATTGCATTTCCTTCATTTCAACGGGTTTGGTTCTAAACCATGTTATTAAACTTGACAACCAGTATTTTAAATAACTCTCTCACAATTTACTTAAGTTATCTATTTTCTTCAACTGTTCTACCCAATAATTAACTTAAGTTTATTCTATTCCACCAATTCTCATTTAAATCTTTGATTTGATTTTCCTTTAATCAAATCCCAACTATTTACTAATCTATTTGATTGGTTTATTCTTTTATCCATCCTTAAATTTTAATTTGCAATAACAACTCACTATTAAATTTATTCAAAAAAAGGTCATTCAGTTTATTCTTGAATTAGATTTGTTTACACTCTCACCAATTCTGGTTTAATTCAATCCAATATTTACATATTTACATAAGAATTTTATTCCACTTAATATTATTTATAACTCGACTGAATTCATTTAAACAGAATTTCTTAGAATTCAATTGCCCGGTTTTCATTTCCAAAACATTTGAAATGACAATCAAATTTCAAATTCCAAACACTTGTTTTCACCAAAACACATTTTCTCCTTTTGAACATTTCTAAAACAATTTGTATGTCCAACAAGCCCAAACAATTTATCATAACTAATATCCTGGTAGCAATCCATCACTTTAGAAACTCGAAAATGAATTCTAATGATGTGGCCAGCATCATCAGGATTATTTTCCAGCGACTGAAGTGAGTTCAGTGCTTCCTTACTTCCACAAATTTTTTCCAAAACAATTTCCATTCAACAATATTTTCCAAAACAATATTCCACTATGGCCTTCAAATCTTTGAAAAATTTCAAACCTTTCCAAGATTTTTAAATTTCCAAATCCTTTTGTTTAAATTCATTTAAACACCTTTCAAATTTCCGGGACTTAAATTCTGGTTTAATCAGATTTCAGTTACATTCCTTTTTATTTAAATTCATTCTTAAATAATTCTATTTGGTTATAAACCACTCACATTTAAAATTTTATTTGATTGTACTATTAACAATCAAATATCCAAGTATATATAGTTATTTCAGAAAAATATTTCTTTTATATCAAAATATAATTTTGGGTAAAATTATTTCATTTACCCTACTTTAAAAACAATACTGTGTCGGTCTATCTTGTTTAAGAGTTTAGAAATCCCTATCGATAAAATGGCGTCCCATTCATCGACCAGAATCCATAAACACTCATCAGATAAATAACCACAATATAAAAACAATTTTATATTCACTAACAAGTATGCGCTCATATCTATTAATACGCTCAAACTCATTGTAGAGTACTACTGACTCTATTCTATGAGTAATTTCTACCAGAGCCAAGGTTATCACCAACCTATGCTCTGATACCAACTGTGACGACTCGCCCTTCAACTACCAGAAAGACGTATCATCATTAAGAAAGAAAGGGATGAGAAGATAGAAAAGATAGATAAGAAAGAACAACAACATAAGAATCTCACAGCGGAATGGAACAAAATATAATATATTACATAACTATTACATAATTTTACATATATCAGAGCTATACAGATCATACAACACATACTAGACAGTTATAAACACCTGTCTAGTTAACACAAGTCAATATACAATATAGATAAACAGCTCAGAGATATCAACACAGTGGAATACCATATATCTATATCTACAACGTAGAAGCCTCCTGCTCCATTGCTCCTTCAGAATTCGTCAAATCCAACCTGAATCCCTTGGCTACCCGTAAAAATTTGGGTACCCGAGAGTTTATGAAAAACAAAATAAACTCCGGGTCAGACATGGGTCTGGTATGAGTAAACAGTTTAAAGTTGTTTAACTTTGAAAACATTTGAAAATAAAGGTATCACGTAAGACTCCCCACAAATAAATACGGGTAAGTTTTTACCTTACGCTAATCAAAACATTTCATAGGAAATCCAGTGATATTATAATAGTGTCTAGGGTTTTCAAGTAAATAGAAAATAGCCGAAATTATTACATGATTAAATTCCAGCTACTAGCCACAAAAGTGGGTAATACAAATCAAAACCGTAGGGTCTCGTAGGGAAAATGGATTTCCAACAATGGCAGGGCTACTGGGTACCGCCCGTCACAGTACGGGGCCTAGATCACCGTACCGAGGATTACTCCCTTCATCCTCTGCAACACAAGGCCGGAACCATTCCTTACTGAACAGTCCTGAACAAGATAAACCCCGTGGTTGGTGCGACCAACCACCCACTAAGCCGAAATATATAAGGGACATCTAGACAGGGGAAATATCTTGTCCTGCTTGGGCATGACCCACCTAACCTTGCTGCACCTCCCCTGTTTTAGCCATTCCCGGTTGATGAGGCTTGAGGCTACGATTACCTTTAAAGAACAAATCACTTAGAATGCTCATCGTCCGCCTGACGATGTGCTAAAAGCATTCAATCCATACAAGTTCGTTCCGGGTTCGAACGAAACCTAAGGCATTATCTCGTTACACTCATTTTGGAATCACCCTCAGAGTCAACGACGATAACCCTTGCATTCTGAAAACACCAACTCGATCTTCTTCTCAGAATTCACGACCTAACGTTTAAATTGGATCGATGTGGTTTTCGGAGAATCAAATTTGATTCTTCCGATCTCGGTCTCATCGAAATCCAAACGCCATTTTAAGGGCCAAGTTGTCTAATTAACTTAAACAGTTCAAATTCAATATTAAGAATTCACATAACATATATCATATCACATATAAAACATATACGGTCATCTCAGATATACGGAATACAACATATCATAGAATAACACTAAACAGATACTAGAATCAATCAACAGAATTATCAATTCATATCAATACAGTCTAGTTTACTTAACTTAATTAATTGCTTAAGAATAAACTACTTTATTCTGATTAATTACTGGTTAATTTACTTATTAACTTTATTGATTATTACTTAATTACTCAGTAAATTAATTGATTCTTAATTATTAATTAATAACTTAATTATTAATTAATAAAAGTTAATTACTTATTTAATTATCATAAATTATTAAATTAATCATTTACTATTAATTAATTAATCATTTATTCCTTAATTTATCACTTAAGTTAATTACCATTTATTAATTAACTTTAACTAATTAAATAAATTTTCATAAGTTAAATTTGATTAAACATTAGAATTTTTAATCTCAATCTTAAACTTCAAATTTATTTAATCTTAAATTACTTTAGTTAATTACAATAAAATTAATTACATTATTAATCAACTCGTACTTTAAATTAATTATTAATTTTACATTTACAAATCTCTTTTAAATAAATTTAAAATCAAGTTTTGACCTAAACATGTTAACATCATTAACTTAATTAATACTAACCTTTATTTGAAAAAATAACTTAAAAGTTTATTAAGTTAATTTTTTAGAAAATGGAACAGTGGAAACCCTCTGTTACTCGAATAGCTCGAATACCCTTCACCCTTTTTTCCAGTTCCCCTCCCTTCTTCTCCTTCTACTACCTGTTCTTCCTCTTCTCTCTTTATATTATTTTGCAGTTAAGTTATAAAACTGAATACTTACTAACCCACGAACACGAGACTAGACCCATGCGATCTCCCCGCTTGCTCGAGTTCCACTCGAGACCACCACGCTCAAACCCTTAAAACTCGAGAACTACAGAGCTCCCAACCCAACCTCCCACTGGCACACTGGCACAACGTGCACGTGCACGGATCAGCGACGCCGCTCTGGCGATCGATGAGGCTCCCCACAAGTCACAAATCGTCACACAAATCGGTCTGAAAATCCAAATTGGCGAAATCAAGTTCTGGAGGAAATCGAGCATCCAGACCCAAAACTTGAGCACCCTTCTTCATCTAAAACCGCCTCGACCAAGCGAACCCAACCACCAGAGGCGAAACCACCTCGCCAACGCCATGGCCATACCTTCCTCGGCCTTCACCCAAAACCACTAGCCACTCGATCAAAGCACGGCGATGAAAAACAAGATTTACAGAGCATAAAAACAAACGCGAACTAAGCTCTACTTTCGATTCAAACCCAAAATCCTTGCATTCGAAAAATCTTTAAACATTTTTCCTGTGTTAGTTCATCTTCAAACTTGCTTCACAAGAAATTTCAACAATTAAAATTAATTGAATCAATCGAAATTGACAAAAATGTAACTTTGAGTCATATTCAAACTGTGCCTTAAATACTCACATAAAAATCATAATTTTTATGCTAAAAATCTTAACTTTGTGTGTGTAATCAAGATAGGTGATTAAATTTACAAATTAACACATTCGAATTTTAGCTCTTAATTTATTTTTATCTGTAACTTGAATATACAGTAACTATATTATACTGTGATGCTTTTAGAACCCTTTCCAGGTTATGATCTAAGCTTAAACAATTTACTTAGTTAAAATTTCCAAGCTTAAGATATTTGTATGAAGATGTTATATATATATATTTTTTATTTAAATTCCTTTGCCCAGAACTTTATATATTAAAGAACATCACATACTAAATTTTCAGAGAGCATGCATTTCAGAACCACATATTTACATCATACAACATCCATAAAGTTTATAAACTAATTACCAAACTTAAATTTTTAAAAAGAACTGTATGTTTACTCACCAAAAAGAAATCACTGTTGAAACTTGAAACAGAGGCTAGTAATAGAAGTCTGTAGCCTGAAGTTTTGAATTCTGTAACTTTCTCTGCCTCCTCACTTTATTTGAATATGAAATTATGTTTATACTTCTTCCTTTTTCTCAGTTCTAATTTAGGCTTTGCTTTCCAAATTTTGCCTCAGGAATCAACTAAATGGAATGACAGACATATCTATATATGCCTTTGAACAAGATACCTTCTGAAACAAGCTTTAGCTTGCTTTATTTTTATTTATAATAAGGTACTAAGACCTGAAATGAATTGGATATTTTCGGCCAGAAGGTATGTTCCCAGACATAAAGGTGGCTAATTAAATGTTTATGTTAACATATTATTATTAATGTTTGCTGACACAAACACAGGGTACAAAGATATTGCAGCTTTCATTGTACAAAGATGTTTTTTATCTTTTCAGATTTCTATTGTACTAATGTGTATTCATATAAGTTTACACTAAATAATTATGTTTACATAATCAGTTACATGTTCATACTGTAAAGATATTTAATAGTTGTACATAGATATTTATATAAAGAGATAGAAGAGATATGTTTCAGGAAGGCTTATACATGAAGCTACTCATTTCGTCTTATTATTATATCATTGTTTTCTTGCATTGCACATGTTTACACAGCAACTAGTTTCTATTTTTGTGTCAAACATTTGTTCTCTTCTAGCTTATCTGCTTATATACATATGGTTGCTATTATATTTTTAGTTTTTGTGTAAAGATGTTTGGTTTTATCTGGTATTATTCTAGCTTAATGATAAACATATTTGTCAGGTTTACTTTTCTATGATTTTGTTTTCATTTTATACTTTGACTATCAATAGTAAATTATGTTCAATATGATTTATTTACAGCTATTTAAATTTATTTCTGTTTGTATTTTAACTATCAATTATTAGGTTATATTCATGTATTAGGCTTATTTTTTACATTTATATTTTTACATTTATACAATTAGATTTTTAATTTAAACATTATCATCCAAATATTTTTATCAATTGAAAATAAGAGAAAGCGTTCTATTTTAATTTCATAAGATAAATTCTATTATAAATATTATTGAGATATTTTATTTCAAATTTTCAACTCGAATCTCCTTTTAAAAATACCAGTGCATATAATCAATTGGCAATTATTACCAAAATCATATTCATTTCAAAATGAACCGTTCACATTTTATTTAATTAGATTAAACATTTATTAAAATAACCGGGCCCAAAATCCAGGGTCGTTACATTATTATTCCCATTATAAATCTTAAATTTTAATTTCTCCCAACTTTAAATTACAAAATCTTATTAAATTCACTATTTTTAATCATCAGAAATTACGGGTCGTTACATTGTTGACAAATTTTATAGTCAAAATTTGACGATTTTGTTAAGCTATATATCTAAGTAAACCAAACTTTTAAAACAAACTTTTTTACTTCTTTAAATAAATTAAGACCTGTCTCTTTATATTTTAAAATCGTATTTAATTAATATCAAAATTTCTAGTTTTTTAGTGTACGTAAAACTGACAAAATTTTGGTTATTTTTGTAAAGCGGTTATTAACATATTTTGAAATCTTTTAATATACTTTTATCAAATTTATTAGATGTTTTCAATAAGGTTTATCTTTTTACGTAAATATTTAAAATTATTTATTTAAGCATTTATTTATTTTTAACAAAACTTAACTTTTGTTGATTTGTTCTAAAATTCAAATTTATACGTTTTAAAATTATTAACTATAAGAATAAATAATTTTTCTATTATTATTTATCATATATAACTTATTTATTCAAGTTTTGAACCCTTTTAAATTTAAAATAAACAAAATCTCTCATTTTGGAAGTAGCGAAATTACGGGTTGTTACATGAGATGACCGTGATACTAAACCCATATAACTAAGGAGACGAATCTTTCAATACTTCCACCCAACCCAACTATAGTCATTGGATGGAAACTATTGCATGATTTGAATATAATCAAAGTGGAGCTTTCATATTGAAGATTCATGGTATTCTCAAGTCAAAAGGCCTTGTAAGTTAGTTACACCGATATTTTCTGTTTGACCTTAGTTATATTAACCAATAGAAAACTACCAAGTGAGTCATTCCATAGTTATCCAATAACTATTAGCATGTAATCCCTAGGTGCCCCAACATTCATGAGTTGTACACTGCCTAACATTTGGAGAGCGTTGCGTACTTTAGTCTCAACGAATACATTGATATCCAGTTTTGATGCATCTTGACTTGGAACATTTAAAATTTTATATTTGTTTCATTGTACAAATTACTCACGGTTATAACGCTTTGTAACTACTATCACAAAACATATCATTTATGGTTTTCTATTAAAGATACTTTTAATTAAATTAATCAATCAGTATAACCACTTTATATCAAGTATATAATAGAAAGAAAACACGTTTATTTCGAACAAGATTGGTCAACAAGTTAGATATATGTAACAAATTACATAATTGCCCCCAATGGCATATCCCTAACTCTATCAATCTTCCACTTGGACTTGGTGTCAATTGTGTAATCTTATTCCAACATCGCTAATAGGTTTTCTCAAAACCAATTGGTTCAGTCCCTTTATGAACAGGTATGCTATTTTGTTTCAATTATCTACTCTATCAATCAACTCTCTCCGACAGTGATAAACTGTTTTATCATATGGAATGATTCGGGGTATGTCTCTCGACTTCTAGCTCTAAGTTATGTTAAATGCTCTAAGTTATGTTAAATTTTTATCATATAACAATGTTACGAGATTCTCATCATTTGGAATTGACTTAGTTATAAATTTATGCCCTTATTAATTTATGTACATTGTTTTTATTACGGCACTATTCAAGACGGTCTACTTAGTCTTCTTCATTGAACCAGCCATGATCTTTCATTTGGAACATTTCCAATTTAAAGATTCTTAACTTGAATTTATTATTGACATATTATACTCAATATCACTTATGATGTTTGAGTCCAAACACTCCTTTATAAGGAATTTTTGTTTCTGTAAACAATTCCCTGCTATTTCATAAATACACGAGAACACTTCAAACAACCATTTAGAGATATCAATTTAAATTTGATATTTACTTCATGTATCAAATACATAAACAAATCACGATATCGTAACCCACATAACATGTACGATAATTCTTATTGCTGGTGCATAAGGAACTCTCATTTTCTGTATCAAACAAGTTAATAAGGTGTATTTACATATCGATTTGGGACATTCCCAATATCTTTTATACTCACTATAAAAGACATCATTTACAATCCAAAGTTAAGTATTAAAACAACTAAGGTTGATTTCAACACAGGTATACCGTTAGAATCAACAATGTGTTGTTTACTTATAGTTTAGAAATATCAATATACCTTTTAACATTCTTTCTTATGATCATACTCTTCCTCTGCACTTGATTGAAAATCACATTATATGATTTCTATCAAAATACTTATTCAATCTTGATGTAAAATGATATTTTCATATCATTTCTTGGATCATATCCAAAGGCTCACAAACTCAATATCGCTTTTACTGACTTCGAGACATTTTTGTTAATATGTATAAACAACTTACTTTAAATCGTTATGTAGAATTTTCTGTTTTAATATGTATGTACCAAAACATTAAGTCTTATAAAGCAATAATTTTGTGAGTAAATTCGAATTAACTTGAGCATGTTGAATACCAATTCTATTATGCTAATTTCAACAATTGAAATTTGTGATATTATTCTTATCAACGCTACCCATTTAATTCCAACTACATTAGTATTTCTCATAAAGACACAATCTCGACCAATGGATCACATCCATTCGGTTACGACCACCAAAATCATATTTTGATAACATACTTGGAGTTCTTTCGGATTTGCGCATCATACCATATAGAGTCAACACTCTGAATGGTTTAATTATACAACTAAGGTTATATAATTTTGACATTAATAAAAAACTCATAGTTTCTCTTTGATGTACGAGAATACTTATTAGACATTTTAATGCTATGTGTTCATTTAGGTTAGTTAATTTCATTTCATCTCGTATAATCAGATGTATCTATGAATCGTATCCAATTCCATTTAACAACCAATAATTCCTCAAAGAAATTCCTTTACAATGAAGTTGGTATTTCTTAATACAACAGTTATTTCTTAGTGTAAATAGAATAGGGATTCATAAACGCTTTATGAATTTCTTTATTTATAAAACTTATTTGGTTTTGGTGTACAAAAATTATGTTCAAAACATAAATATGTCATTCAATGGTGGCCCTTTCCAAAATCCTTTTGGGGAGATTCATACAAGATCCCTCATAAACAATTATTACATGCAATCTTTCGACTCGCATAAGCTGCCAACTTCTTGGCCTATGATATGTTGGATTTCTAATAAACCCAAGATTTTGTAAACTATTATTCAGATCAAATAATATACACGTTGTGTTCTACTCTTAAGTACATTACCTTATAGAAAGAAACTAACTCAACTTTACTCACAATTAACGTACATTGTCCAACAAATTTCGACTATTCCATATCGAAGCATCATTATGTATCACACGAATGAGTTATTTTGAGATTGAATCTTTATTCATTTTAGGTACGTTTGGAACCTTTTCCAATATACTCACTCATTTGATCAAATCAAATCATTTCCATCGCATGTTATTTTTACTTATTTTATATTCAATGAGTTTACCATAGACATACTACAATGTGTATCAAATACACATGTTCATGTCGATGATGACTCATCATTGAATATGATGAAGTATGTGGAACTATTTTGGTATCTATAGAACTATGACTGCATACACCTATATGTATCAATCTTAATAGTTCATCAACTCTTATGATGCTTGTGACGCCCCACCTCTATACTCGTGCTAGCCAAGGACATTACGAGGTAATGCCGTCAACTAGCACGAAGAATAAGGCTGTTGAGGAGTGACCATTCGTGTAATTGCTTTGTGCGAGCACCGATATGTTAGATGCATTTCATTTCAAAAGGAAATCCGACATACCGATACAAACTCAAAGCTACTGCACAGTGGCTATATGGTCTTTGGAAACAAATATCGAAATAAACATAACATAAATCAGTCGCATATATTCATATCACAAAGGCGGAAAAAGACATGAATACAACACATAGAAGTGTAATCAGAGTAGTGGTCATACAAGATCCATAACATCATAAAAGAATATATACAAGTGCTAGACAAATGAATAAGTATACATCAAGGAGTCTCTATCTCGAATGTATAAAACAAAAACTACTAATCTAAAGTTGTTAGCCAAAAATCAGGCGACAGTCCCTGATAAGAAGTCAAGTAGAAGCACCTGTAATGTCTCTGTCTGACCCGAGTATTTTTTAATAAAAAAATAATAAACGGATCAGTCTAGCTACAAATATAAGATAAAAAAATAAGATAGAATAAGAGATACGATAAAAACGCATGATAACAATAATGCCATACTGTGAAAAATATACATTAGAAAATCAACAAAAATCTTACAATATCTCAAAAATCTCATAACATCAAAAAGAATGTCATATTCTTTACCATATTCACCAAGCCACAAATATTGACAAACATAACAATGCCAATAGTAAAAGTTGGTGAAACACAAATTCTAGAAATCATCATTTAAAAATCCAGAAATCATAAAAAAGGGAAGGCCTATCACAAACGGGAGCATGAAAACTCACCAACATGTGTATCACAACCGAAACGCTATTCTATAAACTGAACATTGATGCACCTAAATAGGATACACCCTATGCACATTCTAACATCTACGCACCTAAATCGGATACGCCCTATGCACATTCTAACATCTACGCACCTTAAAGATACGCCCCATGCATAAACAAACATCGACGCACCTAAATATATACGCCCCATGCAAAGTCTAACATCGATGCACCTAGAAAGGTATGCCCCATGCAAAGTCGAACATCGACGCATGTAAATAAGATACGCCCCATGCATAGATGAACATCGACGCACCTTGAAAGATATGCCCCCACGCTCCAACTTATT
Source organism: Allium cepa (assembly GCA_030765085.1). NCBI lineage: Eukaryota > Viridiplantae > Streptophyta > Magnoliopsida > Asparagales > Amaryllidaceae > Allium > Allium cepa. Next base: position 837,733,772 of record CM060941.1, read on the forward strand.
GAGCCGATTGCTCCACGAACGGTCCAAAGACCATGGGTCGCTACCCCACCAATTTTGAGCCGAAACTCTACAAAAGGGGTTTTAGTTCCCCACACAAACAAAAAGTCATCGCACATTGCTAGTCTAAATCACAAAATGATCATCATCGATCAACAAGAAGTGTCAATTACACTAAGCTAGTAAATAAATGAGTTTAGCTACATGTCCCATAACCACTGGCTTGACTTAAATATTTACAAACAAATTGTAGATTTCCACTCGAAAATTGTCATAAGAGTTTCAATCGAACAAGTCTAAGAATTAACCGACAAAGTAAACGCAAGCTTTTCATACCACTTGTTTTGCGAAGTCGTTTAATTGGATTTCTCGAACGAGTGAGGTAAAGGTTTGTGTATACTAGTAGATTGGAAAATGATTTTATAAACGAGCTTTGTATTAAAATAGTGTTGAAATCGTTTTGATGAAAGAGTTTTGATATTTACTACTAGTATAGAAACCTTTGCATTTTAAAGTGACAAACCATAGAAATGATTGTAGAAACAATCATCACCAAAAATTCACATACGAAGACGTGAATCAAATCCATAGAAATCGATAAAAAATCCATCAAAATGGATATTACCAAAAATCCCAAAAAAAAGTCATCAAAGTGGATAATAAATGATAACAACAAGTTAGATCAACAAGAATCGATTAAAATTGGAAATTCAAACACAAAAGGCAAAATAGGCAGAGACAGCAGATTCGGTCGATCGAACTAGGGTGATCAGTCTACTGACACAAATCCTGGAAACTTTATGTTTTCAGGTTCAGTCGACTAAACCAGGGTGGTCAGTCGATTGAAACATGCCTGGAAACTTTCGGTTTCCAGGCTTAGTCGACTGACCCAGAGTGGTCAGTCGAATGATACTGGCCTAGAAAAATTCCTGGGTTCTGGTTCAGTCGACTGAACTGGAAATTCCAGTATTCTCAACCTAGCCCCCAAGGGGCAAAATTCCAAATAATTTGCGATCGGTTGAGCAATGGGCGCTAGGGGTCTATGCCAATCGGCAACCCAGCCCTATAGGCTCTTCGATATGCCACCAAAAGCATGATCAAACATCAAAGCTAGGATTTTTAAAGATTTAACTTCAAAACACCAAAAATTAGAATATTAATAAAACCAATTCAATCCAAAGCAAATGAACGAGGAATAGATGTTAGGAATCACTACCTAACAACTATTGAATATATAGACATAAATAAGAGTTCAAAAAACTCACCTTTAAACCCAAAAACAATGAAGGAGATGCTTGAAAGCAAAGGAAGATCAACTACTCTTCAACTTCAACTTTAGAAACTCCAATCTAAGTCTAGAAGCAAGAATTTCCAAAATTAGTTATAGGAAATTTCTGAAATTGGAGAGAGATTGAGATGGAGAAGAAGAAGGAGATGCTTACCTAAGTTTCTCTTTCATTTTGGAGCTAGAACTTGAATTTGCAAAGAAACTAGGGCTTAGGTTTTCTAATCTCTTTTCTCTTCCCCCATTTTTCTAAAGCTTGAAGTGTTAGGAAATATTAGAATGAATGAAGAGGAGAGAGGGTGGAGTTAGGATATAAGATGAGTTGGGTTAGTGGGCTGAAACCCAACCCAAAGCCCTACGTGAAAATGTCGAAATTCTAGCTAACTCTAAACATATCAATGTTTATACTCAAAAAGGCCGCAAATGTTATTTTGGGCTCAATGGAAGTGGTCTCGAGTCCCAATTCGACTGTTTGCAAAAAGTAGCTTTCAGACTTAAATCCGACTAACGATGCTATATTTAAATAAACTATTCAAATATACAATCGTAAAATATGCAGGTTGTTACAGACTTCCCTCTTTAAAGAAATTGCGTCCTCGCAATGTTTAAGAAGGAAATAAAAAGTAACACTCATAAAAGCATATCAACACAAAAGAAATTTGAAATAAGAAGTTCACCTCAAAGAGCACAAGAGATTATGTTGCTCATAAGTCAAATTAGGTGAAACTTCAATTTTCTTCAATAACACCGGGCTCAAGAATAGAATCGGAATCCGTAATGCATTTCCGTAGTTGAGAGATGTGGAAGACATCATGAATAGCAGAAAATTGAGTTGATGCAACGACGTAGTTCAATAAGAGTGCTCCCGAGGAACCCGGAACTCAAATAATTTGGAACAACGACGTAGTACCATAACGGTACGTCAGATGAACCTGTCAAAAGGATCATTCCATTCGAATATCATCAAAGAAACAACCATTTGTTGTTTACGACTAAGAGTATTGGCATCACAATTTCCCTTTCCAAATTATAAAGAATATCAAGATCAAAAGATGCATGGAACTCGAGCCAACATTGTTGACGTAAATTAAGTTCCTTTTGAGAAAATAAATACTCTAAAAATTTATGGTCGACATAGAGAACAAATTTCTCTCCCAAAAATAATGATGTCAATTTCTAAAAGCGAAGACAATAACTGCGAGCACTTGATCATCAGTGGCATACCTAGTCTCGATAGGCTTTAATTGTATAGAAGCATAAATGATAGAACGTTCTCTTTTGCAAGAGAACGGCACCCAAACCAATACGACTAGCATCTGTACAAATTGTGAAGTCTTGGTTCCCTTTGGGAATCACAAAAATAGGAGTATCGGAAAGGAGTTCTTTCATGACCCTCTTTCCCGAAAAACCAAAACTTTCAAAATTTCAATTAACTTTATGTAATCATCTTTATAAAAAAAATTTACTTATCCCTAGTCAATTTACTGTGTCTGATTGTCTCATCAAAGCGTTTAGGAGATTCCTATCGATAACGTTGATCAGACGCATCGACCAGAATTCTAAAGCACTCAATGGGCAATACAACACAAAATCATCTTCTATATGATAAATATGTTTCCTAAAAAATTTACTAATATTCTTTGCTCGTTTTAGAACAAAATCCAATTATACTTATAAATATCTTATGAAAAAGATTAGAAAATTTTAAATTGCTGTTTTCATCCATAATCAATAAATTCAAAAACGGACTCATCGAGATATTCGTAGAATACTCGATTCATAAGATGGATGAAATAAGCTGGACAACTCGAATGACACATGTCATTCATAAGAATCATAACGAGTGCGGAATGCGGTAAAGGGGTAAGCTATCCTCCACAACTCGTAGCTAATGAAAACTGGTGGTAAAGTCGAACTGAAAAGACCTTAGCACCACTCAAAAGATTGCTTAGGTGATAATCCTAAGACAAGCCCAAAAATACCGAAAAATTCACAAACAACTTGAATGAGGAGAATAACATCTTCCTCAACAAGTGGGTCTAGAGAATGAAATGGTGCCACCAAATTGGAATCGAAATCATTTATAAAAATAGAAATCTTCTTAACAGATTGAAAATGTCGAAGATGGATAGTCCACTCAGGACCTAGGATATGGCTTCACAATGATTAAGCCAATCGTTTCACAAAAATCAGTTCCAAAACCTAAGTAGCACATAACATGCAAATCGGCTTGGAAAGAAAAATCACATAAAATAATCTCGTCATTTTTACAAAGCAAACTGAGTGTTGCGGATCCACCAATCGGATTAGCAATTCTTAGTGTAGTCACCAAGTCCAAAGTGCCTAAATAAAAAGAATCAACAAGTCCTTTTGATATAAAATAATGAGATGAACCCATATCAACAAGAACTCGAATAGGATAATCACAAAACAAATTAATGCCACCAAGGATAGAATGAGAAATACCTTGACCAAGAGAAGTGTCACAAGGAGCTTGCACAACATTCAGCTCTCCCTTTCTCCTACTTTGAAGTACGGGACATGTAGATATGATATGACCCGAACTTTTGCAACAACGACAAAAGAGAGGTTTCAGACACTTATTAGCATGATGGCCCGTGGAACCACAGTTGTAGCATTGTCCACGACTAGAGGTAGGAATATGATGACCTGAATTTTTGCAATAGCGATAAGAAATAGGCCTTGGACATCTATTTACATAATAGTCCTTAGAATTACAATTGTAGCATTCTCCATGATTAAAGATTGGAGTCTTTGCTACCGAAGTTGCCTGCTTCCCTTTCTTGTCGGGATTAGGGCTTTTGAACTTAATATTCCTCTTCTTGTTGTTATTGAGGCTCCCTTTGGAACCTCCAACATCACTGTCGCTTCCTTTATCGGATTCTTCGAGTCGAAGAGTGATATCTATAAGCTGATCGAAAGGAACTTCTAGTTTCAAAGGTAAAACCTTTGTGGGGTTCTTACTCAAAGCACATATAAACCTTTGATTCTTTACAAGATCCAAAAGTTGTTGGGCAGACATAGATACGCCATCCAGAGAAGGACTACTGGATTGACCAGTGCTAGGACTGCCAGAAATAACCATCTCTTCTTCCTTATGAAAGAAAGAAAGAAAGAAAGAAGAGGAAAAAGGTTATTCTCAGAATGAATATCAAACAAGCATGATTGATAAAATAAGGCATCACAAAGAAAATAGAATAGAATGGGCCCAATGACTCAAATTAAATCCAATGGCACGACTCCTAAGAAGGACTTAGGACGATGATCCTTGCTAGATTATTCTACATTGTTTCGAAGTTTGGCTCTGATAACATGTTGTGATGCCCCACCTCTATACTCATTCTAGCCTAGGGCACTACGGGTAATGTCGTCAACTAGCACGAAGAATATGGTTGTTGAGGAGCGACCATCCGTGTAATTGCTTTGTGCGAGCACTGATATGTTAGATCGTATGCATGCATTTCATTTCAAGTGGAAATCCGACATACAGATACAAACTCAAAGCTACTGCACAGTGGCTACGTGGTCTTCGGAAACAAATATAGAAATAAACATAACATAAATTAGTCACAGATATTCATATCACAAAGGCGGAAATATACGTGAGTATAACACATAGAAGTGTACATCAGAGTTGTGGTCATACAAGATCCACAACATCACAAAAGAGTAGATACAAATGCTAGACAAAAGAATAAGTATACATTAAGGAGTCTCTATCTCGAATGTATAAAACAAAAACTACTAAGCTAAAGTAGTTTGCCAAAAACAAGGCAACAATCCCTGATAAGAAGTCAAGTAGAAGCACCTGTAATATCTCGGTCCGACCCGAGTATTATTTAATAAGAAAATAATAAACGTATCAGTCTAGCTATAAATATCAGATAAAAAATGAGATAGAATATGACATACGATAAAAACGTATGATAACAATAATGACATACTGTGAAAAGTATACATTAGAAAATAAATCAAAATCTTACAATATCTCAAAAATCCCATAACATCAAAAAGAATGTCATATTCTTTATCATATTCACCAAGCCACAAATATTGACAAACATAACAATGTCAATAGTAAAAGTTGGTGAAACACAAATTCTAGGAATCATCATTTAGAAATCCAGAAATTACAAAAAGGGGGAGGCCTATCACAAATGGGAGCATGAAAACTCACCAACAAGTGTATCACAATCGGAACGATATTCCATAAACTGAACATCGACGCACCTAAATAAGATATGCCCCATGCACAGTCTAACATCGACGCACCTTAATAGATACGCCCCATGCATAAACAAACATCGACGCACCTAAATAGATACACCCTATGCAAAGTCTAACATCGACACACCTACAAAGGTATGCCCCATGCAAATTCGAACATCAACGCACCTAAATAGGATACGCCCCATGCATAGACGAATATTGACGCACCTCGAAAGATACGCCCCATGCTCCGACTTATTGAGCCGATTGCTCCATGAACGGTCCAAAGACAATGTGTTGCTACCCCACCAATTTTGAGCCGAAACTCCACAAACGGGGTTTTAGTTCCCCACACAAACAAAAAGTCATTGCACATTGCTAGTCTAAATCACAAAATGATCATCATCGATCAAAAAGAAGCGTCAATTACACAAAGCTAGTAAATAAATGAGTTTAGCTTCATGTCCCATAACCACTGGCTTAACTTAAATATTTACGAACAAATTGTAGATTTCCACTCGAAAATTGTCACAAGAGTTTCAATCGAACAAGTCTAAAAATTAACCAACAAAGTAAACGCAAGCATTTCAACCCACTTGTTTTGCTAAGCCGTTTAATTGGATTTCTTGAACGAGTGAGGTAAAGGTTTGTGTATACTAGTAGATTGGAAAACGGTTTTATAAACGAGCTTTGTATTAAAATAGTGTTGAAATCGTTTTGATGAAAGAGTTTTGATATTTACTACTAGTATAGAAACCTTTGCATTTTAAAGTGACAAACCATAGAAATGATTGTAGAAACAATCAGTCACCAAAAATTCACATACGAAGATGTGAATCAAATCCATAGAAATCGATAAAAAATCCATCAAAATGGATATTCCCAAAAATCCCGAAAAGAAGTCATCAAAATGGATAATAAATGATAACAGCAAGTTAGATCAACAAGAATCGATTAAAATTGGAAATTCAAACACAAAAGGCAAAATAGGCAGAGACAGCAGATTCAGTCGATTAGACCAGGGTGATCAGTCGACTAGCACAAATCCTGGAAACTTTATGTTTTCAGGTTCAGTCGACTAAACCAGGGTGGTCAGTCGACTGAAACATGCCTGGAAACTTTCAGTTTCCAGGCTTAGTTGACTGACCCGGAGTGGTCAGTCGAATGATACTGGCCTAGGAAAATTCCTGGGTTCTGGTTTATTCGACTGAACTGGAAATTCCAGTATTCTCAGCCTAGCCTCCAAGGGGAAAAATCTCAAACAATTTGCGATCGGTCGAGCGATAGGCGCTAGGGATTTACGCCAATTGGTAACCCATCCCTATAGGCTCTTCGATACGCCACCAAAAGCATGATCAAACATCAAAGCTAGGATTTTTAAAGCTTTAACTTCAAAACACCAAAAAATAGAATATTCATAAATCCAATTCAATCCAAAGCAAATGAACAAGGAATAGATGTCGGTAATTACTACCTAACAACTATCAAAGATATAGACATAGATGTGAGATCAAAAAACTCACCTCTAAACCCAAAAACAATGAAGGAAAAGCTTGAAAGCGAAGGAAAATCAACTACTCTTCAACTTCAATTTTGGAAACTTCAATCTAAGTCTAGAAGCAATAATTTCCCAAATTAGGTTATAGGAAATTTCTGAAATTGGAGAGAGATTGAGATGGAGAAGAAAAAGGAGATCTTTACCTAAGCTTCTCTTTAATTTTGGAGCTAGAACTTGAATTTGCAAAGAAACTAGGGCTTAGGATTTTCTAATCTCTTTTCTCTTCCCCCATTTTCCTAAAGCTTGAAGTGTTAGGAAATATTAGAATGAATGAAGAGGAGAGGGGGTGGAGTTAGGATATAAGATGAGTTCGGTTAGTGGGCTGAAACCCAAACCCAAACCCCTAAGTGAAAAGGTCGAAATTCTAGCTAACTCCAAACATATTAATGTTTATACTCAAAAAGGTCGCAAACGTCATTTTGGACTCAATGGAAGTGGTCTCGAGTCCCAATTCGACTGTTTGCAAAATGTAGCTTTTCGGACTTAAATCTGACTAACGATGCTATATTTAAATAAAATATTTAAATATACAATTGTAAAATATGCGGGTTGTTGCAATACTCCTACTAAATAGGTGCATCTCCTTTTATTTTTGATATGATTAACAAGTATCATATGATTCAAAATCTTATAATAAAATTATTTTCTCAAAGTTACGGCTTAGTTTGTAATTCCAAAATAATTGTAAATAATATTAGATACTTCTGTAGTTTCCTATGCATCACTTTTGTTATGAAATCAAATACCACATTATAGCTATATTTCTACAAATATTTATAATATTTATAGAAATATAGCTATGTCAAAAGTTTTTAGTCGTTAACAAAAAGTAGTCATTATTTCATAAATAAGGTTTGGTATATCTTATGAAAACAATTTACATAATTTGATGCAATCAATAAGTACTATATGACATGCTCCCACTCTTTCCACCATTATTATAACAGTGTACTAAATTCAAAGGTCCATTATTCACTTAACATAGATTTGTTTATTTCATATATTGCTTCTAGTTTACGGTGAAGAGTTCTTTGATCAAATATCTTGATCTCAAAGAAACAAACCCATAGAAAACAATTTTCTATATGCAAATACATTTTAGAATAGAAATCATATTCTCATTCCAATATTAAGTATCAATCGCTATTATTACAATTATCGTTATCATTGTTTCTTTATCAAAAAGAACTAACTATTCACTCTCTCCATCCCAACTCTACCTTCAATCAAATTTACTCTTATACATTCATTTTCCTTTCTAAATGGTAAAACCATTCAAAAGAAAACCCTTACTACAATATCATAACGAACTCTTTATGAAAGAAAATTTGAGACATCAAATATGTTGCTCTTTGCATAAACTAATTAAATTGACATTTCAGCGATCAAGTTCTTAGATCTATATTATAGTTTTCGTCTTGTGCTACAATTAACACAATATGATCTTTTATGTAATCAATCAAATTGAACACTCGATCTCATAGTATATTTTATTTGCTTATTTCGAATGGACTGTATTCATTGAAGTATCATGCATTACGAACTATGACTGTTCACCATATAACATTTATATGTGATAGTATATGGATCAAATATCCATCCTTAGTCTTGTATTGCTTTTAAAGTTTGAAACTCATAAAATGCAATACATAGTCTAAACCGAATAAATACGTAAGTGATCATTTTACGAATGCATTAAGTAGTTGTAAAAATTAAGCACTCATATGAGTATAGAAAACATTAACATGCAATAGGCATTTAATAGTGGGTATTATATTTCCATTTATCAACTTTCAGTTTAATTCATTTGTATATGTTAATTGATAAACATTTTATCAATCATATTAAATGAACAAATTAATTATTATAGATAATTATAACGTTATTTAGCATATGTTCTTACAGTATTAGAAATGTTAAATGTTACCATTTTATTTTTCTAATAAGACTCCCAGTAGTATTTTATATTTCACCAAGCCCTAAGCAAAACATAAAATTCTTTCAATTTTACTAGTGGGTGTTAGGACTCGTATGCCTTGGGATTCTAACCTTGAGGAGCTCAACAAATCATAAGCCCGCATATGATGGATAACTCTTTATCGGTTGTATCACATACAACTCCTAACCTTTGATACCTTTTCCTAATCCCGCCTTTACCTTGAAGAAAGCTCAACAAGTAAAGTGGGACTATTCATTCGGACCTGTCATTTCATGACAGCCTAAGTATAATACACGTACCTTGAGGAAAACTCAACAAATATGTGTAGTTAACCTACCTCATCTATTCAATATATTAATAGTACTACACATAACATCCCTAGCTTGAGGAAAGCTTAACAACTAAGGAGTATGAAAGTAATCTATTAATATGTAAATGATAGAGGACAACTTTATGCTAAAGATTCATAGTCTACAGTATATTATATCGAGTGATATCGACTTATGGAATAATGTATTTCTTATGAAATACTCTCAAGATTCAAGTGTTGGACACATCTGAAATCATGGTATATGTACGTTTAAGTATGTAATTATTCCTTAAGTCTATTTAGTGTTTCTTTAAAGTTCCACCTTTTGATATACATTCATAAACATAAGCTGAATTATTATATAACTTTTATAACTTTTATAACAGTCTTATGTATAATATCATATTAATTAAATCTTATTTAATTAATTTTAACTAATTAACTCTTTAATTAATTTTAATTAATTAACTCTTTAATTAATTTTATATTATAATAATTCCTATACAACATTTATATTGGACATATCTACTATAATCTTTATAGTGCACACTATAACCTTTATAGTATAACATACATGTATATCATATATATATATATATATTTTACTTAATTAATTAACCTTTAATTAATTTATTCAATTAAACAGTTTTGATTAAATTTTATTAATTTCAAAATTTATCTTACATACATACATATAAACTTATGTTATCCTAAACATTTTAAAATGACATAACATATATAATGTATGCATATATGTATTAATTAATTAACATATTTAATTATTTCATTTTATTTATCTTACTAATAAATTTTAAATTTTGAAATTAGTATATAAATTTTTCAAACATTTTTGAAAATATCATTATCCTTTCAAATATTTTGAAAACTTATGTTGTATTATGATTTTTATAACAATGTTTTTATTTTAATTTTCAAAACAGTTTTGAAACTAGCCCAAGGCCAATTCAATTGGGCCTTTTCTATTAGGTGCAACCTTTGGACTCACTCATCTTTCAAGCCAGGCTAGTAATCAGGTAGGACATGGTACTTGATTATCTAATTCTAAGCCTGAATATTACCTTTCTAGACACCATACTTAGTGGGCAAGTTTAATTAGTTAGCCCTAACATGACTAATTTAGATCGCATAGGCTATTAGGCTCCGATACCATCGAAGGAACTGGGCCAACCCATACCGAAAGAAATAAGTGATTTTTTTTACCATTTTGGATCTTTAATGGGCCTACAAAGTCTAAATTTCATTTATAACTTATCTAAATTTGGTTTAGATAAAATCTTATATTCTATTTAAAATAGTTGAAGGGTAGTTCAAATAAATTTAATTTCAAATCTATAGTGTATCAAATACACCTAACATTTATTTATAAGTGTTAATGTATAGGGAATGAAACCTCTTTTTTCTTTTCCTAAAATGAGAATTAATTGAAAGCATTAATTATATTAAATTGAGAGAGAAACCTTTCATTTCCCTCTTTAATTTGAATTGATTGATTCATTAAATATCGTTGTTAATAATTTATTCATGGCAATATTTATTACTGTATCCATATGTATTCTAACTATACAATTTGTAGTTTTAGATTTATTTTATTTTATTTTATTTATTTATACAAGTATATATATGTATGTATGTATATGTATGTATTTATTTATGTATGTATCATATACATATATATACATATGCGTGTGTGCGCATGTGTGACATCATAATCCGTGAAGGGTATAATGTGCCCGTATATAAATGTTGGGATTCACATTTCAACTAACACATTAGCTCATTTTGTATCTATTGTAATTTATCCAAATATGTGCTTGTATAATATGTCAAAATAAAATACTAATATATGTATGTGTGTGTAATTTATTGAATAAAACAATTTCTGCCATATCAAATTAATGTAAAATAAATATATGATAATAATACAAGTTTAAAATTTTAGAAAATCTGGAAACACGTTTTGGACTTATAATTAATTTATGGAATATTTTACAATTGAAATATTGCTTATTATTAAATAATCGATAAAATCCATTAAGAAATATTTTGGACTTAGGAAAAATTTCTAGAATTTTCTCAACCAAAATTATATTTTAATTAAATAATTAATTGCATTTTGAAAATAAATTATTTTTTGAAAATAATAAATTAAGTTTAAAAAATCTAATTTTTTACAGTAGTCTTATTACATAGTGCAACAAATATAAAAAATATAAAATTGAAATTTTGAACCACTGATAATTTTATTCATAATAAACAATTCATAAAATCATTAAATAATGATAAAACATTTATATACATATTTAATAAAATATATTTATACTTTATAATTCATAATAGGTGCAAATGATCATAAGAAAATTTTAAGAATAAATATATATAATATATGTACACATATACAATTATACATATTCATATATGTAGATCTATACTAATTTAATACACACACACACATATATTAATATAAATCAAAATTAAAACCCTTCGTTATAAAATTAATTGAACAATAAATCAATAAACCAAAGACTATAATAAGCACATAACCAATCTAATTGTAACAAACGCATGTACCTACAAAATCTCACCTAATCTAAACAATAAACATATTTGAATACAAACAAAGGATTGGGATGTAAATCAACTTTTACATGATAAACTTAAAATCAAAAAAATGACAACAAATACAAATGCACCTTCTAATAAGCCTTTGAGTCCACGTTTGTAACAAATCGGATTTTCGACCCTCGAAAATCAACATCAATACGTCCATTACATCACATGTCGAACATTCAAGTGCCGGAAATACCAATTTGTTAGGGTGAGAGAAGAAGGTAGAAAATAGAAGAAAACTAAACAACACGGAATCTCATAATGCAGTGAATAATATATAATACAACAATGAACTTTACTAAAAGGAAACATCTTTATTCATATAATATCAGAGTATACCAGGCTTATCTAAATTTGGATAGTTATAGAAACATGTCCTTACATTGACGAACATACAGACTCTATAATATAGCGGAAGAAAAATATACGTGAATATGTCTTGACCATCCAACTCCTCTTCAACTCCAAAGTATCAAGCTATACTTGGGAAAACATGCTCGGTCTGACCCGGGCATTACATGAAATAACGTCCGGGTCAGTCTGGTAAACCAGCGTGAGTAAAACTCGATAACAAGTAAGAACCAAACTGATTTCTACATTTGAAAACTTTCAAACATAGGATATCTCATAAGACCACACCACACATAAAAATGGATAGGTTTTTACCTTATGATAACCAAAACATTTTATATCAAAATCCAGTGATAATTATCATAGTGTCTGGGATTAAAGTAAATAGATAAAATAGCTGAAATGCTTGCATCTCACATTCCAACATACTAGGCTCTACAATCGATTACTTAAGGCATGTATTGGAGAATAAATTTCAACTAATGACTGAGCTATTGGGGTACCTCCTGCCATGGTACACCTCTAGAAAGATGTACCGAGATTGTACCCAACGACCCCTGCCAACACAGAACTGGCCTCTCCTTACTGGATAGTACCGAATATATCATCACTCCGGTTGCTTTGTAACCTTTAACTGATTGCTCCCACATACACGAATTCATTGATGATTATGTATATATCTAGAAGGGTGATGATATACCATAATGGGTGCAACCCACATAGCCCTGTTGCATATTCCCTGTTTTAGTCATTCCCAGTTGATGAGGCTTGAGGCTATGTTTTACTTTTCTGAATGGTAGTCCCTCTTGGAATGCTAACACTGTCCTCCCGGCAGTAATGCAGTGCCAATATTCATCCATACAAGTTGTCCAGGATAAGGACAAACCAAATGCACTACTTCTACTACATCCATTTCGGAATCACCCTCAGGATTAATAGTGAGCAGCCCATGTACTTCTATGGCCCCATCTTTGATCCCATACTTCAAGATGTCTTCATTATGAAACGCTTGGGTTGGATCAAAGTGGTTTTTCGGATAACATATCCAATTCCGGTCTCTTCGAAACAACTTTTGATATTTTTCTGTAAACTCAACCCCAGTTCCTTAGGAAATAAATAGACAAACGACAAGAGCGGAGTTTATCTCTTAACCGTTTGTAGGTGTTCCTTATCATTCGTCCTAGAAGAATGAAACAAGTTTATACGTACAATATAGCACCTTCGACGGTAACTGTACCATATAATTCTTGTGTTTCTCCTAGATATTTCCAAAGTTACGTTTTGGGTCCAGCTTTGCTAGCCGGTTATTTAACTATCAAATAAACAAACATCCAATCATGGTTTAATTTCCATATGGGATCCACTAAGCCTTTATTAATTCTTTTTAATTCGTAAAAGCACTCTATAAAATTTGATCAAAAGATCTTTTCAAAACACTATTCCCAAACCCCTTACATTTCCTTTATACATGGAAACCTTTATATACTTATCTCAACAGTGTAAGTATGTTACCAAAACATTTTACTTTTCATGCCTTGAAACAAAATCATATACTTATCTTATCAGTATAAGTATATTACTAACTTTTCAAAGTTTCCTTCTTCCTTAATCCAAACATTTCTTCCAAATAAAACATTCCTCTTATCCTTTATCAAAAATTCCCTTTTTAAAAGTTCGTCTCATATTTCAATTGACTTATAACTTTCAAAATAAAGTTACAACCCACTTTTTTAAACCTTTGAGTCAATTTATAAACCTCTTTTCAGATCTCTGAAATGATTTATAAACCTTTTTCCTATTTTAAAACTCTTTATATATAAACCTCTTTATACTCCTTTATAAAGTATCCTTTATAAATATCATTTACAAAACATCATTTGTAAAACACCTTAATAGTCCTTTTCTTTAGAAAATCCCTTTTCTATAAACAAATTATCATTTATAAATACCTTTATAAGAATTATATAACTTTAAAAACCATTTATAAATGCTTAGCCTCAAATTGGTTAAAGAATTAAAGTATACTCAAACCATAGTTATAAATTCCAAATGAGGCTCAGCAATCCCCATGCTACTAATTTAAGTTTCCATTTAATTTCAATTTGATTCCAAAACACATAGCAATTATTTACATAAGCTACCAGTAAATACAGTTCATATCCAATCAGGGAACAACACGTCAATATAACCAGTTGCCTTATACAAGTCCAAATAACATAACAACAGGATGGTGATTTATCCTGCTAAATAGATGTCCAAACAATTCAATCAATTTATAGCAGAACGAGAATTTATTCTGCTTAACACATGTCCACACAATCAGATCACTTACACTGTAGCAGAATGGTGTTTTATTCTGCTAATGGATTCCATTTAATTCTCCTAATCATATGGGTTACTTAAGGGACCGGACAAGAGATCATTTGATATGGAATCGATTTACTTTGAAAAAGAAAATTGATTAAAACACATTTGTTTAGTTTAAAATCACCTTTGAAAAATTATAAGTATATTTAATTAGCTTAAACCCTAACTAAATCTTAATTAGTCCAATATAAGTCATGATTAAATCATAATTAAACTCTAATTAGGCTTAATGAACTTGATTAAGACTAATTCACTTTCTAATTCAACTTGTTTAAGGTTAAACCAAATTGTTTAAGAGTTAAACCCTAATTAATTAAATATTAATTAAATAACCCATTAATTAAATAAATAAATAAATAACCACTAATCTTAATAATTATTGATCACTTAATTACTTCTTAACCCCATTAATCGCTAATTAAAAATTTATAAATCAATTAATAGTCATTAACTTAACTTAAGTGATGATTAATCTCTAATCACCTTCTTAATTGCCAATTAGGTGTTAATTACCTTTTAATTAACTAATTAGGTAATTAATTATATTAAAAATTAATTAGTTTTTAATATTACTAACTAAGTTTGAAAAACTTAGTAAAATATTTTCAAAATAAAAAAAATTTGAAATAGAAATTCAAACCTGTGCCGAACTGCATCCATAGCAATTGTCGCTATGAGTGCAGTTTGCTCTAACCCACTTTAAACTAAGCCACTTTACTAAAACCATACTATTTCATGATTGAAAAATACCTTAGTAAATTGTCACACTTTAAAACCAATTACGCAAACTTTAGCCACAATCTAAACTTTAAACTCTTGAAACAAGTTTGATTTCAAATCCGACCTCAAATCCATCGCGACTACATACAAAGTTTCAACTTTGTTTTCAACCCATCACGACTATAGTAAAGTTCATCATCAACCCTTTATATTCATATGTCATATTCATACAACAAATTGTATACATATACCAATATATATACAATTACTAACTTTGCAATAACACATCCATTCGAGTGTTAACACTGACCCATAAATTTGCACTTATCATCACATTCAAGTATGCCAAGATCCAACATACATACATACATACATGCATACGTACATATATACATATATATAGCATGCGTATAGCTAAGGATCAACACAACATATAAAGGAAAGTTCTTTCGAAAAGATTAGGAATTTACTCACCGAAAACTATCCAAACTCTCGCTAAATTAGAGTATGACATAGCACTTCCATTCTTAAGCAACAAGATGGAGTATTGAACCCCTGAATGCACTAGGTAGGCTCGGCCTTGAAGGCAAGAGGAAGTGAGACTTGTTTTGGTAAGGTGAAGCAACTTCGGATAAACATCGAATTCTCAATAATAAACCCGAAAATAGGTCATTTTGCAACTGACTTTTGGAATAACTACTCATGGAATTTTAAAAAACGCTCAAAAAGAAAGTTATTGAAATTTCTTTTCTCTATCATTTTATTAAAAGAATCACTCATTTTCGGTTTGTTTTTAAGAAGGTATGATCAAGAGAAGAAGGGTAATTTTCGGACTCGAAATTCTAGGTAAAAAATTGCTTTGCATAGATTGGGTATTTTGACATAGCTATGCAGAAATTTGAAAAAGTGGCCAGCTATAATGTTGTAGCCATTAAAATTTCACATAGTTTCAAAAATAAACTCCATTTGAGTTTGAAATGAGGAAAAAAGGTTAGTGGAATGTGGAGGAAAAATGGAAAAACATATGGGCTATTTATAGGCAATATTTCACACCTAATCACTTTGTCAAGTCACATCGCAAATCTTTTATAATATACATACATAATTATGTTTAATCACATCATTTTCTTATATATATAGTTATGTTGATTAGTCACATCACTTTCTTATATATATAATTATGTTGATTAGTCACATCACTTTCTTTATATTTAGATATAGTTATTATGTTTAGTCACATAACTTTTTATATATAAATATATATATATATAAGTTTAATTATTAATTAACTAAGATGTGTCAAGAGATAATTATGGTTAATGATTACAAATATAAGATGTGACAATACTTAATATATATATATTTTATACAAAATGTTTATTATTTTCAAAACTATATCTTGTCACATCACTTACTAATCCAAATTAACATAAGATAATTTATTTCTGAGCGTATTATTATCTAGTTAATTAACTCTTATATATATGTACATATAGTGCACAAAGACGAACAACGTTCCGGTGTCGAAAGGTCAAAATTTCGAGAAACGTTTTGTGGTCATATTTTCTGTTTTTATACGAACTATTTAATTTGGTAAAAAAATTTTGAAAACGATTTTACCATTATTATTAATTAATCAGAATGAGTTTATTTTCATTGTAAAATCCTATACATTGAATATTTAAAATTAATTAAATATTCACTAATCAAAGCAGTGAAATTCTGAGTTGTTACAACGTTAAACAATGATTTCTCTTTTAGGAACAATTCACAATCTGTTAGGTTTCTAATCCGGGATTGGAGACTTTCTACTACAAATCGGTATTTTTGATTTTTAATTGGACTTGAGAATTTTAAGGATGATTTTAGAGGAAAGCTTCTGCCATTAAAATGCGGAAGAGGAAGAGGAGAGGAAAGTGGAGGCTCAAAAAATGAATTAGCTTGTAATTAGGGTTTTGAGATTGGCTTTTATATGGATAGGAAAAGGAAGCAAACAATGATCTCAACCACACATCTCAAAAACTAATCACACATGTTGTAGCAACCTCCTATCTTTCTCTAAATCAAAATCTCATGGATTATGAGCCTATTTTATCCAAATTAAATATGTGCAATCATATTTAACATATTTTGTTATCGATGTCTCATATCGATCAATATATTCGTAACTTTTATAAATATATGCAAAAATATTATTTCTCAAATCACATTCAAAATTCATAATTAATATTTCATAAATATTAATTTATTTAATTAATTTACAACAATTATAAACTAATTAAATTGTTTGGTCTAAAGAGAATTCATCTTTTCGGTTGTGTGACTCTTGGGTATAAATTCGATAAGCGTTTAACATCGAACTATTCGATCGTTAGCATTCACACTTAACTTATTAGGTGATGTAATATTATGGCTAAATTTATCACTACTCGTTTTTGGAAAAATCTCATTTTAATTTAATAAGCGTTATCCAGTTGTGATAATCATTAACATTAATTCTCTTCGTCAAAATTACGTCACTTTGGACTTGCTAAATTTGGTAATCGTCAAAATTCCAACATCATCCACATTCAACTCTATATCCAAACATAAAGCCCTTAGTCCAATAAAAACAATTATTATCAACCGCACTACTCTGGACAAAGATTTTGACTTTAGGTTGACTTGAGTTAACGGTGACACTAACCCCATATAACGGAGGAGACGAATCCTCTCCTTAATAGTGCTTCACTTCCAATACTTCCACTCGACCAACTATAGTCACTCGATGGATGCTATGCCATGATTTGACTATAATCAAAGCGGAGCTTTCATATTGAAGATTTACAGTATTCTCAAGTCGAAAGAACTGTGTAAATTAGTCACACTGATATTTTCTGTTTTACCTTAGTTATATAAACCAACAGAAACTACGAGTGAGTCATTCCATAGTTATACAATAACTATTAGTATGTAATTCTTAGGTGCCCCAGCAGTCATGAGTAATACACTACCCAATATTTGAAGAGCGTTATGTACTCTAGCCTCAACGGATACATCGATATCCAGTCTCGATGCATCTTATCTAGGAATATTTAAAATGATATATTTGTTTCATTGTGATAAATTACTCACGGTTACAACACTTTGTAACTTCTATCACAGGATATACCATTGATGGATTTTCTATTAAATATACTTTTAATTAAATTAATATAACCATATTATATCAAGTATATAATTGAAAGAAAATTTCGAACAAGATTGGTCAACGAGTTAGGTATATGTAACAAATTACATAATTGCCCCTAGGGCATACCCTTAACTCTATCAGTCCATATATAAGAGAATGGAAAAGCAACGTAAACAAATCCAAACATAAAGAATGGACATAAGTAAGGACAAACCCCATACTTAAAGAATGTACAAAATCCAGACTTAAAGAATGGAAAATAGTAATTAAAACACATAGAAGGGCATATGTACTTCTCGATGCAATTAAGAAAGAATAACCTCCAAAGTTCGAATTAAAACAAGGAGAAAGAATTTATCCAACATGACTAAAAGCGTATGCCACCCTATACCGAAAGTATACCTCTTGAAAAAAAATATTTGAGGGCTCATGCCAAATACACATCTCTCAGGAACTTCCAAGCCGAACATTGGTAAACTACAAGCATCTGAATATACTCACATTATCGCATGCATGCTACCAAAAAATCTCTAGATCAATGGAAATATACCCTAATGGGTACGACCTATAATGGCTTGGCTTCCACTAGCTCTTTGGTTTTAGTTATCCATGGAATTGGATGTCAATGCTTAAAATGAATAATAAACCGTCTTAGATTGAAGAAGCATAAAGAAGGATATCAGAATCGACAGTCGATAAATCATATCAGAAATAAACCAATACTACCTAGGGAAACAATAAAGCCGGACAAGCTAGGACAGTGTTGTTATCTATCTTGCCATGACAACATTCTTAATTTTAAGGATGGTAAGAGTTTTATACCCCAAACAAGCAACAAAATCATCCTGAACCGATGAAAAACAAAGAAGATAGCAGATCAATGGTCAATAAATCAATTTCACATCATACATATTTGTACAACTCTTTAAAAATACCCTTTAAAAACATCACTTTAAAGAATTAATTATATTCCTAAATTTGTTAAAAAAGGGTAAAAAACAAATGTCATTAAAACATTGTTTACTACAAACCCATAACAATTTACACTTAGCTTGATTTTTAAACATTCCTTTTTAAAGATTTCCAAATTTATAAACCATCATTTATAAATTTAAAACAACAATTATTATCCCAGAAGATAATATATCAATTTAAATACTTTTATTAGTTTTTAAATAATATCAATCACCCTGAAAGATAATTGATATAATTCGTTTATAAATTTTAAAACCACATTAATTATCCTAGAAGACAATAAATTAAATTATAGTCTTTTTATTCATTTAAAACATCATTGGTTATCCTAAAAGATAATAAATTAAATCCATAGTCTTTCTATTGAAGACAACATTAATTATTACGAAAGATAATTAATCAAATTTGCAATCATTTATAAATTTAAAACAATATTACTTATCCCGAAAGATAATCAATCAAATTTATAACTTCTTTTATGAATTTTGATCAATACTTAACTTTTTTTTTCCAAAATTCTCAAAATATTTGAAAATATATTTTGAACAACTTTCAAAGTGTAAAAACGCGACCAAACATTTATTTTGTAAAAATACAAACATGAGTTCAACATACACAAGGATTTAAGGAGATGATATTTCACAAGTGACAGTATAGCGAAAATCGCTATAACGACACTTGCACAATTCAAACAATATGTCACAAATATTTCAAACAAACATCAATATAAGCAATATAAGAATATAAATATATAAATATTGGCGAGAAACCCTTTACGGTCTCTCTACCCTGCAAATCTCATACATAGATGCACTTCGAAGTGTCCCGTAAACACTTTGACTTCTTCTATTTACCCCCTGCAACACAGTGGTTATTTATACCATCCGCATCAAGTGGGATCAAACAACAATATATATTCATATGAGTTTACTGTAAATCATACAATGTGTCATCCGCTTTCTAACACGGAAATCCAAACAATTCAGATAATCAACAACAAACTATCATCCAAGCATTCAACCATAATCTATAGTAACACATATATTATTTAGTTTGTTTATAGGTGAGAACTCACCGAAATTCCAGTTGATGCTTTAGCATCCCGTTTGGCCTAAAATCGAACAACGTAGACAACGTAGATGAATGAATACAGAGTCAACGAATCCAACTCCAAAGCGTAGATAACGTCGATACGAGTCCAACGCAACAGACCGCGTCCAAAACCGACCTCATGTGGAGAAGATATTAATTTTATATATTTTTAGATTAAAAATATAATTAATTACACTAATTATATAATTAACCCCTTAACCTCATCTTCTTCAAATCTAATTACCCTGCCTGTACACGAAACACAGTGCACCCCCTTCTCGTACATGCATGCAATTGCTCACTCCCTGCTCTATTAAACTCCAAATCGAATTTACCATCATTTCCCCATTCGCCAGAACTACGCATCTCTCACCATCGCCTCAAGCTCGGTCGACTGGGTCAAAATGCGACCGAACCACCTACTGCTAGTCCCAAAATGTCGGACCTCCATGAACTCCATCGAACTTCACTAAATCATGGCAACCGATACTCCTTGACATAAGAATCATGATGCAACCAGCACCAAGTCCTCTTGTCACCTAAAACCCACAAAATTCGAAACCCTAGATCTCGTGTCACCTTGTCGGCCATGACCAACATTTACCCTACCCTACAAAATTCGTATAGAATTGAAGCTCATGCCTATAAGAACTCAAAGAATCTAGTTTTATGGTTTTTAGTGAAGTGTGGTTTTTGATTTGGATTTTTGAAATGGGGAGGCCATTTCGTTCATGGTTACAAGAAATGTAAAATGAAAGCTAAGAGGAAAAAGTGAGAGTTGTGAAAAGTCAAGTGTTGAATTTAAATAATTTTATAAACAAAAAAATTTCTTTACTTTCAATTCAAGCTAGCCAAAAATTCCAAGAAACACATAATATCAAAAGCAAATCACCATTAATTTATGTTGTAAACTTGAATTTGATTTGATTTAAAAAGGTTTTGAAAAAGAGCTTTGTCGTATTCCGCTACACAATACTACGTTCATGTACGAACGACGAACGACAGAAATAGAAATACGAGCATAGACCAAAATACGACACAATCACAAATCAACAACAAAATATACGGATTATTTTATTCTATGAAATTTCAAAAATATCAACGTTTGCCGTAAGACATCTCAAACGAAAATTTAAATATTTTCTAAATGATTTTTTTTGGCTAAATCCTAAAAATTAAGATTAAAATATGTCCTTAAAAATTAAATCGCTTTATTAACAAATGATTTTCTTGTTAATTTATTCGAACTACTTATTTTTGTAAATAAATTTACAAAATGAGTTAATCATTATTATTTATCAATTAAAAGGAGTTAAATAAAGTTATTAAATCGTTATTTAATATTTAATTCACAATTCGAAAATCTTATATTTGAATATAAGTTATTAAAATTTAGAAACCAATTATTTTAATATTTAAAGTTAATTAAATATTCAAAATCGAAATGATAAAATTTTGGGATGCTACACACATTGTGTAGACTGGCACTTCCAATTGCCTCGATTGACGTTAAGTATCCTATTGGTCAACACACATCAACATCCATTGGATTCTGGGCAACGATCACACGGGTTCACACTTAAAATAGATTTCTAGAATAAAGCATACCTGACAGTGTTCAATATCTTATTTTCTTGTCCAGAATGACATGTCATTCTCCTAGATTCAATTTTGGCGTTGGGCCATCAATTCCTTATAAAGCCTTGTATACACTGCTCAAGCTTTAACACCTATATCTATCGGTCCTAGGCACTCGTTAACTGCCGAGTTACAAAGATGATTGTACTATTAGAACCAATCCTTGACCAGACCCCTCCGTTGAATAAACAAATTGGCCTAAGAGTTCTAGATGATCTGCCAAATCACTTCAAAACATCTGTCGACAACATGGGATCATAAAAGGGAAGTTATGCTCCCGACACAGGGCCAACGGGTGCACATCCTTCAATAAGCTATATGGCTTACACTAAATACATGTGCTTAGGCGACACTATTCCCCCCTCAATCAATTCCTCCATACATTTATTCAAAAGACTAGGATTGCTTTGGCTCATGTTCGCCCCAACTGATATGCCTTGCTGAATTCTCTATATGTCCAATTTATGAATCAATTCCAACGACCTCCAACCTTTAAAAAGATAACATATGCCCTCAACTTCAACCAACAGAGAGAGTCTCCTTGTTATATGATCATTGAAGCCTGGTGCCAATGCAAGGCATCGAAGCACTCCATAATAAACTTGTGTACTTCAAGAATGAATATTTCTTTATTCGATGCCCATATGGCTTTAATAGGCTTTGACTTTCCGAAAGTAAGATCCCTTCTTTTCTGTTCCTCTCCTTGCTTTGACTTTCACCTTTTGGGTATTTAACTTGTTATCGCCTTTCTTCACATATATTCCCACATGAGACATGAGCACAGAGTACTCCGATGCTATTAAAACAATAAAGAGTATCCTCGTCTGATTTTACTCTACTATCTTTTTCTTGACGAATGAGAACCTTCATCAATGCAACCTTCTATATCCTGATCGCTTTGTCATTCTCGCCGAGGCCCTACCAAGCTATTCCAGGATGCTAACCAAGTCATATTCCCCTATTCGCAGTACTAAAGTTGACATCCAATGAGGCATCATAGGCCCATCTGGCATACCAAACATTGGTGACCGTATGGATAGAGCAACAGAAGAGCATCCTACCGGTGAAGTACAAGTAGAAGAAGAGGAAAGAGTTGAAATGGAAACAATCCATAAGGAGGGAGGAAGAAGATAGGAAGAAGAAGAAGAAGAGGGAGAAGAAAACGATGATAATGAGGATATTGACCAAGGAGAAGATGAGTCGTATAGAGAGACGTCTCCAAAAGGCACCGATCCTCTTGACTCTCCACACCCAAAATAAATAATTATCAAGACTCCTCCATAAACTATAGAACCGATCACGACCAGTAGCCGACGAAATTACTCCAATGGTTCTTCAGATAATATCTTCGGCTCGCTAAGCGACTTCGATATTTCAATTATCGGTATCCTTAAGGAGGGCTCTCTGGGCTTCAGCCTTCCCTTTAAGATCATCCTTTTAGAAGGAGGTGAGACTCCTCCCTTTGAATATAGTCCTAGTGTAATTAGGGGGCACCGACACTCCACACACTTCTAGGATCATAAACACACATTCCTTGCATTTGCTCATATTCTAATATTCTAAAAGATAATACGATTATTTTTCATTTCAAGCATAATGGGTAGACATTGATTCGATTGTCTTCATTATGGCATTTCTGAGGAAAGAAAACGCACTCCCGATCCATATTTGCCTCACTCTTGCTATCACAAGGAGTGAGAGGTGGATGGAGAGAGGTCTCGAATAAAAGATAGAGAGCGAGAGATGGAAAAAGATTGCCTGTCAAGAAGCAAGAAAATATAGGCAGAGGAAAAAGGATCCTACGATCATGGGAAAAGAAATAAGGATTCATATGACCATCGTGGTTCTCCTTGTGATCCTCTGCTTCAATCTCAACCATAGTTTCCTCCATAACAATAAATTCCAACAACATACTCTTTGACTACCACCGTTCCTTCTCCCCCTCAATCCAATGATGTTTCCATTCGTCCATCTCCTCTTCTAGTCCCATCGAGATGCATGCAAGCTGCTTTCCTAGAACTTTGCTTGCTTGGGTCATGTTCTACCTTGACATCAAAGACATTCCTAAGAAGTAGGCAAACCGTGGGGTTAGATGTATCCAAAAACTTATTGATCAGGGATACAAGTGGAAGAAACTTTGCTTTGCCCTCTCCGACGTCAATTGAATCAATCAAACGAACACCCAATCATTTAAATCTAAAAAGAGAACCTATGGTAGCCTTATAGAAGGATACAAGAGGGACCTAGAAAGCATTGGAAAAAGAGAGATTCAACACTAGAATCCAAGAAATAGGTCAAAAGCTTAGTTAAAGAGATGAAACATGCCCACAATTTGGCCGAGATTGTGATTAAAAACATTATTAAAACTAGTCGTGAAGACAATGTTGCTCCTAAGGTGAAGTTTACATCCAAGGACTTGGCTCTCCTAGAGAATGGTAAAACTATTAAGGACTAAGTAGCTGAAATCTGGGAGTTTCATATTGAAAAGGAGAGGCTTGAAGCTGAACAGTTTTGGTGAAAACAAAGAGACTAGAGGCCCAGGTCATGCAGGTCAATTACACTACAGCTGTGCATGACCTGAACGAGCTAAAGGAGTAGAAGGCCAAAGAAAGGGAAGAATTAAACTCCAATCTTCAACAATTCTTTGCCAACATCATCCAATATAAGAACTTGAAGTGGTTAGGAAGTACATATGTCGTTACTCTTGTCGATCCCTGGTAAGAGATACTATGCTATGTAGAGGCATTCAATGAAGACATCACCGACGATGAGTTGAAAGCCAAGTACCTCAATGCTGAGGACATTTTGAAACTTGGAGAAGAAAGGGTGAATCCTAGTTGTAGAGGATGTCGTTGCTAAAGCTGCTATCGAGGTTCCTACTGGTCCAAGTGCATCGGGCCGCATGGAATCTCCTTCAAAATCTTAAGAGCTTATAGCAAAAATATTCCACCATCTGAGGGGGCCAGCTCCAAGGCCACCTAAATCATCCCAACTTCTTGAAACACTCCACACCCTTTAATATACCCAAAAGGACACGTTAAAAGTCATGGTGCATTGTAGGTATAACTGAAACTACTAGAGACTAAGATTCACAAGACAAAAATAGGTAAAAACAGCGGAAACTAAAATAATAACTTATTTAATACAAAAGCTTCATAATTGCTTCATAAACCAAATAAGTCAAAATCCAAATAAAACATACATGTCTCAAAATCCAACATGTCTCATGAAATAAAAACTCGCAGTCTCAACAAATATCAAAGTACAAATATCCCTCATAATAAGCTAGTACACAGAAAGAGCCAAAGCTAGAATAAAAGATATACATGGTAGAAATCTTCTCCAAGAATCCTCGAAGTAACCACAATCTACCGTCCTCTCCTTTGATTGCCTATGGAAAGAAAGGGGAAAATGGAGGAGTGGGTTAGACTAAAAGTTCGGTGAATGATAGTAACTGCTAGAATCTTTAAGAAAAGTAAAAGTAATAGACCCTTCAATAGTTCTAGTATATAAAAGGAAATAAAGAAAATAGGAGAGATAAAGCTGGAAATAAATACGAATTAACTAACACTCAATTAACAAGATAGGTTAACTTTGATTGTTTGCACTTGTCCTTGATAACTTCTTTGATTAGGATGAAGTCATAATTCTACCTTTTGATCGGTCTGCTACTCCATAGAATCTACTATGGACCGGACGTTTCTCTACATAGTAGACTATGGTGTCTACGAAAGACACACTCACTAAGCGCTTGGAACTCATAACGATTTATGAGCCATCATTGGAAGCCGCACACATGACCACCACTAAGCTCGCGTTCCTGTTGTTCCCTCTTTTGACCTTTTATTTACCCTAAACAGCATAAGCGTGCCCCTCGCCTCACTTCAGGATCATGTGAAGCACCTCATCTCACTTCAGGGTTATGTGAAACACCGTGTCCATAGGAAAAATAGGGGAAATGCTGTTGGTACTAGTCCCTATCAAACAAAAATCTAGTTGCTCCCCTTGTTCAAATCCCCTTGATTTGAACTTCCATAGATAGACCATTTACTACCACTATAAGCATATAAGCGTGCCCCTCACCTCACTTTAGGATTATGTGGAGCATCTTGTCTCACTTCAGGATTATGTGAAACACCGTAACCATAGAAATATTAGGGGAATGCTATTTGGTACATGTCATATTCTTATCTTTGCTTATTAACTTATATAAATTATTTAAATAAGCCTTTATTTTTATCAATTGCTATTATTGCTTATTAATTTATCTTAAGTCTTAAAATAAGCGCCATAGTTTCCATAGTTTACCATAGTTTCCATAGTTTCCATAGTTTACCATTTTATAGCTTACGTTATAATCATGCTTATTATTTAACCCAAGGTATAAGTGTAAAAATAAGCTCCTTTCTTCTTTTATTCTTTTTTAGTTATAATTCTAAGTTATAAATAGGCCAGCCAATCTTCTTAATTCAGTCCAATTAATATCATAACTAGGCATAATTTCAGTCCAATTTCAATTATATTACAGTCTTTGTGATTTACATCTCATATCATTATTTCAGATTTCTTATAATTTAATCCAATCTCCGTTAATTCTATTGTAATCCATACGAGAAGAAGAAGAAGGAGAAATAAAAGAAAACTAAAAATAGAAGAAAATCCAAGTCACAGGAAGAAGACGTAAATAATGCATAAATAACAATAAATAAATTAAAATACTGTAGATAAACGTGAATAAATGGAAAAGCTATAATTAACAGAAATCACTAAAATTAACTGAAAAGAATAGCTAGAAAGAAATAGACTAAAAATAATTCTAAAAACTGTAAATAAAACTGCAAAAAATGTTATTCCAAAAATTGTAATAAAACTACAACTATTGGAAACCCTGTTATTTTAAATTACTTAAAGAAATTCAAAATAATTACGATCACTCACCTCTGGTCCTTAGCTCTTCCCATTAGGCCTTCCTGGATCCACTTGGGGTTGTTAGATATTTTTATTTAAAACGATTTCCTTACTGGAAAATTATTCCACTTAGGGTCCTTCCTGAATAGGTGAACCCAAATTGAGAAATTCTTAGAATGGGAAAAAGTGTTAGGCCTAGGGTTATATTTATTGGGGGTAGAAGTGGATCTTAGACCATTGGATTTGGGGATTGAATAGGATGCAACCACGTCATAGACTGAATAGGAGCCATCAGATGCATGAATGGAAGGACCAGATCGAGTTGAAGAAAGCAAAAGATGCCTATAACGTTTGAACAAACGAACTTTCGTTCGTTTGCCCAAATGGGCAGGCGGGTCGACCGGGCAGTCGACCGCCTTTGTGCCCAGGTCGATCGGGCGGTCGACCTGGCCTATATTTTTTTTCTATTTATTTTTTTTAATTCATATCTCGTTCATTTTAACTCGGATTTCGATGTCCTATATATGGAAATTGACCATAAAATTACCATGAACACAATGTTGCAACTCCGGCGGCTCAATTCTGATAATTTCACAAAGTTATTTTATTATTTAATCAATTAATGAATTAATTATTATGGGTTAAATTTCAGGTTATTACATTCTCCCCTTCTTAAAGGATTTCGTCCTCGAAAACTCTAGGGATAAAAGAATGTACTAAATGTCTTCATCCAATTCTACGACCAACTACTCAATCATCAACCCTGCAGTTAGTGTAGTGTAAATGTTCCTAACTAATATAAAAGATTAGGCGGTCCACTTATTCAGTTGGCCTCCTTTTATGTAATCATGTCCATGCCATGTATCCAAATGAATGCAAAAATTCCCTAATGTTAACCAATAATTCTACATGCATGCTACAAACATCATCCGAACGCAGCAATGATGTCGAAACCATCCACTTATAGCAACTATGAAATAAATTAAAAATGCACACACATCTATATGCATATGCTATAGTGTCCTAATTAGGCCGATCCCTAAGGAATAATAGTGCTAGTGTACCTATATGTGTCCATTAGCATCCACTAGCAAACACTTGCAATCACTAGCATACATCATTCATAACATGTTATATTAACATGTTTACATCAAATCCTACCATCCATAGGTTAAATCCTAAGTTCTACCCTCCTAAAGGATAATAAAGGAAAGAACCTATTCAAAACTAAAGATAGAAATAGGAAATTCGTGAACTTCTTATAAAAGAAATGGGGATAAGAGATATGAATTTTCTCCCAATCAAACCAATCCTCCCCGAAGTCTTCTTAATTATGTCAGAACCAAGGCAATCCCTCTGTAGATCCTATCCAACGCGAAGGCGACTTGCGTAGTCTTTCATAAAGAGCTTTGAAAGGTGTCATTCTAATGTTAGCTTGAGAACTACTATCTTATGTGAATTCCCCAAAGAAAGATGCTTTTCCTAAGTTCCTCCAAAATCAAGAACATCCATTCTCAACCATGCATGTCTTACTACCTTACTCATTTCACTTTACTGTCTTCTTTAGTCTGCACATATGAATCGACATTCCTAGGTCCTTATTAGTGTCCTGTACATTCCACGGGAACTCCTATCATTACTTCCAAAAGTAATCACTACCATCCCCCACATTTTCTTGTACTTTTTCCGTTACACCTAGAAAATGATTTCTCTATACTCCATATTTATAAGAGTTTGGTTCGGTGTTTATAGTTCCATTTTGAAAATTAAGGTTTCTAAAATTTTTAGAACATCAAATCCCAAAATCTTTGTCTTTGAAAAGTGTTATTTTTGAGTTTCTATTACATTCAAAAATATTTGGTTACTTTAACATTATTTCCCAACTTAGAGTGGAAAACTTTCAAATTCTAAGTCCAAAACTTGTTCCTCATTTTCTTTTAAAGACCTTTTCAGTTTTTTATAAAAATTTGAATTTTCAAATTCTACTTTTATTAAGTTTTTCATTTTCAAAAAATTATTTACTTTTTGCACCAAACCATTTTCTTTTAAAATATCTTTAAGCTATTATTATGTGTTCCCAAAACACCTTCTTATTATATCTTACGGTCTCATACCTTAATATAGTGGAACTACTTTCTCAAGTGAGAAATTATTAACGCTAAAATCTAACCTTTTAAAAGAGAATTTTATGTTTATGTGAAATTACAAGGAAATTATTTTATATTTTTCGAAATAGGCTATACAAAATATGGTGCTTTTCATACCTTGTATATCTCTTTCATGTATTCCTTGTAACTTGCACAAAACATTTTATTGGTTTCATAAAAAATTATACCATTACTCTTTTCATTCTAATATATTAAAGTATGATTAATTTATATTCTTCCATGATAAATATTTTTTTATATCTAACTTACATATTTTCCTTTCAGAAAAACTCACATTCAAAACTATTTTAATATTCCCATAACTCCAAAAACATTTCCTTATACTTATTAGAAATAATAAGTGTCCTTTACAAACTATTTTATTTCTGTACTTAGAAATTATATTTTATAGTACATTTTTATTTGGGTTAAAACTGAGGTTGCGTAAAACACCGTTATTACAACCCAAAAAATACTAGTGTATGGATTCAAATTAATAAATACTAATAAATCTCATATACCTATGTAAAAATATTCCTATTGGGAGTCACTTACTATAAAAATAGTGTTATAGCCTATGCTCTTCTTATTTTTCATGAAAACATTTATTACAACAATAAAAGTTGTAATCTACGTTTTCGATACTTGATACACTCTAGGTTTTTGTATTTGAAATCTTTATTTACTTACAAAGAAACTAGTGAGTTATATATATGTATACACACTCTATGATTCTTCAAAAAATTTCCAATTTTTCATTATATAAAAACCAACTTAAATTTCATACCATTCTTCAAAAAACCCATATTTATTTTATAAAACAAAATATTAACAGTGAAAATTTTCAATTCCAACAATTACAATTTTTTTTTTCAACTTTTTAAATTTTGAAAATTTCATTTTATTGGGCTTGGCATAAAGTGGATTTTGTCCTCACTAATCTAGGAGTACTTTTCTTAAACCTTGGAAATCCCATTCCCTACTAAAGTCTTTAGTTAGATTTATTCTAAGGTACTACCGTTAAATCCACTTATATGAAAAAATCATAATTTCTGTAATTATCTATACGTGGTTTTCTCCTTTTCTATTGTATATCTCTAATCCTTGCCTACCTCTCTTTGGATTTCCACAGTCTGAACCTAAATCTACAAAACCGTTTATCAAACTTATTCTATGTGTAGACATTCACTATGCCCCAAGAAACACACTTTCTTATGCCAAAAGTGATACTTCAAGAGCTTTGCTCTCTACTGTAACAACCCGCATAGTTTATGATTTTATATTTAAATATTTTATTTAAATATAGCATCGTTAGTTGGAATAAATTCCAAAATATGACTTTTTATAAACAGTCGAATTTGGACCCGAGACCACTTCCATTGATTTTAAAATGACGTTTACAACTTGTTTGAGTATAAACATCGATATGTTTGGAATTGATTAAAAATTTTGGTATATGTTTGGGCTTTGGGTTGCGTTCTAGCCCACTAACCCAACAAGAGAACCCAAACTCTTCTACCTAATAACTCTCACTCCACTCCTCTTCATTCATTAATTCCACTCATAATTTCCTAACACTCAAGCTAAATGAAAATGGGGGAAAGAGAGGAGATTAGAAATTCCTAAGCCCTAGTTCTCTTAGGAAATTCAAATTCAAGTTCCGAAATCAAAGAGAAGCTTAGGTAAGCATCCACTTCATCTTCTCTATCTCTATCTCTCTTCAGTTTCTATAAATTCCTATAACCTAACTTAGGAAATTCATTTCATTTGATAATAGATTGAAGATTCTAGAGGTATTGTTGAAGGGAAATCAATCTTAGCTTGTTTTAGAGCTTCTCATTTCTATATTTGGGGTTAAAAGTGAGTTCTTGAACTCACATCTATTTCTATGGCATTCATTGTTGTTAGATATGAATTCCTAACATCTATTTCATGTTTAATTTCTTTTTATTTGAATTGTTTTGGTGAATTTTCCAATTTTGGTATTTTGAAGTCAAAATCTTTAAAGATCCTATCTTGGGTGTTTGGACATGTTATTGGTGGTGTAATAAAGGGCCTATGAGTCTGGGTTGTCGATTGGCATAGATCCCTAGCATCCATCGCTCGTTTGATCGCTTCCAGTTTAGATTTTTCCCACTTTGGGATAGGCTGATTTTTGCCTAACAGAAAAATCCAGATGTCTGACTGAAAAATCCAAACGTCTAGTAGGGGTCCCTGGAAAAAGAAAAAAAATAACAAATGCAGAAAAACTAGCTAAGACAAAATCCAGACGTCTGGTTAAACCCAATGAGACGTCTGGTCCTGTGCAATTTTGCCAATTTTGGCTGTTTTTGAGTGGATTTCCAATTTTTATCGATTTTGTTGATCTGGTTAGTTGTTGTCAATTATTATCGACTTTGATGACATCATTTATGGATTTTTGTGGATATCCAATTGATGGATTTGATATCGATTTTTATGATCTTAATTCATGTCGTCGAATGTGGATTTTGGTGATAGATTGTTTTTACAATCATTTCTATGATTTGTCACTTTGAAATACAAAGGTTTTTATACTAGTAGTAAATACTAAAAACTCTTTCACAAAAAATGATTTCAACACTATTTTTAATACAAAGCTTATTTTTAAAACCGTTTTCTAATCTATTATATATACAAACCTTTACTTCATTCATATGAGAAATCTAATTAAACGATTTAGCAAAACAAGTGGTATGAAACGCTTGCGTTTACTTCGTCGGTTAATTCTTGGACTTGTTCGATTGAAATCTCATGACAATTTTCGAGTGGAAATCTACAATCTATTCGTAAATATTTAAGTTAAGCCAGTGGTTATGGGACATGAAGCTAAACTCATTTATTTACTAGCTTAGTGTAATTTACACATATTGATCAATGATGATCATTTTGTGATTTAGACTAGCGGTGTGTGATGTCTCTTTGTTTGCATGGGGGACTAGACCCCGTTTGTGGGGCTTCGGTTCAAATTGGTGGGGTAGCGACCCATGGTCTTCGGGCCGTTTGTGGAGCCTCGAATCAAATTTGATGGTTAGCGACCATGGAATTGCGTTCCGTTTGTGATACATGTGTTGGTGAGTTTTCATGCTCCCGTTTGTGATAGGCTTTTCTCCCTTTATGTTTTCTGGATGTCTAATTATTGATTTCTAGAATTTTTGTGTTTCAGCTATTTTTGTGATTTGTATTGATAAGCTTTATCAATATTTGAGGCATGGTGAATAAGCAAAAGAATATGACATTCTTTTTGGTATTTTTGAGAAAATTTGAGATATTGTATGATGTTTGTTGTTATCATATACTTTCTGTCATATCCTATCTCATTTTATATGATATTTACAGCTAGACTGATTCGTTTATTATTTTTCTTCTTAAATAATACTTGGGTCAGACTGAGGTGTTTCAGGTGCTTCCACTTGACTTCTTAGCAGGGACTAGCTTCTGACTTTTGGCTAACTACTTTAGCTCAGTAGTTTTTTCTTCTGTTTTTATACATTCGAGATAGAGACTCCTTGATGTATACATATTCTTTTGTCTTGCACTTGTACCTATTCTTTTGGGATATAGTGGATCTTTTATGACCACTACTTTGATGTACACTTTTATATGATATATTCCTATCTGTTTCCGCCTTAGTGATATGAATATCTATGACTGATTTGTGTTATGTTTATTTTATAATTGTTTTCGAAGATCACATAGCCACTGTGTAGTAGTTTTGAGTTTGTAATTGATGTGTCAGATTTCCTCCTGAAACAAAATGCATGTAATACTATCTGACATATCAGTACTCGCACAAAGCATTTACACAGATAGCGCTCCTCAACAGCCTTATTCTTCGTGCTAGTCGACGACATTACTCTGTAGTGTTCTTGGCTAGTATGAGTATAGAGATGGGGCGTCACATCAACTGATGAACACGAAGTGTACAAAGAACCTCCTTTAGACGAATAACATGCTCTTCCATACCTCTTGAAAAACACCAAAATGTCGCCCATGAATACCATCACAAATTTGTTTTAGGACATCTCTAAAAACATGGTTCATCAAATCTATAGAATAGGATGGGATTTTGGTTAGCCCAAAAGACATAACCGACCAATCAAAGAATCCATCGGGTGTCCTAAATGCGGTCTTATCAATGTTGTCATCAGCTACCCTAAGCTGATGAAATCCAATTGCTAGACCAAGCTGAGAGAATACTAAAGAGCCAACTAACTGGTCGAAAAGATCATCTATCTTAGAGAGTGGATAATGGTTCTTCTTTATGAGCTTATTCAATTCTCTATAGTCAATGCAAAGTCGAAGAGAACCACCTGCTTTGGTAGTGAAGACGAATGGCATTCCCTATTCCGATATGTTTCTTCTTATGAAACCTTTCTCAAAAGCTCATGGGTCTGCTTGCTCAATCCCTTCCTTTCCCTAGGAACCATAAGCCCTACGGGTAACGCTACTGGCTAGCAAAATAAATCTTGAAGTCAACATCTCTTTTAGGGGAGTAGTCCCCTAAACTCCTCAAAGATGTCTGAAAAATCTCTGACGATAGGAACTGAATCTAACTCTGATGATGATGAATCGAGGGAATAATGGGAGCTCAATATAACTGACCCATGCGGGTCGCAATGAATCTTGAAAGTCCTACTAATGCCTGTCTCTAGTCTAATGACTCTCCTCTTGCAATCTAATATGGCTCCTTATGTGGATAGCCAATCCATTCTCAAAATCATCCCATACCCCGAGAAAACATAGGCGTCACAGTCAAATTCGATGCCTAGGATAAATTTTTTCAAACCCCTACAAACCATAGCTAAGAGTGTCGATCCTCCTATGGTGTTTGAAATAAAGATGGGGTCTACTACTAAAGAAATGTCTAAGTGCAAACAATCTACTAGAGTACTAGATATAAAAGAGTGTTATGCTCCAAAATCGAAAAAGTCTAAATGGAAAAATCAGAAATAGAAATCAAATTTTCCTACCTTGATTTGGTTTGCGGTTAGAAGGTACTATACCCAAAGTCTGATTAGTGCTGTAGGTGCACTCGTTGCCTGCCCATTTTCTGAGGACAAATCCTACTAAAGTGACCAAGCTGTCCACAATTGAAACACCATCCCTTCATCATTTTATTCTTATAGGCCTTTGCGTAATGACTAACCAATCCACTGTTATTACATTTCCCACTTTTCTATATCCGCTTTTGAGGTCTGCCTTCTTTCCTCTTGTCCTTATCCTTCTTGTTCTTCCACCACGACTTCCTAGAGCTTTCTGACTTAGGAATCTCTTTAAGCTCTCCCTTCAGTTGCTAAGATGTAGGCTGAACTCTTTGTCGATCCTTCAAATCTAATAGCCTAAACCTTCGTTCCATATCGTCTAACCTAGTTCAGGTCTCCTTGGAATCCTCTGTGCTAGAAAACGTTCTACCCCTACACTCGCGAAGTCGTTACATAGCTTAGAAAAATCGGCTGGTGTAGGGGGATTAAAGGGATTTCCACTACAGGTGTTATATTGGGTGCTTGCCTATGCACCTATGGTACCATAGCTCTACAGAACCAGTCAGCCATATCATGCAATGAAAAGGAAATTTAGGCTCGAAAGAATAGAAAGAAGGTTGAACTGGACTTTGAGGGGATTTTTATAAAAACTCTTTTATACTCGAAAAACTACTTTTAAAACAAGTTATTTCGAAAAATACTTTACTATAAAAATAAATTTTTTAGGGATCATGTAACCTTAGGCTCTGATATCAAGTGAAACACCCTACACCTCTTAATATACCCAAGAGGATACATTGAAAGGCGTATTGCATTGTGGATATAACTGAAACTAATAAAGACTAAGATTTCTAAGACAACAATAGGTAAAAATAACAAAAACTAAAATAATAACTTTTTTAAAACAAAAGCTTCATAATTGCTTCATAAACCAAAGAAGTTAAAATCCAAATACAACATACATGTCTCAAAACCCAACATGTCTCATGAAATAAAAACTATTAGTCTCAACAAAAATCAGGGTACAAATATCCCTCATAAAAAGCCAGTGCACAGAAAGAGCTAAGATAGAATAAAAGAGATACATGGTAGAAATGTTCTTCAAGAATCCTCCGAGTAACCACAATCTACTGTCCTCTCCCTTGATTGCCTATGGAGGGAAAGGGGAAAATGGAAAGTGGGTCAGACTAAAAGTCCGATGAATGATAGTAACTACCAGAATCTTTAAGAAAAGTAAAAGTAACAGACCTGTAACGATCCGATAATTTCAACCATTCGCATCCGCACATGTCAGACTTGAATTGCTCAAAATACCGAATTGTAAAATAAATTTGGTAAAACACAGCATAAACAGTAAATAAATAAATCGCAGATCACAGAAACAGAGTAATAAATGCAACAGAAGCAAAAAGATAGTAGTTCATGAAGCTACTATATAAATACATCAAAGTTATACAAGATACAACAGAAGTTTAATATGATAAACAAGCAAGAGCTGAATGCATCACCGGAATCAACTGAATAACTAGAATCAACAGAATACTTAAATTGAAATAGATGGCTGGATCTTCAAGCAAGGCTCCAGCTCCAAAGGTGAGTCTCTAATGTTGTATCACTCAGTCTGACCCGAGCGTAAAGCAAAACACAAAACACTCAAGTTAGGACATACATACTTATACAATGTAAACCAACTCAAGTAAACTATAATATAAGGTACAAGTAACTTAAAGGATGCTTGGGACCGCCCATCCTCTAAAGATCCGTTAAACTATTTACTATGTAGTAATATTTTGCTATTATAATAATGTCTATAGTAAAATAAACTTACTTTTTAATAGCGTTAAGGGGTTACCTATATAGCCCTTAACACGCAGTAGTCCATCCAGTATCAGCGCATCTCCAGATCGGAAGACTATCCTAAATACTCCACGGGCTATGGGAGAAATCCAAACTCGTACAAGGCGCGCTATGGTAGGTGACACGGCACAACTAGTCAATGCCAAGGTAGATATATCAATTACACTTCCGAGCCGGTGGTAACGCGTAGCAACTACTACCGCCCACCTCGAGCCACACCCCCAAATCAAAAATCAAAACTGGCCACTGAATCAATACCAAAGTCAGAATATAATATCGAAGGAGTATGTCCGATAAGAGGAATGACCTCATTAGCCCATCAATTACTCCTGTTTTAGCCACCTTATGCCAACTCACGGGAGTCGGGTCCATGTTCATACCTCGCAGGACGTCGCCACCATCCTACTTCATTCTGGAATCTCCATCGCGTGCACGGTTGTTAAAGTGGTTTTCGGAGTTAGCAGAGAGTATGACAACTTCCGGTCCCGGTCTTTTTAACAACCAAACGTTATTATAACCCATGGATATTTATTTCAAAATCATTTATACTTTCAAAACCAAACTAGCATATCCATTTCAAAATCATATCATTTCTTTCAAACTAGTATATACTTTCAAAACCATATCACAATAGTATCATTTCCATTTGAAAACTAATTCAATAATATATCATTTAAATAAAACCCAAATTTCCAAATCATTGAATATTTCCTTTAATTTATTAAACTTGAAATATTCCTTTAAATTATCATAGCATTTTAGAAATGTTACCTTAAGGAATCATAGCATTTTTGGAATGTAATACTTTCCACTTTAACATTTTATTTAATCAAAGTATTTATATGCTTACAAATTTAACATGGTCATTTTATCATAGCCTTATAGTTATATAAACTTTGTTACTGTAATATCCAATTTAAAGCTTAAATTCTTATGTTAAGTTAAAAGTGCCTTATTAACTTACATTATTATTACAATAAAGAAACTTTATTATTTTAATCATTTAAAATATGCCATTTACATAAATTAAAACTTGCATATCAAATGTACATTATCAACTTACATTTTATTACTTCAGTAAGTAACATTTATCATTTTAATCAATTTAAAATACACCATTACATTGATTAAAACTTACATGTCAAATGTATGTTTTAACTTACATTTATTATAATAAAGAGCATTTATCATTTTAATCAATATTACACTAACTAAAACTTTACTTGTTTCTTTCATTAATTAAAACCTTACACGTTTCTTTCATTAATTAGAACTTTACACGTTTCTTTCATTAATTAAAACTTTACATATTTCTTTCACTTTTGTTATTACAGTACAAACATTTATTATATTAATCAATTAAAATATAAATTAAACTTACATCTCACATGTATGTTTAACTTACATTTTTCCATTTTAAAGTCATAGCTATTTATCTTACAAAACATAACATTTCACAAAAGAATATTTATCATAGTTAATATAACAATCAAATTCTTTACAAATTTATTCATTTAGACATCAATTCAACTATGATTCCAAGTTAAATAAACTTATTACAAAATGTCCCAAAAAATGTGTTTCATTTTATTTATTCAAAAGTACATTTATTTATTATACAAAATATGTCCATTTCAGGAAATAACCTTTATTAAAATTACTAAGTTAGATTTAAGATTCCAAATTAAATCGAACTTAATTATCAAGTTATTTGTCATAAATAAGACTCTTTAAATTCCATTTAAAACCAATTAACTTATAAAAAAAAATTAACTTATAGAAGAACAATATTTCTTTATACTTTAAAGCATTAAATCAAATTAGGTTAAAAATTTCATATATTTATAATTCCAAAATACTTAATAACTTTCAGAAAATATTTAAAATACTTAGTAATTTTTTAGGAAAATATCATTTAAAAATATAACCATGGGTCTGTATAATATTTTCTAACCTAGGTCAAGTGATACGAATATGTATCATTTCAATCCGTAATTTAAAAAGAA
This sequence comes from Allium cepa, assembly GCA_030765085.1. Classification (NCBI taxonomy): domain Eukaryota; kingdom Viridiplantae; phylum Streptophyta; class Magnoliopsida; order Asparagales; family Amaryllidaceae; genus Allium; species Allium cepa. The sequence continues at coordinate 837,771,955 of CM060941.1, forward strand.
AAATCCGGGTTCTATATTTCAAACCCGCAATCCCAAGTAAAATAAATACAATAAAAATCACTCGAGCCTATCATTTCTGCCCATAATGAATTTTCCTTATTCTAAAGTCCGTTCGGATATGTATCATTTCAACCCATAGTGATAGGGAACATGTAGTGGTGATTAACAGAAATAAAATAACAATATACATATAATATCATAACAAATGATGTAACAAATAATTTATCATCATGTAATCACAACACTGGCATATATGAATGACATATCAATGTCTACAGATTCACTTGTCATTTTTTCACAAAAATATAAGTATATATGTCTAGAGTGATAAAAACTCACATTTTTAAACTAGAATCGACAAATTCAGAAGAAAAAAAATCCAAACCCTGCAAAGCACGAAAAAGCACGACAAAGCACAATGCAAACTTGAGTGGATGAAGAGTCAGATCCTAATCTTGTATGCAAATAAATATTACATACATAAGAATATGATTTAATACAAAACAATAGAAGTTAAAACAATGGAAAAATAAATGAATCAAAGTGACATAACTTGCCTTAATCAATCAATGGCTTAGCTACACCACATATGGGTTCAGCCATCATCTTATATTGCTTGGTCATAATGGTTAAAGGTGTGCCAGAGGCCAGAGGCCCGGTATAAGCATGAAGAACAAAGAAGAAACAAAAAGAGAAAAAGAACGAAGAGGAAGAGAAGCCATGGATCTAAAGCTTGAATATAATTTTCTTTCACGCAAATGATAATGAGAAGTTTTGGGAAGTTTTTATGTGTGATAGGAAAGAGAAATTCATGGATAGATTAAAGGAATGAACGGCTAAGGTAAGCAATAAAGAGGCTATGCAATAAAAGACAAGATTTTGAATGGTTTGGAAAATAAAATGGCAACAAATACTTTATGTATTTAATAAAAAAAATTCTTTCTTTCAAGAGATGAAATAAGAAATGGAATAAAATGAGATATATTTGAGAAGTTTTGTATGTGAATGATAAAAGGAAATACATGACTATTTAAGAAAAAAAAACAGCTAAGGAGTTATGAATACTAGGGAAACAGAGAGGCAAAAGTTAAGGAGGAAGAAACGTACAATATATTTTATTTTTAAATGCAAATGAAAAAAAATGAGAGATGGGAAATAATTTTTTTGTGCATGAATTTTCAACTTGATATGCAAGGTTATGAGTAGAGTAACTCATGGCTAGGAATGAGGAGGAAACGGCTAGAAAATAATAAAGGCCATGCAAATGAAAAAGGCAAGAGTTTAAACAATGAAACGCATGCCTCTTAAATTTCTCCAAGCCATCTATTTGCATACATTTCTTTCTAGAAATGAAATGTGAAGTAAATGTGTACGTGAATTATGAAGTGTAGTGGATGGCAAGAAAAGATTTGAACGGCTAAAGAGGAGTAAATGATAGAAAAACAAAAAGGCTAGGAAATAAAAGGCAAGAAATAAGGAGAAAGATATATATATATATATATATATATATATATATATATATATATTATTAAATGCAATTGAAAAGAGGATATTTTGAAATGTTTGTATGTGATTAATAAGTGCAATTCACGGCTATGAATGGTGAATGGCTAGGGTAAGTAATAAAGAGGGTAGGTAAATAAAAAGGCAAGCATTAAAGAAATGTAACGCATGTCTCCTTGATTTCTTCCAAGCCTTTTATGAAAGGATATACACACAAGTAAAATCCAATAAATAAAGTTTTGATAAACAAAATAGAAAAATAAAATAAAATAACATAGAAAATAAAAATATAGAAACGCACATAGAAAAACAGAAATTGAAATACAGAAAATAACTGCGTGTAAAACGCTGTAATTTATCTAATTTAAAAAGTATAACTCAAAATTTAACGAAACGAAAAGCAGAACATATATCATAAATATATTCTGCTTCAAAGAAAAAGATTAAAATTTAAAAATTCAATTTTTTAAAATTTAAACTGAAAAATTCAAATTTTGACCAAAACATAAAATTTTCAAAAATCGTTTATTTATTGCATTTGAAAAATAAATTACGAACAAATTCCAAACTTACATTGGAAAAATTATAAAAATTCACTTTTAAATGATTTAAAAATCAAAATTTCAAATAAAAATTTAATTAAAAATATTCACAAAATTATGGGTTGTTACAAGACCCTTCAATAGTCCTAAAATATAAAAGGAAATAAAGGAAATAATAGAGATAAAGCTGGAAATTAATACGAATTACCTAGTACTTAATTAATAAGATAGGTTAACTTTGATTGTTTGCACTTGTCCTTGATAGCTACTTTGATTAGGCTGAAGTCTTAATTTTACCCTCTGATCGGCCTTCTACTCCATAGAATCTACTGTGGACCGGACGTTTCCCTACACAGTAGACTTTGGTGTCCACAAAAGACACACTCACTAAGTTCTTGGAACTCATAACGATTTATTATCCATCACTAGAAGCCACACACATAACCAACACTAAGCTCGCGTTGCTGTTGTTCCCTCTTTTAACCTTTTATTTACCCTAGATAGTATAAGTGTGCCCCTCGCCTGACTTCAGGATTATGTGAAGCACCCCATCTTACTTCAGGGTTATGTGAAATACCGTGTCCATAGAAAAAATAGGGGAAATGCTATTGGTACTGGTCCCTATCAAACAAAAATCTATTGCGCCCCTTGTTCAAATCCCCTTGATTTGAACAACCATAAATTTACTACCACTATAAACATAAGCGTGCCTCTCGCCTCACTTCAGAATTATGTGAAGCACCTCGTCTCACTTTAGGATTATGTGAAACACCGTAACCATAGACATATTAGGGGAATGCTATTTGATACAGGTCCTATTCTTATCTTTGCTTATTAACTTAGATAAATTATTTAAATAAGCCTTTATTTTTATCAATTGCTATTATTGCTTATTAATTTATCCCAAGTCTTAAAATAAGCGCCATAGTTTCCATAGTTTACCATAGTTTACTATAGTTTCCATATTTACCTTTTTATAACTTACATTATAATCATACTTATTACTTAACCCAAGGTCTAAGTGTAAAAATAAGCTCCTTTCTTCTTTCAGTTTTTTAGTTATAATTCTAAGTTATAACTAGGCCAATCTTCTTTATCCAGTCCTATTAATATCATAAGTACAGTTCAATTCCAATTATATTACAGTCTTTGTGATTTACATCTCATATTCCATTATTTCAAATTTCTTATAATTTAATCCAATTTCGCGTTAATTCTATTCTAATCCATACGCGAAGAAGAAGAAGGAGAAATAAAAGAAAACTGAAAATAGAAGAAAATCCAAGGAGTAGGAAGAAGATGTAAATAATGCATAAATTACGGTAAATAAATTAAAATATTGTAAATAAACTGTAAAAAATGAAAAAACTACAATCAATGGAAATAACTAAAATTAACTGAAAAGAATAGCTAGAAAGAAATAGACTAAAAATAATTCTAAAAACTGTAAATAAAAATGCTAAAAAGGTTATTCCAAAAATCGTAGTAAAACTATGACCATTGGAAACCCTATTATTTTAAATTACTTCAAGAAATTTAAAATAATTACGATCACACACCTCTGGTCCTTAGCTCTTCCCTTTAGGCCTTACCAGATCCATTTAGAGTTGTTAAATATTTTTATTTAAAACGATTTCCTCCTTGAAAAATTATTCCGCTTAGGGTCCTTCCTGAATAGGTGAACCCAATTGGAGAAAATCTTAGAATGAGAAAAAGTGTTAAGCTTAGGATTCTATTTGTAGGGGTAGAAGTGGATCTCAAATCATTGGATTAATGGATTAAATAGGATGTAACCATGTCATAGGCTGAATATGAGTCGTCAGATGCAATGGAAGGACCAGATCGAGTTGAAGAATGCAAAATATTCCTACAACGTTCGAATAAAAGAACATTCATTCGTTCTCCCAAATGGGCAGGCGGGTCGACCGAGCGGTCGACCGCCTTTGTGCCTAGGTCAACCAACCGGTCAACTTGGCCTATATTTTATTCTTCTTCTATTTTTTTTAATTCATATCACGTTCATTTTAGCTTGGATTCTGACGTTCTATATATGGAAATTGACTAGAAAATTACCAAGGACATAATGATGCAACTCCTATGGCTCAATTGATAATTTCACAAAGTTATGTTATTATTTAATTAATTAACAAATTGATTATTATGGGTTAGATTTTGTGTTGTTACATTTCTGCAGTGACTACTCATGTTTAACCTTATATTCCCTCTTTTGTCGACCAACCGATGCAATCAACACTTGAATAGGTTGAAATTACTATGTCTCATGTTCAATAATTGAGTCTGGATGAAGGTATATCTACTGTCTCACCAATGCTCAAGGCCTTTCTGTTCTCATCCGAGGCTGTTACTAATCTTACCACTTTGTTGATGACCTTGTAGGTCATCCTTCTCTTCAACCTCCTTCATCGCCAATTGCTTAAGGCTAGGACCCTACTGTAATTACTACCGAGTCAACCTCTACAACCATAGGACTAGTCATTCCAAGCCTTCCTACCAACTTCTTTCTCGGTTCCAGTTCGGGAAAAATTACAGCTTGGCGGGATTGGATGATGCTTTCCAGTCCCTATGGGAAGACATCACCAGTGCCTTGTGTCTCGAGCACGATCGAATCCATTTCAACGGCGGAGAAGCTAAAGCTTGATATTTTCAAAGTCAAGTTAAGACCAAGTCTAAACTTGAAAAGTTTACAGAAGCTGAAGAGCCGAAGCCTTCTCTGAGAGTTCTTCCTATTACTATCAAGGGCCCAAATGGCGATGTCATCATGGAGACCTCTACACCTCCTCTTGGCTATCCTGAAGATCCTACCACCATTACTATTAAAGGCAATTGTAACAACCCGGATTTTTATATTGATTAATATCGTCGTTAGACGGTTAAATTCGGTTGCTAATTGCTGTTGGTTTTTTTTTAAAATCAGTTGTAAATCCTTTGAAAATTTGTTAAGTATTTTTTGTGCTTTGCAAATTTGTCTCGGCCTATTTATTATTGGTGCCGAATTATTTCAAGATATACCCGCCCCCCTTTCGTTTTTCATTTCATTCGTAACCCTAAACCTTAAAATCGAACGAAGAAAAATAATGGCGGCTCTCTTTACTCCCTTACTCAAAAAGCTAGGGCTCGTTCAAATCGAAGGCGCCGACCCCCGTTGATCGATCCTCCACTTCGAGCATGGCTCCTTCTGATTTCGTCAGTCAAGGTGAGTGAATTCATCACTCACATTTAATTCAAATTCTTTGACCTCGTCTGCTTATTTAGTTTTTATTGTCTCGGCTTCGACTTGAATTTATGGATGTTGAGTTGGTTCGATTTAGGCACTGACTTGTTTAAAATCGGCCTTGGCATTTTTGTGACAGTTGATTTTGATTTCCCTAACTTTGCCAATTTTGGTATATTCGTGATTTCTTGATTTCTACGACTTGCTTTGAGTTTGCTTGGCTATTATGGTGTTAAATTCTGTGAGACATGATTTATTGAATTTTGTTGGTCTGGAATTAAGTGAATTTGCATTATTACTACTAGTTTGACTTCGGCAGTTAACAGTTATTTTGAACTCTCTGTTGACCTTGGGAACTACTATCCCTGACACTGTTACCTCGGCTCTAGATTGATGCTAAATTTCGGATTGATGCTAAACTTCGGCCTTAAATTTGGTTTCTGTGAAAACTATTTGAGATAAGAGTTTCACTTATTTTTGTTGTGAAAACTATTTTGAGATAAGAATCTCACTTTCATTCTTCAGATAACTTCGGCCAATGCCTAGCTCAGCTTGAAATATCTGTATTGAGTTGATTTGAGACTGTGTTGACTCGTTTTGACTTGGGTTATTTGTTTGCCCTGTTTCTCCATGCCTTTGTTTATAGGTGTACTCATTTGTCTTTGTTATGTACTGAGTATTGACTTGTATCACAGCAAACTGCATGTTATTTCTTGAATTAACCTGAACTTGGTTTTGCCTTATGATGTAAATCAAACCTTAGTATGATGCTTGTGTCACTTGTGTCTGCATCTGCTCCAAATTCACAGTGCACACTTGATCACTACATATCACTGCATATACTCTCGGATATGAGTATACTTGTTCGAATTAGCATTGTCACTTGTACTGGCCATTGCTCTTTGGTGCAGGTTGTTTTGCATTTCCATTTGTACTCGAGTTTGAATCTTGTTTATGTCGATAGTTACATGGCTACACGTGTGCCCACGGCCTCTGGTCGAGTTTACACTATCCAGTTTCTTGTTGCATTGAACACCTTAATTGATTTACTTGCATTGTTTCATGTGTGCCCAATATCACACGATGTTGTTGCTTCACCACTGAGCCTTATTCATGTATGTTTCATTTGGAATCTGTAGCGTTTTTGGGTGCATATATTATTTGCTTGACCCTTGCATATGTGTCTCTGTCCACTGTTACATTATGTGTTCCTGTTGGTCATGTCATTCTTAAAATTTGTGATTCACTTCATGTTGCCTATGACCTTTTGGCATATAAACTTCATTTCATGTTGATCCATATTGTAACTTGTTGTAATAAGTTGCATTCACTATTTATACTGCTAGGTTGTATTTGTATTGCCTTTGACCTTTTGGCACACAAACTTCATTTCATGTTGAATACATGTTGTATTTTTGGGTATGCTTGGTTTATGATTCACTTGCATGCTCTAACTGGATGGTTGTATGCCTATTACCAGATCATTCATGTTGAATCTTGTTTACTTGATGGCACTTGGTCTGGTGTAGCTTTACACTTGTGACTTCATTTCAGTTCACTGAACTGTACTGGTGCATTAAATTGTGCATACTTGATGCCTTGATTTCATTTTGACTTCACTGGAATTTGTGTTGTGTCTTGCTGTTTGACTTATCTGGTGGCATATTCATCACTGCACTGTTGGTTGCAATTGAATTTTACGCTTGACAGTTATGATGTTTTTAAGTGCACCTGCGTTGAATCCAGCTGTAACGCTCGGGTTTGACCTTGTGCATGTTTGTGCACTTTCATTGTGCATTTCCTGAGCTTTTGTGTAATTCGTATACTGTAGTGGCGAGGCAGTACACGCGTGCGTGTACTGCAGGCACGCAGAATTGACATTTGTTGTCAACAGTTGGAGTTATGATGACATCTTATACTGTAGTGGCGAGGCAGTACACGCGTGCGTGTACTGCAGCCACACAGGATTGACGTTTTGAATTGATATTTCAATTGCTTAAATTGTTTTGTTCAATTCAATATTTTGAAATTTGTATTTTGATTTGATTTGAGGCAATCATTTTGTTGTTGTCTAATTATCTATTGATAATTAGATTATGAGTTTCTAATTATTTATTCAATAATTAGATTTTGTTGTTAATTGCCAATTAGGCAATTCTGATGTTTTTCTAAATTATCTTCATTAATAATCCTTTCATCTATCTTCTTTGATAATTTGAGTTGGATGAATTGTTGTTTAACACTATACGTGTTATATTCACCGTTATCCGATTTTCTTGTTAAAGGATCGGATAGGTGAATTTATTTTGACTGTCGTCTAATTGTTAATTAATTATTACTGCTTCTGTGCATTAATAACTGAGTTTGAATTAGACTGACCCGTGTATTATTTTCTTTTGAATGTAATACTCGGGTCAGACCGAGTATTTACAGGTTGTTGATATCTTACTTTGGGTTGCTGTTAGAGCTATGAAGCCTTTTCATACTTTTTGGAGTAGTCATTGTCTTAGTATAGGATGTTGTATATTAATGTATATTATTCACGATAATGTACTTGTATATGTAACTTCCAGAGTCGACAGTTGTAGTTGTATCATATGTATTGTATCACATGTATATCAACTGACTTCAGTTATATATATATGAGACTTTTTATTATCTGTGTTCCGCATTTGACTTATCTGTGTTATTATTATATATGTTGTCCTAAACTATTATGAACCATCGTAGTTTGTTTTATACTAGAATTGGGTATGTCGATGGGAGTAAATAAATAAGAGATGAAAAATAAAAATATATACCACTCCTATCGAAATAACCAATAATAGTGTAAGGCCTAACTACGGATGGCCGCTCCTATCCAGCCTTATTCTTCATGATAACAGACAGTATTTCCTTTAATACTCTTTGTTATTGTGAGCATAGAGGTGGGGCGTCACAGTTGGTATCAGAGCTTGGGGTTTATGGACATAATATAAAACATAACTTAGACGGAACATGTGTTACAACTATTTGTCGATGTTTTATTTGTGCTTTGAGCCAAAACTAAAGTTTTGAAATTTAGATGAAAATTTTAAATATCTTTATTTAAAAATAAAAGTGAATTTGTGTTTTGATGATTTGATTGAATTGTGTTTAGTTTATCAGAGTGCGCAGCGGAAACAGTAAGACTGCTTCGCTGAGTACGGTTGATAATTGTTATGATTTAAAAATCCAAATATGAGAATGAATTTAATTTCATTATGTTGTTTAACCAGTGGTTTTGATTTGTTGAAATTCTTGCTGGTTTTCTTTGATGCTAATCACATATCTGATTAGATTTTTGCTGTTTTGAATTATCTTCATTGAAGATATATTTGAATGATTTCTTTGTTCATTTTGTGGTATACATGCAAATTTAAGTTGCACGTTACCACATTAATTTTACGTTGAACCGATGCTTGGTTATGAAACGTAGTTTGTTGCCGTTATTTTTATAATGGGATTTTTACACTGGTGCTAGATTTTTAAAGCTCGGAGTTTTGTTGACATTTTAAAATATATATATATATATGTGTGTATATATATATATATATATATGAAAATTCACTGGTATTATGATTTGATGTGAATTATTTTGATGAGACTTTGACGTTTAAAAATTACTGTCGCATTGACTTCTGTAGCCGTCAAATTTTAGGGGGATTTACAAGCAGTTATTCCGCAATGTTGATTTTGAGATCCGTTTTTACGGTGTTTTGAGAAGTACCTTTTTCCTTGTTGAAGTTGCTACTTATGTTGCTGATTTAATCATGTGATTATAAAAAGCGTTTTAAAATAAGAATCGTTTTCAAAAATAATAATAATTCAGTTTACGTTTTCAAAAGAATGAGGAAGCGATTTAAACGTTTCAGCAAAATCGAGGATTATGACCCCTTTCTTTTACTGATTCGCTTAATTCCGGACTTGTCCGTTTGAGAATGTAAACTATTTACTTTTATAAAATAAATGAAATTGTTTTCAGAATTTTTACAGTTAGCGTTTTCAGAAGAATGAGAAAGTGACTTAAACGTTTCAGCAAAATCGAGGATTATAACCCCTTTCTTTTACTAATTCGCTTAATTCCGGACTTGTCCGTTTGAGAATGTGAAATGTTATTTTTGGAATACACAATTTTGCACTTTCAAGGAAACGATGAAGAGAATTAAACGCTTTAGTAAAACTCGTGGTTATGGGACATGTGCGTTTGCTATTTTGGTTAATTCCAGACTCGTTAATTGAAATATCTGCTGTTTCGATGATTCTGATGATTTTATTTGGCTTTCAAGCCACTCTGATGGACCTTCGGGTCATATGTTGGGCTTTCGGGCCACTCTGCTGGACCTTCGGGTCATTTATTGGGCTTTCCGGCCACTCTGCGGACCTTCGGGTCAAATACCAGTACTAGACCTTCGGGTCACTCTGCGGACCTCCGAGTCAATCTGATGGGCGCCAAAATTTATAGTACTTGGTAGGCTTCGGCCACTCTGAGATGCACGTGCGGCGTAGCTAAAACTCGCCATCTGATGGGATCGATCCAACCTTTTATGTTGATTTTCTAGATTATCTTAATTGATTTCTAGATATTTGTTATTTCTAATTATCTGCAGGTAATTGGATATTTAATGATATGAGTTCTGATTATCATTTTTGATAATTAGATATTTGTTGTTTCTGATTATCGCTTGTGATAATTAGATATTTGATGTTTCTGATTATCGTTTTTGATAATTAGATATTTGATGTTTCTGATTATCGTTTTTGATAATTAGATATTTAATGTTTCTGATTATCGTTTTTGATAATTAGATATTTGATGTTTCTGATTATCGTTTTTGATAATTAGATATTTGATGTTTCTGATTATCGTTTTTGATAATTGGATATTTGATGATATGAGTCTGATTATCATTTTTGATAATTAGATATTTGCTGTTTCTGATTATCGCTTGTGATAATTAGATATTTGAGATTTGATTATCGCTTGAGATAATTAAATATTTGTTGATTTGAGAAGATTTGATTATCGTTTTTGATAATCGAATATTTGTTGATTTGAGATTTGATCATCGTTTTGATAATTAGGTAATTGCTAATTTTGCTGTTTTCTAATTATCGTATCGATAATTAGATATTGCTGTTTTGTGACTTCTGTGTTCTGATTATCTTTTGCTAATTAGTTTTTGTTGGGAATTGTTGAATTTCTTTTATGAAATTAAAAGATTTCTTTGGCGTTTGTATTTCCGACTTTATTTTTCTAGCTTAACTAGTTTATGTTAGAAAAATAATTGTTATTGACGACTTTATTTATGAAAATTGCAGGGATGCAATTTTTATGAGGAGGAGAGTCTGTAACAACCCGGATTTTTATATTGATTAATATCGTCGTTAGACGGTTAAATTCGGTTGCTAATTGCTGTTGGGGTTTTTTTTAATCAGTTGTAAATCCTTTGAAAATTTGTTAAGCATTGTTTGTGCTTTGCAAATGTGTCTCGGCCCATTTATTATTGGTGCCGAATTATTTCGAGATATACCCACCCCCCTTTCGTTTTTCACTTCATTCGTAACCCTAAACCTTAAAATTGAACGAACAAAAATAATGGCAGCTCTCTTTACTCCCTCACTCAAAAAGCTAGGGCTCGTTCAAATCGAAGGCGCCGAACCCCGGTGATCGATCCTCGTCTTCGAGCACGGCTTCTTCTGATTTCGTCAGTCAAGGTGAGTGAATTCATCACTCACATTTAGTTCAAATTCTTTGACCTCGTCTGCTTATTTCATTTTTATTGTTTCGGCTTCGACTTGAATTTATGGATGTTGAGTTGGTTCGATTTGGGCACTGACTTGTTTAAAATCGGCCTTGGCATTTTTGTGACAGTTGATTTTGATTTCCCTAACTTTGCCAATTTTGGTATATTCGTGATTTCTTGATTTCTACGCTTGCTTTGAGTTTGCTTGGCTATTATGGTGTTAAATTCTGTGAGACATGATTTATTGAATTTCGTTGGTCTGGAATTAAGTGAATTTGCATTATTACTACTAGTTTGACTTCGGCATTTAACAGTTATTTTGAACTCTCTGTTGACCTTGGGAACTACTATCCCTGACACTGTTCGATTTTAGCTTTGACTACCTCGGCTCCGGATTGATGCTAAACTCCGGATTGATGCTAAACTTCGGCCTTAAATTTGGTTTCCGTGAAAACTATTTGAGATAAGAGTTTCACTTATTTTTGTTGTGAAAACTATTTTGAGATAAGAATCTCACTTTCATTCTTCTGATAGCTTCGGTCACTGCCTAACTCAGCTTGAAATCTCTGTATTGAGTTGATTTGAGACTGTGTTGACTCGTTTTGGCTTGGGTTATTTGTTTGCCTTGTTTCTCCATGCCTCTGTTTATAGGTGTACTCATTTGTCTTTGTTATGTACCGAGTATTGACTTGTATCACAGCAAATTGCATGTTATTTCTTGAATTAATCTGAACTTGGTTTTGCCTTATGATGTAAATCAAACCTTAGTATGATGCTTGTGTCACTTGTGTCTGCATCTGCTCCAAATTCACAGTGCACACTTGATCACAACATATCACTGCATATACTCTCGGATACGAGTATACCTATTCGAATTAGCATTGTCACTTGTACTGGCCATTGCTCTTTGGTGCAGGTTGTTTTGCATTTCCATTTGTACTCGAGTTTGAATCTTGTTTATGTCGATAGTTACACGGCTGCACGTGTGCCCACGGCCTCTGGTCGAGTTTACACTATCCAGTTTCTTGTTGCATTGAACACCTTAATTGATTTACTTGCATTTTTTCATGTGTGCCCAATATCACACTATGTTGTTGCTTCACCACTGAGCCTTATTCATGTATGTTTCATTTGGAATCTGTAGCGTTTTTGGGTGCATATATTATTTGCTTGACCCTTGCATATGTGTCTCTGTCCACTGTTACATTATGTGTTCCTATTGGTCATGTCATTCTTCAAATTTGTGATTCACTTCATGTTGCCTATGACCTTTTGGCATATAAACTTCATTTCATGTTGATCCATATTGTAACTTGTTGTAATAAGTTGCATTCACTATTTATACTGCTAGGTTGTGTTTGTATTGCCTCTGACCTTTTGGCACACAAACTTCGTTTCATGTTGAATACATGTTGTATTTTTGGGTATGCTTGGTTTATGATTCACTTGCATGCTCTAACTGGATGGTTGTATGCCTATTACCAGATCATTCATGTTGAATCTTGTTTACTTGATGGCACTTGGTTTGGAGTAGCTTTACACTTGTGACTTCATTTCAGTTCACTGAACTGTACTGGTGCATTAAATTGTGCATACTTGATGCCTTGATTTCATTTTGACTTCACTGGAATTTGTGTTGTGTCTTGCTGTTTGACTAATCTGGTGGCATATTCATCACTGCACTGTTGGTTGCAATTGAATTTTACGCTTGACAGTTATGATGTTTTTAAGTGCACCTGCGTTGAATCCAGCTGTAACGCTCGGGTTTGACCTTGTGCATGTTTGTGCACTTTCATTGTGCATTTCCTGAGCTTTTGTGTAATTCGTATACTGTAGTGGCGAGGCAGTACACGCGTGCGTGTACTGCAGGCACACAGAATTGACATTTGTTGTCAACAGTTGGAGTTATGATGACATCTTATACTGTAGTGGCGAGGCAGTACACGTGTGCGTGTACTGCAGCCACACAGGATTGACGGTTTGAATTGATATTTCAATTGCTTAAATTGTTTTGTTCAATTCAATATTTTGAAATTTGTATTTTGATTTGATTTGAGGCAATCATTTTGTTGTTGTCTAATTATCTATTGATAATTAGATTATGAGTTTCTAATTATTTATTCAATAATTAGATTTTGTTGTTAATTGCCAATTAGGCAATTATGATGTTTTTCTAAATTATCTTCATTAATAATCCTTTCATCTATCTTCGTTGATAATTTGAGTTGGCTGAATTGTTGTTTAACACTATACGTGTTATATTCACCGTTATCCGATTTTCTTGTTAAAGGATCGGATAGGTGAATTTATTTTGACTGTCGTCTAATTGTTAATTAATTATTACTGCTTCTGTGCATTAATAACTGAGTTTGAATTAGACTGACCCGTGTATTATTTTCTTTTGAATGTAATACTCAGGTCAGACCGAGTATTTACAGGTTGTTGATATCTTACTTTGGGTTGCTGCTAGAGCTATAAAGCCTTTTCATACTTTTTGGAGTAGTCATTGTCTTAGTATAGGATGTTGTATATTCATGTATATTATTCACGATAATGTACTTGTATATGTAACTTCCAGAGTCGATAGTTGTAGTTGTATCATATGTATTGTATCACATGTATATCAACTGACTTCAGTTATATATATATGAGACTTTTTATTATCTGTGTTCCGCATTTGACTTATCTGTGTTATTGTTATATATATTGTCCTAAACTATTATGAACCATCGTAGTTCGTTTTATACTAGAATTGGGTATGTCGATGGGAGTAAATAAATAAGAGATGAAAAATAAAAATATATACCACTCCTATCGAAATAACCAACAATGGTGTAAGGCCTAACTACGGATGGCCGCTCCTATCCTGCCTTATTCTTCGTGATAACAGATAGTATTTCCTTTAATACTCTTTGTTATTGTGAGCATAGAGGTGGGGCGTCACAGCAATGCCACCACTTCAGAGGCAGCACACCCTAAGGTGAGAAGGGCCAGAAGAGGCCTTACGACGGCTCGGGCAGCAAGGCTGGCAAGAAAAAGAAGAAGGCTCATAAGAAATAAGCTCCTTTGCCATCTTCCAGTGACAACAAGATGGTTTCCATTTGTCTCCTTTTAGATTGTAGTTTTTGTTTTCCCAGTTTCTTGTACGTAGGCCGTGATTGTGCGGGATCGACCCCTGAATCCATTTTGAATAAAGTTACTATGTAATGAAAGACAATTTTTGTTTTTCAGTCTCTGTCCTATTTTCCATACTTTATATACTATTCCTGCCTATATACAATTACCCGTGCCTATAATATAAGTGCTTATACTGCAATTTATCCATATTATACATGCCTGTGTTTGTGTAATGCTTTTACTTACTGCAACTCTGTCTATATAAGTAAAATTCATGCAATCACCTTAGTTATATTCCATTATTCAGTTCGATTTTATCATTGCTAAAGTGTTTCTGCTTGGCTAAACAAAACTGTTATTTAACCAACTCTTCATTCATTCCTATTTATTTCAGGTCGAGTTTCCTTTAACTTATAACCAGTTATATGTAATCTGTGTTCCGTGTTGTTCCTTATTTATGGGAAACATCGATCTGAATGTTTGTATTCTGATTTCTCCAATCTCGCTAATAACCGAGCGCGATCGATATTGTCCATAGAATCCACTACTCAACTCGGCCAAGCATATCTCACTAATCCACGAGTGTAATCACACCTATTGTAATTCCATAACATGTTGAGTCCTATTTTGGGACTTGGTTTTCCAATGCTATAAGGTGGGCATCGTTACTTGACCCAGCCTACCTTCAAGACTCAGTAAAAGGTTAATAGCGTAGGGAAAATATTCAATTGCCTCTAGTCCGATTATACTCTCCCAGTCCTAATCCTAAACTGGAGGAATCTCGTTGTACCTATCTCCAAGTACTTATTTCAATCTTACCTGTTTTTTAGGCATTAATCGAAATCATTCACCAATCATCCTTGCTTATCCTCTACCGAGCATTGATAGAGGTAGGGGTATGCGTTAAGGGCAATTATGTAATTTGTTGCATATATCTAACTCGATAACCAAAATTGTTCGGAGAAAAAGGTGTTTTCTTTCTATTATATACTTGATATAATATATTATATTAATTAATTAATTTAACTGAAACTATGTTCAATGGAAAATTCGTAAGTGGTTTGTTTTGTGATGGTAGTTACAATGTGTTATAACCATGAGTAGTTTATCATAATAAAAATAAATATATCATTTTGAATATTCCTAGTAAAGATGTATAGAGATTGGATATCGATACAACATTTGAGACTAGAGTACGCAAAACGCTCTCCAAATGTAAGATAGTGTATTGCTCATGATTGTTGGAGGCACCAAGAGGTTACGTACTAATAGTTTTTAGATAACTATGGAATGACTCAATCGATATTTTTCTGTTGGTATAACTAAGGTCAAACAGAAAATATCGATTGGGTAAAACTCATAGTTCTCTTGACTTGACAATATTGTTGATCTTCAACGTGGAAGTTATAACACCCCTAGTTTTTTTGTTTAACATTATTCAAGATATTTAATTAGATAAATTAAATAGAATAATGTGATTAATTAGGGAGATGAGATTAATAAATCCAATGGTCGTGTATTAATGAATGAACCAAAATAAGACTAAACTAAATTAAGAAGCATGAATTTCCTAAGGGGTAAACTAGGAAATGGGGCTACATTCCTTCATATAAATCCCTCCTTCCACCTTTATCAAATTTTACTTTCTCATTCATAACTCCTCACCTATATTTCGGCCAGCCATTAGAAGCTCAAGGAAGAACATAAAATTGAAGGTAAAAGCTAGGGAATTAACGCTATGAAATTATCTCATTCTCCAATTACTAATAAGGTGAATAATAGTGTAAATCATCTCATTTTTACTTGTTTTGTTTGGTTATAGATAGTAGTCGAATTTATTTTGCCGTGTTGATCATGTTTGGATGGAATAATGATTTATGGTAATTTATTGGGATTTTTATGGAATTAAAATGATGGATTTACAGTAAAAACCTTAGTAAACGACCTTCAAATAGCTTGATTTTGTATATGTTGTGGAAAATGTAATTTGGAAATGGGTTTTTAATTACGTAATTTTCGGAGCTATTAGGAATATTTTATGAATTTCCTATGGCGAAAAAGGCATTTATTACGTATTTTAAGTATTAAAAACAATAAAATAATTAATTCTGCCCCAAAATTTTGATATATCGAACAAAATGTTATTTCAGATTTTGGGTGAACTTTTGAAATTTTTCCCAAGTGATTTCGATTTATTACGAATTTTCTAAGGTATAAAGGCTAAATAATTATATTAAAATATTAACATAATTAATTATTTTCAAAATAATTTTTGAAACAATAATTCTGATCAGTAGCAGATTTTCTACAAAGAAATGTCTTTAACCAATATAAATTTGATAAAAAATTGCTAAAGTATGTTTTTAACAAACAGGAATTTGACAAAGCATAAGTGTGGTTGTTTTCGAGTGATTTACGACTCTGCCACTGAACCTTCCCCCTTAAAACCTTCCGTCTGAGAAACCTTTCATCATTGAACCTTCCGCAGTATTTTTGCATTTTTCTATAGCGGTTTTGATGAACCTTTCGTCATAGAACCTTCCGCTTGAGAAACCTTTCGTCATATAAAATTCCGCAGCATTTCCGTTGCTTTGTTTAGCGTTTTTGATGAACCTTTCGTCATAGAACTTTCCGCCTGAGAAACCTTTTGTCATAGAACCTTCCACGGTATTTCTGGACCTTTCTGTAGCATTTTTGGTGAACCTTTCGACAGCATTTGTAAATGCCGTAGAAGCTCTTTTGCAGCAGTTTTCTCCAACTTTGATTGCAAATTTTAAATAGGTGTAAGTTTCTAACTGTAAACCCGTTTTTCTATTGTGACCACTTTATGAAAAGGAAAACCATCATTTGAACATGATGGAATAGGTTAGAGTCCTTAATTCTATACTTATAAAAAGTTATAGCTAAAACAAAGTTTTATATTTTTGAAGGGGGTTGTTTCTTTGCCTTTGAAAATGGTTGCTTGGTTTTCTTTGCCTTCGAAGGAGATACTTTCGAAGGGGATGTTAATTTTTTTTATTTTAACCAATTTTTATATTTTAGAAAGGTAGAATTTAAAGTATTATAAGGCAGGAGCCTAATGTTTTTAAGAGCTTTCGAAGGAGGTTACCCTATGCAATCAAAAGCTAGGTTTCGAAGGTATCAAAAGGTTTTATGACCAAACTCTATTTTTAAAGGAAAAGCCATAGCTATATTAAAGGACTTTTTATAATGGTTTAAGAAGAATCTATCTTTGAAAAATTAAACCTACAGTTGAGGTATTGCTATGCTGTTAAATTGCTTCTTCTAATATGAACATATTCACTTTATAATAGACCTATAACCGTGTATTGGGAAAAAGGATAGGTGTTGGGCGAACTCTCACCACCATCCAACACCGAACCAGGCTTCGCCTCGCGCCGAATCATCCCTAAGACCAACCAACTACCGGACCAACCAACAACTACCGGACCACCAACTACCGGACCAACCAACAACTACCGGACCAACAACTACCGGACCAACCAACACCGGACCACCAACTACCGGACCAACCAACAACTACCGGACCAACCAACTACCGGACCAACCAATTACTACCGGACCAGCCAACTACCGGACCAACTAACCCACCGAGCCAACTCCACACGGAACCAACATGGCTCCCAACTACTACCGGTCCAAGCCTCTTCCATCTCACCACCGGACCAGCACTCTCCTGACCATCTCCATCTTCCACTACCGAACCAACCTGAAGAAGGCATTCCGGATCAACTTTACCGGACTGGGTTGCAGCAGTCCAGGCCCATCAGCGGCTATATACATCCAAGACCCCTGCCCCCAACCTCACTCTATAAATAGAGGGGTAGGGGTACAACAATGGCGGACAAGTTTGAGAGCTCAAGCACGGAAGGAACTTTCAAACAACTTTCATATACTTGTATACAAAGCTTTGTACTTGTAATTTGAAAGAAAAGAGAGAATAACATATAAAGTGGACGTAGGCACGTTCTGGCCGAACCACTATAAATCTGCGTGTCTTTTACAGTTTAGCCTCTGTTGTTTACTTATTTGCATAACTCACCCAAATTACTAAGAACAACATAAAATCAACTAAATCATACGACTTTGAGGTGTTTGTCCATTTTTTGTGCAAACATTTTTGGTGCTTTCACTGAGAACTTGGAACTCGAAGCTTCAGCTTCCCTCATTCAACCTTCTTTCCCAATAGCACCCTTCATTTCCTAGGAAACATGACTTCCAGGCCGAGAAAAGACGCCAACAAGGGAAAGAACATCGCAACTAGCAGCATTCCAGATCCGGTAATCACAGATCAAGAGAATCATCCCATTCCAATAGCAGTACCGAACGAGGATCAGACAAACCCGACAGCCCCTGCCACAGAACAACCGGCAGCAATTACTAGGGCAGATCTAGACAGAGTTGTGGCTGAAGTAGCTAACCGCTTCGCATCCCAACAAGAGGCTTTGGTGAACCAACTCATGTCACGCTTGAGGGATGCCGAAGAATCCAACCGCAACACTGAATCATGGGGTGAGTCTCAATCTGGAGGATCTCGGAGACAATAAAGGTCTTCCCTCTTCGAAGAAGCTATCAACAGGAACAACAATGATAGGGGCCGCGCCCGGACTCAGCCCGAACTCCGACTCGAGGAAGCGCTTGGAACCGAACCCAACGGGGGAGGCACCAGGCGAGGGTCGGATGTAGCTGAGCCAGTCATGCCGCCTAATCAAAGAAACCCCGCTGAACGGAGCCGAGCTAGAACCCAGCCCGAAGTTGACCCCATGGAAATGCTCGAAACAGAACCCCACAGGGGAGGATCAAGGCAGGGGCCAACTGTAGCTGGTCCTAGCATGCATCCGAGCAGCCAAAGACAACCACTGGATAACGTCATAAGTGATAGACTATACCATCCCTACAGGTCATCTGGACGAGATCGATCCCGCAGGGAAGAACCAAGCTCATTTTTGTCCGCTCCAAATTCTGATGAAAGAATGGCACGATTATTCAGGGAATGCGTCCGACGGGAGCAAAGGGATCGAGGGATAGGCGCTAGGGTAACCAGCCCTTTCACCCGCGACATCGAAACCGCCATCACCCCTCGAGAATGGAAAATGCCGACGATGGAACCGTACAAGGGAACTTCCGACCCAGTTGTACACTTGCAGAGATACACACAGCATATGCTCATGAGCGGAGCAACGGAAGGAGTGTTGTGTAAATGCTTTCCGCTATTCCTAGCAGACCTAGCTACCTCCTGGTTCTGCCATCTACCCCAAGGATCTATCAGCTCATGGGAGATGTTGAAAGAAAAGTTCATTAGCCAGTTCCGCATTCATGTGGAACAACCCAATGATGCTTCTTCTCTATCTACTGTCAAACAGAAATCCGGAGAGACACTGCAATAATATCTAACCCGGTTCAACGCCGCAGCGGCCGCAGTCCAAGATGCCGATGAGAAACTCACCCTAATGGCCCTCTGTAGTGGTGTGCACCCAGATACCAAGTTTGCCAGAAGACTAACTAAAGAAAAACCAGCTACCTTGCCCGATTTCTTCCATGAAGCTGGGAAGTAGATGAGACTCGAAGAGGCTGCCACTGAAAGGCAGACAGGACCACAGGCTAAGGTGGCTCATGGAAACGCCCCAGCCGCAGCGAAGGACATTCGGAGAAACGACTCCAGAGACAATGCAGGGGGCAAGAAGGGAGAAAAGCGCTTGTACCGACCAGGACCGAGATTCGACGCTTACACTCCCTTGAATGAAACAGTCGAGAACATCTTTCTGGCCACCCAGGACGAACTTACATACAAGCGCCCCCCGTACAAGAAGGATTCAGATCGCGCAATCCAGTCCGGAAAGTTCTGTCGTTTCCACGAATCTTATGGACATGATACCAATGAATGTCCCCACCTTCGTGACCTAATCGAAGAACACATCAGAAGGAAGAGATTAGAACGCTATGTAAAGGGACAGGACAGGACCCCAGCTCCTACCAAGGAAAACCCAGGGCAACTCCACCCAGAGACAGGCGGAGGAAATCGCAACACTGGCGGTTCCAGCCAAGAGAAGATAGTGGTCCATACAATATCAAGAGGGCCACACATCGCCGACAAGAGCTGGGCAGAAATGGAAAGATATGGAAACTCACTCAGAAACGATGGAAACTGCGTCAATTCTGTTATGGAAGAACGTCACCCGAAGCGAAAGGAAAATAATGACATCACATTCAGTGGGCGCGACCTAGAAGGAAAGCAATACCCTCATATGGATCCTATGGTCATCTCTGCCTGGTTCGGCCCAGCTGAAGTTTTTCGGATCCTAGTAGACACTGGAAGCTCAGTGAATATTTTGTTCAAGCATGCTTTCGACAAAATGAAGCTGTCAATGAAGGACGTGTCTCCCTGCAACAAACCGCTACACGGTTTCACTGGAGAAGCAAAGATGCCCCTCGGACAATTGGATCTCTTTGTTGAATTAGGAAGTCATCCCCGCTCCGCCGTTCGAAAACAAACATTCGTGCTAATAGACAACTACTCGGCCTACAATGCCTTTTTAGGAAGACCAGCCTTGTCCGACTTCTAAATTGTCCTTGCCCCATGGTGCCTAAAGATGAAGTTCCCAACGAATAATGGAGTGGGAGAAGTAGAAGGGGATCAAGACGCCGCTCGGGACTGCTATGTAACCGAACTTCGCAATAATCGCAGGAGAGATAAAGGGAAGAATGCAGAGACTGCTCTCTGCAAGAAAAATTTGGAAGCATAGCAACTAAAGAAGGCCCCTCCTCTTCGATATACCAGTGATCCCTTCAACGAGTTAGACCCTAGGGATAAAGAGGAGGAGGCCACCGCCGAGCCTACAGAGGCTATGGAATTTGTGTCTGTAGACAAACGCGACCCAAGTAAACTACTGAGAATCGGATCTCAGTTAAGAGCAGAATTAAAGGACCAACTTATTGATTTCCTTCGCCAAAACATGGATGTATTTTCATGGACGCACGCTGATATGACTGGAATCTCCCCGGACATAGCATGCCACGCACTAAACATCGATCCTACCAAGGTACCGGTTAAGCAAAAGAAGAGAAGTATGGGGGCAGAACGATCAGCAGCCCTTGAGGAAGAAGTAAAGAACTTACTTGCCAATGACTTCATATGTGAAGCCATCTACCCAGAATGGATCGCCAACCCGGTACTGGTAAAGAAAGCTAATGGGAAGTGGCGAACATGCATCGATTTCTCTAACTTAAATGACGCTTGCCTGAAAGACTGCTTCCCACTCCCCCGAATCGACCAACTCGTGGACAGCACTGCCGGACACAAACTCTTATCCTTTATGGACGCATACTCAGGATATAACCAGATCCCTATGCACGCCCCCGATCAAGACCACACTAGCTTCATCACTGACCGAGGATTATATTGCTACAAAGTAATGCCTTTTGGACTTAAAAACGCCGGAGCTACTTATTAGCGCCTTGTCAACAAAATGTTTGCGGAACTAATAGGAAAAACTATGGAAGTTTATGTGGATGACATGCTGGTAAAATCGAGGAAAGCCGACGATCATATAAACCATTTGGACGAGATGTTTCAAGTACTTCGCCAATATGGAATGAAACTGAACCCTCTAAAGTGCTCCTTCGGAGTATCATCGGGAAAGTTCTTGGGATTCATCGTTCATGCCAGGGGAATTGAAGCAAACCCCGAACAAGTTCGAGCTTTGCAAGATATCAAGATACCATCCACTCGAAGAGAGATGCAAAGCCTAAACGGGAAAGTGGTCGCCCTAAGTAGGTTCATCTCTAAAGCAACCGACAAATGCGTTCCTTTCTTCGAAGCTTTAAAGAAGGACAAAGGAAAGTTCGAATGGACTGACGAATGCTCGACAGCCTTCCTTAACTTAATCGGACACCTCCAGAAACCACCGGTGCTCTCAACTCCTAATGAAGGCGAAGAAATATACCTATACCTTGCTGTGTCACCACATGCCCTAAGCGCCGCGTTGGTGAGAGAAGACAACCGCACGCAACGGCCCGTATACTTCGTAAGTAAGAGATTCACAGGGGAAGAAGTCAGATACCCTAAACTTGAAAAGCTGGCATACTGTTTGCTTATCACATCGCGGAAACTGCGACACTTTTTCCAGTCCCATTCCATCAGAGTTTTAACCGATCAACCGCTAAGGCAAGTGCTCCATCGCCCCGACACTTCTGGGCGATTACTTAAGTGGTGCATCGAACTAAGTCAATATGATATCACTTACCATCCCCGCACCGCTATCAAGGGGCAAGCCATAGCTGATTTCATTGCCGAATTCACTACTAGCGAAGGTAAGGACCAATCTAAAATAGCAGAAGATATCAAGTGGAATCTCTTCGTAGATGGAGCGTCGAACGAACAAGGCTCGGGGGCAGGTGTTGTGATAATCACCCCCAAGGGAAAGAAGCTGCACTACGCCCTAAGATTGGAATTCGCTGCCACCAACAATGACGCAGAATACGAAGCAGTGATAGCCGGATTAGAACTTGCACTGGAAATTGGAGTCAGTTCTTTATGTCTCCATAGTGATTCTCAACTTATGGTAAATCTAATACTGGGAGAATTCCAGACTCGAGGAGAACGACTCACAGGGTATCTAAGGAAGACCAGGCTACTGCTTAATCTATTAGATCACTATTTAATCAAACACATTCCTCGAGAAGAAAATCAAGAGGCCGACGAGCTGGCAAAGCAAGCTAGCATGGGAGATGATACCACTTCTAGAACGATAACTGTCTCAAGGCTACTAACCCCGAGTTTCGAGCAAGTAAATCTGATAGCTGCAACCGAAGAAGAAACATGGATGACCCCTATCCGAGAATACTTACAAAACGGCACCCTACCCGACGGGCGAAATGAAATTAAGAAAATTCTAAGGAAAGCTTCCCGCTACACAATACAAGAAGGCATCCTCTATCGGCGCGGCTTCTCTAACCCCTTATTGAGGTGCGTTGCTGGAAGAGAAGCCAAGGAAATTCTATCCAACATCCATCAAGGAAGTTGCGGAGATCACACTGGAGGGCAGACTCTGGCAAAGAAGATACTCCGATATGGATATTATTGGCCCACTTTAAACAAAGATGCCTTGGACTTCGTCAAGAAATACGACAGATGTCAGAAATTTGCCAAGATTCCTCGACTACCCACAAATGAGATTAACCAAATGACTAGCCCTTGGCCCTTTGCAGTATGGGGAATTGACTTGATTGGCGAACTGCCAACGGGCCGAGGCGGAGCCAAATATGCTATAGTGGCAGTTGACTATTTCACCAAATGGGCGGAGGCGGAACCTCTGAATAAAATATCTTCGGCAAAAGTTATCAACTTCTTGATCAGAAATATTCTGTGCAGGTACGGAGTCCCACTCAAGATCATATCAGACAACGGACTTCAATTTGACAGCGAAGAATTTGCCAACTGGTGCCAAGAGCATGGGATTCACAAAAGCTTCTCATCCGTGGCTTATCCCCAGGCGAACGGCCAAGTCGAAGCTGTCAACAAAATTCTCAAAACTCTAATCAAGAAGAAGCTTGAAAAGTCAAAAGGCGCTTGGGTGGACGAACTTCCTACAGCACTATGGGCCTACCGCACTTCTTTCAGAACATCAAAAGGGCATACTCCGTTCTCTTTGGCATACGGATCAGAGGCCATGCTCCCAGTTGAAACTATTGTACCTTCCCATCATAGGATCCATTACAACCCTGAAGAAAACGAAGAACTCCTCCACATGTCTTTGGATCTAATTGAGGAGAGAAGGAATGATGCAGCACTCAAGGCAGCAGCTCACAGACAAAAAGTGGCAGCACTATACAACTCCAAAGTCAAACATCGCAGCTTACAAAAAGGAGATCTTGTCCTTAAGCGAATCTTTCCGCGCCCAGGAGCGTTGGATCCAATCTGGGATGGACCATATGTAATTCATAAAGACCTCCACAACGGAGCTTATATTTTGTCAACAGTGGATGGAGAGGTGTTCCAGAGGGCATGGAACATCCGACACCTCCGTCGATACTTTTCTTAACTTGTACTGCCCATATGAAGTGAATTAACAAAGATAATCAGTGGACGTAGGCATTTTCGTGCCGAACCACTTTAAAAAACTTGGCTCTTGTTAACTTGTTCCTTTATATCTTGGCTACTTGTTAAGCTTTATCCTTTGCTGTTGAACAAAATCCTTTGCAGATGACATTTCAATTCAGATCTTCACAACACAACTCCACCTGGACAAAATCTAACAGGTACGCTACGATCCTATGCCCTCGCCAATGAGACACTTTGCTCCGGTATCCCTCTACCGCGAGTTAACTCATTGTTTGCCTCGGCCCTTAAAGCCGACTGTAATAAGCCAAGTATAAGCCACCGAGAAGGCCGATTATGCCATGGCAGCTCATTACAGCGATTCGGCTTGCCGACAACTGTGAACCGATCATAAGCCCCAACATAAGGTGTGGCCAGCCAGGGGCAGTTCACAGTTGACGATCGGCCCCCACGCTAGCCGGCCACAGTAAATCGAATAATACCCACGATTACGGGCCATAATGGCCCGGGTAGTTACTGTGCACGATCGGCTCCGATGTGTCTTAAGTGCGGCTGTGGTAAAAAAGAAAACTCCCCGCAGAGGCGTAAGATGGGTGACAAATGTCTCTAAGACCCACAGCTAGGGAAAGTGACTACAAAACCCGTTTGCCACAAACTTAAGCACATCGACGGCCTTCCGTGACTGGAAGTTTTACTTTTCCTGTATTTTCATTTCATTTAAATACTTTTCTCTTATCCTGTGTAACGGTCCCTAAAGTATAGGACACCGACTAGGAGACATTCGCTCATAAGGATCGGAGCCCGCAAACTGGATAACGAGACACTCAGCTGTGTCCACGACCAGATACCCAAGACGCTCAAAGCTACCCCCTGCAACTAAAACATGAAGGGCGGTACTCTCTTCTCTTGTACATGAACATGTAACTATAACTTATTCATACATCACACTAACATTGCAAAACATGAAATTATATTACAAGCCGAAGCTTAGTGTCAAACACAATCAAATCACAGGCATATGCATGGTTATATTTCTTATACAACACATCAAAAGCAATGACATCATTCAAAATATAACAGAATCAGCTCATGTTATAAAATTACGTAGAGTCGTTCAATGACATAATTACAATCCGAAAATACACTAATGTTTTTGACTAAGTATAGACAGGAAAGTCAAGAAAACCAAAAACTATACGGATCGGATCAAGTAGTCAACTGCATCAGTGCTCCGCCCTCATCTTAATAGCTCTCTGAATCTACTTGACGGCAGGATCGGAGCTCCCAGCATGTTGACCAGAAGTCCCACCTGTCCAATTCAGGAGAAGAATCCATCAGATAAACATCGAACGATCAAGTTACGAAAAGCTAAAAAGAGAAAACTAACCAACACCTGCTTCTTGGTCCTCGTCCCTCAACTGCACACCGGCTTCCTCCGCAGCGAGTAGTCGCATCCCCTCCTTCACCGCTACCTTCTCCTCCTTTGAGAACTGGGCGGTAACCATATCCATCCTAAATGCCGCTCCACCTTCCTTATCCGCATCGGCCTTGGCCTCCTCCAAAGCCCGAAGATATATCCTAGCCATGATCCGGGGATAGTCATCCATCCAGGATAAATTACCCTGCTTCTAGGTACGGAAGTACATATCCTGCAACATCTCATCCATCATCCCCTCATTCTCCTCAAACTCCCTAACCCGGGCCTCGGAGGACAGCAACTTAGCAACGGCAACGTCCCTCTCCGATCGATATCTCGAGCGGTCACCCTGGAGAGTCCTCCTCATTTCCTCCATCTCTTCCTTTAGCCTGGCCTGAGTAAGCTCTGCGGCCTCAAGCCTCCCAGATAACTCCTCTACCTGCTCGAGATCCGCCCTCCGAACCTCGTCCACCGTAGCAATGGCTATGTCAATCCGCTCCTTGCAGGCGGCCTCCATCTTTCGCAACTCAGCCTTGCTAGCCTCCTCCATGGTTTTCTTTAGTCGTCGGGAGGCCGCCTCGTGCTGGGATATCTGGATAGCCTGATCGGCAAGCTGATTGGCCTGGTCAGAAACCTGTAGCCGCAACCGGATGTTAGCACTTCTGATTTCCTCCCTAGCCCTGGCCAGTCGAGCGTGATGCTCTATTAGCCTCTTGGTTTCCTCAGCCACCCGATCGATGATTGCCTTGGCCTCATTCCCCATGGTCACAATCCGAGTAGTAAGCAAATCGAGGTCTAACGACTTAGCCTCATCAAGCACCCGTACCATGGGATTGCGGGGAAGAAGATGCTCACCCGTGACCTCATCAAAAGAGATATCCTGAAAACTCGGGTCCAGATCAAGATGGCCGGCAAATGGGTTGCGATCCAAACCAGGACGGTCTATCGGAGTGACGGTTGGATTTTCGGACAGATGGGGGGAAGGCATAAACTCAGTATCCTCTTCAGTAATATCATGGATGGGCTGGACTGGAGGCTGAGGGCCAAGTGAAGGTTCAAACGAAGATAGGCCCCTCTTCCTCCTTTGCATATCTTCTTCAATAACTCCAAGAAGAGGGCGATATCTAACTTCATCCCCAGGACGGCTGGTTGGCGGCTTTGGTTTGGCAGAAGCTTTGAGAAGCTTATACTGTTCGAGGCGGCGCCGGATATCTGATGACTTGGTCGCCTTACCTGCTCCTGAAATAAAAACCAAGTGTTACGAACATGCAATAATCCATAATTCAAGAAATATGTTAACTTAAAAAGAATGAGAAGGCACGTCTGTTATACAAACCCTGCGGAGGAGTAGAATACTGCAATAAGTCCTGAATCTCAGTCCAGGACGGAAGCGAACCATAAAATATTCCTAAGTCCCTATCATAAATGGAGTCTGCAGAAGTCAAAAGTTCACCTTGAATCGCTGGAATCGCCTTAGTTGAAGAACTCTCAGAAAATGGATCGGCGCCAGCCCCAGTCTTGTCAACCCCCTTTGCCTTCTCAACCAAAGCCGATCCTTCCTCCGACTCCCCAAAAGCTTGACGGAAAGCATCATCCGTCCACTCATGGATCTCTCCCGCTTGCCCGAAGGTTAAGGCACCAACGCCACTACCGCTCTGTCCATCTCCTCCTTCACCTTCACCTCTATCTTCCTCCACATCTTCCTCTCCCGGAGCAAGTGGGCAAGTACTAGGAGAGGGACCGTCAGACTTCTTTAGTTTCTTACCTCCGACAACGGGAGGCTTTGTAAAAGGTTCCCTCTTGCCACTCTTCACCGTGGCCCCTTTCTTGGCTTTGGCAGCCTTCTCCTCAGCCGTGTCTCTCTGCTTAACCACGGACTAGTGTGGCAGGATCAAGTTGTACTCCAGGAGAGTAGCATTCCTGATCAGGAAAGAGGCCGACCTGTCCCGTCCCGAAATGGCCTTTATTTCCGCAGCCATCTGGACCAGAGAATCACTCTCTACGACTGCAAAGCCACCTGTCGCTAGCAAGAAATAGAAGCATATCAGAAGGAGCACTGCAGTCGGAACAAAGAAACTGTAAATAAAGTTCAACTTACAACCAGAAGTGAAGAGGCGGAAGGAGACAGAATCGTCCCTGATAAAAAACCATTCTTTCTTAAACATACTAAGCTTCGAATATAGGTCCAGGACTGGTTTGAAAGGAACAGCCGCTTCCAAGCTAACGTACGGAGATCCCTTCTTGTAACCCCTCAAGTTATATAGATACCGGATCTCCTGGTTGGAAGGGGGGCGCCCGTACCTTCTTTGGAAAATAATGTATAAGCACACCAAGATGGCGTAGGAATTGGGCTGAAGCTGGAAAGGAGCCACCTTCAGATAAGTAGTGAAGCTGACTATCCAGGTATTAATGGGAGGAATGGACCCACACATGCAGTGGTACCTACTATACGCAAAGTATCCTTCAGGGGGATTGTACGGCGTCACCCCGTCCCCCGGCAACCGCATAAGCGCTCTATCTATCCCGAAGGAACAAGATATAACATCAAGTTGCTCCTCCCTTAGGGAGCTAGGAAAGCAATCGGGAGGGGAGACCAGAAGTTCCTGGGGACCATACCCATCCACTAACGACCTCGGGGCAGGTCCATGTTGCGCCGGTCTTGGCTAGGCTGGG
This sequence comes from Allium cepa, assembly GCA_030765085.1. Lineage (NCBI taxonomy): Eukaryota > Viridiplantae > Streptophyta > Magnoliopsida > Asparagales > Amaryllidaceae > Allium > Allium cepa. The sequence goes on from CM060941.1 coordinate 837,800,282, forward strand.
GGCACGGAGGAGGAATCTCCTTCGCCCTTAGACTTCCGTTTATCTGATCGGGTTTCCACTTTGTGAGACATTTTATCTGCATACACAAAAGCGAAAGACGTGTTGTTAGTACAAGGAGTACAGAGATATAAGCAAACAAGTGTATAAAGCGAGCCAGCATATATAAATCTAGAGTTTCACTAATAGTTCAAGTGTAAAAGTCCATTCGGCAAGGGACTCATTCAACACTCAGAATTCCCAATCTCATTCGGTAATACAGCCTAGAGCTCATTCGGCAGTACACATTCGGCATTAAACGTCTCTTAACACATCCGGTATTAGGTTCATTCGGTAATCGGCATCACCAAGGTCATTCGGCGTTCACACTCCCAATAACATTCGGTAGTTTAAAAACACAGGAATCATCCGGCAATTACCTGGTCCATCTGTCAAAAGGTTTTGGCAATATAAGTTGATTCGGCAGAAATCTGGCTCGGTTCTCTCAATTCAGTAAGGAGTAATGAAGGGGTGTAGCCCCTACTTATAGGCAGATATAGGATACCCAACCAAATGGTTCGGCACACAGGGACCGAATGGAAACAGCTAAAACAAAGTGCGACACATACAGGCATGTGCCCCACTTTGGGGGGAAAATGTTGGGCGAACCCTCACCACCATCCAACACCGAACCAGGCTTCGCCTCGCGCCGAATCATCCCTAAGACCAACCAACTACCGGACCAACCAACAACTACCGGACCACCAACTTACGGACCAACCAACAACTACCGGACCAACCAACTACCGGACCACCAACTACCGGACCAACCAACAACTACCGGACCAACAACTACCGGACCAACCAACTACTACCGGACCAGCCAACTACCGGACCAACCAACCCACCGAGCCAACTCCACACCGAACCAACATGGCTCCCAACTACTACCGGTCCAAGCCTCTTCCATTTCACCACCGGACCAGCACTCTCCTGACCATCTCCATCTTCCACTACCGAACCAACCTGAAGAAGGCATTCCGGATCAACTTTACCGGACCGGGTTGCAGCAGTCCAGGCCCGTCAGCGGCTATATACATCCAAGACCCCTGCCCCCAACCTCACTCTATAAATAGAGGGGTAGGGGTACAACAATGGCGGACAAGTTTGAGAGCTCAACCACGGAAGGAACTTTCAAACAACTTTCATATACTTGTATACAAAGCTTTGTACTTGTAATTTGAAAGAAAAGAGAGAATAACATATAAAGTGGACGTAGGCACGTTCTGGCCGAACCACTATAAATCTGCGTGTCTTTTACAGTTTAGCCCCTGTTGTTTACTTATTCGCATAAGTCACCCAAATTACTAAGAACAACATAAAATCAACTAAATCATACGACTTTGAGGTGTTTGTCCATTTTTTGTGCAAACAATAGGAGAACCAGTTAGGTTAACCCACTAGTGAATATAAATTGAATAAACTCCTGAATGATTAAAGTTGAATCCAGGAGGTTAGGAAGACCAAAATATAGGATTCTAAAATATAAAGGACAGATATTGGCAGAGGCCAATAGGTATCCAGTAAGCCCATGAAAACTATGTGATATTGGCAGGGGCTAATAGTTTAGTAGTTAGCCCATGAAAACTATATATGAAAGAGGATGTCAGATAGACAGATTCATAGTTAGCCCATGAAAACTATGTATAAAAGATAATGTCAGATATATAGGTTCATAGTTAGCCCATGAAATGTTTTGATTTGAATGTGGAAATATGTTTTTGAATTGTTAAATGTTTCCATATTCTTGTGATCTGTGTATCATTGTATCTAGCACCGTCGTATTTGATTACCGAAGATTAATAACTATGGATGATTGCAACATTCATATCCGTTATTTTGGGCCTCCAAGTAGGGGGATGTTACAAGTTGGTATCATAGAATAGGTTTACGATAAGACATAAAATAAACCAAACGTTTTCATACATAATCCTAATTAATTAAAGAATAAGATTGGGGTTTGGGTTAGCATTTTAGTAACGTACTTGTATTTGCTATATATATATATATATAAGTATGTGTTCCCTTCTATCTTAGACCGTTCTTTTGTATCTTACTAAGGATTGTATGTAGATTTACGAGAAAGAAGATATGGAAATAAGAAATGGAAGAGGAAATCTAAGTAGAGGAAGCACAACAACCATTGGTAATGCTTGACCTAATACCAGGAGGAACCAAGGTCGACAGGCTAATGCTAATCCGAGTGCAGAGGCCAATGTAGCTGCTGTAACCCCATCGGTAGATATGGGGATAATGTTTCAGTTCTTCGTCAACTTGATGCAAGCTGGAGCAGGTGCAGGGGTAGCTAGAGGTAATACTGTGAATATTGGAGGATTCAATCTTGTTCCCCCAGTTGGAAATAACCATGCCATGCTAAGCAGGGATTGTACCGGCTTGGGAGGAAAGCCTTTTCATGGAACAGGGGATGCTATTGAAGTTGAGAACTGGATTTTGAACTGTGAAAGGATATTTACATATTTAGGTTTGGATGATGGAGAGAAGAGAAGGCTAGCCTCTAGACAGTTGCAAGGGTTAGCGCTTCACTAGTGGAACAGTGTGACAATCGGAGTTCCAAAGGAAGAGTTGGCATGGATTGATTTTAAAAGAAGGTTTGAGTAGAGGTTCTTGTCCGAGGTTACCAAGTTGGCATTGATGAGGAAGTTCATGGATCTTGTACAAGGAGAGATGTTAGTGATCGAGTATGCTGCTAAGTTTGATGAACTATCTCGGTATGGTTATGCTTTGATTGACACTAATGTCCGAAGGAATGAAAGATTTATTAGAGGTTTGAGGCCAGGGTTTGGGAGAATGGCTATGACTCATATTAGGGAGCCTAGTCATGTAGTGGTGGAGATGGCCATTCGCCATGAGGAGATGCTTGCTGTGTCTGTTAGGGAGAAACTATTTGAGTCCCAAGGCCTTTAAGGAAAGAAAAGGAAATTCTTCAAGAGGAAAGGATCCTAGAAAAGGGATGATGCCGAGAAAGCGAAGGCTGATTTAGTGTGTTATAAGTGTGATAAGAAGGGCCATTATGCTAACGAGTGCAGATCTGGTAAAGGAAAGAAGCCTGCAGAGAAAAAGAATGTGAAATGTTACAACTGTGACCAAGTTGGGATTATAAAAGCCAGTGTCCGAAGCCAATCCAGAAGGACAGAGGGTAGGTGTTTACTATTGGACCACCGTCTTCTTCTAGGCCTACTGCCCAGAGAAAGGGAAAACTGTGATGGAAGGTACACTTTTGTTTCAGAGTATACCAATTAGAGTACTTCTTGATACTGGTGCTTCACACTCATTTATATCACAGTATTTGGTTGATAGGTTATGTATGGAACCCACATAACTTGTTACCTCCTTAAGGGTTGCAAATCCAGTAGGAGGGCATGCAACTCATGGGATGGGATGTGACCAGTCAGAACTTGATTTGTTAGGCAATAAGTTTGCATGCAGTTTGTATGTTTTTGATTTTGTAGATTTCGGGATCATTTTGGGTGTGGATTGGCTGGGCAAGTATGAGGCTACGATATTTACCAAGATTGGAAAATATCGTTGAGGCACCCAGATAGTCATAACCGAATCATTTTCTTAGTGGAGAATTCCAGTAAGAGTGTATGGGCTTTATTAAGTTCCCTGGTGGTGGGAGATGACCTTAGTTAGGTTCATGTATCAAGAGAATTTGTAGATGTATTTAAGTTGGTCACTAGATTACCACTGAATCGAGCTGCAGAGTTTCGGATAAACATTGTACCGAGAGGTGAACCTGTCAGTAGACCACCTAGCAAAATGTCACCGGCGAAGATGAAGGAATTGTAGGTGTAGTTAGTGGATCTTGAGGGAAGGAATTTTATTAGACCAAGCAGCTCGCCTTGGGGAGTGGCCACGGTTTATCTAAACAAACCAGATGGGTCTTTAAGGATGTGTTTCGTCTATCGTAAGCTAAATGAGAGGACAATCAAGAATAAGTATCCTTTGCTGAGGATCAATGACTTATTTGATCAGTTGAGTGGAGGCAGAGTGTTTTCCCAATTGGACTTGGCAATAGGTTTCCATCAGCTAAGAGTGGCAGAGGACAGTATCCCATTGACGACGTTTCAAAACAGATATGGATCATATGAATGGTTGGTGTTGCCATTTGGATTGACAAATGCACCTGCTTTCTTCGTTGATTTGATGAACCGGGTTTTCGAAGAGCACTTGGATAGGCTCGTATTAGTATTCATAGATGATATTTTAATATAATCAAAAGATGAAAGAGAGCATGAGATTCGTCTTAGAGTGGTCTTGGAGATGCTGAGGCAGAATCAGCTAAAAGCGAAAATTTTCAAGTGTCATTTTTGGAAGAAAGAGGTTAAATTTCTTGGTCTTATGGTTTCAGAGAAGCGATTGTCAGTCGATCCAGATAAGATCGAAGCTGTGAACAATTGGAAGAGTCTAGGAACAATGACCGAGATCAGAAGTTTTCTTGGACTTGCTGGCTATTATCGGAGATTCATCATGGATTTTTCATAGATAGCAGTGCCTTTGACTAAGCTTACCAGGAAGAAGTGAAGCTTGTTTGGTCCGACAAATGTGAGGGAGCATTCCTTAAGTTTAAGCATTTTTTGACCAATGCTCCCCTATTAGTAGTTCCAGATGGTAACCAAGGATTGGTGGTATACACAGATGCATGTGAGACTGGATTGGGAGCAGTTATTGCTTATGCATCTAGGCAGCTTAGACCGCACAAAGTAAGATGTCCTACTCATGACTTGGAGTTAGCAGCTGTAATTTTTGCCTTAAAGATTTAGAGGCATTATCTCTTAGGGGAGAGATTTGATTTATATACCGATCATAAGTCATTAAACTATTTATTCTCTCAGAAGGAATTGAATGTGCGATAACAGAGGTGGTTGGAGTTTTTGGCGGATTATGATTTCGGTATAGAATATACCCTAAGGAAAGTCAATAAAGTATCAGATGCTCTCAGGCGAAGACATCAGAATGTGGTGTTGGCTATGTTGGTGCAATGGAAAGATCTGGAAGCTTTGACCAGTTGTGGTGTGCAATTAAGATCGACTGCTAGCTCTAGTCGGAGTACTGCCATGTTGTCATGTTTAGAGGTTCGACCAGTAATGATCGAGAGGATTGCTTCTAAAAAAAGGAGGATCCATTATTAGCCGAGCGGATCAGAAGGCTTGAGGTTGGAACCGAGGTCGATGATTTGAAAGAATTTTTTCTTGACCAGAGAGGATGGTTGAGAAAGAAGGGATGGTAATGTGTTCCAAGTGTGGAGAACTTGAGAACAGAAGTTCTCGAAGAATGTCATCGATCCAAGTTTACGATTCATCCTGGAGGGACCAAGATGTATCAAGATATGAAGAGGAGCTTCTATTAGGAAGGTATGAAGACAGATGTTGGCTTGTGGGTTAGGCAGTACGTAAACTGTCAGCAAGTGAAAGCCCAACACAAGAAGCCGAGTAGGTTACTTCAGCATCTAGATGTTCCAGTTTGAAAATGAGATTCGATATCCATAGATTTTATAAATGGGTTGCCAAGGTCAAGGAGAAGAAATGAAAGTATATGGGTTATTGTTGACAGGTTGACCAAGATTGCCCATTTCATTCCGGTAAAGTCGACCAGAATGACACCTATTTTAGCAAAGTTGTTCATGAATAGTTAGACTTCATGGGATTCCAAGTAGCATAGTCAGCGACAAGGATGCATTATTTACTAGCGAATTTTGGAGGAGTCAATAAGAGGCATTAGGTACCAAGCTCAAGATGAGTATAGCTTATCACCCACAGACAGATGGGCAAACAGAGAGAGTTAACAAGGTGCTTGAGGACTTGCTAAGAGCTTGTATATTGGACTTTGGTGGATCTTGGGAGGACCACCTACATTTGATTGAGTTTTCCTATAATAATAGCTACTAGACTAGTATAGGAATGATGCCTTTTGAAGCTTTGTATGGAAGGTCATGCAAATCACTGGCATGTTGGTTAGGGACTAGAGACAGGTTGGTCTTAGGTCGATATTTGGTTAGAGAGGCATCGAAAAAGATTGAATTAATTCGAGGATGGATGAAGGAAGCTCAATCCAGTCAGAAAAGTTATGTAGATAAAAGGCGTAAAGACCTAGTGTACTCAATAGGAGATAGGGTTTTCATTAAAGTATCACCAATGAAGGGTGTGGTACGGTTTGGAAAGTTGGGAAAGTTGGCCCCGAGATATGTTTGATCATTCCAGATTTTAGAAAGGATTGGAAAACTTGCTTACAGAGTAGAGTTGCCGAGCGGTATGGCAGATGTCCATAATGTATTACATATGTCTCATCTTCGCAAGTATGTGCATCATCCAAAGGCTACTAGTCCTCAAGCAGAGTTGAGGACTTGGTAGTAGAGCCTGCTTTGACTTTTTTAGACAACCGGTTTGGGTCGTAGCGTGAAATGAGAAAAGATTGAGGACCAAGATAGTCAAGTTGGTGAAAGTTCAGTGGAGCGACAACGAGAAGGACTGTACTTAGGAGACAGAGGACATGATTCGAGATATGTATCCTGATCAACTTTAAGGGTATGCTCTATATTTGTTTTATATAGACTTTTTAGCTGGTAGGACATATTAGCTTTTATTTGTATGGTTGTCATGCTTGTTTACAGTCCTTACTGAATTTCGAGGATGAAATTCTCTAAGGAGGGAGCCTATAACACCCCTAATTTTTCTGTTTAACATTATTCAGGATATTTAATTAGATAAATTAAATAGAATAATGTGATTGATTAGGAAGATGAGATTAATAAATCCAATGGCCGTGTCTTAATGAATGAACTAAAATAAGACACAACTAAATTAAGGAGGAATTTCCTAAGGGGTAAACTAGAAAATTGGGCTACATTCCTTAGTATAAATCCACCCTCCACCTTCATCAACTTTTACTTTCTCATTCATCACTTCTCGCCTATATTTCGACCAGCCATTAAAAGCTCAAGGAATAACAGAAAATTAAAGATAAAAGCTAAGGAATTAAAGCTAGGAAATTATCTCATTCTCCAACAAGGTGAATAATAGTGTAAATCATCTCATTTTTTCTTGTTTTGTTTGGCTATAGATAGTTATCGAATTTATTTTGCTAGGTTGATCATGTTTGGATCTGATAATCATTTTTTTGATAGAATAATGATTTATGGTGATTTGTTGGGGTTTTTATGGAATTAAAATGATGGGTTTTAGAGTAAAAACCTTATAAACTACCTCCATACGGCTTGATTTTTGGATTTGTTGTGTAAAACCTAATTTTGGAAATGTATTTTTAATTTCATAATTTTCGGAGTTAATGGGAATATTTTAGGCATTTATTTTGGATTTTAATTATTAAAAATAATAAAATATCGAATTCTGCCCCAAAATTTTATATGTTGAAAAAATGCTTTTTCAGATTTTTGATGAATTTTTAAGATTTTTCACAAGTGATTTCGATTTATTATGAATTGTCTAAGCTTAAAAGGCTTAATAATTACATTAAAATATTAATGTGATTAATTATTTTCAAAATAGTTTTTGAAATAATAATTCTTATCTGTAGTAGATTTTCTACAAAGAAATGTCTTTAACCAATAGAAATTTGATAAAGAATCGCTAAAGCATGTTTTTAATCAATATGAATTTGACAAAGCATAAGTGTGACGGTTTTCGAGTTATTTATGACGTCGCCATTGGACCTTCCACCTTAAATCCTTTCGCCTAAGAAACCTTTCGTCATAGAACCTTCCACAACATTTCTGCAGCTTTCTGCAACGTTTTTGATGAACCTTTCGTCATAGAACCTTCCGCTTGAGAAACCTTTCGTCATAAAACCTTCAGCAGCATTTCTATCACTTTCTGCAGCATTTTTGATGAACCTTTCGTCATAGAACCTTCCGTCCGAGAAACCATTCGTCATAGAACCTTCCGCAGCATTTGTGCAGCTTTCGGCAACGTTTTAGATGATCCTTTTGTCATAGAACCTTCTGCCTGAGAAACCTTTCGTCATAGAACCTTCCGCAGCATTTCTGTAGCTTTCTACAACGTTTATGATAAACCTTCGAAGGAGATACTTTCTGCAGCATTTTTGCTTGGCTTTCTTTTTCTTCGGAGGAGATACTTTTGAAGGGGTTGTAAAATTGTTTATTTTGACCATGTTTTATATTTTAGAAAGGTAGAATTTAAAATAGTATAAGGCAGGAGCCTAATGTTTTTAAGAGCTTTCGAATGAGGTTACCCTATGAAATCGAAAGCTAGATTTCGAAGGTATTGAAAGGTTTTATGATCAAAACTCTATTTTTAAAGGAAAAACCATGGCTATATTAAAGGAGTTTTTATAATGGTTTAAGAAGAATCTATCTTTGATAAATTAAACCTACATGAGAGGTATTGTTTGTTAAATTGCTTCTTCTAATATGAACATATTCACTTTATAATTGACGCATAACTGTGTATTAGGAAAAAGGGTAGGAGAACCAGTTAGGTTAATCCAGTAGTGAATATAAATTGACTAAACTCATGAATGTTTAAAGTTGAATCCAGGAGGTCAGGAAGACCAGAATAAAGGATGCTAAAATATAAAGGACAGATATTGGTAGAGGCCAATAGGTTTCCAGTAAGCCTATGAAAACTGTATGATATTGGTAGGGGCCAATAGGTTAATAGTTAGCCCATGAAAACTATGTATGAAAGAGGATGTCAGATAGACAGGTTCATAGTTAGCCCATAAAAAATATGTGTAAAAGATAATGTCAGATAGACAGGTTCATAGTTAGCCAATGAGAACTATGTGTGAATGAAAATGTTAGATAGACAGGTTCATAGCAAGCCCATGAAAATGTAACTGGACAGGGAATCCTTAATGGTTTAACCGGTTATTAGTTTGCCCATGAAAACTATTAGGTTAATAGAAATCCTAGAAACTATAATTAAGATAGATGGTCAGAATTAATGGGAATGGGAAATCAAGATTTGATTTGCTGGTTTTGCGTATCAACATAATGTTTTGAAATACTTTGTTTTTAACCATTGTGGATGCAGGAACACTGTATATGGTTTTATAAAGGTTTTAGGATACTATTGTGGGGAAAACCCGCTCCGCTGAGCGGCATGGTCTCACTCGATATCTATTTGGTTTGAGATGATTGACTATTATTCATACCAGGCTTTATGTCTAACTCGAAGTTTTTGTTCTCCCCTTAAACTCTCGGGTACTCAATCGACGTTGAGTAGTTTGAGATTTAAAGTTTTTAGGTTTTTCTTAGACGAATAAAGCTTCCGGAGGCATGTAGGAGGCAGATAGTTATTTAGGGTTTTCTTTTCCGCTGTGCATTTGGATGTAAAGGCAGATTTATTAGCCTTAGTATATACTCTGATCAACCAAGGGGGTATCTTCATATGTCGCTTTTGGTGTATATATAATAATTATATTTTGCTGAATGTGGTTAACATTTTGGGTTTATGTAATGAACATGAAATGTTTTGATTTGAATGTGGAAATATGTTTTTGAATTGTTAATTTTTTTCATATTCTTGTGATATGTGTATCATTGTATCTAGCACTGCCGTATTTGGTCACCGAAGATTAGTAACTATGGATGATTGCAACATCCGTAGTCGTTAGTTTTGTGCCTCCAAGTAGGGGGATGTTACAGAAGCTCTGCTTTGATTATCGTTAAATCATGGTATGATGTTCGTTGAATGACTATATTTGGGTCGAGTGGAAGCATTGGTAGTGAAACACTATTCAAGAGAAGATTCATCTCCTTGGTTATATGTGGTTAATCTCATGATCAACTGAACTCAATTCAACGTCAAGGTCACTAGCATAGCATTTCAATTAATTATTATTATTTTTGTTAAACCAAGGACTTTGTATTTTGGCTATAGAGTTGAATATGGATGATATTGGAGTTTTGAACATTACCAAAATCTATAAGTCCAAAGTGATATAGTTTTGACGAATAGAATTAGTATAAATAATTGTCATTAATGGGTAACGCTTATAATAAATAAACTTGGATTTTATAAAAGATGTGTAAGAGATAAATTCAGCTAAGATGTCACATCACTAGCTAAGATAATGTATGAACGTTAATATTTGAATTGTTTAATAGTTGATTGGATTTACACCTGTGTGTCACACAACTGAAATGACGAAAATTTCAAATGAATCACGTGATTTAATTGGTTTTTAATAGCTAAAAATTAATTAATATTTTATGAAATATTTATTATTACATTTTGTTTAATTTATTTGAATATCTTTTTGTACTTACTAAAGTACATATATAAAAGTTATTAATGTGTGTACCGATATAAGATATCGGTCGAATGTTTAAATTAAATTTAAATATAATAAATACTAAAAAGGAACTTTAAACAAATTAAATTAATTAATATTTTTAGAATATTATTCGCTTCAAAATTTCTTCTCTGACTTGTTTGATTTCCATTAGTATTTATAAGTGCGAATATATCAGTTATAAGCGCGCTTACCAATATACGATATTGGTAGTAATTTAAATTGGATTTAAATGCGAATAATGCTAATTGGTTTTTGGAATATTTTGGAGCCTAAATAGCCCATGTAATAGCTGGATGTACTTTGAGAAAGAGAGGGGTCTTTTGTTTCGAATGAGAAGAAAATATTATTAAAAGAAGAGAAATCAGCATAAATTTAATGCTACCTTTATTTCCTCCTTAAATAAAATTTTCTCTCAATCATTTGCCTCTTTGATTCTCGTCTTATCCATGGAGAAATAATTTCAAAATTTCCCTAGTGGATAGTCTACAAAAATTTCAAAACAAAACAAAAGAGAAAAAGGTGGCTGTCTCTAGATTATTGCAGATTTGGAGATTGATTTGCAGAATATAGGAATTCTTCTTCATTCAAGGTGTATTCTCTAGGCTTCATCCTAAGGTAATTCTATATATTTACATATTATTTAATTTTTTTACATCCTCTTGATTCTCTATCTCTCCTTTCTGTTTATATATATATATATATATATATATATATATATATATATATATGGATTTTGATTTGGATCTCTCGAACCCCCTCTTAAATAAATTGTACATTCTTACCATGAAAAATAGCCCTTGCTATGTTCACTGCTGCTTTGTTATAAACAACAACAATAATTTTTGTCTTTGTTTTGTATGTTCATTTATCTAATTTGTTTAACCTAGATCTAGATCCTTTTAATTTCATTTCTATGTTCTACATGTTGATTCATCCATGTATAACCTAGATCAAGACTTTCTTATCACGAATCTGTATATGCCTATGTCGTCTAATTTTATCACCATTAATGAAAAACCAAAACTAAATTGAATTTTGGAATACTCTTTTCAATAAGCTAGTTTTCATATTAGAAGATTTAGATTTGAATGTTTACACATAAATCACAATGTGAATAGTACTTCGAAATAATCATATTAATTAATATTTGTTGTCAACATAATATGATAACTTGATTGTGTTATGTTTTAAATCATTGTAAAAAAAGCTTTGCTAATTGAAACAAAAAGGAAAACATTAATTTAATGATGATTATTCCTTGTTTTACAACTGTATCCAGTATGGTACTAAATCTTTGTTTAAAAGGAAACATTCTATGTCACAAACAACTTGTATATTGTTTTATTTTATTTCAAAATTTTGTTTTATTTGTATTTATTCATGAATTTATGTATTTATATAACATCATTTATGTGTGTGTATTTGTATTTAACTCAATGTTTTCAAAAGGAGTTTTGTATAAAAGATACAATAGTAAGCTTTTAAACTACTTTAATTAGACTTTATATTCTTTAATTTATTGCATGTAATATAAACAAAGTATATTTCAATTTGAACTGCTATGCAAAATATTTATTGTGTATCTGTATATACATGCTATACATGTTAACATGTGTATATGTGTGTGTATTAAAAAATATTAATGTTTTAGATGAAAAAGGCAATATAGAGGGGAAATGTGTCCGTTACAGTGCAAATCCCAACACTTAAGCAATGTTCACATCAACTATGTACAATTTCATATGTTGCATTTACACTGTATACATTAGTGCATTTGATATGCTCATCATAATATACAGTTAATTAAAATTAAAATAAATTAATTTTTAAATAATTATAATAATATGAAGACAATTTTAAAAGAAAATTTTAGAAAAGTTCTAAATGAATTTAGAATACATGCCCACAAAGATTGTCACGATCCGAATTTCAGCATTCGAAAATCGACATCCGTACTTCACTTGTACTCGAATGCCGCAGATTCAACCATTGAAATCCGATTCGTGCCGGAGCTTATAACACATTAAGTATAACAACACAGCGGAAGAAAAGAGTACATCATATAATTCCAATGAATACAATATACAATGATATACAACAACGATCTCAAATACATAACAGAGATCAAATACAATACTACAACGGAATAAATAACTTGAACTTGAACCATCAAGTGAGAACTCCAATATCTGTAACTCCATCTCAAATGCTCCAAAGCTCCAAACAAAAGATAGCTTGGAGCAAAAGCTCAAACCACCAATCAAGTTGTACAAAGCAAGGCCAGTCATCCAAAGACTGAAGAAGATTACCAAAGACTCCAAAAGACTATCGAATCTACATCTACAAGCTGGTTATCTGAAAAACCCAACTCTAGACTGCCCGTGTGGAAAATTGTGGGTACCCAGAGTTTAGGAAGGGAACAATAAACTCTGGGTCAGTCATGGGACCGGTGTGAGCAACAAAAACAGTTATTATCTTTTAAAACAAACAACAGAAGGAGTAGAAGAAATTCGCTATGCTTTTTGGAAAATGAAACTACCATAAGGCCTCCGGCCACACACACAATGCAAGCGCACACTTGGAGTAGATTTCTCCTTATGACAGTAAAAAATGCTTGATATGCGAAAACCATTTGATATTATTATTAGTGCATAGTGGAATACATTTTGAAAGTATAATATTAATCTTAACCAGCATAGGTACCATTATATTATGCCAGTTATAGCTACCACCTGAGGTGGCAGGTTATACAATTGCAATCGTAAAGGGCTCGTATTGTTTGATTGGATTTCCAACAAATGGTCAGGCTAAGGAACTTCCTATTATCACATGGGAACGTCTCTGGAGGGACGCCCCGAGAACCTACCCGGATCTCTGCCAACACAAGGCCGGTTTACTCCCTTCCCGGAAGTAACACCTAAGATATGCCACCCCCGGTCGTTTGCGAACTTTATCCAAGGTACCTCAATCACAAAGCAACATCACACAGTAATAAAATTTACAATGTCCACATGAGTTAAGTATCTGGGCTCCATACCATGATACCACCCTTTTCCAGAAGGAATGGACATACCCTAGGGGTACGACACCTGCAACCTTGCTGCATCTTTCCTATTTCGACCGTTTCCGAGGAGTGAGGTCGTGATGCAGTCTCATCCACAAAGCTACGCTTTTTCACAAAGCCGTGCTTCGATCAACCAATGATCAGCAGCACTTCGTATGCCACATTACCAAATTAGGAATTTATTACTAGTAACCATCAACTACATAACCTCTGAGCTCGTACATCTCAGAGAAAGGTGTTAAACTAAGAGAATAAATCTCCGCCACCAAATAGAAATGTATTTGATAGAAATTGGTTTTACATCTCAAAGTGTAATGTCAGACACACATCCATACAAGTCTGTTCCGGGTTCGAACAGAACCGAAGGCACTTCCAAAGAAGCCCTTGCAGTCCGAGTATTCACAATCTCGATCGGACTCCCCATCACATATGGAGACCTCTATACCGTAGCGACTCAGTGCAGAGTCATTCGTCATGTTATCATATCGTTCTCGTAAATACCCAGTCTTCACCATCGGTCTTCAAATGCTATCCACAACGTCGTATATTATTTGGAATGGGTTATATGACACAAGTTCCTCTCCCGGCTAAACCGAATAATGAGCGCAATATTTAAAAACATATGAATATTGGAATTTCAATTAAGTCACAACTTTAAAACCCAAAACTTTCTTTTCAAATGGTTTAAACAAATTACCATTTTCAAATCTTTAAACAAAAATATTTACTTCACAAAGTTCACCCATTTTCCACAAAGATTCATTTACAAAGTTCAAAACAATTTCCACTTCAAATTGGATTAACTCATCCAATCTTAAAATCAAAGATTTAATTCATAGCTTTCAAAATTGTTTCCAAAGTTTCATTTAACTTGGAAAAACATTTTCACTTCAACTTGAAATCCTTTTAACACAAATTAGAAATTCATTCCTTATATCGAAGCTTTTATTATTTGAAAACAAATAGCTTTCATTTCGGAAAAATCCAATTGCATTTATACAAGTTAAAACCCTTAGGTTAAATTCAAAATTCCAAACAACATCTTTAAAAAAATAGTTTAAACCCATATAAACACATTTATAACCTGTATAACCTTTTTAAATCATAATTTCCAAACATAGAATTCAATTTCAATTTTTGAATTCAAATTTAAATCAAATTATTTAAATTCCAAAACTCTGTCGATTTATTCAAAATAACTTTTTATCTTCGAAACTCCTTTTCAAAACTTTTCATATTGAACCCAATTCCAAATCATTTAAATTCAAAATTCAACTTTAAAAATTATTTCAAAAATCTTTGACTTGACCGATTTCCTCGTGCAATCCATATTTGTGTGTAAGGTGTAGTCCAGGGTACAATAATGCAATAACATCAATTATTACAGATTCAAGCACATCAATTATCGATAAGCGGTATAATCCAATAACGCTTAATTCCATTCACAGATTCATAGATAAACAATGTAAATTTATCACAGAAAAATAAATTACATCATCACAGATCAAAACAATTCACAGCACAAAGCATAACATATCAAGGACATCAAACAATTCAATAATCAGTAGAATTCAAAACATCCATAAGTAAGATTGCTAAATTAATTTAATTAATCTCTAATTAAATTACTTAGATTACCTTAATCCTGCTTACTTAACATTAATTGATTATAAATTAATTCAATAATTATCTCTAAATATCTGCCTTAACAAATCTTCCTTGATTAATCATTCTTTAATAAATTTAAGTAATTATCCCTTAATTATTTGTTCAATTAATTATTCTTTAATTAATCACATTCATTAATCTTTGATTAATCACATTCAGTAATTAATTACCCTTAATTATTTACATTACTTAAATAAATTTTATCAGTTACTTCTTAAATTAATTACACTAAGTAATTAATTCTTAATCACTTCCACAAAGTAATTATCATTCTAATTAATTACACAAAGTAATTAAACCCAAAACTACTTTTATTAATTATAATTATCCTTTAATTAATTATATCCAGCAATTACCCACTAATTACTTCACTAAGTAATTATTCTTCATAAATTACACTAAGTAATTATACTTAACCCGTTATCCAATGATTATTTAAATTAATTAAACTTAATTAATTAACTTAAACTAATCACATTGCTTTAATTAATTACACTAAATAATTAATCCCTTTAATTATTTTCACTAAGTAATTATACTTAAATAATTTCACAGATGATTATCTTTAATTAATTAATATAATTAATTATTAAAATTAATCACATTAATTAATTATTTAATAATTTCTAGTTAATGTTCTTCATTAACTATTATTAATTCTTAAATTACTTTCCTCAAGTAATTTAAACTTAGATTAATCATTATTAATTACAAATTAGTTAATCTTTAATAACAAATTAATTAATTTCTAATTATTAATTAAGTGATTAACTGATACTTAATTAATTTTAATCACTTGATTAATTAATTCCTTAATCATTAATTAAAAACCTTAACTTATCTAATTAATGATCTTAATTTCACATGAATTAGCCTTAATTAATTGACTTAAACCTTAATTTATTTATTTAAACTCCTAATTACTTAATTAATTAATACAAATCATTAATTAATAAATTAATTAATTATCCATTTTAATTACCTTAATAATTAAATGAATCACAAATCATTAAGCCTAAATTTAACTTTAAGATAAAAACATTTCTTACTTATGACTAAATTGTCATTAAAAAAAACCATTTGAAAACATTTTACTTTTGAATTTACTTTTAAATTTCATTTCAAATTTAAAATTCAAATCAAATACAAATTAAATTTTATTAAAATTTAAAAACAATTTAAAAACCTTCTTAATCAAATATTAAAGAAACACTTATTTTATAAAGAAAATTTAAAGAGTTTCAAAACCAAATTCATTTCAAATTCAAGTCATTTTTAAAATATACTTTAAACATTTTAAAGTTGTTAAAACATTTAAAATTTTCTTAAAACTTATTTGTTTCAAGCTAGGATACAAAGTAAAACTTGAATCTATACTTTAACTGATTTAGAACTTTGGTTAAATCTTGTTTTAAACATTAAAATCCATTTTAAAATTTTAAAACCAGATATTTTTTTTAAAGAAACCTGTAACCCAAACACACACACGAGTCACTCGAGACTTTATTCGAGTTATCCCACCAAATACACGAGTCCATCTTTGGGACAACCCAAAATCTCTAACATATCAATGCTGCCGTGCACATGCACCAGCGATGTCGCCACTTCTGATCATCCACGCCGATCCCCACATGTCGACGATCAAGCCCAAACCATATTACGACCATCGGAACTTCCAAAACAACTCAACATCGAAATCGAGCATATAGGGCTAAATCTGGAACCAATCGAAGACCTGTAATCTCCTCACGCTTGCTTCTCCAGCCACCAGAACGTTAGAAACTCCAGCCACCACTTCACCGACATCCAAGCTTCAATTTTCCAGAGTTCCGATGAACTCAATGCACCAGAGGAGTCGTGCCGATCAAAAACCCCAACCTAGTCAAAACTAGGTTTACCAACAAAAATCAATTGCCGCCATCGCCATAGTGTTTGGATCACCCATCTGATAATTTTCCCTCAATATCCTATCACTCCACCATCATCAATGATGATCGCGACTTCCCGAAGCAACCAGATCACTAGAATCAACCCAAAACACTAAATACCGATCAACTCGAACTGCACCCTTATCTTTCTACTAAAAATTGTGATTTCATTCTTAAAAATCATGATTTAGGATAAGTTTCCATACCGTATGTCTAAAACAATGAATCAAGATGATTAAATTTACTCCTATATTAAACTTGCTCTGTTATTTTTTTGTTTACAGAGACATTTCAACTTATTTTGTCTTAAATACATTTTTAAACTACAATTCATGATGAATCAAACAAATTTTGTTTAAGTCCTAAATCCAAACTAGATCTAGATCAAGAGATAATGATTTTTTTTAATCAAACTAGGGCTTGAAAACAAAAATAGGGATGTCTCATGAACAAGCATGCACACACATCCATCATCCAAATATACACAGTAAATTCATGTATATATCACATACTACACTTCTGGGATTCACATGCAACTATACTTCATACTTAAGTTTTAAAAATGTGATGTTACTCACCTGGCATGCAGGGAACAAAGGCTATCTTAGATTTTGAAAACTTGAATTGTTTTTAAAACTGGAAACTTGCATTGCCATTTCTTCTTAGACTTGAATGCTGAAGAAAACTTGCTATTGAAACTGTAATGCTTATTACAGAGACTTGTAGTGATGACAACCATTTGAACATAGATGGATCTTCTTTGATTTGAGCTTGCTTTTTAAAGCAGCATTGAAGAAATGCAGGCTTGTGGCTTGCAGGCCTGTTAATTTTGATTTCAGAGGTGATGTTATAGGCTTTGGTTCATCTCAGATTTTGAATTTGAAACTTGAAAATGTTGCAGGCTCTTGAATTGATTCCAGATCGAAGAAATGCAGGCTAATGATTTGAAAATAAACTTGAAGGCTTTGGTTTGAGAGGATTTGAAGTTTATTTACAAGCTTTTTAATTTTTCTGGTTTAAAGAAGTGAACTACATATTTCTTTTGAGTATTTGGATTTGAACATGATTTTCTGGTTTGAAGTGGATTGATTTTCTAGTTTTGAAGTTGATTTCAGATTTTGAATTTTTTTTGCTGGTTAGACATTACAAATTTTGTTTTCTTTAAGAAGTTTGAGTTTCTCTTAGCTTTTGATTTTTAGAAAGATAGAAAAAGAGATGAAGGTGAGAAAATATGTGTTTTATATAAGTTAAGTTTTATGATTTAATTAAAATAAAAGAAAAATCAAGAATTATATGACACTTGTAAAAAAACTCTTAACATTTGTCATTTGAGTTGATTATTAGTTTACACTTGTTATAAGGTGTTTTAATTTCATCACACTTGTCCTTTAAGTAATTAGTATTTATTTTTAAATGTTAAGAAAAATCTTTTCACTTAATTTATTTATTCATATGTAAATGAATATATGAATTTCTTTCTTAAAGAAAATGTAACAAAAATAATTATACACAAATAAAAGCTCATCCAAATGTAATAAAACTAATTATCTTTTGAAATTTAGAATTAAATTAAAATTTGAAAGTCCAATTTAAAGTCAACTTAAATATACATATAAAATCAACCCACATATGTATATTATAGAATTTAACTTTTAAAAAATTATTTTGCAAATCATTTGTATTTATTTCAAAATATAACTTTAAAATAATATGTATATTAAAATTAGAAAACAAATTCTCATTAATTTTAAAATATAGTTTTAAATCCAATTTATTTTTCAACACATTTATATTTGAATTTCAAATTAAAATTTCAATTTATTCTCAATATTTATTTTGAATCTCAAATCCAAATTCTATTTTTAAAAATCAATTAATATGCATATAAAATAAATAAACAAATATCTTGTTTTATTTGGAAAAAAATCAAATAAATTCACAATTTAATCCAATATATTATTTACTAATTAAATTCAAATTTTTCCCCAAAATTTTAAATAAATTACCAATCCAAATTTAACTCGAAACCAGGGTCGTTACAAAGATCCATAGGAATTGTTTTTAAATTTACCCATTTTTTCGCTGTGGGTTGGCTCGTTTCCTTCAATGGTATCAAGGCCCAAAAGCCTATGCAATCGAAATTAGTCATGTTAGGGATAACTAATTAAGCTTGCCCACTTAGTACGATGTCTAGAAAGGTAATGCAGATGATTGATATTGTGTAATCAAGTACCATGTCCTACCTGGTTACCTCCCTGACCTGAAAAATGAAGTGAACTCGAAGGTTGCCCCTAATAGAAAAGGCCCAATTTGAATTGGGCCTCGAGATAAGTTTCAAAATTATTTTAAATTTTAAATTAAATTTAAGATAAAATCATGTTTATTATAAAAGTTATATTTCAACATAATTGCAACGATCCGTAATTTTCGATAATTAAAAATAGTTAATATAATAAGATTGTGTAAGTTAATGTTGGAAGAAAATAAAATTTGTGATGTAGGAATGGGAAAACTAACTAGAATGAAGTTTAATAATGTAAATTTATGTAATAGATGACTATTTGAATGAAATCTCAAGTAAGTGCAATAATTGTAAGTTATAATTATTATAGATTTAAAATAAGGAAATAAATTTAAATGTTATATTAATTGGTGAAATAATATGTAATAAACTACAACTGGATGAAATTTGTATTGTGTTAGCAGTTATAACATTTGTGTGTAGATAACAAACTTATAAATGTGATTAAGTTAAGAAAAGGTAACAACTGTTATTTGTTACCAATTTATGTAATATGTTGAATTAAGTTGGAAATCAATTGCAATTGAATGTAATTAAATATTACGTTAATAGGAGTCAAGGCGATAACTATAAAAACGTGAAGGTAATAAAATGTACAGAAATGTCAATTATATTCTTAAGGCAATAATTCATTTAATAAAAAGAGTGAAACTAAGATAAACGAATTTATTGGGAATTTGAACTAATATTAATGTGAAAATCGACAAAAATTTAATATAATTGGAATATTGCAATGGATATAGTAAAAGATGATAATTGTAGAATATTAATGCAATAATGTGTAAAGTAATGTTGACTATGTGGATAGAATAATGATTGATTGAATAAAAAGATTGAAATCAAATTTAATCAACTTATCGGAATTAAATTATAATTAACTAGATTTAATTGCAGTTGAAATTGGATCATATAATTAGTGCAATATTTAATAATGAATTGATATATAAATTTGTTTTAAATTATTGTGAATGTCTAAGTAATCAAAAATGATAAAATTTGTTCTTTATAGATTTTGAACTGAAAGCGGATGTAATTAATTTAATAATAATTAATTTATTTAACGTGAAAATAGCCGTTTTGGTCGCTGTCTCGAATTTCGATGAAATTAATTTCATCGGATCCGTAATGGTGAATTATTGTAGGATTTAAAGTTGCATAGCGAACGGACTGGTCATTTGATTGTACGGACTTGAAACGCGTAGAAATCAAGTTAATTGAAATCAATTTGAAATAGGCTGATTTTAAAGCAACTTCTCCATATGATGGAATTAGGACTTGAAACCTGTTCCATTGAGTTTAAAATTATTAAAAAAAATCTATTTTGATATATGGGATGACCCACTTTCGTTTCGAAGACAGAACGGGCTTTTTGGGTCGCTATTTGTCGTTCGTACAAATTCGATTGTGTTTATTTTCTTTTCGGGCCTTGTTCATATAAATTGTTCTGTTCTAACCCTAGCAATATTTCATTTTTTATTCCTATACGTACATCAACTTCTGTTAGCTCCCTTCTTCATGGCAGAAACAAATTCCAATTCCAAATGCTACAATTCAATCTCCAAACCAATTTGAAAATCAAACTCCTTTGAACCATATCGAATTATATACTGATTAGAAGCTCTCGACGAACACAACCTAGATCTGTAATTCCATTTTGCTATCGAAGCACCGTTTGTCCAGAAATTAAGGATGAATCTCAGCCGTCCATTCTAGGTTTTGGATGATCCAACGGTGGATCTTCATCCAATCGACGATCGTAAGGCACCGCGTTGTTGGGGATGTCAATTAGAGTTCATTCATGTCAGAGGTGCATAGATTCGCCATATATGGGCCAAAATGGCCTGCATTTGGAGTCTCGGTCGGAGGTGGATGGCGGTGCTGGGAGTGGCCGCGGCGTGGGCGTGGGTAGTGGAGGTGACGGAGGTCTGGGCAGTGTTGTCAGATCTGGGTTCAGTGATCGTTTGGCCGCGGCGTTCGTGGTGCAAGGTGGTGGCTATTGGGTTTGCGCGTGCAAATGTCGAGCGGAGGCCTAGAGATCTCAGTGCGCACGTAACTTCGTTTTATTTTGTTTTGTTTTTTATGTTAAATCATGGACCAATTTTATATTTTAATATTATATCTTCTAACTTAAATATCTTTTGCATAGGAACTCGGATTTATGCGCGGTTTTCTCCGTTGTGATCGTATCGAAATTTTAGACATTATAAAACTGGTTTGGACAAATTCTGAGATGGTTTAAATTTGGGACTTATTTTGGATTTTTAATCGATTTAAAATCAGAGATGAGTGCTTTAACCCACTCACAACTACTAGATTATCTTATGTTAGTTAAATGTGTATTTATGGTGTATTTGGAATTGATTAGTTGATGTTTGGAATATTTAAATTGTCATTCTAGTTAAATTTGAATTTTATTGCATTTAATCATCATTTAATTTAATATTGAATTTAATTGTCAATTTAATACCTGTTAATGATAATCAGTTATCTATTTATGTTTATTGTTGATTTTGATGATGATTGTGATGGATGTTTGATTGTTGATATTGGATGACTGGATGTTATATTTATATTGTTATAATACTGCAAGTTTCCTATGGGTTGAATGATACATACCCGAATGATCATATAGAATAGGGGAAAATCGTTATGGGTTGAAATGATAAACCCAAGCGATTTTCATTGAAATAAATTTAGGATTGCGGGTTGAAATGATCTATACCCATAAATTTAAAATTTTTGCGGATTGAAATGATAAATATCGGTATCATTTGACCATAGGGTAGAGAATTATATACGGACACCGGAATGGTTAAATTTAATGATTTTAAATCTTTAAAACTTTGAATCCAGTTAAATGATATTTGAAATAGAATTTAACAGATATAAATTGAATTGTTTTAAGTAATTATTTAAAGGATTTAAATTGAAATTTTAAAAATGAATTTGAAGTATAAACGACATTCATCGAAATTGAGTTATTAAAATGTTGGAAACTGTAACTTTGAAATTTATTATCTCAATATAAATTATAAATGTTCTTTTAAATTCTAATTTTAAGATTTTCAACTATTAAAATAAGTTAATCTATTTTAAACCAACTTAATAAATTTAAACTATTTAACTTATTTTAATCTAATTTAACCTATTTTAAACTAATTAACCTATTTAATTTATCTTAATCTATGTTGATCTATTTTAATATATTTAATCTATTTTACATCATTTAAACTCTATTAAACTATATTAAAATATTTTTATTTATTTAAATTTTTTTATTTATTTTTAACTATTTAGTCTATATTAATTCTATTTAATCTATTTTAAATTCATTTAACATATTTTAAACCAAATAAATCCATAATAAACTTATTTAATCTATTTTAAACCATCTAAACTATTTTAAATGTATTTAAAGTATTTTAATCTATTTTAAATCTATTTAACCTAATTTATGTTTATTTAAAATTATGTTAAACAAATTAAATTATTTATAATTATCTAAATTATCTTCTAAATTTCAGATGGTGTAAAGTGGAAATGTTTATAATTAAAGCCTGATTTGAAAGCGAATAAGGTTTAATAATGCTATAACATGAGTTAGGATTTGAAATGATATTTGCTGGTGAAATGACGTATTTGAGTAAATATGATGATTTTGAAATGAGAATTTAACCCAATTGTGAATATAATTTCGAAAGTGATATGGTTTGAATTGAATATGATATTGGGATATCGATTATGAAACGGTTTTGGAATTTAAAAGAATCATCCAGTGTGAATAAGCGTTTGGTTGTTAAAGAGACCAGAATCAGATATTGTCATACTCTTTGCCAATACCGAAAACCACTTTAACAACTACGTACGTGATGGAGATTCCAGAAATGAAGTAGGACGATTTGGCGAATGATTCTATATGAGGCATTTACGTGACCCAGACTCCCGTGATTAAGCTTAGATGTGACTAAAACAGGGCTATACCGAGCCAAGTGAAGCCATTCCTCTTATCGGGCACATTTCTTCGATACCATATTATGACTTTGTGATTGATTTGGTGGCCACCCCTCGATTTGATTATGGGAGTGTGTTCCGAGGTGGGCAGTAGTAGCTGCTATGAATTACCACCAGTCTGAGAGTGCAAATGGTAGAATCCTACCCTAGCATTGCCTCGAGTGCCATTTTCACATGCCCTATATCGCCTTCTATGAGTTTTTTTGTGTTGTACCTATAGAGTGCTCCCTGATAGCCCACCAGTTTACGGTGGAGTCTACAGTATTTGCATAGACTACGTCATTATATAAAATGTGTTAAGTTGGATATGGGTAACGCCCAAACACTATTTTAATACTTTATTTTACTATAGACACTATTATAATAGCGTATTGTACTATGCATGTAAATAGTTTAACGGATCCGTAAGAGATGGAAATCCCGAACATCTCTTAAGTTATTGCACACACGTTGACACTGGATAGAAGATATCAAACCCCGTAAACATCTCCGACGCCGTTACACTCATATTTATTTACTGTTGATTTAACTTACATAAGATCTTTTAGTTCCGACTCGAGTGTTTTGTCTTTTCAATTCGCTCGGGTCTGTCTAAGCTTTTCAGTGCATCGAAGACCGCTTTCTAAAGGACGAAGACGAAGATTTGTACTATTACTTATTATTATATTCATACCACTGCAATGTTATTCCACTGCATTTATTTACTTATACCTATTGTATGTAAGTTTGATCTATATTGTAAAAGTGTAATCAAATGTTATTTGTAAAACAACTTCATGAACTGTTTATTTGATTATTATATTTTGTCATTCCGCTGTGAGATTCCGTGTTTGTTTTATTTCTTTCTCTGTTTTTCTTGTTTACCCTATAACAGTTTGCCCCTTTAAATGGTTTGAGTTGGCATGTGTGTAGGTCATTACATTTGGTATCAGAGCTTTGGCTTAGCGATAACCTTAGCTTTGTGGGGTCCTACTCTTTAGAAATAGGGTACTGATACCCTAGAATGAGTCGTTGAGTGTATATATATGAGAGAGCGTATTTGTTAGTGTTATAAAATATTTTGTATTGTGCTAATTTATTCTGTTTTGTATTTACAAATTCCGGTCGATACATTGGACGCTATAGCATTGTTAGGGATTTCTAAACACTTAATAGGTCAGACCGACACAATATTATTTTGAAATATAGACAAATGAAATAATTTTGCCTATTATATATTTTGTATATAAAATAATAAATTTAATAAATGATATAGTTGGATGTAATATGTTGTTTGTTAGGTAGAGAAATTTATAAATATTGATTGAAATTAGGATTTACAAATAAAGTAAATATAAATTGGAAGTTCAGAACTGAAGTTTCAGGATTTTGAAAATTTCTTTCGAAAGATTTTGGAATATAATATTAGTAGTATCTAGAAGAATTTTCTAATATAAATATTTCAAGTTGTTTTAAAGAAATGTTTTAAAAGAATTTTTTTTAAGGAAATAAGTTCTGAACTCCTCTTTCTATCGCTGGCAAATAATTTTGGTGATGAGTGCATGCATCATTGATGTTCATTTTCGAGTTTCAAAGTGGAAAGACCATTGTAGTAGTTTTATTGCCCTTTTTTTAATAAATAAATCTTGATTTTAAATCCCTAAATATGATTTCATCTATAAAGGATATATAAATATAAATATATATATGTATATATGTATATATCTATATGTCTATATATATATATTTATTATTTTCTAAATGACTGAATTGAATTTAGTATTTAGTTCTTAAACTTTTTGATAATTAATAGCTTTCAATTATTGAAATGAATGAAATCTTGACTACATTAATAATTGGGAACTTCTGAAATGAGGAAAATAAGAAATTGGAAGCTAAATAATTAATGAAATATATATGAGATGGAAAATTGTGATATATAAATCAAAGGATAGGAAAATTAAGAAAGGTAACTATTGAACATTTTGTTAGCTTAAATAAATAAGAGAGACTTGTGCAACATTCAATTTCATTCTAAAAGATATAATATATAACTTACCAAATATTGAAAGTTGAAATGTTTAATAAGAATATGTAATAGAATATTATACAAGTAAACTTAGAAAAAGAAAGCGTTCAATGAAATTTCTTTTGTAAATAAGAATTCTAATATTATAAATGGTTATAAGCTTAAGTTAATAATTTAAAATGATACTAATTGAATGAAATAGTAAAAGTGAACACATATTAATTAAATGACTATAACTTTAGAAAACGTTGGAATGATAAAAAAATGGACTTAATATTCAATTGATGTTATAAAAGGAAGGAGTAAATGTAAATTAAAGGTTGAAATACTTAAGTATGAAATGTTTTATTATTGGAAATCAAATATATCATTAAATAATAAATATGAATTAACCTGCAATGAAAAGTATGAAATACTTAAATAATGAATTCATTGATTATTTTAAACAATTGAATGGAAATAACTTATTTAAGCAATGAACGTAAAGTAATGAAAAGAGAAAAATGGCGTTGTATAAATGAATGGAAATGAATTTTGTAAGTGGTAAATGTAATTAATTGAATAAGCTTTGTATGTATGAATGAAAATAGACAAACAATAAATAATATGGAAAGAAATTTGTAAGAATAAACTTAATGACATTTGAAATTTATTGTTTGTGTTGGCTTATGGGATGCTTGGGAAGTGATACTTTAAATTGTTTAGAATATATAAATAATATATTAAGTTATATATGACTGTTGAGTGTATGGTATACTTAGTAGTTTATTTGTCATTTTATAAGATTAAAAGTTCTTATACCCGAACAAACCCTTTGTTTTGATTGCTATGGATGGATGGTTGATTGCTTTGATTGCACGTGATGATTGTACGTTTTGTTGCAAGTGACTGTTGTTATGTTATGATGTTTTATTTGTTATTAGTTGAAAAAACTTAAATATTTCTCTTTTATATAATGGCTAACTCTTTTGGATTATATAAGTGAAATACAGGTTTATAAAAGCAATAACTATTGCTTTTGGTTTCGTAAATTAAGTGTTGTATGCCCGACAAATAGGTACGTTCTCGGATTGCGGTTTATAGCGATACTTTATTGTTTTCCCATAGTTTAGGATTTATTATTTTAGAAAATGTGGTATATATTGTTATTATTATTTCTTCCAGACTTCTCCGTACAAAGGAGACCCTGTCGAAATTTTCTGTAAATTTTGGACCAAGAAATTTTTTGTGAAATGTTTTTCAAACTTGTATTAACTCTAATATAAAAGGATTTAATTGTTTTAAATAGATATTTTATTTAAATTATTTAATTTTGTAAATTAATTGTTTATAAATTTAATATTTTGAATAAGATACATTAATTACTTAATTGCTGCTTTCCCTTTTCGAGGACAAAAAGTTCTAAGTGGGGGAGAGTGTAACGACCTGTAATTTTCAATAATTAAATATGGTTAATTTAATAAAATTTTGTAATTTAATGTTGGAAGAAAATAAAATTTATGATCTAAGAATGGGAAAACTAATTAGAATGAAGTTTAATAGTGTAAATTTATGTAATAGATGACTATTTGAATGAAATCCCAAGTAAGTGTAATAATTGTAAGTTATAATTGATTATAAATTTAAAATAAGGAAATAAATCTAAATGTTATATTAATTGATGAAACTGAAATGGGATAAAATTTGTGTTGTGTTAGTAGTTATAACATTTGTATGTAGATAACAAAATTATAAATGTGATTAAGTTAAGAAAAGGTAACAATTCTTATTTGGTTACCAATTTATGTAATATGTTGAATTAAGTTAGAAATCAGTTGCAATTGAATGTAATTAAATATTAAGTTAATAGGAGTTAAGACGATAACTATAAAAATGTGAAGACAATAAAATGAATAGAAATGTCAATTATATTCTTAAGGCAATAATTCATTTAATAAAAAGAGTGAAACTAAGATAAATGAATTTATTTGAATATTAAATTATAACTAATGTGAAAATCGAAAAAAAATCAATATAATTGGAATATTGCAACGAATATAGTAAAAGACGATAATTGTAGAATATTAATGCAATAAGATGTAAACCAATGTTGACCGTGTCCATAGAATAATGATTGATTGAATAAAAAGATCGAAATCAAATTTAATCAACTTATCAAAATTAAATTATAATTAATTGGATTTAATTACAGTTGAAATTGAACACCGTAATTAGTGTAATATTTAACGCTGAATTGATATGTAAATTTATATTAAATTATTGTAAATGTCTAAGTAATCAAAAACGATTAATTTAATAATAATTTATTTATTTAACGTGAAAATAGCCATTTTGGCCACTGTCTCGGATTTGGACGAAATCAGTTTGATAGAATCCGTAACGGTGAATTACTGTACGATTTGTTACGTAGCAATCAGACTGGTCGTTTGATCGTACGGACTTGAAACGCATAGAAATCAATTTGAAATAAACTGATTTTAAACCAACTTCTCCATACGATGGAATTAGAACATGAAGCTTATTCTGTTATGTTTAAAAACATTGAAAACATCTATTTTGATATATGGGATGACCCACTTTCCTTTCGAAGGCAGAGCGGGCATTTTGGGTCTCTATTCGTCATTCGTACAAATTCAATTGTGTATAATTTCTTATCGGGCCTTGTTAATATAATTGTTCTATTCTAACCCTAGCAGTCTTTCCATTTCTTATTTCTATATGTACGTCAACTTCTATCTGCTCCCTTCTTCAATGGCAGAAACAAATTCCAATTCCAAACGCTATAATTCAATCATAAAACCAATTTCAAAATCAAACTTCTGCGAACCATATCAAATTATATACGATTCGAAGCTCTCGATGAGAGCAACGTAGATCTACAATTCATTTTTGCAATCTAAGCACCATTTGTCCAGAAATCGAGGGTGAATCTCAGTCGTCCATTTAAGGGTTTGGATGATCCAACGATGGGTCTTCATCTAATCGACGATCGGAGGGCACCGCGTTGTAGGGGACGTCAATTAGAGTTCATCCATGCGGTTGGTTCATGTTAGAGGCGCATAGATTCACCGGATCTGGGCCAAATTTTCTTGCATTGTAGTCTCGGTTGGAGGTGGATGTCGGCACTGAGAGTGGCCGCGGCCTGGGCGTGGGTAGAGGAGGTGACGGAGGTCTTGGTGGCATTGTCAGATCTGGGTTTAGTGATCGTTTGGCAGCGGCGTTCGTGGGGCAAGGTGGCGGCTATTGAGTTTGTGCGTGCAAATGTTGAGCAGAGACTTGGAAATCTTAGTGCGCAAGTAACTTCGTTTTAATTTTATTTTGTTTTTTATATTAAATTATGGACCAATTTTATATTTTATTATTATATCTTCTAACTTGAATATCTTTTGCATACGAACTCGGATTCACGCACGATTTTCACCATTGTGATTGTACTGAAATTTCAAACATTTTGAAACTAATTTGGATAAATTCCGAGACTGTTCAAATTTGGGCCTTATTTTGGATTTCTAATCGATTTAAAATCAAAGGTGAGTATTTTAACCCCCTCACAACTACTATATTATCTTATGTTAGTTAAATTGAATTTATGGTGTGTATGGAATTGATTAGTTAATGTTTGGTATATTTAAATTGTCATTCTAGTTAAATTTGGCTTTAATTGAATTTGATCATCGTTTAATTTAATATTGAATTTATTTGTCAATTTAATACCTGTTAATGATAATCAGTTATTTATTTATGTTTATTGGTTGATTTGGATGATGATTGGGATGAATATTTGATTGTTGATATTGGATGGCTAGATGTTATATTTATATTGTTATAACACTGCAAGTTTCCTATGGGTTGAAATGATACATACCCAAAAGGTCATATAGAATAGGGGAAAATCGTTATGGGTTGAAATGATAAACCCAAGAGATTTTCATTGAAATAAATTTGGTATTGCGGGTTGAAATGATATATACCCATAAATTTAAAATATTTGCGGTTGAAATGATAAATATCCGTATCACTTGACCATAGGGTAGAGATTTATATATGGACACCGGATTGGTTAAATTTAATGATTTTACATCTTTAAAACTTTGAACCTAGTTAAACAACATTTGAAATAGAATTTGACTGATATAATTTGAATTGTTTTAATTAATTATTTAAAGGATTTAAATTGAAATTTTAAAGTTGAATTTGAAGTATAAACGACATTCATCGAAATTGAGTTATTGAAATGTTGGAAATTGTAACTTTGAAATTTATTATCTCAATATAAATTGTAAATGTTCTTTTAAATTCTAATTTTAAGATTTTCAACTAGTAAAATAAGTTAATCTATTTTAAACCAACTTAATCAATTTATACTATTTAATTTATTTTAATCTAATTTAACATATTTTAAACTAATTAACCTATTTAATCTATCTTAATCTATTTTAATATATTTTAATATATTTTAAATCATTTAAACTCTATTAAACTATATTAAACTATTTTAATTTGTTTTAAACAATTTTAATTTATTTTAAACTATTTTGATTCATTTTTAACTATTTTTTAATTCTACTTAATCAATTTTAAATTCATTTAATCTATTTTGAACCAAATAAATCCATAATAAACCTATTTAATCTATTTTAAACCATCTAAACTATTTTAAATCTATTTTAATCTATTTTAAACCTATTTAACCTAATTTATATCCATTTAAAACTATGTTAAACAAATTATATGATTTATAATTATCTAAATTATTTTCTAAATTTCAAATGGTGTAAAGTGGAAATGTTTATAATTAAAGCCTTGATTTTAAAGCGAATAAGGTTTAATAATGTTATAACATGAGTTGGGATTTGAAATGATATTGGCTGGTGAAATGACATGTTTGAGTAAATATGGTTTGAATTGTGAATATAATTTCAAAAGCGATATGGTTTGAATTGAATATGATATTGGGATATCAATTATGAAATGGTTTTGGAAATTTAAAGGAACCATCCGTTATGAAATAAGTATTTGGTTGTTAAAGAGATTGGGATCTGGATATTGTCATACTCTCTGCTAATACCGAAAACCGCTTTAACAACTATATATGTGGTGGAGATTCTAGAAATGAAATAGGATGGTTTGGCAAACGATTCTGTATAAGGCATTTACGTGACCCTTACTCCCCTAACCTAGCTTAGATGTGATTAAAACAGGAGCTATACCGGGCCAAGTGAAGTCATTCCTCTTGTCGGGCGCATTTCTCTGATACCATATTATGACTTTATGATTGATTTGGTGGCCACCCCTCAATTTGATTATGAGAGTGTGTTCCAAGGTGGGCGGTAGTTGCTGCTACACATTACCACCAGTCCGGGAGTGCATTGGCACTGCCTCGAGTGTCGTGTTCACATGCCCTATCGCGTCTTCTATGAGTTTGTTTTGTGTCGTACCTATGGAGTGCTCCCTGATAGCCCACCAGTTTATGGTGGAGTTTATAGTATCTTCATAGACTACGACACCATATAAAATGTGTTAATGGGGATATGGGTAACGCCTTAATGCTATTTTAATACTTTACTTTACTGTAGACACTATTATAATAGCATATTGTACTATGTATGTAAATAGTTTAACGGATCCTTAAGAGATGGAAATCTCGAACATCTCTCAAGTTATTGCACTCACGTTGACACTGGATAGAAGATGTCAACCCCCGTAAACATCTCTGACGCCGTTACACTCACATTTATTTAATGTTGATTTAACTTACATAAGATCTTTTAGTTTCGACTCTAGTGTTTTGTCTTTTCAATTCGCTCGGGTCAGTCTGAGTTTTTCAGTGCATCGAAGACCACTTTCTAAAGGATGAAGACGAAGATTTGTACTGTTACTAATTATTATATTCATACCACTGTATTATGTTTATTTCGCTGCATTTATTTACTTATTCCTATTGTATGTAACTCTGATCTATATTGTAAAAGTGTAACCAAATGTTATTTGTAAAATAGTTTCATGAACTGTTTATTTGATTATTATATTTTGTCATTTCGCTGTGAGATTCTGCGTTTGTTTTCTTTCTTTATCTCCTTTTCTTATTTACCCATAATAATTTACCCCTTTGAATGGTTTGAGTTGGCGTGTATGTCGATTCAAACCGTCCAAAAAGCCAGGTTGTTACAATAATATTTCAAAATGTTTGAAAAGATAACGATATTTTCAAAATGCTTGAAAATGTTTAAATACAAATTTCAAATTTTAAAATTTATTAATAAGATTCATAAAATGAATCTAAATAGGTTATCAATTAATACTTATATACATGTATTATATATATTGATATATGTTATGTTATTTTAAAGTGTTTAAGATGACATAAGTATACATGTATGTGTATAAAATAAAATTTTGACATTAATATAATTTTATTAAAATTGTTTAATTAAATAAATAATTAAAGGTTAATTAATTGAATAAGTTTATTAAAGGTTGATTAATTAAATTAAAATACACACATATAAGATTTACGTGTTATATTATAAGGGTTATATTAGATTTGTCTAATATAAAAGTTGTATTGGAATAGTAATATAAAGTTAATTAAAGAGTTCATGTGATGACCCCGAATATTGGACAATAGCAATTTGATAATCTTCATTTAAAATTATTTAAATTAACAATATTGATTTAAAGTTTGATTATATTGTTTAATAATTCTCTTTCATAAATATTTAATATGACAAAATGTATCTTTATAAAACAAATAATAAAAATTAATTTGATAATTTTCTTTTATAATTTATTTTAATTGTCAAGTTTATTCTTTTAAAGGCTAATAAATATTTAATCTGGCAATATTTATTTAGATCTTTCCTAACAATTTAAAATTGGTAAGATTTATCTTTTAAAACTAATAAAAGTATATTCTATATTATAATGTATATATTGTTATATATATTGTGAATAGGGAATCTTTTGATTAATAAAACGATATGATTCCAAATTCTAATATATATATATATGTATGTATATATTATGATTTGAAGTTTGTTTTAAAATTCAATATAATTAAGTAAATGTTTAATTATCTAAAAAATACAATGGTTTTAGTTTGAATAGATTTAATAAAATTTTATTTTACTTAAACTAAATGATTTATAAATATATGAGTAGAAATTTAAAATATTCTTTCTTTCTAATTAACTTATGAACCAAGTACGATTTGCATATGTATAAACAAATAAAAAAACATACATGTATAAGACTTAGTTGCATATCTTTATAGTTTATACTCTAATACATACATACATACATACATATATATGTATGTATATATATATATATATTAACATTGAAATATAAAAATTTATTTAATAATGTTTTTTTAAACATTTGTAAAACTATAATAAAGAATTTAAAACACTTGTAGGCATGAGAAGGCATTGTGGTAACATTTGTAAACTAAGAAGTTTTCGTTTTACATTTGTCTAATTTATGAACAAATGGCAATACATTTTTTTAGCATATATACTAAAATGCTTTTGAAAAAAAAATCTGGTTTCTTCAGACCAAATGTTTCCCATTCTTCTTCTTTCATTTCTAAAAGAATAAAACTTGAGCAAGGATTCTACTCAACTTATATTCAACTCAACTATCAACTTCATCAGTTTTACAAAGCTTCAGCAATGCAAGCTGTAGTTTAAATTTCAACTTAACGATGCAAGATTTCAAATTCAAATAAAAAGTTTTAGATCAGCAGTTGCATTCAAAATCAATTCAACAAACAACAAGCAAAATCCAAAACAGAAGAAGTTCAAAATCAAATAAGCCTGGAACAAGATAAACCTAGTCTTTGCTTTTATAATAAAATGGTGAGTAAACATTTTTTTTTAAAATAGTTTAATCTGGGTTTATCTCTAATGCGTGTGATGATATTGGTTTGAATTGAAGTTCTTCAGCTTGAATTTATCTGAATTGATATGTATGTGAGGAAGTATGTATACGAATATACTGGAAGCCCGTTCTCTGTTGATTCTCAATTTTGGTTTTGCTATAAAAAATTCAAATCTCCCTATAGAATCAATATTATACTTTGATGTTTAAATGAAAGTTGATTGTTGAAGTCTGTTGTTGATTTTAAAAATAGAATTAGGATTTTTAATTTAGTAAATAACTATAAAAAGGGAAAATAACAGTGAAATTCATATTTATGATAAAAATCAATAACCTTAATTTCTGATTTGGATTACATGAATGTATTCATGATTGAAAATCATGTATTTTAATATACATTTAATGATTTTTAGATTGTTAATTTGTGGGAATTTTTGAGATGATCTTTTGGGGCATTTTTGGCGATTTTCGATGATCGGCGATGACTGGAGGGTCAGTGTTTTGGGCTGGAGGTGGTCTGAGGCATGTGGGTTTCAAGAAAAATGCTGGAAGTATTTATCGATGGTTGTGGTGATGGGATTTTGGCGAACAAGGGTTCGTTGTCTTGTTTGGAGGAGAGGGTTTGCGAGCTTCGTACGACGTCAATCGATCACCGGACTTGATCGCTTCAGGGAAATAGCTGCTGGTGGATAAGGAGCTTCGAATGGATGGGTCGACGGAGTTCAATGTGGGTTGGTTCATCGGCGATGGTCGAAGTTCTGATGGGGTTGGCTTTAGATTTTGGACCTGAGCGTTCGATTTTGGATTGGCTTGTGTGTTCGCCGAGCAGGGTTGTCGTAAGGGCTGAGGAGGTCGACGACGTGATGAGGAAGCTATCGCGACTGGTCGGAGAGTCATCGAACAACCGTACATGTGCATGGTGCACCTTTGATATTTGGTGAAGATTGGCATTCGAGAAGAAGCTGGATTCTTGGGTCGAACTCGATGCTTTGCCTTGTTTTTCTCAAAGCAATGGCAAACACGAAGTGTACCGTGTTTGATCGGGGAGAGATCGTGTGTGCCTCGAGTATTCTGATATTTGCAGCAGTTTTTTTTTTCAATTTGAAGAAGAAGCGTTGCCAGGCTTTATAGAAATAAAAGCAAAAGTTTTGTAAAGAATCAAGTTTCAAATTTTTAAACAAGTTAAGACAAGTTTTTAAGTTATGGAAGTAATTCGTTTCAAAGATGAATGATTAATTAGTTTTAAAATAATTAAAGTAAACAAGTTTCAAAGATATGATAATCAAATTTTTAAAAAATAACTATATGTTAAAAATGTATTTAAATAACTTTTGAAAGATTTCAAAGATTTAATGTTAAAATTTAAAATGTTTAAATTGCTTTTAAATTATAATTGATTTCTAAATGTTTTATTTTATTTTAATAAGGTTTAATGATATAATTATGTAAACAAATTACCATAAAGAGTTTATCTTTAAGTTATTAAGATTTTGACTAATTTAAAATAATTAATTTGTGTAGATAATAAAAGATTAATTAATTATTGTTATTGATTAAGAATAGTTAATTAATGTAAGTGATTTATTAATAAGTAAAAGTTTAATTAAGATAAATGATTTTCTTAATTAATTAAGGATTTTTAAATATAAGAAGTTAACTTACAATTTAATTAATTTTAAATGATTAATTAATTGTTTGGTTAATTTAAAATAATCACTTAGTTATGAATTGATTAAGTATAATTACTTGATAGAGTAATTAATAAATAATTAAAGGATGTAATTAATTAAAGGAGGATCTCATAATGAAGTGATTAGAGAATAATTAATTAATGAAAGTAATTTAGAATTAATTAATGTAATTAATTTAGTTAATTAATTAATGTAATTAAATTAGTTAATTAATTAATGTAATTAATTTAGTTAATTAACTAATGTGATTAATTTAAGTTAATAAATGGGATTAGTTAATTAATGCATGAGATTAATTTAAGATTAATTACTAAATGTAATTAATTAAAACTATGATAAATTAATTAAGGACTATTAATTAATGTAATTAATTAATAATTAATTAATGAAGTAATTAAAGATTAATTAATTAGTGTAATTAATCAAAGGATTAATATAATCAATTAAAGAGTTAATTAATTAGGTAAGTAATTACAAAATGGTTAATTACTATTTATGATTAATTAAGACTAATTAATGAAGGTGGTTAATTAAAGATTATTTATTTAATTAATTAAAAGGTTAATTAATTAATGAAGTAATTAAAGGATCATTAATTAATATAATAAATGAAATTAATCAAGGTTGATTAATGAAAGTGATTAATTAAAGTACGATTAATTAATTGTAATTATTTAAGGATTAATGTAATTAATTATAGTTAATTAATTAATGGAAGTAAATGGAGGATTATTAATTAATGTAATTAATGATAGTAACTAAAGGTTAATTACTGTAATTGGGTAAGGATAATTAATTTGTGTAATTAATTAAAAGGAAAATTACTTAATGTAATTAAAGGATAATTAATCAAGGAAGATTAATTAAGGAAGATCATTAAGAGATGATTAATTAATTTGTAATTAATTAATGTTAGTAAGGAGGATTAAGGTAATCCAAGTGATTAAAGGTTAGTAATTAATTTAATTAAACGTTAATTAAATTAATTAAGAGTTAATCAAACTTGTTTATGGATGATTGACTGATATTGGATGATTGATATTGAATGATTTGGATATGATATCTCAGATATGTGATATGTGCTGCTTTGTGAGATGATTGGTTGATATGAATTATATATATGTGATATTGTGAATCTTCTATCTGTTTATGTTATTCTGAATATAAGTTTAAACCCGTAAACAACTTGGACATTTAAAATGGCATTTTGGATTTCGGTGAGACCGAGATTGGATTTCCAAATTTGGATATCCACAAACCACATCGATCCAAATTAAATGTTAGGCCGTGAATCCAAGTGAAGATCAAGATGAAGACTCGAGGTGTAAGAACTATTCATTGTTAAAAACTCTAAGGGTGATTCCAAGATGAGTTAACGAGGATAGTACTTTCAGGTTTGAGATGGCGATTCAGAGTGCAAGGGCTATGGTCGTAAACTCTGAGGTTGATTCCAAAATGAGCGTAACGAGATAGTGCCTTCGGTTTCGTTCGAACCTGGAACGAACTTGTATGGATTGAATGCTTTCCGAACATCGTCAAGTGGACGATGAGCATTCTAAGATAGATGTGTCCTATAAAGGTAATCACAGCCTCAAGTCTCATCAACCGAAAATGGCTAAAACAGGGGAAGTGTAGCAAGGTTAAGTGGGTAGGACCCAAGTAGGACGAGATTTACCCCTGTCTAGAGGTTCCTTTCTATTTCGGCTTAGTGTGTGGTTGGTCCCTCCAACCACAAGGTGGTCTTGTTCGGGACTATCCAGTAAGGGATGGTTTCGGCCCTATGTTGCTGGGGATTTAGGATGGATCCTCGGTACGGTGATTTAGGCCCCGTACTGTGACGAGCGGTACCCCATTAGCCCTGCCATTGTATGGAATCCGAACTCCAATAAGTGCCGTACGTTTTAATCGTGCCTAACTATGTTGGAACGTGAGATGTAAGCATTCCAGCTATTTATGTATTTTACTTGAAAATCCTAGACGCTATTATAATATCACTGGATTTCCTATCAAATGTTTTGGTTAGCGTAAGGTAAAAACTTTTCCATGTTTATGTGTGGGAAGTCTTACGTGATACCTTTCTTTCGAAAGGATTTTTAAAAGTTAAGCAACTTTAAATCGTTTACTCACACCAGACCCATGTCTGACCCAAGTGTTTATTTTCTGTTTTTATTAAACTCTTGGGTACTCATATTATGTATGAGTAGTCGAGGAATTCATTTTAGCTTTGACAAAATCTGGAGGAGATTTGGAGCAGGAGGATTCAGCGAGTAGATATATAGTGGTTCCACTGTGTTTTGTGTTGTGTCTGTATCTCTGTGATATCTTGAGTTGTATAGTTAGACAGGTGTTTATAACCGTCTAATTTGTGATATATAAGTTGTGTAACTCTGATGTATGTAATACTATGTAATATTTAATGTGGTATATTATATTTCATTCGTGCTGCTGTGAGAATCTATTGTTGTTGAGTTTCTTCTTTTCTATCTTTTCTTCTTTTATCCCTTTCTTTCTTAATTCATGATGCGTCTTTCTGGTAGATGAAAGACAGGTCTTGACAATTGGTATCAGAGCGCTTGGTTGAGTGAATACCTATGATTTGGAGTGATTTCTATCTTTCTTGGGAGAGCGTACTTGTATTTATATATATATATATATATATATAAATACCTGATCTGTTGGGATCACCTGTCCGGGTTTTCGAATATAAGTTCTAAAGGTAGATGAAGTAGTGGTGTGTGTTGCATGACTACCACTAATGGAAGAGGCTTGAATGTTTAAGGTTGGAAGTGTATTTGTCGAGACTGTAGACCTAATACCGTCTCGAGTGAGCTTTGCAGCTTGATGTAAGAATTTCATTAATCTTTGAAGGAAACCTGTTAAGGTTCGGAGTCATCTTTGAAGTGTAAGTTTGGTTGCGCTCGAGTGAGTGGATTTTCTAGAGTTTGGATCTGTCGGATGTGTAGAGATGAGTGATGGTATCTTCGCAACCGTAGGAAGGAGTTTTGATTGTTTTGGAATATGAGAATATGGTCGATGAGTTGCTTCGCTACGGCATGGTCTCATTTTCACCCCTTAAGAAGAGTGAGTTGTTAATGCTTGGTTTGGAGGCGGAGTTTATTTTGGGGATGTCTGCCCATCTCGAGGAGTCTTGTGTGCAGTTAGTTGATGGCCTTGCAGTTCGAGGAGCCTATGGATGAAGAAGTCTTTGGTTAGCCGTGGTAGCAGTTTCATCTCGGAGGTGTTTGTGTGCCGACAAGAAGGTATTATGGCTTAGTAGTATCATCGAGGTAGAGTTTGGATGCAACAGTATGGACCCATTTCTTCGATGATTCAGAAATCTTTGTGGTTCTTCTATCAGCAGTCCGGGCAGATAGTGAAGGCTTTCTTGAAGGTTTAACCTTGTTTGGAGAAGCTTAAGGCTGTTCTAATTGGTAAAGAGAGAACAGTTTCTTTGGAATCCGAACTAGGTAGGATCGCAAAAGTGACTTGCGATTTGTTTGGAAGTTCATCTTGGGTAATCTTTTGTTTGAGATTGAGCTTTCTCATGAGGAAGTAGGAGCTATTGAAGTAGTCGGAGATTTTTTGGATATTATCGAGAAAGTCATAAGTTTGCCTGCATTTGGAGTTTAAGTTCCGTATCGACTTGGTTCCAGAAGTGATACCGGTGGTTAGCCTGGTAGTAGGATGGTTCTGAGAGAGAGAAGAGTTGATGTAGCAACTCAGGAATTTTTGGAAATAGATTGGTCAGATCTAGTTTTCAAGTGGGATTCTGCTGTAGTTTGTGTGACCAAGTCTAATGGGTCACTTAAATTTCAGGATCCGATGAACAATGTTTCCAGGATATACTGGATAAGTTTGTACTCGTGTTCCTCATCAGCATTCTTATCTATTCCAAAATCAGAGTTGTGCAGCGGAAGCTAGGTGGAAGCTGTTCTAAAGGGGAAATTGTAGTGTTTTGAATTAAAGGGTTTCTATAGGAAGTTTTCAGGATCTGAAGAACTGATTGGCAAATACACTTGTTTTAGCTATTCCAGATGGGATAAGTAAGTTTAGTCTTCTATTTCTTGGGAAGTAGAGCTTGTGTTCTGAATTTCGGCAGATTTTGGAAGGACCGGTTTGTTGAGTAGGATCCGGAGATTAGTTTGTTTTTGGTCCAGTTTGTTTCAAGAAACATCAGCAAAGGTTGAGCTGATCAGGAAGAAGATAGGCAATCCAAGATCGTCAGAAGGAGTTATGTAGATAAAATGGATAAATTTGGAATTCGAAGTTGGAGACTTCGTTGTTGTTAAGGTTTCCCTGGTTAAGAGAGCAGTAAGATTGGGTAAGTTTGGAAAGCTAGCTCCGAGGTATTTGGGATTTCTTATCTATGCTCTTGATAGGATTAGTTCTTTGGTTAAGGATCGAATAGCCAGTTTGGATGGCTGGGATTCAATGTATTTCACGTATCTCTGAGGGAATACATGTATGATTCATTACTGGTTATAGAATCAGCAGTTTAGAAGGACCTGGTAGTTGAGCTGGACTTGAGTGTGGTCTGATATCTCGTTCAGATTATAGATTGAGATGAGAAGGAGCTCATGACTTGTATAGTGGTGTAGCTAGTTAAGGTTCTGTAGAACGAGTATCCCAGTGTTGTATCTGGAAAACTCTAGATAGTGTTATTAAGATCTATCCTGATTTGTGTCAGGATAGTTAGTTAGATTTATTTGTTAAAATAAATTGGTTGCTATGGTTGTTAGTATCTAGCTGATACATATGGTTGCTGATTGAATATAAAAACCTTAGATATATTATTAAATTATCTTTGCTTTTAAATTTCGGGGACGAATTTTTTTTAAGGGGGAGGAATGTGATGACCCGGAATTTTGGGCAGTAGCAAATTGATAATCTTCATTTAAAATTATTTAAATTGACAATATTGATTTAAAGTTTGATAATATTGTTTAATAATTCTCTTTCATAAATATTTAATATGGCAAAATGTATCTTTATAAAACTAATAATAAAAATTAATTTGATAATTTTCTTTTATAATTTATTTTAATTGTAAAGTTTATTCTTTTAAAGGCTAATAAATACTTAATCTGGCAATATTTATTTAGATCTTTCCTGACAATTTAGAATTGGTAAGATTTATCTTTTAAAACTAATAAAAATATATTCTATATTATAATGTATATATTGTTATATATATTGTGAATAGGGAATCTTTCATTTAATAAAAAGATATGATTCCAAATTGTAATATATATATATATATATGTATGTATGTATTATGATTTGAAGTTTGTTTCAAAATTCAATATAACTAAGTAAATGTTTAATTATCTAAAAAGTATATTGGTTTTAGTTTGAATAGATTTAATAAAATTTTATTTTACTTAAACTAAATGATATATAAATATATGAATAGAAATTTAAAATATTTATTCTTTCTAATTAACTAATGAACTAAGTACAATTTGCATATATATAAACAAATAAAAAAAACATACATGTATAAGACTTAGTTGCATATCTTTATAGGTTAAACTCTAATACATACATACATACATATATATATATATTAACATTGGAATATAAAAATTTATTTAAAAATGTTTTTTTGAGCATTTTTAAAATTTTAATAAAGCATTTAAAACACTTGTAGGCATGAGAAGGCATTGTGGTAACATTTGTAAACTAAGAAGTTTTTGTTTTGACATTTGTCTAATTTGTGAACAAATGGCAATACATTTTTTTAGCATATATGCTAAAGTGCTTTTGAAAAAAAAAAATCTGGTTTCTTCAGACCAAATGTTTCCCATTCTTGTTCTTTCATTTCTAAAAGAATAAAACTTGAGCAAAGATTCTACTCAACTTATATTCAACTCAACTATCAACTTCATCAGTTTTACAAAGCTTCAGTAATGCAGTTTGCAATTTAAATTTCAACTTAACAATGCAAGATTTCAAATTCAAATACAAAGTTTCAGATCAGCTGTTGCATTCACAATCAATTCAACAAACAGCAAGCAAAATTCAAAATAGAAGAAGTTCAAAATCAAATAAGCCTGGAACAAGATAAACCTAGTCTTTGCTTTCATAATTAAATGGTGAGTAAACATTTTTTTAAAAACAGTTTAACCTGGGTTTATCTCTAATGCATGTGATGATATTGGTTTGAATTGAAGTTCTTCAGCTTGAATTTATCTGAATTGATATGTATGTGTGCAAGTCTGTATACGAATATACTGGAAGCCTGTTCTCTGTTGAGTCTCAATTTTGGTTTTGCTATCAAAAATTCAAATCTCCCTATAGAATCAATATTAGGCTTTGATGTTTAAATGTAAGTTGATTGTTGAAGTCCATTGTTGATTTTAAAAATAGAATCAAGATTTTTAATTCAGTAAATAATTATAAAAGGGAAAATAACAGTGAAATTCATATTTATGATAAAAATCAACAACCTTAATTACTGATTTGGATTACATGAATGTATTCATGATTGAAAATCATGAATTTTAATATACATTTAATGATTTTTAGATTGTTAATTTGTGGGAATTTTCGAGATGATCGTGTGGGGAATTTTTGGTGATTGCCGATGATCGACGATGACTGGAGGGTCGGCGTTTGGGCTGGAGGTGGTCCGAGGCATAGAGGTTTCAGGAAAAATGCTGGAAGTATTTATCGATGGTTGTGGTGATGGGATTTTGGCGAACTAGGGTTTGTTGTCTTGTTTGGACGAGAGGGTTTACGAGCTTCATACGGCGTCAATCGACCACCGGACTTGATCACGTCAGGGAAATAGCTGTTGGTAGATGAGGAACTTCGATTGGTTGGTTTAGAAGAGTTCAATTTGGGTTGGTTCGTCGGCGATGGTCGAAGTTCTAATGGGGTTGGCTTTAGATTTTGGACCTGAGCGTTCGATTTTGGATTGGCTCGCGTGTTCGCCGATCTGGGTTGTCGTAAGGGCTGAGGAGGTCGACGACGTGATGAGGAAGCTATCGCGGCTGGTCAGAGAGTCGTCGAACGACCATGCATGTGCACGGTGCACCTCTGATATCTGGTAAAGATTGGCATTTGAGATGAAGCTGGATTCTCGGGTCGAACTCGATGCTTTGCCGTGTTTTTCTCGAAGCAGTGGCGAACACGAAGTGTACCATGTTTGACCGGGGAGAGATCGTGTGTGTCTCGAGTACTTTGATATTTGCAGCAGTTTTTTCTCAATTTGAAGAAGAAGTGTTGCCAGGCTTTATAGAAATAAAAGAAAAAGTTTTGTAAAGAATCAAGTTTAAATTTTTAAACAAGTTAAGACAAGTTTTTAAGTTATGCAAGTAATTCATTTCAAAGATGAATGTTTAATTAGTTTATAATAATTAAAGTAGGTAAGTTTTAAAG
This sequence comes from Allium cepa, assembly GCA_030765085.1. Classification (NCBI taxonomy): domain Eukaryota; kingdom Viridiplantae; phylum Streptophyta; class Magnoliopsida; order Asparagales; family Amaryllidaceae; genus Allium; species Allium cepa. The sequence continues at coordinate 837,842,553 of CM060941.1, forward strand.
ATAGGATAATCAAATTTTAAAAAAATAACTATATGTTAAAAATATATTTAAACAATTTTTGAAAGATATTAAAATTTAAAATGTTTAAATTGCTTTTAAATTATAATTGATTTCTCAATGTTTTATTTTATTTTAATAAGGTTTAATGATATAATTATGTAAACAAATTATAATAAAGAGTTTATCTTTAAGTTATTAAGATTTTGATTAATTTAAAATAATTAATTTGTGTAGATAATAAAAGGTTAATTAATTATTGTTATTGATTAAGAATAGTTAATTTATGTAAGTGATTTATTAATAAGTAAAAGTTCAATTAAGATAAATGATTTTCTTGATTAATTAAGGGTTTTTAAATATAAGAAGTTAACTTATTATTTAATTAACTTTAAATGATTAAATAATTATTTGGTTAATTTAAAATAATCACTTAATTATGAATTAATTAAGTATAATTACTTGATAGAGTAATCAATAAATAACTAAGGGATGTAATTAATTAAAGGAGGCTTTCATAATAAAGTGATTAGAGAATAATTAATTAATGAAAGTAAGTTAGAATTAATTAATTACTGTAATTAATTTAGTTAATTAAATAATGTAATTAGTTTAGTTAATTTATTAATGTGATTAATTTAAGTTGATAAATGGGATTAGTTAATTAATTAATGAGATTAATTTAAGAATAATTACTAAATGTAATTGATTAAAAGTGTGATAAATTAATTAAGGATTATTAATTAATGTAATTAATTAATAATTACTTAATGAAGTAATTAAGGATTAATTAATTAGTGTAATTAATCAAAGGATTAATATAATTAATTAAGGAGTTAATTAATTAGGTAAGTAATTACAAAATGGTTAATTAGTGTTTATGATTAATTAAGACTAATTAATGAAGGTGGTTAATTAAAGATTAATTATTTAATTAATTAAAAGGTTAATTAATTAATGAAGTAATTGGAGGATCATTAATTAATATAAGAAATGAAATTAATCAAGGTTGATTAATGAAAGTGATTAATTAAAGTATAATTAATTAATTGTAATTAATTAAGGATTAATGTAATTAATTATAGTTAATTAATTAATGGAAGTAAATGGAGGATCATTTATTAATGTAATCAATGATTGTAATTAAAGGTTAATCACTGTAATTGGTTAAGGATAATTAATTTATGTAATTGATTAAAAGTAATTACTTAATGTAATTAAAGAATAATTAATCAAGGAAGATTAATTAAGGAAGATCATTAAGTGGTGATTAATAAATTTGTAATTAATTAATGTTGGTAAGCAGGATTAAGGTAATCCAAGTGATTAAATGTTAGTAATTAATTTAATTAAAGGTTAATTAAATTGATTAAGAGTTAATCAGACGTGCTTATGGATGATTGATTGATATTGAATGATTGATATTGAATGATTTGGATATAATATCTCAGATATGTGATATGTGCTGCTTTGTGAGATGATTGGTTGATATGAATGATCTATATGTGATATTGTGAATCATCTATCTATTTATGTTATTCTTAATATAAGTTTAAACCCTTAAACAACTTCGACATTTAAAATGGCGTTTTGGATTTCGGTGCGACCGGGATTGGATTTCCAAATTTGGATATCCGAAAACCACATCGATCCAAATTAAACGTTAGGTCATGAATCCAAGTGAAGATCAAGGTGAAGACTCGAGGTGTAAGAACTATTCATCGTTAAAAACACTGAGGGTTACTCCAAGATGAGTTAACATGGATATTACTTTCGGGTCCAAGATGGTGATTCAGAGTGCAAGGGCTATGGTCGTTAACTCTGAGGGTGATTCCAAAATGAGTGTAACGAGATAGTGCCTTCGGTTTCATTCGAACCTGGAACGAACTTGTATGGATTGAATGCTTTCAGAACATCGTTAGGTGGACGATGAGCAATCTAAGATAGATGTGTCCTATAAAGGTAATCGCAGCCTCAAGCCTCATCAAACGGGAATGGCTAAAACAGGGGAGGTGCAGCAAGGTTAAGTGGGTAGCACCCAAGTAGGACTAGATTTACCCCTGTCTAGAGGTTCCTTTCTATTTCGGCTTAGTGTGTGGTTGGTCGTGCTAACCATGGGGTGGTTTTGTTTGGGACTATCCAATAAGGGATGGTTCCGGCCTTGTGTTGCAGGGGATTTAGGGGGGATCCTCGGTACGGTGATCTAGGCCCTATACTGTGACGGGCAGTACCCCAGTAGCCCTGTCATTGTATGGAATCCAAACTCTAATAAGTGTCGTACATTTTGATTGTGCCCAACTATGTTGGAACATGAGAAGTAAGCATTCCAGCTATTTCTGTATTTTACTTGAAAACCCTAGACACTATTATAATATCACTAGATTTCCTATCAAATGTTTTGGTTAGCGTAAGGTAAAAACTTTTCCATGTTTATGTGTGGGAAGTCTTACGTGATACCTTTCTTTCCAAAGGATTTTTAAAAGTTAAGCAACTTTAAACCATTTACTCACACTTGACCCAAGTCTGACCCAAATGTTTATTTTCTGTTTTATTAAACTCTTGGGTACTCATATTATGTATGAGTAGTCAAGGAATTCAGGTTAGCTTTGACGAAATCTGGAGGAGATTTGGAGCAGGAGGATTCAACGAGTAGATATATAGTGATTCCGCTATGTTTTATTTTGTGTCTGTATCTCTGTGATATCTTGAGCTGTATAGTTAGATATGTGTTTATAATTGTTTAATTTGTGATGTGTAAGTTGTGTAACTCTGATGTGTATAATACTACGTAATATTTTATGTGATATATTATATTTCATTCGTTCCGCTGTGAGAATCTATCGTTGTTGAGTTTCTTCTTCTCTATCTTTTCTTCTTCTATCCCTTTCTTTCTTAAGTCATGATGCGTCTTTCTGGTAGATATAAGACGGGTCTTGACAGTTCATTAATTAAAATTAATTAATTAATATTTAATTAACATGACCTTGTACATAAGACTTTATATAAGTAATATGAAATATAGAAGTAATATAATAATAAAATTTATATCATATGAATGTATAAAATAAATGTGGAACATTACAGAAACCTTAAATAGACTTAAGGAATAAATACATATGTATACGTACGTATACTATGATTTTTGATATGTTTCTCACTTAAATCACGAGGGTATTTCATAAGAAATACACTATTCCATAAGTCGATATCACTCAATATAATATATTGAAGATTATGAATATTTAATATAATGTTGTCATTATCATTTATATTATATATCGATAGATTACTTGTATACACTTTAGTTGTTGATCTTTCCTCAAGCTTGAGATGTTATGTATAGTACTATTAATATATTGAATAGACGATGTAAGATAACTGTACATATTTACTGAGCTTTCCTCATGGTATGTGCATTATACTTAGGCCATCGCAAAATGATATGTTTAAGTGAATAATCTCACTTTACTTATTGATATTTTCCCAAGGCAAATGTGGGATTAGGACAAGGAACCATGAGTTAAGAGTTGCATATGATACAACGGAAAGGAGCTATCCATCGTATGTGGGCCTATGATTTGTTGAGCTTTTCTTAAGGTTAAATCGCAAAGCATATGAGTCCTAACACCCACTAGTGAAGTTGAATGACTTCTATATTTCGCTTAAATTTTGGTGAAACATAAAATATTAGTGGGAGCCTTATAAAAAAAATGAAATAGCAACATTTAACATTTCTAATATTGTAAGAATACATGCTATGTAATGTTATAATAACCTACATTGATAAATTTGTCCATTTAATACGATTGGTAAAATATTTATCAATTAAGATATACAAATGAACTAAATTGAAATTGACAAGTAAAAATATAACACATATACACAAGTACTTTAGCACGTGCAACGCATGTGCACAGGAGTAACTCGTATTAAAAACCATTGTTTGTAAGCTTTCTTGGATCTTACAACATAAGTTTGAATCAAAGTTCGTGAAATTGCATATAGTTAAATCATACTATCTAAACCTACATCATTAGTAATCTCAATGCGTTATAATTCATTAGAAATATTGAAATAATTTGCAATGTTTCTTTAAATCAAATACAATTGAATCAAATAAAAAAACCATGTTAAACATCCCCAAACCAAATTTCTATCGTCGTTATCTTTTTCTAAGGTAGTTATTTTCTTCCAGCTTCTAACATTAATAAGGAAGAGTATAAGAATCCACCGAAAGTTTGCTTGATTATAGTAAAGCCACCAACAATATCCATTAGTTGTAAAATTATCTCCAAGTAAATAAGAGGTTATGACGTAAACCGAGCACCTATAGAATTGAAATAAATATTTCAGCAACAAATAAAGTTGTTGAAATAAACTTGCTGTAAAGAATAAAAGTTGAATTTAGTGAATATGTAAGGCCAATATGCGACCCATATGTGGTTTTTACAAATTTGGGTGCCTATGCTTAAAAGTAATATGAATCATGTAATCGTTCATAAAATTGTTTCATATTTACACATACTAAAGATTATGCATACTCAAATTAAAAAACAAAAAATAAAAATAATTCTTACATATCAATTATATACCAAGCCACGTATTGATTATCATAAAAACACATTGGCAGTTGGTTGTCTTTAAAGTACTAATATGAAAGGAAAATTAATGCTATTTCAAAGTAATACAGGTCCAACCTTTTCACATTATGCATAAGATTAGTGACATTGGTACATTATATTATACATACAGACATGTGGAAAAATTCACCTCATGTTCACTTTATTTATAAGAATATTGGCATTGGTACTCATATATATACATACAAAATTCCGACCATGATACATAAACTGGAATTACATTGTGTAGCATGATGAACATTCTTAAGATATATTAGTAAAATGCACGTGGAGTCTTGATTTGTGCGAGATCTGAAATTTAGTTCATTCTAACGTCTAGCCACTACCAAGCACATGAAAGAATGACAAACAAAAAAGGACCTAATATAACTAATATTACATAATACAATATCATAGTATTAGTATGTAGGACCCATTTTACTACACATCAGCGACAAAATAGTTGCACTAAAGTTCACACAAATATTTTATAGGGGCAGCTATTTTCTATTTATGAAATTACCTGATCCGTGAGCTTTAAGAATTATTTAGGATATCAATAATATTTTAAGAACCGTTGAATTGTTGATTTTTTAATTACTATCAATTTGATGTTTTTTAAAAGAAATGTATGGGAAATCACACACCTAAGTGCTTTGGTCAAAATGAAACGACGACCATGTTTCCTCAAGATTATTGTGCATAAGAGAAAGTTATCAAGAACTTTAATAAAGCTAAATAGAAGTTAATATTTGAATATATTGAGTTTATGTGATAATATTTTGTATCTTTAAGAGCAAAGTTGTTCGAGCCAGTGATGTATTGGTATAGATATTTAATGAGAACGTTTCACTATTAGGGAGGTTTGGATCATTTGTCAGTAGAGTCTATTAGGTATTTTGATTTCAAGTTATTCCTTCTGGAAAATGTTATTTGCTTTTCCTTGAGCTTTTTTCCGTAATGTTATTTTGTTAAATAGAACCCATCAATGGAACGTTAAGACTATGAACTAACTTACATAAAAAATAAAATCATACCATATACTTATATGAAATAATATCAAAAAGGTTTAAATTTCAATTACTACCATGAGGATGAACTTGGTACAAATGACATAATTTATAATTATAGTTTACTCTTGACAAATCTATTTTGCTTTCATCAGGCTTAACTTAGGAATATAAATGCAACATGTAGATTTTATATGGAATGATGAATTCTCCAACGTTGCCACCTTTCCATACGTCATTCTTGCATATGTGCACCATATGGTTCTTTGACACGAATATCTGAAAGAATGTTAGTAACTTGAATGACCATTATATTCTTGAGAAGATTTTCATAGGTATTAGCTAACAATTTACCCGAAAAGCCCAATAAGTCGCATAACTTGCACTGTCAAAACAAATTCTGTTCACAATCATGCTGAATCTCTCCATTTCCATCTTAATATAAACATTGTTCTTCTTATTTACCTTATATTATGAATCTAATATTAGGATTCAAGTCAATGATAGAAGACTAATTAAATGCATCAAGCCAATAACATTTCAACTTGCCTACTCTTAATTGAGCTAGCATTTATTTATTGTTGAGTTATCATACTGTATCTAGTGTCCTTTCGCAAATCATATGCATGTATTAGTTTTAAGGCGATAACTTGAATTTTTTTTGAAGGCATGCTTCAAAAAATAGCAATATATTTCAACTGTTCATACGAAACCACATTTTTGCTTTTGGGGAGGCAAAATTTTCAAAACAAGTAACTATATGAAAAAGCGATTGCCCAAAATCTATACTTCCAATGAAATAAATAAAGTGCTAACATCATAAATGTAATAACCCTTGCCTTTAGTATCTTAACTTTTTATGGATAATGTTATTGAAATAATATAACTAAACTGTTGGTCAAACGACTGAAGATACGGTAATTAAATGGATGCATACCGTGATCTTTTGAGGGGCCTAAAAGACATTTTCTTCATCTTTATGCTTTGTCCAGCTCTAATTCACTCAACATCCAAAATATATGCAATAACCATCAATCTCTCAGCCAAAGTTAAAGTTTGGCTCACTTCATACCAACCAAGATATCTACCGGGCAATAAAACATTTGTATTTTTATATTTAAGTTTAAAAATTTAAATAGCCATAACTTAATGCTATATTTTTAGCATAAATCAAAGAGAATTATTGTTACATGTTTATGCATACCCTCTTAGCAACATAAATTTCAAAAATAAAAAAAAGATGATCTTCGTTAAACATATCTCTTACTGTGAAATAGGCATAATATTTTTTTTTGTAAAGGAAACAAAATGGCAAACTATAATTGGTAAAATAATTTATTCTATTTCATGTTTAATATATAGATTTATAGTTATACATGTAATGAAATGAGAGATATATGTAGCATGTATTAGCCACATATGAAATTCGAAATCCTATCGATGATAGTTTGGACTAACTTTATCAATTTTAGTTTCAAACTCAGCAAAGAAACCTAGTATCATGACCAATTTTAAGTTCCACTTATCCATAGATGCAATAATAATAGCTTATTAATATAGAATATACCAATTTAAAAATACTTACAACATTTTGGGCTTCATATATCATGTATGCATTATGTGACCTGCAACTGTATTTTTTTATTACTTTAGTAAGTATCATACATAAATGAGTTATAATTTAAGAATTTTTTTAGATGGTTCATTGTGTGCATGACAAAAAATATAGTTGTTCAAATATAAAGGAGAGCTAATGAAGTATCAATTATGACGAGTGTATTCAATATAGCTTTCAACAAATATGAAGTAAAAAATTAGTGCTTAATCTCTATGTTTATTTTTTCATATAATAAAAGTTCACACAAACCGAACTAAAAATGCTATAAAGAGAGCATAAAACATTAGAATAGAAATTACGTAGAAATTGTTATGCATATAATCAAATTATATACGCATTTTAATAACCTTCTAAGATTTAAAAAAACCCAAAGTCTTAAACTGAACAAACAGCTCATTTTTGTCATCAACCTGTTAGTCCAATAAGTAATTAAATAGATAGAAATACTTAGCATATATTAAATATATCGGGAAGGTTATCAAATATTGCCAAGTTTCTAATAATTAAATATACTGGAAGGTTTTGTGGTGGTAGAGCAGCTGGCGGTGGAGGAGCTAGCAGGGCGGGCGGTGGTGCAGGAAGTTGGTTGTGCAAGCAATCAACGGTGTTGACGTGCTTAGGGTTTGCGTGAGCAGGTGGGAAGTTGCTGGTTTTTTCACAGGAGACCGCATGAAAGTTGCGTTACTAAAAGAGGACGAGAGAGAGAATATGGGAAAGGAGATGGTGATGTGACTGCAAATGTTTGAAAAGGTAACTATTAAAGTAAGTTAAGGTTAACTAATTTGTAAGTAAGTTAACTAATTGTATATACGCTTTTCAATACCATTCAATGATTTAAAAATACAGTCCTTACATGGTTCATAACTAATACTATAATGGAGAATCAAAATTTTGATGAGAAACACTAGTTGGATTTCCATGTCTAATACCTCTCGATATACAAAAAATTTATCATTCTTAATAATGCTTAATAGCTTAGGAAATAAGCAAATATTAAACAAAAATATGTACCTATTGTAAACTAAAAACAAATATGAACATATATTTACTCATTTTGAGTAAATGTATTATCAATTTTAGTTTCAAACTCAGCAAAGAAACCTAGTATCATGACCAATTTTAAGTTCCACTTATCCATAGATGCAATAATAATAGCTTATTAATATAGAATATACCAATTTAAAAATACTTAACAACATTTTGGGCTTCATATATCATGTATGCATTATGTGATCTGCAGCTGTATTTTTTTATTACTTTAGTAAGTATCATACAAAAATGAGTTATAATTTAAGAATTTTTTTAGATGGTTCATTTTGTGCATGACAAAAAATATAGTTGTCCAAATATAAAGGAGAGCTAATGAAGTATCAATTATGATGAGTGTATTCAATATAGCTTTCAACAAATATGGAGTGAAAAATTAGTGCTTAACTATGTTTATTTTTTCATATAATAAAAGTTCACACAAACCGAACTAAAAATGCTATAAAGAGAGCATAAAACATTAGAATGGAAATTACGTAGAAATTGTTATGCATATAATCAAATTATATACGCATTTTAATAACCTTCTAAGATTTAGAAAAACCCAAAGTCTTAAACTAAACAAACGGCTCATTTTTGCCATCAACCCGTTAGTCCAATAGTAATTAAATAGATAGAAATACATAGCATATATTAAATATATCGGGAAGGTTATCAAATATTGCTAAGTTTCTAATAATTAAATATACTGGGAAGGTTTTGTGGTGGCAGAGCAGCTGGCGGTGGAGGAGCTAGCGGGGCGGGCGGTGGTGCAGGAAGTTGGTTGTGCAAGCAATCAACGGTGTTGATGTGCTTAGGGTTTGCGTGAGCAGGTGGGAAGTTGCTAGTTTTTTCACAGGAGACCGCATGAAAGTTGCGTTACTAAAAGAGGACAAGAGAGAGAATATGGGAAAGGAGATGGTGATGTGACTGCAAATGTTTGAAAAGGTAATTATCAAAGTAAGTTAAGGTTAACTAATTTGTAAGTAAGTTAACTAATTGTATATACGCTTTTCAATACCATTCAATGATTTAAAAATACAGTCCTTACATGGTTCATAACTAATACTATAATGGAGAATCAAAATTTTGATGAGAAATACTAGTTGGATTTCCATGTCTAATACCTCTCGATATACAAAAAATTTATCATTCTTAATAACGCTTAATAGCTTAGGAAATAAGCAAATATTAAACAAAAATATGTACCTATTGTAAACTAAAAAAAAATATGAACATATACTTACTCATTTTGAGTAAATGTATTAGTTATGAAATATGGATTCTTATATGTTGTAAACTAATCATATTTGTGTACACATATACATAATTTTTTATGCTGCAAAGTTTATGTATTACTGCAACTAATCCTTTGTCTACCAAAAGTTTGTTGGACTGATCAATCGTTGAAATATTTTTGAGGAATTAGTTGTGTTGCATTTGTAACTTAAATGAAGAAACAAACGAATAACCTTTCTCTATTATGAGGTTAATTTTGACAAAAAAACATGTAAATGTTGGGAAACATAATATGATATACATAACACGACTCACATATGAGATAGAAGAAGCTTTGAGGTAAATGCTAAAACACAAAACCAATATAAGAGAATGAGGTCATAAACAACATAAAGAAGAAACATACAAAAGATAGTATATTACTTTTATGAAACACAGGCTATATTTCTTAATTGTTGAAAAGAACATAAATTTACAAACCAACAACTGCAAAGGAAGAAAACTTCCGAATCCAGTTAGTTTCCATAGTGATGTACACTCTGAAATGAGGGGACATTGTAATTTAGAAGCAAGGAGATTTATTTGTTCAGTCGCTTGCAGATCTAAGAGCCTTCCAAAGAGCAGTTATATAGAATAGAGGAGAGTCGAATCCCTTAATGTACTAACTAACAAACACGTATAGTAGAAGTTATTAGAACCAAATTGATTTCAAATGTATGAGAACCCTAAAACTAAGAATCAAAAAACACGTAGTAAATTATTCAAACCTCTTATAGTGAAGTGCATGTAGCAATTGTTATCCTTTTACCATTCTCTAACGCAACGCCTTCCTAATCATGCCATCAGAGTGTGGAATATATGCACCAAATTGCATAGTAGTCGAATTGGTAAGTATCAAAGAGAATAACTTGTCCTAAACAACATAAAGAATCTTAAGCAAAACAAAAGCATGAAAGTTAATCAAATAAAAGAATGACATGTAAATTAGTAAAAAACTATTTTCAGTTGTGAATAGAGTGGAAAATTTAAACGAAAAAATAACAAATAAGATTTTTTTTCACCCAAGCATCAAGTGAAATCTGAAATTAAACATCGATACACTATGAAAAATCAACAAAATATATTACTGTCTAATACGTATTGTAAAAAGGAATTAATGAACAGAAAAAATTCTAACAAAGAAGAACTGAAAATTGAAAGCAAGCGGACCAAAAATCAAATTTGAAGTCCAGATCTTTGATTTAGCAAACAAACCTAGTTTGCATCATGAGGATTGACCGATGAAGAAGAAGAAATCGTGGTTCCTTTGGATCTGTGGGTTGGAATATAGAAATGGTGGCATTTTTTTTATAATAAGTGGAGGAGAATGTGGAAATATGAATCGGCTTCCACTAGATATAGCCTTACCAAATAGTTTGGAAAGCATCAGTAAAAAGGTTATTTTAGAGAAGTCAAAAAGGCTTTAATTTGACTGCTTTGACCAAATTTTTGCTTTGTATATAAGATATACTTACTATTATGTACTTCTTGCATGTCGATGTTCTCTATGCCCATGCAATCGCGTGATTTTACAACTTGTAACACCCCCAATTTTATTAACATTATTTAGAAAATTTAATTAGAATAAATTAAATAGAATAATGTAGATAATGAGATTGAGGTTGATTAATAAACAAGGTGGTCGTGCTTAATTAAATCAAATGAACTTATATAAATGGTTAGGATATTAAACACAAGGGCACTAGGGTAATTTTCCGCCCATATTTCCCACGCTTAACTATCCCCTTAGTCATACACATTCATTTTATCTCAAATAAAATTTTAAAACGTAAGAAGCAAGTAAGGCTGGCTATTTGGAAGAAGAGAAGAGAAAATAAACTTAAAGCTTAGGATTCAAGTTAGAAGGAATCAATCTCAATCAAACTTCAATTTCCTTATCCAATCTGAGGTGAATAATAATTTCTTCATCTTTATTTCGATTTTAACATAATATGGTTTCAGATTTTAGGATAAATATGTTTTATGATATACTGAATGATGAAATTCTTGATTTTGATTTATATATGGATTAAACAAGGTTCTTTAAGTAGTACATATACACGATTTTAGGGTAGAACCGAGATGAAATGATTTTTAAATGCCATGGAAGAATTTTATGTTATAGAAAACATGATTTTGGAGATGGGTTTCAATTTTCGTACTTATTGGAATTGAGATGGATTTTATATTAATTCTATAGTGAAGAAAATGATTTATTAGGTTATAAATTATTTATGGCTAAAATAATGATTATTTGGTTTTGAAATTTTTATATGTTGGAAAACATATTAAAATAGATTTTCTAGATTTTTCCTAAGTGTTTTGATAAATATATAAAATTATTTAAGGCATGGGACTTAAATGTTTTATATATTTTGTAACATCTTGAAATTTTCTACCATTCGCATCACACATGCTGGATTTGAATTACTCAAAACACCAGATTGTTAATTTATATTTGGCAAAACTCAGCATATACAGTAAATAAATAAATCATAGAATTGCAGACATAGAGTGATATACAATATGCAGCGGAAACAAAATGAATTGTAACGACCCGAAATTTTCGATAATTAAATTTTGTTAATTTAATAAGTTTTGGTAATTTGATTCAGAAAGAAAATAAAAATTTATAATTTTGATAATGAAATCACTAAAATAAAGGTAATAATGTTAAGGAAAGTTAATAAATAACTAATTTAGTGCAAACTCAATTAATTGAAAAATTGCAAGGTCATAATTGACTGTAAATAGTAAATTGGGAAATAAAATTCAAAGTTATATTAATTGACGAAATAATTCGTAATAAGCTGTAAGTTGGAAAAATCAATATTAAATAACTAAAATGTTAATTTAATTAGAAATTGTGAATAATTTTAATGTATTCATAATAGGACAATTTTTCGAATTGAAATAATGGAAATAAATATTTGTCAATCTATTAGGATTTGAACTATAATAATTGGATTAATTGCAATTAAACGAAATTAAATATCCAAATATTATGTTAACTGAAATTAAGATGGAATTGAAAATATTAATGTAATAAATCATGAACCAATGTAAATTTCATCCATTTGATAATAATGGATTGAATAATAGGATGAAAGGTCAATTAAATGGAATTATTGGACATTTGATTTATAATTTCAGGATTTATTGAGATTGGAAGTAAAGATGGAAATTTTTGAAATAATCAACATTGAATTAACCTGAAATTTGTTTTTAAATTGTTATAAATGTCTAATTTACCAAAAGTGATAAAATTTGTTAATTTTAGAATTTGAATTGAAAAGGTGAATTGATAAATTTAATTAATTAACTGGAAAATAGCCATTTTGGCCACTGACTCGGATTTCGACAGAACCAGTTTCATCGGATCCGTAACAGTGAATTATTGTAGGATCTCAAGTTTCATAATGATCAGACTTGTCATTTGATCGTACGAGCTCGAAACGCCTAAAAATCAATTCAATTGAACCAATTTTAAATAACTTGATTTTGGCTTAACTTCTTCATACGATGGAATTTAGACTTAAAACCTGTTTCATTGTGTTTAAAATATTTAAAAACATCTACGTCCATATATTGTTGGCCCATTTTCATTCCGGAGTCAGAACGGGCTTTTAAGGACATTTATCGTTCAACTTTCGATTCAAATCAGTCCGGTCCATTCTAATTTCATCTTTGCTTATTTATACCTCGTTATAAATCCTAGTCACTCCTCATTCTCATTTGTCTATACGTACCTTCTTTCTCAACTCCTCATCCCAATGGCAGACAAAACCTAATTTCCAAATTCCAAAAATTAATTTCAATTTAAAAAAAAAAAAAATTTGCGGATCTGCAGCAACTTTGGGTTGCACTTCGGGTTTCAGAGGCGAAAACCCAGCAGTAACTTCGAGCTAGGAAGAAAATGACTCGAGTCGTTCCGGGTCGTTTTGGCAAAAACTTAGAGCAAGCACCGGGGATTTGAGGCGGTGGACTGAAGTTGAACCCAAAGTCGACACAGGACCAGAATTTTCCAATCTTCTAATTTTCATAGCTTTTTCATACGAGCTCGGATTCATGCACGGTTTGTTTTGCTAGGATCGTATCAGAATTCCAGACATTTTGGCGTTGATTTGGATGAATTTTGAGACTGTTCAATTTTTTGGTTTAAATTGGATTTAAATTCAAAGGGTGAGTGTTTTAACCCACTCACAACTTCTAAAATTTCTTATATTTGTTAAATTAAATTAGGATGTAATTAGAAATTTATTTATGACTGTTTGGCATATTTTTAATCATCATCTGAGTTAAGTTGAATTTATTTGAATTAAATTATTATTTAATTTATTATTGCATATAAACTATTAGTTAAATTGTTTTTTAACTTATTATTGAACATAAACTGCCAGTAAATACCTGTTATTTATTATCTATTCTATATTGATGTTATTGTTTGAATTGGATGATTATTGTGATAAATGTTTGATGATTGATATTGGATGCATGGATGTTGTATTTTTTATTGTTATAAACGCAAGTTGTTATTGATTTTATTTCATTCGGGATTGCGGTTTGAAATGATATATAACCGTATCTGTATTTTAAATTACGGATTGAAATGATAAATGTCTGTATCACTTGACCATAGGACATAAAATTATTTACAAACACCGTGGTCTATATATAAAAATATTTTGAAATGAATTTCTATGGTTTTGTAAAGAAACATATGGTTTTATATCTATATTGATTTAGATACCATATAAATGTTATTTTATTATTGACTTTTAGCTATGTATAAATTTGTGTTGAAATATAAAATAAGTTGAATAATAAAGTTTGATTGTTTTATATAATATGTGTAACAACCCTAGATTTTTGAATATAATTTTAAATTTGACTTTATTTTTGTTTGAAATTATTTTAAATTTATTTTATTCTTAATATTTCATTTATAAATATTTTTAAAGTGATAATAATTTTTTTTCAAAATTTATTGCATTTATTTTCTATTTTTAAAGGCTATTTTCCATTTTTCTGCTATTTTCTTCATTTAATTATATTTAATTAAAATTTATTTATTTATTTTTATGCAAACATTTTATTTTTGTGTTATTATCTTTATTTATAAATATTTTTCAAGTACATTAATGTAACAACCCGCATATTTATCGATTTTATATTTAAATATTTTATCGTTAGTCGGATTTTAGTCCGAAAAGCTACTTTTTGCATACGGTCGAATTAGGGCTCGGGACCACTCCCATTGAGTTTAAAATGCCGTTTGCGACCTTTTTGAGTATAAGCTTCGATATGTTTGGAGAAAGTTGATTTCTGCTACTTTTTACTTTGGGTTTGGTTTTTGGGCTCAACCCTATGTTAACTTATGCTCAAATCTGAGCCACTCTTCCCCACTCACCCTCATTCTCTTCTCATTTCAGTTTTTAGAGTGTTAATGGTGGGAGAGATTGGAAATTAAAATTCCAAAACCCTAGTTTCCCTTGCAAATCAAATTCCTTGCTCCAAACTCAAGAAGAACCCATTGGTAAGCTTCTCTTCTTCTTCTCCAACTTATTCTCTTACCAATTTCAGAAATTCCTAAACCTAATCTTGGGAATGTTCTTGTTTTTGAGCTTAGATTCAAGCTCATTTGGGTTGTGTTGAAGAGAGGTTGATTCTCCATTTGCTTTCAAGCTTCTTCTTGTTCGATTTTGTGAAAAGGTGAGATTTTTATCTCACATCTATGACTATAATTATCTTTGGTTGTTGGGTATGAATTCCTAACACTTCTTCATGTGCATTTGCTCTTGATTTGGATTGGTTTTGTGAATATTCCAATTTTTGGGTTTTTAAACCAAATTTGTGTGAAAATCCTTTTATGGATGTTTGATCATGCTTTTGGTGATGCATCGAGGAGCATATAGGGCCGGGTCGCCGATTGGCATAAACCCTTAGAGCCAATGTTCGTCCGGTTGCATTTTGGAAGAGTTTGCTCTTCATTTGAATAAGCCTGAAAAACAGCCCAGGCATGATTCAGTCGACTGAAAAACTCTGTTCAGTCGACTGAACCTGAAACCCGAGAGTTTCCAGGCATGATTCAGTCGACTGAAAATCTCTGCACAGTCGACTGAAACTGGAAACAGAAAGTTTCCTGAAGCTGGAAAATTTCCAGGTATAGGGTCAGTCGACTGAAAATCTCTGTTCAGTCGACTGAACCTGCTGTTTGAGTCCAATTTGCCTTTTTGGATTGAACTTCCAATTTAAATCGATTCGTGATAATCCTATTTGTTGTTGTCATCTATTATGACTTTGATGACTCTTTTTAGGGATTTTTGAATATCCATTTCGATGGATCCTTTATCGATTTCGTTGGATTTTATTCACGTCTTCGTATGTGAATTTTTATGATTGATTGTTCTTACAATCTTCTTCGTGATTTGTCACTTTAAAAATATAAAGGTTTTCTATACTAATAGTAAATATCAAAACTCTTTCCTCAAACGATTTCAATACTATTTTAATACCAAATTCGTTTATAAAACCGTTTTCCAATCTATTAGTATATACAAACCTTTACCTCACTCGTATGAGAAATCTAATTAAACGGCTTAGTAAAACAAGTGGTATGAAACGCTTGCGTTTACTTTGTCGGTTAATTCTTGGACTTGTTCGATTGAACCTCTTGTGACAATTTTCTAGTGGAGATTTACAGTTTGTTCGTAAATATTTAAGTTAAGCAAGTGGTTATGGGACATGAGGCTAAACTTTTATATTTACTAGCTTAGTGTGATTGACACTTCTCGATGATCATGACGATCATTTTTTGTGATTTAGACTAGCAATGTGCGATGTCTCTTTGTCTGCGTGGGAGACTAAACCCCGTTCGTGTGTCAAATTTGTGGGGTAGCTACCCACGGTCTTCGGACCATTCGTGTGTCAGGTCTTCGGACCATTCGTGTGTCAAATTAATGGCTAGCTACCATGAGATAGCTTCTCGTTCATGTGTTACAGCTGTTGGTGGGCTTTATGCTCCCGTTTGTGATAGGCCTTCCCCCCTTTGTGATTTCTGGATTTCTTGTGTAGATTCCTAGAATTTGTGTTTCACCAATTTTCGTGATTTCCATTGATAAGTTTTATCAATATTTGTGCATTGGTGAATTTGTGTGTCATTGACTTTTGTGATTTTTGGATTTCTTGTGTAGTCTTCTGGAATTTGTGTGTCATTGACTTTTGTGATTTCTGGATTTCTTGTGTAGTCTTCTGGAATTTGTGTGTCATTGACTTTTGTGATTGACATTGATATTATCGTCAATATTTATGGTATGGTGAACGAAATTAGGAGTATGACGTTTCTTTGATTCTTGTGTAGATTTGGTGACATTGATTAATCTCTTGATGATTATCAACTAAGTATATATGTATATATATATCACAGCTTGGCATTGTGATTATTATGTGTTTAGTCATATCTCTTATTCTATATCGTTTCATCTGATATTTATAGTTAGACTGATCCGTTTATTATTTTCTTATTAAATAATACTCGGGTCAGACCGAGATGTTGCAGGTGCTTCCGCTTGACTTCTCATCCGGGATTAACTCCTTGACTTTTGGGTTAACTACTAGATTAGTAGTTATATTGTTGTATACATTTGAGATATAGACTCCTTAATGTATACTTATTCTTTTGTGTAGTTCGTGTAACTATTCTTTTGTGATATTGTGGATCTTTTTAAGACCACTATTCTGATTACACTTTCTAGTGTAATATTCATATCTTATTCCGCCTTTGTGATATGAATTGTCTGTGACTGATTTGTGTTATGCTTATTTCTATATTTGTTTTCCGAAGGATTTATATAGCCACCGTGTAGTAGCTTTGAGTTTGTGTCGGTATGTCGGATTTCCTCTTGAAATAGAATGCATGTTATATTATCTGACATATCGGTTCTCGCGCAAAGAAATTACATGGATGGTCGCTCCTCAACAGCCTTATTCTCCGTGCTAGTCGACAGCATTCACCGAAATGTTCTTGGCTAGCGTGGGTATAGAGGTGGGGAGTCACAGCTTGGTATCAGAGCCAAATTTCGGAACAATATGGAATATTATAACGAGGATCATCGTCCTAAGTTCATCTTAGGAGTCGTGCTTTAGGATTTTTATTCGGGGATACGTACCGTTCTATCCTATTTTCTTTTATGATTCCTTGTTTTGTCTATCAAGATTTGCTTGATATTCAATTTGGTTAATGACCTTTTCATTCCTCTTCTTTCTTTCTAAAGGAAGAGAAATGTCTAGACCAGGCCGTCCTAGAGCCGTGCCAGCTAGCACTCCACCCCAAGATGGAGTTTTTATGACTGCTCAACAGCTTCTTGATTTAGTAACTAATGCTCAAGCAGCTGGAGTTAACCTGGAACCTACTCACCCAAAGTCGGGATTTGCACGCTTGTGTAGCGATTACACTAATTTGGGTGGGGAGCCATTCAAAGGTTCCGAAACTGTTATTGAAGTACAAGCTTGGCTTAGAACATGCGATCGCATCTTTTCGCGCATGAATCTTATTGACCTTCACCGAGTTCAGGTGGCCTCTAGTATGCTCCGAGAAAGAGCATTGGACTGGTACGAGCTTCTTATTTCTGAGATTAATGAAGCGGATCTCACTTGGGAGAAATTCCGAGAACGCTTCGAGTTGAAATTCGTACCGGAAGCTGAAAAAGTGACATTGGCTCGACGATTTATAGACCTTGTTCAAGGTGAGTCCTCTGTGACTGATTACGTCGCCTCCTTCGAGTCGCTTTCCAAATATGGGGTTGAATACATCAACACCCCTCTGAAGAAGAATCAGAGATTTGTTTATGGCTTAAACAAAAATCTCAAGAAGCCATTACTTCTAAAGTTAGAAGTTTCTTTCGACCAACTCGTTGATATCGCTCTTCGTCTTGAAGAGGCGGATAGAGAGAATGATGTTGAAGTGGTGGGTTCCAAACCAAACTTCAACAACAAGAAGAGGCCAAGCAAATTCAAAGGTCCTTATCCCAATAAGAAAGGGAGGCAAGCAACTCCTGCTGAAAAGACCTTTTCCTCTACTCAAGGGAAATGCTATAATTGTGGTTCGAAAGACCATTTTGCGAACAAGTGTTCAAAGCCTCGTACTTGTCGCTATTGCAAAAGCCTGGACCATTTTATGCATGTGTGTCCCAAACTTCAAAATAGGAGGGAGGGAAAGTTAAATGTTGCTCAAGCCCCTGGCAACACATCTCGTGGCCAAGGTATTTCTCATTCTATTCTAGATGGAATTATTTTGTTTCGTGATCATCCTATTCGTGTTCTTTTTGATACGGGTGCGTCCCATTCTTTTATATCAAAAGAACTTGTTGATACTTTTTCTTTGGATGTTTTGTGTTTAATGACTTCTTTGAGAATTGCGAATCCGGTTGGTGGATCTGCAACAATCAGTTTATTATGTAAAGATGTCGAGATTATTTTATGTGATTTATCTTTCCGAGCCGATTTGCATGTCATGCGTTATTTAGGCTTTGGAATGATTTTGGGAATGGATTAGCTTAACCGTTATGAAGCTCATATCTTATGTCCTGAGCGGACTACTCATCTTCGACATCCTCAATCTGTTAATCAGGTTTCTGTTATTCTTAAAGATTCAGATTCTGCTTTGGTTGCATCTTTATATTCTTTAAATCCTCGTGATGACGATGATGATGATGAGGGTGATATTATTTCTCTTGTTCACGTCGTTTGTGAATTTTCCGACGTATTCGAGCCCGTTTTAGGATTACCACCTAAACGAGCAATTGAGTTCAGAATTAATCTTATTCCGGGAGCTCAACCTATCACTCGTCCTCCTTATCGTATGTCCAATAAAGAAAACGAGGAGATGCGTAAACAATTATCTGAATTGGAAACGAAGCAATTTATTCGCTCTAGTTCCTCGCCTTGGGGAGCTTCAGCTATTTTTGTGAAGAAATCCGATGGTACACTTAGGCTTTGCGTTGACTACCGCAAGCTTAATGATCTTACTATCAAAAATAAATATCCTTTACCTCGGATTGATGATCTATTCGATCAACTTAGTGGTGCTAGAGTCTTTTCACAATTGGACTTGGCTACCGGTTTTCATCAGCTTCGTATTGCAGAGGATAGCATTCCTTTGACATCGTTCCGTACTCGGTATGGATCTTATGAATGGCTTGTTATGCCATTTGGGTTAACTAATGCCCCGGCTTATTTCGTTGACTTAATGAATCGAGTTTTTAAAGACTTTCTCGACCGGTTTGTTCTCATCTTTATCGATGATATTCTTGTTTATTCTAAAACCGAGGAGGAGCATGAAAAACATCTTCGGATTGTGTTGGAAACTCTTAGGAGTAATCAATTAAAGGCAAAATTTTCTAAGTGCCACTTTTGGCAATCTCGTGTGAAGTTTCTCGGTCACATTATTTCTGAATCCGGAATTTCCGTGGATCCTTCAAAGATTGAAGCGATTCAAGATTGGAAGAGACCGGAGAGTGTGACAGAGATTCGTAGTTTTCTTGGATTGGCGGGCTATTACCGTCGTTTTATCAAAGACTTTTCTAAGATTTCCGTGCCTCTCACTAGCTTGACGAAGAAAGGTGTTAGATACATTTGGTCGGACAAATGTGAAGCTTCTTTTCAGAAATTAAAAGAACTTCTTTCTGATGCTCCTATTCTTGTTATTCCCGATGGGAATCAAGATTTCGTTGTTTATACCGATGCTAGTCGCATTGGTTTGGGTGCCGTTCTTATGCAAAAGGAACGCGTTATTGCTTATGCTTCTAGGCAATTAAAGCCTGCTGAGACTAGATATGCCACTCATGATTTAGAGCTCGCGGCTATTGTTTTTGCTCTTCGGATTTGGCGTCATTATCTCTTAGGAGAGAAATTTGTTCTTTACACAGATCATAAGTCTTTGAAATATTTATTCTCACAAAAGGAACTTAATTTGCGTCAACAGCGTTGGCTCGAATTTCTTGCACCATATGATCTTGATATTCTTTATACTCCCGGTAAGGGTAATCTTATCGCCGATGCTCTTAGCCGTAAACAACAAGCTGTTGTTTCTATGATGATATCCGAATGGAACGATCTCGAGATTTTATCCACTTGCGAAATTCGAGACCGTGTTTCCGATTTATGCTCATCATTTGTTTTATGTAGCCTTGAGGCTCATCCATCTCTTTTAGACCGCATTCTTGAAGCTCAAAGGCTAGATACTGAATTGGTTCTTCTTGGCCAAAATATTAAGGATAAAATTGATATTGAAGGTTTGAAAGACTTTAATATCGATTCTCGTGGCGGCATTCGGAAATTTGGTAGGCTTATCGTGCCAAATGTTAGGGATCTTTGTAAAGATATTTTAGAAGATTCTCATCACTCTAAATTTACCATTCATCCCGGTAGTAGTAAAATGTACGCGGATATGAAGCGACTTTATTATTGGGAGGGAATGAAACTTGACATCGCTAACTTCGTTAAACGTTGCATGACTTGCCAACTCGTTAAGGCCGAACATCAAAGGCCCGGAGGGTTATTGCAACCTTTAGAAATTCCAGTTTGGAAGTGGGACAAAATTTCCATGGATTTTATAGATGGCCTTCCCCGTTCTCGTTCGGGTCATGATAGCTTATGGGTAATTGTTGATAGACTTACTAAATCCGCCCATTTTATTCCCGTTCGGTCTAACCGAACCGTTCCTCTTTTGGCCAAACTCTTTATTAAAGAGATTGTTAAATTGCATGGAGTTCCTACTTCAATTGTTAGTGATCGTGATCCATTGTTTACTAGTGGATTTTGGAAGAGTCTTCAAAAAGCTTTGGGAACGAAGCTTAATTTTAGCACCGCTTATCATCCCCAGTCCGATGGACAAACCGAGCGTGTGAATCAAACTCTTGAAGATCTTCTTCGTGCTTGTGTTCTTGATTTTGGTGGAAGTTGGGAAGATCATATTTCACTTGTTGAATTTTCCTATAATAATAGCTTCCAATCTAGTATTGGTATGGCACCTTTTGAGGCACTTTATGGAAGGCCATGCCGATCTCCTTCTTGTTGGCTTGAGGCCGGTGAGAAGCTGGCTTTAGGTCCAGATTTTATTCGGGATTCTACAGAAAAGATTGATCTTATTCGTCATAGGATGAAAGAAGCCCAGAGTAGACAAAAATCCTATGCCGATAACCGGAGAAGGAAGTTAGAATTTTCTGTGGGAGATCTTGTGTTTATTCGTGTTTCACCAATGAAAGGTGTTGTACGTTTCAGTCGATCGGGAAAGTTAGCGCCTCGATATATTGGGCCATTTCCTATCACTGAACGTATTGGTTCCATGGCTTATCGCCTTTTATTACCGGCTCAATTTTCTGCTATGCATGACGTGTTTCACGTTTCTCAACTTCGGAAATGTCTTCGAGATTCCGATTCTATTCTTGAGCCCGGTGTTGTGGAAGAGATTGAAGTTTCGCCTAATTTAACTTATGAGCAACATCCTATTCGTATCATTGCTTCGGAAGTCAAACGACTTCGAAATAAAGATGTTTCGCTTGTTAAAGTTCAATGGTCTTCAAATCCTAAGGATTGTTCTTGTGAATCTAGAGAGTACATTGAGCGTACACATCCGGACTTACTTTCTCGTGCTCTTTGAGGTGAACTTCTTATTTCAAACTTCTTTTGTGTTGAATATGCTTTTATGGTTGTTACTATATATCTTCTTCTTGTAATATTGCGAGGACGCAATTTCTTTAAGGAGGGGAGTCTGTAACAACCCGCATATTTATCGATTTTATATTTAAATATTTTATTTAAATATTTTATCGTTAGTCGGATTTTAGTCCGAAAAGCTACTTTTTGCATACGGTCGAATTAGGGCTCGGGACCACTCCCATTGAGTTTAAAATGCCGTTTGGACCTTTTTGAGTATAAGCTTCGATATGTTTGGAGAAAGTTGATTTCTGCTACTTTTTACTTTGGGTTTGGTTTTTGGGCTCAACCCTATGTTAACTTATGCTCAAATCTGAGCCACTCTTCCCCACTCACCCTCATTCTCTTCTCATTTCAGTTTTTAGAGTGTTAATGGTGGGAGAGATTGGAAATTAAAATTCCAAAACCCTAGTTTCCCTTGCAAATCAAATTCCTTGCTCCAAACTCAAGAAGAACCCATTGGTAAGCTTCTCTTCTTCTTCTCCAACTTATTCTCTTACCAATTTCAGAAATTCCTAAACCTAATCTTGGGAATGTTCTTGTTTTTGAGCTTAAATTCAAGCTCATTTGGGTTGTGTTGAAGAGAGGTTGATTCTCCATTTGCTTTCAAGCTTCTTCTTGTTCGATTTTGTGAAAAGGTGAGATTTTTATCTCACATCTATGACTATAATTATCTTTGGTTGTTGGGTATGAATTCCTAACACTTCTTCATGTTCATTTGCTTTTGATTTGGATTGGTTTTGTGAATACTCCAATTTTTGGGTTTTTAAACCAAATTTGTGTGAAAATCCTTTTATGGATGTTTGATCATGCTTTTGGTGATGCATCGAGGAGCATATAGAGCCGGGTCGCCGATTGGCATAAACCCTTAGAGCCAATGTTTGTCCGGTTGCATTTTGGAAGAGTTTGCTCTTCATTTGAATAAGGCTGAAAAACAGCCCAGGCATGATTCAGTCGACTGAAAAACTCTGTTCAGTCGACTGAACCTGAAACCCGAGAGTTTCCAGGCATGATTCAGTCGACTGAAAATCTCTGCACAGTCAACTGAAACTGGAAACAGAAAGTTTCCTGAACCTGGAAAATTTCCAGGTACAGGGTCAGTCGACTGAAAATCTCTGTTCAGTCGACTGAACCTGCTGTTTGAGTCCAATTTGCCTTTTTGGATTGAACTTCCAATTTAAATCAATTCGTGATAATCCTATTTGTTGTTATCATCTATTATGACTTTGATGACTCTTTTTAGGGATTTTTGAATATCCATTTCGATGGATCCTTTATCGATTTCGTTGGATTTTATTCACGTCTTCGTATGTGAATTTTTGTGATTGATTGTTCTTACAATCTTCTTCGTGATTTGTCACTTTAAAAATATAAAGGTTTTCTATACTAGTAGTAAATATCAAAACTCTTTCCTCAAACGATTTCAATACTATTTTAATACCAAATTCGTTTATAAAACCATTTTCCAATCTATTAGTATATACAAACCTTTACCTCACTCGTATGAGAAATCTAATTAAACGGCTTAGTAAAACAAGTGGTATGAAACGCTTGCGTTTACTTTGTCGGTTAATTCTTGGACTTGTTCGATTGAACCTCTTGTGACAATTTTCTAGTGGAGATTTACAGTTTGTTCGTAAATATTTAAGTTAAGCAAGTGGTTATGGGACATGAGGCTAAACTTTTATATTTACTAGCTTAGTGTGATTGACACTTCTCGATGATCATGACGATCATTTTTTGTGATTTAGACTAGCAATGTGCGATGTCTCTTTGTCTGCGTGGGAGACTAAACCTCGTTCGTGTGTCAAATTTGTGGGGTAGCTACCCACGGTCTTCGGACCATTCGTGTGTCAGGTCTTCGGACCATTCGTGTGTCAAATTAATGGCTAGCTACCATGAGATAGCTTCTCGTTCATGTGTTACAGCTGTTGGTGGGCTTTATGCTCCCGTTTGTGATAGGCCTTCCCCCCTTTGTGATTTCTGGATTTCTTGTGTAGATTCCTAGAATTTGTGTTTCACCAATTTTCGTGATTTCCATTGATAAGTTTTATCAATATTTGTGCATTGGTGAATTTGTGTGTCATTGACTTTTGTGATTTTTGGATTTCTTGTGTAGTCTTCTGGAATTTGTGTGTCATTGACTTTTGTGATTTCTGGATTTCTTGTGTAGTCTTCTGGAATTTGTGTGTCATTGACTTTTGTGATTGACATTGATATTATCGTCAATATTTATGGTATGGTGAACGAAATTAGGAGTATGACGTTTCTTTGATTCTTGTGTAGATTTGGTGACATTGATTAATCTCTTGATGATTATCAACTAAGTATATATGTATATATATATATCACAGCTTGGCATTTGTTATTATTATGTGTTTAGTCATATCTCTTATTCTATATCGTTTCATCTGATATTTATAGTTAGACTGATCCGTTTATTATTTTCTTATTAAATAATACTCGGGTCAGACCGAGATGTTGCAGGTGCTTCCGCTTGACTTCTCATCCGGGATTAACTCCTTGACTTTTGGGTTAACTACTAGATTAGTAGTTATTTTGTTGTATACATTTGAGATATAGACTCCTTAATGTATACTTATTCTTTTGTGTAGTTCGCGTAACTATTCTTTTATGATATTGTGGATCTTTTTAAGACCACTATTCTGATTACACTTTCTAGTGTAATATTCATATCTTATTCCGCCTTTGTGATATGAATTGTCTGTGACTGATTTGTGTTATGCTTATTTCTATATTTGTTTTCCGAAGGATTTATATAGCCACCGTGTAGTAGCTTTGAGTTTGTGTCGGTATGTCGGATTTCCTCTTGAAATAGAATGCATGTTATATTATCTGACATATCGGTGCTCGCGCAAAGAAATTACATGGATGGTCGCTCCTCAACAGCCTTATTCTCCGTGCTAGTCGACAGCATTCACCGAAATGTTCTTGGCTAGCGTGGGTATAGAGGTGGGGCGTCACAATTAATTTTTTTTCAAAGTTCATTTTATTTATTTTCAAATTTTCTAGCCTAGTTTACAATTTTTGCTATTTTTCTTAATTTAATTATATATAATTAATATTTATTTATTTATTTTTGTTTATTTACTATATTTTCGTGTTTTTATATGCATTTATATGTATTTTTTAGTTATTTAAAATTTCAAAAAAAAATGTGGAAATTTGAAGAGTTTTTGTGCCCTTTTATCTACTTAGTCCTTTTATATTCCACCTTTTCATTTTTCAACCAACATCCTTTCAACTTTTGCTGCCATAACCTCCCTCTTCAGCCGACCAGTTCCTCATTTCATCTCACATAAATTTTCTTTCTCAAACTCAAGAAACTTTCGGCCATTCCTCTTTGCAAAATCTTTTTTTGGTAAAAGCTTTCTTTCTTTGTGTACTTTTTCATTGTTTTGTTCTTTTAATTTGCACTTTCTCTTCATCTTTAGGTTCGGCCTCACCACTCAATCCATGTTTCCGCCTCTACCACCTCCTGAACCTGTCACCACCACCTCCTTTTCACTGACCATCCCATGCCAAGCCACCCTAGGTTGAAGATCCACTACCATCTTGCACAAACTCCTCTTGAATGTCCATAGCTGATCACCATAGTCTTCCACTACCTCAAACTCCTCCTTGGCCGACCATACACCACCACCACCACCTCAAACCTGACCTGCATCCTCTACCACGTCATCTCCTGACCCGACCTGAACCTGGCCGTGCCCTTGTTGCCTTTAGCCGAGCCCATTTTGCCTTGAAAACCATGTGTGTTGCCATTGTGTTGTGTAGTTCATGCACCAAACCTTTGCACCATCTTTTACTATGCTAGGCCAACCCTATTTGAACCCAAACCAGATCCAAACCCATGCTTTGGCCGTGCAAATCTGACCTAGGGTTGTAGCTATGTGGTTGAAAGCAAGAGCCAACACTTTGGTGATGTTTTGTGCATTCATTTCTAGCTTTGTTTAATTGAATTTGGGTTGAAAATTTATATTATTTATATTGTTTTGTTTGAATGTGTTCAAGGTAATTAATATTTGGCTCTCTCAATCTCAAATCATTGTCGTGCTTTCGTGCCTCTGAAGATCGTTGTTGTGTGTTTTGGTTGTGTCTCCAGCTTATACCAGTGAGTTATTCTCACCAGACAGGATTTATACTTATATGACTTGTAAACTGATTTCATTTGAATCCGTAAAATGCATCACCATATTATATCTGCTATAATATGACCATATGATGTTCACCCATGCTTAAACAACTGTTATAACATCTGTTACTGTTATATTATGTTGTTTTGTTATTTATATCAGTTTATCACACTGCAAGTTCCCTTTAGATTAGAATCACTATGGGTTGAAATGATAAATACCCGAACGGACTTTAGAATAGGGAAAAATCGTTATGGGCTGAAGTGATAGGCCTGAACAATTTTCAATTATTTCATTTTACTTAGGACTGCGGGTTTGAAATGATAAAACCCGCGTTTTCTTTGTAAATTACGGGTTGATATGATACATTACTCGTATCACTTTACCTAGGCTAGAAAATGATATACGGACCCGTGGTTAAAAATATGTTTTTCTAAAATTTTTAAAATCTTTTAGAAATGTAAATATTATAATATTTTGATTTAAAATTTAATTAAAAATTATTTTTGTAAAGATTATTGATTTTTCTGAAAATTTATAAGTGAAATGAATAAATGGCAAAGTTAGAAATTTGAAATGTAAGTTATTTTGGAAATTATAATTTGGTGATAAATGGAATTTAAATTAAATATGAAAATATGATAAATTTTTGATATTTTGAATTAAAATGAATTTTATATGATTTTAATAATATATTAATGATTTTTGAATAAAGTTAAAAAGTTAAATAAATGAATGTTTAGGTTGAATTTTTGAAATATAACTTAAATTGGAAATTTATGAATTTTTGTTTAAGGGTGAATTTCAAGTTGAATAAACAAAATGAGAATAAGTTATAGTTGAAAATTTAAACTTAAGTGTTAAGTTAAAAATTTAATTACAAAGAATTGAAATTGAATGTGTGAATTTAATATGTGAATTATTATTAAAAATTGATTTTTGAATGGAAATTTAACTTTATAAAATCATGAATATAAGGGTATTTAAATGATTGTTTCAAAAGTGAAAATATATTATTTTATAAGTTTAAAAAGGATTGAAATAAAATTTATTGAATAATTGAAATTTAATTAACAACAATTTTTGCAATGCTATTATTTATAATGTAAATGATATTACAACATTTGTAAATATTGTAGTTGATATAAATGAACCAAATGGCTAAATTTTAATAGAGGGTTATTATGGCACTTTGTAAGTGCTGTAATTGCTGAATTTAACTAAGTTTTATTTGAAATTTTGAGCAAACCCTATTACATCATTTTAAATGCTGTCTTTTTTTAAGTTGAACTGGTTTGAAAGTAACTTTCTATAGCATTTTCCAAATGCTGCGAAAGGTGAATTTTCATTGTTGTGATAAGTTTAAATGAATAAATGAACTTTGAAAGATTAAGATTTTGGAAATTTAATAATTTGATTATTAAATGTAATAACTTCATTTTTATTGATTTAGATGAAGTAATTTAATTTGAAATATAAACTATTTCGAAATGTGAATTGAAATGGTATTTTAAATTTGAATAAAATGAATGTGGTTTTGAAATGATACGATAAGTTGGATATTTTGAAATGAATTTGAAATGAATATGAATTGTTAAATGATATTTGATGTTTGAAATATAAATACCATTTTTAAATTATAACCACGGGTTATAATAACGATTGGTTGTTAAAGAGACCGGGATCAGATATGGACATACTCTCTGTCGATACCGAAAACCACTTTAACAACTGTGTACGCGGTGGAGATTGCAGAATGAAGTAGTATGGTGACGACGTTCTTGAGGTACATTACGTGGACCTGACTCCCGTGAGTTAGCTTAAGGTGGCTAAAATAGGAGCGATATCAGGCCAAAGGAGGTAACACCTCTGGCTGGACACACTTCTTCGATACCATTCTATTACTGTTGTGATCGATTGGGTGCACCCCTTGATTTTGGAGTGTTGTTCGGGGTGGTCATAGTGGCTGCTACGTTACCACCAGCCCGTGTGCGTAATTAGTATATCTACCGTGGCATTGCCTTATGTGCCGTGTCACCTACCATACCGAGCCTTTACTACGAGCTTGTTTTTCTCCCGTAGCCCATGGAGTATTTAGGGTAGTCTCCTGATCTGGAGATATGCTGATACTGGATGGATTGCTAGGACTATTATGTGTGAAGGGTGATATGGGTAGCCCGGAATGCTATTTTAAAGTATGTTTATTTTACCGTAGACATTATTATAATAGCGCAATATTACTACATAGTAAGTAGTTTAACGGATCCTTAGAGGATGGGCGGTCCCAGGCATCCTTCAAGTTACTTGTATCTTTATTACAATTCACTTGAGTTGGTTTACATTATATAAGTATATATCGTCCTGACTCGAGTGTTTTGTGTTTGTCTTTACACTCGGGTCAGCCTGAGTATTCACAGCTTTGGATTCTCTTTCAGGAGATGGTCTTTGCTGGAGTTTCTGCCTATCTACATTTATATCTATTTCTGTTTCAGCTGTTCTAGTTTATCTCATGTATTAGTGAACTTCTATGTATTTGTGATTTCTATATGTTGTTTTCAGACTGATATTATGTACTTGTTTTGAGACTCTGTTATAGTAGCTTCATGAACTACTATGTTATTTTATATTCCGCTGCGAGTTATTCTGATTGTTCTGTGTCTGTGATTCTGTGTATTTGATTTCATTTGCTCCAAATTTATTTATAATATGTTATTTTGCATCATTCAAGTCCGACACGTGTGGATTATTGTCGATTTGAATGGTACAAAATGGTTGGCCATGACAGTTGGTATCAGAGGAGCAAAAACTCATTAGAGATAGGGTATTTCTATCCTAGAATGAGTGAAATCAATCTCAGAATCATATCTTTGTGAGAGACATATTTTCAAAGTATTAAATGATTTTCAAAATGTTTTCAAAAGATTTTCAAAGATTATTTTGATATATAAATTTTTCTTGTTTTAAAGGATTTTCAAATGTTTTTCTAACTTCCCTTTTTTTGTATCTACCTTGTTAGATTTTTCTTTCTTTAGGATATTCATCCAAGTGTATTCTCTTGTCTTATGTTAATTTTCTTTGGCTTTTCTTTATCTTGTCCTAAATTCATTCTTGATATTTTTCAGGATGAATCGAGGAAATGCCAGAGGTAGGGGTCATGGTATTACCCCAGCTCCTCAACCTGTTGCTCCTGTTCGATTCACTGTTCTCTGTAAGGAATTCTCTCAACTTGGTAGAACCCCATTCACCTGTTCATAGAGCATCATTGAGGCTCAGCAGTGGTTGCAGAGCCTTAAGAGGATATTTACTGATCTTGATATTACTGATGCCCAGAAGCGTCAGTTAGCAGCTTGGCAGTTGCGTGATTCTGCTTTAGATTGGTGGGAGTCCGTTACGGCTAACACCGTCGAAGCTGATATTACTTGGGAGCAGTTTAAGTATCCCTTGTGTTATCTTGAATTTTGTTCCTATTTTTCCTTTTCTTTTGAATCTATCTTAAGCTTGTTCTGTATCGGTTTTCCAGGAAGGCTTTTGTGGCAAAATGGATGCCAAAAGCCGGGAAATCTCAGCTTTATCGTGAGTTTATGGATCTTAAGCAGGGTAGCATGTCTTTTGCTGAGTATGAGAGGAAGTTCAACGAACTTTCCAAGTTCAGCCCTAGCCTGATTGATACTCCTCTCAAGAAGAATGAGAAATTCATTGCTGGTGCTCGTCCAGAGTATTATAGTTTCCTCATTTCTCATGTTCGTAGTTCTTTCACCCAGCTTATGGATATGGCTATTCGCTATGAGAACCCCACATCTAAAGGTCCTGCTGTTTCTGGTGCTCTTCCAGCTCAGTCTTCCTCTGCTAATTCCAAGAAGCGTAAGCCTAATTTCCAGCAGTAGAAGAAGAATTGTCACAAGCGTTCTGGTTTGGGATCTTCATCATCTGCTCCTGCTCAAAGGCAACCAGTTGATCTCTCCTCCATCACTTGCTTTAGGTGTGATTAGAAGGGACACTATGCTAATAGCTGTCCTACTTTATCTGATGCTGCTATTCCTCCACCTGCTCAGTTGGCTAGGCGTGATCTTTGCCATATCTGTCTCCAGCCTAGTCATTTTAAGAAGGACTGCCCTACCCAGCAGAGGGGTACTCCTTCTAGTATATTTGCTGTCACTTCTGCCTCATCTCCAGTTCCTCCACCTGCTCCTGTTCATAGTGATGATCAAGATACTCTCCAGGGTTCATTTACTTTATTCCATCATCATGTTCGTGTTTTATTTGATACTGGAGCTTCACACAGTTTTATTTCTGTTGCTTTGTGTGACAAGTTTGAGCATCTTCTTTCTCCTGAGTATGCTTCTGTTCCATTATGTGTTTCAAATCCTATTGGGGGCCTTGCTAACCTTAATCGGATTTGTAAGCAAGTGAAACTTCTTCATTCTGATCATCACTTTTGTGGTGATTTTTATGTTCTAGGCTTCGATGCTTTTGATTTATTGCTTGGTCAGGATTGGTTAGTGAATCATGATGCTCATATCTCTTGTAAAGCCCGAACTGTTCACCTTGTTGATGATCAAGGGAATTCCTTGATTATTCAGTGCCACATGCCTTAGGATTTTGCTGGCAACTTTATTTATTCTCTAGATTCTTCTCCCAAGTGATCTTGATTCGACTCCTGTAGTTAGATTATATCCCGATGTATTTGGTGTAGTCACTTCTTTGCCTCCGAAGCGGGAAATTGATTTTTGGATTGATCTTATTCCTGGTGCTCGACCTGTTGTTCTTCCTCCTAGAAGAATGACACCCTACGAGAAGGTTGAGTTGGGAAAGCAAATTGATTTTCGGATTGATTTTCGGATTAGGCTTAGCTTTTCTAAATGGGGAGCAGCGGTGGTTTTTGTCACTAAGTCTGATGGTTCTCTTCGGATGTATGTTGATTATAGGGAGCTGAACAAGCTCACTATGAAAACAGATATCCAATGCCTCGTATCAATGATACGTTTGATCAGCTTTATGGTGCCACTGTTTTCTCTCAGCTTGATCTTGCCACTGGTTTTCATCAGCTCAGGGTTGCCGAGGATAGCATTCCCAAGACTGCTTTCCGCACTGAGAATGGTTTCTTTAGATGGTTAGTCATGCCTTTCGGTTTGACTAGTGCTCCTGCTTTCTTTGTTGATTTGATGAATCGTGTATTTCGTGATGCACTTAATAAATTTGTGATAGTCTTTGTTGATGATATCCTTGTCTTCTCTAAGACCAAGGAAGAGCATGAGTCGCATTAGAAATATGTTCTAGAGACTCTCAGAAATCATCAACTGAAGGCTAAATTTTCTAAATGCCATTTTTGGAAGGATGAAGTCCAATATCTCGGGCATATTGTTTATAGTAATGGAGTTTCAGTTGATCCAATCAAGATCGCTGCGATCAATGTAAGTCTTTCTTTCTTTCTTCTCTTTTCTTTATCATTTAATAATTCTATCTTTTCGGTTCTCCTTATTTTATCCCTATTCTGTTTCAGGATTGGAAAACTCCAAAGACTCCATTTGATATTCGTAGTTTTCTGGGCCTTGCCGGTTACTACCGGAGATTCATTAAGAATTTTGCTCGGATTGCTGCACCTCTCTTAGCTTTGATTCGTAAGAATGTAAAGTTTATCTAGAGTGATCAGTGTAAGGCTGCATTCAATGAGTTAAAGAGCAAACTTCCGCACCAGTTCTTACCGTTTCGAACGGAAATGATGGATTTACGGTATATACTGATGCTAGTCGTGAGGGTTTGGGTGTTGTTTTCATGCAGGATGGTAGGGTCATTGCATGTGCCAGCCGTCAGTTAAAACCCACGAGGAAAATTATGCTGCTCATGATTTAGAGTTGCTTGCTGTTGTTTTTTCTTTGAAACTTTGGAGGCATCATCTTCTTGGAACCAAGTTTGAGCTTTTCACCGATCATCAGTCTCTGAGATATATCTTCTCCCAGAAGGATTTGAATCAGAGGCAAGTTTGTTGGCTTGAGTTTCTGGCTTCTTACGACCTCGATATTAGCTATATTCCCGGTAAAGCTAATGTTGTGGCCGATGCTCTGAGTCGGAAGAAGGCTTTGTTGTGTCAACTTATTGTTTCTTCTTCTCCTCTTCTTTATCGTATCATGGATAAGCAAGATAAGGATGAGATGCTTAGATTGATGAAGGAGAGTGTTCGTAGCAGGGTTAGTTGTGGTAGTAGTAGTGGAGCTCAGATTGATGATAGACGGATTTTGAGGATTAAGGATTTGTGTCTCGAATGTTGATGGTTTGAGGCAGGAGTTGCTTCAGGAGAATCACCGATCCAGGCTTTCTATTCATCCTGGTGTGTCGAAGATGTTTCAGGATATGAAGCGGCTTTATTGGTGGAAGAGGATGAAGAGGGATATCTCTATCTTTGTTAGTCAGTGTGCGACTTGTCAGCAAGTCAAAGCCGATCACCAAAAGACCCCTGGTTTGTTGCAGCCCCCGGAGATTCCCAATTGGAAATGGGAACATGTTTCCATGGATTTCATCGATGGTTTACCGAGGACTCGGAGGGGTAATGAGAGTATCTGGGTTATTATTGATAGACTGACCAAGTCCGCTCATTTTATTCCAGTCAAGTCTACTCGTTCTGCTTCTAGCTTATCTGAGATCTACATGAGAGAGATCGTTCGTCTCCATGGTGTTCCTCTCAGTATTGTTTGTGATTATGACCCTATCTTTATCAGTCATTTTTGGAAAGCTTTTCAGGAATCTCTGGGTACTCGTCTGAATCTGAGCACTGCTTACCATCCACAGATCGACGGTCAAACGGAAAGAGTGAATCAGATTCTTAAGGATCTTCTTCATGCTTGTGTGCTTGATTATGAAGGATCTTGGGAAGATTATCTCCATCTTGCCGAATTTACCTACAATAATAGCTATCAGGTATAATCTTATATTCTGTTTTTCAGTCTAATCTTAATCTTTTTATCTATCTCATTCCATCTTTGCATTCAAGCCTGTAACGACCCAGAATTTTTAGTAATTAAAATTTGAATATTTAATTAATTTTAAATATTTATAAGTGAATTTATAAGTCAAATAAATTTTATTTTGATTTATTGGATTTAATTGAATTATTAAATCGATAATTTAATATGTTAAATTATGGAAATAATTGAAAATTGGGTTAAATATGATTGAAAATGATTTGTAAAATTTTATTTTATCATATTGAAGTTATAGAAATATTTTAGAACTTTTAAAATCGAATTAAAAGTTAATCTGTGAAAATTGAATATTTTAATATTTAATAATCGACCGTAAAATAGCCAATTTTTGAACAGTCTCAGAATTGAACGAAACCAGTTCCATTGGATCCGTAATAGTAAGTTATTACCGGATTTCAAATTTCGTGTCAATCGGAGCTATCGTTTGATCGTGGCAGCTCGAAACGCATCGAATTATTTTTAATTTAAATTTGGCGAGTCAAAATAGCCATTTTTCAAAAAGTCTCGGATTTCGACGAAACCAGTTTCATCGGATCCGTAATGTGATATTATTGTAAGGTTTCAAATTTCAAGTCAATCGGATTTACCGTTTGTCCGGTACAAATTAAAACGCCTAGAAATCGAGTTAAATCGGTTTAATTTAAATTGAACGTTTTCAGCCATAACTCGCACATACTTCCGAATTAGCTTCCGAAACCTGTTCCATTGTGTCCGGAACGCGGGATAAACCCTAGGTACGCTGGTTACGGCGCCTAAATCGGAGTTCGGAATTCCCGGGATGAATAGTGTTTACGCTTGCTTTTCCTATAAATACAACCTCACTCTAAAAAAAAAATAAAAAAATAAACCCTAACCCTAATCAAAATGCCTAGCCGCCAGTTACATAATGAATGGCCAGAATTTTCTCAACTTCCACCTCGTTTTTCTCTTCATCCATCAATCGATTCGCGAAATCATCAACTACAAAGTTGTAGAGGGCTGTGAGTACTACGTTTTCAACGGCTATGATCTAAAATAGAGCATTGTAGTGGGAGATAGGGGGGCCGACAGGGGGGGACCTGCGCACGCATTCCCAGGTGGAGGAGATGGCCGAGTTGGCCAGGGCTATGGCCGAGTGTGGTGGTCGTGTAGGGCTTCGAGTTGCAACTACTTGATCGAAGAATCATTGAGTGGTGGAGGTTGAATTTCAAACCCTAGTCTTGATAAATGGGTTCAAGGCTTGCGTGAATCACCTGTAGAAGAGATACGTGAGTTGAGGGAGATGAAGGAGAGGCCTTGGATGCAGATCTTACGGCCAGGATTTGCTGTGGTATGAAGATAGTTGAATAAATGTTGTAAAAGTTTATATAAAATCGGGTACAAACTTGTAAATTGCATAACTTTTTCATACGAGGTCGAAAAAATGCAAACTCAGTTGCGTTGGAATCGTATGGACGAGCACTACGCGATGGAGTTGGTTTGGAGTCGTTTGGAGCTAGTGAGAATTTTGGGTAAAATTAAACGCGCGTTTAATTTTATTCGAAATAAAAAGCTAAAACGGAATTTAAAATCAAGGTGAGAACTTCTCACTCAATCGAATAGGTTTCGATTTTATTTTAAATAGTTAGATTTAAAATATTTGAATGCATGTTTGAATGATGACTGTAAATTATTGATTGTTAAAATAGACATTATACGCCGTTAGTAAGCGGATGTTATTTATTAAAAACATATACCGCGAATATTTCATAAACAGTGAAATTGGTATTATATATAATATCAATATATATATATTGGCATATGTATATATTGCAGTTGTTGATTTCCCGCATTTTTTTGTTTAGCGGATGAGACCCTATTACGCCGTTATTAAGCGGATAATATTTAATAAGAACATGTACCGCGATAATTTCGTACTGCAGCGAAATTGGTATTGTGCTAATGTTTTTGGATGCAGGAAAACAGGTTGGAGGGATCCAACTGGATTCCTCAACAGTTTTTATTTGATTTCAGATATTTTGATATTTGATGGATTTTCATATTGATATATGATATCGTTGTTGTCGTGATTGACTATTTGGTGTGTAGCATCATTGGACCCAGATTTTGGGATTTTAAAATGATTTTCAAAGTGATTTTTGAAATATACTATATTTTTGGAATTGATCCATTATAAATAAATAAACGTTATAATTTTTTAAAAGTTATAAAAATTATGATTTTTGAGAAATATAGTTAAAAGATTGATTTTTGAAAATACGGGTTAATGATGTTATAAAATAGTTTAAAAATGGGATTTTTGAATTTATTGCGAAAAGTTTAAATATAGGATTTATAAAATTTAATTATTTTATAAATCAAGAGAATGATGAAATTATAAAGGAATTTAAAGACGTTTAAAAAAATAATATAAATTGATTTATATTAAGGGATTTATAAATGGATATTTATAAATTGAATTATGGACATTATAAAACAAGTTTTTATAAGTGTTTGAATGTAGTGGAAATGAATTTCCTAAATGAATGAAATTTATAGTATTATAAACTGTGAAGTTATAAATGAAATTTTATAAGCAGTAGGTTTATAAAATTTATAAAGTTATCGAAAGAATGAATTTTGGATAAATAAACAATCTTATAAGTTAAGATTAATAATTTGGGAAGTTAAATGAACGATTTTGTAAAATAATCGTTTATAAGTAGTTAACTTATAATATGAACGTTTAGTTTATAATTTAGTTATAAACTGGAATATGTTAAAGAAATTGTTTTGAATGAGATGTTTAAATTGAATTAAAACGATCTAACGATGTTTTAAAATGTGTTGAGATTCGAAACCATAGATTTCAACATTGATTGTTGAAATAGACGTTTTCGAGAAATAAAAGGAAATAGTGGACTATAACACTGTTGTTATAGTAAATGATTTCCGAAAGGAAATGTTTTGAATAGTATTGGGATTTATATATCTATTTTAATTTCGAATCCCTATACTAGTGATTTTGGGTTGTCGTAACGATGTTTTACGTAACATTCGTTTTGGCCCAAGTAGATATGTTTAAGAAAGGATTTTCTTAATATAATGAAATATATACTTAATTCGATTTAAGTATATTGAATATTTTCTAAGTGTTGAAAATAAAAGAGATTTGTGAATTACTTATAAATAAATAAGTATGGAATTGTTTTCCGATATAAAGTGAATATTTTGAGAATTTATCTTTTTGAAGATAAATTGAAAATGAATAATTGAAATCGTATATGCACGAATATTTTGAAATATAAATTCATTATGGAATTTATATGTGAAAAGTGAAATTGGTTAAAAATAAATATTGATTTATTTTTGAAGTGTTGAAATAATATATCTTGTAAAGATATTTTGGAAAATAAATAATTTGGAAAATTATTTGGAATCTGGTGATGTATGCATATCCATTGATAGTTCAATAGCCGACTATCAATATTTCCCTTTGAATGGGTATTTGATGTGAATTGATTGAATTTGAATGCACACTTATTTTTGAATAAGCGCTCACTATTCGGGTTAACCGGGAAAGGACCATGGGGTCGTATAACCCATTCCGAATATGTGATACGTCGTTGTGAATTGCATTGAAGATCGGTGTTGAAGACCCGGTATTTGCGAAAGCGATAGGATGACCTATCGATTGTCTCTGCACTGAGTTGCAACGGTATAGAGACTCCCTAAGTGATGGGAAATCCGATCAGGATTGTGAATATCCGGATTGCAAGGACTTCTTTGTAAGTGCCTTCGGTTTTGTTCGAGCCCGGAACAGACTTGTATGGATTGTATGCCTGACATTACAAGTTGAGATATAAAGCCGATTTCTTTCAAATATATTTCTGTTGGTGGCGGAGAATTTATTCTTTGCTTAACACCCTTCTTTGAGACGTATGTGCTCAAAGGTTATATAGTTGAAGTTATCAGCGATATATTCCCAAATTGGTAATGTGACATGCTGAGTGATGCTGAAATGATCATTGTGTTGATTATTTATGATAGGATCATTTATTTGATCGTCTATCTTAGTGATCATTGTGTTGATCATTTGTTGACCCAAAGCATGGCTTTTGTATAAAGTATGTTTTTGTGGACGTGAATTCGTCGAGCCTCACACCCCGTGAATGGTCAAAACAGGAAAGAAGCAGCAAGGTTATGAGGGGTAGCACCCTTTAGGATGTGTCCATTTCCTTCTGGAAAAGGGTGGTATCATGGTATGGAGCCCAGATACTTACTCATGTTGAAACACTTTGTTTTTATGATTGTGTGAATTGATTAGAGAGCGCTCTCGGAAAAAGGTCCCAAAGGACCGGGGGATGGCATATTCGGTCAGTTGTTGCTCAGTTAGGAGTAACCCGGCCTTGTGTTGGTAGAGATCCGGTTTGGTTCTCGGGGATGTCCATCCAGAGGCATTCTCATGTGGCAATGGGAAGTTCCTTGGCCTGACCATTTGTTGGAAATCCAAAGAAACAATACGTGACTTGTACGGTTTTAGTTGTAGAACCTGCTTCCTCAGGAGGTAGCTATAGTAGGCATAATATAATGGTACCTATGCTGGCTATGATTTATATCTTTACTTTCGAAAGGATTTGTTCTACACTATGCACTAGTAATAATATCAAATGTTATTTTAAATGCGTATCAAGCATCTTTGACTCACATAAGAAGAAATCTCCTCCAAGTCTGCGTTTGCATTGTGTGTGTGGTGGGAGGTCTTATGGTAGTTACATTTTCAAAAGCATTGCGAATTGAATTTAAAAATATTCCTCTATTTTGATTTTAAAGTTAAATAAACTGTTTTGAGTTCTCACACCAGTCACATGACTGACTCGGATTTTATTGTTTTCCTTCCTAAACTCCGGGTGCCCACCAATTTCCACACGGGCAGTTAAGAGTTAGGTTTATCAGGATATTCTGGATATTTAGGAGTTGCTGGAGGCAAGCTGGATGGCATGGCGTATTACTAGTATATAGTATTTCTTTTTCCGCTGCACTGTTTATTGTTGTATGTTGTTGTACACTCTGATGATATGATGTAATGTAATGAAATGTAATGTAATAACTGATATAGTTCTTTGTTTAAAGATTATTCATTTATTATTATATGTTGTTCCGCTGCGAATTGTGAGATTCTGTTGTTGTTCTGTTATTTCTTTCTGTTCCGTTCTATTTTTAAAATTTTCTATCTTCTGTTTTTCTAATTCTCTGTTTTCTAAAAAAAATTGTCTATCTTCTTTTCCCTCTATTTTTCTTTTCTATCTTCTCTTCTCTCTTCTTTCTTTTTCTTAATTCTTTTTAAAACCCATAACATCTCGGTTTTCGGCCTTTGATTTCTCGGCAGTCGATAAAGTGAGTGTCGATGTTGAATTTTCGAAGAACGAAAATCCGTGTTTGTTACATTTGGTATCAGAGCTGATGGTTAAGCGACAACCATGGTTCTGTAGGGTATTACTCATTAGAGATAGAGTCAGTAGTACTCTAGAATGAGTTTGAGTGTAATAATAGCTATGAGAGCGTATTTGTTAGTGAATATATAAAACTGTTTTATATTGTGATGATTGGTTTGTTGAGTGGTATATGAACTTTCGTCAGCACAGCCTCGAAACTGAGCCGAAGGGGTTTCTAAACACTTGAATAGAACAATTCGGCACAATATTGATTTTAAATTGGGTAAATAAAATAATTTTGCCTTGAGTATATTTTATATATAAAGAAATAATTTTTCAGAATGATTAATGTGTATATAAGTAGATTGTTAGGTTGTTTGAATAACCTAAATAAAAGAATTATTGTATAAGCAAATGAATTATAAGAATAGAATTATAATTAAAGTGATTTACAATTGTGAAATAAACTTATATATGTAAGAAGTGAAACTATATTTATGAATATGAGTTGTAAATAAAATGTAAAGTGAATTTAAAGTTAAATGGAATATGACTTAAGAGTTATGTGAATGAAATTCAACTTTAGCAATTGAATTAAATGAATGATAATCAATTAAATGTGAATTAAGTTGATAAGGAATAATGAATATAAGTGTTAATTCATTAAAATCTAATGTTATTAGAAGTTGAATGGTTGAATAAAAATCAATTTAATTAAACCAATTGGAAAAGTGATGGTGTTAAACCAAATTCAATGAATATAAGCAAAGGAATTTGGTTGAAATTAATAAACTTTGGTTGTTATTTGATTGTTGATTGGTTGTAATAATTCATTAAGTGTTAATGAAATTGAAAGCTATGTAATTGAATTCAAATTAAAGATAAATAAATTTGAATAGAATTGAAAGTGAATTAGATTTAATTAGTAAATGTAAACTAATTGAATTGAGAATGAATGTTAGTAAATCCAATGTAAATAAATCAAATATGATTTAAAGTGAAAACCAATTCATTGAATATTAATGAGAATATGAATGAATATTCATTGATTATGAGTGATAGTTGGTTGATGTTTGCATTTGTTGTTTTACTACATTACTATGTTAGCATATATAGTTATTATGTTGCTATATGTTGTATATTGAGATTATTTTCATATATGCATGTTCTCATGTTGTTTGTTGAGTTTAGTAGGTGCGGATCGCGTTTGCTTCCCATTTGGAGTTCGCTTTAGCGCTATATTAGCCGTATATGCTCGCTAATAAAATATAAGGTACATATCTCGGATTAAATATCGTACTTTTACACTTTTTCCCTTCGGGATGCCTCATTACTTGATGAGATGTATATTTGTGATATATATACTGTCATTTTTTTTTTCTCGGATCGAGCCGCGCAAAGGAGACTATGGCGAATTTTTCCGGAAATTTAAGGCGTTAGAAAAAATTTGAGAAATTTGGAAAATTTTGAAAACTTTAAACTTTGTTTTAAAGTTGAAAGTTAAATGATATAATTGTTTTTGAAAAGATAACTAAGTATGATTTGAAAACTTAGTAAAGATTTGAAAGAAGTTTAATTATAAATTTTGGAAAGTTAATAGATTCTGTAATCTTCTTACTTGTAATTTCGAGGACGAAATTCTTTTAAGGGGGAAAGATTGTAACGACCCAGAATTTTTAGTAATTAAAATTTGAATATTTAATTAATTTTAAATATTTATAAGTGAATTTATAAGTCAAATAAATTTTATTTTGATTTATTGGATTTAATTGAATTATTAAATCGATAATTTAATATGTTAAATTATGGAAATAATTGAAAATTGGGTTAAATATGATTGAAAATGATTTGTAAAATTTTATTTTATCATATTGAAGTTATAGAAATATTTTAGAACTTTTAAAATCGAATTAAAAGTTAATCTGAGAAAATTGAATATTTTAATATTTAATAATCGATTGTAAAATAGCCAATTTTGAACAGTTTCAGAATTGAACGAAACCAGTTCCATTGGATCCGTAATAGTTAGTTATTACCGGATTTCAAATTTCGTGTCAATCGGAGCTATCGTTTGATCGTGGCAGCTCGAAACGCATCGAATTATTTTTAATTTAAATTTGGCGAGTCAAAATAGCCATTTTTCAAAAAGTCTCGGATTTCGACGAAACCAGTTTCATCGGATCCGTAATGTGATATTATTGTAAGGTTTCAAATTTCAAGTCAATCGGATTTACCGTTTGTCCGGTACAAATTAAAACGCCTAGAAATCGAGTTAAATCGGTTTAATTTAAATTGAACGTTTTCAGCCATAACTCGCACATACTTCCGAATTAGCTTCCGAAACCTGTTCCATTGTGTCCGGAACGCGGGATAAACCCTAGGTACGCTGGTTACGGCGCCTAAATCGGAGTTCGGAATTCCCGGGATGAATAGTGTTTACGCTTGCTTTTCCTATAAATACAACCTCACTCTAATAAAAAAAATAAAAAATAAACCCTAACCCTAATCAAAATGCCTAGCCGCCAGTTACATAATGAATGGCCAGAATTTTCTCAACTTCCACCTCGTTTTTCTCTTCATCCATCAATCGATTCGCGAAATCATCAACTACAAAGTTGTAGAGGGCTGTGAGTACTACGTTTTCAACGGCTATGATCTAAAATGGAGCATTGTAGTGGGAGATAGGGGGGCCGACAGGGGGGGACCTGCGCACGCATTCCCAGGTGGAGGAGATGGCCGAGTTGGCCAGGGCTATGGCCGAGTGTGGTGGTCGTGTAGGGCTTCGAGTTGCAACTACTTGATCGAAGAATCATT
Organism: Allium cepa; assembly: GCA_030765085.1. Taxonomy (NCBI): domain Eukaryota; kingdom Viridiplantae; phylum Streptophyta; class Magnoliopsida; order Asparagales; family Amaryllidaceae; genus Allium; species Allium cepa. Next base: position 837,884,156 of record CM060941.1, read on the forward strand.
GAGTGGTGGAGGTTGAATTTCAAACCCTAGTCTTGATAAATGGGTTCAAGGCTTGCGTGAATCACCTGTAGAAGAGATACGTGAGTTGAGGGAGATGAAGGAGAGGCCTTGGATGCAGATCTTACGGCCAGGATTTGCTGTGGTATGAAGATAGTTGAATAAATGTTGTAAAAGTTTATATAAAATCGGGTACAAACTTGTAAATTGCATAACTTTTTCATACGAGGTCGAAAAAATGCAAACTCAGTTGCGTTGGAATCGTATGGACGAGCACTACGCGATGGAGTTGGTTTGGAGTCGTTTGGAGCTAGTGAGAATTTTGGGTAAAATTAAACGCGCGTTTAATTTTATTCGAAATAAAAAGCTAAAACGGAATTTAAAATCAAGGTGAGAACTTCTCACTCAATCGAATAGGTTTCGATTTTATTTTAAATAGTTAGATTTAAAATATTTGAATGCATGTTTGAATGATGACTGTAAATTATTGATTGTTAAAATAGACATTATACGCCGTTAGTAAGCGGATGTTATTTATTAAAAACATATACCGCGAATATTTCATAAACAGTGAAATTGGTATTATATATAATATCAATATATATATATTGGCATATGTATATATTGCAGTTGTTGATTTCCCGCATTTTTTTGTTTAGCGGATGAGACCCTATTACGCCGTTATTAAGCGGATAATATTTAATAAGAACATGTACCGCGATAATTTCGTACTGCAGCGAAATTGGTATTGTGCTAATGTTTTTGGATGCAGGAAAACAGGTTGGAGGGATCCAACTGGATTCCTCAACAGTTTTTATTTGATTTCAGATATTTTGATATTTGATGGATTTTCATATTGATATATGATATCGTTGTTGTCGTGATTGACTATTTGGTGTGTAGCATCATTGGACCCAGATTTTGGGATTTTAAAATGATTTTCAAAGTGATTTTTGAAATATACTATATTTTTGGAATTGATCCATTATAAATAAATAAACGTTATAATTTTTTAAAAGTTATAAAAATTATGATTTTTGAGAAATATAGTTAAAAGATTGATTTTTGAAAATACGGGTTAATGATGTTATAAAATAGTTTAAAAATGGGATTTTTGAATTTATTGCGAAAAGTTTAAATATAGGATTTATAAAATTTAATTATTTTATAAATCAAGAGAATGATGAAATTATAAAGGAATTTAAAGACGTTTAAAAAAATAATATAAATTGATTTATATTAAGGGATTTATAAATGGATATTTATAAATTGAATTATGGACATTATAAAACAAGTTTTTATAAGTGTTTGAATGTAGTGGAAATGAATTTCCTAAATGAATGAAATTTATAGTATTATAAACTGTGAAGTTATAAATGAAATTTTATAAGCAGTAGGTTTATAAAATTTATAAAGTTATCGAAAGAATGAATTTTGGATAAATAAACAATCTTATAAGTTAAGATTAATAATTTGGGAAGTTAAATGAACGATTTTGTAAAATAATCGTTTATAAGTAGTTAACTTATAATATGAACGTTTAGTTTATAATTTAGTTATAAACTGGAATATGTTAAAGAAATTGTTTTGAATGAGATGTTTAAATTGAATTAAAACGATCTAACGATGTTTTAAAATGTGTTGAGATTCGAAACCATAGATTTCAACATTGATTGTTGAAATAGACGTTTTCGAGAAATAAAAGGAAATAGTGGACTATAACACTGTTGTTATAGTAAATGATTTCCGAAAGGAAATGTTTTGAATAGTATTGGGATTTATATATCTATTTTAATTTCGAATCCCTATACTAGTGATTTTGGGTTGTCGTAACGATGTTTTACGTAACATTCGTTTTGGCCCAAGTAGATATGTTTAAGAAAGGATTTTCTTAATATAATGAAATATATACTTAATTCGATTTAAGTATATTGAATATTTTCTAAGTGTTGAAAATAAAAGAGATTTGTGAATTACTTATAAATAAATAAGTATGGAATTGTTTTCCGATATAAAGTGAATATTTTGAGAATTTATCTTTTTGAAGATAAATTGAAAATGAATAATTGAAATCGTATATGCACGAATATTTTGAAATATAAATTCATTATGGAATTTATATGTGAAAAGTGAAATTGGTTAAAAATAAATATTGATTTATTTTTGAAGTGTTGAAATAATATATCTTGTAAAGATATTTTGGAAAATAAATAATTTGGAAAATTATTTGGAATCTGGTGATGTATGCATATCCATTGATAGTTCAATAGCCGACTATCAATATTTCCTTTTGAATGGGTATTTGATGTGAATTGATTGAATTTGAATGCACACTTATTTTTGAATAAGCGCTCACTATTCGGGTTAACCGGGAAAGGACCATGGGGTCGTATAACCCATTCCGAATATGTGATACGTCGTTGTGAATTGCATTGAAGATCGGTGTTGAAGACCCGGTATTTGCGAAAGCGATAGGATGACCTATCGATTGTCTCTGCACTGAGTTGCAACGGTATAGAGACTCCCTAAGTGATGGGAAATCCGATCAGGATTGTGAATATCCGGATTGCAAGGACTTCTTTGTAAGTGCCTTCGGTTTTGTTCGAGCCCGGAACAGACTTGTATGGATTGTATGCCTGACATTACAAGTTGAGATATAAAGCCGATTTCTTTCAAATATATTTCTGTTGGTGGCGGAGAATTTATTCTTTGCTTAACACCCTTCTTTGAGACGTATGTGCTCAAAGGTTATATAGTTGAAGTTATCAGCGATATATTCCCAAATTGGTAATGTGACATGCTGAGTGATGCTGAAATGATCATTGTGTTGATTATTTATGATAGGATCATTTATTTGATCGTCTATCTTAGTGATCATTGTGTTGATCATTTGTTGACCCAAAGCATGGCTTTTGTATAAAGTATGTTTTTGTGGACGTGAATTCGTCGAGCCTCACACCCCGTGAATGGTCAAAACAGGAAAGAAGCAGCAAGGTTATGAGGGGTAGCACCCTTTAGGATGTGTCCATTTCCTTCTGGAAAAGGGTGGTATCATGGTATGGAGCCCAGATACTTACTCATGTTGAAACACTTTGTTTTTATGATTGTGTGAATTGATTAGAGAGCGCTCTCGGAAAAAGGTCCCAAAGGACCGGGGGATGGCATATTCGGTCAGTTGTTGCTCAGTTAGGAGTAACCCGGCCTTGTGTTGGTAGAGATCCGGTTTGGTTCTCGGGGATGTCCATCCAGAGGCATTCTCATGTGGCAATGGGAAGTTCCTTGGCCTGACCATTTGTTGGAAATCCAAAGAAACAATACGTGACTTGTACGGTTTTAGTTGTAGAACCTGCTTCCTCAGGAGGTAGCTATAGTAGGCATAATATAATGGTACCTATGCTGGCTATGATTTATATCTTTACTTTCGAAAGGATTTGTTCTACACTATGCACTAGTAATAATATCAAATGTTATTTTAAATGCGTATCAAGCATCTTTGACTCACATAAGAAGAAATCTCCTCCAAGTCTGCGTTTGCATTGTGTGTGTGGTGGGAGGTCTTATGGTAGTTACATTTTCAAAAGCATTGCGAATTGAATTTAAAAATATTCCTCTATTTTGATTTTAAAGTTAAATAAACTGTTTTGAGTTCTCACACCAGTCACATGACTGACTCGGAGTTTATTGTTTTCCTTCCTAAACTCTGGGTGCCCACCAATTTCCACACGGGCAGTTAAGAGTTAGGTTTATCAGGATATTCTGGATATTTAGGAGTTGCTGGAGGCAAGCTGGATGGCATGGCGTATTACTAGTATATAGTATTTCTTTTTCCGCTGCACTGTTTATTGTTGTATGTTGTTGTACACTCTGATGATATGATGTAATGTAATGAAATGTAATGTAATAACTGATATAGTTCTTTGTTTAAAGATTATTCATTTATTATTATATGTTGTTCCGCTGCGAATTGTGAGATTCTGTTGTTGTTCTGTTATTTCTTTCTGTTCCGTTCTATTTTTAAAATTTTCTATCTTCTGTTTTTCTAATTCTCTGTTTTCTAAAAAAAATTGTCTATCTTCTTTTCCCTCTATTTTTCTTTTCTATCTTCTCTTCTCTCTTCTTTCTTTTTCTTAATTCTTTTTAAAACCCATAACATCTCGGTTTTCGGCCTTTGATTTCTCGGCAGTCGATAAAGTGAGTGTCGATGTTGAATTTTCGAAGAACGAAAATCCGTGTTTGTTACATTTGGTATCAGAGCTGATGGTTAAGCGACAACCATGGTTCTGTAGGGTATTACTCATTAGAGATAGAGTCAGTAGTACTCTAGAATGAGTTTGAGTGTAATAATAGCTATGAGAGCGTATTTGTTAGTGAATATATAAAACTGTTTTATATTGTGATGATTGGTTTGTTGAGTGGTATATGAACTTTCGTCAGCACAGCCTCGAAACTGAGCCGAAGGGGTTTCTAAACACTTGAATAGAACAATTCGGCACAATATTGATTTTAAATTGGGTAAATAAAATAATTTTGCCTTGAGTATATTTTATATATAAAGAAATAATTTTTCAGAATGATTAATGTGTATATAAGTAGATTGTTAGGTTGTTTGAATAACCTAAATAAAAGAATTATTGTATAAGCAAATGAATTATAAGAATAGAATTATAATTAAAGTGATTTACAATTGTGAAATAAACTTATATATGTAAGAAGTGAAACTATATTTATGAATATGAGTTGTAAATAAAATGTAAAGTGAATTTAAAGTTAAATGGAATATGACTTAAGAGTTATGTGAATGAAATTCAACTTTAGCAATTGAATTAAATGAATGATAATCAATTAAATGTGAATTAAGTTGATAAGGAATAATGAATATAAGTGTTAATTCATTAAAATCTAATGTTATTAGAAGTTGAATGGTTGAATAAAAATCAATTTAATTAAACCAATTGGAAAAGTGATGGTGTTAAACCAAATTCAATGAATATAAGCAAAGGAATTTGGTTGAAATTAATAAACTTTGGTTGTTATTTGATTGTTGATTGGTTGTAATAATTCATTAAGTGTTAATGAAATTGAAAGCTATGTAATTGAATTCAAATTAAAGATAAATAAATTTGAATAGAATTGAAAGTGAATTAGATTTAATTAGTAAATGTAAACTAATTGAATTGAGAATGAATGTTAGTAAATCCAATGTAAATAAATCAAATATGATTTAAAGTGAAAACCAATTCATTGAATATTAATGAGAATATGAATGAATATTCATTGATTATGAGTGATAGTTGGTTGATGTTTGCATTTGTTGTTTTACTACATTACTATGTTAGCATATATAGTTATTATGTTGCTATATGTTGTATATTGAGATTATTTTCATATATGCATGTTCTCATGTTGTTTGTTGAGTTTAGTAGGTGCGGATCGCGTTTGCTTCCCATTTGGAGTTCGCTTTAGCGCTATATTAGCCGTATATGCTCGCTAATAAAATATAAGGTACATATCTCGGATTAAATATCGTACTTTTACACTTTTTCCCTTCGGGATGCCTCATTACTTGATGAGATGTATATTTGTGATATATATACTGTCATTTTTTTTTTCTCGGATCGAGCCGCGCAAAGGAGACTATGGCGAATTTTTCCGGAAATTTAAGGCGTTAGAAAAAATTTGAGAAATTTGGAAAATTTTGAAAACTTTAAACTTTGTTTTAAAGTTGAAAGTTAAATGATATAATTGTTTTTGAAAAGATAACTAAGTATGATTTGAAAACTTAGTAAAGATTTGAAAGAAGTTTAATTATAAATTTTGGAAAGTTAATAGATTCTGTAATCTTCTTACTTGTAATTTCGAGGACGAAATTCTTTTAAGGGGGAAAGATTGTAACGACCCAGAATTTTTAGTAATTAAAATTTGAATATTTAATTAATTTTAAATATTTATAAGTGAATTTATAAGTCAAATAAATTTTATTTTGATTTATTGGATTTAATTGAATTATTAAATCGATAATTTAATATGTTAAATTATGGAAATAATTGAAAATTGGGTTAAATATGATTGAAAATGATTTGTAAAATTTTATTTTATCATATTGAAGTTATAGAAATATTTTAGAACTTTTAAAATCGAATTAAAAGTTAATCTGAGAAAATTGAATATTTTAATATTTAATAATCGATTGTAAAATAGCCAATTTTGAACAGTTTCAGAATTGAACGAAACCAGTTCCATTGGATCCGTAATAGTTAGTTATTACCGGATTTCAAATTTCGTGTCAATCGGAGCTATCGTTTGATCGTGGCAGCTCGAAACGCATCGAATTATTTTTAATTTAAATTTGGCGAGTCAAAATAGCCATTTTTCAAAAAGTCTCGGATTTCGACGAAACCAGTTTCATCGGATCCGTAATGTGATATTATTGTAAGGTTTCAAATTTCAAGTCAATCGGATTTACCGTTTGTCCGGTACAAATTAAAACGCCTAGAAATCGAGTTAAATCGGTTTAATTTAAATTGAACGTTTTCAGCCATAACTCGCACATACTTCCGAATTAGCTTCCGAAACCTGTTCCATTGTGTCCGGAACGCGGGATAAACCCTAGGTACGCTGGTTACGGCGCCTAAATCGGAGTTCGGAATTCCCGGGATGAATAGTGTTTACGCTTGCTTTTCCTATAAATACAACCTCACTCTAATAAAAAAAATAAAAAATAAACCCTAACCCTAATCAAAATGCCTAGCCGCCAGTTACATAATGAATGGCCAGAATTTTCTCAACTTCCACCTCGTTTTTCTCTTCATCCATCAATCGATTCGCGAAATCATCAACTACAAAGTTGTAGAGGGCTGTGAGTACTACGTTTTCAACGGCTATGATCTAAAATGGAGCATTGTAGTGGGAGATAGGGGGGCCGACAGGGGGGGACCTGCGCACGCATTCCCAGGTGGAGGAGATGGCCGAGTTGGCCAGGGCTATGGCCGAGTGTGGTGGTCGTGTAGGGCTTCGAGTTGCAACTACTTGATCGAAGAATCATTGAGTGGTGGAGGTTGAATTTCAAACCCTAGTCTTGATAAATGGGTTCAAGGCTTGCGTGAATCACCTGTAGAAGAGATACGTGAGTTGAGGGAGATGAAGGAGAGGCCTTGGATGCAGATCTTACGGCCAGGATTTGCTGTGGTATGAAGATAGTTGAATAAATGTTGTAAAAGTTTATATAAAATCGGGTACAAACTTGTAAATTGCATAACTTTTTCATACGAGGTCGAAAAAATGCAAACTCAGTTGCGTTGGAATCGTATGGACGAGCACTACGCGATGGAGTTGGTTTGGAGTCGTTTGGAGCTAGTGAGAATTTTGGGTAAAATTAAACGCGCGTTTAATTTTATTCGAAATAAAAAGCTAAAACGGAATTTAAAATCAAGGTGAGAACTTCTCACTCAATCGAATAGGTTTCGATTTTATTTTAAATAGTTAGATTTAAAATATTTGAATGCATGTTTGAATGATGACTGTAAATTATTGATTGTTAAAATAGACATTATACGCCGTTAGTAAGCGGATGTTATTTATTAAAAACATATACCGCGAATATTTCATAAACAGTGAAATTGGTATTATATATAATATCAATATATATATATTGGCATATGTATATATTGCAGTTGTTGATTTCCCGCATTTTTTTGTTTAGCGGATGAGACCCTATTACGCCGTTATTAAGCGGATAATATTTAATAAGAACATGTACCGCGATAATTTCGTACTGCAGCGAAATTGGTATTGTGCTAATGTTTTTGGATGCAGGAAAACAGGTTGGAGGGATCCAACTGGATTCCTCAACAGTTTTTATTTGATTTCAGATATTTTGATATTTGATGGATTTTCATATTGATATATGATATCGTTGTTGTCGTGATTGACTATTTGGTGTGTAGCATCATTGGACCCAGATTTTGGGATTTTAAAATGATTTTCAAAGTGATTTTTGAAATATACTATATTTTTGGAATTGATCCATTATAAATAAATAAACGTTATAATTTTTTAAAAGTTATAAAAATTATGATTTTTGAGAAATATAGTTAAAAGATTGATTTTTGAAAATACGGGTTAATGATGTTATAAAATAGTTTAAAAATGGGATTTTTGAATTTATTGCGAAAAGTTTAAATATAGGATTTATAAAATTTAATTATTTTATAAATCAAGAGAATGATGAAATTATAAAGGAATTTAAAGACGTTTAAAAAAATAATATAAATTGATTTATATTAAGGGATTTATAAATGGATATTTATAAATTGAATTATGGACATTATAAAACAAGTTTTTATAAGTGTTTGAATGTAGTGGAAATGAATTTCCTAAATGAATGAAATTTATAGTATTATAAACTGTGAAGTTATAAATGAAATTTTATAAGCAGTAGGTTTATAAAATTTATAAAGTTATCGAAAGAATGAATTTTGGATAAATAAACAATCTTATAAGTTAAGATTAATAATTTGGGAAGTTAAATGAACGATTTTGTAAAATAATCGTTTATAAGTAGTTAACTTATAATATGAACGTTTAGTTTATAATTTAGTTATAAACTGGAATATGTTAAAGAAATTGTTTTGAATGAGATGTTTAAATTGAATTAAAACGATCTAACGATGTTTTAAAATGTGTTGAGATTCGAAACCATAGATTTCAACATTGATTGTTGAAATAGACGTTTTCGAGAAATAAAAGGAAATAGTGGACTATAACACTGTTGTTATAGTAAATGATTTCCGAAAGGAAATGTTTTGAATAGTATTGGGATTTATATATCTATTTTAATTTCGAATCCCTATACTAGTGATTTTGGGTTGTCGTAACGATGTTTTACGTAACATTCGTTTTGGCCCAAGTAGATATGTTTAAGAAAGGATTTTCTTAATATAATGAAATATATACTTAATTCGATTTAAGTATATTGAATATTTTCTAAGTGTTGAAAATAAAAGAGATTTGTGAATTACTTATAAATAAATAAGTATGGAATTGTTTTCCGATATAAAGTGAATATTTTGAGAATTTATCTTTTTGAAGATAAATTGAAAATGAATAATTGAAATCGTATATGCACGAATATTTTGAAATATAAATTCATTATGGAATTTATATGTGAAAAGTGAAATTGGTTAAAAATAAATATTGATTTATTTTTGAAGTGTTGAAATAATATATCTTGTAAAGATATTTTGGAAAATAAATAATTTGGAAAATTATTTGGAATCTGGTGATGTATGCATATCCATTGATAGTTCAATAGCCGACTATCAATATTTCCCTTTGAATGGGTATTTGATGTGAATTGATTGAATTTGAATGCACACTTATTTTTGAATAAGCGCTCACTATTCGGGTTAACCGGGAAAGGACCATGGGGTCGTATAACCCATTCCGAATATGTGATACGTCGTTGTGAATTGCATTGAAGATCGGTGTTGAAGACCCGGTATTTGCGAAAGCGATAGGATGACCTATCGATTGTCTCTGCACTGAGTTGCAACGGTATAGAGACTCCCTAAGTGATGGGAAATCCGATCAGGATTGTGAATATCCGGATTGCAAGGACTTCTTTGTAAGTGCCTTCGGTTTTGTTCGAGCCCGGAACAGACTTGTATGGATTGTATGCCTGACATTACAAGTTGAGATATAAAGCCGATTTCTTTCAAATATATTTCTGTTGGTGGCGGAGAATTTATTCTTTGCTTAACACCCTTCTTTGAGACGTATGTGCTCAAAGGTTATATAGTTGAAGTTATCAGCGATATATTCCCAAATTGGTAATGTGACATGCTGAGTGATGCTGAAATGATCATTGTGTTGATTATTTATGATAGGATCATTTATTTGATCGTCTATCTTAGTGATCATTGTGTTGATCATTTGTTGACCCAAAGCATGGCTTTTGTATAAAGTATGTTTTTGTGGACGTGAATTCGTCGAGCCTCACACCCCGTGAATGGTCAAAACAGGAAAGAAGCAGCAAGGTTATGAGGGGTAGCACCCTTTAGGATGTGTCCATTTCCTTCTGGAAAAGGGTGGTATCATGGTATGGAGCCCAGATACTTACTCATGTTGAAACACTTTGTTTTTATGATTGTGTGAATTGATTAGAGAGCGCTCTCGGAAAAAGGTCCCAAAGGACCGGGGGATGGCATATTCGGTCAGTTGTTGCTCAGTTAGGAGTAACCCGGCCTTGTGTTGGTAGAGATCCGGTTTGGTTCTCGGGGATGTCCATCCAGAGGCATTCTCATGTGGCAATGGGAAGTTCCTTGGCCTGACCATTTGTTGGAAATCCAAAGAAACAATACGTGACTTGTACGGTTTTAGTTGTAGAACCTGCTTCCTCAGGAGGTAGCTATAGTAGGCATAATATAATGGTACCTATGCTGGCTATGATTTATATCTTTACTTTCGAAAGGATTTGTTCTACACTATGCACTAGTAATAATATCAAATGTTATTTTAAATGCGTATCAAGCATCTTTGACTCACATAAGAAGAAATCTCCTCCAAGTCTGCGTTTGCATTGTGTGTGTGGTGGGAGGTCTTATGGTAGTTACATTTTCAAAAGCATTGCGAATTGAATTTAAAAATATTCCTCTATTTTGATTTTAAAGTTAAATAAACTGTTTTGAGTTCTCACACCAGTCACATGACTGACTCGGATTTTATTGTTTTCCTTCCTAAACTCCGGGTGCCCACCAATTTCCACACGGGCAGTTAAGAGTTAGGTTTATCAGGATATTCTGGATATTCAAGAGTTGCTGGAGGCAAGCTGGATGGCATGGCGTATTACTAGTATATAGTATTTCTTTTTCCGCTGCACTGTTTATTGTTGTATGTTGTTGTACACTCTGATGATATGATGTAATGTAATGAAATGTAATGTAATAACTGATATAGTTCTTTGTTTAAAGATTATTCATTTATTATTATATGTTGTTCCGCTGCGAATTGTGAGATTCTGTTGTTGTTCTGTTATTTCTTTCTGTTCCGTTCTATTTTTAAAATTTTCTATCTTCTGTTTTTCTAATTCTCTGTTTTCTAAAAAAAATTGTCTATCTTCTTTTCCCTCTATTTTTCTTTTTCTATCTTCTCTTCTCTCTTCTTTCTTTTTCTTAATTCTTTTTAAAACCCATAACATCTCGGTTTTCGGCCTTTGATTTCTCGGCAGTCGATAAAGTGAGTGTCGATGTTGAATTTTCGAAGAACGAAAATCCGTGTTTGTTACAAGGCCAGTCTCAAAATGTCTCTGTTTGCTGCCCTATGCGGACGACCTTGTAGATCCCCATCTTGCTAGATTGAATCCGGTAATCGTTTGGTTCTTGGTCCTGATGTGATTTTGGAAGCTTCTGAGAGAGTTGAGGAGATTAAGAAGAGGTTGAGAGCCGCTCAGGATAGGCAGAAGAAGTATGCTGATAGGCGTAGGCGGAATTTGGAATTTTCTGTTGGTGATCAGGTGTTCCTTAAGGTTTCTCCCTAGAGCAATGTCATTCATTTTGGTCGTCGAGGGAAGCTTTCTCCTAGGTTCATTGGTCCTTTCCGCATTGTGGAAAGAGTTGGTTCTTTGGCTTATCGTTTGGATTTGCCCGAGAAGCTTTCTGGAGTGCATGATATATTCCATGTCTCGCATCTTAGCCGGCATCTTCATGATCCATCTCTTATTGTCCAGCCTTCTGCTCTTGATAGTTTGGATATTGAGCCTAATCTGACTGTTGAGAGGAAGCCACTTCGTATTGTCGACAGAGGTATGAAGCAGCTCAGAAGGAAATCTGTTAATCTGGTCAAAGTACAGTGGAGTACTGACGATCGAGATTGTACCTAGGAACGGAGGAGAGCATTCGTGCTTCAAATCCGAAATTATTCGTTTCAGGTACTATTTTGTTTTTCTATCTTGTTTCTCTTTATTTTCCTTGCCGTTCTTTTCGAGGACGAAAAGATTTGAGCGGGGAAGAGTGTAACAACCGTAGATTTTTGAATATAATTTTAAATCTGACTTTATTATTGTTTGAAATTATTTTAAATTTGTTTCATTTGTAATATTTAATTCAGGGAATTAGGCTGAAGGAAAAACCTGAGAACACTTTTAATCTGAAGGACAGAAGTTTTAAAATTTAGTCTGAAGGACAAAAAATGATATATTCATATAGCATTGCACATCCATAATGCTATATTCATATAGCATTACACAGCTGTTTGTTTGTGTATGCAGAAACTTATAAAATTGTGTTGTATATAGCATTATAGATGTGTAATGCTATATGAATATAGCATTATGAATGTGTAATGCTATATGAATATATCATTTTTTGTCCTTCAGGTTAAATTTTAAAACTTCTGTCCTTCAGACTAAAAGTGTTCTCAGGTTTTTCCTTCAGCCTAATTCCCTCTATTTAATTTATAAATATTTTTAAAGTGATAATAAAAATTTTCCAAAATTTATTGCATTTATTTTCTATTTTTAAAGGCTAGTTTCCATTTTTCTGCTATTTTCTTCATTTAATTATATTTAATTGAAATTTATTTATTTATTTGCATACATTTTATTTTTGTGTTCTTAACTTTATTTATAAATATTTTTCAAGTACATATTTTTTTTCCCAAAGTTCATTTCATTTATTTTCAAATTTTCTAGCCTAGTTTACAATTTTTGCTATTTTTTTAAATTTAATTATATATAATTAATATTTTTTCTTATTTACTATATTTTCGTGTTTTTATTCGTATTTATAAGTATTTTTCAGTTATTTAAATTTTCAAAAGAAAATGTGGAAATTTGAAGAGTTTTTGTGCCCTTTTATCTACTTAGTCATTTTATATTCCACCTTTTCATTTTTCAACCAACATCCTTTCAACTTTTGCTGCCATAACCTCCCTCTTTGGCCGACCACTTCCTTATTTCATCTCATGTAAATTTTCTTTCTTAAACTCAAGAAACTTTTGGCCATACTTCTTTGCAAAAATTTTTTTTGGTAAAAGATCTTTCTTTGTTTACTTTTTCATTGATTTGTTCTTTTAATTTACACTTGCTCTTCATCTGTTCGGCCTCACCACTCCAACCACATTGCCGCCTCCATCACCACCTCCTTTTCACTGACCATCCCATGCCGAGCCACCCTAGGTTGAAGATCCACCACCATCTTCACAAACTCCTCTTGAATGTCCATAGCTGATCATCATAGTCTTCCACCACTTCAAACTCCTCCTTGGCCAACCATACACCACCACCTCAAACCTGACCTGCACCCTCTTCTACGTCATCCCCTGACCCCACCTGAACCTGGCCGTGCCCTTGTTGCCTTTGGCCGAGCCCATTTTGCCTTGAAAACCATGTGTGTTGCCTTTGTGTTGTGTAGTTCATGCACCAAACCTTTGCACCATCTTTTCCTATGCAAGGCCTACCCCATGTAATGACCCGGGATTTTGGACATCCCGAGTTGTGAATATTATTTATAATATTCAATAATATTGTATTTTGATATACAATATTTGTATTAATCAGTGATTTATCCTTATATAAAATTTATTCTCTCTAAAAACAATATAACATGGGTTTTCAAAACTACATTAAATTTTGGGGTTGATTCAAATAAATTTCTTAAATATATATACATTGTTTCAAAGTAAAATTTGTATATGTTGTTTAGATCTAATATATGTTATTATTTCAAGGATAAATATATATTTACTCTAAAGTTGAAATATAATAAGAATTTAAAGTTTATGGTGAATTCATTATTTTCATATATAAAATGATAAATTAGAAAGAAAATTTATAATTGTTGTTTGAGAGAAATGTTATAGATTAATATGTATAAAAAAATCACATAAATAAATAAGAAAACTATTTATACATAAATATTGATGAAACCTAGTTGTTTGAAGTTATACATTTTTATATTATAAATAGGGGAAGTAACTTGATTTATTTTAAGATTTAATCTATGATAAAGATTTTAATTTTTTTTTCAAAATTTCATTTGATATAAATTTTATGAAAATTTAATTGTTATTTTATTTCATTTGGTTTACAGTAACAAATTACTTATTAAAAATAAATCAAAAAGAGGGGTTATTTTAATTGAATTATGCCTCATCTTTATTTTAAAACAAATAGAAATACATGCTTTAAGTCATATTTAATTAAGTTTATTTTGTTTAAAATTTAAAAGTGACAATCACATTTACACTTGGCATTTAAGAAAGGGAATCCAACATAATCATGAATGTTTCCTTTCAAATATTTCCTTTGTTTTAAAAGAGATAAAATTAAAATAATATTTCAAGCCTTTAAAGGGCTATCTTTGTTCAACATTCATTTAGGAATTACAACTATATAAATATATATAATCAGTAGCTTTTGGAAAAGAGCACAGTTCATTTTAAAGGAAAATATCAAAACATATAACAAGAAAAGAAAAATGGCAGCACTTGGGATAAAATCTGCATGTTAAAATTTCTCTGTAAAAAGCAAATTTGGATATTTCAAAGGGGATTTTGAAGCAGCTCTTTAAGAATCCATTTCTCTAGAGGCAAGTCAAGAATTTCAAGCTCTTTTAAAATCAAATTCCAAGTCAGGGAAGCTCGAATCAGATGTTTAAGGTGAGAATACTGTAAACTTAAATTTAGAAATTTCATGCATACTCTGTTCTGCAAAAGTATGTTTAACCTTACTTCTAAAATCCCAAATCAGTCGATCTGGCTTGAATTTGCAAATATTGTGAACTGCAAATATGTTTATTTACTTGAATATCTCAAGTTAAAATTTATTATTTAAAATTTTATGTTGTATATTTCATATGCGTCGAGTTTACTGTTAAAATCAAATTTTTATGAAAATTTAGGTTGTTCGAATCGAAGATTCAAACATGCATGTTAGACCCCCTGATGAAAATAGGATTTTTGGTGCTTGAATCGTGATTTTTAATCACTTAGATTGTGAGTTATGTGGAGTTGAACTGTTTCGGTTCAAAAAATTATTTCTGGCAAACTCTTCGTCGAGGGAGGGTGCGACTTGGATAAGTAGGTGCTGGAGGGCATGGGAAAAACGATAACCGTGATGGAATTCGCGTTTTCGTTTTTATTTTTGTGCGCGTGTGAATAGGGTTTTAGGGATGTCGAAGTATTGTGTACTTCGCGGTGAATTTGAGGAGTAAAGGGGTGATCGAAGGATGCGAAATTTGGCTCATAGATTGCTGCATGTGACAACATTCGATAGTGGTGGTCGATGTTGGTCATAGTGGTTGGATTTCGAAGGAATTGAGGGATTAATGGTGGGAACGTATAAGTTTTCGGCCTAGAAGTTGCGGCCTACAGTTCAAATTGAGATCGCTAGAGTTGATTTCTTCGTCGTGTTGCTATTAGCACTCGACCAATGTTGTGGAATTGTTTGGGGGTATCGCGACTTTGAATTGGCCGAGGTTACGGCGGTGCACGTGCACGCATATCTGTGCACACAATTTCAATTGATTTGGGGTTGTTCGGCAAAATGTTTGAAGTTAGTGTTGATGGTCAGTGATTGGCGTTTGGGTTTGTTTTTATTTATGCTAAGAAAATTTCGGATGTGTCCCTGATTTGTAATTCACGGGAATGTTGGTTCGGCTCAAATTTCTGGTAGGTGAGGTTTGGTTTTCAGCAAGGTGATTGGGGAAGAAGAGTTGGGGGAAAAAGTAGAGTTGCGTGCAGACGATTTTGATATGGGCTTCGGCCCAAATGGTTGTGTTAACTGTTGACACGGTGGGGTTGATTTTGGAATGGGCTTCAGCTCAATTGAATGCAGTATTGTTTGTTTGTGTTTTGGGCATGCAGCTGTGACTCTATGGGCTTCGGCCATCTATGTAGCACAACTACAAAACAGGTCATTTGCATCGGTTGTTTACCCCCCTTTTGTATCAGTTCAACAACCGATGCATATGCAACCGATGCAACAGGCTTAACACTTTTGCATCAGTTCTGAAACCGATGCAAAAAGGTCCTTTTTGCATCAGTTGTTACTAACAACTGATGCAAAATATCATGGTTGGTTGCTTGAACACAGTCCCCATGTTGCATCGGTTGTAATGAAAACCGGTGCAACAAAGGAACTTGTTGCATCGGTTGTTGTTGAAAACCGATGCAAACTAATCCCTCTATTGCATCGGTTTTTTATAACAACCGATGCAAACTAATCCCTCAAAAACCATTATTACAGTACTCAAATAGACTATATATATAAATATATATATATATATATATATATATATTATCGATAATCTTTATATATATATAAAAAAAAAAAAAAACATACACAAAAAATAAAAAAAAAATATTATTTCATTATCATTTACAAATTCTGCTTTGGTTTACAAATTTTACAAATTAAATCACGCTCAATCGCTTCAAACAACACCTCCTTCTCAAACATTGCTTTATTGTATCAACGAATAGAACAAATGTCAAACAATATTCTCTCCCAAGTCTCCGTATTGTTTAATCATGTCCAATACCTTATAAAAGTGGTATTGACCAATTTTTGATCATGATAATACAAGTTAAACAAAATTTAGCAAGCAATATAGAAGCAATGCAGCAGAATTCCAGCGAGGTTGAAGTATTATACGACAGCACTTGTATTCCAAATAGTACATTTGCAGTGAGCTGCTTGAAATGTAAATTGATTATTAAGTCACTAACCTGTTGAATTCGAAATCTTCAAATGATCAAAATGTATGCATTAGTGTCTAACTGGGTTTCAAGCTTCAGCTCCCTCTCAGTATTTATGCTCTTGTTATTTGCATTGCAATTCTGTCCTTCCATGCTATCCAAACTTCTCTGCGTTTTTGCTCACTTCATTAGCTGCCTCAGTCTACAACACTCTTCATCGCCGTTTCAGCCTCTGTTCAATGCTCTTACCGGATTCTTTAAACCCCGGCGACTTCAACTATACCTCCTGATCATCATGTCTCTGCTGCATGTTCGTCATTTTTGCTGTAGAAACATATCTGCTCCTTGTCTCTCAAGTGCAAATTCCTCAACATGCATGGGCATCCCTTCTCTTGTGGAAGAAATAAATCGGAGTTGGGATTAAAAGGGAAGCCATATTTTCCAGGACTTCTCCACTGTAAGCACATCATGTAAAATAAATAACAAAATATAACAGCTAAATACCTGAAAAAAGCAACAGCTATTACAACATTCGTTACATAGTGCCACTACAAAAGCTTATACTGGCTAAGTTCTAATTTAAAAGTTACAGAGATAAGGTACGATTTTTTCCCTGGATGTGTAGATAAGTGAAATGAAGACCAATATAAAAAACTAGCGAACTAACTCAATATAACAATCACTGAAATTGGAAGTAGAGAAGGGGGAATTAAGTTTCTGATGAAGGTTGTCCTAATTTGCTGATATTTCTGAAACACAAAGTTTCCCAACAGTGTTAATTACAAAACTACATATTTTAGGCAAAAATAAGCAAGCTCTCAAATAAAAAAAACAGTTTATCTCATATAAAATGTTGGCAATGACTGTTCAAACGCAAAAACATACTTGTAAACTTCGTCGTGCTCTAAACAAAGGTTCCTTATGATGTCGAAATTCATAAATATGTTAGTCCTCAAAAAAAATATGCTTAGATGAATTTCAAAATTGCAACAATATGTAAATATCAGTGAATGACAAGAATGAACAGATCAGATTCAATATTAATGATTATAATTTAAGAATTCAATGCAACCATAACTGTCTAAAAGAGTAATGACAAGGATAAGATAAACAGATTAATGTAAATAAAATAAACAGAAATACTAATCACTGAATGAACAGATCAGATGCAGCACATGTAGGGTTAGCCCAAGCGAATTGATTGACCTATTGGATATTATTTTCTTCTTTACATAATGTTAAAAAATAATTATGCAGCTATTTGGTCTTCGACTTTCAAGTAGTAATCGCCATTGTACTAGGTGATCGGTTACACCCTAGATAAGAGAAGGAATGGTTTCAGTTTTTGCTATATAAATCAGCAACGTATTTATTGTTTGTTTCTAATTCATGTGCTTTTGAATATACTTTTTTGAACCATGAAGATATCGAAGGTAACTTACTAGTTGTGTCCAGGTTAGCCATGTAAAAAACAGATACCTCCAACTAAACTATTTCCATCTTGTTGCCTTTTTCCTTATTGAAGTAAATGAAGGTTACACTTGAAATATGGGATGTTAAAAGAATTAGTGCTATCATCATGCATAAAAAATTGTAAGCGCACAAGGATAAAATATGTTATGCGTTAGTGATGCTCGCTGTGTAGTGCTGTCTTGATGATATTTTATCAATAAAGTAGCATTATTTTGCAATATTTCATTTATGCAACCCTTTAGAGCATGGTTACATTATATACTAAGATGACTAAATTTTGGACCTTAGATTGTTGACACACATAACAATAATAAATACAGTATATAATATGAATAAAAGTATGAGCACTTATGGACCACGGTTATTGTCGGACCTGCAGTTGCAATGTAAAGTGTAACCAAAAGAATCAACTGATTTTAAGAATATTCTTTAATATATGAGTAATTTCCAAAACTGAAAGTTCTCCTATGTGGCCTGCAAGACGAAGATCACTAACAAATTTAGAATCCTTTATAAGCTCAGGACCACTAAAAAAGCTTTATACCTTTAACTACTTTTACCCGATATAACAAAATCACATCTAGAAAAAGAAAAAAGAAAATTTGTATTGTGTACAAGTGTTGTAACTGATTTGTAGTGAATAACTCACCATATGTCCCTTAATGGGTTCTTTAGCTTGAAATCCTTTGATCGCCTTAATGCTTTCACGCCTAATCATGCAGGATTCATGATCAGAGCACAGTTTTGTATTATCCCAGATATTAACTTCTTCTTCTTGAAGAACCTATGAAATGAAGTACAATCAAAGAGTAAGAATATGAAAACTGAATCCGCAAGATTCAAGTTTGAAATTAAAAATCAATTGTTGTGTTTTATTTGTTTAGTGTAAGGTCTGTTTAATTCAAAATTATGGTTATTTCTATTTTTTAACTGCATTTGAATATCTATAAAACTGCATTCAAAATTATGGTCACTTCCTTACACTGCCTCTATAACATTTCACCGACAACCACTAAACATCATTCACAGCTGCTACAACCCATCAGTGCTCATCTACTTCCACACAAAGTACGTCTACCCATCCTCGGCTACATTCATTCTCTGTTACAAAACTGCTACCCACCCACTGCTTCCACACACTGTACGTCTACTTCCACAATCTCATCTCATTAATATTGCCACCACACCATCATTCCACCACAAACCATTTGCCTCTGCCAAAAACAAAAACTGCACTTCTTTGCACTTATGTCAACAATTCAGCCGCATTCCCATACACATATTTCAATTTCAACTTTCCTGCACAACAACTTCATTTCCCACAACAACTTCATTTATCTACTAGAGAGCTCATATTCATAAATTATTTGTACATATATTCCCATCCACAATCCCATCACGTACGCCAGGCATCTATGCCACTTTCTTTTATACGCCAGGCATGTATGCCCATCTTTTATTTAATGTGTCAGGCATGTGCTAACTAAATGCATGAGTTGAATGTGACTTTTGTTCAAACAAAACAATGAAGAACGTCCTTTTATAATCAATTAAGTAATTCATGTAGCTTGCAAACAAAATGTAAACTAAAAAAATGAATGCAAATGCTAAAGCAAGGACGCCCGCAACTGATAAAGTAGGGAAGTAGGGAGGTACGAAATTCACAGCGAAACTTCAAAAAATTGAAATCAAACTGATCATTACATGTTAGCTCGGGTCAATTAAACATGACTAATTCTTATTTATGAAAAATGATTTCTTTTTTTTATATTCTTATTTTGCAGTTATGCAGGAATGCTAGGAAATGAGGTTATATGCTTAGGATAGAGTATTCTGGTTTTGATTAAAGCGAATACAAAAGTTAGTAGGTAACGATGAACTGGACCCTTGTAGCTTTAACCGAATCATTCTTTACAACGAAAAGGGGATTTTCTACTTGAATTATTCGAATATTCTCTAACACGCATAAACCAATATCCAACCTCATATATATTAGCCTTATCAGGTAATATTGAGTTCCTTGGTGTATAAATTAAACATTATTTGGTGATCATAAAACTGCAGAACCGAGTCTTTTTTTGCTACACGCTTGCCATATGTACCCTCACTTTATTTTTTAAATCACATGCATCATGCGTTGTATGCATAAAGCTAGTAATATATGCCATAATATACGGGCGAATCATGATAAGGGTTGCAAAAAGGAAGTAGATAACTCTTAGAAAGTTATATTATGAGTTTGGGATCCATAATTTTGCTTCTGCCATAATACAGAGGATTTTTTCCCACTTGGGTGAGAAATTTCAGGTATATATCTCAAATTTAGAACCTTATCTTGGTCTGCCTCAACATATTTTTCAATTTTAGAATTTGGATGTATTATTGTTTTTAAAAATTTAAAAGCTATGTGTTATTAGTAGCAAAGCATATTACCCCAAGCCGCCATAAAATGTATTCAAAAATTTATAGTTATGTTTTTTGCAAGACATAGTTTATTGGTACATTGTTGCTTTTAAATCCATATCACAAGAGTTTGTTTCCCAGAAGTCATAAAGTGGTTGACATTCTAATTATTTATTTGTGAAAGTGAAATATTTGTCTTGTTTTAGTTCAGCATATCGATTTATAATCGATCTAAATGCATCCAGATTCATGGACAGACAGTGACGTGAAATACTTTCTGGAATAATTTCTGTACTTCAAGAATATCCAGTATATGGGATAAGGACTAAACACCATGAATATGTAATGTTGATTTCATCTGTCTCCTTCACCTTTACACATACATATATGTATGAATATACATATATACATACACACACATATATTAAGTTGATGAGATAATGGGAAATTGTGAATTAGTGGTATAATCAGAAAATGGATAAACTTACACCAACCCTAGATGAATAGTTAAATTTTATATGATTTAAACTATTTACATCTACATCTGCATTGAATATTGTTCTAAATGACTTATCTTTTTGTATGGCAATTGTTTTTAAACTTGAAATACGTTTCTTAGCTTCATGTCTTTTGTTCCCTAAGTGGGAGAAAGCTCCCTAGTTTATAACAAAGCAAGCATTTGTTTAGTATATTAAACATATAAGAATCATGTGGATAATGATAATAATATCACATGATTTCGGCCTCTACTTTACTTTAACTGAATTTAAAACATGCTGCTAATCTTCTGCTTTGAACAAAAACGGTTTGTTGAAGGATTCCATGACTATATTTCATTTTCGATAATCGGAAAATACTCTCTTTCAAGATAGTATTTTATTGCAAAAAATTTATATTTTATATTTTTGGAAGTACCTTTGTAAAACTCATGAGGTATGGATTTGTGTTTCATAAATATTTTCTGACATTGGTTGTTATGTATGCTCGGATATTTAGGGAGAATTGATCAGCAGTCAAAAAGCAACCTGGAAACAAAAAAAATGTACCAACCTGTTCTGGGCTGGCGACAAAAATACTGGAAAGGAGTTGCTTGTATTCAATTGATATGCGCACATAATCTGGAATTGTATATTGCACACTTTGTATCCTCTGCAAATATGCACATATTTTAATTAATTTAGTTCATTGTGAATGAATTGTATAGGTACTGATATTGCTACTGCTGCTGCTGCTTACCCCAATGGTCTTCTTGAAATTTCTTGGATCATCTGAGTCTTCAGATGGATAAGCTCCAACCAGCATTACATATAATGTCACTCCACATGACCAAACATCTGCGGTCTATACGTACATACAAACATAGGTTCATTGTAAAATTTCATGCCAAAGAAATATATGATGCATTATAAGTTTTCATTTTCAAGAATTAATAAATCACTTCTATGTATTTAGGAGAACAAATTAGAATCTTGCCTTTCCATCGTATTCATTTCTGGATAAAACCTCAGGAGCTATGTAGGCTGGTGTTCCCACGGTTGATTTTGGTTGTGAATGTAGCTCAGATGACTGTAAATAATAATAATAGATTATTCCATTTTAGTGTAGTATTAGCTAGACTTGTCAATCATTGAAAATTAACCAGTGTGAATAATTGCACAGTTTAAGTTCAATTAGTCACATGCCCGGTATGAATGAATGATAACATTTTGCATTAATAGAAAAGCAATTCTACCTTCGAGTAGCCAAAATCGCAAATTAAAGGCGAGGAGATGTGCTTCCATCCAAAAGAGTGTTTTCTAGCTTCAGATCTCTATGACAAATTTGCTGCATTATAAAAAATCATAACAAATAACTAAACTAATTCAATGATGCATGTTATAAATACTTTTCCTTGGGCAGGAATACATAGTGCTTCTGCAGGTTAAAGTATCTTGATTAGAGATTCTATGACACCATAAGAAAATTAATTACCATGGAATGACAATAGCCGACTCCTGATATTAATTGTTGAAAGTAAAACCTTGCCCGTCACACATCATATAAATGCATATTCATTAGTATTTCAAAGGAATGAATATAATTTGATAAGTTTAGTTCAATATCATTATTGTGTTTCTACGTCATCTTCACTGAATCTTCCAGCAGTGCATATTCTCTCAAACAGTTCACCACCAGCGGCGTACTCCATTACTATTGCAAGATGTGTAGGGGTTAATAACACCTGAATATTATATTTTTCATATTTATTAAGCACGTCATGTTGTAGCCAATTTTTAAGTTAAAACATACTTCAGACTGGAAGCTCAAACCACAGCTTAATTATAATAATAAACAGTTTTCCAACTTGTTATAACTTGAATGATTCCTATATAAAATTTAATGTCAAAATAGTTGCTTTGGAAATGTTTTAGTTTATATAACTAACTTTGATAACGACTAGTCAGCTTCAGCTATTTGCTAATGTCTCATACTGTATCTATGCAAATGGAAACCAATAATTGATGATTTTTACAACCGCTCTTTTTGTCATGTGGGGAAACAAGGTTAGAAGATTGGTGGCTATTCTATGTTACTAACATACATTGATTGTATCAAGTATTTTTGATTCACTACTATAATCTGTGGCATGAAGCAATGATAACAAAGTGATTTATATATTTAACAGATATGTCGCCATAGGGATCAGTAGAAAATGGAAATGATAACTTAAAATATTCCCAGTAAAAGAAGCCACCTGAACATTTTGGAGATGACCAAATCTGAAATTGAAGTCATGTTTTCCTTTCTCTCCATCAACTAAACAGGTTTAATTCTAGTCTTCCGCAATTGAACCTGTTGAGGGTGAACGGTTCAAACAGATCGAGGAAGAATGGGTCGATAACGTCGCTGCTTTGTCCAAAGATGCGAGGAATTAGGGCCATTTGTGATTAGAAGCTTGCCTGTAGCTTGCATCACTTTTCAGATCACCGTGCATTACCTCACAAAGCTTGTAGCTTTCTCCTGCCTTCTAGTCACCATGCAGCTGCATGCCATGTAATCTTATTATTGTACTTCATGAAAATGCATTGCATTATTGATCCACTATATTGCCTCAACGTTGTACCGCATACATTTTACATCAGTTCAGCTTTGTAATCAGGTTACAACATGTTGATCCATTGCACTGCAGTACTTAATTAATCTGTACATCTAGAAAATCCTTGAAACATGCTAAATGTAATTGAGAAACAACATAACTGACAAAGATATCCCAAAAGCATAAAATCGACTGAAAATCCTATGTATAGGTTACCTTAGAAATTATACTTTATCATGACAGAAATTTTGATAACCCATAGTGCGCTTGAGAGCAGAGACAGAAAATGAATGCTAAATTGCTTTTTATAGATAAATTTTGGATTTTTTTAAAGATTTTTTCACAGCAAAGAAAATGATTGCAAAAGAAGAAAAAAAGTTCACGACTTCCATCAGAAATTTCAAATCACGGTAAAAAAAATCCAGATTTCCAATTTCTTTTTACATCCAAAGTTGATGTTTAATGAACAAATCTGAAATTGAACTCCTGAATATACAAAAGGCTGCTAGCAATTCTTGTAAATCTTCAAAATTGACACAAATAATCAGATTTTTGATTGAACATGTTGATTGAAGACGAGCCGATACATCGCCTACAGCCAGATGCTATAGAATAGCTAAAATATAAAGTTATTAGCATCATAAACTCCTATACGCAACAATATTCTTCTAGAATAGCATGCTTTACCTGCAAAGCGAATTCATAAAATTCAAGTCTTCGAACCCACGTACAAACCACGACAACCCAATCTCCTCCAAACTGCAATCGCCAACATCTCGAACCCAATACCCATGTCTTCCTTGCCAAGTTGCCGTGAACCACCTCTTAAACCCAAATCACCCAAAGCGACTACCATCGTGGAATCGCTCTCGAATACGAACTGTGGAATCTATCAAAATTGATTGGTTAACGGTGATTTGGTAGCCCAATCTAATCCGCGAAATAACGTAGCGTGACAATCAATTTTAGGGTTTTTTTTTGGTTGCTGGGCGAATTACTTGAGGAAAAGAATGGGAGCGGGGAAAAAAATTAGAAAGGCGGGATGTAATACGTGAGCAACGAATAACCTAAATAATATTGCATCGCCTCTACTAGAGAACCGATGCGAAAATTATTATTTTGGACGTAGTTGCATCGGTTGACTTTAAAACTGATGCGACTAAAACTATTTGCATCGACGTATTTGCATCGGTTGTTGGTGAAACTGATGCAAATTTGATTTTTTTATTACCTATTACTTTCCACGTACCAATTGCATCGGTTATTAAGACAGAACTGATGCAAATAGTTCTATTTGCATCAGTTTTTACTTCAACCGATTCAAATGATGCGATGCAAATGGCCTGTTTTGTAGTAGTGTAGGGTTTTGTTGTTTGGGGTATCGATTTGAATTTTTGGGCCAGTGTTGCGAGCTGTGTGTTTTTGGCTGATAGTTCTTGGGTTTGGTTGTTTTTATAAGGCTGTTTGTTTTTAGTAGTATTTAAGAGTTTCAAATCAAATTGTTTTCTCACATCTAACAATTTAATAATTTATGTAAAACTTTTCAAACAATATCTTAAATCTTAAATAACTATATAAGTTTTGATTAGAGGAAATGGTTTTTAATAATAGGCAAATTGTTATACTAACACTTAATTTTAGTTTTTAAGAAAATTAATATTAGTATTTGATTTAATTTAAATAAATAAATTACTTTACTTAAGTTTATTGAACAGATTAAGTAAAGTAAAAATGATTTTAGGAAATCATTTTAATTAAGTTTGGAATTAATCAAATGCTTAGGATTTTTAATTTTATAATAATTAATGAAGGAATTAAAGGTTGTTTGGTTAAGAAATAAGCAATCAAATAATTAGTTATAATTAATTAAGGAATTACGTATTTAATTAAGCAAATTAAGAGTTAATTGCTGAAATGATTAAAGTAATTAATTCATATAATTAATTAAAAGTAATTATTGAATGTAATTAGGAATAATTAACCAAGAATGATTAATTTAAAAGTGAAATTATAATTGAAATAATAATAAAGGGAAATAATTACTTATACTTGGAAGTGAATTCAAGTCTTTAAGTCATATTATATAATAATTATTTCATAAATAAATGTTATGAAATTAATGGTTGTATCGACGAATGTTATGTCGTCATATGATCCATTGCAAAGTTGATAAATGGGATTGTATAAGCTTGTTTAGATAGGATCTAGTTTGTCAATCGGGAATGAACGCCATTTAATAATCGTATGGTAAAACTGATAATTCCAATTTATTAGTTGCATATATTTAGATTGTTTAATCTAGATGACATTGTGACAGGAGGAAACTGACACCCTTCCGCTGTGTATTTGATAAAATTGTTGTTTAGGGTATATGCCATTGACTGGATTGTGACTAATGATTATTTTTGGTGATGATAAATCACCAATCTGTTGTTATTTCATATATTTGTATGTGCCTGTTAATTATATTGAGAATATATGGTGAATCGATCTATGAAAATGGATTGATTTAAATATCTGAAATTGTGAATTATGAACTGTGAATTGATAAGTACCGTTTGGACTGAAAAGCCTTGTTTGATTTGAATTTACCTATGAAATTAGTTTTGCCTTAAAAATAGTGTGATATAATAATATTATTTTTAGAAATGCTTTTAAGATTTATCAATATTTGGAATATTTAAAGTAGCTATTTATTTCTTTCTTTGAAAATCTTTTTAAGTTATAAATTTTCAAACGGTTTTAAGTATTAACTCATTTTGTAAAGATACTTTAAAGAACAATTTTTATTAATACTTAAGTTTATTTTCTTTAAATTAAAATTCCCTTTTAATAAAAGTAGTTTAAATAATTATAATAATCTTTATAAGGAATATTTCATCTATTTAACTTGAAATAATATTTGTAAATTTATAAGTATGTTTTGGAAGAAAATAATTACATATATTTTGAATGAAACAAGTTTTCCTAAATAAATGATAATTTACTTAGATTTTTTTTTTAAAAGATGGACAAGGTTTAACGGTTACAATGGGAAAGAACTTTGTGTATTGATTTATTGCTTTGATAGTTAAATAACCGACTATCAAAATTGGACAAAACCTGACTTTGGAAATATCTAGAAGAGACCCGAGAACTATATGGTACGGTTACCGATCGAGGTGCTATACCGTACGTATAAACTCGTTTGTTTTCTAGGACGAATTATAAGGAGACCCGTATAGTAACGGTTAGGAGGTGAATTCTGATCTTGTATTTCGTCGGAGTATTTCCTAAAGAACCGGGGTTGAGTTTACGGGAAATAGCGAACGTTGTTTCGAAGAGACCGGGATCGGATTTGAAATCCCAAAAAAACCACTTCGATCCAACAATTCGTTTTCGGAATGAAGACAAGAGTTTGGAGTCGAAGATGAAGTAGTGAAGTGCAAGGGCTACTCACTACTAATCCTGAGGGTGATTCCAAAATGGATGTAGTAGGAATAGTGCCTTCGGTTCCGTTCGAACCCGAAATGGACTTGTATGGACGAATGCTTCCAGAACATCGTCTGGTGGACGATGAGCATTCTAAGAGATATGTTCTAAAAAGGTAATGTTTAGTCTGGAGCCTCATCAACCGGGAATGACTAAAAATTAGGGGTTATGCAGCAAGACTTCGTGGGTAGCCCCCACTTGAGAGTAAGGTCATCCCTGTCTAGATGTTCCTTTTTATTTCGGCTTAGTGGTGCGGTTGCTGATCCCAACTGTGGGGTGATTTTATTCGGAACTGTCCAGTAAGGGATGGTTCCGGTCTTGTGTTGCAGGGGAGCGGGCGTACTCCTCGGTACTGTGATCTAGACCACGTACTGTGACAGGTGGTACCCCAGTGCCTAGTCATTGTTGGAAATCCATTTTTCCTCCGAGCCTTGTACGAGTTTTTTTTGTATTACCCACTCTGTGGCTAGTAGATGGAATTTAATCATGTAACAATTTCGGCTATTTTAAATAAGTATTTGTATATAGACCCTATTATAATATCAGAAGATTTCATAAAAATGTTTTAGCTATCATAAGGGAAAAACCCGACATGTTTATTTGTGGCGTGGTCTTACGAGATGCTTTTGTTTTCAAAGGAATTTTCCAAATTTAATAATCAAGTTGATTGTGTTTTCTCACGCTGGTATACCAGACTGACCCGGGCTTTGGTGTTTTCCTATATGCTCGGGTCAGACCGAGCATATTTCCAGGTTTAACTGGAAAAGGAGAAGCTTCAGAAGGAAGAGCTGGATCGGGAGACGTATTCTCGTAGTTGTTTACATATAATCCTTTGGTCGAATGATTATGATTGTAAAGACAGATATGACATCACTGTTTGAGTTGTATGATTTTTAATTCTGATGTAAAACTTGTATATGATATACATAAAAGTAACTGGTTTTGGTTTCGTGTAAAGATTGTTCATATTATAAATTATTCGTTCCGCTATGAGATTCTGATTTGTTCTCTTTTCTTCTATCTTCTTTCTATTTCTATCTTCTTTCTTTCTTTCATTAACCGTCTTTCCGTACGATTTAACTGACAAGAGTGGTTCGATGTCGGTTTAAATTGGTATGGAAAAATGGGTTATGACATTGTGGTATCAGAGCCTAGGTTGAGTGAATACCTAGGTTCGAGTAGGTTGCTTATTAGGAATAGAGTCTATAGAAACCTGTTGAGTCTGAATGTATATATATGTGTGTGTGTGTATATATATATATATATATATATATATATATATATATATATATATATACGACAGTGCGTATTTGTTAATTTGTATAAAATGATTTTAGATTGTGTTAATTGATCGGTTAAGTGGCATATGGATTCTGGTCAATGCGAGTAGCTAACGTTATTGATAGGAATCTCTAAACACTTGAACCAGGCCAATGGACACAATATTGTTTTTTTTTTAAAAAGAGGGTAGATGAAATAATTTTACCTAAATATAATCTCCATATAAAAGATGATTATTTTTAAATATATATATGGAATTTAAATCGAGTAGGTTGTGATGATAATAATTTATCATCTGATTTCTGTGTAGTCTTAGCTAACAATCTTAAATATGTATTGGATTGTTCTTTTTTACTAGAGTATACCTTTAGAATAGAACCCTTTATAAATTTGAATCTGTGGAAAATACATACTTAATAAGTTTTATTTACAAGAAAAATTTGGAAAAAAAAGTTTTGAGTTAGTAAATTTTTGGGAAATTTTCCACTCTTTAAAGATAAAATTAATTAACCAAGTAATTAAAGATTAATTGGGTTACAATTAACACTTAGTTAATTCAGTGATTAGAGATAAATAACAATTAAAAAGAATTGTTAATAGCTATTGTGAAGTTCATTAACTAGGAATTATATGATGATTAAATAATATGATTAATTTTGATTATCAATTAGATTAACTAATTTAAAGATAATCATTTGTGTAAATGGTTAAGTATAATTACTTATGAAAGTAATTAAGGGATTAATTACTTATTGTAATTAATTGAGTTTAATTTGATTAGACTAAGTTAGTTAATTCAGTTTAATTAATTTAGAATAATCATTTGATGGTAATTACTTAATGTAATTGAATGAAGAGGAATTACTTAGAGAAATAACTGATGGTTAATTACTGTATGTAATTAATTAAAGAAATTTGTTGATGAAAGTAATTTGAGTATAATTACTTTGTAAATTAATCAGAGGATTAATTTGAGATAATTAATTAATGAATAATTAATTTATTTTGGTAAAGTAATTAAGGATAATTAATTACAGAATAGAGTCAATCTAGGGTGATTAACAATTATGGATGTGTGTGAATATATTTTCAACCTAAAATTTCTTTTCAAAAATATATGTACTTGGATTATTTTGAAAGGATGGATTTATAAAATCTTGGATAATGAGAATTCAAAGTGATAGAATAAATTGGGAGTATAAAACTTTGATGAACTTCTTAGCTTATAGGAATTCTAAATCTTAGGGTCTCATTTCTAGACTTGGTTTTAATTATAGAGAACCCATTTTGTCCATCGTGGGGGAGCTTTGGGCGGAGCCAGAAGGGAGGGTAATTTGGATGAGGTCAGAAGGATTAAGGCAGGACGTTATGAGCCATCTTTATATAAGGAAGAACCAGAAGCATCTGGAGAGCCGGCCGAGCGGCCTCAACCTCAGCCTCAGCCGCAGCCTCAGCCCTAGCCTCAACCGCAGCCTCAGCCTCAGCCTCAGCCGCAGCCGCAGCCTCAGCCTCAGCCGCAGCCCCAGCCTCAGCCGCAACCGCAGCCTCAGCCGCAGCCTCAGCCTCAGCCTTATCAAGAAGAACCAGAGTAAGACTTCTGTAACGACCCTAAATTTTGAACAATTTAATTTGAAAATATTTAATTAATTTTAAATATTTGAATGATGGTTTGAATTGAATTTCAAATTTTCAGAATGAAAATGGCGATTAAATTTTAGAATTTAATCTATTGAAAGTTGAATAAAAATTTGAATCTTCAATTTTAAGCTGATTAAAAATATTTCAAAGGCTAGTAAAATTCATATAGATAATACTGAAGATAATAGAAGCTTTAGAATTTAATTTGAAAGTGAATTGTTCAGTTTTGAAATTAAATCGTTTGGATCGATATTTAAAAATAGCCGTCCGAGGCACAGTCTCGGAATTCGACGAAACCAGTTCCATTGGGTCCGTAATATTTAATTATTGTCGGATTTCAAATTTCTTATTTTTCTGAGTTGATATGTGAGCGTACGTTGAGTAAACGCGTTGCAAATTTAAATTGGATTCAATTTAAATTTAAATTTATAAACAAACACAGCACGTTCTCTTCCCTACAATTATCCCTTTCTTACGCCTAAAATCACGCAGGGGATCATGGGAAGAAATCGTGCAAAGCATGGCCGCGTATCCTTTTGTCTCGTTCAAAATTTATAACAGCCGAGCTTTATATTCTTCTTCCCTCAAAATGAAATCTTCAAAAACGAACGAAACTTTCGTTCGAAAATATAAAATCATGGGCCGCTCCCCATTTGAAATCGAAAATTCAAATCGAGTGAAATCAGGAGGGTCGAAGTTCTCGAATCAATGCCGAGCTTCTCTGGAAAAAAAAATGCAATACCAAATCATTTCAAATCGCGTAAGGCTAAGAGCAGGTTGGAGGCGTTGCGAGTTTGATTAGTGATGGCGGCGACTTCGACGTGGCTAGGGGATCGCGACCATCTCGCGACTGCCATTCTTGAGCTCGGCATCACCAGCGCTGTCGCGCGCATCGAGCTAGAAGGCGCAACGATTTTTCGATGGATGGCGGCGACGACGAGGCCGCGAGTTAGGGTTTCATGGATCGCGAATTCAATGGGGCGATCGATCTGGGTTCTCGAGCACAACAGGGTGGTCGGCGAGTTCGTTGTCGCGAGATGGAGGACGCGTTGTTGGGGATTATCGTGTCGTAGGAGATTCGCGACTCAAGTGATCGTAATTGCAGGTGAGAAAATTTATTTCAATTTATATATATATATATATCGATTTGTAAAAGAAGAAAAGAAAGGAAAAAAGGTTAAGTTATTTACTGTAATGATATTTTTTTGAAGCAGAAAAGAAAAGAATTTATTTTACAATAAGCTATAGAAAAAAAAATGAATGAAAATGAATTTGAAAATGTGAACAGTAAAATAAATTCGGTTAATTACTGAAGAAGAAAAATTTTAGTTAAAAGAAATTCAGTTTTTATTGAACCTTTGTTAATTCAATCATTAAAAGAAATTTAATATTTTGTTAAGTATATTTATCAAATGGAAATTCAATTTATTAAGTAAAAGATTTATTTAAAGGGAATTTAGTTTCAAAATTTAAATTTTTATTTAAACGAATTATTAAAAAAAAACAAATTTGGTTAAAGCCAATTATTAGTTAAAAATAAAATCACTAGTTTAAAAAAAAATACTAGTTGAATTAAAATTTTAGTTTCAAATGAAAAAAAAAGTTAAATGTATTGGTTTAAAACCAAAAAGGTATTAGTTTAAAATTAATTCTTTGATATCATTAATTAAAAGTGTATCGTTGGTTAAAATTGAATTGTTTAGTTAACTTAGGGAATTATTTTGATTGCTAAATATTTTTAAGGAGAAAATTGGTTTAAAATTTAATCATTGGAAAATTAAATTTATTAAAAGGAAAATTTGTTCAAAATAAAACCACTGGGAAATTTACACTTATCAAATGAAATTTAATTTATTCGATTGATTCGAATATTAATAAATTGTGTAAATATTTATACAATGTATAAATCAAGAAAAATCAAGTCAAGATGGAAAATGGATTGCAAATTAAAGGTGAGAGCTTCTCACACGGAATTTTGTTGTTTATTTAAATTTTAAATAGTTAAATTTAAAATTGTTAGACTGTGTTGATTGAATGCTTGAATGATGATTGTTATATATATATATATATATATACATATATATATATATTGGATGTGAATAGACCCTATACGCCGTTAGTAAGCGGAGGTTATTTATTACACCCATATACCGCGATATTCCACCTTGAAGTGGAATTGGTATTATATTAGTATATAGCAATATATATATATATATATATATATTTGCATATGTATATATTGCAGTTGATTGATTTCCCGCATTGTATAGCGGATGAGACCCTATTGCGCCGCCTATTAAACAGATAATATTTTATAAATCCCATATACCGCGATATTCCACCTCGAAGTGGAATGGGTATTGTGCTAATGTCTGTGGATGTAGGGAAACAGGTTGGAGGGATCCAACTGGATTCCTCACAAATATTTATTTGATTCAAATATTGTGATATTTGATTGTTTATCATCTCGATATATGATGTTTGAAAGTCGTGATTGACTATTTGATGTGTTGCATCATCGGATCCAATTTTGAAGTTTAAAAATAACGATCTTGATTTTTTTTAAGGGATTTCTAAAGTGATTTTTGGAAACATACGTTTATAAAATATTTTTGGAATTAATTCATCTTAAATAAATAAACGTTATAATTTTAATATTATAAAAAATTATGATTTTTGAGAAATACAGTTAAAATTTGATTTTTGAAAAATATGAGATTAATGATTTTATAAAATAGTTTAAAACTGGGATTTCTGAATTTATTATAAAAAGTTTAAAAATAGGATTTATGAAATTTGATTATTTTATAAATCAAAATGATGAATTATAAAGGAGTTTAAAGACGTTTTAAAAGAATAATATAAATTGATCCATATAATAGATTTATAAATTGATATTTATAAATTAAAAATATTGGAATTGTAAAATGAGCTTTTATAAGTATGAGAATGAATTGTGAATGAATTTCATAATTGAATGAAATTTATAGAATTGTAAACGGTGAAGTTATAGATGGAATTTTATAAGCAGTAGGTTTATAAAATTTATAAAGTTATTTAAGGAATAGATGTGGATAAATAAATGAATCTTATAAGTTATGAGATTTATAATTATGAAGTTTAAAGGAACGATTTTTGCAAACAAATAAATTATAAGCATTTAACTTATAATATGGACTTTCGGTATATAATTGAATTATAAATCGAATAGATTAATAAAGGAAATTGTAAAAGGAAGTGTTATAAAATAAATAGAAATGGAATTTATAAACATTGTTTTATAAATCCGCAACGACTTATTTTGATAAGTAAAATTTTTGTAATTTGTTAATGGAGTTATATTCACGTTTTAGACAGTGAATAATCCTTTAAAATAAAATAAATAGAAATGATGAAATTTGTTAACAAGAATATTCACGTTTTTCAATAGTGAATAATAAGTTAAAGAAATGGTTTTGGATGTGATGTTTTAGATAGAATTAAAACGATCTAACGATGTTTTAAATGTATTAAGATTCGAAACCATAGATTTCAACATTCATTGTTGAAATAGACGTTTTCGAGAAATAGAAGGAAATGGTAGACTATAACACTGTTGTTATAGTAAATGATTCCCGAAAGGAAATGTTTTGTATAGTATTTTATATATCTATTTTAATTTCGAATCCCTATACTAGTGATTTTGGGTTGTCGTAACGATGTTTTACGCAACATTCGTTTTGGCCAAATAAATATGTTTAAGAGAATGATTTCCTTAAAGAATGAAATATATACTTAATTTCGATTTAAGTATATTGAATAATTTCCAAGTGTAGAAAATAAAAAGACTTGTGAATTACTTATAAATAAATAAGTATGGAAATGTTTTTCCAATGTGAAATGAAAAGTAAAGAGAATTTATCTTTTTGAAGATAAATTGAAAATGAATAATTGAAAACGTATATTCATAGTTATTTTGGAAATGTAAATTCAATATGGAATTTATAAATGAAATTTGGAAAATGGGTTTCAAAATAAATATTGATTTATTTTTAAAGTATGGAAATTATATATATATCTTGTAAAGATATTTTTGGAAAATAAATAATTTGGAAAATTATTTGGAATCTGGTGATGTTGTGCATATCTATTGATAGTTCAATAACCGACTATCAATATTTACCTTTAAATAGGTGTTTGTTGTGATTTGCTTGAATTTGAATGCCACACTTATTTTTTTTAAAAATAAGCGCTCACTATTCGGGTTAACCGGGAAAGGACCTTGGGGTCGTATAACCCATTCCGAATATGTGATACGTCGTTATGAATTGCATTTGAAGATCGGTGTTGAAGACCGGATATTTTCAAAAACGAAAGGGTTTCTTGTTGATTGTCTCTGCACTGGCTGATCCCCGGTATAGAGATCTCCATATGTGATGGGAAATCCGGACGTGATTAGAGATTATCCGGATTGCAAGGACTTCTTTGTAAGTGCCTTCGGTTCTGTTCGAGCCCGGAACAGACTTGCATGGATAGTATGCCTGACATTACAAATTGAGATATAAAGCTGATTTCTTTCAAATATATTTCTGTTGGTGGCGGAGAATTTATTCTCTTAGCTTAACACCCTTCTCTGAGACGTATGAGCTCAGAGGTTATATAGTTGAAGGTTATTAGCAATATACTCCCAATTTGGTAATGTGACATGCTGAGTGTTGCTGTGAAATGATCATTGTGTTGGTTGATTATTTGTGATAGGATCATTTGTTTGATCGTCTATCTTGGTGATCATTTCTATGATCATTTGTTGACCCAAAGCATGACTTTGTATAAAGCGTGTTTTTGTGGACGTGACTTCGTCGAGCCTCACACCCCGAAATGGTCAAAACAGGAAAGATGCAGCAAGATTATGAGGGATAGCTCCCTTTAGGGTATGTGCATTTCCTTCTGGAAAAGGGTGGTATCATGGTATGGAGCCCAGATGCTTACTCATGTTGAAACACTTATTATTATGGTGTGATGTTGATTAGAGAGCTCTCGGATAAAGGTCCCAAAGGACCGGGGGATGGCATACTCGTGTCAGTTGTTACCTAGTTTGAAAGGTAACCCGGCCTTGTGTTGGCAGAGATCCGGTAAGGTTCTCGGGGACGTACTTCCAGAGGCGTTCTCATGTGGCAATGGGAAGTTCCTTGGCCTGACCATTCGTTGGAAATCCAAAGAAACAATACGATCTTGTACGGTTTTAGTTGTAGAACCTGCTTCCTCAGGAGGTAGCTATAGTAGGCATAATATAATGGTACCTATGCTGGCTAAGATTTATATTCTACTTTCGAAATGTTTTCTACACTATGCACTAGTAATAATATCAAATGTTTTCTTTTAATGCGTATCATGCATCTTTGACTAACATAAGAAGAAATCTCCTCCAAGTCTGAGATTGCATTGTGTGTGTGGCGGGGGGTCTTATGGTAGTCTCATTTTTAAAAGCATTGCGAATTGACTTTAAAAATATTCCTCTATTTTGATTTTAAAGAAAAATAAACTGTTTTGAGTTCTCACACCAGTCACATGACTGACTCGGAGTTTATTGTTTTCCTTCCTAAACTCTGGGTGCCCACCAATTTCCACACGGGCAGTCAAGAGTTAAGGTTTATCAGGATATTCTGAAATTCAGGAGTTGCTGGAGGCAAGCTGGATGGCATGGCGTATTACTAGTATATAGTATTCCTTTTTTCGCTGTTTGTTTGTTGTTGTACACTCTGATGATATGATGTAATGAAATGTATAAAATGTAATAAGTGATATAGTTCTTTGTTTAAAGATTATTCATTTATTTGTTATATGTTGTTCCGCTGCGAATTGTGAGATTCTGATGTTGTTCTGTTATTCTTTCCGTTCTATTTTCTATCTTTTTTCTCTTCTTCTACCTTCTTCGTTTTCTTTTCTTCTTCTTAAACCCTAACATTTCGGTTTTTCGGCAACGAAAAATCGCAATCGTTACATTTGGTATCAGAGCATATGGTTAAGCGACAACCATGGTTCTGTTGGGTGTTACTCATTAGAGATAGAGTCAGCAGTACTCTAGAATGAGTTTGAGTGCAATAATAGATTTGAGCGCGTATTTGTTAGTGAATATAAAATTGTTTTTGAATCGGGTGAATAAGATAATTTTGCCCAAAACTATTTTTTGTATAGAGAAGAAATGATTTTCTATGAATTATTATAGTATATGATTGCGTGGTTGTTAATAATATTAAATTATTATTATTATTATATGGAATTAAATAAGAAATAAAATGTATAGCCAAAGAATTGAGATAAGTTCAATTAACAAATGAAATTTATAAATATGAAATGCAAATTGAACTGGAGTGGAATTAAAATAAATTGAATTGGTATCAATTTAAACTAGTTATAAACTAGAATGGATATTCTATTAAATGAATGTCATTAAATTTGCATAGAAATAATTGTCGTTTGACACAAACAAGATTGTATAAAATTATATGAGTTAATGAAAGCAAATAAAATTGATTTTTGAATCAATTAAAATGGTATGGATTCGTTTTGCTTAGGAATGAAAAAAAAAATGAGTTGTAAACCACTTGATTTAATGGAAATGTCATGTGAATTGGTCGTAAGCGACTAAAGATGAATTAAAACCATATGTATTGCTAATGGAATTTATCTTGGATATATTGCTAATGAAATCTATATAATTGTTATTGAAAATGAATGGAATGTTAATATATTTCTTATATTTGTCACTGATATGTTTAAACTAAGTAAGTACAGGTTCAGCGAAGTCGTTGGGCTGGATTTGATTGTGCTAATAAGCTAATAATTAGCCGCTTTGCTTAAAAATGCTAAATAAGGTACGCCTACGTAATAAAAATAGGAAATATGAACTGTTTTTCTGTTTTTCGACCGTGTGGGTCGATGTATACATATTTATACATATTGTAAAATTGCAAAAAGCTCCTCCGTACAAAGGAGACTCTGCCAAAATTTTCCGTGAATTTTGGGAGTTAAAAATATTTTTGAAAATTTTTGGAAAATTTTAGTTAACGACAAATCAATTTAGAAATTTGCAAATTGAAATGAATTAGTGAATGAAACTAATTTAAAGTAGTAATATGAATTAATAAATGAAAGTTAATCGTTAGAATTCAATATTTAGAATTGAGAATTGAATTCGAATGGAATTTAAATTAAGAATTGAATTCAAATAGAACTGAAATTGTGAATTGAATTCAAATGAGATTGAAATGTAAAATTGAATGAAAATAAATGTGTAACTTCAATAGTGAAGTAAAAATGTATAAGAAGCATATATTGGAAATTTTGTAATGGAAAGTGCAAAATAGTTTGAATGTTGGAATTGGATATTATGGATAGCAGGATATACAGGTATTATAAGGGGATTGGATTTTGATTTTGAAGATAATTTAAATTGCTCGACAAAAAGGTACGTATTTCAATTTCAATATGAGATTTGGTGATTTTCTTCTCCAGCCACTTGGCTTTCTCTTTTCTTTTTGATTCTGAGGGGCCGTGGTGCCATTTTGTAGTCGTACCGAGCTAGCTGCGCAAAGGAGACGCTGGCAAAAATTTTCGAAAATTTAGGGTGTTAGAAAATTTTTGAGAAAATTTCGAAAGTTTAAATTTGAATTTGAATTTGAATTTAAATTTAAATTGTTAGGAAAACAATGTTGTTTGGAACCTATATTGAAGTTGGAAAGCTAGTTGAAATGTAGTGAATCTCTAGTAAAAAGATTTAGGTTAGTAAGTTGATAAAACTATTTGGATTGTGAAAAATAATAGACGGGATAAGGGCATTCTTCTTAACTTGTAATTTCGGGACGAAATTCTTTTAAGGGGGGAAGATTGTAACGACCCTAAATTTTGAACAATTTAATTTGAAAATATTTAATTAATTTTAAATATTTGAATGATGGTTTGAATTGAATTTCAAATTTTCAGAATGAAAATGGCGATTAAATTTTAGAATTTAATCTATTGAAAGTTGAATAAAAATTTGAATCTTCAATTTTAAGCTGATTATAAATATTTCAAAGGCTAGTAAAATTCATATAGATAATACTGAAGATAATAGAAGCTTTAGAATTAAATGTGAAAGTGAATTGTTCAGTTTTGAAATTAAATCGTTTGGATCGATATTTAAAAATAGCCGTCCGAGGCACAGTCTCGGAATTCGACGAAACCAGTTCCATTGGGTCCGTAATATTTAATTATTGTCGGATTTCAAATTTCGTATTTTTCTGAGTTGATATGTGAGCCTACGTTGAGTAAACGCGTTGCAAATTTAAATTGGATTCAATTTAAATTTAAATTTATAAACAAACACAGCACGTTCTCTTCCCTACAATTATCCCTTTCTTACGCCTAAAATCACGCAGGGGATCATGGGAAGAAATCGTGCAAAGCATGGCCGCGTATCCTTTTGTCTCGTTCAAAATTTATAACAGCCGAGCTTTATATTCTTCTTCCCTCAAAATGAAATCTTCAAAAACGAACGAAACTTTCGTTCGAAAATATAAAATCAAGGGCCGCTCCCCATTTGAAATCGAAAATTCAAATCGAGTGAAATCAGGAGGGCCGAAGTTCTCGAATCAATGCCGAGCTTCTCTGGAAAAAAAATGCAATACCAAATCATTTCAAATCGCGTAAGGCTAAGAGCAGGTTGAAGGCGTCGCGAGTTTGATTGGTGATGGCGGCGACTTCGACGTGGCTAGGGGATCGCGACCATCTCGCGACTGCCATTCTCGAGCTCGGCATCACCAGCGCTGTCGCGCGCATCGAGCTAGAAGGCGCAGCGATTTTTCGATGGATGGCGGCGACGACGAGGCCGCGAGTTAGGGTTTCATGGATCGTGAATTCAATGGGGCGATCGATCTGGGTTCTCGAGCACAACAGGGTGGTCGGGGAGTTCGTTGTCGCGAGATGGAGGTCGCGTTGTTGGGGATTATCATGTCGTAGGAGATTCGCGACTCAGGTGATCGTAATTGCAGGTGAGAAAATTTATTTCAATTTATATATATATATATATATATCGATTTGTAAAAGAAGAAAAGAAAGAAAAAAAATTTAAGTTATTTACTGTAATGATATTTTTATTTAAGCAGAAAAGAAAAAGAATTTATTTTACAGTAAGCTATAGAAAAAAATATGAACGAAAATGAATTTGAAAATGTGAACAGTAAAATAAATTCGGTTAATTACCGAAGAAGAAAAATTTTAGTTAAAATAAATTCAGTTTTTATTGAACCTTTGTTAATTCAATCATTAAAAGAAATTTAATATTTTGTTAAGTATATTTATCAAATGGAAATTAAATTTATTAAGTGAAAGATTTATTTAAAGGGAATTTAGTTTCAAAATTTAAATTTTTAGTTAAACGAATTACTAAAAAAACAAATTTGGTTAAAGCCAATTATTAGTTAAAAATAAAATCACTAGTTTAAAAAAAAATACTAGTTGAATTAAAATTTTAGTTTCAAATGAAAAAAAAAGTTAAACGTATTGGTTTAGAACCAAAAAGGTATTAGTTTAAAATTAATTCTTTGATATCATTAATTAAAAGTGTATCGTTGGTTAAAATTGAATTGTTTAGTTAACTTAGGGAATTATTTTGATTGCCAAATATTTTTAAGGAGAAATTTGGTTTAAAATTTAATCATTGGAAAATTAAATTTATTAAAAGGAAAATTTTACACTTATCAAATGAAATTTAATTTATTCGATTGATTCAAATATTAATAAATTGTGTAAATATTTATACAAGGTATAAATCAAGAAAAATCAAGTCAAGATGGAAAATGGATTGCAAGTTAAAGGTGAGAGCTTCTCACTCGGAATTTTGTTGTTTATTTAAATTTTAAATAGTTAAATTTAAAATTGTTAGACTGTGTTGATTGAATGCTTGAATGATGATTGTTATATATATATATATATATATATATATATATATTGGATGTGAATATACCTTATACGTCGTTAGTAAGCGGAGGTTATTTATTACACCCATATACCGCGATATTCCACCTTGAAGTGGAATTGGTATTATATTAGTATATAGCAATATATATATATATATATATATATTGGCATATGTATATATTGCAGTTGATTGATTTTCCGCATTGTATAGCGGATGAGACCTTATTGCGCCGCCTATTAAGCGGATAATATTTTATAAATCCCATATACCGCGATATTCCACCTCGAAGTGGAATGGGTATTGTGCTAATGTCTGTGGATGCAGGGAAACAGGTTGGAGGGATCCAACTGGATTCCTCACAAATATTTATTTGATTCAAATATTGTGATATTTGATTGTTTATCATGTCGATATATGATGTTTGAAAGTCGTGATTGACTATTTGATGTGTTGCATCATCTGATCCAATTTTAAAGTTTAAAAATAACGATCTTGATTTTTTTTAAGGGATTTCTAAAGTGATTTTTGGAAACATACGTTTATAAAATATTTTTGGAATTAATTCATCTTAAATAAATTAACGTTATAATTTTAATATTAT
This sequence comes from Allium cepa, assembly GCA_030765085.1. NCBI lineage: Eukaryota > Viridiplantae > Streptophyta > Magnoliopsida > Asparagales > Amaryllidaceae > Allium > Allium cepa. Next base: position 837,924,728 of record CM060941.1, read on the forward strand.
AAAAAATTATGATTTTTGAGAAATACAGTTAAAATTTGATTTTTGAAAAATATGAGATTAATGATTTTATAAAATAGTTTAAAACTGGGATTTCTGAATTTATTATAAAAAGTTTAAAAATAGGATTTATGAAATTTGATTATTTTATAAATCAAAATGATGAATTATAAAGGAGTTTAAAGACGTTTTAAAAGAATAATATAAATTGATCCATATAAAAGATTTATAAATTAAAAATATTGGAATTGTAAAATGAGCTTTTATAAGTATGAGAATGAATTGTGAATGAATTTCATAATTGAATGAAATTTATAGAATTATAAACGGTGAAGTTATAGATGGAATTTTATAAGCAGTAGGTTTATAAAATTTATAAAGTTATTTAAGGAATAGATGTGGATAAATAAATGAATCTTATAAGTTATGAGATTTATAATTATGAAGTTTAAAGGAACGATTTTTGCAAACAAATAAATTATAAGCATTTAACTTATAATATGGACTTTCGCTATATAATTGAATTATAAATCGAATAGATTAATAAAGGAAATTATAAAAGGAAGTGTTATAAAATAAATAGAAATGGAATTTATAAACATTGTTTTATAAATCCGCAACGACTTATTTTGATAAGTAAAATTTTTGTAATTTGTTAATGGAGTTATATTCACGTTTTAGACAGTGAATAATCCTTTAAAATAAAATAAATAGAAATGATGAAATTTGTTAACAAGTATATTCACGTTTTTTAATAGTGAATAATAAGTTAAAGAAATGGTTTTGGATGTGATGTTTTAGATAGAATTAAAACGATCTAACGATGTTTTAAATGTATTAAGATTCGAAACCATAGATTTCAACATTCATTGTTGAAATAGATGTTTTCGAGAAATAGAAGGAAGTGGTAGACTATAACACTGTTGTTATAGTAAATGATTCCCGAAAGGAAATGCTTTGTATTGTATTGGGATTTATATATCTATTTTAATTTCGAATCCCTATACTAGTGATTTTGGGTTGTCGTAACGATGTTTTACGCAACATTCGTTTTGGCCAAATAAATATGTTTAAGAGAATGATTTCCTTAAAGAATGAAATATATACTTAATTTCGATTTAAGTATATTGAATAATTTCCAAGTGTAGAAAATAAAAGGACTTGTGAATTACTTATAAATAAATAAGTATGGAAATGTTTTTCCAATGTGAAATGAAAAGTAAAGAGAATTTATCTTTTTGAAGATAAATTGAAAATGAATAATTGAAAACGTATATTCATAGTTATTTTGGAAATGTAAATTCAATATGGAATTTATAAATGAAAATTGGAAAATGGGTTTCAAAATAAATATTGATTTATTTTTAAAGTATGGAAATTATATACATATCTTCTAAAGATATTTTTGGAAAATAAATAATTTGGAAAATTATTTGGAATCTGGTGATGTTGTGCATATCTATTGATAGTTCAATAACCGACTATCAATATTTACCTTTAAATAGGTGTTTGTTGTGATTTGCTTGAATTTGAATGCCACACTTATTTTTTTAAAAATAAGCGCTCACTATTCGGGTTAACCGGGAAAGGACCATGGGGTCATATAACCCATTCCGAATATGTGATATGTCGTTATGAATTGCATTTGAATATCGGTGTTGAAGACCGGATATTTTCAAAAACGAAAGGGTTTCTTGTTGATTGTCTCTGCACTGGCTGATCCCCGGTATAGAGATCTCCATATGTGATGGGAAATCCGGACGTGATTAGAGATTATCCGGATTGCAAGGACTTCTTTGTAAGTGCCTTCGGTTCTGTTCGAGCCCGGAACAGACTTGCATGGATAGTATGCCTGACATTACAAATTGAGATATAAAGCCGATTTCTTTCAAATATATTTCTGTTGGTGGCGGAGAATTTATTCTCTTAGCTTAACACCCTTCTCTGAGACGTACGAGCTCAGAGGTTATATAGTTGAAGGCTATTAGCAATATACTCCCAATTTGGTAATGTGACATGCTGAGTGTTGCTGTGAAATGATTATTGTGTTGATTATTTGTGATAGGATCATTTGTTTGATCGTCTATCTTGGTGATCATTTCTATGATCTTTTGTTGACCCAAAGCATGACTTTGTATAAAGCGTGTTTTTGTGGATGTGACTTCGTCGAGCCTCACACCCCGAAATGGTCAAAACAGGAAAGATGCAGCAAGGTTATGAGGGGTAGCTCCCTTTAGGGTATGTGCATTTCCTTCTGGAAAAGGGTGGTATCACGGTATGGAGCCCAGATGCTTACTCATGTTGAAACACTTATTATTATGGTGTGATGTTGATTAGAGAGCTCTCGGATAAAGGTCCCAAAGGACCGGGGGATGACATACTCGTGTCAGTTGTTACCTAGTTTGAAAGGTAACCCGGCCTTGTGTTGGCAGAGATCCGGTTAGGTTCTTGGGGTCGTCCTTCCAGAGGCGTTCTCATGTGGCAATGGGAAGTTCCTTGGCCTGACCATTCGTTGGAAATCCAAAGAAACAGTACGATCTTGTACGGTTTTAGTTGTAGAACCTGCTTCCTCAGGAGGTAGCTATAGTAGGCATAATATAATGGTACCTATGCTGGCTAAGATTTATATTCTACTTTCGAAATGTTTTCTACACTATTCCCTAGTAATAATATCAAATGTTTTCTTTTAATGCGTATCAAGCATCTTTGACTAACATAAGAAGAAATCTCCTCCAAGTCTGCGTTTGCATTGTGTGTATGGCGGGAGGTCTTATGGTAGTCTCATTTTTAAAAGCATTGCGAATTGACTTTAAAAATATTCCTCTATTTTGATTTTAAAGAAAAATAAACTGTTTTGAGTTCTCACACCAGTCACATGACTGACTCGGAGTTTATTGTTTTCCTTCCTAAACTCTGGGTGCCCACCAATTTCCACACGGGCAGTCAAGAGTTAAGGTTTATCAGGATATTCTGGAATTCAGGAGTTGCTGGAGGCAAGCTGGATGGCATGGCGTATTACTAGTATATAGTATTCCTTTTTCCGTTGTTTGTTTGTTGTTGTACACTCTGATGATATGATGTAATGAAATGTATAAAATGTAATAAGTGATATAGTTCTTTGTTTAAAGATTATTAATTTATTTATTATATGTTGTTCCGCTGCGAATTGTGAGATTCTGATGTTTCTGTTATTCTTTCCGTTCTATTTTCTATCTTTTCTCTCTTCTTCTACCTTCTTCTTTTTCTTTTCTTCTTCTTAAACCCTAACATTTCGGTTTTTCGGCAACGAAAAATCGCAATCGTTACAACTTCGACGACGAAGAAGAATTTGAAGTCAAAGAAGAGGAAGAATTCGATGACGAGGAGGAATTCGTGGTAGAAGAAGATTCCGGTTCTGAAGTAGATGATGCCTTCCTTTGGATGAAGCTGCTAGGGGACCAGTTGCTGGTGGACCTAATCCTGAAATGGTTCAGGATACTGATGATGGTAGAGAGGTTAGAGAGTTATCGGGACCCGAGAGGGAGGACTCCGATAGAGAGGGTCCGTAGTAGGGGTTTGATTGCTTTCTCCTTTTTGTGTTTATAGTTTTTGTTTGTGTTCTGACCTTTGGAACCCACGGATGATTAAGTGTTTGGTAGGGTGGTATTTGAATGTGTATTTATATGGATGGTGATGATAACATTTGTAGGAATGTTTTGAATAGTGCTCAATATAATGTATATTTTGATGAACTATGTGAGTCGTTGTGTTTACCACTTTAGTTTGGGTTGTTATTGATCTGTTTACTGTGAGTAAATAATTTTTACTAGCATAACTGTGGAACTTCGAGGACGAAATTCTTTTTAAGGGGGAAAGTATTTAACGACCCGGGATTTTGGACATCCCGAGTTGTGAATATTATTTATGATATTCAATAATATTGTATTTTGATATACAATATTTGTATTAATCAGTCATTTATCATTATATAAAATTTATTCTCTCTACAAACAATATAACATGGGTTTTCAAAACTACATTAAATTTTGGGGTTGATTCAAAAAAATTTCTTAAATATATATACATTGTTTCAAAGTAAAATTTGTATATGTTGTTTAGATCTAATATATGTTATTATTTCAAGGATAAATATATACTTACTCTAAAGTGGAAATATAATAAGAATTTAAAATTTATGGTGAATTCATTATTTTCATATATAAAATGATAAATTAGAAAGAAAATTTATAATTGTTGTTTGAGAGAAATGTTATAGATTAATATGTATAAAAAAATCACATAAATAAATAAGAAAACTATTTATACATAAATATTGATGAATACTAGTTGTTTGAAGTTATACATTTTTATATTATAAATAGGGGAAGTAACTTGATTTATTTTAGGATTTAATCTATGATAAAGATTTTAATTTTTTTTTCAAAATTTCATTTGATATAAATTTTATGAAAATTTAATTGTTATTTTATTTCATTTGGTTTAAAGCAACAAATTACTTATTAAAATAAATCAAAAGGAGGGGTTATTTTAGTTGAATTATGCCTCATCTTCATTTTAAAACAAATAGAAATACATGCTTTAAGTCATATTTAATTAAGTTTTATTTTGTTTAAAATTTAAAAGTGACAATCACATTTAAACTTGGCATTTAAGAAAGGGAATCCAACATAATCATGAATGTTTCCTTTCAAATATTTCCTTTGTTTTAAAAGAGATAAAATTAAAATAATATTTCAAGCCTTTAAAGGGCTATCTTTGTTCAACATTCATATTTAGGAATTACAACTATATAAATATATATATAATCAGTAGCTTTTGGAAAAGAGCACAGTTCATTTTAAAGGAAAATATCAAAACATATAACAAGAAAAGAAAAATGGCAGCACTTGGGATAAAATCTTCATGTTAAAATTTCTCTGTAAAAGAAAAACCAAATTTGGATATTTCAAAGGGGATTTTGAAGCAGCTCTATAAGAATCCATTTCTCTAGAGGCAAGTCAAGAATTTCAAGCTCTTTTAAAATCAAATTCCAAGTCAGGGAAGCTCGAATCAGATGTTTAAGGTGAGAATACTGTAAACTTAAATTTAGAAATTTCATGCATACTCTGTTCTGCAAAAGTATGTTTAACCTTACTTCTAAAATCCCAAATCAGTCGATCTGGCTTGAATTTGCAAATATTGTGAACTGCAAATATGTTTATTTACTTGAATATCTCAAGTTAAAATTTATTATTTAAAATTTTATGCTGTATATTTCATATGCGTCGAGTTCTACTGTTAAAATCAAATTTTTATGAAAATTTAAGTTGTTCGAATCGAAGATTCAAACATGCATGTTAGATCCCCTGATGAAAATAGGATTTTTGGTGCTTGAATCGTGATTTTTAATCACTTAAATTGTGAGTTATGTGGAGTTGAACTGTTTCGGTTCAAAAAATTATTTCTGGCAAACTCTTCGTCGAGGGGGGGTGCAACTTGGATAAGTAGGTGCTGGAGGGCATGGGAAAAATGATAACCGTGATGGAATTCGCGTTTTCGTTTTTGTTTTTGTGCGCGTGTGAATTTAGGGTTTTAGGGATGTCGAAGTACTGTGTACTTCGCGGTGAATTTGAGGAGTAAAGGGGAGATCGAAGGATGCGAAATTTGGCTCATAGATTGCTGCATGTGACAACATTCGATAGTGGTGGTCGATGTTGGTCATAGTGGTTGGATTTCGAAGCAATTGAGGGATTAATGGTGGGAACGTATAAGTTTTCGGCCTGGAAGTTACGGCCTACAGTTCAAATTGAGATCGCCAGAGTTGATTTCTTCGTCATGTTGCTATTAGCACTCGACCAATTTTGTGGAGTTGTTTGGGGGTATCGCGACTTTGAATTGGCTGAGGTTACGGCGGTGCACGTGCACGCATATCTGTGCACACATTTTCAATTGATTTGGGGTTGTTCGGCAAAATGTTTGAAGTTAGTGTTGATGGTCAGTGATTGGCGTTTGGGTTTGTTTTTATTTATGCTAAGAAAATTTCGGATGTGTCCCTGATTTGTAATTCACGGGAATGTTGGTTCGGCTCAAATTTCTGGTAGGTGAAGTTTGGTTTTGAGCAAGGTGATTGGGGATGAAGAGTTGGGGGAAAAAGTAGAGTTGCGTGCAGATGATTTTGATATGGGCTTCGGCCCAAATGGTTGTGTTAACTGTTGACACGGTGGGGTTGATTTTGGAATGGGCTTCGGCTCAATTGAATGCAGTATTGTTTGTTTGTGTTTTGGGTATGCAGCTGTGACTCTATGGGCTTCAGCCATCTGTGTAGGGTTTTGTTGTTTGGGGTATCGATTTGAATTTTTGGGCCTGTGTTGCTAGCCGTGTGTTTTTGGTTGTTTTTATAAGGCTGTTTGATTTTAGTAGTATTTAAGAGTTTCAAATCAAATTGTTTTCTCACATCTAACAATTTAATAATTTATGTAAAACTTTTCAAACAATATCTTAAATCTTAAATAACTATATAAGTTTTGATTAGAGGAAATGGTTTTTAATAATTGGCAAATTGTTATACTAACACTTAATTTTAGTTTTTAAGAAAATTGATATTGGTATTTGATTTAATTTAAATAAATAAATTACTTTACTTAAGTTTATTGAACAGATTAAGTAAAGTAAAAATGATTTTAGGAAATCATTTTAATTAGGTTTGGAATTAATCAAATGCTTAGGATTTTTAATTTTATAATAATTAATGAAGGAATTAAAGGTTGTTTGGTTAAGAAATAAGCAATCAAATAATTAGTTATAATTAATTAAGGAATTACGTAATTAATTAAGCAAATTAAGAGTTAATTGCTGAAATGATTAAAGTAATTAATTCATATAATTAATTCATATAATTAATTAAAAGTAATTATTGAATGTAATTAGGAACAATTAACCAAGAATGATTGATTTAAAAGTGAAATTATAATTGAAATAATAATAAAGGGAAATAATTACTTATACTTGGAAGTGAATTCAAGTCTTTAAGTCATATTATATAATAATTATTTCATAAATAAATGTTATGAAATGAATGGTTGTATCGACGAATGTTATGTCGTCATATGATCCATTGCAAAGTTGATAAATGGGATTGTATAAGCTTGTATAGATAGGATCTAGTTTGTCAATCGGGAATGAACGCCATTTAATAATCGTATGGTCAAACTGATAATTCCAATTTATTAGTTGCATATATTTAGATTGTTTAATCTAGTTGACATTTTGACAGGAGGAAACTGACACCCTTCCGCTGTGTATTTGATATTGTTGTTTAGGGTATATGCCATTGACTGGATTGTGACGAATGATTATTTTTGGTGATGATAAATCACCAATCTGTTGTTATTGCATATATCTGTATGTTCCTGTTAATTATATTGAGAATATATGGTGAATCGATCTATGAAAATGGATTGATTTAAATATCTAAAATTGTGAATTATGAACTGTGAATTGATAAGTACCGTTTGGACTGAAAAGCCTTGTTTGATTTGAATTTACCTATGAAATTAGTTTTGCCTTAAAAATAGTGTGATATAATAATATTATTTTTATAAATGCTTTTAAGATTTATCAATATTTGGAATATTTAAAGTAGCTATTTGTTTCTTTCTTTGAATTTTTTTTTAAATTATAAATTTTCAAATGGTTTTAAGTATTAACTCATTTTGTAAAGATACTTTAAAGAACAATTTTTATTAATACTTAAGTTTATTTTCTTTAAATTAAAATTCCCTTTTAATAAAAGTAGTTTAAATAATTATAATAATCTTTATAAGGAATATTTCATCTATTTAACTTGAAATAATATTTGTAAATTTATAAGTATGTTTGGAAGAAAATAATTATATATATTTTGAATGAAACAAGTTTTCCTAAATAAATGATAATTTACTTAGTTTTTTTTAAAGATGGACAAGGTTTAACGGTTACAATGGGAAAGAACTTTGTGTATTGATTTATTACTTTGATAGTTAAGTAACCGACTATCAAAATTGGACAAAACCTGACTTTGGAAATATCTAGAAGAGACCCGAGAACTATATGGTACGGTTACCGATCGAGGTGCTATACCGTACGTATAAACTCGTTTGTTTTCTAGGACGAATTATAAGGAGACCCGTATAGTAACGGTTAGGAGGTGAAGTCTGATCCTGTATTTCGTCGGAGTATTTCCTAAAGAACCGGGGTTGAGTTTACCAGGAAATAGCGAACGTTGTTTCGAAGAGACCGGGATCGGATTTGAAATCCGAAAAAAACCACTTTGATCCAACAATTCGTTTTCGGAATGAAGACAAGAGTTTGGAGTCGAAGATGAAGTAGTGAAGTGCAAGGGCTACTCGCTACTAATCCTGAGGGTGATTCCAAAATGGATGTAGTAGGAATAGTGCCTTCGGTTCCGTTCGAACCCGGAACGGACTTGTATGGACGAATGCTTCCAGAACATCGTCAGGTGGACGATGAGCATTCTAAGGGATTTGTTCTAAAAGGGTAACGTTTAGTCTCGAGCCTCATCAACCGGGAATGACTAAAAATCAGGGGTTATGCAGCAAGGCTTCGTGGGTAGCCCCCACTTGAGAATAAGGTCATCCCTGTCTAGATGTTCCTTTTTATTTCGGCTTAGTTGTGCGGTTGCTAATCCTAACCGTGGGGTGATTTTATTCGGAACTGTCCAGTAAGGGATGGTTCCGGTCTTGTGTTGCAGGGGAGCGGGCGTACTCCTCGGTACTGTGATCTAGACCACGTACTGTGACAGGTGGTACCCCAGTGCCTAATCATTGTTGGAAATCCATTTTTCCTACGAGCCTTGTACGAGTTTTGTTTGTATTACCCACTCTGTGGCTAATAGCTGGAATTTAATCATGTAACCATTTCGGCTATTTTAAATAAGTATTTGTATATAGACCCTATTATAATATCAGAAGATTTCATAAAAATGTTTTAGCTATTGTAAGGGAAAAACCCGACATGTTTATTTGTGGCGTGGTCTTACGAGATGCTTTTGTTTTCAAAGGAATTTACAAAATTTAATAATCAAGTTGATTGTGTTTTCTCACGCTGGTATACCAGACTGAACCGGGCTTTGGTGTTTTCCTATATGCTCGGGTCAGACCGAGCATATTTCCAGGTTTAACTGGAAAAGGAGAAGCTTCAGAAGGAAGAGCTGGACCGGGAGACGTATTCTCGTAGTTGTTTACATATAATCCTTTGGTCATATGATTGATTGTAAAAACAGATATGATATCACTGTCTGAGTTGTATGGATTGTAATTCTGATGTAAAACTTGTATATGATATACATAAAGGTAACTGGTTCTGGTTTCGTGTAAAGATTGTTCATATTATAAATTATTCGTTCGGCTGTGAGATTCTGATTTGTTCTTTTTTCTTCTATCTTCTTTCTATTTCTATCTTCTTTCTTTCTTTCATTAACCGTCTTTCCGTACGATTTAACTGACAAGAGTGGTTCGATGTCAGTTTAAATTGGTATGGAAAAATGGGTTATGACACCTCATTTGAACCCAAACCAGATCCAAACCCATGCTTTGACTGTGCAAATCTGACCTAGTCCTGTAGCATATGTGGTTGAAAGCAAGTGAAAACACTTTGGTGATGTTTTGTGCATTCATTTCTATCTTTGTTTAATTGAATTTGGGTTGAAAACTTATATTGTTTTGTTTGAATGTGTTCAAGGTAATTAATATTTGGCTCTCTCAATCTCAAATCATTATCATGCTTTCGTGCCTCTGAAGATCGTTGTTGTGTGTTTTGGTTGTGTCTCCAGCTTATACCAGTGAGTTATTCTCACCAGACATGATTTATACTTCTATGACTTGTAAACTGATTTCATTTGAATCTGTCAAATGCATCACCATATTATATCTGCTATATTATGACCATTTGATGTTTACCAATGCTTAAACAACTGTTATAACATCTGTTACTATTATATTATGCTGTTTTGTTATTTATATCAGTTTATTTCACTGCAAGTTCCCTTTAGATTAGAACCACTATGGGTTGAAATGATACATACCCGAACGGACTTTAGAATAGGGGAAAATCGTTATGAGCTGAAATGATAGGTCTGAACGATTTTCAATTATTTCATTTTACTTAGGACCGCGGGTTTGAAATGATAAAACCCGGGTTTTCTTTGTAAATTATAGGTTGAAATGATACATTACCCGTATCACTTTACGTAGGTCAGAAAATGATATACAGACCCGTGGTCAAAAATATGTTTTTCTAAAAAATTTAAAATCTTTTAGAAATGTAAATATTATAATATTTTGATTTAAAATTTAATTAAAAATGATTTTTGTAAAGATTATTGATTTTTTCGAAAATTTATAAGTGAAATAAATAAATGGTAAAGTTAGAAATTTGAAATGTAAGTTATTTGGGAAATTATAATTTGGTGATAAATGGAATTTAAATTAAATATGAAAATATGATAAATTTATGATATTTTGAACTAAAATGAACTTAAAATGATTTTTATAATATATTTATAATTTTTGAATAAAGTCAAAAAGTTAAATGAATGTTTTGGTTGAATTTTGAAATATAACTTAAATTGGAAATTTATGAATTTTTGTTTAATGGTGAATTTCAAGTTGAATAAATAAAATGAGAATAAGTTATGTTTAAAAATTTGAACTTAAATGTTAAGTTAAAAATTTAATTACAAAGAATTGAAATTGAATGTGTGAATTTAATATGTGAATTATTATTAAATATTGATTTTTTAATGGAAATTTAACTGTAACGACCTGCTATTTTCAACCATTCGCATCCGCGGATGTCGGACTTGAATTGCTCAAAATATCAGATTGTTAATTAAAATTTGGCAAAACCCAACATATACAGTAAATAAATCAAACACAGAATCACATATACAGAGTAGTACAAAAATACGCAGCGGAATAAATAGATAGTAGTTCATGAAGCTACTATAAAAAAAATCAGAGTTAGAGATAAAGTACAATAGAATATCTCAGATACGGTGAAGTCTCCAGTACGTGCGGAAGACTTCTCTGGACCAATCAACTGGATGACTGAAAGGATAGATAGCTGGATCTTCAAGCAAACTCCAACTTCGAAGGTGAGTCTCAAATGCTGTATCACTCAGTCTGACCCGAGCGTAAAGCAAAACACAAAACACTCGAGTCAGGATTAACATTCTTATCTAAATAAATCCAACTCAAGTGAAATATCAACTGAAATACAATTAACTTAAAGGATGTTTGGGATAACCATCCTCTAAGGGTCCATAGAACTATCTACAAGGTAGAAATATACACTATAACACCGTAGTCCTTTCAACTTAATTTATACTTCAAAACCAAATATCATTTTCACTTCAAATATCTCTATATTTCCCAAAATAGTATATATATATATATATATATATATATATTAAATAATTTTTTTCAATTTCCTCAACTTAACAAATTGTTTCAACATCAACCCGACCTTCCTATTCAAATTGAATCCAATCTTAATTAATCAATTTAAATTCAATTTAGTTTCTAAATAATGAATTCAACTATATTTATTTCAAATACAGATCCGAATCTCAAAATAAACCATTTAAATTCCAATATAGTTCAAGGCTTTAATATTTAAAAGTTCAATATAATAGTTTCATATAGATCTCGATTTAACCTCATTATTATTTAGTCATGAAATACTCCCTTATTAGATTCAATATCATTTAAGTAACCTTAATTACATTTTACTCAATATTTTCTTTAATATATTTAAACGTGAAATATTCATTAAATCACTTACATCAAAAATCCAGTTACAAAATCATACCCTTAAATTTCCCATTCAAAATTTCAAATTGATTTAATTAAATAAATCCTTATTTAAATACCATTTTTAATAAACTCAAATTTATCTCCCAATCTTAATTTATCCCAATTATTGCAAAAATCTATTTGAACTATAATTTACCTAAATAATTAACATAACTTATGTATTAAATCAATCTTAATTGAACTAAATATTATTAAATATATATATATATATATATATATATATATCATTACCCTTTATATATAATAATTTAAGAATTAACATTTATTAAGACCGTATATTTCTTTCCAAAACAATGGATTTATTTCAAAATATTTTTATATATATGGACCAATGGTGTTTGTATATATTTCCTATCATATGGTCAAGTGCTACGGATATTTATCATTTCAAACCGTACGCTAAATATATACGGGTGGATATCATTTCAACCCGTAATCCCAAATTCAATTAAATGAAAATCGCTTGGGTCTATTATTTCAACTCATAACGAAATTCTCCTATTCTAAAGTCCGTTCGGGTATGTATCATTTCAACCCATAGTGAATTCTAAACTACAGGGAACTTGTAGAGTGATAACATATAATAATAATATAACAGGCATATATCATCAATAACAGTATAATATAAACAACAGGATATGGTGTCATATCCCATAGGTGAACAGTTACAAATAATAGCATATAAACAATTTAAATAACTAATAACAACATATTTCAATTGTCGTTTCAATTGAAATCAAATTTAATAAATATAAGAATGTTAAATCGTGAGTGATTGCTAACCTTTCGAGGCTAGATAGATTGGACAAAGAATTGAGCTACGCTGGATCACGATCTAGACATCGAACAAATCCAAACAAAATTTTCAAAGCAAAGCAAGATTGGCACGAATACGATGGACAACTGATAAATAGAGATCGATGAAAATAGATCAGAAACTGCTTTATGTAGACCGAAATGAAATACAAATATTATTCTATTATATTACTCTCTTAACCAATTTTAGTTTTGAAACGCATTAAAATTACATATACATACATACGTTTTCAAACAAATGCAAATAATAGAAAACTGCAAAACTATGTTTAAAATCAATATTAACATAATTTTTTTTTATATTTAAATCAACATTTAAGTCAACATTCCACATTATTATTGTTAAGACCAATATCGACTTTCCTTGATTTGCTGAAACACTACACACCTTATACTTGATATAAATTTACCTTTTGCAAAATATTTATAAGAAAGAGAAGGGCGAGAGCACAGCTCCAACTTAATTTAACAATTTAAATTCCAGTATGTTCTTTAATATTAAAACAGGCTTCAGGCATTTCTTACATGTTAACGCTTACATTAAACTTTCTTTATCATCTTAAAAATATCAATGTCAAATTTTAACCCATATAATCACTAGTATAAACTTACATTTTAAAACAACAGATCTTAGATCTTATAAAACTGTATTTGTATAATAATTCATCTCTGGACAGACACACAAACTAACTTAAAATATATTATACTATATATTCTCCCCAAAATTTTATAACTCTACAACTATATTTTAAACAACAGAAGGAAAATTTAAACCCATGCAAACTCTACCTATATATCAAACTTATGTTTTATAACTTACTGTATATTAATATGTTTATAAATGTATACTGTCCCACAATATACATATTACAAAATTAACACCTTTTTATAAACAATACAATATAAAATTAACACCTTTCCTTTTTTTTATATAAAAATCTTACATACTGTAACATATATGCAGACTGCTAAACATCTTATATTATATATAAACCGTATGAAATAACCCAATGTATATTCAAAAGTCAGACTATACAAATTTCAATAAATACTCATATAAAACTAACCATAGAACAAATGCAAATGTTTATAACTTTAAATTTAATGTATACTTGCGCTGCACTATATAAACATACTTATAATGTAAAATATATACTTGAAGCATGTTATGCTTAAAATAAAGGAAAAACAAAAGCAATATAAACAATAATAAAACAAAAGAAAAGGATGAAAAAGAAGAAGAAAAAGAAAAGAAATAAGAAGAAGAAAAAAAAATTAGTGCAGCCATTTACCTACAGAAGAAGCTTCACACGCAAGAGAGGAGATGAAGGTCTATTGATATGGAGTAGGGTATGTACGAGTGATTTGTATTTATAAGAGGAGCCTCACATTGATAAAGTGGAAAGAAATTTTGTTTAAAGTGGCAAGAAATAAAGATAGTAATGGCTAGAGGAAATTTAAGAATTTATTCCTATAAATTAAGGAGAAGTAAAAAAAAAAAGAGGAAATAAATTAAAACAAATATATAAAGATTAAATGCTGGTGAACAGAGGAAATAAAATGAAACAAATATGTATATAAACATTGAATGCTGGTGAAAAGGGAAAATAAATTAAAACAAATATGTATAAAGATTGAATGCACATGTATAGAGAAAATGAATTAAAACAAATATGTATAAAGATTGAGTGTTGGTGAAAAGAGGAAATAAATTAAAACAAATAAGAAGAGAATGGATTGATTTAAAGGAAAGGCAATGAATGGTTTAGAAATAAATAAATGTAAAATGTATACGTTTTAATTTCAAAAAGGAAAGAAATAAATACGGGGATGGCAACAGTCAAAATGCACGTTTAGGCAAATAATAGAATATAAAAGTAAGAAACTCAAAAGGATAGGCACAGAGACGTGAAATCAGGGAGACAAGGGAAGCAAGTGATCTTTCGAATTTATAACGTTGGCAATAAATATAAAATAAATGAAAATTAATAGATGGATGCTTGATTGACGCAGTGATTAAAGTAAGGTTGCGTGTCAGTCACGATGAAATTTGAAACAGAAAAAAATGTAAATGAATAAAAGGGATAAGCTAGATTTTCCGCTTAGATTTAGAGAAGACACATCAAATGCTGAAAAAGGGAATTATGAAACGGCTAGATTCTAGCAAATAATAAATATGGTAAGAAAAGTAAATAGGCAGGTTATAAATCAGATTGGAAAGAAAAGTGGAGAGGTTAATTGATAAAAGAATTAAGATAATGAAAATGCATAATAATATTGTTGGCATCTAATGTCATTTAACGCAAAAACGCATATAGGAGCATGCATTTTCTTCTGACTTGCAACATCATTCATCATTTTGGCATTCGTGGCATTCAACAAATTAAGGTGGTGGTCAAAGTCGTGAAATGGTAGCAAATTAACGATGAATAGGATCCAATAATTCTTAGTGCAATGCACAAAATCGGAAAATATCAGCATGTGCCTTCTACGCACATGTTAAGATTGCATAATTTCACTAATGACCTTTATGATTTTGCATTTTTGCGTGATAAATATAGATAGTTTGAGTTTTTAACACTTAACACTGTGTATTAGTGATTATCTCTTGTTTGAGCGGTTGTTAGCATATGCCTACTGAATACATATTAACATAATCCCATAAAAATTTATGTGTACTTAAAATGTTCTTTTGATAAAGTTTTTTTTTTCAAGATTATTATTAACATTTAGAATATCATTTGACTTATCCGAATGTTGATGATTTTCAAATCCTATTAAGATTAAGGTCGCTAATTGATTATTGTTGAAAGCTAAGGATATTAAGAAAATACTATTATGAAATCCATATCTTGAACACGGAATTTGTTATTAAAATCGTATCATTAGAGTTACATGTATGATTATAAACAATAACATTCATAATTTACAACTACGATGTTGCAGATCCTTTTAATAAAATTTAGATTACATATCATTAGCAAGTCAGCATGAATTTAATAGAATTTCACAAAATAAATAAACTTTCATAAAATTAATTGAAAATTTACCATTTGCTATATTTAATTATACGTAAACCAAATATTAAAACTTTATTTCAAAATATTATTATTAAAATTTCTCAAAATCCAAATTAAATACGTTATAAAACCAATTAAAAACTATTAAAATCTACGGGCCGTTACATTCTCCCCCACTCAAAACTTTTCGTCCCCGAAAAGAAAGGAGGTAAGAGAAAAGAAACAACCGGAAGGAAAGATAAATTGAAAGATAAGGATTAACAATTTATTTAACTATATACATTTTATTTGAAATATTTATTTGAAAACTTCATTTGCAATTCAGTTATCTTTAATACTTTAAGTTTTCAAAACCCATTGGAATTAAATATGTTTTATTAAATTAATAACTTCAAAATACTTACAATATTTTAAAGATTATATTTAAAAAGGAAAGGAAGGTAGGTTTGGAAAACAGAATCAAGGTGAATAACTAAACTGAGCAGATAAGGTAGATGCAAGGAATAGTATCGGGCACGAATAATTAATCTAGAACCATAAGAATTTAAATTTCAAATATTAATTCAAAAATTCTTTGTTGGGAAAAATACTTTTATAATAAAATACTATTATATCGATATAAATTTTCCTTTCGAAAATACTTTTATAACTCGATGTTTCAACAAGTTTATACTCGTTCTTGCAGACTCTGGCCATGCGTTGATCAGGCGCAAAGCTAGAATTCTTCAAGTACTTGGTAGACCCGTTTCAACACCCAGTGAAAATACTTGAAAAACCTTTAAAAAAAATAGATATGGAAAGTACAATCCAAACAAAACAACCAAACCAAAACCTTTGTCCGATCATGGTTCGCAGATACACAATGGTTACGCCTGGGTCCCCCAGGAAACAATCCATATCCGTAAGCTTTCTCAGCCCTGCGAGTTACGCCATGATGACTAGTAGAGTGCAGGATATACAATGGTTACGCCTGGATCCCCCAGGAAACAATCCGTACCCCTAGGCAAGACTCAGCCAGGCACTTGCGCTACTATTCGCGACCTACACAGATTGCAGGACACACAATGGTTACGCCTGGATCCCCCAGGAAACAATCCGTACCCCTAGGCAAGACTCAGCCAGGCAATTGCGCTATGAATTCGCGAGAGAAAAAAAAAGAAACCATGGGTTACGCCACGGTGGGAACACTCGAGTATTACATCCGGAAAACCGAAAATCAGAGAGAATAATATCGATAGAATGAATCCACGATGTGGCCACAAAGCGGATATCAAGCAGAAGGCACTTTCCATATCTTTACTTCGAAAATATATACCATATAGTACCTTTTCAAATCACTTTCAAATATCGTATAAAGTCCATATATATAGGATTCCATTTTTCCCAATCGAATACTTTCCAAAATCAATAGTAGATCAAATCATACTTATATAGACTTCGATTATATAAAATCTCTTTCCAAATTGAGTACCTTTCAAATTAATAGATTTCAAATCAACTTCATACTTATACAATCCATTTTATATAAGTTCGACCACTCCCAAATCAAGTGCTTAATAATATAAGGTTCTCAAATTTCAAATCATTTCAATATCAATTCAGTTTCAAAATCATATATGATTTCACCAAATTTTCTTCCAAATTAAATATCTAAATTTCAAAGTTCCCAAAATAATAGGTTTAGAAAATTATCCCAATTTCCAAATTAAAATAATTCAAGTCAAACAAATTCATTTCCAAAAATCACCATATAAGTACTGGTTCTTAATTCCAATTTAATTTCAAAACCAAATATTTTCCCAAAATCAATTATACTCAAAATGGTTTCCAAATTTATAATTATCCCTTTTTTAAAACTTTCAAACCATCTATTTCTATGTGAAATATCCAATTTACCTTTCTGAAAACCATTATTCAACTATTTCTTTTTTCAAAACGTTTCAAAACTAAATTTATATTCTTTATCAAACATTTTATACTCTTCGAAATTTCTTAGCTTTGAAAATTAAATCTCGATTTGGAAGTTTTCGAACATTCAAAATAGTTAGGGAAATCAAATTGTCAATTCAAGAGTTGAAAATCAACAATAGATCAATAAATCAATTATTAAATCCAAAACTCGAGGACTGAACACCGGTCTCATTTTAAATTGTTTCAAAATATATACTTATATCTTTCTAAAATATCAAATCATACTTCGGAATTTGAAATCAAAATTTGTTTCACAATATCACTCGCATAGCAAAGCTATTAGAGTGCCTCCCCCACTTTGAAAACTCGAAAATCAATGTCGATGATGCGTGCACTCATCCCCGAAATTATTTTCCAGCGACATAAGTGAGTTCTGGACTTCTATTTTCTTGAAAACTTCTTTGAAATTTCTTCAAAATTATTTAAAATTCATTAGAAACATTTCTTATTCGAAAAATACTTTTAAATCGTATTATTTTTATATATCTTCCAAAATCTTAAAACCAATTTCAAAATACCGGAATTCAATTCTCGAATTTCAAATTTAACTCTACAGTTATAAATCAATTTTATATAAATCAATTTCTTATAATTTTTCAAAATTTCAAATCCTTTCAAAATCTTTTTATATAGGTATATAATCCTTATCGAAAACATTTTCACTTTTATATATAGAATAAAATCATAGTTATCAAAATAATAATTTCGGTATAAACAATTTCAAAAATACAACATACCCGATTTTTCAAAGAATGGGTTTCAAACAAAGATAGAGATTTAAATTAGAGGAACTCCAATCAATAGAATCCTGATTCGAAGATAGACTCGATCGAAGATGAGATAATTAAATTATAAAATAGAAGATGGATATACTTCTACAAATCGCAGGCGACCTTAACCGAGTCATCCGTGACTTCAGGAATATAATCGATGCGGAATTCCAAAACAAATCGACATTCGATCGCCAGAGATAGAATTCGGCATACCAAGATACAACAGCATCGTAAACAGATGATACAAAAAATCTTCGGTGAATCAATGCCAATTGAAAAGGAGTTTTCACCCCCTTTTACGAATCATTCAGTGGAGTTATGGGATTCTCCAGAATCGAACGAATATAATTAGGGAGAGACAAGAATGAATTTTGGAACCGAGGGACATTCCAAAATTCAAAGGAAATCGAGTCAGAAAGGAAGAGATTCAACTCGAATGAAAGTGATTCTGTAAATAAATTTACCATATATGATAAGTTTTGCCTAGAGCCAAAGCTCTGATACCAACTGTAACGACCTGCTATTTTCAACCATTCGCATCCGCAGATGTCGGACTTGAATTGCTCAAAATATCAGATTGTTAATTAAAATTTGGCAAAACCCAACATATACAGTAAATAAATCAAACATAGAATCACAGATACAGAGTAGTACAAAAATACGCAGCGGAATAAATAGATAGTAGTTCATGAAGCTACTATAAAAAAAATCAGAGAGATAAAGTACAATAGAATATCTCAGATACAGTGAAGTCTCCAGTACGTGCGGAAGACTTCTCTGGACCAATCAACTGGATGACTGAAAGGATAGATAGATGGATCTTCAAGCAAACTCCAACTTCGAAGGTGAGTCTCAAATGCTGTATCACTCAGTCTGACCCGAGCGTAAAGCAAAACACAAAACACTCGAGTCAGGATTAACATTCTTATCTAAATAAATCCAACTCAAGTGAAATATCAACTGAAATACAATTAACTTAAAGGATGTTTGGGATAACCATCCTCTAAGGGTCCATAGAACTATCTACAAGGTAGAAATATACACTATAACACCGTAGTCCTTTCAACTTAATTTATACTTCAAAACCAAATATCATTTTCACTTCAAATATCTCTATATTTCCTAAAATAGTATTTATATATATATATATATATATATATATAATAAATAATTTTTTTCAATTTCCTCAACTTAACAAATTGTTTCAACATCAACCTGACCTTCCTATTCAAATTGAATCCAATCTTAATTTATCAATTTAAATTCAATTTAGTTTCTAAATAACGAATTCAACTATATTTATTTCAAATACAGATCCGAATCTCAAAATAAACCATTTAAATTCCAATATAGTTCAAGGCTTTAATATTTAAAAGTTCAATATAACAGTTTCATATAGATCTCGATTTAACCTCATTATTATTTAGTCATGAAATACTCCCTTATTAGATTCAATATCATTTAAGTAACCTTAATTACATTTTACTCAATATTTTCTTTAATATATTTAAACGTGAAATATTCATTAAATCCCTTACATCAAAAATCTAGTTACAAAATCATACCCTTAAATTTCCCATTCAAAATTTCAAATTGATTTAATTAAATAAATCCTTATTTAAATACCATTTTTAATAAACTCAAATTTATCTCCCAATCTTAATTTATCCCAATTATTGCAAAAATCTATTTGAACTATAATTTACCTAAATAATTAACATAACTTATGTATTAAATCAATCTTAATTGAACTAAACATTATTAAATATATATATATATATATATATATATATATATATATATATATCATTACCCTTTATATATAATAATTTAAGAATTAACATTTATTAAGATCGTATATTTCTTTCCAAAACAATGGATTTATTTCAAAATATTTTTATATATATGGACCAATGGTGTTTGTATATATTTCCTATCATATGGTCAAGTGCTACGAATATTTATCATTTCAAACCGTACGCTAAATATATACGGGTGGATATCATTTCAACCCGTAATCCCAAATTCAATTAAATGAAAATCGCTTGGGTTTATCATTTCAACTCATAACGAAATTCTCCTATTCTAAAGTCCGTTCGGGTATGTATCATTTCAACCCATAGTGAATTCTAAACTACAGGGAACTTGTAGAGTGATAACATATAATAATAATATAACAGGCATATATCATCAATAACAGTATAATATAAACAACAGGATATGGTGTCATATCCCACAGGTGAACAGTTACAAACAATAGCATATAAACAATTTAAATAACTAATAACAACATATTTCAATTGTCGTTTCAATTGAAATCAAATTTAATAAATATAAGAATGTTAAATCGTGAGTGATTGCTCACCTTTCGAGGCTAGATAGATTGGACAAAGAATTGAGCTACGCTGGATCACGATCTAGACATCGAACAAATCCAAACAAAATTTTCAAAGCGAAGCAAGATTGGCACGAATACGATGGACAACTGATAAATAGAGATCGATGAAAATAGATCAGAAACTGCTTTATGTAGACCAAAATGAAATACAAATATTATTCTATTATATTACTCTCTTAACCAATATTAGTTTTGGAACGCATTAAAATTACATATACATACATACATACGTTTTCAAACAAATGCAAATAATAGAAAACTGCAAAACTATGTTTAAAACCAATATTAACATAATTTTTTTTTCATATTTAAATCAACATTTAAGTCAACATTCCACATTATTATTGTTAAGACCAATATCGACTTTCCTTGATTTGCTGAAACACTACACACCTTATACTTGATATAAATTTACGTTTTGCAAAATATTTATAAGAAAGATAAGGGCGAGTGCACAGCTCCAACTTAATTTAACAATTTAAATTCCAGTATTTTCTTTAATATTAAAACAGGCTTCAGGCATTTCTTACATGTTAACACTTACATTAAACTTTCTTTATCATCTTAAAAATATCAATGTCAAATTTTAACCCATATAATCACTAGTATAAACTTACATTTTAAAACAACAGATCTTAGATCTTATAAAACTGTATTTGTATAATAATTCATCTCTGGACAGACACACAAACTAACTTAAAATATATTATACTATATATTCTCCCCAAAATTTTATAACTCTACAACTATATTTTAAACAACAGAAGGAAAATTTAAACCCATGCAAACTCTACCTATATATCAAACTTATGTTTTATAACTTACTGTATATTAATATGTTTATAAATGTATACTGTCCCACAATATATATATTATAAAATTAACACCTTTTTATAAACAATACAATATAAAATTAACACCTTTCTTTTTTCTTATATAAAAATTTTACATACTGTAACATATATGCAGACTGCTAAACATCTTATATTATTTATAAACCGTATGAAATAACCCAATGTATATTCAAAAGTCAGACTATACAAATTTCAATAAATACTCATATAAAACTAACCATAGAACAAATGCAAATGTTTATAACTTTAAATTTAATGTATACTTGCGCTGCACTATATAAACATACTTATAATGTAAAATATATACTTGAAGCATGTTATGTTTAAAATAAAGGAAAAGCAAAAGCAATATAAACAATAATAAAACAAAAGAAAAGGATGAAAAAGAAGAAGAAAAAGAAAAGAAATAAGAAGAAGAAAAAATTAGTGCAGCCATTTACCTACAGAAGAAGCTTCACACGCAAGAGAGGAGATGAAGGTCTATTGATATGGAGTAGGGTATGTACGAGTGATTTGTATTTATAAGAGAAGCCTCACATTGATAAAGTGGAAATAAATTTTGTTTAAAGTGGCAAGAAATAAAGATAGTAATGGCTAGAGGAAATTTAAAAATTTATTCCTATAAATTAAGGAGAAGTAAAAAAAAAGAAAGAGGAAATAAATTAAAACAAATATATAAAGATTAAATGCTAGTGAACAGAGGAAATAAAATGAAACAAATATGTATATAAACATTGAATGCTGGTGAAAAGAGAAAATAAATTAAAACAAATATGTATAAAGATTGAATGCACATGTATAGAGAAAATGAATTAAAACAAATATGTATAAAGATTGAGTGTTGGTGAAAAGAGGAAATAAATTAAAACAAATAAGAAGAGAATGGATTGATTTAAAGGAAAGGCAATGAATGGTTTAGAAATAAATAAATGTAAAACGTATACGTTTTAATTTCAAAAAGGAAAGAAATAAATACGGGGATGGCAACAGTCAAAATGCACGTTTAGGCAAATAATAGAATATAAAAGTAAGAAACTCAAAAGGATAGGCACAGAGACGTGAAATCAGGGAAACAAGGGAAGCAAGTGATCTTTCAAATTTATAACGTTGGCAATAAATATAAAATAAATGAAAATTAATAGATGGATGCTTGATTGACGCAGTGATTAAAGTAAGGTTGCGTGTCAGTCACGATGAAATTTGAAACAGAAAAAAATGTAAATGAATAAAAGGGGTAAGCTAGATTTTCCGCTTAGATTTAGAGAAGGCACATCAAATGCTGAAAAGGGGAATTATGAAACGGCTAGATTCTAGCAAATAATAAATATGGTAAGAAAAGTAAATAGGCAGGTTATAAATCAGATTGGAAAGAAAAGTGGAGAGGTTAATTGATAAAAGAATTAAGATAATGAAAATGCATAATAATATTGTTGGCATCTAATGTCATTTAACGCAAAAACGCATATAGGAGCATGCATTTTCTTCTGACTTGCAACATCACTCATCATTTTGGCATTCGTGGCATTCAACAAATTAAGGTGGTGGTCAAAGTCGTGAAATGGTAGCAAATTAACGATGAATAGGATCCAATAATTCTTAGTGCAATGCACAAAATCGGAAAATATCAGCATGTGCCTTCTACGCACATGTTAAGATTGCATAATTTCACTAATGACCTTTATGATTTTGCATTTTTGCGTGATAAATATAGATAGTTTGAGTTTTTAACACTTAACACTGTGTATTAGTGATTATCTCTTGTTTGAGCGGTTGTTAGCATATGCCTACTGAATACATATTAACATAATCCCATAAAAATTTATGTGTACTTAAAATGTTCTTCTGATAAAGTTTTTTTTTCAAGATTATTATTAACATTTAGAATATCATTTGACTTATCCGAATGTTGATGATTTTCAAATCCTATTAAGATTAAGGTCGCTAATTGATTATTGTTGAAAGCTAAGGATATTAAGAAAATACTATTATGAAATCCATATCTTGAACATGGAATTTGTTATTAAAATCGTATCATTAGAGTTACATGTATGATTATAAACAATAACATTCATAATTTACAACTATGATGTTGCAGATCCTTTTAATAAAATTTAGATTATATATCATTAGCAAGTCAGCATGAATTTAATAGAATTTCACAAAATAAATAAACTTTCATAAAATTAGTTGAAAATTTACCATTTGCTATATTTAATTATACGTAAACCAAATATTAAAACTTTATTTCAAAATATTATTATTAAAATTTCTCAAAATCCAAATTAAATACGTTATAAAACTAATTAAAAACTATTAAAATCTACGGGTCGTTACATTAACTTTATAAAATCATGAATATAAGGGTATTTAAATGATTGTTTTAAAAGTGAAAATATATGATTTTATAAGTTTAAAAAGGATTTAAATAAAATTTAATTATTTGGGAAGTTATATTGAATAATTGAAATTTAATTAACAGCAATTTTTGTAATGCTATTATTTCTAATGTAAATGATATTACAGCATTTGTAAATGCTGTAATTGATATAAATGAACCAAATGGCTAAATTTTAATAAAGGGTTATTATAGCACTTTGTAAGTGCTGTAATTGCTAAATTTAACTAACTTTTATTTGAAATTTAAGTAAACCCTATTACAGAATTTTAAATGCCGTCTTTTGTTAAATTGAACTGTTTTGAAAGTAACTTTCTGTAGCATTTTCCAAATGCTGCGAAAGGTGAATTTTCATTGTTGTGATAAGTTTAAATGAATAAATGAACTTTGAAAGATTAAGATTTTGGAAATTTAATAATTTTATTCTTAAACTTAATAACTTCATTTTTAATGATTTAAATGTAGTAATTTAATTTTAAATATAAACTATTTTGAAATGTGAATTGAAATGGTATTTTAAATTTGAATAAAGTGAATGTGATTTTTAAATGATATGATAAGTTGGATATTTTGAAATGAATTTGAAATGATATTGTATTGTTAAATGATATTTGATTTTTGAAATATAAATAGCATTTTTAAATTATAACCACGGGTTATAATAATGATTGGTTGTTAAAGAGACCGGGATCAGATATGGACATACTCTCTGTCGATACCGAAAACCACTTTAACAACTGCGTACTCGGTGGAGATTCCCGAATGAAGTAGGATGGTGATGACGTTCCTGAGGTACATTACGTGGACCCGACTCCCGTGAGTTAGCTTAAGGTGGCTAAAACGAGCGATCTCGGGCCAAAAGAGGTAGCATCTCTGGCTGGACACACTTTTTCGATACCATTCTATTACTGTTGTGATCGATTGGGTGCACCCCTTGATTTTGGAGTGTTGTTCGGGGTGGGCGTAGTGGCTGCTACGTTACCACCAGCCCACGTGTAACGATCCATCTTTTTGGACGATTTAAATCGACAATAAACCACACATGTCTGATTCAAACCATTCAAAAGGGAGGATTGTTAATGGGGTAAATAAGAAAATAATAGAAAAGAAGGAAAAATAAAACAGAGAATCTCGCAGCGGAATGACAAAATATAATAATCAAATAAACAGTTCATGAAGCTGTTTTACAAATGACATTTGATTATACTTTTACAATTCAAATCAAGGTTATACATACATCAGAAAATAAAAATATAATGCAGCTGTGGAATAATAATAATAAATAGCAATAATATACTGAATCTTCATCTTCATCTTCGTCCTCTAGAAAATAAAATGGTCTTCAATACACTGAAAAAGCTCAGACTGACCCGGGCATAATGAAAAACAATACACTCGAGTCGGAACTAAAAATTCTTATGTAAGTCAAATCAATCCCAAATAAAAATATGAGTGCAATGGCTTCAGAGAGGTTATGGGATTTTTCATCTCCTATCAAGTGCACATCGTGAGTGCAGTAATTTACGGGATTTCAAATAATTTGAAATACCAATTTTAACCACTTTATTTAAAATAAATCCGAAGTTTAAATTAATAACATAAACTTTTTAAATAATTCAGTTTTAATAAATAATCCAAATTCAAGAAATTGTATGGGTATATATCATTTCAACCCATAATTTAATTGTCTTAATTATCCAATTCTAAAATGATTCAGAGGACCACTTAAATGATGTCAATAATTTAGAAGGTGATAACAGGGACATAATACAATAAAAAAACAACCATACATCCAACATATCAATCAATAAGCATCCATTTCAAACAACATCCAAATCAACCAATATATTTCAACATATAATAGTTATCAATATCGGGGTTTAACTATCCATTAAATTCCAATATAAAATTAAATGTCAATTAAATTCAATATCAATTCAAATGTGAACTTAAATCAACAAACTTAAAAAAAAATCACATCATATATTTTATTTAACTTGCAATGGAATTTTTAGTATTGCGTGAGTGGGTTGGATCACTCACCTTTTTGCTTTCCCTTTTCTAGCCAGATTTGGATCTGCAACTACTTTCTCATTTTATTTTGTTTCCTTGCTATCTTAATCTTTTCTTTTATAGAAAGTTTTGAAGAGAAGATTGTATAAATCTGGATTTGAAGAAAAAGACATAGAAAGAAGAGAAGGTTTAAAAGAGAGAAAAAATTAAAGAAGAAGATGAATTAAAAAAAGAAAAGGAAGCTTTGAAAAAGAAGAAGAAGATTTGAAGAAGAAGAAAAAAGCATAAAAATGAAGCAAAAATAAAAGAGAAGAAGGAGATTTAAAAAAGAAAAAAAATGAAAAGGGAATGAGGAAGGTGAAGAGTGAAAAGAAATGTGATGAAAATTTTATTTGGAAAAAATGAAGCTACAGAAGATGAGGTTAGAAATGAGGCTACTGGAATGAAGATGGAAAAAAAATGAAAAGCTAGTAAGGTATATATAAACAAACTAGGAATTGAAATAAAGTAAAAATATGAATAGCCCTAAAATGTAGTATTGACAGATGTAAACTAAAGGAATAAATATATCAATAAAGATAAAAATAAATCTTCCATTTTAAATATGAAGCTTCCAGAATTGTGAATGAAAGGAAGCTACAAGAACTAACGATGCATAAGCAAAATAAACTTTTGAAATGGAAAATAGTAAATGCTAATTAGATGACATGCATATTAATTTGGATGTTCGCATTTAAAACGAAAAAAAAACAGAAAAGGAAAAAACTTCAGGTAAAGCATTTAAAAAGAGCAAACGAATAAAGGAGAAACAAATGAAAAGAATGTGGAAATTATTAATTATAAATAAATCAAATGAAACAACCATTAATTTATAAGAAATGAGTGAGTAGTTTAATCATTAGACTACTTGAAAACGAAAAGAGAGAGATCGCACGGTGATAATAAATGTAAAGTAAATGAAGGGACCACCTATTTCCTATAAACAAAACTTTTGGGTCCACATTTCAAAACTTGCTCCAATTAATTTATATCAATAAACCCAAATATACATATATTTACATTATTTAATTCCATATTAAAACATTCGTTTTATGCTAATATATGTGCACACTACATTAAAAATATTTAAAGCAAATGATTATTGATTTATTAATAATGTTTGCAAAGTGTCTTGAGGTAAATTAACAAATTTATGAATTATGGATTTAATGATTTCAAATAACTTCCTTGTAAATATAACTAATGATGTGAATAACCATTTCCAAGTAGTTTTCATATGTTTATAAAGGTGTCATTTAAACATATAAATGTTACTTATAAAGGAAGCTGGAAATTTTACAAATGGGTTTTGAAAATTTTTAAAGTACTAAAGATAATTGAATTGCAAATGAAGCTTTCAAATGAATATTGCAAGTAAAATTTATATAAGTTTCTTTGATTGTAGAATGTAAAGATATTATATAAATGGGGAAAAAAATTGATTTGCGAAGTTTATTTATAGCAATATACTTGACAAATATGGAAGTATAGTTTGAAATATTTACTTGATTTCAAAGTACTAATAGTAAAGTTTATAGGTTTATTTACTATTTAAATTTTGTATTAGAATATTCATTTTGAAACAAGTGTTTAAATTAATTATGAAGGTATGAAATTTTATACTTTGATTTAGAAATTTAATGTAAGATTTGAGTATACTATTAGTTTCAGTTTAATAATATTGAGTTCATACTTATTTTAAAAATAATGAGTCTAATAAATTTTTTGGATTTAAGGAACCCTATTTTAAGCTTATTATAATGTTTGATATGAATTTCTAACATTGTTTTAAACTTTTGAAAAATCTTTGCATAATGCTTTGAGGATGTTTTAAATATATCTTATATTTTACTAAGTGAATGAAGTTAAATGTTTTAACTAACTTTTTAGATACGTTGAAATATTTCTTTTCTCTTCAAGGGCTAATACCAAAAAACTTAAATTTTTATTCAATAACCGAATGGAGTTATTTTCAAATTTATATTAAATTTAATATGTAAGTTAAATTGTTTATAAATTGATCATTTTGAATAAGATATTTAAACTCCTCGATTCCTTCTTGTTCCTTTTCGAGGACGAAAAAGTTTTGAGTGGGGGAGACTGTAACAACCCATATTTTGATAATTAAAAATATTGATTTTAATAAGGTTTTGGGCTTTAATATTGTCAGAAATTAAAATTTATGATTTATTAAATTGAATCTTATTAGATTTGAAATTTTGACTTTAAGATAAATCTTAAAACAAATAATTTAATGAGATAAAACATATAATTGGCTAATATTGATTGAATGTAATTGACTATTATACGATGTTAACGTAATTTCAATCAATTTAAATAATAAAGGTTAATAAGGAATAGAATAAATGATGTATAAATTGATGTAATCTTATGTTATTAATTGCAATTGGTTTTAATATGGAGTATGAAATCAATTATTTTGTACATAAATTTATTAACCTTTGTTTGTAAAGAATAAGTTAATAGATATAGATTATTAACGTATAACCATTGTTTCATTTATTTCTTATTATTAAATCGGTTAGAAATTTATTTGGTAATTAATGTAGAATTAACGTAATTAAAATATTACAATTGATATAAGAAGAAACGTTAACTGTTGAGTGGTGAGTGTAAAACTTATGTCAATCAATTGCATAAGGGAATAGTTGATTTAATAATAAGAATGTAAATCAAAATAAAAGGATTTGTTTGAAATTTAAATATATACCCGAACGGACTTTAGAATAGGAGAAAATCGTTATGGGTTGAAATGATAAATCCAAGCGATTTTCATTAAATTGAATTTGGGATTACGGGTTGAAATGATATCCACCCGTATATATATATTTAGTGTACGGATTGAAATGATAAATATCCGTAGCACTTGACTATATGATAGGAATTATATACAGACACCGTTGGTCCATATAAATATTTTGAAAATAAGTTTCTACAGCTTGAAAAGAAATATATGGGATTAAATAAATATTGGTTCTTAAAATATTATATATACATGGAAATTTTATATATAGGTTTAATAATAATATTTTGAGATTGATTTAATCCATATCATATGTTTAAGTATTATTTAAGATTTATATTTCAAAATTTACCGTTGTAAAAATTTGAATAATTAAGATTGGGAGATAAATTTGGGTTTATTAAAAATGGTATTTAAATAAGGATTTATTTAATTAAATTGATTTGAAATCATTGAATGGAAAATTTAAAGGTATGATTTTGTAAATGGATTTTTGAGTTAAGTGATTTAATGAATATTTCACGTTTAACTAAATTAAAGAAAATATTGAGTAAAATGTAATTTAAGGTTACTTAAATGTTATTGAATCTAATAAGGGAGTATTTCAAGACTAAATAATAATGAGGTTAAATTGAGATCTGTGACAACCCTGTATTTTTTTTTATATATTTTAATTATTTTGATTTTAAAAAAAAACTTATTTTACTTATTTTAAATGATTACATTTTTATTACTTAAATATAAATCTTGATTTTATATGAAATTATAATTCCAAACTTGTGTAATTTGAATATGTTCCTGAAATGTTGATTTTGGTCAAAATAGTCAAACTTTGACTTTTGACTTAAAATTTTAAAAGTTTAAAATTATAAATTTTATCTTTTATTATGAAATTACATAAAATTCTAAGAACACCACTTTTCGTTTCGTTGAAAACGGAGTTAAAATGTAAAAGTTATGTACATTTCAATTTCTAGTATAATTTGTTTTATTGTGCAATTTTGCCTATTTTAAATTTTATAAATCATATTTTTCTTTCTTATATTTCTTTTAATATGGGTAGATATGTTAATTTATGTATATTTTCATCTCTAAATATTTTAAAAATAATAATAGGATTTTTCTAAAATTTACTATGATGATTTCCTATTTTTAAAAGGCTGTTTCCTTTTTCTGCTATTTTCTTCGTCTAAACTATATTTTAATTAAAATTTATTTATTTATTTTGTGAATTCATTTTATTTTGTGTTCTTATCTTTATTTATAAATATTTTTAAGTACATAAAATTTTTTCCAAGTTCATTGCACTTATTTTTCATATTTTCAGGACTAGTTGTAAATTTTGCTGTTTTATTTAATTAAACTATATATAATTAATAATTTATTTATTTATTATTGTTTATTTACTAAATTTTAGTATTTTTATCTGGATTTATATATATATTTCAGTTATTTAAAATTAAAAAGAATTTAGTGGAAATTTGAAAGGTTTTGTGACTCTTTAGTTGCTTAAGTCTCTTTGTTTTCCCACCTTTTCATTTTCTAACTCTTGCATTCAATTGAGGCCAACCATATCTCATTTCTTTCAGCTGATCACATATCATTTGCACGTAAACAAATGTCCTCCTTCATCTCCTAAAAACTCACGGCACTTCAAAGAAAAATATGGCTTCCATTCTCCTCTCATCTTCTTCCTTTTTCCATTTGTTTGCCTTGATTTTTGCCCTGCTTCTTCATGCTTTGCTCAGCCTAACCTCTCCACCATCAGCTCCACCATCTCCTCCACCATCTACAGCAGCTCCTCCTCCCCCTCCTCTGACATTAACCAAGTTTTGCTCATCCATTGAGGTTAGCATCACAAACTTTGCACCAAACCCCTTGAAATTGCCTAGCCTAGCCATATACTCCACTATCTCCTTCATATCTTGCCTTGGCCACCTCCTATTGTTCCACCACCACCACGATACAACCTTTGACCCTCCACCTACCCACTGTCCAGACCTGAACCAAATCAGGCCGTGGCCTCCCCATGTTGAAAACTCCACAAAAATTGCAAGCAAACCCTTAAAACTAGCCTAGCCGAGCCTTAATGCCAATATCCTTTCACATACTCCTCTTGGCCACCCCTAGAACCACCACCACCAGCAACCACATGACCTTTGGGTGCTGCTATACCATCACTCTCCACTGTCTAGATCTGGAGTAAGTATAGCCAGCCCAAGTGTGCCATAGGTCGAGCCAAATATGGACCAAAATCCTTGTTTATGCCTTGTAGTCATAGTTTCATGTACACATACCTTTGCACCATCATCAAATCCATGATACGCTGACCTGTTGCATCCAAACCTGATCCAAAACCATTCCATTACAGTGCTTTTCCAGTCCATAGCTGAAGCATATAAAGGTGAATGCAAGTGCAAAAGTTCTAGCTTTGAATTGTGTACTTATTCCTAGCATTGTTTTGTAATATCTTGGTTTATAATTCATGTTTGTTATTGTTTGTTTGATTTGTATTCAAGGGAATTAATCCTTGGCTCCTCCATTCGTATCTGTGTCGTGCTTTTGTGCTTGTGTAGATTCCGTTCGTGAAATTCGTTGTTGTGTCTCCAGCTCAAACCGGTGAGTTATTCTCACCAGACAATCTGTACCTATATAACTGATAAACCGACACCATTTGAATCTGTAAATGTATTGCATCATGTTATAACTGCTATATTATGATCATATGATGTTTACACCTGTTATTACACATGTTATATCACTTGTTACTGTTTATTATGCTATTCTGTTTATTTATATCAGTTTATCACACTGCAAGTTCCCTTTTGATTAGAATCACTATGGGTTGAAATGATATATACCCGAACGGACTTTGGAATAAGGGAAAATTGTTATGGGCTGAAATGATAGGCCTGAATGATTTTCAAATCATTTATTTAACTTGGGATTGCGGGTTTGAAATGATAAAACCCGGATTTTTCTTTTTAAACTGCGGATTGAAATGGTACATATCCATATCACTTTACCTAGCGTAGAAAATTATATATAGACCCGTAGTTAATATATGTTTTCCTAAAATCTTTAAAGTTATTTTAGAAATGTAAATATTATATTATTTTGATTTAAATATAATTAAAAAGGATTTTTGTAAAATATTATTGATTTTATAAATAATTGTAAGTGAATTGAATTAATGGAAAAGTTAGAAATTTTGAACGTAAGTTATTTTGGAAAAATTGATTTAATTATAATTGGAAATTTAATTAAATATGAATTTATGATAATTTGAATATAAATTGAATTTAAAGTGATTTTATATCATATTAATGATTTTTAATAAAGCTGAAATGTGAAATGAATGAATATTTTAAGTTGAAAATTTGAAATATAACTAAAATTGGAAATTTATGAAATTGACTTGAAAGGGAAATTTTAGTTAAGTAAATAAAAATAAAAATAAGTTATATTTGAGAATTTTAACATAAATGTTAAGTTGAAATTTAATGTAGTGAATCTAAAATTGAACATTGCATTTTGATAAGTGAATTATTATTAAAACTTGATTTTTGAATGGAAATTTAACTTTATAAAATCATGAATTTGAGGAAAATTAAATGATGTTTATAAATGTGAAATGTATGATTTTATAAGTTAAAAAATGTTTTAAATAAAAATATAATTGGTTGAGAAATTTTATTGAATATTTGAAGTTAATTTACTGCATTTTTGAAATTCTATTAATTACAATGTGAATGATATTACAGCATTGTAAATGCTGTAGTTTACGATAATGAACTAAAAAGCTAAATTGAATTAAAAGCTATTATAGAAAATTTTTGTAAGTGCTATAATTTTTGAATTTAACTAAGTTTATTTGAAATTTAAGTAAACCCTATTACAACATTTTAAAATGTTGTCTTTTGTTAAAGTGAATTGTTTTGAATGTATTTTTCCGTAGCATTTTCTAAATGCCACGAAAAGTGAATCTTTACTGTTTTAATAAACTTAAGTGAATAAATGAACATTGAAAGTTGAAAATTTTGAAAGTTTAATAATTTAATTATTAAACATAATAACTTCATTTTAGTGATTAAAAATGATTTTTGGAATATAAACTGTTTTGAAATATGAATTGAAATGGTATTTTAAATTGAATAAAATGAATAATGATATTGAAATGAATGTGGTTGTGAAAAGAGATGATATTTTGATATATTAAATGATTGAAATGTGGTTTCGAAAAGATATGATAGATTGAAATGATTTGAAATGAAGTTTTGAAAGATATGATATTCTGGTATATATTAAATGATTCGAAGATGAAGTTTTGAAAGTTACGATATTTTGAAATTAAGACGATTTGAAAATGAAGTTTGAAAGATGTGATGTTTATGTATTAAAAATGATTTGAAATGACTTGATAATTATTTTGATAAATATTGAATTTGGAAGATATGATGTTAATGTATTAAAAATGATTTGAAATGACTTGATAATTATTTTGATAAATATTGAATTTGGAAGATGTGATGTTTATGTATTAAAAATGATTTGAAATGACTTGATAATTACTTTGATAAATATTTGAATTGAAAGATATGGTATGATGATATATTGAAATGGTTGGGAAATGATTTAATCTTTATTTTGATAAAGATTTGGGTTGAAATGATATTTTATTTTGAAGTATAAAATATGTTTTAAAGTTATAACTACGGGTTATAATAACGATTGGTTGTTAAAGAGACCGGGATCGGATATTGTCTTATAGCCGGCCAATACCGAAAACCACTTTAACAACTGTGTACGCGGTGGAGATTCCAGAATGAAGTAGGATGGTGGCGACGTTCTCGAGGTATATTACGTGGACCCAACTCCCGTGAGTTGGCATATATGACTAAAACAGGAGCTATACCGGGCTACACAAAGGGTCGCACCCTTTCATCGAGCATGCTCCATCGGAAACCATTCTATTACTTTTGTGATTCGATTCGGTGGCGCCACATTTGATTCGGGGGTATTGTTCGAGGTGGGCGGAAGCTGCTGGCTTGCCGTCACCACCGGTCCGGGAGTGCAAACGGTGTATCCACCCTGGCATTGCCTCGCGTGCCGTGTCATATCCTTATATCGAGCCCACTACGATTTTGGTTTTAAAGATCCGACAGCGTTAAGGTTCACCATCCCCTTAACGCTATTTTCTATATGATTATACTTTACTGATTAGACACTACTGTATATAGCACAATATACTACATAGTAAATAGTTTAACGGATCCTTAGAGGATGGGCGGTCCCAAGCATCTTCTAAGTTACTTGTACCTTTACTACAGTTCACTTGAGTTGGTTTACATTGTATAAGTATGTATGTCCTGACTCGAGTGTTTGTATTTTTATTTACGCTCGAGTCAGCCTGAGTTATTCACAGATTTGGATTTCCACTTTCTGGAGATTGGAATCGCTGGAGATTATCTACTTGTCATGTTTATCTTTTGAAACCTGTTGTTCCTTTCAGCGCTTGTATTAGTTGACTTCTACGAAGTGAGATTTCTTTTGTACCTTATTTCCTCTATTGTATTTTATGTAACTCTGATATTTTTATATGGTAGCTTCATGAACTACTATTTCTTTGCTTCCGCTGCACTATTATTACTCTGTGTCTGTGATTCTATGATTTTTATTTACTGTATATTCTGAGATTTGCCAAATTTTTATTTACAACGCGGTATTTTGAGCAATTTAATTCCGGCATGAGTGTCTACCTATACACTTATAATGGATGCGAATGGTTGAAAATACCACGGTTGTTACAAGATCTATATGAAGCTGTTATATTAAACATTTAAATATTAAAGCCTTGAACTATATTGGGATTTAAATGGTTTATTTTGAGATTCGGATCTGTATTTGAAATCAATATAGTTGAATTTGTTATTTAGAAACTAAATTGAATTAAAGTGAAAATTTAGGTTGAACCAAATTTGATATTTTTTTTAATTTAGAAAACTAAATTGAATAAAAATTTAGTTTGAAACGTTGAATACTTAAAGTTTTGAATTATATTGAAATATAAAGGGGTATTTTGTGATTACAAATCCGAATTTGAGATCGATAAAATTGAAGTAGTTATTTTAGGAATTAAGTTGAATTTAAAATTGATAAATGGGGATTGAATTTAATTTGAATGGGAAGGTCGGGTTGATGTTGAAACGATTTGTTAAGTTGAAGGAATTGAAAATACTTCACTTTATAAATTATTTTATATATATAAATACTAATTTGGGAAATATAAAGATATTTGAAATGAAAATGATATTTGGTTTTGAAGTATAAATTACGTTGAATGACTACGGTGTTATAGTGTATATTCCTACCTTGTAGATAGTTCTATGGAACCTTAGACGATGGTTATCCCAAGCATCCTTTAAGTTATTTGTATTTTAGTTGATATTTCACTTGAATTGGATTTATATATATAAGAATGTTAATCTTGACTCGAGTGTTTTGTGTTTTGCTTTACGCTCAGGTCAGACTGAGTGATACAGCATTTGAGACTCACCTTCGAAGTGGGAGCTTTGCTTGAAGATCCAGCTATCTATCCTTTCAGTCATACAGTTGATTTGTTCAGAGAAGTCATCTGCTCGTACTGGAGACTTCACTGCATCTGGGATATACTGATGTATTTTATTTCTAACTCTGATGTATATAGTAGCTTCATGAACTACTATTCTTTACCTATTCCGCTGCATTTTATTACTCTGTGTTTGTGATATGTGATTATTTACTAACGGTTTATGTTAAGTTTTGCCAAATTTAAATTAACAATTCGGTATTTTGAATTATTCAAGTCGGTCATGTATGGTTTTATTGTCGATTTGAATGGTCCAAAATAGCGGGTCGTTACACCATGTGCGTAATTAGTATATCTACCCTGGCATTGCCTTGTGTGCCGTGTCACCTACCATACCGAGCCTTTACTACGAGTTTGTTTTTCTCCCGTAGCCCATGGAGTATTTAGGGTAGTCTCCCGATCTGGAGATATGCTGATACTGGATGGACTACAGGGACTATTATGTGTGAAAGGTGATATGGGTAGCCCGGAACGCTATTTAAGTATGTTTAGTTTACTGTAGATATTATTATAATAGCGCAATATTATTATATAGTAAATAGTTTAACGGATCCTTAGAGGATGGGCGATCCCAAGCATCCTTTAAGTTACTTGTATCTTTATTATAGTTCACTTGAGTTGGTTTACATTATATAAGTATATATCGTCCTGACTCGTATGTTTTGTGTTTTGCTTTACGCTCTTGTCAGCCTGAGTATTCACAGCTTTGGATTCTCTTTCTAGAACTGGTCTTTGCTAGAATTTCTGCTTATCTGTATTTATATCTATTTATGTTTCAGCTGTTCTAGTTTATCTCATGTATTAGTGAACTTCTATGTATGTGGGATTTCTATTATGTTGTTTTGAGACTGATATTATGTATTTATTTTGAGACTCTGTTATAGTAGCTTCATGAACTACTATGTTATTTTATATTCCGCTGCGAGTTATTCTGATTGTTCTGTGTCTGTGATTCTGTTTATTTGATTTCATTTGCTCCAAATTTATTTATAATCTATTATTTTGCATCATTCAAGTCCGACATGTGTGGATTATTGTCGATTTGAATGGTATGAAATGGCTGGCCGTGACAATATGGTTAAGTATCTGTTTAAATTATATTGTATTTAGAGTTTATAATCACTTAAAAAAAATTTAGGTTGGAAGATAAATATGAAATTGATTTGAATTAAATTATTTAAGAATTATACTCGAATAAATTGATTTGAAATTTGAATAAAATTGAGATTTCAAAGGGTATGATTTTTATAACTTGATTTTGGTTTAGAGTGATTTAAATGAATATCAAGTTAATTTAAATGAAAATATCAAGTTAAATAAATTGAAGAAATATCCAGTTACTTAAAGCTGAAGGTTTTACTTAAATGATATTGGATTTATTGTGTAAACATTGTTAGTCCGCGAGATGATGGTTTTGATTACAACAACCTTAGAATAGATTATAAAATATAAATATTGACATTATAAGTTTAGATATATATGTATATGCAGAATTTAACCATGTAGGTACCATGAATGAAGACTGTACAATACAGAGATTCAAGATATCAAGATAAAAGACTCATGAGTATCAAGATTACCAAGAATTAAAGATTTCAAGGTTAAGTATTTTTATTAGGAATTTTGTTAAAACTCATAGAAAAGCACTGGCATCTTAAAATCCAATTTATTCATGGAATGGAATCCACTTCGAGCCTGTTAAAAGGATGGAACCCTAAGTAGGATGGAACCTATGAAAAATCTAGTGGAACATTGTTTTGTATCCGCTAACATTTTATTCAAAATGATTTTTCAAAATTATATCCTATTTTCAAAATGTTTTCAAAAATTTCCTTTTAAACGATTCAAAACCCTCTATCCTGATTTTAAATAATTTTAGCCTCAAAATTATCTTTAATTTCAAAGTCAAATTACTCCTGATTTTAAACTATCTTTTAATATAATATATTTAACTTTTAAATATTTATACTTAGATTTAAAATATAAAATTAGAGTTAAATTATATATATATTATTCTCTATATTTACTTATGAATTTTAACTATATTCAAGTATATTTATAAAGTTTAAACTAGTTTTAAATATAAGATAAAGGTTATTTTCAAAGTAAATCAAAACATCAAAAAATGCTTTGGGATGTCGACATGCCTATATACCCCATGTCGACATGGTGTCAGTTGAGTTCAAAATTTAAATTTCAAAAGAAGTGTCTATTCGCCATAACTCTTCACGAATGGACATGGTTGTTGTTCTTCCATAAATAGGGGTTAGTTTTAACGAATTTAACATCAGATTTTCTAATTTTTCACTCCTCTTCTTCTTCCACTTTTCTTAACACATATTCTTATCATTACTCTGCCGAAATCAACATTAAATCGAACTCGATTACTTCTAGTTTGATTCTCTATCACTCTCTCTACCAGATTCTCAGTGCTATTCAGAGTTATAGACTTCTTTGTAATCTATTAAGCAAGAAAAGGTGTGATTGTAGCCTTGAAAATCAATCAAGAAAGAAAAGGTGTGATTGTAGCCTTGGTAAATCAATTGGGTAAACTTGTGGCCCGGAAATCAAGTATCTCTACCCGAAGGATCGAAATTCTAGAGGGTGTACCTCGTAGCCTTGAAACCGAGGGTGTAATTGTACAATTGCTTTTGAAAGGAAATTCGTACTTGTGTTGCGGGACTGGATGTAGGGTAACTCCGAACCAGTATAAAATCCGGTGTGTTCTTTCCTTTACTTCCTTTATTTTATTTCTGTAACTGTGTTTGTTTCTGTGATCATATCTGTGTTTGTATATTGCATACATCGGTATCTAAATTAACATAAATCGAAAGAGGTTTAGTAATTCTTTATTAACACTATTCACTTCCCCCTCTAGTGTTAATCCTAGCCTTAAGATCCGTAATCCACATTTCACACAATTGGTATCAGAGCAAGGTTTTCAAAGTTTCATAATCTGATTTTTGAAAAGTTTTCAAAATGGATACCAACACTGGTACTGTTACTAACACTAATATCCCTGTCACTAGTTCATTTGTAGAAGGTCAATCCACTTTCAGATCACCACTTTTTAATGGCAGTAAGTATGCATATTGGGCATGTAGGATGAAAATATATTTACAATCTATAGGATTAGACACTTGGAATATCACGCAAACTGAATATTCTGAACCCACAACTAATTTTGCACAGTGGACTACTGAGCAAAATACTACTGCACAAATTAATTCTAAGGCAATGAATATTCTGTTTTGTTCACTAGATAGAAATGAATTCAATAGAGTGTCAATTTGTAAGTCTGTATATGAAATCTGAAAAACTTTGCAAGTTACTCACGAAGGAACAAGCAAAGTTGAACAAACCAAAATTTCCATGCTCACAAATCAGTTTCAGTTATTTAAAATAAATCCTAACGAGTCTATTTCAGATATGTATAGTAGATTTCAGGATATTGTGCATTCTCTAATATCTTTGGGAAAGGAATTTTCTAAAGAAGATCAAGTCAGGAAAATTTTAAATTCTCTAACTTCAGAATGGGATCAAAAGAAACTTGTGATCGAAGAGGCAAATGGCATCAGTACTTTAAAGATAGAAGAATTAATTGGAAATCTAATGTCATATGAAGTTCAAATGATCGGGAGAAGAGAAAGTAAAGCATCTGAAAAGAAATCAATGGCATTCAATGCATTAATCGATGGATCAGACTCAAACGGCGATAATGATGAAGAGATAGCCTTTATGACCAAAAATTTTAGGAAATTCCTGAAATACAGAGAGATGAATAATCTCAAGACAAACAACTATAAGAATTTGGAAATCATAATGTAGTGCTAAATAATGACAAATGTTACAACTGTGATAAACCAGGTCATTTCAAAAGAGACTGTCCGTATCCAGATATGCAAAATTCTCCTATGAACAATGATCTAGCAAAGAAACGGAAACGTGCATTTACTGCTACTCTAGATGACTCAGACTCGTCCTCAAGTGATGATGATCAGAAGACAGATAATTCGAATTTGTATTTCACAGCTGTTCATGACTCCGACGAATTCAAAGAGACGGACTCAGAAAAAGGTACGCGTTTACAATACAATTGGTTGAAATTGCTTGCTTAAAATTAGTTGCTTGATTGTTTGATTGATTGATTTTGAATTGGTGTGTTATTTGAATTTTAAAATTTGTTTTCTATTTTTTATTATTATTTCATTATTTTATTATTATTTTTATTATTTTTTAATAGTATAATAATATTTTATGAAATATATTTGAAGTTTAATAATATTTCAGATATATATAGGCATTAATAATAATAATAATAATTATATATATTAGAGATCTTAGTAAAAATCAATTCATGAAAATTCAAAGGCATATGTCGACATGGTCCCTACCATGATGTCGACATGGGTAACTGAATTTGAATTTCAAAATTTGAATTCAAATGTTTGAATTTCTCTCCACCTTTTCACTTCATTCAGTTCTCTGAAAAGCTATTTTTGACCAGAGAATATGTCCTTTGAGAATCTATTTATTCACTATCTTTTATCATATCTTTTAACTCTCATTTTCAAATTCAAACTCTCTCTTCATAACTTCAAACTCTCTACTCTCAACTTTAATGGCTTCTTCAAGCAACCCCTCCACTATGAGAATTTCTAGAAAAATCAAAGAGCTATTATTCAATGATCCGGAGGCAATAAAAGCATACATCAATTATGCTAACTATGCCAAAGTCCATCCCGGAAAATTTGCTATTTTTCAAGATTTTTCTTCTTATGAACTTGATTCTCTTTTTGCAAACAATGGAGTTCTTAGTCTTATTGATGCTTCTCAAAATGATTTTGTTTGCTATCCAAATCTTGTCAAAATTTCTATGCTAATTTAAACCGTGGATTTTTATCATGGAAATGAGGATGAAATTTAGAGTAGTGTCAAAGGCACTAGAATTGTTTCGAATTTTGATCTTTTGGGTACCATTCTCAGTTGCAAGTGTACGGGAATGGATCTTTCTAATTTCAAAATCGATGAAAATGATCGTGAGACATTTCATCACATTTTTGAAGGGATTGATAATTTTGAATTCAAAAATCAAAATTTTCGACCAAAGGCAAGAATTGTCAATCTTCTTTTGCAACATACTTTGACCCCAAGATCGGGGAATTTTAACAATCCTACTTCAAAAGTTTGCAAAGCTCTTTTTCTATTTTTAGAAATTATGACATAAATTGGGCGCGAGTTATTTTGGGTGAACTTTGTCCTAAAAATCTTGAATGGGTGAGAATACCTTATACCATGGAATTTATCTCACTTGGATTTTTAACTATTTTGGAGTGGATTTCAAAGGCGAAGAATTTGTTTCTAGAAAAGTTTTCAACCATTCCTGTGACGCCCCACCTCTATGCTCACAATAACAAAGAGTATTAAAAGGAAATACTGTCTGTTATTATGAAGAATAAGGCTGGAAAGGAGCGGTCATCCGTAGTTAGGCTTTACACTAGTACTGGCTATCTCAATAGGAGTGGTACATATTTTTATTTTCCATCTCTTATTTATTTACTCCCATCGACATACCCAATTCCAGTATAAAACGAACTACAATGGTTCATAATAGTTTAGGACAATATATATAATAATAACACAGATCAGCTAAATGCGGAGCACAGATAATATAAAAATCTCATATATATATATATATATATATATATATATATATATATATATATATAACTGAAGTCAGTTACAATACATGTGATACAATACATATGATACAACTACAATTGTCGACTCTGGAAGTTACATATACAAGTACATTATCGTAAATAATATACATGAATACATATCTTCCTATACTAAGACAATGACTACTCCAAAAGATATAAAGAGACTTCATAGCTCTAGCAGCAACCAAAAGCAAGATATCTACAACCTGTAATAACTCGGTCTGACCTGAGTATTAAATTCAAAAGAAAATAATACACGGATCAGTCTAATTCAAACTCAGTTATTAATGCATGGAAGCAATAATAATTAAATAATCAAAAATAGACGACAGTCACAATAAATCTCACTTATCCAATCCTTAAATAAGAAAATTGGATAACGGTAAATATAACATGTAACAGTGTTAAACAACAATTCAGCAAATTCAAATTATCAAAGAGGATAAATGAAAAGATTATCAATGAAGATAATTTAGGAAACAACAGGATTGCCAAAATGGCAATTAACGACAAAATCTAATTATTAAATAAATAATTAGAAACTCATAATCCAATTATCTAGAAGATAATTAGACAACAACAAAATAATATATTTAAACCAATTCAAAATATATTGCATTGGCAACACAAAACAATTCCAGCAATTGAAAACATCAATTAAAACATCAAATCTGGTAGGGCTGCAGTACACGCACGCGTGTACTGCCTCGCCACTACAGCATGAAATACACAAAAGATCAACGAACCAAAATCAAATGGCATCAACTCAAATCAAATGAACCTGATACCCATTAAATAAACAAAGTGCACACGAAGGCACAATGAAAATTCACAATCAAACACAAGGTCAAACCCAAAATACCGGATTCAACTCAAGTGTAATGAAATAATGTCACAACTTTCGAAACAAGGTCAAATCCGAGCTACGAGATGGATTCAACTCAAGTATAACTAGAAAAATAATTCCAATTGCATCAACACAAACCAACAAGGGCAAGACTGCATATAAAACAAAACTGCAGTCACCAATAAACGCAATGCTAAAAGAAGACAACCAGTGCACTTCAAAACCAATCAGATACATATTTGTGTGAAACGGCACGTATATATATGCAGTCAGGCTTCTAAATGAATATGACCATGAACACAATGACAACCAGTCAAGCTAACATGGATGACCAGACCACATAATGCAATCGACGTGGTATATATGCCAATGAACAATGCATGTTACAGGCTAACTCGAGTGTAATTGGAGATACAAAACAAACTGCACCAATGGGATGGCCATACGACAAGGCAAGAATGGACAGGTTACAAAATGGCCAAAGGCAATAAACACGAATGTTCCAAGTCAAGTATGCTACTGGTTACAAAGTGACAAGAGGCAATTGGTACGAAATGCCAAAGCCAGGTATGCTACAGGGTATAAAATGACCAATTTGCAAACATAAATTGCCAAACTAAAATAATCTTCGTTTTCTAAACTTTATGTAGAAAATATGCACAAACATGAATGCTCAAGTGTACCTGCATACTAAATATGCAAACAGAAGTTACAATGCAACTACAAAAATGCTCAATTACTACCAAGATTCAATGCAACCACCACATAGCAGTATGGACAATGAATGCAACTCATTACAACAAGTTACAGTATGACACAAATGCTCAAAGCAACTTGAAAACATTGATATTAAGTCACACTGAGCATAGGTATGCATGAGTATAGCAAGTTTATTTGGATATACAAGTGCAGACTCAAGTGATACATGAAGATACATGTATGGTGAGACGTCAGTAGCAAATGTTCAAGACAGAAGACGAAAATTGGTAGTAGTTCAACATGTATCATTAACATGAAGCCACTACACGGGATGACTACAACAAACTCCAGATGGTATACAGATTGTTTTTAAAACATCATCAGCATTTTCATGTAAGTGCAGACATCTACAAAATCAAGTTTAAAATAGTCAAAGTAAATTCACCTTAAAGCCGACATTAAACAAGTCAGAGATTAATCCCAGTATTAAAATAAAAATCGAATGGCCAAGATAAATCATCAACATCAAAATATACTCGAGTGGCCGAGACGAAGTCAAGAAACTCTCAGTCGAACACAAATTTGAAATTCGAATCTTTTTACAAAAACAGTAGATTGAAACCAGTCAGTAACCAAAATTGTCACAGCATAAACAGTCAAAGCCGACAATTGAAATGCAATTTGTCTCAAAGAATGATACCAGAACCCAATTGCATGGAGACTGTAACAACCCAGGATTTGCATTACCAATTAATAAATAAAAGTTAGGATTTTTATTTATTTTAATGAAGCATAAAAGGATTTGGAGTAACAAAATTTATTTGAAAATGGCTATTTTAATTAAATGGGAAATACGGGATTTTAAAATGAGGATAAAATGTTATTTTTGGAAAGTTAAATATTTTAGGAGGGATTTTAAAACGGGTTTGGATAAGAAAAAAATGAGTTTTATAAACATATATGAACACTTAGACTAATTTTTGGAAACATGTAAATAAATCTCTTCTTATTGGGTTACTAAACTTAACCCAATAACCCACCCTAAACCTCCTCTATAAATTATCTCAAACTCTCCTAACCTCATTCATTCATCCCTAATCAAAACCCTAATCATTTCCTAAAGCTTTCTTAACTAAAATGGCCTCTATCTTCATCTTCTTCTAGTTTTAGCTTATGCAAGTCATTCTATGCAAAAGTAATGCAAATACCCACCTCAAATCCGTTTTTGTATCTTTCTAATTTCTGAAATTTATTTGGTAACACATGTTTTATGTGTTTTTTTGATCTTATAGCCTCCTAATCATCTTTGGCTAACTTGGTTTGATGCTATAATGGTCTTTTTTGCTTTCTAGAGAGGTATATTGCTAAAAACCTCTTCTAATATGTGTTTAATCATCTTTTGATTTCGGTAATCAGTAGTAACACATGTTTTATTATGTAACATGTGAATCATAGCTCTTTGATCATCTTTGCTTTCATTTTGGGGTGTGCACATAAGGTGCTTGGGATATTGCTTCCTAAGGTAATGCTAAGCTTTGGCCCTTTGTTCCCTTTAATATAGTGTAGTAATCATTATATGGTAGTTAGTGATTGATATTGGTAAAATTTGATGCCAAAACCTTGAAAAAAACACCCCAAAATCACCAAAAACAGCATTTTCAGCTGGCTGGAATGCTTCAGCCAGAAAACGGGCTGAAACAGTGGTCTGAGTGCACCAGAGCAGGCCTGGGTTGCACCCAGGCTGCTGCTCGGGCGCAGCAGGCTAGCCCGGTTGGGCTAGCCGGTAGCAAGTAAGCCCTTAGTGGGCTGGCGCGAACTTCCAGCGCGCGGACGAATGGCCCGCGTGACGCGGTGGCAGACGCGGGACGAAGCCCGCGTCCCCACTCCCCAGCCCATGCGGGCTGGGGCTTGCCGGCCCACTCCCCAGCCCATGCGGGCTGGGGCTTGCGTCCCCACTCCCCAGCCCATGCGGGCTGGGGGCTTGCTCCCCACTTCTCCCCAACCCATGCGGGCTGGGGTTTGACCGAACCAACTGCACCGCATGGTGCAGCCTGGTTCACAGAAACGAGCTGCACCATGCGGTGCAGCCGGCTTCTATGCAATGGGCTGCACCAATTGGGTGCAGTCGGGTTCCGACCCACCGGTTGCACCATTTTGGTGCAACCGAGTCTGGGTTGCACCATTTTGGTGCAACCGC
This sequence comes from Allium cepa, assembly GCA_030765085.1. Taxonomy (NCBI): domain Eukaryota; kingdom Viridiplantae; phylum Streptophyta; class Magnoliopsida; order Asparagales; family Amaryllidaceae; genus Allium; species Allium cepa. The sequence continues at coordinate 837,969,714 of CM060941.1, forward strand.
TTCAAATTGATTGTTTCTGCAACGAACCTTTGGGCTTCAATTGCTAATCAGAAATTGTCGAATTTTGGTTCACAACTATTCGGAAAATTTTCCAACGCAAATATTGGCTTTCGGTGATTTCCTGATTTATCGATTTCCCTGAGATTTGGCACTAGATTTCGTATACGGGTTTTATGAACTATTTTAAAAGGATTTTCACTCCTAAATGGCTTTCGAAATTATTATATAATGTTAATTTTAATTATTAAACTATTTACTCCATAATAGGAGAGTTTTCAAAAGCCGTTTTAAAGTGATTTCAAAATCAATTATAAATCCGTTTCGCACCATTATTTTCTATAATAAAAATCTCACACTCACTTGTTAGCACGTCGAGCGAAGTGGAAAGGTGCTTAAACGGTTAGGAAATCTCCGGCCTATGGAACCGTGTGTATTTTCTTTCCGGTTAATCCCCGACCTATTCGATTGATCGTTTTGACCTTTGGGTCTAGTTTACCGATGATACGAGGTGGACTTTTTATTGTTTGGAGTGTGAGCTTACTATTGGTTGTAAACCGTTTAGTGCGAACGTGGGGTATGAGACTCATTGTTAAGACTTTACGGGTTCCTCTCCGAGAAGTTTGTGACACATTAGCCTCTGGGTGGCCAGTACTGGACCTCTGGGTCACCACGCCTCTGGGCAACCGTCTCTGGACACCTTCTCTATGGAGCAGTTTTTCGGCATGTGCCTCTGGGCCTTTATCCTTTTGGGAAGGATCTCGCCGTCTCGCGCGTTCCACATCTGTGCGAGTGATCGATCACAACTGTATAGTACTTGGCAATAACGACTCTGGTCGGTGCACGTGCTATACTTGTATTATCTGATGATTTTTATATCCATCTGAGTACCGTCACTCGGTGTTGGTTCTATGGAACCATACGATGTAAGTGCGATTACCTTGTGGATTCACAGTGTCTCTGGACACAGCTTTTTCAGTGTTCGATTTCATTGACTTTTCAGTATATCCCTATTGCTCTTTGGAGCATCGATCTTTGCTTGGGCATTGATTAAAGACTCTGGGCACTCTTGGGATTATTGCCTATGGGCAACTTTATATAGCTTTAGCTACGCCGATGATATGAGGCGATTTTATTTATTCAACACTTTGGTGTTGATATTCTTTTTGGAGATTTTTACTGTTCATAGATGATTGGGGATCGTCATTTTATTCATGTGGTCCATAATACTCTCCTCTTTGGAGAAGTACTGTTTTATTTATGTACTGCATTCTTATATATCTTAGTTATTACTGATTGTTTAGCTAGCCTGACCCGAGTGTTTTCGCTCGGGTCAGACCGAGTTGTTTCGGGTTAGGTCTCTGGACTTAGCTTTCGTGCTTCCGCTTGGACATTATCTGCTATGCTGATAGATAGCTCTTTATATTTGTCCACTATTTTGATACTCTGATTATTCAGTCTCTTATGTATATATTTTGACTCACATGTGTGAGCGGTGGGTTTGTATCCACTTTCTTTACATTTGGACTTGTATTGACGATATATGTACTTATGCTCTGTGACTGTTCTGTGATGGATATGTTATCATTTAGTATTATGTTTGTTCTGAATCTATTTTTATCCATTGTAGTTTCGTTATAAATATCTATTGGATATGTCGAACCACTTGAGAAAAGAAAACCACATATTCGACATATTCAGTAGTTAGTTATAGCTTGATTACATATGCTCGCTTCCATTATACTCTATTCTCCGTTCTAGTAGACGGTATTACTCCGTAATACTCTTTACTGGAGTGGGTCTCGGAGTGGGGCGTTACAGCTTGGTATCAGAGCCAGGTTCAGAACTAAGTATAATAAACACAGAACAGTAACACTAAGTACAATACATCTTAGTATGATTCAAATATTACAATGCCCTTTCCTCATGACATTGGATAGATAAGTTAGGAATATGTTTAGGAATACATTTATATTCCGTAGTATTCTACTTTGAATAATCTATCTTTGAATCGTGCTTAACTCCTTCTTACCTTATCTTTCAGTATGGTTGGGAGAGGTAGGAACCTCTGTTCTGCTGATGCTGGACAGTCCAGCAACACTCACCCAGAGGGCGTATACATGACCACGGACCAGATCATGGAGCTGGTTCGTAACTCTCAGTCGCACTCTTAGTCTCCTGCACCAGTTTCTGATGCACCGTGCAAGTGTGCTTTTGCGCGCCTCTGCAGCGACTTTATTCATCTTGGAGGGAAGCCGTTCAATGGCTCCGAGACTGTTCTTGAGGTCCAGGCTTGGATCAGAGTTTGCGAGCGTAATTTCACTCGCATGACCCTTCCTGACCATGATAGAGTTCTTGTTGCTTCTAGCCATCTTAAGGGCCGTGCCTTGGATTGGTACGAGCTCCTTATTTCTGAGACCGGTGAGGCCACTCTCACTTGGGATCAATTCCGAGAGTGCTTCTTGCTCAAGTTTTTCCCCGAGTCCAAGAAGATAGCCCTTGCACGCCGCTTTATTGACCTTAAGCAAGGGAAGACCTCTGTTGCTGACTATTCATCATCTTTCGAGGCCCTGTCCAAGTATGGCCTCGAGTTCATTAGCTCTCCTTATAAGAAGAATCTCAAGTTTGTAGAAGGCCTGAAGAAATGTTTGAAGAAATAGCTTATGCTCTAGCTTAAGCTCCCTTTTGATGAGCTAATTGACGCAGCGCTTCACCTTGAAGCGGTGGAACGTGAGAGAGACAGCGATGGGGATGGTGGGGTTACAAAAACCCCAATCAGAAGCGGGGTCCATTTCAGAAGACCAAGCCTTGGAACAAGAAGAAGAAGACTGGCAGTTCTACTTTTCAGACTCAGCCTCACACTCATCCTCAGTCCCAGACTCCTGCTCAGCCTAGTGGGACACGTCCCCCGAAGAAATGCTTCAACTGCGGTTCTCCAGATCACTTTATTCGAGAGTGTCCCAAACCTCTCTATTGCACCTTCTGCAAGAAGGAGGGACACAGGATCTCCACTTGTCCTACTGCACCTCCTAGATCTGGCAAGCTTAATGCTGCCAAGGCTCCTACATCTTCAGCTCAGCCTCGAGGTACGCATCCTTCCATTCTCGAAGGTTCTATTTTATTTCATGGTAGATCTTGTAGAGTTCTCTTTGATACGGGTGCCTCTCACTCGTTCGTATCAAAAGAACTAGTTGATACTTTATCTTTGGATGTTACTTGTTTGGTTTCTTCACTAAGGATTGTGAATCCTATCGACGGATCCACAACCCTTAGCCTGCTTTGTGAGGATATAGATATTGATCTTTGTGGATTTTCTTTCCGTGCAAATCTGCATGTTATGGAGTATTTGGGATTTGACATGATTCTTGGCATGGATTGGCTCGCTCAGTACGACGCAAAAATCATTTGTTCGGAGCGGATATTATTTCTTCGTCATCCTGACTCGTCTGCTCCATTAGCTATTGCTCTTTAGGATGTTGGGATTTCTGATATTACTTTATTTTCTCTTGATTCACGAGATGAGGATTTGGACTTATCTCGTATCCCTGTTATTCGGGATTTCCCCGATATATTCGAGCCAGTATCAGGCCTGCTGCCAAAGCGGGCCTTGAGTTCCGCATCGATCTCATTCCAGGTTCTCATTCAGTTGGGCGTCCTCCTACGAGAATGTCTACTAAGGAGAATGAGGAACTCAGGAAGCAGTTAGTTGAGCTTGAAGCGAAGCAGTTCATTCGATCCAGTTCTTCGCCATGGGGTGCTGCTGTGGTCTTCGTTAAGAAGGCTGATGGCTCTCTTAGGCTTTGCATTGACTATCGCAAGCTCAATGAGTTGACCATCAGAAATCTCTACCCACTTCCTCGGATAGACGACATGTTTGACCAATTGAGCGGTGCGAAGGTCTTCTCTCAGCTCGACCTTGCCACCGGATTCCATCAGCTATGAGTCGCAGAAGACAGCATTCCTCTTACAGCATTTCGCACTCGTTATGGTTCTTTTGAGTGGTTGGTCATGCCATTCGGCTTGAAGAACGCTCCGGCTTTCTTCGTCGATCTCATGAATCGAGTATTCCGGGAATACATCGATAGATTCGTTCTGGTTCTCATCGACGATATTCTTGTTTATTCTAGATCCGAGGCAGAGCATTCTCATCATCTGCGGATCGTCTTGGATACTCTTCGTCAGCATCAGCTTAGGGCCAAGCTCTCCAAGTGCCATTTCTGGGAGAGCGAGGTCAAGTTCTTGGGTCATATTGTTTCTTCTGAGGGTATTTCTATTGATCCTGTCAAGGTCGAATCTATTCAGAATTGGAAGCAGCCCGAAAACGTTCATGATATTTGCAGCTTCCTCGGTCTGGCGGATTATTACCGTTGGTTTATCAAGGATTTCTCTTGAGTTGCACTTCCCCTTACGACGCTGACTCGTAAGGGTGTTCGCTTTATTTGGTCTGATAAGTGTGAAGCTTCTTTTCAGCGATTGAAGGAACTTCTCGCTCATGCTCCTATCCTTGTGGTTCCTGAGAGTAACCAGGATCTTGTTGTTTACGCCGACGCTTGTGGTAGCGGCCTCGGTGTTGTGCTTATGCAGAAGGATCGGGTAGTTGCTTATGCTTCTAGGCAGCTACGTCCGAATGAGGTTCGCTATCCGACTCATGATCTTGAGTTGGCAGCTATCGTCTTTGCCTTGAAGACGTGGCGTCACTTTCTATTAGGCGAACGCTTCACTCTTTACACCGATCATAAGTCTCTGAAGTATCTTTTCAGCTTGAGTTTCTCGCCTCATATGATTTAGATATTCAGTATACCCCTGGCAAGGGGAATCGTGTTGCAGATGCGCTCAGCCGCAAACACTCGACAGTTGTTTCTATGATGATTGCCGAGTGGAATGTTCTTGAGACTCTATCTTTATGTGATATTAGAGATCGAGCTCCATCTTATGATGCTCCTGTCTTATTATCCAGCTTGGAAGCTCGTCCCGTCTTGTTGGATCACATTGCCCATGCTCAGCGGCAGGATCCAGACCTATTGCATTTCATTCATCTTCTCGAGTCAGGATCCAGTGATGAGACATTGCTGGACTATTCTATTGATTTTCATCGGTGTCTTCGGAGGAAGAGCCGTATTGTTGTGCCATCTGATTCATCTCTTAGGCGTGACATTCTAGACGAGTGTCATCGCACTAAGTACACTATTCATCCCGGGTCGAGTAAGATGTATGCCGACATGTGTCGCCTATTTTATTGGAAGGGCATGAAGAGTGATGTTGCAAGTTATGTAAGCCGTTGCATGACTTTTCAACAGATCAAAGCCGAGCATCAGCGTCCATCTGGTCTTCTGCAGCCGCTAGAGATTCCATTATGGAAATGGGATCAGATATTCATGGATTTTATTGACGGTTTGCCTCGATCGAGGTCAGGCCATACTTCTATTTGGGTCATCGTCGATCGCTTGACCAAATCAGCTCATTTCATTCCTATTAAGTCCACTCGGACCGCTCCTCGGCTTTCCAAGCTATACGTGAAGGAAGTCGTTCGACTTCATGGCATTCCTAGCTCTATCGTCTGTGATCGAGACACTATCTTTACTAGTCACTTCTGGAAGTGCCTACAGTCAGCTTTGGGCACAAAGCTGAATCTCTCTACTGCTTATCACCCTCAGACTGACGGTCAGACTGAGAGGGTGAATCGTGTTTTGGAGGATCTTTTGCGCTGTTGTATTCTTGATTTCGAGGGTAATTGGGAGGGTCACTTGCCTCTCGTAGAGTTCTCCTACAACAACAGCTATCAGTCTAGTATTGGCATGGCACCTTTCGGGGCTCTATACGGAAGGCCATGTTGCTCTCCTGCTTGTTGGTTAGAATCTGACGAGAAGCTCATTCTTGGTCCAAATTCAGTTCGGGAATCTTCTGAAAAGATTGTTCTTATCCGTCAGAGAATGAGGGAGGCACAAGACCGCCAGAAATCCTACGCGGACAACCGTAGGAAGCCTCTTGAGTTCTCCATGGGTGATTTTGTCTTCATTCGGATTTCCCCTATGAAGGGGGTTGTGCGTTTCAGCTCTACAGGGAAATTGGCTCCTCGCTATGTTGGACCATTCCCTATCACGGAACGCATCGGCCCCGTTGCTTATCGTGTGGCTCTACCTGCTCATTTTTCCGGAATGCATGACGTGTTCCATGTTTCTCAGCTTCGCAAGTGTGTTCGCGATCCTAATTCTATCATTGAGCCGCATGTCGTGCCTGATTTAGAGATCTTACCTGATTTATCTTTGGAGCAGCAACCTCTTCGTGTGCTTGATTCGGAGGTTAGACGCCTTCGCAACAAAGAGGTTCCACTCGTGAAGATTCAATGGTCGCCGAATCCTAAGGACTGCACTTGGGAGACCAGAGAATCTATCGAGCACTCTTATCCTGGCTTTCTCCCATCTTCTTCTGCGGGTAAGAATTCTCTATTTTATCTCTATCACTTCTTTTGTGGATCTGACGTTATAGACGACATCTATCTTAAGAAATTGCGGGGACGCAATTTTCTTAAGGGGAGAGTCTGTAACAACCCGAGATTTGCATTACCAATTAATAAATAAAAGTTAGGATTTTTATTTATTTTAATGAAGCATAAAAGGATTTGGAGTATGAAAATTTATTTGAAAATGGCTATTTTAATTAAATGGGAAATATGGGATTTTAAAACGAGGATAAAATGTTATTTTTGGAAAGTTAATTATTTTAGGAGAGATTTTAAAACGGGTTTGGATAAGAAAAAAAATGAGTTTTATAAACATATATGAACACTTAGACTAATTTTTGGAAACATGTAAATAACTCTCTTCTTATTGGGTTACTAAACTTAACCCAATAACCCACCCTAAACCACCTCTATAAATTATCTCAAACTCTCCTAACCTCATTCATTCATCCCTAATCAAAACCCTAATCATTTCCTAAAGCTTTCTTAACTAAAATGGCCTCTATCTTCATCTCCTTCTAGTTTTAGCTTATGCAAGTCATTCTGTGCAAAGGTAATCCAAATACCCACCTCAAATCCATTTTTATATCTTTCTAATTTCTGAAATTTATTTGGTAACACATGTTTTATGTGTTTTTTTGATCTTATAGCCTCCTAATCATCTTTTGCTAACTTGGGTTGATGCTATAATGGTCTTTGTTGCTTTCTAGAGAGGTATATTGCTAAAAACCTCTTCTAATATGTGTTTAATCATCTTTTGATTTCGGTAATCAGTAGTAACACATGTTTTATTATGTAACATGTGAATCATATCTCTTTGATCATCTTTGCTTTCATTTTGGGGTGTGCACATAAGGTGCTTGTGATATTGCTTCCTAAGCTAATGCTAAGCTTTGGCCCTTTGTTCCCTTTAATATAGTGTAGTAATCATTATATGGTAGTTAGTGATTGATATTGGTGAAATTTGATGCCAAAAACTTGAAAAAAACACCCCAAAATCACCAAAAACAGCATTTTCAGCTGGCTGGAATGCTTCAGCCTGAAAACGGGCTGAAACAGTAGTCTGAGTGCACCAGAGCAGGCCTGGGTTGCACCCAGGCTGCTGCTCGGGCACAGCAGGCTAGCCCGGTTGGGCTAGCCGGTAGCAGGCCAGCCTTTAGTGGAGTGGCGCGAACTTCCAACGCGCGGGCGCATGGCCCGCGCGACGCGGTGGCAGACGCGGGCCGAAGCCCGCGTCCCCACTCCCCAGCCCATGCGGGCTAGGGGCTTGCCGGCCCACTCCCCAGTCTATGCGGGCTGGGGGCTTGCCGGCCCACTCCCCAGCCCATGCGGGCTGGGGGCTTGCTCCCCACTTCTCCCCAGCCCATGCGGGCTGGGGGTTCCCCACTTCTCCCCAGCCCATGCGGGCTGGGGGCTTGCCACCTCTCCCCAGCCCATGCGGGCTGGGGCTTGCTGGTTCTCCCCAGCCCGTGCGGGCTGGGGTTTGACCGAACCAGCTGCACCGCATGGTGCAGCCTGGTTCACAGAAACGGGCTGCACCATGTGGTGCAGCCGGCTTCTATGCAATGGGCTGCACCCATTGGGTGCAGCCGGGTTCTGACCCACCGGTTGCACCATTTTGGTGCAACCGAGTCCGGGTTGCACCATTTAGGTGCAACCGCTTCAAATTGATTGTTTCTGCAACGAACCTTTGGGCTTCAATTGCTAATCAGAAATTGTCGAATTTTGGTTCACAATTATTCGAAGCATTTTCCAACACGAATATTGGCTTTCAGTGATTTTCTGATTTATCGATTTCCTTGAGATTTGGCACTAGATTTCATACACGGGTTTTATGAACTATTTTAAAAGGATTTTTCACTCCTAAATGGCTTTCGAAATTATTATATAATGTTAATTTTAATTATTAAACTATTTACTCCATAATAGGTGAGTTTTCAAAAGCCGTTTTAAAGTGATTTCAAAATCAATTATAAATCCGTTTCGCACCATTATTTTCTATAATAAAAATCTCACACTCACTTGTTAGCACGTCGAGCGAAGTGGAAAGGTGCTTAAACGATTAGGAAATCTCCGGCCTATGGAACCGTGTGTATTTTCTTTCCGGTTAATCCCCGACCTATTCGATTGATCGTTTTGACCTTTGGGTCTAGTTTATCGATGATACGAGGTGGACTTTTTATTGTTTGGAGTGTGAGCTTGCTATTGGTTAGTAAACCGTTTAGTGCGAACGTGGGGTATGGGACTCATTGTTAACACTTTACGGGTTCCTCTCCGAGAAGTTTGTGACACATTAGCCTCTGGGCGGCCAATACTGGACCTCTGGGTCACCACGCCTCTGGGCAACCATCTCTGGACACCTGCTCTATGGAGCAGTTTTTTAGCATGTGCCTCTAGGCCTTTATCCTTCTGGGAAGGATCTCGCCATCTCGCGCGTTCCGCATCTGTGTGAGTGATCGATCACAACTCTACAGTACTTGGCAATAACGACTCTGATCGGTGCATGTGCTATACTTGCATTATCTGATGATTTTTATATCCATTCGAGTACCGCCATTCGGTGTTAGTTCTATGGAACCATACGATGTAAGTGCGATTACCTTGTGGATTCACAGTGTCTCTGGACACAGCTTTTTCAGTGTTCGATTTCATTGACTTTTCAGTATATCCCTATTGGTCTTTGAAGCATCGATCTTTGCTTGGCCATTGATTACAGACTCTGGGCACTCTTGGGATTATTGCCTATGGGCAACTTTATATAGCTTTAACTACGCCGATGATATGAGGCAATTTTATTTATTCAACACTTTGGTGTTGATATTCTTTTTGGAGATTTTTACTGTTTATAGATGATTGGGGATCGTCATTTTATTCATGTGGTCCATAATACTCTCCTCTTCGGAGAAGTACTGTTTTATTTATGTACTGCATTCTTATATATCTTAGTTATTACTGATTGTTTATCTAGCCTGACCCGAGTGTTTTCGCTCGGGTCAGACCGAGTTGTTTCGGGTTAGGTCTCTGGACTTAGCTTCTGTGCTTCCGCTTGGACATTATCTGCTATGCTGATAGATAGCTCTTTATATTTGTCCACTATTTTGATACTCTGATTATTCAGTCTCTTATGTATATATTTATGACTCACATGTGTGAGCGGTGGGTTTGTATCCACTTTCTTTACAGTTGGACTTGTATTGACGATATGATGTACTTATGCTCTGTGACTGTTCTGTGATGGATATGTTATCATTTAGTATTATGTTTATTCTGAATCTATTTTTAGCTATTGTAGTTTCGTTATAAATATCTATTGGATATGTCGAACCACTTGAGAAAAGAAAACCAATTATTCGACGTATTCAGTAGTTAGTTATAGCTTGATTACATATGGTCGCTTCCATTATACTATATTCTCCGTTCTAGTAGACGGTATTACTCCGTAATACTCTTTACTAGAGTGGGTCTCGGAGTGGGCGTTACAGAGACTGCATCAAGTACACAGTTCAGATGTAAGCATACATATATACAGCAGCTCGAATAAACAATGCAAGCTCAAATCGAAGTGTGTACGAGTTGCTGCAATATGCAACATAGTATAGCATATACACCTGACAACTAAGCAGTAGTTATCAAGCATCAAGTCAAAAAGTACCTCATAAATTTCAAAATGGTATAAGTGCACAGTGCAGTGAAATCAAGGCATGAATGAAGACAACAACTACACATGTAGTTCAAAAGTGTAGACTGTATAATGTAATATGAAAATACTGCATCATGAAAGCATTTGCAGACTAACTTGAAGCATGCACATGGTCAGGCAACGTGAAGGACAAAGCAGTGAATATGCACACAACTAAACAACCAAGGCCAGAGCAGAGATCATGTACAAAAGTGGAGACCACATGAGCTCAACACGGCACGACATCAAAGATAGAGAAATCATAATACAAGGAGTACTACTGCACTTGAACCAGTGATGTCAGGTGAACATCAAAAAATGCAATTCTCGGTACACAACAATGGCTCAACAATATCAAAATGCACAAGCAAGGCTGAGGCATAGTGGAGCAGCTCTTTTAGTGCAACAGTGAAAACAAATATACAGAGTGTCAACAGCCAGTGTCTGTGACAACATCAGGTGAAGCCATTTGATGGCCGAAAACAGCAATCAAAAGTCGAGCAGGACCAATACTGATTCTTTCCATCTCAAAAATCAAGTCGTGTAAATCAAGTAATGATAGTATACGCATTTAAAAAGTCAAGTAATAAAAATCAAGGTACAATTTTTAACAAAGTCAAGTGGCCGAAGGATAGCCAAAGTCGAACAACCCAAATCATCACCGCAAAATCAAAACTGTACAAATCAATTAAACTGAAAAGGTAGTAAAGACATAATGGCCAAAACAGAAAGTATATTCAAACAAGATCAACACCAAAAATCAAGTGACCGAAGTCAAATGCAAACCAGTGTCGTAATAGCCGAGTAAACAAACCAAGTCAAAAATCATCAACGTCGAACAAATCGAACTGCCGAATAAACCAATTAACAAATTCAATAATTGTAGAATAAATTAGATGTGAGTGAAAATGAAAATCACTCACCAGATCGAAGTCAAACTCCACCAAAATAGAAGCAGCCGAAGTGAGCAACGAGGAAGCGATCGATCGAGCTACAGAAGTCGGCGCCTTCGATTTTTACGATGCCCTAATTTCCACATCGGAATGAACGAGAATGAGCAAGCCTCCATTTTTTTCGTTCGTTTGTGTTTTAGGGTTTTGCAAATCGAATGAATAATTGAGAAAGAGGGATGGGTCTTGGATTTATCACGGCATCAAAACAATTGAAAACGTGGGCCAAGATTCAAAGCCCACGATCCCTTGACGAATATTTAAAAGAACTTCAACCAGATAAAATCTCTATAACAATTAGCTATCACCATTAATCATTTAATGGCGAAAATAAATTAATGTGAAATTCCGAGTTGTTACAATTCCAACATTTCGCTTATGAAAATTTCTTTTGTTTTTCAACCTTATGAGACCCTTGCCGAAAAGGAAGAGCGTTTGGCTCATGAGCAAATGGAAGAAGAGGAAGAGGAAGAAGAAGGGGATGAAGTGGAAATTGAAGAAGAAGAAGGAGAAACCTCTTTGGAAAGCATTGACTATCCTCTTAATCCATCCACCAAAACCCTTCTCAAAAACCAAAAGACGATTGTTGAGAATCAACGGATTCTTAAAAGATCCGTTAGTAAGAAGTTGGACAAAATTTCATCCAAGATAAACAAGTTCGTTTCCAAAGTCAGCAAGAAACTTGGACTATCTTCATCTTCATCATCCTCTAACTAGTCTTATCGTTTCATATCTTGTTGTATTTGTTTTAGTTTGCTTTATTTCGAATGCTCATGTAGTTTGTTGTGTGCTTAATTATTGTATTATTGTAGTATGCAATGAAATGAAATTTCCTTTCTGTTATCTATCTTATCCTATCTCCAGAATAAATGTTAGTATAGTATATAAATATATATATATACACAATTATTCACAAAATCAAATTAGTCATAATTTTTCACTGACCCATGTCGACATCCCCTATATGACCATGCCGACATGTACTGGTCAGAAATGACAATTGATTTTGAATTTGAAATTTGAATAACTACCAAATGTCTATTCATTTCAAACAAATTTCTACACCTATAAATACTTGTTTCTTTCAGAATTTTTCACTGAAATTCGATTCTTATCATCTATATCCTTTATTTCTTTCATAAATTCAACTATGGCTAATCCTATTCACAATCTATCTGAAAATCTTGAAGAAACTCTTAATTCGTTCAAGAATATTCTCTCGTTTATTCTACGAAACTAGCGTCACTTAGAATTGAGTCAAATGCAGATGATCAAGGAACAAGAAAGGCACTTCGATGCGATACGATGGATGATCTCCTCTCTGCACAAGGATGATAGCAAAGCACATCCTCATGTCTCTCTCACCGATGACAATGATAATTGGGATACCATTAAGGCATACCCAATCTTTAGAGAAGAAGGATGGGTGGAAGTTCCACGTAACGTTTGATTTTTATTTGTTTGCTTTGTTTGATTTGTTTGAATTGATTTGGTTTGGATTGATACTCTGTGTGGATTGACATCTTGATATTGGTTTGAAATTTGTAGTATAAAACATATATATACATTTGAAAAACAAAAATTGGGTTGCGCCATATATATCAAAGAGTATACAATAATGATGTATTTGGTGAATCAAATGCATGGTCTAATAAGAAACTTAATTCATTGATAATATTAGTTGAATATTTTTTGAAAGATTTTTATCAAAGTTTTCATTCACGCCTAATCTATATCGAGTAGGCTACTCACCAAGAACTCCAGGCGTGGCCGCACACTATAGACAGACTTGTTCAAATAAGAGAGTTGCTAGGGAGTGAGTCTGCATCACTTGTAGATGTGGTGGCTCAGGATGAAGATGTAGCAGCTGGCTGCTAGCTTGCACTGAAACACGTGTGACGTGTTATGCATCCGAGTCATATTCATATTAAGTACAGACATTGCAGATTCAAGTAGGATTAGTAGCATGATGCTGCTACCAGTATATTAATTTCGCCCTGAGTGGAAATTTTTTCCACGCGCTTCCATAAATAGTTACTATTAGATCAACACCTTATCCTTTCATGTGTTAAGCATAACGAGTGAATTATATATATTTTATGTTATCTTCCTCGCCAGTATATTAATTCGGGAGGAGACCGATCCGAACGCCAGTATAAACATAGGCGACCAACGGGAGGGAGAGAGAGACTATTAATGGGGCCTAGTATATTAATTGGGTGGGACGGGAAGAGAAAGTAATGGGGACCGATCCAACCAACATATACTGGATCGTTCGAGGGAAAGGTGCGGGCTCCTGTCTCTGCATAATACGGGGCCTCACCCGGATTAATATACTTGGCCTCACAACTAATATACTGGCGGTGACTGAACAGTTTCCACTCTTATCGCTACGCTCGTTAAGTCTTTCCTGTTCCAATAGTTCACTTGAAAGATCGTTTCCCAATGTTTATACTGGCCAATTAAGATACTGGCTGTAACACTCAAATATCAGCTACGCTACCTCCGGTTCGTGAACAGTTGAAACTAGCTACGCCCAATGTTTATACTCCGGCGTCCGTTGTTCCGTGCCTCGGTAAATAGGGGAGGCACGTTGAATCTAAAGGATCGACTGCTGGATAAATACCTTTGGCAACTAATCCTCTTGATAGTACGGTAGTAGCATCTAAATGTGCAAATGTCGTGGCAGGAGCAGGGTCGGTCAAATCATCTGCAGGTACATAAACTGCTTGGATCGAAGTTATAGACCCTTCTTTGGTGGAAGTAATTCTTTCTTGTAAAGAAACCATTTCGGTACTAAGGGTAGGTTGATAACCCACTACGGAAGGCATTCTCCCTAATAAGGTAGATACTTCTGATCCCGCTTGAACGATTAGTTATCATGTTCATAAGTATAATTATTTCTTAATCTATATATTATATATTCCATTGTATAGTTTATCAATGCAGGCACTGATGCCCAAGAATGAGGGGGAGTAAGTTTTTTGTTGATGACAAAGGGGGAGAAATATAAAATAGGGCAGTTAGGCATAAATTAAGCGGGAGTTATTAATTTTAGGGGGAGTTATTAGGATAGAAGTAATATTTTATAAACAAAGGTTGTCATCATCAAAAAGGGGGAGATTGTTAGTTCGTGATATGATGGTTTTGATGACAACAACCTTAGAATAGATTATAAAATATAAATACTGACATTATAAGTTTAGATATATATGTATATGCAGGATTTAACCATGCAGGTACCAAGAATGAAGACTGTACAATATAGAGATTCAAGATATCAAGATAGAAGACTCATGAGTATCAAGATTATCAAGAGTTCAAGATTTCAAGGTTAAGTATTTTTATTAGGAATTTTGTTAAAACTCATAGAAAAGCACTGGCATCTTAAAATCCAATTTATTCGTGGAATGGAATCCACTTCGAGCCTGTTAAAGGGATGGAACCCTAAGTAGGATGGAACCTACGAAAAATCTAGTGGAACATTGTTTTGTATCCGCTAACTTTTTATTCAAAATGATTTTTTAAAATTATATCGTGTTTTCAAAATGTTTTCAAAACTTTCCTTTTAAAAGATTCAAAACCCTCTATACTGATTCTAAATAATTTTAGCCTCAAAATTATCTTTAATTTCAAAGTCAAATTACTCCTGATTTTAAACTATCTTTTAATATAATATATTTAACTTTTAAATATTTATACTTAGATTTAAAATATAAAATTAGAGTTAAATTTCATATATATTATTCTCTATATTTACTTATGAATTTTAACTATATTCAAGTATATTTATAAAGTTTAAATTAGTTTTAAATATAAGATAAAGGTTATTTTTGAAGAAAATCAAAACATGAAAAAATGCTTTGGGATGTCGACATGCCTATATACCCCATGTCGATATGGTGTCAGTTGAGTTCAAAATTTAAATTTCAAAAGAAGCATCTATTCGCCATAACTCTTCACCAATGGACATGGCTGTTGTTCTTCTATAAATATGGGTTAGTTTCAACGAATTTAACATCAGATTTTCTAGTTTTTCACTCCTCTTCTTCTTCCACTTTTCTTGACACATATTCTTATCATTACTCTGCCGAAATCAACATTGAATCGAACTCGATTACTTCTAGTTTGATTCTCTATCACTCTCTCTATAAGATTCTCAGTGCTATTCAGAGTTATAGACTTCTTTGTAATTTATTAAGCGAGAAAATGTGTGATTGTAGCCTTGAAAATCAATCAAGAAAGAAAACTTGTGATTGTAGCCTTGGTAAATCAATTGGTAAACTTGTGGCCCGGAAATCAAGTATCTCTACCCAGAGGATCGAAATTCTGGAGGGTGTACCTCGTAGCCTTGAAACAGAGGGTGTAATGGTACAATTGATTTTGAAAGGAAATCTGTACTTGTGTTACGGGACTGGATGTAGGGTAACTCCGAGCCAGTATAAAATCCGATGTGTTCTTTCCTTTGCTGCCTTTATTTTATTTGTGTATCTGTGTTTGTTTCTGTGATCATATCTGTGTCTGTATATTGCATACATCGGTGTCTAAATTAACATAAATCGAAAAAGATTTAGTAATTCTTTATTAACACTATTCACGCCCTCTAGTGTTAATCCTAGCCTTAAGATCCGTAATCCACATCTCTCATAAACATTTCAAATCTAAATAGTAGTAATTGAATTTGATATATATGGAGTTATCAAAGAATTAGTTTTGAAATGGTGGAATATTTGAAGCTTTGATATATATGGAAATTGATATGGTTTATTTGGGGGTTCAAACCAGTATTTGAAATTGATTTGTGAAATTGAAGAAGCTATTTTATTATATAAAGTAATTTAATATTTATGTGATTTAAGTGGTGTAGTAACGTTTCAAAGTTATGAAATTCAAAGTATTATGTTATATTTCAAGCATTTGGTTTCGAAATATTACAACTTTGAAAGTGTTATGGTTTTGAAAAAGATATATTTGAAATAAAAATGATATCATATTGATTTGGTTTTTAAAGGGGAAATGATATCGTATTTATATGGTTTTGAAATGGATAGTATATTCTGGTTTTGAAGTATAATTATTTTGAAATGACCGCGGTGTTATAATAACATTTGGTTGTTAAAGAGACTGGGATCAGAAGTTGTCATACTCTCTGCCAACTCCGAAAACCACTTTAAAACCGTGTACGCGATGGAGATTCCAGAATCAAGTAGGATGGTGGCGGGGTTTCCTTTGAGGTATATACGTGGACCCGACTCCCGTGAGTTGGCATAAGGTGGCTAAAACAGGAGCGATCGACGGGCTAAGAAGGTAGCCCATTTATCGAACACACTCCTTCGATACCATTCTATTACTTTGTGATCGATTGGAGTCCTTTTTGATTTTGGGGGCGTGGCTCGAGGTGGGAGTTATTAGCTGCTATGCGTTACCACTGGTTCGGAAGCGTAATTGGTATATCTACCCTGGCATTGCCTAGTTGTGCCGTGTCACCTACCCTAGCGCACCTTGTACGATTTTGGTTTTCTTCCGTAGTCCGTGGAGTATTTAGGGTGGTCTCTCGATCTGGAGATGCGCTGATACTGGATGGACTACTCGGACTATTATTGTGTTAAGGGGGAGATTGGGTAACTCCTTAACGCTATTTAAAAGTAAGTTTATTTTACTGTATACATTATTATAATAGCGAAATATTAGTACATAGTAAATAGTTTAACGGATCCTTAGGAGATGTGAATCCCGAGCATCCCTTAAGTTACTGCACTTACGTTTGGCACTGGATAGGAGATGTCAAATCCCGTAAACATCTCTGACGCCGTTACATTCATATTTATTTCTGTACATATCTTCTAGTTCCAACTCGAGTGTTTTGTCTTTTCAATTTGCTCGGGTCTGTCTGAGCATTTCAGGATTCGAAGACTTTATTTCTGAAGGACGAAGACGAAGATTGTATTACTATTATTTATTAATTATTCCACTACATTCATACTGTTCCGCTGCATTATTTATTATTCTCTGGTATGTGTAACTATGATATGTGTTTTATAAGTGAAATCACATGTTTTGTAAAACAGCTTCACAAACTGTTTATTTGATTATTATATTTTGTCGTTCCTCTGCAAGATTCTTTTTGTTTTTTCTTTCCCTGCCTTTTCTTATTCACCCCAATAACAATTCGCTCTTTGTATGGTTTGAGTCTGACATGTGTGGTTTATCGTCGGTTTAAAGCGTACAAAAAGGTGGGATGTTACATCTGGTATCGGAGCTTTGGTTCAGCGATAAACCTTAGCTTTGTTGGGTCCGACTCTTTATTAATATGGTAGTAATACCCTATGATGAGTCGCTGAGTGTATATATATGAGAGAGCATATTTGTTAGTGTTATAAAAAGGTTTTAATATTGTGTTAATTTGTTTCGTTTTGTATTTATAAATTCTGATTGGTGCATATGACGCTATGACATCAATAGGGATTTCTAAATACTTAATAGGACAGACAGACACAATATTTGTTTTGAAATATAGGTAAATGGAATAATTTTGCCTATTATATTTTCTATATATAAAGTAATAAATTTTATAAAGATTATATTGGTTGTAATATATTGGTTGGAAATAAGATTTAAAATAAAAGTAACTGAAATTGGAAATTTTAGAACTTAAGTTTCGGGATTTTGAAAATTTCTTTCAATGGATTTGGAATATAATAATATTGTTTGAAGTATTTTCTGATATAAATATTTTACTATAATTTGAAAGAATTGTTTTAAAGAAATTTCGGAGAGAAATAAGTCCTATACTTCCCTCTCTGTCGTTGCAAAATAATTTTGGTGATGAGTGCAAGCATCATCAACATTCATTTTTGAGTTTCAAAGTGGGAAGGCCACTATAGTAGTTTTACTACAAATTTATTTTGATAGACAAATTTAAATTTCAAATTGTTTTAAATATAATTGATATAAAAATTGTAAGTATATACGTTTATCTATTAATTTTAAAATGACTTGAAATTTTACCCGATATTTTGTTCTTAAGTTTCCGTTAATTAATAGTTTCAATTATTGCAGTGAAATAGGATGTAACTAATTAATAATTGGAACGTCTAATTAAAATAAGAGATTAAATGCTAGGTTATAAATGAAATTTCAAAAAAGTTGAAATTGTAACCTATAAAATAAAGGATAGGATTATTGAACATTAATTTAGTTAAAAGAAATGAGAAAAACTTATATAACATTCAAATACATTCTTAAAGGCATATAAATAACTTACCAAAAGATGTAAAAAGTTGAAATGTTAATAAGAAAATGTAATGGATATTATACAAGTAAAACTTGAAGTAATGAAAGTATTCAATGAAATCCTTTAATAAGTAAGAATTTGATGTGTAGATGAAAGGCTACTAATTAAATATAATAGAAAGGTAACTGTTACAAATAAATGAAATGAACACTGAATGAATGAATGGAAATATGAAAATTTGCAAGAAATGAATGTAAAAAATCAAAAGGATAAATCATTATATGAATGAAAAGGAAATCAAACAACAAATGTTATGAAATGAAATTAATAAGGATGAACTTGATCTATTGTTTGAAATTATTGTTTGTTTGGGCAAGTATACTTTAAAATTGTTTGGATGTAGGAATAATCTATTTAGTTTCATCTAAGACTGTTGAGTAAATGGTGAACTTAGTAGTTTATTCTTCATTCTGTACAATTTAAAGTTTTGAACCCGAACAACTATTTGTTTTGTTGATATGAATGCATAATTGATTTTTGTTGATCTCATTTGATGGTTGCATGTTGTGATTGCAAGTGATTATTATTGATTTGTTTGTTAGTGGTTGAAACAACTTTAAACATTTCATTTTATATAATTATTGACTCTTTTTGGATTATATAAGTGAAATGCAGGTTATGGAAGCAATTGTACTGCTTTTAGTTTCATAATTAAACGTTGTTTGCCCGACAAATAGGAACGTTCTCGGATTATGGTTTTATAGCGTTATTATATTGTTTTTCGTTGTTAGGATATATTATTTTGAGATATTGTGATATATTTTATATCTAATATTATAATTTCTTTCGAGCCTCCCCGTACAAAGGAGACTCTGCCAAAATTTTCCGTAAATTTTGGACTTAGAAAAAATTTTGAAAAATATTTTTTGCAAAATTTATTAATTTGAGTATAGAAAGATTTAATAGTTATAAATAGATATATTTTATTCAAATTATTAAATTTTGTAAATTTATCTGTTTATAAATTTAATACTTTGAATAAGATGTATTGACTACTCAATTCCTTCTTTTCCCTTCTTTTTCCTTTTCGGGGATGAAAAGTTTTGAGTGGGGCAGAGTGTAACGACCCGTAATTTTCGATAATTAAATTTTGTTAATTTAATAAGTTTTGGAAATTTAATTCGGAAAGAAAATAAAAATTTATAATTTAATAATGAAATCACTAAAATAAGGGTAATAATGTTAAGGCAAGTTAATAAATAACTAATTTAGTGCAAATCCAATTAATTGAAACAATTGCAAGGTCATAATTGATTGTAAATAGTAAATTGGGAAATAAAATTCAAAGTTATATTAATTGACGAAATAATACGTAATAAGCTGTAAGTTGGAAAAATCAATATTAGATAATTAAAATGTTAATTTAATTAGAAATTGTGAATAAATATTTGGAAATAATGTTAATGTATTCATAATAGGACAATTTGTGGAATTGAAAGAATGGAAATAAATATTTGTCAACCCATTAAGATTTGAACTATAATAATTGGATTAATTGCAATTAGATGAAATTAAATATCTAAATATTATGTTAATTGAAATTAAGATGGAATTGAAAATATTAATGTGATAAATCATGAACCAATGTAAATTTCATCCATTTGATAATAATGGATTGAATAATATGATGAAAGGTCAATTAAATGGAATTATTGGACATTTGATTTATAATTTCTGGATTTATTGAGATTGGAAGTAAAGATGGAAATTTTTGAAATAATCAACATTGAATTAACCTAAAATTTTGGTTTTGAATTGTTATAAATGTCTAAGTTACCAAAAGTGATAACATTTGTTAATCTTAGAATCTGAATTGAAAAAGTGAATTAATTAATTTAATTTTAATTCAATTAATTAACTGGAAAATAGCCATTTTGGCCACTGACCCAGATTTCGAAAAAATTTGTTTCATTGGATCTGTAACAGTGAATTATTGTGGGATTTCAAGTTTCGTAACGATCAGAATTGTCATTTGATCGTACGAGCTCGAAACGCCTAAAAATCAATTCAGTTGAAATCATTTTGAAATAACTTGATTTTAGCATAACTTCTTCAGATGATGGAATTTGGACTTGTAACCTATTCCATTATGTTTAAAATATTTGAAAACATCTATTTCGATATATGGGTTGATCCATTTTCGTTCCGGAGTCAGAATGGGCTTTTCAGACAATTTATCGTTCAACTTTCGATCCAAATCAATCCGGTCCATTCTAATTTCAGCTTTGCTTATTTATACCTCATTATAACCCTAGTCACTCCTCATTCTCATTTTTCTGTACGTACCTTCTTTCTCAACTCCTCATCCCAATGGCAGACAAAACCTAATTCCCAAATTCCAAAAATTAATTTCAATTTCAAAAGAAAAATAAAATTTTGCGGATCTGCAACAACTTTGGGTCGCACTTCGGGTTTCAGAGGCAAAAACCCTATAGCAACTACGGGCCAGGAAGAAAATGACTTAGGTCATTCCGGGTCGTTTTGGCAAAAACTCAGAGCAAGCACCGGGGATTTGAGGTGGCAGACCAAAGTTGAACCTGAAGTCGACCTAGGACCAGAATTTTCCAATCTTCTAATTTTCATAACTTTTTCATACAAGCTCGGATTCACGCGCGGTTTGTTTTGTTGGGATCGTATTGGAATTCCAGACATTTTAACACTTGTTTAGATGAATTTTGAGACCATGCAAATTTTGGATTTAAATTGGATTTAAATACAAAAGGTGAGTGTTTTAACTCACTCACAACTTCTAAAATTTCTTATGTTTGTTAAATTAAATTAGGATGTGATTAGAAATTTATTTATGATTGTTTGGCATATTTTTAATCATCATCTGAGTTAAACTGAATTTATTTGAATTAAATTGTTATTTAATTTATTATTGTATATAAGCTGTCAGTTAAATTGTTATTTAATTTATTATTGAACATAAACTGCTAGTAAATACCTGTTATTTATTATCTGTTCTATATTGATGTTATTGCTTGAATTGGATGATGATGACGATAAATGTTTGATGATTGATATTGGATGAATGGATGTTGTATTTTATATTGTTATAAACTATAAGTTGTTATGGATTTTATTTCATTCGAGATTGCGGTTTGAAATGATATATGACTGTATTTGTATTTTAAATTGTGGATTGAAATGATAAATATCTGTATCACTTGACCATAGGACGTAAAATTATATACAAACACCGTGGTCTATATATAAAAATATTTTGAAATGAATTTCTATGGTTTTGTAAAGAAATGTATGGTTTTATATCAATATTGATTTAGATACTATATAAATGTTGTTTTATTATTGATTTTTAGCTACGTATAAATTTGTGTTGAAATATAAAATAAGTTGAATAATAAAGTTTGATTGTTTTATATAACATGGTTAAGTATCTGTTTAAATTATATTATATATAGAGTTTATAATCACTTAAAAATTTTTAGGTTGGAAGATAAATATGAAATTGATTTGAATTAAATTATTTAAGAATTATACTCGAATAAATTGATTTGAAATTTAAATAAAATTGAGATTTCAAAGGGTATGATTTTTATAAATTGATTTTGATTAGAATGATTTAAATGAATATTAAGTTGATTTAAATGAAAATATCAAGTCAAATAAATTGTAGGAATATCCAGTTACTTGAAGTTGAAAGGTTTTACTTAAGTGATATTGGATTTATTGTGTGAACATTTCAAATCTAAATAGTAGTAATTGAATTTGATATATATGGAATTATCAAAGAATTAGTTTTGAAATGGTGGAATATTTAAAGCTTTGAAATATATGGAAATTGATATGGTTTATTTGGGGGGTTCAAACCAGTATTTGGAATCGATTTGTGAAATTGAAGAAGCTATTTTATTATATAAAGTAATTTAATATTTAAGCCATTTAAGCGGTGTAGTAATGTTTCAAAGTTATGAAATTCAAAGTATTATGTTTTGAAAGGTTATATTTCAAGCGTTTGGTCTCGAAATATTATAACTTTGAAAGTGTTATGGTCTTGAAAAGGATATATTTGAAATAAAAATGATATCATATTGATTTGGTTTTTAAAGGGGAAATGATATCGTATTTATATGGTTTTGAAATGGATAGTATATTCTGGTTTTGAAGTATAATTATTTTGAAATGACCGCGGTGTTATAATAACGTTTGCTTGTTAAAGAGACTGGGATCGGAAGTTGTCATACTCTCTGCCAACTCCAAAAACCTTTTTAACAACCGTGTACGCCGTGGAGATTCAGAATGAAGTAGGATGGTGGCGGCGTTTCCTTTGAGGTATATACATGGACCCAAATCTCGTGAGTTGGCATAAGGTGGCTAAAACAGGAGCGATCGACGGGATAAGAAGGTAGCACCTTTTATCGGACACACTCCTTCGATACCATTCTATTACTTTGTGATTGGTTGGGGACCTTTTTGATTTTGTTGGTGTGGCTCGAGGTGGGCGGTAGTAGCTACTACACGTTACCACCGGTCCGGAAGCGTAATTGATATATCTACCTTGGCATTGCCTAGTTGTGCCATGTCACCTACCCTAGCACGCCTTATACGAGTTTGGTTTTCTCCCGTATCCCATGGAGTATTTAGGGTATTCAACCGATCTGGAGATGCGCTGATACTGGATGGACTACTGGGACTATTATTGTGTTAAGGGGGAGATTGGGTAACTCCTTAACGCTATTTAAAAGTAAGTTTATTTTACTATAGACATTATTATAATAGCGAAATATTACTATATAGTAAATAGTTTAACTGATCCTTAGGAGAGTGAATCTCAAGCATCTCTTAAATTACTGCACTCACGTTTGACACTGGATAGGAGATGTCAAATCCCGTAAACATCTCTGATGCCGTTACACTCATATTTATTTCTGTTGATTTAAATCACATAAGATCTTTTAGTGCTGACTTGAGCGTTTTGTCTTTTCAATTCGCTCGGGCTAGTCTGAGCATTTCAGGATTCGAAGACTTTATCTGGAGGATGAAGACGAAGACGGTATTATTATTATTTATTATATTATTCCACTACATTCATACTGTTCCGCTGCATTATTTATTATTCTCTGGTATGTGTAACTCTGATATGTGTTGTATAAGTAAAATCAAATGTTTTGTAAAACAGGTTCATGAACTGTTTATTTGATTATTATATTTTGTCATTCCGCTGCAAGATTTTGTTTGTTTTTTCCTTTCTCTGCTTTTTATTATTCATCCTAATAAAAATCTGCTCTTTTGTACGGTTTGAGTCTGACATGTGTGGTTTATCGTCGATTTAAAGCATACAAAAAGCTGGGATGTTACAAGTTGCTGCAGATCCGCAATTTTTTTTGAAATTGAAATTAATTTTTGAAATTTGGGAATTAGGTTTTGTCTGCCATTGGGATGAGGAGTTGAGAAAGAAGGTATGCATAGACAAATGAGAATGAGGAGTGACTAGGGTTTATAACGAGGTATAAATTAGCAAAGCTGAAATTAGAATGGACCGGATTGATTTGGATCGAAAGTTGAACGATAAATGGCCTGAAAAGCCCGTTCTGACTCCAGAACGAAAATGGGTCAACCCATATATCGAAATAGATGTTTTCAAATATTTTAAACACGATGGAATAGGTTTCATGTCAAAATTCCATCGTATGAAGAAGTTATGCTAAAATCAAGTTATTTCAAATTGATTTCAATCGAATTGATTTTTAGGCGTTTCGATCTCGTACGATCAAATGACGAGTCTGATCGTTACGAAACTTGAAATCCTACAATAATTCACTCTTACGGATCCGATGAAACTAGTTTCGTCGAAATCTGAGTTAGTGGCCAAAACGGCTATTTCCAGTTAATTAATTAAATTAATCAATTCACTTTTTCAATTCTAATTCTAAAATTAACAAATTTTATCAATTTTGGTAACTTAAACATTTATAACAATTTAAAACCAAAATTTCAGGTTAATTCAATGTTGATTATTTCAAAAATTTCCGTCTTTACTTCCAATCTCAATAAATCCAAAAATTATAAATCAAATGTCCACTAATTCCATTTAATTGGCCTTTCATCCTATTATTCAATCCATTATTATCAAATGGATGAAATTTACATTGGTTCATGATTTATTACATTTATATTTTCAATTCCATCTTAATTTAAATTAACATAATATTTAGATATTTAATTTCATTTAATTGCAGTTAATCTAATTATTATTGTTCAAATCCTAATAGATTGGCAAATATTTATTTCCATTCTTTCAATTCCACAAATGGTCCTATTATGAATACATTAACATTATTTACAAATATTTATTCACAATTACTAATTAAATTAACATTTTAATTATCTAATATTGATTTTTCCAACTTACAGCTTATTACGTATTATTTCGTCAATTAATATAACTTTAAATTTCATTTCCCAATTTACTATTTACTATTTACTATCAATTATGACCTTGCAATTGTTTCAATTAATTGGGTTTGCACTAAATTAGTTATTTATTAACTTGCCTTAACATTATTACCTTTATCTCAGTGATTTCATTATTAAATTATACATTTTTATTTTCTTTCAAATTAAATTACCAAAACTTGTTAAATTAATAAAATTTAATTATCGAAAATTACGGGTCATTACAGTCATATTTATTTCTATTGACTTAACTCACATAAGATCTTTAGTTTTGACTCGAGTATTTTGTCTTTTCAATTCGCTCGGGTCAGTCTGAGCATTTCACGATTCGAAGACTTTATTTCTGGAGGACGAAGACAAATATTGTATTACTATTATTTATTATATTATTCCACTACATTCATAGTGTTCTGCTGCATTATTTATTATTCTCTGGTATGTGTAACTCTGATATGTGTTGTATAAGTAAAATCTAATGTTTTGTGAAACAGCTTCACAAACTGTTTATTTGATTATTATATTATGTCGTTCCGCTGCAAGATTCTGTTTTTTTTTTCTCTGCTTTTTCTTATTCACCCCGATAATAATCATTTCTTTTGTATGATTTGAGTCTAGCGTATGTGGTTTATCATCGATTTAAAAGTGTACAAAAAGGCGGATGTTACATGAATATACAACAGAAGTCTCGAATACAATAGTCAACTACAAGATCAGAATACATCACTAGAATAAACTAAATATCTAAAAGCTGGATAGATAGCTGGATCTCCAAGCGAAGCTCCAACTCCAAATGTGAGTCTCAAAAGCTGAACTACTCAGTCTGACCCGAGCGTAAAGCAAAACACAAAACACTCGAGTCAGGATTTACATTCTTATATCAATAAATCCAACTCAAATGAAATATTAACTGAAATACAAGTAACTCAAAGGATGTTTGGGATAACCATCCTCTAAAGATCCTTTAAACTATCTACTATGCAGTAATATACACTACTATAATAATGTCTAAAGTAAAGTAAACTTACTTAAAAATTGCTTTAAGGCTTTACATTTTCCACCTTAACACATATATAGTGCCAATAGTCTATACAGTACCGTCGTACCTCCAGATCGGGAGGCTACCACAAATACTCCATAGGTACGACACAAATCAGAACTCGTACAAGGCGTGCTAGGGTAGGTGACATGGCACAACTAGGCAATGCCAGAGTAGATATACCAATTGCACTTCCGGAACGATGGTAACGCGTAGCAGCCACTACCCCCCACCTTGAACCACACTCCTAAAAATCAAAGGTGCGCACCAATCAATTACAAAGTAATAGAATGACATACGACGAAGTGTGTCCGATCAGAGGAGCTACCTCATTAGCCCGTCGATTGCTCTTGTTTTAGCCACCTTATGCCAACTTACGGGAGTCGGGTCCATGTATATACCTTAACAGAACGTCGCCACCATCGTACTTCATTCTAGAATCTCCACCGCGTACACAGTTGTTAAAGTAGTTTCGGGAGTTGGCAGAGAGTATGACAACTTCCGATCCCAGTCTCTTTAACAACCAAATGTTATTATAACACCGTGGTCATTTCAAAATAGTTTATACTTCAAAACCAAAATATCGTTGCCATTTAAAAACCATATAAATACGATATCTTTTCCATTTCAAAACCAAATACGATATCATTTCCATTCCAAATATATCCTTTCTAGCATTTTCAAAAAGTTATAACATTTTCGAAACTAAAAACTTGAAATTATAATACTTTCAAAACATAATATTTTGAAATTTATAACTTTGAAAACATAACTTCCACCACTTAAACAGTTTAGATATTAAAATAGTATACATATAATAAAATAGTTTACAAAGTAAAAAAGTTTCCTTAAAATTCCATAAATCAATTTCAAATAACTCAAATTCCAAAATTCAAATTTAATCAAATCTCAGATCATCCATTTCAATTCAATTCGGTTTATAAATAAACTATTTCAAACTATATCGATTTCAAAACAGATTTGAAACCTCAAATGAACCATTTCAATATCAGTATATTTCAAAGCTTTAAATATTCCATAGTTTCAAAACTAAATTTGATAACTTCATATATATATATATATATATATATATATATATATATATCAAATTCAATTTACTATTATTTAATTTTGAAATATTTACTTAATAAATCCAATATCTTTTAAATAAAACTTTTAAACTTCAAATAACTGAATATTCCTTCAATTTATTTAAACTTGATATATTCATTTAAATCATCATAAACCAAAATCAAGTTATAAAAATCATATCCGTTAAAATCTCAAATTTAATAAATTTCAAATCAAACTTATTTGAGTTTAATTATTAAATAAATTCAATTTCAAATCAATTTCAAATTTATCTTCCAACCTTAATTTATTTAAATCTTTATAAACTCTTTATAAAAATATAATTTTAAATAAATATTTTTCCATAATATATAATAAACAAAATCAAACTTTATTATTAAACTTATTCTAGATTAAAACAAATTTATACATAGTTTAAAATCAAGAATTTACCTATATATAAAATAACATTTATATAATATCTAACACCAATTTTAAATAAAACCATATGTTCCTTTCAAAACCACAGAAATCATTTTTCAAAATATTTATATATAGACCAACGGTGTCTGTATATAATTTTCTATCCTATGGTCAAGTGATACAGATATTTATCATTTCAATCCGCAATTTAAATATATAAGGGTATATATCATTTCAACCCGCAATCCCAAATTCAATTCAAATGAAAATCGCTTGGGTTTATCATTTCAACCCATAACGATTTTCTCCTATTCTACAGATCGTTCGGGTATGTATCATTTCAACCCATAGGGAATTCTACACTAACAGGGAACTTGTAGAGTGATAACATATGTGATAATAATGTAACAGGCATATATCATCAATATAAATAATCAATAATGGTGTCAGATGTCACAGGTGAACAGATACAGATAATAGCATATGTGTAACAACCCTGTATTTTGTAATTATTTTATTGCATATTTTAATTATTATTAATGTAAGATTTTGATTTAAAAACTTATTTTAATTATTTGAAATGATTAAATTTATTATTTAAATATAATCTTGATTTTTATATGAGTTATAATTCCAAACTTGTGTAAGTTGAATATTTGCCTGAAATGCTGATTTTGGTCAAAATAGTCAAACTGTGACTTTCAACTTAAAATTTTAGAAGTTTAAAATTTTAATTTTTTTTCTTTTATTATGAAAGTACATAAAATTCTAAGAACACCACTTTTCGTTTCGTTGAGTTTGGATGTAAATTGTGAAAGTTATACCCTTTACAATATTGTACGTATATAGGGTTATTTAACAATGACTATTTTAAATTGTATAAGTTACTTCTTCTTGGTTATATTTTATTTTAATATGTGATAATATGTTATATTATGTATATTTTGACTTTTAAGTATTTTAAAATGATAATATAATTTTTCTAAAGTATATTTCAATTTATTTCAATTTATAAAGCCTAGTTGGTATTTACTGCATTTTTCTTTATTTAACTTTCTATTTAATAAAAAATTAAATTATTATTTTACCTTGAAAATGTTTTAAAACCATTTTTAATTCAAATTTTGTGTTTTAATATATTTTTTATGAAGTAATAAATTTTCCAAAGTCATTGGAGATCTTCTTGTAATTTTTATGTCAGGGTTGCTATTTTTAAGCAATTTCTTATTTCCTTTTTTCTATTTTACTTAAAATAAATTATTTATTTTATTTTATTCTTACTTAGTTTCGGTTTTAAATAAACATTTCTGAGTTTATTTTGTTTTTATAAAATTAAAAAGAAAAGGAAATGCAAAAGGTTTAGAAAGTTAAGAGATCTTAAAAGCCTGAAACGTAAAGGCGTTTTATCCGTTTCTTTTTGCAATTAATACATCAATTTATCTTAGCCATTCCTTTCCTCATCCTTTGCAGCCGATTCCCTCATATTATTCATGAATTTTCAAGTTTCAAAACTCTAAAAATCATGGCCTCCATCTTGAGAAAAAAATCTGGTAATGGCTACATCATTTTTTCTACCTTTTTCTTCTCATTTTCTATGTATTTTGCCTAGTTTTCTATGCTTTCTGGATTGGCCTCTACCACCCACCATCACCACCATACTCTCCACCATCCCCTACCACTCTTCCTTGGCATCATCTCCATCCATCATTTCAGATCCATCCATGGCCACACCTCCCTTGGTGACAAAACTCCACAAAATTGCAAATAATGTCCAAAACAATGCACTAGCCACCACTATTACTTCACCACCTTCATACTTCACCATTGTGACGCCCCACCTCTATACCCGCGATAGCCAAGAACACTACGGTGTAGTGCTGTCGACTAGCACGGAGAATAAGGCTTTTAAGGAGCGACCATCCGTGTAATTGCTTTGTGCGAGCACCGATATGTCAGATAGTAAAAACATGAATTTTATTTCAGGAGGAAACCCGACATGCCGATGCAAACTCAAAGCTACTACACAGTGGCTATAATAGTCTAGGACAAAAATATAAAATAATAACACAGATAATATAAATGCGGAACACAGATGAAACAGAAAGTCTCATATATATATATATATATAATAATTGATGTCAGTTACAATACATTTGATACGGTACATATGATACAACTACAACAGTCGACTCAGGAAGTTATATATACAAGTACATTAACGACTAATATACATGAATACATATCAACCTATACTATGGCACGACAACTCCAAAAGATATGAAAAGTCTTCATAGCTCAATCAGCATCCCAAAGCCGAATGTCTACAACCTGAAAATACTCGGTCTGACCCGAGTATTAAATTCAAAAGAAAATAATACTCGGGTCAGTCTAATTCAAACTCAGTTATTAGTGCACAGAAGCAATAATAATTAAATAATGAATAGACGACAGTCACAGTAAATCTAGGCAACGTCAATTAAAACGTCAACTCGAGTAGGGCTGCAGTATACGCACGCGTGTACTGCCTCGCCTCTACAACATATGAAATACGAAATAGATTCGTAAATCAAAAGCAAAAGAAATAATAAGAAAAACCAATACCGTGTGGCTGCAGTTCACGCTTGCGTGCACTGCCTTGCCACTACAGTGATGATGTACCCAATGAATACCGTGTGGCTGCAGTTCACGCCTGCGTGCACTGCCTTGCCACTACGGTGATATGTACACAATGAAAGCTAGAAGGTTGCAGGCACAAAAATTATAAGCGCGGATGATACAAGCCGCGAAATAGTGAATGGTGATCCACAAAGTATAGAGGAACCAGCACACATGAACTCAACGAACAAGACCAGGGCAGTATACTTTCAAATGCATCGAGGAAAAGATTCCAACATTTGTTTTCATCAAACAACCAGTGAGAAAGAAAATGGTTCAGGCAAAAAGTGGTACACATAGACCATATATAACACATATATATATGTAGTGAAAACCAGAGATTTAGGCATGTGCATCAGACCTGAAAACAAGTGAAACAAGTCCAACTATCACATGAAACAAGACCGCAAGTGCAAAGCACAAATGTAATCAGAACACTTGAAACTTAGTCACAACCAAACATGAGTGAAGACTGCAATATGTTCATAAACCCAGTAAAACAGTGCAAGTATCATAAACAAAGTCAAAGTCAACTAGGCCTAACAACATGTAACAGCGGTTACAAATGACTCTGGCCATTGCACAGAAGCATCTACAACTACAGATGCAATTATAATGCAACAGGGGACAAGATCAAGAAAGCAAGCATTGATGGTATGTAAATATAAGCTGAATGACTTAAGTGAAATTGAGAATATCACATTTTAACGTACAGTGAAAAGTTCAATATCATTGCACATAATAGATACATATGTACTCAAGTGGACTGCAAACCTAAAGAGGTCGAAAATGTTGCAACTTGATGAAATCAAGCCCTGACAAAATCAAATGAATGCAAACTGCCTTACAAATACTCAACACTTCATAAAACACGTAAGCAAACTATCTCAAATGGTCATGATAGCTGCCATAAATGATCAAACGTGGTGTGAACTCAAAACTGCATGTAATCAATATGAAATGGTCCCAAAGACACAAGTGAACAACATGAAGTCTGTGTGCCTCAAAGGTCAGAGGCCATGAAAAATGCAGACAGCACCTAATTAAGTTCACACGAACTCAATGCATCAGTGAAACATGTTCAAGAATGGTGGCAACAAGTTCGAACTAAGTCCAAGCAATGTTCGACAAGGTCGAGTACTGATATCAATGATGCAACATTATTAATATGTATCAATATGCTCACGGGGAGTCAATAACAACTGGAGTGAATACAAGTAAATGCAAATACAATAGGGGCAGGGGGACTGCAACCAAAATCACAGTGAAACAACAACAAAAACAATGCTTCAGTGATCAGAGAACTATGAAACTGTGTGACTAACAGTCACATATATATACATACACTAAAGCATATATATATATATGGAGCAATGCCACAGTATGCTACATAGAAAAAAATAATAATTGAAGCAGCAGGTTCAAAACGAGACAGTGCCCAAATTCATTTAATCCCAAAGCAACAAAGTAACCAACGTCGAAGTCAGGTGAATATATGAACCAACGAACACGACAAGGCACAGAAAATTCCAACAAATTTAAGCTACCGGAATTAATGAGCAAAAGGAAGCCAGAAGTTCACACAACAAAACAAGTCGACAAACCACGACCGAAGTCAGGTACCAAAATTCAAGGCCGAAACACAAAAAATCACCTATTTGAGAATTCGAATTAGATGTGAGTATAAATTACTCACCTTGTTCGAAGAATTGAAGGAGCAGCCGATTGTCGAAGCAAGCAACGGTGAACTCGATCGAAGGAGCAGCAGCCGAAAACCCAATTTGGATCGCAAAGAGCTGAAGCCCTGGTTTTTGAGGGGTGGACGAAAACGAAAAGGAGCGGCCGCCATTGTTTTCTCTTCGTTCGTTTGTTTCGATTTTTAGGGTTGCTGACCAAAAATGAAAAAAGGGGGAAGGACGGGTTGAATAGCTAAGGAGATATCACGGCCCAAATAAAACATGGGTTACTATAATATTTTTAAAGCCCTTTAATTTTACTAAAAATTGGTAAAAGAATTTTAATTAAATATTTTAAAACTTCAATTGGTAAGTAGCGACAATATTTATCGTTTAATATCGATAATAAATCAACGTGAAATACCGGGTTGTTACAGACTCCCCTCCTTAAAGAAATTGCGTCCTCGCAATCATAAGGAATAATGGACAAAAGGTAACAACCATAAAAGCCTATCATCATAAGAATGACGAAATTTGAAAATAAGAAGTTCACCATGTAGAGCATGAAAGAAAAAGCCTGAACGTGTTTGCTCAAAGTCTAATTTGGTGAAACTTCAATTTCTTCAATAATACCGGACTCAAGAATAAAATCGAAATTCCTAAGGCATTTTCGTAGAAGGAAGACGCGTGAAAGCGTCATAATTAACAGAAAATAGAGCCGGTATAAGAGGCGACAAGCCATGGAACCAATACGTACAGTGATAGGAAATGGCCCAATATAACGAGGCACTAACTTTCCCGACCGACTGAAACGTG
Organism: Allium cepa; assembly: GCA_030765085.1. Lineage (NCBI taxonomy): Eukaryota > Viridiplantae > Streptophyta > Magnoliopsida > Asparagales > Amaryllidaceae > Allium > Allium cepa. Next base: position 838,002,191 of record CM060941.1, read on the forward strand.
AAACACCTTTCATAGGTGAATCACGAATAATTTGGAACAACAGCGTAGTACAATAACTGTACGCCCAATGAACTGATAACCATAAAAGAACATCAGACGCTATTCCATAAAGGAGATGAGACGAAGCTCGATATAACGAAATATATCAAAACGTCCGATGAACTTGGAAAAAGGATGATTCCATTCGGATATCATCAAAGAAACAACCACTTGTTGTCTACGACTGAGTGCAATTGGCAACACGATTTCCCTTCCTGGGAGAATACAAAGAACATCAAGATCACAAGATGCGAGGAACTTGAGTCAACGTGGTTGACGTAAATTAAGTTCTTTATAAGAAAATAAATATTCCCAAGATTCATGATCAGGGTAGAGAACAAGTTTCTCACCCAAAAATAAGGATGCCAAAGTTTTAAAAGCGAAATCAATAGCCAAGAGCACTAGATCATGCGTGGCATATCTAGTCTCAATAGGCATAAATGATTTAGAAGCACAAGAAATAGCATGTTTTCTCTAGCAAGAGAACGACATCCAAACCAATACGATTAGCATTGGTACACAAGATAAGGTCTTGATTCCACTCGGGAATCGCAAGAATAGAAGTATCGGAAAAGAGTTGTTTTAAATAATATTCTTTCCCGAAAAGCTAAAACTTTCGAAATTTACAATTTACTTTATGTATTTATCTTTTTATAAAAATTTACATTTTAAAATTCAATTTACTGTGTCTGATTGTCTCATCAAAGCGTCTAGGAGATTCCTATCGATAACGTTGATCAAGCGCATCGACCAGAATTCTTAAAGCACTTAATGGGCAATACAATCACAAAATCATCTTTTAATTTCATAAAAGAAATTCACAATTTCCAATCTCAAACGGACAAGTCCGGAATTAAACGAATCAGTAAAAGAAAGGGGTCATAGTCCTCGATTTTGCTGAAACGTTTAAATCGCTTCCTCATTCTTTTGAAAGCGTAAACTATAAAAATTTTGAAAACAATTTTTTATTTTGAAACAATTTTTAAAACACGTGATTAAAACAGCGACATCAGTAGCAATTGGCATCAAAATATAATACCAACGAATTTTCATTCATCAAAAACGTCACAAGAATCTTCTCAAAGATAGAAAGGGGTATCATACCCTAAACTTGTATTCATAACAAGTCAATGACACAAGAATTCACCAATGCACAAAAATTGATAAAACTTATCAATAGAAATCACGAAAATTGGTGAAGCACAAATTCCAGAAGTCTAGACAAGAAATCCAGAAATCACAAGATGAGAGTACGAAAACTCAAACGGGAGTATGAAAACTCGAACGGGAGTATGGAAACTCAAATGGGAGTATGGAAACTCAAATGGGAGTATGAAAACTCGAACGGGAGTATGAAAACTCGAACGGGAGTATGAAAACTCACCTACACGCGAGCATGAAATCTCATCAGCACATGTAACGCAAAGCGAGAACGGGAGCATGAAAACTCACCTACACGCGAGCATGAAAACTCATCAGCACATGTAACGCAAAGCGAGAACGGGAGCATGAAAACTCACCTACACGCGAGCATGAAAACTCATCAGCACATGCAATGCAAAGCGAGAACGGGAGCACGGAATCTCACCTACACGTGAGCATGAAAATCATCAACACGGGCAACGCAAAGCGAGAACGGGAGCACGGAATCTCACCTACCCGCGAGCATGAAAACTCATCAACACGTGTAACGCAAAACGAGACGCTATCTCATGGTTGCAAGCCATTAATTTTGACACACGAATGGTCCGAAGACCGTGGGGCGCTACCCCACATGTGTGAGTCGGAATCACACAGATGGTGTCTAGACAATCCTCAAAGCCCAAGAGATATGCGTGAGACGAAATCACACCGATGAGGCCTAAGCTACCCACGCCGACAAAGAGATGTGTGTGAGTCAAAATCACACCGACGAGGCCTAAGCTATCCACGCCGACAAAGAGATATGTGTGAGTCAAAATCACACCGACGAGGCCTAAGCTATCCACGCCGACAAAGAGATGTGTGTGAGTCAAAATCACACCGACGAGGCCTAAGCTATCCACGCCGACAAAGAGATATGTGTGAGTCAAAATCACACCGACGAGGCCTAAGCTATCCACGCCGACAAAGAGATGTGTGTGAGTCAAAATCACACCGACGAGGCCTAAGCTATCCACGCCAACAAAGAGATGTGTGTGAGTCAAAATCACACCGACGAGGCCTAAGCTATCCACGCCGACAAAGAGATGTGTGTGAGTCAAAATCACACCGACGAGGCCTAAGCTATCCACGCCGACAAAGAGATGTGTGTGAGTCAAAATCACACCGACGAGGCCTAAGCTATCCACGCCAACAAAGAGATGTGTGTGAGTCAAAATCACACCGACGAGGCCTAAGCTATCCACGCCGACAAAGAGATGTGTGTGAGTCAAAATCACACCGACGAGGCCTAAGCTATCCACGCCGACAAAGAGATGTGTGTGAGTCAAAATCACACCGACGAGGCCTAAGCTATCCACGCCGAAAAAGAGATGTGTGTGAGTCAAAATCACACCGACGAGGCCTAAGCTATCCACGCCGACAAAGAGATGTGTGTGAGTCAAAATCACACCGACGAGGCCTAAGCTATCCACGCCGACAAAGAGATATGTGTGAGTCAAAATCACACCGACGAGGCCTAAGCTATCCACGCCGACAAAGAGATATGTGTGAGTCAAAATCACACCGACGAGGCCTAAGCTATCCACGCCGACAAAGAGATGTGTGTGAAACGAAATCACACAAATGGTGTCTAGGCTAACCGAAAAGGTATGTGTGAACGAAATCACACAAATGGTGTCTAGCCTAACCAAAAGCGACATCGCACAATTGCTAGTCTAAATCATAAGAATGATCGTCATGATCAACGAGAAGTGTCAATTACACTAAGTTGGTGAATATAAAAGTTTAGCTTCATGTCGCATAGCCACTAGCTTAACTTAAATATTTACGAACAAACTGTAAATCTTCACTAATGAAATTGTCACAAGAGGTTCAATCGAACAAGTCCAAAAATTAACCGACGAAGTAAACGCAAGCGTTTCATACCACTTGTTTTACTAAGTCGTTTAATTAAATTTCTCATACGAGTGAAATAAAGGTTTGTATATATTTGTAGATTGGAAAACGGTTTGAGAAAACGAGTTTTGTAATTAAAAATAGAACTAAAATTGTTTGGAAGAAAGAGTTTCGATATTTACTACTAGTATTAAAAACCTTTATATTTTTAAAGTGACAAATAACAAAAATGATTGTAGAAACAATCAATCACAAGAATTCACGTTCGAAGACGTGAATAGAATCGAATGAAATCGATTAAAATTTGGAAACCAAATCAATTCACAAGAATTCACATACAAAGATGTGAATAGAATCCGAAGGAATCAACATTGAATCCTTCAAAAAGTATGTTCACAAAAATCCCGAAGAAAATATCACCAAAGTTGCTAATAAATGATAGCAACAAATCGGGAAAATAATCAAGAATTGATTAAATTTAGAAATCAAATCAATTCACTAAAATTCACATTCGAAGACGTGAATAAAATCCAAAGAATTCGATTCCAAATCCGTCAAAGTTGGAATACCCAAAAATTCCAGAAATAGAAGTTATCAAGGTCGACAAAAGTGATAACAACTAATCAGAAAAGAAGAATCGATCAACAATTGAAAAAAAAACGAAGCAACACGAGCATTAATGCCTGAATGACTTTAACAAAAGTAAAAGTCAAGTCAATGTCGATATCGACAAGGCAAAGTCAAAGGCAATTTCTTTTATACCAAAGAAATTTTAAAACTATCAGAGAGAGGCACCTGAAAGCCAACGAATCATGGATAAACAGACAGAATCGACAAATTGAAACTCAATTTGTCTCAAAGATTGATGCCCAAAACCCAATTGTATGAATTCTGCTTTAAGTACACGAATCAGAGATGAGGATGCATAAATATACAGCAGTTCGAATAAACAATGCGGGTTCAAATTGAAGTGGGTACGAGTTGCAGCAATATACAACTTAGTAGAGCGTATTCACAATGATGCTTAGATAAAGATGTGAGATAAAACATCGACGAATAGTTGTAACACATGTTCCATCTAGTTATGTTTTATATTTGTTCTAAACCCCAAGCTCTGATACCAAGCTGTGACGCCCCACCTCTATACCCGCGATAGCCAAGAACACTACGGTGTAGTGCTGTCGACTAGCACGGAGAATAAGGCTTTTAAGGAGCGACCATCCGTGTAATTGCTTTGTGCGAGCACCGATATGTCAGATAGTAAAAACATGAATTTTATTTCAGGAGGAAACCCGACATGCCGATGCAAACTCAAAGCTACTACACAGTGGCTATAATAGTCTAGGACAAAAATATAAAATAATAACACAGATAATATAAATGCGGAACACAGATGAAACAGAAAGTCTCATATATATATATATATAATAATTGATGTCAGTTACAATACATTTGATACGGTACATATGATACAACTACAACAGTCGACTCAGGAAGTTATATATACAAGTACATTAACGACTAATATACATGAATACATATCAACCTATACTATGGCACGACAACTCCAAAAGATATGAAAAGTCTTCATAGCTCAATCAGCATCCCAAAGCCGAATGTCTACAACCTGAAAATACTCGGTCTGACCCGAGTATTAAATTCAAAAGAAAATAATACTCGGGTCAGTCTAATTCAAACTCAGTTATTAGTGCACAGAAGCAATAATAATTAAATAATGAATAGACGACAGTCACAGTAAATCTAGGCAACGTCAATTAAAACGTCAACTCGAGTAGGGCTGCAGTATACGCACGCGTGTACTGCCTCGCCTCTACAACATATGAAATACGAAATAGATTCGTAAATCAAAAGCAAAAGAAATAATAAGAAAAACCAATACCGTGTGGCTGCAGTTCACGCTTGCGTGCACTGCCTTGCCACTACAGTGATGATGTACCCAATGAATACCGTGTGGCTGCAGTTCACGCCTGCGTGCACTGCCTTGCCACTACGGTGATATGTACACAATGAAAGCTAGAAGGTTGCAGGCACAAAAATTATAAGCGCGGATGATACAAGCCGCGAAATAGTGAATGGTGATCCACAAAGTATAGAGGAACCAGCACACATGAACTCAACGAACAAGACCAGGGCAGTATACTTTCAAATGCATCGAGGAAAAGATTCCAACATTTGTTTTCATCAAACAACCAGTGAGAAAGAAAATGGTTCAGGCAAAAAGTGGTACACATAGACCATATATAACACATATATATATGTAGTGAAAACCAGAGATTTAGGCATGTGCATCAGACCTGAAAACAAGTGAAACAAGTCCAACTATCACATGAAACAAGACCGCAAGTGCAAAGCACAAATGTAATCAGAACACTTGAAACTTAGTCACAACCAAACATGAGTGAAGACTGCAATATGTTCATAAACCCAGTAAAACAGTGCAAGTATCATAAACAAAGTCAAAGTCAACTAGGCCTAACAACATGTAACAGCGGTTACAAATGACTCTGGCCATTGCACAGAAGCATCTACAACTACAGATGCAATTATAATGCAACAGGGGACAAGATCAAGAAAGCAAGCATTGATGGTATGTAAATATAAGCTGAATGACTTAAGTGAAATTGAGAATATCACATTTTAACGTACAGTGAAAAGTTCAATATCATTGCACATAATAGATACATATGTACTCAAGTGGACTGCAAACCTAAAGAGGTCGAAAATGTTGCAACTTGATGAAATCAAGCCCTGACAAAATCAAATGAATGCAAACTGCCTTACAAATACTCAACACTTCATAAAACACGTAAGCAAACTATCTCAAATGGTCATGATAGCTGCCATAAATGATCAAACGTGGTGTGAACTCAAAACTGCATGTAATCAATATGAAATGGTCCCAAAGACACAAGTGAACAACATGAAGTCTGTGTGCCTCAAAGGTCAGAGGCCATGAAAAATGCAGACAGCACCTAATTAAGTTCACACGAACTCAATGCATCAGTGAAACATGTTCAAGAATGGTGGCAACAAGTTCGAACTAAGTCCAAGCAATGTTCGACAAGGTCGAGTACTGATATCAATGATGCAACATTATTAATATGTATCAATATGCTCACGGGGAGTCAATAACAACTGGAGTGAATACAAGTAAATGCAAATACAATAGGGGCAGGGGGACTGCAACCAAAATCACAGTGAAACAACAACAAAAACAATGCTTCAGTGATCAGAGAACTATGAAACTGTGTGACTAACAGTCACATATATATACATACACTAAAGCATATATATATATATGGAGCAATGCCACAGTATGCTACATAGAAAAAAATAATAATTGAAGCAGCAGGTTCAAAACGAGACAGTGCCCAAATTCATTTAATCCCAAAGCAACAAAGTAACCAACGTCGAAGTCAGGTGAATATATGAACCAACGAACACGACAAGGCACAGAAAATTCCAACAAATTTAAGCTACCGGAATTAATGAGCAAAAGGAAGCCAGAAGTTCACACAACAAAACAAGTCGACAAACCACGACCGAAGTCAGGTACCAAAATTCAAGGCCGAAACACAAAAAATCACCTATTTGAGAATTCGAATTAGATGTGAGTATAAATTACTCACCTTGTTCGAAGAATTGAAGGAGCAGCCGATTGTCGAAGCAAGCAACGGTGAACTCGATCGAAGGAGCAGCAGCCGAAAACCCAATTTGGATCGCAAAGAGCTGAAGCCCTGGTTTTTGAGGGGTGGACGAAAACGAAAAGGAGCGGCCGCCATTGTTTTCTCTTCGTTCGTTTGTTTCGATTTTTAGGGTTGCTGACCAAAAATGAAAAAAGGGGGAAGGACGGGTTGAATAGCTAAGGAGATATCACGGCCCAAATAAAACATGGGTTACTATAATATTTTTAAAGCCCTTTAATTTTACTAAAAATTGGTAAAAGAATTTTAATTAAATATTTTAAAACTTCAATTGGTAAGTAGCGACAATATTTATCGTTTAATATCGATAATAAATCAACGTGAAATACCGGGTTGTTACAACCATGGCCACCACCTCTAGACATGACCACCACCTTGCTACCACGACTACACTTCATCTTAGCCTCTGTCCAGATTTGAAATTGACATGGACAAGACTCCATGAACCAAAACTCCACAAAAACAATGCATAAAGCCTTGAAACATTCATGATAGCCACCCTATCACCTCATATCTTCATCCACCACCTTGGCCACCACCATAGGCTACCACCACCACCTTTTCCCAACCTCCCCACACCCCTCCATCTACTGTCCAAACTTGTACAAGTATGGCCAAGCCCCACTTGACCCAAGGCCGAGCCTTGTTGTGCTCAAAAACTTCATATATGTTGCCTTGATCAATTGTATGCTTTATGTTATAACCCTACCACTCCATACTCCTTCTAGCCGTGAGTTATGGTGCCAAACCTGAGCTATATCATCATCATGGCTGAACCCAAGAACCTCCTAGGCCAAGCATTTGAATGGTTAAAGCAAGGTCAAGTAATCTATTCCTTTGTTGCTTCGTATTTTCATTGTTTCAACATTGTTTTGCGTTGAATATTTATGTGTGTATTGTCTTGTTTTGGTTATTTTTTACAAGACAAATATCAAGGCTCTCCATTCATTCAAATCAAAAGTTGTGTTGTATCGTGCTTGTCATACTTTTGGAACCGCTCTTGTGTTTGTTGTTTTGGTCTTCAGCTTGAAAAGGTGAGTCTTTCTCACTCCGACATTTATACTTATGAAAAGTGAATTGATGACAAGTGTTTAGTAATAAAAAATGTTTATGCAAGTTAATGATGATCATATGATATGTTATGCCATGTTATTACCATATTATTACCATGTTAAAACAGTTAATTTTCACCTGACATCTGATGTATGACTGTATATTGTGATATTGACCTTGTTTATATTATTTCTGCATATGATCACACTGCAAGTTCCCTGTTAGAAAAATAATGTTATAGGCTGAAATGATAGGCCTGAATGGTTTTAAATTTTTCATTTTGACTTGGGATTGCGGGTTTGAAATGATAAAACCCGGATTTTCTTTGTAAATTACGGGTTGAAATGATATATTACCCGTATCACTTTACCTAGCGTAGAAAATTTTATACAGGCTCGTAGTTAAAATATGCTTTTCTAAAAATTTTAAAATATTTTAGAAATTTAATTATTATAATATTTTGATTTGAAATTTAATAAAAATAAGATTTTTGTAAATATTATTGATTTTCTGAATAATTGTAAGTGAAATGAATTAATGAAAAAGTTAGAAATTTTGAACGTGAGTTATTTTGGAAATTTTGATTTAATTATAATTGGAAATTTAATTGAATATGAAATTATGATAAATTTATGATAATTTGAATTTAAATGAAGTAAAAGTGATTTTATATCATATTAATGATTTTTAACAAATTTGAAATGTGAAATGAAAGAATATTTTAAGTTGAAATTTTGAAATATAACTAAAATTGGAAATTTATGAAATTGACTTAAAAGTGAACTTTTAGTTAAGTAAATAAAAATAAAATTAAGTTATATTTGAGAATTTGAACTAAAGTGTTAAGTTGAAATTTAATGTAATGGATTTAAAATTGAACATTGCAATTTAATAAGTGAATTATTATTAAATCTTGATTTTTGAATGAAAATTTAACTTTATAAGATCATGAACTTGAGGAAAAATTAAATGATGTCATAAATGTGAAAATGTATGATTTTATAAGTTAAAAATGTTTTAAATAAAAATATAATTGGTTGAGAAATTATATTGAATATTTGAAGTTAATTGACTGTATTTTTGAAATGCTATTAATTACAATGTAAATGATATTGCAGCATTTGAAAATGTTGTAGTTGATGATAATGAACTAAAAAGCTAAGTTGAATTAAAAGATATTATAGCAATCTTTGTAAGTGCTATAATTTTTGAATTTAACTAAGTTATTCGAATTTAAGTAAACCTATTATAACATTAAAATGCTGTCTTTTGTTAAATTGAACTGTTTTGAATGTAACTTTCCGTATAAGTTTTCTAAATGATGCGAAAAGTGAATTTTCACTGTTTTGATAAACTTAAGTGAATAAATGAACTTTGGAAGTTGAAATTTTTGGAAATTTAATAATTTAATTATTAAACATAATAACTTCATTGAAATGAAGAAAAAAGAATTTCTGGAATATAAACTGTTTTAAAATATGAATTGAAATGGTATTTTAGATTGAATAAAATGAATAATGATTTGAAATGAATGAAGTTTTGAAAAGATATGATATTTTGATATATTAAAATGATTTGAAAATGAACTTTTGAAAGGATATGATATTTTGATATATTAAAATGATTTGAAACGAAGTTTTGAAAGATATGATATTTTTAATATTAAATGATTTGAAAAACGGAGTTTGAAAGATAGGACATTTTGATATTAACATGATTTAAAAAGAAGTTCTGAAAGATATGATATTTTGGAACTGAAAGGTAGTGTTGAAAGGGTATGAAAATTTAATATATTGAAATGGTTAGAAATGACTTGATATTTATTTTGATAAATATTTGAATTGAAAGGTATTTTACGATGATATATTTAAATGGTTTTGGAAATGATTTAATCTTTATTTTGATAAAGATTTGGATTGAAAAGGATATTTTATTTTGAAGTATAAAATATTTTTAAAGTTATAACTACGGGTTATAATAACGATTGGTTGTTAAAGGGACCGGGATCGGATATTGTCTTATAACCGGCCAATACCGAAAACCACTTTAACAACTGTGTACGCGGTGGAGATTCCAGAATGAAGTAGGATGGTGGCGACGTTCTCGAGGTATATTACGTGGACCCAACTCCCGTGAGTTGGCATATATGACTAAAACAGGAGCTATACCGGGCTACACAAAGGGTCGCACCCTTTCATCGAGCATGCTCCATCGGAAACCATTCTATTGCTGTTGTGATTCGATTCGGTGGCGCCACTTTGATTCGGGGGTATTGTTCGAGGTGGGCGAAAGCTGCTGGCTTGCCGTCAGCATCGGTCCGGGAGTGCAAACGGTGTATCCACCCTGGCATTGCCTCGCGTGCCGTGTCATATCCTTATATCGAGCCCACTATGATTTTGGTTTTAAAGATCCGACGGCGTTAAGGTTCACCATCCCCTTAACGCTATTTTCTATATGATTATACTTTACTGATTAGACACTACCGTATATAGCGTATATTACTACATAGTAAATAGTTTAACGGATCCTTAGAGGATGGGCGGTCCCATGCATCCTTTAAGTTACTGATGCATTTTGTTACTGTTCACTTGAGTTGATTTATAGTTTATAAGTATTTATGTCCTGACTCGAGGGTTTTGTGTTTTGCTTTACGCTCGGGTCAGATTGATTGAGTTAGCATTCAAGATTCACCTTCGGCGTTGGAGCTTTCCTTGAAGATCCTGCCATCTATTTTGTTTCAGTATCCAGTGGTTCAGTGATGTATCTGATTTGTACCTGATGTATCCTGTTACTCTTCTGTTGTATCTTATTTAACTCTGATGTATCTCATATTTATATAGTAGCTTCATGAACTACTATCTCTTTTTCTTCCGCTGCATTTTTATATACTCTGTGTCTGTGATCTATGATTTTTATTTACTGTCTATTCTGAGGTTTGCCAAAATTTTATTTACAACGCGGTATTTTGAGCAATTCAATCCCGGCATGAGTGTCTACCTATGCACTTATAATGGATGCGAATGGTTGAAAATATCGGGTCGTTACAGTTGGTATCGGAGCTTTGGTTAGCTCTAGGCAAAACTCAGCATATGGAGTACATGTATTTACAGAATCACTTTCATTCGAGTTGAATCTCTCTCTTTTGACTCGATTCCTTTGAATTTTGGAACGTTTCCCTGCGGTTCCAAAAATCCATTCTTATTCCCCGCTACTCATCTTCACTTGATTCTGGAGTATCCCATAACTCCACTTCGAATGATCTTTATAGTGAATTGGCGGTCCCGCCAATCTCAAAAAATTTCTTGTAAAAGGAGTGAAACTCCTTTACAACAGCATCGATTCACCAAAATTTTTATATCCTTGGTTTAGATGCTAATATCTTTTGTTATTCCAAACTCTAACTCCTGGGATCGAATGTAGATTTACCCCTGAAAAATCCACATTGATCTTATTCTTTAAGCCACGGTTGACCCGGTAAATGTTGCCCGTGATTTATTTAGGCTTATCCACCTCCCTATTTTGTTATTTAATCATCTTGTCTTTTGTTTCCAACCTATTTTCAAACATTTTGAATTGTACTTGTAAATCTATGTTTTGTTTGTATATTGTGTTGTTTGAGTTGTTGATGTTGATTTGGGTTTCCGATCGATTCGTCTTATCAACGCTATCGATAAGATTTCCAAAACACTTTGACAGAACAAACTGACACAATATTATTTTAAAAAATTTGGTTAATGAAATAAATTTTGATATAATTAAATTTATGGAACTTAATAAATTGATTTAAATTAATCATTTGAAAAGATAATACTTGATTTATCATTTATTGTTCTATAAATGAATTTATAAATAGTTGTTTATAAATTGATTTGGGAACTGAAATGAATTTAAAACAAGAAATTTGAGAATTTAATTTCCAATGGTTTCGAACCTTGTGTTTAATGTTTTAAAAGGTTATATTATTTAAAATATTTTCAAATAGAAATTTGTTTCCAAAGAATTTTAAGTTTAAAATTAGGGCTCTTCTCATTGTCGCTGGGAAATAACTTCGGTGATGACTACAGCACCATCGACGTTCATTTTCGAGTTTCAGAGTGAAGAGACTGTTCTGTAGTCTTGCTACTGCTTTGTTTTGGGAAATCAAGTTTATTTGAATTTCTAAAATATGACTTGGTTTATAATATATATAGACATATGATTTAAATTTTATTTGATAAACCATGTACATACATCTAGTTATCTCTAAATGGTTTGAAGAAATCGGAAATTTAATTCTTAAATTTTATTTTTAAAGAATAATTTCAATTATAAAAAGAAAATCAAATTTTTTGAATAAATGATTTAAGCTTGAAATGATTGAATTGGAAAGTTTTATTTGTATAATACAATTGCATTCAAATATAACTTACCTTAATTTCAGAAGTTAACAATGTAATTGGATAATATATAATATAAAAAGATTTTATAAATAAAATTTGAGTGGTTATAATAAATGTTATACACTTAAATTTCAATGATTAACAGGGGTAAATATAATAAAGGATAATTGAATAACTTACAATAAAATAATGTTAAAAGAACTAAGAATAAAATAAATTAGTTATAATAAGTGTAAGTATGTTTAACATAAGTGATAAATGTATTGAGAGGAATAAATCTAATTTTTATTAGGAATAAAGAGAATTAAATTTATTAAGTACATTGTGAGTGTAATAAATGATTATTTTTCAAACCCATGGTTTTGAAATTTGTTAATTTATGATGATTGGATAATAAGATAATGAAATTTGAGATAGTTAAGATTTATTTAACTTGTGTAAAGATTTATTCTCTATTTAAGTTGAAATTTCCATGCTTTCAAATCTATTTCCTTATTTTGTTTTCCAAACTATTTTTGTTATCCTCCTCCTCCTTATCTTGCTATAGATTGGTATAGGAATCTTTCTATAATCTTTGATAGATCTTTGGTAATCATTTTGAATCCACCTTTTTCGTGCTTGTGTTCTTAATTTTGGAGAATCTTGGAAAGATCAGCTCCACCTTGTAAAACTTACCTATAACAGTAGCCATCATGTATAATTTCATTCTCCTTGTCATCTTGTCCTAACCTTATTTCACTCTATCTTTTCTGTGCCCTTCCATACCTCATTCCTTTTCAGGGACGAAAAGTTTTGAGTGGGGAAGAGTGTAACAACCCTGTATTTTGTACTTATTTTATTGTATATTTTAATTATTTTTAATGTAAGATTTTGATTTAAAAACTTATTTTACTTTTTTGAAATGATTAAATTTATTATTTAAATATAATCTTGATTTTTATATGAGTTATAATTCCAAACTTGTGTAAGTTGAATATTTGCCTGAAATGCTGATTTTGGTCGAAATAGTCAAACTGTGACTTTCAACTTAAAATTTTAAAAGTTTAAAATTTTAATTTTTTTTCTTTTATTATGAAAGTACATAAAATTCTAAGAACACCACTTTTCGTTTCGTTGAGTTTGGATGTAAATTGTGAAAGTTATACCCTTTACAATATTGTACGTATATAGGGTTATTTAACAATGACTATTTTAAATTGTATAAGTTACTTCTTCTTGGTTATATTTTATTTTAATATGTGATAATATGTTATATTATGTATATTTTGACTTTTAAGTATTTTAAAATGATAATATAATTTTTCTAAAGTTTATTTGAATTTATTTCAATTTATAAAGCCTAGTTGGTATTTACTGCATTTTTCTTTATTTAACTTTCTATTTAATAAAAAATTAAATTATTATTTTACCTTGAAAATGATTTAAAACCATTTTTAATTCAAATTTTGTGTTTTAATAATTTTTTTTATGAAGTAATAAATTTTCCAAAGTCATTGGAGATCTTCTTGTAATTTTTATGTCAGGGTTGCTATTTTTAAGCAATTTCTTATTTCCTTTTTTCTATTTTACTTAAAATAAATTATTTATTTTATTTTATTCTTACTTAGTTTCGGTTTTAAATAAACATTTCTGAGTTTATTTTGTTTTTATAAAATTAAAAAGAAAAGGAAATGCAAAAGGTTTAGAAAGTTAAGAGATCTTAAAAGCCTGAAACGTAAAGGCGTTTTATCCGTTTCTTTTTGCAATTAATACATCAATTTATCTTAGCCATTCCTTTCCTCATCCTTTGCAGCCGACTCCCTCATATTATTCACGAATTTTCAAGCTCCAAAACCCTAAAAATCATGGCCTCCATCTTGAGAAAAAAATCTGGTAATGGCTACATCCTTTTTTCTACCTTTTTCTTCTCATTTTCTATGTATTTTGCCTAGTTTTCTATGCTTTCTGGATTGGCCTCTACCACCCACCATCACCACCATACTCTCCACCATCCCCTACCACTCTTCCTTGGCATCATCTCTAGCCATCATTTCAGATCCATCCATGGCCACACCTCCCTTGGTGATAAAACTCCACAAAATTGCAAATAATGTCCAAAACAATACACTAGCCACCACTATTACTTCACCACCTTCATACTTCACCATGGCCACCACCTCTAGACATGACCACCACCTTGCTACAGCCACTACACTTCATCTTAGCCTCTGTCCAGATTTGAAATTGACATGGACAAGACTCCATGAACCAAAACTCCACAAAAACAATGCATAAAGCCTTGAAACATTCATGATAGCCACCCTATCACCTCATATCTTCATCCACCACCTTGGCCGCCACCATAGGCCGCCACCACCACCTTTTCCAGACCTCCCCACACCCCTCCATCTACTGTCCAAACCTGTACAAGTATGGCCAAGCCCCACTTGACCCAAGGCCGAGCCTTGTTGTGCTCAAAAACTTCATATATGTTGCCTTGATCAATTGTATGCTTCATGTTATAGCCCTACCACTCCATACTCTTTCTAGCCGTGAGTTATGGTGCCAAACCTGAGCTACATCATCATCATGGCTGAACCCAAGAACCTCCTAGGCCAAGCATTTGAATGGTTAAAGCAAGGTCAAGTAATCTATTCCTTTGTTGCTTCGTATTTTCATTGTTTCAACATTGTTTTGCGTTGAATATTTATGTGTGTATTGTCTTGTTTTGGTTATTGTTTACAAGACAAATATCAAGGCTCTCCATCCATTCAAATCAAAAGTCATGCTGTATCGTGCTTGTCATACTTTTGGAACCGCTCTTGTGTTTGTTGTTTTGGTCTTCAGCTTGAAAAAGTGAGTCTTTCTCACTCCGACATTTATACTTATGAAAAGTGAATTGATGACAAGTGTTTAGTAATAAAAAATGTTTATGCAAGTTAATGATTATCATATGATATGTTATGCCATGTTATTACCATATTATTACCATGTTAAACTGTTAATTTTCACCTGACATCTGATGTATGACTGTATATTGTGATATTGACCTTGTTTATATTATTTCTGCATATGATCACACTGCAAGTTCCCTGTTAGAAAAAAAATGTTATGGACTGAAATGATAGGCCTGAATGGTTTTAAATTTTTCATTTTGAATTGGAATTGCGGGTTTGAAATGATAAAACCTGGATTTTCTTTGTAAATTACGGGTTGAAATGATATATTACCCGTATCACTTTACCTAGCGTAGAAAATTTTATACAGGCCCGTAGTTAAAATATGCTTTTCTAAAAAACTTAAAATATTTTAGAAATTTAATTATTATAATATTTTGATTTGAAATTTAATAAAAATAAGATTTTTGTAAATATTATTGATTTTCTGAATAATTGTAAGTGAAATGAATTAATGAAAAAGTTAGAAATTTTGAACGTGAGTTATTTTGGAAATTTTGATTTAATTATAATTGGAAATTTAATTGAATATGAAATTATGATAAATTTATGATAATTTGAATTTAAATGAATTAAAAGTGATTTTATATCATATTAATGATTTTTAACAAATTTGAAATGTGAAATGAAAGAATATTTTAAGTTGAAATTTTGAAATATAACTAAAACTGGAGATTTATGAAATTGACTTAAAAGTGAACTTTTAGTCAAGTAAATAAAAATAAAATTAAGTTATATTTGAGAATTTGAACTTAAGTGTTAAGTTGAAATTTAATGTAATGGATTTAAAATTGAACATTGCAATTTAATAAGTGAATTATTATTAAATCTTGATTTTTGAATGAAAATTTAACTTTATAAGATCATGAACTTGAGGAAAAATTAAATGATGTTATAAATGTGAAAATGTATGATTTTATAAGTTAAAAATGTTTTAAATAAAAATATAATTGGTTGAGAAATTATATTGAATATTTGAAGTTAATTGACTGTATTTTTGAAATGCTATTAATTACAATGTAAATGATATTGCAGCATTTGAAAATGCTGTAGTTGATAATAATGAACTAAAAAGCTAAGTTGAATTAAAAGCTATTATAGCAATCTTTGTAAGTGCTATAATTTTTGAATTTAACTAAGTTATTCGAATTTAAGTAAACCTATTATAAAATTTTAAAATGCTGTCTTTTGTTAAATTGAACTGTTTTGAATGTAACTTTCCGTATAAGTTTTCTAAATGATGCGAAAAGTGAATTTTCACTGTTTTGATAAACTTAAGTGACTAAATGAACTTTGGAAGTTGAAATTTTTGGAAATTTAATAATTTAATTATTAAGCATAATAACTTCATTGAAATGAAGAAAAAAGAATTTTTGGAATATAAACTATTTTAAAATATGAATTGAAATGGTATTTTAGATTGAATAAAATGAATAATGATTTGAAATGAATGAAGTTTTGAAAAGATACGATATTTTGATATATTAAAATGATTTGAAAATGAAGTTTTGAAAGGATATGATATTTTGATATATTAAAATGATTTGAAATGAAGTTTTGAAAGATATGATATTTTTAATATTAAATGATTTGAAAAAGGGAGTTTGAAAGATAGGACATTTTGATATTAACATGATTTAAAAAGAAGTTCTGAAAGATATGATATTTTGGAACTGAAAGGTAGTGTTGAAAGGGTATGAAAATTTAATATATTGAAATGGTTAGAAATGACTTGATATTTATTTTGATAAATATTTGAATTGAAAGGTATTTTACGATGATATATTTAAATGGTTTTGGAAATGATTTAATCTTTATTTTGATAAATATTTGGATTAAAAAGGATATTTTATTTTGAAGTATAAAATATTTTTAAAGTTATAACTACGGGTTATAATAACGATTGGTTGTTAAAGAGACCAGGATCAGATATTGTCTTATAGCCGGCCAATACCGAAAACCACTTTAACAACTATGTACGCGGTGGAGATTCCAGAATGAAGTAGGATGGTGGCGACGTTCTCGAGGTATATTACATGGACCCAACTCCCGTGAGTTGGCATATATGACTAAAACAGGAGCTATACCGGGCTACACAAAGGGTCGCACCCTTTCATCGAGCATGCTCCATCGGAAACCATTCTATTGCTGTTGTGATTCGATTCGGTGGCGCCACTTTGATTCGGGGGTATTGTTCGAGGTGGGCGGAAGCTGCTGGCTTGCCGTCACCACCGGTCCGGGAGTGCAAACGGTGTATCCACCCTGGCATTGCCTCGCGTGCCGTGTCATATCCTTATATTGAGCCCACTACGATTTTGGTTTTAAAGATCCGACCGCGTTAAGGTTCACCATCCCCTTAACGCTATTTTCTATATGATTATACTTTACTTATTAGACACTACCGTATATAGCGTATATTACTACATAGTAAATAGTTTAACGGATCCTTAGAGGATGGGCGGTCCCAAGCATCCTTTAAGTTACTGATGCATTTTGTTACTGTTCACTTGAGTTGATTTACAGTTTATAAGTATTTATGTCCTGACTCGAGGGTTTTGTGTTTTGCTTTACGCTCGGGTCAGATTGATTGAGTTAGCATTCAAGATTCACCTTCGGCGTTGGAGCTTTCCTTGAAGATCCAGCCATCTATTTTGTTTCAGTATCCAGTGGTTCAGTGATGTATCTGATTTGTACCTGATGTATCCTGTTACTCTTCTGTTGTATCTTATTTAACTCTGATGTATCTCATATTTATATAGTAGCTTCATGAACTACTATCTCCTTTTCTTCCGCTGCATTTTTATATACTCTGTGTCTGTGATCTGTGATTTTTATTTACTGTATATTCTGAGGTTTGCCAAAATTTTATTTACAACGCGGTATTTTGAGCAATTCAATCCCGGCATGAGTGTCTACCTATGCACTTATAATGGATGCGAATGGTTGAAAATATCGGGTCGTTACAATACGTATAACAATGTAATAACTAACAGCAGCATATTTCAATTGACGTTTCAATTGAAATCAAATTTATTAGATAAAAGAACGTTAATCGTGAGTGGTTGCTCACCTTTCGAGACTAGAGAGATTCGAAAATGAGAGTAGTTACGACCCAAGCGCGAATTCCAAAACGAAGCGCGATTGAACGTGAATTTTGATGACAAAGCTGATAAAAAGAAAATCTTCGAAATCAGATCAAAGTAGATTAATGAAGTTCAATGGTATAAACAAACAAATATATGTGACTATATACATATATCAACACATATTTTAAACTCAAACACACTTTTAAATTTAATTAAATATGTATTTCAAAATCATTGTTTAAAATAAATACCTATAAAATAAATCTTCATGTTGTATTCCCTTGAAAACAATATTTATAAAAGTCCATAATTTACAAAATATTTCAAACAATATAAAACATATTATCTATATACATTTAATCAAAACACCTTTTCAAAATATTAACCAAAACGTGTTGTATATATGTGTACCATCATAACCATATATATATATATATATGTAAAGTTAGATTAACACCATGCAAGCTGTATAACTATGCAGACCATATGTATGGAAATAAACATATGTATATGGCCACTTAACTCATATACCGCAGCCTGTACATTCTAAATATAACTTATATTAATGTAATACAAAGTTATATCACTGTAATACGTCTACAAATTTATATGATAAAATAATACTAAATAAACTAATATACTTACAAAACCAGACAAATAAGTAGACTGTTATCTATATCACTTTATAAAACCAATATAATACCAATGTTATACAAAGTCATATATAAACATATCTTATATATACACTTCGTATTCAAATACTTTAAATTAAGACCTAACCCACAGTATATTATATAATCTTATATAAAAAATGTATATACATATTCCAACAAAATATGCAGACATAGCATATTATAACTTATATATATATGTATATATATATGTGTGTGTGTGTGTGTGTGATCTGTATGAACTATATATCAACAACTTATATATATAACTAACAGATTGTATAAACTTATAGTAAACTAAACATATACAAAGCATGTACACACGCAGACTTATATGTATACTTTTATTATAATATATATATGTATACCTTTTTGAAAAGAAGGTTGGGCAATAGGATCGACACAGGTAGGATCAGACAATAAATGCACAAGCAAGTAGCAATGTGGCGGCAGGCAAAGGTACTGGTCGAGATGGCAGAAGGTGGGGAAAGTGAGACTAACAGGGCAGAGGCGGCAGCAAATGCGGAGGGTGGCTAAAGTGCCAGCGAACTAGTGGTGGAGCAAGATCGGGTGGAGTTGCCTGCTAGGAGAGGTCAGGGAGGTCGGCGCGGTGGAGGTGGGCACGGCTATGTGCTAGGAGGTCGGAGTCGAAGGTAGTAAGGGGACGCGAGTAGGTTATGGGTTCCGTTTGCATTGGGGTTGAGGAGGAGAGTTGCGTGAACAAGGGAAGATTGGATTTTGGTGAAGGAGATGCAAAAAGAAGACGAGGCAGGCAACATAACAGATTTGAGAAAAGGGAAGAGAGAGAAATGAAGCAAGTTTATAAGAAAAAGAGATGGACAGGCAATGCTATATTGGAAACCGACAGAATATTGAAAGTCACGCATGCGAATTCAGGTAGAAATAAGCAAATGACTGTTGGGTTTGTACGGTTGAAAATAAAAAGGCATAGAGAAACCAAAAAGTTGGAATTGGGTACCGGTACGATTAATCATTTTATTGATTTCATCGAGTACCGAACATCAAAACACACAAACAAATATACCACAGAGATCAGCACGACGAGACGATCAAATCGGTATACAGATTAATGGTATGATCATACGGTCAAAAGTCGATATTGGTACCAAAATGCCGCTATTTCGCTGAAAATAAGATCGACGGAGCAATAACAGTCCAAATTTGATGAAACGAAATATGACGTCTCACCCAGAAGATGACTTAAGAATTTTCTATAGAAAAATATTCAGGTTTGGAAAACATTTCATTTCCATCAAATATTAACTGATTTGAATTTGAATAAAATTACATAAGAAAATAAACTTCCAAATTATCTGATGAAAATTTACCAATTGCTATGTTTAAATAGACGAATTCCAAATATCAAACTTATATTTCAAAATATTATTATTTAAAATTTCACAAAATTTTAAATAAATAAAACCGCTAAAATTTACGGGTCGTTACATATTTAATTAAGGAGAAAGGGCATTTTATAAAATTAAATTATTATTTAAATTCTAAACTTAATGGAAGCACTTTTCTAAAAATTAGTTATTAACCAATAGGAATTTAACAAATAAAGGCAGGTTAGTCGAAAAATTATCTTTTTAAGTTAAAAATAAAGAAATCATACTTTTAGCTGTTTCTGCCAATTTTAGCATTAGACCTTCCGACCCAGACCTTTCGATACATTCGAAAGTTAGCTCTCGACAAGGTCAAAGTTCAATGCGTATGGTATCAGGTTACTTGGTATGTAATGGATTGAAGAATGTCGAAGGGTACTTAGTCGAAAGGTTAGCCGTCGAAGAGGTTTGGGTATGTTTGTTTTATAAACCAAAGATTGCCTTCTTTGCTTTCGAATAAGAGCTTTCGACTTGGTTGCCTTCGGCCAAGTCAATTATTTAAATAAAGGTTTTAAACATTCCGATAAAGTCGAAAGTTTACTGTCACTTATCATTGTTTTTTTTGAACCATCCGAAATATTTGAAAGGTATTTCCTGCTTTTTCCAACCTTTCAAAGTCGTTGCTTTCAACAAAGATGAAAGGTTTACTTGTTTTAAAAACAAGCTTCTTCTCCCATTGCTTCGAAAGGTATAAAAGCCTTTGCTTAGATGATTTACCCTTGTTTTATAATTGAAATATAACCCAAGCTTTCAAAGGAGTTGTTTTAAAGGAGGAGGCTTGTTGTTTTAATGAAATGTTTTAAAGCTTGCGAAGCAGACCTTCTGAAAATGTCAAAGGTTGCTTCCAACATAGTCGAATGGTTTTAAGAGAGAATTTTTAACATGTTTTAAATTGAACCCAATAAGTCTTTGAAAGCTTTGTATTTTAAGAGTTGAATGCTTTCGAAAGGTTTGAATTGCTGAATGGTTCCAACGGTTTCGAAAGGTTTGGATTCAAAAGGTTGTTTTAAATACCTTTCGACAAGGTCGAAAGGTTTGGTTTTGAAAGGATTTAGGAGACCCTTCGACAAGGTCGAAGGGTTAGGTTTTAAAAGGTTTTTAGTGTTTTTTAAGCTTTCGAAAGGTTTGCTTGCCAATGGTTTCGAAAGGTGTTGAAAACCCATACTCTAATTTTTTAAGGAAAACCACGACTTATATAAAGGAGTTTTGTGATAACTTTAAGTATAAAACTTTAAAGAAGTACTGACTTAATAAAAATATAAGTTAAAAGGTGTTAACTATGTTTTATAAAATGTATTTCAAGGACCTTAAAACCATAGGAGTGGTATTGTCAAATTGCTGTTTTAGTTCTTCAATTATGAATATATTCAAATGACAACCCATAACTGTATTCTGGGAAAAAGGGCTAGAAGAACCATTTAGGTTAACTCAATAGTGAATATAAAATTACTTAAATTCTTGAATGAGTAGAATTGCATCCATGGAGTCAGAGTGACCAAAAATATAGGATGCCTAAACTTTGTAGTTATTGGTCTATACCAAAAGGTTCATAGTAAACCCATGAAAACTATGATACAGTAGTTATTTGCATAAACCAACAGGTTCATAGTAAACCCATGAAAACTATGATTAAGCAGTTATTGGAGGAAACCAACAAGTTCATAGTTAACCCATGAAAACTATGTATTAAGGACCAGTATGAGCTAAGTGGTTTGTAGTGAACCGATGAAATATCCGGATTAAGAATTGACATCAGCCAATAGGGACCTAGTAAACCCATGAAAACTAGGATAAGCATGTGGCTAATGTAAGTATCAGTAGGTTCCTAGTCAACCCATGAAAATTAAGATGTGAAGTGAGTTAATGGATAAATCCATAGGTGTGACGCCCACCTCTATACCCACGCTAGCCAAGAACACTACGGTGTAATGCTGTCAACTAGCACGGAGAATAAGGCTGTTGAGGAGCGACCATCTGTATAATTGCTTTGTGCGAGTACCGACATGCCAGATAAAAATATAACTTTTCATCTCAAGTGGAAATCCGACATACCGACACAAACTCAAAGCTACTACACAGTGGCTATAAAGGTCTTCGGAAACAAATATAGAAATAAACATAACACAAATCAGTCACAGATAATTCATATCACAAAGGCGGAAATAGATATGAATATTACACATGAAAGTGTACATCAGAGTAATGGTCAAACAAGATCCACAATATCCAAAAAGAATAGATACAAGTGCTAGACAAAAGAATAAGTATACATCATAGAGTCTGTATCTCAAATGTATACAACAAAAACTACTAAACTTAAGTAGTTAGCCAAAAGATCAGATGAAAGTCCGATAAGGAGTCAAGCAGAAGCACCTGTAATATCTCAGTCTGACCCGAGTATTATTTAATAAGAAAATAATAAACGGATCAGTCTAGCTATAAATATCAGATAACATGATATAGAATTAAGAGATATGGCATAAACATATAATAATCACAATGCCAAGCTGTGATAAATAAGTAATTGAAAATCAACAAAAGATTAATCAATATCACAATAATCTACTCAAGATAAAAAAGAATGTCATACTCCTAATTTCATTCACCAAGCCACAATAAATGACATATATATTCATGCCAATCGTAAAAGTTGGTGAAACATAAATTCCAGAATTCAACATACGAAATCCAGAAATCACAATCAAAGGGAACAACGACGTCGTACAGCGGGACATCCGATGAACCAAATCACAATCAAAGGGAACAACGACGTCGTACAGCGGGACATCCAATGAACCAAAACACAATCAAAGGGAACAACGACGTCGTACAGCGAGACATCCGATGAACCAAAACATAATCAAAGGGAACAACGACGTCGTACAGCGAGACATCCGATGAACCAAAACACAATCAAAGGGAACAACGACGTCGTACAGCGGGACATCCGATGAACCAAATCACAATCAAA
Source organism: Allium cepa (assembly GCA_030765085.1). Lineage (NCBI taxonomy): Eukaryota > Viridiplantae > Streptophyta > Magnoliopsida > Asparagales > Amaryllidaceae > Allium > Allium cepa. The sequence continues at coordinate 838,025,496 of CM060941.1, forward strand.
GGGAACAACGACGTCGTACAGTGGGACATCCGATGAACCAAAACACAATCAAAGGGAACAACGACGTCGTACAGCGAGACATCCGATGAACCAAAATCTCTAAGACATTGCTCAATGCTAGTCTAAAACATAAAATGATCGTCATGATCAAAGAGAAGTGTCGATTACAGTAAGCTAGTAAATACATGAGCTTAGCTTCATGTCCCATAACCACTAGCTTAACTTAAATATTTACGAACAAATTGTAGATCTCCACTAGAAAATTGTCACAAGTGGTTCAATCGAACAAGTCCAAAAATTAACCAACGAAGTAAACGCAAGCATTTCATACCACTTGTTTTACTAAGTCGTTTAATTAGATTTCTCATACGAGTGAGGTAAAGGTTTGTATATACTAATAGATTGGAAACTGGTTTGAGAAAACGAGCTTTGTAATAAAATAGTGTTGAAATCATTTGAAGAAAGAGTTTTGATATTTACTACTAGTATAGAAAACCTTTATATTTTAAAGTGACAAATCATAGTAGTGATTGTAGAAACAATCGGGCATAAAAATTCACATTCGAAGACGTGAATAAAATCCAAAGAAATCGATATAAAATCCATCAAAGTGGATATATCTAAAATTCCCAAAGAAAAGGTCATCAAAGTCGATAATAAATGACAACAACAAAAGGGAGACAACACGAATCGATTAAAGTTGGATATTCAAACGAATTAGCAATATATGCTAATCTGGAAAATAGTAGCAGGTCGGTCGACCGGACTCCCTGAGTCGGTCGACCGAACCAGAGGTTGGAAGTGCTCGGGGTACCAGGTCGGTCGACCGACTCAGGGGCTCGGTCGGCCGAAGCCTGTAACCAGCACTTCCAAACAGAGGCAAGAAGTGCCTGGACTACAGGTCGGTCGACAGGTCCAGGGGCTCGGTCGGCCGAACCTGTATGCTTGCACTTCCTACCCTATTTCAAAAGAGGTGCAACTCTCGATCAAATTGCAATCGCACGAGCAACGGCGCTAAGGGTTTATGCCAATCGACTACCCGGCCCTATATGCTCCTCGATGCATCACCAAAAACATGTTCAAACATCAAAGTTAGGATTTTTAACGAATTGAACTCAAAACACTAAAAACTGGAATATTCACAAAAGCAATCCAAATCAAAATCAAATGCACATGAATAAGTGTTAGGAATTCATACCTAACAATAGAAGAGAATTATAAGCATAGATGTGAGATTAAAAATCTCACCTTTGAATCCGAAAACAATGAATGAGAAGCTTGAAGACGAAGGAAGATCAACCACACTTCAATCTCAACACAAGAAGCTTGAATCTAAGCTTAAAAGAGAAACATTTCCTAAATTAGGTTTAGGAATTTTCTGAAATTGAATGGAGAAAGAGTTGGAGAAGATGAAGGAGATGCTTACCAATGGGTTCACTTGAGTTTGGAGCTAGAAATTGATTTGAAAATGGAAACTAGGGTTTTGGATTTCTATTTCCCATTCTCTTCCACCATTAATCTCTTTAGAACTAAAATTAGAGGAAGAGGGAGTGAATGAAGAGGGGGGTTTTCAGTTTGGGGTATTAAGTTAGAACATTGGCTGAACCCAACCTAAACCCAAAGCCTTAAGTGAAAAGTAGCTAAATTCTACTATCTCCAAACATATCGAAGTTTATACTCAAAAAGGTCGCAAATGTCATTTTGAACTCAATGGGGGTGGTCTCGAGTCCTAATTCGGCTGTTTGAAAAAAGTAGCTTTTCGGACTAAAATCTGACTAACGATAAAATATTTAAATATAAAATCGATAAATATGCGGGTTGTTACAGACTCCCCTCCTTAAAGAAATTGCATCCTCGCAATACTTAAGAAGAAAATAAGAAGTAACAACCATAGAAGCATATCAACACAAAAGAAAATTGAAATAAGAAGTTCACCATAAAGAGCACGAAAGAGTTAGCAAGAACGGGATCGCTCAATGAATTCTCTAGATTCTCTAGAGAAATCCTTAGGATCTGAGAACCATTGAACTCTCATAAGAAGAACATCTTTATTTCGAAGTCGTTTGAGCTCCGAAGCAATAATTCGAATAGGATGTTGCTCAAAAAATCAAATCTGGTGAAACTTCAATTTCCACAATATCACCGGGCTCAAGAACGAAAACCAGAATCCCTAAGGCATTTCCGTAGATGAAAGACGTGGGGAACGTCAAGAATAGCAGAAAATTGAGCCGGTGCAACGGCGTAGTGCAAAAACGGTACGCCCGAGGAACTAGAAACTCAAATAATTTGGGACATCAGCATAGTACAAAAAGGTACGCCCAATGAACCAAAGCAAAGACATTGATGTAGTACATACGGTACATCCAATGAATCAAATAGCAAAAACATTGATGTAGTACAAACGGTACATCCAATGAATCCAAAAGCAAAGACATTGATGTAGTACAAACGGTACATCCAATGAATCAAATAGCAAAGACATTGATGTAGTACAAACGGTACATCCAATGAATCGAATAGCAGAGACATTGATGTAGTACAAACGGTACATCCAATGAATCGAAAAGCAAAGACGTTGATGTAGTACAAATGGTACGTCCAATGAATCGAAAAGAAAAGACATTGATGTAGTACAAACGGTACATCCAATGAATCCAAAAGCAAAGACATTGATGTAGTACAAACGGTACATCCAATGAATCAAAAGCAAAGACATTGATGTAGTACAAACGGTACATCCAATGAATCGAAAAGCAAAGACATTGATGTAGTACAAATGGTACATCCAATGAATCGAACACCATAAAAGAACACCGGACACTAATCCATAAAAGGAATGAGATAAAGCTCAATAAAATGAAGTGTACCAAAACGTCCGATGAACTTGATGAAAAGATGATTCCATTCAGACAACTTCAAAGAATCAACCACTTGTTGCTTACGACAAAGCGCATTGGCAACACGATTTCCCTTCCAGGAATAAAAGAATATCAAGATCATAAGATGCTAGGAACTCGAGTCAACATGAAGTTCCTTAGGAGAAAATAAATATTCCAAGGATTTATGATCGAGGTAGAGAACAAATTTCTCATCAAAATATGATGATGTCAAACTCTAAAAGCAAAAACAATAGCCGCGAGCACTAGATCATGAGTGGCATACCTAGTCTCGATAAGCTATAATGATTTAGAAGCACAAGTGATAGCACGTTCTCCTTTGCAAGAGAACGACATACAAACCAATACGACTAGTATCGGTACAAACAGCAAAGTCTTGGTTCCCCTTCAGGAATCACAAGAATAAGAGTATCGAAAAGAAAGAATTTCTTTTAAATAATCTTCTTTCCTGAAAAGTTAAAACTTTCAAAATTATATTTTTATCTTTATGTAATAATCTTTCTACAAAAATTTACTATTTTCAAGTTAATATACTGTGTCTGATTGTCTCATCAAAGCGTTTAGGAAATTCCTATCGATAACGTTGATCAAGCGCATCGACCAAAATTCTTAAAACACTAAATGGGCAATACAATCACAAAATCGTATTCTATATGATAAACATGTTTCTAAAAACTTTTAAGAATATTCTTTGTTCATTTTAAGAACAAAATCCAATTGTACTTATAAATAAATCTTATGAAAAAGATTTTCAAAATTTTTAAATTTCTATTTTCATCCAAAATCAATAAATACAAGAATAGTCTCATCGAAATATTCATAGAATATTCGATTTATAAAGTGGATGAAATAAGCTGGACAAATTGAATGACATAATAAGTCATTCATAAGAATCATAACGAGTGCGGAATGCGGTAAGTGGAATGCTAACTCACGCGACTCGTAGCCAAATGAAAATCGGTGGCAAGGTCAAACTGAAAAGACCTTAGCGCCACACAAAATATTACTTAGGTGATAATCCTAAGACAAGCTCAAAGATTCCGGAAAATTTCTCAAACTACATGAATGAGAGAAATAACACTTTCCTTATAAGTGGGCTTAAGGAATAAAATGATGCCATCAAGTTGGAATCAAAATCATAAAGGAAAAATAGAAATCTGCTTAACAGATTGAAAATGTCAAAGATGAATAGTCCACTCGAGAAAATAGGATATGAGCTTCACAACAATTAAGCCAATCCTTACAAAAATCAATTCCGAAGCCTAAGTAAAATTATCGGCTCGGAAAGAAAAATCTCATAAAATAATTTCGACATCAATAAAAAAACAAATTGAGTGTTGCGGATCTACCATCCGGATTCGCAATCCTCAAAGAAGTCATCAAGCCCAAAATATTCAAAGAAAAAGAATCGACAAGTTCTTTTGATATAAAATAGTGAGCCATATCAAAAAGAACTCAAATAAGAAGATCACGAAATAAAACAATGCCATCAAGGATTGAGTGAAAAATACCTTGACCAAGAGAAGAGTTGCTAGGGGCTTGCACAATATTTAGCTTTCTCATGTCCTTGTTCAAAAGTTTGGGACACGCAGATAAAAGATGACCCGGTTTCTTGCAATAGCGACAAGAATGGGGTTTTGGACACATATTCGCATAGTATTCCATAGAATTACAATTGTAGCATCCTCCACGATTAGGGATTGGAGTCTTTGCTACAAAAGTAGTTTGCTTCACTCTCTTATTGGGATTAAGGCTCTTGAACTTAATATGCCTCTTCTTGGAAGTCCCAATATCACAAACACTTCCTTTACCAACCTCTCCATGAAGAAGAGTAACATCCACAAGCTGATTGAAAGAAACTTCAAGTTTCAAAGGTAGAACCATTTCGGGGTTCTTACTCAAAGCATAGATAAACTCTTGATTCTTTACAAGATCCAAAAGTTGTTGAGCAGACATGAATACTCCATCCAGGAGAGTAGCACTAGATTGACCGGCGCGGGGATGGCCAGGTCTAACCATTTCTCTTCTTTAAGAAAGAAATAAAGAAGAAGAAAATGTTATTCTCAAGATAAATATCAAGCAATTCTTGATAGATAAAACAAGGAATCATAAAGAAAATAGGATGAATCGGTACGAAGACTCGAATTAAATCCTAAAGCACGACTCCTAAGAAAGACTTAGGACGATGATCCTTGTTATAATATTCCATATGGTTCCGAAGTTTGGCTTTGCCCCACCTCTATACCCACGCTAGCCAAGAACACTACGGTGTAATGCTGTCAACTAGCACGGAGAATAAGGCTGTTGAGGAGCGACCATCTGTATAATTGCTTTGTGCGAGTACCGATATGCCAGATAAAAATATAACTTTTCATCTCAAGTGGAAATCCGACATACCGACACAAACTCAAAGCTACTACACAGTGGCTATAAAGGTCTTCGGAAACAAATATAGAAATAAACATAACACAAATCAGTCACAGATAATTCATATCACAAAGGCGGAAATAGATATGAATATTACACATGAAAGTGTACATCAGAGTAATGGTCAAACAAGATCCACAATATCCAAAAAGAATAGATACAAGTGCTAGACAAAAGAATAAGTATACATCATAGAGTCTGTATCTCAAATGTATACAACAAAAACTACTAAACTTAAGTAGTTAGCCAAAAGATCAGATGAAAGTCCGATAAGGAGTCAAGCAGAAGCACCTGTAATATCTCAGTCTGACCCGAGTATTATTTAATAAGAAAATAATAAACGGATCAGTCTAGCTATAAATATCAGATAACATGATATAGAATTAAGAGATATGGCATAAACATATAATAATCACAATGCCAAGCTGTGATAAATAAGTAATTGAAAATCAACAAAAGATTAATCAATATCACAATAATCTACTCAAGATAAAAAGGAATGTCATACTCCTAATTTCATTCACCAAGCCACAATAAATGACATATATATTCATGCCAATCGTAAAAGTTGGTGAAACATAAATTCCAGAATTCAACATACGAAATCCAGAAATCACAATCAAAGGGAACAACGACGTCGTACAGCGGGACATCCGATGAACCAAATCACAATCAAAGGGAACAACGACGTCGTACAGCGGGACATCCGATGAAACAAAACACAATCAAAGGGAACAACGACGTCGTACAGCGAGACATCCGATGAACCAAATCACAATCAAAGGGAACAACGACGTCGTACAGCGAGACATCCGATGAACCAAAACACAATCAAAGGGAACAACGACGTCGTACAGCGGGACATCCGATGAACCAAATCACAATCAAAGGGAACAACGACGTCGTACAGTGGGACATCCGATGAACCAAAACACAATCAAAGGGAACAACGACGTCGTACAGCGAGACATCCGATGAACCAAAATCTCTAAGACATTGCTCAATGCTAGTCTAAAACATAAAATGATCGTCATGATCAAAGAGAAGTGTCGATTACAGTAAGCTAGTAAATACATGAGCTTAGCTTCATGTCCCATAACCACTAGCTTAATTTAAATATTTACGAACAAATTGTAGATCTCCACTAGAAAATTGTCACAAGTGGTTCAATCGAACAAGTCCAAAAATTAACCAATGAAGTAAACGCAAGCGTTTCATACCACTTGTTTTACTAAGTCGTTTAATTAGATTTCTCATACGAGTGAGGTAAAGGTTTGTATATACTAATAGATTGGAAACTGGTTTGAGAAAACGAGCTTTGTAATAAAATAGTGTTGAAATCATTTGAAGAAAGAGTTTTGATATTTACTACTAGTATAGAAAACCTTTATATTTTAAAGTGACAAATCATAGTAGTGATTGTAGAAACAATCGGGCATAAAAATTCACATTCGAAGACGTGAATAAAATCCAAAGAAATCGATATAAAATCCATCAAAGTGGATATATCTAAAATTCCCAAAGAAAAGGTCATAAAAGTCGATAATAAATGACAACAACAAAAGGGAGACAACACGAATCGATTAAAGTTGGATATTCAAACGAATTAGCAATATAGGCTAATCTGGCAAATAGTAGCAGGTCGGTCGACCGGACTCCCTGAGTCGGTCGACCGAACCAGAGGTTGGAAGTGCTCGGGGTACCAGGTCGGTCGACCGACTCAGGGGGCTCGGTCGGCCGAAGCCTGTAACCAGCACTTCCAAACAGAGGCAAGAAGTGCCTGGACTACAGGTCGGTCGACCGGCCCAGGGGCTCGGTCGGCCGAGCCTGTATGCTTGCACTTCCTACCCTATTTCAAAAGAGGTGCAACTCTCGATCAAATTGCAATCGCACGAGCAACGGCGCTAAGGGTTTATGCCAATCGACTACCCGGCCCTATATGCTCCTCGATGCATCACCAAAAACATGTTCAAACATCAAAGTTAGGATTTTTAACGAATTGAACTCAAAACACTAAAAATTGGAATATTCACAAAAGCAATCCAAATCAAAATCAAATGCACATGAATAAGTGTTAGGAATTCATACCTAACAATAGAAGAGAATTATAAGCATAGATGTGAGATTAAAAATCTCACCTTTGAATCCGAAAACAATGAATGAGAAGCTTGAAGACGAAGGAAGATCAACCACACTTCAATCTCAAGATAAGAAGTTTGAATCTAAGCTTAAAAGAGAAACATTTCCTAAATTAGGTTTAGGAATTTTTTGAAATTGAATGGAGAAAGAGTTGGAGAAGATGAAGGAGATGATTACCAATAGGTTCACTTGAGTTTGGAGCTAGAAATTGATTTGCAAATGGAAACTAGGGTTTTGGATTTCTATTTCCCATTCTCTTCCACCATTAATCTCTTTAGAACTGAAATTAGAGGAAAAGGGAGTGAATGAAGAGGGGAGGTTTTCAGTTTGGGGTATTAAGTTAGAACATTGGCTGAACCCAACCTAAACCCAAAGCCTTAAGTGAAAAGTAGCAAAATTCTACTATCTCCAAACATATCGAAGTTTATACTCAAAAAGGTCGCAAACGTCATTTTGAACTCAATGGGGGTGGTCTCGAGTCCTAATTCGGCTGTTTGCAAAAAGTAGCTTTTCGGACTAAAATCCGACTAACGATAAAATATTTAAATAAAATATTTAAATATAAAATCGATAAATATGCGGGTTGTTACAATAGATTATAGGGTGTCTATTAGGTATAACAAGGTTATTAATAAACCCGTGAAAACTAAAAAGGTTAATAGTGACCCTAGAAACTATAATTATGTCATGGTATCAGGCTAAACTGGGAATGAGAAATCGTAATTATTTTTAATATGCGTATCTTCATAATATTTTGAAAATGTATATTTCAACCACTATGGATGTTGGAGCACGATATATCGATTTATAAAGTTTATAGGATGCTAGTGAGGGGGAAAACCTATTCAGCTAAGCGGCAAGGTCTCACTAGATATCTAAAAAGGATTGAGATGGTAGATTATTATTCATACTAGGCTTTATGTCTGACTCGAAGTTTTTTCCCCCTTAAACTCTCGGGTACATAATCAATTATGAGTAGTTTAAGGTTTAGGGTTTCAGGTTCTCTTCTTAGACGAATAAAGCATCCGAAGGCATGCAGGAGGCAGATAGTTATTTAGAGTTTTCTTTTTCTGCTGTGTGTTTTTTGTAAAGGCAATTTATTAGCCTTACTATATACTCTGATCAACCAAGAGGGCATCTTCATATGTCACTCTTGGCATAACTGTAATTATTATATTTTGCTGAATGTGGTTAACGTAACTTGGGATTATGTAATGAACATGAAATGTTTTAATTTGAATATGGAAATGTGCTTTTGAATTGCTAAATTTTTCCATATTTCTGTGATATGCGTATCAATATATCTAGAACCAACGTATTTGGTCACCGAAGATTAACAACTATAGATGATTGCATTCATAGTCATTATGTTTGGGCCTCCAAGTAGGGGGATGTTATAGAACTACAAAATGCATTGGTAATTTGGTTAGTTAATTGTTTATTTGGTTAAGATCGTGTATTGAATTCTATGAGTTCCGAAAACAAAAGCAATACACGATTATAGATGTATGATCCATATGCTATCACATATAAGTGTTATATAGTGAACGGACAAAGGTCGTAATGTACGATGCTTCGTTGAAACTAGTTCATTCGAAGCAAATAAGTAAACAATATTATGAGATTGAGTATTCAATTTAATTGATTATGACAAAGATCGTATCGCATTAAGTGTAACACTAGTTCAAAACTACAAGATAGATCTAAGAACTCGATTATAGAAATATCTATTTGATCAGTTTATGCGAAGTGCAATATATATGATGTCCCTGAATGTTAAGGATGATCAAGTGTGCTTTTGTAAAGAGTTCACCATGATACTATAGTAAGGGCTTTCTTTTAAATGGTTTGACCATTTAAAAGGGAAAACGAAGTATAAGAGTAGATGTGGTTAAGATACAGTTGAGATAAAGAGAGTGAATGGTCACTTCTGGTTCATAAAGAAACATCGAAAATGAGAATTGTAACATAATAGTTTATTCTTAACCTTGGAATAAAAAAAATATGATTTCTATTCTAAAATGTATTGTAACGATCCATATTTTTAACTATTTTAAATTATTAAATTTAATATGATTATTGACTAAAAATGGTTAAAAATATAAATTTAACGATTTTGAATGTAAGTTATTGAATATGTACTTGAATAAAATTTTAAAATAAACAAATTTCAGAGATTAAAGTAATAACAAATATTGAAAGGTAATGCTATGTATTGAATGTGTTTATAATCAATAATTGGATTAAATAATAAATGTTGAATTCATTAATTGTAAATAAAGTAAATGAATGATAACTAAAATTCATTTAAAAATCTAATATTGAAATTTATTGGGTATTGGATAATTGAATTGTTTGAATTAATATTGGAAATTATTTGAATAATTGAATTTTGAATTTAATACGATTGAAAATGACAGCGAAAGTTGATGTAAATTTTATTTAAACAACCATGAAGATTGTTAACATTTAAAATTGGATTTAAAAGCGAATAATTAGAAATTGGAAATTTTATATCATAACCAAGACATTAAAGTAGCGATCCCGGGCACAGTCTCGGATTTCGACGAAACCAGTTCCACTGGATCTGTGATAGTGTATTATTATCGGATTTCAAATTTCTTAGCGTTCAGAGTTATCGTTTGGTCGTACGGGATATAAACATGTTGAACTAAGTATCAAAAATTTAAAATAATAGTTAGGTCCAAAAGGCTATCTTCTCCATATGATCGAATTCGAACTCGAAACCTTTTTCATTACGTTCAGAATAGGGGTATAACATTATAAACATCTAGCGGCATGCCTCGATAGAGGTTCGAGATTTTAAGTTACGAAAATTGAGGTATTTTAAAATTATATATATATATATATATATATATTGTCAAACCGGTCTTTTCTTCTGCAACTTAGGATTTGACTTTACCTATTCAAACACACCAAAATCACATCTCCTCCCTCCTTTCAATAATCGCAGCAGTTCTCAGAGAAAAAAGAAAGAAAGAAAGAAATTCAAAACATCAAAAATCTCTATCTCTTTATCCACTCAACAAAAGAATCCAAAACGAATTCCTAAATTCCTATTTCTTCGTCCTCTTCAATCTGGTATAAGTTTTGGGAGTTGCGGCATCAGCTGATGGTGGTCGACGTGGGACAGTCGAGACTAAGCTTTAGCTTTATGGAGTTTTGAGGCATCGTGGGAAAGAGTGATTATTGTTTTCGAGTTCGTGGTGGAAAAGAGCATCGGTGGCAAAGAATGGCAAGGTTCGATCATGGCTTGAGGAATGCGACTTCGCAGTATAGCCGTAGGTGCTTGGTCAGGTCGCATTTTTGTATAGGGGCTCGGGCGAGGCGAAATTATTATGGGTATGTGGAGGTCGAGTTAAGAAGTCCGATGGATTCGACAACATTCGATTTCGTGTATCGTAGCCCCTTATCACTCGAGTTGTAATGACCTGTTTCTAACCGTTCAAATCGAAAATCATCCACTCATGTCAGACTTGAATTGCTCAAAACAACAGATTGTTAATTTATATTTAGCAAAACTTAACATATACGGTAAATAAATCAATCACAGAATCACAGACACAGAGTTTTACAATAATAAGCAGCAAAATAGATAAATAGTGGTTTATAAAGCTACTATATGAACATCAGAGTCTGAAACAAAATACAACAGAACCTCAAATACAAATGAATCTCTAATACATAAGAAACTGACAAGTCTGAACATAAATGATTGGAATAAACTGAAATAACTGAAAGCTGGATAAATAAATCTTCAAACAAAGCTCCAATCTCCAAAGGTGAGTCTCAAATGCAGTGACATTCGGTCTGATCTGGGTATAAAGCAAAACACAAAACACTCGAGTCAAGATTAACATTCTTATACTAGTAAATTAAAATTAGGTGAAATGTCAACTGAAATACAAGTAACTTAAAGGATGTTAGGGACTTCCATCCTCTAAGGATCCATGGAACTATCTACTATGTAGTAATATACGCTATTATAATATGTCTATTAGTAAGGTAAAGTATTAAAATAGCGTGAAGGCATTACCCATCTCTCCCTTAACACATTTTATAAATTCTCATAGTCTATACAATGTCGTAAGCCCCACCAAACCGATGGTTTACCCAGAGGACATCCTATAGGTACGATACAAAAAAAACTCGTAGAAGGCGCGATAGGGTATATGAATATGGCACGCGAGCAATGCCAGGGTAAATATACCGTTTGTGGATCCGGACTGGTGGTAACGCATAACAGCTACTATCGCCCACCTCGAGACACGCTCCCAAGTCAAAGGTGCACCCAATCAAATCATAAAGTAATAGAATGGTATTGAAGAAATGTGCCTGATCATAGGAATGACCTCACTTGGCCCGGCATGACTGCTGTTTTAGTCACATCCAAGCCGACTCACGAGAGTCAGGGCTACGTAAATACCTTATACAGAATCGTTACCAAACCATCCTACTTCGTTCTAAAATCTTCACCACGTGAATAGTTGTTAAAATGGTTTTCGGTATTGGCAGAGAGTAGGACAATATTCGATACCGGTCTCTTTAACAACCAAACGCTTATTTTATGCCATGGTCATTTTATAAAATTGCTTTTATAATCATTTTAAAACAATTCATACCTCAAAATATCATATTCTTTTAAAAAATCATACCGCTTTCGATTTTATATTCATATCCAAAATCGCGACTTTGAAATAGTTATAAATTAAAATAGTTCATTTAAAAAAATAAGTTATAGATTAAAATAGTTTATATATTAAAAATGGTTTATATATATTAAAAATACTTTATATAATAAAATAGTTTTCTCCAATTTCAACGATTCAATTTAAATCGACTTTAAATCAACTTTAATTCCAAAAATTCAATTTAAATCAATCCCAGTTCAAGATTTTCAGTTTAAAGGATTAAAGATTCAATTCAAATTCTCAATAAACCATTTCAACTTATCGATTTCAAATCCAAGTTTGAACTATCGCTTCAATTCCAATAAGATTCAAAGTTTAAATATCCTAACATTTAATTCATTTATATTTCAACATTTAACTTTAATTTTATTCACATTGGAAAATATTCACTTACGTATTTTAATAATAATTAAATAAAATCTCAATTTATAAATTTAACTCAATATTAAATATTCAGGATCAATTTTATTTAAAATTGAGAATGTTCATTTAATCACTTTATATCAAATCAAGTTATAAATCATATCTTTCAAAATCTTAAAATCAATAAATTCAAATTAATTCTTATTTAAATTCAATTATTAACCAATTAAAATTCTATGTCAACATTAATTTATCTTCCCAACCACTATTTTTAAAGTTATTGAAAATGTATTTTTAAAATATTAATATAAATTTAAATAACTACTTAAACATAATGTATACCAATTTAAATTAAATTTTATTAAATTAAATTTTATTATTAAATTTATTTTATATTAAATCTCATTTTATATATTTATAAAATAATAAAATTATAAGTAAAATCTTAAAATTTTTATTTTTCAAAACTAACTTATAAATTAAAATTTCTAAAACAAATTACTTTAAAAATCTAAATTTTATACATATATGAAAATAGCATTTATATATTATAATTTAAAAATCAATATTTATTAAAACCTATATATTTCCTTTCAAACTTTGGAAATCACTTTCAATATATAAACCTACGGTGTCCTTATATAATTTTCTATCCTATGGTCAAGTGATATGGATATTTATCATTTCAATCCACAAATTAAATATTTACGGGCATATATCATGTCAACCCACAATCCTAAAATTTAAAATCAATGAAAACCGTTTGGGTTTATCATTTCAACCCATAACGATTTTTCCCTAATCTATAAAATCGTTTGGGTATGTATCATTTCAGCCCATCGAGAATTTCTAAACTAACAGGGAACTTGCAGAGTGAGAACAAATATGATAATAGTATAACATATCAACAACATGCATATATCATCAGTAAAAAATTTAAATATAATATATATACAATAGGTTATGGTGTCATAAGTCGCAGTAAACAATTACAGATAATGGCATATCATATATAACAATTAATTAACTTAATAATTCAAATTCAACAGCATATTTCAATTGTTATTTCATGTGAATTAAATTTAATCAATATAAGAATGTTAATCGTCAGTGATTGCTCACGTTTTGAGGCTACAGAAATGAACGAGAATACGAAGTGACAGACATGGATAAGCACGGATCGAACAAAGCAAGAAGCTGTTGCGATACGAATCTGGACAACGGTAAAGCAAAACGACTAGCTTCTGTAATTTTCGGACAGCAAGCATACAAAGTAAACAAAGCAAGTAACTACAAGAATTTGAAATTGATGAATCAATATTAATATCTATGATATATATATATACATCTTACTTTGTATAAATCAATATTGATGTATATTTAAATTAAACAATATAAATCGATATAAATCGATGCATCTTGCTTATAAAATGACTATATATATTTTTATAGAACAGATCAATAGGAACAAACTTTATAACATATATGTACAATACCACTTGATATGCTTTTCCCTTATAATATATACCTTTTTTTTCTTGAATAAGGAAGATAGACATAATATATACTCTAATTATGATTCACAAGATCAATACGTTTAAATTATGTACTAATATATATACTAAACACAATATATATTCTAGTTATGACTCACAAGATCAATACGTTTAAATTATATACTAATATATATACTAAACACAATATATACTCTTCCCAAACAAATATACATCACGTGCAAAGTTTGGCCAGCACAATTGAATATAACTTACATATGGTGCATGCGGCTTCTAGTGAGGGAAGATGATCACGATACGGTGGAAGAGGGCTGGGTTTCAACAAGCTGCATGAGGGTCAGTGAAGGTTTGATGGCTGACAAGCGAGGTAGGCGGTGTCTGCATGAAGAGGAAATGTTACAAAGTTGCTCGGCGTTCGGAGATAGTGGATGGTGGGTGGCTGGGTTTACGGAGGCGAAGAGGGAGGAGATAGATGGAAACGACAGATTGAGAAGGAGAACGATGCGTTGGAGCACAATGGGAAAAGCACAAGCCTGGAGATTGGACTCAAGGCGAGCAAGATGATGTGTGGCAAGCTACAAGCAAAATAAAGGGTGAATAAGCAGTGCATGGAGATGGAAGATGAAATGGTGGGTGCGGTGCTCGGTGATAGGGTTGGTGCTTGGGTCGAGCGGTACTAGGGGAGAGAGGTTTGCTGAGCCAAAGGGGAGAGGAGGTGGGTGGCAACATGCCACGGTAGTGGGTCCAAAGGAAGATGCGGTGGATGGCGGATTCATCGATGGTGCTCGGTGCACAGGCTGTTGGGTGGTGTTTTACTCGACGAGGTGGTAAAGAGAATGAAGGTGGTAGGTGGAAGGCGGGATGATGAAAGATGGCCACGGGAAGTAGGGTGGAGGAAAGAATGGATCAGGTCAGTGGCGAGAGGAAGAGGTCGACTGGTGAAGGTGGAGTTGCTTGCGTCTATGGTGAAGTAGGAGACGAGCATGTGGGTGGTTATACGGCTGTGTTCAAGTGGAAGTTTGGATCGGAGGGGAACGACAAAAAGTGAAGAAGAGCACAGTTTTCACCAAAATATATGTAGCAGGTTTCACCACAAACAAATATACATCACGTGCAAAGTTTGGCCAGCACAATTGAATTTAACTTACGTATGGTGCCTGCAGTTTCTAGTGAGGGAAGATGATCATGATACGGTGGAAGAGGGCTGGGTTTCGACAAGCTGCATGTGGGTCAGTGGAGCTTTGATGGCAGACAAGGCGAGGTAGGATGGTGTCTGCATAAAGAGGAAAGGTTACAAAGTTGCTCAACGTTCGGAGGCAGTGGATGGTGGGTGGCTGGGTTTACGCAGGCGGAGGGAGTGGATAGATGGCAGCGGCGGATTTAGAAGGAGAACGATGGCTCAGAGCACACATTGGAAAAGCACGAGCCTGGAGATTGGACTAAGGGAGAGCAAGATGATGTGCAACAAGGTACAGGAAAAATAAAGAGGGAACAAGTAGTGCGTGGAGATGGAAGATGAAATGGTGGGTGCGGTGCTCGGTGATAGGGTTGGTGCTTGGGTCGAGCGGTGCTAGGGGAGAGAGGTTTGCCGAGCCGAAGGGGAGAGGAGGTGGGTGGCGACAGGCCACGGTGGTGGGTCCGAAGGAAGATGCGGTGGATGGTGGATTCGCTGATGGTGCTTGGTGCACGGGCTGTTGGGTGGTGTTTTACTCTACGAGGTGGTAAGGAGAATGAAGGTGGTAGGCGAAAGATGGGATGATGAAGGATGGCCATGGGAAGTAGGGTGGAGGAAAGAATGAATTTGTTCAGCGGAGAGAGGAAGAGGTCGACTGGCGAAGGTGGGAGACAAGCATGTGGGTGGTTATACGGCTGTGTTCAAGTGGATGCTTGGATCTGAGGGGAACAGAAAAAAGAGAAGAAGAGCACAGTTTTCACCAAAATATATGTAGCAGGTTTCACCACAAATGAATTAAAG
Source organism: Allium cepa (assembly GCA_030765085.1). Lineage (NCBI taxonomy): Eukaryota > Viridiplantae > Streptophyta > Magnoliopsida > Asparagales > Amaryllidaceae > Allium > Allium cepa. The sequence goes on from CM060941.1 coordinate 838,041,523, forward strand.
TATAGGAAATATATATAACTTGTATTTCTCAATTAAAATGAAGCTTGGATCTAGAGAACGAAGGGACACAACAATATATTGAAACTATAGAAATAGGAAAGTCAAAAGGCTAAAAATATCAATTGCTAGTGGCTATTTGATTCACGTGATTCATGGTTAAATCTCTATTCAAAAATCAAAATTTAATAGTAATTCACTTATTAAATTCCAAGCATTTAAATTTTAAATTCATTGAATTAAATTTAACTTAACACTTCAGTTTAAATTTTCAAATATAACTCAATTTCATTTTTATTTGCTTAACTTAAAATTCACTTTTAAGCCAAATTCACAAATTTCCAATTTTAGTTATATTTCAAAATTTCAACTTAAGTATTCATTCATTTCACATTTTAACTTAATTCAAAATTCATTAATATATTATAAAATCATTTTAAATTCATTTAATTCAAAATATCATAAATTTATCATATTTTCGTATTTAATTTAAATTCCATTTATCACCAAATTATAATTTCCAAAATACTTACATTTCATATTTTCTAACTTTACCATTAATTTATTTCACTTATAAATTTTCAGAGAGTTAATAATGCTTTACAAAAATCATTTTTAATCAAATTTAAATCAAAATATTATAATATTTACATTTCTAAAATATTTTAAGAATTTTAGAAAAACATATTTTAACAACGGGTCTGTATTTCGTTTTCTAGCCTAGGTAAAGTGATACGGGTAATATATCATTTCAACCCGAAATTTAAAAAGAAAACCCGGGTTTGATCATTTCAAACCCACAATCCCAAGTAAATGAAGATAACTGAAAATCATTCAGGCCTATCATTTCAGCCCATAACGATTTTCTCCTATTCTAAAGTCCGTTCAGGTATGTATCATTTCAACCCATAGTGATTCTAATCTAAAGGGAACTTGCAGTGTGATAAACTGATAAAAAAATAATAGAACAACATAATATAACAGTAACATATGATATAACAGGTGTTTAAGCATGGGTGAACATCATAAAATCATAACATAGCAGGTGTAACATAATAATGCATTTTACAGATTCAAAAGGGGTCAATTTACTAGTTATATATGTACATATTGTCTGGTGAGAATAACTCACTGGTTCGAGCTGATGACCCAACGACGAATTGCACAAACGGGATCTACCCAAGCACAAAAGCATGACATAGATTTAAATAGAGGATCCAAATGTCAAATTCCTTGGATACACATCAAACAAAAACAATATAACAACGATGAGTTTCAAATCAACTACGATCAAAACTATGCTAGAATAACTGCACAGAATCAAATAGAAATATTTGCACTTGCTTTTAACCTTTACTAGGCTCATCCATAAGGGAAAACACATGGCAATGGAAAGTGTTTGGGTCAGATTATGGTGGGTATGGGTCGGCCTAGATATCATTTGTGATGGTGCCAAAGTGGGTGAAGGGAATAACACACATAAGCATGCATATACATGTGTTTTAGTCATGGATTTGGGCTCGGCCAAGGCTCCAAGTGTCACGGCCAGAGGAGTGGCGTCCACTATGATGGTGTGTCCGTGGGTGCTGGAGGTTCTGGAGGTGGTGGTGGTGTGGTGGTGGCGGCTAGAGGGGTGGTGAGTGATGGAATGAGAGTGGTGTTCGGTTAGGCTAGTATGAAGGGTGTTTTGAAACTTTTGTGGATATGCATCACCAATGGGGTTCATGGCTTGGGTGGCTGGTGAGGAGGAGGTGGTGGTGGTGTGCCATCAGGTGGTGGAGGCGGCTAGGCAGCAAGGTAGCATGGCCGAACCTAAATGGAAGAGCAAGTGCAAACAAAAATCAAAAGGAATAAGCAATATAAGTGAAAAAAAAGATGAAAGAAAAAAAAATTACCAACTTCCCAAGCATGTGATGGCCGAAATTTTTTTCTCAGGAAGGAGGAAAGGAAGATACGTGAAATGAAAATGAATTAGTCAGCTGAAATATGGTGAGTTATGCCAAAAGAAATGAAGAGTTGTGAGGAAAATGAAGAGGTGGAATTCAAAAGGGCAAAAGACAATTCAAAAGTCAAAAACTCTTCATATATCCTTATTTAATTTATATAGCTTTATATTTCCGGAAATAATAATAACACCAGATAAAATTTCGAAAGTTTATCAAAATATAAAAATTTATATAATATTTATTAATTATATAAAGTTAAATTAAGAAAAATAGCTAAAAATAGTGAACTAGACTAGAAAATTTGAAATTAAATAGAATAATTTTTAGAAAATTCATATGAGCTTGTAAAATATTTTTAAACATAAAATAAAAATAAATTCACAAAATAAATATATAGATTTTAATTAAATATAATTTAAATGAAGAAAATAGCAGAAAAATAGAAAACAATCTTTAAAAATAGGAAATAAATACAGTAAATTTTGGAAAAATTTTATTATCACTTTAAAAATATTAAAAGACAAAATATACATAAAATAACATATTAACACATATTAAAACAAAATATAACATAGAAAATATGAATTATATAATTTAAAATAGACAAAATTTCAAAATAAAACAAATTATACTCAAAATTGAAATGTACATAACTTTCACAAATTAAATCCGTTTTCAACGAAATGAAAAGCAGTATTCAAGTTATTAAATCTATTTTCATAATAAAGGATAAAATTTAAGAATTTAAATATTTAAATTTGAAATTTAAAAGTCAAGGTTTGACCAGTTTGAACAGAAATTCATCTTTCAGTAAAATATCCAATTTATGCCGGTTTGAAATTATAATTCACATAATAATCAACACCCACATTTAAATATGAAATGTTTGAAAAAAAATAAGTTTAAAATAATTTCAAAATAAAACAAAGTCAAATATTAAAATATATGAAAAATCTAGGGTTGTTACACCAACTAAAACCGTACAAGGATCGTATTGTTTCTTTGGATTTCCAACAAATGGTCAGGCTAAGGAACTTCCTACTGCCACATGGGATCGCCTCTGGCGGGACGTCCCGAGAACTTAACCAGCTCTCTGCCAACACAAGGCCGGGTTACCTTTGTCACTAGGTAACTACTACACGAATATGCCATCCCTCGGTCCCTTTGGACCTTTATCCGAGCGCTCGATAACCAACATCACACGGTAATAGATATAGTGTGTCAACATGAGTAAGTATCTGGGATCCATACCATGATACCACCCTTTCCAGAAGGAAATGACATACCCTAAATGACGCGACCCTCATAACCTTGCCGCATATTCCTGTTTTGACCATTTCTGGGGAGAGAGGTCAGACGAAGTCTCGTCCATGAAGCTAGGCACAAAGTCACACTTTGATCAACAAATGATCAATAAATAATCATCACACAGCAACACTCAGCATGCCACATTACCAAATTGGGAATATATCGCTGAGCGCATACGTCTCAGAGAAGGGTGTTAAGCTAAGAGAATAAATTCTCCGCCACCAACAGAAATGTATTTGAAAGAAATCTGCTTTATATCTCAAAATGTAATGTCAGACACGTAACCAACAAGTCTGTTCCGGGTTCGAACAGAACCGAAGACACTTCAAAAGAAGCCCTTGCAATCCGGGTATTCACAATCCCGATCGAATTTCCCATCACAAAGGAAATCTCCATACCATAGCTAATGGTGCAGAGACAATCGATAGGTCATCCTATCGTTTTCACAAATACCCGGTCTTCACCACCGGTCTTCAATGCTATCCATTACGTCGTATCACTATTCGGAATGGGTAATCCGAATAACGAGCACAATAATTTAAAAAATAAGTGTAGCATTTCAATTTCAACCAATTCACAACAAATACCTATTCAAAGGTCAATATTTGATAGTCAGTTATTTAACTATCAATCAATATTCACAACATCACCCAATTTTAAATAATTTCCCAAATTATTTATTTTCAAAAATATCTTTATAAGATATATATCCCACACTTCAACCATTTGAAAACCAATTTCAAATAAATTTACACCCTTACAACCTTCATTTCAAAATGGTTCATCTAAACCAATTAAATAAATCCTTACCGATTTATTTTAAACTTACGTTCCAAATCCATGAATTTATTTCCACACTTCAAAAATAAATCAATGTTTATTTTTAACCCAATTTCCCTTTCCTTTATAAATTCCATAGCGAATTTACATTTCCAAAATAACTATGAATATACGATTTTCAAATCGATTTCTAATATCCATTATCAATTTATCTTTAAAGGATAAAATCTCAAAACATTCACTTCATATTGGAAAAACATTTCCATACTTATTAAATAATAAGTAATTCACAAATCTATTTTTTTTCAACACTTGAATACTTAAATAACAATTAAGTATATAATTTATTCTTTAAGGAAAACATCCTCTTAAACACATTTATTTGAGTCAAAACTAATGTTGCGTAAAACATCGTTACGACAACCCAAAATCATTAGTATAGGGATTCAAAATTAAGATAGATATGTAAATCCCAATACTATATAAAACATTCCTTTCGGAAATCATTTACTATAACAACAGTGTTATAGTCTACCATTTCCTTCTATTTCTCGAAAATGTCTATTTCAACAATGAATGTTGAAATCTATGGTTTCGATACTTTATACATTTTAAAACATCTTTAAATCGTTTTAATTCTATTTAAAATATCACTTCCCAATGCATTTCTTTAATATATTATTCGCTGTCTAAAATCGTGAATATATTCCCTTAACCAAATTCAACATTTCTACATATTTTATTTTAAAGGATTATCGACTGTCCAAAACCATGGATATATTTCCTTTAATAAGCTATAATAATTAACTTATCAAAATAAGTCGTTTTCGGATTTATAAAACAATGTTTATAAATTCCATTTATATTTTATGGCCACTTCAACTTATAAAATCACTTTATTAACAAATTCTATCCATATTCCATTTACACGCAAAAATCCAATTTATAAGTTGATTACTTATAAATCTTTTATTTTATAAAATCTATTCATTTTACAATTCCATAATTTATAAATATATAGATTTCATTCACTTATAAAATCCATTTATATTCCATTTTAACACTTATAAAAACTTGTTTTATAATTCCAATATTTTTAATTTATAAATATCAATTTTATAAATATTTTATATAAATCATTTATAATAATTCAAAAATCCCAATTTAAATAAACCAATCCTTTTAATAATTTACAAATCATTATTAAAGCTTATATAACTCCAAAATCATACTTAAGTATTATTTTCCAAAAATATCATTTTTATAATAATAAAAATTATAACGTTTATTTATTTAAAATGAATAAATTCCAAAATTAAAATTTATTCGACTATTTAATTTCACTTATTAATATTTAAAATCAATTAAATATACAAATTTTAATTAATAAAAATTCTGGGTCGTTACAAACTTCCCCCCTTAAAAGAATTTCGTCCTCGAAATTACCATGTAAGAAAAAGTTACTGAATCCATTAATTTTCCCAAAATCCATAGTTAAACTTCTTACAATAACTTTACTAAGTTTTCAAATCCAACTTAGTTATCTTTTCAAAAACAACTACTATTGTTTAACTTTCAACTCCAAATCAAAGTTATAGTTTTCAAAATTTTCCAATTTTTTTCTCAAAAATATTCTAACGCCTTAAATTTTTGAAAAATTTCGCCAGCGTCTCCTTTGCGCGGTTAGCTCGGTATGACTACAAAATGGCACCATGGCCCTCAGATTCCAAAAAGAAAAGAGAAAGCCAAGTGGCTGGAGAAGAAAATCATCAAATCTCATACTGAAATTCAAATACGTACCTTTTTTGTCGAGCAATTCAATTTTTATCTTCGAAATCAAAATTTCAATTCTATTTCCTTTAATACACCTGTAAATCCTGCTAACCATAATATCCAATTGCAACATTCAAAAATCATTTTGCACAATTCGTTTACAAAAATTTTAGTACATGTTTCTTATACCCTTTTTACTTTACTTTACTATTGAAGCTATATAACCATTTTCATTCTAGATTGCATTATCAATTTTATTCGAATTTAACTAGTTTGCATTCACTAATTTACATTCACATTAGTTCACTTTCAATTCAAATCAATTTTATTTAAGATTCACTTAATTTCCAATTTGATTTCAATTACTTTAGATTTCAAATTTTGCTAATTCAATTTCACTAACACTTAATGAATTTATATACAAATCAACAACATCCATATGACAACCAATGTATATTTAACATAACTAAATTATTAAATTTACATTCAACATTCAATTTGGTTTAAGACTTTTAATTTCAATTGGTTTAACATTTAATTGATTTTCATTCAATTATTCAACTTCTAATTACATTGGCTTTCAATGAATTAACACTTCATTCATTATTTCATATCAACTTATTTACATTCGACTAATTAACCTTCAATCCATTTATTAATTTAATTGCCAATTCCTTTAACCATATAAGGTTGAATTTCAGTTACATAACTCAAGTTTACATTCATTCAATTAACTTTATTATTTTACTTTGATACCAAAATCAACTTTATTCAATTTTACTTAAGTTATATTTCCTTTAAACATCTTTTGTTTAACTTCACTTAAATTTCCACTTATAAGTTCAATTCAGATTTCATTTCTATTTAACTTTTTACCAAAGCCAAATTTTCATCACTTATTCAAATTCAGATTTATTTTTCTTAACAAATCGTTTTACCATTTTAATAATTGGTTTCACTTACATTTTCTCATTTTATAAGTTATACAACTTATATTCAACAATTACCACTTGGATTTTATTGGTTCACTTATACTTACTTTAATTTAACTCCATCCTTTAAGTTAAATTTATTCTATCAAAAATCAAATTGTATAAGTTATCAACTCATTTATCATTCCTATAAATATTTTAAATAGGATTCCAGAGTCTTTTCAACCTTTCAAAACCATTTTTGAAATCAATTCAAATTACCCTTTGAATTTCCAAATCCAAATTTTCCGAACAACTTTCATTTAAAACAATTTGACAGCAATCCCTCTTTTGGAAACCTGAAAATGAACACCGATGATGTCATGATCGTCATCGGAATTATTTTCCAGCGACTAAAAAGAGTTTAGAGCTTTAGTTCCTCCTAAACAATTTTCCTAAAACCTTTGAAAATTATTTTCAAACCCAAAAGGGAATTTAATCTTTTCCAAATTGCAAACCTTTTACTTATATAATTTCATTTCTTATATATAAGATTATTTCACAAGTGTAAATCATTTTAATTATAACTTCATACTTATAATTCATTTGCTTATACAATTCATTCTTTTACAACTGTTGTTTTTATTTAACTTATTCAACAACCAATCAATCAATTTATATATACTTTTAATAATTTTTGAAGAATTATTTCCTTTATATAAAAATATGATCGAGGTAAAATTATTTCATTTACCCAATTTAAAACGATATCGTGCCGAATTATTCTGAACAAGTGTTTAGAGATCCCTATCGATAGAGTTGTACAGACTATACCGACCAGTATCCATATACCACTCAACAAACCAATCATCACAACATAAAACAATTTTATATTCACTAACAAATACGCGCTCATATCTATTATTACACTCAAACTCATTCTAGAGTACTACTGACTCTATCTCTAATGAGTAATACCCAATAGAGCCATGGTTGTCACTTAACCAAATGCTCTGATACCATGTTGTCAGGACCCGATTCTTCGACTTCCAAAAACCGACATCAATACATCCACTGTGTCAACTGCCGAGCAATTGAATGTCGAAAAACCGAACCTTGAGGGTTAAAAAGAAGAGGTAGAAGAAAAAGAAAGAAGAAGAAAGAAGAAGCAACAGAAACAATATCAGAATCTCACATATCGCAGCGGAACAATAATAGATAAATGAATAATCTTTAAAACAAAGAACTATCTCAGTTATTACATTACATTATCATCAGAGTATACAACAACAATATACAACTCAACAAAACAATAAACAGATATACAAATGTGCCCTTAAAAGTGAAATATACAGCGGAAAGATAATATCATATACAAGTAAATACGCCATGCCATCCAGCTTGCCTCCAGCAACTCCTGAATTCCAGAATATCCTGATAAACCTGACTCTTGACTGCCCGTATGGAAAATGGTGGGCACCCAGAGTTTAGGAAGGAAAACAATAAACTCCGAGTCAGTCATGGGACTGGTGTGAGAACTAAAACAGTTTATCTTTAAAACAAAGAACAGAATAATTTTTATAAAAAAAATAGATTCGCAATGCTTTATAGAAAATGAGACTACCATAAGGCCTCCCGCACACGCACACAATGCAAACGCAGAATCGGAGGAGATTTCTCCTTATGATAGTCAAAGATGCTTGATACGCATTAAAAGGAAACATTTGATATTATTACTAGTGCATAGTGTAGGAAAACGTTTCGAAAGTAAAGATATAAATCTTAGCCAGCATAGACATTCGCACTTATGCCTACTATAGCTACCATATTCAATAGCAGGTTACCGCCACATTCCATGGCAGGTTATACAACTAAAACCGTACAAGGATCGTATTGTTTCTTTGGATTTCCAACAAATGGTCAGGCTAAGGAACTTCCTACTGCCACATGGGATCGCCTCTGGCGGGACGTCCCGAGAACTTAACCAGCTCTCTGCCAACACAAGGCCGGGTTACCTTTGTCACTAGGTAACTACTACACGAATATGCCATCCCTCGGTCCCTTTGGACCTTTATCCGAGCGCTCGATAACCAACATCACATGGTAATAGATATAGTGTGTCAACATGAGTAAGTATCTGGGTTCCATACCATGATACCACCCTTTCCAGAAGGAAATGACATACCCTAAATGACGCGACCCTCATAACCTTGCCGCATATTCCTGTTTTGACCATTTCCTGGGAGTGAGGTCTGACGAAGTCTCGTCCACGAAGCTAGGCACAAAGCCACGCTTTGATCAACAAATGATCAATAAATAATCATCACACAGCAACACTCAGCATGCCGCATTACCAAATTGGGAATATATCGCCGAGCGCGTACGTCTCAGAGAAGGGTGTTAAGCTAAGAGAATAAATTCTCCGCCACCAACAGAAATGTATCTGAAAGAAATCTGCTTTATATCTCAAAATATAATGTCAGACACGTAACCAACAAGTCTGTTCCGGCTTCGAACAGAACCGAAGGCACTTCAAAAGAAGCCCTTGCAATCCGGGTATTCACAATCCCGATCGAATTTCCCATCACAAAGGAAATCTCCATACCATAGCTAATGGTGCAGAGACAATCGATAGGTCATCCTATCGTTTTCACAAATACCCGGTCTTCACCACCGGTCTTCAATGCTATCCATTACGTCGTATCACTATTCGGAATGGGTAATCCGAATAACGAGTACAATAATTTAAAAAATAAGTGTAGCATTTCAATTTCAACCAATTCACAACAAATACCTATTCAAAGGTCAATATTTGATAGTCAGTTATTTAACTATCAATCAATATTCACAACATCACCCAATTTCAAATAATTTCCCAAATTATTTATTTTCAAAAATATCTTTATAAGATATATATCCCACACTTCAACCATTTGAAAACCAATTTCAAATAAATTTACACCCTTACAACCTTCATTTCAAAATGGTTCATTTAAACCAATTAAATAAATCCTTACCGATTTATTTTAAACTTACGTTCCAAATCCATGAATTTATTTCCACACTTCAAAAATAAATCAATGTTTATTTTTAACCCAATTTCCCTTTCCTTTATAAATTCCATAGTGAATTTACATTTCCAAAATAACTATGAATATACGATTTTCAAATCGATTTCTAATATCCATTATCAATTTATCTTTAAAGGATAAAATCTCAAAACATTCACTTCATATTGGAAAAATATTTCCATACTTATTAAATAATAAGTAATTCACAAATCTATTTTTTTTTCAACACTTGAATACTTAAATAACAATTAAGTATATAATTTATTCTTTAAGGAAAACATCCTCTTAAACACATTTATTTGAGTCAAAACGAATGTTGCGTAAAACATCGTTACGACAACCCAAAATCATTAGTATAGGGATTCAAAATTAAGATAGATATGTAAATCCCAATACTATATAAAACATTCCTTTCGGAAATCATTTACTATAACAATAGTGTTATAGTCTACCATTTCCTTCTATTTCTCGAAAACGTCTATTTCAACAATGAATGTTGAAATCTATGGTTTCGATACTTTATACATTTTAAAACATCTTTAAATCGTTTTAATTCTATTTAAAATATCACTTCCCAACGCATTTCTTTAATATATTATTCGCTGTCTAAAATCGTGAATATATTCCCTTAACCAAATTCAACATTTCTACATATTTTATTTTAAAGGATTATCCACTGTCCAAAATCATGGATATATTTCCTTTAATAAGCTATAATAATTAACTTATCAAAATAAGTCGTTTTCGGATTTATAAAACAATGTTTATAAATTCCATTTATATTTTATGGCCACTTCAACTTATAAAATCACTTTATTAACAAATTCTATCCATATTCCACTTACACACAAAAATCCAATTTATAAGTTAATTACTTATAAATCTTTTATTTTATAAAATCTATTCATTTTATAATTCCACAATTTATAAATATATAGATTTCATTCACTTATAAAAATCCATTTATATTCCATTTTAACACTTATAAAAACTTGTTTTATAATTCCAATACTTTTAATTTATAAATATCAATTTTATAAATATTTTATATAAATCATTTATAATAATTCAAAAATCCCAATTTAAATAAAACAATCCTTTTAATAATTTAAAATCGTTATTAAAGCTTATATAACTCCAAAATCATACTTAAGTATTATTTTCCAAAAATATCATATTTATAATAATAAAAATTATAACGTTTATTTATTTAAAATGAATAAATTCCAAATTTAAATTTTATTCTGAATTCTCAACTTAAGTTTTCAAAAATCCAATTTTATTTAATTTCGGCATCTAACTATACCAAAATATATTCGGCATCTAACGATACCAAAATATATTCGGCTAAAATTTAGCCTTTAACAATCTCAATCACAAAGATAATCACGCAGATTATAAATAGATCAACAAATAGATCAACACACAACATTGAAACCAATTCAAATGTTTGAGGAATCCAGCTGGATCCCTCCAACCTGTTTCCCTGCATCCAAATATGTTAGTACAATACCAATTTCACTTCAATACGAAATATCGCGGTATATGGAATTTATAAAATACTATCCGCTATTATGCGGCGCAATAGGGTCTCATCCGCTATATAATGCGGGAAAATCCTCTCCAAGTACATATATAATACCAATTCCATATAAGTTGGAATTATCGCGGTATATGTTTTTAATAAATAACCTCCTCTTAATAACTGCGTATAATGTCTATTTTAACAATCAATAGATAACAATCATCATTCAAACAACAATCAAGCAATTTTAAATCTAACTACTTAAAATTAAAATCGAAACGAATTCGATTGAGTGAGAAGTTCTCACCTTGGTTTCAATTTCGTTTTCAGCTTTTATTTCGAATAAAATTAATCGAGCGTTTAATTTTACCCGAAATTCTCACTAGCTCCAAACGACTCCAATCCAGTTCCATAGCGTAGTGTTCGTCCATACGAAACCAATGCAACTTGTTTCATAATTTTTCGACCTCGTATGAACAAATTATGATGTTACAAAGTTTATACAAATTAAAACGTAAATTAATTTGCATTTTTTTTTATAATCAACCTAATCTCGACCGTCCATCCTTACCCCTACAGATCCAAGCCGTGCACAACATCATCACCCTCACGCATTCGCAAGCTCCAGGAAACGAACGCAAATATCAACCCATAGCCGCCATCCTCTCACCAATTATCGCCACCTCCTTGTCGACTTTGAAGACGATCAACCACCTCCTTTCGAACGCCCATGACGAGGGCTACCTACGCATACAACCTTGTTAAGCTCGGTCGAGTATTCACCCCTAGAAACGCGTGCGAACGGCCTGAGAACGCGGCCCAAATTCTCCTCCATCGTCGCGCCATACCCCATCATCTCCGTATGGATTCGAAGCTCCCATCGTGCTCTCCAATTTGTTAGTTGATGACTTTTGCTAATTGTTCACGGATTGGAAGTAATCGAGAGAAGAAAATGGGAAATTTTCGGCCATTGAATTATTAACTGGCGGATAGGGCACTGGAGATTAGGGTTTGCAAATTTATGAAGAGGGAGGTCCTTTTATAGAAAATATCCAAAAACACTATTCATCCCGGAATACCCGAACTCCAAATCTCGCGCGGTGACCGACGTTTCTAGGGTTTAACCCGCGTTTCGGACGCAATGGAATAGGTTTCGGGAGTCAATTCGATCATATGTGCGAGTTACGGCAATAAACGATCAATTTAAAATTAAATCGGTTAATCAAATTTCTGTGCATTTTAGCTTGCACCGGACAAACGGTAATTTCGATTGACACGAAATTTGAAACCCTACAATAATATGACATTACGGATCCGATGAAACTGGTTTCCTCGAAATCCAAGACTGTTTGAAAAATGACTATTTTAACTCGCCAAATTAATATTAAAACAATTTCGATGCGTTTCGAGCTGCTACGGTCAAACGAAAACTCCGATTGCTACGAAAATTGAAATCCGATAATAACAAACTATTACAGATCCAATGAAACTAGTTTCGTCCAATTCTGAGACTGTTCGAAAATTGGCTATTTTTCAGTCGATAATTAAATATTAAAATATTCAATTTTCACAAATAAACTTTTAATTCAATTTTAAAAGTTCTATAACATCATTATAACTTCAATATGATAAAATAAAATTTTACGAATCAAATTTAATCATATTAAACCCAATTTTCAATTATTTCTATAATTTAGTATATTAAATTACCGATTTAATTATCCAATTAAATCCAATTATTCGAAATAAAATTTATTCGACTATTTAATTTCACTTATTAATATTTAAAATCAACTAAATATACAAATTTTAATTAATAAAAATTCTGGGTCGTTACATTTATGGAATGAAAATTTGAAATAAAATTTCATGAGATAAGTCTTTGATATTCTACATTTGACATGTTTTTGAGAGATGATGTTTTAAAATGAAATTCTGAGCTTTGTGATAAAATCATTTGATATGAGTCTTTGGTTGTGACGCCCTACCTCTATACCCACGCTAGCCAAGGACACCACGGGGTAATGCCGTCAACTAGCGTGGAGAATAAGGCTGTTGAGGAGCAACTATCTGTATAATTGCTTTGTGCGAGTACCGATATGCCAGACAAAAATATAACTTTTCATCTCAAGAGGAAATCTGACATACCGACACAAACTCAAAGCTACTACACAATGGCTATATATAATCTTCAAAAACAAACATAGAAATATCATAACACAAATCAGTCACAGAAGTTCATATCTCAAAGGCGGAAACAGATATGAATATTACACATAAAAGTGTATATCAGAGTAGTGGTCTAACAAGATCCACAACATCACAAAAGAATAGTTACAAGTGCTACACAAAAGAATAAATATACATCATGAAGTCCATATCTCAAATGTATACAACAAAATAAACCACTAATCTAAGTAGTTAGCCAAAAGTCAGATAATTCTCCCCGACAAGGAGTCAAGCAGAAGCACCTGCAACATCTCGGTCTGACCCGAGTATTATTTAATAAGAAAATAATAAACGGATCAGTAAATAACTATAAATATTAGATAAAATGATATAGAATAAGAGATATGACAAAAACGTATGATAACCATAAATTCATACTATGATAAGTATGTAATTGAAAATCAACCAAAGATTAATCAATATCACAAGAATCTTCTCAAAGATCAAAAGAATGTCATACTCTTTAGTTTTATTCACCAAGTCACAAATATCGACATCATATCGATGCCAATCATAAAAGCTGGTGGAACATAAATTCTAGAAATCATCAATAGAAATCTAGAAATCACAAAAAGGTTGAGGCTTATCATAAACGGGGGCATGAAAACTCACCAACACGTGTATCACAAACGGGACGCTATCCCATGGTCACTAACCATAGAGCCGGTGCAACGACGTTGTACAATATCGGTACGCCCGAGGAACCTGAAACTCGAATAGGTTGGAACATCGACGTAGTACAAAGGTACGTCCGATGAACCGAACTCCATAAAAGAATATGGGTCGCTAGCCCACAAGAATTGAGTCGAAACTCCAAAGAATGCATAGGTCGTTAGCCTAAAAAGAAATGAGACGAAATTCAATGATACGAGGTACCGTCCCCTACGTGGACAAAGAAACATAGCATATCGCTAGTTTAAATCACAAAAATGATCATCATCAATCATCAAGAAGTGTCAATTACACTAAGCTAGTAAATAGATGAGTTTAGCTTCATGTCCAAGAATTAACCGACGAAGTAAACGCAAGCGTTTCATACTACTTGTTTTACTCAGCCGTTTAATTAGATTTCTCACACGAGCGAGGTAAAGGTTTGTATATGCTAGTAGATTGGAAAAAGGTTTAAGAAATGAGCTTTGTAATAAAATAGTGTTGAAATTGTTTAGATGAAAGAGTTTGGATATTTACTACTAGTAATGAAACCTTTATATTTTAAAGTGAAAAATCAAAGAAATGATTGTAGAAACAATCAATCGCCAAAAATCCACATTCAAAGACGTGAATTAAATCCAAAGAAATCGATACCAAATCCATCAAAATGGATATTCCCAAAAGTTCCAAAGAAGATGTTATCAAAGCCAACAAGGTGGTAATAACTAGTCGGAGGACGAAGAATCGATTAAAAAGTGGAAACTCAAACCCAAAAGGCAAATTGGGCAAAAACAGCAAATTCAGTCGACTGGACCAGAGTGGTCAGTCGACCGACTCAGGTACTGGAAACTTTCTGTTTCCAGGTTCAGTTGACTGACTCAGAGTGTTCAGTCGACTGGCTCAGATCCTGAAAACTTTCTGTTTCCAGGTCCAATCGACTGACACAGAGTGTTCAGTCGACTGACACAGAGTGTTCAGTCGACTGACTCTTGCCCAGGAAATTTCCTGGGTTTGGTTCAGTCGACTGACTCAGAGTGTTCAATCGACTGAACTGAAAAATTCAGTATTCTTAGCCTAACCCCCAAGGGGCAAAATCCTAAATAATCGCAACCGGACGAGCACGGACGCTAGGGGTTTACGCCTATCGGCAACCCGGCCCTATGGGCTCCTGGATGCATCACCAAAAACATGTTCAAACCTCAAAGATAGGATTTTTAAAGATTTGACTCCAAAACGCCAAAAATTGGAATATTCATAAAAACCAATTCAAATCAAAAGCAAATGATCATCAAAAAGTGTTAGGAATTCATACCTAACAATAAAGATAGATATAGACATAGATGTGAGATAAAAATCTCACCTTTAAACCCAAAACAAATGAAGAAGAAGCTATAGAGCAATGGCAAGTATAATCACACTTCAATTCCAAACCAACAAGCCTGAATCTAAGCTTAAAAGAGAAACATTTCCTAAGTTAAGTTTAGGAATTTCTGAAATTGAAAAGAGAATGAGTTGGAGAAGATGAAGAGAAGGCTTACCAAAGTTTCTTCTATGAATTTGGAGCTAGAACTTGAATTTGCAAAAATGATTAGGGCTTGGAGTTTTAATTTCCCATTCCTCTCTCCATTATTGCTAAGCTTGAGTATTAGGAAAATTATGAAGGAATGAAGAGAAGAGGGGGTGAAGCTTGGATCTAATGGGCTGAAACCAAACCAAAGCTCTAAGTGAAAAAGTAGCAAAATTCCCCTAACTCCAAACATGTCGAAGTTTATACTCAAAAAGGTCGCAAACGTTATTTTGAACTCGATGGGGGTGGTCTCGAGTCCTAATTCGACCATTTGCAAAAAGTAGTTTTTCGGAATATAATCCGACTAACGATGCTATATTTAAATAAAATATTTAAATACACAATCGTAAAATATGCGGGTTGTTACATTGGTGTTCTTGTTTCGATATAGTAATGTGTATAACATTAGACCATGTTCTCCCTTTTACAAAAATAGCTCTAAACCAATTCATACTGTATGTTCAAGATTAGAATATATGTTTGAAAATATTTTTGAGATATTTATGTATAATTTACTTTTGAAACCATATCACAATCGCTTAAACTTTCTTATGTGATTTTCAAAAGTATTTTTATTGATTACATAGATGATTAACGATGTTGCACTTTGTTCTGAATAAATAATAACATTATGATATTTTTTGATAGTCAAGCACATATTAAATTTCCTATTTTTGACCATCTCATATCCCACACCCGTCTCTGAATCTACCATTTGAAACTATATTCTATTGACTCATATTTTTCAGTTTTATACCTATGTTGGCTAAAATAACATAAAACGATACGTGGTAAATAATGGTTAGCTTAAAAGTGAGAATAGGCGACAAGTCATGTGCATACTCCATATGAAAAGTAAAATACATAATATATTATAAATTTAAATGGATAAAAGGCTACACCTAAAAAATGAATGCGGTATGGGTGTTGAGTTAAATCACCTAAGGGTATCCGGCATGTGCTGAAAATTCTTTAGCATCGGTGTATGTACATCCATCAAGCAGTGCTTCCCCCTCGTCTAATAGATCTTATGACAATGCATGGGTAAGTATTTTGAACTTATTTATAACGAGTTAGGGAAAAACTGCTCTTTCATAAATAATTCACTTGGATTATTATTTGCATTTTGGTTAGAACGTTTGAGTTTATTATCATTTGAACCTTGTTACAGATAACTATTATTATTTTTTGTAACCCTTTTTCTAATCATAAGATATGTTTTGATCAATATAGCTACTATGATTTATGATTGAATTTTCGTTAAATATTAAATGTCGTATGGTGATTAAGTATCATAATTCACTATCACTTTCTCACCGTGTCAATTTGATATTTGTACTTTCGATGAAAACAGAAGAGGGAGAGAGCGGTTAAGACTTAATGACATTATGAATTCATTTTTAATACTTAAAGAAATAATATTAGTTTAATATTTTATTCTCGAACACATACGCGACATTTGCCGAGGGAGCAATAGGGAGAGCATGCTATACATATTGTGACATTGTGTTATGATTTTGATTTTTATAATATCGAATACACACTCAACACGAGTTATACTTATCATATCTTAATTTGTTTTTTATTATCATCAAAGGGGAGAGATTATGGAGTACACATCTCGTTTGATGATAACAAATGTAAATTTACATTTGATCGTTTTTTGATAGAGTGTGCTACAGATGAAATACCAAAAGAGCACAAATTTTGTTTTCAATTAATTCGTCAACCATTATCTCTCATATATCTAATGTACATGTATCGCATGTCAAACGCATTTTCATTTTATCTCTAAAATTTAATATATGCTTATTATTATCAAAATAGAAATTTGTGAGATATTGCAATTAATTTCAGTTTGATATAAATAAATATATATTGTATTTAATGTGTTTGTTTAGTGTTGTGTATTTATTAGTCATAGATTTTATTAGATTTACTTTTGTATCTTATCGGGTTTGAATATCATACATATAGAGTATAAAATCTCTTGTTATTAATGCATGAGATATCAAAAGGAACAATTCAAAAAAGGGAAAATATCATTTTGAGTCATTCAAATAGGAGATTCTCTTACAAAGATATTTCAGCTAAACAATTTCTATATATCATAAGTTTTTATCTTCAAAATAACTATCGGGTACGAAATTTTTTGGTATGTGCAATGCACGTGCATATAAAATCTCATTATAAAGTTATAAAATTTAATTTTTTCATGTAGTTTGATAAAAAGAACTGAAAACTATCAAGAGAAAATGTAATTTTTTTTATAGGAATAAAGTTTGAACTTGTAAGCCTGTTTATAATTCAAAATTTCTATTTAAAGACAAATGTTAATTTTTGTTCATAGTAGAATTTGAACTCATGACATCTTGTTTGTCTCTAAAGGTATTTTTGGAACTTCACGACCGGGCCAAAAGATTTTGGTTGTATTCCAATTATTAATAAAGATATAATCAAAGCTCCACTGTAATACATCTTTACAATCTCATTTCTCATACAAACCACTATTTAATCGATCAAAGCAACGATAAAAGCAACAGGCATCTACATCTCAGCCAACGAATGTAGTTAGTCTCAGATTACAAATTAATTCCATATACATCACGGTTGATCATCGAGAAGCCTAAACCTTTATAGATATCAGATTTACATATAGTTCATTCAGTATCACAACTTCAGCATTCCAGACCAACTCAGTAGAATAACTCAAGCAATCTCATTACTGGGTTCATTAAAATTAGATATTCAAATATACATACTTTCTTCAACAAAGGCCTTATCATAGGCAATAATCAACTACCACAACTATCTCAGATTCATCCTATAACGACGTGGAATTTCATCATTTTGATTTGGGAATTTTTAATTAATTTTAAATACCAATATAATGATTTTTATAACTAAAATAGAATTATTTTAAAATAATAAATACTGATGGTGAAATAGTTTTCCAAATGTGTTTACAAAATATATAGTTCGAAGAAAAATCGAAAATGTGACCTGAATTAGTTTTCTGAATTTTCGAATTTTTGTCGGCTAAAAGTTGTCGAAAAGGTTGAAACTCTTTTGTATAATCATACACATACAAATACAAATTAGTTAGGGTAAATATATATATATATATATATTTGTGTGTGTCTATTTGTAAATGCATATACATACTTAACTATGTAAAGTAAGATATGATGTTAAAAATTTAATTAAAATATAAAGTTGCCATAAGAGACATAAGTACTTTGGCATTAAAAATATGTTGGCTAAGCAAAGGTGTAATAACCCGCATATTTAACGATTATATATTTAAATGTTTTATTTAAATATATCGTCGTTAGTCGGATTTAGGTCTGAAATGTTACTTTTTGCAAACTGTCGAACTGAGACTCGAAACCACTACCATTGAGTCCAAAATGGCATTTACGATCTTTTTGAGTATAAGCTTCGATATGTTTGGAGTAAGTCGAATTTTGCTACTTTTTCTATTTGGTTTTGGGTTTGGGTTCAGCCCATTAGCTTAACTTAATACCACAACTCAGCCCCTCTCCTCTCCACTCACTCATTTCATTTCATATAACTCAAGCACAACTGAAAATGGGGGAAGAGAATGGGAAATAGAAATTCCAAGCCCTAGTTTACTTTGCAAACTTGAATTCTTGCTCCAAAATCAAAGTGAAGCTATTGGTAAGCCTCATCTTCATCTTCTCCAACTCTTTTCCTCTTCAATTTCATAAAGTTTCCTAAACCTAAAATAGGAAATACTTGTTTTGAACTTAGATTGAAGCTTGTTGAGTAGAAGTGGAGAGTGGTTGGTCTTTTCTTTGCATTTGAGCTTCTCATCCTTGTTATTGAGTTAAAAGGTGAGATTTTTATCTCACAACTATGTCCAAACTATCTTTGATTGTTAGGTATGAACTCCTAACACTTATTCTTGTGCAATTGCTTTTGGCTTGGATTGAATTGGTGAATATTCCAATTTTTGGTGTTTTGGAGTCAAAAACTCTAAAAAAATCATAACTTGATGTTTTGATCATGTTGGAGGTGCATTGAAGAGCCAATTGTGCTGGCTTGTCGATTGGCATAAATCCCTAGCGTCATTGCTCGTTCGATTGCATTTTGGAAGAGTTTTCCTTTCATTCGATAGGCTGAAGTACAGCCTCAAAGCTCAGTCGGTCGACTGACCTTCTGCAGTCAGTCGACTGGCTGTAGCAAATGAGGGTTCCGAGGTTGGTTGCAAAGGCTAGGAGCCTCAGTTTTCTGCAATCAGTCGACTGACCCTCTGTAACCAGTCGGACTGCAGGAAATGAAATTTCCATGCTTCTGGTTCAGTCGACTGTTCTCAGTGAGCCAGTCGACTGACCTGCTTCAATTTTTCCTAGTGTGCCTATTTGTTTGTGATTCCAACTTTTAATGATTCACGTTGATTCCAATTAGTTGTTTATGCATATTTGACCTTGATGATTCCTTTTTGACTTCATCCATGGGTTTTTATAAAATAATCTTCAAAATTGCATTAAAAGCTCGTTTCTCCAATTTATAAATTCTGTTTAAAACGCACACACAATTTCGCACTTCGAGCGAAGTGGAAAGGAGATTAAATGGTTAAGTAAAACATGGACCATGAATCTATGTGTTTATCTTTCTGATTAATCCCCGACCTATTCAATTGATCGTTTTGACATTTGTGTCTAGTTTACCAATGAGATAAGGTAAACTTTGTACTGCTTTGAGTGTGAAATTAACTAACGGATAGTAAACCGTCTGGTGCGAACGGGTGGTTATGGGACTCACGTTACCACTTTTCGGGTGTCTTTTTTGTGACACATTCTGCCAGTTAGTGGTGTCCAATACTGGGCCTCCGGACCTTCACCACTAAGGTTTGTTGCCTTGGGGATAGTGTCTCCGGACTGTCTCCTTCAGGTTTGTTGCCTTCGGGTATGTTGCCTTCGGGTATGTTGCCTTCCGGTTTGTGCCTTCCGGTTTGTGCCTTCGAGTTTGTTGCCCTATTGTATCGCTTTTGGAGTTGGTCATTCGTCACCGCTCGAGTGATATTGGGTTTGGACTCTTCGGGCTCATGGATCCTTGTTATACAGTACTGAGCACGTGCAAATTTTATGTTGTTTCATTGATATGTATATTCCCTAGGTATCGCCCTTCGGTGTTGGTCTTTTTGAGCCACACGATATATAGTCGTTACCTTGTGGAACTTGTGTTACCTTCATTGGTATTTGTTATTTGCCTTTTTGGCTTGTTTTGGGATATTTGTACCCTTTGTTTATTTGAGTTGCCGATGAGATAAGGCTTGTTCTGTTATGATTCATCTTTTGTTAGATGATTGTGTTATCTCTTTTAGAGATATTTGTTAAACTTTATGACCTTGCAGGTTTATTGTTGTTCAGTTTATCTAACTGATTTGTTTAGCTAGACTGACCCGTGTATTTTATACTCGGGTCAGACCGAGATGTTTCAGGTTAGGTGCTTTTGGACTTAGCCTATTTTGCTTCCGCATGGACTACTTGGCTAGCTTCTTTTTGTTATAGCTTTTGTGTAGTCCCTTTTTATTGTAACTCTGATATGTATTCTTTTGGGTTCGTTTGTATATTGTGGTTTGCTATACCACTTGACATGTATTAGTTTGTATACTCTGTTATGTATCTGTATATGTGTATATGATGATCTACTGTTCAGTGATGTATATTACATGTGAGTTTTTATATTCTGTTCTGATAGATCCTCCAACCACCTATGGTTTTGTTTTGAATATTCATTGGATATGTCGATCTGCTTAGTATGACTATTGTCGATGTATTCAATAGATAGTTAGAGCAAGGCTATAGATGGTCGCTCCTAACCAGCCTTATTCTCCGCGTTAGTTGACCGCACTACCCCATAGTGTCCTTGGCTAGCATGGGTATAGAGGTGGGGCGTCACAGCTTGGTATCAGAGCAAGGTTCAGAACAAAATATGGTAAACATAGAATAGAAGCACATATTCCGGTACATCAAAGTGTAAAAGTGTTACAAATCTTTGAACCATTGAGCCTCTGTATTCCTTCTGTGCCTTGGTGGTAGATAGAATACGGGAATACGTCTAGGAATGCATTTTGTTCCGTAATATTCCACATTTGAATTAGTGACATCTACCTTGTGAATAATATTGTTCTTATCTTACTTTCAGCGTATGGCTGGAAGAGGCAGGGGACGACATTCAGATGTCGGGCAATCCAGTGGCTCACATCCGGATGGCGTTTATATGTCTGCTGATCAGTTTTTGGAATTGTTTAGGAGCACTCAGCCTCCAGTTCCTCCTCGAATATCTACACCTCGCAAGTCTGCCTTTGCACTTCTGTGCGGTGATTTTTCTCATCTTGGAGGAAAGCCGTTTAAAGGCTCCGAGTCTGTTCTTGAAGTCCAAGCTTGGCTTCGCACGTGCGAGCGTACCTTCTCTCGCATGGATCTTTCTGATCATGATAGAGTTCTTGTAACTTCTAGCTTATTACAAGAGCATGCCCTTGATTGGTATGAGCTTCTTGTAGCCGAAATTGATGAGTCTACTCTTTCTTTGACTCAGATTCTTGGACGATTCGAACTCAAGTTCGTTCCTAAATCTGAAAAAGTTTTATTGGTCGCCGCTTCCTTGAGTTGAAGCAAGGGAAATCTTCTGTTTCTGAGTATGTTGCATCATTCGAGGCTTTATCTAAGTATGGTCTTGAATTCATTAGCACTTCTTATAAGAAGAATTTGAAGTTTGTCTCGGGTCTTAAGAAATATCTTAAGAAATCTTTATTGCTCTAGCTTAAACTTTCTTTTAAGGAGTTGGTAGATTCTGCGCTTCATCTCGAGGCCATCGAGAAGGAGTGTGATAGTGGTGAGGATGTTGAGGTTTCCAAGAACCCCAACAAGAAGCAGTTTCCATTTCAAAAGTCCAGGTCTTTTCCTTCCAAGAAAAAGAAGACTGGTGGTTCTAATTCTCAGCCTCAGTCTGCTGGAACACCTTTTATTCGAAAGTGTTTCAATTGTGGTTCCCCTGATCATATGGTTCGAGCTTGTTCTAAGCCTCTCTTCTGTCGCTATTGTAAGAAGGAATGTCATCATGTTTCCACCTGCCCTATTGTTCCTGCTGGTGCCAAGTCTAGCAAGATTTATGCTGCTAGGGCTTCTGAAGGTCCTTCTCAACCCAAAGGTATATCTCCATCTATTTTGGAAGGTTCTCTATTATTTCATGACCATAGTATTCGAGTTCTTTCCGATACGGGTGCTTCACATTCTTTCGTATCGAAAAAGCTCGTCGATGATTTATCTTTGATGTTTCTTATTTGGTTACTTCTTTAAGGATTGCGAATCATATTGGGGGATCCGCGACCCTTAGCATGCTTTGTGATGATGTTGAGATTGTTTTATGTGGCTTTTCTTTTCGTGCGAATCTGCACGTTATTTCTTGTCTGGGATTTGATATGATTTTGGGAATGGACTGGCTAGTGAGATACGATGCCAGGATTATTTGTTCTAAGAGGATTTTATATCTTCGACATCCGGATTCTTCTACTCAACTATCACTTGTTCTTCAGGATGTGGATAATTCCGAAATGGCTTTGCATTTTCTTGACTCGCGAGATGATGATGATATATCTCGTATTCCTATTGCCTGTGGCTTTTCTGATGTTTTCGAGCCTGTTTCGGGTTTGCCACCCAAGCGGGCAATTGAGTTCCGCATTGATCTCATTTCAGGCGCGCAGCCAGTTAGTCGTCCTCCCACGATGATGTCTACAAAGGAAAATGAGGAACTCAAGAAGCAACTTTTAGAGCTTGAGTCCAAGCAGTTGATTCAGTCCAGTTTTTCTCCGTGGGGATCCACGGTCATCTTCGTGAAGAAGTCTGATGGAACTCTTAGGCTTTGCATTGACTATCGCAAGCTTAACGAGTTAACCATCAAGAACAGGTATCCATTGCCTAGGATCGATGATATGTTCGATTTATTGGGTGGTGCTAAGGTCTTTTCTCAGCTTGACCTTGCCACAGGTTTTCATCAGTTACGAGTCACGAAGGATAGCATACCTCTTACCGCTTTCCGCACACGTTATGGTTCTTTTGAGTGGCTCGTTATGCCGTTCGGTTTGACGAACGCTCCTGCTTTCTTTTTCGATCTCATGAATCGAGTATTCCGGAGATATCTCGATAGGTTCGTCCTTGTGTTCATTGATGATATCCTTGTTTATCCTAAGTCTGAAGCTGAGCATGCTAATCACTTGAGAATTGTCTTAAGTACTCTTCGTCGTCATCAACTGAGAGCCAAATTCTCCAAATGCCATTTTTGGGAGAATAAGGTTAAGTTCTTAGGCCACGTTGTATCTTCCGAGGGCATTTCAGTCGACCTCTCAAAGATCGAAGCCATCCAGAATTGGAGAGGCCTAAGGATGTTCATGAGATTCGTAGTTTCCTTGGACTGGCGGGTTATTACCGTCGGTTCATTAAGGATTTTTCCCATGTTGTGTTTCCTCTCACTAGCCTTACTCGGAAAGGCATTAGTTATATTTGGTCTAACAAGTTTGAAGCTTTCTTTCAGACATTAAAGGAACTTCTCACTAATGCTCCTATTCTTCTAGTTCCCGAGGGGAATCATGATCTTGTCGTATACACCGATGCTTATGGTAGTGGTCTCGGTGCTGTTCTTATGCAGAAGGATCGGGTAGTTGCTTATGCTTCTAGGCAACTGTGTCCGAATGAAGTTCGCTATGCCACTCTGATCTTGAGTTAGCCGCCATTGTCTTTGCCTTGAAGATTTGGCGACACTATTTATTGGGCGAGCCCTTCACTATCTATACCAATCATAAATCCTTGAAGTATTTGTTCACTCATAAGGAACTTAATATGAGACAACAGCATTGGCTCGAGTTTCTTGCTTCCTATGACTTTGATATCCAGTATACCCCTAGTAAGGGTAATCGTGTTGCTGATGCGCTTAGTCGCAAACATTCGGTTGTAGTTTCTATGATGCTTGCCGAATGGGATATTCTTGAGACTCTATATTTTTGTGAAATTTGTGATCGAGATTCATCTTATGATTCTCCTATTCTATTACTTAGTTTGGGAGCTCGACCCTTTTTATTGGATCGTATTGCCGATGCTCAGTGGCGTGATCCTGATTTGTTGCATCTTATTCAGCTTTGTGAGTCTAGATCCTGTGATGAGGCGTTGTGGGATTTTAGCATTGATTCTCGTGGGTGTCTTCGCAAGAAGAACCGTCTTATTGTGCCTTTTGATTTTGCACTTAGGCATGACAATCTTGGCAACTGTCATCATTCTAAGTATACCGTTCATCCTGGTAGTAGTAAGATGTATGCCAATATGCATCGTCTTTATTATTGGGAAGGCATGAAGCGCGATGTGGTGAGTTATGTGAGTAATTGCATAACTTGTCAGCGTATTAAGGTCGAACATCAGCGTCCTTTAGGTCTTCTTCAGCCTCTAGAGATTCCATTGTGGAAATGGGATCAGATTTCTATGGATTTCATTGACGGCCTACCTCGTTCGAGGTCGGGCCATTCTAGCATCTGGGTTATTGTGGATCGCCTCACCAAAGTCCGTTCATTTTATTCCTATTAAGTCTAATAGGACTGCTTCACATTTGGCTAAGTTGTATGTCAAGGAAATCGTGAGACTTCACGGTGTTCCTAGTTCTATTCATGAGTCATTTTTGGCAGAGTCTTCAGCAAGCTTTGGAAACAAAGCTTAATTTTAGCACAGCTTATCATCCGCAGTCTGACGGACAGACTGAACGGGTGAATCGTATCTTGGAAGATCTCCTCCGTATTTGTATTCTTGATTTCAGTGGTAGTTGAGAAGATCACCTACCTCTTGTAGAGTTCTCCTATAACAATGGTTTTCAGTCCAGTATCGGTATGGTTCCTTTCGAAGCCTTATACGGAAGGCCATGTCGATCACCTTCTTATTGGTTGGAATCTGGGGAGAAGCTTATTCTTGGCCCAGATTTTGTTCGTGATTCTTCCGAGAAGATTGATTTGATTCATTTGAGAATGAAAGAGGCACAGAGCCACCAGAAATCCTACGCGGACAACCGTAGGAAGCCTCTCGAATTCTCGGTTGGTGATCTCGTCTTTATTTGTGTTTCTCCTCTGAAAGGGGTGATGCGCTTCAGTACGACTGGGAAATTGGCTCCTCGCTTTATAGGACCATTTTCTATTACTGAACGTATTGGCCCTGTGGCTTATAGAGTTTCACTTCCTGCTCATTTATCGGGCATTCACGACGTGTTTCACGTCTCTCAACTTCGAAAGTGTCTTCGAGAGTCGGATTCTGCTATCGATTCCCCTGATTTGCAAGAGCTTTAGATTTCACGAGACTTATCTATTGTACAGCGACCTATTCGCGTGCTTACCACGGAGGTGCGATGCCTTCGAAATAAGGACGTGCCGCTCATTAAAGTTTAATGGTCCGCTAATCCCAATGACTGTACTTGGAAAACCAGAGAGTTTATCGAGCGATCTTATCCGGGTTTTCTATCTTTTCCTGGTAATGGTGAGAATATCTTTTCGTCTCAAGCTTATTTCCTTTTCTTTTTGATGATGTAAGTATGTAGTTGTTGCAAATATCATCTCTAGGAATTGCGTGGATGCAATTTTGTTAGGAGGGAAGTCTGTAACAACCCGCATATTTGACGATTATATGTTTAAATGTTTTATTTAAATATAGCGTCGTTAGTCGGGTTTAGGTCCTAAATGTTACTTTTTGCAAACTGTCGAACTTAGACTCGAAACCACTTCCATTGAGTCCAAAATGGCGTTTGCGATCTTTTTGAGTATAAGCTTCGATATGTTTGGAGTAAGTCGAATTTTGCTACTTTTTCTATTAGGTTTTGGGTTTGGGTTCAGCCCATTAGCTTAACTTAATACCACAACTCAGCCCCCGCTCTTCTCCACTCACTCATTTCATTTCATATAACTCAAGCACAACTGAAAATGGGGGAAGAGAATGGGAAATAGAAATTCCAAGCCCTAGTTTACTTTGCAAACTTGAATTCTTGCTCCAAAATCAAAGTGAAGCTATTGGTAAGCCTCCTCTTCATCTTCTCCAACTCTTTTCCTCTTCAATTTCATAAAGTTTCCTAAACCTAACTTAGGAAATACTTGTTTTGAACATAGATTGAAGCTTGTTGAGTAGAAGTGGAGAGTGGTTGGTCTTTTCTTTGCATTTGAGCTTCTCATCCTTGTTTTTGAGTTAAAAGGTGAGATTTTTATCTCACATCTATGTCCAAACTGTCTTTGATTGTTAGGTATGAACTCCTAACACTTATTCTTCTGCAATTGCTTTTGGCTTGGATTGAATTGGTGAATATTCCAATTTTTGGTGTTTTGGAGTCAAAAACTCTATAAAAAAATCATAGCTTGATGTTTTGATCATGTTGGAGGTGTATTGAAGAGCCAATTGTGCTGGCTTGTCAATTGTCATAAATCCCTAGCGCCATTGCTCGTTCAATTGCATTTTGGAAGAATTTTCCTTTCATTTGATAGGCTGAAGTACAGCCTCAAAGCTCAGTTAGTCGACTGACCTTCTGCAATCAGTCTACTGGTTGTAGCAAATGAGGGTTCCGAGGTTGGTTGCAGAGGCTAGGAGCCTCAGTTTTCTGCAATCAGTCGTCTGACCCTCTGTAACCAGTCGACTGACTGCAGGAAATGGAATTTCCATGCTTCTGGTTCAGTCGACTGTTCTCAGTGAGACAGTCGACTGACCTGCTTCAATTTTTCCTAGTGTGTCTATTTGTTTGTGATTCCAACTTTTATCGATTCATGTTGATTCCAAATAGTTGTTTATGCATATTTGACCTTGATGATTCCTTTTTGACTTCATTCGCGGATTTTTATAAAGTAATCTTCCAAATTGCATTAAAAGCTCGTTTCTTCAATTTATAAATTCTATTTAAAACGCACACACACAATTTCGCACTTCGAGCGAAGTGGAAAGGAGATTAAATGGTTAAGTAAAACATGGACCATGAATATGTGCGTTTATCTTTCCGATTAATCCCCGACCTATTCGATTGATCGTTTTGACCTTTGTGTCCGGTTTACCAATGAGATGAGGTAAATTTTGTACTGCTTTGAGTGTGAAATTAACTAACGGATAATAAACCATTTAGTGTGAACGGGTGGCTATGGGACTCACGTTACCACTTTTCGGGTTCCTTTTCGAGAGTTGTGACACATTCTGCCAGTTAGTGGTTTCCAGTACTGGGCCTCCGGACCTTCACTACTACGGTTTGTTGCCTTTGGGATAGTGTCTCCGGACTGTCTCCTTCAGATTTGTTACCTTCGGGTATGTTGCTTCGGGTATGTTGCCTTCGGGTTTGTTGCCCTATTGTATCGCTTTTGGATTTGGTCATTCGTCACCGCTCAAGTGATATTGGGTTTGGAGTCTTCGGGCTCATGGATCCTTGTTATACAGTACTGAGCACGTGCAAATTTTCTATTGTTTCATTGATATGTATATTCCCTAGGTATCGCCCTTCGGTGTTGGTCTTTTTGAGCCGCACGATATATAGCCATTACCTTGTGGAACTTGTGTTACCTTCAATGGTATTTGTTATTTTCCTTTTTGGCTTGTTTAGGGATATTTATATCCGTTGTTTATTTGAGTTGCCGATGAGATGAAGCTTGTTCTGTTATGATTCATCTTTTGTTAGATGATTGTGTTATCTCTTTTAGAGATATTTGTTAAACTTTATGACCTTGCAGGTTTATTGTTGTTCAGTTTATCTAACTGATTTGTTTAGCTAGACTGACCTGTGTATTTTATACTCGGGTCAGACCGAGATGTTTCAGGTTATGTGCTTTTGGACTTAGCCTATTTTGCTTCCGCATGAACTACTTGGCTAGCTTCTTTTTGTTATAGCTTTTGTGTAGTCCCTTTTTATTGTAACTCTGATATGTATTCTTTTGGATTCGTCTATATATTGTGGTTTGCTATACCACTTGACATGTATTAGTTTGTATACTCTGTTATGTATCTATATATGTGTATATGATGATCTACTGTTCTGTGATGTATATACATGTGAGTTTTTATATTCTGTTCTGATAAATCCTCCAACCACCTATGGTTTTGTTTTAAATATTCATTGGATATGTCGATCTGCTTAGTATTACTATTGTCGATGTATTCAATAGATAGTTAGAGCAAGGCTATAGATGGTCGCTCCTAACCAGCCTTATTCTCTGCGTTAGTTGATGGCATTACCCCACAGTGTCCTTGGCTAGCGTGGGTATAGAGGTGGGGTGTCACAAAAGGCAATGGTGGACAAACTTTAGGTTGAGGTATATGAAGGTGAGGTGGCATGGAGATGTGGCAAAAGGAGGTGGAGGGTAAAGGACCAAATGCATTAAGGTAATTTACTTTATTTCTTGCTTATAAATATTCCTTTCATTTCTTCAATTTTTCCTCCTCTTCCTTCTGCCATATCTTTGTCATATCTTATCCAATTTGAGCTTTTATTTTTTTCAAACCAAATAAATTATAGTGATTAAAAATTTCATGTGTATCACATCTTCAAATTTCGAGCTTAGCCATGTCCAAATCTCATTTCTTTCAGACTCATTTTTTGACCAAGATTTTCAAGTCCGAAAATATCTCTTCTTCTATTAACCATATCTCCTTAAAACCCAATTCAAATTGAGTGGTTCTTTTTGAAATTATAGAGAAAATAATTTTAAAGAACTTTTCTTATGGAAAATTTCCAAATTCCATGAGTAACTTATTCAAAATCAGTTGGAATATGGCCCATTTTCGGGTTTGCTTGATAATCCGAAGTTCATCCACCTTTTAATGTCGAGCTCCACTACCCTAGGGCCATATGCGCCATACCTTGACCTAACCATAAAGCCACCATAAGGCCCCTAAATCTTGTTCTTACCAAAGTCAAAACTAGGATCTAGGTTGTTCTAAAGAACTAGTGGAAGTTCAGAGTGGTTTGGTAGCTTTTGGGTGATTATAGCTCATGAATTTTTTTAAAAGTTCTAACTTTGTATTTGTTGTATATCTTGTTGCTAAATCATAGCTTGATTTGGTTGAATATGATGTTGCTTTGTTAGTATACTTATGTATTTAGATGTAATATTAACTTAATGATGTAAGTTAAATATTAGTGAGGTTGAAAGCTAGAATTTTGACTAGTTGTATGTTCTGATAACATGTTTGTGTATTATACTTATGCATATGTTGTGTATGTAAAAGAAAAGTTAGTATTTGGAGATAGTTAGGTTGCGACATCGAAATCCTTTGGATTAAAACTTGTTTACTCACTTTATGTTTTTGAAATGTTGCGCAAAGTCCCAAAAACCTTACTTTGTTTTCAAAAACCTTTTACTAAGTTTATAAAGTGGTTAAAATATAAAGGTTAAAAATTTTGAAACTATTTAATATAAAAATCAAGCTTTGAAATTTTGGGTCATATAGCGATAGTTACTGTAAGTGCAGTTCGTAAAACGAACTAGTTTTGAAAAATCTAAAAAGTGTTTTTACTTAAGCATTCTTTTTCAACACTTTAATTAAGTAATTAAAAATTAATTAGTTAACTAATTAATTAATTATTTATTTTAATGATTATTTAATTAATTAAGGCAATCAGTACTTAATCATTAGTTTATAAAGGTAATTATTACTTTAGTGTCAATCAATTAAGTTAATTATAATTAGTCAATTAGTTTAAGTTAATTATTATTTAATTAATAATTAAGGATTAATTATTATTTAATTATTTAAGGTTAATTTTTAATTAATTATTTATTTATAAAAGGGTCTAGATATTTAATTAATCACAAATTAAGCAAGATTACTTAAGACTTGATTAAGATTAATTTAATTATTAGTAAAGGTTTAAATTATTATATAATAATTAATTAGAGATTAGTTATGGTTTAAATATTTATGTATAGATTAAATATTATTTAATTATTTATGTAAAGTATAATAATTATTTAGCTATTTATTTAATAGTTAATTATTAATTAAAGGTTCAATTATTATTAAGTAAAGAGTTTAATTGTTATTTAATTTTTAAATAAGATTTTTAAAGTTTTAAACCACTTTATTTCTAAAGATCAGTTTTGTTTCAAAAAGCAACTCTCTAATAAAGAATGTTTTACACCCAAGAGATTTCATCATCGATTACCGTTAAGTAAACCTAATAGAATATGAAACTCAAGAACATATGTTTATCGTAATAAAATATCATTTTGCTACTTAAGTAATAGTAGACATCTATTTGCAGAATAAATCACCGTTCTGCTAATTAACCTGTATTTGACATCTTTTTTGGTAAAATAAATCACTATTCTACCATAGTTTACCAAGTAGGTTATGTTCACATCTATTAGACAAAATAAAAACCCATTCTGTCATTATATTAACTTAGATATGTGTTTAGCAGAACAAATTCCCATCTGCTATTTTGGTAGACATTAACTTATATGGTTGTTTGTTATTGGCTAATTCCCTTATACATATTTGCTTGTTATGTAAATACCCATGTTATAACCTAAAAAGTAAACTCCGTTAAATGAGAATCATTATGGTCACTAAGCTTCTTTCTGATTTTTAAGGTCAAACAAATTTTTAATAATGATTTCAATTTAGGTAATGGTTTTATTAAAGGTGTTTTAAGTAATCATTTTTTTTATCAAAAGGACTTTATTAAATGAGTTTATTAAACGAGTTTTGTTTTAAACAAGAATATTTATAAGAAAGCCTTATACATGATTTTGGAATTATAAAGGAAGTTTTATCAATAACTTTAGAGACATATAAAGAGATATAAAAATGATTTTGATATTTATAGAAAAGTTTTGTAAATTTAACTTAGTGATTTATAAAGAGTTTTGCAAATGGGTTTGGAATTTAAATAAAGGAGATTCATAAATAAAAGAGATTTATATAAGAAAATTTATAAAAGAATTTGAGATTGGATTTCCTTCAACTGACCTTTTTTATTCTGCTGGTATGGACATACGTCCCACACTTAACACCGAAGGAATAGTATTTGGGGTTATCTTTATCTCTACTTTAAATAACATTTTTTTATCCTTTTTAATATGATCTTGAAATGAGAAATATTTCAAAATGTTTTGTGAATATACTTAAGCCTGTGAGATAAGTATATGAATAAATTGATAAATATTTTGAAAAGAAATTTAAAGAAATGAAAGATTTAGTTTGAGGCTCAATGGTTGCTATGGGTAATTAAATATCAAATTTTTTTCTTGATTGTTTGTTTGATAGTTAAATAACCGACCATCAAGTCTGGACTAAAATATAACTTCAAAAATATCTACTAGAAACACGTGAGTTATATGGCACAGTTATCGTCGAAGATGATGTACTGTGCATGTAAATCTAATTTTGTTCTCCTTGGACAAATGATAGGGAGATCTATCCACTTAAATGGTTAGGCGGTGATCCGTGCTCCTATGTATTGTCTAAATATTTTCAAAAGAACTGGGATTGAGTTTACCAGAACCATCGAATGTTGTTTCGAAGAGATTAGGATCAGATAAGTATAAATTATCTGAAAGCAACTTCAATTCAACTCAAGCTTTTCGAACTAAAGATATCTTGAAGATGATTGAAGATAGAAATTTTGAAGTGTAAGGACTACTTGCTACTATTCCTGAGGGTGATTCTAAAATGGATGTAGTAGAGGTACTGCCTTCGGTTTCATTCAGTCCCACAGCGAACTTGTATGGATGAATGCTGGCATTGTATTTCTGCCTAGAGGGTAGTGTTAGCATTGCAACATGGTCTGCTAAGAGGAAGGTAAATCGTTACCTCAATCCTCACACCCCGGTAATGGCTAAAACATGGTAGATGCAGTATGGCTATGTGGGTCGCTCTCATTAGGATATGTCATCACCTTTTTGGATTATCCAATTATTTATTTGGTTGTGCATTATATATCTCGATAAAGGTTGGGAGCAATCGAGGTGATGATATATTCGGTACTATCCAAGTTCAGGGGTAGGCCAGTTTTGTATTTGCAGGGGTAGACCAAGTTCAGGGTCTCTGGTACATTTTATCTACAGGTGTACCATTTCCTGAAGGTAGTCTCTTACCTTGCCATTTGTTGGAACCCATTCTCCAATACGTGGTTTATGGTTTTGATTGTAGAGCCTGACATGCTAGAATTTAGTAATGTAACGATTTCGGTTATGATTAATATGCATTTGTATCCTAGACATTATGATAATTTCATAGGATTTATATAAAAAAATTGTTTATCGTAAGGTAAGAACCCATCCATGTTTATATGCGACGTGGTCTTATGAGATGCCTTTGATTTTAAAATGGTTTTATAAGTTATAATAAAGTTCCTTGTTATTTGAGTTTCCCACGCTGGTTTTACCGGATTGACCCTCGTTGTTTTTCTACAATGCTTGGGTCGGCCTAAGCATATTTTCTAGATTTAGCTGGATTCTTAGGAGCGTTCAGGAGACGATTTGGATTCTCCAAGACGTATTCATATGCCTATATTCTTTTGTTGTTCTATTTTGTTTTTTTCTTGTCTGTATTTATTAGCAATTGTAAGGATAGATTGATATAACTATCCGGGCTGATAATAGGATACCATACTCTGATGTTTTGTATATAATAAAGATGATTCCTTTTGTAAAAAATCTTGTGTAAATTGTATATTGCTCGTCATGTTTTGTGAGATTCTATTCTGCCTTTTTCTTTCTTCACTCCAAACAACCTATCTTTCGGACACTTTAATGATCAACACATGTATACTAAGGATATATTAAGTGTCATCTTTTTTGTAAGAAAAGCAGATCGTCACACATGGTATTAAAGCTTAGGTTGAGCGAATACTTAGGCTTTGGTGGGGTTGACTCATTTGAGATAGAGTAAGTAAGACCCTAGAATATGCTTGAATTTATACGTTGAGTGCATATTTGTTAGTGCTATAAAAATATTTTATAATATGTTGTTTATTGGTCGAGTGGTTTATGAGTTCTGGTCGAGACATGGGACATAACGGTGGCGATAGGGGTTTCTAAACACTTAAACTTGGCAAATCAACATAGTATTATTTTAAATTGGTAAATGAGATAATTTGATGTAGGAATATATTTTATATATAAAGAAACAATTTTCAAAAATAAAATATAGTTATATATGATGTGATTGTTGTTAGGAGTTGATAATATTTAATTATTACCACATAGGATTTGATTAGTCGTGCTTGTCCAATAATGAGCAATGACTATTATCTTATTTATCGGTAATTTCCTTCTTCCATCATAGGTTGGGTAGATAGAATTTGCAGGAACATTGAAACGAACAACTTATGAATTAGTTTCATAGTTTGACTATAAGGCGTTCGACGATATGTTGGATTAAAATTAGATTTTAATATAAGGGTGTTTACTAAAAATAAAAGAAACATATTTTAAAAATGAATGTTTGAGGAAAGATTTTATATTCATTGATTTACAAATCAGAATTATGAAATATATTTTGAAAAATAAGATGGACTTTTAAAGAATTTAAATCCTGGTGACATTAAGAAAGTTTTCAAATGGTTTTCAAGGTATGGAAAAGTAGTAATAATTTTACTTATAAATACTTTAAAGTATAAATACTTTGAAAAGAAAATTTTATAGAAAGATGTGTTTGCTTTGGATAGTTCAGAAAATGAGTCTCGATCTGTTTTGTGATGATCTATATAATCCTCTAGGTGACAATCTAATGTTCGCTTAGGCGAATATGATAGTGCACTTAGTACATACTTCTCTTTGTCATTGCACGATCGAAACGAGCTCGAATCCGAATGAATCCAAAGTAAGTGGATGATAAGTATTTTGTAAAATAAACTATTTGTAGGGAAGTATATATACATAGTATTGTTTCAAAAAAGGATTTGAAAAGAAGAAGTATTTTTATAATTAACTAATTCGAGTGCCTCCAAAGTGACTAAAATTGAGCTGTAGATGTGTTCGGATGGTAAACACTTCTCTTGAGTATTACCCTTCTTGAACAGGGAATATATGATACTATTTGGTAGTACCCAGTGCCTTGATATCATTTTGGAGTTACTCGGGCTACATGTATATTCCTATGGATTAAAATATATAATTTCATTTCAAAGGATTTTAAAAAAAAAGGTTATTTAGCTCTCAAGTTCCAAAATATAAAGGTATTTTGGTTAAAGAATGGGTTAATAAATGAAATTAAAATTAAAATTAAAACTAATATAACGGTACGGCTTAATAAACTTGGTTTTATTAAAAACGTGTCTTTTGATTTAAGCATCTAGGAAGTGAAAATTTATTTTACGTTATTTGGCCGCTAATAAACGTCTTTACTTTAGAGGTGTCTAAGAAAAATTAGACTCTAGGACAAAGTTTGGATACCCGCATCCTACTCTTTTTAGCTACTTACCAGACCAAATGGGTAAAGAATTTGTATTGGTCGACTCAGTTTTGAGACCCAAATTTTTGGGCCTACATCTAAATAGTTAAAAGTGAATGAATTAAAAGTTAGATGTTTTGTATATATTCTTAGGATGTAAAAGAGTATTATACAAATTAATGAATTAAAATGATTTTAAGTAAAGGTTTCATACATAAGTTGCATCATTTAAAAATGTTTGAAGTTGGAATTGTTATGAAATTTTTTAATAAATAATTTAGGGAGGGAGAAAGTAGTTGGGTAGTAAAAAAAAAATAAGATAAGTATATAGATTCTCCATAGATCATTTTTCTTTTTCACATAATTCTCGATCCAAGGTTCGAGCACATGACTTGAGGTGTTTCACACCATTCCGAATAAGGATCTATCACTCGATTTTTGACGGAAAACACTTGGTGAGGGTTCTTAATTTAGAACCAAAGTTTTCTGTTATAGTATATGGCTATGTAAGGAGAATAGAGGTTTCAATTAAGAAGCCTGATTAGAATCCACACTAGGAAGTCGGGTGAGTGATCCTAGTTCGAAAGTAAAGTTATGTATTCGAGTGAGTGATCGAATAAGATTCTGCATATGGATGATCTATGCACATCATATGAACTGATGAGTAGTGTTAAGTGTTTATGGGTTTAGAACTGTGGTAAAATTTCGAGGTCAAAATTCTTTTAAGTGGGGAGAGTGTAATGATCCGGAATTTCATCGTTTTGATTTGAGAATATTTAATTAATTTTAAATAATCAAATAATTATTTTTATAATTAAATTAAAAATCTTTTCAAATAATAAATAATGATGGTGAAATAGTCTTCAAATGTGAGTTCGAAGAAAAATTGAAAATGTGGCCAGAAATAGTTTTTCGTATTTTCCATTTTTCGTCGGCTAAAAGTTGTTGGGAAGGTTGTAAACTCTTTTGTAAAACATATTCATACAAATAAAACTTATTTAGCGTATGTATATGTGTGTGTGTGTGTATTTGCATATTTATATACATACTTAAGTATGTAAAGTAAGATGTGATGTTAAAAATTAAAATAAAATATAAAGATGCCTTAAGAGACATAAGTACTTAGGCATTAAAATCATGTTGGCTAAGAAAAGGGAAGGGGAACAGGCTTGTAGGCTGAGGTACATGAAGGAAAGGTGGCAGGTGATGTTGTAAGAGGAGGTGGAGGGGTGACCAAGGGCATTAAGGTAATTTACTTTGTTTCTTGCTTATAATTTCCTCATTCATTTCTTCAATTTTTCTGCCTCTTCCTTCTACCATATCTTTCTCATATCTTATCCAAATTGAGATTTAATTTTTTCAAACTGTAGAAGATTCCAGAGGCTACAACTTTTATGTGTATCAGTTCTTCAAATTTTGAGATTAGCCATGTCCAAATCTTATTTCTTTCAGACTCGTTTTCGGACCCAGATTTTCATGTCTGAAAATACCTCTTCTTCTTTTGACCATATCTTCCTTAAAACTGATTCAAACTGAGTGATTCTTTTTTTGAAATTGTAGAGAAAAGAATTTACAAGAACATTCCTTTTGGAAACTTTTCCACATTTATGAGTAACCTGTCCAAAAACCAGTTGGAATTTGTCCCATTTTCGGGTTTGATTTTGTGAATTCGATGATAATCCGAAGTCCCTCCACCTTTCAAAGCCGAGCTCCAACACCCTTGGACCGTGTGCACCATACCTTGGCTAAATCATAAAGCCACCATAAGACTATGAAATATTATTCATACTAAAGTCAAAGCTATGATCAAGGTTGATTTAAAGTTCTAATGGAATTTCAGAGTGGTTTGGTAGCTTTTGGGTGAGTATAGCTCACAAATTTATTTAAAGGTTCTAACATTGTATTTGTTGTATATCTTGTTGCTAAATCATAGCTTGATTTGGTTGAATATGATGTTGCTTTATTAGTATGCTTATGTGTTTAGATGTAATATTAACTTGAGAATGTAAGTTAAATATTAGTAAGGTTGAAAGCTAGAATTTTGATTAGATGTATGTTGTGATGACATGTATATGTGTTATACTTATGCATATGTTGTGTATGTAAAAGAAAAGTTCGTATTTGGAGATAGTTAGGTTGTGACATCGAACTCCTTTGGATTAAAACTTGTTAACTCATTTTATTTTTTTTAAATGTTGTGCAAAGTCGTAAAAACCTTACTTTGTTTTCCAAAATCTTTTATTATGTTTATAAAGTGGTTCAAATATAAAAGTTAGAAACTATTTAATATAAAAATCAAGTTTTGAAATTTCAGGTCATATAGCAATAGTCACCATAAGTGCAGTTCGTAAAACGAACTAGTTTTGAAAAATCTAGAAAGTGTTTTTACTTAAGAATTCTTTTTGCAAAGTGTTTTCAAAACTCTAATTAAGTAATTAAAAATTAATTATTTAATTATTTATTTTAATGATTATTTAATTAATTAAGGTTATTGGTCCTTAATCATTAGTTTATAAAGGTAATTATTACTTTAGCGTCAATCAATTAAGTTAACTATGATTAGTCAATTAGTTTAAGTTAATTACTATTTAATTAATAATTAAGGATTAATTATTATTTTATTATTTAAGGTTAATTATTAATTAATTAATTAATTATAAAAGGGTCTAAATATTTAATTAATCACAAATTAAGCAAGATTACTTAAGACTAGGTTAAGATTAATTTAATTACTAATAAAGGTTTAAATTATTTTTTAATAATTAATGGGAGATTAATTATGGTTTGAATATTATTTAATTATATGTAAAGAATAATTATTATTTAATTATTTATTTAATAGTTAATTATTATTTAATTATTAATTAAAGGTTCGATTATTATTAAGTAAAGAGTTTAATTGTTATTTAATTTTTAAATCGGATTTTTAAAGTTTTAAACCACTTTATTTCTAAAGATCAGTTTTGTTTCAAAAAGCAACTCTCTTTTAAAGAATGTTTTGAGTCTAAGGGATTTCTTCATCTCTTACCTTTAAGAAGCCCAACTAAATATGAAACTCAAGAACATATGTTTAGCATAATAAAAAACCCTCTGCTAATTACATAATAGTTGACAACTGTTTGCAGAATAAATCATCGTTCTGCTAATTAATTTGTATTTGACATCTGTTTGGTAGAATAAATCACCGTTCTACCATAGTTCACCAAGTAGGTTATGTTGACATCTATTAAGCAAAATAAAAACTCATTCTGCCATTATATTAACTTAGACATGTGTCTAGCAGAACAAATCCTCGTCTGCTATTTTGGTAACTTGGACATTTACTTATATGATTGATTGTTATTGACTAATTCCCTTACACATATCTACTTGTTATGTAAATACCTATGTTGTAACTTAAAAAGTAAACTTAGTTAAATGAGAACCATTATGGTCACTAAGCTTCTTTCTGATTTTTAAGGTCCTGCATACTTTTAATAATGGTTTCAAGTTAAGTTATAATTTTAGTAAAGGTGTTTTAAATAATCGTTTTGTTTGTCAAAAGGACTTTATTAAATGAGTTTATTAAAAGAGTTTTGTTTTAAATAAGGAATATTTATAAGAAAGCCTTATAAATTATTTTAGAATTATAAAGGAAGTTTTATAAATAATTTTAGAGATTTATAAAGAGATATATAAATGGTTTTGACATTTATAAAAGAGTTTTGTAAATTTAACTTGGTGATTTATAAAGAGTTTGTAAATGGGTTTAGGATTAAAGTAAAAGAGATTCATAAATAAAAGATATTTATTAAGAGGATTTATAGAAGAAAATTTATAAAAGAATTTAAGATTGAATTTCCTATAACTGATCTTCTTAATTCTGGTAGTATGGACAGTCGTTCCACACTTAACACAAAAGGGATAGTGTTTGGGAATATCCTTATCTCTATTTTAAATAACATTTGTTTTGATCCTTTTTAATATGATTTTGAAATGAGAAACCATTCACAATGTTTTGTGAATATACTTATCCCAGTGAAATAAGTATATAAATATTTTGATAAATATTTTAAAAGGAGATTAAAGAAATGAAAGATTTATTTTGAGGCTTAGTGGTTGCTATAGGTAATTAAATCTCTGAATTGTTTCTTGTTTGTTTGTTTGATAGTTAAATAACATAAAATCAAATCTGGACCAAAATATAACTCCAGAAATATCTAGGAGCAACATGTGAGTTATATGGAATAGTTACCTTCAAAGATGTTGTACAGTGTGTGTAAGTATAAATTATCTGAATCTATCAAATGTTTTATTTCGAAGAGACCGGAATCTCACTTGTGTGGAAGATGTTGTACAATTATCATGGAATGTTTTGTTCTCCTAGGATAAATGATAGGGAGACCTGTCCACTTAAACGGTTAGGGAACGATCCCTGCTTCTATGTATTGTTCGAATATTTCCAAAAGAACTGGGGTTGAGTTTACCGGAACTATCGAATGTTATTTCGAAGAGACCAAGATCGAATAAGTATAAATTATTCGAAAACCACTTCGATCCAACTCAAGCGTTTCGAACCGAAGATATCTTGAAAATGATTGAAGACAGAGCTTTTGAAGTGCAAGGGATACTTGCTACTATACCTTAGGGTGATTCCAAAATGGATGTAGTAGAGGCAATGTCTTTGGTTTCGTTCGGTCCCATAATGAACTTGTATGGATGAATTCTGGCATTGTATTTCTGCCTGGAGGGCAGTGTTAGTATTCCAAGATGGTCTGCTAAGAAGAAGGTAAATTGTTGCCTCAAGCCTCACACCCCGTTAATGGCTAAAACATGGTAGATGTAGCAGGGCTATATGGGTCGTTCCCATTAAGGTGCGTCATCAACTTTTTAGATTACCCTATTATGGATTTAGTTGTGCATGAGGTATCTCGATAAAGGTTGGGAACAACCGTGGTGATGACATATTCGGTACTATCCAAGTTCTGGGGTAAGCTGGTTTTGTGTTGGCAGGGGTAAACCAAGTTCAAGGTTTGATTCCGGTACATTTTATCTAAAGGGGTAACATTTCCGAAAGGTTGTCCCTTACCTTATCATTTGTTGGAACCTATTCTCCAATACATGTCTTACGATTTTGATTGTAGAGCCTAGTATGTTGGAATTTAATATTGTAACAATTTTGGCTATGATTAATATGTATTTGTATCCTTGGCATTATGATAATATCAGAGGATTTTATATAAAAATGATTTGGTTACCGTAAGGTAAAATCTCATCTGTGTTTATGTGCAACATGGTCTTACGAGATACCTCTAATTTTAAAAGGGTATTATAAGTTATAATAAAGTTTCTTGTGATTTGAGTTTCCCATGCTAGCTTTACCAGACTGACTCGGGCGTTGTTTTCCTATAATGCTCGGGTCGGCTCGAGATATTTTCTAAATTTAGCTGGATTTTTTCGAGCATTCAGGAGACGAGATGGATTTTCCAAGATGTATTGATGTACCTTATATTCTTCTGTTGTTATGTTTTGTTTTTTTCTTGTCCGTATTTATCAGCAGTTGTAAGGACATGCTGTTGTAACTGTCCAAGCTAATAATATGATAGTGTACTCTGATGTTGTGTATATAATAAAGATGATTAAAAAATATTGTGCATATTATATATTGCTCGTAATGTTTTGTGAGATTTTGTTCTGCCTTTTTCTTTCTTCACCCCAAATGACTTGTCTTTCAGACACTTAAATGATCGGTACATGAATACCAAGGATGTATTAAGTGTCGTCTTTTGGTGTAAGAAAGGTAGATCGTTATACACATCTATATCAATCTCATCATTTTGGAATTACTATATTTTCAATGGAAAAGGCATAGGAGACAAGCCAAAGAATCACACACCATTTGATACACCGCATCCATACTCCAACCTCGGAACAAATGAGCATAGCATCACTCAAACTCCTAATTTCAAGTCTAACACCAAAACTATTATCAACAAGGTCAAATAATTCTGACCATATTCAACAGCATCAGCTGAAATAGTGCGGCATCAAAAAGGACGTGGCATGTTGTTGTTCAATTGAAACTAAATCAAGGTGACAATGCACTTCAAACGTGACGAGCATCCAATTTTGTTTAGCGCCAGTGGGCTAATCTCCAAATTGACCGCAGTTTAATACACCAGATGACAGTGGTGCTAAACTCCAAATCGAACGACTCTCTTAGCAACATCAACAAAATTGTAAACTCTGTAGATCTTAAAACACAAGTGATGATCTTATTTTTCGAGTGCATCTAAGGGGTGATATATAGATCAAGGTAAGAAATTCAGTTGGCATGATTTTTGAGGAAGATGCAAGTTTCTTTTCAGGATGAGCATTTTTTAGCATAATTTTTGTTGAGAAGATTCAACCCTTTTTTATGGAGCAATTTTGATTGAGGAGATTCAATCCTTTTTATGAAGCGATGATTATCTATTTTTTTTAAAGTAAGATTTGGTTTGTTTCTCAAAACATGATACAATAAATTCAAGTGAAGACAAAATGGAAGGGATTTTTATTTTTTAGTCCAAGCTATTTCAGAAGTTTTACATTTTAGTACTTTTTTATTTTTTTTATTTTTTCCTTTAAAATTGAATTCCATATTTTTTAGGAATAAGCTATAGAGTTTTGTAGTTTAGAGAATCTCAGCTTAGGGATAGAGTCAAGGCATGGTTATTAGATATATGAGTAGTATATTAGGATTAGTAGAGTTTTACAACTCATCTCCTCAACCCTCGAAAATTGACATTAATACATCCATGATATTCACGTTCCATAATTCCAAGTGCCGGGAGGCAGATTATCAGGGGTAAAATAAGATAAAGGCAAAAGATAGAAACACAAATTCTTACATTACGTTTAACTATATAGATAGATAGTACATACTACCACACTCGCAATGGTACATTAGAATTATGGTATGAACTAACCCAGCCAGGAACAGTTATTACTGCATGTCCCCACATTAGATGGTACATATAAACTAGACATAAAGGAAAAAAAGATAAATAGATAGATGTCCACACAAGATCATCTAGTTCCATGCTCCAAAAACTCCTTGCAAAATGCTTCACCAAAATGTTCCTAAAATGATCCTGACTACTTGGCTACCAGGAAAAATAGGACACCCAAAGTTTAAGGGAAAAGAAAATAAACTCCGGATCTGTCATGAGACTGGTGTGAGAAAACTTAAAAGAGCGTATACTTTTGAAATCAAAGGTATCTCATAAGACCATGTCACATAAAAACACGGATGAGAATTTTTCCTTATGATAACCAAAACATTTTCTATGTAAAATCATTTGATATTATTTTTAATGACTTTCTTTGAAAACACTTTTCAAGTAATATATTCATATAGCTGAAATTGTTACCATTATTAAATTTCAACGTATTAGGCTCTACATCTAAAACTGCAAGCTGGTATTGGAGAATGGATTTCCATCAAATGACCAAGTAAGGGACTACCTTCCGACAGTACATCTCTAGAGGAATGTATCGAGGCCCAACTGATGTTCCTCAACCAACACAAGACCGGCCAACCTCTAATAAGATGGTATCGAATATTTCATCACCTCAGTCATTACCGACCTACCTGAGACATCTCTTAGCATACACCATAATAATTTAAACCTGAACGTTATAGCGAGTAGAAATATATCTAGAAGATGATAATCATGCCCTAATGGCTGCGAACTACATAGCCTTGCCACATCTACCATGTTTTAATCATTTCCAGGTCCAAGGCCTGAGGTAAGACTACCTTTCACATAGAACATTAACTTTCCACTTCGAATCCCACATTTCCATTCCATAATCACAGAACTAATTTCTACAAACGTATAACTCCTGAGCTCGTACGTCTTAGAAAAGGGTGTTAAGCTAAAAGAAGTTGTCTTCTCTGCCACCAAACAGGTAATACATTTACAGAGATCAATCAATGTGATTTTAAAATGCAATGTCAGGCATTCGTTCATAAAAGTTGTCTAGGAACATGACAAACCGAAAGCACTTCTCCTACCACATCCTGTCGGAAATCACCCTAGGATTAGTAGCAATTAGTCCTTGCAAATCGAATATTTTCATAACAGAGCACTACTGCCACCATAAGTATATAATATGGTAACTTCCCTGAGGGTCTAGTGGCAAGTAGCCCTACATCATAAAGATCTTCGTCTTCAATGATCTTCATCTTCAACAGTTTTAGTTCGAAAACGTAAATTGTTTCGAAGTGGTTTTCGGACAGGAATCACCTAAATTTGACCCCGGTCTCTTTGAATCCAATTACCGAGAAAAAAATTTAAGTGTGTGGGTGATTAGTAACCAACGCTTTCATTCAACGATCTCTTTAGATATATATATATATATATATATATATATATATATATATATAGCATATACGGATTTATTAAACCTCTCTTTAAATTATTCTCTTTTATTTTTTGGAATTTTTTTTTAAAGGGTATCTTTTATTTTGAAAAAACTTAAATAGGATTTAGAGCATCCGAGATTTCCCTTTGATCTGTTCCACCCCTCGTCTAAAAAGAGAAAACAGAGGTCAGGTAAGTTCAGGGCACTGGTTGCTCCATCTCTAACCTTAGCTTCACACCTTGTTTTACCTTTGCAGATCTCACGGATGAGACAAATATACTAGTTGTTTTCGCATACTCCTTTCATTATTAGAAATCATTTCAAAAAATGTTTTGGAAAGAAAACTAAGTCTAAAAATCAGTTTCTAAAATTCGTTGATAAATAGAGGAGGAATAATGATTTTGGAGCCCTAAAACTCAAATTTTACTTTCTACATCTTTTAAGTCAAGATTAATTATTTAAAAATCTTTTAATATATTTAAAATAAATATTAGGAATTTATTCCCTATTTTTAAAATTTTAAGAACAACCATTTAAAAGATTTTTACCACTTTAGCCGTTTAACTATCAAAGCATGATTTTTCCAAAAAATTGATTTGAACATAATTTAAATTCTTTTAAATGAAAACTTGATTGTTCGTTTGCATTTGAAAACTATAGTGAAAAGAGTCTGGAAAATTCTTTTTTCAAAGAATTCGATTCCATCATATAAATGGATTTAACTTTTGCAGCGCGAAATCACGAACTACCGTTACGTGACGCGCCAACTTCTAGTTGATTTTCGACTCTTTTCAAATCTTTGCCAAAATTATGTCAAATACTTTTAAAACATTTATAAGTCATTTAAAACCATTTTCTCGTGTTCTTAAAAGAGATCAACAAATCGTATACAGTTGAATTTAAATAAGTAATTCCTTTTGTGATTTTTCAATGTATAATTTATCGTGATTTATTATGATATCAACCAAATAATTCAACACC
Organism: Allium cepa; assembly: GCA_030765085.1. Classification (NCBI taxonomy): domain Eukaryota; kingdom Viridiplantae; phylum Streptophyta; class Magnoliopsida; order Asparagales; family Amaryllidaceae; genus Allium; species Allium cepa. Next base: position 838,086,062 of record CM060941.1, read on the forward strand.
CATACAATATCCAAACATGATACCAAGCAACACAAAAGGTACAAAAGCATGTCATAATATCATAGAAAATAAGAGTAGAGAAGATGTAGAGTTTTCTCACAAAAATTTGCTTTCCGATCTAACTTTGTTACTATGGATTTGATTACAGCTTTGCTACTACTTCTCGGAACTTCTTGAAATCCGCTATAGCTGCGCTATCCTAGAAGTTTAGATGAAAAAGAGGTGGGGATGTCTCTAAGTGGGCTTGGCCTTGGGTGGAGACACGGATTGAGCATACCAACTTGAACTTGAAGTTAAGTGGTATATCTTTGTTGATTATTTTGCCATAACTTTGTTACGCTTTTGGAATTTTTTAAAGAGGCATGAAAGCCATTAAATTTCTAAGGAAGAACAAAAATAAATCTTAAAAAAGAATGGAATGAAGTGTGAAGAAATGAGAAGGAAGCTTGGGTGTTTATAGCCTTAAGTTGCTTAAAATCTAAGCATTGTTCTTTTACATTTTTACCCTCATCACCTCAATGCACACGGCCCAAGGCATCCCCATGTGCTTCCTTCATGTCCACTTTTCTTACTTCCTTAGCTCTAAAGGGATGTATTTGGATGGAATCTTGGCTTAAGAAAAAGATTTGCATTGGTTTTGATGAGATTTTGTTGACTTTTACCAAAATTTCTTGCTTTTCTTACTTTAGAATTTGTTAAAGTAATTATGTATTTATATATGTTATATATATATATATATATATTACTATGTGTATTAGTATGTTTTAAAAAAATTTAACTTCCAACATTGTGATATTTGAATATAACTTTTGACCGTTAAGCAGTTTTGAATCCGAAATCCAATTTTTGGTCACATCTTTACGTTTTTGTCAACTTATTTATATTTGTAAACAAAACTTGACAATAAATTTGTATATTGTTATTTAAAAATTAAAAGGCCTTATTTAATAATTAGAATAATTTATTTAACTATTAAAACATTTAATAATTAGAATAATTTATTAACTATTAAAACTCAATTTTACTAAAAACTGACTTTTGTCACTTTTACCGATATAAGAAAAAGTTCCTATTTTTTGTATACAAATCTATCTTAAAATCCTATTTAAAATTATTTGGATTATAAAATATTATATTTTTATATTTAACATTAATTTAAATATTATATCTTAGAGTGATCAAATCCTGGTCGTTACATAGAATGTGAGTTTTAAGTGTTGTAAGCGCTCAAATATATCTTTAGTAGTAATTTTAGAGCAAAAATAGGCACTAACGGATTAGTGGTCAAATTTGGGTATATATGTATGCCAATTACTTTTCACATTTACGTTTCCACATTATTTATCCATTTGTCTGTTAAATATTTTAAAATACCTTATTCATCCCCTCCTTTATGGTATATTGCACGATCCTGACATCTACACCAATTGAAGCCCTGAAAGAACGACTATCAAAAAATTAGGGCTCTGCCTATGATCACACGGTCCATGCTAGAGGGACGTACAAATTTAGTAGTCATAAAAGGAGTTCACCAGCCAGGCCTTGGTGTACCTTGCAGCTAGCTCGACCTAGGTCTGTCCACTCTGAGGACTACTCAAATTAATGTTAAACTAAGCACCATTTGGCACTCTCCCTAAGTCACACACCTCTCACTTATCCTTATGACTCTATACCTCTCCAAATCTGCAACAGTCGGCCCATTAATAACCTTTTAAATATCTAGCTCTGTAGCCGACTTTACCCTCTAAATGATCATTAACCCGACCATTATCTGCACTAAATGGCATTAGCCAACCATTAACACCCCATTAAACAACCATTTAAAGACCCATTAACCAGCTATTACTTCTCATTTAAACTTGGCTACCGAAGCAGTGGTTTCTTCGTATATAAGATCAATATCTCATAATCAATAAATATTCCAACGACCGATTAGAGCCATCCATGTTGATGCCACATCAACGCAAGTCACATCAGCTCAATCTCTCTATAAATAGCCATCTTTTCAATTGGGGAAGAGATCAAATTTGAGAAACGGGACTATGGTAGAAAGCTTGTAAAGCCATTGCAATCTTCATAATAACAAACAAATAAACAATGATACATAGTGGACGTGGATCCCTCATGGATCAAATCTCTCTACATCTTTGTGCTCTTTATTGTTTATGTGTATTATTTTCACACCATATTGTTAACAAATCTTTGATTGCATAGCATAAATGAAGATCCCTGTAATTTGTTGTATATTTTAAAATGTTTAATGTGCATCAGTAGGTGCCATAGGTAGTACTGTCAATCGCACAGTAAATAATGGCCACAAACAACCATGTCCATTCGAAGAGTTACACCCCTTGCTAATGGCTGATATTCTTCATTAGGTGACTTTTCTAACAGTTTCTCTAAAGAGAAGCGACCCTTTTTGCATCCAAACATCATCTATATAAACAATATTAGAGCCTACATTTAATTATCAGATTTTGTGATTAAATCATCTTCTTCTTTATCCACTTCTGACAATTATCGAAAAAAAATTCTACGATGTTCTTGGCTTGATCAAAGTAGTATAAAACTTTGAATCAAGTAACATTGTTAGAAGGCTTTGTTAAATCCTGATGGGAATAGTTGGAAAGTCTTTTTATACTTGATAGGGATGAACTATTTTCTAAAAGAATCTATAATAGATACTCAAAGTCGGAAGCACAATAATGGAATCCATAATATATTCCAACAATTTTCAAAAAATAGTATCAGCAAATGGAGGGTTGAAGCAACTACAATGCACTTTAAGTCATGAATCAACATTTAACAAGGCTAGAATGTTTTAATGGCGATAATTTTACTCATTGGCAAGAGACAATGAAGTTCTTTCTCGTCATTATGAAACTTTTCTACATACTAGAAGATGGCTTGGAAGAATTACCGGATGAAACTCCAGTAGACACTATTGAATTAAAATCTAAACGACATAAATAAAAGGAGGATGACTTCATGCATAGAGGACACATATTGAATGCACTCTCTACATCCATTTACAATGCACATCGAAGCTTGGAAACTGCGAAGCCGTTATGGACTGCATTAGAGAATAAATGTCGCATTTTCGAGGCAAGTAAGAAAGAATTCCTTGTTAGCAATTCTATGGAATTTAAAATGACTGATAATATAGTGATAATCAAACAAAATGAGATTTTTCTTATTATCAATCATCTTAAAGATGCCAATGTAGAGCTTCTTGATCATTCACAATTAGGATTATTATATCCCAACTTCCCTTCTCTTGGAATGATTATAAGAAGTAACAAAAACATGCCGAAGTGGACTATGATTGAGAAGCTTTACAATATCATCTTCGTATAGAAGAAGACTCGTGTAAACGTGAACAAATCGATAGTCAACAAACTGAATTTCATTCAAAGGACAATAATGTTGAAGAAATTCATCCATCAAAGCCAAAGAACGAAATAAAAAAGAAAAGAAAAGAATGACAAAAAGAAGGAAGCTTGTTTCTTTTATAACAAGACTGACATTATGCTCGAGATTGTCATCAATGTAAGAAACAAAAAGTGAATATGGTCGAAGAAAAGCTTACAGTTATAGTGCAAGAGGCAAACTCTGTTAATTGCATAGAAAATGATTGGTGGCTCGACATTGGAGCAACAATACATACATGCATGAACCGTAGTCCTTTTAAAATCTACAATGAAATAAACAGGGAAGAAAATGAAGTTATCAGGGTAAATGAGGCTCATAGAAAAGTCATTAGAAAAGACATTATTAAAATTCTGTTCACCTCGGGAAAAGTTCTTACTTTGATTAATGTATTTTATGTACCTGATATTTGTAAGAATCTTGTATCTGGATACCTCCTTAATAAGACAGGATTTAAGATAGTGTATAAGTCCGATAAGCTAGTTTTGTCAAAGAATGGAAGTTTTATGGGTCAGGGATGCTCTTATAACTGCATGATTAAGTTGAGCATTATAAAAGATAGTTCTATTTATATTGTTGATTCCTTTAATCTGTGGCATGCTAGACTAGGACACATTTACTATAATTCCCTTAAATCTATGCATAAGTTAGGATTTTCTGATTATAATTTTGAATCTATTGATAAATATGAGATATGAATTCAATCAGAGATTCATCCAAAATCCTTTAAATCCATTGAAAGGAATACTAGTTTGCTTGACTTAGTATATAGCGATGTTGGTGATCTTAAAAGTCATACAACACACGGACGAAATAAATACTATCTGCTTATTCTAGCATGCTTATGTATACCCAATGAATACCAAAGACGAGGTATTTGATAAACTCAAAATTTACAAGGCAGAAGTGGAAACAAAATTTGGAATTAAAATTAAAATGTTGCATTCGGATTGAGACGGTGAATATTTTTCGAATGAATTCACATTATTTTGCAAACAACACAGTTTGATTCATCAATGTACGGCTCCTTATACTCCATAACTAGGTAGTGTTGCGGAACAAAAAAACAAAACATTGGTAGAAATAGTCAATGCAATGCTTATTTGTTCTAAACTGCCAAATTCATTATAGGGTGATGCTATGCTATCAACATGTTACATTCTAAATATAGTTCCTTTGAAACGAAAGGATGTACCGCCTTATGGGTTGTGGTTTAATCGATAACCTAACTTATTAAAATTTAAGGTCTGGGATTGTCTGGCTTATGTTAGAAAACCTGATCCTAAAAAACTGAAGTTAGAAAACAGAGCTTATAAATGTGCTTTTATAGGATATTCTCAAAAAAGTAGTACTTATAGATTTATTATTTTAAATATCTTGGAACTTGTAGAATCTGTAGATGTAGAATTTTTTGAGAATCGGTTTATATCACAAGACCAAATAGTGATGAACCATTAATATCACTTAATCAGAATATGGTGAGGCTAATAATGATATTAATGACGATTATATCTCTAACCAAAATGAGGAAATCTCAGTACCTGAAGAAGATACTGAAGGAGAGAAGTAAAAGAACAAGACTAGAAAAGAATTATGGCCCCGACTTTATTACATGTCTTATCCAAGGCACTAAAGATGAAATCCATAATATCACTAAATATGCAATAAATATCGATGATGATCCTACAAACCATTCTGATGCTATGAGTTCCAGAGATGCAAATGTCTAGAAAGAGGCAATAAATGATGAAATGAATTCAATTATGTCAAACCAAACATGGGTTTTGACGGATTTACCTCACAGTTTTAAGCTAATAGGATGTAAATGGGTATTCAAGAGGAAATTGAATACTGCTGGATTCATTGACAAATTTAAAGCCAGATTAGTTGCAAAGGGTTTTAAACAAAGACAAGGAGAATATTATTTTGATACATATGCTCATATTGCTCGCATTACTTCTATACGTTGTTTGATAGCACTAGCATTCATACATGATTTAATTATACATCAAATGAATGTAAAGACAGAATTTTTAAATGGTAATTTAGAAGAAGAGATATACATGGAACAACCTGAATGTGTCATATTGTCAGGCCAAGAAAGAAAAGTTTTCAAACTAGTCAAATCTCTTTATGGTCTGAAGTAAGCTTCCATGCAATGGCATGAGAAGTTTGATGAAGTAGCATTATCATATGGACTTAAAGTTAATGATGCAGATAAATGTATATATATCAAATCAGATAAAACGGTTATGTTATATTATGTTGATACGTTGATGATATGTTAATTTTGGCCTGATATATCTTGTGTGAACGAAACAAAGAAGCTTCTTCCTTGAAATTTGATATGAAAGATTTAGGAGAAGTTGATGTTATCTTAGGAATTAAGATTCTAAAAAAACAGGAGAGTTTGTGTTAACACAATCTAATTATATTGAGAAATTTCTCAATAAATATGGTCATTATAATAACAAACCAACTACGACTCCTTTAGATCCTAGTATTAAATTAGAAAAGAATATTGGATGTACTATTTCTCAATTGGAATATTCCAGTATTATTGAAAGTCTTATGTATGTTATGCATTGCACAAGACTTGACATAGCATACCTTATTAGCATATTATGTTGATTTATGAGTAATCCAAATACAAAACATTGAAAAGCAATTTCAAGAGTTCTAGCTTATTTGAAAAGTACCATCGACTATGGCCTTTCTTATAAAGGTATCCTGTTGTATTAGAAGGATATAGTGACGGTACTTAGAACAATGGAGAATCTAAATCCAAATCTATGATTGGTTGGATACTTATATTAGAAAGAGCTGTTGTGTCTTGGTGTTCCCAGAAGCAGACATGTGTTCCTGACTCAACTGTGTTGTCAGAATTAATCGCATTTAGCAAATGCGTGTAAAAAGACGGAATGGCTAACGAATTTTCTAATAGACATTCATGTATGGACTGAGCCATCTCCGGCAGTCATGATTAATTGTGATAATCAGGCTATGATATATAATGTGTCTAATAAGACATATAATAGAAAGTCTAGAAATGTGATTCTAAGACATCAGATGATAAGACAATTACTCAAGCGAGGAGTAAGCACAATCAATTCCATAGAAACAAAGAAGAATTTAGCTGACCCATTTACAAAGATACCAAAAGCGAGTGTTCGTATAAAATCAAGAGAAATATGATTAAGGTTTGTGAATGAAGATTGATCGTCGACTAACGGCAACCTAACTTATGTCTTGAAAAAAATAGACAAAATTTAATGGGTATCAACAAGTTAAAGGAATGATTATGGAACACTACACTAAATTTTCCATAAGGTAGTGGTGGTATTCTGCATGAATGAGGATAGATTAAACTCCTTAATAAGTCTGTAAACAAGTGTATGACAGAAGCACTTAAAGACTTGCCTATATGAATGTGGAAATTAGTCTGTTTCATAAGAAAGTAAGACCTCTTTCTAAGCAGACTCATGAAGGATCAAGGTTGGAGCACATAGCCATTAACGTGCAGTGCATATAGAACATAGTAACCTATGAAAATCAATATGTGTGATCCTTCCATTCATATCACTAGAGCTACTTAGTCCAAGATTCGTTCACCATGAAACCTCGATACAACTTTGAATAGATTACACTAAGTGAAGGGTTTAAATCAAAAGGTACTCATCACCAAGGTATTGATTTTCACGATAATGCCATATTTATCCTTGTACTACGCCGGCTTGATCACACTTGATACCTAGGCAGTCACTCAAGTGATGCTGTCATTCCAAATGTTTTAAACTTTGAAAATAGAGGGAAGGTGTTGTATATTTTTAAATATTTACTATGCATTAGTAGGTGTCACTGGTCGACCGGTAGGACACCACCGATCGACCGGTGGTGCTATTGATTGCACGGTAAAAAAAATGGTCGTGAACAGCCGCGTCTCTTTGAAGAGTTGCAACTTTTGCCAATGGCTGCTACTCTTTGTTCAGTGGCTTTTCTATAATTTCTTTGAAGAGAAGCGACCCCACTTCGCATCCAAACATCATCTATTTTTACAGTATTAAAGAATGCATCTAATTACCAGATTTTGTGATTAAATCATTTTCTTCTTCCTCCGCCGTTGGCAATTATCATAAACTTTTTTCTACTGTGTTCTTTCCTTGATCAAAAGTGGTACAAAGCTTTGAATCAAGTAGCGCTATTAGAAGGCTTTGTTGAATCTTGACGAAAATAGTTCAATGGTCTTTTTGTACTTGATAGGATGAAAGAATATGTTACAGATCCTCAAAGTCGAAAGTATCCACGTAATATTCTATTCCAACGTAATTCACCCATTATTTCGAGGTTGACGAAGAAAATAATAAACTTCATGTTTTCAGCTTTTCCTACCTAGTCTGAGAAGAACAAATGTTTTGGGTGATTGAGTAAAGAGGAAGGGTGCAGTGCACTACTCCATGTTCATGATGATATTTTTTTACCGAAAATTAAGAAATAATAGTTATTTTCTAGGCAAATTTTGAACTTGTTTTCTTCAGGTAACTTTAAATTGATATTTTAAACATAACAAACCTCACTCTTACAAATTTTGATCGTGCCAAGCATAGAGTCGTTATTTTGACGAGGAGAAATCTTCATGTTTGCAACTTTTCTTCGCTAGTTTGAAAAGAATGAATTATTCAGGTGATGTGAGCAAAGAAGAAGGCGGCAGTAATTCATTTTCATATCGATAGTTTTTTTCTAGGAAATTAAGAAAATATATATTAATTTTGGTCTAGGCAAGCTTTAAACTTGCATCTTCAGCGAACTGTAGAATCATGCTTTACCCTTTGAGCTATTAGACCTTGTTACAAACAAAACAAACTCACTCTTAATTTTTTATTGTGCTTGCCAAGCCAAGCGGTTGAGTCGTGATTTTGATGTGGAGTTGAAGTTTGCAACTTTTCCGGTGATATGAACAAAAATGGAGGGGGCATTACTTCATTTTCATAATCATGTTATTTTATACAGGAAATTAGAGAGAAGAAAAAGCTAATTGCAGTCTAGGCAAGCTTTGAGTTTGAATCTTCAATTAACTTTAATTGATGCTTTACCATTTGAGCTACTAGACCTAATTGGAAGCATAACAGACTTCATTTTTTGAGTTCGGATCATGCTGGCCAAGCAGCAGAGCCATGATTTGTTGTGAAGTTAGATTCATGTTTGCACCTTTTTATGCCTAGTTTGAAAAATTAACAAAAGCTTCATGATATTATCCAAGAAGAAGGAGACGTTAATCAATTTTCATAATAATGTATCCACAATTAATCAGAGAAAAGAATTTATGAAAAAGAATTAATTATGATCTAGGCAAGTTTTAAACTTGCATCAACAATTAACTTTAAGCTAAGTTTACTATTTGAGCTACATTTTTTTGAGTTTTGATCATGTTTACCAAATGATAGAGCCGCCATTTGAATGTGGATTAAGCTTTATGTTTGTTTGAATGTGGATTAAGCTTTATGTCTGAAAACTTTTCTTCGCTTGTTTTGAATGCTTCAGGTGATAGTCTGCAATATGTATTAAGTCGGGAGAAGCTGATAAAATTAACACATGGATCATAGGACCCCTTTGTCTTGAATACTATTCTAATATGCTTATGTTTTCATACTTCATCTTATTTTTTATGTACGTTTTACATTAGCCATTATGTAGCCATATTCTCAGATTGCCAGCTAGTGCGTACGTCTGACGACAACCACAATCAAATATCATATAGACGTACACAACTCTAGTTGCAAGAGTTCAGCAACCTTTTTGCTGAAGTAGAGTTACAAATCTTCATCTAACAATTGATTGCAATTGTAGATATGCAGTGGCAGAAAGACTTGAGAATTCATGGCCACACAGTTGCCAACTTTGGCGTAGAAATCAAGCATTGCTAAACCAACTGCAGTGTGAACAAACTACATACATGTATGCACTAAGTAATGTAAAGAAGGCAATAAACCAAAGCATAATTTCCAACCGCTATAACCAAACCTACCAATTTGACAGGCCAAAAAAACACAATATCTCATCACACAAATAAAAGAAACAGCATATATTCTGAGTTCAACTCTTTTCTATATAATTCAGACGGTCATATCCAACAAGATCTAACAAAGCAAACCATTTTTGTACAATTCAGCATAACACAAAAGGAAAAAAAACGCTCACTAGCCAAACTGTCGATATACCTCCCTACACCTCTGCTCCTTGCTCCAAATAACAGCAAAAACAAAATTAGATGGTGCAAGAGCACGCTTTTTATATGCACAGCACTACTACTCTATCATTAATATATATATATATATATACTCCCATATTCTTTCACCTCCACCCACCACCCCCCACCCCTAAAAAAAAGAAATAAGATGCTACTTTGAAATGGCACATCCATATGTTCAAAAGAGGAAGTGCACTATTTTTCACTTTACTTTCTTTACTTTTAAACTACCTAATCAGCAAATTAACATCCACTGCTACCAAATTTATCAGGATTGGAAGGTATTCTCTACTGAGCCAGTTCCATCTGTGAAGACATCATCTATCTTTTCATATTGATTGCTCGTTGTACGAATTTCCAAGCCACGGTTTCCGTAAGTTTCATGTTGATTGCAGCTCAGATCATTAGCAGTGAAGACTTTCTGCAAATTTTAACATATTATAGCAGTCAAAAATTAAAAAAAGATTTAGTATCAATAAAACTTCAAATCAAAATATGAGGAAAAACAAAAACAAAAAAACGAAATGAGACACTACTTGACCAAAAGTTCCATGTTCCTCAGAATGGAAAAGAATAGGGCGGCATCTCTTGTCTTCGTTCATCACACTTGAATTCTGAAAGTGAGTGATAAGAGCAGCTTTTCCTTGGATTCTAGCATAAGCCAAGGATGCAACTTTTTCACTATTGAATTTCTCCCATTTCTTTCCATTGAAATCCTGCATTCAAGGTAAAGTAACACCAAAAAATCTTGTAAGACGTCTTCTTATGGAGGAGTTGTATGTATAAGTTAAAGTATACACACCTGGTAAAATGGAACGATATGTGCTGGAGACACCATATTTATAAATGCATATCCCACATTGCACTTATTCTGCACGTTCAGATGTAATATCAGTTGCAAGCAAAAGCAATATAAATTACAGAACAGGCAAAATCACCTTGAAATCAATTGGCAAATACAGAAAGTCATAAGTGCCCTTGTGCTTTTCATCAATGGCTGCTAGAAGCATCTTTGAAGTATATCTACAGCAGTTTCACAATAAGATTCCATACGTGTAGACAAAAACTTGAAGAAGAAAGAAAAAGAAGAAGAAGCGTACTTATTGGGGATATTTTTCAGCATTAGGGTGGTTCTAGCATCATCACCACGTAATATTTTTTCCAAGTCAAGCTCATACTCTTTGTTTCCAACTTGATATTCATTTATATGATCTAAGCCACTTTGGTTGTATTCATACAAATTTTCAAACTCCAAATTTCTCAAAGAACCAGGCATAGAGTATGGGAATCTAGGCAATGACATCATTCCAGAAGTATGTAAATCATTAGGATATGCAACTTCACGAGAAGCTGAGTTCGGCATCATCCCCATGTTTCTAGAGCCAGAAGAAATATGGCCTGTAAACGATGACTGAGGTACCTCAGAAAAATGACTAAAATGCACACTAGGTGGTGCAGAACCAACATTAAACTGCGGAGAAGCAATCGAGTTGAAGCCATAAATAGGTTTATTAGATGATGACCAAAAAGAAGCTTGTGCATTATCAGAGTAAGGAATTTGACTGCCCCAATGGAACTGAGCTCCATTCCCTTTTTCCATTAAAACAGGAGCAGCCATAGACGAAAATGATCCAGATTTTGAATTCATCATGCCAGGTAAAAAGCTGTTATTTTCTGGGAAGGAACTAGGCCTACTTTGATGGTTCCCATGAGCTGCAATATATGAAGAATTTGGCACTGGTTTTGGTAATGAAGAATCCATCCCTTGCATGCGCATATTAATAATAGGAATGCCAACTCCATATTTTGGGGATTGGTTAAATGCTTGAAGTGGGCTGTTATTGAGTGGGCTGCTGAATTGACCCCAAGAACCTACAAAGTGAATTTTGATTGAAAAAATAATGCAAAAATAATAATTTATAGTTTTGTTGCTAATAAATGTTTGATATAGGCACCTACCTGATGGAGAGTTGAGTGAAGGTGACCCGACTTTTCTGTAGACTCTTTCATCATGATCAAGGTATTGGTTTGATTGTTGAATTAGGCTGAACAATGCAAAATCATTTTTAAGTGATGCACATCTAATGAGTTAGATATTTTGATAAAGATGATAAAAAGCATGTCAAAAAAAGCAATGTCTTTCATTATTAGAGAATTATATAAAACACCAGTTAAGAAGTTTAATATGATATCATATATCAGTATAACTACTCATTTGCGTGTGCGTATAAGATAAAAGCTTGAATTATGTTAATTTACATACTTGCGACGAGCACCACCAGGACGGCTATGTTCAAGTTTAATACGTTTCCCGGCAATTTCAGCACGGTTTAGTGACTTTAGCGCTGCTTCTGCGGCTCGAACATCATAAAACTCAATAAATTTGTGATGCCTTTTATTTGGTGTCTCTCTTATCTGTTGAATTATTCACGAAGCAAAAAGATTTAGAGCCTGATGAGAATGATCTAATATCAGGATGTCTTGCTGAATTAGACATCAATGATCCCAAATATATGAGTTATACATGCAAAATATTATGGTGTCATATGCAACATATCTCCACAATGAGTAATAGCTCTCCAATTTCAACCATTAAAGAAAATTATAATTGTCAATAACGATAGAATTATCTCTTCCAAAACCTCTCAATTTCAACCATTAAAAGGAATTCTTAATACAACATTGTACATTTATATGGGTAAACAATGTGCATGGTGGTGTAAAATGTAAATACATGTGTATTATTGAGTAAACCCACCAGAAACAGAGTGTAAATAACTAAAAAATACCTCCTTGATTTCACCATACTGTCCAAATATCTGCATAACGCATTCGTTCGTGACTGATGGGTCCAAGTTAAATATTACTAGGGTACCTTGGTTAATATCTTTCTCCGATGGATTCTCCTGTTAAACATGGTTAAAATTAAATTATGAATTTGATGCTAAACCTTAATGTAGAAAACTACATGTACCAAACCTTTGGAATAGAATAGTGAATGTCTAGTTTTCTTCTACGCAAGGGTTTACTCTGCAATGCACGCAGAGCATTTCGAGCATCTCGGATATCATAATATGAAATCATCACAAACCCTCTATGCTTGCAGGCAGTGTAAAGAGTATGAATGTCCCCATATTGCTATAAGAATACCATATCAAATTAAGCACACTTGAGAAAATAATATCATGCATACAAAGGCCGTTCATATGACAACAAAATGCTAAAAGATGCAGAAAACATATAGTATGCTAATTAAAGCAGACAACAAAAATGAGTTTCATTAGCATATTGTACCTCGAAAAGAGCCCTAAGTTCAGAATCTTCAACGCTACTGTTAATATTCCTCACAAACAATGTTCTAGAAGGATGTTCTCCTAATGGATGTTCACCATTTATAACACTGTAGTTAATACTGCCATTCCCTAAACATCCATCACCTATACTCGCCTTTCGCATAGAAGAATTGAGATTTTCCAAAGGATCCAGTTCCAAGCCCCTTCTGTTTCCTGGATCAGTATCCAATTCCAGCCCTCCTCCATTGCCAAAAATATCACCATCTTCAACATCCTGAACTTGATTGGGCTGCCTTATCAAGTCATAATCATTGACTATTCCAGCGAAAAACTCTTCCTCATTTGGCAGTAATTTGTCAAAATCAATAGAACTATGCTGCCTTATCAATTTATCAGGTTGACGTGTGTCTTCTAAATCTGCTAAATTCACTGAAACGAGGGATAAAAGTATCACTGAAGATTCTGTGGCAGGTTTTGCATACTTAAAGATGATGCATAAATGTGGTAAACATATCCGAAACCCCTATGTTTAGGTTTGCTTACTTTTTCTAGTCACAAATTAAGGTCAATAAATGCCCGATATAACTCTTGCAACACCATATTTTCTTATGTGCAAGCCATGAGTTATTTTTTACAAGGGAAATAATATTCTCTAAAATTCTTTTAGTAGCAGTCTTTTCATAAAATCCCCGGAAGAACCATTATGCAGCAGATCCAAACATATGAAATGAGAGTACATAGTCCTAAATACCAGATAAAAGTGGAAAATGATACAGTAAATATAATTTGACCATCTACTTGGAATTAATTACTCTCTTTTTAGCAATTGACTAAGAAAATGCTAGGCACAACCATAGCTATGAAAGGCAACGCATAGCACGCCATGACAATTGTGCCTTTTGCTCATATGATATAATGCAAACGAAAAGGTGCACCAGAAGGCGCACAATATGCATGTGGTGCCAGGCACAAAAAAGACGTGCCTTTTTTTTATCTGTTTTTTTGTTTATGTTTTTAAATTCTTTTTTCATGGTCCAAAAATGCATAAAATTAGTATTCATTGTATAATTATGCTTCATATTATTTTTTCCTCGAAATATAATTATTGAATATTCTCTGCTTGAAGACAAAGACGTGGCACTTTATATGAAAAAACTAATTCATTTTATGCCATAATCCTAAAGTAACTCTGTGTACTTTAAGTAGATGTGAAACATGCTCTACATCTTATAAATGTGGAAAAGAATGTGGTAAAAAGGATTTGATCACCTAATTAGAATTAATCACTCTCTTTTTAGCAATATGCTAAGAATACGCTACGCATAACCATAGCTATGAAAGGCAACACATAGCACCCATGGTGACTGCGTCTTTTGCACATATGACAGCGCAAACAAAAGATGCACCAAATGGTGCACAATATGCACATAGCGCAAGGCACAAAAAAAGACGCGCCGTTTTATTTTTTGTCTGTTTTTGTAGTTTACGTTTTTAAATTCTTTTTTCAAGGTCCAAAAATGCATAAAATTGGTGTTCATTGTATAATTATGTTTCATGTAATTATTTTTCTCAAATTCTAAAGGATGGTCTTTTTTATATTGAATATTCTTTGCTTGAAGACATACTCAAGTAGCATTTTATAAGAAAAAACTAGTTCTTTTTTGTAATATAATAATCTCAAAGTAAATGTGTGTACTTCATTGTTTTACCTCGTAATATAAATTGATCATGTATGAACACGATATGTTTGAATATATTATATATTTACTTTATCATTTGAATACGTTCATATATCGAAAAACTGGCATAAGACTTAAACTATAGGCTTTTGTGTTTTGATATGATAATTTTATGGCATTTGACAATTAAAAGTACTACGAAACAAAAAACAACAATATAAAAAAATAAAACATAACACAAAATAAAATAAATATCCGAAAATAACACCACATAAATAAAAATAAAAATACAACAGCAGATATCCCATTTTTCACTTCTGATATACAAAAATAGCAGCAAGCTAATAACTTTTACGTTTTAATTGCTAACAATAGCCATAATTTTTTAACTCAAAATTTAACTTCTAAACAAAGGCCTAAGTAATCAACCCTATTTTGGATTTTGGCATTTAAAATGGATTTTGTAAAAATTCTGTGAATATTACATTAACATTTTTGTGAAATAATAAAAATAAAATTCATTGTTGGATATATATTTTAGTAAAAGAAATATAAGTTACGAGCGTTACGGCACGCGCTTCGCGCGTGATGAAGGCATCTGAATTGTTTTTCTACAAATTGTATTTGTTTAATACGTTCAAAAGAAAATGATTTCCACCGATATTTAGTCATGTTTTTGTGTTGAATCAAACGTAATTAATTTGAATTTTTATTTCTAAGTTGCAACATCTAATTTTTTTTATTAGTTTAAAATTTTATTCTTATTATTAATTAATAAAAAAAGAATTTGTAAAGTAGTTTATTTGTTAGAATCTATTTTTAAGTGATGCTGAGACTTGGTAAATATATGTAGAGGAAATTTTGAATTTGTAACAAAAGCTTAACTGTCACTATTTTTAAGTGATGTTAAATGTTAATAAGTATAAGAGGAAATTAGCCACGATGACCTCTTTATCAAGTGCAATTAGTTTTTAGGACACACAACTAAAATAATTACTTTTAAGGACAAAATGCAAAATAATTAGTTTTTAATGCCTAAAAATTTATGAAATTATGTCCTTTAAAGTAATTGAACTGCTGACTTTGTCCTTAAAGAAATTATTCTGCTGACTTTGGTCTTGAAATTAATTTCTATGGATGTGTGTCTTAGAAACTAATTGGACTGCAAAGTTTGTCTTTCTAGTGAAATGCCCCTTTTAATATTATATGTACGGAGGCATTTTGGTATTTCATACTGACACCAAAAGAGTGTGACAGCGGTAAATATATTACAACTATTACTAAAAAAATACATATAAATAGCAATCTTGAAACTTCACGGTCGGACCAAAAGATTGTGCTTTCAAGGCAACTATTAATAAAGATATTAGTCATCTTTGACTAATTAAGATGTATTTTTGATAAATGTGCAGTAATTCAAAAGGGGGTGTGCCTTTTACCGTGCCGTGCACATGGACTCCAGAAAGATTTTGCACTTTCGTGTGACGTAAATAAATATGGGTGCTACTACTACTGTACTTGATTTATGTGCAAGACGAAAAAACATGTTTTATGTATTAAGGGGAAAATAGCAAACATTTTCCATGATGAAGAACAGGCAACGAGCTTGAGAAAATGCTTGTATCACTTGATTCATCATATCCATTGAGCTCAGAACCTGTTTATGCCGTAAAATTAGTCAAAATAATCTGCTCAAACCAAATTGAACTTGTATACCAGAATTTTCTACTATACCTGAAACGGCGGGGAGGTTAGAGAACTGCTCCATTGCATTTCCCTGAATGCCAACAAGCAAAAATAAATACAGCATATCAATTGGCTTTTTAAAACACGGCCGGAAAAACAGATATAAAAAAAATTCTTTTAAGCGTGTATATTTATAGCAACACCTCCGTGTTCTTTTGTACAACTCTAAATGATCCAAACACTCCAAAATAATTAATCCACGCCGTTAATGATATCATAATTATCCGCTATGCCCTTTTAATCTAACCATGTAAAAAGTAAAACTCTATAGTAACTATTACCAACCGGCATCATTGTCCGAGTGGTTAGACGTTTCGACTTTGGTGCGAGAGGTCACAGGTTCGAAACTTACATAACGTGATTCGAACATGTATTGATATATAGTATGTTGTATACTATCTAAGACTTTCAGTACTAATATGTAGTGTCATCTAAGACTTGTAGTACTCCAAGGAGAAGGGCATCAATGCCACTTCAGAGGACCATAGATGAAATTCATGAGTTTTGGTTATTAATAATAGAGATGAGTCAAACTTCTGCGAAGGAATTCCTAGATACGATAAGAACATATTTAACATTTTTTAGGCTTAAAAATTTGTCATAATGTGCTAACGCGTGCACACACGCATGTGTGCACGCGCAAGCGTGTGTGCGTATAAACACACATACATGCACAACGAGGATCCTAAGTGCCCATATTTCAAAGCATTTTTCTCGGTCATGATCTACAAATTTCAAATGCAAAAATTTGTTGATTTGTACTCATGATACTTGATACCATCTTCACATTCATTTGATTCATTTAGCTATACGCTGATGTTTCAAAATAAAGGTCGAAGATGAAAAATTAATGATTAACGCTGAGTTATAATTGTTGAATGGTTTGATGTTTTGAAATGGTTTTCTTCTTGAAGATGATATTCATAGTTTGGATCAACTACCTCTTAAAAATGGAAAAATATGTGTTTATGGTAGAGATCTGCTACATCTGCTGCACCTCAACAATAGTTATATAATTCAAAATGAAACCAAACTTTTTTCTAGAATTTTGATTTGTACAACATTAAAAATCATTTTCCTAAATTTTGATTTGCAATGATCATCTTAACATTTTCAAAAGATATTTCAAATTGATAGTTAAATTCAAAGTTGAAATTAATTTAACATTTCGACCACTAATTTTTAAAATGATCTCAAATTTTATGAAGATGATCTTGAATGGTATAAAAATGTATGTACGAAATTTAATATAACTTGAAATTGGATATATCTATACAATATTGAGGTGTAGCATAGTTGTAGCACGAGAGATAGTGGATCGCATTTACACACAAAAACAAACAAACACATATACATTCATATGTATATTTGTACACACACTCTGTATACACTCATGTATATACGCGCGCGCGCATACACGCACATGCATGTGTGTAAACATATATATACGTCTTACATAAATACACATGCAAAAGAATAAGTTCCTTAGTTATCTACTTTTACAACACCTCTTTGATATCAACATAATTTTAGCTACACAAATTCAAATGCTAAAAAATATTCAAGATCATCTTTGAAACCATGGCTTAACTGGATGATCATAGGTTGCATTTGATTTAAACGGAAAGTTTAATTGCTGAATGTTGATTAGTTTTAAATGTGTTTGATTTTGGTCAGAAATTTATGCGTATTAAGTGTTTGTACAACATAAGTAGCAACAAAAACTTCAATAAACATGATAAAAAGTATTTAATTGTTTAGTAATATTAATTAATCAAAAACAACTTATTGCAATAAGTGTTCGATGACATTAAACGCTAACTATGTATAAACAACTAAGCTAATATTTTAACTCAACGAACAAAAAATGTATTTAATGTCTAACATTGAGTAAGTCTTTTTTAAACTTTCGTAGTATTTGAATTATACAGCTTAAAAATTAATGGAATGCACATAAGTGCTGAGTGGAATAATATATTCATATATACATCCACAAACATATAAACATCCTTTGTTGACAATCATTATTAAGGTAGCAAAACTTTGGGGTTAATGGGGAAAAAAGTCTTAGGACTAATCTTTCAAACATCGTTAACCGAATGTCATTCAAACACCCTCTCCATATCCTCAATCCTTTTGGTTTTCCAACAAAGTAAATGTCCCCAACATAACAAATTTGTCGCATAAACCTATTTTCAATTATACAAAATATATTTAAAAAACGAATAATTTGGAAAAGGTCGGTCTTTTTAAAATTGTAAGTTAATAAGAACCATCAAATATATTTGTTTAACCATTAATTTGAAATTTCGGCTTGAAGGGAATTTAGATGCGATAACAACAATGATTTTATTTTATTTTTTTGGGTAAGGAGGAGGGTGTTAGTAAAGAGATGGGATATGGAAATTTAAATGCACATGTAGACTATACATTCATTGTTATATACAAGTGTATAATTTAGTCATAAACCTTGCACATCAATAACTGTACAAAATATGATATTTTAAAGACATTTGAATCAAAATTTTACTTAGTAGCCTAAAGCAAATACAGAAATGATTCTATTGATTTTAAAGTGAGAAAAAAAATGTAGAAGTTAGAGCTCTGAAGCATTATGACATCCATTAAAAATATTTGTTTAGCCATTGTTTTTTGATATCGACTGATACTTTATTCAAACAGAGCACTCGTTGTTTAGCCATTGTTTTAAAGTGCAATTTTGAAGTGCTAATGGTTTAAAGTAATATAATTTTATGAAAATGATTTTTGCAATAAATAGCACCTAGTGAAAATTTTTGGAGGTGATAATGAGATGGGATATGGAGACGGAGACAAATAGACAGTGCCTACATATACGGTAACATACACACGTATAGTTTTGAAATAAATTTTTTTCTTTAGTAATCTAAAGCAAATAAAGAAATAATTATATGTATTTTAAATGAGAAAATGATACGGAAATTGGAGCTCTAAAGCTTTATAATATCACATTTAGAGTGTGAAGTGTGGTACATTAAACATTGCCTAAGAAAGATTACGATAATGGCAAGTTAAAAACCATAGTTGTCGAAGCCATAATTTAGTGCTAACAACGTAGGCGTAAGCTGCAAACTTAGATCTACCTCAACTTGTAAATCAAAAACTGTTCAATGACATTAAACGCAAATTATGTACTATAAACAACTAAATTAATATTTTAACTCAACAGACAAAAAATGTATGTAATGTCTAACATTGAGTAATAGTCTTTCTTTTAAACTTTCGTAATATTTGAATTATATAGCTTAAAAATTAATGGAATGCACATAAGTGCTAAGTGAAATTATATATATAAACATCCTTTGTTGACAGTCATTATTAAGGAAGACTATACAATGTAGTTCTAAACTTCGATGGCTAAAATAAAAATGCAAAAATCAATTAGTATTTAAGTGAGATGTTTAATGAAGAAACCCTCATGCGTTTTTTCAGTACAAATATTATCCAAATAAGGAATAATATCAATCTATTTTTTCTTTCTCGCATGTCAATATTGAGACGAATTAAAATGACTCGAAATTTACATGTTAGTTGCATTCATTAATCAAGGAAGAAATGAGGCAAACTCAAAGTAACTAAACATAAAAAGTGAGTGCTTCGTGAACTTTTCATTTTTGATGGTTGGAGTTATAAAGATGGGAACTTACGTTGAAGTTAAGAGGGTGGAAATTTGAAATACCAACTTAGGCTAATAACCATTTACTCTAGACTTAATTTTGCAATAATTCATCTTGGATTCGCTCGTTTTTCATTAATTAGCACCTTTTTCATTCAAAAGCACGTAAATCGATTAATTTTTGGTTATGTTGGTGTATAGAAAAAGGACGCAGCTGAATATTGTAGTTCTTGTAATAAATTATTGTAGTTTGTCATAAGCAAATGACTATATGATCATCTTTCCTTTTTTTCCCTTAAAAGTTGGATCTTAATCCAAAAGGATGTGTTAATCATCATATCTCGTACCCTATACGCGGTCAATAAGGAATCATTATGCCAACCTAGCATTGTCAATAATTACATGTAGTTTGAAGATTAAAATATTGGTATGAACATTGTTTTCAAAAATCTTAAAATTTTATGATTTAAATCCTGATTCAGATCAGATCTCTCCTTTAACGATTCGATTTACATTCCGATTCAAATTTAGTCAAAACCGCACAATAAAAAACATTACTCGTACAAAACATATTTAATATTTATCTGGATTCATAATTCTAATTACAACGTTTCAAAACAAAATAAATATGAAATAAGAGAGATGAGTTTTATGTTTAATTGTAAAAGTTAAAACATTAAAATCAGTTTCAAAATGTGTGCAAACCTTAAAATACGATGTTTTGAATCTACGATATACGATTTGAATCTTGTTTCGATTTAAAATTTGAAATTTACGATTTACGATTTAAATATCGTTTTGAAGACATTGGGTATGAATATATGAAAGAATGCTATCATGTAGTTAGGATTGTCTTGCATGTTGAAGGAATAAGTGGTTGAAGATAGAATTAGTCCTGCATCAACTAACATTTTATAGATGTGATTCATAAATATGAGTTGGTAAATGTGCAACATTGGAAATTTCTTTTGCTATAGAATGTGTGTCAGCTCATATGCATATGCAATGATAGAAGAAGAATGGGGAGAGATGTGAAGATTTGGTCGTCTAACCGAAACACAATATGATATATTAGACTTGAAGGTTACGAAGTAGGTCATACGGAGAAGAAAATGTTGCTCTTAAAATACTCGTGTGAGTCATGGGAGAGATTGTTAGAGAAACATTACTCTCAAGTCTCAAAATACATGAAGGGGATGTGAGTTAAAGAGATATTGTCATGGTTGTTTCGCATGTTGAAGGGATTGAAGGTTATTGAAGATAGAAATAGTCTCACGTCTACTATGATTTATAGATGTAAAGTATAAATATGAATTGGTAGGTAAGTAACATTGGAAGATCCCTTTTACCACAAAATGCATGTCAATTCATGTGTATGCTAGAAGCAGGAGAAGAGAGATGTAGGGACTTGGTCATCTCGCTGAAGCACAACAGGTAAAGCTTTAGATTATTTTGTGTGTGTGTGTGTATAACACACAACGACATGCTTATATATGTTGGTGTCCTCGATTTACTCAACTCAATTTTTTTTAAGATAAGACCAAAAGGGTATATGGTAACTTAGGTGCCAAATGTAAGCTTTCATTGGTTTGTATCTACATATTATCTTTTAAATAATTTTCCATGTTTGTTTTTTTGATTCAATTTGTTATGGGATAGAAATTTAAATTCAACCATCAATACAAGTAATATTACCTGCATGATTTCAAAAATCAACTACCGATGTGACAAAATGATATAAGAGATCTCATTTAAATTTTATAGAAAATTAATCTCGACAAAGATCTTTATAGTACCTTGAACGAGATTTAAGTCAAATCGCCATCGATATTATGTGAGCTTTCTAATATTATATTGGAACCAAAATTTATTTTATAGTAAGTATAATTATAAAAAAAAACAACTATTTAGTTCGATATTGTTAGTCATTTTACACTACAAGTTATCTCGAGAATGCACGACATGAATTTTAAAATCACGCTTTCAATCCGAAATGTACATTCGAATTATTTTCATTTCATTTTAGATCTTATAGAATATAAGTATCATATGTAAATAATTAAAAAATAGACGTGGTTGTGATTCGAGATATAAACATTGCTTATTAGATTTCTCATCCTTCGTGGAATCATTATTATTAATTACATGGACTTTTTGATTCCAAGTATCAATGAATATCAACTTCCAAATTTCAACTAGTCAACCAACAATTTTATTGATTATGTCCATGATTTGTCTTTGTTGTTTTAATTTTATATTTTACTAAAACATGATTTTGCAGGTAACTTCTTGTTCAGCTATTCATCTCAATTCTTTTGTCCTCAATCTCATGTTTTCCATCCCTACAAGATGTTCATCTTTTATTGTTAACTAATTAATCAGACTGGTTAATTTAATTGAATGAACGGTGGTGATTGCTTGAAGACCGAGCATATGAAATTTGGGGACAGATGATCTCAACTCCTTCATTGACACTCAACGTTGAACTTATAAATAAACGACAAAGAACAAAATCGCTACTCATTCAGAGCGTTATTATTATGACTCTTGTTATTATTTCATTAATACGCATGCACTAAACATTATTTTTATGACTGTTGTCGTTATTATTATAGAGAGAGTGAAAGATATACACATACGTACATGTATATAATAGAAATGTGAAAATGATTTTTGCGTGTGTTTTTCAAAGAAGAAATCACAAACAACTAATGTAAGCATATACATCTTGCATGTATGTAGCCCTTGCATAGTTGCAACTTAGTTCAACGTTCAGTAGAAAAGTGAAAAGTGTAGAGTTTGTTCAACAGTTTGATTTATCCCAATGTATGTTAGAGATACAGATATATTTCTAAGGATTTGCAAGTGAATCTTAATTTGGAATGTTTTAAAAACAGAGAGAAATAAGCTTGAATGCTGATGTACTGCGTTATAATTGTACTATTTTCCTGAAGTTTTATCATAATTTTACAGAACAAGAAATTGTAAAATTTTGGATGAAATGTTACCCCAGTAAAGCCTAACGATATCTGAAGTCCATGACCAGTACAACGAATTTTACAGTTTGAATCAACAACCAGTACCTTTGCAAACAAGTCAATTCAACGTATTTAAAGTTCTTAACGAGTAAAAAGACAGAAAGAAAAAAAAAACACAACTTGTTGCTAAATTCGACTTCAAATTCCAACTTGGCTAAAAGAGGACATTCACAACGCAATTATGCGATTAAAATGAAGAAGAAAAAGCTGTAGAAAATAACAGAACTAAAAAACAGCCATTAGCATCGATTGCAAAATTCAAAACCCAATCTTGTGCTTTGGAACAAAAATTAAACAGTCTATAAGTAAAAAGACCCAAAACGATCAACGTGGGTGCCGTCAAAATATCATCTTTTACGATAACACAACTAAGACGGAAAAGAATTGAGCACCCATATTAAATTTCAGACAGACAAATCAGAAAATAAGCAAATAATTCGTTACCTGATTTGAAAGTAGAGCAATTATGTGCCTTTTATTTTTACTTGCTTTAGAGAGAGAGCGAAATATATAATATGAATAAATAAAGGAATAAATAAATAACAGAGAAGATATGAGAAGTGGGGATGGAAAGGGGCAAATTTTATTTATGATTATATATTATATCATGTTTAGGGTTTGGCGTCTAGTGCTGACTCAGCTATTTGTGGAAGACTAGCAAATCACTGCACAACTCCGTGTTCATTATATTTTATTATTATCACCCAATATCACCAAATAGGATAATCGTTCAGGAGATTCGAATGTAAAACTAGCGCATAGAAACTTAAAAAATCTGAAATATATCCACATCCATAATCGAAAAACGGATAAATATTGATATTCGAAAAAATAGATGCAGATAAAAAGACATCTGCATTCGAAAATTATTCGTTTGGTTTTCTTTAAGATTATAGTTTAAATTATGTGTATTTTAGTACAATTAAATATATTTATTTATTATGTTATTAAGTTAGAAGTTTTATTATAGGAAAGTCCATTTAGACACAAGATATAGACATAATTGATGACACAAAAAATTCCACCATTGTATTGCCCCACGAATTCCACCTTTCTCATAAAGACAAAAAAAATCCAATGGTTCAGATCTTTTGCGTCACCATTTTGTGTTTAATTTTATGTTTAAATAGCCGGCCTCATATATTGTACATACTAAATGCATATTAACTACTTAAAACTATTTATTATCATTATGTTTGTTTACTTTTAACACTTTAACAATCGATTAGACTGGAAAAAAATTATGTTAAACTAAAATTTTCCATTTATGTTTTTCGATTTATCAGTCATTAGCTGATAGGATAATCATTTGATATACGTCTTATCCGCTGATGCAGATATCCAATATTCAAAAATGTGTTCGGATGCAGATGCGAATATGGCACTATCCGCATCTGAAAGTATCCATTGACAGGTCTATATAAATGTTTCTTTAAATAATTTTAATAATATCCATAACACTCTTCTTCTTAATTTTACTTAAATTGGATGTTTGGCCACGTCTTATTTTCACTTTCATGTTAATATTTCACATCTAATCTTTGATTTCGACATTTAACATGCAATAAGTTTTTATAGAAATATCATATCACCGGACCGTTTTTACCATTAAATCACAAATTTTATAATCATTTAAATAATATGTTATGCATATATAATATCTAGACGTTGAATTTATTTTTCTCAAAAACTACAGCTCTTTCATAGAAATAACATATTTAAAACTGCATCGTTCAAATGCAACGATATTTACATCCTTCAAATCACTAGGTTCAAAGTAATTAACATGTTGTTAAAATTATAACTGCATTACATTAATGTAGTTGTAACTGCTTTTTCTAATAGAGTTAAATCTGTATTAAGATCGAATATAAATATATTTATTAATGCAGTTAAATTATAAAGTGTATTAATTGAATAGATTTATCGAATGTAGCCAAAATTATTACTTTATTACATACATGTAGCTAAATTAATTCGAAAAATGATGTTAAATTATAATTGCATTTTTTTTTATTTGTTTAAATTTAACTACATTTTCTTAATGCAGTTGAATTATAACTGCATTATAATTTAATAAAATTATCAACTGCAGTCAAAATTATTACTACATCACATAAATGCGGTTAAAATATTCGGCATTTATTATTGCTAATTCAAAAACAAATCCTTTCAATTAGGAAAAAGATAATAACTGTGTTATCTTAATGTAGTTAAAACAACTACATAAAGATTATGGTCATCCAAATAAGTTGTCGCATAAATGCAGTTACAGAAAGTGACGACACAAATAACCGCATTACATAAATAAAGTTAAAACTGTTATGTAAAAGTATGTTTTAATAAAAATTATATTTAGTTATCAACAATGAATATCATTTAACAGTTTATTAAATTTGTGATATAATGGTGAAAACGATTCTTAAATCCGAATAATTTACAAAAAATGATAACGCTTTTAAGAATAGAATTAAACGAGATGGTAAAAAAGCAGGGACCTAATTTATAAATACTATAGATAATGACTAACTTCACATTTAAAATAATAAACTGGGGCCCAAGTTAATATTCACATTTAAAACCAAATGTTTGTTAATCTATCCAGGAAAAATGTTTTACAATCTTTTGGACATTATATGCAAGTTTATCCCCGTTAACCGTGGGCATATTTTAAATTACGATGATCGGTGTTAGGATTTTAGATAGAATTTGCAAGTAAATATTTTGAAAGTTTTCGGTACGTAAAAATGACAATTTTGTATTGTTCCGAGGTTATATAAACAAAACCGAAGATTTTTAGTAGTAAAACAAAACAAAAGTTAATTTTCGTAATCTGACTAAAACATTATGAATAAAAAGAATATGAGTTCATGGACATCCTACTGCAAATTGAAAAAAACATTATCCAATATCATGTTCGATTTACGTCATACATTTTATACACATCAACATATAAATTAGAAGTGGAAAATATGGACACAATTTTTATTTCTACGTAATTAAATCAGACATTTACATCTTCACTTTAATTTTTTATCGTTTGTCTAAAAGTTTCCCCCCACTCAAATTTCACCATTTTTAATTGCATAACTTTTTGATATGGAATTCATCACAACATGAGCAAGTAAAACCTAAATTTAGCAGGAACTTCGAGTTGTTAAGTAAAAACCTAAACCGAGGAATTTTCAAACACTCGGGAAATGACTAAAAGTGGAACAGATGTACGATTTGTACAAAAAATAACTCTCACAAAATGGTTGGTCGGTTTTTCGATGTGCAACAAGTGAAGAATAAACACAATATTAATATTAAAAAATTCACAAAATGGAAGGAGCCGAGGAACAAAATTGTAGTAAGTTGAGAGATGGTGAATAGATTAAGTCAAACGTATTTTTCTCTTTAACATATTTTTCTCTTAAATGTACATGGGTTCTACAGTACTGAAATGAGAACAAGCACTTGTAACTGATTTGGATTATTCAAAACCAGTTACATGTAGACGTGTCATAGTCTTCACTCAAGTTAATATGCCAACTCTTAAAATTAAGAATGAGCGATCAATCCCTGGATTAAATACCATGCGTTTGGGAGGAGGATCTTCTGACTTTCAACTGGAATGATCCTCTGATCTCGTAGCCCTTTCAACCCTCACAACCGACCAATGAAGATAATTAAGATGAAATTGAAGTTAGGTTGGCCTTGATACTGATAGTTCTTCTGTTAGACGTTTTTGTCACTGTTTTGTTCCTTGTTCTGTCAGAAGACGCTCACATAATTTGTTACATGATGACATAAAGAAGATGGTGGAAATGATGGAAATATGCATTATTGGTGCAGTTGTTTGTTTATTTTATATTTGAATTTGATTTATATGTGAGAGTGTATGATCATGAAGAATGATAATTTTACATTAGTACCCATTTTTGCATAATGATATTATTTTCAAATTTAAATTATGCTTTAGAAATTAGTTTCAAAGTGATTAATAAATGTTTCTTTGCACATTTTATGATCTAATAAATGATTTACCTATATCTTATTATTTGGTACAAAACAACCACGAGTACGTGAATATGTTTGTCGTAAATTTTCTAGATGAAAACTAGGATACTAAACTCGAAATTTTATTTGAAATTACTTTTTATTTTACTTTTATTTTATCAAAATGAAAGTCTCTGATCCATTTTAACATTTACATTGACTTTATAGAAAATCGTAAATCCATATATAATAATGTCTACGTGGAGTTTATCTTTCTTTTTTTCCAGTTTTTCATGATTTTTCCTGAATTTGATATTTTTATGAAACATCAATGTTTCATACATGATTTATTGATTATCTTTTGAATTTAAGTAAAAGAAAATATTGCTTTTCTAATGAATTAAAGTAAAAGAAAAGATAATTTTAAATTCTAACTCTACATTGCAAGTAAATGCCACATTTTGCTTTGTTGCTGCTTTCCTTAAGATCTATATGACCAACTAAAATTCAATAATTTATGATTTCATTAGAGTTACCCCATCCGATGATTGATTTAATTATGTATATGTTATGCTAAAAGTTTCTTTATTTGAAACTTAATTAGGCAATGATACGTACGTACGTACGAATAGAAGGCAATTATTATTATAAGTTGATAACGATAAAATTCTACATAAAAAGTGATGAATGAGCCATTATTATATAGTGCATCATCATGAAATTAATGTTGGATGACCATACTATATGCATATAAAGTGTAACTTTTCATTTTGTTATTTTTTGAATATTTACTGAAACATCACCAATTTTCTTGATAATAGAATTTCTTTACATAAATAAATTACACAATTCGAAGAAATGCAAACTTATACATTCCATGTGTAAGATATACAATAGCTATGTAAAGCTAAAAAGAAAATTCAGACAATCAACCTGTCATACATCCATTAGGTAATTCTCCTTTTATAATAGTTATTTTTCACTAGCTTTCATACCAACCAAAAATTTATCATGCTTTGTAAAAATGTAATATGTTACTATCTAAATACGCCAAAACTATCCCTAATGTAACATAAATAAGTAGTAAAATTAATTGACAAAATACTTTAAAAACCCACTTTGGCTAGTGATGTAAAACCAAGTGAAAAAATAAGCATATGGTTCTACATAATTAAATGGTGCAAATATATAAAAATAAACCCCTAACAACAAAATACAGTAACAACTTCCCATTTTGCAATTAAGGGCAGATCATATTGCCATGTAAGTAAGCTATATTTTATTGTTTTTGAATAATTCATTCTATGAAATGTTAGTCTTTTCTATTACCATTTAAACTATGCGAGGTATTTATGTATGTTATAATCTCATTGAATTTAACATTGAATTATAGTCCGTGTTAAAGTTTTTTTAAGATAATATGTAATAAAATTTTATTTTTGGTTGAATATATCACGTACGATCATTTAATTTTTGAAAAAGATGGGTGTCGGGATAAAATGGTTTTGCTAAACCGTATTTGTTTGTTTCGTTGTAGTTTACAAAACTGTTCGTGTTATATATTAATTTTTTTTTTACTATTTCTTTTAATTTGTAGGGATTCGAGTGTGTTGGAGGGAAAGGAAGACAGATGAATGGATTCCTTCATTTTTTTTGGAAAGAGAGGTAAATAAATAAGTACGTTTTATTTTTGTTGGAAAGAACAAACGCGAGAGGAAGAAACATAAATCAAATTGGTGGATGTGGGAGTGTGTGGATTAACACAGTGCATGTGAAGAAAAATGGGTGAGAAGTGTATATTTAGTGCGTGTAGATAGTAACACCCTAAATTAAAAAACTATTGAAAACCATAGCTCTACCTATTACATTATCCACCATAAAGACTCCTTAAAGATAAAATTATGAAGTTCCATTGAACCGATTTTGAAGCTCAAAGAAAATGCAATCCTTTGAAATATCCATTTTGAATTAGAAGTTGATCAAATCTAAAATCAGGAAACTAATAAATCTATCAATCTTATCGGTCATTTTCTAAGCTATAGATCTGAAAAGGTTACTGATGCACATGATTATAGATTAACATATGACTATCGTTGGGCAATACCACTAGATATAAGAAATTATCCAAGATCTAAGTAAAAGTTATCTACAATGATTACATCAACATATTTCTAAATTTAACCTGAATTAATACAGTTTTACATTCTTTTGTAATCCATTTACCCATCATGTGCATGCTTTTCTTTATTTTCATAGAGTTAGGTTATGCCTTAAGAGCGGTTATGTAATCTGTTATATATATCTAACTTGATAACCAATCTTGTTCGAAATAAAAGTTGTTTTCTTTATATTTTGGTAACACTCCGCTCCGGCACCCTTGTCCGGAGCCGATGATGCTACATACAGAATATGGTGCTATCAATAGTATCACAACTTAACAAGAGTATATCGGATTATAAAATCATTTAGGGTACATGATTTTAAAAGGAAGTTGTATTGTACATTCACATCACCATACAATATGGTAACATAAGATCTGAAATTCTAGCCATGACAAATTTGTACATATAAATACACTAAAGAGATATTACATATAATATAAATCTTCACTTCAGTGCATCCGTCCAACTTCTAAAGTCGAACTATTAACCATCTAAATCTAAAATGTTTAAGTATAGCATCATGGGCAACATAGACCCAATAAGGAGCTATCTAATCTATAGTTTTCAAATCATATCACAATGGGCCGTATAATAAGGATCTTCAAGTTTATTATCAAGTAATTTCATCAGGATAACACTATATCAAAATTCAAAATGACATTCAAAATAGATTTCCAAATAATATCTATGAATAAATCAAACAAGTTTGCAACAATAATTTTAGTATGAAATTCTTTTGTCAAAACCAGGATCATATTCATCTAGATACTCAATCATGAATCTAAACCACACATTTGATTTGGATTAGATCCTAGGATATTTTATTCTATTGTGGCCGACATCCAAATATCAAGTAAGGACGTACTTTACTTGTTGTAATACCAATATGTATTATAAAGTAATAGTACACTATCCAAGATGTATTGTCTTATAGCGCACATCTATGGTAACCATCATTGACGAAATGATCCATAAAACTTTCATGGTTATAGGAAAAGTATTCTCTCAAAATACTTTTATACTTTGTAAATCATTTTTCAACATCGATAACTCTTTTCTTTTTGAAAAGCCCAAACTTTCGTTTTGTAAATCATTTAGGAGGTATTAAATATTGTAATTTTAGCTAACAAAAATATCTTTTCAAAACATTTACGGATATCAAAAATTTTACAAGAGTCAAACGTTATGGCGATTGCATTGAAAGATGTTATATTTTAAATTATAGATTATGTCCAAAACATAGGTCATTTTGCAATAAGTTTTAGGAGCTGCGAAAGTTTGAAATTTAAAAAGTATATAAAATAATTGTTGTAGATAATTAAACTAGCTTTCCAATAAGATAAATTCTGACTCAATCCATTCACATAGTCAAAAGCTATGGTCCACATAATACAAGGTGTTTTTGGATGGTCCTTCTAAACACTTCAACCTAGGTATAACTCGACTTTTCACCTCGATTTCAGCTATTAAGATGTTTGAATTTGGAAATGGCATAAACATGAAATTTGTAGCTCTTTGAAATACTATTGTAGAACATTAAAGAAATCCAAATTTCGATAAGATTTGCAAAAGTTATGGCCAAATTATTGTAATATGTTTTAATAGTTTCGAACCAATATTATAATGCTAAACAATCTGATTATCACATTATGGAATGACATAAATACATATATTTAAATAGCTTTTCTCACCCCAGATATTATGTAGTCTTTTATTATCCCATTGATCCTTCTTATTTGTAACAACCCGTAATTTAACCTCTTAAAAAAATATGGATAATACTTTTTTTAAATAATTAATTAATGGATTTATAACTAAAATAAAACTCTTTGAAATAGTAAATAATGACGGTGAAATAGTTTTTCAAAATAGTTTACAAAAATATTTAGTTCGAAGAAAAATAGAAAATGTGACCGGAAATCGTTTTTCGGATTATCGACTTTTCGATGTCGAAAAGTTATCGGATAACATTGTGCACATTGTTGTATCATATACACGCTCATATGAATAAAGTTAGGGAATGTGTATATGCATGTATGCATGTAGTTAAGTACATATGTGTTGTAACATTTCATGAAGAACAAAATGGAATATTCTATAAAGATGCCTTGTGAAGCGTAATAAAACATGTTTATACACTGAAGTACAAATGCATTTATCGTATGTTGGCTCAAGTTTTCATGAAGGGGGCAAGGAAATTTCGAAATTAATGGTGGGGAGACAAGGGGTGAGGTGGCATGGTGAGGTGGCGCAATGTTGTGGAGAGTAAAGTACATAAGGGTAGTTTAGTAATTTATTTAGTTCATTTTATATAAAAGCAAAATTTCTAATTCTTTTTATCATTTTCTAATTTATAATTTCATTTTAAAACCTTCATGAAAGCTTTCTCAAAGTTTTCATGGCTTCCGTAAATTTCTAAAATTTAAAGACCTTAGTTTCATCCATTTTTAAAACCCTTAAGTCTTGTTTAAAAGCCTTCCATCCACTTCCACAACAACTCCTTCACAAAACAAGTCCATACACCTCTCCACTCTTGGCCAAACCATGCATACCCTAGGACTGAACCTATCTAAGTGTTTTTGGCTTAAAGACTCTACTTTTCCAAAGTTTTTGCAAAGATCAAAAGGTTTTAAAGTTCTAGAACAAGTTCGGTTGAAGTAATTAAACTATTGTGAGTAAAAGTCTCATCCTTCAAAATCTTAACTTTTAAAACTTAAATATTGCTTATATATTTGTTATTAGTGGCTTGTTGTGTTTGTATTACCATGTGATGTATGTTGAATTGGGTTATACCTTGAAAAGTTATCACCTTGTTAGTTTAGTAACCAAGTTAGCAAGCAAGTTTGAATGTTAGTAGTAAAAGTTAGTTGTATTGCGAATGATTGTTTTCTATACATTATAGAATAGTTTATCACTTTGTATTATTGTTTTTCTTTTGTTATATGATGTATGGATGAAACTAAAATGACATGAATTAGTTGTCGAAGTGTCCGTATAGCGACTATTGCTATATCAACATTTTCGACAAACATATCCTTATCGAAATTTTTCGATTTATTTCTCGAGCTTGGGTTTGGTTTTACAAGTTAATAAAGTTGTTAAATAAGGATAATTTCGAATTTAATTAATTATTTTAATAAATATTTTTATAAATAAATAATTAATTGATTAATTAATAAGGATTAAGGTTAATTAATTAACTTGTTAACGATGAGTTTAAAATTAATTAATTAACTAATTAATGAAGTGTTTAAATTTAATTAATTTCTTTGTTAGTGATACCTAAAATAAATTAAACATTTCATCTAATGATGGTTAAGGTAAATTAATTATTTAATAATGATGGATTAAAATTAATTAATCATTTTAATTAATGACGATTAAAATAAATTAACTCCTTTCAATTATTGATTTTTAAATTTGATTAATCAATTTAAATTTAATCAAACTTTTCTTTAATTATGTTTTAAATTAATTAATTTAATTAATGATATTTATTTATTATTAATTAACTTAATTAATGATGTCAAAATTTAATTAGTTAATGTAATTAATGAAATTAAATTTAGTAAATTAATTTAATTAATTTTGTTAACTTAAGAGTGATTAACCTTTTTAATTAAAGGGTATTTTGAAGTCAGTTATCCAAATTGATTAACGAAGTTTAGAGATAATTAGTTATTCTCATTTATGATAGTTAAAGCGAAGTATCCAATTAAATAAGGATAGTTATTAAATCCTTTTATAATGATGTTTTAAAGTTAGTAAACTCTTTTAACAAAGTGTCTTGAAGCTAATACTTGTAATGTGAGCCCAATCACGAACTCAGGTTTTTAAAAGAAAAGTTTTGATTGTTTATGGAAATGAATTAATTTCCGTAAAGCGAATCACTTGTATGGAAATGATTTATTTGTATCATTAGCACTAACATTTAAGAAGTAGATTTGTCGCTATTTCGAAAGTTAAGAATACTCGTGAGATATGAGTTCGAGGTAACAATACCTTGACTTGTCCGGTGTTATTGTTAACCAAGAAATAGTACAAGTTTGAATTCGATGAGTGGTGATAAGTATACACGACTTAATTTCCATATACGATCATTTTATATCCTCGATGGTTGGTTTATCCGTTATTGGTTACTTCTGCTTCTTTATTATCGTCATTCTAAGACTATGTGTTGCTCCGTCGAGCATTGATATCCTCTGCCAGAAATGACTAAATCCAAAGCGTGAGAGAAAGCCAAGCTATGTGGAGTTACACCCATTAGAGTACTTTCACATCTCATCTAGATTGGATTCCATAGCACTATTAGATGTGAAATATTCGGATACTCGGTAAGGTTTGGCGGGGTCTGGTTTAGTATTATCCGAGAAGTGTCACAGAATATATGAGCTTCTCGGAAGTATATTACTAGAGGTATACTTCAAGGGTGGCGCACCTTCCTAGTCATTTGTTGGAGATTTTCCTTTCTTTATTTAATTCGAACCTTTGAATTTGTTTCCTTAATTTGATCGAGAAGAGTCAACCACTCTTTGCGATGTGTAATTATTTATCCATTCTTCATGTTTGGATGTTGATTCATGTGAGAGTAAACTCGTTCCATGTTCGGCGGCGTGGTCTCACATTTTTATGTTTAATTACCCACCTATTGATTTGATTTTTTTACTCATATTGTACATATCATCTGACCCGAGTTGTTTGTTTTCTCTAAACTCTCGTGTACTCAATTTTATTTAAGTAGTTCGAGAGTAACAGGTCTACGTGGGATTTTTAAAGATGGCGTCCGAGCAGGAGGATTTCATCTTCTTAGTTATCTATTCCACTATATTATCTTATTTGTGTAAGTGTATTTTGTTTCGGCATATGTAAAGACAGGCTATTATAACTGCCTAAGCTGATTTGTAGTACTTTGTGTAACTCTTATAACTCCCTGTTAATGAGTAACCTGATGTACGATTGACTGTTTTGGTTTATTTTACAGTTTCATTGTGAGGTTTTCTCTTCTGTTCTTTATTTAATCCCATCGCGATTCATCTTTTTGATGCTTAGACAACGACACACAAACAGCGAGGATGTGTTAAGTGTCATCCTTAGGGGTTAGAAATGTAGGTTGTTACAGTTGGTATCTGAGCATCGGTTGAGCGAACACCTTAACCTGATTGGGGTACAACTCATTAGAGATAGGGTGAGTAGAGCCCTAGAATGAGTTAATCTTAAGAGAGCATTTCCTTTTCTATCCTAAAAGTCTGGTTTAGGACCCTTTATTGTAGTTTCCCTTTTTTTCATCTTTGACCCTATCTTTGTTTTCTAATGATACCTGTCACTTATCCAGGTTGTTTGAAAATGAGTATAGGAGGAAGAAGAAGGAGGGGATCTGGAACCAACATGGTTACAGATGGCAGAGCTCCTAGAAATGAGCCAGTTGTAGAGCCGGTAGCAAAAGCATTGATGCAAGTTCAGCCACCTCAGAACTTTGCGACCTTGTGCAAGAATTGCACTGCTTTAGGTGGTAAGCCGTTCTATAGAACTGAAGATATTTTGGAAGTTCAAACATGGCTCCGCTCTTATGAGAGGATATTCGAGGATCTTCAGTTAGGAGATGCTAGAAAGAGATTATTGGCATCGCGTCAGCTTCAAAAAGCAATGATGGATTGGTGGGACTCGGTCACCATGAATATACCAGAAGAAGATTTCTCTTGGGCACTGTTTAAAGAGGTTTTTGAAGCTTAGTTTATCCCAGAGGCAGGAAGAGCTCGATTATTCAGAAGTTTTGTGGATTTGAAATAGGGTGATATGGCAGTGGCGTAGTATGAGCATAGGTTCAATGCATTGTCCCGGTGTAGACCAGGATTGATTGATACACCACTTAAAAAGAATAAAATGTTCATGAAAGTAATGCAACCATAATTTCATCGGGAAATGACCAATAATCTCAATGGTATCTTTACCAATCTAATCAGCATGGCTTTGAGATTTGAAGCTCTTGATATTGAGCAAGGAGTTCAGAAAGGAGTAGTGCCAATAGTTAATGCCCAACCGCTATCGGTGATACCAGTTGCTAGTAAGCCGTTTTTCAAGCGTAAAGGGAAGAAGAAGTGGTCCGAAAAGAAGCCTAGAGGTGGAGCTCCAGCTCTAAGTTAGACTTAACCAAGATCCTTTGTTATAAGTGCAACCAAATGGGACACTTTGCAAATCGGTGTTCGAACCAAACTAGTGGACGACTATGCTACAATTGCAACAAACATGGACATATGAAGAACCAGTGCCCTTTTCCATAGAAGGGATCACAAGGACAAGTTTTTTCTATTAAGGAAATACCATCTTCTTCTACGGACCCAAAAGGAAAGCAGGTGTCGTAAGGTACACTATCCATTTTTGATATTCTTATTAGAATGTTATTTGATACCGGTGCATCCCATAGCTTTATCTCATATGACCTAATGAACCAGTTGAATCTTAAATATTTTATTATCTATAATTCTCTTTATGTGTCTAACCTAATTGGGGGTGCAACCAATATTGACATCTTATGTTTGAATGTGCCAATTTCTTATCGAGATCCTCCTTTCTTTTCTGACTTGTTTATCTCGGGTTCATGAGTATTGGAGTATTATTGGGAATGGATTGGTTATCTAAGTTTAAGGGTGTCTTGGATTATGTTAGAAGGGTGATTGTAGTAAAAATGTAATAGGTGGAAGCATTGATATTTGTTGCGGAGAGCCTAGGGGGTTGATGAGCAGTTTGTTGTATTCCCTCGAACTACCCAAAGAGAAGATAAGGAATATACCAATTGTTCGGGACTTTAAGGATATTTATGAAGAAGTGTAAGGTTTACCTCCTCACCGGGAAGTAGAGTTCCGCATTTATTTGATTTTAGGAACCAGACCTATGGCATAACCTCCTCGGAGGTTGGATCCAAAGGAAAGAAGAGAATTGGAAAAGCAGATGTTTGATTTGTTGCAGAAAGGTTTGATCAGACGCAGCACATCGAGTTGGGGATCGCCAGTAATGTTCGTTAACAAGGCCGATGGTTCTCTTAGATTATGTGTGGATTACCAAGAATTAAATAAGAGGACTATCAAGAATAAGCATCCTTTACCTTGGATCGATAACATGTTTGACCAGCTCCAGGGAGCTCGAATATTTTCTCAATTGGATCTTGCCACTGTTTTTCACCAATTAAGGGAAGCAGAAGAGAGTGTACCCTTAATAGCTTTTTGTACCCCTAATAGTTTTTACGAGTGGTTAGTCATGCCGTTCGGATTGACTAACACACCCTCTTATTTCGTGGACTTGATGAGTAAAGTGTTTTTGGATTTTCTTAATAAGTTTGTTCTAGTCTTCATTGATGACATCCTTGTTTATTCTAAATGGAGGAAGAGCATAAGTACCATCTCCAAGTTGTTCTAAGTACTTTAAGAAGTCAAGTTTTAAACAAAAAGTTTTCTAAGTGCCATTTTTGGAAATCCAAAGTTAGATTCCTAGGGCACATAGTTTTGGAAGAAGGCATATCAGTGGACCCAGCTAAAGTAGTTACGGTTCAAGATTGGAAGAAACCCGAAAGTGTGACCGAGAAAAGAAGTTTCTTGGGATTAGTAGGTTTCTATAGAAAATTTCTCGAAGATTTCTTCTCATCTAACAAAGCCTAAGAAGAAGGATGCTAAGTTTATTTGGACACCCAAGTGCGATCAAGCATTAAATGAGTTAAAGGAGAAATTAACAAGCGCTCATGTCTTGACTATACTAGATGGAATGAAGGACTAACAGTTTACACGGATGCTTGTAGGACCAGATTAGGAGCGGTTTTTATATAGGATAGTAAAGTAATGGTGTATGTGAGTCGATAGTTGAAACCTCATAAGAAAAAATACGTTGCGCACGATTTAGAGCTTTCGGCAATAGTCTTCTCATTGAAGGTGTGGAGGCACTATCTTTTGGGTGCGAAGTTTGAGTTATGCTCAGATCACAAGTTATTAAATTATTTCTTTACCCAAAGGGATTTGAACTTAAGGCAGCAAAGATGGCTGGAGTTTCTTGCGTCTTATGACCTGGAGATTCTTTACACCCTAGGGAAAGCAAACACAGTTGCAGATGCATTGAGTAGGAATGTGGTGATGGTTGCAAATTTGGAAGTTAAGCCAACACTAATGGAGAGAATTGCATATTTCCAAGAAGAAGACCCTATTCTAGCTTGGCTTGAGAAAGATGTTGAAAATGGAACTATCTCTAGTTTTCAGATAGACTTTCAAGGCATTTTGAGAATGAATGGACGGATTTATGTGCCTGATGTTAATGGAATTAGATAGGATGTGCTGAGAGAGTGCCATCGGTCAAGGTTATCTATCCACCTAGGAGTAACTAAAATGTTTCATAATATGAAGAAGAACTTTTGGTGGAAATGGATGAAGAGAGACATTTCGATCTACGTAAGCCGGTGTGCAAATTGACAACATGTCAAGAATGACCAGCAGAAGACTGCTGGGTTGCTCCAAACATTAGAGATACCAAATTGGAAGTGAGAGCAAGTATCAATGGACTTTATCGATGGGTTTTCCGGAACAAGAAGAGGTAATGTAGGCATTTGGGTAATTGTAGATCAATTAGCAAAGAGCGCCCACTTTATTCCAGTGAAGTCAACTAGAACTACAACTTCTTTGGCAGGACTTTATTTGAGGTAGGTCGTTCGACTGCATGGAATTCCAGTAAGTATAGTTAATGACTGATATCTCATCTTCATAGGTCGTTTTAAGGGAGCATTGCAAGCCGCTTTAGGAACAGAGCTGAATTTGAGCATAGCCTATCACCCGTAGACAGACGGAAAAACCGAAAGGGTAAATTGGATTTTGGAGGATCTCTTAAGAGCATGCATTTTGGATTTTGGAGAATCATGGGAAGGTCACCTTTACCTAGTAGAGTTTTCATACAACAACAGTTACCAAGCTAGCATTGGCATGGCGCCCTATGAAGCTTTGTACGGGCGGCCATGTAAGTCACCTTCATATTGGGCTGAGACTAAACACTGTTTAGTTCTTGGACCAGAGATGATTCGAGAAGCATCAAAGTAAGTGGCTATGATCAAGGAAAGGATGAAAGAAGCCTAGGATCGACAAAAAAGTTATGCCAATCAATGGAGAAGTGACTTAGAGTTTGCGGTCGGGGATTTGGTATTTGTGAAAGTTTCTACGATGAAAGGAGTTGTAAGATTCAAAAGGGCAGGAAAGCTAGCACCCAGATTCATTGGACCATTTAGAATCCTTGAGAGAATTGAATCATTGGCCTATAGAGTAGAATTGCCTGAAAAATTTCAGAAGTTCATAATGTCTTTCATGTATATCATTTAGCATGTTCATGATCCATCTTTGATTGTTGAGACATCGGTTCTGGAAGATTTAGAAATGGAACCGAAGTTGACTGCTGTCTGACACCCAGTTCATATTGTAGACTGAGATGAAAGGAAATTGAGGAATTAGGTGGTTAAGCTTGTGAAGGTTTAGTGGAGTGATGACCCTCTTGATTGTACTCGGGAGACTGAGGATCGTATTAGAGAAACTTACCCTAATGTAATGTCAGGTTAGCCGTTTGTTGTTTGAATTTGCATTATGATTGTTCTTTTATGGCATAGTTGCTTTGCATTCTTATATGAATTTCTTGGTATAATATTACCTTTTCGATTGTCTTTTTGTGTGTCAATTTCGGGAACGAATTTCTTTTGGAGGAGGGGTAGGGGGAGAGTGTAACAACCCGTAATTTAACCTCTTTAAAATATGGATATTTAATAAAAAAATTAAATAATTAATTAATAGATTCATAAATAAAATAAAACTCTTTGAAATAATAAATAATGATGGTGAAATAGTTTTTCAAAATAGTTTACAAAAATATTTAGTTCGAAGAAAAATAGAAAATATGATCAGAAATCGTTTTTCGGATTATCGACTTTTCAGTGTCGAAAAGTTGTCGGAAAACATTGTGCACATTGTTGTATCATATGCACAATCATATGAATAAAGTTAGGGTATGTGTATATACATGTATGCATGTAGTTAAGTACACATGTGTTGTAACATTTCATGAAAAATAAAATGGAATATTCTATAAGATGCCTTGTGAAACATAATAAAACATGTTTATACACTAAAGTACAAATGCATTTATGGTATGTTGGCTAAAGTTTTCATGAAGGGGACAAGGAAATTTCGAAATTTATGGTGAAGAGACAAAGGGTGAGTGGCATGGTGAGGTGGCGAAATGTTGTGCAGGGTGAAGTACATAAGGGTAGTTTAGTAATTTGTTTAGTTCATTTATATAAAAGCAAATTTTCTAATTCTTTTTATCGTTTTCTAATTTGTAATTTCATTTTAATACCTTCGTGAAAGCTTTCTCTAAGTTTTCATGGCTTCCATAAATTTCTAAAATTTAAAGATCTTAGTTTCATCCATTTTTAAAATCTTTAAGTCTTGTTTCAAAGCCTTCCATCCACTTCTACGACAACTCCTTCACAAAACAAGTCCATACACCCCACATCCACTCTTGGCTGAGCCACATATACCCAAGGGCCAAACCTATTTATGTGTTTTTGGCTTGAAGACTCCACTTTTCCAAAGTTTTTGCAAAGATCTAAAGGTTTTTAAAGTTCTAGAACAAGTTCGGTTGAAGTTAGCATTCTATTGTGAGTATAAATCTCATCTTTCAAAATCTTAACTTTTTAAACTTAAATATTGTTCATATATTTGTTATTAGTGGCTTGTTGTGTTTGTATTACCATGTGATGTATGTTGGATTGGGTTATACCTTGATAAGTTGTCACCTTGTTAGTTTAGTAACTAAGTTTGAATATTAGTTGTAAAAGTTAGTTATATTGTTAATGGTTGTTCTCTATTTGTTGTAGAATAGTTTAGCACTTTGTATTATTGTTTCGCTTTTGTTATATGATGTATGGATGGAAGTAATATGACATGAACTAGTTGTCGAAGTGTCTGTATAGCGACTATCGGTATAGCGGCACTTTCGACGACATATCTTTATCGAATTTTTTTGATTTATTTCTCGAGCTTAGGTTTGGTTTTACAAGTTAATAAAGTTGTTAAAATAAGGATGATTTCAAATTCATTTAATTATTCTAATAAAGATTTCTAAATATAATTAATTAATAAGGATTAAGTTTAATTAATTAACTTGTTAACGATGAGTTTAAAATTAATTAATTAACTTATTAATGATGTGTTTAAATCTAATTAATTGCTTAATGATACTTAAAATAAATTAAGCATTTTGTCTAATGATAATTAAGGTTAATTAATTATTTAATAATGATGGATTAAAATTATGTAATCATTTTAATTAATGATGATTAAAATAAATTAACTCCTTTCATTTAATGATTTTTAAATTTGATTAATTAATTTAATTTAATTAATCTTTTCTTTAACCATGTTTTAAATTAATTAATTTAATTAATGATATTTATTTATTATTAATTAACTTAATTAATGATTTCAAAATTTAATTAATTAATTTAATTAATGATATTAAGTTTAATAAATTAATTTAATTAATTTTGTTAATTTAAAAGTGATTAACCTTTTTAATTAAAGGGTATTTTGAATTCAATTATCCATATTGATTAACGAAGGTTAAAGATAATTAATTATTCTCATTTACGATAGTTAAAGCGAAGTATCCAATTAAATAAGGATATGGAAAGTTATTAAAGCCTTTTATAATGCTGTTTCAAAAGTCAGTAAACTCTTTTATCAAAGTTTCTTGAAGGTAGTACTCGTAATGTGAAGCCTAAGCATGAATTCGGGTTTTTAAAAGAAAAGTTTGAATTGTTTATGGAAATGAATTAATTTCCGCAAAGGGATTCACTTGTATGAAAATGATTTTTTTGTAAAA
The DNA here is from genome assembly GCA_030765085.1 of Allium cepa. NCBI lineage: Eukaryota > Viridiplantae > Streptophyta > Magnoliopsida > Asparagales > Amaryllidaceae > Allium > Allium cepa. Next base: position 838,127,184 of record CM060941.1, read on the forward strand.
TTAGCATTAAACTTCGAAGAAGTAGATTTTCCGCTATTTCGAAAGTTAAGAATAATCATGAGACGTCACTTCAAGGTAACACTACCTTGACTTGTCTGGTATTATTGTTAACCAAGAAATAGTACAAGTTTGAATTCGATGAGTGGTGATAAGTATACATGACTTAATTTCCTTATACGATTGTTTTATATCCTTGATAGTTGGTTTCTCAGCTATCAGTTACTTCAGCTTCTTTATTATCGTCATTCTAAGATAATATGTTGCTCCATTGAGCATTGATATCCTTTGTCGGAAATGACTAAATCCAAAGCGCGAGAGGAAGACAGGCTATGTGGGGTTGCTCCCATTAGGGTACTTTCACATCTCATCTAGATTGGATTCGGTAGCGCTATTGGATGTGAAATATTCAGATACTCATTAAGGTTTGGCGGAGTCCGGCTTGGTATTGTCCAAGAAGTGTCATAGAGTATATGAGCTTCTTAGAAGTATATTACTAGAGGTATACTTCAAGGGTGGTGCACCATTCTAGTCATTTGTTGGAGATTTTCCTTTCCTTATTTAATTTGAACTTTTGAATTTTTTTCCTTAATTTAATCAGGAAGAATCCACCACTCTTCCTGATGTTTAATTATTTATCCATTATTCACGTTTGGATGTTGACTCATGTGAGAGTAAACCCATTTCATGTTCAGCAGCGTGATCTCATATTTTTATGTTTAATCACCCACCTATTGATTTAATATTTTTACTCATACCATACATATCATTTGACCCGAGTTGTTTGTTTTTCCTAAACTCATGGGCACTCAATTTTATTTGAGTAGTTCGAAAGTAACAGGTCTATGTAGGCTTTTTAAAGATGGCATCCGAGCAGGAGGCTTTCATCTTCTTAGTTATCTATCCCATTGTATTATCTTATTTGTGTAAGTGTATTTGTTTCAACATATGTAAAGGCAAGTGGTTATAACTGGTAAGCTGATTTGTAGTACTTTGTGTAACTTTGATAACTCCCTATTAAGGAGTAAATTGATGTACTGTTATTTTTTTGTTTATTTTACAGTTTCGTTGTGAGGTTTTCTATTATGTTCTTTACATAACCCCATGATGATTCATCTTTCTGATGCTTAGGCAACGACACACAAATACCGAGGATGTGTTAAGTGTCGTCCCTAGGGGTCAAAATGGTGGGTCGTTACATTATTTCCCTTAGGTTTGTATGCCTTTACTAGAGGTTTTTTTAGGGATAGAATTTTGTTTGAAGTTTAGGAGATGATTTAGAAAAGAATAAGAAGAAGAAGGGAAGAATAAAAATTATATGCTCTCTTCCGTGTGTCTGTAGACATGTATTCACAGGTTAATAAGGCTTTCAAGAGAAGCCAAAACCAAGCTTCCAAGGGAAGCCAAGAGAAGCTTATTAAGATAAAGATTTCATAAGAAGCTGCTAGACAAGCCTTTTCAGAGAAGCTAAAAGCAATTTACTAAGATAAAGCTTTCATGTGAAGCTAAACCACATAAATGTTATACAAAGGCTAACGTAAAATTGGCTTCTCCGAGAAGATAACAAAGCTTTCTAGCAAAGCCGTTGAAAAAAGATCGACTAATATGGTACCCCGCTACATAAATTCATGTATGCGTGTGAACCACAAACAGAAACAAAAAATACGGTAATTATAAAAAATTTCTCATACCTAACATTCAAGTCAGATCATTACATTCCACCCTCCCTTAGAAAAAGATTTCATCATCGAAATCAGAGTTTCAAACAATTCTAGATAATCTCTATCTACCTCCTAAGATGCCCGTCTTCATTATGATGGTTCCATTGTACTTTTACTAAGGGAATTTCTTCGTCCGTAACTTCTAAACTTTTTATCAAGAATTCAAACCAGTCCCTCAACGTACTTGGTACCCTTCTTAACTTCAATGTCACTCAAATCAACCACATGGGATGGATCATGAATATACTTTCACAACATCGATATATGAAAAACATTATGATCTAATAATTTCTTAGGTAAATTGAGTCAGTATGCAATCTTACCAACTCTCTTGGTAATATGAAACGGTTCGATAAATCTCGGTGATAACTTTGCCTTCTTGTTTCCAAATTGCATCACCCCTCGCATAACCCTTTTGCCAACATTGTGTAGCTTGCAATCATTCCCTTATGATTAAAATTTTCTTTGTTGTTTCTTTTACTAAATCTAGAACAAGAAGATCACTATCTCCAACTACTGCCCAACATGCGAACGACAAGGTCTTCCATAAAAAAATTCATACGGAGCCATACCAACACTTGCATGATAACTATTGTTATATGCACATTCTATTAGTGGTATGTGAGTTTGCCATGTGATTTCAAATTTTATTATACATAATCTTAACATATCTTCTATGAATTGATTTACCCTTTTAGACTGTCCATCTGTTTGAGGATAAAAGGTTGTGCTTATATTTGGTGACGTACCTAATGCTTTTTGAAGACTTCCCCAAAATCTTAATGTGAATCATGAGCCTCTGTCTGAAACAATGGTGACTGGTATACCATGTTGTCGAACAATTTCTTTCAGATAGATTCTACTCAGTTTCTCCATTGAGTAAGTTATGTTACAAGGTATGAAATGTGCTAACTTGTTAGACGATCCACAACTACCCATAATGAATCATGACCTTGCTTTGTCATTGGTAATCCAGTGATAAAATCCATTGTTATATGTTTCCATTTCCATTCACCGATAGGAAGTGGTTGTAGAAGTCTTGCAAGTTGTTACTACTTAGCTTTTATTTGTTGGCATTTAAAACATTTAGCTACAAATTTAGCAACAACCTTTTTCATTCTATTCCACCAAAATTGACACTTAAGATCCATAAACATTTTGTGCTCCTAGGGTGCACTATAAGCCTTAAGCGATGCCCTTCTCTTTGAATTTCATTTTTCAGTTCAGCTTTATTTGGAACAAAAAGTCAATTTCAGAATCTAAAACCTCCATCTTTACCAATCTTCCAATCTGCAAGTTCGTTGTCCGTCATTTTCATAAATAATTGCTTCAACAGCTTGTCTTGCTCTTAGGCTTGTAATATTCTACTTACTAGAGTTGGCTAAATAATAAGCTACATAAAACGCAATTTTGTTAACCATTACTCCATTAATCATTCTTGTGCAAGAATTCATGTTAGCTAGGGTCTCTAGAGCTCACCACTCCCTTATCAATAAACTGGATACTAAGCCATAGGGTTTTCGACCTAATGCATCTGCCATTATGTTTGCCTTTCTTGGATGATAATGCAATGTAAGGTCACAATTCTTTAGAAATTCCAACCACCTTCTTTATCTCATGTTTAATTCTTTTTGAGAAAACAAATATTTTAAACTTTTATGGTCTGAGTAAACATGAAATTGTTTCCCATAAAAATACAGCCTCTAAATTTGTAAAGAAAATATAATTACAATTAATTCTAAGTCATGAGTTGGATAATTGACTTCATGTGGTTTTAATTGTTGAGAGCCATGAGCGATAAAATTGTCCTCTTGCATTTATAAACATCCTAATCCTTGTCCATATGTATCAGAATATCCTTTATATGAGACTCCACTCCTTGGTAAGGACAGAGTTGATGCCTTAGCCAACCTTTTCTTCAGTCTTTCAAATGCCATCTCACGTTTTACATTCCAAATAAACTTGATTTCCTTATGAATTAACTTCATTAGTGGAAACACTATCTTTGAAAAATCTTAAATAAATCTTTGATAATAACCAGCTAATCCCAGAAAACTTCAAACCTCTGATGGTGTTGTCGGAGGGTTCCATGTGCTTTAACTTTTGATGGGTCAACTCCTATCTCATTCCTCGAGACAACATATCCAAGAAATTTCACTTCCCCCAACCAAAATTCACATTTACTTAATTTTGCATATAATTGATGCTCTTTTAATGTTTGGAGACATGAATGCAAATGGCATTCATGTTCCTCCTTTGTCTTAGAGTTGATTAGGATATCATCAATAAACATAATGACAAATTGGTCAAGGAATGGGTGGAATACACGGTTCATTAAATCCATAAACACCATTGGGCATTGGTAAGGCCAAAAGGCATCACCAAGGATTCATAGTTCCCATGCCGTGTTTGGAAAGCTATCTTCAGAATATCTTCCTCTTTTATTCTTAATTGATGAAATCCAGACCTTAAATCAACCTTTGAAAATACTGTAGCTCCTTGAAGTTGATCAAATAAATCATCGATCTAAAGTAATTGGTGAAAGTGTGTATGGATCGTGCATTTATATCTAATATGCAAGTGTGATAAAAAGCTAACTTATAACTAGCAGAGTAAAGTAAATGAAAGTAAAGAAACAATCACAACAGAGTTTTTATATCAGTTCGGACCTCTCATCCTACATCCAGTTCCAAAGCTACTCTTCGGCCTTAACTAATAAACAACCCTTACTTTGCCAGGAGGAATATGCTTGATACAAAAAATCTTTCTTAGACAAGTATGTGTTTTGAGAAACACTAATTTTGTCTGCACAACACAAGTCTTTCTCTAATCTCCTTTGAGTAGTATGTGTATGTGAAGCTTTGCTTTTAGGAAGTGATAAAAATGATACATTGTTTGCTTTTAGAAATCAAAGTATGCAAAGAGTGTAGATATGAGATTTAGAAAATTCAAGTGGTTTGTTTCTTAGATTCTTTACATATTTATAAATGTTGATAAGTTTTCTTGAATAGTAGCATCTGTTAGTATGTTCTATTTTAGTCTAAAGGTTGCAATTATTGAGGAGGAAGAGGTGCGTTGAAGAGATACAGATGCAACCATTAGAATAAAGCAAGTAATTGTTCATTGATTTTGCCCATTACCCAACACAAATGTCTATCCATAATATTAAGACGTCTATGTGTATATATATTTTCCAAACAGAGGCCAGAGTCAGACGTTTGAGATGTATTGACAAATGTCTGATATGTATTAGTTTTTTAAACAGAGACCATAGTCAGACGTCTAATATACATTGATAGACTTCTAATATATGTTATTTTTATAGTTAACCTATTTGAGATAATGAAGACTTATAAAAGTTTTGTCGTGCAATGTTTGTGTTAAAAAACTACTAAGGAGATTTTCAAGCTATATATCTATGACTATAACACACTATAATATCTTTTCTAATACCAATGATTCTTCTCCTCTACTGGTCATCTTCAAGTTGCGATATTGTGAATTTTGAGAGCTTGTACCTATAAATAGATGGAATATATTATATGTGTATGATTGTATAGTTGTTATCATCGAAATCATAGAATAGAGGTTCTAACAATGGCTATCTGTTCTTACCTATTACCTCATTAAGCTCTTGGTAATCAACACACATGCGGAATGTCCCATATGTTTCTCTACAAATAACACTGGTGCTCCCTAAGGAGATTTACAAGGTCTTACAAATCCTTGGTGCTTCATCCTCTTAACTTGTTTCTATAACTCTTGATTTTCCGCAGAAGCCATACGATAAGTTGCTTGAGCAATATGGGTGGCACCAGGGACTAAGTCGATACAAAAATCGATTTCTGTTTTTGGTGGCAATCCTGATACATCCTGAAAGACTTCTTTGAATTCCTTTACCATAGGGATTTGGTCTACCAATTGACCCTTATCCTCAATATTGATATAAGCTATATATCCATATACAATGGCATCTTTAAATTTATCACATGTGTAAACAAAGGTTTCATATTTGCGAACAGAAAAACATATGGTTTTGTGATGGCAATTCAAAATGGATCGATATTTGGAAAGTCAATCCATCCCAAAGATGATATCAAAATGTACCATTGGAAAGATAAATATACTGGCCATCATATCCTAACCCCTTAATGTTAAGGAAATAGTTTTTACATATACTCTTGAGTTTAGTATTTCCTTATACTAAATCGTCTACTACTAAAGGGCTTCGTAGTTACTCAATGTTTAATCCTAACTTAGTTGCAAACATTACAGATATAAGGAATCTGTAGCACCAGTATCAAATAAAACTTTAGCTTGAAAGTCAAAAGGAAGTAGGTATCTTCCACCTGAGCTTGTTCATAAAATACTACATATACTCTTCTTTGATTTCCTTGTTACATCTTATCATCCTTTTTCAGCTTTTTGCAGTTCCGACTATGTGCCCAGGTTCATTGCAATTGTAACTCACAATTGCCTTCCTTGGACAATTTAGAGCAATATGTCCTATTTCATCACACTGGAAACATTTCCTGAATTTGTCAGGTTCCTTTCCTTGTTCGACTGATCCTTTAATTTCTCCATTTTGATTCTTCTTCTTCCAATCTGGTTTCTTTTAATTGCTAGACCACCTATGATTATTTTGTTTTCTCTTATTTGAATTATTTCTTTCTTTCTGAAACTTGATATAATCCTCTTCTAGATTTAGAGCTTCAGCGACTATCATCTCATATGTCTTATTTTGCTCTCCAATAACATGCCTTCTTATTGGAGGGACTAATCCTTTGGCAAACCTTCTTACTTGCTTTTCTGGTGTATCAATCAAATGATTTCCAAATCAGGATGATGCTTCAAATTTATTCTGAAATTAAGCCACCATCGTATCTTCTTATGTAAGACTTTGGAATTTTTTTTCAATTTTCTCTCTTTTATTTTCTAGGAAATATTTTTCCAAGAATTTTTTCTTAAAACTTCCCTATGTCATCCCTTCCAACTCTCCTAGATTAGTGGTGGTTTGAACTAATTCCCACCAATTTTGAGCCTCTTCCGCTGGTTGGAAAAATGCAAGCTTCCTTTTATTAACTTCATTACACTCTAAGATTTCATAAATATCCTCCGAATGTTGGACCCATTTCTCTGCTTTAACTAGATTGGCATCTCCAATAAAATTCTCTGGTTGCAAATTTATAAAACGGCTCAATAGGCTGTTGGATGAAGATGTTGAAGAAACATGCTCCGTTTGCTTGATAAAAGATGCAAATAACTCCATAGCATTTGGTTGGGTGGAGGATTGAGCCTCTTGACTTTGAGTTATCGAGTATTTTGATTTGTCATGAACCTCAATATACAAAAATTGTTGTTATGGTCATGAATGAGAATCAAGTGTATCTATAATTATTCTAGAAAAAAGACATTTAATGACATATTTAAGTCAAGTACATATAAATTGTTATATTACTTATAACCATTGTATCTGCAAAAAAAATTGGGTGTTAATCCATAATCTCCTAAAGTATAGATTACACCATACACTACTTAAAATACTAACTAGATTTTCGCTTCTTAGTTCATATTCTTTCTAGTATATCCATTTATGCATCCATGGAATAGGGTCTTCTATATTTTCCAATGCACGAGGGATCCAGTAACTTCTTGAGAGTAATCATTGGAGCCAACTGACTTAGATTCCTCATCATCACATTGTGTCACTATCTTAGTCAGGAACCTTTTATGTTTGATATTTTCTGCCAGTGGTGGAAGTGCTCATTGTTGTCATAGAAATTATCGAGCTCTAGCATAATAAGTTCTTTTTGCCATCTTTATCGTCTTCTCTAATAGCTTCTTCTTTTGACGTAGACAATAAACAACTAAATCCCTTTGTAAAGCCTCTTCATAATTGTTTTCCCTATTACATACTTCATACATCTCATCAAGGAGAATCTTCCATGCCCTTCCCTTGAGTACTTGTTTTTCCATTGTTGGATTAGTAGCAGTCATTCGTTCATTAGGTTTAGTGATGCATTTACATATCTTAGTCAGGAACGTTTTATGTTTGATATTTTCTGCCAATGGTGGAAGTGCTCATTTTTATCATAGAAATTATCGAGCTCTAGTATAATCAGTTCTTTCTACCATCTTTATCATCTTCTCTAATAGCTTATTCTTTTGACGTTGACAGTAAACAACTAAATCCCTTTGTAAAGCCTCTTCATAATTGTTTGGCCTATTACATACTTCATACATCTCATCAAGGAGAATCTTCCATGCCCTTCCCTTGAGTACTTGTTTTTCCATCGTTGGATTAGTAGCAGTTAGTCATTCATTAGGTTTAGTGGTGCACTTAACACCACCCCATGAATCTCCTGTATCCCAGGTATTTTTGCTTACCATAATTTATAACTATGAATAGTTATAAATTTCAATGAAATTAATAAACTTCCTATTCCAATAAAGTAAATAGTGATACTATAAAGTTTCCTAGAAAGCAGCCCTTAAACCTAGGCTCTGTGACCACTAACTGTAACACCCCGCTCCGACACCCTTTTTCGAAGGCGAGGATGTCACATATAAAACATGGTGCTATTAATAGCAGCATAACTTAACAAGAGTATATGGATTATAAAATCATTCGGGGTACATGATTTTAAAAGGAAGTAGTATTATGCATTCACATCACCATACAACATGATTACATAAGATCTGAAAGTCTAGCCATCACAAACTTATACATATAAGTACATTAAAGAGATATTACAAGTAATATAAATATTCACTTTAGTGCATCCATCTAACTTCTAGGTTTGAGCTATTAACCATCTAAACCTGAAATGTTTAACTATGGCATCATGAGCAACACAGACCTGGTGCGAAAGCCATCTAATCTGTAGTTTTCAAGTCATGTCATAATAGGCTGTATAACAAGGATTTTCAATTTCATATAAAGTAATTTCATCAATATAATACTATATCAAAATTCAAAATGATATTCAAGATAGACTTCTTAGTAATACCTATGAATAAATCAAACAAGTTTGCAATAGTAATTTAAGTCTAAAATTCTTTTATCAAGACCAAGATCATATTCATCTAAATACTCAGTCATGAATCGAAACCATACACTCGATTTGGATTAGATCCTAGGATATTTTACCTATTACTGCCGGGATCCAAACACCAAGTATAGATAACTCTTTTCTTTTTGAAAACCCAAAATTTCATTTTATAAATAATATATGAGGTATTAACTATGATAGTTTTAGCTGACAAAAATATCTTTTTAAAACGTTTGATGGATATAAAAAATATTACACATTTCAAAAGTTATGGTGTTTGCGTTGAAAGATGTTAAATTTTAAATTAAAGATTATGTTCAAAATATAGGTCATTTTGCAATAGGTTTTTGAGGCTGCAAACGTTATGGTCTGTATACTACAAGAAGCCTTTAGATGGTCCTTCTAAACACTTCGGCCTAGGTATAACTCGACATTTCACCTCGATTTCAGTTATAAAGATATTTGAATCTGGGAATGGCATAAACATGAAAGTTGCAGCTCTTTGAGTTACCTCTCTAGAACATTAAAGAAATCATTCAATAAGACTTGCAAAAGTTATGGCCGAATTACTGAAAGGTGTTTTAACAATTTCGAACCAATATTAATATAAATGCTAAACAATCTAATTATCACATTATAGAATGACATAAATACATATATCTAAATAGCTTTTTCCACCGTAAATGTTACGTAATCTTTGATTTAATCCCCTTGATCCTCCTTATTTTCCTTAGCTTTGTATGCCATTAAGAGAGTTTTTTTAGATAGAATTTTGTTTTAAGCTTAGGATTTTTTGAGATAGAATTTTTTTTGAGAAAGAATAAGAAGGTGAAGGGAAGATGCGAAATTGTATGCTCTTTTCCTTGTTTGTAGACATGTATTCATAGGTTAAAAATGCTTCAAAGAGAAGCCAAAATCAAGCTTCTAAAAGAGGCCAAGAGAAGCTTATTAAGATAAAGCTTCCATGAGAATCTACTAAGATAAGCCTTTCTAGAGAGGCTAAGAGAAGCTTATTAAGATAAAGCTTTCATGTGAAGCTACAACATAAAGGGTATACAAGAGGCCAGTGTAAGATTGGCTTCTCCGAGAAGATAACAAGGCCGCCAAGCAAAGCTGTTAAAATTAGATCCACCAATGCGGTACTCTGCTACATAAATTCATGTCTATGTGTGAACCACGAATAGAAACAAAAAATACAATCATTATAAATATTCCTAGAAACTTCTCATACTTGATATTCAAGTCAGATTATTACAATTATAGACTTAATATAATGTGTTTTGATTAATTAATTTTATTTAAACCATATTTAATAGAACTCCATAAATTGTATGTTTTGTAATAGTAGTTACAAAGTGTTGTAACCATGAGTAATTTATCGCAATGAAATTGAACATGCCGTTTTAAATATTCCTAATCAAGATGTATTGAGACTAAATATCGATTTATCCATTGAGACTAGAGTATGTAATGCTCTTCAAATGTTCGGTGGTGTATTACTCATGGCTGTTGGGAGTACTAAGTGGTTATGTACTGATAGTTATTGGATAATTATAGAATGAATCACTCGATAGTTTTCTGATGATCAATATAACTAAGGTCAAATAGAAAATATCAATGTGACAAAATTACATATTTCTCTTAACTTTAGAACACTTTTGATCTTCAACGTGGTAGCTCTGCTTTGATCATAGCTAAATCGTGGCACGACATACATCGAACAATTATAAATGGGTTCAGTGGAAGCATTGGAAATTAAACATTATTCAAGAGATGATTTATCTCCTCGGTTATTTGTGGTTAGTATCATGGTAAGTTGAAGTCAACGTCTAAGACTAGAGTAGTTTAGTTAACAATAATTGTTATTATCAAACCAAGGATTTTGTATCTGGACTATAGAGTTAAATATGGACGATACTGGAATTTTTTCCATTACCAAATTTCGTAAGTCCAAAGCGATATAGTTTTGACGAAGAGAATTGGGGTAAATAATTATCACTACCTGGTAACGCTTAAAAAAATAAATTTTATTTTTGCCAATGCAGAATAAGCGATAAAATTTGGCCATAATGTCACACCACCTGTTAAGTGACGTGTGAACATTAATATTTGAATTGTTTGATATTAATTGCTGATCAAATTTACACCTAAGAGCCACACAACCAAAATGTTAAATTCTCCTAAATACCACCCAAATTAATTGATTTATAATTATTATAAATTAATTAAATTAATTAATTTTTATGAAATATTAATTATAAAATTTTATTTGATATACATCGAGCAATATTAAATGATGGGCATATAATAGTTATACAAAACTAATGATATACGATATTGATAAGCATTTAAATTGGATTTAAATGCAACAAATATTATTCAGGCTTGAAATTGTTTTGAAGCCCGAAAGGGGCTTATTATTTTCGGCCAAGATTAGCAAGGGTAGGCTGGCCATTTTGATGGTTGATGTGGGTTGGGATTTGAATTAAAAAGGGAGGAGAAATGGTGTGAGAAAAATAAGGATCAGGATCCTTGGTTTACACCTTAATATCTCCTTATTTAATTATCTTTAACCCTCACATTTCATAGAATTTTAAGAGCCTCCATACCTTGCCTTTATTGGACCCAATCAAATCAAATAAATTACAATCATCAATAGTATAGCTATTCGGAAGCTAGCAACTTTTGGACATGGAATTAGATTCAAGAGCGTAATTCATCCTTTCAAGGTGCGAATTCTAGGCTTTAGTGAAAGGTACATTTCTTATTTATTAACATATTTATTGATTTAATTAGTATATAATGTGCCAGTTAGTTAGTGTTAACTGAGTTTTTAACCCAACAAAATTCAAAAGGAGTTAACATATTCAGATTAAGTCATATTGATTTGAAATTTGACCCAAAGGCCTAAAAGTACAAAACGAACAAACATAAGAAGTTTGGCCCATAGTTATGCTAACTATCGATTCGATTCAATTTGATTAGTACCAATCTGAAATGTTGGCTCATGGTTCTTTCTAATCACTTGCATTGCACACCTATGCCTCTACTAATCTCACCTATAAAGTTTGATAACATTCGGAGAAACCTAGTTCAAGAAGTGATGACCCATTTGATCCATTCAAATATCTACCTGCTTTTGGATCAGAGCAAATTAAAGTGGACCTACAGAACCCGTACCTACTCGGATTGGCTTAAAATTTGGAGGGGACACTAAGAGGACATAAAGGAAGACTCGCACCAAAAACGAAGTCATTTTGCGAAGCTTGTTTGGATCGGTACCGATCCAAAGTTTTGATCGGATCGGGCCCAATTGAAAAGGCCCCACCACCTAAGATCCATTTTGTAGGTCTCACGCACCCTCTAGAAGCTACCTAAAAAGTTTCATCTGTTTGATAAGTATCGAGCAAATTATGGATGGATCTTCTCAAAATTGAGCTAGTTTGACAAATCAGGTCTGAGCCACCTAGGATGTGCCTCTCCCCATGAGATTCGATTTGGAGGCTCTCCTACTCATGTGTAACGACCTTACTTTTTAGTAACATTATTTAGGATATTTAATTAGTTAAATTAAATAAAATAATATGATGATTAGGGGATTGAGATTTGTGTTAATAAAAAGATGGTCATGCCAATTTTAACAAATGAATTAACATGTAATAGAAAGGGAAGTTAGAAAAGGGGCAAAATAGGAAAAGACACATTGTTATACCCTAAACCCTTACGCATTCATTTTACACGTTCATTTTCACAACCTAAAACAAAACAAGAGGCTGGCCATGATGAAGGAAAAACAAGAGAAGATTTCAAGAGGAAGAAGTTAATCAACTATATCCAAGATCAAATCTCAACTCCTTAATCTCAAGCTAAAGGTGAATAATAACTACATGCCATGTTGTTAATTGATTTCGATTTATTTGCAAATTTTTTTGCCATGTTTTGATTGTTAAATTGGATATATATGCTTGTTGATAATTTATGTTATTTTATATAGATTTTATATTATGTTTTAATACGAAAACACTATAAAATGACATCCTAATGCCTTGCGATTTTAGAATAAGGTCAGAAATCATATTTTAGAGATAGGTTTAAATTTTCATAATTTTCTGAATTAATGTGAATTTAATATTAATTTTCTAGTGGAGAAAGTGGTTATTTGTGTTTAAAATAAATTACGGCTAATATATGTATATTTTGGATTGGAAATTAGTATATGTTAGAAAACATATTAAAAATGATTTATGGGAATTTTTATTGATTATTCCTAAGTGTTTTAATAGATATATAAAATTATTTAAGGTGTGGGACTTAAATGTTTTATATATTTATAAAAGGAGAAGGGGTACTTTGTAAATAATCAAAAAAATTATTTTAGAAATTTCGACAGTACTTTTAGAAAATAAATTAGCAACCAATTATATTTTTACAAACAAGGCAGGTTAGTTGAGAAGAATTGCTTTAAAAGTTAAAAATCAGTTTAAACATACTCTTTACATGTTTCACCACTTTTGGTACCTAGCTTTCGACTAAGTTCCTTCACCTTCCTCACCGTCGAAACTAATGTGCCTAGTACTAAAGTCTTGGTACATAGCGAATTGGACTAAGGCAAATGGTATGAAGTCAAAACATAGGGTTACGAAGGGGTCAAAGCTTTACTTTGTTTTTAAATGAAAATGCATATGCTTTGCTTCTGCTTCCGACTTGGTTAGTTTTCGATTGATTTAAATTGTTTTAAAGGAATGGTTTCAAAAGAGGTCGTTCCTTTTGTCTTAAGTATCCTTTCGTTGGGGCCAAAACCTCTTGTCGCCGCTTTCCACCTTTCGACGCAAATGGTTTCGAAAGGATACTTAGTTTTTAAAACTTAGCCACTTTTCCAATGCTTTTGAAAGGTTGGTTTCGACACCATCACTTCTCTACTTAGAAAATAGATTTCAAAAGAGTGCTTTCGCTTAGTAGTTTTACAGCCCTTTGTTTTGTTGAAGGTAGAACCCAAAGGTTTCAAAAGGAAGGTTTTAACCGGTTTCGAAAGGTTGTTTCATATGTTTTACTTGAACCCAATACTTTCAAAAGGTTTGTTTATAGAAAAGAACTTGAATGCTTTTGAAAGGTTTTAATAAAGGTTTTGAAGGGGGTGGTTCCCCAATGTTTTTGTAAGGTTTTAAGTGAAAGGTTTGCACAGGTTTCGAAAGGTATGCTTATAGTGTTTTGATAAGAGGATGTCAAAGGTTTTCAATTTTCAGAAAGAAGGGGTTTTCAAGGTTTTTGAAAGGTTATTATGAACTAGTATGCAACGCATGTACATGCGTCTAATATCCAAAATATTAACCTTGGATAGATGTGTGTTTTAAGTGCAAATGTTTTTGTAGTCACAACATATTCAAGTTGTTTTGTTGGTGATATCGACGACAAATGATAGTAAAATTCTATCAGAAGGTAGTCGAAAATCATGTTGATTAAATTCTCATTATTAATAGTAGAGATGGTTTCGAAAGGTTTGTTTTGGCCTTTCAGTCTAAGGTTTTACTTATATCGAAAGGGGTACTTTCAATGGATTCGAAAGAGGTACATTCAAAGGTTAAATGTTTTCATCCACAAAGCTTTGTGTAAAGTACATATAACATGGCAAGGTGATCTGAGTAAAGCATAGAGTATATTTTCCTTGTTTAAAGTATGATTTAAAGGTTTAAATCAATATGAGAGAAAAAGTTTTCAAGGAAAATTTATGGGTAGTTGACCATAAGTAAAATGACTTAGATACTAGAATACCAGATGGGACTGGTATAGGGTCGCGCCTTATACATTAGCTATTAGCCCCTTGCTAATTTAGTCTCAAATTCCTTTATGTAAGGCTTTGTCACATGTAAGACTAAAATGATGTTACACGCAAAAAGGAACATACAAAGTGAGGATAGGTTATTGGTGAGCCCGCAAAACCATTATGATCAGTTGACCCTGGAGAATTAAGTTAGGGACAAACCATCTAGAGGAGTATCTAGCAAAAGTTAAATTATTTGTTTTTTTGGTAGGCCCGAGTCAACCAAAGGTTAGTAGTTAGCCAAAAAAATTATAGTGTTCGGATAGATAGTCCATTTATTACCCGATTTATATGCTTATAAGATATTGGTTTATTATTTTAACCAGTTTTGATTGTAGGATTAAGATTTGCAAAAGATACGTTTTAAAGGGATATTAGTGAAAGGAAACCCATTCCGCTAAGCGGCGTGATCTCACTTAATATTATATAATCGAGATGTATAGTATTATTCACACAGCCTTTATGTCTGACTCAAAGTATATGTTTGTCCTCTTAAACTCTCGGGTGCTCAAAAATTGATTTGATAGGCAAAGGGTTGAGGATTTTCAGGTTTAGTAGTGGACGAATAAAGCTTCCGGAGACGAGCAGGAGGCTGATGCTAGTTATATCTAGGAGTTGTTATGTTTTATTTCCGCTATGTTATATTAGGTCTGTTATAACTATTTAGACTCTGGCCAACCAAGGTGGCATCTTCATATGTTGCTTTTGGCGTATTTATGTAATGATTATATTTGATCTGAACTAGGGAAATGCTTGGGATTATGTAACTTAGATATGAAAAGTTGTTTTGAAATGTAATCATAAAGGAGTTTTAAATATGTGATGTTATTATTTCATTTCAAGTGCTTCTGAAACTATTGATACCATTAACATTACCGTATTTGACCACCGAAAGTTAATATTATGGATGACTACAGCATCTGTAGCGCTTAGCTTCGAGCCTCCAGATAGGAGATGTTACAACTTAGTATCAAAACATAGGTTTATGAAAAACTTTAAACTAAAATGACTTTTGAAACATAATCCTAAGGAATTAGAGAAAATAACGGGGTATGGGATAACACTATAATAATGTAATTGTATTTGATATACAAAAGTATACGCTATATCTCTAATCTCCTATCTCTCTTAGGTTATTCTTCTGTATCTTACGCAATTTGAATACAGATATAGATGCTAGAAGTGGAAGAGTTAACCTTGGAGGGGAAGCATCACTATAAATGGAAATGCCAGACCAAATACTAGGAGAAATCAAGGTCAAGCACAAGCTGGAAATGTGGGTGCTGGAGTTCCGTAAGTTGACATAGGAGCAATGTATTAGTTCTTTGTCAACTTGATGCAGGCAGGAGTTGCTACTGGAGTAGTTGGAGGAGGAAACCAAGAAGCTCCGATGGTGAATAACTATGCTATTCTGAGTAGAGATTATGCTCTTGAAGACGCAATCGATGTAGAGAATTGGCTGTTTCACTACGAGAGGATTTTTGCTGATTTGGGTCTCAATGATGAGCAGAAGAGAAGGCTTGCTTCTAGACAGCTTCAGCGAGCAGTGCTGTACTAGTGGAACGGTGTTACGGTTGGAGTTAATGAGGAGAAAATGACATGGGATGAGTTCAAAAGGAGATTTGAGGAAAGGTTTACGTCCGAGATTGCAAAGTCCAATCTGCTCAGGAAGTTCACTGAGTTAGAGCGGGAGGATATAACTATACTTGAGTATGCGACAAGATTTGAGGAGCTAGCGAGATATGGCTATGCTGTGATTGACACATGATTAAGAGGAATGAAAAGTTCATCAGAGGGTTGAAGCTTGAGATTTCTAATGCCATGTTACCGCATATTAGAGATCCAAGCGATATTATTGTTGAGATGGCCTTATGGAATGAGGAGATGCTTTCTTTTCTAGAGAGAAATAAGGCGAAGGAAGTCCAGATAGGGATGAGCCATAAAAGAAAGTTTTTCCAAAAGAAAGTAGCTCAGAAGAGTGAAGCTGCAAAGAAGGGAAAGTCAAGGTTGTTTGCTTTAAGTGTGATAAGAAAGGGCATTTTGCTAATGAATGTCATTCCGAAGATGGAAAGAAGGTGCCCGCGAAGAAGAATATCAGGTGCTTCAACTGTGATTAAATTGGATATTACAAGAACTAATGCAAGGAGCCTGCTAAGGATGAAAAGGGCAAAGTATATGCATTAGAGCCAGCTACCTTGAGGTCAACAGCAGAGGAAAAAGGAAAAGCTGTGTTGGAAGGTACGCTTATGATTCATGGTATGTCAGTTAGCGTTCTATTTGATACCAGTGCATCGCATTCTTTTATATCTCATTATTTGGTAGGTAATCTTAACTTAGAACCTTCATATCTAATTACTTCCTTAAGGGTTGCAAATCTGATAAGAGGGTATGCGACACTTAGGATGAAGTGTGGCCTCCTAGAGTTTGATTTGTTAGGTCATACTTTGTTTGTAGTTTGCATGTGTTTGATTTCGTAGGGTTTGGAATTACTTGGGTATGGATTGGTTAATTAAATACGATGCTAGGATATTTTTCCATGACAGGAAAATATCACTTAGACATCCTAACTATAGTGATCAGATTATATATAACATAGAAAACCTTAGTTATGAGGTGAATTCTTTGTTGGGTGTTGTGGAGATAGAGGACGAGTTAAATCGAGTTTTCATGGTTAGAGAATTTGCAGATGTTTCTGAACCTATAGTAGGATTGCCACCGAAACGAGCCATTGAGTTTCGGATAGATTTGGTGCCAGGAGCAGAACCAGTCAGTAGACCATAAAGCAGGACGACACCTACTGAGGTGAGGGAGTTAAAGGTGTAGTCGGTGGATTTGGAGTGTAAGAATTTTAACCGGCCAAGTAGTTCATCTTGGGGAGCAGCCATAGTGTTTTCTGAGAAGCCAGACGGATAGTTGAGGTTATGTATCGATTACCGTAAGTTGAATGAAAGGATGATTAAAAAATCAATATCCGTTACTTAGAATTGAGGATTCGTTTGACCAGTTGAGTGGAGCCAAAGTGTTTTCCTGGTTGGATTTAGCGACAGGTTTCCATCAGCTTTGAGTGGCAGCGATATTATTCCTTTGACAGCGTGTAGAAATAGATATGGATTGTACAAATGGTTAATGATGCCGTTCAGACTGACTAATGCACCAGCATTCTTTGTAGATTTGATGAACCGAGTTTTTCGAGAGTACTTGGATAGATTTGTGTTGGTATTCATAGATGATATTTTGATATACTCTAAGGACGAAAGTGAGCATGAAGTTCGTCTTAGAGTGGTGCTTGAGACGTTGAAGTGGCAACAACTGAAGATGAAGTTTTTGTAATGTCAGTTCTGGAAGAAGGAAGTTAAATTTCTTGGTTATGTAGTCTCAGAGAAAGGGTTGTCCGTAGATTCGACTAAGATTGAATCGGTGAATAATTGGAAGAGATTCAAGACAGTGACTGAGATAAAGAGTTTTCTTTGATTAGCTAGGTATTATTGGAGGTTCATAAAGGATTTTTCATGGATAGCAGCACCGATGACCAAGCTAACACGAAAAGGTGTAAAGTTCATTTGTATTGATAAGTGTGAGGAAGCATTCCAGAGCTTGAAACATTTATTGACAAATGCACCTATGTTACTTGTTCCGGAAGGGAATTAGGACTTAGTAATACATATAGATGCATGTGGAACCGGATTAGGAGCTATATTAATGCAAAAAAGTAAAATGATTGCCTATGCTTCTTGACAACTTAGACCACATGAGATTGGGTACCCAACTCACGAACTGGAATTAGCTGCGGTGGTTTTTTGCGTTGAAGGTGTGGAGACATTATCTTTTGGGAGAAAGATTTGAGTTATATATGGATCATAAGTCACTAAAGTATTTTTTTCTCTTGGAAGGATTTGAATATTAGACAGCAGAGGTGGTTAGAGTTTTTAGTCGCTTATGATTTTGGCATTGAGTACACACCGGGAAAGGGCAATAAGGTTGCGGATGCACTTAGCAGAAAACATCAAAATGCAGTGTTGGCGATGATAGTTGAGTGGAAAGATTTGGAAGCGTTGGCATATAGAGTACAATGGAGATCGGAAGCTAGATCTAGTAAGGAAACTTTTATGCTGTCATTTTTAGAAGCTCGACCGATGATAATCGAAAAGATTGCTTCTAAGCAGGGCGAGGATCCAGTGTTAGTTGCACAGATTGGAAAGTTAAAGGATGGGACTGAGAGTGGTGATTTGAAAGATTTCAGTCTTGGACAGAATGAATGGTTAAGGAAGAAAGGAAGATTATGTATTCCAAATGTAGGAAGCACTAGGAAAGAAGTCCTTGAAGAATTCCATCGTTCAAAGTTCACTATTCATCCAGGAGGAACTAAAATGTATCAGAACATGAAGAGGATTTTCTTCTAGGAGGGTATGAAGAGGGCTGTAAGCTAATGGGTAAAGTAGTGTCTAAACTGTCAACAGGTAAAAACCGAACATCAAAAACCAAGTGAGTTACTTCAGCCATTAGATATTCCAGTATGGAAGTGAGATTCTATTTCTATCGATTATATAGACAGGCTGCCAAGGTCAAACAGAGGAAATGAAAGTATATGGATCATAGCGGACAGGTTGACCAAGAGTACCCATTTCATTCCAGTTAAGTTAGCCAAGACGACATCTGTTTTGGCCAAGTTATTCATGAAGAATATAGTTGGACTTCATGGAATTCCTAGTAGCATAGTAAGTGATAGAGATTCCTTATTCACTAGTGAGTTCTGGAAAAGTCTACAGAATACTTTAGGAACCAAGCTCAAGATGAGTATTGCTTACCATCCACAGACTGATGGACAAATGGAAAGAGTTAACAAAGTCTTGAAAGATTTGTTACGAGCTTATATGTTAAATTTTGAAGGATCATGGGAGGACCATCTACACTTAGTCAAGTTTTCATATAACAACAGTTATCAGGCTAGTATAGGGATGGCATATTTTGAAGCTTTGTATGGAAGGCCATATAAATCTCCAGTTTGTTAGTTAGAGACCAAGGATAGGTTAGTCCTTGGTCCGAAATTAGGTAGAGAAGCTGTAGAGAAGATTAAGTTAATTCGGGATAGGATGAAGGAAGCTCAGTCTAGGTAGAAGAGTTATGCAGATAGAAGACGAAAAAATTTAGAGTTCTCTATTGGAGATCATGTTTTCATTAAGGTATCACCAATGAAAGATATAATTCGATTCAGGAAATCAGGAAAATTGTCAGTGGGGTTTATAAGACAATTTCCTACTGTAGAGAGAACCAGGAAACTTGCATATAGAGTAGAGTGACCGAACAGTTTGGCATGAGTCTATGATGTTGTTCATATTTCTAATCTAAGGTGGTGTATTAGAGACCCGAAAACAACTATAGCACCAACTGTGTTAGAAGACTTAGTAGTAGAGCCAAATATGACTATAGTTAGAAAACCAGCTCGTGTAACCGCGAGGGATGAGAAGAGGCTAAGGAATAAGACAGTCAGACTAGTTAAAGTCTAGTGGAGCGGCGATGGGAGAGACTATACTTGGAAGAATGAGAGCAGGATTAGAGATGCTTATCTTGATTTGTTTGATGATATGTTTTACCTTTATGATTGATTTATATGTACTTTATCATGATTTCGAGGATGAAATTCTTTAAGGAGGGGAGTCCGTAACGACCCTAATTTTTACTAACATTATTTAGGATATTTAATTAGTCAAATAAAATAAAATAATGTAATGATCAGGGGATTGAGAGTTTTTTTAATAGAAAGGTAGCCGTGCCAATGTTAACTAATGAATTAAAATGTAATAGAAAGGGAAGTTAGATAAGTGGCAAAATAGGAAAAGGCACATTCTTATATCCTATACTCTTACACATTCATTTTACACGTTCATTTTCATAACCTAAAACAAAAAAGAAGCCGTCCACCATTAAGGAAAAACAAGAGAAGATTTCAAAAGGAAGAAGTTAATCAATATATCCAAGATCAAATCTCAACTCCTTAATCTCAAGCTAAAGGTGAATAATAACTACATTTCATGTTTTTAATTAATTTTGGTTTTAGATTAAATCTGAGCTAACTTGCAAATGTTTTTTTCCATGTTTTGATTGTTAAATTGGATATATATGCTTATTGATGATTTATGTTATTTCATATAGATTTTATGATATGTTTTAATGTGAAAACCCTATTAAATGGCGTCCAAATGCCTTGCGATTTTAGAATAAGATCAGAAATGATATTTTAGAGGTGGTTTTCAATTTTCAAAATTTTATGAATTAATGTGGATTTAATATTAATCTTCTAGTGGAGAAAGTGTTATTTGGGTTCAAAATTAATTATGGCTAATATATGTATGTTTTAGTTCAGAAATTAATATATCTTAGAAAACTGTTAAAAATGATTTATTATAGATTCTTCCTAAGTGTTTTAATAGATCTATAAAATTATTTAAGTTATGGGACTTAAATGTTTTATATATTTATAATAGAGAAAGGGTACTTTGTAAATAATCTAAATTGTTATTTCAGAAATTTCGATAGTACTTTTAGAAAAGAAATTACCAACCAATCATATTTTGACAAATAAGGCAAGTTAGTTTAAAAGAATTGCTTTAAAAAGCTAAAAATCAGTTTAAACATGCTTTTTACATGTTTCACCACTTTCGGTACCTAGCTTTCGACTAAGTTCCTCTGCCTTCATCACCATCGAACCAATTTACCTGATACTAAAGTCTTGGTACGTAGCAAATTGGATTGAGGTAAGTGGTATGAGGTCGTAACATGGAGTTCTGAAGGGGTCGAAGCTTTACTTTGTTTTTAAATGAAAATGCGCCTGCTTTGATTTTGCTTTCGATTTGGTTAGCTTTCAATTGGGTCGAATTGTTTTAAACGAATGGCTTCGAATGAGATTGTGCCTTCTGTTTTAAGTAAATGCTTTTGATGGGGCCGAAACCCCTTGCTGTCGCTTTCCACCTTTCAAAGCAAATGGTTTCGAAAGGATTACTTTGTTTTAAAAATTTAACCACTTCTCCAATGCTTTTGAAGGGTTGGTTTTGACACCATCACTTTTTTACTCAGGAAATAACTTTCGAAAGGGTGCTTTCGACTTAGTTGTTTTACGGCCCTTTGTTCTACTGAAGGTAAAACCTAAAGTTTCGAAAGGAAAGGTCTTAAGTAGTTTTGAAAGGTTGTTCCACATGTTTTACTTGAACCTAATGCATTCGAAAGGTTTGTTTATAGAAAAGAACTTGAATGCTTTCGAAAGGTTTCAAATGAAGGTTTCGAAGGGGTAGTTCCCCAATGTTTTTGGACAGTTTTAAGTGGAAGGTTTTCGTAGGTTTCAAAAGGTATGTCTATAGTGTTTTGATATGAGGATGTCAAAGGTTTTAAAGCTTTCAAAAGAAAGGTTTTTCAAGGTTTTCAAAAGGTTTATTAAGAATGGTTCCGAAAGGTATGTTTTGGCCTTTCAGCCTAAGGTTTTATTTGTATCAAAAGGGGTACTTTCAAAGGTTAAATGTTTTCATCAACAAAGCTTTGTGTAAAGTATATATAACAGGTAAGTTGATTTAAGTAAAGCATGGAGCATATTTTCCTTGTTTAAAGTATGATTTAACAGTTTAAATCAATTTAAGAGAAAAGGTTTTCAAGGAAAATTTATGGGTACTTGACCCTAAGTAAAATGACTCGGATATTTGAATACCAGATGGGACTGGTATAAGGTCGCCCCCTATACAATAGCTATTAGCCCTTAGCTAATTTAGTCCGAAATTCCTGTGTGTAGGGCTTTGTCACGGACAAGGCTAAAATGCTGTTGCACACACAAAGGAATATACAGAGTTAGGATTGGTTATTGGTGAGCCTGCAATACTATTAGGATCATTTGACCTTGGAGTATTAAGTTAGGGACAGATCATCCAGAAGAGGAGTATCTAACAGAAGTTAGATTATTTTTTATTTCGTCCGGTAGGCCCATTTCAGCCAAAGGTTAGTAGTTAGCCAAAAAACCAATAATGTTCGAAGAGATAGTCCATTTGTCACCTGATTTATACGCTTATATGATACTGCTTTACTTTTTAACCAATTTTGGTTGCAGGATTAAGATTTGCAAAGGATATGTTTTAAAGGGATATTAGTGAGGGGAAACCCGTTCCGCTAAATGGCATCTTAATATCATATAACCAAGATGTATAGTATTACTCACACCAGGTTTATGTCTGACTCGAAGTTTATGTTTTTCCTCTTAAACTCTCGGGTGCTCAAAAATTGATTGAGTAGGGTGCAGGTTGAGGATTTTCAGTTTTAGTAGGTGGACGAATATCCAAAGACGAGCATGAGGCTAATGCTAGTTATATCTAGGAGTTGTTATGTTTTATTTTCGTTGTGTTGTATTAGGTCTGTTATGACTATTTAGACTTTGGTCAACCAAGGGGGCATCTTCATATGTCGCTCTTGGCGTATTTATGTAATGATTATATTTGATTTGAACCTGGGAAATGTTTGAGATTATGTAACTTGGATATGGAAATTTGTTTTGAAATGTAATCAAAAAAGATTTTTAAATCTATGATGTTTTTATTTCATATTCAAGTGCTTCTGATGTTATGGATACCATTAACATTGCCCTATTTGGTCACCGGAAGTTAATACTATGGATGACTGTAGCATCTGTAGCGCTTAGCTTTGGGCCTCCAGATAGGGGATGTTACATCATCTACATTACATGTATGAATTTTCATGTCATTCGGTGAAGTATTAAGTGAGTTATGGATGGATCTTCTACGAAGGGATGGATTGGATGATTTATGAAGATGGATGATCAAACTAACTCCAAACGAATTGATATTCGGACAAGGCACTCAATTATGGGATAGGAAGACAACCAAATTGAGAAGACGCAAAGATTGCATAACTTTTCGGATTGGTACTGATCCGAAAAGCTAGCTCCAAACACCCCCAAATCTTGAGCAACCTCTGCATGATGGCTATAGGATTTTGGTAAAGTGGCTCTGGCCCAAATGCTCTCTAACCCCTATAATACCATCCTATATGCAACAATAAAAGGGATCTGATCTCCACTGAAGCTCTGCCATTATTTCTTCACTCTTCTTCTCCCACACAATAGCCATTAAGGGAATTGAGATCCTCCTTTTGTCTCTAACAATGGTGGCTTGATCTAATCTAGGAAAGGAAAATTATATTGTAATATAAGCTCCTTCGTAATAGCAGTTGATCAACAAAAGAATCTATAAAGTGGATGTAGGCTCCATTAACAGTCGAACCACTATAAAAATATCTTGTCTCTTTACCTTTTCTACTATTTACTACTGTTTTTTCTATTTTATTTGCCTTAATAAACAAGGTTGGTGCTTTCACAATCAAACCAGGGTATTGATCCATTTTTTGGGTTAACATATTGGTGCTTTCACCGAGAATAAAGGTAGATCTAGAAACTTGAAGCTTGAATTTGAGATTTGGAAAAAATGAAGAGATCTTACACTAAATCTAAAACCGGAGCAAGTCAACTAGAGCTTGGGGCAGTCAGAAACTATCCCCAAATTCTCACTAATCCAACTATTTAGCTAGAGAAGAAATGGAAAGGCTAATGAAGGAGATGCAGGATGGAATTGGCTAGGCAATAAGAGGCGATGAAGGATTCTTGTAAAGGATGAGACGGTAAGGAATTGTAGGAGATGTAGGAATTCAGACCATAGGAAACAGTATAGGAGCTACTAGAGTTGGATTAGAATGAGATGGAACGTTGCCTCCATTCCCAGAGAAACCAATACTTGGGGAAAACACGGGAGTCAGCCTAGGAATCAACGCCGATGATTGGATCGATATTGGAGCTGGCTTCGAAAGGGCCAACAATGGAGTGGCTGTTGAAACTCGAGGAACTGGTTGTGCAGGAGCTAATCCCAATACTAGAGTGAACTGGCAGTGGAATATGTGCTACACCTACCCCGGAGGTCCGGAGGACAAAATGAGACTAAGACAGTAGGGTAGAACACTAGTGTGCAACCTATGGAGTATGCGCCAGATTTCCCTTGCTAAGGAGGGAAGAAGAACATCGCTTTCGAACGATGATCTTCATTGGATGGTGAAAATTGAATTGCTAAATTGGTAAGAAGGTTGATTAGAGGAGGACCCATAGATCAGGTTTAGGAAGATGTGAACAGAAACCCATTTACTGCTAGTATCCGGAACATGTGAAATCCCCCTGATTTCAAGGTTCGCATGCTGGAAATGTACAACTCAAAGACCGGTCCAATGATTCGTCTGATGAGATATGTCTGACATATGGAGGTATTGGATGCTTCTGAGGAAGTAATGAGGCGGTGCTTCTCATTATACTTGATGGGTTTGGCGGTGATGTGGTTTAGGTAGCCGAAGAATGGATCCATTAGCGTGTGGACCAAGTTAGTGGGTAGATTTTTAAGTCAATTCCGAGTCACGTCTCTTAATCGAAGAATGTGACGACGTTGGCAAATGTGAAATGAAGGTCCGAGCAGACCTTGAGAAGTTATTTAACAAGATTCAATACAGCAGTGGCTGCAGTTGGTTGGCCGAACCCATCAGTAATTTTGATGGCGGCGGCGTCTGGAGTCGCAAGCAAGACTGCCTTTAGGGTTACACTTAAGAGGGATCCACAAATAGATCTTGCCAAGTTTTACTATGAAGTTGAGGGATATTTACGTTAGGAGGATGCTGACGCTGAAGATGAAGTGGAAGGCCTCAAAATTTATGCTGTGGATGGTAAGGGATCCTCTGGAGCAGGATTTGGAAAAGACAAAGGGAAAAGAGAAGCCGATGATGATTCTAGTGAACCAAAACGACAAAGAAGAGAGTATAAATTCTCTTCCTACTCTGAGCTGACTGAAACTCTAGAAAGGATATACATAGACATTAAGGGGAAAATTCCCTATCGGAAGCCTTCGAGATGAGAGCCCACTGATCGAGAGAAAGGATCTTGAAAATTTTGCATCTTCCATGAGCTGAGCATACATAAAACAAATGAGTGCAACACTTTCGTGATCTGATAGAAGAACTGGTTAGGAACAACTAGCTACCACAATATGTGAGGAATATAGCTATGATAGCATAGCCGGAGCAGCCACCACCCATAGCAGATGCTTCAAGGAATGCCCAAGGATCTGGGCCAAGACAGATAATTCCATAACCGGGATGGATAGGAATTCAGATCCGGCTGCTACTCTTTGCTTTGGTTTCTTTTTTGCACTTTTCTTTTTGTATGTTAGCAGTAAAAACAATAATGACCCCAGACCGCTTAGATGTGTGCTAAACCTAGATTGGTTCCTAGTCATGCTCTGAGTCGGATATCTAGGATGACTGCTTAGGATAATAATCTCAAACCATTTGGACTTGCACAAAACCTAGATTAGTCCTTTAACATGCTCTAAGTCGGATGTTCGAGATAAACATTTAGAATTTCTGTTTGTTCGCTTTGATTTGAAATTTGTAAAACCATATTTAATGTGATGACTGATTACGAATGCCATAGAGTCCCGACCAGAGAGACGAGACCAGAGTGCAAGGTTTAAGTCCCCTTGCCGGAGATCGAATGGATGGACTTGTATGATATCAAACGCCATAGAGTCCCGACCGGAGAGACGGGATCGGAGTGCAAGAAGTAAGTCACCTCACCGAAGAGTTAGCGGATGGGCTTACTTAATCCCCCTTAACTTAATAAGGAAATGATCTGAAGAGATCATTCCCCTGAATTGAAACAACAAACGATCCGGAGAGGTCGTCCCCTAGACTAAATATTAAATGATTTAGAGAGATCGCGCATTAAACTTAAACGGCCTTGAGAGATCGAACTTTAAAATAGATTATATTTTGCGAAAAGGATTTGAATGCCTTATAAATAGAATAAAATAGATAAATCCTACATGAACACAGGATGGTTTTGATATATGATGTGATTTCGATATATGATGTGATTTCGATATATGATATTATAACTCTAAATTAAATCTGAGTGGTAATGATGTAAATCTCGGATGAACATAGGATGATTAGAGATGCATAATGTAATTAGAGACATGTGATGTAATAACTTCGAATGAAACTGGAATGATTGTGATGTATAGATTACAGTTAGGTAGAATCTAGAGTCTTAGGCTATAACAGGTTTGGAACAACTTGTGATTGACGAAAGAATCCAAAGGAACTAGACTGCTCACCAAGGCTAAAGCAGTTGGAAAGCTCAACAATCGAAGACTCATTGCCAGAACTTGTTCTGGAGCAAAGCGCACCTTTCATTCAAAAGGCATACTCTGGAGGGCAAGTGTTAATTGGGTTTTTAACCTAACAGAATTTAAAAGGAGTTAACACATTCAGATTAAGTCAGAATGAATCAAAACTTGACCCGATGGCCTAAAAGTACAAGACAAAGAAACATAAGAAGTTTGGCCCAAAATTATGCTAACCATTCAGATCAATACCGATCCAATCCAATTGGATCGGTACCGACCCGGAATGTTGGCTCGTGACCAATTGCATTGCAGTCCTCTGCCTCTAATAAGGTCACCTATCAATTTTGGTAACGTTTTGAGCAACATAGTTCAAGAAGCAAAGGTTCATTTGATCCATTCAAATATCTACACGCTTTTTGATCGAAGCAACTTAAAATGGACCTATAGGACCTATATTGACTCAGATTGACTTGAAATTTGGAGGAGACACTTAGAAGACATAAAGGAAGCTTCATACCAAAATTGAAGTCATTTAGCAAAGCTAGTTCTGATCGAGACCAATCCAAAATTTCAATCGGATCGGACCTAACAAAAGTGGGCCTCACCCCTTCAGATCAGGTGTGTAGGTCTCACACACCCTCTAAAAGCTACTTACGAAGTTTCATCTAATTTCGATAAGTATCAAGCAAGTTATGGTGGATCTCCTCCAAATTGAGCTGGTTTGACAAATCAGGTCTGACCTACCTAGGATGGGCCTCGCTCTATGAGATCTGATTTGGAGGCTCTCCTACTCATTTACATTACATGTATGAAGTTTCGTGTCATTTTGTGAAGTATTAAGTGAGTTATGGATGGAACTTCTACGAAGGGATGGATTGGATAATCCATGAAGATGGATGATCAAACTAACTCCAAATGACTTAATATTCAGATAAGACACTCAACTATGGGATAGGAAGATAACCAAATTGAGAAGAATCAAAAATTTCACAACTTTCGGATCAGTACCGATCCGATCCAATCAGATCGGTACCAATCCGAAAAGTTAGCTCCAAACTCCTACAAAGTTCTTAAGAGACCTATGCATGATGACTATATGCTTTAAGTAAAGTGGCTTCGACCCAAGTGCTCTCTAACCCTTATAAATATCATCCTATCTACAACAGTAAAAAGGATTTGATCTCTGTTGAAGCTCTACCATTATTTCTTCACTCTTCTTCTCCCATACAACAGCCATTATAGGACAATTGAGATCCTCATTTTGTCTCTAGCAATCGCGGCTTGATCTAATCTGGGAAAGGAGAATTATATTGTAATTTCAGCTCCTTTGTAATAATAGTTAATCAACAAAGGAATCTATAAAGTGGACACAGGCTTCATTAATAGTCGAACCACTGTAAAAACTCTTGTCTCTTTACCTTTTCTACTATTTACTATTGTTTTTTTATTTTATTTGCTTTGATAAACAGGGCTAGTGCGTTCACACTCAAACTACGATGTTGATCCATTTTTTGGGTTAACAATTAGAAATTATAATGAATCAGTATATTGATTCATATAGTGATGGTTATATATATATATATATATGTGTGTGTGTGTGTATGCATATATAAAAATAATAAATCTGTATACATATGTTTGTAGGTGCTCACAGCCAAAATAGAAAAAAATATTCGAAAATTAAATAATATTAAAAATGATTTTAACTTAATTTAACATAATATATTTTATGTTTTAAATTTTATATACCTTCATTTACATGCATAGTGCTTTCGGCAATATTTAATTTTTTTTGTATATATGTGTGTGTATATATTATATTTAGAAAAGTAATTATTTTTTAATTTAAAACTGATTATACAAGTAAAACACATATACATATATTTATAAATAATATAATATTTTAGCATAAAATATAGTATAAAATATTTTCATTTTGTTTTCGAAAAGGAAAAAATTTAATTTTTTTGTTTAAAAATTTCTATCTGGTTTTCAAATTAAATAATAATTTTTTATTATCAAATATATATATAAATAAAATCTAAGTCGAGAGCAATGTTACAATATATAGTATTTTTTTATTAATATTTATATATGTGTGTGTGTGTATGTATATCAAATGTGTGTGTGTTATTTTTTAATTAAATTTTTTTTCTCATGCATTACATATAATATTTTAAATATTACTTAAAAAAATTCTATAAGATGATATTTAAAATAATTTTATAATTTAGTTTAATATATATATATATATATATATATATACACACGTATGTATGTATGTATGTATGTATATGTATTTTATAAGTATTTTATATAAGTTTATTTATAATTAGCATGTCATAATATATATACACATATATAACTATATTCATACACATGTATATAGTTATATTATTTTGATGCACACACACATATATTTAGACAATACATTTGTATGCAGAGGGACTAACATATCTATTACGCTATAAATCTGAACGTCTATACACGGCAATGTTAAACCATATACATCCTATTATGTTGCACATGCATGTACACACATATGTATATATGATACTTAAATTCATACACACACAAAATATTATATAAACTATATTAAATATAACTATATTTATAAATTAATTTTATTTAAAAAGAAAATCTAGAAAAGTTCTAAATAAATTAGACTTCATAGACCCAACAAAGATCCAAATGGAATATTTTTTTGAAATTTACCCATTTACTCGCGGCGTGCAAGCTCAGTTCCAACATTAATATCGGAGCCAAATAGCTTATATGGTCTATATTAGCAGTATTAGGGCTAACTTATTAAAGCCTGCCAATATAGCAGGGTGTCTAGAAAAGTAGCGTTCATGGTTGGCATTGGGTAATCAAGTACTCTGTTTTACTTGGCTACTGGCCTGGCCTAAAAGGACAAGGTAAGCCCGAAGGTTTATCCTTAACAGAAAAGGCCCAATTTGAATTGGGCCTTGGGCAGATTTCAAAATTATTTTGAAATTAAAACATTTAAAATAAGAAAAATATTACAAATGTTATAGCATAAATTTTCAAGTTATTTTGAAACTTAAAATAAAAGGTTTAAATTTAAAAGTTAAATTTAAATAAAATACATATTATAAAAGTTATAATATAATCTTTTAAAATGTTTAAAAATGTTATAAAACTAATTTCGAAAATTTTATTTATTACATAGGGCTTTCTCCCTTAGAATCCTCTACTGATGGTCCTTCGAAATCCATGGTATCCCCATCATTATCCAATTCCCACCACATAAATTGTATCAAATAGGTGTGGTTATTACACTGATCACACTATAACATATTTTGGGTACAATTAAATTTGATAGGGTACGTTCGCATAATAGATTTTCCGCAGAGATCTCTTCAGGGGAGCCAAATCCAAATTCCATGTACAAGGATCAGAAACCACCATCCGAGCATCATATATCTCTAAATAAAATATACCATAAGGTAAACACAAGCGGTCCAGCGTCCGAACATAAACATGGACAACGTGAACCAAATATCATCAGCTCTTACATGTAGCATATCGATAAGTATCTCTAGATGTAGAGTTAGTAACACCCTGACATGGGTCGCTAAACCTAGGTTATGCATCCTACTCCTTAGTTAGCCATTCTGATGTCAAGGTTACATTTGGCATCTTTCACGCGAGCCTTCATCACTCGAAAAGAATACGAATCCTAGATTGGACCCTCCTATCTCGAATAGATTTCAAAACCACGCATGTATCCATATATCTCGACAGATCATGGAATCACACGTGGATTCCCACATCCTGAATAGATTGCATATATTTACATGCGTTTGGGCACCTTAAACAGATCTCAAATCTCCATATAGGTTCCTTTCTTCAACCGCTTCCAAAACATAGAACCCATATACTAGTTTTGAAAGCGGTGTTTGTTAAGTATAACACTTACCGATCCTGGACTCTTAAAAACCAATCGATGAATTTTGGGTAAACTCAATTTCGGTTATTTTAGAATTAAGTGTGAGCTAGAGATGTTTCATACCAATACTCCTCCCCAAGGGTTCTTATTGGTATAAAATCATGAAGCCTTTCTATTACTTTCTAAGTTAATATTAGGTCAAATTCGATAATCGACTAGTTGATTATCCATTCAAAACAATTGCTCATACAAATCACGATTCGTACCCTTGACTCTTTTTTGACATTCCAACTTAACTATTCCTCGCCCACGAGTGAAGCCAGATAAGTTTGGGCACCGGTTTCTTCAAGCCTTGCCTAGACACTCCATTTTTGAATCTTACAAATAAATAAGTCTACCTCGTCAGCTTTTGTAAGTACAGTATTAATGATTTTCATAAACAATAAGAAATCAACTCGATTAACTCGTTTTCGACATTTTCCAGTTACCTATTTCCTTGGTTACGAGGGAAGCCCAATAGGTTAGAATTCTATTGCTCCGTCCCTACTCGACATCAATCTTATCTCTCACAAATGGATAAGATTACTTCATTGGCTTATTAGTGTTAAACATAGTTAATTACTTTTCTAGTAAGTAATTGAATAATTATCTATTTGACCATTAAGAAATTACAAACCCTTATATACATTTAAAATACTTGGAAATGCTTATAATAGGTTTTAAAACATTTACCCAAATATTACTTTAAAATAACAAGTTTGAAAAGTCAACAAAACTTGAAAAAGAACATGTTTTATTCTAAATATTCATTCTTTAAAAATTCATAAATAATCATAAAAATTCATACAAATCCAAAGCTACTTTTAAATTTCTCTAATATGAGTTAGGAAATACTTTATAAAAGAGTGAAACTAATTGCTCAAACTTAAAGTCCTTTTTGAAACAATTGAAGTTCAAAAATCAAGGTTAAATAGGGAAGTTTTGCACTAGTGATGTTTTGGCCATTTTCGAGATTTTACTTAATATTTTACTATTAAAACTTTTAAAATAAATAAACATACATATAAAATAATGAAAAATAGTGAGAAACCTTTATGGATCAATCTACAAAGTTCCCTAACAATTGCCAAAAACAAGGCGATTCCGAGCTGCTTTTATAGTGAATATCACTATAAGTGCACTTTCAAATCCAAATCCTATCTCAACCTATATTCGACTATGAACTATGTGCTTTGTTCAAGGCCTAGTCATATTCCATATAAGTCCATCCCAAGTTTGTTCAAGTCCATGTACATAGGTTACATATGTCACATAGGTCACTCACTTTTAAAGTACGAAGTTACAACCACTGTTTTCAACATAAGTTAACAACAATGCAAACAACTGTAACATAATCAAACACAACATATATGTGTTATATTTTTCATCCAAAGTAAGGTGTTAACTCACCTTTAATCCAAAAATAACCAAGATCTAAGCTAAACAAAGTCCAACCCAAGCTAGCAACCACCTTTCCTTCCTTGCTTTACCTTGCTTTCAATGCCTCCAAACACCCAATAATGCTCACGGCCTAGTGGATTATGGAAGTTTGGATTTGCTTCTTCCACTTTTGACTTATTAGAAAGGTTTCTAATATTGTACTAAGTCTTGCAGAAAAGTTTGAAGTGATCTGGAGATGGTTTGCAAATTATTTGCTTTAGGAATTTAGTGACGATGAAGAAGAGAAGTTTATTGAAACTTTAACTCAAAGCTTAGGAATATTTGTGAAATATTTCCTACAGGCATACCCCTCCTTATATACGCTTAGGAATGATGATAGGAAAAGACCAAAGAGCCCTCAAAATCCTAATGATGTTAATTACTACTTATCATGACAACTTTATGTCACTTCTCCTTTATTAATATTACCATTAT
This sequence comes from Allium cepa, assembly GCA_030765085.1. NCBI lineage: Eukaryota > Viridiplantae > Streptophyta > Magnoliopsida > Asparagales > Amaryllidaceae > Allium > Allium cepa. Next base: position 838,159,808 of record CM060941.1, read on the forward strand.
ACCCTTATCATATAATATTTCTTATCCTAACAGAACTTTCTAGAACATTCCATGCTTTATGAAGAGGAGAGCATGTTAATTAGTTTCTAATGTGTACATTTGATCGTTTTAAGCACACAACAGTTCAAACAACTTATATGGATCAAAAAACTGTTTATCGATAAACCGATTTCCGTTCATATTATCGATTTTTTTTCGAAGCGTATATTTTTGTAAACACTTTCAAAAGTAACTTTATAAAATCATATTTATAACACTTAAAAATATCTCAAAATGTATCGATATTCGTAGACGAATTGTTCGAATTTTCGGATTGTTACATAAAATATGGATCGTTATAACTTTTTTGCATTATTGTCTCTTAGTTTTACATTTTTTACAAAGGCATCAGTAACCTTCTAATATCACCTTTTAACCACATCTTTAAGGTTGGCTAAAATTTTATTTAACATTTTTGACGCTAAAAGGAGGGCCTTCCCTTAAAGCTCTTAACTTTCATCACTTCTTCCATAAAAAAAACTATTCTAGCTTGTTACTATGGACCCAGCTTCTGAGCATAAAGGTAACAATCCCAATAATCATGAAACCAATTGAAGTACCATCTCCAGTGATGCTTGCCCTATTCCTAGGCTCAATAATGATATGTTGCACAACGTGTTGCAACAATCGACAAACGTGGGCACGTTAGGCCGTGAAGAGCAAATTTGGGATAAGGTTGGACGCTCAGACGGCAGTTACCTTTGTTCCACTAGTTCCTCCACTGGTTGAATAGACTCCTTAACCAGCTATCCATGCTGCCTATAAACTCATGAGAACTGTCAAAGCCCTAGAGAGAGTAATGCTGGAAACCCTAATCGAGGATACCCATTTTATCTATAAGAACACACGCACACTTCCCAACCGCAGAAAGACATCCATGAAGTCTTAGAACTAGAATCGATAACAAGCCACCGATCCCCTAAGGCCAATAGGCAGTCTTCTTTCCATCGCCTTCCAATAGAAGATAGGGACCATGACTTGCGCCTTCAAATTCCTCAGTGACAGAGGCTAAGTTATTGCTCTAGGACCTAGAGAATAATTAATCCTCTCCCAACCCCAACTTAAAGTGCTCCGATCGAAGTCTCAAGAAAGACGTCCATGTCCACCCAGATCACCATCAATTGTCAAGAGTAGGTCTTTAACCCTAGCCATGCGTCATCTTTCCCCTTATTACCATCAAAGGTCCCTTACACCAGATAGGTGATAAAGGATTTTTCCTTCAGCAAAGGGCCATCATCATTTATGGCTTGGAATCTAGTCTCTAAGAGAAGGTACCCGCTCTGAGCCAACAAATCCACAGAATTCAAACAAGAACCGCTAGTGGTAAGAAAGTGTTAGATAACAGGAACAAAGACCCTTTCTTCAAAGAAATCATAAGAAATTACATCCATAGCTGGCTTGCCTTGCCTCCCATGGATAAGTATAAGGGGAGTACCGATCGGTCTAATCATATCACCTCCTTCCACTTGATGACCCAGGTCGGCCAGATTTCTATCCATGCAAAATGTATTATGTTTCCCTCTACTTAATTGGGACGACATCTAATTGGTTTCTTCATTGAAAAGCTCACAATGTCCACTATTAGGCCCAGTTTTGTTCTAGCTTCAAGGTCTGCTTCTTTTCATTAAAGATAAGAACCATGATAGCAAACAAGTTATGCCACATAAGGTAGGGTCTGATCGAGTCCCTCCTTTCTTTTATATGTAAACCATTTCAGCAAAGAGTCAACCTGTGTAAGGGGAGTGGATAAGAATAGCTTGGTTGTCGCCCCTTTTTTAAGGGTGAAGTATCAGTCCCGTGTGTGGTAGGAACCGCAAAAGTAACACGCTTCATTCTTGACTAACTTTCTTTAAAAGGAAAATGACATTATGAGAGTGGAAGAGGCTGACATCTTTGATAGTGATGAAGAAAGTAGCCAGAGAAACAAGACTGGCCAAAGAGAAGATAGTAGCTAAAAGAGTGATTGGTGGGAAAGTAGCAAAAAGTGTGCTGAGGATGGTATGCACTTTAAGCCAATGTATATTAATTATGAGACCCTAAATCGTGACATTGAAATTATCTATCTTGAAATTCACAAACATGCCCCATTTCAATGGCCCACTCCTTCCTGACCAAGGTAGAGGGAGGAGCCTAGGGGAAATGTTAAATATTATGAATTCCACCGGTACAATGGCCACTCAATCAATGAGCGTCGACACCCCAAAGATGAGACTGAGCGATTGATCCGTAAAGGAAATTTAATTCATTACGTAAGATAACAAGTTGAGAAACATAAGGCCTAGAAAAAACCACTTTCTCAACTCTAACAGGCAGATAACAACATGGCCATAGCTAATACCGGAATTTTGTTAATTTGAGGTAGCGCACACGTAGCTAGAAGCAGTTGATGGGCTAAGGTCTGACATAGGGGAGAGATCTCCTTTGATCATGTTTGTTTAGTAGAACTTCAGACCCCAAAGGTCCCTCTGGTTGAGGAAGACACCACTAACATTGCTTTTACCATCGAGGATAAGAAAGGAGTTGGTTTCTTCCATTATGACCCTATAGTCATCTGAATAAGTGTGACCAACACCAAGGTCCATCAGATCTTCATTGAAGGGGGTAGTTTCATTAATGTGATGTTTAAATAAGTTTAAAAAAAAAATAAAGCTTCCTATCTCCACCCTCACTCCCTATGCACTACCCATCTACGGGTTTGGGAATGTTGGCATTTACCCCTAGGATTACCTTTCACAGTCACTTTTGTCAAGGAAACTTTGGTGGCCAAGATGCAGGTTAAATTTGTTGTGGTAGATTGATCGTCGGCATATAACTATCTAATAGGTGGACCTACTTTGGCAGACATGGATTCAATCGTATCCTATCAGTGTTTGATAATGAAATTTCCAAATAATAGAGGAATAAGATGTGTCTGAGGCAATCTACAAGCCTTCAGAGATTTTCACATCATCTCTCTATAACAAGCAAAGAAGCGGATATTCGTGCTACAACAAGAAATAGCAACACTCAGTTGTAACATGCCTAAAAGAACATGTGAGCCCCTTATTGCTCCTGTTCATGCCGGGGTCACCCATAGCCTTAAAGACTAATCGTTAGCATTGATTAGTTCCCCTAGACAAGATAGCACGCCTGATGGGAATAATCTTTCCCTGGCCTACCTGAGAAAGATCAGAGAACTTACAACCACTTGGAATGAACAAATCCACCCCTATTTGTATGCGAAGGCAGAAGGTACTACCTTTCATTCCCTTTCAGCATTGAGGAACTAATCTGTCATAGCCAAGGGTAGCCATGGCCAAAAAACTCAAGCAAAAAAGTCTGTCCCAACCAAAGATTTTTTGGCTGCATGATTTATGCATTAGACCAATGTGATCTAGAACATAGTATAAGGGATAGTGATGATGATCTGCTTGATCCCCATATAAGAGACTTTAGCCTTCATGGTTGGTTAGCTATGCCACTTGAAGCAATGTCAATTGACAGCAACAACCCCAGAAAGGTCGTCTAAATAGGCATAGAGATGAGTTTGGAAGTAAGCGATGAGATGATTTTTTCCTAAGAGAAGGTAAAGACATGTTCACCCGAGGGCTCGCCGACATGACCTGCATATATCCTTAATCATATGCCATGCCTTCAAGATTGACCTGGTGGATCATCATGTTCGAAAAAATAGACGGCCCCTCAACTAGAATGATATAAGGCAATCAAGTTGGAAGTAGGGAAACTCCTAATAAATAGGTTCATTCGCGAAGAAACATAACTTGTCTGGGTAGCTAACCCAGTGTTCGTCCAAAAATGGAGTGGGGGACTGAAGGATTTGTATCTATTTCTCAAATATTAATAAGGCATGCCTAAAGACAGTTTCCCACTACCCTACATTCACCAACTTGTAGACACAACCAGCGGACATGAGCTACTCACATTCATGGATATCTACTCCAGGTATAATCAAATTACCATACACAGTTCAGATCAAAAACATACCTCTTTCATCGTCAATGTCATACTCTACTGCTACTAAGCAAAGTCCTTTGTCCTTTGCAACATAGGTACTACATATCTATGTGGATGATATGCTAGTTAAATAAAAAGGCTGGGGACACGTAGAAAACCTGGCCGAGCTTTCAACATCTTCTGTGGGTATAGTATGAACTCAATCCCAGGAAGTGTTCCTTTACCGTGCAATCTGGGAAGTTCCTTAATTTTATAGTGAGCACTAAGGAAATTGAAGAACATCCTAAAAAAGTTTGAGCGATTCAAGAAATGCAGATACCCCACATAGTCAAACAAGTTAAAGTTTGAACGGAATGATCATAATGCTTAGCCACTGTGTATCGAAAGCCACATGCCATTACGTACTCTTCATTATCTTCATCAAGAAGGGCCAGTCATTTATATGGAATGAAGATTGCATAAAAACTTTTGAGTGTTTGAAGAGACATTTAGCCACAACCTTGCATTCAAAGCCTATCGATGGGGAGGACTTATACTTGTACCTCATGGTAACTAACCATGCAATCAATTTCACCTTGATTTGATATGAAGAGAAAGTCTTACAACTTGCCTACTATGTAAATAGAAGGTTAGCAGGTCCGAAAATGAGATACCACAAGTTGGAAAAGCAGGCCTACCGCTTGTCGATGGTTGCTCGATGTCTACGGTCGTATTTCCAAGATCACCCATCAAACTTCTCACAAACCAACCATTAAAGCAAGTAAAGTCAGGCCGATATAGTGGATCGACTACTAAAGTGGTCCATTGGGCTTGAAAAACATAATATCACTTTCCACCCTCGCACCTCAATCAAGGGCCAAGCTATGGTCGATTTCATAGCCGAGTGTTCTACTTTGGACAGTGATGATGGAAGGGAAACAATAACCTTGCCTCTTGATATCTCTATGTTGATGATGCATCTAAGAGAAGGGCATGGGCAGGAATGGTCTTAATTATGTCTGATGGTAGTCCACCTAGGCTTCAAGACCATAAATAATGAAGCCGAATATGAAGCCATCCTGGCCAATCGAAGGATGGCTAAAGAGTTACGAAAAGAGTCTTTGCATGTGTTTAGTGTCACCTCATTTGTTGTCAACCGGATTGAATTGTGCCTTCAGGTCAAGGGGCAGATATTTTCCCTCTATGTTGCAAAGGCCCAAAAACTCATCAACACCTTTATGGACTTTAAGCTAGAACATATCCCCTGTGAATGGAACACCAAAGCTGATCAGCTGACCAAAGTAGCAAGCAATCTCGAGGAAAGCATCCATTTGGTCCCGATGAAGGTGCAGGCTATCCTTGCTTGGAACCGGGGGAAACTGCCATGGAGATTGATGAAGCCCACCCATACTCTTGGATGATCCTATTGCTAAGGTATCTCACAAGCGACAAACTACCCGCTGAGAGAAAAAAGGCCTGGAAAATTCTGTACCGAGCACCTAATTATATCACCATGGGTTGAAAGCTTTACTGAAGGGGTACTCAACTCCCCTCTAAAGTTACGTGACAAGAAAGGAAGGCAACCATATATTAGAGGGATTGCATGAAGGCTTCTGTGGAACCCATGCCAGGAGACAATGCCTGACAAAGAAGGCTGCCTGCCAAGGCTATTATTAGCTAACCATGATCAAGGATGTGATGAATTATATTAGGAAGTATGACCGATGTCAATGGTTTGTCAAAATCCAAAGAGCCTCCCAAAATCTCCTAACACCTATTACGCCTTCTAGCCATTTCACATTTGGGGGTAGATTTAATTGGCAAGCATCCAAATGCCAAAGGTGGATACAACCATGCTATAGTCGCCATTGACTACTTTAGAAATGGGTTGAGGTGGAGCCCCTCACTGGGGTTAACCCACCTAAAATCCTCAACTTTATGATTAAAACATCGTGTGTGGAATCGGACTCCCAAAGAAAATCATAATCGACAATGGCTCTCAGTTTGAAAGCGGGTTGTTCCATGGATTCTATGAGAGGAATGAGATAGAAAAATGCTAATATTCCATCATCCATCCATAGGCAAATGCGCAGGTCGAGGCTGTAAACAAGACTATTAAGATAACATTGAAGAAACCCTCACAAAAGCCAAAGGAAACCGAGCTGAAGATCTACCGCTCGTACTTTGGTCATACCGCACTTGAGTCGCACATTAGTTAGGCATTATCCTTTCTTCTTGGCCTACAGGTATGAAGCTATGCCGGTTGTCAAATTCGATGTGCCTTCCCCAAGGAACATTACTCATAACCCCGAGAAAATCAAAGAAATTCTCAAGCTTTAAGTTGGTGGTTTATAAGAAAGTAGAGTGGAGGCAGAGCTCAGTATAAAAGAAAATAAAAGGAAAATGCCCAAACACTACAATGCAAGGGTGAACTCCGCCAGTTTAAGATCAAATACTTAGCGCTATGTCGAGTCTTTGCAAACACAATAAACCTAACCGAAGGAGTGTCGGGTTTATTGTGATCAAACTAGGAAGGTCCATATGTGATCAACATCACCCTCATCAATGGCGCATGATGCCTTTCACACCTCGATGGCACCTATAAGTCATGCACATAGATCCAAAGTGACTTTGGGCATATTATGTATGATATTGTATGAAGTACAGTTATAAGTCTATATGATGTTGTCGCAATTATAAGGCAGTAGAACTTGCATTAAATATTTTTGTGCATGGAATGTAAAACAGAACATTGGTAAGCATTCCATACCTAAGTAATAACCAAGCCAACCGATAGAAACAAGCTTATCCACACCCCTAACCTTGCCATGGACATTAGCCATCTGGAGAGGGTAGGATAAAAAAAGCTCATATCTATAATTGGGAATGCCCAAAACTTCTCTGTGAGGATGCATGGGCCACTCAAAGCTCTATTCCATGTCAGACACATCGACAGTGGCAAAACCACCCATATGATGGTCTCGATTTTTTCTGACATGATGCTACCCGTCCCTTTAGTAGGATGGGGCATTAATGCTGTGGTAGTGCAATTACCTATATTGTAACTACAAGCCTGACATCCATAGTGCTGCTTTGTGAGGATGCACGAGCCACCCAATGCTCCCTTTTGCGCCAAAGGCATCCACGAACCGATAATGAGACCACCCATGAAGTGGTCTTGGTTTGTTCGCCTGTGATGCTGCATGTCCCTTAGAGGGATGGGTCACCGATGCCATAGCGACACAATTACCCTACGTTGTAACTTTGAACCTAACATCCGTAGTGTTGCACCATGAGGTTGCACGAGCTATTCAATGCTCCCTTCCATACCAAAGGCATCGATGAAACAATGATGAGACGCCCATGCAGTTGTCCCAATTTATTCTATCATGACGCTGACCATCCGTCTAGCGGGATAAGCACTAGTGCTATGGTGGCACAATTACCCAAGTTGTAGCTTCGAACCCGACATCCATAGTGTTGTCTTGTAAGGATGCACAAACCACTCATTGCTCCCTTCCACGTTGGAAACAACAATAAACCAATGGTGTGACCACCCACGTTGTAGCCCCAATTTGTTCGCCCATGATGATGCCCATCTCTCTAGTAGGACAGGGCACTAGTGCCATCGTGGCCTAGTTACCCAAGTTCTAACTTCGAACCTAGCATCCAAAGTGATGCTACATAAGGATATTCTCTCCACTCAATGCTCACTTCCATGTTGGATACATCGATGAATCGATGGTGAGACCACCCATGCTGTGACGCCCCACCTCTATACTCACGTTAGCCAAGGACACTATGTGGTAATGCCGTCAACTAGCATGAAGAATAAGGCTGTTGAGGAGCGACCATCCGTGTAATTGCTTTGTGCGAGCACCGATATGTCAGATAGTTTAACATGCATTTCGATTCAAGAGGAAATTCGACATACCGATACAATCTAAAAGCTACTACACAATGGCTATATATAATCTTCGGAAATAAATATAGAAATAAGCATAACACAAATCAGTCACATATATCCATATCACAAAGGCGGAAATAGATATGAATATAACACACAGAAGTGTACATCAAAGTAGTGGTCAAACAAGATCCACAATATCACAAAAGAATAGATACAAGTGCTACCCAAAAAAATATGTATACATCAAGAAGTCTCTATCTCGTATGTATAACAACAAAAACTACTAAACTAGAGTAGTTAGTCAAAAGTCAGATAATATTCCCAAAAGATGAGTCAAGCAGAAGCACCTGTAACATCTCGGTGTGACCCTTTAGTAGGATAACATGGGGCATTACACATGCAGTAGTCCTAATTCATTCACCATGATATGCATGTCCCTTTAGTAGGATGGGGAACTGGTGCCATGGCACCGTAGTTACCTACAATGTAAATCCGAACCTAGTGAACATAATGTTTGCTGACATGAACATCTAAAGTGACCAAATCAAACAACGGCTGGTCCCTTGACGACCTGCAAATAGAATACAAAGGTAGCCCTATATGAACATCGGGTGACCGCCTGAGGATGCCTTCGCCAACTCATATCTGGCAAGTGGAGCTGCGGGCAAGTTTCCTTAATAAGAGACATGTTCTTTTTGTTTGGATGCTCTTTGTTTCCCTTCTGTATACTAATCCGCTATATTATGCATATAAAGCTAAGTCTAGGTGTTTACTTAATAATGCCAGAGCATGTAACATTTCATATTTTACGTATCGGTGGATGGTAAATTATTTTTATTTTATTCGTATGAGGTCGTATGATTCTATAATTTTGGAATATGACTCTTAGGAACATTTTACACATATATGATTTTCTCAAATTTCTATGTTACCATTTTGACCTCAAAAATATTTTTTGATCTATAAATTTTGATAGGAGTCGAATTAGGGTTTCAATTCAATTCCATTGCTTCGTAATAGAAAAATGGACATAAGTTTAGAAAGTTATGTCCATTTTAAGTGTTTAAAGGCCAGAATTAGTATGTAATTAGTGAAGTCCATTAGCTGACCTTTTAGTCTAATTAGAGATTACTACAAATAGAAGGCTAAAGAGTCAAGTTAAAACTTTTCTCTCTTATTCTAAATCAGGTCTAAACCCTAATTCGCCCTAGATCCATCCTAATTTCATCCAAAATCGCCCAAGTTGCTCTTTAAATCAAACTATATTATAGATTAGAGATTAGATCATCAACTAAAAGATAGAGATAATTGTTTTTCTTGATTTGAAGTGCATTCCATTACTGTCCAAATTGGACTTGCGTTCATATTGTTTGAATTTGATAATTGGTGAGTGGTTTATGCCTTCTCACTATACTATGCATGTTTATATGGTAGAATAATAGGATTTAACATGTTTTAAATCGATTTTTGACCATAAAACCTTTTCCAACTTTAACTACTTGTTACACTATTATATGATTATATTGAATAGAAATCACTCTTGCTCATGCTTATATATTCATGCTATATATAGATCTATGTTAGAAATTGAATTGTTTGTCTTATTTTGGTGAATTGCATGTTTGTTTGGATGAAATTTCATTTTACTCAATATTGGATGATATGATTTGATGTTGTTTGTTAGGGTTGTGATTGCATAGAAAGTTAGGTCGGAGCACTACACAAATGAGAGGCAAAGTTGGTGGAAATTAGACGAAACTTGAAAGGGATGCTCTAGAGTATTGAAAGAGCTCATGGTTCAAGGCGCAAGTTCCAATTCATTAACTACACAAGTCATCACCGAGTGGAAAGGTCGGCATCAACATCTGTAGTTTGGTTCATGGTGTTGGCATTTTGGGAAGAGCAAGGATGTTGCTAGTAGAGGTTGCCTAAAGTAATGGATGGGTGATTGGCTGAGTATTGGAGGCCATGACGACTTGTTACTAGAATATGAAGTAGGGTGCTTTGAAGAGATGACTTGTTCTATGATGGCTTAATTTGTGTATAGAAGTCAGGGTCAAAGGATCTAGGCATGAAGTACTAGAAGCAAGGAAGGAGTGGAAGAAATCTTAGCCATAGGTTGGCTAAGTGGAGAGCTTGGCACAGAGTTGGGAGGTCAGTACAGACTTCTTGGTTTGAGTCCAAAGGGGATGGAACTTCTTTAAGGTGAAGTAGAGGTCCTGTATATCATTCCAGAGGTGCTGGCTCGTTCCTATCAGATTGGATGATGATATAAAAATATGATGGAAATCTATGGTCTTTGGATGTCGGCTCATGTTAGGAGTAAGTTTTAAAGATCGTGGCTCACAAAGGAAGTGGGGACATCCATGGGTCGATGACCTATATACCCTGAACCAGTGGCATTGGGTCTAGCGTCTAGCTTTGGGTTGCGAGACTCGTATTCAGCTTTGGGCTGTGAGATACGAAAGTACAACATAGAATCAGGATTTCCATTAGTCCCTGGTAGAAAGGAGGCCATACGAGCTATTGTATATTCAGGGCATATGAGTGATATTTAGGATTGTTTGATGAATGCTATGGATGTTATGGATGTTATGATTGCTTTAATCGCTCTCTTTAGTAGGCTATCACTCATAGGTATCAGGAGATGTTGGTATTGTAGATAGGAATACCTGAAACACTGGTATCCTTTATCTAGTTTGTGGTATATCTTTATGATATTGTAGAGCAGCATATTATACTGGTGTATGCTAACTCTTTGGTTGCAGGGACATATCATGTATGGTTCATGTACTCTTATTCCTTACCATATTTACCCATTTAGGATTTAGAAATTCATTTACCGCTCACACTAGACTACTGTCTGACCCATGATTTTATGCTTTGCCTCTTATTATCTTAGGCACTCTTAAATGAGTAGATTAGACAACATGTATAAATGATGCAGTAACTGTTCGAAGGACGAGCTGGATGAAGCTATCTTGTATCATATACATTTATGAATTCTATGCTTATTTCGGTCGAGCAATGCTGTGGAGCCCTTTAATAGTGCATATTCATTACTATTTGTCTTAGAGACAGTTGTTGAGTTTGTTTCCATTGTATAGACTCTACTATTGATGTATAAGTTTATGAATATGATACTCTAATGATGATGGCCTGTTCATATTATTATCATTGTATCTTCTATTATATCTATGATATTATATTTTATCCTTACGTTATGAGATATGACATGTTATACGCTATATTGGTTTATTCTAAATCCCGATGATCATTCTATATCTGTCGGGCATGATAGCAGAGCACTATTTATTACTATTGGTGTCGGTGGTATAGGGCGGTCATCACATCACCTGAAACGGTCAATTCAAAAATAGATAGAAAGAAAGCACAAAGGACAAGTATGCAATACTGGTAAAGAAATACAAGGAAAAGATAGAATATTTAAATAAAAATTAGATTTACAATGACATATCTCATCATACAAAAAAGGATTCATAATATTCAACTTAGTCTTTTTATTTACAAAAAAGGTCCACAGCTCGACAAGCACATCGACAAAAACACAAAATATCTACAAACTGTCACTCATGGGGGTGGGAGATGATTGGTTGATCTAGAAATAATCATCAAAAACCATTTACTTGTCCATCGCTGGGGGTTGACGGTAGCTGGCTTACTCGGCCGTCTTATCAAGGAGGCGATCTACACAGCGGTCAAACTCGTTGGGGGAGACCTCTGAATCACTGCCATCTCTATCATAACCTTGCTGTGAATCTCATTATACTACACTAGGACGAGGAAGATTACTGATATTGGAAGAAGATAGTTGGCTGAAAAGGTCACCTTTGGAATCATGGTCAACAGGTCATTTGCACAATTCTCCCTTGCAAGCTCCTCCCAATTTATGCAATGCACATGCTGCTACAGTTTGTCCCCTATCTCGTCTGCATCCTTGTGACTCACCTTTGGATCTACCCACACCTTCTTGAGCTTCCTCAACTATCCACCTCGTCGGTCTGCTCTCTAATAGTGGTATCCCTAGCCCTCTCAGCCATATGTCAAGCTCCATCTACCTCCAGGGCCTATCTCTCACAATCCATGATTTAATCCATCAGCCTCCAGAATCTACTTCTCGAGCTCTCCCTTCACCTCTTCCATCCATTGTCATGCAACCATCTCCTCCTCTACTTGCTACTTAGGTCCATCAAACCATGTGGATATGGAGGGCTTGTGGGGCAGCCTTTATAATAAACCCAATTCAAATAAGAATAAAGGTGGAAAAGGGAAAGATTGTTCAACACAAAGATTCTTATCAAGTAGGCATCCGTCAACTAGACATTTAGGGCGACCTCCAAGGAGCGGGTCTTCCAGCTCGACCTGAGCCAATGTTTGTTGGCTAGTGCCACCAAGGCCACTTCGACCATTAAGTATGCTAACATCTATAGGCCAGTTTCGTCATCCTCCTTAACTCCTTAATCTCCTTAGAATAGCTGACCCCTCTGCCTCATACTGTGCGTCTCTGGTAGGGGCATAATAAACTCCACCTCCTTAGAAAATTTATAAGCAGAGCCACACCCGGGGACCTATGGCTCGATTGCACAAGACCTTTTCGACCGACTCCTTTCTCATCTACCTCATTCTCTTGATGACCTACACAACCATGACCTACTGCTACAACATCAAGTCATGAAGAAGAATGACGTGCCCCTATTTTGAGGCAGTTGGGAGCATGCCAACATCTATTTTAGGATACTAGGATCCGAAAACTGCTCCTAAGAACTAATGTCGGTATGAGGTTGTAAAACAGGGATCCCCAATTGTGTAACCACCATGGACATTGAGTCAAGAGTGGAAGCCAAGTTTGAATGCCGCAAAACACAAATAAATAAAAAAGAGTTATGAAAAGAGCATGAAGAAAAATAAAGGAAGAGCCATACAAAGATAAGTTACCCATTTAAGACTGATCCCCCGCCAACTCCTGTAAAAATGCAGGCTGGGAAATTCTGTGTTGTTACTACTAGATTGTGCCCTATTGGGGTTTTTTGTTGAAGGGTTGGATGTAAGTTTGGGTCAGAGATCCATGGAAGGAGGGGTACTGGAGGAGGAGACCTTGCTCGTCGATGTATCCGGCTGCTGTGCTCAATCACCTGTCCTTTTTGCCTCAGGTTTCTCCAGAATGCTAGAATAACTAAAAGGCCAATCAATAATAGGATCATGGCTCGAAACCACGACATCCTCTAAATGAGTTGGGTCATAAGTTTGTCACTTGCCATGATTTGCTTCATTCTAGCCCAGGTCCGACATAATGACCTCATCGTCGTCATCGTCCACCCCAAATGCCACCACCGTCGGTTCTCTAATCATGATCCCAGTAGGCCCTATTGGACATATGACTATGGGCCTCTCTATAGCTACACCACCGCCTATTATCTACCTCGGGCTTAACAATCCCATTGATGGAGGTTCACATCATTCATAATCATGGGCAAATTCCTGATGTTGTTTTCGATCATTTTGATTCGGCAAAATGTACTCCTCATATATATGGGCGTCTATGACCGCTTAGTGAGATTCACCACAGCACGAAGAAAAAGAAATGAATATAAAAAAATCATCATTAGAGAAGCTCTAATAAAAGTTAAAAAAGGAGATGTACCAGGCATGTTTTATGCCAATATAGTGAGGTTAGGGTTGACGGTAGAAGGAATGAAGAAGAGCTGGTCCTTGTAAGATGTTTCCTTGCTTGGAAGGCTAAAGAAGAGATGGGGTGTATCGATGCCCTAAAGATTGTAGCGGTTTCTGGGTCAAACTTGGCCTATCAGTAGAGCTTGAAGATCAGTTTGATTAAGGTTGGGTCGGGCTCTGGAATGTTTAGTTCATATAAAACTATGAAGAGCCCAAGCAAAAGCATATAGCTTCTTGGGTAAGCTGTCTCAATGCTATTTGATGTGCATTTAGAAAGCTGATGAAATAATGATGGTGAGGATGGGTCTCCCCAGCTTTCATATATGTGAGCGATCGAAAGAAGTATCCTGCTAGGGGTTGGTTAGCCTGATCTTTGATCAGGGAGTAGAGAGGAACGATGTTTTCAAAACCAAAGTTGGCCAAAGAGTGAGCGAGGTTAATCCGGTCCTCCCGAGTCTTAGAAGCCACCCGGAGGATAGGTAGTCATCCATTAGTAGCAACAACCTCGGCCATTTATAATTAATAACAAACAACCTAGATTACCAAACCACCCCAATCTAATTAGGCTCAGAGGCAAGCATATTCCTTACCACTAGAGTAGGCAATCAACAGTCCCCTAGTAGGTACGCTTATGCTCTAACCTATGATGGGTCGTGTGGCCTTGTCATTACTAGTATGCCACCTAACTCTATACATGGGTTCAGACTTAGTATATAATCTTCCTATTTATAAACATGAGTGAGGGTAGTTTAGCAGTATTGGCACTTAAATACCTATGATGTTTTTTCGGTGTCTGACGTAAGACGATCACCGTTGATAGCACAATGTTGATCATCAAACGCTATATACATTAGGAGTTCACCAAAAATGTTCACCAATGCAAAGTCTTCTATGGCAATGGCAACTAATCCCAAAATGCAATACTATAGCATGCAAAATAAGGAAAAACATAGTAGCAAAAGTCAGTAATACATTTCAAATGAATTGAAAGGAAATACCCTATTAAAGCAATGGTATGACAAAGATGGTGAGCCAAAATTGACAAAACCATTTATTAATGATGTGTTAAGCTTGTAGTAGGAGATCAAAATTACAATAGAGAATGAGAGCTTCAAACATCATTAACGGTAGAAATTCCAAAAACTTCAGTAAAGAGTAAAATGATGAAGGAGGAGAGAATATATACCGTGGGAAATGATATGGGACGTTAGGTATGCAACATATATGTAACACCCCTAATTTTTGTTTAACATTATTTAGGGAATATATTTAAATAAATAAAATAAAACAATGTGAGGTGATAAGGAGAATGAGATTTGTTAACTAATTTGGGTCAGGCTTTAATTAATCAATTAATAAGATTGTTTTAAAACATAAAATAGAAAGGGATTAATGAGAGAGGCTGTGACGAACTGGATTTTTCATGTTCAAAAATCGACATCCATACTTTACTTCGTACTTGAATGTCGCAGATTCGACCGTTCAAATCCGAGTCGTCGGAGCTTATAACATAATTAGGTAAACAACACAGCGGAAGAAAAAGAATAATACATTGATATACAACATTGATACAATATCTGGTACAACAGATGATACAATGATATCAATATACATCAAAGATGTGATATAATAAAAATAGCAGCGGAAAAGAAAAATAGGTAACACCAGCAGCGGAACAATATCCAAAATAGTCTTCAAGGAAGAACTCCAAAAGCAGCAACTCGAACCAATATCACGATTCACTAAGACTAGCAAGTCTCGTCCACATCCAAAGATTGAACTAGCTCCAGATAATCTACTAAACCTAGCTATCTGAAAAACCCAACTCTAGACTGCCCGTGTCGAAATATTTTGAGCACCCAGAGTTTAGGAAAGAAACAGTAAACTCCAGGTCAGTCATGGGACTGGTATGCGTAACAAAAACAATTTATCTTAAAAAACAAACAAAGAAATATTTTAAATTAGATTCGCTATGCTTTTAGAAAATGGAACTACCATAAGGCCTCCCGCACACAAACACAATGCAAACGTAGAACCGGAGGAGATTTCTCCTTATGATAGTCAAAGATGCTTGATACACAAATTTTCTTTGATATTATTACTATAAGTGCAAAGTGCAGAAAACATTTCGAAAGTGTAATATAAATCTTAGCCAACATACGACCATTATCGTATGCCTACTATAGCTACCATATTCAATCGCAGGTTACCGCCACATTCCATGGCAGGTTATACAACTAAAACCGTACAGGGTCTCGTATTGTTTCTTTGGATTTCCAACAAATGGTCAGGCCAAGGAACTTCCCATTGCCACATGGAAACACCTTTGGAAGGATGCCCCGAGAACCTAATCGGATCTCTGTCAACACAAGGCCGGGTTACCCCTAACTGGGTAACTACTGACACGAGTATGCCATCCCTCGGTCGCAACCGACCTTTCCCAGGATTCCGATAACGAACAACCACAAAGTAATAAATTCGCAGTAACCACATAAGTTAAATATCTGGGCTCCATACCATGATACCACCTCTAGCCAGAAGGATATGCACATACCCTAAAGGGTGCTACCCGCAATAACCTTGCCGCGTCTTTCCTGTTTTGACCATTTCGGGGTGTGAGGTTCGATGAAGTCTCGTCCACAAAGCTACGCTTTTTCACAAAAGCCACGCTTTGATCAACAAATGATCAGCAGCACTCAGCATGCCACATTACCAAATTGGGAATATATCACTGATAACCTTCAACTACATAACCTCTGAGCTCGTACATCTCAGAGAAGGGTGTTAAGCTAAGAGAATAAATTCTCCGCCACCAACAGAAATGTATTTGAAAGAAATCTGCTTTATATCTCAAATTGTAATGTCAGACATACAATCCATACAAGTCTGTTCTGGGTTCGAACAGAACCGAAGGCACTTCCAAAGAAGCCCTTGCAATCCGGGTATTCACAATCCCGATCGGACTCCCCATCACATATGGAGATCTCTATATCGTAGCTACTCGGTGCAGAGACAATCGATAGGTCATCCTATCATTCTCGCAAATACCCGGTCTTCACCACCGGTCTTCAAATGCTATTCATATACGTCGAATCACATATTCGGAATGAGTTATACGACACAAAGGTCCTTTCCCGGCTAACCCGAATAGTGAGCGCAACATTTAAAACATATGGATATCGGATTTCAATTAAGTAACAACGTAATAATTCAAAACTTTCTTTCAAATGGTTTAAACCAATTACCATTTCAAATCCTTTAAACAAAAAGATTTATTTTACAAGTTCACCCAGTTTCACAAAGATTCATTTACAGATTTCAAAACAATTTCCATTTCAATTGGATTTACTCGTTTAAAATCTTTAAATTAAAGATTTAACTAATAGTTTTCAAATCTTTTCCATAACTTGGAAAATCATTTTTTTTCATTTTTAACTTGAAATCCCTTTTAACAAATTTTGGAAGTTTACTTCTTATATGAAAGCTTTTATTATTTGAAAACGAATAGTTTCATTTCAGAAAGATCCAATTTTATTTACACGAGTCAAAACCTTTCCAAAACTCAAACAAGTTATTCAAAATAAATTTCATCCTTGAAACTCTATTTCAAAAGCTTTTCACTTTTAAACCCAATCCATTTCCAAAAAATTTGAATTCAATTTGTCTATTTAAAAATCACTTCAAAAATCCGTGACTTAATCGATTTCCTCGTGAAATCCATATTGGTGTATGTATAAGTGTGGTCCAGGGGTTTTAACACAATAGTGCAACATCATTCAATCATCACAGATTAAAACACAGAAATATAGTTGATAAGCGATATAAACTATAATGCTTATCGTCCATTCACAGATTCACAGATAATATACAAATGTAAATAAATGAACAAATTATACACAGCTCAATCCACAGAACAAAATATCATAGATCAGATAGGACACTCGATTCTAGGCAACTCTTATCACATGATCATTCATAAGTAAGGTCAAGTATTCAATAGTCATTTATAAGTAGGATTAATTAATTATTAAATCCTAATTGATTCAATTTATTTCCAATTAAATTGATTACTTATGAATTATTTATCCAATCCTGATTTATCAATTACAAATCATTTGATATAAATTAATAAATCAATCATCTTAATTAATTAAATTGTTCTTAATTAATTATACTAATCTAACCTCTAAACCAATTTTATGATAAATTAAACCCTTAATTAAATCATTTTAAGAAATTAAAATTTTAATTTCTTACCATTAAGCAATCATCTCATACAAATAAATCATTAATTACCAATTAATCTTTATCAATAAATAAATCAAAATATCCAATTTTAAATTACAATTTGAAATTAACCCCTTAATTACTTTTATTAAGTAATTAACAATTTACAATTGATTATCTTAGTTAATAAATCCAATTAATTATAAAAAATTAATCACATTAATTTAATTACTTAATAATCTCTAGTTAATTACCTTCATTAACTAATAACATTTCCTTAATTACTTTCTTAAGAAATTATCTTAATTAATCATTATTAATCATCTTTAATTATAAATTAATCTAAATCGTTAATTTAAAATCAAATAAATAAGTCATTCCTTAATTCTCTTATAAATTAAATTCTTTTATTATCTCAATTATTTCTAAGATAATTCATTTACTTTATTAATGGCTTCATTAACATTCGAGTGTATTTAAAACATTACACTTCCAATTTTAAATTCAAATTTCATTTCTGAATTTAAGATTCCAAATGCTTATATATTTAAATATTAACCAATTTAAATATCAACTTATAAACCTATATAAGAAAAGTTCTAACTAATTTACTTAAATTCTTATTTAAAATTTAAGCTTTCAAATTACATTACATTTTAACCTACAAATTTAAGTTAAAATAAATTATTTAACTTTCATTTAAAAAAAAGCTTTTATAAAGGAAGTTTATCAAAAGTCAAGTTTAAGCATTTGTTTGAAAACAAATTTACTTTTACTTAAAAAAAAAGCTATTTTAATTTAAACTTGTTTTTAAAACAAGCCAGGTTTTAAAACTGATTTTAATTTCTAGATTTGGACTCAAAGAAAAACTTGAATCCATTAACTTAAACATTTGACTTACAACTTTTTTTAAAGCCTTGATTTTAAATCTTGATTTAAAAATCCAAATTTCATTTTAAAACTTTAAGATTCAAAAGTTTAGTTGCATCTAAACATTAACTTTGAATTTAAACCACTGTTTAAATTCTGGTTTCAAAATTTTAAATTAAATTGAAAAATCTGAAACTGTCAGGTATTTAAAACCTGAAAACTATTTCTAATTTTTTTTTTGAACTTTTATTTCATTTTAGATTTGAATTTAAAGATTTAAATTTGAATTCATACTTCAATTGGATTTAAACTTTGTTTAAATCTGGTATACAAATTTAAATTGCATTTAAATTTGTTTAAAAATCAAACACTGCCAGGTTTTTACAAAAACCCTGAAACAAGCAAGTGACTCGAGTCGAACCAAAATTGCTTCGAGTCATTTCTCTTCTGCTTCGAGTTAGGCACTTGAATGACTCGAGTCTTTCCCGAGTTAAATACCTCTGCACACAAATAAGTTCATCAGAACTTCAACTGCACGGTGCACGTGCACATCGCCAGCGACCAACTCCAGTCGCCACCCCTTCATCGAGCACAACGACAATCACCTAAAACCCAACCTCCAATCATCAGAACGCCATCGTCCTCGCGAATTCGTGTTTGAATATAAAACGCGAAACCTGGAACAAGAATATCCACCTCCTCCAAACCTGTCAATGCGCCGTACGTCAAATTTCGACCACCGGAGTACCACCACCTCCGACTACCTCTCCTCTACCTTCCCCTTGAACCACGATGAACTCGATCAACTATAGGGGCCGTGCGAATCAAATTTCTCAGGCTTAGTGAAACTAGGTTTAGGAACATCCAACGTTCGCCGCCGCCACCTCGACCATTTGCACCCCCATCCACCATTTTTCCTGCAACCACCGTAGACTCCTCCACCTCCACACAAAACCCCGAGCTCCACGAACTAGCCGATCGCTGGAAATTGCCCAGTCAATGAATTTCAAACAAATACGAACTGCTCTTAACTCCTAATACTAAAATTTATGATTTAAGCTTTAAAAATCATGTTTTGGTATGAGAATTCAATCCTCATATCTGAATTTGTGAATTAAGTAGTTTGAATTTTGACAAAGTTGAGGATGTGCTCAGTTCTTTTGTTTTCCAGAGACATTAACAAGTTATTTTTAACATGTATGCATTTTTAAACTGAATATATAAGGTAACAAACAACTTTTGTTTCAATCCCAAATTCAAAAAGTTAATAGATCAAGAGGGGTTGATTTTTTTTTTCTTTGAAGCAAACTTGGGTCCAGAGTTTTAAAACACAGAACATACATATGAATAAAAGCATGTACACAATCCATCTACCATTCACTTGTACACAGAGAGTTTAAATATATATGTATATAAACATACTTATCTAAACTTTAACTTGCAATGAATCCATTTTAAAAAGAAGTTACTCACATTAGTTTGAAGAACAGAGAACACTATTGATTGGAAACTGCAGATTTGATTTTCTTTAAAACCGGTTTTGTTTTCTTGAACTTGAATGATATTTTGAGTTTTCAATATAATGTTTGCTTTGGTTTGAGGAACGAACTAAAATGAGGTTGATATATAGAAGATGTGTACTATACAGGGTATTATAATGTTGTGTACAGGGTGACATTACTTTCTTGTGTACAAAAGATATGGCATTCATTTATTGCTAGAGGTGTAAACATGTAATGCATTAATTGCTTTGCTGATTTGATGCTAAAGATGTGGCATTAATTGCCTTAGTACTTTAGCCATGTCTTAATTTTTTAACTTTGTTCTTGCCTACTAAACTTTACAGGCTGTATACCTATCTTTTTATATTTGTTTTATGCTTTGTATTCTATTTTTTTCTTAACATGTTCTTAATTTGTTGACTATGCAGTTTTGTTTGGTGATATTTTTAGTTTTCTTGCATGTTGATGATAATAGCTTTTGCTGTTGTGTTATTTCCAGGTTGAAGCTTCTTCTTCTTTTATACTTTTTTTTATAATATAAATGAAATCCTACAGTTGTTATGTTGTTAGAATTTGCTAATGTGTTTATTTTATATTTTACATACATGTTTGAGTTGAGTATTTTATTTTACTTTACAATATCTATTTTTATAGTTTATATAATTCTAGAATTATTTACTATGTTCATTTCATATTTTTTTAATATGTTGTTTGAATTTTAACAATTTTTTTTAATGTTTATATTAAATGTTTTATAGTTTACAAAACCAAAATCTTAAGATATTTATTTTGGGTAAGTATATTGTGTTTGTATTCACACATATTACATGAATTACATAGATATATTTTATAAATTCTATCAATTTACTACTTATTACACAATAATTTATTCAAAATTTAAATTAATTATCAATTTAAAATTAATTAAAATTTGGGATCGTTACAGGGGCATTACAGGAATACTTCCTTATTCCGTTCCCTAAACCCTTCCCCTCTCATTCATTCTCATTTTCATTTTCTAAATCAAAACAAAACATAAGAAGGAGCTGGCATTACTTAAGAGAAAAGGAAAAAGAAAGCTAAGGAATCCAAAAGGGAAAGTTTAGGGAATCTCAATCTCTCTTACCTAATCTAAGGTAAATAATAGTAACCACCTCATTTTTTTATGCTTTGATTTGGATTCATGATTGATTTTCAAATTATTTATGATAATATGTCATACTTTGATGGATTATATGATTGCTCGAGTGAATAATGGTTTGTTGGAACTTTTATGGAATTGTTTTATGGGTTTTGAAAAGAAAAACCTAACATCTTGATCTCCTATTAACTTGAAATTTTGGTATGTTGTAGAAAACACTACTTTGGAGATGAATTTCCAATTTCATAATTTTCGAAGTTCATATAAATATTTTATGAATTTTCTAAAGGAAAAAAGTGTACATTTTGGGTTTGTAATTACTAAAAATAATTAAGTTAGTACTTTGGTCTCGAAATTTTTGTATATGGAAGAAAAAGTAAATTTAGATTTCTGGTAATTTTTGGGGATTTTTTCCTATTTGTTGTGATTTGCTATGAATTTATTATTCTAGAAATGTTTATAATTAATATATGTTGAAGATATTAATTATCTTGTTTTTGTAAAGTTAATTTGGAAGGTAGAATGCGATCTACCAGAAATTATGAAAATAAAATGAAAAGTTTTGTTGTTGTCCAACAATAATTTGACATGAGGCATGAGTTAGTAGAAAGCTTTAGTTTAAAAGGAAATAAGTCAGTTTCTAACTTAATTATAGAAATTCCACTATCACAATAGCTTAGAGGCTCGATACCCCTATTTCGATAATTATATGGTTCGATACATGTGATAGCTACTCGATAGCTATAGGCTGTATCTGCATTCTTAAGAGTATGATACCTTGTATTTTTGAGGTTCGAATTCTTTTGTTTTTGTTGAGGCTCAACAACCCATGTTTTAGAGACTCGGCAACTACTACTTGTTAAAACCTGACATTCTTATAGTTTTATGCTTCATGAGAAAATGGATGTTTATGTTTGTTTGTATTTTGAATTTGATAGCCTACTTTGTTCATAACAAATAGACTATGCTTATCTCGTTGATCACAAATTGCCTCTTCATCTAAATATGACCATGGCAATGAAGTGAAGTTTTAATCAAAATTTGATGATCTGTGTTACTAATTAATAGTAAATAGATCATGCTTAAACTAGATTTTGGTTTCATTTTCTACGCCATGATTCATGAGATTTAAAAAAGTAGGACTAGATTTGTATTATAGTTTGATGGTTTGATTTGTGTTAATTAATAACTCAAATAGGCCATGCTTATGATAAATACATCACTAATCCTACTTTGATTGAAAAGAGATTATCATTTGATTTTATGTTGATTTATGTGAAAAATATAGGAAAGTGGATTTGCCTCTAAATTGAATTTTAATCACATAGCTTTTAATCTCAACATTTGCTTAGTTTTCTAATTTTCAAAACAATCTCCACTTTTAGTTTAATTTGATTGATTAGAAAATTTTAAAAACTCCCTACGAATCGACCCGTATTCGCCACGTAGTAAAATTGTACGTCGTGCTTTTGCGGTAATTTTAATTCAAAATTTATCAGCCATTTTCTAAACCGATAGAAAATTCGTCGTTAAACAAGTTTTTGGCGTTTTTGTCGGAGAACTGCTTTGATTTTGATTTTCGATTGTCGGATTAGTTTTGCTTAATTTTATTGTGTGTTTATTTGCATTAAAAAAAAATTGTGTTGTGTTTTCTTTCGTTTGATTTTTATTTGCATTTTGTTTGTGTGACTGTTGTTGTTTTAATTTTCTTGTGCATTTGCTTTGCATATTTTACTTTTTCTCTAAAAAAAAGCTATCATTCGAAAAAGTCTGTGCATTGCATTTTATTTGATTATTTGCATGCATTTTCTTTCCACTCTTGCATTTTCATTTCTTTTAAAAAAAGGAACAACACACAATTTCCCAAAAAAAAAAACAAAACAAAACAAAAACAAAAAACAAAAGTACTTTTATTCTCTGCATTTGCTTTTACATCATTTTTTTACATCTGCATTTCAAATTGCCTTTACATGCCACTGTGCACGTTACTGTGAATACACATTCAACGTTCATTATCACAATTTTCATATTTCACTGTGTGCACTTCAATTTTTACATCTCTGCTGAGCACTTACAACTGTTACTGCCACCACTTTTTTTCTTCCAACCATACTTCATCGACAGCCTCTTCATACCCACACCACTCCTTTTCTATAAATAAACTGCACCAACTACCTCACCACAATCCACAACTTCATCAAATACAACATCACCCCACTGTCTTGCCGTAAACTGCAGCAGCAACTCCACTTTCACCCATTGACTCTCTTCTTTCAGTTCACATTCCCCCCACCCCTCTGTCAACATACAACCACAAACCACTACCTGCCAAATTTCCATCATCACCAGTGCACACTTCTACACCCCAACCTACCACTCTCCGTCCACAACTGTCGCCTGAATCCTCTGTTACATTTCGACCATCTATCTTCTACCAAATTTACACTTGAATAACCACTGACCTGGAACACACAAGTGCGTACAAGCAACTATCCATACCTATCACACTACGTCAACCATCTTCTATCATCTCCACATCCACAAACAAATATTCACAGATCAACCACCATGGAACATCCATCATCCAAGCTTCAACTGCCTACTGCCATACAAAAGCACTTTACAAACTGTTGCCACCTCCCCATACAACCACCCTCTGCCATTACATCAAACCTCCCACAAAAATGCCAAAAAAAAACATTTATAGACCAATCACATTCCTCCCCCTTCATCAACCATCACTGAACTTACATCATACATCTCCAACCACAGTCATCTGCTTCATATCACTGCTGCAGTTACCAAAACATTCAAAACTTGTTCAACTGCCTGCTAATTCAACACCTTGTACAAAATCACCAACTCTTCATCAAACACCTTGCAAACTTCGCCACTAGCGACTTCAACGCAGTTGAACAACCTACCTTTCAATCCCCTGCGACCTTAACCACACAGAACCGTCCCATCCACTTCTGCAGCAAACTCCGGCACAACAACTCACCATAAGTCTCTGACCATACATTCCAGCAACTGCAAATCCATCACGTTACCACTGTCCATCTACAGCAAACTACCACCCCTGCAAATCACCCACACGACTTGCCTCTGCCAAAATCTGCTTCTGCTACTCACGCAACCCACATCACATCACCTTTCGCTCCTCTGTCTCACCACGATTTCGATCACCGAACCACAAAGTTCCAAGCTTCATAAGCCCAATCGAACATCGGAAATCATCGTACTAGCCACCCATCGCCTGAATTACCGAACATCACTACACCCAGTCCGCATCTCCACTGCTTGCTCCTCACCGATCCAACCATCGCGACCTCTTCTCACGAGACCCTCTAAATTGAATATCCAAACCCAATTGCCAACAATCGAACCAATCGCGACTAACCCAAATCTTTGCAACAGTCGGACCAAACAAGAGCGAGTTTCAAATCGACCCAAGCGGTTGAGAATTTACAAAGTGCTTTGCGAAATTTAAGATTGATTTTTGAAAATTGACTGAATTTGGGTTGCGATTTTTAATTGTGAACGATTCGTGAATTTTGAGAACGAGATGGAGTTACCATTTGTTTAGTTGGGCCGGGTTGTTGATAAATTTTATCATTGGGCCGTGACTCGTTTTTAGAAAAAAAAATAGTTTTTCCTTTTTTGTTTTGCTTTGTTTTCGTTTATTAAAAAAATTATTTTCCTTTTTGTAAAAATTCTCTTTCCTTTTCTCTTTAAAAAAAATTTCATTTTCCTTTTCTATAAACTTTTACTCTTTTTTTTTTTCTTACAAAAAAACAAAATCAAAAGAGTTGTTTTTAATTGCTTTAGTTAATTTGTTTTGTTTTTCATTTATTTTTAGTTTCTTCTTTGATAGTTAAAAAAGCAAACTTGTATATATATCGTTTTTGGTTTCAGGTCGCCAAAGCAGAAAATAAAAAAGAATTGCTTTGCTTGCTAAAAAAAATCATCGCTAAAAAAAAATTTGCTAATAATCTGCACGCTCTGGTATCGTGCCCTCATCCGTTGTTTGAATTGCCTTGTTTGTTGCTTGCATTTGCATATAAAAAAAATTCAAAATCCAAAAACAAACTTCATTTTAGTTGCATTGTAAATTCATGTTTAATTTTTGTCTTGCATTCATCTCATCTTTTTTTATTTTCTAAGGGCAACAACGCAATTCACATAAGGTGGGGATTACATCAGCCTTTCCTTTGCCCTTAAATAGCATTTCATCGTAGAATTTGACTAATAATAAAGGTTAGACATTCGACTTAAGCGTGTCGCAAGCTCACCTAGAGCTTAATTGTATCTTCACATTTGTTTTCTTTGAATAATTTTATTTCTTGGTGTCTAGGCTACAACAGAGTAATAACCATTTATAAATATTATGGTGATTCGTAAATATTATAGTGGTTGTTCCTCTGAAGGTACTTAAACGTTCAGCTGCATTGCTATGGTGATTCGTGGTGCACAGATAACCCTTGCCCGTTATCTGGCTGAGAAATATTTTTGTTGATTTAAGACAAAGTGTGATTATGCAATTTTAGGTTAGGAGCTACTAAGGACAGAAAATTGTAATTAAATCATTTGCGTTCATTTAGTTGCATTAGTTCATGCATATTAAAAAAAAAAATCAAAAAAAAAAAAAAATCAAAAATCAATTATCTAAAAAAATTGTAAAATTTACTTAACTTAGTTTTTAATCCCAAAAAAAAAAAAAAAATCTTTTTTCCTTTCCTTTGAAAATTTTCAATCAAAAAAATAATCAAATCTCCCATTTTCTTAAATAAACA
Source organism: Allium cepa (assembly GCA_030765085.1). Classification (NCBI taxonomy): domain Eukaryota; kingdom Viridiplantae; phylum Streptophyta; class Magnoliopsida; order Asparagales; family Amaryllidaceae; genus Allium; species Allium cepa. The sequence goes on from CM060941.1 coordinate 838,185,914, forward strand.
AAAAAATCCTTTTGGTAAATACTTGAAAATTCAAAAAAAAAAACACAAAAACAAAAGAAAATATAAAAAACTTTTGAAAAGCCAAAAAAAATTCAAACTTCTCTTTTGAAAATAAATTTCACTTGGTAAATATTTTTCTTCCTTAAAAACAACAATTTTTCACTTCATTTTCCAAATCATTTTTCATTCTCTAAACTCGTTTCTAGCTTCTTTCTCTTCTCGACTTTCACTTGTGCATGAGTACTTGGACTCGTGACACAACAACAAATCGTTAGACTCACAACTCAACAACTAACCGTTTAACTCGAACAAACGATCCTCCTGAAATGGCGAACGAGAATGCTCCTCGAGCTCTTATGGATAGAATCTTTCTTGATAGAGTTTCTATTCCGTCTTGCATCACATTACCAACCCCCATGGGTAACCATTTCGAAATTCATTCGAACCACATTGTCACGCTTTCGAAATTTGGCAATTTTGAACACGATGACCCATGCATTTTCTTGACTAAATTCGAACTAGTTTTTGCAACCATTAAACTCAAACAACATTCCGATGGAAGAATCAAATTTCAATTAATCCCATTTGCTCTTACAGATAATGCTGAAAAATGATTGTTCAGCTTACCATCGAACTCGATTAAAACTTAGTAAGAATTCATAAAAGCTTTCTTAATAAAATTCTACCCCTTGGGAGTAAAATCCGAAACAAAATTGTAAATTTTGATCAATTCAAGGGAGAACCATTCGAAAAATATTTTGAAAGATTCAAAGAGCTTTTGATAAAATGTCCACACCATAACTTCGAAAATTTGACGATTTGCCAAATCTTATACCATGGACTCAAAAACAGCTCACGAACCATGCTCGAATCAATGTGCTAAGGCAACTTTCTTGCCCAACATCACGACGATGCTTGGCAATATTTTGAAAACCTCGCTGAAAAATCATCTCAGTGGGAACGCTCGAACGAAAAATCAATTTACTCACGATCGAGTGCACACTCAATAGGATATTCTTTTGCTTTGGAAGCTAAGATCGACGTAATGATTGAAAAATTCGATAACGTTTTCTCATCGATGAACCAAGCTTCTCAACTGATGTGTTATAAATGCAACGATCCTAATCATATAATCGATCAGTGTCCCAATTCTATCAAACAAATCAATGCTTTCAATAAAGCCAAAAACGATCCACTTTCTCCAACGTACAATCCTGGTTGGAGAAATCATCCGAATTTTTCTTGGAACCAATACAATCCCAACACGAATACGGTTCATCCAAATTTTCAAGCATTCCTGAATAATGTTTCGAATCCTCCCTTTCAGCCCAACAATTTTCAACCACACTTTACGGGTCCATCTCATGATCAATCGCAACAATCAAATTTTCAGCCAAATTCTGCTTATCCTCCCCAAGACGATAAATGTTTAAGTTCACTTGAGAAAACTCTTGAAACGTTGGCTAATGCAACTACTCAAAGCCCCCAATCAAACAAAATTGCAAAATTTATTGACATCATATATGCAAAACACAAACCAATCGATTGCAAAACTTGAAATGCAAATGAGTCAATTAGCCACGTCTGTGAACGAGGCACATTCCCGAGCTAGCCCATTCCAAATCCCAGATATCAAAACGCAAATTCAAATCAAGCCCATATTGTTCAAGGTAGCAATGTCACCCAATTTTGAATGCTACCACAACTCTACGTTTCGGTAAACAAATTGATAATCAAGTCTTTAATCCAAACGATTTACCGAAAACCTCTCTCGACACTTCTAAAACAACAAACGAATCAGAACAGAACATGGAGCCAAACGTTGAATCAAATGCCCATCATAATTCTTCTTCTACTCGAGTAGACCTACCTACCAAGTATCGTGTTCCATTTCCACATCGTCTCCGACCCAAGAAACATTCGTACCAAATGGAAAAGTTGTTGGAAATTTTTAAATAAGTGAAAGTGAACATCCCGCTCCTTGACATTGTTCAGCAAGTTCCTACGTACGTGAAATTTCTTCAGGACTTGTGCATCCAAAAGCGACACATTCAAGTGCCCAAAAAAGTCTTCTTAGCCGCCAGTTTGAATGAAGTCTTGTCTCAATCCATGCCCGTCAAGTGCAAAGACCCTGGCTGCCCTACGATTTCGTGTACAGTTGGAGACAAGACGATTAACAAATGCTTGATAGACTTAGGCGCGAGTGTAAATTTGATTCCATACTCTGTGTACGTATAATTAGGCTTAGCTGAGCTCAAACCCACAATAGTTACGCTTCAATTCGCCGATCGTTCCATTAAGAAGCCCGTAGGAGAAATCGAGGACGTGGTTATTCGAGTAGGGCAATTCATATTCCTCGTTGATTTTATTGTTCTCGAAAACAACACGTGATAAATCCCGCGATTCAAATTCCATTTATTTTAGGACGACCATTCTTAGCCACCTTAAATGCCTTAATCAATTGTCGCAACGGTACGATGAAAATCTCTTTTAGAAACATGACTTTGGATCTCAACGTTTTCAATCTTGGAAGCCAATCAAGTAAACCTCGTGACCAAGCGTTGGAAGTTAGTGCCATTCACGAAAACTTCGAAAATGAGACACTTGACCTTAACGACGAATGCGAAGCTGAGTACGAAAAATTGTTTCATGAAATACCCAATGAGATTGAATATACTCTTCTTTTTGAATCGCTTCTAGTTGAGTCTGAATCTCAACCCAATTCTTTGATCGAGAAACCCCCAAAGTTGGACCTCAAACCACTTCCCAATCAACTTAAGTACGCATACTTAGGTGATAACGAAGCATTACCCGTCATAATTTCCGCAATTCTCTCTCGTGATCAAGAAACCTCCTTACTGTCTATTCTTTAGAAAAATAGAGAAGCAATTGGGTGGTCCATTACCGATATTAAAGGAATTAGCCCTACTATTGTCCAACATTGCATTCACTTAATTAACGAACCCAAACCCACTCGTGATGCACAACAGAGGCTTAATCCAAAAATGAAAGATACGGTACATGATGAAACTCTTAAGCTCCTCGATAATGGTATCATGTACCCCATCTTCGATAGCCCGTGGGTTAGCCCAATTCATGTCGTACCTAAAAAGTCCAGACTTACCGTTATAACAAACGACGCTAACGAACTCATTCATACTCGGACTCAAAGTAGTTGGTGTGTTTGCATTGACTATCAAAAAATAAATGTCGCAACATGTAAAGATCACTTCTCTCTTTCTTTCATTGATCAAATGCTCGAACGTTTAGCCGACCATGAATTCTACTGCTTCATTGATGGTTATTCTAGCAATAACCAAATTCCAATCGCTCTTGAAGATCAAGAGAAAACAACTTTCACATGTCCATTTGGTATCTTTGCTTATCGACGTATGCCATTCGGACTTTGTAATGCTCCTGCTACTTTCCAACGATGCATGGTTGGCATCTTTTTCCACATGATTGAATGCTTTCTAGAAGTTTTTATAGACGATTTCTCTATCTTTGGCGATTCTTTTTTCGAATGTTTGCATCATCTCGAGTTGGTTTTAAATCGATGTAAAGAGACCTTGAATTGGGAAAATGCCACTTTATGGTCAAACAAGGTATAGTCCTTAGACATATCATCTCAAATAAAGGCATTGAGGTAGATAAAGCGAAAGTTGATGTAATGGCAAACCAACCCGTTCCCAAATCTGTTAAGGACATTCGGTCATTCCTAGGACACGCTGGCTTTTACCGACACTTTGTTAAAGACTTTTGCATAATCGCTCGTCCTTTGACTACTCTTCTAGGAAAAGACATTCCATTCGATTTCAACTCTAAGTGTATCTCTTCTTTTGAATGTCTTAAAAAATAACTTATTCTACTCCAATCATTTGCGCACCCAATTGGGATCTCCCATTTGAAATAATGTGTGATGCTTTGAACTTTGCAGTTGGTGCTATCTTAGGACAATGCACCACGTTATCCACTACGCTAGCATGACTCTGAACAATGCTCAACTTAACTACACAACCACCGAAAAAGAGCTTCTAGCGGTAGTTTTTGCTCTCGAAAAATTCCGACAATATTTAATCGTGTCACACATTACTGCATACACGGACCATTCTGCGCTTCGATATCTCTTTGCTAAAAAGGACGCTAAATCTCATTTAATTCGTTGGATCCTTTTATTATAAGAGTTTGATCTAACAATCAAGGACAAAAAAGGATCCGATAATATCATAGACGATCACTTATTTGTCTTCCCAACGCTCCATCTTCTTGCCAATCAATGAAATTTTTTCCGATGAACGACTTCTTTCAATTTCGATCGATCCGTGGTACGCTGATATAGTGAACTACTTAGTCACTAAAGAGACTCTCTCATCTTGGTCCAAAGAGGACGAAAATAAATTCATGTCCTAAGTGAAATATTTCCATTGGGACGATCCATACTTGTTCAAATATTGCCCCGACCAAATCATCCGACGTTGCATTCCGGGTAATGAGATCAGGAGTGTTCTTTCATTTTGCCATGATCAAGCGTACGGTGGAAATTTCGGTCCTTGGAAAACTGCGGAAAAAGTGCTTCAATGTGGTTTCTACCGGACTTCCCTTTTCAAGACTCATTTGAATTTTGTAAAACTTCTGATTGATGTCAAATTCTTGGACGAATTTCTCGACGAGATATGATGCCTCTTAACCCCATTCTTACGATTGAAATCTTTGATGTTTGGGGTATCGACTTTATGGAACCTTTATCCAATTCTTTTGAAAACTTGTATATCCTTCTCGGTGTCGATTATGTCTCAAAAATGGGTCGAAGCCATTCCTTGCAAAACCAACGACCATAGAATTGTTGTGAAATTTCTCAAAGAAAACATCTTTTCGAGGTTCGGCACACCTCGCACAATAATCAGTGATAGCAAAACCCATTTTTTCAACCTTTCTTTTGAAACTTTAATGGAGAAATACTCAATAACCCACTAGTTATCCACTCCTTATCATCCTCATACTTGTGGGCAAGTTGAAGTTTCAAATCGATAAATAAAACAGTTCTTGGAGAAAACTATTAACAAAAATCGAAAAGATTGGTCTTAGAAATTGACCAACGCGCTTTGGGCTTACCGTATTGCTTTAAAACTAACCCTGGAATGTCCCCATTTCGTTTAGTTTACGGAAAAGTTTCACATTTTCCCGTTGAAATCGAACACAAAGTGTTGTAAGCAATAAAGAACATAAACTTTAATCTTGAGAAAGCTGGCAAAAACTGAAAACTACAACTCAATGAACTAGAAGAACTTAGGAACAACGCGTATGAAAACGAGAAAATTTACAAAGAAAGAACAAAAGTTTTTCATGACAAGTCAATCCTAAGGAAAACGTTTTCGCTAATCAGAAAGTTCTTTTATATGACTCAAGACTTCATTTATTCCCTGGGAAACTTAAATCGAGATGGACTGGACTATTTGTGGTCCAAACTGCTTTTCTACATGGTGCCTTAGAAATAGGAAACCCCAGGGATGGATCAATTTTCAAAGTCAATGGTTATCGTTTGAAACCTTTCTTGGGATTGCCAAGTAACCAAGAGGAGGAGCTCATGATCCTTCATGAGCCAAGCTATGTCTAATAAAAATGATAACCCTCTTTCATAAATATGTACATATTTTTCTTCGTTACACTCATTATATCGTGCATTGACTGTGGGGACACAGTCAAAATAAGCGTGGGGGAGTCTCATTTTCATTTTATTTAATTTTCATGGCATTTTTGAATTTTCATTTTCTTTAAACCTAAAATTTTCAAAAAAAAATCCCCAAAACATTTTCTTTTTAGCATTTCGATTTATTTTTGAAGAAACACTAAAAGATGAATATAAGTTCTGGATATTAAATTGAAATTTTTGAAAATTAATTTGTCTTATCAAAAATAAAAATGAAGTTTGATTACAAATAACAATGGTTTAACTAGTATATAGGAAGGTTTTTATGTCTTGATTATGAAGTATATTCTAGTTGAAAATCTTTGTTTAAAAAGTGGTAAATTTAATGTAAAGGACATAACATTTTTATCGTTTAAGTTAAATGGTGCTAAGATGATTTTGCAAATCTCTCTCTTCTTAAAAAATGCATACAAGAAAAAAAAACATTTGTATATATGTATATATTTTTTAACACCTAGAGTCATGTGTTCACATTTATGTGTTCACTCGTCATGCTCTGTACACTTCTCACATAAGCCCGAAAGGCAGTGCACGATCGGTATATCTAGCCTCAGTTTATCCGAGTTAGGTGTAAGTATATAAAAATTCTTTTGCTAATAACGCCTACAGTCAATAAGTGTTCACACTTATGTGTTCACTCGCCACGCTCTGTGCTTCCCTCATGTAAGTCCGAAAGACAGTGCATGAGTGATATATCTGGCCTCAGTTTATTCGAGTTAGGCATATATAAATACTGTTAATATCATTAAAAAAATTAAATAAGAGAGAGTAAGCAATTGAAATCCAAACACTATTTTGACTTATTTGATTTAACTTGTTATTGAAAAGAAATAAAAATACCACTTAAACTAGACTTTTTGTCTGATCCGAAGTTTATGTTTTTCCACCTAAACTCTTGGGGTACTCAATTGAGTAAATCGGGAGTAGAGTTTTTAGCTAAGACGAATAAGCTTTCTGAGACATATAGAAGGCAAGCTAATATTAGGAGTTATTTCCACTATGATTGGTTGAATTTTTTATTGTTTGAATGGATGTAACGACATAATTTATAACTATCAAGTAGTTAGACTTTGATCAACCAAAAGGTTATCTTCATATGTTGCTCTTTGTAATTTAATTGTAAATATTATATTTTATCTGAACATGGAATCAATGAGATTATTTAATGAATGTGAAAGTTATTAATGAAATGTGTTTTGAAAATTTTCATATTCATGTGCTCCTTATGCATGCAATTAACTGGTCCCATTTTGTCATCGAGAAATAATACTATGGACTGTAGCATCCATAGTGCTTAGTTTTGGGCCTTAAAAATAGGGGATGTTATAGCATATGATCATTTGAGCCATTTAAGTATCATCAATGCATCAGTCAGATCACCACATCGAAAAGCATTTTATCTCTGTAAAGCCTGGGAAAACGACCATTTTCACTAATGGTTTAACGACATGCGTTACAACACCTAATGTTGCATTAAATGCATGAACGACAACCATACACAGGCACGGTCTTAAAAGAAAAATGTTGCTCGAATTTCTCATAAGAGTGAATTAGACCAACCTGAATGGACAACCGCACTCGTCTTAGCCCATGCACTTACACGATCTAGTATTTTGATCGACCTTAGTTCAGATGGTAGTAGCTTGCCCATGCACTACACTCACCTGGTATGTAGCTTGCCCGCCTGGTGTAGCCCTCCAGCCATCCCATGCTAGCAAGGTTCTCTTAAAGAACACTTGCTTGCACCAATATAGGCACATGGACCTCCTCCCTCAACAAGCACCAGGCGACGAGGCCGGACTATGTTGTCCTTCAAAGGGCTTCTCTACCATCAATTAGTCCATTCACTCAGCCACCCACTAGATAGCTCCCTCCCCCATCCCTAACCTCCTCTACCCATGTGCACTGATTCCTTTGGCAACATGCAGCCGTAGCTTTAAGCATCGGTCCGCTATTTGTTTAGTGAAGCTTCACCTACATAATTCTCTTAAAGAGATTGACATAACCAAGTACTATTTATCTAATAAAAGTACTAATATGCAGCCATTATGTTTTTTTACCGCTACCATATCACCTCTGCTACAGCCATTCCCTAATCCCACATTGCATGCCATACTTCAAGCATGCCTCTGTACGGCCACAACTATCATCGTCCATGCAATACAGGCCATTTGGCATCCTAGCTAGCATGCACGTCAACCATGTATAGATATTGACGGCCTAGAGCAATTTTTGAGTTTAATCATAACAACCTCAGCTGTTTTAGCATAAGCTCCAATAATTGAATAGACCAAGGCATGCATTCTTATAGGGGTTGAAAAACATTAGTTTCACGTATTTACATTCCAATTAGCACCTCTTATAATCAAAGCTATTGTAATAGAAGTAAAGCAATAAGAAATTTCTGATAGTGGACGTAGATCATTTATGATTGAACCACCCTAATTGTCGTTTTTTACTTTGTGCATTATTGTGTTTTCATTTTACATTATTAACAAAGGTATTATTAACCAAAATTTATCCAACATTACCCCTTGATCATATCTTCGAGGTTGGCAAAAATTTTAGACAACAATAACATCCTTTTCTCTCGCAACTACAATCAGTGCTAAACATTGGTAAATGGCGCTTGCATGTTGATGTCAAGCATAAAATATGGTGATGTGTTAGGTGATATCTAGAAACAACTATATGTGTAAGAGTAAACTTGTTGAATAATAAAATGATGCATGCAAAGGATAGTATAACATAGTTAATCCAACTAAAATGCAAACCAAATGGCCTCAACTGTAGCACACATGAAGCAATGTGCTTTGGATGATTGACGATGATGGTTGGTAGGTCATGACGGCGACGATGATGGTGAATAGGTCTTGGAAGTAACGATGTCTTTGGTTGTTGCGACATAGGTCAGTTAGAGTTTTGGATTTAGAGCAGCATGGTGGTTTAGAACTTGGAGTGATCTAGTGGTGACAGTGCAAATACAATGAGGAGATCAACTGGGTTTTGAGGGTGATGTAATGATGGTGATTATGGAGGAGCGGTTTCAATTGAAAGAAAAAGAAGATAACTACACCAATGACACTATCTAGTATCATTTTATGTTTTTTTTCAAAAAATACATTAATTATGTATATTTCTTCTTATAATGCTATTTTATGTCAGCATTACATGATTATAGTACCAATTGTAGACAAAGTATGCATATTTGCAGTTATATTTCATAAAATGATACTGTACAGTAGCAATTTATGATGCCACACATATAATATTGTATTATTGTGTTTCATAAATGATACAAAATAGCTAATACTTTATTCATACTTTATTCGTAGTCATGTTTCATATAATGATACTATATAGCATCAGTTTGTATATACTGCTTTTTTTTGTAATTGATATTTGATGATCAAGATGAGATGAAAATTGAAGTTGTACTATGCTAGAGCATGTAGGTAGTGTGGTACGCGGTGAGAAGAGACATGGGTTTGTTTTCTAGGGTTAAGGTTTAAAGATATGTAATAAAGTGGTAGTTAAAGCTATAGAATGTGGCTGGTGATTGGGGTAGAGAAAAGCATGGTGATGGTGGTTGATGTGGCATTCGTAGGGTGGATCGGCTAGAGGTGGAGCTGTAGTATGTGTGGTGGTGGATGCAAGTGCCAACATATTGAGATATACGATGTGACGAGAGAGAGAGAGAGGAAAATGTATGTTCTTTATTTTGTCCTCGGGATAATTTCTGAAGGTCGTAGCCTATGAACTAAAATTTGGTAGATGTTTGTCCTTTTTAAAAAATACCACTAAATACAATATCAACAAAAAATATTTCTACCCAATACAAACCTACATAAAGCTAATCCTCTCTTTAGAAAAATAATTCCACATTTTCTTAACTAAAAAAGAAAACTATCAAACTTCCCTTCTTCTTTAGCTCTCTATTTTTGAAACATTCTCATGGCGATTAAAAGTTTCCTAGAATGATATTTATATCTATGCGACGACCTCCCTCTATCTCAGATACCCAAATACCAATAAAGTAGTAGCACTATGACGGTACCTGATCGATGGAGGGAAATAATCAAGAGTGATATGATCGATCAAATTAAATACCTTGTCACTTGTTTCACAATGTATAGACAAAATATACTATGAAATATAGATATAAAATAGATAAGATAGTAGCATAATCAAATGAACCCAAACTACACATCATTAAAATGAATCTTGATTCACAAGATTATACATCATAGATCATATATGAAGTAATACATTATAAGTACATCAAAAGAATATATAATATAAAAATGTCCCTAATATATACAATAGTGCTAATAGTTCCATAACATTGCACAATGAAAGTAGCAGTAGCTCCATTAAATGGTATATAAGAAAAGCATGAGTCGAATGCTTGTCCTCTAAATTTCCACATGCGCTATCATCATTCCTGAACCTCAGTCTACTCATTTAAGAGTACCTAAGAGTATAAGAAGCAATACAAATAACTTTGTTTTAAATAATAGTCTAGTACAAACATTTTGACCTTAAAAAATTGATATAAACCCAATATATCGTAAATAAGAGCAATATGGTATGGAAAATCATACCACACCTGCTCCTGCATCCTCAACATGTTACTATACATAAACATCATACACTAATTTACTATCATCAATATGGATATACTATTATACCTTAGTACATTTTAAGGAGTCGACGTATTAGACTCGTTAAATACCTACATCACATAGCATAGTAACCATCAAAAAATCAAGCATCTCTTATACTCATAGTGCACTTAGACATATGATGATAAAAATAACCACCATTGAAAGGTCAATGATTACTCAACATCATAACTTCATCGATGATCGAATCCTTACCAACTAAAACGATCAGCACCTAGACCCACTCAGATGATCCAGTGATATAGATCCACTTAGATGATCCTTATTTACGGTCCCCACCTACTCCTTCATGAGCATACATCAAGCCTTTGGTCATTAATGATCCCTTAAAACATGTAAAGATAATAGAACCTCCTTGTTCCAACCCACAAGTCGTCGTCATAGACTTTGCCTGCTTAGACGATCCCTAGATGCTTTAGCTAGGCATCCACCATAGCCAACATTGATCCCCTATAGTAACCATTAATCAATACCAGTCCATCATAGATCAATACCGGTCCATTCACTTTGCCAAATTTTGGCTCTTGAACCTTGTTGACTCCATTCCCTTGCCATCCAAATTGGTAATAAGCACGATCGGTACCGATCCCTAGTGGATCGGTACTGGTCCATATAATTAGCCAGATCTTTCTTTCTTCTCTTATGCCTAGATCCCTTTAGCTCTAAGTCCAAGTTCCCAAGCTATGTTCTATCGATCCATATGGTCTGGTTTCTATCCATATACTTAGGAATTTTTTCACTAAGTTTTTCAGCTTCATTCCAGTAATCGATCCATCTTTCGCCTTGCTGCTTTGATCTGCATGCATCTCCAGTTGCAACAATTATCTCCAAACTTTCAAGAGCAAATCAATCAAAGTATTCTATGATCCAAACTCTATCTCTTTGTGTTACTCATCGAAGGCTCCGTCATATATAGCATTCCCCATACAAATGAGAATTCGCTATCCATAAAATCATAATCTCATTATCCCCAAATCACTTAGAACATATATTTTCATCCATTTAAGGCTTCAAGCTTACATGCAAACATAACATATAACAAACATCATCATATCAAGCATATCAAATCATACGAGCATATCAAATCATACAAGCAATTCAACATATACTTAAACTACAAATGTAAGCTTATATCATCAAAACACATGTTTAAAACCATTTTAACCATTAAAATATCATTTGGAATTCATTTTCAAATCAGATCGGAAATCAAAACATAACTTTTAGGATGAAAATGGATTCAAAATGTTTCTAAACATATAGCACAACATACATAAGTAAGATGTTATAAACCATTCACTTTATAATGATAAAATCACGAAATCAATCCCAAATCATAGAGAACCGGAAGTAGACAGCAAAAGCGACAGATTTCCTCCCCAGAATGTTAATAACTTGATTTCTAATGACATCTCTAAGCTCCGTTGCTCCAATCTCTTGACTTATCCCAAAATAATGGGTATTTCGATTGATTTTGGTTGAAGAAATGTTAACAGAGATTTAGAATAGTTTTAGATTTGAAAATAGAATGAAATAGTGGTTATTCTAACCACTAGTTACTTCCAAATCAATAAATTAACAAAGCATGTCAAAATATGAGCTTTTGGGCCTTATTACAAAATCTGTTTACTCGGACTAAAACTTAAAATAGTCGTATCTCTCAATGGGTGGGCCAAATCACTATTATGACTACTCTATTGAATCGAGATGTACAAAATCTTTCGTTTAAAACAAGAATAAAGCCTAAATTCTACTCCTCTTTAAAGATACGGCCTTTACTGAAAGGGTTAATGGTATGCCCTTGTGGCAATTATGAAATTTGTTACATATATCTTTGTACTCAATCTTGTTCGTAGTACTAATGTTTATTTTCCTTTATATACTTTGTTATATTGCGATATAATTAATTAGTTAAGTATATAGTAAGGAATCCTTAAATTAAATATTATATTATTATAGTTGCAAATAACTGCAATTATGAGTAATTAACCACAAAATAAAATGACATATTGTTTTAAATATTTCTGGACAAGAAGTTTTGAGAAAAGGATATTGTTTCATGCATTATAGCCAGTGTGTAATGCTCTCCGAATTTGGGTAATGTATTGCTCACAGCTGTTGGAGGCACCAAAGGGTTGTGTACTTGTAGTTATTTGATAACCATGGAATGACTCATCCAAGAGTTTCATGTTGATTGATAGCAAGTAGGTCAAATAGAAAACCTCAATGTGATAATGTTACACAACTCTCTCGACTTGAGAATACTATGAAACTTCAATGTGAATATTTTATTTTGATTATAGTTAAATCATGATCTGATGATCCATCAAGCAACTAAGTTGGGTCTGAGTTGAAGCATTGAAAGTGAAGCACTATCCAATAAAGAATTTTTCTCTTTATTTTTATGAGGTTAGTATCACAGCCAACTGTAGTCAACTGAAAGTCAAATCTCTAGCTATAGTATGATTAACAATAAATATTATTATTGAACCAAGGGTTTTGTTTTTTGTCTAATAAAGTTGAATGTGGATAATATTGGAAATTTAACCACACCAATTTCCATATATCCTAAAATGATATAGTTTGATGAAGAGAATACGTATAAATATTATCATTACTAAAGGACGTGCTTAATAAAATATGAAACTAGAGTTTACCAAAAAAATATCTACAAGCAACAAATTTAGCCAAATGTCACACCACCAGCTAAGGTGACATATGAACTTTAATATTTGAATTTTTCAAAATTAATCATCGACTAAATTCACACCTCTTAGTCTAACGACCGTATTTGTGAATTTCCCGAACAAGCCGCATGATTTAACCGATTTATAGAGATTAAATTAACTAATATTTGTGAAATATTAACTATTATCAATTTATTTGATGTTTTGGGCATTGTCAGTAATTATTTGAATACACATATAGAAGTTAAAGTTTCGTGTATCGATATACAATATTAGTTACTTTTAGATAGGGTTTAAATGTGAAATAATTACTTAGAGAGATTTGGAAATTATGCACCATATAAATGGCTACATAGGTTGGTCATATAAGGGGAGAGAAATGGGTGGAGTAACTGAAAATTAAGGAGGGGTTAATTAGGGAAGTTTTAACTAAAAGAGTTGGAAATGTTCCATTCTCCCAATTAAAACAAATCTTCTGATTTGATTTTCTTCAATTGTTTTCTTTCTCCTCTTCTATTCCATCCTTGATTGCATTTTTTCCTTCCTTTTCTAAATAAAATTGACTCCAGAATAAAGGAAAACATCAAATAAAATTAATAGCTAAGTGTTTCATTTGTCTCCTGCAAAGACCGAGTGTTGATTTCAAGAATCTAAGGAGAGTTTTCCAAATTAAAGTGTCGCTATTTGGCTAAATCCACAAGGTGTGATCTAAGTTTGGTCTATTTTCTTGGATGTAATATACTTATTGCAATTTTATATGCACATATTATAGCCACACTTTAATTTAGAATTGGGATACAATTTAAACAACCTGTTAAATGTTATGATCTGCCTTAACTTGATAAATTAAAACCAAAATTTATATATGCATAAAACTATGTTTTAATATTACTTATAATATTATTCTAAACATATTATACAATTTAATGATCTAACTTTTTTTCTTAAATTTTTAATCAAACGTAAAATATAGAGTTTGCTGATATCATTTTTAATTTGATGCATGTAATTTTGGACTTATAATATTTTTGATTGTTTTTATAAAAAAATTATAATTTGGGCTGAAATTTTACTTACACACATACACACTCACTCTTACATACATACATACATACATACATACATACATACATACATACATACATACATATATATATATATTTGCAAACACATTAGAGAAGTTTACTGTAATCGGTTGTAGGTTTTGTTTCGATTGGAAACTGCTTTGGCAAAATCATTATATATGTATATATGTATATATGTATATATATATATATGTGTGTGTGTGTGTGTGTGTTTATATTTTATGTCGCTGAGGTTTGTAATTTAGAAATAATTTTATCCATAAATTTATTTTACATTGAACAATCTACAATTAAGGCAATTACACACACACATACATGTGAGATATGTATATATCTATGTATACACACACACATACACTATATACAGAGACACACACAAAGTGTATATATACATGGAAGATATAAATCAATTTACACTATATACAGAGACACACACAAAGTGTATATATACATGGAAGATATAAATCAATCCCAATTTACACATTATACATTAAACATGTTATTGTTTATTTTTTTGTCATATAAACATATTGTTATTAAATATCATTTTGTATGAAAGTTAAATGTATTATTAATTGAATGTTAACAAAAGAGGAAGGTGGAATGATTAATGATGCCACCAATATATCTTTTATTTTATATCTTTATATGCTTAAATCTAAATCTAATTTCATGTTAGTTCCCATCTTTAAACACCAAGTCATTATATTCGTCATATGTTTCACATGTACATTATACCACATGGAAATATGAATATATTTTATATATTCATACACATTCAAATGACACACTTAATTAACATAAAATTAATTAAGAATCAGACAATCTTAACAAAATATAATTTTATTAAAACAAACAGATTGGAATTGGTATTAAACTTAAGATTTCATAGGCCCAACAAGATCCAATTAGGCCTTTTTTGAAACCTACCACACCATTAGCTAAGGTGGCGTGTAAATATTAATATTTGAATTAATCAAAATAAATAACTGACTGAATTCACACCTCTTAGTCTTACAACCATATTTGTGAATTCTCTGAATAAGCCACTTAATTTAAATGATTTATATAAATTGATTAAATTAATCAATATTTGATAAATATTAACTATTATTAATTTATTTTACATTTTGGGTATTGTAACATAATTATTTGAATGTAAATATAGAAGTTAAATTTTTATGTATCGATATACGATATCAGTATACTTTAAACAGGGTTAAATATGAAATAATTACTTGGAGAGGTTTGAAAATTATGCACCATTTAAATGACAACATAGGTTGGTCATATAAGGGGAAATAAATGGTGTAAGAATTGAAAATTAAGATGGGGTCAATTAGGGAAATTTTAATTGAAAGAATTGGAAATGTTCCATTCTCCCAATTAAAACAAATCTCCGGATTTAATTTCCTTAGATTATTTCTATCTTCTCTTCTCTTCCATCCATAACTGCATTTTTTCTTTCCCTTCTAAATAAAATGAACTCCAAAAAAAAATCAAAACATCAAATTATAGTGTCGACGTATTTCATCCATCTCTTGCAAAGATTGAGCGTTGATTTGAAGAATCCAAGGAGAGATATCCAAATTATAGTGTCGCTATTTGGCCAAATCCACGAGATGTAATCTAAATTTGTTCTATTTTCTTAGATGAAATATATTTATTGCAATTTTATATGTATGTATTATAGCCACACTTTGATTTAGATATAGAACACAATTTAAAAAAACTGTCAAATGTTTAGATCCTCTTTAACTTGATAAATTAAAACTAAAATTTATGTATACGTAAAACTATGTTTTAGATTATGAATTTACGTCTTAATATTACCTATAATAAAATTCTAAACAAATTATACAATTTAACAATTTAAATGTTTTTTCTTAAATTTTAATCAATCGTAAAATATAGAGTTTGTTGATATCTTATTTAATTTGATGTACACAATTTTGGTTTTATAATATTTTTGATTGTTTCTAGAATTTTTTTATTATTTAGGCTAAAATTTTACTTGCACCCAAAAATGTATATATCTGCAAACACAACAGAAAAGTTTACTATAATATGGATGTAGGTTTTGTTTCGATTGGAAACTATTTTGCCATAATCATCATATACGCATATACATACATACATACATACATACATATATATATATATATATATATATATATATATATGCGCGTGTGTTATTTATATTTTATATTGCTGAGTATGTGTTTTAAAAATAATTTTATCAACAAATCTGTTTTACATTGAATAATTTAAAATTGAGGTACCTATACACACACTATAACGATTCGAATTTTGCATCGTTCGATTTTGAATATTTAAATGGTTTAAAATATTGAATTTGAATTATAGATTGATTTTAAATATTTAAAAGTTAATTTTTAACTGGGATTTCAAATGAAATGATTATTGGATGATTTAGTTATTTAATTTAAAAATTGGAAATTGGTTAAAAACATTGAGTCTTGGGTTTTAAACCCGATAAAAATTATTTAAAGGTTTGTAAAATTTATATTGATAATAATGAAGACAATAAATTTTTTAAAATTGAATTTAAAAGCGATCTGTTCAAGTTTTAAAATAGTTTATTCAAATTGACATTTAAAAATAGTGATCTAGGACACAGTCTCGGAATTCAACGAAACCGGTTCCATTGGACCCGTAATATTGTATTATTATCGGATTTCAAATTACGTAATGTTGGGAGTTACCATTTGGTCTTATGAGACATAATCGCATTGAAATAAAAATCGAAAATTCAATATAATAATTGGGTCCAAAAAGCTATCTTCTCCATATGATCAAATTGGTACTCGAAACCTTTTTCTTGATGTTTGGAATAGGGGTATAATATTATAAACACTTAGAGGCGTGCCTCGATAGGGGTTTGAGATTTTTAATTGCATAAATCGAGACGATTTGAATTTTAAATATATATATATATATATATATATATATTTGACTCGACTTTTTTCACATCAACTGTATTCTCTCTTTTCAAATCACTGCACATCTATCCTAACATGCCATCCACTCTCTTACGTTTCCTCTTCACCTTTAAATCACATCCCCTCCTTCTATCAAAATTCAAATCCTTAGAAAAAATGGCCGACCAAATGAATCGCGTACAACTCTCCCCCTCTTCTTCTTTAAAAAATCCATGCCCATCCCTTCCTATTTCATCCGTTCGAACGAAGACAAAATAAATTCGTTCAAATAAAAAAAAGTATATACAGAGAGAATTCAACTCATTCGTTAAAAAAAAAGAGAAGAAGGTATCGCAGTGCGTCACAATGGCAAGCGTGTGTAGGCAAAAGGGCTGGAGGGCAGTCAAGGTTGGCGATGTCGTCGTTGGTGGTAGAATCTCCGCAGTCGAGCAAGAGGGTGTGAGTGGGTTGCATCGCGATTTGATGTAGGGCTTGTAGGAGAAAGGGGAAGGGGGTGTCGTGGAATAGCAGAACGCGCAGGGAGTTCGGGTCACGACATGCAGATGAGGGCGATAGTCACGATCAAAAGGGCCGCAATCGACTGCATTTACAATCTCATTTTTATGTGAGTAAATTTTACTCATATTTACTTTGAACCTTATCCTCTTTACTGTTTTGGTTGTTGCCTAAAGGGAAAACATGGCTCTGGATATGCTTTAAACTGAAAACAAATTGTTGAATTTGGGTATTTCAAATTTGATGATTGTCAAAATATAGACTGCCATACAAAAGTGAATTTGTATATATATATATATATAGGTAATCGGGGAATATAATAAACTGTCTCGTGTTATATGAAGAAAACTATGTTGGTTTAAAAGTCAAATATTTTATGAAACTTTTGTAAAGAAGTTAAGGAAGGAAGCTCGAAAGAGTATTTAGATAAAATGTAAAAAAGAAAAGTAAAATAAATATTTGTATGAGATTCAAAATAAATTAAACAAGTCGGAAATTGAAATGGTCTGCAAATAAAATCAAGGTGAGAAATTCTCACTCAATTGGATTACCATTTTGAAATTTCAAATGTCTAAATTTAAATCAATGGATGCTCGATTGATTGATAAATTTATAATTATCTGTTGGATGACAATGTATATAGTAGTATATATATACGCTAGTATTTGGAGTGATATTCTCGCACATTATAGCGGATGGGACCCTATGCGTCCCGCATAATAGCGGATGACCATATATACCGCGATATCCTCCTCGAAGTGGGATTGGTATTTTTATTGTTGTCTAACATCTGTGGATGTAGGAAAAACAGGTTGAAGGGATCCAACTGGATTCCTCAAACTTATTAGTATTTTTCATATATTTATAAAATGCTGGATTATTGTGTGTTATGAATTTTCAAATTATATAATAGTATGGAAATTAATTTTGGAAATATTAAAAACCATAAGTATTATTTTAAATTTTAAGAATCAAAAAGAGATTTTAAATATCAAAATTTGTATATCAAAATTTGGATTATTTAAAAGAGATTGGTATAAATAAGAAATGGTGAGATTTTTATCGTATTAAATAATGCAGGAAAATAATTTAAATAGAGAATTTAAAATAAGTCATATAAAGGAATTTTTAAGGACGGAATTTTAAAATGATATTCGAAAAAATATAAAAAGAGGTTGAAATCGATATTAAAAATAGATTGGCAAAAATAAATGATTTTTAAAGGAATTGAATTTATAAATGAAATTTTATAATTGAGACTATTTTTAGATAACTCAAAGGAGTAATAAAAGTTTATAAACGAAGTTTATAAATGAAGGAAAGTGATATCAGTTGATAAATTTGAAATATAAATTTACGGAAAGAATTTATATTGGAATATGGAAATAGGGTAAGAAAAAATAGTAGATGCGATTTTTAAAATGAAGATGGTTAAGGAGACCGGAATGAGAGAAATGTGATGAAAATCGAGAAGGGTTATAAATTGGAAATTTGGTTATCCAGGCTTAAAAATTTATTTTTATAAATAAGTTAAGTTTTAAATTTTTAAATGGGAAAATTTTATTTATTAAACTATGAAATTTTAAAGTTAGTTAGTATTAAAATATTTCAGAAGTGAATTTTTAAATACTTAATATTTATTTTAATAAAATCCTAAAATTTTAAACCTACTTTGGAAGTGATGTTATAAAAGTATTTCAATATTTAAAATAGTTATTTGAATATGTCTTAAAAATGAATTATTATTATTTTGTTTAAAATACTTATTATATATATATATATATGTACAGAGTTTTGAAACGTTTAAATTTATATATAAACCTTCTTGGAAGTCTGGAAATGGGTTTGTTCAGTAGATGAGATTATAAGAAAAATTCTTGAAAATAGAATTGGAAAGGAAGTTAGAAAAATTCCGAAGTATTTAAATAAAAGTAAGCTTAGAAAAATGAAATAGAATTCATAAAGAGATAGAAAGGGAAAATTGGAATTTTAAGTAAGCATAATTGACTTTGGAAATATTAAAAGGAATTCATTAAGAGATTTCAGAATATATAAAATTCGTGTAAACGAGTTAAGAAATTTACAATTTTTTTGTAAATGATGTTTGAGAAAAGAAATAAGAAACAAAAGGAGTATTTTCTAAGCGATGCATATAAAATGAAGTGGGGAAAAAAATTTAGGTATTGGGGTGAGGTTGGCAATGTTCTGCCAAAAAAAAAAAAAGTATTTGAAACTGTTTTCAAATGTTGAAGAACTGAAAGTAATATCTTATAAGGATATTTTGAAATAAATTTTGGAAAATTTATAAAAAGGCCCGATGATTGTTTATGGATGTGCGTTGATAGTTAAATAATCGACTATAAATTTTGGCCAATTTCGTTAATCGTCTCGAAGAGACCGGGATCAGATTTAGTTAGCTAAAAACCACTTCAACCCGGTTTGTACAGTTTGGAATGAATACCGTAAATATGATGAAGACGGTGATTCGGTTTGTCCAGACCTAGGACAACTTGTATGGACGAATGCTATTAGAACATCGTCATTGGAGGATGATGAGCATTCTACGTAAATTGTTCTTGAAAGGTAATGCTTAGCCTCAAACCTCATCGACATGGAATAACTAAAATAGGAGAGATGCAGCAAAGCTAAGTGCGTCGCACCCAAGTAGGGTATATTATCACCTTTCTAGATGTCCTCGAAAAACCTATTTATTATGGATATGGTTGTGCATGGAAGGAGCGCTCGGTAGTGAGGGTGGGAAGACCCGGGGTGATAATATATTTGGTCTATCCAGGTCAGGGGTATGCCGGTCTTGTTTAGCAAGGGATCTCGACATTGGCCTCGATACACTGTTCTAGAGGTGTACTGTGGTGGGCGGTAACCCAGTGGCCCAGTCATTCGATGGGATCCATTCTCCAATAAGCGCCGTACGGTTTTGATTGTGCCTAACTATGTTGAAACGTGAGATGCATGCATTTCAGCTATTTTCTATTTACTTTATATAGACACTATTATAATATTAGATGATTTTGATAAAAATTGTTTTGGTTATCGTAAGGTAAAACTCATCGCATTTATGTGTGACGTGGTCTTACGAGATACCTTTGTTTTCAAAGGATTTTGAAAAGTTAATATTTCAAATTGAGTGTGTTTTCTCACACTGGTTTTGTAGACTAACTTGGGTGTTATTTTATTATAATGCTCGGGTCAGACCGAGTATTACAGATTCAGGTTAAATGCTATGGAGCTCAAGAGATGAGCTGGAGGAGTTCAGACGTATATCATGTACTTGAATATTTCCACTGTATGAGGAAAAGTTGTTATAACTGTCCAGATTTGATGTAATGATTGTAAATATTAAACAGTTATAGATTCTTTTGTATAAAAATCCATTGTATATATTATATTTTGTTCCGCTGCAATTGTGAGATTCACTTGTTGTTGTTTCTATTTTTCTTCTACCTTTTTCTCCTTCACCCTTAATGAACTGGTATTTTCCGGCACTCGGCTGCTCGGCATTTCATACATTAAACGTATTGATGACGATTTTCGAGGGTCGAAAATCCCCCTCTGTTACATTTGGTATCAGAGCTGAAGGTTAAGCGAGAACCTTGGCTATGGTGGGGATTACTCAATAGAGATAGAGACAGTAGTAATCTAGAATGAGTTTGAGTGTATTAATAGATATGAGCACGTATTTGTTAGTGAATATAAATTATTTTATATTGTGTTGACTTATCGTTTGAGTGTTTATAAATTCTGGTCGGTAAAGTCTGAACAGCTATATCGATAAGGATTACTAAACTCTTAAACTAGGCAAACCGACACAGCATTGTTTTAAAAAATGGGTAAAAGAAATAATTTTACCCAAACCATATTTTAATATAAAAGAAATAATTTTCTGAAATTATTGTATATATTTGGAGTGTTTGGAATATAATATATAATCAAACAAGATTATAAAATTGGGAATGGTTTATATAACTAAATGAAAATTTGTATAAGTATAAATTATACGAATGGATTATAAGTTAAAACTGGATTTAAACCGAAATCTAGAAATTTAAGTCCCGGAGATTTTTGGAAATTTTTTCCAAAGTATTTTGAGAAAATAATAATAATAATAGTAATATTATTTTGGAGATATTTCTAGAAGAAAATGGTTTTAAATGGATTTTGGGAGAGATATGACACTGAACTCACTTCAATCGCTGGAAAATAATTCTGATGATGACAGCTGCATCATCAGTATTAATTTAAAGTTTCTAAGTGCGGGTTGCTACCGAAATAATTGATTTGGAGATTTTATTGGAAAAACAAACGTTGTTTAGAGATTCCAAGGGAATTCGCTTTGGGATAATAACTGGGGTTGGTTCAAAATTTAAAAAGGTGGGATTTAGGATGTTTGTGATTTCAAAATAATTTGAAATAAATACCGGTGTTTAAATTCCGCAATCCTTATTTAAAATGTTTTAGAAAACATTAGGAGACAAGTATGAACTTATAAAGTTAAAAATAAATTTTAAAGAAGAGAGAAAGGTGTGGAATTTGAACTCAGAATTTAATTTTAACTTGAGAAAGTTAAAAATAAATAAAATTAAACTTAAGAGAAGTAAATGGGGGATGTATAATGAAATTGAATGAATTAAAAATTGAATTTTTTGGAGTGAAATTAGTTTTAGTATGAATAAATTGAATATGGTTTTGAAATGTTGGTTAAAAGGAATTGAAAATTTAAATAAAAGGTGAATTGGATTTGAGTTAGATGGAATTGAATTAAATTATGTAAATGAGAATTATAAAGTAACTATATAACTGTTAGTTATAAAAATTTGAATTGGGTTAGAAATAATATCGAATTGAAGTAAATATAAATTTTGAATTGTCAATCATTATAAAAACCACATAGCATAAATCTTGAATGAAATCAAAATTGAGTGAAAATTCTAGAATTGTGAATAAATAAATTAGAATAGCTTATAAAATTTTAAGTTAACGGAATAAAAATATATTTAAGCTATAAATGAATGTACGATCTCGAGTAAAAATAAAGTGGAAATATACTCGAATATGGCATTGATGGAAATATGAAAAATAATATTTGTGTGAGTTATAAAATTGGAAATTGGAATAGATGAGCCAAAATAAAAAGAGTTTGATATTTTGGAAGCGAAATAAAAACCAAAACTTGAATTATAGAATAAATTTGAACTTAAGAAAAATTGGTTGATTTTTAAAATAAAAATCAGATATTGAATTATAAAGTGGAAATGAACTAATTAGGTAACTAATTAGTTAATTGGATACTAAATGGATATTAACTGGGTTGAATAAATTTGGATTGTGAGTAAAAAATGGAAATAGTTGGAAATGGCGATAATTCAAGTTATAAATAAATTCAGTTGTAGCGTAAATAATTGATATGGCTTGGGAAATTAAACAACTGGATTTGAGTATGGAGTAAAAATTAAAGTGGATTAAATGAATGAACTAATAAATTAATTACTAATTGAATTGGAATTCGATTGAATAGAAATCAATTTAAATAAAATGGATTTGAATGTAAAGAGAGTAGATATGAATTGAATGCAACTGAATTGATTTAGAATCAATTGGAAAAAGAATAAAATTAATATAAATTGATTTGGAATAAAATAAAGATAGTTATAAGCTTAAATGGTTATTCATTTAGACGAGTAGCACCGAATTTGCATAGAAAAACTGTTGTCCGGTGCAAATGGGAAGTAAATAAAATTTTATGGATTAATAGAAGCGAATAAAATTGATTTTTAAATAAAATTTGAAATGTGTATGAGGGTTTAGTTTAAAAATGAATTGAATGCAAATAATTTTTTTGTAAATCATTCTGAATTGAATAAAATTGTACATGAATGGATTGAAAGTAAATTTAAAAGGTGTTGGAAACTCAAAATTCCTTATAACCATGCATTGTTATGAAATCTATGTGTTTTAACCATTTGATTAAATGAAAGGTTATTGGATTTGATGTTTTTGAAACTTACATGGTTTAAAATTGAGTAAGTACAGGTAACTGGAGGCTGTCGGACTAGATGTTGGTTGTGTAGTTGCATATGAAGTAAAATGCTTGCTTAATAATGCTTAAAAATGCTAAAATAAGGTGCGTTTTCGGATTAAATACAAAAAATATATAAATATTGATATATATATTTTTTGTTTTCCGACCGTGTGGGTCGATGTATATATTTGTCTCTCTCGTCATATTGCAAAAGGCTCTCCGTACAAGGGAGACTATACCAAAAAATTTCGTTAATTTAGGGTGTTAGAAAAATTTTGAAATTTTTTTGCTAATGAAAATGTGATTTTGGATTCGTAATCGAAATAAAGGATTTTGGTTTAGAATGGAAAACTATTGAATGAAGGTAAATAATTTGAAAAGTTAAATATCAAGCCTTCACTGAGTGTGTTTTAATAGATTAATGGATTTGGAGCATTTTTCTTGCCTTAGCAATTTCGGGGACGAAATTATTTTTAGGTCCTCCATACAAGGGAGACACTGCTAAAATTTTATGGAAATTAAGGTTACAGATTTAAGTGAATTTGTTTTAAAAGGAAAATTCGAATACTTAAAAGTATCATATTTAGTGTATACGAGGTTCAAATAAATAAAACAAGTCGTTTTTGGCTCGTAGCTAAAAATCTATGCAGCGAAAAAAATTGATTTAGATTTTAGGAGGCAGCTGAGATATGAGAGGAGAAAAATGATAATATAAAAATCAGGATATCCGAAATATAAAAGCCAAGGCAATGGACTGAGAATTTGAGTTCGCATTAAGGAGTCGTGTGAGCGATACTAGTTCGGAAGTGGAATTGTGTGATCGAGTGAGCGATCGGAGTTGATATTGTGTACGGATGATAAATGTACATCGTACGGACTTAAGTAAAGCGAATATTAGAAAGTTTGAAAGGAGATAAGTAAAATAATTTTGAATTGCACGATTGAATAATATTGGTAGATAAGACGTAGATATTTAAAAGAAAAAGGAAAAATGGAGTTATGGAATGCTCAAAATCAAAGGATAAAATAGGGAAGACAAGACTGGATTTCTGAACAAGTGGAAGCGTTCCAAAGTTCAAGGAATCCTAATCGATAAAAATCCTAACCAAGAGATTTCTAACAAGGTAGATACAGAAGGGATGAAGTTTAGAAAATCTTGATTTCAAAATAAGAAAATTTTATACCAATATAATCTTTGAAAATCCTTTAAAATCATTTTATACTTTGAAAATATGTTCTCTCACAAAGAAATGATTCTGAGATTGATTTCGCTCATTCTAGGATATTTCTACCCTATCTCTAATGAGCTTTTGCTCCGTAGGCTAAGGTTTTCCAAAAATCAAAGCTCTGATACCTAATGTAACAGGCCGCGCCAGTGGGGTAACGCCCACCGTAGCATACATTGGTACCTGTGTTCTGCCTTTACGGCCAGCCTCTTGACTGCACCACCAACCCCCGCGGGGACATGTAGGAGTAAGAGTCAGCCGTTCGCTACCAAACCAGGAAGCGAGAACCCCCTATCATGCTGCACCCTCCAAGTGCAATGGCAGACACATGTCAGACTTGAATAATTCAAAATAACAGATTGTAATAAAATTTGGAGCAAATAAAATCATTCACATAATCACAGACACAGAAATATCAGAATACTCGCAGCGGAAATAAAATACCATAGTAGTTCATGAAGCTACTGTATACAAACTCTCAAAACATATACAAAATATCATAGTTTAAAAATGGATACAATAGAAGTCTGGATACATAAATCAATAATATAGAGACGGATACCAAATAGGAACTAACTAGAAGAAGTAGACGAATAGAAAGACAGATAAGCTCCAGCTAAACTCTAGGTCCAGAAAGTGAATCCAAACCTGACATTCTCAGGCTAACCCGAGCGTAAAGTAAAACACAAACACTCGAGTCAGGACATACATACTTATACAATGTAAACCAACTCAAGTGAACTGTAATAGCAATGCACAATAACTTAAAGGATACTTGGGATCACCCATCCTTTAAGGATCAGTCAAATAATCAATTAAGTAGTAATAACCACTATCCTAGACATATCCATATTAAAGTAAACAATGCAAATAACAGTGTTATGTGACTAGGGTAACGTAGATCTGCAGTAACCGCTCACCTCTAGTCACACTCTTAAAATCAAAGGTGTGCATCAAACAATCACAAGGAAATCACATGACACACAAAGCAGAGTACCTGTGGTTATAAATTTCAAAATGATTTATAATTCCGAATTAAAATCATTCATTTAAACCACTAAAAGTGAAGTCATTATTCCTTCAAATCAAATATTCAGTTCCCAATAATTTAGCCTTTTCTGAGTTCATTTATTCAATTAAACACTTCAAATATTGAAATTTCAACCACAAATAAACTCTGATTTTAACCCTTTGAACATTATAAAAATCATATTTTAACACTCAAAAATGTTCATTAAAATACCTTTAACTTATGACTTTTATAAAGTAAATTTCCTATAAATAAAATCAAATTTTCAATAATTCACTTAATAAATTCAAGTGTACAATTTCCTATTCTTCACATTTTAACAAATTACTTAACACTTAAATTTTTATTACCATTTTCCAAATATAACTTAATTTCCATTTTATTTATATAACTTAAATTCCATTTTTAATTTCTTAACTTAACCTTTAATTTCAAACCAAATTTCACATTTCCAAGTTAAATTCCAAAATTTCCATTTAACTATCCATTTATTTAACATTTTAAACTAATTACATAAACTCAAAATACACTGTATGTTGCTTAACTTTATTTTACAAATAACTTGATATTTTCTTTTACTTTATATTTATCTAATTCATACATCAATTATATTAATTACCAAGTTAAGCTTATAATTCCATTTTTTTTTACTTAAATTCCCATTATTAAGTTAAATTAACTTTCACACTACAACTTAAACCATCTATTAACTTATAACATTTAACCTTTTAGAAAATCACTGCTTAACCATTTAAATCCAATATAAGTCAAATTTCATATTTTTTTTCTTTCATTTACAATACATGAAATTCATAAGAAATCATATTTTGAAATCAACCACGGGTCCGGAAAATATTTCAACCTAAATCAAGTGATACGGAAATTATCGTTTAAATCCGTAATCAGTAAAATTTCTAGGTTTTGATTATTTTAAAACAGAAATCCCAAGACAAATACAAATAAATAAAAATTACTCAGGCCTATCATTTCAGCCCATAATGATTTTTCCTATTCTAAAATCCGTTCGGGTATGTATCATTTCAACCCATAGTGATTCTATTCTATAGGGAACTTGCAGTGTGAGAAACAGAAATAAACAAACAATATAACAGAATAGAATATAACATATGATGTGACAAGTTAATAACATGGTTAAACATCATATAAATCATATCGTAGGCAGGTATAACATAATATAAAAGTTTCTACACATTCACTTGGTGTCACTTCGCAATTATATAGGCATATATGTCATGGGTGAATCACTCACCTCTTTAAAGCTGGAGTTCGCAAACAACACACACAAAAGAGAATCCGGAAAGCACGATAACACGATTTGATTCAAGTGGGAAGAGAACCAAGATGTATATCTTGTATATAACAATAAAACAAGACCATACATAAATATAAATACAATACCAAAATTATTGAAACAAATTAAAATAAAGATAAACAAAGACATCACCAAGTTTCAAACAAGTTTTGCTTGCTCTTGACTCAACATGTGCTCGGCCTTAAGGCTAAATTGGTTCAACCATGACATGTTTCAGGTGGTAAAGGATCAGGTTTGGACTGAAAATAACAAGGCTTGTCAAGGATAGGAAGGGTTTGGAAGTTACAAAGTGTGGAAGGTCAAAAGGTAAGGCTATGAAGGGTTTTGGTTCAACTTGGGCTCGGTCAAAGGCATATTTGGGCTTAGCCAGAGGCTACTACAGGTCAGGTCAGAGGTTATAATAGTGTTCAGAGGTGGTGCTTGAGGGTGATGGTGGCTAAGGACGTGGCCGTGGCAAGCAATGAAGGTGGTGTTGCATATAGGGCTCAGTTAGCATGGTTTTGTGGAGTTTTTCATAGTTTTTGTGAAGTTTTGTTCAAGGGGAGGCCATGGCACTTTCATGTTAGAGGAGTATGGTGGTTAGGCTGTGGATTTGGTGGGGAAGAAGTGGTGGTCGTCGGTGGAGGTGATGGTGAAGGGGTTAGGCCGAGAACCATATGTGAAGATCAAGCAAAATCAAGTGAAAAACAAGGCAAAACAAAGAAGAAAAGTGGACAAAAGAGAAGGAAGCCATTATCTTTCTCTTCAGATCTGAAAATGGCGGTATGATGAAGGAGAAAGAGATGTTTTCTTTCACGTAATATACAAAATACACGGCTAGGGATCAAGGAAATAAACGACAACATATGGAGGAGTTATGGTATGAAATTAATGGATGGAAAGATAAAGAGGCAATAAATCAAACGTACGCATGCCTTTAATTAAAAATAGGTAGCATATTTGATTTGTTTGCCATCTATTTAATAAAATATATGCTAAAGAAATAATTCAATAAATACATATAGTTTATATAAACACTACGTAAATAAATAAGAAAACAGTTATGGAAACGTATAAATTAATTGCTATTTACATCTTTGTATGTTACTTAATTTACAAAGTATATATCCAAATTAAATGAAACAAAAACGAAAAAATGTTGTAAATATATACATATACATAACATGTAATGTTACATATATATACACAATTATAACATGATATATCAACCAAAAATATTACTTATATTAATTAAAATAAACATTTAAAAGTATGCCTTTTAAAACAATAACGTATATATATATTTGAGATTTTTTTCCAAGAAATAAATAAGGATCTAAATACTTATCCATTTAATTACTAAATGAATGTATAAATAAGAAAAATAAGGTAGATATAGATATTATGAAGAATAAATAAATGGTTTTAGGAAAAGTAGAAAATAAATAAGGAAAATACTTTATTTAATGGAAACTAGAATTAAAGATTGAAAACAATATACAATCAACATTTGAACATTATAACTATACTTTGAAATGTTTTAAAAATAAAATATATGCAAAACATATCATGTTACACAAATTAGAACATGATTTTACAAACAAAAATAATATTTATAAAATAAAACAATTTACACACAATATTGTAAAAGCATAACTTTCACAATATTAATCTGATTTCAACGAAACGAGAAGCAGTATTCTTGAAATTAAATCTATTTTCATAATAAAAGATAAAATTAAAAAATTCAAATATTTAAAATTTAAATTTAAAAGTCAAATGTTTGACCATTTTGACAAAAAACCCACCTTTTTGGAAATATTCCATTTATTCAGGTTTGGAATTATAATTCACACAAAAATCAAAATTTATATTTAAAATAACAAAATTTATCCATTTTAATAAATAAAATAAATTTTTTAAATCAGGAATTTCAGTTTAAATAATTAAAATATAAAATTAAAATGATCATAAAATATAGGGTTGTTACACGCCTAGCGGCACGCCTCGATAGGAGATCAAGATTTTAAGCTACGAATTCGAGATGATATGATTTAAATAATATATGTGTATATATATTATTGACTTTGATGAGGCTGTCATTCCCTCCCATTAGCCTACTTTCTTTCACCATCAGCCAACCTAGTACCCATTACTTCTTTAAGCATGTTTTCTCCTTTAAATCATGTCCCTTCCATCTATTTTCATTTCAAAGATTCAGAAAAATCAAAACCAAAAAAATAATAATGTGAATACCCTATCCTTTTCCTCCAGGTAAAAATCAAAACCCCGATCGTCCCTCCTCCTTTCCAAATCTAATTCAAATCGATTGCTGTCTGTTTATAAAAAAATACGACTTCGCGATTAATCACGATAGCACGAGGCTGAGGGGGCGGAGGCGCAGCCGCAATGGTGAGCTGGAAGCTCGCAGTTAGGTTTAGGAAAACTCAACGCGTGCGATAGATCGGCGGAGCGACGTCGCGAGAAATTCTATGGGTCGCGTGGGTGGACGTGTCGCGAGGGGAATGATGAAGCGGTGTCGTGAGTTGTTTGTCGCGATGGTGGTGAGCCTGGTTTAGGCGCGCGAGCTTGTGGTGGATAGGGCTGATGAGATTGATGAGGGTTGAGGCGCTTAGTGGAGAAGGAGGGGCTGCACTCACATATGGAAGGCTATCAGTGCCTGTAGCTCGGTTGGGGGAAGAGGGAGAATGGCGGACTTCGATAGCAGCAACGATGGAGGTATAATTCTGTTTTCGGTTTAATTATAATTTAATTGTTTAATTAAAAGTTTGAATTTGGATAGCTAATTAATTTAAACAAAAATTTACATTTGAGGTCCAAAATAAATGAATCAAGACGAGCTTGTATTCGTAGACGAGAAGTATACAAGCTGGAATTAAAAATAGGATCAGTCAGAAAATTCGAAAAAAGATGAAAATTTCTCGCTCATTTGGATTACTGTACTTAAATTTGAATGTTTAAATTTTAATTTAAATGATTGGATGCTTGATCTATTTATAATTTACCCGATGGATGACTCTGTGTGTGTGTGTGTGTGTGTGTGTGTGTGTGTGTGTGTGTGTGTGTGTGTATTAGTATTTGAAGTGATATTCCCGCATATTATAGTAGATGAGAGCCTATATGCGCTGCATAATAGCGGATGACCCTATATACCGCGATATCCCCCTCGAAGTGAGATTGATATTTTTATTGTTATCTAACATTTGTGGATGCAGGGAAAACATGATGGTGTGATCCAACTGGATTCCTCAAAATTATTAGTATTCTTCATATTTATAAAAATGCTGGATTATTATGTGTTGTAAATTTTGAAAAGTATAATGGCATGGAAATTAATTTTGGGTATATTAAATATGTTGAATATTATTTTGAATTTTTAAGGAATTAAAAGGAGATTTTAATATAAAATATATATATCGAAACTTTGGATTATTTAAAAGAGGTTGATTTAAATAAACAATAATAGATTTTTGATCGTATTAAATAATGCAGGAAAATATTTTAAAATAGAGAGTTTAAAATAAATTTTATAAAGAAATTTTTAAAGACTGGATTTAAAAATGATATCCGAAAAAAGGTTGAAATCGATATTGAAAATAGATTGACCAAAATAAATGGATTTTTAAAGGAATCTAATTTATAAAATGGAATTTTATAAAAGAGATTCTTTTTAGTGGAACTCAAAATGAGTTATAAAAATTTATAAACGGAGTTATAAATAGAAGGGAAGTGATATTGGATGATAAGTTTGGAATATAAATTTATGGGCAATATTTATAATGGAATATGGAAATAGGGTGAGAAAAATGGTAGATACTATTTTAAAGTGAAGATGGTTAAGGAGACCTGAATGGGAGTGCTGTGATGGAAATCTAGAGGGGTTATAAATTGAAAATTTGGTTATTCAGATTTTAAAAATATATTTTTAACAATAAGTTAAGTTTTAAATTTTAAAAAGGGAATCTTTATTCATTAAACCATGTAAATTTTAAAGTTAGTTAATATTGAATATTTCAGAAGTGAATTTTTTAAATACTTAATATTTATTTTAATGAAAATCTAAATTTTCAAAACATGCTTTGAAAGTGATGTAAAAAAAGGTATTTCGATATTTTAAATAATTATTCGAATATGTCTTAAAAATAAATTATTATTATTTTCTTTAAAATACTTATATATGTATATGTGTGTGTGTGTATATATATATAGTTGA
This sequence comes from Allium cepa, assembly GCA_030765085.1. NCBI lineage: Eukaryota > Viridiplantae > Streptophyta > Magnoliopsida > Asparagales > Amaryllidaceae > Allium > Allium cepa. The sequence continues at coordinate 838,217,375 of CM060941.1, forward strand.
AATGTTTTAAATTTATTTATAAACCTTCTCGGAAGCCGAGAAAATGGGTTATTCAGTGGATGTGATTTATAAGAAAAATTCTTAAATGGAATTGATAAGGAAGTTAGGATTATTTTCGAAGAAGTTAAATAAAAGTGAAATTTGAAGAATGAAAATAGAATTCATAAAGAAGTACAAAGGGAATTGAGTTTATAAGCAAGTATAATTGCTTTTGACAATATTAAGGGAATTAATTATGGAATTTCGAAATTTATAGAACTCATGTGAAACGGGTTATAAAATTTGCAAATAAAGTTGTAAATGATTTTTGAGAAAAGAAAAAGGAGATAAATGGAATATTTTCCAAGTGTTGAATATCAAATGAAGTGAAGAAAATATTTAAAGTATTGGAAAATGTTGGAAATGTTATGTAAAAAAAAGGATTTGAAAACGGTTTTAAAATGTTGAGGAGCTGAAAATAATATCTTATAAAGATATTTTGAGATAAATTTTGGAAATTTTTTTATAATAAGGCCTGTTGATTGTTATGGATGTGTATTGATAGTTAAACAACTGACTAACAATTTTCGCCAATTTCGTTAATCATTTTGAAGAGACCGGGATCATATTTAATTATCCGAAAACCACTTCGATCCAGTTTGAACGTAACGAATGAATATCGTGAAGATAATGAAGATGGTGATTTGGTTTGTCCAAACCCAAGACAGCTTGTATGGACGAAAGCTATCAGAACATCGTCATTAGAGGACGATGAGCATTCTAAGTGAATGTGTTTTTCAAAAGGTAATCGTAGCCTCAAGTCTCATCAACGGGAATAACTAAAACAGGGGATATGCAACAAGGCTAAGTGGGTCGCACCCAAGTAGGGTAAGGTTACCCCTATCTAGAGTCCTTTTTATTCGGCTGTATGGCGGATGCTGAGCCCAACCGCAGGGTAATCTTATTCGATCTATCCCGGTTAGGGGTAGGTCGGTCTTATGTAGCAGGGGATCCCGGAGTGGTCCTTGGTACATTGTTCTAGAGGTGTACTGTGATGGGCGGTACCGCAGTAGCCCAGTTATTCGATGGAATCCATTCTCTAATGAGCGCCGTATGGTATTGATTGTGCCCAACTATACTGGAACGTGAGATGTAAGCATTTCAGCTATATTCTATTTACTTTTTATGGACACTATTATAATATCAGATGATTTTGATAAAAATTATTTTGGTTATCGTAAGTTAAAAACCCGTTATGTCTATTTGTGATGTGGTCTTACGAGATACCTTTTTTTTCAAAAGGGTTTTGAAAAGTTAATAAATTTGGGTGTGTTTTATCATGCTGGTTTTCCAGACTGACTCGGGCGTTATTTTATTATACTGCTTGGGTCCGACAGAGTATTACAGATTCAGGTTAAAATGCTATGGAACTCAAAGACGAGCTGGAGGAGTTCAGACGCATATCACGTACCTGGATATTTCCACTGTATGAGGACAAGTTTTAATAACTTTCTAGATTTGATGAAATGATTGCGTACTCTGATGATTGTATGTACTAAACATTTACAGATTCTTTTGTATAAAAATCTATTGTTATATATTATATTTTTTTTCCGCCGCGATTGTGAGATTCAGTGTTATATTCTCTTTTTCTTCTACCGTTTTCTTCTTCACCTTCTTTAGAGCTAGAGTATGTGCGGTTGGTATTCCCCAGAATATGGAAATTATTCACCTTTTAAATGATTACCACATGTGACGACCCGGATTTTTGAATTATTAAATTTATGTATAAAAATCTTATAAATAAAATGTAATGACCCAGATTTTTCGACGGTGAACTATGAATATTTAAATGGTTTTAAATATTTAATTTGAATTATAAATTGATTTTTGAATATAAAACCAGGTTTTTATTTATAAGATAAATTCAAAATTCAAATATAGGGATTATTGGATAATTTAATTATTGAATTTAATAATTTGATATTTGTTAGATTATTGTAACTAGAGTTTTAAGCTCGACAAAAATAATTTAAAGGCCTCTAAAATTTATATTAATAATAATGAAGACAATATAAGTTTTAAAACTTAATTTTAAAGTGATCAGTTTAGTTTTAAAAATAGCTTGTTTAAATTATCATTTAAAAATAGCCTTACGAGGCACAATCTCAAAATTCGATGAAACTGGTTCCATTGGATCCATAATAGTGTATTATTATAGGATTTCAAATTTCGCAGTGTTTGGAGTTATCTTTTGGCAGTATGGAATATAAATGCCTAGAAATAAATGAATCGAATTCAATTTAAATAGTCGATCCTAAAGGCTTTCTTCTCCATACAATCGAATTAGGACTTGAAACCTTTTACATTGCGTTTGGAATAGGGGTATAACATTATAAATGCTTAACGGCACGCATCGATAGGAGTTTGAGATTTTAGGTTGCATTGGTCGAGATGATTTAAATTCTCATATACATACACATACATACATACATACATACATACATACATACATACATATATATTGCTTGACATTTATTTTCACATCAACCTTCTCCCCATCATTTCAGTCACTATTCACTACCCTAAGGTTTCACGCATTCTATTTTTATAAGGCCCAGCCTTGTTCGAAAGGAAAATCAAATAAATATATACAAACGAACGAAATAAAATTAAAACCAGAAAAGAAAAAAAGAATGGGAACGCAGGGGCAAATTCGTAAATCAAAAATCTTGTATTTTCCCTCTTCGAATCGAACTCATAACGGCAGGAATATAGGGGGAGGGAGATTGATTCTCGAGAGAGGTATATGTGTGAACCACGATAGGCGAGCACTTAGAGGTGTAAAGACTTGCGCGGCGGCTAGGGCTCGAATTTGGGTTTCGTTCGTAGTGAAGTATCCGTGACTAGAAATAAGCGACTCTCGATCGCATGTGGTGACAGTCAAATGGGAGAGGAGTCGCGATCGCGCCATTGTTGGTCGCTGTTCTGGAAGGAGGCTGTTGATTCATGGGTTTTTGATTCATGACACAAGATTCAGAGATCATGAGACGAACTACAAAGAGAATACTATACAAAGGCGACAAAAAGAGAATAAAAGTATATTGTGCACTACAAAGGAGACAAGACTACAATCCAAAGAATAGTATTAATATTTTATTATATTGAGTCTTAGAATATTATTAAATCATTCCTCAAGTAGTCACACAAACATACATATAGTTGTATATTGTTTTATACTTGAAAAAATATGATCTGTGCACATAACATCAGGTCGGTCGACCAGCCAGAATTTTCTGCCGACTGAACCTGTTGTTAGTGCACAGATATGCTCTGTTTTCTGCACGATTTTAAACTCGGATGATCAGCCAGAATTTTCAGTCAACCGACCTGGAAATAACGGCTATTTTTCTGAAGAGTTGCGATCGTTCGTGAAGAGGAATCACCTTCAATCCAAGAGATATGGTCACAACCTTTGATTGATACTCTTCATGAAAGATTGTAACTATTCTACAACTATATAAACATGTTTAATTCATTCCTACAATCACCAATTTTTGTTTATAATTCTGAAATCTATTCCTATTTATTTCTACAAATAAAAGCATTCATTCTCAATCAATATTGCTAGAATCTCTGAATTAATTTATATACTTCGATTCTACGAGATTATCCTCCTTCTAAATCTTTACACACACTACATATTCTTGAGGATTTAATTATAGGAAAATTGTACCATCAAAAGACAATCCGTGTTATTCAAAACACACTCGTCAACAAATTATTTGTATTAAGTTGAAGTCATCTTCGGCTGTTGAGGCGGAAAAATTCCTGTTCGGTTGCTCAGGTGTGGTATACCTATTCCTCCGGGTTAAGTGAGGGGTTTAGTCTAAATCCAGAGGATATTCTGGGACTAGACGTTGAACGGGAAGTTCGAACCATTATAAAAATTCCTGGTGTGCTTACTTTAATTCTTATTTTACTGCTATTATCAGTTTCCGCATTTATATATTATATTACACGATCCTTAGTACTGCACGTACACTTTCATTTGGTATCAGAGCAAGGTTATCCTATAACCGTCACAAAGTTATTTGATATTTATTTCTAGTAATATGGCAACAATACAAACTAACGATGTTGGCACTAACACTAATACTAGTTTCACAGAGGGTCAATCAACTTCACGACCTCCACTTTTTAATGGTATAAATTATAATTATTGTCAACTAGAATGAGAATCTATATGCAATCTAGTGGTTTTGATATCTGGAATGTTATACAAAGAGAGTACACAACTCCTACTGGAGAATACTCAACTTGGAGTAACATACAAAAACTATATGCTACAACAAATGCAAAGGCTATGAATATTTTATTTTGTGCATTAGATAGAAATGAATTCAATAGAGTTAGCATATGCACTTCGGGTTATGAAATATGGAGAACACTTAAAGTAACACATGAAGGAACGAACAAAGTTAAATTAAGCAAAATTTCTATGTTGAAAAATCAATTTGAAAATTTCAAAATGAGGCCAAATGAATCTATAAATGATATGTACTCTAGATTTTAGGATATTTATCATGCTCTACTACCATTAGAACAAACATTTCCTGATTTTGATGTTGTCACAAAAATCTTAAATTCTTTAACTGACAAATGGGAAAGAAAAGTCCTAGACACTGAAGAATCAAGTGATTTGTCAACATTAAAACCAGAAGAATTGATAGGTAATTTAATGTCCTACGAAGTAAATTTACAGGCAAAGAGAAATGTAGCACATGAAAAGAAGAATGTGGCATTTCAAGCAGAAAAAGATGATTCCGACTCAGAGAATGAAGATATGGCAATGATTGCTAAAAATTTCAAAAAATTTCTGAAATTCAAAAGAAATAAATTCAGGGGAAACAAAAATAATTCCAACAACAATATCAACAGTAGCAAACCATTATCTTTAGCAATGGAATGTTATGAATGTCACAAGAAAGGTCACATGAAGAAGGATTGTCCAGAACGTAAAAAGAGCAATTTTAAGAAGGACAGAACCAAAGAAGAGCTTTTTTAGTCACTTGGGACGACACAGACTCATCATCCTCATCAGAAAGTGAAAGTGACAATGAAAATGAGCAAGCAAATGTATGCTTCATGGCTTCATCAGACGATGTAAGTGATCTTAGTTTTGAAGATTTAATTAAAATTAATTCTAAATTAGTAGACTTAGCAAAGCAACTTAAAAAGAAAAATAAAGATTTACAAAGAAAATTAGATAGGACAGTCTTAGAAGTATATATGCTGAAAGATGAGAAGAAAATATTAGAAGAAGAACCTGAAATTTCTCAGCAATCAAATTCTTACTTACCTTCTCAAATTTCTTCAATATTTGAAGAACTAGAAATTCAGAAAAATAAAAATGATGTTTTATTTTTTGAAAATAATAGCTTACATTCTAAAATTAAAGATTTAGATTTAGAAAAATTTAGTCTAAAAATAAAATTTGATGACATCTCTAAAAATGTCTCGAATTTCAATAAAGGAAGAGAAAATCTTTCCAAAATACTAGAAAATTCTCAAGCCACTAACAATAAATCTGGACTAGGATTTAAGAAACAAAATAATTTTGCTAAAAGTAGGATTAATAATAATATTAAAAAGGATATTAGGAAAACAGTTTGTTCAAACACTAAAACCATTAAGATATGGATTCCAAAATCAAATAATGTTTTGATAAGAAATAAACATATCAAAATGTTCATGGAAACTGTTCATAATAACAAAAACTATGTTTATAAAGGAAATTCTGAACCCGTATGGGTTTGGCTTCCTAAGATCTAACTCTTAGGACCCTAAAAAGAAACAGGTACCAACTTTTTATAAATTTTTGCAGGTACCACATAAAAGGAGAGGACAATGGATTTTAGATAGCAGTTGCTCAAAACATATGACTGGAAATAAAGAAATGTTGTCAAATATTATCTACTCAAATGGAGGATCAGTCACTTTTGGAGATAACTCTAAAGGATATATCATCCGAAAAGGCGATGTCAACAGCAACGGTACCACTAATTTACCTCTCATTATCGATGTTTTATTAGTCAAAAATTTAAAACATAATTTATTGAGTATTAGTCAGTTATGTGATAAAGGTTTTAATATAACTTTTTCAGAAAATAAATGTAATATTTTCGATAAAAATCATAACACTATTTTTGAAGGAATAAGAGAAAAACATTTATATTTTAAATATGAACGTTAAAAATGATTCAAATTTGTGTTTAATAGCTAAGGAAAATGATTCCTGTCTTTGGCACAAAAGATTTTGTCACATCAATTTTAATACCATCAACAAATCAGCTAAAATTAAATTAGTTAAAGGATTACCTGACATGAAATTCAAAACGAATATATTTTGTGATGCATCTAAATTAGGAAAATTAACAAAATCTTCTTTTAAATCAAAAAAAGTAATTTCTACAGAACAACCACTTGAACCTTTACATATGGATCTTTTTGGTCCAACTCAAGTTCAGTCTATTAATCATAATAGATATGTGTTTGTTATTGTAGATGATTTTTCTAGATACACTTTGATTTTCTTTTAAAAAAATAAAAGTGATACTTTTTATAATTTTAAAGTGTTTGTTAAAAGAATACAAAATATTAAAAGTTTGAAAATTAAAAATATCAGAAATGATCATGGAGGAGAATTTGAAAATGAAGTTTTTGAACAATTTTGTAACAAGAAAGGTGTTAACCATAATTTTTCATTTCCTAGAACACCACAACAAAATGGCGTTGTAGAAAGAAAAAATAGAACGTTACAAGAATGTGCAAGAACTTTATTAAATGAAACCACTTTATCAAAACATTTTTGGATAGAAGCTGTAACTACTGCTTGTTATGTATTGAATCGTGTTTCCATTCGACCGTTAACTAAGAATACTCCATATGAACTTCTAAATGGAAGAAAACCAAATATTTCATATCTCAAAGTTTTTGGTTCTAAATGTTTTATTTTGAACACTAAAGATCAGCTAGGCAAATTCGATCCAAAATCCGATGAAGAAATATTCGTAGGATATTCGGAACGAAGTAAAGCTTATCGAATTTTTAATAAAAGAACTCAGATTATTGAAGAAAGTTTACATGTTTCATTTGACGAAAATTTTAAAAATATAAATCCAAATATTACTATCGATTCTGATGATGAAACTATTCAGAATAAAAACAGTAATACTAGTGAAAATTTTGATAAAATTAATGAAATTCCCGAAGATACAAACATTACTACTAATATAATAAAATCTCCACCTAGAATTTTACGGGATCATCCTGTACAAAATTTAATTGGAGAAGTAAATACGAACGTTAAAACAAGACATCAATTAAATCAAGTTGGTCATGTAGCTTTTCTCTCTAACATAGAACCTAAAAATATAAAAGAAGCCTCAACTGATGACTGCTGGCTTCTTGCCATACAAGAAGAACTAAATCAATTTGAGCGAAATGAAGTTTGGGAACTTGTTCCTAGACCAAGTGATCAATCAGTCATGGGTACTAAATAGGTCTTCAAAAATAAAGCAGATGAACTAGGAAATATAACTAGGAATAAAGCTAGATTAGTTGCACAAGGATATGATCAAGAAGTGGGAATTGACTATGAAGAAACGTTTGCTCCAATCTCCCGACTTGAAGCAATATGAATTTTATTTGCGTGTGCATGTTTTCATAATTTTAAACTTTATCAAATGGATGTTAAAAGTGCATTTTTAAATGGTTACATAAAAGAAAATGTTTTTGTTGAACAACCACCTCTTTTTTATCATGATTTTTTTTTGGATCATGTTTATAAACTCAAAAAGGCTTTATACGGTTTAAAGTAAGCACCCCGTGCTTGGTATGATCGTCTTAAAAGCTATTTATTAGAATCTGGTTTTGAAATTGGTAAAGTAGATCAAACTCTTTTTATTAAGAAAACTAAGAGAAATATTTTGATAATTCAAATTTATGTTGATGATATTATCTTTGGATCGACAAATGATAAGTTATGTCAGGAATTTTCAACTATAATGACAAATGAATTTGAAATGTCTCATATGGAAGAATTGTCATATTTTCTTGGATTACAAATTAAACAAATTAAAATGGAATTTTTATTAATCAAGAAAAATATTGTTATAATTTAATTAAACGATTTGGTCTGGAAAACACTTCTGCCAAACCAACTCCTATGAGCACAACGATTCATCTCGATAGAGAACGAGGAGGGCAAAAGCGTTGATCAAAAACTGTATCGTAGTATGATTGGATCGTTATTATATTTAACAGCTAGTCGACTTGATATAATGATGAGTGTTTGTTTATATGCTAGATTTCAAGCAAATCCCAAAGAATCGCATATGCGAGTAGTTAAACGCATTATTCGTTATCTAACTAAAACCAAAGATTTCGGACTATTCTATCCAAAAGAATGTCCTTTCGAATTAGTTTCCTATAGCGACGCTGATTTTGGAGGAAGTCGGACGGATAGAAAAAGTACTAGTGGAACATGTCACTTCATTGGACGTTCCTAAGTCTCTTGGTTCAGTAAAAAACAAAACTGCGTTTCTTTATCGACATGTGAAGGAGAATATATATCTGCTGCTTTGGCATATGCACAAGTCATTTACATGCAACAAACACTTCAGGATTTTAATTGTCATCTTGAAAAGTCTATAATTTATTGTGATAATACTAGTGCAATAAATCTTTCTAAAAATCCGGTCAATCACTCACGAACAAAACATATAGATAGTCGTCATCATTATCTTCGTGATTGTTTGGAAAAAGGATTGATAAATTTAGAGTTCATTAATACTGAAAATCAGATTGCTGACATTTTTACTAAATCCTTAAATGAAAATAGTTTTATCAAACTTAGACGAGATTTAGGAATAATGTCTCTAAAAGAGTTATAACTAAAAATATGCAAAATGTTTAAAACAATTTCTTTTTGACCAAAGTGAGATTTGAACCCATGACTTCTTACTTGCTTGTTATATGATGTATTATAGCCACTTGAGCTATAGTTGTTTCTTGTCTCAATCGCCTTTTTAGTTTAAACTGTATTTTCATAACACTATTTTTACAAATTATTTTGCTATTAATCACCTGTGATGAGAATTAAATACTAATTCTTAACCACTTGTTTTTAAGTAAACAAATACTTATATAAACTATGTTCAATTTTCAAACAAATACTGAGAAAAGTTTATATTCAAAATTATTTGAAAATGTCATCTAACAATGATTTTTACAATTCCGAAAACTCTCGTTTATCGTATACATCTCCGGACGATGATTCCGATTGTATTCCTGAAAACGGACCCTATCCTATTTTTCCCTTACCTAACCGTGTCCTTAAATTCTCTCCTTCCCCGGATAATGACCCCCGACATAGCTGGAAACCATGGGAGAACACTCATACCGGTTATACACCGGAAAAGAAGAAAGGCAAGAATGCTATGGTCATATCTCCTTCAACTAAACAGAAAATAGATGAGATACACCACTATCAACAGCAACAAATGGATCTACAAAGGAAGTTATACTATGAACAAAAAGTTGTAGCAAGACGTTTGAGCTTCCTAGATGGATGGCCATAAAAATCTGTTCATCGAAAAAGGAAGACGTTGTTAAACCCACATCTAGACCCGCAACCTCCTCAAATCCTGCTCAATCACTAGTAGCTCCTACGTGGTCACCTATAGAGAATGTTCCATCTCCGAATTCTTAGGAACATCGATATTAACAACCGGTGGCTAAGCATTCTTTAATATATATATATATATATATATATATGTTGCTGATTTTTTATAAGTTGTATTAATATCATTCAAAAATAATAAAATTTCTCTTTATACAATTTTTTTAAAACCAAAACAAGAATATCTGGGCAGAACAACAGGGTCGGTCGACCGAAATACTGAGTCGGTCAGCCGAATCCTTCCCGAAAGTTTCTTTTGTTCATTTAACAGAGTCGGTCGGCCGACCAGACATTTCGGTCGACCGAACGACATAAAACTGGTGCTACCGGTTACAAATTTTTAACCCACCCATTCATTTTTTCACCTACCTCTTCATTTTCACTTTCCCAAATTCAGATTTTTACCTCAGATTCCATTGAAATTTTATCAAATTTAAATGCCTCCTAAAAAGAAAACTAAATCTACCGGTGCTTCTTCATCAACTCCAGTGGATTCTCAAATAGCCTCATGGCTTGTGAGTGATAAAGCACTCGAAAGATGGATAAAACTTCAAGATGCCAAGATCTTCGAGGAATCCTTCGTAAGTTATAACGATTTCTCTTCTTACAGCATTGAAAATGCCGCAATTGAAAGTGGGCTTGATACTTTTCTTTACCATAGAAAGAACAATTTGAAAATTAACCACATTATGGTCAAATTATTTCTTGCTAACCTAAACCTTGTTAATCCTCCTAGAAACACTGAAAATTGTGTTTGGACGTCGGTATATGGTACGGAAATTTTCCTTTCACTAGATAGAATAAATCATATTTTGAATGCTTGATCGGGTGGAATATCGTTACATGATGTGGATTGCAATGTAATGAGACGCGACCAAATAAGCCATCTCTTTTTTGAAGATGATGCTATAGATTTCAGACAAACATCATCTCTTCGACCAAAAGCTAGACTTTTTCATCGTTTCATGATGAAATTCATTGTTCCAAGAGGCGGATCCTACCACTTAGTGTATCCTAAAATTTTTAAAGCTTTATATGCTATATGTGGGAATATATGAGTCAGTTGGGCACAATTACTTATGGATGAGTTTCTCTCATTTAATCAAGGCAAGATGCTTCATATTTATTATGGAGAATATATAATGAGATTAATCAACAACTCAGTCTCACATGCTCTAGAATCCGAAACTACCAAAGTTCATCATTTTGATTCAAGGACCATTAAATTAATGAAGTTGCCGGATGCTCCACCAAGATTTATAAAATTTGATCAATGGCGTGCTACTTCTAGAGATCAACTACGCCGTAGCCATTCCACACCACATCCAACCACTCATTCTACGGAACGCTGAATTCGCCAGTCCACAATTCAAAGACCAACACCCGGACTTGGTACGAAAGCTGCTATTGATCTTCTGGCTCAAAATCAATTAGTTTTAGATGCCGGTCTATGGAAAATAGATGGAAGATTCAAGAAAATCAAAGGCTTCTTTGTTAATCTTTGGGTTGCGTTATCATGCACTTCTGAAGCCGGTGCCTCTCATCTTGCTCCTGAAAAAAGACCAACACCTAATTTTTCTTGGCCAACTTCGGAAAATACAAGTTCAGGTACATCAGGAACTCATACTTCTCATACTCAGCGTCGTGGTAAAGAACAAGCTCCTCCTGATGAAAATATTCGTCTAGAATTTTGGGATACCGACGACAGTGAGGAATGATCTTGTTGGATTATTTCTATTCCGTTTTTATTGTGAACAATATTTCTATTTTATGCTGTGTTAAGTAATGTATCATGAACATTTTATTTGTTTTTGATATGTAAGTTTAACTCTATGTTCCTAAATTTGATACATGATTTCGTATTTTTTTAACATTTTATGCATCATAAGTATTCCTTTTTGTCGATGACAAAGGGAGAGAAATATATGTACGCTAACAAGTTTTTGCAGAAAAGTCGCCATATATTCAGGGGGAGAATTACAATATATACTACTTCGTCACATAAGTATTGTCATCAATCAAAAAGGGGGAAAATGTTGATTCATGGGTTTTTGATTCATGACACAAGCTTCAGAGATCATGAGACGAACTACAAAGAGAATACTATGCAAAGGCGACAAAAAGAGAATAAAAGTATATTGTGCACTACAAAGGAGACACGACTACAATCCAGAGATCAGTATTAATATTTTATTATATCGAGTCTTAGAATATTGTTAAAATCATTCCTCAAGTAGTCACACAAACATACAAATAGTTGTATATTGTTTTATACTTGAAAAAATATGATCTGTGCACATAACATCAGGTCGGTCGACCGCCAGAATTTTCGGCTGACCGAACCTGTTGTTAGTGCACAGATATGCTCTGTTTTCTGCATGATTTTAAACTCAGCTGACCAGCCAGAATTTTCAGTCAACCGACCTGGAAATAACGGCTATTTTTCTGAAGAGTTACGATCGTTCGTGAAGAGGATTCACCTTCAATCCAAGAGATATGGTCACAACCTTTGATTGAAACTCTTCATGAAAGATTGTAATTATTCTACAACTATATAAACATGTTTAATTCATTCCTACAATCACCATTTTTCGTTTATAATTCTGAAATCTGTTCTCTATTTATTTCTACAAATAAAAGCATTCATTCTCATTCAATATCGCTAGAATCTCTGAATTAATTTATATACTTCGATTTTACGAGATTATCCTCCTTCTAAATCTTCACACACACTACATATTCTTGAAAATTTGATTATAGGAAAATTGTACTATCAAAAGACAATCCGTGTTATTCAGAACACACTCGTCAACAAATTATTTGTATTAAGTTGAAGTCCTCTTCGGCTGTTGAGGCGGAAAAATTCCTGTTCGGCTGCTTAAGTGTGGTATACCTATTCCTCCGGGTTAAGTGAAGGGTTTAGTCTAAATCCAGAGGATATTCTGGGACTGGACGTAGAACGGAAAGTTTGAACCAGTATAAAAATTCCAGGTGTGCTTACTTTAATTCTTATTTTACTGCTATTATCAGTTTCCGCATTTATATATTATATTACATGATCCTTAGTACTGCACGTACACTTTCAGAGGTGACAACACAAATGGGTGTGATGCCTGGAAATGGAGAGTTCGATTGCATTCGGTGGATTTTGGTTCGCTGGAGTTGGGTCTTGCGTGTGCTTGAGGGGAAGGGGTGGTATGCGCTCCATCGCGATGCTGGGTCGGGAGCTGGTGAGTGGTGGAGCTGGCATTGCGGGCTGTCGGGTTGGACGGGGGAGTTGCCGTGGTTTGGTGGCGATTTGCAATGTCTGCCTGTTAGCCAGATTTGGAATGGTGAGGGTTTCTTGAGTAATTAATTTTAATAAAATTTAATGAAACTATAGTTAGTGAGTAATTAGTTTAGACATATAAATTAGTTGACTAATTTCAATTGGAAGTGAAATCGTTTATTTATATAAATTCAAAAAAAAATTATACGAGGTACAAAAAATCGCGAATTTTAATCTGGAATTAATTGGAGATTTTTGGAGGCAATTATTAAAATAAAATTGGAATGGATCATAATCTAAAATCAAGGTGAGAATTTCTCACTCATTTGGACTACGTACTTAAATTTAAATTTAAATTATTGGATGCTTGATCGATTTATAAATTTATAATTTATCTGATGGATGCCTTTATATATATAAAGTAGTATATATATTAGTATTTGAAGTGGTATTCCCACATATTATAGCGGATGAGACCCTATGCCCCCCGCACAATAGCGGATGACCCTATATACAGTGATATGCCCCTTGAAGTGGGATTGGTATTTTTATTGTTGTCTAACATCTTTGGATGCAGGAAAAATAGGTTGGAGGGATCCAACTGGATTCCTCAAACATATTAGTATTTTTTCATATATATATATATATATATATATATATATATAAAATGCTGGATTATTGTGTGTTGTGAATTTTTATATGATATAGTGGCATGGAAATTAATTTTGGTTATATTTAATACCATAAATATTATTTTAAATTTTAAGGAATTAAAAAGAGATTTTTAATATAAAATTTTTTTATATCGAAATTTGGATTATTTAAAAGAGACCGGTTTAAATAAGAAATGGTGAAATTTTGATCGTACCAAATAATGCGGGAAAATATTTTAAATAGAGAATTTAAAATGACGATGTCATGACACACTTTTTCGTACATATTTAAACTGACCTTTAACCACACTCGTCAGCCGAATCGCATGGTAAGGTGGATAGTAGAGGAAAAGAAAGTTGGAAAGAAGATAGAAAGAAAATAGAACAACACAGAATCTCACAGCGGAACGAATAATCTATAATATAGAACAAGTCTTTACATAAAACAAAATTGTTACTTTGAAACATATACAGACATCAATCAGAGTATACACTTATACAACACAGACAGTTATAACAATCTCTCTGTGACGACCTAGAAATTTTGATATTTGAAATTGAAATATTTAATTGGTTTTGAATATTTGGAAGTTATTTTAACTAGAATTTCAAATATTAGAATGAATTTGGCAATTAAAGTTATTGAATTTAATTATTAAAGGTTGGGTAAAATATTGAATCTTCAGTTTTATGTTTGTTAAAAATATTTTCAAGGCTTAGAAAATTTATATTGATAATATTGAAGATAATGTAAGCTTCAATATTGAATTTGGAGATGTTTTGTTTAGTTTTGAATTTATATCGTTTAAATTGATATTTAAAAATAGCCTTACGGGGCATAGTCTCGAATTTCGACGAAACCAGTTCCATTGGATTCGTAATATTGTATTATTAACGGATTTCAATTTTCGTTGTGTTTGGAGTTGTCGTGTGACCGTACGGATTATAAACGCGTTGAATTTAAATCGGAAATTCAATATAAATGCTAGTTCAAAAAGCTATCTTCTCCATACGATTGAATTTGGACTCGAAAACTTTTCCTTCACGTTCGGAATAAGGGTATAACATTATAAACGCCTACTGGCATGCCTCGATAGAAGTTCAAGATTTCAAGTTGCAATTTCTAGACGATTTGAATTTTTTTTAAAATATAAATAATATTAATATATATCAAAATAATATTGCAGGCCTTGCAACACATGTAGAGAATTTAAAAGCACGTGTCACTTTTTGTTACATGCATTCGTCTTAAAAAATTCAAAGCCTAATGAAATATAAAAGGAAAAAAACTCGTCGTCGTTCATTCCTTTTCAAAATAGAACGAAATCGAAATCAACAGCTTCACAAAGAATTAATGGCCGAACTCTAAATTAGCTCAGGGCTTTGCCGTTATATTACTCTATGCTCTCCATCTACTCTCCATCTAATGCATGCCCTGAATCGAATACCAATTGATTTATCCCCTTCTTCAGTTCCTCTAATCGATTGTTCTTCTTTAATAAAAAAATTAAGCGTGTGAAATGCGATTTCATCGCGATGGTTGCCTCGCGCGAGGAGGAGAAAGTGAGCAATTCGCTTTCGGGTGGAGTGGCGCATGATAAGGGCAGGGCCACTATTGGTCAGCCGACTTCGTTTCGATCGATAATAGGGTGGCGCGGCGTCTTTAGTTCGTTGATTTGAGGAACAAGCGACTGTGTGGCACAATGTAATGACCCGCAAATCCGTACACCTTGAGTCAACATTATTCTACAACAATCAACTCAAGTTGTACAGAAATACGAACCATTTGGGTTAAAGAAGAAGAGGTAGAAGAAGAAAATAGAGAACAACAACAGAATCTAACCATCGCAGCGGAATAAAATATAATAGATATTAACATATCTTCACACCAAAATCAAATATAGCTGTTTATATATTACATCATCAGAGTACATCAATCATAGCTCAACATCAACAACATACAAATGGATACACAGAAACTCAACACAGCGGAATATATACATAAACAAGTACGGAAATACGTATCGTCATCCAGCTCGTCTCCTGAGCTCCACAGCATCATATCCTGTATCCTATAATACTCGGTCTGACCCGAGCATTACAGTTAAATAAGACCCGAGTCAGTCTGGAATACCAACGTCAGAAAATCACACTTAGTTGATTATTAAAGTTTCAAAAATCCTTTGAAAACAAAAGCATCTCGTAAGACCACGCCACAAATAAACATGTCGGGTTTTTACCTTACGATAGCTAAAACAATTTTATAGAAATCCTCTGATATTATAATAGGGTCTATACACAAATACTTACAAAATAGCCGAAATTGTCACATTCATTAAATTCCAGCTACTAGCCATAGAGTGGGTAATACAAACAAAACTCGTACAAGGCTCGTAGGGAGAATGGATTTCCAACTAATGACAAGGCACTGGGGTACCACCTGTCACAGTACGTGGCCTAGATCACCGTACCGAGGAGTACGCCCGCTCCCCTACAACACAAGACCTGTACTACCCCTTACTGGATAATCCCGAGTGAGATCACCCCGCGGTTGGGATCAGCAACCGTCCACTAAGCCGAAATAAAAGGGACATCTAGGCAGGGATGACCTCACCCTACTTGGGTGCAACCCACCTAGCCTTGCTGCATAACCCCTGAATTTCAGTCATTCCCATTTGATAAGGCTTGCGGCTATGCGTTACCTTTTTAGAACATATCCCTTAGAATGCCCATCGTCCACCTGACGATGTTCCGAAAGCATTCATCCATCCAAGTCCGTCCCGGCTTCGAACGGAACCGAAGGCACTATTCCTACTGCATCCATTTTGGAAATATCCTCAGGATTAGTAGCGACTAGCCCTTGCACTTCACTGCTCCATCTTCGAATCCAAAAATCGTTTTCCACGAAGCGTACAAACCGGATCGAAGTGGTTCTTGAGAAATAAATCTCGATCCCGGTCTCTTCGAAACGATCAACGTATTTGGCCAATATTGATAGTCGGTTATTTAACTATCAATTAATATTCACAACATCCATCCAACAATAAATAATTTTTCCAAATTATTTATTAACCTCAAAAATATCTTCACAAGATATATTTCTGTTTTCAACCTTTGAAAAACAGTTTCCAAACTATCTTTCTTTTCCAGAATAAGCTTTCTCAAATATTTCTATCTCCACTGAAATCACCAAGCACAAAACTAGATTTTAAAAATAATTTAAAACACCTTACTTTGAAAGATACTTTAAAACATTTAAGTTAAAATTACTTCAGTAATTGGTTAAAATACATACTATATGAATATTTGAAAATAATGTTACTTAATAAAATAAAACTAGATTTTCACTTCTAAAAACAAAATACTAAGTCACTTCTTAAATAATTATTACCATAATAGATTAAAATGAAATACTTACTTTGGAATTTACATATTAGAAATAATAAATTTTCCAAAACTTTCTTTTTAAAACAACTTTAAAATTATTAACTTATATTTAAAAAAACGTACTTGGTTATCCAGAGAAAAACCCCAACTTCAATCACTTAAATCAATTTTCCAAATTGATTTCCAATTTACTCCATTTGAAATAAATATCTTTACTTACTCAGTTCATTTCAAAATTCATTAATTATGGACTTTATTATTATTATTTTCCTAATTTTTTCTTTACTCTTTTCAATAATTTAAATCATAAATTTTAAACAAAATGTTTTGTTCTTTAAATAATAACACTGAATTTTAAAATTCATTGACTTTATGTTTATTCAAATTTTCCTTCCCATACTCACTATTTATTTATTAAAATTTTAAAGTCACTTCATTTCTTTTCCAATTCATTCTTTAATTTATTCTATAATTATTTTACTTACAGATTCACTTCTTTTATCTTCTTTCCAAAATCCAATTTATATAGTTTTTGGTAATCCATTATACCCAATTATATCAATCAAGCCATGACATTCAATTTTTCCACATTATTCATTATAGAATATCAAATAATCAGAACAGAGAATATTCAATAATTTAAATAAAAATTATGGGGTCCAGTTGGATCGCTCCAACCTGTTTTTCTACATCCACAGACGTTAGCACAACATAAATATCAATCCCAAAATATACCATACTATAGCACATCAATCAATTCAACCATTCCAAACAATTATTTAAATTTAATCATTTAAATTTAAATTTATCCGAGTGAGATTAACTCAAGTTGAATTTATTTTGCAACCCGATCCAATCCGGCTTGTATCCATTATCTATAACCTTGTATAAACATTTTATAGTTTATTAACATTTGAATAGTTTAGACAAGTCAATTAAACAAATTAAATCTTTATACAACTAGTTAAGTGAAAATATGAATATATATTTTCTTCCTTCATTTGAGATCTCTTTTATTTGCCAAAATCTTCTATATATATATATTAATATTATCTGTTTACTGTCAATCTATTTAAATAGAAATATTAACCTTTTAAAAATAAATTTTCTATTAAGCTGTACTGTCACAATATCAATTATTTAAACGAAAATTAAAATCAAAATACCTTACTGTAAATTCTTATATATTTTTTTCACATCCTGTATACATATATAGTTATGGAAAAGTCTGCATATATACATACCTATATAAATTAAATAAAAGAAAATAACCCAGCTTTACCTCGTTGCTAAATCCCAAATCGACCGCCATCTCACCACTGCATCTCCACCGCATCACCACGAGCGATCCTGGACATGACGTCGACCAAGGCTACGCTAACGCATACGTACGCGCGAACGAAATCCAAACGAGCTTCCCTCTACGCGGCCTCGCGCTCGCGAGCTCGAACCCTAGCCGAGCACTGTCATGCCGACCACCAAAGAATGACGCCGCGACCTTGATTCTTTCCCTGAACTCGTGAAGTACGCCATCGCCTTCATCCAACAAGGCACGTGAACCCAAATCGAGCTCGACATCGAAGCCGCCGGCCTCTGCCCTAGTACGCTACTGCGCGCGCCACTCCAATGCCATCGCAACTCAATTATCGCGCGCCCTTTCCCTTTTCTACTTCGAACGACAATCGATTCAAAATCGAATTCGAATTCCCTTTTTCCACTCTTTTTTAAGAGCTCGGCCCTTTTTTTCTTCGTGAACTGATTTGGGGTTTTTTGAAAAGAAGAAAAGGGTTCGGCCATACTCGAATGATTTCGAAACATCGACCATTAATTTTTTTTTCTCGTTTGATAATGACTGGAATTGAATTGAATAAACGAGGAAGGAATTAGCAAATTAGAAAATTTTAGAAGGAACGAGAAGTGTGCGATGGAAGATAAGAGTAGCGTGTTAAAACGAATATGAGATGGCGTATACAAGAAGCTTGATTAATTAGATTATTATCAATTAAAGTTCCAGCGTGTTTATATATCGTACACTCACACACTAGCTCCGATCAATACGAAATTTGAAATCCGATAATAATTAAATATTACGGACCCAATGGAACTGTTTTCGTCGAATTTCGAGACTGTGCCTCGGAAGGCTATTTTTAAATTCAATTTAAACGGTATAAATTTCAGAACTGCACAGATCATTGTTAATTTCAATTTTAACACTTCTATTGTCTCCAGTATTATCAATATAAGTTTTATAAGCCTTCAAATTTTTTAAACAGGCTTAGAAATCTCAAATTCAACATTTTACCCAACTTCAAATTATTCAATTTAATAATTTATTCACCGAATAAATAGTGATATTTGAAATTCAAGTTAATGATTAACTTTTAAATATTTAAAATCAATTAAATATTTCGTTTTCAAATGCTTAAAAATCCGGGTCGTCACATTCCTCCCTCCTTAAAAGAATTTCGTCTCCGAAATTACTAGTTAGGAAGAATGGTCCAATACCCGTTTACTTTTCTCAAAACCAACAATTCAACATCTTACCAACTATCTTTTTATAAAAGACCTATTATTATTCTTATTAACTTCTCTACTCTCCCATAGTTTTCAACTATACTATTTGTTTAATCATTCAAGTTTTAATTTAAAACCAATTTTGAACTATCAAAATTTTCTCAGAAATTTTCTAACTCCCTAAATTTCCGAATTTTTTTGCCAGCGTCTCCTTTGCGCGGCTAGCTCGGTATAACTACAAAATGGCTCTACGGCCTCCCAAATCCAAAAAGAAAACAAAAAGACAAGTAGCTCGATCCAAAAACCCAATCAAATTTCATAGAAATTTAAACACATACCTTTTTGGCCAGGCAATTCAATTTTTATCATCTGAAATCAAAACCAATTTTCCTTTCTCTTTATAATACCTGCATATCCGGCTTAGCACGAATATCCAATCACAGTATTCCAAAATTATTTTATCTACTTCCATACAAAATGTCAATATTTATTCATTCAAATATCAACTCAGAATGTATTTGTAATATCAATTTCCAATCAAGAATCCACCATTCCCTTCTTTAGTTAGTATAACATTTTATATGTTTCTTATATTTATTTTCTCCTTACCACTTTAGTTTATATCTATTTCTATTCAAATTGATTCTTCCATTTCCATATGAATTCAATTTATCTTTAACTCTGAATATTTAAATTTTATTTTCCATTTATAACCAATTCATGTCTTTATTTTAAATTAGTTTCATTCACTAACTTATTTCAATTTCCAATTTGAAACCGTTTTGTCGTTAACAAAATTTTCCAAAAATTTTCAAAATTTTTCTAACTCCCAAAATTTCTGAAATTTTTTGGCAGAGTCTACCTTGTACGGAGGAGCTTTTGCAATTTGACAAAAGATATAAATATATATACATCGACCCACACGGTCGGAAAAACCAAAAACAGTTCATATTTCCTATTTTTATTGCGTAGGCGTACCTTATTTAGCATTTTTAAGCAAGCAGTTTATTTATTAAGCAATTAGCACAACCAAATCCGCCACACGGCTTCCAGGTACCTGTACTTACTCAATTTAAACATGTAAGCGCCAAATATATGAAGTTTATCAATATTTCACTTATTTGCAATAGTTAGACACATGAATTCTAAAAGAAATTCACACCAAACATTTTTCCGTAAGCAATTTATATAGTTTACATACTAATTCAACTGTTTCAATTAATTTATAACCATTTTCATTCAATCCGAATGGTTTTCAATCCATTTGTATACAACTTCATCAATCTGAATGGTTTAAAACTCAATCGCTTACATTCAGTTCATTTTTAATTTTCAACAAACCATATTATTCCAATTGATTTAAAATTCAATTTTATTCTTGCAATGATTCATAGAATTTTATTTTCTTCTATTTACATTCAATGACAATTTATTCTATGCAATTTGATGAGATCTATGTGAATAAATAAGTATTTATGTTTTATAACCAATTGAAATGGATTTCAACTCAATTTATACATAATTCTATTCCATTTTTAAATTTATTCACAATCCATATATTCTCATTTTCATTGCATTTCAAATTTGAATACATTCACTTGCATTTCATTTTATTAACCAACTAGTTTCATTATTCAAACAGGTTCCATTCAAAACCACTTGATCTAGCTCGAAAACAATCCAGGCTATTTCATTCAATAACTTTTTCTCAACTCATTTAAACCACACTTCATTTTGAGTTCGGCTTTTATTCAAACTTACGTAAGTCAATAACTTAAGTTCATTTCCATTTCTTTTTATAATAAGTTCTACTTCCATCTTTCATTTGATTCTTATTTATTCTATCCATTTATTTATTCAATATAATAAGTTTATCCACTCAATCCATTATGAATTTTCATTTCCTTAAATATTATTTATAACTCACCGAATTCTATTTCGATTCAAATTTATTTTCACTTGATTTAAATCCAACCCAATATCATAAACTTAGTTTAAGTTGATTTTAGTTCAACTCTCCTCCATTCATTTAGCTTAAGTTAATTTACTTCAATTTTATACTTAAGCTCATTCAATTGATTACATGGCCATTTCCAATTTATTTCCACTTATTTGGATTTTATTTGCAATTCAAACTATTACTATTTAATCCAAATTCATTTTTGTATTTGACACATTTCCAATTACATTAAATTTGTTAACACTTAAGCTAAATGTTAATTAATAGCTCAAATTCTGATTCCACTGTCCATTTTAAATTTACCGTCCAATTTTATGAACTCATAATTCAATTACATTTACTTCACTAACAATTCACGTCGAATTTAATTTATAACTTGAGTTTTATTTCCAATCTTCATTATTAGCCTACAATTCAACTTCTATTAAACTACATTAGGTTCCAATTCATATTTCATTAACTAATTCAGCATCCAATTAGTCCTCCCTCTATTAATAATCCAATACTTGATTGATTTTTTTTTCAAAACCTCTTCATTTAATTTTCTTAAGTTCCTTTTTTTTATAATTCAAGTTTTGATTTTCATTTTATTTTTCAATTCATCATAAATATTTATTTTGGGTTTTTCTATCTCACTTTTCAAATTTCTAAGTCACAACTTATTATTTACACAATTCCATTTATTATAGGCTTGAATATATTCTTCTTTTATTTTTAACTCAAGCCTTATGCTCGTTTATAACCTAAGCATATTTTATTCCATGCATTTTTAATTCTTTTATATGTTATTCTGATTTATTTATTTCAATCCAATCCTTATCCAACTTATTTTCCATTTGTTCAGGTAAGAATCTAACTCCATTTGATAACTCAATCGAATTTTTATTCCAATTCAATTTTATTTTAACTCAGATTTATTTAACTCAATTCGATTTCAACTTAATTCAAATTCAACTGGATTTGATTTTCAGCCTATTCGATTAATTTCAATCCAGTTAAATTTGTATTTCCCAATCCAAGTTAATTTCATTTTTAACTCTTCACTTTAAATTTAAATTTCAAACATTCAAAGCTTATATTCCTTTCCTGATTTAAAAAATCATCTCAATTTATAAGCTTACCATCTATCTCTTTAGGATTTTTAAACACCCGGCTTTGGTTTCAAATCATTTTGAAATCTCCAACATCACAAATCACACTTCTCAAAAGTCAAACCAATCCTGGTTTATTACCAACAAATTTCCTTTGAAATTTCAAAAATAAACTAGTTCTTCCGAACAAATCAATTTGGCAGCAATCTGTCACTTAGAAACTCGAAAATGAACATCGATGATGCTGTAGTCATCACCGAAGTTATTTTCCAGCGACTGAAGTGAGTTCAATGCTATATTCCTTCCCAAAATTCATTTGGAACAATTTTCCTTTCAGAAATACTTTTTGAAACCATAATGCTATTATTTGTCTTCAAAATACTTCCAAAATCTCCGGGGTTTTAAAGTTTCAAATTCTGTTTTAATTCAAATTTTAACTATAATGCATTTGTATAGTTTATGCTTATACAAAATCCCATTTAATTATATTTCAATTTATAATTTACATTTATAATTCATATTTATAAATTTCATTTTATAATGAATTTATTCCCTTAACCTTTGGTTATGTTTTAAATTTCTAGTTAAATTTTTATTCAACAAAGATAATAATTTAATATTATTCTTCCTAACATCCAATCAACCATATATTAACTAAAATAGTGTACAAAAACTCTTATTTATATAAAAATATATTTTTGGGTAAAATTATTTCATTCACCCATATTTAAAACAATACTGTGTCGATTGTTCTATTCAAGTGTTTAGAAACCCCTTCAATACAGTTGTGCAGACTATGCCGATGAAGGTTCATATGCCACTCAATAAACTAATCAACATAATATTAAAACAATTTATATTCACTAACAAATACACGCTCATATCTATTAATACGCTCAAACTCATTCTAGAGTACTACGGACTCTAATTTAAATGAGTAATTTCCACCAGAGCCAAGGTTATCACCAGCCTAAGCTCTGATACCAACTGTAATGACCCGCAAATCCGTACCCCTTGAGTCAACATTATTCTACAACAATCAACTCAAGTTGTACAGAAATACGAACCATTTGGGTTAAAGAAGTAGAGCTAGAAGAAGAAAATAGAAAACAACAACAGAATCTAACCATCACAGCAGAATAAAATATAATAGATATTAACATATCTTTACACCAAAATCAAATATAGCTGTTTATATATTACATCATCAGAGAACATCAATCACAGCTCAACATCAACAACATACAAATGGATACACAGCAACTCAACACAGCGGAATATATACATAAACAAGTACAGAAATATGTATCGTCATCTAGCTCGTCTCCTGAGCTCCACAGCATCATATCCTGTATCCTATAATAATCGGTCTGACCTAAGCATTATAGTTAAATAACACCCGAGTCAGTCTGGAATACCAACGTGAGAAAATCACACTCAATTGATTATTAAAGTTTCAAAAATCCTTTGAAAACAAAAGCATCTCGTAAGACCACGCCACAAATAAACATGTCGGGTTTTTACCTTACGATAGCTAAAACAATTTTATAGAAATCCTCTGATATTATAATAGGGTCTATATACAAATACTTATAAAATAGCCGAAATTGTTACATTCATTAAATTCCAGAGTGAGTAATACAAACAAAACTCGTACAAGGCTCGTAGTGTAATGATCCTGAATTTTTATTTAATTTAAATTAATAATTAAATGAAATTTTGAATAAAAATTTATAAAATTAATTATAAATAGTGAAGCGAGTTTCCCCGAGTTCAAGTATATTCTATATAAATCATTTAAATTTTTAAATATTATATATATATATGTATATATGTGAATATATATATGTATATGTATATTTGGATATATATGAGTCAATTTGAAATTATAAAATCTTGAGTGTATATATATATATTTTGATTTGAATTTAAATCTTAGATGCATGATTTAATAAATATTTGGGTTATAAAATAAATTAAGAAAAATATATATATAGCAACTCATAAATAAATTTTAACAACATGTTAAAACAGAAGTTATTCATACTATAAAGTAATAAGACAAAGTAGTGGATTATCTGGAGTTGGTTCAGTCTTTGGACCACACCAGTCTTGTTGAGCTTTGTGATATGTTATTGGGAGTTCGAGCTACTGCTGGATTGATTCTTGGAAATGGAGTTGCAATTATTTCTGGAGTCCTTCCTTGAAGACTATTTTAGAGTTATATTGTTCCGCTGTTAGATGTCATCTATTTTCTTTCCGCTGCTATTTTATTGTATCATATCTCTGTTGTATATTGATATCTATTGGATCATCTGTTGTATCAGATATTGTATCAAAGCTGTATATCAATGTATTATTCTTTTATTCCGCTGTGTTATTTACTTAATGTTGTTATAAGCTCCGGCGAATCGGATTTGAACGGTCGAATCTATGACATTCGAATACGATTTGAAGTATGGATGTCGATTTCTGAGCGGGCAAAATCCGACTCGTTACATGTGGTATCAGAGCTAAGGGTTAAACTTTAGCTCAGGAGTGTAACACATTAAGTAACTCATTAGAGATAGGGTGAAGTATCCCTAGAATGAGTAATCCCTAAGGTATATGTTCGAATGCCTCAGTAAATTCTCTTACTATCTGCTAATAGTAAGTATGAGTGCAAGAAGAAAACGAGATAGGGGACAGGGAAATACGACTATAAATGGTCAATACCTTGTGACAGTGGAAACAACTTTCTTATCAATTTTCTTTGATTCGTTCTAAATTCTTTTGATTTCTTCGTGACAGCTACAAGAAAAAGTTTCGGTGCGGTGATGCTCTACGAATCGTTGTAGAAGAATCTTTACTTCATATTTTCATCAGTTTCTTATCGGTTGTTGATTTAAACCTTAATGAATATGAATTGGAAATTTTAAATGAATTAGAAAATTTTGAATAAACTGGAAGTTTAAAAAAATTGAGTTAAATTGATTAATAGAATATGAAGAATAATTTGAATTGAATCAATTATACGATTTGTTTAAAACCAAATTTGAAATTTTATTATAATTACTTGTATCTATTGTTGATATTCTGATTTGGTGAGCCAAATGCAGAACTGATATCTAGTTTGATCTGAAATGATATTTCTCTATCTTTCATCTATCTTTGTTGTTTTCGTGCCTGTGAATTTCGAGGACGAAATTCTTTTAAGGGGGAAGTCTGTAACGATCCTGAATTTTTATTTAATTTAAATTAATAATTAATTCAGGATCGTTACACGTAGGGAGAATGGATTTCCAACTAATGACGAGGCACTGGGGTACCACCTGTCACAGTACGTGGCCTAGATCACAGTGCCTAGGAGTATGCCCGCTCCCCTGCAACACAAGACCGGGACTAGCCCTTACTGGATAATCCCGAGTGAGATCACCCCGCGGTTGGGATCAGCAACCACCCACTAAGCCGAAATAAAAGGGACATCTAGGCAGGGATGACCTCACCCTGCTTGGGTGCTACCCACCTAGCCTTGCTCCATAACCCCTGATTTTTAGTCATTCCCATTTGATGAGGCTTGAGGCTAAGCGTTACCTTTTTAGAACATATCCCTTAGAATGCCCATCGTCCACCTGACGATTTTCCGAAAGCATTCATCCATACAAGTCCGTCCCGGGTTCGAACGGAACCGAAGGCACTATTCCTACTACATCCATTTTGGAAATATCCTCAGGATTAGTAGCGATTAGCCCTTGCACTTCACTACTCCATCTTCGAATCCAAAAACCGTTTTCCACGAAACGTACAAACCGGATCGAAGTGGTTTTCGAGAAACAAATCTCGATCCCGGTCTCTTCGAAATGATCAGCGTATTTGACCAATATTGATAGTCGGTTATTTAACTATCAATTAATATTCAAAACATCCATCCAATAATAAATAATTTTTCCAAATTATTTATTAACCTCAAAAATATTTTCACAAGATATATTTCTATTTTTAACCTTTGAAAAACAGTTTCCAAACTATCTTTCTTTTCCAGAATAAGCTTTCCCTAATATTTCTATCTCCACTGAAATCACCAAGCACAAAACTAGATTTTAAAAATAATTTAAAACACCTTACTTTGAAAGATACTTTAAAACATTTAAGTTAAAATTACTTCAGTAATTGGTTAAAATACAAACTATATGAATATTTGAAAATAAGGTTACTTAATAAAATATAAAACTAGATTTTCACTTTTAAAAACAAAATACTAAGTCACTTCTTAAATAATTATTACCATAATAGATTAAAAGGAAATACTTACTTTGGAATTTACATATTAGAAATAATAAATTATCCAAAACTTTCTTTTTAAAACAACTTTAAAATTATTAACTTATATTTAAAAAAACGTACTTGGTTATCCAGAGAAAAACCCCAACTTCAATCACTTAAATCAATTTTCCAAATTGATTTCCAATTTAATCCATTTGAAATACATTTCTTTACTTACTCAGTTCATTTCAAAATTCATTAATTATGGACTTTATTATTATTATTTTCCCAATTTCTTCTTTACTCTTTTCAATAATTTAAATCATAAATTTTAAATAAATGTTTTGTTCTTTTTAAATAATAACACTGAATTTTAAAATTCATTAACTTTCTGTTTATTCAAATTTTCCTTCCCATACTCAAGATATATTTATTAAAATTTTAAAGTCACTTTATTTCTTTTCCAATTCATTCTTAAATTTATTCTATAGTTATTTTACTCACAGGTTCACTTCTTTTATTTCTTTCCAAAATCCAATTTATATAGTTTTTGGTAATCCATTATACCCAATTATATCAATCAAGCCATAGCATTCAATTTTTCCACATAATTCATTATAGAATATCAAATAATCAGAACAGGGAATATTAAATAATTTAAATAAAAATTGAGGGGTCCAGTTGGATCCCTTCAACCTGTTTTCCTGCATCCACAGACGTTAGCACAACATAAATATCAATCCCAAAATATAACATACTATAGCACATCAATCAATTCAACCATTTCAAACAATTATTTAAATTTAATCATTTAAACTTAAATTTAACTGAGTGAGATTAACTCACCTTGAATTTATTTTGCAACCCGATCCAATCCGGCTTGTATCCATTATCTATGTCCTTGTATAAACATTTTATAGTTTATTAACATTTGAATAGTTTAGACAAGCCAATTAAACAAATTAAATCTTTATACAACTAGTTAAGTGAAAATATGAATATATATTTTCTTCCTTCATTTGAAATCTCTTTTATTTGCTAAAATCTTCTATATATATTAATATTATCTGTTTACTGTCAATCTATTTAAATAGAAATCTTAACCTTTTAAATATAAATTTTCTATTAAGCTGTACTGTCTCAATATCAATTATTTAAACGAAAATTAAAATCAAAATACCTTACTGTAAATTCTTATATTTTTTTCACTTCCTGTATACATATATATTTATGGAAAAGTCTGCATATATACATACCTATATAAATTAAATAAAAGAAAATAGCCCAGCTTTACCTTGTTGCTAAATCCCAAATCGACCGCCATCTCACCACTGCATCTCCACCGCATCACCATGAGCGATCCTGGACATGACGTCGACCAAGGCTACGCTAACGCGTACGTACGCGCGAACGAAATCCAAACGAGCTTCCCTCTACGCGGCCTCGCGCTCGCGAGCTCGAACCCTAGCTGAGCACTGTCATGCCGACCACCAAAGAATGACACCGCGACCTTGATTCTTTCCCTGAACTCGTGAAGTACGCCATCGCCTTCATCCAACAAGGCACGCGAACCCAAATCGAGCTCGACGTCGAAGCCGCCGACCTCTGCCCTAGTACGCTACTGCGTGCACCACTCCAATGCCATCACGACTCAATTATCGCGCGCCCTTCCCTTTCTCTACTTCGAACGACAATCGATTCAAAATCGAATTCGAATTCCCTTTTCCCCCTCTTTTTTTAAGAGCTCAGCCATTTTTTTCTTTCGTGAACTGATTTGGGGTTTTTTGAAAAGAAGAAAAGGGTTCGGCCATACTCGAACGATTTCGAAAAATCGTCCATTAATATTTTTTTCTCGTTTGATAATGACTGGAATTGAATTGAATAAACGAGGAAGGAATTAGCAAATTTTAGAAGGAACGAGAAGTGTGCAATGGAAGATAAGAGTAGCGTGTTAAAACAGATATGAGATGGCGTATACAAGAAGCTTGATTAATTAGATTATCATCAATTAAAGTTTCAGCGCGTTTATATATCGTACACTCACACACTAGCTCCGATCAATACGAAATTTGAAATCCGATAATAATTAAATATTACGGACCCAGTGGAACAGTTTTCGTCGAATTCCGAGACTGTGCCTCGGAAGGCTATTTTTAAATTCAATTTAAACGATATAAATTTCAGAACTGCACAGATCACTGTTAATTTCAATTATAACACTTCTATTGTCTTTAATATTATCAATATAAGTTTTATAACCCTTCAAATTATTTAAATAGGCTTAGAAATCTCAAATTTAACATTTTACCCAACTTCAGATTATTCAATTTAATAATTTAATCACCGAATAAATAGTGATATTTGAAATTCAAGTTAATGATTAACTTTTAAATATTTAAAATCAATTAAATATTTCATTTTCAAATGTTTAAAAATTCCGGGTCGTCACACACAAGTACAACAGCCGCGTTAAGTCATGGGTGTGATGATCGGTGTAGTCGCGATCTGGTGGCCGCGCGAGGTACTGGGGGTTTGAACAGTAAGGTATATTACTTTTAATTTTATTTAAAATAATGTTCATATGCACAGAAACATGAATTTTTATACATACATACATACATACATATATATATATATATATATATACTTATATTTTTGCAGAGGATATGAAGTGAATTCTTAGTTTTAATTTAAATTTAATATATATACACATAGCGGATTGTTTAGATGTGATAGTATATATAGTAGTGTGTGTGTATATACATATATTGGAGTGATTGATTTCCCGCATTATGTAGCGGATGAGACCATGTGCGCCGCATAATAACGAATGATACAATATAATCCCATATACCACGATATTCCACCTCGAAGTGGAATTTGTATTTAAATGTTGTGCTAAAATTTATGGATGCAGGGAAACAGATTGGAGGGATCCAACTGGATTCCTCAAATTGTTGAATTTATTTATATATGTAGTGATGTGATAATCGGTGAATGATTATATTGGTGTGAACGGTTATATTGGTAGTTGAAATTTATTGAAAGCTATAGTTTAGCCGAATATATTTTTGGTATCGTAGGATACAAGAAATATAAAATTAGATTTTTGGAAATTAAAGTAGAAAATCTTAAGTAAATTCATTTTAGAGAATTGGATAAATTTAAAAGAAAGAATTTTAAGGTAAAGGCTGATTTTTAAAAATCCAATTGAATAAATTCCAAAATATGGGGAAAAGATTTTAATAAATGGATTTTGAGTAATATTGTTAACAGTTGAAAAAAATTATTTAAAATTTGAATTTTAAATAGTTTTGGATATATAAAGGAATTTATTTTAAAAGGTAGTGATTTAAAATTGGAATTTGATTTGGTGTTTGAAATAAATTTGAGAATCAATTTGAAAATTGATTTGGTATTTGAAAATAATCTTTGGGAAATCGATATGAAAATTGATTTGGTGTTTGAATGAAGATTGATTTGGTGTTGAAAGTGAATATTTGGAAACCGATTTGAAAACCGTATATCAGTGGATATTAGGGAATTTAAAATGAAAACGGAAATTTACTATAAAAATGATTTATTTCAAAAATATGGAAAGAAATTTACAAATTTGGAACATAAATAGAAATAAATCGAAAAGGATTTATTAATTGATTTAAATGGACTATTTTGAAATGGAAAGTGTATTTTCCCTGAAAAGCGGAGTATGTTTTCAAAGTAGCTTTTAAAATATAAACTAAAAGTTCTGGAATTGGTTTTGAAAGAATACTGTTAGAGAAATTATTTTTGAAAATTATTTTTAAATCTTTAAAGTGAATATTATTAAGTTGATTATAGAAGTGGTTATTTTAAAGATTGAATTGGTAATTGATTTAGAAAATGATTATTTTAATAATTACACTTTATCTAAAAATTTATTTTTTAAAATTTGTTTGGACTTGAGGTTTTTTATGAGATATTGGTACAAATATTTCATAACTAATATTTAAAATAAAGTGTTTAAGGTAATTTTTATTTTAAGTGTTTCCAAGTATGTTTTTGGATAAGTAATTTAAATTATTCAGACTTGGCAAATTTTCAGTGGAAATAAATGATATTTGGAAATTTATTCCATGTGAGGAAAGCGATTTGAAATTTGTTTTCAAAGTGTTGAAGTGTGAAAATATACCTTGCAAAGATATTTTGAAAATAAATAATTGAGGGAAAATTATTTAAAATCTTGTGATTGTTGTGAATGTTGTTTGATAGTTAAATAACCGACTATCAATATTGGCCTTTAAATGGCATTTGAATTTCGATGCGATCGAGGGACGGATTCCAAATGGTTATCCGAAAACCACATCGAATCTTTGTGATGGATCTTTTGTTTAAAAAGATCAAAGTGGAAATTTGTTGTGATTTACTTGAAATCTGAATGTAACACTTATTTTTAAAATAATCACTCATTATTCGGATTAGCCGGGAGAGGACTTTGTGTCATAAAACCCATTCTGAATAATGATACGACGAAATGGGATTGCATTTGAAGATGCCGTTGAAGACCGAAAGGATTACTTGTCGAATGTCTCTGCACTGAGTTGCTCCGGTATAGAGATTATATCACCCTTTGTGATGGGGACTCCGGACGTGATTAGTGAATATCCGGATTTGCAAGGGCTTCTTTCCTTAATTAGAGGAAGTGCTTTCGGTTCCGTTCGAACCCAAAAAAGACTTGTATGATGTATGTCTGACATTACACTTTGAGATATAAAGCTGGTTTCTATCAAATACATTTTTGTTGGTGGCGGAGAATTTATTCTCTTAGCTTAACACCCTTCCCTAAGACGTACAAGCTCAAAGGTTAAGTAGTCGATGGTTACTTGTAACAACCCGCATATTTATCGATTTTATATTTAAATATTTTATCGATACTCGGAATTTAGTCCGAAAAGCCACTATTTGCAAAAATTCGAATTAGGACTCGAGACCACTTCCATTGAGTTCAAAACGCCGTTTGTGATCTTTTTAAGTGTAAACTTTGATATGTTTGGAGTTAGTGGAATTCTGCTACTTTTTCACTTAGGGCTTTGGTTTGGGCTGAGCCCATTAACCCCACTTAACACAGTTCCAACCCTCTGCTCTTCATTTACTTCCTTTCTACTTTCCTTATACTCAAACTTTTATAACAATGGTGAGTGGAATGGGAAATTAAAATTCCAAACCCTAGTTTTCTTTTGCAAATCAAACTCTAGCTCCAAACTAATAGAAGAACCCATTGGTAAGCCTTCTCTTTTTCTTCTCCAACTCATTCTCCTTCCAATTTCAGAAATTTCCTAAACCTAATTTGAGAAATATTTCTCTTTTAAGCTTAGAATCAAGCTTCTTGAGTTGGGATTGAAGTGTGGTTGCTCTTCCTTTGCTTTCAAGCTTCTTCTTCATTGATTTGGGTTCAAAGATGAGATTTTTATCTCACATCTTAGTCTATAATTATCTTCGATTGTTAGGTATGAATTCCTAACACTTATTCTTGTGCAATTGATTTTGGTTTGGATTGATTTGGTGTGTATTCCAATTTTTAGTGTTTTGAAATCAAAATCTATGAAATTCCTTTTATGGATATTTGGACATTGATATTTGAGGCATATCGAAGAGCCGTTAAGGCTGGGTTGTCGCTCGGCGCAAACCCTTGGTCGTTGTCGCTCGATCGATCGCTTCCAGTATCCATTTGGCCATTTTTGGCCTAGGTTCAGGGAATGCCCTGAACCCCAGTTTCAGACGTCTGAATATTATTATGGGAAGATTTCTATTCCCAGTTTAGACGTCTGAACATATGATTTCAGATGTCTGAATTGGTTCGTTTGGAACCAGAAAGGAAATAGGCTAAAAAGTGCCTATTTCAGACGTCTGAAATCAACGATTCAGACGTCTGAATTCTGTTTTGAAAAATATTTTATTTTCCAGATTCAGACGTCTGAATCCTTGATTTCAGACGTCTGAATCTGCACTCTTTTTGCCTATTTGCTTGAGAATTCCAACTTTAATCGATTCGTGTTGATTCCTATTTGTTATTATCACTTATTATCGACTTTGATGACATTTTCTTCGTGATTTTTGGGAATATCCATTTTGATGGATTCAGTATCGATTTCTTTGGAGTTTATTCACGTCTTTGGATGTGAATTTTAGTGATTGATTGTTCCTATAATCTTTTTTTTTTGTGATTTGTCACTTTAAAAATATAAAGTTTCAATACTAGTAGTAAATATCAAAACTCCTTCTTCAAAACGATTTCAACACTATTTTATTACAAAGCTCGTTTCTTAAAACCGTTTTCCAATCTACTAGTACATACAAACCTTTACCTCACTCGTATGAGAAATCTAATTAAACGACTTAGTAAAACGAGTGGTATGAAACGCTTGCGTTTACTTCGCCGGTTAATTCTTGGACTTATTCGATTGAATCTCTTGTGACAATTTTCTAGTGAAGATTTACAGTTTGTTCGTAAATATTTAAGTTAAGCAAGTGGTTATGGGACATGAAGCTAAACTTTTATATTTATTAACTTAGTGTAATTGACACTTCTCGGTGATCATGACGATCATTTTTATGATTTAGACTAGCAATTGTGCGATGTCTCTTTGTTTGCGAGGTTAGACTAGACACCATTTGTGTGATTTCGACTCACACATATCTCTTTGTCTGCAAGGTTAGTCTAGAGCTCATCAGTGTGATTTCGACTCACACATGTGGGGTAGCGCCCCATGGTCTTCGGGCCGTTCGTGTGTCAAAAAATTAATGGCTAGCTACTATGAGATAGCGTCTCGTTCGTGTGATACATATGTTGGTGAGTTTTCATGCTCCCGTTCATGTGATAGGCCTTCCCTCCTTTTTATGATTTCTGGATTTCGTGTGTTGAATTCTGGAATTTATGCTTCACCAATTTTAGTGATTTTCATTGATATGATTTATCAATTTTTGGTGCATTGGTGAATTCGTGTGTCATTGACTTGTTGTGAATACAAGTTTTGGGTATGAAACCCTTTTTGGATCTTTGTGAAGATTCTTGTGGTATTGAACGATCTTTTGTTGATCATCATTTGCATGCTTATAGTAGTATGCCATTATGGATATTATATGTTTATGCCATATCTTTTACTTTATATCATGTCATCTGATATTTATAGCTAGACTGATCCATTTATTATTTTCTTATAAATAATACTCGGGTCAGACCGAGATGTTACAGGTGCTTCTGTTTGACTCCTCTTCTGGGATTTGCTACTCTAACTTTTGGCTAACTATTTTGATTAGCAGTTTTTGTTGTATACACTTGAGATATAGACTCATAGTTGTATTCTTTTATATAGCACGTGTTGCTATTCTTCTGTATTATTGTGGATCTTTTTGACTACTACTCTGATGTACACTCACATGTGTTAGTTATATATTCATATCTTCTTCCGCCTTTGTGATATGAATTATCTATGACCAATTTATGTTATGTCTATTTCTATATTTGTTTTCGAAGATTTATTATAGCCACCGTGTGATAGTTTTGAGTTTGTATCGGTATGTCGGACTTCCTCCTTAGCATGCTATACTATATGACATATCGGTGCTCGCACAAAGATGTTACACGGATGGTCGCTCCTCAACAACCTTATTCTCCGTACTAGTTGACAGCATTACTCCATAGATTTCTTGGCTAGCGTGGGTATAGAGGTGGGGCATCACAGCTTGGTATCAAAGCCAAACTTCGGAACAATGTAGAATAATTTAACAAGGATCACCGTCCTAAGTCCAACTTAGGAGTTATGTCTTAGGATTAATTCGAGTCGTCATACCGATTCATCCTATTTTCTTTACGATTCCTTGTTTTATCTATCAAGATTGCTTGATATTCATTTTGTGAATAACCTTCTCATTCTTCCTTCTTTCTTTCTTAAGGAAGAGAAATGGTAAGACCAGGTCGTCCAGAGCTGGACCATCTAGTGCTCCACCCCAAGATGGAGTTTTTATGACTACCCAGCAACTTCTTGACCTTGTCACGAATGCTCAAGCAGCTGGTTCTAAGCCGGAACCTACTCACCCTAAATCTGGGTTTGCACGCTTGTGCAATGATTACACCAACCTGGGTGGGAAGCCATTTAAAGGTTCTGAAACTGTCATTGAGGTCCAGGCCTGGTTGAGGACCCGTGATCGAATCTTCATTCGCATGAATCTCGTCGATCTTCACAGTGTTCAGGTGGCTTCCAGTATGCCCCAAGAGAGAGCATTGGACTGGTACGAACTTGTTATTTCTGAGATTAATGAAGCAGATCTCACCTGGGAGCAATTCTGGGAAAGCTTCGAATTAAAATTCGTGCCAAAAGCAGAGAAAGTGACATTGGCTCGGCGTTTCATAGACCTTGTTCAGGATGAAGCCTCCGTGACTGATTATGTTGCATCATTCGAGTCACTTTTCAAATATGGGGTTGAATACATCAACACCCCATTGAAGAAGAACCAAAGATTTGTTTATGGCTTAAACAAAAATCTCAAGAAGCCATTACTTCTAAAATTAGAAGTTCCCTTCGACCAACTCATTGATATCGCTTTTCGTCTTGAAGAGGCAGATAGGGAAAGTGATGTTGAAGTGGTGGGTTCCAAACCAAACTTCAACAACAAGAAGAGGCCAAACAAATTCAAAGGTCCTTATCCCAACAAAAAGGGTAAATAGGCAACTCCTGCTGCGAAGACTTTTTCCTCTACTGAAGGGAAATGCTTTAACTGTGGTTCTAGAGACCATTTTGCGAACAAGTGTTCAAATCCCCGTCGTTGTCGCTATTGTAAAAGCCCGGACCATTTTATACATGTATGTCCCAAACTTCAAAATAGGAAGGAGGGAAAGCTTACTGTTGCTCAAGCCCCTGGCAACACATCTTGTGGTCGAGGTATATCTCATTCTATCCTTGATGGTATTATTATATTTTGTGATCAACCTATTCGAGTTCTCTTTGATACGGGTGCATCCCACTCTTTTATATCAAAGGAACTTGTCGACACCTTTTCTTTAAGTGTTGTTGCTTTAATGACTTCTTTGAGAATTTCGAATCCAGTTGGTGGATCTGCAACTCTTAGTTTGCTTTGTAAAGACGTGGAGATTTTTTTGTGTGATTTTTCTTTCCTAGCCGACTTGCATGTCATGCGTTATTTAGGCTTTGGGATGATTTTGGGAATGGATTGGCTTAACCGTTATGAAGCTCATATCCTATGTCCTGAGCGAACTATTCACCTTCGACATCCTCTATCTGTTAAGCAAATTTCTATTATTCTCAAAGATTCGGATTCCACTTTATCTGCATCTTTATATTCTTTAAATCCTTGTGACGATGATAATGATGATGAGGAGGACATCATTTCTCTTATTCACGTTGTTCGTGAATTTTCCGACATATTTGAGCCCGTTTTAGGATTGCCACCTAAGCGAGCAATTGAGTTCAGAATTAATCTTACCCCTGGAGCTCAACCTATTACTCGTCCTCCTTATCGTTTGTCCAATAAAGAAAATGAGGAGATGCGCATACAATTATCCGATTTGAAAACGAAGCAATTTATTCGCTCTAGTTCCTCGCCTTGGGGAGCTTCGGCTATTTTCATGAAGAAATCCGATGGTACACTTAGACTTTGCGTTGACTACCGCAAGCTTAATGATCTTACTATCAAAAATAAATATCCTTTACCTCGGATTGATGATCTATTTGACCAACTTAGCGGTGCTAGAGTCTTTTCACAATTGGACTTGGCTACCGGTTTTCATCAGCTTCGTATTGCAGAGGATAGTATTCCTTTGACATCGTTCCGTACCCGTTATGGATCGTATGAATGGCTTGTTATGCCATTTGGTTTAACGAATGCTCCAGCTTATTTCGTTGACCTTATGAATCGGGTTTTCAAAGATTTTCTCGATCGGTTTGTACTCATATTCATTGATGATATTCTTGTGTATTCAAAAACCGAGGAGGAACATGAGAAACATCTTCGGATTGTATTGGAAACTCTTAGGAGTAATCAATTAAAGGCGAAATTTTCTAAATGCCACTTTTGGCGATCTCGTGTGAAGTTTCTCGGTCATATTATTTCCGAATCCGGAATTTCCGTGGATCCTTTAAAGATTGAAGCGATTCAAGATTGGAAGAGACCGAAGAGTGTGACGGAGATTCGTAGTTTTCTTGGATTGGCGGGTTATTACCGCCGTTTTATCAAAGAATTTTTTAAGATTGTCGTGCCTCTTACTAGCTTGACTAAGAAGTGAGTGAAATACATTTGGTCGGACAAATGCGTAGCCTCTTTTCAGAAATTGAAAGAACTCCTTTCCAATTCTCCTATTCTTGTTATTCCCGAGGGGAATCAAGATTTCGTTGTTTATACCGATGCTAGTCGCATTGGTTTGGGTGTCTTCTTATGCAAAAAGAATGTGTTATTGTTTATGCTTCTAGGCAATTGAAGCCGGCCGAGACTAGATATGCCACACATGATTTAGAACTCGCGGCTATTGTTTTCGCCCTTCGAATTTGGCGTCATTATCTATTGGGAGAGAAATTTATTCTTTATACCGATCATAAGTCTTTGAAGTACTTATTCTCTCAAAAGGAACTTAATTTGCGTCAACAACGTTGGCACGAGTTCCTTGCACCTTATGATCTTGATATCCTTTATACTCCCGGAAAGGGAAATCGAGTTGCCGATGCACTTAGTCGCAAGCAACAAGCAGTTGTTTCTATGGTGATATCTGAATGGAACGATCTTGAGATCTTATCCACTTGTGAGATTCGAGACCGCGTACCCGATTTATTCTCATAATTTGTTTTATGTAGCCTTGAGGCTCATCCTTCTCTTTTAGACCGCATTCTTGAAACTCAATAGCTAGATCCCGATTTGCCTCTTCTTGGCTAAAACATTAAGGAAAGAATTGATATTGAAGGTTTGAAAGACTTTGATATTGATTCTCGTAGCGGCATTCGAAAATTTGGTAGACTTATCGTGCCAAATATTAGTGATCTTCGTAAAGATATTTTAGAAGATTCACATCGTTCTAAATTTACCATTCACCCGATAGTAGTAAAATGTACGTGGATATGAAGCGACTTTATTATTGGGAGGGAATGAAATCTGATATTGCTAACTTTGTTAAGTGTTGCATGACTTGCCAACTCATTAAGGCCGAACATCAAAGCCTGGTGGGTTATTGCAACCTTTAGAAATTCCAATTTGGAAGTGGGATCAAATTTCCATGGATTTTATTGACGGCCTTCCCCGTTCTCATTCGGGTCATGATAGCTTATGGGTTATAGTTGATAGACTTACTAAATCCGCCCATTTTATTCCCGTTCGGTCTAACCGAACCGTTTCTCTTTTGGCCAAACTCTTTGTTAAAGAAATTGTTAAATTGCATGGAGTTCCTACTTCTATTGTTAGCGATCGAGATCCATTGTTTACTAGTGGATTTTGGAAGAGTCTTCAAAAAGCTTTAGGAACGAAGCTTAATTTTAGCATCGCTTATCACCCCTAGTCCGATGGACAAACCGAGCGTGTGAATCAAACTCTTGAAGATCTTCTTCGTGCTTGTGTGCTCGATTTTGATGGAAGTTGGGAAGATCATATTTCACTTGTTGAATTTTCCTATGATAATAGCTTCCAATCTAGTATTGGTATGGCACCTTTCGAGGCACTCTATGGAAGGCCATGCCGATCTCCTTCTTATTGGCTTGAGGCCGGTGAGAAGCTGGTTTTAGGTCCAGACTTTATTCGTGATTCCACAGAAAAGATTGAACTTATTCGACATAGGATGAAAGAAGCCCAGAGTAGACAAAATTCCTATGCCGATAATCGAAGAAGGAGATTAGAATTTTCTGTTGGAGATCTTGTTTTTATTCATGTTTCGCCTGTGAAAGGTGTTGTACGTTTCAGTCGGTCGGGAAAGTTAGCACCTCGATATGTTGGGCCATTTCCTATCACTGAACATATTGGTTCTATGGCTTATCGCCTTACATTACCGGCTCAGTTTTCTGCTATGCATGACATGTTTCATGTTTCTCAATTACGGAAGTGCCTTCGAGATTCCGATTCTATTCTTGAGCCCGGTGTTGTGGAAGAGATTGAAGTTTTGCCTAATTTAACTTATGAGCAACATCCTATTCGTGTTATTGCTTTGAAAGTCAAACGACTTTGAAGTAAAGATGTTCCGCTTGTTACAGTTCAATGGTCTTCAAATCCTAAAGATTGTTCTTGGGAATCTGGAGAGCTCATCGAGCGAACACATCCTGACTTACTTTCTCATGCTCTTTAAGGTGAACTTCTTACTTGAAAATTCTTTTGTGTTAATATGCTTTTATGGTTGTTACTATATACCTTCTTCTTAAATATTGCGAGGACGCAATTTCTTTAAGGAGGGGAGTCTGTAACAACCCGCATATTTATCGATTTTATATTAAAATATTTTATTTAAATATTTTATCGATACTCGGAATTTAGTCCGAAAAGCCACTTTTTGTAAACAGTCGAATTAGGACTCGAGACTACTTCCATTGAGTTCAAAACGCCGTTTGCGATCTTTTTAAGTGTAAACTTTGATATGTTTGGAGTTAGTGGAATTCTGCTACTTTTTCACTTAGGGCTTTGGTTTGGGCTGAGCCCATTAACCCCACTTAACTCAGTTCCAACTCTCTCCTCTTCATTTACTTCCTTTCTACTATCCTTATACTCAAGCTTTTATAACAATGGTGAGTGGAATGGGAAATTAAAATTCCAAACCCTAGTTTTCTTTTGCAAATCAAACTCTAGCTCCAAACTAATAGAAGACCCATTGGTAAGCCTTCTCTTCTTCTTCTCCAACTCATTCTCCTTCCAATTTCAGAGATTTCCTAAACCTAATTTGGGACATATTTCTCTTTTAAGCTTAGAATCAAGCTTCTTGAGTTGGGATTGAAGTGTGGTTGCTCTTCCTTTGCTTTCAAGCTTCTTCTTCATTAATTTGGGTTCAAAGGTGATATTTTTATCTCACATCTTAGTCTATAATTATCTTCGATTGTTAGGTATGAATTCCTAACACTTATTCTTGTGCAATTGATTTTGGTTTGGATTGATTTGGTGTATATTCCAATTTTTTGTGTTTTGAAATCAAAATCTATGAAATTCCTTTTATGGATATTTGGACATTGATATTTGAGGCGTATCGAAGAGCCGTTAAGGCTGGGTTGTCGCTTGGCGTAAACCCTTGGTCGTTGTCGCTTGATCGATCACTTCCGGTATCCA
The DNA here is from genome assembly GCA_030765085.1 of Allium cepa. NCBI lineage: Eukaryota > Viridiplantae > Streptophyta > Magnoliopsida > Asparagales > Amaryllidaceae > Allium > Allium cepa. The sequence goes on from CM060941.1 coordinate 838,257,492, forward strand.
TTTGGCCATTTTTGGCTTAGGTTCAGGGAATGCCCTGAACCCCAGTTTCAGACGTCTGAAACGTAGTATTCAGATGTCTGAATATTATTCTGGGAATATTTCTATTCCCCGATTCAGACGTCTGAATATATGATTTCAGACGTCTGAATTGGTTCGTTTAGAACCAGAACGGAAATAGGCCAAAAAGTGCCTATTTCAAACGTCTGAAATCAACGATTCAGATGTCTGAAATCAACAATTCAGATGTCTGAATTCTGTGCTGGAAAATATTTTATTTTCCAGATTCAGACGTGTGAATCCTTGATTTTAGACGTTTGAATCTGCACTCTTTTTGCCTATTTGCCTATTTGCTTGAGAATTCCAACTTTAATCGATTCGTGTTGATTCCCTTTTGTTATTATCACTTATTATCGACTTTGATGACATTTTCTTCGTGATTTTTGAGAATATCCATTTTGATGGATTCGGTATCGATTTCTTTGGAGTTTATTCACGTCTTTGGATGTGAATTTTAGTGATTGATTATTCCTACAATCTTTTTTTTGTGATTTGTCACTTTAAAAATATAAAGTTTCAATACTAGTAGTAAATATCAAAACTCCTTCGTCAAAACGATTTCAACACTATTTTATTACCAAGCTCGTTTCTTAAAACCGTTTTCCAATCTACTAGTACATACAAACCTTTACCTCACTCGTATGAGAAATCTAATTAAACGACTTAGTAAAACGAGTGGTATGAAACGCTTGCATTTACTTCGCCGGTTAATTCTTGGACTTATTCGATTGAATCTCTTGTGACAATTTTCTAGTGAAGATTTACAGTTTGTTCGTAAATATTTAAGTTAAGCAAGTGGTTATGGGACATGAAGCTAAACTTTTATATTTATTAACTTAGTGTAATTGACACTTCTCGGTGATCATGATGATCATTTTTATGATTTAGACTAGCAATTGTGCGATGTCTCTTTGTTTGCGAGGTTAGACTAGACACCATTTGTGTGATTTCGACTCACACATATCTCTTTGTCTGCAAGGTTAGTCTAGAGCTCATCAGTGTGATTTCGACTCACACATGTGGGGTAGCGCCCCATGGTCTTCGGGCCGTTCGTGTGTCAAAAAATTAATGGCTAGTTACCATGAGATAGCGTCTCGTTTGTGTGATACATATGTTGGTGAGTTTTCATGCTCCCGTTCGTGTGATAGGCCTCCCCTCCTTTTTATAATTTCTGGATTTCGTGTGTCAAATTCTGGAATTTATGCTTCACCAATTTTAGCGATTTTCATTGATATGATTTATCAATTTTTGGTGCATTGGTGAATTCGTGTGTGATTGACTTGTTGTGAATACAAGTTTTGGGTATGAAACCCTTTTTGGATCTTCATGAAGATTCTTGTGGTATTGAACGATCTTTTGTTGATCATCATTTGCATGCTTATAGTAGTATGCCATTATGGATATTATATGTTTATGCCATATCTTTTACTTTATATCATGTCACCTGATATTTATAGCTAGACCGATCCGTTTATTATTTTCTTATAAATAATACTCGGGTCAGACCGAGATGTTATAGGTGCTTCTGTTTGACTCCTCTTCTGGGATTTGCCACTCTGACTTTTGGCTAACTATTTAGATTAGCAGTTTTTGTTGTATACACTTGAGATATAGACTCATAGTTGTATTCTTTTGTATAGCACGTGTTGCTATTCTTCTGTATTATTGTGGATCTTTTTGACCACTACTCTGATGTACACTCACATGTGTTAGTTATATATTCATATCTTCTTCCGCCTTTGTGATATGAATTATCTGTGATCGATTTATGTTATGTCTATTTCTATATTTGTTTCCGAAGATTTATTATAGCCACCGCGTGATAGCTTTGAGTTTGTATCGGTATGTCGGACTTCCTCCTTAGCATGCTATACTATCTGACATATCGGTGCTCGCACAAAGATGTTACACGGATGGTCGCTCCTCAACAGCCTTATTCTCCGTACTAGTTGACAGCATTACTCCATAGTGTTCTTGGCTAGCGTGGGTATAGAGGTGGGGCATCACAGCTTGGTATCAAAGCCAAACTTCGAAACAATGTAGAATAATTTAACAAGGATCACCGTCCTAAGTCCACCTTAGGAGTTATGTCTTAGGATTAATTCGAGTCGTCATACCGATTCATCCTATTTTCTTTACGATTCCTTGTTTTATCTATCAAGATTGCTTGATATTCATTTTGTGAATAACCTTCTTATTCTTCCTTCTTTCTTTCTTAAGGAAGAGAAATGGTAAGACCAGGTCGTCCCAGAGCTGGACCATCTAGTGCTCCACCCCAAGATGGAGTTTTTATGACTACCCAGCAACTTCTTGACCTTGTCACGAATGCTCAAGCAGCTGGTTCTAATCCGGAACCTACTCACCCTAAATCTGGGTTTGCATGTTTGTGCAATGATTACACCAACCTGGGTGGGAAGCCATTTAAAGGTTCTGAAACTATCATCGAGGTCCAGGCCTGGTTGAGGACCCGTGATCGAATCTTCATTCGCATGAATCTCGTCGATCTTCATAGTGTTCAGGTAGCTTCCAGTATGCTCCAAGAGAGAGCATTGGACTGGTACGAACTTATTATTTCTGAGATTAATGAAGCGGATCTCACCTGGGAGCAATTTCGGGAACGCTTCGAATTAAAATTCGTGCCAGAAGCAGAGAAAGTGACATTGGCTCGGCGTTTCATAGACCTTGTTCAGGGTGAAGCCTTCGTGACTGATTATGTTGCATCCTTCGAGTCACTTTCCAAATATGGGGTTGAATACATCAACACCCCATTGAAGAAGAACCAAAGATTTGTTTATGGCTTAAACAAAAATCTCAAGAAGCCATTACTTCTAAAATTAGAAGTTTCCTTCGACCAACTCATTGATATCGCTCTTCGTCTTGAAGAGGCGGATAAGGAAAGTGATGTTGAAGTGGTGGGTTCCAAACCAAACTTCAACAACAAAAAGAGGCCAAACAAATTCAAAGGTCCTTATCCCAACAAAAAGGGTAAACATGCAACTCCTACTGCGAAGACTTTTTCCTCTACTGAAGGGAAATGCTTTAACTGTGGTTCTAGAGACCATTTTGCGAACAAGTGTTCAAAGCCCCGTCGTTGTCGCTATTGTAAAAGCCCGGACCATTTTATGCATGTATGTCCCAAACTTCAAAATAGGAAGGAGGGAAAGCTTACTGTTGCTCAAGCCCCTGGCAACACATCTCGTGGTCGAGGTATATCTCATTCTATCCTTGATGGTATTATTATATTTCGTGATCAACCTATTCGAGTTCTCTTTGATACGGGTGCATCCCACTCTTTTATATCAAAGGAACTTGTCGACACCTTTTCTTTAAGTGTTGTTGCTTTAATGACTTCTTTGAGAATTTCGAATCCAGTTGGTGGATCTGCAACTCTTAGTTTGCTTTGTAAAGACGTGGAGATTATTTTGTGTGATTTTTCTTTCCTAGCCGACTTGCATGTCATGCGTTATTTAGGCTTTGGGATGATTTTGGGAATGGATTGGCTTAACCGTTATGAAGCTCATATCCTATGTCCTGAGCGGACTATTCATCTTCGACATCCTCTATCTGTTAAGCAAATTTCTATTATTCTCAAAGATTCAGATTCCACTTTATCTGCAACTTTATATTCTTTAAATCCTTGTGATGATGATAATGATGATGAGGAGGACATCATTTCTCTTATTCACGTTGTTCGTGAATTTTCCGACATATTTGAGCCCGTTTTAGGATTGCCACCTAAGCGAGCAATTGAGTTCAGAATTAATCTTACCCCTGGAGCTCAACCTATTACTCGTCCTCCTTATCGTTTGTCCAATAAAGAAAATGAGGAGATGCGCATACAATTATCCGATTTGAAAACGAAGCAATTTATTCGCTCTAGTTCCTCGCCTTGGGGAGCTTCGGCTATTTTCATGAAGAAATCCGATGGTACACTTAGACTTTGCGTTGACTACCGAAAGTTTAATGATCTTACTATCAAAAATAAATATCCTTTACCTCGGATTGATGATCTATTTGACCAACTTAGCGGTGCTAGAGTCTTTTCACAATTGGACTTGGCTACCGGTTTTCATCAGCTTCGTAATGCAGAGGATAGTATTCCTTTGACATCGTTCCGTACCCGTTATGGATCTTATGAATGGCTTGTTATGCCATTTGGTTTAACGAATGCTCCAGCTTATTTCGTTGACCATATGAATCGAGTTTTCAAAGATTTCCTTGATCGGTTTGTACTCATATTCATTGATGATATTCTTGTGTATTCAAAAACCGAGGAGGAACATGAGAAACATCTTCTTCCGCCTTTGTGATATGAATTATCTGTGACTGATTTATGTTATGTCTATTTCTATATTTGTTTCCAAAGATTTATTATAGCCACCGTGTGATAGCTTTGAGTTTGTATCGGTATGTCGGACTTCCTCCTTAGCATGCTATACTATCTGACATATCGGTGCTCGCACGAAGATGTTACACGGATGGTCGCTTCTCAACAGCCTTATTCTCCGTACTAGTTGACAACATTACTCCGTAGTGTTCTTGGCTAGCGTGGGTATAGTGGTGGGGCATCACAGCTTGGTATCAAAGCCAAACTTCAGAGCAATGTAGAATAATTTAACAAGGATCACCGTCCTAAGTCCACTTTAGGAGTTATGTCTTAGGATTAATTTGGACTCCGAAACTTTTCCATCGCGTTCGGAATAGGGGTATAACATAAATGCCTAGCGGCATGCCTCGATAGGAGTTCAAGATTTCAAGTTGCAATTTATTGACAATTTGAATTTGAATTTTTTTTAAATATAAATAATATTAATATATATATCAAAATACTATTGCAGACCTTGAAACACGTGTAGAGAATTTAAAAGCACGTGTCATTTTTTGTTACACGCGTTCGTCTTAAAAAATTCAATGCCTGATAAAATATAAAAGAAAAATACTCGTCTTCGTTCCTTCTTTTTCAAAACAGAACGAAATCAAAATCAATAGCTTCACAAAGAATTAATGGCCGAACTCTAAATTAGCTTGGGGCTTTGCCGTTATATTACTCTATGCTCTCCCTACTACTCTCCGTCTAATGGATGCCCTTAATCGAAAGCCAATTGATTTATCCCCTACTTTAGTTCCTCTAATCGATTGTTCCTCTTTAATAAAAAAATTAAATGTGTGAAACGCAATTTCATCGCAATGGTTGCCTCGTGCGAGGAGGAGCAAGCGAGCGATTCGCTTTCGAGTGGAATGGTGAATGATTAGGGCGGGGTTGCAATTGGTCAGGCGACTTCGTTTTGATCGATAATAGGGTGGCGCGGCGTCTTTAGTTCATCGTTTTGAGGAACAAGAGACTGCGTGGCACAAGTATAGCAGCCGCGTTAAGTCAAGGGTGTGATAATCAGTGTGGTCGCAATCTAGTGGTCGCACGAGGTAGGGGGTTCGAACAGTAAGGTATACTACTTTTAATTTAATCTAAATTAATGTTCATATGCATAGAAACAAGAATTTTTATATACATACATACATACATACATACATACATGTATATAGATATATGTGCTTATATTTTTGCAGAGGATATGAAGTGAATTCTTAATTTGAATTTAAATTTAATATACATACATACATACATATAAGCCGAAAAAATTAATTTCAGACAGTTATAAAAATAATAAATAGTTGGAATTTAAAATATTGAAGAGTTTTTAAAACTATATAGATTATTGTTTTGGTATATATATAGTTTCAAAAAGATAAATTTATTTACATACAGATTAAACCTATTAATTGATTTTTAGAAAAATGTGTTATGGTGATCTACTCATTTTGTTAACTTATTAAATTTATTTTAGTACCAAAGACTATTTAACAGGAAATTAGTTTAAAAATCAAATTTATTTCTTTTAAATAAAATTTTTGGTTAATTAAAAATTATTGTAATAAAAAATTTTGGTTTAAAATAAATTATTAGTAATTACATTTTAAAATGATGATTAATTGTTCGATTCGTTCGAATATTGATAAACTGTATAAATGTTTATACAAGGTCTAATACAGTGAAGAAAACAAGTAGGGACTGAAATGGATTACAAAACAAAAGAAAAGGTGAGATCTTTTCACTCAATTGAAATAAGTAGAATTTCAATTATTGATTGTTTGGATGTGATAGTATGTATAGTAGTATATGTATATATTGGAGTGATTGATTTCCCGCATTATATAGCGGATGAGACCCTATGTGCCGAATAATAGCGGATGATATAATATAATCCCATATAGCACGATATTCCACCTCGAAGTGGAATTGGTATTTAATTGTTGTGCTAACATCTGGTGATTGCAGGGAAACAGGTTGGAGGGATTCAACTGGATTCCTCACATTGTTGAATTTTTTTGTATATGTTGTGATGTGATAATCTATGAATGATTATATTGGTGTGAATGATAATATCGGTAGTTTAAATTTATTGAAGGCTATAGTTCAGCTGAATATATTTTTGATATCGTTGGATACTAGAAATATAAAATTGGATTTTTGGAAATTAAAGTAGAAAATCTTAAGTAAATTCATTTTAGAGACTTGGATAAGTTTAAAAGAAAGAATTTTAAAAAGGGTAAAGAATGATTTTTAAAAATCCCATTGAATAAATTCCAAAATATGGAGAAAAGATTTTAATAAATGGATTTTGAGTAATATTGTTAACAGTTGAAATTTTTTATTTAAAATTTGAATTTTAAATAGTTTGGGAGATATAAAGGAATTTATTTTATAAGGTAGTGATCTTTTAAAAAAAATGGAATTTGATTTGGTGTTTGAAATAAATTTGAGAATCAATTTGAAAATTGATTTGGTATTTGAAAAAAAATCTTTGGGAAATCGATATGAAAATTGATTTGGTGTTTGAATGAAGATTGATTCGGTGTTGAAAGTGAATATTTGGAAATCGATTTGAAAATCTTATATCAGTGGATATTTGGGAATTCAAAATGGAAAGGGAAATTTAGTATAAAAATAAATATTGATCTATTTTTAAAATATGGAAAGAAATTCACAAATTTGGAATGTAAATTGAAATAAATCGAAAAGGATTTATTAATTGAATTAAATGTACTATTTTGAAATGGAAAGTGTATTTTCGTTGGAAAGCCGAGTATGTTTTCAAAGTAGCTTTTAAAATATAAATTAAAAGTTCTAGAATTGGTTTTGAAAGAATATTGTTGGAGAAATTATTTTCGAAAATTATTTTTAAATCTTTTAAGTAAATATTATTAAGTTGATTATAGAAGTTGTTATTTTAAATATTGAATTGGTATCTGATTTAGAAAATGGCTCTTTTAATAATTACACTTTATCTAAAAAAATTATTTTTAAAATTTGTTTAGACTTGAGTTTTTATATGAGATATTGGTATAAAAAATTCATAACTAATATTTAAAAAAAAGTGTTTAAAATAATTTTTATTTTAAGTGTTTCCAAGTATGCTTTTGGATAAGTAATTTAAATTATTCGGACTTGGCAAATTTTCAATGGAAATGAATGATATTTGGAAATTTATTCCGAGTGAGGAAAGCGATTTGAAATTTGTTTTCAACGTGTTGAAGTGTGAAAATATATCTTGCGAAGATATTTTGAAAATAAATAATTGGGGGAAAATTATTAAAAATCTGGTGATTGTTGTGAATGTTGTTTGATAGTTAAATAACCGACTATCAATATTGGCCTTTAAATGGCATTTGAATTTCAATGCGACCGGAGGTCGGATTCCAATTGGTTATCCGAAAACCACATCGAATCTTTGTGATGGATCTTTTGTTTAAAAAGATCGAAGTGGAAATTTGCTGTGATTTACTTGAAATTTGAATGTAACACTTATTTTCGAAATAAGCGCTCATTATTCGGATTAGCCGGGAGAGGACTTTGTGTCATAAAACTCATTCCGAATAATGATACGATGAAATGAGATTGCATTTGAAGATGGTGTTGAAGACCGAGTATTTTCGAAAATGAAAGGATTACCTATCGAATGTCTCTGCACTGAGTTGCTCTGGTATAGAGATTATATCACCCTTTGTGATGGGGACTTCGGACGTGATTAGTGAATATCCGGATTTGCAAGGGCTTCTTTCCTTAATTGGAGGAAGTGCCTTCGGTTCCGATCGAACCTGGAACGGACTTGTATGGATGTATGTCTGACATTACACTTTGAGATATAAAGCTAGTTTTTATCAAATACATTTTTGTTGGTGGCGGAGAATTTATTCTCTTAGCTTAACACCCTTCTCTAAGATGCACGAGCTCAGAGGTTATGTAGTCGATGGTTACTCGTAATATATTCCCAATTTGGTAATATGGCATGATAAGTGTTGCCGATCATTTGTCGATCGAAACATGGCTTTTGTGAAAAGCGTAGCTTTGTGGACGAGACTTCGTCAGAGCTCACACACCGAAAATGGTCGTAACAGGAAGGATGCGGCAAGGTTATGGGGGGCGCGCCCCTCAGGGTATGTACATCTCCTTTTGGATAAAAAGTGGTATCTGGTATGGAGTCCAGATATTTAACTTGTGTGGATTTAAAAGTGGTTTTTTGGTATGGAGCCCAGATTATTTACTTAGTGGTTGTTGGTTGAGAGGCGCTGTAACGACCCGCCTTTTTGTGCGTTTTAAATCGACAATAAACCACACACGTTGGACACAAACTATACAAAGGAGCGGATTGTTAATGGGGTGAATAAGAAAAGCAGAGAAAGAAATAATACAAAACAGAATCTCATAATGGAATGACAAAATATAATAATCAAATAACAGTTCATGAAGCTGTTTTACAAAACATTTGGTTATACTTATACAACACATATCAGAGTTACATGTACTGAAGAATAATAAATAACAATGCAGCGGAACAGTATGAATGTAGTGGACTAATATGATAAAAAAATAGTAATGCAATATCGTCTTCTTCCTTCAGAAGTAAGGTCTTCAAATCCAGAAATGCTCAAGCTGACCCAAGCGAATTGAAATGACCAAACACTCGAGCCAGAACTAAAAGATCTTATGTGAGTTAAATCAACAGAAATAATATGAGTGGAACGACGTCAGAGATGTTTACGGGATTTGACATCTCCTATCCAGTGTCTAACGTGAGTGTAGTAACTTAAGAGATGCTCGGGATTCACATATCCTAATAATCTGTTAAACTATTTACTATGTAATAATATACTCTATTATAATAAGGTCTAATAGTAAAATAAACTTAGTTTAAAATAGTGTTAAGGGGTTACCCATATAGCCCTTACCACGTAATAGTATCAGTAGTCAATCCAGCATTAGCGCATCTCCAGATCGAGAGACTACTCTAAATACTTCACGGGCTACGGGAGAAGTCCAAAATCGTACAAGGCGCGCTAGGGTAGGTGACACGGCACAACTAGGCAATGCCAGGGTAGACATACCAATTACGCATCCGGGCTGGTTGTGACGCATAACGCGTAGCTACCGCCCACCTCGAGCCACGCCCTCAAAAATCAAAAATCAAAAGTGGCCACCATATAATTCTCAGAGTTAGAATATAATATCGAAGGAGTGTGTCCGATAAGAGGGGCTACCTCACTGGTCCGTTAGCGTTCCTGTTTTAGCCACCTTATGCCAACTCACGGGAGTCGGATCCACATATATATCTCAATAGAACGTCGCCACCATCCCACTTCATTCTGGAATCTGCACCGTGCACACGGCTGTTAAAGTGGTTTTCGGAGTTAGCAGTGAGTATGACAACTTCCGATCCCGATCTCTTTAACAACCAAACGTTATTATAATACCGCGGTCATTTTCAAAATAGTCTATACTTTAAAACCAAATATCATTGCCCTTTTAAAACCAAATCAATACGATATCATTTTCATTTCAAATATATCCTTTCTAAAATCATAAAACTTTCAAATTTATAACATTTCAAAATCAAAACACTTGAACATAACACTTTCAAATTATAATACCTTGAAACTCATAACTTTGAAGCATAACTTCCACCGCTTAAATGGTTTAAATATTTAAAATACTTTATATAATAAAATAGCTTCTTCAATTTCACAACTCAAATCCAACACAACTCGAATTTCTACAATTTATATCTAACCAAATCCCAAATCATAAATTTCAATTCAATTTCAGTTTTCAAATAAACCATCCCAAATTTATCGATTTCAAAACAGATTTGATCCATAGAATAAACCATTTCAAATTCAATATATTTCAAACTTTAAGTATTCAACAATTTCAAAACTAAGTTTGGTAATAATGATTCAACAATTCAATTTTCTATTATTTAGTTTGAAATATTTTACATAATAAATCCATTATCATCTAAATAAAACTCAAATTACAAATAAATAAATATTTCCTTCAATTTATTTATACTTGAAATATTCATTTAATTCATCTTAAACCAAAATCAAGTTATAAAAATCATACCCTCTAAAAATTCAAATTTAATAAATTTCACATCAAGCTTATTTGATTTTAATTCTTAAATATATTCAATTTCAAATAAATCTCAATTTTATCTTCCAACCTTAATTTTATTTAAATCATTATAAACTCTATATTAAAATATAATTTAAATACTTTACCATATTATCTTCAATAAAAATCAACTTATTATTAAGCTTATTCTATATTAAAACAAATTTATGCATAGCTTTAAATCAGGAATAAAATTACATTTATATAACATCTAAAATCAACATTTATATAAAACCATATATTTCTTTAAAAAACCATAGAAACAATTTTAGAAATATTTTTATTGATATAGACCATGGTGTCTGTATATAATTTTCTATCCTATGGTCGAGTGATACAGATATTTATCATTTCAATCCGTAATTTAAATTTTACGGTTATATATATTTCAAACCGCAATCCCGAAATAAATAAAAATCCATAACGAACTTGTAGTTTATAATGATATAAAATAATCATCCATTCAACCAACATCCGTAATCAACATCCATCACAATCATCATCCAGAATAATCCATAAATATCAATATAGAAACTGATAATAAATAACAGGTATTTAACTGGCAGCTTATATGCAATAATAAATTTAATTTAATAACTATTTTATCCAAATAAATACAAATTAACTCAGATGATGATTCAAAATATGCCAAACAGTCATAAATAAATTTCTAATCGCATCATAAGTCAATTTAACAAATATAAGAAAATTTAGAAATTGTGAGTAGGTTAAAACACTCACCTTTCGAATTTAAATTGAATTTAGATCCAATTTAAACCCAAAATTTGAACAGTCTCGGAATCCATCTAACCAGCGTCAAAATGTCCAAAATTTCAACATGATCCTAGCAGAGAAAACCGCGCATAAAACGAACCTCGTATGTAAAAGTTATACGCATTAGAAAATTTGAAATCAAAATTTGTACATAAATAAAATAAAATAAACGGCCTACCGTGTCACGCCACGTCACAGCATCTCCTAGGCACTGCTACAGCAAGGTCTCCGAATGAAACCCAACACATTACCGTGCCTTTGACCGACCATAACACCACCAATAGGCCACCGCCGATGAGTGGACAGCCTCCGTTGAACTTGCCACATTGGTGCCTTCCTTCTCCCACCAGTCTGATCGTCTGAATCGCCGAGCGCCGCCACCCTATATGCTAGGGTTTCGAACCCTAACACGCGAATTCCTGCCAGCACTCGTAGATCCAGGTCATACAGCTACCACCATTCAACTCTATGCAGCGATATCCACGAAACCCAACGTCAATTTCGCCTATTAACATAGAATCAAAAACCCCTAATTTGATGCTTAAGGTTCGTGAATTACGAGCTTTGACTGAGATTTCTGTCTGCCTTGAGCATCCATTGCAAAAACAGACACTAGACTCAAATTCGTATTGATGAGATATTCGACATATAATTTTTCCGAATTTTTTTGAGGAGTCTGAATTTTTGGATTTGAATTTGATTTGCAGTTGGATCTAGAATTTGTTTATCTGCCATTGGACTGAGGAGTTGAGAAGGAGATGTACGTACAGAAAAATGAGAATAAGGAGTAGGCTAGGGTTTATAACAAGGTATTTATAGGCAAAGTTGAAATTGGAATGGACCGGATTGATTTGGATTGAAAGTTGAACGACAAATGGCCCGAAAAGCCCATTCTGACTCCGAAACGAAAATAAGTCAACCCATATATCAAAATAGACGTTTTCAAATATTTAAACGCAATGGAACAGGTTTCAAGTCCTAATTCTATCGTATGAAGAAGTTATGGTAAAATCAATTTATTTCAAATTGATTTCAACTAAATCGATTTCAAGGCGTTTCGAGCCCGTACGACCAAATGACAAGTCCGACCGTCATGAAACTTGAAATTCTACAATAATTCACCATTATGGATCTGATGAAACTAATTACATCGAAATCCGAGTCAGTGGCCAAAATGAATCTATTTTAGTCAGTTAAATAAATTAATATTAAATTAATTATATAAAATTTCAATTCAAATTTAATAGATCATAATTTCTCTCATCTTAAATTACTTGGACATTTACCATGAATTAAAATAAATTTAGACATCAGTTCAAAGTTAATTAATTTACCAATTGCAGCGTTTAACTTCAATCGTAATTAAATCCAGTTATTTATAATTAATTACAATACATTGTTTTTATTCAATTACCATTAAATTTGTGGTATTTCATTGATCTATTCAATACTTACATTTTGTTTCGTACATTTCATTTATAACCCAGTATAACATTTACATTACTTCATTGATTCATTCAAATGGTTAATGATTAACTTGTGAATTAACATTTTTACACTTTATTTTAGAGTTCAAATCATTATTAAATTATAGAACTATTAAATTTCCCAGAATCAAATTTAATTAAAAAATTTAATTGTTGCAAATTTACCGGTTGTTACACTCTCCTCACTCAAAACTTTTCGTTCTCGAAAAGGGAAAAGAAGGGAATGAAAGGAATTTAGAAATCAATATACCTTATTTAAAATATTAAATTTATAAACAATAAATTTACAAAATAAAATAATTTAAATAAAATATACCAATTTATAACCATTAAATCCTTTTATACTCAACTAATAAAATTTGGAAAACACCTTTCAAAAATTTCTAAGTCCAAAATTTTTTAAAAAATTCGTCATAGTCTCCTTTGTACGGATAGGCTCGGGAGAAATTGTAACATCAAATATAACAATATATATCACAATATTCCAAAATAATATACCCCAACAACTGGAAAATATATATATATATATATATATATATATATATATATATATATATATATATATATAATACCGCTAGAAAACAGTAATTCGAGAACGTACCTATTAGTCGGACAATTTATGCTTAATTATGAGACCTAAAGCAGTAGCAATTGCTTACATAACCTGTATTTCACTTATATAATCCAAAAAGAGTTAATAATCATATAAAATGAAATATTAAAGTTGTTTCAACCACTAGGAAACAAATAAAATATAATCAACAATCACTTGCAACAAAGCATACAACCATCACATAAAATCAACACAAATCAATTATCCATTCATATCAAATAAAACAAATAGTTGTTCGGATTCAAAAACTTTAAATTGTACAGAATGAAAAATAAACTACCAGGTGCACCACTTAATCAACAGTCTTTGATGCAACTTAATAGATTATTCATACCTCCAAACAATTTTAAAGTATCGTTGTCCAAACAACCATAAGCCAAACAAACAATGACCCCAAGCATAAATTTAAGTTCATTCTTATTAATTTCATTTCATAACATTTATTGTTTCATTTCCCTTTCATTCATAAAATGATTCATCTTTTAATTTACATTTACTTCTTACAAATTTTTATTTCCATTCAGTTTTATTTCATTTGTTTCATTTATTACTTACAAATATTCATTTCCATTTATTCATGTCATGTTAGTTTCCTTTTATGACATTATATTCATTCATTCATTATTACCTGCTTTCATTTATTTACATTCATTTATCCCCAGTATTCATGTTCCATTCAATTTCTTCGCATCCCAATTCATTCACTTAAGTTTATAATCATTAATTTATAATACTTACCTTTCTATTTATTTAATTAGTAGCCTTTCAATTATACTTAAGTTTATAACAACTACAACATCAAATTCTTATTTATTAAAGAATTTCATTGAATACTTTCATTATTTCAAATTTTTTACTTCTATAATATCCTATTACATTTTCTTATTAAACATTAGAACTTTTAATATTTGGTAAGTTATATATATGCTTTAAGAATGTAATTGGAAGTTATACAAGTTTTAATTTAATGCTCAATAATCATATCCTTTGCTTTTTATAGATCACAAATTTCAACTTTCTTGTTATTTCATTTATAACCTAGCATTTAAATCTTTTATTTTAATTGGAGGTTTCAATTATTAATTAGTTACATTCCATTTCACTCCAATAATTAAAACTATTAATTAACAGAAACTTAAGAACTAAATACCGGGTTAAATTTCAAATCATTTAGAAATAATAGATAGATGTATACACTTACGATTTATATATCCAATTATATTTAAAACAATTTGGAATTTATATTTTTTTATCAAAATAAATCCGTAGTAAAACTACTGCAGTGGCCTTCCCACTTTGAAACTCGAAAATGAATGTCGATGATTCGTGCACTCATCACCGAAATTATTTTCCAGCGACAGAGAGAGGAGTACAGAACTTATATCCTTCCAAAATTTCTTTAAAACAATTCTTTCAAATCATATTGAAATATTTATATCAGAAAATACTTCTAAATAACATTATTATTATTTTTCAAAATCATTCGAAAGAAATTTTCAAAAACCTCGAGACTTAGGTTCTAAATTTCCAATTTCATTTATTTTATTTAAAATCTTATTTCCAACTAATATTTATAAATTTCACTACCTAACAACCATTATATTACACCCAAATATATATCGTAATTTTTTTTATTTAATATATCGAAAATATAACAGCCAAATTATTTCATTCACCTATATTCAAAACAAATATTTTGTCGGTTTGTCCTATTAAGTCTTTAGAAATCCCTATCAATGTCATAGCATCCTATGCACCAACCAGAATTTATAAATACAAAACGAAACAAATTAACACAATATAAAAACTTTCATAACGCTAACAAATACGCTCTCTCATGTATATACATTCAGCGATTCATCATAGGGCATTACTACCCTATTAATAAAGAGTCAGACCCCACAAAGCTAAGGTTTATCGCTAAACCAAAGCTCTGATACCAAATGTAATAGACCGCCTTTTTGTACGTTTTAAATCGATGATAAAACACACACATCGGACTCAAACCATACAAAGGAGCGGATTGTTAATGGGGTGAATAAGAAAAGCAGAGAAAGAAATAATACCAAACAGAATCTCACAGCAGAATGACAAAATATAATAATCAAATAACAGTTCATGAAGCTATTTTACAAAATATTTGATTATACTTATACCACACATATCAGAGTTACACGTACCGGAGAATAATAAATAACAATGCAGCGGAACAGTATGAATGTAGTGGACCATTATGATAAATAATAGTAATACAATCTTCGTCTTCGTCCTCCAGAAGTAAGGTCTTCAAATCCTGAAATGCTCAGGCTGACCCGAGCGAATTGAAAAGACAAAACACCCGAGTCAGAACTAAGAGATCTTATGTGAGTTAAATCAACAAAAATAATATGAGTGGAATGGCGTCAGAGATGTTTACGGGATTTGACATCTCCTATCCAGTGTCTAACGTGAGTGCAGTAACTTAAGAGATGCTCGGGATTCACATCTCCTAAGGATCCGTTAAACTATTTACTATGTGGTAATATACGCTATTATGATAATGTCTAATAGTAAAATAAACTTACTTTAAAATAGCGTTAACGGGTTACCCATATAGCCCTTACCACGTAATAGTCCCAGTAGTCCATCCAGTATCAACACATCTCTAGATCGGAAGACTACCTTAAATACTCCATAGGCTATGGGAGAAATCCGAAATCGTACAAGGCGCGTTAGGGTAGGTGACATGGCACAAATAGGCAATGCTAGGTTAGACATACCAGTTACACATTCGGGCTGGTGGTGACGCATAACGTGCAGCTACCGCCCTCTAAAATTTCAAATTTAATAAATTTCACATCAAGCTTATTTGAGTTTGATTCTTAAATAAATTCAATTTCAAATAAATCTCAAATTTATCTTCCAACCTTAATTTTATTTAAATCATTATAAACTATATATTAAAATATAATTTAAATACTTAACCATATTATCTTCAATAAAAATTAACTTATTATTAAGCTTATTCTATATTAAAACAATTTTATACATAGCTTAAAATCAAGAATAAAATTACATTTATATAACATCTAAAATCAACATTTATATATATAAAACCATATATTTCTTTACAAAACCATAGAAATCATTTCAAAAATATTTTTATAGATATAGACTACGGTGTCTGTATATAATTTTCTATCCTATGGTCAAGTGATACGGATATTTATCATTTCAATCCGTAATTTAAATTTTACGGTTATATATCATTTCAAACCGCAATCTCGAAATAAATAAAAATGCATAACGAACTTGCAGTTTATAACGATATAAAATAATCATACATTTAACCAACATCCGCATTCAACATCCATCAAAATCATCATCCAAAATAATCCATAAATATAAATATAGAAACTGATAATAAATAACAGGTATTTTACTGGCAGTTTATATGCAATAATAAATTTAAATAACTATTTTATCCAAATAAATTCAAATTAACTGTGATGATGATTTAAAATATGCCAAATAGTCATAAATAAATTTCTAATCGCATCATAAGTCAATTTAACAAACATAAGAAAATTTAGAAGTTGTGAGTGGGTTAAAACACTCACCTTTCGATTTTAAATTGAATTTAGATCCAATTCAAACCCAAAATTTGAACAGTCTCAGAATCTATCCAATCCAGCGTCAAAATGTCCGAAATTTCAATACGATCGTAGCGGAGAAATATGCGCGTGAAACAAACGTCGTATGTAAAAGTTATACGCATTAGAAAATTTGAAATCAAAATTTATAAATAAATAAAATAAAATAAACCGCCTACCGTGTCACGCCACGTCACAGCATCTACTATGCACTGCTACAGCAAGGTCTCCTAACGAAACCCAACACATCGTCGAGCCTTTGACCGACCATAACGCCTCCTACAGGCCACCGCCGACGATTGGACAACATCCATTGAACTCGCCACATCGGCGCCTTCCTCCTCCCACCGGTTCGAACGTCTGAATCGCCAAGCGCCACTTCCGTATAAGCTAGGGTTTCCAACCCTAACATCCAATTTCGGCCACCACTTGTAGATCTAGGTCATGCAACTGCCACCATTCAACTCCATGCAGCGATCTCCACAAAACCCACATGTCAATTTCACTTATTAACAACGAAATCAGAAACCCCTAGCTTGACGCTTAGGGTTCACGAATTACGAGCTTTGACGGAGATTTCTATCTGGATTGAGCATCCATTGCAAAAATAGACACAAGATGCGGATTCGTATCGATGAGATATTCGATATATATTTTTTTGAATTTTTTTGAGGAGTTTGAATTTTTGGATTTGAATTTGATTTGCAGTTGGATCGAGAATTTGTTCGTCTGCCATTGGATTGAGGAGTTGAGAAGGAAATGTACGTACAGGCAAATGAGAATAAGTAGTAGCCTAGGGTTTATAATAAGGCATTCATAGACAAAGCTGAAATTAGAATGGACAGGATTGATTTGGATTAAAAGTTGAACGACAAATGGCCCGGAAAGCCCATTCTGACTCCAGAACGAAAATAAGTCAACCCATATATCGAAATAAATGTTTTCAAATATTTTAAAAGCAATGTAATAGGTTTCAATCCCTAATTCCATCGTATGAAGAAGTTATGGTAAAATCAAGTTATTTCAAATTGATTTCAGTTAAATCAATTTCAAGACGTTTCGAGCCTGTAAGATCAAATGACAAGTCTGATTATTACGAAACTTGAAATTCTACAATAATTCACCGTTACGGATCCGATGAAAGTGGTTTCGTTGAAATCCGAGTCAGTGGCCTAAATGACTATATTTCAGTTTATTACATAAATTGATATTAAATTAATTAAATAAAATTTCAATTCAAATTTAATAAATCACAATCTTTCATTTTAAATTACTTGGACATTTACCATAAATTAAAATAAATTTAGTCATTTGTTCAAAGTTAATTAATTTGCCAATTGTAGTGTTTAACTTCAATTGTAACTGAATCCAGTTATTTATAATTAATTACAATACATTGATTTTATTCAATTACGATTAAATTTGTGGTATTTCAATGATCTGTTCAATACTTACATTTTGTTTCGTACATTTCATTTATAACCCAGTATAACATTTGCATTATTTCATTGATTCATTCAAATGGTTAATGATTAACTTGTGAATTAACATTTTTACACTTTAATTTAGAGTTCAACTCATTATTAAATTACAGATTTTTATTTCTTCACCGCCAAGAATCAAATTAAATTAACAAATTAAGTTATTGAAAATTTACGGGTCGTTACAGGTGCCTCGAATAAAGGTCGATCTAGACCAGGAGATGGCATACTCGTGACAGTTAGTTACCTAGTTACAGAGGTAACCCGGCCTTGTGTTGGCAGAGAGATGGTTACGTTCTCGTGGCGTCCCTTTAGAGGTGTTCCCATTCGGTGAGGAAGTTCCTTAGCCTGGCCATTTGTTGGAAATCCAAAGAAAAAATATGAGCCCTGTACGGTTTTAGTTGTATAAGCTGCCTTTTACTTATGGTGGTGACCTGCCATTTAATTAGTAGCTATAATAGGCATACTACGAAATGTATATGCTGGCTAAGATTAATATTACATTTTCAAAATGTTTTCTGCACTATGCACTAATAATAATATCAAAAGATTTTCGCATATCAAGCATGTTTGACTATCACAAGGAGAATCTCCTCCAATTGTGCGATTGCGTTGTGTGTTGGCAGGAGGCCTTATGTAGTTTCATTTTCCAAAAGCATAGCGGGTTTCTTTTCCTTTCCTTTATGCAAATAACTGTTTTAAGATCTCACACAAGTCCCATGACTGACTTGGAGTTTATTGTTCTCTTTCTAAACTCTGGATTCCTACAATATTCCACACGGGAAGCCTAGAGTCAGGTTATCAGTTGTTCTGGAGCGAAGTCAGAAAAGTTTGATGTGGAGATCAGGGACAAGCTGGATGGCGAGGCGTATCACTAGTATATGATATTCTTTTCCACTATTTGTTGTTGTAACACTCTGATGATGTAATGTAAAACTAATATAGTTCTTTTATTTAAAGATTATTTATTTATCTATTATATTTTGTTCCGCTGTGAATGTGAGATTCTGATATTATTTTTGTTTCTTCTTCTATCTTCTTCCTCTTTAACCCTAACGGTACAGTTTGATATAGTGGACGTATTGATGTCGACTTTCGAAAGTCGAAAAATTGGGTCGTTACACTGTCCTTACAATTTGCTGATAAACACAACCTAATGCAACGGAATATAATCATATACGAGAATACGACTCTGGCCTTCCAGCTCCTGTCCTGAAGCTCCATTTCTTCTAGCTAAACCTGGGAATATGCTCGATCTGAGCCGAGCATATAGGATAAACCACGCCAGGGTCAGTCTGGTAAAACTAGCTTGAGAAACACACTCAATTTGAATTATTCAAGTTTCAAAATCCTTTGAAACTCAAAGGTATCTCGTAAGACAATGCCATAAATAAACACGACGGGTTTTCACCTTACGATAATCAAAACATTTCCGTATCAAAATCCTCTGATATTATAATAATTTCTAAGTACAAATACTTATTCAAATAGCTGAAATTGTTACATTAATTAAATTCCAGCAATACTATGCTCTACAATCAAGACCGTAAAGGCACGTATTGGAGAATGGATTCCATCTGAATGACTAGGCATTGGGGTACCACATGTCACAGTACCTGTCTAGAAACACCATACCGAGGACCACGCCGGGATCCCCTATAACAAAAGACCGGCCTACCACTAACCTGGGTAGACCGAATATGCTATCACCCTGGGTGTTCCCACCCTTTCTGAGCTCCTTTCACACGTAGTGATAATACCTAAGGTTATCTAGAAAGGTGATAGACATACCCTACTTGGGTGCAACCCACTTAGCCTTTCTACATCCCCCCTGTTTTTTCAGTCATTCCCGGTTGGTGAGGCTAGAGGCTACGATTACCTTTTGAGAAAGATTCACTTAGAATGCCCATTGTCCTCCGATGACAATGTACTGATAGCATTCATCCATACAGGTCCATCCTCGGTCTGAACGGAACTGAAGGCACTATACCTACTACATCCATTTTGGAATCACCCTCAGGATTAGTAGCGATTAGCCCTTGCAGTTCACTGCTCCATCTTTGACTCCATGCTCTTGTCTTCATTACGAAAACGTACTCGTTGGATCGAAGTTGTTTTCGGATCGCAAATCTAATCCCGGTCTCTGCAAAATAACGTTCGACTTTTTTGGTAAACTCAACCCCGGTTCTTTGAAAAATACGTGGACGAAGATAAGATCGGAGATTACCTCCTAACCATTGGTGGACGGATTCCCTTATCAACGACCTAGAAGAACGAACAAGTTTATACATACAGTATAGCAACTCGAACAGTAACTGCACCATAAAATTCCCGAGTTTCCTCTAGATATTCCCAAAGTTATATTTGGGTTCAGATTTGATAGTCGGTTATCTAACTATCAAATATACAATCAATTTAACCAAAGTTTCATTTCTCATTGCAAACATTAGGCCTTATTTAATTTAAAATTCCAATAAATTAAAATTATTTAATCAAATAACATATGCTTATCTCATCGGAAAAGTATAATTATGAAACCATTCATTTTCAAAATATTTGAAAAAAAACCATTTTAAAAATAAAATCTGGAAAGCACCACTACGGTATCAAACCATAGATCAAGCTCAATGGTTACGTCTCTACCCTAGAGAAATTCAAGATTTAGTTGCAGACACTCACTGCCTCCGATTTACGCCATGCGAGTATACCATTACTTCTCGAAAACTTTGTTTTAAGAATTCTCCAAAATAAATACTTATAAAGTTTTCAACATCGATTTTCCAATTTCTAATTTAAGTAAAATAATCTTTTATAAAAGTTTACTATATAATATATTATTTTTAGAGCATCATTAATATTTGATAAATTTTTCTTTGAAATAAATATACTTTAATACTAATTTACACTAAAGTAAAAAATAATTTTTAAACAATCACTATAAATTAACTTTTTTTAATTAATAGTTATTATACTTTGAACAATTTAGATAATTAATAACCTTAAACAGAAATTAATACTTTTTATATATTTTTTTAAAATAATAAATTAATTTCTTTAAATCATTACCAGAATATTACCAGTTAACTTTAAAACGTCATCAATAAATAATAATCATTTTTAAACAAATTATGGTTCAAAGTCAACCTAAATCGGAAAAGAAGGCTTAACAATCCCAATGGTACTTGATCAAGCTACCATTAAATTTCGTAATAGTCTAGAATAACAAATACAGATATTCATATTAATCAGCTTCTAACAATCAATTCAACATCATACTTCCCAATATAATAA
Organism: Allium cepa; assembly: GCA_030765085.1. Classification (NCBI taxonomy): domain Eukaryota; kingdom Viridiplantae; phylum Streptophyta; class Magnoliopsida; order Asparagales; family Amaryllidaceae; genus Allium; species Allium cepa. Next base: position 838,279,337 of record CM060941.1, read on the forward strand.
ATAGATGTCTGTATAAATATAATTACAGAACAGGGTTTTTACTTCTGCTAGTAAATGTCCAAAACAGATATATTCAGTAATAATGGCAGAATGGTGACACAGGGGTTCAATTAAAAATAACTATCAGAATGGTATTTTATTCCGCTAACCAAATGTTAAAACATCATAATTAAAATAAATTAACCCTCGTCGTTTTTATTAGGCAAAACTCTTCAATCTACGAGTGATATAAATTCAAACATCGATATTCGTTTTAATTTATCACTTAGATTTTTGTCCATTTCAACTTGCTGAAAAATTCCACTTATACAAACTGAGACACAGTTCATACGACGTCACAATACTCGTCGATACGGATCCATTGCAAGTCAATTGGCGTTACTCGAATTCACGGTTTTTGAGAATTAATTTTCTAAAGTTTTTTAAAAGATAATTCCCTTAGACAACATTATTATTTATTTTTTTCTTTTTCCATTTAAACAATTCGTTTGGGCCGAGCCCAACACCATACATCCCAACCCGCTCCCCTTTCCTTTCCTCCAGTTTCCCTCCTTTCTCTTTCTTTTTCCTTCATTCCTTTATTTAAAAGAAATCTCCAGCACCAACCTTCACAAATCCAAACTAAGCTCCCCTAAATCCCGATCAACCCCTGCCTCACCGATACCACCACTCGAATGCCACTTAAGATCGACCCTGAGCCAGCTATGCACACACCACCCATCTCGGTCCATCAGATTCGCCTTGAACCACCTGTGCATGCATGATATGCATGCACGTGCACACTCGCCCAAATGCCCACACCATCCACACGACACTCCAGACTAGATCGCCTCCGCCCTCTGACCTCTATCGCTACCTCACCGAAACCCATCGCTCGTAGATCACATTTTAGTCTTCGACCTGGACTTATGGAAACAACTACCTCCCCTTATCATCGAGCTGCTTCCCTTACGTCCCACTTTCACGCCGACCACTATCACCATTTGAAGCCCCAACCCCATCTCCACCTTCATGCCCAAAGCTACGGCCTTCGGTCGCCTCTTCCTCCCTTGGTTTGGTCGCGTCCAAAGCCTAACCCAAGACTTCCCAAACCCTAAAACTAGCTCGTACATCCAAACCACGACCCTTGAACAAAATCCCCACGGTCAAACCTTGGCTCTTGCTCCCATTATCATATCGACGACAGCGGCCCTCCGCCTCGATCACCCTCGACCCCAAAATTATTTTTTTGATGAAAATTGATCATCCCAAAAATTCTCGAAACCTATGCTACTAAAAAAATATAATTCCTTCACTAAAATTCAAGTTTCCATCCTACGATCATGATTATGTAAATGGATCAAGGTTTTATGGATACTAAGTTTTGACAAAAATGGTTATTGTACTGTAAATACAATATTTCACCCAAAATATACAACAAACGAGCTTCCAATTATATTTGGCATGATCTATGCATAAAATAAACGCTTCATTAGTTTACACTATCTACAAATTCGAATTGGAGGGTGGGAAATTGATTTTTGAAAACCAGAGTAAAATGATTTTTTAAACTCTGTTAAATTGACAGAGTAACAGTTTACATTCCATACTTTTTAATTTAACTCTCACCTTCCACATCCTTTTATCTTAGAAAACTTGTGAGTGATCCTTAGTTTATGATTTGCAAACCTCGAATCACCTTGCCTTGCCTTAGATTTTGAAAGAGAAAGCTCCTTCTTCTTTTGATTGCAGAGTGTATATTTTTTTTTTTTGATTTTTTTGTTTACAGGCTTTTGATTTACACAACTGAGCATTAACACCCAAGCCTATATATATACACATGCTCATACCGTAGAATAATGGGTATGTATAATATATATTTTTTTGTTTAAGAAAGATTGGCTGCTGTAAGAGAAAATCTTATACAGTGATGGATTTGAGGTGATGTATTTTTGAGTTGAAAAGAAGTTAAAATGTGTATTTTGGTCTTTGTTATTTTTGATCAGGCAATACTTTTGTATTTAAATCTATATTTTCACGTTTTCTTATCTTACTTGACCAGGCAAATATTTTCATGTGTTTATATTTTTATTTTATCTATATTTGCCTATTTGTTTTTACGCTTTTACTAGTTTACTCATTTTGTTAAACTCTTTTTTTTACTAATATTCAAGGCATTATAAGCTTTCATATTTATGTGTATATATTCCTATTAATATATATATATATATATAACTCAAGACATTTTACAAGACTATTCATTTTATTTTTCTATAAAATAACATTTATGTTTTACGTTGCTTTAAAAAAAAAGAACAACTCCAAAAAATGAATTTTTTTGCTATTTCATTTTGAATGTTTACAAATAACATCTTTATTACAACATTGCTCTGTTAATGACTTCTTTTTTAAAATGATTTTATGGATTTTCATTTCTACCATATATATTCCATATGTATACATTCCTTATATACACACACACCTCTCCTTGTATATTTACTTCTTTTATTATTTGACATACAGAAATATATTACTTTTTAATAGACTATATTTATTTGGTTTGTATATATAGTTTACCTACCAATACTTATATGATTTTAAACATACCATTTTATTTTATAGTATAATTTTTTTATTTGTTTATAAATACTATAAATTTTTCCCTTTTGAACTTAGAGCTACATATACATACCTTCTTCCTAACCAATGTGTGTGTATATACATCTTGGAAAAGTCCAATTTTAAACTCTTTTATTTAAAATATACTATATTGCTCACAAGCCTATAAATCATTTCTATTTGAAATATTTTCTTTTGCTTTTTCATATATATTTATTTTCCCTGAATTTCTTTCCAAAATATATATATATATATATATTGTTGTCCTGAATACATACATATATATATTTATACACATATATAAGCAATTCTAATTAAATCAATCTCCTATTTTATACATAAAAATTTGAAAACTAAAAATATTCTTTTGGCTTTAGAACTGTATTTTATTGCCATTCGTTATTTAACGGGGATTTTTTTGATTAAAATACCATATTATTAAATGTTAAAAATTTATATTCCAAACTCGAGACGTCAAAAATCCCAAGTAGTTACATTCCTTTCCCCTTAAAATAATTTTCGTTCCCGAAATTTCCATAACCAGGCTAGCAAACAAAACTAACCGAATTCTTTTACATACTAACAAATTAATAAACATCCATTACACACAAGTCAATATATATATATATATATATATGTATGTGTGTATGTATATATATGTATTTCTATATATTCCCAATCATCAGTTACAGCTAGTATTAACTAGAATACTTCCACCATCACCGTCATCACATATACATATACATACATACATACATACATACATACATACATACATATATATATATATAGTCATACCAAGCATTTTCTGAGAAACTAACTGAATTACAATCAAAAAAATATGACGTTTATAGGCTACTAACACATAAAATTTAAAATAATACTTATGGTTTTTAATATTTCCACAATTAATTTCTATACTATTATATCATTTAAAAATTCACAATATACAATAATCCATTATTTTATATATATGAAAAATAATAATGCGTTTGAGGAATCCAGTTGGATCCCTCCAACCTGTTTTCCTGCATCCACAGATGATAGACAACAATAAAAATACCAATCCCACTTCAAGAGAGATATCACGGTATATATGGTCATCTGCTATTATGCGGGATGTAAAGTCTCATCCGCTATAATGAGCGGGAATATAACTCTAAATACTAGTATATATATACTACTATATATATATTCATCCAACAGACAATTATAAATTTATTAATCAATCGAGCATCCAATGGTTAAATTTAAAAATTTAAAATGTCAATTCAATTGAGTGAGAAATTCTCACCTTGATTTTATTTGCACACCATTTCAATTTTCGACTTGTTCAATTCATTTTGAATCTCGCACAAATATTTATTTTACTTTTCATTTTTTTCATATTATCTAAATACTCTTTCAAGCTTCCTACCTTAACTTCTTTCCAAAAATTTCGTAAAATATTTGTCTTTTGAACCAACATAGTTTTCTTCATATAACATGACACAGTTTATTATATTCCCCGATTACCTATATATATACAAATTTACTTTTGTATGGAAATCTATATTTCGACAATCATCAAATTTGAAATACCCGAATTTCACAATTTGTTTTTTATTTAAAGCATATCTTGAGCCATGTTATCCCTTTAGGCAACAACCACTACAGTGAAGGGAATAATGTTCAATGCAAATATGAGTAAAATTTACTCACCTAAAAATGTGATTGAAAATGCAGTCGATTGCATCCCTTTTGATCCCGACCATCGCCTTTAATTGCATGCAGCGGCCTAAACTTCCAACGCGTTCTGCCATTCCATGACTTCGACGATCGCAATCCCAAACGACCCACGACATCGCACCCCCTTTCCTTTTCTCCTCCAAGCCCTAAATCGAATCATGATGCAACCCGCTCACACCCTCTCGCTTGACTGTGGAGATTCTGCCACTAAGGACAACGCCGCCGCCCTTCACTGCCCTCCATCCCTTCGCCTACACACGCTTGCCATCACAACACACTATGATCCCTTCTTCTCTTTTTTTAGACGAACGAGTTGAATTAGTTCTGTATATACTTTTTTTTATTTGAACGAATTTATTTTTTCTTCGTTCGAACAGAATGAAATAGGAAGGGATGTGTGTGGATTTTTGAAAGAAGAAGAGGGAGAGAGTTATGTGCGATTCATTTGGTCGGCCATTTTTTTTCAACTGGGGATTTGAATTTTGATAGAAGGAGGGGACGTGATTTAAAGGTGAAGTGGAAATGTAAGAAAGTGGATTGCATGTTAGGATAGATGTGCAGTGATTTGAAAAGGGAGAATACAGCTGACGTGAAAAAAGTCAAGCCAAATATTTATATATATGTATTTTAAATTTCAAATCATCTCGATTTATGCAACTAAATATCTTGGACCCCTATCGAGGCGTGCTGCTAGGTGTTATAATGTGATACCCCAATTCAAAAACCATGGAAAAGGTTTCGAGTTCCAATTCGATCGTGTGGAGAAGATAGCTTTTGGACCCAATTATTATATTGAATTTTCGATTTTAATTTCAACGCGTTTATGTTCCGTACGACCAAGTGATAACTCCCAACATTACAGAATTTGAAATCCGATAATAACACAATATTACGGATCCAATGGAACTGGTTTCGTCGAATTCCAAGACCGTGTCTCGGATCGCTATTTATAAATGTCAATTTGAACAAACTATTTTCAAAATTGGACAGATCACTTTTAAATTCAATTTTAAAATTTCTATTTTCTTCATTATTATCAATATAAATTTTACATGACTTTAAATAATTGTTACCATGCTTAAAACCCAAGATTCAATTTTTTTAACCAATTTCCAATTTTTAAATTAAATAACTGAAGTACCCGATAATCATTTTATTTGAAATCCCGGTTAAAAATTAACTTTTAAATATTCAAAATCAGTATATAATTCAAATTCAATATTTTAAAACCATTTAAATATTCAAAATCGAACGACGCAAAATTCGGGTCGTTACACACACATAATGAATATATGCATGGTAGATATAAATCAATCTTAATATCTACACATGTATACATTAAGCACGTCACTGTTTTTTGTCATGTAAACATATTTTTATCAAATATCATTTGTATGAAAGTTAAATGTAGTATCAGTTGAATGTTTGCAAAAGAGGAAGGTAGAATGAACTAATGATGCTACCTATATCTCTTTCATTTTAGATCTTGGTATGATTTTATCTATATCTAATTTTGTGTTAGTTCCCATCTTTAAACACCAAGTAATTATATTCATCATATGTTTCATATGTATGTTACACCATTTGGAAATATGAATATATTTGATATAATCATACTTATTCAAATGTCATAATGAACATAAAATTAATTATGAATAAGACAATCCTAAAAAAATATAATTTTATGAAAACAACAGAATGTATTTGGTATTAAACATAAGATTTCATAGGCCCAACAAGACCCAATTGGCCTTTTTTTGAAATCTACCCATTTCATCCAATGTGAAACGTACTGGGTTCTTACAATGGTATCAGAGTCTAAATGATTTATATATTTTAATTAATCAACATTTACGACCAACTAATTAAACTTTTCTACCTAATAGGTGTTTAGAAAATTGGTTTTTGCGCTTGTGGTTGAATAATCAAGTGTTCTCCCATTCCTAGCTACTGGGCTGGACCAATGGGTGAAGTAAGTTCAAAAGGTTTGCCCATATATAATGCTCGAATTGACTTTTGGACTTGGGCTGATTTTCATATTGAATTTTGAAATTTAAAATTATACTATGTATTTAAAGTTAAGTATATAATATAAATGGAATTTTATAAAGTTATAAAATAATTTTAAAATGTTCAAAATTGTTTTGAGATATTAATAATTTGTTTTTGAAATATTAATATATTTAATTAATATGATTAACTAAACTAAATTAAATAGTTAATTAACTAAAAACATGTATACATTAATATATGTATGTAACTATATGCACGCTATTACCCCCTATAACCCTGCTATATCTCTTAGCTGATTTCTACCACTATGAATTTTCCATATAGCCCTAAATATAGTCTTTCTGCTTTAAGCCCCGCTATTTCCGCTATATCCCTTATCCCGCTATATTCCGCTATTTCTGATGTATCTTCTTTTAAAGAAATAGATCGAAAAATGATATCTATACATTATAAAAATTATGAAACTAATTTATTTAATTGAATTTTTAATATATTTTCAAAAATGAAAATTCTATAATATTCTACTAAACTCAATTATGTTATATAACAGTTTTATGTGTGCTTATAGTATATTCACACACGTTTTTATTTAAAATTATTTACGTATTAATTATAATTCAATTCAATGTTAATTTTTCATTTAATTAACATTTATATATTTGTAAAAACATTAAGTACGAGTTTTATGTGCTGTTTTAAAGTCACCCACTATATCTCGCTATATCCTTGCTGTATCTCCACTATGCATTTTTGCACCTCTGCCGCATTGAATTTGTCAAGCGCTTTAACTACACAGATGTAACTATAATTGTTACAGTAGTGTATTTATCCTAAAATTGTTTAAGATAAATATATCGATGTGCATATACATATACAAACTACGAATGTTATAGCTGGTTAATCATCTAAATGGTTTGAAATGAATATAAGAGTTTTGAAATTTAAATAAAATAAAGTTTAATTAAATTAGTTCATTAAATTAAGAACTAAAATTGGTTAAATACGATTTAATTAATAATAATTGAAGTTTAACCAAATGGGATTTAATTGACTAGAACCAAAATTAATTAAATCTAATTTAGTTAATAGGGATTAAAATTAGTAAAATATAATTTAATTAATATAAATTAAAATTAATATAATATGATTTAATTAATGAAAACTAAAATTAACTAAGTGTGATTCAATTAACAAGATACATATATACAATATATAAGTTAAATTAAATTATAAAAACTATAAGTAAATTGAAATTATGCAAATATAAATGTATAGACATAATTTTAGTGGAACCGAATTAAAAACAAAACATTATTTGGAATAAGTAGACATGTAATCTACGTGTACCGAAATTTTCGATGTCCCTGATACTTGAATCACGATGGTATTTCGTAAAAATACATTATTGCTTGAATTAATCGCTCTAACGTATTTATTAAAGAATATGAATCTCTAATATGTAAAGTTGTCCTTTATCATTTATAATTGATATAATACTTGCATACTCAATATTAAGCAAACTCAAGCTAAGGGTGTTATGTGTACTACTTATATATTGTTAGACGAGGTAAGATACATACATGCATTTCTTATACAAACTCAAGGTACATGCATTATATTTAGGCCATCGTAAAAATACGAGTGAATAATCTCTTTCAATTTGTTGAGAAAACTCAAGGTTGAGATTGAAATTAGCCCAAAGACCATAATTAGGAGTTGTATATGATACAACTGATAAAGAGTTATCCATCATTTATGAGCCTATGACTTTTTAAGCAAACTCAAGGTAAGAATCCCATGGCAAGCGAGTCCTAACATTTGTAGAGGAATCAAAAGATTTCTATAGTTTTCTCTTAGGTTTTTGAGGAATATAAAAGTTTAATGGTAGGCTTATTAGAAAAATGAAATGAACATATTCAACCTCTATAATATTAAGAACATGTGCTATATAAATTAATATTATGTACTATAATAAGTTTTTGCAACTAATCTAATTGATAAACTTGTTTATCAATTGAAATATATGAATGAAATTAATAAGTATCGACAAAGAAATACAAAATATACTCGGTAATAAATTACTTGGCATTTTGTCACTTTAAGACCCATGTAAGAGCAAAATGATTCAACTACTAAATACATCCGTACCTTGGCTACTTAAATATTTATTTGCCCGCAACTATGTATTGTCTTCTATGAGTTTTGAACTCTAAACAAATGCAAGATTATGAATTTTGATTCACATTAGACCACATACAAAATTTGTATAGTGCTCAGTTGCATTTGTAACGTGTGAAATATCAATGAAAATTTCCCATCAAAATAAGCGAATAAACCATAGTGTAAGATCATGTATTTGATGTGATTGAATACTATAAGAGTCTTGTTGTATTGAAAAAAGAAAGACAAAAGCCAAAGGCACAGCTAATAGAGTTAGGGGTGTGCCGTAGGGGCAATTATGTACTTTGTCACATTATCCACTTGAAAACTAATTTTGTTTACAACTAAAAGTTGCTTCTTATAATTATATACTTGTTGTATTATGATATAATTAATTAGGTTAATTATTTAAATATATTATAACTCCTTAAATGATATGTTATGTGAACGAAATTACAATATGTTGTAATCATGAGAAATTTACCATATTAAAAATAACATATTTATTTTAAATATTCCTAGTCGAGATGTTTCGAAATGGGATATCGATACATCCTTTAAGACTAGAGCGCGTAATGCTCTCCAAATGTTGGTGTAATACTCTTGGCTGTTAGGGGCACCAAGGAGTTATATACTGATAGTTATTGGATATCTATGGGATGACTCACTCGAGAGTTTTCTATTGGTTAATATAACTATGGTCAAATACATAGTCTTAAAGTGATAATGTTAGACAACTCGCTTGACTTGAGAATACCGTGGAACTTCAATATGGACACTCCACTTGATTATAGTAAAATCATATCATTTCATCCATTGAACGACTATAGTTGGATTTGATTTGAAGCATTGGGGGTGAAATACTATTCAATAGAGAATTGGTTTTCTTAGTTATAAGGGTTAGTATCATGGTCAATTATAGTCAACTCAAAGTCAAAATATTTGGCAAAAGTAGCACGGTTAATAGTAAATATTATTATTCCAAGGACTTTGTTTATGGACTAACCATGTTGAATGTGAACAATATTAGAATTTTAACCAAAATTAAACTCCATAAGTCCAAATGCGATATAGTGTTGATGAAGAGAATCGGTGTAAATAATCCTACTATCCAGTATCACTTATAATAAAGAAAATTGGATTTTACTAAAAGTGCATAAGCGATAAATTCTATAAAATGTCACAATACTAGCTAAGGTAACGTATGAATATTAATATTTGAATTGTTCGACATTAATCGCTGACTGAATTTACACCTCTTAGTTGCATGACTATGACGACCCACCTTTTTGGACGGTTTAAATCGACAATAAACCACACATGTCTAACTCAAACCATTCAAAAGAGAGGATTGTCAATGAGATTTAATAAACAAATAAAAGAAAAGAAGGAAAACAAAAATACAGAATTTCGCAACGAAATGACAAAATATATTAATCAAATAAATAGTTCATGGAGCTGTTTTACAATAGACAATTGATTGCATAATTTTTACAATAAAATCAGAGTACAAACAACAACATACCAATAATGATGCAAATTTTTTTTTTCTAACAATAGTAAATACGGTCTAACAAACTCCATCTTCATCTTTAAGGAATAGTGTCTTCATATACTGAAATACTCAGGCTGATCCGAGCGTAATGAGAAGACAAAACACTCGAGTTAGAACTAAAAGCCCTGTGTAAGAAAAATCAACAACAAGTAAATATGAGTGTAATAGCTACAGAGATGTTTACGGGATTTCACATCTCCTATCCAGTGTATAATGTGTGTGCAATAACTTAGAGATGTTACGGGATTTTCCATCTCCTAAAGATCCCTCAAACTATCTATATATAGAAAGGTACACTATATATGTAGTGTCTATTAGTAATATAAAGTAGTAAAATAGCATTAAGGCTTTACGTTGATCCCCCTTAACACATTTTTAAGCAGGTAGTCTATACAGGTCCTATAACACAACTAGTAACATCGGTAGCCAGTGAGTCCCCATAGGTACCATACTAAAACCTAATCGTAATGGTCGCGAATGAGTATAAAAGTATGATAAGGCACATGAGGCAATGCCCAAGGTAGGATACTACCAGTTCAGGTCGCAGGACTGGTGGTGACGCATCGTAGCTAAAACCGCCCACTGTGTCCAATACCCCTAAAATCAAATCAAGGTGCACCGTTCAAGCCCACACCAATATAGTAATATGAAGGGGTATGTCTGCTAGGGGTAGATAGCCCACTTGGCCCTGACAAGCCGTCCTGTTTTAGTCATTTTAAATTGGCACAAGTGCTGGGGTCATCCATCATCGTTCTCTTTCTTCAAATCCAGCAAACGTTCACCAAATCCAATCACTTCATTCTTGATAATCCGCCACATACACATTTGTCAAAGTTGTTCCAATATTGATAGAGAGTATGCCAATAAGAGGCCTCAGTTTCTTTAACAACCAAAGGTCATTTTTCACACCGGTTGGTTCTTTTACATTTCGAAACTATTCATATTAGATATCAAAATATCATATTCACTTATAAATATTACTTCGTTTAAAAATACCCTATTTACTCAAAGTATGTCATTTTCACTTGAAAAGATCATTTCAAATTCCAATTTAGGTTATAACCTCGGTTAACCACATTCGCATTTAAATCAACGATTTAAATATAAATATTCCAACTTTGCATAGTTTTTTTAAAAATAGTTTGAATAGTTTAAATAGTTTGATATAAGATGGTTTAAGTATTGAAAATGGTTTATATAGTAAAATAGTTGGAAAATCAAAATAATTTGAATATAAAAAAATAGATTTTAAACAGTTTATATCAAAAATAATTTATTTTGAAAATAATATCAAATCAAAATGTTTCTTTCTATTTCAACAATCTGGACCCATGTCCAAATTTCAAATAGACAAATTCAATTTCAAATCTTCCAATTTAATTGACTCAATTTCAATTTAGTTTCAAATCAACATGATTTCAATTACAATCTGAAATAACTTCAATTTTCGAAACATTCATTTTTTTAACTTCAAATTAGATTCGACAATTCAATTTAATGATTTAACTTTCAGTCTAATACTTATTTTAAACCATTTCAATTCATATCGATTTTATGTTTCATTTCAATTTATCGATTTAAACCACTTAATAAAATTAAGCATCATTGTTCAATTACAAGATCCAAACTTTAAAATATTTCAATTTCTCGAATGAAAGTCAAATATCAATCATAACTTTACATTTCCAATTCAATTCTTTTAAACAATTTCATTTAGCCATTTCAATTTCGCTTTTCAAAGCTTGAATTAGAATTAATTCAATCCATACAAATCCACAGTTTATTTCCTTTAAAGCAATGTCATTTAATGAAAATCCCAATTTAGCATTTTAAAACCATTTAATTTAACCAATCACGTGTTACTATATAATTTTCTACCATACGGCCAAGTGATCGGTTATTTCAATTTCAGTTTCAAATATAGTGATGAATATATATCATTTCAATCCAAATCAAAGTGTCATAGGTATATATCATTTCAACCCATTTCTTTATTTATTCGAAATAATTTAAATAGCAGTTTATATGCTTCCAATTAATATACAGGGTGATAACGGGGATATATATAATAAATAAACATCCAATCATATCAAAATGTCAACGAATATACATCCATCATAATTAACATCCGAATTAGCCAATAATTCACAATAATTTATTGGTTATCAATATCAAGTATTTAGCTAGCAACTAAATCTAATATTAATTTAAATGTCAATTAATTCAATATAAAATTAAATTACAATCAAAATGTCAATTTAAACTACCAAACAACAACCAATAAAAATCTTATCACATCATAAATTTAATTCAACTAACATAAGAAGATTTAGTATTGCATGAGTGTGTTAAATCACCCACCTTTCATTTATTGTCGATTAAAAATCCAATAAAAGTCCAAAATTTGAACAATCTCCAAATTCAACCAAACCATTCCCATGCTGTTCAAAATTTTGATACGATCCCATCGGAAGAAACCGTGTCCAAATCCGAGTTCGCATGCAAAAGTTATGCAAGTTAGAAGTTTGAAATTAAAATTTTGAATTAAAATAAAATAGGGGCATAAACGTAATTAACACATCAACTTCACGTTCACCTTCGTGAGCCCTAACGCACTCTTCAGCATCGATCAAAACCCAGCCGCCACCTTTATCTCGCCACCACACCGCCTACGTCCACTTTCACCCAGATCCAATATGGGCGCCGCTCTCCCCATAACCTACCGCCCTCCTCCACCACGCTCGCCGCCCTAAGGCACGCCCAAAAGCCATCCGCTGTCGATGCCTTATCTCATCGATCGTGGAGAATTCTTGCGCCTTCGACAAGAACGAACTCCATAGATCGAATATGCTAATCATCTCTACCTCGCAGCAACCTCCGATCGTCCACTGATCGACGATCCACCATTGATCGTGAAACCCTAACATGAATGGCCGGACTTCTTCAATGATTTTTGGAAAAATGGAGACTGCAATCGAAAAATGAATTGCATATGTAGATTACGTTTATCAAGAGCTTGACGGTGATATATTATATGATAGGGTTTGCGTAGTTTGGATTTTTCTATTTGATTTGGAATCAGTAATTAGGGCTTTGAGATGTCTACCATTGAGAAGGAACAGATGAGATAGAAATTGTACGTGTAGAAAATGAAAATAGAAAGCAGCTGTGGTTTATAATAGCCTATATATATATACACAGATTGAATAAAAATGGATGGAATAAATTGATTGGGTCGAAGCGACAATGAAGACCCGAAAAGCGCGTTTCATTCTCGAAATGAAAATAGGTCATCCAATATATCGAAATGTAGATTTTCATTATTTTTAAACTTAATGGAACCAATTTCAAACCCTAATTCTATTGTGTATCGAAGTTAGCTTTTAAAATCGAATTACATTCATTTAAATTCTTTAATTGATTTCTACGCGTTTCGTGCTCGCACGATCAAACGATAAATCCGATTGCTACGAAACTTGAAATCCTAACATAATTCACTATTACGGATTCGATGAAACTAGTTTCATTGAAATCCGAGATGATGCCGAAAAGACTGATTTTACATGTTAATTAACCAATTTATTATTTTAAAACCAGTTTAATAATTTTTAAATTCAAATTTAAAAGTTAATAATTTTCATCATTCTTGATTACACAGAAATTTAATGATCTATTTTTAAAATTAAATTTTCTATGTTAAATCTAATATTTAAATATTAAATAAATTTTAACGTTTAACTATAACTGTAATAAAATCCTAGTTTATTATAATTATAATTCCAAAAAAATTCTTTTATTTTGTTTTAAATTCTTATATTAAATTAACTATTACCATATGAATTAATTAAACATATGTTTTTATTTTATTATTCTCATACTCTAAATTTATTGTCTTTTCTTATTTTAACTGCAATATTTAATTACATTAAATTCCAACAATTTGACTCCCAATTTAATTTCAAACCAATTTAATTAATGAGATGATAATAAATCAATTATTATACATTAATAATTTATTTTTATTAACTTATTATTTACAAACAAGGATTATAAATTACGTACAAATTACTGGTACCATATTTTATATTATAACCAATTAAATTAAATAACATATAATTTCACCATTTAAAACAACATTTAATTTATTTCTTATTAACCTACAATTATATACAAATAAACCTCTATAGTTATCTTTCAACTATGAATAACATCCATTCCATTCTTATAACATTAACATTCATTATTTACAATCGATCGAATATAGGTTAGCATAGTTGTCAATTAAACCCAATCAATATTATTTAATTATATTCTAATAATTTTTTCCATTTATAAATCAAAATTTTAATTTCTCACAGTTTTAATTCCAAAAATATTATTAAATTGAATATTTTTAATTATAAAAAATACGGGTCTTTTCAATCTCCCCTACTCAAAACTTTTCGTAAATCTGTTTAATTATTAAAACTTATTTTAAACTTTATCGGTTATGTTTTAAGTAGGGTTCTTTCTAAGTGGTTTGATTTTGACCAAAGGATCTCTTGTCCACGATATTAAATAGACAAACAACTGTGAATAAATTAGAATGTGATTGTTTGTGTTGTACGGACGTTCATTAGTAGAATAAAATACCATTCCGATATAGGGTAATTATTTGGATTGTTTGGACATATGTTTAGCAGAATAAATCCCTCGTTCTGCTATTAATTGATTGAATTGTTTGGATATCTGTTTAGCAGGACAAATCACCCTCTAGCTATTATGTTATTTGGACAAGTATATGATAATTAGTTTATATTAACATGTTATTCCCTGTTTTGGATATGAGTTGTATTTACATATATCTTGACCTATATACATATCTGTTAAGTGAATTGGAATTAAAATTAAATGGTAACTTAAATTAGTACCATTGGGATTGCTAAGCCTCTTTTCGAATTATTAAAATATGTTTTTGAACTAACTTTAATTCTTAAATCAATTCGGGTTTAAAGGTTATAAATAATTTTTCAAATTTTATTATTATTTTATAAAGTTGTTGTTAAATAATTTCTTATTTTTAAAAAGGGGTTTATTAAATAAAAAGTTTTACCTAGAGTGATTTACAAAGGATATCTTGAAAATGATATTTTATAAAGGAGATTCTATAAAGAAATTATGAAGGAAGATTTTTAAATAGTTTTAAAAATAGAAAGAGATTTTATAAATCATTTAAGATATTTTTGAAAGAAGTTTTTAAATCTAGTTTGAAACTTTCAAGTGGTTTGAAATGTTAAGTGAACTTAAAAAAAGAATTTTTATAAGGAATAAGTAATTTTTTTTGTAGGAGGTGATGTTTTTGAAAGAGAATTGTTTGGCCATTTAATATGGAATTTTGAGGCAATGGAATTTCCAAAATGTTTGGTAAATAGTTTTATTATTTTTTTCTAAAAAGGAAATGTACGGGGTCTGAAAATAGTCTTTTAAAAAGATCTTTTGATCAAGTTATAAAGTATTTTATTAATTAAAGAGAATTAATAAAGGCTTAAAGGATTCTATATGGAAATTAAACCATGATTGGATGTTTGTTTATTTGATAGTTAAATAATCAGTTATTAAGTTTGACCCAATTTGACTTAGGAAGTGTGAATGTAAATATGAGTTCCCTGATAAGGTCTCGAATACTTACTTCTAAAAGAACTAGGCATGAGTCAACCGAAAATGATCGGTTGTTGGTACTGAGAGACCGGGATTGGATATATGTCCGAAAACCACTCCGAACCAACATGTACATTCAAGTTGAAGACATCTTGATGATGATTGATAATGGTGCCCTTTGAAGAGCAAAGGCTACTACTACTAATCCCGAGGGTGATTTCCAAATGGATGTGGTAAAGTTAGTGCCTTCGGTTTTGTTTAGACCCAGAACGAACTTGTAAGGATGAATGCTGGCATTGCATTGACGCTTGGAGGGCATTGTTAGCATTCCAAGATGGATTGCTATTTAGAAAGATAAAACGTTGCCTCAAGCCTCACAACCGGGAGGAATGGCAAAAACAACTCATGTAGTAAAGCTATGTGGTTAGCTACCATTAGAAGCGGTCACCCCATTATAGATGTCCCTTTCAGAGTTGGTTTGCCTGTAAATACCATGGTGGTATAAGGCCTCGATGTCAAGGGAGTGAGGTAATCTGGTTTGTCATGTTAAAGGGGGCAGCTGGCTCTGTGTTAGCATCACTACGTTTTCTAAAAGTGTATCATCGAAAGGTAGTCCCTTACCTTGCCATTGTTAGGATCCAATCTCTAATACGCGCCTTACGTTTTCGATTGTAGAACCTAGTATGTTGAAATATGGGATGCAAACATTTTAGCTCTTTTATCTATTTACTTTAAACCTAGACACTGTGATAATATGACCGGATTTGATATAAAATGTTTTGGTTATTGTAAGGTAAAAACCTATCCATTTTTATGTGTGGTGTGGTCTTAGAGATATCCTTTGTTTGAAAAAATTTCAAACGTAGAAATCAGTTTGGTTGTTAACTGTTATCGAGTTTTACTCACGCTGGTTACCAGACTGACCTAGGCGTTATTCCAAGTAATGCTCGGGTCAGACCGAGCATGTTTTTCTAGGTTTAATTGGATACTTTGGAGTTAAAGAGGAGCTAGACAATTAAGATGTATTGTAACATACCATATATTTGATACTCGAAAATCGACATAAATATGACCACTGTATTACATGCCGAGCAATCAAATGCCAAAAACCCGATATTTAGGGAAAAGAAAACGAAGAGGTAGAAGAAAAGAAAAAACAACAATATAGAATCGCAAAATCGCAGCGGAATAACATATAATAGATATTAACATGCCTTTATACAAAAAAACTATAGTTGTCATTTATATGTAACGACCCAGAATTTTTAATTTATTAAAATTTAATATTTAATTAATTTTGAATATTAATAAGTGAATTTATAAGTCAAATAAATTTTTATTTGAATTATTGGAATTTAATTAGATTATTAAATCGATAATTTAATACGTTAAATTATGGAAATAATTGAAAATAGGGTTAAATATGATAGAAAATGATTTGTAAAATTTTATTATATCATATTGAAGTTAGAATGATATTTTAGAACATTTAAAATCGAATTAAAAGTTAATTTGTGAAAATTGAATATTTTAATAATTAAATCGACTAGTGAAAATAGTCAATTTTTGAACAGTCTCAGAATTGAACGAAACTAGTTCCATTGGATCCATAATAGTTAGTTATTACCGGATTTCAAATTTCGTGTCAATCGGAGTTATCGTTTGATCGTGGCAGCTCGAAACGCATCGATTTATTTTTAATTTAAATTTGGCGAGTGAAAATAGCCATTTTTCAAAAAGTCTCGGATTTCGACGAAACTAGTTTCATCGGATCCGTAATGTGATATTATTGTAAGGTTTCAAATTTCAAGTCAATTGGATTTACCGTTTGTCCGGTACAAATTAAAACGCCTAGGAATCGACTTAAATCGGTTTAATTTAAATTGAGCGTTTACAGCCATAACTCGCACATACTTCCGAATTAGCTTCCGAAACCTGTTCCATTGTGTCCGGAACGCGGGGTAAACCCTAGAAACGCTGGTTACGGCGCGTAAATCGGAGTTCGGAATTTCCGGGATGAATAGTGTTCGAATTTTCCTTATAAATAGCCCTACCCCTTCACAAAAATAAAAAAAATAAAATAAAAAAAGAAACAAAACCCTAGCCGCCGCCACCCCCCCCCTGAACGGCCAGCAGTTCACCTTCTTCCTCCACGTTTTCCTCCTAATCTAGGCGAAATTAGATGAAGGCTCCAACTAACAAAACGTAGAGCATATCGAGACGGAGAGATTCAACGGTTATGATCGGAAACGGAGTCGTGTGGAGGGAGCTACAGGCCCGCGTCCCTGGGGTGTTGCGCACGCTTTTCGAGGCACTGGGGGGTGCGCGCGTGGCCGGTCTTGGGCAGATGGTGTGTGGTGGAAGGGGCTTCACGATGATGCTAGCTGATCATGTTGGAGTTCAACGTAGAGGATGCAAATTTAAACCCTAGCTTGCTAGTTTGGGTTCGGCTAAAACGTGCGGGTACTGGGCATTTGCGTGATGATGAGGAAGAAAGGGGGGAGCCGTTGGATTGGGAATGAAGGGTGGATGATGGATGTGGGTTTTAATTTTTAGTTTATGTTGATTAGTTTATAAATTAATTCGTGTAAACTTCAATAATTCATAACTTTTTCATACGAGGTCGAAAAAATGCAAACTCAGTTGCGTTGGAATCGTATGGACGAGCACTACGCGATGGAGTTGGTTTGGAGTCGTTTGGAGTTAGTGAGAATTTTGGGTAAAATTAAACGTCCGTTTAATTTTATTCGAAATAAATCGCTAAAACGGAATTTAAATCAAGGTGAGAACTTCTCACTCAATCGAATCAGTTTCGGTTTTATTTTAAATAGTTAGATTTAAAATATTTGAATGCATGTTTGAATGTTGATTGATATCTATTGATTGTTAAAATAGACATTATACGCCGTTAGTAAGCGGATGTTATTTATTAAAAACATATACCGCGAATATTTCATAAACAGTGAAATTGGTATTATATATAATATCAATATATATATATTGGCATATGTATATATTGCAGTTGTTGATTTCCCGTATTTTTTAGCGGATGAGACCCTATTACGCCGTTATTAAGCGGATAATATTTAATAAGAACATGTACCGCGATAATTTCGTACTAGAGCGAAATTGGTATTGTGCTAATGTTTTTGGATGCAGGAAAACAGGTTGGAGGGATCCAACTGGATTCCTCAACAGTATTTATTTAATTTCAGATATTTTGATATTTGATTGATTATCATATCGATATATGATATCGTTGTAGTCGTGATTGACTATTTGGTGTGTAGCATCATTGGACCCAGATTTTGGGATTTTAAAATGATTATAAAGTGATTTTTGAAAATATACTATATTTTTAGAATTGATTCATTTTAAAATAAATAAACGTTATAATTTTTAAAGTTATAAAAATTATAATTTTTGAGAAATACGGTTAAAGTTGATTTTTGAGGAATATGGATTTAATGATTTTATAAAATAGTTTAAATTGAGATTTTGGAATTTATTATAAAGAGTTTAAATATAGGATTTATAAAATTTGATTATTTTATAAATCAAGAGAATGATGAAATTATAAAGGAATTTAAAGACGTTTTAAAAGAATAATATAAATTGATTTATATTAAGAGATTTATAAATGGATATTTATAAATTGAAATATTGACATTATAAAAAGGAAGTTTTTATAAGTGTTTGAATGAAGTGAAAATGAATTTCATAATTGAATGGAATTTATAGAATTTTATACGGTGAAGTTATAAATGGAATTTTATAAGCAGTAGGTTTATAAAATTTATTAAGTTATTAAAATAATGATTTTTGATAAATGAAGGAATCTTATAAGTTATAAGATTTATAATTATGAAGTTCAAAGAACGATTTTGTAAAATAATCGTTTTATAAGCATTTAACTTATAATGTGAATTTTTAGTTTATAATTGAGTTATAAACTGGAATAGGTTAATAAAAGAATTTATAAAAAGGAAGTTTTTATAAATAAATAGAAATGGAATTTATAAACGTTGTTTTATAAATTCGAAATGACTTATTTTGATAAGTAAATTATTATAATTTATGTATGGAGTTATATTCACGTTTTTAGACCGTGAATAATCCTTTGAAATAAAATGCATAGAATTGATGAAAATTTGTTAACGTAGTATATTCACATTTTTGAATAGTGAATAATACGTTAAGGAAATGTTTTGAATGAGATGTTTAAATTGAATTAAAACAATCTAACGATGTTTTAAAATATGTTGAGATTCGAAACCATAGATTTCAACATTTATTGTTGAAATAGACGTTTTCCAGAAATAGAAGGAGATGATGGACTATAACACTGTTGTTATAGTAAATGATTTCCGAAAGGAAATGTTTTGTATAGTATTGGGATTTATATATCTATTTTAATTTCGAATCCCTATACTAGTGATTTTGGGTTGTCGTAACGATGTTTTACGTAACATTCGTTTTGGCCCAAATAAATATGTTTAAGAGAATGATTTCCTTAAAGAATGAAATATATACTTAATTTCGATTTAAGTATATTGAATATTTTCTAAGTGTTGAAAATAAATAAAATTTGTGAATTACTTATGAATAAATAAGTATGGAAATGTTTTCCAATATAAAGTGAATATTTTGAGAACTTATCTTTTTGAAGATAAATTGAAAAGGAAAATTGAAATGAATAATTGAAATCGAATATTCATTGATATTTTGGAATTATAAATTCACTAAGGAATTTATAAAGGAAGTGAAATTGGTTTAAAAATAAATATTGATTTATTTTTGAAGTGTTGAAAATTATATATCTAGTGAAGATATTTTGGAAAATAAATAATTTGGAAAATTATTTGGAATCTGGTGATGTTGTGCATATCCATTGATAGTTCAATAACCGACTATCAATATTTCCCTTTGAATGGGTAATTGATGTGATTTGTTTGAATGTGAATGCTACACTTATTTTTAAATAAGCGCTCACTATTCGGGTTAACCGGGAAAGGACCATGGGGTCGTATAACCCATTCCGAATATGTGATACGTCGTTGTGAATAGCATTGAAGATCGGTGTTGAAGACCCGGTATTTGCGAGAGCGATAGGATGACCTGTCGATTTACTCTGCACCGAGTAGCTACGGTATAGAGTTCTCCATATGTGATGGTGAATCCGATCAGGATTGTGAATATCCGGATTGCAAGGACTTCTTTGTAAGTGCCTTCGGTTTTGTTCGATCCCGGAACAAACTTGTATGGATTGTATGTCTGACATTACAAGTTGAGATATAAAGCCGATTTCTTTCAAATATATTTCTGTTGGTGGCGAAGAATTATTCTTTTAGCTTAACACCCTTCTCTGAGACGTACGAGCTCAGAGGTTATATAGTTGAAGTTATCAGCGATATATTCCCAATTTGGTAATGTGACATGCTGAGTGTTGCTGTAAATGATCATTGTGTTGATTATTGTGATAGGATCGTTTATTTGATCGTCTATCTTGGTGATCATTGTGTTGATCATTTGTTGACCCAAAGCATGGCTTTTGTATAAAGTATGTTTTTGTGGACGTGACTTCGTCGAGCCTCACACCCCGGAAATGGTCAAAACAGGAAAGATGCGGCAAGGTTATGAGGGGTAGCACCCTTTAGGGTATGTACATTTCCTTCTGGATAGAGGTGGTATCATGGTATGGAGCCCAGATATTTAACCTATGTGGTTACTACGAATTTATTACTTTGTGGTTGTTGGCTTTCGGGATCCCGTGAGAAAGGTCGTTTACGATCGGGGAATGGCGTGCTCGTGTCAGTAGTTACCCAGTTAGGGGTAACCCGGCCTTGTGTTGGCAGAGTTCCGGTTTGGTTCTCGGGGATGTCCATCCAGAGGCATTCTCATGTGGCAATGGGAAGTTCCTTGGCCTGATCATTCGTTGGAAATCCAATTCCCAATACGAAACTTGTACGGTATTAGTTGTAGAACCTATCATTCACTTATGGTGGTCACCACTGTTTGGATGGTAGCTATAGTAGGCATAGTTCGAAATGTCTATGCTGGCTAAGATTTATATTCTACTTTCGAAATGAATTTCTTCTACACTATGCACTAGTAATAATATCAAATGTTATTTTAAATGCGTATCAAGCATCTTTGACTATCATAAGGAGAAATCTCCTCCGATTCTGCGTTTGCATGTGTGTGTGTGCGGGAGGCCTTATGGTAGTCTCATTTTTAAAAGCATTGCGAATTGAAATTAAAAATATTCCTTCTATTTTAAAATTTTCTACCTTCTATTCTGTTTTCTATTCTCTCTAATTTCTATTTTCTATTTCCTTCTTTCCTATCTTCTTTCTTCTTTCTTCTTTTCTTTTTCTTAAATTCTTTTTTTAAAACCCATAACTATTCGGTTTTTCGGCAACGAAAAATCGAAGCGTTACATTATACGTACTATCATCAGAGTACAACAAATCAACAAACCAATAACAGACAGTTATAATAACTCGTCCTCACAAGTGCTGAATATACGACCTACAATACACAGTGGAATATAAACAAGTACGTGTAATACGTCTTCGTCATTCAGCTCATCTCTTGATCTCTATGGCATCCTAACCAGAATTTATAATACTCGGTCTGATTCGAGCATTATAATAAAATAACATCCGAGTCAGTCTGGAAAGCCAGCGTGAGAAAACACACTCAATTTGAATCATTATCATTATCTAAATCCTTTGAAAAACAAAGGTATCTCGTAAGACCACGTCACATATAAACATGAAGGATTTTCCCCTTACGATGACCAAAACATTTTAAATCAAAATCATCTGATATTATTGTAGTGTCTGTAGAAAATAAACAGAAAATAGCTAAAATGGTTGCATCTCACATTTCAGCATAGTTGGACACAATCAAAATCGTATGGCGCTTATTGGAGAATGGATTCCTTACAATGACTAAGCACCGGGGTACCACCTATCACGGTACACATCTAGAAAAATGTACCGAGGACCTCATTGGGATCTCCTACAATAGAAGACCGACCCTATCCCTAACCTGTATAGAGCAGAATATGTTATCATTCGGGTGTTCTCACCCTTAACGAGAGCTCTTTTCCATGGACCACCGTATCCATAATTTATAATATAACCGAGGGTATCTAGAAAGGTAATAACATACCCTAATTGGGTGTGTCCTACTTAGCATTGCTGCATCTCCCTTGATTTTCGGTCATTCCGGTTGATGAGGCTTGGGGCTACGATTACCTTTCAAGAACAATTTCCCTTAGAATGCTCATTGTCCTCCAATGACGATGTTCTGATTGCATTCGTCCATACACAGTTGTCTTGGGTTTGGACAAACTGAATCACCATCTTTATGATATCCATTCGTAATGTAATGACCGTGAATTTTAATGATTTTAATAACGTAATTAACTAAAATTTTCCTGAAAACGAATAATAAAATTTTGAAATGAAAATGTGATATTTGGAATACGTCTATTTAAATATAACAAATGGTAAATGTTTAATGGAAAGTTTGGAATATTTTCCATTTGTGAAAATTCCAAAATTCAAGATTTAAATCAGTTAAATTGTTTAAAATTTGAATATTTTCAAAATCTAAATATTTTTATATGATTAAAATGTAAAACATTTTCTAAGAGGGACGTCGTGATTCGTTTCGTCAAATTTGAACTGCCATAGCCCTGTTTATCTTATTTTCTGTGTTTTAGCAACATTTTCTACAACGAAAATCGATTTTTTATAACTTGGTTATATAGCTGATACTATGTATCATTTTGTTCGTCTCGTCATGCTCATCTCTGCAGTATATTCATTCCTGTAATTTGGTGTCCGGTACATGACGGGAGCGACAAAATAGTTTGTCGTACCGATACTATATTTATGCCTTTGTGTTTCTTTTTCCTTTTCAAATTTCAGTCGTGTAATCCAAGCAACACCGGCTTTAATTATTTTACCTGAATCAATGTATGTCCTTTGCTATTTCATTTATTTTTATATTTATATTCGCATCCCTTTCCAAATTGCATCAATTGTTCAAAAAAGGGTAAGTTTCATTTGCGTTCTCCTTCTTCTCTGACTTTTGAGATTTACCGTGCCTCACTCCAGATTTCTCGAAGCAAACACAATCACGCCATTTTTCCTTCCACTCCCCCCGCCTTCTCGTGCATCCCCTTCGCATACCCCAGTCTCCATTGTCCAAAACCCATGCTTGACCTGAAAAAACCCATCACCTGACCCGAAGTAATCCACTCCGACCCAAGCAAGCTGAGACCACCCAGACCTCACAGCTTTCCTCTCCACCTCCACGCCTGACCTAGACCTGACTCGAAGACAACCCTGATCACCCCCTCGATAAACTCTTGAACCGCCTGTCACTGAAGCAGACCCACTCAAACCCGAAGCAATCGCCTCTTCGACTCCAAGCACACCACAGACTGCCATATCCAAGCTTGACCGTCTCTTCCTAGAACCATCGCCCCACCCAAAACCTCGAAAGCCCAACCTGCTACCGCCTGCACCTCTAAACCCGTTCCTCTCCTCTGTTATTTGTATAGAATATATATATGTTGTGTATACACATATATATTTTAGCGAGAAGTAACATTTGTTGATATATATATGTATGTATGTATGTATGTATGTATGTATGTATGTATGTATGTGTGTGTGTGTTGCACTTGACATCTCATCTGAGTTATTCTCTGTTGCTTATAGGAATATATATATATATATATATATATATATATATATATATATATGCGCATGTTATATATATTATTGTATATCACCTTTGCAGCTTA
Organism: Allium cepa; assembly: GCA_030765085.1. Lineage (NCBI taxonomy): Eukaryota > Viridiplantae > Streptophyta > Magnoliopsida > Asparagales > Amaryllidaceae > Allium > Allium cepa. Next base: position 838,303,855 of record CM060941.1, read on the forward strand.
ACAATCTTTGCGTGCGAACTTTTTCCTTCTCCGTTGATTATGTGATGTAGCCATATATAAAGGTTATACATATATATGCTATGCATGTATATTGCAGTGGGCTTACCATTATTATATATGTACTTCTACACATATATGTCTTGTTGGTAGAGATAATTTGCATTTTCTTGAATCTGAGTCTATAGACAAGCTATATATAACACATACATACATTGTCGACAAAAGTTATATATGTCACTTTTGAATTTGTCGACAGAAATTATATGTGTTGTATATATATATATATATATATTTGTTTTCCATCGAATTATCATGCTAAATCTGTTTTTCTTGTCGCAACTATTTGAAGTGTCGTGCTGTGTCCGTGTCTGTATCCGTGTCAGTTGCTTTTCAATTCCATCGTTCTCTAGCCACGAAAGGTGAGCAATCACTCACGATTAATGTTCTTATGCTTAGTAAATTGATTTCGTATGAAATGACAATTTAAATATACCGTTAAATCAAAATTGTTAGTTATTAACTGTTAAATATGATATGTGATATTTTAAATTGATCACTTATACGATGGACACCATTACATGTTGACTGACTATTTTATTTGAAGTTATTGATCATATATGTTAGTTATCGATATGTTATGCTATTTCATTTTATTGTTCTCACTCTGCAAGTTCCCTTAGTTTAGAAATCACAATGGGTTGAAATGATACATACCCGACGGACTTTAGATTAAGAAAAATCGTTATGTGTTAAAATGATAAACCCAAGCGATTTTCATTGATTTTTGAAGTTTTGGCAACGTGAGTTTAAATGATATAAACCTATAAATTTAAATTATTGCAGATTGAAATGATAAATATCCGAACCACTTGACTATAGGATAGAAAATTATATATGGAAACCGTTGGTCTACTTTTGAAAATAAGTTTCTAATGTTTTGAAAGGAAACAAGCGAGATTTGATTTTGAAATATAATAACTTTTTTATATAAATGTGTAAATTTAGAATTTTTAAAATTATATATTTTGGAAATTTTAAAATTATAAGTTTAATTTAAAAGGGTAAATTATATAATTTTACTTATAATTTTAGTATTTTTAAATATATAGGATAAGATTTAGAATAGATTTAAATAAAAGGTTTAATTTAATATAATTTTATAAAAATTATTTTTAATTAATATATATAATATTTTTAAAAATGTTTATTTAAAATTTATATATATATATATATAAAATAGATGTTTATAACTTTAATAAATTAAAAAGGTTGGGAAGGTAAATTGGAATTTATTTGTAACTTAAATTGGTTTATAATTGAATCTAAATAAGCAATTATTTGGAACTTAATGATTTTAGAAATTTAAAGTATGATTTATAGCTTGCTTTAACTAAAGATGATTAAATGAATATTTTCGGATTTAAATAAAATAAAAATTGAACATTAAATTCTGATTTAAACTTGTAGTTTGAGATTTATTTAAATATTTATAAAGTGATTTATAAAATGACTACGGTGTGAAATAAACGTTTGTTTGTTAAAGAGACCGAGATCGGATATTGTCATACTCTTTGGTAATACCGAAACCACTTTAAAAGATGTGTGCATGGTGGAGATTGTAGAATGAGGTAGGATGGTTTGGTGAACGGTTATGTATGAGGTATTTACATAGCTCTGACTCCCGAGAGTCAGCTTGATGTGGCTATAACAGGAGCCACGCCGGGCTAAGTGAGGTCGCACCTCCTATCGGGCACATTTCTTCGAAACCATGTCTATTGCTATTGTGATTTGATTTTGGTATGCACACTTTTGATTGGGAGTGTGTCTTGAGGTGGGGGTAGTAGCTTGTATGCTTTACCACCAGTCTAGAACTGCAAAACGGTAGAATCCTACCCAGGGCTTTGCCTAACGTGCCTTGTCACATGCCTTATCACACCTTCTACGAGTTTGGTTTGTACCGTAACTATGCAGTGCTCCCTGAGTAAACCTCCAGTTTGGTGGAGCTTACAGTATCGGTATAGACTACGGGAATATAAAATGTGTTAAAGGGGATATAAGTAACGCCTTAACGCTATTTTGATAGTTCACTTTACTGTAGAAAGTATATATGTAGCGTATTGTATTATGTATGTAGATAGTCTAGCGGGTCCTTAAAGGATGGAATCCCAACATCCTTTAAGTTATATTGCATTTCACTTGACATTTCACTTAAGTTGATTTACTTGCATAAGAATGTTAATCCTGACTCGAGTATTTTGTGTTTTACTTTACGCTCGGGTCCGCCTGAGTGTCAAAGCTTTTGAAACTCATCTTTTGGAGCTTGGAGTTCGCTTGGAGAACCTATCTTATCTATTTCAGCTTTCAGTTTATTTCTATTATTTTCAGTTGTATGTTTCAGACTCGTCATGTGCTTTTGTGTTAGAGACATCCGTATATTGGAATTTCTGATTTATTCTGTTTTGGACTATGTTATTTATGTAGTAGCTTCATGAACTACTATTATAACGACCTGATATTTTCAACCATTCGCATCCAAACATGCTGGATTTGAATTGCTCAAAATACCAGATTGTAAGTTTATATTTGGCAAAACTCAACATATACAGTAAATAAATGATCACAGAATCACAGGCACAGAGTAATAATATGCAGCAGAAACAAATGAATAGTAGTTCATGAAGCTACTTTATATATAACAGAGTTAAATAAGTTACAAAAGAAGTCTCGAATACAATAGTCAAATACAAGAATCAGAATACAACACCGGAATCAACTGAATATCTGAAGGCTGGATAGATAGCTGGATCTCCAAGCGAAGCTCCAACTCCAAAGGTGAGTCTCGAATACTGGTACACTCTGTCTGGCCCAAGCGTAAAGCAAAACACAAAACACTCGAGTCAGGATTAACATTCTTATATCAATAAATCCAACTCAAGTGAAATAACAACTGAACTACAAGTAACTCAAAGGATGTTTGGGATAACCATCCTCTAAGGATCCATTAAACTATCTACTATATAGTAGTGTATGCTAAGTAGATAATGTCTATCAGCAATATAAAGTATCAAAATAGTGTTAAGGCGTTACCATTATCCCCCTTAACACATTTTTATATAAGCGTCATAGTCTATACAGCACTGTAAAACTCCACCGTAAACCAGTGGGATAGCAGGGAGTACTCCATAGGTATAACACAATACAAATCATAGTGGTCACGTATAGGAATACGAGTATGACAAGGAACATGAGGCAATACCCAAGGTAGTGAAACTACCGTTTGCCTGATCCGGACGGGTGAGAACGCATCGCCGCAACGATCGCAACACCGCGAAACAACACTCACAATTCAAGGGTGCACACCAATCAAAAACAAGTAATGAGTAGTATACGAAGAAATGTCTTCGCTAAGAGGTGGCTAACCTCATTGGCCTGGCACGGCTCCTGTTTTAGTCATTTCCAATTTGACACAAGTGTCAAGGCTATCCATCATCGTTCTCTTTCTTCAATCATCAACGTACATCATTCCAACCACTTCATTCTGGATCACACTCCGTGTATAGTTATTAAAGTGGTTTTCGGTTTAGACAGAGAGTATGTCCATAACCGATCCCGGTTTCTTTAATAATTTTCATAATAATTACACCGATTGGTCGTTTAATAAACTTCAAAAACCAAATCAATTTCAACCTCACTTAGAATTTGATAGCCAACATTTCATTTGTCTTTCTATATCAATTTCTATAATTTACATTTCAAAACTTCCAAATTTACCATTTCAAAACTCTATAATTCAACTTCAATTTTTATTTAAAACAATTCAAGTATTGATTTAAATTCATATATAAGTTTTATTCCATAATCATTTAAATTATGTAAATTTAACATTCAAAACAATTTAAATTCATTGATGGATTCATTCAGTAATCATTTAAATTAAGTAAATTTATCATTTCAAAATAATTTCAATTGATTTTCCAATTCATTAAATCAATCACTTAAGTTTACCTACATTATATCAAAACCTATAAATTGAATTAAATTAAATTCGTCAAATTAAATTCTTTAAATTACAAGTCTCATATTAATATCCATCAATCACATTTTATTTCTTATTAAAGAAATCAATTTCACTTATTTACTTATTTAATTTAAACAAATTTCAAAACTTAATTATTAAAGAAACTCAATTTCACTTATTAAAGAATTCAATTTCACTTATTAAAGAATTCAATTTTTTTTAATTATTAATAATTTCAAAACTTGATTTAATAATTTACTTAAATTTAAACAACATTCTTTCATCAAACACTTTGTTAATCATAATACTTTAGAAATCAAAATTTAGAAATCATAATGCTTAGAATCATAACACTTCCCACTTAACTGTTTAAATATAAATAATAGTATATATAATAAAATAATTTATAATTTAAAATAGTATATATAAAAATAGTAATAATTTAAAATTGTTTATATTAAAAATAATTTATATTAAAATAGTTTATATGAAATAAATTTATAAAGTAACATATATAAATAGTTTTAAATATAATTTAAAATACCTTATATAATAAAATAGCTTTCTCAAATTTCATAAATCGATTCAAATCAACTCAACTTCCAAAATTCAAATTTTAATCAAATCCCAAATCATCAATTTTAATTTATTTCAGTTTCTCAATAACCATTTCAAATTATTTCGATTTCAAATACAGATTTTTAACTATAAAATAAACCGTTTCAATTTCAATACTTTGAAAGCTTTAAATATTCAAACATTTCAAAACAAGATTTGATAATTCCCTATATATATCAAATTCACTATATAGCTTAAAATCAAGAATTTTACTATATATGAAATAATCATTTATATAATATTAAAAATCAATATTTATATGAAACCATATATTTCTTTCCAAAACCATAGAAATCATTTTCAAAATATTTATATATAGAGACCAACAGTGTCTGTATATAATTTTCTATCTTGTGGTTAAGTGATACGGATATATATATATAGATCGTTCGGGTGTATATCATTTCAACCCATAGTGATTCTATACTAACAAGGAACTTACAGAGTGATCACATATATGATAATAATATAACATGCATATATCATCAATATAAGGAACAGATAATGGTGTCAGATATCACAGGTGAACTGATACAGGTAATAGAATATATATAATAGTGTAAATAACTAACAGCAGCATACTTCAATTATCGTTTCAATTGAAATCAAATCTAATATATATAAGAACGTTAGTCCGAGTGATTACTCACCTTTCGAGGCTAGATAGGTTTGACAAAAAAATTGAGCTATGGATTGGGCCACGATCTCGACAATCGAACAAATCCAAATAACAATCTCGAAGCGAAGTAAGCTGAAAGTGGATTTGACGGGAAAAGCTGAAAGATAGGGATTGATGGAAACGAATCAGAATCGTCTTGATATAATCAAAACAAAATATATGTTATAAATTTTCCCTAAACAAACTTTCTTTTTAAAACATATATTTAAATAAGATGTACATATATATATATATATATATATATATATATATGTTATACTTATTTCAAATCAAAATAAATTTAAACACAAATTAAATTAAAAAATATATATTTCAATAAACATGAAAATTGTCATTATGTAACTGCAAACTTTTACTTTTAAAACTATATATATATACACAGCCCACTCACAATCTACATGCAAACTCAATGAATGACAAATATACGTTTATTTTATACTTTGGAAATGCATATATATACAAATTACATTTTTTTTAAAACCTAGGCTAACTTTTTTTTTACCATTTATACAAGCTTAGCTATAAATATGTATACTTAAAACATCTTATAGAAAATATGTCCTAAAACGTAAAACTTACATATAAAAATGCGTATGTATGAAATCTTCCACACGCATATATATACTAAAAAAAATCAATATAACTTTAAAACACATACAATTAAAATCTCAATCTATAGATATTTTAAAATCAAAGCAACACTTTATATAATCCTATAATATATATCATATGCACCCTGTCAAAAATCATCACTTAAAACCAATATGTAATATATACATTAATATATATACATGTGGTTATATGCATGCTACCTAAAATCGACATACAAAAAAATAAACTTATAGTACAATGTGATATGTGACAACTCTAGAATACCATATATACTATTTATGTAAATCTTATACACTAACTAAATCTATAGATACTGGTCAAAGAAAGTATAAATAACACTTCAGAATATAAGTGAAATCTCTTTCCCTCCCTTTCAATATACTTTTAGAACCACTGTACATGCTCAAAACTAGACTTTACAAAATATGCAGACCCTATACTATATGCGTAGAATATAATATATTAATATGTATATAGGAACACACTGTATATATATAAAAAAGCAAATGCATATAAAATTAATATAACACACACCTATACAATGTCATAGAGGAAGCATGCGGGGTCGGAGGGAACAGGGGCTGAAGGGTGTAAGGCACATGAGCAAGGTGCTGGAGGGTGGCCACGTGCTTCAGGTCGGTGGCAGATGGCGGTAGCGGTGAAGCACGGCTGGAGGCTTGCTTGCGACGAGGCAGAGGCGAGTAGTCGCGGGTGGTGGTGGATCTAGGCAAGGTGAAGGGGAGATGCGGTCGGTGATCTTTTGGGTGAGATGCGACGCATGCGGGAAGATGGAGGTTGTGGCACCAACGAAGATGAAGGGAGATGATCGGGGAAGCCAGGAGGGTACAGCCGAGTAGTTCTGGATTGAGTGCGGAGTGGGTGGCTGAGGCCGACGGCGGGCACGGGGTTGCGGCGATAGGGTGGCGGCCAGCTTGGAGGCGAGTAGACGTGGGTTGGAGGGGCGGAGAAAGGGTATGCATGAAGGCCATGGAGGTGGGTTGTATATATATTTTTTCAATTGGATAGAACAAAAGAAGAGGAGATGTGCTGTAGAGAAGCAGAAGTCAGGACACCAAAAAATAAACAGAGATAAATAAAGCAAGATACGAATGGACAAGGTAATAAATTTGAAATCTAGGAAAAGAAAGGTCAGGCACGAATCCAGGTGAGCTAAACAGGCTACTGATATTACCGGCTGAAATTTGAAGGGACACAGAAATCAAAAGGTCACAAAAACAAAAAGTCAAACAACTGGTACCGATACGGTTATCCATTTCGCAGTTTCGCCTCGAACCAGACACCGAAACATAGAAGTGAATATACAATGGTGACCAGCGCGATGAGACGGTTAAAACAGTATACAGATATCAGAGATTCGATTGAATTATAAAAATTCGAATTTTCTACTAGCGGAAAATGCAACAAAAACGTAGAAAAATAAGATTGACGGAGCTAAAGAAGTCCGAATTTGAAAAAACAAAAAATGACGTCTTCCTCAGAAGATGATTTAAAATTTTTCTAAATAAAAATATTTAGGTTTCAAAAATATTTTATTTCATAAATTCCTAACTGATTAAATTGAAATAAAATTACACACGAAAATAAACTTTCATATTTTTGGATGAAAATTTACCAGTTGTTATATTTAAATATACGTATTCCAAATATAAAATTTTATTTTCAAATTTCAGTATTTAAAATTTCAACTAAAATTCAATTAAATACGTTGATAAAACCATTAAAATTTACTAAAATTTTATGGGTCGTTACAATCTCCCCCATTCAAAACTTTACGTCCTCGAAAAGGAAGGAGGTAGGAGAATAGAACCAACCAGAAAAGAAAATAGATTGAACAAAAATAAAACAATTAATTTAAACCATATAGATTTAAATTTAATTAATTAATATTTAACCATTTGGTTAAATCCATTTATATTAAGTCACTAAATAGTCATTCAATTTGAATTTGTTAGTTCAACTGTTAATTCTAATCATATAAGTTTCAATTTAAATCAATTAATATTCAATAATTGATTTTTGACTCAAGGTATTTCATTAAGTTGATTCAATTGTTAATTTATTAATTCCTTTAAAGCAAAATTTATTTAATTTATATCATTTATTCATTATCTTATTATCCAATTATTCTCTATTAATAATTTTATAAAATCATGAACTTGAACATTCGTTTATTACAATCATATTTTATTTAACAAATTCAATTCTTCTTTATTCCAAATTATTATTAAATTTATTCCACTTAATATATCTTATCACATATATTAAGTATATTTACACGTATTATAACTACTTAAATTATTTAAAATTCCTTTTGATATCATTTTATATTGTATAATATTCAATTACATAGTTAACTTTTGAAAATTTAGATGCAATTGAGTATCATCCAAATAAAATTTTACAATTCACTTATTTCAAATTTAGTATATAGTCAAAAAATTTGGCTTCATTGAAAATCATCCTTTAACATAATTTGAAGGACGAAATTTCCGATTACCTTCAAACCATTTAGGGATAAATATATATACATATATACATAATATATCAAGCCAAATTTATAATCATATACCTATATATACACATATATATTATAAATCAAATTAAATTCATTTTCCAAAAACAAAGTGTAGCAAAGCTACCAATTGGTCTCTCCACTTCGAAACTCGAAAATGAATGTCGATGATGCGCCCGTCATCACCGAAAATATTTTCCTGCGACAAAAGAGAAGAGCTCTAATTCAATCATTTAAAATTGTTTGAAAACCATTTCTATTCGAAAATATTCTAAATAATATGCATTTTAAAATTTTAAAACCATAATTCGAAATTATTGGAAATTAAATTCTCAAATTCTAGTTTAAATTCACTTCAAATTCCAATCAAATTATACCCAAGTTTTATAAATTCATTTATTTATATTGCAATAGCCAATGGTTTGCAAATAATAAATGATAATCAAATATTATCATTTCAACAATCAATTTATTAACAGTTTAGTTAAAGAAAATTCATACTTATATATATAATATAATCATACAAACTTTATTTTATTTACTAAATTTGAAAACAATATTGTGTCAGTTTGCTCTGCTCAAGCATTTGGAAATCCTATCGATAGCGTTGATCAGACGAATCGATCGAAAATCCAAATCAACATCAACAACTCAAACAACACAATATATATATATATATAAACATTTTAGTATAAATACAAATACACTCCCTCGCTCGATGATACAAGGATAGATTTCAAAATAAGTATAGAGATTCAAATTTGATGGAAATCAAATCAAAGAGAATTTTGATTCGAAAATAGGTTTGGAACAAGATAAGATGATTAAATGACAAAATAGAAAAATTGATAAGTTTGTATAAATCGCGGGCAACCTTAACCGGGTCGACCGTGACTTAAAGAATAGGATCGATGCAGAATTCCAAGGCAAATCGACATACGATTGCAAGAGATAGAATTCAGGCACAGCAGGAGATAGATAGCATCGTAAACCGAGGATACAAAAATCTTCGATAAATCAATTCCTATTGTAAAGGAGTTTCACCCCTTTACAAATCATTCGAAGATTGGCGAGACCGCCGAGTTATTATAGAGATCATTTGTAGTGGAGTTATGAGGTACTCCAGAATTAAAAGAAAACGAATAGTGAGGGACACGAATGGATTTTGGAACCGCGGGGAATGTTCCAAAATTCAAAGGAAACGAGTCAAAGGAAGAGATTCAAACTCGAATGACAGTGATGATGTAAATACATTAACCCTATATGCTAAGTTTTGCCTAGAGCTACCATAGCTCTGATACCAAATGTAACGACGTGATATTTTCAACCATTCGCATCCAAACATGCCGGAATTGAATTGCTCAAAATACTAGATTTTAAGTTTATATTTGGCAAAACTCAGCATGTACAGTAAATAAATGATTACAGAATCATAGGCACAGAGTAATAATATGCAACGGAAACAAATGAATAGTAGTTCATATGGCTACTATATATAACAGAGTTAAATAAGTTACAACAGAAGTCTCGAATACAATAGTCAAATACAAGAGTCAGAATACAACACTGGAATCAACTGAATATCTGAAGGCTGGATAGATAGCTGGATCTCCAAGCGAAGCTCCAACTCCAAAGGTGAGTCTCGAATACTGGTTGTTTGACCCGAGCGTAAAGCAAAACACAATACACTCGAGTAAGGATTAACATTCTTATATCAAAAAATCCAACTCAAGTGAAACAACAACTTAAATACAAGTAACTCAAAGGATGTTTGGGATAACCATCCTCTAAGGATCCGTTAAACTATCTACTATATAGTAGTGTACGCTAGGTAGATAATGCCTATCAGTAATATAAAGTATCAAAATAGTGTTAAGGCGTTACCATTATCCCCCTTAACACATTTTTATATAAGCGTCATAGTCTATACAGCACTGTAAAACTCCACCGTAAACTAGTGGGATATCAGGGAGTACTCCATAGGTATAACACAAAACAAATCGTAGTGGTCGCGTATAGGGATACGAGTATGACAAGGCACATGAGGCAATACCTAAGGTAGTGAAACTACCGTTTGCCTGATCCGCTGGTGAGAACACATCGCCGCAACGATCGCAACACCACGAAACAACACTCTCAATTCAAGGATGCGCACTAATCAAAAACAAGTAATGAGTAGTATACGAAGAAGTGCGTTCGCTAAGAGGTGGCTAACCTCATTAGCCCGGCACGGCTCCTGTTTTAGTCATTTCCAATTTGACACAAGTGTCAAGGCGATCCATTATCGTTCTCTTTCTTCAATCATCAAAGTACATCATTCCAACCACTTCATTCTGGACCACACTCCGCGTATAGTTATTAAAGTGGTTTTCGGTTTAGACAGAGAGTATGTCCATAACCGATCCCGGTTTCTTTAATAACATTCATAATAATTACACCGATTCGTCGTTTAATAAACTTCAAAAACCAAATCAATTTCAATCTCACTTAGAATTTGAAAGCCAACATTTCATTTGTCTTTCTATATCAATTTCTATAATTTACGTTTCAAAACTTCCAATTTTACCATTTCAAAACCTTATAATTCAACTTCAAAATTTGTTTAAAACAATTCAAGTATTGATTTAAATTCATATATAATTTTTATTCCATAATCATTTAAATTATGTTAATTTAACATTCAAAACAATTTAAATTCATTGATGGATTCATTCAGTAATCATTTAAATTTAGTAAATTTATCATTTCAAAATAATATCAATTGAATTTCCAATTCAATAAATCAATCACTTAAGTTTACCTATATTATATCAAAATTTATAAATTGAATTAAATTAAATCCATCAAATTAAATTCTTTAAATTACAAGTCTCATATTAATATCCATCAATCACATTTATTTCTTATTAAAGAAATTCAATTTCACTTATTTACTTTTTTAATTTAAACAAATTTCAAAACTTAATTATTAAAGAAACACAATTCACTTATTAAATAATTCAATTTCACTTATTAAAGAATTCAATTTTATTTAGTTATTAATAATTTCAAAACTTGATTTAATAATTTGCTTAAATTTAAACAACATTCTTTCATCAAACATTTTGTTAATCATAATACTTTGGAAATCAAAATTTAGAAATCATAATGCTTAGAATCATAACACTTCCCACTTAACTGTTTAAATATAAATAATACTATATATAAGAAAATAATTTATAATTTAAATAGTTTATATAAAAATAGTTATAATTTAAAATAGTTTATATTAAAAATAATTTATATTAAAATAGTTTATATTAAAAATAATTTACATTAAAATAGTTTATATGAAATAAATTTATAAAGTAACATATATAAATAGTTTTAAATATTTAAAATACCTTATATAGTAAAATAACTTTCTCAAATTTCATAAATCGATTCAAATGTACTCAATTTCCAAAATTCAAATTTTAATCAAATCCCAAATCATCAATTTTAATTTGTTTCATTTTCTCAATAACCATTTCAAAGTATCTCGATTTCAAATACAGATTTTTAACCACAAAATAAACCATTTCAATTTCAATACTTTCAAAGCTTTAAATATTCAAACATTTCAAAACAAGAATTGATAATTCCCTATATATATCAAATTCACTATATAGCTTAAAATCAAGAATTTAAAATATATAAAATAATCATTTATATGACATTAAAAATCAATATTTATATAAAACCATATATTTCTTTCCAAAACCATAGAAATCATTTTCAAAATTTTTATATATATAGACCAACAGTGTCTGTATATAATTTTCTATCCTATGGTTAAGTGATACAGATATTTATCATTTCAATCCATAATTTAAATATATACAGGCATATATATATATATATATATATCATTTTAACCCGTAATCCCAAATTCAATTCAAATGAAAATCGCTTGGGTTAATCATTTCAACCCATAACGATTTTCTTTTATTCTAAAGATCGTTCGGGTGTATATCATTTCAACCCATAGTGATTCTATACTAACAGGGAACTTACAGAGTGATCACAGATATGATAATAATATAATAGGCATATATCATCAATATAAATAACAGATAATGGTGTCAGATGTCACAGGTGAACTGATACAGGTAATAGAATATATATAACAGTTTAAATAATTAAAAGCAACATACTTCAATTGTTGTTTCAATTGAAATCAAATCTAATATATATAAGAACGTTAATCTGAGTGATTACTCACCTTTCGAGGCTAGATAGGTTTGACAAAAAAATTGTGCTATGGATTGGGCTACGATCTCGACAATCGAACAAATCCAAACAACAATCTCAAAGCGAAGTAAGCTGAAAGTGGATTTTACCGGCAAAGCTGAAAGATAGGGATTGAAGGAAACGAATCAAAATCGTCTTGATATAATCAAAACAAAATATATGTTATAAGTTTTCCCTAAACAAACTTTCTTTTTAAAACATATATTTAAATAAGAGGTGTATACATATATGTTATACTTATTTCAAATCAAAATAAATTTAAACACAAATTAAATTAAAATATATATATTTCAATAAACATGAAAAATTGTCATTATGTAACTGCAAAATCTTACTTTTAAAACTATATATATACACACACAGACCACTCACAATCTACATGCAGACTCGATGAATGACAAATATACCTTTATTTTATACTTTGGAAATGCATATATATACAAATTACATTTATTTTTTAAAACCAAGCAGGCTAACTTTTTTTACATATATACAAGCTTAGCTACAAATATATATATACTTAAAACATCATATGGAAAATATGTCCTAAAACGTAAAACTTATATATAAATATGCGTATATATGAAATCTTCCACACGCATATATATACTAAAAAAATCAATATAACTTTAAAACACATACACTTGAAATCAAAGTCTATAGATATTTTGAAATCAAAGCATCAATTTATATAATCCTATAATATATATCACATGCACCCTGTCAAAAATCATCACTTAAATCCAATATGTAGTATATACAATAATATATATACATGTGGTTATATGCATGCTACCTAAAATCGACATACAAAAAATAAACTTACAGTACAATGTGATATGTGACAACTCTAGAATACCATATATATTATTTATGTAAATCTTATACACTAACTAAATCTATAGATACTGGTCAAAGAAAGTATAAACAACACTTCATAACATAAGTGAAATCTCTTTCCCTCCCTTTCAATATACTTTTAGAACCACTGTACATGCTCAAAACTAGACTTTACAACATATGCAGACCCTATACTATATGCGCACACTATAATATACTAATATGTATATAGGAACACAATGTATATAAAAAAAGCAACTGCATATAAAATTAATATAAAGCACACCTATACAATGACATAGAGGAAGCTTGCATGGTCGGAGGGAACATGGGCTGAAGGGTGTAAGGCATGTGAGCAAGGTGCTAGAGGGTGGCTACGTGCTTCAGGTCGGAGGCAGATGGCGGTAGCGGTGAAGCACGGCTAGAGGCTTGCTTGCGACGAGGCTAAGGCGAGTAGTCGCGGGTGGTGACGGATCTAGGCAAGGTGAAGGGGAGATGCGGTCAGTGGTCATTTGGGTGAGATGCGGCGCGTGCAGGAAGATGGAGGTTGTGGCACCAGCAAAGATGAGGGCAGATGATCGGGGAAGCAAGGAGGGTACGGCCGAGCAGTTCTGGGTTGAGTGCGGAGTAGGTGGCGGAGGCCGATGGCGGGCACGCGGTTGCGGCGATAGGGTGGCGGCCAGCTTGGAGGCGAGTATATGTGGGTTGGAGGGGTGGATATAGGGTGTGCATGAAGGCCATGATGGTGGGTTGTATATATTTTTTTCAATTGGATAGAACAAAAGAAGAGGAGATGAGCTGTAGAGAAGGAGAAGTTAGGACGCAAAAAAAAAAAATGAACAGAGATAAATAAAGCAAGATATGAAAGGACAAGGTAATAAATTTGAAATCTAGGAAAAGAAAGGCCGGTCATGAATCCAGGTGAGCTAAACAGGCTATTGATATTACCGGCTGAAATCTAAAGGGACACAGAAATCAAAAGGTCACAAAAACAAAATGTCAAACAACCGGTACCGATACGGTTATTCATTTCGCAGTTTCACCGCGAACCGCACACCGAAACACAGAAGTGAATATACCATGGTGACCAGCATGATGAGACGGTTAAAATGGTATATAAATATCAATGATTCAATTTAATTATAAAAATTCGAATTTTCTACTAGCGGAAAATGCAACAAAAACGTAGAAAAATAAGATCAACGGAGTTAAAGAAGTCCGAATTTTGAAAAATGAAAAATGACGTCTTCCTTAGAAGATGATTTAGAATTTATATATATATATATATATAATATTTAGGTTTCGAAAACAATTTATTTTCATCAAATCCTAACTGATTAAATTGAAATAAAATTACACATGAAAATAAACTTTCATATTTTCAGATGAAAATTTACCAGCTGCTATATTTAAATATACGTATTCCAAATATAAATTTTTATTTTCAAATTTCATTATTTAAAATTTCTCCAAAAAATCAATTAAATACGTTGATAAAACCATTAAAATTTATTAAAATTTTACGGGTCGTTACAACTATTTATCTTTTCCGCTGCTTATTGTTGTAAAACTCTATATCTATGATTCTATGATGGATTTATTTACTATATATGCTAATTTTTGCCAATTATAAATTAACAATATGTTATTGGAGTAATTCAAGTCTGACATGTGTGGATAATTGTTGATTTGAATGGTTTGAAATAGCGGGTCTTTACAGTTGGTATCAGAGCCAGATTTAGGAAAAACTTAGCATATGGAGTAAAAACTCATTAAAGAAAGGGTAGTGATACCACTGAGTCATATTCGTTCGTGCTTGAAATTCTGAGTTAGAATTCCCTTTAATTACGATTTCTTTCGAATTTTTTAAACTTGATCCTTGTTCTAAAATCAATTCTTGTCTTTTCCAAATAAGTAACCGAGGGAATGTCCGTGGTAGAGGTCGTGGCAATGCTCCCGCAGCACAAGTTGCCCCTATAACACCTATTGCTCCTGTTCCACCTGTCTAGCCTGTTAGGTTCACCCAGCTTTGTAAGGAGTACTCTCAGCTTGGAGGTACTAAGTTCACTGGAGCAGAGAGTATTATCGAGCCTCAGCAAGTCTTGAGAGGATTTTCACTGGACTTGAGACACAGATGCTCAGATGCCTTATCTAGCTACTTGGCAGTTACAAGAGTCCACCCAGGATTGGTGGGAATCTGTTACCGCGCAGACAGTTGAGGCTAATATCACTTAGGCAGCAGTTCATGTGAGATTTTTAGTTGTCTTTCCTAGCTTATTTCTATTGAATCTATTTCTTTGAAATTTATCTCTGTCTTATCTTGGATCCCTTCTTTTCAGGGATGCTTTTGTGGCCAAATGGATTCCCGAAGCTGGGAAATCTCAGTTGTATAGGGCATTCATGGACTTTGAGCAAGGAGACATGACTTTTGCTGAGTATGAGAGGAAGTTCAATGAGCTTTCCAAGTTTGGACCTGGTTTGATTGACATTCAGCTCAAGAAGAACGAGAAGTTTATTCATGGTGCTTGCCCAGAGTATTATGACCGCTCGATTAGTCATGTTCATGGCACCTTCACTTCTCTGATGAATATGGCGGCCATATTCGAGAACCCTGCTTCCAAGGGAAAGTAGGCAGTTTTTGCATCTAAGGGTACTTCTAGTGGTTCTAAGAAGAGGAAGCCCAACTTCCAGTAGCAGAAGAAGAAGTGGCAGGATATTTATTGTATTAGATATGCTCCTCAGAAGTGATCCCTTGATCTATCTTCCATTACTTGTTTCAAGTGCGACCGACAGAGTCACTATGCCAACAGCTGTCCATCTTCCGTCCGCGCCACTATTCCTCCACCTCAGGCAACTAGGAACAGCCTTTGCCATATTTGTCTCCAGCTTGGCCATTTCAAGAACGATTGTCCACTGCGTCAGAGAGGAAAGACATCTGGATTCTTTGCCATGACTTCTTCCACTCCTTCTCCTCCTTCTGCCAGTGATAACTAAGGTACCCTTCAGAGCTTCTTTATTTTGCATCTATCCTATTCGTGTTCTACTTGACACTGGTGCATCCCATAGCTTTATATCTGTTGATCTTTGTGATAAATTCGAGCATATTTTTCAACCTCAATTGGTGACTTTATCATCACGTGTGACTTATTCAATCGGCGGTCCCTCCAATCTTAGTAAGATTTGTAAATGGGTAGCACTTCTTTATAGGAAGGGCCGATCCAGTGGAGATTTTTATGTTTTGGGTTTCGATGCACTTGATATTTTACTTGGAGGTGATTGGTTAAAGCGTTATGATGCTTTCATTTCTTGTAAGGTTCGAACTATTTCCTAAGTCAGTGAGCGGGGCGAGCCTTTGGTTATTGAATGTCGAATGCCTCAGGATTTTTCAGGTAGCTTTATCTTTTCTCTTGATGCTTGGCCTAGTGATCTGGACTCCACCCCGATAGTCAGGGATTATCCTGATGTTTTTGGTGAAGTCACTTCTCTTCCTCCTAAGCGGGAAATTGAACTCTGCATTGATCTTATTCTTGGAGCCCGACCAGTTGTTCTCCCTCATAGACAGATGGCGCCCAAAGAGAAAGATGATTTGAAGAAGCATACCTAGGATTTGTTCTCTAAGGGTTTGATTAGGCTGAGTTTTTCTGAATGGGGAGTTGTCATGGTCTTTGTCACCAAATCTGATGGTTCTTTAAGGATGTGTGTTGTTTATAGAGAACTGAACAAGCTTACCATGAAGAACCGATATCCTATGCCTCGTATCAGTGATATGTTCGATCAGCGCTACAGAGCTAATGTATTCTCTCAACTAGGTCTTGCTATCAGTTCCCACCAGCTTCATGTTGCCAAGGATAGCATTCCCAAGATTGCTTTTCGAATGGAGAACGGTTTCTATGAATGGTTAGTCATGCCTTTTGGATTAACCATGGCTCCTACCATCTTTGTCCATCTTATGAATCGCGTTTTCCACAATGTTTTCAACAAGTTGGTTTTGGTTTTCGTTGATGATATACTTGTCTTTTCTAATTCGGAGAAGGAGCATAGGGCACATTTGAATCATGTTCTCCAAACTCTCAAGAGTCATCAGTTGAAAACCAAATTCTTTAAATGCCATTTCCGGAGTGATGAAGTTCGATTTCTTGGGCATATTGTTTCAGAATATGGAGTCTCGGTTGACCCGGTTAAGGTCGTCGCGATTATTGTAAGTCTATCTACTTCTCTCTTTTGAATTCATTCGTCTTATCTATCTTTGAACTTATCCACCTTATCCATTTCTAGGATTGGGAGACACTTAAAAATCCGTCCGATATTCGTAGCTTTCTGGGCCTTTTTGGTTATTATCGAAGATTTTTGGGAATTTTGCCCGCATAGCTGCAAAATGAATCTGTTTATCGTAAAGAGATTCGTTGTTCACTGCTTTGACTCGTAATAATGCCAAGTTTGTTTGAAGTTATAAGTGTGATGTTGCATTTAATGAGTTAAAACAAAAGCTTTCTTCTATTCCTGTTCTCACCGTTCCGAATGGGAGTGAAGAATTATCGGTTTACACCAATGCTAGTCGAGAAGGTTTGGGTGCTGTGTTGATGTAGAATGGGAAGGTCGTTGCTTACGCTAGTCATCAGTTGAATCACCTTGAAGATAATTATGCCACCCATGATTTAGAATTTCTTGCTTTTTTGTTTGCCTTGAAGTTGTGGAGGCATCACCTTTTGGGAACCAAGTTTGAGCTTTTAAACAATCATCAATCTCTTAAGTATATCATCACCCAAAAGGATTTGAACCACATGCATATACGATGGCTTGAGTTCTTAGCATCTTATGACCTCTACATCACCTATACTCCTGGAAAGACAATGTTGTGGCCGATGCTTTGAGTCATAAGAAGGTTTTGTTGTGTCAGATTATAGCTTCTCCATCTCTTTTAGATCATATTGCAGCTAGACAGGATGAGGATGCGATGCTTAGGCTTATAAAGGAGAATATTTGGAGTAGGGAAGGCGATGATCAAAATGATTTAGGAGTGCAAATTGGTCAGAATGGATTTTTGAGCATTAATGGTCGGATTTGTGTTTCAAATGTCGATGGTTTGAGGCAAGTGGTTCTTAGGGAGAATCATCAGTCCAGACATTCCATCCATCTAGGTGTCACGATGATGTTCCAGGATATGAAGAAGTTGTATTAGTGGAGTCATATGAAGCGGGATATCTCTATCTTGTCAGTAGATGTGCCACTTGTCAGCAGGTTAAGGACGATCACCAGAAGACCGTCAGATTGTTGCGACCCCTTGAGATTCCCATTTGGAAGTGGAATCAGGTTTTTATGGATTTCATTGATGTTTTACCGAGGACTAGAAGGGGTAATGAGAGTGTTTAGGTATTTTTCGATCGATTAACCAAATATTCTCATTTTATTCCAGTCAAGTTGAATCGAACTGCTTCGAGCTTAGTCGAGATCTATTTGAGGAAGATTGTCTGTCTCCAAGGTGTTCCTTCTAGCATTATTCGTGATCATGATCCTATCTTTACCAGCAAGTTATGGAAGGTTTTTCAGGAAGCTTTGGGTATTCATTTGAACCTTAGTACGACATATCATCCCTAGAATGATGGTTAGATGGAAAGGGTGAATCAGATTCTTGAAGATCTTCTTTGTGCTTATGTTCTTGATTATGGAGGATCTTGGGAAGATCATCTCCATCTTGTTGAATTCACCTATAATAACAGTTATTAGGTATAACTTTATTTTTGAATTTTCAATCGTCTCAATCTCAATCCAAGTATTCTATTCCATTCCTTGAATCTTAGGCAATATCGAGATGTCTCCATTTGCCGCTATATATGGACGATCCTGCAATTCTCCATCTTGTTGGATTGAATTTGGTGATCGATTGATTCTTGGACTTGATATGATTCTAGAAGCATATGAGAAAGTTGAGGAGATTTTGAAGAAGATGAAGATTTCTCAGTATAGGCAGAAGAAGTATTTTGATACGCTAGAAGGGATTTGGAATTTTTAGTGTGTGATCAGGTCTTTCTTAAGATCTCGCCGCTGAAGAATGTGGTTCGTTTTGGTCGAAGGGGGAAGATTGCTCCCAGATTCATTGGCCCTTTCCGCATCCTGGAAAGAGTTGGTTCTTTGGCTTATAGAGTTGCTTTGCCGGAGAATCTAGCGGGTGTGCACAACATGTTTCAAGTGTCTCACCTTCGCACGTATCTCCATGATCCATCCTTGATTGTTTAGCCTACTTTGTTGGAGAATTTGGACGTCTTTCCAAATCTCACTATCGAAAGGAAGCCACTTCGTATTGTCAATAGAGGTGCAAAGCAACTTTGGAGGAAATCTGTCGATCATGTCAAGGTACAGTAAAGTACGGATGATCGGGATTACACCTGAAAAACAGAGGAATCCATGCATGCTTCGAATCTTGAGACTCGGGTACTATTCGTTTGATTTATCTTTTCTTTCTTTTTGCTTTTGTTCTCCTATCTCATTCCTTTTCGAGACGAAAAGTTTTGAGTGGGGGAGAGTGTAACGACCCGTGAATTATAACAATTTTAATAACGTAATTAACTAAACTTTCATGAAAATAAAGAATAAAATTTTGAAATGAAAATTTGATATTTGAAATACGTCTATTTAAATATAGCAAACGGTAAATTTTTATTACAAAATTTGAAATTAGTCTATTTGCGGAAATTCCAAAATTTAAGATTTAAATCAGTTAAATTGTTGAAAATTTAAATATATTCAAAATCGGAATATTTTTATATATAAAGACGTAAATCATTTTTTTGAGAGAGAGTTTTAATACGTTTCATCAAATTTGGACTGTATAGCCCGGTTTATCTTAATTTTGACGTTTTAGCAGCATTTTATGCAGCGAAAAATCGAGTTTTTATAATTTGGTCATATAGCTGATATCAGTGTACCATTATGCTTGTCTCGTCGTGTTGACCTCCATAGTATATTCATTTCTGTAGTTCGGTGTCCGGTACATGATGGAAACGACAAAATCGTATCGGTACCGTATTTGTGCCTTTCTATTTCTTTTTCGTTTTCAAATTTCAACTGTGTAATCCAAGCAACATTGTCTTTAATTATTTTACCTAAATCAATGTATGTCCTTTGCTATTTCATTTATTTTTATATTTATATTTGCATGCCTTTCCATAATGCATCACTTGTTCAGAAAAAAAAGGTAAGTTTCATTTGTGTTCTCCTTCTTCTCTGACTTTTGAGATCTGTCGTTCCTCACTCCAGATTTCTCAAAGCAAACATAATCACGCCATTTTCCCTTCCATTTCCCCCTGCCTTTCCATGCATCCCTTTCCCATACCTAAGTCTCCGTTGTCCAAAACCTATGCCCGACCCAAGAAAACCCATCACCTAACTCGAAGCAATCCACTCCGACCCAAGCAAGCTGAGACCACCCAAGCCTCACCGCTTTCTTCTCCACCTTTACGCCTGACCCAGATTTGACTCGAAGACAAACCCAACCACCCCTAGACAAATTCCTAAACCGCCTTTCACCGAAGCAAACCACCTCAAACCTAAGGCATCGCCTCTCCGACCCCAAGCACACCACCAACCGCCAGAACCAAGCCCGATTGCCTCTGCCTAGAACCATTGCCCCGCCTAAAACCTCGAACACCCGACCTGCTACCACCTGCACCTCTTAACCCATTCCTCACCTCTGTTATTTGTATAGAATATATATATATATATATATATGTTGTGTACACACACACACACACACACATATATATTAGCAGGAAGTAACATATGTTGATATATATATATATATGTTGCACTTGACATCTCAAATGAGTTATTCTCTATCACTTATAGGAAACAAACATATATGCGCAGTGTTATATATATTATTGTTTATCACCTTTGCAGCTTAACAATCTTTGCTTGAGACCTTTTTCCTTCTCTATTGATTATAAGATGTAACCATATATAAAGGTTATACATATACATATATACATACATACATATATATATATATATATATATATATATATGTTATGCATATATGTGGCAGTGGGATTACCTTTATTATATATATACTTCCACACATATATGTCTTGTTGGCAGAGAGAGTCTGCATTTGCTTGAATCTGAGTCTACACACATGCTATATATAATACATATATACAATGTCGACAAAAGTTATATATGTCATTTTTGAATTTGTCGACAGGAATTATATGTGTTATATGTATATGCATATATATATATATATATTTGTTTTTTATCGAATTATCGTGCTAAACCTGTTTTGCTTGTCGTAGCTATTTGAAGTGTCATGCCGTGTCTGTGTCTGTATCCGTGTCAGTTGCTTTTCAATTCCATCGTTCTCTAGCCATGAAAGGTGAGCAGTCACTCACGATTAATATTCTTATGCTTAGTAAATTGATTTCATATGAAATGACAATTTAAATATGCCGTTAAATTAGATTTGTTAGTTATTAACTGTTAAATATGATATGTGATATTTTAAATTGAACACTTATATAATGGACACCATTACATGTTAATTGACTATTTTATTTGAATTGTTATTAATCATACATGTTAGTAATCGATATGTTATGCTATTTCATTTTGTTGTTCTCACTCTGCAAGTTCCCTTAGGTTAGGAATCACTATGGGATGAAATGATACATACCTGAACGGATTTTAGATTAAGGAAAATCCTTATCAGTTGAAATGATAAACCCAAGCGATTTTCATTGATTTTTGAAGTTTTGAGATTGTGGGTTTAAATGATATAAACCTGTAAATTTAAATTATTGCGAATTGAAACGATAAATATCTGTATCACCTGACAATAGGATAGAAAATTATATACGGACACCGTTGGTCTATTTTTGAAAATTGATTTCAAAGGTTTTCAAAGGAAATATATGAGTTTTGATTTTGAAATATAATATTTTTTTGTATATGTGTAAATTTAGAAATTTTAAATTATATGTTTTGAAAATTTTAAAATTATAAGTTTAGTTTAAAAGTGTAAATTATAAAATTTTACTTGTAATTTTTTTATTTTTAAATATATAGGATAAGATTTAAAATAAATTTAAATAAAAGATTTAATTTAATATATATTTATAAAATTTATTTTTAATTAATATATATAATATTTTTAAAAATGTTTATTCAAAATTATATATATATATATATATATTATAGATTTTTATAACTTTAATAAATTAGGAAGGTAGGAAAGGTAAATTGAAATTTATTTGTAACTTAAATTGGTTAATAATTGAATCTAAATAAGGATTTATTTGGAACTTAATGATTTTTGAAATTTATATATGATTTATAGCTTGATTTAATTAAAGATGATTAAATGAATATTTTCGAATTTAAGTAAAAATAAAAATTGAATATTTAATTTTGATATAAACTTATAGTTTGAGATTTATTTAAATATTTATAAAGTGGTTTATAAAATGACCACAGTGCGAAATAAGCGTTTGGTTGTTAAAGAGATCGGGGTCGAATGCTATCATACTCTCTGCCAATACCGAAACCACTTTAACAGCTGCGTATGTTGTGGAAATTCCAGAATGAAGTAGGATGATTTGGTGAACGATTTTGTATGAGGTTTTTATGTAGCCTTGACTCCCGAGAGTCATCTTGATGTGGCAAAAACAGGAGCCACGCCGGGCCAAGTGAGGTCGCACTTCCTATCGAGCACATTTCATCGAAACCATATCTATTGCTTTTGTGATTTGATTTTGATGTGCACACCTTTGATTGGGAGTGTATCTCGAGGTGGGTGTTAGTAGCTGCTATGTGTTACCACCAGCCCGGATCCGCAAAATGGTAGAATCCTACCCTGGGCATTGCCTCGCGTGCCTTGTCACATGCCTTATCGCGCCTCTACGAGTTTGGTTTATATCGTACCTATGGAGTGCTCCCTGAGTAAACCACCAGTTTGGTGGAGCTTACAGTATCTGTATAGACTATGAGAATATAAAATGTGTTAAGGGGGATAAGGGTAACGCCTTAACGCTATTTTGATATTTTACTTTACTTTAGATAGTATATATGTAGCGTATTGTACTATGTATGTAGATAGTTTACCAGATCCTTGAAGGATGGAATCCCAACATCCTTTAAGTTATATTGCATTTCACTTGACATTTCACTTGATTTATTTTAATTGTATGAGAATATTAATCCTAACTCGAGCGTTTTGTGTTTTTCTTTATGCTCGGGTCAGCCTGAGTGTCACAATTTTTGAAACTCATCTTTTGGAGCTTGGAGTTCGCTCGGAGGATCTATTTTATCTATTTTAGCTTTCAGTTTATTTATGTTATTTTCAATTGTATGTTTCAGACTTGTCATTTGCTTTTGTATTAGAGACTTCTGTGTATTGGAATTTCTGATGCATACTATTTTGGACTATGTTATTTCTATAGTAGCTTTATGTACTACTATTTATCTTTTCCGCTGCTTATTATTATAAAACTCTGCATTTGTGATTCTATGATTGATTTATTTACTATATATGCTAAGTTTTGCCAAATATAAATTAAGAATCTGTTATTAGAGCAATTCAAGTCCGACATCTGTGGATTATTGTCATTTGAATGGTTCGAAATAGCGGGTCATTACACGTATTGTTCAAATCGGATCGAAGTGGTTTTCGGATGATTAAATCCAATCCCGTTCTCTTTGGAATGATCAATGACAATGGCTAATACTTGATAGTTGGTTATTTAACTATCATCCATAAGTAGTCACTAGGCTCATACTATATTTTTTCCAATTTTTTTTTCAAAATATCTTTATAGATATATATATATTCAAATCCCTTCCAAATTTTCAATATCTGAGATAACTCAAATACTTATATCCATGTCATGATATTTCAAACCATCTCTTATTTCATCGCTTAGAAAAATATTTAAAAATATATTTTCTAAATCCCTTACTTCCCAACACTTAAAAGTTTAATTTATTTCTCTTTTCTCAAAAACCCTTCACAATTTATATTGTAAATTCCTTGACTTGTTTATAATGAATTCTATAAGTTTCGGGTTCCTTAATTAAATATTTTTATTCAAAAGTATATACTTATCTCATCGAAATAAGTATATTCACAAATCATTCCCTTCAAAAATATTTGAAACTTTTTAAAATAGATATGGAAAGCACCACGCGGTATCAACCATGGATTCGCAGCTCAATGATTACGTCTCTATCTCAGAGAAATCTAAACTTAACTATAGGTATATCTACCTCTGATTTCACTATGAAAGTATACTATTGCACTCCGAAAACTTATTTAATACTTAAAAATACTTTTAAACAATTTAAAATAAGTGGAAAATAGGCATAAGGACAAGCTTTGAAAAAAATTAGGCTGAAGGACAACAAGTTTCATTTTTCGTACGAAGGACAAACTTTGAAAATAATTAGGCTGAAGGACAATGCTAGTTAGAACTAGCATTTTGTATAGTGTAAAGACTGAATTAAATGCTAGTTAGAACTAGCATTTTGTATAGTGTAAAAACTGAACATAATGCTAGTTAAAACTAGCATTGTCCTTCAGCCTAATTTTTCTCAAAGTGGTCCTTCAGCAAAAAAATGAATCTTGCTGTCCTTGAGACAAATGTTTTTGTCAAAGTTTGTCCTTTTCCCTAATCCCTTCTCAAAATAATTACATAATTTTGAAACGATAATTAATTTTTATTTATTTATAAGATTCAAATCGCTTTACCAGACTTGTTTATAAAACTTATAGTTCTTTTTGACAATTTAAAAATATTTAAATAACTTTCATAAAATATTCTTATGCTAAAACATTTTTAAATTAACTAGTTTGATAAGTAAAAATCCTCTTTTTAAAACACACTCAACTTCTCAATAACAATATGTTTTTCAATTCAAATATAGCTAGTTTAATATTTATAAATCTCTCTCGATTTATCACCAATTGATTTACGTCTCAATTTCATAAATCCCCCTTTTCACATTTCTAGAAGTAAATCTATCATTTAGTTTTAAACCCATTTACCCATCTCATTATAAATTCTTACCGTGAATTTATATCAACTGATAAGCACTTCACATTATTGATAAACATTGTTTATAAATCTCACAGCTTTCAATTCCTGTTTATAACGGTTTCACATCACTTAAATACATTATAAATTTATTTCTTAGTTAAATTTAGACACCCAACTTTTTCTCCACAAAAAGTCGCATCATCTTTAAAAAAGAAAGGGATAGAAAAGAGAAAGATAGAGAAGAAAGAAAGAAACAACATCAGAATCTCAATAGCGGAACGAATAAATTATATTAATCACATAAGTATTTACATAACATAAAACATCTATCAGAGTTACACAACTTATACAATACATACTAGATAGTTATAAACACCTGTCTAGTTATACAACTCAAATACAACTCAACATAATGACTCAGAGAACACACAGCAGAACACTATATATATCTACAACGCCGAAGCCTCCTGCTCCATTGCTCCTCTAGTTTTCGTCAAAGCTAACCTGAATCCCTTGGCTACTCGTAAAAATTTGAGTACCCAAGAGTTTAAGAAAATAGAAGATAAACTCTGTGTCAGACATGGGTCTGGTGTGAGTAACAGGTTAAGGTTCCTTAAATTTGAAAATCCTTTGAAAAAAAAAGTATCATGTAAGACTCCCCACACATAAACATGGGTAGGTTTTTACCTTACGCTAACCAAAACATTTGATAGGAAATCCACTGATATTATAATAGTGTCTAGGATTTTCAAGTAAAATACAGAAATAGCTGGAATGCTTACATCTCACGTTCCAACATAGTTGGGTACAACTAAAACGTACGACAATTATTGGAGATTGGATTCCATATAATGGCAGGGCTACTGGGGTACCGCCCGTCAAAGTATGTCGCCTAGATCACCGTACGGAGGA
This sequence comes from Allium cepa, assembly GCA_030765085.1. Lineage (NCBI taxonomy): Eukaryota > Viridiplantae > Streptophyta > Magnoliopsida > Asparagales > Amaryllidaceae > Allium > Allium cepa. The sequence goes on from CM060941.1 coordinate 838,330,365, forward strand.
TCCACCCTAAATCCCCTGCAACACAAGGCCGAAACCATCCCTTACTGGACAGTCCCGAACAAGACAACCCCAGCAGTTGTTGCAATCAATTGCGCCCCACAGCCGAATATAAAGGGACTTCTAGATAGGGGTAAATCTCGTCCTACTTGGGCATGACCCACTTAAGCTTGCTGCACCTCCCATGTTTTAGCCATTCCCGGTTGATGAGGCTTGAAGCTATGATTACCTTTGGAGTACACATCTCTTAGAATGCTCATCATCCACCTGACGATGTTTTGAAAGCATTCAATCCATACAAGTTCATTCCGGGTTCGAATGAAACCGAAGGTATTATCTCATTACACTCATTTTAGAATCACCTCAGATTTAACGACGATAACCCTTGCACTCTGAATCTTCATCTTCACTTGAGATTGACGACCTATCGTTAATTTGGATCGATGTGGTTTTCAGATATCCAAATCTGGAAACCCGATCCCGGTCTCATCAAAATCCAAAACGCCATCTTTTAGGTCCAAGTTGTTTTAAAGTTAAAACAATATGATTCAATTCATTCTATATACACACAAATAGATAATTCACAATATCACAATAGATAATCTACATTATCATCACAATAGATAATTCACAATATCAACACAAATAGATAATTCACATTTTCATCACACTTCAACCAAAGCATCTATATCACACAACATCACTTATCTCATATCTGAGATCTCAAACCATTCAAGGCAATCAAAATCATCCAACATACATAAACAAAGATTAATTAATCACATTATAATTAATTTAAAATGAATTAAATTAATTACTTCATCTCTAATTAATTTAAAGTGAATTAAATTAGTTACTTTCATCATTATAAATCTTGCTTACATAACCATTAATGAATTACAAATCAATTCATTAATTATCCTCTAATTAACCACCTTAATTAATCATCCTTGATTAATTATACTTTAATTACATTCAAATAATTATCCTTTAATTAATTTCATAAATTAATTATCCTTAACCAGATACAGTAATTAACCTTTAATTACTTTATTAATTAATTAACTATAATTAATTACATTAATCCTTAATTAATTACATTAATTAATTACTCTATAATCACTTATTATTGATTAATTAATGTTAATAAATCAACCCTTAACTACATCATTAATTACATTATTAATGATCCCTTAATTACTTTTTAAATTATTAATTATAATTATTAATCACTCTTGATTAATCACAAACATTAATTAACTACCCTTAATTACTTTATTAAATTAATTAACTACCCCTTTATTAATTACTTTTAATAATTAATCTTTAATTAATTATATTATTTAATCACCCTTGATTAATCCCATTCGGTAATTAATTAACCTTAATTAATTACATTACTTAGTTATCTTTAAATAACTTTATTAATCAATTCTTAAATTAATTACACTAAGTGATTGATTATTATTACTTTCACTAAGTAATTATCCTTTATATTAATCACACAAGTAATTAAGCCCAAATCACTATCATTAATTAATTATCCTTCAATTAATAACACAAAGTAATTAACCCAAATTACTTCCGTACTTCAATTAATTACATCCAATAATTACCCATCTTAATTACTTCACTAAGTAATTATTCTTCATTAATTACATTAAGTAATTATGCTTAACAATCATCCTGTTGTTATCTTAAATAAATTAAACTTAATTAATTAACTTAAACAAATCACATCAAATGTAACAACCCGAGGTTTCGTATCGATTGATCATCGTCATTAGACGATTATATCTGCTAGCTAATTGCTGTTGGAATTTTTAATTCGAGTTGAAATTCTTTGATGGTTTGCTGAATGATATGCGAGCTTTAGAACTTGATATTGGCCCACATTTTCATTTTTATATTTTTGTTGTGATAATTATCTAAGGCAAAAAGGGATTCCCCAGTATTCATTTTTTTTTTCAACCCTAAGTCCAAAACATACGAAAGAAAATAAAATGGTGGCGGCCCCTTCCCTTTTCTTCGTTCGATCGAGAATTAGGGCTTTCCAAAACCGAATGCGCCTGCTTTTTTTAGCTCGATTGATGGATGATTCCGATTGCTTGCTCGCCGATCGTTCATCTCCTCGAGTTGCGTTCGACTCCTTCAGGTTACATCGAACAAGGTGAGTGATTTTTATCTCACTCACATTTAATTCGAAACCGTGCTTCGACAGTTCAATTTAGTTCGAATGTTGATGATATTTCTAACCTTATCGAGTTCGTATAATTTGATGATTTTGTTTTTTTGATTTGAATTTACGAAGTTGTTTTGTTCAATTTTGGCTATGTTGTTCACCGCCTCTGGTAGTATTTGCGTCCTTGGTAAATTTTACTTGCTGATTTAGGATTCCGGCCTTGTTGTCTTGATTGTTGCATCACAAATGGTGTTGATGTTTTTTTTTTGATTGACTTGCGGCTCTAGTTGCTGCTGTTACATTTGATATTTTCTCTGTTGCCTATATGCTTTACGTATAAGCATTGAATCTTGAAATTGGGGACTTTGAAAATATACAGTTTTAAATATGAATTTCTGGCTTGAATCATTTGAAACGTGTATCTTGAGTTTACTCTGATTTTGTCGATGCTGCATATTTGAACTTGGTTTGGATTTTGCTTTGGCACTGTCTGTTGTAGTTGCACTTTGCATTCATGTGTTTGCACTGTCCAGTATTTTGTTTGAAGAAGCAATATATTTCGTTTTTTTTGAAGAAGCAACATATTATGCCTTTTTGTTTCGGCACTGCACTTTGTTCTTAACTGTGATATTTGTACAATTAGCTACTGGTTCATGTTGCATTCACCTACATACCTATACATCATGTAATTCGCCGTATTGGATCGCGAACATGGCTATTTCATTGTTTAGGCTGCGGCACATGGGATATTTGTCTGCATATATGTGTCAGTTACAAGTTGGGTATGTGGTTCAATCTGGTTACAGTTTGTGCACCTAGCATTTTATGATTGTTGTGTTGCCATATTAATCCCTCTGGCCATTTGTGTTCATCATTGCTTGACTTTGACATAGGTGGGTAACACTTTGTTGCATGTGTTTGAAAAAAATAATATGGCACAAAAATAGTGCATGCGTTGAAAACAGTCACTGCAATTTTGAAAACAGTCACTGCAATTTGTTTTTGAGTCTGCATGAAAACTTTAATATTTCTTTCATGCAAAGTTTACAACTTCAACATTTTAGTGTGACCATAAGTTAAAACCTTCTATTCCAGGCATTATTCATCTTTGCTTGGTTTTATGTTGCACTGACTTGAGCTCGAGATTACTTCAATGTGATGTTCACACTGATGCACTTCCGACCTGTTGCAGTGTAACCCTCATGTGTATTTCTGGTTTCATTGTATCGTTAAGTTGTTCTGCATTTGTGGCTTCGACTTGTGTCATCTTGAGTTCCCTGTGTACATGTTCATATGGATTTGCTTGAAGTACACTGCACTATCATTTTGTTGCTCCTTAATATTCTGGTCTCCACTATATGCTACACCATTATTATATGTATTTGGGCCTGGTCTTTAATGTCGAGGCTGCACTTCACTGGTACATTTCTGTCTCTTGTTGCCATTTACTTGGTGCAGTAGTTTGCACTGTGCATTCATGTGCATCTCGTTCTCTTGCTTATGCTGGTTCATATATTTCATAGTTACTACACCTCTGTTGCTGCGTGCCATATGTATTATGTGGTTCACTGTAGCATGAGTTGGTGGTTAGCTTCATTCATTATGCTTGCTGGAAACTGATGCTTGCACTTGTTCATTTGGGTTTCACATGTATACTTTGTGCATGTCATTCTGCTTTCTGCTTAATACACTTGTCTTTGTAATAGTTGTTGCACAGATATTGTTGCTGCACTATGCAGTGGCCTTGCTTGTGCAATTATATTTTGTGATGACACTGACCAGTCGAGTCTGAGTCATATAACTCAAACTTGATCTCGAGTTGGTGCCAGTTGCTTTTGAGTCGCTGATCTTTTCTGTATTTCACTGTAGTAGCGAGGCAGTACACGCATGCGTGTACTGCAGCCACACAGAATTGGCACTTTAAATTGATTTATCAATTGCTGGAATTGTTTCGTATTGCCAATTCAATATATTTTGAAGTGTATTTTGATTTGGTTGAATTTGGTGATTCTGTTGATATCTAATTATCTTTTTGAAAATTAGATTATGAGTTTCTGATTATTTATTTAATAATTAGGTTTTGTGGTTAATTGCCGTTTAGGCAATCCTATTGTTTTCTAAATTATCTACATTGATAATCCTTTCACTTATCTTTGCTGATATTTGGAATCTGCTGATTAGTTGTTTAACACTATTATGTGTATATTCACTGTTATCCGATTTTCTTGTTAAAGGATCAGATATGTGAATTTATTGTGACTGTCGTCTATTCATATTTAATTATTATTGCTTCTGTGCACTAATAACTGAGTTTGAATTAGACTGACCCGTGTATTATTTTCTCTTGAATTTAATACTCGGGTCAGACCGAGTATTTGCAGGTTGTTGATATCTTACTTTGGGTTGCTGTTAGAGCTATGAAGTCTTTTCACTTCTTTTGGAGTAGTCGTTATTGTAGTAGTCAGTGTATTTGTATAGGATGTTGTATATTCATGTATATTATTCACGATAATGTACTTGTTTATGTAACTTCCAGAGTCGACAGTTGTAGTTGTATCATATGTATTGTATCACATGTATATCAACTGACATCAGTTATATATATATATGAGACTTTCTGTTATATCTGTGTTCCGCATTTACATTATCTGTGTTATTATTATATATATTGTCCTAAACTATTATGAACCATCGTAGTTCGTTTTATACTAAAATTGGGTATGTCGATGGGAGTATATAAATATGAGATAAAAAAAATATATACCACTCCTATCGAGGTAACTAATACTAGTGTAAGGCCTAACTACGGATGGCTGCTCCTATCCAGCTTTATTCTTCGTGACAACAGACAGTATTTCTTTTAATACTCTTTGTTATTGCGAGCATAGAGGTGGGGCGTCACATTAAACTCAATTAATTACATTGAGCAATTAATTCCTTAATTACTTCCATTAAGTAATTATACTTAAACAATTTCATAAATGATTATTTATAATTAATTAATCTAATAAATTAACTTAAATTAATCACATTAATTAATTATGTAATAATCCCTAGTTAATGATCTTCATTAAATATTAAAAATTCTTTAATTACTTTTCTAAAGTAATTAAACTTAAATTATTCATTATTAATTACAAATCAATTAATCCTTAACTACCTATTAATTAACCTCTAAATTATTTAATTAATTAAGTATTTAACTTGAATTTAATTAATCCTTAATGACTTGATTAATTAATCCTTAATCATTAGTTAAAAAAGTAATCTTATCCAATTAATGATTTCCTAATTACAAATTAATCAATTCTTAATTAATTTACTTAAACCTTAATTAACTAAATTAAACCCTTAATTACTTAATTAATTAACCCAAATCATAAATTAAGTAAATTAATTAATTATCCATTCAATTACCTTAATAATTTAATTATCCTAAATTATTAGATCTTAATTAACCTTTTAATATAAAACATTTTCCTATTAATGATTTAAATTATCATTAACAAAAGTATTTGAAAACTTTTTACTTTCAAATTTACTTTTAAATTACATTTCATATTAAGATTTAAAATGAATACAATTTTAACTTTAACAATGTTTAAAAACAATTTAAAAACCTTCTTAATCAAATGTTAAAGGATACTTATCTTTATAAAAGAAATTTACAAGAGTTTATAACCAAATTCAATTTAAATTCAAATCACTTTTAAAATATACTTTAACATTTTAAAGTTGTTTAAACATTTTAAATTTGGTAGAACTTTATTTTATTTCAAACTAGGATACCAATTTAGATTTGAAACCATACCTTAAATTTTGCTTTCAAATTTTAAATTTCATTTTAAAAGTTAAAGCACTGTCAGGTTTTTAAAACCTGTAATAAATCAATGACCTGAGCCACCCTACAATTTACTTCGAGTCAATTACCCCACTGCTTCGAGAAAAACACGAAACAACTCGAATAAACCTGAGTATTCGTCCCCTGCTTACCCAAACGTCACAAGGAAACAAAAATGCACCGTGCACGTGCACGGTGGCTCCGACCACCACTAGTCGACGTCGCGTCCCTCCTTAGGTCGGCGATGACACCCTCAAACCATTCAAACTCCGATTCCACCAATTCCTACCCAAAATCGAATTCGACTACTCTTAACTAATACTGGAACAAGACACTAAAGCCTGGAACCACCCCAATCTCGTGCCTTCGACCACCAACATGACTGAGATTCCGGCATCACCTTCGCCAACGCTCCAGTTATCACCTCCCTAAATCCTGTAGAACTCGATCATCTCTAGAAGTCGCGACGATCAAATTTCCGATCAATAGAAAAACTAGGGTTAGAAACTTTCCAGATCAACCACCATCGCCATCGACCACTGATCGCCATCTTGTTATTTTTCCTTGATTCCCCGATCATCGCTGCATCACCAGATAAGACGCTGACCCTCCAGACCATCGAGGTCATCAGAAATCACCAAATTCCCATTTTCTGGTCAAACCTGAACTGAACCCATATCCTATTACTAAAATTTTTGATATTACTTCTAAAAATCATAATTTTGGTTAAGTACTCAGATTTGATTACTGAATCAATGAATTAAGAAGTTCAAATTTTGAAATAAACCACAAGCTTGCCTGTTCTTGGTTTCCCAGAGCAATGTCCATTTTGTTTTTACTTAAATAATTTTTTAAACTTCAATTTATAATTAAACAAACAATTTTTTTTATAACTTAAATCCTAATAGTGACTAGATCAAATGATATAGAGTTTTAAATCAAAACTTAGCTCAAAACTGGAAACAAAAATATTTACGGGCATTAGCAGACATGCACACATCATACATTCACATATACATGCAAAAACTTAATCATCTATATTCACAAAAATCATAATTATCACATAGATAACATGCAATCATATTTACTTAAGTTATTTTTAATAAAAATGTTACTCACCTAAAATTTGATGAACATAGCACTTTTTATTTAACAGCCTTTGCTTTGATTGAAAAACCTGAGTGCCTTTGCTTATTTGAAAGCTTTAAACTTGAATACTTGTTACTGAATCTTGCATGCATGCTATTGAAATTTGTTGAAGATGATTTAAGACTTGATTTTAAACTTGCTTTGATAAAACTCGATTTGCTTGCAGGCTACTAGTTTGAAAAATGCAGGTTTGATTCCAGATTGCTTCAGCGTTGAAGAAAATGTCTTGCAGTCTTTTGTTTTTGTTGTAGAAAATTGGTTACAAGATTTAGATTGATTTACTATCTGGTTTGAGGCATGTTGGTTACTGATTTCAGATTTTTCTTTAGTTTTGACTAAAGGAAAAAGAAATGAAGAAGGAGAAAACATAAGTATTTAAAATAGCTAAAATGATTAATTTAAAAATTAAAAGAAAACAAAATTTTGACATTTGACATTTGTATATGCTTATTAGTTTACACATGTTATATAAAGACTTCAGATAATAACACTTGTCGCTTTAAGTTAATTAATATTTATTTTTATATAAAGTAAAAACCCTTTTCTTAATTAACTAATTATGAATACTTATTTAAATGCATATGAATTCTTTAAGAAAATTTATATATATATATAACCAATTATATTCATAAATAAAAGTTTATATATATTTAAAAATACAAAACAATTTAAATATCTATACCTTGAATTTCAAAATTTAAATTCAAATTCAAATCATATTCTAAAGTCCAATTTAAAATTAAGTTATATATATACGTATATAACTACACAAATTCAATTTTGAAAAACAATTTTATTTATATTAAAATCTATATATATAAAATATATTGTTAATATTGTTTTAAAATAACAAATTCTCAATTTTAAATAATTTATAAAAGAAATTATCTCTTTATTAATAAATTGCTTATTTTACTTATTTTATCAAGCTATATTTTAAAAAGAAAATAAAACAAACCTTTTTGTTAATTAATTTGAATTTAAACTTAAGCTAAAATTAAACATTTTCTTTAAGTATTTAAAACCATATAGTTATTTATTAAATAACTTTAAAAAGTTATATATTAAATCAAATCATAATTTCCAAAAATATTAGAATTAGAAAATATACTTTATTTGTTAAATTTAAAACAAAGCTTATCTATTTACAATATATATAAATAAATATATACACTATAAATAGAAAGCAATTTAATTAGCTTTTTAAAAAGATAAAATTCACCAATTAAATATTTATTAAAGGAAGATTATTAAATCAATTCAAATTTTATTAACAAAAATTATCAAATCAAATTAATTTTTAATACAGATTATTAAATTGATATTGCCAAAATTCTAGGATATCACATTCCTCCCCCCTTAAAAGAATTTCGTCCTCGAAATTAAAAGCAAAGGTAATTTAATAATCTATCCAAGATTTTAGTTTTAAACCACAAGCATATATTATCAATCATATGCTAACAACCATAGCAACCAATTCATCTAATTAAACAAATCTAACTATCCAGACAAAATTCTGGATAGAACTTCCTAGAGTTTCCCAGGCTTAAATATCGGGACACTCGCTCTACTGAATCCAAACTTGCTATACTACTAAGCTACAGAGCTCCTAATCATCTAGATCTACAACTGAACAGGGCATCAGACCACAGACAAGTCTGACTCAACAACCAAATCTTCCTGAACTGCTGGTTCCAAAACCATAGATGGATCATACACATACTCCCTCAGAGATACGTGAAACACATCGAATCTCGGTTATCGAAACTGGAAATTCAATTCTGAAGACCAAACACTTACCCATACAAGAATACAGAAAAGATCCAATATATTTTGGAGCTAACTTTCTAGTCTTACCAAAACTTATAGCTCCTCTGAATCGGAGAAAACTTATCCACAATCAAATTTCCGACTTCGGAATCCAAATTCCTCCGTCTCTTATCCACAAAACTCTTCGGACGATCTTGGGCTACCTACATCCTTCCTGATCAGCTCAACCTTTGTTGATGCTTTAAGAAACAAACTGGACCAAAAATAACCCATCAGATGATCCTCTCAAGATCACCCGATATCAAGAACACCAACTCTACTCCACAAACATCAGAAGACTGAACCTACTTCTCCTATCCGGAAAAGATAAAAAAGCACTCCCAAACTACTTCCGCTGCACAACTCTGATCTTGAGTAGATGAAAATGCTGATGAAGAACATAAGCACAAACTGGACAACACATCCCAGAAATATGGTTCAATAGATCCATAAAGAGAAAACTCAGAAGTTCCACGAAGTCTTGAGCTACCTCACCAAACCCTCTCTCTAGAAACCATCCTTCTACAAGCTGAACCATCGGTATCACTCCCTAGAGATGCCTCGATCCCATGCAAAAGATAACCCAAGAGAACACTCAACTATCGCAAGTCACTTTTGCGATCAACCCGGCCCAATATCCAAAGAAAACTATTCTCTCTTTACCAATCAGAACAACTTATGCTTATCTAACCAATCCATCGAAGGAATGGATCCACTCTGCAGCTTCTGAACTCCACCTCTAGAAAACTGCTTAGCCAGAAGAACTCCTTGCCGACCCGTAGAACACTCCGAGCTGTACTTCCGACACAGATGCCAAAGACTTCCTTACCAGAAGCTTCTTGAGAAATTCTGGCCTGAAAGCCAAACACAAATACCATGCAGAGCGTAGCCTCAACATCGATGCAGATCTACTTCCATAAACTTGTTCCAAAGAAACATCTTTAAAAACATCCATAATCACTGCATCTCATCACACAGTTACTACTTCCTGAGGTTGCCAAGATACCATCACTCTCTTCTGCCTAACTGACAAATCCGAACTTCAAAGATGGACTCTGAACCTTTAAAAGGTTTCCTTCAGAGATTGGTGAAATCCTTACACCATACTACAAAGCTCACTCGAGACGGCATTGGGTCTACAGTCTCGACAAATACACTTCCAACCTCAACACTCAAATTCCAACCATTGGTTGTAGTCGTGTTACACACACCGCTACCTTATCTACCTTTATAACTTATATTGGAAAACCCAAACAGGTAACCCAACAAATAGGTAGAAATAAACATATACATACATACATACATACATATATATATCAAAATTACAAATACGCTCTCTCAAGAAAGAGATCACTCCAAAGCCTAGGTATTCACTCAACCTAGCGCTCTAATACTAAATGAGACGACCCGATTTTTTCTCCACAAAAAGTCGCATCATCTTTAAGAAAGAAAGGGATAGAAAAGAGAAAGATAGAGAAGAAAGAAAGAAATAACATCAGAATCTCAACAACGGAATGAATAAATTATATTAATCGCATAGTATTTACCTAATATACAACATCTATCAGAGTTACACAACTTATACAACACATACTAGACAGTTATAAACACATGTCTAGTTATACAACTCAAATACAACTCAACATAATGACTTAGAGAACAAACAGCATAACACTATATATATATATCTACAACGCTGAAGCCTCCTACTCCATTGCTCCTCCAGTATTCGTCAAAGCTAACCTGAATCCCTTGGCTACTCGTAAAAATTTGAGTACCCAAGAGTTTAAGAAAACAGAAGATAAACTCTGGGTTAGACATGGGTCTGGTGTGAGTAACAGGTTAAGGTTTCTTAACTTTGAAAATCCTTTGAAAACAAAAGTATCATGTAAACTCCCTACATATAAACATGGGTAAGTTTTACCTTACGCTAACCAAAACATTTGATAGGAAATCCAGTGATATTATAATAGTGTCTAGGGTTTTCAAGTAAAATACAGAAATAGCTGGAATGCTTACATCTCACATTCCAACATAGTTGGGCACAACTAAAATGTACGACACTTATTGGAGATTGGATTCCATACAATAGCAGGGCTACTGGGGTACCGCTCGTCACAGTACGTGGCCTAGATCACCATATCGAGGATCCACCCTAAATCCCCTGCAACACAAGGCCAGAACCATCCCTTACTGGACAGTCCCAAACAAGACAACCCCGGCAGTTGTTGCAATCAACTGCCCCACACAGCCGAATATAAAGGGACTTTAAGACAGGGGTAAATCTCATCCTACTTGGGCATGACCCACTTAACCTTGCTGCACCTCCCATGTGTTAGACATTCCCGGTTGATGAGGCTTGAGGCTACGATTACCTTTAGAGAACACATCTTTTAGAATGCTCATCGTCCACCTGACGATGTTCTAAAGACATTCAATCCATACAAGTTCATTCCGGGTTCGAACGAAACCGAAGGCATTATCTCGTTACACTCATTTTGGAATCACCCTCAGAGTTGACGACGATAACGCTTGTACTCTGAATCTTCATCTTCACTTGAGATTCACGACCTATCGTTAATTTGGATCGATGTAGTTTTCGGATATCCAAATCTGGAAACCCGATCTCGGTCTCATCAAAATCCAAAATGCCATCTTTTAGGTCCAAGTTGTTTTAAAGTTAAAACAATATGATGCAATCCACTATCTATATACACACAAATATATAATTCACAATATCACAATAGATAATCACATTATCATCACAATAGATAATTCACATTATCAACACAAATAGATAATTCACATTTTCATCACACTTCATCCAAAGCATCCATTACACACAACATCACTTATCTCATATCTGAGATCTCAAACCATTCAAGGCAATCAAAATCATCCAACCATACATAAGAAAAGATTAATTAATCACATTATAATTAATTTAAATGAATTAAATTAATTACTTCATCTCTATTTAATTTAAAGTGAATTAAATTAATTACTTTCATCATTATAAAACTTGTTTACATAACCATTAATTAATTACAAATCAATTAATTAATTATCCTCAATTATCCACCTTAATTAATCATCCTTGATTAATTATACTTTAATTACATTCAAGTAATTATCCTTTAATTAATTTCACAAATTAATTATCCTTAACCAAATACAGTAAGTAACCTTTAATTACTTTATTAATTAATTAACTATAATTAATTACATTAATCCTTAATTAATTACAGTAATTAATTACTCTATAATCACATATTATTGATTAATTAATCTTAATTAATCAACCCTTAACTACATCATTAATTACATTAATTAATGATCCGTTAATTACTTTTTAAATTATTAACTATAATTATTTATCACTCTTGATTAATCATAAACAGTAATTAACAACCCTTAATTACTTTATTAAATAAATAAATTACTCCATAATTAATTACATTTAATAATTAATCTTTAATTAATTATATTATTTAATCACCCTTGATTGATCCCATTCGGTAATTAATTACCCTTAATTAATTACATTACTTAGTTATCTTTAAATAACTTTATTAATCAATTCTTAAATTAATTACATTAAGTAATTAATTATTAATTACTCTCACTAAGTAATTATCGTTTATATTAATCACATAAGTCATTAATTAATTATCCTTCAATTAATTACACAAAGTAATTAACCCAAATTACTTCCATACTTCAATTAATTACATCCAATAATTATCCATCTTAATTACTTCACTAAGTAATTATTCTTCATTAATTACATTAAGTAATTATGCTTAACAATCATCTTGTGATTATCTTAAATTAATTAAACTTAATTAAATAACTTAAACAAATCACATTAAACTCAATTAATTACATCGAGTAATAAATTCCTTAATTACTTCCATTAAGTAATTATACTTAAACAATTTCACAAATGATTATTTATAATTAATTAATCTAATTAATTAACTTTAATTAATCATATTAATTAATTATTTAATAATCCTTAGTTAAAGATCTTCATTAACTATTAACAATTCTTTAATTACTTTTCTAAAGTAATTAAACTTAAACTATTCATTATTAATTACAAATCAATTAATCCTTAACTACCTATTAATTAACCTCTAAATTATTCAATTAATTAAGCATTTAACTGGAATTTAATTAATCCTTAATTACTTGATTAATTAATCCTTAACCATTAATTAAAAATCTAATCTTATCTAATTAATGATTTCTTAATTACAAATTAATTAATTCTTAATTAATTTACTTAAACCTTAATTAACTAAATTAAACCTTTAATTACTTAATTAATTAACCAAAATCATAAATTAAGTAAATTAATTAATTATCCATTTAATTACCTTAATAATTTAATTATTCTAAATTAGATCTTAATAACCTTTTAATATAAAACATTTTCCAATTAATGATTTAAATTATCATTAACAAAAGTATTAGAAAACTTTTTACTTTCAAATTTACTTTTAAATTACATTTCAAATTAAGATTTAAAATGATTACAATTTTAACTTTAACAAAGTTTAAAAATAATTTAAAAACCTTCTTAATCAAATATTAATGGATACTTATCTTCATAAAAGAAATTTACAAGAGTTTATAACCAAATTCAATTTAAATTCAAATCACTTTTAAAATATACTTTAACATTTTAAAGTTGTTTAAACATTTTTAATTTGGTAGAACTTTATTTTATTTCAAACTAGGATACCAATTTAGATTCGAATCCATACCATAAATTTTATTTAAAACTCAGTATAAACCTTGCTTTCAAATTTTAAATTTCATTTTAAAAGTTAAAGCACTGTCCGGTTTTTAAAACCTGTAATAAATCAATGACCCTAGCCGCCCTACAATTTACTTCGAGTCAATCACCCCACTGCTTCAGGCAAAACATGAAACAACTCGAATAAACTCGAGTATTCATCCCGTGCTCACCTAAACTTCACCAGGAAACAATACTGCACTGTGTACGTGCACGGTGGCTCCGACCACCACTGGTCGACTTCACGTCCCTCCCTAGGTCGGCGACGACACCCTCAAACCATCCAAACTCCGATTCCATCAATTCCTACTCAAAATCAAATTCGAGTACTCTGAACTAATACTGGAACAGCACATTCAAGCCTGGAACCACCCCAATCTCGTGCCTCCGACCACCAGCATGATTGAGATTCCGGCCTCACCTTCGCCAACGCTCCAGCTATCACCTCTCTAAATCCTGTAGAACTCGATCATCCCTAGAAGTCGCGACGATCAAATTTTCGATCAACATAAAAACTAGGGTTAGAAACTTTCCAGATCAACAACCATCGCCATCGACCATTGATCGCCTTCTTGATATTTTTCCTTGATTCCTCGATCATCACTGCATCACCAGATAAGACGCTGACCCTCCTGACCATCGAGGTCATCAGAAATCACCAAATTCCCATTTTCTGGTCAAACCAGAACTGCACACATATCCTATTACTAATTTTTTTGATATTACTTATAAAAATCGTAATTTTGGTTAAGTATTCAGATTTGATTACTTAATCAATGAATTAAGAAGTTTGGATTTCGAAATAAACTACAAGCTTGCCTGTTCTTGGTTTCCCAGAGCAATGTCCAATTTGTTTTTACTTAAATAAATTTTTAAACTTCAATTTATAATTAAACAAATTTTTTTTGTTTATAACTTAAATCCTAATAGTGACTAGATCAAAAGATAAAGAGTTTTAAATCAAAAGTTAGCTCAAAACTGGAAACAGAAATATTAACAAGCATTAGTATACATGCACACATCATACATTCACATATACATGCAAAAACTTACTCATCTATATTCACACAACTCATAATTATCACAGAGATAACATGCAACCATATTTACTTAAGTTATTTTTAATAAAAATGTTACTCACCTGAAATTTGATGAACATAGCACTTTTTATTTGAAACAGCCTTTTGCTTTGATTTGAAAACCTGAGTGCCTTTTCTTATTTGAAAACTTTAAACTTGAATGCTTGTTACTGAATCTTGCATGCATGCTACTGAAATTTGTTGAAGATGATTTAAGATATGATTTAAACTTGCTTTGATAAAACTCAGATTTTCTTGCAGGCTACTAGTTTGAAAAATGTAGGTTTGATTCCAGATCGCTTCAGAGTTGAAGAAAATGCCTTGCAGTCTTTTGTTTTTGATGTAGAAAATTGGTTACAGGGTTTAGATTGATTTACTATCTGGTTTGAGGCATGTTGGTTATTGATTTCAGATTTTTCTTTAGTTTTGATGAAAGGAAAAAGAAATGAAGAAGGAGGAAACATAAGTATTTAAAATAGCGAAAATGATTAATTTAAAAATTAAAAGAGAACAAAATTTTGACATTTTTCATTTGTATATGCTTATTAGTTTACACTTGTCATATAAAGACTTAAGATAATAACACGTCTCTTTAAGTTAACTAATATTTATTTTTATATAAAGTAAAAACCCTTTTCTTAATTTACTAATTATGAATACTTATTTAAATGCATATGAATTCTTTAAGAAACTATATATATATAAAACCAATTATATTCATACATAAAAGTTTTTATATATATATATATATATTTAAAAATCTAAAACAATTTAAATATCTATACCTTGAATTTCAAAACTTTAAATTCAAATTCAAATCAGATTCTAAAGTCCAATTTAAAATTAAGTTATATATATACATATATAACTACACAAATTCAATTTTGAAAAACAATTTTATTTATATTAAAATCTATTTATATTTATATCTATAAAAAATATATTGTTAATATTGTTTTAAAATAACAAATTATCAATTTTAAATAATTTATAAAAGAAATTATCTCTTTATTACTAAATTGCTTATTTTACTTATTTTATCAAGCTATATTTTAAAAAGAAAATAAAACAAACCTTTTTATTAATTAATTTGAATGTAAACTTAAGCTAAAATTAAACACTTCCTTTAAGTATTTAAAACCATATAGTTATTTATTAAATAGCTTTAAAAGTTATATATTAAATCAAATCATAATTTCCAAAAATATTAGAATTAGAAAATATACTTTATTTGTTAAATTTAAAACAAAGCTTATCTATTTACAATATATATATATATATATATATAAATATAAATAAATATATACACTATAAATAGAAAACAATTTAATTAGCTTTTTAAAAAGATAAAATTCACCAATTAAATATTTATTAAAGGAAGATTATTAAATCAATTAAAATATTATTAACAAAAATTATCAAATCAATTTAATTTTTAATACAGATTATTAAATTGATATTGCCAAAAATTGCGGGATATCACATAAATTCCATTCAATTTCTTAAATAAACCAAACTATACTCCAAATCAACCAAATCTCAATTTTACTTCTATTTCTTAATTTAGAATTTTATTTAAGATTCAGTATAACCAATATTATATTTATTTTCCAACTTTTCTTTTATTCTCCCAATCTATTAAAACTTTGACTTTTAAACCCTTTTATATTTTAAATAAGTATCACTTAAGAATTGTATTTGAAATCCTTTATTTACATTATTCCCTAGTCTCCATTTTAAATATAATGGAATAGTAAAGTACAAAGTCAAACCATTTATTTTTTCCCAATAAATTTCTTTAATTAATCTAAATTTCAATATAAATACTTCACTTTCGAAATCCCTTTTTAATTTCTTTTCAAATTCTCTATATATATATATATATATATATATATATATATATGGTATTTTAAAATACCCAAATCTAGACCAGTAATGCCATAGCATTCAATAACTCAAATCACATGAAAATCTATCACAGATTATTCAGAAAAATCATATATCACTATATATGAAATAAAATTGAACATTTTTGAGGAATCCAGTTGGATCCCTCCAACTTGTTTCCTTGCAATCATAGATGTTATTACAACATAAAAATACCAATCCCACTTCGAGGTGGGATATCGCGGTAATATAGGCTCGTCCGCTATTATATAGGGCGCATAGGGTCTCATTTGCTCCAATAGGCGGGAATAATCAATCCAACTACAAATATATTCTACTATATATATTATAACATCCAACTGATAATAATTATCATATCATCCAATCAACCATTAATTAAATCTCAACCTTTAAAATTTAACTAGCAATCCAAAGACGAGTGAGATTTACTCACATTTATTTTCTAGTGATGCTTCCGTGCTCTGGGTCGTCTAAAACCAAACAGACATTTGATTTTTTCATGAAATCCCAATAGCCCAGATTCCAACCAATTCAATTCTATGTCCCAGATCTCGCAGGTACGAACGTCATGCAATTCGTTTCGTTTAATTCAGACAACATACGAAGGAAATACAATATTTTTAAGAATGGTGGTTAATATAAATTAACCAATAATTTAATTACAAACTAAAAATATGTTTACTCTAATATCCAGCCGGGCCCGTTCCTATTCTTCCTCCCTTTTTTGTATATTTTTAACAGCCGGCCCAAAGAAACATAGCCCAACCCCACCAACTCTTCTTCCCCCTTCGATGCCAGTACATGATACGAAGAACCCAAACAAAATTTGCGTGCACACTTTTGACACGGAAATCCCACCGTTGATTCACCCAACCGACGACGAAGTCGAACTTCACATTGAAAACTTCTCCTCCCAGTCACCATTTCCCCTCACGTGCACCAACATTTATGATCGCGGCCATGCTCTCCCTCACGTGCTGCCCTAGGTGACGTGCACCTCCACAGGTGATCGGAGGTCATCAAATTTTGCGTTGTGGTGTACTTCGATCCTCAGAATTCAAATAAGACATCGATAACTCGAATCAAGCACCTCATCCTATATTCCTAAACCCTAGCTCAAAAAGAGCTCTCCACCTTGCTGTCAAGTTTAACAACTCATCACCGCACCCTACAATTTGCATATCAAATAAAAGAGAATGGAAAATTTGGATTTTAGGAAGTGGTTTGGTATTTTTTATCAAGCAAATTGTGAGAAATAATTTTTTTGAAGTTTCCATGTTTATTTTTTTGTTCTTTGCTAACTGTTCGGCTGCGTGTGTTTAAAAAGTAAGAGGAAAACAAGATGTTTGCATGTTCGAATATGTAAACTCAAATCCTAGATTGCGGAAGAAAAGAGTGGTTTAACAAATTATATATATATATATATATATATATATATATATATATATATATTCAAAATATCTCGATTTTCACAACTCAAAATCGCGAACCCCTATTGAGGCATGCTGCTCGGCGTTTATAATGTTACAACCCTATTCCGAACACAATGGAAAAGGTTTCGGGTCCTAATTCGGTCGTATGGAGAAGATAGCTTTTTGAACCCAATTATTATATTGAATTTTTGATATTAAATTCAACGCGTTATATCCCGTACGACCAAAAGATAACTCCGAAAGCTACGAAATTTGAATATGATAATAATACACTATTACGGATCCAATGGAGCTAGTTTCATCAAATTCCAAGAATACGCCTCAGAAGGCTATTTTTACTCGTTAATTTAAACGTGCTATTTTTAAAATTGAGCAAATCACTTTTAAATTCAATTTAACTTTTTTTATTATCTTCATTCTTATTAATAAAATTTAATATGCCTTTACATTAATTTATCAAGCTTAAACTCAAGATTAAATTAATCAAGTAAATTCCAATTATTAAATTGTCCAATAAATTATTATATTTGAAATTCAAGTTAAAATTAACTTTTGAATATTTAAAATCAATAAAATATTCTAATTTCAAATAACCAAAATTCTTGGTCGTTACATTCCTTCCCCCTTAAAAGAATTTCGTCCTCGAAATTACAAAGGTAAGTAGAATGGTCCACAACCTATTATCTTTCTCGAACCCAATCAGTTTAAACAACTTTTCAAAATCAATTTATTGAAAACACAATATCACTTTTACTAATTTCAAAATTCAACCATAGATTCCAAATAAAATTATTTATTGAACCATTTTAAGATTCGAAACCAAATCCAATGTTAGTTATAAAACTTTATTTAAAATTTCCTAACTCCTTAAATTTTCGAAAAATTTCGCCAGTGTCTCCTTTGCGCTGCTAGATCCGAACAACTACAAATCGCCTAGGCCCAAATCATCAAAAGAAAACAAAAGCCAAGTGGCACAATCTTAAAACCATCAAATTCAACAACAATTTAAACATGTACCTTTTTTCGGGCAATCCAATTTTTTCTTGATTTTAAATACCTACATCTTATTCACCAATAATATCCAATCATATAATTCACAATCATTTTATTCTGCATTTTCAATTCCCAATATTTGCTTCACTTAAGCCCGAATATATCATCCGTATGCAACATCAAATCTGATCGCTCACTCGATCACATAATTCCTCTCCGAACAAGTGTCGTTCACACGACTCTCCAGTATGGACTCTGATCTAGTTCTTTGATTAGAAACCGTCATTCTCCTTGCATAGCCGTATACTATGATAGGGAATCTCATAATCAATCAAATGTCCATATCCTGTGTTCACCGTCGAGAATCGAGGGAAAAATCCTAACTCGGATTGGTATAAATTATATCGAAATTTTGTGCCCGAATCTTAATCAAATCGTCATGCGAATAAAATAATATACGTAAAACTTACATATTTATTTCAATTGATTCTTAGCTATATCAAATTCTTTTTATTTACATTTACTTCACATTCCCCTATTTACTTGGTATATTCCTTTGATACCAGTTTCACTTAAGGATTTCACCTTAAATTTTTCTTAAGTCTATCATAAACATTTTATACAAAAGTTATTATGCTTATTACTACTTCACAACTTAAGTTTATATCCATCTCTATGCAAATTTAATTTCAATTTTCCAATTTCACATTTGATTTTTATCAATCAACATTCCAAACTATCTCCAAATAACTAATCGATTTACTTAGTCCATTTATTTATTTCAATTCTCTACAAATTACTTCATTTAGCCAACTCAGGCTACATTTTTTTCAAATTTCACTTTAATTAACTTAACTTAAGTTAAATTTTTATTTCCCAGTTCATATTTCAAAATTAACTTTCCTTGGATCCAAATTCAACACTTTAAAATATTGCTTTCTTGCAATTTACAAATTTTATAAGTTATCAACTTACTCATATTCCATAAAACATTTAAATAAAAATTCTAGAGTTTTAAACAATTTCTTAAATATTTCAAAATCATTTTTGAAGCCATATATACCCAAAATCCCTTGGTATATCAAATCATTCCTTCCACATTTAAAATCAAAACCAGTTTTGCTAAACAAATCCCCATGGCAAATCATTAAGGCAACAATTCCTCCCTTGGAGACTCAAAAATGAACGTCGATGAAGCTGTAGTCATCACCGAAATTATTTCCTAGCGACCGAAGTGAGTACAGTGCTTTTTTTCTTTCTTTTAAAATCCCTTTTAAATATTTCCAATTCAAAAATATTCCCCAAATAATATCACTATTATTTTCCCTGGCTTTGAAAAACATTTCAAAACCAACGGGAATTAAACACCTAAATTCCCATCCTTCAAATCCTTTTGACAAATCATATTTAAAAGTACTTCTGGAATTTCATTTCACTTCAAACTATAAATCAAATTTACAAAATCACATTTACAAAATTCCATTTTGTTATATGAAATTATTTCTTAACTATTGACTATAATATCAACTTTTATTCAATCACCACAACAACAAATGAAAACAGTTTAATATTATCATTTCCTAACAACCAAGCATACCATATACAACTATAATAATTTATGAAAAATTATTTCTTTCATATATTAAATAATGTGGGTAAAATTATTTCATTTACCTAATTTCAAACATATCATGTTGAGTTGCTATGTCCAAGTGTTTAGAGATCCTTATCAATAACGTTAATTACTAGTATCGACCAGAACCCATAAGCCACTCAATAGATCAAACAACACAATAGAAAACAATTTTTATATCACTACTAAATACGTGCTCATATCTATTAATACACTCAACTCATTCTAGGGTACTACTGACCCTATCTCTAATGGACAAAACTTGGAATATTGTTGAGACGGGTTATAGGACACCAACTATAGTGATACATAATCAGGAAATAGATAAACCGATGGATCAATGGACAGATCTTGAAAATAGACTACAGAATGCTAACGCTAAAGATATGAATTCTATTATTTATTCATTGGATAGAATTGAATTTAATTGTGTCTCACATTGTCTAACTACACAAGAAATATGGCACATACTTGAAGTGGCTCACGAAGGAACATCTCAAGTCAAGGAATCTCGCCTTGCCATGATTAGTAGTGAATTCAAGAATTTCACAATGTTTAAGTAGGAAAACGTCAAAGAGATGTATGGACGACTTTCCAATCTCGTATACAAATCAAAAGCTCTCAGAAAATCATACACAGAGTTGGATATAGTCTGAAAAATCCTCCGAGTCCTTCTATGGAATTTTGAAGCCAAAGGTACTGCCGTTCAAGAATCAAAATATTTGAAAAAAATCAAGTTGAAGAGCTCATCGAAAATCTCACCACTTATGAGCAAGAAATGAAATTTAAGGAATAACGAGAAGGAATTGATACTCGAATGAAATCAATAGCTCTTAAAGGAACAATGGAAAGTGATGATGATGGTGGTGGAGCACCTGAGCTGGCGCTATTAATAAAGAAATTCAAATCGTGGAATCACAAATACAAAAATCCAGCTCTAAATCAAGAATTGAAAAGCAGAATAGCCAAAGTACTAAACAATTCAGAAGAGCAGGAGATCGTTTGTCACAAGTGCAATAAACCCAGTCATATCAAGCCCAATTGTCCTCAGAATCGATTCAACCAAAGAAAGAAACCAAAAAGGAGAAGTTTTGCAGTCACTTGGGTTGAAATTGATAAAGATAATAAAAGCACTAGTAGTGAGAGTGAAAAAGCCGATTTGTATCTTCAAGGTGATATAACTGATCGCAATGATGGTGAGTTGTAACGACCCGTAAAATTTCGATAATTAAATTTGTTAATTTAATGAATCTTGTTTTCAATTTTGAAAGAAATAAAAAGTTGTAAGGTAATAATATTAATGCAAGTGGTTAAATAATTAGTGCAATTCCAGTTAATTGAAACAATTGTAAGGTTATAATTGATTGTATTTAGTAAATTGGGAAATAAATTTTAATAAATATAATTATATGTTAATGTGAATTAAGATAATATTTGAAAATAATGTCAATTCCATTTATAATATGACAATTGGTTGATTTTAAGAATGGAAAACAAGGCTTATTAATTTATTTGAATTTAGTTATAGTGATGGGGTTTATTGCAAATAAATGGAATTAAACATTTAGATATTACGTTAATGGGAAATTAAGAGAAATCAAAAGATTTTAATGTAATAAATCATGAACCAATGTTAGATGCATCCTTATTGTAATAAAAAACTGGAATAACAAGGTTTTAAAAAAAATTAATAAATGGATTTTGGGAATTTTAAATTATAATTTCTGAATTTAATGAAATTGAAAGTTAACACTAAAATCGATAAATTTATCAACTCTAAATTGACATCTAAATTTGTTTAAATTAGAGTAAATGATTAAGAAATTAAAATGATAAGAATGGTCAACTATAGAATTGAAATTGAAAATTTGATTTAATTAATTAATTTAATTAATTATTAATTTATTCAATTAATGTAAAAATAGCTATGTTAGCTACTGACTCAAATTTTGACGAAACTAGTTTCATCGGATCCATAACAATGAATTATTGTAGGATTTCAAGTTTCGTAGCGATCAGACTTGTCGTTTGATCGTACGGACTCGAAATGCCTAAAAATCGATTTAATTGAAATCAATTTGAAAAAACTTGATTTTAGCATAACTTCTTCATACGATGGAACTTGGACTTGAAACTTGTTCCATCGTGTTTAAAATATTAAAAAAACATCTATTTTGATATATGGGTTGACCCAATTTCATTTCGGAGTCGAAATAGGCTTTTTGGGTCGTTATCGTTCATTTTTCCAAACCAATCAAGCCCATCTATTCTATTTTCAGCTTGTCTATAAATACCTGTTATAAACCCTAGCAACCTTCTATTTCTCATTTCTGTACGTACAAAACTTCTTTTGCTCCTCTTTCCCAACGGTAGACAAACCCAAAAATTCACAACCCAGTTTCAATACAAATCCAAACTCCTCAATACATATCAAATTATATATCGATCTGAATCTCTCAACGAGCGCATCTCAGATTTGAAAGTCATTTTCCGATTTGAAGCTCTATTTGTCGAGAAATTGATGATCAATTCTCGACCGTTCATCACGCGACGATCAACTTCAGCAGATCGTCGAATCGACCATACCGTATTGTAGAGGGCACAGAGCGTAGTGCGTCGGTGAAATTCGTTCGTCGAATCAATGGATATATTTTGCACGAAAATTCAATTAGGGTTTTAGAGGAGGGTGGCGGTTGCTCATTTTTTGGGCCGAGATCGGTGTCGATGTGGGGTTTGAGGTGCGGCGGAGGACGTGTGGTAGCGGCAGCGAGCTCGGTGGTGTCGTGGCTGGCCATCGGAGGTGCGGCGAGGGTCCACGCGGTGGTGTTTCCGTTCGTTCGGCTGCAGCAGACGCATGGATGCACGAGATTTGGGTTGGCCTTTAGGGTTCTTGCGTGAACAAGGTTGTGACATGGAAGAGAGGAGGTAGTTTTCCTTTTATTTATTTATTTAAATTTCTGAATGTTCCAGCTAACATAACTTTCACATACGAGGTCGAATTCACGCGTGGTTTTCCCCGCTAGGATCATATTGAAATTCTAGATATTTTAGCACCGATTAGAATGGATTTTGAGATTGTTTAAATTTTGAGTTTAAATTGGATTTAAATTCAATTTAAATTCAAAAGGTGAGTGTTTTAACCCACTAACAACTTCTAAAATTTCTTATGTTTGTTAAATTGATTTATGATGTGATTTGAAATTTATCTATGGATTTTTGGCACATTTTTAATCATCATCTCGGTTAAATTGAATTTATTGAATTAAATTGTTATTTAATTTTTATTGCATATAAAATGCCAGTTAAATTGTTATTTAATTTATTATTGCATATAAACTGCCAGTAAATACCTGTTATTTATTATCTGTTCTATATTGTTGTTATTGATTAAATTGAATGATGATTGTAATAAGTGTTTGATGATTGATATTGGATGAATGGATGTTGTATTTTATATTTTTATAAACTGCAAGTGGTTATGGATTTTATTTCATTCGGGATTACGGTTTGAAATGATATATAACCGTATTTATATTTTAAACTACGGATTGAAATGATAAATATCCGTATCACTTGACCATAGGATAGAAAATTATATACAGACACCGTGGTCTATATATAAAAATAGTTTGAAGGGATTTCCATGGTTTTGGAAAGAAATATATGGTTTATATAAATATTGATTTTTGATAATATATAAAAATAACATTTTTATATATAGTTAAATTCATAAATTTAAGCTATGTATAATTTTGTTCATTATATAATGAGAGTAATAATAAAGTTTTATTTTAATAAAACATAATGCGGGTAAGTATTTATTTAAATTATATTTTAATATATATATAGAGTTTATAATGATATTGATAATTAAGGTTGAGAAGATGGATTTGAAATCGGTTTAAAATTGTTTTAATTAAGAATGCTATTTAATTAAAGCAATCCGGAACTTATTGAATTTGAGATTTTAAAGGGCATGATTTTATAACTTGATGATGGTTTAAGGTGATTAACGAATATTTCAAGTTTGAGTTTTATTTTAAATAATATTGAATTTATTAAATAAATATTTCAAAACTGAATAATAGTAAATTACATTAAGATATATATGAAATTATCAGATTTGGTTTGAAATTAATGAATATTTAATGCCTTGAAATATATCTAAATCGAAATGTTTTATCGAAATTGAAGTGTTTCGAAGTTATGAATTCCAAAGTATTATGGTTTCAAAGTGTTTGTTTCAGAGTGTTACAACTTTGAAATAACATGATTTTGAAATCAATTTATTTGAAATTGCATTTAGTTAAGATTTGTCTTTAAATATATATTGATTTGGAACTTATTGAAATTAAAGATGTAAGAATATGACTATATAATAAGGTTTTGGTTTAAGATGATGTAAAGAGGGAATATCTCAAGTTTAAAGGAATTGAAGGAAATATTCAGTAATTTGGAAGTATGGATTTATTTAAATGATAAAACATTAATGTGGTTTTTGAAATGAAAATGATATATTATTGATATGGTTTGAAATGAAATGACATATTATTGATTTGGTTTTTAAAGGAAATAATATATTACTGATGAGGTTTTGAAATGGAAATAATATCATATTTTATTGGTTTGAAATGGAAATGACATCGTATTTGGTTTTGAAATGGCAATGATATTTTGGTTTTGAAGTATAAACTATTTTTAAATGACCACGGTGTTATAATAATAATTGGTTGGCAAAGAGACCGGGATCGAATATGGGCATACTCTCTGTCGATACCGAAAACGACTTTGACAACCGTGTACGCGGTGGAGATTCCAGAATGAAGTAGGATGGTGGCGACGTTCCTTTGAGGTATATACGTGGACCCGACTCCCATGAGTTGGCATAAGGTGGCTAAAACAGGAGCGATTCCGGGCCAGTGAGGTAGCTTCTCTTATCGGATACACTCCTTCGATATTATACTCTGACTTTTGGACTGATTCGATGGCCGCTTTTGATTTTTGATTTTGGGGTTGTGGCTTGAGGTGGGCGGTAGCTATGCGCTATGTGTCACCACCAGTCCGGATAGTAATTGGTATCGCGCCTTGTACGAGTTTGGATTTCTCCCGTAACGCGTGGAGTATTTAGGGTAGTCTTCCGATCTGGAGATGCGTTGATAATGGATGGACTACTGGGACTATTACGTGTTAAGGTGGAAAATGTAAAGCCTTAAAACTATTTAAAATTAAGTTTATTTTACTATAGACATATTATAATAGCGTATATTGCTACATAGTAAATAGTTTAACGGATCCTTAGGAGATGGGAATCCCGAGCATCTCTTAAGTTACTGCACTCACGTTAGACACTGGATGGGAGATGCCAAATCCCGTAAACATCTCTGACGCCGTTCCACTCATATTACTTACCGTTGATTTAACTTACATAAGATCTTTTAGTTCTGACTCGAGTGTTTTGTCATTTCAATTCGCTCGGGTCAGTCTGAGCATTTCAGGATTTAAAGACTTTATTTCTGTAGGACGAAGACAGATATTGCATTACTATTATTTATTATATTATTCCACTACTTCATATTGTTCCGCTGCATTATTTAATATTCTCTGGTATGCGTAACTCTGATATATGTTGTATAAGTAAAATCAAATGTCTTGTAAAACAGCTTCATGAACTGTTTATTTGATTATTATACTTTGTCATTCCACTGCAAGATTCTGTTTTGTTTTTTTCTTTCTCTGCCTTTTCTTATTCACTCCACTAGCAATCCGCCCTTCTATATGGTTTGATTCTGACGTGTGTGGTTTATCGTCGATTTAAAGCGTACAAAAAGACGGGATGTTACACGAGCCAAGCAAGGTATCAAAACTTACTCACACAGAACTACTTATATATTTTCATGAAGTAAATGGCTGATTCGAAAGACTTAGGGAGAAATATGCTAAAATTGAGTCACAAAGAGATACTTTGATAGATTGAATTAAACGGCTTGATCAATGGTTAAAAACTATCAAACCAAGAGCCCTAAGTGTGATAAGTGTCCATCACTTGAAGAAGAAATTAAAAAATTAGAAATTAAAACGCTTGAAAATGAAATTCTGATTTTGAAAGAGAGTAAAAACAGTAGAAGAGAAAATTCTATTAAAAAGTGCACTCAATTATCGAACGAAAATGAATCCCTCAAAACACAAGTCCAAAAATTGTTTACGACTTTAAGAAAATTTTCAAAAGGGGGAAGGTCGCTAAATATGCTATTAGGGAAACAAACTATTAATACAGTTAGACAAGGACTTGGGTATAATCAATCTGATTGCATCAGAAGTGAAATTATTCAAGTCAATTTCAAGTGCATAATTTGTAGAAAAATTGAACATAATCAAAATAATTGTTGGTATAGACCTAAAAAGTTAAAACCATACCAATTTGGGTTCCAAAAGGCACGAATATAAAATCCCTTAAAGTTAAACAAATCTGGGTACCAAAAGGAATAAATATAAATAGTCTTGGATCTACACAAACATATTTTTCAAAATCTTTTTCCACTAACAACCAAGGACCTATAAAAACAAATAGGTCACAAAAAATCTTTTCTCGTGTAGGTGTGGTAGTAGGCTAAGGAACAACAACAATGTTTCCTGGATTCTGCCTATTCCAAGCACACAACGGGCGACAAATCAAAGTTCCTTAGCCTAGTATAAAGGTGTCAAAATCACAATGGGCAACAACGAAAAATTATCGATAAAGGTAAAATAGGTAACGGTACATTTATCTTAAATGATTTATTAAATGTGATTGTCTGCACCAAAATCTGATTTAATCCAGCCAGTTATGTGATAATGAATGTTGGTTTTGATTCTGAATTATGAAAAATGTTGATCAATTATCTTTTGTATGCCGAGAACACTATAAGTACCTCTATAATCTTTGAACTAGTTCATATAGATTTGTTTGGACTAATGATTGTATTTTATAATTGATGATTACTTAAGATATTCGTGGATATACTTGGTTCTTTTACTGTCGACACTATGTTCACTATTTGTTTATTTGCATGACTTCAATTCAATTTGATTTAAAAGCTGTTAAAAATGATTTTAAGATATTTTGTTGCACACTTCACGGTCTGGTCTATGACATGCAATAATTATAATTTTGAGTCAAAATATGCAAATTACACTAGTAATCTGGTTGATAGAAAAATTACTAGTGGAACGAGTTTTATGAAAAGATATTCATTTGTTGCATCACAATTTCAAACAAAACATCTGCATATTTTTCATTTCAACCGACTTTCAAATTAGCAGACATTTATCTTAGAAAACCCTTTCAAGAAATTTTTTTTGTTGACCTTGTTTCAGAATAGTCATTTTAGAAAATTTGATTATTCTTGGATTTGATTTTAAATGACTACATTAACTAATCTGACTCCCTACTAATTATCAAAAGATAAATAGTGATTGAAAAAGTGATGATTGTTGATATCAATCGTATATTATGACTTGAGACAGTATATTTAGTAAATTTCTTTAAAAATTTAAACAAGATTTGTAATAAGTTTTGATGGGTAAAAATTCCACGACCATCTCTACTTCTATCATATTTCTATCGACCATCACTGATCGAAATCCAATATAGTATGTCAATATGTGGTATTCCATACTGGAAATTATTCATTTTTTTTAATAAAAACATCCAAAGTATTCACTCTCATTTAAAAGTCCTCACGGTTATGCATGGGTGAATTACTTGGAATATTTGTATATGTGCTTTCATGCTGATTTAAAAGCCTTCATGGTTATGCGTGGTTAGAAGATGCTTGAAATTCATTTATTTATAAAAATATGGAATACTACTAATCTCATTTAAAAGTCCTAACGGTTATGCATGGTTAGTGGATATTCAAATTCCTGATATCAATATACCACAAATAGACACAGCTGTATGGTTTACATCATCCCTATCATTCTAAAGTGGAATATGCGCCTAACAGAGTATTTACGAATTTTTTTTGATTTTTTATCAAAATTTAATATTTACTTGATTGGGTACTCTATTTTTCTAACACAATTACTCTTTTGCTGATAATAGATGGGGGAGAGAAAAGTTAAGATTTTGGCAAATAAAGGTTAAATATTTTATTTTGTATTTTCTATTTGCATCTAGGTTCATTTGCATATTTTTATTTATTTCCATGCATATTTGAATGGGGAATTTTTTTGTAAAGAGGAAGCATTCAAATAGGGGGAGCATATTAAATGGTCAAATACATTTAATAAGTTCAAAATCTTAATATATGTTTGTTATCATCAAAAGGGGAGATTGTTGAATATGCGAGTATATGATTTTTTTTTTTGATGATAATATATATATATATATATATGTATGTATGTATGTATATTCATTTAAATGTAGTTGTTATTATACCATTTTATTTTCACATAATTAAATAAATATTTGTCGAATAAAATATATAACACAGAATTTAAATTCAAACAAATATTTTATTCAAACAAATATTTATTACAATTTTAAATAGTACAAACTTGAGTTCTCAATATATACACATTTTTCAACTACATTACAATTTCAATTACATCACATTCTTCAATATATGTACATTTGAACCTCACTACATATCACTCTTTCGCTGGTATTTGATCTTCAACTGTATTCCAATTTGTATCTAGCATCTGAGTTATCTGCGAAATAAACACTGACACAGTAAAATTGAAAAAGAAATATTTGTGCGGTGTAATGTGTACACATGAAAAAAACTCAACCATTCAAACGCAAGTATGAACCCCGACCAGTAAACAATGATAGGAAACAAGGCAGTTCAATGACACTATAACTCAAGAAGCAGTTCAACATGATACCATATGAAACTCAGACTACAATGAACTGGTTAGAGTAACCAAATCTATCAACAAAGCATTTAGATTTTTTAAAATGATATGATGAGCTCAATTTTGAAGACCAAGTCGAGCTAGTATGTCAGGCGCAACAAAGACCAGCTCAAACGTACATAATCAGACAGGGTAAAAAGGGAAAGCTACAGACTTCGAGCAAAATCACAAGAGTACATATATACATAAGTAAGCAACATGTATATGTAAAGCCTCGTAAATTTTTAATAATTTAATTTACGTATGTATTTGAATTTTTGTGGAATTTTAAATAATTGAATTTGGAAATAAAAGTTTGATATTTGGAATACGTCTACTTCAACATAGCAAATGATAAATTTTCATCAGATAATGTAGAAGTTTATTTTATTGTATAATTTTATTCAAATTCAAATCAGTTAAAAATTGATGATAATAAATGTTTTCCGAACCTGAATATTACACAATAAATTTATAAATCATCTTCTTGAGTGAGACATCATCTTTTGTTTCTTCAAATTTGAACAGCTTCATTTATCTTATTTTCGACAAATTAGCAGCATTTTCGGTACCGATTATCGACTTTTGATAGGATGATCGTACAACTGAAATCTGTATACCATTTTGATTGTCTCGTCATGCAGGTCTCTGTGGTATATTCAATTTTATGTTTTGAAGTCCGATACGCAGCGGAATCTATGAAATTATGATCCGTATCGGTATTGGATGAGCTTTATAAATTCTTGTGTCCATTCAAAATTTTCCACTGTGTTAAACCCAACGGCCACTGGCATTTATTATTTTCAAAAATCAATGCCTAACTTTTTCTTTCGTCCGGTTCCAAATATATTTTGGTTCGTTTGCAATTCCATTTTTTCATTTCAATTTATTTCATGTGCCTTTGCGTTTTTCAATTTTACTTGCTTCTTCCATTTTCATTTTTATTTTGCTTCATTTCCTGTAGCTCTCGGGTTCATCCCCTCTGGGCACTCCACCCTGCTACTCTTCCCATCAGCTTCGAATTCCAATCAAGCAACCCCACCATTTTCTTTATTTTTCCCCACTATGCCTTTTGCTGTGCACCAGAGCTTACCTCTCCTCTAGCCAACTTTCCACCTCGCGCCGCATCTCCACACCCAGACCCGATACCCGTCTCTCTTCCCATTCGACAGCAAGTAGAGCCATCATGTGCCGCGACCGAGCCGATCCGCCACTACACCCCTAAACTTACACCGGTCGCGCCTCCTTTCCTGACTCTCTTGAACTTATTGCCCACTTCCCAATCTAGCAACAAAACACGCCCACCCATTTACCATGGTTTCCGCCTCAACTCGCCTCAGCTGCCATAACCTTCGACTTTTCCCCCTAATCTCTAACCGAGCATTGCACGCAATTAATTTTTCCAGCAAAGGATGAGCTTTCAAATGACTAATATATATATATTTGTGTGTGTGTTGACTTTTTAAGTTATAGTATATATAAAATATGTTTTGTTATAAATCAAATGGTTTCTCTATTGCTTACACGTATATTCTAGTATATATATTTTGCATGAGGCCTGTTTGGCAATTTATATAGTACAGTATGTTCTCACATATAAGTTATGATTTGGTTTTATATTTTCTCTTTTACAGTTAGTTATATATTGAATATTTTGTTGCATACTACTAGTGTTTTGAACGTATAATTTTATAATTATATGTGTAAGTTATAAGTCTGTAATATATTACACTACTGAGTTATATATATATATATATATATATATATATATAGATAATTTTGTTTAGAAATTGCGTATAAATCCAATAGTTGGTATTTTAGTTTATAAGGTTTATGATCTATTTATTATACATATAATATATAAATTATACAATATGTTATGGGTATTGAATGCGTTTATATAAGTATATATATCCAGAATGTTTATCTATTGAGCTTTAATTTCAAGGCATATATATCATTTAATATATATTTATGTTAGTCGTAGACATATAGTTACAGCAGTTTATATTTATATAGTAATGTACATACATACATATATAAATATATATATATATATATATATATATTAGTTTAAGTGAGTTAGGTGGGTATTATAATATGGAACTTAATTTTTATATACATGTATCAAAGTCATGTTTATAAAAATAGGTTACAGTATGTTTATGAAGGAAAATTTTATATGTTGTAAATACTTCCAGATGGTTGAATATAAGCTTACATAACTTTTCTCAATTTCTTTTATAAAAGTTTGTTTATTTTATGAAACATATATTTATAGTAAATGTTTGTAACAACCCTGTATTTTGTGATTATTGTAAATTTTTATTTTAATTATTTTAACTGAAATTCCTGATTTAAAAACTTTATTTTATTTATTAAAATGGACATATTTTTTATTTTAAATATAAATTTTGTTTTCTATGTGAATTATAATTTCAAACATGAATAAATATAATTTTTCCAAAAAAGTGGATTTTGGTCAAAATGGTGAAACTTTGACTTTTAAGTTTAAAATTTAAATATTTGAATTTTATCTTTTATTATGAAAATAGATTTAATTTCAGGAATACTGCTTTTCGTTTCGTTGAAATTGGACTAATGTTGTGAAAGTTATGCTTTTTAAAATATTGTGTGTAAATTGGTTTATTTAACAAATTTGTTTATTTTAAATTTATATAAATAATATCTTTATTTGTAAAATCATGTTCTAATTTGTGTAACATGATATGTTATGCATATATTTTATGTAATATCCTAAAATTTTAATAAATATTTTTATTCATTTTATTTTAAAAAAAACTTTGGTGTTTAATTCTTTAAAAGTTTGAATTTTAGAATTTTCCTGAATTGGTTATAAATCATTTGCCCAATTTTATTTAATATAAACAATTTCTGTAATTTTAGATTTTGGGTTAAATGTTGACTCTAATTGAAACTTTAAAATTTAAATTCTAACTTCCAATCTTTATTTAAATTGTATATATCAACACTTGTTCCGTTTTTCCATTTAATTTGGATATATACTTTGTGAATTAAGTAATAAACAATGTTGTAAAAAGCAACTAATCTATACATTTTATTGTACATGTTCAACATCCGTTTTCTTAGTTAAGTAATAAACACATCAAATGGATACGTAACAAATCATTTTTTTTAAGTTGAGTAATATACAAAGATGTAAATAGCAATTAAATTATACGTTTTATTTGATACGTTTTATATCTGTTTCTCGTTTATTTCTCTGATGTTTATTTATACGGTTTGTTATTTACTAAATTATTCTTTAGCATATATTTTATTGAATAAATAGGAAACAAACAAATATAAGGTACGTTACTTTGTTATTTGTTTTGGGCATACGTTTCAATTTATTTATTGCCTTTATAATGCACACCCCTTTGATTCCATACTTTAGCCATTCAAATCAACAGCCGCCTATTTGCCTTGCAATTCACGTATAACATTTCATCTCATTTCACTTTTCCATTTGCTTCTCTTGATTTAATGGGAATAAAATCCTTAAATTTCTCTAATGTTTCAATTATTTATTTCCTGCCGTTCTTCCCTCTAAATCAACGTGAAACTTCTGTTAAATACAAATTCACGTACAAATTTCTTTGCCGCATCTCATTTGATCATCTTCTCATGTGAAGCTTGTTCCTCTGTAAGTAATGGCTGCACATTTTTTTTTTCATTTTTTCTTCTTCTTCGTTTTGCCTCGTTTTCGCCATGATTTCTTCACATATTTGCATGCTCTCCACTCTAGTGCCTTGGCCATCACCTCCACCACCTCCTCCTCCTCATCATCAACCATCTATCACATCCTCTTCCTCTGACCAGATCTGGCTATACCTTCCCCATGACCAAAAACTCCACAAAAATGTTGCAAACTCCTTAAAACATGCCTAACCGAGCCTAGTCTTCATCACCATCACCTTGGATTGCCTTGGTCACCTCCCCGTGCTCCACCACCACCATGATATGACCATTTACACTCGTCCTTACCTTTGTCCAGATCTGAAACATATCATGGCCGAGCCCTAAGACCATGTAGCCGAGCCCAAAAGTTGACAAAAAACTCCACTATGTTGCCTTGTCTCCTCACATTCATGTGTTTTGACTCCTTTGCCACTTCTAGCACATGTAGCTGTGCCTCCATAGACTCAAACCTAATCCAAAACCACACCAAACCCGACCATATTCACCCCCAAGGCTGAGCAAGTAGATGTTGAAAGCATGACAAAAACTATTGTGTTCAATTTGCTTTAATTTCAAATTGTTTCAAATTCAATGTGTATTGAATTTATATTTATATTTGGTTTTATTTGTGGGTTGTGACAAGATCATTAGCTTGGTTCTCTTCCACTTGAATCTTTTGTCATGTCATCATGCCTTCTAGGATTCATTCGTGTTATACCTGCCTGTGTTATAAATTATATAATGTTAATCATGTTTATTTATCTGTCATATCATCTGATACTACTATATGTTGTTACTATTCAGTTTATTTTGATCATCACTACAAGTTCCCTGTTGGTATAGAAATCACTATGGGTTGAAATAATACATACCCGAATGGACTTTAAAATAAGGAAAAATCGTTATGGGCTGAAATGATAGGCCTGAGCGATTTTTATTTATTTTTATTTGTCTTGGGATTGCAGGTTTGAAATAATCAAAACTCAGAAATTTTACCGATTACATATTTAAATGATAATTTCTGTATCACTTGATTTAGGTGTAAAATATTATCCAGACCCATGGTTGATTTCAAATATGATTTCTTATAAATTTCATGTATGTTAATGAAAGAAAAAAATGAAATTTGACTTATAGTGGATTTAAAATGGTTAAGCAGTGATTTTCTAAAAGGTTAAATGTTATAAGTTAATAGATGGGTTGAGTGTAGTATGAAAATTTGATTTAACTAAATAATGTGAATTTAAGAAAAAAAATGGAATTATAAGATTAACTTGGTAATTAATATAATTGATGTATGAATTGGATAAATATAAAGTAAAATAAAATATCAAGTTATTTGTAAAATAAAGTTAAGCAACTTACAGTGTATTTTGAATTTAGGTAATTAGTTAAAAATGTTAAATAAATGGATAGTTAAATGGAAATTTTGGAATTTAACTTAACTTGGAATGTGAAATTTGGTTTGAAATTAAAGTTAAGTTAAGAAATTAAAAATGGAATTTAATTTATATAAATAAAATGGAAATTAAGTAATATTTGGAAAATGGTAATAAAAATTTAAGTGTTAAGTAATTTGTTAAAATGTGAAGAATAGGAAATTGTACACTTGAATTTATTAAGTGAATTATTGAAAATTTGATTTTATTTATAGGAAATTTACTTTATCAAAATCATAAGTTAAAGGTATTTTAATGAACATTTTTGAGTGTTAAAATATGATTTTTATAATGTTTAAAGGGTTAAAATCAAAGTTTATTTGTGGTTGAAATTTCAATATTGAAGTGTTTAACTGAATAAATGAACTCCGAAAAGGCTAAATTTTTGGGAAATGAACATCTGATTTGAAGGAATAATGGATTCACTTTTAATGGTTTAAATAAATGATTTTAATTCAAAATTATAAATCATTTTGAAATTTATAACCACGGGTACACTGCTTTGTGTGTAATGTGATTTCCTTGTGATTATTTGATGCACGTCTTTGATTTTAAGAGTGTGGCTAGAGTTGAGTGGTTACTGCAACTCTACGCTACCCTAGTCATAATAACACCGTTATTTGCATTGTTTACTTTAATGTGGATATTTCTAGGATAATGGTTATTACTAGTTAATTGATGGTTTGACTGATCCTTAAAGGATGGGCGATCCCAAGCATCCTTTAAGTTATTGTACATTGCTATTACAGTTCACTTGAGTTGGTTTACATTATATAAGTATGTATGTCCTGACTCGAGTGTTTGTGTTCTACTTTACGCTCGGGTCAGCCTGAGAATGACAACTTTGGATTCACTTTCTGGAGCTAAAGTTTAGCTGGAGCTTATCTGTCTATCTATTCGTCTACTTCTTCCAGTTAGTTCCTATTCGGTATCTGTCTCTGTATTATTGATTTATGTATCCAGACTTCTATTGTATCCATTTTTAAACTATGATATTTTGTATATGTTTTGAGTGTTTGTATATAGTAGCATCGTGAAGGACTATGGTATTTTATTTCCGCTGCGAGTATTGTGATATTTCTGTGTCTGTGATTCTGTGAATGATTTTATTTGCTCCAACTTTTATTAAAATCTGTAATTTTGAATTATTCAAGTCTGACATGTGTAGATTATTGTCAATTTGAATGGTTCAAAATAGTGGGTCATTACATTTGGTATCAGAGCTTTGGTTTTGGCAGACCTTAGCATGCGGAGCAAAAACTCGTTAGAGATAGGGTAGAAATACCCTAGAATGATTGAAATTAATCTCAGAATCATTTCTTTGTGAGAGAACGTATTTTCGAAGTATAAAATGATTTTCAAATGATTTCAAATGATTTTAAAGATTATATTGGTATAAGTGTGGGATTAGTTTAAGGTTTAACGGTAAATTATTTTAAAGTAATTAAGTTTAATTTATTTAAATATGTGACATTATTTGTAAATTAATTCTTAAGTTAATTAAAATAAATTTAATAGTGTGATCAAAAAGTTAATTAAGAAGAAATGTTTTTCAATTATTAATTAACTTAAATATCTTAAATTAATTTATATGTTAGTGTTAATTAATGCCAAGGTTTATTAATTTAAAGATTTTCAATGATAATTAAGTAATTAATTAAGATAAATGATTTATCTTTTAATTAATTATGTTTTTAAGTAATTAAAGATTGATTAATAAATGAAAATAATTAAAGGTTAATTAATTAAAGAATAATTATTTAATATAAGTAATTAAAGAATAATTAAAGGTTAATTAATTTATTAATTAAAGGTTAAATAATTTATAGCTAAGGATTAATTAATTATTGTAATTAATTAAGGGATAATTGATTAATGAAAGTAATTAAGATTAATTAATTAGTAATTAAGGACTAATTAATTAATAATTAAGGATAATTAATCATTATCAAGGATAATTAATGAAAGTAATTATGTGATTAATTAATAATAATTGATTAAAATAATTGTAATTACTTAATAATAATGAAGCAGGACTTAAAAGTAATTAAAGTAATTCATTTAATTTATTTGGAAATTAAATTGAATTAATTGGGAATTGAACGACTAATTCATCTTGCTTATAGATGATTGGATTATTATTGAATACGTTGGATTGGTTGATATCTCTGATATGTGATTGTGATACTTTGTGATATGAATTACTTTGTGTTGAGCTGTGACATCTGTGATATATTGCTGTGTGATTGTAAACTTCTGAATTGAAGTAAAATTTGTTGGCCTTTAAAACGACATTTGCATTTCGATGCGACCGGGGGTCGGATTCCAGATGGTTATCCGACAACCACATCGAATCTTAATGGTAAATCTTTTGTGACTTATATACCATGTGTTTTTAAAATAAGCACTTCTTATTCGGTTAAGCTGGGAGAGGACATTAAGTCATAAAACCCATTCCGAATAATGATGCGAAGAAATGAGAGTGCATTTGAAGGGCGGTGGTTGAAGACCGGGTATTTTCGAGAACGAAAGGATTACCTATCGATTATCTCTGCAATGAGTTGCTTCGGTATAGAGTTCTCCATATGTGATAGGGAGTCCAGTCGGGATTGTGGATGCTCGGATTTGCAAGGACTTCTTCCTTTATTGGATGAAGTGCCTTCGGTTCAATTCAGACCCAGGATGGACTTGTATGGATGTATGTCTGACATTACACTTTGAGATGTCAAGCTGATTTCTATCAAATACATTTCTGTTTGATGGCAGAGAATTTATTCTCATAGCTTAACACCCTTCTCTAATATGTACGAGATCAGTGGTTACGTAATTGATTGTTATTAGTGATATACTCCCAATTTGGTAGCGTGGCATGCTAAGTTTAGATCATTTGTTGATCGAAGCATGACTTTTGTGAAAAGCGTAGCTTTGTGGGACGAGACTTCATCGAACCTCAAACCCCTAAAATGGTCGTAACAGGAAGGATGCGGCAAGGTTATGGGGGTCGCGCACGGTATGTGCATTTCCTTCTGGATAAAAAGTGGTATTCTGGTATGGACCCCACATAATTTTATTATGTGGTTGTTGGTGTTGAGGGCCTACGATAAAGGTCGGTTACGACCGGGGGATGGCATACTCATGACAGTTAGTTACATAGTTACAGAGATAACCCGGCCTTGTGTTGGCAGAGAGCTGGTTAAGTTCTCGGGGTGTCCCTCCAGGGGCGTACCCTTTCGGTTAAAGGAAGTTCCTTAGCCTTGGCCATTTGTTGGAAATCCAAACAAAACAATACGAGCCCTTTACGTTTTCAGTTGTATAACCTGCCACCTCAAGTGATAGCTATAGTATGCATAATATAATGGTACCTATGCTAGCTAAGATTAATATTATACTTTCGAAAGGTTTTTTCACTATATGCACTAATAATATCAAAAGGATTTCACATATCAAGCATGTTTGACTATCGAAAGAAGAAATCTTCCCCAAGTGTGCGATTGCATTGTGTATGTGCCGGAAGGCCTTATGGAAGTTTCATTTTTCGTGAACAAACAATGGAGGTTGTTCATATACATTTTCTTTGATAAAACCGTTTCAAAAGGCACTTTTGACATCCATTTGAAATAATTTAAAATTGTGATGATTTGCAAAAGCGACAAATGTACGTATGGCCTCTAAACTATCTACTGGAGCAAAGGTTTCTTCATAGTCGATACCTTCTTCTTGATTATAGCCTTGAGCAACTAAACGTGCTTTATTTCTAACAATATTTCCATTTTAATCTGCTTTTTTTTTAAATACCCACTTTGTTTCTAAAATCGATTGATCTTCTGATCTTGGTACTAATTCCCAAACATTATTACGTTTAAATTGATTTAATTCGTCTTGCATAGCTATTATCCAAAAATTATCATTTAAAGCTTCTTTATAATTTTTGGTTCAAAATTTGACACAAATGCTATATGGCTTGTTTGATTAAGTTGATTTCTAGTTACTCTAGAATTGCGATCTCTAATGATAATATCTTTTGGATTATCCTTGAGAATTCTAGGAGATGATATCAAAGTATTATTTTGTGCATTTGTCTCATTACTAATAGAATTTGTTGTATTTGTTATTGGAATTATTTCTTCATCGTCATTAATATGATGGTTAACAAGATTTTCATCGAACGAAACATTTAAACTTTCTTTAATAGTGTTATTTCGTTTATTAAAAATTCTATGTGCTTTGCTGCAATTTGAATATCCACAAAGATTCCTTCATCGACCTTTAGGTTAAATTTTCCTAAATTGTCTTTTGTATTTAATATAAAATATTTTGATCCGAAAGTTTTAAAGTATGATACTTTAGGTTTTCTTTCGAAAAATATTTCAAAACAAGTTTGTTTAGTCATAGGACATATCGTTACTCGATTCAAAACATAACAAGCTGTGGCAATAGCTTCAGCCCAAAAATATTTTGGTAGACCACCACTATTTAATAGTGTTCGTGCACATTTTGGTAACGTGCGATTCTTTCTTTCTACTATACCTAACTGTTGAGGCGTGCAGGGAAAAGAAAAATTATGACTTATTCCTTTCTTATTACAAAAATTAGTAAAAAGGTCATTTTCGAATTCTCCACTATGGTCACTTCGAATATTTTTAATTTTCAAATCCATTTGTGTTTTAATTCTTTTAGAAAATATTTTAAACATACCAAAGGTGTCACTTTTATATTTCAAAAATCAAGTCCATGTATATCTTGAAAAACCATCAACTATTACGAAAACATATTTGTTGTGATTTATAGATCGTACTTGTGTTGGACCAAATAAATCTAAATGTAATAATTATAATGGTTGTTTTGTAGAAATATTATTTTTAAATTTAAAAGAACTTTTCTTTAGCTTTCCAATTTGACAATCGTCACATAAATTTTCTACTTTGTAATTTATTTTGGGTAAACCTCTAACTAGCTCATATTTTGCTAATTTATCAATACATTTAAAGTTAATATGAAAAAATCGTTTATGCCACGACCATGGATCGTTATGTTTGGTGGTTAAACAAAAATTTGAATTTTTATTTCTATTCATGTTTAAAACATAAATATTTTTGTTTCTAAAACCCTCAAATATAAGTTGTTTGTTATTATCGAAAATATTACATCTATCTTTTTCGAAATTGATTTCAAACCATTTATCGCATAATTGACTAATACTTAGTAGGCTGTTTTTTAGATTTTCTACTAATAAAACATTTGTAATAATATGAGAGTTAGAAGTAGCAGAGTTGATGACTTCTCCAATTCCCATGACGTATCCTTTTGAGTTATCTCCAAAATTTACCGTTCCACCATCGATGTATGTTATATTTGATAACATTTTTGAATTTTCGGTCATACTTGGAGCATCCGCTATGTAATATCCATTTCTCCTTATTTTCTATTTTAGGTACCCGCACAATAAAAGATGTTTTAATTGGTACCCATATACTTTTGTTAGGGTCCTAGATGTTAGGAGAAGTAGGTAGCCATAGCCAAGAAGGTTTGGTACCTTTATGAATATAATTCTTATTATAGACTATATTCTCTAAGAAGTTATTAATATGTTTTTGTCTAATCAAATTATTATTTGTCTTAGGAATCCAATTTTTTATATTTTTGGTATTCATATTAGACTTAGGTGAATTTATAGTCTTTTTATAAATACAACTATATTTCTTAACATCATTTCCTCTTTGTTTAGGAGTATTTTTAAATCCTATTCCATTTCTATTACCTAATGGTTTTGAAGTTTTGATAAGATTTTCCAAATCCTGTTTTCCTTTATTAAATTTCGAAACATTATTTGTAATTTTATCTAATTTTTCACTTAATTTAAAATTTTCAATATTTCAATATTTCAATATTTCAATTTTACTCTTCAAGTTGACATTTTCTTTTAACAAGTTATCCTTTTCTATTTTAGTTTTATCAAATCAATAGCAATAGCCTCATTTTCGACCAAATTATTTTTAATTTTTTCTTGAGATAATTCAAGTTCCTCTTCTAAAATAATTTTTTCATCTTTTAACGTTCCTACTTCAAGTTCTAATCTATTTATTTTGAATATATGTTCTTTGTTCAATTTTTTAATTTGTCTATATTATCATCTAATTCTATACTAATTTCTAATAATTCGTCATAACTAAGTTCGTGACATACCTCATTAGTAGGTGCCATAAAGCACACATTAGCTTGTTCTCCGTCACTATCGCCATTACTATCTGATGATGATGAAGAATCTGAGTCATCCCATGTTACTTTGAAAGCCTTCTTCATTTTGAATTTTTCAAATTTGTTCTTCTTTTTATCATATTGAGCTTGGGACGGTCTTTCTTCATATGTCCAAATTGATCACATTCATAGCATTTGATTGATGTTTGATTTGTTGAGCTTGATTTTCCTCCTTTCTGAAATTTAGTCATTTTCCTAAAATTCTTGAATTTGCTGTAGTTTTTGGCAATAAATACAAATTTCTTCTTCGTCTATGTCGGAGTCTTCATTTGTTGCTGGGAATGCAATGTTCTTCTTTCTAAATTTAGTTCTTTTCTTGCCTGCAAATTAGCTTCATAGGATATTAAATTTCCTATTAACTCTTCAACTACGAGTGCTGAGAGATCATTAGCTTCTTCAACAGCTAATACCTTTCTTTCCCACTCTGGAGTTAAAGAATTGAGTATTCTAGATACTAAATCAAAATTTGTGAATTTGACTCCAAGTGCCATTAAATCGTGTTGAATGGTTTGGAATCTACAGTGCATGTCTACTATAGATTCATTTTGTTTCATTTTAAATGATGAGAATTGATTTTGTAAAATTAAAATCTTAGTTTGTTTAACTTTGTTTGTGCCTTCATGTGTAACTTGTAAGGTACGCCAAATATCAAATGTAGTGTTACATAACATGACATGTGAAAATTCATTTTTATCTAATGAGCAAAATAGAACATTCATAGCTTTGGCATTATTAGAAGCTGCCCTTTTTTATGCATCAGTCCATGTGTTCATAGCAGTAGTAGGTGCTTTATATTTATCTTGAGTGGCTAATCAAATTTATATTCCATTAACTTCCATAAAAATTCTCATACATGTTGACCAATACGCATAGTTAGAGCCATTAAAAAGTAGGGGTCGTGCTGTGGATTGTTCTTCTTGAAAAACACTTGCTATATTAAAGTGATTCAAAAACGTATTACTGTACTTTGATCAAACCTTGCTTTGATACCAATTGAAAGTCTATGGAGTGGATCGTGTAGTGTATATGCAAGTATTTGTGACAAAATATATGATGCAACTAAGATAAAATTAATCTAGGTAAATATAGAATAAGCACACCAGGATTTTATACTGGTTTGGACCTCCCGCCCTATGTCCAGTCCCGAAGCTCCCCTTCAGAATTCGACTATCAAACACCCCCACTTCGCCTGGAGGAAAAGAGTTGGTTACAATAACTTGTTCTTGTCAAGTATGTGTTCTATAACACGGATATTGACTGTTAAGTACAAAATACTTCCAATATATATATATATATATATATATATATATATATAGAGTATTGATTGAGGAGATCTGATTATATGGAAGAATGAAATACAAGTATAGATTGGTAGAGATCAAGAATATAACAGAGTATGTAAGTAAAGAGCGCAAGTAAGTAAGGTGGTCTTCCCTTTGATTCTTGATGTTGTATATAGTTGTAGAGAGATTCCTTGAGTAAATGCATCCATTAACAAGTGTTGTATAGTTGCTTTTGATGGTAATGAGGAGTTGCAGCGAAGAGAAGTGAAGATGTCTATTCAAATTTGACAGTTATAATTTGAATTTAAAATCCGAGTTCGAAATCAAATGTCTGACATTTGTTTCAGACGTCTGACTCTATATTTTTTATATATACAGTAGTCTTTCAGACGTTAGAGTGCATGAACCAAGCGTCTGATCCTGTCTGTTTTGTTATTCCAGAGGATTTCTTCAGACTCTAGCTAGTGCACCCAGACGTCTGAAAACTGTGCATGTTTACTTTATGCATCTGTCTTGTTGCTCCATTGATCCTATCGATTTGTAGTCTCTCGTAATGTTCTTTGAGCCTTGTTCTTGTCTTTCTAGTGATGTTACTCTAACAAGTACCTATAAATAGAAACATATATGCATATTCGATTTCCATTGTATAGCTGTTGTCATCGAAACTGTAGATTTGATTTCCTAAAAACCAAAATCGTACAAGCTTATTGGAGAATGGATCCATACGAATGACTAGGTATTGGGGTATCACCTATCATAATACATGTCTAGAACAGCGTGCCGAGGACCACGCCGGGATCCCCTGCTACACAAGAACGATCTACCCCTAACCTGGATAGACCGAATATACTATCACCCTGTGTGCTCCCACCATCTTTCAAGCTCCTTCCATAAATCGCAGTAATAATATCTGAGGGTGTCTAGAAAGATGATAAACATACCCTAATTGGGTGCTACCCACTTTGCCTTGCTGCATCTCCCTTACTTTTCAGTCATTCCCAATTGATGAGGCTAGAGGCTACGATTACCTTTCTAAGGAAATTTTCAATTAGAATGCTCAGTGCCCTCCAATGATAATGTTGTGACGACCCAAACTCGATGTCCGATAAATGACATCAAATTCGCATCGCCGGAGCTTATAACAACAATTAGATGAATATAAAACAGCGGAACAGAATCAATATCATAAATATCATCACAGTTACACATCAACATAATATCCATACTACAACAGAGTATATAATACATACATACACCACAACTCCAAATACAACATCATGATAATACAACAGTAATCATATATCCAAAAGTCCTCAAATGAGAGAGGTGATAACAAGATATGCAAGAACAGCATGTCTCCTACTTAAAGCATCAGCAACCACATTGGCTTTTCCCGGCGTATATTGGATATCTAAGTCGTAAGATGCCAGAAATTCCAACCAACGTTGTTGTCGCAAATTCAGATCCTTCTGGGTGAAAATATATTTCAAGGATTTATGGTCGGTGAATAATTCAAAATTTTCACCTAAAACAAAGAGAGTTTATTAGGTATATTTCTTTAGTCAAGTTAGTTTCATAAATTGTTAGGAAAGCTGAAAAGATTCTTACCCAGAAGATAGTGTCGCCAGATTTTTAAGGCGAAAACAACAGCCAAAAGTTCCAAATCGTGCGTTGGGTAGTTTTTCTCGGTGAACAACAGGACGAGCATTGGGTACAAGATCAATTCGGAATTCTATTTCTCGGTGAGGAGGTGAAGATTTCACTTCTTCAAATACGTCAGAAAAATCCCGAACAACAGGTATAGACTGCAAAGTGGGTTCAAGATATCCCAAGGTATACATCAATCTGTCTCTCCTTGGACTTGGATCCTCACAAGAGATTTCAATAAAATTTCCAAGGTTCGTTTTGATTAAAACTGTCCGATTATTACAATCCAATACAGCTTCATATCCCGATAACCAGTTCATACCGAGTAAGATTTCAAATTCATTAAATTCAAGGACAAAAAGGTTGATAGGAAATCGATAGCTAGCATATGAAATAGGAACCCTCTTACAATATGAACAAAGATTTGCGGGACCTCCAACCGGATTTTTCACGCAAATAGGATCGTCAACAAATTTAGTTTTAGTCCTAATTCATTTACGGTTTGTTGAGAGATAAAGCTATGTGAAGCTCCTGTGCCAAATAAAACTCTAACAGTTCTATCATTAATAGTAAGGTTACCTTCCAAAACACTTTTCCCTTTATCAGCT
Organism: Allium cepa; assembly: GCA_030765085.1. Taxonomy (NCBI): domain Eukaryota; kingdom Viridiplantae; phylum Streptophyta; class Magnoliopsida; order Asparagales; family Amaryllidaceae; genus Allium; species Allium cepa. Next base: position 838,375,007 of record CM060941.1, read on the forward strand.
TTTGAAGATGAGGGGTCCTTCTTTATCGTATAAACTTTTGCCACCTGCGCTGGCTTCATCACTGGGCAATCTTTAACTACATGTCCCGGCTTGTGACAATTGTAACATTCTTTAGCTGTATTCTTCGGTTTTGGGCAGTTATTTGAATAATGGCCCTTCTCTTTGCAGTTGTAACAAGTGACATTTTCTGTCACGCTCCCCTGAATGCTCTTCTTCTTCTCGTTGCCTTGCCAAGGCTTCTTGCCTCCAAATTTCCGCTTTTTATAATTTTGACTACCTGAATTTCCTTTCTCTTCCGGGGCTTCTTGCACATCAAGGGTAGCGTATCTGTAACCCATATCTACTAAATCTGAAAAAGATTCCTTAACGTGGCCCGTCATTCTTTCATGATATATCTGGTTCATTCCACGGATAAACCTTTCGTTTTTCTTAAGAGGTGTGTTTAACAATTCCGGACCAAACCGAGATAATTCGCTGAATTTATTTAAGTATTCTTCAAATGACAAACTTCCTTGTTTCATATCCAGAAATTCTTGATACATTCTGGAAATTCCCGCCGATGGCATATAACGTTTCTCAAACACTTCCTTAAAACGATCCCAAGTAAATTCTTCCTCGGGTTCATCTATAATGATGGTTTCCCACCAAGCTGAAGCTTCTCCTTGGAGTTGCCAAGAAGCTATAAGTCTCTTTTGCTCGTCCTGCAGTTTTAGTCCTTTAAAAATCTTCTCACACGATCTTACCCAAGCTTGAGCCTCAATAATTGACTCCTTGCCGGTGAACGGTTTGCCACCAAGCTTTTCGAACTTCTTATATAAATCAGCCAAGTCCGGCTGCTGCTGAATATCTATTACTGCTTCTGCGGCTGGGGGAATTTGATTAGGTGCTACGGCATTCCTTTGACCCCTAGCTCTTCCTCTGCGTCCACTCATTTTCACTATCTGAGATTAGTAAGAAAATTGATTTAGATATACATACGAGATATCTTAAGGAATATCAGCAGTAAAAAGAAATAGACTAAGAAAATTTAAAGTTTCAGTCTTGGTTATAATCATTCTAGGGTATACTTCACCCTATCTCTAACGAGCCATCTAATGTGTTATAGTCCGTAGCTAAAGTTCTTACTCAACCAACAGCTCTGATACCACTTGTGACGACCCAAACTCGATGTCCGATAAACGACATCAAATTCGCATCGTCGGAGCTTATAACAACAATTAGACGAATATAAAATAGCGGAACAGAATCAATATCATAAATATCATCACAGTTACACATCAACATAATATCCATACTACAACAGAGTATATAATACATACATACACCACAACTCCAAATACAACATCATGATAATACAATAGTGATCATATATCCAAAAGTCCTCAAATGAGAGAGGTGATAACGAACTCCCAAAAGCTAAACACCTGAAATCTCCAAAAGCTCCTAAGATATCTCCAAGATAAGAGCTCCAAAATACAGCTACTCCAAAATACAGAAACCTGCTACTAGGCTGCCCGTGTGGAAATAATGGGCACCCAAAGTTTAGGAAAGAAAACAATAAACTCCGGATCAGTCATGGGACTGTTATGAGTAAACAAAAACAACAGTTACTTTTAAAGAAACTAGATTAAAAAAAAAAGATTTTTCGAAATGCTTTTAAAAATGGAACTACCATAAGACCTCCCGCCACACACACAATGCAAACGCAGAATTGGAGGAGATTTCTTCTTATGATAGTTAAATATGCCTGATACGAGAAGAAATTCTTTGATATTATTACTAGTGCATAGTGAGGAAAACATTTCAAAAGTAGAATATTAATCTTAGCCAGCATAGACATTTCGAACTATGCCTACTATAGCTACCATGTTTTGTGGCAGGTTGCCGCCACGCTGCATGGCAGGTTCTACAACTAAAACCGTACAGGGTTTCGTATTGGGAATTGGATTTCCAACAAATGGTCAGGCCAAGGAACTTCCCATTGCCACATGAGAACGCCTCTGGAAGGACGTTCCCGAGAACCAAACCGGATCTCTGCCAACACAAGGCCGGGTTACCCCTAACTGGGTAACTACTGACACGAGTATGCCATCTCCTGGTTGTAACCAACCTTTAACCGGGGCCCCAGCAACAAATCACAAAATAATATATATATATATCTGCGATATCAACATTAGTTAAGTATCAGGGCTCCATACCATGATACCACTTCTATCCAGAAGGAAATGCACATACCCTAAGGGGTGCTACCCCCAATAACCTTGCTGCATCTTTCCTGTTTTGACCATTTCGGGCTGTGAGGTCCGACGAAGTCTCGTCCACAAAGCCACGCTTTGGCACAAAGCCATGCTTTGGGTCAACAAATGATCAAAGTAATGATCACAAAGATAAATGATCAAACAAATGATCAAATCACAAATGATCAAACAATGATCATTTCACAGCAACACTCAGCATGCCACATTACCAAGATGGGAATATATCGTTGATAACCTTCAACTATATAACCTCTGAGCTCGTATGTCTCAGAGAAGGGTGTTAAGCTAAGAGAATAAATTCTCCGCCACCAACAGAAATATATTTGAAAGAAATCTTCTTTATATCTCAATTTGTAATGTCAGACACACAAACCATACAAGTCTGTTCTAGGTTCGAACAGAACCGAAGGCACTTCCAAAGAAGTCCTTGCAATCCGGATATCCACAATCCTGATCGGATTCCCCATCACATATGGAGAACTCTATACCGGAGCAACTCGGTGCAGAGTCAATTGACAGGTCATCCTATCACTCTCGCAAATACTCGGCCTTCAACACCGGTCTTCAAATGCTATTCATAACATCGAATCACATATTCGAAATGGGTTATACGACACAAAGGTCCTTTCCCGGCTAATTCGAATAGTGAGTGTTAAATTTTTAAAACATGTGGATGTCATTCACAAATATTAACAGGTTCGATGTGGGTTTCGGATAACCAACTGAAATCTGATTCCCTGCCGCATCGAAGTTCAAATGTTGTTTTACGGGCCAATGGTTTTTTTTACAAATCATACAGTAGTAATACCAATATCACAGCTCAGCTCAAAACATTCAATATCACATAGCATCATATCAACTACAGGAATATCAATCCAACATACATGAATCAAGAACAATCAAAGCATCTTTAATTAAGATAAATAAATCATATGGTTTAGTTTTATTTATTACATAGTTACTTTCTTTAGAAATCTTAAATCAATGATTACTTACAATTAATTACAGTTGATTAGATCTTAACCATTTTCATTAATTTATCACTTCTTAATTATTTCAAAATCAATTTATCTTAATTATTAATTTATTAAATCTTAATTATCTTTTAATTTAAACTTTAATATTAATTAATTTACTAGGTAATTTTAAATCTTAATTATCTTTTAATTTAAACTTTAATGTTAATTAATTTACTAGGTAATTTTTTTCTTAAGGGATTATATTAACTAATCATCAATCGTTTAAATGAACCAAAAGATAATTTAAATTCCTTTGATTATCTCTTTTAAAACATGTTCAATAAATCACCTCAAAAGGTTAAGATTTAGTTTAAAACAACATTTTATTTTAATTTTCTTTTAAATCATATTATTTATTATTGATGACTTTATAAATGATGTATCAAAATTAAATAAATTAAAATTTAATTACTTTAAACACCTTACTTCAGTTTTATATTAACTTAAAATCTCAGTCAAGTTATTGTTTTGAACATATTTTAAAAGTGTCATTAAAATTTGAAAAATTTAAAGTAAAAAGAACTGTTTGTATATGGGTCTCGAGACTTGCTTATGGTCACGCGCGAAAATTTTCATGTTTGCTTCGAGTCATTTCAAAAATCAACCCGTGCTATATTTTTTCTTTTTCCCATTTTTTTTCTAAGTACAAACCTGTACAATCCCTTACCCAACATTTCTTTCTTCCCCAACTAAATTTACACTGACACACGACCCCTCCCCACGTGCACGTGCATAGCTGGAATCGCCTCCTCCAGTCGAACTTCTGGTCGTCCACACATCATCGACGACGTGCTCGAGCCTCTCAAACACTCACAAGTTCGAACTAATCACGGTTTCGAAATCTCGTTCCCAAACCCAAAAGCCGGAACGAACAACCCCTCAAACAATTGCCTCGCCACGACGCCAAAGATCGCCAGAAGCAACGTTTCTCCGTCACGAGCTTCCCAGGTCAACCACGCCCCTCCACAAGCCAGTTTCACCTAACCCGATGCACCAAAGATGACGAATTTGCCCAGATACTGATCAATGCAGAAACATGGGCTAAAACCCTAATTTGCTTTCGTCCCCAAAATTCTTGCCATAATTAATTTTTTTAACATTTTTCCTGGGATCCCTGAGTCTTCCTCCCCCTTCACAAGCAACCCCGACACCAGCCATTGCATCGATGATCGGCACTAACCAAAAACCCAAAAATCGACCATTCCAGCTTATCACAGTAAATACTGAATTAAAAATTTAGAATTTACTTTCAAAAATCATCAATTTTGATAAGCTTCCAAATAATATGTTTGAAATTAAAACTTACGAGGTTTGAAATTAAACCCATTTTGCATTTTAACTGTGTTTTTATCTTCCAGGAAGAAGAACTCTATAAACTATTTTAATTCTTTACTGATATGTAATGTGAGTTTAAAACAATTTTTAACTTGTTAAAAATCTCTGTTAGAAACAAAGAAGGAAGGTGATATGTGGTTTTAATTTTCCTGAAGCAAAACAGAGATTGAAATGCATACAATCAACATGCAGAAGAACAAAACATACATTCATATATCCAGGATGTAAAACAAAGTTTAACTCCCTACATCATCCAATATCCACACAGCAACCAAAGATTTGAGAAAATAAAAGTTTACTCACATTGGCAAATATTGAAACAGGGGCTATACTGGTTTTGAAGCTGCAGTTTTAAATCTCCACTCTGGTTTGTTTTTCTCTTTCTTCAGCAATTTGTTTTAAACTTTGAAATATAAAGTGATGCCTTTCTCTTTTCTTTTTTTTTTCTTCTGATCTTTGCAAAAATTTGTTGAACGTATAAACTAAGACAATTGCCATGTATATAAGGAGGACATGCAGGCTCAAGTACAATACAGAGCATCATTGTATTGTATACTTATTCTATACAAGCTTTGTACTTTGCAACTATTTGCACATTTTTTTCTTTCTTACTATTTCGAACTGACTTGTTCCTGGGCTGAGTTGCAATGCATTAAATGAAGCATGTAAATGGAATGTTCATGTATCCCCTTTTTCTATGTTGCAGCATGTTCTTGTTCAATTTGATTTTATAAGTACATTTTTATATCTTTGTTTGTTGACTAACAAACTAAATTTCGGCTGAAATGCTTTTGTACATGCAAAGGAGTAAATAGCATTTAATACAAGCATTAAATGAAGCATGTTACTTTGCATACTTTCAACATGTTATGTTTACATTGGATTATTACAAGTACATTTTATTACATCAAGTTTTTGTTTACATATAAATATACTCACAGTAAGGTTTTGTTTACATTTACTTATAGCAAGTATGTTTTGTTTACTTATAATTTCTTTTATTTTTTTATTAAGGTACTTACTTTCTTATTTACTTTACAGGCTTTTGTTTTATTCTTTTAGCAAGTATCATTTTACTTTTGTTTTACTAAATGAAAGTGTTTGTTTTAATTAACTTATTTCTTATTTTACTTTGTTGAAAAGAAAGGTTATTTTAGTTATTAACATTTAATAACTATGTGATTTTATTACAATATTTTATTTCTTTTGAAATTCTCAAATTTAAATTTAAAAGTTCCAATAAATTACCAAATTTTTAAATTCAAAATTTTCGGGATGTTACAAATGTACTGATAGCATTCATCCATACAAGTTTGTTTTGGTCCGAACAGAACCGAAGACACTATTCCTACTACATCCATTTTTGGAATCACCTTCAGGATTAGTAGCGATTAACCCTTGCACTTCACTGCCCCATCTTCGACTCCATGCTCCTGTCTTCATTCAAAAATGTACTCGTTGGATTAAAGTGGTTTTCGGATAACTTATCCGATCCCGGTCTCTTCGAAACATCTTCTGATATTTTTCGGTAAACTCAACCCTGGTTCTTTAGAAAATGAACAGACGAAAATAAGATTGTACATCACCCCCTAACTGTTAGTGGACAGATTTCCTTATCATCGTTCTAGAAGAACAAAACAAGTCTATACGTACAGTATAACACCTCGAACGACAACTGTACCATATAATTCCCGTGTTTCCCTTAGATATTCCCAAAGTTATATTTTGGGTCCATATTTGGTAGTCGATTATTTAATTATCAACAAATAGTCATTCAACCAAATATTTCCATTTCCATTGAAAAAACCAAGTCTTATTTAATTTAAATTTTAAATAAATTAAATCTCTTTATCCAAAAGTATGTGCTTATCTTATCGAATTCAGTATATTCATAAATTATCCTTTTAAAAAAAAATTGAAAACCCTTTCAAAATAATATGGAAAGTACCACTACAGTATCAAATCATGGATATACAACTCAATGGTTATGTATCTATCCCAGAGAAATCCATGACTTAACTGTAGGTAATCACCGTCTTCAATTATACCATGCGAGTATACCATTACTTTTCTAAGCTTTATAATAATTATCTCAAAATAATGCTTATAAGTTCAAAAATAAATTCCCAAGTTTAATCTAGACAAATATACTTAAATAAAAGGTTCTATACAAAGCCATATTAATATTTAATGATTTATCTTTTAAAACAACAGTGCCGACTATTTCTAAAATAATAATAAATGTTTAACAATCATTATAAAATAACTAATTAATAATTAAATATGCTTTAAAGAATTTAAAATAATTAAATAACTAAATTCTAGAATATTTTTTACACTTTTAAAGTTATCTAGTCAATAATTAAAAATCCTCTTTTTAAAACAAGCCCAATTTCTCGATTCTAATTTCATTTTGTAAATTTGGAAATCTTACTTGAGTTCTAGTATAACAAATTTTACACTTATTTCCAATTTCATTTCCATTCTTCCAATCTATTGAAAATATCGACTTTTAATCCTTTTATATTTAACAAATACCACTTTAGAATTTATTATTTAAAAAAATCCTTTTATATACTTTATTCCAAAATCCCTGTTTACAATATCCCAAGATAGTTAAATACAATTCCAAACCTTTATTTTACCCAATTAATTTATCCAAAACTCCATATAAATATTTTACTTCAAAATCCCTATTTATAATTCTTTACCAATTCAAAACCATATTTTATTGGTATTTAAGAATACCAAAATCTAGGCTAAACTGTCAGAGCATTCAATCAATTTAGATTACACAATAACCTGTCACAGATTATGGCAACTACACATATATCTGTATATCAAATCAAATTCAACATTTTTAGGGAATCTAGTTGGATCCCTTCAACCTCTTTTTTTGCATCCACATTGTTAATGCAACAACAAAAAATACCCATTCCGCTTTGAGGAGGAATATCGCGGTATATAGGGTCATCCGCTATTATGCGGGACGCATAGGGTCTCATTCACTATATAGATGCATGAATATCAATCACTCCAATATACACACACACACAACTATATATGTAATATCACATTCAAATGACAATAATTTATCAATTCAAGCAATAAATCATTAACTAATTTTAACTATTTAAATTAAAGCCCGCAATCCAAAATTAGTGAGATTAACTCACCTTGAGTTTCAATTCGCCAAACGTTCAAATTTAAAATTAAATCGAACATTAATCTAAAATTTTAACTCTTTCTAAATATCTCCAGATCTGTTTCACAGCATAATGCGGGTCGCCACAATCCCATTGCCGCTTATTTCATCCGATTCTGACAATGTACAAAGAAGTTATGATTTTTACAAGTTTTGAATATAATTTATATAAATAAATTTACTTTTTTTTAATAATAATACCCAGATCTGGCCGTTAGATTTTCTTGAGGAAATCAAGGCCGCACATTTATTTCCCTCTCTTACTCGTTCGTTCTCGGTTCCATATGCACCTAACCTACTCGCCTTCGAATGATTTTGGCTACCGCCCTCCATCTCTACTCCTAGGCGATGAACTGGGCCACTGCATCGAAGCACTTCTGTAACAACCCGCATATTTATCGAGTTTGTATTTAAATATTTTATTTAAATATTAACTCGTTAATCGGATTTTGGTCCGAAAAGCTACTTTTTGCAAACGGTCAAATTAGGACTCGAGACCACTTCCATTGAGTTCGAAATGTCGTTTACAACTTTTTAAGTATAAACATCGATAGGTTTGGAGTTAGTGAAATTTCACTAACTTTTCCCGCTTTGGACTTTGGGTTAGTTTAGCCTATTAAGCCCAAGTTCCAACCCTCTTCTCCTCACTCTTCATAAATTTCCTAACTAATCAAGCTTTGGCATTAATGGTGGAGGGAATGGGAAATTAAAACTCCAAGCACAAATTCAATTGCAAATCCAACATTCAACTCCAAATTCAAGTGGAAGATATTGGATTCAAGCTTTGGATTGCTTCTCCTTGCTTTCAAGCTTCATCTTCATAAACTTTAGTGCAAAGGTGAGATTTTTATCTCACAAATCTAGTCTATATCAATATTGGACTGTTGGGAATGAATCCCTATCGTGTTTGCATGTATATTTGCATTTGGTTTGGATTGGGTTGGTGAAAAACTCCGATTTTTAGCGTTTTGGTGGATTTTCTGCTCCTAGGTCGTTCTGGCCTTATTAGCTCGTATCGGAGTTAGGTCGTAGGTCGCATGGGCCTTAGGTCGCATGTGAGTTAACCCCTAGGTCGTTCTGGCCACTTTTCGTGTGTTTGGGTTTAGGTCGTTGGACCTTTAGGTCGTTGACCCCCTTGAGTCGTTAACTAGTTAAGTCGCTCGCTACTTGACTCCATTAGGTCGCTCGTCACTGGATGCAGTTAGGTCGCTCGACTCCCTTACCCACTAGGTCGCGTACTTAGTTAGGTCGCGTGACCCCATAACTGTTAGGTCGTTAGACCGTTAACCCTATAGGTCGCTTGGCCTATTTGTTTAGGTCGTAGGTCGTTGGACCTTACCTCGATAGGTCGTTCCCACTTTTGGACGTGTGCACTCTAGGTCGCTAGGCCGCCTCTCTTTAGGTCGCGTGACCCAATACAGTTAGGTCGTTTGACCTTATGTTCTTTTAGGTCACGTCTCCTTTAGGTCGCGCCTCTTTTAGGTCGCGTCTCCTTTAGGCCACGCCTCTTTTAGGTCGTTCGAATGCTAGGTCGCTCGGCCCTTATTCCCTTAGGTCGCTCGGTCTCGTTTATGACCATAGGTCGCTCACCCCCTCTTCGTTAAGTCGCGAGTCATCGTTAGGTCGCGAACACCTTTAGGTCGCTCGACCCTATCCCTTTAGGTCGTTAGACCTCATTTTGTCTTCACTAGGTCGTACCGTTTTGGTCGGGGCGCTGCCCCCTGGACCCCCGCGACCTGACCGGGCAGGTCGAACCCCGTAAGCAGTGGCGTTGCCCCCGCACCCCCACCTTGGGGGGTTGCCACCGCCCCTGGACCCCCCCTCCGTAGGGGATCTTATCTGAAAAACATTGAGCTGATTTCCTTGGAATTTTATTCGCATCTCCGTATGCGATCTTTGTGACTGATTGTTTCTACACTTGCTTATGTGTTTTGTCACTTTATAATATAAAGGTTTCAATACTAGTAGTAAATATCAAAACTCTTTTAACAAACAATTTCAACTCTATTTTTAATAACAAAGCTCTTTTCTTAAACCGTTTTCCAATCTATTAGTATATACAAGCCTTTACCTCACTCGGATGAGAAATCTAATTAAACGACTTAGTAAAACAAGTGGTATGAAACGCTTGCGTTCACTTCATCGGTTAATTCTTGGACTTGTTCGATTGAACCTCTTGTGACAATTTTATTAGTGAAGATTTACAGTTTGTTCGTAAATATTTAAGTTAAGCAAGTGGTTATGGGACATGAAGCTAAACTTCTATATTTACTAGCTTAGTGTAATTGACACTTCTCGTTGATCTTGATGATCGCTTTATGAATTAGACTAGCAATTGCGCGATGTCTCTTTCATTGCAAGGTTAGACTAGACACCACTTGTGTGATTCCATTCACACATACCTTTCTGCTTTTGGGTTAGTCTTGACCTCAATCTGTGTGATTCCATTCACACATGCGGGGTAGCTCCCCTTGGTCTTCGGACCGTCATGTGATAGGCCTCTTTCCCTTTTTATGATTTCTGGATTTCTCGTGTTGATTTCTGGAATTTATGTCATTGACTTGTTATGAGTACAAGTTTAGGGTATGATGCCCTCTTCGAATCTTTGAGAAGATTCTTGTGATATTGATTATCTCTTATTGATTGATCTTCTGTTGATCATTATTTACATACTTATAGTGGTATGTCGTTATGGATGTTTATGTTTATGCCATATCTTTTATGTTATATCATGTCATCTGATATTTATAGCTAGACTGATCCGTTTATTATTTTCTTAAATAATACTCGGGTCAGACCGAGATGTTACAGGTGCTTCTGCTTGACTTCTTCCCAGGGATTCATCACTCTGACTTTTGGCTAACTGTTTAGATTAGCAGTTTTTGTTGTATACACTTGAGATATAGACTCATAGTTGTATTCTTTTGTATAGCACGTGTTGCTATTCTTTTGTATTATCGTGGATCTTATTGACCACTACTCTGATGTACACTTTCATGTGTTAGTTATATATTCATATCTTCTTCCGCCTTTGTGATATGGATATCCGTGACTGATTTGTGATATGATTATTTCTATGTTTTGTTTCCGAAGATTATTTATAGCCACCGTGTGATAAGCTATTACATGGATGGTCGCTCCTCAACAGCCTTATTCTCCGTGCTAGTTGACAGCACTACTCCGGAGTGTTCTTGGCTAGCGTGGGTATAGAGGTGGGGCGTCACAGCTTGGTATCAGAGCCAAACTTCGGAACAATATAGAATAACTTAACAAGGATCATCGTCCTAAGTCTATCTTAGGAGTCATACCATAGGATTAATTCGAGTCTTCGTACCGATTCATCCTATTTCCTTTATGATTCCTTGTTTTATCTATCAAGATTGCTTGGTGTTCATTGGTGAATAACCTTCTTCCTTCTCTTCTTTCTTTCTTTAAGGAAGAGAATGTCTAGACCAGGCCGTCCCAGAACTGGATCATCTGGTGCTGCTCCTCCGGATGGAGTTTTTATGACTGCTCAACAGCTTCTTGATTTAGTAACTAATGCTCAAGCAGCTGGAGCTAACCCAGAACCCACTCACCCAAAGTCGGGATTTGCACGCTTGTGCAGCGATTACACCAACTTGGGTGGGAAGCCCTTCAAAGGTTCGGAAAATATCATCGAGGTCCAGGCTTGGTTAAAATCATGTGATCGAATCTTCTCTCGCATGAACCTTATCGATCTCCACCGCGTTCAGGTGGCTTCCAGCATGCTCCAGGAGAGAGCATTGGACTGGTACGAACTCCTTATTTCAGAAATTAATGAAGCAGATCTCACCTGGGAGCAATTTCAGGGACGCTTCGAGTTAAAGTTTGTACCAGAAGCTGGGAAAGTAACCTTGGCTCGACGTTTTATAGACCTTGTTCAAGGTCAATCCTCTGTGACTGATTACGTCGCAGCCTTCGAGTCGCTTTCCAAATATGGGGTTGAATACATCAACACCCCATTGAAGAAGAACCAGAGGTTCGTTTATGGCTTAAATAAGAATCTTAGGAAGCCACTGCTCCTGAAACTAGAAGTCGCATTTGATCAACTCGTCGATATCGCTCTTCGTCTTGAAGAGGCTGATAGAGAGAGTGATGTTGAAGTGGAAGGCGCTAAACCAAACTTCAACAACAAGAAGAGGCCAAACAAATTCAAGGGTCCTTATCCCAACAAAAAGGGTAAGCAGGCAACCCCTGCGGCAAAGTCTCCTTCTCCTAGTGGTGCGAGTTGCTTCAACTGTGGGTCTGGGGATCATTATGCGAATAAGTGCTCTAGGCCCAAATCTTGTCACTATTGTAAGAGCCCGGATCATTACATACATCAATGCCTCAAGCGTAAAGGCAAGAAGGAAGGAAAGTTGAATGTGTCTCAAGCCCCTGGCAACACATCTCGTGGCCAAGGTATTTCTCATTCCATTCTTGATGGTATTATTTTATTTCATGATCAACCTATTAGAGTTCTCTTTGATACGGGTGCATCCCATTCTTTTATATCAAAGGAACTGGTAGACATTTTTTCCTTAAGTGTTACTGCATTGATGACTTCTTTAAAAATTGTGAATCCTGTTGGTGGATCCGCAACTCTTAGTTTGCTTTGTAAAGATGTGGAGATTATTTTTTGCGATCTTTCTTTCCTAGCCGATTTGCATGTCATGCGTTACTTAGGCTTTGGAATAATTTTGGGAATGGATTGGCTTAACCGTTATCAAGCCCATATCCTATGTCCTGAACGGGCTATTCATCTCCGTCATCCACTATCTGTTAATCAGATTTCTGTTAATCCTAAAGATTCAGAATCCTGTTTGGTGGCATCTTTATATTCTTTAAATCCTCGTGATAATGATGATGATGATGATGATGATGAAGATGATATTATTTCTCGTATTCATGTTGTTCGTGAATTTTCCGACATATTCGAGCCCGTTTTAGGTTTGCCACCTAAACGAGCAATTGAGTTCAGAATTAATCTTGTTTCTGGAGCTCAACCTATTACTCGTCCTCCTTATCGCATGTCCAATAAGGAAAATGAGGAGATGCGTAAACAATTATCTGAGTTGGAGACGAGGCAATTTATTCGCTCTAGTTCCTCGCCTTGGGGAGCTTCGGCTATTTTCGTGAAGAAATCCGATGGTACTCTGAGGCTCTGCGTTGATTATCGCAAGCTTAACGATCTTACTATTAAAAATAAATATCCTTTACCTCAGATTGATGATCTATTCGATCAGCTTAGTGGTGCTAAGGTCTTTTCACAATTGGACTTGGCTACCGGTTTCCATCAGCTTCGTATCGCTGAGGATAGCATTCCTTTGACATCATTCCGTACTCGATATGGATCTTATGAATGGCTTGTTATGCCATTTGGGTTAACGAATGCTCCAGCTTATTTCGTTGACCTCCTGAATCGAGTTTTCAAAGATTTCCTCGATCGGTTTGTTCTCATATTCATTGATGATATTCTAGTGTATTCAAAAACCGAGGAGGAACATGAGAAACATCTTAGGATTGTATTGGAAACACTTAGGAGTAATCAATTAAAGGCGAAATTTTCTAAATGCCACTTTTGGCAATCTCGTGTGAAGTTTCTCGGTCATATTATTTCCGAATCCGGGATATCCGTGGATCCTTCAAAGATCGAAGCGATTCAAGATTGGAAGAGACCGGAGAGTGTGACAGAGATTCGTAGTTTTCTCGGATTGGCGGGCTATTACCGCCGTTTTATTAAAGACTTTTCTAAGATTGCCGTGCCTCTTACTGGCTTGACTAAGAAGGGAGTTAAATACATTTGGTCGGACAAATGTGAAGCCTCTTTTCAGAAATTGAAAGAACTCCTTTTCGATGCTCCTATTCTTGTGATTCCCGAGCGGAATCAAGATTTTGTTGTTTATACCGATGCTAGTCACGTTGGTTTGGGTGCCGTTCTTATGCAAAAAGAACGTGTTATTGCTTATGCTTCTAGGCAATTGAAGCCGGCCGAGACTAGATATGCCACACATGATCTAGAGCTCGCGGCTATTGTTTTCGCCCTTCGAATGTGGCGTCATTATCTATTGGGAGAGAAATTTATTCTTTACACGGAACATAAGTCTTTGAAATATTTATTTTGTCAAAAAGAACTTAATTTACGTCAACAGCGTTGGCTCGAGTTCCTTGCGCCTTATGATCTTGATATTCTTTATACCCCCGGTAAGGGTAATCGTGTCGCCGATGCTCTTAGCCGTAAGCAACAAGTAGTTGTTTCTATGATGATATCCGAATGGAACGATCTCGAGATCTTATCCACTTGTGAGATTCGAGAGCGCGTATCCGATTTATGCTCATCGCTTGTTTTATGTAGCCTTGAGGCTCATCCTTCTCTTTTAGACCGCATTCTTGAAGCTCAAGGGCTAGATTCTGAATTGGCTCTTTTTGGCAAAAATGTTAAGGATAAAATTGATATTGAAGGTTTGAAAGACTTTGATATTAATTCTCGTGGCGGCATTCGAAAATTTGGTAGACTTATCGTACCAAATATTGGAGATCTTCGTAAAGATATTTTAGAAGATTCTCATCGTTCTAAATTCACCATTCATCCTGGTAGTAGTAAAATGTACGCTGATATGAAGCGACTTTATTATTGGGAGGGAATGAAATCTGATATTGCTAACTTTGTTAAGTGTTGCATGACTTGCCAACTTGTCAAGGCCGAACATCAAAGGCCTGGTGGGTTATTGCAACCTTTAGAAATTCCAATTTGGAAGTGGGATCAAATTTCCATGGACTTTATAGATGGCCTTCCCCGTTCTCGTTCGGGTCATGATAGCTTATGGGTGATTGTTGATAGACTTACTAAATCCGCCCATTTTATTCCGGTTCGGTCTAACCGAACCGTTCCTCTTTTGGCCAAACTATTTGTCAAGGAAATTGTAAAATTGCATGGAGTTCCTACTTCTATTGTTAGCGATCATGATCCATTGTTTACTAGTGGATTTTGGAAGAGTCTTCAAAAAGCTTTAGGAACGAAGCTTAATTTTAGCACCGCTTATCACCCCCAGTCCGATGGACAAACCGAGCGTGTGAATCAAACTCTTGAAGATCTTCTTCGTGCTTGTGTGCTTGATTTTGGTGGAAGTTGGGAAGATCATATTTCACTTGTTGAATTTTCCTATAATAATAGCTTCCAATCTAGTATTGGTATGGCACCTTTCAAGGCACTCTACGGAAGGCCATGCCGATCTCCTTCTTGTTGGCTTGAGGCCGGCGAGAAGCTGGTTTTAGGTCCAGACTTTATTCGTGATTCCACGGAAAAGATTGAACTTATTCGACATAGGATGAAAGAAGCCCAGAGTAGACAAAAATCCCATGCCGATAATCGAAGAAGGAAATTAGAATTTTCTGTTGGGGATCCTGTTTTTATTCGTGTTTCACCTATGAAGGGTGTTGTATGTTTCAGTCGATCGGGGAAGTTAGCGCCTCGATATATTGGGCCATTTCCTATCACTGAACGTATTGGTTCCATGGCTTATCGCCTTGTATTGCCGGCTCAGTTTTTTGCTATGCATGATGTATTTCACGTTTCTCAATTACGGAAATGCCTTCGGGATTCCGATTCTATTCTTGAGCCTGCTGTTGTGGAAGAAATTGAAGTTTCGCCGAATTTAACTTATGAGCAGCATCCTATTCGAGTTATAGCTTCTGAGGTTAAACGACTTCGAAATAAAGATGTTCCGCTTGTGAAGGTTCAATGGTCCTCAAATCCTAAGGATTGTTCTTGGGAATCCAGAGAATTCATCGAGCGTACACATCCGGACTTGCTTACTCCTTCTCCTAGAGGTGAACTTCTTATTTCAAAATTCCTCTTGTGTTAATATGCTTTTATGGTTGTTACTTTTTATTTCCATCTTATATATATTGCGAGGACGCAATTTCTTTAAGGAGGGGAGTCTGTAACAACCCGCATATTTATCGAGTTTGTATTTAAATATTTTATTTAAATATTAACTCATTAATCAGATTTTGGTCCGAAAAGCTACTTTTTGCAAACGGTCAAATTAGGACTCGAGACCACTTCCGTTGAGTTCGAAATGTCGTTTACAACTTTTTAAGTATAAACATCGATAGGTTTGGAGTTAGTGAAATTTCACTAACTTTTCCCGCTTTGGACTTTGGGTTAGTTTAGCCTATTAAGCCCAAGTTCCAACCCTCTTCTCCTCACTCTTCATAAATTTCCTAACTAATCAAGCTTTGGCATTAATGGTGGAGGGAATGGGAAATTAAAACTCCAAGCACAAATTCAATTGCAAATCCAACATTCAACTCCAAATTCAAGTAGAAGATATTGGATTCAAGCTTTGGATTGCTTCTCCTTGCTTTCAAGCTTCATCTTCATAAACTTTAGTGCAAAGGTGAGATTTTTATCTCACAAATCTAGTCTATACCAATATTGGACTGTTGGGAATGAATCCCTATCGTGTTTGCATGTATATTTGCATTTGGTTTGGATTGGGTTGGCGAAAAACTCCGATTTTTAGCGTTTTGGTGGATTTTCTGCTCCTAGGTCGTTCTGGCCTTATTAGCTCGTATCGGAGTTAGGTCGTAGGTCGCATGGGCCTTAGGTCGTAGGTCGCATGTGAGTTAACCCCTAGGTCGTTCTGGCCACTTTTCGTGTGTTTGGGTTTAGGTCGTTGGACCTTTAGGTCGTTGACCCCCTTGAGTCGTTAACTAGTTAAGTCGCTCGCTACTTGACTCCATTAGGTCGCTCGTCACTGGATGCAGTTAGGTCGCTCGACTCCCTTACCCACTAGGTCGCGTACTTAGTTAGGTCGCGTGACCCCATAACTGTTAGGTCGTTAGACCGTTAACCCTATAGGTCGCTTGGCCTATTTGTTTAGGTCGTAGGTCGTTGGACCTTACCTCGATAGGTCGTTCCCACTTTTGGACGTGTGCACTCTAGGTCGCTAGGCCGCCTCTCTTTAGGTCGCGTGACCCAATACAGTTAGGTCGTTTGACCTTATGTTCTTTTAGGTCGCGTCTCCTTTAGGTCGCGCCTCTTTTAGGTCGTGTCTCCTTTAGGCCACGCCTCTTTTAGGTCGTCCGAATGCTAGGTCGCTCGGCCCTTATTCCCTTAGGTCGCTCGGTCTCGTTTATGACCATAGGTCGCTCACCCCCTCTTCGTTAAGTCGCGAGTCATCGTTAGGTCGCGAACACCTTTAGGTCGCTCGACCCTATCCCTTTAGGTCGTTAGACCTCATTTTGTCTTCACTAGGTCGTACCGTTTTGGTCGGGGCGCTGCCCCCTGGACCCCCGCGACCTGACCGGGCAGGTCGAACCCCGTAAGCAGTGGCGTTGCCCCCGCACCCCCACCTTGGGGGGTTGCCACCGCCCCTGGACCCCCCCTCCGTAGGGGATCTTATCTGAAAAACATTGAGCTGATTTCCTTGGAATTTTATTCGCATCTCCGTATGCGATCTTTGTGACTGATTGTTTCTACACTTGCTTATGTGTTTTGTCACTTTATAATATAAAGGTTTCAATACTAGTAGTAAATATCAAAACTCTTTTAACAAACAATTTCAACTCTATTTTTAATAACAAAGCTCTTTTCTTAAACCGTTTTCCAATCTATTAGTATATACAAGCCTTTACCTCACTCGGATGAGAAATCTAATTAAACAACTTAGTAAAACAAGTGGTATGAAACGCTTGCGTTCACTTCATCGGTTAATTCTTGGACTTGTTCGATTGAACCTCTTGTGACAATTTTATTAGTGAAGATTTACAGTTTGTTCGTAAATATTTAAGTTAAGCAAGTGGTTATGGGACATGAAGCTAAACTTCTATATTTACTAGCTTAGTGTAATTGACACTTCTCGTTGATCTTGATGATCGCTTTATGAATTAGACTAGCAATTGCGCGATGTCTCTTTCATTGCAAGGTTAGACTAGACACCACTTGTGTGATTCCATTCACACATACCTTTCTGCTTTTGGGTTAGTCTTGACCTCAATCTGTGTGATTCCATTCACACATGCGGGGTAGCTCCCCTTGGTCTTCGGACCGTCATGTGATAGGCCTCTTTCCCTTTTTATGATTTCTGGATTTCTCGTGTTGATTTCTGGAATTTATGTCATTGACTTGTTATGAGTACAAGTTTAGGGTATGATGCCCTCTTCGAATCTTTGAGAAGATTCTTGTGATATTGATTATCTCTTATTGATTGATCTTCTGTTGATCATTATTTACATACTTATAGTGGTATGTCGTTATGGATGTTTATGTTTATGCCATATCTTTTATGTTATATCATGTCATCTGATATTTATAGCTAGACTGATCCGTTTATTATTTTCTTAAATAATACTCGGGTCAGACCGAGATGTTACAGGTGCTTCTGCTTGACTTCTTCCCAGGGATTCATCACTCTGACTTTTGGCTAACTGTTTAGATTAGCAGTTTTTGTTGTATACACTTGAGATATAGACTCATAGTTGTATTCTTTTGTATAGCACGTGTTGCTATTCTTTTGTATTATCGTGGATCTTATTGACCACTACTCTGATGTACACTTTCATGTGTTAGTTATATATTCATATCTTCTTCCGCCTTTGTGATATGGATATCTGTGACTGATTTGTGATATGATTATTTCTATGTTTTGTTTCCGAAGATTATTTATAGCCACCGTGTGATAAGCTATTACATGGATGGTCGCTCCTCAACAGCCTTATTCTCCGTGATAGTTGACAGCACTACTCCGGAGTGTTCTTGGCTAGCGTGGGTATAGAGGTGGGGCGTCACAACTTCACGTACTCTATCTTCGACTAGATCTACGTCAAACTCGATGCTCTACCCTGCTCGAGAAACGAGCACGAACGTAGACCCTAACGGCCTCAATTCTAGCCACCACGTCGAACGATATTAGATCGCCACCTTTGGATAGCCTCGTCTAGATGAGCTCTACCACTTCCTAGTTCAAGTCTCGGCCTGAAAATGCTAGGATGAGGAGGCTTTGAGTGAGGAAGGTCATGAAATATCGGTCATTAATATTCGAACGCTGGCCAGATAACAGCATTAAGGTTTACTGTTTACAAGCATATATATATATATATATACACGCACACACATGTATAAACATTAATTTAATATTCTTTTTTCACAATTTACATAATTTTTCGAATGAACTCCAATCCAGACGTGCCGCCTGGTGTTTATAATATATTACCCCTATTCCGAACATAACGGAACATGTTTTGGGGCCTAACTCGATCGTATGTGGACGATAACTTTTTGAATCAAATTAAAATATTGAATTTTCGATATTAATTTCAACGTGTTTCTATCTCGTACCACCAAAGGGTAACTCAAAACGCTACGAAATTTGAAATTTGATAATAATACACTATTATGGTTCCAATGGAACTAGTTTCGTTGAATTCCAAGACTGTGCCTCAGAAGGCTATTTTAACGCGTCGATTAAATCGAGTAATTTTCAAAATTGACGGAATTGCTTGAAATTTCAAATTTTAAAGTCTTACTGACTCATTTATAATTCAAATAGAATTTATATCCATATTTGAAATCATTCTGGTTCATTTGAAATCAAAATTCAATTATGTAACATCCCGCCTTTTCGCACGATTTAAACGGACACACGTGCCAATTCAAACCATACGTAAGGGCGGACTGTTATGGGATAAATAAGAAAAACAGAGAAAGAAAAAAAACTAAACAGAATCTCACAGCGGAAGGATAAAATATATTAATCAAATATACAGTTCATGAAGCTGTTTTACAAAACCTTTGATTTTATTTATACAATACATATCAGAGTACACATGCCATACGACAAAGCAGCGGAACAATATGAGTGTAGTGGAATATAATTAATATTAATAATAGAAATCTCCGTCTTCGTCCTCTAGAGCTAAAGTCTTCGATCCTGAAACGCTCGGACTGACCCGAGCGAATTTGAAAAGACAAAACACTCGAGTCAGAACTAAAAGATCTTATATGAGTTAAATTAACAGAAATAAATATGAGTACAGTAACTCAAGAGATGCTCGGGATTTACATCTCCTAAGGATCCGTTAAACTATTTACTATGTAGTATATTGCGCTATTATAATAGTGTCTAATTGTAAAATAAACTTACTTTTAAATAGCGTTAAGGCTTTACATTTTCCACCTTAACACATTTATATATTCCCATAGTCTATACAATACCGTAATCTCCCCCGTAATGGGCGTCGTCAGAGGGCACTCCATAGGTATGGTACAAAACAAAATCGTATAAGGCGCGCTAGGGTTGGTGACATGGCACAAATAGGCAATGCCAGGGTAGATATACCAATTACGCTTCCGGGCCGATGGAAACACGCAGCGCGCAGCTGCCGCCCACCTCGGACAAACTCCCCACATCAAAGAAATCAAAAGTGAAGGTGGCCACCGAAAATCCAAAGTCTGAGTATAGTATCGAAGGGAAGTGTCGGATCAGAGGTGCTACCTCATTAACCCGTCGATCGCTCCTGTTTTAGCCACCTTATGCCAACTCACGGGAGTTGGGTCCTCGTATTTACCTTTAAAGGAAATGCCGCCACCAACCTACTTCATTCTGGAATCTCCACCGCGTACACAGTTGTTAAAGTGGTTTTCGAAGTTGGCAGAGAGTATGACAACTTCCGCCCGGTCTCTTCAACAACCAATCGTTATTATAACACCACGGTCATTTAAAATAATTTATACTTTTAAAACCAGAATATAATACCTATTTCAAAATAATAAACGGATCAGTCTAACTATAAATATCAGATGAAACGGTATAGAGTAAGAGATATGACTAAACACATAATAATCACAATGCCAAGCTGCGATATATATATAAGTAATTGAAAATCAACAAGAGATTAATCAATATCACCAAATCTACACAAGAATGAAAGAAAATATCATACACCTTATTTCGTTCATCAAACCACAAATATTGACGATTATATCAATGTCAATCACAAAAGTCAATGACACAAAAATTCACCAATGCACAAA
Organism: Allium cepa; assembly: GCA_030765085.1. Lineage (NCBI taxonomy): Eukaryota > Viridiplantae > Streptophyta > Magnoliopsida > Asparagales > Amaryllidaceae > Allium > Allium cepa. The sequence goes on from CM060941.1 coordinate 838,395,863, forward strand.
TATTGATAAAACTTATCAATGGAAATCACGAAAATTGGTGAAACACAAATTCTAGAAATCATCTCAAGAAATCCAGAAATCACAAAAAAGGGGGGAGGCCTATCACAAACGGGAGCATAAAGCTCACCAACACGTGTATCACAAATGGAATGCTAATTCCATGGTTGCTAACCATCACAAATTGAGCCGAAGCTCCACAAACGGCTCGAAGACCATGGGTTGCTACCCCACCAATTTGAGTCGAAACTCCACAAAACGGGGTTTAGTCTCCCTCGCAGACAAAGAGGCATCGCACATTGCTAGTCTAATTCACAAAGATGATCGTCATGATCAACGAGAAGTGTCAATTACACTAAGCTAGTAAATATATGAGTTTAGCTTCATGTCCCATAACCACTAGCTTAACTTAAATATTTACGAACAAACTGTAGATCTCCACTAGAAAATTGTCACAAGAGATTCAATCGAACAAGTCCAAGAATTAACCGACGAAGTAAACGCAAGCGTTTCATACCACTCGTTTTACTAAGTCGTTTAATTAGATTTCTCATACGAGTGAGGTAAAGGTTTGTATATACTAATAGATTGGAAAATGGTTTAAGAAACGAGCTTTGTACTAAAATGGTGTTGAAATCATTTGAAGAAAGAGTTTTGATATTTACTACTAGTATAGAAAACCTTTATATTTTTTAAAGTGACAAATCACAAAGAAGATTGTAAGAACAATCAATCACTAAAATTCACATTCGAAGACGTGAATAAAATCCAAAGAAACCGATAAAGAATCCATCGAAATGGATATTCAAAAATCCCTAAAAAGAGTCATCAAAGTCATAATAAATGATAACAACAAATAGGATTATCACGAATCGATTTAAATTGGAATTCTCAAACAAAAAGGCAAGAAGGCAAAATCACAACAGTTTCAGACGTCTGAAACAAGTGGTTCAGACATCTGAATCTGGAAATATAAAAATTTTCAGAACACGATTCAGACGTCTGAACCAAATGTTTCAGATGTCTAAAATAGGCATGTTTTAGCCTATTTTCTTTCTGTTTGAAAGTAAGCCAATTCAGACGTCTGAAATCCCAAATTCAGACGTCTGAATCTGGAAATAGAAAACTTCTCAGACAATATTCAGACGTCTGAATCTCACGTTTCAGACGTCTGAATGAAGGGTTCAGGGCATTCCCTGAACCTAGGCCAAAAATGGCCAAACGAATGTAGAAAACGATCGATTGAGCAAATGGCGAGGACAAAGGAATTACGTCGAACGACAACCCAGCCCAAACGGCTCTTCGATACGCCTCAAATATCAATGTCCAAATATCCATAATAGGATTTTCATAAATTGTACCAAAACACCAAAAATTGGAATATACACCAATTCAATTCAAACCAAAATCAATTGCACACGAATAAGCGTTAGGAATTCATACCTAACAATCGAAGATAATTATAGACAAAGATGTGAGATAAAAATCTCACCTTTTTACAAAATCAAACAAGAAGAAGCTTGAAAGCAAATGGAGAATCAACCTCTCTTCAACACAACCCAAATGAGCTTGAATCTATGCTCAAAACAAGAACATTCCCAAAATTAGGTTTAGGAATTTCTGAAATGATAAGAGAATGAGTTGGAGAAGAAGAAGAGAAGCTTACCAATGGGTTCTTCTATTAGTTTGGAGCTAGAACTTGATTTGCAAAAGAAAACTAGGGCTTGGAGTTTTAATTTCCAATCTCTCCCACCATTATTGCCTTAGAACTGAAAAGAGAAGAGAATGAGGGTGAGTGGGGAAGAGTGGCTCAGATTTGAGCATAAGTTAAACATAGGGCTGAGCCCAAAAACAAAACCCAAAGTGAAAAGTAGCAAAAATCAACTTTCTCCAAACATATCGAAGCTTATACTCAAAAAGGTCGCAAACGACATTTTAAACTCAATGGGAGTGGTCTCGAGTCCTAATTCGACCGTATGCAAAAAGTAGCTTTTCGGACTAAAAATCCGACTAACGATAGAATATTTAAATAAAATATTTAAATATAAAATCGATAAATATGCGGGTTGTTACATATGATATCATTTCCTTTTAAAACCCAAAACAATATGATATCATCTTTATTTTCCAATATATTCTTTCCAAAAATCATAGTGGTTTCAAAGTAAAATATTTAGAAATCAAAACTCTGGAATACATTATTTCCAAATTTTACTACCTTGAAAATCATAACTTTGAAACAAATTTCCATCTCTCAAATGGTTAAATATTAAATTTCTTTTATAAAACAAAATAGCTTCTTTACATTTCACAAATCAATTCTAAATATCAAATTAAACTTCCAAATACCATTTTAATTCTTATGTTTCAAAGCTTTACATATTTCACTATTTCAAAAGCAAACTCATTTGACAAACCCATATATATCAAATTCAATTATTTATTATTTAGGCTTGAAATGTTTACTTAATGAATTCAATATAATTTAAGTAAAACCTTTCACTTCACATAATTGGAAAATCTTTCAATTTATTTAACTGATATATTCCTTTAAATCAACCTGATATTCATTTAAATCACTTTACACAAAAATCAAGTTATAAAAATCATATCCTTTAAAAATTCTAACTTTTATAGAATTCCGATTTAACTTAATATTCATCTTCCAACCTTATTCTCATTTAATTCATTAAAACTCCAGAAATTAAATTTTAAATAAATGCTTAATCGTATTTGATCTCAAAAATCAAACTTTATTTTATACTTCAAATCAATTTTTATACAAAGCTTAAAACCGGAAATTACTATATATAAATAACCTTTATCAATAACCACATCAATATCCATAAACCATATATATATATAGCTTTACAAACCATAGAAAAACATTTCAAAAATAATTTTATATATTTACCGCGGTGCCTGTATATAATTTTCTATCCTATGGTCAAGTGATACGGATGTTTATCATTTCAATCCGCAATTTAAAATGAAAAAAAATGCGGTTATATATCATTTCAAACCGCAATCCCGAATGAATGAAATGCATAGCAACTTGCAATTAATAAAATTATTCATCCATTCATCCATCAAATCATACATCCATTTATCACAGTCATCATCCAATTTCAAACAATCATCAATAGATAACAGGTGATAAATAATGGTATCAATTATCAGTTTATACTCAAAATAAATTTAATAACTGTTAATTGGCAGTTTATATGCAAAAATAAACGTAAATTTAACTGGCAGTTAATATGAAATAAAAATTTAACATAACTATGACTGGCAGTTAATATGCAATTAAATAAATTCTAACTGTCAAATTTATGCAATAAATAAAATTAATTAACAGTTATGTTAAATGAATGCGATTTATCAAAGATAATGAATAAAACATGCCAAACAGTCATAAATAAATTTCTACTCATATCTAAAATTAATTTAACAAACAGAAGAAATTTTAGAAATTGTGAGTGGGTTAAAACACTCACCTTTTGAATTTAAATTGGATTTAAATCCAATTTAAACTCAAAAATTAGACGGTCTCCAAATCTTTCCAAACTAGCGTTAACAGATCTGGAAATTTATTATGATCCTAGCAAAAAAAAATTCGCGTAAACCGGAGGTCGTATGAGAAAGTTATACGCATTAATGGTGATTGAAATTTCAAAAAAAAAAGAGAAAAAAGAAATTATATATCACATCATATATTTTATTTAACTTGCAATGGAATTTTTAGTATTGCGTACCTTTTTGCTTAGCCAGATTTGGATCTGGAACTACTTTCTCATTTTGTTTTGTTTCCTTACTATCTTAATATTTTTTATTTTATTTTTTAGAAAGTTTTGAAGAGAAGATTATATAAATATGGATTTGAAGAAAAAGACATGGAAAGAAGATAAGGTTTGAAAGAGAAAAAAAAAAATTAAAGAAGAAGAACAACAACAACAAAAAAAGAAAAGGAAACTTTGATAAAGAAGAAGATTTGAAGAATAAGAAGAAGAAAGAGGAAAAAAAAAGCTTTGAAAAAAAAAAGGAGATTTGAAGAAGAAACATGAAAAAAGGAAGAAGGAAGGTGAAGAGTGACAAAAAATGAAGCTACAGAAGATGAAATTTAAAAAAAATTGAAATGAAGCTACAAGAATGAGGAATGAAACTAGTGAAAAGCTAAATATAAACAAAGTAGGAATTGAAATAAAGTAAAAATATAAACAACCCAATAAAAATGGTAGATATTAAAAGAGGTGAAAGAAAGAAATAAAAATATGAAAAGTATGTAACGTTCATGAAATGAAAAGGCTTTAGACCATGTAAATGGAAATGAGTAATGGAACAAATGAGGAAACAATTAAAAAAACGTGTGACAATTATTAATTAGAAAGGGAATGAATGGACCAACTCTACTCTATAAACAAACTTTTAGAATTCAAATTTCAAAACATTTGTTCACCCAATTAATTTTTTTTTAACCCCAAACATAACAAATTTGACACTCATTAAAGATTTAATTACCACAACATAACTAAATTTAAAAAGACCAATTTACAAAACAGAGATAGCGGATACATAAATAAAATATGAACCATGATTTAAAAATTCAAATTTAAAAATAACAATTTTCTCGACATGTAATTATGAACTCAATTATTTAATTTATTTTAAATTTCAAGGTTAGTAATAAAATCACTTCCGTGCAACCTAGCCTGCTATTTAACTATCGAAAAATGTTGTTTTAAAAATTCAATTTTCTCTTTTTACAACGTTATATTTATATTCAAAATGGAAACGTTCGCTTTATTTCCTCAACATCCTTTTATTTTCCTTAAAATGCTTATTCGTTACTTGCAATTCATAAATGTAAACATTCTTATATTCTAAAATGATCAACTTATACAATATTAAATCCATTCTTATATTTCCAAATAATGTACATTCATAATGAAAACATTCTTACATAAATTTTATTAATTGCACTTTGTTTCTTTTCCTTTTTCAATTGAAAGATTTTAACAAATTTATTTCCAATTAATTTTAATCTTCCACTTCAAAACAGACCCTAATTGATGAAATTAATTAAATACTTACGTGAACATTATAATCCTTATTTATAGTCAAGCAAGCATGTTTATAAAATTACAGTTTCCAACAAGCATTAAATTACATACTAAATAAATCTTTTTCTCTATTCAATTAAAAAATCAAATGTTTATTCCATCTAAAAATTTTAAGTAGAAGGATTCCATGTTGGGTTCAAAATCTATTATTTTAATATCCTTGAATTTTAGTTTAATCTCTATAAACGAAATATTTAAACGTTAATTTCATTTATTTTGCAATACTTTAATTAAACTAAAATATCGTTTTCTAAACTTAAATCTATGCTCCCATTGATTCATTCAATTTGCACTTATTGTGTATTATTTTAACAACTCATTATAACTTTGAATCTATTCCCCAAATTTCACATTTCTATCGTTATATACATTTGAATTCCATCCTATTTAATATTTCAAATATTACGTCATTGTCATTAATGTAATAAATATATTTTTAATTATTGCAATTGATTTTCCGTTATAACTTAATATACTAAATAGGTGGTTAATCTTAAATACTTGTTCTCATTAACGATTTATTTCTACTTACAAATTAATGCAATTATTACCTATTTCCATCTTTATCTCCAATTAACATAAAATGTGATATTCAAATTCCATAAATTTCAATAGATTCAAATTATCATATCTATGAAGAACATTTACGTTATTCTCCATTTATTACCTTAACTTATTCAACGTAACATTTAATTTATATTCATTGCAATGATTTCCAAATCAATTGAATTGAATTAAATATATATGTATCACTCATAATAACTTGTGGTCACAACTCTTGATCACCATTAATAAGTTTATTATTTACAATCCAATAATCGCCATTCTATATATATAGATACGAATTAACTAATTCAATATTTCCATTTCGTTTTCCTATCCTAAATTTAATACTAAGTGTATTTACTCCATTCCAACAAGTTGGAATTCCATTTTTACTATACAATCATTTCCCTATTCACTTTTATTACTAACCCATCATCATTGCATTTATTGTCTTTTATTGATTTAATCAATTTACCCCATATTCCCTTAAATTCATACTAACGAAACATTCAATTCTATTTATCGCATAAACTCCATTTCATAAATCTACCTGCAATTTCTACCTAGAAATAAGGTTACATTTCCGTTGAAAATAAATTTACATCTTACATTACTACATTAATAATTAGTAACGTTTATATCATCAACCATCACTTATGAATAATTAGCGTTTCCTATTTATTTTGTTACATTCACTTATATTCACTTTATGAATAAACTGGTATTCCCTTTAACCTATTAATTACTAACTTCAATTATTGCAATTCATTTATCTAACATAAATTTTGAATTTATTTCTAAATTTTCATATTTCAATTAATTAACACCTTACAATAGTTTACAAATAAAAGGGATTGTACTAATTACATTATTTATTTTCTTGCATTACTTTATTACCTCCGTTTATATTCAATTTCCGTAAATCAATATTTTATTCCATTGACAAATTCAATATTTGCAACAATTTCCACTATTACTATTAATTGCAATATATAATTTAATTTGTAAATTTTAATTACCCTTGATACATCAACTTTCAATATTTTCTTTCATATAAATTAATAAGATTTTTATTTCTTTCTAAATTTAAAATAAAATCCTATTAATTTAATTCATTTTAAACATCGAATTTACACGGATCGTTACAAATTATTTACACTATTACTATAAATATATATATATATATATATATTAATTTCCACTATTAAATTAATATATAAATTTCAACTTTAAATTTATTGACTTTTAATTCCGTTCAAAGTCTATTACCATTACTCGAATTCAATAGAGTTTTAAATCAACTTAAAATCATTCCAATTCACATTTAACTCCAGATTCTCATACTTACCCAATTTTCAAATATTAAATTACCATTTACAATCCATTAATCGCTATATTTGAAACTTTAAACCATTTCACTAATTCCACCAAAATCTCCAAAATCAATTAATAATTCAAATGAAACACTTAAAAATAAATTAAATGTTCAAAACTAAACGACAAAAATTCTGGGTTGTTACATTCCTCTGTAACTGACTGTGCTATAGGATCGTGTAATATGGATAAATTACTTGTGCGGAATGAGTAAGTAAATTATAAAAACAGTAAAGTAAATGATGCCAGAGATTTTTATGCTAGTTCGAACTCCCGTTCTACGTCCAGGCCCAGACTCTTTCTGGAATTAAACTAGCAATCCTCACTTAATCCGGAGGAATAGTTTTACACCACCTGAGCAATCGAACAGGACTTCTACCGCTTAAGCAACCGAATAGGACTTCTACCGCCTGAGCAACCAAATAGGACTTCCTTACAAATAATAAAAGTTTCTGACTATAGTATGCTCTTTAAATAGCACTGATAAGTCAATTAATTACAATCTTCCTATAATTTTCTCCTTTATGACATATAGTGTAATGTGCTTCGAGAACTGTGGAAGATAGAGTGATCAACGATTAGAGAAAGTAAGAAGTTTGAGTTCATTTGAAAATATAGAATAGATAAGAATTCAAGAATATTAAAATTAGTTTCACTGAATTGTTTGTTGAATTTTGAAATCTATATATAGAGTTTAAAAAGTAGCAACCACTGTCGAAGGGTAACGATGAAAACAAATAGGCGAAAGTATTGGTTTGAAGATGTTTCTCTTCGATGAAGAGAAGTATCTTTTGAGAAAATAGCCGTTGAAAAATATTTAGCCATCTGAACTAAACAAAATTTTAAACAGCAAAGAAAAAGGCTATTTTTGGCCTGATTCAGCCGGCTGAATGGCGGGCTGAATAAACTTATTCAACCGACTGGATATTGTGAAATAATAAATTTGATTCAGCATTCAGCCGACTGAATTAATGCATTCAGCCGTCTGTTTTCATCCTATGTGCATGGTAGAGTATGTGTGTATATGATTTTATACATATCAATCCAGGAGAAAAAATATGTAAATTTCCTTTTTATTACAAAAATGTTCAAATGCTTCATTTTCAAATTCTCCTCCATGATCACCTATGATATTTTTGAAATTTTGAATTCTCTTTGCAAAACTGTCGACACTTTTAAAAGTATCACTTTTATTTTTTAAGAAAATAGTCCAAGTATGTCTTGAGAAATCGTCTACTATAACAGATACATATTTACTATGGTTTATAGATTAAATTTGAGTTGGACCAAAGGGATCTAAATGTAATAGTTCTATTGGTCGCATTGTAGAAATATTTTTCTTTGATTCAAAGATGATTTTGATAATTTCCCTAATTGACAAGCATCACAAATATTATTTACTTTAAAGTTTATTTTTGGTAAACCTTTTACTAAATTGTTTTTAGATAATTTATTTATAATTTTGAAATTAAAATGACAAATTTTTTTATGCCAAAACCAAGGATCATTCTCTTTGGCTATTAAACACATATTTGTATTATGATTTATATTCATATTTACGACATAAATATTTTTACCTCTAAAACCTTCTAAAAATACGATTTTTATTTTGACCAAAAATGCTACACTTATTTGCAGAGAAAGAAATATTGAATCCTTTATCACATAATTGGCTGATTCTATGTAAATTATGCTTCAAATTTTTAACTAATAGGACATTTGTCATAAGAGGTGAATTAGATATACCATTATTGCTCACACTGCCTTTGCCCATGACATATCCTTTGGAATTATCTCCAAATGTGATAGATCCTCCATCTGAGTAAATAATGTTTGTTAGCATCCATTTATTTCATGTCATGTGTTTTGAGCAACCACTGTCTCGTATCCATTTTCCTCTCTTTTTGGATGATACCTACAAAATATAGAATTAACATTGGCACCCACTATTTTTATTTTAGGTCCTATGAGCTAGGTTTTAGGAAGCCAAACCCAAGAAGGTTCAGAATTCCTTTTGAAAACAAATTTTTTGTTTTTATGAATAGTTTTTATAAAAGATTTTATATACTTATTCCTAATTGAAAAGTTATTTGTTATAGGAATCCAAATTTTAATTGATGTGGTAAAATTTGAGATTTTAGAATTAATTTTTTCAACTATATTTTTATATGAAGAATTATTTTTCTTTGGAATAATTTTAGAGGATTGTTTATATCCTAGTCCTCCCTTATTTGAAATAGTTTGAGAATTTTCTATAATTTTGGAAAGATTTTCTCTTACCTTTAGTTAAATTAGAAATTTTTTTAGTAATGTCTTCTAACTTTTCTTAAAAAGTAGAGTTATCTAATTCTAAAATCTTAATATTTGCTTTAAGGTCATGATTTTTAATTAATAAAGCATTATTTCTTTCTTTCCGAGTTTCTATCTCTTGACTTAGCAGAGAAAGTTGAGATGTCATATTAGAACATGATTCTTGAGTAACTTGGAGTCTTCTTCTAAAATTTTCTTTTCATCTTTTAGCATTTCTACTTCGATTTCAGTTTCAAGAGCTTCTTTGTACTTTCTATTTTTTCTTTTTAATTTGTCAAGTAATTCTGAATTGATTTCCAAAAGGTCATTAAAAGTTAGATCACTTACCTCGTCTTTTGTAGCCATAAAGCAAATGTTGGCTTGTTCTAAATCACTATCCGAGTCACTTTCTGATGATGAAGATGATTCTGTAGCGTCCCATGTGATAGAGAAAGCTTTCTTCTTGAATTTGTCTTTCTTGTGCTTATACTTGTCTTTCTTTTTCTCAGGACAATCTTTCTTGATGTGAACTTTCTTGTGAAATTTATAACATTCTAGAGCAGAAGTTGATGATTTATTGGTGTTGTTATTGCTGCTGGAGTTGTTCTTGTTATTTCTAAATTTGTTGCTCTTTCTAAATTTCAATTTTTTTTTGAAATTTTTAGCAATGAACGCCAGATCTTCTTCATCTGAATCTGATTCATCCTTTTCTGCCTGGAATGCTATATTTTTTTATCTTGAACCTGTACTCATTTTTCCTAGAGATCAACTTCATAAAACATTAGATTTCCATTCAAGTCTTCTGGCTTTATAGTTGAAATGTCGTTAGCTTCTTTGTTTGCTAAGACTTTTCGTTCCCACACATCCGTTAATGAGTTGAGGATTTTTGAAACAATATCAAAATCTGTGTAAGTTTGATATATATCTTGAAATCTAGAGTACATGTCATTTATAGTCTCATCTTGTTTCATTTTAAAATTCTGGAACTGATTTTTGAGCATAGAAATTTTACTTTGTTTAACTTTGTTAGTTTCTTCATGTGTAACTTCAAGTGTACGCCAAATTTCCTGAGCAGTTTTATACGTGCTTATTCTATTAAACTGGTTCAAACTCCCGTTCTACATCCAGGACTAGACTCCTTCTAGATTAAACTAGCAATCCTCACTTAACCCGGAGGAATAGGATTACACCACTTGAGCAACCGAACAGGACTTCTATCGCCTAAGCAACCGAACATGACTTCTACCGCCTGAGCAGCCGAACATGACTTCTTTACAAATAACAAAAGTATATGACTATAGTATCTCTTTAAATAGCAATGATAAGACAATTAAGTACAATCTTCCTATAATCTTCTCCTTTATAATATATAGTGTAATGTTCTTTGAGAATTGTGGAAAATAGAGTGATCAACGATTAGAGAATGTGAGCAGTTTGAGTTCAGTTTGAAAACATAGAATAGATAAGAATTCAAGAATATTAAAATCAGTTTCAGTGAATTGTTTGTTTAATTCTAAAATCTATTTATAGAGTTTAAAAAGTTGCAACCATTGTCGAAAGGTAACATGAAAAGAAACAGGTGCAACTGTTTCTTTGAAGATGTTTCTCTTCGACGAAGAGAAGTTTTTTTGAGAAAATAGCCATTGAAAAATATTCAGCCAGCTGAATTTATTAATTCAGCCGTCTGAATTAAACAAAATTGTAAACAGCCTGATTCAGCCGGTTGAATAAACTCATTCAGCCGGCTGAGTATTGTGAAACAATAAATTTGTTTCAGCATTCAACCGGCTGAATTAATGCGTTCAGCTGTTTGTTTTCAACCTATGTGCATGGTAGAGTATGTGTGTATATGATTTTTCATATATCAATCCAGGAGAGGTTTTAACATAATACTAAATGATATAAGCATTCTAGACAAGGAACTTAACAGCTTAAAAAACACTCTGAATATGAATTTGCAACAAAATTCTTGCAAAAATGATTATTACACACAATATTGTATATATAGCTTGTCATTAATCAAAACAATGTTAAATTGAGATTCCAACATCCTCCCCCTTATAAGAATTTCGTCCTCGAAATTGCTAAGGTAGGAAAAATGCTCCCAAACCCATTTACCTATCCAAACCCACTTAGTTAAAATCCCATATTGACTCCCTTAAACCCTTTTGGTTTAATCCAAAATAATTAGCTTTCATTTCTAACTCAAAACCCTTGATTTCTAATACAATTCAAAAATCAACTTTTTTAGTTAACAAATTTTTTTAGAATTTTTTAAATTTTTTCTAACACGCTAAATTTTCGAATTTTTTTGACATAGTCTCCATTGTACGGAGAGCACTTAGAAATATCAAAATATAATAAAAATAATATACATCGACCCATAGGGTCGGGAAACAAAATATATCAATATATATATTATCTTTTCATTATTTTATTGCATACCTCATATTAGCGTTTTTAAGCGAGCAGATTATTATATGCACTTACACAATCCAAAATCTATCTTACAGCTCCCTGTACTTATACTTACTCAAAATAAGCACATAAGTTTCATAAACATGACATTTTATAACATTTCATTTATTTAACCAGCTAAATATATAAACTTCATAACCCAAACGTGCCAGTCATGTATTACAAGCAATTATAAGGTTCCAACACCAATTTAATTTTCTTCCATGGATCTATATATCATATATATCATTTCATTCAATTCGAAATGATTTACCACCAAATTTATGGTATTCAATTCATATATAAAAGAACCAAACTCATATCCATTCCAAACAAATTTGTATGTGCTTTACTTGCATAAATTCACTTCTGTTCAATTTCAAATTGATTCAGAATCAATTTATTTGCATTCCATTTATTTTTGACTTTCATTATATGCAAATCCATCTTATTCAGCTTCCATACACAAACATGTCATATCATGTGTTTTAGAATGCATATGCAATTTACAGGGTTCAAGCACTCAATTATACACTTCCAAATTGATTTCCATACCATTTATTCAATTTTAACTTGATTCGCAATCCATTTAATTTCATTCTATTCACATTCACACTTATTATATTCATATGCATCTTATTAAGCTTTAATTTATCAATTTAAATTGATTTTAAATCAAATCATCTATTTTCCATTGGTTCCCATTCGTGTTATCCACCAACTTTGTTTGCTACATGTTGTATTAAACAACATTCCAATCCATATTAACTTTATTGACGAATTCATTCCATGAATAATCACTTAAGTTTAATTTCCATGGCATTAAAATTCTAATTCATTTCTTGTTATCAATTACTTCACCATTTGACTTGGTTTTACCTTTTCACCTTTCCAGTTTAACAAGTTACACAATTTATTTATTCACAATTCCTTGAATTTTTCCATTTAAGTTTATTCACATTCATTATTTATAATATATAGTCATACAACCACTTCATAATTCACATTTATACTCAATTTAGTCAATTTCAATTCACCCTTCATTTAAAATTCAATTTTTATGAATTTCCATTCACATTTCTTTACCATAATATCAAACCATTTTCATTTTGGTTTTACCATTTCATTTCTTAATTTATAGGTTTAAAAATTTATTAACTTAAAATCTCATTTTACTTCCTTAAGTCCATTTACATTTTATAATCATACCCCTGGATCATGTGATAACCCGGATTTCTGGACATCGATAATTGATAAAATAATTGGGTTAATTAATAGAAATACTGAATTATAGATTGAACAAATGAATATGATAGTAAATATTTATATTTGGATAAATATTTATTTGATCATATCTTAATACAATCACTTAAAATTGACAGTTTTTTTTAAAGATAAATAATAATGATTGTTTATATAAGTAAATATAAATAGATTTACAAATTTAATTTGTGCTTGTTTAAATATATATATTTGTGTTGATTTTAAATGGGATTTTAAATTAAATTTGAATTTGAATTTGGATTTAAACTTGAAATTTAAAAGATTGACATCTTAAAAAAAATTGGATTTGAAATTAAAATATGTATGATTTTATTAGTATATAATTTAGTTAAAACATATTCTTTGAAATTATATAATATGGCATATAAATTATATGAAAGACATTTTATCATGTAAATTACAAATGTGAGTGTTTAAAACATGGTAAATAACAAGTGCAATAATTCTAGCATTAAATTTGAACAAGCGTCATCTATTTAAATTATTTCTAAAATAATAAATAAAAAAGAAAATGAGATTATATAATATCTTTATTCTCCTCTCTATCATTTTCTTTCACCTTCACCTTTCAAAAAAAATATACTGTAAACATTAAAACCAGAAATTAAATCAAACAATTACAGTTTCAACTATTTCAAGATTAAAAAAAAGCAAAGATTTCAACTCAGCATAAACATCAAGGCAAGTTGTAGATCTGTTACAAGTAAGCTCAAACCTGAAATCAAAAGATTATCAGATCAAAGCTGCTGATCAACAACCCAAGATCAACTCATCTCAAATATAAAAAAAAGAGGATCTAAGTTCAACATCAAGCAACTTCTAGTTTGTTTTTTCAAAAGTAAAATTGCTTCTCTGTTCTGTAACAACCCGATATTTTCAGTCATTCACATCCACACATGCCGGACTTGAATTGCTCAAAATACTGTATTGTAAATAAATTTGGAGCAAATGAAATACAATCATCACAAACACAGAAATAACAGAATAACATGTAGCGGAAATTAAAATACCATAGTAGTCCATGAAGCTACTATAACAAACTCTCAAAACATAATACATAATATCAGTCTGAAAACATATATAATAGAAATCTCAAATATATAGAAGTTTATAAATACCAGAGCTGAAATAGAACAACTGAAATTGAAAGGGAATAGATAACTAGACAAGCAGAATCTCTAGCGATTCCTAGCACTAGAAAAAGAAATCCAAAGCTAAGCTGTAAATACTGAGGCTGACCCAAGCATAAAATAAAACACAAAACACTCAAGTCAGGACATATATACTCATATAATGTAAACCAACTGAAGTGAACTATAGTAGTAATGCACTATAACTTAAAGGATGCTTGGGATCGTCCATCCTCTAAGGATCAGTTAAACCATAAATTAAATACGTCCCATGGCTAAAATTTCAAAATAGTAATTTATACTTCAAAATCAAATATCATTTCAAAATCCAATATCATTCAAAAATCCATTTCAAAATATCAAAAATAACATATCTTTTCAAAACCACATTCATTTTTATTTAAAATACCATTTCAACACACATTTCAAAATAGTTTATATTTCAACAAATTACTTCATTTTAAATCATTAAAATGAAGTTATTATATTAAATAATTAAATTTCCAAAATTTTAATCTTTAAAAGTTCATTTATTCACTTGAATTTATTAAAACAATGAAAATTCAACTTTCGTAGCATTTAGAAAATGCTACGGAAAGTTACTTTTAAAAAAATTCAGTTTAACAAAAGACTGCATTTTAAAATGCTGTAATAGGGTTACTTTAGTTCAAATAAAACCTTAATTAATTTCAGCAACTACAACACTTACAAAGTGCTATAATAGTCCTTAATTCATATTAGCCATTTAGTTCATTTTTATCAACTACAACATTTACAGATGATGTAATATCCTTTGCATTAGAAATAATAACATTTCAAGATGCTGTTAATTAAATTCCAAATAATTTCACAAACAATTAAGTCTTTATTAAATCATTTTAAACTTATAAAATCATATATTTTCACTTTTAAAACACTCATTTAAATACCCTTATATTTATGATTTTATAAAGTGAAATTTTCATTTAAAAATCAAAATTTAATAATAATTTACTTATATAATTCAAGCATTATATTTCAATTCTTTGTAATTAAATTTTTTTATACTTAAAACTTAAGTTTAAATTTCCAAATATAACTTATTTTTCATTTTATTTACTTAACTTAAATTCATTTTTAAACAAAATTCACAAATTTCCAATCTAAGTTATATTTCAAAATTTAACTTAATTATTCATTTATTTAACCTTTTAATTTATTCAAAAATCATTAACATTTTATAAAATCATTTTAAATTCATTTTAATTCAAATTTAAAATCTATTTATCATATTTCCTACTTAATTTAAATTCCATTTATAACCAAATCATAATTTCTAAAATAACTTATAATTTAATTTCTAACTTTACCATTAATTCATTTCACTTATGAATTTTCACAAAATCAACAATGCTTTATAAAAATCATTTTTAATTAAGTTTAAATCAAAATATTATAATATTTACATTTCTAAAATACTTTAAAATTTTTAGAAATATATATATTAATGTATATCATTTTCTAGCCTAGGTAAAGTGATACGGAAAATATATCATTTCAATCCGTAATTTTACAAAGAAAACCGGGTTTTATCATTTCAAACCCACAATCCCAAGTAAACAAAAATAAATAAAAACCGTTCGGGCCTATCATTTCAGTCCATAACAATTTTCTCCTATTCTAAAGTCCGTTCGGGTATGTATCATTTCAACCCATAGTGATTCTATCTACAGGGAACTTGCTTTCTGATAAACTGGTATAAATATACAGAATAACATTATACAACAGTAACAGATGGTATAACAGGAAAATAAGCGTGGGTGAACATCATATGATCATAACATAACAAATATAGCATGGTGATATGTTTTACAGATTCAATTGTGATCAGTTTACTAATTATATAAGTATAAATTTGTCTGGTGAGAATTACTCACTTGTATAGCTGGAGATGACAACCAAATGCACAAACAAGGAACTTCAAAGGCACGATAACACGATAATGATTTGATAATGGGAGAGCCAAAGCTAATTGCCTTGTTACATATCAAACAAAACAAATACAAACATGAATTTTCAACCAAACTATTTATAAACAATACTAGGAATAAATACACAACTCAAAGCTAGCGCTTTTGCACTTGCATTCAACAACATATGCTTCAGCCATGGGCTGGAAAAGCACTGTTATGGGATGGGTTTGGATCAGGTTAAGGGTACAAAGGTCACAAACCTTTCAAATTTTCTTATTTTTTTTTAAATTTTAAATACATGAAAAATACATATAAGTACAGAAAAAAACACAAAAATATGATGAATGCGCAAAAATAAATAAATTAAATTAAATTAAATTTAATTAAATTTAATTAAATTAAGAAAATAGCTAAAAATTGGAAACTAGGCTTTAAAATTTGAAAATAAATTCAATAAATTTTGGAAAAATTATAACATTACTTTAAAAATGTTTTAAAATAAAATATACACCTAACATGTCATATAACACATATTAAAACATGATTTATAGAATAAAATATTACTTATATAAATTAAAATAGACAATTTGTTAAATAATTTAGTTTACATACAATATTATAAAAATCATAACTTTCACAACATATATCAGATTTCAACAAAACAAAAAGTAGTATTCTTGAAATTTTATTTATTTTCATAATAAAAGATAAAATTCAAGAATTCAAATATTTAATTTTAAATTTAAAAGTCAAAGTTTGACCATTTGGCCAAAAATACACTTTTCTAGAAAATATTATATTTATTCAGGTTTGAAATTATAATTCACACAAAAATCAAACTGTACTCTTAAAATAACAAAATTTATTCATTTTAATAAATATAATAAAGTTTTCAAATAAAATAAAAAAATTAAAATAAATCACAAAATTCAGGGTTGTTACACTCTCCCCCACTCGAATCTTTTCATCCTCGAAAAGAATGAACAAGGAAAATAAGGAAAAGCAAGATTGAAAAATCAAATAGCACTTGGAAAAAACAATTCCAGATTCGAAGCACGAATGCTCTCCTCCGTCTCCCAGGTACATTCTCGATCATTAGTACTTACACAATACTTTGACCAGACTAATAGATTTCCTTCTTAGCTGCTTCGTACCTATGTCGACAATACAAAGTGGCTTACCCTCGACAGTCAGATTGGGCTAAATATCCAAACTATCAATAGCAGAAGGCTGAATAATAAGAGATGAGTTATGAAGATACTAGAGAAGATGTGAGACATGGAATACATCATGCACTCCAGACAGCTTCTCGGCAAATCCAGACGATAAGCCAAAGAACCAACTCTTTCCACAAATGCAGAAAGGACCCTCGAAGAGGAAGAAGGTAGAAATAGTCAGAAGGGAAAATAGGTTGAAAGACAAGGATGTACCATTATTTTAAAACCATGTACATTTCAATTTAAGAATTTTATTTACGACATCTTAAACGTTTTATAATATGATGAATAGTCATTTGATTCAAATTTGTTAGTTCGAAGTAAACAATATTTAAAACATTTTTAAACTATTTAGACAAGTAAAATAATGATCGAAATATCCTTTATATAATACTTTGTCAAAATACTTTATCAAAAATACTTTTATAACTCGATGTCTAAATAAGTTTACTTTCGTTCCTGCAGACTCTGGCTATGCGTTGATCAGGCGCAAAGCTAGAATTGTCCAGGTACATAATAGACTTGTTTCAACACCTAGTGATGATACTGAAAACCTTTTAAAACAACAGATATGGAAAGTACAATCCAAACAAATCAACTAAACCAAACGCATCGATCATGGATCGCGGATACACAATGGTTACGCCTAGATCCCCCAGGAAACATCCATACCTGTAGGCTGACTACATCAGCCCGACGATTACGCCATGAAGACTGGTAGTACCGCAAATACACAATGGTTACGCCTGGATCCCCCAGGAAATATCCGTACCCTTAGGCTCTCGTAGCCCCTGCATATTACGCTACCAAGCGACCTAATAGATCACAGATACACAATTGTTACGCCTAGATCCCCCAGGAAACATCCGTACCCTTAGGCTCTCGCAGCCCCTGTGAATTACGCTATGCAGTCGTGACCATAAAACCGTGGAGATCGCCATGGAATTCGATGGACAGTCGAGTATCATATCCGAAAAACACAAATCAGAGAGAATAATATCGATAGAATGAATCCACAGTGTGGCCACAAAGCGGATACAAGCAGAAGGCACTTTCTATATCTTTACTTCGAAAATATGTATCATATAGTACTTTCAAAATCACTTTCAAATATCATACTTATATAAAGTTCATTATATATAAGATTTCATTTCAAATCGAATACTTTCCAAATCAATAGTATATCAAATCATACTTATATAGACTTCGATTATATAAGATTTCTCTTTACAAATTGAGTACCCCTTCAAATCAACAGATTCAAATCACTTCATACTTATACAAATCAATTTCATACTTATGCAAATCCATTTATATAAGTTCAATAACTCCCAAATCAAAGTATTTAAATAAACATGGTTCTCAATTTCAAACCATTTCAATATCAATTCAGTTTCAAAATCATATATGATTTGGCCAAATCATTTCATCCTAATTACATATACTCAGTTTCAAAGTTTCTTAAAACAATAGGTTTAGAAAATAATCCAAATTTCCAAATCAACAAAATTTATGTCAAATAAATTCATTCCCATTTCAAACATATATTCACTTTTTAAAAAATCATAATACTTTCAAAGTTATAAATCTTTCAAAACCAAAATACTTGAAATCATTACACTTTGAAAATCATAACCTTTCGAAATCATACATTTGAAATCATAAAACATACCTTTAATTATTTACATTTCACAAATTTATTCAATTAAACCCAAATATAAAATTTTCAAATTTTAATTCAATTCAAACCATCAGTTTCAATTCAATTTAGTTTTCCAACAAAACCATTTCAAATATTATCAAATTTCAAATAAAGATTTGATCCATAAAATAAACTATTCAATCTTTCATATATTTCAAAGCTTAAATATACCATATTTCAAAACTAAATTTTATAATTTTATATATCTCAAATTTTACTAAATTATTACTTAGTTTTGAAATATTCATATCATAAATCCATCATTTTTAAATAAACTCAAATTACAAGTAAACCAAATATCCTTCCATACCAATATAAACTTCAAATATTCATTTATCAAAATCAATTATCATTTCAAATTCACATTCTTTATCAAAATAAAGATTAAATCATTTCCAAGCCATTTCAATCATCAAAGTATCTAAAATGGTTATAAAATTTGAAACCATCTCTTTTTAAAACCTTCAAACTATTAATCTCTATATGAAAATTCCAATTTACCATTGGAAAGATTATTATTCTTTATATATACTTTATTAAAAAAATTTCAAATCTATATTTCATACGAGTATAATTCAAAATAGTCTTATTTATTTCACTCAATAAACAGTTTCAACTTATATAAATCATATTACTTTATACTTAATAATACCAAACTAAACTTATATTCTTTATCAAATACCCTATACCTTTCAAAATTTCTTAGCTTTGAAAATTTAACCTTGATTTGGAAGAGCTCGAACCTTCAAAATAGTCGAAGAAATCATATTTTCAATCCAAGAGTTGGAAACCACCAACAAATCAGTAAACCAATTCCAAAAATAGGGTTATACCAAAACAAATCTGAATCTCGAGGACTGAACACTAGCTTACTTTAAATCATTTCAAATATATATACACACACACACACACACATATCTTTCGAATATCAAACCATACTTCCAAATATGAAATCAAAATTCAGTTTCACAAACTCACTCGCATAGTAAAGCTACTAGAGTGGCCTCTCCCCCACTCAAAAACTCGAAAATCAATGTCGATGATGTATGCATTCATCAACGAAATTATTTTCCAACGACATAAATAGATTATGGACTTTATTTTCTTGAAACTTCTTTGAAATCACTTCGAAATCATTTGGACTAGTTCGAATACATTTGAAACATTTTTATTCGAAGAAATATCTATAAATCATATTATAATTATATATTTTCAAAAATCCTAAAACTGATTTCAAAACACCGGAGTTCGATTCCTCGAAATTCAAATTCAAAAACCCTTAAGTTATATGTCATTTTATATAAATCAAATTCTTATAAAAAATTTAAAATTTTATATCTTTTCAAAATTTCAAATTTTCATTTTTAAAAGGTATATAATCCTTATCGAAAACATTTCACTTTTATATACAAAATAGGGCCATCCTTATCAAAATAATAGTTTCGATGTATGCACAATTTCAAAATACAACCAAACTCAAATTTCCAAAGAATGATTCAAGGTTAGATTCCAAACAAATAGAGATTCGAATTTAGAGAAATTCTAATCAAATAGAATTCTGGTTCAAAGATAAGCTCGAACAAAGATGAGATAATTTTATTACCAAATAGAAGATGGATATGCCTATATAAATCGCGGGCGACCTTAACCGGGTCAACCATGAATTCGGGAATATAATCAATTCGGAAATCTAAGGCAAATTGACATTCGATTGCCAAAGATAGAATCTAGGTAGAGCAGGAGATAGATAGCATCGTAAACCGAGGATACAGAAATCTTCGATGAATCAATGCCAATTGTAAAGGAGTTTCACCCCTTTATAAGTCATTTAAAGATTTGCGGAATCACCGATCTTTATAGAGGTCCTTCAAAGTGGAATTATGGAATGCCCTAAAATCAAAAGGATAAAATAGGGAAGACAAGGCTGGATTTCAAAACAAGTGGGAGCGTTCCAAAGTTCAAGGAATCCTAATCGATAAGAATCTTAACCGAGAGATTTCTAACAAGGTGGATACAGAAGGAATGAAGTTTAGAAAATCTTGGTTTCAAGATAAGAAATTTTTTGTACCAAAATAATCTTTGAAAGTCCTTTAAAATCATTTGGAAATCATTTTATACTTCGAAAATACGTTCTCTCACAAGGAAATGGTTCTGAGATTGATTTCACCCATTCTAGGGTATTTCTACCCTATCTCTAATGAGTTTTAGTTCCGTAGGCTATGGTTTGCCTAAAACCCAAGCTCTGATACCAACTGTAACAACCCGATATTTTCAGCCATTCGCATCCACACATGCCGGACTTGAATTGCCCAAAATATCGTGTGACGCCCCACCTCTATACCCACGCTAGCCAAGAACACTACGGTGTGGTGCTGTCAACTAGCACGGAGAATAAGGCTGTTGAGGAGCGGCCATCAATAGTTAGGCTTTACACTAGTATTGGTTATCTCGATAGGAGTGGTATATATATATATATATAAATATTCTTTCATTTTTCATCTCTGCTTTATATTCTCCCATAGACATACCCCAATTCCAGTATAAAACGAACTACGATGGTTCGTAATAGTTTAGAACAGTAAATATAAAATATTACACAGATAATATAATGCGGAACACATATAAAACAGAACAACTCATATATACAATAACTGATGTCAGTTACAATACATTTGATACAATACATATGACGCGGTACATATGATACAACTACCACAGTCGACTCAGGAAGTTACACATACAAGTACATCAACGTATATAATATACATGAACACATATCTTCCTATACAATTATACAGACTACTACAAATGACGACGACTACTCCAAAAGATATGAAAGAACTTCATAGCTCTAGCAGCAACCCAAAGCAGAATATCTACAACCTGAAATACTCGGTCTGACCCGAGTATTAGATTCAAAAGAAAATAATACTCAGGTCAGTCTAATTCAAACTCAGTTATTAGTGCACAGAAGCAATAATAATTAAATAATGAATAGACGACAGTAATTAAACCAAATCAGAATGCAATTCAGAATATTGAATTGAAATAAACAAAACAGTTCAAACCATTGAAATATCAATTAAAATATTAAGTCGAGTAGGGCTGCAGTACACGCACGCGTGCACTGCCTCGCCACTACAGCATATGGAAATACGCAAAAGATCCAAAAATCAAAAGCAATTAGAATATCAATAAAAGCAATACCGTGTGGCTGCAGTTCACGCTTGCGTGCACTGCCTTGCCACAACAGTGACGATGTACCCAATGAATACCATGTGGCTGCAGTTCACGCTTGCGTACAATGCCTTGCCACTACAGTGATGATGTACCCGATGAAAATTCACAACCAAACACAAGATCAAACCCGAGTCATCGGATTCAACTCAAGTGTAATTCGAAAATCAATCCAAATGCACATGGCAGTGACATGATGAAACAGTGCTAACAAACAAATAATGGCAGTGGTACCAACATGAAGACACAGTGGAATAAGGTGACAGCAAGAGAGAGATATGGCCAAAATATATGAAACTGCTCATATACTCGAGCAACAGAGGCAAAATGCACCAAAACCGACAGCAAGCATATAGGATAACCAAAGTCTACAAGAATGCATATAAATGCAAACAAATGCAAAGTCTAATGAATGCAACAGTGACTCAAAACATACGCAGTGAAGAGGGAATGCTCGAGTTATACCAGATTCAAGTATACACATGAGGACACTTATAAGTGCACATATGTTATGTTAGCAGTGCCAACAATTGTGACAGCAGTTACAAAGGTATTTAACATCACATTGGATCAGTTCAAAGTTCAGGTGAACTAAATAAGGTAGTGTACACAAAATGAAACAGTGGACAGAGCTGCCTCAGCAAGTAAGACAGTAAAACATAGTTCAATGCAACAAAGAGGCAATAAAGGTTTGAGAACAGATCCAAATGGTAAATTTGAACATGACAGCAAATAAACAACAGCCTCAACATGTATGTCCAAAAGGTTAAACAATATGAAGTGCACAACATTGCAATAACATGCTACATAAATGTATGTATACACACCAGCAATGAAGAGAAATGGGTGCAGACCAACCAAAGTGATACATGATACCGGTAACATGAAAATGAGACCAGGCATACATGATGACTACAAGATTGCAATTCTAGCCAATCCACCAATTTATTCATACACGCATACATATGTATATATTTACATATGCATAAATATTTTTAAATATATAGTGATGAACAGATGGGACAACACTAACTCGAATACATCAAGCAACTGAATTCAACAGTGAATCAAGCAACTCGACCAAATCCAGCTACTATATGAATGCATGCATATAGTCAAACGGTCAAGTCAAACCAATGCTGTCATGTAGTGCGTCGAAACTAAACAGTGAAACCCAAATGCTAAATAAAACAAGCATGCAAACTGTCTCATGTAATAATAACAGAGACCATGTTCAGTGCCACAAATGAAGTACTCAAGCAAGACCAAACCAACATAACAGCACATAAATGCCCCCATGTGAATATGTACTCAAACACATATTAGCCCATGTATGCAAACATCAATTACATAGGGAGTGACAAATTATAGTGAACCATAGGCAACGGTGGTACTACTCAGGGCAAGGAACATTATGCACAACCAAATGCAGCCGTAAGTAATCAAGTGTTCAAATCCATGATAGCCCAGTAAACCAAGAAAGTCAGTAAAGATTTATCGAAGCCAAAAGCAACAAAATTACCAAACTCGAAGTCAGTGATAAAAAATCAAATTAAGGTCTGGTAATACCAAAACAAGTTGAAGCCTGGCCACTAAACAAAATCCTGGAATCGCGTACACAAAAAAAATCAAGGCCAAAGTCAGATGAACATTAACCCGTAATGACCAAGACAGAACCTTGGGAATAAAGGTGTCGAACCAAGAAAAAAATCAACACCGTGATTATTCAAGTAAACAGAAGAATTCGAAGAAATCATCAGCTTCAGTAAAAAGAAATCAAGTCAAAACTCATCAATCACCAAGTTATACGCGATCGACAGAATCAACGAAATCATCAATGATAAAACACACATGAATTAGATGCGAGTAATAAGGATTACTCACCTTTGTTTGACGCGTACTGAAGTAGCCGCGATCACCGAGAGGATTTGAAGCATCGTCGCGTACAATTTGGCGAAGCGGCGATCTCATGCTCGAAGCCCTAATCTGGACAAAGACGGACAAACGAAATCGAGCCACCATTTTTAACTTTTCTTCGTTTGATTTTTTATTTTACGTTTTTTTTTGAATGAGAAAAATTAAAAAGAGGGAACGGGTTGTACTCGAACAACACGGCATCAAAATAGATGGGCCGAGATTTAACATTTAAAGCCCAACAATTCCTTTTAATAATTTATAAAAGAATTTTAACTTAATTATTTTTTTTTTAAATTGATTATTAATTGATGGTAAACACCGGGTTGTTACAGACTCCCCTCCTTAAAGAAATTGCGTCCTCGCAATCATAAGGAATAAATGGACAAAAGGTAACAACCATAAGAGCATATCATCGCAAGATGAAGAAATTCGAAATAGGAAGTTCACCATAAAGAGCATGAGAGAGAGAGAGCCTGAACGTGTTTGCTCGATGAATTCTCTGGATTCCAATGTGAAATCCCAAGAATTGGAGAATCATTGAGAATTTCCATAAGAGAAACATCTTTATTTCGGAGGTGCTACACCCCCGAAGTAATGATGTGAATAGAAGGTTGCTCAAGAATAAAAATCGAAAATCCCTAAGGCATTTTCGTAATTGGAAGACGTGGAAAACGTCATGAATAGCAGAAAATTGAGTCGGTACACCGGCGTAGTACTATATAAACACCAAAGAAATCTTTTAATTTCATAAAAGAAATTCACAAATTCTCAACAAAATTCAATTATCAAATAGATAATCAGAATACAGAAATCACAAAACAGCAATATCTAATCACCGATTCGATAATTAGAAAACAGCAAAATCAGCAAATCTAATTATCAACAAAGATAATTAGAAAACACAAACATCTAACTATCCAAAACGATAATCAGGCATTACCACAACGGGAATCAAATTTCAAATCGGAAAATATTCAATTATCAAAACGATAATCAAATCTTAAATCACAAAAATTTAATTATCACAAACGATAATTAAATCTCAAATATCTAATTATCACAAGCGATAATCAGAAACAATAAATATCTGATTATCAAAAACGATAATCAGAAATCACAAATCAACGAATATTTAATTATCACAATTGATAATTAAATCTTAAATCGCAAATATTTAATTATCACAAACGATAATCAAATCACAAATATATAATTATCACAAACGATAATTAGAAACAATAAATATCTGATTATCAAAAATGATAAATCAGAAATCACCAACATCTGATTATCGAAACGATAATCAGAAATCACAAATTATTCAATTAACGAGTCCGGAATTAACCGTAATAGCAAACGCACATGACCAATAACCACGAGTTTTACTAAATCGTTTAATTCACTTCATCGTTTTCTTGAAAGTGCATAGTTGTGTATTTTAAAAATAACATTTCACATTCTCAAACGGACAAGTCCGGAATTAAGCGAATCAGTAAAAGAAAGGGGTCATAGTCCTCGATTTTCCTGAAACGTTTAAATCGCTTCCTCATTCTTTTGAAAGCGTAAACTGTAAAACTTCTGAAAATAATTTTCATTTATTTTATAAATAATAATAATAATAATAATAATAATTTACATTCTCAAACGAACAAGTCCGGAATTAAGCGAATCAGCAAAAGAAAGGGGTCATAGTCCTCGATTTTACTGAAACGTTTAATTCGCTTCCTCATTCTTTTGAAAGTGCAAATCGTAAAAATTTTGAAAACAATTTTGATTTGTATTTGAAACAATTTTTAAAACACGTGATTAAAGCAGCAACATCCGTAGCAACTTCGACATACGTTAAAATTTCATCGAAATAATTGGCATCAAAATATAATACCAATGAATTTTCATTCATCGAAAATGTCGTAGGAATCTTTTCAAAGATAGAAAGGGATATCATACCCTAAACTTGTATTCATAACAAGTCGATAACACACGAATTCACCAATGCACAAAAATTGATAAAACTTATCAATGGAAATCACGAAAATTGGTGAAGCACAAATTCTAGAAATCTACACAAAAAATCCAAAAAACACAAATTCTAGAAATCTACACAAGAAATCCAGATATCACAAAATGAGAGTATGAAAACTCAAATGGGAGTATGGAAACTCGAATGGGAGTATGGAAACTCGAATGGGAGTATGACATAGAATAAAAGATATGGCATAACATAAAATATCCATAATGACATACTACAATAAGTATGTAAATAATGATCAACAGGAGATCAACCGATAAG
The DNA here is from genome assembly GCA_030765085.1 of Allium cepa. Classification (NCBI taxonomy): domain Eukaryota; kingdom Viridiplantae; phylum Streptophyta; class Magnoliopsida; order Asparagales; family Amaryllidaceae; genus Allium; species Allium cepa. Next base: position 838,422,375 of record CM060941.1, read on the forward strand.
AGGTATGGCATAAATATGAAATACCCATACTGACATACAACTATAAGTATGCAAATAATGATCAATAGGAGATCAACCGATAAGAGATAATCGATATCACAAGAATCTTCTCAAAGATCCAAAGAGGTATCATACCCCAAATTTGTACTCATGACAAATCAATAACATATGAATTCACCAATGCACAAAAATAGGTGAAGCATAAAATTACCAGAAATCAACATAAGGAATCTAGAAATCACAGAAAAAGGGAAAGAGGCCTATCACATGACGGTCCGAAGACCAAGGGGAGCTACCCCGCATGTGTGAATGGAATCACAGATTGAGGTCAAGACTAACCAAAAAGCAGAAAGGTATGTGTGAATGGAATCACACAAGTGGTGTCTAGTCTGACCATCAGAACGATCATCATGATCAACGAGGAGTGTCAATTACACTAAGCATGTGTGAATGGAATCACACAGATTGAGGTCAAGACTAACCAAAAAGCAAAAAGGTATGCGTGAGTGGAATCACACAAGTGGTGTCTAGTCTAACCTTGCAATGAAAGAGACATCGCGCAATTGCTAGTCTAATTCATAAAGTGATCATCAAGATCAACGAGAAGTGTCAATTACACTAAGCTAGTGAATATAAAAGTTTAGCTTCATGTCCCATAACCACTAGCTTAACTTAAATATTTACGAACAAATTGTAGATCTTCACTAGAAAAATGTCACAAGCGGTTCAATCGAACAAGTCCAAAAATTAACCGACGAAGTAAACGCAAGCGTTTCATACCACCTGTTTTGCTAAGCCGTTTAATTAGATTTCTCATACGAGTGAAATAAAGGTTAGTATATACTAATAGATTGGAAAACGGTTTAGGAAAAGAGTTTTGTAGTAAAATAGTTTTGAAATCGTCTGGAGAAAAGGGTTTTGATATTTACTACTAGTATAGAAAACCTTTATATTTTTAAAGTGACAAATCACAAAAATGATTGTAGGAACAATCAATCACAAGAATTAACATACAAAGATGTGAATAGAATCCAAAGAAATCGATACTGTATCCATCCAAAAGTATGTTCACGAAAATCCCGAAGAAAATGTTATCAAAGTTGCTAATAAATGATAGCAATAAATCGGGGAATTAACAAGAATCGATTAAATTTGGAAACCAAATCAATTCACTAAAATTCACCTTCGAAGACGTGAATAAAATCCAAAGAATTCGATTCTAAATCCATCAAAGTAGGAATGTCCAAAAATTCCAGAAATAGAAGTTATCAAAGTCAACAAAGGAGATAACAACTAATCGGAAAAGAAGAATCGATTAACAAATGGGATAACGAAGCAAAACGAGCATAAATGCATAAATGACTTCAACAAAAATAAAAATCAAGTCAATGTCGAAGTCAACAATTAATGGCCATAATAGAGTACAAAACGATTCAACATCATCATCAAAGGACTCAACGGCAAACCAAGTAAGAGTCTTGGAAATCAAGAATTTAGAAATTTCTCAAAAACAAAGTGACCGAAGTCGAATGGAATTCAAGCCGAGGAAAACATAAAATATCAAGTTCAGAATTGCTGAGATTCGAACAAAATCAATCATCGGCTAAATCAAATCAAAGCCGAAAACACAAGAATCAAAATCAAATGCATATGAATAGGCGTTAGGAATTCATACCTAACAATCAAAGACAATCATATGCAAATATGAGAGATAAAACGTCAACAAATAGTTGTAACATATGTACTATCTAAGTTATGTTTTATATTTGTTCTAAACCCCAGGCTCTGATACCAAGCTGTGACACCCCACCTCTATACCCACGCTAGCCAAGAACACTACGGTGTGGTGCTGTCAACTAGCACGGAGAATAAGGCTGTTGAGGAGCGGCCATCAATAGTTAGGCTTTACACTAGTATTGGTTATCTCGATAGGAGTGGTATATATATATATATATATATATATAAATATTCTTTCATTTTTCATATCTGCTTTATATTCTCCCATCGACATACCCCAATTCCAGTATAAAACGAACTACGATGGTTCGTAATAGTTTAGAACAGTAAATATAAAATATTACACAGATAATATAATGCGGAACACAAATAAATCAGAACGACTCATATATACAATAACTGATGTCAGTTACAATACATTCGATACAATACATATGACGCGGTACATATGATACAACTACCACAGTCGACTCAGGAAGTTACATATACAAGTACATTAACGTATATAATATACATGAACACATATCTTCCTATACAATTATACAGACTACTACAAATGACGACGACTACTCCAAAAGATATGAAAGAACTTCATAGCTCTAGCAGCAACCCAAAGCAGAATATCTATAACCTGAAATACTCGGTCTGACCCGAGTATTAGATTCAAAAGAAAATAATACTCGGGTCAGTCTAATTCAAACTCAGTTATTAGTGCACAGAAGCAATAATAATTAAATAATGAATAAACGACAGTAATTAAACCAAATTAGAATGCAATTCAGAATATTGAATTGAAATAAACAAAACAGTTCAAACCATTGAAATATCAATTAAAATATTAAGTCGAGTAGGGCTGCAGTACACGCACGCGTGCACTGCCTCGCCCCTACAGCATATGGAAATACGCAAAAGATCCAAAAATCAAAAGCAATTAGAATATCAATAAAAGCAATACCGTGTGGCTGCAGTTCACGCTTGCGTGCACTGCCTTGCCACAACAGTGACGATGTACCCAATGAATACCGTGTGGCTGCAGTTCACGCTTGCGTGCACTGCCTTGCCACTACAGTGATGATGTACCCGATGAAAATTCACAACCAAACACAAGATCAAACCCGAGTCATCGGATTCAACTCAAGTGTAATTCGAAAATCAATCCAAATGCACATGGCAGTGACATGATGAAACAGTGCTAACAAACAAATAATGGCAGTGGTACCAACATGAAGACACAGTGGAATAAGGTGACAGCAAGAGAGAGATATGGCCAAAATATATGAAACTGCTCATATACTCGAGAAACAGAGGCAAAATGCACCAAAACCGACAGCAAGCATATAGGATAACCAAAGTCTACAAGAATGCATATAAATGCAAACAAATGCAAAGTCTAATGAATGCAACAGTGACTCAAAACATACGCAGTGAAGAGGGAATGCTCGAGTTATACCAGATTCAGGTATACACATGAGGACACTTATAAGTGCACATATGTTATGTTAGCAGTGCCAACAATTGTGACAGCAGTTACAAAGGTATTTAACATCACATTGGATCGGTTCAAAGTTCAGGTGAACTAAATAAGGTAGTGTACACAAAATGAAACAGTGGACAGAGCTGCCTCAGCAAGTAAGACAGTAAAACATAGTTCAATGCAACAAAGAGGCAATAAAGGTTTGAGAACAGATACAAATGGTAAATTTGAACATGACAGCAAATAAACAACAGCCTCAACATGTATGTCCAAAAGGTTAAACAATATGAAGTGCACAACATTGCAATAACATGCTACATAAATGTATGTATACACACCAGCAATGAAGAGAAATGGGTGCAGACCAACCAAAGTGATACATGATACCGGTAACATGAAAATGAGACCAGGCATACATGATGACTACAAGATTGCAATTCTAGCCAATCCACCAATTTATTCATACACGCATACATATGTATATATTTACATATGCACAAATATTTTTAAATATATAGTGATGAACAGATGGGACAACACTAACTCGAATACATCAAGCAACTGAATTCAACAGTGAATCAAGCAACTCGACCAAATCCAGCTACTATATAAATGCACGCATATAGTCAAACGGTCAAGTCAAACCAATGCTGTCATGTAGTGCGTCGAAACTAAACAGTGAAACCCAAATGCTAAATAAAACAAGTATGCAAACTGTCTCATGTAATAATAACAGAGACCATGTTCAGTGCCACAAATGAAGTACTCAAGCAAGACCAAACCAACATAACAGCACATAAATGCCCCCATGTGAATATGTACTCAAACACATATTAGCCCATGTATGCAAACATCAATTACATAGAGAGTGACAAATTATAGTGAACCATAGGCAACAGTGGTACTACTCAGGGCAAGGAACATTATGCACAGCCAAATGCAGCCGTAAGTAATCAAGTGTTCAAATCCATGATAGCCAAGTAAACCAAGAAAGTCAGTAAAGATTTATCGAAGCCAAAAGCAACAAAATTACCAAACTCGAAGTCAGTGATAAAAATCAAATTAAGGTCTGGTAATACCAAAACAAGTTGAAGCCTGGCCACTAAACAAAATCCTGGAATCGCGTACACAAAAAAAATCAAGGCCAAAGTCAGATGAACATTAACCCATAATGACCAAGACAGAACCTTGGGAATAAAGGTGTCGAACCAAGAAAAAAATCAACACCATGATTATTCAAGCAAACAGAAGAATTCGAAGAAATCATCGGCTTCAGTAAAAAGAAATCAAGTCAAAACTCATCAATCACCAAGTTATACGCGATCGACAGAATCAACGAAATCATCAACGATAAAACACACATGAATTAGATGTGAGTAATAAGGATTACTCACCTTTGTTTGACGTGTACTGAAGTAGCCGCGATCACCGAGAGGATTTGAAGCATCGTCGCGTTCAATTTGGCGAAGCGGCGATCTCATGCTCGAAGCCCTAATCTGGACAAAGAGGGACGAACGAAATCGAGCCACCATTTTTAACTTTTCTTCGTTTGATTTTTTATTTTAGGTTTTTTTTTGAATGAGAAAAATTAAAAAGGGGGAACGGGTTGTACTCGAACAACACGGCATCAAAATAGATGGGCTGAGATTTAACATGTAAACCCCAACAATTCCTTTCAATAATTTATAAAAGAATTTTAACTTAATTAATTTTTTTTTTAAATTGATTATTAATTGATGGTAAACACCGGGTTGTTACATATCGCATTGTAAGTAAATTTGGAGCAAATGAAATACAATCACAGAATCACAGACACAGAAATATCAGAATAACTCGCAGCAGAAATTAAAATACCATAGTAGTTCATGAAGCTACTATAACAAACTCTCAAAACATAATACATAATATCAGTCTGAAAACATATACAATAGAAATCTCAAATACATAGAAGTTTATAAATACCAGAGCTGAAATTGAAAGGGAATAGATAACTAGACAAGCAGAATCTCTAGCAATTCCTAGCACTAGAAAAAGAAATCCAAAGCTAAGCTACAAATACTCAGGCTGACCCGAGCGTAAAATAAAACACAAAACACTCGAGTCAGGACATATATACTCATATAATATAAACCAACTGAAGTGAACTGTAGTAGTAATGCACTATAACTTAAAGGATGCTTGGCACCGTCCATCCTCTAAAGATCAGTTAAACCATAAATTAAATATGTCCCGTGGTTAAAATTTCAAAATAGTAATTCATACTTCAAAATCAAATATCATTTCAAAATCCAATATCATTCAAAAATCCATTTCAAAATATCAAAATAACATATCTTTTCAAAACCACATTCATTTTTATTTAAAATACCATTTCAACATACATGTCAAAATAGTTTATATTTCAACAAATTACTTCATTTTAAATCATTAAAATGAAGTTATTATATTAAATAATTAAATTTCCAAAATTTTAATCTTTAAAAATTTATTTATTCACTAGAATTTATTAAAACAATGAAAATTCAACTTTCGTAGCATTTAGAAAATGCTACGGAAAGTTACTTTAAAAAAATCAATTTAACAAAAGACAGCATTTTAAAATGCTGTAATAGGGTTACTTTAGTTCAAATAAAACCTTAGTTAATTTCAAAAACTACAACACTTAAAAAGTTCTATAATAGTCCTTAATTCAATTTAGCCATTTAGTTCATTTTTATCAACTACAACATTTACACATGATTTAATATCCTTTACATTAGAAATATAACATTTCAAAATGCTGTTAAATAAATTCCAAATATTAAATATAATTTCACAAACAATTAAATCTTTATTAAATCATTTTAAACTTATAAAATCATATATTTTCACTTTTAAAACACTCATTTAAATACCCTTATATTTATGATTTTATAAAGTGAAATTTCATTTCAAAATAAAAATTTAATAAAAATTTACTTATATAATTCAAGCATTAAATTACACTTCTTTGTAATTAATTTTTTTTACTTAAAACTTAAGTTTAAATTTCCAAATATAACTTATTTTTCATTTTATTTACTTAACTTAAATTCATTTTTAAACAAAATTCACAAATTTCCAATCTAAGTTATATTTCAAAATTTAACTTAATTGTTCATTTATTTAACCTTTTAACTTATTCAAAAATCATTAACATTTTATAAAATCATCTTAAATTCATTTGAATTCAAATTTTAAATCAATTTATCATATTTCCTACTTAATTTAAATTCTATTTATAACCAAATCATAATTTCCAAAATAACTTATATTTTAATTTCTAACTTTACCATTAATTCATTTCCCTTATGAATTTTCAGAAAATCAACAATGCTTTATAAAAATCATTTTTAATCAAGTTTAAATCAAAATATTTTAATATTTACATTTCTAGAATAGTTTAAAAAATTTAGAAATATATATATTAACCACGGGTCTGTATATCATTTTCTAGCCTAGGTAAAGTGATACGGAAAATATATCATTTCAATCCGTAATTTTACAAAGAAAACCAGGGTTTTATCATTTCAAACCCACAATCCCAAGTAAGTAAAAATAAATAAAAATAGTTTGGGCTATCATTTCAGCCCGTAACGATTTTCTTCTATTCTAAAGTCCGTTCGGGTATGTACCATTTTAACCCATAGTGATTCTATCTACAGGAAACTTGCAGTGTCATAAACTGGTTAATTATTTAAACAGAATAACATTATATAATAGTAACAGATGGTATAACAGAAAAATAAGCATGGGTGAACATCATATGATCATAACAAAATAAATATAGCATGGTGATATGTTTTACAGATTCAATTGTGATAAGTTTACTAGTCATATAAGTATAAATTTGTCTGGTGAGAATTACTCACTTGTATAGCTGGAGATGACAACCAAATGCACAATCAAGGAACTTCAAAGGCATGATAACACAAAAATGATTTGATAGTGGAAGAGCCAAAGCTAATTACCTTGTTACATATCAAACAAAACAAATACAAACATGAATTTTCAACCAAACTATTTATAAACAATACTACGAATAAATACACAACTCAAAGCTAACGCTTTTGCACTTGCATTCAACAACATATGCTTCATCCATGGGCTGGAAAAGCACTGATATGGGATGGGTTTGGATCAGATTAAGGGTACAAAGGTCGGCCATAAAAATATATGAAGGAGCAGAGAGATATGTGTGCATGTACACACAACTACAAGGCACAAAAGCGGATTTCTAGGCCATAAATGGTCTCGGCCAAAACAAGGATGAGCAAGGCCTGATCTGGAGAGTTCATGTACAGGTGTGGCAGAGGTCTCAGGTCAACAAGTGGCTAGTGGTGGTGGTGTATGGGTTGGCCAAGGTGGTGGTTGGAGTGGTGGAACCAATATGGAGCTCGGCTATGAAGTTTTAGTGGAGTTAGTGTCATTTTCTGGTGGATCTTCAACATATATGGCCTCGGCCATGGAAGGGTAGTGGGAAGGAGGGGATGATGGCTGGTTGTGGTGGTGGTGGAGGCGGACAAGGTGCTGGAGTAAGGAGGCCGAACACATAAGAGTAGATGCAAGTGCAAAAATCAATACAAACAAGTAGAAAAAAGCGAAAAAGACATGAAAATTTTTACCAAAACTTTCTTCTTGGAGGAGGCCGATATTTAGGGTTGAGAAGTTATTTTTCACGTGAGAAAAAGTGAAATGGTCGGCTAAAGCAATAGGGTATACGGCAACAAATTGAAATGGTGTGTTGTTTGGTGAAAAGGTAAGAGGAATGTGTAAGGTCTAAGCACATTAAAGGTCACAAACCATTCAAATTTTCTTATTTTTTTTTGAAATTTTAAATACATGAAAAATACATATAAATAAAGATAAAAACACAAAAATACGATGAATGCGCAAAAATAAATAAATAAAATTTAATTAAATATAATTAAATTAAGAAAATAACTAAAAATTGGAAACTAGGCTTTAAAATTTGAAAATAAATTCAATAAATTTTGGGAAAATTATAACATTACTTTAAAAATGTTTTAAAATCAAATATGTACCTAACATGTCATATAACACATATTAGAACATGATTTATCGAATAAAATATTATTTATATAAATTAAAATAGACAATTTGTTAAATAATTCAATTTACATACAATATTGTAAAAATCATAGCTTTCACAATATATATCAGATTTCAACGAAACGAAAAGCAGTATTCTTGAAATTTTATTTGTTTTCATAATAAAAGATAAAATTCAAGAATTCAAATATTTAATTTTAAATTTAAAAGTCAAAGTTTGACCATTTGGCCAAAAATACACTTTTCTAGAAAATATTATATTTATTCAGGTTTGAAATTATAATTCACACAAAAATCAAAATATACTCTTAAAATAACAAAATTTATTCATTTTAATAAATATAATAAAATTTTCAAATAAAATAATCAAAATAAAAAAATCAAAATAAATCACAAAATTCAGGGTTGTTACACTCTCCCCCACTCAAATCTTTTCGTTCTCGAAAAGAATGAACAAGGAAAATAAGGAAAAGCAATATTGAAAAATCAAATAGCACTTGGAAAAAACAATTCCAGATTCGAAGCACGAATGCTCTCCTCCGTCTCCCAGGTACATTCTCGATCATCAGTACTTACACAATACTTTGACCAGACTAATAGATTTCCTTCTTAGCTGCTTCGTACCTATGTCGACAATACAAAGTGGCTTACCCTCGACAGTCAGATTGGGCTAAATATCCAAACTATCAATAGCAGAAGGCTGAATAATAAGAGATGAGTTATGAAGATACTAGAGAAGATGTGAGACATGGAATACATCATGCACTCCAGACAGCTTCTCGGCAAATCCAGACGATAAGCCAAAAAACCAACTCTTTCCACAAATGCAGAAAGGACCCTGGAAGAGGAAGAAGGTAGAAATAGTTAGAAGGGAAAATAGGTTGAAAGACAAGGATGAACCATTATTTTAAAACCATGTACAATTCAATTTAAGAATTTTATTTACGACATCTTAAACGTTTTATAATATGATGAATAGTCATTTGATTCAACTTTGTTAGTTCGAAGTAAACAATATTTAAAACATTTTTAAACTATTTAGACAAGTAAAATAATGATCAAAATATCCTTTATATAATACTTTGTCAAAATACTTTATCAAAAATACTTTATCAAAAATACTTTTATAACTCGATGTCTAAATAAGTTTACTTTCGTTCCTGCAGACTCTGGCTATGCGTTGATCAGGTACAAAGCTAAAATTCTCCAGGTACTTAATAGACTTGTTTCAACACCTAGTGACAATACTGAAAACCTTTTAAAACAACAGATATGGAAAGTACAATCCAAACAAATAAACCAAACCAAACCAAACATGTCGATCATGGATCGCGGATACACAATGGTTACACCTAGATCCCTCAGGAAACATCCATACCCGTAGGCTGACTACCGCAGACCGATGATTACGCCATGAAGACTGGTAGTACCGCAAATACACAATGGTTACGCCTGGATCCCCCAGGAAACATCCGTAACCTTAGGCTCTCGCAGCCCCTGCATATTACGCTACCAAGCGACCTAATAGATCAGAGATACACAATGGTTACGCCTGGATCCCCCAGCAAACATCCATATCCTTAGGCTCTTGCAGCCCCTGTGAATTACGCTATGCAGTCGCGATTATAAAACCGTGGAGATCGCCATGGAATTCGATGGACACTCGAGTATCATATCCGAAAAACCCAAATCAGAGAGAATAATATCGATAGAATGAATCCATGGTGTGGCCACAAAGTGGATATCAAGCAGAAGACACTTTCCATATCTTTACATCAAAAATATGTATCATATAGTACTTTCAAAATCACTTTCAAATATCATACTTATATAAAGTTCATTATATATAAGATTTCATTTCAAATTGAATACTTTCCAAATCAATAGTATATCAAATCATACTTATATAGACCTTGATTATATAAGATTTCTCTTTACAAATTGAGTACCCCTTCAAATCAACAGTTTCAAATCACTTCATACTTATACAAATCAATTTCATACTTATACAAATCCATTTATATAAGTTCAATAACTCCCAAATCAAAGTATTTAAATAAACAAGGTTCTCAATTTCAAACCATTTCAATATCAATTCAGTTTCAAAATCATATATGATTTGGCCAAATCATTTCTTCCTAATTACATATATTCAGTTTCAAAGTTAAAACAATAGGTTTAGAAAATAATCCAAATTTCCAAATCAAAAAAATTTATGTCAAACAAAATCATTTCCATTTCAAACATATATTCACTTTTTAGAAAATCATAATACTTTCAAAGTTATAAATCTTTCGAAACCAAAATACTTGAAATCATTACACTTTGAAAATCATTACCTTTCGAAATCATACATTTGAAATCATAAAACATTCCTTTAATTATTTACATTTCACAAATTTATTCAATTAAACCCAAATCTAAAATTAACAAATTTTAATTCAATTCAAACCATCAGCTTCAATTCAATTTAGTTTTCCAACAAAACCATTTCAAATATTATCAAATTTCAAATAAAGATTTGATCCGTAAAATAAACTATTCAATCTTTCATATAATTCAAAGCTTAAATATACCATATTTCAAAACTAAATTTTATAATTTCATATATCTCAAATTTTACTTCATTATTACTTAGTTTTGAAATATTCATTTCATAAATCCATCATTTTTAAATAAACTCAAATTACAAGTAAACCAAATATCCTTCCATACCAATATAAACTTCAAATATTCATTTATCAAAATCAATTATCATTTCAAATTCACATTCTTTATCAAAATAAAGATTAAATCATTTCCAAACCATTTCAATCATTAAAATATCTAAAATGCTTATAAAGTTTAAAACCATCTCTTTTTAAAACCATCAAACTATTTATTTCTATATGAAAATCCAATTTACCATTGGAAAGATTATTATTCTTTATATATACTTTATTAAAAACATTTCAAATCTATATTTCATACGAGTATAATTCAAAATAGTCTTATTTATTACACTCAACAAACAGTTTCAACTTATATAAATCATATTACTTTATACTTTAATCATACCAAACTAAACTTATATTCTTTATCAAATACCCTATACCTTTCAAAATTTCTTAGCTTTGAAAAGTTAACTTTGATTTGGAAGTGCTCGAACCTTAAAAATAGTCGAAGAAATCATATTTTAAATCCAAGAGTTGGAAACCACCAACAAATCAGTAAACCAATTCCAAAAATAGGGTTGTACCAAAACAAATTTGAATCTCGAGGACTGAACACTAGCTTACTTCAAATGATTTCAAATATATATATATATATATATATATATATATATATATCTTTCGAATATCAAACCATACTTCAAAATATGAAATCAAAATTTGGTTTCACAAAATCACTCGCATAGTAAAGCTACTAGAGTGGCCTCTCCCCCACTCAGAAACTCAAAAATCAATGTTGATGATGTATGCATTCATCACCGAAATTATTTTCCAACGACATAAATAGGTTCTCGACTTTTATTTTCTTGAAACTTCTTTGAAATCACTTCGAAATCATTGGGATTAGTTCGAATACATTTGAAACATTTTTATTCGAAGAAATGTCTTTAAATCATATTATAATTATATATTTTCAAAAATCCTAAAACCGATTTCAAAACACCGGAGTTCGATTCCTCGAAATTCAAATTCAAAAACCCTTCAGTTATATGTCATTTTATATAAATCAAATTCTTATAAAATTTTCAAAATTTTAAATCTTTTCAAAATTTCAAATTTTCATTTTTAAAAGGTACATAATCCTTATCGAAAACATTTCACTTTTATATACAAAATAGGTCCATCCTTATCAAAATAATAGTTTCGATGTATGCACAATTTCAAAATATAACCAAACATAAATTTCCAAAGAATGATTCAAGATTAGATTCCAAATAAATAGAGATTAGAATTTAGAGAAATTCTAATCAAATAGAATTCTGGTTTAAAGATAAGCACGAACAAAGATGAGATAATTCTTTTACCAAATAGAAGATGGATAATCCTATATAAATCGCGGGCGACCTTAACCGGGTCAACCATGAATTCAGGAATATAATCAATTCAGAAATCTAAGGCAAATAGACATTTGATTGCCAGAGATAGAATCCAGGTAGAGCAGGAGATAGATAGCATCGTAAACCGAGGATACAGAAATCTCCGGTGAATCAACGCCAATTGTAAAGGAGTTTCACCCCTTTATAAGTCATTTAAAGATTTGCGGAATCACCGATCTTTATAGAGGTCCTTCAAAGCGGAATTATGGAATGCCCCAAAATCAAAAGGAAAAAATAGGGAAGACAAGGCTGGATTTCAGAACAAGTGGGAGCGTTCCAAAGTTCAAGGAATCCTAATCGATAAGAATCTTAACCGAGAGATTTCTAACAAGGTGGATACAGAAGGAATGAAGTTTAGAAAATCTTGGTTTCAAGATAAGAAATTTTTTGTACCAAAATAATCTTTGAAAGTCCTTTAAAATCATTTGGAAATCATTTTATACTTCGAAAATACGTTCTCTCACAAGGAAATGGTTCTGAGATTGATTTCACCCATTCTAGGGTACTTCTACCCTATCTCTAATGAGTTTTTTCTCCGTAGGCTATGGTTTGCCTAAAACCAAAGCTCCAATACTAACTGTATCAACCCGATATTTTCATCCATTCGCATCCACACATGCCGGACTTGAATTGCTCAAAATACCGCATTGTAAATAAATTTGGAGCAAATGAAATACAATCACAAAATCACAGACACAGAAATATCAGAATAACTCGCAGCAGAAATTAAAATACCATAGTAGTTCATGAAGCTACTATAACAAACTCTCAAAACATAATACATAATATCAGTCTGAAAACATATACAATAGAAATCTCAAATACATAGAAGTTTATAAGTACCAGAGCTGAAATAGAACAACTGAAATTGAAAGGGAATAGATAACTAGACAAGCAGAATCTCCAGCGATTCCTAGCTTTAGAAAAAGAAATCCAAAGCTAAGCTGTAAATACTTAGGCTGACCTGAGCGTAAAGTAAAACACAAAACACTCGAGTCAGGACATATATACTTATATAATGTAAACCAACTCAAGTGAACTATAATAGTAATGCACTATAACTTAAAGGATGCTTGGGATCGCCCATCCTCTAAGGATCAGTTAAACTATAAATTAAATACGTCCCGTGGTTAAAATTTCGAAATAGTAATTTATACTTCAAAATCAAATATCATTTTAAAATTCAATATCATTGAAAAATCCATTTCAAAATACCAAAATAATATATCTTTTCAAAACCACATTCATTTTTATTTAAAATACCATTTCAACACACATTTCAAAATAGTTTATATTTCAACAAATTACTTCATTTTAAATCATTAAAATGAAGTTATTATATTTAATAATTAAATTATCAATTTTCAAAATTTTAATCTTTCAAAGTTCATTTATTCACTTGAATTTATTAAAATAATGAAAATTCAACTTTCGCAACATTTAGAAAATGCTACGGAAAGTTACTTTTAAAACAATTCAATGTAACAAAAGATAACATTTTAAAATGTTGTAATAGGGTTACTTTAGTTCAAATAAAACCTTAGTTTATTTCAGCGACTACAGCATTTACAAAGTGATATAATAGTCTTTAATTCAATTTGGCCATTTAGTTCATTTCTATCAACTACAGTATTTACAGATGATGTAATATCCTCTACATTAGAAATAATAACATTTCAAAATGCTGTTAATTAAATTCCAAATATTCAATATAATTTCCCAAACAATTAAATCTTTATTAAATCATTTCAAACTTATAAAATCATATATTTTCACTTTTAAAACACTCATTTAAATACCCTTATATTTATGATTTTATAAAGTGAAATTTTCATTCAAAAATCAAAATTTAATAATAATTTACGTATATAATTCAAGCATTAAATTTCAATTCTTTATAATTAATTTTTTTTTACTTAACACTTAAGTTTAAATTTCCAAATATAACTTATTATTCATTTTATTTACTGAATTTAAATTCATTTTTAGACAAAATTCACAAATTTCCAATCTAAGTTATATTTCAAAATTCAACTAAATTATTCATATATTTAACCTTTTAACTTATTCAAAAATCATTAACATTTTATAAAATCATTTTAAATTCATTTGAATTCAAATTTTAAATCTATTTATCATATTTCCTACTTAATTTAAATTCCATTTATAACCAAATCATAATTTCCAAAATAACTTATATTTCAATTTCTAACTTTACCATTAATTCATTTCACTTATGAATTTTTAGAAAATCAACAATAATTTATAAAAATCATTTTTAATTAAGTTCAAATCAAAATATTATAATATTTACATTTCTAAAATACTTTAAAAAATTTAGAAATGTATATATTAACCACGGGTCTGTAAATCATTTTCTAGCTTAGGTAAAGTGATACGGAAAATATATCATTTCAATCCGTAATTTTACAAAGAAAACCCGGGTTTTATCATTTCAAACCCGTAATCCCAAGTAAATAAAAATGGTTCAGGCCTATCATTTCAGCTTATAACGATTTCCCCCTATTCTAAAGTACGTTCGGGTATGTATCATTTCAACCCATAGTGATTCTATCTACAGGAAACTTGCAGTGTGATAAACTGGTATAAATAAACAGAATAACATTATATAACGGTAACAGATGGTATAACAGGCAAATAAGCATGGGTGAACATCATATGATCATAACATAACAAATATAGCATGATGATATGTTTTACAGATTCAATTGTGATCAGTTTACTAGTCATATAAGTATAAATTTGTCTGGTGAGAATTACTCACTTGTATAGCTGGAGATGACAACCAAATGCACAAACAAGGAACTTCAAAGGCACGATAACAAGACATTGATTTGATAGTGGGAGAGCCAAAGCTAATTTCCTTGTTACATATCAAACAAAACAAATACAAACATGAATTTTCAACCAAACTATTTATAAGCAATACTAGGAGTAAATACACAACTCAAAGCTAACGCTTTTGCACTTGCATTCAACAATATATGCTTCAGCTATGGGTTGGAAAAGCACTGTTATGGGATGGATTTGGATCACGTTAAGGGTACAAAGGTCGGCCATAACAATATATGAAGGAGTAGAGAGATATGTGTGCATGTACACACAACTACAAGGCACAAAAGTGGATTTCTAGCCCATAAATGGTCTCGGACAAAGCAAGGATGAGCAAGGCCTAATCTAGAGAGTTCATGTACAGGTGTGGCGGAGGTCTCAGCTCAACAAGTGGCTGGTGGTGTATGGGTCGGCCAAGGTGGTGGTTGGAGTGGTGGAACCAATATGGAGCTCGGCTATGAAGTTTTAGTGGAGTTAGTGTCATTTTCTGGTGGATCTTCGACATATATGGCCTTGGCCATGGAAGGGCAGTAGGAAGGAAGGGATGATGGCTGGTTGTGGTGGTGGTGGAGCTGGCCAAGGTGCTGGAGTAAGGAGGCCGAACACGTAAGAGTAGATCCAAGTGCAAAAATCAATACAAACAAGTAGAAAAAAGTGAAAAAGACATGAATTTTTTTACCAAAACATTCTTCTTGGAGGAGGCCGAATATTTAGGGTTTGGAAGTTATTTTTCACATGAGAAAGAGTGTGGTCGGCTGAAATAATATGGTATATGGCAGCAAATTGAAGTGGTGTGTTGCATGGTGAAAAGGTAAGAGGAATGTGAAAAGTCTAAGCACATTAAAGGTCACAAACCTTTCAAATTTCCTTAATTTCTTTTGAAATTTTAAATACATGAAAAATAAATATAAATACAGATAAAACAAAAAAATATGATGAATGCAAAAAAATAAATAAATAAATTTTAATTAAATATAATTAAATTAAGAAAATAGCTAAAAATTGGAAACTAGGCTTTAAAATTTGAAAATAAATTCAATAAATTTTGAAAAAATTATAACATTACTTTAAAAATGTTTTAAAATAAAATATATACCTAAAATGTCATATAAAACATATTAGAACATTATTTATCAAATAAAATATTATTTACATAAATTAAAATAGACAATTTTGTTAAATAATTCAATTTACATACAATATTGTAAAAAGCATAACTTTCTCAATATATATCGGATTTCAACGAAACAAAAAGTAGTATTCTTGAAACTTTATTTATTTTCATAATAAAATATAAAATTCAAGAATTCAAGTATTTAAATTTAAAAGTCAAAATTTGACCATTTGGCCAAAAATACACTTTTCTCGAAAAAATTCTATTTATTCAGGTTTGAAATTATAATTCACAAAAAAATCAAAATATACTCTTAAAATAACAAAATTTATTCATTTTAATAAATATAATAAAGTTTTCAATAAAATAATCAAAATTAAAAAATTAAAATAAATCACAAAATTCAGGGTTGTTACATGTTCAAAGCATATGCAGGTGAGTAAACCATTCTTTTTAAAGGTTTTATATCTAATTTAAATCTAGATGCATGAAATTAATATCTAAAGTAAAGTGTGATAATTTTTTTTGCATGATCGTATAATATAAATTGTATGTATATTTATCTTCGTATATGGACGTGCATGCTTGAATCCAGATTTTGGCTCTATTCTAGCTGAACAGGTTTTAAAACCTTGATAAAATTCAAATTTTTTCTCCTTGATTCTTTTTTAGACCTGGAAGTATAAATCAAACTTGATTGAAATGATAAGGTATTTGATTTAAAATATTCCCAGGCAAGATTTAAGGACAATTTTTAATAAAATGAGGAATTATAGTAAAAAGCCTGAACAGATCAAAATCTCAATTTAAATAAATCATGTATCTAAGTTTATAATTTGATTTGTAATCTGAAATAATGATTTTTGAAAAATAAAATCATGAATTTTAGGTTTATAAATCATGAGATTTTGTGTGTCGAACGGAATTAGTGTTTTTATCTTTTTCTGGTGAACTTGTTGATCGGGGGTGACGAGTTAAGGCCGGAGATTGCTACTTGTTCGATGATAGGGGGAAAAATAGTCGGAGGTGTTACCTTTCGCCGTGGTGGCGCGGCGAGATGATTTTAGGGTTTTAAGCTGAGTATGGGTCGGGGTTGATTTCAGGGTGATCGCGACTACGTACTTGCATCGAGTGATGCCGAAGGAAGGGGATAATATAGTGGGGTGTAGAGTGAAGATTCAGGCGTCAGCATGTGGGTTCTAGTGACCTATCGCGGCGGTACGAGACGAATACAGGTAGGGGTATTCTTTTCTGGTGGTGATGAATATCGATTTTTGGGTTTAAGCATCGACAAGTTATTTCGATGGGTCGGGAAGACTGAGGAGGTCGACGGTGATCAGGAGATAGAGTCGATGGTGGTCAAAGGATCATCGACGCCTTGTGCACCTGCACGAGACTTTTTTGCCTGTGTTTCCATGTGATGTTGATGAAGGAGTTGAGTTTTCTCGGGTTGTGTTCAAAGCGGCAAGATATTTGTCTCGATGTAGGAACGTGTAGTGTGCTCGCGAGAACTCGGTATAGCTCGGGCATGTATGGGGTTGTGTTCGGGTTTTACTCGATGTATTTAGGAATGGTCTCGGGTTGTTGTTTCAGATTTGAAGTATGGGTTGCGTTATGAGGTAAGCCAGATGACCAAAGCTTTTAACATATAGGAATAGACCAAGCTTTAAGGCAAATTAAATTCTAAAACAAGTTTTTGTTCTACGTTTTAAAAGGTTTTAAAATTTGTTCGTTTAAAGATAATTATTATAATAGGTTAATTTCTGAATGTTTTCACAAGTGTTTCAAATAATGTAATTAAATCAAGGATAAATTCTTTAAGGATGGTTAATTAGTTAATGAAATCAGTTAAGGGAGTAATTAATCAATTTATTTATTAAAGATTAATTTGTTTGAGTAATAAATTAAAGAATTGATTTATTAATATGATTTATTAATTAAGGAAATTAATTAAAAGATGATTAATTTATTTAAGGTTAAATTACTTAATGTAATTAAGTAATGATAATTACTTAATGTAAGTAATTTAAAGGATTAATTTGTTAAGAATTAATTAATTTAATTAGTAAGTAAAGGTTAATTACTTAATTAATTAGTGATAATAATGAAAGTAATTACTTAATGCCATTAATTAAGGTTGGTAATTAATGGGTAATTACTAAAGGTGATTTATTTAATGGTAATTAATTAGTGGGAGTAATTAAGAGTTAATTACTTAGTATAATAAGTTAAAAGATTGATTAATTAATGAAATTAATATGTTAATGAGTGTAATTAATTAAAGGATAATTAATCAATGTAGGTTTATAAGATAATTAATTTGAGTAAATTAATTAAGATCAATATAATTAATATGGTGGGGGAAAGGTTAATTAATTTGTGTAATTAATTAAGAGTTAATTACTTATTGTAATTAAAGGATAATTAGTCAAGGGTGATTAATTAAGATGGATAATTAAAAGATGATTAATAAATTGGTTTGTAATCAATTAATGTTAAGTAAGGTAATCTATGTGATTAGAGATTTATAATTAATTTAATTAGAGATAAATTAAATTAATTTTAGAACGATCAATCTTGCTTATGAATGATTGAATGATGTTAAATGCCTTAAATCGGTTGATCTCTTTGAGATGAAATGTTTTAGGATATGATATGTTTGGGTGGACAGCAATAATATGGTTGTCTATCGATGATGAATTGCTGTGTAAAAAGTGATATTCTGTATTTAAAGTTTTAATTGTATTCCACTTGAATAACTTTGGTTAAGATGACTTGGGATTCAAAGAGACCGGGATCGGGTATCAGTAAATACCCGAAACCACTGCTATTTGAAATCTACTCTAATTCTTTATAGATTTGATATGTGTAATTAATAGGATGGAAAGGAATTATTTAAGTTAACTGGACCATTGAAACTAAGTAAGGGTACTTAGTGATTATTTGTGAAATAAGTGTAGACTATAACAAGTTTGAAGTTGTAGTGAAGTTACGAGTTACCCCGGGTTTTAAATAGTTCTATGCATTGGAATTTCATGTTAGTTGAGTTTACTCACGCTGGTTTCCAGCCTGACCCGGTTGTTACTTTGATGTAATGCTCGGGTCAGACCGAGTATTACAAATTTTTAGGTAAGGACGTTATGGAGCTCAGGAGTCGAGCTGGATGGCAGGAACGTATGGAGTATTTTCAGCCATGTTATATGTTATTTATCTGGGACAAGTTATTTGACTATCCAGTGATTGTGAAATGTTGTAACTCTAATGTATCAATGTAAATTAACTGATACAGATTTTCCTTGTATAACTGTTATTTTATTTGATATTATATTTTGATCCGCTGCGAGTGTGAGATTCTGTGATTCATTTCTGTTTCTTCTTCTATCTCTTTTCTTCTTTTCCTAACTATTTAGAATTTTCGGGATCGAAAATTGTAGGTCGTTACATTTGGTATCAGAGCAGAAGGTTAAGCGAGAACCTTGGCTCTGGTGGATTTACTTATTAAGAATAGGGTCAGTCATACCCTAGAATGAGTTGATATATATATATATATATATATATATATATATATATATGAGAGCGTACTTGTTATTTTCTTATATAAAGTTTTACAAATGGTTTTAATGAATGATTTTTTCATAAAAGCTTATATTTTATATATAAAGCAATAATTAGTTGTTGAAATTGAATAAGAATTACGTGACAAATAAGTATGTATATATATAAATATATATATATATATATATATATATATTTAAAAGGGAACTGAATAGATTGAACTATATAAATAAGATGGATTAGAATTGGTTTCAAACCAGAATATAGATGGTTATTGATGGGATTATTGTTTTCCAATAAAAAATGATAAAGCAGAATGAAAAGTTTAAGGAAGTAAAATTTAGATGAAATTTACTTATAAACGAAAAAGGATTTAAATTGTGAAGTTCTAAATCCAGAAAAGAATTTGGAATTGTTTCAAAGTGTTAAAGGAAATAATAAATAATATTATTCAGATTATTTTGAATATAGCCTTGTTTTAAATTAAGAAGTTGTTCGAAAAATTTTAAAGAATTTATTTTGAATTAAAACTAAATGGTGGTTTAAATTTTCAAATTTGGCTTGGTGGGCCAAGAAGTAAATATATGTATATGTGTGGATATACATAATATCAAAGATGATTTGAAATAAACTCTAGAGTGAAGAGTTTCGATTTTCCCTAAAGTGTGATGTAAAAACCCAAAGTAAAATAAGTTTTTGAACTTTTAAGTGATAGAAATTTGAAATTTGAAATGGAGAATTCAAATTTTGAGTAGGATTAATGGGATTAAATTGAATTTAATTTAGAAGAAGTTAAAAAAGTTTGAATGAACAACCTAATTTGGAAATCTCAATATGAAAATTGAGACTTAACTTAGGAAGTTAAATAGTTGATTTGAATGGGAAGTTTGTGTAATCTCAAAATGGGTTTCAGATCTGGAAATTGAAAATGGATGGATGTTTTAAATAATTTGGATGATATCATCCTGTCGTTATTAATAATCTTTAAACTCTGAATTAGACTTGTTTAAAAGAATGAAGAAATGGATTGTGGTAATATATCCATTATTGAGATAAATGGAAAATAAACTTTAATTTAAAATTAAGGATATGGAATCACTTTCAACTTAAGATTTGAATGTTAAGAATTGAATTTGTAAATTAAAATTGTTTAAGAACTGGTTCCAAAGTGGAAGATAAATTGGGTAATAAATTGAATTTTTAAAATAAAATTGTTTTGAACTCTTATTTGAACTTTGAAATAAGTTAATTAAAGATAATTTAAGAATGGAATTTTGGGATTTGGATTCAGAATTAAATAATTCAAAGATTTAGATTGTTGATTTAAAAATAAGAGTTAATTTGATTTAAGGGTTTAAATCAACATTTAAAATTTAACTCGAATTTATATAATTCGAGATGGTTGAGATTTAAATTGAATTAGTTCAAATTGGATTTGATTTGAATTAATTGGAATTGTGATTGAAGATGGATAAGTTTAAAATTCAAATGGAAAAATTTGAACTGGGTTAATTTGAAATGAAATTGAACTTGAATGAATTTAAATTCAAATCGGAAGTTGATTTGAATTTGGGTTGGGAATGGAAGTTAACTTAATATGAATTGAAATTAAAAGTCAATTGGAAATTGGAAATTGGCAATTGATTGGAAATAGAGATTTGGAAGGTGAACAATTTGGCTCTGAACTATTTTTCCAAATAAAATGTTTTAATATAAAGTGTTTTTAAATCTATTTTTCCTAGCTATTTACTATACAACTTTTCTTTTGAACCCAAACTATATTATACTTGATTTACAATTATTTTTGGAACTATTTAACTATTTTGCAACTGTTTATAAACTAAATACTATTTTTCAACTACTTATACTACTTACTATTTTAAAATTATTTTGCAATTATCTAACTATTTTATTACCATTTGACTATTTGACAACTATTTTACAACTATTTTACAGCTATTTTACAAAATAATAACTATTTTTCAACTACTTATCTATTTTAAACTTTTTTAAGCTATTTTTTAATTTATGATTGGTCAGAGTACAAACTGTTTATAATTGAAGTGATAACTCAATGGGAAATGGAAGCAATTGAGAGTAAGTGAATAGAATTAAAGGAAATGTGAATAGAAAGGAGAAATTGATTTAGATAATAATCAATGGAGATAAATACGTAGGATGTACGTATATTATTCTACTCGCATAGTGATTTGATCCAGATTCGAGCATAGAATTTCGAGATAGTATATCGATCCGAGTTGGGATTTTTTTTCACTCGATTTTCGACGGCGAACCCTGGATATTGATTTTTGATTGGTACTGGATATTCTCTATCATAGTTATGGCTATGCAAGGAGAATGATAATTTTTGATCATGAAACCAGATCTGAGTCCGCATTGGGAAGTCGGGTGGACGATACTAGTTCGGAAGTGAAATTGTGTGATCGAGAGAGCGATCCGATTGATATTGTGTACGGATGATATGAGTACATCGTACGGGTTTGAATGAAATTGATATTGAAATTTGTGGATGTTATCCCATTTTTTGGACAAAACTGGAATATCAATGTCGTATGCGTCAACACTCGGAGTCCCAAATTCATTCGGCATTCTAGAGCTCATTCGGTCATTCGGCATAACTCATTCGGTATGCTCATTCGGCAAGATTCATACTCATTCGGCGTGCTCATTCGGCATTCCCATCTCCCTTGGTTCATCCGGCATCCCAATGCAAGAGCTCGTTCGGCACTCCCGAGTATGTAAGTTCATTCGGTATTTCACAAGTACTGCCGGTCCAAACCCACGTCCATGCTAACACCGGACCATGCTACCACCAAGCCAACAACTACCGAACCAACTCAAACCGGACCACCATCACCGAACCAATGCACCGCCGAACCAACCAAACTCCCACCGGACCGTCTCCATGCTCCTACCACCGATCCAACATAAGGATGGCATACCGAATGAAGGCTCGCCGAACCAAAGTTGCCAGTCCAGATGGCTTCAGCCCAGGCCCACCAGCAGCTATATACTTCCAAGACCCCTGCCCCCAGCCTCACTCTATAAATAGAGGGGCAGGGGTACAACAATGGCAGACAAGTTTGAGAGCTCAAACCTGGAAGGAACTTTCAAACAACTTTCATACACTTGTACTACAAGCTTTGTACTTGTAATCGGATTGGAAAAGGAGAATAACATATAAAGTGGACGTAGGCACACTTTGGCCGAACCACTATAAATCTGTGTGTCTTTTACAGTTTAGCCCCTACTTTTTACGTATTTGCATACACCACCTAAATCAATACGAACAACATAAAATCAACTAACTCATACGACTTGGAGTTGTTTGATCATCTTTTGTGCAAACATATTTGGGTTATTTGCTGAGATCTGTAATTTGTGTTTGAATATCGCTGAATTATATTCATACACTGGTGCTTTCACGACTTTGGGTGTTTGCGGCCATTTTTTACGCAAACATTTTGGTGCTTTCACTGAGAACAACCAGCTCCCACTACATCGGATAGAAGTTTGGATTTGGAAGACAATGACTAGGCAAAACAGTAGAAGGCTAAGGGCTGAGAGAAGCCAACAAGGAGGAAGTCAACAAGCATCCTCCGGAGGTGAGGAAGGACCGGCTTCGATCTACATAACCCGGGATGAAATGGAAGCCATAACAAATTCACTGCAAGAGAGGTTGCTGAAAAGTCAACAGGAAATGATGCAAACTTTCTTGGAGCAAATGAGAGCTGCAGGAATGCAGAATTTAGGAACAGCTACAACGGCTATGGATGCAGGACAAGAAGCTAGGGTTATGGAACCCAATGAAGGACAAGATACGGAGCCAGGTGGCAATCAACAAGGGCTTGGGGGCAGGCCCACAGGATTCAACACAGGAGAACCTTTGGAAGGAGTTCAACAGGCTAGAACCAACGTTGCTGCTAACGAGCCACACGAAGAGTATGTACCGGAGTTCCCTCGGGGGCAACCCCCGACAGACAACGGTGGATTGGTAGATATAATCAGGAAGACTGTGCGAGGTGGTTTGACCAACGGAGACTTGGAAGGAGTAAACAGGAGTCCGTTCACTCGGGAAATAAGGATGGCTCAGAACCCACAGAAGTTCAAGCTACCTAGCGTGGAGGTATACAATGGCAAGGAAGACCCTACGGATCACTTGATGAGATACACTAGACACATGGAGGTGCTGGGGGCATCAGAGGAGGTGATGGCCCGATGCTTCCCTTTGTACTTGACGGACTTAGCTGCGATGTGGTTCAGGCAGCTGGAAGAAGGATCTATCGGGACTTGGAGGGAATTGGTGGAAAGGTTTCTGGGACAGTTTCGGGTTCATGTCAAGAGACCGAAGAACGTGATGACATTGACATCGGTAAGGCAAAGGATGGATGAATCGCTTAGAGCTTTTCTAACTCGATTCAGTGCCGCAGTTGCTTCGGTGGATCGGCCCGATCCATCGATGGTTTTAATGGCAGCAGTATCAGGAGTCAGGGAGAACTCGGATTTCAAGGTATCTCTGATACGAGATCCCCCACGGAATCTCGACGAATTCTTTCATGAGGCAGAAAGGTTCCTTCGACAAGAAGATGCGAGTACGGATTTAAAATTGAAAAAGGTTAATGCAGTTGAAGGGGGAGGACCATCCAGCAATGGTTCGGATAAAAACAAAGGAAAAAGGAAGTTGGACGATGATTCTGGAAATGCTAGGAAGCAATGGAAGGATCCAAAGTTTCCCACATACACAGGATTGAACGAAACACTGGAACGGATATACCTGGATACTCGAAATCGCCTTCACTACCGGAGGCCGGCTAGGAGAGAACCAACAGAACGGGAAAGGACATCAGGAAGGCACTGCCTCTTCCATGATTTGGATGGACACGACACCAACAGCTGCAGGCACTTAAAGGACATAATTGAGGAACATGTAAGGAATGGACAACTGCCACAATATGTTGGACCTCGGGATGCAACGGCGAGGCAGGAGCAACTGCCGCCTACCTCAAGCTACGATGGTGGGAGGCCCAGGAATGATGGTCGGTTGATCATCCCTTGACCAGGTTAATATGAAATAAGTAGCAAACTATTGGCAAGCAACCAAGTCATTTACACATGTACGGGGACGGAGATAGCCCCTAGGCATGCTCTGAATGATAATAAATTGCGATGCTGTGGTTTGTGAAATTTATCTTTTGCTTTTGGATTGGACACTGCTTTTCTTTTTGGTTTTCGATTTTGGAGCTTCGATTGAGCTCCTGGTTTTTCTTGCTTTTTGATTTGGATTTTCCTTTGGATGATCGTTTTCGGTTTTGGATGCTGGGTTGGATTTCTGGTTTTCTGGTTTTGGATTCGGATTTTGGATTTGGATTTTGGATTTGGATTTTGGATTTGGATGTTGAATTGGATTTTGATTGGATTTTTATCTGACTTTTGATAAACGGTCGTCAGGTATGGATTATGCCTGACAAGGGGTGAGTCGCTTTGCCCGAACGTGGTAAATTGACTCATTCAGGTCGTCGAGTATGGACTATGCTCGGCAAGGGTCCGGAGTGACCAGGATTCGGCCTAGGACTTAGGCCCCATATTATCAATCGTTATTTTCAGGTCGTTGAGTATGGACTATGCTCGGCAAGGGTCCGGAGAGACCAGGATTCGGCTTAGGACTTAAGCCATGGCATCGTACAGCGTCCAGGGACACTGGACCAAGGTCGTCAAGTGTGGATTACGCTTGGCAAGAACCCGGAGAGGTTAGCTCAACGTCCAGGGACACTGGACCAAGGTCGTCAAGTGTGGATTACGCTTGGCAAGAACCCGGAGAGGTTAGCTCAACGTCCAGGGACACTGGACCAAGGTCGTCAAGTGTGGATTACGCATGGCAAGAACCCGGAGAGGTTAGCTAAACGTCCAGGGACAGTGGATCAAGGTCGTCAAGTGTGGATTACGCTTGGCAAGAACCCGGAGAGGTTAGCTCAACGTCCAGGGACACTGGACCAAGATCGTCAAGTATGGATTACGCATGGCAAGAAACCGGAGAGGTTAGCTCAACATCCAGGGACACTGGATCACGACCGTCAGGTGTGGATTGCGCTTGGCAAGAGCCCGGAGAGGTTATGAATTTGGATATCGACCCAGAGAGGTCCTGGATTAGGTTGTTGGCTATTGGATAAGGATGGTTTGGGACTCGGTTGTCGAGTTCGGATGGACAAGGAATAGGCTCAAGCTTTGGTTATTGGATTTGGAACTGGATATCGACTCGGAGCAGTCAAGGATGATCTACTCTGGCAATATGGCTATTGACTTTGGATATTGGATTCAGGACTATTCAAAACACGCCTTGTTATCACAAGGCATGTTTTGGGGGGCAAAGTGTTATCCCATTTTTTGGACAAAACTGGAATATCAATGTCGTATGCGTCAACACTCGGAGTCCCAAATTCATTCGGCATTCTAGAGCTCATTCGGTCATTCGGCATAACTCATTCGGTATGCTCATTCGGCAAGATTCATACTCATTCGGCGTGCTCATTCGGCATTCCCATCTCCCTTGGTTCATCCGGCATCCCAATGCAAGAGCTCGTTCGGCACTCCCGAGTATGTAAGTTCATTCGGTATTTCACAAGTACTGCCGGTCCAAACCCACGTCCATGCTAACACCGGACCATGCTACCACCAAGCCAACAACTACCGAACCAACTCAAACCGGACCACCATCACCGAACCAATGCACCGCCGAACCAACCAAACTCCCACCGGACCGTCTCCATGCTCCTACCACCGATCCAACATAAGGATGGCATACCGAATGAAGGCTCGCCGAACCAAAGTTGCCAGTCCAGATGGCTTCAGCCCAGGCCCACCAGCAGCTATATACTTCCAAGACCCCTGCCCCCAGCCTCACTCTATAAATAGAGGGGCAGGGGTACAACAATGGCAGACAAGTTTGAGAGCTCAAACCTGGAAGGAACTTTCAAACAACTTTCATACACTTGTACTACAAGCTTTGTACTTGTAATCGGATTGGAAAAGGAGAATAACATATAAAGTGGACGTAGGCACACTTTGGCCGAACCACTATAAATCTGTGTGTCTTTTACAGTTTAGCCCCTACTTTTTACGTATTTGCATACACCACCTAAATCAATACGAACAACATAAAATCAACTAACTCATACGACTTGGAGTTGTTTGATCATCTTTTGTGCAAACATATTTGGGTTATTTGCTGAGATCTGTAATTTGTGTTTGAATATCGCTGAATTATATTCATACACTGGTGCTTTCACGACTTTGGGTGTTTGCGGCCATTTTTTACGCAAACAGTGGATAAGAACTGCAAAATGGTTTTGAAATGGAAAGTATATTTTATGAAATATATGATGAAATAAAATGGAAATTGGATATTTCTATGGTAGAAATTTACTTCATGAAAGTAAGTAATATGGTTAATAACTTTATAAAAGAGTAATCAAATTTCAATATTTGATTTGGAATAAACAAAGTTATATGTCTTTGTTATATAAGATAAATCTCCCCTTGTTGAATCTATTGCCGGAAGAAAAGGGTTTTTGAAAAGTATTTGAAGTATAAAAAGGGAATTTATACAAGTATGAAGTGATCCAAAGATTTTCCAAGGTTATGTATATCTATATATACATATATAAAGGATCTTATGAGAATGATTTTGAGGAAAGGTTTTCTGGAACCTATGGATTTGGAAAGGCTTTTGATTTTTGGGGAAAATTCAATTTTGGAAATTTGGAAAGCCTACTTTGGGCATTATCGATTTTGGAATAACTGATTTTGAGAACAGGAGATTTGTGTGGGATTCATACTAGGCGTATGATTTGGAAGATACTATTTGTGTATAGTATAAAGTGTTTTGAAAATGGCTCTGGAGAAAAAGGCGCTGCTTTGAAATGAACTTCTCAGGAGTACCATAGGTTGGTATTGCCTTGAGCCTCAAAAGGGGGGAGGCTCTAAAGTGGATCCTGTGAGGAAGTCCGGACAATCTGAAGTTCCTAAGAATCATTGGGTGGCGAAAGTCGAGGGCGGTGATGCCCACAGAGGCATTTGGGTAATGCTGTGATGACAGTGTAACTCGATGTCTCTGCGATCTACTATGGACCAAAGCGGAAATTGTGTGGAGGTGTGTGTCAACGGTCTACGTTTGATTTTGCCGGGAAGGTAACGTAGCATCGGTAGACTGCGATCTATGGTCAAGTGGAGTGGAGAAGTTTCATTTTATTTGGCAACGAAATTCGAGGGCGCTGATACCTACAGTTCTAAGGGTTTTTGCTGTGATAGAAACTTAACCCCAGATGTAGTTGCGATCTGTAGCAGGTTCCATGGCATAATCGAGGGGCGCAGAGTGCCTACAGTTATCTACGGATTTTTCCGGGATAGCAACGTAACCATCGGGTTAACTACGACCGTGGATGGGGGTAATGATTTCCAGAGCATTCTCACCAAAGATGTTTCCTCGATTTCAAAAATATTTTCTATATTTTTAGAAAAATTATTTTCCAAGTATTTTCACAGGGTGTTGAAAGCAGGTTTGCCAAGTTCTTATAGATTTTCAATCATACGCCTGATCAATGTATGACCGAATTTCTGTGAGAATAAGGAAGGACTGGTTGAGACATCGAGTTATAAAAAGTCTTTTTATAAAACAATTTTTGTAATACTATGTAGATATTAAAATGTTTTTTAAAAATTCTTAATAAAAAGGGAGTTTATAATTTAAAAATGTTCAAAATGATTTATCTGATTTTAAGTATTAAATAAATTCTGGCTTCGTTTCTTTTCGAGGACAAAATGATTCAAAAGGGGGAGGAATGTGATAACCCGGATTTCTGGATATCGGTAATTGATAAAATAATTGGGTTAATTAATAGAAATACTGAATTATAGATTGAATAAATGAATCTGATGGTAAATATTTATATTTTGATAAATATTTATTTGTTCATATCTTAATATAATCACTTGAAATTGGCAAATTATTCTTTTAAAGATAAATAATAATGATCGTTTATATAAGTAAATATAAATATATTTACAAATTTAATCTATGTTCGTTGAAATATATATATTTGTGTTGATTTTAAATTGGATTTTAAATTAAATTTGAATTTGAATTTGGATTTAAACTTGAAATTTAAAAGATTGATATCTTAAAAAAATTGGATTTGAAAATAAAATAACTATGATTTTATTAGTATATAATTTAGTTAAAACATATTCTTTGAAATTATATAATATGGCATATAAATTATATAAAAGACATTTTATCATGCAAATTAAAAATGTTAGTGTTTAAAACATGGTAAATAACAAGTGTAATCATTCTAGAATAAAATTTGAACAAGTGTCATCTATTTAAATTATTTCTAAAATAATAAATAAAAAAGAAAATGATATTATATAATATCTTTATTCTCCTCTCTATCATTTTCTTTCACCTTCACCTTTCAAAACAAATAGCCTGTAAATAAAAATTAAAACCAAAAAATAAATCAAACAATTACAGTTTCAACTATTTTAAGATTCAAACAAAAGCAAAGATTTCAACTCAGCATAAACATGAAGGAAAGCTGTAGATCTGTTTCAAGTAAGCTCAAACCTGAAATCAAAAGATTATCAAATCAAAGCTGCTGATCAACAACCCAAGATCAACTCATCTTAAATATGAAAAAAGAGGTTCTAAGTTCAACATCAAGCAACTTCCAGTTTTTTTTTTCAAAAGTAAAATTGCTTCTATTCAAAGCATATGCAGGTGAGTAAACCATTCTTTTTAAAGGGTTTAAATCTGATTTAAATCTAGATGCATGAAATTAATATCTGAAGTAAAGTGTGATAAATTTTCTTTCATGATGGTATAATATAAATTGTATGTATATTTATCTTAGTATATGGATGTGTATGCTTGAATCCAGATTTTTGGCTCTGTCTAGTTGAACAGGTTTTAAAACCTTGATAAAATTCAAAATTTTTCTCCTTGATTCTTTTTTGGACCTGGAAGTATAAATCAAATTTGATAGAAATGATAAGGTATTTGATTTAAAATATTCCCAGGCAAGATTTAAGGACAGTTTTTAATAAAATGAGGAATTACAGTAAAAAACCTAAACAGATCAAAATCTCAATTTAAATAAATCATGGATTCAAGTTTATAATTTGATTTGTAATCTGAAATAATGATTTTTAAAAAATAAAATCATGAATTTTAGGTTTATAAATCATGAGATTTTGTGTGTTGAACGGAATTAGTGTTTTCATCTTTTTCTGGTGAACTGGTTGATCGGGGGTGACTGGGTTGAGGCCGGAGATGGGTTGTTGTTCGTTGATAGGGAAAAAATAATCGGAGGTGTTACCATTCGCCGTGGTGGCGCGGCGGATCGATTTTAGGGTTTTAGGTCGAGTATGGGTCGGGGTTGGGGATGATTTCGATTTTAAAATGAAGCCAAAAACTTGAATATATATTTAAACTTGAAATAATTGAATTGGGAAAATTTTACTTGTATAATACTCAGTTACATTCCAACATATATAACTTACCAAAATTATTCAGAAGTTAACTATGTAATTGAATAGTGTAGATTATAAAACGATTTTAAAGGAATTTATAAATAAATTTGAGTGATTATAATAAATGTTTATACACTTAAATTTTGATTATGAAAATGTTAATTGAGATAAATTGAATAATAAGATAATGAATAAATAAATATGAATTTAGGAATAGTTAAGATTGAATTAGAAATGAAATTAACTTAAGTAAAATCAAATGAATTTAAATCAACTAATTGAATAGACTAATTTAAAAATAAATGAAATTTATGTGGTTCTAAATTAATTGTTTTATTTTATATTTCAAATCTACTTTTCTTTCTGGTTGTTTTTATTCTTCTACCTCCCTCCTTTTCGAGGACGAAAAGTTCTGAATGGGGGAGAGTGCAACGACATGTAAATTTTAACTATTTAATAACGTAATTAACTTAAATTTTGTGAAATTTTAAATAATTGAACATGGAAATAAAAATTTAATATTTGGAATACGTCTATTTAAGCATAGCAAATGGTAAATTTTCATTTGATAATATAGAAGTTTATTTTGTTGTGCAATTTTATTCAATTTAAATTAGTTAATATTTGATGATAATAAAATGTTTCTAAACCTGAATATTTTTGTACAGTAAATTTGTAAATCCTCTTTTAAGTGAGTCGTCATATTTCGTTTTGTTAAATTTGGACTGCTATTGTCCCGTTTATCTTAATTCCGGCGTTTTAGCAGCATTTTTGGTACCGGTATCGACTTTTGATAAAATGATCATCTCGTCATGCAGATCGCCATAGTATATTCATATGTGTGTTTCGGCGTCCGTCGGGGGCAAAATCTATGGAATGATTTCCATATCGGTTTCGCATTTAGACCTTTTAGCTTCCCATACCCTTTTATTATCCACTATATAACCAATGGTCACTACCCTTTTAATATTCCCAAATATTAATATCAAACTCTTGCCATTCCACCTGTTGCCTCACTTGCTTTTTGGTTCTCTGGTTTCAATGGAGAAATATAAAAAAAAGATAACACAATCGAATATATTTATTTTGCCTTCCTTCTTCAACCTTCCTCGCCTCAGCTCACCTCCATCAACACACGCAAACCATCCCAAGGCCATTGCCCATTCCGACGATCCATCCGCAATGACTTCCCTACGTGACAGCCTTGTCACCCTCACAAAAACCACATGCGTGCTCATCAACTAGCCACAACATCACCGACAACAGCCACTTTCCCTCCTTCCCTCTCCACGGCCTCTAGCTCTCCCCGTTCTCACCACTTCTCAGCTTCCTTGCTGCATCTCCTCACACACACGCCCTCTCCCTCTCCCTCTCCTCCATCTCAGACGCCTTTCCCCTTAGCCTAAGCCGAGCTCAACCATTGTTCATCTTTGGTCGAATACATATTCATATAAAGGTATTTATGTTTTTTGAATATATATAAAGTTTATATAAGTTGGTTTTAATATAGAGCCTGCATATGTATATTCTGTTGGTTATATAAGTATAAGTTATATTATGACAGTTTATATACATTTTTAAGTTTGTAAATTATAGGTTAGTTTATAATATATATATATATATATATATATATATTGAATTACAGTATATATATGTTAGTTTATAATAGATTTGAAGTATAATTATAAGTATGTTTAAGGTTTATATATATATATATTTATATATATATATATATTAATTTACACTATTCTATTCATAAGATTTATATATGTATATATGTACACATGATTTGTATGTTATTTATTTATTATTAACTACCAGTATACCGGCACTTCCCTTTTAAAGTACATATATCAGCATGCATACATTGCAATATATAAGTTGTATATATTTTGTTATACGTCATATACACAACCAATTGTCTGAATGTAAATATTCATATATATATATATATATATTATCTATTAGCTGTTTATATTCTATAAGTTATATAACAGTTTATATATGTAAGTTATATTTGTGTATATATTGATTTATATATATACCTATGGGCATATGAGTTTATATTGGTTTTATATATAAACTACCTATTTATTTCCTCTACGTATGTATGGATATTGTAGCTTTAAAGTATATATTACATTATATATATGCATGGTTATAAGTGTTGTTTAAAATATATACATTTGTTGTATGTATACGTTTAAAAAAAATATGACTGTATTTTTATAAGTTATTTATATATCATGTATGTATGTATATAATATGATGTTAGTTTGTTGTGAATGACTTAGTAATGTATGCATAGATTTTAAATTATAAGTTTGTTGTTATTGTATATATACAAAGGATATGTTTGTATATCTACATAAGTGTTTATTTCAAAATATATCATGTATATATATATATATATATATTTGATTTTAATATCGTGTTTAATTTAAAACAATGATTTCTGAAATATATATATATATATATATATATGTATGTGTGTGTATATATATATATATATATATATTTTAATACGTGTTTGGATCAGAATATGATTATATATATATATATATATAAATAGTTATATACAGTTATATATATATAAGTTCACTTATACCATTGATCTTCATCAAATCCAGTTTTGATTTGACTTCGTCAATTCCAAGCTATCAGCCTTGCTCGTCGAATTTGCGTTCAATCTCGCTTTGCTTTTGAATTCATTCATGGATTCGTAACTCATCTCATTTCATTATCGATTCTCTCTAGCCTCGAAATGTGAGCAATCACTCACGATTAACATTCTTATATTTATTAAATTTAATTTCATTTGAACGACAATTGAAATATGCTGCTAAATCGAACTATTAATGATATATTTGCTATATATGATATGCTATTATCAGTATCTATTCACTTGTGGGATATGACACCATATCTTGTTTTTATATTATATTTTGTTGTTATTGATATATTATATTATTATCATATTTATTCTCACTCTACAAGTTCCCTTTTAGTTTAGAATTCCCTATGGGTTGAAATGATACATACCCGAACGATCTTGTAGAATAGGAGAAAATCGGTTGGTTGAAATGATAAACCTAAGCGATTTTCTTTTACTCTGAATTGGGATTGCAGGTTGAAACGATATATACTTTTTGACATTTAAATTGCAGATTGAAATGACAAATATCTGTATCACTTGGCTATAGGATAGAAAGTTATATACAGACATCGTTGGTCTATACATATTTTAAAAATAATTTCCAAGGTTTTGAATGAAATATATGGTTTTATTAAATATTAATTTTAAGATATTACATATATAAATGCTATTTTATAAAGGTTTAAATTTTAGATTTTTAAATTTATATGTTTGGAAATTTTTAAATTTATAAGTTAGTTTTGAAAATATAATTTTTAAGATTTTATTATAATTTTGCTATTTTTAAATATAAATAAATAAGTTTTAATAAATAAATTAAATTTAATAATAAGATTTAATTTAGTGAAAATTTAATTTAATTAGTATGCATTATGTTTAAGTATTTATTTAAAAGTTTGTATTCTAAAAATAGATTTTATAATAATTTTAATAATATTAAGGCTGGGAAGATAAAATTTAATTAATTTGAAATCGTATTCTTTAAGAATTATATTTAACTAAATCAATTTGAAACTTATTGAATATGAGATTTTAAAGATATGATTTTATAACTTGATTTTTATTTAAAGTGATCAAATGAATCTTTCAAGTATAAATAAATTGAAATGGGATATTTAGTTTTTATTTAAATTTTAATTGTAGATTTTATTTAAATATTATGGGATTAATTTAAGTGAATATTTCAAAACTAAATAATAGTAAAGTGAATTTGAAATAAATATGAAATTTTCGAATTTAGTTATTGTAAATGTAACACCCCTTCAAAATGGGAATAATAACCCTACATCGCAGAAAAACACTTTGAAGTGGGTGCTTATATACCAAAGCCTTCACCATATAATAACGTCAAGGCTTTTTAAGGAAAAAAGCTCCATACCTTGGCTTGGCCCATGAGGCGGAGGTGACTAAGTTGGGAATAATATCTGCGTTAAGTGAAGTGCGGGCTGTTACAATGGTATCAGAGCCGTACCCAGCTGAAATCGTGGTCTATACGTGTTACAGTTACGACGCCTGGGTGGTGTTGTGTTCATGAGCCAGCGAGGACGTTGGGATCTAAAGGAGGGGAGATTGTGACAGCCCTTCAAAATGGGAATAATAGTCCCATATCGTGGAAAAATACTTTGAAGTGGATGCCTATGTACCAAAGCCTTCACCTTATAATAACATTGAGGCCTTTTGAGGAACAAAACCCCATACCTGGGCTTGGCCCATGAGGCGGAGGTGACTAAGTTGGGGACAATATCTGCGTTAAGTGAGGTGTGGGCTGTTACAGTAAAGGTTGAACATTAAACTTTGAAATCTATTGAAGTTGAAATGGTTTAATTTGCGATTCAAATTTGTATTTGAAATCGATATAAATTGAAAATGGTTTATTGAGATGTTGAACTAAATTGAAATTTAATGAATTGAGATTGAATTAAATTGAATTTTGGAATTCGAGTTGATTTGAATCGATTTGTGAAATTTAAGGAAACTATTTTAATTATCTAAAGTATTTTTAAATTATGATTAAAACTATTTTAATATTTTACTTTATAAATTATTTTAATATAAGAAATTTTTAATTTTTAACTATTTTAATATACTAATTATTTTATTATATAAACTATTTTATTATATATACTATTATTAATATCTAAACTGTTATGATTTCCAAAGTATTATGATTTCAAAATGTTATGATTTCCAAAGTGTTATAATTTCTAAGTTTTATAATTTCGAAAGTGTTATAACTTTGAAAGTTCTATGATTTTGGAAATGGGTATATTTAAGTGAATAATGATATCGTATTAATATGGTTTTGAAATGATATGATATTTTTATATGTCGTATAAACTATTTGAAATAAAATGACCGCGTTGTTATAATAGCGTTTGGTTATTAAAGAGACCGGAATCGGTTATTGTCATACTCTTTGCCAATACCGAAAACCACTTTAACAACCGTGTATGTGGTGGAGATTCCAGAACGAAGTAGGATGGTTGGTGAAGATTCTATTTGAGGTATATACGTAGACTTGACTCCCGTGAGTTAGCTTAAGGTGGCTAAAACAGGAGCAATTGATGGGCCAAGTGAGGTAGCTCCTCCGATCGGACAAACTTCTTTGATACCATTCTATTACTTTGTGATTAATTGGGTGCACCCTCTGATTTTTGGGAGTATAGACGAGTTGGGCGGTAGCTGCGGCTATGCGTTACCAATAGCTCAGAAGTGTAATTGGTATATCTACCCCGGCATTGCCTAGTTATGCCGTGTCACCTACCATATCGAATCCACTATGAGTTTGTTTTATGTCTTAGCTAGAGTGCCTCTTGTAGCCTCCAGTTTACGAAGGTGTTACGGTACTGTATAGACTATGACATTATATAAAAATATGTTAAGGGGGATATGGGTAACGCCTTAACGCTATTTTGATAATTTTACTTTACTATAGACATATTATAATAGCGTATTGTACTACATAGTAGATAATTCCATGGATCCTTAGAGGATGGGTATCCCTAACATCCTTTGAGTTACTTGTATTTCAGTAGGTATTTCATTTGAGTTGGATTTACTGATATAAAAATGTTAATCTTGACTCGAGTGTTTTGTGTTTTGCTTTATTCTCGGGTCGGACTGAGTGTCACAGCATTTGAGACTCACCTTTGGAGTTGGAGCTTTGCTTGGAGATCCATCTATATCTATTCAACTTTGAGTTATCAGCTGACTCCAGTGATATATTGCGATTTTGTTATTTGACTATTGTATTGAGATTTTTATGTATTTGAGACTTCTGTGGTATCTTTTTTTAACTCTATTATATATATAGTAGCTTCATGAACTACTATTCATTTGTTTCCGCTGCTTATTGTTATATTACTCCGTGTCTGTGATTCTATGATTGACTTATTTACCGTATATGCTGAGTTTTGCCAAATATAAATTAACAATCTGATATTTTGAGAAATTCAATTCTGACATGTGCGGATGCGAATGGCACGAAATATCGGGATGTTACATAACAATCCCCTTGATTTCAAATAAACCATAAAGAGTATAGACTCTACCATATAGAATGATGCTTAATTCCGAAATAGATTCTAAGTACATTATCAAAATACGATTTTGATAGTTGTAGTTAGTGGGATATATCCTTTAGCCACAGGTACGTTTCCAATGTAAGACCAATGTAGTTGGAAGATAGTAAGCAAATTGATGAGAATAACCTCATAAATTTTAATTGTTGAAATCACTATAGTAGATTTTCAATCAACGTGCTTGAGTTAATTTGTATTCTTTCTAAAAAATTATCACTCAATATGACTTTGAATTTTGGTACATTTTTGTTGAAAAGAAAATTCTAAATTATGATTTAGAATAGAGTGTTTACAAATGATAACCAAAAAGGTCACGACGTCCATGGTAATGAAAGTTGAGTTTGTAAGTGTACGATAAGGTCCAAAAGATGATACGATAATATCATTCGACAAACACCAAAATTGAGTAAATATTTTGATAGAGAAATCAAATAGTTTAATTATCAGTCAAAATGCAAATGAGGCATGTATTTGTAGGAAAGAATATTAAGGGGTACTAAAATATTTTTAAAACTACAAGTAAAGATGTTAGGATTGTCTTAGATGATATACACTGACCCCATATAAAATGTTTAACACATAGAATTTAAGATGGATTACTTATGAGTCAATAATAGGAATCATCACATATGTTATGTTGTCTACTATATCACAATTTGATTATGTGATCGGTTCAATAATCGAATTTCAAACCACATAAAGATCGCTTAATGGTTGTTAAGAGTATTCTTAAGAATTTAAGGACTACTAGATAGTTGTTTATGGAAACAATGAACTAAAGGAGTATTCAGACTCGAACATCATAAGTGAAATAGAATATAGTATGTCAATTCTAAATTCATATTAAACCTTGGTAAAGGATCTTTCAATTGGAAATGTTCTAAGCAGGAGGTGGTTGCTGACTCAACAGGCTAAGTACATTACCTTGAATAGTGCATAAAAAGGCAGTATAAATATAAATGCATAAACTTATAACTGAGCTAGAGGTTATTCTAAATGTTGAGAATCCTAGAACTTTGTTTTCTAAAAAGAATGTCGCGATACAGATCGTAAAACAAATTGCGTCTCACAAGGTGTCTAGAAACATACTCTGAAAGTTCCACGTGATAAAGGCAACCTATCAACAATGGTGAAATGTAGGTTGATATGGTTGATAGCAATATGATATAGCAGATCCATTCACTATGGGAATAGCTGAATTGGTTTTGAACCGAGCATAGGATTGGGATTAAGATTCCATAATTGACCCCAAGTGCAAGTAGGGGATTGAAAGAATTAGTGGTATACATAGGGGAAATTATGTAATTTATTACCTATATCTAACTCTGTAGTCAATCTTGTTCATAGCAAGGACCTTTATTTTCCATTATATACTTTGTTATAATGTCATATAATTAAGTAAGTAATTAATTTAAAGTATATAATAAGGAAATTCTTTAATGAAATGTTATGTGATTGTAGGTGTAAATTGTTGCAATCGTGAGTAACCAATCCTAAAATAAAATAATATTTTATTTTAAATATTCTTTGTGGCGACCCGGAAATTTTAACGTTTAAAATGGAAATATTAATTGATTTTAAATATTTGGAAGTTATTTTAAACTTGAATTTCAAATATAACTACGAATTTGGCAATTAATTATTGAATTTAATTTATTGAAGTTGGGTAAAAATTTGAATCCTCAGTTTTAAGCTGGTTAAAAATATTTTAAAGGCTTAAAAAATTTGTATTGAGAATACTGAAGATAATGGAAGCTTTAGAATTGGATTTGAAAATGGTTTATTCAGTTTTGAATATATATCGTTTAAATCGACATTTAAAAAAATAGCCTTCCGGGGCACAGTCTCGGATTTCAACGAAACTAGTTTCATTGGGTCCATAATATTGTATTATTATCGGATTTCAATTTTTGTAGCATTGGGAGTTGTCATGTGACCGTACGGTAGATAAACGTGTTGAATTTATATTGAAAATTCAATTTAATAACCGGTTCAAAAAGCTATCTTCTCCATATAATCGAATTTGGACCCGAAACCTATTCCATTTTGTTCGGAATAGGGGTATAACCTTATGAATGCCTAGTGGCATGCCTCGATAGGAGTTCGGAAATTTAAGTTGCATTTATCGAGACGAATGGATTTGAATTTGAATTTGTATTTAAATTAAATATATATATATACGTACATATATATATATATATATATATATGGATTTAATAATATTTTCATAAGGAAAAAATTCTACACGTTTCATTATTTTAACATTTGGCAAACTTTTAGCACGCGTTAATTTTTTTAACACGCGTTGATTCAAAATAAGAAAAATATATATACGATAAAATGAAAACAGTTAAAAACATTAATAAAACCCAACCATGTTTTTTCTTCAAATCGAAATCAAAACTTCAAAGGAAAAAAATGGCATTTGAAAAAGAAAATCAAAGTTTGAATTATAGAATTCACGACAATCGAGCAGGCAATAGAAGGAGGCCCGAGCCACCACACGCGTGAGGAGGCGGCGTCCACGAGGGATAGTCGAGCACGACATCGCGATGTCAGGCTCAGAATAGCGGCGGCGCATTGCGAATTATGATTTGGTGACAATGGCTCGAGGTGATGGGGGGTCGCCGATGATGTGGGTTACGGCTGCGTCGAAACGTGGAGGCATCGGAAGTCGATGGTATGATGGGCACATACAGACAGGGTAGGGTTTGCTGGAGTCACGTGTTGTTCATGCATGTATCGAGTTACAGTAAGGTAATTTTTATTTATTTATTTAACTATATATTAATAATATATATATATGTATTTAATTTGAAGAAAATGTAAAGGAAGTTATCCATTGTTTCTGTTAATTAGAAATAAAATAAATTATATCTAAAATTTTAAAGTAAGCTATATTAAATAATTATGTTTTTGA
Source organism: Allium cepa (assembly GCA_030765085.1). NCBI lineage: Eukaryota > Viridiplantae > Streptophyta > Magnoliopsida > Asparagales > Amaryllidaceae > Allium > Allium cepa. The sequence goes on from CM060941.1 coordinate 838,461,991, forward strand.
AAGAAAATCCTTTTATTTTAGGATTTAAAATATGATTTGAAAAATATATAGGAATTCCAAATTGTCGAAGAATTTATTTAAAATTTTGATTTTTGAATATAGGTTATTTTTTAAGTATATATGTGGTTTTAAAAGAAAAAGAAAGAACAAATAAATATATATATTTTTTCACTTACTGTTTCATTTTAAAGGATAAAAATTAAGATGGTTAACTTATTTAATTAGCTTATTCAAATAGTTCATTCATTAAAAATAATTTATTAAAGGGAAATTGGTTTAAAATGAACTAATTAGTTTAAAACCAAGTTATTAGTTTAAATTAAATTAATAAAGATTAATTGATGTGTTCGAGTAATTCAAATATTAATAAAATCGTATAAATGTTTATACAAGGTCAAAATCTTAAAGCAAGCAAGCTGGATTGGAAATGGGTTGCACGCGTAATCAAATGTGAGATCTTCTCACTCAATTGAAATAACTAGAATTTCACATATTGATTAATTGTTTGGATGTGATAGTGTGTGTGTGTGTGTATAATTGGAGTGATTGATTTCCCGCATTATATAGCGGATGAGACCCTATGCGCCGCATAATAGCGGATGAGAAGTAAAATATAAGGAAGTTTATAAAAGTGTGGATATATAATATCAAAATTCACATGAGATATTTCCAATTATAATATATATATATATATATATATATATATATATTGTGATTAGGAAGCATTGGTTTGAGTTTAATATAATAATTTTCAAAAGCTATTCTATATTTTCAAAACTCTAAAAATAAATATTTATTAATTAAAAAGTATGATAGCTTAAAATAAGATTTAATAAAGGGTTTATTATGCTTTCTTTTAAAATTATATATGAATTAAATATGCTTTGAATATACATATAAAAATTATAAAAAAAATACATAAATCAAAAAACATAATAAAATATATAATATTGGTTTTGACATTTGTAGCTTGGGTATAACATGCAATAACAAGTGGCATATTTCATCTTTCTTTTAAAGTGAAATAATAAATGTTTAGAGAAGACTGTATTTAGCTCAAAAAAATTTCATATACATTTCTCACTCTCTTCTTTCTTTCATCTTCTAAAATCTAAAACTAAAAAGAAAACTGGATCAAAACAATTACAACTTCAAGTCTTTTAACCTGAGAAAAAGCAAGCAATTAAGTTTCAAGTTTAAACCAACAATCAAGTTGCAGATCCAAAACATCAAGTTGTAATTCAAAATCAACCATCAGCTTCAAAATCAAGTTCCAGAAAAAAAGCCTATTCTCTGTTTTCAAAATACAGTGAGTAAACATCTGTTTTAAAAGCTTAATCTGTTTATTTTCTAATGCATGTAAAAAAATTCTTGAAGTAATGTTGTGAATAATGTTTGCATAGATGTACTATGTTTGAAATATAGTTGAATTACTATGTATATACCTGTGCATGTCTGTGTATTTGCCTCTGTTTGATTTAAATAGGCTAACAAGTTCAAAAAAATCAATTTCTCTTGCCCCATTCTTTTTTCAAGTTATGATCACTAAAAGGAAAGTGTTTGTAAGAATGTAAAATCATTTTTAAAAATAGTTTCGAGTGAAAATATTTAGTAAATATGTCAAAAATAGAAAATTATAGTGAAGAATCAACTCATGTCAAAAAGTTGATTGTTAAATTTCCATCTTTGATCATATAATCAAATTCGTTTTCGAAAATGATGAATTTTAATAATAATATTATGATTTTTAAGTGGGTGGTCATTGAGAATTTTTGAGTTGAACGGGAAATGCTTTTTCGTCGATTTCTCCACGATCGGAAATGGGAGAGTGTCGTGCTTGGGGCAGGAGGTAGCTCGTGCGTCGACAATCAATGGAAAATTGGTCACGGATTTTATAGATCGCCATGGTGGCATGTCGAAGATAATCTAGGGTTCTGTAGCCTGTTTTGGTCGATGTGGGATTCAAGGCTCGTGCATCGTCGTAGATAAACCGAAGTCAATCGGTGGTGGGGGGATCGAAGCATGGGTTCGTGATGAGGCTCGGTGTTAATCAGCGATGTCTCAGGTGGTCGGACGTGGCGGCGTGGGGTGATGTCGTCGATTTGTTTGCGTTCCTGGAAGTTCTCGACTTGCTCGTTTTCGATTTCTAGTGGGTATCGATGATCTGGGTGGACGGGTCGACTGAGGGAGAGGTCGGTGACTTGTTGGTGGTCGGAGCATTGGTTGGAGATGATTAGAACTCGTATGCACGTGCATGCGTGTCCTCTTGTATCTGGTGGTAGCTGTGAAGGAGAAAGGATCGGGGAAGATGGAGGTTTGCTTCGAGTTCGAACTCGAGTTTTATCGAAGAGAAGTAGTTGAGATATTAGATTGGGTTTAGCTCGATAATTTTGAGCTTAGGCTCGGGCTTGCTTTCGTTAGTTATCCAGGTTTTAAAAATTAAAAGAAAACAATTTAACAAGTTTTAAAGCATAAGAACATATACAAGTTTCAGAGCTAATTAGTAACAAGTGTTCAAGGTATTAATCAAGTTATCAAACAAGTTACAAAGATTTTAATTTTAAAGTTAAAAGTTTTTAAGATAAATTGATTTGGTTTGAATAATCATATATTTGGTTAATTAATAAATTAATTTCTAAGTGTTTTCAAATAAAATTTAATAATGTAGTTAGGTAAGAGATTAAGATAAATGGTTTATCTTAAATTAATTAAGATCTTAGGTAATTGAAGGATAATTAATTAATGTCAATAATTAATTACAATAAAATAAATGGTTTGTAATTAATTAATGATAATTTAGCTGGATTTATAAAAGTAATTCATTTACTTTGTGTTAATTAAATTAATTAGAAATGGACTAACTAATCTTGCTTATGGATGACTAAATTGTATTGAATGTTTGCATTAGTTAATATCTCTAGTTCAATAAATTGTGATGTTCTGTGATATGATATATTTGAGTTGAACTGTGATAATGTTGGTTATCTATCTGTGATGAATTGCTAAGTAAATATGACGTTCTGAATTTAAAATTGAATTGTATTCACTTAAACAACTTGGTTTAAAGATAAGTATTGGATTCGAAGAGACCGGAGTCGGATATCAGCAATATCTGAAACCACTTCGATTAGTAACTACTATAATTTTTTTTATATTCGATTTGAGAATCAAATAGGCTGGAATGGAATAAATTAGGTACACATGTCCATTTAAACTAAGTAACGGAACTTAGATACATTTTGTGGCTCATAGTGATGAACGAGTTACCTAGGTTTTCAAGAAGTTTACTACTTAAAGTATTTCACATTATATGGGTTTACTCAAACTGGTTTCCAACCTGACTCAGGTGTTATTTAATTTAATGCTCGGGCCAGACCGAGTATTACATCTTTTCAGGTTAGACGTTCTGGAGCACAGGAGGCGAGCTGGATGGCAGGGATGTATTGATTATATTCCTCTACGAAGTAGAGATTGTCTCGACTGGTTTTGGGAACAAGTTATTGTAACTGTCCCAGTTATTTGTGAATGATTGTGCTCTGAGATATTGTTTGTAAATTGACATTTACAGCTTTCTTTGTGTAAATGTTGTTATTTGTATATTATATTTTGATCCGTTGCGAATGTGAGATTCTGTGCTCTTTCAATTTCCTTTTCTACCTCTTTTTTTATCTTAACCCTAACAGTCTGGGATTTCCGGCACTCGATTTCTCGGCACTCTATACAGTGAACGTATTAGTGTCGATTTTCGGGGCCGTAAATTTCGGCTCGTTGCATACATTCTCATCTGCTATCCTTAATTGGTGAAAACCAGTGGCAAGATCCGATTCAGAAATTATCCAAGCTCAATGGAGCTGGTCAAACATGTCATCAACCTTATGTAAAGGATAATTATTATTAATAGTCCTCTTATTTAACTCTCGGTAATCTACTGTAACTACCTAGATTCCAGTGTGTCCGTATTTTTCGCAAAAATGTTAAAATCTAAGCCTACTAAAGCCCGAGTTGGCTATCTGGTATCCTGCAAATAGGCAAAGATAAATATGTCAGAGCTCAAATAAATATCTCACGGTGGAACAAACTAAAATATAATAGTAAGTAAATACTCACTAAGGTAATAACACTTTCTAAACAAGTGTCACAAAGCTGGATAATCTTTGCCTTTTATCTAACATGTGGGATGTTATGAAGAGGGGGTCGGAACTAAAGTTATGGTGAATGGACAAATTATAAACTTCTAAGTATAATTCTACATATAGTGTTCTATTTCCATTTTCTATGATATTAGGTTTACTAGATTAATAATACTCTCTCCTCTGTGCATGAATCGTACCCATCTACTCCCTAGTAGATTAAGACCTAACAACCAATATATATACATATAGCTACATGTCCAAAAAACCGCATCGGGTCTAAGTACTACCCATGGTACCTTCCGTATCCTCCTCGAAAAGGACTTCGTCATCTCGCTGCTAGAGCGTACTGAAACTACATTTGTAAAGGACAGCTTCATGTGGACTACAATACAGATGTTTCATCATCTACTATGAAAACGTAAAACTAGGTCCACACTAGCTTATACTAGTGCTCGGATATCCACAATGTACCACCCAGTGCATACCTTGAGGACTATACAAAATCGCTCTATCTACTCCCTAAATTCCGCTAATAAGGTCTATATTGTACAGAACTCAGTCGGGGATTTTCTATAACTGTAAAGGTCCACTCTATTAGGCCTACAATATAGATATTCTACCCGGTCGGTCTCTTTTTTCATCCTGGCTATGGCCCCACGTAGCTCCCCCTTAACTAATCGAAAGACCTCTCAAGAGCTAAGTGGTCGTGCCCTACTACAAACAATCTAAACATACAATTGGCTGCGCCCCTCATCCAATATCTGGATAGCGAAAGAATCATTGGCCTATTGGTTTAACTCTATCCTTTCCCGAACTCGCTCTAATTGATGATGGCTTGATCTCCGCATGCGACTATTCTTTTAGGTCCTACCCGCTAAAACCTACTCGTAACTAGAAGTATGGTGTCATACGAATATCCTACTCCATCATCAACCTTTTGACTGCCTACAAAGGTCCGCTTCGTTAGGCCTGCAATGCAAAAGCAGTCAAGGCATACTCTCTTGATGGAACACCTACAGACTTCCTTCGGGGGTGCGGCTTCATTAGGCTTAACCCAGAGGGCCATCCTAGAGTACCCTCACGTACCGTTGATGTCTCGTACTTCCTTCTAGTCCGAACTAACTAAGTTGGACGTGCTCTTTCGGTACTCAAATATGTAATGAACTGCTTCATTAGGCTCTTTATCCACATTCTCTTTCGGGCTGCTCCAAACTCACCTTACCATTTTATTAGACACTACGTCCAATCTTTTACTATGCGTTTAGTTTACTTTTCTTATTCTATTGGCAGCTTGTTTACCCTAATCAGCAAGCCCAACCTCACTTGTGTATGAGACCATCAGTCCTAGACCTGAAAGGGAATGATTTCGGTACGGGCCACTTCTATTATTTTGCTTATTAACTTAATCCAGGATCTAAGTTTGATAAAATAAGCCTCTTATATTTCTTTCTTTTTAATTATAACGTTCATGTTACAATTATACTTGCAGTTATTACTTTTATGTTCTTTTCTTTCTTTTATAACCTACATGTTATAAATGTAACTGCAAGTGTCTCTTTTCTATTCAATTCTGTCTTCTTTTATTATGGTACTAAATGCTCTTTAGTTCTCTTATATTATGTGAAAGTCTTTGCTTGGGACTGCGTCCAACTACCACAAATTACTTATCATAATAACTACTTTACTTTTTATTCTACTATCTGCGCAGTAAATGTAGATCTAGTCACATATTATGTTTATTGTCTCTAGTCTTATCAAATAATTGACTTGATTATTTCCACTACTTTAATTTCTTTGACGCTTCACGTTATTCTCTTTTATTCTAGGAAGTTGTTCTATTCTATTTTGTTGGTTACAAAAACCGTGCTAAAAATCCATTTCCATATTTTAATACTAAATAATGCTATAAACAATAATTCCTAACTGCAAGATTTTTTTATTATTTCTTTAATTACTGGGTAATGCAAAATATAGTGATGTCCCTATTTTGCACTAATTCCATTTTTCATGCTTTCATTCTTGCAATTACGTTTATCGTTATTCTTGCAATATTAAATTATGGAAATGTATTCCTTTTTCTAAACCAACCAACCAATCTATCACTAACTTCCAAATCAAGTTATTAGATTTTCTCCTTTTTAATTCATTTCTCTCGTTTTAACATAATCTACTATAAATTTCTCACTATTAGGCTTATGCCTTTCTCTAAAACTTATAACCCTAATATTACTTGTATTTAATTGGTTTTTTTTTCCATATAAATAACATTTAAATACAAGTACACTTCTCTTATAAAATTTAGAGTTTCAACATAACTAATTAGTAGAACTAATTACTAAAATAAATACCGAATCAAATATTTAACGACAATCTAACGATATAATATATCATAAACATAAAAGAGATATAATTTAAATCCACTCAGCTATCGTCCTTAGCATTGCTTCATGGCCTTTCTGGATCCCCTTCTAAGGCGTCTAATATTTTTATTAAGAAGATCTTCTCCCTAGAAATAGTTTCTATTTAGGGTTCAGCCTCAGGCAGTGAACTCAATTGGGAGAAAATCTGATTGTGGGAAAGTATCTAGGCCTAGGGTTCTATTTATATGGGAGTTTGGGGATCTCAGACCATCGGATTTGTAACGACCCAACTATTTGGACGGTATAAATCGAAAATAAACCACACGTGTCAACTCAAACCATTCAAAAGGAAGGATTGTTAAGGGGTAAACTAGAAAATAAGAGAAAAGATGGAAAAACAAAACACATAATCTCACAACGGAATGACAAAATATAGTAATCAAATAAATAGTTCATGAAGCTGTTTAGAAATACGTTTGGTCACACTTTTACATTACAAATCAGAGTTATACATACAATAGGAATAATAATAAAATAAGGTAGCGGAATAACATGATGCAGTGGGATACAATAATAATAATAATATAATACTAAACTCCATCTTCATCCTCCAGAATAATATCTTCAACACTGAAAAGCTCAGGCTGACCCGAGCATAGTGAAAAACAATACACTCAAGTCGAAACTAAAAATTCCTATGTAAGTCAAATCAATCTCAAATAAAATATGAGTGCAATGGCTTCAGAGATGTTATGGGATTTACCATCTCCTATCAGGTGTACAATGTGAATATAATTATTTAAGAGATTTCAAACAATTCGAAGTACTAATTTTAATCCCTTTAATTAAAATAAATCTGAAATTTAAATTAAAACTAAAACCTGTCAAATAATTCAATTCCAATACATAATCCACACTCAAGAAATTGTATGGGCATATAACATTGCAACCCATAAATTAAATGTCTTGGTTATCCAATTCTAAAATGATTTAGATGACCATTTAAATGATGTCGATAATATATACGGTGATAACAGGGACGTATTAAAATAAATAAACAACCAGACTTCCAATATATCAATTAATAAGCATTTATTTCCGACAACATCCAGATCAACCAATATATTACAACAGCTAATAGATGTTAAAACCGAGGTTTTAACTATCAGTTAAATTCCAATAAAAAATTAAATGGAAATTTAATTTAATGTTAATTCAATATCAATTTAAATGTCAATTTAAACCAACAAACGGTAACCAAAAATTTAAATATCTCATTACATATCTTATTTAAGTTGCACTGGAAATTTTAGTATTGCGTGAGAGGGTTGAATCACTTACCTTTTTAGCTTTCCTTCCTCAAATTAGGTTTGAATCCACCACTGCTTTCTTTCTTTTAACATTGATTTTCTTTCCTTTTTTTCTTTTATATTTGAAGGGTTTGGAGGAGATAGAGAAGTTTGTATAATCTAAATTTGAAGGATAAATTTTGAAAAGGAGAAGAAGAAAAAAGTAGATAGGAGAAATTTTTGTTTGGAAAAGGGAAGAAAAATGAAGAAGGAGGGAGGAAAAAGGAAGGTGAAGAAATGTTAAACAAAATCTATATATAATATAAAATCAAACTCAGGTTTGAAAAAAATGTAGCTTTAGAGAAAAGAAGAAGGAACAATCGAAAATGAAGAAACAAACAAAAATAAGGAATGAAATGAGGAAGGTATTAAATAAAGAATAAAAGATACACATTTGAATTTTATAAGACATGTTTAGAAAGCAAGCAAAACTTTTCATATAAAATTTAAAAACATGTACTACCTCAATTAGTTTCATTAACATGGAACATTTCAAGGCAAGGTTCATGCGTACATAAATCAAGATTACAGGAAAACCCAAAAGGGCATGTATTAATAAAAGAAAATAATAATAGAAATAAATAAATGAAAGGGGAAGTTGAAAATCGAGAAGATAAATAAATGAAAAAATTAATGAAAGTGAATAGTGGAATATGAAATTTTAACATATTTAAGACAATTCATTACACAAAGAAAGAACAGATTAATTCGGTTTAGACTGACGTGCTAGGTTGAAATTTTTTTTCTAAAGGGAAATGAATGTATGCATGAGTGAATGGTTTATGTAAATGAATTCATGTATTAATGCACATACACATTTCATTTCAAATGCAAAGTAACGCCTCATTAATAATTCAATTTATGGCAAGAAGTGAAAGAACAGATGGAATGAAATATGCAAAAGAGAGGGGTCAACAAAAACGTGAGATGACAGCAGAATAAAGTAAGGTAATAAATTAGTGAGAATCGAAGAAGGAGGGAATGTTTCATTAACTCCAAATATACACATAAATATTTGTTAATTTAACCATTATTTTTTACACATAATTAATAATATTGAACACACCAATTAACTTAATATTTCTCACTAAAGTACTTATTATATTTTTAAAACAAAACGTAAGTTGCACATATCACTAATTAATTATAATTCTATTCTATTTCTTATTAATGGAAAAAATTTAATTGATAGTAATTCCAATAATTAAATTTCAAAATATATGTTGATTACTAGGAAGATAGTTAATATAACTATTTTCCTTTAAATTGTAAGTCAAACATATCTAGTAACATTGTCGGTTACAAACATGAGTTAGAAATTTACTTACAAATAATTAATTTCTTACTTTATGCCAAAACACGTTTCAAATAAATAATCATATGTTTTTCTCCTTTAATAAATTTATTCATTTTACTCTTCATTAACATTTACTATTACAATCACCGTTATTAATTACATTCAAACAATGTTATTAAATACACCTAACGTATGTTGTCATTTTTTAATCTTAATATAATACATGTTATTAGTAGAAATTTAAATTAATATCATAAACATATCTCCTAACATAGGTTAACACAAATAAAATCATAAATTTTTATTTTTATACCACTTATATTCCCAAATTATACTCCTTATTACAATTGGCCTTTGGTATTCCCATCCATTAATTACATTTGGAACAACGTCATTAAAAAACACATTAATATACGTTCAAGTTCCAACCTATGTTAAACAATTTCAGTTAATTACATAAAATGTCACCGTTTGATACAACATTTAATTTATTTCCTTATTTACAAATTATAGCCGAACTTACTTTATAATTATTTCAATTGATTGAGATTACATTAAATAGTTTTTAATAACATTCAAAAATAATATTAAATCGTATTCTAACTATTTTTCTCATTAATAAATCATAAATTTTAATTTCTTCCAATATTAAATTCCAAAAATCTTATTTAATTTAATATTTTTAACTATCGAAAAATATGCATCTTAACACTCTCTCCCCACTCAAAATTTTTCGTTCTCGAAAAGGAAAAAAGGAATCAAAAAGCTTGATATAATTGTATTCAAAATAATGTATTTATAAACACTTTAAACTTACATAATTATGTATTTTAAATAAAATATAGTAATGTATAAACATATGGTGTCAAGATTGGTTGGACCCCCAATTGGGTTCGTCACACAAAGAGCATTATGGAGAATAACATATTTAAGATTCAACAGGTTCATTAGGTCAAATGAGATAAAACTATGGGATGCACAGGTTCAAATAGCACTCTAAAAGGAATAATAGAAAATGGATAATGTACCTTGCAACACTTGCTTTCCTTTTGGATCCCTAGAAGTAGATGATATTTCCTCAATAGTAAAGCTCATCCCTTTGATCCCTTCCTTGGAAAAGGGCACTTGTTCTTCATATGTGCCCATGTTTGTTGCAATTGTAGCAGAGTGGTCCAATAGCCAGGTTCAGGCACTGATTTGCAATGCAGCCCATTTGGTTGCACTTATAACAAAGGATCTTGATCAACTCTAATTGCTTAATTTGATCTAGAGCTCCACCTCCAGGCTTCTTTCCCAAATAATTCTTCTTCCCTTTGCATTTGAAAAACGTCTTACTAGCAACTGGTATCACTGATAAAGGTAGGGCATTAATTGTTGGCAATACTCCCTTCTAAACTCTTTGCTTAATATCAAGAGTTTCAAATCTCAAAGCCATACTAATCAGAATGGTAAAGGTACCGTTGAGATTGTTGGTCATTTCCCGATGGAATTCTGGTCGCATTCCTTTCACGAACATTTCATTCTTTCTGAGTTGCGTATCAATCAATCCTGGTCCAAAGCGGGACAATGCACCGAACCTATGCTCATACTATGCCATTGTCATCTCACCTTGTTTCAAATCAATAAAACTTCGAAACAATTGAGTCCTTCCTTCCACTAGGATAAACTAAGCTTCAAAAACCTCTTTAAACTACGCCCAAGAGAAATCTTCTTCTGGTGTATTCATGGTGGCTAAATCCCACCAATCCATTGTTGCTTTCTGAAGCAGACACGATGCTATCAATCTCTTTCTAGCATTTCTAAACCGAAGATCCCCGAATATCCTTTCACTAGAGCAGAGCCATGTCTAAACTTCCAAAATATCTTCAATTCCATAGAAAGGCTTACCACCTAAAGTAGTGTAATTCTTGCACAAGGTCACAAAGTTCTGAGGCGTCTGGACTTGCATCACTGCTTCCACTAATGGTTCTACAACTAGCTTATTCCTAGGAGCTCTACCATTTATAGCCATGTTGGTTCCAAATCTCCTCCATCTTCTTCCTTTTGTACCCATTTTCAATAACCTTGTTAAGTGACAGGTACTATTAGAATACAAAGATAGTGTCATAGATGATAAAAGCTAAACTCCAACAAAGGATCTAAACCTAGACTTTAAGGGGAGAAAAAGAAAACTCTCTCTTAAGATTAACTCATTCTAGAGCTTGACTCACCCTATCTCTAATGAGTTATAACCAAATCAGGCTAAGATGTTCGCTCAACCGAAGCTCTGATACAATTTGTGACGACCCACCTTTCTGACCCTAGGAACCACACTTAAAACATCTTTGGTGTTCGTGTGTCATTGCCGAAGCATTGAAAAGATGAATCTTCGTGGGGTAAAATAAAGAACAGAATAGAAAATCTTACAACGAAACTGCTAAATAAACCATAACAGTCGATAGTACATTAGGTTACTCCTTAAAAGGGAGTTATCGGAGTTACATAAAGTACTACAAATCAGCTTAGGCAGTTATAACATCCTACCTTCACACATACTGAAACAAAATACACTTACACAAACAAAAAAATATAGCGGAATAGGTAACTAAGAAGATGAAAGCCTCCTACTCGGATGCCATCTTCAATAAAGCCCAACAAGAAACCTCCTACTCTCAGACTATTCAAATAAAACGAGTGCCTGGGAGTTCAAAGAAAACAAACAACTCGGGTCAGACGATGTGTTTGGTATGAATAATATTTTTTAAACAATGGGTGTGAAATTAAACAAAAATATGTGAGACCACGCCGCTGAACACGGAACGGTTTACTCCCACATAAATCAACATCCAAACTTAAAGGATGGATAAATAATTAAACATCACGAAGAGTGGTTGACTCTTTTGAATGCAAATAAGGGAATAAATTTTAAGGTTTGAATCAAATAAGAAAAGGAAAATCTCCAACAAATAACTAGGAGGGTGCACCCCCATGAAGTATATCTCTAACAATATTCTTCTAAGAAGCTCATTTACTTAGTGACATTTCTCGAAAACCTCGAAGTCGGACCCCGCCAAACCTCACCGAGTATCCGAATATTTCAAATCTAATAGCACCACCAAATCCAATCTAGATGAGATGTGAAAGTATCCTAATGGGAGCAACCTCACATAGCTTGGCCCCCTTTCTCTATTTTGTTTTAGTCATTTTCGACAAAGGATATAAAAGAGCAACACATCTTATAATGACAATAATAAAGAAGCTAAAGTAACCGATAGCTGAGAAACCAACTATTGAGGATATAAAAGATCGTATATGGAAATTAAGTCTTGTATACTTACCACTACTCATCGAATTCAAACTTGTACTATTTCTTGGTTAACAATAATACCAAACAAGTCAAGGTAGTGTTACCTCAAAGTTATGTCTCACGATTATTCTTATCTTTCAAAATAACGACAAGCCTACTTCTTCGTTGTTTAGTGCTAATTATACAAATAAATCGTTTCCATATAAGTGAATCACTTTATGGAAATTAATTCATTTCCATAAACTTTAGCTTTAAAAAAATAGAATTCGTACTCGACTTCACATTATAAGTATTAGCTTTAAAACAATTTGTTAAAAGAGTTTACTAACTTTGAAACATCATTACAAAAAGGAATTAACAACTTAAAACATCCATATTTCACTAATTAATTAACTTCAATATCCTTTAATTAAAAAGGGTAAATCACCTTTAAAACATCATTGATACAATTAATTAAGAATATAATTAATTAAATTAATTTAATAATAATTAAATATCATTATTTAAAAGTGAATAATTAATTTAAAACTTTATTTAAGGAAAGATTAATTAAGGTTAAATAGATTTATTAACCTTTAAAAGTCATTATTTAAAAAGTATTAATTAACTGTAAAAACCTCATTAACTAATAAATTAATAAATCATAATCCATCATTATCCAAAGATTAATTAGCCTAAAACCTCATTAAATAAAATGATTAGTTAAATTTGAAATATCATTAAATAAGTAACTAGTTTGATTTAAACAAATCGTTAATAAGTTAATTGGTTAACATTAACCCTTATTAATTGAATAATTACATTAAATAATCATTATTAAGATAATTAATTATTTTTGAAAACATCATTAATCAAAAAGTTGCTTAAGTTGTAAAGTAATTCCAAGTACAATAATGAAACCAAACGATTTCGATAAAAAGTGATTTTCCGAAAGTGCCGATATAACGACTATCGCTATATGGACAGTTTTTAATTCAAGCATGTGTCATTTGCAATACACCCAAACATCACATAGTCGACGAATGAGCATACGTTCATGATCATTTACAATAATACAACGTATATCAAACATTTATTTACAATAGGATTGATTTAACTACTAGTTTTTCATATAAGTTAAGATTCGCTCACTAACTTTCCAAAGCGACTAACTTTCAAGCAATAAACCAATCCATCAACCAAACCATTATCACAACTATACAATAAGCATTTAATAGCTACAAATATGAGCATGAACATTGTGATATCCCGGAATTTTTGGAAATGTCAATTTAATAATTTGTATTTAAAATTATTGATTTGATAATTTTTATAAATAAATTTGAATTGATTTAATAATCTTACTTTAATAAATATTTAATTAATAAATTTTTTTAAAAGCTAAATAAATTGTTTTCTATTTATAATATATATAGGATATGTATATATTGTAAATAGATAAGCCTTGTTTTAAATTTAATAAATAAATTTTATTTTCTAATTCTACTATTTTTGGTAAATTGGAAATTTGTTTTTTTTAATATAAGCTTTTCAAAAACTATTTAATAAACAACTATATGGTTTCAAAAATAAATAACCAAGTGATAATAATATGATATCTTAATTATGGTTATAGATTGATTTTAAATAAGAATAATTATTTAAAGTATGTTAATATTTGATTTTAAATAGACTAGTTATTTTCAAATTTAATAAGTATTGTTTAAAATTATATATATGTATTAAGTTGGTTTTAAATGGAATAATCAATTCTAAACTTAATAATGTGTTTATTTAAAAATAAAAATGTTTAAGTTGATTTTTTTTAAATTGGATTTCAAAAGTAAAATTTGAATTTGAACCTGAGTTAGATTTTGAATCTTTTAAAGATAATTATTTTATTTTACTTTGATATGAAATGTATGAATAAAGTTTTTATTTAAAAAAAGATTTGTTTTATATTGTTTTCTTTAAAGAACTTTATTTATATAAAGTTAGAAAGTGTTTATTTAATAGTAAATAAATACAAAAGTTATATTAACATTTAAAAATGAATTTACCATATATTTTCATGTGATTTTATTTAAAATATAATGGATTTTCATTTTATTTCTTTTAAAAGGTTATATGTATATATATATTAGAAAGGCATTTAAAATATATGCATCAATTAGGAAATTCAATTTAAAAAGCTTTTAAATAATTCTAAAAAAAATGAAAATAAATAATTACATGTGTTAAATTCTTATGCATGCTAAATACATGTGTTAAGTGAGTAATGAGATGGTGATTAATTAATTGATTTGTAATTAATCAATGGCTAAGTTAAGCAGGATTATAATGATGAAGTAATTAATTAAATTCATTCTAAATTAATCAGAGATAAAGTAATTAATTTAATTCTCTTTAAATTAATTATAGATGGGGTGATCATTAAATCATTGCTTATGTATGAATGGATGATAATGTTTGCTTGAATGGTTTGAATCTCAGAAATGAGATAAGTAATGCTGTGTGATATGGATGTTTTGGTTGCATTGGGATGATAATATGGATTATCTGTTTATAATGATTATGTGGATCATCTGTTGTGATGATAATGTTGATTATCTATTGTGAATCTGTGAATTATCTATCTGTGTGTATATAGATAATGAATTGAAATTGTTTTAAACTTTGAAACAACTTGGACCTAAAAGATGGCGTTTTGGGTTCGGTGAGATCGGGATCGGGTTTCCAAATTTGGATATCTGAAAACCACATCGATCCAAATTAACAATAGGTCGTGAATCTCAAGTGAAGATGATGATCCAGAGTGCAAGGGTTATCGTCGTTAACTCTGAGGGTGATTCCAAAAAGAGTGTAACGGGATAATGCCTTCGGTTTCGTTCGAACCCGGAACGAACTTGTATGGATTGAATGCTTTCAGAACATCGTCAGGTGGACGATGAGCATTCTAAGATAGACGTGTTCTATAAAGGTAATCGTAGAATCAAGCCTCATCAACGGGGAATGGCTAAAACAGAGGACGTGCAACAAGGCTAAGTGGGTCATGCCCAAGTAGGACGAGATTTACCCCTGTCTAGATCTCCCTTTTATTTCGGCTACATGGTGCGGTTGCTGATCACAACTACAAGGTGGTCTTGTTCGAAACTGTTCAGTAAGGAATGGTTCTGGCTTTTTGTTGTAGAGGATTAAGAGTGATCCTCGGTACGGTGATCTAGACCCCGTACTGTGACGGGCGGTACCCCGGTAGCCCTGCCATTGTATGGAATCCAATCTCCAATAAGTGTCGTACGTATTAGTTATGCCCAACTATGTTGGAACGTGAGATGTAAGCATTCAAGCTATTTCTGTATTTTACTTGAAAACTCTAGACCCTATTATAATATCACTGGATTTCCTATCAAATGTTTTTGGTTAGCATAAGGTAAAAACTTTTCCATGTTTATGTGTAGGAAGTCTTACGTGATACCTTTTGTTTTCAAAGGTTTTTTTCAAAGTTAAGCAACCTTAACCTGTTACTCACACCAGACCCATGTCTGACCCGGAGTTTACTTCTATCTTTCTTAAACACTTGGGTACTCGTATATAGTGTTCCGCTATGTTGGTATCTCTGAGTGGTTTATCTGTATTGTGTTTTGAGTTGTAATAACTAGACAGGTGTCTATAACTATCTAGTATGTGGTGTTTTGTTTGCGTAACTCTGATAGTTGTTGTATACTATGTAATACTTATATTATTAATATAATTTATTCGTTCCTCTGTTTAGATTCTGATTTGTTTTCTCTTCTTTCTTCTCGATCTTTCTCTTTTCTATCCCTTTCTTTCTTCAAGATGATGCGATTTTCTGGTCCTAGAATGTCGGGTCGTCACAGTTGGTATCAGAGTGCTAGGTTGAGCGAATACCTTGGCTCTGGAGTGGTGTCTATCTTGAGAGAGCGTATTTGTATTTTCAAAATATATATAATTATTTCTACCTATATGTTAGGTTACCTTTTCGGGTTTTTCCAATATAAGTTATAAAGGTAGATAAGGTAGTGGGGCGTGTAACACGTCTACTACATTGGTTGGAGTTTGAATGTTTGAGGTTGAAAGTGGATCTGTCGAGACTGTAGACCTAATACCGTCTCGAGTAAGCTTTGCAGCTTGGTGTAGGGATTTCATCGATCTCTGAAGGAACCCTTTTTAAAGGTTTGGAGTTCATCTTTGAAGTTGAATGAGTAGAGTTTGGATCTGTCGGTTTGGCAGAAGTAAGTCATTGTACTTGGTACCTCAGGAAGTGGTAGCTGCGTGATGAGATGTAGTGACTATTGATGTTTCCGAAGATATTTCTTTGGAACAAGTGTAAGGAAGTGTGTCTGTTTCGGTGTTGTAGCTGAGTTCAACAGGATGTTCCGTTTGCTTTGAGGTCCGAGTTTCTCGCAGAGTTTTGGATTAGGAATTCTTTGACATTGGTGTTAGCAGCAGCTTGGAGTGTTCTTTGTTGGCAAGAAGACTTCTAGATGAGCAGTTTTTCTGGAGGTGGAGTTCAGAAGCAGTGGCATGAATCCATTTCTTCGATGAATTGGCTAGGACAGCGTAAGTTGTTCTTATTGGTAAAGAGAGAGCAGTATCTTTGGATAGTAGGCTGGGTTGATCGCAAAAGTGACTTGCGATAGTTTGAGTGTTCTCTTGGGTTGTTGGGGATTGTCCGGATGTCGTCAGGGAAGTCAGAGGTTTGTCCGCATCTGGAGATCGAGTTTTATTATCGGCTAGCATTCCAGAAGTGGAACCGGTGGTTCAGTTTAGTAGAAGGATGGTTCCTTGAGATAGAGTTTGGTGAAGCAGCTCCGGTTTTAGAAGAATTTCTGAGTTTTCTTTATGGAACCGTTGAACCATATTTCTGGGATGTGTTGTCTAGTTTGTGCTTATGTTCTTCATCAGAATTTTCTTCTACTTCGGATCAGAGTTGTGCAGCGGAAGCAGTTTGGGAGTGCATCTATTTTATCTTTTCAGGATAAGGAAAAGTAAGTACAGTCTTCTGTTGTTTGAGGAGTAGAGTTTGTGTTCTTGGTTTTGGATTGATCTTGAGGAGATCGTTGTGTTGGGTTGTTTTTGATCTAGTTTATTTCTAGTGGAATCAGCAAGGATTGAGCTGATCAGGAAGGTTGTAGGCAGACCAGGATCGTCCGAAGAATTTTATGGATAAGAGGCGAAGGAATTTGGATTTCGGAATCGGAAATTTGGTTTTGGATAAGATTTCTCCAATCCAAGGTGCTATAAGTTTTGGTAAGTCTGGGAAGCTAGCTACGAGGTGTTTTGGATTTATTCTGTGTTTTGGTAAGATAAGTGCTTTGGTTTTCAAGAGTTGAATTGCCAGTTTGGATAACTGGGATTCAGTATGTTTCACGTATCTCTGAGGGAGTACGTGTTTGATATTTATGGTTGTAGAACCAGCAGTCCAGAAGGTTGGTTGTTCAGTCAGACTCGTCTGTATTCTGATATCCTGTTTAGTTTGGTAGATCTAGATGAAATAAGAGATCTGTAGCTTAGTACTATTGTTTGTTTAGATTCTATAGAGCGAGTATCCCGATATTCATACTGGGGAAACTCGAGAAAATTCTATCTAGAATTTTGTCTGGATAATTAAATCTGTTTGACTTTGTGAATTGGTTGCTTTGGTTATTAGCATATGATTAATATATGCCGTGTTTTATAATTAAATCTTTAATGAGATTATTAAATTACCTTTGTTTTAAATTTCGGGGATGAAATTCTTTTAAGGGGGAAGGAATGTGATATCCCAGAATTTTTAGCAATACCAATTTAATAATCTGTATTTAAAATTAAATTGATTTGATAATTTTTATAAATAAATTTGAATTGATTTA
This sequence comes from Allium cepa, assembly GCA_030765085.1. Taxonomy (NCBI): domain Eukaryota; kingdom Viridiplantae; phylum Streptophyta; class Magnoliopsida; order Asparagales; family Amaryllidaceae; genus Allium; species Allium cepa. The sequence continues at coordinate 838,480,268 of CM060941.1, forward strand.
ATAATCTTACTTTAATAAATATTTTGTTTGCGCCAAAATTGGTCACAAACACCCAATACCGTGAAAGCGCCTGTTTACGTACTTAAGTCGATAATAATCAACACAAAACTCAGCGACAATCAATATAGAATTCAGATCTAAGCAACAAATCACAATAATTCGCAGATAACAATCACAAACACAAGATTATAGTGGTTCGGCGTTCGTGCCTACGTCCACTTTGAAGGTTTTCTCTTTATTGCTTTGCTTGATAGATCGATTACAATGAATTACAGTTGACAATAGCTTTGAAACCCGAATACAACGGTGATTATGATGGATAGAATGGAATCCGGCAGAGTCTTGGTGTTCAACGGTAGAAGTTCCTAGAAGATCCCCCCTTTTCTAAAGGCTTCAGGGTGCTATTTATAGGCGTTGGAGGCCCAGATCTCGCTCAAACTTCGGAAGACTTCTTCTGGCACGTGAGTGGGCCCACGCGACCGACCCCACCAAGTTTCGTCTCGATCTGACATCGATTCGAAGTGATTTCGAACCCATCAAGAAATGGTCCAATCGAGCTGAAACTTGGCAGGTATAATCTTTACCTTGTATGGAAGCTACTGTGAAAATTTTGTAGCATTTGGATCAGTGATTTAGGAGATATGATCGGTTCGAAATGATGATTCTCGGTTGGCTGTTGAGTTCGAACCGATCACTTCGAAACCACGTACTTCGAATCGATCGGCTCACGTGGCTTCGTGATGAGGTGGCGCGTGTTTCTCGAATCGATCCGGTCTTCTCTCTGGGTTGAACGCTTCATCTCCGTGAATTGTGCCGACTTCGTATCGATGGAGTGACTAGTTGACTCGATCGTTCCTGGTTTCAAGCGCGATCGATTCGAATCGAGGGGTTCGTATGGGTTCGAACCTGATCGATTCGAACTGGATCGGTTCGAAGTGACTTGGGTTCGGAGCTAGAGGGTTTTTAATGGATTCGAACATTCTTGTGAGGATGGATTCGAAGGTAGGAATGCAGGGTGGATACGAAGCTAGGCGAAGTCATGGGTTCGAAGGTAGGCCATTGTGATGGATTCGAGGGAGATGGAGTCGAAGCGGGCACTGGCTGATGGATTCGAACATGGCAAGCAGTGATGGATTCGAAGGAAGGATATTGGATGGGTTTGAACTCCATGGTTTCGAAGTAGATGGGTCCGAAGATGATGGTTTCGAAGTACTTCAACGTGATGGGTTCGAACCAGACAATGACTACCTTTCTCAAATTGAATCCATCATATCTTGAGCATACGAACTCGGATTGACTTGAAATTTGAAATGCGAACTTTTATGATCTTTCTTGTCGTGTCCTGTCAATCGTGGCCCGTTCCGGACTCGGACAAAATTCATCGATATCCATAGCGAAGTGAAGTACAACCAATCTCTGAGACGAATTATCTTTTGTTTTTGATCGATCCTTTGATATCACGGCTTTGCTAAAAAGCGGGATAACATTTGCCCCCCAAAGCATGCCTTGCGGTAGGGGGGTGTGTTTTGTAATGCCTTGAGTTGGATGTTCGTATCCTATTATCAACCTGCAAAGAACTTGAAAGTTTCATATGGCCTCAAATGACGATCGTTCGGGATCGAGCTATTTGAGATGAAGCACGGCCGTTCGGGGTCAAGCGCTTATCTTCAAATGACGATCGTTCGTGATCGAGTCATTCGAGGTGAAGTGCGACCATGCGCGGTCGAGCGTATAAATCCATGCGTCGATCGTTCGGGATCGCATGCTGCTTGAGGTGAATCAGGACCGTTCGCGGTCCGCGCCGTTCGTGGCATAGGATGGAATAGGACCGTTCGCGGTCGATGCCGTTCGCGGCAAATGATGAGATGGGACCGTTCGCGGTCGATTGCCGTTCGTGGCAAATGGTGATCGTTCGCGACCAAGTGCCGTTCAAGGCGAATGGTGACCGTTCGAGGTCGGATTTCATAATTAGTAAATCATGACCGTTCGCGGTCGGTGCCGTTCAAGGCAGAGAGTGATCGTTCACGATCGTGTGCCGTTCGAGGCGAATTTGTGACCGGGAGGGCTTGATGTTATCGATGCCAGGGTCACGTTCGGGTGAGTTCCTGGATCGTTTGTCAGGGCGGTTCATCGCCATCTCAGAGCATGCCTAAGGATCGTTCGCGACCCCATACATGCGTAAGTAGCTTAGCCATTCCAGAGTTATCAGAATCAAATATCTATTAAATGGATGAGTTTTAGAATAGAAATGTCCAAACAAGCAAAGTCTAAATGTTCAAATCCAAATGAAACGAAAGCAAAGCATGGATGTCAAAGTGTAAGTTCCCACTACGAAACGGTTAATGATCACTCAGAGCATGCCTGGAGATCGTTCGCGATCTCGCACATGTGTAAATGATTTAATTGCGTTAGTGGAAGCTTACAACTTGTTCATCATTATTTCACTCAATTGATAACCAAACGGTGCCTTGATTCAGGGTCGCCTCTAGCTGAAGTGGATGGTAGTCGCTCTGGTTCCGTCGCAGGAGCTCGCCTCCTTACATATTGAAGGAGCATACCGTTCCTGATATGCCCTTCCACCTCGTCCTTCAGGTGCCTACAATCATTAGTGTTATGACCATTTAATTCATGGAATACACAAAACTTATCTGATTTCCTTTCGTCGGAGGTTGGATCCCTCCGCATTGGCCTACGATACGGGATCTGATCTTTGGTATCCTGATAAATTCGTTCCAGGCTCTCATTCAGCTCAGTGTAGGTGGTGAATCGCGGCTCCCTCCGTTGCCGCTTTGATCTGTCTCTGTCATTCTCAGTCTTTCTTTTACCTTTATCCTTGTCCGAGTCCCTTTTAGGAGGCTTTTCGTCTTTAAGTGCATAAACTTCTATCCCATCTCCTTCTTCTCTTTCTGCATTCGCATCCTCCAATCGTAAAAACTTTTCTGCCTCATGATAGAATTCTCCCAGATCCACAGGTGGATCCTTAGTTAATGAATTTTTGAACTCCGTTCCATCAGCCATCATAACCATGGATGGATCCGGTCGATCCACCGAAGCTGCTGCCGCATTGAACCGTGTCAGGAAACTTCTCAATGTTTCTCCAGCCTTCTGTTTTAAAGTTGCCAACGTCATCACATTCTTGGGTCTTGTAATGTGAACCCTGAATTGCCTCATAAATCTCTCAGTTAAATCATTCCATGTTCCGATGGATCCACTCTCCAGTTGCCTGAACCATAACGCCGCAATATCCGCCAAGTACAATGGGAAGCACCGGGCCATAACCTCCTCTGATGCCCCCAGCACTTCCATATGCCTTATATATTTCGTCAGATGGACCGTGGGGTCCGTTCTCCCGTCATACATATCCAACGATGGTAATTTGAAATCCGGTGGGTTCCTAGCTTGCCTGATTGCTGAAGTAAAAGGACTCCTATTAACATCCTCCAAATCTTTGTTCACCAAATCGCCTCTCAAAGCTCGCCTAACCATCTCTGCCAACCTGTCGTTGTCTCCAAGATCTAATCTTCGTTCACTACTTTCAACCTGCCCCCCGAGTTCATGAAGGAATTCTGGGATCTGCCCCCTTGACTGAGCGTTCACCCCTTTACTACTACCGGGTTGCGCAGATGCTCCTCTTTCTCTCTCCGAAACTGGATCAACGTTCTCCATGGGTGTGCCCCCTAATCCGGGTGCGACGCCGGATGGTCCTGCTTCGTTCTGGACTCCATTGGCTCCTCTATTCTGTGCTCCAAGCTGTCCTATCTGTTGAAATAAACTCTGAATCAACTCCTCTTGCTTCTTCATCATAGTCTCCATCTCGTCCCTAGTGATGAAGATCGATGGTTGATTCGCTCCTGAGGAAGCCTCTTGACTTCCTTGTTGTTCGCTTCTCTCTGGCCTTGGCCTTCTACTCGATTATCTCGTCATAATTTCTCAAATCTAAACTTTCAAATTTTCTCTGAATCAATTATCAATTGGTAGACCTCCTGAGTTCAGCTCTCAGTGAAAGCACCAAAATGTTTGCGCCAAAATTGGTCACAAACACCCAATACCGCGAAAGCGCCTGTTTACGTACTTAAATCGATAATAATCAACACAAAACTCAGCGACAATCAATATAGAATTCAGATCTAAGCAACAAATCACAATAATTCGCAGATAACAATCACAAACACAGGATTTATAGTGGTTCGGCGTTCGTGCCTACGTCCACTTTGAAGGTTTTCTCTTTATTGCTTTGCTTGATAGATCGATTACAATGAATTACAGTTGACAATAGCTTTGAAACCCGAATACAACGGTGATTATGATGGATAGAATGGAATCCGGCAGAGTCTTGGTGTTCAACGGCAGAAGTACCTGGAAGATCCCCCCTTTTCTGAAGGCTTCAGGGTGCAATTTATAGGCGTTAGAGGCCCAGATCTCGCTCAAACTTCGGGAGACTTCTTCTGGCACGTGAGTGGGCCCACGCGATCGACCCCACCAAGTTTCGTCTCGATCTGACATCGATTCGAAGTGATTTCGAACCCATCAAGAAATGGTCCAATCGAGCTGAAACTTGGCAGGTATAATCTTTACCTTGTATGGAAGCTACTGTGAAAATTTTGTAGCATTTGGATCAGTGGTTTAGGAGATATGATCGGTTCGAAATGATGATTCTCGGTTGGCTGTTGAGTTCGAACCGATCACTTCGAAACCACGTACTTCGAATCGATCGGCTCACGTGGCTTCGTGATGAGGTGGCGCGTGTTTCTCGAATCGATCCGGTCTTCTCTCCGGGTTGAACGCTTCGTCTCCGTGAATTGTGCCGACTTCGTATCAATGGAGTGACTCGTTGACTCGATCGTTCCTGGTTTCAAGCGCGATCGATTCGAATCGAGGGGTTCCTATGGGTTCGAACCTGATCGATTCGAACTGGATCGGTTCGAAGTGACTTGGGTTCGGAGCTAGAGGGTTTTTAATGGATTCGAACATTCTTGTGAGGATGGATTCGAAGGTAGGAATGCAGGGTGGATACGAAGCTAGGCGAAGTCATGGGTTCGAAGGCAGGCCATTGTGATGGATTCGAGGGAGATGGAGTCGAAGCGGGCACTGGCTGATGGATTCGAACATGGCAAGCAGTGATGGATTCGAAGGAAGGATATTGGATGGGTTTGAACTCCATGGTTTCGAAGTAGATGGGTCCGAAGATGATGGTTTCGAAGTACTTCAACGTGATGGGTTCGAACCAGACAATGACTACCTTTCTCAAATTGAATCCATCATATCTTGAGCATACAAACTCGGATTGACTTGAAATTTGAAATGCGGACTTCTATGATCTTTCTTGTCGTGTCCTGTCAATCGTGGCCCGTTCCGGACTCGGACAAAATTCATCGATATCCATAGCGAAGTGAAGTACAACCAATCTCTGAGACGAATTGTCTTTTGTTTTTGATCGATCCTTTGATATCACGGCTTTGCTAAAAAGCAGGATAACATATTTAATTGATAGATTTTATTTTTTTTAAATCTAAATAAATTGTTTTCTATTTATAATATATATAGGATATGTATATATTGTAAATAAATAAGCCTTGTTTTAAATTTAATAAATAAATAAATCTAATTTTCTAATTCTACTATTTTTGGTAAATTGGAAATTTGTTATTTTTTTAATATAAGCTTTTCAAAAACTATTTAATAAATAACTATATGGTTTCAAAAATAAATAACCAAGTGATAATAATATGATATCTTAATTATGGTTATAGATTGATTTTAAATAAGAATAATTATTTAAAGCATGTTAATATTTGATTTTAAATAGACTTGTTATTTTCAAATTTAATAAGTATTGTTTAAAATTATATATATGTATTAAGTTGGTTTTAAACGGAATAATCAATTCTAAACTTAATAATGTGTTTATTTAAAAATATAAACGTTTAAGTTGATTTTTTTTTAAATTGGATTTCAAAAGTAAAATCTGAATTTGAACCTGGATTTAGATTTTGAATCTTTTAAAGATAATTATTTTATTTTACTTTGATATGAAATGTATGAATAAAGTTTTTATTTTAAAAAAAGATTTGTTTTATATTGTTTTCTTTAAAGAACTTTGTTTATATAAAGTTAGAAAGTGTTTATTTAATAGTAAATAAATACAGAAGTTATATTAACATTTAAAAATGAATTTAATATATATTTTCATGTGATTTTATTTAAAATCTAATGGATTTTCATTTTATTTCTTTTAAAAGGTTATATGTATATATATTAGAAAGGCATTTAAAATATATGCATCAATTAGGAAATTCAATTTAAAAAGCTTTTAAATAATTTAAAAAAAAACAAATGAGAATAAATAATTACTTGTGTTAAATTCTTATGCATGCTAAATACATGTGTTAAGTGAACAAACAAGGAAATTAACAAGTGTTAATATTCGAGACAAGTGTCATAATTCCATTTTATTTTTCGTTAATTTTAATAAATCCTAATTCAAATCTATATAAACCTATATTCTTTTCTCCTTTCATTTTCTTTGTTCATTTCACATTTTCAAATTCAAACCAAGCCAAAAATAATTTGTCAAACCTGAAACTCCTCTTAAACCAAAATTGAAAACAAAGCTTGAAAAAATCAAATTGCAAAACCTGCCACAATTTTCCAAATCTCAGATCAAAATGCAACCCAGTAACATTATTCTCAGTCCTGAAACCAAATTCAAAACCAATATGCAGTGATTCTTCAAGCCTGTAAGATTTTCAAATGCAAAACTAAAACCTGAAATTTCCTCAAAACAAATCTGTATCAAGCTTTGTTATCAATGAAAACCTGTAACCTCTTTTATCGAAGCTTGTAGTTCTGTTCAAGTGCAATCTGAACTTGGCCACTGCATGCAAACCTGCATTTTCTTTTAAAACTGGAAGTTGCATGCATGTTTATAAATCAACATTTCAAGTAACTCAATCTTTCAGCAAGCAATTCAAGTTTAAAGTTTTAAAAGCATCAAACAACTCAAGTTTTTAAAAGCATGAGACAATTCAGATTTAAAGATTCAAGGGTTTTTCAATCTGGTACTCTGTCTTCTGATAAGGTGAGTAACTCCACTTTTAAAAATTTAAGTAGGAAAATTTGATTGCATGCTTTTTAATTAGAAATGAATATATATTATGAATTTGCTGTGAATATATATATATATATATGAATATATATATATATATGAATATATATATATATATATATATATCTGTGTGTGTGTGCATGCTTGTTTACCTGTTACATTTCTGTTTCCTCAATTTCAAGATTCTATTTGATTTTAAAAACCATTAACTCTTGATTAAATCTTGGTTTAGATTTAACGCTTAAACAGTTTATTTCATCATAGACCTTAGTTGGAAAACTTTACTTAAGTTAAAACAACTCTGTATCATCTCTGGAGTTCATAAACAGATTAACAAACATTAATTAGTGAACTTTCAAATACATTGATTCAATGTTTCAGGGTTATAATATGAAACATCACACTAAATCATGAATTTTAAACCTAAAATTTACAATTTCTAATGCCAGAATCAAAGAGCAGTTCTCTATTGACTGTATTGCGTATTTTGACGCATCTCTGTTGCCACAAATGATTGGAGGTGTCGAGAGTGCTCCTGTAGGTGGAGGGGTGATCAGTGAGGATAGGAAAATTAGTGGGAAGATGATCAGAGAACTGTGGAGGAGGTGGTGGTGATTTGAAATTTGGAACCCTCGTTTAATTGGGCTTGAAAGAACAGATCATCTCGGCATTGGTAGTTGATCGAGTTCAACTGTATTTTAGGTAACGGTAGTTGGTGGGTTGACGAAGACTTCGTTGGAGTTTCAGAGGCAACGGTGGTTGGAGCTTCAAAGGGGAGGCGTTGACAGGTTTTGGATTGAAGTAGGTACTACCTGTTCCAGGTTTGGGGATTTTAATCTGGATTTTGATTTCGAGCATGAATCGATGGAATTGGTGTGTAGATGGTCTGAGGTGATGAACGTCGACTGTAGGGAGGTCACGTAGTTGATCAAGGGTGGCCGGAGGCACCGTGCATGTGCACAGTGTACTTTGTTATGGTGATGATAGCTGTTGGTTGGAGTTGGGTTTTGACTCGAGTAATTCTCGAGTAAATGGAAAATTTTCTCGAAGTTGTTTGTTTTAGACTCGAAGTAAAATTAAAGTTGCTTGGGTAACATTTGTTTCAGGTTTTAAAACAAAAACAGAAACCTGTTCTGTTTTAACGTTTAAAAGTAAAGTTTTAAATGTAAACTGAAATTTAAAATAAGTTTAAACCCTGAGTTTGAATCTGGATTCAAGTAGTTTGAATCTTAATTTTGGAATAATTTAAATTTTTAAATTTAAATTTGGTTTTAACCACTTTTAATTGTTAAAGTATATTTGGTTTGAATTTAAATTGAAAGTTTAAATTGTAAAATAGAAAGTTAAAGTAAGTTTAAATCTAGTTTTAAAATCTGGAATTTGGGTTTGAATTTCAGTTTTTAAAATAAAATTAAGTTTTAAATTTAAATTGTTTAACTACTTTAAAAGAATAGTTAAAAGATTTATAATTTTAAAATAAGTTAAATGTAAGTTTTGAATCTAAGTAATCTGGAATCAAAATTTAATTTGTATTCCAGTTTGAAATAAATGGAAGTTTTTTTAAATTTAAAATGATTTAAACAATCTTGTTTGTTAAAGTGTTTTTTTTTAAATTGATATGAATTTAAAAATGAATAGGGTTTTAAATTCTTTTAAACTTCTTTATAAAATGGATATTTTGTGAGATAAAAATGTATTTTAATTGTTTTTAAAACCTTGTTTAAGTTAAATTTGTATTTCATTTTAAAATCTTAAATTTAAAATGAAATTTAAATTAAAGTTGAAAGCAAATTGTTTTAAATGCTTTGATTTAAGTAAGAAATGTTTTCATAAATTAAATTAGAATTTAATGATTTGGATTCATTAAATTATTAAGTTAATTTTAATGGCTAATTAATTATTTAATTAATTAACGATAAGGATGATTAATTAAGTAATTAGGGTTTTTAAATTAATTAATTAAGGTTTAAGATTTATTTATTAGGAATAATTAATTTGTAATTAAGAATTATTAATTAAATTTTAATTAATGATTAAAAATTTATTAATTGTAATTAAGAATTAATTAGAATACTAATTAATGGTTAAAATTAATTAAGTTATAGTTAACAGTTAATTAATTAAATAATTAGGATTAATTAATGGATTATTAAAGATTAGTTAATTTGAAATTAATAATGACAAAAGAAAGTTTAAATTACTTAAGGAAAGTAATTAAAGATTTTTTAATAGTTAATGAAGGTCATTAACTAAGATTATTTAACAATTAATTAATGTGATTAATTTTTAATAATTAAGTAGATTAATTAATTTAAAGATAATCAATTGTGAAGTTGTTTAAGTTTAATTACTTAATAGAAGTAATTAATGAATCAATTACTTAATGTAATTGATTAAGTTTAATGTGATTAGTTTAAGTTAGTTAATTAAGTTTAATTAATTTGAACACTTGATGATTTGATAAATAATTACTTAATGTAATTAATGGAATTGTAATTACTTAGCGAAGTAATTAATTGATAATTACTGGATGTAATTAAAGATGTTTTAATAATGGAAGTAGTTTGGATTAAATTACTATGTATTTAATCAAGGGATTAATTGAGATAATTGATTAAGGGGAATTAATTTATGAAATGAAGTAATTAAGGGTAGTTAATTACTGAATGAGATTAATCAAGGGATTAATTAGAGAATAAATTAAGGAGTAATTTACTTAATGAAGTAATTAAGGGTAGTTAATTACTGGATGTTATTAATCAAGAGTGATTAATATATATGGTTTAATTGAAGATTAATTACTTAATGTAATTAATTTAAATAGAGAGATTAATTAAAAATTTGTAAATAGAAATCATTAATTAATAAAATTAATGATGTAAATTTAGAATTGATTAATTAAGGAATAATCAATAGATGAAGTAATTAATTAATAAAGGATTAATGTAATTAATTTTAGTTAATTAATTGATTAAGTAATTAAAAATTAATTATTGTAAAGGGTTAAGTATAATTAACTTGTGTAATTAATTTAAAGGCTAATTACTTACTGTAATTAGAAAATTGTTAATCAGGAATGATTAATTGAAATGAATAATGAGATGGTGATTAATTAATGGATTTGTAATTAATCAATGGTTAAGTTAAGCAGGATTATAATGATGAAGTAATTAATTTAATTCATTTTAAATTAATTAGAGATAAAGTAATTAATTTAATTCTCTTTAAATTAATTATAGATGGAGTGATCATTAAATCATTTCTTATGTATGAATGGATGATAATGTTTTCCTTGAATGGTTTGAATCTTAGAAATGAGATAAGTAATGTTGTGTGATATGGATGTTTTGATTGCATTGGGATGATAATATGGATTATCTGTTTATAATGATAATGTGGATTATCTATTGTGAATATGTAAATTATCTATATGTGTGTATATAGATAATGAAATGAAATTGTTTTAAACTTTAAAAGAACTTGGACCTAAAAGATGGCGTTTTGGATTCGGTGAGAACGGGATCGGGTTCCCATATTTGGATATCGAAAAACCACATCGATCCAAATTAATGATAGGTCATGAATCTCAAGTGAAGATGAAGATTTAGAGTGCAAGGGTTATCGTCGTTAACTCTGAGGGTGATTCCAAAATAAGTGTAACGGGATAATGCCTTCGGTTTAGTTCGAACCCGAAACGAACTTGTATGGATTGAATGCTTTCAGAACATCGTTTGGTGGACGATGAGCATTCTAAGGTAGATGTGTTCTATAAAGGTAATCGTAGCCTCAAGCCTCATCAACCGGGAATGGCTAAAAAAGAGGAGGTGCAGCAAGGCTAAGTGAGTCATGCCCAAGTAGGATGAGATTTACCCCTGCCTAGATGTCCCTTTTATTTCGGCTGTGTGGTGCGGTGGTTGATCACAACTGCGGGGTGGTCTTGTTCGGAACTGTTCAGTAAGGAATGGTTCCGGCTTTGTGTTGCAGGGGATTGGGAGTGATCCTCGGTACGGTGATCTAGGCCCCGTCTTGTGACGGGCAGTACTCCGGTAGAACTACCATTGTATGGAATCCAATCTCCAATAAGTGTCGTACGTATTAGTTGTGCCCAACTATGTTGGAACGTGAGATGTAAGCATTCCAGCTATTTCTGTATTTTACTTGAAAACCCTAGACCCTATTATAATATCACTGGATTTCCTATCAAATGTTTTGGTTAGCGTAAGGTAAAAACTTTTTCATTTTTATGTGTGGGAAGTCTTATGTGATACCTTTTGTTTTCAAAGGTTTTTTTTCAAAGTTAAGCAACCTTAACCTGCTACTCGCACCAGACCCATGTCTGACCTGGAGTTTATTTCTGTCTTTCTTAAACTCTTGGGTACTCATATTTTTACGAGTATCTAAGGGATTCAGGTTAGCTTTGACGTATTATGGAGGAGCAATGGAGCAGGAGGCTTCTACATGTAGATATATAGTGTTCCGCTATGTTGGTATCTCTGAGTGGTTTATCTGTATTGTGTTTTGAGTTGTAATAACTAGACAGGTGTCTATAACTGTCTAGTATTTGATGAATTGTTTGCGTAACTCTGATAGTTGTTGTATACTATGTAATACTTATGTTATTAATATAATTTATTTGTTCCGCTGTTTAGATTCTGATGTGTTTTCTCGTCTTTCTTCTCTATCTTTCTCTTTTCTATCCCTTTCTTTCTATAAGATGATGCGATCTTCTGGTCCTAGAATGTCGGGTCGTCACAGTTGGTATCAGAGCGCTAGGTTGAGCGAATACCTAGGCTTTGGAGTGGTGTCTATCTTGAGAGAGCGTATTTGTATTTTTAATATATATATATATATATATATATATATAATTATTTCTACATATATGTTGGGTTACCTGTTCGGGTTTTTCCAATGTAAGTTATAAAGGTAGATAAGGAAGTGGGGCGCGTAACACGTCTACTACATTGGTTAGAGTTTGAATGTTTGAGGTTGAAAGTGGATATGTCGAGACTGTAGACCTAATACTGTCTCGAGTAAGCTTTGCAGCTTGGTGTAGGGATTTCATCGATCTTTGAAGGAAACCTTTTTAAAGGTTCGGAGTTCATCTTTAAAGCTGAATGAGTAGAGTTTGGATCTGTCGATTTGGCAGAAGTAAGTGATGGTATCTTGGTACCTCAGGAATTAGTAGCTGCGTGATGAGATGCAGTGACTATGGATGTTTTCCAAAGATATTTCTTTGGAACATGTGTAAGGAAGTGTGTCTGTTTCGGTGTTGTAGCTGAGTTCAGCAGGATGTTCTGTTTGCTTTGAGGTCCGAGTTTCTCGCAGAGTTTTGGATTAGGAATTCTTTGGCACTGGTGTTAGCAGCAGCTTGGTGTGTTCTGTGTTGGCAAGAAGACTTCTAGATGAGCAGTTCTTCTGGAGGTAGAATTCAGAAGCAGTGGCATGAATCCATTTCTTCGGTGAATTGGCTAGGCCAGCGTAAATTGTTCTTATTGGTAAAGAGAGAGCAGTATTTTTGGATACTAGGCTGGGTTGATCGCAAAAGTGACTTGCGATAGTTTGAGTGTTCTCTTGGATTGTTGGGGATTGTCCGGATGTCGTCAGGGAAGTCAGAGGTTTTTCCGCATCTGGAGATCGAGTTTTATTATCGGCTAGGATTCTAGAAGTGGAACCGGTGGTTCAGTTTAGTAGAAGGATGGTTCCTTGAGATAGAGTTTGGTGAAGCAGCTCAGGTTTTAGAAGAATTTCTGAGTTTTCTTTATGGATCCGTTGAACCATATTTCTGGGATGTGTTGTCTAGTTTGTGCTTATGTTCTTCATCAGAATTTTCTTCTACTTCGGATCAGAGTTGTGCAGCGGAAGCAGTTTGGGAGTGCATCTATTTTGTCTTTTTAGGATAAGGAAAAGTAAGTACAGTCTTCTGTTGTTTGAGGAGTAGAGTTTGTGTTCTTGGTTTTGGATTGATCTTGAGGAGATCATTGTGTTGGGTTGTTTTTGATCTAGTTTGTTTCTAGTGGAATCAGCAAGGATTGAGCTGATCAGGAAGGATGTAGGCAGACCAGGATCATCCGAAGAATTTTGTGGATAAGAGGCGGAGGAATTTGGATTTCGAAATCGAAAATTTGGTTTTGGATAAGATTTCTCCAATCCAAGGAGCTATAAGTTTTGGTAAGTCTAGGAAGCTAGCTCCAAGGTGTTTTGGATTTCTTCTGTGTTTTGGTAAGATAAGTGCTTTGGTTTTCAAGAGTTGAATTGCCAGTTTGGATAACTGGGATTCAGTATGTTTCACGTATCTCTAAGGGAGTACGTGTTTGATATTTCTGGTTGTAGAACCAGCAGTCTAGAAGGTTGGTTGTTCAGTCAGACTCGTCTGTAGTCTGATATCCTATTTAGTTTGGTAGATCTAGATGAAATAAGAGCTCTGTAGCTTAGTAGTATTGATTGTTTGGATTCTATAGAGCGAGTATCCCGATATTCATAATGGGGAAACTCGAGAAAATTCTATCCAGAATTTTGTCTGGATAATTAAATCTGTTTGACTTTGTGAATTGGTTGCCTCGGTTATTAGCATATGATTAATATATGCTATGTTTTATAATTAAATCTTTAATGAGATTATTAAATTACCTTTGTTTTAAATTTCGAGGACTAAATTCTTTTAAGGGGGAAGGAATGTGATATCCCGGAATTTTTGGCAATATCAATTTAATAATCTGTATTTAGAATTAAACTGATTTGATAATTTTTATAAATAAATTTGAATTGATTTAATAATCTTACTTTAATAAATATTTAATTGATAGATTTTATTTTTTTTAAAAGCTAAATAAATTGTTTTCTATTTATAATATATATAGGATATGTATATATTGTAAACAGATAAGCCTTGTTTTAAATTTAATAAATAAATAAATCTTATTTTCTAATTCTACTATTTTTGGTAAATTGGAAATTTGTTCTTTTTTTAATATAAGCTTTTCAAAAACTATTTAATAGATTACTATACGGTTTCAAAAATAAATAACCAAGTGATAATATTATGATATCTTAATTATGGTTATAGATTGATTTTAAATAAGAATAATTATTTAAAGTATGTTAATATTTGATTTTAAACAGACTTGTTATTTTCAAATTTAATAAGTATTGTTTAAAATTATATATATGTATTAAGTTGGTTTTAAATGGTATAATCAATTCTAAACTTAATAATGTGTTTATTTAAAAATATAAATGTTTAAGTTGATTTTTTAAAAATTGGATTTCAAAAGTAAAATTTGAATTTGAACCTGGATTTAGATTTTGAATCTTTTAAAGATAATTATTTTATTTTTCTTCGATATGAAATGTATGAATAAATTTTTTATTTAAAAAAAGATTTGTTTTATATTGTTTTCTTTAAAGAACTTTATTTATATAAAGTTAGAAAGTGTTTATTTAATAGTAAATAAATACAAAAGTTATATTAATATTTAGAAATGAATTTAATATATATTTTCATGTGATTTTATTTAAAATCTAATGGATTTTCATTTTATTTCTTTTAAAAGGTTATATGTATGTATGTGTGTGTGTGTTTATATATATATATATATATATATATATATATATATATATATATATATTTAAAACCCTACTCCGAAGAGCTGAGCTAGGGGATACAGCTGTCCGCCACACTGACCCCCCTTTTTAGCCAGCCCAGCCAAGAGCATTAATCCTCTACCTCGTTTCGACTTTGTTGAGGATAGACCGCTCAAGGCCTTAAGGGAAATGTGACGACCCAGGTTTCTACGCCCAGAAAACCGTTTCGTCATGAAGAAAGAAAGGGATGAGAAAATAGAAAAGATAGAGAAGAAAGAACAACATCATCAGAATCTCACAGCGGAACGAATAAATTATAATAATCACATAAGTATTTACATAATATACAACATCAATCAGAGTTATACAGATAATACATCACATACTAGACAGTTATAAACACCTGTCTAGTTAATACAACACAGCTCAAATAAATAACTCAAAGATACCAACAGAGCGGAACTATATATATCTATAACGCTGAAGCCTCCTGCTCCATTGCTCCTCCAGAATTCATCAAAGCTAACCTGAATCCCTTGGCTACCCGTAAAAATTTGGGTAACCGAGAGTTTATGAAAAACAAAAATAAACTTCGGGTCAGACATGGGTCTGGTGTGAGTAACAGGTTAAAGTTGCTTAATTTTGAAAATCTTTTGAAATAAAAGGTATCACGTAAAACTCCCCACAAATAAACATGGGTAAGTTTTTACCTTACGCTAACCAAAACATTTGATAGGAAATTCAGTGATATTATAATAGGTCTAGGGTTTTCAAGTAAATAGAAAATAGCCGAAATTGTTACATCTATTAAATTCCAGCTACTAGCCACAAAAGTGGGTAATACAATCAAAACCGTTGGCACTTATTGGATTGTGGATTCCATACAATGGCAGAGCTACTGGGGTACCGCCCATCACAGTACGTGGCCTAGATCAACGTACCGAGGGTCACTCCCGACGCCCTGCAACACTAGGCCGGAACCATTCCTTACTGAACAGTCCCGAACAAGATAACCCCGGTAGTTGTTGCAATCAACCGCCCACACAGCCGAAAATAAAGGGACATCTAGACAGGGGAATATCCTTGTCCTGCTTGGGCATGACCCACCTAACCTTACTGCACCTCCCTTATTTTAGCCATTCCCGGTTGATGAGGCTTGAGGCTGCGATTACCTTTACAGAACATATTTCTTAGAATGCTCATCGCCCACCCGACGATGTGTTGAAAGCATTCAATCCATACAAGTTCGTTCCGGGTTCGAACGAAACCGAAGGCATTATCTCGTTACACTCATTTTGGAATCACCCTCAGAGTTAACGACAATAACCCTTGCATTCTGAATCTTCATCTTTACTTCAGATTCACGACCTATCGTTAATTTGGAATCGATGTGGTTTTCGGATGTTCCAAACAAGGAAACCCGATCTCGGTCTCATCGAAATCCAAAACGTGTCTTTTAAGGCCAAGTTGTCTATTTAGTCTTAAGAGTTTAATACAATATAATCACTATACACAAAGATGGATAATTCATAGTATCACAATAAATAATCACATCATCTCATAAACAGATAGTTAATATTATCATCCAAACAGATAATTAAATATTGTCATACTTAAACCAAGCATCCATATCACATAGATATTATTCATGTCAGATCTGAATTCAAAATCATCAAATGAAGTATCAATATCATTCATCCATAAGCTATGATTTATAATCATACCATTTGTAATTAATTTAAAATGAATTAAATTAACTACTTCCATCTCTAATTAATTTAAAGTAAATTAAATTAATTACTTCATCTATAAATCCTGCTTATACAACCATTAATTAATTATAAATCAAATTAATCAATTATTCTCTAGGTATGCATCTTGATTAAATACCTTTAGTTAATCATTCTCTAATAAACAATTAGTCTTTAATTAATTTTACAAATTAATTATCCTAAATTATTTATAGTAATTAACATTTAATTACTCCATTTATAATTGATTACGTTTATTCTTAATTAATTACATCAATTAATCACCACATTATTAATTATTTCTTAATTAATCCATTATAAATTACATCATTAATTATATTAATTAATTATCTCTAATTTAGATTTAAATTAAATTACTTTATTTAAATTAAGTGATTAATCTTTAATTAAACACAATTATTAATTACCTTTGCTTAATATCAACCAGTAATTAACTACCCTTAATTACTTATATTAATTATTCCATAATTAATTATCTCCACTAATTAATCCCTTGATTAATTTCAAAAGTAATTATCCAAATTACTTCATTTACAAATCATCTTGTATTAATCACATCCAGTAATTATCATCTAATTACTTCCCTAAGTAATTATGCTCTATTAATTACACTAAGTAATTACACATATCAAATCATCAAATGATTTCTTAAATTAATTAAACTAAATTAATTAACTTAAATTAAACATTTTATCAAAATTAATCACAAGTAGTAATTAATCTCTTATTTACTTTTATCAAGTAATTACACTTAACCACTTACAAAAGATTATCTAATTAATCTGATTAATTATCAAAATTAATCACATTAATTAATTAATTAATAATCCTTAGTTAATTATCTTTATTAACTAATACCATCTCTTAATTTACTTCTTAATTTATCTTTATTTATAAATTAATCTAAATTATTAATTTATAACTTTAATAAACACATCATTCCTTTATTATCTTATTAATTAAATCATTTAATGCCTTAATTATTCTTAAGATAATTTATTTCTTATTTAATGACTTAATTAATGTTAAAGTGTATTAGAACATTACACTTTTAAATTTAAATTCAAATTCCATTTTGAATTTAAGATTCAAAATGATTATTTATTTAAACATTAATCAAATTTAAATTCAATTTATAATCTTGTAAATAACATTAATTACGTACACATGAAACTTATGTAAGAAAAGCCCTTTTAAATTCAACTACTTAACTTTTATTTAAACGTAATTTCCAAAATACATTAATGTTTTAACTTGCAAGTTCAAGTTAAAACAATTTATTTACTTTCCATTTAAAAACTTTTCTCAACAAATTTACTTTCAAAATTATTTTATTTGAACTTATTTTTAAAACAATCATGCTTAAAAACTGGTTTAATCTTTCAGATTTGAATTCGAAGTAAACTCGAATCCATCAATTTATCTTTGATTTTAAAAACTTTGATTTAAACTTCCCTTTAACAACTTGAATTAAAATCTTTCATTTTTCAAATCCAAATCTATTTTAAAACCTTAAAATTCAAAGTTATTCAAAACTGAACTTAACCTTAGGATTTAAATCACTGTTTAAATTATATATTTCAGGTTTTAAATTCTAGGAAACTGTCAGGTTTAAACCTGAAACCCAACTTTAACTTTTTAACTTTTAGCTCATTTCAAATATGAATTTAGAAATATAAATTTGAATTCAAACTTCAAAACTGGGTTTAACTTTTATTTGAATCTAATCATCACACTAATTTTAAACTTTGGTTACAACTAGCTTACAATTTAATTTATTCTAAATTGGGTTTAAATTTAAACTACAAGCAGTTTAAACAACCTGTAGCAACCCAACTCCACCTGAGACCAAAACAAAGTGCTTCGGGTCAATCCTTACCCTGCTTCGAGTCCCATGCTCGAATAACCCGAGTACGTCCGGAGGCCAAAAACTCTGCACCCAACCAAAATACTGCAGCACTACAATGGGCACGGTGCACGTGCACCGTGGCCCCAGCCAACTCCGGCCACCCTTCTGAACTTCAACATGTCGCCGACCGCCTCCAGACACGATCACGACCACTCAAAAATCATCTCGGCAACTCAAAACGAATGCAGGCATGACCCACCTAACCTTGCTGCACCTCCCCTGTTTTAGCCATTCCCAGTTGATGAGGCTTGAGGCTGCGATTACCTTTAGAGAACATATTTCTTAGAATGCTCATCGCCCACCTGACGATGTGTTGAAAGCATTAAATCCATACAAGTTCGTTCCGGGTTCGAACGAAACCGAAGGCATTATCTCGTTACACTCATTTTGGAATCACCCTCAGAGTTAACGACAATAACCCTTTCATTCTGAATCTTCATCTTTACTTCAGATTCACGACCTATCGTAAATTTGGAATCGATGTGGTTTTCGGATGTTCCAAACAAGGAAACCCGATCCCGATCTCATCGAAATCCAAAACGTGTCTTTTAAGGTCAAGTTGTCTATTTAGTCTTAACAGTTTAATTCAATATAATCACTATACACACAGATGGATAATTCATAATATCACAATAAATAATCACATCATCTCATAAACAGATAGTTAATATTATCATCCAAACAGATAATTAAATATTGTCATACTTAAACCAAGCATCCATATCACATAGATATTATTCATGTCAGATCTGAATTCAAAATCATCAAATGAAGTATCAATATCATTCATCCATAAGCTATGATTTATAATCATACCATTTGTAATTAATTTAAAATGAATTAAATTAACGACTTCCATCTATAATTAATTTAAAGTAAATTAAATTAATTACTTCATCTATAAATCCTGCTTATACAACCATTAATTAATTATAAATCAAATTAATCAATTATTCTCTAGGTATGCATCTTGATTAAATACCTTTAGTTAATCATTCTCTAATAAATAATTAGTCTTTAATTAATTTTACAAATTAATTATCCTAAATTATTTATAGTAATTAACATTTAATTACTCCATTTATAATTGATTACGTTTATTCTTAATTAATTACATCAATTAATCACCACATTATTAATTATTTCTTAGTTAATCCATTATAAATTACATCATTAATTATATTAATTAATTATCCCTAATTTAGATTTAAATTAAATTACTTTATTTAAATTAAGTGATTAATCTTTAATTAAACACAATTATTAATCACCTTTGATTAATATCAACCAGTAATTAACTACCCTTAATTACTTATATTAATTATTCCATAATTAATTATCTCCACTAATTAATCCCTTGATTAATTTCAAAAGTAATTATCGAAATTACTTCATTTACAAATCATCTTGTATTAATCACATCCAGTAATTATCATCTAATTACTTCCCTAAGTTATTATGCTCTATTAATTACACTAAGTAATTACACATATCAAATCATCAAATGATTTCTTAAATTAATTAAACTAAATTAATTAACTTAAATTAATCATTTTATCAAAATTAATCACAAGTAGTAATTAATCTCTTATTTAATTTTATCAAGTAATTACACTTAACCACTTACAAAAGATTATCTAATTAATCTGATTAATTATCAAAATTAATCACATTAATTAATTAATTAATAATCCTTAGTTAATTATCTTTATTAACTAATACCATCTCTTAATTTACTTCTTAATTTATCTTTATTTATAAATTAATATAAATTATTAATTTATAACTTTAATAAACACACCATTCCTTTATTATCTTATTAATTAAATCATTTAATGCCTTAATTATTCTTAAGATAATTTATTTCTTATTTAATGACTTAATTAATTTTAAAGTGTATTAGAACATTACACTTCTAAATTTAAATTCAAATTCCATTTTGAATTTAAGATTCAAAATGATTATTTATTTAAACATTAATCAGATTTAAATTCAATTTATAATCTTGTAAATAACATTAATTACGTACACATGAAACTTATATAAGAAAAGCCCTTTTAAATTCAACCACTTAACTTTTATTTAAATTTAAATTTCCAAAATACATTAATGTTTTAACTTGCAAGTTCAAGCTAAAACATTTTATTTACTTTCCATTTAAAAACTTTTCTCAACAAATTTACTTTCAAAACTATTTTATTTGAACTTATTTTTAAAACAATCATGCTTAAAAACTGGTTTAATCTTTCAGATTTGAATTCGAAGTAAACTCGAATCCATCAATTTATCTTTGATTTTAAAATTTTTGATTTAAACTTCCCTTTAACAACTTGAATTAAAATCTTGGATTTTTCAAATCCAAATCTATTTTAAAACCTTAAATTCAAAGTTATTCAAAACTGAACATAACCTTAGGATTTAAATCACTGTTTAAATTATATATTTCAGGTTTTAAATTCTAGGAAACTGTCAGGTTTAAACCCGAAACCCAACTTCAACTTTTTAACTTTTAGCTCATTTCAAATATGAATTTAGAAATATAAATCTGAATTCAAACTTCAAAACTGGGTTTAACTCTTATTTGAATCTAATCATCACACTAATTTTAACCTTTGGTTACAACTAGCTTTCAATTTAATTTATTCTAAATTGGGTTTAAATTTAAACTACAGGTAGTTTAAACAACCTGTAGCAACCCAACTCCACCTGAGACCAAAACAAAGTGTTTCGGTCAATCCTTACCCTGCTTCGAGTCTCATGCTCGAATAACCCGAGTACGTCCCGAGGCCAAAAACACTGCACCCAACCAAAATACTGCAGCACTACATTGGGCACGGTGCACGTGCACCATGGCCCCAGCCAACTCCGGCCACCCTCCTGAACTTCAACATGTCGCCGACCGCCTCCAGACATGATCACGACCACTCAAAAATCATCTCGGCAACTCAAAACGAAAATGGGTTCGAAACCCAAACCTGGAACACAACAGCTTTTCCCCTCTCGAACCTGTCAACACCGCATTCTCCCAACCCCGACCACTTGATGGTCAACAACCCCGGCCATGAACTCATCTTCGACCAAGCTACCAACTCCCGAGACCACGTGTAACTCGATTCACGGTGGACTTCGCGGTGATCAAAAGTTCAACCACCATAAAAATTAGGGTTGCATACTACAAACCACTGCCACCATCGCCACCGTGCTCTGACCAATCACCAGGCATTTTTTCCCACACCTTGGTAAGCTCCTCCACCTCCTCACACAACCCGACCACCTCCAGTCGCATAGAACACCATAAATCACCCAAAAACCAACATTTGTTCAAAGACAAACTGCACCTAAACCACTTGACTGAAAATCATAATATTAATTTTAAAAATCATATTATGGTATGTGTATTTGATTCATAACCTTGAATTCATGAATTAAAATCATTGAGGTTTAACTTATTTTAGTTTTCTACTGTAGTTTGATATTTTCCAAAACTAATATCGCTGTTTTTCCCTTCAACAAATTTTAAACTCAAGTTTCTGTTAATACCAGCAATTTATGTCAAACTTATATCTTGTTAAGGCTTAATTTAGAACAAAATGAAATTTTGTTGAGGATTTTAAACCTGGAACTAAAGTCAGGTAGAAATATACAGAGACGCTCATCATATTACTCATACTTAACACAGAGTTATACAAAAGAAATATATCCAACACAAACTGAATTCCAGAAGAAAAAAAACTTGCAACAGAACCATTATATACTTAAACTATTAAATTATGATGTTACTCATATTGATTAAAGAAAAGGAACAGAGCACCATTGTTTTGAAACAGCCTAATCTTTAAAACTAGGAACAGTTTTGCTTTCAATCTTCCAAATCTCCTTGTTTTTGTTGAGTAATGTTTCCAGTTTTATATTTGAGTTTGTATAAAAAAAATGAAGAGGCTTGCAATATAGTTCTTCTCTGGTTTGAACGAATTGAAATGAGAAGAGATGAGAAGATATATATGGAAATGAGTATTAAAGGGTTTGTATAAACTTGTACAAACATTTTCTGTTTGTATCAGAGATTTTTTTCTCTTTGCTTTACTTTTTTTTTGTTTTATCAGGCAAGATATTTGCATTAGGGTGGCTGGAATGATTTTATACAATTCGAAATGACATAAGTTTATGCTGAGATGAAAGCTTTTAATGTGGATGTACCTTATGTCTCAACTTACTTATTTTTATGCTTAGATATTTTGTTTTGCATTTCACTTACCTGCATATGTTTTGAACTTTACTTTGCATTAGCTTGCACTACAAACTACCTACAGGCCTTATTCTTAAATTTTTATTTTACACAAATCAGGTTTGCTTTTATTTTGTGTCTTCATACTTGTCTTCTTTTCTATTCTTGCCTGCGTACTTTATTTACAAGCTACTTACATTATTATTATTATTTTGTTTATTTGCCAACATAACTATTTTACAGACATGATTACATGCTTTTGTATTTTACATACATATTATAAAAAATCGTTTAGTCATTTATTTGGTTTATTACTTTATTTACTTATTGTACCCTAACCTTATGTCAATATCACAGTTTCTCAAGTTTATGTATTCAGACTTATTTTTATAACCCTATACTTGGTTTACACTTATGTTTCATATTTATAAAGTTTGTTTTATTTTTAAACATTGTTGAAAGATTTTATTTTAAATCATAGCTTTCCAAAATATGTGTATATATATATACATAAGTTTAAAATAACAAATTTCGATTCATTTAAAACCCATTTTAAAGATATTTCATTATTTTTATTGTTTAAAAATAACTCATTATTAATTTAAAATGATTCATAAATGAAATCACTACATAAGTTACTTATTTTATAAAGCTAAAGTAAAAAAGAACAAAACAATCTTTTATTTAAATTTAAACCTAGGCTAGAATTTATTTTTAAAAAAATTAAATTTATCTTGAGTATTTTTAAAATCATATTATTATTTATTCAATATTAAATTTCCAAATTATCAAAAATAATAGAATTAGAAAACATTGATTTATCTATTAAATTTAAAAACAAAACTTATCTATTTATAATATATACCAATATATACGTATATACATATAAATTATAAGTAGAAACAATTTAAATTAGCTTTTAAAAGATAAATTATCAGTTAAATATTTATTTAAAAGAAGATTATTAAATAAATTCAAATTATTATCAAATTAATTTAATTTTTTTACACAGATTATTAAATTGATATTTCCCCAATTTCCGGGATGTCACATTCCTCCCCCCTTAAAGAATTTCGTCCCCGAATTTTAAAACAAAGGTAATTTAATAATCTGGTTAAAATTAATTTTTTTTTAAAAAACAATCATATATCAATCATAAGCTAACAATCACAGCAACCAATTTATCCAAACAAACAAATTTAACTATCCAGACAAGATTCCGCATAGAATTTTCTCGAGTTTCCCAAATATAAATACCGGGACACCCGCTCTACAGAATCCAAACAACCAATACTACTAATCTACAGAGCTTTCACTCATCTAGATCTACAAAACAAGACAGGATATCAGACTACAGGCAAGTCTGAATCAACAATTAAAACTCCCCAGAACTGCTGGTTCTACAACCAGAGAGAAATCTTACACGTACTCCCTCAGAGATACGTGAAACACAACGAATTCCAGTTATCCAAACTGACAATTCAATCCTGAAGACCAAACACTTAACCAAAATCAAATCCCCGATTCCAGAATCCAAATTCCTCCGTCTCTTATCCACTAAACTCTTTGAACGATCTTATGTTGTCTATATCTTCCCTGATCATCTCAACTCTTGCTGATGCTCCTAGAGACAAACTGAACCAAAGACAATCCAACAAAATGATCTTTCCAATATCAGCCAAACTCAGAACACAACTCTATTCCAAATCAAAAAACAAAACTTACTTCTCTCATCCGGAAAAGATAAAACAGGTGCACTCCAATCTGGCCTCGGATCCTGAAAAATTTCCTGTAGATCTCTCTAATCCAAGCACTACAACATCCAATTGCTTCCAAACTAAAACAGCTGCAACCATGCTTCCACTGCACCACTCTGACTGAACAGATGAAAATGCTGAAGTCGAACACAGACTGGACAACACATTCCAATAATAAAGTTCACATATCCAAAAATAAAACTCAGAAGTTTCTCCAAAATCTGAGCTACTTCACCAAACTCAATTTCCAGATGTTAGCAAATCTCTGACTTCTTGAAGACATCCAGAAAAATATCTCTGAAAAACAAGAGAACACTCAAACTATCGCAAGTCACTTTTGTGATCAATCCAGCCAAATTCCAAAGATACTGCTTTCTCTTTACCAAACAGAATAGCTCACGTTTATGTGGCCAATCCATCGAAGAAATGGAACTACTCTGCTGCTTCTGAAGTTACCCCAAGAAAAACTGTTAAGCCAGAAGACTTCCTAATCCAAAGCTCTTCGAGAAACTCTGACCTCAAAGCAAACAGGAACACCCAACTGAACACAGCCACAACACCTAAGCAGTCACTCTTCCTTACTTGTTCCAAAGAAACATCTTCAGAGACATCCATAGTCACTGTGTCTCATCACACAGCTACTACACCTTGATCAAGGGTGGCCGGAGGCACCGTGCATGTGCACGGTGTACTTTGTTCTGGTGATGATAGCTGTTGGTTGGAGTTGGGTTTTGACTCGAGTAATTCTCGAGTAAATGGAAAATTTGCTCGAAGTTGTTTGTTTTAGACTCAAAGTAAAATAAAAGTTGCTCGGGTAACATTTGTTTCAGGTTTTAAAACAAAAACAGAAACCTTTTCTGTTTTAAAGTTTAAAAGTAAAGTTTTAAATGTAAACTGAAATTTAAAATAAGTTTAAACCCTGAGTTTGAATCTGGATTCAAGTAGTTTGAATCTTAATTTTGGAATGATTTAAATTTTGAAATTTAAATTTGGTTTTAACCACTTTTAAGTGTTAAAGTATATTTGGTTTGAATTTAAATTGAATGTTTAAATTGTAAAATAGGGAGTTAAATAAGTTTAAATCTAGTTTTAAAATATGGAATTTGGGTTTGAATTTCAGTTTTTAAAATAAAATTAAGTTTAAATTTAAATTGTTTAACTACTTTAAAAGAATAGTTAAAAGATTTAAAATTTTAAAATAAGTCAAATGTAAGTTTTGAATCTAAGTAATCTAGAATCAAAATTTAATTTGTATTCCAATTTGAAATAAATGGAAGTTTTTTAAATTTACAATGATTTAAACAATCTTGTTTGTTAAAGTGTATTTTTAAATTGATTTGAATTTAAAAATGAATAGAGTTTTAAATTCTTTTAAACTTCTTTATAAAATGGATATTTTGTGAGATAAAAAGGTTTTTGAATTGTTTTTAAAACCTTGTTTATGTTAAATTTGTATTTCATTTTAAAATCATAAATTTAAAATGAAACTTAAATGAAATTTAAAGTAAAGTTGAAAGCAAATTGTTTTAAATGCTTTGATTTAAGTAAGAAATGCTCCTGTAGGTGGAGGGGTGACCACTGAGGATGGGAAAATTAGTGGAAAGATGATCAGAGAACTGTGGAGGAGGTGGTGGTGATTTGAAAATTGGAACCCTAGTTTAACTGGGCTTGAAAGAACAGATCATCTCAGCATTGGTAGTTGATCGAGTTCAACTGTATTTTAGGTAACGGTAGTTGGTGGGTTGACGAGGACTTCACTGGAGTTTCGGAGGCAACGGTGGTCGGAGCTTCAAAGGGGAGGCGTTGACAGGTTTTGGATTGAAGTAGGTACTACCTGTTCCAGGTTTGGGGATTTTAATCTCGATTTTGATTTCGAGCATGAATCGATGGAATTGGTGTGTAGATGGTCTGAGGTGATGAACGTCGACTGTAGGGAGGTCGCGTAGTTGATCAAGGGTGGCCGGAGGCACCGTGCATGTGCACGGTGTACTTTGTTCTGGTGATGATAGCTGTTGGTTGGAGTTGGGTTTAGACTCGAGTAATTCTCGGGTAAATGGAATATTTGATCGAAGTTGTTTGTTTTAGACTCGAAGTAAAATTAAAGTTACTCGGGTAACATTTGTTTCAGGTTTTAAAACAAAAACAGAAACCTGTTCTGTTTTAAAGTTTAAAAGTAAAGTTTTAAATGTAAACTGAAATTTAAAATAAGTTTAAATCCTGAGTTTGAATCTGGATTCCAGTAGTTTGAATCTTAATTTTGGAATGATTTAAATTTTGAAATTTAAATATGGTTTTAACCACTTTTAAGTGTTAAAGTATATTTGGTTTGAATTTAAATTAAAAGTTTAAATTGTAAAATAGAGAGTTAAAATAAGTTTAAATCTAGTTTTAAAATCTGGAATTTGGGTTTGAATTTCAGTTTTTCAAATAAAATTAAGTTTTAAATTTAAATTGTTTAACTACTTTAAAAGAATAGTTAAAAGAATTAAAATTTTAAAATAAGTTAAATGTAAGTTTTGAATCTAAGTAATCTGGAATCAAAATTTAATTTGTATTCCAGTTTGAAATAAATGGAAGATTTTTAAATTTAAAATGATTTAAACAATCTTGTTTGTTAAAGTGTATTTTTAAATTGATTTGAATTTAAAAATGAATAGGGTTTTAAATTCTTTTAAACTTCTTTATAAAATGGATATTTTGTGAGATAAAAAGGTTTTTGAATTGTTTTTAAAACCTTGTTTAAGCTAAATTTGTATTTCATTTTAAAATCTTAAATTTAAAATGAAATTTAAATGAAATTCAAAGTAAAGTTGAAAGCAAATTGTTTTAAATGCTTTGATTTAAGTAAGAAATGTTTTCATAAACTAAATTAGAATTTAATGATTTGGATTCATTAAATTATTAAGTTAATTTATATGGGTAATTAATTATTTAATTAATTAATGATAAGGATGATTAACTAAGTAATTAAGGTTTTTAACTTAATTAATTAAGGTTTAAGATTTATTAATTAGGAATAATTAATTTGTAATTAAGAATTACTAATTAAATTTTAATTAATGATTAAAGATTTATTAATTGTAATTAAGGATTAATTAGAATACTAATTAATGATTAAGAATTAATTAAGTTATAGTTAACACTTAATTAATTAAATAATTAGGATTAATTAATGGATTATTAAAGATTAATTAATTTGAAATTAATAATGATAAAAGCAAGTTTAAATTACTTAAGGAAAGTAATTAAAGATTTGTTAATAGTTAATGAAGGTCATTGACTAAGATTATTTAACAATTAATTAATGTGATTAATTTTTAATAATTAATTAGATTAATTAATTTAAAGATAATCAATTGTGAAGTTGTTTAAGTTTAATTACTTAATAGAAGTAATTAATTAAGTTTAATTAATTTAAACACTTGATGATTTGATAAATAATTACTTAATGTAATTAATGGAATTGTAATTACTTAGGAAGTAATTAATTGATAATTACTGGATGTAATTAAAGATGTTTTAATAATGGAAGTAATTTAGATTAAATTACTTTGTAATTAATCAAGGGATTAATAGAGATAATTAATTAAGGGAAATTAATTTATGAAATGAAGTAATTAAGGGTAGTTAATTACTGAATGGGTTTAATCAAGGGATTAATTAGAGAATAAATTAAGGCGTAATTTATTTAATGAAGTAATTAAGGGTAGTTAATTACTTGATGTTATTAATCAAGAGTGATTAATATATATGGTTTAACTGAAGATTAATTACTTAACGTAATTAATTTAAATAGAGAGATTAATTAAAAATTTGTAATTAGAAATCATTAATTAATAAAATTAATGATGTAAATTTAGAATTGATTAATCAAGGAATAATTAATAAATGAAGTAATTAATTAATAAAGGATTAATGTAATTAATTTTAGTTAATTAATTGGTTAAGTCATTAAAAATTAATTATTGTAAAGGGCTAAGTATAATTAATTTGTGTAATTAATTTAAAGGCTAATTACTTACTGTAATTAGAAAATTGTTAATCAAGAAT
Organism: Allium cepa; assembly: GCA_030765085.1. Lineage (NCBI taxonomy): Eukaryota > Viridiplantae > Streptophyta > Magnoliopsida > Asparagales > Amaryllidaceae > Allium > Allium cepa. Next base: position 838,508,667 of record CM060941.1, read on the forward strand.
GATTAATTGAAATGAATAATGAGATGGTGATTAATTAATTGATTTGTAATTAATCAATGGTTAAGTTAAGCAGGATTATAATGATGAAGTAATTAATTTGATTCATTTTAAATTAATTAGAGATAAAGTAATTAATTTAATTCTCTTTAAATTAACTATAGATGGAGTGATCATTAAATCATTGCTTATGTATGAATGGATGATAATGTTTACCTTGAATGGTTTGAATTTTAGAAATGAGATAAGTAATGTTGTGTGATATGGATGTTTTTGTTGCATTGGGATGATAATATGGATTATCTGTTTATAATGATAATGTGGATCATCTGTTGTGATGATAATGTTGATTATCTATTGTGAATCTGTGAATTATCTATCTGTGTGTATATAGATAATGAATTGAAATTGTTTAAACTTTAAAACAACTTGGACCTAAAAGATGGCGTTTTGGATTCGGTGAGACCGGGATCGGGTTTCCATATTTGGATATCCGAAAACCACATCGATCTAAATTAACGATAGGTCGTGAATCTCAAGTGAAGATGAAGATTTAGAGTGCAAGTGGTATAGTCGTTAACTCTGAGGGTGATTCCAAAATGAGTGTGACGGGATAATGCCTTCGGTTTCGTTCGAACCCAGAACGAACTTGTATGGATTGAATGCTTTCAGAACATCGTTAGGTGGACGATGAGCGTTCTAAGATAGATGTGTTCTATAAACGTAATCGTAGCCTCAAGCCTCGTCAACCGGGAATGGCTAAAACAGGGGAGGTGCAGCAAGGCTAAGTGGGTCATGCCCAAGTAGGAAGAGATTTACCCCTGTCTAGATGTCCCTTTTATTTCGGTTGTGTGGTGCGGTGGCTGATCACAACTGCGGGGTGGACTTGTTCGGAACTGTTCAGTAAGGAATGGTTCCGCCTTTGTGTTGCAGGGGATTGGGAGTGATCTTCGGTACGGTGATCTAGGCCCTGTACTGTGACGGGCGGTATCCCGGTAGCCCTGCCATTGTATGGAATCCAATCTCCAATAAGTGCCGTACGTATTAGTTGTGCCCAACTATGTTGGAACGTGAGATGTAAGCATTCTAGCTATTTTTGTATTTTTACTTGAAAACCCTAGACCATATTGTAACATCACTGGATTTCCTATCAAATGTTTTGGTTAGCGTAAGGTAAAAACTTTTCCATGTTTATGTGTGGGAAGTCTTACGTGATACCTTTTGTTTTCAAAGGTTTTTTTCAAAGTTAAGCAACCTTAACCTGTTACTCAGACCAGACCCATGTCTGACCCGGAGTTTATTTCTGTTTTTCTTAAACTCTTGGGTACTCAAATTTTTACGAGTAGCCAAGGGATTCAGGATAGCTTTGACGTATTATGGAGGAGCAATGGAGTAGGAGGCTTCTGCGTGTAGATATATAGTGTTCCGCTGTGTTGATATCTCTGAGTGGTTTATCTTTACTGTGTCTCTTCTTTCTTCTCTATCTTTCTCTTTTCTATCCCTTTCTTTCTTCAAGATGATGCGATTTTCTGGTCCTAGAAAGTCGGATCATCACAAACATAGTTTATACTTTATGGTTAAAAGGTGGAAGCTTCACTCACCAAAATACTTATTAACTTGAATCGAAATCGCACTAACTCTTCGAACAACACTAGAACAAATCTTTCCTATGCATTTGACTCGATTTAATGGACCTATTTTAGGCTTTTGGGGTCAGCCTAGATTGTACGGGGCTCAACCATGGTGGAAATGTGGGGGTATAGGGTCTTTTTTAGCAGAGAATGGTTTTTGGAAGTGAAGCAAGGAGTTTAGCTTTCTTTTCAAAGTGTATTCACTAGTTTTTTACTTGAGAAATAATTTTAGAAGCCATGGATGTTCTTGAACATGAAGAAAAGAGAAGTGAATATGAAAATGAAGATGTAAAGGGATAATGTATTGAGATGGTCGGTATTTACAGGCAAAGAAGTGGAGTGTTATTTAAATTAGCTCAAACATTTAAATAATATAAATGTTGTCATGTTAGATGGAAACCATGCCTCTCCACTACCCTTAGTACACATGATACCCACTCTTAGGTCCACCTACGCCATGCTTTAGGTCCTATGCTAGGTATTTTAGGTGATGGTTAGGTTATTTAATTAATTTCCTAAGGTTATTTAATATATTTTGTCCATTTGATGTCAAACCTAGGTTTATATTTAAATTAAGCTTGATTATTAACTTTAACACATTTATTATCTTATCACATGACATATGTGCATGTGTTTGCATGTGTATGTGAGTGATACAAAAATGTGCACAAAGTTTTTGATGACTTTTCGATGATGAAAAGTCAAAATTTCGAGAAATGTTTTTTGGCCACATTTTCTATTTTTATTTGAACTATTTATTTGGGTTAAAAAAAATTGAAAATGATTTTAATATCATTAATTAATATTTAAAATATTTTTATTTGGTTATTAAAATCCATTATTTAAATATTTAAAAATTATTTAAATATTCAAATACAAAGTGATTAATTTACGGGTCGTTACAGATGATACCTAGCGGATGGAGGTAAATCGTCAAGGGTGATACGATTGACAAAATCAAATTGCATGTCATATATTCATAGCGAATAGACAAAATCATATAAAATATAAAATATAGATACAAAACAAGTGAGGTAATAGTGTAATAAATTGAATCCAAACTAAGCATCAATATAGTGCAACTTAATTCACAAGATTAGACATCATATATCATGTATGAGCCAATACATCATAAGTACATCAAAATACTACATAATATAAACCTGTTTCAGTTATATATACAATGATGTTAATAGTTCTATAGCACTGCATAATGGAAATAGTAGTAGCTCCAGAATAGTATATAATAAAAGCATGAGCCACCTACTTGTCATCTACATAACCTTATGCGTTATCATCATACCCAACTCCCAAAGAGTACCTTAAAGTGTAATAAGCAGTGAAAATAACCTTGGATCGAACAATAGTCTAGTATGAGTGATTTATAGGCCCAAAACAATATATTAAGCTTAATATATCATAAATAAAAGCAATATGGTACAGAAATTAATACCTTACTTGCTCCTGCATCTAACAGTTAGCACATATAAGCATCATACACTGACATAGTGCACAATACTAGGACCTAGACCCACTGAAAACAATATCAACCATCAAATAGTTAAGCATCTCTCTTACTCATAGTGCACTTAAAGGTACATGACAAAAATAACCATTATTGAAAGATCAATGATTGCTTAACATTCTAGCTTCATCATTGCTCTAATCCTTACTTACTAAAATGGCTAGGACCAAGACCCACTCAGACGGTGCGAAGATACAAATCCACTTATATGATCATGGTGAATGTCCCTAACTACTCCTTTACAAGCATATATCAACCCGTTTGTCATCAACGATCACTAGGCATATGTGTCGACAGTAGTACCTCCTATTTCCTCTCCATAAGTCATCGTCATATAAACCTTGCATGCTTGAATGATCCTTAGATGCTTTGGCTAGTCATCCACTATAGCCAACATCGATCCCTTATAGTAACCATCGATCAATCCATTCACTTGGCCAAATTTTATCCATTCCCTTGTTGTAACATACTGTAATTTTGACAATATAGATTTAATAAAGGCACTTTAGTGATTTTAAACTTAGGTGTAAAATGGTAATTTTATGAATCATTGAATCTTGTGACAATTCTTATGCTATTGCATTAGGCTAATTTTTCTGATTAATTTTGACTACAACCTTATCAAAATTGGGGTTACTGGAGAGGATACATGCTTTTTCATGAATGCGTTTTGAATAATTTAAATGGGCTTATGCTAGTGGTTTGAACAAACATTTTTGAACTTTATATAAATAAGTCATTGTTCTCAGAAAAATTCAAATCAATAGTTCTCACTTGAGCCTAAACTAATTTAACAAATAATATATCAAAAGGACATGCACGAAGAGGGCTACTTGTTGGTGCTAATCTCGATTGGGATAACAGAGTTTTAAAGTATGCCAAATTCTAGGCAGTGGAAGATTGGAGTCAAACTAGACATCGCTTAGGGTTTGGATCAATTATTGGTGAGTGCAGTTTCTCTAAATTGCAAACGCTTGATTAAACCCCTTCAATATTGTGATTATTATGGTCTTAGGTTGATAATTTCGAATTATATCAGTTAAATTACCATTATGAATAATAATTAAATTAAATTGAAGTCTTGAATTAACCTGAAACTTTAAATTGAATTGGGAAGGAAATGGATTTAAAAGCATGGAAAATGAAGATGTGCTTTGATTACATATGGATTAAATACCTTGTAAAAATGGTTAAAATGATATGAAATAAATTTCTAAACAAAAGATTCATTTCATAAAACTCACCCAGTTTCACAAAGATCCATTTACAGGTTTCAAAACAATTTCCATTTCAATTGGATTAATCCATTTAAATCTTTAAATCAAAGATTTAACTTATAGCTTTCAAATCGTTCCCAAATATTCAGTTTCAAAATTCATTTCCAAATATTCATCTATAACTTGGTAAACTATTTCAGTTTAAACTTGAAATTAATTTGAAATTCATTTCTCCTATGAAAGCTTTTTATCATTTAGAAACAACAGTCTTATTCGGAAAAAACCGATTTCATTTATACAAGTTGCCATCTTTGGGTTAATTCAAATTCCTAAAAATAATACTTTAAAAATGGTTTAACTCATATATAGCTAGTATAATATCGTTAATCCCTAGTTTTCAAATTATAGAATTCAATTTCAAATCTTGAATCTTTAAATCAAATTATTTAAATTTCCAAAACTTAATCAAGTAGTTTTAAAAATAAATTTTATCTTCAAATTCCATTCCAAAAGCTTTTCACATTTATTCTGATTCCATTCCCAAAACATTTGAATTTAAAAATTCAAATTTAAAAACTATTTCAAAAATCTGTGACTTAATCGATTTCCTCGTGAAATCCATATTTGTGTGTGTATAAGTGTGGTCCAGGGGTCCAACATAATAGTGCAATATCATCAATCAGCACAGATATAATTATATCAATATCGATAAGCGGTATAACCCATAACGCTTCTCTTCATTCATAGATTCCCAGATAAAGTAAAATTATTAATCACAAAGATTCATCATTACAATTCGATGTGGGTTTCGGATAACCAACTGGAATCCGACTCCCTGTCGCATCGAATTTTAAATGCCGTTTACGGGAAAAAAGGTTTCAACATACATATAGAAACAAATCACCGATCACTGTTTATTACAAAGCAATCACAATATCACAATAGCAATATCAATCCAGTACAGAATATTTGATGATAGTCAATCATCTTCGATTAAGGGTCGTGATTAAAGTGAATTGACTATAAAATTAACTTTATTAATTATTTTAGATCAATGTTTTTAAAATTCCACTTAATTATAAATTTATCAAATTTTAAATTAACTTTACTAATTATTTATTCTTAAATTAACTATCGTAATTTATTAATTCTTAATCGTTAATTAACTAAATCTTAATTTCTTTCATAAATTAAGCATCTCTTAATTAATTAACTAAATTAATTGCCTTAATTATAAATTAATTAGCTTTAAATTAAAAATTAATTGATCTTTAGTTAATTAAAAATTATTAACAATATAAATTAACTTAACTTTTAAGTTAACAAATTAAAACATTTAATTAACTCCTTAATTACTTAAGTAAGTTTTATTTAAAATAAACCCTTTTCAAATATAAGTTTAAAACATTTTAATTAAACTTAATTAATCTTAGAAATATTTTTATTTCAAAACCCTTAACTAATCATTTGTACTTAACAAACAATCATTATTTTAAGAAGAATAAGTTTAGAAATTAAATTGACTTAAATTGTTCAAATTTAAAAAAAAAAAAACTGGAAATCAAAAACCCGAGACCTACCCAGGTATCACTCGAGTGTTACTCGAGTTTTCCTCCATCCTCCCCCGAGCCATCTCTCTTCCTCTCGCGTGCACTTCTCTCTTCTCTTTCTTTTTTTTCTGTTAAGTTTTTAAAATTTCAATATCAGGTGAGTTACTTCCCAGGCAAACGTACGCAATAACTCGAGCCAGTTCAACACACGCGAGTCCTCCTTCAAGTCGCCACGAACCAAATTTTCCAGATACCCAATGTTGCCGTGCACGTGCACAGTCGTCTCTGGCCATCAGAGATCGTAGCGGCCACCTTCGACAACCACTCGTACTCACTCGAACACGAATCATCACCCAGATCGCACGTACAACCCACGAATCAAAATCGAGTTGAAAACTTCGACCCAACAGAAATGCCATGGCCAGAACTCCACTATCCCAAAGCCTCCGACCAACGAGAGGCCTCTCCATCCTTCACAAAACTTCGTCACACCTTCTAGCTTGCGTCCCTAACCAAGCGAACCAATCCGATTCTCCATAGTTGCTGCAACAACCTCGACACTCTGATGATCTAAAACCATTACAAAACCCTACTTTGATCACCGCAATCACCACACCCATCAGAAAAATTCGTGAGTATTTTTCCCATAACCTATGATCACACTAGCATCTCCATGCCAAAATTCGATCTTCAAGAATTAGCCGATCATCAGAGAATGATCAAAATCCATTTTCTAGAAAATCCCCAAATACTCTCCCATTTCAACACTAAAAATTATAATGTTTGTTTTAAAAATCATAACTTTCAACACGTATTCAAGTTGAAATCTTAAAACAGTGAATTAAGATGATCGATTCTTCCATGTTTAAGGTATCTCTACTGTATTTCTGGATTTCCAGAAAATTATTTCAACTGACCTTACAAAAATATAATTTTTTCTTAATTCTTTGTTAAGACAAACATAAATTGTTTGAAAATTATAACTTAATAGAGATTTCAATAAGAACATAGGAGTTTTGATCAAAGATTTTTGTTCTGTAACCTCAAAACAGAGATGTACAGATATAAACTACATACACAGATCCACCCATTCACATATATCTATATACATTCCCAGATATTCATAAGCAACAAATTCAGAAACTTAAGTTTAAATAAGGTGATGTTACTCACCTTAGAAAAATGCAGAGAGATTATATTTTGAGAACAGGAAGGCTTGAAAAAAAAACTGGGATTTGAAAACTTGCATCTATATTTGATTTCTGAAACTTTGCCTTGTTTGAAACTTTAGAAACTGGAATGCTAAGATAGGAACATGATGATTCAACTTGATTCCAGGCTTGCAGTTTGAAGATGGAATCTGGTTACAGCTTATAGAAAATTGTTTACAGGGTTTTGGTTTTGAGGGAAGATGATTATAGGTTTGCATTTGTCTTATGAACGAAAGTGAAAAGGAAACTTGATATAAAGAAAACAAGTGCAGAGGCTAAGTTGTATTTGTACAAGCATTTATTTCTATGCCATACTTATCCCCTTTATTACCATTCATATGTACTTATATCTGTACAAACAAATGATGATATCTTTTCCTTATGTCCTTCAGCCTTGCATATCTACATGCTTACCATACCATTTCTTTACTTTATTTTGTACCTCTAGTATGTATTTTATTATATTGTTTTGACTTATTCCTTGCATATACATATGGTTATGGTACATATATTTCCAGCCTGCAAATATATGTATACTATATAATTCTAGACTCACTTAAGTTCTCATTTTAAAGTTGTTATATTTATTTTTATCATATTAGCTTGTATATTTATTTCTATTCTTACATGACTACTTATTTTTATTTCTATTTATTTTTAAAACCATTTATTTAAGATTTTATTTCAAATCCAATATATACATATATATTCACATATATCCAAATTTTCAAATTCATATGACTTAATATATTTTCTATTTGAATCGGGGAAACTCACTGCCATTTACAATCAATTTTACAATTTTAATTCAAAAATTCATTTAAATTATCAATTCAAATTCATAAAAATACGAGGTCGTTACAAGAACAGCAATGCTCAAGCAAGAATCACGACCAACGATCGCCGCCTCTCTGCTTCTCGCCTCGACCCCCCCACTTCAAACATCACCTCACGCTTAACTACCTCGCCCAGGCCATGACATCGACGGCATTGGACAATCCTAAGCCATCCCCCTCCATTGCTTTGCGCCATTTGACAAAGGCGCGCTCGAGGTCGCCCAAACATCGTGACGATGTCAAGCGGTATTTTTTTAATTTCGTTTCGATGTTTGGAAGAGGAAAAACTAGATTTGGTTTTGATCTGCTTTCGATTTAGGGAAAAAAAGGAAGGCCATCATCGTTGAACTTGGAAAGATAGCATGCGAATATTTTCTTTCGAATTAGGGATGAGATTTTGTTTTGAACGCTCATCCATTATTTGACTTTGATTAGTTGATTTTTTTTGCTTGCCAATTTTCTTCTGTAATTTTAAACGAGCTAGTTTTTTTGACGCGTGTTGAACCAGTGAGGACGCGTGTAAAATTTTCTGTACGTGTCAGCAAAGACTACAGTGTTTCAAATGCAACAATATTATTTATGTTTAAATTTAAATTCAAATTCAAATCATCTCGATTTCTGCAACTCACAATCTCAATCTCCAATCGAGGTGTACCGCTAGGCGTTTATTACGTTAAACCCTATTCTGAATGCAATGGAAAAGGTTTCAAGTCCTAATTCGATCGTATGGAGAAGATAGCTTTTTGAACCCAATTATCATATTAAATTTTGATATAGATTTCAGCGCGTTTATCTACTGTACGATCACATGACAACTCCAAACATCATGAAATTTGAAATTCGATAATAATATACTATTACGGATCTATGGAAATGGTTTCGTCTAATTCTAAGATTGTGCCTTGGAAGGCTATTTTTAAATGTCAATTTAAACAATATATTTTTAAAACTGTACAAATTGCTTTTAAATTATGTTTTAAAAGTTCTACTACCTTCATATTGTTAATACAAATTTTATAAAGTCTTTAAACTATTTTTAACAAGCTTAAAACTCCAGATTTAATATTTTACCCAACTTTCAATTATTAAATTCAATAATTTAATTACTAAATAAATAATGATATTTGAAATTCAAGTTAAACTAACTTCTAAATATTTAAAGTCAATTACATATTCCAATTTCAAATATCGAAAAATTTCGGATTGTCACATTCCTCTCCCCTTAAATGAATTTCGTCCCCAAAATTACTAGTTGAGAAGAATGATCCATAACCCGATAACTATTTTTCCAATACCAAATAGTTTAACAACACCCAAAACAATCTTTTTATTAAAGACACAATCACTCTTACTACTTTCTAAACTCATCCATAGCTTCCAAACAATATTACTTATTCAACCATTCAAATTATAATTCCAATTCAAATTATAATTCCAATTCAAATTTTAAATTATCCAAATTTCTCAAAAAGTTTCTAACTCTCTAAATTTTTGAAAAATTTCGCCAGCGTCTCCTTTGCGCGGCTAGATCGGTACAATCACAAAATGCCTCTACGGGCCCCCAAATTTTAAAAGAAAAACAAAAGCCAAGTGGCTAGACCAGAAAACCATCAAATTTCATGCAGAAATTTAAATACATACCATTTTTTCGAGTAATTCAATTTATCTTCAGAAATCAAAACACCAATTCCTTTTTCCTTTATAAGACCTGTACATCCTACTTAACAATAATATCCAACCACAGAATTCAAAATCATTTTGTTCACTTCTTTACAAAATTTTCAATATCTATTTCATTCAAGTCTGTACGATGTACACATATCATCCATACGCAATACCAAATCCGTTCGCTCACTCAATCACACAATTTCATTTCCGAGCTAGTATCGTTCACCCGACTCCCTAGTACGGACTCAGATCTGGTTTCTTGATCAGAAACCGTCATTCTCCTTGCATAGCCATAAACTATGATAGAGAATTCCAGAATCAATCAAAAATCCATATCCGAAGTTCGCCTTCAAAAGTGGAGCGAAAAATCCCAACTTGGATTGATATAATTATCTCGAAATTCTGTGCTCGAATCTGGATCAAATCGTTATGCGAATAAATAATATACGTACATCTTACGTATTTATCCCAATTGATTATAATTATATCAATTCTCTTTTTATTCACATTTATTTTTATTTATATTCACCTATTCACAATTATCTTTTCACAATTTTACTTAATCTTCATTCAAATATTAACTTAGAATATTTTTCCCAATATCAAATTTTACTTTAAGAATGTCACATTTCCTCTTAAGTTTAATATAATTATTTTATACACTTTAGTATTCGTTTTCACTTCACCACTGAAGTTTATCTATTTTTATTCAAAATTTAAATGTCAAATTCCAATTTAAACTCAATTTAACTCCAAATTTTAAATATTGAATTCTATTCATCTTGTCCCAATCCATTTTTATTTCCAAACATTTATTATTTTTAGTCCACTTCAAATTAATTCTATAACTTCACTTCATTTTGCATAATTTAAATTAAATATCATCCCCATATTCAATTTTAATTTATTGGCTTGCTATTTAAATCAATTAGTTACTTACTAATTTTAATCTCAAAACTTTGCTAAATTAGTCCAATTTGACTAAATTCCCATTCAAACTTAATTCCAACGTTCAGTTTCAATTCCATTCGCTTACAAATTTAAATTCATTTATTCATTCACATTTCATTTCCAAGTAATAAATTTTATTTTCAGTAACTTATTTTATTTAGCCTACTTAGATTTACTTCCTCAACATTCCCTTTTTATTTAACTTGGTTTAGTTACATTCTAATTTAATTCAAATTTCAAGCTTCTATACGTTCTCCAATTTATTTACCTTCTATTGGCTAATTTCTTTTAATTCACTTCAATTATTTAACTTACCTTTCAGTTTATTTTGTTTTCATATTTGCTTTTATTTTCTTTTTACAAGTTAATTCCATTCTAGGCAATTTCAAAACTTATAAGTTTCCAAACCTGTTTATAATCCATAAACATTTTTAGTTAAACTTCCAGAGTTTAAACTTATTACTTAAACATGTTAATTAAATTCCAGAGTCTGTAACAATAACTTAAGTATTTCAAAATCATTTTTGAAATCAATTATATATATAATCCATTTTCATATCAAATTATCTTTTGAATTTTAAAACCAAACCCAATTTTCCAAACAACTCCAATTTAAAACATTATGGTAGCAATTCCTCTCTTGGAAACTCGAAAATGAACATCGATGATGCTGCAGTCATCACCGAAGTTATTTTCCAGCGACATAAATGAGTTCAGTGCTTTTACCTCTGTAAAACCATTTCCAAATATTTCTAATTCCAAATCTCACTAGATTTCAAATCCACTTCAAAAATATTTCTGAAATAATATCACTATTATTTCTCCAAAACCTTTGAAAATCATTTTCAAATTCAAAAGGTATTAAATTTTCAAATTCCAAATCCCTTCAACTCATATTCAAACATTACTCTGGAATTTTATCACATTTTAGTTATAAATCACATTATAATTCACATTTATAAATTTCATTTGTTAAATGAATTTATCTCCAAATCTTTGGTTATACCATTATTTCCTTATTTCAGTTACCATAACAACAATGATAAACTTTCTAATAACCAAGCAACCATATACTATAATAACTTACAAAATTATTCCTTTATATACAAAAATAATTTGGGCAAAATTATTTCATTTACCAAAATCCCGATCGTTACAGTTGGCCAAACTGCACCGACCAAAATCTATAAACACTCAACCGATATGTCAACACAATATAAAAACAATTTTTATATTCAGTAACAAATACGCGCTCATATTTATTAATATACTCAAACTCACTCTAGAGTACTACGGACTCTATTTCAATGAGTAATCCCCACCACAGCCAAGGTTCTCGCTTAACCTTCAGCTCTGATTCTAATTGTAACGACCTGATTTTTCGACGCCCGAAAATCGACGTCAATACATCCACTGTATTAAGTGCCAGACAATCGATTGCTGAAAAAACGGATCGTTAGGGTTAAAGAAGAAGGAGGTAGAAGAAGAAATAGGAACAATATCAGAATCTCACCATCGCAGGGGAACAATATATAATAGATAAATGACTAGTCTTTAAACAAAAGAACTATATCTGTTTATACATTACACCATCGGAGTACAACACCAACAAAACAGAACACTGGATAGTTATGATAACTAGTCCATATAGAAACTGAATTTGCAGCAAACCATACACAGCGGATAATACATCAAATACGTGTGATACATCTCGCCATCCAGCTCGTCTTCTGAGCTCCACGGCAATCTTTCCTGTATCTATAATACTCGGTCTGACCCGAGCATTATAGTTAAATACCCGAGTCAGTCTGGAATACCAGAGTGAGAAAATACACCCAACTGGATTATTAAATTTTCCAAAACCCTTTGAAAAAAGGTATCTCATAAGACCACGCCATAAATAAACATGCTGGGTATTTACCCTTACGATAACCAAAATATTTTCTTATCAAATCCTCTGATATTATAGTAATGTCTATATACAAATACTTATTCAAATAGCCGAAATTGTTACATTCATTAAATTTCAGCAATACTAGGTTCTACAAACAAAACTGTAAAGGCACATAAGGAAAATGGATGTCCATCAATGGTAGGACTATTGGGGTACCGCCCGTCACATTACGTGGTCTAGATCACCGTACCGAGGATCCACCCTGATCCCCTACATCATAAGACCGGAGCTACCCTTTCCTGGAAAGTCCAAATAAGTTCGACCCGAGGTTGGGATCAGCAACCGCCCACATAGTCGAAATAAAGGGACATCTAGACAGAGGTGACCTTACCCTAATTGGTTGCTAGCCACTTAGCCTTGTGTACACCTCCCCTGTTTTAGCCATTCCCGATTGATGAGGCTCGAGGCTATGCGTTTCCTTTTTAGAACACATCTCACTTAGAATGCTCATCGTCCTCTTGACGATGTTCTGAAGCATTCATCCATAAAAGTCCGTTCCGGGTTCGAACAGAACCGAAGGTACTATTCCTACTACATCCATTTTGGAATCACCCTCAGGATTAGTAGCGATTTGCCCTTGCACTTCAATGCCCTATCTTCGACTCCAAGCTCTTGTCTTCCTCACGAAAACGTTCAAATGGGAACGAAGTGGTTTTCGGAAAATAAATCCCGATCCCCGTCTCTTCGAAACGATCAGCGCATTGGCCAATGTTGATAATCGGTTATTTAACTATCAAATAACGTTCACCAACAACCATCGGATTAAATAATTTTTCAAATTATTTATTAATATCAAAATATCTTCGCATGATATATTTCCACTCTTCAACCCTTTGAAAAATAGTTTCTAAATCTCTTTTCTCTTTCGGAAGAAAATTTCCACTCAATTTTATTTCCACCGAAAATCACCAAGCCTTAATACTTTAGATTTTAAAATAATTTAAATCACTTTATCCAAAAATATATAATTTTGAACACATAAAATAAAAACCACTTAAAACACTTTATTTAAAATACTAGATATGAAACTTTATAATAAGTTCTTATGAAAAATTTAAACCAACCATCATCGTTGAACTGGGAAAGATAGCATGCGAATATTTTCTTTTGGATGAGGGACGAGATTTTGTTTTGAACGCTTAGCCATTATTCGATTTTGATGAGTTGATTTTTTTTTACTTGCCAATTTTCTTCTGTAATTTTAAACGAGATAGTTTTCTTCTTTTTTTTAGATGCGTGTTGAACCAGAGAGGATGCATGCAAAATTTTCTCTACGCGTCATCAAAGACTACAGTGTTTCAAATGCAATAATATTATTTATGTTTAAATTTAAATTCAAATTCAAATCGTCTCGATTTCTACAACTCACAATCTCGACCTCCAATCGAGGCATACCGCTAGGCGTTTATAATGTTAATCCCCTATTCCAAACGTAATGGAAAAGGTTTTGAGTCCTAATTCGATCGTATGGTGAAGATTGTTTTTTGGACCCAGCTATTATATTAAATTTCGATATAGATTTCAGCGCGTTTATCCACCATACGATCACACGATAACTCCAAACATCACAAAATTTGAAATCCGATAATAATAAAATATTACAGATCCAATGGAACAGGTTTCGTCGAATTCCGAGACTGTTCATTAGAAGGCTATTTTTAAATATCATTTTAAACTATATATTTTTAAAACTGAACAGACTGCTTTTAAATTCGATTTTAAAAGTACTATTACCTTCAGTATTGTTAATACAAATTTTGTAAAGTCTTTAAACTATTTTCAACAAATTTAAAACTCCATATTTAATATTTTACCCAACTTCTAGTTATTAAATTCAATAATTTAATTGCCAAATAAATAACGATATTTGAAATTCAAGTTAAACTAACTTCCAATTATTTAAAATCAATTAAATATTTCAATTTTAAATATCTAAAAATCCCGGGTTGTCACAATACATATTCATATATTTTATATATATCAAATCTTATTTAAGAAAATAAAATAAAAATTTGTTTATCAAAACAAGTGTGTCGTAAAGCTACTATAGTGTCCTTCCCACTTTGAAACTCGAAAATGAACGTCGATGATGCTGCCGTCATTATCGAAGTTATTTTCCAACGACAAAAGAGGGAGTATAGAACTTATTTCCTTTTAAAATTCTTTCAAATCACATTGAAATTATATATATCTAGAAATATTTTCAAATTATACTAATATTATGTTCTAAAATCTATGAAATAAATTCAAAACCCCAGAAGAAAAGTTCTTAAATTTCCAATTAAATTCATTTTGTTTGTAAATTCTATTTTGCAACCAATATTTATAAAATTTCACTACCTAATAAACAACATATCACATCAAACTATATCTATTTGTAAAAAATATTCTTTTATATACAAAATATAATGCTAGGTAAAATTATTTCATTTACCTATATTTCAAAAACAATATTGTGTCGGTCTGCCCAATTAAGTGATTAGAAATCACTACCGATGCCATAGCGTCCTATATACCAATCCAAAATTTATAAATATTAAACAGAATAAATTAACACAATATAAAAACATTTTTGTAACACTAACAAATGCGCTCTCATATATATATATATATATATATATATATATATATGCTCAAAAACTCATTTTAGGGTATTGCTACCATATCTATAATGAGTCACCTCACAAAGATAAGGTAATCGCTAAACCAAAGCTCTAATACCAACTGTAGCAACCCGCCTTTTTAGACGGTTTAAATCGACAATAAACCACACAAGTCAAACTCAAACCATTCAAAAGGGAGGATTGTTAATGGGGTAAATAGGAAAATAAGAGAAAAGAAGGAAAAATAAAACACAGAATCTCACAACGGAATGACAAAATGTAATAATCAAATAAACAGTTCGTGAAGATACTTTACAAATATATTTGAGTACACTTTTACAATACATTCAAAGTTATACATACAGTAGGAATAAATAAATAATTTAGCGGAACAACATGATGCAGTGGAATATATATATATATATATATATAGTATACAAGTCTCTATCTTCTCCTCCAAAAATAGAATCTTCAACACTGAAATGCTCAAACTGACTCGAGCGTAATGAAAAGACAAGACACTCGAGTCGGAACTAAAAGATCTTATGTAAGTTAAATAAATAGTAAATAAATACGAGTGTAACGGCTTCAGAGATGTTTACAGGATTTTATATCTCCTATCTAGTGTATAACGTGCGTGCAATAACTTAAGAGATGTTCGAGATTTCCATCTCTTAAGGATCCGTTAAACTATTTACTATGTAGTAATATACGATACACACACACAAATATATATATATATATATATATATAGTGTCTATCAGTAAAGTAACGTATTAAAATAGAGTTAAGGCTTTACCCATATCCCCCTTAACACATTTTAATAATTGACGCAGTCTATACAGTACTGTAAACTCCACCAAAACGGTGGGCTATTAGAGAGCACTCCATAGATACGACACAAACAAAACTCGTAGTGGGCTTGATCAGGATAAATATGACAAGGCACATGAGGCAATGCCCAAGGTAGGATACTACTGTTTTGTAGAATCGGGGTAGTGGTAACTCATAGCAACCACTACCGCCCACCTCGAGACACATTCCCGTAATCAAATCAAAAGGGGACCACAAAATCAAATCAAAAAGTAATAGACATGGTTTCAAAGAAGCAAGCTCAATAGGGGGAGAAACCCTACTTAGCCTAGATATAGCTCATGTTTTAGTCATTTTAATTACCCGAAAGTCAACGCTATCCATCATCGTTCTCTTACTTAATTCCAGTAGTGTTCGCCAAACCATCCTACTTCATTCTGGATTCTCCACCACATGCATAGTTATTAAAGTGGTTTTCGGTATTCGTAAGAAGTATGACAATACTTGATCCCGATCTCTTAAACAACCAAACACATATTTCACATATAATGGTTCTTTTACATTTTCAAAACCGATTCATATTTGATATCAAAATATCATATTCAATTCAAAATATCCCTCATTTCAAAACCATCGTATTTAACAAAAATATGTCATTTCACTAGAAAATATCATTTCAAATTCTAACGTAGGTTATAACATCATTTAACCATATCCGCCTTTAAATCAAGGATCTAAATATAAACAACTCAAACTTGCACGGTTTGAATTTTAGAAAATAGTTTTTTGCAAAGTCATAAATAGTTTAAAAATAGTTGTAGTAGTTTAAAGTAGTTTTAGTACTTTAAAATAGTTTTAATAGTTTAAATTAGTTTAAAATAGTTTTAATAGTCTAAGGATTTCAAAACAGTTAAAATAGTTTAAAATAAAATGGTTTGATTTTTGGAAATGTTTGATATAATAAACAGTTTTGAAAATCTAAATAATATGAATTTTAAAATAATAGGTTTTTAAACAGTTTATATAAAATTATTTTATTTTGAAAATAGTATCAAATCAAACCGTTTTTTCCATTTCAAAAAATCTAGACCATATTCAGATTTCAAATCAACAAAACTCTATTTCAATCTTTCAATTCAAATGACACAGTTTCGATTTAGTTCCAAATCAATGCGATTTCAATTTCAGTTCAAAATAACTTCAATTTTCGAAACATTCCTTTTTAACTTCGATTTCAATTTCAACAATTCAAATCAATGATTTAAATTCGATTCCATTCCTATTTAAAACAATTTCAATTCATATCAATTTCATGCCCAATTTCAATTTACTAATTTAAACTACTTAAATCAAATTTAACTTCATTGTTAAATTTTAAGATCCAAATCTTCAAAATAATTTAGATTTCCAACTTAAAGTCATACATTGATTTTAACTTTGTTTCCCAATTTAATTCTTGAACAATTTCTTTTTAACCATTTCAATTTCAACTTTCGAAGCTTGAATTATAAAAATAATTAAATTTTTATAAATCTATAATTTATTTCCTTTAAACAATAACATTTAATCAAAAATCCAAATTCAAGATTTTAAACTAATTATTTTAACCAATCCGGTGTCCGCATATAATTTTCTACCCTATGGACAAGTGATACGGATATATATCATTTCAACCCGCAATAAATTTGAAGTTCCAGACATATATCATTTCAACCCGTAATAAATTTAAATTTCCAGATATATATCATTTTAACTCGTGATAAATTTAAATTTCCAGATATATATCGTTTCAACCCGTATCCCGAATCAAAATTTTCCAAATCCATAAAATCGCTCGAGTTTATCATTTCAACCCATAACGGTTTTTCCAAAACTATAAAATCGTTTGGGTATGTATCATTTCAACCCATAATGATTTTCTTGACAATAACTAAGGGAACTTGCAGTGTGATAACAACATATAAAATGAACATAACATCAAATCATCAAAATGTCAACAATTAAGCATCCATCACAATCAACATCCAAATCAATCAATAAACCACAATAATTAACTGGTTATCATTATCAGGTATTTAACTAGCAATTCAATTCTAATATTAATTAAATGACAATTAAATTCAATATAAATTCAAATTAAATTTGAATGACAATATAAATATACCAAACAGTAATCAATAAATTTCTAATCATATCATAAATTTAATTGAACCAACATAAGATGGTGTAGTATTCGTGAATGGATTGAAACATTTACCTTTGATTTATCGTCAATTAAAAAATCCAGTTAACGACCAAAAACTGAACAGTCTTAGAATTCAGCTAAACTAGTTCCATATTGTTCGGAATTTCGATACAATCGCAACAGAGAAAACCGCACATGAATCAAAGCTCGTATGAAAACATTATGCATGTTAGTATGTTTGAAAAATTAAATTAAAATTAAATAATAAAACAAGGTAAATGGACACGTCACCTACCCAAAACCCTAACTTCCCTCGCGATCGAACCTACCCAGCATGACCACAGCCACCACGTCCAAGCCCTCACCGCCACCGCAACAAAAGCTTCGACTCGATCAGACACCATGCCTGGAATCGCCTGGCCGAACCGCCCCTCCACCTTAGGCGCAAACGCCTCCACCGCTGCCTGGTCATGGCCATTGTAACAACCCGATTTTTAGGGATACTAAATTGGGAATCACTTAATAAATTGATAATTAATTAGTTAATAATAATAAATAATTAAATATTTATGGAGAAAATAAAATAATAGATAAATGAAAAAAAATTAATATTAATATGGTTGATGTGACGCCCCACCTCTATACCCATGCTAGCCAAGGACACTACAGGGTAATGCCGTCAACTAACACGGAGAATAAGGCTGGATATGAGCGACCATCTATAGCCTTGCTCTAACTATCTATTGAATACATCGACAATAGACATACCAAGCAGGTCGACATACCCAATGAATACTTAAAACAAAACCATAGGTGGCTGGAGGATCTATTAGAACAGAATATGACAACTCACGTGTAATATATATATCACAGAACAGAAGATCATCATATACACATATACTGATACATAACAGAGTATACAAACTAATACAAGTCAAGTGGTATAGCAAACAACCATATACAAATGAGTCAAATAATACATATCAGAGTTACAACAAAATAGGACTACACAAAAAGATATGGAAAAAGAAAACAAGCTGAATAGTCCATGCGGAAGCAAAAGAGGCTAAGTCCAAAAGCACCTAACCTGAAACATCTCGGTCTGACCCGAGTATAAAATACAAGGGTCAGTCTAGCTAAACAAATCAGTTAGATAAACTGAACAACAATAAACCTGCAAGGTTACAGAGTATAACAAATATCTCTAAAGGAGATAACACAATCATCAACCAAAGATGAATCATAACAAAACAAGCCTCGTATCATCGGCAACTCAGAGAAACAAAGGATAAGAATATCCCAAAATAAGCCACAAAGGCAAATAACAAATACCAATGAAGGTAACACAAGTTCCACAAGGTAATCGCTATACAACATGCGGCTCAAAAAAGACCAACACTGAAGGACGATACCTAGGGAATATACATATGAATGAAACATCAGAATATTTTAATTGCAACAAACCCAAATATCTCATGAGCGGTGGTGAAGAAACCGCTCCAATATCTCTCGAGCGGTGGTGAAGAAACCACTCCAATATCTCTCGAGCGGTGGTGAAGAAAAACCACTCTGAAAGCAATACTAAAGGTAACCGACAACCCCAAATATCCCTCGAGCCGGGACAAGGGACCAACTCCAAAAGCGATATTAAAGGCAACAAGCCAGAAGGAGACATTCCGAAGACACTATCCCAAAGGCAATATGTGTCACAAACTTCCAGAAAGGAATCCGAAAAGTGGTAACGTGAGTCCCATAACCACCCGTTCGCACTAAACGGTTTACTATCCGTTAGTTAATTTCACACTCAAAGCAGTACAAAGTTTACCTCATCTCATCGGAAAACCAGACACAAAGGTCAAAACGTTCAAATGAATAGATTGGGAATTAACTGAGAAGATGAATGCACGTGTTCATTGCACGCGTTTTATCTAATCATTTGATTCTCCTCCCACTTCGCTCGGAGTGCGAAATTGTGTGTGTGTTTTAAATAGAATTTATAAATTGAAGAAGGAAACTTTTAATATGATTTGAAGGGATTATTTATGAAAACCCGTGAATGAATTCAAAATGGAATCACCAAGGTCAAATATGCATAAACAACTAATTGGAATTAATATGCATCGATCAAATTTGGAAAACTAAGCGAACAAGGCCAATTGGAAAAAGACTATAGATTCAGACGTCTGAAAGAAGGAATTCAGATGTCTGAATCTGGAAATTAATATATTTCCAGAACAGAATTCAGACGTCTGAATCCAAACTTTTAGACGTCTGAAATAGGCATTATTTGGCCTATTTCCTTTCTGGTTGAAAGTTACCCAATTCAGACATCTGGGGGCTTTAATTCAGACGTCTGAATACTGGGGAATAAAATTTCCCAGTGTAATATTCAGACGTCTGAAAATGAGGATTCAGACGTCTGAATCCTGTTGTTCAGGCATTTCCTGAACCTAGGCCATTTATGGCCAAACAAATCGAAAGCAATCGGATGCGTGTTGATTATGGGCTTACGTCAAACGACTACCCAACCTTAACGACACACCTAAACACTCCGAACAACATAAACATCAACCATATAAGGTTTTACATAGATTTGGCTTCAAAAATCAATATTTGGCAATTTCACCAAAGCAATCCAAATCGAAAGCAAATGGAAATGAACAAGTGTTAGGAATTCATACCTAACATCAATGAAATCAAAAGAAGTAGATGTGAGTTCAAAACTCACCCTTTATCTCAAAAAAAAGAACCAGAAGCTCAAACACAAGAAGGAGACTAACTACTCTTCACTTCAACTCTTACAAGCTTCAATATAAGAATAAAACACATATTTCCTAAGTTTAAGTTTAGGAATTTCTGAGATTGAAGAGAGAAAGAGATAGAGGAGATGAAGAGGAGGCTTACCAATGGCTTCTCTTGATTTTGGAGCAATAATTCAAGTTGCAAGTTGAAACTAGGGCTTGCAATTTCTATTTCCTCTTCCCCTCCACCATTATCAGTTTTTCATAAGTTAAAGGAATGAAATAAGGGTGAATGGATGAAGAGTTAATGAGCTAGGGTGGGTTAAGAGGAGATTGGGGCTGAACCCAAACCCAAAACCCAATAGAAAAAGTAGCAAAATTCAACTTACTCCAAACATATCAAGGCTTATACTCAAAAAGATCGCAAATGACGTTTTGAACTCAATGAAAGTGGTCTTGAGACCCAATTCGACCGTTTGCAGAAAGTAACTTTTCGGACTATAATCCGACAAACGACGTTATATTTAAATAAAATATTTAAATATACACCCGATAAATATGCGGGTTGTTACAGACTCCCCTCCTTAAAGAAATTACGTCCTCGCAATTCCTAAGAAGAAAATAAAGAGTAACAACCCAAAAACATAACAACACATAAGAATAACAGAATGAGAAGTTCACCATAAAGTGCACGAAAGGATAAACCCTAACTTGTTTGCTCAGAGAATTCTAAGGATTCCTAAGCTCAAAATAATTCGGAACACCGACGTGGTGCAACAATACGTCAAATGAACCAAAGCTCAACAAAATGAAGTACAACAAAACGTCCGATGAACTTGGTAAAAGATCATTCCATTTGGACATCAACAAAGAAACAATCACTTGTTGCTTATAACTAAATGCATTGGCAACACGATCCCCCCTTCGGGAATAAAAAGAATGAGAGTATCGAAAAAGAATTCTTTTAAATAATCAACTTTCCCGAAAAGCTAAAACTTTCAAAATCATAATTATCTTTATGTAATTATTTTTCTAGAAAAAATTTCTTATTTTAAATCAATTCACTGTGTCTGATTGTCTCATCAAAGCGTTTAGGAGATTCCTATCGATAACATTGATCAAGCGCATTGACCAAAATTCTTAAAGCACTTAATGGGCAATACAATCACAAAACAATCTCCTATATGATAAACAAATTTCTAAAAACTTTAAAAGTTCTTTTTGTTTGTTTTAAGAACAAAAATCCCATTTATACTTATAAATAAATCCTATGAAAAAGATTTGCAAAAATTTTAAATTGCTAATTTCCATCCAAAATCAATAAATACAAAAATAGAATCATCGAGATATTCACAAAATACTCGATTCTTAAAATGGGTGAAATGAGCTAAACGAACTGAATGACTTAATAAATCATTCCTAAGAATCACAACGAGTGCAAAATGCGGTAAGTGGAGTGCTAACTTCCGCAACTCGTAGCCAAATCAAAACCGATGGTAAGGTCGAGCTGAGAAGACCTTAATGCCATTCAAAGAATTGCTTAGGTGATAATCCTAAGACAAAATCCAAAATACCAGAAAATTCTCAAACTATAAGAATGAGAGAAACAACACTTTCCTCATCATGAGGGCTTAAGGAAATAAAATGATGCCATCAAATTGGAAATCAAATCACAAAGAGAAGTAGAAACCTACCAAATAGATGGAGACATACCTTATCCCCGAGAAGAACCTCCAGAAGCACCTGTTACGTTTAACTTGCCAGATGGAGAACTATTCGGAGCAATGTGACAAGTGGAACTACGATGGCCTTCCTTCTTGCAATAGCGGCAGAAGAGAGGCTTAGGACAATCTCGAATCATATGATCAGGAGAACCACAATTGAAACACTTCCGATTGGAAGGCGTTCCAGCAGGCTGAGACTGAGAATCAGATTCAACGGGCTTTTTCCTCTTGGAAGGGAAAAATTCCCGCTCATCCAATGGAGACTGCTTTTTGTTGGGGTTCTTGCGAACCTTAACATCATCACCACTATCACACTCCTTCTCGACGGTCTCGAGATGAAGTGCAGAATCTACCAACTCCTCAAAAGAAAGCTGAAGCTGGAGTAACAAAGACTTCTTAAGATATTTCTTAAGACCAGAAACGAACTTCAGATTCTTCTTATAAGAAGTGCTAATGAATTCAAGACCATACTTAGATAAAGTCTCGAATGATGCAACATACTCAGAAACAGAAGATTTCCCTTGCTTCAACTCAAGGAAGCGATGGGTCAATAAAACTTTTTCAGATTCAGGAACGAACTTGAGTTCAAACCGCTACCGAAACTGAGTCCAAGAAAGAGTAGACTCATCAATCTCAGCTATAAGAAGCTCATACCAATCAAGAGAACGCTCTTGTAATAAGCTAGAAGTTACAAGAACTCTATCATGGTCAGAAAGATCCATGCGAGAGAAGATATGCTCGCACGAGCGAAACCAAGCTTGGACTTCAAGAACGGACTCGGAGCCTTTAAACGGCTTTCCTCCAAGATGAGCAAAATCACTGCACTGGCGTGCAAAGGCAGACTTGCGAGGTGGAGACACTCGAGGAGGAACTGGAGGCTGGGTGCTCCTAAACAATTCCAAAAAATGATCGGCTGACATATAAACGCCGTCCGGATGTGAGCCACTGGATTGCCCAACACCCGAGCGTCGTCCCCTGCCTCTTCCAGCCATAGGTTGAAAGTAAGATAAGAACAAGATTAATCACAAGGTAGATACTTCAATACGGAATACTATGGAATAAAATGCATTCCTAGACGTATTCCCCAAATTCTATCTAACCTTTGATAGTAGAAGGAATAGAAAGGCACGATGATTCAAAGATTTGTATCACTTATACACTTTGATGTACCGGGATATGTGCATCTATTCTGTGTTTATCATATTTTGTTCTGAACTCAGCTCTGATACCACGCTGTGACGCCCCACCTCTATACCCATGCTAGCCAAGGACACTACAGGGTAATGCCGTCAACTAACACGAAGAATAAGGCTGGATAGGAGCGACCATCTATATCCTTGCTCTAACTATCTATTGAATACATCGACAATAGACATACCAAGTAGGTCGACATACCCAATGAATACTTAAAACAAAACCATAGGTGGCTGGAGGATCTATTAGAACAGAATATGACAACTCACGTGTAATATATATATCACAGAACAGAAGATCATCATATACACATATACTGATACATAACAGAGTATACAAACTAATACAAGTCAAGTGGTATAGCAAACCACCATATACAAATGAGTCAAATAATACATATCATAGTTACAACAAAATAGGACTACACAAAAAGCTATGGCAAAAGAAAAAAGCTGAATAGTCCATGTGGAAGCAAAAGAGGCTAAGTCCAAAAGCACCTAACCTGAAACATCTCGGTCTGACCCGAGTATAAAATACACGGGTCAGTCTAGCTAAACAAATCAGTTAGATAAACTGAACAACAATAAACCTGCAAGGTTACAAAGTATAACAAATATCTCTAAAGGAGATAACACAATCATCAACCAAAGATGAATCATAACAAAACAAGCCTCGTATCATCGACAACTCAGAGAAACAAAGGATAAGAATATCCCAAAACAAGCCACAAAGGCAAATAACAAATACCAATGAAGGTAACACAAGTTCAACAAGGTAATCGCTATACATCATGCGGCTCAAAAAGACCAACACCGACGGACGATACCTAGGGAATATACATATTAATGAAACATTAGAATATTTTAATTGCAACAAACCCAAATATCTCATGATCGGTGGTGAAGAAACCACTCCAATATCTCTCGAGCGGTGGTGAAGAAACCACTCCAATATCTCTCGAGCGGTTGTGAAGAAAAGCCACTCCAAAAGCAATACTAAAGGTAACCGACAACCCCAAATATCCCTCGAGCCAGGGCAAAGGACCAAATCCAAAAGCGATATTAAAGGCAACAAGCCAGAAGGAGACAGTCCGAAGACACTATCCCAAAGGCAATATGTGTCACAAACTTCCAGAAAGGAATCCGAAAAGTGGTAACGTGAGTCCCATAACCACCCGTTCGCACTAAACAGTTTACTATCCGTTAGTCAATTTCACACTCAAAGCAGTACAAAGTTTACCTCATCTCATCGGTAAACCAGACACAAAGGTCAAAACGTTCAAACGAATAGATTGGGAATTAACTGAGAAGATGAACGCACGTGTTCATTGCACGCGTTTTATCTAATCATTTGATTCTCCTCCCACTTCGCTCGGAGTGCGAAATTATGTGTGTGTTTAAAATAGAATTTGTAAATTGGAGAAGGAAACTTTTAATATGATTTGAAGGGATTATTTATGAAAACCCGTGAATGAATTCAAAGTGGAATCACCAAGGTCAAATATGCATAAACTGTAGGATCGATTTCACCCTAGAGGGGGGATGAATAGGTTGATAGTATTAATTATAAAAAAATTATCGCGGAAGCTTATAAAATACTTTCAACGCAGATCACAGAATAATAGCAGCACAGATAATAGCAGAATAATAATAAATGCAGAAATAGAAACGACACAGAATTTACCCAGCTTCAGCAAAACCTTGCCTACGTGTTGCCCCCAAGGTTTCTACTAGAAATTAGATAGTCTCACGCTTACACACGTAAACTCGCGACACTCGCTACTGACTAACCTAACTCTATGCTCAAAACCCGGCCACAACTCAGCCACTGAGTTGCGAATTCTCAAGCTACGCCACGTAGCTTGTCCCCTAGTCACACGACTAGCAAATACAACGGTTTGAAAAGAGTTTTAAAATTAAAAACAAATTTAAAACAAAAAATAAGATAAAGCCCTTATTTAAAAACTAAAACCCTTATTAAAAATACTAAAACCCTAATACTTAATGACCGGCCCATTTTATTATTTAGACCCGATTCCTTTTCTATTCGGTCCTTTGGAAAATGGCGGCTTCTTCGATCATAATTTATGGCTTTTGTCCTTCGATCAAAATTAGGGTTTCGGATGCCAATTTATTTTGTTGCTCTCGTCGATTGATATTGATG
The DNA here is from genome assembly GCA_030765085.1 of Allium cepa. Lineage (NCBI taxonomy): Eukaryota > Viridiplantae > Streptophyta > Magnoliopsida > Asparagales > Amaryllidaceae > Allium > Allium cepa. The sequence continues at coordinate 838,534,630 of CM060941.1, forward strand.
CTCTATTGATCCGCTGCTTGGAGTCGCGCTCGGCTGCTTCTCTTGATTTGTTTGTGAAATTAGGGTTCGGCTTGGTTGCTTCGAGATAATCGAATTTGCAGTTTTCTTCTGGTATGTTATTTGTATCTTTTGCTTTCAGGTTTGATTGCTTGAGTTCGATTGCTTTTTCATGCCGATGATGATACTTTGGTACTCGTATTTATATGAATTCGAATACACTATTTAATTCGATACTTTCCTGAAATCCACTTTCCTGATGCACACGACTTTCCTGATATTTTTGCGACTTGTTACTCACGGCCTTGATTTTGATGTGTTCGATACTTACTTGATTGATAGGGCAACAACTTTCCCCTTTTACTTCCTGACTTTTTCAAAGATGTGCACCTGACTTTTGACTTCGGTTTGATTTGTATTTTTATACTGCGTTGATTTCATGAATCATATCCACTCCACGACTCTGCATTAAGTCGATCATCACTGTTTTCATCCTTGCGAGCTTCGTCTCTGGCATTGACATTGACATTGTATCACTGTTCCTTTACCATGTTGCATTATTCACTGATGCACTCGAGTGGTTTCAAACATGTGAGTTGTTCACCATGTTGCATACAGTTTTCATTCACTTGAGTCTGCCTTGTTGAGTTCCTGTAGTTGCTGTTACATCACTTCGAATTGTATTTATGTCCAATGCATAGCGATCTTCATTTTTGCTGCTTATTTGGTGACAAGTCTTTGTGATCTGCACTATGCATATGAACTTGGTCTCTGGACATTTGTTGGCACTGACTGTTGTCTTTGATTTCTTCTCATTCATGTGTGTCTGTTGCATTTGAACTGGATTGATTTCATGTTCACGTGTGTCTTCCCATTCACTGTTGCCTGGTTTTAGTCTTGAATGCATCTGTGCATATTGTTGTGTCACTCTTGTAGTTGTAACTGGACATGTTGGTTTAATTGTATTGCAGTTGCATTCACTCGAGTCTTGTATCACTGCATCCATTCTGTAGCATGGTCTGGAGTTGTTGTATTTGTGGTCTTGCATCATTCTGGTTATTAGTGCACTGTCACTTGTGTATTGCCTTTGACATCCATGTTCTTCATTGTTTACATCGCTGGACTTTGACTTGGTCTTTGTTGAACTTCTGGATGCACTTGTCATCTTCACTGTGTTGCACATTTGTGGTCTGTTCACCCATTACTGCAATTGCATTGCTGTTTGGTCTGAACTTGTTGTTGTATAGTTACTTACTTTGTGCGTTGAGCATTGCATTTGTGATCTGATGCAGTTTTGATTTGTCGAAGCTTTGCATTTGGGTTGAGTCATGACAACAATGGCTTGACCTTTGCATTCAATTTATTTTGCCTTGTGTTGAACCCAGTTTCAAAACTCGGGTTTGACCTTGTGCTCGTGTCGTAATTTCAAATATACTGCACGTGAGTTGAACCCGGCTTTTCATTTGGGTTTGACCTGTGCTCACCTGTCCCTGTAGCATTATCAAGTGTATATTGATGTGCACGGCCTTGTGGCATGTACAGTGACACACTGTGCATGTCACATTGTTCGTGTATAATGAATTCAAATGTGAATAATGACGAACAACCCAAATAACTGAGGCAACTCATATTTTCAAAAATCATATTTAATTTTTATATTGCAAAAATATTTCTTTTTCAATTTTACTGCGTTAGTGAATATTTTTGCAGATTGCTTAGATGCTGGATTCAAACTGGAATGCAGTTGAAGACAAAATACGAGTGTGAGTGATATGTAGCGAGGTTATTAATGTAAAAACAATTGTGATGTAATCAAAAATGTATATGTATAGTGAGAGCTTGAATTTGTACTATTCAAGATTGTAATAAATATTTGTTTGAATAAAATATTTCTGTTTGAATTCAATTCTGTGTATTTAATTTTATTCAGCAAATATTTATTTAATCTATGAAAAATAAAATAGCACATTAACAAATACATTTAAACAAATGTATATATGTTTATTATCATCAAACAAAATATCATATAAGTGCATATTCAACAATCTTCCCCTTTTGATGATAACAAACATATATTTAGGATTTTGAAACATATTAAATGTATTTGATGATTCCACCATTTCAATGCTTGCTCCCCCTATTTAAATGCTTCATCTTTACGAAACTCCCCCTTCTTATATGCATAGTAGTATAAGATTTATTTGCCAAAATCCAACATTTCTCACCCCCTTTTGTTATCAGCAAAAGAGTAAAAGTGTCATGAAATAGAGATAAGGTGATAGATAGTAATATAACATTAAAACTAAATCGACTATAACTATGTAATTTAAATAGAAAATCAAACAAAAATCATAACTATTCTTGTTAGGCGCATATTCCATTTTAGAGATGATGGGAATGATGTTATCATAAAAACATATAGTTATGTCGGGTTGTGATATATATCTATCAGGAATTTGAATTTCTACTAACCATGCATAACCGTTAGGACTTTTAAATGAGGTTAGTAGTATTTCAATTCTATTTAAAAAATATATTTAAAAATGAATTCAAGTATCTTCTAACCACGCATGACGGTGAGGACTTTTAAATGGGATTAGAATCAACTTGTTTACTTAATAAATTAATTTTGATATACATTCCATACATGCATAACCGTGAGGACCTTTAAATGAGAATGGAACTACATATCAAATTCCAAGTAATTCACCCATGCATAACCGTGAGGACTTTTAAATGAGAGTGAATACTTTGAATTTTATTTTATTTTATAAACTGAAAAACGAATGATTCCTGATTATGATACCACATATCGACAAACTATATTGGATTTTTGATAAGCGATGGTCGATAGAATTATGATAGACTTAGAACTGGTCATGGAATCTTTACCAAAACAAAGAATTTTATAACTCTTGTTTGAATTTCTAAAGAAATTTACTAAGTATACTGTCTTTAGGAAAAATGTACGATTAATATCACCCCTTATCATTTTTCAGTCACTATTTACCCTTTTGATAATTAGGAAGGGGATAGATTTGTTAATTAGGCAATCAAATTTCTAAAACACCTAAACTGAGACGTAGTTTGCAAAAACTGTTTTCTGGAAGGGGTTTTGTAAAGATGTCTGCCAATTGTGAATCAGTTGAAATAAAATTTATGCTGATATTTTCTTTGGAAAAATGATCTCGAATAAAATGATGCCTAACATCTATATGTTTTGTTCATGAGTATTGCACAGTGTTATTTGTGAGATCAATTGCGCTTTTACTATCACACATTAGTGGTACACGTTTAAAATTTAGACCATAGTCTTGCAAAGTCTGTATCATCCATAAGATTTGAGCAGAGCAACCGCTTAGAGCAATATACTCTGCCTCTGTGGTGGATAATGCAATACAATTTTGTTTTCTGCTTGACCATGCAACTAATGAATGCCCTAACATAAAACATGCTCCACTAGTACTTTTTCTATCAACTAAATTTCCAGCGTAATCAGCATCTGAAAACCCTTTTAATTCAAAGTTATCGTTTGATGGATACAAAAGACCAAACCGTGGGGTGTGCAACAAATATCTTATAATTCTTTTAACAGCTTTTAAATGAGATTCTTTTGGGTTAGTATGAAAACGTGCACACAGGCAGACAGAAAACATGATGTCAGGTCTAGAAGCGGTAAGATAAAGAAGTGATCCAATCATACCTCTGTACTGCTTTTAATCAACTGTCTTACCTTTTTCATCTCAAGTTTAAGTGTTGTACTCATAGGAGTTCTTGCTGGTTTGGCATCTTTCAATCCAAATTTGTTGACAAGTTCCCTAATATACTTTGTTTGAGAAATGAATGTTCCTTTATTGCTTTGTTTGATTTGAAATCCTAAAAAGAATTTTAACTCTCCAACCAAGCTCATTTCAAACTTTTCCTGCATGACCTTTTCAAATTTCTCATACAATAACTTGTTAGTAGCACCATAAATGATGTCATCAACATATATTTGAACAATCAAAAGATCATCGTTTTCATGCAATAGAAATAGTGTGGTGTCTACACATCCCTTTTTGAACCCATTTTCAAGGAGATAAGAACTAAGACATTCATACCAGGCTCTAGGGGCTTGTTTTAATCCATATAAAGCCTTTTTCAGTTTATATACATGGTTTGGATATTCATGACTTTCAAAACCTTCTGGTTGTTCAACAAACACATCTTCTTTTAAAATTCCATTAAGAAAAGAACTCTTAATGTCCATTTGTCTTAGTTTAAATCCTTTGTAGCAAGCAAAAGCTAATAATATTCTAATTGTTTCTAGTCTAGCTATAGGTGCAAAAGTTTCATCAAAGTCAACTCCTTCAATTTGATTGTATCCTTTAGCGACTAGTCTAGCTTTATTTCTAATTACATTTCCAGATTCATCATATTTATTTTTAAAAATCCATTTTGTTCCTATAACTGGATAATCCTTAGGTCTAAGTGCTAGACTCCAAACATTATTTCGTTCAAATTGGTTTAGCTCTTCTTGCATGGCCATAAACCAGTTTTCATCATTAAGGGCTGAATCTATGTTATTTGGTTCTATTTCTGAAATAAATCCACTATATAAGCACAGATCACATAGATTTCTAAAGGAGGAACGAGTCTGTATACCTGCTATAGGGTTTCCAATTACCAATTCTGGAGGATGGCCTGCTTTGTATTTCAGTTTTATTGGATCTAGATTCCTTCGGGCTTCTGGAGTTATGACAGTTTCTCTGATATCATCAGTTTCTTTTGGTTCTTCACGCTCATCTTTTTCCTTCTCCTCTTCAACATTGCTTTTGGATGTTTCCTGATTATCAATGCCTTCATCAAATTTCACATTGATTGATTCCACGATTGTTTTAGTCCTTTTGTTGTAGACTCTGTAAGCTTTGCTTCTCGAAGAGTATCCTATGAAGATACCCTCGTCAGCTTTTGCTTCAAATTTTCCTAATTGATCATCTGTATTGAGAATATAGCAAGTACATCCAAAGACTTTAAAGTAAGCAATGTTTGGTTTATTGTTGAACCATAGCTCATAGGGAGTTTTGTTGAGAAGCGGTCTAATCATAACTCTATTCATTACATAACATGCTGTATTTACTGCTTCTGCCCAAAAATGTAAAGGTAGTTCATACTCATTTATCATAGATCTAGCCAACTCTTGTAAAGTTCGATTCTTCCTCTCAACTACCCCATTTTTTTGTGGAGTACGTGGTGCAGAGAATTCATGTTTGATTCCATTTTCATTACAAAAAATTTCAAATTCATAATTTTCAAATTCTCCACCATGATCACTTCTTAGTGAAATAATGGAAACTTCCTTTTCATTTTGGACTAATTTTGTGAAATTCTTGAGATATGAAAATGTTTCTGATTTCTTGGCTAAGAAATATACCCATGTATATCTTGAGTAGTCATCAACTATTACAAAACAATATTTTTTACCTCCTAAGCTAGCAAAGTCATTAGGTCCGAATAGATCCATATGAACTAGCTCAAGTACTCTAGAAGTGCTTACACTGTTTTTGGCATGAAATGATGATTTTTTAAATTTTCCTAAAGTGCATGCTTTACAAATATTTTCTGTTTCAAACTCATGTGAAGGAAACCTTCTTACCAAATTTTTCTTTTTAATTTGTTTAGCAAGTTCATACAAGAATGCCCTAAACGTCGATGCCATAAATTTACTTCTATGTCCTTAGCTATCAAGCATTTTGAAAGGGTGAGATCATCAAAAGATAGAGAATATATATTACCATTCCTCTTACCTGAAAATAAGATTTCTTTAGATGAATTGTCAACAATTTTGCACAAGTCAGAGTCAAAAATAACATTCATACCTTTATCACATAGCTGGCTGATTGATATCAAGTTGTGGTGCAGATTTTCAACATACAGTACATCATTCAGGGTAAATGTATTGTTACCTACTTTACCTTTGCCAACAATTTTACACTTTTCATTGTTACCCATTGTGACCCTGCCACCTTTATACTTTTCTAGGCTAAGGAACTTTGATTTATCGCTTGTCATGTGTCTGGAACAGCCAGAATCCAAATACCATTGCTGTTGTTCCTTAGCCTGCTAGCATACCTACACGACAAAAAAATTTAGTGACCTATTTTTTTTTATAGGTCCAAAATTGTTAGTGGCAAGATATTTTGGAAGATAATTTAGAGGAGACTGAAAACTATTTATACATGTTCCTTTTGGCACCCAAATTTGTTTTACTTTGAGAGATTTTATATTTGTGCCTTTTGGAACCCAAATTGATATAGTCTTCACATGTTCGGGTTTATACCAACAACTATTTTGATTATGTCCAAATGAATTGACTTGATTAATTTGGTTTCTATCTTTTTGAAATTTGTTATATCCAAGTCCTTGCCTAGATGTATTAATAGCTTGTTTCCCTAATAGCACATTCAACGATTTTTCTCCTTTTGAGAATTTATCTAACGTTGTTGATAGTTGTAGGACTTGGGTTTTGAGAGATTCATTTTCATTTATCAGTTGTGTGCACCTTTTAATAGAGTCTTCTCTTCTTGTGTTTTCAATTTCTTTCAAAAGTAGGATTTCATTTTCAAGCGATTTAATTTTGTTTTCTGAATTTTTAATCTCTTCTTCGAATGTTGGACACTTATCACACTTAGGGGTTCTGCTTTGATAGGTTTTAACTAATTGGTTAAGTTGTTTATTTAAATCAATTAAGGAATCCTTTTGTGATTCAAGTTTGGCATACTTTTCCTTAAGTCGTTCAAAACAGCCATTTACTTCGTGAAAATATATAAGTAATTCTAAATGAGAAAGTTTTGATACCTCACTTGGCTCATCATCATCACTGTCAGTTACTTCACCATGAAGACATAGATTTGCTCTTTCACTTTCACTTTCGGTGCTATCACTTTCATCTTCATCAATTTCATCCCAAGTAGCCGCAAAACTTTTCTTCTTTAGTTTTTTTCCTTGGTTTGGTCGATTTTGAGGACAATTTGGCTTGATATGACCTGGTTTATTACATTTGTGGCAGATGATCTCTTGCTTCTCCGAAATGTCTAGTGCTTTGTTTATTCTGCTTTTAATTTGATGATTTCTGGTTGGATTGCCATATTTGCGATTCCACTTTTTGAATCTCTTTATTAATAGTGCTAATTCAGCTTCACTATCCTCATCATCATCATCGTCATTTTCAGTTGTTCCTTTGAGAGCAATTGACTTCTTTCGAGTATCGCCTCCTTCTCGCTCTTCCTTGAACTTTAGCTCTAGCTCATAAGCGGTGAGATTTCCAATGAGCTCTTTCACCTTGATTTGTTTCAAATCCTTTGATTCTTGAATAGCTGTGACTTTTGCTTCAAAGTTTCGAGGAAGAATTCTGAGGATTTTTCGGACTATCTCCAACTCTGTGTACGATTTTCCAAGAGCCTTTGATTTGTATACCATATTGGATAGTCGTCCGTACATCTCTTTGACATTTTCTTCTTTTGCCCATTGTGAAATTCTCGTATTCGCTGCTTAACATGGCTAGGAGAGATTCTTTGACTTGAGATGTTCCTTCGTGAGTTACTTCGAGCGTGTGCCATATTTCCTGCACAGTTAAACAATGAGAGACACGATTAAATTCAAATTGATCCAATGAACAGATAATAGAGTTCATAGCTTTAGCATTAGCATTTTGTAATTTATTTTCTAGCTCTGTCCATTGGTCCATCGGTTTAACTATTTCTTGATTGTCTACAATTATAGTTGGTGATATATAACCTGTCTCAACAATGTTCCAACCGTCAATGGTTTTCAGAAAAATTTTCATTCTATTTTTCCAGTAGGGATATTCACCATTGAACATTGGTGATCTAACTATGGACTGAACCTCAGCAAAAGCATTATTAAAAGAAGCCATCTTAAAAATTCAAACTTTTAAACAAAAACTGATTTTTGAAAAATGAATTTAAAAACTTGACTTCTATTCCTAGCTCTGATACCACTTGTAGGATCGATTTCACCCTAGAGGGTGGGGTGAATAGGGTGATAGTATTAATTATAAAAAATTTATTGCGGAAGCTTATAAAATACTTTCAACGCAGATCACAAAATAATAGCAGCACAGATAATAGCAGAATAATAATAAATGCAGAAATAGAAACGACACAGAATTTACCCAGCTTCGGCAAAACCCTGTCTACGTGCTGCCCCCAAGGTTTCTACTAGAAATTAGATAGTCTCACGCTTACTCACGTAAACTCGTGACACTCGCTACTGACTAACCTAACTCTACGCTCAAAACCCTGCCACAACTCAGCCACTGAGTTGCGAATTCTCAAGCTACGCCACGTAGCTTGTCCCCTAGTCACACGACTAGCAAATACAACGGTTTGAAAAGAGTTTTAAAATTAAAAACAAATTTAAAACAGAAAATAAGATAAAGCCCTTATTTAAAAACTAAAACCCTTATTTAAAATACTAAAACCCTAATACTTAATTGTAACGACCCATAAATTTTCGATAATCAAAATAGCTAATTTGATAAGATTTCGTAATTTAGTGTTAGAAAAAAATTGTAAGTCGTTTGGAATAATAATAAATAGAATGAAATGCAAAAAATTTTATCTAAGTTAATTATTTATGAATTGAATGAAATCCCAAATCAATTGAAATAATATGTAATCAAAGGTAATTGAATGAATTTGTATTGTATAGATAATTGTGATGCTTGTTTGTAAATAATAAACTTATAAGTAATTAAAAGTTAACGGTGATAATTATTTAAGTTACCTATTCATTTAGTTATTCGAATTGAAGTTGTGAACCAATTGCAATTGAAATGAAAGTTTATATATTAGTTGAGTGCATTATCTCTAACTGTAGTTAAATAATAATGTGGAATTCATTTGAGGTAATATAGTAAATCGACTGATAATGAAAATTATATTTAAAAATCCAATATTGAAATCCGTCAAATATATTGAACAGTTAAATTGTTTAAATTTAATATTAGGAATTTATTGAATAATTGAACAACGGGAATTGAATAACTATTTTAATGAAAATGGTTGTTCTATAATTTGAATTTGTTAAATTTTATAAGTTCGCTTTGAATATTTCAAAAGATAGTGATTTAAGAATAATCAAATTTGTTAAATTTAATATTACAAATGTTTGAATAATTAAATTCCGAATTTGATATGATTAATTTGATATTGAAATTTAATATATGAAAATAGAGTGAATAATTGAAATTTGATTTAATTGATTCAAATTGGTTTCCAAAGTGAATGTAAGTTATATCGGGATTATAATGGAGTTAATAAGATTTTAAAATTGGAATTTATCGGATAATTGAATAACGGGTTTAATATGATTAAAAATGATTTGTAAAATTTTATTTTATCATATTGGAGTTATAGTGATGTTATAGAACTTTTAAAACTGAATTTAAAATTTATTTGTGAAAATTGAATATTTTAATATTTAATTATCGACTGAAAAATAGCCAATTTTTGAACAGTCTCAGAATTGGACGAAACTAGTTCCATTAGATCCGTAATAATTTGTTATTATCGGATTTCAATTTTCGTAGCAATCGGAGTTGTCGTTCGACCGTGGCAGCTCGAAACGCATCGAAATTGTTTTAATATTAATTTGACGAGTTAAAATAGTCATTTTTCAAACAGTATCGGATTTCGACGAAACCAGTTTCATCGGATCCGTAATGTGATATTATTATAAGGTTTCAAATTTCGTGTCAATCGGATTTACCGTTTGTCCGGGGCAAGCTAAAACGCACAGAAATTTGATTAACCGATTTAATTTTAAATCAATCGTTTATTGCTGTATCTCGCACAAACAATCGAATTAGCTTTCGAAACCTATTCCATTGTGTCTGGAACACGGGATAAATCCTAGAAACGCCGGTCACCGCGCGAAATTCGGAGTTTGGAAAAGCCGAATGAATAGTGTTCGTCGTTCCTATAAATAACCCCTTTATTCACAAATTAAAAAAAAAGAGTTAGGGTTCGTGGCCGCCTCTTTCAGAAGCAATGGCCGAAATCATCTCATCTCTTTCTTCTAATTATCTTCTAATCCGCACAACGATTCGCAAAACTTTCAGCTAACGAAATGTAGAGATCGTCGAGAGCTAGATATCCAACGGTGGAGATCGTTCAACTCGATGTGGATATCTCAGAATTTAGCCGCGTTCATCAATGGTTCGTGCACGATTTTGCACGCATATGGTCGACCGAGCTCTGACATTTTCTGGCCAAAGGTAGCTTACGCGAGGAGCTTCGATATGGCACTGCTTGATCGTTGGCTAGATGATCGGAGAGGGCGCGAAAACTAACCCTAATACGGCGGCTCTATGGGTTCGTGCGTGCGACATGTGCCTGGGAGTAACGAGAGGGGAGAAGAGAATGGGCGGCCGTGATATTGCATCAGGTAACGAACGGTGATGATGGTAGTTAGGGTTTTAATTTAAAAATAAAGTGTAAAAAAAATTTATATATAAATTCGTATTAACTTCTAAATACCATAACTTGTTGATGCGAGTTCCGTTTTGGACGAAACAAAGTGCGTTGGGTTCGTATTGACGAGCACTACGCTATGGAGCTAGATTGGAATCGTTTGGAGCTAGTGAAAATTTCGGATAAAATTAAACGCTCGTTTAATTTTATTCGAAATAAACGCTGGAACTACATTGAAATCAAGGTGAGTGTTTTATAACGCTCACAACGTACTAAATATCTTTATGCTAGTTAAATTCGACATTATGAAGTGTTATGATTTTATTTGTCGTTGTTTGATAAAAAATTAATTGTCATATAGATTGTCATTTGAATTAACCGTTGAAAATTTAATTGACAGTTAAATTGAAATTAAAATTGAATTGCGATTAAATTACCTGACATTGATAACTATGAAACTGCCATGAATTGTATTGTCTATTGGATGATGTATTTTGATGGATGTTATTTGTTGATATTTAAATGTTTGGATGTTTATTTGCTTGTATATGTACTGTTATGCAAACATATGACACTGTGATCGGTTTAAGTAATATATACTCATCCCTCACATTTGATTGAAATAAATAATTACTTGGCCATAGGATAGAAAATTATATACGGACACCGAATTGGCTAAATTAATAATTTTTGAAATAGTCGATTTGAAATTTATTTAAATGTTTTGATTTAAAAGTTATAAATAGAAACTAATTTATAGAAATCAAATTTATCGAAAAATTGAGTTTGGAATGTTAAAATATTTTTTGATTAAAAGAAATTATTAAATAATTTAAGTTGAGACTTTGAAATTTAAAATTTGGATATGATTGAATTTCGAAAATTAATTTGTTTTAAAGATTGAACCTAAATTCGAGCTTTGGATATTACTAAGTGTAAGTGATATAAAATCGATATTTTGAAATTGAGCTTAAAATTGAATCATATTTGAAATTTGGATTTAAAACTTGAATATTGATGGATAATTTTGTTAAGTGTTATAAATGAATATTTTGAAAAATCAAGCTCCAAATCGATATAAATTGAAATTGAACAAATTTGAAGTCAAAGTTGACATTGATTTGAATTGAAATCGAAATTGAATCGGTAGAATGGAAATTGAAATTGATTTGAATTGGGAAGTTATAAATTGAAATGGTTTGGTTTTGAAGCTGTTTTATTTTGTTTTCCAAATTACTCTGTTATATAAACCAATTTTAAATACTTAAACTATTTTCATCTATTTTTAATCTACTTAACCCAATTTAAACTATTTTAAACTAATTTATCTATTTTAAATCCATTTTAAAGATTTTAAGTATTTTAATTATTTAAACTACTTTTAACTAAGTAAAACTATTTTCTAAAAAAATTCAAATGTTTATATTTAAATCTTGAATTTAAATACGAATTGAGTTAAATGAAGTTGCAACCTAAATTGAATTTCGAAATGATTTTGAAATCGAAATGAGATATTGATGCGGAAAAAGATTTTTTGAAACGGAATCTTACGTTTGAATAGATACGATGATATTTGAAATGCATTTGATTTTTGAAGCGAACATGATATTTTGATATCAACTATGAGTCGATTTGAAATGTAAAAGAGCCAACGGTGTAATAATACGTAGTTATTAAAGAGACCGGGATCGGATATGGATATACTCTCTGTCGATACCGAAAACCACTTTAATAACTATTATACGCGGAGTGTTGATCCAGAATGAAGTGGATGGTTTGGTGAACGCGTTGACTGAAGAAAGAGAACGATATTGGATGACCCCTGACATGACTAAAACAGGAGCCGCGCCGGGCCATTGAGGTTCGCCACCTCTAGCGGACACACTTCTTCGATACCATATCTATTACATTTGTGATGCGATTTGGGTGCACCCCTTGATTTGGGAGTGTTGTTTCACGGTGTTGGGGTAGCTGCTGGCTATGCTCAACATCAGTCCGGATCACGCAACTACTAGTATCCTAGTTGGTATCGCCTCATGTACCCTCTGATAACCACCAGTTTACGGTGGGGCTTACTGTGCTGTATAGACTATGGCATTATAAAAATGTGTTAAGGGGGATTATGGTAACGCCTTAACGCTATTTTGATACTTTATATTACTGATAGGCATTATCTACTTAGCGTACATTACTACATAGTAGATAGTTTAACGGATCCTTAAGAGATGGAAAATCCCGTAACATCTCTTGAGTTATTGCACGCACGTTGACACTGGATATGAGATGTCAAACCCCGTAAACATCTCTGACGCCGTTACATGCATATTTATTTACGACTGATTTAACTTTCATAAGGATATTTTAGTCCTGACTCGAGTGTTTTGTCTTTTCATTACGCTCGGGTCAGTCCTAAGTTTTTCAGATTTTTAAAGATCTATTCTGGAGGATGAAGACGAAGATTTGGTATACTATTACTATTATTACCCTTGCATCATGCTATCTGCTGCATTATTTTAACTGTTCAGTTGTATATGTATAACTCTGATAAATGTTGTATAAATAATTGTCAAAGTATAGTAAACAGCTTCATAAACTATTTATTTGACTATTATATTTTATCGTTCCGCTGCGAGATTCTGTATTGTTTCATTTCCTTTATTTCTCTTTCTTTTCTTTTCTTATTTACCCCAATAACCATCTGCCCTTTTGAATGGTTTGGAATCGGCATGTGTATTTGATCGTCGGTTTAAACTGTCCAAAAGGGCGGGTCGTTACATTAATGACCGGCCCCTTTTACTATTTAGGCCCGATTCCTTTTCTATTCGGTCCTTTGGAAAATGGCGGCTTCTTCGATCATAATTTAGGGCTTTTGTCCTTCGATCAAAATTAGGGTTTCGGATGCCAATTTATTTCGTTGCTCTCGTCGATTGATATTGATGCTCTATTGATCCGCTGCTTGGAGTCGCGCTCGGCTGCTTCTCTTGATTTGTTTGTGAAATTAGGGTCCGGCTTGGTTGCTTCAAGATAATCGAATTCGCCTTTTCTTCTGGTATGTTATTAGTATCTTTTGCTTTCAGGTTTGTTTGCTTGAGTTCGATTTCTTTTTGATGCCGATGATGATACTTTGGTACTCGTATTTATATGAATTCGAATACACTAATTAATTCGATACTTTCCTGAAATTCACTTTCCTGATGCACACGACTTTCCTGATATTTTTGCGACTTGTTACTCATGGCCTTGATTTTGATGCATTCGATACGTACTTGATTGATACGGCAACAACTTTCCCCTTTTACTTCCTGACTTTTTCAAAGATGTGCACCTGACTTTTGACTTCGGTTTGATTTGTATTTTTATACTGCGTTGATTTCATGAATCATATCCACTCCACGACTCTGCATTAAGTCGATCATCACTGTTTTCATCCTTGCGAGCTTCGTCTCTGGCATTGACATTGACATTGTATCACTGTTCCTTTACCATGTTGCATTATTCACTGATGCACTCGAGTGGTTTCAAACATGTGAGTTGTTCACCATGTTGCATACAGTTTTCATTCACTTGAGTCTGCCTTGTTTAGTTCCTGTAGTTGCTGTTACATCACTTAGAATTGAATTTATGTCCAATGCATAGCGATCTTCATTTTTGCTGCTTATGTTGGTGACAAGTCTTTGTGATCTGCACTGTGCATATGAACTTGGTCTCTGGACATTTGTTGGCACTGACTGTTGTCATTGAGGTCTTCTCATTCATGTGTGTCTGTTGCATTTGAACTGGATTGATTTCATGTTCATGTGTGTCTTCCCATTCACTGTTGCCTGGTTTTAGTCTTGAATGCATCTGTGCATATTGTTGTGTCACTCTTGTAGTTGTAACTGGACATGTTGGTTTAATTGTATTGCAGTTGCATTCACTCGAGTCTTGTATCACTGCATCCATTTTGTGGCATGGTCTGGAGTTGTTGTACTTGTGGTCTTGCATCATTCTGGTTATTAGTGCACTGTCACTTGTGTATTGCCTTTGACATCCATGTTCTTCATTGTTTACATCGCTGGACTTTGACTTGGTCTTTGTTGAACTTCTGGATGCACTTGTCATCTTCACTGTGTTGCACATTTGTGGTCTGTTCACCCATTACTGCACTTGCATTGCTGTTTGGTCTGAACTTGTTGTTGTACGGTTACTTACTTTGTGCGTTGAGCATTGCATTTGTGATCTGATGCAGTTTTGATTTGTCGAAGCTTTGCATTTGGGTTGAGTCATGACAACAATGGCTTGACCTTTGCATTCAATTTATTTTGCCTTGTGTTGAACCCAGTTTTAAAACTCGGGTTTGACCTTGTGCTCGTGTCGTAATTTTAAATATATTGCACGTGAGTTGAACCCGGCTTTTCATTTGGGTTTGACCTGTGCTCACCTGTCCCTGTAGCATTATCAAGTGTATATTGATGTGCACGGCCTTGTGGCATGTACAGTGATACACTGTGCATGTCACATTGTTCGTGTATAATGAATTCAAACGTGAATGATGACGAACAACCCAAATAACTAAGGCAACTCAAATTTTCAAAAATCATATTTAATTTTTATATTGCAAAAATATTTCTTTTTCAATTTTACTGCGTTAGTGAATATTTTTGCAGATTGCTCAGATGCTGGATTCAAACTGGAATGCAGTTGAAGACAAAATACGAGTGTGAGTGATATGTAGTGAGGTTATTAATGTAAAAACAATTGTGATGTAATCAAAAATGTATATGTATAGTGAGAGCTTGAATTTGTACTATTCAAGATTGTAATAAATATTTGTTTGAATAAAATATTTCTGTTTGAATTCAAATTCTGTGTATTTAATTTTATTCAGCAAATATTTATTTAATCTATGAAAAATAAAATAGTACATTAACAAATACATTTAAACAAATGTATATATGTTTATTATCATCAAACAAAAAATCATATAAGTGCATATTCAACAATCTCCCCCTTTTGATGATAACAAACATATATTTAGGATTTTGAAACATATTAAATGTATTTGATGATTCCACCATTTCAATGCTTGCTCCCCCTATTTAAATGCTTCATCTTTACGAAACTCCCCCTTCTTATATGCATAGTAGTATAAGATTTATTTGCCAAAATCCAACATTTCTCTCCCCCTTTTGTTATCAGCAAAAGAGTAAAAGTGTCATGAAATAGAGATAAGGTGATAGATAGTAATATAATTAAAACTCAATCGACTATAACTATGTAATTTAAATAGAAAATCAAACAAAAATCATAACTATTCTTGTTAGGCGCATATTCCATTTTAGAGATGATGGGAATGATGTTATCATAAAAACATATAGTTATGTCGGGTTGTGATATATATCTATCAGGAATTTGAATTTCTACTAACCATGCATAACCGTTAGGACTTTTAAATGAGGTTAGTAGTATTTCAATTCTATTTAAAAAAAATTATTTAAAAATGAATTCAAGTATCTTCTAACCACGCATGACGGTGAGGACTTTTAAATGGGATTAGAATCAACTTGTTTACTTAATAAATTAATTTTGATATACATTCCATACATGCATAACCGTGAGGACCTTTAAATGAGAATGGAACTACATATCAAATTCCAAGTAATTCACCCATGCATAACCGTGAGGACTTTTAAATGAGAGTGAATACTTTGAATTTTATTTTATTTTATAAACTGAAAAACGAATGATTCCTGATTATGATACCACATATCGACAAATTATATTGGATTTTTGATAAGCGATGGTCGATAGAATTATGATAGACTTAGAACTGGTCATGGAATCTTTGCCAAAACAAAGAATTTTATAACTCTTGTTTGAATTTCTAAAGAAATTTACTAAGTATACTGTCTTTAGGAAAAATGTACGATTAATATCACCCCTTATCATTTTTCAGTCACTATTTACCCTTTTGATAATTAGGAAGGGGATAGATTTGTTAATTAGGCAATCAAATTTCTAAAACACCTAAACTGAGACGTAGTTTGCAAAAACTGTTTTCTGGAAGGGGTTTTGTAAAGATGTCTGCCAATTGTGAATCAGTTGAAATAAAATTTATGCTGATATTTTCTTTGGAAAAATGATCTCGAATAAAATGATGCCTAACATCTATATGTTTTGTTCATGAGTGTTGCACAGTGTTATTTGTGAGATCAATTGCGCTTTTACTATCACACATTAGTGGTACACGTTTAAAATTTAGACCATAGTCTTGCAAAGTCTGTATCATCCATAAGATTTGAGCAGAGCAGCCGCTTAGAGCAATATACTCTGCCTCTATGGTGGATAATGCAATACAATTTTGTTTTCTGCTTGACCATGCAACTAATGAATGCCCTAACGTAAAACATGCTCCACTAGTACTTTTTCTATCAACTAAATTTCCAGCGTTATTAGCATCTGAAAACCCTTTTAATTCAAAGTTATCGTTTGATGGATACCAAAGGCCAATTGGAAAAAGACTATAGATTCAGACGTCTGAAAGAAGGAATTCAGATGTCTGAATCTGGAAATTAATATATTTCCAGAACAGAATTCAGACGTCTGAATCCAAACTTTTAGACGTCTGAAATAGGCATTATTTGGCTTATTTCCTTTCTGGTTGAAAGTTACCCAATTCAGACGTCTGGGGGCTTTAATTCAGACGTCTGAATACTGGGAATAAAATTTCCCAGTGTAATATTCAGACGTCTGAAAATGAGGATTCAGACGTCTGAATCCTGTTGTTCAGGCATTTCCTGAACCTAGGCCATTTATGGCCAAACAAATCGAAAGCAATCGGATGCGTGTTGATTATGGGCTTACGTCAAACGACTACCCAACCTTAACGACACACCTAAACACTCTGAACAACACAAACATCAACCATATAAGGTTTTACATAGATTTGGCTTCAAAAATCAATATTTGGCAATTTCACCAAAGCAATCCAAATCGAAAGCAAATGGAAATGAACAAGTGTTAGGAACTCATACCTAACATCAATGAAATCAAAAGAAGTAGATGTGAGTTCAAAACTCACCCTTTATCTCAAAACAAAGAACAAGAAGCTCAAACACAAGAAGGAGACTAACTACTCTTCACTTCAACTCTTACAAGCTTCAATCTAAGAATAAAACACATATTTCCTAAGTTTAGGTTTAGGAATTTCTGAGATTGAAGAGAGAAAGAGATAGAGGAGATGAAGAGGAGGCTTACCAATGGCTTCTCTTGATTTTGGAGCAAGAATTCAAGTTGCAAGTTGAAACTAGGGCTTGCAATTTCTATTTCCTCTTTCCCTCCACCATTATCAGTTTGTCATAAGTTAAAGGAATGAAATGAGGGTGAATGGATGAAGAGTCAATGAACTAGGGGGTTAAGAGGAGATTGGGGCTGAACCCAAAACCAATAGAAAAAGTAGCAAAATTCAACTTACTCCAAACATATCAAGGCTTATACTCAAAAAGATCGCAAACGACGTTTTGAACTCAATGAAAGTGGTCTTGAGACCCAATTCGACCGTTTGCAGAAAGTAACTTTTCGGACTATAATCCGACAAACGACGTTATATTTAATAAAATATTTAAATATACACCCGATATATATGCGGGTTGTTACAGTTGAGAGCAAAATAAATTGTAACAAACTCATTTGCTTTTATTTGGCATTATAAATTATGCTTTTTTTAGTGGTAATGTAATTTATAAATGAACCATTTTATTAAACCAAATTATTTGAAAAGATAAAAAAAAAGTCATAAAATTTCTCATGCCAGTGTTAGTTCAAGAGAATGAGTACAACATTTAGCCCAATCGAGTCCCATTCTCCGTGCTTTCTAATAGTAATACTTAGTATTGCTCTTGGTTCGCATGGGTATAGGGGTCGGGTGTTACATTTTTGGTATCGGAGCCAGGTTAACAATAGTATAGTATATATTTAGAATATAAGTTAGCACAAAGTAGTAGAAGCATTGTACGTGTCCATATGCCATAAGTATCACTTCCATAATATAATAATAGTCATACATACCTAAATCAAAACCCCAAATCTTTGATCTTTTTAGTATGAGAATTATTTTGATTCCAGCTTAACAGCATTTCTCACTATGCAGAGTAGTGAGAAATATGGCTGGAAGAACTCCCTGTTTGACCATGGAGCAGTGGTTAGAGTTGATGCGGAACATGCCACAGGCCGCACCCGCTCCTAATGCTGCTCCTAGAGTTGATTTCGCTCGTATGTGTAACGATTTTGTGAGCCTTGGAGGGAAGCCCTTTCGTGGTAATGAAGGTATGGTTGGAGCTTAGGCTTGGTTAAAGACTTGTGAACGAGTCTTTGGGCACATGGGTGTGACGGACCGTCAAAAGGTCCAGATTGCTTCCAGCTTCCTCCAAGACGGTGCCTCTGACTGGTTCGATGTGGTTAGTGTTGAGATACAGAAGGAGAAGCTTACATGGGAGAGATTTAGGGAACGATTCGAGTTGAGATTCATTCCTGAGGCAGAGAAGGCCATCCTCGCTCGTAGATTTATTGAGCTGAAGCAGAGAGATATGACAGTTCAGGAGTATGTCAATACCTTCAACTCCCTCTCTAAGTATGGCCCCGGACAACACTCCCTTCAAAAAGAACCAGAAATTTGTGGATGGTCTACGTAGTAGTTGAAGGAATGGCTTTTGACTCAGCTTCGCTTCACTTTTGATGAGATAGTTGATTTGGCCATGAGGTATGAGGACTTGTATAGGGAAAGAGATGATGATGCACCACCAAACCGACAGAGCTTTGTGCCTAAGAGGAAAGCTCCATTCTTCCCTAAGAAGAAGCAGATTCCTCAGAAGAAGCAAAAGAAAGGTCAAGCTTTTAGCTCCCAGAAGTAAGATAAAAGTGGAGTGAAATGCTATAAGTGTGGAGTAATGGGGGCATTTTGCTAATAATTGCCCTAGAGGCAGTGCTATGAGTGTCACCAGACTGGTCATTTGAAGAACAACTGTCCACAGCTTATGAAGAAGAAGCAAGCAGCAAAGCTGAATGTGATGGAAGGAGCTCCAGACCCGAGTCAGAGGAAGGGAAAGCAGGTGGCGGTCATGGAAGGTACGATTCCTTTTAGAGATACTTTTATTCGTATACTCTTTGACACCGGTTCCTCCCATTCTTTCATATCTAAGGAATTAGTTGATAGATATGATTTGGGAGTTGTATACCTCGTGATATCTTTAAGGGTTGTGAATCCCATTGGTGGGTCCGTAACACTTGGAATGTCGTGTAAAGGATTTGATCTTTCCTTTTGCGGACTCTCTTTTCTCTGTGATTTGCATGTATTTGAGTGCCTTGGCTTTGATATTATCTTGGGGATGGACTCGTTGGATCGTTATGGTGCACAGCTTTCTTGCTCAGATAGAGCTGTTACTTTGAAGCATCCATCCTATAAAGGGCTTGTTAATATGAATCTGGATATACCGAACTTTGATGCTTATGTTTCTTTGTTTTCCATGGAGTCACGAGAGGAAGATGAGATAGCCAGAGTGCCAATTGTCAGAGATTTTTGTGATATATTTAAGCCTTTTACAGGCTTACCACCAAAGAGAGTCATGGAGTTCTGCATAGATTTAATCCCTGGAGCCCAACCAGTCAGTCGACCACCTACTCGTATGCCTTGAGTCGAGATGGAGGAACTTTGTAAGCAGTTGACTGAATTGAAGGGAAGTAGTTTATCCGATCTAGTAGCTCTCCTTGGGGAGTTGCTGCTGTGTTTGTAAAGAAGGCGGATGGCTCTCTTCGTTTATGCATTGACTACAGGAAGCTTAATGAGCTGACCATAAAGAATAAGTATCCATTACCTCGTATTGATGATCTTTTTGATCAGTTGAGCGGAGCAAAGGTCTTTCGCCTGCTGGACTTAGCCACCGGATTCCATCAGTTGAGAGTAGCGGAAGATATCATTCCCCTTACTGCTTTACGCACTCGTTATGGTTCATACGAATGGCTGGTAATAACGTTTGGGCTTACGAATGCTCCTGCATACTTTGTAGACCTAATGAATATAATATTTATAAGCTATCTTGACCAATTTGTCCTGGTCTTTATTGATGACATCCTAGTGTATTACAGGTCTGAGCAAGAGCATGAAGGGCATTTGAGGATGGTTTTGGAGACCTTAAGGGAACATAAGCTAAAAGCTAAGTTCTCCAAATGCCACTTTTGGAAGAAGGAGGTAAAGTTTTTGGGCCATATAGTCTCTGAAGCCGGTCTGGCAGTGGATCCTTCTAAGATTGAGGCCATACAGAACTGGAAGAGACCAGAATCTATTACCGAGATACGAAGCTTTTTGGGACTAGCTGGTTACTACCGACGTTTTATTAAAGATTTCTCCAAGATTGTGACTCCTTTGACGAGGCTGACGAGGAAAGGAGTCAAGTATGAGTGGACAGATAAGTGTGAAGAAGCTTTCACAAAGTTGAAGGAGATGCTCACTAACACTCCAGTTTTGGTGATTCCAGAGGGTAATCAGGATCTTGTGGTCTATACTGATGCCAGTGGGTCTGGCCTTGGAGCAGTACTTATGCAGAAAGGGCGAGTTGTGGCTTATGCATCTAGGCAGTTGAGGCCCAATGAGGTTCGGTATGCTGTTCATGATTTGGAGCTAACCGCGGTGGTCTTTGCTTTGAAGTTGTGGCGACACTATCTTATGGGTGAACGGTTTGTTCTCTATACAAATCATAAGTCCTTGAAATACCTATTTTCCCAGAAGGAGCTGTACGTGCGCCAACAAAGGTGGTTAGAGTTTCTGGCAGCCTATGATTTTGATATTCAGTATACTCCTGGAAAAGGAAACCGTGTTGCGGATGCCCTCAGCCGTAAACACCAGGCATTTGTATCGATGATGGTGGCTGAATGGCGTGATTTTGAGGTATTAGCTTCTAGTGGGATCTGTTACAGTATGCCTACTCATAGCTCAGGGAGGATGCTAGCTAGCTTGGTTGTGAGACCAAGTCTTATGGACAGGATTTCCCTTGCTCAGAAGGAAGATTATGTTACTCTAGATCGTATTCATCGGTTGAAGAATGGAGAGGAAGCTGATGATCTGAAAGGTTTTGAGATGGATGCTCTTGGTTGTTTGAGGAAGAAGGGTAGAATCTTTGTAACTAATATTGCATGGCTTAGACAAGAGGTGATGAAGGACTACCATTGTTCCTGATACACTATTCACCCGGGTGGCAGCAAGATGTACATGGACATAAAGCGCCTATATTAATGGGAAGGAATGAAGCGTGATATAGGTGAATATGTTAAGAATTGCATTACTTGACAACTGGTGAAATGCAAGCATCAAAAGCCTAACGGTCTTGTTCATCCCTTGGAGATTCCATTATGGAAATGGGATCAGGTATAAGTGAATTTTGATTTTATAACGGTTCACTTATATAAACCCTTTATTATGATCCAATTAGTGCTCCATTAATACTTTATTTAGGTATCAATGGATTTCATTGATGGCTTGCCTCGATCGAAGTAAGGGCATGATAGCATATGGGTAGTAGTGGATTGTTTGACGAAATCTGCCCATTTTATCCCTGTCAAGGCAAAGAGGACTGCATCTTATTTGGCAAAGTTGTATGTGAAGGAAGTTGTTCGTCTCCATGGTATACCTAGCGCTATAGTTTGTGACAGAGATCCATTATTTACTAGTGGATTTTGGAGAAGATTACAAGCAGCTTTGGGGACGAGGTTGAATATTAGCTCAGCCTATCATCCTCAGTCCGATGGGAAAACTGAGTGAGTCAACAAGATATTGGAGGATTTGTTGCGATCCTGTATTCTAGATTTTGGAGGGTCCTGGGAGGACCACTTGTACTTGGTAGAGTTTTCATATAATAACAGCTTTCAGTCCAGTATAGGCATGGCTCCTTTCGAAGCATTGTATGGAAGACCATGTAGATCTCCTGCATGCTGGCTTGAGACTGGAGATAAGTTAGTTCTTAGTCCTGACACTGTACGTGAAGCTTCAGAAAAGGTAGAGATAATTAGGAGGAGGATGAAGGAAGCACAAGATAGACAAAAGTCCTATGCAGATAAAAGAAGGAAGGACTTGGAGTTTAGCGTCGGCGATCATGTATTTGTAAAGGTTACTCCTTTAAAGGGAGTAATGAGGTTCAGCAAGATTGGTAAGCTTGCTCCTAGACTTATTGGGCCTAATCGTATTGTGGAGCGGATTGGGAAGCTTGCATATAGAGTTGCTCCACCTGAACACTTATCGAGTGTACACAACGTCTTTCATGTGTCACACTTGATAAAGTGTTTGAGGGATTCTGAGGAGGTCATAGAGCCAAAGCAGTTGCAGCAGCTTGAAATCGCTCCTAATATGACATATACTCGAGAGCCTATTCGTATCATTGCCTCTGAGATGAAGAAGTTGCGTAGTAAGGTGGTTCCTCTAGTCATGGTGCAATGGTCGAGCAATCCGAAGGACTGCACCTGGGAAACAAAGGAGTCGATGCAAAGGCATTATCCTGAATTGTTTGGCGCTCGAGTAAGGTGTGTCTTAATTTTTTTTAAAATTTTAATCAACAAATAAGTTACAGAAATCTCCATTGCGTAAAAATTGCGAGGACGCAATTTTTGTAAGGGGGGAAGTCTGTAACAACCCGATTTTTAGGGATACTAAATTGGGAATCACTTAATAAATTGATAATCAATTAGTTAATAATAATAAATAATTAAATATTTATGGAGAAAATAAAATAATAGATAAATGAAAAAAATTAATATTGATATGGTTGAGAGCAAAATAAATTATAACGAACTCAATTACTTTTATTTGGAGTTATAAATTATGCTTTTTTTAGGGGTAATGTAATTTATAAATGAACCATTTTATTAAACCAAATTATTTGAAAAGTTAAAAAAAAGTATAAAATAAAATAAAATATAGAAAAGTTGTTTTTACTTAAAAAGTTTTTTTTATTCCCATGTTTTGCATTAAAGAGAAAAAAAGGAGAGAAAATAAAATTTTCATACTAATTTACAAATTATACATAAATAATAATAATATCATTTTCATGATGCCATGTAGTAAAGTTCTAGAACTGAATAAAATAATGTTGAGGAAAAGAAAAATCTAGAACAAAAACAAAATAAAATGATTACACTTTATTAAAGAAAAAAAAGGGTGAAATAATAAAAGAAGGGTTTAATTGGGAGAAGATTCTAGAGGAGGGGCTTTGTAATAAAAATATCATTCCCTCTCCTCAAATTTTTTACTGTACTTACAGAAAAAGAAAGAAGAAAAAAAAAGAGAAAAACCTAATTTTTAATCCCTTCATCTAAAGCTTACCTACAATCAAATCTAAAAGATAGATTCCCAATTTCTAAGTGTAATTATCCCTATAACTCTTTAGCATCCATCTTTTTCAGTGAATAACAATTTAGGGTTTTTGATTTTGTTAGCAATTGAAAGGTGAAAGGCAATTAATCAAAGACTAACATACATAGAGCTTGAAGATTGCAATTTAGAGTTTTAGGTGAGTGAAGTTATAGCCTTATTTTATTTTCCATTTTTATGTATGCATGCAAATAAAAGTGTAAAATTTTGAATAAAAAGATTGCTTTCTTATATCGCAATTATGCATTGTTGATGGGAATTGAAAAGGAAATGAAGATTTACGCATAAAAAAAAATTAAATTGCATGCATATTGTTTGATTAATTGCTGTAGAGAAGCAAAAAAAAAAAAATTCACTATGTGCAAGACGCTGCCCAGGTTTGCAGCCCAGGTGCTGCACTATAAAATGCAGCCGGACGCTACACCGGTGTGCAGCTACAGCTGAGCTATAGTACAGCACAGCACTGTACAGATGCTGCACAGTACAGCTGGGTTGTGCTGCACTGCGCAGTAGGTGTGCTGCATTGTGCAGAACCGCTGCACAGTGCTGCAAGCACTTTGCAGCACCGCTGCACTGCAGTAGTGCTGCTACAATGCACTGATGCAACAGCTACTCCCATGCTGCTGCAGCTGCCCTACAGCAGCAGCTGCCGCTGGCTGCCAACTGCAGCTGCAGAACTACAGCTGCAGCTGAGGCAGCTGCGGCTGCAGGCAGGCAGCAGCTGCCCACTGCAGCGCTGCAGCTGGGCGGCATCTGCCCACTGCAGCTGCAGCTGCTGCACTGTGCAGTCCTAGTCGGGCTATAGGGCTGTACAGTAGTGCAGCCATGCTGCACTGTGCTCCGCTTGATTTAAAAAAAATTAAGTAAAAAAATGAAAAACAATTAGAATGTTAAATTAATTTACTTTGGTTAAGGAAGAAAAATATTATATTACCGATCAATACGTGTTTGAAAAAAAAATTGAACATTTTATTTAGAATTTTGATTGCGTTTTTGCATACTTAAACTTGTGTTGTTTTGTTTTTTAAATTAAATTAAGTGTTATTTTTTTAACTTAACGAACTTTTAATAATTTTAATCCAATAAATTAGATTTTTGTGTTTCGTCTTGATACATAAGTATTATGGGGTACTTGTGTATAAATGTGAAATGGAGATGTAGTTATTTTCTTTTATACGCATAATTGTTTTGCTAATTTTTACTTGCTTTTTGAATATTATACTGGGTTTATCAAAGGTTTATTGGAACATGTTGTCGCCATTGATTTTTTTTAGAAGTGTTTTGAAATTACAAACACTTTGATTTTTGGTTCGAGATAGATTGGACTCTGTTGTACCAATGGGCCAAAACTCCAACTTGGCCGACCTGATTCAGGATCGCTACCTGAATAGGTGGTATATCACATGCCCTATTACCACCAAAGGTCAATGGTCTGCTACATAGGGCTAATCTTATTTTTGATCGGGATCTCCGATCAGCGGGTCACGGACTATGACGGATGGAGGCGTGGGGGTCCCACGTGTAGATCCGTGGACGGGTAGCATACAGCCTTTGCCTTAGACCGTCTTGGTTATCCTAGGTTGATCACCAGGTGTATTATGGCGTTATGAGTAGGTTACGGTGTTAATGTCTCCGCGCACGCTCGAGCTCTACCACTGTGATTTTAGAATAACAGCGTCTGTTTATTTGGTATATTTTATAAGTCATGTTATATTTATCCCATAATTTCCATAAAGCAATTTTCTTTGTCTTATGACTTTTTGAAAATATGAAAGTTGATTTTAAAACCCAGTATCTTTAGAGAATGTATGTATGAACTTATTCATTGTATTACATATGATGATTGGGTTGGTATCGTATTGGATTACATACGATACGTTTGGCCTAAAACCATTGTTTGATTAAATGAATTGTCTATGAAACCAAATTAGCATGTTGGTTCACACACACATATATGCCTCATGTTGGTTTATACATGCGGCGCTTTCTTTTCTTTTTGTTGATTGAGACAATTATTGTTCATAGATCTTACTTCACTCACACTAGAAATAGTCTGACCCGTGTGATTTGTTTTATAATCCTCGGGTCAGTCTGAGGATTGTGGTTGTAGGTAAGGTTGCGTGGACTGTAGCAGCATTCATATTATTTTCCACGTTTTGGGGTTTTGGACTTTATAGCTTAGACTTAGGAGTAGTTAATATATGTAATATGGTATGTATGTTATTATGTATTTTGGAAGTGATATGTACTATGGACTATGTATCGTGGATATTACTATTATGATATGTATTATGCATTATGCCGTTGTTGCGCTGAACTGTACATTCTATTATATTCTGTACTATGTAACCAGAAGAAAAAAATATCTTGTACCATTTCTTTGTACCAACACTGCGCACAAATGGTAAGTAGAAAAAAAATCATAAAGTTTCTCATGCCAGTGTTAGTTCAAGGGAATGAGTACAACATTTAGCCTTATCGAGTCCCATTCTCCGTGCTTTCTAACGATAATACTTAGTATTGCTCTTGGTTGGCATGGGTATAGGGGTCGGGCGTTACAGCCATTGTCGTCGCCATTCAATCCATTTTCTCGCACATTCGACAACCTCCAACATGAGCTAACACCCTAGATCGCCCTCTATGCAACAACGCCTCCCGATCGTCGATCAGACAAGAATCCAGCAGGGAAATCGAAAACCTAATATGGACGACCAATGTTTCTTCCTTGTCTTCTGGTCAAACGATGCATCAAACCAAAAAACAAATTATAGCAGTAGATTTCACTCGTTTGGAAGGATTTGAGAATTAGGGTTTGATTGACAGCCATTGGGAAGGAGGAAGAGAACATAAACTGTACATATAGGAGAATGAATAAAAGAAGCTGTTAGGGTTTATAACATCCTATATATAGGTAGAGCTGAAATAGAAATGGATGGACAAATCAGTTTCAGTTGAAATTATAACAACGACCCAAAATGCCCGTTTCATTCCTAAAACGAAAGTAGGTCATCGCATATATCAAAATATATGTTTTCGATATTTCTAAACTTAATGAAACTAGTTTAAAACCATAATTCCATTGTATATAGAAGTTTTATTTAAAAATCAAATTATATTCATTTAAGTTCCATTAATTATTTTCTACGCATTTTGAGCCTGCACGATCAAACGATAAGTCCGATCATACAAAAGTTGAAATCCTACAATAATTCACTATTACGGATCCAATAAAACTGGTTTCGTTAAAATCTGAGACGGTGGCCAAAATGGTATTTTACACGTTAATTAAAATATTATTAAATTGATTTAATCAATTTGAAATTCAAATTCAAAAGTTAACAACTTTATCATTCTTGATTACATAGAAATCAATAATCTATTAAAATAAAATTTCCATATTAATTCCAAGGTTTAAATATTGCACTAATTTCAGTGTTCAATTACATAACAAATTCAATAATTATAATATAAAATTCCAATAATTTCATTTATTTTGATTCACATTCTTATTATTAAATCATTTAATACCTTATGAATATAATTAACAATAGTTTACATTTTATTGCATTCATATTCTATAGTTATCATCTTTATGATATTAATTATAATATTTCAATTGCATTAATTTCGTTGATTTTCAAATTAAATCCAACATATTAAATAATGAGATGATAAATAAACGATTGTTACTATTAAGTAATTATTCACATTTATAAATTTATTGTTTACAAACAAGGATTATAAATCTACATACCAATAATTGATTTCACATTATATACTAAAACCAATTAAATAAATAACATATGATTTGATCATTAATACAACATTTAATTTATTTACTTATTTGCAATTATAACCAAATTAACTTTACGATTGTTTCAATTGATTGAAATTTCATTAAAATAGTTGTCAATAACATTTAAACAACATTATTAATCATATTCCAATTATTTTTCACATTAATACATCATAAATTCTAATTTCTCGCAATATTAATTTCAAAATATCATTTAATTTAATATTTTAAATTATCAAAAATTGTAGGTCGTTACACTCTCCCTCACTCAAAACTTTTCGTCCTAAAAAAGGAACAAGGAGGAATTAATAAGCTAATATATTTTTATTCAAAATAATTAACTTACAAACAATTAATTTACAAAATAAAATTTGAAAATAACCCAACTTTTACAACATTTTCTAAGTCTTAAATTTTTTGAAAAATGCCGGCACAGCCTCCTTTGTACGGATAGGTCCGGAAAAATAAAAATATCAATATATATCAATATATATCACATTCAATAATAAAATATCCCAACCATGGGAAAAACAATAAAATATCGTCGCAAAAACTGTAATACAAAAACGTACCTATTTGTCGAGCAAGCAACCTTATTAATGAAACCAAAAGCAATATCTATTGTTTCCATAAACCTATATTTCACTTATATAATCCAAAAGAGTGAGAATTTTGTAAAAAAAGGAATATTTAATTGTTTCAATTAGTAACAAAAGCAAATCAACACAGAACATATGCAAGCAAAACAACAACGACCATCATATGCAATAAAGGAATCAATCATACATCCATAGCAATCAAATTGATGGTTTGTCCAGGTTTAGAAACTTTTCGTTGTACAAAGGTGATATATAAACTATCAAATGTACCCTACGCTCAACAGCCTTAGATAACAACTTAATAGATTATTTATACTTCCTTAAATAATCTAAAGTGTCACTTTCCAAACATCCCATAAGCCAAACAATGAAGAATTTAAATGTTATTTAAGTTTATTCGATTGGTTTCTTTCACACATCATTCTTTACTTTTCGTTTGTTTTATATTCATTCATGCAATAAATATCTTTTATTTATTTACATTCATTTACTTTCATAAATTATTTTCCATTCAATATTTTAAAAAAAATCAATGATCTCATTATTTAAGTATTACCTATATTTCATTGCAGTTTAGTTCACATTTGTTATTTAATTGTATAGTAGATTTCCATTTAATATTAATATTCATTAGTGAATAAATTCATGCTTAAGTTCCTTAACCTTTAAATTTTCCTTCATTCCCTCATACATAGTATCATTTAATATTAAATATATTCATAAATCATTTCAACAATATCTTAAGTTTATAATCATTTACTTAAGTATTATTCACTTTTAATATTCAGTTCAATTATCAAGCATTTAAAAATTATTAACTTATATTTATAACATTCCTTATACATCTTAATTCTTTATTTATAAACATATGTTCATTTTAAAGCACTTTTGTTATTATGCTTTTACTTGTATAATATTCTATTACATATCTATATTTAACATTTCAACTTTTTAAATATTTCAGGTAAGTTTTATATATGTTTTTAGAACTTAATTGAATGTTATACAAATTTATCTGCTTCAGTTTAGTTAACAAAATGTTCAACAATTCACACCTTCTTAATTTTTATTATCTTAAATTTTCAACTGTCAAATTTCGAATTCTTTACAGTTCATCAATCACTTAGCTTCTACTTTCTTATTCTTTCATTTTTAGAAGTTTCTAACTATTAAAATTTCACTTTATTTCTACAACTGGAAATCATTAATTTAACAGGAACTTAAGAATTCCAATTCCGGATTTATTTTGAATCACTTTGAAATGATATACATACTCATATATTTTATATATATCAAATCATATTTAAGAAAAAAAAATTAAAATTTGTTTATCAAAACAAATGTGTAGTAAAGCTACTATAGTGGCCTTCCTAGTTAGAAACTCGAAAAATGAATGTCGATGATGCGGCCGTCATCACCAAAATTATTTTACAAATTTCTAATTAAATTCATTTTGTTTGTAAATTCTATTTTGCAATCAATATTTATAAAATTTTACTACCTAACAAACAACATATCACATCCAACTATATCTATTTATAAAAATTATTCTTTTATATACAAAATATAATGCTAGATATAATTATTTCATTTACCCATATTTCAAAAACAATATTCTGTTGGTCTGCCCTATTAAGTGTTTAGAAATCCTTATCGATGCCATAGCATCCTATGTACCAATCCAGAATGTATAAATACAAAACAAAACAAATTAACACAATATAAAAACATTTTTATAACACTAACAAATACGCTCTCATATATATATATATATATATATATATATATATATATATATATATATATATATATGCTCAAACGACTCATTTTAGGGTATTACTACCCAATCTCAAATGAGTCAACCCCATAAAGAAAAGGTTATCGCAAAACCAAAGCTCTAATACCAACTGTAATAGCCCACCTTTTTGGACGATTTAAATCGACAATAAACCACACATGCCAAACTCAAATCATTCAAAAAGGAGGATTATTAATAGGGTGAATAGGAAAATAAGAAAAAATAAGAGAAAATAAGGAAAATAAACTTAGAATCTCATAACGGAATGAAAAAATATAATAATCAAATAAACAGTTCATGAAGCTATTTTACAAATACATTTGATTGCACTTTTACAATACATTCAGAGTTATACATACAATATGAATAAATAAATAATGCAGCGGAACAACATGATGCAGTGGAATATATATATATATGTATAGTATACAAATCTCCATCCTTGTCCTCCATTATGGAATCTTCTACGCTGAAATGCTCACTGACCCGAGCGTAATGATAAGAGAAAATACTTAAGTCGGAACTTAAAGATCTTTTGTGAGTTAAATCAACATTAAATAAATACGAGTGTAACGGCTTCAGAGATATTTACGAAATTTTACATCTCCTATCCAGTGTATAACGTGCATGCAATAACTTAAGAGATGTTCGGGATTTCCATCTCCTAAGGATTACTTAAACTATTTACTATGTAACAATATACGATATATATAGTGTCTATCAGTAAAGTAAAGTATTAAAATAGCGTTAAGGTATTACCCATATCCCTCTTAACACATTTTTATAAATGTCGTAGTCTATACAGTACTGTAAACTCCACCAAACCGGTGGGCTATCAGGAAGCACTTCATAGGTACGACACAAACCAAATTCGTAGTGGGCTCGATCAGGATAAATATGATAAGGAACATGAGGCAATGCCCAGGGTAGGATACTACCGCTTTGTAGAACCGGGCTGGTGGTAACGCATAGCAGCTACTACCGCCTACCTCGAGACACACTTCCATAATCAAATCAAAGGGTGGACACCAAATCAAATCACAAAGTAATAGATATGGTTTCGAAGAAGCATGCTCAATAGGGGAAGCACCCCACTTGGCCCAGGAATAACGCCTATTTTATTGATTTTAATTTTCACCCGAAAGTCAAGGCTATCCATCATTGTTCTCTTACTTCATTCCAGTAGTGTTTGCCAAACCATCCTACTTCATTTTTCACTCCACCGCGTGCACAGTTGTTAAAGTGGTTTTAGGTATTGGCAGAGAGTATGACAATATCCGATCCCGATCTCCTTAACAACAAAATGCTTATTTCACACCGGTTGGTTCTTTTACATTTCCAAAGCCGATTCAAAATATCATATTCAATTCAAAATATCCCTCATTTCAAAACCATCATATTTACTCAAAATATGTCATTTCACTAGAAAATATCGTTTCAAATTCCAACATAAGTTATAACGTCATTTAACCATATTCGCCTTTAAATCCGGGATTTAAATATAAACAATTCAACCTTGCACAATTTGAATTTTAAAAAATAGTTTGGATAGTCATAATTAGTTTAAAATAGTTTAAATATTTTAAAAATAGTTTTAGTAGTTTTAATAGTTTAAATTTATAACAACCCGCAAATATGTACCCCTTGAGTCAACATTATTTTACATCAATCAACTCAAGATGTACAGAAATACGAACCATTTGGGTTAAAGAAGAAGTGGTAGAAGAAGAAAGTAGAAAACAACATCAGAATCTAACCATCACAGCAGAATAAAATATAATAGATATTAACATATCTTTACACCAAACAAATATATATGTTTATATATTACATCATCAGAGTACAACATTCTCAGTTCAATATCAATAACATACAACTGGATATACAGCTAATCAACACAGCGGAATATATATAAACAAGTACGAGAGTATGTATCGTCATCCAGCTTGTCTCCCGAGTTCCACAGCATCATATCCTGTATCCTATAACACTCGGTCTGACCTGAGCATTATAGTTAAATAACACCCGAGTCAGTCTGGAATACCAGCATGAGAAAATCACACTCAATTGATTCTTAAAGTTTCAAAAATCTTTTGAAAACAAAAGAATCTCGTAAGACCACGCCACAAATAAACATGTCGGGTTTTTACTTTACGATAGCTAAAACATTTTCTTATAAAATCCTCTGATATTATAATAGGGTCTATATATAAATAGTTATTAAAATAGCCGAAATTGTTACATGATTAAATTCCAGCTACTGGCCACAGAGTGGGTAATACAAACAAAAGTCGTACAAGGCTCGTAGGGAGATTGGATTTCCAACTAATGACTAGGCATTGGGGTACCACCTGTCATAGTACGTGGCCTAGATCACAGTACCAAGGAGTACGCCCGCTCCCCTGCAACACAAACTGGGACTACCCCTTACTGTGTAATCCCGAGTGAGATCACCCCGCGGTTGGGATCAGCAACCGCCCACTAAGCCAAAATAAAAAGGGACATCTAGACAGGGATGACCTCACCCTGCTTGGGTACTACCCACCTAGCCTTGCTGCATAACCCCTGATTTTCAGTCATTCCCGGTTGATGAGGCTTGAGGCTAAGCGTTACCTTTTTAGAATATATCCCTTAGAATGCCCATCGTCCACCTGACGATGTTCCGAAAGCATTCATCCATACAAGTCCGTCCCGGGTTCGAACGGAACCGAAGGCACTATTCCTTCTACATCCATTTTGGAAATATCCTCAGGATTAGTAACGACTAGCCCTTGCACTTCACTGCTCTATCTTCGAATCCAAACTCGTTTTCCACACAAACGTACAAACCGGATCGAAGTGATTTTCGAGAAATAAATCTCGATCCCGGTCTCTTCGAAACGATTAACCCATTTGTCCAATACTGATAGTCGGTTATTTAACTATCAATTAATATTCACAACAACCATCACAAAATAAATAATTTCCCAAATTATTTATTAACCCCAAAAATATCTTCACAAGATATATTTTCACTTTTCAAACCCCTTTGAAAACTGTTTTCAAACTATCTTCCTTTCTCAGAATAAATTCCAAGTATTTCTATTTCCACTAGAATCACCAAGCATAAAATTTTAGATTTTTAAAATAATTTAAAAACACTTTACTTTGTAATATACTTTAAAACATTTAAGTTAAAACTACATCAATAATTGGGTTAAAAATACATACTATATAAATATTTGAAAATATGGTTACTTTATAAAATATAAAACTAGGTTTTCACTTTTAAAACAAAATACTAAGTCACTTTTTATAAATAATTACTACGATAATAGATTTGAAAGATATTTACTTTAGAATTTAGATATTTAGAAATAATAGCTTCCCTAAAACATACTTTTCAAACAACATTAAACCCTTTATATTATATTTTTAAATTTATTTTGAAAACGTACCTGGCTATCCAGAGAAATATACTTCTCTTCACATTCTTCTTTAAATTTCCAATTCCAAACACTTAAATCAATTTCCAAATTGATTTTCAATCTACTCCCTTTTATTCCAAAATCCATTAATTTCAAATTTAAATCCTTAATTATGATTTAAAATATTTTTAACTGAGAATACAAATTTTAGATTTCTCAAATTACTTCTTAATCCATTTAAATAAATTTAAACTTTAAATTTTAAAATAATTCTTTATTCCTTTAAATTAATATCACTAAATTTTTACAATTCATTAATTTCTGTTTTTTTTCAAAATCTTGTTTCTTTTCATACTCGAAATTATTTATTAGTATTTTAATATCACTTTCATTTCTTTTCAATTCATTCTTAATTTATTCAAATTTTCTATAATTATTTCGCTTATAATTTACTTCTTTATTTTCTTTCCAAAATCAATTTATAAATTTTTGTAATTAATTTTACCCAACTATATCCAATCAAACCATAGCATTCAATATTCCAATATAACTCGTCATAGAATATCAATATTCACAACAGAGAATATTAGATAATTTAAATAAATGTTGAGGGACCCAGTTGGATCCCTCCAACCCGTTTTCCCTGCATCCACAGACGTTGGCACAATATAAAATACCAATTCCAAAATATACCATACTATAGCACATCAATCAATTAAACCATTCAAACAATTATTTAAATTTAATCATTTAAATTTAAATTTAAATTCAGCTGAGTGAGATTAACTCACCTTTGACTATGCATTTGCCAACCACTTCAATATTCCCTTGGTTTTCTCGATTTTTAACCATGAATAAACATATTATGATTTTATTAATGTTCGAAATAATTGAACAATTTAAATCCCATTTAATAGATTTAGTTAACCAGTGCTTTTTATTTTAAACTATAAAATTTTAGTTTTTAAACTAACTAGTGAGTGGCCCGTGCTTCGCACACGGGCGTCGATATACCATCGGGTCCGTAATATAAGCAGCGGAAATGGAATGGTACATCGTATTGTTGAGCATATTTTGCAAATACACATTAGTGGACATTGTTATTCAAATTCATGTATCATAGCAAACAATGTGTGTGTATCTGTAATGGCATCGTACGGAACAACGGCAGTCATACGTAGTAAGCTAAAACAGAGCGGATTGTTATTTAAAATACAAACATGTAGTACATATGAAAGCAAATAAAGTCAATGTCATACATAATGATGCGTATAGGAAAAAAAGGTGTGGTAAAATCCAAGTAAAATAATAAAATCTGAAGTTGAAGAGTAGTAAACCAACTATGACAGATCGTCAATTAACTATGTACTGAAATTTTGTTCACAGACAGTGTTGTAAATAAAACATTGTTAAAATCCCTGTGTTCCACTATTTCAAAATACTAAGCTGTGCGAACTGTAATTTTTTGTAACCATTAATCAAAACCAACTTCCCCTCTCACCATAAATGCTAAACCATTCTCAAATACCAATCATCCCACATGTTTGCTCATACATATATGCTAAAAAGACCACAACTATAAACAAATTATACGACCAGGTATAAACATTCAGTAAATTTATTTTGCGCATGTAGTTATCTACGAATGTAAGAACAAAGTATAACTTTATTATGTACATACCTGAGTGGGTAAAGTTTTAGTGAATACGTAAAAAATGGTTCCACGAACTGCATGGGCAAAGAGCAAGAGGGTGCAATATTCATCAGTCCTGTCAGATCATGGAAGATATGTGGACCTGAAACATGGATTGAACTTAAATTATTATATAGAAATATGTATGTGTGTATTAGATAGAGAAACATGTTGATGAATAAGCCAGCAGAAAAATCAGTTCACTGCGTGAGGTATAAAATTTTATCTTAAACGGAGAATCAATGTATGTCGTGAAACCATTTCAAGAACTGACTGATACGTCCAAAACAGCAGCTTCGTTGACAAAGTACATATGGCAAGCTTATATCATTTACATAATGTGAGAATTTTTCTGCACAGCAAAGCAGCGTTATATCATTTAATTTACTATCTGATGTAAATTATTTATGGCCATCATGTTCTATCGGTGGTTAGAAGGCACGAAAGAAAACAACAGTGCGTAGAGAGTTAAGTCTATCATAGGGAATGCATGGTAAGTTATATATTGTCAATGGTCGGTGTTGATAGTTGAAGTAATTATCAGATTGGGAAAAAAATGACAGAAGAGCAAATGAAACATTTTTGTGTGCATATATACTTCTCAAGTAGTAAAGCATTAACATTGCCGTAGCGAAATTATATTTTGATACTTCTCAAGTAGTAAAGCATTAACATTGCCGTAGTGAAATTATATTTCGAAAGCAACAGTGGTAACATTCTGGTATAGTAAAGTCCGTAGATGGCCAGTAGGCACATTGCATCATATTTATGGTTATAGTAGGTTGGAACATGATCAATTCAGTCTGATAATTTGAAATTATTTTGAATATTATCAACATTCTTACACAATTGTACACATTCTAACAGTAGTAGTTAATGTTAAGGTCAGAAAATATCAAGACGTTGCTGAAACTTGGACGTGTTCAAGCATATCCAAAGGGTGAATATAACAGAATCATTCTTTTCTCATAAAAGAAATAATATCAGGGGATGAACGCCTATAGACAAAAAAGGGGGTTAATAGACTTGCAAGTGGCAGACACAAATGGCTAAACAACAACTACTACCAAACTATTTGGATACCTTCGTGTTCTGTCGCTGGACCTGCAGACTGAGAATTCGGAAACTTTGTGAGATAAGAAACAAGCCCACCATACGGACAGTCGCTGCCTGCATAACCAAACTCCGGCCTTTAACTGGTGCAGCCACCCTGTAACATAACTAAATATGATGATCCTTGGTGACATGTACCAAAACCGGTACCCATAACAGTACACTAAAAATACAACATACGCATATAAATGAAGAAAGCATGAGTAAGGAATTTGTAGATAAGCAGTTGTACAAAAAATTGACTAGTGTTCAAAATGCACCAACAATTTAGCAGACATCAGCAAAGTTGTTACCAACAGCTAGCAGAAAGCAAACATGGAAAAAAGAGGCCAACACGCAATATTCATCTATGCAAGCAGGAAAGGAAACAGTAGTACGCTCATATGGATCAGTCATTTATGCAAACATGTTGCATACGTTGTAGAATTCCATACTTAAATTTAAGCTAACAAAATTGTGGGATCAAAAGCGTCAATCATAATTCAAAACAAATGACTTTTCGTTTAGGCTGGAATGAGTTGGTAAACAGTACGCAGTAACGGAAATGAGAAAGATTCTGTTAAACCAAACGAAGGTGTACAGTAAGCCAGCAGAAATGTAAACAACTTGTCAAAGTCGACAACTTTATGATAGCGATAAGGAAGCAATTACCTGTACAGTCGACGTAGTGGTAAGGAGGTGGTGGAGGGCAGGCCGTAGTTGCTTGGGCAATCGTCAGGAAGATATGCAGAACGACAATTGTGGTCCGCGGGGAGAAAAGGAAATGAAGTTGGATATCGCGGAGGTGCGAGAGGAGGAGATGAGTCGGTGGATAAGGCTGCACAGAGGATACAAATTGGAAGCAACGTTTTAGGGAGAAGGAAATGCAATGGGGTTGAAAGGGAAGGAAGTTATTGGAGCAGTTGGACACGATGAGGCAATTGCGAAATGAAAGGTGAAAATGGGCAAGCACGCGAGAGGAAGGAAAAAAAAACGCGGAGTTGAACAGGGAAGTGTTATTTTGAATTGAGGAAAGGGGAGTAATCCACGTCAGCATCAGGGAGTTCCTATTTTAATATAAAGTAATATATTCACTTTTTACAACATACACTTAAAATTTTAATTTATCTAAATTTTCCAACCTTTAACATTCTAATTTCCTTTACAAGACTTTGTCCACAATTATAGTTTCTGTTCCTAACCTTAATATAAATTCCCATATATATTTTATTTTTATTTTGAATCCTATACACATATACAAAATTACTGTTAAAACATTTCCTAATTTATCTTCATATATATATTTGAACAGAATTCTATATTATTAAAACAGAAATTTTACCTTACTACTCGAACGACGCAACACCCAACACGAGACCGAACCCACATCGCCTTCCATAATCACATCACGGACACGCTTCGACCAACCCGCCGTCATCAAACATCGCGACCATCAATGCCTCTGAATCGAACTGAGCCTCCGTGCTTCACAAAGCCCTAACCTTCTCGCGCGCGCCTGCAAGAACGCCTCGATCGCGACGTCGCCTTAGTTCGAACATCTCGCAAGCTTGACATCGCCGCCTAACATTATTCTCGTTCGCCTCTGTCGCCCCGTTCCCTTGCTTGCCAGTCGAGCTCCCCTAGCCGCCGCGCCTGCTCACAACCCTAAATCAATCGATGCCGCATCTCTCTCTCAAACTCGATCGACAGAGAGAAACAAAAAAACAGTCACGACTTTCTTCAATAATCGCCTGGACTTGTTCGAATCGCCTCACTTCAGTTTTTTTAAAGAATATCGAATCGAACTCTGATTCGATTGGACCGGAGAAAAATAGGAAGAGGGAGAAGAATAGTTCGGCCATGATTTATATTTTTTCCTTTTTTGAACGAATTGATTTGGGAAAAAAGGCTTGGAGAAAGTTAATTTGCTCGGCCATTAATTATTCTTGAACGTGAATGGAGAAAGAAGGTTTGGTGGAAAATAAAAAAGAAGGATAAT
The DNA here is from genome assembly GCA_030765085.1 of Allium cepa. Taxonomy (NCBI): domain Eukaryota; kingdom Viridiplantae; phylum Streptophyta; class Magnoliopsida; order Asparagales; family Amaryllidaceae; genus Allium; species Allium cepa. The sequence goes on from CM060941.1 coordinate 838,572,876, forward strand.
ACCTTGCGCGAGAAGCTTGCCTTGCTACAGTGGCGGAAGAGAAAGCAAAACGTTAGATGTGAAAGAATACGGCTGAAAGTTTAACCAGTAAAAATATTCAATTTAAAATTTCAGCGCGTTTATACATCGTACGCTCACACAACAACTCCGAATGCTACAAAAATTGAAATCCAATATTAAAATACTATTTCGGATCCAATGGAACTAGTTTCGTCGAATTCGAAGACTGTTCCTCGGAAGGCTATTTTTAAATTCAATTTAAACTATAAAATTTTAAAACTGAACAAACCACTGTTAGATTCAATTTTAACACTTCTATTATATTCAGTGTTATCAATATAAATTTTACAAGCCTTCAAATTATTTTTAGCAGGCTTAAAACTGAAGATTCAATGTTTTACCAACTTAAAATAATTTAATTTACTAATTTAATTATCAAATAAATGGTGATATTTCGAATTCAAGTTAAAAATTAACTTTTAAATATTTAAAATCAATTAAATATTCTGATTTTAAATGCTCAAAAATTCCGGGTCGTCACATTCCTCCCCCCCCCCCCAAAAAAGAATTTCGTCCCCGAAATTACTAGTTAGGAAGAATAGTCTAATCCCATTTACTTATCTCCAAAACCAAACAATTCAACATCTGATCAACTATCTTTACATAAAAGACCCATCATCATTCTTATTAATTTCTCAAAACCTACCATAGTTTCCAAATAACTTTACTTATTCAACCATTCAAGTTTAAATTTAAATCCAAATTTGAATTATCAAAATTTTTCAAAAATTTTCTAACTCTCTAAATTTCCGAAAAATTTCGCCAGCCTCACCTTTGCGCGGCTAGCTCGGTACAACTACAAAAGGCCTCCATGGGCTCCCAAACTCCAAAAGAAAACAAAAGGCCAAGTGGCTCGATCAAAAACCCAATCAAATTTCATACAGAAATTTAAATACATACCTTTCTGTCGAGCAAGTCAAATTTATCTTCTGAAATGAAAACTCATTTTCTTTTCCTTTATAATACTTGTATATCCTGCTTAGCACTAATACCCAATCACAATTTTCCAAACATTTTATTGGCTTCCTTACAAAATGACAATATTTATTCCTTTAAATATAAACTTAGAATATATTTGTAATATCAATTTCCCATTTAAGAATTTACTGTTCCCTTCTTAAGTTTAGTATAAGCATTTTATATGTTTCTTTATTTATTTTTACCTTACCACTTTAGTTTATATCTATTTTTATTCAAATTGATTCTTCCATTTCCGTATGAATTCAATTTATTCTTATCTTTGAATATTTGAATCTTATTTTCCATTTATAACTAATTCATATCATTATATAAATTAGTTTCATACACTAATTTATTTCAATTTCCAGTTTGAAATCGTTTTGTCGTTAACTAAAAATTTTCCCAAAAAATTTCAAAAATTTTCTAACTCCCAAAATTTCTGAGAAATTTTGGCAGAGTCTCCTTTGTACGGAGGAGCTTTTGCAATTTGACCAAAGATATAAATATATATACATCGACCCACACGGTCGGAAAAACCAAAAAACAGGTCATATTTCCTATTTTTATTGCGTAGGCGTGCCTTTATTTAGCATTTTAAGCAAGCGACTTATTATTTTTGCATTTAGCGCGATCATATCCATCCATACGGCTTCCCTGAACCTGTACTTACTCAATTCAAATATGTAAGTACTAAATATATGCAATTTATTAACATTTCACTTATTCAAATAGCTAACACAAAGATTTCGTAAGTAATGCATGTGATAACATTCATAAGTACATATGCAAGATTTCGACACTAGTTTTAAATTGTTTGCATCCAAATTACATACCATTCCATTTAATTCATTTTTAAATCAAACAACATATTCATTTCAATTGATGCCAAAATCATCCCATTTCATTCTAATAACTCATACAATTGATCTAACCCCGTTTACATCCAACGATCCATTTCTTATGCAATTCGACGATATTAATGTGAATAAATAATTACTTAAACTTTATAACCATTTAAATTGATTCCAACTCAATTTTCACTTAATCCCATCCCATTTTAATTTATTCACAAACTTCAATTGCATTTCTTTCATATCCAAAAAGATTTGATTCCAAACCATTTTATTATACACGACACCATCCCATGCTTCTATTAATTTAAACTTAAGTTAATTTACTTCAATTCACTACCATTTCATAACTTAAGTTCACTCTCATTTTAATTTATTCATACTTGAATTGGATTTATTTTCATCTCAATCACCTTTATTTTAATCCAATTCCATTTAACTCAAGCTTTATTTCCAAACTCTATTACATATTCACAATCTTTGATTTGATTTTCCTTTGATCAAATCCCAACCATTACACTAATTTATTCGATTAGTTTATTCTCTTATCCATTTTAAATTTTCATTTACATTAACAATTCATTATTGAATTTATTAATAATAAATGTAATAACCCGGATTTTGGAATATCTATTAGTTGATAATAATTGGGTTAATTAATGAAAATACTGAATTGTAAATTTAACAAATGAATCTAATCGTAAATATTTATGTTTGGATAAATATTTATTTGATCATATCTTAATATAATCACTTAAAATTTGACAAAAGTATTCTTTTAAAAATAAATAATGATGATTGTTTATATAAGTAAAGTTATTTAAATTAGACAAAATTGTTAATTCTCAAACCAATAATATTTATGTGTTATTTTAAGATAAATAGAGTTAGAAAGAAAAATAAAAAAAATATGTCTTAAATATATGTTATATTGTTTTCATCAAAACATAAGTTATGTGTAAATAAATGCATATATAAATTCATATGTAAATTTAAAAAAATAATAATCTAAAGCTCATTTATATAAAATAAATACACAATATATTCATGTGAATATTACATAATTACATACATAGCTTAAATAAATTATTAAAAAGAAAAGTAATATTTGTAAATCATTAATTAAGCATATAAATAATTGTAAACATTTTAATACATGCTAGAGACAATTGTAAATCAATATGCATATGTGTAAGATAATTAAAACATGAAGGGACAAGTGGCATCTTTAGCGTTTTCTTTTATTTTTATTTCAGTTTTTTTTTAAAAATAAATCCTCTTTCCTTTTTATTTTTATTTTCTAAATCTATGATGAAGAAAAACTCACACTTCCTTTGAACCAAAATCAGAAAAAACAAGAACAAGTTGAAATCTTATCTTCAATCATGCGAAGCCTGTAAATCATTACCCTCACCTTAAAAATCAAATTCCTGAAAATCAAACAATCTGAAACCTACATGCATTTTTAAAAGCCAGAGATTTTCAAAATCTGATGAGTAAAGCAGCAGTTTCGAATAAAGATTAATTAAGCTACCTGCATGCAACAATCAAAAGCAAGTTAAAGACATTAGCAACTCAAGTCTTAAAAGCATTCTAGCAAAATTGCAAAAGTTGTTCAAAAAGGGGTTTTTCGAACTGAAGCTGCTTTCTGTTTTTTTTTACCGAACAGGTGAGTAAACTGTTACCCTTTGAATACTAAATTTTGTTTGAAATTTTTGTTTGTGAGTAAACTACTGCTATTGTTAATGCTTCCACCTGATAACAATGATGTTTGTAACTTATCATTAACATAACTTGGGAAATTTATTTGCATGGTGAAGATATGTCTGTAGGTGGACCGTTATGCAGTCATTATACAAGTAGCCTTGTACATGTTTATAAGCCTCTGATAATTGATACAGGATTATAAATCAAATTTTTAAATCCTAATTCTCTGTATACAGACCATATTAAACAAGAATTTTAAAAGGGACAAGTGATTAAGGTAATGCAACTTCATTTCTAAAAAGAATTTCAGGAGAAAGTATTAAATTAAAATAAGAAAATAAGGAATAACAATAAAGTTCTTTTAAAACAGAAATTGTACTCTGTTCAAGTTTTGGTCAAGTAAGTAATTAAGACAACCTCTGGATATTTTGGTGTATATGATGACTTTAACGATCAATGTTGTGGTAATAGATTGCATAAGTGAATTTAACCCTTCATGTTATGAATATAAAGTAATATGTATGTGCCTGTATCTCTACACTTATGTTTCTAAATTACAGGTTAGAATTACAATGAGAATTCAAACATTTCCTATTAATTTGATTCCTATCTCCTTAAACTCACAAAATTAGGCTTTGGATCCTGAAGATTAAATGTGAAGAATAGTATGATTTTGCTTTTAATAATAGTTTAAGAAAATTATATTTAATCGTTAAACTGTAAATTTTTGGATTACAGTAAAAATCAAGTTTTGGAGAAAAATCAATACCAACATTTTCCCTTTTGAATTATATGGATTGAATCGTCTAAACGAATCATGAATTTTAGTAAAAATCTTATGATTTTTAGTAAATGAATATGGGTGTATTTCTGGTTTAACCAGAAATTGGTTAATTGGGAAATTCTGTTGATCTTTGTGTGCTGGAGGGTCGGGGCTCTCTCTAGTGATAGAGGAGTGATAGGGCAGTTTGGCAAAATTTTCAGATGGGTGTGTAAGTTGCCGAGGTGATGGGTATTGACCGGAGAAGGCTGTAAACCTAGATTTGGACTAGGATGAGATTTTTGATCGGCACGTCTTCGTTTGTTGATCGAGTTTTATAGGGTGTAGGAAAATGAAAGAAGGCGAGTTGACGAAGGCGTGGCTGGAGGAGTAGGCACTCCAGTGGTCGGAGGCGCGAGAAAGAGGCGGTTATGTTGATTGGGGTAAGCTTCAGGTTTGAGCTAGAAGGCTTAATTTTGATTCGAAGGTTTTAGGGTCGAGTCGAGTTTGTTTTTCGAGCTTGCTGGAGATTTTCGACTTGCCGTTGATGATGGAGTTCGCCGAAGCTCAGTGTCGTCGCCGTGCACGTATACGGTGATGTATTTTTGTGTCAGTGGTGTTACTCGAGTCGTTACTCGAGTCGTTACTCGAGTTAGTAAGGTGATTTCTTCGGGGCAGCATTTGCGTTCGAATGAGTATCTGATGTTACTGTTAATCTAAGTTTAAACTTAACTATAGGAATAAAATAAAATAAAAGAAGAAGAAAATGAGTACGAGAGGAAGTGAGAGGGACTCAAGGAAAAGCATGGGGAGCTCGAAGTATTACTCGAGTTTTCACAAGAGATTCTCGGGTCTTTCAAAACTACAGTATACTAATAAATAAAAAGAAGTATAAGTTAACCAGGTTGTGTTTCAACAGTTTTAACACTATAAACTTAATAAGGTTTAACAAATTAAGTTAAACTTCAAAAATGTTCTCAAAGAAAAAAAATTAAAATTAAATGATGAATTTAATTAAGTATAAATTATTTAATATATTAGGAATGTTTAAATTGATTAATGGAATCAGTTAAGTAAACTCTTAAGATAATTAATAAAGGTTAATTGATTGGTAATCAATTTAAAGGATTGATTTATTAATATAAAAGATGATTAATTTTAGTAAAGATTAATTACTTAATGAAATTAATTAGGGGAATTGTGAATGACATTAATTAAGGAGGGTAATTAATGGAGTAACTAAAGTATAGTTAATGTAAGTAATTTAGAAATTTATTACTTAATGTAGTTAATGGAAGTGTAATTACTTAAGGAAGTAATTAATGGTAATTACTGAATGTAATTAAGGATGTTTAATGATGAAAGTAATTTGGATATAATTACTTTGTAATTAATCAAGGGATTAATTAGAGAATAAATTAAGGATTAAATTATTCAATGAAGTAATTAAAAGTAGTTAATTACTGATGTTATTAATCAAGGGTGATTAATAATTATGGTTAGCAATTAATTAATGAAATAATTAAAGGTTAATTACCGTATTGGGATAAGGGTAATTAATTTGTGGAATTAATCAAGGGATAATTACTTAAATGTAATTAAAGGATAAATAGAACGATATTGGAAGTCTTTGATCAATTGTTATTCTTAGTACGGTTTGTGATGCTATGTGATAAGATATGTTTGATTTAAATTGAGAAGATGTGGTTATCTATTGTTGATGAATTATGTGACATCATGTATTAAAAATTAAGTTGTATTTCACTTAAACAATTTAAGTTAAGATGATATTGGTTTCGAAGAGACCGGAGTCGGGTATTAGTAAATACCCGAAACCACTTCGATTCTTTATTGATATGTGAAATCAACTGGTCGGTATGGAATGATTTAAATGAATTTGACTGTTAATCTAAGTTCTGGTATTTAAATATTGATGTGTGATATCATGATGTCTATAACAAATTGTGAATTTGAAAATTGAGATGAGTGCCCCGGGTTTATATAAGTGTTATGCTTTTGTATTCCTTATTAGATGGGTTTACTCACGTTGGTTTCCAGCCTGACCCGGGTGTTACTTTGATGTAATGCTCGGGTCAGACCGAGTATTACAGATTTTCTGGTAAGGACGGTCTGGAGCTCAAGAGGCGAGCTGGATGGCAGGGACGTATAGAGAGTTTCCACTATGATATTGTATATATCTGAGACATGTTAAATTGTATCTGTCCAATGTTGTATGAAATTGTTGTAACTCTGATATATCGATGTAATTGATAGATACAGTTTTCTTTGGTATAACTATTATTGATTTTATATTTTATCCGCTGCGAATGTGAGTTTGTGTGTTTCTTTTCTGTTCTTCTTCTTTCTCTTTCTTCTTTTCACTAACTATCTGGAAATTTCGGGATCGGGATTTCTGGGTCGTTACAATAAGGCTATTCAATTTATGCTTGAATTGGGTTTTTTTTATATTTCACACCATATCCATTTTAATCCAATTTAAATTTTCATTCAACAACACTTCCAATTATAATCCAATTACAATCCCATACTTGATTTTCCTTTTCATTGATCTTGTAAATCATTTTATTTGATTTCCTTAAGTTCAATCTTATTTTATATCCCAAGTTTGGATTTTTTTTCTCAGAATACAATATTTTTATTCCAGCTTATTTATTTCCTTTTTAAATTTTATAAGCTACTCACTTTTAATATTCATACTTCATCATCTATTTACAGTCAACCACATTCACATCTTACCTTTAACTAGGGATTATATAAATTTTTAATGCTTTTCAATTCTTTTATAAGCTTTCGAAGTTCATTTATTCTAATTCAATATTTACTTAGTTTACATTTATTCAGGAAAGAATCTAATTCCACTTAATAACACCCATAACTCAATTGAATTCTACTCCAATTCAATTCTATTTAACTTAATCCCAGTTAAATCTTGTTGCATACCATTCTTTTAAGTTTTTGTTAAGCAAGGACTTAATTCCATTTAATATCCTTCATGACACAACTGAATTTTGATTCAATTCAATCCAAATTTAACTAAATTTTATTTCTCAATATATGTGAGTTCAAAACTTATTTATTTACTTAAAAGCTTATATTGCTCATTTGAGGTATTTCATCTTATAATCAAATTTAAATTATATATAACACTTACTAGCTTAAGGTATAAATTTTCATTTCACAATTATAATCATTTTACCTTTCAACTTTATATCCAATTTAATTCAATTTCAATTTTATTTAACTTATCTCAAGTTAGTTCAAATATATTTTCTTCGCTTCATTCACTTAAATTAAATTTTATTTCTCGGATTAAAATTTTCAATTTCTTCTTATTAGTATCAACTTTACTTTATAAGTTCAATAGTTGATCCATTTATTCATTCACAAATTCATTGTCATTATTTCCAAACATTAATTATTTTTAGTCCATTTGATCTTATTCTGTACCTTATTTTACACATTTGAATCAAGCATCATCTAATATTGAATTTCATTTCATTTGCATACCATAGTAACTAATCAGTTACTTATAAATTTTAAATCTCAAAACTTTGTTTTATTAGTCCAACTTGACTAAATTTTCCAATTTCACATAATTTAACACAATTCAAATTTTAAATTCCACTATTCAGTTTTCACTTTACTTACTTACAAAGTTGAATTTTATTTCAACAAATTCCAAATTTACAAGTTATCAAACTTTTTATATGCCATAAACATTCTTAGTTAAAATTCCAAAGTTTAAACTGCCTTTTAACATTTCAAAATTCCCTTTGAAATCACCTATATCCAAAATTCCTTGCATTCTCAAAATCAACCAAATTCCTCCAACAAACATTAATCCAAAACATCCTAATAGCAATCTCCCTTTTGGAAACTCGAAAATGAACACCGATGAAGTGGCGATCATCATCGGAATGATTTTCCAGCGACCGTAAAGAGTTCAATGCTTTTATCTCTTTTAAAACCCTTCAAATATTTTAATTTCCAAATCTCTCAAGATTTCAAATTCGATTCAAAAATATTTCTCACATATATATTATTTTTCCCAACCTTTGGAAATCATTTCCAAATTCAAAGGAATTTAAATTCCCAAATTTTCAAATTCCAAACTCTTTAAGTTTATATTCAAACATTACTTTGGAATTTTATTTTAATTATTAATCACACTATAATTTTCATTTATCGTTTACATTTACAAATTTCATTTATATATGAATTTGTTTCTTAGTTTTTAATTATGGTTTTCAATTCCTTATTCAATTATAATCACATTTACAAATTCCATTTATTTATTTATTAACTTATCCCTTAATCTTTGGTTATCATTTCAATTTCTTATCCAAATTTACACATTAATAATAATAATTTAATGTTGTTATTCCTAACAACCAAGCATCCATATATAATTATTATAACTTACGAGAAATCGTTTCTTTTATATACAAAAATAATTTTGGGTAAAATTATTCCATTTACCCTATTTAAAAAAATACTGTGTCGGTTTATCTTGTTCAAGAGCTTAGAAATCCCTATCGATGACATGACATCCCATATATCGACCAGAATCCATAAACACTCAACTGATAAATCAACGCAATATAAAAATTCACCAACAAATACGCGCTCATATCTATTAATACCCTCAAGCTCATTTTAGAGTACTACGGACTCTATTCTATGAGTAATTCCCACCAGAGCCAAGGTTATCACCAACCTAAGCTCTGATACCAAGTGTAACGACCCGCAAACCCGTACCCCTTAAGTCAACATTATTTTACACCAATCAACTCAAGATGTACAAAAATACGAACCATTTAGGTTAAAGAAGAAGAGGTAGAAGAAGAAAGTAGAAAACAACATCAAAATCTAACCATCGCAGCGGAATAAAATATAATAGATATTAACATATCTTTACACCAAACAAATATATCTGTTTATATATTACATCATAAGAGTACAACAATCTTAGTTCAACATCAATGACATACAACTGGATATACAGCTAATCAACACAGCGGAATATATATAAACAAGTATGAGAGTACGTATCGTCATCCAGCTCGTCTCCCGAGCTCCACAGCATCATATCATGTATCCTATAAAACTCGGTCTGACCCAAGCATTATAGTTAAATAACACCCGAGTCAGTCTGGGAAACCAGTGTGAGAAAATCACACTCAATTGATTATTAAAGTTTCAAAAATATTTTGAAAACAAAAGCATCTCGTAAGACCACGCCACAAATAAACATGTCGGGTTTTTACCTTACGATAGCTAAAACGTTTTCTTATAAAATCCTTTGATATTATAATAGGATCTATATACAAATACTTATTAAAATAGCCGAAATTGTTACATGATTAAATTCCAGCTACTAGCCACAGAGTGGGTAATACAAACAAAACTCGTACAAGGCTCGTAGGGAGATTGGATTTCCAACTAATGACTAGGCATTGGGGTACCACCTGCCACACTACGTGGCCTAGATCACAGTACTAAGGAGTACGCCCGCTCCCTTGCAACACAAGACTGGGACCACCCCTTACTGGATAATCCCGAGTGAGATCACCCCACGGTTGGGATCAGCAACCGCACACTAAGCCGAATTAAAAAGGGACGTCTAGACAGGGATGACCTCACCGTGCTTGGGTGCTACCCACCTAGCCTTGCTACATAACCCCTGATTTTCAGTCATTCCTGGTTGATGAGGCTTGAGGCTAAGCGTTACCTTTTTAGAATATACCCCTTAGAATGCCCATCGTCCACCTGGCGATGTTCCGAAAGCATTCTTCCATACAAGTCCGTCCCGGGTTCGAACGGAACCGAAGGCACTATTCCTACTACATCCATTTTGGAAATATCCTCAGGATTAGTAGCGACTAGCCCTTGTACTTTACTGCTACATCTTTGAATCCAAACTCGTTTTCCACGAAAACGTACAAACCGGATCGAAGTGGTTTTCGAGAAATAAATCTCGATCCCGGTCTCTTCGAAACGATCAACGCATTTGTCCAATATTGATAGTCGGTTATTTAACTATCAAATAATATTCACAACAACCATCACAAAATAAATAATTTCCCAAATTATTTATTAACCCCAAAAATATCTTCACAGGATATATTTTCACTTTTCAAACCCCTTTGAAAACTGTTTTCAAACTATCTTCCTTTCTCAGAATAAATTCCAAGTATTTCTATTTCCACTGGAATCAACAAGCATAAAATTATAGATTTTTAAAATAATTTAAAAACACTTTACTTTGTAATATACTTTAAAACATTTAAGTTAAAACTACTTCAATAATTGGGTTAAAAATACATACTATATAAATATTTGAAAATATGGTTACTTTATAAAATATAAAACTAGGTTTTAACTTTTAAAACAAAATACTATGTCACTTTTTATAAATAATTAGTACGATAATAGATTTGAAAGATATTTACTTTAGAATTTAGATATTTAGAAATAATAAATTTCCTAAAACATACTTTTTAAACAACATTAAACCCTTTATCTTATATTTTAAAATTTATTTTGAAAACGTACTTGGCTATCCAGAGAAATATACTTCTCTTTACATTCTTCTTTAAATTTCTAATTCCAAACACTGAAATCAATTTCCAAATTGATTTCCAATTTACTCCCTTTTATTCGAAAATCCATTAATTTCAGATTTAAATCCTTAATTATGATTCAAAATATTTTTAACTGAGAATACAAATTTTAGATTTCTCAAATTACTTCTTAATCCTTTTAAATAAATTTAAACTTTAAATTTTAAAATAATTCTTTATTCCTTTCACACTAAATTTTATAATTCATTAATTTCTACTTTTTTTCAAAATCTTGTTTCTTTTCATACTCGAAGTTATTTATTAGTATTTTAATATCACTTCCATTTCTTTTCAATTCATTCTTAATTTATTCAAATTTTCTATAATTATTTCGCTTACAATTTACTTCTTTATTTTCTTTCCAAAATCTAATTTGTAAATTTTTGGTAATTCATTTTACCCAACTATATCCAATCAAACCATAGCATTCAATATTCCAATATAACTCATCATAGAATATCAATATTCACAACAGAGAATATTAAATAATTTAAATAAATGTTGAGGGACCCAGTTGGATCCCTCCAACGTGTTTTCCCTGCATCCACAGACGTTGGCACAATATAAAATACCAATTCCAAAATATGCCATACTATAGCACATCAATCAATTAAACCATTCAAACAATTATTTAAATTTAATCATTTAAATTTAAATTCAGCTGAGTGAGATTAACTCACCTTTGACTATGCATTTGCCAACCACTTCAATATTCCCTTGGTTTTCTTGATTTTTGACCATGAATAAACATATTATGATTTTATTAATATTCGAAATAATTGAACAATTTAAATCCCATTTAATAGATTTAGTTAACCAGTGATTTTTATTTTAAACTATAAAATTTTAGTTTTTAAACTAATTCCCTTTTTACAACATACACTTAAAATTTTAATTTATCTAAATTTTCCAACCTTTAACATTCTAATTTCCTTTACAAGACTTTGTCCACAATTATAGTTTCTGTCCATAACCTTAATATAAATTCCCATATATATATATATTTTTTTTTTTGAATCCTATGCACATATATAAAATTACTGTTTAAACATTTCCTAATTTATCTTCATATATATATATATTTGAAAAGAATTCTATATTATTAAAACGGAAATTTTACCTTACTGCTCGAGCGACGCAACACCCAACACGAGACCGAACCCACATCGCCTTCCATAATCGCATCACGGCCACACTTCGACTAACCCGCCGTCATCAAACATCGCGACCATCTACGCCTCTGAATCGAACTGGGCCTCCGTGCTTCACAAAGCCCTAACCTTCTCGCGCGCGCCTGCATGAACGCCTCGATCGTGACGTCGCCTTAGTTCGAACATCTCGCAAGCTTGACATCGCCGCCCAACACCATTCTCGTTCGCCTTTGTAGCCCTGTTCCCTTGCTTGCCAGTCGAGCTCCCCTAGCCGCCATGCCTGCTCGCTACCCTAAGTCAATCGAGGCCGCATCTCTTTCTCAAACTCGATCGACAGAGAGAAACAAAAAAACAGTCGCGACTCTCTTCAATAATCGCCTGGACTTGTTCGAATTGCCTCACTTAAGTTTTTTTTTTAAAGAATATCGATTTAAACTTTCATTCGATTGGACCGGAGAAAAATAGGAAGAGGGAGAAGAATAGTTCGGCCATGATTTATATTTTTCCCTTTTTTTGAACGAATTGATTTGGGAAAAAAGGTTTGGAGAAAGTTAATTTTCTCAGCCATTAATTATTCTTGAACGTGAATGGAGAAAGAAGGTTCGACAAAAAATAAAAAAGAAGGAAAATACCTTGCGCGAGAAGCTTGCCTTGCTACAGTGACGGAAGAGAAAGCAAAACGTTAGATGTGAAAGAATATGGCTGAAAGTTTGACCAGTAAAAATATTCAATTTAAATTTTCAGCGCATTTATACATCGTACGCTCACACAACAACTCCGAATGCTACGAAAATTGAAATCCGATAATAAAACACTATTCGGATCCAATGGAACTGGTTTCGTCGAATTCGAAGACTGTGCCTCGAAAGGCTATTTTTAAATTCAATTTAAACTATAAAATTTTAAAATTGAACAAACCGCTGTTAGATTCAATTTTAACACTTCTATTATCTTCAGTGTTATCAATATAAATTTTACAGGCCTTCAAATTATTTATAACTGGCTTAAAACTGAAGATTCAATATTTTACCAACTTCAAATAATTTAATTTACTAATTTAATTATCAATTAAATAGTGATATTTGGAATTCAAGTTAAAAATTAACTTTAAATATTTAAAATCAATTAAATATTCCGATTTTAAATGCTCAAAAATTCTGAGTCGTCACAAAATTAGTTTAAAATAGTTTTAATAGTTTAAAATATTTAAATAGTTTTAATAGTTTAAAATAGTCTTGATAGTTTAAACTGGTTTTAATAGTTTAAATTTGTTTAAAATAGTTTTAATAGTTTAAAATTGTTTGAGGATTTTAAAACAGTTAAAATAGTTTAATATAGTAAATAGTTTTGAAAATATAAATAATTTGAATTTCAAAATAATAGATTTTGAACAGTTTGTATTAAAATAATTTTATTTCGGAAATAGTATCAAATCAAACTATTTCTTCCATTTCAACAAATTTAGACCATATCCATATTTCAAATCAACAAAACTCAATTTTAATCTTTCAATTCAAATTACTCAGTTTTGATTTAGTTCCAAATCAATGTGATTTCAATTTTAATTCGAATAACTTCAATTTTCAAAGATTCCTTTTTAACTTCGATTTCAATTTCAACAATTCAAATCGATGATTTAAATTCAATTCCATTCTTATTTAAAACCTATCATTTTCAAGCCTAATTTCAATTTGCTTATTTAAACTACTTAAATCAAATTTAACTTCATTGTTAAATTATAAGATCCAAATAATTCAAATTTCAAAATTTCAGTCATATATCAATTTTAACTTTACATTTCCCAATTTAATTCTTAAACATTCAATTTCAACTTTCAAAGCTTGAATTAGAAAAATAATTAAATTCTTATAAATCTATAATTTATTTCCTTAAAACAATAACATTTAACCAAATATCCAAATTCAAGATTTTAAACCATTTAATTTAACCAATCTGGTGTCCGTTTATAATTTTCTACCCTATGGTCAAGGGATACGGATATATATCATTTCAAACCGCAATAAATTTAAATTTTTGAATATATAACATTTCAACCCATATCTCGAATCAAAATTTTTCCTAGCCATAAAACCGGTCGGATTTATCATTTTAACCCATAACGATTTTTTCCAAATCTATAAGATCGTTCGGGTATGTATCATTTTAACCCATAGTGATTTTTCTAACAATAATTAAGGGAACTTGTAGTGTGGTAACAAAATATAAAATGAACATAACAACAAATCATCAAAATTTCAACAATTAAGTATGCACCACAATCATCATTCAAATCAATCAATTAACCACAACAATTAACTGGTTATCATTATCAGGTATTTAACAAGCAACTCAATTCCAATATTAATTAAATGGCAATTAAATTCAATATAAATTCAAATTAAATTTGAATGACAACTAGTAAATTTCTAATCACATCATAAATCTAATTTAACCAACATAAGATGGTTTAGCATTCGTGAACGCGTTAAAACACTCACCTTTGATTTATCATCGATTAAAAAATTCAATTAAAGCCTAAAAATTCAATATTCTTATAATTCAGCCAAACTAATTCCATACTGTCTGGAATTTCGTTACAATCGCACAGGAAAAAACCGTGCATGAATCCGAACTCGTATGAAAAAGTTATGTTTGTTAGAACGTTTGAAAAATTAAATCTAAATTAAATAATAAAACAAGGTAAATGGACACGTCACCTACCGAGAACTCTAGCTTCCCTCGCGATCGAACCTACCCAGCACGAGCACAGCCTTCACATCCAAGCCCTCGCCGCTGTCGCCACAGCAAGCTTCGACTCGACCAGACACCATGCATGGAATCGCCTCGTCGAACCGCCCCTCCACCCTAGGCGCAAACGCCTCCGCCGCGACCTGGTGATGGCCATTTTCTAGCCTTTTTGACAACCTTCGACATGAACTAACACCCTAGATCGCCTCCCCTGATTGCTCGCTAAGCAACAGCGCCTCCCGATCTTTGATCAGACGACGAGCTGCGTTGAAGTCGAAAACCTAATATGGACGACAGAGGTTTCTTCCTTGTTTCTAGTCAAACAATGCATCAAATCGAAGTACGAAATGTAGCAGTAGATTATGCTCTTCGAGAGCGTTCTAATGATATATAATACGACATAGTTTGAGGGGTTTGAATTTCGATTTGATTTTGATATGAAATTGAATTTGGGAATTAGGGTTTGACTGACAGCCATTGAGAAGGAGGAAGAGAATAGAAACTATACGTACAGGACAATGAATAAAAGAAGCTGCTAGGGTTTATAATAGCCGATATATAGGCAGAGCTGAAATAGAAATGGATGGATAGATCTATTTGGGTCGAAACGATAATAACGACATGAAAAGCCCATTTCGTTCATGAAATGAAAGTAGGTCATCCCATATATCAAAATTTATGTTTTCGATATTTCTAAACTTAATAGAAATAGTTTCAAACCCTAATTCCATTGTATGCAGAAGTTAGCTTTCAAAATCAAATTATATTCATTTAAATTCTATTAATTGATTTCTACGCGTTTCGAGTCCGCACGATCAAATGATAAATCCGATCAGTACGAAATTTGAAATCCTACAATAATTCCCTGTTATGGATCCGATGAAACTGGTTTCGTCGAAATCCGAGATGATGGCAAAAATGGCTATTTTACACGCTAATTAAATTATTATTAAATTGATTTAATCACTTTTAAATTCGAATTTAAAAGTAACAACTTTATCATTCTTAATTACATAGGAATCAGTAATCTATTAAAATAAAATTTTCATCTTAAATTCAAGGTTTAAATATTGCACTAATTTCAACGTTCATTGACAACTATAATAAACTCAATAATTATAATTTAAAATTCCAATAAATTCATTTATTTTGATTTACATTCTTATTATTCAATCATCTAATACCTTATGAAAATAATTAACTTTAGTTTACATTTTTTACCTTCATATTCTGCAGTTATCATCTATATCATATTAATTATAATATTTCAACTGCATTAATTTCATTGATTTCCAAATTAAACTCAATATATTAATAATAAGATGATAAATAAACAATTGTTACTATAAGTAATGTAATCACATTTATAAATTTATTGTTTACAAATAAGGATTATAAATCTACATACCAATAATTGATTTCACATTCTATACTAAAACAATTAAATAAATAACATAAAATTTCATCACTAATACAACATTTAATTTATTTCGCTATTTACAATTATAACCAAATTAACTTTACAATTATTTCAATTGATTGAAATTACATTAAAATAGTTATCAATAACATTTAACCAACATTATTAAACCATGTTCTAATTATTTTTCACAATAATAGATCATAAATTTAAATTTTTCACAATATTAATTTCAATATCTTATTTGATTTAATATTTTTATTTATCAAAAATTACAGGTCGTTACATTTTAAATGTAAGGTTTCCAAGGGTTTTGAAAGGCATATTTAAGGTGTTTGAAAAAAAAAGGATTTTTAAGGTTTGTAAAGCTTTCAAAAGAGATGGTTTTAATGTTTCGAAAGGACTATGTGATTGGGTTCGAAAGGTATGTTTAGGCCTTTCGGCCTAAGGTTTTACTTGATCGAAAAGGGTACTTTCAAGGGTTCAAAAGGGGTACTTTCAGGGGTTTTAAATGATATTATTTAAAAATTTAAACAAAGGTTTAATGGTTTCATCAACATTATTTTGGAAGAAGCACGTATAACATGGCAAAGAGATTTGAGTAAAGCATGGTATATTTTCCTTGTTTAAGTATGATTTAAAAGGATTAAATCACTTTGATAAGAAAAGGTTTTAAAGGAAAATTTAGGGTAGATAACCCAAAGTAAAATGACTCAGATATAAGAATACCAGAAGGGACTGGTATGGGGTCACGCCTTATATATTAGCAAATAGCCCCTAGCTAATTTAATCCAAAATTCCAGTGTATAGGGCTTTGTCACAGGTAAGACTAAACTAATGTTACACACACAAAGGAATATACAGAGAGAAAATAGGTTATTGGTGAGCCCACAAAAAAATTAGGATCATTTGACCTTGGGGAAGTAAGTTAGGGATAGACCGTCCGGAAGAGGAGTATCTAAAAGAAGTTAGATTATTTATTTATTTTGTCTGGTAGGACCGATTAACCAAACAAAACTACAGTGTTTGGACGATAGTCCATTTATTACTTGATTTATATGCTTTCATGGTATTGATATTGTTGTTTTAACCTGTTTTGGTTGCAGGATTAATATATGCAAAAGATACGTTTTAAAAGGATATTAGTGAGGGTAAACCCGTTTTGCTAAGCGGTATGGTCTCACTTAATATCAAATAACTGATATGTATAGTATTATTCACACCAGACTTTATGTCTGACTCGAAGTTTATGTTTTTCCCCTTAAACTTTCGGGTGCTTAAAATTGGTTTGAGTAGGCCGAGGGTTGAGGATTTACTGTTTTTTAGTAGGTGAACGAATAAAGCCTCCGAAGATGAGCAGGAGGCTGAAGTTAGCCATTTAGGAGTTGTTTTGTTTGTTTTATTTCGCTGTGTTGTATTAAGTCAGTTATGACTATTTAGTATTATGGTCATCCAAGGGGGCATCTTCATATGTCGCACTTGGCGTATTTTGTAATAATTATATTTGATCTGAACGTGAGAAACATTTGGGATTATGTAACTTAGATATGAAATGTTGTTTTGAAATGTAATTAGAGAAATGTTTTAATCTGTAATGATTTTTATTTCATATTCAAGTGCTTCTGATATTATGGATACCATTAACATTATCAGATTTGGTCACCGAAAGTTATACTATGGACGACTGCAACATCTGTAATGCTTAGCTTTGGGCCTCCAGATAGAGGATGTTACAAACTATCTAATTTAATCTTTTGTCGTACCTTTTTCCTTAACATTCAAATGTAGGCCTAAATTAAATTTGGGTCTTCAAACCGAGTCGACCACTTCTTCCCCTTTACCCTTCTAGTTTGGAAAGTAGCTAAGACGAGTAGGATGCTGTTATCCAAACTCAGTCCCAGAGTCTCTTTTCCTTTGACATTTCGAAGGTAAAAATGTTTATTAATCGGCCCAATAACGTAAATTGTTTACACAACTTAGATGTTAAAACAAAACTTCTCCACAGATTCCAGAGAAATGAAACTCAAAGAGGCACCCGAATCAAATAAAACTTTAATATACTTGCCATCTAAAGTAATGTACCCTCCAATACTCCCTTGCCTTTAGATGAAGTTGATGGTGCACCCTCCAAAGCAAATACCTTATTCTGCTGAGCTTTACGAACTAGTGGGCAATCCTTGATCATATGACCTGGTTGGTGGCAATTGAAGCATCGAGATTTCTGAACCAAAGCCGAACCCGGTCCATTCTGATGCGACTGCTGCTGCTGTTGCAGAGATCCTTTCCTGGGACACTTATTCGCCAAGTGACCTTCTTGTTGACATATATAACATTTACGAGGTCCACTGGTTTAATAAAACAAAGCTTATCAAAACCTTCTTACTGAATTTTAACCCACATTAAAATTACATTTATCAACACACTTATTTATCAAAGTACCTTTTTATTTTGAATCCATTGTCTTTAAAGAATTTATGAACTAAATACCGGTTTTTGTTTCAAAATCTTTTCGAAATGTACATATATATTTTAATCCATAAAAATGTACATATAGACCGAGTAACCCACTGGGTCCTACCAAATAGTATCATACATTCCTTAACAAGAATGGTAATACTTATAATAAGTTCTTACCATCCGAACTCATCTCTTGCCCATTTTTAGTTCGAACCTCTCAAATTAGTTAACATAAAAATACTTCTTTTTCAAATTTCATTTTGAAAAAATACAGTATCTATGTCCGCATATATAGTTTTTAAAAAATATATATTACAAATTGCTTTGGGTTCATTCAGATTCGAACTCGTTTTGATCGTATAATGATAAAGAGAATAATTGACTAAGTGCACTACATTGTTTGTTTAAGCAAATATCTGATCGTCACTTGGAAGATTATTCAGATCGCTACAAAACTAATCGAAACTTATTCCTCGAATTACCCAAAGAAAATGAATGCTAAAATTCTCTTTGAAATATTTATACTTATAAATTATTTCAAGTAATACTATTAATACTTTTTCCAAATATCATGTGAAATCTTTTTCAAAAACACCGGGATTAAATTCCCAAAAACCCTTTTTATTCATAATACCTTGTACAAACAATAATTATAAAATCATTTTATCTTGAATTACTTCCTTTTAACAAAGAGAACTTGTTAAATCTACATTATTATTAAATGCCTTATAGTCAAATCATGCAATTAAATTCATAAAGTGTTTGTATTTAATTTAAATCAAACAAATAAATACTCATAAACTGGTCGGCCAAAAATAATCAATCGACATACAATAGTCAATGCCCCTAAACTAGATGATCTTGACTAATCAAACAATAAATGATGATGATTGAATATTATCATTTCCTAACAAACAAATACAACATACACAACTATATCTTTTTTTTTTTGGAAATTATTCTCTTATATATAAAATATAATCCTAGGTAAATTATTTCCTATACCCATTTTCAAAAATAATACTGTGTCGATTTTCCTTGTCCAAGTTTAGAAACCCTTATTGACACAATTGTACCTTCTATATCGACCAGAATTCAGAAACCATTTGATGGACCAATTAACACAATATAAAACAATTTTATAGCATCAATAAATACGCACTCGTATATACGATGCACACAACTCAACCTAAGGTGTCACTTACCCTATCACCAATGAGTTTACCCACCAAGGCCTAGGTGTTTACTTAACCTAAGATCTGATGCCACTATGACGACTAGCCTTTTCAAGCCTCAAAAGTTGACACTACTACATCCACTGTATTCACATGTCGAGCATCCGAGTGTCAAAAAGAAAAGACAAAATAGAATTTCACATCATGACGAGTAATATATAATATCCAAATGATCTTAACAAAAGAAAACTTTAAGAGACATATAACCCACAGAGTAAACTAACATCATCAGTTTGGGCAGTTATAACAGCTTGTTCTCACAAATGCTGATAAATAATACAATGGAAATAAAAATACACGAATACATCTTTGAGGCATCCAACTTGTCTTCTAAAGCTCCAAAGCATCCATAAATAAATCTTGAAATATACTTGGATTTTACCCCAAGTATTATAAGAAAATAACACCCGAATCACTCTAGTAAATCAGAGTGAGAAACTCAAATCATTTGGAACTTTTAAAAGTTATAAAACCCTTCAAAACTAAAGATATCCCATAAGACCACACCGCAAAAAAACACAGATGAGTTTTTACCTTACGACAACCAAACCATATTTATTAGAAAATCTTATGATATTATAATAAGGTCTAGGGTTTAAGATAAATATATAACATAGCTGAAATCTTGCGTTTCACATTCCAGCATATTTGGCATATAACTAAGTCCGTAAGGCATGTATTAGAAAATGCATTCCATCAATGATATGGCTACTGGGGTACCGCTCATCACGGTACAACTCTAAGCAAAATGTACCAAGGTTACAAACCTTGCGACCCCTGTATGGAAAGCCCGGCGTACCCCTCTATTGAAAAGTATCGAATATGATCATCACCCTGGCTGCCAATTTGGCAACCTGATTTCAAGGCCTCGGCATACATAATCCATCAATAAATATGAATATAGATACAAGTGATGATCATACTATAATGGTACCCAACCACATAGCTTTGCGGCATATCCTATGTTTTTGTCATTATTGGGTGTGAGGCTTGAGGCTACGTTTTACCATTTAAGCAAATCCCACTTGGAATGCTAACACTACGCTCCAGGCAATAATTCAATATCAGCATTCATCCATACAAGTTGTTCAACATATGAAAAAACAAAATGCACTATTTCTACTACATTTTTTTTGAATCGTCCTTAGGATTAGTAGCAAGTAGCCCATGCACTTTAAAGAACTCCTTCTTTGATTTCCAACATCTTTAAGATGTCTCCAATACAAAAGCTTATGCAGGTTCGAAATAGTTTTTGGATAACTCATGCTTATTCGATCTCGGTCTCTATGAACCAACAACTGTTAGTTTAAACCGTCCATTATTTGATAGTCGGTTATTTAACAATCAAATAAGAAAATAATCCAATCAAAGATTTACCCAAGCAAGATTAAGCGCATAAGCAAGCGCTAAGCTCTTTATTTAATCATTTCGTTAATTAAAACCACTATGTAAATACTTATATTAAAATAACTTCTACAATGATTATATTCACAAATCCTCTCTGCTCTTTTTGAAATTTGAAAAATATTCTACACTTATCACATCTGTATAAGAATATTCATAAATCACTATACATTTCAATACTTAGCGTATTCACTTTCCCAAATAAATAAAATAAAGAGAAGGAGGAGGATGAGAGCAAAAATAAAAAATTAAGCAAAGATGGGAAATGAAGTGTGATGGCCCACCTCTATGCTCACAATAACAAAGGTTATTATAAGGTAATAACGTCTGCTATTGTGAAGAATAAGGCTTGTTAGAAGCGACTATCCGTAAGTTATGCCTTAGACGAGTATTGATTAAATCGATAGGAGTTGCGTAATTACTCCCAACGATATATATACAATCCAAATCTAAACCGAAACCACGGTGGCTTATTAAAAATTCAAAACAACTCATAATAACAACAACATAGATAAGTATAATACAGAACAGAAATATCATATATATATATATCGAAAGATAAGTCTGGATACATGCTATAACACTCGATGGTTCACATGAACCAAATGTACATATACATAGCCATCATAACATACATGAGGTGAGAGTCAATACACCAAAAGTAACACCTCGAAGCCTAAACAAAAGATGAGGTGAAATCCTAAAAGCTGAAGTAGCAACTGAACCAGAGATAGCGATTATCCTAAAATAACTCCGTCTGACCCGAGTATTATTTTAAAGAAAATAATAAATGGATGAGTCTAATTTAAACTCAGAAATAAGTGCGTGATAAACAGCACTAAAGCAAATTAATCATAATCTCTAATGAGACTATTCAGCATAACTAATCGACATTGTTTAAATGAAGAAATCTCATTCAACTCCATCAAATCAATTTCCAAATTCAAAATTGAATTCAAAACAACAATACACAAAAATCTAGAAATCAAAATAAGATAACTAGAAAAATCAGCATAAAATGGATCGATCCCAGCATATGGCGAGTCTAAGCTACACCGCACGTGCATCTCAAATGGATGAAGCCTACCAAGTACTGTCAGCATAATATTTGGCGCCCAACGAATGATCCGAAGGTCCAACAAATGACCTGAAGGCCTGGTACTGGTAATTGACCCAAAAGGTCCAGCATAGTGGCTCGAAAGCCAAATAAAATCATCAAAATTTTCAAACAACAACACCACGGCAAATATTTCAATTAACGAGTCCGGAATTTACCGAATTAGTAAAAGCGTGGTTCCATATTCCACACTTTTGATAAGTCATTTAATTCTCATCATTGTTACCTTGAAAGTGCAAAATTGTGTATTTTATATAAATAATTTTTGCGTTCTCAAATGGATAAGTTCGGAGTTAATTGAATCAGCAAAACTAAGGGTTCATAGTCTTTAATTTTGCTGAAGCGTTTAAATCGATTCCTCATTCTTTTGAAAGCTTAAACTATGAAATTTTTGAAAAAAATTATATTTTAAAATAATTTAAAAACATGTGATTAAAACAGCAACTTGTATGGCAATTTCGATGAGGAAATTGCGCTTCACAAAACACCGTAAAAACGATATAAAATTGGTTTCAAGATAGCCGCTTAAAAATTCACGTTAAATTGACGGTTACTGAAGTAAAAATAACAGTAATTTTATTCATCAAAATAACAAGCTTCAAATACAAACACCAGAATAAAAACCCGTTTTAAAAATAATGGCAACAAAATACGTTCCAAAACAAAACACCGGTTCAAAAGTAAATAAATCACTAGACTGCACTACTTATATATTCATCAAATATTGCACTGCCTGGCACTAAATTCTTGCACGCATGTAATAAAAAATGGTCTGGACTTAAATTTTGTGCAATCCATCTTGCACACAAAAAGAAATAGAAAAAAATACCCTGGAACTATTACTAACATGCATAACATGCACGCATGCAAGTAAAAATATAAAATCAAATGCCAGAACAACACCATTTGCACGCACCAAAATAGATTAGAAAATGAATTGGAAAAGCTACTTGTTCGCACGCAAAAAATGAAGTTTACAAAAAAAAGATAATGGCCAGGCAATATTGACACGCATGGAATGAACACAAGAGGTAGCTGGGCTATGTTACATGCAGTCACGTAATATAGTACACTAGAGATAATGAATAGGCCCACCTTTTTTTCATGCAATATGAACGTGCACCTACATAAATAAATAGATAGCTTAAAAAACAATGGCTTGGAAATGACCACATACACACACAAAACAAAATTAAAACTTATACACATGCACGAAATGAAACAAAATAAAGATAGTCTGGACTTATACTATACGCACACATGAAATCAAATAAAGGTCTGGGCGACATTTCTTGCACACATGCGTAAAAAAAGGAAAAAGGAAGGTGGCCAGGGTCATACACAAATGCACACACCCGGAATGAAATGCATATGGTGCCTGGACTCAGTTTTGGTGCACATCAATATAAACAATAGAAAAGCATCAAATAAAAAAACTGGCAACATAGTTTTAATTAGATGTGTGAGTTTGCACTCACCTCTAATTTATTTCAGAATCAATTAGCAACCAAGATTTGAATGGAGTAAGAATTTGAATGCCATTAAAGCTTTTCTAAGCTACTAGGAAAAATGAGCAAAAGAATGATGCAGGCTACTTTTCTTTTCAAATTTGTGTACAAGTCAATGCAACAATGTGCTGGCAAGGCTTTTGGTATAAATGCATTTATGTGAGAAACGTGCATCATTGAAAGAAAGGACAAGGCTGCATATAATTAATGATGGCAGCAAAACAAAGTGTGTTCAAACTTTTCTTTATAAAATAAGTGGTGACAGCAAACTGTTCAAACTTTTTGCTTTTGAATTGGACCTATTCTCTTATACGCACGTGAAGGCAAAGGAAGTGTAACATGACTTAGCTATTATCAACTGACTTTGCAAATCATTTGCAAATTCTTCTTTTTTTCAATTTTAAATTTCTATTTTAAATTTTTATTTTGTCAGTAATCCAAAAATCAAGGTTGTTACAAACTTCCCCTTATAAAAATTGCGTCTCTGCAATTTTCATACTAGAAGCAGTCTATAACACAAAAAATACATCACAACTAAGATTTAAAATAGAAAAGATGAATTAAGAATGCTCACCCCCACCCAAAGAGGAGAGAAAACCGGGATAAGAATGCTCGATGAATTCTTTAGTTTCCTAGGTGCAATCTTTGGGGTTTGAGGACCATTGAATTTTCACAAGCATGACTTCTTTATTCCAAAGGCTTTTAACCTCCGAAGCTAGCACACGAATAGGATTTTGCACCATAGACAAGTCGGGTGAGATCTCAAGATCTTGCAACACATGGGGATCAATAATAGAATCCGAATCTCGAAGGCATCGACGAAGCTGGGATACATGAAATACGTCATGAATTCTCGAAAACTGAATAGGTAGCGATACACGAAGCAACAGGGCCAATGCGTTTCGTAATAGGAAATGGTCCAACATATCGAGGAGCCGATTTCCCGAAGCTACTAAAATGCACCACTCCCTTCATTGGAGAAACACGAATGAACACACGATTGCCTACAGAAAATTCCAAAGGCTTCCTACGATGATCGGCATAAGGTTTCTGCCTATTCTGAGCCTCTTTCATTCTCTGTCTAATAATATCAATCTTCTCAGAAGATTGACAAATATAGTCGAGGCCGAGAACTAACTTTTCCCCGGATTCCGACCAACAAGATGGTGATCGACACGGTCTTCCATAAAGGGCTTCGAAAGAAGCTATACCGATATTGGATTGGAAACTATTGTTATAAGAAAATTCAATAAGAGATAAGTGGTCTTCCCAACTACCTCCAAAATCAAGAATACAAGCGCGAAAGACATCTTCTAAGACTAGATTCACCCTTTCAGTCCGACCATCAGACTGTGGATGATAAGTTGTACTGTGATTGAGCTTAGTACCCAAAGCTTCCTAAAGGCTCTGCCAGAAACCACTAGTGGAAAGCGGATCTCTGTCACTAACAATGGAACCAGGAACTCGATGAAGTCGAACGACTTCTTTAATAAAAATCTTTGCCAACAAAGGAGCAGTCCGATTGGACTTGATAGGAATAAAATGGGCTGATTTGGTTAATCGGTAACAATCATCCAAACACTAGTATGGCCCAACCTTGAACGAGGTAGACCATCAATGAAGTCCACAGAAATTTGATCCCATTTCCATAATGGAATCTCAAGAGCCTGCAAAAGACCACTAGGACGTTGGTGTTCCGCTTTAATAAGTTGACAAGTCATGCAACGACTCACATAACTTGCAACATCACACTTCATACCCTCCTAAAAGTATAAGCGTTTCATGTCAGCATACATCTTACTACTGCCTGGATGGATAGTATAATTAGAACGATAAAAGTCCTCCAGAATGTCATTTCAAAGATGAGGAACATTAGGCACGATCAACCTTCCCTTCTTCCGAATACAACCATGAATATCAATATCGAAATCCTTTAGATTATCACTTCGGGGTTCCGATTTACAACTCCGAATAAGATAAGAGAGATCTGGATCTTGCTTCTGGGCATCGGCAATACAATCCAACAAACTTGGACGAGCTCCCATGCTAAATAAAAGTACGGGAGAATCAGAAACTGACGGACGGTCTCCAATATCACAATGAGATTGTGACGACCCGATATTTTCAACCATTCGCATCCGCACATGTCGGACTTGAATTGCTCAAAATACCGCGTTGTAAATAAAATTTGGCAAATCTCAGAATATACAGTAAATACATAGTCACAGATCGCAGACACAGAGTAAATAATAATGCAGCGGAAATAAAAGAGATAGTAGTTCATGAAGCTACTATATAGAAACAAGATACATCAGAGTTAAACAAGATACAACAGAAGAGTAACAAGATACATCAGGTATAAATCAGAATACATCACTGAAATCACTGGATACAAAAAGCAAAATAGATGGCTAGATCTTCAAGGAAAGCTCCAGCTCCAAAGGTGAATCTTGAATGCTAACTCACTCAATCTGACTCGAGCGTAAACCAAAACACAAAACACTCGAGTCAGGACATAAATACTTATGAACTGTAAATCAACTCAAGTGAACAGTAACAAAATTGCATCAGTAACTTAAAGGATGCTTGGGATCGCCCATCCTTTAAGGATCCGTTAAACTATTTACTATGTAGTAATATTGCGCTATTATAATAGTGTCTACAGTAAAATAAACATACTTTTAAATAGCGTTCCGGGCTACCCATATCACCCTTCACACATAATAGTCCCAGTAGTCCATCCAATATCATGCCATCTCCACTCCGGGTGACTGTCAGAGGATACCACACGGGCTACGGGAGAAAAACAAACTCGTAGTAAAGGCTCGGTATGGTAGGTGACACGGCACACAAGGCAATGCCAGGGTAGATATACCAATTACGCATACGGGCTGGTGGTAACGCAGCAGCCACATACGCCCACCTCGGAACACACTCCCAATCAAAATCGGAGGATGTCCATCTAATCAATCACTAGTAAGAGTATAGTATCGAAGGAATATGTCCGACCAGAGGTGCTACCTTCTTTGGCCCGAGATCGCTCCTGTTTTAGCCACCTTATGCCAACTCACGGGAGTTGGGTCCACGTAATATACCTCAAGAACGTCGCCACCATCCTACTTCATTTTGGAATCTCCACCGCGTACACGGTTGTTAAAGTGGTTTTCGGAGTTGGCAGAGAGTATGACAACTTCCGATCCCGGTCTCTTTAACAACCAAACGTTATTATAACGCCGTGGTCATTTCAAAATAGTTTATATTTCAAAAGGATCAAATCATTTCATTTCAAACTATATTTCTTTCAAAATAGTTTATACTTTGAAACCATAAACCATTTTTATTTCAAAACTATTTATTCAATCAAAATAGTTTATACTTCGAAACCAAAAGCATTTCAAACATATATTCATTTCAAAATCATAATATTTTCAAAGTATAACTCTTTCGAAACCAAAATACTTGAAACAATTACACTTTGAAAATCATAACATTTCAAAATCATACATTTGAAATCATGGGATATTCATTTAATTCTTTGCATTTTACAATTCATTCAATTGATACCAAATTTTCAATTTCCAACTTAATTCAATTCAAACCATCAGTTTCAATTAAATTTCCCAATAACCATTTCAAATCATATCAATTTCAAACATAGATTTGATCCACAAATTAAACTATTCAATTTTTTTAATATATTTCAAAGCTTTAATATCCCGCATTTCAAAAACTAAATTTTATAATTTCATATATCTCAAATCTAGTTTCATTATTACTTAGTTTTGAAATATTCATTTCATAAATCCAATATTATTTAAATAAACTCAATTTACAATTAAACTAAATATCCTTTCATACCAATATAAACTTCAAATATTCATTTATCAAAAGTACATATCATTCTAATTCATATTCTTTATCAAAATAAAGATCAAATCATTTCCAAACCTTATTATCAAATCATTATTTGAATTCAAATTCAAATACTCAAATTTAAATATCATTTTTAAATCAAATAAGTCATTCATTTGTTATTTCAAGTATCATTACAAAATACATTAAAAATTCCATTCAAAAATTCATTTATCTCATTACATTTCATTTCATTTAACACATAACCAAGTAAACCTTACTTAAATTCAAATTCAAATTTAAATTCCCTAAAAATTCAAATTTAAATATTAAAATATATTCAAAACTTCTTAAATTTCACAATTAATCAATTTCCAAAATTTAAATCATTTAACACTTTAAAATATAACTCAAACAGTGTTAAAAACTATAACATTTCAAACATTGTCAAATTATAGCAACGACGGCATTTATAAAGTGCTATCGTAGCTTATAGCTTCCAAAAATGGTTTAGTTCAAGAATAACGGCATTTATAAAATGTCTTGATAGATATTTAGTTATTTCAAACATTGTTAGATTCAAAACAATAGCATTTAAAAATGCTGTCAAAAGACTACAACAATTTGAAAATGCTATGAATTCCAGATTTCATTTTAGCTTTTCAAAACAAAAAAATAATAAAACTCCAAATTTTTATTATAACTTAAAAATCATATTTCTAGACTTCAAAATTTCACTTTTAAAATCATTTTAACATATGATTTAACGCAACAAAATTTTTAGATCAAATATTCAATTTAAAAAAACTCCATTCATTTATTAAGTCAAAATTCACTGTTTATTAAAATATAAATTAAATAAAACTTAAAATTTTACTTCATATATAATTTTAAAATTTTAAATTTAATTTCCATTATTTATTTACATTTTAAAATAAAATTTAAAGTCTAAAATCTCAATTATTTCACATTTACGTACTCAAATTCACAATTTCAAGACTTAATATTTAATTTTCTTAAAACCATAAAATATATATTTTTAAATCAAAATTTCATACTTTTAAAAATACATATTTTAATAAATATCATTTAAAAATATACCACGGGGTCTGTATAAAATTTTCTAACCTAGGTCAAGTGATACGGATATATATCATTTCAATCTGCAGTTTACAAAGAAAACCCGGGTTCTATCATTTCAAACCCGCAATCCCAAGTCAAATAAAATACAATAAAAATCGCTCAGGCCTATCATTTCAGCCCATAACAATTTTTTCCTAATCTAAAGTCCGTTCGGGTATGTATCATTTCAACCCATAGTGATTCTATTCTAACAGGGAACTTGCAGTGTGAATATATGCATAAACAATATAAACAATGTCAATGTCACAATATAAGGTCATATATCAGGTGTCAGGTGATAATTAACATTTTTAACATGGTAATAACATGGTATAGCATATCATATGATCAACATTACTTGCATAACATTTTATATTACTAAACACTTGTCATCAATTCACTATTTCATAAGTATAAATGTCAGAGTGAGAAAGACTCACCTTTTCAAGCTGAAGACCACTACGGCACACAAAACGATTCCAAGAGAACGACAAGCACGATATAGCACGACTAGTGATTCAATTGAGTGAAGAGAGCCAAGATGACCATCTTGTAACAATCCAATAGACACAAACAATATAACATATGAATTACTTGACACAAAACAACATTGAAATAAACGGAAATACAAAGCAACAAAGACAAGAATGATTAGACCTTGCTTTAATCATTCAAGAGCTCGACCAAGGGGCTCTTTTGTTCGGCCATAGCTGATGATATAGGCTCTGGTTTAGATCAGGTATGGCATCAAAAATGCATGTTAAAATGGAGATGAAATAGTTGATGATGGGTAGGAGTTGCAACATGGGAAAAATAAAGGGACAAGGCAAAGAGGAGTAGAGTTCTGGGCTCAACAAGGCTCGGCCTTGGATCAAGTGGGGCTCGGCCCTACATGCTTCAGGTCTAGTCATTGCTGGAGTGATGTTTATAGGTCAGGTCAGTAGGTGGTGGTGGAGATAGGGGGTGGCCAAGGCAATTATGAAGGTGATAGTGGAGTTATGCTCGGCTAGGCAAGGTTTCAAGGGGTTAGGTGCAAAGTATTGTGGTGTTTGGTCCACTTTAAGGTCATTGCTTGAGGTGGTGGTCAGAATAGGAGGTGGTGGTTTCTGTGGCTGGTGATGGTGGAGAGGATGGTGGTGATGATGGGTGGTAGGGCCGAGCAAACAAGGTGGAAGAGGAAGGCAAAAACTTAGAAAAATAATGAAAAGAGAAAGGAGATGAAGCCATTATTTTTTTCTTTTCTTTTTTCTTCATGAAGTCGTGATTTTTTGGGGATGAGAAGTCTTCCCTTTCACGTGAAAAAGAAAGAAGAATACACGGCTGAAGAATGGAGTTAAGGCAGCCAATTGAAGAGATGTTGGTTGAGAAATGAAAAGACAGAATACAAAAAGGCTTAAGCAAATAAAGAGTCATAAACCTTTCAAATTTCCACCATTTCTTTTTAAAATTTAAATACAAGTAAAATATGTATAAATAAAGATAAAACACGAAAATATAGTAAATAAACAAAAATAAATAAATAAATATTAATTAAATATAATTAAATTAAGAAAATAACAAAGAAAAATGTAAATTAGGCTTGAAAATTTGAAAATAAATGAAATGAACTTTGGGAAAATTGTATGTACATGAAAAATATTTATAAATAAAGATAAAAACATAAAAATAAAATGCATACATAAAAATTAATAAATAAATTTTAATTAAATATAATTTAAATGAAGAAAATAGCAGAAAAATGGAAACTAACCTTTAAAAATAGAAAATAAATTCAATGAGCTTTGGAAAAATTAAAACATCACTTTAAAAATATTTAAAAGGTAAAAATATATGTAACATAACATATAATAGAATTTAGAATAAGATATGTCAAATAAAAAAATTATTTATATAATTTAAAATAAACAATATTGTTAAATAAAACAATTTACAACCAATTTTGTAAAAAGCATAACTTTCACAATATTATTCGGATTTCAATGAAACGAAAAGCATTGTTCTTGAAATTTTATTTACTTTCATAATAAAAGATAAAATTCAAATTTTCAAACTTTTAAAATTTAAATTTAAAGGTAAAAGTTTGACCAGATTGACCAAAATTCACATTTTCTGGAAATATTCAATTTATGCATGTTTGAAATTCTAATCCACATCAAAATCAACATTTATATTTCAATTAACAAAATATGTTCATTTTAATAAATAAAATAAAGTATTTAAATTAGGAATTTAAATTAAAATAATTAAAATATACAATTACAATAATCAGAAAATACAGGGTTGTTACACTCTCCCCCACTCAAAACTTTTCGTCCCCGAAAAGGAATGAGGTACGGGAAAGCACAGAAAAAGATAGAATGAAGTAGTATTAAGACAAGATGACAAGAAAATTAAAATTATACCTGATAACTGTTGCTATAGGTAAGTTAACAATGTGGAGATGATCTTTCCAATATCTTCCAGAATCAAGAACATAAGCATGAAAAAATTCTTTTAGAATCTGATTCACCCTTCCCGTTTGACCGACGGTCTGTGGATGGAAAGCAGTGCTTAGATTCAAAGATGAGTACCAAAGATTATTAAAGATTATAGAAAGATTTCTAAACAGACTGGTATATGCAATAGCCTCCCATTCTGTAGCAAGATAAGGGAAATTAGGACAACCAAACGATAGTTTGAAAAACAAAATAAAATAATAAATTTGAAACCATAAAATTACAACTTAAACTGAAAATTAATTTTACATAAGTCAAATAAACCTTAAGCATCTCTAATTTCATTATCTTATCATCCAATTATCTTAAATTAACAAATCCCTGAAATCATGTATTTGAAAAATCTTTTATTATACTCAAAATGTACCAAATAAAATTTAATTCTTCTTCACTACTAATTAAAATTAAATTTATTCCTCTCAATATATTTTATCACCTATGTTAAATATATTTACACTCATTGTAACTGCCTTAAATTGATTCTTAGTTCCTTTATCATCATTTTATATTGTAAATTATTCCATTACACTTTTTCTTTATTTACCTCTGTTAATCCTTTTATAACTAAAATTTAAGTATATAGCATTTATAATAACCACTCAAATTTTATTTATAAAAATCTTTTTTTTATATTGTATATTATCCAACTACATATTCAACTTCTGAAAATTAAGGTAAGTTATATTAGAATGAAATTGTGTGTTATACAAATAAAACTTTCTAATTCAATTATTCCAAACTTGAATATTTATCCAAATCTTGAAATTATACTTAAAATTATCCTTCAAGATAAAATTTAGGAACTAAATTTCCAATAAATTCCAAACTATTTAGAGATAACTAAATGCACATATACTATATATATAAATATCCATTCAAATTTAAATCATATATCAGCATATGTTATAAATCCAGTCTTATTTTAGAAATTCAAATCAATTAAATTCCCCAAAACAAAACTGTAGCAAGACTACAGAACGGTCTCTTCACTTGAAACTCGAAAATGAATGTCGATGATGCTGCAGTCATCACCGAAATTATTTTCCAACGACAAAGAGAAGAGCACTAAATTTAAATTTAAAATTCTTTGGAAACAAATTTCTATTCGAAAATACTTTAAATAATATATCCCTTAAAACTTTAAACACAAAGTTTGAAATCCATCGGAAATTAAATTCTCAAATTCTTGTTTTACATTCATTTTAAATTTCCAAATAAATTTATAACCATGTTTTATAGTTCAATTAGATATATGAAACAATAGAAAATGATATATAAAAATCAAATATTATTTCTTAACAACTAATTCAAATAAAATCCAGATAAATATTTATAATATAGTTACAAAATTTATTTCACAAAATTTATTTCATTACTAAATTTTAAAAACATATTGTGTCAGTTTGCTCTGTTCAAGTGTTTTGGAAATCTTATCGATAGCGTTGATCAGACGAATCGATTAGAAACCCAAATCAACATCAACAACTCAAACAACACAATATATAAAACATTTTAAATATTAGTTTACAAATACACTTCAAGAATAATTTGAAGATAAGTTGGAAACAAAGATGAGATAATTAAATAACAGAATAGAAGGATGGATAAGCTTATATAAATCGCGGGCAACCTTAACCGGGTCAACCGTGACATAAAGAATAAGACCGATGTGGATTTCTTGGGTAAATCGACATTCGATCTCAAGATGTAGAGTTCGAAATTATAAGAGATACTAGCATCTAAACCGAGGATATAGAATCTCCGGTGAATCGATGCTGTTGTAAAGGAGTTTTCCCCCTTTACAAATAAATTTGAGGTTGGCGAGACCGCCGACTCATTATGAGGATCTTTTGAAGTGGAGTTATGGGATACTCCAGAAACAAAAGAAGATAAATAGTGAGGGACACGAATGGATTTTGGAACCACATGGAATGTTCCAAAATTCAAAGGAATCAAGTCAAAAAGGAAGAGGTTTAAACTCGAATGAAAGTGATTTTGTAAATATATTTACACTATATACTGAGTTTTGCCTAGAGCTACCAAAGCTCTGATACCAACTGTGACGACCCGATATTTTCAACCATTCGAATCCACACATGTCGGACTTGAATTGCTCAAAATACCGCGTTGTAAATAAAATTTGGCAAATCTCAGAATATACAGTAAATACATAGTCACAGATCACAGACACAGAGTAAATAATAATGCAGCGGAAATAAAAGAGATAGTAGTTCATGAAGCTACTATATAAAAATAAGATACATCAGAGTTAAACAAGATACAACAGAAGAGTAACAAGATACATCGGGTATAAATCAGAATACATCACTGAAATCACTGGATACAAAAAGCAAAATAGATGGCTAGATCTTCAAGGAAAGCTCCAGCTCCAAAGGTGAATCTTGAATGCTAACTCACTCAATCTGACTCGAGCGTAAAGCAAAACACAAAACACTCGAGTCAGGACATAAATACTTATGAACTGTAAATCAACTCAAGTGAACAGTAACAAAAATGCATCAGTAACTTAAAGGATGCTTGGGATCGCCCATCCTTTAAGGATCCGTTAAACTATTTACTATGTAGTAATATTGCGCTATTATAATAGTGTCTACAGTAAAATAAACATACTTTTAAACAGCGTTCCGGGCTACCCATATCACCCTTCACACATAATAGTCCCAGTAGTCCATCCAATATCATGCCATCTCCACTCCGGGTGACTGTCAGAGGATACCACACGGGCTACGGGAGAAAAACAAACTCGTAGTAAAGGCTCGGTATGGTAGGTGACACGGCACACAAGGCAATGCCAGGGTAGATATACCAATTACGCACACGGGCTGGTGGTAACGCAGCAGCCACATACGCCCACCTCGGAACACACTCCCAATAAAAATCGGAGGATGGCCATCCAATCAATCACCAGTAAGAGTATAGTATCGAAGGAATGTGTCCGACCAGAGGTGCTACCTCCTTTGGCCCGAGATCGCTCCTGTTTTAGCCACCTTATGCCAACTCACGGGAGTTGGGTCCACGTAATATACCTCAAGAACGTCGCCACCATCCTACTTCATTCTGGAATCTCCACCGCGTACACGGTTGTTAAAGTGGTTTTCGGAGTTGGCAGAGAGTATGACAACTTCCGATCCCGGTCTCTTTAACAACCAAACGTTATTATAACGCCGTGGTCATTTCAAAATAGTTTATATTTCAAAAGGATCAAATCATTTCATTTCAAACTATATTTCTTTCAAAATAGTTTATACTTTGAAACCATAAACCATTTTTATTTCAAAACTATTTATTCAATCAAAATAGTTTATACTTCGAAACCAAAAGCATTTCAAACATATATTCATTTCAAAATCATAATATTTTCAATGTATAACTCTTTCGAAACCAAAATACTTGAAACAATTACACTTTGAAAATCATAACATTTCAAAATCATACATTTGAAATCATGGGATATTCATTTAATTCTTTGCATTTTACAATTCATTCAATTGATACCAAATTTTCAATTTCCAACTTAATTCAATTCAAACCATCAGTTTCAATTAAATTTCCCAATAACCATTTCAAATCATATCAATTTCAAACATAGATTTGATCCACAAATTAAACTATTCAATTTTTTTAATATATTTCAAAGCTTTAATATCCCGCATTTCAAAAACTAAATTTTATAATTTCATATATCTCAAATCTAGTTTCATTATTACTTAGTTTTGAAATATTCATTTCATAAATCCAATATTATTTAAATAAACTCAATTTACAATTAAACTAAATATCCTTTCATACCAATATAAACTTCAAATATTCATTTATCAAAAGTACATATCATTCTAATTCATATTCTTTATCAAAATAAAGATCAAATCATTTCCAAACCTTATTATCAAATCATTATTTGAATTCAAATTCAAATACTCAAATTTAAATATCATTTTTAAATCAAATAAGTCATTCATTAGTTATTTCAAGTATCATTACAAAATACACTAAAAATTCCATTCAAAAATTCATTTATCTCATTACATTTCATTCCATTTAACACATAACCAAGTAAACCTTACTTAAATTCAAATTCAAATTTAAATTCCCTAAAAATTCAAATTTAAATATTAAAATATATTCAAAACTTCTTAAATTTCACAATTAATCAATTTCCAAAATTTAAATCATTTAACACTTTAAAATATAACTCAAACAGTGTTAAAAACTATAACATTTCAAACATTGTCAAATTATAGCAACGACGGCATTTATAAAGTGCTATCGTAGCTTATAGCTTCCAAAAATGGTTTAGTTCAAGAATACGGCATTTATAAAATGTCTTGATAGATATTTAGTTATTTCAAACATTGTTAGATTCAAAACAATAGCATTTAAAAATGCTGTCAAAAGACTACAACATTTTGAAAATGCTATGAATTCCAGATTTCATTTTAGCTTTTCAAAACAAAAAAATAATAAAACTCCAAATTTTTATTATAACTTAAAAATCATATTTCTAGACTTCAAAATTTCACATTTAAAATCATTTTAACATATGATTTAACGCAACAAAATTTTTAGATCAAATATTCAATTTAAAAAAACTCCATTCATTTATTAAGTCAAAATTCACTGTTTATTAAAATATAAATTAAATAAAACTTAAAATTTTACTTCATATATAATTTTAAAATTTTAAATTTAATTTCCATTATTTATTTACATTTTAAAATAAAATTTAAAGTCCAAAATCTCAATTATTTCACATTTACGTACTCAAATTCACAATTTCAAGACTTAATATCTAATTTTCTTAAAACCATAAAATATATATTTTTAAATCAAAATTTCATACTTTTAAAAATACATATTTTAATAAATATCATTTAAAAATATACCAAGGGGTCTGTATAAAATTTTCTAACCTAGGTCAAGTGATACGGATATATATCATTTCAATCTGCAGTTTACAAAGAAAACCCGGGTTCTATCATTTCAAACCCGCAATCCCAAGTCAAATAAAATACAATAAAAATCGCTCAGACCTATCATTTCAGCCCATAACGATTTTTCCCTAATCTAAAGTCCGTTCGGGTATGTATCATTTCAACCCATAGTGATTCTATTCTAAAAGGGAACTTGTAGTGTGAATATATGCATAAACAATATAAACAATGTCAATGTCACAATATAAGGTCATATATCAGGTGTCAGGTGATAATTAACATTTTTAACATGGTAATAACATGGTATAGCATATCATATGATCAACATTACTTGCATAACATTTTATATTACTAAACACTTGTCATCAATTCACTATTTCATAAGTATAAATGTCAGAGTGAGAAAGACTCACCTTTTCAAGCTGAAGACCACTACGGCACACAAAACGATTCCAAGAGAATGACAAGCACGACATAGCACGACTAGTGATTCAATTGAGTGAAGAGAGCCAAGATGACCATCTTGTAACAATCCAATAGACACAAACAATATAACATATGAATTACTTAACACAAAACAACATTGAAATAAACGGAAATACAAAGCAACAAAGACAAGAATGATTAGACCTTGCTTTAATCATTCAAGAGCTCGACCAAGGGGCTCTTTTGCTCGGCCATAGCTGATGATATAGGCTCTGGTTTGGATTAGGTATGGCATCAAAAATGCATGTTAAAATGGAGATGAAATAGTTGATGATGGGTAGGAGTTGCAACATGGGAAAAATAAAGGGACAAGGCAAAGAGGAGTAGAGTTCTGGGCTCAACAAGGCTCGGCCTGGGATCAAGTGGGGCTCGGCCCTACATGCTTCAGGTCTAGTCATTGCTGGAGTGATGTTTATAGGTCAGGTCAGTAGGTGGTGGTGGAGATAGGGGGTGGCCAAGGCAATTATGAAGGTGATAGTGGAGTTATGCTCGGCTAGGCAAGGTTTCAAGGGGTTAGGTGCAAAGTATTGTGGTGTTTGGTCCACTTGAAGGTCATTGCTTGAGGTGGTGGTCAGAATAGGAGGTGGTGGTTTCTGTGGCTGGTGATGGTGGAGAGGATGGTGGTGATGATGGGTGGTAGGGCCGAGCAAACAAGGTGGAAGAGGAAGGCAAAAACTTAGAAAAATAATGAAAAGAGAAAGGAGATGAAGCCATTATTTTTTTCTTTTCTTTTTTCTTTATGAAGTCGTGATTTTTTGGGGATGAGAATTCTTCCCTTTCACGTGAAAAAGAAATAAGAATACACGGTTGAAGAATGGAGTTAAGGCAGCCAATTGAAGAGATGTTGGTTGAGAAATGAAAAGACAGAATACAAAAAGGCTTAAGCAAATAAAGAGTCATAAACCTTTCAAATTTCCACCATTTCTTTTTAAAATTTAAATACAAGTAAAATATGTATAAATAAAGATAAAACACTAAAATATAGTAAATAAACAAAAATAAATAAATAAATATTAATTAAATATAATTAAATTAAGAAAATAACAAAGAAAAATGTAAATTAGGCTTGAAAATTTGAAAATAAATGAAATGAACTTTGGGAAAATTGTATGTACATGAAAAATATTTATAAATAAAGATAAAAACATAAAAATAAAATGCATACATAAAAATTAATAAATAAATTTTAATTAAATATAATTTAAATGAAGAAAATAGCAGAAAAATGGAAACTAACCTTTAAAAATAGAAAATAAATTCAATGAGCTTTGGAAAAATTCAAACATCACTTTAAAAATATTTAAAAGGTAAAAATATATGTAACATAACATATAATAGAATTTAGAATAAGATATGACAAATAAAAAAATTATTTATATAATTTAAAATAAACAATATTGTTAAATAAAACAATTTACAACCAATTTTGTAAAAAGCATAACTTTCACAATATTATTCGGATTTCAATGAAACGAAAAGCATTGTTCTTGAAATTTTATTTACTTTCATAATAAAAGATAAAATTCAAATTTTCAAACTTTTAAAATTTAAATTTAAAGGTAAAAGTTTGACCAGATTGACCAAAATTCACATTTTCTGGAAATATTCAATTTATGCATGTTTGAAATTCTAATCCACATCAAAATCAACATTTATATTTCAATTAACAAAATATGTTCATTTTAATAAATAAAATAAAGTATTTAAATTAGGAATTTAAATTAAAATAATTAAAATATGTAATTACAATAATCAGAAAATACAGGGTTGTTACAGAGATAAAGCTTCCAATATATTCCACTCTGCTAGCATCATGGAAACAACCACTTGCTGCTTGCGACTATGCGCATCAACAACTCGATTACCCTTACCAGGGGTATACTGAATATCGAAATCATATGAAGCAAGAAATTCGAGCCAACGTTGGTGCCTCATATTAAGTTCCTTCTAAGTGAAGAGGTATTTCTGAGATTTGGGATCGGTGAAGAGAACAAAACGCACGCCCAATAAAAAATGTCGCCAAATCTTTAGAGCAAAGACTGTAGCGGCTAACTCCAAATCATGGGTACCATAACGAACCTCATTAGGCTTTAGTTGTCTAGAGGCATAGGCAACTACTCTATTCTTTTGCATGAGAACAGCACCAAGTCCATATCAACTGGCATTGGTATAAACAACAAGATCATGATTCCCTTCGGGAAACACTAAGATAGGGGAATGAGTAAGGAGATCTTTTAACTTCATGAACGAAATCTCACACTTATCAGACCAAATAAAAGGAACAACTTTTCTCATAAGAGTGGTAAATGGTAAAGCAATACGAGAAAAGTCCTTAATGAATCGGCGATAATATCCCGCCAATCCAAGGAAACTACAGATCTAAGTAACGGTCTCGGGCCTCTTCCAGTTCTGAATAGATTCGATCTTGGAAGGATCGACAGAGATACAATCGAAAGAAACAATATGACCAAGAAACTTCACCTAATTCTCCTAGAAGTGACACTTAGAGAATTTGGTATAAAGCTGATTCTGACGAAGAGTGCTCAAAACAATCTCCAAATGTTGAATATGATCGGCTTCTAATTTGGAATAAATAAGAATATCATCTATGAAAACCAAGATGAACTTATCGAGATATTCCCAGAATATCCAATTCATAAGATCAACAAAATACGCTAGAGCGTTCATCAAAACGAACGGCATAACAAGCCATTCGTAAGAACCATAACTAGTACGGAATGCGGTAAGAGGGATGCTATCTTCCGCAACTCGTAACTGATGAAAACCGGTAGCAAGATCGAGTTGGGAGAAAAGTTTAGCGCCACTTAATTGATCGAACATGTCGTCGATCCTAGGTAATGGATACCTGTTTTTGATAGTGAGTTCGTTAAGCTTGCGATAATCAATGCAAAGCCTAAGGGTACCCTCTGGCTTCTTAACGTAGACAACGGCGGCGCCCCAAGGAGATGAGCTAGAATGAATAAATTTGCTTAGCTTCCAGTTCAGATAATTGTTGCTTGAGTTCCTCATTTTCCTTAGCAGACATCCTCGTGGGAGGACGACTGACAGGATGAGCACCAGAGATAAGATCAATATGGAACTCAATTTCCCTCTTCGGCGGTAAACACCAAATAGGCTCGAAGACATCAGAAAAATCACAAACAACCGAAATATTAGCTATGACATCCTCCGATTCGAAGGAAGAAATGAGAGCATTCGAAGCATGATCCATGTCTCGAAACGTAATAGATAACTGCTCGATAGCATTGGGATGCTTGAGATATAAAGTTCTTTCGGGACATAGGATTTGAACTTCATAACGGACGAGCCAATCCATTCTCAAAATCATATCAAAACCAAGATGATCCACAATATGCCGATTCGCATGAAAGGAAAAACCACATAGAATAATCTCAACATCAACACATAATAAACCAAGAGTGGCGGATCCTCCAATAGGATTCACAATCCTTAAAGGGTCGCAAAGACTAACAACATCCAAAGGATAACATCAACAAGTTCCTTTGACACGAATGAATGTGATGCACCCGTATCGAAAAGAACTCTAATAGAACGACCATGAAATAAAATAAAACCTTCCAAAACAGAAGGAGGAATACCTTTGGGCTAAGAAGAATCACCAGAAGCTTTAGCAACATTAAGCTTCCCAGATTTGAAACCCTTAGGAGCAGTAGGACAATCAGAAACCCAATGACCTTCTTTCTTGCAATAGCGGCAGATGCGAGGCTTAGGACAACTACGGAGAAGATGATCCAGAGAACCACAATTATAGCACTCCATCTGATTAGAAGGTGCATTACTAGGCTGAGAACTAGAGGTAGCTTACTGCTTCTTCTTTGGAAGAAGAATTAGGCTTATGAAATGGAAACCTCTTCTTGTTGGGGTTCTTAGAAACCTCAACCTCGTCACTATTATCACGTTCCTTTTAGGCATAGTGCCGAATCAACAAGTTCCTTAAAAGGAAGCTTAAGAAGAAGCAAAAAGACTTTCTTCAAATACTTCTTCAAACCTTCTACAAATCTAATATTCTTCTTACGTGAAGTGTTAATGAACTCAACTTCATATTTGGATAAGGCCTCGAAAGACGCAACATAATTGGAAACAGAGGACTTTCCTTGTTTTAACTCAAGGAAACTACGAGCAAGATTGGTCTTTTCTGATTCAGGAACGAACTTAAATTCAAATCGTCCCTTACACTGATTCCATGAGAGAGAAGGCTCATCAACTTCTGCCATCAAAAGCTTATACCAATCAAGCGCACGTTCTTGCAACATACTGGATGCCATGAGAACGCGATGATGATCTGAAAGATCCATCCAAGAAAATATGCGCTCACTAGCGCGCAACCAAGTCTGAACCTCCAATACACTTTCTGACCCCTTGAAAGGCTTGCCTCCAAGGTGGGAATAGTCACTACACATGCAGGCGAAGGTAGACTTATAAGTGAGAGCTGCAGGAGTAGCAACAGAAGACTGAGTACCCCGAAACAGCTCCATAACCTGATCGGCTGACATATAGACTCTATCCGGACGAGAACCACTAGACGGACCTACAGTAGAACGCTTCCCTCTACCTCTTCCGGCCATAGACTGAGAGAACAAGAGAAGATAAGGATTAGTCAAAACAACACAAGATTGATAAGGAATTTAACAAATGGAATACTACGAAAATATGAAATTCATTCTTAGACATATTCCAACATGTTAGATTGGATAAAAGTTTAAGAATAATGAAGGAATATATTAGAAAGGCATGAATAAAACTCTCGAATAGTTGTAATACATGTTCCATTCTGCTTCTGTTCTGTGTTTATTATAATTTATTCTGAATCTCAGCTCTGATACCAAGCTGTGACGCCCCACCTCTATGCTCACAATAACAAAGGTTATTATAAGGTAATAACGTCTGCTATTACGAAGAATAAGGCTTGTTAGAAGCGACCATCCATAAGTTATGTCTTAGACGAGTATTGATGACATCGATAGGAGTTGTGTAATTACTCACAACGATAAATATTCAATCCTAATCTAAAAAAAACCACGGTGGCTTATTAAAAATTCAAAATAACTCATAATAACAATAACACATATAAGTATAATACAGAATAGAAATATCATATACATATAGCGGAAGATAATTCTGGATACATGCTACAACACTCGATGGTTCACATGAACCAAATGTACATATACATAGCCATCATAACATACATGAGATGAGAGTCAATACACCAAAAGTAACACCTCGAAGCCTAAATAAAAGATGATGTGAAATCCCAAAAGCTGAAGTAGCAACTGAACCAGAAATAGCGATTATCCTGAAATAACTCGGTCTGACCCGAGTATTATTTAAAAGAAAATAATAAACGGATCAGTCTAATTCAAACACAGAAATAAATGCATGATAAACAACACTAAAGAAAATTAAACATAATCTCGAATGAGACTATTCAGCATAAATAATCAACATAGTTTAAATAAAGAAATCTCATTCAACTCCATCAAATCAATTTCCAAATTCATAATTGAATTCAAAACAACAATACACAAAAATCTAGAAATCAAAATAAGATTGTAACGATCCCAATTTTGAATTGATTTTGAATTAACAATTAATGTAAAATTTTGGAATAAATTTTGAATTAATTTGAATTTGACTTTGGAATTTGAATATTGTATTTGAATTTAAAATTTAAATAAATGACTTAGAAAATGTTTGATAGTTCAATTTTAAGACAAAGGAATAAAAATAAGTATTTATACTAGAAATAAGATATAAAAAATATTTTCTTTTAAATAATGTGAACACGGGTAGAAAGAAAAATAAAAAAAACGATTTCTTTAAAGGTTAAATATCTATATACATATAGGAATGTAAATGTAAAATAAGACAAAAGAAGATATAAATATCCATGAAGCTTGCAAAAGAAGTTATATAAATGAAGTATGACATTAACAAAAGGAAAATAAAATAAAATAAAATAAAA
Organism: Allium cepa; assembly: GCA_030765085.1. Classification (NCBI taxonomy): domain Eukaryota; kingdom Viridiplantae; phylum Streptophyta; class Magnoliopsida; order Asparagales; family Amaryllidaceae; genus Allium; species Allium cepa. The sequence goes on from CM060941.1 coordinate 838,615,812, forward strand.
TATACAAAAACATGAAATATGAAAACAAGACAAATAAGTTTGCTGTGTAATGCAAGAACAAAACAAAAACAGAAAAAAAAAATATGCAAGAAGAAAAGAAGGAAACAAATTTTAAATATGAAGATAATTATAAAAGAAGACAAAGAAAATTAATGCTAGCACACATTTTTCTTATCAGCCACAAAGTAGAACAAATCAGCCGAAATCTTGCTTAAAAATCTTTAGTCAAACCTAAAACAAGAAAAAAAATCTTTGGTACGTTGTGCAAAACAAAATGATAATCACCCAGGTACAAATAAATTATATTTCCTGTAAGTTTTTTTTCTATATATTAACATCAATTCCTCATTTCAGTTCGACCATTATAAGCCGAGAATCTAAAGCAAGCATCATCTTAAATCTTAAACAAAATTCAACTAAACAACATTACAAATCAATTCAAACCAAAATCAAAAAAAAGATTCCAGCTAGCAGCTCATAACCTGTGTTAAACAAGTTCTGTTCTTTCTTCTGAAACAAGGTGAGTAACTTCACCTTTAAACTTTAAATATAATTTGGGTTGCAAGTCATTGTTATGTTAAATATTGTATTGTGAAGTATAGTTGTGTATTTATATTATTGAACTGCTGGAAGTATGATGTATGCATGCACCTGAATATATGTAACCTCTGTTTCTTTTTACAGTTCTTTTGAAGAAAAAAACTCGTTAGAAAATCCAATATTATCTTAGTTAGATAATATCAGATTTCGTTCTCTAAATGAAAGATGATCCTAACTATGTAAAGCCAAGTTTAAAAATAGTTACAAGTATAATTATTGTACAAATAATTTACAATTGGGAAAATTACAGTGAAATCTTATATATGTCCAAAATTTGATGATTTTAAAATTGGATTTTGATTACGTAGCCAGATTCGAATTTCAAAATGAAGAATTTTAATACAAGTTTCAAGATTTTTAAGCTTGAATTTCAAGCGAAATTGCTAGTTGAACGGAAAACGTTCTTCTGTCAATTGCCATTAATCGAGGTCGAACGAGGGCTTGAGATTTACGTCAGAGGAAGCTCTTAGTTCGAGGATGATGGGAAAAATACTATTTGAATTTATCAATGATCATGGTGGAGGAATGGTGAGGTTATAGGGTTTCGAAGCAAGTTTCAGTCTGTTGAGTTTTTTTGATTACTACATCATCAATGTGGCATCGGGTGTCATCGCGACTGGGGGAAAGTTGCGTTGGTCGATGGCGAATTCGTGGGCATAATGGCACGCGTTCAATCGATTAGGGGTGGTGATGCATGGCATTTTCCAGGCGTTCGGTTTCGTCTCGTCAGGTCTCGAAACCTTCGATTTTGATTCGATGAACTTCTCACATGTTTGGGTGGTCGCGAGGCTTCAAGGCATCGTCGTTGACTTGTTGAGGATCGCGATAGTGGCCGATAGTGGTTGGGGTTCGTGTGCATGTGCACGTGTGTAGTTGGATATCTGGGGAAGCTACTGATTGGGGAAGACGAAGTTATCCTCGGGTATAAGGATCGTTTGCCTTGAGTAGTTACGCGGGTAAGGGTAGGGTTTCTTCGAGTTGGATTCAAGTGTGTAGATATGTTTCCTGTACCAAAATTTAAAAACTTAAACTTGACTGTAGAAAAAAAGAAGAAGAAAGTAGGTGAGGCGCGAGAGTTTTACTTGGGGGAAAGGCTGGAGGAACTCGAAGTGATACTCGAGTAAACACAGGGGAGATTCTCGGGCTAATTTCTTTCAAACAGCAATATTATAAAGTAATAAGAAAAGAGAAGTTAGGCAACTTGTTTTTAACCAGTTTTAAGCACTGTAGATTTAAATAAGTGTTTAACAATTTTATACAAGTTTTAGTTATTTCAGTTAATACTTTACATTGTTTCAACTCTTAATTAATATTTTAATTAAGTAATTATTTTAATTTAAGTACAAAATTAATTAACATTTGAGTTTTGTAGTTTGTAATAAATTGATTTTGAAAATTTAAAGAATTTTTTTAAATTGTTAATTAAGCAGAATAATTAATAGTAATTATTTATTTTGGGAGGAAATTAAGAATAATTAAATTATAATTGTAATTAGAGTTTGGATTAAGTAATGATTAAGTAATAAATAAATCGTAATTAACTACTTAAAGTAAATTAACGTATGACTAGTAGTTAACTAGTTAAGTAATTCAATTAAGAATTATTAATTAATTAATTAAATAATTAGTGATAAATTAATTGGTAATTAAGTTTATATAATAATTTAAGGTTATTTTTTAAATTAAAAGTTGATTTATTTAATAAATGATTAAAGGACAATTTATCAAATGATTTGAAATAAATTAATGTTAATTAATTATGATTGATGACCCATCTGATTTAAAATAATAAGATAATTAATTGAGCTTATCTATGGATGTTTGTATCCTATTGATTGTTGAACTGTTTGATATTTATGATATGTTATGCTGGGTGCTATGGATTGTTTCAGTGTGATCTGTGATGAATGTAATTTATTTATCTGTGATAAATTTATATTATTTATCTATGAATGAACGATAAGCGTTATAAATTATACCGCTTATAAATATCGATGTGCTTAAATGTGTGATGTGATGATTTATGATGTTGCACTATTGTGTAAAACCCCTGGACTACACCATACACACACAAATATGGATTGCACGAGGAAATCGGCTAAGTCACAGATTTTTAACAATTTTAAAGATTGAATTCTTGAATCCAAATTAGTTTTGGGATTGGAATTGAAAGCTTTGAAAATAAAAATTAGTTTAAGTAACTTAATAAAACTTGGAATTTAAATAATTTGATTTAAAATTTGAATTCAATATTTGAGATTGAATATAATGATTTGGAAATTATGGTCTAAAAGATTATTCAAGTTATAAAGGTATTTATGCGGGTTTTTAACCATTTAAAAAGTATGGTTTTGGAAATTTAAATTTAAATCCAAGTATTATACTTGGATGACTTTAACTGTGTAAATTGTAATCGGTTTTTCCCAAAACGAGAACTATTTGTTTCAAATAATAATAGCTTTCATTTAATGGAAGGATTTCCAAATTGCGTTGAAAGGTTTCAAGTTTGAAATGGAATAGAAATGTTTTGAAAGCTATGAAATGAGTCTTTGATTCAAAGACCGGATGAGTTAATCCAACTTAAAATGGAATTGTTTTGAAAGGCTATGAATGAATCTTTGGAAACGAGTTTTGAAAGCTATAAGTTAAATCTTGATTTAAAGATTTAACGAGTTAATCCAATTGAAATGGAAATTGTTTTGAAATCCATGAAGCTATAAGTTAAATCTTGATTTAAAGATTTAACGAGTTAATCCAATTGGAATGGAAACTGTTTTGAAATCCGTGAATGGATCTTTGTGAAACTGGGTGAACTTTGTGAAACAAATCTTTTTATTTAAAAGATTTGAAATGGTAATTGGTTTAAACTATTTGAAAGGAAGTTTGCATAATAAGTTGTGACTTAACTGAAATCTCATATCCATATGTTTTCAAACATTGCGCTCGTTATTTGGTTTAGCCGGGAGAGGACTTTGTGTCATATAACCCATTCCGAATAATGATACATCGATATGGATAGCATTTGAAGACCGGTGGTGAAGACCGGGTATTTGCGAGAATGATAGGATAACCTATCGATTGTCTCTGCATTGAGTCGCGCCGGTATAGAGATTCCCTAAGTGATGGGAAGTTCGATCGGGATTGTGAATACGCGGATTTGCAAGGGCTTCTTCGGAAGTGCCTTCGGTTCTGTTCGAACCCGGAACAGACTTGTATGGATGTGTGTCTGACATTACACTTTGAGATGTAAAACTAGTTTCTATCAAATACATTTCTGTTGGTGGCAGAGAATTTATTCGCTTAGCTTAACACCATTCTCTGAGACGTACGAGCTCAGAGGTTATGTAGTTGATGGTTACTAGTGTTACATTCCCAATTTGGTAATGTGGCGTCCGAAGTGCTGCTAATCATTTGTTGATCAAAGCATGACTTTGTGAAAAGTGTAGCTTTGTGGACGAGACTTCGTCAAGCCTCACAACCCGGTAATGGTCGAAACAGGAATCGTGGCAGCAAGGTTATTTGTGGGTAGCTCCCCCTGAGGGTATGTCCATTTCCTTCTGGATTATAAGTGATATCATGGTATGTAGCCCTGGTACTTACTTTGTGGTTGCTGCAATCTCTTTATTGTGTGATTGTTGCTTTGTGATTAAGAGGCCTCGGATAAAGGTCGCAAATGACCAGGGGATGGCATACTCGTGTCAGTAGTTACTTTCGGGCAGGGGTAACCCAGCCTTGTGTAGCAGAGATCCGGTTAGGTTCTCGGGGGCGTCCCTCCAGAGGCGTTCCATTTTATGTGGGAAGTTCCTTTGCCCGACCATTTGTTGGAAATCCAAACAAAACACTACGAGCCCTATACAATTTTAGTTGTATAACCTGTCATTTACTTATGGTGGCGCCCCACTGTTTAGATGGTAGCTATAGTAGGCATACGACGAAATGTGGTATGCTGGATAGGATTAATATTATACTTTCGAAATGTTTTCAACTATGCACTAATAATAATATCTAAAAGTGTTTTCTCGTATTAATCATATTTGACTATCATAAGAAGAAATCTCCTCCAAGTCTGCGTTTGCATTGTGTGTGTGGTGGGCGGTCTTATGGTAGTTTCATTTTCCAAAAAGCATTGCGGTTTTCAATGTTTTAAATTCCTTTGTTTGTTTTAAAGATAAAAAAATTGTTTTGTTACTCACACCAGTCCCATGACTAACCCGGAGTTTATTGTTCCTTTCCTAAACTTTGGTTGCCCACAATTTGTCCACACGGGCAGTATAGAGTTGGGTTTTTCAGATAATCCCATAATAGGTGTAGATTCGATAGCCTTCGGAGTCTTTGTTTTGGTAGCTTTCAGTCTTTGGGACCTTCTTCAGCTTTCGCGCCTGACCTTGCTGATCTTGGTGCAACTTGATGGTCATTCGAGCTGTCGTTAGTTGGAGATGGTGTTGCAGTTGCATTTTGGAGATTTATTGTATTGAAGATATTCTTTTCCGCTGCTATTCCTTGTATCTCTGATAGTGATGATATTTAGTTGTACCATTCTATTGTATCATCATTGTATCAGATGTTGTACATGATATTATTCTTTTTCTTCCGCTGTGTTGTACTTAATGGTGTTATAAGCTCCGACACGATTTGAATTTCAACGGTTGAATATGCGGCATTCAGGTACAAGTGGAGTACGGATGTCGATTTTCGAATGCAGAAATTTGGAACGTGACAAAGATAACTAGAAAAATCAGCATAAAATGGATCGATCCCAACATTTGGCGAGTCTAAGCTATGCCGCACGTGCATCTCAAACGGCCGAAGCCTACCAAGTACTATCAGCATAATATTTGACGCCCAACGAATGACCCGAAGGTCCAACAAATGACCCGAAGGCCTAGTACTGGTAATTGACCCGAAGGTCCAGCATAGTAGCTCGAAAGCCAAATAAAATCATCAAAATGTTCGAACAGCAACACCACGGCAAATATTTCAATTAACTAGTCCGGAATTAACCGAATTAGTAAAAGCGTGGTTCCATATTCCACACTTTTTCTAAGTCGTTTAATTCTCATCATCGTTTCCTTGAAAGTGCAAAATTGTGTATTTTATATAAATAATTTTTACGTTCTCAAATGGACAAGTCCAAAATTAATCGAATCAGTAAAGTAAGGGTTCATAGTTCTTAATTTTGTTGAAGTTTTTAAATCGATTCCTCATTCTTTTGAAAGCGTAAACTGTGAAATTTTTGGAAACAATTATATTTTAAAACAATTTAAAAACACGTGATTAAAACAGCAACCTATATAGCAATTTTGACGAGGAAATTGGCTTCACAAAACAGCGTAAAAACGGATATAAAAATCAGTGTTGCGGGTTTTCTTGGTTGCAAAATAGCCGCTTGAAAATTCACTTTAAATTGACGATTGCTGAAGTAAAAACAACAGTAATTTAATTCATCAAAATAACACGCTTCAAATATAAACACGGGAGTAAAAACCTGTTTTAAAAATAACGGCAACAAAATACGTTCCAAAACAAAACACCGGTTCAAAAGTAAATAAATCACTAGACTGCACTGCTTATATATTCATCAAATATTGCACTGCCTGGCACTAACTTCTTGCACGCATGTAATAAAGAATGGTCTAGACTTAAATTTTGTGCAATCCATCTTGCGCACAAAAAGAAATAGAAAAAAAATACCCTGGAACTATTACTAATGTGCATAACATGCACGCACGCAGGTAAAAATATAAAATCAAATTCCAGAACAACACCGTTTGCATGCATCAAAATAGATTAGAAAATGACCTGGCAATGCTACTTGTTCGCACGCAAAAAATGAAGTTTGCAAAAAAAAAAGATGATGGCCAGGCAATATTGCTACACGCATGGAATGAACACAAGAGGTAGCTGGGCTATGTTACATGCAGTCACGTAATATAGTACACTAGCGATAATGAACTGGGCCCCCTTTTTTTCATGCAATATGAACGTGCACCTACACAAATAAATAGATAGCATAAAAAACAATGGCCTGGAAATGACCACATACACACACGAAATAAAATTAAAACTTATACACATTCATGAAATGAAACAAAATAAAGATAGTCTGGACTTATACTATACGCATACATGAAATCAAATAAAGGTCTGGGCGACATTTCTTGCACACACGCGTAAAAAATGAAAAAGGAAGGTGGCCAGGGTCATACACAAATGCACACACACGGAATGAAATGTATATGGTGCATGGACTCAGTTTTGGTGCACACCAATATAAACAACAGAAAAGCATCAAATAAAAAAAAACTGGCAACAAAATTTTAATTAGATGTGTGAGTTTGCACTCACCTCTAATTTGTTTCAGAATCAATTAACAACCAAGATTTGAATGGAGCAAGAATTTGAACTGCCATTAAAGTTTTTCTGAGCTACTAGGAAAAATGAGCAAAAGAATGATGTAGGCTACTTTTCTTTTCAAATTTGTGTACAAGTTAATGCAACAATGTGCTGGCAAGGCTTTTGGTACAAATGCATTTATGTGAGAAATGTGCATCATTGGAAGAAAGGACATGGCTGCATATACTTAATGATGGCAGCAAAACAAAGTGTGTTCAAACTTTTCTTTACAAAACAAGTAGTGACAGCAAAGTGTTCAAACTTTTCGCTTTTGAATTGGACCTATTCTCTTGTACGCATGTGAAGGCAAAAGAAGTGTAACATGACTTAGCTATTATCAACTGATTTTGCAAATCATTTGCCAATTCTTCTTTTTTTTTCAATTTTAAATTTCAATTTTAAATTTTTATTTCATAGTAATCCAAAAATCAAGGTTGTTACATGAAGTAAAGGTGCTTCTTTTATAAAATTTGAAAAATGGAAAATTACCTTACTTACCCCTTCGCCAAATTAACTGCCCTCCAAAGATGCTTCTTGCATACACTTTCCCAAGTCCCAACTCATGTACGCCACACCCTCTTCACATGGCTATGGACTTCCATCATGATGACGTGTACTACTTTGTACTTTATCATTTTAAAATAAGGAAGAAAATTAATCTTTATTTTAATTACTTTAATTCATCTGTTGTGGTTCAAAAATAAACTTAGTCGTTAATAAGTATGGCGTTCGTTTCTATGTATCTTTGACCCTTAATTGAATAAGACACTTTCTCTGTTACATACATACATAGATACATACAAACATGTATGTATGCATTTATATTGTTTGTTTAGTTTGACTGTTCGTTGGTTTCCTTCTTGTTTACCTCATACATATATATATATATATATATATATATATATATATATTAGATTTCACTCACTTCTCAAACCGACTTTCCTAAGCGTAGTTGTCCTTCGGACGCCCTTTATTCTCTTTGCTTAAAAGAACCAGCATCTTCATTTATCATTGAAGTATATGAAACCCGAGTCAAAGAAATCAAAGCAACTAACGCAGTTCTTATTAAGGAACAAGAGTTCATTGCTAATAACTCTCGAACAAAATTACACGTTCAGTATGATGAACAAGCAAAGGAGTTGGAAGTGTCTAAACAAGTTACTCTTTGGCAGCAAGCCTGCATCACTAAGCAATGTTCAGAGATAGTCGAATTAGAAGAGAAGCTTAGATCTCCCTTAAATCACATTATTGAACTAAAAGGACCGCTAAAAGTCAGGAGAGTTGTTGAAGAGTTGTTTACGAAGAAGATATCAAGGAACTTAAAAAAGAAATGATAAGCTGTCTCATTAGGTCGCTATCCAGCTATCAAAAGAAGATGACCTTAATATCCTTCACTCACAAGCTGCTCCTGCACCTCCTTTGGGTGTAGTTAAGGATGAGGTTTCTCAATGGAAGAATAATTTATGGCATATTACTATAATATAGTATCTGAGTTGAAAGCTTTCGACGATGAATAGTTGAAGGGTTCAACTAGTGGCGTGAAGGTAGAGAAACGCTCGTCTGCTTACAACTTGTTTGGCCCATTTTCAAAGGAAATTAAAATGACAAAAGCGGAGATCTTGAACAACTTTGACCATTTTCATTGTACTGCTATTGAGTGTTTTAATTGCCTTAAGGAATAGAAACTGCGCTCAAATCCTAACACACTGACCTTGGCTACCTCTTCCTCCCATCCTACCTCCCTTACGAATGCACAATCCGATTTGGTTGAGAATCTTAAAGGGAAAAAAAGTTAAGCATATTATGGTAGAAATCTACATTAAACATGTAGTCAACGTCTTCATGCATTTTACACTGACCTTAGACCTTATTTGTCTCTATAATCCACCTAATTTATATTTAACGAACGTGACCTTGGTAACGACCGGTCGAGAGTCAACAATAATCCTTATGTTACTTTCGATAGCGCCCAACATCGCATGTCAGTGGCAATTTCTGATCCGGTAGGTCTTCCCCAGCCTTCTAACTTTGGAAAAGACTCCGCGTTAACCCCTATGCTCGTCTCTTAAAGGCGGGTTAGCACTTAAAGGTGTCCTCATGACAGTAGGGTTATCGTTAGTGACCCTTTTGACCCAGATATAGATTGGTGATGTGATTTTTTTTATGGCAGTTACTTGTAAAATGAATGTAATTCTTTTATCGTTAAACTCATGTTATGACATATTATTATCATTCATGGTCAGTTAGGAGTGCGTGTAGATAAAAATAGATTACAACTTTTGTTTTTACCTAGCCTCTTTATGTTGATTTTGAGATTGTAATTGACTCACTTGTTGTTCTGTATTCCATACATCATCTTTTTCCACTATTTATGACTAACTTCCAGTGTAGTTACTTCTACTATTCGGTTCATGCTTTTTGAATTTGTTTATATATGTGTGTGTGTGCGTATTCATGTATGTATATGTATGTGTGATGCACTTGGCATGATCTGCTCTATTTTAGGTGCGGATTAAGAGTGTTTTTTACTAAGAAATCAGATCATGTATTTAAAACTCTTCTTAATTCATGCGCACGGTTTTTTGCAGTGGTTTAGGCCATCTAATATCCTTACGTCCAGTGTAATTGTTTGACCGAAAAGCCAAGTCGTGTTTGATAAAACTCAATGTTGTTAGCTATGTTAGTTAAATCAACACAAAGTGATTTTTATATTAGTGCAAGCTGTCTAATATCCATACATCTAGTTCATTGCATTATTACTTTTCATAATAATTACAATATTTGTTATTATCCTATACAAATAACATTTCTTATACAAAGTAAGGCTTAAGATGCTCGAAATTCTAAGTTCTCAAAACTAGATTTCCATCAGGTCTTTAGACTCGGTAAGCCCCATGAGCTAAGACTTCTGCTACAACCAGCTGGCCTTCTCAATTTGGGCCCAGAGTATCATCTACTAGGTGCTTCATGTTAGCCATCACTCTATGCAGTACTAGATCCCCTTTGTAGAAGTTTTTCTCTGACCCTAACATTCTAATTATTCGCCATCCTTTGTTGGTATGGGGTAGATTGAACTGCTGCTTGATCTCTTCTTTCTTGAATGAGATCGAGGAAAATTTCTTTCAATTATTTGTTTTGTTCTACCACATATGATAATCTTTTATGTGATCGGATCTTTGTCTCGACTTGGAGCATTGCTTCATAGCTATAGGTTATGGAGAAAGGCATGTGATCAGTTGGGGATCTACGTAAAGTACTATAAGCCCACAGTACTAGAGATTACTCCTCTGCCTCACTTTCCTTTAGCCTTCTATAACCTTTTCTTTAGCAGTTTCTTAATGGTCTTGTTTGTTGCTTCGACTTGCTCATTTATCTATAGGCGCACGACAAAAGAAAAACTTTTTACTATTCCAATTCTTTCACAAAGTTCTGCAAACTCCTTACTCTAAAATAAGGTCCCACTATCAGAAAAAAAAAATTATGTGGGATCCCAAACTTAGTAATTATATTCCTCACAAGAAAAGTGACTATATTCTTAACTAAAGCTAGCGGTTCCATTTCAACCCACGTAGTGAAATAGTATATTACCATCATGGGTACTTTGCTCCTCCTTTAGACATAGAAAGTGATCCTTTCAAGTCTATACCACATATGTCAAACAACCATGGGCTAGCTAACGAGATGAGCTCGTGGGAAGGTTGCCTTGGGATGCTCGCAAATCTTTGGCATATATCACATTTTCTTACATATTCCTAGGCATCTTAAAGTGCCATGGGCTAGTAGTAGCCTTATCATAGCAATTTCTTTGCTAACTTAGCTCCTCTAGAGTGATCCCATACTAAACTTTATGTACTTCACCCAAGACTAATATTCCTTAATCTTTAGAATGCATATAAGATAAGGGGTAGAGTATCCTCTCTTGTATAATATGCCATCAAAGAACTTCAAGATGCCATGGGCTAGCAGTAGCCATGGGTTTCATTTTTGTTTAAAGGAAGGACTCTGCTTACCAAAAACTGTTTGATGGGGGTCATCCATGAGTGTTCTTCTATATGTAGTGGGATAGGTGCAAGTGGAGTCTGCCCTCGATTTTCAACTACTTCTTGGCCTTGATCTTGTCCGACGGCAACGTGTTGTGCCCTAGTTAGGACCAGTATTTGATTAGCCTCGGTGATGCTTGGTTTAGCTTGATGTCCTATTGGGACAGCTTTCATTTCCTATGCTGCTTTAGTGCTAGCATGTTTGGCTAATGAATCCATAGAAGAATTGTTCTCATGTGGGATTTTCTCTACATCAAATTGGTCAAACCACTTTACAAGCTTTGGACAATCCTACATATTCATCCAGGGTTGGCTCATTCGTTTGGTAATTTCCTTTCACTTGATTTACAACTAATTGGAAATCAATATGAATTTATATGGGTTACTTTCATTAACTAAGCCATCCTTAATCCTGTGAGACTTATATTATACCACACTAGTAGTAGCTTTAAACTTGAGCTACACTACCCCATATAATTTTTTCTCATCTAGATTGATCCATACATATTCGATATTTGTCCATGTTCATTTGATGCCCCATCAACGAATAATTGCTAGAACTATGGAGTGGGCATGTCTTCCTCAAATTGTAGATCAGTTGGTAGTGTGCATTACATAATGAAATCTGATAGTGCTTGTCCTATGGTTGCATTTCTTAGGCAGTAGGAGATATCATACTGATTAAGCTCCATTATCCATTTTAGAAAGTGACCCAATGTCTTTGGCTTCTGCAGTATTTGCTTGAGTGGTTTGTCTGAATAGGGAAGTCGGGTTGATTTTGAAGCGATTTGTTAAGTTTGAGGAAATTACAAATATTCTACTTTACAAAATATTTATATATACTTTGGAAATATATATATTTGAAATGAAATGATATTTTGTTGTGAAGTATAAATTAATTTGAAATGACCTCGGTGTTATAGTGTATATTTCTACCTTGTAGATAGTTCCATGGACTCTTAGAGGATGGTTATCCCAAACATCCTTTAAGTTACTTGTATTTCAGTTGATATTTCACTTGAGTTGGATTTATTGATATAAGAACGTTAATCCTGACTCGAGTGTTTTGTGTTTTTGCTTTACGCTCGGGTCAGAGTGAGCGATACAGCATTTGAGACTCACTTGTGGAGTTTGGAGCTTCATTGGAGATCCATCTATCGATTCAGCTTTCAGCTTTTCCACGATAGGTTTAGAGAAGTCATCTGTTCGTGCTGAAGACTTCGCTGTATTTGAGATATTCTGTTGTATTCTATTTCTAACTCTGATATTTGTGTAGTAGCTTCATGAACTACTATTTATTTATTCCGTTGTGTATTATCGTATTACTCTGTGTCTGTGATTTTGTGATTGATTTATTTATTGTATATGCTGAGTTTGCAAAATATAAATTAACAACCTAATACCTCGAGCAATTCAAGTCCGACATGTGCTGTAACAACCCGCATATTTTACGATTGAATATTTAAATATTTTATTTAAAATAATTCATCGTTAGTCGGATTTTGGTCCGAAAAGTTACTTTTTGCATACGGTCGAATTAGGACTCGGAACCACTTCCATTGGGTCCAAAACGTCGTTTGCAATCTTTTTAAGTATAAACTTTGACATGTTTGGAGTTAGTGGAATTTTGCTACTTTTTCACTTAGGGCTTTGGTTTGGGCTGAGCCCATTAACTCCACTTTTTAACTCAGTCCCAACCCTCTCCTCTTAATTTACTTCCTTTCTATTTTCCTTATACTCAAGCTTTTACATCAATGGAGAGTGGAATGGGAAATTAAAACTCAAGCCCTAGTTTTCTTTTGCAAATCAAGCTCTAGCTCCAAACCAATAGAAGAAACTTTGGTAAGCCTCTCTTCTTCTTCTCCAACTCATTCTTTTATCAATTTCAGAAATTCCTAAACCTAACTTTGGGAATGTTCTTCTTTTTGAGCATAGACTCAAGCTCATTTGGGTCGTGTTGAAGAGTGGTTGATTCTCCCTTTTTCTTTCAAGCTTCTTCTTCATTGTTTTTGTGAAAAGGTGAGATTTTTATCTCACATCTATGCTTATATCTATCTTTGAATGTTGGGTATGAATTCCTAACACTTATTCATGTGCATTTGATTATGATTTGGGTTGGTTTTGTGAATATTACAATTTTAGTGTTTTGAAAGCCAAATCCTTAAAAATCATAGCTTTGATCTTTGATCATGATTTTGTGATGCATCGAAGGGCTTATAGGGCCGGGTAGTCGATTAGCATAAACCCCTAGCGTCCATTGCTTGTCCGATTTCAATTTGGTGGAGATTTGGCCGTCACTTAGATAGGTTGGGAGGTGCTGGAAACAGGCTCCGGTCGACCGACCTGCTACCAAAGTGCATAGCACTTCTCTGTCTCTGGTCCGGTCGACCAGCTACATAGCTCAGTCGATCGACCTGTTTCCCGAGAATTTTCCAGAACAGGGTCCGGTCGACCGAGCTCTGAGGCCGGCCGACCGACCTGTTGCTATTTTGCCTATTTCGCCTATTTTGCGTGGTTTTCAAATTTAATCGATTCGATTTCTTTCCCTATTTGTTGTTATCATTTGTTATTGACTTTGATGACTTCTTTTCATCGGGAATTTTAGGAATATCCATCTTGATGGATTCGGTATCGATTTCTTTGGATTTTTATTCACGTCTTCTAATGTGAACTTTAGTGATTGATTGTTTCTACAATCATTTTTGTGATTTGTCACTTCAAAATATAAAGGTTTTCAATGATAGTAGTAAATATCAAAACCCTTTCTTCAAAATGATTTCAACACTATTTTATTACAAAGCTCGTTTCTTAAACCGTTTTCCAATCTATTAGTATATACAAACCTTTACCTCAGTCGTATGAAAAATCTAATTAAACGACTTAGTAAAACAAGTGGTATAAAACGTTTGCGTTTACTTCGTTGGTTAATTCTTGGACTTGTTCGATTGAATCTCTTGTGACAATTTTCTACTGGAGATCTGCAATTTGCTCATAAATATTTAAGTTAAGCTAGTGGTTATGGGACATGAAGCTAAGCTCATATATTTACTAGCTTAGAGTAATTGACACTTTCTTGATGATCATTGAGGATCATTTTTGTGTTTTAGACTAGCGCTATGCTATGTTTCTTTGTCCACGAAGGGGATGGTACCTCGTTTTATTGAGTTTCGTCTCATTTTTATTATAGGCTAACGACCTATTTATTTCTTGGGGTTTGGACCCAATTTTTGTGGGCTAGCGACCCACGTTTCTATGGAGTTCGGATCTTCGAGCGTACCATTGTACTACATCGTTGTTTCGAATTTTACAAGTTTCAGGTTCCTCGGGCGTACCGTTGTACTACGTCGTTGCACCGAATTTTACGAGTTTCAGGTTCCACGGGCGTACCGTTGTACTACGTCGTTGCACCGGCTCTATGGTTAGCGACGATGGGATAGCGTCCCGTTTTGTGATACACGTGTTGGTGAGTTTTCATGCTCCCGTTTTGTGATAGGCCTCCCCCATTTTTTGATTGATCGTTTTAATGATCATTTTTGTGATTTCTGGATTTCCATTGATGATTTCTAGAATTTGTGTTTCACCAATTTTGTGATTTTCATTGATATGTGTTATCAATATTTGTGCATTGGTGAATTTGTGTGTCATTAACTTTTTGTGAATGAAGATATTAAGTATGACATTCCTTTTGATCTTTGAGAAGATTCTGGTGATATTGATTAATCTCTTATTGATTTTCAATTTTTATACTTATCACGGTATGGCTTTATGGTTATCATATGTTATGTCATATCTCTTATTCTACATCATTTTATCTGATATTTATAGCTAGACTGATCCGTTTATTATTTTCTTATAAATAATACTCGGGTCAGACTGAGATGTTACAGGTGCTTCTGCTTGACTTCTCTTCTGGGATTATCATCCTGACTTTTGGTTAACTACTTAGAGTAGTAGTTTTTGTTGTATGCCTTTGAGATATAGACTCCTTGATGTATACACATTCTTTTTTCTAGCACTTGTAACCATTCTTTTGTGATATTGTGGATCTTGTTTGACCACTACTCTGATGTACACTTTCATGTGTTATATTCATATCTTTTTCCGCCTTTGTGATATGGATGTCTGTGACTGATTTGTGTTATGTTTATTTCTATGTTTGTTTCTGAAGAATATATATAGCCACTGTGTAGTAGCCTTGAGTTTGCATCGGCATGTCGGACTTCCTTGTGCTATCTGACATATTGGTGCTCGCACAAATCAATTACACAGATGGTCGCTCCTCAACAGCCTTATTCTCCGTGCTAGTTGACAGCATTGCTCCGTAGTGTCCTTGGCTAGCATGGGTATAGAGGTGGGGCGTCACAGCTTGGTATCAAAGCCAAACTTCGGAACAATGTAGAATAATCTAGCAAGGATCATCGTCCTAAGTCCATCTTAGGAATTGTGCTTTAGGTTTAATTCGAGTCTTCGTACCGATTCATCCTATTTTCTCTATGATTCCTTGTTTTATCTATCAAGATTGCTTGATATTCATTTCGTGAATAACCTTTTTCTTCTTCGTTATTTCTTTCTAAAGGAAGGGAAATGGTTAGACCTGGTCGTCCCAGCGCCAGTCAATCTCGTGCTACTCCCCAAGATGGAGTATTTATGTCTGCCCAGCAGCTTCTTGACCTAGTGAGGAATGCTCAAGCAGCCGGATCTAATCCGGAGTCTACTCACTCTAGGTTTGGATTTGCACGTTTGTGCAGCGATTATACCAATTTGGGTGGGAAGCCATTCAAAGGTTTCGAGACTATTATCGAAGTCCAGGCTTGGCTGAGATCGTGCGATAGAATCTTTTCTCGCATGAATCTTATTGATCTTCACCGTGTTCAGGTGGCCTCTAGTATGCTCCAAGAAAGAGCATTAGACTGGTACGAGCTTCTGATTTCTGAAATAAATGAAGCGGATCTTATTTGGGAGAAATTCCGGGAACGCTTCGAATTAAAATTTGTGCCAGAAGCTGAGAAGGTGACTTTGGCTTGCCGATTCATTGACCTTGTTCAAGGTGAATCTTCCGTGACAGACTATGTTGCGTCTTTTGAATCTCTTTCTAAATACGGGGTTGAATACATTAATACCCCATTGAAGAAAAATCAGAGATTCGTCTATGGCTTGAATAAAAATCTCAAGAAGCCCTTACTTCTAAAGCTAGAAGTTTCTTTTGATCAACTTGTTGATATCGCTCTTCGACTTGAAGAGGCAGATAAAGAGAGTGATGCCGATGTTGTGGGTGCCAAACCAAAACTCAACAACAACAAGAAATGGCCTATTAAGTTTAAAGGGTCTTATCCCAACAAGAAAGGGAAGCAAGAAATTCCGGTGGCAAAGGCTTCTGCCCCGAGTAGTGGGCAATGCTACAATTGTGGTTCTAAAGACCATTATGACAATAGATGTCTGAAACCTCTCTTTTGTTGCTATTGCAAAAGTTCGGACCATTATTTATCTTCTTGTCCCAAACTTCAAGGTAGGAAGGAGGGAAAGCTTAATTTTGCTCAAGCCCCTAGCAACACATCTCGTGGTAAAGGTATTTCTCATTCTATCCTTGATGGCATTATTTTATTTCGTGATCGTCCTATTCGAGTTCTTTTTGATACAGGTGCGTCCCATTCTTTTATATCAAAAGAACTTGTTGATACCTTTTCTTTGGATGTTATGTGTTTAATGACTTCTTTGAGAATTGCAAATTTGGTTGGTGGATCCGCAACAATCAGTTTATTGTGTAAAGATGCCGAGATTATTTTGGATGATTTTTCTTTCCGAGCCGATTTGCATGTTATGCGCTGCTTAGGCTTTGGAATTATTTTGGGGATGGATTGGCTTAACCATTATAAAGCCCAAATCCTATGTCCTGAGCGGACTATTCATCTTCGACATCCACAATCTGTTAAGCAGATTTCTATTGATCTTAAAGATTCGAATTCCAGCGTGGTTGCATCTTTATATTCTTTAAATCCTCATGATGACGATAATGATGATGAGGAAGATATTGTTTCCCTTATTCACATTGTTCGTGAATTTTTCGACATATTTGAGCCTGTTTTAGGATTACCACCTAAGCGAGCAATTGAGTTCAAAATTAATCTCATCCCTGGAGCTCAACCTATTACTCGTCCTCCTTATCGTATGTCCAATAAAGAAAATGAGGAGATGCGTAAACAATTATCCGAATTGGAGACGAAGCAATTTATTCGCTCTAGTTCCTCGCCTTAGGGAGCTTCGGCTATTTTTGTGAAGAAATCCGATGGTACACTTAGGCTTTGCGTTGACTACCGCAAGCTTAACGATCTTACTATCAAGAATAAATATCCTTTACCTCGGATTGATGATTTATTTGACCAACTTAGTGGTGCTAGAGTCTTTTCACAATTGGACTTGGCTACGGGTTTTCATCAGCTTCGTATTACAGAGGATAGCATTCCTTTGACATCATTCTGTACTCGTTACGGATCTTATGAATGGCTTGTTATGCCATATGGCTTGACGAACGCTCTGGCTTATTTCGTTGACCTTATGAATCGAGTTTTCAAAGACTTCCTCGATCGGTTTGTTCTCATCTTTATTGATGATATTCTTGTGTATTCTAAAACCGAGGAGGAGCATAAAAACATCTTCGGATTGTGTTGGAAACTCTTAGGAGTAATCAATTAAAAGCAAAATTTTCTAAATGCCATTTTTGGCAATCTCGAGTGAAGTTTATCGGTCATATTATTTCCGAATCCGGAATTTCCGTAGATCCTTCAAAGATTGAAGCGATTCAAAATTGGAAGAGACTGGAGAGTGTGACGGAGATCCGTAGTTTTCTCGGATTGGCGGGTTATTACCGTCGTTTTATCCAAGACTTTTCTAAAATTGTCGTCCCTCTTACTAGCTTAACAAAGAAAGGTGTTAAATACATTTGGTCGGACAAATGTGAAGCTTCTTTTAAGAAATTAAAAGAACTCCTTTCCAATGCTCCAATTCTTGTGATTCCCTAAGGAAATCAAGATTTTGTTGTTTATACCGATGCTAGTCGCGTTGGTTTGGGTGCCGTTCTTATGCAAAGAGAACATGTTATTGCTTATGTTTCTAGGCAATGGAAGCCAGCCGTGACTAGATATGCCACTCATGATTTAGAGCTCGCGGCTATTGTTTTCTCCCTTCGTATTTGGCGTCATTATCTTTTAGAAGAAAAATTTATTCTTTACACCGATCATAAAGCCTTGAAGTATCTATTTTCTCAAAAGGAACTTAATTTGCGTCAACAACGTTGGCTCGAATTTCTTGCAGCTTATGATCTTGATATTCTTTATACTCCCGGAAAGGGAAATCGAGCCGATGCACTTAATCGCAAGCAACAAGCGGTTGTTTCTATGATGATATCTGAATGGAATGATCTTGGGATTTTATCCACTTGTGAAATTCGAGATCGAGTTTCCGATTTATGTTCATCTTTTGTTTTATGTAGCCTTGAGGCTCATCCTTCTCTTTTAGACCGCATTCTTGAAGCTCAAAAGCTAGATCCCGAATTGGCCCTTCTTTGCCAAAGATTAAGGGATAAAACTGATATTGAAGATTTGAAAGACTTTGATATCGATTCTCGTGGCGGCATTCGAAAATTTGGTAGACTTATCGTGCCAAATATTAGTGATCTTCGTAAAGATATTTTAGAAGATTCACATCGTTCTAAATTTACCATTCATCCCGGTAGTAGTAAAATGTACGCGGATATGAAGCGATTTTACTCTTGGGAGGGAATGAAATCTGATATTGCTAACTTTGTTAAGTGTTGCATGATTTGCCAACTTGTCAAGGCAGAGCATCAAAGGCCTGGTGGGTTATTGCAACCTTTAGAAATTCCAATTTGGAAGTGGGATCAAATTTCCATGGATTTTATTGACGGCCTTCCCCGTTCTCTTTTGGGTCATGATAGCTTATGGGTGATAGCTGATAGACTTACTAAATCCGCTCATTTTATTCCCGTTCGGTCTAATCGAACCGTTCCTCTTTTGGCCAAACTCTTTATCAAAGAAATTGTTAAATTACATGGAGTTCCTACTTCTATTGTTAGTGATCGTGATCCATTGTTTACTAGTGGATTTTGTAAGAGTCTTCAAAAAGCTTTGGGAACGAAGCTTAATTTTAGCACCGCTTATCATCCCCAGTCCGATGGACAAACTGAGCGTGTGAATCAAACTCTTGAAGATCTTCTTCGTGCATGTGTTCTTGATTTTGGTGGAAGTTGGGAAGATCATATTTCTCTTGTTGAGTTTTCCTATAATAATAGCTTCCAATCTAGTATTGGTATGGCACCATTCGAGGCACTCTATGGAAGGCCATGCCGTTCTCCTTCTTGTTGGCTTGAGGCCCGTGAGAAGCTGGTTTTAGGTCCAGACTTTATTCGTGAGTCCACAGAAAAGATTGACCTTATTCGTCATAGGATGAAGGAAGCCCAGAGTAGACAAAAATCCTATGCTGATAACTGAAGAAGGAAATTAGAATTTTCTGTGGGAGATCTTGTATTTATTCGTGTTTCGCCTATGAAAGGTGTTATACATTTCAGTCGATCGGGAAAATTAGCACCTCGATATATTGAGCCATTTCCTATCACCGAACGTATTGGTTCCGTGGCTTATCGCCTTTTATAACCGGCTCAGTTTTCTGCTATTCATGACGTGTTTCACGTTTCCCAATTACGGAAATGTCTTCGAGATTCCGATTCTATTCTTGAGCCTGGTGTTGTGGAAGAGATTGAAGTTTCTCCGAATTTAACTTATGAGCAACATCCTATTCGTATTATTGCTTCTGAGATCAAGCACCTTCGAAATAAAGATGTCCTACTTGTTAAAGTTCAATGGTCCTCAAATCCTAAGGATTGCTCTTGGGAATCTAAAGAATTCATCGAGCGAACACATCCGGACTTACTTTCTCGTGCTCTTTGAGGTGAACTTCTTATTTCAAATTTCTTTTGTGTTGAATATGCTTTTATGGTTGTTACTATATATTTTCTTATTAAATATTGCGAGTACGCAATTTCTTTAAGGAGGTGAGTCTGTAACAACCCGCATATTTTACGATTGAATATTTAAATATTTCATTTAAAATAATTCATCGTTAGTCGGATTTTGGTCCGAAAAGTTACTTTTTGCATACGGTCGAATTAGGACTCGGAACCACTTCCATTGGGTCCAAAACGCCGTTTGCGATCTTTTTAAGTATAAAGTTTGACATGTTTGGAGTTAGTGGAATTTTGCTACTTTTTCACTTAGGGCTTTGGTTTGGGCTGAGCCCATTAACCCCACTTATTAACTCAGTCCCAACCCTCTCCTCTTCATTTACTTCCTTTCTATTTTCCTTATACTCAAGCTTTTACATCGATGGAGAGTGGAATGGGAAATTAAAACTCAAGCCCTAGTTTTCTTTTGCAAATCAAGCTCTAGCTCCAAACTAATAGAAGAAACTTTGGTAAGCCTCTCTTCTTCTTCTCCAACTCATTCTTTTATCAATTTCAGAAATTCCTAAACCTAACTTTGGGAATGTTCTTCTTTTTTAGCATAGATTCAAGCTCATTTGGGTTGTGTTGAAGAGTGGTTGATTCTCCCTTTTGCTTTCAAGCTTCTTCTTCATTGTTTTGTGAAAAGGTGAGATTTTTATCTCACATCTATGCTTATATCTATCTTTGAATGTTGGGTATGAATTCCTAACACTTATTCATGTTCATTTGATTTTGATTTGGGTTGGTTTTGTGAATATTTCAATTTTAGTGTTTTGAAAGCCAAATCCTTAAATTTCATAGCTTTGATCTTTGATCATGATTTTGTGATGCATCGAAGAGCTTATAGGGCCGGGTTGTCGATTGGCATAAACCCATAGCGTCCATTGCTCGTCCGATTTCAATTTGGTGGAGATTTGGCCCTCACTTAGATAGACTGGGAGGTGCTGGAAACAGGCTCCAGTCGACCGAAGTTACTGAGTCGGTCGACCGACCAGCTACCAAAGTGCATAGAACTTCTCTATCTTTGGTCCGGTCGACCAGCTACAGAGCTCAGTCGACCGACCTGCTTCCCGAGAATTTTCCAGAACAGGGTCCGGTCGACCGAGCTCTGAGGCCGGCCGACCGACCTGTTGCTATTTTGCCTATTTCGCCTATTTTGCGTGGTTTCCAAATTTAATCGGTTCGAGTTCTTTCCCTATTTGTTGTTATCATTTCTTATTGATTTTGATGACTTCATTTCTTCGGGAATTTTAGGAATATCCATTTTGATGGATTCGGTATCGATTTCTTTGGATTTTTATTCACGTCTTCGAATTTGAATTTTAGTGATTGATTGTTTCTACAATCATTTTTGTGATTTGTCACTTAAAAATATAAAGGTTTTCAATGCTAGTAGTAAATATCAAAACCCTTTCTTCAAAACGATTTCGACACTATTTTATTACAAAGCTCGTTTCTTAAACCGTTTTCCAATCTATTAGTATATACAAACCTTTACCTCACCCGTATGAGAAATCTAATTAAACGACTTAGTAAAACAAGTGGTATGAAACGTTTGCTTTTACTTCGTTGGTTAATTGTTGGACTTGTTCGATTGAATCTCTTGTGACAATTTTCTAGTGGAGATCTGCAATTTGCTCGTAAATATTTAAGTTCAGCTAGTGGTTATGAGACATGAAGCTAAGCTCATATATTTACTAGCTTAGAGTAATTGAGACTTTCTTGATGATCATTGAGGATCATTTTTGTGTTTTAGACTAGCGCTATGCTATGTTTCTTTGTCCACGAGGGGGACGGTACCTCGTTTTATTGAGTTTCATCTCATTTTTATTATAGGCTATCGACCTATTTATTTCTTGGGGTTTCGACCCAATTTTTGTGGGCTAGCGACCCACGTTTTTATGGAGTTCGGATCTTCGGGCGTACCGTTGTATTACGTCGTTGTTCCGAATTTTACAAGTTTCGGGTTCCTCGGGCATACCGTTGTACTACGTTGTTGCACCGAATTTTACGAGTTTCAGGTTCCTCGGGCGTACCGTTGTACTACGTCCTTGCACCGACTCTATGGTTAGCGACCATGGGATAGCGTCCCATTTTGTGATACACGTGTTGGTGAGTTTTCATGCTTCCGTTTTGTGATAGGCCTCCCCCTTTTGTGATTGATTGTTTCTACGATCATTTTTGTGATTTCTGGATTTCCATTGACGATTTCTAGAATTTGTGTTTCAGCAATTTTCGTGATTTTCATTGATATGTGTTATCAATATTTGTGCATTGGTGAATTTGTGTGTCATTAACTTTTTGTGAATGAAGATATTGAGTATGACATTCCTTTTGATCTTTGAGAAGATTCTTGTGATATTGATTAATCTCTTATTGATTTTCAATTTTTACATTTATCACAGTATGGCTTTATGGTTATCATATGTAATGTCATATCTCTTATTCTACGTCATTTTATCTGATATTTATAGCTAGATTGATCCGTTTATTATTTTCTTATAAATAATACTCGGGTTAGACCGAGATGTTACAGGTGCTTCTGCTTGACTTCTCTTCTGGGATTATCATCCTGACTTTTGGTTAACTACTTAGAGTAGTAGTTTTTGTTGTATACCTTTGAGATATAGACTCCTTGATGTATACATATTCTTTTGTCTAGCACTTGTAACCATTATTTTGTGATATTGTGGATCTTTTTTGAGCACTACTATGATGTACACTTTCATGTGTTATATTCATATCTTTTTCCGCCTTTGTGATATGGATGTCTGTGACTGATTTGTGTTATGTTTATTTCTATGTTTTTTTTCCGAAAAATATATATAGCCACTGTGTAGTAGCCTTGAGTTTTCATCGGCATGTCGGACTTCCTTGTACTATCTGACATATTGGTGCTCGCACAAAGCAATTACACGGATGGTCGCTCCTCAATAGCCTTATTCTCCGTGCTAGTTGACAGCATTGCTCCGTAGTGTCCTTGGCTAGCGTGGGTAAAGAGGTGGGGCTCACATGTGCGGATGCGAATGGTTGAAAATAGCAGGGCGTTACATTTTCTTACCATTTTATTATTTTTAATTTTTTATAAATTGAATTCAAATCAAGTTTGAATATTTAAAAAAATCAAATATTCCAACTAGAAACATACAACAAAATTCAATTCTTTGTTTTAGTGAAATTAAATTTACATTCATAAATGAAATATTCACTTTATTTGATAAGAATATTCTTTTCAAGAAACCATCCTTTTCTTTTATTTTTATTGAAACATATTTCTTTTTATTACACATTAATTTACAATTAAAACCTCCCCCTTAAAACCTACTTATATTTTAAGATTATCCCATTAAAGAGTAACAGAACTTCGTACAACCACATAGTTTCTTTATCAATTAATTTTCTATTATCATTATATTTGTAATAAATTTAAGTACTCACAATTTGAACGTAATATTTCTCATTGAAATTCTCATTATATTTTTAACACAAAACGTATATTGCACATATCATTAATTAGTTACCATTTACTTCTATCTCTTATTATTAGGAAGATATAATTACAATTAATTACAATAATTAAATCTCAAAACATACCCTAATACAGGGAAGATAATTAATCCAAGTATTTCCTTTGAAATTCAATTTTCCATGTTAAACCCAATATTTATATACTAAATTAATTCGAACATTTAATTACAACTATAATAAAATCCGTTCATTATATATTTAAATTCCAAACAAATCCTTTTATTTTGATTTACATTCTTATTATCAAATCAACTATTCCCTTATGCAATTGATTAACATAAGTTTTCATTTTATTACACTCACAACTCACCAGTTAACGTTTCTTCTTATATCAATTGTAATGTTTCAACTACATTAATTCTCCATTAATTACCAAATAAATTTCTAACAGATTTAGTAATAACATAATAAATAAAACAATGGTTATACGTTAATAATCCATATCTATTAACTTATTGTTTACAAACAAAGGTTAATAAGTTTACGTACAAAATAATTGATTTCATACTCCATATTAAAACCAATTGCAATTAATAACATATGATTACATCAATTTATACATCATTTGTTCTATTCCTTATTAACCTTTTGTATTTAAATTGATTGAAATTACGTTAAAATAGTATAGCTCTCAATTGCATTCAATCAATATTAGCAAATTATATGTTAATACGTGCTACCATTTTTTATCTCATTAAAATTAGTTGTTTAAGATTTATCTTAAGGTCAAAATTTGTAATCTAATAAGATTGAATTTAATAAATCATAAATTTTAATTTATGATAATATTAAAGTCCAAAACCTTATTAAATTTAATATTATTAATTATCAAAAATATGGGTTGTTATAGTGTTAAATATGACACAAGACCAAAACTACAATATAGATCTAATAACTCGATCATTGAAATGTCGGTTTGATCAGTTTATGCAAAGTGCAACATATTTGATTCCCTTAATTATTAAAGATGATCAAATGCATCTTTGTAAAGATTTCATTATGATGTTGTAATAAGGGTTTTTTTGAATGGATCAACCACTTTGAAAGAATAATGAATGCATAAGAGTAGATGTGATTTAAGATACGGTTGGGATAAAGTGAGTGAATGGTCGCTTTTACTTCATAAAGAAAAATTAGAAACAAGAATTGAATCATAATAATTAATACACAACATTTGACTAGAAATACGATTTCTATTATAAAATGTATTTTCATATAGAGAATTGTTTTCTATGAGATTTATTTCATTGAGTTCAAGATATTTGATCAAAGAACTCTCCAATGTAAACTAGTTGCAACATATGAAATAAATAATCCATATTAAGTGAATGATGAACCTCCAAATCTGTTATGTTATTATAGTAATGGCAGAAATAGTGGAAGCATGCCATATAACACTTATTGATTGCATCAAGTTACGAAAAATATTTTCTTAAAACTAACATATATTATTTATGAAACAATGACTAATTTTCGGTGTCGATTGAAAAATAAACATATTTACATTTTAATGTGAATATTACGAATATTCATTACGAAATAAAATGTAACGTGGTATTGTTTTCACAAGAAAAGTAATGCATTGGAAAATACTAAAGTATCTAAAATTATTTACAATTATTTTGGAGTTATAGACTAAGCTGTAGTTTTGAGAAATAATTTTTATTATTATATTATTATGAATCATTTGATACTAGTTAATTATATCTCAAAAAATTAAGGTCTATGCACCCATTTGATGGGGGCGTCATAGGAGTTTTTGAACTCTACGGATTGATACATATAGATGTATGTAGTCGCAAGTCACTAAAATAGTTCCACGTATTTCATTATATTCATCGATGAGAGTCATCATAGACATGGACATGTGTATTTGATACACATGTATAAGTCTATGATAAGCTCATAGAATATAAAACAGAATTAAATAAAATAATATGCAACTAAAATGATTCAATTTGATCGAATGGGTGAGTATAATAGAAAGAGTTTCGAATGTATTTAAAAATGAATAAAGACTCAACCTCCAAAATCATTCCTCCCTATGGTACATAATGATGTATCGATAAGGAGTAATCAAACTTGTTGGACAAAGCACGATTAGTTGTGAGTGAAGTTGAGTTAAAAATTTTTAGTAAGGTCATGTACTTAATAGTAGTACACAAGGTTAAAATTACTATCATCCAAAGAATAGCTTACAAAAGCATATGAGATATGGGTTTATAAGAAATTCCTACATATCCTAGGCCAAGGAGTTGGCAGGTTGTGCAAGTCAAAAGATTACGTATAATATTCTTAAGTAAAGATCTTGTATGAACCATCCCAAGGGATTTTTGGGAATGATGGTCAATAGATGACTAATTTATGTTGTGAACATAAATATATTATGAACTAATGCAAATTAAATTTTATATAAGGTATTTCATAAAATGCTTATGATTGTCTATTCTATTGCATTGAGAAACAACTATTGTTTCAAGGAAAACCAACTTCATAGCGAAAGAATTTATTGGTACAAAAATGGATTTGGATATGATCCATTGATAAAACTGGTTACAAGGGATGGAATGAAATTGACCAGACCTAAATGAACACAAATATATTAGAACATCTAATGAATATTCTTGTACATTAAAGAGAAATTGTGAGTTTCTTATCGATATCAAGAATAAATACTCCTTGATTATTTAATTAAACCATTAAGAGTATTGATGTAACGACCCACCTTTTTGGATGGTTTAAATCGACGATAAACCACACACGTCAAACTCAAACTATTCAAAAGTGAGGATTGTTAAAGGGTAAATAAGAAAAAGCAGAGAAAGAAAGAAAACAAATACAGAATCTCACAACGGAATGATAAAATATAGTAATCAAATAAACAGTTCATGAAGCTATTTACAAGTAATATTTAATTATGCTTCTATAATATAGAATCAGAGTTAGATACAACGGAAATAAATAACAATGTAGTAGAATAACCTGATGTTGTAGTATGAATATAATAAATAGTAATAGTACTAAATCTCCGTCTTCGTCCTCTAGAAAACAATCTTCAATACACTGAAAAGCTCAGACTGACCCGAGCGAATTGAAAAGACAAAACACTCGAGTTAGAGTTAAAAGATCTTATATAAGTTAAATCAATAGTAATTAAATATGAGTGTAACGGCATCAGAGATGTTTACAGGGTTTGACATCTCCTACCCAGTGTCTAATGTGAGTGCAATAACTTAAGAGCGGTTCAAGTTTTCCATCTTCTAAAGATTCGTTAAACTATCTACTACATAGTATAATACGCTATTATAATAGTATTTATAGTAAAATATTAAAATAGCGTTAAGGCATTACCCATATTCCCCTTAACACATTTTATATGATGCCATTGCCTATACAGTACTGTAAACTCCACCGTAAACTGGTGGGCTATCAGGGAGCACTCCATAGGTAGGACACAAACCAAACTCGTAGAAGTCACGATAAAGCATGTGACAAGGTATGCGAGGTAATACCCAGGGTATGATACTACTGTTTTGTGGATCCGTACTGGTGGTAATGCATAGCAACTGCTACCGCCCACCTTAGAACACACTCCCATAATCAAAATCGAGGGGTGCCACCAAATCAATCACAAAGTCATAATATGGTATCGAAGAAATGTTCCCAATCGAAGGTGCGACCTCACTTAGTCCGGCATGGCTCCTGTTTTAGCCACATCAAGCTAACTCAAGAGAGTCAAGGCTACGTTAATACCTCATACAGAATCATTTGCCAAACCATCCTACTTCATTCTGCAATCTCCACCACGTACACAGTTGTTAAAGTGGTTTTCGGCGTTGGCAGAGAGTATGACAATATCTGATCTCGGTCTCTTTAACAACCAAACGCTTATTTCACATCGGATGGTTCTTTTACATTTCCAAAACCAATTCATAATTGATATTAAAATATCATATTCAATTCAAACCGTATCACTTTCGAAATCATATTCACAACATAGGTTAAATCCACATTTCAAAATCATCAAATTTACTCAAATATGTCATTTCACTAGTAATTATTATTTCAAATCCTAACTTAAGTTATAACATCATTCGACCATATTTTCTTTTAAATCAAGAATTTAAATATAAACAATTCAACCCTGCACTGTTAGAAATTTAAAAATATAGCTTATATAGCCATAAATAGTTTAAAATAAATTTTTAAATAGTTAAAATACTCTAAAATAGTTTAAATATATTTAAGATAGATTAAAAATAGTTTAAATAGATTTAAGATAGTTTAAATAGATTTAAGATAGTTTAAAAAAATTTAAAATAGATTAAATAGATTTAAAACGGATTAAATTGATTAAAACGGGTAAATTAGTTTAAAATAGGTTAAAATAGATTAAATAGGATTAAATAGATTAAAATAAGTTAAAATAGTTTAAATTGATTAAAATAGTTTAAAATAGATTAAATTAGTTTAATAGCTTGAAAATCTTAATAATCAGGATTTTTAAAATAATAAATTTTTAAAGAGTTTATATTAAAATAAATAATTTAAAATTGATATCAAAGTTAAGCTATTTCTTTCATTTTAACAAATCTGGACCATATCCAGATTTCAACAAACTAAATTTTCTTTCAATTCAAATTCCCATAAAATCATTTCATTTTATATTGATTTAAAACTCATGTTGAACTAAAATTTTAAAGCACTTCAATTTCATAGATTTCAAAGTTTAAAACATTCAAACATTTTCAATAATTCAATTTCGATAAATTTTATTTATATTTCAGATTCTAACTTTGAAATTTCTATTTTTATTCTTCAAAAGATTCATTACCAACTCCAATTTCAACATTTAAAGCTTGGATTTTCAAAATAATTCAGTATATATAATTCAAATTTTATTTCAAATATAATTTAACTGATGTAACATATCGATTTTATTGGGACCCGAAGGTCGGCATTCTTACATCCACTGTATCAAATGCCGCATAATTGAATGCCGAAAAATCGAACCGTTATGGCTAAAGAAGAAGTGGTAGAAGAAAAAGATAGAAGAAGTAAGAAAACAGAACAGAAACAATAACAGAATCTCACAGTCGCAGCGGAACAACATATAATAGATAAATGAATAATCTTTAAAACAAAGAACTATATCAGTTAATACTGTACATTATCATCAGAGTGTACAACAACAATATACAACACAACAAAATAATGGACAGTTGTAGAAACATGTCCTTACAAGTGAATCTACAGCGGTAAGATAATATCATATACAAGTGGTACGTCTCGCCATCCAGCTCGCCACCTGAGCTCCATAGCACTCCTGAATCCAGAATGACCTGATAACCTGACTCTAGGCTGCCCATGTGAAAAATTATGGGCATCCAGAGTTTAGGAAGAGAACAATAAACTCCATGTCAGTCATGGGACTGGTGTGAGAACTCAAAACAGTTATTTATCTTTTTAAAACAACAACAACAAGGGAAGTGAAAAATATCCACAATGCTTTTGGAAAATGAAACTACCATAAGGCCTCCCCGCGCACACACAATGCAAATGCAGAATTGGAGGAGATTTCTCCCTATGATAGTCAAATATGCTTGATACGCGAATTTCTTTGATATTATTACTATAAGTGCAAAGTGTAGAAAAGCATTTCAAAAGTAGAATATAAATCTTAGCCAACATACGACCATTATCGTATGCCTACTATAGCTACCATATTCAATAGCAGGTTACCGCCACATTCCATGGCAGGTTATACAACTAAAACCGTACAAGGTTCGTATTGTTTCTTTGGATTTCCAACAAATGGTCAGGCTAAGGAACTTCCTACTGCCACATGGGATCGCCTCTGGCGGGACGTCCCGAGAACTTAACCAGCTCTCTGCTAACACAAGGCCGGGTTACCTTTGTAACTAGGTAACTACTACACGAATATGCCACCCCCCGGTCCTTTGGGACCTTTATCCGAAGGCCTTTGATCACAAAGCAACAACCACACAGAAAATGAGATTGAAGCAATCACATAGGTTAAGCATCAGGGCTCCACCCCCCGGTCCTTTGGGACCTTTATCCGAGGGCCCTCTATTTTGTGTGTGTATTGTGTAGTCCAAGGGTTTAACACAATAGTGCAACAACATTCAACCATCACAAAACAAAATATAACAATATATTTGATAAGCGGTATAAACTTAACGCTTACCTTTCATTCACAGATCACACACACACACACACACACACACACACACACACACATATATATATATATATATATATATATCACAGATAAACAAATTACAGATCACAACACACATCAGGATATGTCACAAAGCATCACATATCAAAGATATCAAACAATTCAACATCCAATATAATTCAAACATCCATAAGTAGGATAAATTTAATCATTAGATTAATTTAAATCAAATAAATTTCTATGAATAAAATTTGCTAGTTATGGTAAATTAATAACCAATTTATAAAAACATTTAATAAACTATCCTTTCATTGATCATTTATTAACTCTTAATTAATAGTTAATACTTGATTAATTATTCTTAATTAATTATCAAAACCGATTAATTTCTGCTTAATAAATTTCCAATGAATTTACAAAATCATTTCTTTTTAAAAAAAAATCTTCAACTTATAATAATATAAATCGAAATCCATTTCCTTAGGCCCCTTTTTCCGTAATTTGGAATTTTATTCAATATGGTTTCAAAAATAACTTTGTCTTTTTAAAAATCCTTTTTAACTTATCTAATTCTCAAAAATATTTTTTTTTACTATAACTTTCAACTTGAAATTTCAAAAATCCAGTTTTTATCTATTTTCGGTATCCAACGATACCAAAAATATATTCGGCTAACCTATAGTCTTCACAATCTCAATCACAAAGATAATCACACGGATTATAAATCAACCAACACACAACATATGAAATAAATTAAAATGTTTGAGGAATCCAGTTGGATCCCTCCAACCAGTTTCCCTGCATTCAAAGATGTTAGCACAATACCAATTCCACTTCAAGGTGAAATATCGCGGTATATGGGATTTATAAAATATTATCCGCTATTATGCGCCGCAATAGGGTATTATCCGCTATATACTGTGGGAAATCAACTCCAAATACATATATAATACCAATTCCATATCAAGTTGGAATTATCGCGGTATATGTGTTTAATAAATAACATCCGCTTAATATACGACATATAAGGTCTATTTCAACGCAATAGATAATAACTATCATCCAATCACACAATCAAGCAATTTTAAATTTAACTATTTAAAATTTAAATTGAAACAATTCGATTGAGTGAGAAGTTCTCACCTTGAGTTTCCGATAACAGTTGTAGCGTTTTATTTCGAATAAAATTAAACGTGCGTTTAATTTTACCCGAAATTATCACTAGCTCTAAACAACTCCAAACTAGGTCCATTGCGTAGTGCTCATCCATACGATTGCAACACAATTCGTTTCACGCAATTTCGACCTCGTATGAACAAGTTATGGTATTTTAAAGATTGTACAATTTATAATATAATATAATTTACAATTTCTTTTAATTTTTATAACCTAATTGAATCTAGACCGTTGGATCTTGAACCCTTGGATCTAGGCCGCACTCTCCCTTCTTCCCCAAACAGAAATACACGCGCATGATAACCCACAGTAGCCGCCACTCATCATTGAATTTCGTTCCACCCACATCGAGCTATACGACGATCAACCATAGCCGTTCAACTCGCCTAAGCAAGCACCATCCTCGGCCGCCACCGTGCGCAGCTCGGTCTCACGTATCTCGAGAAAAATGCGTGTGAAGTTCGAACGTTCAAACTCGAATTGACGACGATCCGTAGCGTGAAAATCCATCATCACCGTTGAAGTCGTAGATCTCGAGACAATCTACACCATTGCAGTTGAAACTTTCTTGAATTGATTTGTGGGTTGTGAAATATTTGTAGAAGAACGAGATGCGTTTTCAGCCATTAATTTCTTTAGAGGTGGCGGCCTGAAAGTTTTAACCTAGGGTTTGCTTTGTTTTGCAAAATGAGATGATAAAGGGTTCCTTTTATAGAATTTCAACGAAAAACACTATTCACTCCAAATTTCCGAACTACAAATCTCGCGCGGTGACCGGTGTTCCTAGGGTTTACCCCGCGTTTCGAACACAATGGAATAGGTATCGAGACCAATTCGATCATCTGTGCGAGTTACGGAAACAAATGATCAAATTTAAATTAAATCGATTAAACAAATTTCTATGCATTTTGGCTTGGCCTGGACAAACCGTAAATCCGATTGACACGAAATTTGAAACCTTACAATAATATAACATTACAGATCCGATGAAACTGGTTTCGTCGAAATTCAAGACTGTTCAAAAAATGACTATTTTCACTAGTCGATTAAATATTAAAATATTTAATTTCTGCAATTTAACTTTTAGTTCAATTTTAAAAGTTCACAAACATTGTTCTAACTCTAATATGATTTAATATAACTTTATAAATCATTTTTAATCAAATTAAACCCAATTCCCAATTATTTAGGCGATTTCAAATATTAAATTATCGATTTAATTATCCAATTAAATCTAAATATTTGAAATATAATTCATTCGACTTACAAATTTTACATGTTGATATTTAAAATCAATTAAATATCTGAATTTCAAATGACAGAAATTCTGGGTCGTTACAACTGAATTCAAAATTTAAGGATATAAATCATTTAATTTAACCAATCCGTTGTCCGTATATTATTTTCTACCATGTGGTCAAGTGATACAGATGTATATCATTTCAACCCGTAATAATTTAAATTTACGGGTATATATCATTTCAACCCACAATCTCGAATTAAATTAAAATCCATAAAATCACTCGGGTTTATCATTTCAACCCATAACGATATTTCTCTAATCTATAGATCTTTCGGGTATGTATCATTTCAACCATAGGGATTTTCTAACAATAAACAAGGGAACTTGCAGTGTTATAACAATATAAATATAACATCCAGTCTTCCAATATCAACAGTCAAACATCCATTACATTCATCATTCAATCAACCAATAAATAACAATAATTGACAGATTATCAATTACAGGTATTCACAGGCAATTTAAAATTCAATATTAAATTAAATAGCGATTAAATTGAATAAAAGTCGGATTTAACTCGATTGAGAATTTAAATATACCAAACATCAACTAATAAAATTTTAATCACATCATAAATTCAATTTAACTAGCATAAGATAATTTAGTAGTTGTGAGTGGGTTAAAACACCCTTCTTTGATTTTGAAATCCAAAATAAGGCCCAAAATTCAACAGTCTCATAATTCATCCAAACCAAATCCAATATGTCCAGGATTTCAGTCCCATCATAGCAGAACAAACCACGCGTAAATCCGACCTCGTATGCAAAAGTTATTATCATTAGAACAATAAAATAAAATAAATAAAAAGAGATACATGTCATCACCATTTCTATCTCCGACAAACCCTACACTACACACGAACACATGCCGCCACTTACGAACTCGACATTGACGTGCCACCGTGCGACCTATGTGGGAGTGGAGAAGTTTCATTTTGACAGCGAAAATCGAGGACGCTGATGCCTACAGTTACATGGAATTTTGCTGCGATGGCAACGTAACCCTGGAATGTAACTGCGATCTGTTGTGGGTTCCATGGCGTAATCAAGGGGCGCGGAGTACCTACAGTTACATGGAATTTTGCTGCGATGGCAACGTAACCCAGGATGTAACTGCGACCATGGATAGGGGTGATGATTTCCAAAGCATTCTCACCAAAGATATTTCCTCTGTTTTAAAAAAAAAGGGTTTTCGATATTTTCAATAAAATTATTTTCCAGGTATTTTCACTGGATGTTGAAAATGGGCCTGCTAAGTACTAATAGATTTTCAGTCCTATGCCTGATCAAGCATGACTGAATTTCTGTGAGAACAAGGATGAACTGGTTGAGACATGGAGTCATAAGAAGTATTTTTATAAAAAGCTATTTTAATAGTATTATGTGAATTTAAAGGTATTTCTAAAATTTTAAAATAAAAGTTTTGGAATTTTGGAAAATGAAAGAAAATTCAAACTGGAATTATGAAAAAAAAGTTGAACTCAGGAAAATTTAATGAAGTAATTTTTGTAATAAAATCCAATTCGAGTATAAATGAGTTAAATATGTGCTAGGATGTTATTTTTATAAATTGAGAATGTGAATTAAAATTAAAATTGAAATGGATGGGCTAACTGAATTAAATGAAATTTGATTAAATGAGAATCAAATAGAAGTGAACTTAAGTTTGATGTTGGAATAAGTTAAAGTAAATTAACTTAAGTTTAAAATTTATGGAAGCTTAGCTTCGAATAAGGGTGAAAGCCCATTAAATAAAAGCTTAGGTTGAATTAATTTGGGAATGGTTAGTGGTACACAAGCATGCAATGTGTTGAGCTAGATAAAAAGGTCGTGAATAAATTAAAATAGAATTGAATTAAATAAAATTGAGTCTGAATCAATTTGAATTGGTTATAAAAATTAAATAATCATTTATTCACATGGATATCATCAATTTGCGTAGAAATGAATGTCGTTTGACGTAAACGAGATTTAATTAAATTCTATGAATTAGTGGATGCAAATATAATTGATTTTTGAGTCAATTGATATGAATATGAGTTTGTTTGGAATTATAAATGAATTGAAGGTAAGTAAGTGAGTTGTACATAACTTAAATTGAATGCAAGGGTAAGAAAAGCGAGTGAAAGCAAATGAATTGGTGATTGAAACCTTATTAATTACTTTTAAGTGCGGTCTGGTAGGTATGGCTTATGAAATCCATGTGTTAGCTATTGAAAATGAGTGAAATGTAAACAAATTTCCTATATATGGCACTTACATATTTAAATTGAGTAAGTATAGGTACCTGAAGGCCGTTTGGCTGGATTTGGACGCGCTAATTGCTAAATTAATAAGCCGCTTGCTTAAAAATGCTACATAAAGGTACGCCTACGCAATAAAAATAGGAAATATGAACTGTTTTTGTTTTTCCGACCGTGTGGGTCGATGTATATATATTTATATCTCTTGTCAAATTGCAAAAGCTCCTCTGTACAAAGGTGATTCTGCCAAAATTTTGCGAAATTTTTGGGAGCTAGAAAATTATTGAATTTTTTTTAGAAAACTTTGTTAGCGACAAAACGATTTCAAATTTGAAATTGAAATAAATTAGTGGATGAAACTAATTTAAAATAATGATACGAATCAGTTATAAATGGAAGAATAAAATTCAATATTTAGAGTTGAAGATAAATTGAATTCATATGGAAATGGGAAAACTAATTGGAATAGAAGTAGATATGAAAACTTCTGTAAGGAAATGTATAAAATGATTTTAAAAGCTATGATTGGACATTATTGCTAAGTAGGATATGCATGTATTATAAAGGGAAAGGAAAAGTGGTTTTGATTTCAGAAGATAAATTTGAATTGCTCGACAAAAAGGTACGTGTTTACATTTCTGTATGAAATTTGATTGGGTTTTTGATCTAGCCACTTGGTTTTTTGTTTTCTTTGGAATTGGGAGCCCGTAGAGGCATTTTGTAGTTGTACCGAGCTAGCCGCGCAAAGGAGACGCTGGCAAAAAATTTAAAAAGTTTAGAAAGTTAGAAAATTTTTGAGAAAGACTTGATGATTTAAATTTAAATTTGAATTGTTAAGTAAATAATATTATTGGGACTTAAGGATAAGTCTGGAAAGCTAGAAACTAGGTTGATGCGTCTTTAATAAAAAGTTTGTTTTGAGAATTGTTTGGAATTGTTTAGTTTTGGAAAAAGTAAATGGGTATTGGACCATTCTTCTTAACTAGCAATTTCGGGGACGAAGTTCTTTTAGGGGGGAGGAATGTGACGACTCGAAAATTTTAGGCATTTTAAATTGGAATATTTAATTAATTTTAAATATTTGCAATGATAGTTTAACTTGGATTTCTAATATCAGTTTGAATTTGGCGATTGAATTTATTGAATTTAATAATTTGAATTTGGGTAAATTATTGAATTTTTAGTTTTAAGCCTGTTAAAAATAATTTGAAGGCTTATAAAATTTATAATGATGATACTGAAGATAATAAAATGGTTAAAATTTAATATAAAGATGATTTGCTCAGTTTTAATAATATATCGTTTAAATTGAATTTAAAAATAGCCTTTCGAGGCACAGTCTCGGAATTTGACGAAACCAGTTTTATTGGATCTGTAATATTGTATTATTATCGGATCTCGATTTTCGTAGTGTTTGAAGTTGTTGTGTGAGCGTACGACATATAAAAGCGTTGAAATTTATATCGAGAATTCAATATAATAACTGGTCCAAAAAGCTATCTTCTCCATACGATAGAATTAGGCCTCGAAACCTTTTCCATTGCTTTTGGAATAGGGGTATAACATTATAAATGCCTAGCGGCACATCTCGATGGGAGGTCGAGATTTTGAGTTGCATTTATCGAGACAATTGAATTCGAATTAATATATATATATATATATATATATATATATATATATATATATATTTGCATACCCTAATGTTTTTTAGCCGAAATTCTTTCTTATCAAAACTGTTTGCTTTCCATTCAAATCGCTGTAGCAGCCTGAGCTTCCTTCTCTAACACACCTTTCCTTTCAAACCAAACAGAGAAAAGGATATGTTGGCCCTTAAACTAGAAGAAAATGTCTATATGAAGGAGCTTACAATTCTAAACCCCTCAGTACAAACTCACGCATCCCTCTTCCCCTTCTCTTCTCTCGTTCATGGCCGATACATACAGAAAAAAATGCGACATCAACTCAGATATATGTATAAAGTTCAAATCAAAACGTCGATTTCCCAAAATCAAATATGTCGATCGACGTGTGGAAGAGAGGGAGGTCGCCGCGGCGGTTGTCGCAGAGGGCAGGTCAGGGAAGTTTCGCGATTTAGGGTTTGGGAAGACGATTGATGGCGGCATCTATCTTGGCAAACGATTTAAGGTTTGGGCGCGTCTGCTTGCATTCGCGGCGCATGCATGGTCGATTTAGGGTTGGTAGCTAATGCGCAGCTGCGATGGAGGCGACGTATTCTGGTGGGTGGTCGACGTCACGTCCAAGGTCGCACACGTGGTGATGGACGCTGGGTTTGTGTTCTGTCAAGGCAGTGGAGGCTGTGAGGTATTCGAACTCGTTTTCGATTTAGATTGATTTAATAAAAATATGTATATGTAGATGAAAATAAAATGAATTTATATACCATTGGGTATTCATGTTTAAAACGGGATATATTATAGGTAAGATTTATGAAAATAAGGATTTTAAATGTTTTGAATTGAAAAGTATATAAAAATTGTATTTTTAAATCTTCTAGGTCATTTATATAACGGACGGGTTTCCAAGGGGAAGTTTAAATTAGTTATAACAATTTAAAATTTGTAAATCAACTTTAATTTAAAACAAAAATTTAATTACCTCAGTGAGTAATAAAGATATGTAATTTGCTTATACAATGTCTGAAATCGTGAAGAATACAAGCCGGTTTGTATCGGATTGCAAAACAAAGGTCATAGGTGAGTTAATCTCACTCTTCTGGATTTTTATTTAAATTTAAATGGTTGAATTTAAATAATTGGTTGAATGATTGAATTAATTTGATGTGCTATATTATATAGCGGATGAGACCCTATGCGCCGCATAATAGCGGATGATATTGTATAAATCCCATATACGGCGATATTCCACCTCGAAGTGAAATTAGTATTATGCTAACAGGTTGGAGGGATCCAACTGGATTCCTCAAAATGATTTAGATTGTTTAATATTCTGTGTATGAATGTTTGATATGCTGTGATGAATTATATTGATAATTGGAATATTGGATATCATGGTTTGATTGGATATTCCGGTACACTGAGTTATCAAATATACAGAATTGGATTTTTGGAAAGAAAATATAAGAAGGAATTGGAAAGAAATGAAATTGATTTTTAAAAACTGAAGTTAAATTATAAAGTAGAGATTTAAAATAAGTTTTAATTCAAAGTTAAATCTGGAATTCAAGTTAGTGAATCTCAGTTTTCAAATAAATAAAGTTTTTAAATTTAAATTGTTTTAACAACTTGAATGTTAAAGTGAATTTTTAAATTGATTTGAATTTAAAAATGAATTTGGTTTTAAATTCCTTTAAACTTCTTTTATAAAATGAGTAATCAATTTATTTAATGAAGAAAATTAAAAGGTAGTTAATTGCTGGTTGATATTAATCAGGAGTGGTTAATATTTGTGGTTTAATTAATGTTAATTACTTAATGTAATTAAATTAGATTAGGATAAATTAAAATGTAATTAGAAATCATTAATTCATATAATTAATAATGCAATTAAAGGTTGATTAATTAAGATAAATTAATCAATAATAAGTGACTTATGAGAAATTAATTAATATAAATAATTAAAGATTAATGAAATTAATTATAGTTAATTAATTTGTGAAGTAATTAAAGATTAATTACTGTTTTTGGTTAAGTATAATTAATTTGTGTAATTAGTTAAAGATAATTACTTGGATGTAATTGAAGGATAATAAATCCAGGGTGATTAATTAAGATGGATAATTAAGGGATGATTAATTAATTGATTTGAAATTAATTAATGTCAAGTAAAGGAATCTAAGTGATTGAGGTTATAAATTCAATTAGAATTAATTAAATTAATTTTGGAAGTGATCAAGCTTTGCTCATGGATGATTGAATGGTATTGGATTCTTTGAATGAGCTGATATCCCTGATATGAAATGTTGTGTATTTCATTTGGATAACTTGGGTTAGGATGACATGAGACTCGAAAAGACCGGGGCCGGGTATTAAATACCCAAAAATACTTCGAATTTTATAGATTAATATGTGGAATCAATAGGCTGGAATGAAATGATATAGGTGAATTGGACTATTTAATCTAAATTTTGGTACTTGGAAAATTGATGTGTGAAATAAGTGATGTTTATAACGAATTGTGAATTTGTAAATTTATACGAGTTACTTCGGGTTTTATTTAAGTTGTATGTTTTGTATTCCACGTTAGATTGGTTTACTCATGCTGGTTTCCAACCTGACCCGGGTGTTACTTTGATGTAATGCTCGGGTCGGACCGAGTATTATAGATTTTCAGGTAAGGACGTTCTGGAGCTCTAGAGGCGAGCTGGAGGGTAGGAATGTATGGAGTGTTTCTGCTGTAATATATTTCTGATTATTTGAGACATGTTGAATTGTATATGTCCAGTGTTTGAGTATGTGTGTAACTCTGATGTATTAAAATGAAATCGACAAATATGGTATTCTTTTGTAAACTGTTATTATTTGATATTATATTTTGATCCGCTGTGAATGTGAGAATTTGTGTTGTGTTTTTTGTTTCTTCTTTTTCTATATCTTTCTTCTTTTTCCTAACTATTTAGAATTTTCGGGATCGAAAATTTCAGGTCGTTACACTTGCGCTTGTTGAGAGCTTTGAACCGGTATATAATATGATAGGGTTTGGAGAGTTTGAAATTTTTGAGATTGAATTTGATTTGAAATTGAATTGGGATTTAGGGTTTCATATTCTATCGTTTGAGAAGGAGGAACTGGTTGAAATAATAGTACGTACAGAAATAAGAAATAATTAGGGTTTATAACAGCCCATATATAGGCAAATTTGGATTAGAAATGATAGGACCTGATTGGATTGATCGAAACGACTAGGCGATCCAAAAAGCCCGCTTCGGCCCCGAAGCGAAAATAGGTCATCCCATATATCAAAATAGATGTTTTCAATATTTTTAAACTCAATGAAACAGGTTTAAAGTCCTAATTCCATTGTATGAAGAAGTTAGCTTTTAATAATCGTCTTATTTCAATTGAATTCAGTCAAATTGATTTCCATGTGTTTCGAGTCCGTACGATTAAACGACAAGTCTGATCGCTACGAAATTTGAAATCCTAAAATAATTCACCATTAGATCCGATAAAACTTGTTTCATCGAAATCTAAGACAGTGGCCAAAATGGCTATTTTCATGTTAATTAAATAAATTAATATTACATTACTTAAATTAATTTTCAATTTTAATTTAATAATTAACAAATTTTATCATTTTTGATTACTTAGTAACTTATAATCTTTTTAAAGCAACTTCCCATATCAATTCAATGTTGAATATTACACTACTTACAGTGTTCGGTTTCAACTGTAAATTCGATAATTTTAATTTAAAATCCCAACAGATTCATTTATCTTGATTTCACTCTTATTATTAAATCAATTATT
The DNA here is from genome assembly GCA_030765085.1 of Allium cepa. Taxonomy (NCBI): domain Eukaryota; kingdom Viridiplantae; phylum Streptophyta; class Magnoliopsida; order Asparagales; family Amaryllidaceae; genus Allium; species Allium cepa. Next base: position 838,655,756 of record CM060941.1, read on the forward strand.
GCCTTATGAATATAATTGACATTACTATACATTTTATTACATTCATATTTTACAATTATCGTCTGAACTCATATTAACGTAATATTTAATTACCTTTAATTCCAATAGATTTCCAATTTAATTCAATGGTTTAAATAAATGGGTAACAATTAACAATTGTCACGTTTTACTTACTTTAATCACATTTACAAATTTATTATTTGTAAATAAATGTTATAACTACTTACACAACACTAATTTTATCCAATTACAATTAATTACATATTATTTCACCAATTAATACAACATTAGGTTTATTTCCTTATTTGCAATTTATAACCAAATTTTATGTTTATAATAATTTCAATTAATTGTAATTGCGTTAAAATAATTATCAATTGCCTTAAATAAACATCATTAAATTTCATTTTAGTTATTATTCTCATTAATAGATCACAAATTTTAATTTCTTTCAATATTAAATTACAAAATCTTATTAAATTCAATATTTTAATTATCATAAAAATGTGAGTCGTTACGGCTTTCTCCTACTCAAAACTTTTCGTCCTCGAAAAGGGGAAATGAAGGGATTAAGGAATTAATGTATCTTATTCAAAGTATTCAATTCATAAATAATTTATTTACATAATTAAAAAATTTAAATAAAATACATCAATTTATAAACAATTTAATCTCTTTTATATTCAAGTTCAATTAAAGTTTGAAAACATTTCCACTTTCACAAAAAAAATCTATGTCCAAAATTCATGGAAAATTTCGACAGAGTCCTCTTTGTACAGAGAGGTCTGGGAGAATAATAATATCAATAATAACAATATATATAACATACTTCAAAATAATATATCCCAAACCATGAGAAAACAATATAATATCGTTAGAAAATTGTAATCCAAAAATGTACGTATTTGCTGGGCAAACAACACTTATTTATGAAACCAAAAGCAGTAGCTATTGCTTCCATAAACCTATATTTCACTTACATAATCCAAAAAAGTAAATAATTATGTAAAAAGAGATATATCTAAGTTGTTTGAATGATTAACAAAACCAATCAACACACCATAAGAATATTCACTTGCAAACAAACAACACAACCATTATAGGGAATCAAAGTAATCAACTATCCATTCATAACAACCAAAACAAATGATTTGTTCGGGTTCAGAAACTTTTAATCGTATAGAATGATAACTAACTACTAAGTATACCATACACTCAACAGTCTTAGATAAAACTTAATAGATTATTTATACATCTTTATACAGTTAGAAGTATATTTTCCTAACTATCCCATAAGCCCAAAAAAACAATAATTTCAAGCATCGTTTAATTTTATTCTTATAAATCTCCTTTCACATCATTTACTGTTCATTTTTTTTCATACAATGATTATTCTCTTTAATTTACATTCATTGCTTAGAAAATTCATTTCTAATTTATACATACAATGCCCTTTTTTCATAACTTTACATTCATTTCTTATATAAGTTATTTCCATTTCAATTATTAGATTATCCATTATTATTTAAGTCTCTTTACAAATTTAGTCCACCATTATTGTTTTCTTAATTTCCTCTTAAACATCAATATTCATTTGTGAAGCAACACCTGCTTAAAATTTTATTTCTTTTCACTTTTACTTCTTTCACATATAGTATTCACTTTTACTATTTACTTTAAATATAATTGGCTTCAAGCATCACTTAAGTTTATAATCATTTACTTACAGTATTCACTTTTTATTACATTTAATTACTTAGCAATTTCAAATTGTTAACTTAAGTTTATATTTTATAACATTTGAATTCTTATTTATAGAAATAATTCTTATTTATAGAAATAGTTCTATTGAATACCTTCATCACTAAAGTGTTACTTTTATAATATTCTATTACAAATTCTTGTTTAACATATTGGCAAGTTATACATATGTCTTTTAGAATGTAATTGAATGTTACTCAAGTTTATTATATTCATTTAGTTAACAAAATGTTCAATAGTTACATCTTCTAAATTTTCATATCTACAAGCTACAGGTTTTCAATTTCTTATATATTTCTTTAATCACTTAGCATCGAATATCTTATTTGTCCTTTTTAGAAGTTTTCAACTATTAAAATAGTTAAGATTTCATTCATCACAATATTGAAAACTACTAATTATCAGAAAGTTTAAGAATTAAATCCCAGATTCATTTTAGTCAATTGAAAATAATATACATACATACATACATACATACATATATATATATATATCCTTTATAGATCAAATCATATTTAGGAATTCAAGGTTATAATTATCAAACAAATGTGCAGTAAAACTATAACAACAATCTTCCCACTTTGAAACTCGAAAATGAATGTCGATGATGTGTGCACTCATTACCGAAATTATTTTCCAGCGACAGAGAGGGGAGTATAGAACTTATTTCCTTCCAAAATTCCATTAAAACATTTCCTCAACTCATATTCAAATATTTATATCAGAAAATACTTCCAAGTAATACTAATATTATATTCCAAAATCTTTGGAAAGCAATTTCAAAACCCTGGAACCTAAGTTCTAAATTTTCCAATTTATATTCACTTTACTTGTAAATCCTATTTTACAATTAAATATTTATAAAATTTTATTACCTAGCAAACAATTATATCACATCCAATTTTATCTTTTATAAAATTTAATCCTTTATTTACAAAATATGATACTAGGTAAAATTATTTCATTTACCTATATTTCAAAACAATTTTGTGTAGGTCTGCCCGATTAAGTGGTTAGAAATCTGTATCGATGCCATATCGTCCTATGTACTGACCAGGATTTATAAATACTAAACAGAACATATTAACACAATATAAAAAAAATTATAACACTAACAAGTACAGTTTCTCATATATGTACACTCAACGACTCATTCTTGGGTATTATTACCCTATTACTAATGAGTCATACCCCATAAAGCTAAGGTTATCGCTAAACCTAGCTTTGATACCAAACGTAATGATCCACCTTTTTGGACGGTCTAAATCAATGATAAACCATATACGTCAAACTCAAAACATTCAAAAAGGAGGATTGTTATAAGGTAAATAAGAAAAAGTAAAGAAAGAAAGAAAACAAATACAGAATCTCACAATGGAATAATAAAATATAATAATCAAATAAACAGTTCATGAATCTGTTTACAAATAACATTTGATTATAATTTTATAATACAGAATGAGAGTTACATACAACACAAATAAATAACAATGAGGCGGAATAACCTAATGCAGTAGTGTGAATATAATAAATAGTAATAGTACTAAATCTTCGTCTTCGTCCTCCAAAACAGCAGTCTTCGATACACTGACAAGTTCAAACTGGTCCGAGTGAACTAGAAAGATAAAACACTTGAGTAAGAATTAAAACATCTTATGTAAGTTAAATCGATAGTAATTAAATATGTTTGTAGTAACGTTGGAGATTTTTACGGGATTTTACATTGCCTATCAAGTGTCTAATGTGAGTGTAATAGCATAAGAGAGGTTCAAGATATCCATCTTCTAAGAATTTGTTAAACTATCTACATTTATAGTACAATACACTATTATAATAGTGTCTACAGTAAAGTAAAGTATTAAAATAGCGGTAAGGCGTTACCCATACCCCCCTTAACACATTTTATATAATGTCAAAGTTTATACAGTATTGTAAACTCCACCGTAAACTGGTGGGCTATCAGGGAGCACTCCATGGGTACTATACAAACCAAACTCATAGAAGGTGCGATAAAGCATGCAACAAGCTACGTGAGGCAATGCCCAAGGTAGGATACTACCATTTTGCGGATCCGGACTGGTGGTAACACATAACAGCTACTACCGCCTACCTCGGAACACACTTCCATAATCAAAATCGAGGGGTGGCCACCAAATCAATCACAAAGTCATAATATGATTTGAAGTAATGTGTCCGATCGGAGGTGCGGTCTTACTTGGCCTGGCATGGCTCCTGTTTTAGCCACATTAAGCTGACTCACGGGAATCAAGGTTACGTTAATACCTCATACAAAATCGTTTGCCAAACCATCCTACTTCACTCTGGAATCTCCATCATGTACACCATTGTCAAAGTGGTTTTCGGTATTGGCAGAGAGTATGACAATATCTGATCCCGGTCACTTTGACAACCAAACTTTTATTTCACACCGGATGGTTCTTTTAATTTCCAAAACCAATTCATAATTGATATCATAATATCATATTCAATTCAAACCATATCACTTTCGAATTATATACACCTCGAAATCATATTCACAAAATAGGTTAAATCCTCATTTCAAAATCATCATATTTACTTAAATATGTCATTTCACTAGTAATTATTATTTCAAATCCCAACTTAGGCTATAACATCATTCAACTATATTTGCTTTTAAATCAAGGATTTAAATTTAAACAATTCAACCCTGCACCGTTAGAAAATTAGAAATATAGTTTAAATAGTCATAGATAGTTTGAAATAATCAAAATAGTTTAAAATAAATTTTTAAATAGTTAAAATACTCTAAAATAGATTAAAAATAGTTTAAATAGGTTTAAGATAGTTTAAATAGATTTAAAATGGATTAAATAGATTTAAATAGATTAAATAGATTTAAAATAGATAAAAACGGGTAAATTAGTTTAAAATAGGCTAAAACAGATTAAATTGGATTAAATAGATTTCAATATATTAAAATAAGTTAAAATAGTTTAAGTTGATTAAACTAGTTTAAATTAGTTTAATAGTTTGAAAATCTTCGTAATCGGGATTTTTTAAATAATAAATTTTTAAACAATTTATATTTTAAAATTAATATCAAAGTTAAGCTATTTCTTTCATTTCAACAAATCTTGACCATATCCAAATTTCAACAAACTAAATTTTCTTTTGATTTAAATTCCCATAAAAATCATTTTAATTTATATCGATTTCAAACTCATATTGAACTAAAATTTTAAAGCACTTCAATTTCATGGGTTTCAAAGTTTAAAACATTCAAATATTTTCAATAATTCAATTTCGATCAATTTCGTTTATATTTCGAATTCCAACTTTGAAATTTCTATTTTTATTCTTCAAAAGATTCATTACCAACTCTAATTTCAACATTTAAAGCTTGGATTTTCAAAATAATTCAGTATATATAATTCAAATTTTATTTCAAAATATCATTTAACTGAATTCAAAATTTATGGATTTAGATTATTTAATTTAACCAATCCGATGTCCATATATAATTTTTCTACCCTATGGTAAAGTGATACGGATGCATGTCATTTCTACCCGCAATAATTTAAATTTACGGGTATATATCATTTCAACCCGCAATCCTGAATTAAAATAAAATTCATAAAATCGGTCGGGTTTATCATTTTAACCCATAATGATTTTCCTATAATATATAGATCGTTCGGATATGTATCATTTCAACCATAGGGATTGTCTAACGATACACTAAGGGAACTTGCAGTGTTATAACAATATAAATATAACATCCAGTCATCCAACATCAACAACAAAACATCCATCACAATCACCATTCAATCAAAAAATAAATAACAACAATTGACAGATTATTAATAACAGGTATTCACAGGCAATAAAATCCAATATTAAATTAAATGAAGATTAAATTCAACAAAAGTCAGATTTAACTGGAATGACAATTTTAATATACCAAACATAAACCAATAAATTGTTAATCACATCATAAATTCAATTTAGCTAACATAAGATAATTTAGTAGTTGTGAGTGGGTTAAAACACTCACTTTTGATTTCAAACCGATTTGAAATCCAAAATAAGGCCCAAAATTCAACAGTCTCAGAATTCGTCCAAACTAGTACCAAAATGTCCAGAATTTTGATACGATCATAGTGGAACAAACCGTGCGTAAATCTGACCTCGTATGCAAAAGTTATTATCATTAGAACAATACAAGATTTTAAATAAAATATAATGATATACACGTCATCACCATTTCTATCTCAGGCAAACCCTACACCGCACACGAATGCACGCCACCACACACGAATTCGGCATTGATCCGTCACCATGCATAGCACAACGCCAACGGACCCACGTCTAGGTGGACTGCCGCCTTCATCCAAGCCTAATGACGTCCCTGAGATCAACCATCATCCAGGTCATGGCCAACAAGGGCAGTCGCCGCCCCTAATTTTCCAAGCTCTATCCGATTTTTAGTAGATGATCTAGCCATTGATATGACGAACGAGCCACATGGATGAACTCCTCTGGTCACTCTCCACAAGCCTGTACCTTCCAATTAACGATCCGCCGACGTTGATCAAAACACGATGAACGGCCGAGAATTATTCCCCAAATTCTGGACACGTAGAGATCCAAATCGAAAATCAAACTGCAAATCGAGCTTGCGCTCGTCGAGAGCTTTGAATATATATAACATGATAGGGCTTGGAGAGTTTGGTATTTTTGATATTGAATTTGATTTGAAATTGAATTGGGATTTAGGGTTTCATATTCTGTCGTTTGAGAAGGAGGTCCTGGTAGAAATAATAGCACGTATAGAAATAAGAAATGAGAAACAATTAGGTTTTATAACAGCTATATAGAGGCATCTGAATTAGAAATTAATGGACCAGATTGGATTGATCGAAACGACAACGCGACCCAAAAAGCCCGTTCTGAGGGTCATCCCATACATCAAAATAGATGTTTTCATTATTTTTAAACTCAATGGAACAGGTTTCAAGTCCTAATTCCATTATATGAAGAAGTTAGCTTTTAAAATTAGCTTATTTCAATTGATTTCAATCAAATTAATTTTTGTGCATTTCGAGTCCGTACGATTAAACGACAAGTCCTATCGCTACGAAACTGAAATCCAATAATAATTCACCGTTACGGAGCCGATGAAACTGCTTTCATCGAAATTCGAGATAGTGGCCATAATGGCTATTTTCACGTTAATTAAATAAATTAATGTTACATTAATTAAATTACTTTTTCAGTTCCAATTTTATAATTAACAAATTTTATATTTTTGATTACTTAGTAACTTATAAAAAAATTTAAAACAAGTTTCCATATCAACTCAATGTTGAATATTACACTAGTTATACTATTCAGTTTCAACTGTAAATTCATCAATTATAATTTAAAATCCCAATAAATTCATTTATCTTAATTTCACTCTTATTATTAAATCCATTATTACCTTATGAATATAATTGACATTACTATACAGTTTATTACATTCACATTTTACAGTTATCGTCTTAACTCATATTAACGTAATATTTAATTACCTTTAATTGCAATGGATTTACAATTTAATTCAACAGATTAAATAAGTGGGTAACATTTAACAATTGTCACCTTTTACTTAAGTTAATCACATTTATAAGTTTATTATCTGCAAGAAAATGTTATAACTACTTACACAACACTGATTTAATCCAATTACAATTAATTACATATTATTTCACAAATTAACACGACATTTGGTTTATTTCTTTATTTGCAATTTATAACCAAATTTTATGTTTACAGTAATTTCAATTAACTGAAATTGCAATAAAAAAATTATCAATTTCCTTAAATTAACATTATTACATTTCAGTTTAGTTATTATTTTCATTAATAAATCACAAATTTAATTCCAATATTAAATTACAAAATTGTATTATATTTAATATTTTAATTATCGAAAAAATGCGGGTCATTACACTTGACTTTATATTATGGTATGATGTGCCAATCCGAAATAGATTCTAGGATACATTATCAAAATATGATTTTGATTGTTGTATCCGAAGGGATATGATCCATTGACCACAAATTTGTCTTTATGAGAAAGGCAAATATAGTTGGAATATAACGACCCACATTGATAAGAATAATACCATGAATTTCAATTGTTATAATTAAAATGTCAGATTCACTTTTCAATGTGCTCAATTGTTTTGGATTTTACTTACAAAATTATCGCCTAGTATGACTTTATGTTTTGGAATATATGTGTTCAAACAAAAAGTATAAATATAGATTTAGACTAGACTGTTTTGGAATATATGCGTTTAATATCGGTGGGAGCGGTGTTGATTTTGTGGGTTTTTGGATATTGTAACAACCCGGGTATTTTAACGATTTTATTTAATTTAATTAACCGTTTTCGTGTGTAAATAAAAATATAATATAAACGATAAAATTTTGAAATATAAATTTAATATTTGGAATGCGTCTAGTTAAACATAGCAACTGGTAAATTTTCGTTTGAAAATACGGAAGTTTATTTCGTGCGTAAAATTGCTTCAATTTAATCAGTTAAAAAGCGATGAAAATAAAACGTTTTCAAAACGAAAATATTTTTACATAGGAAAATTCTAAACCCTCTTTTGAGTAAGTTGTCAGTTTGTCGTTTTTCTGAATTCGGACATCTTTGGCTCCGTCGATCTTATTTTTCTGCAATTTTTATGCATTTTCCGTAGTAGAAAATTTGAAATTTTTATGATTCAATCGCACCACTAATATCCGTATACCGTTTTGATCACCTCGTCGTGCTGGTCTCTGAGGTATATTCAAACCGGTGTTTTGAAGCCTGACACGCAGCGGAATCCGTGTAAACCATAACCGTACCGGTAACGGTTGTGTCTATTGGTTCCTAAATCCTTCATTTTTCCAAGCCATGCGAATTTAATACCTACCAGTTAGCCATTGACATTCCCAAAATTTCTTTTGTCCCTTCATTTTTACGGTGCAAAATTTTATGTCGGTTCATTTAATTTTTTTTACTTTACAGTTCATTTGTCGTACTCCTTTGTTTTCTTTTCCCACTTGATCATTTATACTTCTCTTCTTTTCTGTTGCACTCTACTTACTAATATATACACATATTTTGGTTTCTTTACACTGCTACCTGTTCGTTGCTCTTCCTCTTTTATAAATAATGTATATAATACTATACAACTTGCTAATATATATGTTCCTGTAGCCTTCATATGTTGATCCACTCATCATCTTTGCAATCCATTTCATTATTTCTTCCAAAGCCAAAGCTTCTCATGCATGTCCTCTCCACTACCCATTCACCCTCTCCTCCATGCAGCTGTTAGCCTCCTCCATTTCTTTATTTACTCTAGGTATATATTGCAAACCGATCTCCTCTTTTTCCTACTCGTCCCATAGCCGAACTCGACTACATCTTCGCTGACTCCACTTTCCCGCCCTTCCACAATAGCCCGCGCAGACCGCGCGCCTTCCCATCCCACGTGACGTGCCTCCCTGACCGAGCCTCCATCACCATCACGGCCAACACCGGCCTTGCCTCCTTGAATCGCCGCTCCTCCTTGTTGAAGGCCATGAACTATTTGACCTGCCTGAAGCAACCTCGCCCGCCATCCAACACAGCTCGGCCACTCTTCACGTCGCCCTACTCACCACACCTCGCACTCGCCTGAGCAAGAGGCTCCGCCTAGATCTTCTCTGCTTTGCCGAGCTCTTCAAGCTTTTTTTTTTTTTGTAAGTGTATAGAAGTTTTTAAAAACTATAGTTTACAGTATATATGTAATCTAATGTGTTATATTAGCATATATATGTTTAAAATTTAAAGAATATGCATGTAGGTCATAAATTAGTGATTGTTGGTATGCAAGTATGTATATGCATATAACATATATCTGTTTATATGTCTAGTTTACAAAACTTTGTCGCATGCATATCATCGTATTTTCACAAACATATTATATAATAGTATAATAATATATTCGGTTGGATCTTTGATAATAATAAAAAAAAATTATAACTTGCAAATTTATGATCTTGTTCTTTGCTTTTAAAGTACTATTTTATACATCAGGTTATACTGCAAGTTGCCAGCTAGCTCTATTCTTATAAATAAAGTAAGTAATGATATAAGGTATGTGGAGGCTGTTCTGTACATATATTATAAGATGTAAGATATTTTGGTCTGCATACATTTGTTTATTACAGTTACAGTTATCTATAGTTTGGACTTTTTTTTGGGTTTGAGTTTAAGTTGGTATATTTCATTGTACACGCATATATATTAGATCCGAGTAAAATACGTTGTTTATTTATTTCACAGTAATATATTTAGTTATATAGTACATATTTCAAAACTTTTCAGATCTGTAGTTTATACATTTTAGTATATATTTATTGAGTTTTGTTAGTAACGGTTTGTATGCGTGTGTTATTAAAATTATATACATGAATGATAGTTGCATGTGGCATGAATACATATAAATATTTATTTTCTACAATATGTACTTGAACAGTTGTTAATATGCTGTAACATTGGTTAGGAAATGATTTTATGTACTATGTATGTAGTATAATATATTTATGTTTTTGGTAGTTTATATAAACTTCAAAATGGTTGGGTAAAAAAAAATTAAATACATATATTTATATATTTATTATTTGAAAGTGTGTTTGAATATAAAAATATGGTTTTATATATACACTGTTACAGATATATGTTCACTTATGTCTTATCTCCATCGATTCAGTTCTGATTTGATTGTGTAAATTCCTTGTCTATCAGCTTGTCAGTCGAATCCGTATCCATCTAGCTTTGATTTGAAAGTCGTGCTTGCATTTCGTAACCCAATTTCAGTGTCGAATCTCTAGTCTCGAAAGGTGAGCAATCACTCACGATTAATATTCTTTTATTTTAAAATTTGATTTCAATTGAAACAACAATTGAAATATACCTGTTGTTAGTTATGTACACTGTTATTACCTGTATCTGTTCACCTATGACATCTGACACCATTATCTGTTAATTATTCGATGTTAATTCGTTTGGTTGATAATTGATTTATTGTTTGTTGTTTATATTGGATGTTAAATTGTAATGTATAAAGTGATGAATATTATGCAATTGAATTTGACGTAGGATAGTTAAAATTGTGAATTGACGTATGTATTGAATTTGATTAGTTAATTTGAATAATATGACCCAATTTAATTGCTAAGTTAATTGACACGTAGAATTTGATAAATTACACTTTGAACCTTTGAACGTATATTGGATTAATTGTTATAGTATTAAATTTGAAATTGAAATTGATCGACAAGTGGAAAAAAACCCGTAATGTAATAATCTTTAATCTACATGAAATGATAGTGTAGGTTCTAGAAATAATTATATTAATTCGCACAAACAACAATGTGAATTAATACGATTGTTTTGGGATTATTTGAATTGATTATTGGATTGCTATTGATTGTTGTAATTGCTTGTTTATTTACTTTGACACCATCCCAGTTATCACACTGCAAGTTCCCTTTGTTATGTTTTGATTTTTGAATTGGAAATGGAGTCGGGTTGAAATGATAAATACCCAAATGAACTTGACCTAGGATAAAGAATAAAACAAAAAATCCGATTGGTCGATAATTTGATTTAAAAAATAAAGTAATGATTTTTATTCGAACAAGAATAAGTTTTGAAATGAAGTTGGAATTTGAATTTTTATGAAAAAAAATGTAAATACTAAAATCTGAAACAAATATTAACGTAGAAATTGATGAAAGAACGTTGTTTGAAATTTAATTATTTAATACTTAAATTTGGAATTATTAATAAATAATTTGGGATTAGTAATAATTGAGTTTTGAAATTATTAAGTTTGAAACCATTTGATAATTAAATTTGAAATTATAATTAAGTTTGGAATTATAATTAAGTTTGAAATTATTAAGTTTGAATTCATAATTAAGTGGAAATGATTTAATAATCAAGTTTGAATTTATAATTAAGTTTGGGATTATTAAGTTTGAAATTAATTAAATAATTATGTTTGAAAATTATTTAATAATTGAATAAGATTGAATTATTTAATAATTGAACAAAAAATTGAATTATTTGATAAGAGAAAGTGAACTTTGAATAAGTGGATTTGAACTTCGTTAATAAATGAAATTGAGTTTCTTTATTTATTAAAGTTGGAAAATTAGTTAAGTAAGTTAATAAGTGAAATTAAACTTCTCGAATATATGAAATTAAGTTTCTTTATTAATTGAGTTTTGGAAATTTGTAAATAAGTAAAGAAATAAGTGAAAGTGAATTTCTTTAACGAGAAATAAAAATGTGTTTATTGAAATGAATGAAAGACTTGAAATTTTAAGAATATGATTTAACGAATCGAATTTAAGTAAATTTGTAAGTTTTGTTATAATGAAATTTAACTTATGTAATTGATTTAAAGGAATTGGAATTTTAATGAAAATTGTTTTAAATGATAAATTAGCTTAACGAATATTGAATGAAATCGATTAATGAATTGAAATTGATGTTGAATGTTAAAATTGAATTAATTTAAATGATTTGAATGAAACTTATATATACGAACTTGAATGCATAATTGAATTGTTTAAATAAAATTGAAATTGAATTATAAGATTTTGAAATGGTAATTTGGAAGTTTTGAAACGTAAACTTTGGAAATTGATTTAGAAAGACAAACGAAATGTTGATTTATGAATTTTAATTGAAATTGAATTTGATTTGGTTTGAAATATATTAAATGACCAATCGGTGTAATAATTACGAAAGTTATTAAAGAAACCGGAATTGGTTATGGATATACTCTCTATCTAAACCGAAAACCACTTTAATAACTATACGCAGAGTGATGATCCAGAATGAAGTGGTTGGAATGATGAACGTGATGACTGAAGAAAGAGAACGATAATGGATAGCCTTGACACTTGTGTCAAATTGGAAATGACTAAAATCAGGAGCCGTGCCGGGCCAAATAGGGTTAGCCACCTCGAGCGAACACACTTCTTCGTAACTACTACTCATTACTTGTGATTGATTGGTGCACCCTCGGAATTTCAGGAGTGTTGTTTCGCGGTGTTGCGATCACTGCGGCGATGCGTTCTCATCAGTCCGGATCAGGCAAACGGTAGTTTCACTACCTTGGGTATTGCCTTATGTGCCTTGTCACACTTGTATCCCTATATACGCGACCACTACGAATTTGTTTTGTGTTATACCTATGGAGTACTCCCTGATATCCCACCAGTTTACGGTGGAGTTTACAGTGCTGTATAGACTATAACGCTTATATAAAATGTGTTAAGGGGGATAATGGTAACGCCTTAACACTATTTTGATACTTTATATTACTGATAGACATTATCTATTTAGCGTACACTACTACATAATAGATAGTTTAACGGATCCTTGAGGATGGTGATTCCAACATCCTTTGAGTTACTTGTATTTCGATTGCTATTTCACTTGAGTTGGATTTATTTATATGAGAATATTAATCCTGACTCGAGTGTTTTGTGTTTTTCTTTACGCTCGGATCAGATTGAGTGGTTCAGCTTGTGAGACTCACCTTTGGAGTTGGAGCTTCGCTTGGAGATCCATCCATCTATCCAGCTTTCGGTATTCGATGATTCCAGTGATGTATTCTGATTTGTACTTGATGTATCATATTTCTCTTTTGTTATAAACTCTGATGTATCTTATATATTTATATAGTAGCTTCATGAACTACTATCTCTTTTACTTCCGCTGCATATTATTACTCTGTGTCTGTGTTTCTGTGATTATTTATTTACAGTATATCTGAGTTTTGCCAAATTTTAAATTAACAATTCGGTATTTTGAATTATTCAAGTCCGACATGTGCGGATGCGAATAGTCCAAAATACGGGTCGTTACAGATATGATCCCAGAAATGATAGAAAGTATCATTTTATAAGCATTGGAATCAAATAAATATTTTGATAGAGTTATCAAATAGCTTTGTAATCTGTCAAAATGCAGAGAAAGCATATGTTCATAATAGAGAACTGTAACGACTCGTAAATTTTACTGTTATAATAACGTAATTAACTGAATTTTTGTGAAATTTTAATATAATTGAATTTTTAAATAAAAATTTGATATTTGGAATACGTCTACTTAAACATAGAAAATGGTAAATTTTCATTAGATAATATGGAAGTTTATTTTCTAATGTAATTTTATTTAAATTTAAATCAGTTAATATTTGATGATAATAAAATGTTTTGCAAACCTGAATATTTTTATATAATAAAAATTTATAAACCATCTTCTGAGTGAGACGTCATATTTCCCTTCTTCAAATTTGGACACCTATTACTCGTTTATCTTATTTTCGACAAATTAGCAGCATTTTCGGTACCGATTATTGACTTTTGATAGGATGATCGTACCACTGATATTTGTATATCGTTTTGATCGTCTTGTCATGCTGACCTCCGTGGTATATTCAATTTTGTGTTTTGAAGTCCGTTACGCAGCGGAATCCGTGTAAACGGTAACCATATCGATACCGGTTTTGTACTTTTTATTTTCCCGTGACCATTCGGTTGTTGCAATAGTTAGAAAATGAATGGATGTTGCTTTTTATATTCTTTGAATTCATGAGTGACTTTTCTTTTCCCATCAGTTCACTTTATTCCACCTGACTTCCCATCTCCGATTTCATTCTTGTACATATTTATTTTCTGACTTCTCTTCTCCTCCCTCTTCCTGTTTCATTTTCTTCTGCACGAAAAAAAAGGAAAATATATATACTTCTAAAAACTTCTCTAATGAGTCAGAGGTTGCACACACTTGCCTGCTTTCTTCCTCCTCGCCTTCTTTTCTCGGCTCCACCTCCTCAACCAGCATGTGCACAGGCTCCAGCAACCACCACACAAGTTCTCCACCCCCACACCCGAAACCCGAGACACCCATCACCAAAAATCTACTCCTCCCTCTCCACTCTTTCCCCTCGGCCTACAGCTCGCCTGAATCCGACCCAAGCACCCTCCGCCACCTCATCACTGCGCCTTATTCTTCTCCTGGCCTCTCCATCCTCCACTCGCGCGCAGCTTACCACCAGCCAAGCACCATTATCCCCTACCTCATCAACCACCTAGGTATCCGGTTTGCCTCCGCCTGTCTCTTACCTCACCCACGCCTGCTTGTGACACCACATGGCTGAACTCACTCATCTCCGGCCGATCACCTTCCCCTGCTCGGCCTAGACATGCTCCTCTTTATATAAACTGTAAGTTATATATTGTATTGATATATGAGTTTGATGTTATATATATATTATTAGTTATGATATGTTAGTTAGATTATATATATATATGTGTGTGTGTGTGTGTGTGTGTTAGTTTTGAAAATTATAAAGTTATACAGGTTTCATATAAAGGTACATGCTGCACCGTATTAATTACTATGTATATATAACAGTTGCGAATATATTATATATATATATATATATATATATATTTGTTTATATAAAGCTGTTTGCTTTTGTATATATATGAATTTATATAGATTAATTATAAGTTGTTGTGTTATTTGTAACAGTTACAATATATATATATATATATATATATATATATATATATATATATATATGTTTTATATTGTATACGTGAAGTTGATTCTTCCACATATATATTGTATATATACATAAAGTTTCGAAATAAAAGTTTATATTGATTTAGCTTGTATACTTTATAATGTATGCAAGTTGTGTATTTTGATGTAAGAACAAATATATATGTATATATATGTATATATATTTAAAAAAAATACTTGGACCCCACTTTTAAAGTATATATATGTAAGTACTAATATTTTTAAATATAATATATATAATTTATTTTAATATTTAGCGTTAATGTAATATAATATATATTTCGATAAGTCTATATCAAGCAAATTCTGATTTATTTCATCAACTTCTTATCGATCAGCTTGCCTGTCGAATTCAAGCTAATCTTGCTTTACGTTGGAATTCTTCTTGGATTCGAAACTCATTTCACTATCAACTTCTCTAGCCTCGAAAGGTGAGCAATCACTCACGATTAACGTTCTTATATTTATTAAATTTGATTTCAATTGAAACGACAATTGAAATATGTTGTTGTTAGTTATTTACAATGTTATATATATGATGTTATCTGTATCTGTTGACCCGTGACATCTGACACTATTATCTGTTATTTATATTGATGATATATGCAAGTTATATTACTATCATATATGAGATCACTCTGCAAGTTCCCTGTTAGTTTAGAACTCCCTATGGGTTGAAATGATACATACCTGAATAATCTACAGAATAGGAGAAAATCGTTATGGGTTGAAATGATAAACCCAAGTGGTTTTCATTGAATTGATTTTGGGATTGCGGGTTGAAATGATATATACCCGTATACATTTAAATTGCGGATTGAAATAATAAATATCTGTATCACTTGACCATAGGATAGAAAATTATATACAGACACCGTTTATCTATATATAAATATTTTGAAAATGAATTCTATGGTTTTGGAAAGTAATATATGGTTTAATAAATATTGATTTCAAGATATTATATATAAATGTATTTTATAAAGCTTAAATTCTTGGTTTTAAATTTATATGTTTTGGAAATTTCAAAATTAAAAGTTAGTTTAGGAATTATAAATTTTAAGAATTTACTTATAATTTTACTATTTTAAAATATGTATAAATTAATCTTATTATAAATAAGTTTGATAATAAGATTTAATTTAATAAAGTTGATTTAATTTATATATAATGTGTTTAAGTATTTATTTAAAATTATTTCAAATATAGAGTTTATAATAATATCTTTATAAATTAAGTTTGGGAAGATAAATTTAAAATTGATTTGAAATGGTATTTAATTAAAAAATATATTTAATTAAATCAATTTGAAACTTATTGAATTTGAGATTTTTAAAGGATGTAATTTTAATAACTTGATTTTGGTTAAAGATGATTAAAAGAATATATCAAGTTTAAATAAATTGAAGGAATATTCAGTTATTTGAAATTTAAAGTTTTAGTTAAATGATATTGGGTTTATTATTAAGTAAATATTTCAAAACTAAATGCAGTAAAATGAATTTGATGTACATATGAAATTATCAAGTTTAGTTTTGAAAATGTTGAATACTTAAAGCTTTGAAATATAATGAAATTGAAATAGTTTATTTTATGGTTCAAATCTGTTTTTGAAATCGATACAATTTGGAATGGTTTATAGAAAAACTGAATTGAATTGAAATTAATGATTAAATATTTGAGTAAATTTGAATTTTGGAATTCGAGTTGATTTGGAATTGATTTGTGAAATTTGAGGAAACTATTCAATTATATAAAGTATTTTTAAATTATGTTTAAAACAATTTATATATTTTACTTTATGAATCATTTTTATATAAACTATTTTTAATATAAACTATTTAACTTATAACTATTTTTTTATATATACTATTATTAATATCTAAACGGTTTAAAGGAAGGTGTTATGATCTCAAAGTGCTATGATTTCCAAGGTGTTATGATTTCCAAAGTGTTATGATTTTAGAAGCTTTATAATTTCGAAGGTGATATAACTTTGAAGTGCTATGATTTTGGAAGTGAATATATTTGAAATGGAAATGATATCGTATTGATTTGGTTTTGAAATGGAAATGATATCGTATTGATTTTGTTTTTGAAATGGAAATGGTATCGTATTTATATGGTTTTTAAAATGGAAATGATATTTTGGTTTTGAAGCATAAACTATTTTGAAATGACCACAGTGTTATAATAACGATTGGTTGTTAAAGAGACCAGGATCAGATATTGTCATACTCTCTACCAATACCGAAAACCATTTTAACAAATGTATACGCGGTGGAGATTCCAAAATGAAGTAGGATTATGGCGACGATCCTATATGAGGTATATACGTGGACCCAACTCCCATGAATTGGCTTAAGGTAGCTAAAACAGGAGCAATGATGAGCCAAGTGAGGTAGCTCCTCCAATCG
Organism: Allium cepa; assembly: GCA_030765085.1. Taxonomy (NCBI): domain Eukaryota; kingdom Viridiplantae; phylum Streptophyta; class Magnoliopsida; order Asparagales; family Amaryllidaceae; genus Allium; species Allium cepa. The sequence goes on from CM060941.1 coordinate 838,673,615, forward strand.
GACACATTCCTTCGATACTATATTACGACTTTGTGATTGATTTGGTGGCCACACTTGATTTTGATTTGAGAGTGTGTTCCAAAGTGGGTGCTAGTGGCTGCTATGCGTTACCACCAGCCCAGAAGTGTAATTGGTATGTCTACCCTAGCATTGCCTAGTTGTGCCTTGTCACCTACCCTAACGAGACCACTACGAGTTTGTTTTGTACCAAACCTATGGAGTTCCCTCTGAGGACACCCCGTACGGGGGAGATTATGGTACTGTATAGACTATGGGAATATATAAAATGTGTGAAGTTGGAAAATGTAAAGCCTTAACACTATTTTAATAGTTTACTTTACTATAGACATTATTATAATAGCGTATATTACTACACAGAAGATTGTTTAACGGATCCTTAGAGGATGGTTATCCTAAACATCCTTTGAGTTACTTGTATTTTAGTTGTTATTTCACTTAAGTTGGATTTATTAATATAAGAATGTTAATCCTGACTCGAGTGTTTTGTGTTTTACTTTACGCTCGGGTCAGACTGAGTGGTACAGCTTTTGAGACTCACCTTTGAAGTTGGAGCTTCGCTGGAGATCCACCTACATCTTTTCAGCTTTCAGTTGATCAGTTGACTCCAGTTATATATCCAAATTTTTTAATTGACTATTGTATTTGAAACTTCTATTGTATCTTATTTAACTCTGATATATATATACTAGCTTCATAAACTACTATTCATTTTGTTTCCGCTGCATATTAATATTACTCTGTGTTTGTGATTCTGTGATTTATTTATTTACTGTATATGATGAGTTTTGTCAAATATAAATTAACTATCTGGTATTTTGAGCAATTCAAATCCGACATGTGTGTCTGCCTATGCACTTGGCGGGTGCAGCATGATAGGGGGTTCTCGCATTTGGGTTTGGTAGCGAGCGGATGACTCTTACTCCTACATGTCCCTGAGGGGTTGGTGCAGTTGGGAGGCTGGCCGTAAAGGAAGAACACAGGTACAGTTGTATGCTACGGTCGGCATTACCCCACTGGCGCGCTCCATTACATGTGGTATCAGAGCTTTGGTTTTAGAAAAAAACTTAGCATATATAGTGAATTTAATTACAAAATTACTTTCATTCTAGCTTGAAACCCTTCCTCTTTGATTCGGTGTCCTTTGAATTTTGGAACTCCCCTATTCGTTCCGAAATCCACTCTTGTCTTCCCGTATCCAAATTCTTCTTGATTCTGTAGTATTCCGTAGCTCCACTGATGTAACACCGGTATTTTCAACCATTCGCATCCGCACATGTCGGACTTGAATTTCTCAAAATACCGCGTTGTGAATAAAATTTGGCAAATCTTAGAATATACAGTAAATAAATAATCACAGATCAGAGACATAGAGTAATAATAGTGCGACGGAAGTAAAAGAAATAGTAGTACATGAAGCTACTATATAAGTATATCAGAGTTACATAAGATACAACAGAAGAAATAGAGTACAACAGAAGTCTCAATACATAGAAATCTACTAATACAAGAGCTGAAAAGGAACAACAGACTGAAAAGGAACAACAGACTGAAAAGGATAAAACTGGACAAGTAGATAATTTCAATCTCCAGAAAGTAGAAATCCAAATCTGTGAATACTCAGACTGACCCGAGCATAAATAAAAATACAAACACTCGAGTAAGGACATACATTATACAATGTAAACCAACTCAAGTGAAATGTAGTAAAAGTACAAGTATCTTAAAGGATGCTTGGGACCACCCATCCTCTAAGGATCCGTTAAACTATTTACTATGTAGTAATATTGCGCTATTATAATAATGTCTATAGTAAAATAAACTTACTTTAAAATAGCATAACGGGGTTACCCATATAGCCCCAAACACGTAATAGTACCAGTAGTCCATCCAATATCTGCATATCTCCTGATCGGGAGATAACGAGAAGATACGCATGGGCTACGGGAGAAAACCAAACTCGTAGTAAAGGCTCGATAGGGTAGGTGACACGGCACACAAGGCAATTCCAGGGTATATATACCAATTACGCACACGGGCTGGTGGTAACGAAGCAGCCACATACGCCCACCTCGGAACACATTTCCAAAATCGGAGGGGCGCCCAAACAATCACAAAAGCAATAGAATGGTATCAAAGAAATGTGTCCGACCAAAGGACCTACCCCTTTTGGCCCGAGATCGCTCCTGTTTTAGCTACCTTATGCCAACTCACGGGAGTTGGGTCCACGTAACATACCACAAGAACGTCGACCACCATCCTACTTCATTCCGGAATCTCCACCGCGTACACGGTTGTCAAAGTGGTTTTCGGTATCGACAGAGAGTATGCCCATATCCGATCCTGGTCTCTTTGCCAACCAATCGTTATTTTAACTCGTGGTTATAACTTAAAAATAATATTTTATACTTCAAACTAAAATATCATTTCAATCCAAATCTTTATCAAAATAAGATTTAAATCATTTTCGAACCATTTCAATATATCAACATACCATATCTTTAAAATTCAAATATTTATCAAAATAAGTATCAAGTCATTTCTAACCATTTCAATATATTAAATTATCATATCCTTTCAAAATTTCCTTTCAAATCATTTTAATACATTAAAATATCATATCCTTTCAAAACTTCATTTCCAAATCATTTTAATATCAAAATATCAAATCTTTCAGAACTTCATTTTCAAATCATTTTAATATTGAAATATCATATCTTTCAGAACTTCATTTTCAAATCATTTTAATATCAAAATATCATATCCTTCAAAACTTTGTTTTCAAATCATTTTAATATCAAAATATCATATCTTTCAAAACTTTATTTTCAAATCATTTTAATATCAAAATATCATATCTTTCAAAACTTTAATTTCAAATCATTTTAATATTAAAATATCATATCTTTCAAAACTTTAATTTCAAATCATTTTAATATCAAAATATCATATCTTTCAAAATTTTATTTTCAAATCATCATATAGTTGAAATCCAAATATTCAACTTTAAATACCGTCTAAATTCAAGATAACTTTCATTTATTATCCTTTCAAATCACCTTTTAAAATGATTTATTCTCCAATTAAATTTATTCATTTAAATCATTTAATAGTGAAGTAATTATTCTTTCAAGTCAAGTATTCAATTTCCAAAATTTCAAACCATTCTGAGCTCATTTACTTAGTTAAAACCATAAACATTGAAAATTTCAGCCTTTCACAGCATTTAGAAAATGCTGTTATAAGTCATACTTGAAAACATTTTAATTCAGCAAAGACAGCATTTAATACTGCTGTTAAATCTTATTTCAGTTGAATTTTTAGTTTAAAACAGCAAAGACAGCATTTTCAGAAATGCTGTAATAGCTCAGGTTTCAAATTAAAGGTTTTTATTAATTTCAGCAAAGACAGCAGACCACTATAGCATTTACAGAACTGCTGTAATAGGTCTTTATTAAGTTCTTGGCCTTTTAGTTTACTTCAGCAACTACAGCATTTCAGAACAGCTGTAATAGCCTTTTTATTAGGTTTTTAGTTCATTTACAGAAACCATAGCATTTCTGAATGCTATTAAAAGTATTTTCCAGATTTTAGTGTATTTCCAGCAAATAATAAACTTCAATTTAAACCCTTTAAACATTATAAAAATCATATTTTAACATTCAAAAATGTTTATTAACATACCTTTAACATATAATTTTTATAAAGTAACATTTCATAATTAAATCAAATTTCAATAATTTACTTAATAATTTCAAGTGTAAATTTTCTAGCCTTCGCATTTTTAACAAATAAACTTAACACTTAAATTTTATTACCATTTTTACAAATATAACTTAATTTCCATTTTTATTTATTTATATAACTCAAATTTCCTTTTTAAACCAAAACCCAAATTTCCAGACTTTAGTTATATTTCAATAATTCAACTTAACCATTTATTCATTTGACATTTCCACTTATATAAAAATCATAAATCCTTTATTTAAAACACTTTAAAATCTATTAAATCAAATTATCATAAGTTTACATTTTAAACCACTTAAAATTTTATTTATATAAATTAAATGTCATTTTAAAAGCCAAAGTCCAAATTTCGAGATTTAAGTTATATTCCAAAAATTCAATTTAATCATTTAATTATTCAACATTTTTAACTTATAGAAAAAATCAAAATTTCTTTATTTAAACATTAAAAATCCAATTTAAATCAAATTTTCATAAATTTACCCTTTTAAGAATACTTACAAATATTCCAAAATACTTTATAAAATAACCACGGGCCTGTATATAGTTTTCTAGCCTAGGTCAAGTGATACAGATATATATCATTTCAATCTGCAATTTACAAAGAAAATTCGGATTCTATCATTTCAAACCCGCAATCCCAAGTTAAAGCAAAATAAATAAAAACCGTTCAAGCCTATCATTTCAGCCCATAATGATTTTTCCATATTCTAAAGTCCGTTCGGGTATGTATCATTTCAACCCATACTGGTTTATAAACTAACAGGGAACTGGCAGTGATGAACAGATATAAATGAACAGTTAACAACATATAACAGTAACAGATTAGGCTCAGGTATAAGCATAGGAATGCACGGCCTAAATGCTAGAACATGGAGGGGAGTTTATAACATGAGAAGGTGAAGGGGTTTAAGGCAATGTGGTGTGATTTTGGTGAACAAAAGGGCTCGGCCTTGGGGTATTTGGGCTCAGCCAGTGGAGTGTGGGTTAGGTCAGTGGCTGGAGTGGTGAGGGAAGGTCTGGACAGAGGTGGTGGTGGCAGCCTAAGGTGATGGTGGTGGTGGAAATGGAAGTGGTGAACAAGTGGTGGTCAAACTAGCATGGTTCAAGGACATTGTTGCATTTTTTGGAGTTTTGGCACCACGGTGGCTCGGCCTTGGTCAAGACCAGAGGAGTAGCTGGTGATGATGACAGGGAAGAGGTGTAGGAGGTGGTGGCCATGACTATGGAGTGGAGGCCGAGCAAACAAGCTAGAGAATCAAGGAAAAAACATATGAAAAAGAAGAAGGAAAAATAAGAGAAACCATTAACCAAAATGTTTTAGCCGTGAAGGAAAATGAGATGTAAATTTTTTTGCGTGAATGAGGAATGAAAGTCACGGCTTACCAAAAGAAAATTGCATGGCCAAAAGAAGTAAATGAGGAGTTATGGAAAATAAAATGAAAAGTTTATCATATGAAAAGCCATAGGAAAAGGAAAATCAAATATAACAAAATAATTTCAATAAATACATTTAAAAACCGAAACAAAGCAAAATAATATGAAAATAAATAATTAATTTTAAAGAAAATAGAAAAAGAATTAAAGAAATTGCTTAAAAATTCAAAACAGGGTTCAAAAATTACAAATAAATCATCGCTGGCTTTGGAAAAATATCTACTTCATTTTAAAAAAATTCTAAAGCAAAAATTTGAAATAAAATATTTTTTTTACCATTTATAAAATTAAATAAATAAATAAATTGGAGAAAAATAGAAAAAGAACTAAAGAAATTGTTTTAAAATTGAAAACAGGTCATGAAAATTACAACCAAATTTCCATTAACTCTAGAAAAATTCCTACTTCACTTTAAAACAAATAAAATGTCAAATGAAAAAAATAAATGAGGAACAAAATAAAGTGGGAATGAGAATAATAAGATCTTGAGAAAATAGGAAAATAAGTAAAGAATTCCTTTAATTAATTGAAATTGGAAATTAGAAATTTTAAACAAAAATACAACTAACACTGGAAAATGTCAATTACACTTTCAAAAATGTTTTAAAACCAAAATATATACAATACATGTTATTTACCCATATAAACATAAATTAGAGCATTCCATGACCAAATAAAATATTGTTTATATAATTTAAAATAAACAATTTTGTTAAATACAATAAATTTCACACAATAGTTAAAAAGGCATAACTTTCACATTATAAATCAGATTTCAACGAAACGAAAAGCAGTGTTCTTAAAATTTTATTTACTTTCATAATAAAAGATAATTCAAATTTTCAAACTTTCAAATTTTAAATTTAAAAGTCAAAGTTTGACCATATTGACCAAAATTCACTTTTTGAAAAATATTCTTTTTAATCATGTTTTGGAATGATAATTCATATCAAAATCAAAGTTTATTTTTTAAGTAACAAAATTTAATCATTCCAAATAAATAAAATAAGTTTTTAAATCAAAGATTTAATTAAAAAAATCAAAATATACAATTAAAATAATCAGAAAATACAGTGTTGTTACACTCTCCCCCACTCAAAACTTTTCATCCCCGAATAGGAATGAGGTACGGAAAAGCACAGAAAAAGATAGAGTGAAATAAGATCAAGACAAAATGACAAGGAGATTGAGATTATACCATAAAAAGATTGAGTTATCAGGAAAGTTTAACAAGGTGGAGATGATCTTTCCAAGATCCTCCAGAATCAAGAAGACAAGCACGAAAAAGGTGGATACAAAATGAGTACCTCAAAGCCAAAGCTCTGATACCAAATGTAACACCCGGTATTTTCAACCATTCGCATCCGTACATGTCGGACTTGAATTGCTCAAAATACCGCGTTGTGAATAAAATTTGGCAAATCTCAAAATATACAGTAAATAAATAATCACAAATCACGAACACAGAGTAATAATAGTGCGACGGAAGTAAAAGAAATAGTAGTTCATGAAGATACTATATAAATATATCATGGTTACATAAGATACAACAGAAGAAATAGAGTACAACAGAAGTCTCAATACATGGAAGTCTACTAATACAAGAGCTGAGAAGGAACAACAGACTGAGAAAGATAAAACTAGACAAGTAGATAATCTCCAGCGATTTCAATCTCCATAAAGTGAAAATCCAAATCTGCGAATACTCAGGCTGACCCGAGTGTAAATACAAACACTCGAGTCAGGACATACATACTTATACAATGTAAACCAACTCAAGTGAACTGTAGTAAAAGTACAAGTAACTTAAAGGATGCTTGGGACCGCCCATTGTGACGACCCAGAATTTTTAGCAATTTAAATTGGAATAATTAATTGATTTTAAATATTTAAAGGTTAATTTTTTACTTGAATTCAAATATTATTATTATTTAGCAATTAAGTTATTGGATTTAATAAACTGAAATTGGGTGAATTATTGAATCTTCAGTTTTAAGCCTGTTAAAAATAATTTGAAGGCTCTTAAAATTTACAATGATGCTACTGAAGATAAAAGAATGGTTGGAATTTAATTTAAAGGTGATTTGTTCAGTTTTAATAATATATCGTTTAAATTGAATTTAAAAATAGCCTTCCGAGACACAGTCTCGGAATTCGACGAAACAAGTTCCATTGGATCCAAAATAGTTAGTTATTATCGGATTTCAATTTTCGTAGCGTTTGGAGTTACCGTTTGTCTGTACGGGTAAGGAACGTGTTGAAATTAAAATCGAAAACTTAATATTTTAACTCAATTCAAAAAGCTATCTTCCACATATGACCGAATTAGGTTCTGAAACACGTTCCATTATATTTGAAATGTGGATAAAACCTTATAAACGCCTGGCAGCATACCTCAATAAGGGTTCGAAATTTTGAGATATGTTAAACGAGATATTTTGGAATTAAATAATATTATAAAAATCCTAAGTCAAATCTTATTAAATCCCATCAGCCAACCTAACCCTTCACCTCAGCTACCCTATACTTTGATATGAGCCTCCCTTCTTCAACTTTAAATCGTTGTCTTCTCCAAAAAGCTTTATGGCCGATACTTCTTTATTTACCTCTCTTCCTTTTCAGTTCTTCAAAATCAATTCGAGCCGAAAAAAATCATTCGTTCGTTTCCTTTCGAAACCGAATTGAATTCAAAAAAAATGACGACGTAAAAAATGAATCGAGTTCGAGCTCGATTTTGAAGCAGATCGCGACTTTATTCAATATGAGGAGGAGGAGTTGCGTCAAGGTGGCACTGCTCTCGCGCAGTTGGATGAGCATCGCATCTAATATTCGATGGCAACGAAGCTCGTACGCGCGCACGCTGCGATGGTGGAGTCGTTAGATTTAGATGAAGGGTCTTCGGCATCTCGACTTCGAGGGGGCTCGTGCTTTCGAATTCGCATGTGCGAGTAGGCAGGTCGAGGCTAGGATTTGGTTTCACGCGATGGTGGAGGCGTCGGCAGTGTGGCAGTATCATGATGGCGCTGCAGCTAGGGTTTTGGTCGCGAGGGGAGTTCGAGCACGATAGTGGCTCAAGCATGGTGATGGCGTGAGGTATCTTCAGTCTTTTCCTCTTTTCTTGATCTTTGTTAATTTAAATTATACGTATATATACAATAGAAGGAAGTTAATTAACAGTGAGGTATTTGATAATTTGATTTTAAATTAAATTAAATGTATCTAGACATATGTATATAATTTTACCATAAGATAAAAGAATTGCGAATAAGTTGTTTGACTTTTGGAATATTAAGTAATTTATTTACAAAAAGGGCATTTATATAATTAGATTTTTGAAAATCTATAAAGAATATTTATATAAGTATATTTATATATGTAAATAATTTCAAAGGAAAATAAAAATACAAATTCATATCTTTTAACCGACTAGGTATTTTAAAAATATGTATTTAGGGTTATTGATTTATTTAATAAGCCTATTTAGCTATTTAGTTGATAAAAATATTTTATCAAAAGGAAAATTAATTTAAAACTAAAATTTTTGGTTTGGATTAAAATAAATAATAATTGATTGTTCGACCAATTAGAATATTAATAAAATCATCTAATGCTTTTACAAGGTCCAATTGTGGAGAAATTAATCATGATAGGAATGGATTGCAAAACCAAAATCAAAGGTGAGTTTATCTCACTCAATTGGGTTTTTATTTAAATTTAAATAGTTAAATTTAAATGATTGGTTGAATTGAATTGATATGCTATATTACATAGCAGTATATAGTATGTATTGGAGTGATTGATATTCTGTGATGGATATTATTGGTAATTGGAATATTGAATGTTGTGGTTTGCTTGAATATTTCGATACCCTGAGTTATCGAAATATATAAAATTGGATTTTTGGAAGAAATATAAGGGTGAATTTTGAAAGTGAAATAATTATAGAATAAAAATAAGAATTAATTGGAAAGAAATGAAAGTGATATTTTAAAACTGAAGTTAAATTGTAAAGTAGAGATTTAAAACAAGTTTTAAATCAAAGTTAAATCTGGAATTCAAGAGTGAATCTGGGTTTTCAAACAAATAAGTTTTTAAATTTAATTATTTTAACAACTTGAATGTTAAAGTGCATTTTTAAATTGATTTGAATTTAAAAATGAATTTTGTTTTAAATTCCTTTAAACTACTATTTTAAAATGAGTAATTAATTTATTTAATGAAGTAAATAAAAAGGGTAGATAATTACAGGATGAGATAACGAAGAGTGATTAATATTTGTACTTTAATTGATGATTAATTATTTAATGTAATTAAATTAGATTAGGATAAGTTGAAATGTAAATGAGAAATCATTAATTTATATAATCAATGATGTAAATAAAGGTTAATTAATTAAGATAAATTAATCAATAATAAGTGATTTATGAGAAATTAATTAATAAGTAATTAAGGATTAATGTAATTAATTATATTTAATTAATTTGTGAAGTAATTAAAGAATTAATTATTGTTTTTGGTTAAGAATAATTAATTTGTGTAATTAATTAAAGATAATTACTTGGATGTAATTGAATGATAATTAATCCAGGGTGATTGATTAAGATGGATAATTAAGGGATGATTAATTAATTAATTTGGAATTAATTAATGTTAAGTGAAGGAATTTAAGAGACTGAGGTTAGTAATTCAATTAGAATTAATTAAATTAATTTGGAAGTGATCAAGTTTGCTTATGGATGATTGAATGTTATTGGATGCTTTGAATGAGACTCGAAGAGACCGGGGCCGGATATTAGAAAATACCCGAAACCACTTTGAATTTTTATAGATTGATATGTGAAATCTATAGGCTGGAATGAAATGATTTAAGTGAATTGAACTATTTAATCTAAATTTTGGTAATTAGAAAATTGATGGTGAAATAAGTGATGTCTGTAACAAATTGTGGATTTGTTAATTGAAACGAGTTACCCCGGGTTCTATATAAGTTGTTTGCTTTGTACTCCATGTTAGATGGGTTTACTCACGCTGGTTTCCAGCCTAACCCGAGTGTTACTTTGATGTAATGCTCGGGTCAAACCGAGTATTACAGATTTTCAGGTAAGGACGTTCTGGAGCTCAAGAGGTGAGCTGGACGGCAAGAATGTATGAAGTGTTTCCGCTGTATTATATTGTTGCATATCTGCGACTTGATGATTGTGCATATCTAGTGTCTGTATATTTGTGTAACTCTGATGTATTAAAGATGTAATCGATAGATATAGTATTCTTTCTGTAAACTGTTATTATTTGATATTATATGTTGATCCGCTGCGAATGTGAGATGTTGGTGTTTTCTGTTTCTTCTTCTTCTTCTATCTCTTTCTTCTTTTTCCTAACTATCTGAAATTTTCGGGATCGAAAATTTCGGGTTGTTACAGTTGGTATCAGAGCTGAAAGGTTAAGCGAGAACCTTGGCTCTGATGGGGATTACTCATTAAATAGAGTTCGTAGCACTCTAGAATGAGTTGAGTATATATATGAGCGCATACTTGTTATTTTCTTATATAAAGGTTTTAAATGATTTTATATAATAATATATTTCGATATATAAAGTAATATTTCTTTGTAATAAATATTAAGGTAATTGGTTGTTATATTATTTGAAAATTTTAATAATGAGAATTAGGTAATAGAATTACAACCAAAATTTAATAATGAGAATTAAGTGGTAATAGAAATACAACCAAATTAAAATTAAATGAAGATAAGTTTGAAATGGATTCAGAATTAAATGGTTTAAAGAGATAAGTTGATTTGATTTAAAGGATTAAATCAACATTTAACAATTTAACTCGAAATTATATACTTCGGAATAGTTTAAATTTGAATTGAAATCTTTCAAATTGAATCTAATTTGAAATTGAAGTGGGTTCAATTGTATTAGTCCAAATTGATTGGAATAGTTAGGAATTGTAATTAAAGTTGAGTAGGTTTAAAATCAAATGGAATTTGATTTGAATTTGGAAAGAAATCAAGACTGATGCAACCTGAATTGGGGTTAAATCAATTTCAATGGAAATTGAAGTTATTCAAATTGGAATTGAGTCAATTTAAATGGAAGTGGAAATTTAAATTAAATTGATGGGGAAGCGAACAGTTTTGGCTCTGGACTATTTTCAATATAGATTATTTCAATATAAACTTGTTTTTCCAAGCTATTTAATATTTACAACCTTTCTTTTTTAAGCCAAATTATTTTATATTTGTTTTACAATTATTTTTGGAACTATTTAACAAACTTTCAACTTTTTATAAACTAATTATTATTTTTCAACTATTTTACAAATTAATTACTATTTTACAACTATTTTGCACTTATCTAAAATTTCTGATACTATTTAACTATTTTCCCATTATTTTACAGTTAGTTAACTATTTTACAAACTATTAATTGTTTTTCAACTACTTATCTATTTTTAAAAATTTTCAAGCTATTTTCTAAATATAAACTGGTCGGAGTTCAAACTGTTATTGATTAAATACCCAACTGAGATAAGAATTGAAGTGATAATCCAAATAAGGATTAAGGTAAATGTGAATAAGTGAACAAAATCAAAGTGAGGATGGATAGAAAGGAAATTGATTTGGCTAATAATCGATGAAGTTAAATACGTAGGATGTACGTATATTATTCTATTCGCATAGTGATTTGATCCAGATTCGAGCACAGAATTTCGAGATAGTTTATCGATCCGAGTTAGGATTTTTCACTCGATTTTCGACGGTGAACCTGGATATGGATTGTTGATTAATTCTGGATATTCTCTATCATAGTTATAGCTATGTAAGGAGAATGACGGTTTCTGATCAAGAAACCAGATTTGAGTCCGCACTAGGAAGTCGGGTGGACGATACTAGTTCGGAAGTGAAATTGTGTGATTGAGTAAGCGATCGGATTGGTATAGCGTACGGATGATATGTGTACATCGTACGGATTTGAATGAAATTGATATTGAAAAGAGTAATCAAATTTGAATATTTGATTTTGAATAAACAAAGTTATATATCTTTGTTATATAAGATAAATCTCCCCTTGTTGAATCTATTGCCGGAAGGAGAGGATTTTGAAAGTGTTTGAAGTATAAAAGAAGTTTTATACATGTTGAAATGATCCAAAGTTTTTTTAAAATATATATATAAATTGTAACAACCCAGTATTTCGTACCGATTAATGATCGTCTTTGGACGATAATTTTTCTTAACTAATTGCCTATTGAAAATTTTAAAATTTGAATTAAAATTCTTTTCATAAATTTGTTTAAGAATTTTATTGGGCTTTAAAAAATTGTTTTGGCCCATTTCTTTTGTTGTCGTGGTGGGTAACAAAGCTTAATAACTGGCCCCCCTTTTCTTTATTTTTCTTTCATTCGAAACCTAAATTAAGAAACATACGAACGAAATGGCGGCCCCCTTCTCGTTCGCCCCTCTTTTCAAAAATTAGGGATTCGTTCAGCTCCTAGGTGCCGCGACTTCGGCTTGCTCGATCGAATGATGGGTTTCGTTGCTCGGCTTCTTCTAATTCGTCGAAAAGGTGAGTATCTTTATTACTCACATCTAAGTCAACTTAGTTTTATGCTTTGCGTGTGATTTGATTTCGTTGTTGATGCTTTCTCTGATTTTTGTCAAATTCGTGCAAATTCGTGATACTTGGTTAACTCGGCTTTGATTTTGGGCTGTTTAATATCTCGTGACCATCACGAACTCGATTTTTTCTTTGTTGACTTCGGTCACTTTGATTGTTAAACCACTTTGCTGTGTTATACTTGAATTTGTCGAGTGTTTGTGATCTGAGCATTGATTCCTATTGTGACTTCAGTCTTGACTTGTGACAACCCGCCGCTCTGACCGCCTCTAGTCGGTAATTAAACCAACTAGAAACGCTCAAATGACGGATAGTTATTTAGTTTATAACATTTAAACAGAATCAGTCACAGAATCACAGAAACAATAATATATTTTATAAATGAACTTTTCTTTTATATACAAATATCAAAGTTATACAATGAATTACATTTAATCCAGCGGAATATACATATATCTTTTTAAAGTACAAGAAAAATTTTCTGAAAAGCTTTAGTGAAGTGCTTTCCCCTCTCTCTAACTTCGCTGCGAGAAAATCTCCAAGCTGTAAAAATACTCGGTCTGACCCGAGCGTTTTATGCAAAACACAAAAACACTCGAGTCAGGATTAATCTTTATTCAAGTGATTAAATTTGCAATGAATTGAAATAAAATGGTAACAGCAGTAAAGACAATCGTGAAAGACCACCAACTACAACGATGCACAAAGATACAAGGTAAACTGGCACTCAGGCAGCAGTGTACAACAAATCCAGCAGCCCCAACTACAACAGTGAATACAACTACAAGTACAAGGCATGTCAACAGCAATGGAATCTACATGAATGTCACAAGCATAAAAACATGTATGCACACAAGCCCAGCTACAACAAGCAGTGCAGACCACAAAGAAATGCCAACAAGAGCAAGTGTGCAAGTACAAATCACAAAGACCAAAGTGCACCAGTGATGCAAGCTGCAGCATATCAGAAGTGCACTTATCAAGTACATAAATGATGCAATACCAAACTTCACAAGCAATGACCAGTGCAATGACCAAGAAAATATCAACAAAACTAGAGGCAACTGGCAATAACAACTACACCTAGCAAGCTACATGAAGACAGAGCTCGAGACTACAACTCAAAGTTCAATGCAGACTGCATGATGAAACCAAGATGGCAAAGATAACTACAAGATACATAAATGATACAGGTGAACAGAAGTACAAGTGCAGTTGTAATGGCCGGGCAAGTGCACAACTTCACAACAAACAAGCCAGAGGTATGAAACAAGGTTGCAAGCATACAAAATGCAGACAACATGTGTACAACAGTGAGCTACAGGAATGCATTCAAGACCAAAACCAGGCAACAACGAATGGGAAGGCATATGTGAACATGAAGACTGGAACAACTACAAAGGTTCAAGGCTGAGACAAACCCAATGCACCAATGCAACAGCATACAAGGTGCAGACACAAGGCTGAGACAAAGGAAACCAAATACAAGTTCAAGTGCTCAGTGCAGACTACAAAATGAGTGTAACAAAATAAACCAAATGCAACAGTCAACTCAACTGAGTACATGGAAGTATGACAGTGAACTCAAAGCAATGATGTCAAGACAATGAAACTGGTTCAACACAGTGACCCAAGATAGTTTGAGAAAATAAGTGTACAGGAGCACACACATATCAATCCAGCAATACTCACCCCATACTAAATTAAAAATGTGATTTTAGTTTTAAAAATCATGATTTCAATATATGCATTCATGTTATAAACCTAATTTAATATTTTAAGAAATTTGAAGTTTTACTTATTTGAAACAATAACTGTTCTTATAGTTTACAGAGACAACAGATTTTTAATTTAACTTGATTATAATTTATAACTTGAACCCATACTAAACAAACATGTTTCATTTACATATCAAATCCTAGCTGAGACCAAATCAAGAGGTACTGGATTCTATTTAAACTTTTAGTTTTAAAAAAAAACAAGTATACAGATACCTGTAAACCCAGATATATATTTACTTTATTGTATACACAGAATATCCATCACAATACAGCCATACAAAGCATACACTTTAAAAATGAAGACAGAACAGTTTTATTTATAGCAGCTTAAATTTGAAACTTGAAATCTAAACTGTTAATTCAAAATAGAAAGAAACATCTTCACTATACAGGCATGCATCCATAAATTACACATATATACTTGCAAATATATTCCATCCAAGATCATCACATGCAGATCAATATTTAAACCAAATTCGAGATTGTAAAAATGTGGTTTGCTCACCTTTATATCTGCAAACAGAGAAGCAGAAGGGAAGCCTAGAATTTTGCATTTATTCGAGTTTCACTGCAAATCCTTGTTTCAGATAAAATTTACTTTCTGATCTTTTTAAAGATATTATTAAGAGCTGAATTATGATTTAACAAACACATTTTGTTTGAATCCTAGGATCTAAAGAGGATTAGACAAATAAGGATTTGGATTTTTTTTGTAAATTTGTTAAAGCCTGTACTTCAAATCAGAGAAGTATATGCATACAACAGACATGCATACACTAAACAGACATGCACACTTGATATACATTCATTCATCATTTCTCATAATAACCACTTAACCAAAGCATCAAATATATCACAGATTTCAAATTTAAACAAGTTAATTTATTTGGAAACCAACAGCAAGCAACCACTGCTCTAAATTCAAGCCAGTTAAACCAGAGCCTGGGAACCATAACAAATATACACAAAATCATTTAATTACAACATGCAAACCATTTTTTTTTGCCTATTTAAGCTTAAGTTTCTGCATGCAACAGGGGTTTAACAGATTTAAAAAAAAAAACTTTTTAAATCAGGTATGTTTACTCACAGTGACATGTATATGCAAAAATACATATTCACATACATACTTTTAATTCCATACTTAAACAAACATTCAAGCTTCACATGATGGTTCCAAGAATTTTAGCATGCATCATTTTCATCAAACAATTGTTTTAAACTTGTCAATTTTGTTATTTTCAGATTATAGGATGTTCACAGACCTTTATTACTGGGATCATTCATATATAGGCATGCAAGCATGATACACAGCAAAACATCAAACCATAGGGGGGGTTTATACGCACATATATACAACACACATGAACAGAAGTTCAAACAAGCACATGCAAACGAAATTTTCCTCATCTAGATTCAAAGATCCATCACATGCAGCAACAACAAACAAGCAAAGTTTTTTTCTTTTTGTATAGCATCTGTTCTTATCAATTTAAAAATAAATTACAAATAGCATCTGTTCTTATCAGTTTAAAAATAAATTCCAAATAGCATCTGTTCTTATCAGTTTAGATTCAAGTAACCGAGCAAATGATAACAGATAACACCCAACAAACAACCATGCAGTGTTTTTTATCTGTTCTTATTAGTTTAAAATTCAAATTAACCGAGCAACTGGAAGCCAATAACACCAAATCATAGCATGCAACTAAACACCCAATTCAAAACAAATTTAAAAACTTGAATAACGATTAATCGAGAGAAAACTCACCTTTGTCGAAGCGAAGACGAAAGCCAAAAAAAAAATTTCAAAGAGGCCGAACGAGAACGAAGCAGCAGTGAGCAACGAAGAATAGATCGAGCATGGCAACATGCAAAATCCTATCGGTCAAGCAATTAGCGCAACTTCGAAAGCCTTAGTTTTGGACGAAGAGGAACACGAAGCCGCCATTGTTGTTTCTTTTGTTCGTTTATTTTGTTTAGGGTTTAAAAAATGAAAATGGGTAAAAGGAGACAGGTATACTTAATCACGGCACTAATATCAAACGCGGGCCAACCAAAATTTTCAAAGCCCAAAGACAATTTAATCAATTTCAAACAAATTTCAACTAATTCCAATTGGTTTCGTTATTACTTTGCTTTGCTTTGTTTTGTTCAAATTATGTTGTTAAAATTTCTCCAATGTAGTTACATTCTATTCTACAAAGTTTTATAAATATGTTGTTTGAATTTTAACTATGTGTATTTATTTATCTTGTATTGATTAAAATTTTATTCCTTTCTATTTTAAAGAAAAGAAAAATGTTATTTAAAACTAACCATCCATTTATAAATTTACATAAATAAAAATTCTTGTATCCAATATTATTCTTCTAAGTCATTAGTTTGAATTTAAAATACAAACTCTATATTCAATTTCAACTCCAAAGTCAAATTTAATTTTTTTTTTATTCAACTTTTTATAGATTAAATTCTAAAATTTAATCGCCAAATTCATTGTTATATTGGGAATTCAATTTAAATTATCATTCAAATATTTAAAAGTAACTAAATATTTTCAATTTAAATTGTTCAAAATTCAGGGTCGTTACAATCTCCCCTCCTTAAAAGAATTTCGTCCCGAAATTACAAGTAAGGAAAAATGATTGTTAAAATTTCACTGATGTTTATACCCTACACAATTTTTTTACCAAGCTCAAAACTTATTAAAAATAAATGAGTATAGAATTCATTCTATTTGTTTTGTCTCATTAGCTTTGTTAATTAACTCATTTGTTCATCATTTTCTACAATCAAGACGCAAAAGTCTTTTACTAAAGTTTTCAACGTACAAAACCCAAATTTTAAATTTGAAATTCTTCATTTAAGAAATTTACATAGTATAACTTTTCCAAAGCTGTGGACTTTCAAAACATTTCAAAAATCCTCTTCCTTAGTCCATTAGGTTGGAATTTATGTTATTTAGTTTCAGATTATTGATTTTCTATTTAAAGTTTGAAAATGCTTGCTAACTCGAAATTTAACAAGTCTATTGTCATTCTTAAAGACATTAGGCATACGCTGGCCAGGCGCAAGTCTAAAAATCTCCTAGTACTAAATATACTTGCTTCAATTCCCAGTGAAAATACTCAAAAATCTTTTTAAAAATGGATATGGAAAGCACATTCCCCCATGGATCACAGTTACCCGGCGGTTACGCTACTATCCCAGTAGAATCGCTTGTAACTGTAGATTTCTCATCTCTTGAATTTCGCCATGGTTGTTGCTATAGATCGTGGTCCACACGGCGGTTACGCTACTATCCCAGTAGAATCGCTTGTGACCGTAGGCATCTCGCCCCTCGAATTTCGCTTTGGCTTCTAGATTGCAGTTTACTCGGCGGTTGCGCCACTATCCCAGTGGAATCGCTTGTAACTGTAGGCATCATGCCCCTCAAATTACGCTAGTCACTCCAGCTAATGGAAAACAAACGGCCAATCCAACTAATGGAAAATAAATGGCCAGTCCAACTAATGGAAATCAAATGGTCAATCCAACTAATGGAAATTAAATGGTCAATCCAACTAATGGAATTCTACGTAGCTACGATTTTCAAATGGACACTTATCTCGAGTTCCAACAACCTTCACAAATTTTAAATGGAAGGTACTTTTCCATATCCTCAATTTGGAAAACATAATATCATACATACATATATAATATTTCATTTCATAATTCGTACATATCATACTCATATACTTACATAAGTTTTCCACAACAATTTCTTTCCAAACTAATGGTTTTCGAATTTATCGTATTCTCATATATACGTTCTGAAAACCTCAATATCTCATACCCATAACAAATAGAGGATTCACAAATTTTCCATTTCATTATCCATTTAAAATTTTCCTCTAAGTGGATTTGGAAATTTAAGGTTATCTCAAACCTAATTCACATTCATAATCCAATTCATTATCGACTTCACACTCGATTTGGATTTCATGTTACATCGTCAATTCTCAACACATAATTGATGTCTATCGATATATAACCTCTGAGCTCGTACGTCTCAGAGAAGGGTGTTAAGCTAAGAGAATAAATTCTCCGCCACCAACAGATATATATTTAATAGAGATCAACTGCTATGTCGTCAATTCACAATGTTAGACATACAATCCAAATCAACCATTCAAAATTCAAAGTTGAACTAATTGTTCTAATTCCCCAAAAATATCTACACAAGATATATATAATTTTTTCCACACTTAACCATTTGAAAACAAATTTTAAATCATTTTTTTCACCTTTCAATCTTTGAAAACAAATTTCAAAGCAATTTCCTTAAACGGAAACATTTTCAAATATTTATCCATTTTAAACTTAAAATGGTTCACTTAAATCAATCAAATAAGTCCTTACCGATTTATTTTAAACTTACGTTCCAAATCCGTAAATTTATTTCCACATTTCAAAAATAAATCAATATTTATTTTTAACAAATTTCCCTTTCTTTTATAAATTCCATAATGAATTTACATTTCCAAAATATCTATGAATATACGATTTTCAAATCGATTTCACATATTCATTTTCAATTTATCTTTAAAAGATAAAATCTCAAACCTTTCATTTCATATTGGAAAATATTTCCATACTTATTTAATAATAAGTAATTCACAAATCCATTTATTTCCAACACTTGGAAAACATTCAATATACTTAAATCATAATCAAGTATATATTTAATTCTTAAAGGAAATCATTCTTTAAACACATTAACTTGAGTCAAAACGAATGTTGCGTAAAACATCGTTACGACGACCCAAAATCACTAGTATAGGGATTCGAATTTAAGATAGATATATAAATCCCAATACTATACAAAACATTTCCTTTCAAAAATCATTTACTATAACAACAGTGTTATAATCCACCATTTCCTTTTATTTCACTCGAAAACGTCTATTTCGACAATGAATGTTGAAATCTATGCTTTCGATTCTTAATGCATTTTAAAACATCTTTAAAACCATTAACTTCATTTTCTGCATGTTCAAATTCAAATTCATCACTGAATCAATTAAATCTATTATGGATTTTCATGTTGACAAATTTTAATTTGAAATCTAAATCTCATTTGAACTTTGCATTTGCTTTCTATTTCCAAAATAGTCAACTAGTTCTTTAGTAAACCACTCATCGACTTGGTTCCATTAGATTCATATTTCCGCATTAACTAATTTAGGCATTAGTCTAAACTTGGAATATAAGCTTTTACATCAAAACTAGTTGATTCATACAGTTAAGTTGACAAATACATTTCCTATCAAAATTTTGCAATCCTTATTAGCGAAGGTCGGATTATTCATTCATTTTCCCAAGACATAACCGATTTATTTAATAATATATTCACTGTCCAAAATTGTGAATAAAATTCCCAACCAACTTTTATTATCACAATATTTAACTTAAAGGATAATTCGCTATCCAAAATTACGAATATATCTCCTTTAACAACTTTTATGTTTCATTTATCAAATTCAATTGGTTTCGAATTTATAAACAATCTTTACAAATTCCATTTCTATTTATAAACTTCGATTTATAAATCTCCTTTATTAATTCAATTCAATCTATATAACTCAGTTATATACCAAAAGTCCATATTATAAGTTAAATACTTATAATCCATTTATTTACTAAATCGTTCTTCACAACGTTTGAAATCAATTTTTCAAAAGAATTCAGAATCAAATCCCCAAGTTATAGTTCAATAATCCCCTTGATTATAACTAAATTTACATGTCATTTTATTTTCCAGTTATTACTTTGGAGATATTCAAAATATTTGATTTAAACCAATTCATCAATTCACTTAACTCATATTTCATTTTTCATAAATCTCAACAATTCGATAATGAGTTTTCAAATGATCGAGACTCAAATCTAAGGAGACCTTACCGAAGAGAAACTATCGCAAACCTAAATTTAGAGAGGGGAATTTTCAAAAATAATTCTAATTTTTAAAATACTTTTTTATTTTAAAGAAAACAATTTTATACTTCTTTAGATTTGAAAACACTTTCTTTAAAGTGATTCTAGTAACTATTCATATTAAACGCCATAAACTAAGCTTTGTGTAAACTAAAGCTCCGATACAACTTTTGTAATGACCCGCCGCTCTGACCGCCTCTAGTCGGTAAGTAAACCAACTAGAAACGCTCAAATGACGGATAGTTATTTAGTTTATAACATTTAAACAGAATCAGTCACAGAATCACAGAAACAATAATATATTTTATAAATGAACTTTTCTTTTATATACAAATATCAGAGTTATACAATGAATTACATTTAATACAGCGGAATATACATATATCTTTTTAAAGTACAAGAAAAATTTTCAGAAAAGCTTTAGTGAAGTGCTTTCCCCTCTCTCTCTAACTTCGCTGCGAGAAAATCTCCAAGCTGTAAAAATACTCGGTCTGACCCGAGCGTTTTATGCAAAACACAAAAACACTCGAGTCAGGATTAATCTTTATTCAAGTGATTAAATTTGCAATGAATTGAAATAAAATGGTAACAGCAGTAAAGACAATCGTGAAAGACCACCAACTACAATGATGCACAAAGATACAAGGTAAACTGGCACTCAGGCAGCAGTGTACAACAAATCCAGCAGCCCCAACTACAACAGTGAATACAACTACAAGTACAAGGCATGTCAACAGCAATGGAATCAACATGAATGTCACAAGCATAAAAACATGTATGCACAACAAGCCCAGCTACAACAAGCAGTGCAGACCACAAAGAAATGCCAACAAGAGCAAGTGTGCAAGTACAAATCACAAAGACCAAAGTGCACCAGTGATGCAAGCTGCAGCATATCAGAAGTGCACTTATCAAGTACATAAATGATGCAATACCAAACTTCACAAGCAATGACCAGTGCAATGACCAAGAAAAGATCAACAAAACTAGAGGCAACTGGCAATAACAACTACACCTAGCAAGCTACATGAAGACAGAGCTCGAGACTACAACTCAAAGTTCAATGCAGACTGCATGATGAAACCAAGATGGCAAAGATAACTACAAGATACATAAATGATACAGGTGAACAGAAGTACAAGTGCAGTTGTAATGGCCGGGCAAGTGCACAACTTCACAACAAACAAGCCAGAGGTATGAAACAAGGTTGCAAGCATACAAAATGCAGACAACATGTGTACAACAATGAGCTACAGGAATGCATTCAAGACCAAAACCAGGCAACAGCGAATGGGAAGGCATATGTGAACATGAAGACTGGAACAACTACAAAGGTTCAAGGCTGAGACAAACCCAATGCACCAATGCAACAGCATACAAGGTGCAGACACAAGGCTGAGACAAAGGAAACCAAATACAAGTTCAAGTGCTCAGTGCAGACTACAAAATGAGTGTAACAAAATAAACCAAATGCAACAGTCAACTCAACTGAGTACATGGAAGTATGACAGTGAACTCAAAGCAATGATGTCAAGACAATGAAACTGGTTCAACACAGTGACCCAAGACAGTTTGAGAAAATAAGTGTACAGGAGCACACACATATCAATCCAGCAATACTCACCCCATACTAAATTAAAAATGTGATTTTAGTTTTAAAAATCATGATTTCAATATATGCATTCAAGTTATAAACCTAATTTAATATTTTAAGAAGTTTGAAGTTTTACTTATTTGAAACAATAACTGTTCTTATAGTTTACAGAGACAACAGATTTTTAATTTAACTTGATTATAATTTATAACTTGAAACCATACTAAACAAACATGTTTCATTTACATATCAAATCCTAGCTGAGACCAAATCAAGAGGTAATGGATTCTATTTAAAGTTTTAGTTTTAAAAAAAACAAGTATACAGATACCTGTAAACCCAGATATATATTTACTTTATTGTATACACAGAATATCCATCACAGTACAGCCATACAAAGCATACACTTTAAAAATGAAGACAGAACAGTTTTATTTATAGCAGTTTAAATTTGAAACTTGAAATCTAAACTGTTAATTCAAAACAGAAAGAAACATCTTCACTATACAGGCATGCATCCATAAATTACACATATATACTTGCAAATATATTCCATCCAAGATCATCACATGCAGATCAATATTTAAACCAAATTCGAGATTTTAAAAATGTGGTTTGCTCACCTTTATATCTGCAAACAGAGAAGCAGAAGGGAAGCCTAGAATTTTGCGTTTATTCGAGTTTCACTGCAAATCCTTGTTTCAGATAAAATTTACATTCTGGTCTTTTTAAAGATATTATTAAGAGCTGAATTATGATTTAACAAACACATTTTGTTTGAATCCTAGGATCTAAAGAGGATTAGAAAAATAAGGATTTGGATTTTTTTGTAAATTTGTTAAAGCCTGTACTTCAAATCAGAGAAGTATATGCATACAACAGACATGCATACACTAAACAGACATGCACACTTGATATACATTCATTCATCATTTCTCATAATAACCACTTAACCAAAGCATCAAATATATCACAGATTTCAAATTTAAACAAGTTAATTTATTTGGAAACCAACAGCAAGCAACCACTGCTCTAAATTCAAGCCAGTTAAACCAGAGCTTGGGAACCATAACAAATATACACAAAATCATTTAATTACAACATGCAAACCATTTTTTTTTTTTGCCTATTTAAGCTTAAGTTTCTGCATGCAACAGGGGTTTAACAGATTTTTAAAAAAAAACTTTTTAAATCAGGTATGTTTACTCACAGTGACATGTATATGCCAAAATACATATTCACATACATACTTTTAATTCCATACTTAAACAAACATTCAAGCTTCACATGATGGTTCCAAGAATATTAGCATGCATCATTTTCATCAAACAATTGTTTTAAACTTGTCAATTTTGTTATTTTTAGATTATAGGATGTTCACAGACCTTTATAACTGGGATCATTCATATATAGGCATGCAAGCATGATACACAGCAAAACATCAAACCATAGGGGGGGTTTATAGGCACATATATACAACACACATGAACAGAAGTTCAAACAAGCACATGCAAACGAAATTTTCCTCATCTAGATTCAAAGATCCATCACATGCAGCAACAACAAACAAGCAAAGTTTTTTTTTTGTATAGCATCTGCTCTTATCAATTTAAAAATAAATTACAAATAGTAGCTGTTCTTATCAGTTTTAAAAATAAATTCCAAATAGCATCTGTTCTTATCAGTTTAAAAATAAATTCCAAATAGCATCTGTTCTTATCAGTTTAGATTCAAGTAACCGAGCAAATGATAACAGATAACACCCAACCAACAACCATGCAATGTTTTTTATCTGTTCTTATTAGTTTAAAATTCAAATTAACCGAGCAACTGGAAGCCAATAACACCAAATCATAGCATGCAACTAAACACCCAATTCAAAACAAATTTAAAAACTTGAATAACGATTAATCGTGAGAAAACTCACCTTTGTCGAAGCGAAGACGAAAGCCAAAAAAAATTCAAAGAGGCCGAACAAGAACGAAGCAGCAGTGAGCAACGAAGAATAGATCGAGTAAGGCAACACGCAAAATCCTATCGGTCAAGCAAATAGCGCAACTTCGAAAGCCTTAGTTTTGGACGAAGAGGAACACGAAGCCGCCATTGTTGTTTCTTTCGTTCGTTTATTTTGTTTAGGGTTTAAAAAATGAAAATGAGTAAAAGGAGACAGGTATACTTAATCACGGCACTAATATCAAACGCGGTCCAACCAAAATTTTCAAAGCCCAAAGACAATTTAATCAATTTCAAACAAATTTCAACTAATTCCAATTGGTTTTGTTATTACTTTGCTTTGTTTTGTTTTGTTCAAATTATGTTGTTAAAATTTCTCCAATGTAGTTACATTCTATTCTACAAAGTTTTATAAATATGTTGTTTGAATTTTAACTATGTGTATTTATTTATCTTGTATTGATTAAAATTTTATTCCTTTCTATTTTAAAGAAAAGAAAAATGTTATTTAAAACTAGCCATCCATTTATAAATTTACATAAATAAAAATTCTTGTATCCAATATTATTCTTCTAAGTCATTAGTTTGAATTTAAAATACAAATTCTATATTCAATTTCAACTCCAAAGTCAAATTTAATTTTTTTTTTATTCAACTTTTTATAGATTAAATTCTAAAATTTAATCGCCAAATTCATTGTTATATTGGGAATTCAATTTAAATTATCATTCAAATATTTAAAAGTAATTAAATATTTTCAATTTAAATTGTTCAAAATTCAGGGTCATTACATGACTTCTGGTAACATTCGTGTATCACTGTACTATGTGATATTGTATCACTAGTAGTTGCCTCTGTTCGCTCATTTGAATTCTGTTCGCTTCCATATCATGTCTGGTATTGGGATATACTGTTTTGAATTTTTGCACTTGTTTACCATCAGATGTTCCAGCCTATTTCAATTTGCACATGGATTCGAATAGTAGCCTTGACCTCGCCCACTGTTGCATTATGTTGCACCTGTAGTAGTAGTTGCTTCTGTTCATTTGCACTGTCTTTGTCATTGTACCAGTTGTTACTGCATTTTTCATTGTGGCATCCATTCTCTACTACTCTGATTATGTTGCAGTGTTCATATATGGTTATTCAAAACCATTTCTTTGTTGAGGTTGTGCCACTGATGTTGGCTTGCCTTATTCATTTCTCGGTCGCACTCTGGTTCAGTTTTACATTGTCACTCCCCCATGTAATTTGCAGTTGCATTTTTGATTGTACTTCCTTGGGCTCGAGGGTTTGTACTGTGCAGTCATGTACATTTTTGTTACTTGTTGTTGCACTTGCATCCCAGTTTTGTTGCATTTCGACTGCTCGTCTTGGCATTGTTGAGTCTTGTTCATTTGTGCAGCATACTTGATATATTCACATATACACTGCTGCATGATATCTGGTGCTTGCTGCCTATGTTCATTTGAACTTGGTTGATGATTGGTTTTGTGATTTCTGGTTAATTACAGTTTTAGTTGAACTGTATCTTTCTGTTGCACCATGAAGTGCCACTGCCTTGTGCATTTGGTCATTTGTGCCTTCGTGCTCTGCTGGTTTAGGAATGCATGATCCATTCTGCTATGTTCGAAAGTGTATACCTGCTATTCCCTTTGTGATGCAATTGAAATCAAGTCACTGACTTGACCTTCTTGCATTTGGTGGCAGTTTGCTACTTACTGAATGTTGCAGTGTTGTTTTATTCACTTGGTGGCATTTTTGTTTGCTCACCATTTATACTGTGCAGTCTTACCCCTGCTGCATACGTTTGATTGTTGTATTTGGGTTTTGGCTGCAGTTGTTGTCATCTTTTCTTGACCACTTTGGCATTTCTAAGCCTTGTTCGAACTTGTTTGGTTGCTGTTGCTTGAGACAGTCAAACACTTCAATTCACTTGGTCGAACTTGTTTGAATTGATTTAGCCGACGTTGATTTTGTTTGAACTTGGCCATTACTTGTTGACTTCGGCATTGACTTGATTTTCATTTTTTTGTTGAAGTCATTTATGCATTTATGCTCATTTTGCTTCGTTATTCCATTTGTTAATCGATTCTTCTTTTCCGATTAGTTGTTGTCATCTTTGTCGACTTTGATAACTTCTATTTCTGGAATTTTTAGGTATTCCTACTTTGATGGATTTAGAATCGAATTCTTTGGATTTTATTCACGTCTTCGAATGTGAATTTTAGTGAATTGATTTGGTTTCCAAATTAAATCGATTCTTGTTATTTCTCCGATTTTTTGCTATCATTTATTAGCAACTTTGATAACATTTTCTTTGGAATTTTTGTAAACATTCCTTTTGATGGATACGGTATCGATTTCTTTGGATTCTATTCACATCTTGGTATGTGAATTCTTGTGCTTGATTGTTCCTACAATCATTTTTGTGATCTGTCACTTTAAAAATATAAAGGTTTTCTATACTAGTAGTAAATATCAAAACCCTTTTCTCCAAACGATTTCAAAACTACTTTACTACAAAACTCTTTTCCTAAACCGTTTTCCAATCTATTAGTATATACTAACCTTTACCTCACTCGTATGAGAAATCTAATTAAACGACTTAGTAAAACGAGTGGTATATAACGCTGGCATTTACTTCGCCGGTTAATTCTTGGACTTATTCGATTGAATCTCTTGTGACAATTTTTTTAGTGAAGATTTATAGTTTGTTCGTAAATATATAAGTTAAGCAAGTGGTTATGGGACATGAAGCTAAACTTTTATATTTACTAGCTTAGTGTAATTGACACTTCTCGTTGATCTTGATGATCGCTTTATGAATTAGACTAGCAATTGCGCGATGTCTCTTTCATTGCAAGGTTAGGCTAGACACCACTTGTGTGATTCCACTCACACATACCTTTTTGCTTTTTGGTTAGCCTAGACACCACTTGTGTGATTCCATTCACACATACCTTTTTGTTTGGGAGGTTAGGCTAGACACCATTTGTGTGATTCCATTCACACATACCTTTTTGCTTTTTGGTTAGCCTTGACCTCATTCGGGTGACTCAGACTCATCCATATGGGGTAGCTCCCCATGGTCTTCGGACCGTCATGTGATAGGCCTCTTTCTCTTTTTATGATTTCTGGATTTCTCGTGCTGATTTCTGGAATTTATGTCATTGACTTGTTATGAGTACAAGTTTCAGGTATGATGCCCCCTTTGGATCTTTGAGAAGATTCTTGTGATATTGATTGATCTCTGGATGATTATGATGATCCACTTTGTGATTTAGACTAGCAATTGTGTGATGTCTCTTTCTTTGTTTTCTGGTTAGGCTAGACACCACTTGTGTGATTCCATTCACACATACCTTTATGCTTTTTGGTTAGCCTAGACACCATTTGTGTGATTCCATTCACACATATCTTTTTGCTTTCTGGTTAGGCTAGACACCACTTGTGTGATTCCATTCACACATACCTTTATGCTTTTTGGTTAGCCTAGACACCATTTGTGTGATTCCATTCACACATATCTTTTTGCTTTCTGGTTAGGCTAGACACCACTTGTATGATTCCATTCACACATACCTTTATGCTTTTTGGTTAGCCTAGACACCATTTGTGTGATTCCATTCACACATATCTTTTTGCTTTCTGGATAGGCTAGACACCACTTGTGTGATTCCATTCACACATACCTTTTTGCTTTTTGGTTAGCCACCAGGAGATAGCGTTTCGATTTGCGATGCACGTGTTGGTGATTTTTCATGCTCACGTGTAGGTGAGTTTCCATGCTCCCGTTCTCGCTTTGCGTTGCACGCGTTGGTGATTTTTCATGCTCACGTGTAGGTGAGTTTCCATGCTCCCGTTCTCGCTTTGTGTTGCACGTGTTGGTGATTTTTCATGCTCACGTGTAGGTGGGTTTCCATGCTCCCGTTATCGCTTTGCGTTACATGTGTTGGTGATTTTTCATGCTCACGTGTAGGTGAGTTTTCATACTCCCATTTGATTTTTCATACTCCCATTTGAGTTTTCATGCTCCCATTTGAGTTTCCATACTCCCATTCGAGTTTCCGTACTCCCATTTGAGTTTTCATACCCCCATATGAGTTTTCATACTCCCATTCGAGTTTCCATACTCCCATTTGAGTTTCCATACTCTCATTTTGTGATATCAGGATTTCTTGTGTAGATTTCTAGAATTTGTGTTTTCTGGATTTCTTGTGATGATTTCTAGAATTTGTGCTTCACCAATTTTCGTGATTTCTATTGATAAGTTTTATCAATTTTTGTGCATTGGTGAATTCGTGTGTTATTGACTTGTTATGAATACAAGTTTAGGGTATGATACCCTTTCCTATCTTTGAGAAGATTCTTGTGATATTTTTGATGAATGAAAATTCATTGGTATTATATTTTGATGTCAATTATTTCGATGAAATTTTGACGTATGTCGAAGTTGCTACGGATGTTGCTGCTTTAATCACGTGTTTTAAAAAATTGTTTCAAAATATGAATCAAAATTGTTTTCAAAATTTTTACGATTTGCGCTTTCAAAAGAATGAGGAAGCGAATTAAACGTTTCAGTAAAATCGAGGACTATGACCCCTTTCTTTTGCTGATTCGCTTAATTCCGGACTTGTTCGTTTGAGAATGTAAATTATTATATAATTTTTTTTAAAATAAATGAAAATTGTTTTCAGAAGTTTTACAGTTTACGCTTTCAAAAGAATGAGGAAGCGATTTAAACGTTTCAGAAAAATCGAGGACTATGACCCCTTTCTTTTACTGATTCGCTTAATTCCGGACTTGTCCGTTTGAGAATGTGAAATGTTATTTTTAAAATACACAATTATGCACTTTCAAGAAAACGATGAAGTGAATTAAACGATTTAGTAAAACTCATGGTTATGGGTCATGTGCGTTTGCTATTTCGGTTAATTCCGGACTTGTTAATTGAAAAATTTGTGATTTCTGATTATCGTTTTGATAATCGGATGTTGGTGATTTCTGATTATCGTTTTTGATAATCAGATATTTATTGTTTCTAATTATCGCTTGTGATAATCAGATATTTGTGATTTAATTATCGTTTGTGATAATTAAATATTTGCGATTTAAGATTTAATTATCAATTGTGATAATTAAATATTCGTTGATTTGTGATTTCTGATTATCGTTTTTGATAATCAGATATTTATTGTTTCTGATTATCGCTTGTGATAATTAGATATTTGAGATTTAATTATCGTTTGTGATAATTAAATATTTGTGATTTAAGATTTGAATTATTGTTTTGATAATTGAATATTTGCTGATTTGAAATTTGATTACCGTTGTGGTAATTCCTGATTATCGTTTTTGATAGTTAGATATTTGTGTTTTCTAATTATCTTTGTTGATAATTAGATTTTGCTGTCTCCTAATTATCGTATCGATAATTAGATACTGCTGTTTCGTGATTTTTGTATTCTGACTATTTATTTGATAGTTAAATTTTGTTGAGAATTTGTGAATTTCTTTTATGAAATTAAAAGATTTCTTCGGTGTTTATATTGTACTACGCCAGTGTACCGGCTCAATTTTCTGCTATTCATGACGTTTTCCACGTCTTCCAATTACGAAAATGCCTTAGGGATTTCCGATTTTTATTCTTGAGAAACCTTCTATTCACATCATTGCTTCGGGGGTGTAGCACCTTCGAAATAACGATATTTTTCTTGCGGAAGTTCAATGGTTCTCAAATCCTAAGGATTGCACTTAGGGATCCTGAGAATTCATCGAGCAAACACGTTCAGGCTTACTCTTTCATGCTCTATATGTTGAACTTCCTATTTCAAATTTCTTCATCTTGTGATGATATGCTCTTATGGTTGTTACCTTTTGTCCATTTATTCTTTATGATTACGAGGACGCAATTTCTTTAAGGAGGGGAGTCTGTAACAACCCGGTATTTCGTACCGATTAATGATCGTCTTTGGACGATATTTTTTCTTAACTAATTGCCTATTGAAAATTTTAAAATTTGAATTAAAATTCTTTTCATAAATTTGTTTAAGAATTTTATTGGGCTTTAAAAAATTGTTTTGGCCCATTTCTTTTGTTGCCGTGGTGGGTAACAAAGCTTAATAACCGGCCCCCCTTTTCTTTATTTTTCTTTCATTCGAAACCTAAATTTACAAACATACGAACGAAATGGCGGCCCCCTTCTCGTTCGCCCCTCTTTTCAAAAATTAGGGATTCGTTCAGCTCCTAGGTGCCGCGACTTCGGCTTGCTCGATCGAATGATGGGTTTCGTTGCTCGGCTTCTTCTAATTCGTCGACAAGGTGAGTATCTTTATTACTCACATCTAAGTCAACTTATTTTTATGCTTTGCGTGTGATTTGATTTCGTTGTCGATGCTTTCTCTGATTTTTGTCAAATTCATGTAAATTCGTGATACTTGGTTAACTCGGCTTTGATTTTGGGCTGTTTAATATCTCGTGACCATCACGAACTCGATTTTTTCTTTGTTGACTTCGGTCACTTTGAT
Source organism: Allium cepa (assembly GCA_030765085.1). Lineage (NCBI taxonomy): Eukaryota > Viridiplantae > Streptophyta > Magnoliopsida > Asparagales > Amaryllidaceae > Allium > Allium cepa. Next base: position 838,704,275 of record CM060941.1, read on the forward strand.
TGTTAAACCACTTTGCCGTGTTATACTTGAATTTGTCGAGTGTTTGTGATCTGATCATTGATTCCTATTGTGACTTCAGTCTTGACTTCTGGTAACATTCGTGTATCACTGTACTGTGTGATATTGTATCACTAGTAGTTGCCTCTGTTCGCTCATTTGAATTCTGGTCGCTTCCATATCATGTCTAGTATTGGGATATACTATTTTGAATTTTTGCACTTGTTTACCATCAGATGTTCCAGCCTATTTCAATTTGCACATGGATTCGAATTGTAGCCTTGACCCCGCCCACTGTTGCATTATGTTGCACCTGTAGTTGTAGTTGCTTCTGTTCATTTGCACTGTCTTTGTCATTGTACCGGTTGTTATTGCATTTTTCATTGTGGCATCCATTCTCTACTACTCTGATTATGTTGCAGTGTTCATATATGGTTATTCAAAACCATTTCTTTGTTGAGGTTGTGTCACTGATGTTGGCTTGCCTTATTCATTTCTCAGTCGCACTCTGGTTCATTTTTACATTGTCACTCCCCCATGTAATTTGCAGTTGCATTTTTGATTGTACTGCCTTGGGCTCGAGGGTTTGTACTGTGCAGTCATGTACATTTTTGTTACTTGTTGTTGCACTTGCATCCCAGTTTTGTTGCATTTCGACTGCTCGTCTTGGCATTGTTGAGTCTTGTTCATTTGTGCAGCATACTTGATATATTCACATATACACTGCTGCATGATATCTGGTGCTTGCTGCCTATGTTCATTTGAACTTGGTTGATGATTGGTTTTGTGATTTCTGGTTAATTGCAGTTTTAGTTGAACTGTATCTTTCTGTTGCACCATGAAGTGCCACTGCCTTGTGCATTTGGTCATTTGTGCCTTCGTGCTCTGCTGGTTTAGGAATGCATGATCCATTCTGCTGTGTTCGAAAGTGTATACCTGCTATTCCCTTTGTGATGCAATTGAAATCAAGTCACTGACTTGACCTTCTTGCATTTGGTGGCAGTTTGCTACTTCCTGAATGTTGCAGTGTTGTTTTATTCACTTGGTGGCATTTCTGTTTGCTCACCATTTACACTGTGCAGTCTTACCCCTGCTGCATTCGTTTGATTGTTTTATTTGGGTTTTTGGCTGCAGTTGTTGTCATCTTTTCTTGACCACTTTGGCATTTCTAAGCCTTGTTCGAACTTGTTCGGTTGCTGTTGCTTGAGACAGTCAAACACTTCAATTCACTTGGTCGAAGCTTTTCACTACTGTCACTTGTTTATTGCATTTGTTGGCACTGTGAATTCTTGAGCATTGGTCTTCGTGCCTTGTTGCTAATTCTGTATATACTGTTGTGGCGAGGCAGTGTACGCGTGCGTGCACTACAGCCACATAGTATCGATATTTTGAATTGATATTTGAACCTTCATTGATTTTGGTTCGTTGATCTTTTGGGTACGACATCACTGTTGTGGCAAGGCAGTGCACGCAAGCGTGAACTGCAGCCACACGGTATGGCGTGTATGATATTCTATTTGTTTTGACTTATGGATCTTTTTGCGTATTCCATATTTCGTAGTGGCGAGGCGGTGTACGCGTGCGTATACTGCAGCCCTACTTGCATTAATATTTTAATTGATATTTCAATGGTTTGAACTGTTTTGTTTATTTCAATTCAATATCCTGAATTGCATTCTGATTTGGTTTAATTACTGTCGTCTATTCATTATTTAATTATTATTGCTTCTGTGCAATAATAACTGAGTTTGAATTAGACTGACCCGAGTATTATTTTCTTTTGAATTTAATACTCGGGTCAGACCGAGTATTTCACGTTGTAGATATTCTGCTTTGGATTGCTGCTAGAGCTATGAAGTTCTTTCATATCTTTTGGAGTAGTCGTCGTCATTTGTAGTAGTCTGTATAATTGTATAGGAAGATATGTATTCATGTATATTATATACGTTAATGTACTTGTATATATAACTTCCTGAGTCGACTGTTGTAGTTGTATCATATGTACCGTGTCAAATGTAATGTAACTAACATCAGTTATTGTATATATGAGACTTTCTGTTTTATTTGTGTTCCGCATTATATTATCTGTGTAATATTTTATATTTACTGTTCTAAACTATTACGAACCATCGTAGTTCGTTTTATACTGGAATTGTGGTATGCCGATGGGAGAAAATAAATCAGAGATGAAAAATGAAAGAATATTTATATATATATACCACTCCTATCGAGATAACCAATACTAGTGTAAGGCCTAACTATTGATGGCCGCTCCTCTACAGCCTTATTCTCCGTGCTAGTTGACAGCACTACACCGTAGTGTTCTTGGCTAGCGTGGGTATAGAGGTGGGGCGTCACATATATATAAAGGGTCTTATGAGGATTTTGGAAAAAGGTTTGGGGAACCTTTGGATTTGGAAAGGCTTTTGATTTTTGAGTAAAATATTGGAATTTGGAAACACTACTTTGAGAATTATCGATTTTGGGATAATCGATTTTGAGGAAAAGGAGATTTATATGAGATTCACATAGGTGTATGATTTGGAAGATACTATATGTATATAGTATAAAGTGTTTTGATAATGGCTCTGGGGAAAAAGGCGCTCCCTTGAAATGAACTTCTCAGGAGAGCCACCGGGTGGTGCTGCCTTGAACCCTAGGGGGTGTTCTAAAGTTGATCCTGTGTGGAGTCCGGACAAAACTAGTTCCTAAGGATTATAAGTAGTTTGCAGCGAAAGTCGAGGGGCGCTGATGCCTATAGACCATAGCGAACGTCGTGTGTGCCGTTGAGAGCCAACAGTCTGCGTTTGATTTTATATCGGTAGACTGCGACCTATGGTAACATAGAGAACGTCGTGTGTGCCGTTGAGAGCCAACGTCTGCGTTTGATTTTACATCGAAAGACTGCGACCTATGGTAACATAGCAAAAGTCGTGTGTGCCGCTGAAAGCCGACAGTCTACGTTTGATTTTACATCGGTAGACTGCGACCTATGTAGGAGTAGAGAAGTTTCATTTCGACAGCGAAAATCGAGGCCGTTGATGCCTATAGTTACATGGACTTTTGCTGCGATGACAACGTAACCCTGGAATGTAACTGCGATCTGTTGTGGGTTCCATGGCGTAATTGAGGGGCGTAGAGTGCCTACAGTTACATGGACTATTGTTGCGATGGCAACATAACCCAGGATGTATCTGCGACCATGGATGGGGGCGATGATTTCCAGAGCATTCTCACCAAGATATTTCCGCTATTTTCAAAAACTGTTTTCTATATTTTCAATAAAATTATTTTTCAAGTATTTTCACTGGGTGTTGAAACAGGCTTACCAAGTACTTACAGATTTTCAGTCCTACGCATGATCAACGTATGATCAAATTTCTATGAGAACAGGGATGGACTGGTTGAGACATCGTGTTATAAGAAGTATTTTTATAAAAAGCTATTTTAATAGTATTATCTGAATATAAAAGCATTTCTAAAATTTTAAAATAAAAGTGTTGGAATTTTGGAAGATGTCAGAAAATCCAAACTGGAATTATAAAATAAAATTGAACTCAGGAAAATTTAATGAAGTGATTTTTGTAATAAAAGTTGGAAGTAAGCTAATTAGCTAAACAAATTATTTGATATATTATATTAATAAAATTTAACTCGGTTAAATAAATGGATTGTAAGTTAATAATGGAGTTTGGAAATGAACTCAAATTATAAATAGAATTCGACTTGGATTTGATGATGAATTAAAATAAGTAGAGATGTTGTTAAAATACAATGGAATTGAATTATAATAGACATGGTTTGAGCTGCAAACAAAACCCAGGTAAGTAGAAACAAATTGAGAATGGCTTTGTATTAATAAAATAAATTAGAAAATGAATTAAGTAGGTGAATTAAAAATCTAAAATGGGGTGAATAAATGGGTTAATTGAATTAAATAATAAATGGATGAAGTCTAATTGAATAAAAACTAAATCCAAGTTTTAATTGGAATTGGGTTATCAGAATGAACTTAAGTTATGAGGCATATTAATTTGAAGTAAAATTACTTAAGTCGATAAAAGCTTGGTTTCGAGTAAGAATGGAAGACCATTAAATAAAAGTTTGGGTTAAATTTATTTGGAAAAAAAATGATATTAATATAAGCATCGAATGTTATCAAGCTCAATGAAATAGTTTTAAAATGAAACCAATGAGAAGATGAAATGAAATGCAAATGTATGGTTGGTGAATAAATTAGAAATGAAATGGAATTAAATACGGAATGAGTTGAAATTAATTCAAAGTAGCTATAAACTAAAATGGATACTCTATTAAGCAAATATCGCCGAATTTACATAAAAATAGTTGTCGTTTGACGTAAACAAAATAATCAAAATTCTATGAGTTGATAGAGATTAAATAAATTGATTTTAGGATCAATTGAATTGAATATGTGCTTGTTTGGATTAAAAATAAATTGAATGTAAGAAATTGAGTTGTAAACCATTAAAATTGAATGAAATGGCATATGAATTGGTTGGAAGCAATTGAATTAGCTTTAAATCATATAAATCGCTTATGGAAAGCGTTTGGTGCTTGTTGCTTATGAAATGCATGTGTTTAGCTATTGAAAGCAAGTGAAATGCTAATATATCTTCTATATATGGCACTTACATATTTAAATTGAGTAAGTACAGGTACCTGAAGGCCGTTTGGTTGGATTTGTTTGCGCTAATTGCTAAAATAATAAGCCGCTTGCTTAAAATGCTAAATAAAGGTACGCCTACGCAATAAAAATAGGAAATATGAACTATTTTTGCTTTTCCTACCGGGTGGGTCGATGTGTGTGTGTGTGTGTGTGTGTGTATCTCTTATCAAATTGCAAAAGCTCCTCCGTACAAAGGAGACTCTGCCAAAAAATTTCAAAAAATTTAGGAGTTGGAAAATTTTTGGAAATTTTTGTTAGCGACAAAACGATTTCAAATTGGAAATTGAAATAAATTAGTGGATGAAACTAATTTAAAATAATGATATGAATCAGTTATAAATGGAAGATAAAATTCAATATTCAGAATTGAAGATAAATTGAATTCATATGGAAATGGGAAAACTAATTTTAATAGAAGTAAATATGAAAACTTCTGTAAGGAAATATATAAAATGATTTGAAAAGTTACGATTGGATATTATTGCTAAGTAAGGTATGCAGGTATTATAAAGGGGAAGGAAAATAGGTTTTGATTTCAGAAGATAAATTTGAATTGCTCGACAAAAAGGTATGTGTTTAAATATCCGTTCGAAATTTGATTGGGTTTTTGATCTAGCCACTTGGCCTTTTGTTTTCTTTTGGAATTTGGGAGCCCGTAGAGGCATTTTGTAGTTGTACCGAGCTAGCCGCGCAAAGGAGACACTGGCGAAATTTTTCGAAAATTTAGAGAGTTAGAAAAATTTTGAGAAAATTGTGATAATTTAAGTTAGAATTTAAATTAAATTTGAATAAGTGGAGAAAATAATGTTATTGGAATCTATGGGAGAGTTCGGGAAGTTAGTAAGAGTGATAATGGGTCTTCTATAAAAAGATAGTTGGTAAGATGTTGAATTATTGGTTTTGGGGGAAAAGTAAACGGGTATTGGACCATTCTTCCTAACTAGTAATTTCGAGGACGAAATTATTTTAAGGGGAGAGGAATGTAACGACTCGGAATTTTTAACAATTTAAATTAGAATAATTAATTGATTTTAAATATTTAAAGCTTAATTTTTAACTTGAATTCAAATATTATTATTATTTAGCAATTAAGTTATTGGATTTAATAAACTGAAATTGGGTGAATTATTGAATCTTCAGTTTTAAGCCTGTTAAAAATAATTTAAAGGCTTGTAAAATTTATAATGATGTTACTGAAGATAATGGTTGGAATTTAATTTAAAGGTGATTTGTTCAGTTTTAATAATATATCATTTAAATTGAATTTAAAAATAGCCTTCCGAGGCACAGTCTCGGAATTCGACAAAACCAGTTCCATTGGATCTGAAATAGTTAGTTATTATCGGATTTCAATTTTCGTAGCGTTTGGAGTTACCGTTTGTCTGTACGGGTAAGGAGCGTGTTGAAATTAAAATCGAAAATTTAATATTTAAACTCGATTCAAAAAGCTATCTTCCACATATGACCGAATTAGGTTCCGAAACACGTTCCATTGTGTTCGGAATGCGGGTAAAACCTTATAAACGCCGAGCAGCATACCTCAATAGGGGTTCGGAATTTTGAGATATGTTAAACGAGATATTTTTGAATTAAATAATATTATAAAATTCTTAAGTCAAATCCTATTACATCCCATCAGCCAACCTAACCCTTCACCTCAGCTACCCTAGACTCTGATATGAGCAGCCCTTCTTCAACTTTAAATCGCTTCTTCCCTAAAAAGCTTTATGCCCGATACTTCTTTATTTACCTCTCTTCCTTTTCAGTTCTTCAAAATCAATTCGAGCCGAAAAAAAATCATTCGTTCGTTTTCTTTCGAAACCGAATCAAATTCAAAAAATAAAAATAAATAAATGACGACGCAGAAATTGAATCAAGTTCGAGCTCGATTTTGAAGCAGGTCGCGACTTTATTCGATATGAGGGGAAGGAGTCGCGTCGAGGTGGCACTGCTCTCGTGTAGTTGGATGAGCATCGCATCTAGGGTTCGATGGCGACGAAGCTCGTACGCGCACGCGCTGCGATTGTGGAGTCGTTCGATTTGGATGAAGGGTCTTCGGCATCTCGACTTCGAGGGGACTGGTGCTTTCGAATCACGTGCGTGAGTAGGCAGGTCGAGGCTAGGGTTTGGTTTCACGCGATGGTGTAGGCGTCGGCAGTGTGGCGGTATCATGATGGCGCTACAGCTAGGGTTTTGGTCGCGAGGGGAGTTCGAGCACGATAGTGGCTCGGGCATGGCGATGGCGTGAGGTATCTTCGGTCTTTTCCTCTTTTCTCGATTTCTGTTAATTTAAATTAAACGTATATATACAATAAAAGGAAGTTAATTAACAGTGAGGTATTTGATAATTTGATTTTAAATTAAATTAAATGTATCTAGATATATGTATATAATTTTAAAGTAAGATAAAAGAATTATGAATAAATTGTTTGATTTTTGGAATGTTAAGTAATTTATTTACAAAAAGGGGATTTATATAATTAGATTTTTGAAAATCTATAAAGAATATTTTTATAAGTATATTTATATATATAAATAATTTCAAAGGAAAATAAAAATACAAATTCACATCTTTTAACCGACTAGGTATTTTAAAAATATGTATTTAGGGTTATTGATTTATTTAATAAGCTTATTTACCTATTTAGTTGATAAAAATATTTTATCAAAAGGAAAATTAATTTAAAACTAAAATTTTTGGTTTGGATTAAAATAAATAATAATTGATTGTTCGACCAATTAGAGTATTAATAAAATCATCTAATGCTTTTACAAGGTCCAATTGTGGAGAAATTAATCGTGATGGGAATGGATTGCAAAACCAAAATCAAAGGTGAGTTAATCTCACTCAACTGGGTTATTATTTAAATTTAAATGGTTAAATTTAAATGATTGGTTGAATGGTTGAATTGAATTGATGTGCTATATTATATAGTAGTATATAGTATATATTGGAGTGATTGATATTCTGTGATGGATATAACTGGTAATTGGAATATTGAATGTTGTGGTTTGCTTGAATATTTCGGTACCTTGAGTTATCGAAATATATAAAATTGGATTATTGGGAGAAATATAACGCTGAATTTTTAAAGTGAAATAATTATAGAATAAAAATAAGAATGAATTGGAAATAAATGAAAGTGATATTTTAAAACTGAAGTTAAATTGTAAAGTAGAGATTTAAAACAAGTTTTAAATCAGAGTTAAATCTGGAATTCAAGAGTGAATCTGGGTTTTTAAACAAATAAGTTTTTAAATTTGATTATTTTAATAACTTGAATGTTAAAGTGCATTTTTAAATTGATTTGAATTTAAAAATGAATTTTGTTTTCAATTCCTTTAAACTACTATTTTAAAACGAGGAATTAATTTGTTTAATGGTAAATAAAAAGGGTAGATAATTACAGGATGAGATAAATGAAGAGTGATTAATATTGGTAGTTTAATTAATGATTAATTACTTAATGTAATTAAATTAGTTTAGGATAAGTTGAAATGTAAACGAGAAATCATTAATTTATATAATTAATGATGTAAATAAAGGTTGATTAATTAAGATAAATTAATCAATAATAAGTGATTTATGAGAAATTAATTAATAAGTAATTAAGGATTAATGTAATTAATTATATTTAATTAATTTGTGAAGTAATTAAAGAATTAATTATTGTTTTTGGTTAAGAATAATTAATTTCTGTAATTAATTAAAGATAATTACTTGGATGTAATTGAAGGATAACTAATCCAGGGTGATTAATTAAGATGGATGATTAAGGGATGATTAATTAATTGATTTGGAATTAATTAATGTTAAGTGAAGGAATTTAAGTGATTGAGGTTAGTAATTCAAGTAGAATTAATTAAATTAATTTGGAAGTGATCAAGTTTGCTTATGGATGATTGAATGGTATTGGATGCCTTGAATGAGACTCGAAGAGACAGGGGTCGGATGTTAGAAAATACCCGAAACCACTTCGAATTTTAATAGATTGATATGTGAAATCTATAGGCTGCAATGAAATGATTTAAGTGAATTGAAATATTTAATCTAAATTTTGGTAATTAGAAAATTGATGGTGAAATAAGTGATGTCTATAACAAATTGTGGATTTGTTAATTGAAACGAGTTACCCCGGGTTTTATATAAGTTGTATGCTTTGTATTTCATGTTAGATGGGTTTACTCACGCTGGTTTCCAACCTAACCCGAGTGTTACTTTGATGTAATGCTCGGGTCAGATCGAGTATTACAGATTTTCAGGTAAGGACGTTCTGGAGCTCAGGAGGCAAGCTGGACGGCAAGAACGTATAGAGTGTTTCCGCTGTATTATATTGTTGCATATCTGAGACTTGATGATTGTGTATATCTAGTGTATATATATTTGTGTAACTCTGATGTATTAAAGATGTAATCGATAGATATAGTTCTTTTTGTAAACTATTATTATTTGATATTATATGTTGATCCGCTGCGAATGTGAGATGTTAGTGTTTTCTGTTTCTTCTTCTTCTACTACTTCTATCTCTTTCTTCTTTTTCCTAACTATCTGAAATTTTCGGGATCGAAAATTTCGGGTTGTTACAGTTGGTATCAGAGCTGAAAGGTTAAGCGAGAACCTTGGCTCTGATGGGGATTACTCATTAAATAGAGTCTGTAGCACTCTAGAATGAGTTGAGTATATATATGAGCGCGTACTTGTTATTTTCTTATATAAAGGTTTTAAATGATTTTATATAATAATATATTTCGATATATAAAGCAATATTTCTTTCTAATAAATATTAAGTTAATTGGTTGTTATATTATTTGAAAATTTTAACAATGAGAATTATGTAATAGAAATACAACCAAAATTTAATAATGGGAATCAAGTGGTAATAGAAATACAACCAAATTAAAATTAATGAAGATAAGTTTGAAATGAATTCAGAATTAAATGGTTTAAAGAGATAGGTTGATTTGATTTAAAGGATTAAATCAACATTTAACAATTTAACTCGAAATTATATACTTTGGAATAGTTTAAATTTGAAATTTGAATTGAATTCGTTCAAATAGAATCTGATTTGAAATTGAAGTGGGTTTAATTGATATTAGTCCAAATTGATTGGAATAGTTAGGAATTGTAATTAAAGTTGAGTAGGTTTAAAATAAATGGAATTTGATTTGAATTTGGAAAGAAATCAAGACTGATTCAACCTGAATTGGGGTTAAATCAATTTCAATGGAAATTGAAGTTATTCAAATTGGAATTGAGTCAATTTAAATGGAAGTGGAAATTTAAATTAAATTGATGGGGAAGCGAACAGTTTTGACTCTAGACTATTTTCAATATTGATTGTTTGAATATAAACTTATTTTTCCAAGCTATTTAATATATACAGCCTTTCTTTTTAAAGCCAAATTATTTTATATTTGTTTTGCAATTATTTTTGGAACTATTTAACAAACTTTCAATTTTTTTATAAACTAATTACTATTTTTCAACTATTTTACAAATTAATTACTATTTTACAACTATTTTGCACTTATCTAAAACTTTTGAAACTATTTAACTTTTTTCCCAGTATTTTACAATTAGTTAACTATTTTACAAACTATTCATTGTTTTTCAACTACTTATCTATTTTTAAAAAATTTCAAGCTATTTTCTAAATATAAACTGGTCGGAGTTCAAACTGTTATTAATTAAATACCCAACTGAGATAAGAATTGAAGTGATAATCCAAATAAGGATTAAGGTAAATGTGAATAAGTGAACAAAATCGAAGTGAGGATGGATAGAAAGGAAATTGATTTGGCTAATAATCAATGAAGTTAAATACGTAGGATGTACGTATATTATTCTATTCGCATAGTGATTTGATCCAGATTCGAGCACAGAATTTCGAGATAGTTTATCGATCCGAGTTAGGATTTTTCACTCGATTTTCGACGGTGAACCTGGATATGGATTATTGATTAGTTTTGGTTATTCTCTATCATAGTAATAGCTATGTAAGGAGAATGACGGTTTCTGATCAAGAAACCAGATTTGAGTCCGCACTAGGAAGTCGGGTGGACGATACTAGTTCGGAAGTGAAATTGTGTGATCGAGTAAGCGATCAGATTGGTATAGCGTACGGATGATATGTGTACATCGTACGGATTTGAATGAAATTGATATTGAAAAGAGTAATCAAATTTGAATATTTGATTTTGAATAAACAAAGTTATATATCTTTGTTATATAAGATAAATCTCCCCTTGTTGAATCTATTGCCGGAAGGAGAAGATTTTGAAAGTATTTGAAGTATAAAAGAAGTTTTATACAAGTTGAAATGATCCAATGTTTTTTAATATATATATATATATATATATATGAAGGGTCTTATGAGGATTTTGGAAAAAGGTTTTGGGAACCTTCAGATTTGGAAAGGCTTTTGATTTTTTGGTAAAATCAATATTGGAATTTGGAAAGCCTACTTTGAGAATTATCGATTTTGGGATTATCGATTTTGAGGAAAAGGAAATTTATATGAGATTCATACTAGGTGTATGATTTGGAAGAAACTATATGTATATAGTATAAAGTGCTTTGATAATGGCTCTGGGGAAAAAGGCGCTCCCTTGAAATGAACTTCTCAGGAGAGCCACCGGGTGGTGCTGCCTTGAACCCTAGGGGGTGTTCTAAAGTTGATCCTGTGAGGAGTCCGGACAAAACTAGTTGCTGAGGATTATAAGAAGTGTGCAGCGAAAGTCGAGGGGCGCTGATGCCTACAGAAGCATTTGGGTTATGCTGTGATGATAGTGTAACTCGATGTCGCTGCGATCTACTGCAGACCATAGCGAAAGTCGTGTGTGCCGCTGAGAGCCAACAGTCTGCGTTTGATTTTATATCGGTAGACAGCGACCTATGGTAACATAGCGAAAGTCGTGTGTGCCGCTGAAAGCCAATGGTCTGTGTTTGATTTTATATCAAAAGACTGCGACCTATGGTAACATAGTGAAAGTCCTCTGTGCCGCTGAAAGCCAACAGTCTGCGTTTGATTTTACATCGGTAGACTGCGAGCTATGTAGGAGTGGAAAAGTTTCATTTCGATAGCGAAAATCGAGGGCGCCGATGCCTATAGTTACATGGACTTTTGTTGCGATGGTAACGTAACCCTGGAATGTAACTGCGATCTGTTGTGGGTTCCATGGCGTAATTGAGGGGCGTAGAGTGCCTACAGTTACATGGACTTTTGCTGCGATGGCAACGTAACCCAGGATGTAACTGCGACCATAGATGGGGGTGATGATTTCCAGAGCATTCTCACTCGGTTAAATAAATGGATTGTAAGTTAATAATGGAGTTTGGAAATGAACTCAAATTATAAATAGAATTCGACTTGGATTTGATGATGAATTAAAATAAGTAGAGATGTTGTTAAAATAAAATGGAATTGAATTATAATAGACATGGTTTGAGCTGCAAACAAAACCCAAGTAAGTAGAAACAAATTGAGAATGGCTTTGTATTAATAAAATAAATTAGAAAATGAATTAAGTAGGTGAATTAAAAATCTAAAATGGGGTGAATAAATGGGTTAATTGAATTAAATAATAAATGGATGAAGTCTAATTGAATAAAAACTAAATCAAAGTTTTAATTGGAATTGGGTTATCAGAATGAACTTAAGTTATGAGGCATATTAATTTGAAGTAAAATTACTTAAGTCGATAAAAGCTTGGTTTCGAGTAAGAATGGAAGACCATTAAATAAAAGTTTGGGTTAAATTTATTTGGAAAAAAAATGATATTAATATAAGCATCGAATGTTATCAAGCTCAATGAAATAGTTTTAAAATGAAACCAATGAGAAGATGAAATGAAATGCAAATGTATGGTTGGTGAATAAATTAGAAATGAAATGGAATTAAATACGGAATGAGTTGAAATTAATTCAAAGTAGCTATAAACTAAAATGGATACTCTATTAAGCAAATATCGCCGAATTTACATAAAAATAGTTGTCGTTTGACGTAAACAAAAGTAATCAAAATTCTATGAGTTGATAGAGATTAAATAAATTGATTTTAGGATCAAATGAATTGAATATGAGCTTGTTTGGATTAAAAATAAATTGAATGTAAGAAATTGAGTTGTAAACCATTAAAATTGAATGAAATGGCATATGAATCGGTTGGAAGCAATTGAATTAGCTTTAAATCATATAAATCGCTTATGGAAAGCGTTTGGTGCTTGTTGCTTATGAAATGCATGTGTTTAGCTATTGAAAGCAAGTAAAATGCTAATAGATTTTCTATATATGGCACTTACATATTTAAATTGAGTAAGTACAGGTACCTGAAGGGCGTTTGGCTGGATTTGGTTGCGCTAATTGCTGAAATAATAAGCCGCTTGCTTAAAATGCTAAACAAAGGTACGCCTACGCAATAAAAATAGAAAATATGAACCGTTTTTGCTTTTCCAACCGGGTGGGTCGATGTATATATATATATTTTTATATCTCTTATCAAATTGTAAAAGCTCCTCCGTACAAAGGAGACTCTACCAAAATAATTCGAAATTTTTAGGAGTTGGAAAATTTTTGGAAATTTTTGTTAGCGACAAAACGATTTCAAATTGGAAATTGAAATAAATTAGTGGATGAAACTATTTAAAATGATGATATGAATCAGTTATAAATGGAAGATAAAATTCAATATTCAGAATTGAAGATAAATTGAATTCGTGTGGAAATGGGAAAACTAATTTTAATAGAAGTAAATATGAAAACTTCAGTAAGGAAATGTATAAAATGATTTGAAAACTTACGATTGGATATTATTGCTAAGTAAGATATGCAGGCATTATAAAGGGAAAGGAAAATTGGTTTTGATTTCAGAAGATAAATTTGAATTGCTCGACAAAAAGTTACGTGTTTAAATATCCGTAAGAAATTTGATTGGGTTTTTGATCTAGCCACTTGGCCTTTTGTTTTCTTTTGGAATTTGGGAGCCGTAGAGGCATTTTGTAGTTGTACCGAACTAGCCGTGCAAAGGAGAAACTGGCGAAATTTTTCGAAAATTTAGAGAGTTAGAAAATTTTTGAGAAAATTGTGATAATTTAAGTTAGAATTTAAATTAAATTTGAATAAGTGGAGAAAATAATGTTGTTGGAATATATGGGAGAGTTTGGGAAGTTAGTAAGAGTGATAATGGGTCTTCTATAAAAAGATAGTTGGTAAGATGTTGAATTATTGGTTTTGGGGGAAAAGTAAACGGGTATTGGACCATTCTTCCTAACTAGTAATTTCGGGGACGAAATTTTTTTAAAGGGAGAGGAATGTAACGACCCGGAATTTTTAACAATTTAAATTAGAATAATTAATTGATTTTAAATATTTAAAGGTTAATTTTTAACTTGAATTCAAATATTATTATTATTAGCAATTAAGTTATTGTATTTAATAAACTGAAATTGGGTGAATTATTGAATCTTCAGTTTTAAGCCTGTTAAAAATAATTTAAAGGCTTGCAAAATTTATAATGATGTTACTGAAGATAATAGAATGGTTGAAATTTAATTTAAAGGTGATTTGTTCAGTTTTAATAATATATCGTTTAAATTGAATTTAAAAATAGCCTTCCGAGGCACAGACTCAGAATTCGACGAAACAAGTTCCATTGGATCCGAAATAGTTAGTTATTATCGGATTTCAATTTTCGTAGCGTTTGGAGTTACCGTTTGTCTGTACGGGTAAGGAACGTGTTGAAATTAGAATCGAAAATTTAATATTTAAACTCGATTCAAAAAGCTATCTTCCACATATGACCGAATTAGGTTCCGAAACACGTTCCGTTGTATTCGGAATGCGGATAAAACCTTATAAACGCCTGGCAGCATACCTCAATAGGGGTTCGGAATTTTGAGATATGTTAAACGAGATATTTTGGAATTAAATAATATTATAAAATTCCTAAGTCAAATCCTATTACATCCCATCAGCCAACCGAACCCTTCACCTCAGCTACCCTAGACTCTGATATGAGCCGCCCTTCTTCAACTTTAAATCGTTGTCTTCCCCAAAAAGCTTTATGGTCGATACTTATTTATTTACCTCTCTTTCTTTTCAGTTCTTCAAAATCAATTCGAGCCGGAAAAAAATCATTCGTTCGTTTTCTTTTGAAACTGAATTGAATTCAAAAAATAAAAATAAATAAATAAATGACGACGCGGAAATTGAACCAAGTTCGAGCTCGATTTTGAAGCAGGTCGCAACATTATTCGATATAAGGAGGAGGAGTCGCGTCGAGGTGGCACTGCACTCGCGCAGTTGGATGAGCATCGCATCTAGGGTTCGATGGCGACGAAGCTCGTGCGCACGCGCGCTGTGATGGTGGAGTCGTTCGATTTGGATGAAGGGTCTTCGGCATCTCGACTTCGACGGCCTGGTGCTTTCGAATCGCATGCGCGAGTAGGCAGGTCGAGGCTAGGGTTTGGTTTCACGCGATGGTGGAGGCGTCGGTAGTGTGGCAGCATCATGATGGCGTTGCAGCTAGGGTTTTAGTCGTGAGGGGAGGTCGAGCATGGCGATGGCGTGAGGTATCTTTGGTCTTTTCCTCTTTTCTTGATTTCTGTTAATTTAAATTATACGTATATATACAATAGAAGGAAGTTAATTAACAGTGAGGTATTTGATAATTTGATTTTAAATTAAATTAAATGTATCTAGATATATGTATATAATTTTAAAGTAAGATAAAAGAATTGTGAATAAATTGTTTGATTTTTGGAATGTTAAGTAATTTATTTACGAAAAGGGCATTTATATAATTAGATTTTTGAAAATCTATAAAGAATATTTTTATAAGTATATATATATATATATATATAATTTCAAAGGAAAATAAAAATACAAATTCACATCTTTTAACCGACTAGTTATTTTAAAAATATGTATTTAGGGTTATTGATTTATTTAATAAGCTTATTTACCTATTTAGTTGATAAAAATATTTTATCAAAAGGAAAATTAATTTAAAACTAAAATTTTTGGTTTGGATTAAAATAAATAATAATTGATTGTTCGACCAATTAGAATATTAATAAAATCATCTAATGCTTTTACAAGGTCCAATTGTGGAGAAATTAATCGTGATGGGAATGAATTGCAAAACCAAAATCAAAGGTGAGTTAATCTCAGTCAACTGGGTTTTTATTTAAATTTAAATGGTTAAATTTAAATGAATGGTTGAATTGAATTGATGTGCTACATTATATAGTAGTATATAGTATATATTGGAGTGATTGATATTCTGTGATGGATATTATTGGTAATTAGAATATTGAATGCTGTGGTTTGCTTGAATATTTCGGTACCTTGAGTTATCAAAATATATAAAATTGGATTTATGGGAGAAATATAAGGGTGAATTTTGAAAGTGAAATAATTATAGAATAAAAATACGTATATTTTAAATTTTTTAATGGCTTCTGTTCCCTCCCTATCCCCTCAAATCGTACTATCTACCATCCCTCCAACTGTTCATCCCATGTCCCTTCCTATACCACCTGTCCCTCTCTCACCTGACCCGCCTCCTTGTCAGCACCCTGTTCCTCCACCATCCCCGACTGCTCCCCTTCGTCCACCTCCTTCTACCCAGCAAGTTCATACAGACCCCTCCCTATCTGACCCCTCTCAAAACCTCCCTTTTTCCAGATCGTCTCCATCTGTTCAATGGAACTCTCTCTTCAAAGACAAACCATGTAATGCAGGTCAGCATTCCCCTATTTCAGTACCAATGGTATATGAAGGAGAAGCTCTGGTTCCGCCAGAAATGGTTATTAAAGCAGGCAATGAAGTTTGGGGAGACTACTTCGTAGGATTTTTTCTTAATAAACCTCTTTCGTATCTGACTGTAATTGCCCACCTTAAACGGGTTTGGAGATTAAAGGGATCAATTAAAATAAAATCTGATGGATTTCTGTTCCTTTTCAATCTATCTTGTGATGAAGATAGAAGGAGAATAATTGCTTCAAACCCAATTATCATGAGGAACAAATTATTCATAATTAAACAATAGGATTCGAATGTTGGAAACAGCTGTAGTACGATAAGATCAGTGCCTGTCTGGATTAAGCGATCCAATATTCCGCTTTATGCCTGGTCTCATCTGGGGATTAATTGGCTTGCCTCGCGTATTGGTTCATTCATGTGTATGGATGAGAAAACGGAAAGGTTGGATAGAATAGGTTATACAAATGTATGGTAGAAATTTCACCATCAGTTGTATTGTTGGATTAATTTGCTGTGAGGCTTCTCGATGGATCGGTGCAGTTTGTCAAGGTTGAATATTTGTGGAAGCCTGATATTTGCATTAGCTGCAATGAGTTTGGTCATCAAACTGAAAAGTGTATGAAAATGAAAAGTAATTATGAAGAAAAGGCAAGATCAAAGGAAGAAATAAGTAAGGTAATCGGAGCAAATGAAGTGGAGAAACAAAAAAATACAGCGGTCATGAATAAAAGGCAGGAGTGGAGAAAGGTTGAAAATAGAGGAGTAAAAATGAGAAGAGATAAGGTTAAAAATTTGCAAAATGAAAACATCTCTAATAAAGCAGGAAATTTGGTTGAAGAAACCACGAGTACAATGATGCTTGAAACTCTTGCTTTCTCACAGGAAAAAAACAAACAAACAAAAATAAATAATGGGAACAATAGAGAAAGCAATAGATTTAATGTTTTGATGGAGGATGAAGAGTCTAACCCATGCAAAGAAAACTACAATAAAGTACCAAGCAACATGATATTTGATATGAAAGATTTAGAGGAGGAAGGAGAATTCATAGGCAACATGCAGTCAAATATTATGGAAAATGATGAACAAGTGCCAACAATTTTAATAATGCAAACTGGAACAAATGAAATAGAAAGTATTAATCTCAGGGGATCAACACCATCCAGTGGCATACTTGCTCAGGCCACAATGCACACTGAAAATCTTACAATTCAAACTAACAGAAAATGTGGAGGAAAATCATTTTCAGCTTGTGATAATCTGGAAAAGAATGAAAATAATAGTAGCATAAATCCTAGTTCTTTGCCTGAAGAAACTCAGTTCAGAGAAACACAGGAAATTGAAATATTCAACATGTGCACCTCTGTGCATAATGAAAATAATGTGCACACTGCAAATTTTTACACTTTCTCTGGTGATCCGCCTAGTTGGACCTCTCTGCCATCATCACCAAGAAGCTCTCCATCATTTCCTATGGAAGAGTATTTGAGGGAAAAATGTAAAAGCAGTAGAAAACAAGATTTAGTTGACAATATAACTGGTCAAAGGAATTCTCCTTCAACAAGGAGCATGAAAAATGTAGTTCATCAATCTTTGAAGTATACCAAATGATACAGTCATATGCAATATGGAATATTAGAGGAGCACATTCCTTAACCAAGCAAGATCAAGTCAAGTACCTCATCAACCCTCATAAGTTAGTTCTTTTTTCTATTCTTGAAACTAAGTTGAATGAAGCACTAACTATAAAAGCTGCAAGGCACATTAATCCTTCCTGGTCCCTTAACCACAACTTATCTAATGCATCTTATGGTCGAATCATGGTCATGCATGACCCTTCTGTGTTAGCTCTTTCCACTGTTTTGTGTACTGATCAACTGATGCACTTCCATGCCAAACTCACTTACTCCTCCAAGTCCTTTTACCTAAGTATAATTTATGCTCACAACTCTTCCATCTCTAGACAATCTCTTCTTGAACTTCTTCCTGCTTTCAGGCAAGATTCTCACCCCTGGCTTGTCTTTGGGGATTTTAATTGTTGCCTTTCCCTGCTTGACAAGCAAGGAGGCTCCTCCCTTCTTCCTAAAGACATTATCCCTCTTAACAAGGCAATTGATGACTCAAGTTTGATTCACATTCCCACCTCTGGTGCTAAATTCACTTGGAATAACCGGAGTCGTTCTGGAGTTAGAACTTTTACCACCATTGATCACTCATTTGCTAACCTCAAAGCCTTATCCTCTTGGCCAACTATGTCTTCCTTTATCCCTCTCCCTGTCCTGTCTGATCATTCTCCAATCATTTTCTCCTCTGGAAAGAAGCTGTTAAAGGAAAATAAAAGTTTCAAATTTTATAATACCTGGGTCCACGAACCTGAGTATAATAGTATAATACATAAAGCTTGGTATGAAATTTTTTATGACAATCCTATATTTATATTTTGCAGGAAACTACGAGCTACTAAGTATGCATTAAGAGATTAGGCTAGGAGCAAATTTGGTGATGGAACATTGATATCAACTTTGCTGAGAAAGAAGCTCAAGGAAGCCCAAGTATTTATGATGAACAATCCGGATAACGTTGCTGCTGCAGAATTGGAGAGAAAACATTTTGAGGATTTAAATAAAGCTTTGCACACTGAAGGAAATATGGAGAGACAGCAATTGAGGCAAAAATGGGGAGCTGAAGGAGACAATAATACTGCATATTTCCATGCAGCCATAAAAGTCAAGCATGCAAGGGAGAATATCACTTCAATTTTTGATGAGTTTGGGGTGCTGCAAACTGAACCAGCTGAAGTTGATAATGCCCTTCTCAATTACTTTAGAAATCTGTTGGGTAACAGTGTTGGCTTCAATCCACTGCTAGATGATCCATCTCAACTGCAGTTACCTATAATTCAAGCTAAGGAAGCTTGCTCCCTTGTCATTAGGGTTACTGATAAGGAAATAAAGGATACATTGTTTTCCATGAACAAACATTCGAGTGGTGGTCCTGATGGATTCAATCTCCAATTCTTCATTCACAATTGGGATGTCATTGGGAAGGATTTCCTAAGAGTTATTCATAACTTTTTCTCAAGCTTCAAAATTCTTAAGGAAGTGAACTCTACTAACCTTGTTCTTATTCCTAAAGTCCACCCTCCCTCTTCTGTTACATCATTTAGGCCTATCTCGTGTTGCAATGTCATGTACAAGTGTATATCCAAGATTCTTGCTTCAAGACTTGCTGTTGTGCTTAGCAGAATCATTTCCAAGAATCAAACTGCCATCCTTCCCAGGAGAAATATCCTTGATAACATCCTCTTAACTCACGAATTGCTTAAGGGCTATGGTCGTGCTCATTCTACCCAGAATGCCATGCTGAAGCTAGACTTAATGAAGGCTTATGATAGTATACAATGCACATCTATTGTGAGAATCATGGCTCTCATGGGATTTCCAAAAGTTTATGTGGCCTGGATCTACAGCTGTATATTATCCCCCACCTTCTCTATAAAATATAATGGATTCTCTTCTGGTTTTTTCAAGAGCAAGCAGGGGATCAGGCAGGGGGATCCTATATCTTCTTATCTATTTATTTTAGTTATGGAAGTTTTTACTACATTGCTGAACAAGAAATATGTTCAGAAGGACATATTGTTCCATCCAAAATGCAAGTCCCCTCAAATTACGTCCCTTCTTTTTGCAGATGACATTATGATTTTTACTAAGCCTGACCCAGGCTCCATGGAACAAATATTAGTTACTCTCCATAATTTCTACCTAATGACTGGGCTGAAGTTGAATGCAACCAAATCTCATATGCTCACTTCTGGCATTTCCTCTGAAGAAACTCAGCATTTGATTGATATATCAGGCATGAAATCAATGGATAATAGCATGAATTATTTGGGCCTGCTTCTTTGCTCTTCTAGAATTACTACTACTGATTGCCTACCTTTGTACTCGAAAATTTGTGGCATTATGAACTGTTGGGCTAATAGATTCATTTCTCAAGCTGGTAGACTTGTCCTGATCAAGTCTGTCATTTCCTCTATGATGGTTTATTGGTTTAGGGTGTTTATTCTCCCCTATAAGCTTGTTAATATGGTCAGGAATGCTATGTTGAGATATTTCTGGACTGGGTCAATTCACTCAAGGAAAATCATCCCTTGCTCCTTTGCAAGGATGGAGAAATCTAAAATCAAAGGTGGGCTTGTAATTTTTAACTTGTTAACATGGAATAAGGTTGCTTTCAGTGTCCACTTGAATGACCTGCTTTGTAATTCTGATTCACTATAGGTTGCTTGGACAAAAAAGTATAATCTTGGTAGTAGAAACTTCTGGACTATGTCAGTGCCCCAAAATTCTAGCTGGACATGGAGGAAGTTGCTTGGCTTGAGAACTTCTTTCATACCACATTTAAAATACTCTCTTTCTCATAACAGTATTATCAAACCGTGGATGTCTGAAGGATTGTTGCTTGGAAATATCTTTACCCCTCTCCAGATTAATCAGACTGGAATTAATAGAGATGCTTATGCTAAGGATTATCTGACTGATGGTTTGCTTGTGTTTCCTTACACCAGTAACCAAGAAATAAATGCTGTTTGGAAGAATTATCAAACTATCATTTATCCTACTGCTCCAGATGACATTCTTCTTTGGAATGGTAAGAAACATTCTATTCATGTTGCTTATGATATACTAGCAAATGGTTCTGGTTGCCCTAATTTAGTTTGGCATAAGGTTTTATGGACAAGTGTCTCTCCTGCCAGGGAGAACTTACTGATGTGGAAGATTATAGTTAATGCTCTTCTGACCAAGAGTAAACTTATGAGTTATGGATTGAATGTTGACTCTCTTTGTGTTTTCTGCAAGTTACAGAATGAATCTCTTGAGCATCTTTTCTTTGAATGCACTGTTCTATTGGACTTGTGGAAAAGAGTGGTAGGAAGAATAAACCCAAATCATGATCATGGGCTGTCTGCTGTGGAGTGGGATCTGATATGTAAGTCTACTAAGTGGAAGAAGCATGACAGAATTGTTTACTTCTTTTACCTAAAGAAATACTTGAAATTGGTATGGGATGAAAGAAATCTTCGATGTTTTGAAAATAAGAGCAGGAGTATGAGCCAACTATGGGAATACCTAAAGCATGTCATCATATTTGGTATAAGGGATAGTCAGTATGAATTCAATTGTCATCTGCCTGATCGGTAGTATTAGCTTTTGCTTATGTGTTTTTTTCTTTTTTTCCTTTCATCTCCATCTTCTTGTCTTGTATCTTTGTGTGTTTGTTTCTTTGCTTGCCATTGTGTGGTTTTGCAGTGTTTTTTTTCTGTTATTATGGTGATAATGAGAATGTTCATTATCATTTCTCTTTTTCTTTTATCAATAATCTGGTAGGGGACCAGATAACCCCGCTTGCCTTGCAAAAAAAATGAACTGGAAATAAATGAAAGTGATATTTTAAAACTGAAGTTAAATTGTAAAGTAGAGATTTAAAACAAGTTTTAAATCAGAGTTAAATCTGGAGTTCAAGAGTGAATCTGGGTTTTCAAACAAATAAGTTTTTAAATTTGATTATTTTAATAACTTGAATGTTAAAGTGCATTTTTAAATTGATTTGAATTTAAAAATGAATTTTGTTTTCAATTCCTTTAAACTACTATTTTAAAACGAGTAATTAATTTATTTAATGAAGTAAATAAAAAGGGTAGATAATTACAGGATGAGATAAATGAAGAGTGATTAATATTTGTGGTTTAATTAATGATTAATTATTTAATGTAATTAAATTAGATTATGATAAGTTGAAATGTAAATGAGAAATCATTAATTTATATAATCAATGATGTAAATAAAGGTTGATTAATTAAGATAAATTAATCAATAATAAGTGATTTATGAGAAATTAATTAATAAGTAATTAAGTATTAATGTAATTAATTATATTTAATTAATTTGTGAAGTAATTAAAGAATTAATTATTGTTTTTGGTTAAGAATAATTAATTTGTGTAATTAATTAAAGATAATTACTCGGATGTAATTGAAGGATAATTAATCCAGGGTGATTAATTAAGATGGATAATTAAGGGATGATTAATTAATTGATTTGGAATTGATTAATGTTAAGTAAAGGAATTTAAGTGATTGAGGTTAGAAATTCAATTAGAATTAATTAAATTAATTTGGAAGTGATCAAGTTTGCTTATGGATGATTGAATGGTATTGGATGCCTTGAATGAGACTCGAAGAGACCGGGGTCCGATATTAGAAAATACCCGAAACCACTTTGAATTTTTATAGATTGATATGTGAAATCTATAGGCTGGAATGAAATGATTTAAGTGAATTGGACTATTTAATCTAAATTTTGGTAACTAGAAAATTGATGGTGAAATAAGCGATGTCTATAACAAATTGTGGATTTATGAATTGAAACGAGTTACCCCGGGTTTTATATTAGTTATATGCTTTGAATTCCATGTTAGATGGGTTTACTCACGCTGCTTTGATGTAATGCTCAGGTCAGACCGAGTATTACATATTTTCAGGTAAGGACGTTCTGGAGCTCAAGAGGCGAGCGGACGGCAAGAACGTATGGAGTGTTTCCGCTGTATTATATTGTTGCATATCTGAGACTTGATGATTGTGTATATCTAGTGTATGTATATTTGTGTAACTCTGATGTATTAAAGATGTAATCGATAGATATAGTATTCTTTTTGTAAACTGTTATTATTTGATATTATATGTTGATCCGCTGCGAATGTGAGAGGTTGATGTTTTCTGTTTCTTCTTCTTCTTCTATCTCTTTCTTCTTTTCCTAACTATCTAAAATTTTTGGGATCGAAAATTTTGGGTCATTACACCCATCCTCTAAGGATCCGTTAAACTATTTACTATGTTGTAATATTGCGCTATTATAATAATGTCTATAGTAAAATAAACTTACTTTAAAATAGCATCACGGGGTTACCCTTATAGCCCCAGACACGTAATAGTCCCAGTAGTCCATCCAATATCTGCATATCTCCTGATCGGGAGACTACGAGAAGATACGCATGTGCTACGGGAGAAAACCAAACTCGTAGTAAAGTCCCGATAGGGTGGGTGACACGGCACACAGGGCAATGCCAGGGTAGATATACCAATTACGCACACGGGATGGTGGTAACGCAGCAGCCACATACGCCCACCTCGAAACAGATTCCCAAAATCGAAGCGGCGCCCAAACAATCGCAAAAGCAATAGAATGGTATCGAAGAAATGTGTCCGACCAGAGGAGCTACCCCTTTTGGCCAGAGATCGCTCCTGTTTTAGCTAGCTTATGCCAACTCACGGGAGTTGGGTCCACGTAACATACCACAAGAATGTCACCCCCATCCTACTTCATTCTGGAATGTCCACCGCATACACGGTTGTCAAAGTGGTTTTCGATATCGATAGAGAGTATGCCCATATCCGATCCCGGTCTCTTTGCCGACCAAACGTTATTATAACCCATGGTTATAACTCAAAAATAATATTTTATACTTTAAAATAAAATATCATTTCAATCCAAATCTTTATCAAAATAAGATTTTAATCATTTCTGAACCATTTCAGTATATCAACATACCATATCTTTCAAATTCAAATATTTATCAAAATAAATATCAAGTCATTTCTATCCATTTCAATATATTAAATTATCATATCCTTTAAAAACTTCCTTTCAAATCATTTTAATACATTAAAATATCATATCCTTTCAAAGCTTCATTTCTAAATCATTTTAATATTAAAATATCAAATCTTTCAGAACTTCATTTTCAAATCATTTTAATATCAAAATATCATATCTTTCAGAACTTCATTTTCAAATCATTTTAATATCAAAATATCATATCCTTTCAAACTTTGTTTTTAAATCATTTTAATATCAAAATATCACATCTTTCAAAACTTTATTTTCAAATTATTTTAATATCGAAATATCATATCTTTCCAAACTTTAATTTCAAATCATTTTAATATCAAAATATCATATCTTTCAAAAATTTAATTTCAAATCATTTTAATATCAAAATAACATATCTTTCAAAACTTTATTTTCAAATCATTATATAGTTCAAATCCAAATATTCAACTTTAAATACCTTCTAAATTCAAGATAACATTCATTTATTATCCTTTCAAATCACCTTTTAAAATGATTTATTCTCCAATTAAATTTATTCATTTAAATCATTTAAAAGTGAAGTTATTATTCTTTCAAGTCAAGTATTCAATTTCCAAAGTTTCAAACCATTCTGAGCTCATTTACTCAGTTAAAAACCATGAACATTGAAAATTTCAGCCTTTCACGGCATTTAGAAAATGCTGTTATAAGTTATACTTGAAAACATTTTAATTCATCAAAGACAGCATTTAAAACTGCAGTTAAATCTCATTTTATTTGAATTTTTAGTTTAAAACAGCAAAGACAGCATTTTCAGAAATGCTGTAATAGCTCAGGTTTCAAATTAAAGGTTTTTATTAATTTCAGTAAAGACAGCAGACCAGTACAGCATTTACAGGACTGTTGTAATAGGCCTTTATTAAATTTTTGCCTTTTAGTTTACTTCAGCAACTACAGCATTTCAGAACTGCTGTAATAGCCTTTTTATTAGGTTTTTAGTTCATTTACAGAAACCATGGCATTTTTTAATGCTGTTAAAAGTATTTTCCAGATTTTAGTGTATTTCCCGCAAATAATAAACTTCAATTTAAACCCTTTAAACATTATAAAAATCATATTTTAACATTCAAAAATGTTTATTAACATACCTTTAACATATGATTTTTATAAAGTAACATTTCATAATTAAATCAAATTTCAATAATTTACTTAATAATTTCAAGTGTAAATTTTCTAGCCTTCACGTTTTAAATAAATAAACTTTACACTTAAATTTTATTACCATTTTTATAAATATAACTTAATTTCCATTTTTATTTATTTATATAACTCAAATTTCCTTTCTAAACCAAAACCCAAATTTCCAGACTTAAATTATATTTCAATAATTCAACTTAACCATTTATTCATTTAACATTTCCACCTATAGAAAAATCATAAATCCTTTATTTAAAACACTTTAAAATCTGTTTAAATCAAATTATCATAAATTTACATTTTAAACACTTAAAATTTTATTTGTATAACTTAAATGTCATTTTAAAAGCCACAGTCCAAATTTCCAGATTTAAGTTATATTCCAAAAATTCAATTTAATCATTTAATTATTCAACATTTTTATCTTATAGAAAAAATCAAAATTTCTTTATTTACACATTAAAAATCCAATTTAAATCAAATTTTCATAAATTTACACTTTTAAGAATAATTAGAAATATTCCAAAATACTTTATAAAATAACCACGGGCCTGTATATAGTTTTCTAGCCTAGGTCAAATGATACGGATATATATCTTTTCAATCCGCAATTTACAAAGAAAATCCGGGTTCTATCATTTCAAACCCGCAATCTCAAGTTAAAACAAAATAAATAAAAACCATTCAGACCTATCATTTCAGCCCACAACGATTTTTTCCTATTTTAAAGTCCGTTCGGGTATGTATCACGTTTTCCTATTCTAAAGTCCGTTCGGGTATGTATCATTTCAACCCATAGTGATTTCTAAACTAACAGGGAACCGACGGTGATGAGCAAATATAAATGAACAGTTAACAACATATAACAGTAACAGATGAGATGACATGTAAATTAATAGGTTTAACATCATACATAAATAATCACAGGCAGATATAACATCATATATAATTCTACACATTCAGTTGTTGTCGCTTCACAATTGCATAAGTATAAATGTCGGGTGAGATTTACTGACCTTTAATGCTGAAGATTGCAATACAACTGACACAACGGAATCAAAGCACAATGACAAGACTATGGATTTGAGTGGAGAGTGAGATCCAATGCTCTAAATCTTGTGTTACAACCTAAAACAAAAATCAAAACAAAGTTAAAATTCAACATAACATTGAAATTGAATAACTTTGAAATCAAAAGCAATTTGAATGCAACAATTTTTACCTTGCTTCCTATATTATTTTTCATGGCCTAAGGGTTGATTTTGCTTGGGTTTGGACATGATTAGGGTTAGGTATAAGCATAGGAATGTGCGGCCTAAATGCTAAAACATGGAGGGGAGTTTTAACATGAGAAGGTGAAGGGGTTTTAGGCAATGTAGTGTGATTTTGGTCAACAAAAGGGCTCGGCCTTGGGGTTTTTGGGCTTGGTCAGTGGAGTTTGGGTCAGGTCAGTGGCTAGAGTGGTGAGGGGAGGTCTGGACAGAGGTGGTGGTGGCGGCCTAAGGTGATGGTGGTGGTGGAAATGGAAGTGGTGAACAAGTGGTGGTTAAACTAGCATGGTTCAAGGACATTGTTGCATTTTTTTGGAGTTTGGCATCATGGTGGGCTCGGCCTTGGTCAAGACCAAAGGAGTATCTGGTGATGATGACAGGGAAGAGGTGTTGGAGGTGGTGGCCATGGCTATGGAGTGGAGGTCGAGCAAACAAGCTAGAGAATCAAGGCAAAAACATATGAAAAAGAAGAAAAAGAAGAAGGAAAAATAAGAGAAACCATTACCCAAAATGTTTTACCGTGAAAGAAAACGAGATGCAAATTTTTTTTGCGTGAATGAGGAATGAAAGTCACGGCTTACCAAAGAAAATTACACGGCCAAAAGAAGTAAATAAGGAGTTATGGAAAAAAAAAATGAAAAGTTTAGCATATGAAAAGCCATAGGAAAAGGAAGAGTCTTGTCTCTTCAATTTACCATTTCTTTTAAATCAAATATAACAAAATAATTTCAGTAAATACATTTAAAAACGAAACAAAGTGAAATAATATGAAAATAAATAATAATTTTAAAGAAAATAGAATTTTTTTTAAAGAAATTGCTTAAAAATTCAAAACAGGGTTCAAAAATTACAAATAAATCATCACTGGCTTTGGAAAATTCATTTTAAAAATATTAGAAAGCAAAAAATTTGAAATATAATAATTTATTTACCATTTCTAAAATGAAATAAATTATTAAATTGGAGAAAAATAGAAAAAGAACTAAAGAAATTGTTTTAACATTGAAAACAGGGCATGAAAATTACAACAAAATTACCATTAACTCTAGAAAAATTCCTACTTCACTTTAAAACAAATAAAATATCAAATAAACAAAATAAATGAGGAACAAAATAAAGTGGGAATGAGAATAAAATAAGATCTTGAGAAAATAGAAAAATAAATAAAGAATTTATTTAAATAATTGAAACTGGAAATTAGAAATTTTAAACAAAAATTCCACTGACACTGGAAAATGTCAATTACACTTTCAAAAATGTTTTAAAACCAAAATATATACAATACATATTATTTACTCATGTAAACATAAATTATAGCATTACATGACCAAATAAAATATTGTTTATATAATTTAAAATAAACAATTTTGTTAAATACAACAAATTTCACACAATAGTTAAAAAGGCATAACTTTTAATAAAAGATAAAATTCAAATTTCATAATAAAAGATAAAATTCAAATTCTAAAACTTTTAAATTTAAATTTAAATGTCAAAGTTTGACCATATTAACCAAAATTCACTTTTTGAAAAATATTCTTTTTAGTCATGTTTTGGAATGATAATTCATATCAAAATCAAAGTTTATATTTAAAGTAACAAAATTTAATCATTCCAAATAAATAAATAAGTTTTTAAATCAAATATTTAATTAAAAAAATTAAAATATGCAACTAAAATAATCAGAAAATACAGGGTTGCTACAACTGAATGATTGTAAAGGGGTGAAACTCCTTTACAACAAGCATTGATTCGCCAAAGATTACTGTATCCTCGGTTTACGATGCTGTCTATCTCCTGCTATGCCTGAATTCTATCTTTTGCGATCGAATGTCGATTTGCCTCAGAATTCTGCATCGGTCTTATTTTTGAAGTCATGGTTAATCTGATTAAGGCTGCCCGCGATTTGTATAAGTCTATCCATCTTTCTATTTTGCTATTTAATCATCTTACTATCTCGAGCCTATCTTCTAGTTGAGTTCTTTTAATTTGGGTACCTCTAATCTGAATCCCTATCTCTGTTTTGAAATCCAATCCATTCTTAAATCATCGAGTGAGGGAGTGTATTTGTAATTAAATTTAAAATGTTTTATATGTAGTGTTGTTTGAGTTGTTAATGTTGATTTGGGATTTCGATCGATTCGTCTGATCAGCGATATCGATAGGATTTCCAACACACTTGAACAAAGTAAACTGACACAATATTATTTCAGATTTGGTAAATGAAAAATATTTGTATGATTATATTATTTTATGGAATTTAATAAGTTAATTAAATTGGTTGTTTAAAATGATAATATTTGATTACCATTTATTATTCTATAAATGGAATTACAAAACATGGTTTATAAATTGATTTGAAGAAAAATTTAAATGAATTTAAAATTTAAAATTTGAGGATTTAATTTCTGATGATTTCAAACTATGGTTTTAAAGTTTTAAAATGCATATTATTTAAATTTTACTTGTATAATACTCAATTACATTCCAATAAAACTTACCTAAATTATTCAGAAGCTGAATATGTAATTGGATAATATACAATATAAAGTGATTTTATAAATAAATTTTGAGTATTTATAATAAATGTTATACACATAAATTTTAATTATAAAATGTCAATAGAGATAAATAGAACATAAGTTAATCGAATAATAAATGAGATATATAAAATAAATTTGGTTTTAAAGAAATTAATAAATTGAAATTAAATCAACCGAATGGAATTTTCTTGAATTTTAAAAATCAATTATTGAATATTTATTAATTTAAATTTGAAATTTATATGGTTTAAATTAATTGTTTTATTTTGTTTTTTTTCAAATCTATTTTTTTCTGGTTGTTTTATTCTCCTACCTACTTCCTTTTTGGGGACGAAAAGTTTTGAGTGGGGGAGAGTGTAACGACCCGTAAACTATAACTGTTTTAATAACATAATTAACTGAATTTTTGTGAAATTTTAATATAATTGAATTTGGAAATAAAAATTCAATATTTGGAATACGTCTACTTAAACATAGCAAATGGTAAATTTTCATCAGATAATATGGAAGTTTATTTTCTAGTGTAATTTTATTTAAATTTAAATCAGTTAATATTTGATGATAATAAAATGTTTTGCAAACTTGAATATTTTTATATAATAAATTTGTTAACCATCTTCTGAGTGAGACGTTATATTTCGTTTCTTAAAATTTGGACTCCTATTGCTCCGTTTATCTTATTTTCGACAAACTAGCAGCATTTTAGATACCGATTATCGACTTTTGATAGGATGATCGTACCATGAATATTTATATACTGTTTTGATCATCTTGTCATGCTGATCTCTGTGGTATATTCAATTCTGTGTTTTGAAGTCAGGTATGCAGCGGAATCCATGTAAACGGTAACCACATCGATACCGGTTTTGTACTTTTTGTTTTCTCATGACCATTTGTTTGTTGCAACAGTTAGAAAATGAATGGATGTTGCTTTTTATATTCTCTAAATTCATGATTGACTTTTCTTTTCCCATCAGTTAACTTTATTCCACTCGACTTCCCATCTCCTAATTCATTCTTGTGCATATTTATTTTCTAACTTCTTTTCTCCTTTCTCTTCTCGTTTCAATTTCTTCTGCACGAAAAAAAAATGGAAAATGTATATACTTCTCAAAACTTCTCTACTGAGTCAAAGGTTGCTTACACTTGCCTGCTTTCTTCCTCAATCACCCTCTTTTCTCGGCTCCACCTCCTTAACCAGCATGCGCATAGGCTCCGGCAACCACCACAAGAGCTCTCCATCCCCACATTCGAATCTCGAGCATCCATCACCAAAAATCTACTCCTCCCTCTTCTCTCTTTCCCCTCGGCCTGCAGCTCGCCTGAA
Organism: Allium cepa; assembly: GCA_030765085.1. Classification (NCBI taxonomy): domain Eukaryota; kingdom Viridiplantae; phylum Streptophyta; class Magnoliopsida; order Asparagales; family Amaryllidaceae; genus Allium; species Allium cepa. The sequence goes on from CM060941.1 coordinate 838,734,719, forward strand.
TCCAACTAGCACCCTCCGCCACCTCATCACCGCGCCTTATTCTTTCCTTGGCCTCGCCGTCCTCCACCCGCGCGCAGCCTACCACCAGCCGAGCACCGTTCTCCCCTACCTCATCAACCACCCAGCCGTCCAGTTTTCCCTCCGGTTATCTCTTGCCTCACCCACGCCCGCTCGTACCACCACATGGCTGAACTCACTCATCTCCGGCCGATCACCTTCCCTAGCTCGGCCTAGACATGCTCCTCTTTATATAAACTGTAAGATATATATTTTATTGATATGTGAGTTTTATGTTATATATATAAATATATATATATATATTAGTTATGATATGTTAGTTATGTATTATATATATGTGGGTTAGTTTTTAAAATTATAAAGTTATACAGTTTTCATATAAAGGTACATGCTGCTATGCGTTACCAGGTGGGCGGTAGTGGCTGCTATGCGTTACCACCAGCCCGAAAGTGTAATTGGTATATCTACCCTAGCATTGCCTAGTTGTGTTGTGCCACCTACCCTATCAAGACCACTACAAGTTTGTTTTGTACCATACCTATGGAGTGCCTTCTGATGACGCCCGGTACGGGGGAGATTAGGGTACTGTATAGACTATGGGAATATATAAAATGTGTTAAAGTGGAAAATGTAAAGCCTTAACTCTATTTTAATAGTTTACTTTACTATAGACATTATTATAATAGCGTATATTACTACATAGTAGATAGTTTAACAGATCCTTCGACGATGGTTATCCCAAACATCTTTTGAGTTACTTGTATTTCAGTTGTTATTTCACTTAAGTTGGATTTATTGATATAAGAATGTTAATCCTGACTCAAGTGTTTTGTGTTTCACTTTACGCTCAGGTCAGACTGGGTGGTACAGCATTTGAGACTCACCTTTGGAGTTGGAGCTTCGCTTGGACATCCATCTACATCTTTTCAGCTTTTAGTTATTCAGTTGACTCTAGTTATATATTCAGATTTTGTAATTGACTATTGTATTTGAAACATCTATTGTAGATTTATTTATTTAATATATATGTTGAGTTTTGCTAAATATAAATTAACAATCGAGTATTTTGACTAATTCAAATCCGGCATGTGTGGATGCAAATGGTTGAAAATACCGGGCTGCTATAAGAACGTCAAATGGTACATAGATATTTCTAAACCATAAGTAAACAACATATCGTTGATTATTAACGATGTGCTTGAGTTAAAATCAACTTTATTTGTTTTCATACTTGACGTTGGATTTGTAAATGATGTCTTTTATAGTAAGTATAAAATATATTTAGAGTGTCCCAAACGACATGTATGGACACCTTATTAAACGTTTAATATAGAACATGTAAGATTGATTCCTTATGCATTGGCAATTGAAATTATCGTACAATTTATGTTTTCTACAATATCATAATTTATTTCTGTATTTGATATGAAGCAAATATCAAATCCAAATAGATATCACTAAATGGTTGTTTGTAGTGTTCTCATGTATTTATGAAATACTTGAGAATTGTTTACAGAAATAACAAACTCCTTATGAAGGATTGTTCGACTCAAACTTCATAAGTGATATTGAGTATAATATGTCAATAATAAATTCAAGTTAAGAATCTTTAAGTTGAAAATGTTCCAGATGAAAGACTATGGCTGATATAACGAAAAAGGCTAAGTACATCGCCTTGAATAACACCGTAATAAAAAGAAATGTATAAAAATATAAATGCACAAATTAATAACTGAGCTAAGAGTAATTCCAAGTGTTGAGAATCTCATAACATTATTATATGATAACAACGTCACAATATAGTTCTAACAGAACTTAGAGCTCGCTGGAAAGCGAGAAACATACTTCCAATTATTTAATATGATAAAGATAGTTTATCAACGTCGAAGAGAGATAGTTGGCAAATTAGATGATTAAAGCATAATAACATACCGGTTCACTGTGGGATTGACTCAATTGGTTTTGAAAAAACCAATTGAAGAAGTTAGAATAAGATTTCATAATTGATCCCAAGTACAAGTGGAAGATTAATAGAGTTAGGGGCATGCCATAAGGCAATTATATAATCTATTACATATGTCTAACTCGATAACCGATCTTGTACGAAATAAAAGGTGTTTTCTTTCTATTATGTACTTGATATAATGTCTTGTGTTGATTAATTAATTTAATTAAAAGTATAGGTAATAGCAAATCCATAAATGATATGTTTTATGATAGTAGTTACAAAGTGTTGTAATTGTGAATAATTTATCACGATGAAAACAAATATATTATTTTAAATGTTCCTAGTCAAGATGCATTGAGACTAAACATAGTTATATTCATTGAGACTGGAGTACGTAATGATCTTCAAATGTTAGGTAGTGTATTACTTATGACTACTGGGAGCACCTAGAGGTTATGTATAGATATATATTGGATAACTATGCAATGACTCATTTGATAGTTTTTTGTTTGTTAATATAACTAAGGTCAAACAGAAAATATCGATGTGACTGATTTATACAGTTCTGTCGACTTGAGAATATTGTTGATCATCAATATGAAAGCTACACTTTGATTATAGTTAAATCATGTACGGCGTCCATCGAGTGACTATAGTAGGGTCGGGTGGAAGTACTGAGAGTGAAACACTATTCAGGAGAGGATCCGTCTCCTCGGTTATATGAGATTAGTATCAAGGTCAACTCAAGTCAACTTAAAGTCAAAGTCCCTGGTTAGAGCATTTCGATTAATAATAATCGTTATTATTGAACTACAGAATTTGTGTTTGGACTATAGAGTTAAATGTGGACGATAACAGAATTTTGACCATTACCAAATTTCATAAGCTCAAAGTGATATAATTTTGACAAAGGCAATTAGTGTAAGAAAAGTCACAATCGGGCAATGCTTAAAAAAGTGAAATTGGAATTTACCAAAACTAAGTAAGTGATAAATATGGCCAAAATGTCACATCACCTGCTACGTGGCATGTGAACGTTAATGTTCAAATAGTTTGATATTAATCGCAAACCAAATTTACACCTGACGGGTTACACAACCGAAATGATGAAATCTCCTTTGAGCAAATGATTTAATTAGTTGATAGTTGTTATAAATGAATTAAATTAATTGATATTTATGAAATATTAATTATAAAATTTAAGTATGATTTAAGGAAAAAATATTACTAAATTTATTAATAATAGTTATAAATATATTAATCGATATACGATATTGAAAAGGGACTAAATTAGATTTAATTAAATAATATTTTATTTAGGCTTAAATGGATTCAGGCCCATCATAGTGGGTAAAATTTTGGCAGCAGCATGGACATAGGGCAACTCAAATAGGGGTTGGAAGGGCTTGATTTTTATATGGTTTCAATTGAAAGAGATTAGATCCACTTCTCTCTCCTTTCTACCCACTATATAAGCATTCCTAACTCTAATTAGATATGATCTTTTTGGCTGCCTCTTCTTCCATCCTTTGCTGGCCAAAATTATACCATAGCATCTCCATCAACACAAACATAAATCAAGTCAGATTCGATCATTATTCGCTAGTTGAAGGTCAATGGTTCAAAGACCAGCAATCTACTGAATCGGAAAAAATTTCAAAGGGGAGAGTTCGCCTTTTCAAAAAGTATTTCAAGGCTTTAATAATTAGGTATGGTTTTTAATATTTTATTGTATATAAATATTATTATTATATTTTAGTTTGTTGGCGATTCTGATATGTAACAATGTTGTCACAAATTAGTTTGGTAATATGTATGTATATATTTATGCTAAAATAAAAAAATCAATTTTTATACACATTAGATCAATACAGTCGTATAATATATATTATAATTATATTTTGCTAAATTATATATATATATATATATATATATAAATTATTTACGTATATATATGGTTTATATTTATTACATCCTTATACTATGGTTGAAATTGGTCATATAGTTTTAGATATAAATTTTTTATAGTAATAGTATTTCGACAGCAAGGAGATAATTTTCTATAATTATTTATTATTATTCAATATTATTTAAATTGACATACTACATAAATATATCATATAAAATCAAATATGTTCTGAAAAATTATTTTTAATTTTATAAAATCATTTTAACATCAGATAAGCTCTTGGCCTAAAAATAAAAAATAAAACACAATCTTTGTTATTTTTAAAAATTATTATTTGATATTAGTTGAAAACTAATGAATTATTTAAAAATAAATTCGAACCGAAAAAATATGAATTTTTTTTTCAAACTTTAAAATATCATTTATGATTTAGTATAAACATAAATTTTGAAAAAATGTATGGAAAATAATTTTTTATAAATATTTTATGTCATTTTGAATGAATATTCAATTAGAATATATTTTAAAATAATAAAAAAAATTCCTGTGCTAAACACATGATTTGGAGTTTTATAAAAAGGATTTTTATAATTTATTAACATATATATATATATGTTTATATATTATAAATTATAAATATATTTATGTGTGTGTATATATAAATATTAAAATAAAATACTATTTTATTACTATATTTATATTAGAATATACATTTTCTCAAGTATTAATAAAAAAAATTAGTATTTATTTTAAGGTTTAAATATCTTAATTATATTAAATCGATATATTATAATAATATGCATATTTATATACACATTAATATTTTATTTACCAGATTTTATATATATATATATATTATACATTTACAACAATATTTAAATAGACTTAACATATACATACATACATTATATATAAGTGATAGATTATCTATATGCACATATTTGGACAATATATATTACATATCAGATGAGCTAACGTATCCGTTCCGATGTAAATCCCAACATCTATACACAAGCATGTTATAACTTGCATGGTTTGATATGTTACACATGCATATAGAGAGATATATATGTGTGTAAATGATACACGTATATACATTTATAAATTAAATAAAACTATATAATTTATAGATTCGAATAAAATAAAATATTTTATCTAAATAATATTTAGAAATGTTCTAAATGAATTAGACTTCATAGGTCCAATTAAGGAAAAAAAATTGAAATTCACCCATAACTTCTGGTGCGGGCTGGTCCAGTTGCTACACTGCAGTGATATGTCGACGCAGTTTCATGTCATAGGAGTCATTGTTCTTTCTTATTAAGGCACAGTGCCTTTATGAATGGCAACATAGGTTTTGAAGATGGTTCGAGGCCTAAGAGATGGTGGTGCCATTCGAGGGTATGATGGCACTGCCTTGTATAAGGATGGCGGCGCAATCTTGGGTATAGACTGCATTGATTTTTAGAATGTTTAATATGTTATTTTGTTTTGTGGCAGCATAGTTCTCATTTATATTTTTGGCTTGTTTTTTTGTCATAACGTGTCTTATTCTAAACCTATGCAGCTCGTTATGTGATTCATGTTTATGTTTTATGTAACTTCCCATGCGACTGTGCAGTTTGAACTCACTTAAGAACTACGTTATTCGTTATATTGTTATAATTATTCTAAGTGCTTTGGATGTACAAGTACGCTTCATATTACAGTTTATTTTCTGTTCAATGGAACTACTACATTACGGTTTTGGCTGACCTTATAAGCATGTTCATTTTGTTTTACCGGACTTCACGTATAATGTCTTTTAGGGATTCGTTGCATGACTTTTTAGGTCGTTTCCTTAGACTTCACAGTTCACTGGTTAACCGAGCTATGCCCTGTATGTTGTGCTTGAAAATGGGTGTAACACCAAAGATCCATCAATTTGGTATACATTGGCGTTAATGATATATGGAACTTCTCTGGATACTCCATTGCCCTAATCTTAGTGATAAACGGATTCCAACTAGTATTGGTCTTTGATTATCTTCATGTTTTTCCATTAGAAGTGGTCTCCTAATTGCTTTGTTGATCACATCATCACTTCCTTCATTTCAACCTCAGAAGTGGTCACCGAGTGCATCATTGTGTGCTCGATTCCATGAGTGACCATGATGGTCACTGCCCTAGTGATCATGGATAGCATCTTGATGCTTAGGTTTCCATGGCTCCGGGGAGTCCATTTGTCCTGACATTCTATTTTATCGATCTCGACTGCATCCTCTTGATCTTTCTCTCCTATTAGCATTTCTACTAGATCTTCCACCTGTACGGCTCATTACATGACCATCTCCTCTATGGCCATCACTATGATTGCCATCATCCTTTCTCAATGGATTGGTATTGACCCATAGTTGATCGGTACCGATCAATCTTGGAACATTTCCTCCAGTTTGATTGTTTCTTTCCTTGTTTACTTTTTTAAATTTATATTCTCCGGCTCTTTCCTATTATGAACTACGTCTTTCAACTAAACTTCCTTCATCGGATCTAGTTGGAGTCATCCTAATTCCTTGTTCTCTTGCATGAGATCCATCTTCTTGACGAGCTTGCCTTATCATTGCAAATTGTCTAGCAGATTCCTTTATATTTACCTCCATGCTTTCATTAATAGCCATCATCATTCCTTGCAATTTTTATCTAAGCATTAGATCTACTAGAGATTGAGTCGATCCACCACTCATGCTATTAGTCCCAACCTTCCCTCCATTAGATCCTTTAGTAGTTTGCTTTCTAGGATTCTTCTTCAGTCCCATCCTATTGGATCCCTTTGGAGATTTTATCAAAATCCCAGTAGTGGTAGAGATCTATCATGATCTTCTATCTCTCAGTGAAAGCACCAAATATTAGCCAAAAAATTATTCTTACACCCCTAAATTATTAATTCTATAGGGATAACTATTGTACGTTATATAATTATATCTATTTGCGGTAGGATCAATAAATAACTACAAAAATAAAGAAGAAAGGTAAGAAAAGCAATAGACAACAAGTTTTATTATGGTTCAATTATACCTATGTTTAATTTGAATGTATTTTATTGTTTGTATTCATCTACATCCAGAGAAATTACAAGTACATCCCGAAATTCAATCTCAAAGTCCATAAGGATAAAGTTTCCAATAAGCAAAATTCCAAGATCCTTTTTGTTGCAAGCATCGCTCTATTTATAATCTATGTAGGAAGTAATTGGGCTTCATCAAATTAGAATAGAACCGGTTCAACTATTAGTTCCAAGTAAATTGGAGAAATAATAGGTCGTCCATAAAATATTTTCGATCAATAGCGGTCCATTTCATCCCTAAAATATCTATGAATTGGTACCGATCCATATATAGATTGGTATCAATCCATAATCTTCAAGATTTTCTTGAGTTTCTTCCTATTTTCCTTAAGTCGAGATGCTTCATTCCTCGAATTAATATTCATTTGATGCTTCTAAGCTTGTTTCTTCCTACAACATCAAGAATATTTGACTTTATGGAGGAAATTTATGGATCGGTGCCGATCCATTAATTTAGCCTAAATTTTCCGTTCTTTCCTTCGATTTACTTTTGTACTCGATTATTAATGAGTTTGACATTCATCCCTTCATCATGCCATACTCCAATTCGGATGAAAAATAGCTTGTGAAAAATGTTAGATGATAATAAGAAAACAATGAGTAGGCTTATAATAGAAAAATATAACCTAAGTAAAGCAGGTATGAAGATTCTCACTGTTTCTTGCCCATGGAATTGATGCCCAATCCATGCTTGAAAGTGACATCTTCATTTTTCTTCTTTATCCCCTATTATACAGGAAAATGCATCTCTTGTAAGAGGTGGTAGCAGTTTGTGATTTTGTAGTGATTGATTTGAAGATGGTAAAGACTTGGATGTTATTATATTCAATGAAGTCATCTTTTATGTTTTCCTTATAGATGTGATTTCGTTGAAGGTGAAGATCAAATATGTGGTTGAGTGATGTGATATTAGTATCAAGGTGGAATATTAAAATTATAAGACTAAATCTCATGAAGGAAAAATGGAAGAGGAGATAAATATATAATTTGGAAACAATAAACTTGGACTTTCTCAAATTAATATTCCATATGTGATATGCATATTATCTTAGAAAAGAAATTTTATCAATCTATAACTGAATGCAACAATAAGTTTTTTGCAAAATACATGGTGACTTATGCACTAAGTAATTGATTGTATGCCTCTCTCTTTGTAATTCCAGTGTGGAAAAGTGGAAATTTTGGGGTTTCTTTTCTCTTCAAGTTTTCATTAGCTTCTCTAAAGACTAGGAAATTATTTCTCAAGAGATAATGACTATGTTCTCAATCAAAGTAATTGATATGATTATTGTTTTGTTTAATTTATTTATTATATTAATGGTAAGCAATTCCTTTATGAAAATCAATAAAGAGATTGTTGGGTGGAATCTTATCCATTGTTTTATTGGTTTGTTTGTTTTGGAATTGTTCTCATCATTTGTGTGTTTTGGAATTATCATCATCATTATTTATGTTGGGATACCATGTTGTAGTGAAATATTATTTTTTAGTTGGGCAAGCTTTGGGATAAGCCTCCACAATTAATTACTTTTATATGTTTTACACAACTAAAACCTAGCACTTAAGAGGAGAACTTTGTTATTAAAAGTGATTTTCCACTATCGTTTTACTTTTTACAAATGAATATGGATGCGTTCTCCTATAAGAGTTCAATGAAGGGTGGTTCCTCGAATAGTGGCTAAATAATTTGTTTCATGGACATTTTAACCTTTAGGATTGCATTTGAACATAAGGTTATGTTAAAAATTTTAAATTTAATTAATTACTATTGGTTAAATTATTATATATATATGATAAATAAAAAATAACAGTCAATACCAATTAATAAATTATAATTACTATTTAAATTAATTCACAATTTAGAGTTTATAATCAATAGAAAATAATATATAATTATTAATTCTTTATAGTATATAATTAACAATAATGGCCACTGGTTTATAATAAATTATACAATCAGTAACTATTAACTAACATATTATAACTAATAATCCAAATTCAATAGTTAGAGATACAATAAACCGTCAATACCTTTTGGTGGTATTTAACTAATAACTAATAGATTATGAATAGTAATTAATAATTAATAATTAATAGTTTATAGTCAACAGTCAATATTTAATACATTATGATTAACGATTAGCAAATAGTAATTTTGGTTTCTTTTTAATTGTAATATTTGTTAAATAATTTATAATTTATCCAAACTAATTGTAACATTTAAATACATAATTATAAAAAGGTTCAATTAATCAAATTGACAAAGGAAAGGTTTATTGTATCATAGTGATGCAAAATGGATTATTTGAAGCAAAATAATAATAAGGGAAACAAAGATAATATCCTCATAATTTGTATCCTTAAATCTCTCTAAAATTATTTGCTTTTGACTCGTTGTACTAAGACCTCAAACTAATATTCTCATACTTATTACCTCAAACTAATGTTCTCGTACTTATTTTAATATTTTAATACTGAAGAAAATTAGCATATATTAGTTTGAATAAATGACTCTTTTGAAGAATAGAAATTTTGTTTTCAAAATGTACAGCTACAGATTGTTCAAATATTTTTATAAAGTTGTTTTTTCAAAAGAAAAAAAGCATGCTCGAAAACTCATTTTTTTTCTAGAAGAAATAAGTTTGAATAATTCTAAATTTTCAAAAAAAAAATAAATATTTGAAAAAAATATAAAGGTTTTCAATAATGTTGCAATGCCATACGTCTCCTAACTGTAAACTTAATGCCTCAACCACGTCATTGTTTGATTTTTATTCCTTTTCGAATTTGCTTGTGTATGTTTAGAGGTTTGGATCAAAACCTCTAACAATTAAAGGAAAATGTTTTACCATGTGTAACAATAATTGTTGGAAAGGGAAAAAAGAAAATCATAGTATCGTACATCTACTACAAAATTCCTCACCTAAGGGATAATATTTTTTTATGATAACACTCAAATTTATTATAAGGTAGGGTGAGCAAACTATGGTTAAACCAAATAAACCAACCAAATTAGTTTATTTCGGTCGGTTTGGTTTGGTTTTGAAACTAAATTGGTTTATAATCGACCCATAAAAAATCAATTTAGTTATCGGTTTAACCAAATTAATTGAACTTTTATTATATTGTTAAAATTACCAATGTTACAATAATTTTTTTAGGTTGGTTTAGTGATTTAAATAAATTTTATTTATCATATATATATGTCAAAATTAATATTAAAAAACATAATAATACTAAAAAAAGAATACTTTAATCATATATATATATATATATATATATGTTATTTTAAAGCATAATGATATCCCAAACATAAATGTGAATAATTTCTATTTCGGTTAAATAGGATAACCACCCAAACTTAATTCAGTTGGTTTTGTTTCGTTTTCATTTTTATTGGTTTTAATTCGGTTTAACAATTTTCATCGTCGGACCAACCGAACCAACCAAATACTCTCCACTACTATAAGGTGGTCTAGTGGAAAACCATGAAGTTTGAATTCCGCAGCCGACCATTGGGACAACATACCCCATGTCAATAAATGTTTGAAAGCAAGTTTCGAACTTGTGACCTCTTGCACCAAAGAGGAATCAATTAACCACTTGGACAATGTTATGTGTAAGATCTATTGTACGTATCGTGCTTCAATCCATACTTAAATACTAAAAACAAAACTTGATTATTTGGATTTGAAATTTACAAATAAAGAAATATTAAAAAAGCTAGTTCAATGAAAATATAATATCAAGAAAAAAAATACTAACATGGATCTTTTGAAATAGTATCGGTCTACCAATGCCAAGGAAAATTCATTACACTTAGGGTATGTTCTTTACGAAACGAGTGAGGCGTTTGAGCGGGTAATATGAGCAAAGTTGGTTGAAGGGGGAACGTGTTTGACGGTACGAAAGGGGTATTTGAACGGAATATTTTAAATGTGATGTTTAATTTTATTTATTTATAATTAATTAATTATTTGTTTTCATTGTGTAATATGCATTTAATAATTGCAAATAATAAAAAATGAATTGCTCGATTTCATCAAAATATACTATAAGTTTTTAATTCAAATACATTCAAAAAACAAACTAAAACTACTGACAATGACAACGCAAAAAATCCAACTTGTATATTATAAATCTTGCTACCTTTTCAACGCTCCATTTTTCCATAATATCCAAGTTTGTGAATTCGTTGCTAAAAATTGATATTATCTCCTACCGCTGAACATGGATAATAGGAGAAAGTAAACCATAACAACGCCACATGGCATTGTTGAAATGATCTGTATGAATGACTAACATTCCATCGCCATGCTTGCTTGAGTTGCCCTACTCGTCATGTCTATTGCGCCTAGACGGTAGAGTAATTGGAGTGTCACAAGGTACGCAATCGGAGTAATAATCTGTATTGGCAACGGTAAAAGGCTGAACGGGTGTATTAGAAGCTATCGAATATCTATAAGTCTCTTTTCTACGCAGCCTCCAAAAAGTTGATCCAACTCTCTGAATTTGGAAAAGGACTGTTTTATGAATCTCTTGAATGTTCGTTTAATGGCATTCCACCATTCTTGGGGGCCATCCATATAATCATTCTTCGGATCTCAAATCCCTCCTTTTAACAGTAGTAATTTGTCCCAATCAACCTAAAAACGCTTCAGGTTGGCTCATTTGTTCTTTATTTGTGTCTGGAACCAATCAAGATTCAATCTTTCGTTAAATGCGTTTTTCACCGACGCATAAAACGAGCTGACAAAATTTCTTCTTTTCGGTAAAAATTCGATACATAAGTCTATGAAAATTGCAAGCTTTTCGAACATCCATAAAACAATAGGTCGAGATGAAGCATAAGAAAAAAAATCTATGCGACATGCTGAAAACTAAAAATTACAGAATATAGCTAAACTTTCGTAAAAAATATATGTCATAGATCCGAACAAAATAAATTTAAAAACAAAAAAAAAATGTACTTGAAAAGATAATCGGATTGTGATGTAGAAAATGGTGAAGTTTCGGATTGAGGGGTGTGGAGGTGGAGGAAGGGGTGGATGAGTAAATAGGAGGAAGGAGAAAGAAAAAGATAAACAAAAGAGCTTTTAGATGGAAACGGTACGATGCGTTTGACACCAACATGTCGTTTTCCACCATTTATCCTAACAGTCCAAATGAATGTCAAACGTTGGGGTGTCGAAAGAGTCTGAATCCAAGGAAGAGTTGATATTTTAGGTTTTTGCGTAGTAATTTTTAATTCTAAAAGTCAGGTAATCATCACTTCATTCGACCTAAGCATATGATATATCAAAAACGCAGTCGGATTGAATTGCAATACAGCTCCATCCAATAGACGTTTTATATAAATTAAAAAAAAAGAAAAAGAAATATCATGATGAATATATTGGGAAAATGAAAGTGCAGTGTTGTAAAAGCAGGTGGTGACTTGAGAAGATAATACAAAAACTACACGCGCCTACTACGTATCAATTACTAAACGTGACGCTAACTACTTCTATAAGGGGAATCGATTCATCTACTTTACTACGAAAGCGATATAGACAATAATAATCATATTCTTCCTTTTTATTTAAAAAGAGAGAAATGATTGTTTAAACAGTGCACTTGACTTGACTTTAATCTTCATATATGATTAGACTATTAAGTACTCAACTTTTAGTTTATGGTGACACCTACGAAAAGACAATATCAAGATAACTTAAACAATTAGGACACTCTGTTTTAATTTGACACTAAACGACACACCAATTATATATAACTATTATATGATGAATCTTACAGTAGCAATTTTGTATCCATGATTTAGTTCGGTGCAAGTTGTTTCGACGTAAACTAAATTAGATGGACCCATTTGGGACTACAAATATAAGCCATGAAAAGGGATGGACTAAACGTAATTAGATGGGCTCCTGTTATAACATGGTGATACTGTAATAGGGGTTTTTGTAATTTTACTTGGGCTATAGCCCATGAATCTTTATACGTGTATCCCTCCCTGCATGCGTTTCTTAGGCCGGCTCCAATAAAGCAATAATCAAGTTGCCTTTTTTTTATCTTTTTCACAAAAGTCCCTCTCCCAATTAGCTGGAAATCATTATATTGCTCGGTTCTGTTAGAATGGAAGAAACTAAAGAGATGCATGAGTCGTAATTCAAAAGATACGAAAGTTTGAAGTTGGAAAAAAGTAGAAGCAAAGCTAAACATATTTGAAGTAGAGTACTCCGGTGGACGTCTGCCCATTCCCCAAAGGATGCATGTTGAATGAACGTTCATGTTCTTGTGTTGTCTCGTTGAAGACGGTATGTATCATCAGGTAAGTTCACGGTTGACTAAGAGCTTTAACTGTACAGTATTGTCGTCATCCTTAGCATTATTTTTCAGTAACAATATAAGATCTGTTATTATATCAATAACATTAAGAGTACAAGAATTTAAAATTTTTAAACAAAACATTTTCTTTGATTCATTTGCAAAATTCATTGCATTTCCATTACATAACCCAATGATTATATCGTTCAGCTAAAATATAACAAATACAAATATAATTCTAACAGTGGCATATGAAGATATCCACTTGGATGATTAGAGTCATAACTGCTTAAACGGTTATAAATCATGTCATTACATACAATCAATAATAACAAAAGCAGTTAAAATTCCAAAGCGAAACAAATTTACTAGTAGCTTGCCTCTTATATATCCCTGGATGCTTATTCGTCTATACCTGAAAAACGCTACTCTCAGCCTACCCAAGAGTCTATGGGGGAATCAAAAAATTTCGGTCAGATTAAAAGTCTGATGTGAATAATATTAGTCTATTTCAAACCAAAAGGGTAAACCAGTGAGACCACGTCGCCGAAGCACCAAACGAGTTTCTCCTCACTAATATCTTGTCAAACAATATGTCAATCAAAAAATGTCATGTAACCAAAATGATTAGAACATAATCATAACATCACTATCTTGCACAATGAGTCAAAATGAATAGTCCATTGTTCACTTGAGTCAAAGGGTCACACATACTCATAATCGTCCAATCCCATTAAATAGTCAATTCAGCCGCATAGTTTTTCCAGGGTCACTATAATCGTATTCACCGACCAACTAAAAACATATCGGGTTAACTCGAGCCAAAAATATATCAAATAATCCAATGGTCTTCTAGTCCCTTAAGAAGAGAATAACAATGGTCTCATAAGTCTGGTAGGAGAAAATAACAGCAGTCTCCTAAATAGGTAGGAGAGAATTATCAACCGTCTTCTAAAATCAGTACGAGAAATCAGGTGTGTGTCTTTGCGACGAGTTCCTTCAAATGCATAACAAAAAAATTTAGCCTTCATATTAGCAAAAGCCTACCCATTGAAATCGCAGACCCGACTAACTGGGGGCTTAATAATGATTGGAAGATATAGTGTGCCTTACCCAGGTCTACACCCTTGAATTTGATTTTAAAATGTCAATGAGTCATGTCTTTCGATCAGTTCGGGCAACCTAATACAACTTGATCTTCACAATCTCTTGGATGAAAACATACTCAATCCGAAAATTAAGTTTAATCATACCCACTAGTGGATCAACCCTATTCGGTCATCAAGTTCTAGTTCCCAAGGCTATAAATGTTGGGTGATAGCATATAACCTATAACTGAGCATGTCAATAGTTAATCATATCGACCGGTCAAGATGCCAAATTGAACATATAATAACTCTATCCAACACAAATATATGTTCATGTGATAGTCATTTTATACACAAAAATTACTTGTACTTAAGTAATAATTTTCTTCATAAAACTCTTTAAAAATGGGCTAAACTCTCTTGTCTTTACTCTTAAAACCCTATTAAAAATAGTTAAAAAAAAATTATGTTTTAGTTTAAAGAAAACATAACCCAACATAGACTTAAAAGCTACCGAGTCTCGAAGATAGGTCGTCTTACTTTTCCAAACTTAGTGTTATCGCACTTTGAAAACTAGTGCTATCGCACTTCAAAGTCCATACGTTATTGCATTTTAAAAGCTTGTGCTATCACACTTTAAAAACTAAAGCTGTACATAGCCTTATGACATACAACTAATTTCGCCTTACGACACTCTACTATACATAGTCTTGATAGAGTAGGAGTATGTCCTAGAGGCAATTCTTTAATTTATTGTGCATTATTAACTCTATGACCAATTCGCGTTCATAATAAAAGGGGTTTTCATTTTGTTGTATATTTGTCTTAATGTATTATAATTAATTAATTATTTAATTTAAGTATATTTAACAGAAAATCTATAAATGATATGTCTTGTGATAGTAATTACAAGATGTTGTAGTCATGAGTAGTTTATCGCAACTTTAATCAACACATTGTTTTAAATATTCCTAGTCAAGTTGTATGAAGACTAGATAACGATGCATCCGTTGAGACTAGAGTATGTGACACTCTTCAAATGAATGGTAGTGCATTATTCATGACTACCAGAAGCATCAAGGGATTATGTACTGATAGTTATTGGATAACTACGTAATGACTCATTCAAGAGTTTTCCATTGGTTAATATAACTATGGTCAAACAGAAAATCTTGAAATGATAATGTTACACAGTTCTCTCCACTTGAGAATACTGTTGAACTTCAATATGGACACTCTATTTTTATTATAGTTAAATTATGGCATGACGTCCATTGAATAACTATTGTTGGGTTTGACTTAAAGCACTGAAAGTCAAAAACTATTCAATAAAAGATTCATCTCCTTAACAGTATGGGGTTAGCATCATAATCAACTCAAAAGTCAAAATCCCTTGCCAGAGTAGTACGATTAATAATAAAAGTTATTGTTGAACCACGGACTTTGTTTTCAAACTTACAAGTTGAACGTGGACGATGTTGGAATTTTGACCATAAAAACCAAATTCGATAAGTCCTAATGTGATATATTTTTAATGAAGAGAATTGGTGTAAATAATCGTTACTGCTAGAGATTGCTTATAATAAGTGAAATTGGATTTTACCAAAATATGTGTAAGCGATAAATTTAAGCAAATGTCACATCACTAGTTAAGGTGAAGTGTGAACGTTAATACTTGAAATGTTCAATATTGATCACCGACTGAATTTACACCTGTGGGTCACACAACCGAAACGATGAATATTCTGAACAAACCACATGATTAAGTTAATTTTTAATAATTGAAAATTAATTAAATTAATTAATTATTAAATTTTATTAAATTTGTTTGAATGTCATTAGTATTTAATAAAGTGTATATAAAAGTTATAAATGCGCGTATCGATATACGGCATCGACGGAATATTTAAATTCAATTTAAATAGAATAAATACTAAAAGAGCCTTGAATAAATTAAATTAATTAATATTTATGCAATATTAATTATAAAAAATTATTTGATTTGTTTGAATACCATCAGTATTTAATTAAGTGCATTATAAAGGTTATAAATGCGTATGCGATATCGATAGAAAATTTAAATTTAATTTAAATAGAATTAATACTAATTGAATTTTGGAAAAAAAATTGGGCCCAAACCTATGTGTATTGATCGACCATTGTATGGAGAAGAGGAGGGATTTTTTGTTTTGACATGAAAAGGCAGTCTTAACTAAATTGAGAGGAATCGCCGTATCTTGATTGCACATTTATTATCTCCTTTAATTAGATTTAGCTTCATCATTTTTCTCTATGGAACAAACATAGCCGATTTTTCATGGTGGTAGGAATTTCAAAATTCCAAACTTATTCCAACAAAATTAAATAATAATAAATGATTATCTCTTGATTTTTGCAGATCTAAAGATTGATTTACTGGATCTGGAGATTATTCCATCATTCAAGGTGTTTCTCTTGGTAACATTTGAAGGGTAATTGTTTGTTTTACTTGTATATATTAATTCACTATATTTATATGTCTTTGATTCTCCAACCCTTCCTTTTAATCATCTGTGTGGATCTGGATTATAATTTGAATATCTTATTTCTTTCCTTTGAATCGGTTGTATTCTTATCATGTTGATATATTTGAAAATCTCCATGTTATGTTATGTTCTGTGTTATTCATATGCTATTAATGATATTAATTTTAGATTCATCATTGTTTTGTATGTTTGTTCATTTTGTTTATTTAACTTAGACCTAAATCTTATTATCATGAATTTGTATATGCCTATGTTGTCTAAATGCAGATTTGTATATTCCTATATGAATTATTGTCTGAGTAGAATTTTGAAACCATTTCATCAATAGATCACGGTTCATAACATAAGACCGAGATTTATATGTTTTTCTATTAAATTATTTTCAAATAAATTTTGACGTTACTTAAAAAAAGAAAACTTTAAATTTTTGATTTGTTTCTTAATTTAACAATTGGATCTAGGCTAGAATAAGGTCTTTGTTTAAAAGGTATGTCTTCTATTTTACAAACTATTTGAATATAGTTTGAGTAATTTTCTATTTCAAAACATTGATTTATTCTGTGTGGATACCGAGGGGGTGTGATAGTGTATTTAACTCAAGGTTTTCAATAGGGTTTTACGTAAAGTATAGTTGTAATTTTTTGAACTATCATTTAATTAGAATCAACTTCATATGTGACGCCCCACCTCTATACCCACGCTAGCCAAGAACATAACGGTGAATGCTGTCGGCTAGCATGGAGAATAAGGCTGTTGAGGAGCGACCATCCGTGTAATTTCTTTGCGCGAGCACCGATATGTCAGATAATATAACATGCATTCTATTTTAAGAGGAAATCCGACATACCAACACAAACTCAAAGCTACTACACGGTGGCTATATAAATCCTTTGGAAACAAATATAGAAATAAACATAACACAAATCAGTCACAGACAATTCATATCACAAAGGCGGAATAAGATATGAATATTACACTAGAAAGTGTACATCAGAGTAGTGGTCTCAAAAGTTCCACAATATCACAAAAGAATAGTTACATGAACTACACAAAAGAATAAGTATACATTATGGAGTCTATATCTCAAATGTATACAACAAACTAACTACTAATCTAAGTAGTTAACCCAAAAGTCAAGGAGTTAATCCCGGATGAGAAGTCAAGCAGAAACACCTGTAACATCTCGGTCTGACCCGAGTATTATTTAATAAGAAAATAATAAACGGATCAGTCTAACTATAAATATCAGATGAAACGATATAGAATAAGAGATATGACTAAACACGTAATAATCACAATGCCAAGCTGTGATATATATATATATATACTTAGTTGATAATCATCAAGAGATTAATCAATGTCACCAAATCTACACAAGAATCAAAGAAGTGTCATACTCATTATTTCGTTCATCAAACCACAAATATTGACGATAATATCAATGTCAATCACCAAAGTCAAAGACGCACAAATTCCAGAAGACTACACAAGAAATCCAGAAATCACAAAAGTCAATGACACACAAATTCACCAATGCACAAATATTGATAAAACTTATCAATGGAAATCACGAAAATTGGTGAAACACAAATTCTAGAAATCTACACAAGAAATCCAGAAATCACAAAAGTCAATGACACACAAATTCACCAATGCACGAATATTGATAAAACTTATCAATGGAAATAACGAAAATTGGTGAAACACAAATTCTAGAAATCTACACAAGAAATCCAGAAATCACAAAAACAGAGGGGGGGAGGCCTATCACAAACGGGAGTATAAAGCTCACCAACAGCTGTAACACATGAACGAGAAGCTATCTCATGGTAGCTAACCATAAATTTGACACACGAATGGTCCGAAGACCTGACACACGAATGGCCCGAAGACCGTGGGTTGCTACCCCATAAATTTGACACACGAACGGGGTTTAGTCTCCCACGCAGACAAAGAGACATCGCACATTGCTAGTCTAAATCACAAAAATGATCGTCATGATCATCGAGAAGTGTCAATTACACTAAGCTAGTAAATATATGAGTTTAGCTTCATGTCCCATAACCACTTGCTTAACTTAAATATTTACGAACAAACTGTAAATCTCCACTAGAAAATTGTCACAAGAGGTTCAATCGAACAAGTCCAAGAATTAACCGACAAAGTAAACGCAAGCGTTTCATACCACTTGTTTTACTAAGCCGTTTAATTAGATTTCTCATACGAGTGAGGTAAAGGTTTGTATATACTAATAGATTGGAAAACGGTTTTATAAACGAATTTGGTATTAAAATAGTATTGAAATCGTTTGAGGAAAGAGTTTTGATATTTACTACTAGTATAGAAAACCTTTATATTTTTAAAGTGACAAATCACGAAGAAGATTGTAAGAACAATCAATCACAAAAATTCACATACGAAGACGTGAATAAAATCCAACGAAATCGATAAAGGGTCCATCGAAATGGATATTCAAAAATCCCTAAAAAGAGTCATCAAAGTCATAATAGATGATAACAACAAATAGAATTATCACAAATCGATTTAAATTGGAATTTCAACCCAAAAAGGCAAATTGGACTCAAACAGCAGGTTCAGTCAACTGAACAGAGATTTTCAGTCGACTGACCCTGTACATGGAAATTTTTCAGGTTCAGGAAACTTTCTGTTTTCAGTTTCAGTCGACTGTGCAGAGTTTTTCAGTCGACTGAATCATGCCTGGAAACTCTCGGGTTTCAGGTTCAGTCGACTGAACAGAGTTTTTCAGTCGACTGAATCATGCCTGGGCTGTTTTTCAGCCTTATACAAATGAAGAGCAAACTCTTTCAAAATGCAATCGGACGAACATTGGCTCTAAGGGTTTATGCCAAACGGCAACCCGGCCCTATATGCTCCTCGATGCATCACCAAAAGCATGATCAAACATCCATAAAAGGATTTCACACAAATTTGACTTAAAAACCCAAAAATTGGAATATTTACAAAACCAATCCAAATCAAGAGCAAATTCTCATGAAGAAGTGTTAGGAATTCATACCTAACAACCAAAGATAATTATAGTCATAGATGTGAGATAAAAATCTCACCTTTTCACAAAATCGAACAAGAAGAAGCTTGAAAGCAATTGGAGAATCAACCTCTCTTCAACCCAACCCAAATGAGCTTGAATCTAAGCTCAAAAACAAGAACATTCCCAAGATTAGGTTTAGGAATTTCTGAAATTGGGAAGAGAATAAGTTGGAGAAGAAGAAGAGAAGCTTACCAATGGGTTCTTCTTGAGTTTGGAGCAAGGAATTTGATTTGCAAGAGAAACTAGGGTTTTGGAATTTTAATTTCCAATCTCTCCCACCATTAACACTCTAAAAACTGAAATGAGAAGAGAATGAGGGTGAGTGGGGAAGAGTGGCTCAGATTTGAGCATAAATTAACATAGGGTTGAGCCCAAAAACCCAAACCCAAAGTAAAAAGTAGCAGAAATCAACTTTCTCCAAACATATCGAAGCTTATACTCAAAAAGGTCGCAAACGGCATTTTAAACTCAATGGGAGTGGTCCCGAGCCCTAATTCGACCGTATGCAAAAAGTAGCTTTTCGGACTAAAATCCGACTACCGATAAAATATTTAAATAAAATATTTAAATATAAAATCGACAAATATGCGGGTTGTTACAGACTCCCCTCCTTAAAGAAATTGCGTCCTCGCAATATTACAAGGAGAAGATATATAGTAACAACCATAGAAGCATATTCAACACAAAAGAAGTTTGAAATAAGAAGTTCACCTCAAAGAGCACGAGAAAGTAAGTCCGGATGTGTACGCTCGATGTACTCTCTAGATTCCCAAGAACAATCCTTAGGATTTGAAGACCATTGAACTTTAACAAGCGGAACATCTTTATTTCGAAGTCGTTTGACTTCCGAAGCAATGATACGAATAGGATGTTGCTCATAAGTTAAATTAGGCGAAACTTCAATCTCTTCCACAACACCGGGCTCAAGAATAGAATCGGAATCTCGAAGACATTTCCGAAGTTGAGAAACGTGAAACACGTCATGCATAGCAGAAAATTGAGCCGGTAATAAAAGGCGATAAGCCATGGAACCAATACGTTCGGTGATAGGAAATGGCCCAATATATCGAGGCGCTAACTTTCCCGATTGACTGAAACGTACAACACCTTTCATAGGTGAAACACGAATGAACACAAGATCTCCCACAGAAAATTCTAACTTCCTTCTCCGGTTATCGGCATAGGATTTTTGTCTACTTTGGGCTTCTTTCATCCTATGACGAATAAGATCAATCTTTTCTGTGGAATCACGAATAAAATCTGGACCTAAAGCCAGCTTCTCACCGGCCTCAAGCCAACAAGAAGGAGATCGGCATGGCCTTCCGTAGAGTGCCTCAAAAGGTGCCATACCAATACTAGATTGGAAGCTATTATTATAGGAAAATTCAACAAGTGAAATATGATCTTCCCAACTTCCACCAAAATCAAGAACACAAGCACGAAGAAGATCTTTAAGAGTTTGATTCACACGCTCGGTTTGTCCATCGGACTGGGGATGATAAGCGGTGCTAAAATTAAGCTTCGTTCCCAAAGCTTTTTGAAGACTCTTCCAAAATCCACTAGTAAACAATGGATCACGATCACTAACAATAGAAGTAGGAACACCATGAAATTTAACAATTTCTTTGATAAATATTTTGGCCAAAAGAGGAACGGTTCGATTAGACCGAACGGGAATAAAATGGGCAGATTTAGTAAGCCTATCAACAATCACCCATAAGCTATCATGACCCGAACGAGAACGGGGAAGGCCATCTATAAAATCCATGGAAATTTGATCCCACTTCCAAACTGGAATTTCTAAAGGTTGCAATAACCCACCGGGCCTTTGATGTTCGGCCTTAACGAGTTGGCAAGTCATGCAACGTTTAACGAAGTTAGCGATGTCAAGTTTCATTCCCTCCCAATAATAAAGTCGCTTCATATCCGCGTACATTTTACTACTACCGAGATGAATGGTAAATTTAGAGCGATGAGAATCTTCTAAAATATCTTTACGAAGATCACCAATATTTGGCACGACAAGTCTACCAAATTTCCGAATGCCGCCACGAGAATCGATATCAAAGTCTTTCAAACCTTCAATATCCATTTTATCCCTAATATTTTGGCCAAGAAGAGCCAAGTTGGGATCTAGCCCTTAAGCTTCAAGAATGCGGTCTAAAAGAGATGGATGAGCCACAAGGCTACATAAAACAAACGATGAGCGTAAATCGGAAACACGGTCTCGAATTTCGCAAGTGGATAAAATCTCGAGATCGTTCCATTCGGATATCATCATAGAAACAACAGCTTGTTGTTTACGGCTAAGAGCATCGGCGACACGATTACCCTTACCGGGAGTATAAAGAATATCAAGATCATATGGTGCAAGAAATTCGAGCCAACGCTGTTGACGCAAATTAAGTTCTTTTTGAGAGAATAAATATTTCAAAGACTTATGATCTGTGTAAAGAACAAATTTCTCTCCTAAAAGATAATGACGCCAAATCCGAAGAGCAAAAACAATAGCCGCGAGCTCTAAATCATGAGTGGCATATCTAGTCTCAGCAGGCTTTAATTGCCTAGAAGCATAAGCAATAACGCGTTCCTTTTGCATAAGAACGGCACCCAAACCAATGCGACTAGCATCGGTATAAACAACGAAATCTTGATTCCCTTCGGGAATAACAAGAATAGGAGCATCAGAAAGAAGTTCTTTTAATTTCTGAAAAGAAGCTTCACATTTGTCCGACCAAATGTATTTAACACCTTTCTTCGTCAAGCTAGTGAGAGGCACGGCAATTTTAGAAAAGTATTTAATAAAACGACGGTAATAGCCCGCCAATCCAAGAAAACTACGAATCTCTGTCACATTCTCCGGTCTCTTCCAATCTTGAATCGCTTCAATCTTTGAAGGATCCACGGAAATTCCGGATTCAGAAATAATGTGACCGAGAAACTTCACACGAGATTGCCAAAAGTGGCACTTAGAAAATTTTGCCTTTAATTGATTACTCCTAAGAGTTTCCAACACAATCCGAAGATGTTCTTCATGCTCCTCCTCGGTTTTAGAATAAACAAGGATATCATCGATAAAGATGAGAACAAACCGGTCGAGAAAGTCTTTAAAAACTCGATTCATTAAGTCAACGAAATAAGCCGGGGCATTTGTTAACCCAAATGGCATAACAAGCCATTCATAAGATCCATACCGAGTACGGAACGATGTCAAAGGAATACTATCCTCTGCAATATGAAGCTGATGAAAACCGGTAGCCAAGTCCAATTGTGAAAAGACTCTAGCACCACTAAGTTGATCGAATAGATCATCAATCCGAGGTAAAGGATATTTATTTTTGATAGTAAGATCATTAAGCTTGCGATAGTCAACGCAAAGCCTAAGTGTACCATCGGATTTCTTCACAAAAATAGCTGAAGCTCCCCAAGGCGAGGAACTAGAGCGAATAAATTGCTTCGTTTCCAATTCAGATAATTGTTTACGCATCTCCTCGTTTTCTCTATTGGACATACGATAAGGAGGACGAGTGATAGGTTGAGCTCCCGGAATAAGATTAATTCTGAACTCAATTGCTCGCTTAGGTGGTGATCCTAAAACGGGCTCGAATATGTCGGAAAATTCACAAACGACGTGAATAAGAGAAATAATATCACCCTCATCATCATCATCGTCATCACGAGGATTTAAAGAATATAAAGATGCAACCAAAGCAGAATCTGAATCTTTAAGAATAACAGAAACCTGATTAACAGATTGAGGATGTCGAAGATGAATAGTCCGCTCAGGACATAGGACATGAGCTTCATAACGGTTAAGCCAATCCATTCCCAAAATCATTCCAAAGCCTAAATAACGCATGACATGCAAATCGGCTCGGAAAGAAAAATCACACAAAATAATCTCGACATCTTTACACAATAAACTGATTGTTGCGGATCCACCAACCGGATTCGCGATTCTCAAAGAAGTCATTAAACACAAAACATCCAAAGAAAAGGTATCAACAAGTTCTTTTGATATAAAAGAATGGGACGCACCCGTATCAAAAAGAACTCGAATAGGATGATCACGAAACAAAATAATTCCATCTAGAATAGAATGAGAAATACCTTGGCCACGAGATGTGTTGCCAGGGGCTTGAGCAACATTTAACTTTCCCTCCCTCCTATTTTGAAGTTTGGGACACACATGCATAAAATGGTCCGGGCTTTTGCAATAGCGACAAGTACGAGGCTTTGAACACTTGTTCGCAAAATGGTCTTTCGAACCACAATTATAGCATTTCCCTTGAGTAGAGGAAAAGGTCTTTTCAGCAGGAGTTGCTTGCTTCCCTTTCTTATTGGGATAAGGGCCTTTAAATTTGTTTGGCCTCTTTCTGTTGTTGAAGTTTGGTTTGGAACCCACCACTTCAACATCATTCTCTCTATCCGCCTCTTCAAGACGAAGAGCGATATCAACGAGCTGGTCGAAAGAAACTTCTAACTTTAAAAGTAATGGCTTCTTGAGGCTTTTGTTTAAGCCATAAACGAATCTCTGATTCTTCTTAAGAGGGGTGTTGATGTATTCAACCCCATATTTGGAAAGCGACTCGAAGGAGGCGACGTAATCAGTCACGGAGGACTCACCTTGAACAAGGTCTATAAATCGTCGAGCCAACGTCACTTTCTCTGCTTCTGGTACGAATTTTAACTCGAAGCGTTCTCGGAATTTCTCCCAGGTGAGATCCGCTTCATTAATCTCAGAAATAAGAAGCTCGTACCAATCCAATGCTCTTTCTCGGAGCATACTAGAGGCCACATGAACTCGGTGAAGGTCAATAAGATTCATGCGCGAAAAGATGCGATCGCATGTTCTTAGCCAAGCCTGTACTTCAATAACAGTTTCGGAACCTTTGAATGATTCCCCACCCAAATTAGTGTAATCGCTACACAAGCGTGCAAATCCCGACTTTGGGTGAGTAGGTTCCGGGTTAGCTCCAGCTGCTTGAGCATTTGTTACCAAATCAAGAAGCTGTTGAGCAGTCATAAAAACTCCATCCTGGGGCGGAGTGCTAGATGGCACGGCTCTGGGGCGGCCTGGTCTAGACATTTCTCTTCCTTTAGAAAGAAAGAAGAAGAAGAAAAGGTTATTCACCAAATTGAATATCAAGCAATCTTGATAGATAAAACAAGGAATCATAAAGAAAATAGGATAGAACGGTACGAAGACCCGAATAAAATCCTAAAGCACAACTCCTAAGAAAGACTTAGGACGATGATCCTTGTTATAATATTCCATATTGTTCCGAAGTTTGGCTCTGATACCAAGCTGTGACGCCCCACCTCTATACCCACGCTAGCCAAGAACATAACGGTGAATGCTGTCGGCTAGCATGGAGAATAAGGCTGTTGAGGAGCGACCATCCGTGTAATTTCTTTGCGCGAGCACCGATATGTCAGATAATATAACATGCATTCTATTTTAAGAGGAAATCCGACATACCAACACAAACTCAAAGCTACTACACGGTGGCTATATAAATCCTTCGGAAACAAATATAGAAATAAACATAACACAAATCAGTCACAGACAATTCATATCACAAAGGCGGAATAAGATATGAATATTACACTAGAAAGTGTACATCAGAGTAGTGGTCTCAAAAGTTCCACAATATCACAAAAGAATAGTTACATGAACTACACAAAAGAATAAGTATACATTATGGAGTCTATATCTCAAATGTATACAACAAACTAACTACTAATCTAAGTAGTTAACCCAAAAGTCAAGGAGTTAATCCCGGATGAGAAGTCAAGCAGAAACACCTGTAACATCTCGGTCTGACCCGAGTATTATTTAATAAGAAAATAATAAACGGATCAGTCTAACTATAATTATCAGATGAAACGATATAGAATAAGAGATATGACTAAACACGTAATAATCACAATGCCAAGCTGTGATATATATATATACTTAGTTGATAATCATCAAGAGATTAATCAATGTCACCAAATCTACACAAGAATCAAAGAAGTATCATACTCATTATTTCGTTCATCAAACCACAAATATTGACGATAATATCAATGTCAATCACCAAAGTCAAAGACGCACAAATTCCAGAAGACTACACAAGAAATCCAGAAATCACAAAAGTCAATGACACACAAATTCACCAATGCACAAATATTGATAAAACTTATCAATGGAAATCACGAAAATTGGTGAAACACAAATTCTAGAAATCTACACAAGAAATCCAGAAATCACAAAAGTCAATGACACACAAATTCACCAATGCACAAATATTGATAAAACTTATCAATGGAAATCACGAAAATTGGTGAAACACAAATTCTAGAAATCTACACAAGAAATCCAGAAATCACAAAAACAGAGGGGGGGGAAGCCTATCACAAACGGGAGCATAAAGCTCACCAACAGCTGTAACACATGAACGAGAAGCTATCTCATGGTAGCTAACCATAAATTTGACACACAAATGGTCCGAAGACCTGACACACGAATGGCCCGAAGACCGTGGGTTGCTACCCCATAAATTTGACACACGAACGGGGTTTAGTCTCCCACGTAGACAAAGAGACATCGCACATTGCTAGTCTAAATCACAAAAATGATCGTCATGATCATCGAGAAGTGTCAATTACACTAAGCTAGTAAATATATGAGTTTAGCTTCATGTCCCATAACCACTTGCTTAACTTAAATATTTACGAACAAACTGTAAATCTCCACTAGAAAATTGTCACAAGAGGTTCAATCGAACAAGTCCAAGAATTAACCGACAAAGTAAACGCAAGCGTTTCATACCACTTGTTTTACTAAGCCGTTTAATTAGATTTCTCATACGAGTGAGGTAAAGGTTTGTATATACTAATAGATTGGAAAACGGTTTTATAAACGAATTTGGTATTAAAATAGTATTGAAATCGTTTGAGGAAAGAGTTTTGATATTTACTACTAGTATAGAAAACCTTTATATTTTTAAAGTGACAAATCACGAAGAAGATTATAAGAACAATCAATCACAAAAATTCACATACGAAGACGTGAATAAAATCCAACGAAATCGATAAAGGGTCCATCGAAATGGATATTCAAAAATCCCTAAAAAGAGTCATCAAAGTCATAATAGATGATAACAACAAATAGAATTATCACAAATCGATTTAAATTGGAATTTCAACCCAAAAAGGCAAATTGGACTCAAACAGCAGGTTCAGTCGACTGAACAGAGATTTTCAGTCGACTGACCCTGTACATGGAAATTTTTCAGGTTCAGGAAACTTTCTGTTTTCAGTTTCAGTCGACTGTGCAGAGTTTTTCAGTCGACTGAATCATGCCTGGAAACTCTCGGGTTTCAGGTTCAGTCGACTGAACAGAGTTTTTCAGTCGACTGAATCATGCCTGGGCTGTTTTTCAGCCTTATACAAATGAAGAGCAAACTCTTTCAAAATGCAATCGGACGAACATTGGCTCTAAGGGTTTATGCCAAACGGCAACCCGGCCCTATATGCTCCTCGATGCATCACCAAAAGCATGATCAAACATCCATAAAAGGATTTCACACAAATTTGACTTAAAAACCCAAAAATTGGAATATTTACAAAACCAATCCAAATCAAGAGCAAATTCTCATGAAGAAGTGTTAGGAATTCATACCTAACAACCAAAGATAATTATAGTCATAGATGTGAGATAAAAATCTCACCTTTTCACAAAATCGAACAAGAAGAAGCTTGAAAGCAATTGGAGAATCAACCTCTCTTCAACCCAACCCAAATGAGCTTGAATCTAAGCTCAAAAACAAGAACATTCCCAAGATTAGGTTTAGGAATTTCTGAAATTGGGAAGAGAATAAGTTGGAGAAGAAGAAGAGAAGCTTACCAATGGGTTCTTCTTGAGTTTGGAGCAAGGAATTTGATTTGCAAGAGAAACTAGGGTTTTGGAATTTTAATTTCCAATCTCTCCCACCATTAACACTCTAAAAACTGAAATGAGAAGAGAATGAGGGTGAGTGGGGAAGAGTGGCTCAGATTTGAGCATAAGTTAACATAGGGTTGAGCCCAAAAACCCAAACCCAAAGTAAAAAGTAGCAGAAATCAACTTTCTCCAAACATATCGAAGCTTATACTCAAAAAGGTCGCAAACGGCATTTTAAACTCAATGGGAGTGGTCCCGAGCCCTAATTCGACCGTATGCAAAAAGTAGCTTTTCGGACTAAAATCCGACTACCGATAAAATATTTAAATAAAATATTTAAATATAAAATCGACAAATATGTGGGTTGTTACATCATATTTTTTACTTTGATTTATTACATGTTATATAAATAAAGTCAATTCCAATACTAAAAACTCTGTGTGTGTATGCATATACAATCATACTAATAGTAATCTTATTAATAAAATAAAATAAAAAAATTGCTTGTTTTGGATGAAAAAGGATATATAAAGGAAAAATGTGTTCATTACGCTGTAAATATTACCACCTAAACAACATTCACATTAACTATGTACACTTATCATACGTTGCACCTGCACTTTCACACATGGGAGCATTTGATGGACTAATTATAATATACATATAACTTAAAATTAACTTAAACTAATTTTTAGCAACGGTAATAAAATGAAGATTTTATTCAATTTTTTATAGATTAGATCAAAAATCAATTTAGACTTCACAGGTTTAACTAAGATCAAAATGCTATTTTTTTGAAACTCACACATTTAACCCACTTCCGATTGGCCCAGCTCCAACAAGCCTTCGACATACAATTACTTCCACTGTATGATACTCTACTATACATAGCCTTTGGCATACGAGGACAAAATTTTGAAATGAGCTTGCAGAAATAAGGTATTGCAATTATAGGGCTCAGTCAAAACTAATTGCAGAAATAGGCCTCCTTTTATATTGCTTGCGCATTTATGAAATACTTAAGCTATATTTAAAAAAATAACTTGTGCATTTTCAAAATGCGCATGTGTTATTTTTTAAAAATAAACATGCGCATTCAATAAATGCGCAAGTATATAAATTGTATCCGCGCATTTATGGAATACGTAAATACAATTTCAAGGTTGAAATAAACAGCCACTCTCTTTTCATCCTTATTTCCTTTCTTCCCCCTCTATCTCACCAAAACCCAATCTCCAATCCGACCCAATTTCAATTCTAATTTCTCAATTTCAAATCAAATCAAACTATTTTAGCTTCAAGTAATTAGTTATTTTATCAAGAAATGGAAGGTTCTTCTTCATCTTCTCAAACGAAATGTGAAAATAAATTGATTTTGGATTAATATATTTTTTGGTTATATATAACTTAGTTTAGATATTATTGTTCTAGTTAATCAATTTGACATTGAAATGTTAGTTATTTCAAAGTATTGGAAAACCTAGTTTTAATTTTGATAGTGAGTGAATAATTGGGTGTTAATAGTTATGCATAGGATGATAATTTTTTGTAGAATTGCCGCCCGGACCTGTTGATGCAAGTGTTCTTTATCTTTTATAAACACATAAAAGTGAAAATCAATAGCTTATGGAGATATTTATTTATATACATTGATTTTTAGTTGAAAATGTAATGTAAAATATCAATTTATATTTTTTGTTATAAATCAAGGCGTTCAAACAATTAAACCTGCAAACTATTATACCAAGCTTAAAGAAATAGATTATAAAGATCATAGATTAGAACAAAACTTAAGGATAGTTGGTTGATGGAATGCAATGCAAGTTGAGTACATTAGACTAGAACGTCATCTTTATAACGGGCCGGAATTTCGAACACTTCGTATTTAAATATCTAAATTAGTTAAATATTTGTGTCTAAAGTCTATTATGATTAAATATAATTTTATCACGTTGTTAAACACTTTTTAATTGATAACTATATTAGAAAACTAAATTTTGAAATACGTTTATGTAAATATACACTTTAAACAAAAGCTTAAAATGTGATCGGAAAATTTTATGTTAAAAATTATTTTTTTATTCAATACAAGCTGTGTAAATATTTTGCAACTTGTATAGTTATCGTATGAAAACACTAATATGAATTAAACATCTCTCTTATATTTGCTAAAGATTAATTAAACTAATTATTTAATTAATTAAAGAAAGAGTACTAAAAGACCTCTAAATCAAGTCTTAAATCAAGGAGTGATTCAAGGAAGGTATGTTTGTGTAAGGGTATTGCATGTATTAAAGCACCACCTGCATAATAAATAGTTAGAACTCCGATCATTTAGTAGTGTTGTATTTTTACAAGATTATGTTATGTTAAATTGGTAGTTCCCATTCGTAGTTTTAGATGGATGGGTTTCAACGATTTTGACTGGTCCGAAAATCTGAGTCGTTATAGCTGATATCGGAGCTTAGGTTAGGTGCCTAAGTAAAATTTCATATAGGGTTAATAAATCAACCTAGGAATTTTAATTGAAACTGACTTAATTTGATAAATAAAATAGATAGGATAAGGCACCATACCTCTGACCGGGGATATGGGTGATATTATTTTTGGTGTACTTAGCTTCTGTTAATTGTTTGGTTTTCGTTATATTTTTCCATCCTTGGAATTTTCGAGATGAAATATTCTATGCGGGGAGAATGCAATAACCATGAATTTTGAACACTTCATATTTAGATATCCAAATTTTTTAAAAATTTATGTCTAAAGTCTGATTAAATATGATTTTATAACCTAGTAAAATACTTTTTAATTAACAAGTAATGTTAGAAAATTTATTTTAAAATGTGTTTACATAAATATAGACTTTAAATAAACGCTGAAAATGCGTCCAGAAAAATCAACTTTTTAGTCAATACAAGTTGTATAAATATTTAGTAACTTGTATAGTTATCATATGAACACATTAATATGAATTAAACATCTCTCTTATATTAACTCAAGATTAATTAAACAAAGTATTTAATTAATTAAAGAAAGAGTTCAAGCCTTAATCAAGGAATGATTTAAGGAAGGTATGTTTGTGTAAGGGTATAGTATGTATTAAAGCACACCCTATAGAATAAATAATTAGGACTCTGATTAAGTTGTAATATTGAAATTATATCATATACATTTAGCAGCGATGTATATTTATCATATTATGTTATGTTAAATTTGTAGTTTTCATCCGTAGTTTTAGAATGGACGGATTTTGGCGATTTTGACTGGTCCAAAATCCGGGTTGTGACAATCTTCTTACAATATTGTGTGATCGTTGGAGGCCGAAGACGAATACTTTTCATATAAGAGTAAGTGAAATGACTATCACATTATATGACATTTACTTTTTATTTGGTTTAGCCATGGATGGTTTTTCGATATATATCGATAATGTGGAGTATGATCTGTTAGGAAATCAAATATATGGTTTCGATGACCATAACTATACAATGGAAATCGAATATGCATATATATTTCTATTTACAGGTAATTGCTAAAGTAACATCACTAGAGAGACAAGAACAAGGCTCAAAGAACGTATCAAGAGGCTACAAGTCGATAGAATCAGAAGAGCAATGACATAGATATAAGAAAAGCAACAAGCATAAGATCAGACGTCTGGGTGCACTAGCCAGACATCTCAATAAATCCTCTGTATTACAAACCAGACAGAATTAGACGTCTGGTTAATGTACTCAGACGTCTGAAATGCTACTATATACAAAAAAATATATAGAACCAGATGTCTGAGGTATATTCCAGATCTAAAACTGAACTCGGTTATTGACATTCAAATTACAACTATCACAATTGAAAATACACCTTCGCTTCTCTTCGCTACAACTCTTCGTCGCCATCAGAAGCGACCATAGAACACTTGTTAATGGATACAACTACTCAAGGAATCTCTCTACCACAATAAATAGCATCAAGAATCCAAGAAAAGATTTCACCTTACTTACTTGCGCTCTTTACTCCTATATTCTGATATATTCTTGATCTCTAGCAATCATATACTTTTATTTCACTCTTCCATATGTTTAGAACTCTTCAATCAATATTCCCTATATATATATATATATATATATATATATATTGGAAGCATTTGTACTTAGTCAATATTCGTGTTATAAAACACATACTTGACAACAACAAGCTATTGTAACCAAGTCTATTCCTCCGAGCGAAGTTAGGGTGTTTGATAGCCGAATTCTGAAGGGGAGCTTCAGAACTGGACGTCGGATGGTAGGTCCGAACCAGTATAAAATCCTAGTGTGCTTAGTTTATATTTTACAAGATTTATTTTATATTAGTTACATCATACGGTTAGTCACATATACTTGCATATACACTACACGATCTGTAACAACCCATAGATTTTAATAGTTTTTAATTGGTTTTATAACGTATTTAATTTGGATTTTGAGAAATTTTAATAATAATATTTTGAAATAAAGTCTTAATATTTGGTTTACGTATAATTAAATATAGCAAATGGTAAATTTTCAATTAATTTTATGAAAGTTTATTTATTTTGTGAAATTCTATTAAATTCATGCTGACTTGCTAATGATATGTAATCTAAATTTTAATAAAAGGATCTGCAACATCGTAGTTGTAAATTATGAATGTTATTGTTTATAATCATACATGTAACTCTAATGATACGATTTTAATAACAAATTCCGTGTTCAAGATATGGATTTCATAATAGTATTTTCTTAATATCCTTAGCTTTCAACAATAATCAATTAGCGACCTTAATCTTAATAGGATTTGAAAATCATCAATATTCGGATAAGTCAAATGATATTCTAAATGTTAATAATAATCTTAAAAGAAAAAACTTTATCAGAAGAACATTTTAAGTACACATAAATTTTTATGGGATTATGTTAATATGTATTCAGTAGGCATATGCTAACAACCGCTCAAACAAGAGATAATCACTAATACACAGTGTTAATTGTTAAAAACTCAAACTATCTATATTTATCATGCAAAAATGCAAAATCATAAAGGTCATTAGTGAAATTATGCAATCTTAACATGTGCGTAGAAGGCACATGCTGATATTTTCCGATTTTGTGCATTGCACTAAGAATTATTGGATCCTATTCATCGTTAATTTGCTACCATTTCACGACTTTGACCACCACCTTAATTTGTTGAATGCCACGAATGCCAAAATGATGAATGATGTTGCAAGTCAGAAGAAAATGCATGCTCCTATATGCGTTTTTGCGTTAAATGACATTAGATGCCAACAATATTATTATGCATTTTCATTATCTTAATTCTTTTATCAATTAACCTCTCCACTTTTCTTTCCAATCTGATTTATAACCTGCCTATTTACTTTTCTTACTATATTTATTATTTGCTAGAATCTAGCCGTTTCATAATTCCCTTTTTTAGCATTTGATGTGTCTTCTCTAAATCTAAGCGGAAAATCTAGCTTACCCCTTTTATTCATTTACATTTTTTTCTGCTTCAAATTTCATCGTGACTGACACGCAACCTTACTTTAATCACTGCGTCAATCAAGCATCCATCTATTAATTTTCATTTATTTTATATTTATTGCCAACCTTATAAATTTGAAAGATCACTTGCTTCCCTTGTCTCCCTGATTTCACGTCTCTGTGCCTATCCTTTTGAGTTTCTTACTTTTATATTCTATTATTTGCCTAAACGTGCATTTTGACTGTTGTCATCCCCGTATTTATTTCTTTCCTTTTTGAAATTAAAACGTATACGTTTTACATTTATTTATTTCTAAACCATTCATTGCCTTTCCTTTAAATCAATCCATTCTCTTCTTATTTGTTTTAATTTATTTCCTCTTTTCACCAACACTCAATCTTTATACATATTTGTTTTAATTCATTTTCTCTATACATGTGCATTCAATCTTTATACATATTTGTTTTAATTTATTTTCTCTTTTCACCAGCATTCAATGTTTATATACATATTTGTTTCATTTTATTTCCTCTGTTCACCAGCATTTAATCTTTATATATTTGTTTTAATTTATTTCCTCTTTCTTTTTTTTACTTCTCCTTAATTTATAGGAATAAATTCTTAAATTTCCTCTAGCCATTACTATCTTTATTTCTTGCCACTTTAAACAAAATTTCTTTCCACTTTATCAATGTGAGGCTTCTCTTATAAATACAAATCACTCGTACATACCCTACTCCATATCAATAGACCTTAATCTCCTCTCTTGCGTGTGAAGCTTCTTCTGTAGGTAAATGGCTGGAGTAAAATTTTTTTTCTTCTTCTTCCTTTTCTTTTTCTTCTTCTTTTTCATCCTTTTCTTTTGTTTTATTATTGTTTATATTGCTTTTGCCTTTCCTTTATTTTAAGCATAACATGCTTCAAGTATATATTTTACATTATAAGTATGTTTATATAGTGCATCGCAAGTATACATTAAATTTAAAGTTATAAACATTTGCATTTGTTCTATGGTTAGTTTTATATGAGTATTTATTGAAATTTGTATAGTCTGACTTTTGAATATACATTGGGTTATTTCATACGGTTTATATATAATATAAGATGTTTAGCAGTCTGCATATATGTTACAGTATGTAAGATTTTTATATAAAAAAAAGAAAGGTGTTAATTTTATATTGTATTGTTTATAAAAATGTGTTAATTTTATAATATATATATTGTGGGACAGTATACATTTATAAACATATTAATATACAGTAAGCTATAAAACATAAGTTTGATATATAGGTAGAGTTTGCATGGGTTTAAATTTTCCTTCCGTTGTTTAAAATATAGTTGTAGAGTTATAAAATTTTGGGGAGAATATATAGTATAATATATTTTAAGTTAGTTTGTGTGTCTGTCCAGAGATGAATTATTATACAAATGCAGTTTTATAAGATCTAAGATCTGTTGTTTTAAAATGTAAGTTTATACTAGTGATTATATGGGTTAAAATTTGACATTGATATTTTTAAGATGATAAAGAAAGTTTAATGTAAGTGTTAACATGTAAGAAATGCCAGAAGCCTGTTTTAATATTAAAGAAAATACTGGAATTTAAATTGTTAAATTAAGTTGGAGCTGTGCTCTCGCCCTTCTCTTTCTTATAAATATTTTGCAAAAGGTAAATTTATATCAAGTATAAGGTGTGTAGTGTTTCAGCAAATCAAGGAAAGTCGATATTGTTCTTAACAATAATAATGTGGAATGTTGACTTAAATGTTGATTTAAATATGATTATAAAAAAAATTATGTTAATATTGGTTTTAAACATAGTTTTGCAGTTTTCTATTATTTGCATTTGTTTGAAAACGTATGTATGTATATGTAATTTTAATGCGTTTCAAAACTAATATTGGTTAAGAGAGTAATATAATAGAATAATATTTGTATTTCATTTCGGTCTACATAAAGCAGTTTCCGATCTATTTTCATCGATCTCTATTTATCAGTTGTCCATCGTATTCGTACCAATCTTGCTTCGCTTTGAAAATTTTGTTTGGATTTGTTCGATGTCTTGATCGTGATCCAGCGTAGCTCAATTCTTTGACCAATCTATCTAGCCTCAAAAGGTGAGCAATCACTCACGATTTAACATTCTTATATTTATTAAATTTGATTTCAATTGAAACGACAATTGAAATATGTTGTTATTAGTTATTTAAATTGTTTATATGCTATTATTTGTAACTGTTCACCTGTGGGATATGACACCATATCCTGTTGTTTATATTATACTGTTATTGATGATATATGCCTGTTATATTATTATTATATGTTATCACTCTCCAAGTTCTCTGTAGTTTAAAATTCACTATGGGTTGAAATGATACATACCCGAATGGACTTTAGAATAGGAGAATTTCGTTATGAGTTGAAATAATAGACACAAGCGACTTTCATTTAATTGAATTTGGGATTACGGGTTGAAATGATATTCACCCGTATATATTTAGTGTACGGTTTAAAATGATAAATATCCGTTGCACTTGACCATATGATATGTAACGACCCGTTAAATTAATAATATTAAATGAATTGAATTAATATAATTTCTAATCTAATTGAGAATAAATGTAGAAATTTGGTATAGTAGTTGTAATTTAGTGTAACAATAAAATTTTATGACAATAGATTTGGATAATGTAGATTGTCACAATTTGATTTAAAGTTAAATATAAGAAACTGATATAAGGGTTGAATTAGTGAATATCAATAAAAAGATTAAGTAGAATGGAATTCATTTAATATAAAATAAATAGTGGAAGACTTACATTGGATTGTAAAATGGATAGTAACTAAATAAAAGGTGACTGCTGAATAAATCAATGCAATAAGTGTTGATAAGGAAATTTAATGAATGTTGTCAATAATAAATGGACTTAAGATAGTAATAAAATTTGTTTTGCCTATGTAAATTTTATGTATTGATAAGCCATAATTAAATTTGAAATTTGGTAGTAAATAGGGGATAAGTTGACTAAGGCAATTAGTAATTTAATAAATGAATGCATAGTAAGTAAGTGGAAATGTATGCATAAAAATATTTTCATATATGGGATAATTTCAAAAGTTTACCCATTTATCTAATGTATATAATTGAATCTAAATTTAGGGCAACATTTTGTTATTGATGGTATAAGTGAATTTGAATAAAAGGGTAAAAATTATGTAGATTTAACATGTATTGAGTATATAGCTAAGAAGGGCATTTGATGTAAATGAATCTAAATTTACGTGTCTAGTCAATAAAGGAGAACTTTAAGGGAATAGATATAAATGAATGTATTTGGGGAATGGAGTCCTTTTATATGTTGAATAGTATAACGTTGTTATTAAGAATGAATGTTACTTTAGTAATTATTAATATGGTAACGGAAGAGTGTATAAATTTTATAGTAACGTAAAAACGTATTGTAAGATAATAATTAAGTGTAGACTTATAAAATATATTTATGACAACAAATTTTGTAAGTTATTTATTCTATTAGTTGTTAAGTTTTATTTATGTGTAAGTTAACAATATTACAATTCAATTGAATACTGTAATTTATGCAAACAAAGGATGAACATTTGGAAGTATTACTGTAGTGATATATATATAAGAAACGGTAACTTTGTAGTTGGGGAATAATTGATTTATTTGTGAGTTGTAATCAAATAGAGTCAAATTTGTTAGAATTTATTGCAATTTATGGGATTAATTGCAGTAACCTTTGAAGATTTATTCACTAAAATAATTGACGATGGAAATTATATGTAAATTTGCTTTTAGTTAATTTAAAATATCCAGAGGGCTAGAAATGACACAAATCTACTAGTTTAGAAATTTACAATAAAAAGTGGTAAGTAATTTTTCTAAATATTTAGATAGTAGGAAGATGATTTAGATGGAATTTATTATTTAACTATTTCATAAGTTGAGATCTAAGTTTAGAATTGAGATTTTTAATGTATAGATATTGAGCCAATGTTAGTTTCATTAAATTGACATCAATAACTTTGAATAATAGAAAGAAAGTGAAATTAATAAATTTAATCAAACGTATAATGTTGAATTTATTAAAAATTGGAATTTAACCTTTAAGTAAGGATTAACATCTAAATTGATGAATAGAACAACTATGTATTGACACTTGAATTGTTTAGAATCGGAGTAAATAATTAAGAAAATTTAAAGGGAGAAATTTGGTCAATTTTTGAATTTAGATGTAAAAATTGGATTTTTATAATTTAATTTATTTAATGAATATTGAAAATAGCCATTTTGGTCACGGACTCGGATTTCGATGAAACCAGTTTCATCGGATCCGTATCGGTGAATTATTATTGGGTTTCAAGTTTCGTATCGATCAGACCTGTCGTTTGATCGTACGGACGCGAAACGCCTTGAAAATCAATTTTATTAAAATCAATTTGAAATCAATTTGGAAATCTTGTTTTCAGCATAACTTCTTCATACGATCAAATTTGGACGTGAAACTTTTTCCATCGCATTCAGAATATTTTAAAATACCTATCTGGATATATGGGTTTGACAAATTTCGTTCCGGGGTCAGAACGGGCTTTTTGGGCCTTAGTTTGTTTCGTACATTCATCTATCTAGTCTATCTACTCTAACCCAACCCTACCTATAAATATACAGTTATAAATCCTAGCTCCATCCTATTGTCTATTTGCTATACGTTCATCTTCTTCAAGCTTCTCTTCTTCTTCAATGGGGGCTAACCCTAGATCCAGTCAGTTCAAAAAAAAAGTGAAAATTTAAAGTCCTCCTAAAAATCTCGAAAAAATATATATTATAGTTCTCGATGTCCGTAATCTGCTGATGTGATTCATTTTTCGATTGGAGCTATCGTTCATCCAGAACAATTCAAATCATTTTCGGCCTCACATCATCGTCGCAACAAAAGTCATCGGATCGTCAAACGGTTTCTGGGTATTGTAGAGTGGACGATGGAGAGTGCATCAGTGAAATTCGTTCGTCATTCCAACGGTCGGATGTGTCGATTTAATTCGATTAGGGTTTAGAATTGGTGGCGGCCGAGGGCTTTTCAGACGACCGGACCAGGGGGTTGCGTGCGGCTCGGCGAGTTGAGGCTGATGGTGGTGGCGCTGGGTTCAACGGTGGTCGGAGGCGAGCTAAAATCGTGGTCAAAGTCTTGGTCAAAGGGGCGTTTTTGGGTTCAATGGTCACTGTTGCATGCTGGGTTTCGTTCTCTGGAGTATGGCTTGCGTGGGTGAGGAACGTGTTGATGACGTGGCGTTTGTTGTAGGTGATTTTTGTCCAACCTTTGTTTAGTTTAAATTGAAATTCAAGTGCAATTTTCGACATAACTCTCGCATACGATCTCCGTTTCACACGATTTTTTTTTTGTTAGGATCGTTATTTAATTTCGGACCCAATGACGGTGGTTTGGACAAATTCTGAGACCGTCAAAATTTTGAGTTTAAATTGAATTTAAATTCGATTTAAATTCCAAAGGTGAGTGTTTAAACCCACTCACAACTACTAGAAGCTTTTATGTTTGTTAAATTAATTTTAGAAATGAATAGAAATTTATTTATGAGTACTTGGCATGTTTATTTCACTCATATTTGTTGAATTGCATTTATTAAATTTAACTGTTAATTTAATTTATTTATTGCGTATTAATTGATAGTTAGAATTTATTTGTGTGCCTATAAACTGCTAGTTAACAGTTATATAGATTATTACTGAATATAAACTGTTAGATTAATAGTTGTTAAATTTAATCTGAATAAAATTGCCAGTTATTACCTGTTATATATTATCAAATATAAATTGTTATTGATTGATATTGCTTGATGATTGTGATTGGATGATGGGTGATGTTGATGGATGTTTTATTGTATATCATTAAATTACAAATTATCATGCATATTTCCTTTCATTCGGGATTGTGGTTTGAAATGATTACAACCGCAAAATTTTATATCTTTTAAATTGCGGATTGAAATGATAAATATCCGTATCACTTGACCATAGGATAGAAAATTATATACAGGCACCGCGGTCTATATATAACTATTTAAATGTGATTTCTATGGTTTGGATGGAATACGGTTTATAATAATCTTAAATTTTATATTGTATAAATATTTTTCTTCCATGTATATATACGTATGAAGTTGAAAATTTTGAAATTAAAAGGTGTATAAAAATCTTTATTAAAAATGGAAGAAAATTAAGAAATGGAGTTTAATAATTTATATCATAAGTTTAAATGTTAAGTTTGGAAATTTTAAGATATGATATTTATAATTGGATTTTTCCCAAGATAAATTGAAATGAATATTCTAGTATAATTTGAATTGAAAAAATATATTTTTTATTACTAGAAATTGGAGTTTTTATTTATTTATGGATTTTATGTGAATATTCAAGACTAATTAATAGAACATTCGATTTGTTGAAAGAATAAAATCCAACTTTAGTTTGAAATATTAATACTCCAAATGGATATACGTATATATATATATATATATATATATATATATATATATATATAAATTGAAGTGGTTTTGGAACTTGAGAGAGATAATACAAATTTTGGTTTAGACTTTAATAAAGAAATGTATTTGTAAAGCCATGAGAACTATTTTCTTTACAAAGTAACATTTAAGTTAAACCTTTTAATTCATATACCGTTGAATATCCAAACCATTCAAGTTTTAAAAGTTATGGTTTTAAATTATGAATTTCGAAATATTATGCTTTGAAAGGATATTTGGCTTTCAGACGTTATAAATTTTAAAGCATTTGGATTTTTGAAAAGGTTTATATTTGGGATAAAGGATATCATATTGTTTTGGGTTTTAAAATGATATCGTATTCATAATTTTAAAATGGAAATGTTTATTCTGGTTTTAAAGTATGAGCTATTTTTAAATGACCGCGGTGTTATAATAACGATGGGTTGGCAAAGAGACCGGGATCGGATATGGACATACTCTCTGTCGATACCGAAAACCACTTTGACTAACCGTGTACGCGGTGGAGATTCCAGAATGAAGTAGGTGGTGGCGACGTTTCCTGTAAGGTAAATACGTGGACCCGACTCCCGTGAGTTGGCATAAGGTGGCTAAAACAGGAGCGATTCTCAGGCCAATGAGGTCATTCCTCTGATCGGACCCTCCTCTTCGATATTATACTTTGACTTGGATTGATTCAGTGGCCACTTCTATATTTTGATTTTGGGGAGTTAGTCCGAGGTGAGCGGTAACTGCGGCTACGCGTTTCCACCAGCCTGGATAGCAATTGGTATATCTACCCTGGCATTGCCTAGTTGTGCCGTGTCACCTACCATACCGAGCCTTTACTACGAGTTTCTATTTGTGTCGTACCTATGGAGTATCCTCTGGTAGCCTCCCGATCAGGAGGTATTACGGTACTGTATAGACTATTGGCATTTTACGTGTTAAGGTGGAAAATGTAAAGCCTTAACGCTATTTAAAAGTAAGTTTATTTTATGAATAGACACTATTATAATAGCGCAATATACTACATAGTAAATAGTTTAACGGATCCTTAGGAGATGTAAATCCCGAGCACCTCTTGTGTTACTGTACTCATATTTATTTCTGTTAATTTAACTCACATAAGATCCTTTAGTCTGACTCGAGTGTTTTTGTCTTTTCAAATTCGCTCGGGTCAGTCCGAGCGTTTCAGGATCGAAGACTTTAGCTTTGGAGGACGAAGACGAAGGAGTCGTATTATTTTATTTATAGTATGGCACCACACTCATACTGTTCCGCTGCATTGTTTGTATTGGTATGTGTAACTCTGATATTCATTGTATAAGTAAAATAACTATTTTGTAAACAGTTATCATGAACTGTATATTGATTATTATATTTTATCCTTCCGCCGTGAGATTCTGTTTTGTTTTTATTTCTTCTCTGTTTTTCTTATTTACCCCATAACAATCCGCCCTTCCGTATGGTTTGAACTGGCACGTGTGTCGGTTTAAAGTGTGCGAAAAGGCGGGATGTTACAGTTGGTATCAAAGCTTTGGTTTAGCGATAAACTTTGGCTTTGTGGGGTTTGACTCTTTGTTAATAGGGTAGTAATACCCTATGGGAGTCGCTGAGAGTATATATATGAGAGAGCGTATTTGTTAGTTTTATAAAAAGATTTTGATATTGTTCCACTTTGTATTTATAAATTCTGGTTGATGCATGGGACGCTATGCCATCAATAGAGATTTCTAAACACTTAATAGGACAGACCGACATAATATTTGTTTTTAATATAGGTGAATGAAATAATTTTGCCTATTATATTTTCCATATATAAAAATATTTTTATAAAGATATATATATATTTGGTTGCTATAGATTGGGTGTTAGGTAATAAAAATATTTATAATAATTGAAGCTAAGTTGAAATTTTAATAAATCAAATTGGAGATTTTAGAACCTAAGTCCGGGATTTTGAAAAAAATTCTGCTTTCAAAGGATTTATGAAATATAATGATTTGGTTTATAAATATTTTCTTATATAAATATTTAGTATAATTCGAAAGAATTGGTTTAAGAGGATTTTGAAGAAAATAAGTTTGTACTTTCCTCTCTGTCGCTGGAAAATAATTGCGGTGATGACGGCCGCATCATCGACTTTCATTTTTCGAGTTTCAAAGGGAAAGGCCACTGTAGTAAACTCTACTGCAGATTTGTTTTGAAATTATTTAAATTTTAATTGTTTAAAGGTAATTAGCGATATAAAAGTTGTAAGAAATTAATTATCTATTATTTTAAAGTAATTTTGGAATTTGACCCGGTATTAATTCTTGAATTTCCATTAATTAGTTGTAAAAAAAAAATTAGGTTAGTGAAATAAAGGTTAAGTAATCAATGAATTAAAAGGGTTGAGATTAAACTTGTATAAGTTCTTTTTCTTTTTCTTTAACATAAATAACTTACCAAGTATAAAAAGTTGAAATGTAAATTAAGAGTGGAATAGAATATTATGCAAGTAGAATTTTTGGAAATAATGAAGTATTCAATAAATTACTGTTATAAATAAGAATTTAACGGTATTAACTTAAGTGATGATTGGAATTTTACTAAAATTAAAGGTTGTATTATTAATAGGTGATTTTAACCTTAAGAAAGTAAAAAAAAAATGAAATTCCTTAATTTATAAAGTTTGATTGTAGGGTTATTAACTTAAGTACGCCTTAATTTCCCCTATTCTAATATAATGGAAAGTAGGAAAAATATAAATGACTGCAATCCATAGTTAATGAATGAGTAAAATCTTTCACTTATAGGAATGCAAGTTATAAGGTTAATAAATTAAGTGTAAGTAGAGGGTTACTGTAATTAAATATAATGGAAACTTCAACATTAAATAAATGAATGAGATTAAAGGTAAGTCGAAATTGTAATTTATAAAACAAATATATATTAATTAAAGGAATGGAGAAGAAACTTGTAAATTTTCACTTACATTCTTAAAACATACATAACTTACCATATAATAAAAAGTTGCAATGTTAGTAGGAAAATGTAAGGGGAAATCTTACAAGTGAAGAGTAAGGTAATAAAGGTATTCTATTAATTTGCTATTATTAATGAGAATTAATTGTATAGACTTAAGTTAAATTGGAAATTTTACTATAAGTAAAGGTAAGTAGTATAAATAGATGATAGAAACTTTAGTAAATAAATTGGAATACAAATATAATGAATTTTGTGATAAATGGAAAATGAAAATTTGTAAGAAATAAAGAAATCACTCCATAAATGAAAGAAAGAAAATCAAACCATTGAAGCATGAGATAAATGTATAATAAATAAATTTGGGTGTTGGTTTGAATTGTGTTGTTTGATTTATGTTGTTGGGTAAGAAATTTGAAGTGGTTAAATGAATAAGTATCTATCTTTGTTCCATCTAAGACTGTTGAGTAAAGGATGCACTTGATAGTTAATTCCATTTCATACAAATTTCAAGTTTGAACCCAAACAACTATCTGTTTGATGGATTAAATGGTTGCTTCGTTTGTGTATGTATGTTGTTTGTAAGGTTGATGGTTGTTGAATTGTTTGGTTGATTAATGATTGAATCCACTTGAATAGTTCACTTTAAAATAAATATTTAACCTTTTAGATTATATAAGTGAATACAGGTGATGGAAGCAACTGCTACTGCTTTTGGTTCCAAAATAATAAGCGTATATTGCCCGACAAATAGGTACGTTTTCGGATTACGTTTAAAGCGCTATTTTTTCGTGTTGGGATATAATATTTTGATAATATATGTAATATATTTGTATATTTTGATATTATATTTTCTCCCGAGCCTCACCGTACAAAGGAGACTCTGCCAAAAATTTTCGTAAATTTTGGACTTAGAATTTTGTTGAATATTTTCCAAACTTTAATGATTTAAGTATAAAAGGTTGTAATGATTATAAACGGGTATATTTCATTATAGGAAATTAATCCAGTAAATTATTGTTTATAAGTTAATATTTGAAATAAGATGTACTGTTTATTCTTCCTTCTCCCTTCTTTTTCCTTTTCGGGGACGAAAAGTTTTGAGTGGGGGAGATTGTAACGACCCGTTAAATTAATAATATTAAATGAATTGAATTAATATAATTTCTAATCTAATTGAGAATAAATGTAGAAATTTGGTATAGTAGTTGTAATTTAGTGTAACAATAAAATTTTATGACAATAGATTTGGATAATGTAGATTGTCACAATTTGATTTAAAGTTAAATATAAGAAACTGATATAAGGGTTGAATTAGTGAATATCAATAAAAAGATTAAGTAGAATGGAATTCATTTAATATAAAATAAATAGTGGAAGACTTACATTGGATTGTAAAATGGATAGTAACTAAATAAAAGGTGACCGCTGAATAAATCAATGCAATAAGTGTTGATAAGGAAATTTAATGAATGTTGTCAATAATAAATGGACTTAAGATAGTAATAAAATTTGTTTTGCCTATGTAAATTTTATGTATTGATAATCCATAATTAAATTTGAAATTTGGTAGTAAATAGGGGATAAGTTGACTAAGGCAATTAGTAATTTAATAAATGAATGCATAGTAAGTAAGTGGAAATGTATGCATAAAAATATTTTCATATATGGGATAATTTCAAAAGTTTACCCATTTATCTAATGTATATAATTGAATCTATATTTAGGGCAACATTTTGTTATTGATGGTATAAGTGAATTTGAATAAAAGGGTAAAAATTATGTAGATTTAATATGTATTGAGTATATAGCTAAGAAGGGCATTCGATGTAAATGAATCTAAATTTATGTGTCTAGTCAATAAAGGAGAACTTTAAGGGAATAAATATAAATGAATGTATTTGGGGAATGGAGTCCTTTTATATGTTGAATAGTATAACGTTGTTATTAAGAATGAACGT
Source organism: Allium cepa (assembly GCA_030765085.1). NCBI lineage: Eukaryota > Viridiplantae > Streptophyta > Magnoliopsida > Asparagales > Amaryllidaceae > Allium > Allium cepa. Next base: position 838,779,607 of record CM060941.1, read on the forward strand.
TACTTTAGTAATTATTAATATGGTAACGGAAGAGTGTATAAATTTTATAGTAACGTAAAAACGTATTGTAAGATAATAATTAAGTGTAGACTTATAAAATATATTTATGACAACAAATTTTGTAAGTTATTTATTCTATTAGTTGTTAAGTTTTATTTATGTGTAAGTTAACAATATTACAATTCAATTGAATACAGTAATTTATGCAAACAAAGGATGAACATTTGGAAGTATTACTGTAGTGATATATATATATAAGAAACGGTAACTTTGTAGTTGGGGAATAATTGATTTATTTGTGAGTTGTAATCAAATAGAGTCAAATTTATTAGAATTTATTGCAATTTATGGGATTAATTGCAGTAACCTTTGAAGATTTATTCACTAAAATAATTGACGATGGAAATTATATGTAAATTTGCTTTTAGTTAATTTAAAATATCCAGAGGGCTAGAAATGACACAAATCTACTAGTTTAGAAATTTACAATAAAAAGTGATAAGTAATTTTTCTAAATATTTAGATAGTAGGAAGATGTAGATTTAGATGGAATTTATTATTTAACTATTTCATAAGTTGAGATCTAAGTTTAGAATTGAGATTTTAATGTATAGATATTGAGCCAATGTTAGTTTCATTAAATTGACATCAATAACTTTGAATAATAGAAAGAAAGTGAATTTAATAAATTTAATCAAACGTATAATGTTGAATTTATTAAAAATTGGAATTTAACCTTTAAGTAAGGATTAACATCTAAATTGATGAATAGAACAACTATGTATTGACACTTGAATTGTTTAGAATTGGAGTAAATAATTAAGAAAATTTAAAGGGAGAAATTTGGTCAATTTTTGAATTTAGATGTAAAAATTGGATTTTTATAATTTATTTAATTTATTTAATGAATATTGAAAATAGCCATTTTGGTCACGGACTCGGATTTCGATAAAACCAGTTTCATCGGATCCGTATCGGTGAATTATTATGGGGTTTCAAGTTTCGTATCGATCGGACCTGTCGTTTGATCGTACGGACGTGAAACGCCTTGAAAATCAATTTTATTAAAATCAATTTGAAATCAATTTGGAAATCTTGTTTTCAGCATAACTTCTTCATACGATCAAATTTGGACGTGAAACTTTTTCCATCGCGTTCAGAATATTTTAAAATACCTATCTGGATATATGGGTTTGACAAATTTCGTTCCGGGGTCAGAACGGGCTTTTTAGGCCTTAGTTTGTTTCGTACGTTCATCTATCTAGTCTATCTACTCTAACCCAACCCTACCTATAAATATACAGTTACAAACCCTAGCTCCATTCTATTGTCTATTTGCTGTACGTTCATCTTCTTCAAGCTTCTCTTCTTCTTCAATGGGGGCTAACCCTAGATCCAGTCAGTTCAAAAAAAAAAGTGAAAATTTAAAGTCCTCCTAAAAATCTCGAAAAAATATATATTATAGTTCTCGATGTCCGTAATCTGCTGATGTGATTCGTTTTTCGATTGGAGCTATCGTTCATCCAGAACAATTCAAATCATTTTCGGCCTTACATCATCGTCGCAACAAAAGTCATCGGATCGTCAAACGGTTTCTGGGTATTGTAGAGTGGACGATGGAGAGTGCATCAGTGAAATTCGTTCGTCGTTCCAACGGTCGGATGTGTCGATTTAATTCGATTAGGGTTTAGAAGTGGTGGCGGCCGAGGGCTTTTCAGACGATCGGACCAGGGGGGTTGCGTGCGGCTCGGCGAGTTGAGGCTGATGGTGGTGGCGCTGGGTTCAACGGTGGTCGGAGGCGAGCTAAAATCGTGGTCAAAGTCTTGGTCAAAGGGGCGTTTTTGGGTTCAATGGTCACTGTTGCATGCTGGGTTTCGTTCTCTGGAGTATGGCTTGCGTGGGTGAGGAACGTGTTGATGACGTGGCGTTTGTTGTAGGTGATTTTTGTCCAACCTTTGTTTAGTTTAAATTAAAATTCAAGTGCAATTTTCGACATAACTCTCGCATACGATCTCCGTTTCACACGAATTTTTTTTATTAGGATCGTTATTTAATTTCAGACCCAATGACGCTGGTTTGGACAAATTCTGAGACCGTCAAAGTTTTGAGTTTAAACTGAATTTAAATTCGATTTAAATTCCAAAGGTGAGTGTTTAAACCCACTCACAACCACTAGAAGCTTTTATGTTTGTTAAATTAATTTTAGAAATGAATAGAAATTTATTTATGAGTACTTGGCATGTTTATTTCACTCATATTTGTTGAATTGCATTTATTAAATTTAACTGTTAATTTAATTTATTTATTACGTATTAATTGATAGTTAGAATTTATTTGTGTGCCTATAAACTGCTAGTCAACAGTTATATAGATTATTACTGAATATAAACTGTTAGATTAATAGTTGTTAAATTTAATCTGAATAAAATTGCCAGTTATTACCTGTTATATATTATCAAATATAAATTGTTATTGATTGATATTGCTTGATGATTGTGATTGGATGATGGGTGATGTTGATGGATATTTTATTGTATATCATTAAATTGCAAATTATCATGCATATTTCCTTTCATTCGGGATTGTGGTTTGAAATGATATACAACCGCAAAATTTTATATCTTTTAAATTGCGGATTGAAATGATAAATATCCGTATCACTTGACCATAGGATAGAAAATTATATACAGGCACCGCGGTCTATATATAACTATTTAAATGTGATTTCTATGGTTTGGATGGAATACGGTTTATAATAATCTTAAATTTTATATTGTATAAATATTTTTCTTCCATATATATATACATATGAAGTTGAAAATTTTGAAATTAAAAGGTGTATAAAAATCTTTATTAAAAATGGAAGAAAATTAAGAAATGGAGTTTAATAATTTATATCATATGTTTAAATGTTAAGTTTGGAAATTTTAAGATATGATATTTATAATTGGATTTTTCCCAAGATAAATTGAAATGAATATTCTAGTATAATTTGAATTGAAAAAATATATATTTTATTACTAGAAATTGGAGTTTTTATTTATTTATGGATTTTATGTGAATATTCAAGACTAATTAATAGAACATTCGATTTGTTGAAAGAATAAAATCCAACTTTAGTTTGAAATATTAATACTCCAAATGGATATACGTATATATATATATATAAATTGAAGTGGTTTTGGAACTTGAGAGAGATAATACAAATTTTGGTTTAGACTTTAATAAAGAAATGTATTTGTAAAGCCATGAGAACTATTTTCTTTACAAAGTAACATTTAAGTTAAACCTTTTAATTCATATACCATTGAATATCCAAACCATTCAAGTTTTAAAAGTTATGGTTTTAAATTATGAATTTCGAAATATTATGCTTTGAAAGGATATTTGGCTTTCAGACGTTATAAATTTTAAAGCATTTGGATTTTTGAAAAGGTTTATTTTTGGGATAAAGGATATCATATTGTTTTGGGTTTTAAAATGATATCGTATTCATAATTTTAAAATGGAAATGTTTATTCTGGTTTTAAAGTATGAGCTATTTTTAAATGACCGCGGTGTTATAATAACGATGGGTTGGCAAAGAGACCGGGATCGGATATGGACATACTCTCTGTCGATACCGAAAACCACTTTGACTAACCGTGTACGCGGTGGAGATTCCAGAATGAAGTAGGTGGTGGCGACGTTTCCTGTAAGGTAAATACGTGGACCCGACTCCCGTGAGTTGACATAAGGTGGCTAAAACAGGAGCGATTCTCAGGCCAATGAGGTCATTCCTCTGATCGGACCCTCCTCTTCGATATTATACTTTGACTTGGATTGATTCAGTGGCCACTTCTATATTTTGATTTTGGGGAGTTAGTCCGAGGTGGGCGGTAACTGCGGCTACGCGTTTCCACCAGCCTGAATAGCAATTGGTATATCTACCCTGGCATTGCCTAGTTGTGCCGTGTCACCTACCATACCGAGCCTTTACTACGAGTTTCTATTTGTGTCGTACCTATGGAGTATCCTCTGGTAGCCTCCCGATCAGGAGGTATTACGGTACTGTATAGACTATTGGCATTTTACGTGTTAAGGTGGAAAATGTAAAGCCTTAACGCTATTTAAAAGTAAGTTTATTTTATGAATAGACACTATTATAATAGCGCAATATACTACAATAGTAAATAGTTTAACGGATCCTTAGAAGATGTAAATCCCGAGCACCTCTTGTGTTACTGTACTCATATTTATTTCTGTTAATTTAACTCACATAAGATCCTTTAGTCTGACTCGAGTGTTTTTGTCTTTTCAAATTCGCTCGGGTCAGTCCGAGCGTTTCAGGATCGAAGACTTTAGCTTTGGAGGACGAAGACGAAGGAGTCGTATTATTTTATTTATAGTGTGGCACCGCACTCATACTGTTCCGCTGCATTGTTTGTATTGGTATGTGTAACTCTGATATTCATTGTATAAGTAAAATAACTATTTTGTAAACAGTTATCATGAACTGTATATTGATTATTATATTTTATCCTTCCGCTGTGAGATTCTGTTTTGTTTTTATTTCTTCTCTGTTTTTCTTATTTACCCCATAACAATCCGCCCTTCCGTATGGTTTGAACTGGCACGTGTGTCGGTTTAAAGTGTGCGAAAAGGCGGGATGTTACATGATAGGAAATATATATACAGACACCGTTGGTTCATATATATAAAATTATTTTGAAATAAATTCATTGTTTTGGAAAGAAATATATGGTCTTAATAAATATTAATTCTTAAATTATTATATATAAAGGGTAATGATATATATATAGATTTAATAATATTTAATTCAATTAAGATTGATTTAATACATAAATTATGTTAATTATTTAGGTAAATTATAGTTCAAATAGATTTTTGCAATAATTGGGATAAATTAAGATTGGGAGATAAATTTGAGTTTATTAAAAGGGGGAATAAATTTAAAGGACAAAAATTTCTATATTTTTTGCCTCAAGGACACGACCTCAATATTTTTATCACAAGGACAAACATTCTTCTAAAAATTATTCACAAGGACAAACATTTTTCAAAATTATTCATAAGGACAACAAAACTGATACCGAGCTAAAAACTGATACCTAAAAACTGCTACCGATAACTACAAACTGATACCTAAAAACTGCTATCAATAACTAAAAACTGATACCTACAGAAAGTTGTCCTTCAGGATAAAATATTGAAGGTCTGTCCTTAAGGCTAAAAAACTGTGAAATTTTGTCCTTGACAATAATTTCCTGTTATTAAAAATGGTATTTAAATAAGGATTTATTTAATTAAATCAATTTGAAATTTTGAATGGGAATTTAAGGGTATGATTTTGTAACTGGATTTTTGATGTAAGCGATTTAATGAATATTTCACGTTTAAATATATTAAAGAAAATATTGAGTAAAATGTAATTAAGGTTACTTAAATGATATTGAATCTAACAAGGGAGTATTTCAAGACTAAATAATAATGAGGTTAAATCGAGATCTATATGAAACTGTTATATTGAACTTTTAAATATTAAAGCCTTGAACTATATTGGAATTTAAATGGTTTATTTTGAGATTCGGATCTGTATTTGAAATAAATATAGTTGAATTCGTTATTTGGAAACTAAATTAAATTTAAATTGATAAATTAAGATTGGATTTAATTTGAATAGGAAGGTCGGGTTGATGTTGAAACAATTTGTTAAGTTGAGGAAATTGAAAATACTTTACTCTATAAATTATTTAATATATATATATATATATAAATACTATTTTGGGAAATATAGAGATATTTGAAGTGAAAATGATATTTGGTTTTAAAGTATAAATTAAGTTGAAAGGACTACGGTGTTATAGTGTATATTTCTACCTTGTAGATAGTTCTGTGGACCCTTAGAGGATGGTTATCTCAAACATCCTTTAAGTTAATTGTATTTCAGTTGATATTTCACTTGAGTTGGATTTATTTAGATAAGAATGTTAATCCTGACTCGATTGTTTTGTGTTTTGCTTTACGCTCGGGTCAGACTGAGTGATACAGCATTTGAGACTCACCTTCGAAGTTGGAGTTTGCTTGAAGATCCAGCTATCTATCCTTTCAGTCATCCAGTTGATTGGTCGAGAGAAGTCTTCCGCACGTACTGGAGACTTCACTGTATCAGAGATATTCTATTGTACTTTATCTCTAACTTTAATTTTTTTTATAGTAGCTTCATGAACTACTATCTATTTATTCCGCTGCGTATTTTTGTACTACTCTGTATCTGTGATTCTGTGTTTGATTTATTTACTGTATATGTTGGGTTTTGCCAAATTTTAATTAACAATCTGATATTTTGAGCAATTCAAGTCCAACATCTGCGGATGCGAATGGTTGAAAATAGCAGGTCGTTACAGTTGGTATCAGAGCTTTGGCTCTAGGCAAAACTTATCATATATGGTAAATTTATTTACAGAATCACTTTCGTTCGAGTTGAATCTCTTCCTTTCTGACTCGATTTCCTTTGAATTTTGGAATGTCCCTCGGTTCCGAAATTCATTCTTGTCTCTCCCTAATTATATTCGTTCGATTCTGGAGTATCCCATAACTCCACTGAATGATTCGTAAAGGGGGGTGAAAACTCCTTTTCAATTGGCATTGATTCACCGAAGATTTTTTTGTATCATCGGTTTACGATGCTGTTGTATCTTGGTATGTCGAATTCTATCTCTGGCGATCGAATGTCGATTTGTTTTGGAATTCCGCATCGATTATATTCCTGAAGTCACGGTTGACTCGGTTAAGGTCGCCCGCGATTTGTAGAAGTATATCCATCTTCTATTTTGTAATTTAATTATCTCATTTTCGATCGAGTCTATCTTCGAATCAGGATTCTATTGATTGGAGTTCCGCTAATTTAAATCTCTATCTTTGTTTGAAACCCATTCTTTGAAAAATCAGGTATGTTGTATTTTTGAAATTGTTTATACCGAAATTATTATTTCGATAACTATGATTTTATTCTATATATAAACGTGAAAATGTTTTCGATAAGGATTATATACCTATATAAAAAGGTTTTGAAAGGATTTGAAATTTTGAAAAATTATAAGAAATTGATTTATATAAAAATTGATTTATAACTGTAGAGTTAAATTTGAAATTCGAGAATTGAATTTCGGTATTTTGAAATAGGTTTTAAGATTTTGGAAGATATATAAAAATAATACGATTTAAAAGTATTTTTCGAATATGAAATGTTTCTAATGAATTTTAATAATTTTGAAGAAATTTCAAAGAAGTTTTCAAGAAAATAGAAGTCCAGAACTCACTTATGTCGCTGGAAAATAATTTCGGTGATGAGTGCACGCATCATCGACATTGATTTTCGAGTTTCAAAGTGGGGGAGAGGCCACTTTAATAGCTTCGCTATGCAAGTGATTTTGTAAAACCTTTTTGATTACAAATTTCGAAGTATAATTTGATATTTTAGAAAGATATAGGTATATATTTTAAAACAATTTAAAATGAGACCGGTGTTCAGTCCTCGAGTTTCAGATTTAATAATTGGTTTATTGATTTATGTTGATTTTCAAATCTTGAATTTGGAAATTTGATTTCCCTAACTATTTTGAATGTTCGAACACTTCCAAATCGAGATTAAATTTTTAAAGCTAAGAAATTTCGAAAAGTATAAAATGTTTGATAAAGCATATAAGTTTTGTTTTGTATGTTAAGTTTGAAACCTTTTGTTAGGTAAATGAATATGACTATTTTGAAATTATATTAATATGGAATTTAGTTTTAAATGTTTGAAAAACTATTAGTTTTAAATAATGGTTTTCAGAAAGGAAAATTTGATATTTCAAATAAAAAAAATAAATACTTTAAAGGGTTTAAAGGGATAATTATAAATTTGGAAACCATTTGAGTATAATTAATTTTGAGAAAATTTTTGGTTTTGAAATTAAATTGAAATTAAAAACCAGTACTTATATTGTGATTTTGGAAATGAATTTGTTTGACTTGAATTATTTTAATTTGGAAACCGGGATAATTTTCTAAACCTATTATTTTGGGAACTTTGAAATTTAGATATTTAATCTGGAAGAAAATTTGGTGAAATCATATATGATATTGAAATGATTTGAAATTGAGAACCTTATATTATTAAGCACTTGATTTGGGAGTGGTCGAACTTATATAAAATGGATTTGTATAAGTATAAAGTTGATTTGAAATCTATTGATTTGAAAAATACTCAATTTGGAAAGAGAATTTTATATAATCAAAGTCTATATAAGTATGTTTTGATATACTATTGATTTGGAAAGTATTCGACTTAGAAAGGAATCCTATATATATGGACTTTATATAAGTACGATATTTGAAAGTATTTGGAAAGGTACTATATGATATATATTTTCGAAATAAAGATATGGAAAGTGCCTTCTACTTGATATCCGCTTTGTGGCCACATCGTGGATTCATTCTATCGATATTATTCTCTTTGATTTTTGGTTTTCCGGATGTAATACTCGAGTGTTCCCACCGTGGCGTAACCCATGGTTTTTTTTTCTCTCGTGAATGCATAGCGAAATTGCCTGGCTGAGTCTTGCCTAGGGGTACGGATTGTTTCCTGGGGGATCCAAGCGTAACCATTGTGTATCCTGCAATCTGTGTAGGTCGCGAATAGTAGCGCAAGTGCCTGGCTGAGTCTTGCCTAGGGGTACGGATTGTTTCCTGGGGGATCCAAGCATAACCATTGTGTATCCTGCACTCTACTAGTCATCATGGCGTAACTCGCAGGGCTGAGAAAGCTTACGGATATGGATTGTTTCCTGGGGGACCCAGGCGTAACCATTGTGTATCTGCGAACCATGATCGGACAAAGGTTTTGGTTTGGTTGTTTTATTTGGATTGTACTTTCCATATCTGTTTTTTTTAAAGGTTTTTCAAGTATTTTCACTGGGTGTTGAAACGGGTCTACCAAGTACTTGAAGAATTCTAGCTTTGCGCCTGATCAACGCATGGCCAGAGTTTGCAAGAACGAGGATAAACTTGTTGAGACATCGAGTTATAAAAGTATTTTCGAAAGGAAAATTTATATCGATATAATAGTATTTTATTATAAAAGTATTTTTCCCAACAAATAATTTTTGAATTAATATTTGAAATTTAAATTCTTATGGTTCTAGATTAATTATTCGTGCCCGATACTATTCCTTGCATCTACCTTATCTGCTCAGTTTAGTTATTCACCTTGATTCTGTTTTCCAAACCTACCTTCCTTTCCTTTTTGAATATAATCTTTAAAATATTGTAAGTATTTTGAAGTTATTAATTTAATAAAACATATTTAATTCCAATGGGTTTTGAAAACTTAAAGTATTAAAGATAACTGAATTGCAAATGAAGTTTTCAAATAAATATTTCAAATAAAATGTATATAGTTAAATAAATTGTTAATCCTTATCTTTCAATCAATCTTTCCTTCCGGTTGTTTCTTTTCTCCTACCTCCTTCCTTTTCGGGGACGAAAAGTTTTGAGTGGGGGAGAATGTAACGACCCGTAGATTTTAATAGTTTTTAATTGGTTTTATAACGTATTTAATTTGGATTTTGAGAAATTTTAATAATAATATTTTGAAATAAAGTTTTAATATTTGGTTTACGTATAATTAAATATAGCAAATGGTAAATTTTCAATTAATTTTATGAAAGTTTATTTATTTTGTGAAATTCTATTAAATTCATGCTGACTTGCTAATGATATGTAATCTAAATTTTAATAAAAGGATCTGCAACATCGTAGTTGTAAATTATGAATGTTATTGTTTATAATCATACATGTAACTCTAATGATACGATTTTAATAACAAATTCCGTGTTCAAGATATGGATTTCATAATAGTATTTTCTTAATATCCTTAGCTTTCAACAATAATCAATTAGCGACCTTAATCTTAATAGGATTTGAAAATCATCAACATTCGGATAAGTCAAATGATATTCTAAATGTTAATAATAATCTTGAAAAAAAAACTTTATCAGAAGAACATTTTAAGTACACATAAATTTTTATGGGATTATGTTAATATGTATTCAGTAGGCATATGCTAACAACCGCTCAAACAAGAGATAATCACTAATACACAGTGTTAATTGTTAAAAACTCAAACTATCTATATTTATCACGCAAAAATGCAAAATCATAAAGGTCATTAGTGAAATTATGCAATCTTAACATGTGCGTAGAAGGCACATGCTGATATTTTCCGATTTTGTGCATTGCACTAAGAATTATTGGATCCTATTCATCGTTAATTTGCTACCATTTCACGACTTTGACCACCACCTTAATTTGTTGAATGCCACGAATGCCAAAATGATGAATGGTGTTGCAAGTCAGAAGAAAATGCATGCTCCTATATGCGTTTTTGCGTTAAATGACATTAGATGCCAACAATATTATTATGCATTTTCATTATCTTAATTCTTTTATCAATTAACCTCTCCACTTTTCTTTCCAATCTGATTTATAACCTGCTTATTTACTTTTCTTACCATATTTATTATTTGCTAGAAACTAGCCGTTTCATAATTCCCTTTTTCAGCATTTGATGTGTCTTCTCTAAATCTAAGCGGAAAATCTAGCTTATCCCTTTTATTCATTTACATTTTTTTCTGTTTCAAATTTCATCGTGACTGACACGCAACCTTACTTTAATCACTGCGTCAATCAAGCATCCATCTATTAATTTTCATTTATTTTATTTATTGCCAACGTTATAAATTTGAAAGATCACTTGCTTCCCTTGTCTCCCTGATTTCACGTCTCTGTGCCTATCCTTTTGAGTTTCTTACTTTTATATTCTATTATTTGCCTAAACGTGCATTTTGACTGTTGCCATCCTCGTATTTATTTCTTTCCTTTTTGAAATTAAAACGTATACGTTTTACATTTATTTATTTCTAAACCATTCATTGCCTTTCCTTTAAATCAATCCATTCTCTTCTTATTTGTTTTAATTTATTTCCTCTTTTCACCAACACTCAATCTTTATACATATTTGTTTTAATTCATTTTCTCTATACATGTGCATTCAATCTTTATACATATTTGTTTTAATTTATTTTCTCTTTTCACCAGCATTCAATGTTTATATACATATTTCTTTCATTTTATTTCCTCTATTCACCAGCATTTAATCTTTATATATTTGTTTTTATTTATTTCCTCTTTCTTTTTTTTACTTCTCCTTAATTTATAGGAATAAATTCTTAAATTTCCTCTAGCCATTACTATCTTTATTTCTTGCCACTTTAAACAAAATTTCTTTCCACTTTATCAATGTGAGGCTTCTCTTATAAATACAAATCACTCGTACATACCCTACTCCATATCAATAGACCTTCATCTCCTCTCTTGCGTGTGAAGCTTCTTCTGTAGGTAAATGGCTGCAGTAAATTTTTTTTTCTTCTTATTTCTTTTCTTTTTCTTCTTCTTTTTCATCCTTTTCTTTTGTTTTATTATTGTTTATATTGCTTTTGCTTTTCCTTTATTTTAAGCATAACATGCTTCAAGTATATATTTTACATTATAAGTATGTTTATATAGTGCAGCGCAAGTATACATTAAATTTAAAGTTATAAACATTTGCATTTGTTCTATGGTTAGTTTTATATGAGTATTTATTGAAATTTGTATAGTCTGACTTTTGAATATACATTGGGTTATTTCATACGGTTTATATATAATATAAGATGTTTAGCAGTCTGCATATATGTTACAGTATGTAAGATTTTTATATAAAAAAAAGAAAGGTGTTAATTTTATATTGTATTGTTTATAAAAAGGTGTTAATTTTATAATATATATATTGTGGGACAGTATACATTTATAAACATATTAATATACAGTAAGTTATAAAACATAAGTTTGATATATAGGTAGAGTTTGCATGGGTTTAAATTTTCCTTTCGTTGTTTAAAATATAGTTGTAGAGTTATAAAATTTTGGGGAGAATATATAGTATAATATATTTTAAGTTAGTTTGTGTGTCTGTCCAGAGATGAATTATTATACAAATACAGTTTTATAAGATCTAAGATCTGTTGTTTTAAAATGTAAGTTTATACTAGTGATTATATGAGTTAAAATTTGACATTGATATTTTTAAGATGATAAAGAAAGTTTAATGTAAGTGTTAACATGTAAGAAATGCCAGAAGCCTGTTTTAATATTAAAGAAAATACTGGAATTTAAATTGTTAAATTAAGTTGGAGCTGTGCTCTCGCCCTTCTCTTTCTTATAAATATTTTGAAAAAGGTAAATTTATATCAAGTATAAGGTGTGTAGTGTTTCAGCAAATCAAGGAAAGTCGATATTGGTCTTAACAATAATAATGTGGAATGTTGACTTAAATGTTGATTTAAATATGATTATAAAAAAAAATTATGTTAATATTGGTTTTAAACATAGTTTTGCAGTTTTCTATCATTTGCATTTGTTTGAAAACGTATGTATGTATATGTAATTTTAATGCGTTTCAAACTAATATTGGTTAAGAGAGTAATATAATAGAATAATATTTGTATTTCATTTCGGTCTACATAAAGCAGTTTCTGATCTATTTTCATCGATCTCTATTTATCAGTTGTCCATCGTATTCGTGCCAATCTTGCTTCGCTTTGAAAATTTTGTTTGGATTTGTTCGATGTCTAGATCGTGATCCAGCGTAGCTCAATTCTTTGACCAATCTATCTAGCCTCGAAAGGTGAGCAATCACTCACGATTTAACATTCTTATATTTATTAAATTTGATTTCAATTGAAACGACAATTGAAATATGTTGTTATTAGTTATTTAAATTGTTTATATGCTATTATTTGTAACTGTTCACCTGTGGGATATGACACCATATCCTGTTGTTTATATTATACTGTTATTGATGATATATGCCTGTTATATTATTATTATATGTTATCAATCTGCAAGTTCCCCGTAGTTTAGAATTCACTATGGGTTGAAATGATACATACCCGAACGGACTTTAGAATAGGAGAATTTCGTTATGAGTTGAAATGATAGACCCAAGCGACTTTCATTTAATTGAATTTGGGATTACGGGTTGAAATGATATCCATCCGTATATATTTAGTGTACGGTTTGAAATGATAAATATCCGTAGTACTTGACCATATGATAGGAAATATATACAGACACCGTTGGTCCATATATATAAAAATATTTTGAAATAAATTCATTGTTTTGGAAAGAAATATATGGTCTTAATAAATATTAATTCTTAAATTATTATATATAAAGGGTAATGATATATATATATATAGATTTAATAATATTTAATTCAACTAAGATTGATTTAATACATAAATTATGTTAATTATTTAGGTAAATTATAGTTCAAATAGATTTTTGCAATAATTGGGATAAATTAAGATTGGGAGATAAATTTGAGTTTATTAAAAATGGTATTTAAATAAGGATTTATTTAATTAAATCAATTTGAAATTTTGAATGGGAAATTTAAGGGTATGATTTTGTAATTGGATTTTTGATGTAAGTGATTTAATGAATATTTCACGTTTAAATATATTAAAGAAAATATTGAGTAAAATCTAATTAAGGTTACTTAAATGATATTGAATCTAATAAGGGAGTATTTCAAGACTAAATAATAATGAGGGTAAATCGAGATCTATATGAAACTGTTATATTGAACTTTTAAATATTAAAGCCTTGAACTATATTGGAATTTAAATGGTTTATTTTGAGATTCGGATCTGTATTTGAAATAAATATAGTTGAATTCGTTATTTAGAAAATAAATTAAATCTAAATTGATAAATTAAGATTGGATTTAATTTGAATAGGAAGGTCGGGTTGATGTTGAAACAATTTGTTAAGTTGAGGAAATTGAAAATACTTTACTCTATAAATTATTTAATATATATATATATATAAATACTATTTTGGGAAATATAGAGATATTTGAAGTGAAAATGATATTTGGTTTTGAAGTATAAATTAAGTTGAAAGGACTACGGTGTTATAGTGTATATTTCTACCTTGTAGATAGTTCTATGGACCCTTAGAGGATGGTTATCCCAAACATCCTTTAAGTTAATTGTATTTCAGTTGATATTTCACTTGAGTTGGATTTATTTAGATAAGAATGTTAATCCCGACTCGAGTGTTTTGTGTTTTGCTTTACGCTCGGGTCAGACTGAGTGATACAGCATTTGAGACTCACCTTCGAAGTTGGAGTTTGCTTGAAGATCCAGCTATCTATCCTTTCAGTCATCCAGTTGATTGGTCCAGAGAAGTCTTCCGCACGTACTGGAGACTTCACTGTATCTGAGATATTCTATTGTACTTTATCTCTAACTCTGATTTTTTTTATAGTAGCTTCATGAACTACTATTTATTTATTCCGCTGCGTATTTCTGTACTACTCTGTATCTGTGATTCTGTGTTTGATTTATTTACTGTATATGTTGGGTTTTGCCAAATTTTAATTAACAATATGATATTTTGAGCAATTCAAGTCCGACATCTGCGGATGCGAATGGTTGAAAATAGCAGGTCGTTACACGATCCATCCTATAGACTTTCAATTGGTATCAAAGCAAGGTTTGATCAAAGTACATTAACATGTTTTTGAATCACTTTAATATGGCAAGTATTTCTCAAGACGGACAATCCACAGCACGACCCCCACTTTTTAATGCTCTAATTATGCATATTGGTCAAATTCCAAAAAGAAGGAAAGTCCACCACAACAAATCTATCTCAAATCAAGTGTTATGAATGTGATCAATATAGACATATGAAGAAGGATTGCCCTAAACTAAATAATGATAAAAAGAAAAACAAAGTTGAAAAACTCAAAAAAAGGCTTTCAAAATAACATGGGGTGAATCGGATTCTTCTTTATCTGAAAGCGATAGCAATAGCGACGGAGAACAAGCCAATCTGTGTTTTATGGCATAAACTGATGAGGTATGTCCAGAACTTAGCTATGACGAATTATTAGAACTTAGCATAGAATTAGATGATAAATTTAGACAAATTAAAAATTGAATAAAGAATATATAATCAAAATAAATTGATTAGAATTTGAAGTAGGAATGTTAAAAGACGAAAAAATTATCTTAGAAGAAGAACTGAGATTATCTCAATAAAAAACTAAAAGTAATTTGATAGAAAGTGAGGCTATTGCTATTGATTTTGAAAACACTAAAATAGTGAAGGATAATCTGTTAAAAGAAAATGTCAACTTGAAAAGCAATATTGAAATATTGAAAATTGAAAATTTAGAATTAAAAGAAAAATTAGATAAAATTACAAATAATGTGTCAAAATTTAATAAAGGAAAACAAGATTTGGGAAATCTTATCAAAACTTAAAAACCATCAGGCAATAGAAATGGAATAGGATTTATAAATATTTCTAACAAAAAGAAAATGATGCTAAAAATTTTAGTTATATAAAAACTAAAAGATTACCTACGTCTAATATGAATATCAAAAATATAAAAATTTGGATTCCTAAGACAAATAATAATTTGATTAGACAAAAACATATTAATAATTTCTTAGAGGTTGTTGTTTATAATAAAAATTATATTTGTAAAGGTACCAAACCATCTTGGGTATGGCTACCTTCTCCTAACAATTAGGACCCTAACAGAATATATGGGTACCAAATAAAACATCTTTTATTTTGCCGGTACCCGAAATAAAAAATATGGAGAAATGTATACTAGATAGCGGATGCTCCAAGCATATGACCGAAAATTCAAAAATATTATCAAATATAACATACATCGATGGTGGAATGGTAACCTTTGGAGATAATTCAAAAGGATATGTTGTGGGCATTGGAGAAGTCATCAACTCTGGTATTTCTAACTCTCCTATTATTACAAATGTTTTATTAGTAGAAAATAAAACACAACCTACTAAGTATTAGTTAATTATGCGATAAAGTCTTTCAAATAAATTTCGAAAAAGATAGATGTAATATTGTCGATAATAACAAACAACTTGTATTTGAAGGTTTTTAGAAACAAAAATATTTATATATTGAACATGAATATAAATAAAAATTCAAATTTATGTTTAACCGCCAAACATGATGATACATGGTTATGGCATAAACGATTTTGTCATATCAATTTTAAATATATTAATAAATTAGCTAAATATGAGCTAGTTAGAGGTTTACCTAAAATAAATTATAAAGTAGAAAATTTATGTGACATTTTTCAAATTGGAAAATTAAGATAAAGCTCTTTTAAATCTAAAAATAATATTTCTACAAAACAACCGTTAGAATTATTACATTTAGATTTATTTGGTCCATCACAAATACGATCTATAAATCACAACAAATATGTTTTTGTAAGAGTTGATGATTTTTCAAGATATACATGGACTTTGTTTTTAAACATAAAAGCGATACTTTTGGTATGTTTAAAATATTTTCTAAAAGAATTAAGACACAAATGGACTTGAAAATTAAAAATATTCGAAGTGATCACGGAGGAGAATTCGAAAATGGTCTTTTTACTAATTTTTGCAATAAGAAAGGAATAAGTCATAATTTTTCCTTTCCTCGCATACCTCAACATAATGGTGTAGTAGAAAGAAAAAATCGTACACTACAAGAATGTTCACGAACACTACTAAATAGTAGTGGTCTACCAAAACACTTTTGGGCAAAAGCTATTGCCACAGCTTGTTATGTGTTGAATCGAGTAACCATACTTCCTATGACTAAACGAACTTGTTTTGAAATATTTTTTGGAAGAAAACCTTAAGTATCATACTTTAAAACTTTCGGTTCAAAATGTTTTATATTAAATACAAAAGATAACTTAGGAAAATTTGACCCAAAAGCCGATGAAGGTATCTTTGTTGGATATTCGAATCGTAGCAAAGCATATAGAATTTTTAATAAACGAAATAATACTATCGAAGAAAGTTTACATGTTTCGTTCGACGAAAATCTTTTTAACCATCATACTAATGATGAAGAAGAAATTATTCCACTAACAAATTCTATTAACAATGAAACAAATGTGCAAAATAACACTTTGATATCATCCCTAAGAATTCTTAACAATCATCCAAAAGATAAAATCATTAGAGATCTCAATTCTAGAGTAACTAGAAATCAACTTAATCAAATAAGCCATATAACATTTGTGTCAAATTTTGAACCAAAAAATTATAAAGAAGCTTCAAATGATAATTTTTGGATAATAGCTATGCAAGAAGAATTAAATCAGTTTAAACGTAATAATGTTTGGGAATTAGTACCAAGGCCAGAAGATTAATCGGTTATAGGAACAAAATGGGTATTTAAAAACAAAGCAGACGAGAATGGAAATATTGTTAGAAATAAAGCACGTTTAGTTGCTCAAGGCTATAATCAAGAAGAAGGTACCGATTATGACGAAACCTTTGCTGCAGTAGCTAGATTAGAGGCCATTCATACATTACTCGCCTTTGCAACTCATCACAATTTTAAACTATTTCAAATGGATGTCAAAAGTGCTTTTTTAAATGGTTTTATTAAAGAAAATGTATATGTGAAACACCCCCATTATTTGTTCACGAAAAATATCCCGACCATGTTTTTAAATTACACAAAGCATTATATGGATCAAAACAAGCTCCTCGAGCATGGTACCAACATCTTAAAAATCATTTAATTACATCTGGTTTCCAAATAGGCTAAATAGATACAACTTTATTTATTAAAAGAGAAAATAACGATATTTTAGTTGTACAAATTTATGTTGACGATATTTGTGACGACCCATAGTTTTTGGACATTTGAAATCAGAATATTTAATTGATTTTAAATATTTAAAAGTGAATTTTTAACTTGAATTCAAATATCACCATTATTTGGAAATTTAATTATTGGATTTAATTACCGGAAATTGGGTAAAAATGATGAATCTGGAGTTTTAAGCCCGTTAAAAATAATTTGAAGGCTTGTAAAATTTATATTGATAGTTCTGAAGATAATAAAAGCTTTTAAATTGAAATTGGAAGTGATTCGTTCGGTTTTAAAAATATATCATTTAAAATTGATATTTAAATAGCCTTCCGAGGCATAGTCTCGGAATTCGACAAAACCGGTTCCATTGGATCCGTAATACTGTATTATTATCGAGTTTCAATTTTCGTAATGTTTGGAGTTGTTGTGTCTGCGTATGATATATAAACGTTTTGAAATTTATATCAAAAATTTAATATAATAACTGGGTCCAAAAAGCTATCTTCTCCATACGATCGAATTAGGACTCGAAACCTTTTCCATTACGTTCGGAATAGGGGTTGAACATTACAAACGCCTATAGCACGCCTTGATAGGAGTTCGCGATTGGAAGTTGCTTTTATCGAGACGATTTAAATTTATATATATATATATGATCCAAAATCAAATCACAGCCACCTTCTGCAGCCTGAAACATACACGTTTCCTTTGTCTTCCCCTACACGCTTCATTCTCATTTTCTTTCTTTTTAATAATACAAGCCAGTGGTTCAACATTTCAAAGCAAATTACGAAATCGTTCGTATATAAAAATGGTGGCCGACATCTTTCCTTTCCCCTCTTCAGATTCAAAAAGTAAATAAAATTAAATAATGGCTTCCTCTATAATCATTCATCTTCTCGTCTAAATTTTTAGCCCGTGAGAATCGAATCTTTTTTGATTCAAAGAAACTTTAGGGCCGAGTTTTTAGGGGTTTCGATCTCGAGTTCCTAGGGCAAGTGTGGCAGCGTCCCAGAGGGTGTGGGTGAATTCGCATCGCAGTGCCATCGCGAGTTAGGGTAGGGGATTCGCGAACCATTTCCTAGTCGCGACATTGTCGCGATCGTCAGGGCCGAGGGAAGCGCGATCGAAGGAGGTATCGTAGTGTGAAGATTGGCAGCGGCAATGGAAGGTGAATGAGTGGAAAGCGGCGGCTGCATCAACTGTGATGGTGGTGCGTTACTTTGGGCGGCAGGCGCGAGACGTACTCGAGCTTGATCAATAAGAGGAAGATATTTTTTTTCTCTCGATCCAGCCAGTATGGATGTAGAGGCCTTCGAAGCTGTGTTGTGGTCGAAGTCGCCGAGGAGGCATCGCGAGGTCGTGGGTTAGATGATGGTGAGGCACTTCTGCTTTGGTTTTAAATTAAATTTAAATATATGGTTTAAATAAATTATATATATAACAGTACTTGATTTAGCATTAAGGCAGATCTATAGTATTTTTATTCTTCATTTTCAACTTATATTAGATAATGTATGCATATGTAAATAAATAGAGGAAAATATATATATTTTACAGTAGGGTATACTGAGAACCCTTCTATTGATTTAGTATTAAACTTGGAAAAGGAAATGGGAATTTAAATGTTTGAGGAATTTGTTTAAAAATAGATTTTTTAAATCTACATAGCTTATTTTATAAGTGTAAAAGAAGTTTCGAAAATAAAAACGAATATGGATATATACACATTTTAGATTTATTTTTATTTTTTAAAAATAATGGATTTGGAAATTTTAGAAATTGTTAAAGGGAAATTAGTTTAATACTAAATATTAGTTAATTAAATTTATATAAAATTGACTGTTCAATCATTTAAAATTTTAATAAATTATAAATGTCTATACAAGGTCTAAAATCGTGAAGAAAACAAGCTGGATTGGATCGAATAGGATCAGCATATTCAAAATCAAAGGTGAGTTAATCTCATTCATTTGGGTTCCATTTAAATTTAAATGGTTAAATTTAAATAGTTGGTTGAATGATTGAATTGATTGATGTGCTATATTATATATAGTAGTATATAGTATATATTAGAGTAATTGATTTTCCGCATTATAATAGTGGATGAGAGCCTATGCGCTGCATAATAGCGGGTGATATTATATTTAAAATCCCATATACCGTAATATTCCATCTCGAAGTGGAATTGGTATTTTATATTGTGCCAACATCTGTGGATGCAGGGAAACAGGTTGGAGGGATCCAACTGGATTCCTCAAAATTATTTAGATTGTTTAATATTCCGTGTTATGAATATTTGATATTCTGTGATGAATATTATTAATAATTGGAATATTTAATGCTATGGTTTACTTGAATATATTTCGGTACACTGAGTTATCAAAATATATAGAATTGGATTTTTGAAAAGAAATAAAAGAAGAGAATTTGTAAGTGAAATAATTATAGTTTTAAATGAATAGGGAAAGAATAAAAGTGATTTTAAAATTTTAATAAATAAATTCCGTGTACAAAAGGTGGATTTTGAATAAACAGGAAGATAATGAAATTTAAACTTAAGTGTTATTATTTAAAAGAAAGAAGTGTTATTTTAAATTTAAGATTTAAATTATTGGAAAAATTAAAGAAGGAATTTGGGAAAAATCTGAAATTGGTGTTTTCTGTTAAAAGATTTTAAATTATAATTAAGGAATAAAGCCTGAAATTAATGGATTTTGAAATGAATTGAGTAAGTAAAGAAATTTATTTCAAATGGAGTAAATTGGGAATCAATTTGGAAATTTATCTAAGTGTTTGAAATCAGAATTTTAAAAGGGAGTTGAGACTAAGAAATTTATAAACTGGGTTTATAAAAGTGAAGTAATATATCGGTGGATATTTGGAAGAATAAATTCATGATGGGAATTTATTAAAGAAATGGGAAAATTTGTTTAAAAATAAATAGTGATTTTTTTTAAAAAGATGTGGAAGGAAAGCATATTTCCCTAGATAGCCAAGTACGTTTTCAACGTAAATTTTTAAATATAAAGTTATGTTGTTTTAAAAAGCATGTTTTAGAAAATTTATTATTTTTAAATGTTTAAATTCTAAAGTAAATATTTTTCAAAATCTATTATCGTAGTAATTATTTAAAGGTGACTTGGTATTTTGTTTAAAGGAGAAAATCTAGTTTTATATTTATAAAGTAACCTCAGTTTAAATATTCCTAAAGTATATATGTAACAACCCTAGATTTTTTGAATATAATTTAAATTTGACTTTATTTCATTTTGAAATTATTTTAATTTTTTTTTATTTGTGAGATTTCATTTCTACATATTTTTAAAGTGATAATAGAATTTTTTCAAAATTTATTGCATTTATTTCCTATTTTTAAAGGCTAGTTTCTATTTTTCTACTATTTTCTTCATTTAAATTATATTTAGTTAAAATTTATTTATTTTTATTAATACATTTTTATTTTATGTTCTTATCTTTATTTATAAATTTCCAAGTCCATAACAATTTTCTAAATTTTATTCTGTTTATTTTCAAATTTTCTAGACTAGTTTTCATTTCTGTGCCATTTTCTTATTTTTATCATATATAATTAATATTTATTTGTTTATATTTTGTTTTTGTTATATTTTCTAATTTTAATTGAAATTATATTTATTTTCAGTTATTTAAATTTATAAAATGAAAATAAAGAAATTTGAAAGGGTTTGTGGCTTTTATTTCCTAAAACCTTTTATATTCTCACCTTTTCACATTTCAACATAACTTTTCATTCAATTAGCCCTAACTCCTCATTTCATCAGCCGCCTACCGCATTTCTCATTCACGTAAACTTCAATTTTCTCATTCCTGAAAAAAAAATCGGCCATTGCTTTAGAGAAAAAATTAGTAAACTTAAATACTTTTCCATTGTTTTTATGCTTGAAATTCATTGTTTTGCACTTGATCTTCTTCTATATAGGATCGGCCCATCCTCCACCACCAGCCCTACCGCCTCCACCACCACCTGAGCATGTCACCACCACCTCCTCTTCACTGGCCAACCCCAGCCGAACCACCCTTGGTGGTTGATCCACCACAAAATACACCGAAACTTCAACTATTCACCACTAGCCGAGCATTCAATGTTGCCACCACTTCATCACCCCCTTAGCCGCCACCTACTCCACCACAACCACCTCCAGCTGACCTCAATCACCCCTGCCATGTCCCTCTTGACCACACCTGATATGGCTGTGCCCCTGGTGGCCTTGGCCGAGCCTTATATTGCATTGAAAACCATGTATGTTGTTGTTTAGTGTTGTTTCATGCATGCTCACCTTTGCACCATCTCCATCCATGTTTAGCCGACCCTTAGGAAACCAAAACCTGATCAAAAACCATCCTTTAGCCTTGTATTTCACCTATGGCCGAAGCTAAAGTATGCTGGAAGCAAGTGCAAAGCATTTTAGCTTTGATTTATGCAGTTAATTCTAGCATAGTTTATCGTATTTTTGGTTTGAAAGCTTATAGTTGTTATATTGTTTTTGTTTGAATTGTATTCATGGGAATTGATCTTTGGCTCTCCCACTCGAATCTTGTCGTGTTATCATGCTTGTGTGGATCTCTTTTGTGAATTCTTTGTTGTCATTTCCAGCTTAAACATGTGAGTTATTCTCACCAGACAATTTGTACGTATATAACTAGTAAATTGACCACTTTTGAATCTGTAAGATGCATAACCATACTGCAGCTGCTATGTTATGATTATATGATGTTCACCCATGCTTAAACACCTGTTATATCATATATTACTGTTATATTATGTTGTTCTGTTATTTATATCAGTTTATCACACTGCAAGTTCCCTTTAGATTAGAATCGCTATGGGTCGAAATGATACATACCTGAATGGACTTTAGGGTAGGGGAAATCGTTATGGGCTGAAATGATAGGCCTGAGCGATTTTCAAATTATTTCATTTACTTGGGACTGCAGGTTTAAAATGATAAAACCCAGGTTTTCTTTGTCAATTACTGTTTGAAATGATATATTACCCGTATCACTTTACCTCGCGTAGAAAATTATATACAGACCCGTAGTTAAATATGTTTTTCTAAAATTTTTAAATTTATTTTAGAAATGTAAATATTATAATATTTTGATTTAAACTTAATTAAAATGATTTTTGTAAAACATTATTGATTTTATGGAAATTTATAAGTGAAATGAATTATGGAAGAGTTAGAAATTTTGAATATAAGTTATTTTGGAAACTTAAACTTTGGTAATAATTGGAATTTAAATTAAATATGAAAATATGATATATTTATGATAATTTGGATTAAAATGAATTTAAAGTGATTGTATAATATATTAATGATTTTTTTTTGAATAAGGTTAAAATGTGAACTGAATGAATATTTATGTTGAAATTTTGAAATATAATTAAAATTGAAAATTTGTGAATTTGGCTTAAAAGTGAATTTTAAGTTAAGTAAATAAAAAATGAAATTAAGTTATATTTGAAATTTTAAGCTTAAGTGTTAATTTGAAATTTAATTTAATGAATTTAAAAATGAATGTTGGAATTTAATAAGTGAATTATTATTAAATATTGATTTTTGAATGGAAATTTAACTTTATAAATTCATGAATTTAAGGAAAATCAAATGATGATTATAAAAGTGAAATTATATGATTTTATAAGTTAAAAATGTTTTAAATAAAAATATAATTATTTGTGAAATTATATCGAATATTTGAAGTTAATTAACTGCATTTTTCAAATGCTACTAATTCTAATGTAAATGATAATACAACATTTGTAAATGCTGTGGTTGATGTAAATGAACTAAATGGCTAAATTTTAATAAAAGGCTATTATAGCATTTTTGTAAGTGCTATAATTGTTGAATTTAACTAAGTTTCTTTAAAACTAATGTAAACCTATTACAACATTTTTTAAATGCTAACTTTTGTTAAATTGAACTGTTTTGAATGTGGCTTTCCGTAGCATTTTCTAAATGCTATGAAAGGTGAATTTTCACTGTTTTGACAAACTTAAGTAAATAAATGAACTTTGACAAGTTTAAAATTTTGGAAATTTAATAATTTAATTATTAAATGTAATAACTTCATTTTTATGATTTAAATGAAGTAATTCGATTCGAAATATAAGCTATTTTTGAAATGTAATTTGAAATGGTATTTTAAATTTGAATAAAATGAATATGGTTTTGAAATGAAATGATAAGTTTGATATTTTGTATTGATTTTAAATGATATTGAATTGTTAAATGATATTTGATTTTTGAGAAATAAATACCATTTTTGAAATTATAACTACGGGTTATAATAACGATTGGTTGTTAAAGAGACCGGGATTGGATATGGACATACTCTTTGTCGATACCGAAAACCACTTTAACAACCGTGTACGCGGTGGAGACTCCAGAATGAAGTAGAATGGCGATGACGTTCCTAAGGTACATTACGTGGACCTAACTCCCGTGAGTAAACTTAAGGTGGCTAAAACAGGAGCGATCTCGGGCCAAAGGAGGTAGCACCTCTGGCTGGACACGCTTCTTCGATACCATTCTATTATTGTTGTGATCGATTGGGTGCACCCTTGATTGGAGTGTTATTCGGGGTGGGCGTATGTGGCTGCTATGTTACCACCAGGCCGTGCGCATAATTGGTATATCTACCCTGGCATTGCCTTGTGTGCCATGTCACCTACCATACCGAGCCTTTACTATGAGTTTTTTTTTCTCCCGTAGCCCATGGAGTATTTAGGGTAGTCTTCCGATCTGGAGATATGCTGATACTGGATGGACTACTGGGACTATTATGTGTGAAGGGTGATATGGGTAGCCCGGAACACTATTTAAAAGTATGTTTATTTTACTGTAGACATTATTATAATAGCGCAATGCTACTATATAGTAAATAGTTTAACGGATCCTTAGAGGAGGGGCGGTCCCAGACATCCTTTAAGTTATTTGTTCTTTATTACAGTTCACTTGAGTTGGTTTACATTATATAAGTATATATTTTCCTAACTCGAGTGTTTTGTGTTTTGCTTTATGCTCGGGTCAGCCTGAGTATTCACAGCTTTGGATTCTCTTTCTGGAGCTGGTCTTTGCTGGAGTTTCTGCTTATCTACATTTATATCTACTTTCTGTTTCAGCTGTTCTAGTTTATCTCAAGTATTAGTGAACTTCTATGTATTTGGGATTTCTATTATGTTGTTATCAGAATGCATTATGTATTTGGTTTGAGACTCTGTTATAGCTGCTTCGTGAAATACTATGTTATTTTTATATTCCGCTGCGAGTTATTCTGATTGTTCTGTGTTTGTGATTCTATGCATTTGATTTCATTTGCTCCAAATTTATTTACAATCTGTTATTTCGCATCATTCAAGTCTGACATGTATGGATTATTGTCGATTTGAATGGTATGAAATGGTGGGTCGTGACAATATATTTTTAATAAAGTATTGAAGTAATTTTCAAGTTAAATGTTAAAGTGTATTTTATAAATAAGAGTTTTAAATTATTTTAAAATCTTAAGTATTTGTACTTGGTGTTTTTAGTGGAAATAAATATTTGAAAATTTATTTCATGGAAAGAGTGGTTTGAAACCTGTTTTCAAAGGGTTGAAAGGTGGAAATATATCTTGTGAAGATATTTTGAGATTAATAAATATTTGGGGAAATTATTTATGATTGATGGTTGTTTGTGAATGTTAATTGATAGTTAAATAACTGACTATCAATATTGGACAATGCGCTGATCGTTTCGAAGAGACCGGGATCGGGATTTATTTCCTGAAAACCACTTCAATTCGGTTTGTACGTTTCGTGTGGAAAATAAGAGTTCGGAGTCGAAGATGGAGCAGTGAAGTGCAAGGGCTAGTCGCTACTAATCCTAGGCTGATTTCCAAAATGGATGTAGTAGGAGTAGTGCCTTCGGTTCCATCCGAACTTGGGACAGACTTGTATGGATGAATGCTTTCGGAACATCGTCAGGTGGATAATGGGAATTCTAAGTGAAACGGTCTAAAAAGGTTACGCTTAGCCTCAAGCCTCAACAAGCGAGAATACTGAAAATCAGGGGTTATGCAGCAAGGCTAGGTGGGTAGCGCCCATTAGGGCAAGGTCATCCCTGTCTAGATGTCCCTTTTTATTCGGCTTAGTGGTGCGGTTGCTGATCACAATCGTAGGGTGAACTTATTCGAGATTATCCAGTAAGGGGGTAGTCCCAGTCTTGTGTTGTAGGGGATTGGAAGTAATCCTCGTTACGGTGATCTAGGCCACGTACTGTGACAGGTGGTACCCTAGTGCCTAGTCATTAGTTGGAAATCCATTCTCCCTACGTCCTTTTACGGTTTTTGTTTGTATTACCCACTTTGTGGCTAGTAGCTGGAATTTAATAGATGTAACAATTTCGGCTATTTTATTAAGTATTTGTAGATAGACCCTATTATAATATCAGAGGTTTTTAATAAAAAGTGTTTTAGCTATCGTAAGGTAAAAACCCGACATATTTATTTGTGGCGTGGTCTTATGAGATGCTTTTGTTTTCAAAGGATTTTGAAACTTTAATAATCAAATTGAGTGTGGTTTTCTCACGCTGGTATTCCAGACTGACTCGTGTGTTATTTAACTATAATGCTCCGGTCATATCGAGTATTATAGAATACAGGAAAAGATGCTGTGGAGCAGGAGACGAGCTGGTTGGCGATATGTACTTTCGTACTTGATTATTATTCCGCTATGTGTCCAGTTTGAGGACAAGTTTATATGACTGTCCAGTTGTACGTTATTGATGTTGTTAAACTCTGATGATGTAATGTATAAACAGATATATTTGTTTTTGTGTAAAGATCATTTATTATCTATTATATTTTATTCCGCTGCGATGGTTAGATTCTGATATTGTTTTCTATTTTCTTTTTCTACCTCTTCTTCTTTAACCCTCATGGTTCGGTTTTTTGGACATCGAAAAATTGGGTTGTGACATTGTGGTATCAGAGCTTAGGTTGGTGATAACCTTGGCTCTGGTGGGGATTACTCATTGAAATAGAGTCCGTAGTACTCTAGAATGAGTTTGAGCGTATTAATAGATATGAGCGCGTTTTTGTTACTGAATATAAATTGTCTTAATATTGTGTTGACTTATTGGTTGCGTGGAATATGAATTTTGATCAAGTAAGTTGGCTGCTATTCGAGAAGATTTTATAAACACTTGACACGATAAATTGGCACGGTACTGTTTTAAAGGTGGGTGAATGAAATAATTTTACCCAAAATATATTTTGATATAAAAGAAAAGCTTTTGTAAACTATTTTAGCTAATATATGGTTGCTTGGATGTTAGGAATGATAATATTAAATTATTATCATTTTGTGTAAAAATTTAACTAGAAATTGAAAATATAAAAAAAGGTTAAGGAAATAAATTCATAATAAAATAAAATTTATGAACATGAATTATAAACGTGATTTATAAATTGAAATATGATCAAATGGAAATTTGTATAAGCATAAACTATACAAATGAATTATAGCTAAAATTTGATTCAAGTCAAAATTTGAAAATTTAAAACCTCGGAGATTTTGGAAGTGTTTGTCGAAGTGTTTTGAGGACAAATAATAGCATTATTATTTTAAAAGTACTTCTAAAAGAAAATTGTTTCAAATAAATTTTGAGAAGGGATATAGCATTGAACTCACTTCAGTCGCTGGAAAATAACTTCGTTGATGAATGCTGCATCATCGATGTTCATTTTCGAGTTTCTAAGTGACGGGTTGCTGCCAAATTGATTTGTTCAGAAGAACTAGTTCGTTTTTGAAATTTCAAAGGAAATTTGTTGGGAATAGAACCAGGATTGGTTTAAAAAATTTGCGAAGTGTGATTTTGAGATAATGGTGATTTCAAAATGATTTGAAAACCAAAAGCGGGGTGTTTGAAATCCTGAATCCTTATTTGAATCGGAAATCCTGATGAGGTAAGTTATAAACTTGCAAAGTTGAGATAATTTTTTAAATAAGGAAGAAAAATACGAGCTTTGAATGTTGGAATTAAAATTTAAAGTGAAAAGTTAAAAATGAAATTAACTTGGATTGAGGAAGAAAATCGAATCGAATTGAATTAAATAAATCTGAGTTAAAATAGAATTGAATTGGAATTAAATTCAGTTGAGTTATAGGTGATATTGAATGGAATTGGATCCTTACTTAAATAAATGGAAGTAAGTTGGATAAGAAAAAAGTTGGATAAGAATTGGATTGGAATAAATGAATTAGAATAACTTATAAAAGAATTAAAAATCAAGTATTGAATTATAAATAGGGGGAGAACTAATTAGATAATAAAGTAGTTAATGATATTTATAAATGGAACCTAATGTAGTTAAATAGAAGCTGAATTGTGAGTTAATAATGAAGTTTGGAAATAAAACTCAAGTTGTAAATCAAATTCGACTTGAATCGTTAGTGTAGTAAATATAATTGAAAATGTTGCCAAATAAAAAGAAATTGGATTAAAGTATGGATGATTTTAGTTGCAAATAAAACCCAGATGTGTGGGAATAAATTGAAAATGGCCTTGTAATTAATTAAATGAATTGAGAATGAATTGGATCTGGAAATTTAAAATTTATACGAACCAGATGAACTAATCAAATAAATTTGTAGTTTGAAATGAAATTTGATTGAAATAGAATCAAGTTAAATTGAAAAGAAAAATTTATTTGTAAAATGAAAATGAGCTTAAGTATGAAATTTGAATAAATTGAAGTAAATTAATTTAAGTTTAAAATTAGTGGAAGCTTCGAGTAAGAATGGAAGACCATTAAATAAAAATTTGGATTAAATTAATTTAGGAAATGGTTATTAATTTATAAGTATTGAATGTGCCAAGCTAATAAAAAGACTTTAAATGAAACAATTGCAGGCATGGAATGAAATGCATGCGTATGGCTTGTAAATAAGTTAATATGTGATAACTCGTATTTTTGAGCATCAGATAATTGGATAATTATCTGATTTAGCTATTGAAAATACTGATTTATAGATTAAACAAATTAAATATATGTTGTTTATATATGTATATGTTGACTTTAAATAGAATTTCAATTTGAGGTTTGAAATTCAAAGAATAAATATATATAATTATTATTAGTGTATAATTAAGATTTTAAAATCTTCTCTTTTAAAAGTTATATATGTAGAAATACTAGAAAGGGTATGGATATAAGTATAAAATATAAACTGATTTAAATTATAATAAATAATGAATTACAAAGTTCAAAATTTTTGAGTATTAAAATCCAATCTATTTCTAAATTTTAATTTTGAAATTTAAAATCCAAAACTTCTATCTACAATTAATCTGTGTATGTGTGTGTATGTAAACATTGTGATTTAGGGCTCATATTTTGAATTCAATACAATAAGTTCAAGAGATATTTAAAATTTATATTTTTAAAATAGCAATATCCTATATTATGTGTTTGTTTAATGATGTAGAATAAGATTAGTAAAAAGGGTTTAATATACCTTCTTTTAAAAATTATATATAAGTATAAACAAAACTAAAAAAAAGAAAAAAAAAATATAATAAAAAATCATATAGAAACATTAATATGCATACCAAATACAAGTGTAAGTACTTTAGAAATGCAAATTAACATTTGTAGCTTTGTATAAGCATGCAAATAACAAGTGGCATATTTCTTTAAATGTAAAATTTAATATAAATAATAAAAGAAAAGGAAAGGGGCTGTTCAAAAAGACATTTTCATATCCATTCCTCAATCTTTTTTCTTTCACCTTTCATTTTCATAATCAAGAACCTGTAAAACCAAATTTGGAACTAGAAAGTAAAAAGGAAAAGAAATTAAAGAAATGGAATCAATTACAATCCAAACTACAACCTAAAACAACTTCAACTAGAAACAAATTAAAGCTTGGATCAAGCAACAAATTCAACATTAAAGTGAATCAAATCTCAGATCATCATAAATTAGCTAATCCAGATAAACCAAGTTTCAGAAAACAAAAGCAAGCTTCTGATCAGAGCATTAAGAACCAGGCCTCTATTCTTCATTTAGGTGAGCAAATCTTCAAATTTTTATTTGTAAATTGGTTTGCATGTGATTAATATTGGGTAATGATTTGGAATTGAGTTCATATGGATGATAATGTGTTGCATGAAGATATTCAGAGCATGTTCCAGTTTCACAGTTGTAAAATGAATCCAAAATCTAGTTCTTCTTCCCTGATCATTTTGGACACATGATGTTTAAAGGATAACTGTTTGAAATGATGTAATACAAATTTTAAAAATATTTATAAGTGATATTACTGAGTAAATTGTACAAACAGACGAATTTTCTGTGAAATATATTCTAAGGAAAAAAAATGATGATCTTAAATTTGTGCTTTAATTCCATAATCAGATTTTTATGGGTGAAAGATAAATTTCAATTGAAATTTCGCAATTTTAAAGTCTGTATTTTGGGTGAAATCGCGAGTTGACTAGAATTTGGGATTTGAGCTTCTGCTGATGGTTTGAGCGAAGTGGAGGGTCGGGATCATTGTGGAAGGAGGCGGGAAGGTTGACGAACCCAAAAAAATTTCTCGATAGACTTATCATACATTGGGGCGTCGGCGAGGCTTCGATCTAGGGTTTAGTGCCTGTTTCGATCATCGTTTTATTTTTCGAGGCATATTCGTAGTCCGGAAGAATCAGAGGCGATCGTGGGTAAGGGATTAGTTGCGTTGGCGTGTGATGAAGTTCTGGCCGTGATCGCGGGATCGCTGGTGAACTTGGGAGGCGGTGCGAGGAGGTTTGGGTTGTTCATTCTGGTTCCAGTGTCAGTCTCATAACTCGATATCGATTTCTTTCATGATCGAGACTTTGGTTAGTTGTAATCAGGAGAGGAGATCATAGCCGATGTGTCGGTGTGACGCCCCACCTCTATACCCACGCTAGCCAAGAACACTCCGGAGAAGTGCTGTCAACTAGCACGGAGAATAAGGCTGTTGAGGAGCGACCATCCATGTAATAGCTTATCACACGGTGGCTATAAATAATCTTCGGAAACAAACATAGAAATAATCATATCACAAATCAGTCACAGATATCCATATCACAAAGGCGGAAGAAGATATGAATATATAACTAACACATGAAAGTGTACATCAGAGTAGTGGTCAATAAGATCCACGATAATACAAAAGAATAGCAACACGTGCTATACAAAAGAATACAACTAGGAGTCTATATCTCAAGTGTATACAGCAAAAACTGCTAATCTAAACAGTTAGCCAAAAGTCAGAGTGATGAATCCCTGGGAAGAAGTCAAGCAGAAGCACCTGTAACATCTCGGTCTGATCCGAGTATTATTTAAGAAAATAATAAACGGATCAGTCTAGCTATAAATATCAGATGACATGATATAACATAAAAGGTATGGCATAAACATAAACATCCATAACGACATACCGCTATAAGTATGTAAATAATGATCAACAGAAGATCAATCAATAAGAGATAATCAATATCACAAGAATCTTCTCAAAGATTCGAAGGGGGCATCATACCCTAAACTTGTACTCATAACAAGTCAATGACACAAATTCCAGAAATCAACACGAGAAATCCAGAAATCATAAAAAGGGAAAGAGGCCTATCACATGACGGTCCGAAGACCATGGGGAGCTACCCCACATGTGTGAGTGGAATCACACAGAATGAGGTCAAGACTAACCAAAAAGCAGAAAGGTATGTGTGAATGGAATCACACAAGTGGTGTCTAGTCTAACCTTGCAATGAAAGAGACATCGCGCAATTGCTAGTCTAATTCATAAAGCGATCATCAAGATCAACGAGAAGTGTCAATTACACTAAGCTAGTAAATATAGAAGTTTAGCTTCATGTCCCATAACCACTTGCTTAACTTAAATATTTACGAACAAACTGTAAATCTTCACTAATAAAATTGTCACAAGGGGTTCAATCGAACAAGTCCAAGAATTAACCGACGAAGTGAACGCAAGCGTTTCATACCACTTGTTTTACTAAGTCGTTTAATTAGATTTCTCATCCGAGTGAGGTAAAGGCTTGTATATACTAATAGATTGGAAAACGGTTTAAGAAAATATTTACTACTAGTATTGAAACCTTCATATTTTAAAGTGACAAATCACAGAAGCGATTGTAGAAACAATCAATCACAAAGATCACATTCGAAGATGTGATAAAAATCCAAGGAAATCAGCTCAGGAAGTTCGGTTGAATGTTCTTCAGATAAGATCGCCTACGCAGAGTTATACGGGGTTCGACCTGCCCGGTCAGGTCGCGGGGGTCCTGGGGGCAGCGCCCCCGGCGGGGTGCGGGGCAGCGCCCCGTCACGGTACGACCTAAGTGAAGACAAGCGGCTTACGACCTAAAGCAAAATGAGGTCTAACGACCTAAAGAGTTCGCGGCCTAAGGGATACGACCTAAGTGGCGCGACCTAGTGGATGACAGGTCATACGACCTAAGGGTAAGGTCGGAGGCGACCTACGACTTAGTGGGGTCGAACGACTTAAGGACAGCCGACTTAACAAACAGGTCATACGACCTAAGGGTAAGGTCGGAGGCGACCTACGACTTAGTGGGGTCGAACGACTTAAGGACAGCCGACTTAACAATTCGCGACTTAGAGAGGCTTAGGTCGGATACGACCTACGACCTAGTGGAGCATAGGTCGGAGACGACTTACGAGATAACACGCGAACGACTTACTGGAGCTTAGGTCGGAGACGACTTACGAGATAACACACGAACGACTTAACTCTTAACTCGCAGCCGACTTAGCACTCTAACTCGTGAACGACTCAACACAGGCGAACAGAAATACAAAGGCGGTGACTTTTCAACGCGCGCGACTTACGACTTAGGCTTAACTCGTGGACGACTTAGCGATGGCCAGAAACGACTTAAGGCCAGAACGACCTAACTCCGAGGCAGTGCGACCTAACTGCAGTTTTTTGTCAAAAACGCTAAAAATTGGAGTTTTTCGCCAATCCAATCCAAACCAAATGCAAATGCACATGCTAAAGTGATGGGGAATCATTCCCAACAGTCCAATATAGTTATAGGCTAGAATTGTGAGATAAAAATCTCACCTTTGCACTAAAATTTATGAAGATGAAGCTTGAAAGCAAGGAGAAGCAATCCAAAGCTTGAATCCAATATCTTCTACTTGAATTTGGAGTTGAATGATGGAGTTGCAATTGAATTTGAGCTTGGAGTTTTAATTTCCCATTCTCTTCACCATTAATGCTAAAGCTTGAGTTAGTTAGGAAATTTATGAAGAGTGAGGAGAAGAGGGTTGGAACTTGGGCTTAATAGGCTAAACTAACCCAAAGTCCAAAGCGGGAAAAGTTAGTGAAATTTCACTAACTCCAAACCTATCGATGTTTATACTTAAAAAGTTGTAAACGACATTTCGAACTCAATGGAAGTGGTCTCGAGTCCTAATTTGACCGTTTGCAAAAAGTAGTTTTTCGGACCAAAATCCGATTAACGATTTAATATTTAAATAAAAATATTTAAATGTAAACTCGATAAATATGCGGGTTGTTACAGTCGGCATCATCATCGATGGTCAGAGCATCGCAGGTGAACTGTGCACGTGCATAGGTTCTATCTTGTGTCTGTTGAGTCGTTGCATTTGTTTTTCTTCGGGGAAGAAAGAAAGTGGCTTCGTGATGTACTCGAGTCTATCGAGTTGATGGAACCCTGGGTTGTAGTGCGGGGAATTATGATTTGGGTTCGGGTAGTTTTTGTTAACCAGTTTTCCGTATATAGCTTATACAAGTTTTTAAAATAAATATGATTTGTTTTTGATTTCTAATGAATTAATTAATTAACTAATTATATTTTCCAGTGTTTTCAAGTAAAATTTATTGATGATAATTAAGTAGTTAATCAAGACAACGGTTATTTTAAAGTAAGGTCTTGATTTATTAATGGACAATTAACCAAGGTGTTTAATTAATGGGTAAATAAATTAATGTAACTAAATAAAGAGTTAGTTAATTAATTAAGGTAAATATAATGAAATTAAAGCAACCGGTTAGTTAATTAATGTAATAAAAGGAAAATTACTTAATGGAAATAATTAAAGGTAAATTACTTAGTGTAATTAATTAAATAATTTATTAATTAAGAAGATAATTAATTAATGTAAGTACTTAAATGATAGTCAATTACTATTTGTAGTTAATTAAGATTTATTTATGAATGTTATGGGTTTAAATAAAGGGGAATTACTTAGTGAAATTTATTAAAGGATTAATTAATGTAGGTAATTAAGATTAGTTAATTACTGAATGAGATTAGTTAAGTTTAATTAATAAGTGGGATTAATTTAAGATTACTTGTTAAATGCAACTAATTAAAAGGGTTAATTAATTAAGGATAACTAACCAATGAGACAATTACTTGATGAAAGTAATTTATTGAAGGAAAATTACTTAATTAAGGATTAATTACTTAGTGTAATTAGTTAAGAATTGGTTAATTAAGGAAACCAATCAGGGATTAGTTAGATAATGAGTATGATTAATTAAGGTATAACTGATCAATGAAGTGGTTATAAAATAATTTGAGTAATTAATTAAGGATCAATGAATTAATATGGATGGGTAAAGGATAATTAATTTGTGTAATTAATTGAGAGTTAATTTCTTATTTTAATTAAAGAATAATTAATCAAAAATGATTAATTAATTTGTTTATAATTAATTAATTTTGGAGGTGATCAATCCTGCTTATGAATGGTTGAATGATGTTAAATGCCTTGAATTAGTTTATATCTCCGATAAGAAATGTTTTATGATATGATATGTTTGGATAGATAGTGATAATGTGATTATCTATGACAAATTGCTGTGTGAAAGTGACATCCAGTATTTAAATCTAAATTTATATTCACTTGAATAACTTGGATTAGAGATGACATTGGATTCGAAGAGACCGGGGTCGGGGATTAGCAAATGCCCGAAAGCACTTCGATCCTTTACAAATTGATATGTGAAATCAATAAGCTAGAATAGAATGATTAAGTGAAGTGGACCATTTAATCTAAGTTTTGGTACTTAGAAATTGATGTGTGAAATAAATGATGTCTATAACAACTTGTGAAGTTGTAAATTGATACAAGTTTTTCCGGGTTATATAAGTTGTATGCTTTTGCATTCCATGTTAGATGGGTTTACTCACGCTGGTTTCCAGCCTGACCCGGGTGTTACTTTGGTGTAATGCTCGAGTCAGACCGAGTATTACAAATTTTCAGGTAGGTAGGTTCTGGAACTCAGGAGGTGAGCTGGATGGCAAGAGCGTATAGAGTATTTCCACTGTATTATATTATTGTGTATCCATGACATGATAATTGAGTATATTCAATGTCTGTATATATGTGACTCTGATGTATTAAAATGTAATTGACAGATATAATATTCTTTTGTAAACTTTTATTATTTATTATTATATTTTATCCGCTGCGAATGTGAGATGTTGAAGTTTCTGTTCTTCTTCTTCTTCAATCTTTTTCTTCTTTTTCATAACTATCTGAAATTTTCGGGTTCGGAAATTTCGGGTCGTTACAGTTGGTATCAGAGCAGAAGGTTAAGCGAGAACCTTGGCTCTGATGGGTTTACTCATTTAGGATAGGGTATGTAGAACCCTAGAATGAGTTGAGGGTGTATATATAAGAGCGTACTTGTTATTTTCTTATACAAAATTTTTAAACGATTTTATATAAGAATGTATTTTGATATATAAAGCAATATTTTTTCTAATAAATATTAAAGTAATGGGTTGTTAAATTATTGGAATTAAATTAAGTAGTGATAGAAATACAACCAAATTGAAATTAAATAAAGATAAGTTTGAAATTGATTCAAACTGAGATTAAAATCTTGAATTTGGGGAAAGAGTTTCAGAATAAGATAATAAGGAATTGGTTTCCAGATATGATAATCTTGGTTATTATCATAAATGATTGTTGTGTTTAATAATAAAATGTGTATTAATGAGTAAGCAAAATGAAATGTTTTAAGGAAGTAACCATTTAAAGAGAGTAACTTGTAAATTTGAAAGGATGAAAATTAATGTGGGTTTCAAATTGTGAAGTTCTGAATTCTAAATTTAAACATTTGAATTGGTTTCAGAACGTTAAAGGAAATAATATTATTCAAACTATTTTGAATATGATCTTATTTTAAAATAAGAGATGTTATTTAGTATATTTGAATGAAGGGTCCTATTTCAAACAAGAGCTGTTTGGAAATTTAACGGAATTTGTTTTGAATTGAAACCATGGTGATTTAAAATTTAAAGTATAAATTGGTGTGTAAAGGAATTAATATGTATATTTGCGGATATACATAATACCAAAGATGGTTTGAAAATAAACTCTAAATGTTGAGTTTTAAATTTGGAAAGAGATGTGATACCTAAAGTGATGAGTTTTTGGACTTATAAGTGGGAAGATTATTAATGTGATGTTTAAAATTTGAAATGGAA
Organism: Allium cepa; assembly: GCA_030765085.1. NCBI lineage: Eukaryota > Viridiplantae > Streptophyta > Magnoliopsida > Asparagales > Amaryllidaceae > Allium > Allium cepa. Next base: position 838,815,987 of record CM060941.1, read on the forward strand.
ATTCAAATTGGGTAAGGTTGGTTGGATTAAGTGAATTGAATTTAACTTTGGGAAAGTTAAATAATTTAATAAGCAACCTAATTTGAAAATTTCAAGATGAAATTAAGGTTTAACATGGGAAGTTAAATGGTTGATTGGAATTGAGAGTTTGAGTGATCTCAAATTGTGTTTGAGATCTGGAAATTTAAAACGGATGGATGTTATAAATAATTTGGATGATAAAATCCTGTTGTTTTAAATAATCTATGAAACCGTGAATTGGATTTGTTTAAATGAATTAAGAAATGGATTGGAATAATATATATATCCATTGTAGAGATAAGTGGAAAATGAAATCATTTTGAATTTAAGATTTAAATGTTCAATGGGAACTCGCAAATTTAAAATTGCAATTAATTCAAAACGGAATTAATATAAATTGAAATTGGTTCAATTTGAAATTTATTTGAATTAATTGAAATTGTGATTAAAGTGGAGTAAGTAAATTCAAATGGAATTTGATTTGAATTTAGGAAAGAAATTGAGGATTAATTCAACTTGAATTGGGGTTAAATCAATTTCAATGGAAATTGAAGTTATTTAAATTGGAACTGAGTCAATTTAAATGGAAGTGGAAATTTAAATTGAATTGATGGGAATTGGGAATTAAACAGTTTGGCTCTGAACTATTTTTCCAAATAAAATATTTTAATATAAACTGTTTTAAATCTATTTTCCTATCTATTTACTATACAAATTTCTTTTCTAAACCTAAAACTATCTTATACTTGTTATACAATTGTTTTTGGAACTATTTAACAATTTTTCAACTATTTTACAAACTAATTACTATTTTCAACTACTAATTACTATTTTATAGCTATTTTGCAATTATTCAAAATTTCTATAACTATTTTCCAATTATTTTACAATTACTGAACTATTTTACAGCTATTTCACAAACTATAAATTGTTTTTCAACTACCTATCTATTTTTAAACTTTTCAAGCTATTTTTAAATTTAAGATGGACAGAGTTTAAACTGTTTATAATTAAATTCCTAGATTAAAATAAGAATTGAAATGATAATCCAAATGAGGATTTAAGCAATTATGGATAAGTGAATGTGAATGGAAAAAAGAATTGATTTGATTAATAATCAATGCAGATAAATACGTAGGATGTACGTATATTATTCTATTCGCATAATGATTTGATTCAGATTCGAGCACCGAATTTCGAGATAATTATATCGATCCGAGTTGGGATTTTTCACTCGATTTTCGACGGCGAACCTGGATATGGATTGTTGATTGGTTCTGGATATTCTCTATCATAGTTATGGCTATGCAAGGAGAATGAAGGTTTCTGATCAAGAAACCAGATCTGTGTCGCACTAGGAAGTCGGGTGAACGATACTAGTTCGGAAGTGAAATTGTGTGATCAAGTGAGCGATCAGATTGATACAGCGTACGGATGATAAGTGTACAACATACAGTTTTGAATGAAATTGATATTGGAAAGAGTAATCAAAATTTGAATATTTGTTTTGAACAAACAGATTTATATATCTTTGTTATATATAAGATGAAACTCCCCTTGTTGAATCTATAGCCGGAAGAAAATGGATTTTTGGAAATAACTAAAGTATAAAAAGGATTTTATACAAGTTTAAAATGATCCAAAGATTTGTATCAAGGATTTTATATATATCTACATATATAAAGGATCTTATGAGGATTTTGGAAAAGGTTTTGGGAACCTCTGGATTTGGAAAGGCTTTTGATTTTTGGGTAAAATCAATATGAGAATTTGAAAAGCCTAGTTTGAGAATTATCGATTTTGGGATAATCGATTTTGTGTAAAGGAGCATTGTATGAGATCATACAAGGTGTATGATTTAAAAGATACTATATGTGTATAGTATAAAGTGTTTTGATGATGGCTCTGGGAAAAAAGATGCTCCCTTAAAATGAACTTCTCAGGAGTGCCACCAGGTGGTGCTGCCTTGAGCCCCAATGGGGGGTTCTAAAGTTGATCCTGTGAGGAGTCCGAACAAAACTAGTTCCTGGGGATTATGATAGTGTATACCATAGCGAAAGTCGTGTATGCCGCTGAGAGCCAACAGTCTATGTTTGATTTTATATCGGTAGACTGCGACCTATGGTAACATAGAGAAAGTCATGTGTGCCGCTGAGAGCCAACAGTCTGCGTTTGATTTTACATCGGTAGACTGCGACCAATGTAGGAGTAGAGAAGTTTCATTTTGACAGCGAAAGTCATGTGTGCCACTGAGAACCAATAGTTACATGGACTTCTGCGGCGATGACAACGTAACCCTGGAATGTAACTGTGATCTGTTGTGGGTTCCATGGCGTAATCGAGGGGCGTGGAGTGCCTACAGTTACATGGACTTTTGCTGCGATGGCAACGTAACCCAGGATGTAACTGCGACCATGGATGGGGGAGATGATTTTCAGAGCATTCTCACCAAAGATATTTCTTCTATTTTCAAAAATGTTTTCGATATTTTCAATAAAATTATTTTCTAAGTATTTTCACTAGGTGTTGAAAATGGTCCTGCTAAGTATTTATAGATTTTCAGTTCTACGTGTGATCAACGTATGACCGAATTTCTCGAGAATGAGGATGGACTTGTTGAGACATCAAGTTATAAAAGTATTTTAATAAAAACTATTTTGGCAATATCTATAGATTTTTAAAAGTGTTTTAAAAATTTCTTAATAAGAAGAATTATAACAAAAATGATCAAATAGTAATTTTTCTAATAATAAGCATTTTAATAAATTCTGGCTCCGTCCCTTTTCGAGGATGAAAAGATTCTAAGAGGGGAGGAATGTGATAACTCGGATTTTTGAGCATCAGATAATTGGATAATTATCTGATTTAGCTATTGAAAATACTGATTTATAGATTAAACAAATTAAATATATGTTGTTTATATATGTATATGTTGACTTCAAATGGAATTTAAATTTGAGGTTTGAAATTCAAAGAATAAATATATAATTATTATTGGTGTATAACTAAGATTTTAAAATCTTCTCTTTTAAAAGTTATATATGTATAAATACTAGAAAGGGTATGAATATAAGTATAAAATATAAATTAATTTAAATTATAATAAATAATGAATTACAAAGTTCAAAATTTTTGAGTATTAAAATCCAATCTATTTTTAAAATTTTATTTTTGAAATTTAAAATCCAAAACTTCTATCTACAATTTATCTATGTGTGTGTGTGTGTGTGTGTGTATATATGTAAACATTGTGATTTAGGGCTCATATTTTGAATTCAATACAATAAGTTCAAGAGGTATTTAAAATTTATATTTTTAAAATAGAAATATCCTATATTATGTGTTTGTTTAATGATGTAGAATAGATTAGTAAAACGGGTTTAATATACTTTCTTTTAAAAATTATATATAAGTATAAACCAAACTAAAAATGTGTATATATATATATAATCAAAAATCATATAAGAACATTAATATGCATACCAAATACAAGTGTAAGTATTTTAGAAATGCAAATTAACATTTGTAGCTTTGTATAAGCATGCAAATAACAAGTGCATATTTCTTTAAATGTAAAATTTAATATAAATAATAAAAGAAAATGAAAGGGGATATTCAAAAAGACATTTTCATATCCATTCCTCATATTTTTTCTTTCACCTTTCATTTTCATAATCAAGAACCTGTAAAACCAAATTTGGAGCTAGAAAGTAAAAAGGAAAGAAATTAAAGAAATGGAATTGATCACAATCCAAACTACAGCCTAAAACAACTTCAGCTGGAAACAAATTAAAGCTTGGATCAAGCAACAAATTCAACATTAAAGTGAATTAAATCTCAGATCATCATAAATCAGCTGATCCAGATAAACCAAGTTTCAGAAAACAAAAGCAAGCTTCTGATCAGAGCATTAAGAACCAAGCCTCTATTCCTCATTTAGGTGAGCAAATCTTCAAAATTTTATTTGTAAATTGGTTTGCATGTGATTAATATTAGGTAATGATTTGGAATTGATTTCATATGGATGATAATGTGTTGCATGAAGATATTCAGAGCATGTTCCAGTTTCACAGTTGTAAACTGAATGCAAAATATAATTCTTCTTTCCTGATCATTTCGGACACATGATGTTTAAAGGATAACTGTTTGAAATGATGTAATACAAATTTTAAAAATATTTATAAGTGAGATTATTGAGTAAATTATGCAAACAGATGAATTTTTTGTGAAATATATTCTAAGGAAAAAAATGATGATCTTAAATTTGTGATTTAATTCCATAATCAGATTTGTATGGGTGAAAGATAAATTTCAATTAAAATTTCGCAATTTTAAAGTCTGCATTTTGGGTGAAATCGCGAGTTGACTAGAATTTGGGATTTGAGCTTCCGCTGATGGTCTAAGCGAAGTGGAGGGTCGGGATCAATATGGAAGGAGGTGGGAAGGTTGACGAACCCATAAAAATTTCTCGATAGACTTATCATACACCGGGGCGTCGGCGAGGCTTCGATCTAGGGTTTAGTGCCTGTTTCGATCATCGTTTTATTTTTCGAGGCATATTCGTAGTCCGAAAGAATCATAGGCGATCGCGGGTAGGGGATTAGTGGCGTTGGCATGTGGTGAAGTTCTGGCCATGATCGCGGGATCGATGGTGAACTTGGGCAGCGGTGCGAGGAGGTTTGGGTTGTCCGTTCTGGTTCCAGTGTCGGTCTCATAACTCGATTTCGATTTATTGCATGATCGAGACTCTAGGTAGTTGTAATCAGGAGAGGAGATCATAGCCGATGTGTCGGCATCATCATCGATGGTCAGAGCATCGCAGGTGAACTGTGCACGTGAACAGGTTTTATCTTGTGTCTGTTGAGTTGCTGCGTTTGTTTTACTTCGGGGAAGAAAGAAAGTGGCTTCGTCATGTACTCGAGTCTATCGAGTTGATGGAACCCTGGGTTGTAGTGCGGGGAATTATGATTTGGGTTCGGGTAGTTTTTGTTAACCAGTTTTTCGTATATAGCTTAGACAAGTGTTTAAAATAAATATGATTTGTTTTTTTATTTCTAATGAATTAATTAATTAACTAATTATATTTTCAAGTGTTTTCGAGTAAAATTTATTGATGATAATTAAGTAGTTAAAACGACCCGCTATTTTGGACTATTCGCATCCGCACATGTCGGACTTGAATAATACAAAATACCGAATTGTTAATTTAAATTTGGCAAAACTCAGATATACAGTAAATAAATAATCACAGAATCACAGACACAGAGTAATAATATGCAGCGGAAGAAATAAAAGAGACGGTAGTTCATGAAGCTACTATATAAATATATAAGATACATCAGAGTTAAACAAGTTACAACAGAAGTCTCAAATACAATAGTCGAATACAATAATCAAAATACATCACTGGAATCAACTGAATATCTGAAAACTGGGAAGATAGCTGGATCTCCAAACGAAACTCCAACTCCAAAGGTGAGCCTCGAAAGCTGGTACTCTCAGTCTGACCCGAGCGTAAAGAAAAACACAAAACACTCGAGTCAGGATTAATATTCTCATATCAATAAATCCAACTCAAGTGAAAAAGCAATCGAAATACAAGTACTCAAAGGATGTTGGAATCACCATCCTCTAAGGATCCGTTAAACTATTGACTATGTAGTAGTGTACGCTAAATAGATAATGTCTATCAGTAATATAAAGTATCAAAATAGTGTTAAGGCGTTACCATTACCCCCCTTAACACATTTTATATAAGCGTTATAGTCTATACAGCACTGTAAACTCCACCGTAAACTGGTGGGCTATCAGGGAGTACTCCATAGGTATAACAAAAAACAAATTCGTAGTGGTCGCGTGTATAGGGATACAAGTATGACAAGACACATGAGGCAATACCCAAGGTAGTGAAACTACCGTTTGCCTGATCCGGACTGGTGAGAACGCATCGCCGCAGCGATCGCAACAACGCAAAACAACACTCCTGAAATTCCGAGGGTGCACCAATCAATCATAAGTAATGAGTAGTAGTTACGAAGAAGTGTGTTCGCTCGAGGTAGCTAACCCCATTTGGCCCGGCACGGCTCCTGATTTTAGTCATTTCCAATTTGACACAAGTGTCAAGGCTATCCATTATCATTCTCTTTCTTCAGTTATCACGTACATCATTCCAACCACTTCATTCTAGATCATCACTCCGCGTATAGTTATTAAAGTGGTTTTCGGTTTAGATAGAGAATATATCCATAACCGATTCCGGTCTCTTTAATAACTGTAATATCCTAGAATTTTGGACAATATAAATTTGATAATCTATGTTTAAATTTGAATTGAATTGATAAATTTTGTTAATAAATTTGATTTGATTCTATAATCTTCTTTATTTAAATATTTAATTTGTGAAATTATTTTTAGTGAGTTAATAAATCTATTTTCCATTTAATAATGTATATGTATAAATAGATAAGTGGTTCTTAATTAAATTAGTATAGCATAGTTTTAATGTTTTAAAAATGGAAATTTTGATTTGTTTTTAATTTAAACTTTTCAAAAATATTTAATAAAATACTATATGATTTTAAATATGAGATAAATGCTTTAATTAGTTTAAAATTCATTTTTAACTTAAGTTTGTATATTAAAATATGTTACATAAATGTTTGTGTAATTCTTTTTAAATTATTTATTGATAATTTTGATTTGTAAATTTAATTTGTGAATTTAAAATACAATTTAAAATGTGAACATGTATTCATTAAGTTATTGCAAACTCTTTTATAAATTCATTTTAACTATTTAAAAGTTTCTTTTTCAAATGATTTAATTGTGTATTGTTTTGCTTTGTTCTTTAGAATTATTTAAATGCATAATTATGTATATGAACTAATTTACTAAGTTTAAACATTTATTAACATTTAATTAAAATAACAAAAACATTTAAAAGACATAGGTAAGCTTAAAGAGACAAGTGTAAGTTTATTACAGCCTAGGTTAACAAATGTAAACTTATCATCCATTTTAAAAGACAAGTGTCAATTTTATTTTAATTTTTTCTTTTAATTCATTAAATCTGAAAATTACCTTTATATCAACTTTCTTCTTCATTCATATTTATTTATTTTCATTCCTTAATAAAAGAAAGACCAAATTTCATTTTTCCACATCCATTTTTTCAAAACTGCATTTCAATTTTTATCATGAAACCTGTAAATGCATTGAATTCAAACTCCTCTTTTTCAAAGTAAAAATCTGCATCCTTCAAAATACAAAACCTACATTACAAACAAACCTGTAGCTCCTCAAAATGCAAAAATACAAACCTGCATTTGATCTGAAACAAAAGACATGCATGCAACAATTTGAAGCTTGCATGTAAAAACTGAAAGCATGTATTAATCAAGATTAAAAGCAAGCATAGGTCTGCATTTCTTTGCATCTGAAAACAAAGGAAGCCTGCATGCTAAAAATCTGGAACATGCAATTAAAATCTGGGCTCTGCTTAATAATCAGGTGAGTAACACTTAATTTAAAATAAATTAAGTAGGATTGCATGTTTGTTTATCTGCTGAGTTAAGTTTTTGTATATGTTTTTTTTTTAAACTGTCTATGTATATATGAAATGTAATGCATGTCTGATTTCCAAGGTTCTAATTGTTATAGTTTAAGTCCAAATTTGATAAATAGTTTTTCTTTCTTGATCTGGATGTTATCATGGATTAGCATTTGAATGGAATTTGTTTATTTCATGATAAAATAAATTTTAAAGTCTTTTATAAGTTGTTTAGTTTCTGTGTTGTCTGAAAACATAAAACACAACTAAATTCTGTAAAAATTAGAAAATGTAGGTATCATGAATTAAGTTTTCAGGTTTACTAATAGAATCATTAAGTGAATTCAAGAATTTTAAACTAAAATTAAAATTTACAGTGTTAAAAATAAAATGCAGTTTTGGAATTAACTGTATTTTGCATTTTGGTCAAGTTCAGTTGATCCTTGCAATTGAACTGGTTGAATTTGTTTCTGGTGATAGTTTATCTATCATAGATTATAGGAAAAATTTTAAATTGGATTACAATTCAATTTTGAGGTTTTAATTTGGGATTTTTGGTTATGAACCCTAGTTTACTGGGTTACTGTGTTTGCTCGAGTATGATCTCTGTGGTTGATCGAGTTCAAAGATCTTTGGGGTATGAATAGATGTTGTGTTGAAGAAGTTATTGCCGGAGTATGGGTGGAGTTGGTGGCCGGAGGTGTGTAGGGTCGGCGTTGACAGGTTTTAGGTGGTGGGGGTTTGGTCTGTTCCAGGTTTGGGGTTGATTGTTGGTTGCAGATTTTTGTCTCGGGATGGTCTCGGGATTATTGGGAGGAAACCCGAAGAAAGTGGGGTATTGACTCGAAGTCAAAAAGGGGAAGTCAAGTGTATTTATGTTTCAGGTTTTAACAAACAGAACCTGTGCTGTTTTAGGAATTTTAAAAGTAAAATTTAAATTTAAATCTGGAAATTGAACTTAGGATTTAAACTTGAATCTAAAGATGAATGCAAATAGTTTGAATTCTGATTTTGAAATAATTTGAATTAAGAAATTCAAGTTTGGTTTAAAATAAAAAAGGGGGAAACAGGAAATCTGTTTCAGTTTTATAAACTTTGAAATAAATGTAAACTACAATTTTAACTTAGGATCTTAAAAACTGAATTTAACTATGAATTTAAATAAGTTTCAATTTTGATTTTGAAATAATTTAAATTCAGAAAATTTCAAAGTTTGGTTTTTTTAAAATAAAACAGAAACTGTTTCTGTTTTCAAAAGTAAAGATAAATTTTAAGTTGCAAATGGAAATTTATACTGAGTTTTTAAAATCTGAAATTTGGATATGAATTCAAATTTGTTTGTCAGAGATTTAAATTCATTTATGTTTTTTTAAATTTAAATTTGGTTTCAAACTCACAAGTGTAAATGCATATGTGTTTTGCATTTGAATTGGAAGGTTAAATATTTAAATTAGAAATTCAAAATGAATTCAAATCTGAGTTTTCAAATCTGGAATTGTAACGGAAGCGATTTTTCGTTGCCGAAAGACCGAACCATTAGGGGGTTTTTAGAAAGAAGAAAAGAAAAAGAAAGAGAGAAAGAAAAAAAGAGAATAAGGAAAATAGAAGATAGAAGAATTTTAAAAATAGAGGGAAAAGAGAATAGAAATTTTTTTTTTATAATAGAACTGACAGAAAGGAACAACAGAACAGAAAGAACAACATCAGAATCTCACAATTCGCAGCGGAACAACATATAATAATAAATGAATAATCTTTAAACAAAGAACTATATCAGTTATTACATTACATCATATCATCAGAGTGTACAACATCATACAACATCAACAGTGCAGCGGAAAAAGAAATACTATATAAACTAGTAATACGCCATGCCATCCAGCTTGCCTCCAGCAACTCCTGAATATCCAGAATATCCTGATAAACCTAACTCTTAACTGCCCGTGTGGAAATTGGTGGGCACCCAGAGTTTAGGAAGGAAAACAATAAACTCCAAGTCAGTCATGTGACTGGTGTGAGAACTCAAAACAGTTTATTTATCTTTAAAATCAAAATAGAGGAATATTCTTAATTCAATTCGCAATGCTTTTAAAAATGAGACTACCATAAGGCCTCCCGCACACACACACATGCAAACGCAGAATCGGAGGAGATTTCTCCTTATGATAGTCAAAGATGCTTGATACGCATTTAAAATCACATTTGATATTATTATTAGTGTATAGTGTAGGAAAAATTCATTTCGAAAGTAGAATATAAATCTTAGCCAACATAGACATTTCGAACTATGCCTACTATAGCTACCATCCAAACAGTGGTGACCACCATAAGTGAATGGCAGGTTCTACAACTAATACCGTACAAGTTTCGTATTGGGAATTGGATTTCCAACAAATGGTCAGGCCAAGGAACTTCCCATTGCCACTGAGAATGCCTCTGGAAAGACACCCCCGAGAACCAAACCGGAACTCTGCCAACACAAGGCCGGGTTACCCCTTAACTGGGTAACTACTGACACGAGCACGCCATTCCCCGGTCCTTTAGGACCTTTTCAACCGAGCGCTCGATATCCAACATCACACCATAATAAATAGAGTGTTTTCAACATGAGTAAGTATCTGGGCTCCATACCATGATACCACCCCTTTCCAGAAGGAAATGCACATACCCTAAGGGGAGCTACAGCAACCCCTAATAACCTTGCCGCATCTTTCCTGTTTTGACCATTTCCGGGATGTGAGGCTCGACGAATTCACGTCCACAAAAACATACTTTATACAAAAGCCATGCTTTGGGTCAACAAATGATCAACACAATGATCACTAAGATAGACGATCAAATAAATGATCCTATCACAATAATCAACACAATGATCATTTCAGCATCACTCAGCATGTCACATTACCAAACTGGGAATATATCGCTGATAACTTCAACTATATAACCTCTGAACTCGTACGTCTCAGAGAAGGGTGTTAAGCTAAAAGAATAAATTCTCCGCCACCTCAGAAATATATTTGAAAGAAATCGGCTTTATATCTCAACTTGTAATGTCAGACATACAATCCATACAAGTTTGTTCCGGGATCGAACAAAACCGAAGGCACTTACAAAGAAGTCCTTGCAATCCGGATATTCACAATCCTGATCGGATTTCCCATCACTTATGGAATCTCTATACCAGGAGCGACCCAGTGCAGAGACAATCGATAGGTCATCCTATCGCTCTCGCAAATACCGGTCTTCAACACCGATCTTCAAATGCAATTCACGTCGTATCACATATTCGGAATGGGTTATACGACCCCATGGTCCTTTCCCGGTTAACCCGAATAGTGAGCGCTTATTCAAAAATAAGTGTGCATTCAAATTCAAACAATCATATCAAATACCCAATCAAAGGGAAATATTGATAGTCGGCTATTGAACTATCAATTGATATGCATACATCACCAGATTCCAAATAATTTTCCAAATTATTTATTTTCCAAAATATCTTTATAAGATATATAATTTCAACACTTCAAAAATAAATCAATATTTATTTTCAAACAAATTTCACTTTCACATATAAATTCCATAATGAATTTATATTTCAAAATATCCATGCATATTTGATTTCAATAATTCATTTCAATTTATCTTCAAAAAGATAAATTCTAATTATTCACTTCATATTGGAAAACATTTCCATACTCATCAAAAATAAGTAATCGACAAATCTTTTTATTTTCAACCTTTGAAAATATTCAATATACTTAAATCGAATTAAGTATATTATTCATTCTTTAAGGGAAATCATTCTCTTAAACATTTTTATTTGGGCCAAAACGAATGTTGCGTAAAACATCGTTACAACGTCCCAAAATCACTAGTATAGGGATTCGAAATTAAATAGATATATAAATCCCAATACTATACAAAAACATTTCCATTCGGAAATCATTTACTATAACAATAGTGTTATAGTCCACCATTTCCTTTTATTCCTCGAAAACGTCTATTTCAACAATAAATGTTGAAATCTATGGTTTCGAATCTCAACATCTTTTAAAACATCGTTAGATCGTTTTAATTCTGTTTAAAACACCAAATCTAAAACAATTTCTTTAACGTGTTATTCACTATTCAAAAACGTGAATAAACTTCGTTAACAAATTTCATCCTTTTATTCATTTTAATTCAAAGGATTATTCACTATTCAAAAATGTGAATATAACTCCATTAATAGGTTATAACAATTAACTTATCAAAATAAGTTGTTTGCGGATTTATAAAACAACGTTTATAAATTCCGTTTCTTTTTATTTATAAAACTTCCTTTTTATAAATTCCTTTATTAACCTATTCCAGTTTATAACTAAATTATAAACTAAACGTTCACATTATAAGTTAATTACTTATAAAACGATTATTTACAAAATCGTTCTTTTAAAGATTTTCCAATTTATAAATCTTTAATTTTATAAGATTCATTTATTTAACCAATCCATTCTCCGAATAATTTCACCAAATTTATAAATCTTACTGTTTATAAATTTTATTTATAACTTCACCATTTATAATTCTATAAATTTCATTCATTTATGAAATTCATTTTCACTTCATTCAAACACTTATAAAAACTCGTTTTATAATGTCTAAATCTCAATTTATAAATATCCATTTATAACTCTCTTAATATAAATCAATTTATATTATTCTTTAAAACGTCTTTAAATTCCTTTAAAATTTCACCACTTCGATTTATAAAATAATCAAATTTTATAAATCCTATATTTAAACTTTTATAATATATTCAAAAATCCAATCTAAACTATCTTATAAAATCTTTAGTTCATATTTCTCAAAAATCAGCTTTTAACTGTATTTCTCAAAAATTATAATTTTTATAACTTTAAAAATTTTAACGTTCATTTCTTTAAAATGGATCAATTCCAAAAATATAGTATATTCTCAAAAATTACTTTAAAATCATTTTAAAATCCCAAAATCTGGGTCCAATGATGCTACACACCAAATAGTCAATCACGACTAACAACGATATCATATATCGATATGATAATCAATCAAATATCTGAAATAAAATAAATACTGTTGAGGAATCCAGTTGGATCCCTCCAACCTGTTTTCCTGCATCCAAAAACATTAGCACAATACCAATTTCGCTCCAGTACGAAATTATCGCGGTACATGTTCTTAATAAATATTATCCGCTTAATAACGGCGTAATAGGGTCTCATCCGCTAAACAAAAAATGCGGGAAATCAACAACTGCAATATATACATATGCCAATATATATATATTGATATTATATATAATACCAATTTCACTGTTTATGAAATATTCGCGGTATATGTTTTTATTAAATAACATCCGCTTACTAACGGCGCATAATGTCTATTTTAACAATCAATAATTTACAGTCATCATTCAAACATGCATTCAAATATTTTAAATCTAACTATTTAAAATAAAATCGAAACCTATTCGATTGAGTGAGAAGTTCTCACCTTTTATTCCCGTTTGCCTTCCACTTCTCAATTCATCTTGATTTCTTCATTTATACCTAGTATAAATATTTTATACAATTTATTAATATTCGAATCAATCGAATAAATTAAATTTTCATTTTTTTTTTAACTAGTTTAAAATTTAATTTGGGCTTAATCACTCATTCCAAACAAATTCCCCTTTTAAATTTTAAACAGATTACTCTTAAACATTTTTATTTGAGGAAACTTAAATTTCAACTAAATTTATTTATCAAAAATAAATTTATTTAACCACAATTAAATTTTTAAAACCAAATTTCCTTCTTTTAATAAATTATTTTAACTAGAGATTTCCAATTGAACTGAATTTCCTTTCTATAAATTATTTTATTTAATAAATTAAATTTCCTTTTACTTACCAAAATTACATTTTTAACTAATTTTCCCTTTTAAAAATAAATTTGGCCACTAACCATTAAACTAAACTTATTAACCCATAAGTTATCTTAATAAAATATTTTCCATTTGAAACTAAAATTTCTATTCAACAAATAATTTAGTTTTAAACTAAATTTTATTCAAGTTTTAAAATTCTTATTATTATTCCTTCCTAAACTAAAATCTTATTTACATATATATTTCAAACATTTTACTTATATAAATTTACTCAATCTTTTTAAAATTTCTTTATTTAATAAATTATTTTAACTAAAAATTTAAATTTGAAACAAAATTTACTTTGGGAAATTATTTTCAAAATAAACAAGTAAATTTATAATGTATTTGTTCATTTATTTTTATTTTCTCTTTTAAACTATATTACATATATATATCTAACTAAAACTAAAATAGGTTTACATCTTACTGTAAAAACTATATATATATTTTTTTTTTCTACTTGCAAATTATACTGAAAGCTGTATAATTTATTTAATTAAATTAAAGATGACAAAAAGAAAATAAAAATATGCTATACCTTAATCGACTGCAGCCCCACGTGAGTTCGACGTTGCCTTCGAATTGCTTCCCCTACTGACTTCCATCCTAACCGCGACTCCACCTTGCTCGAGTCACCCACGAACCTCCCACCATCCATCGCCTACACACGCTGCCGCCGTCGCCGTCGCCGTCGCCATCACAACCCACGCGGTCGCAAGTCGCCGCCTGCATCGATTCGCGTGCTTCACTGCCGCGTGCACTTTCCCCCAAGTCGCCTCACGCGCGCGCGGTCGCGCACCCCATTGCCTTCGAGTACCCCCATTGCGCGAGCCCTAGGCTGCCGCCATCTCGAACCACGCAGTCGCCACCGACCTCGTCGCTTTCCAACATCACCTGAGCCACCGCGACTCCACGTCGAACCCCCTGCCGCCATAGCTTGGTCGCCACCGCTTCCCCTTGCCGCGCGATTTTTCTTTTAGGGCTTCGGCCCATTTTTTTTTTTTTTTTTAATGCTGCGTTCGATTTGAGAATTTAAGGAAGAAAGGGGGAAAGAGGGATTTGCGTTCGAATGTTTTGAACGAGAGGGGGTGAAGGGTATCGGCCATTATTTGAAGCTTTCTGTAAATTTAATATGAAGCTCGCGTGATTTATAAAAGGAGAGGGGGAGGGATGTTATTCAGATTGAACGAACATGCTCGCACGATGTCTTTAGCGTGATTTTAGGCTGAATTTGGGGAAGAACGTGATGTTTGTTGACTTAAATATTTAAATTTAAATTTAAATTCGTTTAAAATCTTCAACGCGTTCATGTGTCGTGTGCTCACATATTAACTCCAAAAATTTCGAAATTTGAAATCCGGGAATAATTCAATATTCCGGACCCAATGGAACTGGTTTCGTCGAATTCCGAGACTGTGCCTCGGACGGCTATTTTTAAATATCGATTCGAACGATTAAATTTCAAAACTGAACAATTCACTTTCAATTTCAATTCTGAAGCTTCTAAAATTTTCAATACTATCAATATGGATTTTACAAGCCTTTGAAATATTTTTAATCGGCTTAAAATTTGAAGATTCAAATTTTCATTCAACTCTCAATAGATTGAATTCTATAATTTAATTGCCATATTCCTTCTGATAATTTGAACTTCAATTCAAACCATCATTCAAATATTTAAAATAAATTAAATATTCCCAAATTAAATTGTTAAAAATTCTGGGTCGTTACAATCTTTCCCCCTTAAAAGAATTTCGTCCCGAAATTACGAGTTAAGAAGAATGCCCCTAATCCGTCTACTATTTTTCACAATCCAAATAGTTTTATCAACTTTCTAAAACAAATCTTTTTATTAAAGATTCATTATCATTTCAACTAGCTTTCCAACTTCAATTATAAGTTTCAAACTACATTGTTTTACTAACCATTCAAATTTAAGTTCAAATTCAAATTTCAAACATTCAAATTTTCTCAAAAATTTTCTAACACTCTAAATTTTCGAAAAATTTCGCCAGCGTTTCCTTTGCGCGGCTCAATCGGTACGACTACAAAATGGCACCACGGCCCCTCAGAATCAAAAAGAAAAGAGAAAAGCCAAGTGGCTAGAGAAGAAAGTCATCAAATCTCATATTAAAATTGAAATACGTACCTTTTTGTCGAGCAATTCAATTTTTATTCTTTGAAATCAAAATCTCAATTCCTTTATATACCTGTATAACCTGTATAATCTGCTAGTAGTAGCATCCAAATCCAACATTCAAACCAATTTGCCAATTCTATTGCAAAATTTCCAATATATGCTTCTTATATGTTTTTACTTCACTATTGAAGTTGCATATGCATTTTTATCCAATTCCACATTTCAATTCAATTCACGATTTCAAATTCATTCGAATTCAATTCTCAATTTAAATTCTATTTGAATTAAATTCTCAATTTCAAAATATTGAATTCTATCGATCAACTTCTATTTAGTAATTCATATTACTATCTTAAATTAGTTTCATTCATTAATTCATTTCAATATTTTAAATTCATTCCGAATTTACTTAATTGTTCAATTCAATTTTTATTCACATTCCATATTCATATTCATTCTATTTGAAATGAATAAATTATAAAGTTAATTTTCTTGAATTCAATCTATTTTATTTTATTAAATTTCATATACTAATGATAATAATTCAATATTATCACTTCTAACAAGCATGCAATCATATACTATAATAATTCATAGAAAATCATTTCTTTTTCTATACCAAAAATAGTTTTGGGTAAAATTATTTTATAATATAAATAAATTTTATATTCACTAACAAATACGCGCTCATATCTATTATTACTCTCAAACTCATTCTAGAGTACTGCTGACTCTATCTCTAACGAGTAATACCCAACAGAACCATGGTTGTCGCTTAACCAATAGCTCTGATACCAAATGTAACGGAAGCGATTTTTCGTTGCCGAAAGACCGAACCATTAGGGGGTTTTTAGAAAGAAGAAAAGAAAAAGAAAGAGAGAAAGAAAAAAAGAGAATAAGGAAAATAGAAGATAGAAGAATTTTAAAAATAGAGGGAAAAGAGAATAGAAATTTTTTTTTTATAATAGAACTGACAGAAAGGAACAACAGAACAGAAAGAACAACATCAGAATCTCACAATTCGCAGCGGAACAACATATAATAATAAATGAATAATCTTTAAACAAAGAACTATATCAGTTATTACATTACATCATATCATCAGAGTGTACAACATCATACAACATCAACAGTGCAGCGGAAAAAGAAATACTATATAAACTAGTAATACGCCATGCCATCCAGCTTGCCTCCAGCAACTCCTGAATATCCAGAATATCCTGATAAACCTAACTCTTAACTGCCCGTGTGGAAATTGGTGGGCACCCAGAGTTTAGGAAGGAAAACAATAAACTCCAAGTCAGTCATGTGACTGGTGTGAGAACTCAAAACAGTTTATTTATCTTTAAAATCAAAATAGAGGAATATTCTTAATTCAATTCGCAATGCTTTTAAAAATGAGACTACCATAAGGCCTCCCGCACACACACACATGCAAACGCAGAATCGGAGGAGATTTCTCCTTATGATAGTCAAAGATGCTTGATACGCATTTAAAATCACATTTGATATTATTATTAGTGTATAGTGTAGGAAAAATTCATTTCGAAAGTAGAATATAAATCTTAGCCAACATAGACATTTCGAACTATGCCTACTATAGCTACCATCCAAACAGTGGTGACCACCATAAGTGAATGGCAGGTTCTACAACTAATACCGTACAAGTTTCGTATTGGGAATTGGATTTCCAACAAATGGTCAGGCCAAGGAACTTCCCATTGCCACTGAGAATGCCTCTGGAAAGACACCCCCGAGAACCAAACCGGAACTCTGCCAACACAAGGCCGGGTTACCCCTTAACTGGGTAACTACTGACACGAGCACGCCATTCCCCGGTCCTTTAGGACCTTTTCAACCGAGCGCTCGATATCCAACATCACACCATAATAAATAGAGTGTTTTCAACATGAGTAAGTATCTGGGCTCCATACCATGATACCACCCCTTTCCAGAAGGAAATGCACATACCCTAAGGGGAGCTACAGCAACCCCTAATAACCTTGCCGCATCTTTCCTGTTTTGACCATTTCCGGGATGTGAGGCTCGACGAATTCACGTCCACAAAAACATACTTTATACAAAAGCCATGCTTTGGGTCAACAAATGATCAACACAATGATCACTAAGATAGACGATCAAATAAATGATCCTATCACAATAATCAACACAATGATCATTTCAGCATCACTCAGCATGTCACATTACCAAACTGGGAATATATCGCTGATAACTTCAACTATATAACCTCTGAACTCGTACGTCTCAGAGAAGGGTGTTAAGCTAAAAGAATAAATTCTCCGCCACCTCAGAAATATATTTGAAAGAAATCGGCTTTATATCTCAACTTGTAATGTCAGACATACAATCCATACAAGTTTGTTCCGGGATCGAACAAAACCGAAGGCACTTACAAAGAAGTCCTTGCAATCCGGATATTCACAATCCTGATCGGATTTCCCATCACTTATGGAATCTCTATACCAGGAGCGACCCAGTGTGTGACGCCCCACCTCTATACCCACTCTAGCCAAGAACACTACGGTGTAATGCTGTCGACTAGCGCGGAGAATAAGGCTGTTGAGGAGCGACCATCCGTGTAATTTCTTTGCGCGAGCATTGATATGTCAGATAGTACAGTATGCATTTCATTTAAGGAGGAATCCGACATACCGATGCAAACTCAAAGCTATCACGCGGTGGCTATATATAATCCTCGGAAACAAATATAGAAATAAGCATAACATAAATCAGTCACAGATAATTCATATCACAACGGCGGAAATAGATATGAATAAACCACACTTAAAAGTGTTTATCAGAGAAGTGGCCTAGCAAGATCCACAATAACACAGAAGATTATAAATAAATGCGGAACACAGATTGAACAGAAAAATCTCATATATATAATAACTGATGGCAGTTACAATACATTTGATATGGTACATATGATACAACTACAACAGTTGACTCAGGAAGTTATACATATAAGTACATTTTCAATATAATATACATGAATACATATCTTCATATACAATTATATCGACTACTATACATGACGACTACTCCAAAAGATATGAAAGAACTTCATAGCTCAAGCAGCAACCCGAAGCTAAAAATCTACAACCTGTAAATACTCGGTCTGACCCGAGTATTAAATTCAAAAAAAAATAATACCCGGGTCAGTCTAATTCAAACTCAGATATTAGTGCATAGAAGCAGTAATAATACGAAAAATATCCTAAAATCAAAAGCAGATAGAATATTAATCAAAGAAATACCGGGTGGCTGCAGTTCACGCTTGCGTGCACTGCCGCACCACAACAGTGATGATGTAACCAATGAATACCGTGTGGCTGCAGTTCACGCTTGCGTGCACTACCGCACCACAACAGTGATGATGTAACCAATGAATACCGTGTGGCTGCAGTTCACGCTTGCGTGCACTGCCGCACCACAACAGTGACGATGTAACCAATGAATGTAAAAGATGTACACAATGAATGTACATAACAAACTGCACACGACAAAAAGAGTCAGAGGTGCACGAGAAGAAGTATACTCCAATGAGCAAGTGCACCAGGCAGTGTACAACAAGAAGACACAGCCGAATGAAGGTGAGAGCACCAATGAAATGGCACCACAACACACATCAAAAAGGGCAGACTGCAAATGAATTGCAGCTAGTACAAGATCACAAGGCAATGGCTCCAACAAAAATGAATAAGAGGAATGCAATTGATTTATAAATGATTGGCAACAAGTATGTGGAATATGCTTGTAAAATACTGGACAACACAAATATGCATTGATACACAACAATCAACTAAATGATGTCTGTGTGCCTAAAATGTCAGAGGCAATTTAAATGCAACTGCACATAAATGAAGACTCCATCGAGCTCATTGCATCCCAAATGCTCAAATATACAACAAGTGTATACATGTACATGAAAACAGCAGACAACTTAACCTGACCAAGAATTGCATTAGCATGAATGAACACAACAGTGCCCAGATGAGTCAAAAACAACAAGGCACTGCAACGAATTCCAGTAACATTTAATGAAAATCAATGCTGCATCTCAACTAAACAAGATATAAAAATTGGTAGTGAAACAATCACAATATATTTCACAAGCTAAGGCCATAGTCTCATGCAAACTGGAAGTCAGTCCAACTCTGGGTACAGACAGGTGGGAATACTAGCATGAAATCAGTGAGCACTTCGTATATGCAGGCCAAAATAAGGTGACAACAATTAATAGCTCAACTGTGTCAAGTGGAAATAACCAATTGCACTAGCAACTGAAACTGTCTCGAGGTGAATGAGAACAAATGCAAAGTCTAATGAATGCAACAAAGACCAAACTGCAGCATACCAGAGAAAGTGAACTGACATGCAAACTGCCACAAGACCAAAGTGTATGAACATGGAAGCAGTACACACTGCTATCAACCACAAGTACAAGACATGTCAACAGCAATGAAACAAGTGACAACATCTACTCAAGGCAACAGTGCAGTACAAGCACAGAGAGCAAATGCAAGTATGCAAATGTAGACTACACTCACACATATATACACACAGGTATGTATGTATATACATGAACTAGATTGAAGCATACTGGAATACAAAACTGCAAGACCAAACAACACAAGGAAGGAACTCGACCAAGTACACAAGTGCAACAGACACACATGGTGAACAAGACACAGTGCAGTGCAATTTAAGCACAATATCCACAACAAACAATTCAGTAACCAGAAGCAACAACGTGTAGAGGGATAACCACGAAAACGAACAGCTCGAAACGATGAAGCCAGGGACAATATGTAGTTCGAAATCAAAACACATGCCGAAATTAAAATAGTTCAAGCAATGACCGAAGTCAATACTCAAAGTAAATACACAGTCGAACGGCCGACAATTCAAGGGACGAATTCAACAACCAAATACGAACGAAAGTCATCCAATTCGAACACTAATAAACACGAGATAGGAATTAGATGTGAGTAACATAAAGTACTCACCTTGTCGACGAATTTGGAAGCAGCCAAAGCCAAAGTCCAGCCAAGCCGACAAATCGAAGTCGAACTCCATCAACTCGAAGTAGCCAGAGAGAGACCAACGAGAATCGATCGAAGTAGGATCGGCACATCAAAAGCCCTAATTGAATCGGAGGAACGAAGCCCTAGATCTGAAAGAGGAGCGGCCATGTTTTTCACGAATGAAGAAAAAGAGAGAAATGGGTTTGAATGAACGAAAATAAGAAAAGGGGATGGGTTATATGCTTAACAAAATAATCACGGCCCAATAAACAAAAATGAACCACTATTAAAAATCAAAAACCCCTCAAACTTTATAACCATTTGTAATTAAAAATTTAAAAACTTCAATTTGAAAATTGACGAAAATATCGGGTTGTTACAGACTCCCCTCCTTAAAGAAATTGCGTCCTCGCAATCTTAAGGAATAAATGGACAAAAGGTAACAACCATAAAAGCATGTCATCTTAAAATGACAAAATTTGAAAATAAGAAGTTCACCATATAGAGCAGGAAAGAGAAAGCCTGAAGGTGTTCGCTCAAAGTCAAATCTGGTGAAGCTTCAATTTCTTTAACAATACCGGGCTCAAGAATAAAAATCGAAATCCCAAAGGCATTTTCGTAGAAGGAAGGCGCGTGAAACACGTCATGAATAACAGAAAATTGAGCCGGTAATAAGAGGCGATAAGCCAAGAAACCAATACGTTCAGTGATAGGGAATGGCCCAATATATCGAGGCACTAACTTTCCCGACCGACTGAAACGCACAACACCTTTCATAGGTGAGACACGAATGATTTGGAACAACAGCGTAGTACAATAACGATACGCCAGATGAATCAAAGCTTCATTAATTCGGAACGCCGACGTAGTACAAAAACGGTACGTCCAATGAACCGATCACATAAAAGAACATCAGATGTAAGTCCATAAAAGGAATGAGACGAAGCTCAATAAAACGAAGTACATCGAAACATCTGATGAACCTGGTAAAAAGATGATTCCATTCGGACATCATCAAAGAACAACCACTTGTTTGCCTACGACAAGTGCATCGGTAACAAGATTCCCCATCCGGGAGTGGTAAAGAATATCAAGATCATAAAATGTAAGGAACTCGAGTCAACGTGGTTGACGTAAATTAAGTTCCTTATGAGAAAATAAATATTCCCAAAATTAATGATCAGGGCAGAGAACAATTTCTCACCCAAAATAATGATGCCAAATAGCGAAATCAATAGCCACGAGCACTAGACCATGAGTGACATATCTAGTCTCAATAGGCATAAATGATTTAGAAACACAAGAGGCAGCACGTTCTCTTATGCAAGAGAATGGCATGCAAACCAATACAATTAGCATTGGTACAAACGATAAAATCTTGGTTCCCCTCGGGAATCGCAAGAATAGAAGTATCGGAAAAAGAGTTTTTTAAATAATATTCTTTCCCGAAAAGCTAAAACTTTCGAAATTTACAATTTACTTTATGTAATTATCTTTTTAGAAAAATTTACATTTTAAAATTCAATTTACTGTGTCTGATTGTCTCATCTAAGCGTCTAGGAGATTCCTATCGATAACGTTGATCAAGCGCATCGACCAGAATTCTTAAAGCACTTAATGGGCAATGCAATCACAAAATCATCTTTTAATTTCATAAAAGAAATTCACAATTTTCAATCTCAAACGGACAAGTCCGGAATTAAACAAATCAGTAAAAGAAAGGGGTCATAGTCCTCGATTTTGCTGAAACGTTTAAATCGCTTCCTCATTCTTTTGAAAGCGTAAGCTGTAAAAATTTTGAAAACAATTTTTATTTTTGAAACAACTTTTTTAAAACACGTGATTAAAACAGCGACATCACAAGCAATTGGCATCAAAATATAATACCAACGAATTTTCATTCGTCAAAAATGTCACAAGAATCTTCTCAAAGATAGAAAGGGATATCATACCCTAAACTTGTATTCATAACAAGTCAATGACACAAGAATTCACCAATGCATCAAAAATTGATAAAACTTATCAATAGAAATCACGAAAATTGGTGAAGCACCAATTCCAGAAGACTAAACAAGAAATCCAGAAATCACAAGATGAGAGTACGAAAACTCAAACGGGAGTATGAAAACTCGAACGGGAGTATGAAAACTCAAATGAGAGTATGGAAACTCAAATGGGAGTATGGAAACTCAAATGGGAGTCTGAAAACTCAAATGGGAGTATGGAAACTCAAATGGGAGTATGAAAACTCACCTACACGCGAGCATGAAATCTCATCAGCACATGTAACGCAAAGCGAGAACGGGAGCACGGAATCTCACCTACACGTGAGCATGAAAATCATCAACACGGGCAACGCAAAGCGAGAACGGGAGCACGAAATCTCACCTACCCGCGAGCATGAAAACTCATCAACACGTGCAACGCATAACGAGAACGGGAGCACGGAATCTCACCTACACGTGAGCATGAAAATCATCAACACGGGCAACGCAAAGCGAGAACGGGAGCACGGAATCTCACCTACACGTGAGCATGAAAATCATCAACACGGGCAACGCAAAGCGAGAACGGGAGCACGAAATCTCACCTACCCGCGAGCATGAAAACTCATCAACACGTGCAACGCATAACGAGACGCTATCTCATGGTTGCAAGCCACAAATTTTGACACACGAATGGCCCGAAGACCGTGGGGCGCTACCCCACATGTGTGAGTCGGAATCACACAGATTGAGGTCTAGACTAACCTCACAAACAAAGAGATGTGTGTGAGTCAAAATCACACCGACGAGGCCTATGCTATCCACGCCGACAAAGAGGTATGTGTGAGTCAAAATCACACCGACGAGGCCTAAGCTATCCACGCCGACAAAGAGATATGTGTGAGTCAAAATCACACCGACGAGGCCTAAGCTATCCACGCCGACAAAGAGATATGTGTGAGTCAAAATCACACCGACGAGGCCTAAGCTATCCACGCCGACAAAGAGATATGTGTGAGTCAAAATCACACCGACGAGGCCTAAGCTATCCACGCCGACAAAGAGATATGTGTGAGTCAAAATCACACCGACGAGGCCTAAGCTATCCACGCCGACAAAGAGATATGTGTGAGTCAAAATCACACCGACGAGGCCTAAGCTATCCACGCCGACAAAGAGATATGTGTGAGTCAAAATCACACCGACGAGGCCTAAGCTATCCACGCCGACAAAGAGATATGTGTGAGTCAAAATCACACCGACGAGGCCTAAGCTATCCACGCCGACAAAGAGATATGTGTGAGTCAAAATCACACCGACGAGGCCTAAGCTATCCACGCCGACAAAGAGATATGTGTGAGACGAAATCACACAAATGGTGTTTAGGCTAACCGAAAAGGTATGTGTGAATGAAACCACACAAATGGTGTCTAGCCTAACCAAAAAGAGACATCGCACAATTGCTAGTCTAAATCATAAGAATGATCGTCATGATCAACGAGAAGTGTCAATTACACTAAGTTAGTGAATATAAAAGTTTAGCTTCATGTCCCATAACCACTTGCTTAACTCAGATATTTACGAACAAACTGTAAATCTTCACTAATAAAATTGTCACTAGAGGTTCAATCGAACAAGTCCAAGAATTAACCGACGAAGTAAACGCAAGCGTTTCATACCACTTGTTTTACTAAGCCATTTAATTAGATTTCTCATACGAGTGAAATAAAGATTTGTATATACTAGTAGATTGGAAAACGGTTTGAGAAAAAGAGTTTTGTATTGAAAATAGAGTTGAAAACATTTTGATAAAGAGTTTTGATATTTACTACTAGTATTGAAACCTTTATATTTTTAAAGTGACAAATCACAAAAATGATTGTAGAAACAATCAATCACAAGAATTCACGTTCGAAGTCGTGAATAGAATCGAATGAAATCGATTAAAATTTGGAAACCAAATCAATTCACAAGAATTCACATGCAAAGATGTGAATAGAATCCGAAGGAATCAATATTGAATCCTTCAAAAAGTATGTTCACAAAAATCCCGAAGAAAATATCACCAAAGTTGCTAATAAATGATAGCAACAAATCGGGAAAATAATCAAGAATTGATTAAATTTAGAAATCAAATCAATTCACTAAAATTCACATTCGAAGACGTGAATAAAATCGAATGAAATCGATTAAAATTTGGAAGCCAAATTAATTCACTAAAATTCACATTCGAAGACGTGAATAAAATCGAATGAAATCGATTAAAATTTGGAAGCCAAATTAATTCACTAAAATTCACATTCGAAGACGTGAATAAAATCCAAAGAATTCGATTCTAAATCCGTCAAGGTTGGAATACCCAAAAATTCCAGAAATAGAAGTTATCAAAGTCGATAAAGGCGATAACAACTAAACGGAAAAGAAGAATCGATTATCAATTGGAAAAAATCAAAGCAAAACGAGCAAGGTACTCGAGACAGAAAATAGCAGGGCAAAAGTCGATCAAGTCAGCGACTCTATCTCAACTAAGCACTGATAAACTTTTGATTCTTTACAAGATCCAAAAGTCGTTGGGCAGATATGAATATGCCATCCAGAGATGGACTACCTGATTGAATAGCACTAAGATTGCCAGATTCAACCAAATCTTCTTCTTTAAGAAAAGAAAGAAGAAAGAAGAAGGTGATATTCACAAAAATGAATTTCAATCAAACTTGATTGATAAAACAAGGAATCATAAAGAGAATAGGATAGAACGGTACGAAGACCCGAATTAAATCCTAAAGCACGACTCCTAAATTAGACTTAGGACGATGATCCTTGTTATAGTAATTCCATATTGTTCCGAAGTTTGGCTCTGATACCAAGCTGTGACGCCCCACCTCTATACCCACTCTAGCCAAGAACACTACGGTGTAATGCTGTCGACTAGCGCGGAGAATAAGGCTGTTGAGGAGCGACCATCCGTGTAATTTCTTTGCGCGAGCATTGATATGTTAGATAGTACAGTATGCATTTCATTTAAGGAGGAATCCGACATACCGATGCAAACTCAAAGCTATCACGCGGTGGCTATATATAATCCTCGGAAACAAATATAGAAATAAGCATAACATAAATCAGTCACAGATAATTCATATCACAACGGCGGAAATAGATATGAATAAACCACACTTAAAAGTGTTTATCAGAGAAGTGGCCTAGCAAGATCCACAATAACACAGAAGATTATAAATAAATGCGGAACACAGATTGAACAGAAAAATCTCATATATATAATAACTGATGGCAGTTACAATACATTTGATATGGTACATATGATACAACTACAACAGTTGACTCAGGAAGTTATACATATAAGTACATTTTCAATATAATATACATGAATACATATCTTCATATACAATTATATTGACTACTATACATGACGACTACTCCAAAAGATATGAAAGAACTTCATAGCTCAAGCAGCAACCCGAAGCTAAAAATCTACAACCTGTAAATACTCGGTCTGACCCGAGTATTAAATTCAAAAGAAAATAATACCCGGGTCAGTCTAATTCAAACTCAGATATTAGTGCATAGAAGCAGTAATAATACGAAAAATATCCTAAAATCAAAAGCAGATAGAATATTAATCAAAGAAATACCGGGTGGCTGCAGTTCACGCTTGCGTGCACTGCCGCACCACAACAGTGATGATGTAACCAATGAATACCGTGTGGCTGCAGTTCACGCTTGCGTGCACTACCGCACCACAACAGTGATGATGTAACCAATGAATACCGTGTGGCTGCAGTTCACGCTTGCGTGCACTGCCGCACCACAACAGTGACGATGTAACCAATGAATGTAAAAGATGTACACAATGAATGTACATAACAAACTGCACACGACAAAAAGAGTCAGAGGTGCACGAGAAGAAGTATACTCCAATGAGCAAGTGCACCAGGCAGTGTACAACAAGAAGACACAGCCGAATGAAGGTGAGAGCACCAATGAAATGGCACCACAACACACATCAAAAAGGGCAGACTGCAAATGAATTGCAGCTAGTACAAGATCACAAGGCAATGGCTCCAACAAAAATGAATAAGAGGAATGCAATTGATTTATAAATGATTGGCAACAAGTATGTGGAATATGCTTGTAAAATACTGGACAACACAAATATGCATTGATACACAACAATCAACTAAATGATGTCTGTGTGCCTAAAATGTCAGAGGCAATATAAATGCAACTGCACATAAATGAAGACTCCATCGAGCTCATTGCATCCCAAATGCTCAAATATACAACAAGTGTATACATGTACATGAAAACAGCAGACAACTTAACCTGACCAAGAATTGCATTAGCATGAATGAACACAACAGTGCCCAGATGAGTCAAAAACAACAAGGCACTGCAACGAATTCCAGTAACATTTAATGAAAATCAATGCTGCATCTCAACTAAACAAGATATAAAAATTGGTAGTGAAACAATCACAATATATTTCACAAGCTAAGGCCATAGTCTCATGCAAACTGGAAGTCAGTCCAACTCTGGGTACAGACAGGTGGGAATACTAGCATGAAATCAGTGAGCACTTCGTATATGCAGGCCAAAATAAGGTGACAACAATTAATAGCTCAACTGTGTCAAGTGGAAATAACCAATTGCACTAGCAACTGAAACTGTCTCGAGGTGAATGAGAACAAATGCAAAGTCTAATGAATGCAACAAAGACCAAACTGCAGCATACCAGAGAAAGTGAACTGACATGCAAACTGCCACAAGACCAAAGTGTATGAACATGGAAGCAGTACACACTGCTATCAACCACAAGTACAAGACATGTCAACAGCAATGAAACAAGTGACAACATCTACTCAAGGCAACAGTGCAGTACAAGCACAGAGAGCAAATGCAAGTATGCAAATGTAGACTACACTCACACATATATACACACAGGTATGTATGTATATACATGAACTAGATTGAAGCATACTGGAATACAAAACTGCAAGACCAAACAACACAAGGAAGGAACTCGACCAAGTACACAAGTGCAACAGACACACATGGTGAACAAGACACAGTGCAGTGCAATTTAAGCACAATATCCACAACAAACAATTCAGTAACCAGAAGCAACAACGTGTAGAGGGATAACCACGAAAACGAACAGCTCGAAACGATGAAGCCAGGGACAATATGTAGTTCGAAATCAAAACACATGCCGAAATTAAAATAGTTCAAGCAATGACCGAAGTCAATACTCAAAGTAAATACACAGTCGAACGGCCGACAATTCAAGGGACGAATTCAACAACCAAATACGAACGAAAGTCATCCAATTCGAACACTAATAAACACGAGATAGGAATTAGATGTGAGTAACATAAAGTACTCACCTTGTCGACGAATTTGGAAGAAGCCAAAGCCAAAGTCCAGCCAAGCCGACAAATCGAAGTCGAACTCCATCAACTCGAAGTAGCCAGAGAGAGACCAACGAGAATCGATCGAAGTAGGATCGGCACATCAAAAGCCCTAATTGAATCGGAGGAACGAAGCCCTAGATCTGAAAGAGGAGCGGCCATGTTTTTCACGAATGAAGAAAAAGAGAGAAATGGGTTTGAATGAACGAAAATAAGAAAAGGGGATGGGTTATATGCTTAACAAAATAATCACGGCCCAATAAACAAAAATGAACCACTATTAAAAATCAAAAACCCCTCAAACTTTATAACCATTTGTAATTAAAAATTTAAAAACTTCAATTTGAAAATTGACGAAAATATCGGGTTGTTACACAGTGCAGAGACAATCGATAGGTCATCCTATCGCTCTCGCAAATACCGGTCTTCAACACCGATCTTCAAATGCAATTCACGTCGTATCACATATTCGGAATGGGTTATACGACCCCATGGTCCTTTCCCGGTTAACCCGAATAGTGAGCGCTTATTCAAAAATAAGTGTGCATTCAAATTCAAACAATCATATCAAATACCCAATCAAAGGGAAATATTGATAGTCGGCTATTGAACTATCAATTGATATGCATACATCACCAGATTCCAAATAATTTTCCAAATTATTTATTTTCCAAAATATCTTTATAAGATATATAATTTCAACACTTCAAAAATAAATCAATATTTATTTTCAAACAAATTTCACTTTCACATATAAATTCCATAATGAATTTATATTTCAAAATATCCATGCATATTTGATTTCAATAATTCATTTCAATTTATCTTCAAAAAGATAAATTCTAATTATTCACTTCATATTGGAAAACATTTCCATACTCATCAAAAATAAGTAATCGACAAATCTTTTTATTTTCAACCTTTGAAAATATTCAATATACTTAAATCGAATTAAGTATATTATTCATTCTTTAAGGGAAATCATTCTCTTAAACATTTTTATTTGGGCCAAAACGAATGTTGCGTAAAACATCGTTACAACGTCCCAAAATCACTAGTATAGGGATTCGAAATTAAATAGATATATAAATCCCAATACTATACAAAAACATTTCCATTCGGAAATCATTTACTATAACAATAGTGTTATAGTCCACCATTTCCTTTTATTCCTCGAAAACGTCTATTTCAACAATAAATGTTGAAATCTATGGTTTCGAATCTCAACATCTTTTAAAACATCGTTAGATCGTTTTAATTCTGTTTAAAACACCAAATCTAAAACAATTTCTTTAACGTGTTATTCACTATTCAAAAACGTGAATAAACTTCGTTAACAAATTTCATCCTTTTATTCATTTTAATTCAAAGGATTATTCACTATTCAAAAATGTGAATATAACTCCATTAATAGGTTATAACAATTAACTTATCAAAATAAGTTGTTTGCGGATTTATAAAACAACGTTTATAAATTCCGTTTCTTTTTATTTATAAAACTTCCTTTTTATAAATTCCTTTATTAACCTATTCCAGTTTATAACTAAATTATAAACTAAACGTTCACATTATAAGTTAATTACTTATAAAACGATTATTTACAAAATCGTTCTTTTAAAGATTTTCCAATTTATAAATCTTTAATTTTATAAGATTCATTTATTTAACCAATCCATTCTCCGAATAATTTCACCAAATTTATAAATCTTACTGTTTATAAATTTTATTTATAACTTCACCATTTATAATTCTATAAATTTCATTCATTTATGAAATTCATTTTCACTTCATTCAAACACTTATAAAAACTCGTTTTATAATGTCTAAATCTCAATTTATAAATATCCATTTATAACTCTCTTAATATAAATCAATTTATATTATTCTTTAAAACGTCTTTAAATTCCTTTAAAATTTCACCACTTCGATTTATAAAATAATCAAATTTTATAAATCCTATATTTAAACTTTTATAATATATTCAAAAATCCAATCTAAACTATCTTATAAAATCTTTAGTTCATATTTCTCAAAAATCAGCTTTTAACTGTATTTCTCAAAAATTATAATTTTTATAACTTTAAAAATTTTAACGTTCATTTCTTTAAAATGGATCAATTCCAAAAATATAGTATATTCTCAAAAATTACTTTAAAATCATTTTAAAATCCCAAAATCTGGGTCCAATGATGCTACACACCAAATAGTCAATCACGACTAACAACGATATCATATATCGATATGATAATCAATCAAATATCTGAAATAAAATAAATACTGTTGAGGAATCCAGTTGGATCCCTCCAACCTGTTTTCCTGCATCCAAAAACATTAGCACAATACCAATTTCGCTCCAGTACGAAATTATCGCGGTACATGTTCTTAATAAATATTATCCGCTTAATAACGGCGTAATAGGGTCTCATCCGCTAAACAAAAAATGCGGGAAATCAACAACTGCAATATATACATATGCCAATATATATATATTGATATTATATATAATACCAATTTCACTGTTTATGAAATATTCGCGGTATATGTTTTTATTAAATAACATCCGCTTACTAACGGCGCATAATGTCTATTTTAACAATCAATAATTTACAGTCATCATTCAAACATGCATTCAAATATTTTAAATCTAACTATTTAAAATAAAATCGAAACCTATTCGATTGAGTGAGAAGTTCTCACCTTTTATTCCCGTTTGCCTTCCACTTCTCAATTCATCTTGATTTCTTCATTTATACCTAGTATAAATATTTTATACAATTTATTAATATTCGAATCAATCGAATAAATTAAATTTTCATTTTTTTTTTAACTAGTTTAAAATTTAATTTGGGCTTAATCACTCATTCCAAACAAATTCCCCTTTTAAATTTTAAACAGATTACTCTTAAACATTTTTATTTGAGGAAACTTAAATTTCAACTAAATTTATTTATCAAAAATAAATTTATTTAACCACAATTAAATTTTTAAAACCAAATTTCCTTCTTTTAATAAATTATTTTAACTAGAGATTTCCAATTGAACTGAATTTCCTTTCTATAAATTATTTTATTTAATAAATTAAATTTCCTTTTACTTACCAAAATTACATTTTTAACTAATTTTCCCTTTTAAAAATAAATTTGGCCACTAACCATTAAACTAAACTTATTAACCCATAAGTTATCTTAATAAAATATTTTCCATTTGAAACTAAAATTTCTATTCAACAAATAATTTAGTTTTAAACTAAATTTTATTCAAGTTTTAAAATTCTTATTATTATTCCTTCCTAAACTAAAATCTTATTTACATATATATTTCAAACATTTTACTTATATAAATTTACTCAATCTTTTTAAAATTTCTTTATTTAATAAATTATTTTAACTAAAAATTTAAATTTGAAACAAAATTTACTTTGGGAAATTATTTTCAAAATAAACAAGTAAATTTATAATGTATTTGTTCATTTATTTTTATTTTCTCTTTTAAACTATATTACATATATATATCTAACTAAAACTAAAATAGGTTTACATCTTACTGTAAAAACTATATATATATTTTTTTTTTCTACTTGCAAATTATACTGAAAGCTGTATAATTTATTTAATTAAATTAAAGATGACAAAAAGAAAATAAAAATATGCTATACCTTAATCGACTGCAGCCCCACGTGAGTTCGACGTTGCCTTCGAATTGCTTCCCCTACTGACTTCCATCCTAACCGCGACTCCACCTTGCTCGAGTCACCCACGAACCTCCCACCATCCATCGCCTACACACGCTGCCGCCGTCGCCGTCGCCATCACAACCCACGCGGTCGCAAGTCGCCGCCTGCATCGATTCGCGTGCTTCACTGCCGCGTGCACTTTCCCCTAAGTCGCCTCACGCGCGCGCGGTCGCGCACCCCATTGCCTTCGAGTACCCCCATTGCGCGAGCCCTAGGCTGCCGCCATCTCGAACCACGCAGTCGCCACCGACCTCGTCGCTTTCCAACATCACCTGAGCCACCGCGACTCCACGTCGAACCCCCTGCCGCCATAGCTTGGTCGCCACCGCTTCCCCTTGCCGCGCGATTTTTCTTTTAGGGCTTCGGCCCATTTTTTTTTTTTTTTTAATGCTTCGTTCGATTTGAGAATTTAAGGAAGAAAGGGGGAAAGAGGGATTTGCGTTCGAATGTTTTGAACGAGAGGGGGTGAAGGGTATCGGCCATTATTTGAAGCTTTCTGTAAATTTAATATGAAGCTCGCGTGATTTATAAAAGGAGAGGGGGAGGGATGTTATTCAGATTGAACGAACATGCTCGCACGATGTCTTTAGCGTGATTTTAGGCTGAATTTGGGGAAGAACGTGATGTTTGTTGACTTAAATATTTAAATTTAAATTTAAATTCGTTTAAAATCTTCAACGCGTTCATGTGTCGTGTGCTCACATATTAACTCCAAAAATTTCGAAATTTGAAATCCGGGAATAATTCAATATTCCGGACCCAATGGAACTGGTTTCGTCGAATTCCGAGACTGTGCCTCGGACGGCTATTTTTAAATATCGATTCGAACGATTAAATTTCAAAACTGAACAATTCACTTTCAATTTCAATTCTGAAGCTTCTAAAATTTTCAATACTATCAATATGGATTTTACAAGCCTTTGAAATATTTTTAATCGGCTTAAAATTTGAAGATTCAAATTTTCATTCAACTCTCAATAGATTGAATTCTATAATTTAATTGCCATATTCCTTCTGATAATTTGAACTTCAATTCAAACCATCATTCAAATATTTAAAATAAATTAAATATTCCCAAATTAAATTGTTAAAAATTCTGGGTCGTTACAGGAATAAAATTTAAACTTCAGTTTTTAAAATAAAGGTTTAAATTTAAATTGCTTTTAAATGATTAAAATGATATGCATTTGAATTGAAGTTGTAGATTGTAGGAAGAATTTTAAAGAGTTAAAACTAAAATGAGTTTGGAAGTTGTATTTCAATTTTGAAGTAATTTTCAAATTGATTTGAATTTAAAATTGAATTGAAATTTAAATCCTTTTAAACATTAATAAAGTAGATGTTTCTTTTAACATATAAGATTAAGTTTTGAATTGTTTTAAAATCTTATTTAAAATAAATTTGAGTCTTAAGTTTAAAATGAAATGTTAAATGGGATTTAAAGTAAATTTTAAAAACATTTTGTTTTTAAATGTATAATTAAATAAGAAATGTTTATCTAAAAGATAAATAAAATAAAATGACTGGATTCATTTAATTATTAAGGTAATTAAGATGAAAATTAATTATTTAATTAATTAATTATGTGGATGTTTAATTAAGTAATTAATGATTTTTAAGTTAATTAATTAGATTTGAGATTAATTAATTAAGGTTAATTAATCTATAATTAAGGATGATTAATTAAATTTTAATTTATGATTAAGATTTATTTAATCAAGTGATTAGAGATAATTTAGATTTTTACTTAACACTTAATTAATTAATAATTAAGGATTAATTAAATGATAATTAAATATTATTTAATTGATAATTAATAATGATTAATTTAAGTTAATTCTTAATTAAGTAATTAAGAAATGTTAATGAGGGTCATTAAGTTAAGATTATTTAACAATTAATTAATGTAATTAATTTTGATAATTAATTAGATTAATTAATTAATAATAATCAATTGTTAATTACTTAATGAAGGTAATTAATGAATTAATTACTTAGTGTAATTAATTTGATTAAGGTAATTAGTTTAGATTAATTAAGTTTAATTAATTTAAACATTTGTGGATTATTGCTAATTACTTTATGTAATTTATGAATTTGTAATTACTTAAGGAAGTAATTAATAATTACAGGATGTAATTAAAGATATTTGATATAGAAGTAAATTGGATTTAAATTACTTTGAAATTAATCAAGGGGATTAATTTAGATAATTAATTAAGAATAATTAATTATGGGATGAGTAATTAAAGTAGTTAATTACTGAATGGTTATTAATCATGGGTGATTAATATTTATATGTGGATTAATTTCAGATTAATTACTTATGTAATTAATTTATAATTTATTAGATGTAATTAGAAATCATTAATTAATTAATTAATGATGTAATTTGAAATTGATTAATTAAGGTATAATTAATAATGAATAAATAATTAATGTAATTAATTTAGTTAATTATTTGCAAAGGATTTAAATAATTAATTTGTGTGATTAACTTATAAGCTAATTACTTATTGTAATTAGAGATATTTAATCAATATTAATTGAAATATTGAGATTATGATTTATAAATTGATTTGAAATCAATGGATGGTTAAGTTAAGCGGAATTTTAATGATGAAGTGATTAATTTAATTCATTTTAAATTAATTATAGATTGAGTAATTAATTTAATTCATTTTAAATTAATTATAGAAAGTGTAATCATTAGATCATTGCTTATGTTTGATGAATGGTATTGGTTGTTTGGTATGGTTTCTAATCTCAGTTTTGAGATGAGTAGTGTAGGTGATATGGATGCATTGGTTGCTTTTGGATGATAATAGGATTATCTGATTTTGATATGAATTATCTGTTGATAATGATAAGGTTGATTATCTGTTGTGTTGTGAATTATCTATCTGCGTATATTTAGATAATGAATTGAATTGTTTTAAACTTAAAACAACTTGGACCTAAAAGACACGCTTTGGATTTCGATGAGACCGGGATCGGGTTTCCATATTTGGACATCCGAAAACCACATCGATTCCAATTAAACGTTAGGTCGTTAATCCAAGTGGAGCGAGTGAAGACTCGAGGTATAAGGGCTATACGTCAGTATAACTCTGTGGGTGATTCCGTAATGAGTTTGACGGAATAGATCTTATAGATTCGAGATGGTGGTTCAGAGTGCAAGGGTTACTGTCGTTAACTCTGAGGGTGATTCCAATACGAGTGTAACGAGATAATGCCTTCGGTTTCGTTCGAACCCAGAACGAACTTGTATGGATTGAATGCTTTCAGAACATCGTCAGGTGGACGATGAGCATTCTAAGTGATATGTCCTATAAAGGTAATCGTAGCCTCAAGCCTCATCAACCGGGAATGGCTAAAACAGGGGAGGTGCAGCAAAGCTTCGTGGGTAGCCCCCACTTGAGAGTAAGATTTATCCCTGTCTAGAGGTCCCTTTATATTTCGGTTGTGTGGACGGTTGATCATGACAATCGTCGGGGTTGTCTTATTCGAAACTGTTCAGTAAGGAACGGGTCCGGCTTTGTGTTGCAGGGGAGTTAGGGTGGCTCCTCGGTACGGTGATCTAGGCCACGTACTGTGACGGGCGGTACCCCAGTAGCCCTGCCATTGTATGGAATCCAAAATCCAATAAGTGCCAACGGTTTTGATTGTATTACCCACTTTTGTGGCTAGTAGCTGGAATTTAATCATGTAACAATTTCGGCTATTTCTTATTTATTTGAAAACCCTAGACCCTATTATAATATCATCAGATTTCCTATCAAATGTTTTGGTTAGCGTAAGGTAAAAACTTTTCCATGTTTATGTGTGGGAAGTCTTACGTGATACCTTTCTTTCAAAAGGTTTTGAAAATTAAACAACTTTAACCTGTTACTCACACCAGACCCATGTCTGACCCAGAGTTATTTCTGTTTTCTTTAACTTTTGGGTACTCAAATTTTTATGAGTAGTCAAGAGAATTCAGGTTAGGATTCAGGTGAGCTTTGACGAATTGTGGAGGAGCAATGGAGCAGGAGGCTTCTGCGTATAGTTATATAGTTCCGCTGTGTTGGTATCTCTAAATGTTTACGTATTGTGATTGAGTTGTAATAACTAGACAGGTGTTTATAACTTTCTAGTATGTGTTGTATATGTCTGTGTAACTCTGATATTTGATGTATACTATGTTATACTTATGTTATTAATATAATTTATTCGTTCCGCTATTGAGATTCTTGTGTTGTTTCTTCTTTCTCTTCTTTCTTTTCTCTTTTCTATCCCTTTCTTTCTTAAGGATGATACGACTTTTTGTGGAGAAAAAGTCGGGTTGTCTCACTTGGTATCAGAGCGTTAGGTTGAGTGAGTACCTAGGCTCTGTAGTGATGTCTATCTTGAGAGAGCGTATTTGTATTTTTAATATATATATATATATATATATGTATATATATATATAATTGTTTCTACCTATTTGTTGGATTACTGTTCAAGTTTTTCCAATATAAGTTATAAAGGTAGATGAGGTAGAAGTGTGTGTAACACGACTACCATTGGTTGGAGTTTGTTGGATGAGGTTGGAAGTGTATTTGTCGAGACTGTAGACCTAATACCGTCTCGAGTGAGTTCTGTAGTGATGAAAGACTTCATCGATCTCTGAAGGTAACCTGTAAAGGTTCGGAGTTCATCTTTGAAGTGCAGAATTGAGTTTTGATCTGTCATTAGGGCAGAAGCAAGCAAGTGATGATATCTTGATATCTCAGGAAGTAGTAGCTGCGTGATGAGATGCAGTGACTATGGATATTTCCGAAGATGTTTTCTTTGGAATAAGAGTAAGAAGTGAGTCTGCTCGGTGTTGTGACTGAGTTTAGCTGAGTATTCTGAATTGGTAGGGAGCCTTCTGGCTGAGTAGTTTTTCTGAAGTGGAGTTCAGAAGCAGTAGAATAGATCCGTTTCTCTGGTAAGTTGGCTAAGTCAACATAAGCTGTTCTGTTTGGTTAAGAGAGAGAGAGCAGTTTCTTTGGATTTAGGCTGAGTTGATCGCAAAAGTGACTTGTGATAGTATGTTCTCTTGTGTTTGTTGGAGATTGTACGGATTTCTTCCAGGAAGTCAGAGTTTGTCCGCATCTGGAGATCGAGTTTTCTTTCCAGGATTGGAACTGGTGGTTCAGTTAGTAGATGGATGGTTCCTTGAGATAGAAGTTGGTGAAGTAACCCTGGTTTCGGAGAAACATTTGAGTTTTCTTATGGATCTATGGAACCATATTTCTGTGCTGGGTTGTCCAGTCTGTGCTTGTGTTCTTCGTCAGCATTTTCTTCTGTTTCGGATCAGAGTTGTGCAGCGGAAGCAGTTTGGGAATGTTTCTTTTCCGGATAAGGAGAAGTTTGTTCTGTCTTCTGTTGTTGAGAAACAGGTTTTGTATTCTTGGTTTTGAGTGATCTTGAGGAGATTATTGGATTGTTTTTGATTAAGTCTGTTTCTTTTGGAATCAGCAAGAGTTGAGCTGATTAGGAGTGATGTTGGTAGCCCAGGATCGTCCGAAGAGTTTTTATGGATAAGAGACGGATGAATTTGGATTCTAGAATCGGAGATTTTATTTGGGATAAGTTTTTTCTCTGATCCAGGGAGCTATAAGTTTGGAAAGCTAGCTCCGAAGTGTTTTGGTTTCTTCTGTGATTGGTAAGATCAGTGTTTGGTTTTCTAGAGTTGAATTGCCAGTTTGGATAACTGGGATTCAGTATATTTCACGTGTCTCTGAGGGAGTACGTGTTTGATATTTCTGGTTGTAGAACCAGCAGTTTAGGATGGTTTGTTGTTGAGTCAGACTCGTTTGTAGTCTGATATTCTGTATAGAATTGTTGTTAGGAGCTCTATAGTTTAATAGTATTGGTTGATTGGATTTTATAGAGCGAGTATCCCGATATATATATATATATATATATATATATATATATATATATACACCGGGGAAACTCGTAAAGTTTTATCCAAAATTCTTTTGGATAATTAGATTTGTTCTGATTGTGTGAATTGGTTGCTTAGGTTGTTAGCATATGATTAACATATGCTGTGTTTTAAAATAAAATCTATAAATAGATTATTAAATTACCTTTGTTTTAAATTTCGGGGACGAAATTCTTTTAAGGGGGAAGGATTGTAATATCCCGGAATTTTGGACAATATAAATTTGATAATCTGTGTTTAAATTTGAATTGAATTGATAAATTTTGTTAATAAATTTGATTCGATTCTATAATCTTCTTTATTTAAATATTTAATTTGTGAAATTATTTTTAATGAGTTAATAAATCTATTTTCTATTTAATAATGTATATGTATATATAGATAAGTGGTTCTTAATTAAATTAGTATAGTATAGTTTTAATGTTTTAAAAATGGAAATTTTGATTTGTTTTTAATTTAAACTTTTCAAAAATATTTAATAAAATACTATATGATTTTAAATATGAGATATGCTTTAATTAGTTTAAAATTCATTTTTAACTTAAGTTTGTATATTAAAATATGTTACATAAATGTTTGTGTAATTCTTTTTAAATAATTTATTGATAATTTTGATTTGTAAATCTAATTTGTGAATTTAAAATACAATTTAAAATGTGAACATGTATTCATTAAGTTATTGCAAACTCTTTTATAAATTCATTTTAACTATTTAAAAGTTTCTTTTTCAAATGATTTAATTGTGTATTGTTTTGCTTTGTTCTTTAGAATTATTTGAATGCACAACTATGTATATGAACTAATTACTATGTTTAAACATTTATTAACATTTAATTAAAATAACAAAAACATTTAAAAGACATAGGTAAGCTTAAAGAGACATGTGTAAGTTTATTAAAGCCTAGGTTAACAAATGTAAACTTATCATCCATTTTAAAAGACAAGTGTCAATTTTATTTTAAATTTTTCTTTTAATTCATTAAATCTGAAAATTACCTTTATATCAACTTTCTTCTTCATTCGTATTTTTTTTTCATTCCTTAATAAAAGAAAGACCAAATTTCATTTTTCCACATCCATTTTCAAAACTGCATTTCAATTTTTATCATGAAACCTGTAAATTCATTGAATTCAAACTACTCTTTTTCAAAGTAAAAATCTGCATCCTTCAAAATACAAAACCTGCATTACGAACAAACCTGTAGCTCCTCAAAATGCAAAAATACAAACCTGCATTTGATCTGAAACAAAAGACCTGCATGCAACAATTTGAAGCCTGCATGTAAAAACTGAAAGCATGTATTAATCAAGATTAAAAGCAAGCATAGGTCTGCATTTCTTTGCATCTGGAAATAAAGGAAGCCTGCATGCTAAAAATCTGGAACATGCAATTAAAATCTGGGCTCTGCTTAATAATCAGGTGAGTAACACTTAATTTAAAATAAATTAAGTAGGATTGCATGTTTGTTTATCTGCTGAGTTAAGTTTTGGTATATGTTTTTTTTAAAACTGCCTGTGTATATATGAAATGTAATGCATGTCTGATTTCCAAGGTTCTGATTGTTATAGTTTAAGTCCAAATTTGATAAATAGTTTTTCTTTCTTGATCTGGATGTTATCATGGATTAGCATTTGAATGGAATTTTTTTATTTCATGATAAAATAAATTTTAAAGTCTTTTATAAGTTGTTTAGTTTCTGTGTTGTCTGAAAACATAAAACACAACTAAATTCTGTAACAATTGGAAAATGTAGGTATCATGAATTAATGTTTCAGGTTTGGTAATAGAATCATTAAGTGAATTCAAGAATTTTAAACTAAAACTAAAATTTACAGTGTTAAAAATAAAATGCAGTTTTGGAATTAACTGTATTTTGCATTTTGGTCAAGTCGATCCTTGCAATTGAACTGGTTGAATTTGTTTCTGGTGATAGTTTATCTATCATAGATTATAGGAAATTTTTTAAATTGGATTACAATTCAATTTTTGAGATTTTAATTTGGGATTTTTGGTTATGAACCCTAGTTTACTGGGTTACTGTGTTTGCTCGAGTATGATCTCTGTGGTTGATCGAGTTCAAAGATCTTTCGGGTATGAATAGATGTTGTGTTGATGAAGTTATTGCCGGAGTTTGGGTGGAGTTGGTGGCCGGAGGCGTGTAGGGTCGGCGTTGACAGGTTTTAGGTGGTGGGGGTTTGGTCTGCTCCAGGTTTGGGGTTGATTGTTGGTTGCAGATTTTTGTCTCGGGATGGTCTCAGGATTATTGGGAGGAAACCCGAAGAAAGTGGGGTATTGACTCGAAGTCAAAAAGGGGAAGTCAAGTGTATTTATGTTTCAGGTTTTAACAAACAGAACCTGTGCTGTTTTAGGAATTTTAAAAGTAAAATTTAAATTTAAATCTGGAAATTGAACTTAGGATTTAAACTTGAATCTAAAGATGAATTCAAATAGTTTGAATTCTGATTTTGAAATAATTTGAATTAAGAAATTCAAGTTTGGTTTAAAATAAAAAAGGGGGAAACAGGAAATCTGTTTCAGTTTTATAAACTTTGAAATAAATGTAAACTACAATTTTAACTTAGGATCTTAAAAACTGAATTTAACTATGAATTTAAATAAGTTTCAATTCTAATTTTGAAATAATTTAAATTCAGAAAATTTCAAAGTTTGGTTTTTTTTAAATGAAACAGAAACTGTTTCTGTTTTCAAAAGTAAAGATAAAGTTTAAGTTGCAAATGGAAATTTATACTAAGTTTTTAAAATCTGAAATTTGGATATGAATTCAAATTTGTTTGTCAGAGATTTAAATTCATTTATGTTTTTTTAAATTCAAATTTGGTTTCAAACTCACAAGTGTAAATGCATATGTGTTTTGCATTTGAAATGGAAGGTTAAATATTTAAATTAGAAATTCAAAATGAATTCAAATCTGAATTTTCAAATCTGAATTTTCAAATCTGGAATAAAATTTAAACTTTAGTTTTTAAAATAAAGGTTTAAATTTAAATTGCTTTTAAATGATTAAAATGATATGCATTTGAATTGAAGTTGTAGATTGTAGGAAGAAATTTAAAGAGTTAAAACTAAAATGAGTTTGGAAGTTGTATTTCAATTTTGAAGTAATTTTCAAATTGATATGAATTTAAAATTGAATTGAAATTTAAATCCTTTTAAACATTAATAAAGTAGATGTTTCTTTTAACATATAAGATTAAGTTTTGAATTGTTTAAAAATCTTATTTAAAATAAATTTGAGTCTTAAGTTTAAAATGAAATGTTAAATGGGATTTAAAGTAAATTTTAAAAACATTTTGTTTTTAAATGTATAATTAAATAAGAAATGTTTATCTAAAAGATAAATAAAATAAAATGATTGGATTCATTTAATTATTAAGGTAATTACGATGAAAATTAATTATTTAATTAATTAATTATGTGGATGTTTAATTAAGTAATTAATGATTTTTAAGTTAATTAATTAGATTTGAGATTAATTAATTAAGGTTAATTAATCTATAATTAAGGATGATTAATTAAATTTTAATTTATGATTAAGATTTATTTAATCAGTGACTATAGATAATTTAGATTTTTATTTAACACTTAATTAATTAATAATTAAGGATTAATTAAATGATAATTAAATATTATTTAATTGATAATTAATAATGATTAATTTAAGTTAATTCTTAATTAAGTAATTAAGAAATGTTAATGAGGGTCATTAAGTTAAGATTATTTAACAATTAATTAATGTGATTAATTTTGATAATTAATTAGGTTAATTAATTACTTAGTGTAATTAATTTGATTAAGGTAATTAGTTTAGATTAATTAAGTTTAATTAATTTAAACATTTGTGGATTATTGCTAATTACTTTATGTAATTTATGAATTTGTAATTACTTAAGGAAGTAATTAATAATTACAGGATGTAATTAAAGATATTTGATATAGAAGTAAATTGGATTTAAATTACTTTGAAATTAATCAAAGGGATTAATTTAGATAATTAATTAAGAATAATTAATTATGGGATGAGTAATTAAAGTAGTTAATTATTGAATGGTTATTAATCATGGGTGATTAATATTTATATGTGGATTAATTTCAGATTAATTACTTATGTAATTAATTTATAATTTATTAAATGTAATTAGAAATCATTAATTAATTAATTAATGATGTAATTTGAAATTGATTAATTAAGGTATAATTAATAATGAATGAATAATTAATGTAATTAATTTAGTTAATTAATTAATTTAGTTAATTATTTGCAAAGGGTTTAAGTAATTAATTTGTGTGATTAACTTATAAGCTAATTACTTATTGTAATTAGAGATAGTTAATCAATATTAATTGAAATATTGAGATGATGATTTATAAATTGATTTGAAATCAATGGATGGTTAAGTTAAGCAGAATTTTAATGATGAAGTGATTAATTTAATTTATTTTAAATTAATTATAGATTGAGTAATTAATTTAATTCATTTTAAATTAATTATAGAAAGTGTAATCATTAGATCATTGCTCATGTTTGATGAATGGTATTGGTTGTTTGGTATGGTTTGTAATCTCAGTTTTGAGATGAGTAGTGTAGGTGATATGGATGCATTGGTTGCTTTTGGATGATAATAAGATTATCTGATTTTGATATGAATTATCTGTTGATAATGATAAGGTTGATTATCTGTTGTGTTGTGAATTATCTATCTGTGTATATTTAGATAATGAATTGAATTGTTTTAAACTTAAAACAACTTGGACCTAAAAGACACGCTTTGGATTTCGATGAGACCGGGATCGGGTTTCCATATTTGGACATCCGAAAACCACATCGATTCCAATTAAACGTTAGGTCGTTAATCCAAGTGGAGCGAGTGAAGACTCGAGGTATAAGGGCTATACGTCAGTATAACTCTGTGGGTGATTCCCTAATGAGTTTGACGGAATAGATCTTATAGATTCGAGATGGTGGTTCAGAGTGCAAGGGTTACTGTCGTTAACTCTGAGGGTGATTCCAATACGAGTGTAACGAGATAATGCCTTCGGTTTCGTTCGAACCCAGAACGAACTTGTATGGATTGAATGCTTTCAGAACATCGTCAGGTGGACGATGAGCATTCTAAGTGATATGTCCTATAAAGGTAATCGTAGCCTCAAGCCTCATCAACCGGGAATGGCTAAAACAGGGGAGGTGCAGCAAAGCTTCGTGGGTAGCCCCCACTTGAGAGTAAGATTTACCCCTGTCTAGAGGTCCCTTTATATTTCGGCTGTGTGGACGGTTGATCATGACAATCGTCGGGGTTGTCTTATTCGGAACTGTTCAGTAAGGAACGGGTCCGGCTTTGTGTTGCAAGGGAGTTAGGGTGGCTCCTCGGTACGGTGATCTAGGCCACGTACTGTGACGGGCGGTACCCTAGTAGCCCTGCCATTGTATGGAATCCAAAATCCAATAAGTGCCAAAGGTTTTGATTGTATTACCCACTTTTGTGGCTAGTAGCTGGAATTTAATCATGTAACTATTTCGGCTATTTCTTATTTATTGAAAACCCTAGACCCTATTATAATATCATCAGATTTCCTATCAAATGTTTTGGTTAGCGTAAGGTAAAAACTTTTCCATGTTTATGTGTGGGAAGTCTTACGTGATACCTTTCTTTCAAAAGGTTTTGAAAATTAAACAACTTTAACCTGTTACTCACACCAGACCCATGTCTGACCCGGAGTTATTTCTGTTTTCTTTAACTCTTGGGTACTCAAATTTTTATGAGTAGTCAAGAGAATTCAGGTTAGGATTCAGGTTAGCTTTGACGAATTATGGAGGAGCAATGGAGCAGGAGGCTTCTGCGTATAGTTATATAGTTCCGCTGTGTTGGTATCTCTGAGTGTTTACGTATTGTGATTGAGTTGTAATAACTAGACAGGTGTTTATAACTGTCTAGTATGTGTTGTATATGTCTGTGTAACTCTGATATTTGATGTATACTATGTTATACTTATGTTATTAATATAATTTATTCGTTCCGCTGTTGAGATTATTGTGTTGTTTCTTCTTTCTCTTCTTTCTTTTCTCTTTTCTATCCCTTTCTTTCTTAAGGATGATACGACTTTTTGTGGAGAAAAAGTCGGGTCGTCTCAATAACTTTCGTAATTATTACACCGATTGGTCGTTTAATATATTTCAAAAACAAATCAATTTCAATTTAAATTAGAATTCGTAAATCAACATTTCATTTTTCCTTACTAAATCAATTTCCAAAATTTACTTTTCAAAACTACCAAATAACCATTTCGAAGTCTTACAATTCAATTTCAATTTTTATTTAAAACAATTCAAATATTGATTCAAGTTCGTATATAGGTTTCATTCCGAAATCATTTAAATTGTTTAATTTTCATTCAAATCGATTTAAATTCATTTATCAATTTCTTTCAATATTCGCTAAGCTAATTTATCATTTAAAACAATTTTCATCTAAATTTCCAATTCATTAAATCGATATCTTAAGTTCAACTTCATTATATCAAAACTTCAAATTGAAATAAATTAAATTCGTCCAAACAATTCTTTAAATTACAAGTCTTACGTTAATTTCAATAAATCCTATTCATTTCAATAAATCACATTTTATTTCTTGTTAAAGAAATTAAATTTCCACTTATTTATTGACTTCGTTACAAATTTCAAACTCAATTAATAAAGAACTAAATTTCACATAATCGAGGAGTTTCACTTTCA
Source organism: Allium cepa (assembly GCA_030765085.1). Lineage (NCBI taxonomy): Eukaryota > Viridiplantae > Streptophyta > Magnoliopsida > Asparagales > Amaryllidaceae > Allium > Allium cepa. Next base: position 838,860,531 of record CM060941.1, read on the forward strand.
CTTATTAACTTACTCAAATTATTTTCCCAAAACTTTAATAAATAAAGAAACTCAATTTCATTTATTAACAAAGTTCAAATCCACTTATTCAAAAGTTCAATTTCTCTTATCAAAGAATTCAATTTTTATTCAATTATCAAATAATTAGCTCTCATTCAATTATTAAATAATTTCAAACATAATTATTAAATAATTTCAAAACTTAATGATTACAAACTTGATTATAAATTCAAACTTAATTATTAAATCATTTCCACTTAATTATGAATTCAAACTTAATTATCAAATCATTTCAACTTAATTATAAATTCAACTTAATAATTTCAAACTTAATTATAATTCCAAACTTAATTATAGTTTCAAACTTAATTATAATTTCAAATTTAATTATTAAATGATTTAAAACTTAATAATTTCAAAACTTAATTATTACTAATTCCAAATTATTTATTAATAATTCCAATTTAATTATCAAATAATTAAATTTCAAACAACGTTCTTTAATCAATTATTAGGTTAATATTTGCTTCATATTTCAATCTTTACATTTCCTTTCAAAATTCAAATTTCAACTTCATTTCAAAACTTATTCTTTACTCGACTAAAATCATTATTTTATTTTTAAATCAAATTATTGACCAATCGGATTTATTTAATTCTCTATCCTAGGCCAAATTCATTTGGGTATATATCATTTCAACCCGATTCCAATTTCAATTCCAGATCAAGCATAATAAAGGGAACTTGCAGTGTGATAACTGGGATGATGTCAAAGTAAATAAACAAGCAATAACAACAATCAATAATAATCCAATAATTAATTCAAATAATTCCGAAATAATAGTATTAATTCACATTGTTGTTTGTGCAAATTAATATAATTATTTCTAGAATCTACACTATCATTTCATGTAGATTAAAGATTATTACATTACGGTTTTTCACTTGTCGTCAATTTACAATTTCATACATCATCAATCTAAACAACATACATTCAGTGATTCAAGGTGTAATTAACCAAATCCTACGTATCGATTAATTTTACATTTAAAGGGGTCATATTGCACAAATGTCATTTAACCAATTTACACATATGTCGTTTCAAATTTTTAACTATCCTACGTCAAATTAAATTGCATAATATTTATCACTTTATACATTTCAATTTACACCCAATATAACAACAAACAATAAATCAATCATCAACCAAACTGGATTATCATCGTATAATTAACATATAATGGTGTCAGATGTCACAGGTGAACTGATACATATAAAACAGAGTAAATAACTAACAACAACATATTTCAATTGTCGTTTCAATTGAAGTCAAATTTAATAAATAAAAGAACATTAATCGTGAGTGATTGCTCACCTTTCGAGGCTAGAGAAGATAGACAATGAATGAGCTATGAATCCAAGCGAAGCAAAAATCGGCACGAATTTGATAAGCAAAACTGATAATAGAGATCGATGTTCTAAACAAATCAGGATCGATTTGATAAAATTAAATTCAGACGTATATTATGTTAATATTTCTTTAAAACAAATACTCAAATTAAACACAATTTTAAAAAAAATGATATATCTAGAATCCCAACTCGGTGACTTGTATATATATAAACACTATATCAAAAATCATATTTTAATTCAAACACGTATATTTATTTTAAATTTTTTCGAAATCATTAATTTAAATTGACAATGTATATATAAACTTTCCCATGCTGTGCTCTATTCAATGATAAATGAAACCCATGTTAAAACAAAACTTTGTCAAATATATAAATTAGCAGATGACTAGGACAAGAACAACCATAACTGAACATATAATACATATAAAGCCGATATATAATACTACATATACGTATAACTATTTATGTTTAGAACTAAAGTAAGCCAATACTGTAAAGACATAATTTTTTTTAAAAAAACAGCAGATGTCATTACTTTCAAACATAGCATATAAATATACATCGATACACCTCTAATTAATATACATAAAAATAGAAACTAAACCCAATAGCATATATATATGCATACCATAGTAAATCTACATTTCAGTAAATATATTTGGCCAGTCTAAGAGACCATTTAACATCATATACAACTTATATAAAATACTTTAAAACATACTATATAACTAACATGTCAATATTACTAACATAAAACATACATTTATATATCTACTGTAAACAAAATAAGAATTACTATAACTTATATATACTGTAATATGTATTGCAACTTTATAATTCACAGTATACCGTAAACGTTTATATTTGTATCAAAAAAAATGAATAAACTAACATATATATATTTATCTTAGAAAGAAGAAAAAAAAAATTTTGATAACTATAAAATATTTAAGTATAATATGCGAACAATTTACTCAGCATAATATATGCAGACGTTCTTGCTAAACCGAATGGAAAAATGCAAAACAGAGATCCAAAGCCCATACAGCAGAGCGCACTATGTATACCCATGTTGTGCTAAAGTAAAGCAAAATGTATCCTAATCTCTAAAGCAACAGCAACCCAAGTTTTAAATGAATAATATAATACTAAAAAAAAATCTGATACAAAGCACAATATAATGAAATATAACCTTTGCCTCCTTATGTCCATAAGCATGCATGCCCCAGACAAGAAAATGAGGTGCTGTCATGATTTCATGGTCGGAAAAATGGGCGAGCTTAAGTCGTGGCGGCTGATGTGGAGAGCAGGCATGAGTGCGCGGAGATGAGGCAGACACGGTAGATGAAGGAACGACAGCCGATGATCGGAAGACTCGGCTGTGTGCGGCGGTGACATGGAAAGCGGATGGTGGATGGGTTTGGTCGGAAGGTGACAAAGCTTGGGTTTGGCAGATCGCTTCGGTTCGCAGGGGATATAAGTTGGTCGAGCGGTGCCTGTCAGGGAGGGTGCTCACATAGGAGAGGACGTGGAGTGACTATGCGAGAGGGAGGGTTTGAGAACGGTTGCATAAGTATAGGCTTGGCCAAAATAAAATGAAGAAGAATCACATGCAGTGGGAAGAAAAGAAGTCACAGGAAAAAATATATTGAATGGGAAGGATCGAACAGTATTGTTTTGTAACAAAGGGAATGAACCAATGCAAAATTTCAACGCAAAATTTAATAAAGTTAGAATACCAGAAACCAACCACATTGAATTTCAGAAAATAATAACAGCTAATGGCTGTTTGTTTCAACAGCTAGATAGGTGAAAGGACAAGAAGCCCGAAAGGTTGAAATTGAATAACGATACGGTTACCCGTTTCGCGGTTTCCGTCGCGGACTGGTTTCAAAACACATAATTAAATATACTGCAGAGCTCAACACGACGAGGACGTCAAAACGGTATACAGATGTCGGTGGTATGATTTAATTATAAAAATTCGAAATTTTATAATAGCGGAAAATGCATGAAAAATATAGAAAAATAAGATCGACGGAGCCAAAGATGTCCGAATTTGGAAAAACAACAAACTGACATCTTGTTCAGAAGATGTTTTAGAATTTTTCTATGTAAAAATATTTTGGGTTTGAACACGTTTTATTTTCATCGCTTTTTAACCGATTAAATTGAAGTAAATTTACGCACGAAATAAACTTTCGTATTTTCGGACGAAAATTTACCGGATGCTATGTTTAACTGGACGTATTCCAAATATCAAATTTATATTTCAAAATTTCGTCGTTTAAAATCCCATAAAATTTCAGTTAATAACGTTATTAAAACCGGTTAAATCTATGGGTTGTTACACTCTACCCCACTCAAAACTTTTTGTCCCCGAAAAGGAAGGAAGTAGGGAAATAGAACCAACCAAAAGAAAATAGACTTGAATTACATAATAAACAATTAATTTAAACCATATAAATTTCAATTTAAATAAATATATATTCAACAATTTGTTTTTAAATTCAAGATTTTCATTAGATTGATTTGATTTCACATTTATTAATGTTGGGTACAAAAGGTTTCTTTCAAATGAAATTCAATTTAAATTCAATTAATTCAAGATATCTCATTAAGTTGATTTAATTTCAATTTATTAATTTTCAAAACAAAATTTTTATTTTATTGATCACATCTATTATTCAATTAACTTATTATTCTATTTATTTCTATTATCATTTTATAATCAAATTAAGTGTATAACATTTATTATAAACACTCAAATTTATTTATAAAATCAGTTTATATTGTATATTATCCAATTACATATTCAATTTTTGAATAATTTAGATAAGTTTTATTAGAATGAAATCGGGTATTATACAAATAAAGTTCTCCAATTCAATTAGCTTAAGTTTAAATGTTTGTTCAGAATTCTGGCTTCATTTAATAATTGAAATCGTACTTTAAGAAAAATTGAGAATTAAATTCCCGATTAAATTCAACAATTAGAAATAATTATGTATATACTATATATATATCAAATCAAATTAAATTTAAAATAATATACCTATATATATAAGTCAAATTATACTTAAGAAATTTAAATCGATTTAATTTCTAATACAAATCTGTAGCAAAGCTATGAATTTGTCTCTCCACTTCGAAACTCGAAAATGAATATCGATGATGCGGCCACCATCACCAAAATTATTTTCCGGCGACAAAAGAGAAGAGCTCTAATTTAAACATTTAAAATTCCTTGAAAATGGTTTCTATTTGAAAATACTTTAAATAATATACATTTTAAAACTTTTAAAACCAAAGTTTGAAACCATCGAAAATTAAATTCTCAAATTCTAATTTAAATTCACTTAAAATTCCAATCAAATTTATTCCCAAGCTTACAAATTCATTTATTTATTATGAGATAGTCAATGGTTTATGAAACAACAAATGAAAATTAAATATTATCATTTCGGTCAACAATTCGTTAACAATTTAATTTCAGAATATTTTTACTTGTATAATCAAATAAAATTATTTTATTTACCAAATTCGAAAACAATATTATGTCAGTTTGCTCTGTTCAAGTGTTTTGGAAATCCTATCGATAACGTTGAACAGACGAATCGACCGGAAACCCAAATCAACGTCAACAACTCAAGCAACACAATATATATTAATATGTTTAATATAAATTACAAATACACTCCCTCGCTTGACGATACAAGGATGGATTTCAAATAAGTATAGTGATTCAAATTTGATGAAAATCAAATCAAAGAGAATTTTGATTCGATAATAAGTTCGAAACATAAGATAAGATAATTCAATTATCATAATCGGGAGGTGGGTGAGCTTATTTAATTCACGGGCAACCTTAACCGGGTCGACCGTGACTTCAAGAATAAGATCGATGGTGAATTTCGAGATAATCAACATTCGATCTCGAGAGATAGAATTTAGGTATAGCAGGGAATAGATAGCATCGTAAACCGAGGATACAGAAATCTTCGGTAAATCGATATTATTGTAAAGGAGTTCCACCCCTTTGCGAATCATTCGAAGATTGGCGAGATCCCCGATCTATTATAGATATCATTCAAAGTGGAGTTATAGGATGCTCCAGAATTGAAAGAAGATGAATAGTGAGGGATACGAATGAATTTTGGAACCGCAGGGAACGTTCCAAAATTCAAAGGAATAGAGTCAAAAGGAAGAGATTGAAACTCGAATAAGAGTGATTCTGTAAATATATTTACCCTATATACTAAGTTTTGCCTAGAGCTACCAAAGCTCTGATACCAACTATAACGACCCGCTATTTTGGACTATTTGTATCCGCACATGTCAGACTTGAACAATTCAAAATACCGAATTGCTAATTTAAATTTGGCAAAACTCAGATATACAGTAAATAAATAATCACAGAATCACAGACACAAAGTAATAATATGCAACGGAAGAAGTAAAAGAGACGGTAGTTCATGAAGCTACTATATAAATATATAAGATACATCAGAGTTAAACAAGTTACAACAGAAGTCTCAAATACAATAGTCGAATACAATAATCAGAATACATCACTGGAATCAACTGAATATTTGAAAGCTGGGAAGATAGCTGGATCTCCAAACGAAGCTCCAACTCCAAAGGTGAGCCTCGAAAGCTGGTACTCTCAGTTTGACCCGAGCGTAAAGCAAAACACAAAACACTCGAGTCAGGATTAATATTCTCATATCAATAAATCCAACTCAAGTGAAAAAGCAATCGAAATACAAGTAACTCAAAGGATGTTGGAATCACAATCCTCTAAGGATCCGTTAAACTATTTACTATGTAGTAGTGTACGCTAAATAGATAATGTCTATCAGTAATATAAAGTATCAAAATAGTGTTAAGGCATTACCATTATCCCCCTTAACACATTTTATATAAGCGTTATAGTCTATACAGCACTGTAAACTCCACCGTTAACTGGTGGGCTATCAGGGAGTACTCCATAGGTATAACATAAAACAAATTCATAGTGGTCGCGTATATAGGGATACAAGTATGACAAGGCACATGAGGCATTACCCAAGGTAGTGAAACTACCGTTCGCCTGATACGGACTGGTGAGAACGCATCGTCGCAGCGATCGCAACACCGTGAAACAACACTCCTAAAATTCCGAGGGTGCACCAATCAATCACAATTAATGAGTAGTAGTTACGAAGAAGTGTGTTCGCTCGAGGTAGCTAACCCGATTTGGCCCGGCACGGCTCCTGATTTTAGTCATTTCCAATTTGACACAAGTGTCAAGGCTATCCATTGTCGTTCTCTTTCTTCAGTTATCACGTACATCATTCCAACCACTTCATTCTGGATCATCACTCCGCGTATAGTTATTAAAGTGGTTTTCGGTTTAGATAGAGAGTATATCCATAACCGATTCCGATCTCTTTAATAACTTTCGTAATTATTACACCGATTGGTCGTTTAATATATTTCAAAAACAAATCGATTTCAATTTAAATTAGAATTCGTAAATCAACATTTCATTTGTCCTTACTAAATCAATTTCCAAAATTTACGTTTCAAAACTACCAAATAACCATTTCGAAATCTTACAATTCAATTTCAATTTTTATTTAAAACAATTCAAATATTGATTCAAGTTTGTATATGGTTTCATTCCGAAATCATTTAAATTGTTTAATTTTCATTCAAATCGATTTAAATTCATTTATCGATTTCATTCAATATTCGCTAAGCTAATTTATCATTTAAAACAATTTTCATCTAAATTTCCAATTCATTAAATCGAGTTCTTAAGTTCAACTTCATTATATCAAAGCTTCAAATTGAAATAAATTAAATTCGTCCAATCAATTCTTTAAATTACAAGTCTTACGTTAATTTCAATAAATCCTATTCATTTCAATAAATCACATTTTATTTCTTGTTAAATAAATTAAATTTCCACTTGTTTATTGACTTCTTTACAAATGTCAAACTCAATTAATAAAGAACTAAATTTCACATAATCGAGGAGTTTCACTTTCACTTATTAACTTACTCAAATTATTTTCCCAAAACTTTAATAAATAAAGAAACTCAATTTCATTTATTAACGAAGTTCAAATCCACTTATTCAAAAGTTCAATTTCTCTTATCAAAGAATTCAATTTTTATTCAATTATCAAATGATTAGCTCTCATTCAATTATTAAATAATTTCAAACATAATTATTTAATAATTTCAAAACTTAATGATTACAAACTTGATTATAAATTCAAACTTAATTATTAAATCATTTCCACTTAATTATGAATTCAAACTTAATTATCAAATCATTTCAACTTAATTATAAATTCAACTTAATAATTTCAAACTTAATTATAATTCCAAACTTAATTATAATTTCAAACTTAATTATAATTTCAAATTTAATTATTAAATGATTTCAAACTTAATAATTTCAAAACTCAATTATTACTAATTCCAAATTATTTATTAATAATTCCAATTTAATTATTAAATAATTAAATTTCAAACAACGTTCTTTAATCAATTACTAGGTTAATATTTGCTTCATATTTCAATCTTTACATTTCCTTTCAAAATTCAAATTTCAACTTCATTTCAAAACTTATTCTTTACTCGAATAAAATCATTATTTTATTTTTAAATCAAATTATTGACCAATCAGATTTATTTAATTCTCTATCCTAGGTCAAATTCATTTGGGTATATATCATTTCAACCCGATTCCAATTTCAATTCCAGATCAAGCATAATAAAGGGAACTTGCAGTGTGATAATTGGGATGGTGTCAAAGTAAATAAACAAGCAATAACAACAATCAACAACAATCCAATAATTAATTCAAATAATCCCGAAATAATCGTATTAATTCACATTGTTGTTTGTGCAAATTAATATAATTATTTCTAGAATCTACACTATCATTTCATGTAGATTAAAGATTATTACATTACGGTTTTTCACTTGTCGTCAATTTACAATTTCATACATCATCAATCTAAACAACATACATTCAGTGATTCAAGGTGTAATTAACCAAATCCTACGTATCGATTAATTTTACATTTAAAGGGGTCATATTGCACAAATGTCATTTAACCAATTTACACATATGTCGTTTCAAATTTTTAACTATCCTACGTCAAATTAAATTGCATAATATTTATCACTTTATACATTTCAATTTACACCCAATATAACAACAAACAATAAATCAATCATCAACCAAACTGGATTATCATCGTATAATTAACATATAATGGTGCCAGATGTCACAGGTGAACTGATACATATAAAACAGAGTAAATAACTAACAACAACATATTTCAATTGTCGTTTCAATTGAAGTCAAATTTAATAAATAAAAGAACATTAATCGTGAGTGATTGCTCACCTTTCGAGGCTAGAGAAGATAAACAATGAATGAGCTACGAATCCAAGCGAAGCAAAAATCGGCACGAATTTGATGAGCAAAACCGATAATAGAGATCGATGTTTAAAACAAATCAGGATCGATTTGATAAAATTAAATTCAGACGTATATTATGTTAATTTTTCTTTAAAACAATTACTCAAATTAAACACAATTTTTAAAAAAAATGATATATCTAGAATCCCAACTCGGTGACTTGTATATATATAAACACTATATCAAAAATCATATTTTAATTCAAACACGTATATTTATATAAATTTTTTTCGGAATCAATAATTTAAATTGACAATGTATATATAAACTTTCCCGTGCTGTGCTCTATTCAATGATAAATGAAACCCATGTTAAAACAAAACTTTGTCAAATATATAAATTAGCAGATGACTAGGACAAGAACAACCATAACTCAACATATAATACATATAAAGCCGATATATAATACTACATATACGTATAACTATTTACGTTTAAAACTAAAATAAGCCAATACTGTAAAGACATAATTTTCTTTTTTTTAAAAACAGCAGATGTCATTACTTTCAAATATAACATATAAATATACATCGATACACCTCTAATTAATATACATAAAATAAAAACTAAACCCAGTAGCATATATATATATGCATACCATAGTAAATTTACATTTCAGTAAATATATTTGGACAGTCTCAGAGACCATTTAGCATCATATACAATTTATATAAAATACTTTAAAACATACTATATAACTAACATGTCAATATAACTAACATAAAACATACATTTATATATCTACTGTAAACAAAATAAGAATTACTATAACTTATATATACTGTAATATGTGTTGCTACTTTGTAATTCACGGTATACTGTACACGTTTATATTTGTATCAAAAAAAATGAATAAAAATAAATGAATAAACTAACATATATATTTATCTTAGAAAGAAAAAGAAAATTTGATAACTATAAATTATTTAAGTATAATATGCGAATAATTTACTCAGCATAATATATGCAGACGTTCTTGCTAAATCGAATGGGAAAATGCAAAACAGAGATCCAAAGCCCATACAGTAGGGCGCACTATGTATACCCATGTTGTGCTAAAGTAAAGCAAAATGTATCCTAATCTATAAAGCAATAGCAACCCAAGTTTTAAATGAATAATACAATACTAAAAAAAAATCTGATACAAAGCACAATATAATGAAATATAACCTTTGCCTCCTTATGTCCATAAGCATGCATGCCCCAGACAAGAAAATGAGGTGCTGCCATGATTACATGGTCGGAAAAATGGGCGAGCTTCAGTCGTGGCGGCTGATGTGGAGAGCAGGCATGAGTGCGCGGAGATGAGGCAGACACGGTAGATGAAGGAACGACAGCCGATGATCGGAAAGCTCGGCTGTGCGCGGCGGTGACATGGAAAGCGGATGGTGGATAGGTTTGGTCGGAAGGTGACAAGGCTTGGGTTTGGCAGGTCGCTTCGGTTTGCAGGGGATATAAGTTGGTCGTGCGGTGCCTGTCAGAGAGGGTGCTCACATAGGAGATGACGTGGAGTGGCTATGCGAGAGGGAGGATTTGAGAACGGTTGCATAAGTATAGACTTGGCCAAAATAAAATGAAGAAGAATCACATGCAGTGGGAAGAAAAGAAGTCACAGAAAAAAAAATATTGAATGGTAAGGAGCGAACAATATTGTTTTGTAACAGAGGGAATGAACCAATGCAAAATTTCAACGCAAAATTTAATAAAGTAAGAATACCAAAAACCAAGCACATTAAATTTTAGAAAATAATAACAGCTAATGGCTGTTTGTTTCAACAGTTAGATAGGTGAAAGGACAAGAAGCCCGAAAGGTTGAAATTGGATAACGATACGGTTACCCGTTTCGCGGTTTCCACCGCGGACCGATCTCAAACACATAATTAAATATACTGCAGAGCTCAACACGACGAGACGATCAAAATGGTATACAGATGTCGTTGGTATGATTTAATTATAAAAATTCGAAATTTTATAATAGCGGAAAATGCATGAAAAACGTAAAAAAATAAGATCGACGGAGCCAAAGATGTCCGAATTTGGAAAAACAACAAACTGAAATCTTGTTTAGAAGATGTTTTAGAATTTTTCTATGTAAATATATTTTGGTTTTGAAAACATTTTATTTTCATCGCTTTTTAACTGATTAAATTGAAGTACATTTACGCACGAAATAAACTTTCGTATTTTCGGACGAAAATTTACCGGATGCTATGTTTAACTGGACGCATTTCAAATATCAAATTTATATTTCAAAATTTCGTCGTTTAAAATCCCATAGAATTTCAGTTAATAACGTTATTAAAACCTGTTAAATCTAAGGGTTGTTACAGTATTTAATCAAGAAAACTGTAATTTTAAAGTAAGGTCTTGATTTATTAATGGACAATTAACCAAGGTGTTTAATTAATGGGTAAATAATTTAATGTAAGTAAATAAAGAGTTAGTTAATTAATTAAGGGTAAATATAATGAAATTAAAGTAACTATAGGTTAGTTAATTAATGTAATAAAAGGAAAATTACTTAATGGAAATAATTAAAGGTAAATTACTTAGTGTAATTAATTAAATTTATTAATTTAGAAGATAATTAATTAATGTAAGTACTTAAATGATACTATTTGTAATTAATTAAGATTTATTTATGAATGTTATGGTTTTAAATAAGGGGGAATTACTTAGTGAAATTTATCATAGGATTATTTAATGTAGGTAATTAAGATTAGTTAATTACTGAATGAGATTAATTAAGGTTAATTAATAAGTGGGATTAATTTAAGATTATTTGTTAAATGCAACTAATTAAAAGGGTTAACTACTTAAGGATAACTAACTAATAAGACAATTACTTAATGAAAGTAATTAATTGAAGGAAAATTACTTAATTAAGGATTAATTACTTAGTGTAATTAGTTAAGAATTGATTAATTAAGGAAACCAATTAGGGATTAGTTAGATAATGAGTATGATTAATTAAGGTATAACTGATCAATGAAGTGGTTATAAATTAATTTGAGTAATTAATTAAGGATCAATGAATTAATATGGATGGGTAAAGGATAATTAATTTGTATAATTAATTGAGAGTTAATTTCTTATTGTAATTAAAGATTAATTAATCAAAAATGATTAATTAATTTGTTTATAATTAATTAATTTTGGAGGTGATCAATCCTGCTTATGAATGGTTGAATGATGTTAAATGCCTTGAATTAGTTTATATCTCCGATAAGAAATGTTTTATGATATGATATGTTTGGATCGATAGTGATAATGTGATTATCTATGACGAATTGCTATGTGAAAGTGACATCCAGTATCTAAATCTAAATTTATGTTCACTTGAATAACTTGGATTAAAGATGACATTGGATTCGAAGAGACCGAGGCCGGGGAGTAGCAAATGCCCGAAACCACTTCGATCCTTTATAAATTGATATGTGAAATCAATAAGCTAGAATGGAATGATTAAGTGAAGTGGACCATTTAATCTAAGTTTCGGTACTTAGAAATTGGTGTGAAATAAATGATGTCTATAACAACTTGTGAAGCTGTAAATTGATACAAGTTTTCCCGGGTTATATAAGTTGTATGCTTTTGCATTCCATGTTAGATGGGTTTACTCGCGCTGGTTTCCAGCCTGACCTGGGTGTAACTTTGGTGTAATGCTCGGGTCAGACCGAGTATTACAAATTTTTAGGTAGGTACATTCTGCAACTCAAGAGGCGAGCTCGATGACAAGAGCGTATAGAGTATTTCCGCTGTATTATATTATTGTGTATCTGTGACATGATAATTGAGTATATTCAATGTCTGTATATTTGTGACTCTGATGTATTAAAATGTAATCGACAGATATAATATTTTTTCGTAAAAGTTATTATTTATTATTTTATTTTATCTGCTGCGAATGTGTAACGACCCGAAATTTTCGATGCCAAAAATTCCAGATAGTTAGGAAAAGAAGAAAGAGAAAGAAGAAGAAACAGAAACAAGTCACAGAAATCTCACATTCGCAGCGAATCAAAATATAATATCACATAAATAACAGTTTTACAAAGAAGAACTGTATCAGTACACTTATATTTTTATACATCAGAGTTACAACGTTACACAACACTGGACAGTTTAAAACAACATGTTCCAGATTGTGACGCCCCACCTCTATGCTCACAATAACAAAGAGTATTAAAAGAAATATTGTCTGTTATTACGAAGAATAAGGCTGGATAGGAGCGGCCATCCGTTGTTAGGCCTTACACTAGTATTGTTTATCTCGGTAGGAGTGGTATATTCTTTATTTTTCATCTCTGATTTATTTACTCCCATCGACATATCCAATTCCAATATAAAACGAACTACGATGGTTCATAACAGTTTAGGACAATATATATAATAATAACACAGATAAGCTAAATGTGGAACACAGAATATAAAAAGTCTCATATATATATATATATATATATATATATAACCGATGTCAGTTACAATACATGTGATATAATACATATGATACAATACATATGATACAACTACAACTGTCGACACTGGAAGTTACATATACAAGTACATTATCGTGAATAATATACATGAATACATATCATCCTAAATCAGACACACTGACTACTATAAAATGACGACGACTACTCCAAAAGATATGAAGAGACTTCATAGCTCAAGCAGAAAACCAAAGCAAAATATCAACAACCTGAAATAACTCGGTCTGACCCGAGTATTAAATTCAAAAGAAAATAATACACGGGTCAGTGTAGTTCAAACTCAGTTATTAATACACGGAAGCAATAATAATTAAATAACAATTAGACGACAGTCAAAATAAATTCACCTATCCAATCTTTAAATAAGGAAATCGAATAACGGTAAATATAACACGTAACAGTGTTAAACAACAAACCACAAATTCAAATTATCAACGAAGATAAATAAAAGGGTTATCAATGAAGATATTTTAGAAAACAACAGAATTGCCTATACGACAATTAACAATAAAATCTAATTATTAAATAATAATTAGAAATTCATAATCTAATTATCAAAAGGATAATAGATATCAACAAAATCATCAAATTAAACCAAATCAAAATACGATTCAAAATATTGAATTGGACACGAAACAATTCAATCCATTGAAATATCAATTAAAACGTCAATTCGGGTAGGGCTGCAGTACACGCACGCGTGTACTGCCTCGCCACTACATCATCTGGAATACGCAAAAGATTAATAAATCAAAAGCAAATAGAATATTAATAAAATCAATACCGTGTGGCTGTAGTACACGCTCGCATGCACTGCCTTGCCACTACGGTGATAAATTACACGAAAGCCCAATGAAAGTTCACAAACGAGCACAAGGTCAAACCCAAGGAAAAGTCAGGTTCAACTCAAATGCAATACAAATAAATCACAACACGAGCACAAGGTCAAACCCACGGAAAAGTCAGGTTCAACAGAATGCACTGGTATAACAAAATGAAGCAACATCAATATGCAAAAATGCATATCACGACTCCAAATATTAACAGCCACTCAAAACTGCAGAGGTCAAGTCACGGCCATCATGACTCAACACAACTACAACAAAATGAAATAGCAGCCACTCGATACATACAACAGTTCAAGTTCCAAAATATCGCGAGAAGGTGACAACAGTGGAATAATGACCAGGCAGCAAGCATTATGCAACCTGAACCAATAGAGCACAAAGGCTCGAACGACCAAATGCATATGGCAGTGGTCCAACATGAAGATACTATAGAATGGAGGTGAAAGCAAATAAGATGGCAACATGAAATGAATCATAGGAAGTCAAGATATAATGCAACAGCAAACTCAAAACAACACAAAAGTTCTCAAATTCAACATGACAGTAAGCATCAGTGCACAAGGGCAATGACAACATACATGAAGACAGCAGAATGAAGTGAGAGCACCAAAAATATGGCACCACAGTACACAACAGTAAAAGACATAGAGCAGCCTCACTTGAAAATAATGTCACCAGTGAAGCACAGTGACCAAATGCAAATGAATACAATACATCAATGCAATGTATCAGTGAAAAATGCAAGAAGACTTGAACATGACTCAAAGTCAAAAAAATACATAGGTAACCAAAACAGTGAAACGCACTATCTCAGAGCAACTCGAATTGTTAATGCAAGCTCAAATCGAAGTGTGTACGAGTTGCAGCAATATGCAACATAGTGTAGCATATACACACTGACAACTAAGCAGTAGTTATCAAGCATCTAGTCAAGTATAGCATCAATGCATAAAGTAAAATCTGCAAATGCAAGGGAGTAATACATGAAGCAACACATGAAACTTATAGTGCAACTGATCAGAGATGGAAGCTAGTAGCATCGGACCAAAGTGCCCCAAAGGCAATGGTACAACATGAAATGAAATCTGTGTGCCCAAAAGGTCAGAGGCAATGCAAACTACAAGTCTAACTCGAGTACAAATGGAGATGCAAAACAAACTGCACCAAAGAGCAATGACTGGTTCAAGTGACAATGCTAATTTGAACAAGTGTACATGCATCACAATGTATATGCAGTGTATAACAAAGTCAAGGCCGCAAGTGATCAAATGTCCAAGGATGTCGAAGTCAGGTGACTTCAACACAAAATACCAACCAAAGCAGTAATTAAAAAATAACCGAAATCAAATATGTCACCAGAGAAATCCTGGGACAAGTCAAAGGCAACTGAAAATTTCAAATCATTAAAAGCTCAGAGTTAGTGATGTCAAGTGACCGGAATCAAATACAAGTATCAACTTTGAACAAGACATAACTGCCGAGGTTATGCAACAGCAGGAAGTAGTCAAGTTCACTGCAGACAACAGGTTTTACAATTGAAGTCAAATGCCAATGTTCTGATGGCAATCAATTCAAAGACATGATCAACAGAGATCGAAGTCACAAAAGAAATCAACGTCGTCAAATAAATTCAATTGTAACAGATTCAAACCAAAACCATAAATCAATCAAGTCGAAGACAATAGGAAAATGCAGTTCAAATCAAACTGCAATAAACCAGTCAAGTAGGTCTTAAAATTTTCAAATCAGAGTTGAATGCTATAGTGATAAAAATCACATTTTAAAGTAATTGAAATAGCAGGTTTCACGAAATCAAATTATTTTCAACTATCCAAAGCCAACCACGACAGTAGCATTTACAAAAACCAACAGAGAATTCAAAGCAATAGATCATAGCCGAAATCAAAAATGAGTCAATAACGAGACAAAATCAAACTACCGAAGCAATATACTAAGCATGAGTTGAGATGTGAGTGAAAGAATCACTCACCATGCCTAGACGAGCATGAAGCCCATGATCGAACGATCGAAATCGGTCGGCGCCTTCAATTTTTGATGAAAGCCCTAATTTGCCAGCGAGCCGCCATTTTTTTTCGTTCATATGGTTTAGGGTTAGCAAAAAATGAATTAAAGAGGGAGCCGGTTATTCAATATTATCACGACACCATCAACAAAGAAAAACATGGGCCAACATGATTTTAAAGCCCGCAAATCCTTTAACCAGTTTATAAAAGAATTTCAACCCGATAAAAAACTCCAAATAGCCATTAACTATCAACATTAATAGTCAAGTGACGATAATTAATTGTTACGAAACCCCGGGTTGTTACAGACTCCCATCCTTATAAAAATTGCGTCCCCGCAATTTTCATAATCAAAGTCATCAATAACAATTATTTTTCTAACATAAACTAGTTAAGCTAGAAAAATAAAGGTCGAGAACACAAACACCAAAGAAATCTTTTAATTTCGTAAAAGAAATTCATAAATTCTCAACAAAATATAACTATCAATAGATAATTCAGAAAACAACAAAACCGAATAATTACAATTATCAGCAATATTCAATTATCAATTAGATAATTAGAATACAGAAATCACAAAACAACAATATCTAATTATCGATACTATAATTAGAAAACAACAAAATCTAATTATCAACAAAGATAATTAGAAAACACAAATCAAAAATCACAAAACCGCAATTATCTAGTTATCAACCAGATAATTTGAAAACAACAAATATCTAATCACCAAAAACGATAATCAGAAATCTCAAATCAACAAATATCTAATTATCAAAAACGATAATCAGAAGTCTCAAATCAATAAATATCCAATTATCAAAAACGATAATCAGAAATCTCAAATCAACAAATATCTAATTATCAAAAACGATAATCAGAAATCTCAAATCAATAAATATCCAATTATCAAAAACGATAATCAGAAATCTTAAATCAACAAATATCTAATTATCCAAAAACAATAATCAGAAATCTCAAATCAACAAATATCTAATTATCCAAAAACGATAATCAGAAGTCTCAAATCAACAAATATCCAATTATCAAAAAAGATAATCAGAAATCTTAAATCAACAAATATCCAATTATCAAAAATGATAATCAGAAGTCTCAAATCAACAAATATCTAATTATCAAAAACGATAATCAGAAGTCTCAAATCAACAAATATCCAATTATCAAAAACGATAATCAGAAATCTCAAATCAATAAATATCCAATTATCAAAAACGATAATCAGAAATCTCAAATCAACAAATATCTGATTTTCTAAAACGATAATCAGAAATCTCAAATCAACAAATATCTAATTATCAAAAACGATAATTAGAAGTCTCAAATCAACAAATATCTAATTATCAAAAACGATAATCAGAAGTCTCAAATCAACAAATATCCAATTATCAAAAACGATAATCAGAAGTCTCAAATCAACAAATATCTAATTATCCAAAAACGATAATCAGAAATCTCAAATCAACAAATATCCAATTATCAAAAATGATAATCAAAAATAACAAATATCCAATTACCTGCAGATAATTGGAAACAACAAATATCTAGAAATCAATTAAGATGACTACAAAATCAACATAAAAGGTTGGATCGATCCCATCAGATGGTGAGTTTTTAGCTACGCCGCACGTGCATCTTAGATGGCCGAAGCCTACCAAGTACTATAAATTTTGGCGCCCATCAGATGACCCGAAGGTCCGCAGAGTGACCCGAATGTCTAGTACTGGTATTTGACCCGAAGGTCCGAGAGTGACCCGAAAGCCAAACAAATGACCCGAAGGTCCAGCAGAGTGGCTCGAAAGCCCAACAAATGACCCGAAGATCCAGCAGAGTGGCCCGAAAGCCCAACAAATGACCCGAAGGTCCATCATATGACCCGAAGGTCCAACAAATGACCCGGAGGTCCAGCAAAGTGGCTCGAAAGCACACAAAATCATCAAACAGCAGATGTTTCAATTAACGAGTCCGGAATGAACCAAAATAGCAAACGCACATGTCCCATACCACGAGTTTTAATATTTCATTTAATTCTCTTCATCGTTTCCTTGAAAGTGCAAAATTGTGTATTTTAAATAAATAACATTTTACGTTCTCAAACGGACAAGTCCGGAATTAAGCGAATCAGTAAAAGTAAGGGTTCATAGTCCTCGATTTTGCTGAAATGTTTAAATCGCTTCCTCATTCTTTTGAAAGCGCAAACTGTAGAAATTTTGGAAAATAATTTTATTTTAAAACGATTTTTTTTAAATACGTGATTAAAACAGCAACATCTGTAGCAAATTCGATAAGGAAATTGCACTTCTCAAAACATCGTAAAAACGGATCTCAAAATCAGCATTGCGGCGAAACGCTTGAAAATCCACTTTAAAATTTGAAGGTTACTGAAATTAGAGCGACAATAATTTCATACGTCAAAATCTCATCAAAATAATTCACATCAATATATAATACCAGTAAATTTTCATTCATTAAAAATGTTAACATAACACCGTGCTTCAAAAATTTAGCACCGATGTAAAAATCCCGTTATAAAAATAACGGCAACAAAATACGTTTAAAACCAAACACCGGTTTAACGTAAAATTAATGCAGTAACGTGCAACTCAAATTTGCACGTATACTACAAAATGAACAAAGAAATCACTTGAATATATCTTCAATGAAGATAATTCAAAACAGCAAAAATTTCAACAGTCACATAACTGCAATCGCTTCGGATCCTCAAATCGGATTCGAAATTTTCAAAGAAAACAGAAATAAACACATCTATGTAACAACATAATGAAATTTATTTCATTTTCATATTTTGATTTTTAAATCAAAAGGGTTACCAGCTATACTCAGCGAAGACAGTGTCATTGTTCCCGCTGCGCAATCTAATAAACAAAACACAAATTTCTCAATCATCAAAACACACTTTTATCTTTTATTCTTAAATAAAGCTATTTAAAAATTTCATCATAATTTCAAAACTTTAGCTTTGACTCAAAGCACAATAAAACATCGACAAATAGTTGTAACACATGTTCCATCTAAGTTATGTTTTATATTATGTCCATAAACCCCAAGCTCTGATACCAACTGTGATGCCCCACCTCTATGCTCACAATAACAAAGAGTATTAAAAGAAATACTGTCTGTTATTACGAAGAATAAGGCTGGATAGGAGCGGTCATCCGTAGTTAGGCCTTACACTAGTATTGTTTATCTCGATAGGAGTGGTATATTCTTTATTTTTCATCTCTGGTTTATTTACTCCCATCAACATATCCAATTCCAATATAACGAACTACGATGGTTCATAACAGTTTAGGAAAATATATATGATAATAACACAGATTAGATAAATGCGGAACATAGAATATAAAAAGTCTCATATATATATATATATATATATATATATATATATATATATATATATATATATATATATAACTGATGTCAGTTACAATACATGTGATACAATACATATGATACAATACATATGATACAACTACAACTGTCGACACTGGAAGTTACGTATACAAGTACATTATCGTGAATAATATACATGAATACATATCATCCTAGATCAGACACACTGACTACTGTAAATTGACAACGAATACTCCAAAAGATATGAAGAGACTTCATAGCTCAAGTAGCGATCCAAAGCAAAATATCAACAACCTGAAATAACTCTGTCTGACCCGAGTATTAAATTCAAAAGAAAATAATACACGGGTCAGTCTAATTCAAACTCAGTTATTAATACACGGAAGCAATAATAATTAAATAACAATTAGACGACAGTCAAAATAAGTTCACCTATCCAATCCTTAAATAAGGAAATCAGATAACGGTAAACATAACACGTAACAGTGTTAAACAACAAACCACAAATTCAAATTATCAACGAAGATAAATAAAAGGGTTATCAATGAAGATAATTTAGAAAACAACAGAATTGCCTAAACGGCAGTTAACGACAAAATCTAATTATTAAATAAATAATTAGAAATTCATAATCTAATTTTCAAAAAGATAATTAGATATCAACAAAATCATCAAATTAAACCAAATCAAAATAAGATTCAAAATATTGAATTGGACACACGAAACAATTCATACCACTGAAATATCAATTAAAACGTCAATTCGGGTAGGGCTGCAGTACACGCACGCGTGTACTGCCTCGCCACTACAGCATCTGGAATACACAAAAGATAAATAAATCAAAAGCAAATAGAATATCAATAAAAGCAATACCGTGTGGCTGCAGTACACGCTCGCGTGCACTGCCTTGCCACTACGGTGATAAATCACACAAAATCCCAATGAAAGTTCACAAACGAGCACAAGGTCATACCCAAGGAAAAGTCAGGTTCAACTCAAATGCAATACAAATAAATCACAACACGAGCACAAGGTCAAACTCAAGGAAAAGTCAGGCTCAACAGAATGCACTGGTACAAAAAAAATGAAGCAACATCAATATGCAAAAATGCATATCACGACTCCAAATATTAACAGCCACTCGAAACTGCAGAGGTCAAGTCACGACCATAATGACTCAACACAGCTACAACAAAATGAAACAGCAGCCACTCGATACATACAACAGTTCAAGTTCCAAAATATCGCGAGAAGGTGACAATAGTGGAATAATGACCAGGTAGCAAGCATTACGCAACCTGAACCAACAGAGCACAAAGGCTCGAACGACCAAATGCACATGGCAGTGGTCCAACATGAAGA
This sequence comes from Allium cepa, assembly GCA_030765085.1. Classification (NCBI taxonomy): domain Eukaryota; kingdom Viridiplantae; phylum Streptophyta; class Magnoliopsida; order Asparagales; family Amaryllidaceae; genus Allium; species Allium cepa. The sequence continues at coordinate 838,881,555 of CM060941.1, forward strand.
TACTACAGAATGGTGGTGAAAGCAAACAAGATGGCAACATGAAATGAACCATAGGAAGTCTAGATATAATGCAACAGCAAACTCAAAACAACACAAAAGTTCCCAAATTCAACATGACAGTAAGCATCAGTGCACAAGGGCAATGACAACACACATGAAGACAGCAGAATGAAAGTGAGAGCACCAAAAATACGGCACCACAGCACACAACAATAAAAGACATAGAGCAGCCTCACTTGAAAATTTGGTCACCAGTGAAGCACAGTGACCAAATGCAAATGAATACAATACATCAATGCAATGTATCAGTGAAAATTGCAAGAAGACTTGAACATGACTCAAAGTCAAAACAATACACAGGTAACCAAAACAGTGAAACACACTGTCTCAGAGCAACTCGAGTTGTTAATGCAAGCTCAAATCGAAGTGTGCATGAGTTGCAGCAATATGCAACAAAGTGTAGCATATACACACTGACAACTAAGAAGTAGTTATCAAGCATCTAGTCAAGTATAGCATCAATGCATAAAGTAAAATCTGCAAATGCAGGGGAGTAATACATGAAGCAACACATGAAACTTATAGTGCAACTGATCAGAGATGGAAGCTAGTAGCATCGGACCAAAGTGCCCCAAAGGCAATGGTACAACATAAAATGAAATCTCTGTATCCAAAAGGTCAGAGGCAATGCAAACTACAGGTCTAACTCGCGTACAAATGGAGATGCAAAACAAACTATACCAAAGAGCAACGACTAGTTCAAGTGACAATGCTAATTTGAACAAGTGTACATGCATCAGAATGTATATGCAGTGTATAACAAAGTCGAGGCCGCAAGTGATCAAATGCCCAAGAATGTCGAAGTCAGGTGACTTCAACACAAAATACCAACCAAAGTAGTAATTAACAAATAACCGAAATCAAATATGTCACCAGAGAAATCCTGGGACAAGTCAAAGGCAACTGAAAATTTCAAATCATTAAAAGCTCAGAGTTAGTGATGTCAAGTGACCGGAATCAAATATAAGTATCAACTTTGAACAAGACATAACTGCCGAGGTTATGCAATAGCAGGAAGTAGTCAAGTTCACTGTAGACAACAGGTTTTACAATTTAAGTCAAATGCCGAAGTTCCGATGGCAATCAATTCGAAGACATGATCAACAGAGATCGAAGTCACAAAAGAAATCAACATCGTCAAATAAATTCAATGGTAACAAATTCAAACCAAAACCATAAATCAATCAAGTCGAAGACAACAGGAAAATGCAGTTCAAATCAAACTGCAATAAATCAGTCAAGTAGGTCTTAAAAGTTTCAAATCAGAGTTCAATGCCAGAGTGATAAAAATCACATTTTTAAAGTAATCGAAATAGCAGGTTTCATGAAATCAAATTATTTTCAACTATCCAAAGCCAACCACGAACAGTAGCATTTACAAAAACCAACAGAGAATTCAAAGCAACAGATCATGGCCGAAATCAAAAATGAATCAATAACGAGACAAAATCGAACTACCGAAACAATATACTAAGCATGAATTGAGATGTGAGTGAAAGAATCACTCACCTTGCTTAGACGAGCAAGAAGCCCACGATCGAACGATCAAAATCAGTCGGTGCCTTCAATTTTTGACGAAAGCCCTAATTTGCAAGCGAGCAGCCATTTTTTTTTTTCATTCGTATGGTTTAGGGTTAGCAAAAAATGAATTAAAGAGGGTGTCGGTTATTCAATATTATCACGACACCATCAACAAAGAAAAACATGGGCCAACATGATTTTAAAGCCCGCAAATCCTTTAACCAGTTTATAAAAGAATTTCAACCCGATAAGAAACTCCAAATTGCCATTAACTATCAACATTAATCGTCAAGTGACGATAATTAATTGTTACAAAACCCCGGGTCGTTACACAGATAATCAGCAATAATACACACAGCGGAAAACACTCCATACGTTCCTGCCATCTAGCTCGCCTCCAGAACATCCAGCTCGCCTCCTGAACTCCAAAATGTCCTTACCTGAAAAGCTGTAATACTCGGTCTGACCCGAGCTTTACATCGAAGTAACACCCGGGTCAAGATGGAAACCAGCGTGAGTAAACTCATCTAACACAGAATACAAACGCATACAACTTAAATAAACCCGGTAACTCGTACCTTACAAGGAGTTCTTAACATACCATAGTAAATACACATCATATAGTCATAACTAAGTATTATTACTTAGATTAAACGACCAAGCATACATTTTAATTCTTTTCTACCCTATTTATTCCAAATTCGGATCCAAAAAGAATTATTGTAGATTACAAATCGAAGTGGTTTCGGAAATTTTCTTATACCCGACTCCGGTCTCTTCGAATCCAATGTCATATAAACCCAAGTTATACAATTAAATACAATTCAACTTAAATTACTGGATAACACTTTTAGACGGCAAATCATAATTTATAGATAATCACATTATCACCGTCCATCCAACACAGCATATCACAAAGCAATTCATATAAGAGATATCAACCAATTCGAAGCACTCATCAACATTCAATCATTAATAAGCAAGATTGATCACTTCCATCAATTATACTAATTAATTCCTTAATTACACTGAGCGAGTATCACTTAATTTCTTCCACCAAGTAATTATCCTTTAATTACTTCCCATCAAGTAATTTGCTTTTAATTAATCACATCCAGTAATTATCCTCTCATTGCTTATCTAAGGAATTTCACCTCATTAATTACCTTAAGTAATTATACTTAATCTTTAATTAATCATATTTATTAATTATCCTTGATTAATCTCATTTTGTAATTAATTACACTTAATTAACTTCCCATAACTTTTATTAGTCAATTCTTAAATTAATTACACTAATTAATTAATTATTAATTACTTCTATAAAGTAATTATTCTTCATATTAATTACACCAGGTTATTAACCCAAATCCACTTCCAATCTTCAATTGATTACACCCTGTAATTACCATTACTTTACTAAGTAATTACACTTTATAAGCCTCATTAAGTAATTATACTCAATCCCATCATCAAGTGATTATTTAAATTAATTAAACCAATTAGTTAACTTAAACTAATCATATTAATTAATTGTATAGAGTAATTAATCCCTTTAATTAATTACACTAAGCAACTAATCCTTAATTACTTCTCTTAAGTAATTTCCCTTAAATCGGTACCATCAAGTAATTATCACATTGGTTAATTATCCTCAATTAACTAACCTCTGATCATTAATTAATTTAAACTTTAATTAATAATTAAATTAATCAACCCTTAACAAATTTATCCACCTTAATTAATGACATTAAGAAGTATCTTTAATTACTTCCATTCAGTAATTATCATTAATTTATTAATCTCATTCAGTAATTAATCATCCCTTAATTACTTAATTTAATTTATAAAAATCTTAATTGATTAAACATTAACCATTTATTTTTATAAATGGCTTTAATTTTCCTTTAAATCCTTACTAAATGAATTTTGAAAATAATTTATCACCATACTATTAACTTAACCTTTAAAATTAAATTTTACGATTTAAAATTACCTAATCCTTTAATCATTTCTTAATTTACAAAGTAAAGTTTTCATTTTTAAACAACTTTCAAGCAAGGGTTGTTTATATTATAAACACCTTTAAATTTTAAACCTGCATGCGACATGGTTTATACAGATTTTATAACTTTAAATAAGAATTGTTTACTCACCTAGTATTTATAAAACAGAAAGCCTTTGAATTTGATGCTTGAACTACTTTAAAGTTTGCTGTTTGATTGCAAATGAGTTGATGTTATTGATGAATTGATTCTTCTTGTTAACTTGTTTCTTGTTAACTTGTTTTCAGATCAGGTTGTAAAATTTTCTTAGTAACTTCATATTTGATAAACTTGAAAACCTGATTGATTAACAAAAATCAACCAGAGACCACACCAGTTCCCAAGCCCTACCCGATTAACCACGCGAGCCAGATATAAAACTACTCGGTGCAAATCCCTCTTCTACCCGGGGCTCCCCTTCTTCTTGAAACACGAGCTAAACATCGTTCTACTCGCGTCATACCCGAGTCCTACACAGCATAAACACATCAGAATTCATCAGCGTTCCGATCGCCAATGACACCGCCTACGAATCACTGACGACCCCCTTTGAACTTCCCTCCACCCAGTTGCCATTCAAATGCCAGGAATCAAAATTGAGGCAATTGACCAAGACTGGAAGCAAAGCATCCGACCAAAACTTCCTTTCGCCGCCGCTCACGACTAAAGATCACCACGTTGCCGTGTCTGGTGATGCGCCAGTCTTCGATAATTAATTCTCCCCACCTCTGATCTCCTCAGATACGGCCACGACAACACACCAATCCTCGCAGCGTTGTCATCCAAACCTGTCATCTTAACCCTAATTCACCGTCACTAGGACACTAAGGCAATCAATAGAATCTCCGATTAATTTTCCCAAACTCGCTACCCTTCCATCCATCTTCTGGCCAAGAATCAATACCTAACTCCGCTTGGTTCGCCGATAAATGCTCAAGATCTGAAATACGTACATCTCTCGATTTCACATAATTTAGTCGCCTAAAAATCTTGATTTGAACTTTAAAAATCTTTGTTTTTGAAGATGAAACAGATTATAGCATTGAATGTGACAATTGTTTTGGTCGAGATTATGATATATTTCCACATTTAAAGTTCGTCTTCCCTTTCCTTTAAACTAGCTTCAGATTGCACCTTGAAAATATTTTTAAAATTTGTATTTTGATATAGCAAACAACTTTAGTTTATATATTGAAGTCTAAAAAAAATTAGAGAAGAAGATCTTGGATTTTATTAAAGTTTTGAAGCCTGAACAACAAAACAGAGACACAGTTGGAATACAAACTCACGCATTCAAACCAAGACATGCACATACAACTCTACACCCATACGTGCAAAATATATTCATATATTTATGGAACATTTCACACATAAATTCAAGTATCGACCTCGTGCATCAATATATAACAATTTTGTTTACTCACATGGACAAGTAAAATGATAAATTTTCTGACAGTTTAAAGTTCACTCACTTCTTTGCTTAAGTAGAGCAGGCTTATGAAAAATCTAAAAACTGGACTTGGTTTTTTGATTTCAGATCTTTGAGTTTATTTGATGTTGAGATGATCTTTGTTATAGTTTTAATTTTGATTTGCTTCAGGTTATAGATCTTGGACAGAGGTTGTTTTGCTTCCTTCTTCTTTTTTTATTCTATTTACTGATTTAATTCTTCTTTTACAGGCTTGATGGTTAGTCTTTTAATTTCTGTTTTATTCCTCAGATTTGAAAATTTTGAAACATGTAAAAGGAAATGGGAATAGAAGTAGAAAGATATATAACTTTGTTCTTCATTATAAAAAAAAACATTTTGGCCGCTTGTCTTTACATGTGCTATAAAAACTACAAGTGTTAATTGCATGTATTAAAAAGCTTACAAATTTTAATTCCTTTATTAATATTTTTTGTTTATAGTTATATAAACTATATTTAGCACGTGTATAAATTAGAAAGGAAGAATATTAGCTCTTTTATTAAATCTTGTTACATTTTATACTTAAGTTGTCATTTTATTTAAATTGGTCGATATGTATAACTACTAGTGTTAAAAATGTAGAATTCAACTTTTTAAATAACTTTTGAAAATTATCATACTCGTTTTCAAAACATAACTTCCAGTTATATATACATACTTATATATTATATATTATGATTAGAAAAAAATCATTTTATTAGCTTTGAAAAGATAATATCTGCCAAATTAAGTTATTATATTAATATGTCTACTGTGATTATATATCCTCAATGAATTTGTATAAGTATACACTTAAGATTTCCAACATTATGTAGTTTTGCATATATCTTATTTATATATGTGCTAATTTACTGTAAAATTTGTTATTTAAAGATATTTATATTTTAATATTTATTATAGATTCAAATTTATATTTCCAGATATCAGAATTTTACCCGTTTAACTAAATAAAACCAGTTAATTATTCAATTATCAGATACATAAAAAAAATCCGAGTTATCACAGAATGTGAGATGTTGATGTTTCTGTTCTTCTTCTTCTTCCATCTTTTTCATAACTATCTGAAATTTTCGGGTTCGGAAATTTCGGGTCGTTACATAATATGTGAAGAGACTTTAAAAAAAATTGATTTTTGGAATCAACTGAAATAAATGTGAGTTGTTTGGGTTAAAATGAATTGAATGTAAGCAATTGAGTTGTAAACCATTTAAATTGAATAAAGTTGCATCTGAATTTGTTGTAAACAATTAAAATTAATGTCAGAACCCAATAAGTTGCTTATAAATATTGTTTAACCTGCATTGCTTATAGAAACTCGTATGTTTACTAGTTAAAAATGTAAAATGTTGTTAAGTTACACGATTTTGGCACTTACATATTTGAATTGAGTAAGTAAAGGTACCGAGAAGCCGTTTGGCTAGATGTGATCGTGCATAATGCTAAAATAATAAGCCGCTTGCTTAAAAATGCTAAATAAAGGTACGCCTACGCAATAAAAATAGGAAATATGAACTGTTTTTGTTTTTCCGACCGGGTGGGTCAATGTATATATATTTATATCACTTGTCAAATTGCAAAAGCTACTCCGTACAAAGGAGACTCTGCAAAAAAATTCGAAAATTTTTAGGAAAATTTTCATTAGCGACAAAACGATTTCAAATTGGAATTAAAATAAGGAATTTTGGAAATGGAAATTGAAACTAATTTAAATAATGATATGAATTGTATAAATCGAAGATAAAATTCAATACTGAGTTGAAGACAAATTGAATTCATTTGGAAATGGGAGAACCAACTTGACTAGAAGTAGATATAAACTAAAGTGGTGAAGTGAAAATAAATATAAGAAGCGTATAAATACTTATATTGAGCTTAAGAAGAAATGGTGTAATTCTTAAGTAATATGGGTGTCTGGAAAATATGTTGAATAAGCATTTGAGTGAAGATTTAATAAAAATATATGTACATCATACGGTTTGAATGAATAGATATTGAAATTTTGTAAGGAAGTCAATTAAATGTTTTTGAATGTTGTGATTAGATATTATTACTAAGTAGGATATACAGGTATTTAAAAGTAGGAGAAAATTTGGTTCTGATTTCAGAAGATAAATTTGAATTGTTCGACAAAAAGGTATGTGTTTAAATTTCTGCATGAAATTTGATTAGGTTTTTTACCTAGCCACTTGGCATTTTGTTTTCTTTTGGAATTTGGGAGCCCGTAGAGGCATTATGTAGGTGTACTGAGCTAGCTGCGCAAAGGAGACGCTGCCGAATTTTTTCGAAAATTTAGAGAGTTAGAAAAATTTTGAGAAAATTTTGATAATTCAAAATTTGGATTTAAATTCAAATTTGAATTGTTAAATAAATAATATTATTGGGACTTATGGATAAGTTTGGAAAGCTAGAAAAAAAGGTTAGTGTGTCTTTAATAAAAAGATTGTTTTGAGAATTGTTTGGTTTTGGGAAAAGTAAATGGGTATTGCACCATTCTTCTTAACTAGCAACTTCATGGACGAAATTCTTTTAAGGGGGGAATGTGACGACCCGGAGTTTTTGGAAATTGAAAATTGGAATATTTAATTGATTTTAAATATTTAAAAGTGAATTTTTAACTTGAATTCAAATATCACCATTATTTGGAAATTTAATTATTGGATTTAATTACTGGAAATTGGGTAAAAATGATGAATCTGGAGTTTTAAGCCTGTTAAAAATAATTCGAAGGCTTGTAAAATTTATATTGATAGTTCTGAAGATAATAAAAGCTTTTAAATTGAAATTGGAATTGATTCGTTCGGTTTTAAAAATATATCGTTTAAAATTGATATTTAAATAGCTTCCGAGGCACAGTCTCGGAATTTGACAAAACCAGTTCCATTAGATCCGTAATATTGTATTATTATCGGGTTTCAATTTTCGTATGTTTCGACTAGTTGTGTGAGCGTATGATATATATACACGCTGAAATTTATATCGAAAATTTAATATAATAACTGGGTCTAAAAAGCTATCTTCTCCATACGATCGAATTAGGACTCGGAACCTTTTCCATTGGGTTCGGAATAGGGGTTGAACATTATAAACACCTAGTAGCACACCTTGATAGGAGTTCGCGATTGGAAGTTGCTTTTATCAAGACGATTTAAATTTATATATATATGTGGTGTGTTTATGTGTGTGATCCAAAATCAAATCACAGCCACCTTTCTGCAGGCTGAAACGTACACGTTTCCTTTGCCTTCCCCTACACGCTTCATTCTCATTTTCTTTCTTTTTAATAATACAAGCCAGTGGTTCAACATTTCAAAGTAAATTACGAAATCGTTCGTATATAAAAATGGTGGCCGACCTTTCTCCTTTCCCCTCTTCAGATTCAAAAAGTAAATAAAATTAAATAATGGCTTCCTCTATAATCGTTCGTCATCTCGTCTACATTTTTAGCCCATGAGAATCGAATCATTTTCGATTCAGAGAAACTTTAAGGCCGAGTTTTTAGGGGTTTCGATCTCGAGTTCTAAGGCCAAGTGCGGTAGCATCCCAGAGGGTGTGGGTGAACTCGCATCGTAGTGCCGTCGCGAGTTAGGGTAGGGGATTCACGAACCATTTCCTAGTCGCGACGTTGTCGCGATCGCCAGGGCCGAGGGAAGCGCGATCGAAGGAGGTATCGTAGTGCGAAGATTGGCAGCGACAATGGAAGGTGAATGAGAGGAAAGCGGCGGCTGCATCAACGGTGATGGTGGTGCGCTACTCTGGGCGGCAGACGCGAGACATACTCGAGCTCGTTCAATAAGGGGGCGATATTTTTCTCTCTCGATCCAGTCAGTATGGATGTAGAGGCGTTCGAAGTTGTGCTGCGGTCGAAGTCGCCAAGGAGGCATCGCGAGGTCGTGGGTTAGATCGATGGTGAGGTACTTCTGCTTTGGTTTTAAATTAAATTTAAATATATATGGTTTAAATAAACTATATATATAACAGTACTTGATTTAGCAGTGAGGCAGATCTGTAGTATTTTTATTCTTCATTTTCAACTTAAATTAGATAATGTATATATATGTAAATAAACAGAGGAAAATATATATACTTTACAGTAGGGTATACTGAGAACCCTTCTATTGATTTAGTATTAGACTTGGAAAAGGAAATGGGAATTTAAATGTTTAAGGAATTTGTTTAAAAATGGATTTTTTAAATCTACATAGCTTATTTTATAAGTGTATATGAAGTTTCAAAAATAAAAATAAATATGGATATATACACATTTTAGATTTATTTTTATTTTTCAAAAATAATGGATTTGGAAATTAATTTATTCAATTAACTTATTTAATCATTTTAGAAATTGCTAAAGGGAAATTAGTTTAATACTAAATATTAGTTAATTAAATTTAAATAAAATTGCCTGTTCAATCACTTAAAATATTAATAAACTATAAATGTCTATACTAGGCCTAAAATCATGAAGAAAACAAGCTGGATTGGATCGAATCAGATCAACATATTCAAAATCAAAGGTGAGTTAATCTCACTCATCTGGGTTCTATTTAAATTCAAATTGTTAAATTTAAATAATTGGTTGAAAGGTTGAATTGATTTGATGTGTTATATTATATATAGTAGTATATAGTATTTATTGGAGTAATTGATTTTCCGCATTATAATAGCAGATGAGACCCTATGCGCCGCATAATAGCGGGTGATATTATATTTAAAATTTCATATACCACGATATTCCACCTCGAAGTGGAATTGGTATTTTATATTGTGCTAACGTCTGTGGATGCAGGAAAACAGGTTGGAGGGATCCAACTGGATTCCTCAAAATTATTTAGATTGTTTAATATTCTGTGTTATGAATATTTGATATTCTGTGATGAATATTATTAATAATTGGAATATTTAATGTTATGGTTTACTTGAATATATTTCAGTACACTGAGTTATCAAAATATATAGAATTGGATTTTTGAAAAGAAAATAAAAGAAGAGAATTTGTAAGTGGAATAATTATAGAGAATTTAAATGAATTTAAGAATGAGTTGGGAAAGAATAAAAGTGATTTTAAAATTTTAATAAATAAATTCCGTGTATGAAAGGGGGATTTTGAATAAACAGGAAGATAATGAAATTTAAACTTAAGTGTTATTATTTAAAAGAATGAAGCGTTATTTTAAATTTAAGATTTAAATTATTGGAAAAAATAAAGAAGGAATTTGCAAAAAATCTGAAATTGATGTTTTCAGTTAAAAGATTTTAAATCATAATTAAGGAATAAAGCCTGAAATTTATGGATTTGGAAATGAATTGACTAAGTAAAGAAATTTATTTCAAATGGAGTAAATTGGGAATCAATTTGGAAATTTATCTAAGTGTTTGGAATCAGAATTTTAAAAGGGAGTTGAGACTAAGAAATTTATAAACTGGGTTTATAAAGTGAAGTAATATATCGGTGGATATTTGGAAGAATAAATTCACGATGGGAATTTATTAAAGAACTGGGAAAATTTGTTTAAAAATAAATAGTGATTTATTTTCAAAAAGATGTGGAAGGAAAGTATATTTCCCTGGATAGCCAAGTACGTTTTCAACGTAATTTTTAAATATAAAGTTATGTTGTTTTAAAAGCATGTTTTAGAAATTATTTTTAAATGTTTAAATTCTAAAGTAAGTATTTTTCAAAATCTATTATCGTAGTAATTATTTAAATGTGACTTGGTATTTTGTTTTAAAGGAGAAAGTCTAGTTTTATATTTATAAAGTAACCACAGTTTAAATATTCCTAAAGTATATATATTTTTAATAAAGTGTTAAAGTATTTTTCAATTTAAATGTTAAAGTGTATTTTATAAATAAGAGTTTTAAATTATTTTAAAATCTTAAGTATTTGTACTTGGTGTTTTCAGTGGAAATAAATATTTGAAAATTTATTTCATGAGGAAAGAGTGGTTTGAAACCTGTTTTCAAAGGGTTGAAAGGTGGAAATATATCTTGTGAAGATATTTTGAGATTAATAAATAATTTGGGGAAAGTATTTATGATTGATGGTTGTTTTTGAATGTTAATTGATTGTTAAATAACCGACTATCAATATTGGATAATGCGCTGATCGTTTCGAAGAGACTGGGATCGGGATTTATTTCTTGAAAACCACTTCGATCTGGTTTGTACGTGTTCATATGGAAAACAAGAGTTCGGGGTCGAAGATGGAGCAGTGAAGTGCAAGGGCTAGTTGCTACTAATCTTGAGGATGATTTCCAATGTGGATGTAGTAGGAGTAGTGCCTTCGGTTCCGTTCGAACCCGGAATGGACTTGTATGGATGATTGCTTTCGGAACATCGTCAGGTGGATGATGGGATTCTAAGTGAAATAGTCTAAAAATGTAATGCTTAGCCTCAAGACTCATCAACCGGGAATGACTGAAAATCAGGGGTTATGCAGCAAGTCTAGGTGAGTAGTGCCCATTAGGGTGAGGTCATCCCTGTCTAAATGTCCCTTTTTATTCGGCTTAGTGGTGCGGTTGCTGATGCCAACCATGGGGTGATGTTACTCGGGATTATCCAGTAAGGGGTTGTTCCGGTCTTGTGTTGCAGAGGATTGGGAGTAATCCTCGATAAGGTGATCTAGGCTACGTACTGTGATAGGTGGTACCCCAGTGCCAAGTCATTAGTTGGAAATCCATTCTCCCTACGTGCCTTTTATGGTTTTTGTTTATATTACCCACTTTGTGGCTAGTAACTAGAATTTAATAGATGTAACAATTTCGGCTATTTTATTAAGTATTTGTAGATAGACCATGTTATAATATCAGAGGATTTTAATAAAAAGTGTTTTAGATATCGTAAGGTAAAAACCGACATGTTTACTTGTGGCGTGGTCTTACGAGATGCTTTTGTTTTCAAAAGTCTTTGAAACTTTAATAATCAAATTGAGTGTGGTTTTCTCATGCTGTTATTCCAGACTGACTCAGGTGTTATTTAACTATAATGCTCCGGTCAGACCGAGTATTATAGAATACAGGAAAAGATGCTGTGAAGCAGGAGACGAGCTGGTTGGCGATACGTACTTTCGTACTTGATTATTATTCCGCTGTATGTCCAGTTTGAGGACAAGTTTATATGACTGTCCAGTTGTATGTTATTGATGTTGTTGAACTCTGATGCTATACTCTGATGATGTAATGTATAAACATATATATTTGTTTTTGTGTAAAGATCATTTATTGTCTATTATGTTTTATTCCGCTGCGATGGTTAGATTCTGATGTTGTTTTCTATTTTCTTCTTCTACCTCTTCTTCTTTAACCCTCATGGTTCGGTTTTTTAGGCATCGGAAAATCGGGTTGTGACAATATTATTTTTAGATCAACCAACAAAAATATATGTAATCAATTTTCAAATATTATGAAAAATGAATTTGAAATGTCACATATGGGAGAACTAAATTTCTTCTTAGGTTTACAAATAAAACAACTTGAAAATGGAATTTTTATTCATCAAGACAAATATTGTAACAATTTATTACGACGTTTTGAAATGGATAAAACTTCGAGCAAATCAACACCAATGAGTACCACTGTTCACTTAGAAAAGGATGCTAGCGGAAAAGATTTTGATGAAAAATTATGTCGTAGCATGATTGGTTCTTTACTTTATTTGACGGCTAGTCGACCCGATATTATGATGAGTGTATGTCTTTGTGCTTTCAAGCAAAACCAAAAGAATCTCATCTAAGAGCTGTTAAACATATTTTACGTTATCGATCTTGTACTAGAGATTATGGTTTGTTCTACCCTAAAGGATCATCGTTTGAACTAGTTTCATACAGCGATGCGGATTTGGGTGGATGTAGAATAGATCGTAAGAGTACTAGTGCAACATGTCACTTTATCGGACAATCATTAGTTTCATGGTTTAGCAAAAAAAAAAATTGTGTTTCTTTATCTACTTGCGAAGTCGAATATATCTTAGCAGCTCTAGCATGTGCACAAGTCATATACATGTAACAAACACTTACGGATTTTGGCAAAATTATCAATAAATCTCCAATATATTGTGATAACACAAGTGCAATAAATTTATCAAAAAATCATGTCAATCACTCACGAACTAAGCATATAGATATACAACATCATTTTTTATGAGACAATGTAGAAAAAGGAACCATTTCATTAGAATACATAAATACCGAAAATCAAATAGTAGACATCTTTACAAAACAACTAAATAAACAAATTTTTATTAAACTTTGACATGATTTATGGATTTGCTATCTTCATGATCTGCTCACTTAATAATCTCTGCTTCATTTAGGCTATGATTAGTCAATTGTTTTTCTATCCACAAATTACCATTAATATTTTATGCACCTTTGGTTTTTTTAGATAGTTAGTTTTCTTTTTTTATAAATTTTCTATAAATTGTTTTTTTAAAACTTATATATAAATAGTTACACAACAAAATATATACACACAATTCTTATCTTCTTCAAGAAACAAAATATAGTAATGTCTTCTGAAAACTCTTACATATCCATCTTGACACCTACGACGGTTAGGTCAGCTGATACAGCACAACGGCTTCCTACAGCTACACCACAGCAGGAACCGATGTATAGGTGGTCCTCATATCACATGGGATTTACTCCCGATAGCAAGAAGTTCAAAAGATCTCTGTTTGTCTCTCCTACAACAAATGAGAAAATTGATGAAATTCATCACTATCAGAAACAACAGATAGATCTACAACGAGAACTGTATTTTGAACAAAAACTTACAGCACATCGGCTAAGCTTTTTGGAGCAAGTAGCAATGAAGTTTTATACGTCATGAAAGAAAGATGTCCATGAACCACTTCCAAAATCTTGCAGTTCTTCGGATCCCTCATCTTCGTATCGTACTCCTTCGGACCCTTCACCAAGACAATTTTCTGTCTCCTCGAGAAACCACGAACGTGGAAACATATGGTCACCACTTAAACCATGGAGGGATAACAAGTAAGGAGATTGTAAAATCCATCGCCTTCTAAATAAATTATTTCTGTCATTATATGTGTATCTATGTTTATTTGTTATTTTGTTTCACTCAAATATTACTACATTCTGTTTTTAATAAAATAGAGAATCGAAAAATAAGCAAAACCATTAAACTTTAGGCTATTTTTGGAAAAATTGCCTATTTCAGACGTCTAGATATGGAGCTCAGACGTTTAACACTCTGATATACGTCTATTTTTTAAGCACAATGCATATGTCAGACGTCTGTTGTACCCCCAAATGTTTGAAAATTTGCTCTGCCTCCTCTAAATTAAAATAAGAAAATTTCAAACGTCTGAAATACGACTCAGATGTTTGAATTATGTCTCGGCCACAAATTTTGAAAAAAATTGACTTATTTCAGACATCTGATTTTTAACCCAGACGTTTGGAAAAACTCTCTGACCATCAAATTTTACAAATTCGATCAAACCAGACATCTAACCCAACAACTAGACGTCTGAAGTTATCTACTTTATTCAATTTAGGGCAAACTAGATGTCTGATTTAGATTCCAGACGTTTGAAATTCAATCGACTCTTTAAATTAACTCAGACAACGTCATTTTTTTACTTTCATCTCAAATTTTCACATCTGTGATTTCCCCAGTGACGATTTCTCTCTCAAAAACTTCCTTTTTACGCAAACTCAAATCATAATGCCTCCTATAACTAAAAATCCCAAGATATCCAAACGAAAACAAGACCAACCAACATCATCTACAAATCCTCAAGTATGCTCGGATGATCAAATTGAAAGATGGATGAATAGAGCACCACATTCAATCAAGAGGTATGAAGATATACAAAAGAAAAAGCTTCACATAGGTCCATTCTATAACCTACTTAAATTTTCAATGTATGATTTGGATGAAATGTGTGAGAATGCCGGACTAGAAACCTTGATTTCATTCACTCCTAATGATATCCAAATCGATCAATTGGCAATATTTCTTTTCTATGCAAATTTGGATAGCACTTCAGTGTGGAACATTGAAGATGAAGATAACTGGCTCTGGTCTAACATGTATGGCAACACGATTAGACTAACTCCTGGCATAATAGTAGAACCTTAGGATGTTCTGACATGGGCGACGATTTATACAACATTCCCGATATGCGCTTCAAGCCAAGAAATAGTATAACACATAAAATTTGGGAATATGAAATGCCAAAGTTTGCCTCTAAATATCTACGTCCAAAAGCAAAGACTCCTTACTCGAATGATAATCAATACCATCGTTCCACATATGGGAAGCCATGAGCAAGTAACCGAGTTAGAGCACAAAGCCTTATATGCCCTATTTAGTGGAACAAAGGTGAATTGGGCCAAATTCATCTTTGAAGAGATCAAATATTTTTGGACACGATGATGGCCATTAATTATTTACCCAACATATATTATGAGGCTTCTTCGTGCACATAACATCCTATCCTACCTATCGACTTTCGAAGAAATCTCACCAAAATATGCTTCCACCAAAATTTTCTCACTTATGTACTTACCTGAGATTCCCCCAGAATTTATATCCTTCGAAGATTGGACGCACAATCGTCAAACTAGACAAGTTGAGCCTCCACCTCAACAACATAATGAACCATCTCAAGAGGAAGAACAACATCGAGAAGCAACTCCACCTCCTCCTGCACCATTTGATTATCCAGGATAGGATAAGATTACGGAGACTCGAACGGATACAAATCCGTTCGAGATCTCACCCTTAGAAATCAACATATATTTTCTCAAAATCAAAAACTTTTGGCTAAGCGGATTGACAACTTCGAAACATCGTTTGCTACATGCCTAGCAATAGATGAAGAATCTCTTTCAACTGTCTTATCAGTTCTCAAAGAAGTACTCCAACGGGTTCGCGGTCCAACACCAGCTTCTGAAGATTGGCCAACCCCAGTACCTTCTCCTCCCGCAAAACATTCCAAACTTTCTAAGGACGAACCTCTCAAACAAGCTTTGACATCTCCTACAAAGCTTCTCCAAAGGAATCATAGATTTTAGGATTTTAGAATTTCAACTTTTGTACAAAATCTATGAATGTAATCAATTTTGAATTATTAATGAAATTTTCCTTTTGTGTGTTATCTTTGCCGATTAGCTAAAATTTTATAATTTTTTCTGATAATGCCAAGGGGGAGAAATATAAGTATAATTATAAAACATTAAGAATAAGCACATATTCAGGGGGAGATTTATAAGTTATATATAAGTACATTGAATAGTTGTCATTATCAAAAAGGGGGAGATTGTTAGGAAATCAAAACTATGGTTTCGATGACAACAACTATACAATGGAAATCAAATATGCATATATGTTTCTATTTACAGGTAATTGCTAAAGTAACATCACTAGAGAGACAAGAATAAGGCTCAAAGAACATATCAAGGGGCTACAAATTGATAGAATCAGAAGAGCAATGACACAGATACAAGAAAAGCAACATGCACAAGAATAGACGTCTGGGTGCACTAGCCAGACATTTGAATAAACCCTCTGGATTACAAACCAGACATATCAGACATCTGGTTAATGTACCCAGATGTTTGAAAAGCTATTATATACAAAATATATATAGAGCCAGACGTTTGAGACATATTCCAGACGTCTGAAACTGAAATCGATTGTTGACATTCAAATTACAACTGTCACAATTGAAAAGACACCTTCGCTTCTCTTCGCTGCAACTCTTCATCACCATCAGAAGCGACCATAGAACACTTGTTAATGGATACAACTGCTCAAGGAATCTCTCTACCACTATAAATAGCATCAAGAATCCAAGAGAAGATTTCACCCTACTTACTTGCACTCTTTACTCTTATACTCTGATATATTCTTGATCTCTAGCGATCATATACTTGTATTTCACTCTTTCATATATTCAGAACTCTTCAATCAATATTCTTTAGATATATATATTGGAAGCATTTGTACTTAATAGTCAATATCTGTGTTATAAAACACATACTTGACAACAACAAGCTATTTTAACCAAGCCTATTCCTTCGGGCAAGTGAAGGTGTTTGATAGTCAAATTTCGAAGGGGAGCTTAGAGACTGGACGTAGGACGGGAGGTCTGAACTAGTACAAAATCCTGATGTGCTTAGTTTATATTTTACTAGATTAAGTTTATATTAGTTACGTCATACAATTAGTCACATATACTTGCATATACACTACACCATCCATCCTACAGACTTTTATGATTGTATAAAATTATGTCATGATTTACTTGGTTTATTTCCTTCTCCGACTGCAATAAAATCTAATAGCGAGATATGTATGACTTGATTTAAATTTGAATTTCAAGAACCACTTAGAGCCGATGCGATAGATATAGAGACACTTCATCATAATAATGTTGTAATTTTGTACCTTTTAAACAGTCGTCTTTTATCGGATATTCGAAAGGCCGATTTGACTTGAAATATTTGCCAGTTTTTGACGATTTGGCACTTTGTGGTCAGTATTCATAGAGTGATGTGGTACTTTGTTCTTTGTATGGAGGGTTGACAAGTTTTGCATTACAAGGAAACAAATTATTAGACAGTTCTGCAACATTGCTGCAATTAAGGTTTGGTCTCATTTAGCTATTGGACATCCTGCTACAATATTTCCTACCAATGTAGATCCTATTCTATAACGACCTGCCTTTTTGTACGTTTTAAATCGACGATAAACCACACATGTCAGACTCAAACCATACAAAAGAGCGAATTATTATTGGGGTAAATAAGAAAAGCAGAGAAAGAAATAAAACAAAATAGAATCTCACAACGGAATGACAAATTATAATAATCAAATAACAGTTCATGAAGCTGCTTTAAAAAACATTTTATTTTACTTGCATAACACATATCAGAGTTACGCTTACCAGAGAATAATAAATAATAATGCAGTGGAACAGTATGAATGTAGTGGACTAATATGATAAATAATAGTAATACAATCTTCGTCGTCGTCCTGCAGAAGTAAGGTCTTCAAATCCTGAAATGCTCATACTGACTCGAGCGAATTGAAAGGACAAACACTCGAGTCAGAACTAAAAGATCTTATGTAAGTAAAATCAACGGTAAATAATATGAGTGGAACAGCGTTAGAGATGTTTACGGGGTTTGACATCTCATATCCAGTGTCAAACCTGATTGTGGTAACTTAAGAGATGTTCGGGATTCACATCTCCTAAGGATCTGTTAAACTATCTACTATGTAGTAATATATGCTGTTATAATAATCTCAATTAGTAAAATAAACTTACTTTTAAATAGCGTTAAGGGGTTACCCATATAGCCCTTAACACGTAATAGTGCCAATAGTCTATACAGTACCGTAATACCTCCTGATCGGAAGGCTATCAGAGGATACACCATAGGTACGACACAAATCAAACTCATACAAGGCGCGCTAGGGTAGATGACATGGCACAACTAGGCAATGCCAGGGTAAATATACCAATTGCTATCCGGACTGGTGGTAATGCATAGACGTAGTTACCGCCAACTTCGAGCCACACCCCCAAAACAAACAATCAAAAGTGGCCACCAAATCAATCTCAGAGTCAGAATATAATATCGAAGGAGTGTGTCCGATTAGAAGAGCTACCTCATTGGCCTGAGAATCGCTCTTGTTTTAGCCACCTTATGCCAACTCATGGGAGTCGGGTCCACGTACATACCTCAATAGAACGTCGCCACCATCCTACTTCATTCTAGAATCTCCATCGCGTACACGGCTGTTAAAGTGGTTTTCGGTATCGACAAAGAGTATGCCCATATCCGATCCCGTTCTCTTTAACAACCAACCGTTATTTTAACACCGCGGTAATTTTTAAAATAGTTTATACTTTTAAAACCAAAATATCATTGCCCTTTCAAACCAAATCAATACATTATCATTTTCAATTTAAATATATCATCTTTCAAAATCATAGCATTTTCAAAGTTCTAACACTTCGAAATCAAAACACTTGAAATATAACACTTTCAAATCATAATACTTTGAAACTCATAACTTTAAAGCATAACTTCCACCACTTAAATGGTTTGAATATTAAAATACTTTATATAATACAATAGATTCTTCAATTTCACTAATCAATTCCAAAGCAACTCGAATTTCTAAATTTTAAATTTAACCAAATCCTAAATCATAGTTTCAATTCAATTAAGTTTCCAAATAGACTATTCCAATTTATCGATTTCAAACAGATTTGATCCAAAGAATAAACCATTTCAAATTCAATATGTCTCAAACTTTAAGTATTCAACAATTTCAAAACTAAGTTTGGTAATTACAATTCAACAATTCAATTTTCTATTATCTAATTTTGAAATATTTTACATAATAAATCCATTATCATTTAAATAAAACTCAAATTACAAATAACTAAATATTTCCTTCAATTGGTTTATACTTGAAATATTCATTTAACTCATCTTAACCAAAATCAAGTTATAAAAATCATGCCCTCTAAAATTCCAAATTTAATAAATTTCACATCAAGCTATTTGAGTTTATTTCTTAAATAAATTCAATTTCAAATAAATCTCAAATTTATCTTCCAACTTTAATTTTATTTAAATCATTATAACTCTATATTAAAACATAATTTAAATACTTAACCACATTATCTTCAATAAAATCAAACTTATTATTAATCTTATTCTATATTAAAACAAATTATACATAGCTTAATATCAAGGATAAAATATCATTTATATAATATATAAAATCAATATTTATCCAAAACCATATATTTCTTTACAAAATCATAGAAATCATTTCAAAATATCTATATATATATAGACCACGGTGTCTGTATATAATTTTCTATCCTATGGTCAAGTGATACGGATATTTATTATTTCAATTTGTAATTTAAAGTGTAAATACGGTTATATATCATTTCAAACCGCAATCCTGAATGAAATAAAAATCCATAACAATTTGCAGTTTATAACATTATAAATACAACATCCATTCATCCAATATTAATCATCAAACATTTATCACAATCATCATTTAATTCAATCAATGACATCAATATAGAACAGATAATAAATAACAGGTATTACCGGCAGTTTATATTCAATAATAAATTAAAGAACTATTTTATCCCAATAAATTCTAATAAACTGAGACGATGATTCAAATATGCCAAACAGTCATATATAAATTTCTAATCACATCATAAATCAATTTTGACAAACATAAAAAAATTTAGAAGTTGTGAGTGGGTTAAAACACTCACCGTTTAAATTTAAATTTAAAAATTCAATTTAAATCCAAAATTTGAGCAGCCTCAGAATTTGTCCAAACTAGCTTCAAAACGTCTAGAATTTCGATACGATCCCAGCGGATCAAACTGCGCGTGAATTGGACCTCGTATGTGAAAGTTATACAAGTTAGAACAATTTAAAGTTTAAAATAAATAAATAAACGTTATACGTCATCACCTTGTCTGTACGCTTCAGGCATGCAAAACCCTAGCACCGAAAACAAACAAAATCGAACCCAAAACCGTGAGCTTGACCGACCATTGACCACTGATACCATGCATCTCCGACCACTGCATTAACGCCAATCATCACCATCGTGATTGCCTCGCCACGCCGCACTAGAGCTGTCACGATCCAAAATCCAATGTTCGAAAATTGACACTAAATACCTCACTAGTATTCGACTGTCGAAAATTCAAACATCAAACTCCAGTCGGATGGAGCTTATGACAACATTAGATGAATATAAAAACAGCGGAAACAAAATGAATATCATGCATTACATCATAGATACAACATCAACATAATATCCATTACAACATCAGAGTGTTTTTATACATATAACACAACTTCAAAATAGAACTTCGCAATTGAACAACAAGTGATCATATGCCAAAAAGTATTCAAAGGAATGAAGCGATAGTGAACTTCCAAAAACTAAGCACCTTGAGATCCAAAAGCTTCCAAAGTATTTCCAAGACAAAAGCCTCCAAAATACTATTAACACCTGAACACGGAAACCTGCTACTAGGTTGCCCGTGTAGAAATGATGGGCACCCAGAGTTTAGAAAGGAAACAGTAAACTCCGGGTCAGTCATGGGACTGGTATATGTAAACAAAAACAGTTTATTTTAAATAAACAAGATTTACAAAAGAAAACCGTTTATGCTTTTGGAAAATGAAACTACCATAAGACCTCCCGTCACACACATAATGCAATCCAAACTTGGGGGAGATTTCCCCTTATGATAGTCAAACATGCTTAATACAAAAATAATTCTTTGATATTATAACTAGTGCATAGTGTAAAAACATTTTGAAAATATAATATTAATCTGAGCCAGCATAGGTACCATTATACTACGCCTACTATAGCTGTCACCTGAGGTGGCAGGTTATACAAATTGCAATCGTAAAGGGCTCGTATTGTTTCTTTGGATTTCCAACAAATGGTCAGGCTAAGGAACTTCCTACTGCCACATGAGTACGCCTCTGGAGGGACGTCCCGAGAACCTACCCGACTCTCTGCCAACACAAGGCTGGGTTACCTCTATAACTAGGTAACTACTACTCGAGTATGCCACCCCCCGGTCGTTTGCGACCTTTATCCGAGGGCCCTCTACTACAAAGAAACAACCACACAGTAAATGAGATTGCAGCAACCACATAGGTAAAGTATCTGGGTTCCATACCATGATGCTACCTTTTTCTAGAAGGAAATGACATACCCTAAAGGGTGCGACCCTCATAACCTTGCCACATCTTTCCTGTTACGACCATTTCCGGGATGTGAGGTCCGATGTGGTCTCGTCCACAAAGCTACGCTTTACAAGAAAGCCATGCATTGATGACAAATGATCAACAAATGATCATCAATACACAACAACACTTAGCATGCCACACTACCAAACTGGGAGTATATCGCTGATAACCTTCAACTACATAACCTCTGAGCTCGTACGTCTCGGAGAAGGGTGTTAAGCAAAGAGAATAAATTCTCTGCCACCAACAAATATGTATTTGAAAGAAATCTGCTTTTATATCTCAAAGTGTAGTGTCAAACACACAACCATACAAGTCTGTCCCGAGTTCGAACAGAACCGAAGGCATTCTGTCCAATAAAGGAAGAAGCCCTTATAAATCCGGATATCCACAATCTCAATTGGACTTCCCATCACATGTAGAGATCTCTATACCGAAGCAACTCAGTGCAGAGACAATTGGTATGTTATCCTATCATTTTCGAAGACACCCGGTCTTCACCACCATCTTCAAATGTTATTCATTTCGACGTATCACTATTCGGAATGGGTTATATGACACAAAGGTCCTCTCCCGGCTAATCCGTATGTGAACGCTTAATTTTAAAACACGTGGATGTATCAATTACAAAGATTCATATTCAGGGTTCGATGTGGGTTTCAGATAACCAACTGGAACCCGACTCCCTGTCACATCGAAGTTTAAATGCTATTTTATGTGCAAAAAGGGTTTTCACATAAATGCAGAAACAAATCACAAATCACAGTTCAGCATAGTGCAATCTACATCACACAGTGTCACAACAGAAATATCAATCCAGTACACAACAATAGTTAATTATTTTTCAATCAAGGTGAATGTGATTTAAATGAAATAACCACATAATTTTTATTGATTTTTTTAAATCAATGATTAATTTTTCTTAATGATAAATTAATTAAATCTTAATCAACTTTATTAATTAAGTATTCCTTAATCAATTAACTTAATTAACCACCAATTATAAATTAATCAACTTAGATTATCTAATTAACAATTCTTAATTACAAATAAATTAGACACTTAATTTTTAATTAACCAATCTTTACTTACAAATTGATAAATCCCTAATTACAATTATTAATTAACCATTCTTAATTACTCTTTTCAAACAATTAATTAATAATAATAATTTACCTTAATTGACATTTCAAAAATCTTCCTTAATAACTTTGAAATCAAATTATTAATAACTTAGAAAACTTTAATTTTAATTAAAATTAAAACTTACTTATATTAACTACTTAATTTAAAATATTAATCAAGATTTTAGAAAACATTGTTATGTATTCACTTAGTTAATTAAAACTTGAAACAAATTCTTAACTTAAAATAGTCAACATTAATTATTCCATAAATACTAAATTTTGTTTAACGTTATAAACTTGAAATTTATTGGGCTTAACCCATTTTGAAAACAACTCGTGAATGCCCTAGATTTTATTCGAGTGTTACTCGTGTTCCTCACACCATTTCCCCGAAGCCTTCTCTCTTCCTCACGTACTTCCTTCTTCCTCTTCTCTTTTTTTTACTTAAGTTTTAAACTTAATAACTGTTCCAGACTCGAGTTCCACACTGAAGCAATGCATCCCTTTTCTCGAGTATCAACTCGAGTTGCTAATAGTAGAACCTCCTGACACCGAACGATCGTGCACGGCGTAGGGCCGCCGTTCCAGCGAACTCCAAAATCTTCGGCAAGTCACGAATCATCCCAATACTCAAAATCAACGTTCGATTCGAAGCTAAACATATTGAATCGAAAATTAGCATTGCGCTCGAAAGCTGTAACTCAACCCAACGAACAAAAATCCTTCGCCCTAGTTGCTCCGACCACCGGAAAAGTTCCTTCTCCGTCCACACCACGTCAACACCCCATGCTACCATCCCCTCGAGTATCGAGAAGGTCGGTCAATTAGAGGAGACGAACTTGCCACGTATTATAACCACCACAAGTTCGAACATTAAACCCTAAAATGGCCTCGTCCAATCAATTCATGCAATAGAAAAAAAAATTGACAATTTTTTTAGACCATCGATGAACAAACCTTCTTCGCACAAGATTTCAACATCCAAAATTGAATCGATCATCAGAAAATAGTGAAAATGCATATTTTGTTCAAATTTGAACTGCACTCAGAATACTCCTCTAAAAATTACCATTTTTGTTTTAAAAATCTTGTTTTTGAATGTTGATTCAAGCTATATAATCGAATTAATATTTTACGATATTCGAATTTATCCTTTAATAAACTTTTTACTGTAAAATTAAATTTTACAGAGTCACAAATTCATTATGAAGCTTTAAAAAAAAATTAGATCATAATTTATGTTTTAAACTAACTTATTTGTTGAAGATTAAGGCCTATCAGAGACTAATGAAGATGAAGTTAAATTTATTATCTTGATTGAACTCTGTACTTAAAAAAACAACAGAGATGACATATTCAGACACATCACAGATATAAATGAAACATACATAGATATATTCATCTTTATATAATCATATAGCATAATATCATCTAGAATTCACATATTCTAGCATTCATTACTTTGAACTTTAAGGTTAAATGTTTACTCACCTGGAAACAAGATTGAACAGAGAGCTATTTTTGTTTTGAAAACCTGCAGTTTAATCTTCCTGTTTTTGTTTTTTTTCAGCAGATTGTATTTGAACTTGAAATTATAGTGATGTTTATATTTTTTCTCTTTTCTCTGATTTGCTAAGTTGATGAATGAAATGGAATAGAGTATATGTATATATAAAGAAGATAGTTTTGTATAGGGGAGGTAGGTGTTATCTAGTATGAGCTTATTTCTTTTAGTCAGATTGTTTTTCATTGACCAGAGTTTTTTTTTCCTTTCAGCTGGAGGTTAAAATGTTTTTTATCATTCGAAATGACTTATTTTTGTGCTGTGAATAGATAGCATTAATGCATATGTCCCCATTTTTGTTTACATGTAATCCTATTTTTTGTATGTACATCTTTGTTTTGTTTTATCTTCTTGCTTACATTTTAGTTTTATTATTTCCTTGTTTACATAATTCACATGCAAATTTGTATGTATTTTATATGTTATTTTTGCTAGAATTATCTTATGTATCCATATGAGTTACCCTATATATTTATGTTTAACACAAATTCTTGTTTTATTATTATTATTATCTATTTAAAGCTTAAACTACCAAATACATTATTTATATCCATATATCTTTGTAATATTAATTATTAATAATATTTTATTTGTTTTTGAAACTTTTCAAATTAAATTTCAAAAGTTCAAATAAGCTACCAAATTCAAATTAATAAATTTTTGGGATGTTACAAATTTCCCCCTTAAGAAAATTTCGTCCTCGAAATTTGAAAGAGAAAGAATAGCAAACAAAGAATATACGAAATCAGAAAAGGATAGAGAAATGGCTTACCAGTTTAAGCCGAGATATCCACTCTGCAATTGGGATATGATTTCTGCATATTATCTTCGGTTTCCCAAGTGCAGTCCTTTGGATTGCCACTCCACTGAACTTTAACTAGTTTCACAACTTTGTTTCTCAATTGCTTTTCATCACGATCTACAATCTTTATCGGTTCTCTTTTAACTGTTAAATTGGGAGTGATTTCGAGATCCTGCTGAGCAGCTTCTTCAATAATGCTGTCTGGATCGTGCACATACTTCCGAAGATTAGAAATGTGGAACACATCATGCACGCCAGACAGCCAACTAGGCAACCGCACTCGATAGGCTAAAGAACCGATCCTCTCCAGAATAGGAAAAGGACCAATATACCGTTGTGCCAGCTTACCGGTCTTCCCAAACGTTAATACTCCCCGCATTGGAGATACTTTAAGAAAGATAGAGTCTCCAATCTGGAATTCTAAATCCCTTCTTCTGTGATCATAATAACTCTTTTGACGACTTTGAGCCGTTTTCAATTTCTTCCGTATAAAATCAACTTTTTCAGTAGCTTCTTTAATCATATCCGGTCCAAGGACAATTCTATCACCAGCCTCAATCCAGCACGCGGGTGATCGACACGGACGACCATATGAATCTTCAAAAGGAGCCTTCTCTATATTGGCCTGATAGCTATTATTATATGAGAATTCGACCAGATGCAAATGGTCCTCCCAAGAACCACCAAAATCAAGTATACAAGCACGCAATAGGTCTTCTAAGATTCGGTTAATCCTCTCAGTCTGCCCATCAGATTATAGGTAATAAACAGTGCTGAAATTCAATTTTATTCCCAATGTCTCTTGAAATGCTTCCCAAAATCTACCAGTGAATATCGGGTCACGATCACTCACTATACTGCTAGGAATACCGTAGAGACGGACAATTTCATTCACATATAACTCGGCTAAACTTGCTGCCGTGCGGGTAGATTTCACTGGAAAAAGAGGGCTGTCTTAGTGAAACGGTCCACAATAACCCAAATTGCTTCATTGCATTTCCGAGTACGAGGAAAACCGTCGATGAGATCCATCGATACTTGGTCCCATTTCCACTTGGGTACCTCTAAAGGCTGAAGTAAACCCGCCATTTTCTTTTGATCGCTTTTGATTTGTTGGCAAATAGCACAGCGACTCACATATATAGATATGTCCCTTTTCATCGTGTTCCACCAGAAAGTTCTTTTGATATCTCTATACATCTTATTGACTCCGAGATGGATGAAAAGTTTAGATTTGTGACATTCATCTAAAACTTCATGTTTCAGATCAGGGATGTCCGGCACACAGATTCTTCCTTTCAATTTTATAACTTTATTGTCATTGACTTCAAAACTAGTATTTTCACCATGACGTATTTTCTCATAAATTTGATGAAGGAACTCATCTTCTTTTTGTTGGCTGGCGACTTTCTCAAGAAGAGTAGGAGCAATGACAAGGTGAGCAAGAATAGCATGCTTTCTACTCAAGGCATCGACAACTACATTGTCTTTTTCGGGCATATATAGAATGTCTAGGTCATAAGATGCCAGAAATTCCAACCAACGTTGTTGTCGCAGATTTAAATCTTTCTGGGTGAAGAGATATTTCAAAGATTTGTGGTCGGTGAATAATTCGAATTTTTCACCTAGAATAAGGAGAGTTCAATATGTATATTGTTAAGTTAAGTTAAATTCGTAAATTATTAGGAAAGCTGAAAAGATTTTTTTTACCCAAAAGATAATGTTGGGCAAAGCGAAGATAACAGCTAAGAGTTCCAAATCATGGGTTGGGTAGTTTCTTTCATAAGGACGTAATTGTCTACGTGCGTGGGCAATTACCTTCCCATTCTACATTAATACCGCACCCAAACCATCACCGCAAGCGTCGGTATAAACAGATAATCCCTGATCCCCGTTGACAATAGCGAGAACAGGAGCGGTGGTTAATCTCTTCTTCAACTCCTGAAAAGCTTCGTTACATTTCCGAGTCCAATTGAATTTTGCATTCTTCATCGTTAGCTTAGCCAACGGACTAGCTATCTTAGAAAAGTCCTGAACAAACTTCCGATAATAACCTGCTAAACCCAAAAAGCTCCGAACTTCTTTTGGGGTAGTGGGTTTCCTCCAATCAAGAATAGCGAAAATTTTGCTAGGATCAACATAAATTCCTTCTTAATTGACATATGGCCGAGAAATTTAACTTCTTTGACCCAGAATTGGCATTTGGAAAATTTTGCGAATAGAATATTTCTCCTCAATATCTCCAAAACGATTCTAAGATGCTGGGCATGCTCCTCTTCGGTCTTGGAACAGACCAAAATATCATCAATAAATACAAGCACAAATTTATTCAATACTTCCCGAAACACACGAGTCATAAGATCTACGAAGTAAGCGGGAGCATTGGTTAGCCCGAAAGGCATGACTAACCATTCGTAGAATAAATTAGGACCCCTGAAAGCGGTCAAATGAACACAATCTTCAGCAATTCGTAGTTGATGGAATCCCTGGGCTAGATCCATCTTCGAAAAGAAACGAGCGTCGTGCAATTGATCAAACAGCTCATCAATTCTAGGTAGAGGAAATTTATTCTTGAGAGTCAGCTTATTGAGATCGCGGTAATCTACACACAATCTCAAAGATCCATCCAATTTAGCAACAAACACTACTGCTGAACCCCATTCAGAAACACTAGGTCGAATTAACCCTTTCTCTAGCAAATCATCAGCTTGCTTGACTAATTCAACCCTTTCCCTGGGCGCCATCTTGCGACTTGCATGAACGACAGGACAAGCATTGAGTACTAGGCCGATTCTGAATTCTATTTCTCGACGTGGAGGTAGAGATTTCACTTCTTCAAACACATCTGGAAAATCTCTAATAATGGGTATGGACTCCAGACTGGGTTCGGGATAACCCAAGTTATACATCAACCCTTCTCTTTTAGGACTAGGATCCTCATAAGAAATGTCAATAGAATCTCCAAATTTGGTTTTAATCGAAATCAATCGATTATTGCAATCCAATTTAGCTTCATATTTTGCTAACCAATCCATTCGAGTAAGACTTCAAACTCGTTAAAATCAAGGACAAAGAGACTGATAGGGAATTGGTAACAAGAATATGAGATAGGCAGCCTCTACATCGAAGAAAAAGGTTCGCGGGACCTCCAACTGGATTCTTTACGCATATAGGCTCATCAACAAAATCAGGTTCAAGATTTAATTCATTAATAGCTTGCTGAGAGATAAAACTATGTGTAGCGCCCGTGTCAAACAAAACTCTAACAATGCTATCATAAATAGTGAGATTACCTTCTAGAACTCCTTTCCCTTTTCTGCTTTGGAAGATGCAGGTTTGTCTTTGACTGTGTACACCTTGACTGTCTGAGCTTGCTTCATGACTCGACAGTCTTTAACTTCATGTCCCAATTTCTAACAATAATAACATTTCTTGGGCTTCGCTTGAACGGATTGATCTCTCTTCGGCTTCTTGCAGCTGTCTGAGTAGTGACCTTTTTCTAGACAATTGAAGCAAGTAACATTCTCTGCCGTGCTTCCCTGATTATTCTTCTTTTTCTCCTTACCCTGCCATGGTTTCTTGCCACCAAATTTCCTCTTCTTCTAATTTTGATTGCTCGAATTTCCTTTCTCCACCGGGGCTTCTTGCATGTCAAATGTAGCATATCTGTACCCCATATCAACCAAATCTGAAAAGGATTCTTTGACATGGCTAGTCATTCTTTCGTGGAACTTCTTATTCATCCCACGAATGAACCTTTCATTCTTCTTTAAAGGTGTTTTCACCAACTCTGGACCAAAACGGGACAATTCATTGAATTTGTTTAGATATTGCCCGAATGACAAACTCCCCCGCTTTAAGTCCATGAATTCCTGGTACATTCGAGAAATTCCAGCCGGTAGCATATAGTGCTTCGCAAATACTTCTTTAGATCTCTCCCAAGTAAGCTCATCTTCTGGCTTATCTACAGTAACTATCTCCCACCATGCTAAGGCATCTTCTTGAAGTTGCCAAGAAGCTATGAGACGCATCTGATCGTCTTGCAACTTTAGACCTTTAAATATTCTTTCACATGATCTGATCCATGCTTGGGCCTCAACAATCGACTCCTTTCCGGTGAACGGCTTACCACCAAGCCTTGAGAAACTCTTATATAAATCAGCCAGATTCGGCTGATGCTGAAAAGATAAAACTGCTTCTACTGTTGGGGGAACTTGGCTAGGTGTTGTGGCATTTCCTTGACCCCTAGCTCTTCCTCTTAGTCCGCTCATTCTTACTATCTATAATTAGTAAGAAAATTGGTATAGATATTCGGACGAGATACCTTAAGGAATATTAGCAGTTAAAGGAAATAGACTAAGAAAATTTGATGTTCCGGTCTCGGGTTATACTCATTCTAGGGTATACTTCATCATATCTCTAATGAGCTATCTAATGTGTTATACTCCATAGAAAAAGTTCCTACTCAACCTTCATCTTTGATACCACATGGCACGATCCGAAATCCAATGTTCGAAAATTGGCACTAAATACCTCGCTTGTATTCGACTGTCGAAAATTCAAACATCGAACTCCAGTTGGATGGAGCTTATAACAACATTAGATGAATATAAAAACAATGGAAACAAAATGAATATCATGCATTACATCACAGATACAACATCAACATAATATTCATTACAACATCAGAGTGTTTTTATACATATAACACAACTTCAAAATAGAACTTCGCAATAGAACAACAAGTGATCATATGCCAAAAAGTCTTCAAAGGAATGAAGTGATAGTGAACTTCCAAAAACGAAGCATCTTGAGGTCCAAAAGCTTCCAAAGTATCTCCAAGACAAAAGCCTCTAAAATACTGCTAACACCAGAACACGGAAACCTGCCACTAGGCTGCCCGTGTAGAAATGATGGGCACCCAAAGTTTAGAAAGGAAACAATAAACTCCGAGTCAGTCAAGGGACTGGTATGCGTAAACAAAAACAGTTGCTTTTAAATAAACAAGATTTACAAAAGAAAACCGTTTATGCTTTTGGAAAATGAAACTACCATAAGGCCTCCCGATACATACACAATGCAATCGCACGCTTGGGGGAGATTTCCCCTTATGATAGTCAAATATGCTTAATACGAGAAAAATTCTTTGATATTATTACTAGTGCATAGTGTGAAAACATTTTGAAAACATAATATTAATCTTAGCCAGCATAGGTACCATTATACTATGCCTACTATAGATGTCACCTGAGGTGGTAGGTTATACAAATTGCAATTGTAAAGGGCTCGTATTATTTCTTTGGATTTCCAACAAATGGTCAGGCTAAGGAACTTCCTACTGCCACATGGGTACGCCTCTGGAGGGACATCCCGAGAACCTACCCGACTCTCTGCCAACACAAGGTCGGGTTACCTCTGTAACTAGGTAACTACTACTCGAGTATGCTACCCCTCGGTCGTTTGTGACCTTTATCCGAGGGCCCTCTACCACAAAGCAACAACCACACAGTAAATGAGATTGCAGCAACCACATAGGTAAAGTATCTGGGTTCCATACCATGATGCTACCTTTTTCCAGAAGGAAATGACATACCCTAAAGGGTGCGACCCTCATAACCTTGCCACATCTTTCCTGTTACGACCATTTCCGGGGTGTGAGGTCTGATGTGATCTCGTCCACAAAGCTACGCTTTACACGAATGCCATGCTTTGATCACAAATGATCATCAATACATAGCAGCACTTAGCATGCCACACTACCAAATTGGGAGTATATCGCTGATAACCTTCAACTACATAACCTCTGAGCTCGTACTTCTCAGAGAAGGGTGTTAAGCTAAGAGAATAAATTCTCCGCCACCAACAGATATGTATTTGAAAGAAATATGCTTTTATATCTCAAAATGTAGTGTCAGACACACAACCATACAAGTCTGTCCCGGGTTCGAACAGAACCGAAGGCACTTCGTCCAATAAAGGAAGAAGCCCTTGTAAATCCGGGTATCCACAATCCCGATTAGACTTCCCATCACATGTGGAGATCTCTATACCGGAGCAACTCAGTGTAGAGACAATCGATAGGTTATCCTATCGTTTTCGAAGACACCCGGTCTTCACCACCGTCTTCAAATGTTATTCATTTTGACCTATCACTATTCGAAATGGGTTATATGACACAAAGGTCCTCTCTCGGCTAATCCGCATAGGAAACGCTTAATTTTAAAACACGTGGATGTATCAATTACAAAGATTTATTTTCAGGGTTCGATGTGGGTTTCGGATAACCAACTGGAACCCGACTCCCTGTCGCATCGAAGTTTAAATGCCGTTTTACGGGCAAAAAGGGTTTTCACATAAATACAGAAACAAATCACAAATCACAGTTTAGCGCAAAGCAATCTACATCACACAATATCACGACAGAAATATCAATCCAGTACACAACAATAGTTAATTATTTTTCAATCAAGGTGAATGTGATTTAAATGAAATAACCACATAATTTTTATTGATGATTTTAAATCAATGATTAATTTTTCTTAATGATAAATTAATTAAATCTTAATCAAATTAATTAATTAATTATTCCTTAAATAATTAACTTAATTAACTACCAATTTTAAATTAATCAACTTAAATTATCTAATTAACAATTCTTAATTACAAATAAATTAGACACTTAATTTTTAATTAACCAATCTTTAATTACAAATTGATAAATCCCTAATTACAATTATTAATTAACCATTTTTAATTACTCTTTTTAAACAATTAATTAATAATAATTATTTATCTTAATTGACATTTTAAAAATCTTCCTTAATAACTTTGAAATCAAATTATTAATAACTTAGAAAGCTTTATTTTTAATTAGAATTAAAACTTACTTATATTAACTACTTAATTTAAAATATTAATCAAGATTTTAGAAAACATTGTTATGTATTCACTTAGTTAATTAAAACTTGAAACAAATTCTTAACTGAAAATAGTCAACATTAATTATTCCCTAAATCCTAAATTTTGTTTAACGTTATAAACTTGAAATTTATTGGGCTTAACCCATTTTGAAAACAACCCGTGAATGCCCCAGATTTTACTCGAATGTTACACTAGTTCCTCACACCATTTCCCCGAAGCCTTCTCTCTTCCTCACGTACTTCCTTCTTCCTCTTCCTTTTTTTACTTAAGTTTTAAACTTGATAACTGTTCCAGGCTCGCGTACTCGAGTTCCAAACAGAAGCAATGCATCCCTTTTCTCGAGTATCAACTCGAGTTGCTAACAGCAGAACCTCCTGACACTGAACGATATCATGCACGTGCACGGCGTTGTGTCGTCATTCCGGCGAACTCCAAAATCTACGGCAAGTCGCGAATCAGCCCAATACTTGAAATCAACATTCGATTCGAAGCCAAACATACTGAATCGAAAATTAGTATTGCGCTCGAAAACTGTAACTCAACCCAACTAACAAAAATCCTTCGCCCCAGTTGCTCTGACTACCGAAAAAATTCCTACTCCATCCACACCACGTCAACACCCCATGCTACCATCCCCTCGAGTATCGAGAAGCTCGGTCAATCAGATGAGACGAACTCGTCTCGTATTCTAACCACCACAAATTCGAACATTAAACCCTAAAATGGCATCGTCCAATCAATTCATGCAATAGAAAAAAAATTTGACAATTTTTCTGGATTCATCGATGAACAGACCTATTTCTCACAAGATTTCAACATCCAAAATTGAATCGATCATCAGAAAATGGTGAAATTACATATTTTGTTCAAATATGAACTGCGCTTAGAATGCTCCACTAAAAATTACCATTTTTGTTTTAAAAATCTTGTTTTTGAAAGTTGATTCAAGCTATATAATGGAATTAATATTTTACGATATTCGAGTTTATCCTAAAATTAACTTTTTATTGTAAAATTAAATTTTATAGATCACAACATCATTATTAGGCTTTAAACAAAATTTAGATCATAATTTATGTTTTAAACTAACTTATTTGTTGAAGATTAAGGACTATTAGAGAATAATGAAGATGAAGTTAAAAAATTTATCTTGATTGAACTCTGTACTTAAAAAAAACAGAGATGACATATTCATACACAGTACGGATATAAATGAAACATACATTGATATATTCATCTATATATATATAATCATATAGCACAATATCATCTAGAATTCACATATTCCAGCATTCATTACTTTGAACTTTAAGGTTAAATGTTTACTCACCTGGAAACAAGATTGAACAGAGAGCTGCTTTTTGTTTTGAAAACCTGCAGTTTAACCTTCCTCTTTTTTTTAGCAGATTGTATTTGAACTTGAAAATATAGTGACGTTTATATATTTTTTTCTCTTTTCTCTGATTTGCTAACTTGATGAACGAAATGGAATAGAGTAGATGTATATATAAAGAAGATAGTTTTGCACAGGGGAGGTAGGTGTTATCTAGTATGAGCTTATTTCTTTTAGTCAGATTTTATTTCATTGACCAGAGATTTTTTTCCTTTCAGTTGGAGGCTGAAATGTTTTTTTATCATTCGAAATGACTTGTTTTTGTGTTGAGAATAGATAGCATTTAATGCTTATGTCCCCATTTTTGTTTACATGTAATCCTATTTTTTTGTATGTACATCTTTGTTTTGTTTTATCTTCTTGCTTAATTTTTTGTTTTATTATTTCCTTGTTTACATAATTCACATGCAAATTTGTATGTATTTCATATGTTATTTTTACTAGAATTATCTTATGTATCCATATAAGTTACCCTATATATTTATGTTTAACACAAATTCTTGTTTTTTTATTATCTATTTAAAGCTTAAACTACCAAATACTTTATTTATATCCATATATCTTTGTAATATTAATTATTAATAATATTTTATTTGTTTTTGAAACTTTTCAAATCAAATTTCAAAAGTTCAAATAAGCTACCAAATTCGAATTAATAAATTTTTGGAATGTTACAAGAGCTCCCCGGTCCAATCACCTAAAACCACTTATGGCCGCCACCATGTTCGAACCCTAATCGAATTTTATCGCCAAATCTAGGCATTGATTCGATGCATAAACCACATAGATGAAGTCCCCTCGGTCCACTCTACAATACCCATAACTTGATTCGAAGATCGGACAAGTTTGGTCGAGGCGCGATGAACGCCCGTGGGTAGTTCATCGATTTCCGACCACACCGAAACCCCGATTGAAAAACGAATCATATATTTGACTTGCGCTCATCGAGAGCTTCAAATCCATATATAATTCAATATAGTTTGTGGAGTTTGATTTCTGAAGTTGTATTTTGAATTGAAATTGGATTAGGAAGATTAGGGTTTTCAGCCATTGAGGAAGAGGAGCAACAGAAGTTTCTGTATGTACAGAAATGAAAAATAGAAAGGCTGCTAGGGTTTAGAACCAGATATATACATATAGGTGGAGCTGAAAGTGGAGGAAGGAATACGATTGGTTTGGATAATTGAACAATATTGTCCCAAAAGCCCGTTTCGACCCCGGAATGAAAATGGATCAACTCATATATCAAAATAGATGTTTTAAAATATTATAAAATCAATGTAATAGGTTTCAGGTCCAAATTCCACCGTATGAAGAAGTTATGCTAAAATCAAGTTATTTTAAATTGATTTCAATTGATTTCAAGGCGTTTCAAGTCCGTACAATCAAACGATAAGTCTGTTCGCTATGAAACTTAAACCCCTATAATAATTCACCTTTACAGATCCGATGAAACTGGTTTCATCGAAATCCAAGTCAGTGGCCAAAATGGCTAATTTTCAGTTAATTAAATATATTAATATTAAATAAATAAAACCACTTTTCCATTCAAATTCTATAATTTGTAATTTTTATCATCTTGGATTATGTTAGTGTTCTGTAATACTTTATAATAAATTTTTATATCAATTTAATGTTGAATTTTCCACCAATTAAAATGTTCAATCACAATTTCAATCAATTCAGTTAATTATAATTAATTCCAATAAATTAACTTGATTCAATTTCAATCTCTTTTCTTCTTCTTTTATTACTCTATAAACCTAGTTAATATTTGTTTGTCTCTCATTACATCAATAAAATCAAATTTCCATCTTTCCTTATTAAATTCAATTGTATTGAATTTGTCAATTTATACATTTTTTAACAATTAATATCTCAGGTAATTTATCCACCTTAGTTTCGTTCCTTTAATTTATTTATGAACAAAATATGCATTTCCCTTTATTTTATTACATTCACACCTTAAAATTACTGTCCTCTCTCGCATTAATGTACATTTACTTTCATTTAAATGGAATTGATTCCCAACAATTTCATTGACAAATTAAATAGGTAACTTCTAATGATTGCTATCATAATCTTTAAATCTAAACTTAAGTTTATTACATATTCAACTAATTATTATAATTACTTACATAATACTGAGTTCATCTAATTACTACTAATTATACTAATTCATTTATTTATATACAACACTTACCCTTATTTACTTATTTTTAATTTTATAACAAAGTGCAACAATTTACACTATTTCATTATTGGGATTTCACTCCAACTGTAAATAATTAGTTTTAATTACAATTGCTACATTTCATTTTCAACATTCACTTCATTATAAATTATAAAGTTTTTTTTACTTTCTAAATTTAATTATAAAAATCTTATTAAATTAACCAATTTAGTTATCAAAATTTATGAGTCGTTACACTCTCCCTCACTCAAAACTTTTCATCCTCGAAAAGGTAAAAGAAGGGAAAAGAAAGGATTGAATAAACAATATATCTTATTCAAAAAATTTAACTTTATAAAAAAATAAATTTACAAAATTAATTAATTTAAATAATTTATACCAATTTATAACCAATAAATCTTTTTATACTCAAATTAATAAAGTATGGAAAACATTTTTCAAAAATTTTCTAAGTCCAAAATTTACGGAAAATTTCGGCAGAGTCTCCTTTGTACGGAGAGGCTCGGGAGAAAATATAATATCAAATACTACAATATGTACCACAATATTCCAAACTAACATATCCCAACAATGGAAAATATATATATATATATAATACCGCTAGCAAACCGCAATCCGAGAACGTACCTATTAGTCGGGAAATTAACGCTTAAATATGAAACCAAAGCAGTAGCAATTACTTCCATAACCTGTATTTCACTTATATAATCCAAAACGAGTTAATAATTATATAAAACGAAATATTAAAATTGTTTCATCCACTAACGACAAATCAATGTCAAACAACACAATCACTTGCAACCACAACATACAGTAATCACATAAAATCAACACAAATCAATTATTCATTCATATTAATCAAAACAAATAGTTGTTTGGATTTAAAACTTTAAATTGTACAGAATGAAAAATAAACTACTAAGTGCATCATTTACTCAACAGTCTTAGATGAACTAAATAGATTATTCATACATCCAAACAAATTTAAAGTATCCTTGTCCAAACAACCATAAACCAAACAAACAACAATTCCAAACAATAGATCAAATTCATTCTTATTAATTTCATTTCATAACATTTGTTGTTTGATTTCCTTTTCATTCATATAATGATTTATCCTTTTAATTTACATTTATTCATATCATATAAAAAAAATTATTGCATTACATTCATTAATTTCTCAATTTCATTTATTTTCAGTCATTTATCCATAGTATTAATGTTCAATTCAGTTACTTGGCATATCAATTTCATTTACTTAAGTTTAAAATCATCTATTTACAACATTTACCTTCTATACTATTTTATTGTAGTAACATTTCAATTATAATTTTATAACCATTATAACATCAAATTCTTATTTATAAAGTAATTTATTGAACCTTTCTATTATATAATTTTTACTTGTAAATTTTTCCATTACATTTTCTTATTAGACATTTCAACTTTTAAATCTTTTGGTAAGTTATATATATGCTTTTTAAGAATGCAATTGAAAATTATACAAGTTTTTCTCATTTTTTTAATTTAATTTAATGTTCAATAATTATATCCTTTGTTTTATAAGTTACAAATTTCAACTTGCTTGTAATTTCATTTATATCCTAGCATTTAATCTCTTATTTTAATTAGAGACTTTGATAATCAACGATTGGAACCTTTAATTAACAGAAACTTAAGAACTAAATACCGGGTTAAATTTCAAATCATTTTAAAATAATAGATAGATGTTTACAATTTATATATCCAATTATATATAAAACAATTTGAAATTTATATTTGTTTATCAAAATAAATCTGTAGTAAAATTACTACAGTGGCCTTCCCACTTTGAAACTCGGAAATGAATGTCGATGATGCATGCACTCATTACCGAAATTATTTCCCAGCGACATAGAGGGGAGTACAGAACTTATTTCTTTTGAAAGTTTCTCTAAAACAATTCTTTTAGATTATATTGGGATATTTACATCAGAAAATACTTATAAACAATATTATTATATTCCAAAATCCTTTCAAAGCAATTTTCAAAATCCTGAAACTTAAGTTCTAAAATTTCCGATTTTCATTTATTTTACTTTTCTTCAAATCTTGTTTCCAATCAATATTTATAAATTTTACTACCTAACAACCAATATATTACAAACAAATATAGCCTTTATAAAAAATTTATTTTATATATAAAAAATATAATGGGCAAAATTATTTCATTTACTATATTTCAAAACAAATATTGTGTCGGTCTGTCCTATTAAGTATTAGGATCCCTATTGATGTCATAGCATCATATGCACCAACCAGAATTTATAAATACAAAATGGAACAAATTAACACAATATTAAAACCTTTTATAACACTAACAAATACGCTCTCTTATATATATACACACTCAATGACTCATCATATGTTATTACTACCCTATTAATAAAGGGTCAGACCCTACAAAGCTATGGTTTATCGCTAAACCAAAGCTCTGATACCAAATGTAACGACCCGTCATTTTGTACGTTTTAAATCGACGATAAACCACACACGTAGGACTCAAACCATATAAAAGGGCGAATTGTTATTGGGATAAATAAGAAAAGCAGAGAAAGAAATAAAACAAAACAGAATCTCACAGTGGAATGACAAATTATAATAATCAAATAACAGTTCATGAAGCTATTTTACAAAACATTTGATTTACTTCCACAACACATATCAGAGTTACACATACCAGAGAATAATAAATAATAATGCAGCGGAACAATATGAATATAGTGGACTAATATGATAAATAATAGTAATACAATCTTCGTCTTCGTCCTCCAGAAGTAAGGTCTTCAAATCCTGAAATGCTCAGGCTGACCCGAGCGAATTGAAAGGACAAAATACTCGAGTCAGAACTAAAAGATCTTATGTAAGTTAAATCAACGGCAAATAATATGAGTGGAACGGTGTCAGAGATGTTTAACGGATTTGACATCTCCTATCCAGTGTCAATCGTGAGTGCAGTAACTTAAGAGATGTTCGAGCTTTACATCTCCTAAGGATCTGTTAAACTATCTACTATGTAGTAGTATACGCTATTATAATAATGTCTATTAGTAAAATAAACTTACTTTTAAATAGCGTTAAGGGGTTATTCATGTAGCCCTTAATACATAATAGTGCCAATAGTCTATACAGTACCGTAATACCTACTGATCGGGAGGCTATCATAAGATACTCCATAGGTACGACATAAATCAAACTTGTAGAAGGCGCGCTAGGTTAGATGACACGGCCCAACTAGGCAATGCCAGGGTAGATAAACCAATTGCTATCCGGACTGGTGGTAATGCATAGCCGTAGCTACCGCCCACGTCGAGCCATACCCCTAAATCAAAAAAATCAATAGTGGCCACCAAATCAGTCTCAGAGTCAGAATATAATATCGAAGGAGTGTTCCGATCAAAGGAGCTACCTCATTGGCCAGAGACTCGCTCCTGTTTTAGCCAACTTGTGCCAACTCACGGGAGTCGGGTCCACGTACATACCTTAATAGAACGTCGCCATCATCCTACTTCATTCTGGAATCTCTACCGCATACACGATTGTTAAATTGGTTTTGGTATCGACGGAGAGTATGCCCATATCCGATCTCAGTCTCTTTAACAACCAACCGTTATTATACCACCGTAGTCATTTTTAAAATAGTTTTTACGTTTAAAACCAAAATATCATTGCCCTTTCAAACCAAATCCAAACGATATCATTTTCAATTTAAATATATCATCTTCCAAAATCATAGCATTTTCAAAGTTATAACACTTCGAAATCAAAAACTTGAAATATAACACTTTTAAATCATAATACTTTGAAACTCATAACTTTGAAGCATAACTTCCACTACTTAAATGGTTTGAATATTAAAATACTTTATATAATAAAATAGATTCTTCAATTTCACAAATCAATTCCAAAACAACTCGAATTTCTAAATTTTAAATTTAACCAAATCTCAAATCATAAATTTCAAATCAATTCAGTTTCCAAATTGACTATTCCAATTTATCAATTTCGAAACAGATTTGATCCACAGAATAAACCATTTCAATTCAATATATTTCAAACTTTAAGTATTCAATAATTTCAAAACTAAGTTTGGTAATTACGATTGAACAATTCAATTTTCTATTATCTAATTTTGAAATATTTTCATAATAAATCCATTATCATTTAAATAAAACACAAATTACAAATAACTATATATTTCCTTCAATTTATTTATACTTGAAATGTTCATTTAATTAACCTTAACCAAAATCAAGTTATAAAATCATACCCTCTAAAATTCCAAATTTAATAAATTTCACATCAGGCATATTTGAGTTTATTTCTTAAATAAATTCAATTTCAAATAAATCTCAAATTTATCTTCGAACCTTAATTTTATTTAAATCATTATAACTCTATATTAAAATAAAATTTAAATACTTAACCGTATTATCTCCAATAAAATCAATCTAATTATTAAGATTATTCTATATTAAAACAAATTATACATAGCTTAATTTCAAGGATAAAATATCATTTATATAATATCTAAAATCAATATTTATCTAAAACCATATATTTCTTTACAAAACCATAGAGATCATTTCAAAATATTTATATATATAGACCACGGTGCCTGTATATAATTTTCTATCCTATGGTCAAGTAATACGGATATTTATCATTTCAATCCGTAATTTAAAATATAAATGCGGTTATATATCATTTCAAACTGTAATCCCGAATGAAATAAAAATCCATAACAACTTGCAGTTTATAACTTATAAATACAACATCCATTCATCCAATATCAATCATCAAACATTCATCATAATCATCATCTAATTTAATCAATAACATCAATATTGAATCGATAATAAATAACAGGTATTTACTGGCAGTTTATATTCAATAATAAATTAAATAACTATTTCATCCCAATAAATTCAAATAAATTGAGATAATGATTCAAAATATGCCTAACAGTCATAAATAAATTTCTAATCACATCATAAATCAATTTTAACAAACATTATATAGTTTAGAAGTTGTGATTGGTTTAGAACACTCACCTTTTGAATTTACTTAAATTTAAATTCAATTTAAACCCAAAATTTGAGCATCCTCAGAATTTTTCCAAACCAGCGTCAAAACATCTGGAATTTCGATACGATTCCAGCGGATCAAACCGTGTGTGAATTGGACCTTGAATGTGAAAGTTATACACGTTAGCACAATTTAAAGTTTAAAATAAATAAAAAACGTCACACGTCATCACCTTGTCTGTACGCTTTAGGCACGCGAAACCCTAGCACCGAAAACAAATGAAATCGAACCCAGAACCGTGACCTTGATCGACCCTTGACCATCGATACTACGCGTCTCCAACTACTGCATCAACGCCGACCATCGCCATCGTGATTGCCTCGCCACGCCGCACCAGAGCTCCCCTGTTCGATCACCTAAAACCGCTTCCGGCCGCCACCATATTCGAACCCTAGTCAAATTTTATCGCCAAATCCAGCCATTGATTCGACGCATAAACCACATAGATGAAGTCCCCTCGGTCCACTCTACAATACCCACAATTTGATTCGAAGATCGGACAAGTTTGGTCGAGGCACGATGAACGGCCGTGAGCAGTTCATCGATTTCCGACCACACCGAAACCCCGATTGAAAAACGAAGCATATATTTGACTTGTGCTCGTCGAGAGC
Source organism: Allium cepa (assembly GCA_030765085.1). NCBI lineage: Eukaryota > Viridiplantae > Streptophyta > Magnoliopsida > Asparagales > Amaryllidaceae > Allium > Allium cepa. The sequence goes on from CM060941.1 coordinate 838,923,195, forward strand.
TTCAAATCCATATGTAATTCTATTATAGTTTGTGGAGTTTGATTTGTGAAGTTGTGTTTTGAAGTGAAATTGGATTGGGAAGATTAGGGTTCTTAGCCATTGAGAAAGAGGAGCAATAAAAGTTATTGTACGTACAGAAATGAGAAATAGAAAGGCTACTACGGGTTTATAATCGGATATATACATAGGTAGCGCTGAAAGTAGGGGAACAAATACGACTGGTTTGGATAGTTGAACGATACTGGCGCAAAGGCCTGTTTCGACACTGGAATGAAAATGGATCAACCCATATATCAAAATAGATGTTTTAAAATATTTTAAAATCAATGGATAGGTTTCAGGTCCAAATTCCATCGTATGAAGAAGTTATGCTAAAATCAAGTTATTTCAAATTAATTTCAAGGCGTTTCGAGTCCGTACGATCAAAATGTTAAATAAATATATTAATTTCCAGTTAATTAAATATATTAATGTTAAATAAATAAAACAACTTTTCCATTCAAATTCTATAATTTGTAATTTTTATCATCTTGGATTACTTTAGTGTTCTATAATCCTTTATATATCAAAGAGAACCTAACCGGATCTCTACTACACAAGGCCGGGTTACCTCTGTAACTAGGTAACAACTGACATGAGTATGCCACCTCCTGGTCGTTACTTACCTTTATCCGAAGCGCTTCACAACCGACAACCACAAAGCAATAAGTTTGTAGCAACTACAAAGTAAGTATCTGGGCTCCATACCATGATACCACCCATAATCCAGAAGGAAATGGACATACCGTCAGGGGGAGCTACCCCCAAATAACCTTGCTGCCACGATTCCTGTTTTGACCATAACCGGGTTGTGAGGTTCGACGAAGTCTCGTCCACAAAGCTATGCTTTTTAACAAAGCCATGCTTCGATCAACAAATGATTAGCAGCACTCATCATGCCACACTACCAAATTGGGAGTATATCACTAATAACCTTCAACTACATAACCTCTGAGCTCGTACGTCTCAGAGAAGGGTGTTAAGCTAAGAGAATAAATTCTCCGCCACCAACGGATATGTATTTGAAAGAAATCAGCTTTATATCTCAAATTGTAATGTCGGACATACAACCATACAAGTCTGTTCCGGGTTCGAACAGAACCGAAGGCACTTCCGAAGAAGTCCTTGCAATCCGGACATTCACAATCTCGATCGAACTTTCCATCACTTAGGGAATCTCTATACCGTAGCTACTCGGTGCAGAGACAATCGATAAGTCATCCAATCGCTCTCGCAAAAACCCGGTCTTCACCACCGGTCTTCAAATGCTATCCATAACGTCGTACCACATATTCGGAGGGTTATACGACACAAAGGTCCTCTCCCGGCTAAACCGAATTGTGCACGTTCAATTTAAAAACATGTGGATGTATTAATCACAAAGATTCACATGTTTGATATGGGTTTCGGATAACCAACTGGAATCTGACTCCCTGTCGCATCGAAATTTAATTTTCGTTATACGGGACAATGGGTTTTCACAATCACACAAACAAATCACGAATCACAGTGCAGTACAGAGCAATTCACGTCACACAGTATTATGATCACAACAGAAATAACAACCCGGTGCAGAACAATAGTTAATTATTTTTCAATGGGGTTTAAGTGAATTAACCACATAGCTTATTCTTAACGACGAATAAATTAATTAAACCTCAATTAACTTTGTTAATAAACTATTTCTCGATCAATTAACTTAGTTAACTACTAATTATAAATTTGATTAACTTAAATTATCTAATTAACGATTCTTAATTATAAATAATTTAGACACTTAATGGTGTATTAATCAATTTTGATTACAAATTATACATCCTTAATTACTTAGTCAATCAATTAATTATTCTTGATCGCTTACCAAAACAGTTGGTTATTTAGCTAAGTTTTCTTTTAAGTTACATTATTTATTTAATATAAATAACTTTATAAAAATATTATATTAAAACTAAATAAACTAAAATTTAATTTCTTAAAATATTTCTCTTAAGTCTTGAATTAACTCAAAATTCCAAATCAGATCATTGATTGAACATATTTTAGAAGTGTCTTAAAATTTGAAAAAAAAATTAAAGTAAAAACTGTTTATAAATTAGTCTCAAGACGTGCTTCTGGTCACGCACGAAAAAAATTCGTGTTTGCTTCGGGTTATAACGAAATCAACCCGAGTGACACAATTTTTCACTTAAAAATTCTTCTAAGTATTTGACCCGGCGCCACAGAATTCTTACTCGAGTTGACACCCGAGCCACCCTTCGGTTTTCCCCATGTTTGCTTCGAGTCCTTACCTTTCTTCCCTAAAACCCACTTCTGATACAAACATTGGTAACATGCACGTGCACATCATCACGCCGCCACTCTGGCGAACGTCGCGAGCTTCAGCAAGTCACAAACACTCCCTGTACTCAAAATCAAACTTCAACTCGACCCAGAAAAATTCGAAATCAAAAATGGGTATTCACTCGACACTGTAACTCGAGCCCACCCAACTATATCGCCTCGCCACCACGTCACAGACCACCGAAAGTGCTTCCCCTCTGTCTACACCACGCCAACGTCCCAAACTTCCATTCCCTCAAGTTTCATGAAACTCGATCAACTCATGGTGACGGAATCACCACGTTTTCAAAACACTGCAAAGTTTAAACTTTAACACTAAATTCACTTCGTCTCCTCAAATCATGCAATAGAAAAACCACTTGATAATTTCCCGAAATTAATGATATGAAACCCTACTTCACACAAAAATTCAACACCCAGTATTGAATCAATCATTAGAAATTGATCAAATGGCATATTTTATTCAAATACTAACTGCACTAAGCATACTTGATTAAAAATCATCATATTAATTTTAAAAATCATATCTTTGTATGCTTATTCGAGTTACATAATCAAATCACTAATTTAAAACACTTGATTTTATCATAAAAATTTATTTGTACTGTAAATTTTAGGGTACAAAGTCCATCTCTCTATGATCAAACTTAAAACAATCTTTAAACTGTGATTCAAGTTTAAGCAAGTTTATTTTGTTTAAAAAACCCAAGCAAAAAATATTAAGTGGAGTTTATTTGAATTTTGTTCTGATACACTTTGCTCTGAGAAAAAAACAAAATATTAAACAACAAACTGTATAAAAAAAATTCCAGTAACATAGAAACATACAGAGCACATTTCTCTTTCAATATACACGAAAACACAATATAAATACTTATATTTCAATTGAAAGAAAATAAGTTTACTCACATTGAAAAGTTCTGAAACAAAGAGATCCCCTTTTTTTTGAAAAAAAAAACTTGCAGTTGATCTTCCTTTTTTGAACTCTGTTTTGATTAATTGAATTATTTGCTTAAGTTTATAAAACAAGGTGATATTTTTGTCAAGTTTGCTAAGTTTTGGTGTGAACGAACTGAAGTAAAAGGATGTAGATATAGAAAATTTTTGCAGGGAGATATAATTTGTTGTACAATCCAATGTCAGAGATTTTTCTTTGCCTAAAATTTTTGACCAGGCCAACTTCCTTTGGGCTGAAATGATCCTATTTGTGTGTTGAGAATAGATGGTAATTAATGCAATTGTTCCCTTATTTGTTTACATACAATCTTAAGTTGATTTTTATAAGTACAATTTTTTTTATGTTGCAGATTTTTTTCTTTGTATCTTCTTGCATAAGTCTTTATTTGATTGTTTTTTTTCTTCTGGTTTACAAATTTACATGTATCACTTGTCTGATGCATCCTTATTAACATATATTTTTAACACATACATATGTTCATTCTTATGGTTGACAAAAAAGAAAATACTTGTTTGTTATATATTTTTGTTTGATTGTCTTGCTTAATATAAGCTTACCATAGTTATTATTATTATTTGTTTTATAGTTTGTAACTTACCTTATGTATTTATGTTTTAACACAATTCTTGTTTATTATGCTTTTCTTTTCCATTATTTATTTAGAGCTTAAATTATCAAATATTTTACTTGTATCCATATATTCTGTAATACTTAATATTTTGTTTTGTTTTGAAACTTTCCATTACAAAAATTTAAATAAGTTACAAATTTAAATTAAAAATTTTGGGATGTTACAAAAGGGGTGGAGATTGTAACACCCATTAAAAATAGGAATAATAGTCCCACATCATGGAAAAACACTATGAAGCGGGTGCTTATATACCAAAGTCTTCATCTCATAATGATGTCGAGGCCTTTTGAGAAACAAAGCCCCATGCCTTGGCTTGGCCTATGAGATGGAGGTGACTAAATTAGGGACGATATCTATGTTAAGTGAGGTGCAAGCTGTTATAGAAACCCTTACTACAATATCATACAGAACTTTTTACACAAGTGTGTTTAGTCATCCTTAACATTTAAGGGTCTCAAATGAGTTGCACTTTACGTATACTATTCAAACTGGCATTTCAATGACCAAATTCTTATATTATCTCTTAGCATTGGCCTAGTGTTATATCAAACGTAACAAGATCATAACCACGACCAATCACATTGAATACTTGCAACGCCTCGCCTCTATACCTATACTACTAAAGAGTATTACTAAGTAATATCGTGTAATATAGAGAATGAGGTTTGTTAAAAGCAACCCGGTGTGAATATTCCCTTGGGCTAACACTGATACATCATTCTTACCAAAAACTTAAGGATCTGAACTGAATAATTGACATGTACAGTTTTAGCACAAAGAAATAAATACATAAGTTAAATTTGAATTCAAACAATATACAATATCAGTCACAGAATCACATATCACAATGGAATAATATGCATCATATACAACTACAGAATAATGAGTCTACAAAATGATAATACTGGACCCACACATCTAATATATACAATATCATATCCAAAACTAGTACAAGACTACTATCTAAACTAATACACATAGCATCCCATACAAAATATAACCATACACACACACACACACGAGATAAACTAAAATTGTCAAAAATAATTTATCCCCTTGCTAGCACATATGTCCATTGTTAGCGAGTCCTGGTAACTATAGAATCTTGGCCTGACCCAAATATAATGAAAATAAACGGGACGGATTATATCTAATTTAAAGATGTGAGAATAATATAACGCAATAACATATGACTATAGATAATTATAAAGTCATGCAAAACATGCCAATCCAAATCAATCCAAAAGGATATATCACAAAATAATCACCATTTTATAAAACACTCAAGTCTATCGTAGACTATCAAATGCAAATATGGTGATTCAGATATGACCATTTCAAACAAATGGAAATAAAATAAATCCATATAAGGATATTACTAAATTAAAGGTATGGTCCCTCCTAGACAAATCACAGAGGTATGGTCCCCTCTTGGACAACTCATAAAGGTACGGTCCCCTTCTGAACAAATCCCAGAAACACGATGTAGTAGCTACTAGAAAGCTACTAGTAATTGCATATCTCTTCTTAGGCAACACAAAATCATGATGTAACTATTAGTAAGCTACCAAATGCATAAGCACGAAATCATGATGTAACCACTAGTAAGCTACTAAAAGCATATGGTGATAATCGGCCACCCACTAAAGCATATATCGACCATCAATTGATCTCTAGAAGAAGATAGCATCCTAGAACCATCTAATAAGTTACCAGCATCACGAACGACCGAATCATCAAAATCAAACAATCATCATGATCATTAAAAATCAGGAGTTATGTTTTTCTTTGGCATCTGTCGTCCCATATAGCCAAACATCCTAAGATAATACAACTCTAAACTGTTAATCACTGTCATTTTAGTAATCCTAGAATTTCACTGAATGTCCCATTACATCTAGTGATATTCAATATTTACTAAAGCTAGTAAATTCCACTCACTCGAGTGTTCGACATAATAAGTAGTCTAATCAATCAAAAAAGTAATATTGAATGTCTCATACCACTCGGTACCACTAAATTGTTTAATTATAGTTCTCTTATCATAGAGAATTTGCATAAAAGTAATAATTCAAAATTCGTTTGGAAATTTGAATATTTATTTGTAAAACGTATATTTTATTTTAAAAATATAAGTATGAAATTTCTCAAAGGTCAAATCAATATTCCTTCGAAATATTAATAAATCTTCCACAAATCATTTTCAAACCTTGTAATTATTTCCTGAAAGAGTTTTATATTCAAAGGCTTCTAAACTCTTTCAAAATCATTTAAGTTATTTTATAACTAAAATCACTTGAAATTGAAATTATTACTTTCATAACAGCTTTTATAAAGTAACACCATATTTTATCTTTTGCCCCTAAAACATTTCCAAAATTATAATATACTTTTAATAGTAAATCTAAAAGGATTTGTGAATAAATATACTCATCTTTAAAAGCTTTGAATGGAAAATCTAAAATAAGAAATAAGCTAAGAATATAATATAATTTAACTATATTCTATAAAATAAGTTTCAATAAGGATCAAAATAAGTAAAACCTCATTTTGAAAATCTTTTAATAAGATTTAAATAATTCTAATAATAAACCCATCAAGAATGCAAATTCTAGAGCCAACATCGCTTTATAAAATATCATTCCATAAGATGAAATTACTTAGTGATCCGGATTGCTTTCCGGCAACTCCAGTCACACAAATAATGTGTGTACATTTAGAAAAGTTAACAAAATTTAATTTGCAATCGAATAGTTCAGTTGGAAAATTAGCCGCTTTCAATCCACGTAACAATCCATATATCACCAAACAATCAATTTTCTTCCTAATTATTTGATAAACAAGATAAACTATCGCAGGCATCCATATTTAAACCAACTCATACAACAAATATACATTGAAATCTATAATTAGAGAAGGACATGTAAACCAGAATCCATATTATAGAGATAGTAGTGTGAGTTGAAGTAACTCATTGAAAGATTGATGCAAGATGATGGAGCTCAGAAACATCATCCAATCAAGCATCATAGGAAGCTCCAACGGCAGCATCTCACTTTTGCTCAACCCGTGTCGAATGTGCCAAGGAAGAGCCACCAAATTCTATCGCAAGCAACATTCCCCTATCCCTAGTCATCACTCGCGTCAACCACCATTGCCAACAACCATCTGAAACCGCCCTTGCTTCCTCCATCATCAGCCATCCACATGACGATGTCAACGACCATGTATTGCCAACCCTAGGTCCGCACAACCTCATTTAATCAATGCTACCTCATGCAACATGCACCTGATGCGGTCGATCAATGTCATTAACGCTATCCTCCATCGCCTTTGACCCTCGCCACCTCCTAATTTCTTGCCTCGGCCTCAGGCCACTTTATTTCATTCGTTATTTTTTTAATTTTTGATTTCAGTTTAGTGAATGATTTTGATTTGGGAATTTAGCAAGTAAGAGGAAAAGAGGGTATACGGGTTTTGGGGATTAATGGTATGGGTTATTTAGTTATGGGCTGGACTTTTCTTTAAAACCAAATTTCATTTTTTTCCTTTTGAATAACCCCTTTATTCATTTGTGTATAATTGTAATTTAATTTAATTGATCTATATTTCATTTCACATAAGATGTCTTGAGAACTATACAGTTCCATTCTATTCAATATTATTTCACTCTATTTAATTATTCAATATATTAACAAAAATGAATTTATTTTCATATTATTTCAATGATAAAAATATTATTTACACTTTAAAAATATCTTATATTTAACAATATCGCTTTATCCAATTTAATATATTTTCTAAAAAGAATTTATTAATCAGTTTAATTTGTCTAAAAAATCTATGATTAATATGCTTCAATTAAGTGAAAACGGTTAATTTCAAAATAATAGTTATACGAAATTGAATATGAACATTTTTATTTTAAATAAATTTGTATACTATTACAGCTTCGAAAACAGGGATGTTACAATACCCATTCTCAGACTATAATTTAATTGCTTATTTCGAATGAACTAATTTCATCGAGATTTCATACATTACGATTGATGACCGTTAACCATATAACATTTATATGCGGTTGCAAATGGATCAAATATTTATATGTTTTATTGCTTTAAGAATTCAAAACTCACCGAAGACAATACACATTCTCTAATAAGTAAACACTTAAGCGACCAAGTTATAAATTTATTGGTATATAATTAGGCACTTGCATGTGTCAACATGCAACAATTTTTTGGTATGTACATTTTATATTTCTATTTTCCAATATTAATTTGGCTCATTTGTATATTTTAATTAACAAAATTTTTATCAATCATATTAATTGTGTAAATTTACCGATGTGGATTATTTTAATTTGTACACGGCAGATGCTCTTACAATATTAGAAAGGTTAAATGTTACCATTTCATTTTTCTAATATGGCTTCCATTAGACTTTTATGTTTCTCAAAATCCTAAGATGAAACATAGAAGTCTTTCGACTTCACTGGTGGGTGTTATGACTCATTTGTCTTATAATTCTAACCTTGAGTGTTCTCAACAAATCATAGCTCTACAAACGATGGATAAACCTTATCGGTTGTATCGCATACAACTCCTAACTCATGATTCGTTGTTCTAATCTTATTTTGATCTTGAGTTTGATCAACAAATCAAAAGAAATTATTTGTACATATTATTTCGCAGTAGCATATATATAACATATATACCTTGAGTTTTCTTAACAAATACATATAGTTATCTTACCTCATCTAGTATATATATATATTTGAAAGGATAGTCTATATATATATATATATTAATAATACTACACATAACATCTCTAGCTTGAGTTTGCTCAACAACCAGAGAGTGTACAAGTAATTTATTAAATATAAGTAGTAAAGGACATTATATTAAAGATTTATAATCTTTAATATGTTATATTGAGTGATATTGACTTATATGGAATAATGTATTTCTTATGAAATAATCTTATGATTTAAGTGTCGGATACATCAGAAATCAGGGTATACGTACTTTTGCATATGTATTTATTCATTAAGTCTATTTAGGGTTTCCTTTACTGCTATACTTTTAGTCTATACATTTATGTTATATAAGTTTTATTATTATATAGCATTTATACTTTATTCAACTTATATAATATTTTATGTAAAAACATTATATTAATTAAATCTTATTTAATTAATTAAATAAACAATGCTTTAGTAAATTGTTATATTAATCAATTATAACACATAATATTGAATATATTTACTATAACCTTTATGGTAACACACATATATCCTATATATAATAATTTATTAATTAACTTTTAATTAATTTATTTAATTAAATAGTTTTAATAATTTTATTAATTTCAATGGTTCTTTTACACATACATGTATATTCATATTGTCCTAAACAATTCAAGATAACATAATATATATCATTATATATATTATACATTTATCATATTTAATTAATTAACTTAATTAATTAATTAATTAATTTAATCTTATTAATAAATAATATTTTCGAAATTAATTTTATAACATTTAAAAAAGTTGAAATGTTATATTGTAACTTTTATAATATATGTTTTATTTTAAAATTCACTTTTAAATTTAAAACTTCCATTTTAATTTTCAAAACAATTTTGAAATTATCCTAAGATCCAATTCAAATTAGGTATTTTCTATTAGGGGTGACCTTCAAGCTTACCTCATCCTTTCGTGCAAGTTAGTAGTCAGGTAAGGCAGAGTACTTGATTGCCCAAACCCAACCTTAGACGCTACTTTTTTATACATATTACTATATGGGTAGGCTTTAATAAGTTAGCTATAATACTGTTAATTTAGACTGCATAGCCTATTTGGTTCTGATATCATTGTTGGAACTACGTCAGCACATAGTGTGGTAAATGGGAAAATTTCATCAATTTTTTTCATTTTGATCTTATTGGGCCTATAAAGTCTAAATTTATTTAGAATATTTCTAAATTTTCTTTTAAATAAAACCAATATTTTATTTAAATTTATAAATAAAGTTTTATTATATATGTGTGTGTGTGTGTGTGTGTCGTATACACATATGTGTGTACGTGCACGTGTAGCATAGTAATGTGTACTTGGTTTGACATGTCCATGTATAGATGCTGAAATTTACAGTACAGCAGACATGTTAACCCGTCCTGTATATATGTGTATTGTCAACATACACACACACATAAATAACGTTTATGCGTATAATTGTTTATATCGTAAAGTACTGGTTATAAATAAAATTTATATAGTTCACTTGTATAAATAGATATACATATATAAAATATAATTAGATTGCAAGATATTTTTAACATAAATATGTATGGTGGTTTTGAATAAATATATAATATTACATATAATTTGAATTAGATACATATATATATATACATTAAATGAAATTAAAATATTATATACACAACAACAACCAAGCCATTATTCCCAAACAAGTTGGGGTCGGCTATAGATGGAACTCAAAACTAAATGACAAAGTCATTTTAAAAGTCATAATAATAACAGTAATAACAATAAAAATCATTATAATAATAATAAAATAAAGTCAAATAAGTAAACTTATATATAATAATAACAACAACTAAGTAAAATAAAAATAAAGATAAAAATAAAACAAAATAAAAAATAAAGATATATAAAGAATTTAAAAAAAAAACATGATGATAAAATAATACTACTAATAGTAATAATGGTACTAACAGTAATATTAGGCGAAGACCAAACACTACGTCTTAGGCTCCTATTCACTACTCTTATAATCTAAAACTTATAACACTACCCCTAAACTAATTCTAAGCAAAAAAAATTTAGCTCAAGGTTCTGGTATGTGGATCGCTAATTTCCACACGCTTATGTCCGACATCAGCTCTTCAGATATGTTCCAATCCTTCAAGTCCGTTTTTACTTCTTACCGTATCAACCTTCGTCGACCTCTACCTTTCTTTGAGCATTAGACGCGGCTCATAATTCCGACGTGCACATGTGTCTCAAGAGGCCTCCGTTGGAGAAGTCCAAACCATCTTAAATAGTGTTGGACTAGCTTCTCCTCAATTGGTGCTACTCCAAGTTTATCGCATATATCGTCATTTCTAGTTCGGTCTCTTCTTGTATGACTGCAGCTCCATCGTAGCACATGCATCTCTACAACACTTATCTTCTACACATGTTGGTTTTTAGTAAGTCAACATTCTGCACCATACAACATCGCAGGTATGGTCGCCATTTTGTAGAACTTTCTTTTAAGCTTCTATGAGACTTTTCTGTTATAGAGAGTGTCAGACGCTTGTGGCCATTTCACCCATCCCGCTCGAATTCTAAAACTAACACTTCATTAATCTCACCATCATACTGAAAATCCTAAATATCGAAAGGATTCCTTCTTGGACACTACTTGTCCGGTCAAAGTGGCATCTCCATTCTCTTACCTAACACCACTGAACTTGCACTTCATATACTCTGTTTTAGTTCTACTAAGTGTAAAAACCTTTTATTCTAAAGCTTGCCACTATAGCTCCAGTTGTCTATCTACCACTATCCTACTTTTATCAAATAGCACAACATCATCAGCAAAAGAGTATACACCAAGGAATCTCACCTTGTATACCCTTCGTAACCACATCCATCACTAGGGAAAAAAAGTACGGGCTCAAAGCTGGCCCTTGATGGAATCTTAGGTTAATGGGAAAGTTGCTAGTTTCACCATCACATGCTCTGACACTAGTCACAACATCATCATACATATCCTTGATAAGGGTAATGTACTTTTTTGGTACTCTCTTCTTTTTCAAAGCCCTTCACATAATCTTTCTCGAAACTTTGTCATAAGCTTTCCCCAAATCGATAAATACTATGTGTAGATCTTTATTTTACTCCATAAACCTCTCTATAATTTGTTTTATCAAGAAAATCACCTCTGTAGTCGACCTCCCAAGCATGAAACCAATTGGTCTTTGAAAATCTTGTCATCCTTCTTAATCGATGTTCATTGACTGTCTAACAAAGCTTCATTGTATGACTTATAAGCTCAATTCCTTTGTAGTTTGTGCAACTTTGAATATCTCTTTTATTTTTAAAAATTAGAACTAATATGCTTCTCCTCCACTCATCTGGCAACTTGTTTGATTTGAAAATATTATTGAACAACTTAGCTAGCTAGGTCCCTACATCTCCAAGGCATCTCCACACTTCAATAGGGATGTCATCAGGCCCCAATGCCTTGCCTATTTTCATCCATTTTAGCGCCTCCTTTACCTCAGACTCTGAATTCTCCAAACAAAATGTCTACTGGTGTCATCAAAAGAGTTATCCAGCTCGACGTAGTGCTATCACCTTTTTCATTGAATAGCTTATCGAAGTAATCTTTCCATTTATTTTTTATCTCATCATCCTTCACCAAAAATTTATTATTGTCATCCTTGATGCATTTAACTTGGTTGAAGTCTCATCTTCCACACGTGGAGCTTAGCTATCCTATAGATATTTTTTTCACCCTCCTTCATACTTAACTTTCGATATAGATCTTTATACGTCTGATCCCTCTCTTCACTCGCTGCTCTCTTTGCGTTCTTCTTTACCACTTTGTACTTTTGCATGTTATCCTCACTCCTGCTATGATGTAAGCACTTATAGCATGCACATCACTGTTCCACCACCATGAATATTTAGGTTCGCGTTTATTTCCTTTTGTTGTCCCAGACATCTTAGTAGCCACTTTCCAAATGCGTGTTGTCATCTCATTAGACATGTCCTTTGTTTCTCCTTCCATGTTCCATGCCACTTCTCCCATTACTTTATCCTTAAACACCCATAAGGTGTCTCCTTTGAGATTCCACCATTTCGTTCGACTAATTTTGGCTTTTTTATCTAGTCAAACATGTATTCTAAGACAATACTCAGACATCAAAAGCTGATGTTGTGAGACGACACATTCTCCAGGTATGAATTTGCAATCTACACGAGCTTGTTTGTCATCTTTTTTAGTAAGGACAAAGTCAATCTAGCTAGAGAGTTGGCCACTACTAAAAGTAACTAAATGTGATTGTCTCTTTCTAAAGAAGATATTAGCGATCATGAGGTCATAAGCAATAGCAAAATTCAATATTTCTTCTCCTTCTCGGTTCTTAACGCCATATCCAAAACCATCATACACTCTATCAACCCTCCCACTAGTTGTACCAACATGATCGTTGAAATCTTCTCCTATGAAAAGTTTATCGCTACATAGCGCTTCTCTATCCGTGACATCTAACTCTTCCCAGAAATTCTTCTTGACGACTTCACTTAGGCCTGTTTATGGGGCATAGGCACCAATGAAGTGTATAACCATATCACTAACTACCAGCTTGACTAAAATGATCATGCCCCTTTGTCTCTTATCGTCGACCACCCCATTTTAAAGGTTTTTGTCAATTAAGATGCTTACCCGTTCTTGTTACATTATTTTCCCTTGTACCATAACTTGAAGCATGTATTCTTCACCTCCTTCACCTTATGGCCCGTCCATTTGATCCTCTGAACGCATAAGATATTTATACGTCTCCTAGTCATAGAATAACTATATCCGTTAGCTTTCCTATTAAGGATCCTACATTCCAACTATTTAATCGAATCTCAATTTCATTGACTAGCTTCCTTTCCCCTCGCACCCGCCGAGTAAAGTGCTAAGATCCTAGCTCAATTATCACTACATCAGGGCATCAATGTAGTACGCCACTAAGGGAGTGACGACCCAACCCTTGCATATTTTTCATTATACCCAAGCCTCGATATGACGCTCCACCAAGGAAGTAGCAACCTAGCCCTTGCTCACTTATCACTATACCCGAGCCTCGGTATGGTGCGTCGTTAAGAGGGTTATGCCCCAACAAAATATAACAAGGTTCCATTCCCATAAGAGAGGTTATGAGTTTTATGTTGGCTCGTCAAACCTATCACAGCCTTCTTCCTTTATCCTGGCTTAGAATAGGCTGGATAGAAAACTATACACGCACAGTTAAAATATTATGTATATATTCGTAATGTATATATTTAAATATATACTTGTAAATATCTTATATGTAAACGATAATAATAAAATATGAGTATGCATGCAACAAATGCTTTCAGCTTGACATTTTTTCAGATTAAACTTATTTAACAAATGTTTTTTAAATTCCGCATGGAATAAATTAAAAATAATTATCATTTTTATAATTTTCAAAAACAAAATGATAACATATCTTGTAATAAAATTATGTAATTTCATTTACATTATATATATAATGTATGTATGTATGTACGTACGTATGTATGTATGTATGTATTAACTGTATATACTAATTTTAAGTTAAAAATGTATATATGATATAAATGCGAACTATATATAAAAAAAAATTCAAAATCTTACACGAATAAATGAACTTTTATGAAATGTAGATTATACTCAATACAATATTATCTCTTATGAATTTGGTTTTTAATTAATATATATATATATATATATATATTATTTTAGAAATTTTTTAAATCAAGGCCGTGAGCATCGATGCATGATTACAATCTTTTTTTATATATAAACACGTACAAATATATAACTATCTAATATGTCATAACACAAAGATATACAGATTCGTGATAAAGAATTCCATCTAAACTAATATATGATATGATAAAAAATTTAACCATTTATATAATTGTCATAAGGTAAAATTACTTTTGCCTTATGCCTAGAATTCACACCTTGAAATGAAGAATGAAGCTCCTTGAATTTAATTCCAAATCCAAAAGTTGCTAGCTCCCGAATGTAGCTACCAGTGACAATCGAATTGTATTTAATTTGATCTGTTTAAGCTTGAAATTTTTGAGTGTTTGGAAGGGATATGGTCGACCTTCTTTGATAAAGAGGACAGTGCTAAAATATTATTACAAAAATGATGGTTAAGGAGATTAAATAAAGGAGATACAAGAGAGTAAAAAGTGAATCTAGATCCATTTATTTTTCTTATAATTTCCACCTTTATTATTAATTTAAAATCTCATACTCCATGTCATACATGACCAGCCTCACTATGGCCTCATATAGCCAACTAAATGAAGCCCCTTCCAGGCCTTAAAATCAATTCAAACTCAAACAATATTTATCAAATTTAAATCCAATTTAATTGGTATCGATATCACATATCGATAAGTGTATTTATAACAATTATTTATACTTATTATTTAATATTTTTAAGCACATCAAATAAAATTTTACAATTAATATTTCATAACTTCTAATTAATTTAATTAATTTATAATAATTATAATTTAATTAAATCGGGTAGTACTATGAGCGTTTAACCTTTTGATTTTATGACTCTTAGGTGTAAATTTGATAAGCGGTTAATATCGAAAAATTCAAATAGTAATGTTCATATGTTACTTAACAGGTAGTGTGACATTATAGCCAAATTTGTCGCTTACTTGGCATCGGTAAAATCTAATTTTGATTTATTAAGTCTTACCTAGCAGTGACAATTATTTATATCAATTCTCTTCATTAAAACCATATCACTTTGGACTTATAGAATTTGGTCATGGTCAAAATTTCAATATCATACATAATCAACTCTATAGTCCAAAAAAAGTTCTTGATTCAATAATAATAATTATTATTAACCGTACTACTATGGTTAGAGACTTTGACTTTGAGTTGACTTCAGTTGACGTGATACTAACCTCATATAATCGAGAAGACGAATCTCTTTTGAATAATATTTCACTTACAATGCTTTCACTCGACCCAACTGTAATCGCTCGATAGATGTCATGCCATGGGAGCATCGACATTGAAGATCAACATTATTCTTAAGTTAAGAAACGGAGTAATTTTATCATATTGATATTTTCTGTTTTACCACGATTATATTAACCAACCGAAAAATATCGAGTCAGTCATTCCATGGTTATCCAATAACTATTGGTATGTAACCCCTGGTGCCCAAAGCAGTCATGAGCAATACATTGTCCAACAACTGAAGAGAGTCACATACTACAGTCTCAATGAATGTATCGATATCCGGTCTTGGTATATCTTGACTAGGAATATTTAAAATGGTATATTTTATTTCTTTATGATAAATTACTCATGGTTATAGCATTTTATAACTACTATCACAAAACATACTATTTATGGTTTCTCTATTAAATAAACAGTGACGACCTGCCCTTCTCGTCCCTCAAAAATGACACAAAATCGCCACGGTATAATATGTCGATGATCAAGTGCCGGAAAAAACAGATAATTTAGGGAAAAGAGAGAAGATAGAAGAAAGAAGGAACTAAATAATAATAGAATCTCACAATCGCAGTGAAACAAAATATAATACATAATATCAGATCTTTACACAAAATGAAAACTATATCTGTTTTATACAATATACCATCAGAGTATCACCAACAAACAACAATTACTGACCTGACAATTTCAAATAATCACAACAACGGATATAAACAAATACGGTAATACGTCTCGGACTCCAGCTCCTCTCCTGAGCTCCACAACATCCTTTCCTGTAATCTATAATACTCGTTCTTACCCAAGCATTATAATGAAATAACACCCGGGTCAGTCTGGAATACCAGCGTGAGAAAAATACACCCAAATTGATTCTTAAAGTTCCAAAATTCTTTGAAAACAAAAGCATCTCGTAAGACCACGCCACAAATAAACATGTCGGGTTTTAACCTTACGATAGCGGTATTATAATAGTGTCTATATACAAATACTTATTCAAATAGCCGAAATTGTTACATTAATTGAATTCCAGCTACTATCCACAATCGTGGGCAATACAAACAAAACCGTAAAAGGCACGTAGGGAGAATGGATTTCCAACTAATGACTAGGCACTGGGGTACCACATATCATAGTACGTGGCATAGATCACCGTACCGAGGAGCCACCCTAACTCCCCTGCAACACAAGACCGGGACTACCCCTTACTGGATAATCCCGAGTAAGATCACCCTACGGTTGGGATCAGCAACCGCACCACTAAGCCGAAAATAAATGGGACATGGATGACCTCACCCTAATGGACGCTACCACTTAGCCTTGCTGCATAACCCCTGATTTTCAGTCATTCCCGGTTGATGAGGCTTGAGGCTAAGCGTTACCATTTAGAACGTTTCACTTAGAATGCCCATCGTCCACCTGACGATGTTTCGAAAGCATTTATCCGTACAAGTCCGTCCCGGGTTCGAACGGAACCGAAGGCACTACACCTACTACATCCATTTGGAATCATCCTCAGGATTAGTAGCGACTAGCCCTTGCACTTCACTGCTCCATCTTCGACTCCGAACTCGTTTTTCCCACGAAAACGTACAAACCGAATCGAAGTGATTTTCGAGAAATTAATCGCGATCTTGGTCGCTTCGAAACGATCAACGCATCGGCCAATATTGATAGTCGCTAATTTAAATATCAATTAACATTCTCAAACATCCATCAAACAATAAATAATTGCCCAAATTATTTATTATCCTTAAAATATATTCACAAAATATATTACCATTTTCAATCCCATGAAAACAGTTTCAAACCACACACTCCTTATGGAATAAATTTCCAAATATTGAATTCCACTAAAAAATCTAAGCCAAATATTTTAGATTTATAATAATTTGAATTAAAGCTATTTACATACTTTAATTTAAATATATACATACATTTTAAATGTTTCAAGTAAAACTACTTTATAAAATATAAACTATTTTTCTTCAAAATAAAAGTTAAGTCATACTAAATTTTAAAATAAAGTTATGAAATCCTATACAAATTTTCAAATAAAACTTTAACCAAACTATCTTTACAATAAACTATTTTATAAAATATAAATATTAATGATATTCTTTTAAAGAAAATACCAATTAACCCTTCAAAATAGTTACTACTATAACTAATTTATTAAATATTTACTCTTAAAATTTTTACAACTTAAACAATAATTTCTTAAAACATTCTTTTAAAAACAAATTTAAAACTTTGATTTTTACTAAAAAAATCTGTTTGAAACGTACTTGGCTTTTCAAGGAACTACACTTCCATTTTCAGAATAAACCAAAGAATCTTTCTATAAATCCTACATGATTTACCTCAATTCAAATTTACGTTTAAATCCCGTAAATTCCTTTCCACACTTTAAAAATAAACTCCTTTTATTTTTAAACACATTTCTATTTCCTGGAAATCACTTCCAAAATATACTTAAAAAATTTAAAATATGATTACTAAATTTTTTATCCAAATTATACTTTTGAAATCTATAAAAGTTTCTTGAGTAACTTAAATCAAAAATTTCCTTTTTATATGAAGTTATTATATCAGATATTTATATTAAAATTTCCTTTTGAAAACTTAATACTACTTTACCTTTAAGATAATTAAGTACCATAATTACTTAAATAAATGTTTACTTACACTTTAAACAATTAAAATAATATTTTCTTTCTAAAATATTCTAAAACACATTTTAAACTGCCTATTTATATTTTGAAAGCTTTTCTTTAAAACATACTAAATTTTCAAGAAAAAGTACACTTCCTATCCTCTAAAAACAATCTTACTATTATTTTTAAGCAATCTGCACTTCTTATAGAAATTCCCACTGGAAACCTATACTTTCAATATTTATCCCCGATAAATATCCCACTTTATTTATAAACCCAGTTTATAAATTTTCATTTAACATTTCCTTTTAAATCAAAATTTCAAAAACACTTTAACAGACTCCAAACCAATTTCCGAATATAATTCCTTTAAATTCTTTACTTAAAAATTTCTTTTATTTCCTTTTAAACCCAATTTATTCTATTTATATTTTAAATTCCCATATTGTATTCATCCAATCATAGCACAGCATGATTTAATTTTCAAATTAATCTATCACAGTATATAAATAGAACACACCATCAATTATGAAAATAATTTCTATATTGTGAGGAATCCAGTTGGATCCCTCTAACTTGTTTCCCTACATCCACAGATATTAGCACAACCAATAAATATCGATCCAATCTGATAACAATTATCATATTCAGCTAATCAACCAATCAATCATTTAATTAATAACTATTTAAATTAACTAGCATTCCAGATGTGAGTGAGATAAACTCACATTGAGTTTCGACGAGCGTTTTAAATTTTAAATAAAATCGAGCTCGTTCGATTTAATCAAAAATTTCCACTTCCTCAATCCGACTACAGAACTGCACTACAGCGTAGATCGCTCGCTGCGATTTCGACGCTTCTTGTTTCGTCGAATTCTGGACATGCATGCAAAAGATATGCTATTTTAAACGTTTGAAATAATTTATAACAAATTCTCTTTTTTTTAAATTATTACCAAACTAAATCCTGGCCACAAGATTCTGCTCCTTCTTCACGAACACAAACTCTAGTAGAAAAACAAACCCATGAACCCATCATGCGCGAATGGATCAAGCCGCCGCTCTATCCAAAGGCGTCCGAAAATCGATCAGAGGGTGTCATTAAGAAGCCCTCACCGATTCGCACACATGCCTCGATCGTCACTCAACTCGGTGCAGTCCAGTGCTTGAAATTCGAGCATGAACGGAGACTGTCACGGCCTCGATTCTGGCCACCACGACGACTCAAATATGATCTCCACTGGTCAAGTAAAAGAACTAAACAAGCTTTATGATTTTCTAGTTGGAGGATTTCGCTAAAAATTAGTGGATAAGAAGGAATTTAAAAAAGAAAAAGGAAGCATATCGGCCATTGGAGCTTATGCTGGCGGCTGTGAAATATAGATCTAGGGTTAGGCCCTAAAAACGTGTATATATACAATTGTTATAAATATTAATTTAATAATAAATCCATTTAAAACAACTTTTTCACACGATCTCCAAATGATGCATGCCGACAGGCAATTATAATGTTTTACCCGCATCCCGAACACAATGGAACGTGTTTCGGAGGCTAATTTGATCATTTGTGGAAGGTGGCTATTTGAATCGAGTTTAAATATTAAATTATGATTTTAATTTCAACGCGTTTCTCACGTGTACGAACAAACGGTAACTCCAAACGCTACGAAAATTGAAATCCGATAATAATTAACTATTACGAATCCATTGGAACTGGTTTCGTCGAATTCCGAGACTGTGCCCCGAAAGGCTATTTTAACTCGTCGATTAATTCGAGCGATTTCCAAAATCGTCGAAATCACTTAAAATTCCACTTTTAAAATTTTACTAACTAAATTTTAAATCATATAAAATCCATAATCACATTAGAAACCATTCAGATTCATTTCGAATCAAAATCTGATTATTTGCATTATTATTATATTAAATTCCGTTATTAAATTAATATAAAAATTCCAATTTAACTTGTCGACTTTTGATTCCATCCAAAAGTCCACTATTAAAATTTAAATTAAACTAGTCTTCAAACAAATCTTAGAGACCATTTCCATAACCATTTATATCCAGATTCACCAATTATCACAATACCAAATATTAAATTATTCTTATTCAAATCCAATTGAATTGCCATATTTGAAATTTTAACTACTTCCATTAATTTAACCAAAATCTTCTTATTTCAAAATCAAATTATAATTCAAATTCAACATTTAAAATGAATTAAATGTTCAAAATCTAACGACCAAAATTCTGGGTCGTTACATTCCTCCCCCCTTAAAAAAATTTCGTCCCCAAAATTTTCTAAGGTAGGAAAATGCTTCCAAACTCATTTATTTGCCCCAAAATCCACTTAATTAAAATTCACATTCACTTCTCAAAACCTTTTAGCTTAATCCAAAACCATTTTCTTTATTTACACTCAAAAGCTCTGTTTACAACACCATTCCAAAATGCAATTTTCTAGTTAACCCAAAATTTTCAAAACTTTCAAAAAAAATTCTTGCTCCCAAAAATTTTGAAAATTTTTGACAGCGCCTCCTTTGTACGGAGAGCATTTTACAATATCACAATAGATATAAATATATATTCATCGACCCACATGGTCGGAAAATAAAATACACCACAATATATATATCATTTCCCAATTTTATTGCGTAGGCGTCCCTTTTGATCACCATTCTAAAAGCAAGCGGCTAAATAATATTGCATTTACGCGCTTCAACTCTATCGATTGCCTTCTGTGCCTGTACTTACTCAAACAAGCTATAAGTTTTCAATAATATAATATTTATAACATCCTTCCATATATTAATCTTAGCCAAACACCTCAATTACATAGTTCAAACAAACAAATTTCATAATTCAACCTGTTAACCATATATTATAAGCAAATCCCAAGATTTCAATCACCATTTTAATTTCCTAACAAATCCAACTTCATTTTATTTCACTTGAATGATTTACATTCAAGTTTACTATTATCAATTCATATTTACCATAACCAACCCAAAATTACTTTAGTATGATCAACATGTGCCTACTTACATCAATTTGCTTCAATTCAATTCCAGATTGATTCATAATCAAATTTTTATTTTAAATTTGATATACTTGCATTTCTTTTATGATTCACTTGCATTTATAAACAAAACCACTTAATTAGATCCCAACCCATTCCAATTTATTCAAAACCAACTTTATTTTCTTTCCTTAAATTATTAGCTTTGTTTACAACAAAACGACTAATCTCAATGCAAATTTGATGTCATTCAAGCAAACAACAATTACTTAAGTTTATAACCATTTTAAATTAGTTCCAACTCAAACTATATTAATTTTACTCCATTCGAAAATATTTACGACCCAGACATCCTCATTTTTATTCCATTATCAAATTAAATTCCTATTCT
This sequence comes from Allium cepa, assembly GCA_030765085.1. Taxonomy (NCBI): domain Eukaryota; kingdom Viridiplantae; phylum Streptophyta; class Magnoliopsida; order Asparagales; family Amaryllidaceae; genus Allium; species Allium cepa. The sequence goes on from CM060941.1 coordinate 838,945,028, forward strand.
TACACTTCCAATTCATTATCCATATACGTTTATTCAAGACCAATTCATAAACTTGACAACATTTCACAATTTACTTAAGTTGTCTCAATTCCCCTATATCCCATTTCTTTCATCCAATCAATTTTATTTCATTTTAATTTGATTCTTATTCCATCGAATTCCCATCCATTACAAATTTTAATTTAATTTGTTTACTTACTCAATCCATATTAAATTTTAATTCACCTCCTTAATTCACTTCTGAATTTATTTTATTAGTAACATAACATTCTAATTATTCTAACCCAGAACTGGGTTTTATTTTGCCTTCCAAATTTTTATCAAGCTACCAAAATTTTGTTCATCCCATTACTCTTTTCATTTAATTTAGCTTACGCTAAATTCACTTCCAAACGATTCTTTTTGAATTTAGTTGAGTGAGAATTTAATTCATTCAGTATCATTTCGACTTAATTAAATTTCCTTTTAATTCAATTCTTTTCCAAATTTAATTCAAGTCCAACTAAATTTTATTTAGCCAACTTAAATTCATACTATTTCCTTTACTATTTTAAATAAGAATTTAATTCCATTCAATATTATTCATAACACACTGAAGTTTGATTTTAATTCAATTCAAATTCAACTCAATTCCTTTTTAATTTAAGTTAAATCTAATTCGATCCAATTTTATTTCTCCCTTCAATTTAAATTTTTACTTTCTAATATATAAGTTTTAAAACTTATTTAGTGACATAAGTCCACTCATCCTTTTATATTTAACTTTTCCCCATCTTACTCTACATTTCATTTAGGATTTAAATTTTGAATTTCCCATAAAATTCCAACCATTTTATTTTGGTTTTACAATTTCATTTCCTATTCTTAAGTTCACCAACTTATTTACTTAAAAGCTTATATTGCTCATTTGAGTCCATTTTAGTCATAAAATCACAACTCCGAGTTATATATATATATATATATATATATATATATATTTGTATCGCTGAATTCTTAAGGATATAAATTTTCATTACACAAATTTTAATCCACAATTTCAGATTATAAGTACAATACTTAATAGCTTATGGGTACAAATTCATTACGCGATTATAACTCGCAATTACAAAGTCATTTTACATTTCAACTTTATCCACTTTAATTCGATCTCAATTTCAATTTTATTTAACTTATCTCCAGTTAAATTCAAATATATTTTATTCACTTTCATTCACTCAAATTAAATTTTAATTCCAGGACTAAATTTTCATTTTTCCTTTCTTAATTAAATCAATTTCATTTTATATGTTCAATAGCTGATTCGTCTAAATTTCACATTATTTAAATAGAATTCCCAGAATTCAATTGCCCAGTTTTATTTCAAAACCATTTTGAAATAATAATCAACACATACCCACTTTGTATATCAAATCAAATCTCCGGATTCCAAAACACTTGGTTTAACCAAAACAATTTCCTTTTTGAAATTTCTAAAACAACTTATATGCCCAACAAGTCCAAACAAATATCATAACCAATCACCACGGTAGCAATCCATCACTTTAGAAACTCGAAAATGAATTCTGATGATGTGGCCATCATCATCAAGATTATTTTCCAGCGACTAAAGTGAGTTCAGTGCATTCTTATTTCCATAAATTCCTTTTAAAACAATTTCCATTCAAATATTTTCCAAAACAATACTCCATTATTTCCTTCAAATTTTTGGAAAGCATGTCTAACATTTCCAAGATTGCCAAACCTTTGTTTAAATACACTTTAAACGCTTTTCAAAATTTCCGGGATTTAAATTCTGGTCTAAATAAATTTTAGTTATTCTTCTTTTGGATAAATCATACTTACAGAATTCTATTTGGTTATAAATCATTTCAAATTTTAGATTCTTATATTTGATTATAATATTGACAACCAAACATCTAAATATATATAATAATTTTAGAAAATTATTCCTTTCATAACAAAATATAATTTTGGATAAAATTATTTCATTTACCCATTTTAAAAACAATACTATGTTGGTTTATCTTGTTTAATAGTTTAGAAACCCCTATCGATACGGTTGTACTTCCCGCACCGACCAGAATTCATAAACACTCAACCGATAAGTCAACGTAGTATAAAAAAGTTTTTATATTCACTAACAAGTACGCTTGTTAACGCTAAAAATGTAAGCTAACACCCTAGTGTGAGTTGTGATATAGAGAAATCACCATCCGTTGGTACGGGAATTAAAAGCAAGTAGAAAATAGTAAAGAGATAATAATTTTTATAGTGGTTCGGCTCAAAGTCAAGCCTACGTCCACTTAATCTCTTCTATTATCGATTTGATTACAATTTTTACAATAATTCTTCAATTACAACACCATTAAGGCTAGTAGTTAGAACTTTGATGCGGAAAAGCTCGTTGAATTCATGTTGAATGAACTCGATCTTTTCCCAAGGTTCTTTGAAGTGTCTTTGGCATTTGAAGTGTTGTAGAAGTCGTGAAAATGGAATAGTCTTGGCGTTCGAGAAATCCCCCTAATGTGGAGTAGGCGGGGTATTTATAGGGGAGTTTCGGAGTTAGGCCGTGTGGTGTAGGCTGTGGGCGGCTTAGGAGTTGAGTTAGGTCGTGGGCGACCTAATGGGTACGGGTTACGGCTTGTAGTGGGTGTATTTGGCCATTTGCGTTGGCTGGTAGGTCGCAGCGACCTATGGGGAATGAAAGGCGATCTATACGCTAGGGTATCAAGTGGAGCGACTTAAGATAGACTTGGGAGAAGCAGCGACCTAATATAGGTTGGAGCGACCTATATACAAACGACATAAGGAGACGTGGCTTATTTAGGTGCAGCTGTGGGCTCATAACCCGCTAGGTCGCTACCTCATTGAGTCACTGTAGTATTCAACCCACTGTCGTGTTTGAGTCGCTATGTCGTTGATCTGTTTAGGTCGCTTAACTCATTGAAAGCCCTGGGCAGTTGAGTTGTTAACTCATTGCAATGTTAGCTCGCCAGATGCTATAGGTTGTAAGTCGCTTGGAGCTATGAACAGTTAAGTCGCTTGGGGTTTTGGGGTAGTTAACCTGTTGTTATGTTAGGTCGTTAAGTCGCCAGCTTTTCTTAAGCAGTTGGGTCGCCATTCAGAAAATGGATTAACACTTGCCCCTCGAAGTACATGCCTAGGTTATAGGTCGTGTGCTTCGATTTAACCTTTCTAAGTCGTGGGTGACTCAAGGATCTTGCTAACTCAAGCGCCTATTCATCTTCCCCTTTTTCTTCTATATAAGCCGCTAAGCCGTTTCACCCTCTTCACTTTACTGTTTATCTTCTTGTTGCCATTGTTGTATTCAAGCTCAAGATCTAAAGCAAAATTCCCTTCCACATATCTTCGGTTATCACTTTCAACAGCAAATCTAGGTAAATCCGATCATCTGACCATCGTGTTCACCATTGATTCTCCCGTAACCACTTTCACGCAATTTTTGTTACCATGTTGAAAGATTATACCCCGACTCACCTTTCGATCGTCGTCGAATGTTGGTAATTGCGTTATTCTCGAAAAATGAATCGACCTAGGGTTCCGTGAAGTTATGGGTGAATGTGGAGTTTTTGGAGTTGGTCATGGGTTTTGGAAGTTTGGAGGAGACGAGGAGGTTTTGGGTTAATGGATTTTGGGTTATGTTGTGGCGTTTCTGGTGAAGTATGGGATGAACACATGGCAATGTGTGAGTGGAGAGCAGGACTTAGGTTTTTAGTGGAAGAGGGCTCGGTATTTCTGGGATACCCTTAGGGAGACCTAGGGCATGAGGCGAATTAATCATGTAGAGCGACTTACAGAGTTGAACGACCTAAGAGTCTTGATGACTTAGGGAGCCTGCGCGACATATAAGCCTGGAAACTTAAGGAGCTTGAGCGACTTATGAACTTTAGCGACTTAAGGGAGTCTGAACGGCTTAGAGAGCTTGCAACTTAAGCTAATTCGTTGGAACAGGGCACATTAATAACTTTTTGAGCGACATAGTCATCCTGCGACTTAACTTAGGTCGTTAGAGCTCAATGGAATAACTTAAGAACTCAAGCGACTTAGGATATATAGTATACTGCTTCAGACGAGATAACTCCCTTAACGACCCATCTTTGGGTCGCACCATAATTTGGGCGAGTTAACTTTTTATGGCATAACATTTAGGTCGCTCTTGTACTTAGACGAGCTAAGACTTAAGCACATTTGCCTCGTCGTGACTTAAAGCCTTGTAGCCTTAACCCGTGACCTTCTACCTTGCACATGCCTTATCATTCCATGGATTTGGACAATATGAACAGCATAAGTTGAACAAGATTAAGTATCGCGCTGCTTAATTCGTAAAATGTGACTAGACCTTTAACTTGAACTGCTTGCTTGAACTTTCAACTACCTCTAAACAGATTGCACCAACATTTGATTGTTAATAACTTGTTATTATAATGCAGAAAACTAGGACGAATATACTCATCATCGACTGCACACATCGAGTGATGGATTAGGTCAAAGAGATAATATTTTACTTAAGTAAAATAATATGAATCTAATTAAAAATGAAATGTTGTGAATCAACTGACTTAAATGAAGCATCAACGCAAAATTCGTACAGTTATAACTGCTTATTGCTGAATATTATGTGCTTTGATACTACACTTAATTTTGATCCAATAACAAGCCTTGAATATTCCTGATTTGACATGCGCCAACCAGTATTATTTCAAGTTTTGCTTTATTTACTTGTTATTTCAGTAGCTTTGCACAACACTTCACACGCTTTTAGAAAACGTGCACCTTCATATTTGTATATCCAATTACTTATGTAGAATGGCTTCTCAACAAGTGCGAGAAGAATTAGTAGAGCGGGCCGATGAGGTTTTCCCAATGGCTGAACCTTTGGAGAATCCTCCGGAAAGAGTTTCAACTACATTGAACCAACGGGCTTTCAGCCAGCTATGTATTCAATTCCGCATTGCTGAAGCGGATGCTCTGCTTCCTGGGGTAAATGACACTGACGATAGGCCACCTCCTGGCTTTATTGCAGTCAATCGTCAAATGTGTCTGAATGGAGCTATTCCCCCCTTCAACGATTTTCTTAGAATACTCCTCCTTCGACTAACTATTTCTCTATTCCAGTTGCACCCAAATGGCTATGCCATTTTGATGGGATTGTGCGTACTATTTAGGAGGACGCTTAACCGCCTCTCAAGCTTCGAGGAGATCTTCTATTTGTGTTCATTCGGGAGGAACAAAGATCACCCTTCCATTACTCTTGTAAGGAGTGCAAGAAACCGCAAGCTGATTATGGATCTGCCCGAGAGCGCTCACGGGTTTTTAAACCAGTTCTTCTTTGTCTGTTGCCCCCCAGGATTCTACGGCATCTAGAGAGTAGGAAGTAAGACTACCTATCTCCGTTCACTTCATTTCTGAGCCTTTCAAAATTCGAGTTGTCATGTGCTAACTTCATTCTTTAATTTTGCAGCACTTCCACCTCCCTCTAAAGATTCTAGTCACAAATCGACTTTCGAAATATTGAGTGTCGTAGCTATCGATGAGAGAAGTATTAAGTTTCTACTGAAGGTTCGGACTCTTGCACTCTTCTCGATCCATTCGGTCCCATGATGCCCCCAGTTCTCAAGCAGAAGCGTCAGATGCCCCAGCCTCTACAAAGGAATTCGCACTGAAGGTACCTATTGTAGAGGCTTCATTAGTGAAATGCTCCAATTCCGTTGACGGTGTGGGATTATCTGGCAAATCTAAACTTCCTCCAGTTATTGAAGAAGAGGAATTTCCTTAACATTCTGGAAAGGCTACTAGAGAAGCTGATGAGGGAGATGAGAAAGAAAGTTCTGTTACAAAGAGTGTAAAGCGTGCTGAAGAGGGCACTGCTGATATGACCCATTCCGTTGGGCACGATGGTGATGATATCTTTGGAGGACCGAGCGATCTTATGGTGACTTCCCACAAGCTCTTTAAAGATAACACCATCACTTCTAAGCTTGTTTCTCCAGCAATCGAAGCGACATCCGTTTTGTGATCAATTCCATCAACCCAAGAGTTGACTCCTGCTGCAAAAGCTGACATCGCTCCTAAGCCGAAGAGTGGTTTGTAGTTTGACGCGTGTAGTTCGCACGCCACACACACACATAGGATTTTTGGCAATTATGCGCACTTAGCTTCTTCATTTCGAAGATTTCTAAATTTTGTTTCTTTTTCACTTTCAGGTTCTCCCATGGGATGCAGCAGCTCATATTATGATGACTTCCAATGCTATGCGAGGCGTGATTCTTATGACCCCAGGCGCTATCTTCCTGCCCCTAGGGAGACTGATGAGGAAAGAGCAGCTAGGAAAGCTTGCGAAAGGCAGACTTATGAGGGGCGTTATGGAAGAAGAGACGACCGACATAACTCTTACCAGAGGGATGATGACTCCCATAAGAGAAAGTCTCATGATGATAAGGGGAAGAGTCTGTAGCTGAAGATTCAAGCGAGCGAGCCAAGCTTAGCGAAAAGTCTACATCTTAAATTTCTAAAGTGCCCGCTGCATCTATCTCTCTAGACATCCCTTCTAGCTCTCCTTCCCTTAAAAGAGCTAAAATTCAAGCAATCATTAATAGGCCTCCTTATCAAGTTGAGAAGCCTCCGTCTGCACTCCAAAGCCAATTTCCGCATTGGTGTTTAAAAGGAGTACGTTTTGATCTGGACTTGGTTCCAATTGATAAACAAGCCATGTTGAGAAATCTCGACACTGTGAAGCTTGATATTGAAAGAATGTCCGGCTGGCAAAAACTAGTTGAGGAGCTTCAAAGAGTAAATCGTTTAAATCTCGAGGCTATGCTGACCATGGAAAGCGATAAGTCTGAGTGGCAAAAAGTTCTTGATCAGCATGATACGGAGATGAAGAGCATCACCGCCTATAACGAGAAACTTGAGGCTAAAATCAAGAAGCTTAAAGATGATCTTGCCACCTCTTCCACTTCTTATACTCAAAAGGAAGAGGTTCTTCAAAAGCAAGTAAGGGACGCCCATGCTACTCAACGAGATGCTGAGGCTAAACTTGAGGCGGAGCAGAAAATCGTGAAAATCTACCGCAATGATGTTGCTCAGCTGCGGGAAAAGACTAACTCCCAAGATTTGGAGATTACAATGTTAAAGGCCCAGCTTTCTAAGGCTGAAAAGGAGCGTGACGAGGCCATCGCTGGAAAAGCAGCAGCTGAACAAACATATGAGGCGACTAAGACCAACGTCAGCTCCATTCTATTCGAGTTTTATGTTCTTAGCGTCTTGGGGCGTGGCAGTCTTTCATTTTTGGGCCCAAAGTATGAGGTTGTCTAGAAAAAGTATTTCTTGTTTTTCATTTCCATTTCCATAAGAATGAATACTATGATTTGCCCTGGCTGAAGTGTGGGAGGCAGCAGTTGAAATGCTTAGAGACGCTGGCTACGCTGAGGAGGATCTTGAGGCTTATTATTTGGATGATGAGAGTCATGCCGCCCTTGCCAGAGGGAAAGAACAACTTGCCAAGGAACGAGCCAAAGCAGCGGAAGGAGAGCATCTAGGGAATGCACCTTTGGCCGACCAACTCATCCTTCGGCTTCGGTTGACATCGATATTATTGGCTCTAGTTCCCACTCTCCGCCTCCTGCCAAAGCTGAAACCGAAACTACAACTGCTCATGCCAAAGACAAGGCCTAAGAAGACACCGAGGCCTAAGATCTTGAAATTGACGTGATAAAGCCAATCTCTTCAGGTAACTTCAACACTGATCCAGCTCAAGTGGACTACTCGTTTGCTTCACATGAGCTCGATGAACTTCTTGCTTATTACTTAAGCCTCGACGTGCCACTATCTCCTCTCTTTGCGAGAAATACTGATGTTTAACTCTTCTTCTTCTGTAGTGAAAACAACAAGTGTTGTACAGGCTTCGCCTCCTCTAGCTGTTTCCCCTCCACCTTTATAAGTTACTCCTTCTTCTGCTTCTCAACTGGGATCGCAAGAAGAACAAATAGGGGCTCTTCAAGGCTTAGATGACTCGGCTGCTTCACAAGAGCAGAAAGCTGAAGAACTTGAGGAGGGTGAGAGGACCCAGGAGAAATTTATTGCCGATGATACATAGATGATTGATCTTATCACTACGGGCAGCGATTCTTCTTTAAGGAAGAGGAGAAAGCATGGAATTTCGAGAAAAAAAAGAAGGGGACCTCTGCTAGCGATGAGAAAGCGGAAGAGGACCCAATTGCACCTCTTTCTCCTTTTTCCCCGACTCGTTCAGGCCGACTTAAAAAGTTAACCATTAGGCCAGGCGAGGGATCCAAAGGCAGCGGGAAGAAGAATAATGGGTCTGGTTTTATCCTTCTTGTTCTGCTTTTTTGCTTTTTGCTTGTATCTAAAGACTTGTATCGACCGGAGATTGTGCGGGTACCGGCCCCCGCTTTTTGAAACCTGCACATGTATACAAATCTTTTATAGTATGGAATAGAATGACTCTTTTTACCTGTACAATCTTTTGTCTGTATTTGTAAATTCATTTATTCCTTATTTTCACACAAGTTTCTTTATTTTCTTTGTATGATATTGCAGTGAGCTCGTGGTGTGTTGCTTGAGCGTTGCTTTTGTTAATGTAGCTATATTATATTGTCCCCATACCACGGCTTATTGCAATCTTCTCCATTTTGAGAAAACTTGTGCTCTTACTCTGGAGAATAATTCTTCCATTTTGAGGAAATATTATTCTTCTCCAGTAGAGTGTGCCTTGTATTGGAGAAGTTTTTTCTTCTTTTTTTTAGAAAAAGTTTTTACACTTCAACTTTCGGTGATGGTCACTTTTATTTTTGAGAAGTGGATTCCCTTACGCGGTAAAGCGAGCCTCTGAGGAAGGCTTTGATTTGTTTGCCAGAAAGTTATATCTCATCGCTAAGTGGGCCCATGGGACTGGCGTCAGCTGCTTTATCGGATATTTGTTTGCACAAACAATCGCGAGCAGTTAGCTGCGGCCTAGAACCTTCTTTTTGAGAAGGTGCCCCTTTGGTGGTTCCACCAACGACTTTTTCAAGAGATAACATTTCATTTTTAGGCATGCCTCGTTATAGGGCTCTATTTGGCACTTTAACTTTTTTGGGGAAGAATGTTCTCATTATGGAGAAATTGATCTTCCCTTGAGAGTAAAAGTGTGCTTCCGAAGAGGGCTTTTTTTGGCACTTCAACTTTTTCGGGGAAGAATGTTCTCAATATGGAGAAATTGATCTTCCCTTGAGACTAGAAGTGTGCCTCCGAAGAGGGCTTTTTTGTTTCGTTTGCCAGGAAGGTTGCATCTCACCGTTAAGTGGATCCACGGAGCAGACGCAAGCTACCTAACTGGATGTTTGTTTGCACAAACGAACACAATTAACTAGCGAGGGCCTGGAACCTTCACTTTGGGAAGGTGCCCCTTTGGTGGTCCCACCAACCTTTTTGTTGAGAGACAAGATTCCATTTTGGCTGTTTTTTGTCTGCTTGCCCATGTCTTTTCGCCATCTGCCCCTCAGCGATTCCTCGTTATCATTTCCAATTACATGTTCCTTTCTTTTGCAAGTTGTTTGTTTTTTCAGAGAAGTGTATTTCATTGTTAAGTAAATCCACGGGGAAGGTGCAAGCTACTTAACCGGATGTCCTTTTGCACAAACGATCGCAATCAGTTAGCAAGGGCCTGGAACCTCCACGTTAGGAAGGTGCCCCTTCGGTGGAATCACCAACTGTTTGTGAGAAGCACTTCTTATGTAGGAACTGAATCTGGAATTTTTGTGGCTTGACATTTGTTTATTGAGTGATTTGTAGGAATCGCTTGGCCTTGTAATGTGTTGAATAGGTAAGCTTTGCTTTGATAGCCTGCAATATTAAATCGACATTTTCGCAATATATTTGAGATATTTGCACATCGAATGAGACAGGATTTTATAGTAGTAGAGAACACAAGATTTATAGTGGTTCGGCCAAGAACTGGGCCTACATCCACTTTATAGTTCTTATAATTGATTCACACTGATTTTACAATGGCTTACAATACAAGAATGATACATCCACAATCATTTTACAAATTTAAGCATAGCTTCTACGTAAAATATGGACGCAAGTGATTGCTGTTCCAGGCTCTCAAAATTGGATCTCCTTCGACAGTTGTGAGCTTGAAAGTGGCATCAAGAAGTTTTTTGCCTATGACGTATGGCCCTTCCCAATTTGCTCCAAACACTCCTGTTGCTGTCGTGACCCTTTTCAAGACTAGACACCCAATTTCAAAGCTGCGTTGGCGAACTTTAGAATTGAAGTGCCTGGCTATCCTTTGCTGATGGGCTGCAACTCTGAGCTTAGCCTCTTTCCTTCATTCATCAAGCAAGTCAAATGCTTCAAGTTGCAGTTTTTCATTTTCAGCTTGGTTGAAATGAATTCTCCTGTGTGAGGGGACCTCTATTTCCACTAGAATCATTGCTTCTGATCCATGTGCTAATGAGAATGGAGTGTGCCCAGTCGTAGTCTTGTGGGTAGTTCTGTATGCCCAAAGTGCTAGTGGCAGCTTATCGACCCAACCACCTTTTGCTTTTTCCAGCTGTTTTTTGATGGTTGATTTGATAATTTTGTTCACTGCTTCCACTTGCCTGTTTGCCTGCGGATGAGCCACTGTTGAGAAGCTTTTTTGGATCTTGAATCACCTACAAAAGTCTTGTAATTCTTCGCTTTCGAATTGGGTACCATTGTCTGTGATTATCTTCTGAGGCACACCATATCTGCAAATAATATTTTTAGTCACAAAATTTATCATCTTTTTAGAGGTAATAGTAGACAATGGTTCAGATTCAGCCCATTTAGTGAAATAATCAACAGTAACAATAGCATATTTGATTCCGGACTTGGCAATCGGCAAAGGCCCAATGAGACCTATTCCCCAAATGGCGAATGGCCATGGACTGACCATCTTTGTTAGCTCGGTGGAAGGTTCTCTTGGGATTTTTGCAAATCTCTGGCATATGTCACACTTTCGGGAGTAGCTAGCAGCGTCTTGATTAGTATCTGGCCAAAAATACCCATGGCGGAGAATTTTCTTTGCTAGAGTTTGGCCACCTGAATGATCCCCACACTCTCCTCCATGCACCTCAGCTAAAATTGTCTTAGCCTCTTCCTTGGTTACACATCGGAGTAATGGCATCGAGAATCCTCGTCTGCACAAACGGCCGTCTTGAATTACGTATCTCGGGGCTTTTCATAACAGCTTCTGGCGCTCTTTTGAGTTTTCTGGCAGGGAGCCGTTGAGTAAATATTCCTTGATCGGGGTCATCCATGACTCTTGCTCTTGAGATACAGCCTTAATCCGGTCAATATCCATCTCATCAGTACTTGGAGCTGACAAGACTTCCACAGGGACCAATCCCAATAATTGAGTTTCGCCAGAGCTTGAATATTTTGCGAGAGAATCTGCCTTCATGTTCTCTCCCGGGGTATATGACTTATTGTATAATGATCAAAATCATCGAGAAGCTCCCAGGCCTTTGACAAGTAAGCATGCAGATTTCCTCCTTTAGTTTGAAACTCTTTCTTGACTTGGCATACAATAAGCTGGGAATCACTGAAGATCTACAATACTTTGATGTTCAGTTATTTAGCAATCTTCAAGCCGGCAAGAAGAGCTTCATATTCTGCTTTATTATTTGTCGAAGGAAATTCTAATCTCAATGCATAGCATAATGACCTCCCTTCGGGGGTTTCAAGCACAACCCCAGCTCTGGAACAATAGTCATTTCTTGCACCATCAACATATAATTTCCATCGGATCGAGATTTCATCAGTCACCTCTTCCTCACTGTCACCTTTATCTGTGTATTCTGCAATGAAATCCATTAAAGCTTGTCCATTGATTGCTCTTCGGGGATGGTAGGTGATATCGTATTGGCTGAGTTCAATATTCCACTTCAGAAGACGACCTGAAGTTTCAGCGCGAAATAGGACTTGCTTTAGAGGTTGATCAGTGAGGACTTTAATAGGATGGGCTTGGAAATATAGCCTCAACTTTCTGGACGCAATCAACAGACAATAGGCGAGCTTTTCCAGCTTTGAATATTTTATCTCTGCCCCAGTGAATCTTTTGCTGATGTAATAAACCGGGCGCTGAACTTTTGCGTCTTTCGTACCAATGCTGCACTGAGAGCATAAGATGAAACCGCTAAATATATGAAAAGATCTTCACCATTTCTAGGCTTAGAAAGTACTGGAGGCATTTCCATATGACGAATCAGTTCATCAAAAGCTTTTTGACATTCAGGAGTCCATTCAAAGTTTTTCTTTCCTTTCTTCGGAGCGTCAAAGAAGGGAATGCATTTATCAATGGCCCTGGAAATAAACCGACTCAAAGCAGCGACTTTCCCGTTGAGGCTTTGCAATTCCTTCTTTGTCCTAGGGGCTTTGACTTCTCTCAAAGCAGTAATCTGAGCAGGATTAGCTTCGATTCCCCTAGCAGTCACAATGAAACCCAAGAATTTTTCGGATTCTACCTCGAATGAACATTTCAGAGGATTTAGCTTCCTCCCATACTTTCGGAGGACCGCGAACATTTCTACCAAATGATCCATGTGGTCTACTGCCTTCTTCGATTTCACCAACATATCAACAACATATACTTCCATAGTCTTGCCAATCTAGAGTTTGAACATGGCATTAACGAGTCTTTGATAAGTTGCCCCGCGTTCTTTAGTCCGAAGGGCATGACTTTATAGCAGTAGAGACCAACATCAGTGATGAAGCTCGTGTCCTCCTGATCTGGCTCATGCATCATGATTTGGTTATATCCGGAGTAAGCATCCATAAAAGACAGTAATTCATGCCCGGATATTCCATCCACCAACTGATCAATCCTGGGTAACGGGAAACAGTCCTTAGGGCATGCTTTGTTCAAGTCTGAAAAGTCGATGCATACTCTCCACTTTCCATTTTCTTTTTTAACCAACACTGGATTAGAAACCCAATTCGGATAAGTGGATTCTCTGATGAAGCCATTTTCCATGAGCCGATCTACTTCTTCTTTTAATGTTGTCGACCTTTCAGGACCCTGGGTTCTTCTTTTCTGCTTTACGGGTGTGAATTTTGGACCAATATTCAAAGCATGAACTTCGATTTCTGGAGATATTCCACACATGTCGTCATGACTCCAAGCGAATACATCCAGGTTTGCTTTCAAGAATGATATCAACATATTCTGAACCGTCACACCGAGTTGTGAACCCACATTCAGCACCTTGTTTGGATCATTCAGGTCAACAACTATTGGCACCGTCACTTCCACCGACACCACTCTACTCTCCCCTACACTGATTTTTCTGGGATCAATCTCTTTTCATGCACCACTATGCTCACCACTGCAGGGTCCACCCCGTAATTGCTACAAGGTGGACTCTTTGATGCGGAGTGGAGCTGTCATACCCTTACCCATTTCTCTCTTCTGTGCCTCCCGTAACTCTATGAGATAGCATTCTCGCCCGGTATTTTGGTCCCCCTTCACAACACCAACGCCATTATCAGTGGGGAACTTCATAGTCAGGCACCATGGGGCGAGAATGGCCTTGAATGCGGCAAGAATCGGTCGACCCAAGAAGGCATTGTAAGAGGAGAATTCATCAACAATCACAAAAGTTTGTTTTCGGATCACCTTCTTTTCCCCTTCTCCAAGCTCTACAAATAAGTCAATAGTCCTTATAGGCTGTTTTGGTTCTCCAGTGAACCTAACAATTTTTGTGAGGAAGCTTGGACATCAGCCATGAGAATTTTCATCTGATCAAATGTCTTTCTGAAGAGGACATTGCAAGAGGCGCGGCAGTCAACAAGCACCCTTCTTACAATGGCTGGTCCGATGCCTGCAGATATCACCAAGGGATCCATGGTGGGAGCCTCAACACCAACAGAGTCTCTAGCCCGGAATATGATGTCATCGTTAAAAGTTCTTTGCTGTTTTAAAGGTGCCGCATCTTCCAAGACAAAAAACATTTTCTTTCACCGGGGCATATCTCAAAGCGTGAGCATATCTCTCCATCTCACCCCAACTTATGCCCGCTGGGTGAGGACCCCCTGTGATAACATTAATGACAGGCCTGTCGGATTCCTACGCTGCAGTCCTCTCACCTGAGTCGGATTGATGAGAAGGAACTTGTTGCCCCTGAGTAGATGAGGTTGGGTCACTTCTGTTTCTCTTCACATATTGTTGTATTTTATTCTGTCTCAACAACTCTTCAATCAAATTATTTAAAAAGACGAAATTCATTAGTGTCATGGTCAGGTTGATTGTGGAACCGACAGAATCTCCCATTATGCACAACATTTTTCCTAGGCTTCATCTCAGGTGGTTTGGGGTATCAACGGTATCCTTGGTTGCGAAAAGGATATTTTCTGGAGTATCAGTTAAGGGAGTAAAATCTGAAGGTTTAAAGTGGCGAGTTTTCTTCGCATCTTTCTGCTTTTTCCCACCGTCATTCTCCCTCTTCTGGCCACCAGATTTCTTTCTGTTAGAAGCAACATTGTTATTCTCAACTTCAGTCACGACTACTTTTGCTGGCACAGGAAGGCTTTCTAAGCGCATAAATTCATTGGCCTTCTTGTAGAACTTCTCAAGTGAATTTGGCTCTTTCATCTTTAGCCGTTTTTCGAAATCACTTGATTTATCAATAGCTCGCATTAAGTTAGTCAGAATCATCCATGCATTATCAACTTCGGCCAAGGCTATGTTAAAGCGGTTTAAGAAAGATTTGATAGACTCTCCGGGACTTTGTTGGAGGCTGGATAGTGACATTATGTCCTTGGCCTTCGAAGCATGTAACCTGAACTGATCTTTGAATTTCCGAGTTAGGTCGGAGAACTGATCCACGGATCGAACTGGCAGTTTCGTGAACCAAAGCAGGGCCACTCCCTCTAAGTACACAAGAAAGTATCTGTACTTGATCTCGTCTGTTGCTCTGGCACCTGTCATATGCCAGTCATACTTGTATAAGAACTGGTTAGGATCGTTTGTCCCCCGATAAGCTGGAATAGTGGGGGGAACAAACTTCTTCGGAAATTCAGCCTTTAGAATTCTTTCAGTAAAAGGAGTCTTGCTTGGAGCAAACCCCCAGTCACTTTGATCTTCCTCCCTTCGCATGATCTCCTTTATAATTTGTCGAATCATTCCCGAAAGGTACTCCTCATCGTTTAGGGGCCCCGTGGGACAGACGTTAGCTACTTTTTCGGAAGTTTGCCTGGACAAACGTTCACGAAGAGTTGGCTGCGGCCTTGAACCTTCAGCTTGGGGAGGTGCCCCTTCGGGGTGCCAACTGCCCTCTGAGGAATACTTTTCCCTTGGGAATCATGAACATCCTCAGCAAAGGTTTCTTCATTATTTTCTGGTTGCTGGTTAACTCCAAGCAAAGAATTCAACCTGTTCAACATCAAAGTGTTCTGGGCTTTCATTTGTTGATACAACCCAGACACTACAGCATCCAATTCCGCCCTTGTGATTCCAACACTATGAGCTGCTTGATTTGACGCGGGAGAAGTGGTGGTATTGTCATAAGCATCTCCAGATCTAGCAGATCTACTTTTTCTTCCAGGAGCCATAATTTTGGATAGACTTCTGGTTCTTAGGGAGATTCTTTCAACAAATCTTTGTGAAGCAATGATGAGAGCACCCTTGAGTTCAATTCTCAGTGAAAAACACCAAAAATGTTAACGCTAAAAATGTACGCTAACACCCCAGTGTGAGTTGTGATATACCGAAAGCACCACCCGTTGGTACGGGAATTAAAAACAAGCAGAAAATAGTAAAGAGACAACAATTTTATAGTGGTTCGGCTCAAAGTCAAGCCTACGTACACTTAATCTATTCTATTATTGATTTGATTACAAGTTTTACAAAAATTCTTCAATTACAACACCATTAAGGCAAGTAGTTAGAACTTTGATGCAGAAAAGCTCTTTGAATTCATGTTGAATGAACTTGATCTTTTCCCAAGGTTCTTTGAAGTGTCTTTGGCATTTGAAGTGTTGTAGAAATCGTGAAAACAGCATAGTCTTGGCGTTCGAGAAATCCCTCCTAATGTGGAGTAGGCGGGGTATTTATAGGGGAGTTTTGGAGTTAGGTCGTGTGGTGTTGGCTGTGGACGGTTTAGGAGTTGAGTTAGGTCGCGGGCGACCTAATGGGTACGGGTTACGGCTTATAGTGGGTGTATTTGGCCATTTGCGTTGGCTGGTAGGTCGCGGCGATCTATATGCTGGGGAATCTGGTGGAGCGACTTAAGATAGACTTGGGAGAAGCAACGACCTAAAATAGGTTGGAGCGACCTATATACAAACGGCATAAGGAGACGCGGATTATTTAGGTGTAGATGTGGGCTGATAACCCACTAGGTCGCTAGGTCGCTACCTCATTGAGTCGCTGTAGTATTCAACCCGCTGTCGTGTTTGAGCCGCTATGCCGTTGATCTGTTTAGGTTGCTTAACTACTTGAAAGCCGCTGGGAGGTTGAGTCGTTAACTCATTGCAATGTTAGCTCGCCAGATGCTATAGGTCGTAAGTCGCTTGGAGCTGTGAACAGTTAAGTCGCTTGGGGTTTTGGGGTAGTTAACCCGTTGTTATGTTAGGTCGTTAAGTCGCTAGCTTTTCTTAAGCAGTTGGGTCGTCAATCAGAAAATGGATTAATAGCTCTCATAGTTATTAATACACTCAACCCATTATAGAGTACTATTGACTCTATATCTAATGAGTAATTTTCCCCACCAAAGCCTAGGTTGTCGCCAGCCTAAGCTCTGATACCACTATGACGACCCGCCCTTCTCGACCCTCGAAAACCGACATAAAATATGCCACAATACAATATGCCGATGATCAAGTGCCGGAAAAGACAGATAGTTTAGGGAAAAGAAAGAAGAAAGAAGGAAGAAGGAAGTAAACAATAACAGAATCTCACAATCGCAGCGGAACAAAATATAATACATAATATTAGATCTTTACACAATGAAAACTATATCTCTTTTATACAATATACCATTAGAGTATCAACAACAAACAACAATTACTGACCTGACAATTTCAAACAATCACAGTAGTGGATATAAACAAATACGGTAATACGTCTCGGACTCCAACTTCTCTCCTGAGCTCCACAACATCCTTTCCTGTAATCTATAATACTCGGTCTGACCCGAGCATTATAATGAAATAACACCCGAGTCAGTCTGGAATACCAGCGTGACAAAAATACCGCCAAATTGATTATTAAAGTTTCAAAATCCTTTGAAAACAAAAGCATCTCGTAAGACCATGCCACAAATAAACATGTCGTCTTTTACCTTGTGATAGCGATATTATAGTAGTGTCTATATACAAATACTTATTCAAATAGCCGAAAATATTACATTAATTAAATTCCAGCAACTAGCCACAATCGTGGGTAATACAAACAAAATCGTAAAAGGCACGTAGGGAGAATGGATTTTCAACTAATGACTAGGCACTGGGGTACCACCTGTCACAGTACATGGCATAGATGACCGTAGCGAGGAGCCACCCTAACTCCCCTGCAACACAAGACCGGGACTACCCCTTGCTGGATAATCCCGAGTAAGATCACCCCACGGTTGGGATCAGCAAGCGCACCACTAAGCCGAAAATAAATGGGACATCTAGACAGGGATGACCTCACCCTAATGGGCGCTACCCACTTAGCCTTGCTGTATAACCCCTGATTTTAAGTCATTCCCGGTTGATGAGGCTTGAGGCTAAGCGTTACCTTTTAGAACGTTTCACTTAGAATGCCCATCGTCCACCTGACGATGTTTCGAAAGCATTCATCCATACAAGTCCGTCCCGGGTTTGAACGGAACCGAAAGCACTACTCCTACTACATCCGTTTGGAATCATCCTCAGGATTAGTAGAGACTAGCCCTTGCACTTCACTGCTCCATCTTCGACTCCGAACTCGTTTTCCCACGAAAACGTACAAACCGGATCGAAGTGGTTTTCGAGAAATTAATCCTGATCCCGGTCTCTTCGAAACGATCAACGCATCAGCTAATATTGATAGTTGGTGATTTAACTATCAATTAACATTCTCAAACATCCATCAAACAATAAATAATTGCCCAAATTATTTATTATCCTCAAAATATCTTCGCGAAATATATTAGCATTTTCAATCCCTTGAAAACAGTTTCAAACCACACACTCCTTATGGAATAAATTTCCAAATATTGATTTCCACTGAAAACATCCAAGCCAAATACTTCAGATTAATAATAATTTAAATTAAAGCTATTTGCATACTTTAATTTAAATATATACATACTTTTTAAATGTTTCAAATAAAACTACTTTATAAAATATAAACTATTTTTCTTCAAAATAAAAGTTAAGTCATACTAAATTTTAAAATAAAGTTATGAAATCCTATACAAGTTTTCAAATAAAACTTTAACCAAACTATCTTTACAACAAAACTATTTTATAAAATATAAATATTAATGATATTCTTTTAAAGCATATACCAATTAACCCTTTAAAATAATTACTACTATAACTAATTTATTAAATATTTACTCTTAAAATTTTTGCAACTAAAACAATAATTTCTTAAAACATTCTTTTAAAAACAAAATTAAAACTTTGATTTTTACTAAAAAAAAATCCGTTTGAAACGTGCTTGGCTTTTCAAGGAACTACACTTCCATTTTCAGAATAAACCAAAGGATCTTTTTATAAATCCTACACGATTTACCTCAATTCAAATTCACGCTTAAAACCCGTAAATTCCTTTCCACGCTTTAAAAATAAACTTCTTTTATTTTTAAACACATTTCTATTTCCTGGAAATCATTCCTAAAATATACTTAAAATATTTAAAATATGATAACTAAATTCTTTATCCAAATTATACTTTTGAAATCTATAAAAGTTTCTTTTGTAACTTAAATCAAAAATTTCCTTTTTATATGAAGTTATTATATCAGATATTTATATTAAAATTTCCTTTTGAAAACTTAATACTACTTTAACTTTAAGATAATTAAATACCATAATTACTTAAATAAATTTTTACAAACACTTTAAACAATTAAAATAATATTTTATTTCTAAAATATTCTAAAACACATTTTAAACTACCATATTTTGAAAGCTTTTCTTTAAAACATGCTAAATTTCCAAGAAAAAGTACACTTCCCATCCTTTAAAAACAATCTTACTATTATTTTTAAGCAATTTGCACTTCTTATAGAAATTCCCACCGGACACCTATACTTTCAATATTTATCCCCGATAAATATCCCACTTCATTTATAAATCCAGTTTACAAATTTTCATTTCACATTTCCTTTTAAATCAAAATTTCAAAAACACTTTAACAGACTCCAAACCAATTTCCGAATTTAATTCCTTTAAATGTTTACTTAAAATTTTCTTTTATTTCCTTTTAAACCTAATTTATTTTATTTATATTTTAAATTCCCAGATTGTATTCATCCAATCATAGCACGACATAATTTAATTTTCAAATTAATCTATCACAGTATATAAATAAAACACATCATCAATTATGAAAATAATTTCTATATTGTGAGGAATCCAGTTGGATCCCTCCAACCTGTTTCTCAGCATCCACAGATATTAGCACAACCAATAAATATCGATCCAATCTGATAATAATTATCATATTCAACTAATCAACCAATCAATCATTTAATTAATAACTATTTAACTTAACTAGCATTCCAAATGTGAGTGAGATAAACTCAACTTGAGTTTCAATGAGCGTTTTAAATTTTAAATTAAATCGAGCTCGTTCGATTTAATCTAAAATTTCCACTTGGTCAGTCCGACTCCAGAACTGCACTGCAGCGTAGATCGCGTCGCTGCGATTTTGGCTCTTCCTGTTTCATCAAATTCTGAACAAGCATGCAAAAGATATGCTATTTTAATCGTTTGAAATAATTTATAACAAATTCTCTTTTTTTATATATTATTACCAAACTAAATCCTGGCCGCAAGATTCTACTCCTTCTTCACGAACGGAAACTCCAGTAGAAAAACAAACCTATGAACCCATCATGCGTGAATGAATCAAGTCGCCGCTCCATCCAAAGGCGACCAGAAATCGATCAGAAGGTGTCATTAAGAAGCCCTCACCGATGCGCACCCATGCCTCGATCATCACTCAACTCGGTGCGGTCCAGTGCTCGAAATTCGAGCATGAACGGAGACTGTCATGGCCTCGATTCTGGCCACCACGACGACTCAAATATGATCTCCATCGGTCAAGTAATAGAACTCAACGAACTTTGTGATTTTCTAGTTGGAGGATTTCGCTAAAAATTAGTGGATAAGAAGGAATTTGAAGAAGAAAAAGGAAGCATATCGGCCATTGGAGCTTATGCTGGCGGCTGTGAAATATAGATCTAGGGTTAGGCCCTAAAAACGTGTATATATACAATTGTTATAAATATTATTTTAATATTAAATCCATTTATAACAACTTTTTCACACGATCTCCAAACGACGCATGTCGAAAGGCGAGTATAATGTTTTACCCGCATCCTGAACACAATGGAAAATGTTTAGGAGGCTAATTTGATCATATGTGGAAGATAGCTATTTGAATCGAGTTTAAATATTAAATTATCGATTTTAATTTCAATGCGTTTCTCACCCGTACGAACAAATGGTAGCTCTAAAGGCTACGAAAATTGAAACCCAATAATAATTAACTATTACGGATTGATTGGAACTAGTTTCGTCGAATTTTGAGACTACGCCCGGGAGGGCTATTTTAACTCGTCGATTAATTCGAGCGATTTCCAAAATCGTCGAAATCACTTAAAATTCCACTTTTACAATTTTAGTAACTTAATTATAAATCATATAGAATCTATAATCACATTAGAAACCATTCTGATTCATTTCGAATCAAAATCTGATTATTTGCATTATGGTTATATTAAATTCCATTATTAAATTAATATAAAAATTCCAGTTTAAATTATCGACTTTTGATTCCATCCAAAAGTCCACTATTAAAATTCAAATTAAACTAGTCTTCAAACAAATCTTAGAAACCATTTCCATAACCATTTTTATCCAGATTCACCAATTATCACAATTCCAAATATTAAATTATTCTTATTCAAATCCAGTTGAATTGCCATATTTGAAATTTTAACTACTTTCATTAATTTAACCAAAATCTTCTTATTTCAAAATCAAATTATAATTCAAATTCAACATTTAAAATGAATTAAATGTTCAAAACCTAACGACCAAAATTCTGGGTTGTTACATTCCTCCCCCCTTAAAAATAATTTTGTCCTCGAAATTTGCTAAGGTAGGAAAATGCTTCCAAACTCATTTACTTGCCCCAAAATCCACTTAATTAAAATTCACATTCACTTCTCAAAACCTTTTAGCTTAATCCAAAACCATTTTCTTTATTTACACTCAAAAGCTCTTTTTACAACACCATTTCAAAATGCAATTTTCTAGTTAGCCCAAAATTTACAAAACTTTTAAAAAAATTCTAACTCCCAAAAATTTTGACAGCGTCTCCTTTGTACGGAGAGCGTTTTACAATACACAATAGATATAAAAATATATACATCGACCCACACGATCGGGAAATAAAATACACCACAATATATATGTATATATATCATTTCCCAATTTTATTGCCTAGGCGTACCTTTTGATTAGCATTTTAAAAGCAAGCGGCTAAATAATATTGCATTTACGCGCTTCAACTCTATCGATAGCCTTCCGTACCTGTCCTTACTCAAACAAGCCATAAGTTTTCAATAATATAAGATTTATAACATCCTTCCATACATTAATCTTAGCCAAACACCTCAATACATAGTCCAAACAAATAAATTTCATAATTCAACCCGTTAACCATATATTATAAGCAAATCCCAAGATTTCTTCACCATTTTAATTTCCTAACAAATCCAACTTCATTTTATTTCAATTGAATGATTTACATTCAAGTTTACTATTCTCAATTCATATTTACCATAACCAACCCAAAAGTACTTCAATATGATCAACATGTGCCTACTTACATCAATTTACTTCAATTCAATTCCAGATTGATTCACAATCAAATTTTTATTTTAAATTTGATATACTTGCATTTCTTTTATGATTCACTTGCATTTATATACAAAACCACTTAATTAGATCCCAACCTATTCCAGTGTATTCAAAACCAACTTTATTTGCTTTCCTTAATTTATTAGCTTTGTTTACAACAAAATGACTAATCTCAATGCAAATTTGATGTCATTCAAGCAAACAACAATTACTTAAGTTTATAACCATTTTAAATTAATTCCAACTCAAACTACATTAATTTTACTCCAATCGAAATTATTTACAACCAAAACTTCCTCATTTTTATTCCGTTATCAAATTAAATTCCTATTCTTACACTTCCAATTCATATCCATATAGGTTTATTCAAGACCAATTCATAAACTCGACAACATTTCACAATTTACTTAAGTTGTCTCAATTCCCCTACATCCCATTTCTTTCATCCAATCAATTTTATTTCATTTTAATTTGATTCTCATTCAATCGAATTCCCATCCATTACAAATTTTAATTCAATTTGTTTACTTACTCAATCCATATTAAATTTTAATTCACCTCCTTAATTCACTTCTGAATTTATTTTATTAATAACATAACATTCTAATTATTCTAACCCAGAACTGGGTTTTATTTTGCCTTCCAAATTTTTAACAAGCTACCAAAATTTTATTCATCCCATTACTCTTTTCATTTAATTTAGCTTAAGCTAAATTCATTTCCAAATGATTCTTTTTGAATTTAGTTGAGTGGGAATTTAATTCATTCAATATCATTTCAACTTAATTAAATTTCCTTTTAATTCAATTCTTTTCCAAATTTAATTCAAGTCCAACTAAATTTTATTTAGCCAACTTAAATTCATACTATTTCCTTTACTATTTTAAATAAGAATTTAATTCCATTCAATATTATTCATAACATACTGAAGTTTGATTTTAATTCAATTCAAATTCAACTCAATTCCTTTTTAATTTAAGTTAAATCAGATTCGATCCAATTTTATTTCTCCATTCAATTTAATTTTTTACTTTCTAATATATAAGTTTTAAAACTTATTTAGTGACCTAAGTCCATTCATCCTTTTATATTTCACTTTGCCTTATCTTACTCTACATTTCATTTAGGATTTAAATTTTGAATTTCCCATAAAATTCCAACCATTTTATTTTGGTTTTACAATTTCATTTCCTATTCTAAGTTCACCAACTTATTTACTTAAAATCTTATATTGCTCATTTGAGTCCATTTTCATCTTAAAATCACAATTCCGAATTTTATATATATATATATATATATATATATATATATATATATATATATATATATATCACTGAATTCTTAAAAAATTTCATTACACAAATTTTAATCCACAATTTCAGATTATAAGTATAACACTCAATAGCTTATGGGTACAAAATCATTACGCAATTATAACTCACAATTACAAAATCATTTTACATTTCAACTTTATCCACTTTGATTAGATCTCAATTTCAATTTTATTTAACTTATCTCCAGTTAAATTCAAATATATTTTATTCGCTTTCATTCACTCAAACTAAATTTTAATTCCAGGACTAAATTTTCATTTTTCCTTTCTTACTTAAATCAAATTCATTTTATAAGTTCAATAGTTGATTCATCTAAATTTCACATTATTTAAATAGAATTCCCAGAATTCAATTGCCCGGTTTTATTTCAAAACCATTTCGAAATAATAATCAACACATACCCACTTTGTATATCAAATCAAATCTCCGGATTCCAAAACACTTGGTTTAACCAAAACAATTTCCCTTTTGAAATTTCTAAAACAACTTGTATGCCCAATAAGTCCAAACAAATATCATAACCAATCACAATGGTAGCAATCCATCACTTTAGAAACTCGA
The DNA here is from genome assembly GCA_030765085.1 of Allium cepa. Taxonomy (NCBI): domain Eukaryota; kingdom Viridiplantae; phylum Streptophyta; class Magnoliopsida; order Asparagales; family Amaryllidaceae; genus Allium; species Allium cepa. The sequence goes on from CM060941.1 coordinate 838,969,039, forward strand.
AAATGAATTCTGGTGATGTGGCCATCATCATCAAGATAATTTTCCAGCGACTGAAGTGAGTTCAGTGCTTTCTTATTTCCACATATTCCTTTCAAAACAATTTCCATTCAAAAATATTTCCCAAAATAATACTCCATTATTTCCTTCAAATTTTTAGAAAACATGTCCAACATTTCCAAAATTGCCAAACCTTTGTTTAAATACACTTTAAACGCTTTTCAAAATTTCCGGGATTTAAATTCTGGTCTAAATCAAATTTTAGTTATTCTTCTTTTGGATAAATCATACTTATAGAATTCTATTTGGTTATAAATCATTTTAAATTTTAGATTCTTATATTTGATTATAATATTAACAACCAAACATCCAAATATATATAATAATTTCATAAAATTATTCCTTTTATATAAAAATATAATTTTGGGTAAAATTATTTCATTTACCCACTTTAAAAACAATACTTTGTCGAGTTATCTTGTTTAAGAGTTTAGAAACCACTATCGATACGATTGTACTTCCCGTACGGACCATAATTCATAAACACTCAACCGATAAGTCAACATAGTATAAAAACAGTTTTTATATTCACTAACAAGTACGCTCTCATAGCTATTAATACACTCAATTCATTATAGAGTACTATTGACTCTATATCTAATGAGTAATTTTCCCCACCAAAGCCTAGGTTGTGGCCAGCCTAAGCTCCGATACCACAGTGACGACCCGCCCTTCTCGACCCTCGAAAATCGACATAAAATACGCCACAGTATAATATGCCGATGATCAAGTGTCGGAAAAGACAGATAGTTTAGGGAAAAGAAAGAAGATAGAAGATAGAAGATAGAAGAAAGAAGGAACTAAACAATAAAAGAATCTCACAATCGCAGCGGAACAAAATGTAATACATTATATCAGATCTTTACACAAAATGACAACTATATCTATTTTATACAATATACCATCAGAGTATCACCAACAAACAACAATTGCAGACCTAACAATTTCAAACAATCACATCAGCGGATATAAACAAATACGGTAATACGTCTCGGACTCCAACTCCTCTCCTGAGCTCCACAACATCCTTTCCTATAATCTATAATACTCGGTCTGACCCGAGCATTATAATGAAATAACACCCGAGTCGGTCTGGAATACCAGCGTGAGAAAAATACACCCAAATTGATTATTAAAGTTTCAAAATCCTTTGAAACAAAAGGATCTCATAAGATCATGCCACAAATAAACATGTCGGGTTTTTACCTTATGATAGCGATATTATAATAGTGTCTATATACAAATACTTATTCAAATAGCCGAAATTGTTACATTAATTAACTTCCAGCTACTTGCCACAATCGTGGGTAATACAAACAAAGTCGTAAAAGGCACGTAGGGAGAATGGATTTCCAACTAATGACTAGGCACTGGGGTACCACCTGTCACAGTATGTGGCATAGATCACCATAGCGAGGAGCCACTCTAACTCCTCTACGACACAAGACCGGGACTACCCCTTACTGGATAATCCCGAGTATGATCACCCCACGGTTGGGATCGGCAACCGCACCACTAAGCCGAAAATAAATGGGACATAGATGACCTCACCCTAATGGGCGCTACCCATTTAGCCTTGCTGCATAACCTCTGATTTTCAGTCATTCCCGGTTGATGAGGCTTGAGGCTAAGCGTTACCTTTTAGAACGATTCACTTGGAATGCACATCGTCCACCTGACGATGCTCCGAAAGCATTCATCCGTGCAAGTCTGTCTCGGGTTCGAATGGAACCAAAGGCACTGCTCCTACTACATCCATTTGGAATCATCCTCAGGATTAGTAGCAACTAGCCCTTGCACTTCACTGCTCCATCTTTGACTCCGAACTCGTTTTTCTCACGAAAACGTACAAACCAAATCGAAGTGGTTTTCGAGAAATTAATCCTGATCCCGGTCTCTTCGAAACGATCAACGCATCGGCCAACACCGATAGTCGGTGATTTAACTATCAATTAACATTCTCAAATATCCATCAAACAATAAATAATTGCCCAAATTATTTATTATCCTCAAAGTATCTTCGCAAAATATATTACCATTTTCAAACCACACATTCCTTATGGAATAAATTTCTAAATATCGATTTCCACTGAAAACATCCAAGCCAAATACTTTAGATTTATAATAATTTAAATTAAAGCTATTTACATACTTTAATTTAAATATATACATACTTTTTAAATGTTTCAAATAAAACTGCATTATAAAATATATACTATTTTTCTTCACATTAAAAGTTAAGTCATACTAAATTTTAAAATAAAGTTATGAAATCCTATACAAGTTTTCAAATAAAACTTTAGCCAAACTATCTTTACAATAGAACTATTTTATAAAATATAAATATTAATGATATTATTTTAAAGCATATACCAATTAACCCTTTAAAATAATTACTACTATAACTAATTTATTAAATATTTACTCTTAAAATTTTTACAACTTAAACAATAATTTCTTAAAACATTCTTTTTAAAACAAACTTAAAACTTTGATTTTTACTAAAAAATCTGTTTGAAACATGCTTGGCTTTTCAAGGAACTACACTTCCATTTTCAGAATAAACCAAAGAATCTTTTTATAAATCCTACACGATTTACCTCAATTCAAGTTTACGTTTAAATCCCGTAAATTCCTTTCCACACTTTAAAAATAAACTCCTATTATTTTTAAACACAATTCTATTTCTTGGAAATCACTCCCAAAATATACTTAAAATATTTAAAATATGATTACTAGATTCTTTATCCTATTTATACTTTTGAAATCTATAAAAGTTTCTTGAGTAACTTAAATCAAAAAATTCCTTTTTATATGAAGTAATTATATCAGATATTTATATTAAAATTTCTTGAAAACATAATACTACTTTACCTTTAAGATAATTAAATACCATAATTACTTAAATAAATGTTTACTTACACTTTAAATAATTAAAATAATATTTTCTTTCTAAAATATTCTAAAACACATTTTAAACTGCCCATTTATATTTTGAAAGCTTTTCTTTAAAACATACTAAATTTCCAAAAAAAGCACACTTCCCATCCTTTAAAAACAATCTTACTATTATTTTTAAGCAATTTGCACTTATTATAGGAATCCCCACCGGAAACCTATACTTTCAATATTTATCCCCGATAAATATCCCACTTCATTTATAAATCCAGTTTATAAATTTTCATTTCACATTTCCTTTTAAATCAAAATTTCAGAAACACTTTAGCAAACTCCAAACCAATTTCCGAATTTAATTCCTTTATTCCTTTACTTAAAATTTTCTTTAATTTCCTTTTAAACCCAATTTATTTTATTTATATTTTAAATTCCCAGATTTTATTCATCCAATCATAACATAGCACAATTTAGTTTTCAAATTAATCGATCACGGTATATAAATAAAACACATCATCAATTATGAAAATAATTTCTATATTGTGAGGAATCCAGTTGGATCCCTCCAACCTGTTTTCATGCATCCATAGATATTAGCATAACCAATAAATATTGATCCAATCTGATAATAATTATCATATTCAACTAATCAACCAATCAGTCATTTAATTAATAACTATTTAAGTTAAATAGCATTCCAGATGTGAGTGAGATAAACTCACCTTGATTTTCGACGTGCCTTTTAAATTTTAAATTAAATCGAGCTGGTTCGATTTAATCTAAAATTTCCACTTGCTCAATCCGACTCCAGAACTGCACTGCAGCGTAGATCGCGTCGCTGCGATTTCGGCACTTCCTGTTTCGTCGAATTCTGAACATGCATGCAAAAGATATTTATTTTAAACGTTTGAAATAATTTATAACAAATTCTCTCTTTTTTTATATATTATTACCAAACTAAATCCTGGCCGGAAGATTTTACTCCTTCTTCATGAATGCAAACTCTAGCAGAAAAACAAACCCACGAACCCATCATGCGTGAATGGATCAAGCCGCCGCTCCATCCAAAGGCGACCAGAAATCGATCAGAGGACGTCATTAAGAAGCCTTCACCAATGCGCACCCATTCCTCGATCGTCACTCAACTCGGTGTGGTCCAGTGCTCGAAATTCGAGCATGAACGGAGACTGTCACGGCCTTGATTCTGGCCACCACGACGACTCAAATATGATGTCAAGTAATAGAACTCAACGAGCTTTATGATTTTCTAGTTGGAGGATTTCGCTAAAAAATAGTGGATAAGAAGGAATTTGAAGAAGAAAAAGGAAGCATATCGGCCATTGGAGCTTATGATGGCGACTGTGAAATATAGATCCATGGTTAGGCCCTAAAAACGTGTGTATATACAATTGTTATAAATATTGTTTCAATATTAAATCCATTTAAAACAACTTTTTCACACGATCTCCAAACGACGCATGCCGGCAGACGATTATAATGTTTTACCCGCATCCCGAACACAATGGAACTTGTTTCGGAGGATAATTTGATCATTTGTGGAAGATAGCTATTTGATTCGAGTTTAAATATTAAATTATCGATTTTAATTTCAACGCGTTTCTCACCCTACGAACAAACGGCAACTCCAAACGCTGCGAAAATTGAAATCCGATAAAATTAACTATTACGGATCCATTGGAACTGGTTTCGTCGAATTCCGAGACTATGCCCCGGAAGGCTATTTTAACTCGTCGATTAATTCGAGCGATTTCCAAAATCGTCGAAATAACTTAAAATTCCACTTTTAAAATTTTACTAACTTAATTATAAATTATATAAAATCTATAATCACATTAGAAACCATTCTGATTCATTTTGAATCAAAATCTGATTATTTGCATTATTATTATATTAAATTCCATTATTAAATTAATATAAAAATTCCAATTTAACTTATCGACTTTCGATTCCATCCAAAAGTCCACTATTAAAATTCAAATTAAACTGGTCTTCAAACAAATCTTAGAAACCATTTCCATAACCATTTATATCCAGATTCACCCATTATCACAATTCCAAATATTAAATTATTCTTATTCAAATCCAGTTGAATTACCATATTTGAAATTTTAACTACTTTCATTAATTTAACCAAAGTCTTCTTATTTCAAAATCAAATTATAATTCAAACTCAACATTTGAAATGAATTAAATGTTCAAAATCTAACCATCAAAATTCTGGGTCGTTACATTCCTCCCCCCTTAAAAAAATTTCGTCCCGGAAATTTGCTAAGGTAGGGAAACGCTTCCAAACTCATTTACTTGCCCCAAAATCCACTTAATTAAAATTCACATTCACTTCTCAAAACCTTTTAGCTTAATCCAAAACCATTTGCTTTATTTATACTCAAAAGCTCTGTTTATAACACCATTTCAAAATGCAATTTTCGAGTTAACCCAAAATTTTCAAAAATTTCAAAAAATTTCTAATTCCCAAAATTTTGACAGCGTCTCCTTTATACGGAGAGCGTTTTACAATATCACAATAGATATAAATATATATATATATCGACCCACACTGTCGAAAAACAAAATATACCATAATATATATATATATATATATATCATTTTCCAATTTTATTGCGGAGGCGTACCTTTTGATTAGCATTTTAAAAGCAAGCGGCTAAATAATATTACACTTACGCACTTCAACTCCATCGATTGCCTTCCGTACCTATACTTACTCAAACAAGCCATAAGTTTTCAATAATATAAGATTTATAACATCCTTCCATATATTAATCTTAGCCAAACACCTCAATTACATAGTTCAAACAAACAAATTTCATAATTCAACCTGTTAACCATGTATTATAAGCAAATCCCAAGATTTCAATCACCATTTTAATTTCCTAACAAATCCAACTTCATTTTATTTCACTTGAACGATTTACATTCAAGTTTACTATTCTCAATTCATATTTACCATAACCAACGCAAAATTACTTCAATATGATCAACATGTGCCTACTAACATCAATTTACTTCAATTCAATTCCAGATTGATTCACAATCAAATTTTTATTTTAAATTTGATATACTTGCATTTCTTTTATGATTCACTTGCATTTATATACAAAACCACTTAATCAGATCACAACCCATTCTAGTTTATTCAAAACCAACTTTATTTTCTTTCCTTAATTTATTAGCTTTGTTTACAACAAAATGACTAATCTCAATGCAAATTTGATGTCATTCAAGAAAACAACAACTACTTAAGTTTATAACCATTTTAAATTAGTTCCAACTCAAACTATATTAATTTTACTCCATTCCAAATTATTTACAACCCAGACATCCTCATTTTTATTCCATTATTAAATTAAATTCCTATTCTTACACTTCCAATTCATTATCCATATAGGTTTATTCAAGAACAATTCATAAACTTGACAACATTTCACAATTTACTTAAGTTGTCTCATTTCCACTACATCCCATTTCTTTCATCCAATCAATTTTATTTCATTTTAATTTGATTCTCATTCGATCGAATTCCCATCCGTTACAAATTTTAATTCAATTTGTTTACTTACTCAATCCATATTAAATTTTAATTCACCTCCTTAATTCACTTCTGAATTTATTTTATTAATAACATAACATTCCAATTATTCTAACCTAGAACTGGGTTTTATTTTGCCTTCCAAATTTTTAACAAGCTACCAAAATTTTATTCATCCCGTTACTCTTTTCATTTAATTTAGCTTACGGTAAATTCATCTCCAAATGATTCTTTTTGAATTTAGTTGAGTGAGAATTTAATTCATTCAATATCATTTCAACTTAATTAAATTTCCTTTTAATTCAATTCTTTTCCAAATATAATTCAAGTCCAACTAAATTTTATTTAGCCAACTTAAATTCATACTATTTCCTTTACTATTTTAAATAAGAATTTAATTCCATTCAATATTATTCATAACACACTGAAGTTCGATTTTAATTCAATTCAAATTCAACTCAATTCCTTTATAATTTAAGTTAAATCCAACTCGATCAAATTTTATTTCTCCGTTCAATTTAAATTTTTACTTTCTAATATATAAGTTTTAAAACTTATTTAGTGACCAAAGCCCATTCATCCTTTTATATTTCGCTTTGCCTTATCTCACTCTACATTTCATTTAGGATTTAAATTTTGAATTTCCCATAAAATTCCATCCATTTTATTTTGGTTTTACAATTTCATTTCCTATTCTTAAGTTCACCAACTTTTTACTTAAAAGCTTATATTGCTCATTTGAGTCCATTTTCATCTTAAAATCACAATTCCAAATTATATATATATGTATCACTGAATTCTTAAGGATATAAATTTTCAATACACAAATTTTAATCCACAATATCAGATTATAAGTATAACACTTAATATCTTATTGGTACAAATTCATTATGCAATTATAACTCACAATTACAAAGTCATTTTACATTTCAACTTTATCCAATTTAATTCGATCTCAATTTCAATTTTATTTAACTTATCTCCAGTTAAATTCAAATATATTTTATTCACTTTCATTCACTCAAATTAAATTTTAATTCCAGGACTAAATTTTCATTTTTCCTTTCTTACTTAAATCAACTTCATTTTATAAGTTCAATAGTTGATTCATCTGAATTTCACATTATTTAAATAGAATTCCCAGAATTCATTTGCCCGGTTTTATTTCAAAACCATTTTGAAATAATAATCAACACATACCTAATTTGTATATCAAATCAAATCTCCTGATTCCAAAACACTTAGTTTAACCAAAACAATTTCCCTTTTGAAATTTCTAAAACAACTTGTATGCCCAACAAGTCCAAACAAATACCATAACCAATCACCACGGTAGCAATCCATCACTTTAGAAACTCGAAAATGAATTCTGATGATGTGGCCATCATCATCGGGATTATTTTCCAGTGACTAAAGTGGGTTCAGTGCTTTCTTATTTCCACAAATTCCTTTCAAAACAATTACCATTCCAAACTATTTCCCAAAACAATACTCCATTATTACCTTCGAATTTTTGGAAAACATGTCCAACATTTCCAAGATTGTCAAAACTTTGTTTAAATACACTTTAAATGCTTTTCAAAATTTCCGGGATTTAAATTCTGGTCTAAATCAAATATTAGTTATTCCTCTTTTGGATAAATCATACTTATAGAATTCTATTTAGTTATAAAAAATTTCAAATTTTAGATTCTTATATTTGATTATAATATTAATAAACAAACATCCAAATATATATAATAATTTTAGAAAATTATTCCTTTTATATCAAAATATAATTTTGGGTAAAATTATTTCATTTACCCACTTTAAAAACAATACTGTGTCGGTTTGTCTTGTTTAAGAGTTTAGTACCCCATATCGATACGGTTGTACTTCCCGTACCGACCAGAATTCATAAACACTCAACCGATAAGTCAACATAATATAAAAACAGATTTTATATTCGCTAACAAGTACGCTCTCATAGCTATTAATACACTCAAATCATTATAGAGTACTATTGACTCTATATCTAATGTGTAATTTTCCCCACCAAAGCCTAGTTTGTCACCAACCTAAGCTCTGATACCACTGTGACGACCCACCCTTCTCGACCCTCGAAAATCGACATGAAATACGCCACAGTATAATATGCCGATGATCAAGTGCTGGAAAAGACAGATAGCTTAGGGAAAAGAAAGAAGATAGAAGAAAGAAGGAACTAAACAATAACAGAATCTCACAATCGCAGCGGAACAAAATATAATACATAATATCAGATCTTTAAACCAAATGAAAACTATATCTATTTTATAAAATATACCATCAGAGTATCACCAACAAACAACAATTACCGACCTAACAATTTCGAACAATCACATCAGCGGATGTAAACAAATACGGTAATACGTCTCGGACTCCAGCTCCTCTCCTGAGATCTACAGCATCCTTTCCTGTAATCTATAATACTCAGTCTGACCGAGCATTATAATGGAATAACACTCGAGTCAGTCTGAAATACCAACGTGAGAAAAATACACCCAAATTGATTATTAAAGTTTCAAAATCCTTTGAAAACAAAAGCATCTCGCAAGACCACGCCACAAATAAACATGTCGGGTTTTTACCTAACGATAGCTAAAACATCTATTATAAAATCCTCTGATATAATAATAGTGTCTATATACAAATACTTATTCAAACAGCCGAAATTGTTGCATTGCTTAAATTCCATCTGCTAGCCACAATCGTGGGTAATACAAACAAAATCGTAAAACGCACGTAAGGAGAATGGATTTCCAACTAATGACTAGGCACTGGGTACCACCTGTCACAGTACGTGGCCTAGATCACCGTATCAAGGAGCCACCCTAACTCCCCTGCAAAACAAGACCGGGACTACCACTTACTGGATAATCCGTAGTAAGATCACCCCATGGTTGGGATCAGCAACCGCAACACTAAGCCGAAAATAAAAGAGACATCTAGTCAGGGATGACCTCACCCTAATGGGCGCTACCCACTTAGCCTTACTGCATAACCACTTATTTTCATTCATTTTCGGTTGATGAGGCTTGAGGCTAAGCGTTACCTTTTATAACGTTTCACTTAGAATGCCCATCATCCACCAGACGGTGTTCCGAAAGCATTCATCCATACAAGTCCGTCCCAGGTTCGAACGGAACTAAAGGCACTACTCCTACTACATCCATTTGGAATCATCCTCAGGATTAGTATCGACTAGCCCTTGCACTTCACTGCTCCATCTTCGACTCCGAACTCGTTTTTCCTACAAAAACGTATAAACCGGATCGAAGTGGTTTTCGAGAAATTAATCCCGATCCCGGTCTCTCCGAAATGAACAATGCATCGGCCAATATTAATAGTCGGTGATTTAACTATCAATTAACATTCTCAAACATCCACCAAACAATAAACAATTGCCCAAATTATTTATTATCCTCAAAATATCTTCGCAAATTATATTACCATTTTCAATCCCTTGAAAACAGTTTCAAACCACAAATACGGTAATACGTCTCGGACTCCAACTCCTCTCCTGAGCTCCACAACATCCTTTCCTGTAATCTATAATACTCGGTCTGACCCGAGCATTATAATGCAATAACACCCGAGTCAGTCTGGAATACCAGCGTGACAAAAATACCTCCAAATTGATTATTAAAGTTTCAAAATCCTTTGAAAACAAAAGCATCTCGTAAGACCATGCCACAAATAAGCATGTCGGCTTTTACCTTATGATAGCGATATTATAGTAGTGTCTATATACAAATACTTATTCAAATAGCCGAAAATGTTACATTAATTAAATTCCAGCAACTAGCCACAATCGTGGGTAATACAAACAAAATCGTAAAAGGCACGTAGGGAGAATGGATTTTCAACTAATGACTAGGCATTGGGGTACCACCTGTCACAGTACATGGCATAGATGACCGTACCGAGGAGCCACCCTAACTCCCCTGCAACACAAGACCGGGACTACCCCTTACTGGATAATCCCGAGTAAGATCACCCCACGGTTGGGATCAGCAAGCGCACCACTAAGCCGAAAATAAATGGGACATCTAGACAGGGATGACCTCACCCTAATGGGCGCTACCCACTTAGTCTTGCTGTATAACCCCTGATTTTAAGTCATTCCCGGTTGATGAGGCTTGAGGCTAAGCGTTACCTTTTAGAACGTTTCACTTAGAATGTCCATCGTCCACCTGACGATGTTTCGAAAGCATTCATCCATACAAGTCCGTCCCGGGTTTGAACGGAATCGAAAGAACTACTCCTACTACATCCGCTTGGAATCATCCTCAGGATTAGTAGCGACTAGCCCTTGCACTTCACTGCTCCATCTTCGACTCCGAACTCGTTTTCCCACGAAAACGTACAAACCGGATCGAAGTGGTTTTCGAGAAATTAATCCTGATTCCGGTCTCTTCGAAACGATCAACGCATCGGCTAATATTGATAGGTAGTGATTTAACTATCAATTAACATTCTCAAACATCCATCAAACAATAAATAATTGCCCAAATTATTTATTATCCTCAAAATATCTTCACGAAATATATTAGCATTTTCAATCCCTTGAAAACAGTTTCAAGCCACACACTCCTTATGGAATAAATTTCCAAATATTGATTTCCACTGAAAACATCCAAGCCAAATATTTTAGATTAATAATAATTTAAATTAAAGCTATTTGCATACTTTAATTTAAATATATAGATACTTTTTAAATGTTTCAAATAAAACTGCTTTATAAATTATAAGCTCTTTTTCTTCAAAATAAAAGTTAAGTCATACTAAATTTTAAAATAAAGTTATGAAATCCTATACAAGTTTTCAAATAAAACTTTAACCAAACTATCTTTACAACGAAACTATTTTATAAAATATAAATATTAATGATATTCTTTTAAAGCATATACCAATTAACCCTTTAAAATAATTACTACTATAACTAATTTATTAAATATTTACTCTTAAAATTTTTGCAACTTAAACAATAATTTCTTAAAACATTCTTTTAAAAACAAATTTAAAATTTTGAATTTTACTATAAAAAAATCTGTTTGAAACGTACTTGGCTTTTCAAGGAACTACACTTCCATTTTCGAAATAAAGCAAAGAATCTTTTTATAAATCCTACACGATTTACCTCAATTCAAATTTACTTTTAAATCCTGTAAATTCCTTTCCACGCTTTAAAAATAAATTACTTCTGTTTTTAAACACATTTCTATTTCCTGGAAATCACTCCTAAAATATACTTAAAATATTTAAAATATGATTACTAAATTCTTTATCCAAGTTATGCTTTGGAAATCTATAAATGCTTCTTGAGTAACTTAAATAAAAAAAAATCTTTTTATATGAAGTCATTATATCAGATATTTATATTAAAATTTCCTTTTGAAAACTTAGTACTACTTTACCTTTAAGATAATTAAATACCATAATTCCTTAAATAAATTTTATTTACACTTTAAACAATTAAAATAATATTTTCTTTCTAAAATATTCTAAAACACATTTTAAACTGCCCATTTATACTTTGAAGTCGTATGATTTAGTTGATTTTAAGTTGTTCTTAGTGATTTGGATGATTTATGCAAATATATGAAATAGTTGGACTAAACTGTAAAAGACACACAGATTTATAGTGGTTCGGCCAGAACGTGCCTACGTCCACTTTATATGTTATTCTCCTTTTCTATTTAGATTACAAGTACAAAGCTTTGATTACAAGTAACCGAAAGTTGTTTGAAAGTTCCTTCCGTGCTTGAGCTCTCAAACTTGTCTGCCATTGTTGTACCCTGGCCCATCTATTTATAGAGTAGGTTGTGGGTAGGGGTCTTGCATGTATATAGCGACTGGTGGGCCTGGGCTGATGCGGTCTAGCCTGACAAAGCTGGTCCGGTAGCACTCTGGACCGGTAGTGCTTGGAAGTGTGGTTTGGACCGGTATCAGTGAAGAGATGGTTGGTTCGGCATTGGTGGTGAGATGGTTGGTTCGGCATTGGTAACACTTGGTTCGGGGAAAGGTGGAGTATCCTTGGTTCGGTGGCAATGTTGGCTCGGTCAGTGATGGTTGATTCGGTGAAGAAGGCTGGGTTTGGTCCGGTAGGCGTTGGTCCGGGGAGATGGTTGGTTCGGCATCGGTAAGGCCTGGACCAGTAGCTTGTAGGCTCTGGTCCGGTCGAGAGCTGGTTCGGTGGCGTGTATGCTTCGCTTCATCGTGCTGGATCGGTTCCGAATAGTTCGATGTCTCCTTCCTCATCCTGATTCGTTGGTGGTAGAAGCGTACCCAACATTTGCCCCCCCCCCCCAAAGTAGGGCATATGTTTAACATATGTCGTGCTTTGTTTTAATTGGACAACCATATTCGGCCTGAGAGCCAAACCGGCTGGTCCGGTTATCCAACCTTCCCCTATAAGTATGGGCCTAGGGCTTCCGTTATTCCCTACCGAACGAGATAACCGGATCAGAACTTCCTGCCGAATCAATCTCTTTGTCGAATCAATCCTTAGCTGCCGAATCAGGTGACTACCGAATGACTTCTTTGATTTACTTTGTTTTACCGAATGAACTTAAAGATTTAATACCGGATGGACCTTATACTGAGAATGCCGAATGAACCTTATACTGAGAATGCCGAATGGACCTTATACTGAGAATGCCGAATGAACCCTGGTATTGGGAATGCCGAATGAACCATGGAGAGTTTGATTTGTCGAATGAATTCTCAGGCCTTTCATACTTTTTAAATCACAAACGAAAACCCCAGACTGTACGCACTTGCTTCTTTGTATCTCTACACCTCCTTGTTCTAATAATGTGCTTTTCTTTTGTGTTTGCAGGTAAATGTCTCGCAAAGTGGAAACCCGATCAGAAAAACAGAGGAAATCTATGGACAGAAGAGAGTCTCCCGCTGTGCCCCCAGTCCAGCCGGAACCAGCGCGACATGGATCAGCCCCGAGGTCATTAGTGGACGGATATGGCCCTCAAGAGCTTCTGAACTCTCCTCCCGATTGCTTTCCGAGCTCCCTCAAAGAGGGACAACTTGATGTCATCGCTCGCTCCTTCGGGATTGACAGAGCGAGCATGCTGCTGCTGGGAAATGGTGTGATGTCGTATGATCCATCTGAAGGATATTTTGCCTATAGCCGATACCATTGCATGTGCGGGGCCATTCCTCCGGTCAATGCGTGGATAGTCAGCTTCATTACCTACCTGAAGGTGGCTCCTTTACAGCTTCAGCCCAACTCCTACGCCATCTTAGTGTGTCTATTCGTTATCTTCCAGAGGAATTATGGGCGCCCCCTTCTAACCAGGAAATCCGATATTTGTATAATCTGAGGGGCTATAAGAAGGGGTCTCCGTACATTAGTTTAGAGTCGGCCGTGTCCTTCAAGCCGGTCTTGGACTTATACTCGAAATTCACCATGTTTAAGAAGGAATGGTTCTTCGTCAAAGACGACTCCGTTTCTTTTCGCCTTTTCACTTCTGGCTGTAAGTTGAATTCCATTTGTAATTTCTTTGTCCCGACTGCAATGCTTCTTCTTATATGCTTTTATTTCTTACTAGCGACAGGTGGCTTTGCGGTCGTGGAGAATGATCGCCTGGTATAGATGGCTGCGGAGATAGAGGCTATCTCAGGAAGGGATAGATCGGCTTCTTACCTGATCAGGAATGCCACTCTCCTGGAGCACAACTTGATTCTGCCATGTCAATCTGTGGTTAAGCAGAGAGATACAGCCGAGGAGAGGGCTGCCAAAGCTAAAGACGGGGCCACTGCGAAGAGTAGAAAGAGGAGACCTTTCTCGGTACCTCCAGTCGTCGGGGGGAAGAAGCTCAAGAGATCCGATGGACCCTCCCCTAGCACATGCCCAGATGTTCCGGAGGAAGAGGATGTGGGGGAGGGAGAAGGCAAGGACGAAGGAGGCGAAGCGGAGGGGGGAAGTGGTAGAGAAGGTCATGGTGATGAGGGTGGCGAAGGGCGGAGCGGTGATGGCACCGAGGCTTTGTCTTCGGGGCAAGTAGGTGAGATTCAAGAGTGGACAGATGATGCTTTCCGCCAAGCTTTTGATGGGTTGGAAGAAGGGTCGGCCTTGGTGGAGAAACCAAAGGAAACTGATAAGGCTGGGACTGGTGCCGGTTCATCTTCTCAGAGAATTCCGGCTAAGGAGACTTCGGTGATTCAAGGTGAATTTTTGACTTCCGTAGACTCCCTTTATGATAAGGACTTAGTGATATTTTATGGACAGCTCCCGTCCTGAATGAGATTCAGGACTTATTGCAGTATCCCACTCCCCCTCAGGGTTTGTAAAATAAACGCGTTTTCCTACTCCTTTTAACTTAACATATTTCTCAGATTATAGTTTCATGCATGCTTGTAACACTTGGTTTTTATTCCAGGAACGGGTAAGATGGCCAAGACATCAGATATTCAGCACCGCCTTGAACAGTACAAGCTACTCAAAGCTTCCGCCAAACCGAAGCCGTCGACTAGCCATCCCGGAGATGTGGTTGGCTATCGCCCTCTTCTCGGAGTTATTGAAGAAGATATGCAAAAGAGGAAGTGGGGCCGGTCTTTGTTTGAACCTTCACTTGGCCCTCAGCCTCCAGTCCAGCCTATCCATGATATTACTGAGGAAGATACTGAGTTTATGCCTTCCCCACATCCGTCCGAAAATCCAACCGTCACCCCGATAGACCACCCTGGTTTGGTTCGCAACCCATTTGCCGGCCACCCGGATCTGGAGCCGAGTTTTCAAGACATTTCTTTTGACGAGGCCACGGGTGAGCATCTTCTTCCCCGCAATCCCATGGTACGGGTGCTTGATGAGGCTAAGTCCTTAGACCTCGATATGCTTACTACTCGGATTGTGACCATGGAGGACGAGGCCAAGGCAAACATCGATCGGGTGTCTGAAGAGACCAAGAGGCTAATGGAGCATCACGCTCGACTGGTCAAGGCTGAAGAGGAAATCGGAAGTGCTAACATTCGGTTGCGGCTAATGGTTTCTGATCAGGCCAAACAGCTTGCCGATCAAGCTATCCAGATATCCCAGCATGAGGCAGCCTCCATACGACTAAAGAAAACCACGAAAGAGGCTAGCAACGCTGAGTTGCGAAAAATGGAGGCTGTTTGCAAAGAACGAATTGACATGGCCATCGCAACGGTGGATGAGGTTCGGAGAGCAGATCTTGAGCAGGTAGAGGAGTTATCTGGGAGGCTTGAGGCCGTAGAGCTTGCTCAGGCCAAGCTGAAGGAGGAGATGGAAGTGATGCGGAAATCCCTTCAGGCTGAATGCTCGAGATACCGATTGGAGAGAGATGCTGCCGTCGCACGGCTGTCGGATTCTGAGGCCCGGATGAAAGAGTTGGAGGAGAACAAGAGGACGATGGATGAGATGCTCCAGGACATGTATTTCCGAACTTGGAAGCAGGGCAACCTATCCAAGATGGACGACTATCCCTGGGTCATGGCTAGGATATATCTTCGGGCTTTGGAGGAGGCTAAGGCTGATGCGGATAAGGAAGGTGGTGTGGATTTCAGGATGGATGTGGTTACAGCCCAATTCACTAAGGAAGAGAAGGTGGCAGTTAAGGAGGGCATGCGGCTGCTTGCTGCGGATGAGGTAGGCGTGCAGCTAGATGATGATGATCAAGAAGCAGATGCTGGTAAGTCTTCCCTCTCAATCTTTTATTAACTTGATTGTGTATCATTTATCTGATGGATTCTTTTCCTGAATCGGACAAGTGGGACCCCCGGCCAGCATGCTGGGAGTTCTGACCCTGCGGTCAAGTAGATCTCGGAGGGCGAGCAGGATAGAGGCGGAGCCCTGCTGCAGCTGATTATTTTTTGGCCTACTTGGCATTCCTGTATATACTAGTCCCAAAACATTAATGTACTTTTGGGTTGTAATTATATCATTTGTAATGAACGGCTTTATTTTTGACATGTAATTTCATAACATAAACTGATTCTGCTATATTTGAATGCTTTTGTTACTCTGATGTGTTGCATAAGAAATATAGTTGTGCATGTGCTAGTGATTCAATTGTGTTTAATGCTAAGTTCTTGCGTAAACTATAACTTATGTTTGGTAACGTTAGTGTGATGTGCGCATAAATTATAGCTACGTATTTATATACAAGAGAAGAAAGTACCTCCCTTCAAGTTTTAGCTATATATGGTAGCTTTGAATGTCTTGTGTAGCTGAGTATGGAATGCAGCTGAGTGTCATGTCATTCAGTTGTGAGTTCCTATTTCCATCGGCGGGCATCTCCTATTCTGTGTCCTGTACTTTAGGGATCGTTATAGAGGATAGGAGGAAAGTTTTTATAAATAAAATGGAAATATAAGAAACAGTAAAACTTCCAATCACGGAAGGCCGTCGATATGCTTAAGTTCGTGGCAAACGGGTTTTGTAGTTACTTTCCCTAGCTATGGGTCTTGGAGACATTTGTCGCCCATCTTACGCCTCCGCGGGGAGTTTATCTTTTTTACACAGCCGCACGAGCCGAGATCGCGCACAGTAACTACCCGAGCCATTATGGCCCGTAATCGTGGGTATTATTTGATTTACTGTGGCCGGCTAGCGTGGGTGCCGATCGTCAACCGTGAACTACCTCTGGCTGGCCACACCTTATGTTGGGGCTTAAAGTAGGTTCACAGTTGCCGGCGAGCCGAACGCCGTAATGAGCTGCCATCGGCTATAGTCGGCCTTCTTGATGGCTTATAATCGTCTCATTACAGTTGGCTTTGAGGGCAGTCACGAGCAATGAGTTAACCCGCAGCAGAGGGATGCTGGAGCAAAAGTGTCTCATTGGCGAGTGCATAGATTCGTATAGTATCTGTTAGGTCTTGTCCAGGTGAAGCCGCGCTATGATGCGTCTTGAATGGAAATGTAGGATTTTGTTCAACAGAAAAGGATAAAACTCAACAAGTAGCCAAGACATAAAGGAACAAGTTAACATGAGACAAGATTTTTAAAGTGGTTCGGCACGAAAATGCCTACGTCCACTGATTCTCTTTGTTAATTCACTTCATATGGGCAGTACAAGTTAAGAAAAGCATCGACGAAGGTGTTGGATGTTCCATGCCCTCTGGAACACCTCTCCGTCCACTGTTGACAAAATATAAGCTTCGTTGTGGAGATCTTTATGAATTACATAGGGTCCCTCCCAGACTGGATCTAGCGCCCCGGGGTGCGGGAAGACCCGTTTGAGGACAAGATCTCCTTCTTGTAAGCTGCGGTGTTTGACTTTGGAGTTGTATTGTGCTGCTACTTTTTGCTTGTGAGCTGCTGCTTTGAGTGCTGCATCATTTCTTCTCTCCTCAATTAGATCCAAAGACATGTGGAGGAGTTCTTCGTTCTCTTCTGGGTTGTAGTGGATCCTACGGTGGGAAGGAACTACAGTTTCAACTGGGAGCATGGCCTCCGATCCGTATGTCAAAGAGAAAGGAGTATGCCCTGTTGATGTTCTGTAAGATGTGCGGTAGGCCCAAAGTGCCGTAGGAAGTTCATCCACCCAAGCGCCTTTTGACTTTTCAAGTTTCTTCTTGATTAGGGTTTTGAGTATTTTGTTGACAGCTTCGACTTGTCCGTTTGCCTAGGGATAAGCCACAGATGAGAAGCTTTTGTGAATTCCGTGCTCTTGGCACCAGTTGGTGAATTCCTCGCTGTTAAATTGAAGTCCATTGTCTGATATGATTTTGAGTGGAACCCCGTACCTGCATAAAACATTTTTGATCAAGAAGTTAATAACTTTTGCCGAAGATATTTTATTTAGAGGCTCCGCTTCCACCCATTTGGTGAAATAGTCAACTGCCACTATGGCATATTTGGCTCCGCCTCGGCCCATTGGCAATTCGCCAATCAAGTCAATTCTCCATATTGTAAAGGGCCAAGGGCTGGTCATTTGAGTAATTTCATTTGTGCGTAGTCGAGGAATCTTAGCAAATTTCTGACATCTGTCGCATTTTTTGACGAAGTCCAAGGCGTCTTTGTTTAAAGTGGGCCAGTAATACCCGTATCGGAGTGTTTTCTTGGCTAGAGTCTTCCCTCCGGTGTGATATCCGCAACTTCCTTGATGGATGTTGGACAAGACTTCCCTGGCTTCCCTTCCAGCGATACACCTTAATAAGGGATTAGAGAAGCCGCGCCGATAGAGGATGCCTTCTTGTAATGTGTAGCGGGAAGCTTTCCTTAAGATTTTCTTAGCTTCGTTACGCTCGTCGGGCAGTGTGCCATCTTGTAAATATTTCCGGATAGGAGTCATCCAAGTTTCCTCTTCAATTGCAGCTATCATATTCATTGTCTCATAACTCGGGGCTAGTTGCTGTGAGATGGTTATTGTTCGGGAAGCGGTGCCGTCCTTCATGCTAGCTTGCTTTGCCAGTTCGTCGGCCTCCTGATTCTTTTCTCGAGGAATGTGTTTGATTAAATAGTGATCCAGCTGATTGAGCAGCAGCTTGGTCTTTTTTAGATATGCTGTGAGTCGATCTCCTCGAGTCTGGAATTCTCCCGGTACTTGATTTACAATAAGTTGAGAATCACCGTGGAGGCATAAAGAACCGACTCCAATCTCCAGGGCAAGTTCTAATCCGGCTATCACTGCTTCGTATTCTGCGTCATTGTTAGTGGCAGTGAATTCCAACCTTAGGGCATAGTGTAGCTTCCTTCCCCTGGGGGTGATTATCACAACACCTGCCCCCTAGCCTTGTTCATTTGATGCTCCATCTACGAAGAGATTCCACTTGATATCTTCTGCTATTTCAGATTGCTCTTTACCTTCGTTAGTAGTGAATTCGGCAATGAAATCAGCTATGGCTTGCCCCTTGATAGTGGCGCGAGGATGGTAGGTGATATCATATTGACTCAGTTCAATGCACCACTTAAGTAGTCGCCCAGAAGTGTCGGGGCGATGGAGTACCTGCCTTAGCGGTTGATCGGTTAAAACTCTGATGGAATGAGATTAGAAATAGTGTCACAGTTTCCGTGACGTGATTAGCAAACAGTATGCTAGCTTTTCAAGTTTAGGGTATCTGGCTTCTGCCCTTGTAAATCTCTTGCTTACAAAGTATACCGGCCGCTGCGCGCGGTTGTCTTCTCTCACCAAAGCGGCGCTTAAAGCATGGGACGATACAGCAAGGTATAGGTATAGTTCCTCGCCTTCATTTGGAGTTGAGAGTACTGGTGGTCTCTGGAGGTGTTCGATTAAGTTAAGGAAGGTTGTCGAGCATTTGTCAGTCCATTCGAACTTTCCTTTGTCTTTCTTTAGAGCTTCGAAGAAAGGGATGCATTTGTCGGTTGCTTTAGAAATGAACCTGCTTAGGGCGGCCACTTTCCCATTTAGGCTTTGCATCTCTCTTCGAGTGGATGGTACCTTGATATCTTGCAAAGCCCGAACTTGTTCGGGGTTTGCTTCAATCCCCTTGGCATGGACGATGAATCCCAAGAACTTTCCTGACGATACTCCGAAGGAGCACTTTAGAGGGGTCAGCTTCATTCCATATTGGCGAAGTACTTGAAATATCTCATCCAGGTGGTTTATATGATCGTTGGCTTTCCTCGATTTTACCAGCATGTCATCCACATAAACTTCTATAGTTCGTCCTATTAGTTCCGCAAACATCTTGTTGACGAGGCGCTGATAAGTAGCTCCGGCGTTTTTAAGTCCAAAAGGCATTACTCTGTAGCAGTACAATCCCCGGTCAGTGATGAAACTAGTGTGATCTTGATCGGGGGCGTGTATAGGGATCTGGTTATATCCTGAGTATGCGTCCATAAAGGATAAGAGTTCATGTCCGGCTGTGCTGTCCACGAGCTGATCGATTCGGGGGAGTGGGAAGCAGTCCTTCGGACAAGCGTCATTTAAGTTGGAGAAGTCGATGCATGTTCGCCACTTCCCATTAGCCTTCTTTACCAGCACCGGGTTGGCGATCCATTCTGGGTAGATGGCTTCTCGTATGAAGTTATTGGCAAGTAGGTTCTTTACTTCTTCCTCGAGGGTTGCTGATCATTCTGCCCTCATGCTTCTCTTTTTCTGCTTTACTGGCACCTTGGTGGGATCGATGTTCAGTGTAACGACCCTGAATTTTGAACAATTTAAATTGAAAATATTTAATTAATTTTAAATGTTTGAATGATGGTTTGACTTGAATTTCAAATTTTCATAATAAATTTGGCGATTAAATTATAGAGTTTAATCTATTGAAAGTTGAATAAAAATTTGAATCTTCGATTTTAAGCCGATTAAAAATATTTCAAAGGCTTGTAAAATTCATATTGATAATTTTGAAGATAATCGAAGCTTCAGAATTGAATTTGAAACTGCTTTGTTCAGTTTTGAAATTTTATCGTTTGAATCGATATTTAAAAATAGCCGTCCGAGGCACAGTCTCGGATTTCGACGAAACCAGTTCCATTGGGTCCGTAATATTGAATTATTACCGGATTTCAAATTTCGTATTTTTCGGAGTTTCCGTGTGAGCATACGTTGAGTAAACGCATTGAAATTTTCAACGAATTCAATTTAAATTTAAATTTAAATTTAGTCAAACATCAGCACGTTTCCTCCTTCAATTACGCCTAAAAGTACGCCTAATATCACGAAATAAATCGTGCAAGGCATGGCCGATAGAAGAAAAAAATCTTCTTCTCGTTCAAAATAAATAGAACGGCCGAGCATTGAAATCTTTAGCTCCAGTTCCTCTTTAATAACCAAATCGTTCAACAAAAAAATTAATAATGGCTGCAGCCGTGTATAAAAAAAACCCAAATCAAACAAGGAGGCGACCGCGTGGTGGAAGGTATCGCGCGTGGGTTGGAGGCGTTTGTCGTCGAGCTCGGCGACGCGCAGAAAAGGAGGATGGCGCGCGCTCGAGGCTGCTTTGGGCGGCGAGTCAATCGATTGGTGGCGCACGCGTATGTGATGGGAAGATGGTGGTAGCAGCGCTTGGATTGCAGTCGCGACGGCAACATCGAGGCAGCGCGCACGCGGTCGAGCCTGGTGGAGGCTCGCGTAGGAGGCGACATCTCGAGCGGCGTACGATGTTCTAGGTCGCGTGAAGCTAGGGCGAAGTCGAACTGCAGTAAGGTATATTTTGAATTTGTTTAAATTTACTAAATTTTTTATATATGCAGAAAATAAAAATTTTACAATAAAAAAAAAACTTTGTACACCATTTTAAGATTTCTATAGTGAATATATATATGGATATTTTATAAAAATAAATGTTGGGTTAATTTAGATTTAAATTTAATCATAGTTAAATGAAAATTATTAAATGAAATTAGTTAAAAATATAATCATCAGTTTAGAATTAGATCACTAGTTAATTAATAAATTGAAAGTGAATTAATTTTTTTGATTAGGTTAAATTAAAAGTGTTAATTAATTAAACCTATTGAAAAGAAATCAATTTTTTCGATTTATATTGAATATTAATAAATTGTGTAAATTATTTATACAAGGTTTAAAATCGAGAAAACAAGCCGGAAATGGAAATGAGATGGAAATGGATTGCAAATAATGGCGTGCTTCCATGCAAATACATCCATGTTGTGGCGAAGTAAATCAATGAGTTGATCCTTTAATTCTTCTTTTAGTTGAGATCTGATTTTCAATAGTCTACTTGAGTCATGTTTGTCTACAGCTACGAATTCCATAACCTCTGCAGGCTCGGCGGTGGCCTCCTCCTCTTTGTCCCTGGGGTCTAATTCATTGAAAGGGTCACTGGTATATCGAAGAGGAGGGGCTTTCTTTAGTTGCTATGTTTCCAAGCTTTTCATGCAGCTGGTAGTCTCTGCATTTTTCCCTTTATCTCTTCTTCGGTTATTGCGAAGTTCAGTTACATAGCAGTCTCGAGCAGCGTCTTGATCTTCCTCTATTTCTCCTATTCCGTTATCTGTTGGAAATTTCATCTTCAGGCACCATTGGGCTAGGACAATTTGGAAGTCAGACAAGGCTGGTCTTCCCAAAAAGGCGTTGTAGGCCGAGTGGTTCTCTATTAGTACAAATGTTTGTTTTCGCACAACGGAGCGGGGATGACTTCCTATTTCAACAAAAAGGTCCAGTTGCCCGAGAGGCATCTTCGCATCTCCAGTGAAACCATGTAGTGGTTTGTTGCAGGGAGACACATCCTTCATTGACAGCTTCATTTTGTCGAAAGCATGCTTGAATATGATATTTACCGAGCTTCCAATGTCTACTAAAATTCGAAAAACTTTGGCTGGACCGAACCAGGCAGAGATGACCATAGGATCCATGTGTGGGTACTGTCTTCCCTCTAGATCATCCCTACTGAATGTGATGTCGTCATTCTCTTTCCGTTTCGGGTGGCGTTCTTCCATAACAGAATTAACGTAGCCTTCATCGTTTCTAAGTGACTTACCGTATCTTTCCATCTCTTCCCAGCTTCTATCGGCGATGTGTGGTACTCCTGATATGGTATGGACCACTATCTTCTCTTGACTAGAGCCGCTGGTGTTGCGATTTCCTCCGCCTACTTCTGGGAGGGGTAGCCCTGGGTTTTCATTGGCGGGAGCTGGAGTCCTGTTATGGCTTTTTACATAGCGTTCCAGTCTCTTCCTTTTGATGTGTTCTTCAATTAAGTCCCGGAGATGGTGGCATTCATTGGTGTCATGTCCATGGGATTCGTGGAAGCGGCAGAACTTTCCAGACTTGAGTGCGTTATCTGACTCCTTCTTGTGCGGGGGGCGCTTGTATCTAACTTCGTCTTGAGTGGCTAGGAAGATGTTTTCGATTATTTCATTCAAAGGAGTGTAAGAGTCAAATCTTGGTCCTGGTCCATATAAGCGCTTTTCTCTCTTCTTGCCCCCAGCATTGTCTTTAGAGTCACTTCTCCGAACATCCTTTGCTGCAGCGGGAACCCTGTCTGGAGCTGTCTTAGCCTGTTGCCCTGACTGCCTCTCAGTGGCAGCGTCTTCAAGTCTCATATACTTTCTAGCTTCATGGAAGAAATCAGGTAAAGTAGCTGGTTTTTCCTTGGTTAGTCTTCTAGCAAATTTAGTATCCGGATGTACACCACTGTAGAGGGCCATTAGGATAAGTTTCTCGTCGGCATCTTGGACTGCGGCCGTCGCGGCGTTGAATCGGGTTAGATATTGTTGCACTGTCTCTCTGGGTTTCTGTTTGATATTAGATAAGGAATAAGCATCCTTGGGTTGTTCCACATGAACGCAGAACTGGCTGATGAACTTTTCTTTCAACATTTCCCATGAGATGATGGACCCTTGGGGTAGGTGGAAGAACCAGGAGGTAGCTAGATCCGTCAAGAATAGTGGGAAGCATTTACATAACACTCCCTCTGTTGCTCCGCTCATGAGCATATGCTGGGTGTATCTCTGCAGGTGTACAACGGGGTCAGAGGCTCCCTTGTAAGGTTCCATCGTTGGCATTTTCCATTCCCATGGGGTGATGGCCATCTCGATATTGCGGGTGAAGGGGATGGTTACCCTAGCGCATATCCCTCGATCTCTTTGATCCCGTCGGATGCACTCTCTGAACAATCATGCCATCCTCTCATCAGAATTTGGGGTAGACAGGAACGAGCCGGGTTCTTCTCTGCGGGATCGATCCCATCCAGATGACCTGTAGGGATGGTATAGTCTATCACTCCTAACATTTTCCAATGGCTGTCTTCGATCTTACGGGAGCATGCTAGGGTCAGCTACAGTTGGCCCTTGCCTGGATCTTCCCCTGCTGGGTTCTGCTCCAAGCACTTCCTCGGGTCCAACTTCGGGCTGGACTCTAGCTCGGCCCGCTCAGTAGCATTCCCATGGCTAGGTAGCATGACGGGCTCAGCTACATTCGACCTTTGCCTGGTACCTGCCCTGTTGGGTTCGGTTCCAAGTGCTTCTTCGGGTCGGAATTCGGGATGAGTCCGGGCTCGGCTCCTACCATTGCTGTTTCTGTTGTTAGCCTCTTCGTAGAAAAAAGATCTTTGTTGTCTCCCAGATCCTCCAGACTGGGACTCACCCCACGATTCAGTGTTGCGGTTGGAATCTTCAGCATCCCTTAAGCGTGACATAAGTTGATCCACCAAGGCTTCTTGTTGGGATGTGAAGCGGTTAGTTACTTCAACCACAACTCTGTCCAGATCTGCCCTAGTAATTGGTTGCTCTGAGGCAGGGGCTGTCGGATTTGCCTGATTTCCATTTGCTGTGGAAGCAGGATGATTCTCTTGATCTGTGATCACTGGATCTGGGATACTGTTAGTTGCGATGTTCTTTCCTTTGCTAACATCTTTCCTTGGCCTGGGAGGCATGTTTCCCAAGCAATGAGCGATGCTGTTAGGGAAAATGTTGAGTGGGAGAAGCTTGAAGCTTCTAGCTCGAGTTCTTAGTGAAAGCACCAAAAATATTTTCAAAAAAATGGGCAAACACTTCCAAGTCGTATGATTTAGTTGATTTTAAGTTGTTCTTAGTGATTTGGATGATTTATGCAAATATATGAAATAGATGGACTAAACTGTAAAAGACACACAGATTTATAGTGGTTCGGCCAGAACGTGCCTACGTCCACTTTATATGTTATTCTCCTTTTCCATTTAGATTACAAGTACAAAGCTTTGATTACAAGTAACCGAAAGTTGTTTGAAAGTTCCTTCCGTGCTTGAGCTCTCAAACTTGTCTGCCATTGTTGTACCCTGGTCCCTCTATTTATAGAGTGAGGTTGTGGGTAGGGGTCTTGGATGTATATAGCTGCTGGTGGGCCTGGGCTGATGCGGTCTGGCCTGACAGAGCTGGTCCGGTAGAACTCTGGACCGGTAGTGCTTGGAAGTGTGGTTTGGACCGGTATCAGTGAGGAGATGGTTGGTTCGGCATTGGTGGGGAGATGGATGGTTCGGCATTGGAACACTTGGTTCGGGGAAAGGTGGAGTATCCTTGGTTCGGTGGCAATGTTGGCTCGGTCAGTGATGGTTGATTCGGTGAAGAAGGCTGGGTTTGGTCCGGTAGGCGTTGGTCCGAGTAGATGGTTGGTTCGGCATCGGTAAGGCCTGGACCGGTAGCTTGTAGGCTCTGGTTCGGTCGTGAGCTGGTTCGGTGGCGTGTACGCTTCGCTTCATCGTGCTGGATCGGCTCCGAATAGTTCGGTGTCTCCTTCCTCATCCTGATTCATTGGTGGTAGAAGCGTACCCAACATTAACATACTAAATTTTCAGGAAAAAGTACACTTCCCATCCTTTAAAAACAATCTTACTACTATTTTTAAGCAATTTGCACTTCTTATAGAAATTCCCACCAGAAACCTATACTTTCAATGTTTATCCCCGATAAATATCCCACTTCATTTATAAACCCAGTTTATAATTTTTCATTTCACATTTTCTTTCAAATCAAAATTTCAAAAACACTTTAACAGACTCCAAACCAATTTTCGAATTTAATTCCTTTAAATTCTTCACTTAAAAATATCTTTTATTTCCTTTTAAACCCAATTTATTTTATTTATATTTTAAATTCCTAGGTTGTATTCATCCAATCATAGCATAGAACAATTTAATTTTCAAATTAATCTATCACAGTATATAAATAAAACACATCATCAATTATGAAAATAATTTCTATTTTGTGAGGAATCTAGTTGGATCCCTGCAACCTGTTTCCCTGCATCCACATATATTAGCACGACCAAAAAATATCGATCCAATCTAATAATAATTATCATATTCAACTAATTAACCAATCAATCATTTAATAAATAACTATTTAAATTAACTAGCATTCCAGATGTGAGTGAGATAAACTCACCTTGAGTTTCAACGAGCGTTTTAAATTTTAAATTAAATCGAGCTCGTTCGATTGCTCGATTTAATTTAAAATTTCCACTTGCTCAATCCGTCTCCAGAACTGCACTGCAGCGTAGATCGCATCTCTGCGATTCCGGCGCTTCCTGTTTCGTCAAATTCTGAACATGCATGCAAAAGATATGCTATTTTAAACGTTTGAAATAATTTATAACAAATTCTCTTTTTTTATATTATTACCAAACTAAATCCTGGCTGCAAGATTCTACTCCTTCTTCACAAACGCAAACTCCAGTAGAAAAACAAACCCACAAACTCATCATGCGCGAATGGATCAAGCCGCCGCTCCATCCAAAGGCGACCGGAAGTCGATCAGAGGGTGTCATTCAGAAGCCCTCACCGATGCGCACCCATGCCTCGATCGTCACTCAACTCGGTGTGGTCCAGTGCTCGAAATTCAAGCATGAACGGAGACTATCACGGCCTCGACTCTGGCCACCAGAACGACTCAAATATGATCTCCACCGGTCAAGTAATAGAACTCAACGAGCTTTATGATTTTCTAGTAGGAGGATTTTGCTAAAAATTAGTGGATAAGAAGGAATTTGAAGAAGAAAAAGAAAGCATATCGACCATTGGAGGTTATGCTGGCGGCTATGAAATATAGATCTAGGGTTAGGCCCTAAAAACATGTATATATACAATTGTTATAAATATTATTTTAATATTAAATCCATTTAAAACAACTTTTTCACACGATCTCCAAAGACGCATGCCGACAGGCGATTATAATGTTTTACTCGCATCCCGAACACAATGGAACGTGTTTCGAAGGCTAATTTGATCATATGTGGAACATAGCTATTTGAATCGAGTTTAAATATCAAAATTGTCGATTTTAATTTCAACGCGTTTCTCACCCGTACGAACAAACGGTAGCTCCAAACGTTACGAAAACCGAAATCTGATAATAGTTAACTACTATGGATCCAATGGAATTGGTTTGGTCGAATTCCGAGACTGTGCCCCCGAAAGGCTATTTTAACTCGTCGATTAATTCGAGCGGTTTCCAAAATCGTCGAAATCACTTAAAATTCCACTTTTAGAATTTTACTAACTTAATTATAAATCATATAGAATCTATAATCACATTAGAAATCATTCTGATTCATTTCGAATCAAAATCTGATTATTTTCATTATTATTATATTAAATTCCATTATTAAATTAATATAAAAATTCCAATTTAACTTATCGACTTTTGATTCCATCCAAAAGTCCACTATTAAAATTCAAATTAAATTAGTCTTCAAAAAAATCTTAGAAACCATTTCCATAACCATTTATATCCAGATTCACCAATTATCACAATTCCAAATATTAAATTATTCTTATTCAAATCCAATTGAATTGCCATATTTGAAATTTTAACTACTTTCATTAATTTAACCAAAACCTTCTTATTTTAAAATCAAATTATAATTCAAATTAAACATTTAAAATGAATTAAATGTTCAATATCTAACGACCAAAATTCTAGGTCGTTACATATACTTTAATTGATTACTTAATTATTTATACTATAATATAACAAGTATATATAATATAGAGAAATAACCTATTATTTTGAACAAGATTGATTATAAATTAGATATACGTAACAAATTACATAATTATCCTTATGGCATAACCATAACTCTATCACCTCAGCGTCTAAACCTAAAGAATAAGTTTTAATACCGAAAGGCAAAGGTTTGAAGGTATTACTAATATTGGAAGCAACGGTCACCAAGTTGGCCTTGAACCGAGAGCTCAAGTCTTAGACAAGCATCAGCCGAAAGCTTATGTTAAAGAAACACCATAAAACTGACTTCCTACCGAAAGTCGAAAGCACCATAGAAGGCAATCAAGGTCAACGGCTAAGAATGCCTCAACAGATATCAACAGTATATGAAGCGTACTAGCTAACATGCACAAATCCATGTATGGAATGTCACTCCATCAATTCATGTCAATTTATAAATAGCCAGATAACGACAAGTGTTCAAGTCTTAGCTGGCCCAGTGAGCAATCTAAGAGGAAAACTATCTGCCAGTAACACATAAAGATGGCTATAAATATGTAATGACCCTAATGCGTTAAGGATCTTTTTTATCACCTACATAATTCAGATACTGAGTAAATAGTGCTTTCATATATTAGAGCTCCGTGTAAAAACTTATTAATGGCTGACTTAGCCACTCTTGCATTGTAATAGCTTTTTGGCTTCGATGTAGAACTCGAAAGAAGCAAATAACAGTGGATGAAGAGATGTTAACCCAAACTACTATAAATCTCGATATCTTTAATTTTGGTCTTATCTACAATGCTAAGTTTCAACGTAGTCTTCAAAATATAAAAACTCAACCTAATCTCCAGCATTTATCAATAGTCTTAGGTAACCAGCCTACTGAGGTATTTAGAAAACATTCTAATCGAAGCTTGTCCTTCGATCTTTATGGTGTTGGTGTGTGATGAAAAATGGTGAGCCTAGATGAGAAAGTACGATTATTGATTTTATTTTAGCGATGAGTTTGACCGCTTTGATAGGGAAGGGGTAAAGAAGTTTGTAGGTTTCGTTTTATGGATAAAGGTGTGGTGTTTTTCAAGTACAAGAAAGTTCTATGGAAAACTAATTTGTTGGAGGTTTAGGCCCTCCTTTTAGTGCCAAAATTTGAGCCCAATATTTTTTAAAAAATATTGTTTTTAATTATTTAATTTAAAAGGTCAAATGCATTTAATTAGTTAATAATTTATATTAACTTATGTAATTATATATAATTTATGGTTCATATGCATAAATATTATATATATATATATAAGTCCGCGGTAGTAGCTCAGTGGAAAGGGGACTCTTGTCTGTTAGTAAGACGTTGGTTCGATCCCTACCATGCACGACTATCACCCGAGTAAAATTAATCTGCTGTAGTGGACGTCCAAGGTGGCTTTGGTGCGGACTGGGTTGCCTTACACCCCTTTAAGATGAACGGTCCGCCGTTGTCTTCGATTGGTCGTTTATTTACACACACCAATGTGTGTGTGTTCAGAAATAAGCCAAACATCATCACACGCACATAGTGCATGGTTTATAACAGTTAGATTTATGTATGCCATATAATTACGGACCTTAATAATCATGTTTATATGCCATCGTATTTAACATAGAGACTAATGTTACATATAAATACATGCATACACATATATATGTATATTGTAGAGTAAATTAGTTTAAAGGAAAAAGTTTAATAAAATTTTATTTTAATGGACGTTAAATTTAATTTCCGTCTCAAGGACAAGTGCTAAAATTTCACGATCGTTCCTGCTTTTTAGTCTCTTTTCCTCTGTAAACAAAATTTCTCCTCCATCAAACAATGGCAAACCAAACCCAAATCAATTTTCTTCCTCAAACTGATTTACAAGCGCAATTGACTTTAGAAGCTAAATCGATGGACGTACATCCACATATTTCAATA
Organism: Allium cepa; assembly: GCA_030765085.1. Taxonomy (NCBI): domain Eukaryota; kingdom Viridiplantae; phylum Streptophyta; class Magnoliopsida; order Asparagales; family Amaryllidaceae; genus Allium; species Allium cepa. Next base: position 838,998,859 of record CM060941.1, read on the forward strand.
AATCCTGAATAAATAAATAATGAACCTAGGATTTCAAAAGTAGGTCTTCGAATGCTAAGCGTACATAAACAAAGAGAAGGCGAAAAACTAGTTCATCCATGGCTGTCGATTCAACTGATATTCACGAAGAAACAAAGAGGATGAGAAAATCTAGGGCAGTTTAAAACTGTGAATGAAGACGACATAAAGAAACAATAGCTTTGTGATGAGATCGTCAGCAGAAAAAGAAAGACAAAGGTATTACAACTGATATTTTTTAAATAAAAGATAATTTTACAATGATAGTTGAATTATTATTTTAATTGTAAATAGTTTTACAATAAAAGTTTATGCTAAATTGATAATCATATAAGCAGTTTTAGAATAATAATTGAATATATCACTTTATTCATTACATGCATTATATTGAAATGGTGGATGAAAATAGCATTCCAGTTTTTGATAAATGTTAGATGATAATTAGATTGATAATTAAAGAATAATAGTTGAATATATCACTTTATTTACTATATGTATAATAAAGTAATAATAGATGGAAATAACATTTCGATATTTAATAGACGGTAGATGATAATTAGATGGATAGTTATTGAATGATATATCAATACATCACTTGATTTGTTGCTTGCATAATATTGAAATATGAGATGATGGATGAACATAGCATTCAGTTTTTGACAAATGATAGACAACAATAGCATGACAGAATGATAGTTGAATATATCACTTTATTTGTTGTATGTGTAATGATGCAACGCTAGATGAAAATAGCATTTCAATATTTGATAGACGGGAAAAAATAAGATAGATAGTTATTGAATAATAGTTCAATATATCATTTGATTTGTATGCACCATATTGAAATATGAGGTGATAGATGATCATAACATTCAGTCTTTGACAGATGATAATCAACAATAAGATGAATATTTATAGAATAATAGACAAACATAGCATTGAAAAAAAATGAAACATTAGATGATATCACAGAAACATTTTCTATCAATGACGAAGCTTTCAAAGCGGGGAATATTTTAAAAAAAATCAAACCTGAAGAAGCTTCAATTCTCTTTAGCTTACCTTTGTCTGGAATTAATATTTTTCCATTACTTAAAAGGAGTTTACAAATCCTTCCAGACAACTGTGAAGATTTTGTATTAAGAAATTTTGGAATAATATAGCACATCATAAAAGATTTTACAATTTCAAAGATAAATAATATACTAGAAACACAACAATTTCAACATGAAACTGATTTTCCAAAACTGATTATTATTCGTGCAATGATAACCTTCTTCTTTCCTGAGAACCAAAGATATTTACCATGGGGATATATTCCTTATATCCTTGATCAAAACAAAATGAACTCGGTATCTTGGCCGGTTTCAATTCATCATTCATTGATTAGAGCTTTGATGGCTTGTGAAACAAAACCAAGAAACATGTCGGGTTTTTCCATGCACCCAATTGTAAGTACAACATTCTAACTTTATGTTAGTACATCTATGTCTATAAATTAAATTATACACATTATATGTTTTAGAAAGTAATATTTTATTTGTAGTTTTTCCTATGTAAGCATGTGAATTTGATATCTCCATTAGCAACATATTGTTCTACCTTATCTAGATTTGGGATGTGGAATATCGGAAGCTTGAAAAAGGTCATCTCAAGATAAGTTTTGATGGACATGGACAATAGAAAGATATTATTTCTCACAAGTATAAGAAATATATAATGATAGATAAATATATCATAACATAGTGTATATTAGCGGTTTTCATTTTGTTATTATACAGTCATAATTTAAATGATAGTTACATATATCATTTTCGCACAAATACAGTTTTTTGTAGGTGATACTAGAGAATGATAGTCAGATATAGAATCACATGAAAAATGATAATTATATATAAAATTGGTTCATTCATTGTATGTTAACTCATTCATTACTATTTATGTTATTACATAGATTTTTGTTGAAATAAGAAACCTGACTGACGATGAAAAAGAACTTCTTCAACAAACAAGCCAACAAAAATTTGTTCAGTTGGATACCAATGATAATATTAGGATACACAAAATAGAAAAGTTGGAAGAGACATAAAAAAAGCAAGTCGACTCAATGCAGCAGTACATTGAAGATTTGGAAAATAAATTAAAGAAGAGTGAAAAAGAACTAGAAAAGGAGAGACAGAAAAGAATACAAGCAGAATGCCAGTTGAGAAAAGAAATCAAGATGTTGAAATCAAAAGCAAGAGAAAAATAGAACCACCATCATTTGATCTAAATATAACTCAAGAAATTAAAAAGACGCAGCAAGAGAAAGAACATCGGGTTCAAAAGAAACCTTCAGAGGCAATAGAAAAATGCCCGATAGTGCATGAAAAAACACAGAAGAAACCAAGCTCTTTAGTTTTGAGGGTTAAAAAGCGCCAACGAAGGAATAAAATTGATTCCGATTATCAGTATGAAATTGTTCATAGAAAAACAAAGAAAAAGGTTGACAATGAAAACCAAAAGGAGCAACTTGAAACCAAGGAAGGTCAAAAAGAAAATACAAGTGAATAGGAACAAGAAGAACAAAATGAAGAATCATATTATGAAGACGATTCTGAAACTGAAACAGATGAGTAAGTCGCTACAATTTAAAATGAATAAATTATTGATGTTGATGGGTACTCGCCATCAAGTAAAGCTTGCAATAGTAAAGATATCACAAAAAGTAGTATTCTATAATTTTTGAATGAAGAACAGCAAAACAAAATTCTTGCTTTCTTCAAATTTAATGAAAATAAGAAGTAAGATTTCTGATATTTTTTCTTTCATTACATTTGTAATTATTAATTGAAAAAAACCAACTTGTTAATTATTGATTTTCAATAACAGCACTGTAGCATATGAAAAAGATGAAGGGAACAAAGGAGGAATCACAATATGAAATCTATGCCAGAAGCCGTTTTGTTTGAAGGGGTTACAGATGGATAAGTATGCATCAAATTAGAATTATGATAGCAAAAAAGTGTATATAAATGTGTAAAATGAAAGAATGATAGGTAATCCTATCATTCGACTTTTCAAAGTGTATAAATGAATGAATGAATGAGAGAGTGGCAGCTAAAAGTAGCATTAGTATTTGTATAATGCAGATAATTGTATAGGATGGGAGAATGATAGTTAAAACTAGCATTCATAGTTTTTTAAGTGCATATAATGTATAGGATAAGAGAATGATAGTTAAAACTAGAATTCAAAGTTTCAAACTGCATATAAATGTATTGAATAAAAGAATGGGAGTTAAAAATAACATTGATATTTGTAAAGGGCATATAAATATATCGAATGTCCAAGATAACTGTTTAAACTATCATTTGCATTTTTCAGTGCATACAATGTAGTAAACATGTAAATGATGGCGAATACTAGCATTAATATTCCTGGTTCAAAAATATAAAAAAATTAATTATCCCATAAAACAGAAAACCTTCTTTGTTTGGTTTAACGGCTTATTGATTGGTTTTATTACAATCAAGAGATGTATGAACACAGTTACTACTTCACTACAATGATGATGGTAAGTATAAGCTTTTCATTATAAATGTTAAAAAATAATATAAAGTATTCTAATACATATGAATGTGCAGAATGCTTTAGTGCATGATCAGCACACTGTGATCAAAGACATAGTCAAACCAACAATAGATGTCATTGTCAAGATGAATTTACAGAGAAAATTTTCTTCCCTTTACATTACACAAACCATTGGGCTTTTTAATGCTGAACTATGAAACAATGCAGTGGAGTTATTATGATTCAACCAAAACAAAAACTAGATCAACAAGGACTTCAAACCCCAGCTATAACCAAGCCCTCATTCTTGTAAAAAAAAGTATAATTCTGAAATCACTCTAACATTAATATACAGCACCAATATTTCTTCTTGCAAAAAGACAAAGTTGAATTGATGTTCAAGAAGAAATGGGCTGTGACGACCCGGAAATTTTTAATGTTTGAAATGGAATATTTAATTGTTTTTAAATATTTGGAGGTTAGCTTAACTTGAATTTCAAAATATAAATATGAATTTGGCAATTAAATTATTGAATTTGGTTTATTAATGATGCGTAAAAATTTGAATTTTCGATTTTAAGCCGATTAAGAATATTTTCAAGGCTTAGAAAATTTATATTGATGATACTGAAGATAATGGAAGCTTCAGAATTGAATTAGGGAATGATTTGTTCAGTTTTGAAAATTTATCGTTTAAATCGATATTTAAAAATATCCTTCCGAGGCACAGTCTCGGATTTCGACGAAACCAGTTTCATTGGATCCATAATATTGTATTATTATCGGATTTCAAATTTCGTATTGATCGAAGTTGTTGTGTGAGCGTACGATATGTAAACGCGTTGAAAATTTAATTGATAATAATCAATTCAAAAAGCTATCTTCTCCATACGATCGAAGTTGGCCTCGGAACCTTTTCCATTGCGTTCGGAATGGGGGTATAACATCATAAACGCCTAGCGACACGCCTCGATAGGAGGTCAAGTTTTTAAGTTGCATTTATCGGAACGGTTTGAATTTGAATTTAAATTGGATATTTATACTAGTCAAACCCTCGGCCGTATTCTTTCACATCTAAACTTTTTGCTGTCACTGTAGCCTTCTTTTGCAAGCCATCTTCTGATCGACATCACATCTTGTCCCCTTCGTTTTCTTTTATCATGCGAGCAGTTCTTTATCGTTCAAAAGAAATTAAAGAATAAAACCATGGCCGCATAAATAATTTCACTCGTTCGCTCTTTTCTCTTCAAACTTGTATTTCCACCGCTCCCAAATTTCTCTAACTAATAGCCGCCGCTTTCAAAATTCAGATGCCCACCGCATTTTGAAATCTTTGCTCATCAAGTCGAAGCCTTCATTCTCAAATCGTTTGAAACCTGACCGAACTGAGCGTTCGAGGCTCGAGGAACAAATTCCTCTCGTGATTCTTTGACGCAGCGGAAGCGCGCTCCAGAGCTGGAGTGGGGACGAGCGGTGACGCGAGCTAGGGCATCGACGGTTCTGGAAACGATATTTAGAGGGTCGCGGCTGCTGGAGTTCGCGATGAGATTTGGGGCACTGGCACGAACTTCGATGGTCGAGCGATGAACTCGAAGCAGGGGCGACATTGGGCTGGGATTTGAGACCGATGCAGTGGGTTCGACGAACTAAGGAAGGAGCCTTTCTAGTAGTGTTCATTTTAGGTATGTAAATTTTTATGTTTAAATTTAATTTATGTTTAGGTCTAAATTTAATTAGCTTCAAGAAAAAAATATAGAATAGTAAAGTTCTGTAAAGAAATTTATTTTCTTAAATTTATAGATTCGTGTATATGTATATATGCACACATTCAAATACATATAGATAATTATAAATATAGATAATTTGAAAGATATATGCTGAATATAAATTTTCATATACCCCTACTGTTTTTAAAAATAATTGTTACTGTAGGGAAATTCTTTGTCTGTTAGGCAGTTTTTAATTTTTAAGTTAATCCTAATTTAATTTAAATATGTATAGTAAAACAGTAAAAATATATGTATATATGTTAGGGAAATGATTTACAGTCAGGTGAAGTTTTTATTTAAAGAAAATATATAAAGTAAGATTGTTTTTTTAACCCGTATAGCCTATTTATATATATGCAGTTTGAAAAATAGAAAATATAGACAAAAATACAATTTACTAAATTATTTTAGTAATTAAATTGTTTAGTTAACTTATGTAATCATTTTAGTTGCTAGAATATTTTATTTGAAAGAAAAATTAGTTTAAAAATAAAATATTAGCTAATTAAACTATCAAAACGAAAAAAATTGATTATTTGATTAATTCAAATATTAATGAATAGTATAATTGTGTGTTACAAGGTTGGAAACTGTGGAGAAATAGTCAGAATGGAAATGGATTGCGAAACAAAAGCTAAGGTGAGATCTTATCACTCAAGTTTAAATTGGAATTTCCAGTTTGATTTTAAATAGTCGAATTTAAAATTGTTGATTGTGTGCTTAGGTGATGGTTGTTATTATTTGTTTTGAAATAGACCCTATTGCGTCGCATAATAGCGGATAATATTTTATAAATCCCGTATACCGCGATATTCCACCTCAAAGTGGAATCGGTATTTAATTATTGTGCTAACGTCTATGGATGCAGGGAAACAGGTTGGAGTGATCCAACTGGATTCCTCAAACATTTGAATTCGTTTCATTTGTTGTGTGTTAAATTATTTATAATCTCTGTGTGATTATATTGTAATTGAAATCATTGTAGGCTAAATTTAGCCGAATATAATTTTGGTGTCGTAAGATACCAGAAATAAATAAAATAGGATTTTTGAATTTAAGTAGAAAAATCTATAGTGAAATCCTATTGAATAAATTCCAAAATATGGGTAAAGATTTTAATAAATGGGTTTTGAGTAATATTGTTGATAGTTGAAGGGTTTATTTAAAATATGGATTTTAAATAGTTTAGAAAAAATAAAGGGGTTTATTTTTAAAGATAATAAATTTGAAAATCCATTTGAAAATTGATTTTGGTATTTGAAAATAAATCCTTGGGAATCAAATTGAAATTTGATTGGATGTTTGAAAACAAAAATTTAGAAATCAATTTGGAAATTGATTTTGGTGATTGAAAATAAACCTTTGGGAAATCCATTTGGAAATTGATTTGGGTGTTTGAAACAAATTTGGGAAATCAATATGGAAATTTGATTTGGTGTTGAAAATGAATAATTGGGAAACGATTTGAAAATCGTATATCAATGGATATTTGGAAATTTGAATTCACAATGGGAATTTGTAAAGGAAAGGGAATTTTGTTTTAAAAATAAACATTGAGTTATTTTTTTTTTAAGTGTGGAAAGAAATTTACAGATTTGGAACTTAAATTTAAAATAAATCCAGAAGGATTGATAAATTGATTTGAATGAACCATTTTAGAATGGAAGGTGTATTTTCCCTGGAAAGCCGAGTATGTTTTCAATATAATCTATAAATATGAAATTGAAGTTGTGAAGATGGTTTTTAGGAAAGATTATTTAAATTTTTAATTGATATTCTTTTTAGAGAATGGATATTTAAATAGTTATACCCTATCTACTAATTTTATTTTAAAATTAGTTTGGACCTGAATTTTTATATGAGATTTGAATATAATATCTTCATAACTAATGTTTTAAACAAAGTATTTTAAAATAGTTTTTATTCTGAATGTTCCAAGTATATGGTTGGATAAGTAATTTAAACTATTTTAAAGCATTTGAACTCGGCAGATTTTTAGTGGAAATAAATAAATTTTTGAAAATTTATTCCACGAGAGGGAAGTGATTTGAAATGTGTTTTCAAAGTATTGAAAATAGGGAAAGTAATTTGAAATTTGTTTGCAAATGGTTGAAGTGTGAAAATATATCCTACGAAGATATTTTGAAAATAAATAATTGGAAAATTATTTGAAATTCAGTGATTGTTGTGAATGTTGATTGATAGTTAAATAACCGACTATCAATATTTGCCTTTAAATGGCGTTAGAATTTCGATGTGACCGGGGGTCGGATTTTAAGTGGATAGCCGAAAGCCACATCGAACCTTTGTGATTGTGATGGATCTTTTATTTAAAAGATCAAAGTGGAAATTGTTGTGATTTGTTTGAAATCTGAATGAACACTTATTTTTTTAAATAAGCGCTCGTTATTCGGATTAGCCAGGAGAGGACATTTGTGTCATATAACCCATTCCGAATAATGATACGATGAAGTAGGATTGCATTTGAAGACCGATGGTGAAGACCAAGTATTTGCGAGAATGATAAGATGACATATCGATTGTCTCTGCACTGAGTAACTACGGTATAGAGATTCCCTAAGTGATGGGAAGTCCGATCGGGATTGTGAATATCTGGATTGCAAGGGCTTCTTTGGAAGTGCCTTCGGTTCTGTTCGAACCCGGAACAGACTTGTATGGAGGTGTGTCTGACGTTACAGATTAAGATGTAAAGCTAGTTTCTATCAAATACATTTCTGTTGGTGGCGGAGAATTTATTCTCTAGCTTAACACCCATCCCTGAGACGTACGAGCTCAGAGGTTATGTAGTTGATGGTTACTAGTGATACATTCCCAATTTGGTAATGTGGCATACGAAGTGCTGCTGATCATTTGTTGATCGAAGCATGGCTTTGTGAAAAGGCGTAGCTTTGTGGATGAGACTTCATCGAGCCTCACAACCCGGAAATGGTCGAAACAGGAATGTTGCAGCAAGGTTTTTAGGGGTCGCGCCCCTAGGGTATGTCCATTTTCTTCTAGATAAAGGGTGGTATCATGGTATGGAGCCCAGATACTTAACTCATGTGGACACTTTAAATTTATTACTGTGTGATGTTGCTTTGTGGTTGAGGATCCTTGGATAAAGGTCGGTAATGACCGGGCATGGCATACTCATGTGTGGAGTTATCTATGTTACAGCTTCATTGCACCGGAAGCGTGAGGTAACTCAGCCATGTGATGGCGGAGAGCTGGTTAAGTTCTCGGGGCGTCCCTCCAAAGGCCGTACCCATGTGGCAATAGGAAGTTCCTTAGCCTGACCATTTGTTGGAAATCCAAAGAAACAATACGAGCCGTGTATGGGTTTAGTTGTATAACCTGCCATGGAATATGGCGGTAACCTGCTATTGAACATGGCAGCTATAGTAGACATACGACGAAATGTTGTATGCTGGATAAGATTAATATTATACTTTCGAAATATATTTTTTTGAACTATGCACTAATAATAATATCGAAAGAATTTTGCATATTAAGCATTTTTTACTGTTATAAGGAGAAATCTCCTCCAAGTGTGCGTTTGCATTGTGTGTGTGGCGGGAGGCCTTATGGCAGTTTCATTTTTTAGTGAATTTCTTTTTATTTTCTTTATGAAAATAACTGTTTTAAGATCTCACACCAGTCCTACGACTGACCTGGAGTTTATTGTTCCCTTTCTAAACTCTGGGTGCCTACCAATTTCCACACGGGCAGCCTGTAGTCAGGTTATCAGGTCATTCTGGAATTCAGGTGTTGCTGTGGAGATCAGGAGCAAGCTAGATGGCGAAGCGTATTACTAGTATATGTTATATTTTCTTCTGCTGTTTGTTGTTGTACACTCTGATAATGTAATGTGATGTATTGTAATAACAGATATAATTCTTTATTTTAAAGATTATTCATTGTTATATTATATGTTGTTCCGCTGTGAAATGTGAGATTCTGTTATTGTTTTTGTTCTTCTTCTACCTCTTCTTCTTAAACCCTAATGGTTCGATTTTCCGGCGTTCGATGGTTCGGCAGTTGATACAGTGGGTGTATTAATGTCGACTTTCGAAAGTCGAAAAATCGGGTCGTTGCAATTGTGGTATCAGAGCATTTGGTTAACTGACAATCTTGGCTCTGTTGGGTGTTACTCATTAGAGATAGAGTCAGCAGTACTCTAGAATGAGTTTGAGTGTAATAATAGATATGAGTGCGTATTTGTTAGTGAATATAAAATTGTTTTGTATTGTGTTGACTTATCGGTTGATTGTTTATAGATTCTGGTCGGGGCAGTTTGGCCAACTGTTTCGATAGGGGTTTCTAAACTCTTAAACAAGATAAACCGACACGGTATTGTTTTAAAATAGGGTAAATGAGATAATTTTACCCAAAACTATTTTCGTATATAAAAGAAATGATTTCCTGTGAATTATTATAATATATGGTTGCTTGGTTGTTAGGAAGTGATGATATTGGATTATCATCATTATTGTACGGAAATTTAATAAGAAATAATAGTATAACCAAAGATTTGGAGATAAATTCATTAAACAAATGAAATTTATAAATATGAATTGAAAGGTAAGGGAATGAATTCATATACAAATGAGATTTGATTTGGATCAAGTTGAATAAAAATCCAAACTTTGGAAAAATGAGAAAAAATAAAATGGATTGAATTCAGGTAAACTAATATGATTATTAATTAATTCATGAAATAGGAAAGTTGAATTAGTTAAATTAAAATCCAATTGTGAGTTAAATTTGCAGATTAATTCAAGTAAGTAATAATAAATTAAAAATTCCTTGTTATTGATAAAATGAATTCAAGATAAGCTGAGAATGGAATTTTGAAATATAAAAAAAATGGAAAGTGAATAAAACTAATTTAATTTTTTTGCAAGGCAAGCGGGGTTAACTGGTCCCCTACCAGTTTATTGAGTAAAAGATAAAAGTAACTATGAACAAGCTCATAGTTACAAAAAAACAGAGAACAAAAACATGGGCAAGAGAAACAATGAAAAACAAAAGAACAGAAGATCATGACACAGAGAAAAACAGGGAGCTGAAAAAGGAAAAAGAAACTTAAAAGATCAATCCATAGCATCAGCCAATAATGAACTGAAGGCAAAATTGCTTTCCTTCATACCCGTGATGATAGTTGTCTTAAGCACTTCCCATAATTGCTGTATACTTCTAACCTTGTTTTCAAAAATTCTCAAGTTTCTTTCCTCCCAAACAATGTTCAGATACTTCTTAAGAAAGAAAAAGAAAACAGTTCTTCTTTCCTTCCTCCACCTAGTTGACTTGCAAATCAGATCCCATTCTACTTTTGATATGCCATGCCTATGATCATCAGCAATTCTTGTAACCAAATTTCCCCATAGACCAAGTATTTCATTGCATTCAAAGTACAGATGTGACACTGACTCTACCTGCAGCTTGCAGTAAACACAAAGGGGATCTATGTTCATGCCATAACTCAACATTTTTTCCTTAGTTAACAATGCATTCATGATCACCTTCCACAACATCAGATTGTCCCTAGCAGGAGAGGAATTGGACCATATAGCTTTGTACCAAACAGAATTAGAACTGCCAGTCACATTATAAAGAATATCATATGCTACAGATATAGAATGTTGTTTCCCCTTCCACAAAACTTCATCTTTTTCAGCTAAACCATATTGTTGAGATAGGTATAAATTCCAAAAAGCCCTTATTTCATGATTACTAGTATAAGGGAGCAACAGCTTTCCCTCATTCAAGTAGTCAGTAGCATTAGCAAGTGTACCTATGCCTGACTGTTCAGTCTGATGTGGAGAGAAGACATTGACAAGTATCAAGCCTTCATCCATCCATGGTTCATTCCAAAACTTGATACTACTGTTATAAGTGAGATCATACTTAATGTACTGAGTGAATTCTGATCTCAACCCTAGTAAACACCTCCAAGTCCAGCTGCAACTCTGAGGAACTGGCATTGTCCAGAAATTCCTACTACCCAAGTTATACTTTCTGGTCCATTCAACCCATAAAGAATCAGAACCAATGAGTAAGGAGTTTATGTGAGCACTGATAGCTGCTTTGTTCCATTTATTCAAGCAGATGATACCAAGACCTCCTTTCTTTTTAGGCAGTTCCATTTTAGCAAAGGAACAAGGAATAAGTTTTTTTGATAGAACAGAGCCAGTCCAAAAAAATCTAAGCATTGCAGTTCTGACCATGTTCACCAGTTTTTTTGGGAGAATAAAAACTCTAGACCAATACACCATCATTGAGGTGATAACAGACTTAATTAGAACTAGTCTTCCAGCTTGAGAGAGAAACCTATTAGCCCATGTGTTCATTAAATTACAGATTTTAGTATACAAGGGCAGGCAGTGTCTAGTGGTGATTCTTGAAGTACAAAGTGGTATACCCAGATAATTCATGCTATTTTCCATCAGTTGCAGCCCAGAGATACCGGTAATTCTATTAGCTTCCTCAGTGGATATTCCTGAGGTGATAATATGAGATTTATTGGCATTTAATTTCAACCCAGTCATGTGGTAGAAATAATCAAGGGTTATTTTAATATTTTCAATTGATTTTTGATCTGGCTTTGTGAAGATCATAATGTCATCAGCAAATAACAAAGATGTGATTTGGAGGGGTTTACATTTTGAATGGTACAATATGTCACTTTGCATATATTTGGTAGACAGCATTCTAGTAAGCACTTCCATAACTAAAATGAAAATATATGAAGAGATAGGATCCCCTTGTCTGATCCCCTGTTTGCTGTTGAAAAACCCAGAAGAAAAGCCATTATACTTTAAAGAGAAAGTAGCAGTTGAGATACAACTGTATATCCAAGCCACATAAACTTTGGGAAATTTCATCAGGGCCATAATTCTAACTATAGAAGTCCAGTGAACACTATCATAGGCTTTCATCAAATCGACCTTAAGCATAGCATTTTTGGGAGCATGAGATCGACCATAGCCATTTAATAATTCATGGGATAACAATATATTATCAAGAATGTTTCTATTGGGAAGAAATGCAGTCTGATTATTGGATATGATTCTGGAGAGGACTATAACAAGCCTGGATGCCAATATTTTTGAAATACACTTATACATGACATTACAACAAGAGATGGGTCTAAAGGAAGCAACAGAAGTTGGAGACTGAACTTTGGGTATAAGAACTAAATTAGTTGCATTCACTTGTTTAAGAAGTTTGAAAGAACTGAAAAAATTATGGACTGCCTTTAGAAAATCCTTCTTGATAATTTCCCAACTGTGGATAAAAAAGATGACATTGAATCCATCAGGGCCTCCACTTGAATGTTTGTTTATTACAAATAAGGTTTCTTTAATTTCCTTTTTAGTTACCTTATCAACAAGTTTGACAGCTTCATCAGGAAGCACCTCAGGTAAGTGGATTTGGGATAGGTCATCAATTGAGGGAACGAAATCATCATTGTTACCTAGCAAGTTCTTGTAGTAGAACAGAAGTGCTCTATCAACAGCAGCAGGGGTTGAGTGCAATTCTCCCACTTCATCATATATGTTGGTGATATGCTCCTTAGATTGTTTTACCTTGATTGCTGCATGAAAATAGGCAGTATTATTGTCTCCCTCAGAAACCCATTTTTGTCTCAATTTTTGTCTCTTCATATTGGCTTCAGACTTCAAGGCTTCTGAAAGTTGATCAAAAAGAGTCCTCTCAGCAGCAGCAGCCTCAGGGTTGTCAGGGCTTTTCATCATTTCTTCCTGAGCAAGTATGAGGTGGCTCCTTAACAATGCTGACTTTAAATTGCCATCACCAAATTTTCCTTTGGCCCATTCTCTTGGTGCTAATTTAGTAGCTCTTAATTTCCTGCAAAATATAAACATTGGGTTACCAAAAAAGTTTTCATTCTAAGCTTTACTAATGATATTATTATACTCAGGTTCATGGACCCAAGCATTATAAAATTTGAAGCTTCTTTTATCTTTTAACATCTTCTGACCAGAAGAGAAAATAATAGGGGAATGGTCTGATAGAACAGGGTGGGGGATAAAGGTTGACAGAGTTGGCCATGTGGTTAAAGCATTGAGGTTAGCAAACGAGTGATCAATTTTTGAGTAAGTTCTGACACCAGATCTGCTCGTATTATTCCATGTGAACTCAGCACCAGATGAAGGAATTGAAATCAAGTTAGAGTCCTCAATAGCCTTATTGAGGGGATAAATATCATTAGGAAGAAGTGGAAGACCGCCATGTTTGTCATTCAAGGATAAACAGCAATTAAAATGCCCAAAAACAAGCCATGGGTGTGTATTTTGCCTGAAAGCAGGCAGGAGATCAAGAAAAGTTTGCCTTGATGATGGTGAGTTTTGGGCATAGACTACTGTTATATAAAATGATGCAGGAGAATCAAAATATTTAGCTTGAAAGTGGATGAGTTGATCAGTGGAATGAACAAAAGATAGAGATAAGACAGTAGGATCATGGATGACCATAATTCTGCCATAGGAGGCTTATTTCAGATTATGATTTAGAGACCGGCTGGGGTTTATATGGTTTGCAGCTTTAATTGTTAGGGACTCATTCAATTTAGTTTCAAGTATAGCAAAAAGGGAAATTTTGTGCTAGTTAATGATATATTTCACTTGATCAAGCTTAGTTACAGAATGTGCTCCTCTGACATTCCATATAGCATAGTTGTGCATCATTTGGTATACTTCAGAGATTGATGTACCACATTTTTCATGCTCCTAGTTGCAGGAGAGTTTCTTTGAACATTGTTTAAGTCAACATTTTGTTCATTCCCATCATTAAGACACTTACCTTTATTCTTGCCTTTCTTTGGAGTATTTTGTGAGGCAATTGAGGCAGGTGGCAAAGAAAGCCATCCAGGCAGATGACCAGAGAAAAAGTAACCACCTGAAGAGGGGGGTATACAATCTGAATGTTCAGCTAAGATTATGGCCATTAGTTCTTTTTCAAGTTCCTCTTTAAACTGTGCTTCAGCTTGAAGTGAATTAATTTGAATTCTACCATTATTTGCTTTAAAAATTTGCATGTCACTGGTTTGCTTTGTTATTCCTTCACTTGAACTGGCCATAGCATTGTCAACAATATATGTGGATTTGAGACTCTGATCAGCAGGTTTTGAGTTAACAAAATTATCCACCATCCATGTTCTGTTGTTTTCCTGTTCTCCTTGTACATTTTGCATTATTAAGAGGGGTACAACATGCACACCACAATTTTCGTCTTGCTTGCCTGCAAAAATTTCCCCTTCCTCAATTTGATCTTCCTTGTCACAGTTTTCATTGCATAGTTCATTATCACTTGTGTCATTACATGACTCGATCTCGTTTTCATCCAACAAGACATTAAAATTATTAATGTCTGTTCTTATATCTTCATTTGACTCCACCATGCCTCCTTTTTTAATTATACTTGCATTTTCATCCAGTACATCACTATTTTTTGGTTCAACATCATTATTATCCTCCTCAATTATCTGAATTTCACTTCTAATTTCTTTTTCATTATCTCTTCTCATTTTAGTTCCCTTTCTTTCAACCTTTCTCCACTCTTGCTTTTTCTTTGTGTCGGCTTTAATTTTTTTCATTTTGATTTACACTTATCATTCTTTCCTTACTAAACTTTGTTACTGATATTGCATTCCCTTCTTGCTTTGTTTTATTTTTCATGCACATTTCAGTCATATGCCCAAATTCTTTGCACCCACTGCATACCTCAGGCTTCCATAAATAATCTACCTTTACAATCTGCTCTGATCCATCCAGTAATCTCACTGTAAATTCATCCAATAACTCAGCTGCTGGTGTGATTTCTACCATGCATTTTGCATAGCCAATTCTTTCCAACTTCTCTGTTTGTTCATCCATACAAATAAAAGTTCCAATTCGAGTAGCTAGCCAATTTATGCCTAAATGTGACCAAGCATATAAAGGGATATTCGATAACTTAATCCACACCGGTACAGATTTTATCGTACTGCAACTATTTCCAACGTTTGGATCCCATTGTTTAACAATGAATAACTTGTTCCTCATGATAATTGGATCAGCTGCAATTATTTTCCTTCTATCTTCTTCGCAAGATAGATTGAATAGGAACAAGAAACCATCGGACTTAACTTTTATAAACCTTTTAATTTCCAAACTTTTTTCAGGTGAGCTATAACAGTGAGATAAGAAAGGGGTTTATCAAGGAAGAAACCTACCAGGTAATCTCCCCACACTTCATTTCCAGCTCTTATTACATTCTCAGGAGGAACTAGGACATGGCCTTCATAGACAAGTGGGACTTGAATCGGGATGTGTTTCCCTGCATTACGCGGTTTTGCCTTGAATAGAGAATTCCATTGAACGGTGGGGAGAATTGAAGAAAAAGGGGGGTTCATTTTAGGCAGAGGAGAAGGTTGACAGGATGAAACAACATGGGGAGAAAAGGAAGAAGGCAACAAAGAGGGTGGATCAGGCGGTTGTGGGTCCGGTGGAAAGTGGGGAGGCTGAAGATGAACAGGAAGGGAGATGGTGGAGAGTATGGGTTGGGTGATGGATTGGATAAGGGCGCAGTTTGAAAGGACAAGGTTAGGCGGAAAAGAAGGAGCAGAGGACACTAAAAAGTAAAAGAAGCTGCATATTATTATTTTTACTTAATTAGTAGATGGAATGGATTTGATAAATGAAAATCAATTCAAGGATTTAAGTTTGGAAGTGTTACAAGGAAAAATAAATTTGAGTGTTGAATTGAAATAGAATAAGAGTAAATTGAGTTTGTATCAATTTAAATTAGTTATAAACTAGATTTTATATTCTATTTAGTGAATATCGTCGAATTTGCACAGAAATGGTTGTCGTTTGACACAAACGTGATTGCATAAAATTCTATGAGTTAACGAAAGCCAATAAAAAAATTGATTTTTGAATCGATTGAAATGGATATGGGTTCGTTTCGGTTAAAAATGAATTGAATGAAAGAAAGTGTGTTGTAAAACACTTGAATTGAATAGAAATGATATGGAATGTAGTTGTAAGCAATTAAATTTGTATTGAAACCTTATAAATTGCTTATGGGAATTATTTTTAGTGCATTGCTTGTGAAAACTATGTGTTTACTGTTAAAAATAAGTGAAATGTAGATGAATTTCCTATACATGTCACTTACGTGTTTAAAATTGAGTAAATACAGGTACAGGGAGGGCCGTTTGGCTGGATTTGGTCGAGCTAAAAATGCTAATAATAAACCGCTTTGCTTAAAAATGCTAAATAAGGTACGCATACGCAATAAAAATAGGAAATATGAATTGTTTTTGTTTTTTTCGACCGGGTGGGTCGATGTATATATATTTATATTTTTTGTCAAATTGCAAAAGCTTCTCCGTACAAAGGGGACTCTGCCAAAAAATTTCGAAAATTTTGGAAGATAGAAAAAATTTTGGGAAAATTTTTGTTAGCGATAAACGATTTCAAATTTGGAATTGAAGTAAATTAGTGAATGAAACTAAATGAAAATAATAATATGAATCAGCTATAATTGAAAGATAAAATTCAATATTCAGAAGGTAAATTGAATCAAATAGAATTGAAGTGTAGATTAAATTAATATAAAATTGAAAATGCAAGATGGTATAAGAAGTATATATATATTGAAAATTTTGTAAAGGAATGTGCAAAATAAATTGAATGTTGTAATCGAATATTATGGCAAGTAAAATATACAGGTATGTTACAGGAAAAAGAAAATTGGAATTGGGATTTGATTTTCAAAGATAAAATTTGAATTGCTCGACAAAAGGTATGTATTTAAATTTCTGTACAAAATTTGGTGATTTTCTTGTCTAGCCACTTGGCTTTTTGTTTTCTTTTGGAATCTGAGGGTCTGTGGTGCCATTTTGTAGTTGTACCGAGCTAGCCGCGCAAAGGAGATGCTGGCGAAATTTTTCGGAAATATAGGGAGTTAGAAAAATTTTGAGAAAATTTTGGAAATTTGTAATTTGAGTTTAAATTTAAATTTGAATTGTTAAAAAAAACAATGTTGTTTGGAACTTATAATTGAAGTTGGAAAGCTAGTTGAAATGATAATGGATCTTTGATAAAAAGATTTGTTTTGGAAAATTGATAAAACTGCTTGGTTTGGAAAATATGAAACGGGTGAGGATCGCTCTTCTTAACTCGTAATTTCGGGACGAAATTCTTTTAAGGGGGGAAGGATGTGACGACCCGGAAATTTTTAACATTTGAAATGGAATATTTAATTGATTTTAAATATTTGAAGGTTAGCTTAACTTGAATTTCAAAATACAAATATGAATTTGGCAATTAAATTATTGAATTTGATTTATTAATGATGGGCAAAAATTTGAATTTTCAATTTTAAGCCGATTAAGAATATTTTCAAGGCTTCGAAAATTTATATTGATGATACTGAAGATAATGGAAGCTTCAGAATTGAATTAGGGAATGATTTGTTCAGTTTTGAAAATTTATCGTTTAAATCGATATTTAAAAATATCCTTCTGAGGCACAGTCTCGGATTTCGACAAAACCAGTTCCATTAGATCCGTAATATTGTATTATTATAGGATTTCAAATTTTATATTGATCGGAGTTGTTGTGTTAGCGTACGATATGTAAACGCGCTGAAAATTTAACTGATAATAATCAATTCAAAACGCTATCTTCCCCATATGATCGAAGTTGGCCTCGGAACCTTTTACATTGAATAGGGGTATAACATTATGAACACCTAGCGGCATGCCTTGATAGGAGGTCAAGTTTTTAAGTTGCATTTATCGGAATGGTTTGAATTTGAATTTAAATTGGATATTTATACTACTCAAACCCTCGGCCGTATTCATTCACATCTAAACTTTTTGTTGTCACTGTAGCCTTCTTTTGCAATACATCTTCTGATCGACATCACATCTTGTCCCTTTTGTTTTCTTTTATCACGCAAGCAGTTCTTTATCGTTCAGAAGAAATTAAAGAATAAAACCATGGCCGCATAAATAATTTCACTCGTTCACTCTTTTCTCTTCAAACTTGTATTTCCACTGCTGTGACAACCCGGAATTTTCGAGCATTTAAAATCGGAATATTTGATTGATTTTAAATATTCAACAGAGTAATTTTAACTTGAATTACGAATATCATAATTTATTTGATAATTAAATTATTAAATTAAATAAGTGAAGTTGAGTAAAATATTGAATCTGAATTTTAAGCCTATTAAAAATAATTTAAAGGCTTGAAAAATTTATATTGATAGTACTGAGGATAATAGAAGTTGTAAAATTTAATTTAACAATGATTTGTTCAGTTTTGAAATTTTATCGTTTTACATGAATTTAAAAATAGCCTTCCGAGGTACAGTCTCGGAATTCGACGAAACCAGTTCCATTGGAACCGTAATATTGAATTATTATCGAATTTCAAATTTCATATTGATTGGAGTTGTTGTGTGAGCGTACGATAAATAAACGCGTTGAAAATTAAATAAAACCTTAATTGATCAAATCAATGTCATCGGTGCCTTCTTAAACACGCTTCCCATTTTATTATTCAGCCGACTTCCTTTCATATCTGTGTCCCCTCTTTTAACATCAGCACGCAAAAAAATCAAATCAGAGCCGACAACTCTCTTCGTTAAATCACGTATATTCCTTCCATCCTCATCAGTTCGAACGAAAACAATTTCGTTCAAATAGAAATTTTAATGGTCGACCAAGTAAACTCGTTTACAGCTTCCCTTCTCTTTCTTTTAAGCAGCCAAGCTTCCCTTTTTGTTTTCTTCAAATCAACGAGATCTACTGCATTTAAAAAAAAAAGGGCGCGCGAGCGCCTGAAATCGTGACCGAGAGATTCGCGTATAAATCGAGGCAGTAGCCATGGGGGTCCACGTTTGAAATCGTGACCGAACAAGGCTAGGGCTTGGTGAAGCATGGAGGCTCAATTCGATTCAGAGGTTAAGGGAGCATCGTATTCAGTCAAATCGAGACCTAGATGGGGCTACGATGGGGTTCGACTGTGGCAGGGGATTTATGGCGTGGGCTTTGTCGTTGCGCACGACTGTGGCAAGGAAGGGCCTCGGTGAGGGTCACGGCTGCTAATAGTACATGAATGAGTGGACGACGGTCGATTTAGGGACGCAACTAGGTTTGCTTGAGGACTGAGGCAGCGAGAGTTTGTTTCTGAGAAGTCGTAGGCATTGGTGATGGTAGTGAGTGTCGGGAAAGCAAGTGAAGACACGTTCGTGTTGGCCGAAGGTCTGATCGATGAGGGATTTTCAAGTGGATATTTTAGCAGTAAGGTAATATTTCTGTTTCAATTTAAAATTCCTTACTTTGTATACAAAGGGTATATATTCATATGTGCATGTAAGCAGTAAATATATATGCATATCTATTTAATATATTGTTAGCGCCAAAATTGGTCACTAACACCCAAATGTAATTGAAAGCACCAATTAACAGTTGCTGATAACAGATAGAGTGTGTGTAGAGCGTAATAATATGAAGAACAGTTAAAATTAAAACGAAAGCAGTAAAGAACAATAGATTTTATAGTGGTTCGGCTAACTCTGGCCTACGTCCACTCCAGAAGTTTTCTTTTTTATTGTTGTAACAATCGATTACGGTTACAAAGTGATAGGCTAGCCTTAGCCTTAGAAAGTAAAAAGTCCGAAAGTAGAGGAGAAGAAGAAGATCCAAAAATGAAGTCCTCTTTTCTGAAGCTCTACGTGCTCTATTTATAGACACGTCCAGGTAGATGTTGGGCTCTCTGAATGATTCCGGCCCACCAAGGCCATATGCCGAACCGTGCTTCCCATTGTAACCGAACTACTCGCGCCGAATAACAACCATGGCCGTACCATCCTTTGCTAAACCCTCAGGCCGACCCACCTCCTAATGCCGAGCCAACCTCCTAATACCGAACCAGGACCTTATGCCGAGCGGCATCTGCCATCCTCCTCCTTATGCCGAGCCACCATCGGATGCCGAACCATCCAAAGGCCGAGCCACTAATGAGTGCCGAACTACCCCGATGCCGAACGATGTCTGATAGAATAATGTCGGACGAGGCATTTGAGTGATGCATGCCGATCGATGCTGGGGTGAGGTGTGCCAAGTGCACTTTAATGCTGAGTTCAAGTGCCGAGTGGAAGATGCCGAGTGAAAGAATGTCGGACGTACTTCAATGCCGAGTACAAATGCCGAGTGGAGGATGCCGAGTGAAGGAATGTCGGACGTACTTCAATGCCGAATATGCCGAACAAACTATCATGCCGAACACAACTAGGTGCCGAACAGACCTAAATGTCGAACACAAGCAAATGTTGAATATACTTAACATGCTGATCATACATAAATACCGGACCTATCTTCATGTCGAACATAGTTAGCATGCCGAGCATAATTAAGTGCCGAGCACACATAAATGCCGGACATATACAAATGCCGAACATACTCTCCTTGCGCAATTTCATAACTGGTCTTCTGCCTAATCAATTTATGTCGAATGATTGCCAATGCCGAACCATATTTCCTAGACCCAAACCATAGTTGATTCATTTTTATCCAATCATATTTCCATCTCCTAAGCACGTTGCGTCATCCATCCATCCAGTCGACTGAATCCATCGTACACCAGCCTTGGCGAACGTACAACCGATTATGTTAATCCCGCATGTCCATGGCCTGGTAAAAAGGCGGGTTAACACTTGCCCTCCAAAACATGTCTTGCTATTGGAATGTGTGTTTTGAATAGCCTCAAATCTGATATCCAAAGTCCACATCCTTTTTGTAACCATATCATCAAATCCACGACCTCTCCGGGCTTAATCTTGATTTTGTAGACCTCACCGGGTCGTGTTATCCTGTTCCAGCCTTGACCTTTCCATCACGGGCTTGTATGTTCTCCGGCCTCGACTCTCCGGCCAAAGACTTTGATATTCACCGGCCTGAGCAAACCGGCTAAGGATTTTGATATTCTCCGGCCTCGACTCTCCGGTCAAGGACTTTTTATATTCTCTGGCCTCGACTCTCTGGTCAAGGACTTTTTATATTCTCCGGCCTTGACTCTCCGGTCAAGGACTTTTTATATTCTCCGGCCTCGACTCTCTGGTCAAGGACTTTTTATATTCTCCGGCCTTGACTCTCCGGTCAAGGACTTTTTATATTCTCCGGCCTAGACTCTCCGGTCCAGGACTTATTATATTCTCCGGCCTTGACTCTCCGGTCGAGGACTTTTTATATTCTCCGGCCTCGACTCTCCGGTCGAGGACTTTTTATATTCTCCGGCCTCGACTCTCCGGTCGAGGACTTTTTATATTCTCCGGCCTCGACTCTCCGGTCAAGGACTTTTTATATTCTCTGGCCTCGACTCTCTGGTCAAGGACTTTTTATATTCTCCGGCCTTGACTCTCCGGTCAAGGACTTATTATATTCTCCGGCCTTGACTCTCCGGTCGAGGACTTTTTATATTCTCCGGCCTCGACTCTCCGGTCGAGGACTTTTTATATTCTCCGGCCTTGACTCTCCGGTCAAGGACTTTTTATATTCTCCGGCCTCGACTCTCCGGTCAAGGACTTTGATATTCTGCCCGAGTCCATTTCTTCGCTCTCCGGCGAAGGGACTCGTAACTTGTGATCATTGCCCCGTCTCTCCGGTCGGGACAGTAATTATAAAACCTGAACTGTTTATTGATCCAAAACCAAATATAAAACCATAAATCCATATCAAAAATCAAACATCCAAACCAGAATGGGAAACCAAGAAAAAACCAACCAAACTGGGAGTTCAATCCAAACTCCAAAACCACACCAAAGAAAAGTAAATGTCCGAAATACGAAAGAGAAAACCAAAGTTTGCAGAAAACTAGAAAGAAAGAAGCATTTCATAGACTCAAGTAGTACGGTTTTCAGTTATCTCAGAGCACGCCTAGGGACCGTCCTCAATCCCGTACGTGTGTAAGTGACCTAGCCGTATTACTTTGAGTTCTATTACTTATTCAAAACCATGAACCTGTTTAGTTGATAGTAAACCAGCGTTGACCAGACCCAATGCCGCCATTGCTAGAGGTAGGTGGTGGCTGCTCTTGCTCCCCTGCCGTAGTTCGATTCCTGACATATTGATGTAGGTGACCATTCCTTACATGCTCCTCAATGATATCCCTCAAATGCCTACAGTCGTTTGTGTTGTGCCCATCCAGCTCATGGAATAGGCAATGCTTTCCCGATGTCCGTTCGTATTCTGAAGGCTCTCTCTTTGCTGGCCTTCGGTATTGGAGCCGCCCTCGAGTGTCCAAGTAAATCATTTCTAGAGTCTCAGTTAAATCTGTGTAAGAAGAAAACTTTGACTCCCTCCGAGGTTTCTTCGAAGTGCCACCATTTCCATTCGTTTTCCTTTTTCCTTTATCATCTTTACTTAGATCCTCCCTGGATGGACCTCCACCCCTCACTGCATAAGCTTCAGCCTCTCTCCCTACTCTCTTAGCCTGCGCATCCTCCTGTCTCAAGAACCTTTCCGCCTCATGATAGAACTCCCCGAGATCCCTCGGTGGGTCCCGTTCCAATGATATTTTGAAATCCGAGTTATCCGCGATTCCCGAGACGGCTGCCATCAAAACCATTGACGGATCGGGTCGATCCACTGAGGCTACCGCTGCGTTAAATCTGGTTAAGAAGTCCCTGAGCGATTCCCCTTTCCACTGTTTCATAGATGTCAGAGTCATCACGTTCTTGGGCCTAACTATGTGGACCCGAAACTGTCTCATAAATCTCTCAATTAGCTCCGTCCATGTGCCGATAGAACCATTCTCCAGCTGTCTAAACCACATAGCTGCGATATCTGTCAAATACAATGGGAAGCATCGAGCCATGACCTCATCCGATGCCCCCAGTACCTCCATATGCCTTATGTATTTCGTCAGATGAACCGTTGGATCCGCCTTCCCATTATACATTTCCAAATTTGGTAGCTTAAATTCGGGTGGGTTCCTAGCTTGCCTGATAGTAGGAGTAAAGGGACTCCTATTTACATCCTCCAAGTCTCTATTTACCAATCCACCTCTCATAGCCCATCTAACCATCTCCGCTAGTCTGTCGTTGCCCCCAAGATGTAATCCTTGTCCATCGCCTCTGGTATGCCCCCCGAGTTTATGAGGGAATTCTGGCACATACTCCTCATCTCGCACTCCTGCACTCCTGTTGGTGTCGGGTTGCACAACATCGTCTGGTATCCCTCCATGGGTTGGTCCAACATTTCCTGGTGGTATGCCCCCAAGTCTAGATCCATCTGGATTGATAGTTGTTTGCTGATTGGGGGTTGCCACCTACCGAGCTATTCCCTCTGCTTGCTGGTTGAGTGCTTCTGATCCAACTCCACGGATCTGAGCTCCTGCATTTTCTGTTTGTGCAAATTGTCTGAGAAGAGTCTGCATCATCTCCTCTTGTCTTTTCATCATCGCCTCCATTTCCTCTCTAGTGATGTAAATGGATGCTCCACCAGCTCCATCTCCAGAGGAAGCCTCTTGACTTCCCTCCTGATTGCTCCTTTCGATTACTTGTTTCCTTGCTGATGGTCTAGCCATTGCTCTTTTAAATCCAAGTTTCTAACTCCAAAATTCCTGAGTTCAATTCTCAGTGAAAGCACCAAAATGTTAGCGCCAAAATTGGTCACTAACACCCAAATGTAATTGAAAGCACCAATTAACAGTTGCTGATAACAGATAGAGTGTGTGTAGAGAGTAATAATATGAAGAACAGTTAAAATTAAAACGAAAGCAGTAAAGAACAATAGATTTTATAGCGGTTCGGCTAACTCTGGCCTACGTCCACTCCAGAAGTTTTCTTTTTTATTGCTGTAACAATCGATTACAGTTACAAAGTGATAGGCTAGCCTTAGCCTTAGAAAGTAAAAAGTCCGAAAGAAGAGGAGAAGAAGAAGAAGAAGATCCAAAAATGAAGTCCTCTTTTCTGAAGCTCTACGTGCTCTATTTACAGACACGTCCAGGTAGATGTTGGGCTCTCTGAATGATTCCGGCCGACCAAGGCCATATGCCGAACCGTGCTTCCCATTGTAACCGAACTACTCGCGCCGAATAACAACCATGGCCGTACCATCCTTTGCTAAACCCCCAGGCCGACCTACCTCCTAATGCCGAGCCAACCTCCTAATACCGAACCAGGACCTTGTGCCGAGCGGCATCTGCCGTCCTCCTCCTTATGCCGAGCCACCATCGGATGTCGAACCATCCAAAGGCCGAGCCACTAATGAGTGCCGAACTACCCCGATGCCGAACGATGTTTGATAGAATAATGTCGGACGAGGCATTTGAGTGATGCATGCCGATCGATGCTGGGGTGAGGTGTGCCGAGCGCACTTTAATGCTGAGTTCAAGTGCCGAGTGGAAGATGTCGAGTGAAAGAATGCCGGACGTACTTCAATGCCGAGTACAAATGCCGAGTGGAGGATGCCGATTGAAGGAATGCCGGACGTACTTCAATGCCGAATATGCCGAACAAACTATCATGCCGAACACAACTAGGTGCCGAACAGACCTAAATGCCGAACACAAGCAAATGCCGAATATACTTAACATGCCGATCATACATAAATACCGGACCTATCTTCATGTCGAACATAGTTAGCATGCCGAGCATAATTAAGTGCCGAGCACACATAAATGCCGGACATATACAAATGCCGAACATACTCTCCTTGCCCAATTTCATAACTGGTCTTCTGCCTAATTAATTTATGCTGAATGATTGCCAATGCCGAACCATATTTCCCAGACCCAAACCATAGTTGATTCATCTTTATCCAATCATATTTCCATCTCCTAAGCACGTTGCGTCATCCATCCATCCAGTCAACTGAATCCATCGTACACCAGCCTTGGCGAATGTGCAACCGATTATGTTAATCCCGCATGTCCATGGCCTGGTAAAAAGGCGGGTTAACATACATATATATATATATATATATAGAGAGAGAGAGAGAAATAGTTTTTTTAATATAAAGTCAGTTATGTTTAATTAAATTAGAATTAGAGGTACATTAAGAAAAAACATATATACATATAATTTGGAAAACAGAATTTAAATGGTAATATGAATTATGTTTATAAGGTTCAGTATGTATATGTAAACAAGATATATGTATATATACAAGGTGGGAAATATAGGAATTTCGAATTTGTGGAAGTTCATATGAAAATTTGATTTTTGAAATCTATGAATTGATTTAAAAATACAACTTATCAGTTAATTAAATTAAATTTATCAAATTCGAATTTAATAATTCGTTGGTTCGAATATTAATAAAATCATCAAATGTTTGTATTAGGTTTGAAATCGGGAAGGAAATAGCCAGTTTGGATCAAACTGAAATTAAAAATCAAAGGTGAGTTAACCTCACTCAGTTGAATTTAAATTTAAATTTAAATGGTTAAATTTAAATAATTGTTTGAATGGTTGAATTGATTGATGTTCTATAGTATGGTATATTTTGGAATGGGTATTTTATGTTGTGCTAACGTCTGTTGATGCAGGGAAAACGGGTTGGAGGGATCCAACTGGACCCCTCAACATTTATTTAAATTATTTAATACACTCTGTTGTGATTATTTGATATTCTATGATGAATTATATTGGAATATTGAATGCTATGGTTCGATTGGATATAATTGGGTATAATGAATTACAAAAATATATAAATTGGATTTTGGAAAGAAAATAAAATAAGTGAATTTGTAAGTAAAATAATTATAGGAAATTTGAATAAATTTAAGAAGGAATTGGAAAAGTAATAAAGTGACTTTAAAATTCGAATAAATAGATCTAGAGTATAGAAAGGAAATTTTTAAATAAACAGGAAGTTAATGAATTTTAGCTTCAGTGTTATTATTTTAAAAGAATAAAACATTTATTTAAAATTTAAGATTTAATTTATTGAAAAGAATAAAGAAGAAATTCGAAATAACCTGAAATTGGTATATTTCAGTTAAAAGATTATAAATCAACGGAAAATAATAACAATAACAAAAAAGTCCATAATTAATGAATTTTGAAATGAACTGAGTAAGTGAAGAAATTTATTTCAAATGGAGTAAATTGGAATTCAATTTGGAAAATTGATTTAAGTGATTGAAGTTGGAAATTCTCCCTGGATAACCAAGTACGTTTTCAAAGTGAATTTTTAAATATAAATTAAGGTTTTAAAAGTTGTTTAAAAAAGCGAGTTTTGGAATATTTATTATTTCTAATATTTAAATTATAAAGTAAGTATTTCCTTTTAATCCATTATAGCAGTAATAATTTAAAGAGTGACTTAGTATTTTGTTTTTAAAAGTGTAAATCTAGTTTTATAATTTATTAAGTAACTTTATTTTCAAATATCCATATAGTATGTATTTTTAACAAATTATTGAAGTAATTTTAACTTGAATGTTTTAAAGTATATTTTAAAAGTAAAGTGTTTTAAATTATTTTGGAAAAATCTAATTTGTGCTTGGGGATTTCAGTGGAGATAGAAAATATTTGGGAAAGCTTATTCTGGAAAAGAAAGATAGTTTGGAAACTGTTTTCAAAGGATTGAAAATAGAAATATATCTTGTAAAGATATTTTGAGATAAATAAATAATTTGAGAAATTATTTATTGTTGGATGGTTGTTTGTGAATATTAATTGATAGTTAAATAACTGACTATCAATATTGGACAAATACGTTGATCGTTTCGAAGAGACCGGGATCGAGATTTATTTCTCGAAAACCACTTCGATCCGGTTTGTACGTTTTCGTGGAAAAAGATTTTGGATTCAAAGATGGAGTAGTGAAGTGAAAGGGCTAGTCACTACTAATCCTGAGGATATTTCCAAAATGGATGTAGTAGGAATAGTGCCTTCGGTTCCGTTCGAACCCGGGACGGACTTGTATGGATGAATGCTTTCGGAACAGCGTCAGGTGGACGATGGGCATTCTAAGGGATATGTTCTAAAAAGGTAACGCTTAGCCTCAAGCCTCATCAACCGGGAATGACTGAAAATCAGGGGTTATGCAACAAGGCTAGGTGGGTAGCACCCAAGCAGGGTGAGGCCATCCCTGTCTAGATGTCCCTTTTATTTCGGCTTAGTGGGGGGTTGCTGATCCCAACCGCAGGGCGATCTCACTCGGGATTATCCAGTAAGGGGTAGTCCCGGTCTTGTATTGTAGGGGAGAGGGCGTACTCCTCGGTACTGTGATCTAGGCCACGTACTGTGACAGGTGGTACCCCGGTGCCTAGCCATTAGTTGGAAATCCGTTCTCCCTACAAGCCTTATACGAGTTTTGTTTGTATTACCAACTTTGTGGCTAGTAGCTGGAATTTAATAATGTAACAATTTCGGCTATTTTATAAGTATTTATATATAGACCCTATTATAATATCAGCGGATTTCTATAAAAAGTGTTTTAGCTATCGTAAGGTAAAAACCCGACATGTTTATTTGTGGCATGGTCTTACGATATGCTTTTGTTTTCAAAAAATTTTTGAAACTTTAAAAATCAATTGAGTGTGATTTTCTCACGCTGGTATCCCAGACCGACTCGGGTGTTATTTAACTGTAATGCTCGGGTCAGACCGAGTATTATAGGATACATGATATGATGCTGTGGAGCTCAGGAGACGAGCTGGATAACGTTACGTACTTCCGTACTTGTTTATATATATATATATATATATATATATATATATATATATTCCACTGTGTTGAGTTGCTGTGTATCCCTTTGTATGTTAGTGATGTTGAACTGTGATTGATGTACTCTGATGATGTAATATATAAACAGATATGTTTGTTTTTGAGTAAAGATTATTCATTATCTATTATATTTTATTCCGCTGCGATGGTTAGATTCTGTTGTTGATTTCTATTTTCTTCTTCTACCTCTTCTTCTTTAACCCAAATGGTTCGTATTTCTGTACAACTTGAGTTGATTTAGATAGAATGATGATGACTCAAGGGGTACGGATTTGCGGGTCGTTACAAATGCTCCTAAATTTCTCTAACTAATAGCCGTCGCTTTCAAAATTCAGATGCCCACCGCATCTTGAAATCTTTTCTCATCAAGTCGAAGCCTTCATTCTCATATCATTCGAAACCTGCTCGAACTGTGCGTTTGAGGCTCGAGGAAAAAATTCCTCTCATGATTATTCGCCGCGGCAGAAGCGCGCTCGAGAGCTGGAGTGGGGACGAGCGGTGATGCGAGCTAGGGCATCTACGGTTCAGGAATCGATATTTAGAGGGTCGCGGCTGTTGGAGTTCGCGATGAGATTTTGGGCACTGGCAAGAACTTCGGTGGTTGAGCGATGAACTCGAAGCAGGGGCGACATTGGGCTGGGATTCGAGACCGATGCAGTGGGTTCGACGAACTGAGGAAGGAGCCTTTTTAGTAGTGTTCGTTTTGGGTATGTAAATTTTTAAGTTTAAATTTAATTTATGTTTAGGTCTAAATTTAATTAGCTTCAAGAAAAAAATATAGAACAATAAAGTTCTGTAAAGAAATTTATTTTCTTAAATTTATAGATTCGTGTATATGTATATATGCACACATTCAAATACATATAGATAATTTGAAATATAGAAAATTTGAAAGATATATGCGGAATTTAAATTTACGTATACCCCTACTGTTTTTAAAAATAATTGTTACTGTAGGGAAATTCTTTGTCTATTAGGCAGTTTTTAATTTTTAGGTTAATCCTAATTTAATTTAAATATGTATAGTAAAACAGTAAAATATATGTATATAAGTTAGGGAAATGATTTACAGTCAGGTGAAGTTTTTACTTAAAGAAAATATATAAAGATAAGATTGTTTTTTTAACCCGTATAGCCTATTTTTATATATGCACTTTGAAAAATAGAAAATATAGACAAAAATACAATTTACTAATTTATTTTAGTAATTAAATTGTTTAGTTAACTTATGTAATCATTTTGGTTGCTAGAACATTTTATTTGAAAGAAAAATTAGTTTAAAAATAAAATATTAGTTAATTAAACTATCAAAACGAAAAAAATTGATTATTCGATTAATTCAAATATTAATGAATGGTATAATTGTGTGTTACAAGGTTGGAAACTGTGGAGAAATAGTCAGAATGGAAATGGATTGCGAAACAAAAGCTAAGGTGATATCTTCTCACTCAAGTTTAAATTGGAATTTCCAGTTTGATTTTAAATAATTGAATTTAAAATTGTTGATTGTGTGCTTGGGTGATGGTTGTTATTATTTGTTTTGAAATAGACCCTATTGCGCCTTATAATAGCGGATAATATTTTATAAATCCCATATACCGCGATATTCCACCTCAAAGTGGAATTGGTATTTAATTGTTGTTCTAACATCTGTGGATGCAGGGAAATAGGTTGGAGGGATCCAACTGGATTCCTCAAACATTTGAATTTGTTTCATTTGTTGTGTATTAAATTGTTTATAATCTCTGTGTGATTATATTGTAATTGGAATCATTGTAGGCTAAATTTAGCCGAATATATTTTTGGTGTCATAAGATACTAGAAATAAATAAAATACGATTTTTTAATTTAAGTAGAAAAATCTATAGTGAAATCCTATTGAATAAATTCCAAAATATGGGGAAATATTTTAATAAATGGGTTTTTAGTAATATTGTTGATAGTTGAAGGTTTTATTTAAAATATGGATTTTAAATAGTTTAGAAAAAATAAATGGGTTTATTCTAAAAGATGATAAATTTGGAAATCCATTGAAAATTTATTTTGGTATTTGAAAATAAATCCTTGGGAATCAAATTGAAATTTGATTCGATGTTTGAAAACAAAAATTTAGAAATCAATTTTGAAAATTGATTTTGGTGATTGAAAATAAACCTTTGGGAAATCCATTTGGAAATTGATTTGGGTGTTTGAAACAAATTTGGAAAATCAATATGGAAATTTGATTTGGTGTTGAAAATGAATAATTGGGAAACGATTTGAAAACCGTATATCAATGGATATTTGGAAATTTGAATTCATAATGGGAATTTGTAAAGGAAAGGGAATTTTGTTTTAAAAATAAACATTGAGTTATTTTTTTTAAAGTGTGGAAAGAAATTTACGGATTTGGAACGTAAATTTAAAATAAATCCAGAAGGATTGATAAATTGATTTGAATGAACAATTTTAGAATGGAAGGTGTATTTTCCTTGGAAAGCCGAGTATGTTTTCATTATAGTCTATATATATGGAATTGAAGTTGTGAAGATGGTTTTAAGGAAAGATTATTTAAAGTTTTAATTGATATTTGTTTTAGAGAATGGATATTTAAATAGTTATGTCCTATCTACTAATTTTATTTTAAAATTAGTTTGAACTTGAATTTTTATATGAGATTGGAATATAATATCTTCATAAGTAATGTTTTAAACAAAGTGTTTTAAAATAGTTTTTATTCTGAATGTTCCAAGTATATGTTTGGATAAGTAATTTAAACTATTTTAAAGCATTTGAACTCGGCAGATTTTCAATGGAAATAAATAAATTTTTGAAAATTTATTCCACGAGAGGGAAGTGATTTGAAATTTGTTCTCAAAGTATTGAAAATGGGGAAAGTAATTTGAAATTTTGTTTTCAAATTGTTAAAGTGTGAAAATATATCCTACGAAGATATTTTGAAAATAAATAGTTGGGAAAATTATTTGAAACCCAGTAACTGTTGTGAATGTTGATTGATAGTTAAATAACCGACTATCAATATTTGCCTTTAAATGGCGTTTGAATTTCGATGCGACCGGGGTTCGGATTCCAAGTGGATATCCGAAAATCACATCGAACCTTTGTGATTGTGATGGATCTTTTATTTAAAAGATCAAAGTTGAAATTGTTGTGATTTGTTTTAAATATGAATGAACACTTATTTTTTAAAATAAGCGCTCGTTATTCGGATTAGCCGGGAGAGGATTGTGAATACCCAGATTGCAAGGGCTTCTTTGGAAGTGCCTTCAGTTTTGTTCGAACCCGGAACAGACTTGTATGGAGATGTGTCTAACGTTACAGATTGAGATATAAAGCTGGTTTCTATCAAATACATTACTGTTGGTGGTGGAGAATTTATTCTCTTAGCTTAACACCCTTCACTGAAACGTACGAGCTCATAGGTTATGTAGTTGATGGTTACTAGTGATACATTCCCAATTTGGTAATGTGGCATATGAAGTGCTGCTGATCATTTGTTGATCGAAGCATGGCTTTGTGAAAAAGAGTAGTTTTGTGTACGAGACTTCGTCGAGCCTCACAACCCGGAAATGGTCGAAACAGGAATGTTGCGGCAAGGTTTTTAGGGGTCGCGCCCCTAGGGTATGTCCATTTTCTTCTGGATAAAGGGTGGTATCATGGTATGGAGCCCAGATACTTAACTCATGTGGACACTGTAAATTTATTACTGTGTGATGTTGCTTTGTGGTTGAGGATCCTCGGATAAAGGTCGGTAATGACCAGATACTTAACTCCAAGTGTGAGTTTGCATTGTGTGTGTGGCGGGAGGCTTTATGGCAGTTTCATTTTTTAAAAGGCATAGCGAATTTCTTTTTATTTTCTTTGTGAAAATAACTGTTTTAAGATCTCACACTAGTCCCACGATTGACCTGGAGTTTATTGTCCCCTTTCTAAACTCTGGGTGCCCACCAATTTCCACACGGGCAGCCTAGAGTCAGGTTATCAGGTCATTCTGGAATTCAGGAGTTGCTGTGGAGATCGTAAGCAAGCTTGATGGCGAAGCGTATTACTAGTATATGTTATATTTTCTTCTGCTGTTTGTTGTTGTACACTCTGATAATGTAATGTGATGTAATGTAATAACAGATATGATTCTTTGTTTTAAAGATTATTCATTGATATATTATATGTTGTTCCGCTGCGAAATGTGAGATTCTGTTATTGTTTCCGTTTCTTCTTATACCTCTTCTTCTTAAACCCTAATGGTTCGGTTTTCTGGCGTTCGATGGTTCGGCAGTTGATACAGTGGACGTATTAATGTCGACTTTCGAAAGTCGAAAAATCGGGTCGTTACATGGGAAGAAGTAGGAATACTGAACAAAGAATTTCACAAACCTAAAGTGTTGCAGCCAAAAAGCCCACCATAAGATTCTGATTCGTAAGTAACTAATTTCATTTCTTCTCTTGTTTAAACTATCATTTGTATTTTTAAAATGCAGTAGAATGCATTAAATATACAAAATTATAATTTAAACTAGCATTGCTAATTGACAGTTCATTGATCTGCATTTATTGAACAAAAAGATTATGTATAAGGTGTACATTCCACACATAGAAATGGTGTCTCTATGAATTCATTGATTAATATTATGATCAAAATATAAAGCTATATTTTAGAATTCTATAGTAAATAATGTAATATAATTTTAGCATTAGTGTCATGACCTGAAATCCAATGTTCGAAAATCGACATCAAATATCTCACTTGTATTCGACTGCCGAAGATTCAAACATCGAACTCCAGTTCGGATGGAGCTTATAAAAACATTAGATGAAAACAAACAGCGGAAACAAAATGAATATCATTGATCAACACCACGGATACAACACCAGACACAATATTCATTATAACACTTAACATCAATATTAGAGCATTTATATACATACAACACAACTTCAAAATAGAAACATCACAGCGGAACAACAAGTTATCACACTTCAAGAAAGGCTTCAAAGAAAAGAGCGATAGCGAGCTTCCAAACTAGGCACCTTATCCAAAAAAGCTTCCAAAAGATCACCAAGGCCAAAAGCTGCTAAAATCCGATAGCTTCCAAACCAAAACACTTCAAAATCCAGCTAGCATCAAAACACGGAAAACCTACTACTAGGCTGCCCGTGTGGAAATTATGGGCATCCAGAGTTTAGAAAGGGAATAATAAACTCCGGATCAGTCATGGGACTGGTATGAGTAAACAAAAAAGTTGTTTGAAAAAAAAAACATTTTATAAAAGAAATCCGATATGCTTTTGGAAAATGAAACTACCATAAGACCTCCCTGCGCACACACAATGCAATCGCACAATTGGAGGGGATTTCTTCTTATGATAGTCAAACATGCTTGATACGAGAAAACTTTTTGACATTATTATTAGTGCATAATGTAGAAAACATTTTTGAAAGTATAATATTAATCTTAGCCGGTATAGGTACCATTATACTATGCCTACTATAGCTACCACCTGAGGTGGCAGGTTATACAAATTGCAATCGTAAAGGGATCGTATTGTTTCTTTGGATTTTCAACAAATGGTCAGGCTAAGGAACTTCCTATGCCACATGGGTACGCCTCTAGAGGGACGTCCCGAGAACTTAACCGGCTCTCTGCCAACACAAGGTCGGGTTACCCCTGTAACTAGGTAACTACGACACGAGTATGTCATTCCCCGGTCGTTTGCGAAAGGACCCTCTACCACAAAGCAACAACCACACAGTAGTAGATTGCAGCAACCACACAAGATAAATATCTAGGCTCCATACCATGATACCACCTAATTCCAAAAGGAAATGACATACCCTAAAGGGCGCGACTCTCATAACCTTGCCGCATCTTTCCTATTTCGACCATTTTCGGGGTGTGAGATCCGATGAGGTCTTATCCACAAAGCTACGCTTTACACAAAAGCCTTGCTTTGATCAACAAATGATCAGCAACACACGGCAGCACTCAGCATGCCACATTACCAAATTTGGAGTATATCACTGATAACCTTGAACTACATAACCTCTGAGCTCGTATGTCTCAGAGAAGGGTGTTAAGCTAAGAAAATAAATTATCCACCGCCAACAGAAATGTATTTGAAAGAAATCTGCTTTATATCTCAAAGTGTAATGTCAGACATACAACCATATAAGTCTGTTCCGGGTTCGAACAGAATCGAAGACACTTCGTCCAATAAAGGAAGAAGCCCTTGCAATCCGCGTATCCACAATCCCGATCGGACTCCCCATCACATATGGAGATCTCTATACCGAAGCAACTCAGTGCAGAGACATTCGATGGGTTATCCTATCGTTCTCGAAGACACCCGATCTTCACCACCGTCTTCAAATGCTATCCATTTCGTCGTATCACTATTCGGAATGCGTTATATGACACAAAGTCCTCTCCGGGCTAATCTGAATAGTGAGCACTTAATTTTAAAACATGTGGATATATCATTCACAAAGACTTACTATCAAGGTTCGATGTGGGTTTCGGATAACCAATTGGAATCCAACTCCCTGTCGCATCGAAATGTAAATTACGGGCCAATGGGTTTACACATTCACATAAACAAATCACATGTATCACAACACAGCACAAAGCAATTCACAATACATAGCATCACAATCATATATCATAAATATCAATCCAATACACAACATTCAATAATAATCGATCATCTTTAATTAAGATGATTTAATTGTGTGATTTAAATTATTAACACATAATTACTTTCATTAGTTATCTTTAATCAATGATTAATTATCCTTAATTATAAATTAATTAAATCTTAATCACCTTCATTAATTAATTATTCCTTAATTAATTATCTTAATTAATTAATCCTTAGTTGTTAATTAATTAAATCTTAATTACTTTTATTAATTAATTACTCCTTAATTAATTAATTATTAATTACAAAGTAATTAAAAATCATTAATTATTTAATAATTATTTATCATTATAAATAAATTTGCTTTTAAGTTAACAATTTAAATATTTGATAAACTTCCTAATTATTTTATTAAGTTTAATTTAAAATAACTTTATTAAAAATATAAGCTTACATCTTTGAACTTAATTAATTTCGAATAATTTATTTCAATACCTTTAACTTCACATTCCACTTAACAAATAATCATCATTTTATAAAGAATGAATTTATAAATCAATTAGACTTGTATTTTTAAAATTTTAAAACTGGAAATGCTGCTACCCGACGACTACTTCGAGCATTCTCCGGGCTACATGCCAGCCTGCTTCGAGTTCCCTTCAAAACCTACCCGTGTCGCTTTTTCTTCAAACTTAAAAATTTGTTTAAGTACTTAACCCGGTGTATAGCATCAAACTACACGAGTCACAACACGAGCCAGTAGCTTGATTTCACGAAGACTACTTCTAGTCCTAAGGCCTTCTTCCCCAAAACATTTTCACTGACACGCTCAGTAACTCGTGCACGTTGCACACCATTTCGATCGCCTCTGGTCGACACTACGACCATCTTTCAGTCGATGATTACACTCTCGACCCTTCAAACCACTTAGAAACGTGATCCAACGACAAATTCATGATCGAGCTTCCTCATCAATATGAAACCAAAAATGACCATCACCAAAAGCGCCTCGTTCTCTAACCTCTGGCCATCAGAGGTCACGTGGTCCTGGTCAAAGCCTCTCCTCTTGCTTCGATTGGCACTGACGCGGTTGGTTCCGGTTCAACGTTGAGTCGCCAGCAACACAAATTCCGACCTTAACTAAAACATGCGCTTAAACCCTAGTTCGAGAGAATCATATCACCACAATGGTCTATAATTTTCCTCGCATTTTTCTCGAGTTCGACCAACCTCCAGCTATCCCCAGACACCGCCTCGAGGTCCAATTCCTCTTTCATCGCCATGGGTTACCCCGAGTTCGGTTTGCGTTCAACTTGAATTCACACGAAATTTTTCAACTTAAAAATCCAGACTCTTTTACTAAAAATCATATTTCTTGAAGATAAATAGGATTATGAATCAAATTCTAAATTTTAATCAATTGAATTTTTACAAATTTAATGTTTTACTATGTTTTGATTTTTTTTTTCAACAAACCATTTATTTTTAATACTTACAAATATTTTTTAAAATTATATTTGATCAATTTGTGCACTTTTTGTTTTAACAATTCACCCTAACAATGACTAAAACAAAGATTATGGGGATTTTTACAGGTTTTGTAAAAACTGGAACCAGAAACATGGTGAAAGATCCCCGTATATCAACATGCACAGGGATTATAAACACATACACATACATTTTATATACATGCAACCAATCTTGACTTCAAGCATGATCTCAAGCACAGATTTGAATTCCATAGTTTCAAAATTTACTCACCCTGAAAGTTGAGCAGAAAAGATTTCTGGAATTTAAATGTTTGAAAGGCTGGAACTGTTTTTAACTGGACCTTGAATACTTCTCTGCAACTGATTTATATAACTTGCTTAGTTTTTTGATGAAATGATTTGCTTAAATCTTTAACAACAAATTCAAAATAAATTTCTTGAAGAGATTTACTTACAGTTTTCTGATGATTTTTTTATAAAACGGAGAAGAACCATTGTCTGTAACTTGAAAACTGGAATTTTCCATCCTGATCCTTGTTGTTTGAATTGATTTGTGATGGTGAATCTTTGAATTTTTTTTGTCTGATTACTGAGTTGTTGCTGAAGATCCTTTCCTTTGCAAAATTTTGTTTGCCTAGTTTGACACTTGCTTTTGATTCCCTCTTGATTCTCAGATTTTTAAATGGCTTTACTGGTTTCTGTTTTTCTTGATCTGATTTGAGTTTACAGATTTTTGTTTTTTCCCTTTGAATTCTTTTGAAGGTGAAAAGAAAATAAGGAAGAGAGATTTAAGATATTATATAGTTTCTATTTTCTTTTTTATAAATTTTCTTAAAATGAAGACAATATGATGACACCTGTAAAATCCCTCTTCTCATGAATTACACTTGTAAATTTAATTACTAAGGATTAAACACTTGTCTCTATAGTCATTACTTACTTAACATTTGTAAACTAATTAGAATAATATTTTACATTATTTAAATTGTATTTAAATTTATATTTCCCATTAAAGATATTTGCTTTATATTAATACATATTATAAAAAGGGAATGTTTTGAAATTAAATACATATTAAATAAGTTACATATATGTATTATATTTTTAAATCCAGTTTATTTCACTAAAGAATTTATTAAAATTTAAATTCAAACTCAAAATCAAATTCAAATCTATTCATATATACATTATATATATAATTTAAATTCAAATGATTTTAAAAAAAAATTGTTATTTCAAATTTTAAACTAAAATGAAATTGAAATCTTATTCATACCATCTAACACTTATTTATTTGATTTAA
The DNA here is from genome assembly GCA_030765085.1 of Allium cepa. Lineage (NCBI taxonomy): Eukaryota > Viridiplantae > Streptophyta > Magnoliopsida > Asparagales > Amaryllidaceae > Allium > Allium cepa. Next base: position 839,036,384 of record CM060941.1, read on the forward strand.
AAATCTTTCAGATTATTTTCAAATTAAATTCCAAAGGTTCAAATAAATTACCAACTTTAAATTGATGAAATTTAGGATGTTACAGATTTCCTCCCTTAAGAAAATTTCGTCCTCGAAATTTGAAAGAGAGAAAAAAGCAAACAAAGGATATAAGAATATAGAAAAAGATAGAGAAGGGCTTACAAGTTTAAGTCGGAATATCCACTCTACAATTGGGATATGATTTCTGCATTCTATCTTCAGTTTCCCAAGTGCAGTCCTTTGGATCGCCACAGCATTATACTTTAACCAGTTTCACAACCTTGTTCCTTAACTGCTTTTCATCACGATCCACATTCTTTATCGGTTCTCTTTTAACTGTTAAATTGGGAGTGATTTTGAGATCCTGCTAAGAAGCCTCTTCAATGATGCTATCTGGATCGTGCACATATTTCCGGAGGTTAGAAATGTGAAACACATCATGTATGCCAGATAACCAGCTAGGCAGATGCACTCGATATGCTAAAGGACCGATCCTCTCCAGAATAGGAAAAGGACCAATATACCATGGTGCCAGCTTACCAGTCTTCCCAAATCTTAACACACCATACATTGGAGATACTTTAAGGAAAACGGAGTCTCTAATTTGGAATTCCAAATCCCTTCTTCTGCGAACATAATAACTCTTTTGACGACTTCGAGCCGTTTCAATTTCTTCCGTATAAAATCAACTTTCTCTGTGGCTTCCTTAATCATATCTGGTCCAAGGACGAGTCTATCACCTGACTCAATCCAGAATGCAGGTGATCGACACGGACGACCATATAAAGCTTCAAAAGGAGCCATCTCGATACTAGCCTGATAGCTATTATTATATGAGAATTCGACCAGATGTAAATGGTCCTCCCAAGAACCACCAAAATCAAGAATACAAGCTTCTTCTACGATTCAGTTAATCCTTTCAGCCTGCCCATCAGACCGTGGGTGATAAGCAGTGCTGAAGTTCAGCTTTGTTCCCAATGCGGCTTGAAATGCCTCCCAAAATCTACTAGTGCAGATCGGGTCATCATCACTCACTATACAGCTTAGTATACCATGGATACGAACAATCTCTTTTACATATAACTTTTCTAGACTTGTTGTCGTTCGAATAGACTTTACCGAGATGAAGTGGGCAGTCTTGGTTAGACGATCCACGATAGCCTAAATCGCCTCATTTCCTTTCTGAGTTCTTGGAAAATCCTCTATGAAATCCATAGACACTTGATCCCACTTCCATTTTGGCACTTCTAATGGCTGAAGTAAACCCGTTATCTTCTTCTGATCGCTTTTAATTTGTTGACAAGTAGCACATCGACTCATATATATATATATATATATATATATATATATATATATCTGTGTGTGTGTGTCCCTTTTCATTATCTTCCACCAGAAAGTTATTTTGATATCTCTATACATCTTATTGACTCCTGGATGGATACTGAGTTTAGACTTGTGGCACTCGTCTAAAACTTCACATTTCAATTCCAGGATATCTGGAATACACATTCTACATTTCAGTCTTATAACTTTATTATCATCGACTTCAAAACTAGTATTTTCACCATGACATATCTCTCATAAATTTGATGAAGAAACTCATCCACTTTCTGCTTATTAGCAATCTTTTCGAGGAGAGTAGGAGTGATAATAAGATGGGCAAGAATAGCATGCTTTCTGCTCAAGGCATCGGCCACCACGTTGGCTTTTCCAGGTGTATACAGAATATCTAGGTCATACGGCACTAGAAATTCCAGCAAACGTTGTTATCGCAGATTCAAATCTTTCTGGGTGAAGAGATACTTCAAGGATTTGTGGTCGTTGAATAATTCAAATTTTTCACTTAAAACAAAGAGAGTTCACTAAGTATATTTATTGGGTAAAGTTAAATCATTAAGAAGTTGAAAGAGATTCTTACCCAGAAGATAGTGTCGCCATATTTTCAAAGTGAGGATAACAGCTAGAACTTCCAAATCATGGGTTGGGTAGTTTCTCTCATGAGGACGTAATTGTCTACTTGCGTAGTCAATTACCTTCCCATTCTGCATCAGTACCGCACCTAAACCATCACCACAAGCGTCAGTATAGACAGATAAACCCGGGTTTCCGTTGATAATAGCGAGAACAGGAGCGGTGGTTAATCTCTTCTTCGGCTCCAGAAAAGCTTTGTCACATTTCGGAGTCCAATTGAATTTTGTTTTCTTCATTGTTAGCTTAGTCAATGGATTAGCTATCTTAGAAAAGTCATGAACAAACTTCCAGTACTAACCCTCTAAACTCAAAAAGCTTCGAACTTCTTTTGGGGTAGTGGGTTTCCTCCAATCAAGAATAGCGGAACTTTGCTAGGACCAACAGAAATTCCTTCTTCATTCACAATATGGCCTTTTTCCAAGCAATTAAAACACGTAACACCTTTTTCCTTATCCTCTTTATTGTTCTTCTTCTTCTCCTTTCCTTGCCATGGTTTCTTGCCTCCAAATTTCCTTTTCTTCCAATGTCGATTGCTCGTATTTCCTTTCTCCACCGGGGCTTCTTGCATATCCAGGGTAGCATATATGTCCCCCATATCGATTAAATCTGAAAAGAATTCTTTGAAGTGGACAATCATCCTTTCGTGGAACTTCTTATTCATCCCACGAATGAATCTTTCATTTTTCTTTAAAGGTGTATTTACCAATTCTCGACCGAAACGAGACAATTCGTTGAATTTGTTTAGGTACTCCTCAAATGACAAACTCCCTTGCATCAAGTCCATAAATTCCTAGTACATTCGGGAAATACCAGCCGATAGCATATAGCGCTTCTCAAATACTTCTTTAAATCATTCCAATATGAATTCGTCTTCTGGCTCAGCTACAATAACTGTCTCCCACCATGTTAGGGCTTCTTCTTGAAGCTGCCATGAAGCTATGAGTCGCATCTGATCGTCTTCCAACTTTTGCCCTTTAAAAATTATTTCACATGATCTGATCCATGCTTGGGCCTCGATAATCGATTCCTTGCCAGTGAACGACTTACCACCAAGTCTCGAGAAGCTCTTATATAGATCAGCCAGATTCGGCTAATGTTGAGTAGATAAAGCTGCTTCTGCTGTTGTGTGGACTTGACCGGTTGTGGTAGCATTCCCCCGACCCCTAGCTCTTCCTCTTCATCCGCTCATTCTTACTATCTGTAATTAGTAAGAAACTTGATTTAGATATACGAGCGAGATATCTTAAAGAATATCAACAGTTAAAAGAAATAGACCAAGAAAATTGAGGAGCCTAAAATAGTAAGAAATGAGCCACCTAATGTGTTATATTCCGTAGCTAAAGTTCTTACGCAACCTTTAGCTCTGATACCACTTGTTACGACCTGAAATCCAATGTTCGAAAATCGACGTTAAATACCTCACTTGTATTCGACTGCCGAAGGTTCAAACATCAAACTCCGGTTCGGATGGAGCTTATAACAACATTAGATGAAAATAAACAGCGGAAACAAAATGAATATCATTGATCAACATCACAGATACAACATCAGACACAGTATTCATCATAATATCCATTACAACATTTGATCATCAATATCAGAGTGCAACACATTGATATAACAACAACATAATGATAACTTCACAACGGAACGACAATAGAGACTCCAAAAGGATCTAACATACATCTTCTTCGATGAGGTCTTCAAAACTTCAACACTTCAAAAGGTTACCAAAGCCAAAACTTTCAAAATCCGATAGCTTCCAAACCAAAAGACTTCAAAATCCAGCTAGCACCAAAACACGAAAAACCTGCTACTAGGCTGCCCGTGTGGAAATTATGGGCACCCGGAGTTTGTTGTTTCCCTTTCTAAACTCTGGATTTATTTGAACTGAACCATTTCTGCTAAGTAAACTGAGATGGAGTCTGAGATGGAGTCTTATATGTTTTCCAATGCTTGTATTTTGTTCTCAGTGTATAAACTGCTCAGATGGATTTGAATTTCTCGATTTGAATTTGATTTGATTATAGTTGTCTATTTTCAATGCATGAACTACAATGCATAAACTATGGATATATTCAAATGTCATTTTTATGTGTTTTTTGATGCTTTTACAGTATTTCTGATGTAGCGAATAATGTTTTATACTGAAATGCTAGATAGAACTAGCATTATGCGAAAATACATTTTTCAGTGATTGAACTATGATGAATAATGTGTGAATTTATCCATATAGCATTTTTATATCATTTCAAATGTTTGAACTCTGTTTCAAGTGTGATGACTATTGTTTACACTGTAAAGCTAGTTATAACTAGCATTTAACTGAAATGCTAAATGCAACTATCATTCAACTATAATGCTAGTTGTACTTCAATGTAGTGCACACTGATTGTTACTTTGATGGTAGTTGCCAAAGTAGTTTTAGTGCACAAGTATCTTGTAGATCTTCTAACCTTTTCAGGCCTATAGCCCATTCTTCTTTTGGCATACACAATTTATCCCAAGAAATTTTATGTTCCCTTCCTTCCCATAGAAATTCAGCATTTAGCTTATTTGATTTCTTTAAAGTGGCAATAGGAAGTTGATATATCAGTAGCTAGTATAGCACCATAGGATATATTGCACCATAAATTAGTAGCCAGTATAGCACCATAGGATATATTACACCATTAATCAGTAGCCAGTATTTGCAATCCCATTTATCTACATTGTCTATTATTTTCTGAAAAAGAGAGGTGCAGTCTGCATAATGAAGATATTTCATAGGTTGCACTTTACAAATTGGTGTTAATTCTTTCTTCTAACCGCTCTTTCTAACAATAAGGAAAGATATTCCATTGCAGTATAGAAGAAATATGGGAGCAGATGTTCCCCCGTATCATATAAACAGTACATCATCATAATTGCAATTCATCACAAAACTACTTAAGTAATCTCATCAGCTAATCATATAAACAGTATATCATCATCATCAGATCCTTCTGATGTGCACGTAAATGTGCATATTTTTACCACCATATTTATTCTATTTAAATTAAATAAATGATCATATTGGGTATTTTAACTTGTTTTAACCAAAATTCATATTAATTCCAAATTTTCACATATTCATCTTCATATAGGGGCAAAACGGTCATTTAAGTGCATATATTTTTTTGAGAAAAATTGATTGGAAATTTATATATATTTTTGTAGGAAAATGGTCTCAAATAGGAGTGGTTTCATGAAGGAATATGCATGCACAAAGAATATAAAGGAATGAAGATGGAAATAATTCAAAGTGAAGATCATGGAGGACCCCACCTACCTTAATGTACAAATTAGAGGCTAATGCACATGCTTATGGAATTAATGGCTTCATGTACACTTAAATGAAGATTAGTAGAAGCTAATGATTACTTGGCCTCCACACTTTCTCAAGGATAGTTTGGTCATTTCCCAATTTATGGATTATGGTTTCATGCTTGTATAAATAACCTCTTATGTTTCATGTAAATCTTACTCTCTTCTCTTAGTCTCTCTTAGGCCTCCTCTCTTCCTCTTCCTTTTCATTAGTTTAGATCAAATAAAAGAAAGCTCTCTTTCTCTTTTCATGGCTACTTAGCCATTTTTATTTTCATGTAATTTTCCTTTTTTTATGTTATTAATACATGCTCTTTCCTTTTACATGCCTCTTTTTTATGTTGTAGTGTAGATCTCTTTTCTTTTATGCAAGTTAATTAGCTTATCTTTTCATTTTGCTCTCTTTTTTCTCTTCATTTTGCTTTCATATTGTTAGCTACATTTGTTAATAAAATGACAAATATGAGAAGCTAGACCCCTTCAATTTAGGGGTAATGAAGCTCTCTAATTAATGTAGCTTCAACATTTTGTTAATTCATGCTCTCTTTTTGTGCTTAATGATGATGATAGAAGTGGTTTTATTTGTTGTTTTTGCTTTTAATTTGATAGTCTATATTGTTTGACACCAAATAGGCTATGCTTAAACAATCACTAACACAAATGCCTCTTCATCAATATATGATTATGGCATAAGAAAGTGATTTGAAATTAAAATTTGATGGTCTATGTTTCTCGTCAATAGTTAATAGGCCATACTTAAAATAGATTTCATTCTCATTTTCTTTATCAATTTTCATGGAAGTTAGTAAGTGTTTTAAGAGGTGTGTTATAGTTTGATGGCTTATGTTGTCTAATCAATAGCTCAAATATGTCATACTTATAATAAACACATCAATTAAAACACTAATGACCATAAAAGAGAGATCATGATTTCATGTGTTGAACTACATGATGTAGAGAGTGGATTTATTCTCTAAATTGTCATTTAACTCTCATATTTGCATTTCTTTTCTTTTTGTTAGTTAGTTCATTTTCTCATTTTCTAGCTAAACACACTCTCAACTTTAGGTTAATTTGATTGAGTAGGAAATCTAAATCAACAATTACCTGTGGATCGATCCGTATTCGCCACATGCTACATTCGTACACCGTGCGCTTGCGGTTAATTTAAATTTAAATTCGTTCGACGGTTTTCTAAACCGATAGAATTTCCGTCGACGAACAAGTTTTTGGCGTCGTTGCTGGGGAATTGCTTTGATTTTGATTTTCTGTTCTTCAAATTATTTTCTTTTGATTTTTGTGTGTGTTTATTTTGCGTGTGCCTGCATTTTTTCTTTTTTAAAAAAACATTTTGTGCATATTTTCATTTTTTCTTTGCATGTTGCAGTTGGTTTGCATTTTGTTTAGATAGTTTGCATTTTGTTGTTCACTGTTTCTGTGCACTTCTGTTCTGATTCTTAAAAAAACATTTCTTTGAATTTCTTTAGTGCATATTATTTTTTGTTAAATGTGCATGTCAGTTTTCTTTCTTTGATTAGTCTGCTTTGCATTGGCAAGTTTTCATTTTGCATTCTCTTCATTTAAGATCATTTTACATTTTGTTTGCATTGAAGCTACATCTCATTTCAATTAACATTGCATTTGAAAACAAATTGTTGCACTGTTTACACAAATTTGTATTACATTTGCAAATTGTTCCTCTGATTACATAAATTCTGTGTCACCTGACCACACACCACTGTCAATATTCCACTCACTTCCACCTGAATAGTGCAAACATTGCCTACATTCATCCTACTGCAACATCTACTTCCTCCTCGAAAATCCCCAAACCCCAATCGACTCGAAGCAAACGTCGCAACCCAAAGTTCCATCCCCTTCGAACTGCCAGTCGCACTACATCATCACAAACCAAATCGCGATCCATATCTACCGCCTTCCAATCATCAACACACTGCGAACATCTTGCTGTCATCCTCAAACACTCCTCTAACCAACCAACAACCTGCACATCTTTCAAACACCATCCTCCTCATTTCTGCCACTCTTATTAGGCCATCTTTTCTGCAATTTCCAAATTCCAGAATACCATCCATCTCCATCCAACATTGCAACTAACAACCCACACCACTGTTCCATCACCAAACACTGATACAAACCCTTCTAACCACCATATCCTACAATCACATCACAATCCCACCAGCAACACTTTCATCACTGCTACACCCCTTGTCTCTGTCACTACAAAACAGCCACAACAATCAAACCTTCAAGCATCACTACCCACCCACTACTTCACTTTCTAACCTTACTGCCTTAGCAACTCTCTGCAATACAAGTGCTACCACTTAAACCATCAAACTTCTTACTTCACCACCACCATACACACTTCATAAACATCTCTGTTCATTAACATCTTCAAAACTGCACTGTCACCATACATACTTCTTGCCAAACAACTCCACATAGACCACTGACCACAACCACTTCACCATTCCATACCACTGTCACATACCATCACCATATCAATCTGCTGATCATCGTTCACCATACCAGTCACAACACCAACCCACCACACTCACAATTCAATCACCTCTACCAAACAGCCCTCCTCTACATTTACAACTACATCTTCACATCTCCATTGCATACAAACTCCACATCTCCACTGTTGGTCCCCTCTACCATTCACACTTCACCACATCTTCACATTCCCTCCCACTGACAACGAAAACATCACGGCCTTGCCCACTTCAAAGCACACACAATCGACGACTTCTCCAAAACCTCAAAACCGCACCTCAAAAACAAATCGAATCCATCACCAATTAAAAAAAATGTAGATGAATCTCCCCCCACACTTGATTTTGACTGTGTCCCCATAGTCAACCTAAGTGGAAGGAAAAAAATAAAAATCTTATATTTACATGAAAGATTATTATTTACAAGAGATGAGAAAGTATACAGTCAAAAAGTAAATGAAACGGTCTTCTACAGACCGATTCATTTGTCTCGTCAAATGTGCGAGACACGGCTTAAGCTCAAAAAACCAAACCATCAAAGATTCCAAAGTTGAATCTTGATTTGGAAAAGCGAATGTTGTTTTGAAAATTGTACGAGTTGTTTTGTTTTCGATGATTTTTGGGGTAGATAGAAAATTTGGTTGAAGTTCAACTTCCAAATTATCGATTTCAAAATCAAAATGGTGATCGAAATTTTCTCCTTTAGAATCCAACAACTCGTTTTCAAAAAGTCCATAAAACTCATGTTCATTAAATTCGACTTCCTTTGTTGGATAATCAACAATTTCATCGCGTAAATCGACTTTAAAATTCAAAGTTGTCGTATTCAAATTTTCAGAAAAAGGAAGATCGAAGTTTAAATCGAGTTTCTCACACTCAAAAGAATTGAAATCCAACTCAATTACCGTGTTTTCAACAACTTCATTAAGATCATCATTTTCAGTTTCAAAGGTTGTTATTTGAAACTCGTCAATTGTGGTAATAGATGGATTATTATTTGACTCGTCACACGTTGGGATTTGATTTTGTCTCTCATGAAAATTTTCCAATGTTTTAATCAACAAATTCGTGTGAACATCGTAAATTTCATTCATTTGCTCAACAAAGTCAAATTTGTAATTATTAACTTGAAAATTTTCGATTTGGACTTGTTGAGAACAAGAATTGTCAATTTCGATAAACGGTAGATTATTATTTGATTCTTCACAAGTTGAGATTTGATCATGATTTTCACGAAATTTTTTGTATTTTTCAAATAATAAATCCCCGTTATCTTTTTCCATTTTCTCAACAAAGTCAAATTCATGATTATTAATTTGAAAATTTTCACTTTGAATTTGTTGATAACCAAAGTTTTCAATTGTATCATGGTCGAGATTATTCCCATTGCCAAAATTATTTACAAATTGGTTCACATTTTGATTTTGATTTTGAAACTCATTTTGGAGTTCAAAATTGAATTGGCATGGGTTATACTCGAAATTGTTTGAATTTTGAAGTGAATCCAAATTTCGATTATTTGAAAACTTTGATTCGAGTTGTCGCATAAATATGAATTACACAACTTATTTATCATTTGATTTTGTTGTATAGCGATTTCAAGTAAAGATGAAATGCTATTTTCAAAATTTGAAGGTTGGTCATCATTTTGAAAATTTTGAGGTTCAAAATTCAAATCGTTTAAACAATAGTTGTTGTTGAAATATCCATAAGAATTTGATGTGAAATTATGTGGATTATATTGATTTTCACAACTGTTGTAAAATTCATGTATGTGGGAAAACTCGGACATTTTCAAGAATGTTTTTGTATTATTTTTTGTAAAAGAAAAATATTTACAAATGGATTTTATTTTTCAAAAGAGAAAACGATTTTTGTTTTGTTTTTTGGTTTTTCAAATTTTTTCTTTGTTTTTGGAAAGATTTTTTTTTTTGGATTTTGGTTTTTCTATTTTTTTTTGAAATTTCAGAAAAAAGAATTTAAAATTTTCAAAGGAAAAGTAATATTTACAATTTTTTTTAGTTTTGGATTTTGGATTTTTGTTTTTTAAATATGCATGAATTAATGCAACTAAATGAATGCAAGGGTTAATTACAAATGATTTATGCTAAGTTAACCCAAAATTGTATAATTACAAATTGTCTTAAATCAACAAGATAGTTCTCAGCCAGGTAATGGACAGGATTTATCGGTACACCATGAATCACCGTAGCAATGCAGTCGAAGGTTTAAGTACCTTCAAAGGAACAACCACAATAATATTTATGAATCACCGTAATATTTATAAATGGTTATTACTCTGCCGTAGCCTAGACACCAAGAAATTAAATTGTTCAAAGAAGACAAATTGTCAATATACAATTAAGAGCCATCGTTATTATTAATCAAAATTCTAAGATGAAATGCAAAGCAGAAATTAAACGTGTATTAACAATGCAACTAAGGATGGATTTTTGTTTTTTGCAAATGCAAACGACCAACAATGTAATTCAAATAAAACCAGAGATGAAAGCAGCAATTTATTTTTTGCTAGCAAGCACAGCAGTTTTATAGCAAGCTGTTCCTCCTTTTGATCTTCTGCTTTTGCAATCTAACAAAGGAATCAAATGAGATATATACAATAATACTTTTTTTTTACAAGATTGAACCGAAGCAAAGAATTTTTTTTGAAAGGGAGACTTTAAAACTAACTAAAACGAAAACAAAACAAGCGAAAATGAAATAAATGAAGGTATTTGTTTTTTTTAAACCTAAAGAGAATTAAAAAGTAATTCAACTCAACTCAACCTAAAGACAATTTTTTTTCAAAGGAAGAATGAACAAAAGAAAGATGGAAGGGGAAAAAAACAAAACGTAAATTGGAAAAATGAAAACAACCCGGCCACTTTTGAAAGAGACTAATCCCACCTCCCTGTAATTCGCAATGCTCTGTTAATTCACGATTCACTTTTTTTTTTAAAAAAAAACTAATACCTCTTAAAAGAAAAAGGAATTCGATTAATTCAGAATGCCACTCAAAATCAAAATCAAAATTTTGCTATCAAAATCGATTGTGGGTTGATTTAGGGGTACGATGTCGTGCTGTTCTGTTCAATGTTCCAGAGGCGATTAGAGGGGATGAATCAATTGTTTTTGTTGTTGTGTGGCTTGCTGATGGGTTCGCTGATGGAGATTGTTTCGGCGGCAGGCGATTCGTTGCTCTGGTGGGTGGTTGCGGTGTCAATTGGGGTTCTAGGTAGAACTGTTGATGGCTGGAGTAGGTTCGTAGTGGACATCGAGGTTTATCGAGATGATTTACAGCCGAAGTGTGGAATTCGTAGTTGTTCGCGAGTTGTTGGCGAAGTCGTGATTTGATGAGGATGCAGGTTGATGTGCTTCAAGTCTGATTCCGTGGAAGGAAGTTTGACTGTTTTTTTTTTAATTGGTGATGGATTCGATTTGTTTTTGAGGTGCGGTTTTGAGGTTTTGGAGAAGTCGTCGATTGTGTGTAATTTGAAGTGGGCAAGGCCATGATGTTTTCGTTGTCAGTGGGAGGGAATGTGAAGATGTGGTGAAGTGTGAATGGTAGAGGGGAACAGCAGTGGAGATGTGGAGTTTGTATGCAATGGAGATGTGAAGATGTAGTTGTAAATGTAGAGGAGGGCTGTTTGGTAGAGGTGATTGAATTGTGAGTGTGGTGGGTTGGTGTTGTGACTGGTATGGTGAAGGATGATCAGCAGATTGATATGGTGATGGTATGTGACAGTGGTATGGAATGGTGAAGTGGTTGTGGTCAGTGGTCTATGTGGAGTTGTTTGGCAAGAAGTATGTATGGTGACAGTGCAGTTTTGAAGATGTTAATGAACAGAGATGTTTATGAAGTGTGTATGGTGGTGGTGAAGTAAGAAGTTTGATGGTTTAAGTGGTAGCATTTGTATTGCAGAGAGTTGCTAAGGTGGTAAGGTTAGAAAGTGAAGTAGTGGGTGGGTAGTGATGCTTGAAGGTTTGATTGTTGTGGCTGTTTTGTAGTGACAGAGACAAGGGGTGTAGCAGTGATGAAAGTGTTGCTGGTGGGATTGTGATGTGATTGTAGGATATGGTGGTTAGAAGGGTTTGTATCAGTGTTTGGTGATGGAACAGTGGTGTGGGTTGTTAGTTGCAATGTTGGATGGAGATGGATGGTATTCTGGAATTTGGAAATTGCGGAAAAGATGGCCTAATAAGAGTGGCAGAAATGAGGAGGATGATGTTTGAAAGATGTGCAGGTTGTTGGTTGGTTAGAGGATTGTTTGAGGATGACAGCAAGATGTTTGCAGTGTGTTGATGATTGGAAGGCGGTAGATATGGATCGCGATTTGGTTTGTGATGATGTAGTGCGACTGGCAGTTCGAAGGGGATGGAACTTTGGGTTGCGACGTTTGCTTCGAGTCGATTGGGGTTTGGGGATTTTCGAGGAGGAAGTAGATGTTGCAGTAGGATGAATGTAGGCAATGTTTGCACTATTCAGGTGGAAGTGGGTGGAATATTGAAAGTGGTGTGTGGTCAGGTGACACAGAATTTATGTAATCAGAGGAACAATTTGCAAGTGTAATACAAATTTGTGTAAACAGTGCAACAATTTGTTTTCAAATGCAATGTTAATTGAAATGAGATGCAGCTTCAATGCAAACAAAATGTAAAATGATCTTAAATGAAGAGAATGCAAAATGAAAACTTGCCAATGCAAAGCAGACTAATCAAAGAAAGAAAACTGACATGCACAGTTAACAAAAAATAATATGCACTAAAGAAATTAAAAGAAATGTTTGTTTGTTTGTTTTTTTTAAAGAATAAAAACAGAAGTGCATAGAAACAGTGAACAACAAAATACAAACTAGCTAAACAAAATGCAAACCAACTGCAACATGCTGCACAAAATGTTTTTTTAAAAAAGAAAAAATGCAGATACACGCAAAATAAACACACACAAAAATCAAAAGAAAATAATTCGAAAAATTGAAAATCAAAATCAAAGCAATTCCCCGGCAACGGCGCCAAAAACTTGTTCGTCGACGGAAATTCTATCGGTTTAGAAAACCGTCGAACGATTTTAAATTTGAATTAACCGCAAGCGCACGGTGTACGAATGTAGCACGTGGCGAATACGGGTCGATCCATAGGGAATTGTTGATTTAAATTTCCTACTCAATCAAATTAACCCAAAGTTTATTTTTTTCTTTCTTTCACCCAATAAGGAGGGTTTGGTCTTGTTTTGTTTTGACTTTGTTGTAAGTTGTAAATTGTATTATTCATTAAATCAATAAAGCACCGCACTCTTTTTTCCTTACCAGATATCACGTTGATATCTAGTAAGGTTTTTAATGAGGCGGTTTATCCATTTTCAAAAAAAAAAAATTAACCCAAAGTTGAGAGTGTGTTTAGCTAGAAAATGAGAAAATGAACTAACTAACAAAAAGAAAAGAAATGCAAATATGAGAGTTAAATGACAATTTAGAGAATAAATCCACTCTCTACATCATGTGTTTATTATGAGTATGACCTATTTGAGCTATTGATTAGCCAACATAAGCCATCAAACTATAACACACCTCTTAAAACACTTACTAACTTTTATGAAAATTGATAAAGAAAATGAGAATGAAATCTATTTTAAGTATGGCCTATTAACTATTGATTAGAAACATAGACCATCAAATTTTAATTTCAAATCACTTTCTTATGTCATAATCATATATTGATGAAGAGGCATTTGTGTAAGTGATTGTTTAAGCATAGCCTATTTGGTGTCAACAATATAGACTATCAAATTAAAAGCAAAAAAAACAAATAAAACCACTTCTATCATCATCATTAAGCACAAAAAGAGAGCATGAATTAACAAAATGTTGAAGCTACATTAATTAGAGAGCTTCATTACCCCTAAATTGAAAGGGTCTAACTTCTCATATTTGTCATTTTATTAACAAATGTAGCTAACAACATGAAAGCAAAATGAAGAGGAAAAAGAGAGCAAAATGAAAAGATAAGCTAATTAACTTGCATAAAAGAAAAGAGATCTACACTACAACATAAAAATGAGGCATGTAAAAGGAAAGAGCATGTATTAATAACATTAAAAAAAGGAAAATTACATGAAAATAAAAATGACTAAGTAGCCATGAAAAGAGAAAGAGAGCTTTCTTTTATTTGATCTAAACTAATGAAGAAGAAGAGGAAGAGAGGAGGCCTAAGAGAGACTAAGAGAAGAGAGTAAGATTTACATAAAACATAAGACAAACATGAAACCCTAATCCATAAATTGGGAAACGACCAAACTACCCTTGAGAAAGTGTGGAGGCCAAGTAATCATTAGCTTCTACTAATCTTCATTTAAGTGTACATGAAGCCATTAATTCCATAAGCATGTGCATTAGCCTCTAATTTGTACATTAATGTAGGTGGGTAGGTGGGGTCCTCCATGATCTTCACTTTGAATTATTTCCATCTTCATTCCTTTATATTCTTTGTGCATGCATATTCCTTCATAAAATCACTCCTATTTGAGACCATTGCCCTACAAAAATATATATAAATTTCCAATCAATTTTTCTCAAAGAAATATATGCACTTAAATGACTGTTTTGCCCCTATATGAAGATGAATATGTGAAAATTTGGAATTAATATGAATTTTGGTTAAAACAAGTTAAAATATCCAATATGATCATTTATTTAATTTAAATAGAATAAATATGGTGGTAAAAATATGCACATTTACGTGCACATCACCTTCGTTCTTGCACAACAGCTTACGCAGTTCTATACAATGACGGGTTATGGGTTTCAATGTTGAAATTGTATTTCAGGTGTGATGCATACTGATCATAATGAAATGCTAGTTACAATTGGCATTCGTGTGAAATGATATGTACATCTAGCACTGAATATAAATGTTAATACTGAAGTGCAGAGCTCATGTAGTTCTTTAATTCATATTAAATATTTTGCAATATGAATAAATAATAAATTCCTAAAAACAGAAATTCAACAATAAAGGAAATTATAGGAACAGCAGATATTAGAAATTAAAACAAAATAACCAAAAAAAATCACATTTTATTTTCTAATGATTTCACAAAATTCTGACTTCATTCTTCTATAAGCTTTAGCAGGTTTACACGTAAAAAACTACTTCATTACACTAACAAAACACATAAATTTTCTTAACTTTTTGAAGAAGCAATACAATTCCTTTTGTTGTGGCCAACTTCATTACACTGACTGCATCTGTTTCTTTTACTTTGAGAATATCCAAATCCACCACGCCTCTTTATAGATGGTCTTCCTACACCATGAATCTTTTTATGAGGCCTAATCAGAACATCATTTTCAGCAGCAATTAGCTTATCAAAATCTAGAATTGGATTGATAGCATTAGCATACGAAGATCTGAAAGTATTAACAGTAAAATAGTCCTCCACAAAATCATAAACTGATAATCTAGACTTTTTAAACGATTTTTAAGATCAACAACCCGTGACTTAGGAGATTTAACTTCAAACACAAATTTCGAAGACTTATAAAATCCCAACCAAAGCCATCATCTACTAACTTAGACAAAGTTCCTCCATAACAATACAAAGATTCGTTGTCCACAAAAAACATTTCTCTCTTCATCTCGCCATTTTCTCCATAATTTTCACTCGCATACCATCCAAACAAGAAGTTATAGGCATAACTCTATCTTCCAAAATCCATGAGTTGAAGCTTTCTGTAACATTTGAAGAATATTCACCATAACGCTTTCTTTGAAAAAACAAATCTTCCCAATGGTTAAAAGGTTTATCTCTTAGAAAATTTTCTACGGACGTACCCTCAATATCCTTAAATTTAGAAAGATATCGCTCAAAATCATAAATATTAGAAGCTCTAGCATAAAGTTTGAACAACTCCATAATAGATGAATCACCTTTAGCCGCCTTAACAACAGTACCAATATTATATTCCATGTGAAGTAAACAATAGCTATGATATGAAAAAGAAAATATTTTTGAAACACCTAAAATGAGACCCCATTGATAATCGGACATAAAAACTAAAGACCGATCTTCATTAAGCATTCCTTTCAAATGAGATAAAAACCAAGACCAATTAGATTCATTTTCATGTGAAACAATACTCATAGCAAGAGGAAAGAAAACTACAAAATAAATAATTAATGACAGCTCAGTAGTAAGAAACGTGAATTATATGAAACATCGAAACCTGTATTAAATGTTAATAGTTTCTATCATACACAATTAAATTAGATTCAAAATGATGTATGAATATAGCATATGTTATTTTAAAGTCTTTTAGTCATTGTTGCATAAAATTTAAGTTATTGTTTTTGTAACATTTCTACTTAAACATTTCTTGTGTAACCAAGTCAATCATTGAATAAAATAAAGCAAATAATTCTTGTGTAAACATGACTGCATTATAATTATGTACTATTTTGAACAATGATAGTTTAATATATCATTACCAGAAAAATAAATAAGTAAATAAAACAAAATTAAAATGAAACACATACCTTGGTTACCCTTTTTAGAAGTAGCAGTTAACAAAACACCAGGTCTTCCCTTCAAAGCAGTTGCATCTAAAAATATTAGTGGCCGACAGTGTTTAAGTTCAAGTAGACAAGCACCAAAGCCAATACAAACTCTCTCAAACTGATTGGTTGAAGCATTAACTTCCATGGTCACATAACTACCAGGATTATACTTCTGCAACGCCTCTAAATACCAATTTAAATCATTATATGACATAGCATCATCCCCATATATTTCTTTCAAAGCCAACTGTTGTAACGCCCCGCCTTTCCATAGGGTTTTAAATCGACGATAAACCACACACGTCAGACTTAAAACCATACAGAAGGGCGGATTGTTACGGGGTAAATAAGAAAACGTAGAGAAAGAAAAAAACAAAATAGAATCTTGCAGCGGAACGATAAAATATAATAATCAAATAAACAGTTCATGAAGCTGTTTTACAAAACATTTGATTTTCTTTACTTATACAATACAAAATCAGAGTTACACATACCAGAGAAAAATCAATAATAATGCAGCGAAACAATGTGAAAGTAGTGGAATACTATAATATATAATAATAAATCTTCGTCTTCGTCCTCCAGAGATAAAGGCTTCAAATCCTGAAATGCTTAGGCTGACCCGAGCGAATTGAAAAGACAAAACACTCGAGTCAGAACTAAAAGATCTTATGTTAGTTAAATTAACAATAAATAATATGAGTGAAACGGCGTCAGAGATGTTTACGGGATTTGACATCTCCTATCCAGTGTCTAACGTTAGTGCAGTAACTTAAGAGATGTTCGGGATTCACATCTCCTAAGGATCCGTTAAACTATCTACTATGTAGTAATATACGCTATTATAATAATGTCTATAGTAAAGTATAAAATACTAAAAATAGCGTTAAGGGGTCATCCATATAGCCCTTAACACACTTTTATATTCCCATAGTCTATACAGTACCGTAATCTCCCCAGTACTGGGCGTCGTCAGAAGGTACTCATTAGGTATGGTACAAAAAAAAATAGTATAAGGCGCGCTAGGGTAGGTGACACGGCACAACTAGGCAATGCCAGGGTAAATATACCAATTACGCTTCCGGGTCGGTGGTAACGCAAGCAGCAGCTACCGTCCACCTCGAGCCACACCCCCAAATCAAAGAAATCAAAAGTGACCACCGAATAAATCCAAAGTCAGAGTAGAATATCGAAGGGATGTGTCCGATAAAAGGGGCCACCTTCTTAACCCGTCGATCGCTCCTATTTTAGCCACCTTATGCCAACTCACGGGAGTCGGGGCCACGTATTTACCTCAAAGGAAAGGCCGCCGCCATCCTACTTCATTCTGAAATCTCCACCGCTTGCACGGTTGTTAAAGTGGTTTTCGGAGTTGGCGGAGAGTATGACAACTTCCGATCCCGGTCTCTTTAACAACCAAACTTTATTATAACACCGCGGTCATTTCAAAATAATTTATACTTCAAAACCAGAATATAGTATCCATTTCAAAACCAAATAAATACGATATCATTTCCGTTTTTAAACCCAAATCAATATGATATCATTTTAATTTCAAAATATATCCTTTTTCCAAAAATCATAGCACTTCAACTCTATATTCCTTGAAACCCATAGCTTTGAGACATAACTTTAAATACTTAAATGGTTTAAATGTTAAATTACATCATATAGTAAAATAGCTTCTTTAATTTCACAAATAAATTCCAAATTCCGATTTGAAACCTTCCAATAAACCATTTCAAATTTCCATATATTTCAAAGCTATAAATATTCCACCATTTCAAAACTAATTCTTTAATAATTCCACACATATCAATTTCAATTACTATTATTTAGATTTGAAATGTTTACTTAATAAACCCAATATCATTTAAGTAAAACCTTTAACTTCAAACAACTAGGTACTCTTTAAATTTTATTAACTTGATATATTCATTTAAATTAACTTTATATTCATTTAAATCGCTCTAAACCAAATCAAGTTATAAGAATCATACCCTTTAAAATCTCAATTTATTTTAAATTTCAAATCAAATTTTTCGAGTATAATTCTTAAATAATTCAATTCAAACAAATTTCATATTTATTTTCCAACTTAATTTTTATTTAAGTCATTAAAGCTCTATATATACCATATCTTAAACAGGTACTTAACCATATGATATAAAACAATCAAATTTCATTATTAAACTT
The DNA here is from genome assembly GCA_030765085.1 of Allium cepa. Lineage (NCBI taxonomy): Eukaryota > Viridiplantae > Streptophyta > Magnoliopsida > Asparagales > Amaryllidaceae > Allium > Allium cepa. The sequence goes on from CM060941.1 coordinate 839,054,992, forward strand.
ATTTTTATTAAACAAACTTATATATAGCTTAAATTCAAGAATTTAACTATATATATATAGTTAATATTTATATAATATCAAAAATTAATATTTATTAAACTGTATATTTCTTTCCAAACCATTGAAAATCACTTCAAAATATTTTTATATATAGACCGTGGTGCCTGTATATAATTTTCTATCCGATGGTCAAGTAATACAGATATTTATCATCTCAATCCGTAATTTAAAATAAAATTACTGTTATATATCATTTCAAACTGTAATCCCGAATGATATAAAATGCATAACAACTTGCAGTTTAAAATAATATTTAATACAACATCCATTCATCCATCAATAGATCACACATCCATCACAATCATCATCCAAAACAATCAATCAATACCAATAGATAACTGATAATATATATAACAGGTATTTAAGTGGCAGTTATATTCAATAATAAAATAAATAACGATTTAATTTAAATAAAAGCAATAACTGAGATGATGATTAAAAATATACGAAAAGCCATAAATAAATGCATAATCACAACAAAAATTTAATTTAACAAACATAAGAAATTTTAGAAGTTGTGAGTGGGTTAAAAAACTCACATTTTGAATTTAAATTGAATTTAAATCCAATTTAAACCCAAAAATTGAACGGTCTCCAAATTCGTCCAAACTAGCTCCAAAGTGTTAGGAATTTCAATACGATCTAACAAAAGAACCCGCGCGTAAATCGGATATCGTATGTAAAAGATATTCGAATTAAAAGATTTGAAATCAAAAATTAAAAAAAAAAACAAACAGCACCACACGATGAATGCCACATCGACACGTTCAAGCCCTCCCAGAAACTCTGTGCACAGCTCGAACGAAAACCCTACTATAGCCGCCACTACGCCGCCGCACTTCGCAGCTGCCTCTGACGATGCGACCAGGATCAGATGACTTCGACGAACTCGCCTCGGCCAGCCGCCCACCTCGTGGACAGCCGCGTCACCTCCGGCACCACATATTTCCATCGTCGTCGCCCCCTTTTTCACGCAAAGGCAATCTCGATCACTTCTGACCCAAAGTAGACCAATGGATTGACTGCCCTTGAGCTCGGCTCCCTACTGATCACCTCTGATCTTCAAATCGCCGCAAATCCACCACACGATCCAACTCCCACAACTGAACGACCGAAATTGTTTCAGAGATTTCTGGGCGAACTGAGAACCCGATTGGAAAACGAACCATATATTTGACTTGCGCTCGTCGAGTGCTTCAAATCCATATATAATTCGATATGGTTTGTGAAGTTTGAATTTTTGAATTTGGTTGTTGAAATGAAATTGAATTGGATAAATTAGGGTTTACAGCCACTGAGGAAGAGGAGCACAGAAGTTTTCTGTACGTATAGAAATGAGGAATAGAGGGCTACTAGGGTTTATAACAGGATATATATAGTCAAGGCTGAAAATAGAATGGACAAGATCGATCGAATATGCGCGCTAACGACAAAGTGGCCCAAAAAGCGCGTTTCGACTCCGGAACGAAATTTGGGTCTACTCATATATCAAAATAGATGTTTTAAAATATTTTAAACGCAATGGAATAGGTTTCAAATCCAAATTCCATCGTATGAAGAAGTTATGCTAAAATTAATATTTTCAAATTGATTTCAAGGCATTTCGAGTCCGTATGATCAAACAACAAGTCTGATCGCTACGAAACTTGAAATTCTACAATAATTCACCATTACGGATCCGATGAAACTGGTTTCATCGAAATCCGAGTCAGTGGCCAAAATGGATATTTTTCCATTAATCAAATAAATTAAAAATTAATTAATTAAATCAAATTTTCAAATTTAAATTCGATAATTGACAAATTTCAACGCTTTTAATTTCTTAATCATTTACAATGATTTAAAGAAATTTAAATGTCAATTTAACATTGATTCAATCATCCATTTCAACGTTAAATTTCATTTTTCTTACATTCAGAAATTATAAATTAAATAAATTTACTCATTACAGTATTCAGTTTCAATTTTAATAAATTTATAATTATCACTTGAAATCTCGGTAAATCCATTTATTTGATTAAATCTTGTTATTCAATAAATTAGCATCTTGTGGTTAAAATTTGCGTTGCTTTATATTACATTTCATTAATGTATATTTCATTCAATTTCAATAATCCATTTATTACAGCTCAAACCCAATAAATTTATCAAAATGAATTTCAATTGTTTTTATTCACTCAATTGCATAATATGGATAGAGTGTACATTTGTTACTTAAATAACATTCTTCAATTTCTAATTAAATCTACTCTAACTGCACTAATTAAGTCAATTTCTACGATTGATTTCAAATTAAATCTTATGAACTGCACAGATAGGTATCTTACCAATTGTAACCATTAAACTTTAATTACCTTTAGGTTTATTTCCTTCAACCCAATATTATAATTGCTTACAGAACCTTGATTTTATTCAATGACCATTTATTAAAATTTAAATTCCTTAATTTAATTCAATGCTTACATTTTGCTTTCATATATTCAATTGTAACTAAGTATACATCTGCATTATTTCCATTGATTTGACTTGCATTCAATTTATTAATAATTACCTTAGTTAACATTAACGTAATATTAGATTATAATTTTTGTAACTGGTTTCCAATTTAAAATCAACCAGCTACAAAATAGGTAACATCCAAAATCGTTACCGTTAATACTTTAGTCGCATTAATATTAACTTTATATACAAAAATATTAACTTTATATACAAAATTAATTACTTTAAATAAAGTATACCAATTTCTAACCATTAAATCTCTTTATACTCAATTTAATAAAGTTTGGAAAACATTTTTCAAAATTTTCTGTGTCCAAATTTACGGAAAATTTCGGCAGTGTCTCCTTTGTACGGAGAGGCTCGAGAGAAAATAAAATATCAAAAATAACAATATCCAACATATACTTCAAAATAATATATATCCCAACACGGGAAAAATAATATAATAGCGCTATAATACCGAAATCCGAGACGTACCTATTTGTCGGGCAATTTGCGCTTATATTATGAAACCAAATATAGTAGCAATTGTTTCCATAACCTGCATTTTACTTATATAATCCAAAAAGTTAACAATTATATAAAATGAAGTATTTAGCGCTGTTTCAATCAATAACAAACAAATCAATACAAACATCAACCATTTGCAACCAGGCATACAACCATCACATAGAATCAACACAAATCAATCATTCATTCATATCAATCAAAACAAATAGTTGTTCGGGTTCAAAAACTTTAAATTGTACAGAGTGGAAAATAAACTACTTAGTGCATCATTTACTCAACGGTCTTAGATGAAGCTAAATAGATTATTCATACATCCAAACAATTTTAAAGTATCCTTACCCAAACAACCATAAACCAAACAAACAACAAATTCCCAAATCAAGTTAATTTTTATTAATTTCATTCATATAATAATTTATCTTTTAAATTTACATTTATTTCTTACAATTTTATTTAGAAATAACATCAACTTATTTACTTAAGTTTGAAATTTCTTACTTATAATACCTGCCTTCTATTATATTTAATTAGTATTATTTCAATTATACTTAAGTTTATAACAACTACAACTTCCAATTCTTATTTATTAAAGAATATCATTGAATACCCTCATTATTTCAAATTTTTACTTGTATAATATTCTATTACAATTTCTTATTAACATTTCAACTTTTTATATCTTTTGATAAGTTATATATAGATTAAAGAAGGAAAATGAAACTTATACAAGTTTTACCTCATCTTTTAATTTAATGTTCAATAATTATATCTTTTGGTTTATAAGTTACAAATTTCAACTTTTTTTTAATTTTATTTATAACTTAGCATTTAATCTCTTATTCCATTTAGAGGTTTCAATTATTTATTAGTTATCTTCCATTTCACTACAATAATTGAAACTATTGATTTTCAGAAACTTAAGAACTAAATATCGGGTTTAATTTAAAATTATCTAAAATAGCAGATAGATGTATACACTTACAATATATATATCCAGTTATATTTAAAACAATTTGAAAATTTTATTTGTTTAACAAAATAAATCTTGTAGTAAAACTACTACAGTGGACTTCCCACTTTGAAACTCGAAAATGAATGTTGATGATGCAGCCGCCATCACCGAAATTATTTTCCAACGATGGAGAGGGGAGTGCAGAACTTATTTCTTTTTCCAAAATTTCTTTAAAACAATTCTTCCAAATTATATAGAAATATTTATATCAGAAAATACTTATAAACAATATTATTATATTCCAAAATTATTCGAAAGAAATTTTCAATAGCCCGGAACTTAAGTTCTAAATTTCCAATTTCATTTATTTTATTTTCAATCTTATTTCGATTATTATTTATAAATTTCATTACCTAACAACCAATATATTGCAAACAAATATAACCTTATTTATTTTATATATATAGAAAATATAATGGGCAAAATTATTTCATTCACCTATATAAAAAACAAATATTATGTCGGGCTGTCCTATTAAGTGTTTAAAAGTCACTATTGATGTCATACCGTCCCATGCATCAACCAGAATTTATAAATACAAAACGAAACAAATTAACACAATATCAAAACCTTTTTATAACACTAACAAATACGCTCTCTCATATATATACTCTCAGCGACTCATCATAGGGTATTACTACCCTATTGATAAAGAGTCAAACCCCACAAAGCTAAGGTTTATCGCTAAACCAAAGCTCTGATACCAGATGTAACGCCCCGCCATTTCGTAGGGTTTTAAATCGACGATAAACCACATACGTCAGACTTAAAACCATACAGAATGGCGGATTGTTATGGGGTAAATAAGAAAAAGTAGAGAAAGAAAAAAAACAAAATAGAATCTTGCAGCGGAACGAAAAAATATAATAATCAAATAAACAGTTCATGAAGCTATTTTACAAAACATTTGATTTTCTTTACTTATACAATACAATATCAGAGTTACACATACTAGAGAAAAATCAATAATAATGCAGCGGAACAATGTGAAAGTAGTGGAATACTATAATATATAATAATAAATCTTCGTCTTCGTCCTCCAGAGATAAAGGCTTCAAATCCTGAAATGCTCAAGCTGACCCGAGCGAATTGAAAAGACAAAGCACTCGAGTCATAACTAAAAGATCTTATGTAAGTTAAATCAACAATAAATAATATGAGTGAAACGGCGTCAGAGATGTTTACGTGATTTGACTTCTCCTATCCACTGTCTAACGTGAGTCCAGTAACTTAAGAGATGTTCGGGATTCACATCTCCTAAGGGTCCTTTAAACTATCTACTATGTAGTAATATACGCTATTATAATAATGTCTACAGTAAAGTATAAAATACTGAAAATAACGTTAAGGGGTTACCCTTATAGCCCTTAACACACTTTTATATTCCCATAGTCTATACAGTACCGTAATCTCCCCCGTGTTGGGCGTCGTCAGAGGGCACTCACTAGGTATGGTACAAAACAAAATCGTATAAGGCGCGCTAGAGTAGGTGACACGGCACAACTAGGCAATGGCAGGGTAGATATACCAATTACGCTTCCGGGTCGGTGGTGACGCATAGCAGCAGCTACCGCCCACCTCGAGCCACACCCCCAAATCAAAGAAATCAAAAGTGGCCACCGAATAAATCCAAAGTCAGAGTAGAATATCGAACGGATGTGTCCGATAAAAGGGGCTACCTTCTTAACCCATCGATCGTTCCTGTTTTAGCCACCTTATGCCAACTCACGGGAGTCGGGTCCACGTATTTACCTCGAAGGAAATGTCGCCGCCATCCTATTTCATTCTGGAATCTCCACCGCGTACACGGTTGTTAAAGTGGTTTTCGGAGTTGGCATAGAGTATGACAACTCTCGATCCCGGTCTCTTTAACACCAAATCTTATTATAACACCGCGGTCATTTCAAAATAATTTATACTTCAAAACCAGAATATAGTATCCATTTCAAAACCATATAAATACGATATCATTTCCGTTTTAAAACCCAAGTCAATATGATATCATTTTAATTTCAAAATATATCTTTTTTCCAAAAATCATGGCACTTCAACTCTATATTCCTTGAAACCCATTGCTTTGAGACATAACTTTAAATACAAAAATGGTTTAAATGTTAAATTGCTTTATATAATACAATAGCTTCTTTAATTTCACAAATAAATTCCAAATTCCGATTTGAAACCATGCAATAAACCATTTCAAATTTTCATATATTTCAAAGCTTTAAATATTCCACCATTTCAAAACTAATTCTTTGATAATTCCATACATATCAATTTCAATTACTATTATTTAGATTTGAAATGTTTACTTAATAAACCCAATATCATTTAAGTAAAACCTTTAACTTCAAACAACTGGGTACATTTCAAATTTTATTAACTTGATATATTCATTTAAATCAACTTTATATTCATTTAAATCACTCTAAACCAAATCAAGTTATAAGAATCATACCCTTTAAAATCTCAATTTATTTTAAATTTCAAATCAAATTTTCCGTGTATAATTCTTAAATAATTCAATTCAAACAAATTTCATATTTATTTTCCAACTTAATTTTTATTTAAGTCATTAAAACTCTATATATACTATATCTTAAACAGGTACTTAACCATATGATATAAAACAATCAAATTCCATTATTAAACTTATTTTTATTAAACAAACTTATACATAGCTTAAATTCAAGAATTTAACTATATATATAATTAATATTTATATAATATCAAAAATTAATATTTATTAAACCGTATATTTCTTTCCAAACCATAGAAAATCACTTCAAAATATTTTTATATATAGACCGCGGTGCCTGTATATAATTTTCTATCCTATGGTCAAGTGATACTGATATTTATCATTTCAATCCGTAATTTAAAATAAAATTATGGTTATATATCATTTCAAACCGCAATCCCGAATGAAATAAAATGCATAACAACTTGCAGCTTAAAATAATATTTAATGCAACATCCATTCATCCATCAACAGATTACACATCCATCACAATCATCATCCAAAACAATCAATCAATACCAATAAATAACTGATAATATATATATATAACATGTATTTAACTGGCAATTATATTCAATAATAAAATAAATAACGATTTAATTTAAATAAATACAATAACTGAGATGATGATTAAAAATATACGAAAAGCCATAAATAAATGCATAATCACGATAAAAATTTAATTTAACAAACATAAGAAATTTTAGAAGTTGTGAATGGGTTAAAACACTCACCTTTTGAATTTAAATTGAATTTAAATCCAATTTAAACCCAAAAATTGGACGGTCTCCAAATCTTTCCAAACCAGCGCCATAATATTCGGAATTTCAATATGATCCTAGCAAAAAAAACTGCGCGTAAATCGAATATCGTATGTAAAAGATATTCGAATTAAAATATTTGAAATCAAAAATAAAACAAACAGTACCACACGATGAATGCCACGTCGACACGTTCAAGTCCTCCTAGAAACTCTACACACAGCTCGAACAAAAACCCTACTGTAGCCGCCACTACGCCGCCACACTTCGCCACTGCCTCTGACGATGTGACCAGGATCAGACGACTTCGACGAACTCGCCTCGGCCAGCCGCCCACCTCGTGGACAGTCGCGTCACCTCCGGCTCCACATATTTCCATCGCCGTCGCCCCCATTTTCACGCAATTCGAGGCAATCTCGATCACTTCTGACCCAAAGTAGATCAATGGATCGAATGCCCTTGAGCTTGACTCACTACTGATCACCTCTGATCTTCAAATCGCCGCAAATCCACCGCACGATCCAACCCCCACAACCGAACGACCGAAACTATTTCAGAGATTTCTGGGCGAACCGAGAACCCGATTGGAAAACGAACCATATATTTGACTGCACTCATCGAGAGCTTCAAATCCATATATAATTCGATATGGTTTGTGAAGTTTGAATTTTGAAGTTAATTTTTGAATTGAAATTGAATTGGATAAATTAGGGTTTACAGCCATTGAGGAAGAGGAGCACAGAAGTTTTTTGTACGGAACGAAATTTGGGTCAACCCATACATCAAAATAGATGTTTTAAAATATTTTAAACGCAATGGAATAGGTTTCAAGTCCAAATTCTATCATTTGAAGAAGTTATGCTAAAATTAATATTTTCAAATTGATTTCAATTGATTTCAATTTTATTGATTTCAATTGATTTCAATTTTATTGATTTCAAGGCATTTCGAGTCCGTATAATCAAACGACAAGTCCGATCGCTACGAAACTTGAAATCCTATAATAATTCACCGTTACGGATCCGATGAAACTAGTTTCGTCGAAATCCGAGTCAGTGGCCAAAATGGCTATTTTTCCATTAATTAAATAAATTAAAAATTAATTAATTAAATCAAATTTTCAAATTTAAATTCGATAATTGACAAATTTCAACACTTTTAATTTCTTAATCATTTACAATGATTTAAACAAATTTAAATGTCAATTTAACGTTGATTCATTCATCCATTTCAACGTTAAATTTCATTTTCTTACATTTAGAAATTATAATTAAATAAATTTATTCATTACTATATTCAGTTTCAATTTTAATAAATTTATTAATTATCACTTGAAATCTCAGTAAATCCATTTATTTGATTAAATCTTGCTATTCAATAAATTAACATCTTATGGTTAAAATTTGCATTGATTTATATTACATTTCATTAATGTATATTTCATTCAATTTCAATAATCCATTTATTACAGCTCAAACCCAATAAATTTATCAACATGAATTTCAATTGTTTTCATTCACTCAATTGCCATATTATGGATAGAGTTTACATTTGTTACTTAAATAACATTCTTCAATTTCTAATTAAATCTACTCTAACTACACTAATTAAGTCACTTTCTGCGATTGATTTCAAATTAAATCTTATGAACTGCACAAATAGGTATCTTACCAATTGTAACCATTAAACTTTAATTACCTTTAGGTTTATTTCCTCAACCCAATATTATAATTGCTTACAGAACCTTGATTTTATTCAATGACCATTTATTAAAATTTAAATTCCTTAATTTAATTCAATGCTTACATTTTGCTTTCATATATTCAATTTGTAACTAAGTATACATCTGCATTATTTCCATTGATTTGACTTGCATTCAATTTACTAATAATTACCTTAGTTAACATTAACGTAATATTAGATCATAATTTTTGTAACTGATTTCCAATTTAAAATCAACCAGCTACAAAATAGGTAACATCCAAAATCGTTACTGTTAATACTTTAGTCGCATTAATAAGCTTTTATTACTCACAAATCAAAGTTTCCATTTATTTTCATAATTTGGCCTTTCATTCAATTCATTAATCATTGACCTAAATTAGTACTGTTACGTTTTAATTTACTTATTAGATTACAACAAGTGCTACCATTAGTTCATACACTAATTCATTCCATTTCCATTCATTATGCATTATTTTATTAGTAAGTCAACATTTTAAATTATTAATTTACCTTTTATATCCCATTATAAATTAATGCACACATTAATTAAGATTTTAAATCAAATTAATCATTTCATCTTGGTAACATTCTTTTATTACAATAAGAACAAAATTAACATTTACATTGTTTCTCTCATTGGAATTACATCCAAGTTATTAACAATTAACTTACAATTATACTGTTATATTCAAGTTATTAAAAATTAACTTACCAAATCTTATCCAAGTTATTATTTCCATTAATAATTCATTAAAAATTTATTTCCTTCAATATTAAGTTACCAAAACCTTATTAAATTAAGAAATTAAATTACCGAATTTTATCGGGTCGTTACAACTGTTTTCCGCTATAAGCATAATAATATGAAAGATTAAAATTGTACTCCCTTCTAAATTCCTTCATAATATCGTTTGGTTTCTTCATAGAAGCATCTCGAGTTTGATCAACAATCAAAGATTTAACAAATCTACTTGAAATATTAAATTTATTAACATCTCTAAGACCGACTCTACACGAATGATAAAAATTGTAAGTTCTAATAAAAAATCGAGAGAGTAGACAAGGATCCGAAGAAGCATTAAGATAAAACTTACAGCCACCCTCAACTAAGAGCAATTAACCGAAATTCTATCTGGAGAATTTCGTACAAAAATCAAATCATAACCATTTTTTATTTGATATGCCATTAAAAACTCCCTAAAATCATCAGCTCCATTAAAACAAAATCCAAGAAAATCCACAATAGTTTTTTGAGAACCTTTCTTCAACATATCTTTCAAATAATAAGAAAAATCAGCATGTGAATGACTATTTGAACCAGAAATACTACCAATTGAAGTGCTTTGAACACTTGCATAGCCTATACCACAGCCAGCAATATCAGCTTTCATAGCACAAACATTTTCCTTAACAGTAAACTTAAAATATTGACTCTTCTTGAAAATTAGAAAACACAGAATACTAATGAAATCTGAATCAGTATCAATGATTATATTCTTACTCTCGGGAACATAAGATATCTCAGTAGAAAATGGACTAAGATGTGGCCAAACTTCACAGATTTCAGTCTTAACACCTAACAAAGAAGAGCCTGTGGTAAGTCGAGTATAATAACAATTCTAACTATGTTCAAAAATAACTGGCAAACTATTTGCTTCATCATTATAGATATTAGTACTGCAAAAGAAATTAAAAAACCAATTAACAAACTTACTTAATCTTATGAATACAGCAACAACAAAAAATGATACATTAACATAGCATACAAATGGAAATCAAATTAAGAGCTAAATGAAAGAAATATAAATTAATTAAAAAGCAGATGATAGATGAACATAGCACAATCAAATTAAAACAAAATATGAATACAACAACAAAGAATGCTACATAAACATAGCATAAGACAACAAACTACATATAAAATTCACTAGAATGATAGATGAACAGTAAAATTGTAAAACCTTAAACCATGCCGAAGAAACATAATGATACACAATAAAATCTTACTATACTTAATTATCGAACAATATTATATCAGAGGAAGATAAGAAGAATATTGAAACAAATAAGAGAAATATACCTGAATGTAAGGAAATTGTTTGATAAAGATCCAGAGCACGACGAAGATTGACGATAAAGGAACACGATGAAGATCGATGACAATCGAGAAGATCGAATATAAAAATAAAGAAACACGCGTTCTTAAATCGAAAAGATCGACGAACTAAGATTAATAATATCAGAATGAACGTGGAGAAGAAATTAAGAAGAAAATTTAAATTTTACATAAGTTTGTCCTTAGAACGAAAAATAAAGCCCGCGTCCTTCAAATGAAAAAAATAATCCGCGTCCGTAGGCCCAAAAAAAGAAGTAAAAACTTCATCCAGCCTATTTTCCTGTATATTATATCTCTTAGACACTATTGTTATATTATCGAAGGACATATGATGTTTATTACAAAATTATATCTATTATTTAATGAAAATAATTGCAATAAAATTTTCAATTCAAAATAATTTTAATATAACAAATCAAACAACTAATATGATTAAATATTATTCATGGTAACACATTAAAAGATTTACCATATAATGAAATAAAGGACACAAAATTTGAAGCTGTTCTTTTTATTCATTCTCTGATTCATTCGATCCAATATGGCTCGTAAATTTGTCTCCTCATATGGAGGAAGGTAATTGGGATATTGTCATCACTACTATTTTTAGGATATGAAGTCTGATTATATGAATCTTGACCTACACTCGGATCTGGTAGCATGAGGTTAGGTAGGTATGTTAATGGATAACCGAAAAATTCAAAATTCGTTTACATTTGTATTCGAAAAAAGTATAAATATCCAATATTTGAAAAAAAAGATGTTGATACAAAAGTATTCATGTTCGAAAATTTTTCCTCTGATTTTGTTAAGATTATAGTTTATATTATTTGTATTTAAATATAATAAATGATAAAAATTTATTGTTTTATTAATTTAACCGTTATGTTATATACATTTAATGCATATTAATCGCACATATTTATTTACTGACATTGTATTTGTTTATTTTTTATGCTTTATAATAAATGTGATTGTATTTTCTAATTTTAAAACAAAAGATTCTATTTACGATTTTTAATTATCAATCGTCGGCGGATTTTATAAACATCGGATATCCATTTGCATTCGTTGATGCAGAGGTGCAGGTTGCTTTGGTGAGTTGTTAGAAATTGAAAAAAAAGCGGGACAGGTTTGGAGAGATTTTGCGGTAAGAATTGAAAGAGAGGGCTAAGATAGTTTTCGGAATTAAGATACGAGTTTTCAGGTGAGGAAAAAGAGGTTTTTTTTTAATGAAGGTTGGATGCGCATTTGAGATCAGAATCATTTGCAGTCGTTGTGGGTTATTTGCCCGCAAACTGGTTGAAGAATCGCCTGAAACTCTCAAATTTCAAGTTATAAATTCCAATTCTAAATCTTAAAAAATGTCAAGAACAAACAAAAACTTCGATCCATATTCAATAGAAAATTAAAGTATAAGTGAAGATTAGATGAAGATTGAGATGTAAACGAAGTTTCCGATGATTTCTCCTCCATCTTCATCATCTTTTCCTTCTTCTAAATTTGAAATCAAATTTGTTCAATTAAATAAAAAATTGCTAATGGATTTTGGAATCGAACTACCACAAGTAAGAGAGGAGAAGAAAAGGATATGCACTCATTTCGAATTTCACCAAATAATTTACATTAAGTCTAGCGTAGATTCAGCATTCAAGCATTACGATTGGATTTTAACGTTCTTGCAGTGTAAGTTTAGAAATGCAAGTAACATTGGTTAAATTAATATATAGAGTATGCCATGTTATATATGTTTTTGTATTACAAATTCTTAACATTCTCAACAGTGAACATAATCCCTTGAATATTTTGTCACATAAAACCGATATTAATACAGTAAAGAATAAACATGAATGATATAATCCTATTCTAATATACAACCACCTCACCTGGATTTTCTGACAACACCTTCGTTGCCAGCCAACATCAGATACTTATCCTTCCTAGTCAACCCAGTACACTGAAACCCCAACACCTCTCCCAACATCCTCTGTACCCGATTTGCAACCTCCAACCCGCTTAACCCATCATTCCCAACAACCCTCACCCTCTCCAAAAACAAAACCTGATAACCCGGCACGGGGTTCATGAAAAAGAAGACCGGGTCCAAACACTTGAGGCCGCTCGCCGTGCTCCCGTAAAACCATCCCGTCTGCACATCCATGGCCACTGGCACGACCTCCTCCGCCAGCTCAGCAAACAGCGGACTGAACCTTAGCAGGTACGGCTCCCTGCACGTCGTCCCTTCCGGACATATAGCCAGGTCCCCTTTGGACAGCATAGTCGATATGATATCGGAGTCGGACCGCCTGTTCCTGGTCAGCCGTACAGTGCGCATGGGAGCTATGGATTCGACCAATGGGCTCAGACTGTACGTGACTGCTGGGACGGGACGCTGTAGGGAAAAGGCCAGCATGACAGGGTCGAGCAGCGTGCGGTGGGTGCATGCGTACAGTGTGTGTTTTTTCAGGTGGGTTTTTGAAAGGTGTATCTTATGGTTGTGGACACGGAAGCGGACCCCAATAGACGCGCCAAGGACGAAGCTGATTTTGTAAGGGGGGAGGAGGCCGAGGAAGATGCGGATAAGGGACAGTGGAACGGAGAAGGGAAGGAATATTAGAAGGGATAGGGTCGACAATGGAGTCGGTAGAAAGGACAGTCTACTGTCGTGGAATATTAGAGGTTTCGGGTAGTTGTTCCTGCTTCGTGTTTGCTTGTTTTCCTTGTTGTTCAGCATGTAAGCTTCCTGTACCAATACATGATCAATATACATGATCAATAGACAAACAAATACGAGTAGAAGCAGAAAAAAACCAACAGAACTTTGTAGAAAGTAAGTGAATATAATATTTTTTTACTGAAGTAAAAAATTGGGTAGAAAACAGAACCTGCTTTTTGAAGAGAGGACTTGGTCTACCATTATGAATTCCTGAATAAATATGTTGATTGACACAAGGAAAAGGACTGGAAATTATTCAAGTCTATTTATGAGTCATAGTTCAGAAGGTTATTAATGTTATGCTTGAGTTTCTGTGTAGACATTGTCGCATTAAATCTTTCTTTTGTTTTCTGCCAAACATATATTAGCTCATCTAGCAAATTTGAAAATAGAAAGTTGAAAGCAAAATTGAATTCCAACATTGTGTTAATTATGAACCATTTGAAGATTTTTTATTTTTTAATACGTTAATTAAAAAGTTTATATACACATTCTTGGCTTCCAAAAAGATAAAAAAAATTAAATGAAATTAAAAAAAAGAACGGAAGAAGTTGATTTCAAGTGTGATGCATTGCATATGGATCACCTCTTTGGTATGAAAAAGGATTCGCCCTTTGTTAAGAATCATCTAATTATTGAAACAATTTAACAAACATTTACCTTTTTAAAACTGGTAAAAAAAAAAAAATTGTATGCTTACATAATTTTGGTTTCAACTATTTGACAATTTTCCAAACTAAAAAGGTGATTCTCTTTGCTAAAGATCTAATAGTGGGGAGTATCCAAATGTTCTACAAGCTATAATCAATTAAAAAATACGAATGCATCACATTGAACTAAAAAAATTGTTGATGAAGTCGTAAATTTTATTTATATATCTAGGTTTAAAAAGTGTGAAGACATTGCTTTTGGCCATACCAATGAAAAACATGTCAAATGTAAATAAGAATGGTGTCATAGGAACAAGGTATGAATGCCACTTCGTAGAAGAAAAGAGACAACTGAAAAATGCCTTCCATGTTAGCATTATTTCACGAGTAAAATAAAATGTGTTATTCAATTTCCTGCCAAGAGATGATTCTAAAATCAATAGCATGTCAACAATTCTTTATAACCGCATAATAACATCATTTAAAATGAATAAATAACCATATGGTTTACTATCTCCATAACACTTTTTTTGTAAAACAAAATCTACTCAACAAATGTACCTAAACTTAAACTGCATATGAATATAGATATGTCGATTATTAGACATAAACGAACACCTATAATAATAACAACATTTGGCTAAAAATTGGAAATGAAAAACCATATACATACATATACATACATACATATATATATATGTATATATATGTACACATATATATACATATATATATATATATATATATATATATAGACACACACATATATAAGGTACAAAGCAAACCTTGCAGGAGGAAAAAAAGATGTCAGGTGATCTGAAACAGCTGAAAATGCCAACATCAGCCTTCTCCTCCCCAAAAACATTCTTCATACATTTCTTTTTAATGGCCAAACCATTATAATAACCTCCTTTCGCAATTTGTAATTCAACCCCGATAACTTCATCGATCTCCAAATACTCCTTCAAGAACCCTTCCACCATGACTTGAGGGAAAACACCACTTACCACAACTTTCCTTTTCATGCATTTCAATATTTCACAAACCTCATAATTCAAATTTTCAAGGTAGAATTTTGACATTACAGCTTTACTAAAAAGCTCCATTTTTTCAACTTTAAGACCACAAAATGCCACGAAAATCATGATTTTTAGACTTATGCCACTTTGAAAACCAAAAAGGCATAAAAACGGAGATAAAAGAAGAAGGAGAAAGGCTCTAATTAAGCTTCCAGCTTCAAATGCTACAAGCATGAAGTAAGGGAAAAAATGGCAACTTTTTTTGTTAAGAAGCGTACCATAGAAGTCGGAAATTACAATAGTTTGAGCATTTCTATCCTGAAGTGGAAACTGGGATATATAATTCGCAGAAAATGAAGTGGCTTGTGAAAATTTGGAGTGGTTCTTGTGGAGAAGTGTGTAGTTTTTGATGATTAATTTGGTTGTTTTGTAGAAGGAGAAGAGCCAATGAGCTGCCAGCTTTATCAGAATCATTATTCCTTTTTCTTTTTTGTTTCTGCTTTGTTCTGTTTTGAGTGCAAGATATGTATTTATAGGCCAACTTCTTTTTTATATTTTACCGCATTATTAGTAGAAATTGTTTTTTTACACATACATCTAATATATAACTGATACACGACATAAAGCAAACAAAAAACTTGATAGACCCATATATATTTTAAATGCAGCATTTAAAAAGGGCAAATATCACCTTTCTCTATTTCTTGTTTCAGTATTGATTGAGGTCAGGCTTCCATAATCTTTTAAAAAGACAGACACATATAACACGCTTTAACCTACTATTTGATTTGGAATATTTCATAATTACTTCACAAAATACTTTAAAAGTGAATTGAAAGACATAAAGCAGAACAACAAAAAATTTACTGAGATTATAATCCAGGATAATGTTGCAATGCATTTTCAGCTATTGTGTCATCTTCTGAAGTTTAAACTAAAAATAAACATTGATCATACACTGTATATGGTTTTAGTTTGTTTCATACGTTCCTCCGACCTACAAAAGGAACATAATTTCAGCAAATTTTGTCACTGTCATCTTAATAGCAAGTCCACGTTGAATTTTTTTTTTTCTTTTTCGGATTTTGGATCCATTCTGCTTTTGATATAAAGATGATTACATTTTGCGTCATTTCATTGATTACTGAAAACGAAACATCAAACAAAATATGACAAAACACAGAGAAATTTATTTGTAGAATATATCATTTAAAAATAGACATAAGTGCACTGTAACCATGTTACAATCAAATTTGTTGATGAAGAAGACTCGGTCAGGAGGTTAGTTTACAACATATCAATTGATAGAGTTGACTGCAAAGCCGTCAAAACATACAAATGATGCGGCTAACCGACTGGACTAGACAGGGTACAAGTTCATTCTCATCCAAACAATTTTAATATATTATCTCTTAAGAAAACAATTTGCATGATGGGAAAAAAAATTAGATTTAGAATGAAATAGAGTTGTGTAGAACGCCTTTATTTTTCAAAAAGAGGATCATGATTTCAAATGTCAAAATATTATTCTACTTCAATGATAGTTGCACAATACAAAGTTGGATCATGAAAACTAAGGTTCTTAATTACACTTGCCTAACAAAATAATTATTAATGTTGCCTAACACAAGTTAAAGCATGCCATAAGTATTTCTCTGTTTGCAACATACACGCCCGTCACACGCAAAATCTTGTCCTTTGTGTTCTAATTCTTAATCGATTAAAACATTGTTATTGTGCTAATCATATCTATTTAGAGCCTTTTTAAAGCTACAAACATATGTATAATTTTACATACGTAGTGACTTTGTCGTACATATAGCCTCACGTTTTCCTAAACAGAATTAGAAAAAAAAATAAGACTGGAGTTAAATACATCACACTCGGCTTCATTTTACCCAAACGCTTCGACCGTCAGTATACCGTCGACTACCTTCAATAATGATCGGTGGTGTACTACCGATCATTTGAAGTTAAAAAAAAAGTCTTTTCGTTCGGCAGCATAATTGTTAATCCGTATTCTGGCAAAGCAACATACAGACGAATTTAACGCAATCAACTATGCGAGACATAGCATGGTCAATGGACAAACAACGCGAAATACTTAGAGTATAGATTTTGGAGAAAATGAGATACTTGACGTCTGCTTCGAGTCACCTTCATGTTTGCTTCAGGTTTTCAGACAATTTACTTGGGGTCAAAAAAATGTTCGCTTCAGATCTTTGAGGAACAAGCTACTTCAAGTCATCAAGCGCCATACTTCGAGTCGTTAAAAGGCTTACTTCGAGTCAAAGAAACGGTCGCTTCGAGTCAAGTCTCATATCCGTCTAAGTTCGTATCCATCTGTTTTAAATTCATTTCCTTCGTATCCATGTGCTTCGTACCGATCCATCCCATGTTCACCCACTTTGTATCGATCCCACTCCAACATGTTTCACATCGATCAGTCGATGGATCGATATGAAGCAATGAGCCATGGATCGATACGAAGCCACACACCAGGCATCGGTGCGAAGTACCTAGGAATCGATCTAACTCCATAAACTGCTTACTTCGTGTCGATCCCATCTCTGTGTACTTCGTATCAATAAGTCAAGCGATCGATACGAACCAATGGCCATGTATCGATACAAAGAGCTAGACCATCAATCGATACGAAGAGTTTGACGGCCGGTGGATACGAAGAAGGCAAAATCAAGTAAAGGAAGCGGTCGCTCAACATGAAATGTGGATCTCTCTTGAACCATCGCTCCACGTCATCACTACACACCTGATCGATACGTAGAGCATCGATGCGAAGTTGATCGATACAAATGTATCGATACACATAGCTCAGGCAACCTACATACACAAACTTGGATCGATTATAACTCAAAATTTACAAGTCCAAATGCTTTAAAATTTTCATCGAAGCTTCCTTACGCACTCAACCACCACCACAATCAGTTGCAGCTCCATTCAACCATTCCTTGATTGATATGAATATGGAGGGGATCGATCCCAATCGATCTCAAATGACCTTAGATCAATCAGGTGGGCCCACCCATATGGGAGAAGAGGTATTTCGAGATCTAAACAAATATTTCAGACTACACCTATAAATAGCAGCCATTTGCCTTCAGAAAATAGATCTTTTTGGATCTTCTTCGCTGTTACTCTTCTGCTGGAACTCTATTATAAATTGAGTATTATCAATTGTACTATTGCAAATCAGTTGAGAATCGTCAATAAATAACATACTCTTCAAAGTGGACGTAAGTTACAACGCTGAACAACTATAAATCATTTGTTTTTTGTTTTCTTACTCATTTTAATTTTGCTATTTCTTTATTTTTATTCTCTATTTTGACTAAGATCCATGTTTGAATATTGTGGATCTGTGTGCAAACGTTGGTGCTTTCACGACTTTCGGGGTTTGTGACCAATTATGGCGCAAATAATAATAACGCCCGCAAATTTTTGGGCGGCATGAATGAGCTGCGCTGTGTAGAGTTCAACTAAAAAGTAAACTTTGAGGAAGTTGTTCTTTCAAACAAGGAAAGCTAACAAGGCAACCAAACCAAAAAAAACCTATTTCTGCTGTATAAATACATTGCCAGTTTAAAAGTACAATTCTATACGTAAAAACCACATATATTATGTAACAAGTTTTCAAGGAATGGCTTATTTGTCCTTTATAATTTTTGTTTCCGTCAAAACAAAAATCTTTACACAACACGTGGTGAAAGACAACCAATTTGTAAAATAAAATTATCATACAAAATAAAAAAATAATTTTTTTTCCCTGCACGTCCACCTCTTTTCACGTTTTGTAATAATATTGGGAGCAAAACAAAAAACTTAAAATGAAACCAAATTAACTTTTATTTTTGCAATAAGTTTTTTTTTATATAGAATATATTTAAAATGTGTCCAAGAAGAGAATAATTTAGAACCAAAGATTTGAAGTCCCTTCGTTAATACAGAACATGCATTAACGGTTTTCATGCTTTACTCCCTTCTAGGTAAATTAAGGATGAGATCTCGAGGAAGATTCATAGTTTCTAGTTTTATTGGGGACTTGGGCAGTTTTAGCTGTTGGTATTGATAAATACATTGGGACGCCTAAACCGCAAAGTCAACTTCTAAACACCACCAAATCATATAAAAATATTACCGTATGTTAAGTTGCCATTTAATGTATCGAAGCATGAGCTGCTTATTGAATGGTGATCGAAATTAGAGCAAATGTATTAAAATTAAAAACAAATGAACATATATGTTTACATACATACATATACACATATACATACACATACATACATACACATGTTAATCTAATTTAAAAACTAATCTGTTAAAAGGAAAGAAATGAATTTGAATATTGTGGTATGTACATTATGATGAATTTGAATTTAAAAACTAATTTGTTAGATGCAAGCTTGGTATGAGTTATATATTTGAAATATGCAATATTAATCAATCAGTCGCTTTAAATGCAGATCTAGGATGATCCGAGACTTGTATATTATGCAAGTTTAAGCTCTTGCTAAAGTATATTTAGGAGGGAAGTGGTGTATAATAATATATAATTACATGTTGAAGCATTAGATAAAGGATCATGCATGAAGCTGGTGCATTAGTAGTTTCTTATTACCAAAGCAAAGGTTGGATAAGTTATCATTCTTCTAGGTTATGCAACCATTTGACTTGCTTTGTAACTTAGCTTATCCTTATCCATCATTTCCGATATCCAAGCTGTTTGTGTTCGATCAATTCTGTTTAGTTAAGATTCTTTTTCTCAAGTCAAAGTCAAAACTCAAGCTTGTCTCTCTTTGGTTTTGTGTAGTGGATGTATCAAAAGCCCATACGGTTGAATATGTTCTCACATTATGAAGAGGTACATAGTTTAATTCAAAATAAAAAGTTTTTCACCGATTTTAGCTAAACATAAAATGATAAAATGTTGTAATAAATTTAAGAATTTAAGAGACTTCAGAAGATATTTGTGTGAATAAAACAAAGTAAATATCAGTGGAGAAAGCTAAAAAGACACTATACATGTTTTTTTGATGTTTTTAGCTTTACACAATTTGATTTTGAAACACAACCTCTCAAACGATCGGTTTGATTAAACAATATTATATATATCAACAAATTTTATAGTAACATTTGGGAGAAGTAATTGAAACGCCTGGTTGGTTGCGAAAATTATAAGTAATTTCATCGACAAGTATTTGAAGAAAAGCATGAGCATAATTAAAACGACTCTGAAAATTGATAAGAACAACATATTTTGGACTCTCAATGCAAGAGTATTAGACCCTCTGTCCATTTTCTAATAGTATTTCTGGACATTTTTATAACTATATTTTAAAATCACTAAACCGTCCATTTTTGAAGTCCTTGTTAACAATGTTTTGCTTAGCATTTTTAACCTCTAAATGTACTTAGCTTAGGTTGTAGACTGTAACAGCTTATGTATTTGTTTAATCTACAATTTCTATTTGTTATACTATTTGGCTGCTATATCATGTTAATTTTTTTATTTTTCCTTTTTTCTTTGTGTTGTTGTTTTTTTCTTTCGTTTTTTCCCCCTTTTCCTTTTTCCTTTTTCCTTTTTCCTTTTTCCTTCCTAGTCATTGTGCATTTCTCTATAAAAGAACGTGAATATCAATAAACACATAGCTAAAAAGACAATGCATGTTAGGAATTATTTAGACGAACCTAAGGAAAATTATTAACCCAAACCAGTAGACAAACCTAATGGAATTTTTTAACCCAAACCATTAACTGAAATATTCGTTATATAGTTAACTGGATAAAGGTAAAAGATCCTGATAAAAATGCTCATTTTAGATTTAGTTAAAAAGATCAATTCAAAGATAAGGTCACCAAATCATATACCAATATTTTGTTTTTGTATACTTGGTTCGTATTAATAGACATAATTTTTTGAATTAGAGTAGTACTTTGTTCAAGTAAATCATTCATTTTTTGTATCTCAATGATCTAATCCAAAACCTATAGAAACTCAATCTAGATCGTCTTAGCACTTGTTTTTGAAGCAAGTGGTCCTCGAATCGTTCCTATTAATGTAATTTGTTTATTTTTATTACATTCTCGATAAAAAACTTAACTTCTTTAAAAGACTTATTACCGTATTTTTCTTTTAAGTCCATACATTCATCATTGCACTTATTTATTCTCTATTTTCACGTACAATAACTCATTTATAACAAACTATTTATGATTAGTTATTATTATATAATTCAGATGGTTTTTAAACAATATTAGTTTTATTTTATAATATTTCTAACACTTAGAAAGGTCATAGGTAACTTAACATGCTATTATTTTAAATTTCCAACCAAATTTTGAATTTTGTTTTTTATTCAATGCATATCGCGCTCACACCCCCTCCACAAACACCAAAAAAAAAACAATCATAATGCTAAAATTAAAAAAAGTCAAATAATTTTCTCTTCATTCATTTCTTTCAAAAGTTTATACATTCTTATTTTATTTTGATAGTTTCTATTGTTTAAGTCCGTACAAAATATATATACTTGATGCCTTGTTGTTGTACGAAATTTACCTTCTAATTTGTCTTGATGGGACCTTTTTCAAGGATTTTATCCGTACTGTTAATAATGTAAATTCAATCAACAAAACTTCGATCGCGTTCTTTTGAAATTCTGAAAATACAGTAAATATCATTTCTTTTTTGCCATCCATCAATAAAATCTCATCAACGAATTACGATCTCCATCACCATCCACTTTCCAACCACTCATAAATGGAATCTCGGTATCGATTTTTAACCTTCATCATCTACAATACTGCTTGAAATAAGGTAAATTTGATCGTCAAGACTTTTGCACTTATAGCGCACACGTAATAAAAACAACGTTATTGTAATAAAATTGTTTCCTTACATATTAGATGCACACAAGTGCTTTCATTTATACTTGTATGAATAATTCTTTCCTTTTGCGACTTTTTTTAAATATGCATTGTTTAAAATAAAATCTGGTAAACTTAAAATAGATTAAAAAAAACAATGGCAAAGAGACCAGAACTGACACTAACACACAAAGTTAACCCCCTTTTGAATTACAACGTGATAAATCTAGTTTATCAGTCATTTTTGCTTTTCAGATTACGTAAAATCTTAAAATTATTTGTAAAAATACAAAATATTTTTCTAGTCTGAAATTTCATAATACTTTTATTTGTTTGTTTGTGAACATATGCGAACTTAAAAAGATTATGAAGTTACTCTAAAATATAAATATTTCTTACTCCTTATTCAAAAATACTCCACATTTAATTCATGCAAAAAAATATTTCGATTATTTTAATTTAATTTTTTATTTACCACATTCTAGTTTTGTTTAATCTATTTTGGGTTTAATAAATGAACTCTACAGGTTGATTAATGTAATATTGATTTTCAGTTTAAAAGTTTACTTTTTAAAATCTCAAAAAATACTAAAATATTGAGATCATAAAGATACAAATTTGACTTCATTTTTCTTTATGACTGTATCTAAAATATTGCTTTATTCCATTGAAAGTTATTTGCAGCAACTATTTATTTTTGAATAAAAATGGCTTTTTTATACTTTTTTTTCGTAAAAAACGACTTTTTGGTTATACATACTTATTCAACATGAAAGATAAGCATAAAATCATCGTCAAATATGAATTGTGTTTATATCATAAGTTTCTCCAAATAAAAAAAATAATCAATATTATATGCAAAATTAATTTTTGATTATTATTGTTCTATAAAATATTTTAAAGCACATGTGCATATCATGTACCGAATATTAGTAATGCCTAATTTCAGTAATTTAATTTGGTTAACGTGATTTTAAGGCGATCACACTCATTAGTTGACATATTACACTACAATGGGAAAACCATTTTCCGACGGCAGAAAACCGTCGGTGGCTGTCGGAAGCCGTCGATAGCCGTCAAAAATTAAGGCGTCGGGGAGCAGTGTTTCCGACGGCTTCCGACGAACCTCGCCGTCCATATTTCCGACGATTCTGACTGTTGTCGGAAGCCGTCGGAATCCGTTGGAAAAAATGACCCGAAAGTCATCGGAGGCCGTCGGGAGCCATTGGAAATCTGAAACCTGAAAGCCGTCGGAAGCCGTCGAAAACCTGCTGAAATTCTTCTGTATATCTGCTGCAATACAGCCTTTCATCCACATTTTCCGTACAAACACTATTCCACCGATACTGCAGAATCCAATATATAATACAGAAAAATAAACACAATAAAGAAGTTGCAAAAAAATTTAGTCTCATGGATAACAAGTTTGCTTTTTAGTCTGAAGTACACTTTTTAATGCAAATAGAAAATGATAATTACAACTATCATTCTGTGATTTACACTAAAAAGTGTCCTTCGGCCTAAAAAACAATTTTGTTGTACTTGAGACTAAATTTTTTTGCAACTTTTTCCTTGAGCCTAAAATCCCCTATATAACATTCCAACCAAATATCAAAAACCAAACGATACACAAATCACCAAATAAAAAAATACATAAAATTAAGTCAGTACACATAATCATCACCCAAACTAATGTACAATACACAATAATATCCACAACACCAAATGTTCTATCAATACATACATCCACAACATCCTCAACATTCACATAATTTTAAGTGTATCATAACATTGTACACAAAACCAACAAGTACCTCTACCATCTACCAAATCGTACAAAACAGAAGAAAAAAAACTTATCGACCGAAGCAATCAATCAATCTCCTTCAGAACCTGAGCCAGCAGAGGAAGGAAAGCGGCCACCATACTGCTGCATGTACTCGCTCATACGCTGGTCTAGCAACTGCGTAGTCTCTATGGCCTGCCGACGGTTCTGCTCCTTCAGCTGCGCCACTCTAGCCCGCAAATCTTCAATCTCTGCAAGATCGATCTGAGCTCTAGTGTGCATACCCCGTCTCTGACTGCTGGCCTGTAATAATTAGTATTTAATTTAGCTGTGTGATATCTGTAAGTGTATGTTTAGGTATGTGAATGATTAGCAGTGTGATAATGTTATTTAATTTAGTATATGACGTTTATGTATGTGTATGTGCATGTTGATAACATCTTAGATTGTGCTAACACCAAATAACTATAGTGACAAGATTGTTGATTTATATTTTGAATTACTATAACTTTGGAATATTTTAGCATAAGTAAAATAACTATAGGGAAGGATGAGAGCAATAAATTTGAAATTACTCCTTAATTGCCAATATATTATTTACTTACCATTTGATTGACAAATCCGTATCGTAGGCCATGCTCCGATTGATCCATAAGTGACTCAAAAATAGCATCATCCTCGTCCGTCGCCAGCAGATCTCGACCCGTATCAGCAAAGAGTTTCTGGCGCTGCTCCATAAACTTTTCCTGCATTAATACATTAATATCATCATATCTTATTTCATTATATTTTAACAAGTAGAACGATTACTAATACTGCATAAAATAAAATATGCTTACATGGCTCTTGCTGGATTTATCGTCGTGTCATGTATACGAAACTGTCCCGTCCGGATTTACATGCTCGACAGCAAGCATACGAGTAAATACGTCCATATAACACACGAGACCATGCGCTTCAGCTTTCTGAAATTGATTTTTACATACAATTATTGTACATTTAAAATTATATAGCACAAAATATTTACAATTTGCATTCAGTAAATTTACCGACTCCTGCCGATACTGCTGAAATGACTTCAACCCTCCACGATGAGTGACGGGATTTTTATTTCTATTTGCAGAGTTTCTTTTCGACTCTGGCTGTACATTCAAAAGTTGATATATTATTTATCGATCATGTATTTTTTGATATTTACTACCAATCAAATAATTAAAAAAAATTAGTATACTTGTCTTCGCTGTGTCAGTTTCCAAGTATCCCAACCATGCTTGTCATACGCTCTCTCCCATCAAACATGGTTTCTTACCTGAATTCACTACAAGAAAATTGCGGTTTACCTACGCCAAAATGGCGTAGGCGGGGCGTAGGTAAATGCATTAACTACGTAACCTCTACGCCAATTTTGGCATGGGTAAAACTTGCGTAGCTAATAAAATACCTACGTTTTACCTACGCCATCCGTTGGGTTGTTTCCTACGTCTTTCGTACGCCATAATTTTTCTACGCCTTCCCCACGTCATGTTGTACCTACGGTTTTGTTACGACATTTTTACTTCTTTAAGCACTCACGTCTTTCCTACGTCATTCGTTTACCTACGTCTTCCCTACGTCCAGTTTTCCTACGCTTTCGCTACGTCATTCTCACATATTACGTTTCCTACGTCTTTTCCACGTCATTCATTTATCCACGGTTTACCTACGCCTGTGTTTTTAATGTTTTTCCTACGCCATGCGCACGACTTTTTGCTGCATTAATATTTCATTCACCTACGCCTTCCCTACACCTTCCCTACGTCTTTTCTGAAGCAATTTTGATATATTACTATTTTATTTCATTTCACCACATTAAATAGAAACTAAAATCAACTTATTTTATATATATACACATTCCAACAAAAAGATTAACATCGAACCATTCATTTTTAATTCAAAAAACAAATATCTCATTCATATTACGAAGTCAAACAATATTAATCAAGTTCCTATGTGTTAAAATAATATGATAATATGTTCATGATACATGACATCATACAGATACCATTAAAAAGTTTTCAATACCCTCATCCCTCACGACGATCATTCGGCTCTTCATCAAATCGCCGTCGAAGGATCTCGGTGATTTGTTCATACTGCATCTTCAGCATTTAAATCTCTCCTTCTTGACGCTCCACTTTTTCCTCTAGTTTGGCTCTAGTCTGTGCTTCTCCCTTATTGATGCTATAAGTGGCGTCTTTGTATTTCTGCATTTTATCAAATATTGCATCAATTTCTGCATTTTAAACTAATTAAAATAACATTTTATTGAAAGTTTAAATACTTACTCCAGAGATATTGCCATAATATGGCCTACGGTCCTTTCTTTTAGCTATAGCACTGGTAAGCTTGTCGAATACTTCTTCCTCGACTTCATACGAAATTACTGTGCCCTGACTTTTCAATTCTTCAATTCTAGCTTGATATTGTGTCTGTACTTGTGATTTTCCAAATACAAGAACAAAAATATAAATACATGCTCACACTGTGCTGTTTCAGAAATCATGAGAAGAATAACTTTAACAATGTATCAAATTTAAGTATGGCACATATACAAACACACGCATTTACACACATTTGCAGAGATATAAAATTAAGAAACTCATGCAAAATAAGAAAATCGCTAGCCTCTGCTTGTTTTTCATCTACTATTGATAGGCCTAATCGTAGCTAATGTGGTAAAATTGTTATTTTTTTTCTTTCTTCGTTGTTAGTTGGGAAGCGCTATTGATTTTTCGGTGCAGTACTATGTTTGATGGACTTTTCCCCACAGCATTAACCTATCCAACCCAACTGCTTGTCCCGTGCAAAAATTTGGTGGAATCGGCTGGGCGTGTGATGTGAATTCACCAATCATTGGCATTCTATTTATGTTGTGTATACTAAATATTTATACGTGCTTTGTTCTGTCATTTATATTGCGCAACAAGTTGGGTAATGAAAACTTTAAGGCAATATCTGACTAAACATTCAGGAAAAAATACATTTAAATTAAATCATCATTTTGTATAGTTGGTTCTCTTGTTCACATTACAGGTCATGTGAATATGCAATTCAATTTGCAATTCAATATAGTTGCATTTGCATATTTAAAAAAATATACACACACAATTTCAAAACAAAAAAAATTATTTTATTATTTGCATTTTCTGTTTTGATCGTATATATTTTCATTTATATTTGCATTTTCAAAAACAGTGTACAAACAACTATACTTCTTTGTGCACTGTTCACTGTGCAACTGTGCACCTACACACTTATATCCCTGTTACACAACCTTGCCACTGCTCTCTGTCACCTCCAACATTCAGTTCAACTTTAACAATCATCACTGCTGCCTGCACTCCTACCTATACTACACATAACACCCAAACCATCCCTCTACAATATTTCATGTTACTGCACATTACCTGATCAGCATAGACCTCATCTCACTTACCATACATTTACCCACTTCTTTCCACTACTCACTGCTCCATCACTACCTCAACAAAACTGCTATGCCTTTACTACACTGCACACCGGACCAACTTCTACAACTTAATGCCTTCATTCCATCATTTGTTGTTGCATTTATTCGACTTACAATTGCCTCTACTGTCATCAAATTCACACCTTCATCACACTCACGCTCAATTTGCTTGCATCTGCCTCTCACACTCAATTATTACAAAAACTTCAATACAATGCCAATCACTCATAATTCTGCCTCCCCACACTTTACCTTCTCCACTTCGCATAACACTGTGCTTGCATACAAATTTTCTTTGTGCATATCAGTGCACAAAACTGTGTATTCACTGACCATTTCTCCTTTCCTTCACCATCGACTAAAGCAACAACTCCATAACCTTCAAACAACTACCTCCTTCAACAATTCCATCATCTCATACCCCATCGACCATCGATCACACTGTTTTCGGCTTGCACTCCAGATCAAACTCCAGATCATAGCATACTGTTGCTGGTCTGAAATACATTTGCCAATAACCTCTTCATATTGTCACACTTCTGCATCTCACCATACCACCTCCACTGTCATCATCAACAGCAACAACATCAACCACTGCATTCACCCCTACCAGCAAACTGCACTTCCTTCCTCCCAAAAAACAAACATAACAACCCACCATCTTCTCATTTAAACCACAACCTCCAACCTTCTTCATACAACAGCCTCCTTCCTGCCTATTACCGCCTTACTTTCTCTGTTACATTGCACACTTCTATATTATTTTCTTTGTACACTGCTCCAACCTGCTGATACATCTCCACTACACACAACCATCACCAACTACACCGTTACATCTGCATCATTGCCTCACCATCTTTGCTTCAGGACTTCCTGAACCATCTTCAGCACCCTTGTACATGATCCACTTCTGCCTGTAACATACTGCTGCCTACAATAACCCCCTACAATTTACATCAGTTCATCAGTTTGAATACCCCTTACAACTTCTTCCTGCACATATCCTCCCCTGTCCCTAACCACAACCACCACCAACTTGCTTGCAAACTCTGCCATACAACTTATCCTCTATAACTTCCTTGCTATGAAACATAAAACCCGTTCCCTACTCATACTTCCTACCCCTACTGCGATCATCACTACAACCCTTACAACTGCATGTCCTTTTGTACAACTGAAACTCCCCAAACACATCACCACCATCCTTCTACTTTTCCGCTCCACTTACCACTTGCTACTGCCCAAACCACCACTGATTCATAACAACTTCAACACCCCCGTCTCTACAATAGTTCAGAACCATTGTCATTTCTAAAAACATACAACAAAACTTCCTCCACCACCCCAAATCACCACTGACAGTCTACACAAATACCCCCTCAACAGTCACTCATCCGCAACCAAACCATTAACACTCGATAGTCATCTCAGTCGCCGAAACCTCCTCACAACCAGCCAGCAACCTCGCATCCTTCACTGCAAATGAAATCACAAACCACTAAGTCTAACCACAGACACACGAACTAACGAAATCATGAATCATCCAACTTAGAACGTCACACCACTACAACTTTAAACACCCTGTATATGCATACATTTATCCTTGTATATGTATCCTTGTATATGCATACATTTATCCTTGTATATGTATACAACTTTGAACACCCTGTATACGAATCATGTAAACCTTCCTCTATTCTATTTCACATAAGCGTATGCATACATTTATCCTTGTATATGTATATACTTATATATTTTCAACATCATGAAGCATGTTTATTCTAATTTATATTTATATTCTTTTTTTATACATATATACCTTTGGACGTTTTACCCTAGTTTTAAATTATATATTATATATCCTTTATATTTTATAAGATTAATTATATCCAGTGATTCTGTAATTCAATACTTAATATAGTTTTTAATTCGGTGTTTATTTAAGTTTCCAAATCAACTTATATATTCAAATATCTTAAATTATCAGAAATTCATTTGTTTGATTAGTTAATATTAATATTTCAATAATAAAATCAATTAATTTCCCAATTAACAGACGTCCAAAAATCCAGGTCGTCACATTCCTTCCCCCTTAAAACTTTTCGTCCTCGAAAAGGAACGAAGCCAAAATTCAAGAAAATGCTTAAAATCAGATAAATATCCTTTGATCATTTGTAAAATACCTTTAAATATCTATATAGTATTATTCCAAAGTATCTTTTATAAAAATACTTTTTATATCTTGATGTTTCAACAAGTCCATCTTCGTTCTCATAGAGATTCGATCATACGTCGATCAGTCGTAGGACTGAAAGTCAATAAGTACTTGGTAAACCCATTTCAACACCCAGTGAAAATACTTGGAAAATAATTTTATTGAAAATATTGAAACAGTTTTGAAAATAGAGGAAATTTTTTACCACTTCCCATTACTACCCACATCATACCATACTTCCCATTATAGTGAACCCATCACCATATCACTGTCAAACTTCATCTTCTTCCACTTCTCTATAAACAAACACATCATCACCAACAAAAACAGCAACATATTTACTTTCAATCGACTGTCTACAATAGTCATTTCTTCCTCATCAAATCCTCTGCAAATACCAAATTCAACACCAATTACATTATCATAAACATCTGAAATTGCAACCTCAACTGTACCACTACGACCATACTAGCAGTACCAAACTGCGTTACCATACTCCATCAACGGACCCCCCTACAATCCCTAACAACATACACAATACCAACTACTGACATCTACAACTAACACAGTCACCACAGTGCTGCTACCACTCCAAACCGCCTCTGCTTCAAATCCATACAACTGCTCCTCTTCACCATCGACTCCACCCCTACACCCTCTGCACACTAAATCAACCTGCTTACTTAAGCCTCATCGCCTCATCGCCTTTTCATCTCCTCGTCGCCTTTCTTACAACTGCTGCAACCGACAACCATCGCGCCTCAAACAACTCACGACACTCAACCACGAATCGCCTCAAAACAAACCAACTCTTACAACTACTGTCAACCTCTCCATACACTTTCAAATCATAGTACTTGCTCACATATTTCACCTCTGTCCTCTTCCCAGTTCATTCTGCCCACATCAACCAATCCCCATCAGATATCCACCACACTTCACATATCACAAGAAAACACATACTCCACTGTGAACAACCACATTCCCCTGTCACCATTCTACATACATACTACTGCAACAACCACTTCCGACCAACTCCACCACTGTTACCCTAAGCATACCACTGCAGTTCAACTTACCACAACCTGAACCCAATTTCAAAGCGGAAGGGGCAAAGCTGAGAGTTTAGGTTTGCATGCATGTTTTATGAAGAATGAAATGCTTTTGAAATTTAACTTCGCTGTTGCAAAGTAATTCATTGAAAATTTTATTCTAGTTAATTAAACTTTATTCTAGTTAATTATTCAAGTTCAATAATCAACAAGGCAGTAAGGCCACAACAATTCAATTGCTAATTCCAAACCAACAAATTAATTTGATTGCCAAATTAAAACCAAAATCAAAAATCCCAAATTTAGTACCTTTCGCCGTCTGAATCAGTGGTTAGTCAGAGCCTTCGATCAAATAATGTTATGCTGGAGTCGTCGATCTACGCTATTTTGTGCGTCTTTCAATCTATGCTATGTTGGAGTTGTTGATCGAACTTTAAAGCTTGGAGTCGCCACCAGCCCTAGAGTTAGAGTCGCCTGATTTGGAGACCGCCCGATTTGGATGCGTGATTTAGATTCAAGCGTAATTTTTTTCTTTCGCGATTTTTGATATATTATGGTGCCCTAGGATTCGGCGAAAAACTGATGTTAGCTAGGAGAATGAAGCGGTGATTAATGAAAAAATAAAAAACTATTTTTTCCTAGTGCATGTGTAGGGGTGGTGTGGGAAATTTCCTACGTCTTTCCTACGCCAATGTGGAATTGTATAAAATTAACAGAGGCGTGGAAATGACGTAGAAGATTATCTATGCCTTTTCTACAGTATCATTTTAGTGTAGGCGATATCCTACACCTTACCTACGCCTCGATTTTTTTTCTATGTGTTGAAGTTGACGTAGGAGAAGCGTAGGAAATTTCCCTACGTCTTTACCTCTTTCTACCAGTTTCCTACGACTACCTTACGCCCCGCCTTTTGGCGTAGAAAAGACGTCGGAAACTTTGCGTAGGAAACTGCAGTATTTTCTAGTAGTGATTCTTAATTTCGGATATCGAGTCCCTATAGTTTTTACGCATTTTTTTCATCCAATATTCTCGTGCCAACTGCATATCGTCTGTGTGGATGTCTATCTCAACCTATGTTTCACGATAAAAAGCAAAAAAGAAAATTAAACTGTAAACGATAAACAGTAAAAAAATGACAAAAATGAATTAAAAATGAAAAACAGAAAAATATACTTACTAGGACATCCTACCAAACACACTTTACTATGTGGGGAGGGATGTTATCCCACTTCGGCCAACAAGCACTCATCCTACTCCAGTAAGAAGCTTTAGAAACATCCAACACAACCTTCGAAGGAAATAGGTCGAACCCCCTGTTTTTAAATATGATACAGACAAGTACGTACGTATATCAAAAAAAATAAGATGCTGAATAAAATTTAATCCTTACCCCTCTGCTCTGGTACTAAAGAAACGACAGGACGTTGTGATGCTTGTGATGGACCACTTCCATCGCCTCTTGAAGATCGGAAAGAGCTCCTACCACTAGATGACATTACAATAAACCTGTGATATATATATATATATATATATATATATATATATATATTGATGCAGCGCACCATGCTAGCTCGGTTGCTTTAGATCGTTCGATGGCTTTAGGTCGCTCAGGTGCCTTAAGTCGCTTGCGATCTAACAAGACAGATGATACAGTGGGGGACTATGCAGAGCACCAGCTGGTTATTCTTAAGTCGCTTGAACGACTTAACGAGCTAAGTCAACGATTTAAATCGCTCAGCCAACCGGATAAGCGACCTAACGAGCTACGACCTACGTAATTAGATCTCATGTGTCTATCGTTCTTCTTAGGTCGCTCCATGATTATGCCGCGCCACTTTTTATGCCGCTATCTCTAAGTCGCTCAACCTTATGTCACAAGGTCCTTATGGCGCTTCAGTACCTAAGTCGATTGTTGCCTTAAGTCGCTAATTCTTATAAGTCGCTGATGCTATGCAGGATGTTATGCCGCAGAGTCTTATGTCGCTTACTTTTAGGTCGCTATGTATGTGGTGTTGTAACTCGTGTATGTTGTATGTTATGTAGCATTATGTAAGTCGTGTTGCGTTGTAATTTCTTTAGGTCGTAGGTCGTAAGCCGTGTTGATCTGTTAGGTCGCAAGAGTATGTAAGGTCGTAGGTCGTTTGTACTGTTGCTAAGTCGGCTGAGTTGTGTTGTAACTTCTATAAATAGAGGGGTTGGGTCATTTGTAATGTTGGTTGATTTTGAATAAACTTTTGTTTGAGTGCTTTGTACCTCTTAAAAATTAAAAGTTGAGTGTTATCTCCTTTCTCCATTTTCGGTTATTCGAGTGTGCTCGAATCAACGGATTTGAAGCCGATTCACAGAATCTCGTGCGCGAGATCAACGTAGAAGAATCGTAGATCTTCTAACACGGTATCGTGCGCGATCAACGTGTTAAAGATAGCTAGAATCCGGTATATCGCGAGATCAATGGATTTGAGCATTTATCCTTGGTATCATTAATCCATCAATCCATATTTGATTCATTCCATCATTGTTTTGTACATTTGAAGTTATCCGCTACGTCAAATTGATATCGGAGCTAGACTTAGACAATCATAGCTAAGCCGAGCCTATTGGAAGCCGAGTTAAAGTGTTGAAGCTAGATCCGAGCTAAGGAAGATCAAGGCCGAGAGTTACCAGCCGTGCCGAGCTAAGTGCAGGTCGAGTGAAGTTAGGTTGAAGATTGTTGTAAGTTGATCATGCCACCAACACGTGCTAACCGTTTTCAAAATGTTGAAGATGTATATCGAAGACAAGAAGCTGAGCAAATGGAACAACGTATTAATGAAAAGTTCGATGAAGGTATTGGGAAGTTAGAGAAATTGATGAATGACATGAATCAAATTCAATGGAGAAGGTCGCCAGTCTCGAACCATGGAGGAAACAGATTTTCGCCATCGGTTGTGGAAGCGAGGATGGTGTCACCACAATCTTGTTGAGAAAGAAGAGAATCATCAGTTTCAATGAGACGAGAATACCATGAGTACAGAAATGAAGAGAGAAGGACTCCACGTGAGTTTGGAGATGAGCCATATCGTGATGCTGAAAGACATAGTAGAAGAGATATGTGTGATCGTAGAGATGTTGATGGTCGAGATCGATATCGAAATACATTTGATTATGATGAAGATGGTGATAGAGGTAGTATTCATTATCGAGATCGAGACCAAGTACGAAATCAATATCGGGATGTAGAAGATGATCGTCGATGGGAGTCAGGGATGAAAATAGAGATTCCAGAATTCAAAGGGGGAATGATAACGGAAGAGTTTTTGGATTGGTTATCAAATGTTGAGGAAACTTTTGACTTCAAGGAGGTACCCGAGCATCGTAGAGTTAAGTTGGTTGCTACACGATTGAGGGGAAGAGCTATGGCATGGTGGCAACAAACTAAACTTACATGGGAAAGGATGGGAAAGTCGAAGATTGTTTCATGGGAAAAGATGAAGAAGTTGATGAAGACTACTTTCTTGCCTTATAATTATCAGTCTCTTATGTATCAGCGCTTACAGAATTTGAGACAAGGGACAAAGTCGATAAATGATTACGCAGATGAATTTTATCAACTAATTGCTAGAAATGATATCATGGAAACGGAGGAACAGTTGACAGCTTGATTTGTTGGAGGATTAAGAATGCAAATTCAGGATATGGTGAATATGTTTGATCCAAGATCCGTTACTGAAGCACACCAGAAGGCTCTAGCTTGGGAGAAGCAAGGTAGAAGAGGAGGTGGCGTGTTTACGAATTCTAACAATCAGATGAAAGGAGCTAGCAAAAATACTAATGTTTCCAAGGCTGTTAGTAAACCGGTTGTCAATGAAGTTGCTAAGACCAAGGTTAACAACAATTTCAAGTCTTATAACTGTCAGGAGTTTGGTCATAAGAGCAATAAATGCCCGAAGCCTAAGAAGCGAAGGATGGTTGCTGAGGTTGAAGATGAGGATGCAGAAATAGAATGTTCCAATTCACCACAAGCTGAGGAGGAAGAAGAATTATTGGCGGGAGACGAAGGATATTCTTTAATGATGAGGAGATCTTGCTTGACACCAAAGCAGGAAGAGGAGACTAGTTGGTTGAGAAGTAACATTTTTCAGTCGACGCGCACTATTTTAGGAAGAGTTTGTAAGTTTGTTATCGATGCAGGAAGTTGTGATAACATCATTTCTACAGAAGCTATAAAGAATTTAGCATTAAATACAGAGAAGCACCCCAAACCCTACAAATTAGCTTGGTTGAGGAAAGGTGGGGAGGTGAAGGTTGGTCGAAGAGCTTGTGTAAATTTTTCCATCGGAAAGAAGTATAAGGATGAAATTTGGTGTAACGTGGTAGATATGGATGTATGTCATTTGTTGTTGGGGAGACCGTGGCAATTCGATGGAGCCGTGCAACACGATGGAAGAACTAACTGCTATAGTTTCATGTTCGAGGGCGCTAGAATCACTTTGTTCCTAAAAAGCGACAACAAAGTGAAAGCAAGTTGGAGGAAATCGAGGAACTAAAAACTCTGTTATCTTTGAAGGAGTTTGTTAAAGAAGTAGAGGATGAGCCTGAAGTATTTCTGTTGATTGGACGTGAAAGTAGTGAAACAGTTGAAATTCCTGAGGAAGTTAAGCCAGTGTTGAAGAAGTTTGAAGATATATTTCCTGAAGAGTTGCCCAAAGAATTACCACCGTTGATAGACATACAACATCAGATTGATCTTGTTCCGGGAGCTGTGTTACCACATAGGCCACATTATAGGATGAGTCCAAAGGAGCACGAAGAGTTGAGAAGGCAAGTGGAGGAGTTACTTGAACAAGGGCACGTACAAGAAAGTTTAAGTCCTTATGCAGTACCATCTTTATTAGTGCCAAAGAATGATGGAACTTGGAGAATGTGTACAGATAGTCGAGCATTAAACAAGACTACAGTGAGGTACAGATTTCCAATGCCAAGATTGGATGATTTGTTAGATCAGTTGAATGGAGTTGCTATCTTTTCAAAGATTGATCTGAAGAGTGGGTATCATCAGATTCGAATTCGACCATGTGATGAATGGAAGACAACATTCAAGACATAGGAAGGATTGTATGAGTGGCTGGTCATGTCGTTTGGTCTTTCGAATGCACCTAGTACTTTTATGAGAGTGATGAATCAGATCTTTCGACAGTTTATTGGAAAGTTTGTGGTAGTATATTTTGATGATATATTGATATACAGTGGAAGCACAGAAGAACATTTATAGCACTTGCGGGAAGTGTTGATGATATTCGTCAGGAGAAATTTTACGCGGCAACAAAGAAGTGTGTTCATGACACACAGTGTTTTGTTTTTGGGGCATATGTTGTCCAAGGAAGGAATCCATGTGTTTCAAGGTAAAGTTGAAGCAATCAAGGATTGGCCACAACCCAGGACTATAACTGAAGTGAGAAGTTTCCATGGGTTAGCATCATTCTACTGAAGGTTTATTCCACATTTCAGTAGTGTGATGGCACCAATGACAGATAGTATGAAAGGAAAGCAGTTTGTGTGGACTGAAGAGGCTGATTCTGCTTTCCAACAGATCAAGACATTGTTGACTACAACACCGATTCTTAGATACCCGGATTTTCAGTTGCTCTTTGAGCTAGATACTGATGCGTCTAAGGTTGGAATTGGTGGAGTATTAAGTCAGAAGGGTCGACCAATTGCTTATTTTAGCGAGAAACTTTCTGGAGCCAAGACAAGATACAATACCTATGACTTGGAGTTCTATGCTATTGTCCAAGCCATAAAGCACTGGAGACATTATTTGTTTCATAAAGAGTTTGTGTTGTATACTGATCATGAAGCATTGAAGCATTTGCAGGGACAGGATAAGATTGCAGCTAGGCATGCTTCATGGATCGCATACTTGCAACAGTTTACATTTGTTGTAAAGCATAAGTCGGGAGTTACAAATCGAGTGGCAGACGCATTGAGTAGAAGAAATCATTTGTTGACTACGATGAAAGTTGAAGTATTTGAGTTTGATGTACTTCCAGAATTGTTTGTTAAGGATCCTTACTTTGCTAAGATTGTCGATGAAGTCGAGAAAGGGAAGACGGATGAGTATATGTTGGTAAATGGTTTTCTCTTCAAAGGAAATCGGTTGTTTATACCAGAGTGCAGCTTGCGAATGAAGAGTGTGAAGGAATTGCATGAAGAAGGTCGTATGGGAAGAGACGTACCTTGCAGTTGATTTCTCAATCTTATTTTTGGCCTTCCATGAGGAAAGAAGTTGAAAGATTTGTGCAGAGATGTCACATATGTCAAGTTTCCAAAGGGACAGCTAC
Organism: Allium cepa; assembly: GCA_030765085.1. Taxonomy (NCBI): domain Eukaryota; kingdom Viridiplantae; phylum Streptophyta; class Magnoliopsida; order Asparagales; family Amaryllidaceae; genus Allium; species Allium cepa. The sequence goes on from CM060941.1 coordinate 839,092,347, forward strand.
GAATGCAGGATTGTATATGCCATTGCCATGCCTACTAGATCATGGGTTGATATTAGCATGGACTTTGTTTTGGGTTTGCCAAGAACTCTGAAACGACCCGCAAATCCGTACCCCTTGAGTTAACACTATTCTACCAAAATCAACTCAAGTTGTACAGAAATTACGAACCATTAGGGTTTAAGAAGAAGAGGTAGAAGAAGAGAATAGAAATCAACAACAGAATCTAACCATCGCAGCGGAATAAAATATAATATATAATAAATAATCTTTACTCAAAGACCAAATGTATCAGTTTATATATTACATCATCAGAGTACATCAATCACAGCTCAACATCAATAACATACAACTAGATACACAGTAACTCAATACATCGGAATATATATATATATAAAACAAGTACGAAAGTACGTCTCGTTATCCAGCTCGTCTCCTGAGCTTCGCAGCATCATATCCTGTATCCTATAATACTCGGTCTGACCTGAGCATTACAATTAAATAACACCCGAGTCAGTCTGGAATACCAGCGTGAGAAAATCACACTCAATTGATTATTAAAGTTTCAAAAATCCTTTGAAAACAAAAGCATCTCGTAAGACCACGCCACAAATAAACATGTCGGGTTTTTACCTTACGATAGCTAAAACACTTTTTATAGAAATTCTCTGATATTATAATAGGGTCTACATACAAATACTTATAAAATAGCCGAAATTGTTACATTCACTAAATTCCAGCTACTAGCCATAGAGTGGGTAATACAAACAAAACTCGTACAAGGCTCGTAGGGAGAATGGATTTCCAACTAATGACTAGGCACTGGGGTACCACCTGCACAGTACGGGGCCTAGATCACCGTACCGAGGAGTACACCCGCTCCCCTGCAACACAAGGCCGGGACTACCCCTTACTGGATAATCCCGAGTGAGATCACCCCGCGGTTGGGATCAGCAACCGCACCGCTAAGCCGAAATAAAAAGGACATCTAGACTGGAATGACCTCACCCTGCTTGGGTGCTACCCACCTAGCCCTGCTGCATAACCCCTGATTTTTAGTCATTCCCATTTGATGAGGCTTGAGGCTAAGCGTTACCTTTTAAGAACATATCCCTTAGAATGCTCATCGTTCACCTGACGATGTTTCGCAAGCATTCATCCATACAAGTCCATCCCGGGTTCGAACGGAACCGAAGGCACTACTCCTACTACATCCATTTTGGAAATATCCTCAGGATTAGTAGCGACTAGCCCTTGCACTTCAATGCTCCATCCTCGAATCCAAAATCGTTTTCACGAAACGTACAAACCGGATCGAAGTGGTTTTCGAGAAATAAATCTCGATCCTGGTCTCTTCGAAACGATCAACGCATTTGTCCAATATCGGTTATTTAACTATCAATTATATTCACAAACAACCATCAACCAATAAATAATTTTCCAAATTATTTATTAATCTCAAAAATATCTTCACAAGATATATTTCTATTTTCAATCCTTTGAAAACAGTTTCAAAACCATCTTTCTTTTCAGAATAAACTTTCCCAAATATTTTCTATCTTCTCTGAAATCACCAAGCACAAAACTAGATTTTTAAAATAATTTAAAACACTTTACTTAGAAATATACTTTATAACATTTAAGTTAAAACTACTTCAATGATTTGTCAAAAATACATACTATATGAATATTTGAAAATAATGTTACTAAATAAAATATAAAACTAGATTTCACTTTAAAAAATAAAATACTAAGTCACTCTTTAAATAATTATTTCTATAATAGATTAAAATAATTATTGCTATAATAGATTAAAAGGAAATACTTACTTTAGAATTTAAATATTTAGAAATAGTAATTTTTTCAAAACATACTTCTTACAACAATTTTAAACTTTTAATTTATATTTAATAATTTACTTTGAAAACGTACTTGGTTATCCAGAGAGAAATTTCCAATCTCAATCACTTAAATCAATTTTCCAAATTGATTTCCAATTTATTCCATTTGAAATAAATTTCTTTACTTATCAGTTCATTTTGAAATTCATTAATTATGGACTTTATTATTACTTTCAGTTTGATTTTTAAATCCTTTAGCTGAAATATACAAATTTCAGGTTATTCCCAATTTCTTCTTTATTCTTCTTAAATAATTTAAATCCTAAATTTAAAATAAATGTTTTGTTCTTTTAAACAATAACATTGAAGTTTAAGTTTCATTAACTTTCTGTTTATTTAAATTTTTCTTCCCATACTCAAGATTTATTAATTAAAATTTTAAAGTCGCTTATTTCCTTTCCAGTTCATTCATAAATTTATTCAACTTTCTATAATTATTTTACTTACAATTTCACTTCTTTTATTTTCATCCCTAAACTCAAATTATATATTTGGTATTTAATTTTTGCCCGATTATGACAATCAAGCCATAGCATTCAATATTTCCACATAATTCATTACAGGATATCAAATATTCAGAACAGAGAATATTAAATAATTAAATAAAGTTGAGGGGTCCAGTTGGATCCCTCCAACCTGTTCTCCCTGCATCCACAGACGTTAGCACAATATAAAATGCCAATTCCAAATATATACCACACTACAGCACATAAATCAATTCAACCAATTCAAACAATTATTTAAATTTAATCATTTAAATTTAAATTTAACTGAGTGAGATTAACTCACCTTTGACTTCTAATTTGCCAATCTGATCCAAATCGGCTTGTTCTTCCCGAATTTTGGACCTTGAATAAACATAATAGGATTTATTAATATTTAAATCGATCAAACAATTAATTATCATTTGATAGATTAACAATTTATTTTAAACAAATGTTCCTTTAATAATTAGTCTTGACAATTGAAAAATTAAATAAGCTTTTATTAGTTGAGTTAATCACCATAATACATCATTTTAAAATTAAACAGTAAATTAGAATGGGCAAATGAATATATATTTTGAAACTACATATACTTATATATACACTTTTTATATAAACTTCCAAATAGTTTAAAATTCCCATCTTCTACTTATATTATTTCAAAACAGAATGGCTTTTATAAAAATTTGAAATAATCAAATAACCTATCTTTACCACTAAATAAATTTTTAATTAACCAATTTTAAATAAATTACTGATCCAATATATCTTCATTCAGTCTGTAATTAAAATAGTTTAATTTACCGTTAAATCTATAAAAGTAGTTACGAATATATTTATTTAGAATGACCAGTAAGTTACAACATGCCTATATATACACACACACATGTTAAATTAAATCAAATTAGGGTAGAACTGTACCTTACTGTTAACGTTTGTTAAATAAAATTTTATCAAAAAGGAAAGAATCGTGAATACCTTATCGGCCAAACTTCGAACGAACCCTAGCTCTCGACTTGTTTCTTCACAAATTCAGACTTTAAATTCCAAGCTATACTGTTTCATTCTCCCACCGTCTTCTTCTCAACAAAATGCCTTAACTTCACCTTCAACGTGAGTTTCTACTTGCCATAGAGGTTAATAGCACGGCCATGTCTCACTACTTAAGCTCACCATCATTCTACAGTCCATGTCCTGAATCGCCCTACTCAAATCACATCGCTCAGCTTCGTCTCCCTCAATCGCGAATCACGTCGCTCAGCCTCGCCTACCTCAACGCGACCTATTGCTTATGCAACATAATGCTTTCAGGTCGCGAAGCCTTCACGAACGTGAGCTCCGTAGTTGCGATGCCATTTCCCTTTTTTTTATATACGATATTGGGAATTAGGGCTTGAGGGAGGAGTTTAGGAGACGTGCGAATGAGAAAGAGAAGGCCTCGGTTTACTGATTTGAAGATTAATGGCTTCGGCCATTTTTTTGTTTCTAAAATTCGTTCGAATTACTGAGGATAAGGGTGCGCGAATTTATTTAGAAAGGCTTGATTTTGGCTTCCAGGAGAAGGAAGGAGGGAACAAGAATAGATGTTGTCGTACTTAAAGCTGAGAAAGGGAGACAAGATTTGAGGCGGTTGCAGTGATGGTAAATAAAATTCGGCTGAAAGATGATTGGTTGAATATATTATTTAAATTTAAATCGTTAATTATTGTCTAAGCGTTTTTATCTCGTACGATCACACAACAACTCTGATTACTACGAAATTTGAAATCCGTTAATAATTCAATATTACGGATCCAATGAGACTGGTTTCATCGAATTCCGAGACTGCACCTCGGAAGGCTATTTTTAAATTCAATTTAAACTACAAAATTTTAAAACTGAACAAACCACTGTAAATTTCAATTTTACAACTTCTATTATCTTTAGTATTATCAATATAAATTTTATGAGCCTTCAAATTATTTTTAACCGGCTTAAAACTCCAGATTCAACATTTCACCCAACTTCAAATTATTTAATTCAATAATTTAATTATCAAATAAATTGTGATATTCCTAATACAAGTTAAAATTACTCCTTTGAATATTTACAATCAATTAAATATTTCGACCTTAAATGCTCGAAAATTCCGGGTCATCACATTCCTCCCCCCTTAAAAGAATTTCGTCCCCGAAATTACTAATTAGGAAGAATGGTCCAATACCCGTTACAGTTTTTCCAAAACCAACAATTTAACCTCCTACCAACTATCTTTTTAACGAAAGACACATTATTATTCTTATTAACTTTCCAAACTTTTCCAAAACCTTCTATAGTTTTCAAATAACTTACTTGTTTAGCTATTCAAATTATAATTCAAAACTAAATTTTGAATTATCAAAATTTTCTCGAAAAATTTCTAACTCTCTAAATTTTCGAAAAATTTCGCCAGCGTCTCCTTTGCGCGGCTAGCTCGGTACAACTACAAAATGGCTCTACGGCCTCCCAAATCCAAAAAGAAGACAAAAAGCCAAGTGGCTCGATCCAAATCCCAATCAAATTTCATACCAAATTTAAATACATACCTCTTTGTCGAGCATTTCATATTTATCTCTTGAAATCAAATCCAATTTTCTTTTTCCTTTAGATTACCTGCATATCCTGCTTAGCACTAATATCCAATCACAACTTTCAAAAACATTTTATCGACTTTCTTACAAAATGTCAATATCTATTCATTCCAATATTATCTTAGATTATATTTCTAGTATCAATCTTTCATTTAAGAATTCATCATTCCTTACTTAAGCTAATATAAGCATTTATGTGTTTCTTATATTTGTTTTCACTTTACCACTTTAGTTTATATCTATTACTATTCAAATTGATTTTTTCTTTTCCATACGAATTAAATTTATCTTTAACTCTGCAGATATAAATTATATTTCCCTTTAATAACTAATTCATATCATTACTTTAAGTTGGTTTCCTTTACTAACTTATTTTAGTTTCCAATTTGAATTCGTTTGTCATTAATAAAATTTTCCAAAAAATTTCAAAAAAATTTCAAAAAAATTTCTACGTCCCAAAATTTCTGAAAAATTCTGGCAGAGTCTCCTTTGTACGGAGGAGCCTTTGCAATTTGACAAAAGATATAAATATATATACATCGACCCACACGGTCGGAAAACAGAAAAACAGTTCATATTTCCTATTTGTATTGCGCAGGCGTACCTTATTTAGCATTTTAAAGCAAACAACTATTTATTTAAGCAATTAGCGCAGGCAAAACCAATCAACGACTTCCAAAAACCTGTACTTACTCAATTTAAACATGTCAGTGTCAAATATACAAAGTTTGTCACTCTTTTCACTTAATTTCAATTGCCTAAGCACATGCATAACATAAGCAATATGCACTAAACACATAATTTTTTTTATAAGCAATATACCCACAATAATTTCCATAAGCAATTTATATGATTTACATAACTAATTCCTTTGCTTTTATTCGCTTCCTTACCAATTTTAGTTGATAACTATGCCAATTAAATCCCGATTCATTATTATATTTAATTTCATCTCATATCCAATTTATTCACAAACCTTCACTTGCATTTCATCTCTAATTCTATAACCCAAACCCATTTGATTAATATTTCAAAGTCATATTCCATTTATTTATACTTGAATGGAATTTATTCACAACTTAAACCATTTTTGTTTCGATTCGTTTTTTTTTCCACCTAGCAGCATTCAGAATATATGTGTCGAGCTCTATTTATATTATCCATATTCGATTTGTTAGTATTTCAACTATCCAAGTTCATTTTTCTATTTTAATTTGATTCTAATCCAAATCAAACTCCATTTACTAATTTAATTCAGTTAATATACTCATCCGATTTATTTTTAATCCAAACAAGCTCAATTTCAATTTGGCTCCCACTTTGAATATTGAATTAGTTTCACTTACTAATTTATTTAAGCCTTAAATAAAAGTTTATTTACAAACTTTCCTATCTTTAATTTTCTTCAAACAATTACTTCGACTTCATCTTACTCTACATACACAACTTTAAATCAGATTTCAATATTCATCTTCAATTCTAATTGCTTACTAATTTAAATTGCTTGTCATTCTATTTGATTCTCATCAAATTCCATCTAATTCAATTTGTCAATTCTCTTTATCCATTTTAAATTTTAACTCACCTTCTCAATTTATTTCTAAACTTATTCACTAATAACAAGGCTAACTCAAATTTTATTAATACAAGGCCATTTCCAATTTATTTCTACTCATTTGAATTTATTTGCAATTCAAACCTTTACTATTATTATCCAATCTTATTTTATCTCGATACATTTTTAATTATATTTAATTTGTTAACACTTCAAGTCAAATTTTAATTAATAACTCAAGTTCTGATTCTACCATTCACTTTTAAAATTACCATCCAATTTTATTAACTCACAATGCAATTTTATTCTCAATTCATTTAATTAATTGCAAGGCCACTTTCAATTATATTTTCTTCATCAACGATTTAAGTCGAAGTTGATTTATAACTTGAGTTCTATTTCCAATCTCCATTATTAGCTTACAATTCAGCTTCTATTTAACTACATTGAACTCCATTTACACATTTCATTATCTAATTTATTATCAATTAGTTCTTCCCTTATTTATAATCCAACACTTGATTTTAAATCTCAAAATCTCTTCATTTAATTTTCTTAAGTTCAAATTTATTTTATAATTCAAATTTGGATTTTTATTTTATTTTTCAATTCATCAAAAAAAAATATTTATTTTGGGTTTTCTATCCCAGTTTTCAAATTTTATAAGTCACAACTTATTATTTACACTATTCTATTCATTATAGACTTGAATATGTTCATCATTTATTTTTATTTTTTTAACTCGAGTTTTACACTTATTTATAACCCAAGCATATTTTTATTCCATGCATTATTCCTTCTTTTATAAGTTATTCTGATTTATTTATTCCAATTCCAATCCTTATCCAATTTATTTTCCATTGGTTAACAACTGGATATCTTTTCAGCCTATTTATTTTACTTCCAACTTTATAAGTCACAATCCATTTATATCATATTCCATTTATTTACTATCAATCTCATGCACATGTTACTTTTTAATTCGGAGTTATACCTTTTGTTTAGCCAATATATTTTTATTATTCCATAAACATTTTAAATAAGATTCCAGAGTTTAAACGATTTCCCAAAATTTCAAAATCACCTTTGAAATCAACTATATCCAAAATTCTTTGGCAAATTCAATTATTCCTTTAAATTTCAAAACCAAATCCAATTCGCAAACAAGTCCAATTTAAAATATTGAGGTGGCAATTCCTCTCTTGGAAACTCGAAAACGAACACCGATGATGTCGCGATCATCATCGGAATTATTTTCCAGCGACCACAGAGAGTTTAGTGCTTTTATCCCTCTAACAACCTTTCAAATATTTTAAATTTCCAAATCTCACAAGATTTCAAATACAACTCAAAATATTTCCAAAATAATACTATTACTCCAAATCTTTTGGAAACCGTTTTCAAACCCAAAGGAATTTAAATTTTTCCCACAAATCCCAAATTTCAATTCCTTTAAATCTATATTCAAACATTCTCTGGAATTTTATCTTAAAATTATAATCACCTTTATAGTTTACATTTAACAAATCTCATTTGTATATGAAGTTTATTTCAATTTATAAATTACATTTATAATCTATAGTTCCAATTCCATTTTGTTATATTAATTTATTTCCTCAACTTTGGTTATAAGTTCCGATTTCTTATTCAATTCTTCACAATAGTGTTAATAATTTAATATTATCATTCCTTAACAATTAAGCATCCAAATACTATAATACTTCACAAAAATTATATCTTTCATATACAAAAATAATTTGGGTAAAATTATTTCATTTACCCTATTTTAAAACAATACTGTGTCGAATTGTTCTATTCAAGTGTTTAGAAACCCCTTCAATACAGTTGCGCAGACCGTGTCGACGAAGGTTCATATACCACTCAATAAATCAATCAACACAATATTAAAACAATTTATATTAACTAACAAATACGCACTCATATCTGTTAATACGCTCAAACTCATTTTAGAGTACTATAGACTCTAATTTAAATGAGTAATTCCCACCAGAGCCAAGGTTATCTCCAACCTATGCTCTGATACCAAGTGAAACGACCCGCAAATCCGTACCCCTTGAGTTAACACTATTCTACCTAAATCAACTCAAGTTGTACAAAAATTACGAACCATTAGGGTTTAAGAAGAAGAGAATAGAAATCAACAACAGAATCTAACCATCGCGGCGGAATAAAATAAAATATATAATAAATAATCTTTACTCAAAGACCAAATGTATCGGTTTATATATTACATCATCAGAGTACATCAATCACAGCTCAACATCAATAACATACAACTAGATACACAGCAACTCAATACAGCGGAATATATATATAAAACAAGTACGAAAGTACGTCTAGTTATCCAGCTCGTCTCCTGAGCTTTACAGCATCCTATCCTGTATCCTATAATACTCGGTCTGACCCGAGCATTACAATTAAATAACACCCGAGTCAGTCTGGAATACCAGCGTGAGAAAAACACACTCAATTGATTATTAAAGTTTCAAAAATCCTTTGAAAACAAAAGCATCTCGTAAGACCACGCCACAAATAAACATGTCGGGTTTTTACCTTACGATAGCTAAAACACTTTTTATAGAAATTCTCTGATATTATAATAAGGTCTACATACAAATACTTATAAAATAGCCGAAATTGTTACATTCATTAAATTCCATCCACTAGCCACAGAGTGGGTAATACAAACAAAACTCGTACAAGGCTCGTAGGGAGAATGGATTTCCAACTAATGACTAGGCACTGGGGTACCACCTGTCACAGTACGGGGCCTAGATCACCGTATCGAGGAGTACGCCCGCTCCCCTGCAACACAAGGTCGGGACTACCCCTTACTGGATAATCCCGAGTGAGATCACCCCGCAGTTGGGATCAACAACCGCACCACTAAGCCGAAATAAAAAGGACATCTAGACTGGAATGACCTCACCCTGCTTGGGTGCTACCCACCTAGCCTTGCTGCATAACCCCTAATTTTCAGTCATTTCCATTTGATGAGGCTTGAGGCTAAGCGTTACCTTTTAAGAACATATCCCTTAGAATGCTCATCATCCACCTGACGATGTTTCGCAAGCATTCATCCACACAAGTCCGTCCCGGGTTCGAACGGAACCGAAGGCACTACTCCTACTACATCCATTTTGGAAATATCCTCAGGATTAGTAGCGACTAGCCCTTGCACTTCAATGCTCCATCCTCAAATCCAAAATCGTTTTCACGAAACGTACAAACCGGATCGAAGTGGTTTTCGAGAAATAAATCTCGATCCCGGTCTCTTCGAAACGATCAACGCATTTGTCCAATATTGATAGTCGGTTATTTAACTTTCAATTATATTCAAAAAACAACCACCAACCAATATTATTAATCTCAAAAATATCTTCACAAGATATATTTCTATTTTCAATCCTTTGAAAACAGTTTCAAAACCATCTTTCTTTTCATAATAAACTTTCCCAAATATTTTCTATCTTCTCTGAAATTACCAAGCACAAAACTAGATTTTTAAAATAATTTAAAACACTTTACTTAAAAATATACTTTATAACATTTAAGTTAAAACTACTTCAATGATTTGTCAAAAATACATACTATATGAATATTTGAAAATAATGTTACTAAATAAAATAGAAAACTAGATTTCACTTTTAAAAATAAAATACTAAGTCACTCTTTAAATAATTATTGCTATAACAGATTAAAATAATTATTGCTATAATAGATTAAAAGGAAATACTTACTTTAGAATTTAAATATTTAGAAATAGTAAATTTTTCAAAACATACTTCTTACAACAACTTTAAACTTTTAATTTATATTTAAAAATTTACTTTGAAAACGTACTTGGTTATTCAGAGAGAAATTTCCAATCTCAATCACTTAAATCAATTTTCCAAATTGATTTCCAATTTATTCCATTTGAAATAAATTTCTTTACTTATCAGTTCATTTCGAAATTCATTAATTATGGACTTTACTATTATTTTCAGTTTGATTTTTAAATCCTTTAACTGAAATATACAAATTTCAGGTTATTCCCAATTTCTTCTTTATTCTTCTTAAATAATTTAAATCCTAAATTTAAAATAAATGTTTTGTTCTTTTAAACAATAACATTGAAGTTTAAATTTCTTTAACTTTCTGTTTATTTAAATTTTTCTTCCCATACTCAAGATTTATTAATTAAAATTTTAAAGTCACTTAATTTCTTTCCAGTTCATTCATAAATTTATTCAACTTTCTATAATTATTTTACTTACAATTTCACTTCTTTTATTTTCATCCCCAAACTCAAATTATATATTTGGTAATTCATTATTGCCCGTTTATAACAATCAAGCCATATCATTCAATATTTCCACATAATTCATTACAAGATATCAAATATTCAGAACAGAGAATATTAAATAATTAAATAAAGTTGAGGGGTCCAGTTGGATCCCTCCAACCTGTTCTCCTTGCATCCACATACGTTAGCACAATATAAAATGCCAATTCCAAATATATACCACACTACAGCACACAAAATCAATTCAACCATTTCAAACAATTATTTAAATTTAATCATTTAAATTTAAATTTAACTGAGTGAGATTAACTCACCTTTGACTTCTAATTTGCCAATCTGATCCAAATCGGCTTGTTCTTCCCGAATTTTGGACCTTGAATAAACATTATAGGATTTATTAATATTTAAATCGATCAAACAATTAATTATCATTTAATAGATTAACAATTTATTTTAAACAAATGTTCCTTTAATAATTAGTCTTGACAATTGAAAAATTAAATAAGCTTTTATTAGTTGAGTTAATCACCATAATACATCATTTTAAAATTAAACAGTAAATTAGAATGGGCAAATGAATATATATTTTGAAACTACATATACTTATATATACACTTTTTATATAAACTTCCAAACAGTTTAAAATTCCCATCTTCTACTTATATTATTTCAAAACAGAATGGCTTTTATAAAAATTTGAAATAATCAAATAACCTATCTTTACCACTAAATAAATTTTTAATTAACCAAATTTAAATAAATTACCGATCCAATATATCTTCATTTAGTCTGTAATTAAAATAGTTTAATTTACCGTTAAATCTATAAAAGTAGTTACGAATATATTTATTTAGAATGACCAGTAAGTTACAGCATGCCTATATATATATACACATGTTAAATTAAATCAAATTAGGGTAGAACTGTACCTTACTGTTAACGTTTGTTAAATAAAATTTTATCAAAAAGGAAAGAATCGTGAATACCTTACGGGCAAACTTCGAACGAACCCTAGCTCTCCACTTGTTTCTTTACAAATTCAGACTTTAAATTCCAAGCTATACTGTTTCATTCTCCCACCGTCTTCTTCTCAACAAAATGCCTTAACTTCACCTTCAACATGAGTTTCTACTTGCCATAGAGGTTAATAGCACGGCCATGTTTCACTGCTTAAGCTCACCATCATTCTACAGTCCATGTCCTGAATCGCCCTACTCAAATCACATCGCTCAGCTTCGTCTCCCTCAATCGTGAATCACGTCGCTCAGCCTCGCCTTCCTCAACGCGACCCATTGCTTATGCGACATAATGCTTTCAGGTCGCGAAGCCTTCACGAACGTGAGCTCCGTAGTTGCGATCCCATTTTGCTTTTTTTTATACGATATTGGGAATTAGGGCTTGAGGGAGGAGTTTAGGAGACGTGCGAATGAGAAAGAGAAGGCCTCGGTTTACTGATTTGAAGATTAATGGCTTCGGCCATTGTTTTGTTTCTGAAATTTGTTCGAATTACTGAGGATAAGGGTGCGCGAATTTATTTAGAAAGGCTTGATTTGGCTTCCAAGAGAAGGAAGGAGGGAACAATAATAGATGTTGCCGTACTAAAGCTGAGAAAGGGAGACAAGATTTGAGGGGGTTGCAGTGATGGTAAATAAAATTCGGCTGAAAGATGATTGGTTGAATATATTATTTAAATTTAAATCGTTAATTATTGTCTAAGCGTTTTTATCTCGTACGATCACACAGCAACTCTGATTACTACGAAATTTGAAATCCGTTAATAATTCAATATTGCGGATCCAATGAGACTGTTTCGTCGAATTCCGAGACTGCGCCTCGGAAGGCTATTTTTAAATTCAATTTAAACTATAAAATTTTAAAACTGAACAAACCACTGTAAATTTCAATTTTACAACTTCTATTATCTTTCGTATTATCAATATAAATTTTATGGGCCTTCAAATTATTTTTAACCGGCTTAAAACTCCAGATTCAACATTTCACCCAACTTCAAATTATTTAATTCAATAATTTAATTATCAGATAAATTGTGATATTTGTAATATAATTTAAAATTACTCCTTTGAATATTTACAATCAATTAAATATTTCGATTTTAAATGCTCCAAAATTCCGAGTCGTCACAAAATCAATGAGGGAACGATTCTATATATGTTGTGGTGGATAGATTTTCGAAGATGGCACATTTCATAGCTTGTAAGAAGACCGCCGATGCAGTCTATGTTGCTCAATTGTTCTTTAAAGAAGTTTATCGACTACATATGCTACCTGAGACCATTGTTTCTGACCGGGATACTTGATTTCTAAGTCATTTTTGGTTGAGTCTGTGGAAGATGGTTGGGACTAAGCTGAATTTTAGTAGCGCCTATCATCCACAAACGGATGGGCAAACGGAAGTGATGAACAGATCATTGGGAAACTTGTTGAGATGTCTTGTGAAGCATAATTTGAAGAGCTGGGATGCGAAGTTATGTCAAGCTGAGTTCGCACACAATCATGCCATTAATCGAAGTACTGGATTCAGTCCATTTCAGATAGTGTATTCATCAATTCCGAAGGGACCGCTGGACTTGTCGATAGTTCCACGTCAGAAGGGGGTTGTTAAACGAGCTTGTGATTTCGTGAATGAGTTGCAGGAGTGCGACATAATTGTTCATGAACGATTGCTTAAGTCAAATGAGAAGTATAAGCAACTGGCAGATAAGAAGCGAAGGAGTGTAAACTTCAAAGAGGGCGATTTTGTTTACGCAGTTTTGACGAAAGATCGTTTTCCACTTGGAACTTACAACAAGTTGAAGGCTCAAAAGATTGGATCAGTAGAAATCTTGAAGAAGATCAATGATAATGCTTATCGGTTAAGATTGCCGGACCATATTCATACCGCCGACGTTTTCAACGTCAAACACTTGATTCCATATCATGGGGATAAGTGTGTCGAAGGAGAAGAAAGTGTGAATTCGGGGTCGAATTCTCTTCAACCAGGGGAGGATGATGCAGCGCACCATGCTAGCTCGGTTGCTTTAGGTCATTCGATGGCTTTAGGTCGCTCAGGTGCCTTAAGTCGCTTGCTATCTAACAAGACAGATGATACAGTGGAGGACTATGCAAGGCACCAGCTGGTTATTCTTAAGTCGCTTGAACGACTTAACGAGCTAAGTCAACGATTTAAGTCGCTCAGCCAACCGGATAAGCGACCTAACGAGCTACGACCTAAGTAGTTAGGTCGCATGTGTCTCTCGTTCTTCTTAGGTCGCTCCATGATTATGCCGCGCCTCTTCTTATGCCGTTATCTCTAAGTCGCTCAACCTTATGTCACAAGGTCTTTATGGCGCTTCTGTACCTAAGTCGATTGTTGCCTTAAGTCGCTAATTCTTATAAGTCGCTGATGCTATGTAGGATGTTATGCTGCAGAGTCTTATGTCGCTTACTTTTAGGTCACTATGTATGTGGTGTTGTAACTCGTGTATGTTGTATGTTGTATGTTATGTAGCATTGCATTGTGTAAGTCGTGTTGCGTTGTAATTTCTTTAGGTCGTAGGACGTAAGCCGTGTTGATCTGTTAGGTCGCAAGAGTATGTAAGGTCGTAGGTCGTTTGTACTGTTGCTAAGTCGGCTGAGTTGTGTTGTAACTTCTATAAATAGAGGGGTTGGGTCATTTGTAATGTTGGTTGATTTTGAATAAACTTTTGTTTGAGTGCTTTGTGCCTCTTAAAAATTTGAAGTTGAGTGTTATCTCCTTTCTCCATTTTCAGTTATTCGAGTGCGCTCGAATCAACGGATTTGAAGCCGATTCACGGAATCTCGTGCGCGAGATCAACGTAGAAGAATCGTAGATCTTCTAACACGGTATCGTGCGCGATCAACGTGTTAAAGATAGCTAGAATCCGGTATCTCGCGAGATCAACGGATTTGAGCATTTATCCTTGGTATCATTAATCCATCAATCCATATTTGATTCATTCCATCATTGTTTTGTTATTGTTGTGTACATTTGAAGTTATCCGCTGCGTCATATATATAGACACATCATTTCAAAAGAGAATATTAACATGATAATGAAATATATTTCATACGTAAATGAATACATCAACGGTATAAATTGCTAAAATAATGACTAAAATGGAAATAGAAATGAAAGTGTGTTATACCTGATTCATAATGGGTCTCATGTTCGGACGATAAGCAGATTACATTGCATTTTTAATTATAATTGCTAAATAAATGATAAATGGAAATGACATAAAACATATAAACAATGGTAAACGTACAGATTTGGTTTCATGTTACATCAATTTCATAATACATCAAGAATTCAACATAGTTACATCAACTGCAGAAAAATCAGATTCGGATTTTTATCAATCATCATCGTCTTCTGATTCAGATTCGGTCTCGTTTTCTACGATATTTTCCTCTGCATTGTCAAACGCTTCTGTTGAATATGCGAGTATATGATTTTTGTTTGATGATAATATATATATATATATATATATATATATATATATATTCATTTAAATGTATTTGTTAATGTACTATTTTATTTTTGACATAATTAAATAAATATTTGCAGAATAAAATAAATAACACAAAGTTTAAATTCAAACAGATATTTTATTCAAACAAATATTTATTACAATTTTGAATAGTACAAATTCAAGCTCTCACTATACATGTACAATTTTGATTACAATAAAAATTCGATTACGTCACAATTTATTATTTACAAATGCACCTCACTACAATTCACTCATTCAATCGTATTTTATCTTCAACTTCACTCCAGATTGAATCCAGCATCTGAGAAATCTGCAAAAATACAGACTAACGCAGTATAATTGAAAATAAAATATTTTTGCAGTATAAAATAAAATGTGATTTTGAAATTTTATTTGCCTCAGTTATTTGGCTTGTTCATCATCATTTAAATTTGAATTCATCATACACGAACAACTTGTGGCATGCACAGTGTATCACTGTACATGCCACAAGGCCGTGCACACCAATATATACACTTGATAAAATTATAGGGACAGGTGAGCAAAGGTCAAACCCAAATGAAGCTCCAGGTTCAACTCAAGTGCAATACAAATAAAATCACGACACAAGCACAAGGTCAAACTCGAGCTTTAAAGTTGGATTCAACACAGGTGCAGTCCGAATATACAAGCTTAATAAAATAGTTAGGAGCAAGCTAGTCAAAGCATACACATGAACCAAAATAGCTCGATTCAAAACAGCGAATCAAAATGTACAACTTTGACTAGTCAGAGAAACCACAGTGCAAAGTGGTAAATGCAAATAATGGTACACAAGGGTCTGCCAAATGGAGCAGTATGCAAGTGAGGTTACAAATCAGTAAACAACATGCACAGGTAAAGATATCAACTACCACAAGAAACCAGAAGTGTATAAGTCCAACTAAAAAGGCTATACAGACTCTGTATCAAAATGAACAGTGAAGACATGAACAAGACTAAACTCAAAACAGTGCACATGTAAACAAAATAGTGAAACAACAATGTCTCCAAGCAAATGCCACAATGAAACTGCAGTTGCAAAAAAGCTCCAGACTACAACAAATGTAGTAACAATATACATGTACTCCAAACAATTGAAGTGTAGACCAACAGGAAATATGCAACTCAGTGCAGCAGCAAATTTAACTTGACCAACCAAACAAAATGAAACTGCACTAAACCCAGAAATGATAACTGGAAACAAAAGCTAACACATACATATATGATCACACATGTATGCAATGCACAGCAAATACCAATGGCACCGCCTCAGCAGTCAGAACATTTCGAATATACATGAACCAGATCACAAAACAATGTACACAGTGGTCGGAACTACAGATATCAACCCATGAACAAGACCCAAGTGGATATACAATGGAGCAACAATATGAATGCAATGAACCGGTCAGAGCAATCCAAAATATCAACAAGCTCCAAAATACCTATTCGATGCAAACCAAAGCTTCACAAGTACATACATACAAGTGTATATGCAGACAGTGATCAATCATCATCTTTTGATTTTTTATAGTTTGTTTTACATTTTCTTTTCAAAACTTAAAAAAAACAAAAAAAACAAAAACAAAAAAATATTTATTTTTAAAGAAACACTGTAGGATAAATATATGGTTTTGGTTTATTAAATTGAAATTTTTGAAAGTTTATTTGTCTTAACAAAAATGAAAATGAAGTTTGATTACAAATAATAATGGTTTAACTAGTATATAGGAAGATTCATACGTGTTAATTATGAAGTACGTCCTAATTGAAAATCTTTGTTTTGAAAAGTGGTTGATTTAAAGTAAAGGATATAACATTTTTTTTTTGGTCTTCTAAGTTAAATGGTGCTAAAATGATTTTGCAAAACTCTCTCTCCCTCCTAAAATATAATATAATAACATCCAAGTATTCACTCTCATTTAAAAGTCCTCGCGGTTATGCATGGGTGAATTACTTGGAATCTTTGATTATGTGCTTTCATACTCATTTAAAAGTCCTCACGGTTATGCATGTATGGAACACATGTAAAAAAAACCAGACTTAATAAAAACCACCTACGGTCAATAGGTGTATGCACGAAAGTGTATGCACTCGCCATGCTCTGTACTCCCCTCACATAAGCCCGAAAGGCAGTGCATGGGTGGTATATCTGGCCTCAGTTTACCTGAGCTAGGTGTGTAATTTTTCTTCCAAATAATGAGAGAGCAAGCAACTGAAATCCTAGCACTATTTTTACTTATTTGATTTGATTTGTTGTTGAAAAGAAATGAAAATACCACTTTGATAAACTTTGATAATCAACTAAGGATCCATTTCATAGTTACACTGTGTTATCAACCAAAACAACGAGTTAAACTATAGTTTATTTATTATGATAACTTCGTTTTTATTGGAAATATTGACGAGTAAATAACTTAAATTTCAAGATAATGACCAAAACTTATATTTAACTTATTCGTGTCAATTTAAAAATAAATCCTTCATTTGCAAATATTTTCAAAAACTCGCATTCATCTCTTTGTAAATAAATCTTGCATTTTGTAAATATTTTCATCCTGCATTTGGATTTTGTGGGTAGTATCCGCTGAAAACCCTCACGAGACAACACTCGTCCTACTGGGGACACCCAAAGGTTTAACGGCTTGTTGCATACGTTCAATGCAATCGTGCTCCCTACGAAAATGGATTTCTCTTAGTTTTAGTTTATTCGAGGACGAATAAAAAGATAAGTGTGTCGTTGTAGTATAGTGGTGAGTATTCCCGCCTGTCACGCGGGTGACCCGGGTTCGATCCCCGGCAACGGCGCCAAAAACTTGTTCATCGACGAAATTCTATCGGTTTAGAAAACCGTCGAACGAATTTAAATTAAAAATAACCGCAAGCGCACGGTGTACGAATGTAGCACGTGGCGAATACGGGTCGATCCACAGGGAATTGATGGTTTTAAAATTCTATTCAATCAAATTAACTGAAGTTGAAAGAGTGATTAACTAAAAAAAAATGTAGAAAAATGAGAAAAGAAAATAGATAAAAATATGAGAGTGTTAAGACAACTAGATCACATAAATCAACAAAATGAAGTTATGATCTCTCTTTTCTTGTCATTAGTGAATTAGTTGATGTGCTTATTATAAGTATGGTATATTTGTGCTATTAATTAGCTCAATATAAACCATCAAACTATAACACAACCACTAATACACATTTAACTCTCATGAAATATGACAACAAGTTGAAATAAAAATCTATTTTAAGCATAGCCTATTAACTATTGTTTATAAATATAGGCTATCAAATTTCAATTTCAACATTCACTTCTTTGCCATAATCATATTTAGATGAAGAGGCAATTTGTGTTATGTTTGTTTAAGCATAGCTTATTTGTTATGAACAACATAGACTATCAAATTCAAAGCTAAACAACATCATTAAACCACTTCAAGTGTTTCCATTAAAGCACAAAAAGAGAGTATAAACATCAAAATGTTGCATCTACATACTAGAGAGCTTCATTACCCCTAAATTGTAGGGATTAAGCTCTCATATTTATTATCAAATCAACAAATGTAGAAAGCAACATGAAAGCAAAAAAGAAAGAAAAAGATAGCAAAGCAAAGAAACAAAACTAATCTACTTGCATGAAATAAGAGAAACCTACACTACAACATGAAAGTAAATAAACATGAAAAGGAAAGAGCATGTATTAAATTGCATAAAATATAAAAGATTACAAGAAATAAAAATTGGCTAAGTAGCCATTAAACGAGAAAGAGAGCTTTCTTTTATTTGATCTAAACTAACCTAAAGAAAAGGAGGCCTAAGAGAGACTAAGAGAAGAGATGTTACATGAAACATAAGGGGTATTTATACAAGTGTTAAAACCCTAATTCATTTTTTTTTTGGAGAATGTCCAAAATGCCCCTTAGGAAGTGTGGAGGCCAAGTAATCATTAACATGTCTTGATCCCCCATTAAGTGTACATGAAACCATCAACCCCATAAGCATGTGCATTAGCCTTTAATTTGTATATTAAGGTAGGTGGGTAGGTGGGGTCCTCCATGATCTTCACTTTGAATTATTTCCATCTTCATTCCTTTATATCCATTTTGTGCATACACGTTTCTTCATGAACCCACTAATATGAGAAGCTACATTCCTACAAAATATTATAGAAATTTCCAATTAAATTCTCTCAAATTAATATACGCGCACAAATGGCCATTTTGCCCTTATATGAAGATGAATATGTGAAAATTTGGAATTAATATGAATTTTGGTTAAAACAAGTTAAAATACCCAATATGATCATTTATTTAATTTAAATAGAATAAAATATAGTGGTAAAAATATGCACATTTACGTGCACATCAATCGACAACAGAGCAGTGATGAATATTCAAGCATATCACAGATGCAGACATGCCAGAATTTTTATGAAGCCGAAATGAACAAGTCAAAAAAAATGAACGTAAAATTCTCATATCAAAATAGTTTCACAAAATCAAAAAATATGCTGACAGACTACAATGAGCAGCCGTGAGAAAATTACCAAATTTAGGCAATTTCAACAACCACGTCAAGCTAAGTGCTGATGTCAATAGAGTGTCGAACAAGTTCATATTTTCACAAAATCAAATGACCGAAGTCAAATGCAAATCAAATCATGGTGACCAAGAAATCAAACCAAGTCATAAATCAACACCGTGTCAATCAAGTATCAAATTATATGAAGTTGACAAAGTCAGATAAATCATCAACATCAAAACATAATCAAGTGGCCGAGACGAAGTCAAGGAAACTATCATACGAAAGAAACATTAGGAATTCGAATCTTATATAAACCCTATCATTATCGGCATTGAAAACAATTCGAGTTCAAGCTAAACAGAGAAGAATAATTCATAAAACTCGAATCAAAGTCGAGTGCTGTATAAATAAAAAAGGAACAAACTTACCAATTTTTCCAAATCTAACTCGACTAATTGGAAGCGATCGCAAACTTGGTTGAAGCAGCCGCAACCAATCTAATTGATCGAAGATAACAAATTGAAACATCAGCAAACAATTGAAGCAGCGATTCAATTTTTCCACAAAGCCTTAATTTGGAACGATGAAGAAAAAAACACGAGGCCGCCTTTGTTTTTGGAGCAAACCAAGCCGACATAATATAAAAGAAAAAGGAGGATTTCTTCTTTAATTTTGGGTCGGCTATTTACTTAGGGACTGTGTATTTTAAAATTAGGGTTTTGTTTATAATTGTTTTTAAAATTGTATTTTTCCTTTTTAAATTCTTGTGATTTCTAGTCTTGTGACTATGGTACAAACTACGTGGCGTAGTTTGAGAATTCGTAACTCAGTGGCTGAGTTGTGGCAGAGTTTTGAGCGTAAAGTTAAGGCTGGTCGATAGCGGGTGTCACGAGTTTACGTGTGTAAGCGTCTGACTACTTAATCTCTAGTAGAAACCTTGGGGGCAGCACGTAGGCAGGGTTTTTCCGAAGCTGGGTAAATTCCGTGTCGTTCCATTTCTATATTTATTATTCTGCTTTTATTTGTGGTGCTATTATTCTGATATATCTATATTGAAATTATTTTATACAAACTTCTGCGATAAATTTTTATAATTAATAGCATCACCTTATTCACCCCCCCTCTAGGGTGAAATTGATCCTACAAGTGGTATCAGAGCCAGGTTCAAAAGCTATTTTTGTTCAAAAAATTGATTTTTTTTTCAAAAACCAATTTTTGTTTTTAAAATTTTGAGTTTTTTAAAAATGGCTTCTTTTAATAATTCTTTTGCCGAGGGTCAGTCCATAGTTAAACCACCAATGTTCAATGGTGAATACACCTACTGGAAAAATAGTGAATTTCAAAAAACCATTGACGCTTTGAATATTGTTGATACAGGTTATAGAGCACCAATTATAGTTTTATTTAATTAAGAAATTGAAAAACCATTTGATCAATGGACAGATCTAGAAAATAAGTTACAAAATGCTAATGCCAAAGCTATGAATTCGATTATTTGTTCATTAGATCAATTTGAATTTAATCGTGTCTCACATTGTCTAACTGCGCGGGAAATATGGCATACACTCGAAGTGACTCACGAAGGAACGTCTCGAGTCAAAGAATCTTGCCTTGCCATGCTGAGTAGCGAATACGAGAATTTTACAATGGCCAAGGAAGAAAATGTTAAAGAGATGTACGGAAGGCTTTCCAACATCGTATACAAATCCAAAGCTCTTGGAAAATCATACACGGAATTGGAAATAGTCCGAAAAATCCTCAGAGTCCTTCCACAAAGTTTTGAAGCAAAAGTGACTGCCATTCAAGAATCGAAAGATTTAAAACAAATCAAAGTTGAAGAACTCATCGGAAATCTCACCACTTATGAGCTAGAAATGAAATTCAAGGAAGAGTGTGAAGGAGGAGATACTCGAAAGAAATCAATAGCTTTCAAAGGAACAACTAAAAGTGATGATGATGACGATGATGATGGAGCAGCAGAGTTGGAAATGGTAATAAAGAGATTAAAAAATTGGAACCGCAAATACGGAAATCCAGCTCTAAATCAAAAATTAAAAAGCAGAATAATCAAAGCTCTAGATAACCCAGAACAGCAAAAAATCATCTGTCATAAGTGCAATCAACCCGGACACATCAAGCTCAATTGTCCTCAACACCGACATGACTTAGAAAAGAAATCAAAAAGAAGGAATTTTGCAGCCATGTGGAATACAAGTGATCAAGATAACAAAAGTACTAGCAGTGAGAGTGAGAAATCAGATATGTGCCTTCAAGATAATATAACTGATAGCGACGATGACGAGCCAAGCGAGGTATCAAAACTCACTCACTCAGAATTACTTATATATTTTCACGAAGTAAATGGCTGTTATGAACGACTTAGGAAGAAATATGCCAAACTTGAATCACAAAAGGATACTTTGATAGATTTAAATAAAATACTTGACCAATTAGTTAAAAACTATCAAAGTAGGATCTCTAAGTGTGATAAGTGTCCAATATTCGAAAAAGAGATTAAAAAATCAGAAATCAAAATTAAATCGCTTGAAAATGAAATTCTGATTTTGAAAGAGAGTGAAAATACAAGAAGAGAAAATTCTATTAAAAGGTGCATATAATTGTTAAACGAAAATGAATCTCTCAAAACACAAGTCCAACAACTGTCAACGACTTTAGATAAATTTTCAAAAAGTGAAAAATCGTTGAATATCCTATTAGGAAAACAAGCTGTTAATACAGTTCGATAAGGACTTGGATATAATCAATCTGAAAATGTTAGAAATAAAATTAATCAAGTCAATTCAATGTGCACAATTTGTAGAAAATTTGGACACAATCAAAACAATTGTTGGTATAGACTCAAACATGTGAAAACTATACCAATTTGGGTTTCAAAATGCACAAATATAAAATCTTTAAAAGTCGAACAAATCTGCATGCCGAAAGGAACATATATAAATAGTTTTGGATCTTCACAAAATTATTTTCCAAAATATTCTGCCACTAACAGTCATGGACCTATAAAAACAAATAGGTCACAAAACTCTTCTCTTGTGTAGGTGTGGTGGCAGGCTAAGAAACTACAATAGTGTTACTTGGATTCTGGCTATTCTAGGGACACAATGCGCGACAAAGTAAAGTGCCTTAGCCTAGTATAAAGGTGAGAGAATCACAATGGAAAACAACGAAAAATTATCGTAAAGGTAAAACAGGTAATGGTATATTCATCTTATTAAATGTGATAATCTACACCATAATTTGAATTTAATTCAGCCAGTTAATGATAAAGAAATAATTGATGATAATGATTCTGATTTTTTTTCAAAATTGTTGGCCAATTATACTTTTCATACCAAGAACACTACATGCATCTCTAGAGTCTTTAAATTACTTCATATAAATTTGTTTAGACTAATTATGGTATCTTATTGACTGATTATTAATCTCGGTGCACGTAAACATATTTGTTTATCCTACTGCTTCTAAATTTGACACTATTTTCACTGATTTGTTTATTGGCACAGCTTTAATTAAAAATAAAAAGAATTTCATTCAAGAAGGTCTTCAATATTTTGTTGCAACTTCATGGTTTGGTCTATAACATTCAATTAATGATAATCTTGAGTGAATTAGAAATTCAGATGCAGATTACACTGGTAGTCTAGTTGATAGACAAAATTACTGGTGGAACGTGATTTATGTTGAAACATTTAGTAACTGCATCGTTTTTCAAAGAAAATATCTGCATATTTTTCATTTCAAATAATTTTCAAATTAGCAGACATTTTTATTATAAAACCCCTTCTAGAAAAACATTTTTGGCTTTATTTTCAGATTAGTCATTTAAAAAAAATTGATTTTATAATTATTTTTGAATTTGATTTTAAATGACTACAGTGACTAATTTGACTCCCTACTAGTTATCAAAAAGATAAATAGTAATTGAAAAAGTGTCGAGTGTTGATATTAATCATATATTATAACTTGAGACGGTATAATTAGTAAATTTCTTTAGTAATTTAAACAAGAATTATAAACACTTTTTTGTTGGTAAAAATTCTATGATCATTTCTATTTCTATCATTTTCTATCGACCATCACTCATCATAATCCAATATAGTATGTCAATATGTGGTGATTTAAACAGGAATCATTCGTTTTTCATTTTATATTTTTTAAATTCAAATAATAATAATAATAATCCAAAGTATTCACTCTCATTTAAAAGTCCTCACGGTTATGCATGGATGAACTACTTGGAATTTTTGACTATGTGCTTCCATGCTCATTTTAAAGTCTTCACGGTTATGCATGTATGGAACGCATATCAAAATTGATTTATTAAATAAACAAGTTGACTATAATCCCATTTAAATGTCCTCATGGTTATGCGTGGTTAGAAGATACTTGAATTCATTTTTTTAAATAAAATTGGAATACTACTAATCTCATTTAAAAGTCCTAACGGTTATGCATGGTTGGTAGATATTCAAATTCCTGATATAAATATACCATAAATAAACACAACTTTATGGTATTATATGATGACATCATCCATCGTTCTAAAAGTGGATTATGCGCCTAACAGAGTATTTATGATTTTTGTTTGATTTTTTATTGAAATTTAATATTTATATTCGATTGAGATTTTAATGTTGTATTAATAACTATCACTTTATCTCTACTTTTTTCTAACACTATTACTCTTTTGCTGATGACAAAAGGGGGAGAGAAAAGTTAGGATTTTATCAAATAAAGCAAGTAAAGGTCAAAATTTTCTATTTGCATCTAGGCTCATTTGCATATTTTTAATTATATGCATATATGAAGGGGGAGCTTTGTGTAGAGAAGAAGCATTCGAATAGGGGAGCAAATCGAATGATCAAATACATTTAACAGATTCAAAATCTTAAATATATGTTTGTTATCATCAAAATGGGAAGATTGTTGAATATGCGAGTATATAATTTTTGTTGACGATAATAAACATATATATATATATATATTCATTTAAATGTATTTGTTAATGTACTATTTTATTTTTCACGTAATTAAATAAATATTTGCAGAATAAAATAAATAACACAGAGTTTAAATTCAACAGATATTTTATTCAAACAAATATTTGTTACAATTTTGAATAGTACAAATTCAAGCTCTCACTATACATATACAATTTTGATTACAATACAATTCGATTACGTCACAATTTATTATTTAAAAATGCACTTCACTACATTTAACTATTCACTCGTATTCTATCTTCAACCTCACTTCAGATTGAATCCAGCATCTGAGAAATCTGCAAAAATATACACCAACGCAGTAAAATTGAAAATAAAATATTTCTGTAGTATAAAATAAAATGTGATTTTGAAATTTTATTTGCCTCAGTTATTTGGGTTGTTCGTCATCATTTAAATTTGAATTCATCATACACGAATAGCTTGTGACATGCACAGTGTATCACCGTACGTGCCACAAGGCCGTGCACACCAATATATACACTTGATAAAATTACAGGGACAGGTGAGCATAGGTCAAAACCAAATGAAGTGTCAGGTTCAACTCAAGTGCAATACAAATAAAATCACGACACAAGCACAAGGTCAAACCCGAGCTTTAAAGCTGGATTCAACAGAGGTGCAGTCCGAATATACAAGCTTAATAAAATAGTTAGGAGCAAGCTAGTCAAAGCATACACATGAACCAAAATAGTTCGGTTCAAGACAGCGAATCAAAATGTACAAATCTGACTGGTAGAGAAACCACAGTGCAAAGTGGTAAATGCAAATACAGGTACACAAGGGTCTGCCAAATGGAGCAATATGCAATTGAGGTTACAAATCAGTAAACAACATGCACAGGTAAAGATATCAACTACAACCAGAAACCAGAAGTGTATAAGTCCAACTAAAAAGGCCATACAGACTCTGCATCAAAATGAACAGTGAAGACATGAACAAGACTCGAACTCAAAACAGTGCACAAGTAAACAAAATAGTGAAACAATAATGTCTCAAAGCAAATGCAACAATGAAACTGCAGTTACAAACAAGCTCCAGACTACAACAAATGCAGTAACAATATAAATGTACTCGGAACAACTGAAGTGTAGACCAACAAGAAATATGCAACTCAGTGCAGCAGCAAATTTAACTTGACCAACCAAACAAAATGAAACTGCACTAAACCCAGAAATGATAACTGGAAACAAAAGCTAATACATACATATATGATCACACATGTATGCAATGCACAGCAAATACCAATGGCACTACCTCAACAGTCAGAGCATTTCGGATGTACATGAACTAGATCACAAAACAATGTATACAGTGGTCGGAACTACAGATATCAACCCATGAACAAGACCCAAGCGGATATACAATGGAGCAACAATATGAAAGCAATGAACTGGTCAGAGCAATCCAAATATCAACAAGCTGCAAAACACCTATTCGATGCAAACCAAAGCTTCACAAGTACGTACATACAAGTATATATGCAGACAGTGATCAACAACAGAGCAGTGATGAATATTCAAGCATATCACAGATGCAGACATGCCAGAGTTTTTATGAAGCCGAAATGAACAAGTCAAAAAAAATGAAAGTAAAATTCTCATCTCAAAATAGTTTCACAAAATCAAATAATATGATGACAGACTACAATGAGCATCCGTGAGAAAATGACCAAATTCAGGCAATGTCAATAACCACGTCAAGCAAAGTGCCGATGTCAACAGAGTGTCGAACAAGTTCATATTTTCACAAAATCAAGTGACCGAAGTCAAATGCAAATCAAGTCGTGGTGACCAAGAAATCGAACCAAGTCAGAAATCAACACCGTATCAACCAAGTATCAAATTTATTGAATTGACAAAGTCAGATAAATCATCAACATCAAAACATAATCAAGTGGCTGAGACGAAGTTAAGCAAACTATCAAACGAACGAAAAATTAGAAATTCGAATCTTATATAAACCCAATCATTGTCGGCGTTGAAAACAATTCGAGTTCGAGCTAAACAAAGAAGAACAATTCATAAAACTCGAATCAAAGTCGAGTGCTGTATAAATCAAAAAGGAACAAACTTACCAATTTTTCCAAATCTAACTCGACTAATTGGAAGCGATCGCAAACTTGGTTGAAGCAACCACAACCAATCTAATTGATCAAAGATAACTTATTGAAACATCAGCAAACAATTGAAGCGGCGATTCAATTTTCCCACAAAGCCCTAATTTGGAACGACGAAGAAAAAAACACGAGGCTGCCATTGTTTTTGGAGCAAACCAGGCCGACATATTATAAAAGAAAAAAGAGGATTTCTTATTTAATTTTGGGCCGGTTATTTACTTAGGGCTTGTGTATTTCAAAATTAGGGTTTTATTTATAATTGTTTTTAAAATTGTATTTTTCCTTTATAAACTCTTGTAATTTCTAGTCGTGTGATTAGGGTACAAACTACGTGGCGTAGTTTGAGAATTCGCAACTCAGTGGCTGAATTGTGCTAGGGTTTTGAGCGTAGAGTTAAGGCTAGTCGATAGCGGGTGTCGCGAGTTTACGTGTGTAAGCGTCTGACTGCTTAATTTCTAGTAGAAACCTTAGGGGCAAAACGTAGGCAGGGTTTTGCCGAAGCTGGGTAAATTCTGTGTCGTTCTATTTCTACATTTATTATTCTGTTTTATTTGTGCTGCTATTATTCTGATATATCTGCATTGAAATTATTTTATGCAAACTTCTGCGATAAATTTTTATAATTAATAGCATCACTCTATTCACCCTACCTCTAGGGTGAAATCGATCCTACAGCTTCTACCAATCGATCAAAGGACCAAAATCTGTATGATCGTCTGTAATTATTATTTCATTATTTTCCTCAAGATCCGCCTGATAAGCTTGTTCATATGGAATATTCTTCCCATCGAATGTAAATCTGGCCTTTGTTTTAAAAACTGCAGATCAATCTGCTTTATCTCTTTCCAGAGACGGATAAGGAGCGTAATACACTTGCAATGCTTGTTTGGCTAGTACAAAAGGATAGTACTTGTGATAGTGCGATGTATGTTTTATTTTAATAAGATTATAATCCTTGTGCACATTAATTTCAGAGCTTGAAACATTGCTAAACCAATTGCATCTAAATTGAAACACCTCCTCCGCGGGTCGTGAAAAATATGTCAGTTGCAAAATTTGTGTTAGAGCGCCATAAAAATCATTTATGTGATTTTCTGGATCGTCACTACTTTTAACAGATACACCAATATTATTCGTTAATTTTTCTGCATCGTATTCTTTGGTGTTAAATTTATATCCATTGACGAAATATATTGGATATGACTTGACCACGCTTTTTGGTCTTATTGCAAGATATTTAAACCCTTCGTCAACAACACAACTTCTCGGCTCATAAACGTAATTTGAAAAGCAACTGGAAAATTCTTTACTGAGATCCCTGTTCGGATGTTCACGTTCATAAACACTATATATAAACAAATCATTACATTTCTTATACACGCGCATGCATTATAGAAAAGAATTTAAAAAAATTATTATTTCAGATTACTTAACAAATGGTGCAACCTCGGCACAATTTAGAAGAATATAAGTGTGTGCTACATGAAGATCTCTATCGTCTAGCCATATTTCTGCACATTTTCCAAAAGGCCGACCATGCTGTCTAAAAATATATAACATTGCTTGAGAGGTCTCTTGTTCGTCGCTTTCGTCATTACGAGAAACACTTTCAAATGATATATTCACATGGTTACTGAAATAGTGAGAGAAAAAGAACGAAGCTTCTTCTTTGATGTAAGAATTACATATTGAACCTTCAACTCGTGCTTTTTGCCTCACTTTTTTCTTCAGATGATTTAGATATCTATGCACAATTAGTTTACATTAACTTCATCTTTCAAATGCAATTAAATTACGTGATAACATATTACATAACTATCAAATGGTTACATCCATCCATATTGGACAGGACCTTGAAGTCGTGCTTCAGATGGGAGATGAACAGATAAGTGTTCCATTAAATTAAAAAAACCCGACGGAAATATTTCTTCTAATTTGCAGAGCAATATAGGAATATCTATTTCAAGTTTACGTAATGGTTGCACTTTTAAAGTAGTCGAACAAAGCTCTTTGTAAAACATACTAAGCTCCGTTACTACCTTCCAAACTTTTAACGGCGGTAGTTCTTTGAAAATAACGGGTAATAAGTTTTCCATCATTATGTGACAGTCGTGGCTTTTCGTTTCGCTCAATCTATCATTTTTAAAGTCAACACATCTACGAAGATTTAATGATATCCCATCGGGAAATCTTAACCCTTCCATCCATTTTAACACAACTTTAACTTGATTATTATCTAATTCGTAACATGCTTTGGGTTTTTTACTGTCATTTGGTTTCAGATAAACCTCATGACGTTTGATAATTCTTCTATATCGCGTCTTGATTTCAAATCATCCTTCGTCTTCCCCTGCACATTCAAAATTGTGTTAAAAACATTATCAAATACATTTTTCTCATTGTGCATCACATTTATATTATGACGAAGAAGAAGATGTTTTCAATACGGCAACTCCCAAAAAATAGTTTATTTGCACCGGTTATGAACAATCGATTTGCCTTCAATTTCTGTTTGCACTCCAGTTTCATATATCCTGAGATAGTCCCTAACAAGTTCATATATGTTTTCTCTTGACCATATCATTGGTGGTTGTCTGGTTTCTACTCTATTAGCTAAAAAGTTTTTCTTGTCTCCTCTGAAAGGATGATTTACATGGAGAAAATATCGATGATAGTCAAACCATGAAATTTTCTTACCATGAGGTAAAGAAAATGCTCGTGTTTCATCCATGCAATATGGACATGCTAGACGACCGGCAGTACTCCATCCTTAAAGCATTGCATAGACAGGAAAATCATTTATTGTCCACAACAAAGAAGCAAACATACGGAAAAAAAATTTGGACACATCGTATGTTTCTACTCCTTCGTTCCACAGTATTTTTAACTCCTCAATCAACGGTTGTAAATGTACATCGATTCCTCGTGTCGGATCGTCGGGGCCAGGAACAACAACGGTAAGAAATGTATATTGTGTTTTCATACACATCCATGGAGGTAAATTATACGGTGTGACGATAATGGGTCAGGATGAATATTTAGAACCAAATTGAGAAAATGGCGAAAAATCATCCGTACATAATCCTAATCTAACATTTTGACTCTCCGCTGCAAAATTTGGATACATTTTACCGAAATGCTTCCATCCTTCTCCATCGGCCGGATGTGTCAACGTACCCTCTTCCTCTATTGACACACTATGTCATCTCATATTAGATGCAGTTACAGAAGATGCATATAATTTTTGAAGCCTTGGAGTGATGGGTAAGTAATGCATATGCTTGTACGAAACTTCCTTCCCCTTATTTTTTCTAGGTTCATA
Source organism: Allium cepa (assembly GCA_030765085.1). Classification (NCBI taxonomy): domain Eukaryota; kingdom Viridiplantae; phylum Streptophyta; class Magnoliopsida; order Asparagales; family Amaryllidaceae; genus Allium; species Allium cepa. The sequence goes on from CM060941.1 coordinate 839,122,733, forward strand.
TCTCTCCTGATTACAAATTTTACAATTTCTAAGTTTTGCGTCTTCTTTCCAAAACAACATGCAGCATTTTAAACATGTATTTATTTTCTGATCAGGTAAACCAAAAGTCGGCATAAGTTTTTTAACTTCACGGTGATTTTCACACATTAGATTATCGGGCGGCATATGTCTTTTTGCAGCTTGTACAACAGCCGTAAATACAGCTTCAGTGATGTTGTATTTTAACCTCATTACAATATATTCCGCGATTACTGACAGCTGAGTGTCGCTTTTACAACCATCCCAAAAAGGTTTCATAGCAGCATCTAGTAAATCATAAATATTTTTTGCTTCAATATTTGGTTCTTCAATATTTCCATCATTGTCGTCAACTTCAACCATAGAAAACATTGATCGTGCTGCATCTTCGACCATATTTTCTATATGGGTCATCGTAACTACTTCGTTAACGACACTTTCAGACTCTACAAAAGTATTTGCTACAACTTCTCCATGCCGATCCCAAACATAATACTCGACGAAACTGTTTTGGCACAAAAGAACTTTCACAATATCTGCTAACAAATACTTCAAATGTCTACACCTATTACATGGGCAACGAATTTCTGGATCGTTTTCTTTATTACTTAAAGCGACTTCAACAAATACGTTTATACCATTATAAAAATCTTCTTTTATTGAGCCTCTCAGTCCTTTTCTTTGGTACATCCATCTCCTCCGATCAACAAAATAATCAATCATTTCTCCTATTTGAGAAAATGAGTCACAAGTTCAAATTTTAATATTTATTTTCAAGAATACAAATTTGAAAAAGATTATTTTCATGGTCGTATAACATTTGAATTTAAAGAACTATCTCACAAATTAAAAAATATTTTCAAATATGACACATTTTATTTTTTAACGTATCGATACAAACTTTCGTACAAAAAGATATTTTTTCCAATTGTCAGACATCCTACTTCCCATTACAAACACAGTAAGCATTTACATTTCGTATATTACTTCGTCTCAAACGATTCAACAAAATCTCGACAGCATTTTCCTTTTGTTCCCTGCATTGTACACAAATGCATGTATGCAGGAAACAAAAAAGAAAAGTTAGGCCGAAATTTTATGAACCGTTTAAGACAAAGTAGTATACAAAATGTAAATGCTTACCGTGGTCATAATTTGTCCAATATACGGACAAATCCAACAAATATTGTACCAGATGAATATAAATGGTCGTTTTTTGAAAAAAAACGACTATTTATATAACGATCATGTACAACACTCGTCAGACGAACCCAAAAACTCTCTAAGGGACATTAGTTAATTAAATGTCCGCATTTTATGAAAAAATACAGTTTTACTAATTGTTCACATTTACAAAAATATATTTTAATTTAACACATTTATTCGACGTATTACATCAACTTAAGCCTGGTGTAACATTTTTGTCATTTTTAAATACAACAATTATAATTTAGACTCATGCATTTTTTTGTTGCATTAGTCAATACATGCAAAATATAATACTTCTAGCTCGTTCATTCATTTTATCTTATTCCAACTAACACAATATAATGATAGCAGCGCTACACACATATACAATCGTAGAATCAAAGCATACACAACGATTTACATATACACGAACAAGCACAAATTATACATGTTTTTCACAATTTCACGATAAAAGATGAAATAGGTATACCATGAAATGCTAGAAACTATTATCACACCATTGGAAATAATTTCAATCACCAATTAACCCTAATTTATCATCTTATGCAAATCTAGAAATATGGTAAAAATTGAATTTTTCGCGAAAATAAAAGATTATACCCGAGCTAGAAAGCAAGAGAGATTGAATTCGTAGCAAGGGAGGATGCAAAAACACGAAATTAGTGATTGAAGGCTTGTGGAGTGAATTTGGGATTTTAGTAATGGATTTTAGGTTTTGCTGAAATGAGGAAGAAAGACTCGGCTGGAGCCTGTAATTAGCGATTTTCCGACGGTCGGAAGCCGTCAAAAATAGCCGTCGGAAGCCGTCGTCCTCCTCTGTCGCTTTTAAGCATTTTCTAGAAGTGTTGGTACTTGATAGCAAATTTTTCAATATTTTGTATATATAGTACAAATTGTTTATTTTTCTTTCTTTCTTTAAATGATTGGTAGTTTTTGTATTAAATAACATAATGGACTAAATCCATTAACCTTTACCGGAATATGAATTAAACATAATCAGTTGGATAGTCAAATATGACACAAATCGAATTTTAAAAAACTTACAAATGGATAAAATTGAGATAAATTGAATTCAAATCTGATCAAACAGTTGCTCCTTGATCTCCAACAGTTGCTAGTGCTCGTGAGCAAGTTCTTTCTATCCCCATTTGGGTTTACTTTTTGCAAATTCCCTCTGCTCTTCAACCTTTGCTTGGTTTGAATTGGCTAGCTTGTAACGTTGGTAAATTGAAATGTTTTGACTCTAATACAGTTGCGCGTGAAAAATTGGTGTTCGCTAAGGCTCTGATTAAGATTTCCCCTTTTAAGCCTCTCCCTTCCTTCAGCTAGCTGTTGGACATGTAGTGGAAGTCCATATTCGATACTGTTGGGTTCCAGATATTTGTTCTGCATGCCACTCCTTTGGACACCTAGCTATTGTCTGCTCCCATTCTGTTGTTTCCGCGGCTGCTCCTAAGATCCCTCTTCCTCGGCCTCCGCTCACAAAATGAGTACCTAAGATTTCTTCCTCTGACTCTCTGTTTGCTCCTTCTCCTGCAGTTCATTTATCTGTCCCGGATCCGCCTCCTTGTTCTGATGCACGGCCTGCCTCCCCTGCTGCTTCTGTGGTCCCTTGTGTTTCAGCAGTTCCTTCTGCTGTTCCGCCTCGTTTGCCTGTTGCTTGGGATGAGTCTGAAAGATGTTGGGTTGATCACAAATCTGATATGCGATTTAACTCCTTGGATGATTCCTATTTTAGATTTGTATCTGATGATCATTTGGACCTTAGATGCCTTTATTACACACCTTCTGGTGACTCCATAGGTCTCGATTTGGACGGTCCGTATGCGGGGTCGAATTCTGTCATGCTTGTTGATACTACCTGCGATCGATCCTTTATTTACTCTTCTAATGCTGAGGTTTATGATCCTTGTCTTGCTATCCATTTCCGCCCCTTTGCTGGTCTTTTTGGAAATGTCCCTTTGGTTTCTTTCCTGGTGACGGAGAACGTTGGTGCTTCTTCCTCTCCAGAGGAGACCTAGGCTAGGCGATATATATAGTAGCTGTGTCAGTCACATTCCTGTGCTCTATTATCCTATTTTCTTAGTAGTTAAGGTGTTTTTACCTTACTTCTGTATTTCAAGTTTTTATTACGTTCGTAATAAAAGTGAACGGTCCACTATAAAACCGGCTGGCCTTGTTCAAAAAAAAAAAAAAAATCTGATCCATCGACAAATCTAACAACAATGCAAGCACGAATAGTTGCATTTTGTGCAAGGTCCTACAATATTGTATTTCATGTGAAGAATTTAAAATCACATTATGTAGTACTATATATAACTTTGAATTTCAAGGATACTTGCAGTAATAGAACCTCAACAATATATCATTCCGATTTAAATGCAGATTACTTACACCAGAAAAAAAATACCTCCAGTAGCATATCATGCTGACAGAGAATCAATGTAAAATTAGCAGGTGCCTTTAGCGGCATCATCGATACCAATTATTTAAATGCTCTCTGTAAACCTTATAGTCTGAAAATGAAAAATGGAAGCTACTATTTCCTTGATTTAAAATATACTATATCGTGCAATTACTCGTTGTTATTTGCATCCTCGATCCCAGCAAAACCTCCATCTAAAAGCATATAAAGAAATTTTAAAATGATATATATCTCATCTGAAGTTTGTACATATAAATTATTCAGAATCATGACATGTTACCTTCACTATCAGCAGAACCATAAGCAGTTCGACGGGATCGTGCTTGCTGCTGTGTTGGCTGCATTAATGGGGCAAGTTGTGTCAGCAACAATATCGCGATTCAGACGAATTCCTACTACATATTTCATTGCTCTTCAACACTAGTTCTCATTCATGATCTGTTTGCAATTGATTTAAGTACTTGCTACACATTGTATGTGTACATACAACAGAATTAATGTAAAAAAGCATATATATATATATATACACACACAGAGGTACCTCTATTTGCATTTTGTAGTTTCAACTAATTAATTTCCACATACCTATGGGCTTTTATATCGTCAAAAAGATCCTCTGAATCAGGTTATACGGTTAGCTGTTAACTACTTTACTGCACAAGCCATATACATATCTAGTGCATTAGCATTAAAATAAAATGAACAGCTTTTAGTGTGAAATTTCCATTAGCGTCAAATTTCATAAACCATCCGCTTATTGATCCTGACATAAACGATAAATGTACGTTAGTTCATTAACCTGCAGCTTTGGTCGGAGAGCCTCTAATGGTCCTTTAGGCTTTTCAACTTGTGCACCTTGCTGCATATAGCTCATTAACATATCAAACTAGATGAATTGATTGTTTAGAATTGTCTAACAATATCATAATTGGGAAGTTTTATACACACCTTGCCTAAAGCCCAATCAGCAGAATCGAAGAAAGCACGCTCATGATCCTACAGAAAGGATGTATTAGTCCATTGTTAACTAATAAACTTGGCTTCATTGACCAACTAATGTAATATTCAAGCTGCAACCTTTGATATAAGTGGAGGTTTTTTGGGTAACATCCCTCCATACTTTTTCCTGAGAGCCGCCTCCTGCATTCAAAGAATATATATACTAATAATATAAATTACCATGAACAACTAATTAATAACACCATAACCAATTAAAAACATATAAAATCTACGTAGAGACACGAAAGTTTGACATGAACGCTAACAACAAATATACCTCCTCTTCAGCAGAAGGCATGGATCCCTCATTTTGATTAACAGTTTCAGGAGTCTTAGGTGCATCATTCTGCTCATCAACTCTTTTCTCTGCATGAACCTGCTCCTGCAAACCAGTATCCTTCATATCTGACATATTGTTCTTTTATTAAACCTACAAGAAGATAGGAAGGCTTAATTAGCATTACAGTGAAACAAGCATTTGTTTCTAACTGAGAAAGCATGCAAAGAATAAATTTACATAAACGAGCCGATGAAGAACAATTGATATGATGCTTGGCTTGAAAAACACCAAGAAGTTTACATTTATAGAACGTTTGTAAGAATCTATTGCAATTTGACTTACCAGAAACTGTATCATTTTATTCTCCATATGTTATACAAATCTAGCTTAATTATCTAGTCACAGGCTCCTCGAAACATAAGTGTTCTCTAAATCTGAAATTAGTTTCAAAATTTTATTTTCTTTTAATATTTATTTGGATGGTAAGCGTACAATACCTTAATACTTCTGTGATAGCCCGGGATTTTGAACAGCTATTAATTGGATCAGTAACTGATTGTAAACTATTGGGATACTAATTTTATTTGGATAAATAAATGGAATTCTGATAATTTAGAAATATCTGTATGTGTATATATATATATATATATATATATATATATATATATGAATTTAAACTATAATAAATAATTATCTGGAAGTGATAAACCTGATGGTAGATTAAAATATGTTAATAGATGTGTATAAAGTTTATAATGTTGAAATATTTTAGTATATACAAGTATATAGGTGTGCATATATATACATATATGTAAAATAATTTGGAAGCATTGATTTGAATATAGATAAAAAAGTAAATTGGACATTTTTAACACTAGTAATTATGTATTGTTACCAATTTAAGTATAATAACAGCTTAAGTATAAAATTAAAATAACATAGATGTGTATAAAGTTTATAATGTTGAAATATTTTAGTATATACATACAAGTATATAGGTGTGCATATATATACATATATGTAAAATAATTTGGAAGCATTGATTTGAATATAGATAAAAAAGTAAATTGGACATTTTTAACACTAGTAATTATGTATTGTTACCAATTTAAGTATAATAACAGCTTAAGTATAAAATTAAAATAAGAATTAATAAAAGCGTTAATATTCTTCCTTTCTAAATTACATAATTTATATAAACATAAAACATATGTAAACATAATGCACATATATAAAGATAACACATAAATAAATATAATTTGTGACATTTAAACACGAGTAATAAATAAATGAGTTAAGGATTTAAACACAAAATACTTATATTTTAACAAGTGTAGTAAACTTAATTCATGCAATTACAAGTGTTTGCTTAAATTAACATGTGAAGGCTAACAAAATTAACAAGTGGCATGTTTATTTTCTTTAAAAAAAACAGATAAATGATTTAGGAAACCAGGCTAAGATTATTTTCTCATCTTCCTAGACCAAAACCAAAAGAAGGAAAAAAAAATGAAAGCAAGAAAAAAAAAGTAAGAAAAACTATAAACAAACTGCAACAACATTCCAACTGATTCAAAGAACAAGATCAGCAGCAAGAAAACAATTCAACTTGACAATTCAGGATTCAAATCAACAATCTGAATCAGTTACCAGATTCTCAAAATCAAAGCATCAAGAACAACAATTAGTCTAAAAGATCAACTCAACAACTCTGTTTCGAATCTAAACAGAACAGCTCAGTTTTGAGTTAAGTGGCAAGATCAAATTCCAAGTTTTAAAAAGCATTTTCAGATTTCAAAATACAAGCTTCTTTATTAAATGCAAGGTGAGTAAACATTTTAAACTATGGAATGTGAATGCATGTATGTATATATGCTTTGTTGTGCGAGGGTCTGTATGTATGAATGTATATCATCTCTGTTCTAAGTTCAGACTCATTCTCATTCCAATTAAATTCATTTTCTCATCAAACATTCAAATTTAGGGTTAGATCTCTTGATGAAAAATGTTTGTAAGAATGTAAGTTTAATTTTAAAAATAGTTTTAGACAAATATATGAAGTATTTATTTAAAATTTGGAATTTACAGGTCTGATCATAATACAGGCCTAAAAATTTATTGATCAAAATTCTTGAATTAATTCTATAATATAATTCGGAATTATAAATGATGAATTTAGGCACAGAAATCTAAATTTTGAGCTAAGTAATTTCTGAGAAATCAGAGTTGAAGGGTTTTTGGGTTTATTGCCAATTCACGGCGAACGGCGGGGTAATCGATATTGAGATTTTGGTCGAAGGAGGTTGGTGGGAGGTTGAATACAGGAAAAATGGATATGGATTTTTCTGGCGATCGTGGTGGCTTATCAGAGGTGAAGTAGGGTTTTGGGAGGTAATTGGGTTGTCGATGTTCTTGAGGTTACGGCGACCTCTAGGGTGGAACGGAGATGATCGCGAAGTGGGGGAAACGTTGCTAGGGTCGTGGCACGGTTGGGGTCGGAAGGACGAGGGTTCTGGTGGTCGTTTCGTCGTCGGCGAGGGGTTTGTTGGTCGAAGTTTTAGTTCCAGGCTCGTTCGTTTAGCTCGATTTTGATCGGCCATCATTTGCGTGGTTCTGGAGGACCGTGAGGACCGAGGTAGGTGGCGACGTCTTGTTGAAGGCTTCGGAGATGACCAATGGTGGTCGGAGCCACCGTACACGTGCACGCGTGCACGATAATGTCCAGTAGAATTTGTGTCTTCGGGGAAAAGGCGTGGGTTCTTGCTCGAGTTTTCCTCGAGTTTGTCTCGTGATGGTAGAGGATTCGTGTATGACTCCAGTAGATTTTAGTTGGCTCGAGGTTTTAAGGGTTTGAGCTCGGTCGCTTTTGGGTTGTTCCAGCTTTAAAAGTTTTTAGATAAAACTTGAACAGATTTTATATTTAAAATATAACAGAACCTAGATTTATATTAAGTAGAGGAAATCAAAGTTTAAAAAGGAAAGAAAATATTTAATAAGTTTCATAGCTAGATAAAAATGAAACAAGTTTTCAAGTGAGAAAATGTTTAGCTAAGTTTAGAAAGGTATTTAAAAATGAATTTGTTTAATTCATATTGATTTAGTATAATTTTATAACAGGTTAATTATCTAATTTTATTCTTATGTGTTTCAGAAGCAAATTTAATAATGATAATTAAGTAAGATAATGGTTTATCTTAAATTAATGAAGATCTTGATTAATTAATGAATAATTAATCAATGTGATTAATTTAATAGTTAATTAATTTATATAAGTAATTAAGGGTTATGTAATTAACTTAAGTAATTATAAAGATAAATAATTAGTAATTAAAGGAGTAATTGCTTAATGAAATTAATTAAAGGATAATTACTCAGTGGAAGTAATTAAGAATTAATTAATAAACCTTATTTAAAAGTTAATTAAGTAATGTAATTAATTAAGGATAATTAATTACTAAATGTGATTAATTAGAATAAAATTAATTTAAGAAGTAATTAAATATCATTAATTAAGTAATTAATGATGTAATTAAGGGATGATTAATTAAAAGGTAATTAATCAATATAAGTGATTAGAGAATAATTAATTAATGTAATTAATTAAGGGTTAATGTAATTAATTATAATTAATTAATTATTGAAAGTAATTAAAGGTTAATTACAAAAAATAGTTGAAGTTAATTAATTTGTGTAATTAATTAAAGGTTAATTACTCTATGTAATTAAAGATGATAATTAAAAGGTGATTAATTAATTTACTCGTAATTAATTAATGGAAAGTAAGCAGGATTAAAAGTGATTAAAGTAATTAATTTAGTTTATTTAAATTAATTAGAAATGGTATGACTAACTAATCTTGCTTGTGAATGATTGGTTGATATTTCTGATATGAAATGTTTGTGATATGATATGTTTGATTAGAACAGTGATAATGTGGTTATCAGTCGATGATGAATTTCTGTGTAAAAGTTGGCATCCTGTATTTAAAATTGAATTGTATTCACCTGAATAACTTGGGTTAAGATGACATGAGATTCGAAGAGACCGGGGTCGGGTATCAGCGAATACCCGAAAGCACTTCGATTTGTAATATACAACTCCTTATATATTGATAGGTGAAATCAATAGGCTGGAATGGGATGAATTTAATGACTGGACCATTTAAACTAAGTGAAGGTACGTAGGAATTGATTTGTGTAAATAAGTGTTGACTATATCAAGTTGAGGACTTGAAATGAAGTACGAGTTACTCGGGTTTCATATAAGTTTTATGCTTTGGTATTCATGATGGATGAGTTTACTCGCGTTGGTTTTCAGCCTGACCCGGGTGTTACTTTGATGTAATGCTCGGGTCAGACCGAGTATTACAAATTTTCAGATAAGGACGATCTGAAGCTCAGGAGGCGAGTTGGATGACAGGAACGTATGGAGTGTTAACCCGCTGAGTATTATTGATTTGTATTTGGAATTTGTATTTGAAACATGTTGCTTTAACTGTCCAGTGTTTTATGAAAATGTTGTAATTCTGATGTACTATGTGTAAATTAACTGATATAGTTTTCCTTTGTATGACTGCTATTTTATTTGATATTATATTTTAATCCGCTGCGAATGTGAGAATCTGTGTTTTGGAGTTTATGTTTCTTCTTCCTCTTCTCTCTCTTTCTTCTTTTCTCTAACAATCTGGAATTTTCGGAGTCGAAAATTCTGCGCCGTTACATTTTGGTATCAAAGCTGAAGCTTAAGCGAAAACCTTGGCACTGGTGGGTTTACTCATTAAGAATAGGGACAGTGTTACCCTAGAATGAGTTGAGTGTATACATGTATATGAGAGCGTACTTGTTATTTTCTTATATAAAGATTTTAAATGGTTTTAAAAAAATTGAATGATTCTTATATAAGATTATATTTTGATATATAAAGCAATATTACTTTCTAAATAAATATTAAGGTAATTAGTTGTTAAATCATTGGAATTAAATAAATAATGAGAATTAAGTGGTACAACCAATCCGAAATTGAATGAAGATAAGTTTGAAATGGATTCAAACTGAAATTAAAATCTTGAATTTGAAGAAAAGTTTTCAGAATAAGATAATAGTGAATTGGTTTCCAGTTGTAACAACCTTGGTTATTATCCTAAAATAATGAAAAGTTTTAAGGAAGTAATCATTATATGAAAATAACTTGTAAATTAGAAAGGATGTAAATTGAGAAGTTTTAAGTCTAGAAACATTTGAAATTGTTTTCAAAATGTTAAGAGATAATAATAAATAGTATTATTTATGATATTTTGAATGTGATCCTATTTTAAAATAAGAGTTGTTTTAAAGCTTTAAACAAAACTGTTTTGAATTAAAACCGAAGGTGGTTTAAATTTTAAAATATGGCTTGGTGGACTAAGAAATAAATATGTTTATGTGAGTGGATATAAATAATATCAAAGATGAAATTAAGATTTAATTTGGGAAGTTAAATGGTAGATTTAAATTGGGAGTTTGTGTGATCTCAAAATGGGTTTGAGAACTGAAAATTGAAAATGGATGGATATTTTCAAATAAATTGGATGATATCATCCTATTGTTATTAATAATCTTCAAACTGTGAATTGGATTTGTTTAAATGAATGAAGAAATGAAGTGTGATAATATATCCACTATTGAGATAAAAGGAAAATTAAACTTTAATTTGGAATTCAGGATATGGAATCACTTTGAACTTAAGATTTGAAGGTTAAGAAGTGAAATTGTAAATTAAAATTGTTTAAGGATCGATTTCAAAATTGGAAGATAAATTTTGGTAATAAATTAAATTTTTTGAGATGAAATTTGTTTTGAACTCTTATTTGAACTTTGAAATAAGTTAAGTAGAGATAATTTAAAATGGAATTTTGAGATTTGGACTCAAAATTAAATTGTTTAAAGATTTTGATTGTTGATTTAAAAATAAAGGTTAATTTGATTTAAGGGATTAAATCAACATTTAATTTGACTCGAATTTATATAATTCGAGATGGTTTAAAGTTGAGATTTAAATTGCATTAATTCAAATTGAATTTAATTTGAATTAATTAGAATTGAAGATGGATAAGTATAAAGTTCAAATGGAAAATTTGAATTGGATTGATTTGAAATGAAATTGAAGTTGAATGAGTTCAAATTCAAATGGGAATTGGGATTAATTCAAACAGAAATTGAAATGATTTGAAATTGAAGTGGGTTCAATTTGAAATTAGTCCAAATTGATTTGAAAATTTTGGAATTGTAATTAAAGTTGAATAGGTTTAAAATCAAATGAAATTTGATTTGAATTTGAAAGAAATTGAGGTTTATTCAATTTGAATTGGGGTTAAATCAATTTCAAGGGAAATTGAAGTCATTTAAATTGGAATTGAGTCAATTTAAATGAAAGTGAAAATTTAAATTGAATGGATGGGAATGGAGATTGAGAATTGAACAGTTTGGCTCTGGACTATTTTCAAAATAAATTGTTTTAATATAAAACCTATTTTTTTCCAAGCTATTTATATATACAACCTTTCTTTTTTAAACCCCAAACTATTTTATAGTTATTTTATAATTATTTTTGTAACTACTTAACAATTTTACAACTGTTTTATAAACTAATTACTATTTTTCAACTATTTTATAACTAATTACTATTTTACAACTATTTTGCAATTATCTAACTATTTTATAACCATTTATCTATTTTACAACTACTTAACTATTTTTCAGCTATTTACAACTAATAATTATCTTTCAACTACTTATCTATTTTAAACTTTTTAAGCTATTTTTTAAATTTAAATTGGACAGAGTTCAAACTGTTTATGATTTGTTACCAATTAAGATAAGAATTGAGGTGATAATCCAAATGAGGATTTAAGCAATTGTAAGTAAGTGAATGAAAATCAAAGCGAAGGTGAATAGAAAGAAATTGATTTAGCTAATAACCAATAAAGACAAATATGTAGGATAGACGTATGTTAATTCTATTCGCATAGTGATTTGATCCAGATTCAAGCACAGAATTTCTAGAATAGTATGTCGATCCGAGTTGGGATTTTTCACTCGATTTTCGACGGCGAACATGAATATGGATTTTTGATTGGTTCTGGAAATTCTCTATCATGGTTATGACTATGCAAGGGGAATGACGGTTTCTAATCAAGAAACCAAATCTGAGTCCGCACTAGGAAGTCGGGTGGACGATATTAGTTCGGAAGTGAAATTGTGTGATCGAGTGAGCGATCAAATTGATATAGCGTACGGATGTTATGTGTACATCGTACGGGTTTGAATGAAATTGATATTGGAAATTTGTGGATAAGAATGGTAAAATGGTTTTCGAAATGAAAAGTATATTTTGTGAAATATACGATGAAATAAAGTGGAAATTGAATATTTCTATGATAGAAATTTACTTTATAGAAGTAAGTAATATGGTTAATAACTTTAAAGAGAATAATCAAATTTGACCATTTAAACTAAGTGAATGTACTTAGGGATCGATTTGTGGAAATAAGTGTTGATTATATCAAGTTGAGGACTTGAAATGAAGTACGAGTTACATGGGTTTTATATAAGTTTTATGCTTTGGTATTCATGATGGATGAGTTTACTCACGCTGATTTCCAGCCTGACCCGGGTGTTACTTTGATATAATGTTCGGGTCAGACCGAGTATTACAGATTTTCAGGTAAGGACGATCTGGAGCTCAGGATGCGAGTTGGATGGCAGAAACGTACGGAGTGTAACCCGCTGAGTATTATTGATTTGTATTTGAAACATGTTGCTTTAACTGTCCAGTGTTTTGTGAAAATGTTGTAATCTGATGTACTATATGTGTAAATTAACTGATACGGTTTTCCTTTGTATGACTGTTATTTTATTTGATATTATATTTTGATCCGCTGCGAATGTGGGAATTTGTGTTTTGAAGTTTCTGTTTCTTCTTCCTCTTCTCTCTCTTTCTTCTTTTCTCTAACAATCTGGAATTTTCGGAGTCGAAAATTCTAGACCGTTACAACTTCATTCGGAACTAGAATTAATTGGAATGCACAAATATTATTGTAGCACGGAAACTTGTAGATATTATTATTCTCATGTCATTATATTTTGTTTAATTTTGTCTACTCACGTTCAATTATGAATGGCATTTCCCCACTCAATGTCCTCATGGTAAATCAACGACTCCCCGAACAAGTTACTTCGGTCTGGTCGCATTGGTCACCTTGAAAGCAGGTGATGGTATTGGCAGTCGTCATTCGTGAGGGGTGGTCAATGATCTTGCATGACTTGATCGACCAGATTGCTGTTGAAAAAGATCATTAATTTATTGATTCCACATCAGTTAGTCGGCCTGGTTCATTATTTTCTGGAATCCGGGAATTGATTCACCAATTGGGTATTCCGAAGTCAAAAACTCGTTGGCCACGTGGTTAGTTCACTGGGTGCATAGCGGCTCTACTTTTAAGAACTGTCCCCATCCACAGTTCTTTGGCTCTACGACCGGTTGTGTGTGGTATGTTTGTGATTCGTACAAAAGGAACGCATCACACATTCCTTTGTCAGACCCTTCCATCAAAGATTTTTGAAGGGGCCCAATCTCGTATTTGATGGTTGGCTATCATTTAAGCACTACAAATCTCAACCAAATAGTTACCGAATAAAATTGATCAAATTCATAGCGAAAAAGAACTATGCATTTAAGTTATAGAAGAATTGATGCAATGGAAATAGCAACAGTTGGCATATTATGCATGTTAATCTATTCAAGGAAAAACAATTCCCTTGTGCATAGTAGATCCGCTTAGCTTTCAGTTTGAACACTATGAACTATGAAATGATATCTAGCCTATTACATGATATTATCTTAATAAACACAAATAATGATCACTTGAAATCCTCGAGTTGTTACATTAATTGTCTACTTTCAACACCGAAGCCAGAAAGAAATGTTTTAGGGTCCATAGATATCTTGTTTTCTTTCCTCTTGATTTGGAAATGCGTTATTATTTATTGATACATGCTTGTAATGTATTGAACCTCATTGTGATTAGTCATTGCTAACCAGCCTTTTGTCAAGGCAGTACACGGACGGCTTGTCAAGGCAGTACACAGACGGATTTAATCCAACAGACTTCACGATCATCAAGTCAAAAGGTGCGGAGAGATAGTTAGCAGTATTGGAGATCGATTATATTTAGAACTATGAACGATAGTTGGATGGATTCAGATGGAATGTACTCAAAAAATGGCTAAGTATGAAACTAATACTTCCCCTAGAAGAGGGATCGGAATAGAGGGATCGGATTAAACATGATGCACACAATACAACTCAATGATGATTGCTGCATAACTCAACAACCACAAGGCGGATTGAAGTGAAATATTGAAAATAAAAATAAAGAACCCTAAGGAGTCTACCCTAGGGATCGCACATCAAATGGGGTTTGAAGAGATTGGTCCTCTTCCCTATAAGGGATTGACTATATTCAAGTTCATAGCAATGATCAGTCAACAACTCCAAATCTATAAATGCAATCAACATGAAATTTGGATGACAAGTACAATACAATACGGAGAACCCATCATAGGGATTATACTCCATAAATCCCCAAAAATAGGAATCGGCCCCGGTCCCTGTTATGGGCTCCAGTGGGCCCCAAGCTTTTCGGGCAGACTCGTCTTGGCTTCAGGGTTCCAGATCTGGGTTTTGATTCGCATCTTCTCCTGCAAATACAACGAACATGGCATCAGCAAGGGATCGTCTTTCTGCTTTATTTTATCTTTTAACTAGGCTATACTCTGTCTTTTTTATTTTGATATTTCACGTATTTGTAACTGTAACAGCAGTATAAACGAATAAAAGGAAAATATTTGAAGTGAATGTAGACCGGAGTTAGCCGAACCACTATGTGTCTTTCTTTACTTGCTTTCTGTTTAATTTTATTATTCTTCAATTTATATTCTCTACATTATATTATTTGAGATCTATGACTAGATTTGGTGCTTTCACATGACTGGGAGTTTGTGGTCATTTTTGACGCCAACTATTTGGTGCTTTCACTGAGAAAGCTAGCCCCCGTGGATTTGGAGTTCAGATTTGGAATCAACTAGACGCTTAGATTTGGAGCAATGGTTACACAACCATCAAGGAGAGTGCTACCAGAAAGGAGCCACCATGGAGGAAGCCAGGAGGCTTCCTCGGGAGCTAGAGTTAATCAAGCATCTATCTACATCACCAGGAATGAAATGGAAACGAACAGAGTAACGGGAGCTAGTGGCAACTTAAATCAAGGAGTTGTCCGGTAGGAGTCACTGAAAATCAGAATCGGGACCAAGGGGACGAAGCTATAGGACAAAGGAATGTAACAGAGCAGTAGGAGGCAATCCCCTACCATCTTAAAGGGATTGCCCCCCCGATCCATCTGGGGGGATCGGCCCCGATCCCTGCAGCCTTGGGGGCATGCTTTCGGGGCTGGTCGGTCGCAATGCTGGAGGACATGCGGTCGATTCTATGAAGTTTGGTGCAAATCAAAATTTGGATGCAGGTCCGGAGGAATTCATTCCACAATTCCTTCATAGACTCGAGGGGCGGTTTGGAAATGATGATAGGAGACTACCTGTGGATGACAGTAACAGGTTTGCAGGAATGATCAAATAAGTTATGTGTGGAGGTCCGACGAACATGAATCTGAAGGATTTAAATAGGAGCTTATTCACTCATAATACCAGGAATGCTAGGAATTCATCAGAGTTTAAACTATCAACCCTAGAAATATATGACGGACAGTCGGACCCAACAATTCATATGATGAGATATATACGACACATGGAAGTACTGTGGTCATCAGAGGAAGTCATGATACGATGTTTTCCCCTATATCTAACGGATATAGCTGCACTGTGGTTCAAATAGTTGGAGAGCGGTTTTCTTGGCACATGGACGGAATTGGTCGAAAGATTTATGAGGCAGTTCAGAGTTCACATTTCGAGGCCAAAAAATGTGATGAGTCCGACAACACTAAAACAGAGGACCGGAGAGTCATGAAGGAATTTTTAACACGATTTAATGTCGCCGCGGCATTGGTGGATCGTCTAGATCCATCCATGATTTTAATGGAATTACTGATGGCACGTATTTTAAGGATTCATCTGCGTGAGATCCACCGATGATCTCAGAGAGTTTTATCATGAAGTAGAAAGGTTCATGCGGCAGGAAGACGCATAAGCCGACAAACCGGAGGTGAACGCTGTGCAAAGCGAAGGATCATATCCGGAGATGTAAACTAGAATGATAAAGACAAGCGGAAAATGGATGATGGATATAATGGGGCGAAAAGGCAATGGAAAGAGCGGGAGCTAAAGCTCTCTTCCAACTCAGATTTAACGGAAAGCCTGCAACGGATTTATCTGGATACTAGGGGGAAGGACCCTATTGGCAACCAGCAAGGAGGGATCCCATGGAGCGGGAGTGCAAGTATGGAAAGTGCTGCCTCTTCCACGAATTGAATAGACATACCACGGATAAATGCAGGCATTTAAAGGATATGATTGAGGAGCACGTCAGGAACGGCAGACTGCCGTAGTACGTAAGGATTCAGACAACGGTGGTGGAACAGGTTCGGCCACTGTCCGCATCGAATGGAAATGACGGAAATGGCTTTGGATCGTGTCACGGATCGTCATCAACTGAACGTGATGATAAGGGCCGAGTTCAGGACTTGGACTCCGGCCATAGTAATAATAATAATAATAATAATCATAATAATCATAATAATAATCATAATAATAATAATAATAATAAATTATAATAAAATGACTAAATCACGTACACATGTACGGTATGAAGAACTATCCATAGGCATGCTTTGAGACGATGATGAGCCCAGAGAGGTACCGTTTGGTTTTTCTAGTTTATTGGATTTCTGAATGTACGAACTCTTATTTATTAGGTTATTAATGATCCACAATACTATGATAAATAAAACATAATACGATTATTGTCTCGACCGGAGAGACGGGGCGGTAACCGCAAGATGCGAGTCTCTTCGCCGGAAAGCGACAGAATGGACTCGTTCATGGATTAAGTCCTCGAAAGGAGAGTCGGGGCCGGAGAATAAAACCCAACAAGACGTCGGGTATGAATTATACCTGGCAAGGAGTGTCGCTTCGCCGAGAGCGACAGGATCGGCCTACTCATGTCGTCGAGTATGTATTATGCTTAATAAGGGCCCGAAGAGACCACGATCGGCCTAGGACTTAGGCTAAGACATCACTTAGTGTTCGGGGACACTGAACTGGAGTACAAGAAGTAAAGCTGCTTTGCCGGAGAGGGACATGATCGGCTTACTCAGTTGTCGTGTATGGATTGTGCGAGAGGCCACGGATTTGGATATCAATTTCGAACTGCTATGGATTTGGACATTGACCCGAAGCGGTCGTGGACTTGGATATGAGCCAGAAATGGTCCTTTGGCTAATGACCCGAGAGGTCACGGATTTGGATGTCAGCTTCAAACGACAATGGATTTGGCTTCGGATGGATACAGATTTGGGTAAAACGATCCGAAAAGATTGCGGATTCAGAATTGGATATCGACTCGGAATGTTCATGGATTTCACTAACGATCCGGATAGATTATGGATCTGGATTGGCAACGGATTGGATTCAGATCGAATAATATGGCTATCGATGGATTATGGACTTCGGATTTTGGATTTATGAAAATTCAAAACAACATTTCTATCGCAAGACATGTTTTGGGGGTTAAAATGTTAACTCGCCTTTTGTCAAGGCAATACACATACGGATTGAACCCAATAGATTTCAGGATCATTAAGGCAAAAGGCTTGGAGAGATGGTTACCGGGATTGAGGATTGATTATATTTGAAACTATGGACGATAGTTGGATGGATTTGGATGGACAACACTCAAAAAATGGCTAAGTATGGAACTAATACTTCCCCTTAAAAGAGAGATCGGAATAAAGATGTCAGATTAAACATATGCACACAACACAACTCAATGATGATCGCTTCATAACTCAACAACCACAAGACAGATTGAAATGAAACTTTGGGAACAAAAATAAGCGATCCTGGGAATCGCACATCAAACGGAAGAGTTTGGAGGGATCAGCACTCTTTCCTATGGAGGATCGACCATATTCAAGTTCATAACAATGATCGGTCAATAACTCAAAATCTACAAATGCAATCAACATGAAATTTGAAAGACAAGTACATTACAACATGGGAGACCCATCACAGAGATCGCACCCCAGAAATCCTTCAAAATAGGAATCGGCCCTGATCTCTACTATGGGCTCCGGTCGGCCCCAAACTTTCAGGATTTCAGATCCAAATTTTGAGTTAGATATTTTCACGTCTTCTCTTATAAATACAGGGAGCATGGCATCGACAAAGGGATCTTCTTTGTGCTTCATTCTGTCTTCTACCTAAGCTATACTTTGTCATTTTTATTCTAGAATTTCACGGATTTATAACTGTAACAGCAGCATAAACGAATATAAGGAAAAAATTTGAAGTGGACGTAGGTCGGAATTAGCCGAACGACTATAAATCTATCTCTCTTTACTTGCTTTCTGTTTTAATTTTATTATTCTTCAATTTATAGTCTCTACGTTATATTATCTGAGTTCTCTGACCGGATATTGCTGGTTTCACATAACTGTGTGCTGGTGGCTATTTTTGATGCCACCAGTCGTAACTATTATATTTTGTTATCTAATCAATTGTGTAATTATGATCACTTTGATAAAATACGAAAATAAATGAATCACATTTTCAGGAAGAACGTAGCATTCATGATATAGAAATACAATTATGCTAATCCAAACTAAAACTGAATAGCTAATCATGTCCATTTTTAATCCAGTTATTTAAAGCACATGCCTGGTTTTAGTGTAATTGATCAAACAATAACCATACGGAAAAATTGAGACCTCGGTTACATTTATAAATTTACTGACCAACTCCAAAGTTGTATCAATCTACATGATTTAATCAGTCAATTACAAATCGCCAATATTGTCATAAACAATGGACTAAATTGATTAAAACTGTAGATCGGTCGATCATATGAATGAAGATTGAAATATTGAAAGAAAATTCAGGAAGACTATACCAGATTGATGATCACTATAGTAATCAATGCCAAAATGTTGAAGATGAATATCGAATCTAGACAATTTTGAAATGGTAAGTATAATTTACCTTCGTCAATGCGCAGATCGCTCCCAAAGTAACAAAAAAAAGAATATGGAATGCAGCGAATATTGGACGCTCACGTGAAGGAAAGTGGAAGAGGTGGTGGGGGAGGTATTCGCTTAGATTGCTTACAGCGCTACTTACACGGACTAAAGTCACTAAACAACTCAAGCTGGGTATATAATTAATTATAGGGGCGCATGAGTATAAAAAGTTATGATTATCCGTCTTTTAATTTTCTTTTATGAATTACATCCATATTTTGTCCTCCCAAAAAAAAAAAAAAACAGAAATTCACGGGTATTTGGATAATTTTGCTAATATTGCGCTTTTAAAATAAACATTCATAAATTATAACCACCGCAATACACATCGGAGTGGTCGTTTCTAAATTGAAAATGATAGAATTAAAAAGGGAAGAAATTCAAAAAATGGATGTAGAAAACAATTTCTAAAGCGAAGGATTAAAACAAATAAGTTTGAAAAAAATTAACGTGTCTCTAATTTTTACATTAATTATTATAATAACGAAATTCATTGACATTGATGTCAAGTGCAATTCTCTAAAAAGATGACATTTAGAACACATTAGAAAGCTCTAATAAACAATGAGCTAAAAGGTATATATAGGGTCACAAAGTTCGTTGTCCTATATTTTTTATTTTGTGGGTTCTTTTTTTAAAGTGAATTTTGAATTCAAAATTTAATGATTATAACATAAAAACTTCAAATTTGGAATTGGGTTGGACGTACACTATTTTTTGGAAACGTGAACGTTTAGTGAAGATTGAACTTGTTTCTCATCGAAACAAAAAAGTTGTTACTTGTAACTACTTAAATACTAAATATAACTCAAATTTCATACCAGCATTTGTAGTCCTAGTTTGTACTCTATTATTCACACACGACCAATTTGCAATAAGAATAAAGAAAATTATAGTTATAACTTCATCAGATAAGCTAATTGTTACTATGAAAATTTTACACATGTTACTTCATCTAATAAAGTAATTATTTATACTAAAAGATTAATTTGTAAAACCGAGACAACTACATATAAAATGCATATATTTCTAAAGGCAAATTCTATTTCAACACAGATAATTACTTAGTAGCCTCTTCTAAAATAAATAAAATTTTAAAGACTAAATACCCTTAGAAATCTGCGTACTGTAACGTCCCGAAAATTTTCGACTTTCGAAAATTCAACATCGATACTCACTTTATCGACTGCCGAGAAATCGAATGCCGAAAACCGAACACTTAGGGTTTTAAAGAAAAAGAAAGAGACAGAAGAAGATAGAAAAAGATAGAAAATTGAGAGGAAAGAAAATAGAAAATAGAACGGAACAGAAAAACAATAGAACAACATCAAAATGTCACAATTCGCAGCGGAACAACATATAATAATAAATGAATAATCTTTAAACAAAGAACTATATCAGTTATTACATTTTATACTTTACATTTCATTACATCAGAGTGTACAACAACAAACAACATCAACAATGCAGCGGAAAAAGAATATACTATATACTAATAATACGCCATGCCATCCAGCTTGCCTCCAGCAACTCCTGAATATCCTGATAAACCTAACTCTTGACTGCCCGTGTAGAAATTGGTGGGCACCCAGAGTTTAGGAAGGAAAACAATAAACTCCAAGTCAGTCATGCGACTGGTGTGAGAACTCAAAACAGTTTATTTATCTTTAAAAATCAAAATAGAGGAATATTTTTAAAGTCAATTCGCAATGCTTTTAAAAATGAGACTACCATAAGGCCTCCCGCACACACACACAATGCAAACGCAGAATCGGAGGAGATTTCTCCTTATGATAGTCAAAGATGCTTGATACGCATTAAAAAGAACATTTTATATTATTACTAGTGCATAGTGTAGGAAAAATTCATTTCGAAAATAAAGATATAAATCTTAGCCAGCATAGACATTCCGCACTTATGCCTACTATAGCTACCATGTTCAATAGCAGGTTACCGCCACATTCCATGGCAGGTTATACAACTAAAACCGTACAAGTTTCGTATTGTTTCTTTGGATTTCCAACGAATGATCAGGCCAAGGAACTTCCCATTGCCGCATGAGAATGCCTCTGGAAGGACATCCCCGAGAACCAAACCAGATCTCTACCAACACAAGGCCGGGTTACCCCTAACTGAGTAACAACTGACCGAATATGCCATCCCCCGGTCCTTTGGGACCTTTAACCGAGCGCTCGTAATCAATTCACACAATCATAAAGTGTTTTCAACATGAGTAAGTATCTGGGCTCCATACCATGATATCACCCTTTTCCAGAAGGAAATGCACATACCCTAAAGGGCGCTACCCCTCATAACCTTGCTGCATCTTTCCTGTTTTGACCATTCCCGGGGTGTGAGGCTCGACGAAGTCACGTCCACAAAAACATACTTTATACA
This sequence comes from Allium cepa, assembly GCA_030765085.1. Lineage (NCBI taxonomy): Eukaryota > Viridiplantae > Streptophyta > Magnoliopsida > Asparagales > Amaryllidaceae > Allium > Allium cepa. The sequence goes on from CM060941.1 coordinate 839,144,345, forward strand.
AAAGCCATGCTTTGGGTCAACAAATGATCATAGAAATGATCACCAAGATAGACGATCAAACAAATGATCCTATCACAAATAATCAACACAATGATCATTTCACAGCAACACTCAGCATGTCACATTACCAAATTGGGAATATATCGCTGATAACATTCAACTACATAACCTCTGAGCTCGTACGTCTCAGAGAAGGGTGTTAAGCTAAAAGAATAAATTCTCCGCCACCAACAGAAATATATTTGAAAGAAATCGGCTTTATATCTCAATTTGTAACGTCAGACATACAATCCATACAAGTCTGTTCCGGGCTCGAACAAAACTGAAGGCACTTACAAAGAAGTCCTTGCAATCCGGATATCCACAATCCTGATTGGATTTCCTATCACATATGGAGAACTCAATACCGGAGCAACTCGGTGCAGAGTCAATCGACAGGTCATCCTATCGCTCTCGCAAATACCGGGTCTTCAACACCGATCTTCAATGCTATCCATTACGTCGTATCACTATTCAGAATGGGTAATCCGAATAACGAGCGCAATAATTTAAAAATAAGTGTGCATTCAAATTCAAGCTAATCACAACAAATACCTTTCAAAGGTAAATATTGATAGTCGGTTATTGAACTATCAATGGATATGCACACATCACCAGATTCCAAATAATTTTCCAAATTATTTATTTCCCAAAGATATCTTTACAAGATATATAATTTTCACACTTCAAAAATAAATCAATATTTATTTTTAGACGAATTCTCCTTTTCTTTTATAAATTCCTTAGTGAATTTATATTTCAATTTATCCATGCATATACGATTTTAATTATTCATTTCAATTTATCTTCAAAAAGATAAATTCTCTAATATTCACTTTATATTGGAAAACATTTCCATACTTATTTAATAAGTAATTCACAAATCTTTTATTTTCAACCTTTGGAAAATATTCAATATACTTAAATCGAGATTAAGTACATATTTCATTCTTTAAGGAAATCATTCTCTTAAACATATTTATTTGGGCCAAAACGAATGTTGCGTAAAACATCGTTACGACGTCCCAAAATCTCTAGTATAAGGATTCGAAATTAAAATAGATATATAAATCCCAATACTATCTAAAACATTTCCTTTCGGAAATCATTTACTATAACAACAGTGTTATAGTCCACCATTTCCTTCTATTTCTCGAAAACATCTATTTCAACAATAAATGTTGAAATCTATGGTTTTGAATCTCAACACATTTAAAACATCGTTAGATCGTTTTAATTCTGTTTAAAATATCACATCCTAAACATTTTCTTTAACATATTATTCACTATTCAAAAACGTGAATATAACTCCATAAATAAGTTATAACAATTTACTTATCAAAATAAGTCGTTTGCGAATTTATAAAACAATATTTATAAATTCTATTTCTATTTATTTTATATCAACTCCTTTTATAAATTCCTTTATTAACCTATCTCAATTCATATCTCAATGATATACTAAAAGTTCATATTATAAGTGAAATACTTATAATTTATTTGTTTGCAAAAATCGTTCCTTTGAACTTCATAATTATAAATCTTATAACTTATAAGATTCAATTATTTATCCAAAACCATTCTTTTAATAACTTTATAAATTTTATAAACCTACTGCTTATAAAATTCCATTTATAACTTCACCGTTTATAATTCTATGAATTTCATTCATTTATGAAATTCATTCACAGTTCATTCTAACACTTATAAAAACTCGTTTTATAATTTCAATATTTCAATTTATAAATATCCATTTATAAATCTCTTATATAATTCAATTCATATTAATATTTAAAAACGTCTTTAAAGTCCTTTATAAATTTCACCATTTTCTTTGATTTATAAAATAATCAAATTTTTTATAAATCCTATATTTAAACTTTTTTATAATAAATTCAAAAATCCCGATTAAACTATTTTATAAAATCATTAGCCTCATATTTTCAAAAATCAACCTTTAACTATATTTCTCAAAAATCATAATTTTTATAACATTAAAATTATAACGTTTATTTATTTATAATGGATCAATTTCAAAAATATTTTATAAACGTTTTCTTTCAAAAATCACTTTAAAAACCCTTTTAAAATTCCAAATTTGGTCCAATGATGCTACACACCAAATAGTCAATCACGACAACAATGATATCATATATCGATATGATAATCAACGAATATCAAAATATCCATAATCAAATAAATACTGTTGAGAAATCCAGTTGGATCCCTCCAACCTGTTTTCCTGCATCCACAAACATTAGCACAATACCAATTCCGCTCCAGTACGGGATTATCGCGGTATATGGGATTTAAAATATTATCCGCTTAATAGACGGCGCAATAGGGTCTCATCCGCTATAAAATGCGGGAAATCAACAACTGCAATATATACATATGCCAATATATATATATATATATATATTGCTATTATATATAATACCAATTTCATTGTTTATGAATATTCGCGGTATATGTTTTTAATAAATAACATCAGCTTACTAACGACGCATAATGTCTATTTTAACAATCAATAGATACAATCATCATTCAAACATGCATTCAAATATTTTAAATCTAACTATTTAAAATATCATCGAAACCGATTCGATTGAGTGAGAAGTTCTCACCTTGATTTCAATTTCGTTTTAGCGATTTATCTCGAATAAAATTAAACAGACGTTTAATTTTACCTGAAATTCTCACTAACTCCAAACGACTCCAATCTAATTCCATAGCGTAGTGCTCGTCCATACGATTCCAACGCAACTGGTTTCGTGCGTTTTCGACCTCGTATGAAAAAGTTATGAATTTATGAAGTTTACACGATTTAATTTATATAATTTACAGCTAAATTTATAAAATTTTAAACCTAAGCTCTTTCTGGCCATTAGATCCCATCACATTCATCACAGCCATGCGCGCCCTCCCCCTTCTTCCTCTTCTCATTCACGTACAGGCAACATAGCCGAACCCATCATCAAATGTTAGGGTTAATTTTTTCTCCGCCCACAAGCATCGATACTCCATCACATCACCCCCAGAACGAAGCCCAACGTCACCCCTACCCACGGCCAGAGTGCGGCCTGGCCCGGTCGCCTCTGCTTCCTCGAAAAACATGAAGAACGGCAGCACTTCAAACACCAATTGCCGATGATCCATGACTCTAATTTCAATCACGACCGTTGAGGTTGTAGATCTTCATATGCTCTTGAATTCTCTAGTTGAAGACGAGGCTCGATATCGCATGGATTTGAAGATTTGGAGGGAGGAAGGTGGGTTGTTTTCGGCCGTGGGTTTTGACTGAGGCGGCTAGGGTTTAGTTTTTTTTTTTTTTTTTTTTTTGTGAATGGAGATGGTCTATTTATAGGAAATTTCGAACACTATTCATCCGGGTTTTCCGAACTCCGATTTACGCGCCGTAACCAGCGTTTCTAGGGTTTACCCCACGTTCCGGACACAATGGAATAAGTTTCGGAAGCTAATTCGGTCATCTGTGCGAGATATGGCAACAAACGTTCAATTTGAATTAAACCGATTTAAACGATTTTCTAAGCGTTTTAGCTTGTACCGGACAAACGGTAAATCCAATTGACACGAAATTTGAAACCTTACAATAATATCACATTACGGATCCGATGAAACTGGTTTCATCGAAATCCGAGACATTTTGAAAAATGGCTATTTTAACTTGCCAAATTAATATTAAAACAATTTCGATGCATTTCGAGCTGCCACGATCAAACGGTAACTCCGATTGCTACGAAAATTGAAATCCGGTAATAACTAACTATTACGGATCCAATGGAACTAGTTTCGTTCAATTCTGAGACTGTTTAAAAATTGACTATTTTCACTAGTCGATTTAATATTAAAATATTCAATTTTCACAAATAAACTCTTAATTCGATTTTAAAAGTTCTAAAATATCGTTCTAACTTTAATATGATAAAATAAAATTTTACAAATCATTTTCAATCATATTTAACTCAATTTTCAATTATTTCCATAATTTAACATATTAAATTATCGATTTAATTATCCAATTAAATCCAATTATTCGAATTAAAATTTATTCGACTTATAAATTCACTTATTAATATTTAAAATTAATTAAATATTCAAATTTTAATTACTAAAAATCCTGGGTCGTTACAATCTTCTCCCCTTAAAAGAATTTCGTCCTCGAAATTACCAAGTAAGAAAAATTACAGAATTTATTAACTTTCCAAAATCCATAGTTAAACTTCTTATAATAACTTGCTAAGTTTCCAAATCATACTTAGTTATCTTTTCAAAACAACTACTATTGTTTGACTTTCAATTTCAAATCAAAATTATAGTTTTCAAAGAATTTTCCAATTTTTCTCAAAAATATTCTAACGCCTTAAATTTTCGGGAAAATTCGCCATAGTCTCCTTTGCGCGGCTCGATCCGAAAAAAAAAATGACAGTATATATATCACAAATATACATCTCATCAAGTAATGAGGCATCCCGCAGGGAAAAAAGTATAAAAGTACGGTATTTAATCCGAGATATGTACCTTATATTTTATTAGTGAGCATATACGGCTAATATAGCGCGAAAGCGAGCTCCAAATGCGAAGCAAACGCGATCCTCACCTACTAAACACTCAACAAACAACATGCGAAACATGTATATATGAAAATAGTATATACAACACATAGCAACATAATAACTATATATGTCAACATATCAAATGTAGTAAAAGCAACAAATGCAAACATCAACCAACTAACATCATAACCAATAAATATTCATTCATATTCTCATTAATATTCAATGAAATAGGTTTTCAATTTAATCACATCTGATTCACTAACAGTGGATGTTCTTACTAACATTCATTTTCAATTAGTTTATATTCACTAATTTATATTCAAGTTGGTTCACTTCCAAATCAAATTCAATTCTATTTAAGATTCATTTAACTTCCAATTGAATTTCCAATTACTTTAGCTTCCAATTTCATTAACTCTTAATGAATTATAAACAATCAACCAACAACCACATAACAACCAATGTATATCAATTACAACCAAATTCCTTTGCTTATATTCATTCAATTTGGTTTAATTAATTGATTTTTATTCAACTATTCAACTTTCAATAACATTAGATTTTAATGAATTAACACTTATATTCATTATTCCATAGCAACTTTATTTGCATTCAATTGATTAACATTCAGTCCATTTATTCAATTCAATTACAAAAGTTGAATTTCATTTATATAACTCAAGTTCACATTTATCACTTAACTTTATTAATTTACTTTGATATCAAAATCAACTTAATTCAACATCTATTAAGTTATATTTCCATTTCAAACATTATCTATTTTTCTTAACTTAAATTCCCACTTATAAATCAATTCAGATTCCAATTCTAAAGTAAATTTCCATTTAACTTTAAATTCATTTTTATTTACAACTCATATTCATAAATATATTCATATAGTTTCACTTCTTATATATATAAGTTTATTTCACAATTGTAAATCACTTTAATTATAATTCAATTCTTATAATTCATTTGCTTATACAATTATTCTTTAATATAGATTATTCAAACAACTAAACAATCAACTTATATACACTTTAATAATTCTGAAAAATTATTCCTTTATGTATAAAATAAAATCAAGGCAAAATTATTTCATTTACCCAATTTAAAAACAATATTGTGTCGAATTGTTCTATTCAAGTGTTTAGAAACCCCTTCGATTCAGTTTCGAGGCTGCGTCGACGAAGGTTCATATACCACTCAACAAACCAATCATCACAATATAAAACAATTTTATATACACTAACAAATACGCTCTCATAGCTATTATTACACTCTAACTCATTCTAGAGTACTATTGACTCTATCTCTAATGAGTAATACCCAATAGAACCATGGTTGTCGCTTAACCATATGCTCCGATACCAAATGTAATGTCCCGAAAACTTTCGACTTTCGAAAATTCAACATCGATACTCACTTTATCGACTGCCGAGAAATCGAATGCCGAAAAACTGAACACTTAGGGTTTTAAAGAAAAAGAAAGAGACAGAAGGAGATAGAAAAGGATAGAAAATTGAGAGGAAAGAAAATAGAAAATAGAACGGAACAGAAAAACAACAGAACAACATCAAAATCTCACAATTCGCAGCGGAACAACATATAATAATAAATGAATAATCTTTAAACAAAGAACTATATCAGTTATTACATTTTATACTTTACATTTCATTACATCAGAGTGTACAACAACAAACAACATCAACAATGCAGCGGAAAAAGAATATACTATATACTAATAATACGCCATGCCATCCAGCTTGCCTCCAGCAACTCCTGAATATCCTGATAAACCTAACTCTTGACTGCCCGTGTAGAAATTGGTGGGCACCCAGAGTTTAGGAAGGAAAACAATAAACTCCAAGTCAGTCATGTGACTGGTGTGAGAACTCAAAACAGTTTATTTATCTTTAAAAATCAAAATAGAGGAATATTTTTAAAGTCAATTCGCAATGCTTTTAAAAATGAGACTACCATAAGGCCTCCCGCACACACACACAATGCAAACGCAGAATCGGAGGAGATTTCTCCTTATGATAGTCAAAGATGCTTGATACGCATTAAAAAGAACATTTGATATTATTACTAGTGCATAGTGTAGGAAAAATTCATTTCGAAAATAAAGATATAAATCTTAGCCAGCATAGACATTCCGCACTTATGCCTACTATAGCTACCATGTTCAATAGCAGGTTACCGCCACATTCCATGGCAGGTTACACAACTAAAACCGTACAAGTTTCGTATTGTTTCTTTGGATTTCCAACGAATGATCAGGCCAAGGAACTTCCCATTGCCACATGAGAATGCCTCTGGAAGGACATCCCCGAGAACCAAACCAGATCTCTACCAACACAAGGCCGGGTTACCCCTAACTGAGTAACAACTGACCGAATATGCCATCCCCCGGTCCTTTGGGACCTTTAACCGAGCGCTCGTAATCAATTCACACAATCATAAAGTGTTTTCAACATGAGTAAGTATCTAGGCTCCATACCATGATACCACCCTTTTCCAGAAGGAAATGCACATACCCTAAAGGGCGCTACCCCTCATAACCTTGCTGCATCTTTCCTGTTTTGACCATTCCCGGGGTGTGAGGCTCGACGAAGTCACGTCCACAAAAACATACTTTATACAAAAGCCATGCTTTGGGTCAACAAATGATCATAGAAATGATCACCAAGATAGACGATCAAACAAATGATCCTATCACAAATAATCAACACAATGATCATTTCACAGCAACACTCAGCATGTCACATTACCAAATTGGGAATATATCGCTGATAACATTCAACTACATAACCTCTGAGCTCGTACGTCTCAAGAAGGGTGTTAAGCTAAAAGAATAAATTCTCCGCCACCAATAGAAATATATTTGAAAGAAATCGGCTTTATATCTCAATTTGTAACGTCAGACATACAATCCATACAAGTCTGTTCCGGGCTCGAACAAAACCGAAGGCACTTACAAAGAAGTCCTTGCAATCCGGATATCCACAATCCTGATTGGATTTCCCATCACATATGGAGAACTCAATACCGGAGCAACTCGGTGCAGAGTCAATCGACAGGTCATCCTATCGCTCTCGCAAATACCGGGTCTTCAACACCGATCTTCAATGCTATCCATTACGTCGTATCACTATTCGAAATGGGTAATCCGAATAACGAGCGCAATAATTTAAAAATAAGTGTGCATTCAAATTCAAGCTAATCACAACAAATACCTTTCAAAGGTAAATATTGATAGTCGGTTATTGAACTATCAATGGATATGCACACATCACCAGATTCCAAATAATTTTCCAAATTATTTATTTCCCAAAGATATCTTTACAAGATATATAATTTTCACACTTCAAAAATAAATCAATATTTATTTTTAGACGAATTCTCCTTTTCTTTTATAAATTCCTTAGTGAATTTATATTTCAATTTATCCATGCATATACGATTTCAATTATTCATTTCAATTTATCTTCAAAAAGATAAATTCTCTAATATTCACTTTATATTGGAAAACATTTCCATACTTATTTAATAAGTAATTCACAAATCTTTTATTTTCAACCTTTGGAAAATATTCAATATACTTAAATCGAGATTAAGTACATATTTCATTCTTTAAGGAAATCATTCTCTTAAACATATTTATTTGGGCCAAAACGAATGTTGCGTAAAACATCGTTACGACGTCCCAAAATCTCTAGTATAGGGATTCGAAATTAAAATAGATATATAAATCCCAATACTATCTAAAACATTTCCTTTCGGAAATCATTTACTATAACAACAGTGTTATAGTCCACCATTTCCTTCTATTTCTCAAAAACATCTATTTCAACAATAAATGTTGAAATCTATGGTTTTGAATCTCAACACATTTAAAACATCGTTAGATCGTTTTAATTCTGTTTAAAATATCACATCCTAAACATTTTCTTTAACATATTATTCACTATTCAAAAACGTGAATATAGCTCCATAAATAAGTTATAACAATTTACTTATCAAAATAAGTCGTTTGCGAATTTATAAAACAATATTTATAAATTCTATTTCTATTTATTTTATATCAACTCCTTTTATAAATTCCTTTATTAACCTATCTCAATTCATATCTCAGTGATATACTAAAAGTTCATATTATAAGTGAAATACTTATAATTTATTTGTTTGCAAAAATCGTTCCTTTGAACTTCATAATTATAAATCTTATAACTTATAAGATTCAATTATTTATCCAAAACCATTCTTTTAATAACTTTATAAATTTTATAAACCTACTGCTTATAAAATTCCATTTATAACTTCACCGTTTATAATTCTATGAATTTCATTCATTTATGAAATTCATTCACAGTTCATTCTAACACTTATAAAAACTCGTTTTATAATTTCAATTTATAAATATCCATTTATAAATCTCTTATATAATTCAATTCATATTAATATTTAAAAACGTCTTTAAAGTCCTTTATAAATTTCACCATTTTCTTCGATTTATAAAATAATCAAATTTTTTATAAATCCTATATTTAAACTTTTTTATAATAAATTCAAAAATCCCGATTAAACTATTTTATAAAATCATTAGCCTCATATTTTCAAAAATCAACCTTTAACTATATTTCTCAAAAATCATAATTTTTATAACATTAAAATTATAACGTTTATTTATTTATAATGGATCAATTCCAAAAATATTTTATAAACGTTTTCTTTCAAAAATCACTTTAAAAACCCTTTTAAAATTCCAAATTTGGTCCAATGATGCTACACACCAAATAGTCAATCACGACAACAATGATATCATATATCGATATGATAATCAACAAATATCAAAATATCCATAATCAAATAAATACTGTTGAGGAATCCAGTTGGATCCCTCCAACCTGTTTTCCTGCATCCACAAACATTAGCACAATACCAATTCCGCTCCAGTACGGAATTATCGCGGTATATGGGATTTAAAATATTATCCGCTTAATAGACGGCGCAATAGGGTCTCATCCGCTATAAAATGCGGGAAATCAACAACTGCAATATATACATATGCCAATATATATATATTGCTATTATATATAATACCAATTTCACTGTTTATGAAATATTCGCGGTATATGTTTTTAATAAATAACATCCGCTTACTAACGGCGCATAATGTCTATTTTAACAATCAATAGATAAAATCATCATTCAAACATGCATTCAAATATTTTAGATCTAACTATTTAAAATATCATCGAAACCGATTCGATTGAGTGAGAAGTTCTCACCTTGATTTCAATTTCGTTTTAGCGATTTATCTCGAATAAAATTAAACAGACGTTTAATTTTACCCGAAATTCTCACTAACTCCAAACGACTCCAATCCAATTCCATAGCGTAGTGCTCGTCCATACGATTCCAACGCAACTGGTTTCGCGCGTTTTCGACCTCGTATGAAAAAGTTATGAATTTATGAAGTTTACACGATTTAATTTATATAATTTACAACTAAATTTATAAAATTTTAAACCTAAGCTCTTTCTGGCCATTAGATCCCATCACATTCATCACAGCCGTGCGCGCCCTCCCCCTTCTTCCTCTTCTCATTCACGTACAGGCAACATAGCCGAACCCATCATCAAATGTTAGGGTTAATTTTTGCTCCGCCCACAAGCATCGATACTCCATCACATCACCCCCAGAACGAAGCCCCACGTCACCCCTACCCACGTCCAGAGTGCGGCCTGGCCCGGTCGCCTCTGCTTCCTCGAAAAACATGAAGAACGGCAGCACTTCAAACACCAATTGCCGATGATCCATGACTCCAATTTCGATCACAACCGTTGAGGTTGTAGATCTTCATATGCTCTTGAATTCTCTAGTTGAAGACGAGGCTCGATATCGCTTGGATTTGAAGATTTGGAGGGAGGAAGGTGGGTTGTTTTCAGCCGTGGGTTTTGACTGAGGCGGCTAGGGTTTAGTTTTTTTTTTTTTTTTTTTTTTGTGAATGGAGATGGTCTATTTATAGGAAATTTCGAACACTATTCATCCGGGTTTTCCGAACTCCGATTTACGCGCCGTAACCAGCGTTTCTAGGGTTTATCTCACGTTCCGGACACAATGGAACAAGTTTCGGAAGCTAATTCGGTCATCTGTGCGAGATATGGCAACAAACGTTCAATTTGAATTAAACCGATTTAAACGATTTTCTGGACGTTTTAGCTTGTACCGGACAAACGGTAAATCCAATTGACACGAAATTTGAAACCTTACAATAATATCACATTACGGATCCGATGAAAATGCTTTCATCGAAATCCGAGACATTTTGAAAAATGGCTATTTTAACTTGCCAAATTAATATTAAAACAATTTCGATGCGTTTCGAGCTGCCACGATCAAACGGTAACTCCGATTGCTACGAAAATTGAAATCCGGTAATAACTAACTATTACGGATCCAATGGAACTAGTTTCGTTCAATTCTGAGACTGTTTAAAATTTGACTATTTTCACTAGTCGATTTAATATTAAAATATTCAATTTTCACAAATAAACTCTTAATTCGATTTTAAAAGTTCTAAAATATCGTTTTAACTTTAATATGATAAAATAAAATTTTACAAATCATTTTCAATCATATTTAACTCAATTTTCAATTATTTCCATAATTTAACATATTAAATTATCGATTTAATTATCCAATTAAATCCAATTATTCGAATTAAAATTTATTCGACTTATAAATTCACTTATTAATATTTAAAATTAATTAAATATTCAAATTTTAATTACTAAAAATCCTGGGTCGTTACACGTACTTTCTTTCTTCTCAATTCCATTATCTTCTTACGTCAGTTTCTTACCGTCTAAACCACCGCTTCTTCAAAACCCTAGTTTCTAAATCAGTGAAGAAAAAATTCATTTCCACTACTAAGTTATTTTTTGGGTTTACAGAGTTTTTTAATTGTATTTCTGAAGAAAAAATGAATTAGGTTTCTAAATCAGTGAAGAAAAAATTTAATTTTTCACTACTATGTTATTTTTTTGCGTTTATAGACTTTACTAAGAAAAGAAATCAATTTTTCACTACTAATTTTCTAAATCAGTGAAGAAAAAAATTCAATTTTTCACGTTTTGCGTGATGTGAAGGGTAGTTCTGAAAATGGTGGGGGGCTATTAAGTTGTTTTTTGGGTTTACAGACTTTTTAAATTATTTGGAGGGCTGCTAAGTAAATATTTGGGTTGAAATAGAATTTTCCATTTCTAAAAGTTGTTAAATACAACAAACAATTAAATTAGGAAAATATGACATGATTTTTTTTCAACAATTTAGGACTATAAAATTAGCGAAAGATAAGAAACTTCATCATCATTAAATGCAGTCCAACAGAATATAGGTAAAATCCAACAAAGACCGATCGGGATGAACATGCCAAAAATGTCATTTAAGATATCAATTTTGAAATTCATTAGGAAGACTTGAACAAAAATTGATTTTGGATGAAATGATATTGGTTTAGGATATTGTATTAATTTATATCGAAGTAGATGTTCGTTATAAAGTATATTGCTTGTAATAACTATATAATTTTAAAGATAAAAAAGAAAAGACCGAGGTGAATGGAACCAATGGGAAATTATTCGTCATTTCAGAAGTAAATTGATATGTCCTTAGTAAAATATTGAAATATAATGTGGTCTAACACAAGTAGATATATGTAAAAAAAATTAACATAGAGGATAGAGAAATGTCAATCAAGATGAAATAAATGGAGAAATAATAATTTGTTGTTTAAAGGAGGTGATTGAGTTCTAAGAACTCGCTGGCATAATGAGAGAATAGAATTTTTGGAGTAAAGATAGAAATGAATATATGATTCCTCTTTAATAGTATAGTATAGTGTAGTATTGTGTAGATAAGAGATATGCTCATTAAATAATTACCCTTAATTGAATTTTTCTTTCAACATTGATAAAAAAAACATATTAAATTACTGTTAAAATCGATGGTGTAAAACTTGTCATAATCCATGTTGAATTTAATATTTTTCCATTATTTTATTAACATTAAATCAAATGTTACATCAAAAAAAAAAATAGTCCATAAGACATTACTGAAAAGAACAGTTGATAACTACAATTTGTTGAATTAGCGTAGTTCAAGTGGATAAATATGTCAGTTGATCGTGGAGTCTTCGAAACTTTTTTATGTTATCACAAGAAATGACAAAACATATTTTAAGTATAGCACTACAGTTACTTGCAATTTTTTTATAACATATATATATATATACACACACACACACACAAATACATGCACACACACACACACACACATGCACCAAAATTTCAAAAGTAAGATGAGAGCTAAATGATAAATGTACAGAAGGAAGTCCTTAGGATCCAATATGCAAATATCATTTTCATTAATCCTTCACGTTGGATTACAACTTGGGTTTTGAAATTGGCCTAATCAGCCATTAAAATCCATTGAGGTTATACGAATTTCTTGGAGTTATAAATGTAAAATATGAAAGAAGAATATTTAGAAAAGGGGCCCTCCTTATGTAAGGGTACACCCATATTTATAACAATGTCGCACCCTTGGATGCTTGACATATATATCTTGTGGTGTTGAATGGTTGAGATTACTTGACATAATGATGATGTGGCATCTCCATAAGATGACATGGCATTTTTTTTAGATGGCTTCAAAGCACTGTAACATCTTTTAGTTTCTATTGACATGCCAAAAGTCACCCAAAGAAACGCTAACACATGGGATAATTCATAGCTTCAGTATAACATTTATCTCGTATCTTCAATGACAATTCATTCCTCATAACTCTGATAACACTTCGTAATTAATAACTTCGACAGCCTTTTGTAGGATCTAGATTAACCCTAGGGGGGGTGAATAGGGTTATAGCAAATTTTCTCGATTTAAACACAGAAATAAACTGTAGAAATAAATATGCTAAAAAAGTAAATCACACACAAAATTTACCCAGCTTCGGCAACCCCTGCCTACTGCTGCATTCACAGATTTCTATTAGAATTAAACAGTATCACGCTTACAAACACTCTACTAGACTCGCACTCCCTGCTCGCAAACATTTGCTCCCGCTCACAAACACTCTACTAGACTCGCACACCCTGCTCCGCCTATAGATTTTCGCTTACTCGCAAACTTTGCTTCCCGCCTATAGAGCTTCGCTTACTCGCAAACTCTGCTCCCGCCTATAGAGCTTTGCAAACTCGCACACCCTGCTCACTGAACAAATTCTAACTAGACAATCTGACACTACCTAAACGCTAGGTGGTGATTTACAAATATCTGATTTGAAATAAAAACAACAATTAAAAAACAAATAGCACTTAAACAACCCTAAACCAAAATCTAAATAAAAACCCTTGAGCAAATGTGACCGGCCCAAAAATACAAAAGGATATTTTTATTCCTTTTCTTTTGACTCTTTAGCTCGTTCCTCTTTCCTGTTGCTTGTGAAAATATGGCCGATCCTCTTTCGTTCCTCTTTGCGAATTAGGGCTTCTGCAAATTTGCTTTTGCTCCTTGCGATTCAAACTAGGGTTGTGCAAAATTGAAGTTCGCCGCTTGATACAGTTTGATCGTATGCTTCGATGCTTTTTGCTTTGCCCACGGCTCTTCAATTTGGATCGAGTTCGTTTTGTGATTTTGGTATGTAATTTATCCTTTTGCTTTTCTAATTTTGGCTTGCTCGAACTCGATGGATTAAATGCCTATGATGTTGTCAATTTATATAGGGTTTGTAACCCTAGATTTGCGTCGTATATTTTCTAATTGAATTTGTCAACTGATTCACCTCGGCCACTCGATGATGCTTTGATGCTTGGGATTTATTCTGACTTTGTCACTTTCGTATTTTTCACATTCCTTGGTTGATGCGGCTTTTGAATCAATTTCGTGATGACCACGGTTTTCGTTCCTTTTTCTGTTGACTTTTAAAAATACGGCTTTGATACATTTAGCTTTGTATCTGTAGTTTGGATATCGATGATTCCCTCTGATGCTTTGACTTTGGTCACTTTGATTTCATATAACTTGTAGCTTGCTGTTATATTACTTCGAATTGCATTTTTGGCTACCTGAATTTCAATTTAGCATCGCATGATGTTGTCTGATTATTTGTTCATATGATTCCATGTATTACTGCACCGACTCATGTGTTTCACATTTTAATTCTTGATATCACTGCTGTATACATTCATTCCGGTAGCGTGGTCGTTGTTCATCTTGTAGTCTTCTTGACGTTGCCACTGTGTTGCATTTGTATCACTGCAAAACTTCATTGCTGTGTTGCTTACTGATGCATTGTTGTAACTGCCCTATGTTGTCACTTGATCTTGCTGTGACATTGTGACTTGTTGTTCTTTGACTCTGGTGCCTTGTACAACAATGTTCTCTTGTTCATTGATTTGTATCATTCTTTTGTTTGCTGTGGCACTGAACTTGATTCACTTGATGAAATTGTTGCATGTCACTGTAATGTCTTCATTTGCTTGAGTATTAACTGTGCTCGAGCTCAGTCCATACTTCGAATTTGCATACAATTTATTTTGACATTTGCTATGCTTCAACACAGATGCTCCACTTGGTTATTCCTTCTGTTTGTTACTGTGGATTGAGCATTGTGTCACAGCAAACTGCATGTTATATTTCTTGATCATGTTGGCCATTTGGTTGAGCTGTAACATTGTTCCATGTACACTTTGAGTTCTTGCAGTTGATTTGGTTGTTCCCTGTACTTGTGCACTGTTGTGTCTGGTTCGTTGAGTTCTTGGTTGTCACAGCTCTATATAGTTTGGAACTGTGTCATGGTGATGCATTCTTGAGTCTTGTATATTGAACAGTATCATGTTGGTTTGGTTGTTTAATGAAGAGGTTGAACTTGCATACTTCATGTAGCCTTCATGTTTGGTCTGACCTTTGCACATATGACTCTCTTCATGTTGCAGCTGATTTTTTTATTTTGATGTTGCCACTGTCTTCTTTGTACTCCAGCATGTAGTTGGTAGTTTGCATTCTCTTATGGTTTCACACATGTGAGTTGATCATGTTGCATTGAGTATACGTGTTTATTGTGATGATTGTGATGACTTTCATGATGTAGTGACATGTTTTCCATTGGTGCAATCTTGGAGTCTAAGCTTTGCAATTTTTTTTTTGTAGCCTTGTGTTGAATCCAGTTTTAAAAACTCGGGTTTGACCTTGTGCTCGTGTCGTGATATATTGCATGTGAGTTGAACCCGGCTTTTCATTTGGGTTTGACCTGTGCTCACCTGTCCCTGTAGCATTATCAAGTGTATATATCGGCGTGCACTGCCTTGTGGCATATACAGTAATACACTGTGTATGTCACAAGTTGTTCGTGTATGATGAATTCAAATTTAAATTATGACGAACAGCCCAAATAACTGAGGCAAAAAATTATTTTCAAAAACCATATTTTATTTTATATTGCAAAAATATTTCTTTTTCAATTTTACTGCGTTAGTGAATATTTTTGCAGATTTCTCAGATGCTGGATTCAAACTGGAATGCAGTTGAAGATAAGTACGAGTGTGAGTGATATGTAGTGAGGTGAACTGTAAATATGAAATGTGATGTAATTGTAATCAAAGTTGTATAGTTATAGTGAGAGCTTGAAATTGTACTATTCAAAAGTGTAATAAATATTTATTTGAATAAAATATCTGTTTGAATTCAAATTCTTTGTATTATATTTTATTCAACAAATATTTATTTAAACTGTGAAAAAATAGAATAGTATATTAACAAATACATTTAAACGAATATATATATATATATATGTTTATTATCATCAAACAAAAATCATATAAGCGCAAAGCACATATTCAACAATCTCCCCCTTTTGATGATAACAAACATATATTTAAGATTTTGAATCTATTAAATGTATTTGATTGATCGTGATCGTTCAATTTGCTCCCCCTATTTGAATGCTCCTCTCTACATAATACTCCCCCTACATATATGCATACAAATAGAAATATATAAATGAGCCTATATGCAAAGTGAAAATTATTTGACCTTTGCTTGATTCTATTTGACAAAATCTTAACTTTTCTCTCCCCCTTTTGTTATCAGCAAAAGAATAACTGTTATAAAAATAGGGATGAAGTGACAAACATGAATCAAACATTTAACTCAATTAAATATAAATATCAAATTTCAATAAAACTCAAACAAAAATCATAATTACCCTTGTTAGACGCATATTCCACTTTCAGAAGTGATGGGGATAAAATCATCAAAAATTCATATAGTTATGTCTATTTGTAGTATATTTATTTCAGGAAATTTGAATATCTACTAACCATGCATAACCGTTAGGACTTTTAAATGAGATTGGTAGTATTCCAATTTAAATTTAAAAATGCAATCAAGTATCTTCTAACCACGCATGACCGTGAGGACTTTTAAATGGGATTAGAATCAACTTGTCTATTTGAATCAATTAATTTTGATATGCGTTCCATACATGCATAACCGTGAGGACTTTTAAATGAGCATGGAAGCACATAATCAAAAATCCAAGTAATTCACCCATGCATAACCGTGAGGACTTTTAAATGAGAGTGAATACTTTGGATATTTATTTTTATTGAAGAATATAATAAATTGAAGCACAAATAATTTCCTTCACAAATTTAAAGATATTGAAGAAAAAAATGATTTCCTTTGTAAACTACCACAAATTTACATACTAAATATGATCTTGATGAGTGATGGTCGATAGAAAGATGATAGAAATAGAAATGGTCATGGAATTTTTACCCAACAAAAAGTTTTTATAACTCTTGTTATGAAATTCTAAAGAAATTTTCTAATTATACTTTCTCGAGTTATAATATATGATAAATATCAACACTCATCACTTTTTCAATCACTATTCATCTTTTCGATAATCATTAGGGAGTTAGATTAGTCAAAATTTAAAATCAAATAAAAATGACTAATCTGTAAATATGGTCAAACATGATTTTCTCGAGGGGGTTTTATAAGAAAATTTTCTGCTATTTGAAAATTTATTTCAAGTGAAAAATATGCAGATATTTTCTTTGAAAAAATGATGCGGCAAATGAATGTTTCAAAAATTAATCACGTTACACTAATAATTTTTCTATTAACTATATTACCAGTGTAATCTGCATCTGAATTTGAATTTCACTCAATATTCACTCGTTGGTTGTGATTTACCAAACCATGAAGTGTGCACCAAGAATTTCAAACTTAACATCAATTTAAATGACATTCTTTTGAATTGAAGTCGTGTTAATAATCAAAACACATCATAGTGTCAATCTTAGAAGCCATAGGAAGAACAACTATCAACAGTCATTAAAACTTCATTATTATTTCAAAAACAATTTCATAAAGTTTCAAAATTTTCAAAAATTTCTTAAAATCCTTTTTAACTACTTTCACATGAAAATTGAAATCGTGCAAATTTACAAGCAGTGACCAAAATGTCAAAACAAATATATCTACATGTAGCATGAGTAACCATCATTTGACCGAACAAATTTATATGGATTAGTTCAAAGTTGAAAATCTGATTGGTCATCATTTAAGCACAAATCAAGGTCATAAATAAGAACAAGTCAAAAAATCATATTAGTTAAATCCGAATCAGTCAACCATCATAATTACTCCAAGTAATTCTATTTAAAAATGATTGGTCAATATTTTGAAAAAGTCATAGAATCAAAATCATCATCTTTTGTTCATCTCAATATTGGCTGATTTGAATTTAGAGTATGGTGTAGATTATCACATTTAATATATCGTTCAAAATAATTTTACATGTTTTACCTTTACGATAATTTTTTGTTGTTGTCCATTGTGATTCTATTACCTTTGTACTAGGCTAAGGAACTTTGCTTTGTCGCCCGTTGTGTTTCTGGAACAGCCAAAATCCAAAGAACACCGTTGTTATTCCTTAGCCTGCCACCACACCTACACGATAAAGGATTTATGTGACCTATTTGTTTTTATAGGTCCATGGTTGTTAGTGGCAGAATATGAAAAATATGTTTGTGGAGACCCAAAACTATTTATATATGTTCCTTTTGGCACCCAAATTTGTTTGACTTTCAAAGATTTTATATTTGTGCCTTTTGGAACCCAAATCGGAATAGTTTTCACATGTTTGGGTCTATTCCAACAATTATTTTGATTGTGTCCAAATTTTCTACAAATTATGCACATTAAATTGACTTGATTAAATTTTGTGTTCCTATGACTATGATGTCCAATTATTTCAATGATATCCCAAACATCATAATCAACAGAACTAAGATAGATACCCATCCTAACTTTCCAATAAGCATAATCGTTCCCGTTAAACATGGGTGGCCTAACAATAGATTGCCCCTTAGAAAAAGCACTATTTGACGGATTCATGACTCTAGAGTTAAAGAAAAAAATACCAGGCTCTGATACCACTTGTAGGATCTAGATTAACCCTAGAGGGGGGGGGTTGAATAGGGTTATAGCAAATTTTCTCGATTTAAACACAGAAATAAACTGTAGAAATAAATATGCTGAAAAAGTAAATCACACACAAAATTTACCCAGCTTCGGCAACCCCTGCCTACTGCTGCATTCACAGATTTCTATTAGAATTAAACAGTATCACGCTTACAAACACTCTACTAGACTCGCACTCCCTACTCGCAAACATTTGCTCCCGCTCACAAACACTCTACTAGACTCGCACACCCTGCTCCGCCTATAGAGTTTCGCTTACTCGCAAACTTTGCTTCCCGCCTATAGAGCTTCGCTTACTCGCAAACTCTGCTCCCGCCTATAGAGCTTTGCAAACTCGCACACCCTGCTCACTGAACTAATTCTAACTAGACAATCTGACACTACCTAAATGCTAGGTGGTGATTTACAAATATCTGATTTGAAATAAAAACAACAATTAAAAAACAAATAGCACTTAAACAACCCTAAACCAAAATTTAAATAAAAACCCTTGAGCAAATGTGACCGGCCCAAAAATACAAAAGGATATTTTTATTCCTTTTCTTTTGACTCTTTAGCTCGTTCCTCTTTCCTGTTGCTTGTGAAAATATGGCCGATCCTCTTTCATTCCTCTTTACGAATTAGGGCTTCTGCAAATTTGCTTTTGCTCCTTGCGATTCAAACTAGGGTTGTGCAAAATTGAAGTTCGTCGCTTGATACAGTTTGATTGTATGCTTCGATGCTTTTTGCTTTGCCCACGGCTCTTCAATTTGGATCGAGTTCGTTTTGTGATTTCGGTATGTAATTTATCCTTTTGCTTTTCTGATTTTGGCTTGCTCGAACTCGATGGATTAAATGCCGGTGATGTTGTCAATTTATATAGGGTTTGTAACCCTAGATTTGCGTCGTATATTTTCTAATTGAATTTGTCAACTGATTCACCTCGGCCACTCGATGATGCTTTGATGCTTGGGATTTATTCTGACTTTGTCATTTTCGTATTTTTCACATTCCTTGGTTGACGCGGCTTTTGAATCAATTTCGTGATGACCACGGTTTTCGTTCCTTTTTCTGTTGACTTGTTAAAAATACGTTGATACATTTAGCTTTGTATCTATAGTTTGGATATCAATGATTCCCTCTGATGCTTTGACTTTGGTCACTTTGATTTCATATAACTTGTAGCTTGCTGTTATATTACTTCAAATTGCATTTTTGGCTACCTGAATTTCAATTTAGAATCGCATGATGTTGTCTGATTATTTGTTCATATGATTCCATGTATTACTGCACTGACTCATGTGTTTCACATTTTAATTCTTGATATCACTGCTGTATACATTCATTCCGGTAGCATGGTCGTTGTTCATATTGTAGTCTTCTTGACGTTGCCACTGTGTTGCATTTGTATCACTGCAAAACTTCATTGCTGTGTTGCTTACTGATGCATTGTTGTAACTACCCTATGTTGTCACTTGATCTTGCTGTGACATTGTGACTTGTTGTTCTTTGACTCTGGTGCCTTGTACAACAATGTTCTCTTGTTCATTGCTTTGTATCATTCTTTTGTTTGCTGTGGCACTGAACTTGATTCACTTGATGAAATTGTAGCACGTCACTGTAATGTCTTCATTTGCTTGAGTTTTAACTGTTCTCGAGCTCAGTCCATAATTCGAATTTGCATACACTTTATTTTGACATTTGCTATGCTTCAACACAGATGCTCCACTTGGTTATTCCTTCTGTTTGTTACTGTGGATTGAGCATTGTGTCACAGCAAACTGCATGTTATATTTCTTGATCATGTTGGCCATTTGGTCGAGCTGTAACATTGTTCCATGTACACTTTGAGTTCTTGCAGTTGATTTGGTTGTTCCCTGTACTTGTGCACTGTTGTGTCTGGTTCGTTGAGTTCTTGGTTGTCACAGCTCTATATAGTTTGGAACTGTGTCATGGTGATGCATTCTTGAGTCTTGGATATTGAACAATATCATGTTGGTTTGGTTGTTTAATGAAGAGGTTGAACTTGCATACTTCATGTAGCCTTCATGTTTGGTCTGACCTTTGCACATATGACTCTCTTCATGTTGCAGCTGATTTTTTTATTTTAATGTTGCCACTGTCTTCTTTGTACTCCAACATGTAGTTGGTAGTTTGCATTCTCTTATGGTTTCACACATGTGAGTTGATCATGTTGCATTGAGTATACGTGTTTATTGTGATGACTGTGATGACTTTCATGATGCAGTGACATGTTTTCCATTGGTGCAATCTTGGAGTCTAAGCTTTGCATTTTTTTTTGTAGCCTTGTGTTGAATCCAGTTTTAAAAACTCGGGTTTGACCTTGTGCTCGTGTCGTGATATATTGCATGTGAGTTGAACCCGGCTTTTCATTTGGGTTTGACCTGTGCTCACCTGTCCCTGTAGCATTATCAAGTGTATATATCGGCGTGCACGGCCTTGTGGCATATACAGTAATACACTGTGTATGTCACAAGTTGTTCGTGTATGATGAATTCAAATTTAAATTATGACGAACAACCCAAATAACTGAGGCAAAAAATTATTTTCAAAAACCATATTTTATTTTATATTGCAAAAATATTTCTTTTTCAATTTTACTGCGTTAGTGAATATTTTTGCAGATTTCTCAGATGCTGGATTCAAACTGGAATGCAGTTGAAGATAAGTACGAGTGTGAGTGATATGTAGTGAGGTGAACTGTAAATATGAAATGTGATGTAATTGTAATCAAAGTTGTATAGTTATAGTGAGAGCTTGAAATTGTACTATTCAAAAGTGTAATAAATATTTATTTGAATAAAATATCTGTTTGAATTCAAATTCTGTGTAATATATTTTATTCAACAAATATTTATTTAAACTGTGAAAAAATAGAATAGTATATTAACAAATACATTTAAACGAATATATATATATATATATATATATGTTTATTATTATCAAACAAAAATCATATAAGCGCAAAGCGCATATTCAACACCTTTATACTTCATAACTTTGATACCTTTCCATTCCTCACAACTTCGGTAGCTATTCATATTTTATAACTTTGGCGGCCTTTGTACTTTATAACTTTGATAGCTTTCCTACTTCATAATCTGATAGGTTTCCCATTCATAACTCCGGTAGCTTTCATACATCATAACTTCTATAACTTTTCATTCTTCTTCACTTCGATAGCTTTCCTATTTATAACTTTGTTAGCTTTCATACTTCATAACTTCCACAACGCTTGAAATGGCTTGTACCAATTGTCGATAACCTTTCCATTTCATGGCTCTAATAGCCTTCATACTTCATAACTTTAACGTCTTTTCTTTTTTTGTAGCTTTAATAACCTTCCTATTTCATAACTCTAGTAGCACTTCTTACTCCTTAACTTCGATTACTTTCCTATTTCACAACTTCGGTGGCTTTCTTACTTCCTAATTTCGACAACGTTGCATTCTTTGTAATTTCAACGGCTTTCCTATTTCTTAACCTCGATAACTATAACATCCTAAAATAATATAAGTAACTTATATTCAAATGTAGGTATTAATTAAATAGATTTAGTAGCCTTATTTAACTTCTTTTAATTAATAAACAATAATTTGTAAAGTTATTTACAATAATAAATTTTGAATAAATTCTAACGACCCGTAAATTTCGATAATTAAATTGGTTAATTTAATAAGATTTTATAATTAAATCTAGAAAGAAATAAAAACTTTATAATATAAAATAAAGTGAATGCTAGAAAAGAAATGTAGCAATGGTAAATAAAATTAATTTTTGACAACTGGAGTAATGAAGTAGTGTAAATTGTTTCACTTGGCTGTAAAATAGAAAATACGTAAATAAGAGTAAGAATTGAATCAACCAACGGAATAATACATTGATTAATAGTAACTGAATGTAAATTAATGTAATAAGGTTTATGCAAGTTGATAAGTAACTAATTTAGTGCAATACCTATTAACTGAAACAATTGTAAGGTTATAATTGATTGAAATTAGTGAATTGGAAAATAAATTCAAAAGTTATATTAATTGATGAAATAATATGTAATAAATTGCAATTTGATATAATCAATGCTAGATAAGTAATTATAATAATTGTTAGTTGATAATTAAGTATGAACGCGAGTAAATTTAGCAATAGTGATAATTATTAATTGTTTACTCATTCATTTAATTTATTAAATTAGATCTAAATCAATTGCAACATTTGTTTGTTAATAATAGCTTATAAGTGAAATTAAACGTTAATGGTAACAATTATTATAAGTTAACCATTATTTAGTATATTTAATTAAAACTGGTAATCAATTGCAATAAATCTAAATTAAAAGTTATGTTAGTATAAATTAAGGAAATAATTGAAAATAATGTCAATTTTATTTATAATATGATAATTAGTTGAATTAAAAGAATGAAAAATAAAGATTTATCAATTTATTGGGATTCGAACTATAATAATTGGATTAATTGCAATTAAATGAAATTAAATATTTAAATATTACGTAAATATTAATTTAGATGAAATTTGAAGATATGTATGTAATAAAGTATGAATCCAATGTTAATTTCATCTATTTGATTCTAATAGATTGAATAATAGAATGAAAAGTCAATTACGAGGAATTATTGAAAATAAAATTTGTAATTTCTGGATTATTGAAATTGAAAGAAAAGATAGTAATTATTGAAATAATTAACATTTGAATCAACATGAATTTTTTTTAAATTGTTATAAATGGTTAAATAAATCAAAAATGATGAAATTTGTTAATTATAGAGTTGAAATTGAAAATTTGATTTAATTAATCAATTATTAAGTTATTTAATTAATTAGAAAATAGCCATTTTGGCCACTGACTCGAATTTCGATGAAACAAGTTTCATCGGATCCATAACGGTGAATTATTGTAGGATTCAAGTTTCATAACGATCGGACTTGCCGTTTGATCGTACGGACTCGAAACGCCCAGAAATCAATTAAATTGAAATCAATTGAAATCAATTGAAATCAATTTGAAATAACTTAATTTTAGCATAATTTCTTCATACGATAGAATTTGGACTTGAAACCTGTTCCATCGCGTTTAAAATATTTTAGAACATATATTTTGATATATGGGCTGACCCAATTTCGTCCCGGAGTCAGAACGGGCTTTTTCGGGCCATTTTATCGTTTAACGCGTATATCCAATCGATTCGGTCCATTCTAATTTCAGCTTGCCTATATATACCCTGTTATAAACCCTAGTTATTCCTCATTGTCATTTGTCTATACGTACAGTTCATTTTGTTTCTCCTCTTCCTCAATGGCAGACCAAATTCTAAATTTCAAATCCAATTGCAATTCAAAATCAAATTAAAATTTCAAACTCCTCAAAAAAAATTCAAAAAAAAATATGTAAACCGAAGATGTCATCAATACGAATCAGCATCTGCTATTGTTTTTCGTAATTGTGCTTCAATCATCATCAAATCATGGTCAAAGTTCGGATCGCGCAACCTAAATTGTGATTTGGGAAAATCTTTGTACGTTGCTGATTCGTGAAATTGGTGATAGGATTAGAGGGAGATCGTGATGCAGAGTTATATGGTGGTGGTCGTGTCAATGATTGTTGGCTGTAGCGGCAAGGGCCGGCGATTTAGGGTTTCGAAGAACCTAAAGGGCGGCGGCGCTGCCGTGGGAGGCCGCGATGGGGCCAGGCGACGCATCTCGTCAAGGCGAGCTTCTGGAGGGTGACGCCGTGGCCAACGGAGGACGGAGGTGGCGAAGGGCGGCGGTCAAAGTCGCGTTTTGGGTTTGAGCATTTCTACGCGTGAACGTGTAGAGGGAGATGGTGAATGACGTGGTCGTGTGATAGTGTTTGTACTTTTTTATTTTATTTAATTTTGTTTTAATTTAATTTCAACACGTTCTAATCTATATAACTTTGGCATATGAGGTCGGAATTATGCGTGGTTTTCTCCGCTAGGTTCGTATTGGAATTCCAGACATTTTGGCGCCGGTTTGGACGAATTCCGAGACTGTTCAAATTTTGGGTTTAATTGGATTTAAATTCAGTTTAAATTCAAAAGGTGAGTGTTTTAACCCACTCACAACTTATAAAATTTCTTATGTGTATTAAATTAATTTCTGATGTTATTTGAAATTTATTTATGACCATTTGGCATATTTATTCATCATCCCAGTTAAATTGAATTTGTTGAATTAAATTGTTATTAATTTATTATTGCATATGAACTGTCAGTTAAATTGTTAATTAATTTATTATTGAATACAAACTGCCAGTAAATACTAGTTGTTTATTATCTGTTTATATTGATGTTATTGATTTAATTGGATGATGATTGTGATAAATGGTTGTTGATTGATATTGGATGAATGGATGTTGTATTTTATATTGTTATAAACTGCAAGTTGTTATGGATTTTATTTCATTCGGGATTGCGGTATGAAATGATATATAACCGTATTTATATTTTAAATTACGGATTGAAATGATAAATATCCCTATCACTTGACCATAGGATAGAAAATTTTATGCAGACACCGTGGTATATATATAAAATATTTGAAAATGATTTCTATGGTTTTGTAAAGAAATATATGGTTTTATGAGATATTGATTTGGATATTTTATAAATGTTATTTTACATATATAGTTTTCTTGGTTTTAAGCTATGTATAAATTGGTTTAAAGTATAAAATAAGTTTAATAATAAAGTTGATTTCTTTTAAGATAAAATATGGTTAGTATTTATTTAAATTATATTTCTGGAATTTATAATGACTTAAATGAGAATAAGGTTGAAAGATAAATATGAAATTTATTTGAAATTTAATGAAATTAGAAATTTTAAAGGTATAATTATTATAACTTGATTTTGGGGTCAAGGTGAATTAAATGAGTATTTCAGGTATAACTAAATTGAAGGAAATATTTAGTTATTTGTAATTTGAGTCTTTTTTAATGATAACGGATTTATTATGCAAATATTTCAAAACTAAATAATAGAACATTGAATTGTTGAATTGTAATTATCAACCTTAGTTTTGAAATTGTTTAATACTCAAAGTTTGAAATATACTGAAATTGAAATGGTTTATTAAAACTGAAAGTGAGTTGAAAGGTATGAATTGAGATGTAATATAAAGTGAATAAAATTGTGAAGTCGAGGAACTATTGTACTATATAAAGTGATTTTAAATTCAAACTATTTTTTTATATTGTCTGAATATCCAAACCATTTAAGTTTTGGAAGTTATGATTTAGAGGCTACGAAATTCGAAGTATTATGTTTTGAAAGATTATATTTCAAGCATTTGGTTTCGAAATATTAAAATTTTGAAAGTGTTATGATTTTGGAAAGGATATATTCGAAATAAAAATGATATTACATTGATTTGGGTTTTATAAAAATGATATCATATTTATTTGGTTTTTGAAAGGGAAATGATATCGTATTTATATTGTTTTGAAATGGATAGTATATTTTGGTTTCGAAGTATAATTATTTTGAAATGCGGTGTTATAATAATGTTTGGTTGTTGATGAGAGCGGGATCGGAAGTTGTCATACTCTCTGCCAACTCCGAAAATCACTTTAACAACCGTATATGCGGTGGAGATTCCAAAATAAAGTAGGATGGTGGCGGCATTTCCTTTGAGGTATATACGTGGAGCCGACTCCCGTGAGTTGGCATAAGGTAGCTAAAATAGGAGCAATTGACAGGCTAATGAGGTCATTCCTCTGATCGGACACACTCCTTCGATATTATATTCTGACTTTGAGATTGATTCCGTGGCCACTTTTGTTTATTTTGATTTAGGGGTGTGGCTCGAGGTGGGCGGTAGTAGCTGCTACGCGTTACCACCGACCTGGAAGTGTAATTGGTATATCTACCCTGACATTGCCTAGTTGTGCCGTGTCCCCTACCCTATCGCGCCTCGTACGAGTTTGATTTTCTCCCGTAGCCCGTATGGTATGCTTTGGTGGCTTCCCGATCAGGAGGGACCATGATACTGGATGGACTACTGGGACTATTACGTGTTAATGTGGAAAATGTAAAGCCTTAATGCTATTTAAAAGTAAGTTTATTTTACTATAGACATTGTTATAATAGCGAAATATTACTACATAGTAAATAGTTTAACGGATCCTTAGGAGATGTGAATCCCGAGCATCTTTTAAGTTACTACATCCACACTAGACACTGGATAGGAGATGTCAAATCCCGTAAACATCTCCGATGCCGTTTACACTCTTATTTTTTTACCATTGATTTAACTTACATAAGATCTTTTAGTTCTGACTCGAGTGTTTTGTCTTTTCAATTCGCTCGGGTCAGCCTGGGCATTTCAGGATTTGGAAGGCCGTATTCTGGAGGACGAAGACGAAGATTTATTATTATTATTTATTATAGTATTCCACTACATTCATACTGTTCGCTGCATTTTTTATTGTTCTCTGTTATGTGTAACTCTGATATGTATTGTATAAGTATAATCGAATATTTTGTAAAACAGCTTCAAGAACTGTATATTTGATTATTATATTTTATCGTTCTTCTACAAGATTCTGTTTTGTTTTTTTCTTTCTCTACCTTTTCTTATTTACCCCATAACAATCCGCCCTTCTATATGGTTTAATTCTGGCGTGTGTAGTTTATTGTCGATTTAAAGCGTATATAAAGGTGGGATGTTACATCTGGTATCAGAGATTTGGTTTAACGATAAACCTTAGCTTTGTGGGGTCTGACTCTTTATCAAGAGGGTACTAATACCCTGTGATGAGTCGCTGAGCGTTATATATGAGAGAGCGTATTTGTTAGTGTTATAGAAAGGTTTTGATATTGTGTTAATTTGTTCCGTTTTGCATTTATAGATTCTAGTTGGTGCATAGGACGCTATGACATCAATAGGGATTTCTAAATACTTAATAGGACAGACCGACACAATATTTGTTTTGAATATTGGTGAATGAAATAATTTTACCTATTATATTTTCTATATATAAATATTTTTTTTTTTAAAAAGGGTTATAGTTGGTTGTAATATATTGGTTGTTAGGTAGTGTAATCTATAAATATTTGTAAAGTAGGATTTGAAGAAAATAAATAAATAAATGAAATTTAGGAATTTTATAACTTAAGTTTCGGGGTTTTGAAACTTTCTTTCGAATGATTTTGGAATATAATAATGATATTATTTAGAAGTATTTTCCGATATAAATATTTCAATATGATTTGAAAGAACCGCTTTAAAGAAATTTTGGAAGAAATAAGTTCTGTACTCTCCTCTCTTTCGCTGGAAAATAATTTCGGTGATGAGTGCACGCATCATCGACATTCATTTTGGAGTTTCTAAGTGGGAAGGCCACTGTATTAGTTTTACTGCAGATTTATTCGGATAAACAAATATAAATTTCAAATTGTTTTAAATATAATTGGATATATAAACTGTAAGTGTATACATTTATCTATTATTTTAAAATGATTTGAAATTAAACCCGGTATTTAATTCTTAAGTTTCCGTTAGTCAATGGTTTCAATTATTGTAGGGAAATAGAATATAACTAATTAATAATTGGAACCTCTAATTTAAATAAGAGATTAAATGCTAAGTTATAAATGAAATTTCCAGAAGTTGAAATTTGTAACTTATAAAACAAAAGATGTAATTATTGAACATTAAATTAAATTAAAAGAAATGAGGCAAAACTTGTATGTGTTTCATTTGCATTCTTTAACATATATATAACTTACCAAAAGATGTCAAAAGTTGAAATGTTAATAAGAAAATGTAATGGATATTATACAAGTAATCAACTTGAGGCAGCGAAAGTATTTAATGAATTTTTTTTATAAATAAGGATTTGATGTTGTAATTGTTGTAAACTTAAGTTGTAATTGAAATGTTACTGTAACAAAGGTAATAGGGAAAAGTATTGTAAGTATAAGATTTTAAACTTAAGTAAATAAATTAATATGCAAAGAAATTGAATTAAACATTAATACTATAAATAAATGAAATTGAATAATTGAAAATAATTAGTGAAAGTAAATGAAATAAACACTGAATGAGTGAATGGAAATAAGAGTTTGTAAGAAATAAATGTAAATTAAAGGATGAATCATTATATGAATGAAAAGGAGTTTAAACAATAAATGCTATGAAATGGAATTAATAAGAATGAACTTGATCTATTGTTTGAAATTGTTGTTTGTTTGGTTTGGTTTATGAGTTGTTTGGGTAAAAGATACTTTTAATTTCTTAGATGTGTGAATAATATATTGAGTTTACCTAAGACTGTTGAGTAAATGGAATACTTCATAGTTATTTGTCATTCTATGTGATTTAAAGTGTCTTAACCCGAACCAACCAATTGCTTTGTTTTGCTTGAATGGTTGATTTGTATATGATGTGTATGTTGTTGGTTGCGAATGCTTGTTGTTAAATTGATTTGTTTGTCAGTGTTTGAACAACTCTAAATATTTCATTTTATATAATTGTTAACCTTTTTGGATTATATAAGTGAAATACAGGTTATAGAAGCAATTGCTACTACTTTTGGTTTCATAATTAAGCATAATTGCCCAACCAATAGGTACGTTTTCGGATTACGATTTTATAGCTCTATTATATTGGTTTT
The DNA here is from genome assembly GCA_030765085.1 of Allium cepa. Classification (NCBI taxonomy): domain Eukaryota; kingdom Viridiplantae; phylum Streptophyta; class Magnoliopsida; order Asparagales; family Amaryllidaceae; genus Allium; species Allium cepa. Next base: position 839,174,183 of record CM060941.1, read on the forward strand.
CCCGTGTTGGGATATATTATTTTGGAAAATATATGTTGTACCTCCCCATACAAAGGAGACTTCGCCGGAATTTTCCGTAAATTTTGGACTTAGAAAATTTTTGAAAAAATGTTTTCCATGCTTTATTAGTTTGAGTAATAAAAGATTTAATGGTTATAAATTGGTATTTTTATTTAAATTAATTAATTTTGTAAATTAATTTGTTTATAAATTTAATATTTTTGAATAAGATGTAGTTTACTCAATTCTTTCTTTTTCCTTCTTTTTTTCTTTTCGGGGACGAAAAGTTTTGAGCGGGTGAGAGTGTAACGACCCATAAATTTCGATAATTAAATTGGTTAATTTAATAAAATTTTGTAATTTAATCTAGAAAGAAATAAAAACATTTTAATATAAAATGAAGCGAATGTTAGAAAAGAAATGTAGCAATGGTAAATAAAATTAGTTTTTGACAATTGGAGTGAAATCCCAATAATGAAGTAGTGTAAATTGTTGCACTTAGTTGTAAAATAGAAAATAAGTAAATAAGAGTAAGTATTAAATCAACCAATGGAATAATATATTGATTAATAGTTACTGAATGTAAATTAATGCAATAAGGTTTAAGCAAGTTGATAAGTAACTAATTTAGTGCAATACCCATTGATTGAAACAATTATAAGGTTATAATTGATTGAAATTAGTGAATTGGGAAATAAATTCAAAAGTTATATTAATTGATGAAATAATACGTAATAAATTGCAATTTATAGAATCAATGCTAGATAAGTAATTATAATAATTGTTAATTGATAATTAAGTATGAATGCGAGTAAATTTGACAATAGTGATAATTATTAATTGTTTACCCATTCATTTAATTTATTAAATTAGATCTAAATCAATTGCAACATTTGTTTTTTAATAATAGCTTATAAGTGAAATTAAACGTCAATGGTAACAATTATTATAAGCTAACCATTTATTTAGTATATTTAATTAAAACCGGTAATCAATTGCAATAAATCTAAATTAAAAGTTATGTTGGTATAAATTAAGGAAATAATTGGAAATAATGTCAATTTTATTTATAATATGATAATTAGTTGAATTAAAAGAATGGAAATAAAGATTTATCAATTTATTGGGATTCGAACTACAATAATTGTATTAATTGCAATTAAATGAAATTAAATATTTAAATATTACGTAAATATTAATTTAGATGAAATTTGAAGATATTTATGTAATAAAGTATGAATCCAATGTTAATTTCATCTATTTGATACTAATAGATTGAATAATAGAATGAAAATTCAATTAAGTGGAATTATTGAAAATAAAATTTATAATTTCTGGATTATTGAAATTGAAAGCAAAGATAGTAATTATTGAAATAATTAACATTTGAATCAACATGAAAATTTGTTTTAAATTGTTATAAATGGCTAAATAAATCAAAAATGATGAAATTTGTTAATTATAGAGTTGAAATTGAAAACTTGATTTAATTAATCAATTATTAATTTATTTAATTAACTAGAAAATAGCCATTTTGGCCACTGACTTCGGATTTCGACGAAACCAGTTTCATCAGATCCGTAACGGTGAATTATTGTAGGATTTCAAGTTTCGCAAAGATCAGACTTGCCGTTTGATCATACAGACTCAAAACGTCCAGAAATCAATTAAATTGAAATCAATTGAAATCAATTTGAAATAACTTGATTTTAGCATAACTTCTTCATACGATGGAACTTGGACTTGAAACCTATTCCATCACGTTTAAAATATTTTAAAACATCTTTTTTGTTCTATGGGTTGACCCAATTTCGTCCCGGAGTCAGAACGGGCTTTTTCGGGCCATTTTATTGTTCAACGCATATATCCAATAGATCCGGTCCATTCTAATTTCCGATTGCCTATATATACCCTGTTATAAACCCTAGTTGCTCCTCATTGTCATTTGTCTGTACGTACAATTCATTATGTTTCTCCTTTTCCTCAATGGTAGACAAAATTCTAAATTTCAAATCCAATTGCAATTCAAAATCAAATTAAAATTTCAAACTCCTCAAAAAAAATGTAAACCGAAGATGTCATCGATACGAATCAGCGTCTGCTGTTCGTTTTTCGTAATTGTGCTTCAATCATTGTCAAATCATGGCCAAATTTCGAATCGCGCAACCTAAATTGTGATTTGGGCAAATCTTTGTATGTCGCCGATTCGTGAAATTGGTGATTGGATTAATTAGAGGGAGATCGTGATGCAGAGTTGTATGGTGGTGGTCGTGTCGTCGATTGTTGGCTGTAGCGGCAGGGACTGGTGATTTAGGGTTTCGAAGACCCTAAAGGGCGGCGGCGGCGCTGCCGTGGGAGGCCGCGATGGTGCAAGGTGACGCATCTCTCTGAGGCGAGCTTCTGGAGGGTGACGCCGTAGCCAACGGCGACCGAGGTGGCAAAGGAGGGCGGTCAAAATCGTGTTTTGGGTTCAAGCATTTCTGCACGTGAACGTGTAGAGGGAGATGGTGAATGACGTGGCTGTGCGACAGTGTTTGTACTTTTTTTTATTTAATTTTGTTTTAATTTAATTTCAACACGTTCTAATCTATATTACTTTGGCATACGAGGTCGGAATTACGTGTTGTTTTCTCCGCTAGGTTCATATTGGAATTTCGGACATTTTGGCGTTGGTCCGGACGAATTCTGAGAATGATCAAATTTTTGGTTTAAATTGGATTTAAATTCAATTTAAATTCAAAATGTGAGTGTTTTAACCCACTCACAACTTCTAAAATTTCTTATGTGTGTTAAATTAATTTTTGATGTGATTTGAAATTTATTTATGATTGTTTGGCATATTTTAATCATCGTCCCAGTTAAATCGAATTTTTTGAATTAAATTGTTATTAATTTATTATTGCATATGAACTGCCAGTTAAATTGTTAATTAATTTATTATTAAATACAAACTGCCAGTAAATACTAGTTGTTTATTATCTATTTATATTGATGTTATTGATTTAATTGGATGATGATTGTGATAAATGGTTGATGATTGATATTGGATGAATGGATGTTGTATTTTATATTGTTATAAACTGCAAGTTGTTATGGATTTTATTTCATTCGGGATTGCGGTTTGAAATGATATATAACCGTATTTATATTTTAAATTACGGATTGAAATGATAAATATCCATATCACTTGACCATAGGATAGAAAATTTTATACAGACACCGTGGTCTATATATAAAATATTTGAAAATGATTTCTATGGTCTTGTAAAGAAATATATGGTTTTATGAGATATTGATTTGGATATTTTATAAATGTTATTTTGTATATATAGTTAAATTCTTGGTTTTAAGCTATGTATAAAATTGGTTTAAAGTATAAAATAAGTTTAACAATAAAGTTGATTTCTTTTAAGATAAAATATGGTTAAGTATTTATTTAAATTATATTTCTGGAATTTATAACGACTTAAATGAGAATAAAGTTGAAATTTATTTGAAATTTAACGAAATTGGAAATTTTAAAGGTATAATTATTATAACTTGATTTTGGGGTCAAGGTGGATTAAATGGGTATTTCAAGTATAACTAAATTGAAGGAAATATTTAGTTATTTATAATTTGAGTCTTTTTAATGATAATGGATTTATTATGCAGATATTTCAAAACTAAATAATAGAACATTGAATTGTTGAGTCATAATTATCAACCTTAGTTTTGAAATTGTTTAATACTCAAAGTTTGAAATATATTGAAATTGAAATGGTTTATTGAAACTAAAAGTGAGTTGAAAGTTATGAATTGAGATGTAATATAAAGTGAATAAAATTGTGAAGCCGAGGAACTATTGTACTATATAAGTGATTTTAAATTCAAACCATTTTTTATATTGTCTGAATATCCAAACCATTTAAGTTTTGGAAGTTATGGTTTAGAGGCTATGAAATTCGAAGTATTATGTCTTGAAAGATTATATTTCAAGCATTTGGTTTCGAAATATTAAAATTTTGAAAGTGTTATGATTTTGGAAAGGATATATTTGGAATAAAAATGATATTATATTGATTTGGGTTTTATAAAAATGATATCATATTTATTTGTTTTTTGAAAGGGAAATGATATCGTATTTATATTGTTTTGAAATGGATAGTATATTTTGGTTTTGAAGTATAATTATTTTGAAATGACCTCGGTGTTATAATAACGTTTGGTTGTTGATGAGACCGGGATCGGAAGTTGTCATACTCTCTGCCAACTCCGAAAACCACTTAACAACCGTGTACGCGATGAAGATTCCAGAATGAAGTAGGATGGTGGCGGCATTTCCTTTGAAGTATATACGTGGACGCGACTCCCGTGAGTTGGCATAAGGTGGCTAAAACATGAGCAATTTACGGGATAGTGAGGTCATTCCTCTGATCAGACACACTCCTTCGATATTATATTCTAACTTTGAGATTGATTCGGTGGCCACTTTTGATTCTTTTGATTTAGGGCTGTGGCTCAAGGTGGGCGGTAGTAGCTGCTACGCGCTATTACCGGTCCGGAAGTGTAATTGGTATATCTACCCTGGCATTGCCTGGTTGTGCCGTGTCACCTACCCTATCGCGTCTCGTACGAGTTTGGTTTTCTCCCGTAGCCCGTGTGGTATCCTCTGGCGGCTTCCCGATCAAGAGGGTACTGGATGGACTACTGGGACTATTACGTGTTAAGGTGGAAAATGTAAAGCCTTAATGCTATTTAAAAGTAAGTTTATTTTACTATAGACATTATTATAATAGCGAAATATTACTACATAGTAAATAGTTTAACGGATTCTTAGGAGATGTGAATCCCAGGCATCTCTTAAGTTAGTGCACTCACGTTAGACACTAGATAGGAGATGTCAAATTCCGTAAACATCTCCGACGCCGTTTACACTCTTATTTTTTACCGTTGATTTAACTTACATAAGATCTTTTAGTTCCGACTCGAGTGCTTTTGCTTTTCAATTCGATCGGGTCAGCCTAGGCATTTCAAGATTTGGAAGACCGTATTCTGGAGGATGAAGACGAAGATTTATTATTATTATTTATTATAGTATTCCACTACATTCATACTATTCCGCTGCATTATTTATTGTACCCTGGTATGTGTAACTCTGATATGTATTGACAAGTATAATCAAATATTTTGTAAAACAGCTTCATGAATTGTATATTTGATTATTATATTTTATCGTTCCGCTGCAAGATTCTGTTTTGTTTATTTTCTTTCTCTGCTTTTTCTTATTTGCCCCATAACAATCCGCCCTTCTGTATGGTTTAAATCTAACGTATGTGGTTTATCGTCGATTTAAAGCGTATAAAAAGGCGGGACGTTACATAAATAATAAGAAAATCAGTTGTTAATAAAATAATTTGATTTTTAAATAAATTTATGGGATTTTCCCCTAATTTTTAATTTGGAAAGTATTTAAATTTTCGTTTGACATATATTTCAACAAACGATGGTATTTTTAAAATTTCACACAATAAAATAAGCAGCGTATTTTATTATTGTTTTGTTACTATGTAGCATTGTTGTGTGCGATCATATTTTTAATTTTTTAATTCGCAGTACGTGCATGAACAAAATGTTATGTTGCGTATTATCGGAAAATTATAAATAAACCAAACCCCTTCTTGGACTATTCTACATTCCTTTCCATTTCCCTCTTCTCTTTTTTATTTTTCCTCATAGTAAACAAAAAGATAAAAAGAAAGCAAGCCTCCTCTTTTAAATTCAAAATAAAATGATTCGATTAACGAAAATTAAAAACTATCGAATCCATTGGGATTGTACGAGTGAAACATCGAATATATGTAAATTTTGTCACATACGGTCGTGGTTGAGAGTGATCAGCAGTCTAGGCTGATGCTAGGATTTTGGGGGAGGAGGTGATTTAGGCGACAGTTGGTCGATCGAAAGGCGGCGTTGCAAAATTTGATCGAAGGGAAGTCGTTTGGCGCTGGATAGGAAGTGTTTGCACAAAAAATAGGCAAACATCTCCAAGTCGTATAATTTAGTCGATTTTAAGTTGTTCTTAGTGATTTAGGTGATTTATGCAAAAATATAAAAAGCAGGGACTAAACTGTAAAAGACACGCAGATTTATAGTGGTTCGGCCAGAACGTGCCTACGTCCACTTTATATGTTATTCTCCTTTTCTATTCAGATTACAAGTACAAAGCTTTGATTACAAGTAACTGAAAGTTGTTTGAAAGTTCTATCCGTGCTTGAGCTCTCAAACTTGTCTGCCATTGTTATACGCCTGTCCCTCAATTTATAGAGTGAGGCTGAGGGTAGGGGTCCTGGATGTATATAGCTGCTGGTGGGCCTAGGCTGAAGCAATCTGGCCTGGAAAGGTTGGTCTGGTCGTGTCCTCACTTGCTTCTGGTTCGGTAGTGAATGGCATGTGTGTTGGTCCGGTGGTGTGGGCATAGCTTGGACCGGTGATGAGTGGTTCGGGCCCTAGAGGTGAGGTGGTGTCTTGGTTCGGAGGTGGATGGTTCGGTCGTGAGTGGACCGGTAGTGCATGGAGATGGAGAGCGGGTTGGTTCGGCAGGGAGATGGAGTTGGTTCGACAGGGAGATGGAGAGTGGGTTGGTTCTGTTATGCATAGGAAGGCAGTCGGTTCGGCGATGTTGGGCCGGTCGAAATACACCCAATACTTGCCCCCCAAAGTAGGGCATGTGCATGCATATGGCGTGCTTTGTTTTGGCTTGGACATCTTCATTCGGTCCTGTATGCCGAACCGATTGGTCAGGTTATTTTTTTGCCTATAAGTATGGGATTCGTGTCCCTGTTCTTCTTCCATCATTTGTGATAGCCGAATTAACCAAGTGCCGATCCAGACTTGACTGTTTGTGATAGCCGAATAAATCAAGTGCCGAACCAGTCTCGCCTACCGAATCAAGGTGAGGTTTAGCCCCGCCGAATGAACTTTTATGATTTAAACTACCGAATGGGATCGGAGAGCATGAGTACCGAATGACACCTTGGCTTTGAACTATTGGATGAACTCTGGGACCCTGAATGCTAAATGAATCTCTAGCTTTTCATGTTTCGACCTACGAATGAAACTCTAGACTGTACATACTTGCTTTTAATATCTCCACTTTTAACAACGTGCTTTCTTGTGTTACAGATAAATGTCTCGTAAAGTGGAAACTCGGTCAGAAAAGAGAAAATCTACGGATAGACGAGAGTCCCCCGTTGTGCCCCCAGCCCAGCCAGGACCGGAACGTCGTGGACCCACCCCGAGATCGCTAGTAGATGGGTATGGTCCCCAAGAGCTTCTGAACTCTCTTCCCGATTGCTTTCCGAGCTCTCTCAGAGAGGAGCAGCTTGATGTTATCTCCCGCTCCTTTGGGATTGATAGAGCACGCATGTTGTTGCCAAGGGAGGGGGTCATGCCATATAATCCCCCTGAAGGATACTTTGCTTATAGTAGGTACCACTGTATGTGTGGGACCATTCCTCCAATCAATGCTTGGATAGTTAGATTCGTCACCTATTTGAAGGTGGCCCCTTTCCAGCTCCAGCCCAACTCCTACGCTATCTTGGTGTGCCTATTCGTGATTTTCCAGAGAAAGTACGGGCGCCCCCTTCTAACCGGGAGATTCAGTATCTATAAAACTTGAGAGGTTACAAGAAGGGGTCTCCATACATCAGCTTGGAATCGGCCATGTCCTTCAAGCCGGTCTTGGACTTGTATTCAAAGTTCACCATGTTTAAGAAGGAATGGTTCTTCGTCCGGGATGACACCGTTTCGATCCACCGCTTCACTTCTGGCTGTAAGTTGAAGCTTATTCATAATTTCCGTTCTGACCGAGGTGCTTCTTCTTATGTGCTTTTATCTCTTGCTAGCGACAGGTGGCGTTGCGGTCGTGGAGAATGATCATCTGGTTCATATGGCCGCGGAGATAGAGGCCATTTCGGGAAGGGATAGGTCAGCTTCTTACCTAATCAGGAATGCCACTCTCCTGGGACACAACCTGATTCTACCACATTAGTCTGTGGTCAAGCAGAGAGATACGGCTGAGGAAAGAGCTTCCAAAGCCAAAGGAGGGGCCATGACAAAGAGTAGCAAGAGGAGACCCTTCTCGATACCTCCAATCGTCGGGGGGAAGAAGCTCAAGAAATCTGATGGACCCTCTCCCAGCACATGCTCAGATGTTCCGGAGGAGGAAAGTGGAGAGGAGGAAAGAGGCGAGTAGGAGAGCGAAGGCGATGGTGGTAACGGCGACGAAGGTCAGGGTGGTAGTGGTGTTGGTACCCTGACCTCTGGGCAAGCGGGTGAGATTCAAGAGTGGACGGATGATGCTTTCCGCCAAGCCTTCGAGGGGTTGGAGGAAGGGTCGTCTTTGAAGAAATCTGATAAGGCCGAGACTGGTGCCATCTTCTGAGAGTATTTCAGCTCCGGCGGTTCAAGGTGAATTCTTGAATCCTCTTTTAACTTCACATGTTTCTTGGATTATAGTCTCATACATGCTTGTAACACTTGGTTTTTATTTCACGAACGGGTAAGGCGGCCAAGACATCAGACATTCGGCACCGCCTCGAGCAATTCAAACTCTTCAAAGCTTCTGCTAAACCGAAGCCCTCGACTGACCGTTTCGGGGGCGTAGTCAGTTACCGTCCTCTTCTCGGAGTCATCGAAGAGGATATTCAAAAGAGAAAGAGGAGGCGTTCCATGTTCGAACCTTCACTTGGACCTCAGCCCCCAACCCAGCCTATTCATGACATCACGGGGTAGGATACTTAGTCTATACCTTCTCTGCATCCATCAGAGAATCCTTCCGTTACTCATGTTGGTCGTCCCGGCTTGGTTCGTAACCCATTTGCGGGTCATCCAGATCTGGACCCGAGTTCTCATGATATTTCCTTTGATGAGGTTACCGGTGAGCACCTCCTACCCCGCAATCCTATGGTAAGGGTACTTGATGAGGCTAAGACTTTGGACCTCGACTTGTCGACTACTCGGATTGTGACTATGGGGGATGAGGCCAAGGCAAATATCGATCGGGTGGCTGAAGATAACAAGAAGTTAATGGAGCATCACGCCCGACTGGTCAAGGTTGGAGAGGAAATCGAAAGTGCTAACATCCGGCTGCGGCTAATAGTTTCCGATCAGGCCAAACAGCTTGCCGATCGGGCCATTCAGATCTCCCAGCATGAGGCGGCCTCCAGACGGCTAAAGAAAACTATGGTGGAGGCTAGCAGAGCCGAGCTGCAAAAAATGGAGGCCACCTGCAAGGAACGAATCGATGTAGCCATTGCCACTGTGGATGAGGTTCGGAGAGCGGATCTTGAGCAGATAGAGGAGTTATCTGGGAAGCTTGAGGCCGCAGAGCTTGCTCAAGCTAAGCTGAAGGAGGAGATGGAGGCGATGCGGAAATCCCTTCAGGCTGATTGCTCGAGATACTGATTGGAGAGAGATGCTGCCATTGCAAGGATGTCGGCTTCCGAGGCCCGGATGAGGGAGTTTGAGTAGAACGAGGGGATGATGGATGAGATTATCCAGGACATGTACTTCCGTACTTGGAAGCAGGGCAACCTGTCCTGGATGGACGATTATCCCCGGGTCATGGCTAGGATATATCTCCGGGCTTTGGAGGAGGCCAAGGCTGAGGCGTATAAGGAGGGTGGTGTAGCTTTCAGAATGGACGTGGTCACGGCCCAGTTTACTGAGGAGGAGAAAGTGGCAGTGAAGGAGGGCAAGCGGCTGCTTACCGCCGAGGAAGTGGGTATGCAGTTGGGGGATGATGATCAGGGAGCAGATGCTGGTAAGTCTTCCCTCCCAATCTTTTCTTAACTCGTCTGCGTATCATTTATCTGATGGATTCTTCTTCTGAATCGGATAGGTGGGACCTCTGGCCATCACGTTGGGAGCTCTGATCCAGCGGTCAAGTAGGTTCTCGAGGGCTAGCAGGATAGAGGCGGAGACCTGCTACAGCTGACTACTTTTTTGGTTTACTTGGCATTCCTGAATATACTAGTCCAAAACATTAATGTACTTTCAGGCTGTAATTATGTAATTATGTCATTGTAGCAAATGATTTTATTCTTATATAATTTTATAACATAAGCTGATTCTGTCATATTTGAACGCTATCGTTATTTTGATATGTTGCATAAGAAATACAGCTGTGTATATGCATGTGCTTTAATCGCATTTGATGCTAAGCTCTTGCTTAAAATGTAATTTCATGTCTCGCAATGTTAGTGTGATTTGTGAATAGGCTATAGCTACATGTTTATGTACAAGGAAAGGAAGTACCGCCCTTCATGTTTTAGTTGTAGACGGTAGCTTTGAATGTCTTGTGTGACTGAGGATGGAATGCAGCTGAGTGACCTGTTATCCAGTTGTGAGTTCTCATTTCCACTAGCGAGTGCCTCCCATTTTGTGTCCTGTACTTTAGTGATCGTTATAGAGGATAGGAGGAAATTTTTTATAAATAAAATGGAAATATAAGAAAATAGTAAAACTTCCAATCACGGAAGGTCGTCGATATGCTTAAGTTCGTGGCAAACGGGTTTTGTAGTCACTTTCCCTAGCTGTGAGTCTTGGAGACATTTGTCACCCATCTTACGCCTCCGCGGGGAGTTTTCTTTTTTACCACAGCCGCACTTAAGACATATCGGAGCCGAGATCGCGCATATTAACTACCCGGGCCAATTATGGCCCGTAATCGTGGGTATTATTCGATTTACCGTGGCCGGCTAGCGTGGGTGCCGATCGTCGACTGTGAACTGCCCCTGGCTGGCCACACCTTATGTTGGGGCTTATAGTCGGTTCACAGTCGCCGGCGAGGCGAACGCCGTAATGAGCTGCCTCGGCTATATTCGGCCTTCTCGGTGGCTTATGATCGGCTCATTACAGTTGGCTTTGAGGGCCATCGCGAGCAATGAGTTAACCCGCAGCAGAGGGATGCTGGAGCAAAAGTGTCTCATTGACGAGGGCATAGCTTCGCATAGTACCTGTTAGGTCTTGTCGAGGTGAGGTTGTGCCGTGAAGTGTCCAGAGTGGAAATACCGTTATACAAGATTTTGTTCAACAGAAAATGATAAAGCTTAACAAGCAGCCAAGGTATAAAGGAACAAGTTAAAAAGAGACAAGATTTTTAAAGTGGTTCGGCATGAAAATGCCTACGTCCACTGATTCTCTTTGTTAATTCACTTCATATGGGTAGTACAAGTTAAGAAAAGTATCGACGAAGGTGTTGGATGTTCCATGCCCTCTGGAACGCCTCTCCGTCCACTGTTGACAAAATATAAGCTCCGTTGCCGAGATCTTTATGAATTACATAGGGTCCGTCCCAGATAGGATCTAGCGCCCCGGGGCGCGGTAAGATCCGTTTGAGAACAAGGTCTCCCTCTCGTAAGCTGCGGTGCTTGACTTTGGAGTTGTATCGTGCTGCCACTTTTTGCTTGTGAGCTGCCGCTTTAAGTGCTTCATCATTTCTTCTTTCTTTAATTAGGTCCAAAGACATGTGTAGGAGTTCTTCATTTTCTTCTGGGTTGTAGTGGATCCTACGGTGGGAGGGCACTACAGTTTCAACTGGGAGCATGGCCTCTGATCCGTATGCCAAAGAGAAAGGAGTATGTCCTGTTGATGTTCTGTAAGATATGCGGTAGGCCCAAAGTGCCGTAGGAAGTTCGTCCACCCAAGTGCCTTTTGACTTTTCAAGTTTCTTCTTGATTAGAGTTTTGAGAATTTTGTTGACAGCTTCGACTTGTCCGTTTGCTGGGGATAAGCTATAGATGAGAAACTTTTGTGAATTCCGTGCTCTCGGCACCAGTCGGTGAATTCCTCGCTGTCAAATTGAAGTCCATTGTCTGATATGATTTTGAGTGGAACCCCATACCTGCATAAAATATTTTTGATCAAGAAGTTAATAACTTTTGCCGAAGATATTTTATTTAAAGGTTCCGCTTCCACCCATTTGGTGAAATAGTCGACTGCCACTATAGCATATTTGGCTCCGCCTCGGCCCATCGGCAGTTCGCCAATCAGGTCAATTCCCCATACCGCAAAGGGCCAAGGACTGGCCATCTGAGTAATCTCATTGGTTGGTAGTCGAGGTATTTTAGCAAATTTCTGACATCTGTCGCATTTGTGACGAAGTCCAAGGCGTCTTTGTTTAAGGTGGGCCAGAAATATCCGTATCGGAGTATCTTCTTTGCCAGAGTCTGCCCTCCAGTGTGGTCTCCGCAACTTTCTTGATGGATGTGGGATAAGATTTCCTTGGCTTCCCTTCCGGCGACACATCTTAATAAGGGGTTAGAGAAGCCGCGCCGATAGAGCATGCCTTCTTGTATTGTGTAGCGGGAAGCTTTACTCAAGATTTTCTTAACTTCGTTACGCCCGTCGGGTAGTGTGCCACTTTGCAAGTACTTCCGGATGGGAGTCATCCAAGTTTCCTCTTCGATTGCAGCTATCAGATTCATTGGCTCGAAACTCGAGGCTAGTTGCTTTGAGATGGTTACCGTTCCGGAAGTGGTGCCGTCCTTCATGCTAGCTTGCTTTGCCAGTTCGTCGGCCTCCTGATTCTCTCCTCGAGGAATGTGTCTAATTAAATAGTGATCCAATTGATTGAGCAACAACTTGGTCTTCTTTAGATATGCTGTGAGTCGTTCTCCTCAAGTCTGGAATTCTCCCAGTATTTGATTTACAATAAGTTGAGAATCACTATGGAGACATAAAGAACCGACTCCAATCTCTAGGGCAAGTTCTAATCCGGCTATCACTGCTTCGTATTCTGCGTCGTTGTTGGTGGCAGCGAATTCCAATCTTAGGGCATAGTGCAGCTTCCTTCCCCTGGGGGTAACTATCACAATACCTGCCCCCGAGCCTTGTTCGTTTGACGCTCCATCTACAAAGAGATTCCACTTGATATCCTTTGTTATTTCAGATCAATCTTTACCTTCGTTGGTAGTGAATTCGACAATGAAATCGGCCAAGGCTTGTCCCTTGATGGCAGTGCGAGGATGGTAGGTGATATCATACTGACTCAGTTCAATGCACCATTTAAGTAGTCGCCCAGAAGTGTCGGGGCGATGGAGTACCTGCCTTAGCGGTTGATCGGTTAAAACTCTGATGGAATGAGATTGGAAATAGTGTCGTAGTTTCCGTGACGTGATTAGCAAACAGTATGCTAGCTTTTCAAGTTTAGGGTATTTGGCTTCTGCCCCTGTAAATCTCTTGCTTACAAAGTATACGGGCCGCTGCGCGCGGTTGTCTTCTCTTACCAGAGCGGCGCTTAAAGCATGGGATGATACAACAAGGTATATGTATAGTTTTTCGCCTTCATTTGGAGTTGAGAGTACTGGTGGTCTCTGAAGGTGTTCGATTAGGTTAAGGAAGGCTGTCGAGCATTCGTCAGTCCATTCGAACTTTCCTTTGTCTTTCTTAAGAGCTTCGAAGAAAGGGATGCATTTGTCGGTTGCTTTAGAGATGAACCTGCTTAGGGCAGCCACCTTCCCGTTTAGGCTTTGCATCTCTCTTCGAGTGGATGATATCTTGATATCTTGCAGAGTCCGAACTTGTTCGGGGTTTGCTTCAATCCCCCTGGCATGGACGATGAATCCCAAGAACTTTCCCGACGATACTCCGAAGGAGCACTTTAGAGGATTCAACTTCATTCCATATTGGCGAAGTACTTGAAACATCTCATCCAGGTGGTTCATATGATCGTTGGTCCTCGATTTTACCAGCATGTCATCCACATAAACTTCCATTGTTCGTCCTATTAATTCCGCAAACATCTTGTTGACGAGGCGTTGATAAGTAGCTCCGGCGTTTTTAAGTCCAAAAGGCATTACTTTGTAGCAGTACAACCCCCGGTCAGTGGTGAAACTAGTGTGGTCTTGATCGGGGGCGTGCATAGGGATCTGGTTATATCCTGAGTATGCGTCCATAAAGGATAAGAGTTCGTGTCCAGCTGTGCTGTCCACGAGCTGATCGATTTAGGGGAGTGGAAAGCAGTCCTTCGGGCAAGCGTCATTTAAGTTGGAGAAGTCGATGCATGTTCGCCACTTCCCGTTAGCCTTCTTGACCAGTACCGGGTTGGCGATCCATTCTGGGTAGATGGCTTCCCGTATGAAGTCATTGGCAAGTAAGTTCTTTACTTCTTCCTCGAGGGCTGCTGATCGTTCTGCCCCCGTGCTTCTCTTTTTCTGCTTCACCGGCACCTCGATGAGATCGATGTTCAGTACGTGGCATGCTACGTCTGGGGAGATTCCTGTCATGTCGGCATGCGTCCATGCAAATACATCCATGTTGTGGCGAAGAAAATTGACGAGTTGATCCTTCAACTCCGCCCTTAACTGAGACCCAGCTCTCAGCAGTCTACTTGGGTCGTGTTTGTCTACAGATACAAATTCCATAGCCTCTGCAGGCTTGGTGGTGGCCTCCTCCTCTTTGTCCCTGGGGTCTAATTCGTTGAAAGGATCGCTGGTATATCGAAGAGGAGGGGCTTTCTTTAACTGCTATGCTTCCAAGTTTTTCTTGCAGAGAGAAGTCTCTGCATCCTTCCCTTTATCCTTCCTACGGTTATTGCGAAGTTCAGTCACATAGCAATCTTGAGCGGCGTCTTGATCTCCCTCTATTTCCCCTACTCCATTATCTGTTGCGAATTTCATTTTCAGGCACCACGGGGCTAGGATAATTTGGAAGCCAAATAAGGCTGGTCTCCCCAAAAAGGCGTTGTAGGCCGAGTGGCTTTCTATTAGCACAAATGTTTGTTTTCACACAATGGAGCGGGGATGACTTCCTATCTCGACAAAGAGGTCCAGTTGCCCGAGGGGCATCTTCGCATCTCCAGTGAAACCATGTAGCGGTTTGCTGTAGGGAGACACATCCTTCATTAACAGCTTCATTTTGTCGAAAGCATATTTGAATAAGATATTTACTGAGCTTCCAGTGTCTACTAGAATTCGGAAAACTTTGGCCGGACCGAACCAGGCAGAGATGACCATAGGATCCATGTGAGGGTACTGCCTTCCCTCTAGATCACGCCTCCTGAATGTGATGTCATCATTCTCTTTCCGTTTCGGGTGGCGTTCTTCTGTAACAGAATTAATGTAGCCCTCGTTGTTTCTAAGCGACTTACCGTATCTCTCCATCTCTGCCCAGCTTCCGTCGGCGATGTTTGGTCCTCCTGATATGGTAAGGACCACTATCTTCTCCTGACTGGAGCCGCTGGTGTTGCGATTTCCTCCGCCTACTTCCTGGAGGGGCAGCCCTGGGTTCTCATTGACAGAA
This sequence comes from Allium cepa, assembly GCA_030765085.1. Classification (NCBI taxonomy): domain Eukaryota; kingdom Viridiplantae; phylum Streptophyta; class Magnoliopsida; order Asparagales; family Amaryllidaceae; genus Allium; species Allium cepa. Next base: position 839,189,468 of record CM060941.1, read on the forward strand.
GTTGAAGTCCTGTTCTGACCTTTCACATAGCGCTCTAGTCTCTTCCTTCGGATGTGTTCTTCAATCAAGTCCCGAAGATGATGACATTCATTAGTATCATGCCCATGAGATTCGTGGAAACGACAGAACTTTCCAGACTTAATTGCGTTATCCGATTCCTTCTTGTGCGGGGGCCGTTTGTATCTAACTTCGTCTTGGGTGGCTATGAAGATGTTTTCGGTTGTTTCATTCAAAGGTTTGTAAGAGTCAAATCTTGGTCCTGGTCAATATAAGCGCTTTTCTCCCTTCTTGCCCCCAGCATTGTCTCTAGAGTCATTTCTCCGAACATCCTTTGCTGCAGCGGGAATCCTGTCTGGAGCTGTCTTAGTCTGTTGCCCTGACTGCCTCTCAGTGGCAGCGTCTTCAAGTCTCATATATTTTCCAGCTTCATGGAAGAAATCAGGTAAAGTAGCTGGTTTTTCTTTGGTTAGTCTTCTAGCAAATTTAGTATCCGGGTGTACACCACTGCAGAGGGGTATTAGAATAAGTTTCTCATCGGCGTCTTGAACCGCGGCCGCTGCGGCATTGAATTGGGTTAAATATTGCTGCACTGTCTCTCCAGGCTTCTGTTTGATATTAGATAGGGAATAAGCGTCCTTGGGTTGTTCCACATGAATGCGGAACTGGTTAATGAACTTTTCTTTCAACATTTCTCATGAGCTGATGGATCCTTGGGGCAGATGGCAGAACCAGGAGGTAGCTAGATCTGTCAAGAATAGTGGAAAGCATTTACACAACACTCCCTATGTAGCTCCGCTCATTAGCATATGCTGTGTGTATCTCTGTAAGTGTACAACGGGGTCAGAGGTTCCCTTGTAAGGTTCCATTGTTGGCATTTTCCATTCTCGGAGGGTGATGGCAGTTTCAATATTACGGGTGAAGAGGCTGGTTACCCTAGCACCGATCCCTCGATCCCTTCATTCCCGTTGGACGCACTCTCTGAACAATCGTGCCATCCTTTCATCAGAACTTGGAGCGGATAGAAATGAGTTTGGTTCTTCCCTGCGGGATTGATTCCGTCCAGATGACCTGTAGGGATGGTATCGTTTATCACTCCTAACATTCTCCAACGGCTGCCTTTGGTCTTCCGGGGGCATGCTGGGGTCAGCCACAGTCAGCCCTTGCCTTGATCTTTCCCTGCTGGGTTCTCTTCTCAGCACTTCCTCGGGTCCAACTTCGGGCTGGACTCCAGCTCGACCCCGTCCCTTGGTGTTTCCATGGTTAGGTAGCATGGCGGGCACAGCTACATCCAACCCTTGCCTGGTACCTCCCTCGTTGGGTTCGGTTTCAAGTGTTTCCTCGGGTCGGAATTCGGGCTGAGTCCGGGCTCGACTCCTACCATAGCTGTTTCTGTTGTTAGCCTCTTCGAAGAAGAAAGACCTTTGTCGTCTCCTAGATCCTCCAGACCGGGACTCACCCCATGATTCAGTGTTGCGGTTGGTTTCTTCAACATCCCTTAAGCGTGACATGAGTTGATCCGCCAAGGCTTCTTGTTGAGATGCGAAGCGGTTAGTTACTTCAGCCATAACCCTGTCCAGATCCGCCCTTGTAATTGGTTGTTCCGTAGCGGGGGCTGTCGGATTTGCCTGATTTACATTTGCTGTTGGGACTGGACGATTGTCTTGATCCCTGATCACCGGATCTGGGATACTGCCAGTTGCGACATCCTTTCCTTTGTTAGCATTTTTCTTCCGTCCGGGAGGCATGTTTTCCAAGCAATGAACGATGTTGATAGAAAAAGGGTTAAGTGGGAGAAGCTGAAGCTTCGAGCTCCTTTCTCAGTGAAAGCACCAAAAATGGACAAACACCTCCAAGTCGTATGATTTAGTCGATTTTAAGTTGTTCTTAGTGATTTAGGTGATTTATGCAAATATATAAAAAGCAGGGACTAAACTGTAAAAGACACGCAGATTTATAGTGGTTCGGCCAGAACGTGCCTACGTCCACTTTATATGTTTTATTCTCATTTTCTATTCAGATTACAAGTACAAATCTTTGATTACAAGTAATTGAAAGTTGTTTGAAAGTTCTATCCGTGCTTGAGCTCTCAAACTTGTCTGCCATTGTTGTACCCCTGCCCCTCTATTTATAGAGTGAGGCTGAGGATAGGGGTCCTGGATGTATATAGCTGCTGGTGGGCCTGGGCTGAAGCAATCTGGCCTGGCAAGGTTGGTCCGTTCGTGTCCTCCCTTGCTTCTGGTTCGGTAGTGAATGGCATATGTGTTGGTCCGATGGTGTGGGCATTGCTTGGACCGGTGATGAGTGGTTCGGGCCCTAGAGGTGAGGTGGTGTCTTGGTTCGGAGGTGGATGGTTCGATGGTGAGTGGACCGGTAGTGCATGGAGATGGAGTTGGTTCGGCAGGGAGATGGAGAGTGGGTTGGTTCGAAAGGGAGATGGAGTTGGTTCGGCAAGGAGATGGAGAGTGGGTTGGTTCGGTTATGCATAGGAAGGGAGTCGGTTCGACGATGTTGGGTCGGTCGAAATACACCCAACAGGAAGGGTTTGATCCCCTTTATGAAAGGCGATTTCAGGGTTTGTGTGTGACATTAAGCAGGTCCTGATCCATATAGTAGGGCCGAGTGAGAAGTAATAGGGTCGGGGAGGAAGCTCTTGCGTAGTTGAGTTCGTCGGAGTGATGTTGCGCGATTTCATGGAGTATCGGGAGAGAAAGGAGGAGAGAGGTGGAAAAGGCCATTGGGTTCGTGTACAGGCGCGCGTGTATCACCGTGTACATGTTTGATTTGAGAAGAAGGATTTTGATGATGAGGGTAATTAAAGTTTGATTTGTTAATTAATTAATTTAATTAATCTCAAATCTTGTAAACTTAATAACTTCTCTATACGAAGTCGAATTTGGATGCGATCTTTTGCTTTGGACTCATACTCGACCGATTTCATCTACTTGAAAATTCATGTAAAAGTTGGTATGACTCCGAAAACGAGGTTCTAGAAGACCTATCCATTATAGTGGTAGACGAACTTGGAAGCAACAATCAGGCTTTACGTCCACCTTGTTATACTCTTCAACAATAGAGATGATAAATGCTAGAAGCAGACAAGTTGATGGATGTTGCACATGACACGATCAATCTGACTCGACAGTGCTACCCTATTCATGGTCGTGCTTACTTGTATGTTGAAACGGTCAATAAATAAGGACTCATGCAAGTTGATGGTTGTTGCACATTACACGATCAATTTGACTCGACAGCGCTGCCCCTATTCAAGTCGTGCTTACTTGTATGTCGAAACGGTCAATAAATAAGGACTCCTATCCCATTATTATCTATGCATTGGAGTTGGATTCGTCAAGTTTGAAGATAGTATAATTTTGAGATAAAATGGAACGCCATTCTATTTTGATTAAATCAGAATGCGAAAGCGTCAATTGAAATTTTGGCTAGTTAACTCACCTTTTATATGATATATGTGTTGTTATAGATTATTCTTGAATGTTTGGATGATGGTTTATATATTTTTGTTTGATTATTTGTTTGGATTTGATTTCCTTTGGAAAGCGGATGACATAAATAACCATTGTTTTTTGTAGGGAATGAAAGCAAGAGGAAGTCGAGGTGTATACGTAGCGAATAGGTTGCTACGAAGCACTTTGAAATACACACGCATTTGTGTGATTTACATGGGTCTTTTATCTAGAGACCCCAAGGGGTTTCTTGCCAGTATTGATTTACTTGAAATATTTATGACATATAGATTGATTTGTGTAAGTGTCATTATAGAATTATCGCTATACCGACATTTATGAAATATCATCTCCTGAAACAATTTGAGTGTTGAACTTGTAGTTATATTTTTAAAAAATAAATTTTTAGTTGTGTTTTTGCACCATGAAAGTTGTTTCAACTATATTTTCAAGTATTTTTTTTGAGAATTTTGAAATAAAGAATAATGTTGTTTAAAATTTATAAAAGGAGTTGTAAATTCGATTAATTGTCTTTTTGGATTATTATTGTTGCTATAAATTTATAAAAAGATTATAACTTTGATTAATTTTCTTTCGTGATAATTAATGTTGTTTTGAATTTATAAAATGATTTTAAATTCGATTAATTTTCTTTTGGGATAATTAATGTGGTTTTAAGTTTATAAAAGAGTTATATCAATTATCTTTCATGAGGATTAATATTGTTTTGAATTTATAAAAGTATTTTAAATTTATTTATTACTTCCAAGATAATAAATGTTGTTTTAAGGTTATAAATCGAGAAAAGAATTCATGGATTATAACACTTTTGTTATAATAAATGATTTTGTTAGGTTATTAGGAAATCTTGTTACTTGACTTAATAAGCATTGATATTTTAAATCTTTGGAGTAGTTTTGTTTTAAAGATAATAAAAAGTTGATTTATAAATGATATTTTATAAATGAATAGATCTTTAAAAAGGAATGTTTAAAAATAAAGCTAGTGTAATTTGCTTTGGGTTTATAATGAACACTATTTTAGTGACATCTATTTTTGATCCTTCTTTTTAACATACTTAGAATATAATTAACTCTTTAAAAAGAATACTTTTAAAGAGTGTTTTAAGTGTTTTACAAATATTTGTGATGTGAAAACAAGCATAAGTGTGAGTCAAATGTTTAAAAGTTCAATTTGTTTATTGAAAATATTAAGTCTTACACTTAGCACTAAACGTTGAAGAAACTCTTGGTTTTCTTAAAGTTAAGAATATGGCCGTGATAAGGAAGGAAGTAACACTGCCCTTAATTATCCGGCTTCATTATTTTCCCTGGAGTGGTGCTAGTTTGAGATCAACGAGTTGTGATAAGTGCAAGAGATTTAATTTTCATATACTATTTTGTTATTCCTGATAATTGACTTATTGACTATCGATCCCGCTAGCTTCTTTGTATTCACCGATTCAAGACAATTTTTTTGCTCATTTGAGGCATTTAAACTCTTGTTATTCTTAAAGTTAAGAATGTTGTCGAGTCAAGATAGGAAGCAACATTGCCTAACTTATCCGGCTTCATCGTTTTCTTCAGGGTAGTACTAATTTGTTTCTGATAGTTGATTCATCAATGATTTTGATATCTTTCTTTATGCTTCATCAATCTAAGATGACTCATAGCTCATTTTGAGTGTTGGTATCCAATGTAAGTCTATGTGTATCGAGTAATATGAATAGTTCTAATAAATTAGAACTTGTATATAATAATAGCAGAAATAAAGAACTATAAAGTAAAATATACCAGATAGTTTTTATACTGCTTCGAACTTCCCCTTCTTCCTCCAGTCCCAGAATCCTTCTGAATTTAACTAACAAACATCCTCAATTAACCTAGAGGAATATGTATTATATACCGTCTGAGCTGCCGAAAAGGACTTCAGTATTACGAACCGCCTACGTTGTTGAATCGTGTAAGATTTCCCATAGGACTCCGAATTCAAAGAGTAATAAAGTGTTTTGACTTCTTTTGCTTTAAATAACACGGATGAGTCGATATAGTACAAGCTACCTATAATCTTCTTCTGAGTGGTATATTGAGTGTACGTGAATAAATGGAAAGGTTTTGATCACAAGAATTATATTCTTGAATGAATAAGTGATCAGTTTGAAAGTATTGAAAATATGTGAAAGCACTAGAGAATTCAAAAGCAATATATAGAGAATCAGAGAATGTCAGTTATTTGTGTAACAACCCGAAATTTTCGATCTTGAAATTTCCAGATAGTTAGGAAAAAGAAGAAAGAGATTGAAGAATAAGAAGAATAGAAAAACTGACATCTCACATTCGCAGTGGATAAAATATAATAACAAATAATAACAGTTATACAAAGAAAAACTGTACTTGTCAAATTTCACTTTAATACATTAGAGTTACAACATATATATACAGACACTGGATATACACAATCATCATGTCTCAGATATACAACAATATAATATAACGGAAACACTCCATATGTTCTTGCCATCCATCTCGCCTCCTGAGCTCCAGAACATCCTTACCTGAAAATCCGTAGTACTCGGTCTACCCGAGCATTACATCAAAGTAACACCAGGGTCAGGCTGGAAACCAGCGTGAGTAAACCTATCTAACATGGAATACAAAGCATACAACTTAAATAAAACCCGGGTTAACTCGTATCAATTTACAAATTCACAATTTGTTATAGACATCACTTATTTCCCACATCAATTTTCTAAGTACCAAAATTTAGATTAAATAGTCCAATTCACTCAAATCATTTCATTCCAGCCTATTGATTTCACATATCAATCTATAAAAATTCAAAGTGGTTTCGGGTATTTTCTAATACCTGGCCCCGGTCTCTTCGAGTCTTATGTCATCCTAACCCAAGTTATCCAAATGAAATACACTTCACACTTTAAACACAGGATGTCCCTTTACACAACAATTCATCATTGACAGATAACCATGATATTCTGTCCGCCCAAACATATGATACTACAAAACATTCCATATCAGAGATATCAACTCATTCAAGGCATCCAATACCATTCAATCATCCATAAGCAAACTTGATCACTTCCAAATTAAATTTAATAACTTCTAATTGAATTACTAACCTCAATCACTTAGATTCCTTCACTTGACATTAATTAATTTCAAATAAATTAATTAATCATCCCTTAATTATCCATCTTAATTAATCACCCTGGATTAGTCACCCTTCAATTACATTCAAGTAATTATCTTTAATTAATTACACAAATTAATTATTCTTAACCAAAAACAGCAATTGATCTTTAATTCCTTGACAAATTAATTAACTATAATTAATTACATTAATCCTTAATTACTTATATTAATTAAGTTCTCATAAATAACTTATTATTAATTAATTAATCTTAATTAATCAACCTTTAATTACATCATTAATTATATAAATTAATGATTTCTAATTACATTTTAATTTATCCTAATCTAAATCAATTACGTTAAGTAATTAATCATTAATTAAGCCACAAATATTAATCACTCTTGATTAATCTCAACCAGTAATTAACTACCTTTTATTTACTTCATTAAATAAATTAATTACTCCTTTATAAAAGAAGTTTAAAGGAATTTAAAACCAAATTCATTATTAAATTTAAATCAATTTAAAAATGTACTTTAACATTCAAGTTGTTAAAATAATTTAAATTTAAAAACTTTATTTGTTTAAAAACCGAGACTCACTAACTTGAATTCCGGATTTTACTTCGATTTAAAACTTGTGTTAAATCTTTACTTTAGAATTTAACTTAGTTTTTAAATATCACTTTTATTTCTTTCCAATTCATTCTTATTTTTATTCTATAGTTATTTCACTTCCAAATTTTACTCTTATATTTCTTTTCAAAAATCCAATTTTAAGTATTTTGATGACCCAATGTACCAAAATATATTCAAGCAAGCCATAGTATTCAATATTCCAATTATCAATATAATTCATCACAGAATATCAAATATTCATAACACAGAATATTAAACAACCTAAATAATTTTGAGGAATCCAGTTGGATCCCTCCAACCTGTTTCCCTGCATCCATAGACGTTAGCACAACATAAAATACCAATTCCACTTCGAGGTGGAATATCGCGGTATATGGGATTTATTAAAATATCATCCGCTATTATTCGGCGCATAGGGTCTCATCCGCTACATAATGCGGGAAATCAATCACTCCAATATATACTATATATTACTATATAATATACCACATCAAATCAATTCAATCATTTAAAAAATTATTTAAATTCAACTATTTAAGTTTAAATAAACCAAATGAGTGAGATTAAGCCACCTTCATTTTGAATATGCAATCTGATCTAATCTCGACTTGTTCCCTTTCAGATTTTAGACCTTGTATAAACATTGGTTCATTTTGTTAACATTCGAATAAATTGAACAAATAATTTCCATTTTCTGAATTTAATTTAATTAACAAATAATTTTATTTAACCTAATTTTCGTTTAATAAATTAGTTTTAGAAACTAAAATAAATTAATTATGCTAATAGAACAAATTAACCGCGTTAATAATTTATTTTTTAAAACGGACCAGTAAATTTAAAATGTGTGTATGTCTACTTATTTTCATTATATATATATATATATATATATATATATATTTCGATTTGGACCTAGTATAAACAATTAAACAGATTTATTAATATTCGAACTAATCGAGCAATTAAATCTCTATTTGATAATTAAATTAACCAATGATTTTATTCAAAATTAAAATTGGATTTTAAACTAATTTCCTTTTTAATTAATTTTTTTTCAAAATCCAATCTTTATATTTATATTAGTATACATACATCCATTAAATTCTAAAATAAAAACTCCTTCATATGTATATATATTAAAACAGAAGAGGTTTGAGCTCACTGTAACATATATTTAAAAAAAAAACTTTATATATATATAATTTTTCCAACCTGTATATACAAAACAGTAATCTTCTTTTTCTGTCAATATATATTTTATTAAACAAATTTAAAGATCCAATAATTACCTTACAGCCTCCACCCTATGAAATCGACCTCGGCAAGCTTCCCTTCGACTTCGGCGTGCCTCTCGTACGCATGCACGAAATTTGAATACGTGCTTCCCTCTACACAGCCTTGCGCTCGCGAGCTCGAAACCCTATCTGAGCTCTGCCATGTTGACAATGTCGCGGCGCCGATAGCTACACCCCTATCTCGAGCGCTATGACTTCGATTTTCACTCGCCTACTTTTCTTTTACTCGAAATCGATTCGGTTCCACACGAATATTCCTTGCTTGAATCGATTTCGAGAATGGATTAAGGGGAAAAGAGATGCGATTGATTTCTTTTGTTTCGTCTGCCATTTTTATTTTTTATTTTTTATTTATGTTCGATTTTGGTTTTGATTATCTGAAAAAAACCAAAGAGATATTTTCTATTAGAAAGGAAAAGTGGCTTCGGGTAAAAGCTAGACTGGCTAATCACGTGGTTAGGGTGATTCAATTTAGACTTTTGATTGATTTTATATAATTGAATATTGAAAATATCTCGTGTTACATACCGTGAAATTCCAAACTTCTATTGAGGCATGCGACCTGACATTTATAATGTTATACCCCTATTCCGAACGCAATAGAACAAGTTTCGAGTTCTAATTCGATCGTATGGAAAAGATAGTTTTATGAACCCAGTTATTATATTAAATTTTCGATATAAATTCCAGCGCGTTTATATATCGTATGCTCATACCACAACTCTGATCGCTACGAAATTTGAAATCCGATAATAGTACAATATTTCGGATCCAATGGAACTGGTTTCGTCGAGTTTCGAGACTGTGCCTCGAAAGGCTATTTTTAAATTCAATTTAAACGATATACTATTAAAACTGAACAAATCACTGTTAAATTCAATTTTAAAACTTCTATCCTCAGTACTGTTGGGGGAGTTTTCACCACCACTAAGCCAAGGGCACGACCGGACCAGATCCCATCTCCAAGCCCCCATCACGAAATCAAAGCCCTGGAAAGTACCACCGGACCGGCTCCACATCATTCCTACCGAACCAACTTGCCACCGTCCAAACCCACCGCCGAACCAATCTCCTACTACCGAACCAACTGTTAAATATGCGCTTATATGATTTTTGTTTGATGATAATAAACATATATACATTCATTTAAATGTATTTGTTAATATACTATTCTATTTTATTTTTCACAGATTAAATAAATATTTGCTGAATAAAATAAATAACACAAAATTTGAATTCAAACGAATATTTTATTCAAACAAATATTTATTACAATTTTGAATAGTATACAAATTCAAGCTCTCACTATTCACTATACAACTTTGATACAAATTCAATTACATCACTATTTTACATCAGCACCTCACTACATATCACTCACACTCATATTTTGTCTTCAACTTCAAATCCAGTTTTTGAATCCAGCATCTGAGCAAATCTGCAAAAATATACACTAACGCAGTAAAATTGAAAAAGAAATATTTTTGCAATTCAAAAATAAAAGATGATTTTAAAAATATGATTTGCCTCAGTTATTTGGGTTGTTCGTCATAATTTAAATTTGAATTCATCATACACGAACAACTTGTGACATACAGTGTATTACTGTATATGCCACAAGGCTGTGCACACCGATATATATACACTTGATTGATTTACAGGGACAGGTAAGCACAGGTCAAACCCAAATGCAAAGCGGGTTCAACTCACGTGCAATATATTTAAAATCACGACACGAGCACAAGGTCAAACCCGAGCTGTAAAACTGGGTTCAACACAAGGCAGTCATGAAGTATGCAAAGAGCTTGAGCATGAGATATTGCAACTACAGTAATGCATCGGTGACCAAACACTACAAACTGCAACATGGCGAAGACTACAAGCAACTGACACAAACAACTCAAATGCACACATAAAGTATGCAAAGAGCTCGAGCACAAGAACATGACAGCAAACAGAAGTGCACAGCAACAGGAAGTGCAATTCCAAGTGAAGAACCAGACTCAAGTTAGTGCACAGTGCATATATGATGCATACAAGTACAGGCCAAAACATGTCAATGAAGCACAGCTGCAAACAACATGACAGTGAAAACTCGAGTCACAGTGCCATGCTACAGATTATAAAATGAAATTCATAAGCAACAACATGAACCAACTGTGCATATATGAAGCACACTCAAGGCCCAGAAACAGTACAAGGCATGCCAACAGCAATGGAATCAACATGAATATCACAGGAACTCGTCAGTGGCAAGCTACAGGAATGATCAGACCAACAACAGTGTGCAACAGGGAACACAGGTCAGACTATATCAACTCAACAATCAACACAGTGAAGTATACCAGTGATACATCAGTGAATTCAACATGACAGTGTACAACACCAACATGAGCAACATGAATGCAACAAAGACCAAGCTGCAGCATCAAGATAAGAAGATCAAAGTGAACCAGATCAATAGCAGCTCAGTTATACAAGCTAACCAAGTTTATATGCAATGCAAAGACCACGACTACAACAAATGTACATATATGGACAGTGAAAACAGAAGTGCACAGCAACAGTAAGGAAATGGACAAATGCAACTGAACCAACTACACAATATGCTATGCAGTAAAGTCAATCAGAGGCATCAACAAAGACAATGCTTGACACCGAGCATGAACAAAATGATGCATGATGAATCAGACCATACAATATGAAACAGAGGCAACAAGACTATATGCAAGCAAAGTCTCTACATGGATGCAGTGATACAAGTCAGAGCAACAATATCAAAGCAATGGTGATGGGCCGAGAGGACCAGTGATATAAGTAAAGATGAGTGCAGATTCGAAGTCGAAAGCAACACCATGTACAACAATGCACTGGAACACATGATGCATATGTCGAGTTCAATGCAACATAGCACCAGGCATCACTATGATACAACTTACAAACCCAAATGACAACTCAATAAATTTTGCAGTGATACAAAACAAGTTCAACAGGCAACAAGCAAAAGTTCACAGAGAAGTCGAAATCATGAAAAGTGGCACGGCAATTTTTGAGAAGAACCAACAGAAATCGCCATGTCAATGTTGAACAAGTCAAAGTAAAAATACCAAGAAATCAACATGAAATATACGAATATGACAAAGTCAAATTAAAGCCGTGAATGTCAAGCAATCGAAGTAAATACGAACTGAAGAAGTCAGAGATCAATCTCAGCATCAAAACAAAATCAAGTGGCCGAGATGAATATTTGACAAATTCAAACATATTTTATACGAACGAGAATATAGGAATTCGATTCCTATTTAAACAATTCATCATCAGCAAATTTTAGTATCGAATTCCAGAAAGCATAAAATCAGAAAAGCACAAGCAAATAATTACATACCGAATCGAAGAAGGAATTCGATCAAAGAAGTAGCCGAAGTGAGCATCAATTAATCAAGGATACACGCAAGAGATCATAGAATCAATCTACATACTATCGGCACTTCAAAAGCCCTAAATCTGGAAAAGGAATGAAGCCCTAAATTTGCAAGAGGAACGGCCACCATTATACACGCAAACGAACGGAGTAAAGCAAAAGGAGACGGGTCAAAATAATAAAAGGGGCCGGCCTATATATTAAGGGTTTTTAATTATATTAGGGTTATTTATTTTAATTTGTTTTTAACTTCGTATTTACTTTTAAACCGTTTTAATTTTCTAGTCGTGTGACTAGGGTGCAAACTACGGTGTGTAGTTTGGGAATTTGCAACTCGGTAGTTGAGTTGTGGTCAAGGTTTTGAGCGTAGAGTTAGATTAGTCAATAGCGGGTATAGCGAGTTTACGTGTGTAAGCGAGGGACTATCTAATTTCTAGTAGAAACCTTGGGGGCAGCACGTAGGCAGGGTTTTGCCGAAGCTGGGTAAATTCTGTGTTGTTCTGTTCTGCATTTTATTATTCTGCTATTTATTTCTGTGCTGGTAGTATTCTGTGATCTGTGTTAATATTAGTTTATAAGCTTCCGCAATTAATTTTTATAATTAACACTATCACCCTATTCACCCCCCCTCTAGGGTGAAATCGATCCTACACCAACCTCCACCGGACCAACACCCAAGACCATCTACCACCGATCCAAGATCCATCCACCCATCACCGATCCATGTTACCACCGACCCATGCTGCTACCGAACCAACCTTCTCCAAGCACGGCCGAACCAAGGCGTGCCGAATCGGATGTGCCAGACCAGATTGCTTCAGCCCAGGACCACCAGCAGCTATATACATCTAAGACCCCTGCCCCCAACCTCACTCTATAAATAGAGGGACAGAGGTACAACAATGGCGGACAAGTTTGAGAGCTCAAGCACGGAAGGAACTTTCAAACAATTTTCATATACTTGTATACAAAGCTTTGTACTTGTAATCTGAAAGAAAAAGGAGAATAACATATGAAGTGGACGTAGGCACGTTCTGGCCGAACCACTATAAATATGTGTGTCTTTTACAATTTAGTCCTTGCTTTTCATATATTTGCGTAAATCACCCAAATCACTAGAAACAACATAAAATCAACTAATTCATACGACTTGGAGGTGTTTGCCCATTTTTTATGCAAACATTTTTGGTGCTTTCACTGAGAATTGAACTCAAGGCTACAGCTTCTCCTACTCAACCTTCTTCCTCACAGCATCGTTCCTCGCTCCGACAACATGACTTCCAGGCATAGGAGAGATGTTAATAAGGGAAAGAACGTCGCAACTAGCAGTATCTTAGATCCAGTGGCCCCGAATCAAGAGAATCATCCCATTTTAACAGCAATACCAGATGAAAATCAGGCAAATCCAACAGCCCCCGCCGCGGAACAACCAATTACTAGGGCAGATCTAGACAGGGTTGTGGCTGAAGTAACTAACCGCTTCGCATCTCAACAAGAAGCCTTAGTGGACCAACTCATGTCACGCCTGAGGGATGCTGAAGAATCCAACCGCAACACCGAATCATGGGGCGAGTCCCAATCTGGAGGGTCTAGAAGGCGACAAAGACCTTTCTTCTTCGAAGAGACTAACAACAGAAACAACCACGGTAGGAGCCGAGCCCGGTCTCAGCCCGAAGTCCGACCCGAGGAAACACTTGGAGCCGAACCCAACGGGGGAGGTGCCAGGCAAGGGTCGGATGTAGCTGAGCCTGTCATGCTACCTAACCATGAAAACACTAGTAGACGGGGCCGAGCTGGAGTCCAGCCCGAAGTTGGACCCGAGGAAGCGCTGAGAACAGAACCCAGCAGGGGAAGATCAAGGCAAGGGCCAACTATGGCTGACCGCAGCATGCCCCCAGAAGAGCAGAGACAGCCTTTGGAAAATGTTAGGAGTGACAGACGATACCATCCCTACAAGTCATCTGGACGGAATCAATCCCGCAGGGAAGAACTAAGCTCTTTTTTTGTCCGCTCCAAGTTCTGATGAAAGGATGGCGCGATTGTTCAGAGAGTGCGTCCAACGGGAGCAAAGGGATCGGGGGATAGGTGCTAGGGTAACCAGCCCCTTCACCCGCAATATTGAAACTGCCATCACCCCCCGAGAATGGAAAATGCCAACGATGGAACCTTACAAGGGAACCTCTAACCCCATCGTACACTTACAGAGGTACACCCAACATATGCTCATGAGCGGAGCAACAGAGAGAGTGTTGTGTAAATGCTTCCCACTATTCTTGGCAGACCTAGCTACCTCCTGGTTCTGCCACCTACCCCAAGGGTCCGTCAGCTCATGGGAAATGTTGAAAGAAAAGTTCATCAGTCAGTTCTGCATTCATGTGGAGCAACCCAAGGATGCTTATTCCTTATCTAATATCAAACAGAAACCCGGAGAGACATTGCAACAATATCTAACCCGATTCAACGCTGCGGCAACCGCAGTCCAAGATGCCGACGAGAAACTTATCCTAATGGCCCTTTGCAGTGGTGTACATCCATATACTAAATTTGCTAGAAGACTAACCAAAGAAAAACCAGCTACTTTACCTGATTTCTTCCATGAAGCTGGAAAGTATATGAGACTTGAGGACGGTGCCACTGAGAGGCAATCAGGGCAACAGGCTAAGACGGCTACGGACAGGTTCCCCACTGCAGCAAAGGATGTTCGAAGAAATGACTCTAGAGACAATGCTGGGGGCAAAAAGGGAGAAAAGCGCTTATATCGACCAGGACCAAGATTTGACTCTTACACTCCTTTGAATGAAACGATCGAAAACATATTCCTAGCCACTCAAGACGAAGTTAGATACAAGCGCTCCCCGTACAAGAAGGAGTCAGATAGCGCACTCAAATCTGGAAAGTTCTGCCGCTTCCACGAATCCCACGAACATGATACCAATGAATGCCACCATCTCCGGGACTTGATTGAAGAACACATCAGAAGGAGGAGATTGGAGCGCTATGTAAAAGGCCATAACAGGACTTCGACTCCTGCCAATGAGAATCCTGGATTACCCCCCCAGAAGCAGGCGGGGGAAATCGTAACACCAGCGGCTCTAGTCAAGAGAAGATAGTGGTTCACACCATATCAGGAGGACCGCACATCACCGACAGAAGCTGGGCGGAGATGGAAAGATACGGTAAGTCACTGAGGAACGCTGAAGGCTGCGTTAATTCTGTTATGGAAGAACGCCACCCGAAACGGAAAGAGAATGATGACATCACATTCAGCAGGCGCGATCTAGAGGGAAGACAGTACCCGCACATGGATCCTATGGTCATCTCTGCCTGGTTCGGACCAGCCAAAGTTTTCCGAATTTTAATAGACACTGGAAGCTCGGTGAATATCCTATTCAAGCATGCTTTCGACAAAATGAAGCTATCAATGAAAGATGTGTCTCCCTACAACAAACCACTACATGGTTTCACTGGAGATGCGAAGATGCCCCTCGGGCAACTGGACCTTTTTGTTGAAATAGGAAGCCATCCTCGCTCCGCTGTGCGAAAACAAACGTTTGTGCTAATAGAAAGCCATTCGCCTACAACGCCTTTTTGGAAAGACCGGCCTTGTCTCCAAATTGTCCTAGCCCCATGGTGCCTGAAGATGAAATTTCCAACCGATAATGGAATATGAGAAGTAGAGGGAGATCAAGACGCTGCTCGAGACTGCTATGTAACTGAACTTCGCAATAACCGCAGAAAAGATAAAGGGAAAAATGCAGAGACTACTCTCTGCATGAAAAGCTTGGAAGCATAGAAACTAAAGAAAGCCCCTCCTCTTCGATCAAGACCACACTAGCTTCATCACTGACCGAGGATTGTACTGTTACAGGGTAATGCCATTTGGACTTAAAAACGCCGGAGCTACTTATCAGGGCCTCGTCAACAAGATGTTTGCAGAACTGATAGGGCGATCTATGGAAGTTTATGTGGATGACATGCTGGTAAAATCGAGGAAAGCCAATGACCATATAAACCATCTGGACGAAATATTTCAAGTACTTCGCCAATATGGAATGAAACTGAACCCTCTAAAGTGCTCCTTCGGAGTATCATCGGGAAAGTTCTTAGGATTCATCGTTCATGCCAGGGGGATTGAAGCAAACCCCGAACAAGTTCGGGCTTTGCAAGATATCAAGATACCATCCACTCGAAGAGAGATGCAAAGCCTAAACGGAAAAGTGGCCGCTCTAAGTAGGTTCATCTCTAAAGCAACCGACAAATGCATCCCTTTCTTCGAAGCTCTAAAGAAAGACAAAGGAAAGTTCGAATGGACTGACGAATGCTCGACAGCCTTCCTTAACTTAATCGGACACCTCCAGAGACCACCGGTACTCTCAACTCCTAATGAAGGCGAGGAACTATACCTATACCTTGCTGTATCGTCCCACGCTTTGAGCGCCACTTTGGTGAGAGAAGACAACCACACGCAGCGACCCGTATACTTTGTAAGCAAGAGATTCACAAGGGCAGAAGCCAGATACCCTAAACTTGAAAAGCTAGCATACTGTTTGCTTATCACGTCACGGAAACTGTGACACTATTTCCAGTCTCATTCCATCAGAGTTTTAACCGATCAACCGCTAAGGCAAGTGCTCCATCGCCCCGACACTTCTGGACGATTACTTAAGTGGTGCATCGAACTAAGTTAATATGATATCACTTACCATCTTCGCACCGCTATCAAGGGGCAAGCCATAGCTGATTTCATTGCCGAATTCACTACTAATGAAGGTAAGGACCAATCTGAAATAACAGAAGATATCAAGTGGAATCTCTTCGTAGACGGGGCGTCAAACGAACAAGGCTCGGGGGAAGGTGTTGTGATAATCACCCCCAGGGAAGGAAGCTGCACTACGCCCTAAGGTTGGAATTCGCTGCAACCAACAATGACGCAGAATACGAAGCGGTGATAGCTGGATTAGAACTGACCTTGGAGATTGGAGTCGGCTCTTTATGTCTCCATAGTGATTCTCAACTCATTGTAAATCAAATACTGGGAGACTTCCAGACTCGAGGAGAACGACTTACAGCATATCTGAAAAAGACCAAGCTGCTGCTCAATCAATTGGATCACTATCTAATCAAACACATTCCCCGAGAAGAGAATCAAGAGGCCGACGAAATAGCAAAGCAAGCTAGTATGAAGAACTTCACTATTTTAGGAGCATTAACCATCTCGAAACAGCTGGCACCAAGTTTCGAGCAAGTGAATCTGATAGCTGCGATCGACGAAGAAACCTGGATGACTCCTATCCGGAAATATTTACAAGATGGCACACTGCCCGACAGGCGTAACGAAATCAAGAAAATCTTAAGGAAAGCTTCCCGCTATACATTACAAGAAGGCATCCTCTATCGGCGCGGCTTCTCTAATCCCTTATTAAGGTGTATCGCTGGAAGGGAAGCCAGGGAAGTCTTATCCAACATCCATCAAGGAAGTTGCGGAGATCACACTGGAGGGCAGACTCTGGCAAAGAAGATACTCCGATATGGATATTACTGGCCCGCTTTAAACAAAGATGCCTTGGACTTCGTCAAGAAATGCGACAGATGTCAGAAATTTGCCAAGATTCCTCGACTCCCCACGAATGAGATTACTCAAGTGACCAGCCCTTGGCTCTTTGCAGTATGGGGAATTGACTTAATTGGCGAACTGCCAGCAGGCCGATGCGGAGCCAAATATGCTATAGTGGCGGTTGACTATTTCACCAAATGGGTGGAGGCGGAACCTCTAAATAAAATATCTTCGGCAAAAGTTATCAACTTCTTGATCAAAAATATTCTGTGCAGGTACGGAGTCCCACTCAAGATCATATCAGACAACGGACTTCAATTTGACAACGAAGAATTCGCCGATTGGTGCCAAGAGCACGGAATTCATAAAAGCTTCTCATCTGTAGCTTATCCTCAAGCAAACGGACAAGTCGAAGCTATCAACAAGATTCTCAAAATCTTAATCAAAAAGAAACTTGAAAGGTCGAAAGGCGCTTGGGTAGACGAACTTCCTACGGCACTTTGGGCCTATCGCACATCTTACAGAACTTCAACAGGGCATACCCCTTTCTCTTTGGCATACGGATCAGAGGCCATGCTCCCAGTTGAAACTATAGTGCCCTCTCACCGTAGGATCCACTATAACCCGAAAGAGAACGAAGAACTCCTCCTCATGTCTTTGGATCTAATTGAGGAAAGAAGAAACGATGCAGCACTCAAAGCAGCGGCTCATAAGTAAAAAGTTGCAGCACAATACAACTCCAAGGTCTAGCACCGCAGCTTACAGGAAGGAGATCTCGTCCTCAAGCGGATCTTCCCACGCCCCGGAGCGCTAGATCCAATCTGAGACGGACCCTATGTAATCCATAAAGATCTCCACAACGGAGCTTATATTTTGTCAACAGTGGACGGAGAGGTGTTCCAGAGGGCATGGAACATTCGACACCTTCGTCGATACTTTTCTTAACTTGTACTACCCATATGAAGTAAATTAACAAAGAGAATCAGTGGACGTAGGCATTTTCGTGCCCAACCACTTTAAAAAATCTTGTCTCTTTTTAACTTGTTCCTTTATAACTTGGCTACTTGTTAACTGTATCCTTTTCTGTTGAACAAAATTCTGTGTAAAGGCACCTCCATCCGAGCCACATCAGGGCACGGCCTCATCTGGACAAGACCTAACAGGTACTATGCGATTCTATGCACTCGCCAATGAGACACTTTTGCTCCAGCATCCCTCTGCTGCGGGTTAACTCATTGCTCGCGACTGCCCTCAAAGCCAACTGTAATGAGCCGATTATAAGTCATCAAAAAAGGCCGACTATAGCCGATGGCAGCTCATTACGGCGTTCGGCTCGACGGCAACTGTGAACCTACTTTAAGCCCCAACATAAGGTGTGGCCAGCCAGGGGTAGTTCATGGTTGACGGCACCCACGCTAGCCGGCCACAGTAAATCGAATAATACCCACGATTACGGGCCATAATGGCCCGGGTAGTTACTGTGCGCGATCTCGGCTCCGGTGTGTCTTAAGTGCGGTTGTGGTAAAAAAGATAAACTCCCCGCGGAGGCGTAAGATGGGTGACAAATGTCTCCAAGACCCACAGCTAGGGAAAGTGACTACAAAACCCGTTTGCCACGAACTTAAGCATATCGACGGCCTTCCGTGACTGGAAGTTTTACTTTTCCTATATTTCCATTCCATTTAAATACTTTTCTTTTATCCTGCATAACGGTCCCCAAAGTACAGGACAGTAAATGGGAGGCACTCGCTCACGAGAATCTGAGCCCACAAACTGGGTGACAAGGCACTCAGCTACATCCATGGTCAATTACCCAAGGTGTCCAAAGCTACCCCCTGCAACCAGAACATGAAGGGCGGTACTCTTTTCTCTTGTACATAATCATGTAGCTAGGACTTATTCAAACATTGCAAGATATGAAATTATATATTAAGTAAGAACTTAGCATTAAACACAATTGAATCACTAGCACATACACAGCTATATTTCTTATGCAACACATCAGAATAACAAAAGCACTCGAATATAACAGAATCTGTTTATGTTATAAAATTACAGAAAGTCATTCTTTACAAATAAATAATTACGAATTGCATTAATGTTTCGGACTAACATAAACAGCAACCAAAATATGTGCGAGTCAAGTCAAAAAATCGGAGCTTCGCCCCCATCCCGCTAGCCCTCCGGATCTACTTAACTGCAGGATCGGAGCTCCCAGCATGATGACCGGAGGCCCCACCTGTCCAATTCAGAAAAAGACTCCATTAAACCGACAACGAACGATCAAGTTATGAAAAGATAAAAAGGGAAAACTCACCAACACCCGCTTCTTGGTCCTCATCCCCCAACTGCACACCGGCTTCCCCCGCAGCAAGTAGCCGCATCCCCTCCTTCACCGCTACCTTCTCCTCCTTTGAGAACTGGGCGGTAACCATATCCATCCTGAATGCCGCTCCACCTTCCTTATCCGCATCAGCCTTGGCCTCCTCCAAAGCCCGAAGATATATCCTAGCCATGATTCGGGGATAGTCATCCATCCAGGATAGATTACCCTGCTTCCAAGTATGGAAGTACATATCCTGCAACATCTCATCCATCATCCCCTCATTCTCCTCAAACTCCCTCACCCGGGCCTCGGAGGACAGCAACTTAGCAACGGCAACATCCCTCTCCGATCGATATCTCAAGCGGTCAGCCTAGAGAGTCCTCCTCATTTCCTCCATCTCTTCCTTTAGCCTGGCCTGAGCAAGCTCTGCGGCCTCAAGCCTCCCAGATAACTCCTCTACCTGCTCGAGATCCGCCCTCCGAACCTCGTCCACCGTAGCAATAGCTATGTCAATCCGCTCCTTGCAGGTGGCCTCCATCTTTCGCAACTTAGCCTTGCTAGCCTCTTCCACGGTTTTCTTTAGTCGTCGGAAGGCCACCTCATGTTGGGATATCTGGATAGCCTGATCAGCAAGCTGTTTGGCCTGGTCAGAAACTTGTAGCCGCAACCGGATGTTAGCACTTTCGATTTCCTCCCCAGCCCTGGCCAATCGAGCGTGATGCTCCATTAGCCTCTTGGTTTCCTCAGCCACCCGATCGATGATTGCCTTGGCCTCATCCCCCATGGTCACAATCTGAGTAGTAAGCAAATCGAGGTCTAACGACTTAGCCTCATCAAGCACCCGTACCATGGGATTGCGGGGAAGAAGATGCTCACCCGTGACCTCATCAAAAGAGATATCCTGAAAACTTGGGTCCAGATCAGGGTGGCCGGCAAATGGGTTGCGATCCAAACCAGGATGGTCTATCGGAGTGACGGTTGGATTTTCGGATGGATGGGGGTAAGGCATAAACTCAGTATCCTCCTCAGTCATATCATGGATGGGCTGGACTGGAGGCTGAGGCCCAGGAGAAAGTTCAAACAAAGATCGGCCCTCTTCCTCTTTTGCATATCTTCCTCAATGACTCCAAGAAAGGGGCGATATCTAACTGCATCCCCAAGACGGCTAGTTGGCGGCTTTGGTTTGGCAGGAGCTTTGAGTAGCTTATGCTGTTCGAGGCGGTGCCGGATATCTGATGACTTGGCCGCCTTACCTGCTCCTGGAATAAAAACCAAGTGTTACGAACATGCAATGATCCACAATTAAAGAAATATGTTAAGTTAAAAAGAATGAGAAGGCACGTCTGTTATACAAACCCTGCGGAGGAATAGGATACTGCAATAAGTCCTGAATCTCAGTCCAGGACGGAAGCGAACCATAAAATATTCCTAAGTCCCTATCATAAATGGAGTCTGCAGAAGTCAAAAGTTCACCTTGAATCGCTGGAGTCGCCTTAACTGAAGAACTCTCAGAAAATGGATCAGCGCCAGCCCCATTCTTGTCAACCCCATTTGCCTTCTCAACCAAAGCCGATCCTTCCTCCGACTCCCCAAAAGCTTGACGGAAAGCATCATCCGTCCACTCATGAATCTCTCCCGCTTGCCCGGAGGTTAAGACACCAACGCCACTACCGCTCTGTCCATCTCCTCCTTCACCCTCACCTCTATCTTCCTCCACATCTTCCTCTTACGGAGCAATTGGGCAAGTACTAGGAGAGGGACCATCAGACTTCTTAAGTTTCTTACCTCCAACAACGGGAGGCTTTGTAAAAGGTTCCCTCTTGCCACTCTTCACCGTGGCCCCTTCCTTGGCTTTGGCAGCCTTCTCCTCAGCCGTGTCTCTCTGCTTAACCATGGACCGGTATGGCAGGATCAAGTTGTGCTACAGGAGAGTAGCATTCCTGATCAGGAAAGAAGCCGACCTGTCCCGTCCCGAAATGGCTTTTATTTCCGCAGCCATCTGGACCAGAGAATCACTGTCTACGACTGCAAAGCCACCTGTCGCTAGCAAGAAATAGAAGCATATCAGAAGGAGCACTACAGCCGGAATAAAGAAACTGTAAATAAAGTTCAACTTACAGCCAGAAGTGAAGAGGCGGAAGGAGACAGAATCGTCCCTGATAAAAAACATTCTTTCTTAAACATGGTGAACTTTGAGTATAAGTCCAAGACCGGTTTGAAGGGCACGGCCGCTTCTAAACTAACATACGGAGACCCCTTCTTGTAGCCTCTCAGATTATACAAGTATCGAATTTCCCGGTTAGAAGGAGGGCGCCCATACCTCCTCTGGAAGATAACGAATAAGCACACCAGAATAGCGTAGGAATTGGGCTGGAGCTGGAGAGGGGCCACCTTCAGATAGGTAAGGAAGCTGACTATCCATGCATTGATCGGAGGAATGGCCCCACACATACAGTGGTATCTGCTATAAGCAAAATATCCTTCAGGAGGGTCATATGGCATAACCCCCTCTCCCGGCAACAGCATGCGAGCCCTGTCAATCCCAAAGGAACGAGAGATGACATCAAGCTGCTCCTCCCTGAGGGAGCTAGGAAAACAATCGGGCGGGGAATTCAAGAGCTCCTGGGGGCCATACCCATCTACTAGCGATCTCGGAGCAGGCCCAGGACGTTCGGCCCGAACTGGGGGAACTATGGAGGACTCTGCTCTGTCCTTGGACTTCCGTTTATCGGATCGGGTTTCCACTTTTTGAGACATTTTATATGCATACACAAAAGCGAAAGACATATTGTTAGAACAAAGGATATAAACAAGCAAGTGTATATAGTCCAAAATTTCACTCATAAATCAAAACGCTCGAGCTCCCAGTGTCATTCGGTAAAGAAATGTAAAATTTCACTCGGTATTTAAAGTCTCAGGGTTCATCCGGTGGTTCAAATACATGTGCATTCGGCATTTCCCCTTCTCATTCGGCAGTTCAAATCCACGAGTCCATCCGGTAATTTAAGTATAAGTTTCATTCGGCATAAATTTCATCCGGCAAAATAGAATCTTACCTAGTTCGACGAAGATAAGCGTTTGGTCCGGTACGAATAGGAGTTTGACTTGGCAATCAGTTGATTCGGCTATCTCAAAACGATAAAGGATAACAGTAACCTGAAGCCCCTATTTATAGGCGCAACTCATCGACCGGACCAACTGGTTCGGCATACCCAGGACCGAACGAAGCCATCTCAGCTGCAGGAAAACAAAGCGCGGCATATGCTAACATATACCCCACTTTGGGAGGCAAATGTTGGGGGTGTTTTCACCACCACGAAGCCAAGGGCACGACCGGACCAGATCCCATCTCCAAGCCCCCATCACGAAATCAAAGCCCTGGAAAGTACCACCGGACCGGCTCCACATCATTCCTACCGAACCAACTTGCCACCGGTCCAAACCCACCGCCGAACCAATCTCCTACCACCGAACCAACCTCCACCGGACCAACACCCAAGACCATCTACCACCGATCCAAGATCCATCCACCCATCACCGATCCATGTTACCACCGACCCATGCTGCTACCGAACCAACCTTCTCCAAGCACGGCCGAACCAAGGCATGCCGAACCGGATGTGCCAGACCAGATTGCTTCAGCCCAGGACCACCAGCAGCTATATACATCCAAGACCCCTGCCCCCAACCTCACTCTATAAGTAGAGGGACAGGGGTACAACAATGACGGACAAGTTTGAGAGCTCAAGCATGGAAGGAACTTTCAAACAATTTTCATATACTTGTATACAAAGCTTTGTACTTGTAATCTGAAAGAAAAAGGAGAATAACATATGAAGTGGACGTAGGCACGTTCTGGCCGAAGCACTATAAATTTGTGTGTCTTTTACAATTTAGTCCTTGCTTTTCATATGTTTGCGTAAATCACCCAAATCACTAGAAACAACACAAAATCAACTAATTCATACGACTTGGAGGTGTTTGCCCATTTTTTATGCAAACAAGTACTATCAATATAAATTTGACAAGCCTTCAAATTATTTTTAACACGCTTAAAATTCCAGATTCAATATTTTACCCAACTTCAAATTATTAAATTCAGTAATTTAATTATCAATTAAATAGTGATATTTGGTATTCAAGTTAAAATAAATCTTTCAAATATTTAAAATCAACTAAATATTCCAATTTCAAATGCTCAAATATTCCGGGCTGTCACATTCCTCCCCCCTTAAAAGAATTTCGTCCCCGAAATTACTAGTTAGAAAGAATGGTCCAATACCCGTTTACTTTTTCCAAAACCAAACAGTTTTATCAACTTGCCATAACATATCTTTTATTAAAGACCCGCTATTACTTCAACCAACTTCCCAAAATCTTCCATAGTTTCCAACAACATTATTTCCTCCACTTATTCAAATTTAAATTTAAATCCAAATTTAAATTATCAAAACTTTCTTAAAAATTTTCTAACTCTCTAAATTTTCGAAAAAATTCGCTAGCCTCTCATTTGCGCTTCTAGCTCGGTACAACTACAAAATGCCTCTACGGGCTCCCAAATTCCAAAAGAAAAAAAAAGCCAAGTTGCTAGATCAAAAACCCAATCAAATTTCATACAGAAATTTAAAATATACCTTTTTAGTCGGGCAATTCAAATTATCTTCTGAAATAAAAAACATCCACTTATCCTTTGTCTTAACACACATGTATATCCTATTTAGCAATAATGTCCAATTACAACATTCAGAAATTGCTTTATACATTTCTTTACAAAAGATTTCATATCTATTTTGATTTCTATGCACTTATTCACAATCATCCCATATTCACTTTTCTAATCCTTTAGTTCCAACTAAACAATTAGTTACACTCTCCATTTTCAAAATTCCTTATTTCAATTCCAATTTAAAATCGTTTTTGTCGTTAACAAAAAAATTTCCAAAAAATTTCATATTTCTAACTTTCAAAATTTTCGAAATTTTTTGGCGGTCTCCTTTGTACGGAGGAGCTTTTGCAATTTGACAAGAGATATAAATATATATACATCGACCCACACGGTCGAAAAACAAAAACAGTTCATATTTCCTATTTTTATTGCATAGACGTATCTTTATTTAGCATTTTTAAGCAAGCGACATATTATTTTAGCAATTAGCGACATCCAAATCCAGCCAAACGGCTTCCCGGTACCTGTACTTACTCAATTCAAATATGTAAGTGCCAAAATCATGTAACTTAACAACATTTTACATATTTAACCAGTACATACGAGTTTCTATAAGCAATGCAGGTTAAACAATATTTATACGCAACTTATATGGTTCCGACATTAATTTTAATTGTTTACAACCAATTTCATATACAACTTCATTCAATTTAAATGGTTTACAACTCAGTTTCTTACATTCAATTTATTTTTAATCCAAACAAGCTCATATTGAATTCAATTGATCTTAAAATCAATTTATTTAATCTCTATCAACTCATAGAAATTTAATTACCTTCGTTTACGTCAAACGACAATTCATTCTATGCAATTTGATGATATCCATATGAATAAATAATTACTTAAGTTTTATAACCTATTTAAATTGATTTGGACTCAATTTATATTTAATTCCTTCCATTTTAATTCATTTACAACCATTTTATTTAGCTCGACACATTCCTGCTTGTATACCACTAACCAATCCCAAATTAATTCAATCTAAACTTTTATTTAATGGTCTTCCATTCTTACTCGAAGTCGAGCTTCTCATTATTATTAATTTAAGTTAATTTATTTCAATTTATTCCAACTTCAAACTTAAGTTCACTTCCATTTAATTCTCATCTAATCAAATTCCATTTAATCCAGCTAGCCCATCCATTTTATTTTAATTCGCCTTCTCAGTTTATTAAAATAATATCCAAGCACATACTTAACTCATTTATACTCGAATTGGATTTTGTTTGTAACTCAAATCATTTGTATTATAATCCAATTCCATTTTATTTTTACAACATCTCCACTTATTTTAATTCATTATCAATCCAAGTCAAATTCTATTATAATTCGAGTTTATCTCCAAACTTCATTATTAACTTACGATCCATTTTATTTAACTGATTTGAAATTTTATTAACATACTCTAACAAATAATTTATTTAGCTAATTAGCTTATTTCCAACTTTTATATCAATATTCGATTTTATTACAAAAATCACTTCTTTAAATTTTCTCGAGTTCCATTTTTTTCTTCATAATTCCAGTTTGGATTTTCTTTCATTTTCCAAAATTCCAACACTTTCATTTTAAAAATTTAGAAATACTTTTAAATTCACATAATATTATTAAAATAGCTTTTTATAAAAATACTTCTTATAACTCGATGTCTCAACCATCCATCCTTGTTCTCAAAGAAATTCGGTCATACGTTGATCAGGCGTAGGACTGAAAATCTATAAGTACTTAGCAGACCCATTTTCAACATCCAATGAAAATACTTGGAAAATAATTTTGAAAATATCAAAAACATTTTTTTTAAAAAACAGAGGAAATATCTTTGGTGAGAATGCTCTAGAAATCATCACCCCCATCCATGGTCCCAGTTACATCCTGGGTTACGTTGCCATCGCAGCAAAAGTCCATGTAACTGTAGGAACTCCGTGCCCCTCGATTACGCCATGGAACCCACAACAGATCACAGTTACATTCCAGGATTACGTTGCCATCACAGCAAAAGTCCATGTAACTATAGGCATCAGCGCCCACGATTTTCGCTGTCAAAAATGAAACTTCTCCACTCCCACATAGGTCGCAGTCTACCGATTGTAAAATCAAACGCAGACTGTTGGCTCTCAGCAGCACACACGACTTTCGCTATGTTACCATAGGTCGCAGTCTACCGATATAAAATCAAACGTAGACTGTTGGCTCTCAGCGGCACACACGACTTTCGCTATGGCCGATCGCAGTGACATCGAATTATACCATCGTCTCAGCATAACCCAAGTGCCTCTTTAGGCCTCAGTGCCCTCGACTTTCGCTACACTCTGCTCATAATCCTTAGGAACTAGTTTTGTCCGACTACTCACAGGATCAACTTTAGATTCCCCTCTTAGGGTTCAAGGCAGTACCAACCTATGGCACTCTTGAGAAGTTCATTTCAAGGGAGGCCTTTTTCCCCAGAGCCATTTTCAAAACACTTTATACTATACACATATAGTATCTTCCAAATCATACACCTAGTATGAATCTCAAATAAATCTCCTTTCTTAAAATCGATTATCCCAAAATCGATAATTCTCAAACTAGGCTTTCCAAATCCAATATTGATTTTACCCAAAAATCAAAAGCCTTTCCAAATCCAATGGTTTCTAAAACCTTTTTCCAGAATCCTCATAAGATCCTTTATATGTATAATATATGTATGTAGATTTTTTTTAAATTTTTTGGATCATTTCAAACTTGTATAAAACCCCTTTTATACTTCAAATGCTTTCAAAATCCTTTTTCTTTCGAAAATAGATTCAACAAGGAGAGATTTATCTTATATAACAAAGATATATAACTTTGTTTATTCAAAATCAAATATTCAAATTTGATTACTCTTTTTTTTAAAGTTGTTTCCATCTTACTTATCATCATAAAGATATCCAGCTTTCACTTTTATCCATTGTATATTTCACAAAATATACTTTCATTTCAAAAGAAATCATTTCACATTTCTTATTTATAAATTTTCAATATCAATTTCATTCAAATCCGTACGATGTACACTTATCATCCGTACGCTATACCAATCTGATCGCTCACTCGATCACACAATTTCACTTCCGAACTAGTATCGTCCACCCGACTTCCTAGTGCGGCCACGGATCTGGTTTCTTGATCAGAAACCATCATTCTCCTTGCATAGCCTAGCTATGATAGAGAATATCCAGAATCAATCAATAATTCATATCCTGGTTCGCCGTCGAAAATCGAGTGAAAAATCCCAACTCGGATTGATATAACTATCTCGAAATTCTGTGCTCGAATCTGGATCAAACCACGATGTGAATTGAATAATATACGTACATCCTACGTATTTAACTCCATTGATTATTAGCCAAATCAATTTCCTTTCTATTCATCCTCACTTTGATTTTATTCACTTATTCACATTTGTGTTAATCCCTATTTGGATTATCACTTCAATTCTTATCTCAATTGGGTATTTAATCAATAGCAGTTTGAACTCCGATCAGTTTATATTTTGAAAATAGCTTGAAAATTTTAAAAATAGATAAGTAGTTGAAAAATAATTATTAATCCGTAAAATAGCTGTGAAATAGTTAACTAATTGTAAAATAGTTAAATAGTTTCAGAAATTTTAGATAATTGCAAAATAGTTGTAAAATAGTAATTAATTAGTAAAATAGTTGAAAAATAGTGATTAGTTTATAAAATAGTTGAAAAATTGTTAAATAGTTCCAAAAATAATTGTAAAACAAATATAAAATAATTTGGCTTTAAAAAGAAAGGTTGTATATATATTAAATAGCTTGGAAAAATAAGTTTATATTGAAACAATTTATATTGAAAATAGTCCAGAGTCAAAACAGTTTACTTCCCCATCAATTCAATTTAAATTTCCACTTTCATTTAAATTGACCCAATTCCAATTTGAATAACTTCAATTTCCATCGAAATTGATTTAACCCTAATTCAAGTTGAATCGATCTTGATTTCTTTCCAAATTCAAATCAAATTCCATTTGATTTTAAACCTATTCAACTTTAATTACAATTCCAAATTATTCCAATCAATATGGACTAATATCAATTGAACCCACTTCAATTTCAAATCATTCAATTCAATGAAATTCAAATTTTCCACTAATTTTTTTAAACTTATACATCTTCAATCACAAATCCAATTAATTCAAATCAGATTCAATTTGAACGAATTCAATTCAAATTTCAAATTTAAACCATCCCAAATTATATAAATTCGAGTTAAATTTCTAAATGTTGATTTAATTCTTTAAATCAAATCAACTTATCTATTTAAACCATTTAATTCTGAATCCATTTCAAACTTATCTTCGTTTAATTTTAATTTGGTTGTATTTCTATTACCACTTAATTCTCATTATTAAATTTTCAAATAATATAACAACCAATTACCTTAATATTTATTAGAAAGAAAATTGCTTTATATATCAAAATATATTCTTATATAAAATCATTTAAGACCTTTATATAAGAAAATAATAAGTACTTGCTCATATATATACTCAACTCATTCTAGGGTACCATTGACCCAATACTTAATGAGTAATCCCAACAGAGCCAAGGTTCTCGCTTAACCTTCAGCTCTGATACCAACTATAACGACTCGGAATTTTCGATCCTGAAAATTCTAGATAGTTAGGAAAAATAAGAAAAAGATAGAAGAATAAGAAGAAAAGAAATACCAACATCTCACATTTGCAGCGGATAAAATAAAATAACAAATAATAACAGTTATACAAAGGAAAATTTTACTTGTCAAATTTCACTTTAATACATCAGAGTTACAACATATATATACAAACACCGGATATACACAATCATCATGTCTCAAAATTACAACAATATAATACAGCGGAAACACTCCATACATTCTTGCCATCCATCTCGCCTCCTGAGCTCCAGAACGTCCTTACCTGAAAATCTGTAATACTCGGTCTAACCCGAGCATTACATCAAAGTAACACCCGGGTCAGGCTGGAAACCAGCGTGAGTAAACCCATCTAACATGGAATACAAAGCATACAACTTATATAAAACCCGGGGTAACTCATATCAATTTACAAATTCACAATTTGTTATAGACATAACTTATTTCCCACATCAATTTTCTAAGTACCAAAATTTAGGTTAAATAGTCCAATTCACTCAAATCATTTCATTCCAGCTTATTGATTTCACATATCAATCTA
This sequence comes from Allium cepa, assembly GCA_030765085.1. Classification (NCBI taxonomy): domain Eukaryota; kingdom Viridiplantae; phylum Streptophyta; class Magnoliopsida; order Asparagales; family Amaryllidaceae; genus Allium; species Allium cepa. The sequence goes on from CM060941.1 coordinate 839,219,266, forward strand.
TAAAACTTCAAAGTGGTCTTGGGTATTTTCTAATACCCGGCCCCGGTCTCTTCGAGTCTCATGTCATCCTAACCCAAGTATCCAAATGAAATACACTTCCAACTTTAAACACAGGATGTCCCTTTACACAACAATTCATCATTGATAGATAACCACAATATCCTGTCCGCCCAAACATATGATACTACAAAACATTTCATATCAGAGATATCAACTCAATCAAGACATCCAATACCATTCAATCATCCATAAGCAAACTTGATCACTTCCAAAATAAATTTAATCACTTCTAATTGAATTACTAACCTCAATCACATAGATTCCTTCACTTGACATTAACTAATTTTAAATCAATTAATTAATCATCCCTTAATTATCCATCTTAATTAATCACCCTAGATTAATTACCCTTCAATTACGTTTAAGTAATTATCTTTAATTAATTACACAAATTAATCATTCTTAACCAAAAACAACAATTAATCTTTAATTACTTCACAAATTAATTAACTATAATTAATTACGTTAATCCTTAATTACTTATATTAATTAAGTTCTCATAAATAACTTATTATTAATTAGTTAATCTTAATTAATCAACCTTTAATTACATCATTAATTATATAAATTAATGATTTCTAATTACATTTTAATTTATCCTAATCTAAATTAATTATGTTAAGTAATTAATCATTAATTAAGCCACAAATATTAATCACTCTTGATTAATCTCAACCAGTAATTAACTACCTTTTTATTTACTTCATTAAATAAATTAATTACTCCTTTATAAAAGAAGTTTAAAGGAATTTATAACCAAGTTCGTTATTAAATTCAAATCAATTTAAAAATGTACTTTAACATTCAAGTTATTAAAATAATTTAAATTTAAAAACTTTATTTGTTTAAAAACTGAGACTCACTAACTTGAATTCCAGATTTTACTTCGATTTAAAACTTGTGTTAAATCTTTACTTTACAATTTAACTTAGTTTTTTAATATCACTTTTATTTCTTTCCAATTCATTCTTATTTTTATTCTATAATTATTTCACTTCCAAATTTTACTCTTATATTTCATTTCAAAAATCCAATTTTAAATATTTTGATGACCCAGTGTACCGAAATATATTCAAGCAAACCATAGTATTCAATATTCCAATTATCAATATAATTCATCACAGAATATCAAATATTCATAACACAGAATATTAAACAACCTAAATAATTTTAAGGAATCCAGTTGGATCCCTCCAACCTATTTCCCTGCATCCACAGACGTTAGCACAACATAAAATACCAATTCCACTTTGAGGTGGAATATCGCGGTATATGAGATTTATTAAAATATCATTCGCTATTATGTGGCGCATAGGGTCTCATCCGCTATATAATGCGGGAAATCAATCACTCCAATATATACTATATATTACTATATAATATACCACATCAAATCAACTCAATCATTCAACCAATTATTTAAATTCAACCATTTAAATTTAAATAAACCAAATGAGTGAGATTAACTCACCTTCGATTTTGAATATGCAATCTAATCCAATCTCGACTTATTCCCTTTCAGATTTTAGACCTTGTATAGACATTGGATTCATTTTGTTAACATTCGAATAAATCAAACAAATAATTTCCATTTGCTGAATTTAATTTAATTAACAAATAATTTTATTTAACCTAATTTTCGTTTAATAAATTAGTTTTAGAAACTAAAATAAATTAATTATGCTAATAGAACAAATTAACCACCTTAATAATTTATTTTTTAAAATAGACCAGTAAATTAAAAATGTAAGTATGTCTACTTTTTTTTTTCTGATTTGGGCCTTGTATAAACAATTACACAGATTTATTAATATTCGAACTAATCGAGCAATTAAATCTCCATTTGATAATTAAATTAACTAATGATTTTATTTAAAATTAAAATTTGATTTCAAACTAATTTCCCTTTTAATTATTTTTTTTTAAAATCCAATCTTTATATCTATGTTATTCTGCATATACATATATCCATTAAATTCTAAAATAAAAACTCCTTCATATGTATATATATTAAAACAGAAGAGATTTGAGCTCACCGTAACATATATATGTTTTTTTAAAAAAAATTATATATATAATTTTCCCAACCTGTATATACAAAACAGCAATCTTCTTCCTCTGCGTAACGACCCAATATTTCAACCATTCGCATCCGCACATGTCGGACTTAAATTGTTCAAAATACTGCGTTGTAGAATAAATTTGGCAAAACTCAGAATATACAGTAAATAAATCACAAAATCACATACACAGATATCAGAATCTCGCAGCGGAAATTTAAAATTTAGTGGTTCATGAAGCCACCGATATAACTTTTACAAAACAGAACTTACATTGTCTATAATCCTCAATACAATTTAAGACATAAATAGAGATAGAGTCTTCAAAGTCTTGAATTCCAGAAAAGATAAAGGCTGAAACACTTCCAGCAGCACGAATGATCTACTGAGTGTCCTAGCTACGGAGAAGAAATTGAAGCTGCAACTCAGGCTGACCCGAGCGTAAAATAAACATAAACACTCGAGTCAGGACATACATACTTATATAATGTAAGCTAATTCAAGTGTACTGTAATATAGAACAAGTAACTTAAAGGATGCTTGGGATCGCCCATCCTCTAAGGATCCGTTAAACTATTTACTATATAGTATATTGCGCTATTATAATAGTGTCTATTCATAAAATAAACTTACTTTTTAATAGCGTTAAGGGGTTACCCATATAGCCCTTAACACGTAATAGTCCCAGTAGTCCGTCCAATATCATAGTCCCTCCTGATCGGGAAGCCACCAGAGGATACCACACGGGCTACGGGAGAAATCCAAACTCGTACAAGGCGCGATAGGGTAGGTGACACGGCACAACTAGGCAATGCCAGGGTAGATATACCAATTGCTATCCAGGCTGGTGGAAACGCGTAGCCGCAGTTACCGCCCACCTCGGACTAACTCTCCAAAACCAAAATATAGAAGTGGCCACTGAATCAATCCAAGTCAAAGTATAATATCGAAGAGGAGCGTCCGATCAGAGGAATGACCTCATTGGCCTGAGAATCGCTCCTGTTTTAGCCACCTTATGCCAACTCACGGGAGTTGGGTCCACGTATTTACCTTACAGGAAACGTCGCCACCACCTACTTCCTTCTGGAATCTCCACCGCGTACACGGTTAGTCAAAGTGGTTTTCGGTATCGACAGAGAGTATGTCCATATCCGATCCCGGTCTCTTTGCCAACCAAACGTTATTATAACCCGTGGTTATAGTTTTTAAAAATGGTATTTATACTTTTCAAATCAAATATATTTCAAATACCTTTAATCTCAAATCCTTGATTAAAACATTTCTTTTGATAATATACCATTTCAATTCATTCAATTAAATTTGGAATTTATTGCTTTTATCAAAATAGAAATCAATTTCTTCTTTTAAATCTATCCAAACTCAATTTCTAAATTCCTTTATTTATTACATATTTAAATTCCAAAATTTTAACTTATTCCCAAACTAAATTCCCATAGATTTTTAATAAATCAAATTTCAATTTCTACAGCACTTTATGAAATGCTATCTAAAGTTATGGGTTTAAAAATGGTCCAATTTTAAAAGACAGCATTTAAATGCTATAGTAGACTTTCAGCTTAAAAATCTATTTCCAAATATAACTTATTATTTATTATTTTCTTATTTGAAATCTTACCCTTTCAAAAATCCAGAATTTCTAAACAAGTTATATTCCAAAAATTTATTCAAACATTTATTTATTTATTTATTAACATTTATAACTCATACAAAATCAATATAAAATCCTTTAAAGATATTAAATCAAATATTTAACTTCCAAAATAATTTTAATATTTCAAAAAATATTATAAGAACCACGGGCCTGTATATAGTTTTCTAGCCTAGGTCAAGTGATACGGATGTATATCATTTCAACCCGTCATTTACAAAACCCCGGGTTCTATCATTTCAAACCCGCAATCCCAAGTTATCAGTTAAGCAGTTAACAGAATAATTGAACAAAATCATCACTTAGGCTTATCATTTCAGCCCATACAAACTAAATTTAACAGGGAACTGGCAGCGGTGATTTAAGCAGTAAATAAACAATAACATAACTGCAAAAATAATACAACAGATATATAACTGATGAGGTGTCAAATTAAATGGGGTTTAACATTCTACGTTATACTACAGACAGATAATAACGGAATAATATTTTACACATACACTTGCAATAATTTACTAAAATATAAATACGTATGTCTGGTGAGAAATACTCACCTGGAAGTTGCAGAAAAATTGAATTTCAAAACGACGTTTCACCGGTAGAGACCGACAGAGGGTAACGATACAATTTCTCGGATGTCGCCTAGATTCAAATCTAGAACAAAAGTAAAAATATAGAATACGCGACTTTAGAATTTACGGTCAAAGAAAAATTAAAATGGGACGAAAATTTGTTTGACTTGCTCGACCACTCCACCGTGTAATATGACCAAAATATACCCTAAACGTGAGCCGGGCTAACTCTAGAATTTACGACCAAATTTCCTAGAGGTCGACTAAACAATATGGTGATACACACCGGTATACGACAAAATTCCCAGTTCTATAAAATTCTCAACCCATCCCAAAACATCCCAACATCTCCACCTATTCAGCTTATTCACCAACCATTTCTCTGCCAAGTCAAAACACATGCACGCATGCATCAACCTAACATGCACAGACTTGCTCACTTGAACATGCTCACCCACTTCTAATTTGTACTTTCTAGGCAAACCCCAACAGTGCTTCGAGACAAATATGCAGTTACTTCGAGTCTTCTTCCTACATGCTTCGAGTCAGAACTGCAACGACTTCGAGAAAAATGCAAGGCTTCGAGTGAATTTTTTCACTACTTCTCTGCATAAATGCTAAAAGCCAGTCCTTCTCTTGTTCTTTTCTAGACAACTATCTTGAATAACAGCTACCCTTCCAAATCATTTCCAGTTCATCATCCACATCAAACAGCTTCCATCTTTACAACTACCAGCCCAGTCCCCAACTCACTCATGACAGAACCCAACTCACCCAGATACAAAATGCATGCTTCTAATCTAAATGTGACTGTGATACGGTGACACACATGCACACTGCGACACAGGGGATGTGCACAGCTATTTAGGAGTTATATTTATTTCTCTTCTTTCACAGAAACTAGCCTCCTCCCTAAATCTCATTTCTACCATCCAACACAAATTCCCAGTTTAATTTGTTCAAATGCAGACCCAACTATCCTCACTTCCCCGAGTCAAAGCCGTAGTTACTTCGAGAATCTCATATAGTTGCTTCGAGTAAATTATGCCAAATCTCTGGGTAAATATGCAGGCAATCCTAAGATATCTATATGCACTCAACTCTCAAGCCAAAAGATATGCAGACCACCTTTTCTAATGCACATCATAACTGTACACCTAATCCTCTTCAATATATATATATATACTTTCCATTTTAACTTAGATTTACACTATTGTTTCACAGTTATTTCACATCCTAACTTATAAACTTTCCAGCTCTTAAAACTGAAAAGATACAAAGGCCAACCTATGACACAAATGCAGCCTATGACATAAATGCAAATCTGAACAATATATGCAGACAAACCTATGTCATATGTACTTATCTACCTAATCAAGCCTTAACACCTCCTGGTCATGCATCTAAACACCCCTGTCACTTGAAACATGCACCCAGATCCCAACATGCACAGCCTATACCCAGATTTTGTACATATGCATGCCCCCTACCAATATTACTGATGCTATTATGAATTTGTATACATGCCTATATGTTCCCTATGTGGCACAGTCTGATGGATGGGTAGCCGAGCAAGAATGATCAGAACAAAAGACTGAGGAAAGGAAAGACTAAAAGACGGAGAACAATAAGACAGTTACCTGATGGATGAGATGAAGCCAGAGAGGTTGAGATCCAAGAAGAAAATGATGAAGTGGGTAGATACATATAGGCAGTGCTTGAGGAATTTAAGGGAAGGCAAATAGAATTGTCAGTTTTCTTTCATGAATGCTTGCGTGTGATTGAAGAATTTGATAAGGTAGAAGGCTGAGATGTTCTCAGTTTATACATTTCGAATGTTACACAAAAGTTTGTATGAAAATTTGATTTTTGTTTTGCTCGAAATTAATATAAATATTTAAAGAGCAGTTATAATCAAATTTTAAATGTTACTTAAGCTTGATTGAAGGAAGAACGGCAAGGCTTGAGAAAACCAGAGAGTCAACAAGTAACACCCATCCTAACACCAGCGTGATTATCTGGATTTCAAATTTTGATTTCAATAGTTCTCATTTATTTATAGCATGATTACAGATTGATGATTTGCAGAAAAAGGCTTTGTTTGAGGCGGAATCAAATGGAAAAATGGGAAGAAAAGGGCAAACATCTAAAAGGTTTTAACTATCAGTTTCAAAAGATTTTACATGAGTGATTCTAGGAGGGTAAGGGAAGAGTTAAATATGCACGTTACCATCAAAATTTAAAACTTGCTTGATCAAAGGAAGAAACAGCTGCCTAGTTTAGAATGTCAGTTTTAACAAAAATTTTGCTCTCTGGTATTATGAAGAAAGTGACAGTATACGTTACTTTCTAACATTTAAAGCTTGCGTGATATATGTCTAGTTACTTTATGCTAACTTCATTTCATTTTACACTTTGATTTTTTTGATTTGAAAACAATAAATGGAATGGCAAGAATTTATGCAAAGCTTAGAAAAAAAAACGTATATAATTTATTAAAATCAGGCTGTCAGTTAAATAACGTAACGTTAGCCAAAATCTCTGACTGATATTTTTCTTCAAATTTATTCGAAAACTTGATTTTTACACTACGTTAAACAGACGCAATCCAAAACATCAAAAATTCCAGTAAAAATAACATTTTAAAAACACACGTTTTATTACGTTGCTTATACCCTATAATTGACGCGTCTTTTAAACGCGAAATCTAACAGTTAAATCATAGCTTAAATTTTCACAGTTATTATTTAATTTTATTGACATATACAATTGTATAAAATATATCTTCAAATTAAATAATTAAACTATATTGTTAAACACAATTTATATAAAAATATATTTCAAAATTAAATAATTAAAATAAAATAAATAGCTAAAAACTAGGGCTGTTACACTCTCCCCCACTTAAGCACTTTTCGTCCTCGAAAAGGAACGGAAGAAGAGAAACAAAGGAAGATCAGCTAGATAACAAGTATCGTAAACGAATAGTTCCAGTATTGGGAGCACGAAGAAGATCCTCTAGAATCGGATTTCCCTTTCAGTTTGACCGCCAGTCTATGGGTGCTCAGCGGTGCTCAGGTCCCGATGAGTAATCAAGATTCAAATATTATAGAAAGATTTCTAAATAGACCGGTGGAAGCGATAGCCTCCCCAATCCATGGCAGATAGGGAAGCCAAGGACATTTAAAGATAGTTTGAAACAAAATAAGATAATAAATTTTGAAATCATAATGCCTTTGAATTTATAATACTTTGAAAGTCATTAAGATTTTATAGACATTATCGTTTGGAAATCATACTACTAAAATCATAACACTTTTAAAATAATCTTCATTTATACCCTTTAAATTTAATGCCAAATAATATTTATTTCAAAGTTGAAATATTTCTAGGTTCATTTATTCAATTATAAAATTTTCAAACATTTTATTTTTAGAAACAGCAGCACTTATAATATGCTACAGTAGATATAATAGTATTTCAAATTAGTTCAATATTTTTCTTAACTCTTAATTTAACAAATAACCTAACACTTAATTTAAAATTCCTATTTTATAAATAAGATATCCCTTTAATAAGTTATACTTGAAATTTCCATTTGAAAAACCAAATTCTCAATTATCAAATTTTAGTGATATTAAAATATGTCTTAGCTATTTAAATCATAATTATCCATTTAGACATCAGTTAACTATGATTTTAAGATAAATAAACCTTATTACAAAATATCCTAAAAAAATATTTTTCTTTCAAAGATACATTATTTATTACACAACATATTCATTTCAGGAAATAACTTTTATTAAAATTTCTTGGTTGATTTAAGGTTCCTTATTAAATCAACTTTGATTATTAGGTTATTTAAATAAATTCCTTAAATTCCTTTTTCCTTATTTACCTCCATTAATCTTTTATAACTAAAATTTAAGTGTATAACATTTATTATAACCACTCGAATTTTATTTATAAAATCCTTTTTATATTGTATATTATCCAATTACATGTTAACTTTTGAAAATCAAGGTAAGTTATATTAAATGAAATTGGGTGTTATACAAATAAAACTTTCAATTTAATTATCTCCAATTGGAACCTTTTTATTCAAATTTTTGTTATTATATTTATTTTCCTTCCTCAAGATAAACTTTAAGAATTAAATTCCTGATTCTCTTCAAACCATTTAGTGATAATTAAATATATGTACAAAATATGTCAAATCAAATTTAAATTATATATCTATATATATTAAGTCATACTTTAAAAATTCAAATCAATCAAAACCTCAAGGTACACTGTAGCCAGACTACAGAATGGTCTTTTCACTTCGAAACTCGAAAATGAATATCGATGATGCTGCAGTCATCACCGAAATTATTTTCCAGTGACAAAGAGAAGAGCACTAATTTTAAAAATTCTTTGGAAACAATTTCTATTCGAAAATACTTTAAATAATATATCCTTTAAAATTTTTAGACCCAAGGTTTGAAATCATCAGAAATTGAATTCTCAAGTTCTTGTTTTAAATTCAATTAATTTATAACCATTGTTTATATTCAATTATTTATATTAGACAAAACACATGGCTTACAAAACCATAAAATCAAAACTATTATCTCTTGACAACTAGTTAAATTAATTATAAAATTTCTGAAAATTATACATATATATATATTCAGATTTTCTTTCAAATATAGGAATAAATTTCAAAACAAGGATAGAAATTTAAATTTTGATGAACTCAAATCAAAGAGATCTCAAGATAAGTTGGAATCAGCAGATCTGTTAATTGAATAACAAAATAAGGAACTGGGTAAGTCTATATAAATCGCGGACAACCTTGACCGGGTCAACCGTGACTTAAAAAGTTAGATCGAATGTAGATTTACCATTCGATCCGAAGAGGGAGTTCGGAATAACCAAAGATACTAGCATATAAACCGAGAATAAATCTAAATCTCTGGTGAATCAATGCAAATGGTAAAGGAGTTTCACCCCTTTATTAGAGAAATGGCGAGACCGTCAATTCACTATAAAGGTCATTCGAAGTGGAGTTATGGGATACTCCAGAATCTAAAGTAGATGGAAGTGAGGGATACGAATGAGCTTTGGAACCGTAGGGAATGTTCCAAAATTCGAAAAGAGAGTGGTTCGATCTCGAATGAACGTGATTCTGTAAATCAAATTTACCATACATTCTAAGTTTTGCCTAGAACCAAAGCTCTGATACCAAATGTAACGACCCAATATTTCAACCATTCGCATCCGCACATGTCGGACTTGAATTGTTCAAAATACTGCGTTGTAGAATAAATTTGGCAAAACTCAGAATATACAGTAAATAAATCACAAAATCACATACACAGATATCAGAATCTCGCAGCGGAAATTTAAAATTTAGTGGTTCATGAAGCCACCGATATAACTTTTACAAAACAGAACTTACATTGTCTATAATCCTCAATACAATTTAAGACATAAATAGAGATAGAGTCTTCAAAGTCTTGAATTCCAGAAAAGATAAAGGCTGAAACACTTCCAGCAGCACGAATGATCTACTGAGTGTCCTAGCTACGGAGAAGAAATTGAAGCTGCAACTCAGGCTGACCCGAGCGTAAAATAAACATAAACACTCGAGTCAGGACATACATACTTATATAATGTAAGCTAATTCAAGTGTACTGTAATATAGAACAAGTAACTTAAAGGATGCTTGGGATCGCCCATCCTCTAAGGATCCGTTAAACTATTTACTATATAGTATATTGCGCTATTATAATAGTGTCTATTCATAAAATAAACTTACTTTTTAATAGCGTTAAGGGGTTACCCATATAGCCCTTAACACGTAATAGTCCCAGTAGTCCGTCCAATATCATAGTCCCTCCTGATCGGGAAGCCACCAGAGGATACCACACGGGCTACGGGAGAAATCCAAACTCGTACAAGGCGCGATAGGGTAGGTGACACGGCACAACTAGGCAATGCCAGGGTAGATATACCAATTGCTATCCAGGCTGGTGGAAACGCGTAGCCGCAGTTACCGCCCACCTCGGACTAACTCCCCAAAACCAAAATATAGAAGTGGCCACTGAATCAATCCAAGTCAAAGTATAATATCGAAGAGGAGCGTCCGATCAGAGGAATGACCTCATTGGCCTGAGAATCGCTCCTGTTTTAGCCACCTTATGCCAACTCACGGGAGTTGGGTCCACGTATTTACCTTACAGGAAACGTCGCCACCACCTACTTCCTTCTGGAATCTCCACCGCGTACACGGTTAGTCAAAGTGGTTTTCGGTATCGACAGAGAGTATGTCCATATCCGATCCCGGTCTCTTTGCCAACCAAACGTTATTATAACCCGTGGTTATAGTTTTTAAAAATGGTATTTATACTTTTCAAATCAAATATATTTCAAATACCTTTAATCTCAAATCCTTGATTAAAACATTTCTTTTGATAATATACCATTTCAATTCATTCAATTAAATTTGGAATTTATTGCTTTTATCAAAATAGAAATCAATTTCTTCTTTTAAATCTATCCAAACTCAATTTCTAAATTCCTTTATTTATTACATATTTAAATTCCAAAATTTTAACTTATTCCCAAACTAAATTCCCATAGATTTTTAATAAATCAAATTTCAATTTCTACAGCACTTTATGAAATGCTATCTAAAGTTATGGGTTTAAAAATGGTCCAATTTTAAAAGACAGCATTTAAATGCTGTAGTAGACTTTCAGCTTAAAAATCTATTTCCAAATATAACTTATTATTTATTATTTTCTTATTTGAAATCTTACCCTTTCAAAAATCCAGAATTTCTAAACAAGTTATATTCCAAAAATTTATTCAAACATTTATTTATTTATTTATTAACATTTATAACTCATACAAAATCAATATAAAATCCTTTAAAGATATTAAATCAAATATTTAACTTCCAAAATAATTTTAATATTTCAAAAAATATTATAAGAACCACGGGCCTGTATATAGTTTTCTAGCCTAGGTCAAGTGATACGGATGTATATCATTTCAACCCGTCATTTACAAAACCCCGGGTTCTATCATTTCAAACCCGCAATCCCAAGTTATCAGTTAAGCAGTTAACAGAATAATTGAACAAAATCATCACTTAGGCTTATCATTTCAGCCCATACAAACTCAATTTAACAGGGAACTGGCAGCGGTGATTTAAGCAGTAAATAAACAATAACATAACTGCAAAAATAATACAACAGATATATAACTGATGAGGTGTCAAATTAAATGGGGTTTAACATTCTACGTTATACTACAGACAGATAATAACGGAATAATATTTTACACATACACTTGCAATAATTTACTAAAATATAAATACGTATGTCTGGTGAGAAATACTCACCTGGAAGTTGCAGAAAAATTGAATTTCAAAACGACGTTTCACCGGTAGAGACCGACAGAGGGTAACGATACAATTTCTCGGATGTCGCCTAGATTCAAATCTAGAACAAAAGTAAAAATATAGAATACGCGACTTTAGAATTTACGGTCAAAGAAAAATTAAAATGGGACGAAAATTTGTTTGACTTGCTCGACCACTCCACCGTGTAATATGACCAAAATATACCCTAAACGTGAGCCGGGCTAACTCTAGAATTTACGACCAAATTTCCTAGAGGTCGACTAAACAATATGGTGATACACACCGGTATACGACAAAATTCCCAGTTCTATAAAATTCTCAACCCATCCCAAAACATCCCAACATCTCCACCTATTCAGCTTATTCACCAACCATTTCTCTGCCAAGTCAAAACACATGCACGCATGCATCAACCTAACATGCACAGACTTGCTCACTTGAACATGCTCACCCACTTCTAATTTGTACTTCCTAGGCAAACCCCAACAGTGCTTCGAGACAAATATGCAGTTACTTCGAGTCTTCTTCCTACATGCTTCGAGTCAGAACTGCAACGACTTCGAGAAAAATGCAAGGCTTCGAGTGAATTTTTTCACTACTTCTCTGCATAAATGCTAAAAGCCAGTCCTTCTCTTGTTCTTTTCTAGACAACTATCTTGAATAACAGCTACCCTTCCAAATCATTTCCAGTTCATCATCCACATCAAACAGCTTCCATCTTTACAACTACCAGCCCAGTCCCCAACTCACTCATGACAGAACCCAACTCACCCAGATACAAAATGCATGCTTCTAATCTAAATATGACTGTGATACGGTGACACACATGCACACTGCGACACAGGGGATGTGCACAGCTATTTAGGAGTTATATTTATTTCTCTTCTTTCACAGAAACTAGCCTCCTCCCTAAATCTCATTTCTACCATCCAACACAAATTCCCAGTTTAATTTGTTCAAATGCAGACCCAACTATCCTCACTTCCCCGAGTCAAAGCCGTAGTTACTTCGAGAATCTCATATAGTTGCTTCGAGTAAATTATGCCAAATCTCTGGGTAAATATGCAGGCAATCCTAAGATATCTATATGCACTCAACTCTCAAGCCAAAAGATATGCAGACCACCTTTTCTAATGCACATCATAACTGTACACCTAATCCTCTTCAATATATATATATATACTTTCCATTTTAACTTAGATTTACACTATTGTTTCACAGTTATTTCACATCCTAACTTATAAACTTTCCAGCTCTTAAAACTGAAAAGATACAAAGGCCAACCTATGACACAAATGCAGCCTATGACATAAATGCAAATCTGAACAATATATGCAGACAAACCTATGTCATATGTACTTATCTACCTAATCAAGCCTTAACACCTCCTGGTCATGCATCTAAACACCCCTGTCACTTGAAACATGCACCCAGATCCCAACATGCACAGCCTATACCCAGATTTTGTACATATGCATGCCCCCTACCAATATTACTGATGCTATTATGAATTTGTATACATGCCTATATGTTCCCTATGTGGCACAGTCTGATGGATGGGTAGCCGAGCAAGAATGATCAGAACAAAAGACTGAGGAAAGGAAAGACTAAAAGACGGAGAACAATAAGACAGTTACCTGATGGATGAGATGAAGCCAGAGAGGTTGAGATCCAAGAAGAAAATGATGAAGTGGGTAGATACATATAGGCAGTGCTTGAGGAATTTAAGGGAAGGCAAATAGAATTGTCAGTTTTCTTTCATGAATGCTTGCGTGTGATTGAAGAATTTGATAAGGTAGAAGGCTGAGATGTTCTCAGTTTATACATTTCGAATGTTACACAAAAGTTTGTATGAAAATTTGATTTTTGTTTTGCTCGAAATTAATATAAATATTTAAAGAGCAGTTATAATCAAATTTTAAATGTTACTTAAGCTTGATTGAAGGAAGAACGGCAAGGCTTGAGAAAACCAGAGAGTCAACAAGTAACACCCATCCTAACACCAGCGTGATTATCTGGATTTCAAATTTTGATTTCAATAGTTCTCATTTATTTATAGCATGATTACAGATTGATGATTTGCAGAAAAAGGCTTTGTTTGAGGCGGAATCAAATGGAAAAATGGGAAGAAAAGGGCAAACATCTAAAAGGTTTTAACTATCAGTTTCAAAAGATTTTACATGAGTGATTCTAGGAGGGTAAGGGAAGAGTTAAATATGCACGTTACCATCAAAATTTAAAACTTGCTTGATCAAAGGAAGAAACAGCTGCCTAGTTTAGAATGTCAGTTTTAACAAAAATTTTGCTCTCTGGTATTATGAAGAAAGTGACAGTATACGTTACTTTCTAACATTTAAAGCTTGCGTGATATATGTCTAGTTACTTTATGCTAACTTCATTTCATTTTACACTTTGATTTTTTTGATTTGAAAACAATAAATGGAATGGCAAGAATTTATGCAAAGCTTAGAAAAAAAAACGTATATAATTTATTAAAATCAGGCTGTCATTTAAATAACGTAACGTTAGCCAAAATCTCTGACTGATATTTTTCTTCAAATTTATTCGAAAACTTGATTTTTACACTACGTTAAACAGACGCAATCCAAAACATCAAAAATTCCAGTAAAAATAACATTTTAAAAACACACGTTTTATTACGTTGCTTATACCCTATAATTGACGCGTCTTTTAAACGCGAAATCTAACAGTTAAATCATAGCTTAAATTTTCACAGTTATTATTTAATTTTATTGACATATACAATTGTATAAAATATATCTTCAAATTAAATAATTAAACTATATTGTTAAACACAATTTATATAAAAATATATTTCAAAATTAAATAATTAAAATAAAATAAATAGCTAAAAACTAGGGCTGTTACACTCTGTCAATACATATTTTATTAAACGAATTTAAAGATCCAATAATTACCTTACAGCCTCCACCCTATGAAATCGACCTCGACAAGCTTCACATCGACTTCGGCGTTCCCCTCATACACAGGCACGAAATCTGAATACGTGCTTCCCTCTACACGGTTTTGCGCTCGTGAGCTCGAAACCATAGGTGAGCTCTGCCATGTTGATGATGTCACGGCGCCGATAGCTACACCCCCATCTTGAGCGCCATGACTTCGATTTTCACTCACTTACTTTTCTTTTACTCGAAATCGATTCGGTTCCATACGAATATTCCTTGCTTGAATCGCTTTCGAGAATGGATTAAGGGGAAAAGAGACGTGATTAATTTCTTTTGTTTCATCCGCCATTTTTTTTTATTTGTGCTCGATTTCGGTTTTGATTTTCTGAAATAAATCGAAAGAGATATTTTCTATTAGAAAGGAAAAGTGGCTTCGGGTAAAAGCTAGACTGGCTAATCACATGGTTAGGGTGATTCAATTTAGACTTTTGATTGATTTTATATAATTGAATATTGAAAATATCTCGTGTTACATACCGTGAAATTCTGAACTCCTATTGAGGCGTGCGACCTGGCATTCATAATGTTGTACTCCTATTCCGAACGCAATGGAATAAGTTTTGAGTTCTAATTCGATCGTATGGAGAAGATTTTTTTTTGAACCCAGTTATTATATTAAATTTTCGATATAAATTCCAACGCGTTTATATATCGTATGCTCACACCACAACTCCGATCACTACGAAATTTGAAATCCGATAATAGTATAATATTTTGGATCTAATGGAACTGGTTTCGTCGAATTCCGACACTGTGCCTCGGAAATCTATTTTTAAATTCAATTTAAACGATATATTATTAAAACTGAACAAATCACTGTTAAAGTCAATTTTAAAACTTCTATTATCCTTAGTACTGTCAATATAAATTTTACAAGCCTTCAAATTATTAGCTTAAAATTCCAGATTCAACATTTTACCCAACTTCAAATTATTAAATTCAATAATTTAATTATCAATTAAATAGTGATATTTGGAATTCAAGTCAAAATAAATCTTTCAAATATTTAAGATCAACTAAATATTCTAATTTCACATGCTCAAAAATTCCGGGTCGTCACAATTTGAATCCAAGAATTTGTTTGCTTTGTATAGAGGATGTAAGGTTGCAACACTTAATGAAGAGGAATCATCAATAGCAATGGTTGCATCCATTAACAAAGATGAATGACTCTTCATGGAGAAGTGCACCTCTTTAGAAAATTTGAAAAATATAGCTGTTATGACCATTCAGTCAACTGACTAAAATCTATCGGTCGACTGAATTGAACAGAGAGACACATTTTTCAAAACGAAAAGGAATCGATACAAAAATAGGCAGTTTCAGTCGACCGAAATTTTCAATTTAGTCGACTGAACATATGGTTAGTTGATCGAATTGAATAATTCAATTGATTCACTAATGTCAGTGAACATAGTGCAAAGAACATAGATTTAGTTGACTAAATATACCAAGTCGTTCAACCGAACTCTGTTTAAAATCAAAAGTCGTCTTAGCTCAGTCGGTTAGAGCACATGCTTTCTAAATTAATGGTCCAGTTTTGAGTCTTTCTCCATGCATTTTTGAAAAAATTATTTTCAACTAAATATGAAGTGCATGTGTGTATATACTACTTTGAAGAGATTTTAACATATGTATACTCTAGACATAACCTCTATGATTAAAGTACTTTGTTCATTACATTCATCTTGCCACCATCGTGTATATCTATTCTTGTATCCCCCCACACACAAATATATATATATGCTTTTATCCTCTTTTGTACTGTATATCTTCATGTTGAACTTAGTTATTTATCTTATTTTGATACTTATGTGCCTGCAAATTAGCTTAGAGGTTCTTTGGCATAATCGTATAGTTGTTGTCATTAAAATCCAACAAGAGAGGTTCTAATGTTCAATATTGGTGAACTAAAACCAAAGTTAAGAACGCTGTCGAGCTTGGAAGTTCCCGAGAGTGATGCGTGTGCTTCCAAGTATATCTTGTCTAGAGGTATATTTTCGTTGTAGGGGGCGCATCCTCCTGGTCACGTTGGATAAATTCATTCTCCATGTTTGATTTAAACCTTGGAGTTAGTCCATTCTTAATTGTACTGAGAAATGCCTTAAGCTCTTCTCCATGTTTAATTACTTTTTTCCATTCTTTAAGTTTGGATATCGATCTTGTCTATGTCCATTTTTTCTTGGTTCGATTGTTGATCCAATTTGCTTTCCACTTCTTCATGCATGGATGTTGTTCATGTGAGGTAAAAACCCATTCTATTTTTAGCGGCATGGTCTCACAGAATTATTATATGTTCTACGTATTTCTTGGGTTTTCTCATGTTGACTTTCCAGACTCATCCATGTGTTATTTTATTATAATGCTTAGGTCAGAACGAATTTTTCCAGGTTGCCATTGGTAGAGCATGGAGCTCATGGAGTAAAGCTGGATATTTACCTATCATGGTATTTTCATTTTCCACTGTATTATTATGATACCCATTAGAAATCAAAAGGTCGAGAAGTTATAACTGTCCTGGCTGATGAGGTTTAATTTAATTCTTATATATCCTATATCATAGAGTAACAAAGTTTACTATCTTTGTTATATTATATGTGATCGTTTTGCTACGAGATTCAATTTTTCCTTGTTCTTTTTTCTTTTTACCCTAACAATCTACCTTTCTGGCACTTGGATGCTCAGCATTTGAATACCATGGATGTGTTAAGTGCCGACTTTCGAATGTCGAAAAGGTAGGTCGTTACGTTTGGTATCAGAATTAAAGGTTAAGTGAGAACCCTGTCTTTGGAGGGGTAAACTCATTTGAGATAGAGTAAGTGACACCTTAGAGTTAGTTGAGAGTATTATATATACGAGAATGTATTTGTTATTGCTATAAAAATGTATTGTGTTAAGAGTGGTTTATGAATTCTGATCGAGACATTGGATGCCACGGTGTCGATAGGGAATTCTAAACTCTTAAATAAGGAAAATGGACAAGACATTGATTTTTGAAAATTTGATAAATGAAATATTTTACCTTGGATTATATATTTTATACATATAAAGGAATAATTTTCAAATTAATATAGTTATTAATGGTGTTTGTTTTTAATAAAAATATTTATTTATTATTGTTGTTGTTTTATTTATCATGCTCATTTAGTATAGGAGCATTGATTACTGTTTGTTGATTTATGTTCGACTAGTTTACGGACATTTATTTTGATAACCACGAGTACATTAAAATGAACTTATTGTGAATTGAGTTTCAAAATTTGACTATAAGGTGTTCAGAATAATTGTTAAGTTAAAAGTCATCTTTTAATATAAAAAAATTAATTTAATCTAAATGCGAAGATAAGAATTTTAGAGGATAAATAATTGTAAAAAGTTATTATAATAAAGGGAAGTAAGTATGATATAAGATGATTTTAAAGGCACGTTAGATTATGGTACATAAAATGATTTATATTATTTTTAAAAAAAGTTGTCTATAAGTGAAGAGATTTTGAGAATTTAAATCCCGATATTGCTTGAAATGATTTCAAAAAGATTTTGGGAAAATTGATGGTAGTATTACTTGGAAGTATTTATAAATATATTTATTTCAAAGAGAATTTTTAAGAAAAATACATTTTCTTTGGGTCGTTCGGGGAAAACATCTCGATTAGTTTTGTGGTAATCTGAATAATCTTCTAAGTGACTAATGAATATTGCTTAGGCGAATGCTATAATGCACTTAGTAAATTAATATTGTTTAGCCGAACTGTAACGTTCGGGATTTTCGACTTTCGAAAATCGACATCAATACATCCACTGTATCAACTGCCGAGCAATCGAAGGCTGAAAAATCAAATTGTTAGGGTTAAAGAAGAAGAGGTAGAAGAAGAAAGAAAGAAGAAGAAAACAGAAACAATAACAGAATCTCACGTTTCGCAGCGCCACAACATATAATATATCAATGAATAATCTTTAAAACTAAGAATCATATCTGTTATTACATTACATCACATTACATTACATCACATTACATTACATTATCAGAGTTTACAACAACAAACAGCGGAAAAGAAATACTATATACTAGTTGATACGCCATGCCATCCAGCTTGCTCCCGATCTCCATAGCAACTCCTAAATTCTAGAATGACCAGATAACCTAACTCTATACTGCCCGTGTAGAAATTGGTGGGCACCCAGAGTTTAGGAAGTCAGTCATGGGACTGGTGTGAGAACTTAAAACAGTTTATTTTTAAAAAAAAACAAAGAAATATTTTAAAATAGATCCACAATGTTTTTAGAAAATGTAACTACCATAAGGCCTCATGCCACACACACAATGCAAACGCAGAATTGGAGGAGTTTGTCCTTATGATAGTCAAACATGCTTGATACGCAAATTTCTTTGATATTATTACTATAAGTGCAAAGTGCAGGAAAACATTTCGAAAGTATAATATTAATCTTAGCCAGCATAGATACCATTATAGTATGCCTATTATAACTACCAATTTAAGTGGTAGGTTCTACAACTAAAACCGTACAAAGCTCGTATTGTTTCTATGGATTTCCAACAAATGGTCAGGCCAAGGAACTTCCCATTGCCACATGGGTATGCCTATGGAAAGACGCCCCGAGAACCTAGCCAAATCCCTGCCAACACAAGGCCGGGTTACCTCTAACTAGGTAACTACTAACACGAGTATGTCATCCCTACAACCTTTATCCGAGGATTCACCAACAACCACAAAGAAATAAATTTGCAACAACCACATAGGTTAAGTATCAGGGCTCCATACCATAATACCACCTCTATCCAGAAGGAAATGAACATACCCTATGGAGGCGCGATCCCCAAATAACCTTGCTGCATTCTTCCTGTTTTTACCATTTCTGGGGTGTGAGGTTCGACGAAGTCTTGTCCACAAAGCTACGCTTTTCATAAAAGCCACGCTTTGATCAACAAATGATCAGCAGCATTCAGCATGCCACGTTACCAAATTGGGAATATATCACTAGTAACCATCAACTACATTACCTCTGAGCTCGTACGTCTCAGAGAAGGGTGTTAAGCTAAAAGAATAAATTCTCCGCCACCAACAGAAATGTATTTGATAGAAACCAGCTTTACATCTCAAAATGTAATGTCAGACATACATCCATACAAGTCCGTTCCGGGATCGAATAGAACCGAAGGCACTTCCAAAGAATCCTTTGCGAATCCGAATATTCACTAATCACGTCCGGAATTCCCATCACAAAGGGTGATAAAATCTCTATATCGGAGATCAGCCGATGCAGAGACATTCGACGGTAATCCTTCCATTTTCGAAAATATCCGATCTTCAACACCGGTCTTCAAATGCTATCCATTACGACATATCACTATTCGGAATGAGATTTATGACCCAAAGGTCCTCTTCCGGCTAAACCGAATAACGAGCACTTATTTTAAAATAAGTGTAACATTCAAATTCAAGCAAATCACAAAAAATACCCATTTAAAGATAAATATTGATAGTCGGTTCTTTAATTATCAAAGCAAACAAACAAATATTCGGCACCATAACAATCACTAGGCCCTTTTTTTTTAAATCTTCCATAAATTAAATAACTTGCCAAATATTCACTACAGTTTATCTTTAAGAATATATTTTATCTAAACCATTTCAATTTCTACATTGGAAAAACATTTCCAAATACTTATTTGACAATAAGTAATTCACAAATCTATTTATTTTCAATACTTAGAAAATAACTAATATACTTAAATCACAGTTAAGTATATATGTTATTCTTTAAGGAAAACATTCTCTTAAACATATTTATTTGAGTCAAAATGAATGTTGCGTAAAACAACGTTACGAAAACCCAAAATCACCGGCATAGGGATTCAAAAATACGATAGATATATAAATCCCAATACTATACAAAAACATTTCCTTTCAAAAATCATTTACTATAACAACAGTGTTATAGTCCATCTTTTCCTTATTTCTCGAAAACATTTATTTCAACAATGAATGTTGAAATCTATGGTTTAGATCCTTAACACATTTTAAAACAACTTCAAATCGTTTTAATTCTATTTAAAAGATCACTTCCTAAAACATTTCTTTAATATATTATTCACTATCCAAAATCGTGAATATAAATCGTTTACCAAATTCAACACTTCTACATATTTAATTAAAGGATTATTCACTGTCCAAAATCGTGAATATAAATCGTTTACCAAATTCAACACTTCTACATATTTAATTAAAGGATTATCCACTGTCCAAAATCGTGGATATATCTCCTTTAATAAGCTTTCATATTTACTTATCAAATTCAATTGATTTTGGATTTATAAAATAACGTCTATAAATTCACACACACACACACACACACACATATATTATAAAAACTTCAACTTATAATATCCCTTAATTAACAAATTCTATTTATATCTCATATAAATCCAAAATCCAATTTATAAGTTAATTATTTATAAATATTTTATTTTACCAAATCTATTCATTTTATAACTTCACAATTTATAAATCTATAAATTTTCATTCACTTATGAAAACTATTTATACTTCTTTTTAACATTTATAAAAACTCGTTTTATAATTCCAATATTTTTAATTTATAAATATAAATTTTATAAATCTTTTGTATAAACCGTTTATAATAATTCAAAAATCCCTATTTAAACCATTTTACAAATTAATCAACTACTTATTTCAAAAATCACATTTCAGTTATATTTCACAAAAATCATAATTTTTATAACATAAAAATTGTAACGTTTATTTATTTAAAATGAATCAATTCCAAAATTCAATAAAATATATACTTTCAAAAATCACTTGAAAACCCTTTTAAATTCAAAATCGTTACTTTAACATTTTTAAAACTCCAAAAATAGGCACAATGTTGCAACAGCACCAATACATTAACCACGGCATCCAAACATCATATGTCAATATGATAACAGAATATATCGCAAATATCTGTAAATAAATCAATACTGTTGAGGAATCCAATTGGATCTCTCCAACCTGTTTCCCTGCATCCACAGATGTTAGCACAATACCAATGCCGTTTCAAGACGGGATATCGCGGTACATGGGTTTATATAAAATATTATCCGCTATTATGCGGCGCAATAGGGACTCATCCGCTATATAATGCTGGAAAATCAACTCCAAGTACGTATATAATACCAATTCCACTTCAAGGTGGAATATCGAAGTATATGTGTTTAATAAATAACATCCGCTTAATATACTGCGTATGGGGTCTATTTCAATACAACAGATAGCAATTTATCATTCAATCACACAATCAAGCAATATTAAATTTAACTATTTAACATTTATATCGAAACAGATTCGATTGAGTGAGAAGTTCTCACCTTGCTTCCAATAACAGTTGCAGTGTTTTATTTCGAATAAAATTAAACGCGTGTTTAATTTTACCCAAAATTCTCATTAGCTCTAATCAACTCCAATCCAGCTCCATCGCATAGTATTCGTCAATACGAACCTGACACAATTTGTTTCGTCAATTTTCGACCTCGTATGAACAAGTTATGACGTTTTAAAGTTTAAACGAATTATATATACACTAAAATTTCAACATTTATTTTTTATTTTAAACCTTAAATTGATCTCGGCCATTGATTTTCTGGTAGCAACATTAGGCCGCTCGTGCCCTCCTTCTTCCCAAACGTGAAAACCCTCAGGCAATCACGTATTCGAACCCATATAGCCGCCGTTAACCCTAGTAGCTGTGCCCTCTCCGATCGACTAGCCGACGATCAAGCACCACGGTTTTGAAGCCCACTGCGTGTGCTACCATCGGCCAGAGGCCGGCCATGCTCGGTGCCCCCAAGCCTTGGAATTCGTGTTCAAATGCAGCGCCTTCGTGTGCGATTTGTCGATGATCTGTGACGAAATTTGCGATCATAGCCGTTGATATTAAAGATCTCGATACCCTCTACAACTTTGCAGTTGAAGTCGAGACGTAAAAGTTTGTAGATTGGAAGAAAATTGAGGAAGAACGTGGTGAAATTCTAGCCATTATTTTCGTATGTGACGGCTGACCTAATTAGGGTTTTTGAGTGCAAATAATGAGTGTTGAGGTCCTTTTATAGAAAATATTCACGCACTATCCACCCGAAATTTTTCCGAACTCCAAACGAAGCGTGCCGCCTGGCATTTATAATGTTTTACCCCTATTCCGAATGCAATGGAATATATATCGGGAGCCAATTCAATCATATTTGAAAGATAGGTTTTTTTGAATCGACTATTTAAATTTAAAATTCACTTAAACCGATTTCAACGCGTTTTAGCTTGCCCCGGACAAACCGTAAATCCGATGGACACGAAATTTGAAACCATACAATAATTTAACATTACGGATCCGATGAAACTGGTGTCGTCGAAATCCAAGTCTGTTTGAAAAATGACTATTTTTACTCGTCAATTAATTACTAAAATATTCAATTACTACAAATTAACTTTTAATTAAATTTTAAAAGTTCTGTAACATCATTCTAACTCTAATATGATTTAATACAACTTTACGAATCAAATTTAATCACATCAAACTCATTTTCCAATTATTTTTGTAATTTCAAATATTAAATTATCGATTTAATTGTCCAATTAAATCTAGATATTCGAAATAAAATTTATTCGACTTACATATTTTACTTGTTAATATTTAAAAATCAATTAAATATACGAATTTCAAATGACAGAAATTCTGAGTCGTTACAAACTTCCCCCCTTAAAAGAATTTCGTCCTCGAAATTACCAAGTAAGAAAAAGTTACAGAATCCATTAACTTTTCAAACATCCATTCAAATTAGATTTCAAATTCACTAAGGTGTTTAACTTTTCCAAAAGTGTAAAAGTACGATATGTAATCCGAGATATGTATCTTATATATTATTAGCGAGCATATACGGCTAATATAGCGTGAAAGCGAGCTCCAAAAGAGAAGCAAGCGCAATCCACACCTACTAAACACTCAACAACAATGAGAAACATGTATATAGAAAATAATTATTGATATACAACATATACTAGTACAACAGCTACATATGCCAATATAGCAAATGCAACAAAAGGCAACAAATCGAACCATTAAACAACTATCATCCAACAACAATTCCAATCATCAAATCAATATACATTCACTTCTCATTAATATTCAATAAATTGGTTTTTCATTTAATTACATTTGATTCATTAACATTGGACTTTACTAACATTCATTTATTCAAATTTTTTTCAACTTCATTAACTTCTAATGAATTTACACTTACATTCATTATTCTATATCAATTCATTGACATACGATTGATTAATATTCAATCCATTTATTAATTCAATTGCTAATTCATTTAACAAATTGGTTGAATTTCATTTATATAACTCAAGTCCACATCCATCACTTCGCTTTATTAATTTACTTTAATACCAAAATCAACTTCATTCAACATCATTTAAGTTATATTCCATCTCAAACATCATTTGTCTAACTTAACTTAAATTTCCACTTATAAATCCAATTCAGATTCCAATTCTAAAGTAAATTCTATTTAACTTTCCTTTAGTTAAATTTCAAATCATATATTTATTATGCTAACCCAAGTTTATTTCAACTTTACCAAAGCTAAAATCTATTATCTCATATTATAAGTTCAGAACTCGTTTCACTTATATTCAACAATTACAACTTGGATTTAATTTCAAATTTGTTTATCACAACAAAACTTCAATTTTCAATTTACTATGGTAGCAAATCCATCACACAGAAACTTGAAAATGATACTGATGATGCTGCAGTCATCACCCTTTTTATTTCCCAGCAACAATAGTGAATTCAATGCTTAACATTCTTTCAAAATTTTGCTTTTATTCATAAATCACATTTATAAATCTATTTCTTATCTAATTTCACTATTTAACTTTTAATTTTGGAAAATAATTTCCAAAATAAACATGATTCAACATTTTCAATTCATAGTTCAAATTCATTTTTATTTACAACTCATATTTATAAATATATTCATATTTTTTCACTTCTTATATATAAGATTATTTCACAATTGTAAATCCCATTAATTATAATTCCATACTCAATAATTCATTGGCTTATACAATTATTCTTTTACAATATGCTTCATTTAACTTATTCAAACAACATTTATTAACTTGCATATATTCTTACATTTCAACAACCAAACAATCAATTTATATACACTTTAATAATTCTAAAAAACTATTCCTTTATATATAAAACATAATCGAGGTAAGATTATTTCATTTACCCAATTTTAAAATGATACTATGTCGACTTGCCTCGTTTAAGAGTTTAGAAATCCCTATCGATAATATGGCATCCCACATACCAACCAGAATTCACAAATAGCTCAACGGATAAGCAAACACAATATAAAACATTTTTATATTCACTAGCAGATACGCGCTCATATCCATTATTACACTCACACTCATTCTAGAGTACTACCGACTCTATCTCTAATGAGTAATACCCAACAGAGCCAAGGTTGTCTCTTAACCAAATGCTCTGATACCAGATGTAATGTTCGGGATGTTCGACTTCCGAAAATCGACATCAATACATCCACTTTATCAACTGTCGAACAATCGAAGGCCGAAAAACCGAATTGTTAGGATTAAAGAAGAAGAGGTAGAAGAAGAAAGAAAGGAGAAGAAAACAGAAACAATAACAGAATCTTACGTTTCGCAGCGGAACAACATATGATATATCAATGAATAATATTTAAAACAAAGAATCATATCTGTTATTACATTACATCATATTACATTACATTATCAGAGTTTAGAACAACAAACAGCGGAAAAGAAATACTATATACTAGTTGATACGCCATGCCGTCCAGCTTGCTCCTGATCTCCACAGCAACTCCTGAATTCCAGAATGACCTGATAATCTAACTCTAGACTGCCCGTGTAGAAATTGGTGGGCACCCGGAGTTTAGGAAGGGAACAATAAACTCCAGGTCAGTCATGGGACTGGTGTGAGAACTTAAAACAGTTTATCTTTAAAAAAAAACAAAGAAATATTTTAAAATAGATCCGCAATGTTTTTAGAAAATGCAACTACCATAAGGCCTCCTGCTACACACACAATGCAAACGCAGAATTGGAGGAGATTTCTCCTTATGATAGTCAAACATGCTTGATACGCAAATTTCTTTGATATTACTACTATAAGTGCAAAGTGCAGGAAAACATTTCGAAAGTACAATATTAATCTTAGCCAGCATAGATACCATTATAGTATGCCTACTATAGCTACCATTTTAAATGGCAGGTTCTACAACTAAACCGTACAAAGCTCGTATTGTTTCTTTGGATTTCCAACAAATGGTCAAGCCAAGGAATTTCCCATTTCCACATGGGTACGTCTCTGGAAAGACGCCACGAGAACCTAACCGGATCTCTGCCAACACAAGACTGGGTTACCTCTAACTAGGTAACTACTGACACGAGTATGCCATCCCCCAGTTGTAACCAACCTTTATCCGAGGATTCACCAACAACCACAAAGAAATAAATTTGCAACAATCACACAGGTTAAGTATTAGGGCTCGATACCATAATACCACCACTATCCAGAAGGAAATGAACATACCCTATGGGGGCGTGATCCCCAAATAACCTTGCTGCATTCCTCCTGTTTTGACCATTTTCGAGATGTGAGGTTCGACGAAGTCTCGTCCACAAAGCTGCACTTTTCATAAAAGCCACGCTTTGATCAACAAATGATCAGCAACACTCAGCATGCACGTTACCAAATTGGGAATATATCACTAGTAACCATCAACTACATAACCTCTGAGCACGTACGTCTTAGAGAAGGGTGTTAAGATAAAAGAATAAATTCTCCGCCACCAACAGAAATGTATTTGATAGAAACCAGCTTTACATCTCAAAATGTAATGTCAGACATACATCCATACAAGTCCGTTCCGAGATCGAATAGAACCGAAGGCACTTCCAAAGAATCCTTTGCGAATCCGGATATTCACTAATCACATCCGGAATTCCCATCACAAAGGGTGATAAAATCTCTATATCGGAGATCAGCCGATGCAGAGACATTCGACGGTAATCCTTCCGTTTTCAAAAATATCAGGTATTCAACACCGGTCTTGAAATGTTATCCATTATGACATATCACTATTCGGAATGGGATTTATGACCCAAAGGTCCTCTCCCGGCTAAACCGAATAACGAGAGCTTATTTTAAAATTAGTGTAGCATTCAAATTCAAGCAAATCACAACAAATATCCATTTAAAGGTAAATATTGATAGTCGGTTCTTTAACTATCAAAGCAAACAAACAAATATTCAGCACCATTACAATCACTAGCCTCCTTTTTTAAATCTTCCATAAATTAAATAACTTGCCAAATATTTACTTCAATTTATCTTTAAAAATATATATTCTCTAACCCATTTCAATTTCTACATTGGAAAAACATTTTCAAATACTTATTTTACAATAAGTAATTCACAAATCTATTTATTTTCAATACTTGAAAATATCCAATATACTTAAATCACAATTAAGTATATATGTTATTCTTTAAGGAAAATATTCTCTTAAACACATTTATTTGAGTCAAAACGAATGTTGCGTAAAACATCATTACGACAACCCAAAATCACTAGCATAGGGGTTCGAAAATACAATAGTATATAAATCCTAATACTATACAAAAACATTTCATTTCGAAAATCATTTACTATAACAACAGTGTTATAGTTCATCTTTACCTTGTTTCTCGAAAACGTCTATTTCAACAATGAATGTTGAAATCTATGGTTTCGATCCTTAACACATTTTAAACAACTTCAAATCGTTTAAATTCTATTTAAAAGATCATTTCCTAAAACATTTCTTTAATATATTATTCATTGTCCAAAATCGTGAATATAAATCATTTACCAAATTCAACACTTCTACATATTTAATTAAAGGATTATCCACTGTCCAAAATCGTAAATATAAATCGTTTACCAAATTCAACACTTCTACATATTTAATTAAAGGATTATGCTTTCATATTTACTTATCAAATTCAATTGATTTCGGATTTATAAAACAACGTTTATAAATTCACACACACACACACACATATATATTTCATAAAAACTTCAACTTATAAAATCCCGTAATTAACAAATTTTATTTATATCTCATTTAAATGCCAAAATCCAATTTACTAGTTAATTACTTATAAATTTTTTATTTTACCAAATCTATTCATTTTATAACTTCACAATTTATAAATCTATAAATTTTCATTCACTTATGAAAACCATTTTACTTCATTTTAACACTTATAAAAACTCGTTTTATAATTCCAATATTTTTAATTTATAAATATCAATTTTATAAATCTTTTATATAAACCGTTTATAATAATTCAAAAATCCCAATTTAAACCATTTTACAAATTAATCAACTACTTATTTCAAAAATCACATTTCGGTTATATTTCACAAAAATCATAATTTTTATAACATAAAAATTGTAACGTTTATTTATTTAAAATGAATCTATTCCAAAATTCAATAAAATATATACTTTCAAAAATCACTTGAAAATCCTTTTAAATTCGAAATCGTTACTTTAACATTTTTAAAACTCCAAAAATAGGCACAATGCTGCAACAACACCAATACATCAACCACGACATCCAAACATCATATATCAATATGATAACAGAATATATCGCAAATATCTGTAAATAAATCAATACTGTTGAGGAATCCAGTTGGATCCCTCTAACCTGTTTCCCTGCATCCACAGATGTTAGCACAATACCAATCCCATTTCAAGACGGGATATCGCGGTACATGGGTTTATATAAAATATTATCCGCTATTATGCGGCGCAATAGGGTCTCATCCGCTATATAATGCAGGAAAATAAACTCCAAGTACATATATAATACCAATTCCACTTCAAGGTGGAATATCGCGGTATATGTGTTTAATAGATAACATCCGCTTAATATACAGCGTATAGGGTCTATTTCAATACAACAGATAGCAATTTATCATTCAATCACACAATCAAGCAATTTTAAATTTAACTATTTAAAATTTATATCGAAACAGATTCGATTGAGTGAGAAATTCTCACCTTGCTTTTAATAACAGTTGCAGTGTTTTATTTCGAATAAAATTAAACGCGCGTTGAATTTTATCCAAAATTTTCACTAGCTCCAATCAACTCCAATCCAGCTCCATTGCGTATTATTCGTCAATACGAACCCGACGTGATTCGTTTCGTCAATTTTCGACCTCATATGAACAAGTTATGACGTTTTAAAGTTTAAACGAATTGTATATAATAAAATTTCAACATTTATTTTTTATTTTAAACCTTAAATTGATCTCGGCTATTGATTTTCTGGTAGCAACATCAGGCCGCTCGTGCCCTCCTTCTTCCGAAACGTGAAAACCCTTAGGCAATCACGTATTCGAACCCATATAGCCGCCGTTAACCCTAGTAGCTGCGCCCTCTCCGATCGACTAGCCGACGATCAAGCACCACGGTTTTGAAGCCCATTGCGAGTGCTACCATCGGCCAGAGGCCGGCCATGCTCGGTGCCCCCCAAGCCTTGGAATTCGTGTTCAAACGCAGCGCCTTCGTGCGTGATTTGCCGATGATCCGTGACGAAATTGGCGATCATAGCCGTTGATGTTAAAGATCTCGATACCCTCTACAACTTTGAAGTTGAAGTCGAGGCGTAAAGTTTGTAGATTGGAAGAAAATTGAGGAAGAACGTGGTGAAATTCTGGCCATTATTTTCATATGTGGCGGCTGACCTAATTAGGGTTTCTGAGTGCAAATAATGAGTGTTGAGGTCCTTTTATAGAAAATATTCGCGCACAATTCACCCGAAAATTTTCCGAACTCCAAACAAAGTGTGCCGTCTGGCGTTTATAATGTTTTACCCCTATTTTGAACGCAATGGAATATATATCGAGAGCCAATTCGATCATATTTGAAAGATAGGTTTTTTTAAATCGACTATTTAAATTTAAAATTCACTTAAACCGATTTCAACGTGTTTTAGCTTGCCCCAGACAAACCGTAAATCCGATTGACACGAAATTTGAAACCATACAATAATTTAACATTACAGATCCGATGAAACTAGTTTCGTCGAAATCCGAGACTGTTTGAAAAATGACTATTTTTACTCGTCAATTAATTATTAAAATATTCAATTTCTACAAATTAACTTTTAATTCAATTTTAAAAGTTCTATAATATCATTCTAACTCCAATATAATTTAATAAAACTTTACGAATCAAATTTAATAACATTAAACCCAATTTCCAACTATTTCTGTAATTTCAAATATTAAATTATCAATTTAATTATCCAATTAAATCTAGATATTCGAAATAAAATTTATTCGACTTACAAATTTTACTTGTTAATATTTAAAAATCAATTAAATATACGAATTTCAAATGACAGAAATTCAGGGTCGTTACACGAACGCTGTAGTGCGCTTAGTAAATTATTTTTTTATCATTTTTTGATCGAAATAAGTTCGAATCCGAACTAACCCAAAGCAAGTGTTAGTGAATAAATTGTTAAAATTATTATATATATATATATATATGTACGATTTCAAAAAGGGTTTTAAAATAATAAAAGACCAGGTAATCAGTCCTAAGTTTTCTAAAGGAAATGGATTTAAAATAAAAGGTATTATAATGTTTTGATAAGTGAACTTTTAAAACTCGTGGATAGAAAAAAGATAATTTAACATAAGTTTCAAATGGGTTAATGGGATTAGAAGGTTTTAATAAGTATTGTTTTATTAAAACTGTAGTTTTAAAACATCTAAGTCTCATAATTATTGGGTCGACTAATAAACATCTTTATCTTAGAGATTTCTAGGGAAAGTAAACTCTAGGACTAAGTTTGGATACCACCATCCTTGTGACGTCCCACCTTTTCAACCCTCAAAATTCGACACTAATAGAACCACAGTATTCATGTGCTGAGAATCCAAGTATAGAAAAGATAAATTATTTGGGAAAAGGAAAGAAAAAGCAAAATAGAATCTCACATCGTGACAAGTAATATATAATATACAATAGATCTTTACAAAAGAAAACTATAATATACATACATCAACTAGAGTAAACTAACCAATCATCAACCTAGACAATTACAACAGCTTGCCTTAGAAATGCCGATAAATACAAAATAAAAAATGCAATGGAAATAATATACACGTAAATACGTCGTGGAGGCATACAAAATCGTCTCCTGAAGCTCCAAAGCATCCATAACTAAATTTGAAAATATGCCTGGTTGACCCAAGCATTATAAGAAAATAATGCCTGAATCAGTCTAGTAAAACAACATGAGAAAAATACATCATATGGATTTTAATGTTATAAAACTTTTCAAAAAACGGGTATCTCATATGGCCACACCGCTCATAAACACGAATGAGTTTTTACCTTATAGTAACCAAACCATTTCATAGAAAATTTTACAATATTATAATAATATCCAGGGTTTAAAATAGATATTGAATCACTACCGAAATGATTACATTCCAGCATAATAGGTATAAAATTAAGTTTGTAAAGACATGCATTGAAGAATGAATTCCACACAATGACAAGGCTGCAGAGGTACTGCCTGCCACAATACACCTCTAGAAAACGTACCGAGAGCCTCACACGGACCCCTTGTTAACACAGGATCAGTCAACCCCTTACTAGATAGTGCTGAATCTGTCACACCTTGGTTTCTTTGCAACCTTTTCTCCATAGCTCTCATTTACATCCGAAATCCATAAATAGTGATCTATAAGTTGATGTCCACACCCTACTGGTTGCGAACTATATAGCCTTGCTGCATATTCCCTGTTTTGGTCATTGCCGAATGGTGAGGCTTGAGGTTACGTTTTAACTTTTATATATCAATTCCACTTAGAATGCTAACCCTTCCCACTAGGCAACAATATAATGCCAGCATTCATCCATACAAATTGTTTAGGATTTGAACAAACTGAAGGCATTACTTTACTGTATACTTTTTGGAATCACCCTCAGGGTTAATAGCAAGTAGCCTTTGTAGTTTAAAGATCTTGGTCTTTGATTCCATCACCTTCAAGATTCTCCAATTCGAAAGCTTATGTTGGTTCGAAGTGGTTAGACAATATATTCGATCCCATTCTCCCCCAAGTGAAAAACGATAGTTTTAAAACTAGCCAAGATTTAATAGTCTGTAACGACTCATAATTTCGCTACTTCGAAAATGATAAATTTTGTTCATTTTAAAATTTTAAAAGGTTTTAAAAATTAAATAAATAAGTTATATATAATAAATAATAATAGAGGAATTATTTATTCTTATAATTACTAATTAAAAAGTATAAATTTGAATTTTAGAACAAATCAGCAAAAGTTAAGTTTTGTTAAAAATAAATAAATGCTTAAATAAATAGGTTTAAATATTTGTTTGAAAAGATAAATCTTATTAAAAACACCTAATAAAGAAAATAAAAGTATATTAAAATATTTAAAAGTATATTAATAATCATTATACAAAAATAACCAAATTTAATCGCATTTTGTCAGTTTTACATACGTTGAAAAATAGAGATTTTTGATATTATTTAAATACGATTTTAAAATATGAATACACTTTTTTTAGTTTATTTAAAAGAAGTAAAAAAATTCATTTTTAAGTTGGTTTACTTTCATATATAGTTTAACAAAAACATCAAATTTTGATTGTAAAATTTGTCAACAAAAACACCGTTTTCAAGCAAAACAAGTTGTAGTCATATTGTTGCAATATGATATGTTTTCTCACACACATATACAACTTTACCAACTTCAAATATTTAAGCATTTAGCACATAAGACAAAAAAGATATTGTTGAAAAGTTTAAATATAAATATATAAAAGTAAAAAGACATGATTTGACGAATTTAATTTTATTTAAATTTTTATAAACAACAACATTACTACATTTCTCATCTCATTAATGGGATGGAATGGATATGCATGGAAAAGGAGAAAACTTATGTATTAAAATATTTACAAACCATAAAATGATGACACCTCCTCATCTCTTAACACGCTCTTCCTAAACCATCGTTCCACACATTTAATGCAACTTAAATCAAGGCTAATCAAAGTCCAAAAGTAAACAAGGATATTTATGTCATTTGCCACTAAAATTTCATCTATAAATAGCCATGCCATTCTCACCATAGTTTTACAAACCACTTTCTTCATTTTCCTAAAGCTACTCTCTTTATTTCCTTCCACCATCATCACCAAGCATCACCACAACTCTACACCACCAAAATCAAGCCACACCACCACCTTACACCATTAAAGCCATGGCCAAACACCTCCAACAACCCATACCTACCACAAAAGCCATGCACCCTGTGACGCCCCACCTCTATACCCACGCTAGCCAAGGACACTACGGTGTAATGCCGTCAACTAGCACGGAGAATAAGGCTGTTGAGGAGCGACCATCCGTGTAATTGACTTGTGCGAGCATCGATATGTCAGATAGTACAACATGCGTTTGGTTTCAGGAGGAAATCCGACACATCGATACAAACACAAAGCTACTATACAGTGGCTATATATATTCTTCGAAAACAAATATAGAAGTAAACATAACACAAATCAGTCACAGATATCCATATCACAAAGGCAGAAAAAGATATGAATATAACACATGAAAGTGTACATCAGAGTAGTGGTCAATCAAGACCCACAGTAACACAAAAGAATAGCTACAAGTGCTAGACAAAAGAATATGGATACATCAATGAGTCTATATCTCAAATGTATACAAAAAAAATACAAATCTAAGTAGTTAGCCAAAAGTAAGGGTGATAATCCCAGATGTGAAGTCAAGCAGAAGCACCTGTAACATCTCGGTCTGACCCGAGTATTATTTAATAAGAAAATATTAAACGGCTCAGTCTAGCTATAAATATCAAATAAAATGATATAAAATAAGAGATATGACATAAACATATGATAACCATAAAGCCATACTGTGAAAAGTATGCAATTGAAAATCAACTAGGGATTAATCAATATCACAAGAATCTTCTCAAAGATCAAAAGGAATGTCATACTCTATATTTTCATTCACCAAAATCATGATTATTGACAATAATATCAATGCCAATTACAAAAGTTAATGACACACAAATTCACCAATGCACAAATATTGATAACACATATCAATGTAAATCACGAAAATCGGTGAAACACAAATTCTAGAAATCATCAATGGAAATCCAGAAATCACAAAAAGCGGGGAGGCCTATCACAAAACAGGAGCATGAAAACTCACCAACACGTGTATCACAAAATGGAACGCTATTCCATGGTTGCTAACCATTAATTTTGAGCCGAAGCTCCACAAAACGGCCCGAAGACCATGGGTCGCCACCCTACCAATTTGAGCCGAAGCTCCATAGAGACAAGGTTTAGTCTCCCTCGTAGACAAAGTGACATCGCACATTTGCTAGTCTAAATCAAAAAAATGATCATCAACGATCATCAAGAAGTGTCAATTACAGTAAGCTAGTAAATATAAAAGCTTAGCTTCATGTCCCATAACCACTAGCTTAACTCAAATATTTACGAACAAATAGTAGATTTCCACTAGAAAATTATCACAAGAGATTCAATCGAACAAGTCCAAGAATTAACCAACGAAGTAAAAGCAAGCGTTTCATACCATTTGTTTTACTATGCTGTTTAATTAGATTTCTCGTACGAGTGAGGTAAAGGTTTGTATGTTTTTAAAATGACAAATCACAAAAATGATCTTAGAAACGATCAATCACAAAAATTCACATACGAAGACGTGAATGAAATCCAAAGAATTCGGTTTCAAATTCATCAAAGTGGAAATACCTTTGCTACTCGACACGGCACGACCTAGCAGATGAGCGACCTAAGAGGTTACGGCATAAGTGCAGGGGCGAGCGACCTAAGGAATGGTGCGACTAAATAGTGCAAACGACCTAAGTTGTAGCGGCATAGTGCAGAGGCGAGCGACCTAAGGAAAGGCGCGACCTAAGGAGTACGCGACCTAAGGAGGTAACGGCTTAAGGGGCGAGCATGCGGCCTAGAAGGTGCGACCTAAGGGGTACGCGACCCATGATGAACGTGCGACTTAATGGGCCGAGCGACCTAACAATGCAAGCAAGCCGAGCGACCTGTGGATCGCGACCTAACTGCGAGGCAACTTAAAGCATGGCGCGTCTTAACAGGCCGAGCGACCTATAAGGAGGTGACCTAACTGCACGCGACCTAACCAATGCAAACATGCCACTTAAGGAAG
Source organism: Allium cepa (assembly GCA_030765085.1). NCBI lineage: Eukaryota > Viridiplantae > Streptophyta > Magnoliopsida > Asparagales > Amaryllidaceae > Allium > Allium cepa. The sequence goes on from CM060941.1 coordinate 839,254,461, forward strand.
TAAAGAAAGCCGAGCGACCTATGGCATTGAGAAGGCCGAGCGACCTAAGGGATGCAACGACCTAAGAGACAAAAAGGAGGCTGAGTGACCTAACGACCTATGGGTTACGACCTATGGTCGAGCGACCTAAGCAAGACGCGACCTAACTGCAGGCCGAGCACTTCGAATTGTGCAGGCCGAGCGACCAAAGGGTTTTGAAGCGCAAAACTCACCCAATTTGCAACCGATCGAGCACGAACGCTAGGGGATTACGCCTATCGGCTACCCGGTCCTATTGGCTCCTCGATGCATCACCAAAAACGTGTTCTAACATCAAAAATTGGATTTTTAAGGAATTGAACCCAAAGTACCAAAAATTGGGATTTTCACCAATTCAGTCCAAACCAAAAGCAAATGCACATGAATAAGTGTTAGGTATTCATACCCAACAATCAAAGATAGTTATAGACAAAGATGTGAGATAAAAATCTCACCTGTACACAAGATCAATGAAGAAAGAGCTTGAAAGCAAGGAAGAATCAATGGCTTCTCTTTGAATTTGGAGTTAGATGTTGGATTTGCAAATGAACTTGAGCTTGGAGTTTTAATTTCCCATTCCTTCCTCCATTTTTGATGAAGCTTGAGTGTTAGAAAATGAAAGTGAAGTTATGAAGGGAAGGGGGTTATGTTAGAATTAATAGTTTAGGCTAATGGGCTAAACCAAACCCAAAGTCCAAAGTGAAAAAGTGGCAAAAATCCACTAACTCTAAACATATCAAAGCTTATACTCAAAAAGATCGCAAACGGCGTTTTGGACCCAATGGAAGTGGTTCCGAGTCCTAATTCAACCGTATGCAAAAAGTAACTTTTCGGACTAAAATACGACTAACGATAGAATATTTAAATGAAATATTTAAATATTCAAAATCACAAAATATGCGAGTTGTTACACACCCCCTCCTAATCTCCTACCCGGGCCTAATAACCCACCCACCCATCTAAAAACCCCGCGTACACCCACCTACCCGCCTACCCAAAGCCATCCTAGGCCGCACCCTCCTCTTAAGCCCACGACCGCACTTATAAAAAAAAGAAGAAGAAAAAGACAAAAAAAGAAAAAAAAAGAGAAGGAAAGAAAAACAGCAAATTCAAGATGCTCTAAAATAGCATGTTAGTTCGAGAGGCACGTATCTTTCATAAAAGATTGACGTAGTGGAAATGAAGGTGAGAAAATCATCATCGCTATATGATTTAAATTGATTATCCAGTTAAATTGTTATGTCAGATAATCACCGTTTTATGTTATGAATGTTAGGATATGTTTGAATAGTTGCAAAGGTTTATGGTTGTGATTATTTATCATATTAACTTATGTATGTACCATAATTATGTTAGTGATAAATGTTAACTTGATTGTGTTCAATTTGATTAAGTATCCCCTTTGTTAAATAAGACCAATTTTGGTGATATTACATACTTTACAAAATATAAGTCTCTTTTTGAGTGGAATTGAAATTAAAGTGGAAATAAATGAGAATTTGAAATTAGAAGTGAGATTGGATTTGAAATGGAAAGTTAAATTTAAAAAGAATAGTAAAATTAAAATTGAAATCGATTTTGAAAATTGAAATTGAGATTAATGTTGAAATCTAAATTAGAATTTATATTAGATTTGATATCTAAGTTTTAATTTAGTTTAATTTGAATTCAGAATTGAAATTGAATTGAAATTGGATTTTAAAGTTTAATATTAAAATAATATGAACAAAATAATATTAAAATATGATAATAATGAAAATGCATTTTAAAAGCTTTAAAAAAGTGAACATATTGATTTAAAATGATTCATAATGATTTTATAAGTAATAAAATTCAATTTGAATATAATATTTCAAGTATTAAATAAAAATTAAAACTAGACGCATCGCGTAACAGTAGTTCGCGGTTTCGCGGCGAAAAGTTCAAATGAGCATATAGAGTGGAATATAGCTCCGAATTCTTCAATATAAAAAAATTCTGAACTATTATATCCATATCTTCTAAATAAAGAAAGAAAATAAAATTTTCATTAAGTAGATTTTGAAATATGTCAAAATCAATTTTCTAGAAAAATTGTACTAGTATAGTTAAGTGGCCATAATGAAAAATCGGTTTAAATGGACGTTTTCAATTATGAAAAAATATGGAATAAATTTGATAAACCTATTTAAATAGTTTAAAAGAGACTTGAAGTGGAAATTATGAATTTTCAAATATTAAAAAGTTGTTTAAATCAAATAAGCTTATATAGCACTTTCTGTAGTACTTTTATGCTGCGAATTCCATAACTTTTGAATTATGATTTTAAACGTAATGACTTTTCCAGGAATCTATTATGAATGTTTTTAAAAAGCAAAATTAACTGTTTATAAGACAATTTTTAATATTTACAATCAATTCAAGAATAAAGCTAATAACTAAGTATGCGGAAACGACTAGTACATTTGTCCCGCCTGTGAGATCTGAAAAGATAAAATAAGGTGTTTAACTAAAGTTAGGATGGAGAAACCAATGCCCTGAACTTACCTGGCCTCTATTTTCTCTTCTACTACGAGGGGTGGAACAGATGAAAGGAAGGCTCGGATGCTCTAAAAAAATCATATTAAGTTTTTCCCAAAATAAAAGAAGATTAGAATTATCCAAAAATTTTAGCAGTCTCCAAAATGAATAAATAACGACTTTGATTGCATAGAGATAATCTTCTTGTACTTGGTGTTAAATTCCAAAGAGGGAACTCGTCCTATTCGTGGAATTTAAAAGGTGATTTCACCACTATTTCGCCATAGCACTTCTTGAATCTGAAAATTAATATTGGGTAAAATTAGAATGATTTCTATGATCCTATTTGCTCAATAATGTTTCTAAGGTTGATTTTAGGATTTAACGTAAGCAATGTCTTAATAAAATTGTATTTGACCCACATAATAGTTAAGGAATTTGGATTGAGAGTAAGTGAGGAAATTTGAATATTATTCGAAGAAAAAGAATGAACTACTTAGAATTACTCTAGGATAAAAGAAGGAGATTTTGAAATCATACGAAAAGAATTACAGTGAAAAGGGACTTATTAAATCATGTATGCTCATATTCGTTGTTTATCGATAATTGGATCTCGAAGGAACCAGGGTCGGATTTGGGTGATTCCCATCCGAAAACAACTTCGAACCAGTTTACATGTTCAAAGAATGAAGATGTTTAAAGACGGAGATATTCAGACTAATAATAATGAAGGAATACTTGTTGATTAATTTGGGATAAACTTCTGATTCACTATATTGTAGCTGTTGTATCTTTGTTATGAAAAATCTCAAAACCACAAGGACTTCTTTCCTAGTAACGGCTGAGGAAAGTACCTTCAGTTTCGTTCAGTCCTAGAAAGAACTTTTATGGATGAGTATATGACCTTGCATTTTAAATCACATTGAGCGATATCTATAAATGTATATCGGTCAGTGGCGGAGGAGACACACCTTCTCTTAGCTTAACACCCTTTCTCCAGACATTCGAGCTCAGAAAGTTATAGTTATAGAAATCAATCGTGTGAATATGAAATGGCAATGTTGCTTTCAAAGTGAAAGAAGATATATTATGTGAAAAGGTAATCGTTGCCTCATGCCTCATCAACCGAAAATGATCAAACAGAATTAGATGTGGTAAGGCTATGTGGGTCATTCCCATTAGAGTATGATCATCCCTTTCTAGATACATTTCTTCCCGCTATGACATTCGAGATGTAAATCAATGTAGTTTGTATGTTCGGGCGCTCGGTTTAAAGGTCGGCAACAACTGGGGGATGACATATTCAGTACTACCTAGTTATAGAGGTAGGTCGGTCTTGTGTTGGTAGAGGGCAGATATTCTGTGCCTCGGGACATCCATCTAGAGGTGTAGCCATCAGAAGATAGTCCCTTCGCATGGTCATTTGTATGAAAATCCATTCTCCAATAAGAACCTACGGACTTGATTGTAAACCTATTATGCTGGAATTTAATCAATGTAACAATTTTGGCTAAGATTAATAAGTTTATTTGCAAATGTTTTCAAAGAGATGTCATTAAAAATAATATCAAATGTTTTGATATAAAAGTGTTGTAGTTATCATAAGGTAAATAAACCGTCCGTGTTTATGTGTGGGCATGGTCTTATGAGATACTCTTTCTTTTCAAAGGATTTTATTCAAAGGCTGATATATGACACTGTCATTTGTTATTGGGTTTTCTCACGGTGTTTTATCAAGCCTGATCCGGGTATTTTCAATACCCGGGTCAGATCCGAGTAGTTTCAGGTTTAATCGAAGACGGTTGAAGTTTCCAAAGGAAAGCTGGAGACATTCATCCACGTATGGATGGGTTCTATTATCCACTGCTGTTTGTTTTTGTTAGATGTTTATCACCAATTGTAAGGATAGATGTTTCTAACTGTTCAAGCTGAATTTAGGTTAAACTCTGATATATGTATTTTCAAAAAGTTTTCCGCTCTAAAGATATTTATTCAATATTATATGTTGTCCCATTTGTATGAGTTCTGTTCTGTCAATTTTTCTTTGTTACCTCTGATGATCCGTCTTTTCATGCAATGTGAGTTAGACATGTATGGTTTATTATTGATTCAAAGAGTACAAAAAAACAGGCCATCACATTTGGTATCAAAGCTGAAGGTTAAGCGAGAACCTTGACCTTGGAAGGGTAAAGACTCATCAGAGTTAGGACTAGTAATATCTTAGGATGAGTAACTCAAGGTTAATAACATCCTAGAATGATTTTTGAGAGTATTATATATGAACGCGTATTTGTTAATTTTATAAAAATGGTTTAGTTTTAAATCATTTGGTAAATGAAATGATTTTACCTTGCGTTTATATTTTAAATTTCAAAGGCGATATTATTATTTTTGGTTAGAAATAAAGCATTTTGTAATTTACCTTAGTAAAACTAAAATATGAATAGCTTGCAATTAGAATTGCTCGATTTAACTATAAGATAAGAATCAATTAGTTGAAAACTATAATTTTAATCATATACCCCTAGACATTTAGCCTTACTAATAACGGTTTGGTAAATATCAGATTGGGTTAATTTACAAAGGCTAAGAACAAATACCTTATGAATTAAGTTTCATGAGCTGACTATGAGGTATTTGGTAATAATGTATAGAAAAATAATATTCTTTTCAAGAAGGACCAAACCCATCAAATTTTTCTTCACTAAGTTGGGAATTTGAGATCCTAAGTCAAAGGAAGTTTTTTGGATCGAAAATGATTATGGAAGTTAAGGATTAGTTAAGAGAGCGTGACAAACTCCAGCGTAGCATAGTAAGCTTTATCCATAGGTCATTTAGGAAGATGATAAGCAATGCCCTAAAATTCGAAGATGTTGTTCCACAGCCAACTACTAAAGTACCAACCAAGGAAAAAGGGCACGGAAAGAACAAGAATCATTGTTACAGATGTAGACAAAAGGGCCTCATTGCAAAAGAATTTAAATCAAGAGTAAAGACTAAGACTTTTAAGAAAACTATCCCAAGAGTTAGTTATTTCTTCCATGTGATGGGCAATGTTGCTAGAGACTGTCTAATGCTCAAGATGGCAGAACAACCTATACCTTTTGTTACCCTTACTCGTCCATCTACTACTGCAGAAAAAGGAGTAGGGATTGTGGAAGCATAAGTTAGTTAAGCATGTATTAGGAGACACCATCTAAGTATTTTAACCTTACGACTTTTTGTAAATTTTTTTGAGTGTACTTCTTAGAAGTCACTTAGTATGAATGTATCAGTGGGAATCAATATATATAGACTATCATTTTGTTCCTTTGTCAATACCAAATTCTGTTAGAACTCATTCCTTTTAGAAAAGCAAAGATTTAATCCCATTAAAAAGAATGAAAGGAAAAACAATAATAATAAAGTAAGAAACACTTGATAAAATAAATAAAGTTAAGATAGAACCTTTGATAATAAGAAATGATAACTGATTTTAAGTTCTCTTGTAAATTGTAGAAAATAACCAAGGTAGAAAGACTAGCGATTAGAGAGAGATTTAGGGAAGCCTTGTCTAAGTACGGAGACTTAGAGGTTTTTGATACCCCGATTTCTAGTGACGAGGATGATGTGCAAGTAGGGGAGCCCTTGGGAGTTGTATCAGGATCACTCGACGATTCGATATATATCTCAGAGGATGAGAAATTAATAGTTATTTATGTTGATGAGAATGTGTCTATCATAGGCATAAATATTGATGTAGGGGCAGAGGTCGACGCTGAGGCTGATGATTGGATGTTGGATCCGTTAAGTGAGGACGAGGAGCCTGAGGAAGAAGAGCTTATAGAGGAGCCCGAGGAAGAGAAGCCCATGGAAGAGCCGGAGGAGACCGAGCCATTGATAGAGGAACCCGTAGTGGTGGAAACAGAGGACTCGGGGATTTATGATGCATGGTTATATGAGGATGATGATTTGGAAAGTGATGAGCAGATCATTTGAGAGATGGGTACGCCTATTCAAGAGATATGATTTTCCGTTCCAAAGCTAGTCGAGGATCTCAGTTTAGAGGATATTGTTGTGGAGGAGCATTTTCCATAGATTTCAAAAAGCCCACAGTGGAAGCCACCTGGTTAGGATTTAGTTCCAGAGATGACGATAGATGATGAGGAGCCAGTGGAGGACAGGGAGGAAGTGGAGCAGTCAGTAGAGATCGATCTTGAGGCGCCATCGGAGGGTTTATCTGACGAGTGGTGTTACGCACTTAGGGATATTTTGGATCGTGTTATAGCAGTCGTTATTATCTTAAGCACGTAGTACGCGTTAAGATATGGAGTTTAGTCTTTTAGTATGATATTTTGGTTGACTGATGTAGATAGATGATTAGTGACTATGTATTTACCTCAAGTGTGTAGTACGCACTCAGGTTAGAAGTTTGGGATCGATGTCTGTATTTCATGATCCGTATTTAGTAGCGTTTCCTTTGCGTATATTGTTGACCTTTATTGTTCTGTATATTTGATTTCATTTCGAGCACGAAATGCTTTTAAGTAGGGGAGAATGTAACGACCCATAATTTCGTTACTTCGAAAATGAGAGATTTTGTTTATTTTAAAATTTAAAAAGATTTAAAAAATTAAATAAATAAGTTATATATAATAAATAATAATAGAGCAATTATTTATTCTTATAATTACTAATTAAAAAGTACAAATTTGTATTCTAGAACAAATCAGCAAAAGTTAAGTTTGTTAAAAATGAACAAGTGCTTAAATAAATAGGTTTAAATAATTGTTTAAAAAGATAAATCTTATTAAAAACATCTAATAAAGATAATAAAAGTATATTAAAATATTTAAATGTATATTAAAATATTTAAAAGTATATTAATAATCGTTTTACAAAAATAACCAAATGTTATCGCATTTTGTCGGTTTTAAATACACTGTAAAAATAGAGATTTTGATATTATTTGAATATAATTTTAAAATACGAAGACACATATTTTAATTTATTTAAAAGAAGTAAAAAGTTCATTCTTAAGTTTGGTTTACTTTAATATATAGTTTAACAAAAACGTCAAATTTTGTTTGTAAAATTTGTCAACAAAAATACCGTTTTCAACCAAAACAAATTGTAGCCACATTATTGTAATATGATATGTTTTCTAACATATATATACAACTTTACAAATGTTAAACATTCAAACATTTAGCACATAATACAAAAGAAGATATTTTTGAAAAGTTTAAATATAAATATGTAAAAAGTAAAAAGACATGATTTGACAAATTTTATTTTATTTTAAATTTTTACAAACAACATCTTAAAACATTTCTCATGTCATTAATGGGATGGAATGGATATGTATGGAAAAGAAGCAAACTTATGTATTAAAATATCTACAAACCATAAAATGATGACACTTCCTTATCTCTTAACACACTCTTCGTAAACCATCATTCCACACATTTAATGCAACTCAAATCAAGGCTAATCAAAGTCCAAAAGTAAACAAAGATATTTATGTCATTTTCCACTCAAATTTCATCTATAAATAGCCATGTCATTCTCACCATCTTTTACAAACCATTCTCTTCATTTTTCTAAAGCTACGCTCTCCATTTCCTTCCACCACCATCACCAAACATCATCACACCTCTAAATCACCAAAACTAAGCTACATCACCACCCTACACCACTAAACCCACGGCCAAAAAAATCCAACAACCCACACCCGCCACAAAAAGCCATGCACCCCCTCCTAATCTCGTACCCGAGCCTAATACCGCACCTACCCACATCAAAACCCCACGTACACCCACCTACCCAAAGCTACCCTAGGCCTTACCCTCCTCTTAAGCACACGACCACACTTATAAAAAAAGGATAAAAAGAAATAAAAAAAAGAGAAGAAAAGGAAAACGACAAATTCGAAACGCTTGGAAATAGCATGTTAGTTCGAGAGGCGCGTAGCTTACATAAAAGATTGACAGAGTAGAAATGAAGGTGAGAAAATTCTCACCGCTATATGATTTAAATTAATTATCAAGTTAAATTGTTATGTTAGATAATCACCGTTTTATGTTATGGATGTTTGAATATGTTTGTGTTATGTTTGAATATTTGCAAGATTTTATGGTTGTGATTATTTGTCATGTTAGCTTGTCTATGGACCATAATTATGTTACCGATAATTGTTAAATCAATTATGCTCATTTTGATTAAATATTCCCTTTGTTAAATAAAACCAATTTTGGTGATATGATATACTTTGGAAAAATAAGTCTCTTTTTAAGTGGACTTGAAATTAAAGTGGAAATAAAAAAAATTGAAATTAGAAGTGAGTTTGGATATGAAATGGAAAGTTAAAAATTGAAATTGAGATGAATAGTAAAATTGAAATTGAAATTGATTTTGAAAATTGAAATTGAGATTATGGTTGAAATTTAAATTAGAATTAAAATTAGATTTGAAATCTAAGTTTTAATTTAGTTTAATTTGAAGTTAGACTGAAATTGAATTAAAATTGGATTTTAAAATTTAATATTAAAATAATAGGAATAAAATAATATTAAAATATGATAATAGTGAAAATACATTTTAAAAGCTTTAAAAAAGTCGAAATATTGACTCAAAATGATTCTTTATGATTTTATAAGTAATAAAATTCATTTTGAATAGATTATTTCAAGTATAGAAAAATAAGTTAAAATTAGGCGCGTCCCGCCACGGTAGTTCGCGATTTTGCGCCGAAAAGTTCGAACAAGCATACCGAGTAGAATATAGCTCAGAATTGTTCGAGATAAGAAAATTCCAAACTATTATATCCATATCTTCTGAACGAAGATTGAAAAACAAAATTTCATTAAATAGATTTTGAAATATGTCCAAATCAATTTTCTAGAAAAATCGTGCTAGTGCAGTTAAGTGACCATGACGAAAAATGGGTTTAAATGGATGTTTTTAATTGTGAAAAAATATGGACTAAATTTGATGAATCTATTTAAATAGTTTAAAAGATATTTGAAATGGAAAATATGAAATTTCAAATATTAGAAAGTTGTTTAAATCAAGTAAGCTTATACAGCACTTTCTCTAGCACTTTTATGCTGCGAATTCCATAACTTTTGAAATATGAGTTTAAACGTAACGACTTTTCCTAGAATCTATTATGAATATTTTTAAAAAGGAAAATTAAGCGTTTATAAGACAATTTGGAATCTTTATAATCAATTCCAGAATAAAGCTAATAACTGAGTATGTAGAAACGACTAGTACATTTGTCTCGCTTGTGAGATCTGAGAAGATGAAACATGGTGTTTAACTAAGGTTAGGGATGGAGCAATCGGTGTCCTGAACTTACGTGGCCTCTATTTTCTCTTCTTAGGCGCGAGGTAGAACATATCTAAAGGAAAGCCCAGATGCTCTACAAAAAGATTATATTAAGTTTTTTCCATAGTAAAAGAAGATTAGAACTATCCAAATATTTAAGCAATCTCCAAAATGAATAAATTATGACTTGGGTTGCATAGAGATAATATTCTTATACTTGGTGTTAAATTTCAAAGAGGGAACTCATCCTATTCATGGAATTTAAAAGGTGATTTCACCATTATTTCACCCATAGCACTTGTTGAATATGGATATTAATATTAATTAAAATTAGAATGATTTCTATGATCCAATTTGCTCCATAATATTGCTAAGATTGATTTTAGGGTTTACTATATGCAATGTCTTAAATTACATTGTTTTTGACCCGTCTAAAAGTTAAGGAATTTGGATCGAGAGTTAAATGAGGAAATTTGAAATATTATCCAAAGAAAAGGAATGAATTACTTAGATTTACTTTAAGAAAAAAGAAGGAGATTTTGAAATCATCCGAAAAGAATTAAAGTGAAAAGAGAAATAAATCTTGTATACTCATATTCACTTTTTATTGATAATTGGATTTCGGGGGAATCGAGGTCGGATTTGGGCGATTCCTATCCGGAAACCACTTCAAACTAGTTTACATATTCAAAGAATGAAGATGTTTGAAGACAGAGATATTGAGATGAATAATAATGAAGGACTACTTGTTCATTAATTGGGGATAAACTCCCGATTCACTATATATAGCAGTGGTCTCTTTTTTATGAATAATCTCAAAACCATAAGGACTTCTCGCCTAGTAATGGCCATGGAAAGTACCTTCGGTTCCGTTTAGTCCCAAAATGAACTTGTATGGATGAGTGTCTGACCTTGCATTCTAAATCACAATGAGTGATCTCTATAAATGTATATCGGTTAATGGTGAAGAAGACACCTTCTCTTAGCTTAACACCCTTTCCCCGGACATTCGAGCTCAGGAAGTTATATGTTTGTAGAAATCAATCGTGTGAATGTGGAATGGTAATGTGGCATTCAAAGTGAAAGAAGATGTGCTATGTGAAAAGGTAATTGTTGCCTTAAGCCTCATCAACCGAAAATGACCGAAACAAGGTTAGATGTAGCAATGCTGTGTAGATGATTCTCATTAGGGTATGATCATCCCCTTCTAGATATATTTCTCCCCGCTATGACGTTTCAGATGTAAATTAATGTGGTTTGTATGCTCGGGAGCCCGGTTTTAAGGTCGGTAACGACCGAGGGATGACATATTCGGTACTACCTAGTTATACAGGTAGGCCGGTCTTGTGTTGGTAGAGGCAGATGTTTTGTATCTCGGGACATCCATCTAGAGGTGTACCCGTCGGAAGGTAGTCCATTCACCTGGTCATTTGTATGGAAATCCATTCTCCTATAAGAACCTACGGACTTGATTGTAACCTATTATGCTGGAATTTAATCAATGTAACAATTTCGGCTAATATTAGTAAGATTATTTGCAAATGTTTTCAAAGAGACTTCATTAAAAATAATATCAATTGTTTTGATATAAAAGTGTTTTAGTTATCATAAGGTAAAAACCCATCCATTTTTATATGTGGGTGTGCTCTTATGAGATACTCTTTCATTTTAAAGGATTTTTATTCAAAGGCTGATATATAATACTGTCATTTATTATTTAGTTTTCTCATGCTGGTCTATCAAGCCTGATCTTCGTATTTTCAATACTCGGGTCAGATTCGAGTAGTTTCAGATTTAGTTAAAGATGGTTGAAGTTTCCAAAGGTGAGATGGAGACATTCATCTACATATGGAAGGATTCTATTATCCGCTGCTGTTTGTTTTTGTTTGATGTCTGTCAGCAATTGTAAGGACTGATGTTTATAACCGTCCAAGCTGAATTTAGGTTAGACTCTGATATATGCATTTTAAAACGTTTTCCGCTGTAAAGATATTTGTTCAATATTATATGTTATTCCATTCATATGAGATTATGTTCTGTCTATTTTTCTTTGTTACCCCTGATGATCCATCTTTTTGTGCGATTTGAGTTAGACATGAGTGGTTTATTGTCGATTTAAAGGGTATGGAAAAAGGGGCCATCACATAGTTAGTTATTTAACTATCAAATAAACAAACAATTCAACCCGAGATTTAACCAAGCATAACAAAGCACATTACTAACTATTAAGCCTCTTTAATTAATCCTTTAATTAATCAAAACCACTTTGTAAATTCTTGTATTATAATATAGTTACAAAGAGATATTTACGGTTCTCCTCTACTCCTTTCAATACTTGAAAAATATTGATATACTTATCTCACCTTTATAAATATACTTACAAAACATTTCACTTTCAATATTCAGAAAACTTTTCCATATACTTGTATCAAGAGTACAAGCATATTCACAAATCTTAAGGGTTCATTTTCAAAACCATACTTAAATAGGTTAAACCAAATTTCATTTAAAATGGCAATATTTATAAATCCAAAACACTTTTTGGTCTAAGCAAATGGATCGTATATAAATAGACCAAATATACTTACCACCATTTTTTGATTTCAAACAGTACTATCTCATGATCAACAATGAAATCAGATATGTTAGAAAACTATCCTTACCTCGACGCACATTCTAAATTGTCAAAATAGGGACGAGTTTCCATATCTCGAAATTTGATGTAAATATGAAAAGAAAACTTTTCATACCACCATAATTTAAAATGATCATTTATAACAATAAGACCTTATTCATTTATCAAATTCCTTTTTATAAATTTCTTATATATTTACAAACTCCATTTATAAATTCCTTCATAAAACTTCATTTATATAACTTCTTTATAGAACTTTAAATCTCCTATACTTATCCCAAATCTCCGATTGCAAAATTGAAACAAATACTTTCCATGAAACAGTCCTTCCATAAATGTGATTTATTTCCAATTTATCAAAATAATATGAATTTCCCTCATATAAAATATCATTTAAAATCTATTCTTTTATTTATAAAATACCATTTATGAATCTATTCTTTTTATACAACATTTTATATAAAACATTTTCATAAATATTTAATCCAAAATATTTCTATCTTCTTTTTAAAAGAGAATCACTTTATTTTAAAATAAATAAATCCTCTTTATTTTCTTTAAAATAAACATTCATAATTATAATAAATTTCTATAAAAATAAACAATTCCCAAAATACATTTGAACATTTCTAAATAAATTAGAAAAGATTAACAAAAGGGTAGAAATAAAATAAAGAAGTTCAAAAAACATTTTTAAATGAATATTGCAGAAATTCCAAAAATCAGATTTAAAATCATTCTCTAAATCAAAACCATTTTCAAACCAAAATAGCAATTAATAGTCTCTCAAAATAGTATAACGAGGCTAATAGGTACTATTGCACTTAACAATGCTATTACTACCTTTAACACTAAAAAGATTCACTTTTTAATATATTTTGATGCCACATCCAATATGGCCAACTACCAAGTTTTGACATTTAACAATCCATGTAATAGGTATATAAATGGAATTAAAACTAATAGGTATATAACTTAAATTTAAAATCACAATGGCATGAAATCCGAATTTCTCTACAGAATCTTCTATATTTCATTTGAAATGCCATTTGCTTTTTAAGCGGAAAATTCAACCAAACCAAACCAATAAATTATTCAAACTAAAAACAATAATTTTTATCTACTATATATCATATAGTAATCATTTAGATGTGAGTTAACTCACCAAAATTCCAGTTGACGTTTAAGCATTACGGTTTGATCTAAAATCGAACAATGTTTATTTCTAGATCAAAATTTCACTTATTCCAAACTCGACGAAACCAGTTCCAGAGCGTAGATATTGCTCTTACGAATGCAATGCAAAAGACTGCATCTCGACAGAATCTTGTATGTGAAAGCTATGCATTTTACAAGATTTCAAATTAAATTAACATTAATTAATTCACTAACTACAACTTAATTAATTTTATTATAGGCCATGTCACCATCTTCTTCCCCGATCCTCATCTCTCCAAATTTATACATAAACAAGAAATGCACACCGCTCCTCACCCATGCACGCATGCTCGAAGTCCCACCCTACTCCATGAAATCGACTCACGACAGCTCTAACGAACTCACCTTCGCCTCCTCTCCTCGTTCATGGAAAGCTTGACATCACGCACCAAAATCCGATTCAAACCTGCTCCTTTAATCTAAAATGGTCATGACCACCACAACGCTATTGAGCTCTACCGAATTTTGCAAAAATATGTTCCTCTCCCCGATAAACCCAAATCCATCAACGTCAAGTAACACCATCGCCAAAATCGACAGAAAAGTGAAACCCAAATTTCACTATCTTAACATCCACACTGTCAATCGTGACCACACCCATCCAAACTTGTATACATTTGTAGATCCCTTCATTACAGATCCAAAGAACCCAACTTTATGATTTTTAATGGTGTATTTCATTTGGTTTTGATTTTATAAGTGGAAGAAGCTTACCTTTTCTTTTACTGGAAGTTTTGAAAAAGAAAAAAGAAAGAAAAGTCAGAGTGTGTTGAATTGTATAAATGTTGGTTTATGTTTTTTTTGCAATTTCCAGCATCTCGCCGTATAGAATTTTATTCGCGTACGATCTACGAATAACAAACAAAAATACGGCCGCACATAAAAATGCGACATAATTCCAAAATAAAAATAAAATACACTAGTTATCTTATTCTGTAAAATATCGAAAACACCATCGTTTGCCGAAAGACACGTCAAATGATAATTTGAAAATTTTCAGATTAAAAGTTATGGAAAAACCTATAAATAAGAATAAAAATACATCATTAAAAATCGAGTCATTTTATTAAAAATTAATTTTATTATTATTATTTATTATGTTCAAATAAAATTTGAATATTTAAATAATATCTCCATTCTCTTAAATATTCCCATTTGAAACTTTAAAAAATTTGGATCACTAAAATCATACACTTCTTAGCTACTTATCGGACTAGATAGGTAAAGAAGTAGCTGTAGTCGACCCGGTTTTAAGACTCATATTTTGTTTGGACACTCATTTGAATTTTGAAAAGGAAAATGAAAAAAATGATATTTTATGTATATGTATATACACTCATAGGATGTAGAAGAGCATTATATAAGTAAATTAGAGTCAAATAAGTTTTTAATTTAATGTATTATAAAGTTGTGTCTTTGTAAAATATGTAACATCCTGCCTTTTCGCACGCTTTAAATCGACACACGTGCCAATTCAAACATAGGGAAGGGCAGATTGTTATGGGGTAAATTTAGAAAACAAGAACGAAATAAAGACAAAAAGAATCTCATAGCGGAAGGATAAAATATAATAATAAATATACAGTTCATAAAACTGTTTACAAAACATTTGATTCTTCTTTATACAATAAATATCAGAGTTCACATACCAATAAATATCAATGCAGCGGAACAGTATGAGTGTAGTGCAATAATATAAATAATAATAATACAAATCTTCGTCTTCGTCCTCCAGAGCTAAATCTTCAAATCCTGAAATGCTCGGACTGACCCGAGCGAATTTGAAAAGACAAAAACACTCGAGTTAGAACTAAAAGATCGTATGTAAGTTAATCAAGAGAAATAAATATGAGTGCAGTAACTCAAGAGATGCTCGGGATTTACATCTCCTAAGGATCCGTTAAACTATTTACTATGTAGTATATTTCGCTATTATAATAGTGTCTAATTGTAAAATAAACTTACTTTTAAATAGCGTTAAGGCTTTACATTTTCCACCTTAACACATTTATATATTCGCCTAGTCTATACAGTACTGTAATCTTCCTCGTACTGGTCGTCGTCAGAGGGCACTCCATAGGTATGGTACAAAACCAAAATCGTATAAGGCGCGCTAGGGTAGGTGACACGGCACAACTAGACAATGTCAGGGTAGATATACCAATTGCTATCCGGACTAGTGGTAACGCATAGCCGCAGCTACCGTCCACCTCGAACAAACACCCCCAAAATCAAAGAAATCAAAAGTGAAGGTGGCCACCGAATCAATCCAAAGTCAGAGTACAGTACTGAAGGGATGTGTCCGATAAAGGGCTCTAAACCCCTTGGCCCGAGAATCGCTCCTGTTTTAGCCACCTTAAGCCAACTCACGGGAATCGCTATTATAATAGTGTCTAATTGTAAAATAAACTACCTTGGTCTTTAAAATAGTTTATACTTTAAAACTAGAATATAATTATCCATTTCAAAACCCATAAGTACAATATCATTTCCATTTCCAAAACAACTCATTTTGATATTATTTTTATAAAAACCCAAATCAATAATATCATTTTATTTCAAATATATTTCTCTTCCAAAATCATACTGCTTTAAAATTTATAATACCTGGAAACCAAACATTTGAATTATAACTTTCAAAACATAATACTTCGAAATTCATAGCTTTAAAACCATAACTTTTAAAACTTGAATGGTTTGGTTATTCAACAGTATATAGAATAAAATAGTTTGAATTTAAAATTGCTTTATAAAAAAAATTCCGCGACTTCACAATTTTATTCATTTAAAATTTTAGGTCTAAACCCCATAAATTTAGATTCACTTTCAGTTTAAATAAAGCACTTTGATTTCAATATATTCAAATTTTGAGTATTTAACAATTTCAAAACTAAGGTTGGGAATTCTATTCAACAATTTATTGTCCTATTATTTAGTTTTGAAATATTCACAAAATAAATCCATAAAATAAGACTCAAATTTGTAACAATTAAATATTTCCTTCAATTTATTTATACTAGAAATATTCATTTAATTTGTCTTGAATAAAAATCCAGTTATAAATATCATACCTTTAGAATTTCCAAGTTTAATAAGTTTACACCAACTTGTGGAGTTTAATTTTTTTTAAATAAGCTCAATTCCAAATAAATTTCCGATTTATCTTCTAATGTTAATTGATTTGAACCATTTAAAACTCTATATATATACAATATCTTAAACCTGTACTTAATCATATAATCTAAATTATCAAACTCCATTATTCAACTTATTTATTTTTATTTAACAAATTCATACAAAGATTAAATTCAATAATTTAACTATATATGTATATATAAAATAAGATTTTATATAAGATCAAAATTTAATATTTATTAAACCGTATCCTATCCAAACCATAGAAATCATTTCAAAAATAATTGTGTATATATATATACATATATACATACTGCGATGCCTGTATAAAATTTTCTATCCTATGGTCAAGTGATACGGATATTTATCATTTCAATCCGCAATTTAAAAATAAAAAAATGCGGTTGTATATCATTTCAAACCGCTATCCCGAATGAAATGAAGTGCATGATAACTTGCAGATTATATAATATAGAACACATCATCCATTCACCAAGCATCATTCATCAACCATTTATGACAATCATCATCCAATTTGAATGAACATCAATAAATAGCATATAAAATATAACAGGTATCAACGAACAGTTTATATTCACAAATAAATTAATAACTGTTAAATTGGAAGTTTATATGCAAAAAAAGAAATAAATTTAACTGTCAATTTATATGCAATAATAAAATTAAATAACAAATTCAATTTAAATAAATGCAATCTAACTAAGATGTTGAATAAAATATACCAACAGTCATAAATGAATTTCTACTCATATCATAAATCAATTTAACAAACATAAGAAAATTTAGAAGTTGTGAGTGTGTTAAAACACCCACCTTTTGAGTTTAAATTGAATTCAAATCCAATTTAAATCCAAAAATTTGATAGTCTCAGAATCCATCCAAACCAGCGTCATAAAGTTCGGAATTCCAATACGAACCTAGCGGAGAAAACCGCGCGTGAAAAGAATATCGTATGAGTGAGTTAGTAAAGTTAGAAGTTCGAAAATCAAAATAAAATAAAATAAATAATAAAACAAATCTCACCTCAAATTTTTTTGGCCACGTTACCAAACAAACTCACGCAACAGAACTCGTACGCAACCCTAATCTACAGGTTGAGAAACAACCTGTAGCCGCTGCCATTCTCTCGGCGTCGCACGTCACGCAGGTCAACGTCCCGACCAAGCACCTCCCCCACGACCTTGGGCGCACACCCCGGCCTCGATTACGACGCCTTCGGTCGCCAATTTGCACCGCCGCCGCCTTCAAATAATAACCCTAATTGAATTTTCACGGCCAATCCGGCCGTTAACATGTCGAACCACCCACTCCGACGAGATCCCCTCTCGACTCTCCCCGTACCTATGCTTTCGATTTGACGATCCGACGATGATCGAGCACGATGACATACGAATGACCGGGAAGAAAACCATGATTTTTGAACAATCCGAAACCCGAATTGAAAAACTAAATACACCATTGAATTACGCTCGTCGAGTGCATCAACATATATTTTTTCCGGATTTTTCCGAGGACTTTGAATTCTAGGCTTTGGATCTGATTTTTGAATTTTGAAATTGGATCTAGGTTTGCATTCACTTTAGGAAGAGGAGAAGCTGATGAAATTTACGCGTAGACAAATGAGAATAGGCGGAGGCTAGGGTTTAGTAGGGTATTTATAGATAAAGTTGAAAAATAGATGGATCGGGTTGATAGATATACATGCTACCGCTAACGTGGCCCAAAAAGCCCATTCTGAACCCGGAACGAAATTGGGTAAACCCATATACCGAAATAGGTGTTTTAAAATATTCTGAATGCGATTGAAAAAGTTTCACATCCAAATTCCATCATATGAAGAAGTTATGCTGAAATTAATATTTTCAAATTGATTTCAAATTGATTTCAAGGCGTTTCAAGCCCATACAATCAAACGACAAGTCCGATCGATACGAAACTTGAAATCCTACAATAATTCACTGTTACGGATCCGATGAAACTTGTTTCGTCGAAATCCGAGTCAGTGGCCAAAATGGCTATTTTTATATTAATTAAATAAATTTAAAATAAATTAATTAAATCAAATTTCCCGTTAAAATTCTGAAATTTGCAATCTTTATCACTTTATAATTTTTAAACATTTACAATGATTTAACTATTTTTAAAAGTCAATTTATTAAAGATTAATCAATATAAATCTTCAATTTCATAAAATCCAAAATTATAGGTAAAATTTCCATTAAATTGAATTAATTCATAATTATTCCATTCATTAGTTTCAAATAAAAGGGTTTACCATTGGATTTAAAATTATTACATAAATATTTCCCAATTTCAACTTAATTTTTAATTTAACGCAATAATTAAATATTTGATTTCATTCACTGGCAATAAATCCAACTATTACAAGTTAAATAAATTAACTCACTATTAAAGATTCAAATTCTATAATTCATAAATTTCGTCATCTTGATTTACTTATTAATTTATAATTCTTTAAACCAATTCCCATCTCAATTTTTGAAGTAACTTAATTCATCATTATAGAATTTATTTCAATTTCTTAAAATAACCCCTTTATTATAAATTGAACCCATTTTATTTTAATAAGTTTACAATTTAACGGATTAGATTCAATTTCAACCTTTAACTTACACTTAGGTTTAGGTCCAAATCAATTTATAACGTGTTACTTTCATAGTTATTTACATACTTCTCGTATTAATTTCTCAATTAATCAAAATTATTAAAGTAACGCCTATAATACATATGACCCTATAATTACTCAACATTTAAACGAACGTTATTTCATTTTCCACTAGTGTAACATTCATTTATTTTATTATCACTTATTACAAATTCTAATTCCATTAATAAATTAGCAGGTAATTTATAATATATGTTACAAAATTTTAATTAATCACTATTCATTATTATTGATTTTGATTTAGTATTACTTACCTTGCATTAACATTGTTACTTAAAATCCCTATCCCATTGCAATTAATATTCTAAAGAACACATTTACTCTTTTCCGTTATGTTATTAATTATCATCAAGGCACATCTAATTATCTTTATTGGTAAATGAATGAATTTACTAGTAACCCACTACTATAACTTTTCATATACTTGTATATTTATTTATCAATCAATATTTACGTTTTTTTTCCATTCAAATTGGTTTATAACCTAATATACATTTATATTAGTCCCATTTCATTCCATTCATTAATGGGTATTGCACTAACCTTATTACTTTACATTACATTCAGTTTCCAAATTTTTTAGAATTAAATTCTAGTTTCTTACCATTTAATCCATCAATTATTGATTCTATCCAAACGTGTATTTAGATTTTATTTTAAATTAATTTATTCAATGTTGACATCCACTTAATAAAATTTACTTTCATGTATATAGTTGTAATTCAATTCAGTTATTATTTCATTAATACTATTTCCAATTTATTTCTTCCATTGGATTTCATTTCAATACTAATTTATCAGCTTTTTTTTTTTTACAAAATTTCAATTACAAAATCCTATTTAATTAACAACTTTAATTGTCGAAATTTACGGATCGTTACACTCTCCCCCACTCAAAACTTTTCGTCCCCGAAAAGGAAAAGAAGAATTAAGAAATCATTATATCTTACATAAAATATTAAATTTATAACCAAATAGATTTACCAAATTAATTAATTTATATACAATATACCAAATTATTGAACTTATTGTAAATTATTGTTTAAATAAAATATACCCATTTTATAATCATTATATCTTGTGACACCCCATCTCTATACCCACGCTAGCCAAGAACATTACAGTGTAATGCTGTCAACTAGCACGGAGAATAAGGCTGTTGAGGAGCGACCATCCGTGTAATTGCTTTATGCGAGCACCAATATGTCAGATAGTACAAGGAAGTTCGACATGCCGATACAAACTCAAGTCTACTACACAGTGGCTATATATATTCTTCGGAAACAAACATAGAAATAAACATAGCACAAATCAGTCACAGACTTCCATATCACAAAGGCGGAAAAATATATGAATATAACACATGAAAGTGTACATCAGAGTAGTGGGCAAACAAGATCCACAATATCACAAAAGAATGGTTACAAGTGCTAGACAAAAAAATATGTATACATCTAGGAGTCTATATCTCAAAGGTATACAACAAAAACTACTAATCTAAGTAGTTAGACAAAAGTCAGGATGATAATCCCAGAGGTGAAGTCAAGCAGAAGCATCTGTAACATCTCGGTCTGACCCGAGTATTATTTATAAGAAAATAATAAACGGATCAATCTAGCTATAAATATCAGACAAAATGATATAGAATAAGAGATATGACATAACATATGATAACCATAAAGCCGTACTGTGATAAGTATGAAACTGAAAATCAACAAGAGATTAATCAATATCACCAGAATCTTCTCAAAGATCAAAAGGAATTTCCTACTCAATATCTTCATTCACAAAAGGTTAATGACACACAAATTCACCAATGCATAAATATTGATAACACATATCAATGAAAATCACGAAAACTAGTGAAACACAAATTCTAGAAATCATCAATGGAAATCCAGTAATCACAAAAAGGGGGAGGCCTATCACAAAACGGGAGCATGAAAACTCACCAACACGTGTATCACAAAATGGAATGCTATTCCATGGTTGCTAACCATTAATTCTGAGCCGAAGCTCCACAAGAACGGCCCGAAGACCATGGGTCGCTACCCCACATATGTGAGTCGAAACATCACACAAACGGGGTTTAGTCTCCCTCGCAGACAAAGAGACATCGCACATTGCTAGTCTAAATCACAAAAATGATCGCCATTGATCATCAAGAAGTGTCAATTACAGTGAGCTAGTAAATATAAAAGTTTAGCTTCATGTCCCATAACCACTAGCTTAACTGAAATATTTACGAACAAATTGTTTCCACTAGAAAATTGTCACAAGAGATTCAATCGAACAAGTCCAAAAATTAACCGACGAAGCAAACGCAAGCATTTCATATCACTTGTTTTACTAAGTCGTTTAATTAGATTTCTCATACGAGTGAGGTAAAGGTTTATATATACTAATAGATTGGAAAACGGTTTAAGAAAATAGCTTTGTAATAAAATAGTGTTGAAATCGCTTTGATGAAAGAGTTTTGATATTTACTACTAGTATTGAAACCTTTATATTTTTAAAGTGACAAATCACGAAAATGATTGTAGAAACAATCAGTCACAAAAATTCACATTCGAAGACGTGAATAAAATCCAAAGAAATTAGTCCCAAATGCATCAAAGTGGAAATACCCCTGCGACATAGCATATTTCAACATAAGAAATAGGCGCGACCTAACACGGCGCGACCTAAGAAGTTAGCACGCGACAAATGGTGCGGCCTAAGAGGAGAGAACGACCTAACACGGTCGAGTAAAGCATTGGAACGACCTAAGGAGTTAAAGCAGGCCGAGAAGTTGTGACCTAATGTAGTGGGCGACCTGACAAAGTCGAGCTATGCAGCGGTGCGACCTAACGAGGTAAGCGACTTAAGCGAACGACCAAGTGGTTGCGACCTAATGAGTTGACATGGCCGAGCGACCTAATCATTCGAGGCCGACGACCTAATTATCTCGCGACCTAACAAACGGCATAGACCGAGCGACCTAGAAGCTAACGACCTAGTGATAAATAGGCCCGGCGACCTAAGGACTAGCGACCTAGCCGAGCTACCTAACGTGAAACGACCTAGGCATTGCCGAACGACCTAAGGGTTAACGAGCTAAATGCAGGCCGAGAATCACATATGTGCAGGCCGAGCGACCTAAGCCAAGGAGATGCTAAAATTCACCAAATTTACAACCGATCGAGCATGGACGCTAGGTGATTACGCCTAGGGGCTACCGGTCGTACTGGCTCCTCGATGCATTACCAAAAACGTGTTCAAACATCCAAAGTTATGATTTTTAAAGATTTGAACCCAAAACACCAAAAATTGGAATTTTCACCAATTCAATTCAAACCATAAGAAAATGCATATGAAAAAGTGTCAGGAATTCATACCCAACAATCAATGATAGTTATAGACAAAGATGTGAGATAAAAATCTCACCTTTTCAAAAAAATCAATGAAGATGAGGCTTGAGAGAAAAAGGGAGAATCAACCACAAGCTTGAATCAATGGCTTCACTATGGATTTGGAGTTGGATGTTGGATTTGTAAATGATCTTGAGCTTGGAGTTTTAATTTCTCATTCCTTCGTCCATTTTTGATGAAGCTTGAGTGTTAGGAAATGAAAGCAAAGTTATGAAGGGAAGGGGGTTGAGCTAGAGTAAATAGTTTAGGCTAATGGGCTAAACCAAACCAAATTCCAAAGTGAAAAAGTAGCAAAATTCCACTAACTCCAAACATATCAAAGTTTACACTCAAAAAGATTGCAAACGGTGTTTTGAACTCAATGGAAGTGGTTCCGAGTCCTAATTCGACCGTATGCAAAAAAGTAACTTTTCGGACTATAATCCAACTAAAAATAAAATATTTAAACAAAATATTTAAATATTCAGTCATCGAATATGCGGGTTGTTACAGACTCCCCTCCTTAAAGAAATTGCGTCCTCGCAATATTTAAGAAGAAAATATAAGGTAACAACCATAAAAGCATATCAATACAAAAGAAATTTGAAATAAGAAGTTCACCTCAAAGAGCACCGGAAAGCAAATCCGAATGTGTTCGCTCGATGAACTCTCTAGATTCCCAAGAGCAGTCCTTAGGATTTGAGGACCATTGGACTTTAACAAGAGGAACATCTTTATTTCGAAGGCGCTTGCCTCCGAAACAATAATACGAACAGGATGTTGCTCATACGTTAAATTAGGCGAAACCTTCAATTTCTTCCACAACACCGGACTCAAGAATAGAATCGGAATCTCGAAGGCATTTCCGTAATTGAGAAACATGAAAAACGTCATGAATAGCAGAAAACTGAGCCGGTAATAAAAGGCGATAAGCCACGGAACCAATATGTTCGGTGATAGGAAATGGCCCAATATATCAAGGTTTTAACTTTCCCGATCGACTGATACGTACAACACCCTTCATAGGTGAAACAAGATCTTCCACAGAAAATTCTAATTTCCTTCTCTGGTTATCGGCATAGGATTTTTGTCTACTCTGGGAATCTTTTATCCTATGACGAATAAGATCAATCTTTTCTGTGGAATCACGAATAAAATCTGGACCTAAAACCATCTTCTCACCGGCCTCAAGCCAACAAGAAGGAGAACGACATGGCCTTCCATAGAGTGCCTCAAGAGGTGCCATACCAATACTAGACCGTAAGCTATTATTATAGGAAAACTCAACAAGAGAAATATGATCTTCCCAACTTCCACCAAAATCGAGAACACATGCACGAAGAAGATCTTCAAGAGTTTGATTCACACGCTCGGTTTGTCCATCGGACTAGGGATGATAAGCGGTGCTAAAATTAAGCTTCGTTCCCAAAGCTTTCTGAAGACTCTTCCAAAATCCACTAGTAAACAATGGATCCCGATCACTAACAATAGAAGTAGGAACCCCATGTAATTTAACAACCTCTTTAATAAAAAGTTTGGCCAAGAGAGGAACGGTTCGATCGGACCGAATGGGATCAAAATGGGCGGATTTAGTAAGTCTATCAACTATCACCCATAAGCTATCATGACCCGAATGAGAACGGGGAAGGCCGTCTATAAAATCCATGAAAATTTGATCCCACTTTCAAATTGGAATTTCTAAAGGTTGCAATAATTCACCGGGCCTTTGGTGTTCGGCCTTAATGAGTTGGCAATGTAGGATCTAGATTAACCCTAGAGGGGGGGTGAATAGGGTTATAGAAAATTTTCTCGATTTAAACACAGAAACAAACTGCAGAAATAAATATGCTGAAAAGTAAATCACACACAAAATTTACCCAGCTTCGGCAACCCCTGCCTACTACTGCATTCCCAGATTTCTATTGGAATTAAACAATCTCCCGCTTACAAACACTCTAACAGACTCGCAAACCCTGATCCCGCTTACAAACACTCTAATAGACTCGCAACCCCTGCTCCCGCCTATAGAGTTTTGCAAACTCGCGAACCCTTGCTCCCGCCTATAGAGTTTTGCAAACTTGCACACCCTGCTCATAGAACTAATTCTAACTAGACAATCTGACTCTACCTACAACCTAGGTGGTGATTTACCAAGACTTGATTCGAAAAAGAAAATTTAAAAACAAACTTAAAAACAGTTTAAAACTAAAACTCTATTTGCCAAATAAACTAAAGTAAAACCTTCTTTATAAAACAAAGCCTTTTAAAAACAACAAGACCGGCCCATTTCTATTTCTTTTACCCGTTCCTCCTTTTGTCTTGTGAAGAAAATGTCGGCCGATCCCCTTTTCCACTAAATTAGGGCTTCGTTCTACGATCCAAATTGGGGCTTTCTTCAAATATAATTCTATGGTTTGTGTTGCTCTTGCTCGCGGCTTCTCTGATGATTGATTCTCTGGTTCTCTGCTTTATTTATTGATCGTCTCTTGAGATGATGTCGGCCGCTCCTATTTGATCGAGTTCACTGGATTATGGTATGTATTCTCTTTCGTTGCTGGTTTAATGCTTGCTTGACTCGATGCCTATGATGATATTTGGGTGCTGGTATTTATATGAATACCGAGACACTTGAGATTGTTCGTATCAATTCGATATTTTCCAAATTTTTGCTTTCTTGATATATTTTTGCCTTAATGCGTACGGCTTTGATTTTGAAGCGTTCAATCCATTCTTGGTTGATACGGCAAAAACTTTCCTCTTTTACTTTGTGACTTTTTCAAAGATATGTTTTTGCGTTGAATTCTGTCTTCGGCTTGATTTGTATTTTACTTCGTGACTGCCACGGCTTCGGCCATCGTTGTGTTCATCCCTGTGAGCTTCGTCTCTGGCCATTCCTCATATGAATTGATTCATATTTAATATGCTGGCTTGTACTTGATATTGTTGACTTGAGTTACTTTGATTATCATGTAGCTCACTGTCTTTGTTCCCGTGCATATATGTATATGCCTTTGTTTGACTTTGGTTATGTAATAGTTTGCTGTGTTCAATTATATTGCATTTGCCTGAGTCACTTGTATCCATTCTCGGCCAGGCTTGAGTTTTGCATTGGTTTCACTGGTGCATTCTCACTTTGGTTTCATGATGTACTTGCTGCCTGGGTTGTGTACATTTGTGTACTTGATTCAGTCTTCATGCACTTGGTTTCACTTGCCTACTGTTGCCAGTTTGCCTTGTATCACTGTAAAAATGCATGTTATATTTCTTGGTTTTGCTTCATGGTCTTGGCTCGACATTTCAATTTGATTCACTGTTGAGTTTGATATGCACTATAACATGTTGTAATGTATACTTGGTCGAGTTCATTTGAATTCTGCAGTTGGTCTGCATTTCTGGTTACTTGAATACAACAGCTTTCTTTTGTGTAGTTGGTCTTGTCTCCATGTATTCAATTCAATGCTGAGTTGTTTCTTTGACATTGAGACCTGTAGCTGTATACTTGTGTACATACTTTGTCTCTGATCTTTTGATCATGTTGCCTTTAGTTGCTTCATTTGCACACTGCTACTTGTCTGTAGCCTTTGTTGAGTCTTTTGTCGTCTGCACTTGTTGTTCACCTCTCTTCATTGATCCTTGTACATGCTGTATTGTCTCTGACCTGTGCACATTGTCGCCTAAGTCTTGATTCTCTATTGTAACTGGACCTGGTCATTGCTTGCATCACTGGTCTTTTGGTCGTGTTGAACTGTTGCACTGAGTCTCTGGTTGGTGCATTGCCACACTGAACTTGATTCATGCTTGTTGCATTCATTTGTTTGTTGCAGTCCATGTTGCATTGAGTAGCTGAACTTGTTGTCTTGTGCACCGAATCTTGATGGTCAAGTTGCATGTATCAATTTGATTGTTTGGTGCCTTCTTGACTCTTCAGTCTGTGCATTGACCTTGTGTTGAACCCAGTCTTAAAACTCGGGTTTGACCTTGTGCTGCTGACGAGATTTTGAATATATTGCACCTGAGTTGAACCTATCTGTATATTTGGGTTTGACCTTGTGCACACCTGTCCCTGTAGCGTTATCAAGTGTATATATCTATGTGCACGGCCTTGTGGCATGTACAGTGATACACTGTGCATGTCACATTGTTCGTGTATGATGAATTCAAATGTGAATGATGAAGAACAACCCAAATAACTGAGGCAAATCATATTTCATTTTATATTGCAAAAATATTTCTAGTTCAATTTTACTGCGTTAGTGAACATTTTTGCAGATTGCTCAGATGCTGAATTCTAACTGGAATGAAGTTGAAGATAAACTACGAGTGTGAGTGATATGTAGTGAGAAATTTATGTAAATCGAAATTGTGATGTATTGTAAACAAAATTGTATATGTATAGTGAGAGCTTGAATTTGTACTATTCAAGATTGTAATAAATATTTATTTGAATAAAATTTCTGTATGAATTCAAATTCTGTGTAATTTATTTTATTCAACAAATATTTATTTAATCTATGAAAGAATAAAATAGTACATTATTAAATACATTTAAATCAATATATATATATATATATATGTTTATTATCATCAAACAAAAATCATATAAGCGCGTATTCAACAGGCAAGTCATGCAACACTTAACGAAGTTAGCAACATCAGATTTCATTCCCTCCCAATAATAAAGTCGCTTTATATCCGCGTACATTTTACTACTACCGGGATGAATGGTAAATTTAGAACGATGAGAATCTTCTAAAATGTCTTTATGAAGATTACTAATATTTGGCACGACAAGTCTACCAAATTTTCGAATACCGCCACGAGAATCAATATCAAAGTCTTTCAAACTTTCAATATCAATTTTATGCCTAAAATTTTGACCAAGAAGAGCCAATTCGGGATCTAGCCTTTGAGCTTCAAGAATGCGGTCTAAAAGAGAAGGATGAGCCTCAAGGTTACATAAAGCAAGAGATGAGCATAAATCGGAAATACGATCTTGAATCTCACAAGTGGATAGAATTCTGAGATCATTCCATTCGGATATCATCATAGAAACAACCGCTTGTTGCTTACGACTAAGTGCATCGGCAACACGATTACCCTTTCCGGGAGTATAAAGAGTATCAAGATTCCATGCTGCAAGAAATTCGAGCCAACGTTGTTGACGCAAATTTAGTTCCTTTTGAGAAAATAGATACTTCAAAAATTTATTGTCGGTGTAAAGAATAAACTTTTCTCCCAAAAGATAATGACGCCAAATACGAAGGGCGAAAACAATAGCTGCGAGTTCTAAATCATGAGTGGCATATCTAGTCTCAGCAGGCTTCAAATGCCTAGAAGCATAAGCAATAACACGTTCTCTTTGCATAAGAACGACACCCAAACCAACGCGACTAGCATCCGTATAAACAACGAAATCTTGATTCCCCTCAAGAATAACAAGAATAGGAGCATCAGAAAGGAGTCCTTTTAATTTCTGAAAAGAAGCTTCACATTTGTCCGACCAAATGTATTTAACACCTTTCTTTGTCAAACCAGTAAGAGGCACGGAAATTTTGGAAAATTACTTTATGAAACGGCGGTAATATCCTACCAATCCGAGAAAACTTCGGATCTCCGTCACACTCTTCGGTCTCTTCCAATTTTGTATCGCTTCAATCTTTGAAGGATCCACGGAAATTCCGGATTCGGAAATAATATGACCAAGAAACTTCACACGAGATTGCCAAAAGTGGCATTTAGAAAATTTTGCTTTTAATTGATTTCTTCTAAGTGTTTCCAACACAATCTAAAGATGTATTTCATGCTCCTCCTCGGTTTTAGAATACACAAGAATATCATCAATAAAGATGAGAACAAACCGATCGAGGAAGTCTTTGAAAACTCTATTCATAAGGTCAACGAATAAGCCGGAGCATTCGTTAATCCAAATGCATAACAAGCCATTCATAAGATCCATAACGAGTACGGAATGATGTCAAAGGAATACTATCCTCTGCAATACGAAGCTGATGAAAACCGGTAGCTAAGTCTAATTGTGAAAAGACTCTAGCACCACTAAGTTGATCGAATAGATCATCAATCCGAGGTAAAGGATATTTATTCTTGATAGTAAGATCATTAAGCTTGCGGTAGTCAACGCAAAGCCTAAGTGTACCATCGGATTGCTTCACAAAAATAGCCGAAGCTCCCCAAGGCGAGGAACTAGACCGAATAAATTGCTTCGTCTCCAATTCGGATAATTGTTTGCGCATCTCCCCATTTTCTTTATTGGACATACGATAAGGAGGATGAGTGATGGGTTGAGCTCCAAGAATGAGATTAATTCTGAACTCAATTGCTCGCTTAGGTGGTAATCCTAAAACGGACTCAAATATGTCGAAAAATTCACGGACAACGTGAATAAGAGAAATAATATCTTCCTCATCATCATCATCATCATCATCATCATGAGGATTTAAAGAATATAAAGATGCAACCAAGATGGAATCCGAATCTTTAAGATCAATAGAAATCAGCTTAACAGATTGAGGATGTCGAAGATGAATAGTCCGCCAAGGACATAGGATTTGGGCTTCATAACGATTAAGCCAATCCATCCCCAAAATTATTCCAAATCCTAAGTACCGCATGACATGAAAATCGGCTCGAAAAGAAAAATCACACAAAATAATCTCGACGTCTTTACACAATAAACGGATTGTTGCGGATCCACCAACCGGATTCGCGATCCTCAAAGAAGTCATTAAACACATAACATCCAAAGAAAAAGTATCAACAAGTTCTTTTGATATAAAAGAATGGGACGCACCCGTATCAAAAAGAAATCGAATAGGATGATCACGAAACAGAATAATGCCATCAAGGATAGAATGAGAAATACCTTTACTACGAGATGGGTTGCCAGGGGCTTGAGCAACATTAAGCTTTCCCTCCTTCCTGCCTTGAAGTTTGGGACAAGAAGATAAATAATGATCTGGGCTTTTGCAATAACGACAAGCACGAGGCTTTGAACACTTGTTCGCATAATGGTCCTTAGAACCACAATTGTAGCATTGCCCACTACTAGAAGTAGGAGTCCTAGCTGCCGGAGAGGCTTGCTTCCCTTTCCTATTGTTGGGATAAGGACCCTTGAACTTATTAGGCCTTTTCTTGTTGTTAAAGTTTGGTTTGGCACCCACAACTTCAACATCACTCTCTCTATCAGCCTCTTCAAGACGAAGAGCGATATCAATGAGTTGATCAAAAGAGACTTCTAATTTTAGAAGTAATGGCTTCTTAAGATTTTTATTCAAGCCATAGACAAATCTTTGGTTATTCTTCAATGGGGTGTTTATGTATTCAACCCCGTACTTAGAAAGTGACTCGAATGATGCGACATAGTCTGTCACGGAAGATTCACCTTGAACAAGGTCAATGAAACGGCGAGCCAAAGTCACCTTCTCAGCTTTTGGCACAAATTTTAATTCGGAGCGTTCCCGGAATTTCTTCCAAGTAAGATCCGCTTCAACTATTTCAGAAACAAGAAGCTCATACCAATCTAATGCTCTTTCTTGGAGCATACTAGAGGCCACCTGAACACGGTGAAGATCAATAAGATTCATGCGAGAAAAGATTCGGTCACACGATCTCAGCCAAGCCTGGACTTCGATAATCGTCTCAGAACCTTTGAATGGCTTCCCACCCAAATTGGTATAATCGTTGCATAAACGTGCAAATCCAGACCTAGGGTGCGTACACTCCGGATTGGATCCGACTGCTTGAGCATTCCTCACTAGATCAAGAAGCTGCTGGGCGGACATAAATACTCCATCCTGGGGAGTTGCACGAGATTGACTGGCGCTGGGACGACCAGGTCTAACCATTTTTATTCCTTTTGAAAGAAAGAAAGGAGAAAGAAAAGGTTATTCACCAAATAAATATCAAGCAAATCTTGATAGATAAAACAAGGAATCATATGAAAATAAGATAAATCGGTACGAAGACTCGAATTGAATCCTAAAGCACAATTCCTAAGATGGACTTAGGACGATGATCCTTGCTAGATTATTCTACATTGTTCCGAAGTTTGGCTCTGATACCAAGCTGTGACGCCCCATCTCAATACCCACGCTAGCCAAGAACATTACGGTGTAATGCTGTCAACTAGCACGGAGAATAAGGCTATTGAGGAGCGACCATCCATGTAATTGCTTTGTGCGAGCACTGATATGTCAGATAGTACAAGGAAGTCCGACATGCCGATACAAACTCAAGGCTACTACAAAGTAGCTATATATATTCTTCGGAAACAAACATAGAAATAAACATAACACAAATCAGTCACAGACATCCATATCACAAAGGTGGAAAAAGATATGAATATAACACATGAAAGTGTACATCAGAGTAGTGGTCAAACAAGATCCACAATATCACAAAAGAATGGTTACAAGTGCTAGACAAAAGAATATGTATACATCTAGGAGTCTATATCTCAAAGGTATACAACAAAAACTACAAATCTAAGTAGTTAGCCAAAAGTCAGGATGATAATCCCAGAGGTGAAGTCAAGCAGAAGCACCTGTAACATCTCGGTCCGACCCGAGTATTATTTATAAGAAAATAATAAACGGATCAGTCTAGCTATAAATATTAGACAAAATGATATAGAATAAGAGATATGACATAACATATGATAACCATAAAGCCATATGTGATAAGTATGAAATTGAAAATCAACAAGAGATTAATCAATATTACCAGAATCTTCTCAAAGATCAAAAGGAATGTCATACTCAATATCTTCATTCACAAAAGGTTAATGACACACAAATTCACCAATGCATAAATATTGATAACACATATCAATGAAAATCACGAAAACTGGTGAAACACAAATTCTAAAAATCATCAATGGAAATCCAGTAATCACAAAAAGGGGGAGGCCTATCACAAAACGGGAGCATGAAAACTCACCAACACGTGTATCACAAAATGGAATGCTATTCCATGGTTGCTAACCATTAATTCTGAGCCGAAGCTCCACAAGAACGGCTCGAAGACCATGGGTCGCTACCCCACATATGTGAGTCGAAACATCACACAAACGGGGTTTAGTCTCCCTCGCAGACAAAGAGACATCGCACATTGCTAGTCTAAATCACAAAAATGATCGTCATTGATCATCAATAAGTGTCAATTACAGTGAGCTAGTAAATATAAAAGTTTAGCTTCATGTCCCATAACCACTAGCTTAACTGAAATATTTGCGAACAAATTGTAAGTTTCCGCTAGAAAATTGTCACAAGAGATTCAATCGAACAAGTCCAAAAATTAACCGACGAAGCAAACGCAAGCATTTCATATCACTTGTTTTACTAAGTCGTTTAATTAGATTTCTCATACGAGTGAGGTAAAGGTTTGTATATACTAATAGATTGGAAAACGGTTTAAGAAAAGAGCTTTGTAATAAAATAGTGTTGAAATCGCTTTGATGAAAGAGTTTTGATATTTACTACTAGCATTGAAACCTTTATATTTTTAAAGTGACAAATCACAAAAATGATTGTAGAAACAATCAGTCACAAAAATTCACATTCGAAGACGTGAATAAAATACAAGGAAATCAGTCCCAAATGCATCAAAGTGGAAATACCCTTGCGACATAGCATATTTCAACATAAGAAGTAGGCGCGACCTAATACGGCGCGACCTAAGAAGTTAGCACGCGACAAATGGTGCGGCCTAAGGGGAGAGAACAACCTAACACGGTCGAGTAAAGCATTGGAATGACCTAAGGTGTTAAAGCAGGCCGAGAAGTTGCGACCTAATGTAGTGGGCGACCAGACAAGGTCGAGCTACGCAGTGGTGCGACCTAACGAGGTGAAAGACTTAAGCGAACGACCAAGTGATTGCGACCTAATGAGGTGACATGGCCGAGCGACCTAATCATTCGAGGCCGAACGACCTAATTATCTCGCGACCTAACAAACGGCATAGGCCGAGCGACCTAGGAGCTAACGACCTAGTGATAAATAGGCCTGGCGACCTAAGGACTAGCGACCTAGCCGAGCGACCTAACGTGAAACGACCTAGGCATTGCCGAACGACCTAAGGGTTAACGAGCTAAATGCAGGCCGAGAAGCACATGTGTGCAGGCCGAGCGACCTAAGCCCAGGAGATGCCAAAATTCACCAAATTTGCAACCGATCGAGCACGGACGCTAGGGGATTACTCCTAGGGGCTACCCGGTCGTATTGGCTCCTCGATGCATTACCAAAAACGTGTTCAAATATCCAAAGTTATGATTTTTAAAGATTTGAACCCAAAACACCAAAAATTGGAATTTTCACCAATTCAATTCAAACCATAAGCAAATGCATATGAAAAAGTGTCAGGAATTCATACCCAACAATCAATGATAGTTATAGACAAAGATGTGAGATAAAAATCTCACCTTTTCACACAAATCAATGAAGATGAAGCTTGAGAGAAAAGGGAGAATCAACCACAAGCTTGAATCAATGACTTCACTATGGATTTGGAGTTGGATGTTGGATTTGCAAATGATCTTGAGCTTAGAGTTTTAATTTCCCATTCCTTCCTCCATTTTTGATGAAGTTGAGTGTTAGGAAATGAAAGCAAAGTTATGAAGGGAAGGGGGTTGAGCTAGAGTAAATAGTTTAGGCTAATGGGCTAAACCAAACCCAAAGTCCAAATTGAAAAGGTAGCAAAATTCCACTAACTCCAAACATATCAAAGTTTACACTCAAAAAAAATTGCAAACGGTGTTTTGAACTCAATGGAAGTGGTTTCGAGTCCTAATTCGACCGTATGTAAAAAAGGTAACTTTTCGGACTATAATCCAACTAAAGATAAAATATTTATACAAAATATTTAAATATTCAGTCATAGAATATGCGGGTTGTTACATATCTTTTTATACTTAAATAAATAAAGTTTGGAAAAACATTTTCAAAAATAATTTCTAAGTCCAAAATTTTACGAAAAATTTCGGCAGAGTCTCTTTTGTATAGAGAGGCTCGGGAGAAAATAAAATATCTAATATAACAAAATATCACATATAATATACTGTATCCCAACACGGTAAAATATATAAAATAGCGCTATAAACCGTAATACGAAACGCACCTATTTGTCGGACAATTTACGCTTATACCAAAAGCAGTAGCAATTGCTTCCATAACCTGCGTTTCACTTATAAAATCCAAAGGGTTAACAATTTATGTAAAGTGAATATTTAAGTGGTTTCAATCACTAACAATAAATCAATACAACCACCATTAATTTCAACAAACAGCATACACAACAAATACAAAACAACCATTCAATCAAACAAACAAATAGTTGTTCGGGTTCAAAACTTTTAAATTACACGGAATGAAGAATAAACTATTAGCGCATCATTTACTCAACAGTCTTAGATAAAACCAAATAGATTATTCATTCATCCAATCCAAATTTTAAAGTATTTTACCCAAACATCCATAGCCCAAACAACAACAAATCCAAAACAACGAATCCAAACAACAATCAACTTACTTATTATTAATTTCATTTCATTACAATGATTTATCCTTTTAATTTACATTTATTTCTACCAAACTTTTAATTTCATTTACTTGTTCAATGTTTGTTTCATTTATTTTCACTTACTACTTACAATTATTCATTTCCATTAACTTAGGTCATGCCAGTTCTTTTTATTTCATTATAATTATTCATTCATTTATTATAGCATGACCTCTTTTATTTACATTCATTTATCTATAGTATTCATGTCCCATTCAAATTCTTAGCATTTCCATTTTGTTTACTTAAGTTTATAATCATCTATTTGTAAGACTTACCTTTAATTATATTTTTTCTTATGGTAAAACTTCAATTATAACTCAAGTTTACAGCATTAAATTCTCATTTATAACAGCAAATTCATTAAATACTTTCATTACTTCTAGCTCATTTCTTGTATAATTTCTATTACATTCTCTTATTAATATTTCAACTTTTAATAATTGGTAAGTCACATATATGCTTTAAAGAATGTAACTGAAAGTTATACAAGTTTTCTCATTTCTTTTAATTAATTCATTGTTCAATAAATTTTTACCCCTTTTTCTTATAAGTTACAATTTCAACTTCCTTTTTATTTCCTTTATAACTCGGCATTAAATCTCTTACCTAACTTAGAGGTTTCAATTATTAATTACTTACCTTTCATTTTACTACAATAATTGAAACAAATAATTAACGGAAATTCAAGAATTTAATACCGGGTTAAACTTCAAATTATTTTAAAATAATAGATAAATATATTCTTACAACTTATATATCTCTAATTATATTGAAAACAATTTAAAATTTATATATTTTTCAAAAATGAATCTGCAGTAAAACTACTACAGTGGCCTTCCCCCTTCGAAACTCGAAAATGAAAGTCGATGATGCGGCCGCCATCACCGAAATTATTTTCCAGCGACAGAGAGGAAAGTACAAAACTTATTTTCTCCAAAATCTTCTTTAAAACAATTCTTCCGAATTATATTAAATATTTATATCAGAAAATACTTATAAACAATATTATTATATTCCAAAATTTATTCGAAAAATTTCAAAACCCCGAATCTTAAGTTCTAAATTTCCAAATTTCATTTATTTTATTTTTCAATTTTATTTCTATTATTATTTATACACTTTATTACCTAACAACCAATCCATTGCAGCCAAATATAAATATCATTTGAATTTTTTTATTTTATATGTAGAAAAAATAATAGGAAAAATTATTTCATTCACCTATATAAAACAAATATTATGTCGGTCTGTCCTATTAAGTGTTTAGAAATCCCTATTGATGTCACAGCGTCCCATGCACCAACCAGAATTTATAAATATAGAACGGAACAGATTAACACAATATAAAAACCTTTTTATAACACTAACAAATATGCTCTCTCATATATATACACTCAGCGACTCCCATAGGGTATTACTACCCTATCAATAAAGACTCAGACCCTACAAAGCTGAGATTTATCGCTAAACCAAAGCTCTGATACCAACTGTAACATCCCGCCTTTTCGCACGCTTTAAATCGACACACGTGCCAATTCAAACATACGGAAGGGCGGATTGTTATGGGGTAAATTTAGAAAACAAGAAAGAAATAAAAATAAACAGAATCTCACAGCGGAAGGATAAAATATAATAATAAATATACAGTTCATAAAACTGTTTACAAAACATTTAATTCTTCTTTATACAATAAATATCAGAGTTCACATACCAATAAATATCAATGCAGCGGAACAGTATGAGTGTAGTGCAATAATATAAATAATAA
This sequence comes from Allium cepa, assembly GCA_030765085.1. NCBI lineage: Eukaryota > Viridiplantae > Streptophyta > Magnoliopsida > Asparagales > Amaryllidaceae > Allium > Allium cepa. The sequence goes on from CM060941.1 coordinate 839,290,715, forward strand.
TAATACAAATCTTCGTCTTCGTCCTACAGAGCTAAATCTTCAAATCCTGAAACGCTCGGACTGACCCGAGCGAATTTGAAAAGACAAAAACACTCGAGTCAGAACTAAAAGATCTTATGTAAGTTAATCAACAGTAATAAATATGAGTGCAGTAACTCAAGAGATGCTCAGGATTTACATCTCCTAAGGATCCGTTAAACTATTTACTATGTAGTATATTTCGCTATTATAATAGTGTCTAATTGTAAAATAAAATTACTTTTAAACAGTGTTAAGGCTTTACATTTTCCACATTAACAAATTTATATATTCCCATAGTCTATACAATACCGTAATCTCCCCCGTACTGGGCGTCGTTAGAGGAAACTCCATAGGTATGGTACAAAACCAAAATCGTATAAGGCGCGCTAGGGTAGGTGACAGGCACAACTAGGCAATGCCAGGGTAGATATACCAATTGCTATCCGGACTGGTGGTAACGCATAGCCGCAGCTACTGCCCACCTCGAACAAACACCCCCAAAATCAAAGAAATCAAAAGTGAAGGTGGCCACCGAATCAATCCAAAGTCAGAGTATAGTATCGAAGGGATGTGTCCGATAAAGGGCGCTAACCCCCTTGGCCCGAGAATCACTCTTATTTTAGCCACCTTATGCCAACTCACGGGAGTCGGGTCCACGTATTTACCTCAAAGGAAACGCCGCCACCAACCTACTTCATTCTGGAATCTCCACCGCGTACATGGTTGTTAAAGTGGTTTTCGAAGTTGGCAAAGAGTATGACTACTACCGATCCCGGTCTCTTCAACAACCAAACCTTATTATAACACCGCGGTCTTTAAAATAGTTTATACTTTAAAACCAGAATCTATAATTTAAATAGGAAAGGAGTATCCAGGGCATTGCTTGGGTTACACGTGTCCCTTTACTTCGTAGTTCGTTTCCGTTCGTTTTATTTGCGAGCCAACAGTTCTCTCCCCCATTTTTAACATCGTTTCCCAACCAAAATTAAAACTCACGGTCTGATATCATTAACCCTTACCACTGTATAATCCATAGCCACCTTTTAACTCACAAAATGACAATTCATCTTTTCATTCCTATCTTGCAGATTTTCCAATCAACGCTTCACGGCTACAACAAATCCTTTCGATTTTGGACATGACGCATGTTTTTGATTTGGAGTAGTTGCTATCTTTCGAAACAGAGGGATTTTACCCATTTCTCTCCCCTAATAGCTCTTCCAATAATGAATGCCTTTCCGACCAACGCCTAGAGACGCTAATCCAAAATTAGGGCGGATATCAAAAGAGGTACGAGATGTCTACGAGACAAACAATAATCCCTAACAGGTATGATTGCTACACCCTCAAACAATAGAACCTATACTTAGTCATATTTTGCGATAATTTTTCCTCTGATTCATCTAGGTTTTGAAAATGGGTTATGTATAATTGTTTATATGTTCAGAAGTTAATGAACAAAGTTAGATCTTTGTTTAAGTTTACTTGAGAACATTGATACATCCACTGCTATAATCTTTGTTCTGTTTTTAGTAAGTTTTAGATGAGTCTAATGATAGAAAAATTAATGTTCTTTGAAATGCTACGACTTCCTAATTAAGGGTAATAGAAATATGGTTGTCGTACTTCGTTGACAGTGTTTAAATTTTTTGACTTCCTAATCCAAACTTCTGATATGATTTTGTGTTAACTACATGTGCAACTTTTGATTTGAGCGACTTGATGTCTCCAGTTTACCGTTTGTATGAAAATACAACTTTATATAAGTTAAGTTCTACATCAATGTACACTGATCGCATTGGATTGGAGAATTAAAATAGAAAAGTTAGACTTATTTCATTTTTCCCATTTTATATCACTGTATCAATTGTGTATTGTTCAAACATGAATTTTAGTGTGGTAAAAATTATGTAATATCAATTTTGTATTATCCTATAATACAATTGTCAAATGGGATTACTTAACTAATAGGCTATTGATATTGTTTAGGGAAAATTATCCACTGAAAGTGAAATAATACTTTATGATTGATTTTCTGCATATTGGTTCAATTATACATGTGAGGCCATAGTTAACCTAATAAACATCTTCAAATCCCCACATACATATATCCAACTGCATGAAACATCAATTAAATTCATATCAATATGTACACAACTTATTTTTGTACCACCGCCTCTATGATTATTCAGTAAGTGAAAGTTTTATTTAAAAAATGAATGATTTTCCACCTTTGCTGATGCTAAGAAAGTGATGATTGGGCCTACGACCAAGTCAAAATTGGATTTCTGTTTCGCTGTGATAAATTTGCCTTTTCATAGTAAAACCACCACCTTGATTACTACTGATAAGTTCCATTTTGAATAACATATGAAGTAGCTTTAGGCAATACATAGTAAATTCATTCTACCTGTTCTGCTTTGGAATCTGTTCATAGTGATAATTGAGCAAATTATTTTATTTGAATGTGCATATTATATGTATTTTTCAGTCTCAACAAAATTCGAATAATGCCAATCCATTATTTAAATAGGAAAAGAGAAATCACACATCTAATATGTTGCCATATGGAAAAATATTATACGGTGCTGATGTTGATATGGCAACAAATGGGTTTATTTTCTCACCGCATTATCACCTCTGATCAAAATTTCTACAACCGCTATAGCCTCATCTTCCCTAAATCATTAGCCTAAGTTTTAAATGCTCAATTCCATTGATTATTCCTTGCATTTCTATGCTGGTGCTGTGGATTTTCTTATTAGCGCTATTTTTGAAATCAAAGAGAAAGTTGTTTCCATATTTCTACGAAATCTAGAGTTCCCATTCTGGATCGATTCCATATCCTTGGTCCTGGGTATATCAATGGCCAATTTTATTCATGTCATTTTGCAGTCATATCCTTATGCTCTTATGGAATACCCCTTCTCTTACAAGCGATGTCCCAAGTTTCTTATTTTTATTTGAATTTGTGCAAATTTATTAGTAGTTTTCATCTTTGTATTCATTTCACTTATTTATAAGTTGTTATATAGTAAGTTAGGAGATTGTAGCATGATAACACTGACTGTATTTTAAACCACAATCCAATAACATAAATCTACTAATCAGAATATTTATTGTTGGAAGTCAATGGTTATGCTGATAGGATCTCCTATAAATTTACTCCTCCACAGATAGGTGTTAAATCTGAACAATTTATATCTCATTTATTACATAATTCTGTAATCCACAATATTAGTTTATGTGTAGATTAGTTGCGTTTCCAATTGCTTTATATATGGAGTTGGTTAGATCTTGATTTTTTTTTGAAATTATCATGGTTTCATTGAATGAGCAGCTGGATGGTGGAGTACATCTTCATGAAGCATTTATAAGGAAGGACCTCTTAATTGATTACTTACTTACAGTTGGTTAGAGTTTTCATTTATTTCTCCTTTTATATACATATTTATGTCTCAAAAGATAAATTATTGGTGAACGAACTAACTAATTTTAGGTATGTATGTAGCGGATTGCAATAAAAAAGAAATTAATAGGCTTTAAATTTTTTTCACAAATCTAAAGAGGATTGAAGAATTTTAGTGTTTTACTTGCATTTGGTTCATTAGTACTACAAACAAAGCATATATTTATTATTTCAATAGTAAATTTTAAGTCTCCATTATAGGAGATTTGATTTTAGGCTTGAATTTAGTGTCGAAATGATGATTCCAGTTTGTTGTAAAATACCACTTGGTTTTTAACCAAGGACAGCTAACAAAATTTCTCTTTTAATAGCCATATTAGCTAATACCAATAATCTAGATGAGAAGATAGGATCCTAGAAGAATTGCAATTTTTTCCTACATACGTAGTATTATATATATATATATATTCAAATAATGTTTTGGTTTGATTTATATCATACTGATGATAATCCATTATTTACAAGGGTTGTTAGTATAAGCATTTCTGCAATGGAAAAAAACATTGGCCACTCGGTCATTCTACTACGTTTAGGTTATAAGTATTTATCTTTCAGGTATCATTTTAGTTACTAAAGTTGTATATTATTGCTTTTGGAAAATAAATTTATGTACAGTTTGTTAATTAAAATAAAATAATATATATGAACTCTGATGTTACCCTTATATAACACATACATGCTAATTGGAACCTATCCATACAAGAGTATTATTAACCTATCTTTCTATAAAGATAAATGTCTATGAACAAATTTACGAACCTGAAAAATATCTTTCAAATAATGTCCGATTAATACAAAATTTGAAAGACAACGTATGAATTTTTAATACTAAATACATTATGGTCATACCGATCACTATCCTCAAAACATTTTGCTCCTTCTGTGAACTAATGGGGTAATATTATCTTCTCTATGAACCCAATGGACCTATTATTTTCCATGTCCAACGTCAACATATAGGTAGCAAGTGAATTTGTGATCTTGCCGGTTGAATTTTATAGACGAATTCCTTTTGTACCTTTTGTTTTTGATTTTGTAAACGAGGGCCTCCAGGCATTTTCAATTGCCTAGAAATGATTGTCAAAAGCATATTCAAGTGATTCAACATTTATATTTTTTTTTAATGGACTCGTCTGCTTTAATACGTCATCCTTATTGCTCTTCCCAAAGGACTAAATACGTACAGTTTGCTACTTAATCGGATCCACATCTTTTTCCTTCTCATTTTTGTGTTTTTTATCCCTTATTCTTCCTATCTTCTGTCAGTATCCATAGGTTGTACATGAATTATCAACTCACTAACTTTTATAATATTTGCTCCACTTATGAATGCTAATAAAAGATGACATTTTGTACCATCATACTATGCTTTTGCAACCCATTTGATTCCACTATTGCTAAATTAATCTATGATAACTATTGTCTGACTGACTCATTAACCGTATAAGTGGCATAGAAGTAATCTTTTAAAATGTGTTTGTTATTTATTTTTATGAAATATTGTAATTGCAGTCTACCATTTACTAAATATTGTATTTTTGAACGTGGTAAATATTATATTCCTATATAGACCTGTTTGAAATGTTGTTGATAACTCATGTTTTAAATATAAGCCCACATATGGATTAAATATTTTTTTATAATACACACATGGATTAAATATTATATAGCTTTAAATCAAATATATTAGCTCACGTGTGGTAAATACTATATTCCTAAGCAACGTTTGGTAATTATTATATTCTCAACTACCAAATATATGCTCACACATGTTTTGAATAATGGTTTCTAAAAATAATTAATTGCCTTTCCAGATATAGTAGCATTACATTAGGCTGTTTAAAATGGGTATTCATTCTTAGAGAACTGAAACATGTGCGAGCTTAATTGAAAATACTAACTTTTTAATGTTGTTGATGATTTATACTATTATTTTCATTTTGCTAGATAAGAATAGAGACTTGGGTGATAATCATGTAAGAGAACATTGACAAAACACAAGAGAGGAAAGACAGAAAAAGGTAACTATTTTTTATTATTTCTGATTTATTGAGCTAATAATCTCAATTCAATTCTTTATCATAGCTTTATTAGTTAATTATATATTTATGTCAGTTGTCATTTCATTCTTATGTTTACTACATGTATATTAACTAGCAGTACATAGCGTTTTTAATCCCATATGGATTTATTACCTGTTCCTCCGACCTTAATTGCTTGCACTGCAATGGATTAGTGGTTGTAGTTTAGTTGGGTATTTATATGCCATATCTGCCATTGAATCTCCACCCAGGATGTCGTTTTTTTTTCCTCTGAATCGAGTACTTTATTCATAAAGAGAACTGGAAACACAGTGCAAGCTCTTACTTACAACCCATTTACCATCCGTCATCACAACCCCTTTGTTTACCACTATTTGTTCCACCATAAGTTAATGCTCATTTTATATAACCAACTCCCGCTGATTTGTGATGGCTGCTCTGCTAGGTACTGACCTCTACCTTTTAGCTGTCATCTTCTTGGCAAACTGTAATAAGCTATTATGCACTGTTTACTGAATCTTCCTCGACTTCCTCCACTGTCGCGTAGACAAGAACATTATTAAATTGACATTTTTTATTTCTTTTTATATTTTTTACCCCGGCTGCAAGCAGACGGCATACTTTATACGTATACGAATGAACGGTATCACACAATCAGGTGTTATGTGGGGGACTTTGAATCATAATGAACCCGAAAATAAAAGATCAGCACCTAATATTCACTATGAGAGAGAATACTAAGTATGTAAAGAAAACCATTAGCTTAGGTAGTAGTACACGAACAATAAGTTCCAACAAATTTCAATATCGTTAGGGCGATCGGTTAGTACTGACTCATTGGTAGCTATATTTTTCTCCCCAGTTTCATTTTTGGTTAGATCACACAAATATGTTTTACTGGGTCCACATATTTGTTTTCTTATGTTAATATCATTAAGTTTATGATTTTTTTCCAGCCCTAACACTTACTTTTTTGTCCTGTACGCCAACATTTTTTCATGCTTGGTCCTTCTCATGATGGTTCTAAACCAACTCAACTGTCTATCTGTCTGTGGAAGATACTTTCCTGATCCAAAGAGGAGTATGTAAATTGCTAGAAGCAATCTGAGGTATAACTTCTGTTTTGTGCTAGAACAACTTATATAATCATAATGTATAAAATTTGAATGACTGTGTACTTGAGAAAAGGGTATCAGGTTGCAGATTACATCATTTTGTGTACAACTTAGGATTTATATGTAAAAAAGGTGGAGCATAAATATACGACTTTCTGGTAGAATAGTTAAAATGGATGGTAGAAGTAGTACCTAAAAAATTCAAGTTTAGATACATTGACTTCGAACAAAGGCTGGTCATCTTACCTACATAAACAAACAATCAGTGTTTGTCAGACATGTAATTTGTTTTATTGTTGAACACCAAACAGTCAGCACTGTATGGTATTTTAATAATCTCCGTACAGTGGTGTTTTATGAACGCAAGTTTGTGATAACGAAGTGAAGCTCTGTTATATGTTGACATGATATCACTATACTGTAGTACTACAACAAGATGATATCGCGACAGTGCTTGCTTACAAATTAGTAGTCGTATACAAATACTGTGAGTACTCCATAGTTGAACATACCGTATGTCCTCATTACTGAACAATGTAGTGGGTCAATTACATCTGGCACTCATATGCTTATTTCTGATTAGCGATGCATCGATTTCGTACTATGAAAAATCAGTCTGTTTGCATCTTATGATTGAATGCATATTCTGTTTACATGTTAACAGCGCTAACCTGCCAGGGTAAAATTATGACATGACTGTATCAACAGGTTGCGCAGATCATACATGGCTGGGAACTACAATGTATGAAGCAACATAAGTTGCTGCTGCTGTCATTTTGATTACTCAATGTGGTGTACTTTTCTACTTGATCAAAAAAAACGGGTGCTCCATCAGAATGCAATAACAGTGTCTTCAACGGTGATTTAAATCTTTCTACAGTTTGCATTTTTCATTATCTATTATCTATTACTTATATTGGAAAGGAGAATCCACCCTCTTCTTTACACAACACGTGGCAATACATAATTTTTACAAAAATCCTTCGCCCCTTCAATAGCGGTTACCTTTATCTCTATTTGTTCTACTCGAACCGTGAACCATCTTCTTCATCTATTCTAGAATAAAATATCCAAATCGAACAAATCACACGGACAAATTAGACGACGATTTGGAAGTAGTAGTTATTCATCGCGAGTTCATTTCACCTCTTAATCCGACAGTGGACGATAATGCAGTTCGCAATCTTCTACATATATCCAAATCAAAAAAATTGAACGGAAAAATTAGACGGCGATTTGGAAGAAGTGGTTATTCATCGCGAGTGCCTTTCACCTCTAAATGCGACAGTGGACGATAGTACAAATCGCAATCTTCTACCTATGGTAATTTATGAAGTCTTCAATCTGTCATATTTTTTAGTATCATGTCTCAGTAACCGATGTATGTTTGTTTGTTTAAGTGACCATAATTTTATTGAATATTAATATGTCTCATCATTACCTGGCTATAATTTCTCTTTTCAAAGTCCAAATTGGCGATTGCCAACACTGTATTATACTTAAAATAATCTAAGTGCTAATATTTTTATCAACGGATTGTGAATTCTAATGGAATTTTCATTTTAATTTACCAAATCCAATTTAAGTTGACCAACCCAAAAAGTAAATGACGATGCAAAATTCATTCTCCATATGCACACAAAATGTATCCGTACCTAACTTGGTTTTAACTCCATATTTTAGAGTATAATTATGAATATGCATTCAAAAAAATAGGTGGGCTTATAAAGTTTAAGACGGGTTTCATGAAGAGAGAGTATATAAATAATTTTAATACCTTCAACAGGATTTGAATCATGATTCAAATTGGGAAAGTTACAATATAAAAACAGTTTGGGTTGTAAATTCAATTTTATTTACCAATAAATGGACAAAACATCAAAATAATCGTTTACATTCTGTAAATGCTCAAATATTGAACCTAAGAGTATAATAAGAATATATTTATTATAAGTTAAGTTTTTAAAATGGTTAAAATGTATTCTGTTTCCAAATCAAGAAGTCTTGGATGTAGGGGGTTAGAAAACAAATTCTACAAAAAAACTGTTTTAGTGCTTAGTTAATTCGCTTTTAACAACTTTGATTTCAGTCATTTAAAGGTGTTATCTACAAGTACTCATCCTTATACATAGTGAAAAAGGTTTTTTTTTAATCTAATTCTTGGCTAATTCAATCAATGACGTGATTTAGAAAGTTGATTTGAAGAACTGTACTACCCGGCTAACATCCATTTACAAACATATAATTGTACCTTATCATTCCACAAGAACTGAAGAACATGTGTACATCCAATTAGCTTATGAATCAACCATGACAAACAATGAATATTCAGATCCAATGTGAACATGAATATCTGAAGAAGAAAAATTCAAGGTTTATTGCCAAAAAGAAAGAGAAAGTATGGGTGTTTCAAACAAATTCAATTTAAAAATTTCTTTTTAAATTTCAAATTGAAACACAATTTAAATTTTCATTTCAGATTAGATCTTAAAAATTCAAAACATTACTTACTTTTCCATCTCCATTTTTAAATTCAAATCATATAACCTTTCCTAAAATAGTTAAAACAAGTTTAGATTTTAAAACTCATTTTATTTTTAAAACTGACATTAAAAATCAAATTTCAGGTTTAAAACTGAATTTAAACTTATTTTAAACTTTATTTCATAAATTAAAACTTATAGTTTTAAATTCAAATCAATGTTCTTTTATACTGTAAAAGTTTAAAATCTAAATTTAAATTCCAGATTTAAATTCAAAATCAGGTTCCATATTTCTGTTTTCCCAGATTTTAAACTTGTTTTAAATTATCAGTTGCATTTTAAAATTTTACTTTTAAATTAAAACAGAAAACAATTTTCTGTTTAGTCTAACATCTTACATTTTGAATTCAAAAATGATTCAAAATCTCAAATTTAAATTATTGAATTCAAAATTAAGTTACAGGTCTAAAAATTTCAGTTGAACTTCATCTTACAAATTTTAAATTTTACTTTTAAATCTAAAAACAGAAAACAGTTTCTGTTTTATTTAAAACCCAAACTAAATTTTAAAAACTCAATAATTACAAAGACCAAGATTTAAATTATTTGAATTTATGTGTAAATTCAGGTTTTAAACTTGGTTTCAAATTTTAGTTTGCATTTACTTTTTTATTTCAAATTTTATACAAACTGGAAACAGGTTTCCTGTTCTTTCCTTTTTTTTTTATTTAAGCCAAACTTGAATTTTCTTAATTCAAATTATTTCAAAACCAGAATTAAAACTAATTGAATTCATCTTTAAATTCAGGTTTAAATCCTAAGTTAAACTTTTAGTTTATATTTAAACTTAACTTTTAATTTTCAAAACTGCAAAACAGGTTTCTGTCCAAAAACTAAAACCTGAAACACTCATGAACCCGAGCCTATCAAGTTTACTTCGAGTCACAAGACCCTGTGCTTCGAGTCACTTCCCAATTCCCCCGAGACCATCCCGAAGTATAAACCCTACAACCAAAAACAAAACACCACCAGAATATCCCCATCCCTGTGCACCTGTACAAAGCCTCCGGCCGTCGCCGCTATCATCGCGACCTTCCCATAGTTGCCGACCATCACCTCAGACCGACCGTACACCAATTCCATCAATTAGTACTCAAAATCAAAATCGATCCCAAAATTCAAAACCTGGAACAGGCCGAACCACCTCCATCTAAAACCTGTCAACGGCGATATTACCCAACTCCGGCTACTATCACACTCCAAACTCCGGCGATGACTCCATTAATACATCATCTACCAACATGCCAAAAATGGTTGTACTCGATCCAATGATGAAGTCGCAGTCGAACAAAATCAGTGACCCAAATAAACTAGGGTTCATAACTGACAATTCCAAATTTCAATCTCAAATTTGAATTTCAACTTAATCCAAGAATTTTTACAACATCCCAGATAACTACATTCCTTCCTGAAGAAATGCCAACACATACAACCCTAAAGATCATCATAACTTTCCCAATTTCCATTTTCAGTGCAAATATAAACTGCACTTCCAATTATTTTATAAAAATTTATATTTTGATCTTACAAATCATGTTTTAGTATAAGATTTCACTTTATATTACTGATTTGTTAAATCTTCATACTTGAATTTTCCACTAATTTAATGTTTGCTCCTCGGTTAATAAAAATCCAGAGATGATTCTGGATTATCTTAACCTAAGTAACATTCTAATTAAAGTTTATAATTAAACTAACAATATTCATTTGAATCTTAAATTTAAATGGTGTTTATATCAAGAGGTTTGAACATGAAAGATCAAGAACTGGGAGGTATAACAGAGTAGACTCTATTGAAACAAACAGACATAAGAAATTCCACAATATTCAAACACAAACATGTTTATTTCAAACCACTAGCATGCACACATATAATCACACATATAAATATCCACTGCAAATTTCATAAATTATACTCATTTCAGATAAAAAGCATGCAATCAACCTTTACTTACTTAAATTAAAAAAATGTTACTCACTGTTTTAAAATTGCAGAGCACAGTTTCTAAGAAATAGATGAATGCGGGCATTTTTCTCCTTAATCCACAATCTTGCAGGCCTTTGTTTCAGTAAGCAAGAACATGCAGATTGCTATGATTTAATTTGCTTGCTTGATGGTTGTAGATGCATATTCCCCAGGTTATTTTGAAAAAAAAATGCAGGCTATATTTTGATGCATGCAGGACCTATTTGTTTCCAGATTGAAGAAACAAAAGATGCAGGTTTGTAGAGTTTTGATTTACAGATTTTACATTTTTATTTGAAAATGAACTATGGGTTTTGAAAGTGGTTACTGATTTGAGGAATGAACTGAAGATTGTTTTGAAGTGAATGTTTTCAGCTGAGAATATTTTTCTTTAATTAAGAAATGAAAATGAGAAAAAGGCAAAGGAAGAAAGAATGCAAGTGTTTATAGACTAAATTTATTAAAAACAAATAAAAGATAAAATTTGACACTTGTCCTAAGCTATCAACACATGTAAATTCTTATGCTTAAATTCATAACACATGTTAATTATGCTTACATATGTCTTTTTCAAGTAATTAGTAATTTAGATTAAGTGTTAAAGATAAATTAAACTTAATAAATGCATGTTCATATTTTAAATTGTATTTTAAATTTCATATTAAACTAACAAATCACATTTTATAAAACAATATTTTTAAAAACAATAACACAACATTTATGTAACTTATTTTAAATATCCAAACTTAAGAAAATATGAATTTTAAGCCAATAAAACATTTATCTCATATTTAAAATCATCTAGTATTTTATTAAATATTTTTGAAAAGTTTAAATTAAAATAAATCACAATTCCTATTTTCAAAACATTAAAATTATGCTATATTGATTTAACAACTTGTCTATTTAAAATATATATAAATACATATACATTATTAAATAGAGAATAGATTCATTAGTTTATTAAAAATAAACTCACCAATTAAATATTTAAATAAAGAAGATTATTAAATCAAACCAAATTTATTAACAAAAATCATCAGTTCAATTTAAATTTAAACACAGATTATTAAATTTAAATTGTCCAAAATTCCGGGATATTACAATCCTTCCCCCTTAAAAGAATTTCGTCCCCGAAATTTAAAACAAAGGTAATTTAATAATCTATTAACAGATTTTATTTTAAAACACATCATATGTTAATCATATGCCAACAACCAAAGCAACCAATTCACACAATCAGAACAAATCTAATTATCCAAAAGAATTTTGGATAAAACTTCCACGAGATTCCCCGGTATATATATATATATATCGGGAAACTCGCTCTGTAAAATACAATCAATACTACTAAGCTATAGAGCTCCTAACAACAATTCTATACAGAATATCAGACTACAAACGAGTCTGACTCAACAACCAATCCATCCTAAACTGCTGGTTCTACAACCAGAAATATCAAACACGTACTCCCTCAGAGATACGTAAAACATACTGAATCCCAGTTATCCAAACTAGCCATTCAACTCTAGAAAACCAAACACTGATCTACCAAAACACAGAAGAAATCCAAAACACTACGGAGCTAGCTTCCCAAACTTATAGCTCCTTGGAAAAACTTATCCCAAATCAAATCTCCGATTCCAAAATCCAAATTTCTCCGTCACTTATCCATGAAAACTCTTCGGACGATCCTGGGCTACCAATATCCATCTTGATCAGCTCAACTCTTGCTGATTCCATTAAAAACAGACTAAATCAAAACAATCCAATGATCTCCTCAAGATGACTCAAAAACCAAGAATACACACCCCGCTTCCCAACAACAGAAGACAGAACAAACTTCTTCTCCGGAAAAGAAAACAGAAACACCCCCAAACTGCTTCCGCTGCACAACTCTGATCCGAAACAGAAGAAAATGCTGACGAACAGCACAAGCACAGACTAGACAACCCAACACAAAAATATAGTTCCACATATCCATAAAAAAAACTCAGATGTTTCTCCGAAACTTGAGTTGCTTCACCAACTTCTATCTCAAAGAACCATCTATCTACTAACTGAACCACCAGTTCCATTCTGGAAAGAAAACTCGATCTTCAGATGCAGACAAACCTCTGACTTCCTTGAAAGAAATCCAGACAATCTCTAACAATCCAAAAGAACATACTATCGCAAGTCACTTTTGCGATCAACTCAGCCTAAATCCAAAGAAAACTGCTCTCTCTTAACCAAACAGAACAGCTTATGCTGGCTTAGCCAACTCACCAGAGAAAAATCGACTCTGCTGCCTCTAAACTCCACTTCAGAGAAACTACCAAGCCAGAAGACTCCCTACCAACTCAGAATACTCTGCTAAACTCAGCCATATCACCAAGCAACTCACTTCTTACTCTTATTCCAAAGAAACATCTTCGGAAGTATCCATAGTCACTGCATCTCATCACGCAGCTACTATTTCCTAAGATATCAAGATACCATCACTCACTGGCTTCTGCCCTACCGACAGATCAAAACTCAACTCTGTACTTCAAAGATGAACTCCGAACCTTTACAGGTTACCTTCAAAGATCGATGAAGTCCTTAAACCAAACAAAACTTACTCGAGACGGTATTAGGTCTACAGTCTCGACAAATACACTTCCAACCTCATCCATCAAACTCCAACCAATGGTAGTCGTGTTACATACACTTCTACCACATCTACCTTTATAACTTATATTGAAAAAACCCGAACAGGTAAACCAACAAATAGGTAGAACCAATATATATATATATATATATAATAAAAATACAAATACGCTCTCTCAAGATAGACACCACTACAGAGCCTAGGTATTCACTCAACCTAATGCTCTGATACCAAAATGAGACGACCCGACTTTTTCTCCACAAAAAGTTGTATCATCCTTAAGAAAGAAAGGGATAGAAAAGAGAAAAGAAAGAAGAGAAAGAAGAAACAACACAAGAATCTCAACAGCGGAACGAATAAATTATATTAATAACATAAGTATTACATAGTATACATCAAATATCAGAGTACACAGACAATACAACACATACTAGACAGTTATAAACACCTGTCTAGTTATTACAACTCAGTACATAATACAGAAACACTCAGAGATACCAACACAGCGGAAAACTATATAACTATACGCAGAAGCCTCCTGCTCCATTTGCTCCTCCACAATTCGTCAAAGCTAACCTGAATCCTAACCTGAATTCCCTTGGCAAATGAGACGACCCGACTTTTTCTCCACAAAAAGTCGTATCATCCTTAAGAAAGAAAGGGATAGAAAAGAGAAAAGAAAGAAGAGAAAGAAGAAACAACACAAGAATCTCAATAGCGGAACGAATAAATTATATTAATAACATAAGTATTACATAGTATACATCAAATATCAGAGTACACAGACAATACAACACATACTAGACAGTTATAAACACCTGTCTAGTTATTACAACTCAATACATAATACAGAAACACTCAGAGATACCAACACAGCGGAAAACTATATAACTATACGCAGAAGCCTCCTGCTCCATTTGCTCCTCCGGAATTCATCAAAGCTAACCTGAATCCTAACCTGAATTCCCTTGGCTACTCGTAAAAATTTGAGTACCCAAGAATTAAAAAAACAGAAATAACTCCGAGTCAGACATGGGTCTGGTGTGAGTAACAGGTTAAAGTTGCTTAACTTTGAAAAACCTTTGAAAAGAAAAGGTATCACGTAAGACTTCCCACACTTAAACATGGAAAAGTTTTTACCTTACGCTAACCAAAACATTTGATAGGAAATCCGATGATATTATAATAGTGTCTAGGGTTTTCAAGTAAATAAGAAATAGCCGAAATTGTTACATCTATTAAATTCCAGCTACTAGCCACAAAAGTGGGTAATACAACCAAAACCGTTGGCACTTATTGGATTTTGGATTCCATACAATGGCTGGGCTACTGGGGTACCGCCCGTCACAGTACGTGGCCTAGATCACCGTACCGAGGATTACTCCAAACCCCTGCAACACAAAGCCGGACCCATTCCTTACTGAACAGTTCCAAACAAGACAACCTCGCAGTTGTGATCAACAACCGCACCACTAAGCCGAAAAATAAAGGGACCTCTAGACAGGGATAAATCTTGCTCTCAAGTGGGGGCTACCCACGAAGCTTTGCTGCACCTCCCCTGTTTTGGCCATTCCCGGTTGATGAGGCTTGAGGCTACGATTACCTTTATAGGACATAACACTTAGAATGCTCATCGTCCACCTGACGATGTTCTAAAAGCATTCAATCCATACAAGTTCATTCCGGGTTCGAACGAAACCGAAGGCATTATCTCGTTACACTCATTTTGGAATCACCCTCAGAGTTAACGACAATAACCCTTGCACTCTAAATCACCATCTCGAATCTATAAGTACTATTCCGTCAAACTCATTACGGAATCACCCACAGAGTTATACTTACGTATAGCCCTTACACCTCGTTTCTTCACTCGCTCCACTTGGATTAACGACCTAACGTTAATTTGGATCGATGTGGTTTTCGGATTCCAAATATGGAAACCCGATCCCGGTCTCATCGAAATCCAAAGCGTGCCTTTTAAGGTCCAAGTTGTTTTAAGTTTAAAACAATTCAATTCACTATCTAAATATACACAGATAGATAATTCTCAACACAACAGATAATCAACATTACCATTATCAACAGATAATTCATATCATAATCAGATAATCCATATTATCATCCAAAAGCAACCAACGCATCCATATCACATACATTACTCATCTCATAACTGAGATTACAACCCATACATGGCAACCAATACCATTCATCAAACATAAGCAACTATCTAATGATCACACCATTTATAATTAATTTAAAATGAATTAAATTAATTACCTAAACTCTAATTAATTTAAAATGAATTAAATTAATTACTTCATCATTAAAATTCTGCTTAACTTAACCATTAATTGATTACAAATCACTTTATAAATCATCATCTCAATATTTATTTCACTTAATCATTACCGATTAACCATCTCTAGTTACAATAAGTAATTAGCATTTAATATTACTTACACAAGTTAATTATATTAAACCCTTTGCAAATAATTAACTTGTATTTTCTTAATTAATTAATTAACTAAAATTAATTACATTAATCATTTATTCATTATTAATTATACCTTAATTAGTCAATTCCAAATTACATCATTAATTAATTAATTAATAATTTCTAATTACATTTAATCAATCTCTCAATATAAATTAATTACATAAGTAATTAATCTTCAATTTAAACCATATATATTAATCTTCCATGATTAATAATCATTCAGTAATTAAATGCTTTAATTACTCATCCCATAAATTAATTATTCTTAATTAATTATCTTCATTAATCACTTGATTAATTTTCAAAGTAATTTAAATCCAGACTACTTCTATAAATAATATCTTTAATTACATCCTGTAGTTATTAATTAATCACTTCCTTAAGTAATTACAATCCATAAATTACATAAAGTAATTATCAATAATCCACAAATGTTTAAATTAAATCAACTAAACTAATCACATTAATAAAATTAATTACATCAAGTAATTAATTCATTAATTATTTTCATTAAGTAATTAAAACTTAAACAATTGATTATTATTAATTAATATAATTAATTATTAAAATTAATCACATTAATTAATTGTTAAATAATCTTAAGTTAATGACCTTCATTAACCATTATTAATTATCAATTAATTAATATTTAACTACAATTTAATTAATCTCTAATTATTAAATAATTAAGTGTTAATTAAAATCTTAATTATCATTAATCTCTTGATTAAATAAATCTTAATCATTAATTAAAACTTAATTAACCATCCTTAATTATAGATTAATTAACCTTAATTAATTAATCTCAAATCTTAATTAATTAACTTAAAAATTATTAATTACTTAATTAAACATCCTCATTATTAATTAATTAAATAATTAATTACCCATTGAAATTAAATTAATAATTTAAATGAAATCAATTTCTTAAATTCAAAATTAAGAAATATTCTTCTCATATTTTAAACAATTTGTTTCAAACAAATTCAATTTAAAAATTTCTTTTTAAATTTCAAATTGAAACACAATTTAAATTTTCATTTCAAATTAGATCTTAAAAATTCAAAACATTACTTACTTTTCCATCTCCATTTTAAATTCAAATCATATAACCTTTCCTAAAATAGTTAAAACAAGTTTAAATTTTAAAACTCATTTTATTTTTAAAACTGACATTAAAAAAAATCAAATTTCAGGTTTAAAACTGAATTTAAACTTATTTTAAACTTTATTTCATAAATTAAAACTTATAGTTTTAAATTCAAATCAATGTTCTTTTATACTGTAAAAGTTTAAAATCTAAATTTGAATTCCAAATTTAAATTCAAACTCAAGTTCCATATTTCTGTTTCCCTAAATTTTAAACTTGTTTTAAATTATCAGTTGCATTTTAAAATTTTACTTTTAAATTAAAACAGAAAAATAGTTTTCTGTTTAGTCTAACATCTTACATTTTGAATTAAAAATGATTCAAAATCTCAAATTTAAATTATTGAATTCAAAATTAAGTTACAGGTCTAAAAATTTCAGTTGAACTTCATCTTACAAATTTTAAATTTTACTTTTAAATCTAAAAACAGAAAACAGTTTCTGTTTTATTTAAAACCCAAACTAAAATTTAAAAACTCCATAATTACAAAGACCAAGATTTAAATTATTTGAATTTATGTGTAAATTCAGGTTTTCAAACTTGGTTTCAAATTTTAGTTTGCATTTACTTTTTATTTCAAATTTTATGCAAACTGAAAACAGGTTTCCTGTTCTTTCCCTTTTTTTTATTTAAGCCAAACTTGAATTTTCTTAATTCAAATTATTTCAAAACCTGAATTCAAACTAATTGAATTCGTCTTTAAATTCAGATTAAATCCTAAGTTAAATTTTTAGTTTATATTTAAACTTAACTTTTAATTTTCAAAACTGCAAAACAGGTTTCTGTCCAAAAACTAAAACCTGAAACACTCATGAACCCGAGCCTATCAAGTTTACTTCGAGTCACAAGACCCTGTGCTTCGAGTCACTTCCCAATTCCCCCGAGACCATCCCGAAGTATAAACCCTACAACCAAAAACAAAACACCACCAGAATATCCCCATCCCTGTGCACCTGTACAAAGCCTCCGGCCGTCGCCGCTATCATCGCGACCTTCCCATAGTTGCCGACCATCACCTCAGACCGACCGTACACCAATTCCATCAATTAGTACTCAAAATCAAAATCGAGCCCAAAATTCAAAACCTGGAACAGGCCGAACCACCTCCACCTAAAACCTGTCAACGGCGATATTACCCAACTCCGGCTACTATCACACTCCAAACTCCGGCGATGACTCCATTAATACATCATCTACCAACATGCCAAAAATGGTTGAACTCGATCCAATGATGAAGTCGCAGTCGAACAAAATCAGTGACCCAAATAAACTAGGGTTCATAACTGACAATTCCAAATTTCAATCTCAAATTTGAATTTCAACTTAATCCAAGAATTTTTACAACATCCCAGATAACTACATTCCTTCCAGAAGAAATGCCAGCACATACAACCCTAAAGATCATCATAACTTCCCCAATTTCCATTTTCAGTGCAAATATAAACTGCACTTCCAATTCTTTTATAAAAATTTATATTTTGATCTTACAAATCATGTTTTAGTATAAGATTTCACTTTATATTACTGATTTGTTAAATCTTCATACTTGAATTTTCCACTAATTTAATGTTTGCTCCTCTGTTAATAAAAATCCAAAGATGATTCTGGATTATCTTAACCTAAGTAACATTCTAATTAAAGTTTATAATTAAACTAACAATCTTCATTTGAATCTTAAATTTAAATAGTGTTTATATCAAGAGGTTTGAACATGAAAGATCAAGAACTGGGAAGTATAACAGAGTAGACTCTATTGAAACAAACAGACATAAGAAATTCCACAATATTCAAACACAAACATGTTTATTTCAAACCACTAGCATGCACACATATAATCACACATATAAATATCCACTGCAAATTTCATAAATTATGCTCATTTCAGATAAAAAGCATGCAATCAACCTTTACTTACTTAAATTAAAGAAAAGTTACCCACTGTTTTAAAATTGCAGAGCACAGTTTCTAAGAAATAGATGAATAAAGACATTTTTCTCCTTAATCCACAATCTTGCAGGCCTTTGTTTCAGTAAGAAAGAACATGCAGATTGCTATGATTTAATTTGCTTGCTTGATGGTTGCAGATGCATATTCCCAAGGTTATTTTGAAAAAAAAATGCAGGCTATATTTTGATGCATGCAGGCCCTATTTGTTTCCAGATTGAAGAAACAAAAGATGCAGGTTTGTAGAGTTTCGATTTACAGATTTTACATTTTTATTTGAAAATGGACTATGGGTTTTGAAAGTGGTTACTGATTTGAGGAATGAATTGAAGATTGTTTTGAAGTGAATGTTTTCAGTTGAGAATTTTTTTCTTTAATTAAGAAATGAAAATGAGAAAAAGGCAAAGGAAGAAAGAATGAAAGTGTTTATAGACTAAATTTATTAAAAACAAATAAAAGATAAAATTTGACACTTGTCCTAAGCTATCAACACATGTAAATTCTTATGCTTAAATTCATAACATATGTTAATTATGCTTGCATATGTCTTTTTCAAGTAATTAGTAATTTAGGTTAAGTGTTAAAGATAAATTAAACTTAATAAATGCATGTTCATATTTTAAATTGTATTTTGAATTTCATATTAAATTAACAAATCACATTTTATAAAACAATATTTTTAAAAACAATAACACAACATTTATGTAACTTATTTTAAATATCCAAACTTAAGTAAAAATGAATTTTTAAGCCAATAAAACATTTATCTCATATTTAAAATCATCTAGTATTTTATTAAATATTTTTGAAAAGTTTAAATTAAAATAAATCACAATTCCTATTTTCAAAACATTAAAATTATGCTATACTGATTTAACAACTTGTCTATTTAAAATATATATAAATACATATACATTATTAAATAGAGAATAGATTCATTAGTTTATTAAAAATAAACTCACCAACTAAATATTTATATATAGAAGATTATTAAATCAAACCAAATTTATTAACAAAAATCATCAGTTCAATTTAAATATAAACACAGATTTTTAAATTTAAATTGTCCAAAATTCCGGGATATTACAATATAACTGATAACGATAATGATGAGCCAAGCGAGGTATCAAAACTTACTCACTCAGAATTACTTATATATTTCTACGAAGTAAATGGCTGCTTTGAACGACTTAGGGAAACTATGCCAAAATTGAATCATAAAGAGATAGTTTGATAGAATCAAATAAACAGCTTAATCAATTGGTTAAAAACTATCAAACTAAGAGCCCTAAGTGTAATAAGTGTCCAACATTCGAAGAAGAAATCAAAAAACAGAAAGTACAATAAAATCGCTTGAAAATGATATTTTGATTTTGAAAGAGAATGAAAATACTAGAAGAGAAAATTCTATTAAATAGTGCACTCAATTATTGAATGAAAACGAATCATTCAAAACACAAGTCCAACAACTGTTAACGACTTTAGGAAAATTTTCCAAAAGTGAAAGATCGTTGAATATGTTATTAGGGAAACAAATTGTTAATATAGTTAGACAAGGACTTGGATATAGTCAATCTGAACCTGTTAAAAGAAAAATAAATAACGTCAAATCCAAGTGCACAATTTGTAGAAAAATTGGACACAATCCAAAACAATTGCTGGTATAGATCCAAAAACGTGAAAACTATACCAATTTGGATTCCAAAAGGCACAAATATAAAATCCCTTAAGGTTAAACAAATTTGGGTGTCAAAAGGAGCATATATAAATAGTTTTAGGTCTCCGCAAACTTATTTTTTAAAATCGTTTACCACTAACAACCATGGACCTATAAAAACAAATAGGCCACAAATATCTTTAACGTGCAGGTATGATGGCAACCTAAGTAACAACAATAATGTTATCTTGATTCTTGCTGTTCCAGAAACACAAAAGGCGACAAATCAAAGTTCCTTAGCCTAGACAAAGGTGGTAGAATCACAATGGGCTACAACGAAAAATTATCGGTAAAGGTAAAACAGGTAATGGTATATTTATTTTGAATGATATATTAAAAGTGACAATCTGCACCATAATTTGTATTTAAATCAGCCAGTTATGTTATAAAAAGATGAATGATGATAATGATTCTAACTTATTCAAAATATTCACCAATCATCTTTGAACTATAGATTTGCTTAGACTAATGATGATGTCTTATCGATTGCTGATTACTCACGATACACGTGGATATATTTGCTTATCTTATTGCTTCGGGATCTGACACTATGGTCATTGTTTGATCATTTACATGGCTTCGATTCAAATTCAAGATAACTTCATTTAAAAGCTGTTAAAAATAATTTTAATAAATTTGTTGAAACTTCACAGTCTGGTCTATAACATTCAATTAATGATAATCTCGAGTGAAAGAAAAATTCAGATGCCGATTACACCGATAATCTAGTTGATAGAAAAATTTCTAGTGGAACATTATTTATGTTGAGACATTCCGTAATTGCATAGTTTTTCAAAGAAAAAATCTGCATATTTTTTCTTTTCAAATAATTTTCAAATTAGCAGGCATTTTTCTTATAAAAATCCCTTCTAGAAAATATTTTTTGTTGACCTTGTTTCAGATTAGTCATCTTAAAATATTGATTTTATATTATTTTTGGATTTGATCTTAAATGATTGCATTGACTAATCTGACTCCCTACTAATTATCGAAAAGATAAATAGTGATTGAAAAAGTGATGAGAGTTGGTATTAATCTTATACTATAACTTGAGACAGTATATTTAGTAATTTTCTTTAGAAATTTAAACAAGACTTAAAAAAACTTTTTGTTGGTAAAAATTCCAAGACCATCTCTTTTTCGATCATATTTCTAACGACCATCGCTCATCAAAATTCAATATGATTTGTCAATATGTGGTATTTTAAACAAGAAATCATTCATTTTTCATTATATTTTTTTTGAAAGATCCAAAGTATTCGCTCTCATTTAAAAGTCCTCATGGTTATGCATGGGTGAATTACTTGGAATTTTTGATTATGTGCTTCCATGCTCATTTAAAAGTCCTCACGG
Organism: Allium cepa; assembly: GCA_030765085.1. Taxonomy (NCBI): domain Eukaryota; kingdom Viridiplantae; phylum Streptophyta; class Magnoliopsida; order Asparagales; family Amaryllidaceae; genus Allium; species Allium cepa. Next base: position 839,313,164 of record CM060941.1, read on the forward strand.
TTATGCATGTATGGAACGCATATCAAAATTGATTTATTAAGTCGATAAGTTGATTCTAATCTCGTTTAAATGTCCTCATGGTCATGCGTGGTTAGAAGATACTTGAATTCATTTTTTATAAAAAAATATTGGAATACTACTAATCTCATTTAAAAGTCCTAACGGTTTTGCATGGTTAGTAGATATTCAAATTTCTGATATAAATATACCACAAACAGACACAACTATATGTTTTATATGATGACATCATCCCTAACATTCCAAAGTGGAATATGCGCCAAACAGAGTATTTATGATTTTTTTTTTTGATTTTTTTTTGAAAATTTAATATTGATATGCAATTGAGTTTTAATGTTGTATTAATGTCTATCACTTTATCTCTATTTTTCTAACAATATTACTCTTTTGCTGATAACAAAAGGGGGAGAGAAAAGTTAAGATTTTGACAAATAAAGTCAAATATTTTCTATTTGCATCAAGGCTCATTTGCATATTTTTATTTACATGCATATATGAAAGGGGAGCTTTGTGTAGAGAGGGAGCATTCAAATTGGGGGAGCACATTGAATAATCAAATACATTTAATAAATTCAAAATCTTAAACTTATGTTTGTTATCATCAAAAGGGGGAGATTGTTGAATATGCAAGTATATGATTTTTGTTTAATGATAATAAATATATATATATATATCCATTTAAATGTATTTGTTAATGTACTATTTTATTTTTTCACATAATTAAGTGAATATTTGCTTAATAAAATAAATAACACAGAATTTAAATTCAAACGGATATTTTATTTAAATAAATATATTTTACAATTTTGAATAGTACAAATTCAAGCTCTCACTATATATATACATACAATTTCAATTTCAATACAATTTAAATTACATTACAATTATCATTTACATATGCACCTCACTACATTTCACCATCAATCGTATTGATCTTCAACTCCATTCCAGATTGAATTCAGCATCTGAGCAATCTGCAAAAATAAATACTGACGCGGTAAAATTGAAAAGACAATATTTTTGCAGTATAAAATAAAATGTATACTTTGAAAATATTATTTGCCTTAGTTATTTGGGTTGTTCATCATCATTTAAATATGAATTCATCATACGCGAACAGCTTGTGACATGCACAGTGGATCACTGTACATGCCACAAGGCCGTGCACACCAATATACACTTGAAAAAGTTACAGGGATATGTGAGCACAAGGTCAAACCCAAATCAAAAGCGGGGTTCAACTCAAGTGAAATAAAAATAATGTCACAATATCAGCACATGGTCAAACCCGAGCTTTAAGCTGGATTCAACGCAGGTGCAATCCAAACGTACCAATTCAATAAAATGGTCAAAAATCCAAAACCAATATAAATCAAGCCTTGACCAACGTTCAAGTTGTACACATGAAAATAGAGGCTAAAAAGCCTATTCAGACTATCAAGTAAGTGTATCACTAAACCAACAAAGGCAGTTCACAAGTCAAAGACCAGAGAGACCAGGCACCAAACAAAAACCAAGCACACACTTGAGTACACATGAAAACAACTCAAACTCAAGAGAACACAAAAAAGGAAGTAGAGAGAGGTACACAAGGGTCTAGTAAAAATGGAAGCAGATCAACCAAGTGAGAACACATTAGTGAAAGAGACCAGTTCAACATCAGTGTAAAATATTCAATGAATTAGTCAGAGCAACCAAGACTACAAATAAACCAAGGCCAAGACCAGTGAACTGCAAGTGTCGACCAGGCAGCAAACAAGAACAAAACAATAACCTCAAATGCTACATTAAGTCAATGCAAACACAACATGCATCATATACATGAGCACTAATGCATATAGACTAGAGTAGAGTATTGTTAAACATACATACATACACATACATACATACATACATACATATATATATATATATACACACACACGAACATGAATGAAACTGCAACAAGCCGCAACAGAAAACAATGAACCCAACATCAATATACTCGAAGACAAATTCGAGCCAGTATACCAGGTACATACAAAGACACAAATGTACAAAAGCAAGTGCAGACTCAAACAAAGGCACGCTGGAATGTATAATGCAACAAAGTGCACTGTGCAGTTGAATGAAATAGCGAAGCCTAGACTAGAAGAAAATAAATTCAAGATGAATGCATATACATCAATGGAGAACATGCATATCAAAGAACAGACATGATGAAGTCAGTGACACCAGATCATAAAGCAAATGTACACATGAATGCTAGGATCAAGTGCAGTCACAACTATATAACCAAGTAACATATATGTATATAACTCGAAGCAAGAAGACTCAAAGGCATATGCAACCAGACCAAAACCATAAGCATGGGAACAAGACTCAAGTGCTACCAGAATTCATCAAGCAACAACAACTGTACAGGTCAATGAAGATTCAGTGAAGCCAGAAGCAACAGAGCTTCGAGCGAAGTCAACACAGCACCAGATGTTTCAAAGCCGTGGTGGCCACGAAAGAATTCAAAGCCGTGGGAATCAAGCTAATCAAATATACGAAATTGACAAAGTTAGAAATTATCATCAACATCCAAGCAACATCGAACGGCTGAGATAAATAAATAGACGAATTCAAATGATTATATACGAACGAATTTATAGGACATCGAATTCTATATAGACATTTAACATCATCGTCAAAAAATTCATTCGATTTCGAGCTAAACAGAGAACAATAATCATTCAACCTGAATCAAGATCGAGTTCAAGCATATCAAACAGAAAAGAAAATGAAATAACATACCAGTAAATACGAACTCGATCAAGTTGAATCGATCGAAATCATCACGGCTATATGATCAATTGCCCATGTCAAATAGAGGAGATAATTACTATGACTGATCATATACATAAGGAGATTCAATTAAAAACCCTAATTTTTCACGAAGGAACGAAAGATCAACCATTTTTCAAAGAGCGAAGCACAAGGAGTTCGGCCGATAGTAAAAGAGAATGGAAGAAGACATTTTTTACTTAACATATTTTGGGCTGATGCCTTTGCGTTATTGAGCTTTAGTTTATTTAAAATTAGGGTTTATTTATTTTATTGTTTTAAAGTGTTTTTAATTTCTCTTTTAAACCATTGTAAATTCTAGTCGTGTGACTACGGGATGAACTATGGTGGTGTAGTTTGAGAATTCGCACCTTAATGGCAGATTTATGGCAGGGTTTTGAGCGTAGAGTTAAGGTTAGTCGATAGCGGGTGTCGCGATTTTATGTGTATAAGCATCTGACTGCTTAATTTCTAGTAGAAACCTTGGAGGTGGCACGCAGGTAGGGTTTTGCCGAAGCTGGGTAAATCTGTGTGTTCTATTTTCTGCAATTACTATTCTGCTATTATATGTGCTGCTACTGTTCTGCTAAGATCTGTGTTGAAATTATTTTATATACTTCCACAATAAATTTTTATATTCATTAGTATCACCCCATTTACCCCCCTCTAGGGTGAAATCGATCCTACAATCACTTGCTTGATCTCATAGATCTCAATTCCCAACTAGTATAGATCACTTGACCTCTTTAGTGCGAATTTAATCAGGTTCCTTGATTAGAAACCTCTGTTGCCCTAACATATCCATATACTATGATAGAAGACTTAAGGATCATATCAAGAATCCATATCAATGTTAGCCTTCAAGGATCGAGTGAAAATTCCTTGTTTGGATCGGTGTAAACCACCTTGAAATCATGTACTCGAATACTCGATCAAGAATAGTCATGCGCATAAAACGATCTACATACAACTTACTTATTTATCCTACTAGTTTCTCCACTATAACAATATCTTTTATCACTTTCTTTCTTAGTAGTATGTTATTCTTACTAAGATCATTTATTAACAATTTCATAAGACATAGCTTCAAGTTTATAAATAGTTATACAACTTAAGTTCATATTCGTATAACACTCCCTCACATCCTAAGATTATATACGAAACATTAAATTCATTTTACTTAACAAGTATGTTCAATAAATTTAAACTTGTTTTAACTTACAACCTTCTCAATTCAAGTGTTATATATACTCATCTTTATATTTTCAAAAAACACTCAACTTCAAATTCTATAATGATTCGGAAGTTTCCTACTATCCAAAATCATCGAAAATCCTGTTTCATTTTAACAAATGAAAACGACGAAACAACATATGCACACATCATACAATCCTAACACATATGCTACATGTGTCCATAAAATATTTTAACAAATTCTAATAATTTATTAAACACACATTACTTGGGGAAAACTTGTAAAGTTCCAACATTTATGCCGGGCTGCGCCACCATAACGACCCGGGATTTTTGGCGTCTCGAGTTTTGAATATTAATTTTTAAGATTCAATGATAAGGTATTTTACCAACAAAAATTCCCGTTAAATAACAATTGGCAATAATATACAGTTCTCAAACCAAAATAATATTTGGATTTCCAGATTTTTATTTATAAAGTAGGATATGGATTTAATTGGAAATTTCTTATATGTATATATATATATATATATATATATATATATATATATATTCAGGACAGCAATATATATATATATATATATTTATTTATTTATTTATTTAAATTTGGAACAAATTCATTTCATATAAGTATAGATGGAATAAGAAAGGATAAACTATAAATAGAAAAGATATGATTTATGGAAAATACAGTGTATTATAAATAGAAAGAGTTTAAAACTTTATTTTTTCTTATATGTATATACACCTATCAGTGAGAAGAGTGTGATACATATAAACAAAATAAGCTAGTATGCTAAAACAATATATGTAATATACATAATTGTGGATTAATAAATATGGTTATTATGAATTTTATACATATATACATACATACACATGTGTGTATGTATGTGTGTGTGTGTGTGTATATATATATATATATATATATATATATATATATATATATATATATATATCGAGAACGAAAGAAGGATGTATACATATATATAATCTCAAAAGGAAAACTTTAGTGTTAAAAACAAATAAATATCGTATGTTATAAACTAAATAAAAAAATTGTATGTGGAAACATTATATGTAATGGTAGGTAAAATATATAAATATTCATGATCCAAATATATATAGTTTGTTAAAAAGTAAAAATATACTATCGTATACTGAAAATGAAAGAAGGAATATATATGATAATATATATGATAGAAATGAGAAAATCTATAAAATTATTTCAAAAAGAAAATCACTAACAAAGCAATGTTTTGTTAAAGATGTTATTTTATACATTTAGAATGAAATAGCAAAAACATTCATTTGTTTTGAATTTATACATTTTAAATATAAAAAGAAATATAAAACTAAATGTTATTTAAAATAAAAGGCTTGTAAATGTCTTGGCTATTATATGTAGGAATGAGGACTTGAAGTTGTTTTAAAAACCACTTTGTATCTTTTGTTTCCAAAACATGCATATATATGAAAGCATGTAAAAATAAAGAAAAGAAGTAAATAACCAAAAAGGGAGTCATGTTAAGAAAAATCAAAACGGCAGCAAATAATTTCCTGGTAACACAAAAATAACAAGTAAAAGAAGTTGTCTGGCCAAACATGGAAAAGTTGAACCAAGGCAAAGATATATATGTATGTATGTAGGTATGTATGTATGTATGTATATATACCAATTTAAAAAAAACAACAAATGTGAAAACTGAAAACTTCATATCATCTCAGACTTTATACTTCATTTCAGCCATTAAAGATTTCACCCCAAAGGCCACCAAATCATTTTAATCCATCATAAAAATCCTTGTACAAATCAAATCTTTTGAGCTGGTATGTATACATCATTTCACTGGTATAAAACATGAATATATAGGCTTTTATATGTGTGTAGCTCCATTTTGCAAAAGCCTGCAAAATAAGAAGCTCTATAACAAACACTGTTAAAAAAAGCGAGAAGCCTTCTGTTTAAAATCAAAACAAAGCAAGGGTCAAGTCCAAATCATAAAAATCAAGTTCAAACAGATTCAAAAGGTTTTTAAACATGTTTAAGGTGAGAAACAGGCCCGGCCCAAGGGTAAGGCAAGCGAGGCCTTCGCCTAGGGCAACATCACCGGAGATGGCGAAAGGGGCAACAAAATGTTCCAGATGCTTTTGTTAAAATTGAGTTTATTAAGTACCAGGCAACATATTTCAGAAATCATATGTAGCGCAGCGGTTCAAGCTCTTGTTATGTACTTAACCATCTAGGTTCAATTCCTACTATCAGCTATTAATCTTTTTTTCCTTTTTCCTTTCCTCTAAAACTTAGCCTAGGGCAGCTGATATGCTGGGGCCGGCACTGGTGAGAAATGCATTTTTGAAAATCCTGGAAGTATTTTTTTACTCTATTATATTTAACAGTGAAAGAACACATGCATATTTCGTCTTTAAAAGTCTTTATCTCAAATTCTCGTCCGAATTTGCAGATGATGTTAACTAAAGAGATGATTGTTGTCGAGTGTATTTCTCATTAAAAATAGTTCAGAGCTAGTTCTATTTTTATGTTATGGGAATTGGTAAAAATACAGTAAGTAAACCTAATTTAGGCGATTTTCGACCTGCTCGAACTATCGTTTCCTGTATATACATGTGATCGCCGTGTGGAAATAGGATTTTTGGTAAAATAAGTACGATTTTTAAGACTCTAGGTTGTGAGAATTTAGAGATGATCGGAATTCGTTTAAAAATAAATTCCGACGAAGTGGTCATTGAGGGGAGGCGGGACTTGGCCGAGGATAAGCGGTGCATCATGGTTGAGGGGATAGCCATGGCAGAATTTTGGTTTTGGCCCTGGGTTGTAGTGGCGAGGAGTTTGTAGGTTTTAAGGACATGTTTCAGGTGGGGTTTGGTTTTCTTCGTCGTGGCAAATGGAACTGGCACCGGAGCTTGCTGCACCTGGCATAGAGATAACATATAAGGTGGTGATCGTATTGGTGGAGATATCATACGCAATCGTGATCAAAGGTGATGGGCAGTAGAAGATTTAGTGTCGACTTTTTTTATGAGCCTAGGTTGAGGCGGTTTTGAGGACGAGTCATAGGGAAGGTGCGAGGAGTGCGACGATCGGTTGAGGAGGTGATGTGTGACGGTCAGATGTATTTGGATTGGTGGTTGGGCAAACAGGCCTCGCGTGCACGTGTACGCGTATTATGCGTGTACAAGTTGTTCCAGGCGGTGAATGGTGGATCGCGGTTGCCGTGGTTTGAATTGGTCTCAAAGAGCGTGCGTAAGGGGGAATATGTGATGAGAAGAAGGGTAGATGATCGAAGTTGTCGACGTTGGCTATGGGTTGAACTTCTCTGGTTCGACCGTTAAAAGTTCTGGGTAGTGGGGGAAAATTGAAGGAAGAAAAGAAGAGAGAAGGGAGCGAGGAGAAGGAAGGAAATGTTTTTCTTTCAATAGGAAATTTTGGGCTTCGGCCCAGGAAATTTTTTTAAAAAAAAAGGAAAGGGCGGGCTTCAGCCAAGGAGAGGGAGGGAAAGTTTTAAAATATAAAATGGTGATTTGTATTTATATGTTTACAAATTTTAAAATACTATAACTTGTTCGTTTAAATCCTATTTTGGACAAGATTCACTGCAATGGGTTCGTCTCGACGAATACTACATTTTCATACAAACTGTTGTCAAGTTTGAACGGGTGAAATTTTATGGTATATTAGAATGGACAGAAATTTAAGCAATCAATTTAAAATATATATCACCGTTTAAATTTATATGACCGTGTATTGAAGTTATTCGCCCAGATAAAATTAACAGTAAGTTCATTTATGTTAATTACGATGTTTTGGCATCTGTTTTGCGGAATAAAACACCATTCTGCTAATTATTTTAATTGGATCCCTATTGGAAAAATAAATCACCGTTCTACCATTATTACTGAATATATCTGTTTTTGGACATGGATTAGTAGAAATAAAACCCTCTTCTGCTATTATATTTGTACCGACACCGATTTATCTTTCCTGATAAATTATATGGGCAATATGATGTTGAATTGATTGAAGTGAATGTCTGCATCTATTATTCTGGGCTATTTGAAATTGAATGGTAGCTGATTAAGTACCAACGGAATTCTTAAGCCTTTTTCTCGATTTAGGGTTGACTTTGAACCGGAATTTTTTTTAAAATGATTATTATTTATTAAGGATATTTTAAGTTGATTGGTAAATATTTTGGTAATGATTTAACATAACTACTTTAAAAAAATTATTTAAAAAGCATTAATTATTGTTTTAAAGTTATTAATTATCTAAATTGTTTAAAGTATATTAATTATTAATTAAAGCTATTTTATAGTGATTGTTTAAAGTTAATTATTACTCAATGAATTAATTAATATTAAAGTATATTTATTTTAGGGATAAATTTGTTAAATATTAATAAGGTTTTAAATAATATATTATGTAGTAAACTTTTGTAAAAGGGTACTTTATTTAATTAGAACCTGGAAGGATTATATTAAAACCTTATAAGTATTATTTTGGAAAAAAATTATTAAATAAAGTTTTAGGAAAGTAATGGTATACATTCATGGGTAATCGGAGGCAGTGAGTACCTGTAGTTATGTTTAGGATTTCTCTAAGATAGAGACGTAACCATTGAGCTGTGAATCCATGGTTGATATCGCAGTGGTGCTTTCCCGATTTGTTTAAAAAAAAGTTTCAATATTTTGAAAATGAATGGTCTATGAATATACTTATCTGGTAAGATAAGCATATGTTGTTTTGATTAAATAATTTGAATTTATTGAAATTTTAAATTAGCAAGGCTTATTGTTTCAATGGGAAATGAAACCACTGTTTGGATGATTGTATATTTGATAGTTAAATAATCGACTATCAAACCTGAAACCAAAAACATAACTTTGGGAATATCTAGAAGAAACACGGGAATTATGTCGTACAGTTACCATACGAGGTGTTATACTTATAAACTCGTTTTGTTTTTCTAGGATGATAATAAGGAAATCCATCCATAAAAATGGTTAGGTGGTGATCTCCGATCTTATTTTCGTCGGTGTATTTTCTAAAGAACCGAGGTTGAGTTTGCCGAAAAATATTGAACGTTGTTCCGGAGAGACTGGGATTGGATAAAACCACTTCGATCCAACAAGCACGTTCCGATGTGAAAATAAGAGCATGGGGTCGAAGATGGAGCGGTGAAGTGCAAGGGCTAATCGCTACTAATTCTGAGGATTATGTTAAACTGAATGTAGTAGGAATAGTTCCTTCGGTTCCGTTCTGACCCAGAACGGACTTGTATGGATGAATTCTACTAGTACATTGTCATTGGAGGACAATGAGCATTCTAAGTGAAAGTCCTTTAAAAGGTAATCGTAGCCTCCAGCCTTATCAACCGGAAATGAATGAAAATCAGGGAAGATGCAGCAAGGCTACGTAGGTAGCACCCAATTAGGGTATGTTTATCACCTTTCTAGATATCCTTGGATATTATATATTGTGGACATGGTTGCATGCGGAAGAGCTCTTGGAAAGGGTGGGAACACCCAAGGTGATATCATATCCGGTCTATCCAGGTTAGAGATAGTGCAATCTTGTGTTGTACAGGATCCCGACGTGGTCCTTTGTACATTGTTCTAGACATGTACTTTGATAGGTGATACCTAGGTATCTGGTCATTCTTATGGAATCCATTTTCCAATGAGCGTCGTACAGTTTTGATTGTGCCCAACTATGCTAAAACGTGAGATGCAAGCATTTTAGCTATTTTAGTAAGTATTTGTACTTAGACACTATTATAATATCATTGGATTTTCTATAAAAAGTGTTTTGGCTATCTTAAGGGAAAACCCGTCAATTTATGTGTGGCGCGGTCTTACGGGATACCTTTGATTTTAAAAGGATTTTGAAAATTTTTAACGAGTAAAATTCCTTGTGATTGAAATTCTCATGATGGTTTTATCAGACTGACCCAGGCATGATTTTTCCCATATGCTCAAGTCAGACCGAGCATATTTTCAAATTTAGCTGGAAGGATGGAAGCTTCAGGAGAGGAGTTGGAGGTCAGAGCCGTATTCACATAGATGATTATATTTCGTTGTATCTAGTTGTGCTTATCAGCAAATGTAAGGAAGGGTTTTATAACTGTCCGTATGAAATAGGTTGTATACTTTGATTAATGTCTAATATATATTAATTTATTGTTTTGTTTATGTAAATATTTGTTCCATATTTTAGATTATTCATTTTCGTTGTGAGATTATATGATTGTTCTATTTTCTTTCTATCTCCTTTCTATCTTCTTTCTACTTTCTTCCCTTACTATCCTCATTTTTGTTGACTGGACCAGTATGGTAAAGTGTCAGTTCGAACTGTACGGTAGAGTAGGTCATGACAGCCGCGATCATTTGGGCACCCTACATAAAAGAAACTTTTCTACATTAAAAAGTTTGTAACAAATCTCTTTCCAAAGAAAAACTTTAGAACTAAACACCCGTTTTTTATTTCAAATAATTTTTAAATAATAATACATACATATATCTTTGGTATACCAAATTACACTTTCAAATTTTAAATCGAAATCATTTTTACTAAAATAATCCTATAGTATCCCCCACTTAGAAACCCGAAAATGAACATCGATGATGTTAATGTCTTCACCAGAATTATTTTTGAGCGATAGGAGTGGGCTTAATACATCCAATTCATGTCTTTTGGACTTAACCAAATCATTTCAAAACGGTACCAAATATTTCATAAATATTACTATTTACCATGATCTCGATTTCATAAACCAATTTCCTAAATAATTACTTCTAAATAATACTGCTATTGTTTTCCCAAAATCTTAAATAACATTTTCAAACACACCGGGGTTTAAGTTCTCAAACTATCAATTAAATCCTCCTATTTTATAAACCATACTTATATAAATTTACTTTCTTACATAAAATCTTTTCATAAATGTTTAATTACTAAATACCTTACCTTACCTCAGATTAAGATAAACATCTTTTACTAAATTAAACTTTTAACCAAACATTATCATTGAACGCCTATAGTCAAATTGTGAAACAAAATTCACAAGGTGTTTATTTCAATGTTCCCATAATTTACCATTACCCAACCCAGGCAGTAAAAAGAAAAACTGCCCATAAACTGGTTGAGCACAAATCAACAATCAACAAATGATATTTAGTGCCCACAGAAAGGCTGAGCATAACTAAACTAATTAACGAGGGATAATAGATAAACATCATTAACCCCTGCATTTATTAAAGTATACTTTGACAATTAAATTATATAAGTTACCTTATATATGATCTTTAATTTTCGCAGTTACAATTACCATTAAGGTATATGTTTATAATAATTACAAATACGCTTTCATATGCATTATACACTCAACTCATGCTAGGACATTCCATCATCCCATCCCTTAATGAGTCATACCCACCAAAGCATGTTTTCTTGCTTAACCTTCAACTCTGATACCAAGTTGTAACAACCTACACTTTCGACCCCCGAATGTCGACACTAATACATCCAAGATATTCGTGTGCCGAGCATCCAAGTGCCGAAAGGACGAATAGTGAGGGTGAAATAAAAAGAAATAGAAAAAGAATAAGGAATAAGAGAATACAATATCAGAATATCACAGCGGAATGATAACATCAAAGGAATAGTACAAAGGGTTACTCCGATGAAATTTTGGAGTTGCAAAACTTAAGTACCATCATTAGCCTAGATAGTTATAACAATTCGTCCTCATAAATGATAACATGTACAATATAGCAATGCAGCAGAAATGAGAATATTGTGATAGGTGAAACATCCAGCTCATCTTCTTGAGCTCTAATGAACAACAATGAAAACTTGCCTTTCTCAAGCTACTTGAAAGAGCATGCAAGTAATTTAGGGAAAGAAAAAACCGACGTCAAATATAAGTTTGGTATGAGAAACTCAAGAAATATGTGATCAACATATAATTGTACTTCTGAGACCATATGGAATGCCATAACGATTATCTCTCAAAAGAGCCACCATCTAATAGTTACCCAAGGTGAATAATAGATAATGTCTAGGGTGTAGAATATAAATATTATAGCATAGCTGGAATGGTTACACTAGTTACATTCAAAAACATATTGGGAGTACAATCAAATCCGATAAGGAACGTTCGCATAATGGATTTTCCATGAAGATCCCTTCAATCAAGCCAAAATCCAATCTCCTGCACAAGGGTCAAAAACTACCTTCGAGCGTCGTATATCTCTAGATAGAATATACCATTAGGTAAAAATAATCGGTCCATGTCTAAATACATAATCCCGAACAACATCATACTCACGCGCAACATCGAAAAGAATACTCTAGATCTAGAGTGATAATATCCTATCATGGGTTAGCAAAACCCCAAGCTATGCTCTTACTATGTTTTTAGCCATTTTTGATGTCGAGGTCACATTCGGCATCTTTCACATGAGTCTTCATCGCTCGAACAGAACACGAAAACCAAATTAGATCCTCACACCTCATATAGATCTAGAAACCAAACATGGATTCCCATATCTAGAACCAATCCACTTCCAAGAGATAGAATACATATCTTAGCCTTGAAGTGGTTTTCGATAAGTAAGACACTTATCGATCCCACTTACTCTAAGACTGAATCAACAAATTTTGATTATTCAATGATAGTGAGAATGATCGCATATAGAAACCAAGTCTCGTATACTTATCAGGTTCGATATATTCCTCTCAAACTATCCTTCGATCAAGAGTGAAGCTGGTAGGTTAGAGCTCCATTGCTCATATCCCTACAAGAACGTCAGTCTTAATTCTCACAGATAGACAAGCCTACTTCATCAGCTTTTTGTGTTAAGTATACAAATAAACATTTTCCATTAACGTGGAAGCAAATAAAGTACGATCAAGTCACATAAGCCACGATCAATTCTCTAAGTGACTTCTAATCCCCATTTTATTTAATTAATATAATTAAAACCTCTTTTATCAGTAAAACTTCTTTTATCTAATAAAACTTCATTTATCAATTCCTACTATTCATTTGTACTCTTTCAATACTTCGAAAGATACTCATATACTTGTCTCAGATGGTTAAGTATATTCACAAATCATTACAAGATTCTTACCTCAAAACTTTGCTTTTTCTATCTTTTTCAAAAAGATTCCTTACATATAATTTCGTTCAAAATATGCATTTTAAGGATCTAAGTATTTTCACAAATCCATTTGAAAGGTTTAAGACTATTGTTATTTAAACATTGTCACTACAAAGCTAAAACCGTTTAACTTATGCTTATCTTTAAAACATTCTTTTAAAGGTCTATTTACATTCATAAGTATAAAAAAGGGTTAAATACGAATATGATTAACATGTTGTCACAACAAATCCAAAACCATTTCACTTATGCTTTTCTTCAAAATATTCTTTTAAAGATCTACTTTCATCCCTAAGTGTAATCAAAAAGGGTTAAAGACGAATGTGTTTAACACATTGCAACAACAAATTCAAACCATTTTGCTTATGCTTATCTTTAAAACATTCTTTTAAATATCTATTTACATCCCTAAGTATAATTGAAAAGGGTTAAAGATGAATTTGATTAACATATTGTCACAACAAACCAAATTGTTTTCCTACTTGTTACTATCTTTAAAACATCCTTTTTAAAGATCTAAGTTTGATAATAAGTTAAGTTCGATAGTCGATTAATCGATTGTCTAGTTAAAATAGTTTCTTATGCAAATCAATGTTTGTATATTTAACTCATTTCTGACTTAATTATCCCTCGTTCAAGAGGAAATCCCGTTAGGTTATTGCTTTGTTGCTCCATTCCTACTTGGCACCGATCTTTAACTCTTAGAAACAGATAAACCTACTTCGTCGGCTTTTAGAGTTGAGTGAACTTAATTACCTGTTTTAAAAAAGTAAGTAAACAACAACATTAACATGTTTTCGACATTTCAATTGACACTGTTACTCATTCAAGAGTGAATCCAGGTAAGTTCAGGCACTAGTTGCTCCAAGCCTTGCCTAGACACCTCATTCTTGGATCTCACAAATAAACAAGTTTACTCTCGGCTTATTAGTGTTAAGCCTAGTCAATCATCATTTTCAAAACTTATATGTATAATAGTCCTTTTGAAATACTTATAAATAGGTTCTAAATATCTATATAAAATATTATGAAAATAACTAATTTAGAAGTTTGATTAAAAGCATGTCTTACAATTTGTAGCACTATACTTCCAAAATTAATAAATAATCATTAAGACTATATTTAAGCTTCTATTTTTTCATACTCAAATACATTTTGTAGGAACTTCAATAGAATATTTTATAGATAAAATAAATTAGAAACCATTTAAATCACAAAAAACTAGCCAAAACATCGCATGTTAAACACTTAAAACAATAAGTGACTGACTACAGCATTTATAAGTACTGCTAAAAGTTCTTGTTAAATCAACATTGAAAATCGCAGTCTTTGCGACTATTTTAAACCACTTAAACTAATAATTTAGGACTTGAATTTTTTATAATAAGTACTAATATTATGGTACTTACAGGTCATGTAAATAAATCTTTAAGAATATCTTTCTATTTATTTATAAAAATTATCAAAAATAAAGGTTTTTGAAGTGCACTTATAACGACCATTCTCGCTTCGTATACTTTCAAACTTACTTCACTTTAACAAACAAGTTAAACAACCATTTAAACATCAAGTCAAGATAACGCCACATGTTTAAGAGGGTAATAGAAGTGAGGTTATATAATATAAAATTATCATTTGCTTTCAAAAGAAAGAGGTGTCCAAAGTTTATAACTTTACTTAGTTAATGCCACTTTAACTATTATAGTTTGCACACAACACACACACACACACACACACACACACACACAATATATATATATATATTCAAATAAGATAGTGAGATAACTCACTTAAATCCATGCCTAACCCAAGCACAAAGCCATAAGATCCAAAGAACCACCTCCTTCCATCAATACAAGCCAAAAGGTCCAACATTTTACACTTCCAAACCAAAGCCACCATCTTCCTCCTCTTCCCAAGCTCATGGCCCATCCATGGGTCCCTCTATTTCGCTTACCTCCACCCACTTATTGGTTGCTAATCATGCTTTCCATAATGTCTTATTCCTAAAGCCAAAGTTTGATAGAGATTAGAGAAGGTTTAGTTAACTTTTGAAAAAGTTAGAGAGTAATTAGTGGATTAGTGCTTAAGCACTTCCACCATTTTCAACCCTCCTACTTCATCTCAAGCTTAGGAGTTTGTTTGTGATTATTAAGTGAACATCTCCCATCTATTATAGATTTCTAATGAAGGAGCATAAGCTTACTCTCCCCCCTCCTTGGAAGGCTTACCTCACATTACATCTACTTTATCATTTGCTTAACACTTAAGAATTTCTATTTATGCTCACTTTTACTTTATATCACTTCTCACTTTAGGCTAATTACTATCCTGTAAGAAGCTTCTAGAATCATCCATGCTTTATGAAGAGGAGAGTGTTTAATTTGTGGCTAACATGTTCATTAGATATTAGCTTAGAGTTAATTATTTTCATTTTTCTCATTTTCCTTGTTTGCTCATTTTCTTTTTACTTAGCCATTAATATGAAAATATTTTTATTTGATAATTAACTTCTTCGTTATTAATTAGATATACGCAAAAAGTTTGAACAAACTCTGTTGCGTGATTTTTGGTCATATTATCGATATTATTCCAAAGTACATACTTTCGTAAATATTTAATGAAACAAGTTTACCATCAGTAGTCTTGATTTGAAAGGAGGTTAAGAAGCTAATTAAATTATTTTAGTTACATTTAATCAAAGAGTCAAATGTTTAAATAATTAAGATATTTAAATACGTAAGTGTCCAAAATTCTAGGTCATTATAGGTTCGAGTACATAACTTTGATTCGTACCAGTTTGAAAAAGAATTTCTTACTTTATCCTTGACAGTGAACACTTGATTCAGATTCTTGATATGATGCTAAAGTTTTCTATCATAATATATGAATATGTAAGAAGAATAGAGGTTTCTAATTAAGGACCCTGATTGGAGTCTGCGTTAGGGAGGTCGAGTGAGTGATATTAGTTCGAAAGTAAAGTTGATGTATCCGAGAAAGTAGTCAGATCAAATATTGTGTACGAATGATGTATGTACATCATACATGCTTAAGTATATTTGTATGTTTTTTCGTGTAGCTTAGGAAAGTTTAGGAGCCACTTTTAATTTTATTCTAAGGTAGCTTAGTTAATCTTCTAAGCAATAACCAACGACTGACGAGCGTAATGGTATGCCTAGGAAATTATCTATATCCTTGGATGATTGAGAAATTTATGAACCTAGGCAAAATTTTAAATCTTGTTTATTGGTCATTCAAAATTTTAAATAATCTTAATGGTTATTTTATTCCTTTGTAGAATTTGATTTGATTGATAGTGTGATTTTATATACTATGGATTATAAAACATGAATTTATAATCAAACTATTTTTAAGTTATTTTTTATTCGGACTTAAATCTCGGTGCTTTTGAAAAGAAAAGTGATTTCGAAAGAATTTATGAAAGAAATAATAATATTATTATTTTGAAAAATTTGGTGAAGTATTATTATTTTAGGATATTTGAAAAGAGTATTGAAGTGATTTTTTAAGTATTTTTTTGTTATAGATAAAGTTGGACGATCGGGGGTTCTCTGATTTGAAAGACTCACAAAATATATTTGTTTACTCTAATTATTATTTTAGGAGGAGCCAAAATACTATTGGATGCTCCTTGTTGTTTTGATTCTAGAGTTATACCATGCTTCGGTAGGGGAAGCCCCCATCTTGTCATAATCGATTTTGGTTTTGATATATTTTGAATATAAAATCCCAGGCATTTAGCTTTGGAAAGGATTAGATGAATTATAAGTATTCCTTGTACTTTTATTGCATATTGTTGTTATAATGTTTATGTTGCTTGTGCTTATGATTGAAATAGCTAGTGTACTGCACTTCTGTTAGCATGACTCTTTTTTGGATTATGTAAGTAGAAGATAGGTACAGCGGAATAAGAGATTACTATTTGATTTCTTGCACATCTACGTTCATATCGAGATAATAAGTTGCTTGCAAAAATCGAATGCAAAAGAGGTTAGTAATATATTTAAACTTTGGTGATTGATTGATGATTTTATGCCCCAAATATGCGATGCCACTTTGGACTTTTATTTTCTTTGTTAATTTGGGCCAGTTATGATAAGTTATAGTTTTTCCGGATCAAGCCATGCAAAAGAGGTATGGCCGATATTTTCCATAATATAAGAAAATTTTAAAGCCTAAGGTTGAAAAGACGTTTTCTTCCTTTGGGGATGAAATTCTTTCAAGGAGGAAGAATGTAAAATTCTGGAAAAATATAAGTAACTTATATTCAAATATAGGAATTTTTAGATATTTGAGTTGTGACTTAAAATATTAATTAAATATATTTAATAGCCTTACTTAACTTCTATTAATTAATAAATAATAATGCCGAACTCATTTTGTAAATTTATTTACAATAATAAATAGTCCGAATAAATAACAAAAAAATCCATTTTTAATAAAATGACTTGGTTGTCAATGACATATTTTTGAATGAATGTATAGGATTCTTCTATAATTTTTAATTTGAAAAATATTTGAATTTTTGTCTGATGTATATTTCAGCAAACGATGGTATTTTTGAAATTTCACAGAATAAGGTAACCGATGTACTTTATTATTGTTTTATGATCATCTCGCATTGTTGTGTAGGAACGTATTTTTATTTTTGTCATTCATAGCCCATGTGTGAACGAAACGTTGTGTAGCATAGTGCCAGAAATTTGTAAATTAAACAAACCACTACTTGGACAATTCTTTATTCCTTTTCTTTTCACCCACCTCTTTTTCATTTTCCCTCATCGTAAACAAAAGCATAAAAAGAAACCAAGCCTCCTTTTTGAATTCAAATTCAAACTCAAATGATTCAAGTAACGAAAATTAAAATCATCAAATCTCTTAGGATCGTACAAGTGATAGCATCGAATCTATGTGAACTTTTTCATGTGCAGTCTGGTTGAGAGTGATTTACGGTCTGGGCCGATGCTAGGGTTTTGGAGGAGGAGGTGACTTAGGCGACAGTTCATCGATCAAAAGGCCGCATTGTAAAATTTGATCGAAGAGAAGTCATTTGGTGCCGGATAAAGGAGGTCTGGTTGCTTCTGGTGAAAGATAATTCTAGGATTTGCATGTAACATTAAGCATGTCATTATTCATATAATAGGGCTGAGTGAGAAGTCATGGGGTCGGGGGAAGCTCATGCATAGTGGAGTTTATTGGAGGTGGTTTTGATGATTTCATGAAGTATCGGGAGAGAAAGGCGGAGAGAGGTGGAGCGGCCATTGGGTTCATGTACAGGCATGCATGTATCACTATGGACATGTTTCATTCGGGAAGAAGGATGTTGGCAATGAGGGTAATTAAATTTTAATTTGTTAATTAATTAATTTAATCAATCTCAAATCCTGTAAACTCAATAACTTTTCCATACGAGGTCAGATTGGATGCGATCTTTTGTGTTGGACTTGTATCATTGTTACTAATGCATTGAGTTAGACTGGACAGGAACACCAAAGCATCAACTTGAATTTTGGTGAGTTAAATCATCTCTAAATAAACTATATGATATTTGTGTTGTTATAGATTATTGTTGAATGCTTGGATGATAATTTATATTTTGTTATTTGTGTAACGACCCAGAATTTCGACGGTATATTTTAATAAATATTTAATCTAATTTAAATTAATATAAGCTTGACAATGTTTAAAATGATGAGATCTTGGATATTTAATAGTTATGTGTTTTATAAAAGGAAGTTTTGATTTGAAAATTTTAAAATAGAATGCTTCAAAACCATTAAAACAAATCTGGCATATTCAATAAAATCAAATCAAAGACTTTATATTTTTGTTATTTGATAAAATACATATGAATACAGTTTTAGTTTTTAAAATGATAAAGTTAAAACATAAATATAAGTATACAAATAGAATGTTATAAATAAATGTTTGAAAATTTAAATTACAAATAGAACAGAGTTTAGAAACTATACAAACAATGACAATGATAAGATTACCCAAAATATATGAAGGTGAGTAATACAAAGAATAACCTGCAATCTGAATTTATACACCACAAAAACTTTAACCAAGGTTATATCAAGTTGTTGTAAATTTTATGTGCTGTATACAGTTTTATGCATAAGAAAACAAAGTTCACTTTAGAAATATAATAAAAACAAAAATATGTATCTTGCAAAACATGCTAGCCGAAATGGAATAAATATCTTTGTACCATACACAAAGAAAGTATCAGTAAAACATTAAGTACTTGCTATCATGATTAAAAGTATAAGCATTAATTAGCATAACTTCTTGTTTAACTAGTACATGTAGCCGAAATCCCAATATCATTTCATTCTGCAGAATATATCTTAACCAATTAGAAGAAAGAAAAACAACAAATATGAACTGCCTAGATACCACCTACTGATTAGTAGCTTCTATATATATCCAATATATATCATCAGTTCATTTTATACAAACTGAAGAATTAAAACTTATAAAGTAAACCTGAGAAAAACATTGTATGCTTTGCAAACTTGGATTTAATTCAACAGAAAAAACAAAGGAAGGTTTCAGAATAGTTCAACTGCAGTTTCTTAAACATTACTTTCTGTTCAATTGCTTTTAGGTGAGTAAACAAACTGATTTCAAAATTTAGCTTGTATATTTGCTTTTTGAATGATATGTGCTTGATATAGTTCAAACAAACTACTCTGTGTATATTTTGTTTGCACTGGGAACTTTTATAGCTTGTTCTTCAGTAATTCAAATTTTGAACAAAGTAAAGCCAGTAAATTTACAAAACTTATTCATATAACCATTTGAACTTTGTATTGAGCTAATTTAAGTTTGTTTATCTTAAACAAAAGCCTGCAAACATGATGGAAAGTTTAAACAGCATGTTATCAATACTGTATTTTCAAACTACAGGTAAAAAGAAATCAAAGTTTAAAATTCAAATGTTTAAATTTGTAAATTCAATAACATATTTAGATTTCATAAACATAATTATGATTTTTAACATAAAAATTTTAATTTGAAAGCAAAAATTTTCAGAGCAGTTTTAAAAAGAAGTTTTACTGAATTTTTGTCAATTTTGGAAGATTGAGTACATTTTAATTTCTGGAATTTGGAATGAAGCAGGGTTGAAGTTATATTAACACTAGAAAAATGTAAAATTATTTTTCAAATGCATAAATTTTGAGTTTGAATCACAAATAGGGTTTGAGTGCTTAAAATTTTGATGCTCTGTAAAATATTGATTCCGGCATCATAGGTCGATCGAGTTGGCCGCAATTTCAGGTGGAGTTAGGGAGGGGTGTGATCGAGGTTCTGGTGAGGTTTCATCACCTCCGGTGATGTATGGTGGCCGCACGAATGATTGGACAGTGGGTGTTGTTGTTGCCATATTCGAGCATCAGGTCGTTTTTTTGTTTTCAACTTGAAATTGAAATCTGGGTTTAGATTTCGTATGAGTGGAGGTTTTGTGATGTGTGGGGATTGTCGCGAGTCGCTGCAGGGGAGGCGAGCCGCCGTGCACGTGCACGGTGGCGAGGTGATGGTCGATGATCTGGAGTCGTCGCGTGCCGTGATTTTTTGGTGTTTGCTTCGAGTATGGCTTCGGGCATTCATGGGTGTGAGCGCGTGAGAGGCAACTGCAGTTTTAAATTTTACTTAAACTAAAAAAAATGATGAGAAGAAGAATAGAACTGGGAAGAAGAAGTTAGTGGGAAAGAGAGACGCAAGGAATAGGGAGGAGGCTCGTGTGTTACTCGAAGGAAACGCAGGATTACCTCGGGTTTTTTTGAGACCTGCCTAATTAATTTAAGTACTTGAATAACAAAGTTAATGTTATAAGTAGTGTTAGTTAGTGTTAAGTTAATAGGTGATTTAAAAGTTTATTAAAGAAAGTTGTAAAGATAGTTAATCAGTTTAAGGTAAGAAAATTTAATTAATTACTTAAAGTAAATTAATATATGGAAATAAACTAATTAAGTGATTAGTTAAGGATTTTTGATTTATAAATTGATAATAAATGATTAATTAAAATAATTTGTGATAATTAAATAAGTAATTAAATTTTATTAATTAATAAGCAAGTTATTAATTAATAATCAAGAATCAATTAATTAACTGAGTAATTAAGTAATAATTTATGAATAGAAGTTAACTAATTAAATGATTAATTAAAGATTAGATGATTAATAAATTGATAATTAATGATTAACTAAGTAATTAATTGATCATTAATAAGTTAATTAATCAGTAATTAATTAAACAGAATGAAATAATTTATTCTTGAGCAATCAATTAAGTAAAGTGAAATCAAATTGTTTAGTATGCATTGATAATTATGTTTGATTGACTTTGATATCTGTTTGATGATTTTTCTGTGATATGTTGTGATATATTATGGATATCTGTGATAACTGTGTATGATCTATCTATTATATCTGTTATGTGAATTCTTAATATTTAAATTGAACTGCTAAGTTAAATAGACAACTTGGCCTTTAAAATGGCGTTTGGATTTCGATGAGACCGGGATCGGAAGAATCAATTTTGATTCTCCGAAAACCACATCGATCCAAATTAAACGATAGGTCATGACTTATCAAAGGGTGATCGAGATGGTGTTTCAGAATGCAAGGGTTATCGTCGTTAACTCTGAGGGTGATTCCAAAATGAGTGTAATGAGATAATGCCTTCGGTTTCGTTCGAACCCGGAACGAACTTGTATGGATTGAATGCTTTCAACACATCATCAGGCGGGCGATGAGCATTCTAAGATATGTTCAATAAAGGTAATCGTAGCCTCAAGCCTCATCAACCGGGAATGGCTAAAACAGGGGAGATGCAGCAAGGTTAAGTGGGTCATGCCAAAGCAGGACAAGATTTCCCCCTGTCTAGATGTTCCTTTTTATTTCGGCTGCGTGAGCAGTTGTTGGCCACAACTACGGGGTTATCTTGTTCGGGACTGTTCAGTAAGGAATGGTTCCGGTCTTGTATTGTAAGGGGTCGGGAGTGATCTTCAGTACGGTGATCTAGGCCCCGTACTGTGACGGGCGGTACCCCAGTAGCCCTGCCATTGTTGGAAACCCATTTTCCCTACGAGACCCTACGGTTTTGATTTGTATTACCCACTTTCGTGGCTAGTAGCTGGAATTTAATGAATGTAACAATTTCGGCTATTTTCTATTTACTTGAAAATCCTAGACACTATTATAATATCACAGAATTTCCTATAAAATGTTTTGGTTAGCGTAAGGTAAAAACTTACTCGTATTTATTTGTGGGAAGTCTTACGTGATACTTTTATTTTCAAATGATTTTCAAAGTTAAGCAAATTTTAACCTGTTTACTCATACCAGACCCATGTCTGACCCGGAGTTTATATTTTGTTTTTCATAAACTCTTGGGTACTCAAATTTTTATGAGTAGCCAAGTGATAGGTATTTGGGAGTGTTGATTTCTAGAGGAGCTATTTTGGGAGAAGACCGAACGTATGTATCTATATATGTAGTTCCGCTGTGAAGTTAGTCTATGCTGTATTTTGGATGTATGTATGGACATATATGTATATGACAGTCCTGTTATGTGATATTGTATGACTCTGATGTACGTATAACTATGTAATAGTTATGTGATGTATTATATTTTGTTCCATTCCACTGTGAGATTCTGATGTTGTTGTTCTTTCTTTCTATTCTTTTCTATTTCTATCCCTTTCTTTCTTAATGATGGTACGTCTTTCTGGGTTGAGAAAGGCGGATCGTCACAGTTTGTATCAGAGCGCTAGGTAGAGCGAGTACCTAGGCTCTTGTGTATATCTATCTTGAGAGTGCATATTTGTATTTTCATATAATATTTTATATATATCTATCTAAGTTGTTGAGTTACCTATTCAGGTGATCGACATGAGTTCAGGAAGAAGAGGTAGAGTTAGGGCCAGTGATTCAGCCTAGTAGGAGAATGGCTCCTAGGGAAAGAGAAGAGTTGATTAAGCAGACTCAAGATCTTTTAGAGAAGGGATTGATTAGACCCAGTTTTTCTTGTTGGGGTTCAGCAGCAGTGTTTGCGACCAAATCGGATGGATCACTGAGGTTCTGTGTGGATTATAGAGAATTGAACAAAGTGACTATCCGTAATAAGTATCCTCTTCCTCGTATCGATGATCTTTTGACCAGTTGCATGGTGCTTCTATCTTTTCTCAATTTGATCTGGCTTCAGGTTTCCACCGGTTAAGGGTAGCTGAAGACGGTATTCCCTTGACTGCATTTAGGGGACCGAATTGTTTCTATGAGTGGTTGGTTATGCCGTTCGGATTAACCAACGCTCCTGCCTATTTCGTTGACCTCATGAATCGAGTCTTTAGAGATGTGTTGAATAAGTTTGTGCTGGTATTCATTGATGATATCTTGGTCTATTCCAAATCCGAAGAAGAGCACAGGGAGCATTTGAGGATTGTATTAGAGACTCTGAGGAAGCATGTGCTGAAGGCGAAGTTTTCGAAGTGTCATTTCTGGAAATCGAAAGTTAAATTTTTAGGGCACATTGTTTCGGGTGAAGACATTTCTGTAGACCCAACGAAAGTTGAAACTATTCTGGAATGGAAACAGCCAGAGACACCGACGGAAGTTCGCAGTTTTCTAGGATTGGCTGGCTACTACAAGAAATTTATCAGAGATTATTCCAAGATTTCTTCGCATCTGACTAAGCTGACTAGAAAAGGAGCAAAATTCAAATGGACACCTCAGTGCGAAGAAGCTTTTCAGGAATTGAAGATAAGGCTTACTAGTGCACCAGTACTTGCTGTTCCGGATGGGAAAAGAAAATTCGAGGTTTACACTGATGCTTGTATAGTAGGTTTGGGAGCAGTTCTGATGCAGAACGGAAGGGTTATTGCGTATGCTAGTCGACAGTTGAAGCCTCATGAGAAGAACTATGCTACGCATGATCTTGAACTGCTAGCCATTGTTTTTGCTTTGAAGATTTGGAGACATTATCTTTTGGGAGAGAAATTCGAATTGTTCATGGATCACAAACCGTTGAAATATCTATTCTCTCAAAAAGACCTGAATCTGAGACAGCAGCGGTGGGTTGAATTTCTTGCATCCTATGATTTGGATATTTTGTACACTCCGGGGAAAGCGAATGTCGTAGCTGATGCTCTCAATAGGAATGCAGTTCTTTCTCTTTTGGAAGTGGAACCCAATTTAACTGTAGTCAGAAATCCAGTTCAGATTGTGGCTCGAGACGAGAAGAAACTTAGGAACAAAGTGGTGAAACTCGTCAAGGTGCAATGGAGTGAGGATCCCAGAGATTGTACCTGGGAAACTGTTGATAGTTTTAGGAATGCTTATCCGGATTTATGTTCGGATAACTAGTATTGTTTGTTAGAATAGGATGTTTGTTTGTTTGCTATTGTATGAATGATATGTATGTTTGGATGGTTAATATAAAAGCTTTTGAATTTACTGTTGTTTAAATTTCAAGGACGAAATTCTTTTAAGGGGGGAGGAATGTAACGACCCGGAATTTTGACGGTATATTTTAATAAATATTTAATCTAATTTAAATTAATATAAGCTTGACAATGTTTAAAATGATGAGATCTTGGATATTTAATAGTTATATGTTTTATAAAAGGAAGTTTTGATTTGAAATTTTTTAAATAGAATGCTTCAAAACCATTAAAACAAATCTGACATATTCAATAAAATCAAATAAAAGACTTTATATTTTTGTTATTTGATAAAATACATATGAATACAGTTTTAGTTTTTAAAATGATAAAGTTAAAACATAAATATGAGTATACAAATAGAATGTTATAAATAAATGTTTGAAATTTAAATTACAAATAGTACAGAGTTTAGAAACTATAGAAACAATGACAATGATAAGTATACCCAATATATATGAAGGTGAGTAATACAAAGAATAACCTGCAATCTGAATTTATACACCACAAAAACTTTAACCAAGGTTATATCAAGTTGCTGTAAATTTTATGTGCTATATACAGTTTTATGCATAAGAAAACAAAGTTCACTTTAGAAATATAATAAAAACAAAAATCTGTATCTTGCAAAACATGCAAGCCGAAATGGAATAAATATCTTTGTACCATACACAAAGAAAGTATCAGTAAAACATTAATTACTTGCTATCATGATTAAAAGCATAAGCATTAATTAGCATAACTTCTTGTTTAACTAGTACATGTAGCCGAAATCCCAATATCATTTCATTCTACAGAATATATATATCTTAACCAATTAAAAGAAAGAGAAACAACGAAATTACTTGCTATCATGATTAAAAGCATAAGCATTAATTAGCATAACTTCTTGTTTAACTAGTACATGTAGCCGAAATCCCAATATCATTTCATTCTACAGAATATATCTTAACCAATTAAAAGAAAGAGAAACAACAAATATGAACTGCCTAGATACCACCTACTGATTAGTAGCTTCTATATATATCCAATATATATATATCATCAGTTCATTTTATGCAAACTGAAGAATTAAAACTTATAAAGTAAACCTGAGAAAAACATTGTATGCTTTGCAAACTTGGATTTACTTCAACAGCAAAAACAAAGGAAGGTTTCAAAATAGTTCAACTACAGTTTCTTCAACATTACTTTCTATTCAATTGCTTTTAGGTGAGTAAACAAACTGATTTCAAAATTTAGCTTGTATATTCGCTTTTTGAATGATATGTGCTTGATATAGTTCAAACAAACTACTCTGTGTATATTTTGTTTGCGCTGGGAACTTTTATAGCTTGTTCTTAAGTAATTCAAGTTTTGAACAAAGTAAAGCCAGTAAATTTACAAAACTTATTCATATAACCATTTGAAATTTGTATTGAGCTACTTCAAGTTTGTTTATCTTAACAAAAGCCTGCAAACATGATGGAAAGTTTAAACAGCATGTTATCAATACTGTATTTTCAAACTACAGGTAAAAAGAAATCAAAGTTTAAAATTCAAATGTTTAAATTTGTAAATTCAATAACATATTTAGATTTCATAAACATAATTATGATTTTTAACATAAAAATTTTGATTTGAAAGCAAAGATTTTCAGAGCAGTTTTAAAAAGAAGTTTGACTGAATTTTTGTCAAATTTGGAAGATTGAGTACATTTTAATTTCTGGAATTTGGATGAAGCAGGGTTGAACTTATATTAACACTAGGAAAATGTAAAATTATTTTTCAAATGCATAAATTTTGAGTTTGAATCACAAATAGGGTTTGAGTGTTTAAAATTTTGATGCTCTGTAAAATATTGATTCCGACATCATAGGTCGATCGAGTTGGCCGCGATTTCAGGTGGAGTTAGGGAGGGATGTGATTGAGGTTCTGGTGAGGTTTCATCACCTCCGGTGATGTATGGTGGCCGCACGAATGATTGGACAGTGGGTGTTGTTGTTGCCATATTCGAGCATCAGGTCGTTTTTTTGTTTTCAACTTGAAATTGAAATCTGGGTTTAGATTTCATATGAGTGGAGGTTTTGTGATGTGTGGGGATTGTCGCGAGTCGCCGCAGGGGAGGCGAGCCGCCGTACACGTGCACGGTGGCGAGGTGATGGTCGATGATCTGGAGTCGTCGCGTGCCGTGATTTTTTGGTGTTTGCTTCGAGTATGGCTTCGGGAATTCATGGGTGTGAGCGTGTGAGAGGCAACTGCAGTTTAAAATTTTACTTAAACTAAAAAAAAATGATAAGAAGAAGAATAGAACTGGGAAGAAGTTAGTGGGAAAGAGAGACGCAAGGAATAGGGAGGAGGCTCGTGTGTTACTCGAAGGAAACGCGGGATTGCCTCGGGTTTTTTAGAGAACTGCCTAATTAATTTAAGTACTTGAATAACAAAGTTAATATTATAAGTAGTGTTAGTTAGTGTTAAGTTAATAGGTGATTTAAAAGTTTATTAAAGAAAGTTGTAAAGATAGTTAATCAGTTTAAGGTAAGAAAATTTAATTAATTACTTAAAGTAAATTAATAGATGGAAATAAACTAATTAAGTGATTAATTAAGGGTTTTTGATTTATAAATTGAAAATAAATGATTAATCAAAATAATTTGTGATAATTAAATAAGTAATTAAATTTTATAAATTAATAAGCAAGTTATTAATTAATAATCAAGAATCAATTAATTAACTGAGTAATTAAGTAATAATTTATGAATAGAAGTTAACTAATTAAATGATTAATTAAAGATTAGATGATTAATAAGTTGATAATTAATGATTAACTAAGTAATTAATTGATCATTAATAAGTTAATTAATCAGTAATTAATTAAACAGAATGAAATAATTTATTCTTGAGCAATCAATTAAGTAAAGTGAAATCAAACTGTTTAGTATGCATTGATAATTATGTTTGATTGACTTTGATATCTGTTTGATGATTTTTCTGTGATATGTTGTGATATATTATGGATATCTGTGATAACTGTGTATGATCTATCTATTAAATCTGTTATGTGAATTCTTAATATTTAAATTGAACTGTTAAGTTAAATAGACAACTTGGCCTTTAAAATGGCGTTTGGATTTCGATGAGACCGGGATCGAAAGAATCAATTTTGATTCTCCGAAAACCACATCGATCCAAATTAAACGATAGGTCATGACTTATCAAAGGGTGATCGAAATGGTGTTTCAGAATGCAAGGGTTATCGACGTTAACTCTGAGGGTGATTCCAAAATGAGTGTAATGAGATAATGCCTTCGGTTTCGTTCGAACCCAGAACGAACTTGTATGGATTGAATGCTTTCAACACATCGTCAGGCGGGCGATGAGCATTCTAAGATATGTTCAATAAAGGTAATCGTAGCCTCAAGCCTCATCAACCGGGAATGGCTAAAACAGGGGAGATGCAGCAAGGTTAGGTGGGTCATGCCCAAGTAGGACAAGATTTTCCCCTGTCTAGATGTCCCTTTTTATTTCGGCTGTGTGAGCAGTTGTTGGCCACAACTGCGGGGTTATCTTGTTCGGGACTGTTCAGTAAGGAATGGTTCCAGCCTTGTGTTGTAAGGGGTCGGGAGTGATCCTCGGTACGGTGATCTAGGCCCTGTAATGTGACGGGCGGTACCCCAGTTGCCCTGCCATTGTTGGAAACCCATTTTCCCTACGAGACCCTACGGTTTTGATTTGTATTACCCACTTTCGTGGCTAGTAGCTGGAATTTAATGAATGTAACAATTTCGGCTATTTTCTATTTACTTGAAAACCCTAGACACTATTATAATATCACAGAATTTCCTATAAAATGTTTTGGTTAGCGTAAGGTAAAAACTTACCCGTATTTATTTGTGGGAAGTCTTACGTGATACCTTTATTTTCAAATGATTTTCAAAGTTAAGCAAATTTTAACCTGTTTCTCATACCAGACCCATGTCTAACCCGAAGTTTATATTTTGTTTTTCATAAACTCTTGGGTACTCAAATTTTTATGAGTAGCCAAGTGATAGGTATTTGGGAGTGTTGATTTTCTGGAGGAGCTATTTTGGGAGAAGACCGGACGTATGTATCTATATATGTAGTTCCGTTGTGAAGTTAGTCTATGCTGTATTTTGGATGTATGTATGGACATATATGTATATAAAAGTCCTGTTATGTGATATTGTATGACTCTGTTGTATGTATAACTATGTAATAGTTATGTGATGTATTATATTTTGTTCCATTCCACTGTGAGATTCTGATGTTGCTGTTCTTTCTTTCTATTCTTTTCTATTTCTATCCCTTTCTTTCTTAATGATGATAGGTCTTTCTGGGTTGAGAAAGTCGGATCGTCACAATTTTATTGTTTGTTTGGATTTGATTCCTGTTGGGAAGTGGATGATATAAATAACCATTGTTTTGCAGGGAACAAAAGCAATAGGAAGTCGAAGTGTATAAGTAGCGAATAGGTCTCTATATATCGGTTCGCAATACACATACATATATGTGATTTACATGAGAATTTTATAGAGAGACCCTATGGGGTTCTTCACTAATATTTATTTTTTTATATTCTTATGTTGCTTATATTGATATTTGGTAGAAATATTTATGACATGTGGTTTCGTTTGTGTAAGTGGTGTTATAGCAATTATCATTATACCAACACTTATGAAATATCATCTCATTAAACCTTTGTGTGTGTTGAACTTTTGCTTGTATTTTTACAAAATAATTGTTTTGTTGCATTTTTGCACTTTAAAAGTTGTTTCAACTATATTTTCAAGTATTTTTTGAGAATTTTGAAATAAAGGATAAGTGTTGTATAAAATTTATGTAATGACCTGCCTTTTTGGACATTTTAAGTAGACAAACATGCCAGACTCAAACCATTCAAAAGGGCAAATTGTTATTAGGGTAAATAAGAAAAAGAAGAGGAAAAAACTAATACAGAAGCTCATAGCGGTTTGACAAAATATAATAATTAAATAATAGTTTATGAAGTTGTTTTATAAATATATTTGATTATACTTATACATTACAGAATCAGAGTTACAAACAACAAGAATAAATAAATAAATAAATAAATAAATGCAGCGGAACAACATGATGCAGTGGAATAAATACAATAAATAATAGTAGTACAAATCTTCATCTTCATCCTCCAGAAATAAGGTCTTCAAACCTAAAAATGCTCAAATTGACTCGAGCGAATTGAAAAAGACAAATACTCGAGTCAGAACTAAAATACTTATGTAAGTTAAACCAACGGTAAGTATGAGTGTGACGGCGTCAGAGATATTTATGGGGTTTGACATTTCATATCCAGTGTCTAACGTGAGTGTAGTAACTTAAGAGATGTTCGGGATTTTCATCTCCTAAGGATTCGTTAAACTATCTATTATGTAGTACAATGCGCTATTACAATATGTCTACAGTAAAGTATAAGTATTAAAATAGCATTAGGGCATTACCCAAATCCCCTTTAATACATTTTATATATTTCCATAGTCTATATAGTACCTTACACTTCTCTGTAAACTGGAGGTTTACTTAGAGGGCACTACATAGGTATGGTACAAAACAAACTCATAGAAGACGCGATAGGGCAAGCGACGCGGCACTCGAGGCAATGCTAGGGTAGATATACCATTTGCGTATCCGGATGGTGGTAACGCATAGCAGTTACTACCTCCCACCTCGGAACACACTCCCAAATCAAATCAAGGGTGGCCAC
Source organism: Allium cepa (assembly GCA_030765085.1). Taxonomy (NCBI): domain Eukaryota; kingdom Viridiplantae; phylum Streptophyta; class Magnoliopsida; order Asparagales; family Amaryllidaceae; genus Allium; species Allium cepa. The sequence continues at coordinate 839,343,580 of CM060941.1, forward strand.
CAAATCAATCACAAAGTCAGAATATAGTATCGAAGAAGTGTTCCCGACAAGAGGAATGACCTCACTTGGCGCGGCGTAGCTCCTGGTTTTAGCCATATCAAGCTGACTCACGAGAGTCAGAGTCACGTAAATACCTCATATAGAATCGTTAATCAAACTATAGCGACCCACTATTTTGGACCATCCAAATAGACAATAATCCACACATGTCATACTTGAGTAATCCAAAATAACAGATTGTAATAAAATTTGAAGCAAATAAAATTAATCACAGAATCACATACACAGAAATATCAGAATATCTCACAGCGAAAAATAAAATACCATAGTAGTTCATGAAGCTACTATAACAAAGTCTCAAAACAAATACATAATATCAGTCTGAAAACAAACACAATAGAAATCCCGAATACATAGAAGTCCACTAATACAAGAGCTGAAATAGAACAACTGAAACTGAATTATATAAATAACTAGATAAGCAGAATCTCCAGCGATTCCTAGCTCCAGAAAGAGAAATCCAAAGCTATGAATACTCAGGCTGACCCAAGTGTAAATAAAACACAAACACTCAAGTCAGCACATACATACTTATACAATGTAAACCAACTCAAGTGAACTGCGATAAATGTACAAGTAACTTAAAGGATGCTTGGGACCGTCCATCCTCTAAGGATCCGTTAAAATATTTACTTTGTAGTAATATTCGCTATTATAATAATGTCTAATAGTAAAATAAACATACTTTAAAATAGCGTCAAAGGGTTACCCATATAGCCCTTAACATGTAATACTGCCAATAGACTACACAGTACATGCGTACCTCCAGATTGGGAGGCTACGAGAAGATACTCCATAGGTATGACACAAATCAAACTCATAGTAAAGCTCACTGTGGTAGGTATGACACGACACACAGGCTGGCGGTAACGTAGCAGCCACTACACCCACCTCGTAACACACTCCCACATCAAAGGTTGGCCACCAAAAAACAATCACAAAGTAATAGAATGGTATCGAAGAAATGCGTCCGACCAGAGGAGCTACCCTTTTTGGCCCGAGATCGCTCCTGTTTTAGCCACCTTAAGCCAACTCAAGAGAGTTGGGTCCACATTCGTACCATAATAGGATCGTCGCCACCATCCTACTTCATTCTGGAAACTCCACCGCGTACAGAGTTGTTGAAGTGATTTTCGGTATCGACAGAGAGTATGTCCATATCCGATCCCGGTCTCTTAAACAGCCAACCATTATTATAACCCGTGATATACATTTCAAAAGGGTTTTATACTTCAAAAAACAAATATCATTTCAAATTCAAATCTTTATCGAAATAAAGATCAAATCACTTCCAATCCATTTCAAAATATCAAAATATCATATCCTTTCCAAACCTCATTCATTTTTTTATTTTAAATACCATTCCAAATCACATTTCAAAATGGTTTATATTTCAAATCAAAATACTCCATTTAAACTATTTAAAAGTGAAGTCGATATACCTACAAATTAAATATTCAATTCCCTAAAATTTAGCCTTTTCTGAGCTCATTTACTCAGTTAAAAACTACAAAATATTGAACTTTTAGCTTTTTACAGCACTTAGAAAATGCCGCGGTAAGTTATATTTGAAAAAAATCATTTCAGCAAAGACAGCATTTATAACTGCTGTAGTAGTTCAGTTACACTTGAAAAATCTTCATTTCAGCCAACTACAGCACTTATTTAGTGCTACCGTAGCCCTTTTATTAGTTTCAGATTTTAGTTTTCATTCTGCAACCACAGCACTTACCAAGTGTTGTAGTATCTCTTAGTTAAATTTCAGCCATAGTTTATTTGCATCAACCACAGCACTTACAAAGTGTTGTAGTATCCTTTACTTCAGATTTAAAGTTAACTTCAGAAATGATAGCATTTCTGAAATGCTGTTAATTCAACTTCCAGATTTTCAATAAAATTTCAAAAACAATTAAACTTTGATTTTAACCCTTTTAAATATATAAAAATCATATTTTTCCACTCAAAAGTGTTCATTTAAATACCCTTTAACTTATGATTTTTATAGAGCAAAATTTTATGCATAAAATCAATTTTTTTTAATAATTCACTTATTAAATTCAAGCGTACAATTTTTTATTCTTTGCATTTTAAAAATTAACTTAACACTTAAGTTTTAATTACCATTTCAAATTATAAACTTAACTTCTATTTTATTTACTCAATTTAACTTCATTTTTAAACAAAATCTCAAATTTCTTAATTAAGATATATTCAAATTGCAATTTTACCATTTATTTATTTCACAATTTAACTTGTAGAAAAAAAATCACTAACACTTTATAAAAATCATTTTTAATTCAATTTAAATCAAAATATCATTATATACAATTTTAAAATAGTTAAAAATTTCCAGAAAAATATATAAAATAACCACGGGTCTATATAAAAAAAATTAACCTAAGTCAAGTGATACGAATAATATATCATTTCAATGCGCAATTTAAAAAGAAAAATCCGGGTTCTATCATTTCAAACCCACAATCCCAAGTTAAATAAAATAAATAAAAATTTCTCAGGCCTATCATTTCAGCTCATAATGATTTTTCCCTATTCTAAAGTCCGTTCGGGTATGTATCATTTCAACCCATGGTGATTCTATTCTACAGAGAACTTGCAGTGTGAGAACAAAATAAAATAAACAATATAGCAATATATAACAGTATCAGATGATGTGACAGGTTTATAAACAAGGGTTAACATCATATGATTCATATCACAGACAGGTATAACGTGATATAATATTTTTACACATTCACTTCTTATCACTTCACAGTTCTATAAGTATGAATGTCAAGCGTGAATACTCTCCTTTTCAAGCTGGAGTTAGCAAATCAAAACATACAGATAAATTCAAAAAGCATGATGCAGCACGACTTTTGATTCAAGTGGGTAGAGAGCCAAGATGTTGATCTTGTAAACAACAAATAAAACAAGATAATATAAACATATATATTTAACATAAAACATCATTGAAACAATTGGAAATAAGAAGCAACAAAGAACAAGATGGCTTGACCATGCTTTAACCACTCAAGTACTCAACCTAAGGGAATCATATGCTCGGCCATAATGGTGTTATAGGCTGGGGTATATGTCAAAACATACGGCTAGGCTAGGAATGTGAAGGGGTAGGAGTTACAACATGAAGAATACAAAGGGACAAGTGCACATAGGTGGAATATGGTGCATATAGGCTCGGCCTGGTCATCATTTGGGCTCAACCATGGTCAGGTACAGGTCAGGTTAGTGCTGAAGTGATGGCCAGAGGTGAAGTCAGCAGGTTGTGGTGGTTCTAGGAGTGATGGCCGAGGTGAAAAATGAAGGGGATGGTGAAATTATGGGCTCGGCTAGGCATTTCAAGGAGTTTTTGCAAAGTTTGTGGTATTTGCTTCATATGGTGGTCACAGCTAGATCTGGACAGGGGAAGAGGAGGTGGTTGCTGCCGTGGATGATAAAGGGAAGGTGATGGTGGGGATCGGTGGAGATGATGGTGGTAATGGCCGAGCAAGACAAGAGGAAGCAAGATAAAACAATGGAAAAATAAAGAAGAAAAGCATGAGAAGAAGAAGTCATTACTTACAAAATGTTTCTCAAATGAGATAGCCGTGAGAAGTGAAAATGTGGAGGAAATTTTTTACGTGAAAACAAATGTAAGCACACGGCTATAGCATAGGAAATCTACAGCCAAAGCAAAGAAAATGAAAGGCCGAAGGAAATGAAAAGACAATGCTAATGATAAGTCACAAGTTGTAAAAGCTTTGTCTCTTCAGATTTCCAATTCTTTTAATTCAAGATAAACAAATAAAAATTAAGTAAATAAAATAGAAAATGAAAAACAAAATAAAGTATAAATGAAAATAAATAAATATTTTTCGGAAAAATAGAAAATAAACAAGAAAATAGTTTATTTAATTGAAACTAGAATTTAAAATTGTAAACAAAATACAATTAACATTGGAAAATCACCACTACACTTTTAAAATGTTTTTAAAATTAAAATCTTGAAATAAAATCAATTTTAAAAATATTTTCAAAATGAAATAAAATCTAATTTAAAAATATTTTCAAAAATCTTGGGCTGTTACACAAACCATTCATTTTTGGAATCTCCACCACGTATACAGTTTTTAAAGTGGTTTTTGGTGTTGATAGAGAGTATGACAATATCCAATCCCAGTGTCTTTAACAACCAAACGTTTATTTCACACCGGATGGTTCTTTTACATTTTAAAAACGCAATTCGCCATTTATATCAAAATATCATATTCAATTTCAAATCGTATCTCTTTCGAAATCATATTCATTTCCTAATTTTGTTCACTTTAAAAATCATATTCGCTTTCATGTAAATTTTCAAAAAGGTATCAATTCCAAATCACAACTTAGGTTGTATCACCATTAAGAATTTTAAACATAAATACTTCAACTTTACATAGTTTGGAAATTTGAAAAATAGTTTAGGTAGTTATAAATAGTTTTAAAAATGGTTTAAAATAGATTTAAAATAGTTTAAATAGAAAATAGTTTTAAATAGATTTAAATTTGATTTAATTAGATTTAAAATGATTTATATAGATTTAAAGTAGATTAAGTGGATTTAAATTTTCTTAAATAGGTTTTAAATAGATTAAATAAATTTAAAATAGATTAAATAGATTAAATTACATTAAATAGATTTAAAATAGATTAAATAAATTTAATTAGTTTAAAATTTATAAAATAGATTTAAATTGTATTATATAGGTTATAATAGATTAAAATAAATTAAAGTAGTTTAAATTGATAAAATAGATTAAATTAGTTTAAGATAGATTTCAAAATTATAACCAAACAAATTCAATAAATCAATTATGATAAATTCATTTATATTTGACACTTCAACTTTAAAATTTCAATTTAATCCTTTGAACAATTCATTGAATAATTCCCACTTTCAACATTTACACTTGGATTTAAAAAATAATTCAGTTAATAGAAGTCCATTTTATTTAAAAATGCCAGTTAACTGAATTCAAAATTTCAAAGATTCAAAATCATTTAATTTAACCAATTCGGTGTCCGTATATAATTTTCTACCCTACGGTCAACTGATACGGATATTTATCGTTTCAATCCGCAATTTAAATTTTATGGTTATATATCATTTCAAATCGCAATCCCGAATTAAATCAAAATCCAAAAATTGCTCGAGTCTATCATTTCAACCCATAACGATTTTTTCCTAATCTATAGATCGTTCGGGCATGTATCATTTCAACCTAGGGAACTTGTAGTCATAACAATATATAAGTTAAATATAAAATCCAATCATCCAATATCAACAACCAAACATCCATCAAGATCATCATCCAATTCAATCAAACGAATTACAACAATTAATAGATTATCATTAACAGGAAACTAACTGGCAATTTAAATTCAATAATACATTAGTAACAATAAATTCAAATTAACCGAAATGACGATTTAAATATACCAAACAGCCATAAATAAATTTCTAACCACATCATAAATTAATTTAACCAACATAAGAAATTTTAGAAGTTGTGAGTGGGTCAAAACACCCACCTTTGAATTCCAATCGATTTGAAATTTAAAACAGGGCCCAAATTTCAACAGTCTTAGAATTCGTCCATACCAGCATCAAAATGCGCAAAATTTGAATACATCCCAAAAAACAAACCGCACGTAAATCGGACCTCGTATATAAAAGATATTCAGGTTAGAAGTTATACGATTTAAATTTAAACAAATAAAATAATAATAATATGAACTAATACACGTCATCTCAAAGGCGCGGTCCTATTTCTTCCTCTCAACCCTAGAACAAACGAACCGAGCCGCTAGACCAACACTTGAGCGCGTCCATGCTTTTCCCCTCCTCCCTGACCCGCGTGGCGCTTCGGTCTCTGATCTCGAGCCCCCAATGAGCCATCACGGCCAATATATGCCTAACCCTAATCAATTGTAGACGCCGATCCAACCATTAAATTTCCAAGCGAACCACCCCGATGAACTCCCTACTTGACTCTCCACACAATAGTACCAACTAACCGACGATCGGTCGATGTTGATCAAGACACAACGAACGACCGAGAAAAATCCCTCGAATTTCGAAAACATGGAAACCCAAATCGAAAAACAAACAATAGATTTGACTTGCGCTCATCGAGAGCTTTAAGTCGATATATAATATTATATAGTTTGAGGAGTTTGAACTTTGGATTTGGTTTTGAAATTGAATTTGAGGGTTTGAAAATTGGAGTTTGTTTCTGACATTGAAAAGAAGGAGATGGATAGGAGATGTACGTACAAAATAATGGAATAAGATATAGCTAGGGTTTATAACGGGCTATGTATAAGCAGATCTGAAATAGAAATGAATGGACAAGATTGATTTGGAAGTTGAACGATAGATGACCTGAAAATCCCTTTTCGTTCCCGAAACGAAAATGGGTCATCCCATATATCAAAATATATGTTTTTGATAATTTTAAACTCAATGGAATAGGTTTCAAGTCCTAATTCTATCGTATGAAGAAGTTAGCTTAGAATCGGCTTATTTCAAATTGATTTCAGTTGATTTTAATTAAATTGATTTCTTGGCGTTTCATGTCCATACAATCAAACAACAAGTCTGATTGCTACGAAACTTGAAACCTTACAATAATTCACCGTTACGGATCTGATGAAACTAATTTCGTCGAAATCCGAGACAGTGGCCAAAATGGCTATTTTTCAAGTTCATTAAATAAATTAATATTAAATTAATTAAGTCACTTTTCAATTCAAATTTTAATAATTTACCATTTCCATCATTTTGGATTACTTAATAATTAAAAATCCTTTAAAATAAATTTCTATATCCATTCCATGTTAAATGTTTTTTTGATTACAATGTTTAATTTCAATTTCAATAAATTCAGAGATTTTAAATTTAATTTCCAATAATTCCATTTAATTTGATTTCCATATTTGTTGTTAAATTGTTTATCATCTTATGGGTATAATTAAAATTGGTTTATGTCTTAGTACATTATTATTTTCCCATTCCATCTTAATTTCAATTAATATAATATTTAATTTCAATTAATTGCAATTGGTTCTCAAATTAATTTAGCAGACCAAATAAATAGGTAATATATAATAATTGTTACCACTAACCTTGAATCATACTTATAAATTCATTGTTTACAAACAAATGTTACAATTTCTTACATGACACAATTTTATTCAATTTCCATTAATTAGATACTAGTTTCTTAATTTATACAACATTCACATTTATTTACTCATATTCAAATATAACTAAGTATAACCTTTAAATTATTTCAACTGATTGGACTATCGTTAAAATATTTAATAATTAACTTAAATTTACATTATTACATTTCACTCTAGTAATTATCTTAACTCACATTAATGTAAAATTTATTTACATTTATTTGAAATTCATTAATTAAATTGGTAACAAGTGAAAATTGTTACCATTTCTACATTTAATAAGTTTATTATTTACCACCTATTATTATAACAACTTATACAACACGACTCTTATGAATTACAATTAAGTGCATCTATTTCATAAATGAATCACTCTTTAACTATCAATTATTCTTTATATCCAATTATTAATTAATGCATATATTACTGTAATTTATTTACAATCTTTATCAATTTTAACCCTTAATCATTTTACTTGATTGGAATTACATTCAAAGCAATTATAAATTACCTTAAATTAATACTATTACATTTCATTCAGTCATCTTCTTTTTATTAACTCATAAATTTTTATTTCTTCCAACCTTAAATCACAATATCTTATTAAATTAACAATTTTTAATTATCGAAAGTTTACGGGTCGTTACACTCTCCTCCGCTCAAAACTTTTCATCCCCGAAAAGGAAAAGGAGGGAAAAGAAGGAATTAAGAAATCAATATATGGCGACCCAGAATTTTAGGATATTTGAAACTGAAATATTTAATTGATTTTAAATATTTGAAAGTTAATTTAACTTGAATTTCAAATATCACTGTTTATTGGCAATCAAATTATTGAATTTAATAATTTGAAATTGGGTAAAATTGTGGAATCTGGATGTTCCAGGCTTGTCAATAATATTTTAAAGGCTTAGAAAATTCATATTGATAATACTGAAGGTAATAGAACTTTTAAAATTGGATTTGTAAGTTTTTTGTTAAGTTTTGAAATTATATCATTTAATCGGTATTTAAGAATAGCCTTCTAAGGCACAGCCTGGGATTTCGACGAAACCAGTTCCATTGAATCTGTAATAGTGTTTTATTTTCGGATTTCAATTTTCGTAGCATTTGGAGTTGTCGTGTGATCGTATGGTAGATAAACGCGCTAAAATATATATTGAAATGTAATATTATAACTGGGTCCAAAAATCTATCTTCTCCATACGATTGAATAAGGACTCAAAACCTTTTCCAGTGCATTCGAAATAGGAGTATGACATTATAAACGTCTGACGGCACGCCTCGGTAAGAGGTCGAGATTGTAAGTGTGGAAATCGAGACGATTTGAATTTGAAATTTAAATAAATAATATAAATTGCATTTAGACTATTGCAGATCCATGTGGACACGTAATGGAATTTTAAAACACGTGTTGAACTGCATTAACACGCGTCTCTTTCTCTCATAGCTGAGCATTTTGATATACAATCGAATTCTTTTTTTTCAACGAAACCTTTTTCTTTACGATCAAACACAGTTATGCAGAATAGTATGGTTGCTTCCATTTAGTTTCCTTCAATTCAAATCAAATCCATCTCCAGTTATTTCAATTGCATCTCCCTCATTTAAATTTAGAAAATTAAGGGGTAAGGATCGATCGAGGCAAAGGGCTGAGGCAGATTCGCCTAGGATGTGGGGAAGCGGCGGCTGCATCGACGGTGATGGTGGTGCGTTGCTCTGGGCGGCAGGCGAGAGGCATTCTCGAGCAGGCGGACAGGGCGTTTCCATCTAGGGATTCTCGAGGCGTTCACTAGCAGTGGTCGTGGGATTTGTAAGGGGGAGTCGTGATGGCCGCAAGGTTGCAGGATGGTTCGTCTCTGGCGTGTTAATGGGCTGAAGCTTTGGTGACAGTAGAAGGTTCGCGAGCAACCTTACGGTGACGAAGATGTTGGTCGAAGCCTGGGTAGCCTCTTTTCTATAAGGTAAGGTAGTTCCTTTCGATTAAAATTTATATAGGTTAGAATCAAGAAAAAATATATAATTTTTACCAGTAAAGTAACAATCTGTTTTGTTATTTACTGTAATTAAGAAAAATGATATGCATACAAGATTTTAAACAGAGAAAATAATATATATACATAAAATTTGGTTTCGAAATCTTTATGGATTTTGGTGTTGTGCAGTTCAAAAGGAAATGAATTTACATGTACACATTTTTAATTTACTAGGTTATTTTAAAAATAGCGTATTTTTGGAAATTAATTTATTTAATTTTTTGGTTGCTAAAATATTTTGTTAACAAGGAAATTAGTTTAAATTTGAATTTGTTTGTTTAAAATGAAACACTGGTTATTAAAATTATCAAATGGAAATTTAATTGTTCAATTGACTCAAATATTGATAAAAAAATCATCTAATATTTTACAAGCTTACAAATTGGGAAACCAAGACGAAATTGAAGTGGACTGCAAACAAATTCAAAGGTGTGTTAATCTCACTCATCTGCATAAATATTTAAATTTAAATAATTAAATTTAAATGATTTGTTGAATGATTGAATTGTCTGGATGTGGTATTTATATAGTAGTGTATATATAGTATATATTGGTGTGACTGATTTCTTGCATTATATAGCGGATGAGACCCTATGCCCCTGCATAATAGCGGATGACCCCATATACCACGATAATCCACCTTGAAGTGGAATTGGAATTTTTATATTATGCTAACATCTGTAGATGTAGGGAAATAGGTTGGAGGGATCCAACTGGATTCCTCAAAATTATTTAGATTGTTTTTAATATTCTATGATATGGTTTATGTGATAATTTGTGATAGATTATATTGATAATTAAAATATTGGATGCTATGGTTTGATTGAATATATTTTGTTATACTGAGTTATCAAAAAGATATATAGATTGGATTTTTATTGAAGGGAAATTAAAGAGAGAATTCTTAAGTAAATAATTATAGAGGTTTGAATAAATAAATTGGAAAAGGATAAAAGTTGATTTTTAAATTCTAGAAAATAATTCCAAGTATGGGAAAGGAGATTTTTGAGTAAATGAGAATATATGAATTTTAAAACTTAAGTGATATTATTTAAAGGAATTAAGGGATTTCATTTTAAAATTTTAAGATTTAAAATGATTGGAAAGAATTAAAAAGGGAGAATTTTAAATAAAGAATGAAATGGATATTTTTCAGTTTAAAATAATATTTTGAATCATAAATAAAGAAGTGAGTTTGGAATTAATAGATTTTGAAATAAATTTGGATAAGTAAAGGAGTAATTTCTAAAAGTTAAAATTTATTGGAAATCGATTTGGAAATTGATTTAGTGTTTAAAACAGTGTTTTAAAAGAAGCATGAGACCATGGATTTATAGCCGGGTTTATAAAGTGAAATAAGATATCAGTGGATATTTGGAAGTATAAATTCACGATGGCAATTTATAAAGGAGTGGATAATTTGTTTTAAAAATAAATAATGGTTTATTTTTAAAGGTGTGGAAATGGGAAGTGTATTTCCCTGGAAAGCCAAGATATTTTAAAGGAGGCATTTTATGTATAAGTTTAAGATTTTAAAATTTTGTTTTAAAGAAATGTTTTATAAAATTTATTATTTTTAATGTTTTTATAATTTTAAAGTAAATATTATTCAAATTTATTTTAGTAGTAAGTATTTAATGGTTAAATTAGTATTATGTTTGTAAAAGAGATTTTCTAATATTTATACTTATGTAAAAAAAATATTTATTTTTAAAATGGTTGTGGCTTAAGTTTTACTTGGAAATTAGTATAAAATTTCATAACTAGCATTTTTAAATAAAGTGGTTTTAGTAGTTTTTATTTTAAATAATTTTAAAGTATATATTTAGAATAAAGTGATTTAAATTATTTTAAATTCTAAGTATTTAGACTTGGTTATTTTCGGTGGAAATAAACAATATTTAGGAAATTTATTTCGAAAGAGAAAAGAGATTTGAAAACTATTTTCAAAAGTTAAAGTGTAGCAAAATATATCTTGCGAAGATTTTTGAACTTAATAAATAATTTGGGAAATTAATATGGTTTGATGATTGTTTGTGAATGTTATATGATAGCTAAATAACCGACTATCAATACTGGCCAATGCGCTGATCGTTTCGAAGAGATCGGGATCGGGATTTATTTTTCGAAAACCACTTCGATCCGGTATGAATGTTTTCGTAAGGAAGACAAGAGCTTGGAGTTGAAGATGGAGCAGTGAAGTGCAAGGGCTAATCGCTACTAATCCTGAGGGTGATTCCAAAATGGATGTAGTAGGAATAATGCCTTCAGTTCTATTTGTACCCGTAACGGACTTGTATGGATGAATGCTTTCAGAAAATCGTCAGGAGGACGATGAGCATTTTAAGTGATTGTGTGCTAACAAGGTAACGCATAGCCTCGAGCCTCATCAACCGGGAATGGCTAAAACATGATAGGTGCACACGAGTCTAAGTGGCTAGCAACCAATTAGGGTAAGGTCACCCCTGTCTAGATGTCCTTTATTTCGCCTGTGGGAAGTTGCTGATCCCAACCGTAGAGTGAACTTATTCGGACAATCTAGTAAGGGGTAGCTCTGGTCTTATGATGCAGGAGATGAGGGTGGATCCTCGGTACGGTGATCTAGACCACGTACTGTGACGGGCGGTACATCATTAGCCCTGTCATTGATGGAAATCCATTCTCCCTATGTGCCTTTACGGTTTTTGTTTGTAGAACCCACTTTGTGGCTAGTAGCTGGAATTTAATGAATGTAACAATTCCGGCCATTTGAATAAGTATTTGTATATAGACACGCTATAATATCAGAGGATTTTATAAAAAATGTTTTGGTTATGTAAGGTAAAAACCCGACATGTTTATTTATAGCGTGGTCTTACGAGGTACCTTTGATTTCAAAGGATTTTGGAATTTTAATAATCCAATTGAGTGTGTTTTCTCATGCTGGTTTTCCAGACTGACTCGGGTGTTATTTAACTATAATGCTCGGGTCAGACCGAGTATTATAGAGTACATATTCTAGATGGACGGCTGTGGAGCTCAGGAGACGAGCTAGATGACGAGGCATGTTTTCATAGATTTTTATTTTCGTTGTGCGGTGTAAGCTGAATATTCAGCTTTGTAAGGACTACATATTATTACTATCCTGAATTTTGTTGTCGTTTTATATTCTACTCTGATGATGTAATATATAACAAATGTAGTTTCTTTTTGAGTAAGGACCAGTTATTATCTATTATATTTTATTCCGCTGCGATGGTAAGATTATGTTGTTGTTTGTTTTCACTTCTTCTACCTCCTTCTTCTTTAACCCTAATGGTTTGGTTTTTCGGCATTCGATTATTCGGTATTTGATACAGTGGATGTATTAATGTCGATTTTTAGGCATCAAAAAATCGGGCCATTATAGTTGGTATTAGAGCGAAGGGCAAGCGAGAACCTTGGCTCTAGTGGGGATTACGCATTAGTATAGAGTCCATAGTACTCTATAATGAGTTTGAGTGTATTAATATATATGAGCGCGTATTTGTTAGTGAATATAAAAATTGTTTTTATATAGTGTTGACTTATCAGTTAAGTGTTTATGGATTCTGGTCGATATGTGGGACGCCATGTCATCGATAGGGGTTTCTAAACTCTTAAACAAGAAAAACAGACACAATATTGTTTTAAAATAGGGTAGATGAAATAATTTTACCCAAATTATTTTTGTATATAAAAGAAATAATTTTTGTAAATTATTATAGTATATGGTTGCTTGATTGTAAGGAAGTGATAATATTAAAATATTATCATTGTTGTGTGGAAATTGAAAATAATGTTATAACCAAGTTAAGGAATAATTTATATAACAGAATGAGATTTGTAAATGTTAATTATAAACGTGATTTATAATTGAAAATTAAATAAAAATTCTAGAATAATTATTGAATATGGATTGAAAGGATTTGGGATTTGAAATTTTGAGAAAATTTAATTCCTTCAGGTTTGAAAATGATTTTTCAAAGGTGGTGGAGGAACAATGGTGATATTATTTGAGAAATATTTTTGAATTGGATTTGAAATCTGGTGAGATTTGAAATTTAAAAATATTTGAAATGTTTCTAAGAGATAAAAGCACCGAACTCTCTTCGCACGCTGGAAAATAATTTCAGTGATGACTGCAGCATCATCGAGATTCATTTTTGAGTTTGCAGGAGAAGAATTGCTACCAAATTGTTTTAAATTGGAATGGTTTGCGAAAATGGGTTTGGTTTTGAGATTCAAAGAATAGTTGACTTGGATATATATGTTTTTATATTTGATTTTGAAAGGTTGAAGTTTTGGTTTGGCAAAATCGTTTTGATTTTTGAAATACAAAGGAGTATTGGATATGTTAAAGGTTTTTGGGATACTTGATTTCAAAAATATTTTTGAAATACTTAAGTAATTTCTTAAACTCTGGAAGTTTAATTAAAATGCTTATAGAATATAAATTTTATGATAACTTATAAAATTTGAAACTTGTTGGGATAAAATTCAACTTGAATAAGGAGTTATGTTAAAGCGAGTAAAGTGATAGATATACCAATTAAGTAAAGTAAATGAAATAGAAGTTTAAATTTTAATTTAATTGGAATGTAATTATATCTAGTTAAATAAAAGTGAATTTGAGGAAAATTCGAAGTAAACTAAATAGAATGGTTATTGAAATAAAATTTATTAAGTAAAAATAAATTTGTGAAGGAACAAGTTAATTTAAAATTTGTAAATAAATGAGAATTTAGTCAAGTAGGACTAAATAAAACAAAGTTTTGAGATTAAAATTAGTAAGTAACTAATTGATTCAAATGGTAACCAATAAATTGAAATTGAATATTGTAACAACCCGCATATTTATCGATTTAATATTTAAAAATTTTATTTAAATATTTTGTCGTTAATCGGATATTGGTCCGAAAAGCTACTTTTTGCAAATGGTCAAATTAGGACTCGAGACCACTTCCATTGAGTTCGAAATGCCGTTTACAATTTTTTAAGTATAAACATCGATAGGTTTGGAGTTAGTGAAATTTCACTAACTTTTCCCGCTTTGGACTTTGGATTAGTTTAGCCTATTAAGCCCAAGTTCCAACCCCCTTCTTCTCACTCTTCATAAATTTTCTAACTAACTCAAGCTTTGGCATTAATGGTGAAGAGAATGGGAAATTAAAACTCCAAGCACAAATTCAATTGCAAATCCAACATTCAACTCCAAATTCAAGTAGAAGATATTGGATTCAAGCTTTGGATTGCTTCTCCTTGCTTTCAAGCTTCATCTTCATAAATTTTAGTGAAAAGGTGAGATTTTTATCTCACAAATCTAGTCTATAACTATATTGGACTGTTGGGAATGATTCCCTATCACTTTTGCATGCACATTTGCATTTGGTTTGGATTGGATTGGCGAAAAACTCCAATTTTTAGCGTTTTTTGTGAATTTTCTGCATTTAGGTCGTTCTGTCCATTTTTGGTGCTCGGAGTTAGGTCGCACGCGACCTAACCCTTGGGTCGCTCGCGAGTTAGCACCATAGGTCGCTGGGCCATCTAAATGCTTGTTCGGTGTTAGGTCGTTCGAGCTTTAGGTCGTAGGTCGTTTGGCCTATAGGTCGTTAGGTCGCTAACACTTAGGTCGTTTCTGGCCTTAAATCCCCTATACAGCCTTAGGTCGCTCAGGTTCGTGACGCGCGCGTGGAAAAGTCGCCTGGACCTTAAGTCGTAGGTCGTTTCCGACCTATAATCTCTAGGCAAACGTTAAGTCGCTCGCCCTGGTTTATCTCGTAGGTCGTCTCCGACCTAAGCTCCTGATAAGTCGTTCGAGTTAGGTCGTTGGACCATTTACCTTAGGTCGCTCGTCCACTAAGTCGGCCTGGTTTATCTCGTAGGTCGTCTCCGACCTAGGCTTCTGTTAAGTCATAGGTCGCGTGGTTTTTAGGTCGCATGACCTTTAAACCGATAGGTCGTTGGACCTATAACTCGTTGGGTTGACCCCCTTTAGGTCGTGAACCTTGTTAAGTCGTTCACCCTCCATTTCGTAAGTCGTAAGTCGTTACCGACCTTAAATCTCCTCTGCTAGTTTGGTCGTGTGCTTTTAGGTCGCTCGACTCTGTTAAGTCGTAGGTCGTTGGACCTTAGGTCGTTCGCCTTCCTTAAGTCGCTCGACCCCTCCACACTAGCTCGCTCGGCTTGCTTGAGTCGTAGGTCGTTGGACCTTAAGTCGCTTGCCTCCCTTAACTCCAGTTAGGTCGCTCGGCCATTGTGTTAGGTCGCATGAACCCTTAGGTCGTTAGACCTCATTTTGCTTTAGGTCGTAGGCCGCTTGTCTTCACTTAGGTCATACCGTTTTGGACGGGGTTGCCACCCCCTGGACCCCCCCTCCGTAGGGGATCTTATCTGAAAAACGTTGAGATGATTTCCTTGGATTTTATTCACATCTCCGTATGCGATCTTTGTGACTGATTGTTTCTACAATTGCTTCTGTGTTTTGTCACTTTATAATATAAAGGTTTCAATACTAGTAGTAAATATCAAAACTCTTTTAACAAACAATTTCAACTCTATTTTTAATAACAAAGTTCTTTTCTTAAACCGTTTTCAAATCTATTAGTATATACAAACCTTTACCTCACTCGGATGAGAAATCTAATTAAACGACTTAGTAAAACAAGTGGTATTAAATGCTTGCGTGCACTTCGTCGGTTAATTCTTGGACTTGTTCGATTGAACCACTTGTGACAAACTTTATTAGTGAAGATTTACAGTTTGTTCGTAAATATTTAAGTTAAGCAAGTGGTTATAGGACATGAAGCTAAACTTCTATATTTACTAGCTTAGTGTAATTGACACTTCTCGTTGATCATGACGATCATTCTGATGATTTAGACTAGCAATTGTGCGATGTCTCTTGTTGCGAGGTTAGACTAGACACCACTTGTGTGATTCCACTCACATATACCTTTTTGCTTTTCGGTTAGTCTGGACCTCAATCTGTGTGATTCCATTCACACATGTGGGGTAGCTCCCCTTGGTCTTCGGACCGTCATGTGATAGGCCTCTTTCTCTTTTCTATGATTTTCTGGACTTCTTGCATTGATTTCTAGAATTTATGTCATTGACTTGTCATGAGTACAAGTTTGGGGTATGATGCCCTTTCCGAATCTTTGAGAAGATTCTTGTGATATTGATTATCTCTTATTCATTGGTCTTCTGTTGATCATTATTTACATACTTATAGTGGTATGTCATTATGGATATTTTATGTTTATGCCATATCTTTTATGTTATATCATGTCATCTGATATTTATAGCTAGACTGATCCGTTTATTATTTTCTTAAATAATACTCGGGTCAGACCGAGATGTTACAGGTGCTTCTGCTTGACTTCTTCCCAGGGATTCATCACTCTGACTTTTGGCTAACTGTTTAGATTAGCAGTTTTTGTTGTATACACTTGAAATATAGACTCATAGTTGTATTCTTTTGTATAGCACGTGTTGCTATTCTTTTGTATTATTGTGGATCTTACCGACCACTACTCTGATGTACACTGTGATATGGATGTCTGTGACCGATTTGTGTTATGATTATTTCTATGTTTGTTTCCGAAGATTATTCATAGCCACCGTGTGATAAGCAATTACATGGATGGTCGCTCCTCAACAGCCTTAGTATCCGTGCTAGTTGACAGCACTACACCGTAGTGCTCTTGGCAAGTGTTGGTATAGAGGTGGGTCGTCACAAATATGGGGATGATATTTAATTTAAATAGTAAGTAAATGGAACTTAAACTGAATACTCGAATTCAAATATAATTTGGGTTAAGTAAAGTAAAGTTGAAGAGTTGGTTCGAGGTGAACTAAAAAGTAAATATGGTTTAAAAAAATGGATATTAAAACAAAATGGTGAAGTAGGAGAATTAGTTCGGGTTGGACTAATAGAAAAAAAAATTGGAAATTTAAATTCATTGGAATTTGAAATAAACTAGCAAATGGAACTAATTTAAAATAATGATATGAACCGGTTATGAATGAAAGATAATCGATAAAATTTAATATTTAGAGTTTGTAGATAAATTGAATTCAAATAGAATTGAAAATGTAAACTGAATGGAAGGATGATAAACCAAAGTGGTGAAGTAAAAATTTAATATAAGGAGCATGTAGAATATTTGCATTGAATTTAAGTAATGAATGGTGAAATTCATAAGTAAAAATTTGGTATTGGGAATATTCTAAGATAATATTTGAATGAAGCTTTAATGTAAAAAAAGGGTGTGAAACGATAAGTGTGGATAAGTAAATAGAAATCAAAATAAATGTGAATAAAAAGAAATTGATATAGCTAATAATCAATTGGAAATACATAGGATGTACGTATATTATTTAATTCGCACAGCGAATTGATCCAGATTCGAGCATAGAATTTCGAGGTAGTTATACAGATCTGAGTTGGGATTTTTCGCTCGATTTTCGACGACGAACTCTGGATATGGATTTTTGATTGATTCTGGAAACTCTCTATCATAGTTTATAGCTATGCAAGGAGAATGAAGGTTTCTGATCAAGAAACCAGATTTGAGTCTGCACTAGGAAGTCGGGTGGACGATACTAGTTCAGAAGTGAAATTGTGTGATCGATCGAGCGATCGAATTAGCACCACGTACGGATGATATATGTGTGCATCGTACGGACCTGAATGGAATAGATATTGAAACTTTTGTAAAGAAATGTATAAAATGATTCTGAAAGCTATGGTTGTATATTATTGCTAAGTAGGATATAACGGTGTTAAAAAGACAATGGGATTTAGGATTTTTGATTTCAGAAGATAAATTAAATTTGTCAACAAAAAGGTATGTATTTAAATTTCCATTTGAAATTTGATGATTTTCTAGTCTAGCTTCTTGGCTTGTGTTTTTCTTTTGAAATCTGGGGGACCTTAGAGGGATTTTGCAGTTGAACCGAGCTAGCCGTGCAAAGGAGACGCTGGCGAAGTTTTTTGAAAATTTAGGGAGTTAGAAAATTTTGACAAAATTTTGATAATTGAAAATTTGGTTTTAAATTAAAGTTTGAAATGGTTGAGTAGTAATATTGTTTGGGAGTTATGGTTGAGTTAGGGAAGTTAGTAAGAGTGATGGTGTCTTTAATGAAAATTGTTTTGGAAAGTTGAAACTAAAGAGTTTCGGGAAGTTGTTAAAAACTATGTGGATTGGGAAAATAGTTAACGGGTTAAGGATCATTCCTCTTAAGTAGTAATTTCGGGTATGAAATGCTTTTAAGGGGGAGGAATGTAGCGACCTGGAATTTTTGGATATTTGAAATTGAAATAATTAATTAATTTTAAATATTTGAAAGTTAGTTTAACTTGAATTTCCAATATCACTGTTTATTGGCAATCAAATTATTGAATTTAATAATTTGAAATTGGGTAAAATTATGCAATCTGGATGTTCCAGGCTTGCTAAAAACATTTTAAAGGCTTAAAAAATTCATATTGATAATATTGAAGGTAATAGAACTTTTAAAATTGGATTTGGAAGTGTTTTGTTGAGTTCTGAAATTATATCGTTTTATCGATATTTAAAAATAGCCTTCCAAGGCACAGTCTCGGATTTCGACGAAACCAGTTCCATTGGATCCGTAATAGTGATTTATTATCGAATTTCAACTTTCATAGCATTCGAAGTTGTCATGTGATCGTACGGTAGATAAACGTGCTAAAATCTATATCGAAATTTAATATTATAACTGGGTCCAAAAATCTTTCTTCTCCATACGTTTGAATTAGGACTCGAAACCTTTTCCAATGCGTTCGAAATAGGGGTATAACATTATAAACGTCTAGCAGCATGTCTTGATAGGAGGTCGAGATTGAAAGTGCGGAAATCGAGACGATTTGAGTTTGAAATTTAAATTTAAATAAATAATATAAATTGCATTTGTACTATTGCAGATTTATGTAGACACGTAATGGAATTTTAAAACACGTGTTGATCTACATTAACACTCGTCTCTTTCTCTCATAGCCAAGCATTTTAATATACAATCGAATTCTTTTTTAACGAAACCCTTTTCCTTTCCGATCGAACACAGTTATACAGAATATTATGGCCACTTCCTTTTAGTTTCCTTCAATTCAAATCGAATCCATCTCCAGTTATTTCAATTGCGCCTCCCTCATTTAAATTCAAAAAATTAAGGGGTAATGATCGATCGATGCAAAGGGCTGAGGCTGATTCGCCTAGGGTGTGGGGAAGTGGCGGCTGCATCGACGGTGATAGTGGTGCGTTGCTCTGGGAGGCAGGTGCGAGGCATTCTCGAGCAGGCGAACAAGGGATTTCGATCTGGGGATTCTTGAGAAGTTCGTTTGCAGTGGTTGTGGGATTTGTAAGGGGGAATCGTGATGGCCGCGAGGTTGTAGGACGGTTCATCTCTAATGCGTTGTTGGGCTGGAGCTTTGGAGATAGTAGAAGGTTCGCGAGCAACCTTGCGGTGACGAAGATGTTTGTGATGACCCGGAAATTTTGGTCATTGAAATCGGAATATTTAATTGATCTTAAATATTTAAAAGTTAATATTTAACTTGAATTTAAATATCACCATTTATTTGATAATTAAATTTTTTGAATTAAATAATTTGAAGTTGGGTAAAATGTTGAATCTGGAATTTTAAGCCTATTAAAAATAGTTTGAAGGCTTACAAATTTATAATGATGATACTGAAGATAATAGAATGGTTGAAATTTATTTTAAAGGTGATTTTTTCAGTTTTAATAATATTATCGTTTAAATTGACGTTTAAAAATAGCCTTCCGAGGCACAGTCTCGTGATTTGACGAAACATGTTCCATTGGGTCCGTAATAGTTAGTTGTTATCGGATTTCAAATTTCGTAGCGTTTGGATTTACCGTTTGCTCGTAAGGGCGAGAAACGCGTTGAAATTAAAACCGATAATTTAATATTTAAATCGATTTAAAAGGCTAACTTCCACATACGATCAAATTAGCCTCCGAAACACGTTCCATCGTGTTCGGAACGCGGGTAAAACCTTATAAACGCCTAGCGGCACGCTTCGATAGGAGTTCGGAATTTTAAGTTGCATTTGAGTTTGAATTTGAAATTTATAAATATATATACGGTTGACTGGTCAACGAAATTCACATCAGCTATTTTATCACCTCAAAAAAAAAACACCGTGGCAAGTGTATTTAACACGCTTCCTTTGCCTTCTCAAATACGCGATCATCTATCTTTCTTCCCTTTTAAAAAAATCATTAGTCCCATTTCATCTGTAGTGAAAAAGTTCCAACTTCACGAAAATAAAAATGGCAGAAGAGATCGCATCTACCCCCCGTCCCTTCAATTCGATTTTCAAGCTCCCTTCTCTTCTTCGGCCCTAGTTCAAAATCGAAAAAAAAAATTAAATCAATGGCCGAAGAAACAAAATCGCCTCCATTCTAATAATCAAAATTTCCTTCGTCTCAATTCACGAAGGCATTTCGAATTCGCGATTTCCTTTACAAATCCTTCGACGTAATCGAAGTAGAAGTTAGGGTTTGGGTTTCGTTCGTGGGGCAGGCATGGATGGATCATGGCACGAGCTCGAGCACAACCGCGTGAAAGAGAGTAGCATCGATAGAAGGGGGCTGAAAATCAGATAGCGACGTCGTCGCGATTGGGAGTCGCGATAGATAAGTCGGCATGGGAGATAGTCGTGAGGCGATTCTGGCATCAAGGCGATTCGACTGAATAGGAAGCATCGGGTGGCCGAAGACGAAGCAAGCTGCTCGAGGTTTTGAGCCACGATCTGAAGGGCGAGTTAAGACCGATTGCGAGGCAGAAGGTATAGCTTTGATAATTTTATTCATCTCTGTGTTTAATTAGAAAAAAAAAATTCATTTACCGTAAAGTATATGTAAAGGCAATTTTTTTTATATATGAATACGATTTTCGAATATAAGAGAATTTATAAAAGTTAGATTTTAAAATCTATAAATTATTTTTATAAATGTATAAGTAGTTTCAAGAGGAAAATTTCTAGTTTAAAATTAAATCATTGATTTAATTAATAAATGGAAATTTACCGTTCACTTGTTTCAAATATTAATAAATTATATAATGTTATACAAGGTCAAAACCATGGAAACAAGCCAGTTTGGAATGGATTGCAAACAACAAAATAAAAGGTGAGTAAATCTCACTCTTTTAGACTTTTATTTAAATTTAAATGGTTAAATTTAAATATTTGGTTGAATGATCGAATTGATTTGATGTGCACAGTGAATTGATGATCTGGTGACTTTGGTTTAGGTTGGTTCTCGAGTTAATTGTTGCTTGACTCAAAGTATTCGAGTTTTGAATTGTTTTAAACTTAAATCATAAATAAGAAAATGTTTTCATTTTGAAAGTTAATAAGGGATTAATGATTTGTGATTCATTAAAATAGTAGACTAATTAAAATGGATAATTAATTAAATCAATTAATTAATGATTTGGGTTGATTAACTTAGTAATTAAGGGTTTGAATTAATTAATTAAGGTAAGTTAATTTATTAAGTTTAATTAATTTAGAATAATCAATGGATGGTTTGTTCGTCGACGGAAATTCTATCGGTTTAGAAAACCGTCGAACGAATTTAAATTAAAAATAACCGCAAGCGCACGGTGTACGAATGTAGCACGCGGCGAATACAGGTCGATCCGCAGGGAATTGATGATTTTAAAATTCTACTCAATCAAATTAACCAAAGTTGGAAAAGTGATTAAGTAAAAAAAATGACAAAAGAAAATAGATAAAAATATGAGAGTGTTAAGACAATTTAGAGGCAATTTCCACTCTCTAGATCACATAAATCAACAAAATGAAGTTATGATCTCTCTTTTCTTGTCATTAGTGAATTAGTTGATGTGCTTATCATAAGTATGGTATATTTGTGCTATTAATTAGCTCAATATAAACCATCAAACTATAAAACAATCACTAATACACTTTTAACTCTCATGATATATGACAACAAAGTTGAAATAAAAATCTATTTTAAGCATAGCCTATTAACTATTGTTTAGAAATATAGGCTATCAAATTTCAATTTCAACATTCACTTCTTTGCCATAATCATATTTAAATGAAGAGGCAATTTGTGTTATGTTTGTTTAAGCATAGCCTATTTGTTATGAACAACATAGACTATCAAATTCAAAGCTAAACAACATCATTAAACCACTTCAAGTGTTTCCATTAAAGCACAAAAAGAGAGTATAAACATCATAATGTTGCATCTACATACTAGAGAGCTTCATTACCCCTAAATTGTAGGGGTTAAGCTCTCATATTTGTTATCAAATCAACAAATGTAGAAAGCAACATGAAAGCAAAAAGAAAGGAAAATGAAAGCTAATGGAAAAGACAACTATTCTAATTGCATAAAGGAAAATCTACACTACTTGCATAAAAGGAAATGAACATGTAATTAAAAAGAAACAATAATTAACATTGCATAAAAGAAAAGAATTACATAAGAGAAGAAATGGCTAAGTAGCCATGAAAAGAGAAAGAGAGCTTTCTTTTATTTTCTAAACTAAAACTAACTAACTAAGAGGGAGATGGCTACATGAAACATAAGGGGTATTTATACAAGTGTTAAAACCCTAATTCATTTTTTTGGGGAATGCCCAAAATGCCCCTTAGGAAGTGTGGTGGCCAAGTTATCATTAACATGTCTTAATCCCCCATTAAGTGTACATGAAGCCATTATCTCCAAAAGCATGTGCATTAGCCTTTAATTTGTACATTAAGGTAGGTGGGTAGGTGGGGTCCTCCATGTTCTTCACTTTGAATTATTTCCATCTTCATTCCTTTGTACTAATTTTGTGCATGCATATCTTCATGAAACCACTTCTATTTGAGATCAATTTCCTACAAAAATATATATAAATTTTCAATTAATTTTTCTCAAATTAATATATGCACAAAAATGACCATTTTGCCCCTGGATGAAGATGAATATGTGACAATTTCAAATAATATGAATTTTGGTTTAAACAAGTTAAAACACCCAATATGATCGTTTATTTAATTTAAATAGAATAAATATGGTGGTAAAAATATGCACATTTACGTGCACATCATGGTTTGATAGGTAATTGCTTAATGTAATTAATAAAATATAATTACTTTGTGAAATTTATCAAGAGATTAATTAAGAAAGTTAATTAAAGAGTAATTGATTTATTTAATGAAGTAATAAAAAGGTAGATAATTACAGGTTGAGATAAATCAAGAATGATTAATATTTGCGGTTTAATTAATGACTAATTATTTAATGTAATTAATTTAGCTTAGGATAAATTGAAATATAATTGGAAATCATAAATTTATATAATTAACGATGTAATTAAAGATTGATTGATTAATCCATAAATAGTGACTTATGGGAAGTTAATTATATAAGTAATTAAGGATTAATGTAATTAAAATAGTTAATTAATTCATGAAGTAATTAAGATTACCTATTGTTTTTGGTTAAGGATAATTAATATTGTGGAGTTAATTAAAGATAATTACTTGAATGTAATTGAAGGATAATTAATCCAGGTTGATTAATTAAGATGAAAAATGAAGGGATGATTGATTAATTAATTAATTTGAAATTAATTAATGACAAGTGAAGAAATCTAAGTGATTGAGGTTAAAAATTCAATTTGAATTAATTTAATTAATTTTTAAGTTTTGCTTAGGGATGATTGAATGGTATTAAATGCTTTGAATGAGTTGATATCTCTGATATGAAATGTTGTGTATTTCATTTGGATAACTTGGGTTAGGATAACTTGAGACTTGAAGAGACCGGGATTGGGTATTAGGAAATACCCGAAACCACTTCGAATTTTTATAGATTGATATGTGAAATCTATATGCTGGAGTGAAGTGATTTAAAGGAATTAGACTATCTTAAATCTAAATCTTTGGAATTTTGAAAACTTATATGTGAAATGAGTGATGTCTATAATAAATTGTGGCTTTGTGAATTGCTTCGAGTTACCCCGGGTTCTATATAAGTTGTATGGTTTGTATTCCATGTTGGATGAGTTACTCATGCTGGTTTCCAGCCTGACCCGGGTGTTACTTGATGTAATGCTCGGGTCAGACCGAGTATTACAGATTTTCAGGTAAGGACGTTCTGGAGCTCAGAAGGCGAGCTAGATGACAAGAACGTATAGAGTATTTCCGCTGTTTTATATTATTGTAAATCTGTGACATGATAATTGTGTATATTCAGTGACTGTATATATGTATAACTCTGATGTATTATAAAGATATTTTGACAGATACACAATTCTTTTATAAACTGTTATTATTTGTTATTATATTTTATCCGCTGCGAATGTGAAATGTTGGTGTTTCTGATTTTCCTCTTCTCCTGTCTCTTTCTTCTTTTCATAACTATCTGGAATTTTCGGGATCGAAAATTTTGGGTCATTCCAGTTCGTATCGAAGCTGAAAGGTTAAGCGAGGACCTTGGCTCTAGTGGAGATTACTCTTTAAATAGAGTCCGTAGTACTCTAGGATGAGTTGAGTGTGTGTGTGTGTGTGTGTGTATGAGAGCGTACTTATTATTTTCTTATATAAAGATTTTAAATGATTTTATATAAAAATATATTTTGGTATATAAAGCAATATTTTCTTCTAATAAATATTTTGGTGATTGGTTGTTAAATTATTGAAATTAAATTAAGAAGTAATATAATACAACCAAATTGAAATCTTGAATTGGAATTAAATTAAGTAAAAACAGAAATACAACCAAATTAAAATCAAATAAAGGTAAGTTTGAAATGGATTCAAACTGAAATTTAATCTTGAATTTATAGAAGTAAGAATAATATAAAAAGGAATTGGTATCTAGATATGATAACCTTGGGTATCATCATAAATAGTTATTGTGTTTAATAATGATATATTTGCTACTAAACCATATGATAAATTTATAAGATGAGTATACTTCTAAATTAAAGTAGGTTATAAAAATTGTGAAGTTTTAAAACCTAAGTCTAGAAAACAATCAATTGTTCCAAAGAGTTAAAGAAATAACAAATAATATAATTCAGACTATTTTGAATATAGTCTTATTTTAAAACAAGAAATGCT
Source organism: Allium cepa (assembly GCA_030765085.1). NCBI lineage: Eukaryota > Viridiplantae > Streptophyta > Magnoliopsida > Asparagales > Amaryllidaceae > Allium > Allium cepa. The sequence continues at coordinate 839,369,044 of CM060941.1, forward strand.
TGGAAGATTTTTACGGGATTTGTTTTGAAATTAAAACCAAGGGTGGTTTAAAATTTAAAGGTAACCTGGTGTGTAAAGGAAATAAATATGAAATTAACTCTAAGATTGAGTTTTGAATTTTCTTTGGAATGTGATGTGTAACCCAAAGTGAAGCAAATTTTAAACATAAGTGGAAAGGTTATCAATCTGAAGGTTTAAAATTTTGAATGGGAATCGGGATTAATTCAAGCAGAAATTGAAATGATTTGAAAGTGAAGCGGATTCAATTTGAAATTAGTCCAAATTATTTGAATAATTTGGAACTGTAAATAAAGTTGAATAAGTAAGAATCAAATGGAATTTGATTTGAAGTTGGAAAGAAATTGAGAATTAATTCAACTTGAATTGGGGATGAATAAAGTCCAATGGAAATTGAAGTTATTCAAATTGGAATTAAGTCAATTTAAATGGAAGAGGAAATTTAAATTGAATGGATAAGGAAGTGAACAGTTTTGACTCTGGACTATTTTCAATATAGATTGTTTTAATATAAACTTATTTTTCCAAGCTATTTAATATATACAACCTTTCTTTTGTAAAGCCAAAATATTTTATATTTGTTTTACAATTATTTTTGGAACTATTTAACAATTTTTCGACTTTTTTATAAACTATTTACTATTTTTCAACTATTTTACAAATTAATTACTATTTTACAACTATTTTGAAATTATCTAAAATTTCTGAAACTATTTAACTATTTTATAGCTATTTTATAAACTATTAATTGTTTTCAACTACTTATATATTTTTAAATTTTTCAAGCTATTTTTTTATATAAACTGGTCGGAGTTCAAACTGTTATTGATTAAATATCCAACTGAGATAAGAATTGAAGTGCTAATCCAAGTGAGGATTAAGGTAAATGTGAATAATTGAATAAATTGAAGTAAGGATGGATAGAAAGGAAATTGATTTGGCTAATAATCAATGAAGATAATTACGTAGGATGTACGTATATTATTCTATTCGCATGGTGATTTGATCCAGATTCGAACACAGAATTTCGAGATAGTTTAACGATCCGAGTTGGGATTTTTCACTCGATTTTCGATGGTGAATCTGGATGTGGATTGTTGATTGGTTCTGGGTATTCTCTATCATAGTTATAGCTATGTAAGGAGAATGACAGTTTCTGATCAAGAAAACCAGATCTGAGTCCGCACTAGGAAGTCGGGTGGACGATACTAGTTCGGAAGTGAAACTGTGTGGTCGAGTGAGCGATCAGATTGGTATAGCGTACGGATGATAAGTGTACATCGTTCAGATTTGAATGAAATTGATATTGGAAAGAGTAATCAAATATGAATATTTGATTTTAAATAAACAAGGTTATATACCTTTGTTATATAAGATAAATATCCCCTTGTTGTATTTATTGACGAAAGAAAAGGGTTTTGAAAGTGTTTGAAGTATAAAAGAAGTTTTATACAAGTTTGAAATGATCCATAGTTTTAAAAATCATATATATCTAAGTATATATATATATATAAAGGATCTTATGAGGATTTTGGAAAAGGTTTTGGGAACCTTTGTATTTGGAAAGGCTTTTGATTTTTGGGTAAAATCAATATGAGAATTTGGAAAGCCTAGTTTGAGAATTATCGATTTTGGGATAATCGATTTTGTGTAAAGGAGCCTTGTATGAGACCATACTAAGTGTATGATTTGAAAGACACTATATGTGTATAGTATAAAGTGGTCTGATAATGACTCTGGGAAAAAGGTGCTCCCTTGAAATGAACTTCTCAGGAGTGCCACCGGGTGGTGCTGCCTTGAGCCCCAAGGGGGGTTCTAAAGTTGATCCTGTGAGGAGTCCGGAAAAAACTAGTTCCTAAGGATTATGAGTAATGTGTACCATAGCGAAAGTCGTGTGTGCTGCTGAGAGCCAACGGTCTACGTTTGATTTTATATCGGTAGACTGCGACCCATGGCAACATAGCGAAAGTCGTGTGTGCTGCTGAAAGCCAACAGTCTGCGTTTGATTTTACATGTAGAAGTGGAGAAGTTTCATTTGACAGCGAAAATCGAGGGGCGTTGATGCCTACAGTTACATGGACTTTTGCTGCGATGGCAACTTAACAATGGAATGTAACTGCGATCTGTTGTGGGTTCCATGGCATAATCGAGGGGAGCGGAGTGCCTACAGTTACATGGACTTTTGCTGCGATGGCAACGTAACCCAGGATGTAACTGCGACCATGGATGGGGGTGATGATTTCCCCTCTTTTAAAAAACTATTTTCTATATTTTCAATAAAATTATTTTCCTAAGTATTTTAGCTGGATGTTGAAAATGGGTCTGCTTAGTAATTATATATTTTCAGTCCTACGCCTGATCAACGTATGACTGAATTTCTGTGAGAACAAGGATGGATTGGTTGAGACATCGAGTTATAAGAAGTATTTTTATAATGGGCTATTTTAATAGTATTATGTGAATTTAAAGGCATTTCTAAAATTTTAAAATAAAAGTGTTGGAATTTTGAAGGTGAAAGAAAATCCAAACTGGAATTATAAAAAAAAAATTGAACTCAGGAAATTTAAAAAAGCGATTTCTTTTTGTAATAAAATCGAATATTGATTTAAAAAGTTGGAAGCTAAGCTAAATAAATTATTTGATAGAATATATTAATAAAATTTAACTCGGTCAAATAAAATGGACAGTAAGTTAATAATGAAATTTGGAAATGAATTTGAATTATAAATAGAATTCGACTTGGATTTGATAATGAATTAAAATAAGTGGAGATGTTGTAAAAATGAAATTCAAGTGAGTTATAAATAATAAATGGATGAAGTCTGATTGAATAAAGATTAAATCAAGGATTTAATTGGAATTGGGTTATCAGAATGGACTTTAAGTTATGAGGCAAATTAATTTGAAGTAAAATTACTTAAATAAAAGTTTGGGTTAAATTTATTTTTGGGAAAATGGATATTAATATAAGCATCGAATGTGTTAAGCTCAATGAAATAGTTTTGAACGAATCCAATGCGGAGATGAAATGAAATGTAAATGTATGGTTGGTGAATAAATTAGAAATGAAATGGAATTAATTACAGAATGAGTTGAAAATTAATTTAAAGTAGTTATAAACTAAAATAGATACTCTATTAAGCAACTATCACCGAATTTACATTAAAAAATTGTTTTTGTTTGACGTAAACAAAAGTAATTAAAATTCTATGAGTTAATAGAGATTGAATAAAATTGATTTTGAATCATTTGAAGTGAATATAAGCTTTTTTGGATTAAAAATAAATTGAGTGTAAGCAATTGAGTTGTAAACCAATAAAATTGAAAAGGTATATGAATTGGTTGAAAGAAATTGAATTAGTGTTGAAATCATATCAATTGCTCGTGGAAGTTATTTAGAATGCATTTCTTTTAGAGTTGATGTGTTGTAGTTGTTTAAGTAAGAGAAATGTTATAAACTTCATATATATAGTGCTTGCATATTTAAATTGAGTAAGTACAGGTACCTGAAGGCCGTTTGGCTGGGTCTGGTTGCACTAATTACTAAAATAAATAAGCCGCTTGCTTAAAATGCTAAATAAAGGTACACCTATGCAATAAAAATAGGAAATATGAACTGTTTTTGCTTTTTCCGATCGTGTGGGTCGATGTATATATATTTATATGTCTTGTCAAATTGCAAAACTTTCTCCGTACAAAGGAGACTCTGTCAAAATTTTCTGAAAATTTTGGGAGTTAGAAAATTTTTGAAAAATTTTGGTAAATTTTCTATTAGCAACAAAAAGATTTCAAAGTTAAACTGAAATAAATTAGTGAATGAAACTAATTTAAAATAATGCTATGAATCAGTTATAAATGGAAGATAAAATTCAATATCCAAAATTGAAGACAAATTGAATTCATATGGAAATAGGAAAACTAATTTGAATAGAAGTAGATATGGAACCTATGTAAGGAAATGTATAAAGTGAATTGAAAAGTTACGATTAGATATTATTGCTAAGTAAGATATGCAGGTATTATGAAAGGAAAGGAAAATTAGTTTTGATTTCAGGAGATAATTTGAATTACCCGACTAAAAGGTATGTATTTAAATTTCTGTATGAAATTGGGCAGGGTTTTTGATCTAGCCACTTGGCTTTTGTTTTCTTTTGGAATTTGGGAGCCCGTAGAGGCATTTTGTAGTAGTAGCGAGCTAGCCGCGCAAAGGAGACGCTGACAAAAAAATTCGGAAATTTATAGAGTTAGAAAATTTTTGAGAAAATTTTGATAATTCAAAATTTGTTTTTAAAATGAAATTTGTATGTTTGAGAAAAAGGGTATTGTTTGAAAACTATGGAAAAGTTTGGGAAGTTTGTAAGAATGATAAGGGATCTTTTATGAAAGATAGTTGGTAGGATGTTGAACTGTTGTTTTGGGGGAAAAGTAAACGGGTATTGGACCATTCTTCCTAACTAGTAATTTCGGGGATGAAATTCTTTTAAGGGGGAAGGAATGTGATGACCCGGAATTTTTGGACATTGAAATCGGAATATTTAATTGATCTTAAATATTTAAAAGTTAATTTTTAACTTGAATTCAAATATCACCATTTATTTGATAATTTAATTTTTTGAATTAAATAATTTGAAGTTGGGTAAAATGTTGCATCTGGAATTTAAGCCTATTAAAAATAATTTGAAGGCCTATAAAATTTATAATGATGATAATAAAGATATTAGAATGGTTGAAATATAATTTAAAGGTAATTTGTTCAGTTTTAATAATGCTATCGTTTAAATTGACGTTTAAAAATAGCCTTCCGAGGCACAGTCTCAGGATTCGACGAAACCAGTTCCATTGGGTCCATAATAGTCAGCTATTGTCAGATTTCAAATTTCGTAGCATTTGGATTTACCGTTTGCTCGTACGGGTGAGAAACGTGTTGAAATTACAACCGATAATTTAATATTTTAAATAGGTTTAAAAAGCTAACTTCCACATACGATCAAATTAGCCTCCGAAACGCGTTCCATCGTGTTCGAAATGCAGGTAAAACCTTATAAACGCCTAGCGGTACGTTTCGATAGGAGTTCGGAATTTTAAGTTGCATTTGAATTTAAATTTGAAATTTATAAATATATATTTGGTTGATTGGTCAACGAAATTCACATCAGCTGTTTTATCACCTCAGGAAAAAAAACATTGTGGCAAGTGTATTCAACACGCTTCCTTTGCCTTCTCAAATACGCGATCCTCTGTCTTTCTTCCCTTAAAAAAAACATGAGTCCCATTTCATTTGTAGTGAAAAAATTCCTACTTCACGAAAATAAAAATGGCAGAAGAGATCGCATCTACCCCCTCCCCCCGTCCCTTCAATTCGATTTTCATGCTCCCTTCACTTCTTCGGCCCTAGTTCAAAATCGAAAAAAAAATTAAATCAATGGCCGAAGAAACGAAATCGCCTCCATTCTATTAATCAAAATTTCCGTCGTCTCAATTCATGAAGGCATTTCGAATTTGCGATTTCCTTTACAAATCCTTCGACGTAATCGAAGTAGAAGTTAGGGTTTGGGTTTCGTTTATGGGGCAGGCATGGATGGATCATGGCGCGAGCTCGAGCATGACCGCGTGAAGGAGAGTCGCATCGATAGAAGGGGGTTGAAAATCACATAGCGACGTCGTCGCGATAAATGAAGTCGGCATGGGAAATGGTCGTGAGGCGATTCTGGCATCAAGGCGATTCGACTGAATAGGAAGCATCGCGTGGCCGAAGACGAAGCAAGCTGCTCGAGGTTTTGAGCCACGATCTGAAGGGCGAGTTGAGGCCGATTGCGAGGCAGAAGGTATAGCTTTGATAATTTTATTCATCTCTGTGTTTAATCAGAAAAAAAATTTTATAAATTCATTTACAGTAAAGTATATGTAAAGGCAATTTTTTTTTATATATGAATACGATTTTCGAATATAAGTGAATTTATAAAAGTTAGATTTTGAAATCTATAAATTATTTTTATAAATGTATAAGTAGTTTCAAGAGGAAGATTTCTAGTTTAAACTTAAATCATTAATTTAATTAATAAATGGAAATTTACCATTCGCTTGTTTCAAATATTAATAAATTATATAATGTTATACAAGGTCAAAACCATGGAAACAAGCCAGTTTGGAATGGATTGCAAACAGCAAAATAAAAGGTGAGTAAATCTCACTCTTTTGGATTTTTATTTAAATTTAAATGGTTAAATTTAAATATTTGGTTGACTGATTGAAATGATTTGATGTGCACTGTGAATTGATGATCTGGTGACTTTGGTTTTGGTTGGTTCTCGAGTTAATTGTTGCTTGACTCGAAGTATTCGGGTTTTGAATTGTTTTAAACTTAAATCATAAATAAGAAAATGTTTTCATTTAAAAAGTTAATAAGGGCTTAATGATTTGTGATTCATTAAAATAGTAGGGTAATTAAAATGGATAATTAATTAATTCAATTAACTAATGATTTGGGTTAATTAACTTAGTAATTAAGGGTTTGAATTAATTAATTAAGGTTTAAGTTAATTTATTAAGTTTAATTAATTTAGAATAATCAATGGATGGTTTGATAGGTAATTGCTTAATGTAATTAATAAAATATAATTACTTTTTGAAATTTATCACGGGATTAATTAAGATAGTTAATTAAGGGGTAATTAATTTATTTAATGAAGTAAATAAAAAGGTAGATAATTACAGGTTGAGATAAATCAAGAATGATTAATATTTGCGGTTTAATTAATGATTAATTATTTAATGTAATTAATTTAGCTTAGGATAAATTGAAATATAATTGGAAATCATAAATTTATATAATTAACGATGTAATTAAAGATTGATTGATTAATCCATAAATAGTGACTTATGGGAAGTTAATTAATATAAGTAATTAAGAATTAATGTAACTAAAATAGTTAATTAATTCATGAAGTAATTAAGATTACCTATTGTTTTTTGTTAAGGATAATTAATATTGTGAAGTTAATAAGATAATTACTTGAATGTAATTGAAGGATAATTAATCCAGGTTGATTAATTAAGATGAAAAATGAAGGGATGATTGATTAATTAATTAATTTGAAATTAATTAATGACAAGTGAAGAAATCTAAGTGATTGAGGTTAAAAATTCAATTTGAATTAATTTAATTAATTTTTAAGTTTTGCTTATGGATGATTGAATGGTATTAAATGCTTTGAATGAGTTGATATCTCTGATATGAAATGTTGTGTATTTCATTTGGATAACTTGGGTTAGGATAACTTGAGACTTGAAGAGACCGGGATTGGGTATTAGGAAATACCCGAAACCACTTCGAATTTTTATAGATTGATATGTGAAATCTATATGCTGGAGTGAAGTGATTTAAAGGAATTAGACTATCTTAAATCTAAATCTTTGGAATTTTGAAAACTTATATGTGAAATGAGTGATGTCTATAATAAATTGTGGCTTTGTGAATTGCTTCGAGTTACCCCGGGTTCTATATAAGTTGTATGGTTTGTATTCCATGTTGGATGAGTTACTCATGCTGGTTTCCAGCCTGACCCGGGTGTTACTTGATGTAATGCTCGGGTCAGACCGAGTATTACAGATTTTCAGGTAAGGACGTTCTGGAGCTCAGAAGGCGAGCTAGATGACAAGAACGTATAGAGTATTTCCGCTGTTTTATATTATTGTAAATCTGTGACATGATAATTGTGTATATTCAGTGACTGTATATATGTGTAACTCTGATGTATTATAAAGGTATTTTGACAGATACACAATTCTTTTGTAAACTGTTATTATTTGTTATTATATTTTATCCGCTGCGAATGTGAAATGTTGGTGTTTCTGATTTTCTTCTTCTCCTGTCTCTTTCTTCTTTTCATAACTATCTGGAATTTTCGGGATCGAAAATTTCGGGTCGTTACAATGTTGATCGAAGCCTGGGTCGCCTCTTTTCTGTAAGGTAAGGTATTTCCTTTTTGATTAAAATTTATGTAGGTTAGAATCAAGAAAAAAATATATAATTCTTAACAGTAAAATAATATATGTATATAAAATTTGGTTTCGAAATCTCTATGGATTTTTGGTGTCGTGTAGTTCAAAAGGAAATGAATTCACTTGTACACATTTTTAATTTACCAGGTTATTTTAAAATAGTGTATTTTTGGAAATTAATTCATTTAACTTTTTGGTTGCTAAAATATTATGTTAAAAAGGAAATTAGTTTAAATTTGAATTTATTTGTTTAAAATGAAATCACTGGTTAATTAAAATTATCAAATGGAAATTTAATCATTCAATTGACTTGAATATTGATAAAAAAAATCATTTAATGTTTACACAAGGTTATCAACCGGGAAACCAAGACGAAACTGAAGTGGACTGTAAACAAATTCAAAGGTGAGTTAATCTCACTCATCTAGATAATTATTTAAGTTTAAATAGTTAAATTTAGATGATTGAATTGTTAGATGTGGTATATCATATAGTAGTATATATAGTATATATTAGAGTGACCGATTTCCCCTATTATATAGCAGATGAGACCTTATGCGCCTCGCATAATAGGGGATGGCTTCATATACCGCGATATTCCACCTCGAAGTGGAATTGGTATTTTTATATTATGCTAACATCTGTGGATGCAGGGAAACATGTTGGAGGGATCCAATTGGATTCCTCAAAATTATTTAGATTGTTTATAATATTCCGTGATATGGTTTATGTGATAATCTGTGATAGATTATATTGGTAATTAAAATATTAGATGCTATGGTTTACTTGAATATATTTGGGTATACTGAGTTATCAAAAAGATATACAGAATGGATTTTTTTAAAGGGAAATTAAAGAGAGAACTCTTAAGTAAATAATTATAGAGGTTTGAATAAATAAATTGGAAAAGGATAAAAGTTGATTTTTAAATTCTAAAAAATAAATTCCAAGAATGGGAAAGGAGATTTTTGAATAAATGAGACTAAATGATTTTAAAACTTAAGTGATATTATTTAAAAGAATTAAGGGATTTCATTTTAAAATTTAAGATATAAATGATTGGAAAGAATTAAAAGGGGAGAATTTTAAATAAACAATGAAATGGATGTATTTTCAATTTAAAATAAGATTTTGAATCATAAATAAAGAAGTGGGTTTGGAATTAGTGGATTTTGAAATAAATTTGGATAACTAAAGGAGTAATTTCTAAAAGTTAAAATTTATTGGAAATCTATTTGGAAATTGATTTAGTGTTTGAAACTGTGTTTTAAAAGAAGCATGAGACTATGGGTTTATAACTAGGTTTATAAAGTGAAATAAAATATCAGTGAATATTTGAAAGTATAAATTCACCATGGAAATTAATAAAGGAATGGGTAATTTGTTTTAAAAATAAATAGTGGTTTATTTTTAAAGGTTTGGAAATGGGAATGGTATTTCCCTGGAAAGCCAAGCATATTTTAAAGGAGATTTTTTATATATAAGTTCAATGTTTTAAAATTTTGTTTTAAAGAAATGTTTTAGAAAATTTAATACTTTTAATTGTTTTATAATTTTAAAGTAAATATTATTCAAATTTATTTTAATAGTAAGTATTTAAAGATTAAATTAGTATTATGTTTTAAAAAGAGATTTTCTAATATTTATACTTATGTAAAACTTTTATTTATTTTTAAAATGGTTGTGGCTTAAGTTTTACTTGGAAATTAGTATAAAATTTCATAACTAGCATTTTTAAATAAAGTATTTTTAGTAGTTTTTATTTTAAATAATTTTAAAGTATATATTTATAATAAAGTGATTTAAATTATTTTAAAATCTAAGTATTTAGACTTGGTGATTTTCGGTGGAAATAAACAATATTTGGGAAATTTATTTCGAAAGAGAAGAGAGAACTGAAAACTATTTTCAAAAAATGAAGTGTAGCAAAATATATCTTGCGAAGATATTTTTAAATTAATAAATAATTTAGGAAATTAATTTGGTTTGACGATTGTTTGTGAATGTTATTTGATAGTTAAATAACCGACTATCAGTATTGGCCAATGCATTGATCGTTTCGAAGAGACCGGGATTGAGATTTATTTCTCGATAACCACTTCGATCCGGTTTGAACGTTTTCGTAAGGAAGACAAGAGCTTGGAGTTGAAGATGGAGCAGTGAAGTGCAATGGCTAATCGCAACTAATCCTGAGGGTGATTCCAAAATGGATATAGTAGGAATATTGCCTTCGGTCCCATTCGAACCCGAAATGGACTTGTAGGGATGAATGCTTTCAGAACATCGTCAAAAGAACGATGAGCATTTTAAGCGATTGTGTGCTAAAAAGGTAATGCATAGCCTTGAGTCTCATCAACCCGGAATGGCTAAAATAGGGGAGATGCACACAAGGCTAAGTGGCCAGCAACCAATTAGGGTAAGGTCACCCATGTATAGATGTCCCTTTATTTCGGCTGTGTGGGCGACTGCTGATCCCAACCGCAGAGTGAACTTATTCGGACTATCCAGCAAGGGGTTTCTCCGATCTTGTGATGCAGGGGATCAGGGTGGTCCTTCATACTGTGATCTAGACCACGTACTGTGACGGCCGGTACCCCAGTAGCCCTGCCATTGATGGAAATCCATTCTCCTTACGTGCCATTACGGTTTTGTTTGTAGAACCCACTTTGTGGCTAGTAGCTGGAATTTAATGAATGTAACAATTTCGGCTATTTGAATAAGTATTTGTGTATAGACACTACAATAATATCAGAGGATTTTATTAAAAAAATGTTTTGGTTATCGTAAGGTAAGAACCCGGTATGTTTATGGTATGGTCTTACGGGATACCTTTGATTTCAAAGGATTTTGGAACTTTAATAATCCAATTGAGCGCATTTTCTCACGCTAGTTTTCCAGACTGACCCAAGTGTTATTTAACTATAATGCTCGGGTCAGACCGAGTACTATATAGTATAGATTCTGGATGGACTGCTGTGGAGCTCAGGAGACGAGCTGGATGACGAGGCATATTTCCATAGATCTTTATTTCTGATGTGCTGTGTAAGCTAAATATTCAGCTTTGTAAGGACCAGATATTATAACTGCCCTGAATTGTGTTGTGGTTTTCTATTCTACTCTGATGATGTAATATATATAAAAATGTAGTTTCTTTTCGAGTAAAGACCAGTTATTATCTATTATATTTTATTCCGCTGCGATGGCAAGATTCTATTGTTGTTTGTTTTCACTTCTTCTACCTCATTCTTCTTTAACCCTAATAGTTCGGTATTCCGGCATTCAATTATTCGGCATTTGATATAGTGGACGTATTAATGTCGATTTTCGGACGTCAAAAAATCAAGTCGTTACACAATATATGTTATTCAAAATATTAAATTTTTAACAAATAAATTTACAACTTTTATAATCTAAATAAAATATATCGATTTATAACAATTGAATCCTTTTATATTCAGGTAATTAAAAGTTTGAAACCATTTCACAAAATTTTCTAATTCCAAAATTCATGGAAAATTTCGGTAGAGTCTCCTTTGTGCGAAGAAGCTCTGGAGAAATGATAATATCAAAAATAATCAATATATACCACATATATTAAATATTTCAAAATATTATATATCCCAAACCACAGAAAAAATATATAATATCGCTATAAAATCGTAATCCGAGAACTTACTGGTTTGTCTGCCAAACAACGCTTATTTATGAAATATAAAGCAGTAGCAATTGCTTCCATAAACCTGTATTTCACTTATACAATCTAAAGAGTTAATAATTATATAAAAGAGAAATATTTTAAGTTGTTCTCAACTAATAACAAAACAAATCAATACAACATAATAATATTCATTTGCAAACAAAAGCATACAGTCAGCACATGCAATCAAAGTAATTAATAATCCATCCATATCAAGCAAAACAAATGGTTTGTTTGGTTTTTGACACTTTTAATCGCATAGAATGACAGTTAAACTACTAAGAATACCATCCACTCAACAGTGCTGGATAAAACTCAACAGATTATTCATACATCCTAAACGATTTAAAGTATCACCTCACAAACATCCATAAGTCAGAACAAATAATGATATCCAAGTATTATTTCAGTTATTCTTATAAATTTTCTTTCACGGCATTTATTTTTCTTAATTATCATTCATACCATGATTATTTTCTTTAATTTACATTTATTTGTTACAAAATTCAACTTGCATTCACTCATATAATACTTAATTCCATTTATTTACATTCATTTGTTTACTTGTGTTATTTATACTTTTCTTACATATGTTACACACATAATTATTTAAACATACGTAAATCAATTCTTAAAGTACTATATAGGTTTCTTTGTAAATAAATTCACATTCATTCATTCAATACTTATTTTCATTTACTTTCATTCATTACTTACAAAATTCATTCATTTTTTTCATTTATTCACATAATGACAATTTCTTTTTATTACTTTATATTCGTTTCTTACATAAGTCATTTCCATTCAATTGTTTAAAATAATTAATGAATTCATTACTTAAATTTTACCTTTTTTATTGCAGTTTAGTTCACATTTATTACTTTATATGCTTGATTTCCATTAGATATTAATATTCATTGCTGCAAAGTTCATGCTTAATTTTCTCACTATTGTTAATTTGCATTCATTTCCTTATATAGTGTTGCTAAATATTGTATCCATTTTCTAAATCATTTCAACTTTTCTGAAGTTATAAGCATTTAATTTAATATAGTATTCATTTCGTTATTTACATTAATTATCAATAGCTTCAAACATTAACTTAAGTTCATAATCCTTTACTTACAGTTCTCATTGTTCTATTACATTTAATTAGTAGTATTTCAATTATACTTAAGTTTATAACAACTATAACATCAAAGTTCTTTTTATAAAAGTAATTCCATTGGACATTTTCATTACTTAAGTTTTACTTGTATAATTCCTATTACATATCCTATTCAACATTACAACTTTTCATAATTTGGTAAGTCATATATATATATATATATATATATATATATATATATATATTAGAATGCAATAGAAAGTTACACAAGTTATTATATTTATTAACAAAATGTTCAATAGTTACATTTTCATATTATCATTTCCATTTTATTTACAATTTTCTAAATTTCAGTTTCTTATCAATTCATTGATCATCTTAGCATCCAATTTCTTATTTTCATTTTAGAAATTTCCAATTATTAATCTAGTCATGATTCCATTCATTACCAAAATTTCAATTTGTAATTTATAGAAACTTAAGAACTAAACAACCGGGTTTCACTTCAATTATTTTAATATATATATATATATATATATATATATATATATATATATATATATATATATAATCACATCTTTTATACATATCAAATCATATTTGGAATCTGAAATTAAGATTTATGTATCAAAAAAAATGTGTAGCAAACTACTACAATAGTCTTCCCACTTTGAAACTCGAAAATGAACGTCGATGATGCGTGCACCCATCACCGAAATTATTTTCCAACGACTATGAGGGGAGTACAAACTTATTTCCTTTTGAAATTATTTTAAGCATTTCTTTCAAATCATCTTAAAATATTTATATCAGAAAGTAATTCTAAATAATATTAATATTATATTTCAAAATCTTTTGAAAGAAAATTTTGAAATCCCTAAACTTAAGTTCTCAAAATTTCAATTTATATTCATTTTATCTGTAAATCTTATCTTCAACCAGTATTTATAAATTTCACTACCTAACAACAAATATATTACAACCAAATATTTCATTTCTAAAATTATTATTTTATATACAAAAATTATATAATAGGCAAAATTTATTTCATTTACCTACATTTCAAAACAAATATTGTATCGGTCTGCCCTATTAAGTGTTTAGAAATCCTTATCAATGTCATAGCGTCCTATGCACCAACCAGAATTTATAAATATAAAACGAAACAAATTAACATAGTATAAAAACCTTTTTACAACACTAGCAAATACGATGTCTCATATATATACACACTCAGCGACTCATTCTAGGGTATTCCTATCCAATTTAATATGAGTCGGATCCCGCAATGCTAAGCTTATCTCTAAACCAAAGCTCTGATACCAAATGTAACGACCTACCTTTTTGGACGTTTTAAGTAGACACACATGCCAGACTCAAGCCATTCAAAATGGAAGATTGTTATTGGGGTAAATAATAAAAAGCAGAGGGAAGAAAACAAATACTGAATCTCGTAGCGAAATGGCAAAATATAATAATCAAATAACAGTTCATGAAGTTGTTTTACAAATACATTTGATTACACTTATACACTACAGAATCTGAGTTACAGACAATAAGAATAAATAAATAAATACAGCGGAACAACATAATGCAGTGGAATAAATATAATAAATAATAATAGTACAAATTTTCGTTTTCGTCCTCCAGAAATAAGGTCTTCAAACCTGAAATGCAAGCGAATTGAAAAGACGAACACTCGACTCAGAACTAAAAGATCTTATGTAAGTTAAACCGACGGTAAGTATGAGTGTGACAGCGTCAGAGATGTTTACGAAGTTTGACATCTCCTATCCAGTGTCTAACGTGAGTGCATTAACTTAAGAGATGTTTGGGATTTCCATCTCCTAAGAATCCATTAAGCTATTTACTATGTAGTACAATATGCTATTATAATATGTCTACAATAAATTAAAACTATTAAAATAGCGTTAAGGCGTTATCCATATCCTCCTTAACACATTTTATATATTCCCATAGTCTATGCAGTACCATACGCTCCTCAGTAAACTAGAGGTTTACCTAGAGGGCACTCCATAGGTATGCTACAAACAAACTCGTAGATGGCACGATAGGGCATGTGACATGACACTCAAGGAAATGTTAGGGTAGATATACCATTGCGTATCCAAACTGATGGTAATGCATAGCAGCTACTACCGCCCACCCCGGAACACACTCCCATATCAAATCAAGGGTAGCCACCAAATCAATCACAAAGTCAGAATATAGTATCAAAGAAGTATTCTCGATAGGAGGAATGACCTCACTTGACCCAACGTAGCTTCTGGTTTTAGCCACATCAAGCTGACTCACAGGAGTCAGGGTCGCGTAAATACCTCATATAGAATCATTCATCAAACCATCCTACTTTATTTCTAGAATCTCCTCCACGTATATAGTTTTTAAAGTGATTTTCGATATTGGCAGAGAGTATGTCAATATCTGATCCCGGTCTCTTTAACAACCAAACGTTTATTTCACACCGGATGGTTCTTTTACATTTCAAAAGGGAAATTCACCATTTATATCAAAATATCATATTCAATTTCAAATCGTATCTCTTCCGAAATCATATTCATTTTCAAACTTTATTAACTTTAAAAATCATATTCACTTTCAAGTCATATTCCACTTTTAAAATCATATTTACTCGTTATGTGAATTTTCAAAAAGGTATCAATTCCAAATCACAACTTAGGTTGTAGCATCATTAAGGATTTTAAACATAAATACTTCAACTTTACATAGTTTGGAAATTTGAAAAATAGTTTAGGTAGTTATAAATAGTTTTAATAGTTTTGAAAATGTTTTAAAATAGATTTAAATAGTTTGAATAGAATTTTTTTAAATAGATTTAAATTTGATTTAATTAGATTTAAAATGATTTATATAGATTTAAAATAGATTAAGTGGATTTTAATTATCTTAAATACGTTTTAAATAGATTAAAAAAATTAAAATAGATTAAATAGATTTAAATTACATTATATTGATTTAAAATAGATTAAATAAATTTAATTATTTTAAAATTTGTAAAATAGATTTAAATTGTATTACATAGGTTATAATAGATTAAAATATTACAGTAGTTTAAACTGATAAAATAGATTAAATTAGTTTAAGATAGATTACAAAGTTATAACCAAACAAATTCAATAACTCAATTACGATAAATTCATTCATATTTGACACTTCAACTTTGAAATTTCAATTTAATCCTTTGAACAATTCATTTAATAAATTCTCACTTTCAGCATTTACACTTGGATTTACAAAATAATCCACTTTATGGAAATCCATTTTATTTTAAAATGTTAGTTAATTGAATTCAAATTTCAAAGATTCAAAATCGTTTAATTTGGCCAATCAGGTGTCCGCATATAATTTTCTACCCTATGATCAATTGATATGAATGTCTATCATTTCAATCCGCAATTTTAATTTTACGGTTATATATCATTTCAAACCGCAATCTCGAATTTAATCAAAGTCCAAAAATTGCTCGAGTCTATCATTTCAACCCATAACGATTTTTTCCTAATCTATAGATCGTTCGGGTATGTATCATTTCAATCCATAGGGAATTTTCGGACATAACAATATATAAATTAAACATAGCGTCCAATCATCTAATAACAACAACTAAACATCAATCAAAATCACCATCCAATTCAATCAAATAAATTACAGCAGTTAACAGAGTATCATTAACAGGAAACTGACCGGCAATTTAAATTCAATAATACATTAAATAACAATAAATTCAAAATAAATTCAAATTAACTGGAATAACGATTTAAATATACCAAACAACCATAAATAAATTTCTAACCACATCATAAATTAATTTAACCAACATAAGAAATTTTATAAGTTGTGAGTGGGTCAAAACACTCACCCTTGGATACCAATAGATTTGAAACTCAAAATAGGAACCAAATTTCAATAGTCTCAGAATTCGTCAAAGCTAGTATCAGAATTCTAGGAATTTCAATACGATCCCCACAAAACAAATTGCATGTAAATCGGACCTCGTATGTAATAGTTATTCAGGTTAAGTTATACAATTTAAATTTAAACAAATATAATAATAATAATATGAACTAATACAAGTCACTTCACATACGCAGTCCTATTCCTTCCTCCTAACCCTAGAATGAACGAATCGAGCCGCCAGCACGATGACCTTGCGTTTGAATTCAACGCTGCCTCGTCCGCTAGACCATCACCTGAGCCGTGTCCATGCTTTTCCCCTCCTTCCCGACCCGTACGCTGCCCGCGAGCCCCTAATGAGCCGTCGCCGCCAATATATGCGTAAACCTGATCAATTATTGATGTCGATCCAACCATCAAATCTCCAAGCGAACCACTCCGATGAACTCCCCACTCGCCTTTCCACACAACAGTACCAATGAATCGACGATCAGTCGATGTTGATCACGACACAGCGAACGGTCGAGAATAATCCCTCGAATTTCGGACACATAGAAACCCAAATCGAAAATCAAAGAACAGATTTAACTTGCATTCGTCGAGAACTTCAATCGATATATAATATGAAATAGTTTGAGGAGTTTGAATTTTGGATTTGGTTTTGAAATGGAATTTGAGGATTTGAAAATTGGAGTTTGTTTCTGCCATTGGAAAGGAGGAGATAGACAGGAGATGTACGTACAAAATAATGTAATAAGAAATAGCTAGGGTTTATAGTGGGTTATATATAGGCAGATCTGAAATAGAAATGAATGGACAAGATTGATTTGAAAGTTGAACGATAAATGACCCGAAAAGCCCGTTTCGTTCCCAAAATGAAAATGGGTCATCCCATATATCAAAATCGATGTTTTTGATAATTTTAAACTCAATGGAATAGGTTTCAAGCCCTAATTCCATCGTATGAATAAGTTAGCTTAGAATCATCTTATTTCAAATTGATTTCAATTGATTTTAATTAAATTGATTTCTTGGCTTTTCTTGTCCGTACGATCAAACGACAAGTCCGATCGCTACGAAACTTGAAATCTTATATTAATTCATCGTTACGGATCCGATAAAACTGGTTTCGTCGAAATCCGAGATAGTGACCAAAATGGCTATTTTTCAAGTTAATTGGATAAATTAATATTAAATTAATTAAATCACTTTTCAATTTAAATTTTAATAATTTAACATTCCATCATTTTAGATTACTTAGTAATTAAAAATTCTCTAAAACAAATTTCTATATCCATTCCTTGTTGAATATTTCTATGGTGTGATGACCCAGAATTTTGGGCAATATGAATTTAATAATCCGAATTAATAATTTAATTGGTTTGATAATTTTAATTTAAATTGATAAATTTAATCTTTTAAAGGTTAATAAATTTTTGATCTGGCAATATTGATAAGATTTATTTTTTTTCAAAGCTAATAAATTTTTATTCTATTTATAATATATATATTTGATATATATTGTGAATAAGAAAATCTTTTGTTTTAAATAAAAGATAAATTCTCAAATTGTATTATATATAGATAAGTATATGCTATAATTTGGAATTTTTTAGAAATTTAACTTAATCTATTGATAATTTATATATGAATATATTGTAATTTGAAGCTTTGTTTTAAATTCAATATTTTTCAAAAGCTAATTTAAGTTTATTTCAATTTATTTTCAAAGTATAAGATAATTGTTTATTTTTAATATGATAGTTTAAATAAGATTTAAACAAAGTTTTATTTTGTTTTCTTTAAAAGGATTAAATTAAAATGGTTATAAATGTATATATATAAATGTTTTAGATTTTTAAAATACATGTATAAAGATTTATTTATATTATAATTAGTTTCGTAACGACCCGTATTTTACGTGTCGACAAATCGTAAAAATAGTCGCCATTAAGTCGTTTGCATTGTTTGAGTCTACCAGAGTTAGCTCGTGTGGGAGCTTAGGTCGTGTTGTGGGTTGGGTCGGTGGAGCGAATTTGTGGTAGTTGCCGACTTAAGGTGGTTAGCGGGTTAAGGAGATGGGCCGACCTAAGAGCTAACGGTTTAGGGGAATAAGCGGCTTAGCAGAGTTAGATGTATGGAGGTGGACCGACCTATAGAAGTAAGCAACCTATGGGAATTGACCGACCCATGGAGTTTGCGACCTAAGGGTTAGTGGTATAGGAGAGTAGATCATTCGAGTGACTCAGGGAATAACTTAGTGTAAGGTTAGGTAGTTAGGTCGGTTACATTTGTAAGCTGTTGAGTCGCGTGGGTACTTGAGTCGTTAGGTCGGCTAGGTGTTAGGTCGGCCATAGGGTTAGATCGTTAGGTCGTTAGGTCGGCAACGACTTAAGAGGGCGGACGACTTAAAATCTGCCTATAAATAGAGGGGTTTGGTTCACTTTTTGGCATTGGATTTTGAAGCGACGAAGTGCTGCCATTTTTAGAGCTCGACTACAATACTTCTTCACTTCTTTTGTCTACTATAATCTAGTGCTTACATCCATCTAAGATCGAAGATCCTTTGCTGTCCAGATCTGGAGTTAGTAGCTTTTGAAGTGTTTAGGTGCTTCGGTGAGTGGTGGTTATCTCTCACACGGACCCAAAGGAGTATATTGGATCGGTGGTTTGTTTGTGTGTTAAAGATAGTGGTTTTATGCATTTTTCTTAAGTCTGCATGTAGATCCATCGTTCATAAAGTTTTAATATCTAGTTTACTACATGCAAGTGCATTCACCAAGTTGTAGAGATGATTGCTCATGATTCATGCTTGTTAGAGTGCTTGTTAGATATGGACTCTTTATTTACGAAATTTCCATTATTGTTATAAAAGTTTATTTAGATCATATTTGAATGGTTGATTACTTGGATTAATGATTGATTTGATTGATTGCTATAAGTTAGTTAATTGATGATTTGATTTGGACAAGTTGGTCGAAGTTGATTCAAAAGCTAAGTGGAAAGGCTCTTGAATAAGGAAAGCTGCTTGTGGCATATAAAGCGGATCAGAAAGCTCATATGGATAGATTTGATGATGATGTTGAGATGGGACTTTGCTATGATACGAAGAAGCAAAGCATGATGTGAGATAGCCTTGGTTTAATCCAGACGGGATCATCCCAAGCATGTTGATAACTCGGCGATATGGTTCGAGTTCGTTGATAATGGTGGGCTCGAGAGGTAGCTTGGGAAAGTTTGAGAATAGTCGTCAAGGAGGATGACTAGAAGGCTTGGATTTCATCGTTATTGAAGGTTCTAGCAAACTCAAAGCAAGAGTACATGGGGCGCCCAAACGACTACAGGTAGGTGGTCGGGACACCCAAACGACTACAGGTAGGTGGTCGGGACACCCAAAAGACTACAGGTAGGTGGTCGAGTACTATGGGCAGATTCGATAGACCTAGGCACGGGCTGCGACGACGTGCGGAGTTATGTCTAGAACCGGGGTTACCATTAGTCCTTGACTTACGGCTGAAAGAATGTGTCGGTCATTCAATTAACGGTGATATCGAGGCAATGATAACAGTGATAACCAGAGTCATGGATGCTTGGATGCTTTGGTTGTATCGTCATTCGGTTTCAAGAGCGATGTTTTATGGGTGCTTATCTGATCTTAGTTTAGGCCTTGGGGGTTTGTCTTGGAAAACATCGACCTTGACTCGAGTGATGATTGCTTTATTTTAATTGTCTGCTTTGTTATGGTTGTTTCTGCTTAATGGATCTGGGGGCTATCACTGTAGAAAGAGGTTGAGTGGGATGGTTGGGTTCCTATTCCTTTTTATCCTTTTATGCCCTTTTGGTATGTTTGATAGTTGATTTACCGCTCACTAGGACTTTTGTCTGACTCAAGGTTTTATGTTCAACTCTTCTTACCTTGGGCTGTTCATCCGTTTTAGGATGGGCAAACTAGGTAGCAGGTGACAGGTGCTGTTCTTAGTGACTAACGCTGTTGATGACGAAGACGAGCTGGAGGCTTTTGCATATTGTTTTCTTACTTTATGTACTGGGTGTTCCGCTGTTTGTATGATTCTCTGAGTGTTATGTAGTGAGGCTTGATGTATTGACTATTCAGATTTTTGTACCAAACTATTATGAGTTTATATGATGAGATTCTGTTCTATGGAGCTTCACTATGTATACTTTTCTATTGCATTTTATCAATGCACTGTGAGTAATACAATAGACTATTCTGTTTTCACTTTATCCCTGACTATCGTCCATGGCTGCCAGGCACACCTTTCAGTGCACCATTCCCTTGTTTAGTGCGGGAGTCATGGGCGGTCGTCACATTTGGTATCAGAGCCAGGTTAATCGATTTTAGCCAACGCTCGCTGACGTAACTACGTATGAGAGACGTAATTGTATTTTTATGGATGATTACTATATATAATATAGTAGCTTAGAAGGATTTGAACTCCTTATGTAGTTGTTTCTCAGGGTATATTAATCATTTCTTTGAGATATTAGGAATGAGTCGAAGAGGTAGACCAGCTGCTAGGGGAGGCCGTGCTGTTGAGGGGGCTGCTGATTATGCTTCTATGTTCGAGGCTATGATGACTTCGATCATGAGAAGGATGCCAGCTCCGAGGCCATCGGTAGATGTTGGAGTTCAAGTTCAAGCCCCAAGACCAGTGGATTTTGCTAAGTTGTGCAAAGACTATACTGCTCTTGAAGGAAAGGTTTTCTTAGGGACAGAGTCAACCATTGAAGTCCAGAGGTGGATAGATGCTTGTAGAAGGATCTTTGGTGATTTGGGAATTGAGGATGCAACTAAGAGAAAGCTTGCATCAAGACAGCTTCAAGGAAGAGCTTCTGATTGGTGGAATTCTATCACCATTGATACTCCAGAGGAAGAGATTACTTGGAAGCAATTCCAAGTCAGATTCGAAGCTAAGTTCATTTCTACAGCTCAAAAGTCTGTTTTGTTCAAGAAGTTTGTAGAGCTCAAGCAAGGTGGGAGACCAGTCCTTGGGTATGTTTCTGAGTTTGAAGCCTTGTCCAAGTATGCTTGGTCGTATATTGAATCTCCATATTAGAAGAATGAGAAGTTTGTGACAGACTTAGATACTTATATTGGGAGGCAGTTAGTGGATCATCTGGATGATCCTTTTGAGAAGCTTGTGGAGAAAGCTCTCAGGCACGAGAGTTTGTTTCCTAAAGGAGAATCTGTTGTTGCTGTAACGAAGGAAGAGTCTAAACCACAGCAAGGTGGAAACAAGAAGAGGAAACAGCAACAGGGTAAGGATGGTCGGAAAAAGAAGCTGAAGGGTGAAGTGATCTGCTACAATTGTCAGCAGAAGGGTCATCTTCCCAAAGATTGCAAGAATTCTAAGGTCCCAGGGAAGTGCTATAGCTGTGATAAGCCGGGGCATATCAAGAAGAATTGTCCAGAACCGCGAAAGGACAAGCAGATTGTGCAAGCTTATGCTTTGGGGGCTGTGCCATCGTCTTCGAAAGCTCCTACTGTGGAAGAGAAAGGAAAGAGTACGGTGGTTCAAGGTACTCTTTCTATATATGGTGTTCCTGTTAGAGTGTTGTTTGATACTGGAGCGTCGCACTCCTTTGTTTGTAGTCAACTGGTAGGTCGGTTGGGTTTGGAACCGGATATTGTTGATAGACCATTGGTTGTGACTAATCCAGTTGGGGGTTCGTCTTGTTTGTGTATGGTATGTCGTGGTCTAGTTGTATCGAGTCATGATTGCTCTTTTATTTGTGATTGTTTTGTTCTGAACTTTGCGGGGTTCGGAATTATTTTGGGTATGGACTGGCTTAGGAAGTATGCGGCAAGGGTTGATTGTAAGAGGCTGGAGGTGATAGTCGAGAATGTGGAGGGGCGAAAGGTTATGATAAGATGTAAGCATGAAGAAGGCGTCTTCATGAGCTTCATGTATTCGCTGGTTATTCCACGGGATGGACTGTCATCGGTGCCTATTGTGAATGGATTTGAGGATGTCTTTGACGAAGTCAAAGGGTTACCGCCGCATAGAGAGATCGAGTTTCGTATCGATCTAGTTGAAGGAGCCAGACCTATTGTGATGCCTCTTAGGCGGATGGCGCCTAGGGAACAACGAGAGTTGAAGGTGCAAGTTGATGACCTTTTACAGAAAGGATTCATTCGGCGTAGTGTGTCCGAATGGGGTGCACCAATTGTGTTTGCAACCAAAGCGGATGGATCGTTGAGGTTGTGTGTGGATTATCGTGAGCTGAATAAAGTGACTAAGAAGAACAAGTATCCATTGCCGAGAATAGATGACTTGTTTGATCAGCTTCACGAAGCTAAGGTGTTTTCTCAGATGGATTTGGCAACGGGATTTCACCAGTTAAGAGTGGCTAGGGATAGTGTGCCGAAGACTGCTTTCAGGACACCATCCGGTTTCTATGAGTGGCTGGTAATGCCATCTGGATTGACCAATGCACCATCGTATTTTGTGGATCTTATGAATAGAGTATTCAGGGATCAGTTGAACAAATTTGTGCTTGTGTTCGTGGATGATATTCTGATTTATTCCAGAACTAAAGAAGAGCATAAGACACACTTGCGTATTGTTTTGGAAACTCTGCTAAAACATCAGCTGAGGGCTAAGTTTTCGAAGTGTCACTTCTGGAAGAGTGAAGTGAGGTTCTTAGGCCATGTTATCTCTGGAAATGGAATAGCGGTTGATCCCGCCAAGGTGGCAGCAATCCAGGATTGGGTTAGACCTAAGAATGCTTCTGATGTGAGAAGTTTTCTTGGATTAGCAGGATACTATCGTCGGTTTATCAAAGACTTTTCCAAGATAGCTGCACCGTTAACAGGATTGACGAAAAAGAACCAAGTGTTCAGATGGGATGCTAAGTGTGAGCAAGCTTTCGGAATCCTGAAAGAGCGATTGACAAGTGCTCCTGTTTTGACTATTCCAAGTGGGAATAATGAGATGGTGGTTTACACCGATGCATGTGGTACTGGACTTGGAGCAGTGCTGATGCAAAAGGATAAAGTTGTTGCGTATGCAAGTCGACAACTGAAGCCGCATGAAAGGAATTATCCGACTCATGATTTGGAGTTAGCGGCGATTGTATTTGCTCTGAAGATGTGGAGACATTATCTATTGGGAGTTCGATTTGAGTTGTTTACAGATCATAAGTCATTGAAGTACCTTTTCTCCCAAAAGGATTTGAATTTTCGGCAGCAACGATGGCTAGAGTTTTTAGCATCATATGATTTTGGTATAGCCTATACTCCGGGAAAGGGTAACGCAGTGGCAGATGCGTTAAGTCGAAGACATGCAAGATTGGGAGCCATGTTTTCAGAATGGAAGAGTCTTGAGTTTATGGCTGGATTTGACTTCAGGCCTAGATGTGAATTGGAACCTGAAATGTTGGCAAACTTATCGATAAGACCTTCTCTTGTGGAAAGAATTGGCAAGAGCCAAAAGCGAGACGATAAGCTTGTCAAGATTATCCGTGATTTGGAATCTGGATTGGATCCAGAGAAGGATAAAGGATTCGAGGTCGATCGGGAGGGTTGGCTTCGGAAACAAGGACGACTGGTTGTTCCCGATATAGATGAATTGAGGAATGAAGTTTTGAAGGAAAGTCATCACTCGAAGTTGACAATTCATCCAGGTGGAAATAAGATGTATCGGGATATGAAGAGAACCTAATACTGGGAAGGTATGAAGAAAGATATTGGAAATTTTATTTCCAAGTGCATGAACTGCCAGTTGGTAAAAGCCGAGCAGAAGAAGCCAAGTGGATTGCTTCAGCCGTTAGAAATTCCTACATGGAAGTGGGAGCAAATATCAATGGATTTTATCGATGGACTACCTAGAACCAGCGTAGGGAATGAAGGGACTTGGGTCATCGTAGATCGATTGACTAAGAGTGCAAGATTCATTCCTGTTCGATCAACCAGGACTGCATCGAAGTTGGCTGAGTTGTATGTTAAGTGGATAGTTTGATTCCATGGTATTCCGAAGAGTATAGTGAGCGATCGAGACCCATTGTTCACTAGTGGATTTTGGAAGAGCTTCCAGGAAGTTTTGGGAACCGAGTTGTGTTTGGGTACAACTTATCATCCCCAAACAGATGGTCAGACCGAGAGAGTCAACCGAGTTTTGGAAGATCTCCTCAGAGCATGTGTTTTGGACTTCGGAGGATCATGGGAAGATCACCTTCATTTGGTGGAATTTTCATATAACAACAGTTACCAGTCAAGTATTGGTATGGCATCGTACGAAGCATTGTATGCAAGACCGTGTAACTCTTCGACATGTTGGTTGGAAACAGGAGAAAAGTTGATACTTGGGCCAGAAATGATTCGACAGACTACGGATTGTATAGAGATCATTCGGCGACGAATGAAGGCAGCCCAAGACCGTCAGAAAAGTTATGCCGATAAGCGTCGTAAGGATTTGGAATTCGACGTGGGTGATATGGTTTTTGTAAATATTTATCCTCTGAAGAATGTTATTCGATTCGGAAAGAAAGGGAAATTGACTCCGAGGTTTGTTGGACCATTCCCGATTATCGAGCGAATTGGAAAGCTCGCTTATAGATTGGAGTTACGGGAAAAGATGTCGAGTGTGCACAATGTTTTTCATATATCGTATCTACGGAAGTATGTGCACGACTCGAATACAGTGGTTTCTGCTGATAGCTATGAAGATTTAGAGGTTGATCCAGTTGTTACGAGACCTCGTAAGCCGCTTCGTGTTGTTGAAACCGACACGAAATAGCTTAGGAGGAAGACGATTACGTTGCTCAAGATACAATGGAGTGATGATGTTAACGACTGTACATGGGAGGAGGAAGAGAGGATGAAGGCAGCTCATCCTGAACTCTTCGAGGTATGGCCCTAAGGTGTCGTGGCATCTCATGAGTTTGTAACTTGTTCTAATCCTAGAATTCTGCATGCTAGGCTAGTAATTGGATGCATGGATTGTTGATTGCTATGGATGGTAGGCATGCAGAATAGTTTTGATTGTTCTTGTTTGTTTGGAATTTTGGGGGCGAAATTCCTAAGGGGGAGAGAATGTAACGACCCGTATTTTACGTGTCGACAAATCGTAAAAATAGTCGCCATTAGGTCGTTTGCATTGTTTGAGTCTACCAGAGTTAGCTCGTGTGGGAGCTTAGGTCGTGTTGTAGGTTGGGTCGGTGGAGCGAATTTGTGGTAGTTGCCGACTTAAGGTGGTTAGCGGGTTAAGGAGATGGGCCGACCTAAGAGCTAACGGTTTAGGGGAATAAGCGGCTTAGCAGAGTTAGAGGTATGGAGGTGGACCGACCTATAGAAGTAAGCAACCTATGGGAATTGACCGACCCAAGGAGTTTGCGACCTAAGGGTTAGTGGTATAGGAGAGTAGGTCATTCGAGTGACTGAGGGAATAACTTAGTGTAAGGTTAGGTCGCGAACGACTTAGTGATTAGGTCGTATGAGTGTTAGGTCGGCAGCAGTGTTGAGTCGTTAGGTAGTTAGGTCGGTTACATTTGTAAGCTGTTGAGTCGCGTGGGTACTTGAGTCATTAGGTCGGCTAGGTGTTAGGTCGGCCATAGGGTTAGATCGTTAGGTCGTTAGGTCGGCAACGACTTAAGGGGGCGGACGACTTAAAAATCTTCCTATAGATAGAGGGGTTTGGTTCACCTTTTGGCATCGGATTTTGAAGCGACGAAGTGCTGCCATTTTTAGAGCTCGACTACAATACTTCTTCACTTCTTTTGTCTACTATAATCTAGTGCTTACATCAATCTAAGATCGATGGTCCTTTGCTGTCCAGATCTGGAGTTAGTAGCTTTTGAAGTGTTTAGGTGATTCGGTGAGTGGTGGTTATCTCTCACACGGACCCAAAGGAGTATATTGGATTGGTGGTTTGTTTGTGTGTTAAAGATAGTGGTTTTATGCATTTTCCTTAAGTCTGCATGTAGATCCATCGTTCATAAAGTTTTAATATCTAGTTTACTACATGCAAGTGCATTCACCAAGTTGTAGAGATGATTGCTCATGATTCATGCTTGTTAGAGTGCTTGTTAGATTTGGACTCTTTATTTACGAAATTTCCATTATTGTTATAAAAGTTTATTTAGATCATATTTGAATGATTGATTACTTGGATTAATGATTGATTTGATTGATTGCTATAAGTTAGTTAATTGATGATTTGATTTGGACAAGTTGGTCGAAGTTGATTCAAAAGCTAAGTGGAAAGGCTCTTGAATAAGGAAAGCTGCTTGTGGCATGTGAAGCGGATGAGAAAGCTCATATGGATAGATTTGATGATGATGTTGAGATGGGACTTTGCTATGATACGAAGTAGCAAAGCATGATGTGAGATAGCCTTGGTTTAATCCAGACGGGATCATCCCAAGCATGTTGATAACTCGGCGATATGGTTCGAGTTCGTTGATAATGGTGGGCTCGAGAGGTAGCTTGGGCAAGTTTGAGAATATTCGTCAAGGAGGATGACTAGAAGGCTTGGCTTTCATCGTTATTGAAGGTTCTAGCAAAATCAAAGCAAGAGTACATGGGGCACCCAAACGACTACAGGTAGGTGGTCGGGACACCCAAACGACTACAGGTAGGTGGTCGGGACACCCAAAAGACTACAGGTAGGTGGTCGAGTACTCCGGGCAGATTCAATAGACCTAGGCACGGGCTGCGACGACGTGCGGAGTTATGTCTAGAACCGGGGTTACCATTAGTCCTTAACTTACGGCTGAAAGAATGTGCCGGTCATTCAATTAACGGTGATATCGAGGCAATAATAACAGTGATAGCCAGAGTCATGGATGCTTGGATGCTTTGGTTGTATCGTCATTCGGTTTCAAGAGCGATGTTTTGTGGGTGCTTATCTGATCTTGGTTTAGGCCTTGGGGGTTTGTACTTGGAAAACATCGACCTTGACTCGAGTGATGATTGCTTTATTTTAATTGTCTACTTTGTTATGGTTGTTTCTGCTTAATGGGTCTGGGGGCTATCACTGTAGAAAGAGGTGGAGTGGGATGGTTGGGTTCCTATTCATTTTTACCCTTTTATGCTCTTTTGGTATGTTTGATAGTTGATTTACGGCTCACTAGGACTTTTGTCTGACTCAAGGTTTTATGTTCAACTCTTATTACCTTGGGCTGTTCATTCGTTTTGGGATGGGCAGACTAGGTAGCAGGTGACAGGTGTTGTTCTTAGTGACTAACGCTGTTGATGACGAAGATGAGCTGGAGGCTTTTGCATATTGTTTTCTTACTTTATGTACTGGGTGTTCCGCTGTTTGTATGATTCTCTGAGTGTTATGTAGTGAGGCTTGATGTATTGACTATTCAGATTTTTGTACCAAACTATTATGAGTTTATATGATGAGATTATGTTCTATGGAGCTTCACTATGTATACTTTTCTATTGCATTTTATCAATGCGCTGTGAGTAATACGATAGACTATTCTGTTTTCACTTTATCCCTGACTATCGTCCATGGCTGCCTGGCACACCTTTCAGTGCACCATTCCCTTGTTTAGTGCGGGAGTCATGGGCGGTCGTCACAAGTTTTATAATATCTTCTTGAAGATTGAACTTATATATTCATACCTAAGTATTTATTAATTTAGTAAATTAAATAAGTAAGCTTATATTATCTTTTAAATTAAATGAAAATTTAATTAAGAATACTTAAAAACATGTGTTGTTATCTTAAGTTATCTTAAGTTATCTTAATAACATTTGTAAAGCAATTAAATTATATTTGTGACAAGTGTTAGTTAAAGTTTTACAAGTGTCTTCAATTAAAAATTTACTTTCTTTAATTTTCATTAAATCATAACAAAGTTATAAAACGTATCTTTCTTCTTTTCTTTAACCTATTTTCTATTTTCAGCTGAACAAAGATGATTTTTGGTTTGAAAACTTCTCAAACCAAAATTCAATGATTCCAAATCTAAAGCTCAAAATAGAAAATCATTTTTAAAACCTAAAATTGGAAATCAAAAGCAAAAAGCAAATCAAATCTGAGATGAAAATCTGCAACTTCAAACCTGAAATTAAAAGGGGAAGAGCAACAGGAAGTTTAAAACATCAATTTGAAGCGTGCATTCAATTTCAACAGCAAGCAAAATCAAAGCATATTTTTCAGTTTAAGATTCAAGCCTGGAATAAGAATTGAAACCTGCTCTGCAAAATAAGGGGTGGGTAAATTTCTTTAAAATAGTTTTTTTGGATTTTTACTACCATGCATGTGATGATCTAAAAATTTATCTTGATGTTGCATGGAAATCTTCAGTATTCATATTTTTGAATTTATAGATATGTATATATATGTGAAATAGGTCTGTATATCATGGAAACTCTGGTTTCTGTTTTTTTAAGACAAGATTTCACTTCAAAAATCCAAATCTCCAATCACATCCTTATTGGACGTTGATGATTGAATGGAAGTTGTATGTTAATGTTTGATAGAAATTTTAAAAATAGTTTCTGTAATTTTTAATTTACAAATAATTTTAAAAAAATGGAAAATACTGTAAACCACTGATGCAGGTTAAAAATCAATGAACTCAAATTATAGTTTAGATTGTATGAATGAATTCGTGTTGGAAAATCATGAATTTTAACGCTAATTTTAGAATTTTTAAGTTAATATTCGATTTGGAATTGTAAGTTGAACGGTTTCGGCTATTTGATGAATGGCCGCCGATCAACTCGATGATGGGGGTTGAAATCTAGGTCGAGGCTAGCTTTCGAAGTGTTGATGATGGGAAAAATGAAATTGAATTTTTCCTATGGACAATTTGTTCTGATTAGATCAAATTAGGGTTTTAGCTTGATTTTTGCTCGGCTTGACTGTCGAGGCATTTGTGACTTGAGAAGGGGACCGGAGTCGTTCGCGTTATGGGGGATGGTAGCGTGGAGGTACGGCGATGCTCTGGAGGTGGTACTGGAGATTCTAGTGGCGAGTTCATCAATGGCGAATGGGTTTTGTAGTCATGTCAACTGTAGTTTTTTTGAGCTATAAGGTCGAATTTTGATTCGTTGGTGGATTCTTGAATCTGGGTTTGTTTTTGTGCTCGCATGGGTGCATATGATTAACGTCAATGGTCGCGACGACCTATGGTGGCCGGAGCTTCAGGTGCACGTGCACCGTGCACGGTTTTGGATCAGGTGAAGTTTTTGAATTGGGGAAGACGGGTTGACTCGGGATAGCTTCCGTGTTTTTAGAGTAACGACTCGAAGTAGGGGGAAGCATGGGGTATCTCTGGGGCAGGCTCGTGTAGTTACCGTGTTTATCTCGGGTTTTTAGGATATTGCTTTGTAGTTAAGTTCTGTATAATGTTAAGATGCCAATAAACTTGTTGATTGAAATAAATAAAATCAAGTCCTAAGTTTTTATAAAAGAGGAATAAATTTTCAAATTATAACTTGTTCTTTTAAAGTAAATTTTTAATCAAACTATTAAAGTGTTAATTGAATTTATTTTAAATTTAAATTGTTTAAGATATTTGTTTTTGAAAGTAATTATCTTAATTTAATTTTGAATTTTAATTTAAGAAGAAGAGTTTTCAATTTGAAGGAGTGTTTTCAATTTAAATATTAAATCAAAGTTTAAAGTAAATTTTAAAGTAGTGTTTTAAAAAAAACTAAGTTTTCAAATTATTTTGAAAATGAATAAGTAAATTTGATGATTGAATTATTTTAAATTTCAAATTGTTTCTAAATTTTTTATTTTCAATAAGGTTATTGTTATAAATTTATAAACCCGTAAAATAATTTGTTTTTAAGTTATTAAAATTTGATTAATTTCAAATAATTTACTTACGAAGATAAATAAGATTAAATTATTTTTGTTTTGAACTTAAAAATATTTAATTAGTATGATTTGTTAATAAGTAAAGATTAATTAAGATAAATGTTTTTCTTAATTAATTAAGGATTTTCTTTAAATATAAGAAGTTAATTAATTAATTAATTAATTAATTTTAAATGATTAATTAATTATTTATTTAAATTTAATAATCACTTAATTATGAATTAATTAAGTGTAATTACTAAATGAAGTAATTAATGGTGAATTTCTGAATGTAATTAATGGAAGTAATTACTTATGGAAGTAATTAGTGGAAAATTACTCATGGGAGTAATTAAATGGAAGTGATTTATGGACAATCACTTGATGTTATTAATTAAGGACTTGATTAATATAATTGATTTGAAGTTAATTAATTATGTAGTAATTAATTAATTAAAGAATTAAGGATTATCTAATTACTTGTTAAGGTAATTAAGAGAGTAATCGTCTAATGGAAGTAATTAGAAGATAATTACTTATGTAAGTAATTAAGGGTTAATTACTTAGTTAATTTTAGTTAATTAATTAATGTGATTAATTAATTAATGGATGTGATTAATTTAAGATTAATTACTAAGTGTAATTAATTAAAATGTAACTAGTTAATAAAGTAATTAATTAAGGATTTATTAATTAATTTAATTGATTAATAATTACTTAATGAAGTAATGAAAGACTAATTAATTAGATTAATTAAACAAAGGGTTAATTTAATTAATTGAGAAGTTAATTAATTAAGATAAGTAATTACAAATTGTTAATTATTGTTTATGATTAATTACAAGTTAATTATTAATTAATAAGGATTATTAGTTAATATAATTAATGAATTAATCAAGGTTGATTAATAAAAGTGATTAATTTAAGTGTGATTAATTAATTGTAATTAATTGAGGTTTAATGCAATTAATCATAGTTAATTAATAAATGGAAGTAAATGAAGGATCATTAATTTTGTAATTAATGTTAGTAATTAACGGTTAATTACTGTATATGGTTAAGAATAATTACTTGAATGTAATTAAAGGAAGATTAATTAAAGAAGATCATTAAGAGATGATTAATTTATTTATTTGGAATAAATTAATAAAGAAGGACTTAGGTAATCCAATTGATTTAGAGTTAATCAATTCTGCTTATGGATGATTGATTGATATTGGGTGATTTATATTGGATGATTGATATTGGATGCTTGAATGATGTTGAATGATTTGGATGTAATATCTCTCATATGTGATATGCTGCTTTGTGAGATGAATATTTGATATGAATTATCTATTGTAATAACGTGATTCATCTATCTGTTTATATCATCCTGAATATAAGTTTAAATTGTTTTAAACCCTTAAACAACTTGGATATTAAAATAGTGTTTGGTTTCGGTGAGACCGAGATCGGTTTCCATATTTGGATAATCCGAAAACCACATCGATCCAAATTAAACGTTAGGTCGTGGATCCAAGTGGAGCTTAGTGAAGACTCGAAGTGTAAGAACTATTCGTCAGTATAACTCTGGGGGTGATTCCGTGATGAGTTTGACGGAAATAGTACTTACAGGTTCGAGATGGTGATTCAGAGTGCAAGGGCTATGGTCGTTGACTCTGAGAGTGATTCCAAAATGAGTGCAACGAGATAGTGCCTTCGGTTTCGTTCGAACTCGGAACGAACTCGTATGGATTGTATGCTTTCACAGCATCGTCAGGTGGACGATGAGCATTCTAGGATAGATGTGTTCTATAAAGGTAATCGCAGCCTCAAGCCTCATCAACCGGGAATGGATAAAACAAAGGAGGTGCAGCAAGGCTAGGTGGTTAGCACCCATTTTCAGGGTGAGGTCATCCCTGTCTAGATGTCCCTTTTATTTCGGCTTAGTGGGTGGTTGGTCGCGCCAACCACAGGGTGATCTTACTCGAGACTGTCCAGTAAGGGGTGGTCTCGGCTTTGTGATGCAGGGGATTGGGAGTAATCGTCGGTACTGTGATCTAGGCCACGTACTGTGACGGGCGGTACCCCGGTAGCCCTGCCGTTGATGGAAACTCATTCTTCCTACGAGACCCTACGGTTTTATTTGTATTACCCACTTTTGTGGCTAGTAGCTGGAATTTAATAATGTAACAATTTCGGCTATTTCTTATTCACTTGAAAACCCTAGACACTACTATAATATCACTGGATTTCCTATCAAATGTTTTGGTTAGCGTAAGGTAAAAACTTTTCCATGTTTATGTGTGGGAAGTCTTACGTGATATCTTTTCTTTTCAAAAGTTTTTCTAAAATTAAGCAATTTTAACCTGTTTACTCACACCAGACCCCTGTCTGACCCGAGTGTTTATTTTCTGTTTTATTAAACTCTTGGGTACTCATATTATGTATGAGTAGTCGAGGGATTCAGGTTAGCTTGACGAACTCTGGAGGAGATAAGGAGCAGGAGGCTTCCGCGTGTAGATATATTATGGTTCCGCTGTGTTTGTATGATATATGTATCTTGTATCTTGAGTTGTATAGTTAGACAGATGTTTATAACTGTCTAATATGGGTTGAATAAGTTGTGTCCTCTGATGTAATATGATACTATGTAATATTTTATGTGATATATTATATTTCATTCGTTCCGCTGTGAGTTGTCTGATGTTGTTGAGTTTCTTCTTTCTTATCTTTTCTTCTTCTATCCCTTTCTTTCTTAATTAGTGACGCGTCTTTCTGGAGCTAGAAAGTCGGGTCGCTACAGGTGGTATCAGAGCGTTAGGTTGAGTGAATACCTAGGCTCTGGAGTGGTGTCTTTCTTGAGAGAGCGTACCTGTAGTTTTATATAAAACTATTTATATCTATATGTACCTGATTTGTTGGGTTATCTGTTTGGATTTTCCAACATAAGTTTTAGAGGTAGATGGAGTAGTGGTGTGTTTGTGTAACACGACTACCACTGATGGAAGAGGTCCATATGTTTGAGGTTGGAAGTATATGTGTCGAGACTGTAGACCCAATACCGTCTCGAGTGAGATTTGTAGTTTGGAGTAAGGATTTTTCTGATCTCCGAAAGAAGTCTTTTTAAAAGATTCGGAGTCCATCTTTGAAATGTAAGTTTGGATCTGTTGGAAGTGCAGAAGTAAGTGATGATATCTTGATAACTGCATGATGAGATGCAGTATCAATGGATATTTCGAAAGATGTTTTCTCTTGAAGCAGTTTTAGAAGTAGTTGAGGAGCAGTCCTTACCTGTCACAGGGAAGACTCGTCTGTGTAGAAGTTATCTGGATCTTTGGCAAGGAGATTGCCTGTTTGGGAATATGAGACTAAGGTCTATAAGTTGTTTCGCTTCGGCATGGTCTCATTTGTCATCCCTTAAGGAGAGCAAGATACTGATGCTAGGTTTGGGGTGCGAATTTCTTGAGAGGATGTCTGCCATCTCGAAGGTCCGTTGTGTGGTTTGTTGGTCATTTTGGTTTTCGAGAAGCTTTTGGATTAGAAGTCTTTGGTTAGCTGTGGTAGTAGTGCAGTTCAAAGTGTTCGGTGTGCTGACGAGAAGGTCTTTTAGCTTTGCAGTATCATCGAGGTAGAGTTTGGAAGCAGCAGTGTGGCTCGTTTCTCCGATGGTTCAGGAATGTTGGTGGTTCTTCTTTCAGCAGTCCGGGCAGTTGGTGAATGTTTTCTTGAAGGGTTAACCTTGTTTGAAAAAGCTTAAGACTTTTCTAATTGGTAAAGAGAGGACAGTTTCTTTGGAATCCGAACTAGGTAGGATCGCAAAAGTGACTTGCGATTAGTTTGGAAATTTTTTTCTTGGGCAATCTTTTGTTTGAGACTGAGGGTTCTCATGTAGAAGTATGAGCTACTGAAGTAATCAGAAGTTTGTTTGCATCTGGAGTTGAGTTCCATATTGTTTTGGTTCCAGAAGCGATTTTGGTAGTTTGCCTGGTAGTAGGATGGTTCTTGGAGAAGGAGAGTTGGTGTAGCAGCTCAGAAATTTTTCGAAATTTGAGTTGGTCAGATCTAGTTTTTGAGTTGAATTCTGCTATAAGGTTGTGTGACCGAGTCAAATGGGTCACTCAGATTTTATGGATTTGATGAAAAAAGTTTCCCTGATATATTGGATAAGTTTGTACTCGTGTTCATCAACAATATTCTCATCTATTTCAGAATCAGAGGTGTGCAGCGGAAGCGAGGTAGCAGCTGTACGAGGAAGGAAGTAGTTTTTGAGTTGAATTCTGCTATAAGGTTGTGTGACCGAGTCAAATGGGTCACTCAGATTTTATGGATTTGATGAAAAAAGTTTCCCTGATATATTGGATAAGTTTGTACTCGTGTTCATCAACAATATTCTCATCTATTTCAGAATCAGAGGTGTGCAGCGGAAGCGAGGTAGCAGCTGTACGAGGAAGGAAGTAGTTTAGTTTACTATTGCTTGGGAAGTAGAGCTTGTGTTTTGGATTTCGACGGATGTTGGAAGACCTTTCTGTTGGATAGGATCCAGAAACTGGTTTGTTTTGGTCTAGTTGTTTCTGGAAGCATCAGCATAGGTTGAGCTGATCAGGAAGAAGATTGGCAGCCCAAGATTGTCTATTGAGTTATGCAGATATGAGGTAAGGAGTTTGGAATTCGAAGTTGAAGACTTCATTGTTGTTAAGATTTCTCTGGTTAAGAGAGCAGATATTGGGTAAGATTGGATGGCTAGTTATGAGGCATTTGAGATTTCTTATCTGTGTTTTTGACAGGATAAGATTGAATTGCCAGTTTGGATAGCTGGAATTCATTGTATTTCACGTATCTCTGAGGGAGTACGTGTATGATTCATTGTTGGTTGTAGAATCTGTAGTCCAGTTCGATTTGGAAGTTGAGCTAGATTTGAGTATAGTCTGTCTGTTCAGATTGATGGATCTAGAGATGAGAGGAGCTTTGGATTTTGGCAGTGTAGTTAGTTGAGCTTCTGTAGAGCGAGTCTCCCAGATGATTTTTACTTGGGAAACTCTAGGTAGTATTAGAAGATTTATTCTGATTTGTGTCAGGATAATTAGTTGGTTTGTTTGTTTGATTGGTTGCTATGGTTGTTAGTTACGGGATGATAGGTATGCTTTGCTGTTTGAAATTGAATCTTTGATGGGTTATTAAATTACCTTTGCTTTTAAATTTCGGGGACGAAATTCTTTTAAGGGGGGAGGAACCTGACGACCCTGAATTTTGGACAATATGAATTAAATAATCTGAATTAATAATTTAATTGGTTTGATAATTTTTCTTTATAATTTTAATTTAAATTGATAAATTTAATCTTCTAAAGGTTAATAAATTTTTAATTTGGCAATATTGATAAGATTTATTTTTTCAAAGCTAATAAATTTTTATTCTATTTATAATATATATATTTGATATATATTGTGAGTAGGAAAATCTTTTGTTTTAAATAAAAGATAAATTCTCAAATTGTATTATATATATAAGTATATGTTATAATTTGGATTTGTTTTGAAATTTAATTTAATCTATTGATAATTTATATATGAATATATTGTAATTTGAAGCTTTGTTTTAAATTCAATATTTTTCAAAAGCTAATTTAAGTTTAATTCAATTTATTTTCAAAGTATAAGATAATTGTTTATTTTGAATATGATAGTTTAAATAAGATTTAAACAAAGTTTTATTTTGTTTTCTTTAAAATGCTTAAATTAAAATGGTTATAAATGTATATATATAAATGTTTTAGATTTTTAAAATACATGTATAAAGATTTATTTATATTATAATTAGTTTTATAATATCTTCTTTAAAGATTAAACTTATAAATTCATACATAAGTATTTATTAATTTAGTAAATTAAATAAGTAAGCTTATATTATCTTTTAAATTTAACGAAAATTTAATTAAAAATACTTAAAAACATGTGTTGTTATCTTAAGTTATCTTAATAACATTTGTAAAGCAATTAAGTTATATTTGTGACAAGTGTTAGTTAAAGTTTTACAAGTGTCTTCAATTAAAATTTTACTTTCTTTAATTTTTATTAAATCATAACTAAGTTATAAAACATATCTTTCTTCTTTTCTTCAACCTATTTTCTATTTCCAGCCGAACAAAGATGATTTCAAGTTTGAAAACTTTTCAAACCAAAATTCAATGATTCCAAATCTAAAGCTCAAAACAGAAAATCATTTTTAAAACCTGAAACTAGAAATCAAAAGCAAATCAAATCTGAGATGAAAATCTGCAACTTCAAACCTAAAATTAAAAGGGGAAGAGCAACAACAAGTTTACAACATCAATTTAAAGCATGCATTCAATTTCAACCGCAAGAAAAATCAAAGCATATTTTTCAGTTTAAGATTCAAGCTTGGGATAAAAATTGAAACCTATTCTGCAAAATAAGGGGTGAGTAAATTTCTTTAAAAATAGTTTGTTCTGGATTTTTACTATCATGCATGTGATGATCTGAAAATTTATCTTGATGTTGCATGGAAATCTTCATTATTCATATTTTTGAATTTATAGATATCTATATATATGTGTGAAATGGGTCTGTATATACATGGAAACTCTGTTTTCTATTTTTTTTAAGACCAGATTTCACTTCGAAAATCCAAATCTCCCAATTACATTCTTATTGGACGTTGATGATTGAATGGAAGTTGTATGTTAATGTTTGATAGAAATTTTAAAAATAGTTTCTGTAATTTTTAATTTACAAATAATTCTGAAAAAATGGAAAATACTGTAACCACTGATGCATGTTAAAAATCAATGAACTCAAATTATAGTTTAGATTGTATGAATGAATTCGTGTTGGAAAATCACGAATTTTAACACTAATTTTAGAATTTTTAAGTTAATATTCGATTTGGAATTGTAAGTTGAACGGTTTCGGCTATTTGATGAATGGCCGCCGATCAACTCGATGATGGGGGTTGAAATCTGGGTCGAGGCTAGCTTTCGAAGTGTTGATGATGGGAAAAATACAATTGAATTTTTTCCTATGGCCAATTTGTTCTGATTAGATCAAATTAGAGTTTTAGCTTGATTTTTTCTCGGCTTGACTATCGATGCTTTTGTGACTTGAGAATGGGACCGAAGTCGTTCGCATTATGGGGGATGGTAGCGTGGAGGTACGGCGGTGCTCTAGAGGTGGTACTGGAGATTCCAGTGGCGAGTTCATCAATGGCGAATGGGTTTTGTGGTCATGTCAGTTGTAGTTTTTTTGAGCTATGAGGTCGAATTTTGATTCAATGGTGGATTCTTGAATTTGGGTTTGATTTTGTCCTCGTGTGGGTTCATATGATTGTCGTCGATGGTCGCAACGACCTACGGTGGCCGGAGCTTCAGGTGCACGTGCACGGTCTTGGATCAGGTAAAGCTTTTGAATTGGGGAAGACGAGTTGACTCGGGATAGCTCTCGTGTTTTTAGAGTAACGAATCGAAGTAGGGGGAAGCATGGGGTGTCTTCGGGGCAGGCTCGTGTAGTTACCGTGTTTATCTCAGGTTCTTAGGATATTTCTTTGCAGTTAAGTTCTGTATAATGTTAAGTTGCAAATAAACTTGTTGATTGAAATAAATAAAATCAAGTCCTAAGTTTTTATAAAAGAGGAATAAATTTTCAAAGTTATAACTTGTTCTTTTAAAGTAAATTTTTAATCAAACTATTAAAGTGTTAATTGAATTTATTTTAAATTTAAATTGTTTAAGATATTTGTTTTTGAAAGTAATTATCTTAATTTAATTTTGAATTTAAATTTAAAAAGAAGAGTTTTCAATTTAAAGGAGTGTTCTGAATTTAAATATTAAATCAAAGTTTAAAGTAAATTTTAAATTAATGTTTAAAAAAAACTAAGTTTTCAAATTATTTTGAAAATGAATAAGTAAATTTGATGGTTGAATTGTTTTAAATTTCGAATTGTTTCTAAATGTTTTATTTTCGATACGGTTATAGTTATAAATTTGTAAACCCATAAAATAATTTGTTTTAAGTTATTAAAATTTGATTAATTTCAAATGATTTATTTATGAAGATAAATAAGATTAAATTATTTTTGTTTTAAACTTAAAAATATTTAATTAATATGATTTGTTCATAAGTAAAGATCAATTAAGATAAATGTGTTTCTTAATTAACTAAGGATTTTCTTTAAATATAAGAAGTTAATTAATTAATTATTTAATTAATTTTAAATGATTAGTTAATTATTTATTTAATTTTAATAACCACTTAATTATGAATTAATTAAGTGTAATTACTAAATGAAGTAATTAATGGTGAATTTCTGAATGTAATTAATGGAAGTAATTAGTGGAAAATTACTCATGGGAGTAATTAAATGGAAGTGATTTATGGATAATCACTTGATGTTATTAATTAAGGAATTGATTAATATAATTGATTTGAAGTTAATTACTTAGTTAATTTTAGTTAATTAATTAATGTGATTAATTAATTAATTAATGTGATTAATTTAAGATTAATTACTAAGTGTTATCGATTAAAATGTAACTAATTAATAAAGTAATTAATTAAAGATTTATTAATTAATTTAATTGGTTAATAATTACTTAATGAAGTAATAAAAGACTAATTAATTAGATTAATTAATAAAAGGGTTAATATAATTAATTAAGAAGTTAATTAATTAAGATAAGTAATTACAAATTGTTAATTACTGTTTATGATTAATTACAAGTTAATTATTAGTTAATAAGTATTATTAGTTAATATAATTAATGAATTAATCAAGGTTGATTAATAAAAGTGATTTATTTAAGTGTGATTAATTAATTGTAATTAATTGAGGTTTAATGCAATTAACCATAGTTAATTAATAAATGGAAGTAAATAAAGGATCATTAATTTTGTAATTAATGTTAGTAATTAACGGTTAATTACTGTATATGGTTAAGAATAATTACTTGAATGTAATTAAAGGAAGATTAATTAAAGAAGATCATTAAGAGATGATTAATTTATTTATTTGGAATAAATTAATAAAGAAGGATTTAGGTAATCCAATTGATTTAGAGTTAATCAATTCTGCTTATGGATGATTGATTGATATTGGGTGATTTATATTGGATGATTGATATTGGATGCTTGAATGATGTTGAATGATTTGGATGTAATATCTCTCATATGTGATATGCTGCTTTGTGAGATGAATATTTGATATGAATTATCTATTGTGATAAGGTGATTCATCTATCTGTTTATATCATCCTGAATATAAGTTTAAATTGTTTTAAACCCTTAAACAACTTGGATATTAAAATGGCGTTTGGTTTCGGTGAGACCAGGATCGGGTTTCCATATTTGGATAATCCGAAAACCACATCGATCCAAATTAAACGTTAGGTCGTGAATCCAAGTGGAGCTTAGTGAAGACTCGAAGTGTAAGAACTATTCGTCAGTATAACTCTGGGGATGATTCCGTGATGAGTTTGACGGAAATAGTACTTACAGGTTCGAAATGGTGATTCAGAGTGCAAGGGCTATGGTCATTGACTCTGAGAGTGATTCCAAAATGAGTGCAACGAGATAGTGCCTTCGGCTTCGTTCGAACCCGGAATGAACTTGTATGGATTGAATGCTTTTAGAACATCGTCAGATGGACGATGAGCATTCTAAGATAGATGTGTTCTATAAAGGTAATCGCAGCCTCAAGCCTCATCAACCGGGAGTGGCTAAAACAGGGGAGGTGCAGCAAGGCTAGATGGGTAGCACCCATTTCAGGGTGAGGTCATTCATGTCCAGATGTCCCTTTTATTTCGG
This sequence comes from Allium cepa, assembly GCA_030765085.1. Classification (NCBI taxonomy): domain Eukaryota; kingdom Viridiplantae; phylum Streptophyta; class Magnoliopsida; order Asparagales; family Amaryllidaceae; genus Allium; species Allium cepa. The sequence continues at coordinate 839,409,391 of CM060941.1, forward strand.
CTTAGTGGGTGGTTGGTCGCGCCAACCACTTGGTGATCTTACTCGGGACTGTCCAGTAAGGGGTGGTCCCGGCTTTGTGATGCAGGGGGTTGGGAGAAATCCTCGGTACTGTGATCTGAGCCACGTACTGTGACGGACGGTACCCTGGTAGCCCTGCCATTGATGGAAACCCATTCTTCCTACGAGATCCTATGGTTTTGTTTGTATTACCCACTTTTGTGGCTAGTAGCTGGAGTTTAATAATGTAACAATTTCGGCTATTTCTTATTTACTTGAAAATCCTAGAAACTATTATAATATCACTGGATTTCCTATCAAATGTTTTGGTTAGCGTAAGGTAAAAACTTTTCCATATTTATGTGTGGGAAGTCTTATGCGATACCTTTTCTTTTCAAAAAATTTTCTAAAGTTAAGCAATTTTAACCCGTTTACTTACACCAGACCCCTGTCTGACCCGAGTGTTTATTTTCTGTTTTATTAAACTCTTGGGTACGCATATTATGTATGAGTAGTCGAGGGATTCAGGTTAGCTTGACGAACTCTGGAGGAGATATGGAGCAGGAGGCTTCCGCGTGTAGATATATTATGGTTCCGCTGTGTTTGTATGATATCTGTATCTTGTATCTTGAGTTGTATAGTTAGACAGATGTTTATAACTGTCTAATATGGGTTGAATAAGTTGTGTACTCTGATGTAATATGATACTATGTAATATTTTATGTGATATATTATATTTCATTCGTTCCGCTGTGAGTTGTCTGATGTTGTTGGGTTTCTTCTCTTATCTTTTCTTCTTCTATCCCTTTCTTTCTTAATTATTGACGCGTCTTTCTGGAGATAGAAAGTCGGGTCACTATATTTGGTTACAATGTTTAATTTCAATTTCAATAAATTTAGAGATTGTAAATTTAATTTCCAATAATTCCATTTAATTTGATTTCCATATTTGTTTTTAAATAGATTATCTTCTTATGGGTATAATTAACATTGTTTTATGTCTTAGTACATTAATATTTTCCCATTCCATCTTAATTTCAATTAGTGTAATATTTAATTTTAATTAATTGCAACTGGTTCTCAAATTAATTTAATAGACCAAATAAATAGGTAACATATAATAATTGTTACCATTAACCTTTAATCACACTTATAAATTTATTATTTACAAACGAATGTTACAATTTCTTACATAACACTAATTTTATTCAATTTCCACATAATATATACTAGTTCCTTAATTTATACAACAGTCACATTTATTTACTCATATCCAAATTATGACCAAGTAAAACTTTTAAATTACTTCAATTGACTGGACTATCATTAAAATAGTTAATAATTAATTTAAATTTAAATTATTACATTTTACTCTAGTTATTATCTTAACTTACATTAATGTAACATTTATTTGCATTTATTTGAAATTGATTAATTAAATGGTAACAAATAACAATTGTCACCATTTCTACATTTAATACATTTATAAGTTTATTATTTACCACCTATTGTTATAACAACTTATAAAACACTAATCTTATCAATTACAATTAATTACATCTATTTCATAAATTAATCACTCTTTAACTCTCAATTAATCTTTATATCCAATTATTAATTAACGCACATATTACTGTAACTTATCTACAATCTATATCAATTTTAATTCTTAATCATTTTATTGATTGGAATTACATTTAAAGCAATTAGAAATTACCTTAAATTAATACTATTACATTTCATTTCAGTTATCTTCTTTTAATTAACTCACAAATTTTATTTCTGCCAACCTTAAATCACAATATTTTATTAAATTAACAATTTTTGATTATGGAAAATTTACGGGTCGTTACAATTTATAAAAGGTGTAACAAATTCGATTAATTATCTTTTGAGAATATCATAAGCTCACTATGCTAAGCTTGGTGGAGAATAAATTAAGCATAGTAAGTATGAACCCAGATTATACCCAAACTGGACTTTATTGCACAATAATGAAATTGCGGTAAAGGAAGTATATCGGTGCTTATTGATACAAGCATATGGACATTTGCTATTACTCGCAAGACATAACAACATATTACCATGTTATTGACTAATAAGAATGGTATGTAGTGTACAAGTACTTTTGTATACTCCAGCATTTATTTACCGAATGGCGAAAATCATGGGAATATATATGTGTCTCGACGCTTCAACAATAAGGTGTTGTGGATTATGATGAAGGATAATAATGCTCTTAATCCAAAAGATAGAATGGAAGGTTTGCCTATCCCTTTTCTTATATGTAAATAGTTTTAAAAATTATCTTCTCAAATGGGTTTGGTATCTTACATGCAACGACATAAATACACATAAGGACGAAGGGGCATTGCAGCAAAGATACACAAGTTGTTGTGAAATGACCCTCAAAGTTTTTACCTCAATTTTTCAATGATTTTTTTTATATGTACATACACATACCCATTTAATTTATATGTATCTGAATGTCCACTTATATTTCATTTGCACTTTTAAGTTTGATTTAAATTTCCTTTGAATTATCAGAGTCATCTTCTTTCAAACAAATCAACCAGGATTCCTAGTTCATTACCAATATAAATATATCAGTTTATTCCTAAAAATATACACATACATATGAAGATGTATATGTTCCTCTTGTTTAAAATCAGAGTATGTATTTGTTAAACAAGAGCATGCTGTTTGGTTTGGATTTGAATAAATCTGCCTACAGATAATTACCATGTTCTTTTGAATATTTGGATTATATTAATAAATTCTGTGCATATTTAATTCATATGAATTTGGTCATTCCAATTTATTAATATTAATTTAATTTTTATCAGTTAAATCTCTAGATACTTGAGATTCACAGGTCATAGTTCAAATATGTTTGTATTTGACTAAGGCCAGAAAATGATATATTCACTTATCATTCTCCACTTATGTATTTTCTTTGAACCCTTCTTATTTTGACTCAATCTATATGACTTGTTTGTTTAATCTTAGTCTAAATGTCACACTATAGATTTTTTTCATTTACATAAAAATCTGTTATCACAAGAATATAACTTCATAATATGGGAAGTGTTCCCAGGTTTTGCTGGTTCAAAACCAGTTCTCATAGCATATCTTTCATGGCCTTTAAAGTTGATTGTGGTGAAACAATTGCTGAATAAACTAAACTTTTTTTTAAAATGCATTTTTACAGACAAAACACCCTCAAACATGATCTACCAAAACTTCATTCTTTTGAAGCTGGTTAACTCAGGTATCTTGTGTCTGCTTGACACTTGTTCAAAGCAATTGAGACACCATTCATTACATTTTATCTAAAGCTTCACAAAACATTCACTTTTCTCAAAACAATTCAGAGATGAACATAAACTTATTTGCAAAGCATTTCAGTAAAAGGAACTTAAATCCTTATAAGTTACTTCTAGTTAAATCCATATCTTATCCTAAAACTCAGTGCTTTGCTATGTCTCAAGATTGACTAATACATAATATAAGTTATGTAAAACAGTTGCTCACATACATATACATATTTCTTTTCAAGGCTTCCATATCTAATACTTAAGCATGTTCTTCTTGCTATTAACTCAGATATTTCTTTTAGTTTTCAAGCCTTAATGCATAGCAATATTCAACAGAAAAAAACTAGTTCAACTTATCATAATAAAATTCATTACATAGCATCAGGTTCAAACACAACTATCTCATGAATACATGCAAAATAAATCATTTTAAGCTCTTATTAAAGATTAGCAGGCATGTTCATTCAATTCTTTTCCATTAGCCACAACTTCACTTTCTACTCAAGCTTGGTACTCCGTGCAAGAACATTAGAGTCTGCTTCATTTTAAAGTGAGACACCCCGATATGCAATGAGCAAATAAGGGTCAAATCTATGATCTGGTATGAGCATCATCAATATATTCATAATATTAAGCAACATAGAATGTAAGTGTACTAACTTATTATTTAAGCAAATTTCTGCAATCCATTACTTTAGCCTAGTATAAATAAATTGATTTAGGTATGATATATTCATCTATCATTCTTACACACGTATACATAATCTTGCAAACATGATTATCTATCTGAACATTTGCATTCACAGGAACAATCATGGTTTCATACCAACCAACCTAAGAAATATTCATATTCCTATTTCCTCATTTATAGGTTGTATAATTCAATTTAAATTCCTGCCCCATGTGCTATCAAGGAGTCACAGGGACACATTGCAATGAACTAATTCACATCATTGCACAAAGATCTCAGGGCTTAAACAAACCATGTGTCAAGTTGCATACATCAAATATAGCAAGCATTCCAGCAACCTTCTTGGCCTCCCCTTCCCTAGTTTATTTACTAGTGCATTTATTTAAATCCTACCATCAATTGTGCTAAGTGAACATGTTACTGCAAACATGAAAACATCCATAATCTTCCTAGCACAATTTTTCCTCAGAAATAGGCAGACAGTCATTTCCTAAAATGTAGTCATTATGTCCTGATCTCAGAAAAATTACATAAGAATATTTTCAACTATAATAAGAGGCCTGGCATGACATGTTATATTAGTCTGCAAGCCTCTATGATTGAATCAGATTCATGATCTGGCTCCATCATAATTCTAACTTGTGAGTTTATATATATATATATATATATATATATATATATATTCTTTGATTAAGGGCTCAGCACCTAGAAAATTTCTATTGCACCCTTAATTAGTTTCCTTTTTAAGCCTCAGCACTTATACAAAGTATAATGCATCTCACACATTTTCGCTTGATAAAATTTTCGTGCCATAGATCTTTAACAGTTGAGAGTATTCTCTAGATAATTTTAAGATTCAGGTTCTTTGCATTTCTGAGCAAACTAAAATAGTAAGTTGCACATACAAAGGCAAACATCTGAACAAATCAGCTATCACCCAGAAACAACCATGGTAAAATTATATCAGATCCAAAAACATCCAAATAGCATTGATAAAATCATATTCCCAAAACCAGAAACATGTAAAGAACAATACAAAAATTGGCTGCCTCATCTCAGGTCTTAATGCCATAAATATAGTGAGATAACTCACCTAAATATTGTCTTCCTTTGATCCAGAAAACCCTTGTGTGTGTTTTCTCCTCCCTTCCTATATTTTTATTTCTTTCTTATTTTTGTGTAACTCGGGGTAAAGATAATTTCACTAGCCAAAACTGCCTATTTATATCAATGTTTCCCACTAGGGTTTTATTGAAACAAAATTCCATTTCTATCCTAGTTTGCATCTTGCGTTTTTCACATTTTCATCCCTGCCATATTAGTTAGTAAAAGGGTGGTATTTTTCTTTCCTCTACTTTTGCAGAAAATGGCCACTCACCTAATCATGTTAAAAGTGTGACTACCATATTTTATATTTTAATTATTTCTGAAAATCCCCTTTGCTATTTTTGCCTACACAAGCAAATTGACTTGTATTACATTTCATGTCATTTTGATGTTTCTTTCCTACTGCTTTGCTTTAACACTTTCTGCTTACAGAAAATGTACATGTACGTAGGGGTATATATATTTGATCTTTCTTTGCCTTACAGGAAATATACACACATATATACTTTTTCTAATTTATAATGAGTTAGATTTGGTAAAAGAAAATTCTATGCTTTAAGCAAGGATTACTTCTTGCTCAATAAAATCTATCTGCCTCTTCATTACTTTATTTATTATTATTTATGTTTCAAAATTATACATTGTGATCTGAGGACAAAATGATTCACATCTCAAAACTACATTTGAAATGTTTTCTTTTCTCTATATTATTATTATTTTCCGCAAATTCTTGGATTTTCCCCTGTGCTATTTCCAGTGTGCATGTGTACACATCTCCTTGCACATTTTTTTTTTAATTTGAAGAATTCCATCATATTTAAATCCAATTATTTCAAGATTAAATTATTTTATTACTATAATTTATCACAAGATCTTGGGGTATTACATTCACCCCTCATTTTTAGGAATTGTGTCCTCACAATTTTCCTAGTACTTATAGTAAGCATTATCTTATTTTCTGAATATCTAACAGACATATGCATAAGCAAGCAATTTCAACCACAACAATCATTCATGTCAAATTAAAAATTACCTTTTTATTTGCAAAAAGCTTTGGATAATCCCTCCTAATCTTGTCTTCTAACTTCCATGTACAATCATTAAGATCATGACTCCACTACACCTTCGTAAGTTTCAGTGATTTATTCCTCAATTTCTTCACATCCTTTGCCAAAATTCCCACTGAATCCTTTTCATAAACCAAATTAGGATTTATTTGCACTTGGGTTGGGGTCTCAAGAATTTCTGCCTTATCATGGACCCACCTTCTCAATTGTGATACATGAAAAACATCATGTATTCCTTGCATGTTTTCTGGTAATTCCAACTTATATGCCAAGGAACCAATTCTTTCCAAAATTTTGTATGGCCCAATATATCTTGGGGTTAACTTGCCTTGTTTCCCAAATCTCGGTACATTTTTCATAGGTGAGATTTTAATGAAAACAAAGTTTCCTACTTCATATTCCACCTGCCTCCTTTTCATATCTGCAAATTTCTTTTGCCTATCTTGAGTTGCTGCCATTCTTCTCCTTACCAACTCAATTTTCTCTTTAGTTTCTTGTATGTACTCAGACCCTAAAATAGCCCTTTCTCCTGCTTCTACCCAACAAACAGGTGACAGACATGGTTTGCCATATAAGGCTTCAAATGGAGCCATTCCTATGGTGCTTTGATAACTATTATTGTATGTAAACTCAGCTAAATGAAGATAGTCTTCCCAGTTGCCCCCAAAATCCAATACACATGCTCTCAACATGTCCTCCAAAACTTTATTCACTACCTCAGTCTGCCCATCTGATTGAGGATGGTAGGTAGTTCTTAAACATAATTCACTTCCTATGGCTTCTTGAAAGCTTCTCCAGAATTTTGAGGTGAAGATGGTATCCCTATCACTCACAATGATTTTGGGAATGCCATGCAATTTTACCACTTCCTTCATAAATACCTGAGCTAATTTTGGTGCTTTCCTTTCTGATTTGACTGGGATGAAATGTGCCACCTTAGTTAACCTATCAATTATCACCCATATGCTTGTATTTCCTCTCTTAGATCTAGGCAATCCATCTATGAAATCCATAGATATATCTTCCCAGTTCTACTGTGGTATGCTAAGAGGTTGCAACAATCCTGATGGCTTCTGTGTTTCAGCCTTGACTTGTTGGCAAGTCATGCATTTGGCAATATATTTGGCTACATCTGATTTCATTCCCTTCCACCAAAAATCTCTTTTTAAATTTTGATACATCTTGGTACTACCTGGGTGTATGGAGTACTTACTTCTATGATATTCATTTAATATCTCCTCCTTCAATTCTATGTTCTCTGGCACACACATTCTATTTTGGTTTCTTAAATAACCATCTTTATCAATATGGTGATTTATCACTTCCTCCCCTTTTGATATGAGAACTTTCTTCTCCAATAAATTTGTGCCTTGTTCTTGCATTTTTCCTACCTTCAAAATTAAATCTGATTGAAGTGTTACCAAACTTAACTTCCCTCTATTTTCCTATGCACCTGCACATCCATGTGCACACAACCATTCTCCCCAATTTCTAACTCAGTCAGCAAAGAAAAGTCCTGAAACTCTTTTATCATCATCATAGCTAATTTAACATGTTGTCTACTTAGAGCATCAGCAACCTTGTTTGCTTTGCCTGGTGTATAAATTATGTCAAAGTCATAGGCAGCTAAGAACTCCACCCATCTATGTTGCCTCATGTTTAAATCTTTTTGTGAAAATAAATACTTTAGAGACTTGTAGTCAGTGTAAAGTTCAAACTTAGTTCCTAACAAATAATGCCTCTAAAGTTTCAGAGCATAAATCACAGCTGCTAATTCAAGATCATGTGTGGCATACCTTACTTCATGGGGTTTGAGTTATCTGGATGCATATGCAATGACTTGGCCTTGTCACTTTTCTGACCAAACAAAGGCTTGGTTTTTCCTGGTTAGCTTAGTAAGTGGTGTAGAAATTTTTGAAAAATCTTTTATAAATCTCCTATAGTACCCTGCCATCCCCATGAACAATCTCACTTCACTCACAGTGCTAGGCCTTTTCCATGCTTGAATAGCCACTACTTTATTGGGGTTCATAGAAATTCCTTTGGCAGAGATGACATGGCCAAGGAAATGTACTTCCTGTTTCCAAAATGCACATTTTGAATATTTTGCCTTTAAGTCTTTTTCCCTCAGTCTAGACAAAACCATATGCAAATGACTTTTATGTTCTTCCACTGTTTTGGAATAAATTAAAATTTCATCTATAAAAATAAGCACAAATTTGTCTAAATAATCTCTAAAGGTTCTGTTCATTAAATCTACAAAGTATGATGGTGCATTTGTCAAGCCAAATGGCATAACTAAAAATTCATACAATCCATACCTAGTGTTAAAGGCAGTGTACTTGATACTTGATTCTTCCACCTTCATTTGATGAAAACCAGATGCTAAATCTAGTCTAGAAAACACTCTTGGCCCAGCCAATTGATCAAAAAGGTCATCTATTCTTTGTAATGGATATTTATTTTTAATGGTTACTTTGTTCAATTCTCTATAATCTATACAAAGTCTTAAGGAACCATCTTGTTTCTTAACAAATACCACTGGTGCTCCCCAGCAAGAATTACTGGGTCTTATAAAACCCCTATCTTCTAATTCTTCTAACTGTTTCTTTAATTCTTTTAATTCATTTGGCCCCATTCTAGTTGGCTTTTTAATCACTGGATTTGCTCCTGGAACTAAATGAATTTGGAATTCCACTGATCTATAGTTTGGAACACCCTTAACCTCCTCAAAAACATCCAAGTATTCATTGACGATGGGAATTTCTTCAATAACATGTTCACTGAAATCTTTTCCCAATTCAATCAAATGATACAATTTCCTGCCCTTAGCCACTTCACATAAAACTGTGATCCTTTGGCCTCTAAAGTTTTGCAATGATATGGTGGATGAGTCTAAGTTAATTATTGCTTTAAATTGTCTTAACCAATCTACTCCCAATATAACACCTATGTTTGGGTAGTTTAAAACATATAAATTGGAAACAAAAGTATCTCCTCCTATGTTTAATTCCACATCCACACAAATCATGTCTAAAACACTAGAACTCCTCAGTGGACTTTGTATATGTAATGGGGTTTCAACCAATTTGCAATTTAGTTTCAGCATTTTAACTAATTCATAAGAAATTAAAGAGTGAGCTGCCCCAGTATCATATACTACTGCTATGGGTATATTACAAATAAACAGTATACCTTCCACTTGGCTGTGTTTCTCATCATTAATCTCCACTGTGGATTTGCCTTTGTCTTCCAAGTTTGCTAATTTTCCTTGCTGTTTATACTCAGGACAATTTCTCTTCATATGCCCCTCTTTCCCACATAGATGGCACTTGAAAGCTCCTTCTTTCAATTCTGGACATCTTGGTTTGATATGTCCTTCCTTCCCACATTGGTGACACTCAATTTTCTTTGGTTTCCTTAGCTTTAATATCTCCAGTGCCCTTATTACTGACCTCTTCTTTCTTCTTATCATAAGGGTGATACCTTACCCTGCCCTTCTTAATGTTATTATTCTTGAAATTTCTGAACTTTCCCTTTCCTTGTCATGCTGCTCAAATTTCAAAGCCAAGTCTATTACTTGATCAAATGTCCTGTCAGCATAAGGTAACATGGCTCTGCTAAGTTCTGGGTTCAAACCTTTGATGTATCTATCATTTTTAGATGCTTCATCTGCCACTAGCATTGCACCATATGCGGAAAGCCCCTCAAACTTTTGAGTGTACTCAGTGACATTCAAATTTCCCTTCCTGAGTGTAATAAATTCTTCTAGTAAAGTGGTCTTGGCTGATGCTGGCACAAATCTTGCCTCCAACATCTCCTTGAATTGATTCCAGGTGATTTCATTCTCATTTCACCCTGTAATGATTGCTTCCCACCAGCTTAAAGCTACTCCTTTCAGCTGTCTTGAAGCCACTTGCCTCTTCCTTTGATCATCAAGTTGCATGTCATTGAAAATCCTATCTAATGTTCTCAACCATGCTTGAATTTCCATCACATTTTCAGTCCCTTCAAAACTTTTGCCTCCCAAATTGGTGTAAGCCTTTAGTAGCTTTGGAAGTTCCTCATGTGGGTTTTCAGGCCTATGCCCAATTCCATCCCTTAAAAACCTTACAAACTCTTGCATATCAAGCATTTGTGGTGCACTTGTTCCTACATGATGTGATCCCCCTCCTACCATAGTTTGCTAATTAAGTTCTGGGAAAAGGGTATTAGTACACTGTGAGTACTTTTTATAATTAATATTTTCCTATCTATTTCATCCAAGCAAACAGACATAACACATTTTTAGCACCCAACAATCAATGCAACCAGGTGCTCTGATACCAAATGAAAAGACCCTCAAAGTTTTTACCTCAATTTTTCAATGATTTTTTTTTTTGGCATGGCCGACGGTTTTATAGTGGACCGACCACTTTTATTACGAAAGTAATAAAGTTGAAGTACAGGAGTAAGGAAAAGACACCTTAACTACAAAATGTAAAGACAAATACAGAACAGGAGCATGACAGATACGTCACATCTACTATAAATAAATATCACCGCTAGTTCTCCTCAGATGAGGAAGAAACAGACACACCCTCATCTTCCTTGGAAGAAATCATAGGTCCACCATCCAGACGTCCAATAAAGGGGCGAAAAAGAACAGCAAGGGAAGGGTCATAACAATCACTGCAAGAAGAGTAGACAAAAGATCGTTCCCAGGCAGGGTCAGCAAGAATCTCAGAATTCGACATAGCATATGCACCATCCGCGTCTAGTTCCAAGGAATCACCAGAAATGCAATAGAAAAGACATCGAAGATCCAGTAAATCATCAGATATATATCGAAAATATGTGTTATCCACTGGATTGTATCTCATATCGGTACGACAATCAACCCAAGAGAGCTCAGACTTGGCCCAAACAACGTGAGACGGATAGAGGATCGGAGCCAAAGGGGGAGCGGGAGGAACAGTACCAAGATCCGGGGAAACAGGAGGCACTAAGGAAGGGGGAGAATCAGAGACAGCAGCTTCAAGTGAGGCCTTGGGAACCCATTTCCTAAGGGGAGGACGGGGCAGTGGAATTTTAGGAGCAGCAGCAGGAACCTCAGAGCGCACGCATACAGCATCAGTATGACCGAAGGAATGACAAGAGGAACAAATATCAGGGACCCATCCATAACGAACACGAACATTGGCCACATGACCAACAGCTAGCTGAACAGGTATAGAGGTGGGAAGAGGCTTGTCGGGAGTAATCTCTATCAAGGCTTTGGCGAAAACAAGCTTGTCACGCGCAACCGTATTAGTATCAAAGCATTTCAATTTTCCAATATTGCACGCAAGCCAATTCAAGCCAAGCAACGGCTGTAAAGCAGAGGGAATTTGGGAAAAATAAACCCAAACAGGGACCGAAAAAACTTGCTCACGAACACTTGCTATCGTCGGCGACCAGGGGGTAAGTATAAAAGGTTGGCCGTCAAAAAAGGAGGGTTCAGACTCTAGAACACGTCTACGATCCTCAGGGGAGGAGAACAAAAAATAGTACAAGGAATCGACCAACTTAACTCTAAGACCTCCTTGCAATCTCCAGGCCCTACGACAAACAGCAGCTACATCACGGAATCGATGCTTTGGGTCCAAAAAGAATCCTACAACGTATTCAGACCAAAAATCCATACCCGCTTGCATAACACAGGGGGGCGGGATCATAACTCCGTCAACCTCAACAATCTCGAAGTCAACCGGTTCATATACGCCCGCATTTCGGGGCATGGATGTAAAGAGGGAAGACCATGATCTAGGTACCGAAGTGCTAGGGGCAGTAGTACGACATTCCTCACTAGAAACAATGTGCGATGCAGTTTTCACAAAAGTTCCAGGCATGACATCATTGAGCACAGGTTCAAAACTAGTATTTGCATTTAGTCGAGCAGGTGGTATGCCAGAATCATTTCCATTAGCATTGAGAGATGGCCTAATCAGAGGAGCCTCAGGTCTGGCATCAACAATTACACCAGAACTAACCAACGCGGAGTGTATTAATATAGGACTGTTAGTCAAGGGGAAATCCAAACTAGCATTTTGTCGAGCATGAGGTGTGCCACAGCTAACCACAGAAATGTCGCAAGCCAACGAAGACAAAGATGGAACCGATAGTTCCACACTGCTCTTAGATCTAGTATCCTTAACACAAGAACCATATACACAACCAATACTTCGGTTGACACACTCAGTAGTTCCAATCGGAGGGAGAAATAAGGGCTCACCTGAAGTTGACGAAGCAGATAACTTATCCGCTAAACCAATTGCCTCCGCAGATGCGTCACACGTTACAGCTAGAGTGGATTGCGATACCAGCGATCCCGAGGCAAGAATACCCTTAAAGCGACTGGGATGAGATTCGACATTCATAGCAGAAATAGGGAGTAACGCAGCATATTCCAAGGGTGATGGAACGGATGCGCACACTAAATCTTCACGTAAGCAGGATCGAGTAAAAGGTAGCGATGGAGTCAGAGTGTTAACAGAGAGGGGCGGGAAAACATGGGGCGAAAGCAGGTCAGGGCTAGCATCAACAGCATCAGCCATTGCACTGAACACACGACCGGAGCGCGTGGATGAGGGGGACAGGAGACGAGATAGGGAAGAGGGCATGAAGGGGAACAGAGAATGGACGCGAAGGAGGAGGAAAATTAATCGCCTGGAACCAGAATGGACGCCATTGATGTATGTTAATTATATGTACATACACATACCCATACCCATTCAATGATTTTTTTTATATGTACATACACATACCCATTTAATTTATATGTATCTGAATGTCCACATACATTTCATTTGCACTTTTAAGTTTGATTTAAATTTCCTTTGAATTATCAGAGTCATCTTCTTTCAAACAAATCAACCAGGATTCCTAGTTCATTACCAATATAAATATATCAGTATATTCCTAAAAATATACACATACATATAAAGATGTATATGTTCCTCTTGTTTAAAATCAGAGTATGTATTTGTTAAACAAGAGCATGCTGTTTGGTTTGGATTTGAATAAATCTGCCTATAGATAATTACCATGTTCTTTTGAATATTTGTATTATATTAATAAATTTTGTGCATATTTAATTCATATGAATTTGGTCATTCCAATTTATTAATATTAATTTATTTTTATCAGTTAAATCTCTAGATACTTGAGATTCACAGGCCATAGTTCAAATATGTTTGTATTTGACTAAGGCCAGAAAATGATATATTCACTTATCATTTTCCACTTATGTATTTTCTTTGAACCCTTCTTGTTTTGACTCAATCTATATGACTTGTTTCTTTAATCTTAGTCTAAATGTCACACTATAGATTTTTTCATTTACATATAAATATGTTATCACAAGAATATAACTTCATAATATGGGAAGTGTTCCCAGGTTTTGCTGGTTCAAAACCAGTTCTCATAGCATATCTTTCATGGCCTTTAAAGTTGATTGTGGTGAAACAATTGCTGAATAAACTAAACTTTTTTTTTTAAAATGCATTTTTACAGACAAAACACCCTCAAACATGATCTACCAAAACTTCATTCTTTTGAAGCTGGTTAACTTAGGTATCTAGTGTCTGCTTGACACTTGTTCAAAGCAATTGAGACACCATTCATTACATTTTATCTAAAGCTTCACAAAACATTCACTTTTCTCAAAACAATTCAGAAATGAACGTAAACTTATTTGCAAAGCATTTCAGTAAAAAGAACTTAAATCCTTATAAGTTACTTCTAGTTAAATCCATATCTTATCCTAAAACTCAGTGCTTTGCTATGTCTCAAGATTGACTAATACATAATATAAGTTATGTAAAACAGTTGCTCACATACACATACATATTTCTTTTCCAGGCTTCCATATCTAATACTTAAGCATGTTCTTCTTGTTATTAACTCAGATATTTCTTTTAGTTTTCAAACCTTAATGCATAGCAATATTTAACAGAAAACAACTAGTTCAACTTATCATAATAAAATTCATTACATAGCATCAGGTTCAAACACAACTATCTCATGAATACATGCAAAATAAATCATTTTAAGCTCTTATTAAAGGTTAGCAGGCATGTTCATTCAATTCTTTTCCATTAGCCACAACTTCACTTTCTACTAAAGCTTGGTACTCCCTGCAAGAACATTAGAGGCTGCCTCATTTTAAAGTGAGACACCCCCATATGCCATGAGCAAATAAGGGTCAGATCTATGATCTGGTATGAGCATCATCAATATATTCATAATATTAAGCAACAGAGAATGTAAGTGCACTAACTTATTATTTAAGCAAATTTCTGCAATCCATTACTTTAGCCTGGTATAAATAAATTGATTTAGGTATGATATATTCATTTATCATTCTTACACACGTATACATAATCTTGCAAACATGATTATCTATCTGAACATTTGCATTCACAGGAACAATCATGGTTTCATACCAACCAACCTAAGAAATATTCATATTCCTATTTCCTCATTTACAGGTTGTATAATTCAGTTTAAATTCCTGCCTCATCTGCTATCAAGGAGTCACAGGGACACATTGCAATGAACTAATTCACATCATTGCACAAAGATCTCAGGGCTTAAACAAACCATGTGTCAACTTGCATACATCAAATATAGCAAGTACTCCAGCAACCTTCTTGGCCTCCCCTTCGCTAGTTTATTTACTAGTGAATTTATTTAAATCCTACCATCAATTGTGCTAAGTGAACATGTTACTGCAAACATGAAAACATCCATAATCTTCCTAGCACAATTTTCCCTCAGAAATAGGCAGACGGTCATTTCCTAAAATGTAGTCATTATGTCCTGATCTCAGAAAAATTATATGAGAATATTTTCAACTATAATAAGAGGCCTGGCATGACATGTTATATTAGTCTGCAAGCCTCTATGATTGAATCAGATTCATGATCTGGCTCCATCATAGTTCTAGCTTGTGATTTTATATATATATATATATATATATATATATATATATATATATATATATATATATATATATTCTTTGATTAAGGGCTCAGCACCTAGAAAATTTCTATTGCACCCTTAATTAATTTCCTTTTTAAGCCTCGACACTTATACAAAGTATAATGCAGCTCACACATTTTCCCTTGATAAAATTTTCATGCCATAGATCTTTAGCAGTTGAGAGTATTCTCTAGATAATTTTAAGATTTAGGTTCTTAGAATTTCTGAGCAAACTAAATTAGTAAGTTGCACATACAAAGGCAAACATCTCAACAAATCAGCTATCTCCCAGAAACAACCATGGTAAAATTATATCAGATCCAAAAACATCCAAATAGCATTGATAAAATCATATTCCCAAAACCAGAAACATGTAAAGAACAATACAAAAATTGGTTGCCTCATCTCAGGTCTTAATGCCATAAATATAGTGAGATAACTCACCTAAATATTGTCTTCTTTTGATCTAGAAAACCCTTGTGTGTGTTTTCTCCTCCCTTCCTATATTTTTCTTTCTTTCTTATTTTTGTGTAACTCGGGGTAAAGATAACTTCACTGGCCAAAACTGCCTATTTATATCAATGTTTCCCACTAGGGTTTTGTTGAAACAAAATTCCATTTCTATCCTAGTTTGCATCTTGTATTTTTCACATTTTCATCCCGGCCACATTAGTTAGTAAAAGGGTGGTATTTTTCTTTCCTCTACTTTTGCCGAAAATGGCCACTCACCTAATCATGTTAAAAGTGTGACTACCATATTTTATATTTTAATTATTTCTGAAAATCCCCTTTGCTATTTTTGCCTACCCAAGCATATTGACTTGTATTACATTTCATGTCATTTTGATGTTTCTTTCCTACTTCTTTGCTTTAACACTTTCTGCTTACAGAAAATGTACATGTACGTAGGGCTATATATATTTGATCTTTCTTTGCCTTGCAGGAAATATACACACATATATACTTTTTCTAATTTATAATGAGTTAGATTTGGTAAAAGAAAATCCTATGATTTAAGCAAGGATTACTTCTTGCTCAATAAAATCTTTCTGCCTCTTCATTACTTTATTTATTATTATTTTTCTTCCAAAATTATACATTGTGATCTGAGGACAAAATGATTCACATCTCAAAACTACATTTGAAATGTTTTCTTTTCCCTATATTATTATTATTTTCCACAAATTTTTGGATTTTCCCTTGTGCTATTTCCAGTGTGCATGTGTACACATCTCCTTGCACATTTTTTTTTTAATTTCAAGAATTCCATCATATTTAAATCCAATTATTTCAAGATTAAATTATTTTATTACTATAATTTATCACAAGATCTTGGGGTTTTACATGTTGATGAACTATGATTTTTTGTCTATGTTTCCACAATTTGCCATTATAGCCATTTCTTTGACGATCACCAACCACACTACTATTCTTATAAGATTCAGCAAACTAAACCATCCGGAAAAAGGTGCACCTTTCAAATATGCAAAGTTAGCACCAATGTATTACATAGGGACTTAATGCAGAAACATGGGGTTTGACAACTTATAAATTCATGCATAAATTAAAGGATGAAATAAATAAAGAGCTTGAAAAATTCAATTTCAAGAGGAATTCAACACTACATTTTACCAATGTGATCAAGACCCAGAAAATGAAGACCTATTTGATTATATGTAGCATACAAGTCTATAATTAAATGTGCAAACAAAGAGACAAAAAAAAATTATTAAACAGCAAAACAAAGCATCATGGTTGCAATAAGGTGATACAAATTCCAAATTCTTTTATGCCAAAGTATCTATAAAAACATGAAAACAAAATTCAAGCTTTGCTTGATGCACAAAAAAAACTATATTTATAATGGTTATAACATTAAAGAGGAATTACCAATGCCTATTTAATGGAGATCAAAACCTTTTTTCCAACTATGCACATAAGAATGAAAATGAATGACAATGGAAAAGTATACATACCTTCGGAAATTTCTTTGAAAGAACGGAAATAGGCACTTTTCTCTGTTGATGATTTCAATAGTCGAGACTAGATTCGTTGAAGTTTTATAAACTATATTGGAATTTACTACAACATGAAGTTATGAAGGTTATATTAGAAATTTTTCAAACAAGGAAACTATAAAGGGTCTAGACCATAATTTCATGACTTTAATTCCTAAAAAACAGCAATTTCATATTATATACCTATTTCTTATGTTAATGATTTGTATAAATTTTTGCTAAAGTCTAGTGTAACAGAACTATAGACTTTCTACCTTTTCGAATAAGAGAAAAACAATCCCCCTCTCACCTACAAGGAATATTGGTGAAAAACTTTTGCTGGCTTATGTGCAATTGAGAGATTTTGCTAGGAAAGGTAACGGTAAAATATGTATCAAGATAGACCTAAAAAAGACATATAGTATGGTAAATAGTAAATTTGTATGTCACGTGTCAAGTTCAATGGGCTTTCCCGATTCAATCATTGACATAATTTATGAATGCATTCAACATCTCATTTTCTATAATGGTTGGTGGAAGACTGTATGGATTTATTTGATATGATAGGGGTTTAAGACAAGTGGATCCCTTATCCCCTTATTATTTTGTGTAGAAATGGATTGCTTTTTTAATGGAAGAAGGTATTGTGGAAGGTAAGCTAAAGCCTATATCTAACCTATAGCCTAATATAACACATCTTTTATATGCGGACGATGTGACGATATTCCTATCAGCTACTATGGAGAAATAAAATCAAATGAATGAAATTTTTAACAAATTAGAAGAAAGAACGGGTTTGAAAATAAATCAAACTAAGTCAAAGATATTCTTTAGTAAGGAAAGAGTTCAAAGAAGAGAAATCTCAAGTATTCTACCTATCATGAAAGAGGAATTACCTATCAAGTATCTTAATTTCCTGCTGACATCGATTGCTTACATGTAACACACTGCACACCCATGCTAAACAAGATAAGCAACAAAATAGAGGGATGGAATAGTAGTTTATTATCAACGGCAGGAAGAGCAAAACTTATTCAAAGTACAATCACACTAATTATCATGTACTAGCATTTAATATACCACATTCTAGTTTTGGTGCATTATAAAGTGGATAAAATGCATATAGACATTTTTTAAAGTGGAAAATTCCATAAAATATAATGGGATATAGTATGTAGACCTAAATCGGAAGGAAATGGGCCTAAGAAAATTTTCAGACCTTAATACCATTTCAAGAATTA
Organism: Allium cepa; assembly: GCA_030765085.1. Taxonomy (NCBI): domain Eukaryota; kingdom Viridiplantae; phylum Streptophyta; class Magnoliopsida; order Asparagales; family Amaryllidaceae; genus Allium; species Allium cepa. Next base: position 839,427,811 of record CM060941.1, read on the forward strand.
AGTCATTATGGAATTTAATTACCAGAGGTTGTTTGTGGTCTAAATAGATGAAGGAAAAACACTTATCAAGTTCAAAATTTCTAGCTACTACTAATTAATAATAATTATTCTATTTCTAGCACAATGGAGCATATTTTAAGGTAGAGGGAAATTTCTTCCATGGCTAACGAACACAGTTGCTATCATTATGGTTTGATCTATAAGTCAATCATAAGTCACTTAGTATAACTGATAGGATGTAGTAGATTGCATATATGTAATAATGCTCAACGTTAAGGAGCCGAGCCAAGTGAAAGCAGGATAATAGGGTAAATTCAAAAAGAAATCCTATTGGATTTTTGTTTGGTCTATATAGTCTAAATTCATATAGAACTTTTTAAAATTTTCCTTTTAAATTTTCCTTCATTTTATTATAATTGTTTAAATTTGTTTTATTTAATTTAATTAACTGTTTATTATGATGAACACACCAAATGCACCCATATGTAAAGTGCAAGTGCAACATAGAAAAAGTGTACATAGTGAATGCGAACATTGTTTAGGTGTTGTGATTCACACCACAACGAACATATTTCACTTCTATATATGTCTTTGCCGTCTAAAACATGAAAGGTTTTTTTAAAATAAGAATATCTGTACATATATACACACACATAAATACATATATACATATATATGTATTTATGTACACACAATAAATATTCATGTGGTTGATTCGTAATATTCATCACTCTGTTGTGTGACTCAAATGTGTAAATTCAGTCAGCAATTAATACCGAACAAATCAAATATTAACATTTACACATCAACTTAGCTAGTGGTGTGACATTTTTGCCGAATTTATCGTTTACGCATCCTCAGATAAAATTCAATTTATTTATTATAAGCGTTGCACATTACTGACAACTATTTACACCAATTCTCTTCATCAAAACTATATCATTTTAAACTTATGGAATTTAACAACGGTCAAAATTCCAATATCGTCCATATTCAACTTTATAGTCCAAATACAAAGTTCTTGGTTCAATAATAATAATAATTATTAACCGAATTATTCTAATCATAGATTTTGACTTTGAGTTGACTTCGTTGGTTGCGATACTAACCCCATATAACCGAGGAGACAAATCCTCTCTTGAATAGCGTTTTATTTTCAATAATTCCACTCAACCCAACTATAGTCATTCGATGGACTATGTTCCATTATTTGATTATAATTAAAGCGGAGCTTTCATATTGAAGATCGACAATATTCTCAAGTTAAGAGAACTATGTAAGTTAGTCATATTTATATTTTCTGTTTGAGCTTAGTTATATTAAGCAACAGAAAACTGAAAAGTAAGTCTTCCATAATTATCTAATAACCACTAATATATATATATAAGCACCGAGTGCCCTCAGCAGTCATGAGTAATACACTGCCCAACAATGGAAGGTGTCATGGAAGGTAAGCTAAAGTCAATATATAACCTGTAGCCTAATATAACACATCTTCTATATGCGGACGATGTAAAGATATTCCTATCGGCTACCATGAAGAAAGTAAATCACATGAATGAAATTTTCAACAAACTAGAAAAAACAACAGATTTGAAATCAACCAAACTAAGTCAAAGGTATTCTCCAGTAAGGAAGTGGTTCAAAGAAGAGAAATCTCAAGTATTCTACCTATCGTGGAAGAGGACTTACCTATTAAGTAATTTGGTGTCCCATTGACATCAGACTACTTACATGTAGAACACTGTACCCCTATGCTAAATAAGATATGCAACAAAATAGAGGGATGAGGTAGCAGTTTTATCATCAGCGGGAAGATAAAAACTTATTCAAAGTACAACTACACCAATTATTATACACTAGCTTTTAATGTACCACATTCCAATTTTAGTGTTTTGGAAAGTGGATAAAATGTGTGCAGACATTTTTAAAGTGGTAAATTCCATAAAATATCATGGGATACACTATGTAGACCTGAATTGGAAGGGGAATGGGCCTAAGGAAACTTTCAAAACTTAGTGCCATTGCAAGAATTAAGTTGTCATGGAATTCAATTACCAAAGGTTGTTTGTGGTTTAAATAAATAAAGGCAAAACACTTATCAAGTTTAAAACCTCTAGGTACTGCCAATTAATAATAATTATTTTGGCACAATGAAGCGTATTTTAGGGAAAACGGAAATTTCTTGCAAGCTAATGAACATAGGCAATTAATGGAGAACATACATCATTGTGTCTTGATCTATAGGTCAATCACAAGTCATTAGTGCAACTAATAGGATGTGGCATATTACATATATGTAACAGTGCTCAACATGAAGGAACCGAGCCTCGGAGAAAGCAGGATAATATGGTAAATTCAAAAATAGAAGTCCTATTGGATTTTTGTTTGGCCTACGTATAACTTTTCTAAATTTTCCTTTTAAAGTTTTCTTCATATTATTATAATTGTTTAAATTTGCTTAATTTAAGTTTAATTAATTGTATATTATGATGAGTGCATCAAATGCACCTATGTGTATAACATAAGTGCAATATAAGAAAAGTGTACATGTTAATGTGAACGTTGTTTAGGTGTCAGGATTTACACCACAACGAACACATTTTCCCTCCATATATGCCTTTGTCATCTAAAACATGAAAGATTTTTTTAAATAAGGATATTTATACGTACATACATACATACATGTAGATACACAATGAATACTCTGCATAGTAGTTTAAATTGAAATAAATTTTATTTATATTATATGCAATAATTCAATAAATGCAATGTCCAATTAAAGTAGTTTACAAGTTTCCTACCATGTCTTACACAAAACCACTTTTGAAACTTTAAGTTAAATACAAATACACACACATAATGATATTGCATAAATATATAAACACTTATGCACACACAAACTAAAACAAACTTAAAACAAAATAAAATAACATATATGTAGTTTGTGAAATAGAATGTTTCCTTTAAACAAAGATTTGTTACTAGATTTGACACAATTGTAAAGCAAGGAAAAAAATCGATAATCTAATATTTTCTCTTTTTGTTTCAACTAAATTTTTTTTTATAGGATGTATTAAAACAGGATACAATTAAGTCATCATATTATATAGTCAATAAAGCTTAATTAATGCAATTCTTTCGAGATGTTATTCACATAGAAATCTGTGTGTAAACATTCAAAACTCATTCTTTTAATATGAAAACTGACTTATTAGGAAGAATGTTCTAAAATTTAATTAATTTTGAATAACAATAATAACAACGTACGCTATATGCATATACAGATTCGTGATAAAAAGGTCTAGATCTAGATTAAACAAACAAGATAAATAAACATACAGAGCAGATTCAAATGAAATTATCATTGTTCATAGAAAAATAGTAGTGAATGTAGTAATGTTTTTTTATTATGATAGGGATATACAGTTGTTTCAAGAAGGGGTTTGAGACATTCAAATCAGAATCCAAATTCACACATATGAATAGAAGGAAAAGATAGAGAATTGAGGGGATGAAAATAAAATTAAATGCTATGTAAATATATAGAATTACCTTATGATGAAGCCTAGAGAAACACCTTGAATGATAGAATAGTTACTAGATCTGATAGATCACACTCTAGATCTACATCAATCAAGAGACAACCACCCTTTTGCTATTTAATTGTGCTTGATTAAATTTTAGAAATTTTGAAGCTTTTCCTCTATGAAAATTTTGGCCTAGATGTTTCTTTAGAGAGGAAAGAAAATGAAAGGGAGAAATTTGAATAAAGGAGAAAGCAAATATGTAACGAAGATATAGTCTTTTTCACTCCTTTAATTAGGATTATCCCTTCATTTCAATTTCAAAAACTCCTCTCCTTCTCTACATCATAGCCGACCATTATATTGGGTTGTGGGTCCATAATTTTTCTAAAAGCCATTTAGTATTATCCATTAAATCTACTTCAAATTTCCTATCGATGTCGTATACCGATGCGTGCTTTTATAATCTTTTATATACACACATTATTAAATACAAATGGAAATCAAACAAATCGAATAAGAAATATTTTTAACAATTAATATTTCATAAATATTAATTAGTTTAATTTATATAAAGCCCATTTTAATATTTATCTTGTTTAAATCGAATTTAAACATTCTATCGATAATATATATTGGTGCGCACCTTTATAACTTTATATATGCACTTTACTAAATACTAGTGGCATCCAATAAATTAAATAAAAATTCATAATTAATATTTCTAGAGTATTAATTAATCTAATTAATTTTTAATAACAAAAAATCAATTAAATCGTGTGGTTGATTCGGAATATTCATCATTTCGGTTGTGTGACTCAAAGATATAAATTCAGTCAGTGATTAATATTGAACAATTCAAATACTAACGTTCACATGTCATCTTAACTAGTGATGTGACAGTTTTGCTTAATTTATCGTTTACACATCCTTTGACAAAATCCAATTTTACTTATTATAGGCATTACCCACTGGTGTCAATTATTTACACCAATTCTCATCGTCAAAACTATATCACTTTGGACTTATGGAATTTAGTAACGGTCAAGATTCCAATATCATCCATATTCAACTTTATAATCCAAACACTAAGTGCTTGGTTATATAATAACAATTATTATTAACTGATCTACTACGATCAGAGATTTTGAGTTTGAGTTGACTTCGGTTGATTGCGATACTGACCCCATATAACCAAGGAGACAAATCCTCTTTTGAGTAGCATTTCACAACCAAATTCTACCCGACCCAAGTATAGTCACTCGATGGACTATGTGTCATTATTTAACTATAATAAAAGTGGAGTTTTCATGTTGAACATCAACAGTATTCTCAAGTCAAGAGAACTATGTAAGTTAGTCATATTAATATTTTTGTTTGACCTTAGTTATATTAACCAACAGAAAACTAACGAACAAGCCATTCCATAGTTATCCAATAACTATTAGTATGTAGCCTATAGGTTCCTCCAGTAGTCTTGAGTAATACACCATCCAACAATAGAAGAAGGTATTGTGGAAAGTAAGCTAAGCCTATATCTAACTTATAGCCCAATATAACACATCTTCTATATGCAGACGATGTAATGATATTCTTACCGGCTACTATTGAGAATGCAAATCATATGAACGAAATTTTCAACAAACAAGAAAAAACAGTAGGTTTGAAAATCAACCAAACTAAGTCAAAGTTTTGAATAATAATACTAATAACATACAACATAAGCATATATAGATTCGTGATAAGAAGTCTTAGATCTATGTTAAACAAACAAGATATAAAAAATACAGAGCGAAGACAAATGAAATTATTATTGTGCATAGCAAAATAGCAGTGAGTGTAGTAGTGGATTTTTGTATTAAGACATAGATGTGCAATTGTTTTAAGAAAGGGTTTGAGATATTCAAATCCAAATCCAAATTTACACATATGAACAAAGGGAAGAGATAGAGAATTAAGGGAATGAAAACAAAATTAAATGCTATGTAAATATATAGAATTACCTTAGGATGAAGCCTAGAGAAACACCTTTCATGATAGTGTTAGCCATAAAATCCACTTAAAGAGAAGAGGAATGAAAGAAGGTTAATGAAAATGTCATGCTCTACTGGAATTATAAGCATGGGTTTTGACAAAGGTCACGAAAGAACATTTCGAAGGCCTTTAGAAGGGTTTTGAAGGAGTCGTGGGCATAAAGAGCCCTTATAAGTAATAAACAGTGTGATAGCTTTCGAGATAGATGGAAAAGAAAAGCAGGATTATCGTCCACCACTTTCAACCTTTCAATGCAGATGGATTCACGTATATAGAGAAAGCAAGGATGGGCTCGAAACCCCCTTTCGAAGGCGAAGAACATCAGCCACTCATAGGTGCAACGAACCTTTCGGGACCAAAGGTTTCACCTTTTATAACAACCCTTTCAAAAGCATACCCAAGCCTTTTGAACTGGTCAAAGCCAATGACATCGGAAGAAGGTTCCGCAACAATTCACAGGCATGCATTCGAAAGCCACCCACTACATCGAAGAAATTGGTACTTCAACATCTTCGAAGCCTTTATGAACAAACTATCGATAGAGTCGAAGGTTTCTGCCTTTACTTCTGATGACAACAAGGCAACATGAAGAGAAAGGCGCATTTGAAGACCTTTCGAAAGCAGTTCTAAAGAAAATAGGAAAAAGGGATACTAAAGACTCAACAAAGGCAAAAGGTTGATAAAAGACACTTTCGAAAAGATCGAAAGGACTAGAATAAAGAGAAGGAAAGCGCAAGGGTGAGTTGAAGGACTAAAAATAGATGCCTTTCGACTACATCGAAGGTAGGCAAGGCCTTTCGACCACGTCGAAAGGAGTAAGGCGGAATATAAAAAAGGGCCCTTCGATAAGGTCGAAAGCATAGGCGCGGAAGGAGGCTGACCTATATCTATAAATAATACCCAATGGGTCCAGCTTTGGGGACTAGATTTTGGAATCCTAAGCTCATTTCTTCTACTCTAACTTCTTTACTTCAACAAAAATCTTGTAAACCCTAAATCAATTTGGGAAAATCCCTCATAATTGTAATGCATATTGGATTGATAATAATGGAATGATGGCAGATTCACTAAGGATTTCGATTATGACTAAGATCACGATGATCATTAGCTAGTATAATGATCCACTGCACATGATTCTATCTTATTCTCTTAACTTCTTTTTGTCTATGCAATACATTAAAATTGACTTGGACATGAACATTCGAAACACAATAATTGTACTATCGGAGATTTAAATGATTCACAGGAAAATACTATGTTCAATATTACAAATAGCCTTTTTGCTGCAACAATCTTGTACATTAAAACTTGTCACTCTTGAGATTCAACAATCATATATGGGTTGCTATTAAGCGAAGGCTGAATATTATTGAAATGCTTAAGTACAAAAAGATAGAGGTGTGTCAAATTTGATTCTTCTCCTACCAGTGTCCTATTGCATTCTATATATGAACTGCTTCTTTAAGGCATGTTGATATGAGAACTCCACCCTTCTTCAATACTTAGTTTTGGTATTGGGAGGAGGATATAATGTTGTTGCATGATAGCTGTGAGAGGGTTTTGCATGATGTGATTAACATGTGTGTCACCTGGGTTGTTTGGAATGACAGAAATCAAAGATGTTTTCATAATAAATATAAAAATGCTGATATTTTAATTAGAAATATTATCTACCAAGTTATATGTACATGCAGGAATGGCGGGAGCTGATAAAGAGAGTTCGGGAAAGCACCGACCATTGCCAAGAGGAGGAAGATTAGCACTACTTCTGATGTAGCTGCTTGGTAAATGCTTTTATTTGTGTGGAATGTGTTGTGATGTAATCTGCTTGTCTATCTTTTTGTTGTTGATGTGCTTATGTTTTTTTTTTCATGTAAAGGCTAGATCGATTGACCGGAACTTTGCAACCCATTATGTATTTATAGACTGGGAATGTTTTCCCACCTTTTTTCCCAAATTAAAATACACTAAGTTGCAAAATAATAATAATAATAATAAATTCGGTTGGTTTTTTCTGATTCCATGAATCATCTGCAGTAAGGGCTGATGCCAACAAATTTAGCAGAGTACCGAAACTGAATTGCATCTATGGTTTATTCATAGAGCGCTGATGAGTAACAAATATCTTGTATCTAAACAGCCAAGTATATTATCATTTGCTGTGCGAGTCACAATATTGTTAGTTTCTCTTGCTAGTTTATTTATTTTTGGTTCGGTTGTAACCACCACCTTGTCCTACAAAAACTTAAATATTAATGGACATGCATATAAAAACATATTTGAGTGACCAGACGAAGTATAATTTTTATACTTTTAAAGATTAAGGTCAGTTAGCCGTGTAATAACATCAATTTTTTTTCCTTTTTACGAAGTTTAGGATTAATGTAACTTGCTAAACACGAACTTTCCAAAAAAATAAAAAATAAAAAAATAAATAAGTAAAGAGTAATTAAATATACTATATACTGATTACAATTATCTACAGGCTTGACACGTACGTACATCTTTTTTCAGTAATGGGCAGCTCTCCTTCTGTTATCTGTACCTGATTTTTATGTTGTTTCTCTGTTTCATTATATATGCTCTAAATAAGCATGTCTAACCAAATAAAACAAGTTGATAAATGTAAATTACTATTGAATTTCTCAAATTATCAAGTTATCCAAAGATTCAAAATTTGCCTTAAGTTGAGCTGGAGATTAAATCTTAAAGCTAAAGATGATTAGATGAAGCATACCAGTCACTCATCATCTGTTTTTGTTTTTAGGCTTAGCCAAGTTTTATATGTTATTTCATTTCCAAACTATGGAACATATAACTGATTTGTGCAGGTGCAGCTTTCCTGTTCCAACTAATTGACACTGGTTAATTTTTGTGTGTGGTAGAATCCTTCTTCAAACAAAGAAGATTTAAATCCTTGTTCACCTGCAAAGCTATAATAAGGAAACCAGGTGCAATTATTCTTTTCTTTATTGCTATCTTTATTTGTCCAATTAATTCAACTATTTATCCTCAAGGACAACATATATTCGTATATTGAAAATGAAAATCAAATATATATGTTAACAATTCATTCAACTATTTATCATCAAGGACACCATATATTGGTATATTGAAAAGGAAAATCAAATATATATCAACAATGTTATTCCTCCAGTGAAATTTTTCGAATGAGTGCTGTTTTAGAAAATAATAAAATGTTACATTTCCAATTTCATTTATTTTCTAAAATAAATTAACAAATAAAAATGTTTTCCTTCTACCACTGGGTGGGCCAAGATAGCTCTTTACCAAATATATCGGCTGAAGTTAACATGTCAATTAAAGATATCAATTAATTTGATATTTGATGGATGGACGATGCTTGATGAGTGAAGAGGCAGGAATTGAGAGCTACAACATGCATTATCATTTATCAGGTCTTTTTCCCTTCCACTTTTGACATTTGGTTACTTGGTCGTGAGGGTTAGACAAAATCTAACGTATATCTTAAAATAAAAACCACTAAATGATATAAACTGATACAAGGATAATGATATACTTAGGACAGAAATGTTTAGCAGTCAAAATCCCTTTTTATAATTATCAAATCCAGTTTCATATATACATGGTAATGCTGATGTGAAAATGGATCTTATTCTTTGATTTTTAGATGAACGACTCTTAGCTTTGCAATTCCAATGCTTATATCTGGAAATACTATTGGGATTCTCTTTAAAATGGTATTATGCTCCAAGTTAGAATTTTTTTTCAAATAATCGACAGAAAATCAAAAGTGCAAGTTTTCTGATACCTACATGTTCGAGATGATCTTCTTTAACTTGTCATTTATGGAAAAGATAAATAACAGTTTATTTATTTCCATAACGATTAATATTAGGTGTATAAAATTAGAAATTAAATTGGAACATTTACTATGGAAAGTTAGAAATAAATGTTTCTAATGTTCCTTTTTCTTATTTGCCTACCTATATTTGTTTTTGAATTTTGTGCAATAATACTACTGTATAATACAGTGAGAATTGAAGCATATTAACTTAACCTCAAAATTTATTATAGTTGTGTTTATATTTAACCGCTAACAATGTTGTGCCTTAATTATTAGTTGTTATGCATGTTCACATGAACTATTTATGCAAAAAATTTAACATTAATGTACATGTTTGAATTGATTTTTTTTTTTTTTTGGATACATTTACTATGGAAAGTTAGAAATAAATGTTTCTAATGTTCCTTTTTCTTATTTGCCTACCTATATTTGTTTTTGAATTTTGTGCAAAAATACTACTGTATAATACAGTGAGAATTGAAGCATATTAACTAAACCTCAAAATTTATTATAGTTGTGTTTATATTTAACCGCTAACAATGTTGTGCCTTAATTTTTAGTTGTTATGCATATTCACATGAGCTATTTATGCAAAAAAATTAACATTGATGTACATGTTTGAATTGATTTTTTTTTTTTGTCCCATGTCATATATAATGTTATTTTCTTGATACACTTAGATTCTATGTAATTTACGTGTTTGAATTGATTTTATTTAGTTTCTATGTATAATTTGCACGACTGATTTGATTTTTTTTGAAATGACTCTCTAGTCTATTTGTTTGTTTGTCACACTTATTCAGAGGTTGTATATAAATATAAAAGTAATTTTTTTAAACATATTTATGTATATATGTCAATGAGTTGGGCTTGTCTCTATTTTCATTGTTAAATGTCATTAAATCTATTTGTGAACAAGTCAAAAGTTTTATTGGAAATTTAATGACTTGGGAGGGAAAGAAATTAAAATTGGCGAAGGACATGGTAAATTAAAATTCACACTTAAGATTTACTGTATATGAAAACATTGTAATATTTTCCCTTGTTACATGGTAAATTAATACTCACGTTTATTTCAAATTCATTGCTATTTTTTTATCATATTTCTAAATAGACTTGATTTATTCTTCCAATAATTTTTCCTTATAAATATCTTGCACATTTTTAGAGTTAATTGTATATCACCACTTATAATGCATACAGTTTCTATTGATAGCACATTATACGTTTTGTTTTCCCTATTATGGATGGTTCACATGTCTGATTTAATAGCCATCTGAATAAAACTAAATTTAGCAATATAAAAAGTTTTTTTATATATATAGGTTTGGATATTATAAAATTCTTTGACATACGATCAGTTGGTTCTTTTAGCCAAAGGCTTAGAAGCCAATTTGCTGACAAAATTCATATTTATAGGTTTGGATATTATACAATTCTTTAACATATAATAGTTAGGACTTAGGTCCACAAATATGGTAAATAAATGATCCATTCCAACCTAAAAATGCAAAAAAAGGAAAGGAATACGATTCCATAAATATAATGGCGGAGGTATTAGGTACACAAATATGCATTTGTACCAATGATGTTTGTTCTAAATATTACATTTGAATTGTTTATGTCAATTCAATTCATTTCCAAGAAATCTAATTTAGAGAGTTAGATATCTTCACTTTCATTAAGCCAGATGATTGGAATCTAATATTCGGAGGGTGACATCAATATTCTATAGTTAAATTGAGCGACGCTCAATCTTTAAATTAAGCTACGCTCCGCTTTTAACCTAAGCTTTAAGGCTCAGTTCTTAAACCGAAGCGATGCTCGGTTCTTAACCGAGCAGTCTACTAGTTTTAATAGAAGCTCGGTTCTTAACTGAGTTTATGCTCAAATTTAGATTGTTTCATTTTTTCCTTATGTTTATTTTATTTTATAAACTGAGCACTGTTTTTGAAAGTGCAGGCTTTAACAGAAGCTGCAAAAGAAAAAATGTATATCAGCAACCAGTGTTGATGTTAATGAAGGAGTAACTAACTTATTAGGTAGTGTTAATGGTAATGTAAACTTCTAGACATTTTGTAATGGTAAAGTTTGAAGTTTAAATACAATGAGCTTTGTAGAATTCGGTATGCTTAGTATGTTTGATGTTTGTTTTGAAATTTGTGATATGTTGGTTATAAAATTTGGTTACATGTATGTTGTTAACATAAATCGGAATTTGTGTTGTTGAATGAAATAACATGGGACATTAGGAGAAGATGCAAACTGAGATATTGTCTTGCTAAACTGAATTCCGTTATTTACCAATGTATATACTTAGTAGGAATAAGGAATTTTTCAACGGTTATAATCGTTGGAAATTTTCTATTTTAGTAACACATTTTTCAATGATTATAACCATTGGAAAATTCATTTTTATCAACGATTATATCCGTTGGCAAATGCCAAAATTCCTAACGGTTATAACAATTGGGAAATATCCAGATTTCCAATGGTATTAACTGTTGGGGAATATGTCGTCAAATTTGTCACGTACCTATTAGTGACGGTTATAACCGTTACGAAATGTCAATTCTGGTGTTGTGATATTTATGAAATATTAAATATAAAATTTGAATATGATTTGAGAAATAAATAATGTTATATATATTTAAAGCAGTTATAAATATATCGATCAACATACAATATCGACAAGCGATTAATTTAGATTTAATTGCATAGTATTTTGGTTTGGGCATAGATGGGTTTAAGGTCCACCATTAGGGCTTCAAAATTTCGGTTTTGGGAAGGTCTAGGGGTGGCTAAAACATAGGGAATTGGCTTGGAGATAATGTGTTGAGATCAAGTGAATGGATAAAAAGGTTTTCCTCGTTTTCTCTCTAAGACAGCCCTATATATATACATATATATACATATATACATATATATATATATATACATATATATATATATACATATATATACATATATATACACACATATATATACATATATATATAGGCCGTCATTACATTATACGTTGTTTGTTAAAACATAGCTCTCAATCCACTTCAAAATTCTCAAATATATTTTAAATTATAATAATATTATTCGATAGTTAGAGGTCGGTGATTCTGGACTCGTAATCTAACGAATCAAGAACAGTAAAAGGAAGGGAAGTCGTTGCTTCAACATGGATTCAAAGGCATCATTAAATTGGTAATTTTAATTTATATTACAGTAATTAAATTATATTCTATGATCGTATAATGAGCAATTTCATATCTGTTTAAATATATTGCTACTATATGTTTTGTTAGGTGAGATTTTGTAAGTAGATGTAGTTGTCACAAATCAGTTTAATTATGTGCATATTTTGTTTATCATACTATTTGATTTATGTATAAACAAATGTTTTTTAATGTACAAAATCAATTTTTATCATTAATAATTGTTTTACATATATTTATTAATAAATTCATATATATATATATATATATATACAGTGTATATTTTCTCTCATAATAGAATATATAAGATATATATACGATTTAAAATTTTTAGTACACTCATCTATATATAATATGAATTTACAAATTCGAAAATTAATTATCATACATATATTCATATATTTATTGAATTTTGAATTGTATATTGTCTATAAAATAATCATTACATTAAAAATTCAATTTTATATTTAAAAAAATATCATATCATTCCAGAAATGTATAGAAAAAATTTAGGATTTTTTCAATAAAGTTTATTATTTTTAATAATTAATATTATTTCGAAAAACTGTTTATGATTTATTGAAAATAATACTTTAATTGAAAAATTCTTCAAAATTTTTCATTGCCTTTCATTCACGATCCTAAAAATTCTGAAATTTTAAACTTTGAATTTTTAATAATATATTATTATATATTAAATAATTATTGTCGAAATCAATGTATTTGTTTTTTGAAAATAATATTTCAACTTTGAAAATTTTCCAGATTTTTTTAAGCTCTATTTTATGATCCTAGATTTTTGAAAATTGTAAAATTAGAATTTTCATCAATAGATTATTTTATGTTAATTGTTTATTGATAAAAACATTATTTTATTCATAATATATATACTAATTAAAATACTAAAATTATTATGTTTGAAAAACTAAGTTAGTTTTGAATTATAAATAATTTATCTCTCTTTCTATATATATACATATATATATTTATCTATATATAAATATTTTATGTTCTTATATTATATATACTATATATATACTTACTTGTGTATGTATTTGTAACACATATACATGCACATATTTGGACAACATACATGACATACAAATGGGCTAATATGCCCATTACGATGTAAATTTCAACATCTACATATGGGCATATTATACCTTTCGTGGATTATTATGTTACACATGCACTTACACGTATATGTATATGATACATTTATATATAAACTAAATCAAATAAAATTAATTTCATATTTTAATATATTTGAATTTAAATAAAATAATGATTTTATTTAAATGAAATTTAGAAATGTTCTAATTCAGTTAGACTTCATAGGCTCAATAAGGATCTACTAGGGTAAAAAAAATTGAAATTCATCCATTACTTCTAATGCGGGCTGGTCCAGTTCCAACAATATACACACCTTACTAAATATTAATGGCATCCAATAAATTAAATAAAAATCCATAATTAATATTTCTTAAATATTAATTAATTTAATTAGTTTTAACAGTAAAAAATTAATTAAATCGTGTGGTTGATTTAGAATATTCATCATTTTGGTTGCGTGACTCAAGGCATAAATTCAATGAACGATTAATATTAAACAATTCAAATATTAAAGTTCAAACGTCACCTTGGCTTGTGGTGTGATATTTTGGCTGAATTCACCGTTTACTTATTCTTTGATAAAATCTAATTTTACTTATTATAAGTGTTACCCATTAGTGATAATTATTTACACCAATTCTCTTCGTCAAAATTATATCACTTTGGACCCATGAAACTTGGTAATGGTTAAAATTCCAATATCGTCCATATTCATCTTTATAGTCCAAACACAAAGTCCTTGGTTTAATAATAATAATTCTCATTAACCGAACTACTCTGATCAGAGATTTTGACTTTAAGTTGACTGCAGTTGACAGCGATACTAACCCCATATAACCTAGGAGACAAATCATCTCTTGAATAATGTTTCACTTTTAATACATTTACTTGATCCAACTATAGTCATATAACGGACTCTATGCCGTGATTTGACTACAATTGAAGCAGAGCTTTCATATTGAAGATCGACAGTGTTCTCAAGTCAAGAGAACCGTGTAAGTTAATTACATTGATATTTTCCGTTTGCCCTTAGTTATATTAACTAATAGAAAACTATCGAGTGAGTCGTTCCATAGTTATCCAATAACTATTAGTACGTAACCCATATGTGCCCCCAACAATCATGAGTAATACACCCTCCAACACTTGGAGAGCATTATGTACTCTAGTCTCAATGGATGTATCGACATCCAATATCGATGTATCTCGACTAGGAATGTTTAAAACGATGTATTTATAATATTATAATACAATACTCATGATTACAAGTATTTGTAATTACTATCTCAAACATACAATTTATGGATTTTCTTTTAAATATATTTTAATTATTTATAACCCATTATAACAAAAATATTACAGAAATAGAACACCTTTATTATGAACAAGGATTGATTATAGAGGTAATATTTACAATAAATTATAGAATTGTCTACTAGGGCATACCCTCCTTTTGGCAAGGCCAATGACAGACGGATTTAACTAAATTGATTACTCGTTTGTCGAGATTGGAACACGATGGGTTTGAGCTAGTTGGATGGATATATGATCAGTAATGGATGGTTCGGTTATGGTCTTAATGGGCCCGGATCACTCAAAAAGCCCAGTAACTCAGGTCTCGTCTATAAATACATCATCTGGGGCTTCAGAAAAGAGAATCTTCATTCTGTTTTCTTTCGTCTTTTATACTAAGGCCGCTCTGATATTGTTGTTCTAAAAACTCTGGATTGTAACTGTAATTGATTCTAACATCAATAAAAAGGAAATTTCTGGAGTGGACGTAGGCCGGAGTCAGCCGAACCACTATAAATCCTCTATTATTATTTCTTTCTTTTTAATTTATACCGTTCTTCATATTTATACTCTCTACATACATTCTATCTGTTGTCAATGACTGTTGGTTGGTGCTTTCATCTGATTTGGGTGTTAATGACCAATTTTGGCACTAACATTTTGGTGCTTTCACCGAGAACACTAGCACTCAGAGATTCAAAAGCTTGAAGTTTGGATTTAAATACTTAGGAATTTGGACTCTGAAGACTATGGCAAAGCAATCAACCAGGAGACAAAGGATGGAAAGAAGTCAGCACGGAGTGAGTCAGGTGGCAATGATGGTATGCATGAAGAATTGCTGAAAAGACATGAGGAAATAATGCAAAACCTCCTTCGAAAAGCTGGACAAGCTAGACAGGCTGGAGCACAAAGTCAAGGGAATGGACCAACTGCGGCTGCTGGCAATGAAGAACGGATCGAAGCAATAGAAGTTTCTAGGGGTCAAAACCAGAACCAGACTGGAGGGATTGAAGGAAATCAACAAAGTCCTAGGGGCAGACCTCCGGGATTGGATACTGGGAGAGCTGTGAATGAAGCTCAATGAGCAGGGACCAACATGAACGTAAATGGCCAACATGAAGAGTACTACCCAGAGTACCCTCCAGGACATAAGGGGCAGGGTGGAAATGCGAACAGGCGACTACTCCTGGATGGAGACGAGAGGATGACTGGATTAATAAGAAGGATTATGAGAGGATGACTACCGAGAAAAGGCTTGGAGGAAGTCAGCCAGAGTCCATTCACTCTGGATATCAGGAATGCAAGGAATCCTCCAGAATTCAAACTGCCAACACTGGAGGCCTATGATGGAAAATCAGATCCAACTATGCATGTAACCAGCATCATACATATGGAAGTGTTGGGGGCATTTGAGGAGGTGATGGCAAGATGTTTCCCTTTATACTTGACAGATTTAGCTGCGCTTTGGTTTAGATAGCTGGAGAATGGATCGATCAGGACAAGGGGCCAGCTAGTGGAACAGTTCATGAGACAGTTTAGGGTCCACTTGATGCGACCCAATAATGTAATGACACTAACATCGATGAAGCAGAGGACATGGGAGTCCGTAAGAGGTTTTCTAATGTGATTTAAAGCAGCTGTAGGCTCGGTAGATCGTCCGGATCGATCAATGATTTTGATGGCGGCGGTAGCAAGAATTGTGAAAGGCATAGAACTCAAGGATTCATTAGCACGGGATCCACCACAGGATCTTAGAGAGTTCTATCATGAGGCGGAAAGGTACATTCGGTTAGAGGATTCACGTGCCGAAAGGCAGGAGATAAACGCCGTGCAAGGCGAAGGAACATTTAATGAAGGATGAAGATTGAATAAAGGAAAGCATAAGCTGGACGATGGACCTGATGGTTCAGACAAATGGAGGAGAGGCCGAGAACCCAAATTCATGACTTACGTGGATTTAAAAGATAATTTGGAACGGATTTACTTGGACGCTCGGGGGCAGCTTCCCTATTGGAAACCACCTAGGAGGATCCTACTGAACGGGAACGCAGGAGCAGGAAGTACTGCCTATTCCATGAGTTGGAAGGGCACTCCACAGATGAATGTCACCACATGAAGGATGTGGTGGAGGAACATGTTAGAAGTGGCAGGTTGCCACAGTATGTGAGGAATCATACAAGAGCAGTAGAAAACGAGCAGTCGCCGCTTGGATCAAACAGGAACGACCTTGGAATGGGGTCACGACTCGTCATCCGCTGATCGAGATGGCAATGACTGAGTTCAGGATTTAGACTCTGGTCATCAAATAATCTTTTCTGGTTTTGTTTTAAAAAAATTAAAAATATAAACAGCAACTATGCCACTTACACATGTTATGGAACCAGAGTGATTCCCAGGCATGCTCTTAGATGGTAATAGGCTGCTTTGCCCAGAGAGGCAGCCTTTGTTTTTTCTGTTTTTCTCATTGGAGTTTGGACCTTAGATTTGATATATGGTTTTTGGTTTTATGCAACAAATACCTAACCGGAGAGTTATGGGACGTATATTGGAAGTCAGCTGGAATTTAATCGCTTTATGTTCAAGGACACTGAACCGGAGTGCAGGGAGCGACACCGCTTCACCGGAGAGCGACAGGATCAGCTCGCTCGTTGTTGTTTCCCCTTCACCGGAGAGTGACAGAAAGGGATCAAATAAGAGCCCAGAGAGGCTACAATCGGTCTAGGATTTAGGCCGTGCAATCACTTAATGTTCAAGGATATTGAACCGGAGTGCAGGGAGTGATGATGCTTCACCAGAGCGCGACATGATCGGCTCACTCAACGCTGTTTTTCCTTCACCGGAGAGTAACAGGATGGGATCCAGTAAGAGCCCGAAGAGGCTGATAACGGTCTAAGAGGATCAGGGCATCGTTTAATGTTCAGGGACGCTGAACCGGAGTGCAAGGGATACGTTGCTTCACCAGAGCATGATAGGATCTGTCTATTCAATCGTTAAGTTTGGATCGAGCTTAGCAAGGGTCAGGAGAGGCCGTCAACGATCTAGAGATCGTAGGATTCGATCACTGACTTCCCAGATGTGAAATGGATTTGGATAGTTGCTTTGAACAGCTATAGATTTGGATAACAATTCAAAACGGTCGTGGAGTGGACTATCAGATTTGGATGGAATTGCTTGATAATGAATGTAACAGGACTTTGGATATTGGATTTGAGACTATTCAAAACACACATGTTAAGACTTGGTTTTGTTTTATGACACGAAACTATCACCACGACATACAGATTTGACGATTGCTAGGACAAAAAGAGACATGGAGAAGAGACTTTAAAACCGGTGCATCAACTATAGTATTTTGTTTTTAAGTCTTAGGTCAATATCGTTAAAATCTCTCCTCGATTACGTATATATTAGCTTATATAATTAATCATTATATTTACTAAATATTTTATACATATATAAGCATACATTTAAATTATAAAAGTGTTTTAAAGTTATAGAAATTAATATATCTATATAAATTGTGCAAACTGTACAAAATTAACCTGGTCAGTCGGCTGACCTCCTGAACTAGTCGACTGACACTGGGTATTTTGTGCAGCATGCATAGATACATAGATATACGAATTTTAAAATTTTAAAATTACTTTGAATATTCAGTCGACTGACCCAGAGGCTCGGTTGACTGAATCTCTATAACAACCACTTTTCGAAAAGACACGACTTTCTATTAAGAGATACGAACCTCTACGAAAAGATTAGACGCAGCACTTCAATCGAAACTCTTCACCAACAGTCGCTGCTTTATAATCTTTATAGATACAAACTCCAACTTCATTCCAAATCACGAAATTACAATCGAAGTCTCTTATTCTCTGATCTAGCTTTTTGAAATCCATTTGCTATCATAATTTCAATTATTCTGCGTTAAAGCAATACTATACCTTTCTATTCTTCATATACTTCAAATATATATATATATATATATATATATATATATACATACTCGGGGAGAATATTATAGGAATGGTGTACTACAAGTGAAAAATCTGTGTTATCGGAACACAAATAAGTCAAAACTATTTTCTGTAATTGTTGAGGTCCTGTTCTGCTGCTCAGTCAAGTGACGTTCTCTTCGGCTGTTGAGGCGAAATCCCGGTTCGGCTGTTCAGGTCCCGGTTCAGCTGCTCAGGGGTTGTACAGATCTGTTCCTTCGGTTTAAGTGAGGGTTGTTGTTTTAGTGAAATTCCAGAAAGGGTCTGGGACTGGAAGTAGGACGGTGCTCCAAACCAGTATAAAAATATCTGGTGTCATTTTACCATACTACTTTTATAGTCTGCTCTATTTACAGTATTATTATCATCTCTTTACTCAGTATCATTGTATATCCATATTACACGGTCCATAGCTCACTTTCATTTGGTATCAGAGCATGGAATTCTATCGGTCGTCACAACATCATAGAATAATGACTAGAAAACGATTCAGTCGAAATACAATAGGAAAAATCCCTGTCAAAGCCACCAGTGAGGACTACAAAAAGGTGCTTTCTGATTTACAAATTTCAGTAAATATAATAATGAATTAGTTTGTATAAGCAGTAGGATTTGAAAGCTTAATTTTATTATTTTAGAAAAGATGAAATTTGTTGAACTTGAAAATGAGAAACTGAAAAATGAAAAGTTAAATTTAGGAAATCTTGGTGTTTTAAAGAATAATTTTATAACTATTAAAGATTTTCTAGATGAACAAAACACCTTATTTGAAAAAGAGAAAGAAAAATTATCAAAAGAAATTTTTGATTTGAAAAGACAAAATGATTTATTACAATCCTCTTTAGATAATTCAGAATCTCAAAATTCTCTTCTCAAAAATGAGAACCATATGTTAAAAAATGAAAATTCTGAATTAATTGAGAAATTGATATTTTTAATAATAGTAATATTTCTTTTGAAAATAACAATTGTGATTTTAAGTCTAAATTTGATAAACTTAACACTGAAGTCACAAAATTTAATAAAGGTCAAAACGATTTAAACATGATTTTATTCAGTTCTAGACCTTTACATGATTAAAGTGGTTTAGGATATAATAAAACAGATCGTAGAAATAGCACTAGACAGGCTTTCATGTATAGTACACATGTAGTGCTAGTACTAGATTACGAGAAAAGTCTAAGTTCAATTTTTATAGAAATTCAAATACTTCTATGACCAATAATGTTTATAATTTCTTTAGGTGTACAAAATCATTGACGGGAAATATGAATAAAAATTATCTAAATATTTAGGTTCCTGTTAATTGAAAAAATAGAAAAAATACATTGATGATTTTTTTGATATGCTAGTTAATAATGAAAATTATATTTATAAAGGTTCAACCATACCCAAATGGGAATAGTTTCCTAAAAATTAGGAAATTATAAGAACCTTGGGTATCACATGCTTTAAATGTTAATTTTTTTCTGATACCTTACATTATAAGTAGTAATTATTTTGTTTTATATTGTTCTATGTCAACACTTATGTGAAATATAATTTATATCATCATATAAACTCTTCTTTTTGTCAATGACAAAGGGGGAGAAAGATATTGCTCTAACACTATTTGCAGGAATAAACCATGCAAGCACAGATTCAGGGGGAGAAATCTATAGCACAATTACAGGAATATATTCAGTGAGAGAGATAAGATCAACAAAGTTTGTCAAAGATTCATCCGTAGCAAATAAAGTTGTCATCATCAAAAAGGGGGAGAATGTTGGATCATAGGTTTTGATTGTTGACAAGACACAACAATTCACGAATCTACGACTACGATAACATGCAGACTCATCGGCTCAATATATGGTTTGTATAGTTATATATTTTAACAAGAGTCATCAAATGTATATATAAAGTCTAGTTTAATGCTTTGTTAAAGTATTTCCTCAAGAATCATCATTCACATTCAAATAAACTTGCATGCATATTTTAATCAAAATCATGTTTTCAAAAAAATACATGGAGTGAGGCTTGAACCTGGATCACTAGTTTGAAACTTAAGTACTCTAACCAAATGAGCTACTGTAATTTTTGTTTAACAATAGAATTCAGTCGACTGAATACATTCAGTCAGTCGATTGAATCTGTGCATTTTAACATAGACGTGCATGTTTTTAAATCCAATCGACTAACTGACTGTATTCAGTCGACTGAATTCTGCAACAGTCATTTTTTTGTGAAAAGACACTCTCTTTTTGAATAGCCTTCTTCCTCCCCAAGGGTTGCAACAATTGCTATTCGCAAAGATCTCTTCACCAGCTGTTGCAACTCCTTAACTACTATATATATATGCATGAATTTCAAGATCAAATCACTTCACTTACTTGCTTATACTTGAATCATATTTTTTGAATTAACTACTCCCTTGAATTCATACATTCATTGCTTATATATTCATTTCCATATTCTTCAAGCAATTTGAAACTTCCTAATCTTCATACCCACACAAGTACACACATCATACTTGAGGAAAAGATTATAGGAAGGGTGTACTACGAGTGATAAATCCGTGTCATTAGAATACACAAGGTCAAAACAATCTTTTGTATTTGTTGAAGTCCTGTTCTGCTGCTCAGGCGTGTGAAGTCCTCTTCGACCGCTGAGGCGAAATCCTGTTCTGCTGCTCAGGTCCCTGTTCGGCTGCTCAGGGATTGTATAGACCTGTTTCTCCGGGTTAAGTGAGGGTTATTGTTTTAGTGATATTCCAGAAGGTGTCTGGGACTGGACGTAGGATGGAGCTCCGAACCAGTATAAAAATCTCAGGTGTCATTTTATTATAATGCTTTTATATTCTGCACTATTTACTGTATTTCTATCATCATTACACTTTGTATTATCATATATCCATATTACACGATCCATAACACACTTTCATTTGGTATCGGAGCATAGCCACTTTTATTTGGTATCGGAGCAAGGTCATCATATAACTGTAACACAGTTATCTGATAAGCTAATAATATGGGCACTAACACTAGTACTAACACTAGCATTAACACTAGCTTCATTGAAGGACAATCCAGTGCACGTCCACCACTATTTAATGGCATGGATTATAACTATTGGGCCATACGAATGAGAATTTATATGCGAGCAAATGGTTTTGATTCATGGAATATAACTCAAACAGAATATACTATTCCTACTGAAGAATTTATTCCACTTGGTCAAATACATAGAAACTAGATGCCACAGCTAATGCAAAAGCCATGAATATGTTGTTTTGTGCCTTAGATAAAAATGAGTTTAACCGTGTTAGCATGTGCAATACTGCATATGAAATATGGCGTACACTCAAAGTTACACACGAAGGAACCAACAAGGTCAAACAAAGCAAAATATCCATGCTCAAAAGTCAGTTTCAAAACTTTAGAATGAAAGAAAATGAATCTATAAATGACATGTACTCAAGATTTCAAGATATCTATTATTCATTATAGGACTAGGAGAAAAATATTCAGATTTTGATATTGCATCCAAAATCCTTAACTCTTTAGCGGAAGAATGGGAAAGAAAAGTTCTCGCTATTGAAGAAGCGAACGATATTTCCAAAATAACTCCAGAAGAGTTAATAGAAAATCTAATATCTTATGAAGTGAATTTGCAGGCTAAAAGAGTTCAAGCTTCGGGATAAAAAGAATATAGCATTTCACGCAGAACAAGAAGAATCAGATTCAGACAAAGAAGATCTAGCCTTTATTTCCAAGAACTTCAAGAAGTTCTTGAAATATAGAAAAGAAAATAGAAATAATGGCAAGAGAAGTTCAAACAGTAATAAACCACCGTCCTTATCAGTTATGGAATGTTTTAATTGTCACAAAAAGGGGCATATGTAGAAGGACTGTCCAGATCAAAAGAAAAAATATCGAAATAAAAGGAAGGACAAATTCAAAAGAAAAGCATTTTCATTCACATGGGATGATTCAGATTCCTCCTCTTCTTCTTCAGGAAGTGAAAGTGACAGCGATAATGAACAAGCTAACGTAGGTTTTATGGCTATAGCTAATGAGGTTAGTGATTTAACTTTTGATGATATGATAGAAATAAATTTTGAATTATTAGATACTTTAATAAGTCTCAAAAGAAAATATAAAGAAGCTGTAGAAAATCAGAACAAGGCAGAATTCGAAAGAGACATGCTTAAAGATGAGAAGAAAATATTGAAAGAAGAACTTAAGAAAACTCAGGAATCTCTTTCAGATGTTAATTCTCAACTTATTTTATTGAGTCAAGAAATTGAAACTCAAAAAGAAAAGAATGATAGTCTTGTTTCTGAAAATCATGTTTTAAAAACTAATATTAAAATGGTAGAACTAGAAAATTCAAGTCTAAAGACCAAACTAGAAGGAATCACTAAGAATGTTTCAAATTTCAATAAAGGAAGAGAAAATTTATCTAGAATTATTGAGAATTCATAATCTATTAGTAATAAAAATGGTTTAGGATATAAGAAGAAAGTCAAGAATTCACAATCTAGTAATTTAAACAAAGCTAAGTATGATAAAACATCCACATCTTCAAATAGATCAGTTTCTAAAATTATAAATATATGGGTACCCAAAACTAATAACAAACTAATAAGGAAAAGTATATTAATTCATTTATAGAAAATGTTCATAATAATAAAAATTATATTTATAAAAGGGATACTAAACCCACTTGGGTTTGGTTTCCTAAGACCTAACTCTTAGGACCCTATTAAAAAAGTGGGTACCAATGTTATCTCATATTTTTTGCAGGTCTCACTCAAGAAAAGAGGAAAATGGATACTCGACAGTGGTTGCTCAAAACACATGACAGGAGACAAAGATATGCTGATAAATATTACATACTCAGATGGAGGTTCTTTCACTTTTGGAGATAATTCCAAGGGATATATCATCGGTAAAGGCGATGTGAGCAATTACGGTACATCTAATTTACCTCTTATTACAAACGTTTTATTAGTCAAGAATTTAAAACATAATCTATTAAGTATAAGTCAATTATGTGGTAAAGGTTATAAAATATCGTTTTTTAAAAATAAATGTAGTATTCTTGATCAGAATAAGAATCTTATTTTCAAAGGAAATAGAGATAAAAACATTTATGTTTTGAATATGAAAGTCAATCATAACTCAGATATGTGTTTAATAGCTAAAGAAAATGATCCCTGGATATGACACAAACGATTCTGTCATATCAATTTCAAAAATATAAATAAAATTTCTAAAAATAATCTTGTAAAAGGATTACCAAATATGAATTTTAAAGTTAATAATATATGTGACTCATGTCAATTAGGTAAATTAACTAAATATTCGTTTAAATCTAAGAAAGTTATTTCAACATTACAACCGCTCGAGTTACTTCATATGGATTTATTTGGTCCTAACCAAATTCAATCCATAAATCATAATAAATACATATTTGTAATAGTTGATGATTTTTCTAGATATACATGGACTATCTTTATGAAAAATAAAAGTGATACCTTTGAAAATTTCAAAACATTTGTTAAACAAATTCAAAATTTAAAAGGTATTAGAATTAAAAATATTGGAAGTGATCACGAAGGTGAATTTGAAAATATACAGTTTGATAATTATTGTAAAAAGAAAGGAATATTTCATAATTTTTCGTTTTCTAGAACTCCACAACAAAATGGAGTTGTAGAACAAAAGAATCGACCTCTACAAGAATGTGCAAGAACTTTACTAAACGAGAGCACGTTAGAAATTGTTTTTGGACAGAAGATATTGCAACTGCTTGTTATGTTTTGAATCGTGTTTCTATTAGACTTCTTACCAAAAATACGCCTTACGAACTTTTTAGCGGTAGAAAACCAAACATATCTTATTTTAAAATATTTGGATCACTACAACAAACAGGACTTTTAACAGCATTTTTAAAATGCTGTAAAAGCTTTTAGCAGCGTTTTTGCGTATGCTATATATCGACATGCAGTTATATATCAGGGATATACGATGACAAGAAATAAACGCTGTTGAACGACCTTTTTAACAGCGTTTCCTTGGTGTCATGAAATCTTTTAATAGTGTTTGGTTGGGTGCAGTTATAGATCTTTCTTAGCGTTTGTTTCGTACTAAGAAATGATTTTATAGCGTTTTTTCAATGCTGTGATATTTATCTATAGCGTTTCATTGTTGCAATAGATCGTGCTTTATGTTTTTAGATATAATTTAACGACATTTTAAAAACACTTTTAAAACTTTCTACAGTGTTTTAAAAACGCTGTGGAATGTTTTAACAGCGTTTTACAAATGCTATCGTTTACTATTTCTGCATTTCCCCCTTTATTTGTTACTTTTCTATATACATCGATCATAATTTATATACCAACACGATTAAATCAACACACACATTTCATAATCAATATATTATATTAATTGCACATCTCATAATCAACATGTAATATTACATAATCAAATATGCAATATTCTTACATCAAAACATATACAATACGTCCATAATATTTCATAAACAATGTAGAACAAGTGGCAGCTAGTAACCAAAAGTAGTGATACGTACAAACCAAAAATGTAGTTCTTGCATCAAAAATAACTTCAAACCTATAACTTAATGCGGCGCTTTACCTATCCACCTATAAAGTAAAAGTTCATAAATTAGCAAAATAAATCGAAAATACAATAAAATATAATTTTGAACATAGTCGATGCAAGTAGTAACAACATGAAATGTGGTCTGGAACATGAAATGCAAGCGGTAACAACATGTATGTATATGTAATTAACATCTATGATCTATATGTTTGAATGTATATGTAGAGATATATGATATGAAATATATGTGTTTACATGTAGAGATATATATATAATTTATATTAATTCATGTACTTATTATATACATTTATTATGTTATTTGTTATATATTAATTCATATGTAATTTATATTAATTAATGCACAATTCTATAATACATTTTCATGCTTTGGTTCAGTTCATCAAAATATTATTATTACTCTTCCTACTAGTATTACTATTTACAATACACACATGCACCAACGCTATTTGCAATATATGTGGATGAGATTTTAGTGTATAATTTATATGATTTACATATAAATATGTAATTTATATTTATTCAAATGTATAATTTATATAATGCATACGTGTATAATTTATAAAGATATACTCTATGTAATATAATTTATAATAGTATATATCTTCACACATAAACTTAATCATTTTTCATATACTTATTTAATATGTGTGTGCGTGCAATTTACATATTAAATTTATTTGATTTGCATGTATATGTACAGATATATGATATAGTATATATGTATCTTTATATAATATTTATAATATATATAATTTGTATTAGTTCGTATACTTATTATATACATTTATTATGTTATTTGTTATATGTTAATTCATATGTATAATTTTATAATACGTTTTCAAGCTTTGGTTATATTTATCAAGATACTATTACCATTTACAATATGTGTGTGGATTTATCATGTTTGTGAAACCAAAAGTAAAACGTCACAAATGCATTATCTTCTTAGCAATGCCTAACTTTTGCCTCATTAGATTTATGAACTAGACAACGACAAGTTTGTAGATTCTTAGCTTAATTTGGTTAATGTTAAATATATGCAATGCTAAACAATTTGACACATATGAATGCCTAATACATTAGAGTTGATTTCCTTGTAACAATCATGGTGTATATACATTATCTAAATAGAGTCACTGATAGATGAAGCAAAAACATGTTTATACACACATCTAATCACTTAATACGATAGTTATTATCAAATAATGCACAAGCATACCTGTAAAGTTTTTCCGCACTCATAACCTGGTTCATCATTAATAAAAGTTATTTCTAACATCAAGTGAAAACTATATATGTATGTATGTATGCATGCATGCATGCATATATATATATATATATATATATATATATATATGTATATGTATGTATGTATGTATGTATGTATGTATGTATGTATGTATAGATATGTATGTATGTAAAGAAAGATTATTATAATTTAATTTTTCTACCTTGAAGCAGTATCAGGTAGATCAAGAACAGCAGCATTACTGTCCAGTCCATAGTGTTTCATTGCTATTGGATCTCACAATTCTGATAATGGAATCAAAGCTGCAAATAAATTGAATAATAGACAGAGCATAAATTTAGAAAAAAAAATAAAGTACACCCGAATAGTACACTTTCGGTGTTACTTCCCCTTCATTTGACGCTATGGGTGACTTTCATGCAAAAAATGACAATTCTGAATCAAGGTTTATATAAAATTCATGTACTCAATTCAACACACCTGGCAGTAAACCTCCGCTGCATTTTTTCTTGAACACTACATTTAGGTTGGTGTCATCATCTTCAGTGAAATTGTGATCGCAAGCCATGTTGTTGACCATTTTGATTCTTATTTCAGTGGTAACATAGAATAACAATTTTGCCGCATTAATAGAACATTCATAACTAGTAATGTCTTATATGTAAAAGCTTTGCAGTTGTGGATATACCTCAAACTTCTCTGCCAAATTATGTGATATCCATGATGACTATTTCAGTTGGAAAAGAAAAAAAGAATTATTATGAAAGGAGTAATATTGGCCCTTGAATCTTGAATCAACGGCTATGAATTGGTATCTGTTATTATAACTTGAGATTTCTTTATTCTGCTTTACCATTCTCCAATACTTCAGTGTAACGCTTGCATATTGAAAGAGTTTCAAAACACAACTTAAATAAATTCATGTTAATCAAACATTAATTGTGCTCGAATTCAAGATTCACTATTAGAGGATAAGATTGAAACTAGAATAATTCATTTGATGAAGAAAAAAATAAGTCAGCCCATATTCAGTACACATTACTTTGTGCTAACCGCGTAATATTAGCTAAATTACGGAATAAAGAGCAATTTCAACAAGGCCATGCTTAGTATATTGGTTGATGCTACAAATATACGTGTCTGTCAAAGCCAACATATTTTTTAATAGAGCCAATGGTATATCGATGAGAACAGCAACTAAATAATCGATGCAATTAACAATTTATTTCGAATCATGCTACATGAAAATTTCAATCAGTTAAAAATATATATTTAGCACTAAAATCAATGCATGCATTTTGTATACGATGATTATATAAATGCTAAGGTTTGTGGCTGAATCCAAGATATTCACTGTTGACATAAAAATTTCAATCTCTTTAAACAACCACTGTTGTAAATGGAGGACTAAGGAAAACAACCCATATTCACTGTTGTAAATGGTGTATCCATCTGTGGCTGACTCCACGAAAGAGAATAAGGATCATATGTGTCTAAAAATAAACCGCCTCATGTCATCTAAAACAACATTAAGGTAGCAAGCAAATCTGGTAGGAAAAAATACCTGATTTTTATAGGCTATTACAGATAGTTTGAACTGAGTGAATAATCCTTTCCGCAGCCAATCCAAACAGTTCATTGGCTCTGCTCTCTTAACAAACCAAATGCTTCAGGTGAATGGTTGAAAACTAAATCATTGCAGACAACTTGGTTATTGCATGCTCCATCACAACCAACTCATTAAGTCATCTTTTATCTTTTATAATAATTATGTGTTCTTGTTGCACATTAAAATTTAATACAACAGATATTCAAATATGAATTAGACCACAAGTTATCAAAATTAATAATATTTAGACCTCGTAAGTGACTATAATGATTATGTTTAGTATCAGACAAACTAAAAACTGTAGTTGTAACATCATTCACCGATTAGATCTTTAATTTAAGAATAATTAGGCCTTAAGATCTAATCATCCTCCACAGAGAATATTACTACAATGATGAAGAAATCAACAATTAAACATGGTCGTCTACTCATAGTCCCATTGAATGAATTCAACTCGCCTTCCATATATAAATGCATGAAATTCTAAAGAATAATCTTGGATTCCTGTGATCTTTTATCAATAGTCAAAAGCATTTAATCTGAAAATAAAGCTAAGAATATACAAGTGAAATACACTTTTCACAAAGATTGTAACAAACTTGAACTCTAGCAAAATAAAACTTTGATTTTGAGAATATATAATAGAACAAAAAAAGGAAACGACAACCATGAGAACCATATATTGTTGATTTCACTTAGATTATCTATTACTTTCCTACAGAACTAGTACTTCAAGCATTATAAAAGGAAAGGAAGACGAACCATGCCTCACTCTATTGCAATCATAGACTACTAAATTTCAATATTTACAGCATATATCTATTCCAATTGAAATTCTTTTCTTCCAAGTTAAAATAATTTCCAAGATGTATGTGCTTTTACCAGTATTTTACATTAGTTTTTTTTTTGAGAAAAATGTGTGATCCTCTACGCATAGAGGAGAGCACCATGTGAATATATACATCACGGATAAGGAGCTGCCAACATGCCTGGCAGGTCCTTAAAATTAAAAAAAAATAAAACTAATCTCAGGAACTCTTAAGATGAGTTCTGGCAAGGACACCACCCTTCGCACCTCAATATCAAGCTCCGGCATGGCCACCGCCCGTTATTAAGATGTTAGAAGAGCGAAAAAGACTGAAGGGAAAGAACAAAAAACTGAGTGACGACTCAAACTAATAAGAAAGCTCCAAAAGATTGAATCATAAGAAGTAAGTAAGCATCCGCTCTGAAGAGGATCTGCTGACTAGAGAGGCCACTCTGAAGACTCTGATCAAGAAGAAGGAGCGTCAAACTGGAGAATAGATCATCCTGAAAAAGTACTCCATAATGGAGATAGAAGAATCCTATATCTGAGGGGAAAACAACAAGAAGTCCTAGATGAAGAATCTCTGCTCTGATGGCCTCTCTACAATCTGATATCCAGCAATCTGAAGACAAGAGAAGCCTGCAAAGTGATCCTGAAATCCTATCTCCCAAACTTGTATCTGAAACATGACTAAGGAAAAAATGAGAATGATACATATATATGTATATTTAAATAGTAAATATACATATATATGTATTTAAAGGAATGAAATAAAACCCTAGATAAGACTATCAAAAAAAATCAATTATTAGTGCTATGATTAAGAGTGAGATCATCATTAATCAAAAGTAAGCTATGATTAAGAGTGAGATCATCATTTAAATTTGGAAAATTATTAATAATACTATTATTAGTGCTATAAAACTTATTGTTATGTTTAAAAAAGTTAATATTATAACTAATCTTGTTAAGATACCGTTTGAAATGGATATTATTAGCTAATTTATATTTGGGATTAGAAATCCAGTTGAAACAAAATGTAGAAATTGAAAAAATCAATTTGTTAAAATGACTTTTATGATTATTAAAAATTCTTTGATTTCTCTCAAACCAAATAAACCAACTAATAATAATAAATAAAGTGTCTAGTAAAAATCTAATATTCTTATTGAATTTGAATCTAAAATTTTTCCACTAGAATTCACAATCCAAAGTTTTAGTTATAATATTAAAGTTAAAATTTTTAAGAGTATTAATAGGGATGTAATTAGAGTCCAAACAATCATAGTATATATGATTAATGTCCTCAAGATGCAGATTACAAAAATAACATTTATTATCGTTTTGAATGTTTTTTCTCTTTAAAAATTCTATTGTATTAAATTTTCCATGAAGCATTAACCACATGTGAATTTTGGATTTAGGAGGAGCATTAGATTTCCACATATATCTAAAAGAGTTATTTGTAGTACCCGAAAAGTTAATAAATCTATAAAAAGAATTTGGAGTATATTTCTTACTCTTATCCCATTCCTAACTAATAAAATCATTATCATTATCAATATTATAAAGATTTAATCTGGCATAAAGCAAAGAAAGTTGCCTAAGGGTTGATCCTACTAAAATTCTGTTAAAACTGAAATTCCAAGGAGGATCATTATCCGAAGTGTAAACTTCATTAATTAAAGCATACTTAAAGTTACAGATATCATACAAATCCTTAAACACAAACTTAAGAGGCAAGATCGAAATCCAACGATCATGCCAAAAAGAAGTACAATTTCCTGAGTGTACTATCGTCTTAGTCCCTAAGTTCAAAATTTCATAACATTTTAAAATGTTTTTCCAAAAATTAGAAAGATTATGGGAAAGTGAATAATCAATTTGGTGTAAATTGATATTACCGTTATAGAAATATTTAGAAATGATCTCTTTCCAAATAGCGTTATCATTTATATCTTTAAACTTCCAAAGCCATTTACCTAAAAGAGATAAATTCATGTTACGCAAATTTATAACTCCTAAACCACCCTCCTTTTTAGCTCTACAAACAGTTTTCCAGTTTATTAGACATTTAATACTGTTATTAATATTATCCCCACTCCATAAGAAATCTCTTCTAATTTTATCTATTTGATCAATAACCCAATCTGGAAACAGATGCATAAACATCCAGTAGATCGATAAGGCTGATAAAACCGAGTTTATTAAAACTAGCCTGCCTGCTCTAGATAGAAATCTCTCATTCCAATTAGATATCTTATTTTTAATTTTATCGATAATAATAAGCCAATCATTATGCTTGAGTTTGGAAGGTCTAATCACAAACCCTAGATAATCAAAAGGAAAAATCATACTTTTGCAATTTAGCGTATTAGCTACTAAGTTTTCTACATTTTCTAAATCATTTAAAACTAAAACTCAACTATTTTCAAAATTAATTTTTAAGCCAGATAAAATCTCAAAACTATAAAGAATAAACTTGAGAGTAATAATGTGTCTAGGAAGATGAGAAGAAAAAAGTAAGGTATCATCTGCAAATTGCAGAACCGATATACCATTACACGATATGTCATTGCCAACATTTCCTAGAGATCCATTATTCACTGCTCTTTTAATAATTTTAGCAAAAACATCAACGACTAAGTTAAACAACAAAGGTGATAAGGGATCCCCTTGCCTTAAACCTCTCTTTGACTGAATTCTATTACCTAATACACCATTAACCATAATACTAGAATTTTCAGTTTTAAGCAAAGTCAAAATCCAACCGATCCATCTATGACCAAATCCTCTAGCATGAAAAATATCTACAAGGAAATCCCAATCCACTGAATCAAAAGTTAGCAAAATCGAGTTTTAAAATCGCACAGATTATGTTATTCTTACAACAGTAATTTATATATTCCTGAACAACAGCCACTCCATCAGTAATATTTCTCCCTTTAATAAAAGCCGATTGTGAACAGTTAATTAAATAATTCATTCTTGTACTAAGTCTATTAGCTAGAGCTTTAGAAATGATTTTTACTGAACAGTTAATCAAGGAAATAGGTCTAAAATCTTTTAAGTTGTTGGCTCCTACTTTTTTATGCAGCAAAATAACATTTGCGAAATTAAATCTCCATAATTGCAAGTTACCATTATAAAAATCATTGAACAAATTAACTAAGTCAAATTTTAAAACATCCCAAAAAGTTTTATAAAATAAAATAGGAAACCCATCAGGTCCCGGAGATTTATCACTTGGCATATCATAAATTGCTTTCCTAATTTCCTCTTCCGTAAAAGATTTATCTAACTCTGATAAATCAATAATAGAATCCGATGGATACAGATCTGTCCATCTAACATTGATTCTATGTTTGATTTTAGAACCAAAAATATCCTTGTAATAGTCTTTAAAAGCCTTGTTGAGATCTCTTTGATCAACTAACTCTATATTGTTAACAAATATAGAGTCAATTGTATTACTACATTTTCTACCATTAGCAATATTATGAAAAAAATTGGTATTATTATCGCCTTCGTTGATCCATTGAATTCTGGATCGCTGCTTCCACATCACCTCCTCTTTTTCTAAAATA
The DNA here is from genome assembly GCA_030765085.1 of Allium cepa. NCBI lineage: Eukaryota > Viridiplantae > Streptophyta > Magnoliopsida > Asparagales > Amaryllidaceae > Allium > Allium cepa. The sequence goes on from CM060941.1 coordinate 839,460,693, forward strand.
GAATTTAGTTCATCTTTTAGATTAGAAAGAACATTACGTTCATCTAGATTTAGAGGTCTATATTCTTCTATCTTGTTTATTTTAAGCATTTCGTTAAGAATATTATCTTTTTTAATTTTTAAATTGCCAAAACCATTTTTGTTTCAATTTTTAAGAAAAATCCTAAGATCTCTAAGTTTATAAACAAAAGACTTTGCAGAATTATCCTTATTTCTAATAGGCAACTCAAAGAAATCCATTTACCGTTGATTAAGTTCACAAAATTAGATTCCAAAAGCCACATCTTTTCAAATTTAAAATTATTAGAAACAAGACTATGATGCTCGCAAGTGAGGATAATAGGACAATGATCGGAGTACGTGTACGGTAAATCAGTGACTCTACAGATTGGAAAATTATCTTCTATTTCATCACTAACAAAGAATCTATCAAGAAGAGCGATGGAAGGAGACCCTCTTGCATTACTCCAAGTAAATTCTCTATTAGAAAGAGGAATTTCGATCAAATTAGAATTAAAAATAAATTGATCAAATTCCTCCATAGCAGAGTAATCCCATTCCCTGGGAGAACGCTCGCCAATGAAACGCGTAACGTAAAAATCGCCCCCCCCCCCCAAATCCAAGAGCCCGGAGCTAATGATCTAAATTCTAGGCATTCCTTCCATAAAATTCTCCTATTTATTTTTGAGTTAGGCCCATATACATTAGAAATATTTAAAAAAGAGTTATCAGAAAGATTAATAAGAATAATATGAAGAGAATGATGTTTAGAGATGCATTGAAGCATTTTAAAATGATTATCCCGCCACCCTATCATTAAACCCCCAGAGAAGCCCACAGAAGGTAGGAAAACTCATTTTCTAAAGTGATAACCGCCTAATCTTCTAAAAAACGAATGTCTGGACAATTTATTTTAGTCTCCTGAAGTAAAGCTATGTCAATTGAATAATCTTTAAAGAACGCTCTAACCTTATCACACTTATTCAAATCATTTAAACCTCTAATGTTCCAACTAATGATCCTCATAAACTAACAGTACTAGCCCTCTCTAATTCCTTACACCTAATATACTTTCTATCGATCTCGGCATCAGAAAAAATAAAAGAAGTATCGCAGGCAAGCTGACTAAACTCGGCAGTAGATAAATTACCTAATGCGTAGGAGGAGTATGTACTACCCATAAAAGGACTCATACCTGTGCCTGGATTCGTAGCGCCACTCGTGGCACTCAATCCAGGTAACTCACCCATAGTATTTTACATTAGTTCCATGGACAAGTAGGGATTTCAAAACATAATGCAAAGACAAAATCAAAGAATTATCATTATGACACAAACGATAGTACCTATCATGTTGATTTTGCTACACTAGTGCTTACTCCAAGACATTAGACATAAAAAATTAGTTAGCATGAGAGTTTTGTTAAAACTTTAGAAATACAATCTTAAGTTCAGAAGGCAATGAAGTGTTTATGCTTTGTGATAAATTATGCATACAATCAAATGATTTTGTCATGGTTATTGTTACTTCAAAATTTAATCCCATTGCCCAACAACAATACTTTGTCTTTAAACCATTTAGAATACTTGCTTTTATAATCTCATTTTTATATATTTTTCAAAACATGTTTTAAATGCTTTACTTACTGATAAAGTAGATAATGTAAGGGCTATTGTCTACTATAAATGCAGAATAACATGATTAAACCAATCAAGCAATTTCACGGCTAGAGACACACTTTGCAATCAACGGTCATGCCAAATTAAGATCTGGCCGACGTAGCAAACTAAACAACAATATTCTACTTTTATAATTTCACATTAAAGGTAAAGATTTATTTTTACAAGTTTATTTTAATCAAATTAGTTTTGTATAGTATGTACATACGAAAATCTTACTTAAATTTAACAAAAACGGTTTATATTTTGTTAGCACCAAAATTGGTCACTAACACCCTTAGAAAGATTGTGTAGAGAGATTAATAAAGAAAGAAAATTAAAACAGAGAATAGAGTGTAAATTTAAATGCAGAGAACAAGAACACCAAATTTATAGTGGTTCGGCGTAACTGCCTACATCCACTTTGAAGTTGATTTCCATTGATTTCCTTGATGGGTGATTACAGATACAATCCGTTTTTAGTTACTAGAATACAATTGCAAAGTAAAAGAAATAAGTCTGGAATGAGTCTTGAAAATGGCAGAGTCTCCCAGTGTTCTCTAAAATCTCTCCTTTTTTCTGTGCCCCTGCCCCTCTATTTATAGACAAAGGTGGGTTGGACTTCCCTGGTGGGCCTAGTAGCTGAATAACTCGGTCCAAATAGGACAAGCCCTGTATGCCGAACCGAGCAGGCCGAACAGTCGAGTGCCGAGCCAGCCTCTTTATGTCGAACGATACGTTTGTTGTGGGGAAGAGTAGGCCGAGCAATGGTCGGACCAGGCATTCTGTGGAGAATGTCGAACCATCCTTGATTGCCATACGTCTCGGGAGGCCGAATGAGAATGCCGAGTCTTCATGGATACCGGAAGCTCCTCGAAGCCGAATGGTATGATGCCGAACGGTCTGGGTGCCGAATGAGGCGCTTGATGTTCGAACGCAATCTTGACCGAACGAGCCTTTGGCCGAACGACGCTTTTGGCCGAACGAGGCCCTTGGCGGAAGTACTCGGAAGGCCGAACAATCTTTAGTCGTCGAGCGATCTTATGCCAAGCGTTTCTCTCTGGCCGAACGGTATTCAATATCGAATGTTCCTCGATGCCGAATGCTCCTAGATGCCGAGCGCTATCCCCTGCCGATCGATGCGATGTCGAACAACCTTAACATGCCGAGTGTTTATCTGATGTCGAACGTTCTTCTATGTCGAACGTTCTTCTATGTCGAACGTTCTTCTATGCTGAGCGTTCTTCTGATGCCGAACGTTCCTGGTGCTGATTGCCTAGTTGCCTGGTCAAACTTCTAGGTAACACTTTGCCCCCCAAAGTACATCATGTGATCGAACATGATGTGCTTTGAACTATGAGTTGGTGTAATGCCGAGGCCGAACGATACTCAAATCCTGAACAACATAACCAATGCCGAACATGTTTCGTGCTTTGACCGGTTCTACCGGTCAGAGTCGTTTCGACTTCCTCTCTTCTTCTATAAAACCCGGTACTCTACATCTTCTTCTCTTTTTCACTTCTTACCCGTGATTTTTCAAGAGCACGCAACTTATTTCCTTTACGTTTCAATCATTTCTTCCGTTCCTCGAATCCATCACGTCCTTCCTACAATCCCTTCCCAAGCTCCTATCATCCCTCTTGGTAACAATTTTCGCATATGTTCATTTAAAATCACAAACCGTAGTTAGACAGGTGATAGGATGTAGGAGGTACGGGGATGAGGGAGACGAGATGGGTCCTGATCGTGCCCCGAGGCTGGGACTTGATTTGACCTTAGGTGATTCCAAGGAGGGTGGAACGGAGAGGAGAAAAGTGGATGGTAGAAGCGCTCGAAGGTGGGGGTTAGTTGGAGATGCGTGGCATTGGAGGTAAGACCTGGTGGTATGGTTTGGCCTTGTAATGGTTTGGCATGATCTCCCGATGCCGAACGAGGTTGAAGAGGAAAAATCGAAGTGTAGTGGGGAAAGGACAGGATGCCAATTGATATCTTGGCCGAACAGTATTTTAGCCGAACACTATTCAGGCCGAACAACAGTTCGACCGAGCAATGGTCTGGCCGGACAAGATATAGGCCGATCGATAGTTCTGCTGACCGATAGTATGGCCGAATGATAGCTTGCCCATTTGTCAGTTAAGCCGAACAACCACTAGACCGAACAATCATGAATGCCGACCATATTCTATCGGCCGAACACAACTTAAGCCGAACGGTAGTTTGGCCGAACGATAGCTTGGCCGAACGAAATTAAAAGCCGAACCATATTCAGCTGACCAAACATAAATGCCAAACAAAACATGCCGAACAATACATAGCCGAACAACACATAAATGCCGAATCAAACATGCCGAGCGATCGTAAAGCAAGAATAATGACTCTAACATTCTAGCATACCGAACCGATTTGGACTAATAATCTCCTACTTTCAGTAGCTATAAATCTGAACTTTACTTGACGTAATCGAATAACTTCCTCTGACGTTCCCTGAACTTGAAACTGTAATCGCCATTTGGCGGGCTTTTGGAGACGGTCAGCGATGACGGTCTTCGAAGGCGATGTTTTGGAGCTTGATTTTATATCAGTAACCTTGTGACTTCCAGATTTCCAATGCTTATACACGATTGATTGCACTAGCTCACACACCACACGGGGGGAAATTTATGTTGTTAAGTCTAATGCTGATCAATTTTTTGAGTATAGTTCATACAAGTGCTCTGCAGGATTCGATTCCCGTCAAAAAATGTCTAAAAAATCCAGTTCCGCCACAATCTCGGACAGACCCGGGCCATCTTCCAAACAAGGGGACGTAAATACTTCTAATTCGTCGACCTTCCTCGCTCATAACTTAGCTCCTAATGCCCTGGAGTCAACGATTCTCTTGGATAATCCAATCGATTCACAGGCTTCAAAGATTAACGAAGCTGCGCTCCGGCGAATATGTTCGATCCATGGAATCCCTTTTGCCGACGTGTTGGTTCCGTCGGGCCATGATCGTCCACACCCGCTCCCAGTCGAATACACTGCCTGTAATAAGTTTATGTGCTAGGTGGTCAGCGTGCCTCCGTTCAATTTATTTCTTCGGGACGTGTTGCAATACATAGACGTCGCCTCGTCGCTGCTGCACCCAAACGGTCACGCGTTCATTTATGGGACCTACCTCCTTTTTATGGCTGTCTTCTCCAGGCCTCTAACTCCCGGCGACATCAGATATATAAATATGATCAAGAAGCGGAGAGATAGCCCCTCCTTCATGTTCCTCGAGCTGAACCACAAGTGCCAAATTCTAACCGGAGCGTGGAGCAAATTTTCCCTGTACAAACAGGAATGGTTCTACGTGCACTGCCCTTCTGGTTTCGCGAGGAGATGGGTTGAAGGAAGTAAGTCTTCTTTTTAGAGCGATGCTCATATTTCGGTTGAGGCGATGCTTTTTCTAACTCTTGTTTCATTTTTTCAGATATCAATCCACGTCCTGAGGGCCGCGGCTATTCAGAGGCTGTTGAGGCTATTAGAGCTCTTCCCACCGAGGAACGAGACATCCGAACCCTCATTTCAAATGAGTCACTGTCAAGGTTCGGGATGTTAGCAGAAGGTCGTCGGGTGAGCCTTCCTGAGGGCGTCTCCATCCCTAAGCCCGCATCCGGTAAAGGGAAGAAGTTGGCTGAATCGTCACCACGCCACACCTCCGGTGCACAGAAGGAGGGGGAAATCAGAGAGGGTGAAGCACACGAAACAAAAGGTGAGAATGCGGGTCCTACTCAGGATCCGCTGGTCGAAGTGCACGATATTGAAACGTCATCTTCCCCTTCGAAGGGGAAAAAGATGTTGACATATAAGATTAGAAAGGAGAAGGTTGGCGGAACTTCCAAAGTTACGCTCATCCCGGCAAAGAAGGAGGCTTCTTCACAGCATGTTGAAAGTTCGCTAAAGGGCCTTCCGAACCTCTCCATTCCGGAAGATCTGCTCAATTATGATTTTGGCGATCCGCGGGCATTCAAGTTCCATTTGCCCATCAGAGGCGATGTGGGCATTCCAATCCAAAGTCATGGAGAGAAAATCCATGTTAGCAAGGCTACTGGTCCGTCGGGGGGAAACACTAGGACACACACGAATATTTGCACTTCAATTCGCATTTAAATTTTTGTTGTCACATCTCTCCTTGCTAACTCGTTGTTATTTGAATTTCGTGCAGGTGACATGGGGTGCTCACACGGATTCGATCGTCTCCGTGGTTCTTCTATTTTTCATCCGTCCGGATGGGACTCGGGTCTCGAGAGACGTCGAGATAAAGATGGTGATGGTGATAGGGACCATCATTCTCGGGACTCATCATCTCGGAAGAAACCGTATTACCAGCCCAAGCATCATCGACACCCCTCTTCTCATTCGGGGCAAAGTAAGGATAAGCCTGGTTACAAGGGGTCGCAATCTGATATCCCCCGAGATCAACGCTCCGATTCTTCTTTCACTCGACAGTCCCGAGATTCTCATAGGAGGGGCGAACTTTCAAAGTCGTCTCCTCCTGCTCCTGCATCGGATCCAACAGTATCAAAGAGACTGAGCGAGCTCAAGGCTACATTTCCTAAGATCTGCTTCGATGGGTTGAAGTTCCTTCCGGCGATTCATCCTATACCTGGATATGTTAAGCAGAACGCCATTGCCTGTACCAACGACGTTTACATTCAACATGACACGTTCGTTCACCTAGCTGAGAAACTTTCCAAAGTCTCTGTGGAGCGCCAGCATAAAATAGACCGTTTGAAGCTTGAGGCTACCCACGATAGAAACATCATTAAGGCCTAAGATGAAGAAATCGCCACTTATAAGTCTGAACTCGAGGCCGCCCATCAGAGTGCCAGGGATACTACTGAGGCCGTCACTCGCTTGGAATCAACTCATAAGAAAGAGCTTGACGAGGCGGTTCAACGTTGTGGGGCTTTGACCTTAGAGAAGGACTCTGTTCAAAAGGAGAGGGATGCGTTCAGCACCCGAGTCAAGGAACTTGAGGAGCTTCTCCGCGGAGAGAAAGAGGAGAAGACGACTGTCCAAGAAGAGTCGCAGCGATACTGTGACGAGATTGTCGCCACCCGACTTTTAAAAGAATAGCTTAAGGGCGAGCTTTCCAGGGTTGAGATGCTAAAGAGCGAGGCCCGCGAAGTGGGCAAGAAGATGGCATTGATGGACATCGACTCCCGTCTTGAGGCAGCCAGGGAAGAAGGTAGAGAAGAGATCAAAACCGCGTTCGACCCACTCATTGCTGAATTCAACGCTCGCGTGCTCATGCATCGTGACTTAACTTTTTTGGGCGATGACTATCTTGAATCATTGCTTGAGGCGTGGGAAACCTTAATTCATATCAGGAAGGCCGAGCGCGGTGTCGAGGAGGATGACGAGGGGGGTTTGATAAAAGAATTTCTGGAAGGAAATGAGCCTTCGGACCTATCGGCGGCAAATGCCCTTTACTGCAAAGGCTCCCCCTTGAGGAAAGGGAAAGAAGTTGTCGCCAGTCCATCCGGGGCTGGGTCTCCTGTTCACGTGCCTTTACAGCCGGCTGGTCAGCCGATACTTGATCCCTTTGAACAGTAAATTGGCTATGATCCGGAAGCCCCCGACCTGGGCGTTCATGTTTTGTCTCCTATCCCGGAGGGCGAAATCCCTTTGACGGTAGAGAGTTTGCCAAAGCCTGGTAGATAACCTTTCACTTTGAAATTTTGAAAGTCGTCATTCTTTGTGAAGTACTATTGCATTCTAATGCTCTTATTCTCTGATTTTGCGCAGGTCGTTCCGATCCTGATCCCACTCCGAGGAGCGATGTCGCTAAGGAGGCGGAAAAGACTGGTGGGGGTGCTCACGCTGGTGAAGTTCCTGGGCCAGATGCTCAAGTGATCGGGGAGCTTGACGAAGGCAAGTCTGATTCTTCCTCTGGGAGTTATGAAGTAGAAGTCACAGGCGCCTGAGCATACATCTGAACTGAGCATGAAGGAGCGGCTCGAGAAAGAGAAAAGAGATACAACCAAGGTCAAGGTTGAGCCGCGTGAAGTGGACCTAGACGATCCCTTGAACATGCCATTGAAGGTCATCCTTCCTGGCAGGCCCAAGCCCTTGGATGTTCCCCCTACTTCTTCAGTTGTTATTCCTCCATCAAGGAAAGGTTCCAAGGGTAAACGCTCTGGGGAAGAGTCATCCGGGAAGAAGTTGAAGAAGCACAAGAAATGACTACTGTCCTCGTTCAACGAGAGTCAATTTAAGTCATGTAATAATTTTTGTAGATAGACTGTTGACTCCGGATTTTGGAGTGCTTGTAGCAAAAAACTTTTCCTGAATAGAGTTTAGTTTCCTTTTCTGTCTTTTCAAAAGATTCTTATTATTCAGTTTTCTTTGTGATTGTGATTCGAGTCCATGCTATTGTGTGTAACATAGACTTCTTGGTTTGTCTTCACACGGCCCGTTGATTCTCTGAGAGTTATCCGTTTTCCTCCCATGCTTCAAGCACTTAGAACATTTTTTAATCTGTACAACGGGAACTTAGAATATTCCAGTCCGTATTCTGGGGACTTGGAGAATTTTTACCGTTTATACTCGAGTCCGCGCTCCGGGGACATAGAGTACTCCAGTCCGCACTCCGGGGACTTGGAGATTTTTATTCTTTTATACTCGAGTCCGCGCTCCGGGGACTTAGAGTACTCCAGTCCGCACTCCGGGAACTTGGAGATTTTTATTCGTTTATACTCGAGTCCACGCTCCGGGGACATAGAGTACTCCAGTCCGTACTTTGGGGACTTGGAGATTTTTATTCGTTTATACTCGAGCCCGCGCTCCAGGGACATAGAGTACTCCGGTCCGCACTCCGGGGACTTGGAGATTTTTATTCGTTTACACTCGAGTCTGTGCTCCGGGGACTTAGAGTACTCCAATCCGCACTCCGGGGACTTGGAGATTTTTATTCGTTTATACTCGAGTCCGCGCTCCGGGGACTTAGAGTACTCCAGTCCGCACTCCAGGTACTTGGAGATTTTTAGTCGTTTATACTCGAGTCCACGCTCCGAGGACTTAGAGTACTCCAGTCCGCACTCCGGGGACTTGGAGATTTTTATTCGTTTATACTCGAGTCCGCGCTCCAGGGACATAGAGTACTCCAGTCCGCACTCTGGGGACTTGGAGATTTTTAGTCGTTTATACTCGAGTCCGCGCTCCGGGGACATAGAGTACTCCAGTCCGCACTCCAGGGACTTGGAGATTTTTAGTCGTTTCTACTCGAGTCCATGCTCCGGGGACTTAGAGTACTATAGTCGGCACTCCGGGGACTTGGAGATTTTTATTCGTTTATACTCGAGTCCGCGCTCCGGGGACTTAGAGTACTCCAGTCCGCACTCCGGGGACTTGGAGATTTTTAGTCGTTTATACTCGAGTCCGCGCTCCGGGGATTTAGAATACTCCAGTCCGCACTCCGGGGACTTGGAGATTTTTAGTCGTTTATACTCGAGTCCGCGCTCCGGGGACTTAGATTACTCCAGTCCGCACTCCGGGGACTTGGAGATTTTTATTCGTTTATACTCGAGTCCGCGCTCCGGGGACATAGAGTACTCCAGTCCGCACTCCGGGGACTTGGAGATTTTTATTCGTTTATACTTGAGTCCGCGCTCTGGGGACATAGAGTACTCCAGTCCGCACTCCGGGGACTTGGAGATTTTTAGTCGTTTATACTCGAGTCCGCGCTCCGGGGACTTAGAATACTCTAGTCCGCACTCCGGGAACTTGGAGATTTTTAAATTATTTATGACGTTCGTACGCAAGCCAAAATAATATAACTATAATCGCTTGCCACAGGACTATCTTACGCAGGAACATTAATCATTCATGAAAAAGATGGCTTCAAGCCTTTATTAATGAAAGCAAGCTAAATTGTCTTATTTCATGCCAGGAACTAGAAATGAAAACGTACTGGAACAAAATGCAACTACGGCATGAAGGAAATAGACTAAGTATATAACGCCGCAAGTGCTCGCTGTTCCATGCTCGGGGGAGTGTCGCACCATCGACGGTCGCTAGCTTGAAAGTTCCTTCTCCAAGCTTCCGTTCGATGACGTACGGACCTTCCCATGCGGGATTCATATGAGACGGGATCGGGAAAACTCGTTTCAACACGAGGTCTCCCACACTAAACATTCTTGGTCAGACCTTCTCGTTATAATATTTAGCGACTCTGTGTCTGTATGCAGACGCTCTCAAATTTGCTTCTTCGCGTTTTTCATCAATGAAGTCCAACGATTCCAATAAAAGATTGTGGTTCGACTCGGGGTCGTAGTGAGTTACCCGATGAGGTGGAACTTCAAGTTCTATGGGTATGACAGCTTCCGTGCCATATGCCAATGCGAATGGAGTGTGGCCAGTCGCGGTCTTGTGGGTGGTTCTATAGGCCCAAAGCGCCATCGAGAGTTCATCTACCCACTTGCCTCTAGCCTTTTCCAAACGCTTTTTCAATATGGACTTGATTATTTTGTTTACGGCTTCTACCTGTCCATTCGCCTTCGGGTGAGCAACTGCTGCAAACCTTTTCTCAATGCCATGTTTCTGACAAAATTCTTTGAACTCCTTGCTTTCGAATTGAGTTCCATTGTCTGTTATGATGGTCCGGGGAAGGCCAAAACGTCATATGATATTTCGTACAACGAAGTTAATGACTTTCTTAGTGGTGATCGTGGCCATAGGCTCTACCTCTGCCCATTTGGTAAAGTAATCGAGCGCAACTATTGCGTATTTCGCGCCTCCTTTGGCTATAGGTAAAGATCCAACTAAGTCAATTCCCCACATTGCAAATGGCCAGGGACTTACCATTTGCGTGAGTTCCGTCGATGGAGCTCTCGGGATTTTTGCATATATCTAGAATTTATCACATCTTCTCACATAGTCTGCAGCATCCCAATTCACAGTTGGCCAGTAGTATCCATAGCGGAAGATCTTCTTTGCTAATGTCTGCCCCCCAGTATGGTTGCCGCACTCTCCTTCATGGACTTCCTCCAGGACTCGTTTTATCTCATCACGGGCAATGCATCGGAGTAGTGGGGTTGAGAATCCCCTTCGATACATTATTCCATCCTGTATTACATAACGTGAAGCCTTACGAAGGACTTGGCGTCTTTCGCTCCTCTTTTCAGGCGAATCCCCTTGTAGCAGGTACTGCTTGATTGGGGTCAACCACGATTTCTTCTCAAGTTTGATCTCTAACACGAAATCTGTCTCCATTACGTCTATACTTGGAGCATAGAGGGTCTCAACAGGGAACAATCCCATTTGATGTGCATCGCCGGTGCTTGCGAATTTTGCCAATGAATCGGTTTCTCTATTTTGTTCGCGTGGGACATGAGAGATGTCGTAGTATTCCAAATTCGCCAGCAGCTCTTGAACCCGAGCAAGGTAAGGAGCAAGTCTCTATCCCTTCGCTTGGTAGTCTCCCCGCACCTGATATACTACCAGCTGCGAGTCACAGAAGATTTTGATTGACTTCACTCCCAGTTCGATAACAAGTCTCAAGCCAGCAATTAATGCTTCGTATTCGGCTTCGTTATTCGTTGCTGCAAACTCGAGCTTCAAAGCGTAGCAGATTGATCGGTCTTTAGGAGTTACGAGGATTATACCTGCCCCCGAGCGACGGTCGTTAGATGCCCCATCGGTGTACATCTTCCATCAAACGGGGGTATGATTCTGTGACTGCTCGGTTCATCTAGCACAGTGAATTCAGCAATGAAGTCGGCCAGTGCTTGTCCTTGTATGGCCCTTCGTGGTAGATAGACGATATCGTACTGACTCAACTCAATATTCCATTTTAACATCCTTCCGGAAGTTTCTGGTCGTTGGAGTACCTGCCGTAGGGGTTAGTCAGTGTAGACACTGATTGAGTGTACCTGAAAGTAGGGGCGAAGCTTGCGTGATGCGATCACCAAGCAATAGGTTAGTTTTTCAATCTTTGGATAATTTCTTTCCGCCTCTGTCAAGCGTTTACTGACATAGTAAACCGACTTTTGAATCCGGTCTTCCTCGCGGACCAAGGCTGTACTGATAGCGTGCTGGGATACCGCCAAGTATACATACAACATTTCGTGGCCTATCGGCTTGGACAATACAGGGGGACTTTCTAAGTGCCTTACCAGAGCCCGGAATGCTTCCTCACAGTCGGATGTCCATTCGAAGTTTCTCTTTCCTTTCTTTATAATGTCGAAGAAGGGAATACACTTGTCTGTAGCTCTGGATATGAATCGACTTAGCGCAGCCACTTTTCCATTCAGGCTTTGCACCTGCTTTATGGTTCTGGGTACTTGTATATCTCGGATAGCCTGGATCTTCTCTGGGTTAGCCTCGATTCCCCGGGCATTCACAATGAATCCCAGAAACTTTCATGATGCTACGCCGAATGAACACTTCAACGGATTGATCTTCATTCCATAATGCCTGAGTATGTCAAACATCTCCGCTAGGTCTCGGATGTGGTCGTTTGACTGCCGTGACTTCACTAGCATGTCATCCACATAGACTTCCATCGTTTTTCCAATCTGATCTTTGAACATTCGATTCACCAGACGTTGATAAGTTGCTCCTGCGTTCTTCAATCCAAAGGGAATTACTACATAGCAATACAACCCGACGTTTGTGACAAAACTGGTGTGTTCTTGGTCGGGAACGTGCATTGGGATTTGATTGTATTCAGAGTACGCATCCATAAAAGACAGTAACTCATGTCCGGCTGTTGAATCGACCAGTTGGTCAATTCTAGGTAACGGAAAGCTATCCTTCGGACATGCTTTGTTTAACTCAGAGTAATCAACACAAGTTCTCCATTTCTCGTTTGCTTTCTTTACTAACACCGGATTAGATACCCATTCAGGGTAGAGGGCGTCGCGGACAAACCCGTTGCTTTGAGTTTGTCCACCTCCTCTTTGAGAGCCGCAGACCTCTCCGGGTCCGTGCCTCTCCTTTTTTGTTTCACGAGCACATGCTTCGGGTCTATGTTCAACATATGACTCGCAATTGCAGGAGAAATTCCATACATATCAGAATGTGTCCAAGCGAAAACATCAAGATTTGCTCGGAGGAAGTCAGTGAGGTTCTCGCCCACCACGGGTTCGAGTTGTGATCCAATTTTAAGAACTCGTAATGGGTCGTTGCAGTTAACTGAGATGTCGATGGTTAGTCCAGCCGGTGCTGCATTTGCCTCCCTGGGTTTCCCATCATCATCTCTCGGATCTATGTCTCTATGGATCCGAGAATGTCGCCCGAGCCAGGGCTCGGGTGCTAATTGTCAATCGTCAGAACTTTGGATGCGGACAGAGCTGTCCGCCTTTCCTTTCTCCCTACTCTGTGCCTCTCTGAGCTCAGCTACATAGCATGCACGACCGGTTGCCTGATCACCGTGTACCACACCAACCCCTTTGTCTGTTGGAAATTTTAACGTCAAACACCAAGGGGCCAAAGCTGCCCTAAATTCTGCCAGGGCTGGACGACCCAGAAATACGTTGTACGGGGAATCAACGTCCAGTACTATGAATGGTAGGATTCACACCCTTCTGCGTTCACCTTGTCCCAGTTCAACTGTTAACTCCACATATCCCATTGCATCAGTTGCTGCGCCATTAAAGCCATGGATTCTGGCGTTGGATGGTTTCAAATCCTTGGTCTCCAGCTTCATTTGGTCGTATGCGTTTTGAAAGATGATGTTGACGGAACTTCCGCAATCAATTAGAATTCTCTTCACGAATTCCGATTCGATGGTCGCAGATATGACCATTGGGTCGATGGTAGGGGCCTCTACCTTGTTCGCATCTCTACTTTTGAATATGATATCATCATTCATCGTGCGTTGCAGCTTTGCAGGAGTCTCATCCTCCACGTTCGAACAACACTCATACTCCGCATGTCTTAAGGAGTTAGCATATCGCTCCATCTCCTGCCAATTCTTGTCTGCAGGATGAGCTCCGCCAACAATCGTGTTAATAACCAATCTACCCACAGTCCGAGTAGGTTGTTCCGGTTGGTGTGGGGTTGGCTCGCGTCCAGGGTCCGATGTTTCTTGTCTCCCATCCTGTGGGTCTTTGACAAATTCCTGCAGCTTCTTCTTTCTAATTAGTTTTTCTATAGCATCATGGAGGTGTCTGCACTCCTCCGTGTTTGCCCATAAGACTCGTGGAAACGGCAATACTTCTCGGTCCGCTTCTGTTCTTCTATCGATTCCTTTGGACGCGGCTTTCTATATTGGAAAGTGTTGCAAGTTGATAAACAGATGTTTTCAAGAGATGCGTTCAACGGGGTGTATTTATTGTATGCTGAAATTCTTGATTTCCATTTCCCTATTTCTTTTTTCATTCCGAGATTTCCACCTCCGGATCCTTTAGACTGCCCGGGCTTGTTCTGGACGTTAACTTGAGTTTTTCCAAAAGTATCTTCGGTTCGTTTCACGGCGATGTTACTTTTCACAGACTCTTGAACGGGCCCTGATGCCTTGTCTCGCCTTGTCCACCAAGCTTCCTCCCTTCTTATGAACTTATGAGCTTTCGAATAAAAATGTTCCAGCGTAGCTGGGGGCTTCCCCGCCAACCAATCTCCAAATTCAGAATCCGGATCCACTCCACGCATTACTGCCATCAAAATCACATGGTCGTTAGGATTGCTCACCTCGGCAGCAGCAACATGAAATCTTTGCCAGTATGCTTCCAATGACTGTTCTGGAGTTTGAGTTACACTTGATAAGGACATCACGTCCTTTGGACGAGTGGTGTGTATCCTGAATTGTTCTACGAATTTCATTGCTAATTCGTCGAAGCAGGATATAGATCATGGTGAGAGTCGAGTGAACCACATGGTGGCAATCCCGGACAGGGTGATTGGGAAACACCTACACTTGGTTGTGTCATTAGCTCTTGCAAAATCCATCATCCATCCGTACCTCATCACATGCTGCCTGGGGTCAGTCTTCCCTTCGTAGGTTGGAATAGCGGGCATGCTGAACTTTCTTGGGTATTCGGCCTGTAGAATGGTATCCGTAAAGGGAGTATGACTCTTAGACATTCCCCAGTCTTCATTTGTTAGACCTTGGTTTTCTATCATCAACTGTCTGACCATAGCCGTCAAATCCGGGGTTTGTATGGAAGATGGGAGGTTGGGTTTCGTTCTATGGGACCGTGCAGGTTGATGTCCCGTCCGATTTGGGTCTTGATTTCTAGTAGATCGATCAGTAGCACCTGCATGTGCATCTTCATCCTTACGGCGTCTACGCCTAGGAGGTTCATCAGCAGAAGTCGAACTATCATCTTCAGAGTAAGGGACAGGGCTACCTCCAGCATTCTGATGCTGCTGTTGAGTAAGCTGAGTCATGAGGTCAGCGTTGGCTTGCATTTGCTCAGCAAGTTACCTTCTACTTTCCTTAAGTTCTCTTATCAAGTCATTGAATTCTGCTTGGGAAACAACTTCTGTTTGGTTTTGGTTGGAGGGCCCTACACCTCGAATCGCTTGCTGATTGCTAGTTCCCAGTTGTTGCACACTAGGTGTTCCGTGGGCATCTGCATTTTGAGAGGTTGATCTAGTTCGTGGTCTTCCCATGGTAGAGTTGTTGGTTGTAACTCTGAGTAGAATCAACATATGCCTTATAGATGATTATGGATCTCCTTCGGGGGATTTATGCAATCCAGTAGCTGCAAAGTAGATCCTAATAGGCTGAGAATTCAAACTCTCAGTGAAAGCATCAAAATGTTAGCACCAAAATTGGTCACTAACACCCTTAGAAAGATTGTGTAGAGAGATTAATGAAGAAAGTAAATTAAAACAGAGAATAAAGTGTAAATTTAAATGCAGAGAACAAGAACACCAAATTTATAGTGGTTCGGCATAACTGCCTACATCCACTTTGAAGTTGATTTCCATTAATTTCCTTGATGGGTGATTACAGATACAATCCGTTTTTAGTTACTAGAATATAATTGCAAAGTAAAAGAAATAAGTCTGGAATGAGTCTTGAAAATGGCAGAGTCTCCCCGGTGTTCTCTAAAATCTCTCCTTTTTTTCTGTGCCCCTGCCCCTCTATTTATAGACAAAGGTGGGTTGGACTTCCCTGGTGGGCCTGGTAGCTGAATAACTCGGTCCAAATAGGACAAGCCCTGTATGCCGAACCGAGCAGGCCGAACGGTCGAGTGCCGAGCCAGCCTCTTTATGCCGAACGATACGTTTGTTGTGGGGAAGAGTAGGCCGAGCAATGGTCGGACCGAGCGTTCTATGGAAAATGTCGAACCATCCTTGATTGCCGAACATCTCGGGAGGCCGAATGAGAATACCGAGTCTTCATGGATACTGAACGCTCCTCGAAGCCGAACGGTATGATGCCGAACGGTCTGGGTGCCGAACGAGGCGCTTGATGTTCGAACGCAATCTTGACCGAACGAGCCTTTGGCCGAACGACGCTTTTGGCCGAACGAGGCCCTTGGTCGAACGTACTCGAAAGGTCGAACAATCTTTAGTCGTCGAGCGATCTTATGCCGAGCGTTTCTCTTTGGCCGAACGGTATTCAATACCGAATGTTCCTCGATGCCGAATGCTCCTAGATGCCGAGCGCTATCCCCTGCCGATCGATGCGATGCCGAACAACCTTAACATGCCGAGTGTTCTTCTACGCCGAATGTTCTTCTACGCCGAACGTTCTTCTACGCCGAGCGTTCTTCTGATGCCGAACGTTCCTGGTGCTGATTGCCTAGTTGCCTGGTCAAACTTCCAGGTAACATATTTTATCTAGGCTCTTGAATTTTAAGCGTCAATTTTCAGTTTGCATCAAATTTGAAATAATAACTTGAATTGAACTTTAATTTACCTTTTGAAAATTGCGTATACAAAATATTAACAACGATATGCTAATACAAGCTGTAGTGATTAATGATATAAAACCTTTTTAATTACACGTGCATCTCATACCATCAAAATGGAGCATTCAACACTTTGACGAAAATAAGTTTGAAAATAAGAGATCATGTGTAGCAAACATATGTCATCGATGACTATGCAAATGTATTTAATGAAAGATATAATTAGTTAAGAAATTAATCAAAATCATTGTACTGCAGTCTTACTTGTTTTATATGACAACATTGATACTTGGACAACTTGTCAGCTAATTTATGGTTATAAAACATAACCAAAATACATTATAGTTTGTGTCTATGTATATTTAATCAATGAAACATCACCTACTACTTTGAGAAGTTTTCATATCACTGATACTCCAAAATATTTGTTATATTACAATTTTTATATAATAACACATGGTTATGGAACATAATTGTGTTTACATAAAAAGAAAGTAAATCAAAATTTAACATATAATAAAATACAAGTTTACATAGTTTGCTTTGAATGTATGCATGGTTAAATTCATTCCATTTTCTTAACGTTCGGTCTATTTATCAAATTTAAAAAATACATAGATAAAAATAAAAAAGAATTCTCTTTGGTGGCAAACAAAACATAAAATTTGCAAATTGCAAAAAATGCAACTAATATTTAGAGAAAGAGCAAATCATAATATAGGGCCCTGTAATAAGCTGTCATCATGGATTCCTTGATCAACATTTTTGTCAACAGCAAGACTTTCTCGTAAGAGAAACGTAAGCCAACATTTTACATGTTTTCTCCGTATGGCATGTTCTGAGTCACTAATAGACTGCTATCGATGAAAAAATAAAAATAAAAATGTAGGGACACAAGAAGAAATAGACAAATGTTAGTTGGCTTACTTCAACAAATAACATGAAAGAATAAAAATGAACTATATTAAAAAGGCCATCAAGAAGTAATTGGGCTAAATCAATCTTTGGAATTCTTATATAGTTGGTTACACCCATAAATTTGAAGTATGGAGTCATACATACATATAATAGTCGCTCGAAAACCCCAAATTGCTACATATAATATTTAGAAACAACAGCTCAAAACACATTTAATCCCGTAATAAAATGCCAAATTAATTAGTTATTGGTTACTAAAATATTGAAACAATGGCTCAATGCAACAATCGGCAGCTAACACTTAAAAAACCCATCAACATCGCATCTGTCATGAAATTGATTAAAGAAAAGACTAGATCTAATTAGTAAGGAAACTAACTCATGCGGAATCAGCTGCGGAGAGAATCAATTAGAATCGCCAGCTATCTTGGAATCGAGCAGAGGATTGCGGTGCGGAGCCAGATTAAAGAGGGATTTGTGTTAATAAGGAAACGAGAAAAAGGAATATTGGATTTAAGCGGCAATGAAAAAGGATGGAGGGAAATGCACAAAATTTCATCACATGAGTAACAATGGCATTAGTGTTAATAACAATACCATTAACACAAGTCATCCTCTACCCTAAATAACCATTAACCACTTAACTATAGCAAGTCGGGCTCTTGTACAATCCCTACTTGCTATTAATATAGCATTTTCTTGTAGCGGATCAAAATGTTTTATATTAAATACCAAAGATCGGCTTGGCAAATTTGATTCAAAATGTGACGAAGGAATATTTCTTGGATATTCGAATCGAAGGAAAGCTTATCGAATTTTTAATAAACGAACTAATACCATAGAAGAATCACTCCATGTATCTTTTGATGAGAACACTAAACCTGTTTCTAATACAATTAATGACAATGACTTGCTTAATAATAAAAAAAAAAAACAATTCAAGAGATGATGACGATATCATTTATAATTCTAGAGAAAATGAAAACATTAGTAATAATTTAGAAAACAGAAATACTACTAATACAATAAGATCTCCTCAAAGAGTTTTACGAAATCATCATACAGAGATTATAATTGAAGAAATAAATTCAAATATTCGAATAAGAAATCAACTAAATTTAATGGGTATTGTGGCTTTTCTCTCTACTATAAAACCTAAAAATACGAAAAAAGCATCATCCGATGAAAATTGGATTATTGCCATGCAAGAAGAATTAAATCAGTTTGAATGAAATGATGTTTGGGAACTAGTACCCAGACCAACCGATCAAACTGTTATAGGAACTAAATGGGTTTATAAAAATAAAGCAGGCGAATTAGGAAATATAACTAGAAATAAAGCAAGACTAGTAGCACAAAGATATAACCAGGAAGAAGGAATAGACTATGAAGAAACGTTTGCTCCAGTTGCTAAATTAGAAGAAATACGAATTTTATTGGCATACGCATGTTTTAATAACTTTAAACTCTATCAAATGGATGTTAAAAGTGCTTTTTTAAATGGCTATATTAAAGAAAACGTTTATGTTGAACAACCTCCTTTATTTATTCATGAGAAATATCAAGATCATGTATATAAACTTAAGAAAGCTTTATATGATTTAAAACAAGCACCACGTGCTTGGTATGAACGACTAAAAGGCTATCTAATTAATTCTGGATTCAAAATAGGAAAAGTAGATCAAATTTTATTTATAAAACATTCGAAAAATGATATATTAATAGTTCAAATATATGTCAACGACATTATATTTGGCTCAACTAATAATGAATTATGTAATGAATTTTCTGAAATAGTGACTAGAGAATTTGAAATGTCACATATGAGAGAATTATCATATTTTCTAGGACTTCAAATAAAACAAGTTTCAAATGAAATTTTTATTAATCAAGAAAAAATATTGTAATAATCTTATCAAATGTTTTGTAATGGAAAACACTTCTGCCAAACCAACACCTATAAGCACAACAACACATCTTGATAAAGATGAAAATGGCAAAAGTATAGACCATAAACTATATCGTAGTATGATAGGATCGCAACTTTATCTAACAGCAAGTAGACCAGATATTATGATGAGTGTGTGCTTATGTGCACGATTTCAAGCTGATCCGAAAGAATCACATTTACGTGTTGTAAAACGTATGCAACGCTATCTTAGTAAAACTACAAATTTTGGACTTTTCTATCCAAAAGAGTGTTCGTTCGAATTAGTATCATACAGCGATGCTGATTTCGGAGGATCAAGAACAGATAGAAAAAGTACAAGCGATATGTGTCACTTCATTTGTAAATCTTTATATCATAGTTTAGTAAGAAACAAAACTGTGTCTCTTTATCAACTTGTGAAGCAAAATATATTTTTGCGGCACTAGCTTGCACACAAGTAATTTATATGCAACAAACACTTAAAGATTTTGGAATCAATCTATCAAAATCAATAATTTACTGCGATAATTCTAGTGCTATAAATTTATCTAAAAATCTAGTAAACCACTCAAGAACTAAACATATAGATATTAAACATCATTTTTTACGTGATAATTTAGAAAAAGAAGTGATAAACCTGGACTACATACCATCAGAAAATCGATTAGCCAATATTTTTACTAGACCACTATTAGAAGATACGTTTATAAAATTGCGTCGTGAGCTTGGTATAATTTCAAGTAAAGATATTTAAATAAAATAAAAAAATTAACTAAAAACTCAAAAATAATATTTTTTACAAAAATTTCAAAATTCTAACCATGCTGAGACTCAAACCCATGACCTGCTATGAATAGCCCAAGTGTCTTAACCACTTGAGCTATTAATTTTTTCTGTTGAAGTCTAGTATGGGCAGTTTATTATATCGTGACATTAATATATACTACAATACATGTCACATTCAACCTTACAAATATACATTACTATTTTTATAAAAATTAAAATTACACAAAATATATCAGTTAACAGAAGAAAAAAACGTGTTTCCATAATTCTTGGCTATATTAAATATAATCCACTCAACTCTACCCTATTTTTCCTAAACTTAGCCTATAAATAGATGCATATTCCATCTTTTATGCAATCAAACTGAAGTAAGGCCTTCATTCGTTCTCCTTTCAAACTGAAGTAAAACTGTTATAAACAACTATTTTTTTTTAGAATGTCAACCTCCTCTTCAACGGATTCTATCGAAATTATTGCTTCAAACAACTCTCCAAAAACTCCGGATCATAAAATTTCACCATCATCTGTCTCACACCAGATATACTCCGGATAAGAAGAAGGGAAAGAATACGATCGATATTTCTCCGAACACAAAGCAAAAGATAGATTATCTCCACCATTATCAGCAAGAATCTCTAATGCTACAACGGGAAATGTATTACGAACAAAAGATAAACTCCAAACGGATAGGAACCATTGAGCACATCGCTATGAAGTTCTGCGGGACATCGTCATATCCGATAGACGACCATCGATTTCGTCTCTATCACGACCACCATGCTCACCGAATTCGTGGGATCGCAACGAAGAATCAAATGCCTGTCGTAAGCAACTGAAAGAATACAAGACGCCTAGCCCCTCGAAATAATCGTAGTTGTCATTATCTTTTGTTATATTTCTGAATACATTCTCTACGTATGTATGTTTTTCGAATAAATTTATTTCTGGTTCATTAATAATCATGAAAACTACTTATATTAAATAATAGAATTACAACAATCACATATAGAAAATATTAATATTTCACAACAAACTAAATTTATTTTTGTATCGTTTATCAAAATAAAAACTATTTATATTAATAGAACTAACAACATATATAATATATTAACATTTACCACCAAAATAAAATTCACTGCAAAAAAACTTCCAGGTCAGTCGACTGTCTCAGATGGTCAGTCGACTGGAACAACAACTTAATTTTTTTTTTACATACATGGCCAATCGACTGTCCCAGAGCCTCAGTCGACTGGACCAGAAGGTAGAAAAATTTCGACGATAATCAAGCAAGTAGTAGTGATGATGATGGAGATGAAGATGACAGTGGTAGGGGTAAGCAACCAATGGCGTAAGATGTTCTTTTTCCTTTTATCAAAACATTTGTTTTCAATTCGTATGGCTTGTGCTAAATGACCATTCTAGTTTATTTATTTTAAACACTCTTGGCTATGGAAGTTAAATGTATGGAGGATTGTTTCTGTTTTTATCTCATAATATTTTTCACATTATAACTTCATATTACTTATTTCTTTATGTTAAATATATACAGTCGAGATCTATATTTATTTACAGGTTGTCATCAATCAAAAAGGGGGAGAATGTTGAGATTTGATTTTGATTCATGACACGAAGCTATCACTACGACATACAGATTTGGCGACTGCTACGAAAAAAGAGACAAGGAGAAGAGACTTTAAAACCGGTGCATCAACTATAGTATTTTGTTTTTAAGTCTTAGGTCAATATTCTTAAAATCTCTCCTCGATTACGTATATATTAGCTTATATAATTAATCATTATATTTACTAAATATTTTATACATATATAAGCATACATTTAAATTATAAAAGTGTTTTAAAGTTATAGAAATTAATATATCTATATAAATTGTGCAAACTGCACAAAATTAACCAGGTCAGTCGACTGACCTCCTGAACCAGTCGACTGACACTGGGAATTTTGTGCAGCATGCACAGATAAATAGATATACGAATTTTAAAATTTAAAAACTACTTTGAATATTCAGTCGACTAACCCAGAGACTCAGTTGACTGAACCTCTATAACAACCAATTTTCGTAAAGACACGACTTTCTGTGAAGAGATACGAACCTCTACGAAAAGATTGGACGCAGCACTTCAATCGAAACTCTTCACCAATAGTCGCTGTTTTCTAACCTTTATAAATACAAACTCCAACTTCATTCCAAATCATGAAATTACAATCGAATTCTCTTATTTTCTGATCTAACTTTCTGAAATTCATTTGCTATCATACTTTCAAATTATTCTGCATTAAAACAATACTATACCTTTCTATTCTTCATATACTTCAAATATATATATATTTATACTCGAGGAAAAGATTATAGGAAGGGTGTACTACAAGTGACAAATTCGTGTTATCAGAATACAAATAAGTCAAAACTATTTTCTGTAATTGTTGAAGTCCTGTTCTGCTGCTCAAGTAAGTAAAGTCCTCTTCGGCTGTTGATGCGAAATCCTATTCTACTGCTCAGGTCCCTGTTTGGCTGCTTAGGAGTTGTATAGACCTGTTCCTCCGTGTTAAGTGATGGTTGTTATTTTAGTGAAATTCCAAAAGAAGTATGGGACTGGACGTAGGACGGTGCTCCGAACTAGTATAAAAATCTCCGATGTTATTTTACTATACTGCTTTTATATTCCGCTCTATTTACAGTATTATTATCATCTCTTTACTCTGTATTATAGTATATCCATATTACACGATCCATAGCTCAATTTCAACACCTTCCAATAGCAATGCATATTTTGGGCGGCAAATGTTAACCCATTTTTGGAAAGGCCAGGGACATGCGGATTTAACTAAATTGACCACTCATTTGTAGAGATTGGAATACGATTGGTTTGAGCTAGTTGGATGGATAGATGATCGGTCATGGATGGTTCGGTGTGGGTCGTTCGGCCAAGGCGGCTCGGTCGTATGTGGCTCGGTCAAGGAGAGGAGGTCATGCATGGGTCGATATGTTGGAGTGGATCGGTAGTGGAGTGGTTCGGTCATGTAGGGTTGGTCAGGGTAACTAGGCCGAAGTGGATCGATTGAGGAGGATCGGTCGGACAAAGGAAGGAATGTTATGTTGTTCGGTCATGGTGTAAAAGTTGAGGTGGGTATATGGTTCGGCAGTGGTGGTTCGGCCTCGATGGGATCGACCTTGGTGGACTGGTTATATTGGATCGGCTTTGGTGGTTCGGCC
Source organism: Allium cepa (assembly GCA_030765085.1). Classification (NCBI taxonomy): domain Eukaryota; kingdom Viridiplantae; phylum Streptophyta; class Magnoliopsida; order Asparagales; family Amaryllidaceae; genus Allium; species Allium cepa. The sequence goes on from CM060941.1 coordinate 839,484,050, forward strand.
GTAGTGGGTCAGTCGGCATAGCAGGAGGTTGTGAGTAGGAAAAATGGTCGGCTAAGGGAGGTTAGGTTGTCATATTCGAAGGGGATCGGTGTACTAATGGTTGGTTTCGGCATCGTATTGCTTCGAGTTCCAGTCTAGGTTGCTTTGAGTCACAAACGAGTTTGCTCCGAGTCATCCTCGAGTCATTAATGAGGCAATGTTGGATCGGTGTGTCTTAGCTCGAGGTCGGCGGTGATGATTGATTTCGGTTCGGTTATGGTCTTAATGGGCCCGGATCACTTAGGAATCCCAGTAACTCGAGTCTCGCCTATAAATGCAGCATGTGGGGCTTCAAAAATGGAGATCTTCATTCTGTTTCCCTTCGTCTTCTATACTAAGGCTGTTTTGCCATTGTTGTTCTAAAAACTCTGGATTGTAATTGTAATTGATTCTAATATCAATAAAAATGAAATATCTAGAGTGGACGTAGGCCGAAGTCAGCCGAACCACTATAAATTCATTGTTATTACTGCTTTCTTTTTAATTTATACCGTTTTTCATATTTATACTCTCTACATACATTTTATTTGTTGTCTGTGACTGTTGGTTGGTACTTTCATCTGGATTTAGGTGTTAGTGACCAAGTTTGATGCTAACAGGTAATATTCACAATAAATTACAAAATTGTCACTAGGACGTACCCTTGACTCTATGATAACAAACAGTAAATAAAATTATTCAAAACATTGATCTACAACGAGAACTACTGTTAGAAACAAGAGAGCTGTCTATTGCAATATATCAGGTAAAGCTAGCTTAAGATATATTAGAGATATAATAGAGGACCACCGGTAAATACTGAACAATAATAAATTTGTTTTGAATATGGAATGAAATCAGGTCTATCCACTATGGATCGACTCATAAATTGGAGATTAACATATAATAACAACTTTGAATTATGCTTGTCCGCGGGTGCGGCGCAGTGAAAAGGAGGCTTGGGTTCTGGTAAAAAGACCCAAGTTCGATTCCTACCATGCGCTTCCCTATCCTACATAAATTTACCCGGGGGTATGGAGGCTTGGATCAGCGGACGGCTTTACTATACCCTCTTGAGGAGTTTACCGGCCCGCCGGGTTCTCCTGGTAAAAAAAAAAAAAAAAAGTTTGAACTATGCAACACCTACACTGAAATTCATGACTTTCTAACTGTGGTTATAGCACTCATATTTGGAATTCAACGAGGGGAAAATCTGGAACTTCAACCAGCTACCGACTTGAAGCTACAGCATAGAATCAATGGAATCATCGACAAATTTCGATCAAAAAGAGTTTTACAAGATCTGGCTTTCACCGCTACTTCGAAAATAATTCATCACATTTGAACGAAGAGAAACCGATGGAAATTCGAATGCAAAGCATGTTCAGCAGCCCATAGATTCAAATTAGTTGAAATTGATGTCAAGCCGTAGATTAAAAGATAGAGGAGATGCAACTGGAGTTCGAAAAGAGAACGAAATTTGTGAAGAAAAATGAGGAGTGGAGCTAAATGACATTGGTTGATTACGGCGCAGCTGATGATATTAGTGAGCCAGATGAGTACACAAAGGTATGTGGGGGTGTTTGAGTAGATTGGGCGGATGTACGGTCGAGGAGTGTTTATGCATTTATTTGTTTTTTTCTTTGTATTTGATGATGTAAAGTGTATATGATTTTGTATATAGTAGGAAATATCGTATTCTTTTGCCTTACTACACGGGTAATGTTTGTTAAGGAGACTAATTCTCTACTGTTATTTTATGCCATTAATAAAGAACTCATTTTCAGTATAATACACACATACACACACATACATACAGGCAAGGATCGACTATATCTCATTCTTACTATACCTTGTTTTCTCCTTATTTCAAACCCGTACACACATATAGAACTTTTGTAAAACTCCATCTCAACGTTTCAAAATATACAGTCATTTCCAATTAAAAGAACAGTTTTAAAAAACACCATTATTTTTAGTTTTAGCAAAAAATACAAATATTTGCAGTTTAGAGGCAATTTGCAGTAAATAATGCAAGTATTTGCAGTAAAAGTTATAAATATTTACAAGAAAAACTAAAAATATCTGCAGAAATAAAATGCAAATATTTTCACTTTTTCAAAAACGTTCAAAAAAATAGTTTTGGCCATAAAATCATATGATTATGTTCAAATTTATTTTTCGAAAAACCAATAATTTTTATGTAACTTACGGTATATTTTTAAGAAGAGATTTTTGTGTATCAAACTTGAAAATATTAGACGGATTCAATTTTAACTTGCCAATATTTTAACATACATGTATTTTAATATATACATATTAAAACGATAGACATAAATATACTTTATAAATAGTTTCAGCATTAAAAAACTAATTTATATGGAGTACTTACCCCTTAAAAATAAATAGTTTTCAAACTTATATTGAGCATTTATCGCTTAAAATTAAGTTATTACCCTAACTTTGTTGATTTGGTATAAAAAAAAAACTAGTCAAAAACATTTTAATATTAATGTTAATAAAGCGGATGTCAAAAAGCCTTCATTTAGCAGGTGTAGTGGAAAACAGCGAAGCTAAAAGTAGAGCTGCTGTTTAATAGAGTTAAATTGAAATAACGTCGTAGTCGAAGAAACGCTATGAGCTATTGCGAAGCTTTAAGGGGACTTTAACTGCGGAGGTATATCTAGGACTTAGGTGTACAAAATTATACCAAGTACAGAAGTAGTTTGCACCATACATACAAACTCATGTATACGTATAAATATTTACGTATATAATATGCACTAGATCGTTGAATTCATTTAATGATCTTTTTTAGATTTATCATTGAAACTCGAATCCCTTCAACCATATTTTTCCTCACTTTTATGGATGGATAAGGATGAAATTCAAATAAAATAAGGACCCATTTAGTTTCATTTTGGATTTTGAATCATACATCTTTTAATATGCATTACAAATTATAAGAAGAGCGGAAGAGAAAATTTAAAATTTCAAGCTATTACGACGATGGAGGAACAATAGATGAAATAAATTGTTTTCCGTAATTTTTATATTTTAAAAAATAAAAATAAAATATAGAACTTCCAAAAATTGAAGGTTTTCAAAAAAGTCAGTCTATCTTTCTTTTATTCTTCCTGAATAAAAGATAAAATTGCTTGAAATGTCCAAGTCAAAAAAAAAAAGAAGTTCAAGACTCCAAAGAATTAAACTTGCGTACGTTTTCTAGTTCATTAACTGGATAGCAATCAACATTGCATTTGGTTGGTCATCTCCATATAATGATGGTAAGGTTACATGTTTAGCAACCGGATTAACTGTCTGCCAACAAACATAATGTTCGATAAGTATAAACAGGCTCAAACAATAAAAGGACAGGGACGTTTGTTATCTTAGTCACTTGCACCACAGGGGCATTTGTTATCTTAGCAAGAATCACAGGTAACAGTTAAATGAGATACTCCAGATTTCAGCAAAAAATAAAAGTAAAAAATCCTCAGCATTCATTATTTTATTTTTACGGCAATTATTCCTTTACAGATGAGTTACTTTTTGGCAAAACCAGCATAGAAACAAAACCTAGCATTGAACCGAACTTCAGTTCACAAAGCAACATCAACAAAATATACAGAATGGGTAAGCAATGGAGGGGGGATATGTCAAGGAGTCGGAGCATTTGGCATGCGAGGGACTTCGCCATTCATAACTCTCCATGGACCCCAATAAAATTTAGGGAGCATTAGCGGCACCATTTCTCCCGGATGCTCTTCCCAGTACTTCTCCTGTAGTATCATATCATATTCATCATACTATGACATATTAGAGGATGCTATGACATTTTACTCTAGCAATTTGAAAGTCTGTTGTTTGCATACCCAATAAACAATGGCAGCGCATAGATTATACAAAAGGTTGGGCAACCGTCATACATGATACATAAAACTAAATCATCCAAAACTAATTGTTTCTTCTAGACCAAATTTAGTTTAGCCTGAACAAAGTGTGCAAGGGTCGTTTAAATAACTTAAACCAGTAGCTCCGCTCATGAAAACAAATATGTAACATTCATCTTTTTGAGTGGATATATGGCTGGCTGCATGCTTAGATGATAGGAAGTGGCAATGCTAAACCAAACGAATGTATCAATTAGGGTGGACTTGTAAAACAAATCGTTCCAGCATGGTCGGTTAAAACACGTAAGCATAAGTAACCTCGATAAACTATTCTATTTTACGAGTGATTTGTTTATGTATTTTCCTGAATGCCAAATACCTTGAATCTGTGATATAATTCTTTTTGTTAAGTATATAAACAATTTTTGTTATGCCAAATATACCATTTAGTTAAGAAACAATTTTGTAAGAACAAACCTACCCTAAGACTATTTCTACTACTGTATGCAAGGAGGATTTTTATCATTTGAATGAATTTACAACACAATGCCCGTATTATCATTAGCTCGCTAATTTTAAGTTTACACCTGAATAAACCAGTACATCTCCCACTGTCCATTGGCAATAAAATAAAATAGAAAAACTGTTTTCATAGCCTGTATTTGTGGTTTAGCACAGATGACTAATTGCTAAAGTAACCATAAAATGCTAACACGTAAAAATCAGGATAAATGCAATTTAAAAAGTACCTTGTAGAGTTGCTCAGTAATGGCAGATCCAACAACGCCGGTGTAAAATGCAGCTACATATAAAGATGTAAGAAGTTTGAATGATTTAGGAGGCCTGTATTGCTCAATCATGTCCCAAACCACTGTTTTTTCCCATTTGTAAAACTCTCTTTCTGCATACCACTTCCACATTCTGGTAGTCATCTCTATAAAAAAAATAACAACATGCAAATCGCTGAGTCTAACGTTTATAGGCGATTGTTGTCCCTCAACAAATTTAGTATTTGCTTAAACATTAACAACGTATATTTTTGAAATACATTTAGAAAAACAAGAAATATAAGTGTGCACAGCGTATGGACATGTAGACATTTTATTTTTTGAGAGTTGATATATGACATACGAAAGACTCAGACCCAAGACTTTATAACTCCAGCCCCCACCATTTTATTAGTGATCCTCGATGCAATCGACTATACTTTGGACAAGCTAATATATTAACATAATTTGCAGAATTAGTCACTTCCGAATCTTGTATTTTTTTTACAAAGCATAGTGACAGCACTTATTATCTTTATGGAAATCAGCACTATGAAAAACAATGACCTCCAATGATGTTTCCATGTCATAAATGAAATACCAAGGTATATGATAATAACCTTGCAGTTTATATTTTAAAAAATCAAATGCAAACAGCAATTCACTCAATAAAATCCCAAAAACTGTCGGGCACATGATATTCAAAAAAAGATCAAAATTCAAACTATGGTTTAGAGAAAAAATTATTCAAAACTAAAAAATGTTAATAGAAATAACATTATCGGAGTTCAAGAATATGACTCATAAGCATATTTAATCATTTGCTGTGGCTATTACAATGGTTTTCTGCTGCAACCGTTTTGGTAATATTATGTAAATATACACATACAGCCAATATCGGACCATTTATGCTGTAAACAGGAATACCTTAAACCTGCAGATCACGCCAGAGACGACCACCGCAGAAGGATCGAGGTGAGCAATTTAGGAAACTGAAACTAGGGTTTAATATTTCTATTTGAGTTGTATCTGAAGAAGCAAGAGTATTAGTTAAAGGCACCACGAGGATAAGCCAACACAAATATCCTACATATGAATAAATCCACACATTTAGTAAGGGCACCGCGAGGATAAGCCAACGCTAATATTAAATGTTATGAGTATTAATAAGGTTTCCGACATGATTGTGTTTATTTTCCCGCTTCAATTTATCCACACATTTGGCATCTTTACATCGAGCAACAAGGCAATAAAGACTGAGCCAACTCGAACAATAACATTCGATTGAATTCAAATTGCCAAATGAACTATTTTATAACCACTTTACGTTGCCTAAGAATATTTTGTTTCACCTTGGAATTTGTGTGTGAACTAAGTTAGAAACTAAGCAAACGGGTGATTCTGTTAGTTCATATTTTTGCTGCTTAACTTTGTATTGAAAGCTCCACGGTTTTGATATAAAGTAATAAAAGTCTAATCTATTTTATATCATCTTTTGCCTATGCGTGCCAAAACAAGCGAAATGATAGAAGCTTTATAACTACAATTATATGTATATTTAGTTCTGAATCATTTAATCATAAAGTCCGTTACAATTTCAACCTTCGATTACGATCACATCTAGTCTCAAGGTTTTCATGAATGATATCTCGATCTCAACAAGGTACACGTATTTCGGATGTACATATTGGATTTGACATATCAGATCTTTAAGGACATATCTAGAGCATCTCGGAGTAACTTATAAATCTACAATTGATGTTTTAATGATTGTTCTCTATAAAAGTGAAAGTCAAAATAAAAATTCTAATATAATTGATTTTCATAAAAAGGTGGTTGATACAACAGATAGAGAAGATTAATTTTTCTTTTTTGGAGGAGATTATTAGTTCGGTTAATTATGCAATAAACTCAGAATTCTTCTTGTATATATAACACCAAAATAATAATAATTAAGAAGTCATTTGTTGAGACTCAGTTGGAAAAAAGTGTAAAAGGTAGGATTAAAAAATCTATCAAATAACAATTGCCAGTACACTTTGGTTCGATCCCGTATAAAAAGTAAAAAGTTGTATAAAAACATACAATAGCAGAGGAGATTTCAGATTGAGATATCAATTCCAATTTCCATTGAGGTTTTAATATATCAAACTGGACGAATGTCAGATTAGATATGAAAGAGATATGATAATTTATCTTGTGCAAGTGCAAAAATGAGATTTATAACTTAGACTCATACCATTTAATAAGTTGTTAAGTCGGAACATAGACAATCATATCGGAAATTTGCTCCTTTTATCGATTAAAAATTTACTAATTCTACAATCAAATCTATTTGAGATGGAAATCTTCATCAAACTGATTGTACATTTTGATACAATGAGCAGTTCCAAATAAATTAATGAATATTTAAAATGTAATAATACAAATCAATTGCAAAATAATAAAAATTGCAAACAGCTAGATATAAGAGATGGATAAAAACATTATTAAATAAATTCATACTTTAAACCTATTAACTGACAACTTATGTACAGGGTCGGTCCAAGACTACGGATTGCTCAAGACGGTTACAGTTTTTGTTGCCTTTCATGCAACAGTTGATATGAAATCGATGCAGAATAATACAATTTTTTATTTTCTACTAATGAATATTTCACTAGTAGAATAATTAAATCCATTGAAGAATCATTATGCTAATTCACTTATACAAGACTGTTCAGTAAACCTTATTACAAAATATTAGGTTGATTATACAAAGAGAACCAAATAATTACGAAACCTTGAGTTAATTTAATAGTTCACTAAACCTCATTATAACAAAAGCAAGCAACTTCAATTGTGAAAGAAACATTGTCTAAAATTATCTGGAGTGTATCAAGCGTTAACAACTAAAACCTACCAAGCTTTTGACTTATCACAACAAAAGCATGTTATTACATTAGCTTTATAACTTAACGGTAGTTACCTTTTGATTACAAATAATAAACGCTCATTCTAGCTGTAATTATATCAATTCATTTGAACAAACTTTATTCACATTAATGTCAATAGTTTTTGCTGTAATGATTACTGCGTAACAGCTGATAATGGTTCCTAATTCCTAAACTGGGCTTCAGCAACTCAACAATTGCTCAAGATATATAGTAAATGAAATGATGGAAAATGAAGTGATATAGGATTTAGGAACGATATATGATAAACTAGACATCAGGAATTCAGCAATTTTTGCTAATAAATGAAGTTATATAGGAAAATTAACAAACAACTTACCTTTCAATTACAGATACAGTTTGGGAGTAGTGAATTTCTAAAGAAGCTGGAAGCCTGGAAGGGAATGAAATTGAGCGAGAGAGGAAGTGGAGCGGTAGGCTGCAACGTGGAGCGCAGGCAGAAGGCGGTATACGGCAGGCGGCGTCGTGGAGCGACGAGAGCTAATCGATTGTTAAGATTTGCTTGAACCGGAAGTTGTTAGACGGGTTTGCCCAATTAAGATTCCTGATGGGCCTTGACCTGTGTGCTGCTTTTATGTATATAAAGGTAGTTGTACAGACAGCTGATGATTTGTGCCCAAAGAATCAGCTTTACTGGATTATTTCATGCGCATATTACCAAATCTTAGCATCGTTAACAAATAGGAAACTTTTTTTTAGCAATTTTCAAAACGTCCTCTACAAGTAATATGAAATTTTAGTATCATTTAAAAATTAAAAATTCAAACTAACAAAAAAAAATGTTGTAACTTAAAAATAAAAATTCAACCAACACACGATTTCAACGCAAATACATAACTAAATATTTATACAAATCATTTTCTCTTGAATATGTTAAACATGTACAATTATTGGAAAAGAATTTACACGCGTCATCACGCACAAATCAATTGTCGTAACATTCGTCCTAAAAATTAAAAAACTGAAAATACCCGACATTCATTAAAAAAAAATGAGGGATTCTTTTTTGAAGAAAGGGGGGGAGAGAGGGGGGGGGGGGGGGGCGCTTAACCAAACAAGATATGTGTGGAGTTTTCATTCTCTTCTTCATATGAAACTCAAATCTTAAACCATAGCTTAATCCTTCTTGATTTATAATCAAATTCTAACTAAATATTGCTAAATCCTCTTTCAAATCGAAACCTCTTAGTTCTAAACTCAAACCGTTGAAACACTAAAAACTATCTAAAGTGCACAAAATCTATCGTTTCTTATACAGGAAGTATAAGAAATTAATATTGAAGCAATAATTTCGTTTATGCACTTCAAATTTCCTTTGAAAGTCACAAATTTTAATTGAAACGAAATTAAAATACTGATCATCCCACAAACATCAAAATTTTCCAAATTTTTATATGTTTTCGTATGTAAGCTTCAAAAAATTTAGTGTAAGACAAAATAAACCAATTGTAAACATGAAAGAAAAGCATGGTGTCGTATCTAATTGGAAATGTACATGTATACTTACATCGTTGTAAATTATTTATTTATTTATAAAAGTAGTTCGGTAGAGAAGTTTGTTCATCCGAGTATAATATTCAAACCTCTTTGGAATGAATAATTCAACATATTAGCTGAAATATTGCCCTTTTATCATAAGACTCGAATATTAAAAGAAGTGCAATGAGAAGAAGAATGACAATTTGAGAATAAATTAGAAACCAAAAATGTAAGGGAAAGAGGAAAAGAAATTAGAGTATTTTTTAATTTGGGGACGAGGGACACTAATTCCATATATACATCTATATATACACCGTCTTATTTTTGATAAAAAAAATAAGACCAAAATATATTTATTTACTAACAGCAGAAAACATCACGTTAAGGTATGTTTTACAACCAATACCTTAGAACCTCAATTAAACAGCAGAAGGAAGAAAATAAAATTCTTATCATTTAATCATATAAATCGAAGAAGAAAAGTATGAATTAGAGTAAAATCAACAGAAATTGTGATTTTAAAGTAGAAATAGGGGAGGATCATAGTCTTGGAGTAGAATCTGAAGAAGGGGCAAACTTTTCACATTTCCCCTTCTATTTTATTATTGGGAAGAACTATATTGAATTCACGCATCACAAAATGTAAATACGTAGAAAAAAATTACCATGCGATACCTTTAGTAAGACTATTATGTACTACATGGTATCTTCCCTGGATTTATGTAATATCTCGCCTCTATACCCATACTACTAAAGAGTATTACCATGTAATACCATCTGATAATATGGAGAATGAGGCAATATTGGCTGTCACATGTGAATTTTACTTTTGGCTAACACCAATACGTATTTCAAAATCATATACAACGAACTTATGCGTACGCGATATTGGCATAAGGCAATTCACACATGTGTTTCCATGATACAACAATACACAATATAAAAGGATAAATAAAGAACGCAAAGTCATCAATGTAGCAATAATATATAATAAGTAATATATACAAGTCCTAATGGGTCTACAAAAGGAATCAAACGCCTACGATATATTAAATAGATATAGTGTATATGTCTAATATGTACATCTCAACATCATCAACATACACGAGACTACATAAATAATAATGATACACTAATCTCCTCCAACTATTCCCCTACAATCACAAACTTGTCACTTCGTCCTTGAACCAAAAATGTCTCGAATTGACCCCAAGTATTATATAAATAATAGAAGGGTCAGACTATGTCCAGAATGTGGATGTTAATATATCATAATAGCTGGCACAAAATAATCATATATAATGCAAAGTGGTATATGAGAATCCTTAAGGTATCAACTATCTCAAAACCATGCGCATGAAATATCACCCATAAATATAATCAATCAACACATCAAATGGCTCGATACTAAAATGGGTGAATCGACATCAGATACATTAATCCATAATGCATTTCTCAACCATCAGCCCTAGTGAGAGACAATAACTCTCGATTGTATAGCCTTAAGAGACATATAATCAATATGGTATGCAAACTCATAACATAACACGTAAATATAACATTCACACAATAAAAGACTATAAAATACTCAATCAATAGTTCTAATGAAAGGAAATACTCTCAACTGCATGGCCCTAAGAGAAAGACACACAAGGCACAATAATAGATCTCTCGATCAAAAGACTCCAAGAGAGAGTGACATACGACCATGCAACCAGAACCCAATGTAATATATAAAGACAACACACATCTGCTTTAGGGTTAGGCTATCTCAGATGATAGATGATAGACGAGCATGCAACAAGTCTCTAACGTCATATAATCATCGTCCCTAGTGAGGTGATAACATCAAATTACTCACCAAAAGTGGATCTACCTAAGTCATCCAAATGGGATACTAACATACCGTAGCACTGCTTCAAGAAACGCTAATGACCCCGGTTTTGTTTCCTACAGTCCCTTAGTTACTCCTAGAATTGTAACGCTCGTATCCATCGCATGTCATAAACACACGCAAGTGTATGCTATGCATCAGCCATGACACGCATGTGCCCTTAGTAACAGATTGTTTGCTCTTAAGTGATGCTTGGGCAAAGGAGCTAATAAGAGCAATATCTCTCAGCCTCATCTCCATCAAATCATCAAATTGACATCATGAATCTTAGGCGTGACCCCGTAATCGAAATGCTATGTAACAACCCGCATATTTATCGAGTTTATATTTAAATATTTTATTTAAATATTAAATCGTTAATCGGATTTTGGTCCGAAAAGCTACTTTTTGCAAACGGTCAAATTAGGACTCGAGATCACTTCCATTGAGTTCGAAATGCCGTTTATAACTTTTTTAAGTATAAACATCGATAGGTTTGGAGTTAGTGAAATTTCACTAACTTTTCCCGCTTTGGACTTTGGGTTAGTTTAGCCTATTAAGCCCAAGTTCCAACCCTCTTCTCCTCACTCTTCATAAATTTCCTAACTAATCAAGCTTTGGCATTAATGGTGAAGAGAATGGGAAATTAAAACTCCAAGCTCAAATTCAATTGCAACTCCAACATTCAACTCCAAATTCAAGTAGAAGATATTGGATTCAAGCTTTGGATTGCTTCTCCTTGCTTTCAAGCTTCATCTTCATAAATTTTAGTGCAAATGTGAGATTTTTATCTCACAATTCTACCCTATAACTATATTGGACTGTTGGGAATGATTCCCCATCACTTTAGCATGTACATTTGCATTTGGTTTGGATTGGATTGGCGAAAAACTCCAATTTTTAGCATTTTTGGTGAAATTCTGCACTTAGGTCGTTCTGCCTATGCTAGGTCGTTCGCTGTTGAAAAGTCACCCAGAGAATAGCTCGTTTCTGGCCTTAAACTCGTTCGTATGCCTTAGGTCGTTCGCCTCGGAATTAGGTCGTTCGGCACTAGGTCGTAGGTCGTGGAGCTTTAGGTCGTAGGTCGCTCGGTCATGCTTATTTCGTTAAGTTGCTCGGCATTTAGTGGTTAGGTCCTTGAACCCTTAAGTCGTTACACCACTAGGTCGTTAGATCGTTTGGCCTTTATATTATTAGGTCGCTCGACCTGTTTTATTTTAACCCCCTTAGCTCGCGCTCCTTTAGGTCGCAGGACCCTTAGGTCGCATCACTATTAGGTCGCATGACCTTATAAACCGATAGGTCGTAAGTCCTTATATCCCGTTAGGTCGCGTGACCTATATACCATTAGGTCGTTAGACCTTATTCTCCAGTAGGTCGCTCGCCCCTTTTACTTCGATAGGTCGCTCGACGTTGTCTTCCATTTTTTAGGTCGCGTGTTTCACTAGGTCGTTAGGCCTTTACCTCGTTAGGTCGTAGGTCGCTCGACCTTATTACCTTGTTAGGTCGCGAGTCCCTTAAGTCGCTCGCCTCTGTTAGGTCGCTCGCCTCTGCTAACTCGCGAAGACCCCTAGGTCGCAACCATTAGGTCGCTTGGCCATTTCAGTTAGGTCGCATGACCACAGGGTTGCTCCATTTAGGTCGCTCGACCCTATCCCCCTTAGGTCGGTGGCGTTGCCCCCGCACCCCCACCTTGGGGGGTTGCCACCCCCCCCTGGACCCCCCCCCCTCCGTAGGGGATCTTATCTAAAAACATTGAGCTGATTTCCTTGGATTTTATTCACATCTCCGTATGCGATTTTTGTGACTGATTGTTTCTGCAATTGCTTCTGTGTTTTGTCACTTTATAATATAAAGGTTTCAATACTAGTAGTAAATATCAAAACTCTTTTAACAAACAATTTCAACTCTATTTTTAATAACAAAACTCTTTTCTTAAACCGTTTTCCAATCTATTAGTATATACAAACCTTTACCTCACTCGGATGAGAAATCTAATTAAACAACTTAGTAAAACAAGTGGTATGAAATGCTTGCGTTCACTTCGTCGGTTAATTCTTGGACTTGTTCGATTGAACCTCTTGTGACAATTTTATTAGTGAAGATTTACAGTTTGTTCGTAAATATTTAAGTTAAGCAAGTGGTTATGGGACATGAAGCTAAACTTCTATATTTACTAGCTTAGTGTAATTGACACTTCTCGTTGATCATGACGATCATTCTGATGATTTAGACTAGCAACTGTGCGATGTCTCTTGTTGCGAGGTTAGACTAGACACCACTTGTGTGATTCCACTCGCACATACCTTTTTGCTTTTTGGTTAGTCTGGACCTTAATCTGTGTGATTCCATTCACACATGTGGGGTAGCTCCCCTTGGTCTTCGGACCGCCATGTGATAGGCCTCTTTCTCTTTTCTATGATTTCTGGACTTCTTGCATTGATTTCTATAATTTATGTCATTGACTTGTTATGAGTACAAGTTTGGGGTATGATGCCCTTTCCGAATCTTTGAGAAGATTCTTGTGATATTGATTATCTCTTATTGATTGATCTTCTGTTGATCGTTATTTACATACTTATAGTGGTATGTTATTATGGATATTTTATGTTTATGCCATATATTTTATGTTATATCATGTCATCTGATATTTATAGCTAGACTGACCCGTTTATTATTTTCTTAAATAATACTCGGGTCAGACCGAGATGTTACAGGTGCTTCTGCTTGACTTCTTCCCAGGGATTCATCACTCTGACTTTTGGCTAACTGTTTAGATTAGCAGTTTTTGTTGTATACACTTGAGATATAGACTCATAGTTGTATTCCTTTGTATAGCACGTGTTGCTATTCTTTAGTATTATTGTGGATCTTTTTGACCACTACTCTGGTGTACACTTTCATGTGTTAGTTATATATTCATATCTTCTTCCGCCTTTGTGATATGGATGTCTGTGACTGATTTGTGTTATGCTTATTTCTATGTTTGTTTCCGAAGATTATTATAGCCACCGTGTGATAAGAAATCACGTGGATGGTCGCTCCTCAACAGCCTTATTCTCCGTGCTAGTTGACAACTCTACACCATAGTGTTCTTGGCTAGTGTGGGTATAGAGGTGGGGCGTCACATGCTAGGATGGATACTAGCCTATCTGGTAGGTCCTAATCACGAGCTCTCCATTGTTCACGAGCCCTATGATGTAGATTCCCAACAAATACTCTCGACTCCAAAAACTTAATGAGAGCACTATAACATAATAAATCCTCAATTACTAACTCTAAGTGTAAATAATAATGCTCCACTAGTTAATCCTTATTGGATGAATATGTACATTCCAATATACCATTAACTTATAGCCCTAAGAGAGAAATAGACCTTATGACTACTTATCTCAAGATTCACCCCTAGACGATTACCGAAAATTCCTAATCCTATAATGATAAATGACGTTTACTTACATAAAGTAATCGAACAGATATCAACTCAGACATCATATACCACCGAGTGCTACTTTCTCGTTTACTCAATGCTCATAATTACACTCACTACAAACAATAATATTCTATGTAAAAGCCTAAAGAATAACCAAAGAAATATTATCGAAAGTCCTATACCAGACCGTTTCATAACCCCGTTTATTCAGTATTCTCACCACACAAAAAATACGAACGAAAAGATTTTATTTACAAAAATTATATATATTTATCTTAAAGACTTTCATTACTTGTGAAATATAATTTTCAATAATTACATTAAGCCAAAAATAAGTATTTCAAAATTGATAATGCATTTTCAGATCTCTTCACCATATTTAAAATCATAGAGATATTTATTAATAACAAAAATTATTTATGAAAATAATCTCATAATTTTCTATAAGTAAATACAACCTTTAAAATGAATTTATGAACCTTATAAACCAATTTCTATATATTTTAAGCCATCGAATATATTTCAAAATATCTTCTTTATGCCAAAAAAAACCCATGAAATCTCTTTTAAAACCAATTAATAGTATTTAGTAATCATTCCATAATTTTTTAAAATTAAAAAGGATTTTTAAACAATTATTTATCAAAAACATATTTTATCTACTTTTACAACACAATTAATTAAAATAAAAAATTCATATTTAGAATACGTCAAATTATTAATTTAAAACCCATACTTTATATTAATTTTAAAATAATAATTCATATATATATAACAAAAGGGTTCATTAGTCTGGGCATCACTACTCTAGGCCAACCATCGGTCGACTGCTCCCTCAGTGGGAGATCGACCGTCGGTGACGGCCTAAAGCAGTGTAGCTCTAGGCTATGAGCCAATTCCCTTCCTCACTCCCTCATTTGATCATCGATGCATTCCTAGCTTTGTATACTACAACCTAACCCATGTTAATACTACAAACACACATAAACATTAAAATGAAGTATCAATTCAATTATGATTTGCAGTAATTGGTTTGTTGCACATGGAAGAAGTATAGAGCAAGAATCAGACACTCAATAATCAAAACAACACATCATATATAACATATTTTTATGAGTGAAGACCACTCACCTTATCTCTTAGCAACCAAGATCTTCATTTGCACTTCATAGCTCTACATTTTATCATCTTCTCCATTTACTATACTTAACCCTTAACTCCAAACTTGCTCAAAATCTAATTTTGATTACTCCTAGTAGTGTAGATTGTTGCTAAGAAGCACATATCCAAGTTTCATTAACTTTGGGATATTACTTGAATTATTATGAATTTTTGAAAATAGAGCTAGGTTTGGAGTTTTGGTGCAAGATAATAAAAATGAGATAATGAGCTTTTGGAGATGTTTTGAAATAAATAAATGAAGTCTCTATACTTCTCAACAAAGATGAAGTGGAGAAAATATATAACTCCTCTTTTCTTTGATTTGGGCTACGTGAGCTTTATTGTAAAACATTTCTTCACTTATTCTCTTACCCTTTCCTTTATAAACTAATTTTCCTATTTGTTCAAAATAACTCCAATTCCCAAATAAAAATCATATTTTCTTTCTAATAGCGTTTCAGCAACATCTATACTATTGTATTATTATTGAGTTGCATTTCAAGGGCGCATAAGCCCCATGAGTATTTTGTGAAATGAACAATCTTTTGTGATATAATATTAAAATTAAATTCCTCTATAGTTCTTTAATTATTTCGACCTTTCATTTCCATTTTTGTAGTCCTCCGTTTGGTATCAATCAATTGTATTGAATACTTTTCTTATTTATATTTGCCTCCAATTTCGCTCCACTAATACTGTAATGAATTATTTGCATGGTTGCATGTTTTGTTACACCTTAATCTTAATTATCCTAACATTAAACAAGGGTCGTTTAGAAAATGAATCATCTCTCCTTTGAACCACGCAGCTATTCAAATTTAAGAAAAAATTGGCTATAGTTATACTTTCAATGCATAAGAGCAGAGGAATAAATTGTAACTATAATTATATCTTTTAGTGCATAAATTATCTCTGTTAATAAAGCAATTCGTTTACTTGGCTACGTATTCATTTGTTTCCTAAACTATTCAGGATCTTATTAATATAGAAAATAACTAAATGATAGATATATTATGATACTCAATGGTTTTTTTCCTTTTAAGTTTTCTTCTTGGTAAACATATATATTATAGTATTAAGTGGTGCTACTTTTAGCTCACAAAAATAAATTTGAATTAGAAAATGTACTGCCAAGAACTTGAACTTAATAAAGCTTCATTTATACATAAGGCATGCATCATTAATTTCTATATATGGATACTGCAAATTTATTACTACATATAACTACATTACATATATTATCAACATTTAGTTTCATTTCAGAAAGATTGTGCTACCATACTATTGATGTGGATTTATTTGTTTATTTATTGACATCATAAACTTTTCCTTGGAATCTAACCATGTATACTAACAATTTTTTTCAGTTCATTTCTTTTAGTTGTTTCACCTGCCAATTGAAGGGATTGGTACCAAACCATATAATTAATTGATGATGAGGAAAGTAACTTTTATGCATCAAGTGAAGAAATGGGTATGAAATGGTGCAACTAATTGACGATGGGAATGGAAAGACCATGCGTCAGGGGATGAGATGGCTACTTTCCGGTAAACCAATTTTTAAGTTACTTTTTAGTTGCAATATTAGGTCATATCAGCTGAAGCTTGACTTTTTCCTTATGCTCATTAAATTTTCATATTTATTGCTTCTGATTTTCATGGTACGTAAAGCACCTGTAACATGTCAGCAATATTCATTCATTATCAATATAATCTGTCTTTAATAATACATTATATTTTAATTTTTGGAGTATTAGCAAAGAAAATATCAATTGTAAAGCAGTTACTAAATGTGGTTACCAATACTTTTTGATTTTAACTAACATATCTCGAACTCACATGCTTTTATAGCTTAAAAATTATAAACAATATGTGAAAATATATTTTGATTAAAAGATTCATTTCTTTAAATAATAACAAATATGTGTATATATGTAGCTAGCCCTCATATTTAATGAATGAAGTAACCAAAAAAGAAAGATTGAATGACAAACTTTATTTATTGAATGATGTACATCAATTGATTTTGTTCCCAGTTCAGTCTACCATTGTTTTTGGAATTAATATCACCTCAATTCTTTGATTTAATTGCAGCTAGCCATTGGAACTTTTGTTGCACTGACTACATCAGATTATACTTGAAGTATACTAGATTTCAGTTGGTAATTTGTACCCATATTTTAACACTAACGTGCAGCAGATATTGTGACTGATGTGGAACGCTCATATGAAAATTAAAGCATTACATTCATTGAAACTAAACGGGCTATAGATTTGAAGTTAACTCCATGACAATAGTAAAGAACGGTAGACAAGTCAAAATAACACCCAAGTTGAATGATAAGGTAGCATTGCTTCATTCATGATTAGTTTGTCTTTGTTCGATATGAATACTAACAGAAACAAGGAGGTAGACATTAATATGGTGGATTCCATTATCATGGATGCATAAAGGCAACACGAGGTTGTCATTGTCTTCAGTGCGTGGACTTTAGTGATATATAGGTAAAGCCACATGGATGCAACAACTTATACTGTCAGTAAACTATGATAACACTACTATAAAATACATTAAAGCGATATTTTTAAAAGAAAATTAAAGGTTTTGCATCCATGCATATTTTACAGTAACAATGAATTCTCAGTAATTTTGATCAATTATAATTTAGTATAGTTTTCACACACATTCACAAAGCATCCAAATTGTTAATATTGTGGCCTACCTCGAAAATATCTGGATGGTTTTATATTTTTCCCGCTGTTTTTTTACTATTTAAACCGAATACATCCATGTGTAGGGCATTCTATCCAAAGTCAATATTTATTTTGCAACAGAAGGAATATGCTCACCGTTTTCTTAGCACACATGAAGCTTACTGTAGCACTAGTTATTCATATGCATGTATATTGTTTTTCGTAATGTGGGTAATGTGAGATAACACCGAGGAGTTGATTTTCATTTCAATTTGTTCAATCATATTTAATTCAATTTTTTTGAGTACCAATGAACTAATTAAAGACGGGAGAGCTTTATTTTGAGCTTGGTTTTTAGCATTTATTTTTAAAAATTTTATGTTATTAGCTTTATTATGGGAGGTTAGATTTTCTTTACTGCTTTTTGATGCTTGTAGATGTGTCATTTGATGCCTTATTGATCTTATATATGTTTTCATTCTTATTGAGTTTATTATGCCTTTGATATTTCCTTATAAGCAGTTACCTTCTAATTGCTATAAATTTGCACTGCGACCAAATATATCAGTCAATAATTAACAAATATAAAGATGTAACAATGAGTGAGTTATCATTTGACTACCAATTTCTTTTTTATTCATGTCACAAATTAATTACCTTTAATTTTTGAAATTTTAAATGAAAACCGCATGCGAAGCATGGGTTCACACTAGTTGTATAAAAATTATTGTCCTCCAATTTCCTTACTATAAAATAGTTAGCTCATAACTACATTATTAAGCCCATTTATAATTAAATTCTCAATTCCACTTATAAATGGAGTAAAATCCGTTTCTTATGAAAATAAATTTATATGCCCTTTTATTTTTAATATTTAACTTTATAAAAAATTATTGAATTATTTTTAATCTATCTTAAAAATTGTTTCAAGTTTATAAATATCAATTTAAATTTAAAGTAATCAAAATGATCATTTGTTAATAATTCATTACTTCGAAAATATCAACACCAAATAATCCATTTAAAAACCATTTTAATAAACTATTTATCCTAATATAAATAAATATCATCAATTAATTTTTCTTTTTACCAAATCTCACCGATAAATATTTTATCATCAAAATTCTCCGCTTTGCAAAATAATACATCATTCAAATCCCATATAAATTTCTATATCACCAAAATGTCGTAAATTTCCAATATTATAATTTAACTTCCAATTATTCATTTTATCATTCAACACTCGTTTAATTAATTAAATCTCTATTATTGAATTTTAGTTAATTACTTTCCAACATCGGTAGTTTATTTTATTACCTCATAGTTTCTTCCTTAAGAATCTCGATCATGGCAATGGATTGCAACGATATTAAAAAATAAAAATAATAAGAAGAAAAAGTTTACCTACTGATGATGAAGGAAGGAAAGATATTGACTTGGATGCGCAATCCAGTGGTGGTTAATATTGAGAACAACGCGACGACGTTATTAGGATATTTTAGTTTTTATCGTTTCTATTAAATAATGATGAGAATGAAAGAAAATTAACAGCATTAAAAGGTACAAGGGATGAGTAGTTTCAAAAATTGTATGATGTGTGTAAAATATAATACGGGATATATTGTTTTTGTGAAAATTTCAAATGTATGTATAGTAAAGTATGTTTATGAATATAACGTACCTTAGAGAAGAAGCAGACAAGTGTATCAAGTAAAAAAAATGCTAGAATATTTTTCGTGTACCCATACATAAAATCCTAAAGGAGTATTTATCAAGAATTGTTAGAAGCCTCAAAACAAATTTGGGTAAATTGTTAAGTATAATGTAAAAAGTTATGAGAATTAGATGTCAAATTTATCATGATGCGTTCAAATTTGAATTGTTATTTTCCAACTATATAAACTTCCCTAACTACATTCTAGTCATAAGCGTCTGAATTTGAACTTATATAAATTTCGCCAACAACATTCTCATCCCCCGTCAGCTTAAATCCAAAAAAAAAAAAATTAAATTCTAGCTTATTTCGATCACAATTTGAGATATTATTTCTTTCAACCATGTTTATTTAACTGTTTTTTAGAACATATCCTTTCTAACGTTCCTTTTAATTTTTCAATTTCATATGCCAACCTTCTGAACCGACTCACCGATGCGAACTAGCATTGAGTGGAATGGCCAAAGAATGCTTTCTTTCATGAACATTTGCTTATTAGGTTAAATACTCATGATAAACAAGTGGTATTTTGTACGATAAAATTACAAAGGAGTTCAACCAACGCCCATACCTCAATAACACCGTTATCCATAAGAAAACAAATGGAAAACTTTGAAACATACTTGACTGTCATGGAATCAATTACTACAGACAGAGGTTAGTGTATGGTAAGGTGAAAACGATTATGTTCAAGGAGATAAAGAATGGTGAATGACAATTACTATTGGATTAAATGTATAACAGTGCAATATAGCATCGGGAATGTGTTTATGATATCCCTCTAGCACCTCCAGCCTACTTCGATACCCATCTATACCCATATGTTTAATCGGTTAGAGAATGAACTATTTTCCAACTCGACTGCCATGAGTCCATGATGGATATCCGATGCTACTTCATTACCTCAGGCAAGGCAATGAAGACAATACTATAAGAAAGGTAATATACATACCGGTCTCGATATGTCATGGGGAAATAGTTACATACGATAATTTACCGAAGCCTAGTAACGCCATATTATGGGAGTCAAGGTGATATCGATTAGTCTTCACCCTTATCCCTAAAATAACCTCGTCGTCTCTCTTCAATTACTAGTATTATTTTATTTTTTTAATAAATTTTTTGTCCTCATCCCCGAAGCCGCTCTAGCCCTTACCAGCCCCACCGAAGCCTAACCGCTGCAGTCCTTAATGTTGAGTCACAGCTTCTATGAAGATTTTGATTGCTGACAACAATATTAAAACGATCGACAAATCAAGACCTACATATGGTACTCTAGATTATAGGTTGATTATTTGATGTTATAATAGTAATAAAATTGTCAAAATCTATCCTCAAATAATCATGCACAAAATATAATATATATATATACACATTTATATAGGTTGTGCACTTTATTGTGCAACTTAACAGAGACCGGTCGACCGGTCCAAAAATGAACGGTCGACCGTTCCTGTTGAATGTGCACAGTAAACGTGCACACATGCACATAACGACTATATTTTTAAAAACCTGTCTACCGGTTAGTTTTTGACCTGTCGACCGTTTTTAAACAGAGAGCAACTTCTTCCAAAAGACACATCTTTCTTCAATGGTTGCGTCTCTTCTTCTTCATCAATGATCATAACTTTTGACTGCAACTTTTCACCAAGGGTTATAACTATTTTCTCTCTATAAATACACATCAATATCATTGATTAAAACAAAAAAGTTTTATTAAGATTATATATGCTCTCTATCTATTCTTTGAATTCACTTGCATTCAAAAAAGCTCTAAACTACTTTCATTCCTTATTGAATCATTGACACTATCTCATATATTTTGATTCAATAAGCAATATAAATTCCATAATCTTCACAAACATCATTCACAATTTGAGGATAAGATTATAGGAAGATTGTACTACAAGTGACAAATCCGTGTTTACAAGAGCACAAGTTGTCAACAACAATTGTAATTGTTTTTGTTGAAGTCCTCAGTATTGTAAGAGGCAAGTGTTGAAGTCCTCAGTGTTGTAGAGGCGTGAAATCCCGTTCGGCTGTTCGGGTAATTGTAAACCTGTTCCTCCGGGTGAAGCGAGGTTGTAATTAGTGAAAATCCAGATAGTAGTCTGGGACTGGACGTAGGACGGTGCTCCGAACCAGTATAAAAATCTCTGGTGTGATTTTTCTATTTTTTTATTTACAATGCTATTATCATCTATTTCTGCATTTGTATTGTAATCCATATTACACGATCCGTGTATACTATATTAGCACATATAATTGTATACACACCGCACTTTCATTTGGTATCAGAGCACGGTCATCATATAACCGTAACACAGTTATTTGATATATTCTTGTAATATGGCAAATAACGCAAGTACTAGCACTCAAAACACCACTTACACAGAAGGGCAATCGACACAAAGACCTCCATTTTTCAATGGTCTTAACTATAGTTATTGGGCAACACGTATGTCATTCTTTATGCAATCAAGTAGCTATGATGCTTGGAATGCTACTCAAAGAGAAATAGTGAATCCAACAACTGATTATTCAGAATGGACTGTGGCTGAGAAAACGGCAGCAGCCGTAAATGCAAGAGCAATAAATATGTTGTTCTGTGCATTAGACCAAAATGAATATAATCGTGTTAGTATCTGCACTACTGCATATCAAATTTGGCAAACGCTAAAAATCACTCATGAAGGTACTAACAAGGTTAAACAAGCCAAAATAGCCATGCTGAAAAGTCAATTTCAAAATTTCAAAATGAAACCAAATGAAACAATCAATGACATGTATTCACGGTTTCAAACTATTCACCATGCACTTATTGGGTTAGGACAAAAGTATTCTGATTTTGATGTTGTTTCAACAGTCCTACATTCTCTGACTAATGAATGGGAAGGAAAAGTATTAGCAATTGAAGAAGCTAATGATCTTTCCGTCATGAAGCCAGATGAATTGATAGGAAATTTAATGTCCTATGAAGCAAATTTGCAGGCTAGAAAAGAACAGAAAGAAGAAAAGAAAAATGTAGCATTTCATGTTGAGAAAGATGAAAATGAATCAGATTCTGAAGATGAAGATTTGGCGTTCATTGCTAAAGGTTTCAAAAAATTCCTAAAATATCGAAAAGCCAGTCGCTACAATAAAAGGAAACCTGGATCAAGTAAACCATCTTCATCTGCTATAGAATGTTTCAACTGCCATAAAAAGGGACACATGCAGAAGGATTGTCCAGAACAAAAGAAAAAGTCAGGAAATGACAAATTCAAATATAAGAAGGACAAATCAAAGAAACGAGCCTTCTCAGTAACATGGGATGATTCAGAGTCATCTTCATCAGAAAGTGAAAGTGATTCGGAGAATGAACAAGCTAATGTTTGCTTTATGGCAACAGAAGATGAGGTACAAATTCCTACATTTGATGAATTACTTGATATTAATGCTGAATTGATAATCAAATATAAAGACTTAAAACGTCAATTAAAAGTAGTTAAAGCAGATTTAAGTAAAGCAGAGTTTGAACGAGATATGTTAAAAGATGAGAAGAAAATATTAGAAGAAGAACTTGAAAATGTTCAAGAATCATCATCTAATGTTGACTCTCAAATATCTCTTTTGAGTCAAGAAATAGAAGCTCAAAAAGAGAAAAATAATGCTCTCACTACTGAAAATCATGAACTTAAAGCAAAAGTCAAAATTCTAGACCTAGAAAAAGCTAGTTTACAAACAAAATTTGATGACATTACTCAAAATGTTTCTAACTTTAACAAAGGTCGAGAAAATTTGACTAAAATCATTAAAAGTTCACAATCTATTTCAGATAAACAAGGTTTGGGATATAACAAACATGAAACTAAAAAACATCTTAGAAATAAAAGGAAGAAGAAAGTACAAAAAACTGAAGCTAAGAAAAATCTTAGTTTATTATATTTCAAACCAAAACCAGTTGTGAAATTTCAAAAGAGAAATGTCAAGACTATCAAAATATGGGTTCCTAAAACAAATAATAACTTGATTAGGAACAAATACATTCAGCAATTCATGAATAATGTACATTTTAATAACAATTATATATATAAAGGGGATACCGGACCCAAATGGGTTTGGACTCCTAAGACCTAACTCTTAGGACCCTATAAAAAGTGGGTACCATGAACTTAATTCTATGTTTGCAGGTCCCACTGAAGAAAAGAGGAAAGTGGATATTGGACAGTGGTTGCTCAAAGCATATGACGGGAGACAAGAGCTTACTAACAAATATTAAATACTCAGATGGTGGCTCAGTCACTTTTGGAGACAATTCAAAAGGTTATATCATCGGCAAAGGCGATGTGAGCAATTGTGGTACATCTAACTTACCTCTTATTACTAATGTCATGCTAGTTAGAAATTTAAAACACAATTTACTTAGTATTAGTCAGTTATGTGACAAGGGTTTTATAATTTCCTTTTCAAATAATAAGTGTAGTATTTTAGATAAAGACCATAATTTGGTTTTTGAAGGTTATAGAGACAGAAATATATATATTCTAAATATGAATATTAATCATAATTCAGATATGTGTCTTATGGCTAATGACAATGATCCATGGCTATGGCACAAACGTTTCTGTCATATAAACTTCAGAACTATTGACAAGCTAGCCAAAAACAATCTAGTTAGAGGACTACCCAAAATGAGTTTTAAAGTTAACAACATTTGTGATGCATGTCAATTAGGAAAATTGACCAAATCATCGTTTAAATCCAAGAAAGTCATATCAACATTACAACCGCTTGAGTTACTGCACATGGATTTATTTGGACCTACTAGAGTTCAATCAATAAATCACAGTCAATATGTGCTTGTAATTGTTGATGATTTCTCTCGTTATACATGGACAATTTTCTTAAAAAATAAAAGTGATACTTTCGATCATTTCAAATCTTTCGTCAAAAGAATTCAAAAATCAAAAGGGATTAAAGTTAAAAATATAAGAAGTGATCATGGCGGAGAGTTTGAAAATAATGAATTTGAACATTTTTGTACAAAGAAAGGTATATATCATAATTTTTCGTTTCCCAGAACTCCACAACAGAACGGAGTAGTAGAACGAAAGAACCGAACTTTACAAGAATGTGCAAGAACATTATTAAATGGAACCACCTTACCAAAACACTTCTGGGCAGAAGCTGTTGCAACTGCCTGTTATGTTTTAAATCGTGTGTCCATAAGACCTCTTACCAAGAATACTCCTTATGAATTGTTTAACAAAAGAAAGCCCAAAATCTCATACTTCAAAGTTTTTGGTTCTAAGTGCTTTATTTTAAATACGAAAGACCAGCTTGGAAAATTCGATCCAAAAGCCGATGAAGGAATATTTGTCGGTTATTCGGAACGAAGTAAGGCCTATCGAATATTTAATAAACGAACCAAAACTATTGAAGAATCACTTCATGTATCTTTTGATGAAATCTATCAGCATCCTCACACAATATCAGATGATGACGAATCAATAGTCATTAATAATCCAATCATCTCAAATACTGATTCTGACTCAGAAGTAATTATTGAGAATACTCCTCAAATATGTGAATTACAATCACCACCAAGAATATTAAGAGACCATCCGGCCCAAAATATAATAGGTGAAATAACATCACATGTCAGAACAAGGAGTCAACTCAATCAAATGGGTCATGTCGCTTTTCTCTCAAATATCGAACCCAAGAATTCAAAAGAAGCTGCTATAGATGATTACTGGATCATTGCCATGCAGGAAGAACTAAATCAGTTTGAGCGCAATGACGTTTGGGAACTTGTTCCGAGACCAACTGATCAGTCAGTAATTGGTACTAAATGGGTCTATAAAAATAAGGCTGACGAACAAGGAAATATCACCAAAAATAAAGCAAGATTAGTAGCACAAGGATACAATCAGGAAGAAGGTATCGATTATGAAGAAACTTTTGCACCAGTTGCTCGACTAGAAGCTATTAGAATTCTATTATCTTTTGCTTGTTATCATAATTTCAAACTTTATCAGATGGATGTCAAAGGTGCTTTTCTCAATGGATTTATCAAAGAGAATGTCTATGTCGAACAACCACCTTTATTCGTACATGAAAAATATCCTGACCATGTGTTCAAACTTAAGAAAGCTCTGTATGGTTTAAAACAAGCACCTCGTGCTTGGTATGAACGTTTACGTAGCTATCTTATTAATTCAGGATTTGAAATAGGCAAAGTCGATCAAACTTTGTTTATTAAACATTCTCGAAATGATATTCTGGTTATCCAAATATATGTAGACGATATCATCTTTGGTTCAACAAACGATAAACTCTGCAAGGAATTTGCAAGTATTATGACCAAAGAATTCGAAATGTCTCATATGGGAGAACTATCTTATTTTCTTGGACTTCAAATCAAACAACTTTCAAACGGTATCTTTATCAATCAAGAAAAATACTGTGAAAATCTTATCAATCGCTTCGGATTACAAAATACATCTGGTAAACCAACTCCTATGAGTAAAACTACACATCTTGAAAAAGATGAAAGTGGTAAGAATGTTGACCAGAAATTATATCGAAGCATGATTGGTTCTCTTCTTTATCTTACAGCTAGTCGTCCAGATATATTAATGAGTGTTTGTTTATGTGCTCGTTTTCAAGCCGATCCAAAGGAATCACATTTACGAGCAGTGAAACGTATAATTCGTTATCTTAATAATACCAAAGATTTTGGTCTTTTCTATCCAAAAGAATGTCCATTTGAATTAGTATCATATAGTGATGCTGATTTTGGTGGCTCACGGACGGATAGAAAAAGTACAAGTGGTACGTGCCATTTTATTGGAAAATCACTTGTCTCTTGGTTTAGTAAGAAACAGAATTGTGTTTCACTATCAACATGTGAAGCTGAATATATATCAGCGGCTCTCGCTTGTACTCAAGTACTATATATGCAACAAACACTTCAAGATTTCGATATACATTTATCGAATTCTATTATATACTGTGATAACACGAGTGCAATAAATCTCTCTAAAAATCCAGTAAATCATTCTAGAACCAAACATATTGATATCCGTCATCATTTCCTTAGAGATAATATTGAAAAAGGTAATATACATCTTGAATATGTTCACACTGACAATCAAATAGCCGATATTTTCACTAAACCATTACTTGAATCTAGTTTTATTAAACTACGAAGAGAGCTTGGCTTAGTATCTCGGAAAGATCTAGAATAGAATAAGTAACCTTCAAACTTAGGCTATATATTTTTCAAATAATTCTTAAATTTCAGCCTATAACAAACTATACCTATTTTTATAACTTTTTTATCTATCATTGTTTTTGTTTACGGCTAATTATCTCTAACAAATCCTATCCTCAAGTACATTGGCAAACTTTTTTCTATATAAACGTTTGAAAAATACACTTTCATTCATTCACCTTCTTGCTGAAAATTATAAATCACCTTAAACAAGCTCCATGGCACACATTTGCGACAAATGCGCAGAGGAATCTCATATTTCTATCACAAGCTCGGAGTCGGAGGAACAATACTCTCCGATTACACCAAAACAAAGGCCGGAATGCCCTCACCATTGTTTTCACACACCTGGTCATACTCCAACATCCAAGCGTGCAAAGAAAGCACTATTCTGCTCTCCGCGCACGAAGGCGCAAATCGATGAGATTCATCACTACCAAAAGCATCAAATCGATCTTCAACGACAACTACATTATGGTCAAAACCTACTATACCATGAACAACAACGTACTTCAACTCGTTTATCCGCTTTAGAACGAATGGCTTCATTCTTCTGCGGTTCAAACAAACACGATGTTCATGAACCAATGCCGTCAAGACCATCGACTTCAACAACTCCAAACTCTTGGGATAAAAACTATAACGAGAATGAAGGAGCTCAATATAAGTGGAGTCCGTGGGCTAAACGCATTGAAAACGACAAGAATTCTAATAACAACTCACCTTCTCATTAGAATTCCATAATGTATATTATTTTGCTTTCATATATAATTCTTGTAATACAGTATATTTTTGCAATAATAATATAATATATAATATATTCATTCGACTCGTTTTCAAAATTTTTTGCCAAATTCTGCATTTTTACACACAGAGCCAAACCGGTCGACAGCCTAAAATATGACCGGTCGACCGTTTTGCTCTCGGGTTGAAAACGGTCGACCGGCAATATGCAGGCGGTCGACCGGTCGGCAGTTATTTATTTTTTTATATACTTCACGTATATATTTTGCCACCAACCCTCTTTACTTTCTACTCTCTACTGAAAATTTTCCCATTTCCAAACCCTAGTTCATATTCTCAAGCTTCACAAACTCTCAAATTCTCTTCAATGGCTCCTCCTCAGAAGAAATCAAAGAAAAGAGCAACATCAGAAACTTCTTCTCTTACTCTCTCTGCTAGAAAATGGCTAGAATCTCCGGTTGCAGTAACTAGATGGAATCAAATGACAAATTACAAGTTCCATCCGGGCTCATTCATCAAATTCGACGATTTCACTGCATACGGTATTCAAAGATTAGCAAATAGATCTCGTATCTCTCCTCTTATTGATTTTTCTGTAAATAGCGTACAAATTAATCATTTGATGATTAAGCTATTTTATGCGAATATGAATTTAGAGGAATATACTCCGGATAATCCAAATGGAGTTATTTGGTCAGTAGTATGTGGCAAACGAATCTATCTCACTTATGATAGAATTGCTTCTATTTTGGGAATACCGAATAGGGGTGAAGAGGTTTCATCGACTTTTTGTGAAGTTTTCACCCGGAATAGTACGAGTCATAAATTTATAGAAGATGATAGTAACGGCACCAAATCGATTGGGCTACGACCGACTGCAAGGTTGTTACACCATGTCCTAATGCACTCTCTATTTCCTCGATTAGGAAACTATGATGCCGTTTACAAAGAGAATTTCAAGGCTCTTTATGCTATCTACGATGATATTGAAATAAATTGGGTTCACATGATTTTCGATGAAATTCTTAAGGTAAATAACTCTACTCGTCCACATTTCTTCTATAACGAGTATATTATGCGTATGTTGCTTGCATGTGGAGTCACACCCCCGGATTCGGCATATTCTACACCAAAGTGTATTGACTCCACTACTATCAAACGGATGAAGCTTCCTCCTCCATATGTTCATATTATGCCATTCGAACAATGGCAACAACGCGATACTCAAGAACAACAAGCTCCACCATCTCGTCGTCGTTCTGAAGATGTTAGATTATTGAAATCTAAATCATCTACAAGAGAATCTCTTGAAACCATCGCTCGGAATCAATTTTTACTTGAATCAAGACTAAAACGAATGGATTCGAAAATTGATAGACGATTCAATAAGGTAAAGTCATTCTTCGGCGCTATATGGGATGCTATATCATGTAGCACATCCGTCTCGACCCAACATCAAGACCCCGGAAAACGTCCGGCTCCTCCAACTTTTACTTGGTCGACATCCGAGGAATCCGGTGGTACAAGCGGACAAGGTCGTGGGGACAATGACGATGATGATGACGATGACGATGACGACGATGATAATGATGATGATGATGATGAGGAAGAGATTCAGTCGGAATGAAGTTAGTTTATTTTTCTTTTCATTTCTTTAAAAACATATATGGCACTTGTACTAAATAGTGTCCATCTTTTTATTCGTAGTAGACTATGACTTGCATTGTACTTCATCAAAACATCCTGTGTTTGAATATATGCATTGTTCTCTTTGGTTTATATTTTCTATTGTTTACTCCTTTTTGTCGATGACAAAGGGGGAGAAAGGTGCTAATAATTGTTTGCAGGATGAAAGAAGCTAATAATTGTCTGCAGGAAATCACATATTCAGGGGGAGATCCTATACTTGAGTTTTTATATTGTCATCAATCAAAAAGGGGGAGAATGTTGAGTCACAGCTTCTATGAAGATTTTGATTGCTGACAACAATATTAAAACGATCGACAAATCAAGACCTACATATGGTACTCTAGATTATAGGTTGATTATTTGATGTTATAATAGTAATAAAATTGTCAAAATCTATCCTCAAATAATCATGCACAAAATATAATATATATATATATACACATTTATATAGGTTGTGCACTTTATTGTGCAACTTAACAGAGACCGGTCGACCGGTCCAAAAATGAACGGTCGACCGTTCCTGTTGAATGTGCACAGTAAACGTGCACACATGCACATAACGACTATATTTTTAAAAACCTGTCTACCGGTTAGTTTTTGACCTGTCGACCGTTTTTAAACAGAGAGCAACTTCTTCCAAAAGACACATCTTTCTTCAATGGTTGCGTCTCTTCTTCTTCATCAATGATCATAACTTTTGACTGCAACTTTTCACCAAGGGTTATAACTATTTTCTCTCTATAAATACACATCAATATCATTGATTAAAACAAAAAAGTTTTATTAAGATTATATATGCTCTCTATCTATTCTTTGAATTCACTTGCATTCAAAAAAGCTCTAAACTACTTTCATTCCTTATTGAATCATTGACACTATCTCATATATTTTGATTCAATAAGCAATATAAATTCCATAATCTTCACAAACATCATTCACAATTTGAGGATAAGATTATAGGAAGATTGTACTACAAGTGACAAATCCGTGTTTACAAGAGCACAAGTTGTCAACAACAATTGTAATTGTTTTTGTTGAAGTCCTCAGTATTGTAAGAGGCAAGTGTTGAAGTCCTCAGTGTTGTAGAGGCGTGAAATCCCGTTCGGCTGTTCGGGTAATTGTAAACCTGTTCCTCCGGGTGAAGCGAGGTTGTAATTAGTGAAAATCCAGATAGTAGTCTGGGACTGGACGTAGGACGGTGCTCCGAACCAGTATAAAAATCTCTGGTGTGATTTTTCTATTTTTTTATTTACAATGCTATTATCATCTATTTCTGCATTTGTATTGTAATCCATATTACATGATCCGTGTATACTATATTAGCACATATAATTGTATACACACCGCACTTTCACTTAATAGTGGGCACCGAACCCTAGCCCTCCACACACCATTCAAAATTAATTTTTATAACTTGAATTCTCAGCATAGGATATTATTTATATATGGTATTAAACTATATGATGTATAACTTAATCTCGTTTGACAAGCACCATACATGAACGTTATATATATATATATATATATATATATATATATATATATAGTAGCCAGGTTTTTCACCCATCAAAATTCAATAGGAGCCAGAACATTCAGGCTATGCTAGAATAACTCGAGACTCAACCAAAACAACCAAGCAAACAAGTCAAAAGGACTTAAGGAAAATCAGCCAACAAAATACTAAGTATATGGATCACTAGCGATCCATAGGGAAGCATCAAGAGTCGCCCAAACCCCTTGCATCATTATTCATTATCATTTCTATGCATGCTTGCCAAGTTTCATAGCGTGCTAAGCAATCTAGCTGGAGAAGTGAAGACTCGTCTGATTCAAGTTATTTGACCAAAAGCAGCTAATCTAAAATGGACCTAGA
The DNA here is from genome assembly GCA_030765085.1 of Allium cepa. Classification (NCBI taxonomy): domain Eukaryota; kingdom Viridiplantae; phylum Streptophyta; class Magnoliopsida; order Asparagales; family Amaryllidaceae; genus Allium; species Allium cepa. Next base: position 839,515,603 of record CM060941.1, read on the forward strand.
GACTTGAAATTTTGGGAGAATTCTTACAAGACATAAAAGAAGCCTCAAAGAAAAAATGAGATCATTTGGGAGGTTGTTTGATGGATCGCTAGCAGTCCAACTGGATGGATCGCTAGTGGTCCAACTAGATGGATCGCTAAAGATCCACGTAGATTGGGTTCACCACTTGAATTTTTTACGGTAGGTCCCAAACACCCTCTAGAGTGTAACGACAAAGTTCATCCGATTTTGTTAAGTTTTGAGCGAGCTATGGATGATTCTTTTGGATTGGATGACCCATGAAGATGGATGATCAAACAAACACCAAACAACTTGATATTTGGATAAGGCAATCAAATAGATGAAAGGAAGGAAACCCAAAAGGATGGACTCAAAAATAGTCTAAGGGCATGGATCGGTAGCGATCCATCACCCATGGATAGCCATCGATCCATCATGTTAGCGCGGGTCGCCTTGAGTTTTTGTAAACTTCTTTCTAGCACTGAGTAGAGGCTTTTGACAAGTCGAATTTGGCACAACTGCTTTCCTACCCTTATAAATACAATCCTACCTACAACTAGAGATGGATCTTTTTCGGGGAGAGAGACGCTATTACTCTATGGGAATTCCTTTACTTCTTCAACTTTCTTCTCCCCCACAATAGTCATCAAGGGTATTACTGTGATTCTCCAGTCAACCCTTGTACTTGTGACTTATTCTAACTCATTATACCTTAGATCTAAGGACTAACTAGTTGACATCCAAATAGATTCAACCAGTACAATCATAATAAAGATTGATTAAAGTGGACGTAGACCAGAGTCAACCGAATCACTATAAAAATTCCATGTCACTTTTTCTTACTTCGACCTTTTATTTTGTTGTTTATCCGAGATATTTGCTACCGATTACCTGCACTGTTGCTTTCACACTCGATCTAGGGTGTTGATCCATTTTTTGGATTGCTTTAATTGAGAATTAGAACGAGATTGAAGAATTGAAGTTTGAATCTAAGATTTAGAGAAGATGAGCATGCCTAGTAATAGATCTAGAGATGTAGCAGGTCAACTGGAGATTGGGAGCAGCCAGAAGGCATCCTTAAATTCTCATCCACCTAACTATGCGATTAGAGAGAATATGGAAAGGATAATGAAAGAGATGTTGGATGAAATCTTAGCTAGTTAATAGGAGATGATGAACGGCTTCTTTTAGAGGATGAAGCACTAAAGGATGTCTAGATCTACAGGAAATATGAATCAAACTCTAGGGAATAAAGCAGGAGCTACCAGAGTTGGATTGGAACAATTTGGAGTCTTGCCCTTATGCCCAGAGAAACTAATACTTGGGGGAAATGCCAGAATCAATATGGGAATTAATCCCAATGCTGGAGTAACTGTTGAAACACCAAGAACTGATGGTACGGGAGATAATCCAAATATTAGGATGCAACCAACAGAAGAATATGTGCCAAAACTTCCTTGAGGAAAGTAGGTTTGAATGAAGCTAGAGTTATGAATCAGAATACATACATGTGGCTAGAAGAGTGCATCTCGGAATACTCCCACTAAAGCAGGGAGCAAAGTATTGCTTTAGGGCGGAGACCTTCATTGGACGACGATAATTGAATTGCTGAATTGGTATGAAGGTTCATTAAAGGAGGACCCTCAGATCATGGTTTGGAAGATGTGAATAGGGATCCGTTTACTGCTAATATCTGGAATGAGAGAAATCCTCCAGATGTCAAGCTACCGACGTTGGAAATGTACGACGAGAAGACAGATCTGACGTCTCATATGATGAGATACATCCAACATATGGAGGTGTATGGTGGAGGTGTAGGGTGCTTCTAAGAAAGTAATGAGGCTGTGCTTCCTATTATACTTAAAGGATTTGGCTGCATTTTGGTTCGTATAGTTAGAAATGGGTCCATAAGAATATGGACCGACTTGGTGAGAAAGTTCTTGAGACAGTTCAGAGTTCATGTCTCACAACCAAGGAATGCACTTATGCTCTCAAGCATAAAATAAAGTCCTGGAGAGTCCTTAAGAAGTTATTTAACAAGATTCATTACAGCGGTAGCAGCGGTGGACAAGCCGGATCCATCATTTATCTTAATGGATGTAGTATCTAGAGTCGTGAGTAAGATTGATTTCAAAGCTGCATTGAAAAGGGATCCACCGATGGATCGTGCAGAATTCTACTATGAGGTCGAGAGATATTTGCGTTAGGAAGACACTGAAGCCAAGAATGAAGACGTGGAGCTGAAATAAATGCCATGGAGGACAGGGGCCCGTTCGAAGCTGGATTTGAAAAATACAAAGGGAAAAGGAAAACCGATGATGACTTCGAGGAGCCGAAACTATAAAGGAAGAAGTTGAGATTCTCTTTATACATTGACTCGACTGAAAGCCTAAAGAGGATATAGTTGAATACCAAGGGGCATAATTTCTACTGGAGGTCACTTAGGAGGGAGACCATTAATTAGGTAAAAGATCTGGAAATTTTTGCACCTTCCATGAGCTGAATGGGCATAAAACGAATGAGTGCCGACACCTTCGTGATCTGATAGAAGAACCGGTTCAGAATAACCAGCTGCCACAGTACGTATGGAATGGAACTATGGTAGAATTTCAAGAACAACCACATCCATGGCAAATAAATCAAGAAACTTCCAGGGATTTGGGGCAAGAAAAATTATCCTAAGATCGGGGTAGATGAGAGTCGAATCCAACTCCCATGCTTTATTTTTTCGTTTCTATTTACACACATTTCTTTTGGTATTTAGGCAAATTATCCCATGATCAGGGTAGATGAGAGTTGTCTCTCTTCAATTACTAGTATTATTTCTATTTTTTAATGAAAATTTCATCCCCATCCCCGAAGCTGCTGCAGACCTCACCAGCCCCACCGAAGCCTAACCGCTGCAGTCCTCACTAGCGGGCACCAAAGCCTAACCCTCCACACACCATTCAAAATTAATTTCTATAACCTGAATTCTCAACATATGATATTATTTATATATGTTATTAAACTATATAGATATATAATTTAATCTCGTTTGACAAGTACCATACATGATCATTATATATATATATATATGTTAGCCGGGTTTTTAACCCATCAGAATTCAATAGAAGTTAGGACATTCAGACTATGCTAGAATAACTCGAGACTCAACCAAAACAACCAAGCAAACAAGTAAAAAGGACTCAAGGAAAATCAGCCAATAAAATACTAAGTAGATGGATCGCTAGCGATCCATCGCCCATGTATCGCTAGCGATCTATAGGGAAGCATCATGAGTCACCCAAACATCTTGCCTCATGATTCATTACAATTTCTAAGAATTGCCGAGTTTCATAGCATGCCAAGCAATCTAGGTTGAGAAGTAAAGACTCATCTGATTCAAGCTATTTGACCAAAAGCAACTAACTTAAAATGGACCTAGGGAACTCATATGGAGTTGGATTGACTTGAAATTTTGGAAGAACACTTAAAAGACATAAAAGAAGGCTAATAGAAAAAATGAAATCATTTGGAGGTTGATTGATGGATCGATCGCGACCTAACTAGATGGCTCGCTAATGATCCATGTTTATGGGCTCCACCACTTGAAATTTTTATGGTAGGTCGCTCTAGAGTGTAAATGCAATGTTTCATTTGATTTATTAAATTTCGAGTGAATTATGGATGATTCTTCTGGACCAAATGACCCATGAAGGATCAAACAAACACCAAACAACTTGATATTTGGACAAGGCGTTCAAATAGATGAAAGGAAGGAGACCCAAAAGGATAGACTCAAAAATAGTCTAAGGCCATGGATTGCTAGCGATCTATCACCTATGGCTCGCTAGCGATCCATTATGTTAGCTCGGGTCGCCTTGAGTTTTTCTAGACTTCTTCCTAGCACTGAGTAGAGGCTTCTGACAAGTTGGCTTGTGCACAACTTCTTTCCTATCCCTATGAATATAATCCTACCTGCAACTAGATATAGATCTTTTCTGGGGAGAGAGCCGCTATTGCTCTACGAGAATTCCTTCACTTCTTCACCTTTCTTGTCCCTCACAACAGTAATCAAAGGGGTTAATGTAATTCTCCAGTTGACCCTTTTACTTACTTGTAACATATTCTAACTCATTGTAACTTATATCAAAGGAATAACTAGTTGATATTCTATGACGAATGCGACTTTTCGACGCTCGAAAACCGACATCAATACGTCCACTGTATCAACTGCCGAGCAATCGAATGCCGGAAAACCGTACCGTTAGGGTTAAGAAGAAGAAAAAGATAGAAGAAGAGAGGAAAAGATAGAACAGAACAGAAAGAAACCACAGAGCAATATCAGAATCTCACAATCGCAGCGGAACAACATATAATAGATAAATGAATAATCTTTAAACAAAGAACTATATCAGTTATTACATTACATCATATTACATTACATTACATCATCAGAGTGTACAACAACAAACAACAACAAACAGCGGAAAAGAAATACTATATACTAGTGAATACGCCATGCCATCCATCTTGCCTCCAGCAACTCCTGAATTCCAGAATATCCTGATAACCTTAACTCTAGACTGCCCGTGTGGAAATTGGTGGACGCCCAGAGTTTAGGAAGGAAAACAATAAACTCCGAGTCAGTCATGTGACTGGTGTGAGAACTAAAACAATTTATTTTTAAAACAAAGTACAGGATAATTTTAAAATAGATTCGCAATGCTTTTTTGAAAATGAGACTACCATAAGGCCTCCCGCACACACACACAATGCAAACGCAGAATCAGAGGAGATTTCTCCTTATGATAGTCAAAGATGCTTGATACACATTTAAAAGAAACATTTGATATTATTAATAGTGCATAGTGTAGGAAAAATCATTTCGAAAATAAAGATATAAATCTTAGCCAGCATAGGCATTTCGCACTTATGCCTACTATAGCTACCATCCAAACAGTGGTGACCACCATAAGTGAATGATAGGTTCTACAACTAAAACCGCACAAGATCTATTGTTTCTTTGGATTTCCAACAAATGGTCAGGCCAAGGAACTTCCCATTGCCACATGGGTACGCCTCTGGAAAGACGACCCGAGAACCTAACCGGATCTCTGCCAACACAAGGCCGGGTTACCCCTAACTGGGTAATTACTGACACGAATATGTCATTCCCCGATCGTAACCGATCTATATCCGAGGATCCTCGATTTCCAACAACCACAAAGCAATAAATTTGCAGCAACAACATTGGTTAAGTATCTGGGCTCCATACCATGATACCACATTTATCCAGAAGGAATGACATACACTAAAGGGGCGCTACCCCTTAATAACCTTGCTGCATCCTTCCTGTTTTGACCATTTCTGGGGTGTGAGGTCCGACGAAGTCTCGTCCACAAAGTTACGCTTCATACAAAAGCTGTGCTTTGATCATCAAATGCTCAACAGCACTTCGTATGCCACATTACCAATTTGGGAATGTATCACTAGTAACCATCAACTACATAACCTCTAAGGGTGTTAAGCTAAGAGAATAAATTCTCCGCCACCAACGGAAATATATTTGATAGAAACCAGCTTTACATCTCAAATTGTAACTTCGGAAACACATCCATACAAGTCCGTTCCGGGATCGGACGGAACCGAAGGCACTTACAAAGAAGTCCTTGCAATCCGGATATTCACTAACCACGACGGGACTTCCCATCACAAAGGGTAATAAATTTCTATATCGGAGATCAGCCGATGCAGAAACAGTCGACGGTAATCCTTCTGTTTTCACAAATATCCGTTCTTCAACACCGGTCATCAAATGCAATCCATAACGACGTATCACATATTCGGAATGGGTTATACGACCCCAAGGTCCTTTCCCGGCTAATCCGAATAGTGAGCGCTTATTTTGAAAATAAGTGCGGCATTCAAATTCAAGCAAACCACAACAAATACCTATTTAAAGGTAAATATTGATAGTCGGTTATTTAACTATCAATAGGCGTGTTCAACATCACCAAATTCCAAATAATTTCCCAAATTATTTATTTTCCAAAAATATCTTTAATAGATATATAATTTTCCACGCTTCAACCATTTCAAAACAAATTTTCCAATCACTTTTCACCTTTACAACTTTTGAAAACAAATTTCAATCATTTTCCTTACGCGGAAATACTTTCATTTCAAAATGGTTCATTTAACCCAATTAAATAAATCCTTAACGATTTACTTTATATTTACGTTCCAAATCCGTAAATTTATCCCCATAGTTCAAAAATAAATCAACGTTTATTTTTAAACAAATTTTCCTTTCTTTTATATATTCCATAGTGAATTTACAATTCCAAAATATCTATGAATATACGATTTCAAATCGATTTCTAATATTCATTTTCAATTTATCTTTAAAAGATAAAATCTCAAACATTTCACTTCATATTGGAAAACATTTCCATACTTATTAAATAATAAGTAATTAACAAATCCATTTATTTTCATATCTTGGAAAATATTCAATATACTTAAATCGAAATTAAGTATATATTTCATTCTTTAAGGAAAACATTCTCTTAAACACATTTATTTGGGCCAAAACGAATGTTGCGTAAAACATCGTTACGACGACCCAAAATCACTAGTATAGGGATTCGAAATTAAGATAGATATATAAATCCCTATACTATACAAAACATTTCCTTTTGGAAATCATTTACTATAACAACAGTGTTATAGTCCACCATTTCCTTATTTCTCGAAAACGTCTATTTCAACAATGAATGTTGAAATCTATGTATGCGATTCATAATACATTTTAAAACATCTTTTAAAATAATTAACTTCATTTTATAATATCGCTTTCCCAAAACATAACCATTTTATTTAATAATATATTCACTGTCCAAAATCGTGAATATACTTCACTAACCAAATTTCAATATTTCTACACATTTTATATAAAGAATAGTTCGCTATCCAAAATCGCGAATATACTTCTTTTAATAAATTTCTATATTCAATTTATCAAATTCCATTGATTTCTTTATAAACAATGTCTATAAATTCCATTTCTATTTATAAACTTCGATTTATAAATCTCCTTTATTAATCCAATTTAATTTATATATCTCAAATATATACCAAAAGTCCATATTATAAGTTAAATACTTATAATTCATTTATTTACAAAATCGTTCTTTTTAAAACTTCTATTACTCATAAGATTCATTTATTTTTTACAACAACTTCAACTTATAAAATCTCCTTTATTAACAATTTCTATTAATATCCCATTTAAATGCCCAAAATCCAGTTTATAGGTTAATTACTTATAAGTCTTTTATTTTACAACATCTATTCATTTCATAACTTCACAATTTATAAATCTATAAATTTTATTCACTTGTGAAATCCATTTATGCTTCATTTTAACACTTAATAAACTCGTTTTATAATTCCAATATTATATATATATATATATATGTATATATTATTATAAATATCAATGTTAAAAATCTTTTATATACATCCTTTATAAAAATTTAAAAATCCAAATTTAAACTATTTTATAAATCTATTTATTTTAAAAATCAGCTTTTGGCTATATTTCAACAAAATCTTAATTTTTATAACATAAAAATTTATAACGTTTTAATTATTTAAAATGAATCAATTCAAAAATTTAATAAAACGTTTACTTTGAAAAATCATTTTTAAAAATCATTTTAAAATCAAAATCGTTATTTTTAAACTTTAAAATGGATCCGATGATGCAACAACACCCAATAGTCAATCACGACAATAAACATCATATATCATCATATGATAATCAACAAACATCAAAATATCTGTAATCAAATAAATACTGGTGAGGAATCCAGTTGGATCCCTCTAACCTGTTTCCCTGCATCCAAAAACATTAGCACAATACCAATTCCGTTCAAAGCGGAATATCGCGGTATATGGGATTTATAAAATATTATCCGCTTAATAGACGGCGCAATAGGGTCTCATCCGCTATATAATGCGGGAAATCAACTCCAAGTACATAAATAATACCAATTTCACTATACGGTGAAATATTCGCGGTATATGTTTTTAATAAATAACCTCCGCTTACTAACGGCGTATAATGTCTATTTCAACAATCAATAGATAACAATCATCATTCAAACATACAATCAAGAATTTTAAATCTAACTATTTAAAATTTAAATCGAAACAATTCGATTGAGTGAGAAGTTCTCACCTTGATTTTAATTCCGTTCCAGCGTTTTATTTCGAATAAAATTAAACGAGCGTTTAATTTTACCTAAAATTTACACTAGCTCCAAACGACTCCAGTCCAGTTTCATTGCGTAGTGCTCGACAAAACGAACTCGACGCAATTTGTTTCGTCACAATCCGACCTCGTATCAAAAAGATATCATATTTTAAACATTACACGATTTAAATATAAATAAATTTTCAATTTTCTTTTATAATTAAACCTAGATCAATTTGGAGCCATTGGATCCTGTACCCCCCAAATCCAGGCCGCACACGAATGCCTTCTTCTCCCCAGTATCTCACGACGCAACTAACCCAATAACGCCGCATCTTGCCCTAATTTACGCGACTAATTCGAACAACTAGAAGACGATCAACTAGCATCCTCACGAAGCCCTTCACTTGTGCTACCTGCGGCCAAAAATTGATGGAGCTTGGTCGCCTATACGACCCTGAAATTCATGCGCAACCCACCACGAACGCAGGACAATTTCTTCCTCCACGACGCTCCATAAACGATCACGACCGTTGGATATGGAGATCACTCGATGCTCTACAACTTTCATGTTGAACGTTTCTTGTAATTATCAACGGATTTTAAGAAAATGAGGGAGGAAGGAAGTTGATTTCTGGCCATTAGAGTATAAATGGCGGCTAGGGTTTCTTTGGTTAGGGTTTGAGTGTAAATGAGAATGTATGGGGCCTTTTATAGAAAAATACGCGACACTATTCATCCCGGATTTTTCGAACTCCAAACGAAGCGTGCCAGTTGGCATTTCTAAGGTTTACCCCACGTTCCGAACACAACGGAACATGTTTCGGAGGCTAATTCGATCATATGTGCGAGTTACGGAAATAAATGATCCAATTTAAATTAAACCGATTAAACGATTTTCTAGGCGTTTTGGCTCGCCCCGGACAAATGGTAAATCCGATTGACACGAAATTTGAAACCATATAATACTATCACATTACGGATCCGATGAAACTAGTTTCGTCGAAATCCGAGATTTTTTGAAAAATGGCTATTTTAACTCGTCAATTAAATATTAAAATATTCAATTTTCACAAATTAACTTTAAATTCGATTTAAAAGTTCTATAACATCATTCTAACTCCAATATGATAAAAAAAAAATTCCAAATCATTTTCAATCATATTCAACTCGATTTTCAGTTATTTCTAGAATTTAAATATTGAATTATCGATTTAATTATTCAATTAAATCCAATTATTCGAAAAATAAATTATTCGACTTACAAATCTTACTTGTTAATATTTAAATTCAATTAAATATACAAATTTTAATTAATAGAAATTCTGGTTCGTTACAAACTTCCCCCCTTAAAAGAATTTCGTCCTCGAAATTACCAAGTAAGAAAAATTCACAAAATCCATTAACTTTCCAAAACAAACCGTTCAAATTGGATTTTTCAAATCTCTTAAGTGTTTAACTTTCCCAAAATTCATAGTTAAACTTCTTACAACATCTTTACTAAGTTTCCAAAACCAAACTTAGTTTTCAAAAATTTTCCAATTTTCTCAAAAATATCCTAACGCCTTAAATTTTCGAAAAAGTTCGCCAGAGTCTCCTTTGCGCGGCTCGATCCGAAAAAAATATGACAGTATATATATCACAAATACACATCTCATCAAGTGATGAGGCATCCCGTAGGAAAAAAAGTGTAAAAGTACGATATTCCGAGATATGTACCTTATATTTTATTAGCGAGCATATACGGCTAATATAGCGCGAAAGCGAGCTCCAAATGCGAAGCAAACGCCATCCGCACCTACTAACACTCAATAAACAATGAGAAATATGCATATATGAAAGTAATATCAATATACAACATATATCAACAACTATATATGCCAATATGGTAAATGCAATAAAAGCAACAAATGCAACCATCAAACAACTATCATCCAACTAATAAACATCCAACAAATCAATAACCAATCAATATACATTCATATTCAATTTCAATTAGTTTGCACTATTTACATTTAATTTAGTTCATTTCCATATCAAATTATATAGCTTTCAATTTTATCAATTCAACTTCATTAACACTTAATCAAATATACACAAGCAATTAACAATCAAATAACAACCAAATCATAACCATTATAACCAAATTATTAAATTTACATTCTATTTGGTTTAACACTTTTAATTCCAATTGGTTAATATTAAATTGACTTTCATTCAATTATTCAACTTCCAATAACATTAGCTTTTAATGAATTAACACTTACATTCATTATCCCATATCAATTCTTTTACATTTGATTGATTAACATTCAATCCATTTATTAATTCAATTGCTAATTTCCTTTAACAATATTAAGTTGAATTTCATTTATATAACTCAAATTCAAATTCTTAATGACTTCATTTCATTAATTCACTTATTAATTTACTTCGATACCAAAATTAACTTTATTCAACTTCACTTAAGTTATATTCTCTTTCAATTTATTTTACTTAACTTAAATTTTCCACTTATAAATTCAATTCAAATTCCAATTCTAAAGTAAATTCTATTTAACTTTTTAGTGAAGTCAAATTCCACCACTTATTCAAATTCCATCTCATTTTGCTTAACAAAATTGTTTAACCATTTTAATAATTGGTTTCACTTACATTTTCTCATTTCATAAGTTATACAACTTATATTCAACAATTACCACTTGGATTTTCATTGATTCACTTATACTTCCTTTAATTTAACTCCATCCTTTAAGTTAAATTTATTCTATCAAAATTCAAATTGTATAAGTTATCAACTCATTTATCATTCCCATAATATTTTAAAATAGGATTCCAGAGTCTTTTCAAACCTTTCAAAACCATTTTTGAAATCAATTCAATTATCCTTTGAATTTCAAAACCCAAACCCAAATTTTCCAAACAACTTTCATTTAAAATAATCTGGCAGCAATTCCTCTTTTGGAAACCTGAAAATAAACACCAATGATGTCATGATCATCATCGGAATTATTTTTCAGCGACCGAAAAGAGTTTAGAGCTTTAATTTCTCCAAACAACTTTTTAAAATATCAAATCCTTTCAAAACACTTCTCTGGAATTTTATTTTCAGATTATAAATCACATTTTATAAACCTTTTACTTATATAATTTCACTTATTATATATAAGATTATTTCCCAATTGTAAATCATTTTAATTATAACTCCATACTTATAATTCATTCGCTTATAAAATTTATTCTTTTACAATATGTTTCATTCAACTTATTCAAACAACTTTTTGTTTACTTATATATATCTTACATTTTCAACAATCAACAATCAATTTATATACACTTTAATAATTCTGAAAAATTATTTCTTTATATATATATATAATATAATCAAGGTAAAATTATTTCATTTACCCAATTTAAAATGATACTATGTCGACATGCCTCGTTTAAGTGTTTAGAAATCCCTATCGATAATATGGCGTCCCACCTACCCGACCAAAATTCACAAATAGCTCAACGGATAAGCAAACACAATATAAAACATTTTTATATTAACTAACAAATACACACTCGTATATATTATTACACTCACACTCATTCTAGAGTACTACTAACTCTATCTCTAATGAGAAATACCCAACAGAGCCATGGTTGTCTCTTAACCATATGCTCTGATACCAAATGTGACGAATGCAACTTTTCGACGCTCGAAAACCGATATCAATACGTCCACTGTATCAACTGCCGAGCAATCAAATGCTGGAAAACCGTACCGTTAGGGTTAAGAAGAAGAAAAAGATAGAAGAAGAGAGGAAAAGATAGAACAGAACAGAAAGAAACCACAGAACAATATCAGAATCTCACAATCGTAGCGGAACAACATATAATAGATAAATGAATAATCTTTAAACAAAGAACTATATCAGTTATTACATTACATTACATCATCAGAGTGTACAACAACAAACAACAACAAACAGAGGAAAAGAAATACTATATACTAGTGAATACGCCATGCCATCCATCTTGCCTCCAGCAACTCCTGAATTCCAGAATATCCTGATAACCTTAACTCTAGACTGCCCATGTGGAAATTGGTGGGCGCCCAGAGTTTAGGAAGGAAAACAATAAACTCCGAGTCAGTCATCTGACTGGTGTGAGAACTAAAACAGTTTATTTTTAAAACAAAGTACAGGATAATTTTAAAATAGATTCGCAATGCTTTTTAGAAAATGAGACTACCATAAGGCCTCCCGCACACACACACAATGCAAACGCAGAATCAGAGGAGATTTCTCCTTATACGACCCCAAGGTCCTTTCCCAAGGTCAAAGGAATCCATAACGACGTATCACATATTCGGAATGGGTTATACGACCCCATGGTCCTTTCCCGGCTAACCCGAATAGTGAGCGCTTATTTTGAAAATAAGTGTGGCATTCAAATTCAAGCAAACCACAACAAATACCTATTTAAAGGTAAATATTGATAGTCGGTTATTTAACTATCAATAGGCGTGTTCAACATCACCAAATTCCAAATAATTTCCCAAATTATTTATTTTCCAAAAATATCTTTACTAGATATATAATTTTCCACACTTCAACCATTTCAAAACAAATTTTCCAATCACTTTTCACCTTTACAACTTTTGAAAACAAATTTCAATCATTTTCCTTACGCGGAAATACTTTCATTTCAAAATGGTTCATTTAACCCAATTAAATAAATCCTTAACGATTTACTTTATATTTACGTTCCAAATCTATAAATTTATCCCCATAGTTCAAAAATAAATCAACGTTTATTTTTAAACAAATTTCCCTTTCTTTTATAAATTCCATAGTGAATTTACAATTCCAAAATATCTATGAATATACGATTTCAAATCGATTTCTAATATTCATTTTCAATTTATCTTTAAAAGATAAAATCTCAAACATTTCACTTCATATTGGAAAACATTTACATACTTATTAAATAAAAAGTAATTCACAAATCCATTTATTTTCAACTCTTGGAAAATATTCAATATACTTAAATCGAAATTAAGTATATATTTCATTCTTTAAGGAAAACATTCTCTTAAACACATTTATTTGGGCCAAAACGAATGTTGCGTAAAACATCGTTACGACGACCCAAAATAACTAGTATAGGGATTCGAAATTAAGATAGATATATAAATCCCAATACTACACAAAACATTTCCTTTCGGAAATCATTTACTATAACAACAATGTTATAGTCCACCATTTCCTTATTTCTAGAAAACGTCTATTTCAACAATGGATGTAGAAATCTATGTATTCGATTCATAATACATTTTAAAACGTCTTTTAAAATAATTAACTTCATTTTATAATATCGCTTTCCCAAAACATAACCATTTTATTTAATAATATATTCACTGTCCAAAATCGTGAATATACTTCACTAACCAAATTTCAATATTTCTACACATTTTATATAAAGAATAGTTCTACACATTTTATAATATCTATTCATTTCATAACTTCACAATTTATAAATCTATAAATTTTATTCACTTGTGAAATCCATTTATGCTTCATTTTAACACTTAATAAACTCATTTTATAATTCCAATATTTTATATATATGTATATATATATGTATATATTATTATAAATATCAATGTTAAAAATCTTTTATATACATCCTTTATAAAAATTTAAAAATCCAAATTTAAACTATTTTATAAATCTATTTATTTTAAAAATCACCTTTTGGCTATATTTCACAAAAATCTTAATTTTTATAACATAAAAATTTATAACGTTTTAATTATTTAAAATGAATCAATTCAAAAATTTAATAAAACGTATACTTTGAAAAATCATTTTTAAAAATCCTTTTAAAATCAAAATCGTTATTTTTAAACTTTAAAAATGGATCCGATGATGCAACAGCACCCAATAGTCAATCACGACAACAAACATCATATATCATCATATGATAATCAACAAACATCAAAATATGTGTAATCAAATAAATACTGGTGAGGAATCCAGTTGGATCCCTCCAACCTGTTTCCCTGCATCCAAAAACATTAGCACAATACCAATTCCGTTCAAAGCGGAACATCGCGGTATATGAGATTTATAAAATATTATCCGCTTAATAGACGGCGCAATAGGGTCTCATCCGCTATATAATGTGGGAAATCAACTCCAAGTACATAAATAATACCAATTTCACTATACGGCGAAATATTCGCGGTATATGCTTTTAATAAATAACCTCCGCTTACTAACGGCGTATAATGTCTATTTCAACAATCAATAGATAACAATCATCATTCAAACATACAATCAAGAATTTTAAATCTAACTATTTAAAATTTAAATCGAAACAATTCGATTGAGTGAGAAGTTCTCACCTTGATTTTAATTCCGTTCCAGTGTTTTATTTCGAATAAAATTAAATGAGCGTTTAATTTTACCCGAAATTTACACTAGCTCCAAACGACTCCAATCCAGTTTCATTGCGTAGTGCTCGACAAAACGAACTCGGTGCAATTCGTTTCGTCACAATCCGACCTCGTATCAAAAAGATATCATATTTTAAACATTACACGATTTAAATATAAATAAATTTTCAATTTTCTTTTATAATTAAACCTAGATCAATTTGCAGCTATTGGATCCTGTACCCCCCAAATCCAGGCCGCACGCGAATGCCTTCTTCTCCCTAGTATCTCACGACGCAACTAACCCAATAACGCCGCCTCTTGCCCTAATTTACGCGACTAATTCGAACAACTAGAAGACGATCAACTAGCATCCTCACGAAGCCCTTCACTTGTGCTACCTGCGGCCAAAAATTGATGGAGCTCGGTCGCCTATACGACCCTGAAATTCGTGCGCAACCCACCACGAACGCAGGCCAATTTCTTCCTCCACGACGCTCCATAAACGATCACGACCGTTGGATATGGAGATCACTCGATGCTCTACAACTTTCATGTTGAACGTTTCTTGTAATTATCAACGGATTTTAAGAAAATGAGGGAGGAAGGAAGTTGATTTCTGGCCATTGGAGTATAAACGGCGGCTAGGGTTTGAGTGTAAATGAGAATGTAGGGGGCCTTTTATAGAAAAATACGCGACACTATTCATCCCGGATTTTCCGAACTCCAAACGAAGCGTGCCGGTTGGCGTTTCTAAGATTTACCCCGCGTTCCGAACACAATGGAACATGTTTCGGAGGCTAATTCGATCATATGTGCGAGTTACGGAAATAAACGATCCAATTTAAATTAAACCGATTAAACGATTTTCTAGGCGTTTTGGCTCGCCCCGGAGAAACGGTAAATCCGATTGACATGAAATTTAAAACCATACAATACTATATTATTACGGATCCGATGAAACTAGTTTCGTCAAAATCCAAGACTGTTTGAAAAATGGCTATTTTAACTCGTCAATTAAATATTAAAATATTCAATTTTCACAAATTAACTTTAAATTCGATTTTAAAAGTTCTATAACATCATTCTAACTCCAATATGATAAAAAAAAATTTCCAAATCATTTTCAATCATATTCAACTCGATTTTCAATTATTTATGGAATTTAAATATTAAATTATCGATTTAATTATTCAATTAAATCCAATTATTCGAAAAATAAATTATTCGACTTACAAATCTTACTTGTTAATATTTAAATTCAATTAAATATACAAATTTTAATTAACAGAAATTCTGGGTCATTACATATCCAGATAGATTCAACTAGTATAATCATAATAAAGGTTGATTAAAGCGGACATAAGCCAGAGTCAGCTAAACCACTATAAAAGTTCCGTGTCACTTTTCTTACTTCGGCCTTTTGTTTATCTTTTATCTGAAATTTGTTATGCCAATTATCTGCACTAGTTCTTTCATACTCGATCAAGGGTGTTGATCTGTTTTTTGGGTTAACAATATATATCTATATGTTTATGTATTTATGTATTCATTTTTTAACTAAACTGGAAATCGATATTCATCTGATATATTATTTATCAGATTTGTCCTAGTATTGAACAAGTTATAAATGCAATGATATATATTTGTAAGCCGATATTTCAAATCAAGTGGTTAACAAAATTTTGCATTATATTCTTATTTGTTCCCCTTGTATGCTCGTTGCGTATGATGCATTGAATTATAGGAATTCCTTTCGAAATTTTGTTAATTGCTTAATTTGGAATAATTTACAAAATGTAAATATTTCTGCGTTTATAATGGGAAGTAGGATGGTTAGCCATTTAAGCCAGGTGTAGACATACATGTTGGATTTGGCCTGTTTGGTAGTGGGTAGATCGGGTGAATTTCAAAATAAAATTCCTGGTTCGTAGCCGGCCTATGAATTATAATTCCAATCTAATTTATTTCTAATTTCATTTAATTTTTGTATTTAATTAATTAATGTGATTTAATTAATTTAATATGTATATTATTTTGAGTGTATCAATATATACTCATTTGTATATGAAGTGCATGTGCAATGTAGTAATGTGTACATAGTTAATGTGTGTGTGTGTATATAGAGATATTATAATTTACATATACATTCACCGTTTATGTTCACATCGACCGTTTGAAATCACCTTATGTGTGTGTGTATTTACAAGTAATTATATGAAAATCAAAGTTATTTTACATTAAATAGATATAATTTTGAATATCTAATATGATTTTATGACCATGTCAAAAGACTTAAAATTCAAATTTTATATTAAGATATTCGACCAAGACTTAGTAAACAATTTTAAAATTCAAAACCATATTAAGATATTATTTGAAATATCATTATTTAAATATATTTTTATAAAATTAAAAACATTAATAAGATCCAACAGTCTAGATATGTTGTATTGCCAGCTGGATTTAATTTTATATCCAAATAGCTGGCCTTATAATTTTTGTTTAATTATGTATAAATATAAAATAAAAAATTGTTAAAATATAGATTAATATATACATATATTTTTGTATAAACTAAATTTGAAATACTAATATATACGAATATGCTTCTCGACCCTATTTTTTCTAAAACTAAAAACTAATTTAATGCATATATATATGTTATTATTGTAATTATCAAATAAACATTGATTTAAACATTATATATATATAAGTAAAATAATTTTAGTCGAATTGTTTTGCCAAATGTATTTAAATTAATATTTTATATATATATAACGTATTAAAAACATATATTGATAATTTTGGATTATAAAAGGATGATACACTATTTATAACTATAATAATTAGTTAATACATATGTTACTATATATATATCATCCTTTTAAAATTAAAAACTATCAATATATGTGTTAAATACGTTATATATATATATATTTATATATGCACACACACAAATATATATATATATATATATAACTGTGTATGGCCAAAGAAAATTTTAGTTTAAGTTTTCTTTAAACTACGACTAGAATAATCTATGACAAATTAATGATGGTTTAACAATAAGTAAACATAGTTTGATATAATGGAGACAATCAATGTACACATAAAGCCATTCTACTTGTATGAATACTACGGAATTAATAAAATAGATTTTTTATACCTTGAATGGTTTGCCCTTGAATGTTGTTTGTTTGATGAGATCTCCTAGATTCTTAATGAGCCAATCACCAGACCTTGCAACTTAGGCCCAAAGTCAGCTCAAAGTCAAATTCTCTGATTAGAGTAGTACGGTTAATAATAAATATTATTATTGAACTAAGGACGTTGTTTATGGACTAACCGAGTTGAATTAGAATGATATTGCAATTTTGACCAAAAAATTTCATAAATCCTAAAGTGATGTAGTATTGACGAAGAGAACGTGTGTAAATTATCATTACTATAAGGTACTGCTTAAGAAAATCTGAAATTGGATTTTCCCAAAAAGGTCTGTAAGCATGAATTGGTCAAATTATCACACCATCAGCTAAGGTGATGTATAAACGTTAATATTTGAATTATTCAAAATCAATCGCTGACTAAGTTCACACCTCTAAGCCTTACAACAAGCATTTGTGAATTCTTCAAAAAAACACAGGATTCAATTAGTTTATAAAATGTTATAAATTAATTAAATTAATTAATATTTGAGAAATATGAAATATAGCCAATTTAATTAATATTTGAGAAATATGAAACATAGCCAATTTATTTAATGTTTATTGGGTTGTTCGTAATTATTTGAGTGTATATAAGTTATATTTGCATACATCGAAATACAAATCGTTATATTTTTAAATGAGTTTAAGTAAAAAATTATTGCTTAATTTTGGACATTTTGCAGCATATAGATTGCAAATAATATTCGAAGAGAGAAGGGTGGAGTGATAGAACTTAAGGGATTAATTAGGAAAGTTTTAGTTAAAAGAACGAGGAAGGTTGCACTCAATTAAAACAAATCCACTAACTTTATTTCCTTCAGCAATTTCTTTTTTTTTCCTCTTCCCTCCTTTCCATGGTTGAAAATTAATTCTTCCTATTCAAAATATAAAAAAAAACATTTTTTTTGTAGAAACTGAGTCCTCTACTTACTTAGATAATGGTAGGAGTTTAATAGAAGCAACCTACTCACAAACCACCATACCTTCCCTTAATACTCCAAAATACGAAATAAAAAATACAAAGAAAATAAAAAAGAAACAAAAGGGATAACTTTCATTGTTTTCCACCGCCACAAGCATAATGACACAACACGTACTTGAATGCTTTGAGACAGATCAATAATTCGCTTCATTAACTACTCATCTTTAAAGCTAAAACCACAATGATAATCGAAAAAAATAAGTAAATGCCACCATCATTGGTAGTCTAAACTTAGTTCTCCACTAACAGGTAGTTCTCATACATTTTAGGAGCTTGATAATCCGCGAGGCATCGGTTGAATTAGGCTCAAATTCCGTTTGTTTTTGCCGAGCATTAACTATTGCTACCAGTTCCTTCAAAATCGAAGGGGTCGATATCCGAACTCCTAAAAGATAACCTCTTTACCCTTTACTCTGTCATTCTTAATTATAGCTTGATTAATTAACTGTTTACAGCCTATCAATATAAGTTCCATTATGACACTATTGGGGGTTTCAATGCCTTGAAAAAATCTAGTGTTTATTTCAACCAAGACGTGCCAAATTAGTGTTGTAAAAACTATATCAAGAATTTTCCTAAATGATTTGCTTCCTGTGTTGTTGGGTAGAATGCGAGAAAAAATTTCCCCAATGTTGTATTGTAATTTTGCGCTCACATTTTGCCATAGAGTTCTAGGATAGGGTTCAAAACCAAATGATTATATGATTCATATGCTTTCTTTATTTACACCTCTAATCCACAGCTGCTTTCCATTTGCTGATTTTATAAGTAGCGTTTATTTTGTCTGAAGTAGCTAACAAAGCACATATTAACATTTTGGATAAGCATGCATTGTTCCAAATACGTCCAATTGCCTATTTCTTCAAAGATTCCAAAACCAGTAATCCTCAATTTGATTTTGATCAATAGCAATGTTGGTAGTTTGTCAAGCTACAAGAGAAGGCAAATAGGAGTTTTCCATTCTCCTTCTCTTGCAAATAAAAACATCAAGTAAACATAAAAGCTAAGCGGTTTATCATTCTCTTGCAAAGTTGGGTGTAAATTTAAGGATCCAAAGAGAGATTTCCAAATCAAAGTGTCAGTTATTGGCTAGATCTGAAATGTATATTCTAAAATGTAAGTTGTTTCCTGAATGTAATTTTTTTTTATACATACATATTATTGCCTCATCTTGATTTAAAATTAGTAATACAATTCAAACAATTTGTTAAATTATTTGATCTATTTTAACTTAATAAATTTAAACCAAGATTTATATATGTATAAAATAATATTAGCATTTATTTGAAGGATATATATTTTCTACGGCGGAGACGAAGTGTTTTTTCAAATTAGGATTTTTTTGAAGAATCCACGGGTAATTACGTAAATATTAGCATTTATTTGAAAAAACAAAGAATTTTTTTTCTTTTCAAAAAAAAGAAAAAAAAATCTTATGTTAAGTTCACGTACTAATCTTAGTAGTTTTATTATATAGTCGAACTGGATAATATGTATACTAAAATTTTAGAAATTATATTCAAAAGTATTTTTTTTTACGGTCATAATTTATCTATCTATTTCTTAGATGCTCATGCAACACATGTGCCAGAGCAATCGTGTGTATAAACAAATGTAAAATAGGCATTGGATAATACTAGGGAAAAGAGTAAACATAAAATGTGGATCAAATAACAATGACAATATCAGAAATAATCATAGAGACAAATAGTTATAAACTAAGTACAAGATACTCTTGGCAACCATTACGCCATGCCAACAACCATAACTTAACTCCTTCCTTTGAACTTTGATTTGGATGATTTTACTTACATAAGTTTCAAACATATGGCTGAAGTTATTCTCATATTAATCTTGTAATTAACTGTAAATCTATATATCCCTAGTGTTGTAGTGCTTACAAAAAGGGATATACTGATGCTATTCTTGTGGATTTATTTGTCAAATGCGTGCTAATAATACACACGCACCGATATAGGTTGGCAGCAAATTTGGAGAAAGTACATCTAGGTTGGGATCAATGCTTTCAGATGGTCAGGTCGGGAAGCTCAAAGACAAATCAGCAGCTGCTATGTCAACATTTGGATCCATTCTTGATTTTTCCACCAACTAATCAATTTTCAAGCCTTTGTCTTAATATGTGGTGTAATTGATAGTTGGCAGTGATAACAACATAGCAGCACATATTAACATTTTGGATAAGCATGCATTGTTCCAAATATGACCAATTGCCTATTTCTTCAAAGGTTCCAAAACCAATAATCCTCAGTTTGATCTTGATCAATAGCAATGTTGATAATTTGTCGAGCTACAAGAGAAGGCAAATAGGAGTTTTCCATTCTCCTCTTGCAAATAAAAACATAAAGTAAACACAAAAGCTAAGCAGTTTATCATTCTCTTGCAAAGTTGAGTGTAAATTTAAGGATCCAAAAAGAGATTTCCAAATCAAAGTGTCAGTTGTTGGCTAGATCTGAAATGTATATTCTAAAATGTAATTTGTTTCTTGAATGTAATAAAAATTTTTTATACATACATATTATTGCCTCATCTTGATTTAAAATTAGTAATACAATTCAAACAATTTGTTAAATTATTTGATCTATTTTAACTTAATAAATTTAAACCAAGATTTATATATGTATAAAATAATATTATGAGTTATAAATTTGTCTTGAAATTATTTATAATAATATGTTTTAAATTGTTTCGGTTTGATTTTTAACCAGTCCTACAACATAAAGATTGTTTGTGTTTTGTTTGAATTGTTGTATGAAACCTTGGTTTTATAATATTTCGATTGTTAAAAAAATAATTTTTTATTTTTGGGTTATATATATATATATGTATCTATGTTTATGCGTGTGTGATCACGCACGCATGTGCGTGCGTACACGTGCATGTGCATGTGTGTATTTTTGCAAATACATGATAAAGATTTAATGCAATATGAATTTTTTAATCAATTGGAAATTATTTTGGCTTAATCATTATATATATGTATGTATATTTAAAAATTTTATATTGTTAAGGCATGTGGTTTAGAAATAATTTTTTCAATTTAATTTATTATTTTGAACTAGTACAATAATACATACATACATTTAGAATCGAGTATGCTTCAACTTTTTAGGGGATGTTAAGTTACAAGTGGGTATTTCCTTGATTACATTAGACAATCCAAATGGGACAGTGAGTAACGCTCGACGCTATAACAGTGAGATTAGTACCATATATGGGAGTATGAGTTATTTCACAGGCCGAGAACATCATCGGTCCTGAGCGGTTAGCGAAAGACGATGATTACGCCTAAATGGGCTACTTCTCCTACTATTGTAGATCACATTTAGATCATGCTTCGCCATAGTTTAGTTTGTTTGTTAGGAGGCAAGGCTAGAGAACCTAATGGAGGTCTTTTAAATACAAGTAGAATACAATTAAACTATTGTAACATAGTTATTAGGCATTACAGAAGTTCCTTGGTATGCACGACGATAAGTACATGTTACTACATTGATGATGGATCCTGATGAAGTGTTGAGTTACAGATACTAGGAGGGAAGTATCTTGGTTCAATGGAGGATTGTGGGGTGTGTGTATACACACACACACATCCGACATATGTAGCAATTGTCTACTTCGATAGATGGGATGTCCTATGCGTATGTGAGTTGAGACGACTAAGTAAAATGAAAGACATACATGTAATGGAAGACAATCGACATAATCTAATGTTATATATAAATATGTAATTTACCAATCATCAAAACGTTGTTTTGAACCCATTTTGTTACAACCCATGTGATAGCTTTAGAGGGACGGATACTGGTGTAGGTAGAGATGGTGGAAGGGCAGATTTCCTTATGCATGCTTGATACTGGCAAGGATACTACATATCAAAGGCATCAACCTTGGTCAATAGCTATATTTTTTTTTATTATACTATACTATACCACTGTGAGTTTATATCGATAGTGCTCTGATATGCATTTATTTATTTGTAGGATACCAAAACCAACGATCCATACTTTGGTGGACTTAGGTTTTCGATCTAGCAAAAAATTGTGTCCATTACGGTGTGGGTTGTCACATTTGTTATCAATGCTTTAGGTTAGTCGATCTTAAAAATTAGGATATGATTAGTGAACGTATTTCTATTTCTACTATAAAATATACATATATACATATGTACACACACACACATATATACCAAACTCTACAGATTTCGACTATAGAAATAGCTGCAGTTATATTCTAAAAAGATGGACAATGCGATTATGAGTTGGAACAATAGAAGAAGTTGAAGATATACACCTACCTCGATTACCCCATGGAACGTAGGTTGTATTGGAAGGCGTTGACTTAAAAAGAGCATGAATGCGACATATGGAAGAGTCCCGAAGTTGGATAGTACTCGACTCACTAGTAGAGTACAGATAGCCCTATGGTTGTAGATCCTCGTAGAATTGCCAATTAATGATATACATTAGATCCTAATAAGGGGAAAGTGAGAATCTAGATATTGCAGATATCCAAAAGAAGAATTAAGTAAGTTCCTTGTTATTCGGTATTCTAACCCGACTATATTGAACTTATTGCGCAAGATAGATTCGACTATTATCAAGTCCAATGACCCTGAAGCGATGATTGTGGGACCTAGAAGTAAAGTACAGATGGTTATATAAAGCCAGAGTTGGATAGATTTGGTAGATAAATAATGCAGGACACTTGAAGTATGAAACATAGCTTGGCCTAAAGCGAGGAATCGGTATAGTTTGGCTGTTTGATAGGGATCGACATATTCCAGTTGCTAATGGAGGGGTCGACATGAGTTGATTGATACGGGTTGGCATATCTATGAAAGAAGATGCGTCGGCATACTTAGGTTCACCAAAGAGGGGTCGACATGTTCAATTTAGAGGGTTTACCGTGCTTCATTGGAAATGATGGGTCGACAAGTTTCATTGAATAGGGGTTGGTATACATCAGAGCCTAAAAACATTCTTGCATTCAACGATCAATATCATGAGATCTACAAGTCCAATGCAGATGAAATTCGAAGAGCAAGGTATATGGACCATAGGGAACCTACCTTAGAGATCGCATGTCAAATGGGTAAAGAAAGAGAGATCGGCATACAATCATTTAGAGCGTTCGACGGAAAGCAGTTCACAAGTTAAGTCAAATAAATGACCAATCAACAACTTGAGCTCTAGTGGTCCAAATGACATGATATTTGAAGAACCAATATATTTAAACATCCAAAATCCACCATAGGGGTCTCTGCCCAAAAATCGACTATTGGAGGAATCAGTACCGATCCCACTTCATTGGGATTTGGGCCCAACGACCCCTCTAGAGGGACCATATGGGTTAAAAGGTCCTATAATCGAAGTTTTAGAGAGATTGGTGGTCGTCTTCACCTGTAATACCGACCTAAGGGATCATTCTGAGGATCTTTACGCTGTCGACTACTTTAGTCTTTATTGTAATCAAGTTTTTTTTTCTATTCCTTACTATTGTAATTAAATTATTAGTGGATCAATAAAGATAATCTTCAAAGAGGACTTAGGCATACAACACCGAACCACTATAAATTCCAATATTCTTGATTATTGCTTTGATTAGTCTATTCATTTTATTCTATTCTTTAGTTTTAATTTTACTTTCTTTATTTACTTCTCTACATAAATCTACTCTTCGATGTTTATGACCAGTTTGGTTGAAAATATTTTGATGCTTTCATTGAGAAACCTGATTCTCAATTTGCTAGCATTTCCTTTTTTGCTAATGGATTGGGCAAATCCCCCAAAGGAAATCCATAGTTATGTTCATAAAGCTGCTTACACTACTCATATTTGGTGAAATCCAAGGAGATTGATAACGGTGAGACATACTAGATCTCCTTCTCAAAATATAGATGGAAATGAAACTGCTAGCATTCAGTAAGGAGACCTAACCAATCAACCCACAAATTTGAATGCTGATCTGGTTGAAGTTCAGAATCCTACTGATTCTATAACTAGAACTGAATTTCATAATCTAATGAGAGAGTTGATGGGAAGCTGTCGACAAATAAATCAGTAAATTCATACTAATATTAACCTCATGAACCAGATTACTCAGCAGCAGCGTGGGAAGGCCATGAGGGATCCCACTCCTTACTCGGCATCAGAAAGTTCAAGCTCGTCGGATGACTATCAAATGCATAGACGTCGCATGGTTGAAGGAGATCACGTAGAAACTTTAGAGCGTCGCTTGACCAACCTTCATCTTCCAAGAACGATCGGTGTTGATCCCTCCCTAGGGATCGAAACCGATCCCTCCTCCAGAGGAGGGATTCCCCCGTTACATTTAGGGAATCATACTCGAATTACTTTCGAAGGCTTGGATGGTAGAGTTTGATTGAATGCTAACCAGATACCCCTCCAGAATGATGATGAGATAAATTTTCAAGATGTGCATCAAGGAGGTGTGAAACAAGAAGGCGTGAAATAGCCCTTGGACATTGAACAGAACATTCATGTGCGGTGGAGTGCGACCACCACTTGGCGTTATCCATCCAGACGCCGGACTTATCGGCAATGGTAAGACAGTTGATGAGAGAGAACCAAAGCCTGACTAACGATGACTGGGGAATTTCGAGAAGCATACCCTATTTGCTGACTATGTTCTACATGCAGAATATTCAAGAAGGTTCAACATGCCATCATTGTCTGCCAATGAAAGCAAAACCGACCCAGGAAGCATATTATGAGATGTGAATGGTTGATGGATTCTGCGAGAGCCAATGATGTGACCAAGTGCAGATGCTTTCCCATAACCCTTTTTGGAATAGCGACGACGTGGTTCACGAGACTACCACCATGATCAATTTCTAGATTCGATGAGTTGACAACTAAGTTTGTAGCACAATTCCGAATGCACGTGACTCATCTAAAGACATGATGTCCCTTTCCTGCGTGATCCAGGCTCCAAGGGAGTCGTTGGAGATTATTTGGAGAGATTCATATAGCTGCCATTGAGGTCAGTAACCCAAATGATCACGCTATATTTATGGCCATGGTGAGAGGGATTGATCCAGAATATGAGTTTGGCGACTGGCTGGCTGGTAAACCGCCTGCCACGTTGGAGCACTTTTGTTCAAAGGCGGCTCAGTTTCTGAGAATGGAGGAAGCTAGATCCTTTTGGAAAATGAACATTGCGGGACCAAGTGGAGAAGCAGTACGAAGTAACATTGCATTAAGACAGTCTGATGATAGTTCAGGGAAAATCCACGTGAACGTTCAGAATAAGCTGAGTTAGCAAAAGAGAGATGGAGATAGGAATCGAGAGCGAAAGAGGGATTCTGGGAGACTAAAGCCTAGGATTCCAATGTATGAAAAATACACGCCACTAAACACGTCCCTGGAGAATATCTTTCTATCTACTTGCAATACAGGAAGCCGCTTCTAGTCAATAGAGAAGCAGAAGCAGACTGGGAAATAATGTCAGTTTCATGATTGTTATGGGCACAATACAAATGAATGCAAACACCTCAAGATGTTATAGAAAAGCTAATTCGGGAAAGGAAATTACAACAGTTTGTGAAAACCTCGTAAGACGGCGGACATGGGACATTTGACCCCAATAAAGGACAAGCTCCACGTAGGGCTGTGGAGCTTGTACGGACCGATACGATAGTTGGAGGACCGCACCCAGTAGATAGGAGTTGGCAAGAGATGGAGCGCTATGCTAACGCGATTATGCATATAGATTTTGAACGATGTTCAAATACGAAAGATGGAGCTGTTGCAAAACAACAACACACCATGGTAGATGATATTATGTTTAGGAATAGGGATACAGACAAAGTAGAGGCTCCAACAATTGACCCGATGGTCATTTCAGCTATGATTGGTCCTGCATTGGTAAGAAGGATTTTGATTGATTATGGAAGTTTGGTGAATATAATCTTCAAAAAGGGTTATGATCAGATGAGGATGGAAGCAAAAGATTTAAAATCATCTAAAGCTCGTATTCATGGTTTTAATGGCATTGCGACCGAGGCTATTGGTTATGTGGAACTACTTGTCGAATTGGGAGAAGGTGAACGAAGGAGAGTGCGAATACTACAATTTTTTATGTTGACTCTCCATACAATGTTTTTCTAGGTCGACAGGCCCTGGCTGAATTCCAGACAGCTCTTGTCCCATAGTGTTTAACTTTAAAGTTTCCGACGGATAATGGTGTAGGAGTTGTTCATGGCGATTAGGTGATTGGACATGCCTCTTATATAGCTGAGTTGAGGAAAGCTCAACGTAAAGAAAAAGGAATGGATGTGGATGTAGGATCGGTTTCACCCTAGAGGGAGGGGGAGGGTAAATAGGATGATGCTGTTAATTATAAAAATTATTGCGGAAGCTTATAAAATTATTTCAACACAGATATATCAAAATAATAGCAGCACGGATAATAGCAGAATAATAAATGCAGAAATAGAACGACACAGAATTTACCCAGCTTCAGCAAAACCCTGCCTACGTGTTGTCCCCAAGGTTTCTACTAGAAATTAAGTAGTCACATGCTTACACATGTAAACTCACACATCTGCTACTGACTAACCTAACTCTACGCTCAAAACCCTGCCACAACTCAGCCGCTGAGTTGCGAATTCTCAAACTACGCCACGTAGTTTGTCCCCTAGTCATACGACTAGAAATTACAATGATTTAAAGAAGAAAATACAAAATTGAAGCAATAATAAAAGCCCTAATTTAAACTAAAGCCTTATTAATATAACTCGGCCTAAAATATTTTCACTAAAAAAATACGTCCCCGTTATCTCCTTTATCTATTTTGCTCTGTAAAAAAATGTCGGTCTGGTTCCTTCTTTCGTCCGTTACTTTTAGCTCTGAAATTAGGGCTTTTTGAAGTCACCGCTTAAATTAATGGTTGGTGCTTCGATTTCTTACTTCAATTGATTCGTTGGAGGCTTCTCCTCGATCGAGTTCGACTTTGATTTGGTATGTAAATTTTTCTTTTGCTTCTTCTGATTTGCTTGCTTGAACTCGATGTTCCAATTGCCGATGATGTTACTTGTTCTTATAGGATTCGAGAGCCTTGATTTTCGTTCGTATACATTTATTTGAATTCGTCACTTGATTTATTTCGGCCATTCGATTTTTTTTAATGCTGATTATAATTTCTGACTTGTTCATATCGAATAATTTCGTTTACTTGATTAACACGGTTTTGCTTTCGAACTCGTTTGATTCCTTGATTGACACGGCTTCGATTCTGAATCGTTCGACCTTTCTTAATATATGATTAATATTAACACTCATCACTTTTTCAATCACTATTTATCTTTTTGATAATTAGTAGGGAGTCGGATTAGTCATTGTTATAATTTAAAAATTAAATTCAAAAATAATTATAAAATCAATTTTTCTAAAAATGACCAATCTAAAAACAAGGTCAAAGATGATTTTCTAGAAGGGGTTTTATGAGAAAAATTTCTGCTATTTGAAAAAATTATGAAATGAAAAATATGCAGATATTTTATTTGAAAAATGATGCAGTTACTAAATGTCTCAACAAAAATCACGTTTCACTAGTAATTTTTCTATCAACTAGATTACCAGTGTAATCTACATCTGAATTTCTTTTCACTCAAAATTATCATTAATTGAATTTGATAGACCAGACCATGAAGTATGCATCAAAATATCTTAATATCAATTTTAACAGCTTTTTAAATGACATTCCCTTGAATTTGAATTGAAACCGTGTAAATAATCAAAAAACATGAATATAAAGTTAGCCGTAAAATAACCAAATGTGTTATCATCCAATAAAACACTATTATTAATCCAAACTAATATATATGAAGTAGTTCAAAGATTCTAGTGATTTTTATAGTGTTCTTAGCATGAGAATATAATTGACCAACTATTTTGAATAAGTCAGAATCAAAACCATCATTATTTCATCATCACATTATTGGCTGATTTAATTCAGAATACGGTGTAGATTATCACATTTAATATATCGTTCAAAATATACCATTACCTGTTTTACCTTTACGATAATTTTTCGTGGTTTCCCATTGTGATTCTGTCACCTTTGTACTAGGCCAAGGAACTTTGTTTTGTCGCCCGTTGTGTTTCTGGAACAGCCAAAATCCAAATAACACTATTGTTGTTCCTCAGCCTGCCACCACACCTACACGATGGAAGATTTTTGTGACCTATTTGTTTTTATAGGTCCATGATTGTTAGTGGCAGAATATTTTGAAAAATAATTTTGTGGAGACCCAAAACAATTTATATATGTTCCTTTTGACACCCAGATTTGTTTAACTTTAGGAGATTTTATATTTGTGCCTTTTGGAACCCAAATTAGAATGGTTTTTACGTGTTTGGGTCTATACCAACAATTATTTTGATTGTGTCCAAATTTTCTACAAATTGTGCACATTGAGTTGACTTGATTAATTTTTCTTTTAACAGGTTCAGATTGATAATATCCAAGTCCTTGTCTGACTGTATTAATAGTTTGTTTCCCTAAAAGCATATTCAACGATTTTTCACTTTTGGAAAATTTATCTAAAGTCGTTGACAGTTGTTGGACTTGTGTTTTGAGAGATTCATTTTCGTTTAACAATTGTGTGCACTTTTTAATAGAATTTTCTCTCCTAGTATTTTCACTCTCTTTCAAAATCAGAATTTCATTTTCAAGTGATTTTATATTAATTTCTGATTTTTTAATTTCTTCTTCGAATGTTGGACTCTTATCACACTTAGGGATCCTACTTTGATAGGTTTTAACTAATTGGTCAAGTTGTTTATCTAATTCTATCAAACTATCTCTTTGTGATTCAATTTTAGCATACTTTTCCCTAAGTCGTTCAAAACAGCCATTTACTTCGTGGAAATATATAAGTAATTCTGAATGAGTGAGTTTTGATACCTCGCTTGGCTCGTCATCGTCGCTATCAGTTATATTTCCTTGAAGGCACATTCTGCTTTCTCACTCTCATTGCTAGTACTTTGATTATCTTCATCACTTGTATTCCACGTGGCTGTAAAATTTCTCCGTTTTGATTTCTTTTCAAAGTCGTGTCCATTTTGAGGATAATTGGGCTTGATGTGTCCGAGTTGGTTGCATTTGTGACAGATGATCTTCTGTTCGTATGAGTTGTCTAGTGCTTTGACTATTCTGCTTTTCAATTTTCGATTTAGAGCTGGATTTCCGTAATTGTAATTCCACCTTTTGAATTTCTTTATTATCAGCTCCAATTCTGCCGCTCCATCATCATCATCATCGTCACCATCACTTTCTGTTGTTCCTTTAAGAGCTATTGATTTCTTTCCGAGTGTCACCTCCTTCATGCTCTTCCTTGAATTTCATTTCTAGCTCATAAGTGGTGAGATTTCCGATGAGTTCTTCCACTTTGATTTGTTTTAAATCTTTTGATTCTTGAATGGCAGTCACTTTTGCTTCAAAACTTCGTGGAAGGACTGAGGATTTTTTGGACTATCTCCAACTCTGTGTATGATTTTCTAAGAGCTTTTGATTTGTATACGATATTGGAAAGTCGTCCGTACATCTCTTTGACATTTTCTTCCTTGGCCATTGTGAAATTCTTGTATTCGCTGCTTAGCATGACAAGGCGAGATTCTTTGACTTGAGACGTTCCTTCGTGAGTCACTTCGAGTGTGTGCCATATTCCCTGCGCAGTTAGACATTGTGAGACACGATCAAATTCAAATTGATCCAATGAACAAATAATCGAATTCATAGCTTTGGCATTAGAATTTTGTAACTAATTTTCTAGATCTGTCCATTGATCCTTCGATTTATTTATTTCTTGATTATTTATAATTATAGTTGGTGCTCTATAACCTATCTCAACAATATTCCAAGCGTCAATGGTTTTCAGAAAAATTTTCATTCTATTTTTTCAGTAGGCGTATTCACCATTGAACAATGGTGGTCTAACTATGGACCGACCCTCAGCAAAAGCATTATTAAAAGAAGCCATTTTAAAAATTTAAATCTTTAAAACAAAAATTGGGTTTTGAAAAAAAATCGAATTTTAAAAAAACTAAAGTTGACTTCTATTCCTAGCTCCGATACCACTTATAGGATCGATTTCACCCTAGAGGTGGGTGAATAGGGTGATGCTGTTAATTATAAAAATTATTGCGGAAACTTATAAAATTATTTCAACACAGATATATCAAAATAATAGCAGCACAAATAATAGCAGAATAATAAATGCATAAATAGAACGAAACAGAATTTACCTAACTTCGGCAAAACCCTGCCTACTTGCTGCCCCCAAGGTTTCTACTAGAAATTAAGTAGCCACACGCTTACACACGTAAACTCGCGACCCCCGCTACTGACTAACCTAACTCTACGCTCAAAACCCTGCCACAACTCAGCCACTGAGTTACGAATTCTCAAACTACGCCACGTAGTTTGTCCCTTAGTCACATGACTAGAAATTACAATGGTTTAAAGAAGAAAATACAAAACTGAAGCAATAATCAAAGCCCTAATTTAAACTAAAGCCTTATTAATATAACTCGGCCCAAAATATTTTCACTAAAAAGATACGGCCCCGTTATCTCCTTTATCTATTTTGCTCTGTAAAAAAAATGTCGGCCTGGTTCCTTCTATCGTTCGTTCCTTTTAGCTCTGAAATTAGGGCTTTGTGAAGTCGCCGCTTAAATTAATGGTTATTGCTTCGATTTCTTACTTCAATTGATTTGGTATGTAAAATTTTCTTTTGCTTCTTCTAATTTTCTTGCTTGAACTTGATGTTCCAATTGCCGATGACGTTACTTGTTTTTATAGGATTCGAGAGCCTCGATTTTCGTTCGTATACATTTATTTGAATTCGTCACTTGATTTATTTCAGCCATTTGATTTTGTTTTAGTGCTGATGATAATTTCTGACTTGTTCATATTGAATAATTTCGTTTACTCGATTAATACGGTTTTGATTTCGAACCCGTTTGATTCCTTGATTGACACGGGTTCGATTCTGAATCGTTCGACCTTTCCTTGGTCGTTACGGTAGTGAATTTCCTACTTGACTTTGGCTTTGACTTGATCGTGTTGACTTTGTGAAAACTGCTACGTGAATTTCTTTTTGGTACTTTGAATTTGATTGTCTTGCAGCTTGATGGTCATATCCACTTGCTGTTGTTCTTCATGTAGCTGCTATTTCATGACTTCTCCTGACTTCAACTATTTTGATTTTGGTACTGTTTCATTTGATATAGATATGTATGTGTATACATACATATACATATACATATACATATATGCATACATGTATATTTGTATTTGCTCGGATTTGGATTTATTCGAACTTGCCACCATGGTTTTTCATCTCTGCTTGATTTTCTATTGTACTTAGTATCACTTGATGTTTTAGTTTGCACTGTGCATTCCTGTATATGTACTTGAGTCTGAAGTTTTTGTTTAATTTCGGCCTTGACCCGAGTTCGTATTCTACTGTCACCATGTCACTGCATACATTGTTTGCATATCAACTTGTTGAAGTCACTTTTTCTTGTATCCACACATCTCTGGTCTTTGCAGCATATATATGTTACTTGTTCATGTACATTTGGGCAGTTTGCATACACTGTCACATGATCATTTGATGTCGCCTCTGACCTTGGTTCTTGTGCATAGCATATTGAGCTGTTGAATTGCTTTGATGTTGGACTTGGTTTGGATTTGTGGACTTGTGTCATAGTTTGTATTCTCTGGTTTTCATGTATGTGAAGCTGTGTTGCATTCCTTTGTGCTCGACTCTGATCTGTTGGCACTGGTTTATATGAGTTGCTGTGTTGCCATATTAATCTAGTTGGACCATGCTTCATCACTGTTGAACTTCATGTTGAGGCTGCACTTGCTTATGTACAACTGCCCTGGTGCACTCATAGATGTATTGAGTACATTTTGAATTTTGGTCGAGACTTTTCCATGAACTAGTCGTCTTTGATTTTGATTTAAAAGTAAACTTAGAATATTTGTCTTCATTCTGCCTTGGTTGTATTTGAATTCTTATGCTTGACAGTTTTGTGATATTTTGTAGTGCACCTGAGTTGAATCCAGCTTGAAGCTCGGGTTTGACCTTGTGCTGATATTGTGACATTATTTTTTCTTGCTCTTGAGTTGAACCCGGCTTTTCATTTGGGTTTGACCTGTGCTCACCTGTCCCTGTAATTTTATCAAGTGTATATATTGGTGTGCATGGCCTTGTGGCATGTACAGTGATACACTGTGCATGTCACAAGCTGTTTGTGTATGATGAATTTAAATTTAAATGATGACGAACAACCCAAAAAACTGAGGCAACTATTATTTTCAAAATCCACATTTTATTTTATACTGAAAAAATATTTCCTTTTCAATTTTACCGCATCAATATTTATTTTTGTAGATTGCTCAGATGCTATATTCAATTTGAAGTGAAGTTGAAGATAAAATACGAGTTGAGTGAATGAGTGATATGTAGTGAGGTCAAATGTAAATGTGAATCGTGATGTAATCAAAATTGTACTGTAATTGAAATTGTATATATATAGCGAGAGCTTGAAATTTGTACTATTCAAAAATTGTAATAAATATTTGTTTGAAAAAAATATCCGTTTGAATTCAAATTCTGTGTTATTTATTTTATTCATCAAATATTTATTTAATCTATGAAAAATAAAATAGTACATTAACAAATACATTTAAATGAATATATATATGTTTATTATCATCAAACAAAAATCATATAATCGCATATTCAATAGTGGACAAGATTGTCTACATCCAAGCTACCAAGATTGACAACCAGCACGTGAGCCTTGGCTCAGATGCCACAGTCGGTTCTATAGAGATATAAATCTGAGAGATAATGAAGAGGAGCCCAAAGAGACCTAGGCTACACCGGTTGAGCTAACGATTGGTATCATAGTCAGCCACAAATGACCCATCACATGTCCTGAAGATCGGGTCATGGCTCAACCCCCCGATGGTGAAAGAACTCACTGATTTTCTCCAAGTGAATCTAGATGTATTCAGTAAGACTCACTCTGACATGTGTGAAATCTTGCCTGCCATTGCGAGCCGTGCATTGAATATTGACCCAAAATATGTTCCGGTGAAGCAAAAAAGACGCAGCATGGATCCAAAGAGATCTGCCGCTCTCAAAGAGAAGGTGGATAACTAAAAGTTAATGGGTTTATCCGTGACACTCTCTCCTTGAATGGATATCTAATCCTGTACTTGTAAAGAAGGCGAATGGAAAATGGAGAACGTGCATTGATTATTCAAATTCGAACAAAGCATGTCCAAAATATAGTTTTTCCCTTCTAAGGATTGACCAACTAGGTGATTCAACCACAAAACGCGAGTTGCTATCTTTTATGAATGCGTACTCAGGATATAACTAAATCCCGATGCATATCCTCGATTATGTGCAAACCAGTTTTATTACGCCTGTTAGGCTATACTGTTACGTAGTACTTTTATTTGGATTGAAGAATGCTGGAGTGACTTATCAATGCTTAGCTAATATGATATTTAGGGATTAAATTGGAAAAACAATGGAGGTGTATGTGGATGATATGCTCGTGAAGTCACGATGATCAAGTGACCAGATTAAGGACTTGGCAGAAATGTTTGACATCCTTTGATATTACAAGATGAAAATAAATCCTTTGAAATGTTCGTTTGGTGTTGCATTAGGATAATTCTTGGGCTTTATTGTCAATGCTCGTGGAATAGAAGCTAATCCTGAGAAGATTCAGGCTATTCGTGATATCTAAGAGGCAATAACTATTAAACAAGTGTAGAGTTTGAATAGGAAGGTTGCTATTTTAAGTCGATTTATCTCTAGAGCTACCAAAAAATACGTTCCTTTCTTTGATTTGATTAGGAAAGGAAAAAGAAACTTCGAATGAATGCAGGATTATAAAGACGTGCTCCAAGCTTCGGTGAATCATTTGGAGAGACCCACTATCTTATCAAAGTCTTTAGATCTGAGAAGTTGTACATTTATTTGGCTGTATCAGGACACTCTATAGTGTCACCTTGATTCATGAGGAGAATCAGGTCCAGAGACCGGTGTATTACGTCAGTAAACAATTAACGGTAGCAGAAAGGAACTATTTGAAAATAGAGAAATTGGCGTACTATTTATTAATTGCATCATGGAAGCTTCGTCTGTACTTCCAGGCACATCCGATTAATGTTTACAGCCGTTATGACTGGTCCTACAGCGACCTGAGATGTCTAGAAGGTTACTCATATGGAATATTGAGCTCAGCCAATTCGACATTACTTATCTCCCTCGAAGAGCTACCCGTGGTGAGGTATTGGCGGACTTTATAGCGGAGTTTGTTGTGCAAGATAATCTTCCAAAAGGTAGTGAAATCCCTACTTACGATGGAAATTGTATACTGATTTAGCGTCTAATGATCAGTGTTCTGGGGTTGGGACTGTGCTTGTAACTCTTGAAAACCAGTCAATTTGTTATGCTTTGAAGATTGATTTCCAGCAACAAACAATGAGACCGAGTATGAAGCTTTAATTGCTGAACTTAAACTCACTAGAGAACTTGGAGTTAAATTTCTTGAAATATTTTGTGATTCATAGTTTGTGGTGTATCAAGTTAGGGAAGACTATCAGGCTAAGGGACAATGATTTGCCCCATAACTTATCCAAGTTCAGGAGTTGTTGACAGAATTTGAATATTATGACATTTCATATATACCATGAGATCAAAACAAAAAGGCTGATTCAGTAGCAAAGTTCGCTAGCACCGGGGATGCGCAACAAATGGGCTTGGTTTCGGTTGAAATACTAAATACCCCAAGTATAAACATGATGGAGATCAACCTAACACAGGAAGTGGAATCCGAAAGAGAATCGTGGATGACTCCAATTAGAGACTATTTACTGCGTGGAGTCCTGCCTGATAAAAGGAATAAAAAGTGACAAGTCTTTCACCAAGCTTCACCGTATATTACGCAAGAAGGAACTATGTATATGAAGGGTTTCTATGTCCCTTTACTTCGGTATATCGCTCATAAGGAGATATAGCATGTTTTTAAAGAAGTTCGTGAATGAGAATGCAGCGATCACACAAAGGGAAAACTCTGGCAAAGAAAATAGTCGATTATGGGTTTTATTGGCCAACCGTAAATCAAGACGTCGCTGATTATGTAAGACGGTGTGATAAATGCCAGATATATGCAAAATTTCCAAGAGCTCAGCCAACAGAAATCACGCAAATGGTTAACCCATGGCCATTCGCTATGTGAGGTATAGACATTATCGGTTCTTTACCGATTTCTAAAGGTGGCGCGAAGTGTCTATCATTATAGTTGATTACTTCACCAAGTGGCTGAGGAAGAACCTATGGCTACAATCACAACCAAGAAAGTAATCAACTTTACTGTCTGAAACATCATATATTCGTTCGATCTTCCACGGATTATTGTAATTGATAATGTGACTCAATTCAATAGTGCTAAACTTAAAGACTTTTGTCGAAGACATCGTATTGAAAAGAGATTTGCAGCGGTCGCTTACCCTCAGGAAAATGGACAGGTAGAAGCTATATGTAAAATCGTCAAGTCTATTCTAAAGAAGCATTTGGAGAAGGCTAGAGGAAATTCGGTGGATGAGCTCTCTATAGCACTTTAGGCTTATAAGACCACTCAAAGTCCACGAGTGGCCATACTCCATTTGCCTTTGCATACGGTTCTGAGGCCATTATTCCCGTTGAACTCAAAGTCCCTTCTCATCGAGCGACTTACTACGATCCTAAAATAAATAAAGATCTCCTCTTAGAATCTTTGAAAACTTTATAGATGAGAAATGCGAAGAAGCCGATCTAAGGGCTGCCACACATCGACGTCGAGTTGCCCAGTATTACAACACTAATGTTCGATCGAGAACCTTCGAAATTGGCGTTCTCATACAAAAACGTGTTTTTCCTACCCCATCACACATGAATCCAATCTGGAAAGGACCATATGTCGTTAAACAGAGACTTGGAGAAGGAACTTTCAAGCTAGCGACTGTCGATGGCTTTATACTTCCAAGGGCGTGGAATAACGAACATTTACGATGTTGTTTCTCTTAGTTTACTTCCTTTAAATTTTAGTTGTATTTACTTTTAGAACTTTTTAGCATTTGATTTTCCGAATGTGTAATAAGATAGTTTATGTTGCCCCTTTCCATTTAATGAATAAATTTTCAGGCTTCCTTTTTTACTTTATGTTTGCCGTTGCATTGTATGCCAATTACATAGTGAAACTGATTGATATCGATGTGTGTGAGCAAGCTCCCAGAGTTTGGAATTAATCAATCATGTTACCTCCCAATGGGATCAAACAAGACGAGCTCAATCAACTTATTCGTTTAACGACTCTCATTCATACTCCAAAGGATGGGTCACATAAAAAGGAAAGAACGTGGTCGACAATCTAATGATTGGATAAATCCTGCCAAGTTTGTGGAATTGAAAAAAATCAAAGCAATCAAGATTCAACCGATAGCTCACTAAGTCAAACCCAAATCCTATGGGGAAAACTAATCAATCAAAAAGAATACGATCTGACCGCTCTCCAAAATAAATCTAAGTCTTCAGAATGCAGACTAGAGTATAAACATAAATCGGGTGTGAACCGACCACCCGTGAAATAACTCTACGTTCCTAGAGTGTGGACTGGAGTATAACCTAAATCGGGCGCGAACTGACCTCCCACAAAATAAATCCGAGCCCCTAGAGTGTGGACTAGAGTATAAACATAGACTGGGTGCGAATCGACTACCCATCAGCTAAATCTTGTCCCAAAAGTGTGGATATGAGCATGAATGAATAGATGAGTGGACTTCGACCGTTCTCTATTCCACAAACTCCAGCCTAAAACTAATAGGAGGAATATAAACTCGCTAAGGGTTGAATTTGGCCATCTGACATCTGGCCTCACCAAATCAAAACCAGGGACAGGAGTATAGTTGCTTGAAAAACCGTTGAATCCGATAGCATAACACTAAGGCCTAAGCATAGTGTTTGATATGACTTGAGGCCACAACTACTTGGAGGCCTTGGGATGGAGTTGGTGAATTGTTACCAGAATTTACAAACAACAAATTACAAGTACATTGAATGGAAAATAATAGTTCAACCACTTAAAAACAATTCACACGAAAGCTCCATAGAAAACAGAATCTTTTATTCACATAACAGGTTTTAGGATCTCAGTACAAGTTATTCTAAAAAATCAGGATTCATACCCGCACAACCACAACTAGTGAAAGAAAAGACTATGCAAACTATATACTTTAAGCCAAACTGGAAACTATTTGTTTGTCTTCCTATTTTTTTGGATTTCTCGAGAGTAGAGCCATTTGTGCTTCTTTTTTGGGACCCCTTGTTGCCTTTAGCAGGAGTACTTACAAAGGAAGGAGGAAGTTCACTGGGGATCGATCCACCCTATGGAATAATTTACAGTGGAACAAGATGAGGATCGTCAATGTCCACCTCAGTGGGTTCAGTCTTAACTTTTCTTTTCAGCAATTCCTCCTTTTCAATTCGCTCCTTCATGCTAGTCTTATCGGTGCGTCCCGAGACATTGGTAACCATTACGTCATCAGACTCGTCTGCTGGGAGCGGATCCTCAATCTTATCATCATTAAGGGCACCAATGACTTAAGCATCAGGCCCCAAAACATCAGCAGCTATCGAACCCTCAGCTGGTTTCTCCCGTTGCTCTACAGTAGCACCACTTCTAAGAGTTTGACTAAGGCTCAGAAGACCTGTGAAATTTGTTAAAATAAAGAGATTAGCTCAAAACCATTGCGTGTGAAGAACAGAAATTTTCATATACTGAGGAGTAAAGTGTGATACCAGAATCTAGTAGACTCCCCATAGTTTTCGAGGCACCTCCTTCTAAAATGGGGGATAACATCTTAGATTGGAAGTCGGGATTGTCCGGATCATAGCTAAGGTCCTGCTCTGTATCGAGCGAGATTGATGTTCTGACTACATGAAATGAAGAAGTACCCTTACGTCAACTCCCTAAAGATCCAGCAATATGTTCTCCTCCCTCAATAGGTGTAGAAGCATTGAAGTATCGAAGCTTTGTGGTAGCTAAATCCAAGGGTTTGTTTCTACGAAGAATTTCCCTCACTAATTCTTCTTCATTATGCTTGGGTTAAACCAGTTCTTATTTCTTCATCTCGGAATATGCTTCTAGGCTTCAATGAATGATTCGAGATAACTCTCATTGAGAAAACTTAAGTCGTAGTGGATAAGGGCTTTGGCATTATATTCAATGATCAACAGGTCGAACAAGTTTTTAATCTCATTTCTACCGAACTTTATAGCAGCTTCCACTTTGGAGTTAATTTTCTCAATCATCTCTTTTCGGCCTTTTTCTCGAGCTTCCTCTTTATGCGCTCCGATTTTAGCATGTTGCTCGTCCAGTTTAGCTTTCAAGCTCCTAGCCCTATGAACTTCCTCGCGGTACTTCTACGATTCTTCTCGGGCTTCGATTTTCTCCTCCCTTTCCTTCTTAAAAAGTTCTTTAAGTTCCTCGATGCAGCGAGCCAGATCATCCTTTTCCTTTTGCAAGGAGTCTTTTTCTAAAGAAAGTGCCCTACTTCAATGAAGTGCCGCATCGAATTTCTCTTATGAGAAACTTCCAAATGGCTTACAGCTTCTTCCATTTCTTTAGTGTTTTTCTTCGCTTTAGCATGTTGAGTTTTTAATACTAATAATTCAGCATCCTAATGTTTGGTCGTATCCTTATCGTGTATAGCTTCCAACTTGAGGTGGTCTCTTTCATGTTGTTATTCAATAGATACTTTGAAGACTTTTCTGCCAAATATATGAATCATTCATGCTGCATGAATAAATCATTGATGCACGCGAGAGAACTCTCTTTGGCGTGCCCCAAAATTATACTAATGGAAGGAAGGAATTTGAGCCCATCAATACAAATTTTTGGAAAATGGGCCTCGAGCTAGGCCAACTTCTCTACTGTAGAAAGATCGGCAGCAGTTGCTGACAAAGGCAGATTAGAGGTAGCAATTGGATGTTTTCCTAATCGACATTCATGATATTGTTTAGAGCTCGAGGAGCCGAAATGTTACTTGTGAGATGCAACAATATGAGGGCCCCGATAGGAAGGCTGGTCTCCACTTTAAGCAGGAAAGTTAGACTGTTCACCTTGATGTGATGTTTGGGATTGGGATTTGTGTTTAGAAGAGGAAGAATATTCCCTTGAGTGATAACTCTTATCCCATCCCTCATCATTCTCCATGTGCTAGGTAGACTCTGAATTCGGGCTAGATCGGTGGTATGACGAAGAACTTCTAAGGCGATCGAAGGCTCTGGATTGAGACATTGCACCTACAAAGACCAAATGAGAGCGTATTTGATATTTCTGCATGAAAGATTAATAAAAAGTGTGTAGTGAAGTTTATGTAGTTATCAGTGTCCTAGTTTCCCCCCCAATAGATCGGTGGTTGTATCCTTGCTCATTGGCGTTTTCTCTCCTTTATTAGAAGGTCGGACGCCTTCACCACTCCTAGTGAGAGAGTTGAGCCCTTTAATGTTGATATTCGAAAAGTCGTAGGTCATGATGTCATCCGAAATTTGAATACTTGAAAGTCCCTTTAGCAAACTTTCCAAGTGTTGATAAGACGATTCCTCTTCAACAGGAGTAATAACGAACTCTGGATCTGTGGTGGCTTTTCATCTAGAAAGCTTGCATGCCAACCTTTTCTTTCTTTTTATGAGTGTTTGGGATTGTGTGCCTTACGATGGTGCGACCATTGGCGCCTTCTTTGGGCCTGCATCAACTTTTCCCGGCTTGTTGGCCCGAGAATCCCTAATCGCACCCTCTTCGGTATCATCCCAAGTCCCTTTGGTAGGGGGCACAACAAGATTAACGGTATCCTTTCTTTGTTCTACAACATTCCTCGACGATGCTGCCCTTCTAGGGAGCCCGATACTATAGCCATCTTCCAACAGCCCGAACAAGTATAGTAACTCGTTGGTTACAAAAAGTTTGACCTCCTTATCCTCAAATGGGGTAGCACAAATGGCAGCAACGACTCGTGAAAAATCGACGCCTTCAGGATAGTAGGCGAACACCTAAAAGAATTCCGGATGTTAGTAGATTCAAATAAAAGTTATGAATTAGATTAGTGAACTTAAGAAAGAAGTGAAGGTAACAATACGTCCTTCTAACCATCGTCTCACAAAACCGAGAGGGCATCGCATGTAAAACCATTCGTGCTTAAACAAAGAGATTTTTTTTCTAAGCTCCCGTCAGAATTTGGCAATTTGACGAGGGTTTAAGAAAACCTAAGAAGGGCTTTCCGACCATCGTTTGAAGTTGTAAATAAATCTTATATCATTGGGAGTGAGTGGATGAAATAAAAAACTCAAGAACAACAAGAAGGTTCCATGTATAAAAGCATAACTATTTGGATGAAGTTGAGTGGGGGCTATCACAAGGTATCTTGGCATTTCTTGGATAAACGAGTTGGAGGGAAGTATGCATCCGGCCTAGCACATAAACTTATTGCATACTGTGTACCCTACCGGGGGAAGTGAGGCGTATCATTTCTTGAAGGGACCATGACGTCCTCAAACATGATTCCATGAATAGAGCATAGCCGGCGGAGAGCAGCCTCGCCAATTCGGGAGTCTTGTGAGTCCACCCGATTATCTAGAAGAATAACATCCTCTGCAAGATCAGAGGCACGACTTATGTTCTCCACCAAGAGAATGGGAATATTTGAGAAAATATCAACTTGTGGGATACAAATTTATGTTTTCCCAATTTGATGGCTAGGAGAAAGCCAGCCGGGTATAGTCATGGAACTTGACTTTGCTTCAGAACCAATATGTTGCATTGCCGGATCAAAAGTCATATCAGCTGAATACTTCGAGCGTTTGGAATCTATATTAAATATACTTAGTAGATATTCGAGATTAGAAAAGATAACATGTTCCCCCTTTCCCCCATGCTAAGTGTGAACTAATGTACTAGAGTGTAGTATATAACATATATAAACATTTTGAAATCATAAAAACGAAATAAAGTGATGAGACTTAGGAGTTCATCCAGAGAAACCGTCATCGCAGACCGTCTCAATAGGCAAGAAGATTGATCGATGATGAAAGCTTTAGGATCGACTAACGACATATCGAAGTGTGAAGTTTGTCATTTAAGCTCATTTGCAAGTACTAAGTCCATATTGAAAGTTTTGAGAATTTGATTGCTCAATCTCCAGTTCAACAGTGATATGCATGTTATTTTATTCATCGTCATCACATGTCCAAGTTCATGAAGGCAAATTAGTAGTGATTATTCAAATAAATCAAGTTAGATTAGTTTGCAAGGTCGAGAAACCAAGTATTGACTCCATGCCGATCCCAAAGGGAGTACCGATCCTTATCCAAAAACCTTTACCAAACCCTAAGCTAAACCAGGGAATACCAAACCCTATTCCACCACCATGACCGATCTCTCAACAGGACACCCTATGCCGATCCCTCTCCTTAACTAAGACCGATCCCTATGGATAAGCCAGTCATTTCTAAAGCTGAATGTCCAACCATTCCAAACAAGACATGATATACCGATCCATTACCTAGTCTCCTCAAACTACCGACCCCTTCGACTGAAACCTATCCAACTGATCCCTCACCAAGTGTCACTAAGATTAATGTATCACTTCTAAACCCAATGCCACCGATCCCTACATTTGCGCTATTTTGGTACGCTAACCTCTTCCTTTTCCTGCTCATAGCCTTCCATCCATCGAAACCCCTTGCTAAACCCTCACCTTTCTTCTTCTTCTCTCTCACCTCCTAAATCAACATATCAAAAAAATTTCCTAATGATCGTTAATCGCACAAAAATCGCTTGCCATCATGACTTGAATAATCACTAACTACTTAGAGATCCAGGAAGCCAATGCATGGTTAAAAGGCGTGTTTAAAAGTTACCTATATGAATGTTCAAATTAGAGTGGATGCAAATGTTTGGATGTACGTGAAGTCAAAGGCAAGGTGAAGTTAACTATGGAAAGGATGAAGAGTAAGAGGATTCAAGTACAAATTGAAGCGGTTTTTTTGGGTTCGTGAGTTAGAGCAATGGTTCGGAGCTTTGCGCTAAAAACTAAGGAAATGAAGTAAGTGGAGAAGAAAAGGAAGGAAGGTGGATGTATATACAGGGGAGGGTTCGGCCTAAAATATTGAGTGTGTAATGAGGGAAGAGGGATCGGCATAGAAGCTT
Source organism: Allium cepa (assembly GCA_030765085.1). Lineage (NCBI taxonomy): Eukaryota > Viridiplantae > Streptophyta > Magnoliopsida > Asparagales > Amaryllidaceae > Allium > Allium cepa. Next base: position 839,558,792 of record CM060941.1, read on the forward strand.
GTCGATCCCTATTAATTGCCGATCCCTAATAGCATGGCTAGAAAGAGGGATCGGCATGATGAATGTCAAACCCTATACATTTTTTTAAAAAAAGAGAAAGAAGAGTAAAAAGAAAGAAAAAAATTGTTGTAAAGATTGGGCTATGAGCATGAACATACAAAATGTTATAAAAATTAGCAACGATTCATAAGTGTTCGAACGCATCCGAGAGCCGACAATAGAAATGTGCATATGAATGTGCACGTGAATGACTCAAAAGTTCAAAATTTTGAAATCGATGGACTTTGAAATCAAACATGAAACCTTCAAGTTCAAGGCTGGACTATATAATAAAAGCATGTAAGTCTCGCAGAACCGGGCTTATATATATTGACGGAAAATGACACTGTATTTATATTATTGGAAATCGACCAAGCATCATGGCAATCAATGAATAATTCAATGCCTTGAAAAACCGATTTGATAAAGGAATAACAATCATTCAGGAAGCTAGATGGACCTCTTTTTGATAATCCAGACCTGTTTCGATTCAAAGCATGTCATGTTACTCACAAGACATACTTTGGGAGGCAAGTGTTATCTGGTATTGTAACTCGACTATACTGAACTGATTGTGCAAGATAGATTCGACTGTTATCAAGTCCGATGACCCCAAAGCAATGATTGCAGGACCAGGAAGTAAAGTATAGACGGTTGTATAAGCCCAGAGTTGGATGGATTTGGTAGATAAATAATGTAGGACACTTGAAGTATGGAATATAGCTCAGCCTAATGGATGGGATAAGTATGGTTTGATTGTTTGATAGGGATCGACATATTGCAATTGCTAACAGAGGGGTCGGCATGAGTTGATTGATATGGGTAGGCATATCTTATGAAAGGAGATGGGTCAACATAATTAGGTCCACCTAAGAGGGATTGACATGTTCAATTTAGGGGGTTCACCATGCTTCATTTGAAAAGATGGGTTGGCAAGTTTCATTGAATAGGGGTCGACATGCATCAAAGAGTAAATACATTCTTGCATTCAACGATCAATATCCTGGGATCTATAAGTCCAAGGCAGATGAAATTTGAAGAGCAAGGCATATGGACACTAGGAAACCTACCCTAGGGATCATATGTAAAATGGGAAAAGAAAGAGGGAACGGCATATAACCATTTAGAGATTTCGGCAGAAAGCAGTTCACAAGTGGAGTCAAATTAAAGATCAATCAATAACTTGAGCACCAGTGGTCTACATGACATGATATTTGAAGGGCCAATATATTTAAGCATGCAAAAGGCACCATCGGGATCGCTGCCTAAAAATCGACCACGGTATCGGTCCCTCTTCATTGGGATTTGGGCCAAGTGACCCCTTTGGTAGTCCTGTATGGTTTAGAAGGTCCTATAGCCGAAGTTTCGGAGATACTAATGGTCGTCTTTGCTTATAAATACTGGCCTATGGGGTCATTCTGAGGTTCTTTATGCTTCTAGTTACTTAGATCTTTATTGTAATCAAGTTTTTTTCTCTATTCCTTGTTGCTATAATTAGATTATTAATGGATCAATAAAGATATTCTTCAAAGTTGGATGTAGGTATACAGCGGCGAACCACTATAAATTCTTGTGTTCTTGATTATTGCTTTAATTAGTCTCAGTTTTAATTTTACTTTCTTCATTTACTTCTCTACATAAATCTACTCTTAGGTGTTTGTAACCAATTTGGTTGCAAACATTCTCAGAAGAAGATATGTAGTAATCACTTTAAGACGATAGCTGGATTTTAATATTCTTGGAAAGGATAAATCAATAAGTAAGTAGAAAAGAAAAAAATCCAAAAGAAGGGACAAATAAAAATCCACTCCGAGTCCGACTCCATATGAAAGAATTTAATATAAAAGTTGAAATGATTTTAACAAAAAAGTTTGAGGAAAATATATAAATAATATAGTTGAAATGATTTTCGAAGAAATTATTTGAAGGTAGAAAACCCTTTCTTGAAAAGAAAATAAATAATAATTTTTTGGAAAATTAAAATATCTATATTTTATTTAAATAAAAGTTCTAGTAAAAAATTAATATTAGTTAAATCAAAATTTTCAGCAAATGAATTTTCATAAAAAATTATTTGTTTTGAAAAAATATAGAGCGTATATAGCACTTTTAATTTTTTAAAAAATGAAAGTTTTAAGTTGTAAATTTTGAAGGGTGGACAATAGAAAGTGGTACTAGTTAAGCAGGGTTAAAAGAGTGGAAAGAAGGCTAGAACTCGAAAACAAAGATGTAGGAAAACATATTGCAATGGTTCAACAAAGAGGATAGTTAATTTAGAGAAAAGCTAACAAAGAGAAGAAATTTAAATAAGAGCAGTTTAAGGAAAAGAAAGTTAAATAGTAGCAATGTTATGAAATATAGTTAGCAACTTATATTAAATAATGTCAGTAATTAGAAACAATATGGAAACTAAAAGAAAGAGAAATGGATAGTTTCCATAAATATATGCAGTAACTGCATATATCATTTTAGAAGTCCCTCTTATATGCTGTTAGAACCTCCAATTGAATTAAAGTATAAGTAGCAAGAGTATTATGAAAATAGGATGGAAGTTGTCCTTGTCTACTTCGGTTTTTAGTAAAAATTATAAAGGATGTTTTTTTAAAACACCGCAAAGTTCATTTTTGAAGCGAAATGGTTTGGTATAAAAATTGAGTTTTTGGAATATGAAACTTAATAAATAATTTGAGTTAAAAATTCCACTTTTAGGAAGTAAAATCTTTGTTGTAAAAAGGTTTTGAAGAAAAAGTTAATTTAAAGGAAAATGAAAGGAATTTTTTAAGTCAAATTACTAACATTTTCCTTTTAGACTTGATGAGTAAGCTTAATTCATAAATCCTAAATTATAGTCTTAAAAGTTAACACACCAGATTATTTTTGAATTTAATGAAAAAATTCTATGTTTGTAACTTTAAAGATATTTTTTTTTGGAATTAATGACTTCATAATCATGAAGTTTTAATTTTTGAAAATGTAGTGGAATCCAAATCAAAATTTTAATAGGAGTAGATATGGATGATTGCCAAGGTGAGATGAAGTAAAACTTAAGGTTATGAATAAAATAGCTATAAATTCTTATGGAGTAACAATAGTGGACCCCCCATAGAATATAAGGAATATTAGCATGAGCCTAGGAATGATTCATTAAACATATATGAAGACCATAAATTTGAACCCATAAGGAAATAGGAAATGGTATCAAAGTATATTTATGTGAATCTAGAGTATACTCGCATGAAAGACTGAAAAATAGAGAAAGTATATACCAAGATTTAAGAATACTATCAAGGGATTTGGATTAAAAAGATGATAGTAATATAGCTGGTTCTGATAATGGTAGTAATGGATAGACCTTCTTTACTAGAAGATATAAATGTGAATTAAGATATATGGGTTAGAGTAGAATGGCATCTAAGAAAGGTCCATTAAATTGAACAAAGAAGTGCTAGGGTCACAACATCATTAATGTTAGTTGATGTTGAAGGATAACTTCTAGCAATTGTTTCTTTTAGGTTTGAGTTGAAGCATTAATTATTTCTATTGTATAAAAATTTATACGATATTGTTGTAGAATTTCCTTTTAAATTAATTTTCTTTACCGACCGCTATATTTTTTAGGAAACTATGTAAGTAAGAAAATCTCATATACACACTTTAATAATGCAAAATATGACGGGATGTTTATAAAATAAATTAGGAAATTTATTAAATTAACTACTAAAAGAAAAGTCCTAAAAATACTAAAATTTTAGGTAGATAAATTTTAGCAAGCGAAGGTTAGGGAAAGGTTGTTGCAAAACCGTGGGTTACTATCCTATGCCTTAAAAGTGGAAATTTATAAATGAACATGTGTGCTGATTTTTGTTGTAAAACAAAAGATTTTTTTTAGAAATTTGAAAAGTTACCATGTAGTAGAAAAGAGCCAATCGTGGACGTTAACTCATTGACTAAATTCCGACTACGTAACTTAGTTTTTTTTGAAAAGATTAAAAACAAGTACTTTTGAAAAAAAATTGATTTTTAATAGAAAATGTTTTTATAAAAGTTCTGAAAAAAGTTAGTTTTATTTTTAAATTTTCTAATCATTTCTAAAATTTTATTGAAAAAAGATTTTGAATAAAACAAATGGAATTTTTTAATTTGAAATGCCACATGCTTAGAATAGGGGAAGTTGCCAGGTTAGTAAATATAAATTTTACCGTGCAGCAGAAGTGACAGTAAAGTAAAAGGTAGTTAGCGATAAGAGAAAAAGCTGTTGTAATCTTAAGGTTTCATTTTCCATAACTTATTAATAGATAAACAAAACTTATTTTAAAATAACAATGTTTTAAAATTTTAAAAATTTAAAAGTAAATTTTCTTACGTGGACTATACTTGGAAAAATTGGAAAAGAATTGATGGCAAAGAGAAGGTTCCACAGTACAGTTGAATGGGTACACAAGAGAAGGATGGAAATCTTTGTCAATACCCTTTTTCAAAATAAGAATATAGGTTTAGAAAACCGGATTTTCAAAATTTTGGATGCTAAAAATGGCATGCTAGGAGTTTGGATGGTAGAGATTGGATGCAAAAAATTGGTTGAACTGTACCTCTATTTGTAGAATTGTGAGAAAACAAAGATTTTGATTTTAAAAATTTGCATACGTATAGAACTTCCAATATATGTAGATTGTTTGCACCGTATTTTTCAAAATTACTTTAAAAGATTGCATTCATATAAGATGCATCAATTTAGAATTATTCAGCAAACATATCATATATGTTGTAAATGTGATACACCATGCACTAGTATGCTATTGGCTGCAAAATTGGTTGCAAACTAATTGATTGATAACTTAGATTGGTTGCATGCTATGTTACATATTCCTTCCTTGAGGAATTTAGAGAATGAAATTCTTTTAAGCGGGGAATGTAACACCCCATAAAAAGGAAATTAAGTAATGAGTAATTATTAAAGCTTAAAAATGGAATTTTCGTAAATGTTAGAATTTAGCTACGAAGCTTACACCATTGGGTTCATGGTCATTTTATGATCAATATTCATACATAAAATTTTACGATCGGAGTTCAAAAGAAAAAGGTATTAACATTTGAAGTTGTTGGATTGGAAACAATTCAGAACCAATTAAGGAAGTAAACGTTAATCACTAAACATTAAAATGGGCAATAAGTATAAATGTTAGTGTTAAATATAAATGTTAATGAAGGGCATTCAAGAAGTTAAATCTAATTACGAAATCATGTAAAGAAAGGAATTAGGTGCAGAAGTAAATAAGTATTAATAATTTAATTAATGTAAAGATTAGACGAAAACTTATCATTTAAATAATTTGATATGTTTATTCTAATCAAATCAGAGATTAAAAGGAATTAAGCAAAAGGAGATCAGCCTTAAATCTAATTAAACCAATGTTTAAAAGGAGATAAATAAATGAGGATTAACTAATGTTAAAGAAAACATTAATAAATGAGAATATTAATGTTGAAGGAAAGAAAACAAGGAAATAAGTGGTAATAAATTTATGTTAATTAATGTTAGTGGATACTTAACACGTAAGCAAGATCATCGTCAATCAAAATTAAAACAAAAGTGGTATGAAAATAAAAAACTAGAAAAGAAGGTTAACATTAATATATTAAGCAGCGATAAATTAAAAATATTAGACAACAAATTATAAAGCAAACTGGTCGACACCCTAGAGCCTAGTGATTGACATCTAGCGGTTGACCAGTGGAGGTTGGGCAGTTGACCGGTCAGCTAGGTTTGGATGAGAATGAATCTAGGTCCAACTGCTCGGTTTTGATAAATGAAAATCTAATGGATGGAATTGATTCGTGCAACTATAATGCAAGCCTAACCCCTCAGTTTTCTTCGCATACTTCTGAGTCAAATACCGTATTTTCTACTGTCTACTTCAATAATAATAACAAAAAGATAATTCCTTGTAATTCTAAACATAACACAATACCGTTTAAGGTAAGTTATAGAAATTTAATATGTTAACAATTCCTTTTGAGAAAGATGAAATTACAACGCATTAAAATGTTGAAATCCATAGTTATAAACTAAAGAAATGTAAGTAGCAACAATAATAACGGTCTAAAGGTAAAACTAATATATGCAATAAAAGACAAGTTATAAATTAAATGATAAGCGACGAAATGTTGCTAAACTATTGAAATGAGTAAGTAATGAAGTTAGTAACTAAAGCAGAATATGACATAAAAAGAATACAAAATAGATCTAATATTAAAAGGGGAAATGAATGATGAAGGATAGTTAAATCTTTTAATTTAAAAGTAAGTGATAAATGTCACTAAATTGACATTAATAAAATATAAGTAGTAAATACATGTAAAAGTAAACGAATATCATTAACAATTGGATATAGAGTCCTAGTAAACAGGTATGAATACACACACACACAGCCTCAAGAATGCATTGTACTGATGTTGAGGCATATCCAACTATAAGACCCGTGGAATTATATGTTCATGTATAGGTGAAGGGAATACCAAATAGAATGGTTTGCCTCCATCGAAGTGTCAAAGGACAAGTAGAGTCTGCTTCAACCTTTTAGGAGGTATTAAACAACAAGTGGGTATTTTTTAGATTGTATTAGGTAATCTAAGTGGGACGGTGAATAAGGCTCGGTGCTATGATAGTGAAATTAGTATCATACATGGGAGTAGAAGTAGTTTCATAGGTCGAGAACGTCACCAGTCCTGAGCAGTTAGTGAAATGACGAATATTGTGCCTGAATGGGCTATACCTTCTATTAGTGCAGATCAAGTTTAGTTCATGCACTGCTATAATTATTTGTTAGTATATTTTTTAGGAGGCAATGGTAGATAAACCTAAAAGGAGGTTTTTCAAATATGAGTAGAATACGACTAAACAATTGTAACGATGTTATTAGACACTATGTGAGTTCCTTGGTATGCATGACGATTAGGATGTGATAATGCGTTGACAATTGATCTTGCCGAGGTCTTGAGTTACGGATACTAGGGGTATCTTGGTCCAAAGGGGGACTGTGGTACTTATACACACACATATATATATGTAGTTATTGTCTACTTTGAGTAAATGGGACGTATTGTATGAGTACGTGGAGTCGAGACAACTAAGTAAAATAAAAGACATGACATGTAATAGAAGACAATTGACATAAACTAGTGTTATATATAAGGTGTGTACTTACCAATCACTAGAATATTATTCCGACCCTTTCCTCATTACAACCCATAGAATAGCTTAAGAGCGACATGTATTTATGGAAGGCGGGAATGGTGGAAGGGCATACTTCCTTATGCATGGTTGACACTGACACTAAATATCAGATGTATCAACCTTAGTCAGTAGCTATATGTTTTATTATACTTTACTATTTCACCGTGAGTTTATATCGAAAGTGCTTTGATATGTATTTTTTTATTTATAGGATACCAAAATCAACGATCCATATTTTGGTGGACTTGTATTTTTGACTAACGAAAATTCGGGTTCATTAAGGTGTGAGTTGTCATGATCATGCCATGATTAAACTATAATCAAAGTGGTCTTTCCATACAAAGCTCAATATCATTACTCTAAGGTTTCGTGTTTGACCTAGTTGTTATTAAAAACTAAAAACACTCGAGTGAGTCATTCCATAGTTATTCAATAACTATTAGTACGTAGTCTCTTAGATCCTTCAACAACAATGAGTAATTCATTGTCCAACATTTGAAGAGCATTATGCACTCCAATCTCAATTGATGTATCAAGATCCTTTCTCGAAACATCTTGACCAGAAATATTTAAAATAATATGTTATATTGTATTATAATAATCTCTCATGTTTAAAAATACTTGTAATTATTATTACATAACATATCATTTTAAGAAATTTCTATTAAGTATACATAAATTAGTTACTTAGTTAATAGATCATAATATAAAAAGTATAAAATAGGAAACACACGCCTTATGTTTTGAATGAGATTTTATTAAAGGTTTAATAATTTTCAGTAAATTATAGAATTTCTCTAGGGCATACCCCTAACTCTCTTAATATCCCATCCGCACTTAGAGCCAATTATGAATCTCAGTTCCATCCCTTTGATCAATTTTCTCAAAGTCAATCAAGAAAATCCCTTCATAAATGAATATGTTATGTTGTCCTTAGTGTCTATTTTTCAACCACAACTTCATTATTAATGATAAACTACCTTATCAGGTAGAACTTTCAAAGAATATGCCTTGACTTCTTGCGAGCCATTAGTTCTTTTGCAACTTGCATCACGACATTATCATCACGATACAATTATTTGGGATTCCTAACATTTGGGATCACCCATAGCTCATACATAAACTTGTGAATCCAAATTTCTTTTTAGCTTCTTCGATAAGGGCAATGTACTCGGCCTACATCATTGAGTCAGCTATCGATTTCGACTTTAAAACTTCCTACCTAACTTGTAATGGCCCAAAATTTGATTACCTTAAGTATGGATATTTAAATTTAATTCTAATAATTAATTAATGGGTTTTATAACTAAATAAACTCCTTTTAAGTAATAACAAATGATAGTTAAATCATTTTGAAATTTGGTTTACAAAAATAATTAGTTTGAAGAAAGATTGAAAATGTGACTGGTAGTTGTTTTCTGAAGTTTCGATTTTTCATTGATCAAAGTTATAAAAAATGACGTAAAAATTTTGTGTACACATGCACATATTTATAAATCACCTTAGGCATGTTTGACTTAATGTGTACATGCATGTACACTTAAGCACGTATGTGTTTATAAATAAGATATTTTTTTTATTTTAAAAGCTTAAAAATATATATTATAAAGACACCTTCTCCAACTTTAAGTACAAAATGGTACAAAGCATGTTTCTTTAACTTGAAGGGGGGTTGTACTTGGTGGGTGGACCTAAGGAGGTGGAAAGGGGAGAGGTGGGTGGCTGGAGGGGGGAAAGTGCTAAGGTTATTTTGGTAAATTCACTTGTTAACATATTATAAAAGCAAATTTTCCTGATTTATTTTCATTTTTGTATTTCTTATCTTCATTTCTAAACCTCATAAGACTATAAAAAATCTTTCATGGCTACTAAAAATATTCCAAAGTTATTAAAAAAACTTATTTTTCTACTTGAAATTTCTATAAAAGCTTGCTAAAGCACTTCTATATCTATTTCTACACCTTTCTTTTAAAGTTCAAGCCCACATTCACCTAAGATCACCAAGGCCGTACACTTTTCCTCCTAGGGTTGAGCCCTTTGTCCAAGTTTAGGCCACCGAATGACTTCACTTTTCCAAGAAAATACAAAGGCCTGGGTCATTCTCAAGTTCAAGGAGAAAATGGTTTAGTCTAGTCGAATTTCGGTAAGTAAATTCTAAACTTTGGAAAGATGATACATTTACTCTAGTGATGGTTATGTAGTTGTGTAAATTTTGTTTACAAGTTTATATTATGGTATGGTTTGACTATTATGTATGTAATGGCCTGAGTTTTTGCTTTGGACTTGAAACAACGGATTAGAGTGATGTACTGGTTATAAAGTTGTGATCTTTGATGTGTATGGTTAGCGAGGTGTAATCTTGTAAATTTTGGTAATGATATAAATTAATATTCATAATCTTAGATATATGTTGAATGGTATGGATGTTAGATCTGTGACTTATTGAAAAGGGCTTGGGATCCTTTTTAAAAATCAAATTGTTTACTAGTTCTGATATTTGTAAATGTTCTCTTTGGTTTCTAACCTAAAAATGTTTTGTTTAAAGACTCTTTTTAATTATTTTAAAACAAAAGTATAAGTGTAAGTTTAAATTTGGATGGTAACTTAGTAAAGTAATTCTAATTTATGGCATACATAGCGATAGTCGCCATGGATGCAGTTCGAAAATATACGATTTTCAAATTTTTAAATTTTCCATTTAAATTGTTTTGAAAACCATTCTAAACTTAATTAGTGGTTATAAAATTTAATTGAATCTTAATTAATAAGTTAAATAATTGATTTATTTATTAAAAAAGATTATTAATTAATCAAGTTAAGTAATTAGGATTAAGAATTAATTAATTAAGTTAATCATTTGTAATCAATTAAGCAAGTATAAATTAATGATCAATCAAGTTAAAAAGCAATTTTTTTAATCAAGTTTAAGTATTTTAGTTAACTATTATTTATTTAAAAGTTAATTATTTAATTAATTATTATTTAACTAAAATTTATTAATTAAGTATTATTTATTTAAAAGTTAATTATTTAATCAGTTATTACTTAATTAGAGTTTAATCATAAATAAATGTTACTTAATTAAAGTTTAATTATTAATAAATTTTAAAGTTAATTTAGATTTAATTCTGATTTAATTATGATTTAGTTAAGATTAATTAATCATTAGTTATGATTTTACTTATGATTTAATTGAAATTTATTTTAAAGTTTATTTAACCACTATCGGTTATTTATTTCGAATCCACTTTCTTTAAATGAATTGTTTCAAACACAAAGGATCTCTAGTCTATGCCATTAAGTAGCCAAACAAATTAAAATAGTTAGAATAAAACTTTGGCACATTTTATTGGATGTAAATCGACCTTTACTTATCATTAATTCCATATTTGGGAAGCTTGATGAATACAAGGGAGTTAATTTCGATAAGCAGGTCATGATAATTTAAGCATATGGAATATATTTCCATATGTAAATATTTACACCTTGATAATGGAGTTTTCTACTATAAAAACTTGACCCTTTAACATTTTCGAATGTTGGTTCAAAGAGATTGGATTCGGATAGCAGTTGTTATTCGAAAATCACTTCGAACCAACGTAAGCGTTCGAATTAGAAATAGTGAAGGCATTGTCCAAGATGAAGACTTTGAAGTGCAAAGGGAGTTTGCTACTAACCCTTAAGGTGATTGCAAAATGGGTGTAGTGGAAGTAGTGCCTTTGGTTCGTTCATCTCCTAAATAGCTTATATGGATAAATGATGACATTGTATCAACATATGGAAGGCAATGTTAGTATTCTAAGTGGCGGTGCTATAGTAAAGTTAAACTTAGCCTCAGGCCTCATCAGCTGGAAATGAACAAAACAGGATATGCAGCAGGGTTATAAGGGTTAATTCCATTAGGGTATGTCATCAACATATCTAGAATTGATATTTGACCCATTTTGCATTCTCCGGTATGGTTTTTGATCCCAATCGTGGTAATGATGTATTCGGCACTACTATTCAAGTTGTAGGCCGGTTCTGTGTAACAGGGGTACAAGATGTTCTTGTTAGACCCTAGGCATATTTTATCTAGAGGTTCACCTTTGGAAGATAGTTCCTTTCTTGGTTATGTGTGGAATCCAATCTCCAATACGTACCATACAGATTTAGTTGTACCAAAATATGTTGAAATGTAAGATGCAGGTATTTCAGCAATGTTCTATTTTAACTGAAAACCCTAGACATTATCTTAATATCACTGGATTTCTATATAAAGTGTTTTGGTTATCGTAAGGTAAAAATCCGTCCGTGTTTATTTGCATCATGGTCTTATGAGATACCCTCGATTTTAATATAGTTTTAAATGTAATAAATTCAGTTATTTGAGTTTACTCACACCGGACCCATGTTTGGTCTGGGGTTTTATTTCCTTTTTCTAAAACTCTTGGGTGCTCAAATCTTTATGTGTAGCCAAGTGTAACGACCCGACATTTTCGACCTCAAGAATTCGACACTAACACATTCACTATAGAAGTGCCGAGCAATCGAACGCCGAAAATATCAGATTATTAGGGTAAAGAAGAAAAGAGGAAGAAGAAGAAACAAAGAACACAGCATAGAAAACTCACATTCGCAGCGGATTAAAATATAATATCAAATAATAGCATTTATACAAAGGAAACCTGTAAGTGTTGATTTACATTCAATACATCAAAGTTCATCAAAACTGGACAGTTGTAACACCCTGTCCCAAAATACAAACAATATAACTATAATACACAACGGAATAAGCTCTATACATTCTTGCCATCCGGCTCGCCACCTGAGCTCCAGAACGTCCTAACTTGAAAATTTGTAATACTCGGTCTAAATCAAGCATTACAATAAAGTAACACCCAGGTCAAGCTGGAAACTAGCGTGAGTAAACCCATATAATTTGAAAATACTGAATTATAAGACTAATTTGAAAACCTGGGGTAACTCGTACCTCACAACGAGTTCTTAACTTGTTAAAGCCAACACTTGTCTCATAAACAATCCCTAAGTACCCTTACTTAGTTTCAATGGTCCAGTTTACTTAAATTATTCCATTCTAGTCCATTGATTGCACATATAAAATCTATAAAGAACTATCGTAGATTACAAATCGAAGTGGTTTCGGGTATTTCTGATACTCAATCCCAGTCTTTTTGAATCCAATATCATTATTAATCCAAGTTGTTTAAGTGAACACAATTCGATTTAAATACAGAGTGTCACATTTACACAGCAATTCATTATTAATAGATAATCCACATTATCACAGCCATATCCAAGTATTGCACATCACAGAACATTATAGATCAACCTACTATAAATATTAATCAATCCAGACGTTCTATACAATCAATCATCCGTAAGCAAAACTTATTAATCCATAATTATAATTAATTTAATTAACTCAAATTAAATTAATTACTTATGAATTAATCACCTATCCTGCTTAATTAATCATCAATTTAATTACAAACCATTTTAATTAATTATTGAATTAATAAATCATTCTTTAATTAGTTTTAGTTTATTAATTAATCTTTAATTACTGATTAATTATCCCTTTATTATTAATTAACTAATCCTTAATCACTAATTAATTAACCCTAATTATTAATTAATAAACCCTTAATTATTAATTAATAAATCCTTAATTACAAATTAATTAATCTATAATTACTAATTAATTAATCCTAATTACAAATTAATTAATCTCTAATTAATTAATTTATTTCCCTTGATCATTATTTTATTAATCCTTAATTATTAATTAATTAATTTCTCTTTAATTACTTCATTAATTTAATTAATCTGTAATTACCAAGGACCTTAATTAACTTTAAGGGCATCTCCAGTCCATTCAGGGCTGAATATTCAGAACCCTGAATATTCAGCCCGGGCTGAGATGTCCAGTGGTCAGGCGCCCATAAAATGGGTGCCTGAGGGCCCCCCAAAAATGAGGGGCTTGGGCGCCCATTTTATGGGCGCCAGAAGCCTGGCGCCCATAAAATGGGCGCCAGGGCTTGGGCGCCCATAAAATGGGCGCCCAAGCCCAGTTCAAGATCCTGAATCGGATCCTGAACATTACGCTGAATATTACAGCGTAATCGAACGATTGGAGAATTTTTTTGCCCATATTCAGGATGTAATTCATCTATTGGAGTTGCCCTAAGATAAACCATTTATCTTTATTAATTACTTAATTATCATAAACATATAAATTTAAAACATTTTCCTTTTAATTAACTACTTAATTACATATTCCATTTAAGTTTAAAATAAACTTAAGAATTTACTTAATTAATTTAAGTAAATAAATCGTACAACTTCTTAAACCAAATAATTAATAAAAACATTTGTTATATATAAAAGGAATTTATTTAAGAAAAAGGTTTAAACTTGATTTATTTTAAATTTTAAAAACTTGCTTTTATTTATATTTTAAACGTTATAAATTTAATTTGGGTTCAACCCAGTTTCGAACTCGAGTCACGCCCGAGACTTTCTTCTTTTCTTTTGTTTTTTTTAAAACTTGTTAAAACTTAAACTGTTAAAATGTTAATCCACTCGCGTACATATACGAAGACGAACACGAGCCAAATCAACATCTTCCCGAGACTTCCCCCGAGACCCAACCTTCTTCTCCAAAACACTGACGCTTGACCTCATGCACGTGCACGCCTGATCGCCGGAGCTCCGGTCACCCATACCACCGTCGACAAATCGTCGATGACCTACCCCTTCGATCCCGACCACCCAAACTTCCAAATCGATCGAGAAATCAAAATCGACTCGATCGAATCCACTGGAACGAAACCCATTGACTAAGAAATACCTCATCCCGACGTTGCCGACCACCAGCAAGCACGAAACCTTGTCCATACCTTCATCGACCAACCACTCAACTTCTTCCCCAACTCCAATGAACCCCGATGCTCTAGAGACAATGCAGCGGCCAACATTCTAACCTCAACCAAAACCGTGACCTAAACCCTATTCCGATGCCGTGCCGTCACCACGGTGGATGATAAACCCAGTGACTAATTTTTCGTAACTCTCCTACTTCCTCACAACCTCCAGTAGCGACCCTGACCTTCCCAAGCCGTCCGATCACCAGAAAAGGCCCAAAACACCAAATCCGATCAACCGCAAATTTCTCACTCAAAACCAAACTAAAAATTGTGATTTTTCTTTCAAAAATCCTAGTTTCCAAAGACGATTCAGATTATATACATGAATCAGAGAATCAAGATGTTTGAAGTTATAATGTTTAAATATTCCACTGTTTTCCTTGCTATTCCAGAAATCTATAAACTAAGCATACTTAAAACTTTTTTTAAATTTAAGACCTTACTATTCTAAACACTTTTTGTTTGAACAACAAAGTCTAAAAAGAACTAGAAAATGAGATCTTGATTTTTGAAAGGTTTTTGAAACCTGTAAAGCAAGAACAGAGCAAATTTTCTTATTCTCTGACGTGCACACTTATATCACATACATATATATAGGAAATCACATTATATATACATACAAAGTATATTTCATATCATAACATTTAAAAATCATCACACGCATCAAGTTTTAAATAGATTATAGTTTGTTTACTCACCTGTTAAAGAAGAACAGAGAGCTTGAAGTAGTTTGTATTTTGAAAATTGGATAATGCTTTTGATCTATTGAAACTTGTAAATTGGAAACTGGAAGACTTTGCTTAGCTTGAAATCTTGCTTTAAATACTGAGATGAATTTGCTTGATCTAGTTGAATTTGCTACAGGTTTAAGATAGTGGTTTTGAAAAGATTGTTGTTTGACTAAATTTTATAGCTTTAAGTTGTTTACAGGTTTTTGGTTTCTTTAGTTTGAAAATGAAGATGAAAGAGAAGAGTATAGTTATACTTATAGCTTTGATTTATGATTTTGTTTTAAAATAAAAGAAAATAAATAAAATTGGGACACTTGTTTAAATGCATGCTAATAACCTTACACTTGTATTTTGCATTTGTTATTTAATTTTTGATATGTTTTTTTTATAAATCTTTATATTTATTTTCTATTTAGTTAATACATTTTCTTATTTATATTTATGAAATCTTTTAAAGAAAGATAATATAAAACCAATCATAAACTAATAAAAATCATATATATATATATATATTTAAATCCAATTTATTTTTAAGGTATTTATCTTTTGAATTCAAATTCAAATTCTATTTAAATCTACTCACTCACTCACACACACATATATATACATAAACAAATACATATTTTATTTGTTTCTGAAAAGATAAATTTTGCCAATTTAAATAATTATATCAGGAGATTATCAAATTAATATCTATATCCAAATATTATTAATTATCAGAGTTTTATTGGTTCAACTTATACATCAGTATTTTCAATAGTAAAAATCTATTAATCACCAATTATCAAATGCCCAAAAATCCGGCTTATCACATTCCTCCCCCCTTTGAATCTTTTCGTCTTCGAAAAGGAACGAAGTCAGAATTTATTCAATGCTTATCATCAGTTAAATTACTCTCTGAACATTTTAACTATAAACTCTTTTTATTAAAAAATAATAATCTTTAAAACACTTTAAAAAAATCCATATAATATTATCAAAATAGCTTTATAAAAATATTTTTTATAACTTGATGTCTCAACAAGTCCATCCTTGTTCTCACAGAAATTCGGTCATATATTGATCAGGCATAGGACTGAAAATCTATAAGTACTTAGCAGACCCGTTTCAAAACCTAGTGAACATATTTGAAAAATATTTTGATGAAAATATAGAAAACATTTTTTTTTGAAAATATAGAAAACATTTTTGGTGAGAATGCTCTGTAAATCATCACCCCCTCCATGGTCGCAGTTAAACCCGATGGTAACATTGCCATCCCGGCAAAACCCATAGAAACTGTAGGCTCTCCGCGCCCCTCGATTACACCATGGAACCCGCCACAGATCACAGCTACACCCGAAGTTACGTCGCCATCACGGCAAAAATCCATGTAAATGTAGGCATCAGCTCACTCGAATTTCGCTGCCAAGTGAAACTTCACCACTCCTACATAGATCGTAGATTGCACTAGTCGAGTCCCAATGTAGCCTGTAGGCACTTACCGCCACACGACTTTCTCTATGTCTTCATAGATCGCAGTCTACCGATGTTACGTCGCCATCACGGCGAAATCAAACGTAGACCGTTGGCTCTCACTGCCACACGACTTCCGCTATGGTCCACAGTAGATCGTAGTGACGCTGAGTTACATTGTCATCACAGCATAAATGTCTCTGTAGGCATCAGCGCCCTAGACTTTTGCTACCCACACACAATCCTCAAGAACTTCAGTTAGTTCGGACTTCCTCGCCTGATCAAATTTAGAGCCTCCCTTTAGGGCTCAAGGTAAAAACATCCCGTGGATCTCCTAAGAAGTTCTTTTAATGGGAGCGCCTTTTTCTCAAAGCCAATCTCAAAATACTTCATACTATACACATATAGTACCTTTCAAATCATACTCTTTACGATTCACATAAAAATCTCCTTTACACAAAATCGATATCTCAAATCAATAGTTCCAAACTTGGCTTTCCAAATTCCCAAGATTGATTTTTCCCAAAAATCAAAAGCCTTTCCAAAATCCATAGGTTCCAAAACCTTTTTCCAAAATCATTCTCATAAAATCATTTATATATATGTATGATCTTGAAAAATCTTAGATCACTTCGTACTTATATAAATTCTCTTTTCATACTTTAAATATTTTCAAAAATCTTTTCTTCTGCCTATAGATTCAACAAGGGGATTTTATCATATATAACAAATATATGTATATATACTTCTTTTATGCCCAATCAAATATTCAAGTTTGATTTCTTTAATAAAGTTATTTGCTCCATTACTTGCTTTTTATAAAATGAGTTTCAGTTATAGTGATATCCAAATTCCACTTTTATTCATCATATATTTTAAAAATATAGTTTTCCATTTCAAAAATCATTTTTACTTTTCGTTTCAAAATCTCAATATCTATTACACTTAAGCACGTACGATGTACATATACCATTCGTACGCAATATCAAATCTGATCGCTCACTCGATCACACAATTTCACTTTCGAACTAGTATCGTCCACCCGACTTCCTAGAACGGACTCGGATTTGGTTTCTTGATCAGAAACCATCATTCTCCTTGCATAGCCATAACTATGATAGACAATTTCCAGAACCAATTGAAAATCCATATCCAGGGTTCGCCGTCGAAAATCGGGTGAAAAATCCCAACTCGGATCGATATACTATTCCGAAATTCTGTATTCGAATCTGGATCAAATCATAATTGGAATAGAATAATATACATACATCCTACGTATTTACCTTCATTGACTATTAGCTAAATCAATTTTCTTTCTATTCACCTTCACTTTGGTTTTTATCCACTTATTCATAATTGCTTAAAATTTCCATTTGAATTATTACTTTAATTATAAACAGTTTGTACTCTGACCAACTCGAATTTAGAAAATAGCTTGAAAAAGTTTAAAGTAGACAAGTGATTGTAAAATAGTTTCAGAGTCAAATTGGTTCAATTTCCCAATTCCTCATTTCAATCATTTTCCCATCTCATTAAATTGATTCAATTCCAATTCAATTTGAATTAACTCCAATTCCTGTTCCAAGTTCAAATCAATTTCCATTTGAATTTAAACTTATTCAACTTCAATTTCATTTCTAATTAATTCAATTCAAATTTTCCATATGAATTTATCTCAATTCCAATCTCAACTTTAAACCATCTCGAATTACATAAATTCAAGTTAAATGTTTAAATGTTGATTTAGTGCTTTAAATCAAATTAACCTTTATTTTTAATTTAACAACCTAAATCTTTAAACAATTTAATCCTGGGTCCGAATTTCAAAATTCCATTTTAAATTACCTTTACTTAAATTATTTCAAAGTTCAAATAAGAGTTCAAAACTTTTTAAACAATTTAATATTTGAAATCCAACTTATTACCCAATTTTAACTTCAAAACTAATTCTTAAACAATTTAGTTTGCAAGTTCATTTTTTAATATTTAAATGTTAAGTTCAAAGTGGTTCCATCCTATAATTACAATTGTTGTTTCAAAAATCAAAATCTTTTAAATAATTTCAAATTAAAGTTTTGTTTCCAATTATTTTCAGTAATGGTCAATCTACTTCTTAATTCATTTAAACTAATCCAATTCTTAGTTTCATAGATTATTAATAACAACAAGATGATAGCAGGATATGTCAAAGTAAATAAACACCCAAATTATCTAAAACATCCCTCAGCAGCATCCATTACCAATTTCCTGATCTCAAACCCGTTTTGAGATCACACATAATTCCCTTTCAATTTAACCCATTTAACTTCCCTAAGTTAAATCTCAATTTCATCTTGAAATTTTTAATTCAGCTTGCTTGCTAAACTTATTTAACTTCCCCTAAGTTAAATTCAATTTATTTAATCCAGTCAACCTTACTCAATTTGAATTTCTTCATTCCAAAATTTTAAACTTCTTATCAATATCCTTTCCCACTTATAAGCTCAAAAACTTTTTTCTCTTCAGGGAAAACTCAAAACTCAACATTTAGTGTTTACTTCCAATCAACTTGTTATTATGTATATCCCACATATATACATATTCATTTCTTTTGCACTTCAAGTTATACTTTAAAATTTAAACCATTCTTGGTTTTCAGTTCAAAACAACTTTCTTTAAAATTTAAAACATTTCTTGTTTTAAGATAAGATTCCTTTATTTAAAAATATTATTTATTATATCTTTTTATACTTTGAAACAATTTAAATTTCTGGACTTAGATTTAAAAACATCATAATTTAAATCCGTTCCAGTTTACAAGTCATACTTTCCTAAAATTGTTACTTCCTTAAAACATTCCATTTGCTTTATCATTGTTTATTTTAAAAATAAACATCCCATTATTAAGATACAACAAACATTTTATGATAGTAACCAAGGTTATCAAAA
The DNA here is from genome assembly GCA_030765085.1 of Allium cepa. NCBI lineage: Eukaryota > Viridiplantae > Streptophyta > Magnoliopsida > Asparagales > Amaryllidaceae > Allium > Allium cepa. Next base: position 839,578,108 of record CM060941.1, read on the forward strand.
CTTGAAACCAATTCACTATACATTACCTCATAATTTATTGGATAATAAAATCAGGGCAACTTATTTCAGTATTCTAAAAATACACTTACAAATTTCATGATTTTATTCTCTGGTTTGAATCCATTTCTAGCTTATCTTATTTGTATAGTTCAAATTATCCAATTCTTATTTGGTTGTATTTCTACTACCGCTTAATTCTTATTATTACATTTGATTCCAATAATCAACAACCAATTACTTTAATATATATAATAATTAGAAAAACCATTGCTTTATGTCAAAATATAGGTTTATATAAAATTAATTTAAAACTGTTTTTAAAATCTTTATATAAGAAAATAACAAATGCGGCCTCATATATAATACACTCAACTCATTCTAGGGTACTATTGACCCTATCCTTAATGAGTAAACCCACCAGAGCCAAGGTTCTCGCTTAACCTTTAGCTCCGATACCAAAATATAACAACTCAAAATTTTTGACCTCGAGAATTCGATACTAATACATTCACTGTAGAAGTGTTGAGCAATCGAACGTCGAAAATCTCAGATTGTTAGGGTAAAGAAGAAAAATGAAAGAAGAAGAAATAGAAAACACAGCACTAAAAACTAACATTCGTTGCGGATTAAAATATAATATCAAATAATAGCATTTATACAAAGGAAAGCTGTATTTGTCAATTCACATTCAATACATCAGAGTTCATCAAAACTGGATAGTTGTAACACCCTGTCCCAGAATACAAACAATATAACTACAATACACAGTGAAATAAGCTCCATATGTTCTTGCCATCCAGCTCGCCACCTGAGCTCCAGAACGTCCTAACCTGAAAATTTGTAATTCTCGGACTGACCCGAGAATTACAATAAAGTAACACCCAGGTCAGGCTGGAAACCAGCGTGAGTAAACCCATATAATTTGAAAATACTGAATTATAAGACTTATTTGAAAACTTGGGGTAACTCGTACCTCACAATGAGTTCTTAACTTGTTAAAGCCAACACTTATCTCACAAACAATCCCTAAGTACCTTTACTTAGTTTCAATGGCCCTGTTTACTTAAATTATTCCATTCTAGCCTATTGATTGCACATATCAAATCTATAAAGAACTATCGTAGATTACAAATCGAAGTGGTTTCGGGTATTTGCTGATACCCGACCGCGGTCTCTTCGAATCCAATGTCATTGTTAATCCAAGTTGTTTAATTGAATACAATTCGATTTTAAATACAGGGTGTCACATTTACACATCAATTCATTATTAATAGATAACCCACATTATCACAGCTATATCCAAGTATTGCACATCACAGAACATGACTATCAACATACTGTAAATATTAATCAATCCAGACATTCTATACAATCAATCATCCGTAAGAAAGACTTATTAATCCATAATTATAATTAATTTAATTAACTTAAAGTAAATTAATTACTTATGAATTAATCATCCATCCTTCTTAATTAATTATTAATTTAATTACGAACCATTTTAATAAATTATTGAATTAATTAATCATTGTTTAATTACTTTTAATTTATTAATTAATCTTTAATTAATGATTAATTATCCTTTTATTAATAATTAATTAATCCTTAATCACTAATTATTTAACCCTGATTATTAATTAATAAATCCTTAATTATTAATTAATAAATCCTTAATTACAAATTAATTAATCTCTAATTAATTAATCCTAATTACAAATTAATTAATTAATTTATTTCCCTTAATTATTAATTTATTAATCCTTAATTATTTAATTAATTAATTTCTCTTTAATTACTTCATTAATTTAATTAATCTGTAATTACCAAAGACCTTAATTAACTTTAAGATAAACCATTTTCTTTATTAATTGCGTAATTATCATAAACATATAAATTTAAATTTTTTTCCTTTTAATTAACTACTTAATTACATATTTCATTTAAGTTTAAAATAAACTTAAGAATTTACTTAATTAATTTAAGTGAATAAATCATACAACTTCTTAAACCAAATATTTAATAAAAACATTTATTATATATAAAAGGAATTTATTTAAGAATAAGGTTTGAACTTGATTTATTTTAAATTTTAAAAACTTGCTTTTATTTATATTTTAAACTGTTATAAATTTACTTCAGGTTCAACCTAGTTTCCAACCCAAGTCACACCCGAAACTATTTTTAAAAACTTGTTAAAACTTAAACTGTTAACATGTTAATCCACTCGCGTACATACACGAAGATGAACCCGAGCCAGATCAACATCTTCCCGAGACTTTCCCCGAGCTCCAACCTTCTTCTCTAAAACACTGACACCTGACCTCGTGCACATGCACGCCAGATCTCCGGAGTTCCGCTCAGCAATACCACCGTAGATAAGTCGTCGATGACCTACCCCTTCAATCCCGACCATCCAAACTTCCAAATCGATTGAGAAATCAAAATCGACTCAATCGAACCCATTGGAACGAAACCCATCGACCAAGGACTACCTCGTCCCGACGCTGCCGACCACTAGCAACCACGAAACCTCGTCCATACCTTCGCCGACCAACCACTCAACTTCTTCCCCAACTCCGATGAACCCCGATGCTCCAAAGATGATGCAGCGGCCAACATTCCAACCTCAACCAAAAAACAGACGTAAACCCTATTCCGATGCCGTGCCATCACCACGGTGGATGATAAATCCAACGACTAATTTTACCTAGCTTGCCTACTTCCTCACCACCTCCAGTAGCGACCCCGACCTTCCCGAGCCCTCCGATCACCAGAAAAGCCCCAAAACACCAAATCCGTTCAACCACGAATTTCTTACTTAAAACCAAACTAAAAATCATGAATTTTCTTTTAAAAATCCTAGTTTCCAAAGACGATTCAGATTATATACATGAATTAGAGAATCAAGATGTTTGAATTTATCGTGCATTAAATATTCCACTGTTTTCCTTGATTTTCCATAAATCTATAAACTAGGCATACTTAAAACTATTTTCAAATTTAAGATCTTACTATTCTAAACACTTTTTGTTTGAACAATCAAGTCTAAAAAGAGTTAGAACATGAGATCTTATTTTTAAAGGTTTTTGAAACCTGTAAAGCAAGAACAGAGCAAATTTTCTTATTCTCTGACATGCGCACCTATATCACATGCATATATACAGGAAATCACATTATATATACATGCAAAGCATATTTCATATCATAACATTTAAAGATCATCACATGCATCAAGTTTTTAATAGATTATAGTTTGTTTACTCATCTGTTAAAGAAGAACAAAGAGCCTCAAAGCAGTTTGTATCTTGAAAACTGGATAATGCTTTTGATCTTTTGAAAGTTGTAAATTGGAAACTGAAAACCCTTGCTTAGCTTGAAATCTTGCTTTAAATGCTGAGATGAATTTGCTTGATCTAGTTGAATTTGCTATAGGTTTGAGATAGTGGTTTTAAAAGGATTGTCGTTTGATTAAATTTTCCGGTTTTAAGTTTGTTTACAGGTTTTTGGTTTCTTTAGTTTGAAAATGAAGATGAAAGAGAAGAGTATAGATATATTTATAGCTTTGATTTACGATTCTTCTTAAAAATCAAAAGGAAATAAATAAAATTAGGACACTTGTTTAAATGCATGCTAATAACCTTACACTTGTATTTTGTATGTGTTAATTAATTTTTGATATGTTTTTTTATAAATCTTTATATTTATTTTCTATTTAGTTAATACATTTTCTTATTTATATTTATGAATTCTTTTAAAGAAAGATAATATAAAACCAATTATACACTAATAAAAATCTTATATATATATAATTAAATCCAATTTATTTTTAAGATATTTATCTTTTGAATTAAAATTAAAATTAAAATTCTATTTAAAATCTACTCATATATATACACATAAACAAATACATATTTTATTTTTTTCTGAAAAGAAATTTTTTGCCAATTTAAATAATTATATCAGGAGATTATCAAATTAATATTTATATCCAGATATTATTAATTATCAGAATTTTATTGGTTTAACTTATACATCAGTATTTTCAATAGTAAAAATCTGTTAATTACCAATTATCAGATGCCCAAAAATCCGGGTTATCACATTCCTCCCCACTTTGAATCTTTTCGTCCCCGAAAAGAAACGAAGTCAGAATTTATTCAATGCTTATCATCAGTTAAATTACTCTCTGAACATTTTAACTATAAACTATTTTTATTTAAAAAAATCTTTAAAACACTTTTAAAAAATCCATATAATATTATCAAAATAGCTTTATCAAAATACTTATTATAACTCGACATCTCAATAAGTCCAACCTTGTTCTCACAGAAATTCGGTCATAAGTTGATCAGGAGTTGGACTGAAAATCTATAAGTACTTAGCAGACCCGTTTCAACACAAAGTGAAAATACTTAGAAAATATTTTGGTGAGAATATAGAGAACATTTTTTTGAAAATATAGAAAACATTTTTGGTGAGAATGCTGTGGAAATAATAAATTCTATTTTTTTACCCATCCGCATTTTTTTGTGGCATGGTCTTATACCCTTACTTATAGAAGTGTTTTAAAAATAACAAATTCAGTTTTTTAGTTTACTCACAACAGTCCCATGTTTGACTCGGATTTTTATTTTCTTTTCCTAAAACTCTTGGGTACTCAAATTTTTGTAAGTAGCCAAATGATTCAGGTTTCTCACGATTGTATTTTGTAGGAGCTGGAGCAAGTAGCTTCAACGTTATCTAGCTACTATCTTATTCCATTGCATGTATATGTATGTATTTTGTATTAGTGATGTAAGGACAGGGAGTAATAGCTGTCCCGATTTGGAACTTGTACTATTATGGCAGTATCTATGTAAGTACCTATGTTGATTATATATGTTGTTTTGTTCCATTGTGAGATTATATGATTGTTTGTTTTTCTTTTTATATTCCTTTTTATTTTTACACTTAATGGCTCATCTTTCAAAGTAAGAAAGTGGTTCACTACACAACTTCTCTACCATTCAATGTGAAAACATATGTGATAACCTAGATTTTTGGGCATCTGATAATTTGTAATTATCAGATTTCAACTATTGAACACTAATGCATATGTTAAACAAACAAGTTATGTGTTTGATATATGTGTGTGTGTGTGTGTGTATATATATATATGAGTTAATTTTAAGCAATATTTGAATTTGAAATTTCAAAGATAGATCTCTTAAAATATTTTAGATTTTTTTTAAATATAGATGTATGATTTTTATTAGAATATAATTTGTTTTGCATTATTTTCTTTAAAGGGTTTTATTTATATAAATTAATAATACAAGTATAAATATATAACATGAACCAATTAATGTTGGAATATTAACCTATAGTTTAACAAGTATAATAATGTTATCATGAAGATTTACAAATGTCACTTTGTTTTTATTTTTGAGGAAATTTATAAAATAGAAAACAAAATTTTATATACTATTACATCTACTCTCTCTTTTCTTTTACCTTCATTTTCAAAGACAAAGCCTGTAAAAAGAAATTTCAAACCAGAAAACTCTTTTCAACAATCAACTATATTCAATCTGAAAATCAAGTTAAAGAATCTCAGTTTCTAAGCCTAGGCCATCTCAAAGGATTTCAGTTTAGAGATAAAATGTTGAAAACTTAGAACCTAGAAGGTCAAAAATCAAATTCAAGCTCAAGTAAATCAACTCCAGATCATCTCAAACAAGCTAATGATCATATATATCAAATTCCAGAACTCCAAATAAGGTTCTGTTCTTTTGTTACAGGTGAGTAAACAGTTTTATTTCAAGGTTTTAAAACTGTTTTAAATCTCAATGCATGCAATAAATTATTGAAGTAATGTATGATGAGTGTGAGCATGATAGTTTAATATGAATATACGTGGATATATATGTATAAGCATGACTTTTTATAAACATGAGAGTCTCTGTTTGGATGATAGCAGGTTGAACCAAGTTTCAAAACCAAATTTACCTTTTCTAATCAATATTAGGCTATGATATTTGAAGGTAAAGTGTGGGAATGAATGTAACAGCAAATTTAAAAATAATAATTTCGAGTATATATATGAAGTAATTATGACAAAATGAAAATTTTCTATGAGTAAACTTTTCTAAAAAAATATATATATTATAAAATGTTTACATGAAAACATATATATGTAAATAAGTGTGTAAATTGGCTATGCATGTCTAAAGAACAGAGGTATGCATCTCTATTCTAGGTTAACAAGCATCAGGCCTATTCAAAATCAATTCCCATTCCTCTGATTTATTACAAGCTTTGAGATCTAAATAAAAGTTGTTTATTTAATTTTTTTTTTCAAGTTTTAAAAATAAATTTGAGCAAAGATAAATTTAAGTTTTTCTGGAAATTGGGAATTGCAGGCAAATCTTAAAATATGTTAAAATCGAACATTAAGAATTCTGGTTACAGGTATGCTATCTGAAATGTCTTTAAAAATAATGATTTTTGAAAGCAAAATCAAGATTTTAAATAAGTATCGATCGAGGAATGTGGGAATGAACGAAAGTGGGTCTAGTGGCAATTCTGGCGATTGGGATAATTTTTTTGTAGTCGGGATTGTGCTTTAAGGTGGAGGAGAATCTGGAGACCTCGGCCAAAATGTCTGACGAATTTATCAATCGTCGTAGAGTTCGGACTTTGACGATATAGGGTTTAAGCTTGTGTTTGTATATGGGTCGAATTCTTAGTGCTGCGTCGTCCAAAATTGACCGGATCAGTTCGCACCGGTAGCGATCGAGCCTGAAAGTCATGCGATGCTTTGACCAGAAGCACGTGTCCTCTGATGATTGGAGGAGGAAGAGCGGGGCATTTTCATGAGGGTCGTTTTGTTCCAGTTTTGAGTCAGATGGCTCGATTTCGATCTCGTTGTTGTTTGGAAATGCTGGGTGTTCTGGTGGTGTGCGTGGGTTGTAGCGGACAGGTCGATGGCCAGAACTTCGATCGTTGATGACCGAGAACGCAGTGCACGTGCACATGTCGATGATCGTGCCAGTTAAGGTTTGGTGGATGATGACTTGGGTTCTATCTCGGGAAGATTGGGTTTTAGCTTGAGTTCTGGATCATGTGTTTTTAAGTACGGATAGGTTTTTTTTAAAAGATTAAACAAATTTTGGAAGTGGAAATTACTCGAGGAATTTCAGGAAAACTCGAAGAATCAGGCAATTGCCTCAGGTGATGATCGGGGAAACCTCGGGTTCTATCTAAAAATGAGTTTTTCAACTTTAAACCAGATTTAAATTTTTAATATTTTTTTACTAACCTTTAATAAATTGTTTTGATTCAAGTTTTAAAGTTAGTGAAAATATAAGTCAAGTTCTAAACAACGTATCAGCGAGTTAAACAAAATTTTCAAAGTTTAAAAGTTGTTTTAAAAGTTGTTTTGTTTAGAGGTAATTGCATCAATAAGTTAAACTCCTAAATGTTTTCAAAGATGAGTTAATAAGGTAATTAAATCAAAGATTAATTAGTTATGGATGGATAATTAGCCAATGAAATTAGTTAAAGGAGTAATCAATCAAGTTATTTATTAAGATTATTAATTAAAGGTTAATTAATGTGAATAATCAATTTAAAGGATTGATTTATTAATTCATTAAGGTAATTAATTAAAAGGTGATTCATCTATTAAAGGTTAATTACTTAATGTAATTAGTTGGAAATTCTTACTTAATGAAAGTAATAAGAATAACTGCTTTATGTCATTAATTAAGGTGGATAATTTATTGACAATTATTAAATGTGATTTATTAAATGATAATTTCCGGATGAAAGTAATTAATGGGGAAATTACTTAAAGGAAGTAATTAAGAATTTATTAATTAAGGATTAACTAATTAAGGATTGGTTAATTAACAAGTATGATTGATTAAAGGATAATAAATCAATGTAAGTGATTATTGGATAATTTATTTGAGTAGTTAATTACGGATAGAAGTGATTAATTAATGGGTAATTACTTGATGGAAAGTAATTAAAGAAAATTACTTAGTGGAAGTAATTAAGTGATAATTATTCAGTGTAATCAGTTAAAGGATTTATTAATTAATTAAGAGGTTAATTAATTAACGTAAGTAATTAGGAATAATTAATTACTGAATGTGATTAATCAAGGTTGATAATTGAATGTGGTAAATTAATTATAGGCTAATTACTGAATGTAATTAGAAAGGATAATTAGGGAATGAATAATTAATGGTTTTTAATTAATTATTGTTAGGTAAGCAAGATAAAAATTGATTAAAGTAATTAATTTGATTTAATTAGGAATGGGTGACTAATTAATCTTGCTTATGAATGATTGGTTGATATTTTTGATATGAAATATTTGTGATATGATATGTTTGTCTTGAACAGTGATTATGTGGTTATCTGTCGATGATGAATTGCTGTGTACAAAGTGACATCTTGTATTTAAAGTTAAATCGTATTTCACATGTATAAAATGGTTAAAGATGGTATTGAATTCGAAGTGACCGGAGTCGGGTATTAGTAAATACCTGAAACCACTTCGATTTGTAATCTATAATAATTTTGTATAGATTTGATACGTGAAATTAATAGACTGGAATGGAATGATTTAAGTGAACTGGACCATTTAATATGAGTTTGGTACTTAGAAATTGTTGTGTGTAATAAGTGTTGTCTATACCAAACCTGTGAATTTGTAGAATTGATACGAATTACCCGGGTTTTATGTAAGTTTATGTTGTCGTATTCCATGTTAGATGGGTTTACTCACGCTGGTTTCCAGCCTGTCCCGGGTGTTACTTTGATGTAATGCTCGGGTCAGATCGAGTATTACTGATTTTCAAGTAAGGACGTTCTGGAGCTCAGGATACGAGCTGGATGGCAGGAACGTATGGAGTGTTTCTGCTGTATTATATTGTTATATATATCTGAGACATGTTGATTGTATCTGTCCAGTGTTTGTATATATGTTGTAACTCTGATGTATTAAAGTGAAATTTGACAAATACAGTTTTCCTTTGTATAACTGTTATTATTTGTTATTATATTTTATCCCCTGCGATTGTGAGATGTTGGTGTTTCTGTTCTACTTTTCGTTCTATCTCTTTCTTCTTTTCCTTAATTATCTGGAATTTTCGGCATCGAAAATTATGCGTCGTTACATTTGGTATCAGAGCAGATGGTTAAGCGTGAACCTTGGCTCTGGTGGGATACTCATTAAGGATAGGGTCAACGGTACCCTAGAATGAGTTGAGTGTATATATATGAGACGTACTTGTTATTTTCTTATATAAAGATTTTAAATGATTTTATATAAGAATATATTTTGATATATAAAGCAGTATTTCTTTCTAATAAATATTAAGGTAATTGGTTGTTAAATTATTGGAATTAAATTAAGTGGAAATAGAAATACAACCAAACTGAAACTGAATAAAGATAAGTTTGAAATGGATTCAAACTAAAATTAAAATCTTGAATTTGGAGAAGAATTTCAGAATAAGATAATAATGAATTGGTTTCCTTGGGTATTATCATAAATAACTGTTGTATTTAATAATGTATGTGTATTAATGAGTAAGCAAATGAAATGTTTTGGGGAAGTAAAACATTTAGGTAAGTATGACTTATAAATTAGAACTGAAGATGATCTAAATTGTGAAATTTTAAATCTGGATCAAGAATATGAAAATTGTTTCAAAGTGATAAAGAAATAATATTATTTAACATATTTGAATGAAAGGGTCATATTTCAAACAAGAGTTGTTTGAAAATTTAAAGAAATTTATTTTTAATAAAAACCAAGGGTGGTTTAAAATTTAAGGATAACTTGGTGTGAAGGAAATAATATGTATAAATGAAGGATATATATAATATCGAAGATGATTTGAAATAAACTCTAAATGTTGAGTTTTAAATTTGGAATAAGATGTGATACCCAGGTGATAAGTTTTTAAACTTATAAATGGGAAGATTATTAATGTGAAGTTTAAAATTTGAAATGGGAATTCAAATTGGATAAAGTTTGCTGGATTAAGTAAATAAAATTTAACTTTGGAAAGTTAAATAATTTAACAAACAACCTGATATGAAAATTCAAGATGAAAATTGAGATTTAACTTCGGAAGTTAAATTGTTGATTTGAATGGGAAGTTTGTGTAATTTCAAAATGGGTTTGAGATCTGAAAATTGGAAATGGAAATTGGAAATGGATGGATGTTTAGAATAAATTAGATGATATCATCCTATTGTTATTAATAATCTTTAAGCTGAATTTGGATTCAGAATTAAATGGTTTAAATACATAAGTTTATTTGATTTAAAGGATTAAATCAACATGTAAAATTTAACTCGAATTTATATAATTCAGGATGGTTCAAATTGAAATTTGAAATTGAATTAGTTCAAATTGGATTTGATTTGAATTAATTGGAATTGTGATTGATGTATAAGTTTAAAAATTCAAATGGAAAATTTGAATTGGATTAATTTGAAACGAAATTGAAGTTGAATGAGTTCAAATTCAAATGGGAATTGGGATTAATTCAAAATGGAATTGTTATGAATTTAAATTGGTTCAATTTGAAATTTATTTGAATTAATTAAAAGTGTGATTAGAGTTGAATAAGTGCATTCAAATGGAATTTGATATGAATTTTGGAAAAATTTAAGGATTAATTCAACTTGAATTGGGGTTAAATCAATTTCAATGAAAATTGAAATTATTTAAATTGGAATTGAGTCAGTTTAAATGGAAGTGGAAATTTAAATTGAATTGATTAGGAATGGAGGTTGGGAATTAAACGGTTTGACTCTGGACTATTTTCAAAATAAATCGTTTTAGTACAAATATATTTTTCCAAGCTATTTATTATATATACAACCTTTCTTATTAAACCCAAAACTATCTTATACTTATTTTACGATTATTTTTGGAACTATTTAACAATTTTTCAGCTGTTTATAAACTAATTACTGTATTTCAACTACTTTATAACTAATTACTATTTTACAACTATTTTGCAATTATTTAAAATTTCTATAACTATTTGACTATTTTTCAACTATTTTACAATTACTTAACTATTTTACAGCTATTTTACAAACTAGTAATTATTTTCAACTAATTATCTATTCTTAATTTTTCAAGCTATTTTTCTAAATTTAAACTGATCAGAGTTCAAACTATTTATGATTAAATATCCATTTGAGGAAAGAATTGAGGTGATAATCCAAATGGGATTGAAGCAATTATGAATAAGTGAAAGGAAAATTAAAGTGAAGGTGAATAGAAAGAAAATTGTTTTCGCTAATAAACAATGAAGATAAATACGTAAGATGTACGTATATTATTCTATTCACATAGTGATTTGATCCAGATTCGAGCACAGAATTTCGAGATAGTTATATTGATCCGAGTTAGGATTTTTCACTCGATTTTCGACAGCGAACCTGGATATGGATTGTTGATTGGTTCTGGATATTCTCTATTATAGCTATGGCTATGCAAGGAGAATGACGGATTCTGATCAAGAAACCAGATCTGAGTCCGCACTAGGAAGTCGAGTGGACGATACTAGTTCGGAAGTGAAATTGTGTGATCGAGTAAGCGATCAGATTGGTATAGCGTACGGATGATATGTGTACATCACACAGGTTTGAATGGAATTGATACTGGGAATTTGTCCATAAGAAATGTGAAATGGTTTTTGAAATGAAAGGTATATTTTGTGAAATATATGATGAAGTAAAGTGGAAATTGGACATTTCTTTGGTAAAAGTTTAGTCTATGGAAGTAAGTAATTTGGTAAGTGACTTTATAGAGTAATCAAAATTGAATATTTGATTTAGAATAAACAAAGTCATATATCTTTGTTATATAAGATAAATCTCCCTTTGTTGAATCTATTGCCGGAAGGAAAGGATTCTTGAAAGTATTTAAAGTATAAAAATGGAATTTATACAAGTTTGAAAAGACCCAAAGTTTTTAAAAAGTTATATATTTCTATTTTTATACATATAAAGGTTCTTATGAGGATGATTTTGGAAAAGGTTTTGGGAACCTATGAATTTGGAAAAGGCTTTTGATTTTTGGGTAAAATCAATATTGGATTTGGAATAACCTAATTCGAGAATTATCGATTTTGGGATAATCGATTTTGAGAAAGGAGATTTATATGAGATTCATACTAGGTGTATGATTTGGAAAATACTATATGTGTATAATATGAATTATTTTGAAATGGCTCTGGAGAAAAAGGCGATCCCTTGAAATGAACTTCTCAGGAGTGCCACAGGGTGGTACTGTCTTGAATCCTAAAGGGGGGTTCTAAAGTTGATCATGTGAGGAGTCTGGACAAAACTAGTTCCTGAGGATTTTGTGTAGTGTGTAGCGGAAATTGAGGGCGCTGAGGCCTACAAAGGCATTTGGGTTATGCTGTGAGGACAGTGTAACTCGATGTCACTGCGATCTACTACAGACCATAACGAAAGCCGTGTGTGCCACGGAGAGCCAACAGTCTACGTTTGATTTTATATCGGTACACTGCAACCTATGGTAACATAGCGAAAGTCATGTGTGCTGCTAAGAGCCAACAATCTAGGTTTGATTTTAAATCGGTAGACTGCGACCTATGTGGGAGTGGAGAAGTTTCATTTTCTCGGCAGTGAAAATTGAGGGGGCTGATGCCTACAGTTACATGGACTCTTGCTGTGATGGCAATGTAACCCTGGAGTGTAACTGCAATCTTTTGTGGGCTCCATGGTGTAATTGAAGGGCGCGGAGTGCCTATAGTTACATGGACTTTTACTACGATGGCAGTAACCGAGGATGTAATTACGACCATGGATGGGGGTGATGATCTCCAGAGCATTCTCACCAAAGATATTTCCTATATTTTCAAAAATGTTTTCTGTATTTTCAATAAAATTATTTTTCAAATATTTTCACTGGGTGTTGAAAATGGGTCTGCTTAGTACTTATAGATCTTTAGTCGCATGCCTGATCAATGTATGACCGAATTTCTGTGAGAACAAGGATGGACTAGTTGAGACAAACTGTTTTATAATATTATGTAGATTTTAAAGGTTTTGTGATCAAAAGAATAATTTTTCTGATAATAAGCATTTTAATAATTCTGGCTTCATTCCTTTTCGAGGGCGAAAAGATTCAAAGGGGGGAGGAATGTGATAACCCGAATTTTTGGGCACTGTTAATTTGTAATTATCAGCTATTGAACACCGATGCATATGTTAAACAAATAGTTATGTGTTTAATATATGTGTATATATGTGTGTGTGTGTGTGAGTTAATTTTAAGCAATATTTGAATTTGAAATTTCAAAGATAGATCTCTTAAAATATTTTAGATTTTTTTAAATATATATGTATGATTTATATTATAATATAATTTGTTTTGTATTATTTTCTTTAAAGGGTTTTATTTATATAAATTAAGAATACAAGTATAAATATATAACATGAACCAGTCAACAAATGTTGGAATATTAACCTATAGTTTAACAAGTGTAATAATGTTATCATGAAGATTTACAAATGTCACTTTGTTTTTATTTTTAAGGAAATTTATAAAATAGAATTTTTTTTTATAAACTATTACATCTACTCTCTCTTTTCTTTTACCTTCATTTTCAAAGACAAAGCCTGTAAAAAGAAATTTCAAACCAGGAAACTCTTTTCAACAATCAACTATATTCAATTTGAAAATCAAATTAAAGAATCTCAGTTTCTAAGCCTAGACCATCTCAAAGGATTTCAGTTTAGAGATCAAACGTTGAAAACTTAGAACCTGAAGTTCAAAAATCAAATTCAAGCTCAAGTAAATCAACTACAGATCATCTCAAACAAACTAATGATCAAATATATCAAATTCCTAATCTCCAAATAAGGTTCTGTTCTTCTATTACAGGTGAATAAACGGTTTTATTTTAAGGTTTTAAAACTATTTTAAATCTCAATGCATGCAATAAATTGTTGAAGTAATGTACGATGAGTGCGAGCATGATGGTTTAATATGAATATATGTGGATATATATATGTATAAGCATGTCTGTTTATAAACAAGAGAGTCTCTGTTTGGATGATAGCAGGCTGAATCAAGTTTCAAAACCAAATTTACCTTTTCTAATCAATATTAGGCTATGATATTTGAAGGTAAAGTGTGAGAATGGATGTAACAGCAAATTTAAAAAAATAATTTCGAGTATATATCTGAAGTAATTATGACAAAATGAATATTTACTGTGAGTAAATTTTTTTTTAAAAATATTGTAAAATGTTTACATGCAAATAGATATATGTAAATAGTGTGTAAATTGGTTGTGCATGTCTATAGAACAAAGGTATGCATTCCTGTTCTAGTTTAACAAGCATCAGGCCTGTTCAAAATCAATTCTCATTCCTCTGATTTATTACAAGCTTTGAGATCTAAACAAAAGTTATTTATTTAAAACTTGTTTCAAGTTTTAAAAATAAATTTGAGCAAAGATAAATTTAAGTTTTTCTGGAAATTGGGAATTACACGCAAATCTCAAAATATGTTAAAATTCGAACATCGGGAATTCTGGTTACAGGTATGCTATCTGAAATGTCTTTAAAAATAATGATTTTGAAAGAAAAATCAAGATTTTAAATAAGTATCGATCGGGGAATGTGGGGATGAACGAAATTGGGTCTAGTTGCAATTCTGGCGATCGAGATAATTTTTGTGTGGTCGGGATTGTGCTTGAAGGTGAAGGAGGATCTGGAGACCTCGGCAAAAATGTCTGACGAATTTATCAGTCGTCGTAGAGGCCGGACTTTCACGATATAGGGTTTAAGCTTGTGTTTTTATATGGGTCGAATTCTTAGTGCTGCGTCGTCCACAATTAACCGGATCAGTTCGCACCGGTTGCAATCGAAGCCTGAAAGTCAGGCGATGCTTTGACCAAAAGCACGTGTCCTCTGATGATTGGAGGAGGAAGAGCGGGGCGTTTTTGTGAGGGTCATTTTGTTCCAGTTTCGAGTCAGATGACTCGATTTCGATCTCGTTGTTGTTTGGAAATGCTGGGTGTTCTGGTGGTGTGTGGTGGTTGTAGCAGACTAGTCGATAGCTAGAACTTCGATTGTAGATGGCCGAAATCGCAGTGCACGTGCACATGTCGATCATCGTGCCAGTAAGGTTTGGTGGATGATGACTCAGGTTCTATCTCGGGAAGATTGGTTTTAGCTCGAGTTCTGGATCATGTGTTTTTAAGTATGGATAGGTTTTTTTCAAAAAGCTTAAACAAATTTTGAAGTGGAAATTACTCGGGGAATTTCAGGAAAACTCGAAGAAATAAGGCAATTGCCTCGGGTGATGATTGGGGAAACCTCGGGTTCAATCTTAAAATGAGGTTTTCAACTTTAAACCAGATTTAAGTTTTTAATATTTTTTTCTCACCTTTAATAAAAAAATTTGATTCAAGTTTAAAAGTTAGTGAAAATATAAGTCAAGTTCTAAACAATGTATCAGCGAGTTAAACAAAATTTTCAAAGTTTAAAAGTTGTTTTAAAGGTTATTTTGTTTAGAGGTAATTGCATCAATAAGTTAAACTCCTAAATGTTTTCATGATTTAATAAGGTAATTAAATCAAAGATTAATTAGTTAAGGATGGATAATTAGCCAATGAAATTAGTTAAAGGAGTAATCAATCAAGTTATTATTAAGATAATTACTTAAAGGTTAATTAATGTGAATAATCAATTTAAAGGATTGATTTATTAATTCATTAAGGTAATTAATTAAAAGGTGATTAATCTATTAAAGGTTAATTACTTAATGTAATTAATTGGAAATGATTACTTAATCAAAGTAATTAAAGAATAACTGCTTTATGTCATTAATTAAGGTGGATGATTTATTGACAATTATTACATGTGATTTATTAAATGATAATTTCCTAATGAAAGTAATTAATGGGGAAATTACTTAAAGGAATTAATTAAGAATTTATTAATTAAGGATTGATTAATTAAGGATCAGTTAATTAATGAGTATGATTGATTAAAGGATAATAAATCAATGTAAGTGATTATTGGATAATTTGTTTGAGTAGTTAATTAAGGATAGAAGTAACTAATTGATGGGTAATTACTTGATAGAAAAAAATTAAAGAAAATTACTTAGTGGAAGTAATTAAGTGACAATTATTTAGTGTAATTAGTTAAAGGATTTATTTATTAATTAAGAGGTTAATTAATTAATGTAAGTAATTAAGAATAATTAACTACTGAATGTGATTAATCAAGTCTGATTAATCAATGTGGTAAATTAATTAAAGGCTAATTACTGAATGTAATTAGAAAGGATAATTAGGGAATGAATAATTAACGGTTTGTAATTGATTATTGTTAGGTAAGCAAGATTAAAAGTGATTAAAGTAATTAATTTGATTTAATTAGGAATGGGTGACTAATTAATCTTGCTTATGAATGATTGGTTGATATTTGTGATATGAAATATTTGTGACATGATATGTTTGACTTGAACAGTGATTATGTGGTAATCTGTCGATGATGAATTACTGTTTAAAAAGTGACATCTTGTATTTAAAGTTAAATTGTCTTTCACATGTATAACATGGGTTAAGATGGTATTGAATTCAAAGAGATTGGAGTCGGGTGTTAATAAATACTCCAAACCACTTCGATTTGTAATCTATAATAATTCTGTATAGATTTGATACGTGAAATCAATAGACTGGAATGGAATGATTTAAGTGAACTGGACCATTTAATCTTAGTTTGGTACTTAGAAATTGTTGTGTGTGTAATAAGTGTTGTTTATACCAAACATGTGAATTTGTAAAATTGATACGAGTTACCCGGGTTTTATGTAAGTTTATGTTGTCGTATTCCATGTTAGATGGGTTTACTCACGCTAGTTTCCAGCCTGACCCGGGTGTTACTTTGATGTTATGCTTGGGTCAGACCGAGTATTACAGATTTTCTAGTAAGGACGTTCCGGAGCTCAGGATATGAGCTGGATGGCAGGAACGTATGGAGTGTTTCCACTGTATCATATTGTTTTATATATCTGAGACATGTTGATTGTATCTGTCCAGTGTTTGTATATATGTTGTAAATCTGATGTATTAGAGTGAAATTTGACAAGTACAGTTTTCCTTTGTATAACTGCTATTATTTGTTATTATATTTTATCCACTACAAATGTGAGATTTTGTTGTTTCTGTTCTACTTTTCCTTTTATCTCCTCCTTCTTTTCCCTAGCTATCTGAAATTTTCGGGATCAAAAATTCTGGGTCGTTACAACATATCCACATATTGATTCGCTATCATCGATATCACTCTAAAAGCTAGAATCTGTACACCTCTTCATAAGGAAGTCTTTAGTTCTACACACACACACACATATATAAGAAACAAGCATTATTATTTCTTAAATACTTAAGAATAAACTTCACTGTTATCCAATGTTTTCCTTTTGGATTAACTGATATTGGTTTATGCATCCTAATGCATAATCACCTTTGGTCTAGTATATTGCATTGCATGCATAATGGAACCGATTATAGATGCATACATTATCCTCTTCATAAGATCTTTCTCCTCATTAATACGAGGATCGTCCTTCTTAGAAAGGATGAATCAAGATTGCGTCCGAATGTTTCCATATATGTGATTTTTTATACTAAACCTTTCTAGCATGGTGTGTGTGTACATATAGGGATTGGGACAATCGTAACAACCTTTCGGATCTATCTCTATTATATCATACACTAAGTATGTAGGTTGCTTCTCCTAAATTCTTCAAATAGGAACTCTGCTTCCTACGCCGTATTAATAAACGAATTTAATTAAAACAATTTTTTTAGAATGTGATATTTGATAACTTAGCTTTCAAAAAATAATTTTTTAGCTATTCAAATCCTATTTAAATAATATTTAGATTTAATAAATTGAATTAAATTATCAAATGTTTTTCGAATAAATTATTTAAAGTTGACTAAATGTTTTATCAAATATAAAATATTTTAAAAAAGTGTAAATCAATAAAAATATAATCAAAATAAGTTAAGGGAGTTGTTCGAAGCAATGAATTAAACCAAAGTGGATTGAATTAAAAGGCCGAAACCCATTCTTTTCTTTCTCCTTAGTTTTAGAGGGCCCTCCACATCTCACCCTTCAAGCTAAACACAAAACATTACAACAAAATTTGCCATATTCCCCTGATTCCAAAAATGCGGCCTGGTAAAAAAAACAGCGCTCGCAACCTTCAACGACGTCAAGAGAGGGTGGTGCGCACCAGAATCGATGTCGTCATGGTGTGGTTAAAGGCTCATGACATGAAAACATGTGCACATTAGGAAGAAGCAAACAGGACAATTCAAAATGCTGAGGGCATCATATATAGGGTAAGATGAAGCTTGGGTTAGGGTTGAATTCAACCGATGGAGTTTTTGGATAGAGTTTTGCTGATGTGGGTTTTTAGATTGAGCTAGACTTGGAGCTTGTTGGAGACAGAGGTTTTGACGCATTTAAGCACGCTGTTTGGTAGTGGTAGGGCTAAGACGTAAGCGACGTGGTTGATGCGTTGACTACAATACTTGCATATGCATAAGGGAAAGCGTCGATAAGGTGAATAAATCATTCTACTCACATATATTGCCCATCACTTTGCATTATGTTGTTGATTGAAATTATTTAATTGCGTTAATTGGATGTATTAATAATGTTTGAGTGGGTTATATTTTGATAAGTCACCAATATGATACATACCATATAATCTATAATTAGTGATTGTTTACTGATGTGTTAATTTTGGTATGAAATTAAATTGAATATTTTGATCGATTTCTATGATGAGATCATATATTTTCGATCGACTATTGTTGTGATGAGATCACATTAAAAATTGATCGAAAGAGGAATAAATTGAAATATAAGGTTTCAAATGAAATATTTTTTTTGATAAAAATGTATGATCGTCTAGAATAGAGGAGAGCACAGATGTAAATATGTATATATCATAGAAGACAAGGTGCTACCAACATGCTTGGAAGGTAGCAATCAGAGTACAAATAACAAAGAAAATAACCGAGGTACCCCTAGAATGAGCTCTGGAAAGACCACCGCCCATTACACCCTAATATCAAGCTCTAGCAAGGCCACCGCCCGTGATTGAGGTGTTTGAAGTACCTAAAAAACTATAGAGCATCTTAGAGCCAATGATACTAGAAGCTAGCTCCATCTGAGAAGGAAATGCCACACTGTAGACTCAGAAGAAATGGAAATGCGAATAGTCTGGAATGGAAAGCGCCACTCTGTAGACTCAGTAGAACTGAAGGGAGCACCTCGTTGAAAAGTCGATCATTTAGAAAATAGAATGCCATAATGAAGATGTAAAAGAACTGAGAAGATGTAACGTCCCGCCTTTTCGCACGCTTTAAATCGACACACATGCCAATTCAAACCATACAGAAGGGCGGATTGTTATGGGGTAAATAAGAAAACAAGAAAGAAATAAATAAAAACAAAATAGAATCTCACAGCGGAAGGATAAAATATAATAATCAAATATACAGTTCATGAAGCTGTTTTACAAAATATTTGATTTTACTTACACAATGAATATCAGAGTTACACATACTAATACAATGCAGCGGAACAATATTGAGTGTAGTGGAATAATATAGTAGATAATAATACTACAAATCTTCGTCTTCGTCCTCCAAATAAAATCTCCAAATCCTGAAACGCTTGGACCGACCCGAGCGAATTGAAAAGACAAAACACTCGAGTCAGAACTAAAAGATCTTATGTAAGTTAAATCAACAGGAATAAATATGAGTGCAGTAACTCAAGAGATGCTCGGGATTTACATCTCCTAAGGATCCGTTAAACTATTTACTATGTACTATATTGCGCTATTATAATAGTGTCTATTTGTAAAATAAACTTACTTTTAAGTAGCGTTAAGGCTTTACATTTTCCACCTTAACACAATTATATATTCCCATAGTCTATACAGTACCGTAATCTCCCCCGTACTGGGCGTCGTCAGAGGGCACTCCATAGGTATGGTACAAAACCAAAATCGTATAAGGCGTGCTAGGGTAGGTGACACGACACAACTAGGCAATTCCAGGGTAGATATACCAATTACGCATCCGGGCTGGTGGTAACGCCTAGCCGCAGCTACCGCCCACCTCGAACAAACTCCCCCTAAAATCAAAAGTAAAGGTGGCCGCCGAATCAATCCAAAGTCAGAGCATAGTATCGAAGAGGAGTGTCCGATAAAGGGCGCTAACCCTCTTGGCCCGAGAATCGCTCCTGTTTTAGCCACCTTATGCCAACTCACGGGAGTTGGGTCCATGTATTTACCTTAAAGGAAATGCCGCCACCAACCTACTTCATTCTGCAATCTCCACCGCATACACGGTTGTCAAAGTGGTTTTCGGAGTTGGTAGAGAGTATGACAACTTCCGATCCCGGTCTTTTTAGCAACCAAACGTTATTATAACACCGCTGTCATTTAAAAATAATTATACTTTCAAAACCAGAATTTAATTATACATTTCAAAACCCATAAATACAATATCATTTCCTTTTAAAACCCAAATAAATATGATATCATTTTATTTCAAATATATTTCTTTTCCAAAATCATGCCACTTTTAAGATTTATAATACCTCGAAACCAAATATTTGAAATTTAACTTCCAACATAATACTTCGAAATCCATAATTTTAAAACCATAACTTTCAAAACTTAAATGGTTTGGATATTCAACAGTATATAAAATAAAACAGTTGAATTTAAAATTTCTTTATAAAAGAAAAATAATTTCCGCGACTTTACAATTTATTTATTTAAAATTTCAGTCTAAAACCATAAATTTTAAATTCATTTTCAGTTGAATAAACCACTTCAATTTCAATAAATTTCTAACTTTGAGTATTTAACAATTTCAAAACTTAAGGTTGGAAATTTATATTCAGCAATACATTTTTCTATTATTTAGTTTTGAAATGTTTACATAATAAATCAAAAATCATTTAAAATAAAACTCCATTTACTAACAACTTAATCATTTCCTTCAATTTATTTATACTAGAAACATTCATTTAATTTATTTTGAATAAAAATCCAGTTATATATATCATACCTTTTAAAATTTCCAAATTTAATAAGTTTACACAAACTTATGGAGTTAAATTTTTAAATAAGCTCAATTCCAAATAAATTCCAATTTACCTTCCAATCTTAATTGATTTAAATCATTAAAACTCCATTATTCAAATTATTTATTTTATTTAACAAATTCATAGCTTAAATTCAATAATTCAACTATGTATGTATATAAAATAAGATTTTATATAAGATAAAAATTAATATTTATTAAACCGCATTCTATCCAAACCATAGAAATTATTTCAATTTTTTTTATATATACATATATACATATCGCGGTGCCTGTTTAAAATTTTCTATCCTTTGGTCAAGTGATACGGATATTTATCATTTCAATCCGCAATTTAAAAATAAAAATGCGGTTGTATATCATTTCAAACCGCAATCCCGAATGAAACGAAATGCATGATAACTTGCAGATTTTAAAATATAGGACACATCATCCATTCACCAAACATCCATCATCAAACATTTATTTATAATCATCATCCAATTTAAGTAAAACATCAATATATAACAGGTGATAAATAACGAGTATCAATTATAAGTTTATATTCAAAAATAAATTTAATAACTGTTAATTGGCAGTTTATATGCAAAAGTAAAAATAAATTGACTGGCAGTTAATATGCAATAAAAATAAACATAAATATAACTAGCAGTTAATACGCAATAAATAAATAACAATTTAATGAAATAAAATGCAATTTACTGAGATGATGATTAAAACATGCCAAACAGTCATAAATAAATTTCTAAACACATCACAAATCAATTTAACGAACATAAGAATTTTTAGAAGTTGTGAGTGGGTTAAAACACTCACCTTTTGAATTTAAATTGAATTTAAATCTAATTTAAACCCAAAAATTTGACCGTCTCCAAATTCGCCCAAACCAGTGTCAAAGTATCCGAGATCTCAATACGAACCTAGCGGAGAAAACCGCGCGTGAAACGGAGTTCGTATGTATGAGTTATGATTATTAGAACTAATTGAAATCGAGATTTACAAAAATAAATTAAACAAAAATAAAATACCGTGCCACATCCACTCTTCCTACGTGAAAAACGTATATGCTTCTTCTTGATTGCTAGCTTTGTTCCATAATTTTTCTTTTATTTCGATTTACTTTAATTTTCCTCCTTATTATATGAATGTATGTATTTTTAAAAGGTTTGGAAAAAAAAGATTTGAAAAAGAAGAATTGAAAAAGAAAAGGATTAAAATAAGAACTGAAAATGGAAGAGAAGATCTAGATTTGAAAAGCAAGAAGAAAGTTTGAAATAGAAGAAAATTTGAAGAAGAAGAATATTTGAAGAGGAAGGAAAAATTAAAATGAGAGATAATAAGGAGATTTGAAGGGAAAAAAAGGAAAAAGAAGAAGAAGATTAGAATGGAGGCCGTGGTTTCATTCGCGTCATATCTTATTTATAAGGTTAGAGTTAGGTTTAGGGTCAAAGAGATTTGAAAAGAGAGACCGCTATTAATTAGAAATAAATGAAACGACGTTTCAGAAAATGAAGTTGGAAAATGAATGGAATGAAATAAAGTAAATATGAACAATCTTTTAGAATTCAAATTTCAAAACAATCGTTTACTTAATAAATTTTTTTAACCCTAAACATACCAAAATTAACATCTTTTAAAGATTTAATTAACACACAATAAATGAAAATAAATTCTCCACCCAAATTTGTGTCATAAATTAAAAGAATATGCAGCATTAAGAAATCTTCATTTCTCCCTCTTTGTGATTAGATTGGAAATTAAACAACATGTTAACATTCCGATTGAATGTTTTACAAGGAATGCATTAACATACATTCAAAAATATGATAGCATAAACAAGGTAATATAAGCAGGTGTATAATATATATGTACGTCTTTATCGTCACTTATAGTTTACATTCATAAATAAAAGGTATGAAAATAATCCACATAAGGAGGCAATGAATGTAAGAGTAAATTAGAAGAGTGAAGATGGAAAGGTAAGTTATGTTGCAAAAAAATCTAATAAAGTCTAATTAGAAAGGAAATAGTCAAGTGTAAATCTATTTTACCCCCTTTATCATCTCCTATTAATATTTAATTTAACAACGTATGAGATTTCAATACAAACTAGAATTAAATTTTGATCTAAAACATAAGTTTGAATTTAGGTATAAACATATATGTAGTAAACTAGCATTAAATTTTGTTTAACACAAAACATGCATTTTTTTGTTAAATCTATTAATTGCAATCACCGTTTCTTTCCTTTTAATTGAAACATTTGAACTACATTAATTGCAATCACTTACAAAGTTAAAATTTTAAAACAGACAACAAAAATGCATAAAAAAAATAGAAAAATTGTTTATACACAAGAGTAATAAATAACTTACTGAAATATATTATTTTCCTATTTGTGTATTCAATCTGTAAGCTAAAACACAGTTCAAATAAACATATTTTTTTTAAATCAATCATTCTATTCTATGTTTTAATGAAATTAGACCTACATTCATAAATGAAACATTCATTTTATTTGATGTAAATGTTCTTTTTATTAAATCAAACTTTCCTTATTTTCACAAAACATAAGCTGCTTTTAATTACACCTATTAATTTACAATTAGTATTCTCACTCCTATTAATTAGAAATTTTCAATTACATTCATTTCAATTGATTAAGTTTCAAAATGGACTAAATGAATGTAATGAGAATTAAACAATTTTTCCTATCTAATAGTAACTTAAACATATTTACATTATTGGATACAAATAGTAATTACACATTTCTCACTAAATAATAGTCACTCATCTGTACAACCAATCTTTCAGCTAACAAACATTTCAAATAAATAAACATATGTTTACTGCTTTATTAAACTTATTCATTTTTATTCTTTTTGATTTACACTCCTACTATTAAATCAACAATACCTTATGAAATTATTAACATAGGTTTCTATGTTTTTTTCCATAAAACATAGCCTTGTAAATGAAGTTTACATTTCTATACCTTTTATTATGTTGACACTACAATTATTGTCTTATTCCTCATTAATGTAACATTTATTTACGTTCAATTGCAATATGTTCATTTATTATAATGAAAACTACAATAAATTGATCAAACATGATTTCCGTTCTTTTTATTCAAATCAATAGTCATATTATGATTAAAATTTCCATTGGTTACATCCTATTGAATTAACATTGTCCGATTACCAAATTAATCTACATTAATATGCACTAATTAAGTAAATTAACTGCAATTGATTTCAAACTAAATTTTATGAACAAAATAAATAAGTAACTCATAACCATTGTTACCCTTAACTTTTAATTACATTCAAAAGTTCATTAAGTACAACAAATGTTCAAATCATCTATATAATTCTAATTTCATCTTTTATTTGTGTTAACTATTTTATTTCCATTATGCTGAGATTTAGTCATTTATACACACTTAATATTCCAATTCATTTATTTATATTGGTTTTTTTTATTAAATCAATTGCATCTTAGGCATATAATTAACGTTTCTATTGATTTTACATTCAAAATTTTTCAGTTATTATCTTAACTTACACAACGTAATGTTTAATTTCATTTAATTGCTATTGATTAAATACATTGGTAATGAACAATAGTTGTCACCATTATACATTTTATACATTTGTAAGTTTATTCTTTACAACCAATTATTACAACAACTCTCATTAAAAATACATTTATTCCATTTCCACCTATTACACATTACTTTATTACCTTTTACATCTCACAAAAATCAGTGCACACAATAACCAAGCATAGCAGGTTTAAATACAATGGATTGGAGTTTCATTAAAATTATTGACAATTTACTTGCATTAACATTGTTTCATTTTAATTTAGTTATTATTCCATTATTAAATTTGAAATTTTTATTTCTTTCAATATTAACTCATAAAATATTATTAAATTAACAAAATTTAAACATCGAAAATTTATGGGTCATTACACTCTCCCCCACTCAAAACTTTTCGTCCCCGAAAAGGAAAAGAATAATTAAGAAATCAATATATCTTATTTAAATATTAAATTTATAAACAAATAAATTTACAAAATTAATTAATTTAAATAAAATTTACCAATTTATAACCAAAAGATCTTTTTATACTTAAATTAATAAAATTTGAAAAACATTTTTAAAATATTTTATAAGTCCAAAATTTCCAGGAAAAATTTCGGCAGAGTCTCCTTTGTATGGAGAAGCTCGGAAGAAAGTATAATATCAAATATAACAATATATACATATATTTTCCAAAATAATATATATCCCGACATGGAAAAATTATAATATAATAGCGCTATAAACCGTAATCCGAAAACGTACCTATTTGTCGGGCAAATAACGCTTAATTATCAAATCAAAAGAAGTAGTGATTGCTTCCATAACCTGCATTTCTCTTATATAATCTAAAAGAGTTAATAATTTTATAAAATGAAATATTTAAGTTGTTTTAATTACAACCAACCAAACCAATCCAACAACAACCAATTGCAACCACTGCAAACAACCATCACATAGAATCAATATAATCAACCATTCATTCATATCAAACAAAACAAATAGTTGTTCGGGTTCAAAGCTTCTAATTGTACAGGATGAAAATAAACTATTAAGCGCACCATTTACTCAACAGTATCTGATGAAGCTAAATAGATTATTCATTCATCCAACCAATTTTGAAGTATCCTGCCCAACAACCATAAACCAAAACAAATAACAAATCCAACAATAGATCAGTTAATATTATTTATTCTCATTTATTCATACCATGTAAATTTTCCTTCTATAACATTATATTCATGTATTTACTGCTTAAATTCATTATTTACAGTATACATCTTTCCATTTATTTTATTATAAATAACTTCAATCCTTTTTAAACTTATTTTCATTTCTTTATAACTATTCTATTATATTTAATTAGTGGCCTTTCAGTCATAACTTAGATTATAACAATTATAACATTAGATTCTTATATAACAGCAATTTATTGAACACTTCATTACATACTCCTATTTGTACAATTTCAATTACATTTTCTTATTAAACATCTCAACTTTTAATATTTGGTAAGTTATATATATGTTTTTAAGGAAGTAATTTGAAAGTTATACAAATTTACTCTATTTCTTTTAATTAATTTATTTTTTAATAATATTATCCCTTACTTCATAGGTTACAATTTCAAATTTCATTTAATACCATTAATAACCTAGCATTAAATCTCTTATTTACTTTAAAAGTTTCAATTATTAATTACATACTTTCCAATTTTACCATACTAATTGAAACTGTAAAATAATGGAAACTTAAGAAATTAAATACCGGGTTTAATTTCAACTTTATTTTAAAGATAATAGATAAAGGTTTATACTTACTTATATATCCAATTATAGTTAAAACAATAAAAAAAATATTTCTTCCTTCTTCAAAATAAGTCTGCAGTAAATTACTACAGTGGCCTTCCCACTTCGAAACTCGAAAATGAACATCGATGATGCGTGCACTCATCACCGAAATCATTTTCAAGCGATAGAGAGGGGAGTACAACTTTATCTTTCGAAAATTTCTTTTTAAAAACATTTCTTTCATATTATATTGAAATACTTGTATCTGAAAATACTTCTTATAAAAATAATATTATTATATTTCAAAATCATTCAAAGAAATTTCAAAATCCTGGAACTTAAGTTCTAAATTTCCAATTTCCTTCATTTATTTTATTTTCAATCTCAGTTTAACTATTATTTATAAATTTTATTACCTAACAACCAATTTATTGCAACCAAATATAATCTTTATAAAATTTATTACTTTATATATAGAAAATATAATAGGCAAAATTATTTCATTCACCTATATTGAAACAAATATTGTGTCGGTCTATCCTATTAAGTGTTTAGAAATCCCTATTGATGTCACAACGTCCCATGCACCAATTAGAGTTTATAAATACAAAACGGAACAGATTAACACAATATTAAAACCTTTTATAACACTAACAAATACACTCTCTTATATATATATATACTCAGCGACTCCCATAGCATATTACTACCCTATTAACAAAGAGTCAGACCCCACAAAGCTAAGGTTTATGTAACGACCTGTATTTTTACGAATCGAGATACTGTCAACTGTATGCTTTATGTCGGGTTGTTGATAGGTCAACTAAAGCTTAAGCCGTTTATAGTCTAAGTTGTCCAGGGAAGGTTGAGAATTTGGAACGACTTAAGGAGCATAGACGACTTAGGGTAAGGTAACGACCTATAGAATTGGCCGACTTAAGTAATGGACCAACCTAGGAAGGTCACCGACTTAGTGGAGTGAGCGACCTATAAGGTTGAGCGACTTAAAGTTGTGGC
This sequence comes from Allium cepa, assembly GCA_030765085.1. NCBI lineage: Eukaryota > Viridiplantae > Streptophyta > Magnoliopsida > Asparagales > Amaryllidaceae > Allium > Allium cepa. Next base: position 839,605,716 of record CM060941.1, read on the forward strand.
TTAGGTCGGCTATGGGGTGTAGAAGTATAGGTCGGTTGGGACGGCTTAGGAGTTAACGACTCATAGATGAGACCGACCTATAGTGGTTGCCGACTTAAGAGGAGACCGACCTATAGTAGTAACCGACCCATAGAATTGACCGACTTAAGGAATTCTTGTGTACTGGCTTAGGTCGTGTATAGTTGAGTCATATACTGGCTTGGGTCGTGGGTCGCGCGCATGTGTAGGTCGTTGAGCCGTGGAGTGATGAGTCGGTAGGTCGTGGATGCGTATGTGTTTTAGGTCGTAGGTCGGGGTAGTTGAGTCGTTAGGTCGTAAGTCGGCTAGGGTTAGGTCGGAGACAACTTAAGGAGGGCGACCGACTCATGGGATTTCTGCCTATAAATACACGGCTTTGGTCCACTTTTTGGCACCGGATTTTGGAGCGACGAAGTGCTGCTATTTTAAGAGCTCGACTTCAACACTTCTTCACTTCTTTTCTCCACTCTAATCTAGTGCTTCCTTCCATCCAAGATTGAAGATCAAATCGAAGATCCTCGAGCCAAAGTTGAAGATCTCCATCCATCGAAGAGAGAGATTTCATCGTTTGAAGCGGAGTTTTGGCGGATCGAGCTAGATGCTTTGCTGTCCAGATCTGAAGTTAGTTGCTTTTGAGGTGCTTAGGTGATTCGGTGAGTGGTGGTTATCTCTCACACGGACCCAAAGGAGTATATTGGATCGATGGTTTGTTTGTGTGTTAAAGATAGCGATTTCATGCATTTTCCTTAAGTCTGCATGTAGATCCATTGTTCATAAAGTTTTGATATCCATTTTACTATATGTTAACCTATGCTAGTTCATTCATCAAGATATTACTTAGAATTCATGCTTGTTAGATTTGGGACTCTCTAATTACGAAATTGCCATTATTGTTATATCTGCTTATTTAGATCTTGTTTGAATGCTTGATTACTCGGACTAATGATTGATTTGATTGATTAGTTGATTAGTGATTGTTTTGGACAACATGGTCGAAGATGATTCAAAAGCCAAGTGGAAAGGCTCTTGAATAAGGAAAGCTGCCTGTGACATATGAAGCGGATGAAAAAGCTCATATGGATAGATTTGATGATGATGTTGAGATGGAACTTTGCTATGATGTGATAAGGCAAAGCATGATTTTGAGATGGAACTTTGCTATGATGTGATAAGGCAAAGCATGATGTTGAGATGGGACTTTGCTATGATGCGATGAAGCAAAGCATGGTATGAGATAACCTTGGTTTAATCCAGACGGGATCATTCCAAGCATGTTGATAACTCGGTGATATGGTTCGAGTTTGTTGATAATGGTTGGCTCGAGAGGCGCTTGAGCTAGTATGTGAATAGTCGTCGAGGAGGATGACTAGGAGGCTGAGATCTCATCGTTATTGAAGGTTCTAGCATGCTCAAAGCAAGAGTACGCTGGGCAGATTCAATAGTCCCAGGAACGGGCTGCGACGACGTGCTAAGTACTCTGGGCAGATTCGATAGACCTAGGCACGGGCTGCGACGACGTGCGGAGTTATGTCTAGAACCGGGGTTACCATTAGCCCTTGATGGACGGATGAAAGAATGAGCCGGTCATTCAATTAACGGTGATATCGAGGCAATGATAACAGTGATAGCCAGAGTCATGGATGTTTGGATGTTTTGGTTGTATCGTCGCATGGGCCAAGAGCGATGTTTTCAGGGTGCTTACCTGATCTTGGTTTAGGCCTTGGGGGTCTGTACTTGGAAAACTCCGACCTTGACTCGAGTGATAATAGCTTTACTTTGAATGTCTGATTTATTATGTTTGTTTCTGCTTTGTGTGTCTGGGGGCTATCACTGTAGAAAGAGGTGGAGTGGGATGGTTGAGTTCCTATTCCTTTTTACCCTTTATGCTCTTTTGGTATGTTTGATAGTTGATTTACCGCTCACTAGGACTTTTGTCCGACTCAAGATTTTATGTTTAACTCTTATTACCTTGGGCTGTTCATCCATGTTGGGATGGCCAGACTAGGTAGCAGGTGACAGGTGCTGTTCTTAGTGACTAATGCTGTTGATGACGAAGACGAGCTGGAGGCTTTTGCATATTGTTTTCTTACTATATGTACTGGATGTTCCGCTGTTTGTATGATTCTCTGAGTGATATGTAGTGAGGCTTGCTGTATTGACTTTTCAGATTATTGTACCAAACTATTATGAGTTTATATGATGAATTCTGTTCTATGGAACTTCACTATGTATACTTTTCTATTGTATTTTATCCATGCGCTATGAGTAATACGATAGAGTTTACTATTTTACCTTAACCTCGACTATCGTCCATGGCTGCCTGGCACACCTTTCAGCGCACTACTTCCTTGTTTGGTGCAGGAGTCATGGGCGGTTGTCACATTTGGTATCAGAGCTTTAGTTAATCGATTTTAGCCAACGCTCATTGACGTAACTACGTATGAGAGACGTAATTGTAATTTTGATGGATGATTACTATATATAATATAGTAGATTAGAAGGATTTGAACCCTTTATGCAGTTGTTCTTAAGGTGTATTAATCATTTCTTATAGATATTAGGAATGAGTCGAAGAGGGAGACCAGCTGCTAGAGAAGGCCGTGATGTTGATGGGGCTGCTGATTATGCTTCTATGTTTGAGGCCATGATGACTTCGATCATGAGAAGGATGCCAGTTCCAGGGCTATCGGTAGATGTTGGAGTTCAGGTTCAAGCTCCAAAACCAGTGGATTTTGCTAAGTTGTGTAAAGACTATACTGCTCTTGGAGGAAAGGTTTTCTTGGAGACACAATCAACCATTGAAGTTCAGAGATGGATTGATGCTTGTAGATGGATTTTTGGTGACTTGGGAATTGAGGATGCAACTAAGAGGAAGCTTGCATCAAGACAACTTCAAGGGAGAGCTTCTGATTGGTGGAACTCTATCACCATTGATACTCCAGAGGAAGAGATTACTTGGGAGCAATTCCAAGCCAGATTTGAAGCTAAGTTCATTTCTACAGCTCAGAAATCTGTTCTGTTCAAGAAGTTTGTGGACCTCAAGCAAGGTGGAAGACCAGTTCTTGAGTATGTTTCTGAGTTTGAAGCTTTGTCCAAGTATGCTCGGTCATATATTGAATCTCCCTATCAGAAGAATGAGAAGTTTGTGACAGGCTTGGACAGTTATCTTGGGAGGCAGTTGGTGGATCATTTGGATGACCCATTTGAGAAGCTTGTAGAGAAAGCTCTCAGGCATGAGAATCTGTTTCCTAAGGAAGGATCTGTTGTTGCTGTGACCAAGGAGCAAAGTGGAAACAAGAAGAGGAAGCAGCAGCAGCATAAGGGTAAGGATGGACAGAAGAAGCCGAAGGGCGAAGCGACCTGCTACAACTATCAACAGAAGGGTCATCTCTTCAGAGATTGTAAGAAACCGAGAGTGCCGGCAAAGTGCCACAACTGTGACAAACCGGGGCATTTCAGGAAGAATTGTCCGGAACCGAGAAAGGACAAGCAGATTGTGCAAGCTTATGCTTTGGGGGCTGTGCCATCATCTTTGAAAGCTCCAACTGCTGAAGAGGAGGGAAAGAGTGTGGTGGTTCAAGGTACTCTTTCCATTTGTGGCGTTCCAGTTAGAGTGTTATTTGATACTGGGACGTCGCATTCCTTTGTTTGTAGTGAACTTGTAGGCCGGTTGGGTTTGGAACCGGATATTGTTGATAGACCATTGGTTATGACTAATCTAGTTGGGGGTTCGTCTTGTTTGTGTATGATATGCCGTGGTCTGGTTGTCTCAAGTCATGATTGCTCTTTTGTTTGTGATTGTTTTGTTCTGAACTTTGCAGGGTTCGGAATTATTCTGGGTATGGACTGGTTTAGGAAGTATGCGGCAAGAATTGATTGTGAAAGGCTAGAGGTGACAGTCGAGAATGTGGAAGGGCGAAAGGTTGTGATACGATGTAAGCATGAGGAAGGCGTCTTCATGAGCTTCATGTATTCGCTAGTTGTTCCACGGGATGGGCTGTCATCAGTGCCTATTGTGAATGGATTTGAGGATGTCTTTGACGAGGTCAAAGGGTTACCGCCGCATAGAGAGATCGAGTTTCGTATCGATCTAGTTGAGGGAGCCAGACCTGTTGTGATGCCTCTTAGGCGAATGGCGCCTAGGGAACAGCAAGAGTTGAAGGTGCAAGTTGATGACCTTTTACAGAAAGGATTCATTCGGCGTAGTGTGTCCGAATGGGGTGCACTAGTTGTGTTTGCAACCAAAGCGGATGGATTGTTGAGGTTGTGTGTGGATTATCGTGAGCTGAATAAAGTGACTAAGAAGAACAAGTATCCATTGCCAAGAATAGATGACTTGTTTGATCAGCTTCACGAAGCGAAGGTGTTTTCTCAGATGAATTTGGCAACGGGATTTCACCAGTTGAGAGTGGCAAAGGATAGTGTGCCGAAGACTGCTTTTAGGACACCATCTGGTTTCTATGAGTGACTGGTAATGCCGTTTGGATTGACCAATGCACCAGCATATTTTGTGGATCTTATGAATAGAGTGTTCAGGGATCAGTTGAACAAGTTTGTACTTGTGTTCGTGGATGATATTTTGATTTATTCAAGAACTGAAGAAGAGCACAAGACGCACTTGCGTATTGTTTTGGAAATCCTGCGAAAACAACAGCTGAGGGCTAAGTTTTAGAAATGTCGCTTCTGGAAGAGTGAAGTGAGATTCTTAGGCCATGTTATCTCTGGAAATGGAATAGCGGTTGATCCCGCCAAGGTGGCAGCGATCCAGGATTGGGTTAGACCTAAGAATGCATCTGATGTGAGAAGTTTTCTTGGATTAGCAGGATATTATCGTCGGTTTATCAAAGACTTTTCCAAGATAGCTGCTCTATTAACAGGATTGACGAAAAAGAACCAAGTGTTCGGATGGGATGCTAAGTGTGAGCAAGCTTTCGGAATCCTGAAAGAGCGACTAACAAGTGCTCCTGTTTTGACTATTCCAAGTGGAAATGATGAGATGGTGGTTTACAACGATGCATGTGGTACTGGACATGGAGCAGTGCTAATGCAAAAGGATAAGGTTGTTGCGTATGCAAGTCGACAACTGAAGCCGCATGAAAGGAATTATCCGACTCATGATTTGGAGTTAGCGGCGATTGTATTTGCTCTGAAGATGTGGAGAAATTACCTATTGGGAGCTCGATTCGAGTTGTTTACAGATCACAAGTCGTTGAAGTATCTGTTCTCCCAAAAGGATTTGAATCTTCGACAGCAACGATGGCTAGAGTTTTTAGCATCATATGATTTTGGTATAGCCTATACTCCGGGAAAAGGTAACGCAGTGGCAGATGCGTTATGTCGAAGACATGCAAGATTGGGAGCCATGTTTTCAGAATGGAAGAGCCTTGAGTATTTGGCTGGATATGACTTCAGGCCTAGATGTGAATTAGAACATGAGATGTTCGCAAACTTATCAATAAGACCTACTCTAGTGGAAAGAATTGGCGAGAGCCAAAAGCGAGACGATAAGCTTGTCAAGATTATCCGAGATTTGGAATTTGGATCAGACCCAGAGAAGGATAAAGGATTCGAAGTCGATCGAGAGGGTTGGCTTCGGAAGGAAGGACGACTAGTTGTTCCCGATGTAGATGGATTGAGAGATGAAGTTCTGAAGGAAAGTCATCACTCGAAGTTGACAATTCATCCAGGTGGAAATAAGATGTATCTGGATATGAAGAGAACCTATTATTGGGAAGGTATGAAGAAAGATGTTGGAAATTTTATTTCCAAGTGCATGAACTGCCAGTTGGTAAAAGCCGAGCAGAAGAAGCCAAGTGGATTGCTTCAGCCGTTAGAAGTTTCTACATGGAAGTGGGAGCAAATATCGATGGATTTTATCGATGGGTTACCTAGAACCAGAGCAGGGAATGAAGGGATTTGGGTCATCGTAGATCGTTTGACTAAGAGTGCAAGATTCATTCCTGTTCGATCAACTAGGACTGCATCGAAATTGGCTGAGTTGTATGTTAAGTGGATAGTTCGATTCCATGGTATTCCGAAGAGCATAGTGAGCGATCGGGACCCATTGTTCACTAGTGGATTTTGGAAGAGCTTCCAAGAAGTTTTGGGGACCGAGTTGTGTTTGAGTACAACTTATCACCCTCAAACAGATGGTCAGACTGAGAGAGTCAACCGAGTTTTGGAAGATCTCCTCAGAGCTTGTGTTTTGGACTTCGGAGGATCATGGGAAGATCATCTTCATTTAGTGGAATTTTCATATAATAACAGTTACCAGTCAAGTATTGGTATGGCACCGTATGAGGCATTGTATGGAAGACCATGTAACTATCCAACATGTTGGTTGGAAACAGGAGAAAAATTGATACTTGGGCCAGAAATGATTCAACAGACTTCCGATTGCATAGAGATCATTCGGCGACGAATGAAGGCAGCCCAAGACCGTCAGAAAAGTTATGCCGATAAGCGTCGTAAGGAGTTGGAATTCGACGTAGGTGATATGGTTTTTGTGAAGATTTCTCCACCGAAGAATGTTATTCGATTCGGGAAGAAAGGAAAGTTGACTTCGAGATTTGTTGGACCATTCCCGATCATCGAGCGAATTGGAAAGCTCGCCTATAAATTGGAATTACCAGAAAAGATGTCGGGTGTGCACAATGTTTTTCATGTATCGTATCTACGGAGGTATGTGCACGACCCAAGTACAGTGGTTTCTGCTGATAGTTATGAAGATTTGGAGGTTGATCCAGTAGTTAAGAGACCTCGTAAGCCGCTTCGTGTTGTGGAGACTGACACGAAACAGCTTAGGAGGAAGGTAGTCAGGTTGCTCAAGGTACAATGGAGTGATGATGTTAATGACTATACATGGGAGGAGGAAGAGAGGATGAAGGCAGCTCATCCTGAGCTCTTCGAGGTATGGCCCTAAGGTGTCGTGACATCTCATGAATTTGTAACTTGTTCTAGTCTTAGAATTCTGCATGCTAGGTTAGTAATTGGATGCATGGTTTGTTGATTGCTATGGATGGTAGGCATGCAGAATAGTTTTGGTTGCTCTTGTTTGTTTGGAATTTTGGGGGCAAAATTCCTAAGGTGGAGAGAATGTAACGACCCGTATTTTTAAGAATCGAGATACTGTCAACTGTATGCTTTATGTCGGGTTGTTGATAGGTCAACTAAAGCTTAAGCCGTTTATAGTCTAGGTCGTCCAGGGAAGGTTGAGAATTTGGAACGACTTAAGGAGCATAGACGACTTAGGGTAAGGTAACGACCTATAGAATTGGCCGACTTAAGTAATGGACCGACCTAGGAAGGTCACCGACTTAGTGGAGTGTGCGACCTATAGGGTTGAGCGACTTAAAGGTTGTGGCTTAGGTCGGCTATGGGGTGTAGAAGTATAGTCGGTTGGGACGGCTTAGGAGTTTGCGACTTAGGAGTTAACGACTCATAGATGAGACCGACCTATAGTGGTTGCCGACTTAAGAGGAGACCGACCTATAGTAGTAACCGACCCATAGAATTGACCGACTTAAGGAATTCTTGTGTACTGGCTTAGGTCGTGTATAGTTGAGTCGTGTACTGGCTTGAGTCGTTGGGTCGCGCACAAGTGTAGGTCGTTGAGCCCTGGATTGATGAGTCGGTAGGTCATGGATGCGTATGTGTTTTAGATCGTAGGTCGGGGTAGTTGAGTCGTTAGGTCGTAAGTCGGCTAGGGTTAGGTCGGCGACAACTTAAGGAGGGCGACCGACTCATGGGATTTCTGCCTATAAATACACGGCTTTGGTCCACTTTTTGGCACCGGATTTTGGAGCGACGAAGTGCTGCTATTTTGAGAGCTCGACTTCAACACTTCTTCACTTCTTTTCTCCACTCTAATCTAGTGCTTCCTTCCATCCAAGATTGAAGATCAAATCGAAGATCCTAGAGCCAAAGTTGAAGATCTCCATCCATCGAAGGGAGAGATTTCATCATTTGAATCGGAGTTTTGGCAGATCGAGCTAGATCCTTTGCTGTCCAGATCTGAAGTTAGTTGCTTTTGAGGTGTTTAGGTGATTCGGTGAGTGGTGGTTATCTCTCACACGGACCCAAAGGAGTGTATTGGATCGGTGGTTTGTTTGTGTGTTAAAGATAGCAATTTCATGCATTTTCCTTAAGTCTGCATGTAGATCCATTGTTCATAAAGTTTTGATATCCATTTTACTATATGTTAACCTATGCTAGTTCATTCATCAAGATATTACTTAGAATTCATGCTTGTTAGATTTAGGACTCTCTAATTACGAAATTGCCATTATTGTTATATCTGCTTATTTAGATCTTGTTTAAATGCTTGATTACTCGGACTAATGATTGATTTGATTGATTAGTTGATTAGTGATTGTTTTGGACAAGATGGTCGAAGATGATTCAAAAGCCAAGTGGAAAGGCTCTTGAATAAGGAAAGCTTGCCTGTGACATATGAAGCGGATGAAAAAGCTCATATGGATAGATTTGATGATGATGTTGAGATGGAACTTTGCTATGATGTGATAAGGCAAAGCATGATTTTGAGATGGAACTTTGCTATGATGTGATAAGGCAAAGCATGATGTTGAGATGGGACTTTGCTATGATGCGATGAAGCAAAGCATGGTATGAGATAACCTTGGTTTAATCCAGACGGGATCATTCCAAGCATGTTGATAATTCGGTGATATGGTTCGAGTTTGTTGATAATGGTTGGCTCGAGAGGCGCTTGAGCTAGTATGTGAATAGTCGTCGAGGAGGATGACTAGGAGGCTGAGATCTCATCGTTATTGAAGGTTCTAGGATGCTCAAAGCAAGAGTACGCTGGGCAGATTCGATAGTTCCAGGCACGGGCTGCGACGACGTGCTAAGTACTCTGGGCAGATTCGATAGTCCTAGGCACGGGCTGCGACGACGTGCGGAGTTGTATCTATAACCGGGGTTACCATTAGCCCTTGATGGACGGATGAAAGAATGAGCCGGTCATTCAATTAGCGGTGATATCGAGGCAATGATACCAGTGATTGCCAGAGTCATGGATGTTTGAATGTTTTGGTTGTATCGTCGCGTGGGCCAAGAGCGATGTTTTCAGGGTGCTTACCTGATCTTGGTTTAGGCCTTGGGGGTCTGTACTTGGAAAACACCGACCTTGACTCGAGTGATAATAGCTTTACTTTGAATGTCTGATTTATTATGTTTGTTTCTGCTTTGTGTGTCTGGGGGCTATCACTGTAGAAAGAGGTGGAGTGGGATGGTTGAGTTACTATTCCTTTTTACCCTTTATGCTCTTTTGGTATGTTTGATAGTTGATTTACCGCTCACTAGGACTTTTGTCTGACTCAAGGTTTTATGTTTAACTCTTATTACCTTGGGCTGTTCATCCATTTTGGGATGGGTAGACTAGGTAGCAGGTGACAGGTGCTGTTCTTAGTGACTAACGCTGTTGATGACAAAGACGAGCTGGAGGCTTTTGCATATTGTTTTCTTACTATATGTACTGGATGTTCCGCTGTTTGTATGATTCTCTGAGTGATATGTAGTGAGGCTTGCTGTATTGACTTTTCAGATTATTGTACCAAACTATTATGAGTTTATATGATGAATTCTATTCTATGGAACTTCACTATGTATACTTTTCTATTGTATTTTATCCATGCGCTATGAGCAATACGATAGAGTCTACTGTTTTACCTTAACCCTGACTATCATCCATGGTTGCCTGGAACACCTTTCAGCGCACTACTTCCTTGTTTGGTGCAGGAGTCATGGGCGGTCGTCACAGTTTATCGCTAAACCAAAGCTCTGATACCAGATGTAACGTCTCGCCTTTTCGCACGCTTTAAATCGATACACATGCCAATTCAAACCATACAGAAGGGCAGATTATTATGGGGTAAATAAGAAAACAAGAAAGAAATAAATAAAAACAAAATAAAATCTCACAGCGGAAGGATAAAATATAATAATCAAATATACAGTTCATGAAGCTGTTTTACAAAATATTTGATTTTACTTACACAGTGAATATCAGAGTTACACATACTAATACAATGCAGTGGAACAATATTGAGTGTAGTGGAATAATATAGTAGATAATAATACTACAAATCTTCGTCTTCGTCCTCCAAATAAAATCTCCAAATCCTGAAACGCTCGGACTGACCCGAGCAAATTGAAAAGACAAAACACTCGAGTCAGAACTAAAAGATCTTATGTAAGTTAAATCAACAAGAATAAATATGAGTGCAGTAACTCAAGAGATGCTCGGGATTTGCATCTCCTGAGGATCCGTTAAACTATTTACTATGTAGTATATTGCGCTATTATAATAGTGTCTATTTGTAAAATAAACTTACTTTTAAATAGCGTTAAGGCTTTACATTTTCCACCTTAACACAATTGTATATTCCCATAGTCTATACAGTACCGTAATCGCCCCCGTACTGGGCGTCGTCAGAGGGCACTCCATAGGTATGGTACAAAACCAAAATCGTATAAGGCGCGCTAGGGTAGGTGACACGGCACAACTAGGCAATGCCAGGGTAGATATACCAATTACACATCCGGGCTGGTGGTAACGCCTAGCCGCAGCTACCGCCCACCTCGAACAAACTCCCCCTAAAATCAAAAGTAAAGGTGGCCACCGAATCAATCCAAAGTCAGAGTATAGTATCGAAGAGGAGTGTCCGATAAAGGGCGCTAACCCCATTGGCCCGAGAATCGCTCCTGTTTTAGCAACCTTATGCCAACTCACGGGAGTCGGGTCCACGTATTTACCTTAAAGGAAACGCCGCCATCAACCTACTTCATTCTGGAATCTCCACCGCGTACACGATTGTCAAAGTGGTTTTCGGAGTTGGTAGAAAGTATGACAACTTCCGGTCCCGGTCTCTTTAACAACCAAACGTTATTATAACATCGCGGTCATTTAAAAATAATTATACATTCAAAACCAGAATTTAATTATCCATTTCAAAACCCATAAATACGATATCATTTCCTTTTAAAACTCATAAATACGATATCATTTCCTTTTAAAACCCAAATAAATATGATATCATTTTATTTCAAATATATTTCTTTTCCAAAATCATGCCACTTTTAAGATTTATAATACCTCGAAACCAAATATTTGAAATTTAAATTCCAACATAATACTTCGAAATCCATAGTTTTAAAACCATAACTTTCAAAACTTAAATGGTTTGGATATTCAACAGTATATAAAATAAAACAGTTGAATTTAAAATTTCTTTATAAAAGAAAAATAATTCCCGCGATTTACAATTTATTTATTTAAAATTTCAGTCTAAAACCATAAATTTTAAATTCATTTTCAGTTGAATAAACCACTTCAATTTCAATAAATTTCTAACTTTGAGTATTTAACAATTTCAAAACTTAAGGTTGGAAATTTATATTCAACAATACATTTTTCTATTATTTAGTTTTGAAATGTTTACATAATAAATCAAAAAACATTTAAAATAAAACTCCATTTACTAACAAGTTAATCATTTCCTTCAATTTATTTATACTAGAAACATTCATTTAATTTATTTTGAATAAAAATCCAGTTATAAATATCATACCTTTTAAAATTTCCAAGTTTAATAAGTTTACACCAACTTGTGGAGTTAAATTTTTAAATAAGCTCAATTCCAAATAAATTCCAATTTACCTTCCAATCTTAATTGATTTAAATCATTAAAACTCCATTATTCAACTTATTTATTTTATTTAACAAATTCATAGCTTAAATTCAATAATTCAACTATGTATGTATATAAAATAAGATTTTATATAAGATAAAAATTAATATTTATTAAACCGCATTCTATCCAAACCATAGAATTATTTCAATTTTTTTTTATATATACACATATATATATATACCGCGGTGCCTGTATAAAATTTTCTATCCTATGGTCAAGTGATACAGATATTTATCATTTCAATCCGCAATTTAAAAATAAAAATGCGGTTGTATATCATTTCAAACCGCAATCCCGAATGAAATGAAATGCATGATAACTTGCAGATTTTAAAATATAGGACACATCATCCATTCACCAAACATCCATCATCAAACATTTATTTATAATCATCATCCAATTTAAGCAAAACATCAATATATAAGAGGTGATAAATAACTGGTATCAATTATCAGTTTATATTCAAAAATAAATTTAATAACTGTTAATTGGCAGTTTATATGCAAAAGTAAATATAAATTTACTGGCAGTTAATATGCAATAAAAATAAACATAAATATAACTGGCAGTTAATACGCAATAAATAAATAACAATTTAATGAAATAAAATGCAATTTACTGAGATGATGATTAAAACATGCCAAACAGTTATAAATAAATTTCCAAACACATCACAAATCAATTTAACGAACATAAGATTTTTTAGAAGTTGTGAGTGGGTTAAAACACTCACCTTTTGAATTTAAATTGAATTTAAATCCAATTTAAACCCAAAAATTTGACCATCTCCAAATTCGCCCAAACTTGTGTCAAAGTGTCCGGGATCTCAATACGAACCTAGCGGAGAAAACCACGCGTGAAACGGAGTTCGTATGTATGAGTTATGATTATTAGAACTAATTGAAATCAAGATCTACAAAAATAAGTTAAACAAAAATAAAATACCATGCCACATCCACTCTTCCTACGTGAAAAACGCGTATGCTTCTTCTTGATTGCTAGCTTTGTTCCATAATTTTTCTTTTATTTCGATTTACTTTAATTTTCCTCCTTATTATATGAATGTATGTATTTTTAAAAGGTTGGAAGAAAAAAAGATTTGAAAAAGAAGAATTGAAAAAGAAAAGGATTAAAATAAGAACTGAAAATGGAAGAGGAGATCTAGATTTGAAAAGAAAGAAAAAAGTTTGAAATAGAAGAAAATTTGAAGAAGAAGAATATTTGAAGAGGAAGGAAAAACTAAAATGAGAGATAATAAGGAGATTTGAAGAAGAAAAAAAAAAAGGAAAAAGAAGAAGAAGATTAGAAAGGAGGCTGTGGTTTCATTTGCGTCATATCTTATTTATAAGGTTAGAGTTAGGTTTAGAGTCAAAGAGATTTGAAAAGAGAGACCGCTATTAATTAGAAATAAATGAAACGACGTTTCAGAAAATGAAATTAAAAAATGAATGGAAAGAAATAAAGTAAATATGAAAAATCTTTTTGAATTCAAATTTCAAAACAATCGTTTACTTGATAAATTTTGTTAACCCCAAACATACCAAAATTAACATCTTTTAAAGATTTAATTAACACACAATAAATGAAAATAAATTCTCCACCCAAATTTGTGTCATAAATTAAAAGAATATGCAGCATTAAGAAATCTTCATTTCTCTTTTTTTGTGATTAGATTGGAAATTAAACAACATGTTAACATTTCGATTGAATGTTTTACAAGGAATGCATTAACATACATTTAAAAATATGATAGCATAAACAAGGTAATATAAGCAGGTGTATGATATATATGTACGTCTTTATCGCCACTTATAGTTTACATTCATAAATAAAAGGTATGAAAATAATCCACATAAGGAGGCAATGAATGTAAGAGTAAATTAGAAAAGTGAAGATGGAAAGATAAGTTATGTTGCAAAAAAAATCTAATAAAGTTTAATTGGAAAGGAAATAGTCAAGTGTAAATCTATTTTACCCCTTTTATCATCTCCTATTAATATTTAATTTAACAACGTATGAGATTTCAATACAAACTAGCATTAAATTTTGATCTAAAACATAAGTTTGAATTTAGGTATAAACATATATGTAGTAAACTAGCATTAAATTTTGTTTAACACAAAACGTGCATTTTTTTTGTTAAATCTATTAATTGCAATCACCGTTTCTTTCCTTTTAATTGAAACATTTGAACTACATTAATTGCAATCACTTACAAAGTTAAAATTTTAAAACATACAACAAAAATGAATGAAAAAAATAGAAAAATTGTTTATACACAAGAGTAATAAATAACTTACTGAAATATATTATTTTCCTATTTTTATAATCAATCTGTAAGCTAAAACACAGTTCAAATAAATATTTCTTTTTAAATCAATCATTCTATTCTATATTTTAATGAAATTAGACCTACATTCATAAATGAAACATTCATTTTATTTGATGTAAATGTTCTTTTTATTAAATCAAACTTTCCTTATTTTCACGAAACATAAGCTTCTTTTGATTATACCTATTAATTTACAATTAGTATTCTCTCTCCTATTAATTGGAAATTTTCAATTACATTCACTTCAATTGATTACGTTTCAAAATGGACTAAATGAATGTAATGAGAATTAAACAATTTTTCCTATCTAATAGTAACTTAAACATATTTACATTATTGGATACAAATAGTAATTACACATTTCTCACTAAATAATAGTTACTCATCTCTACAACCAATCTTTCAGCTAACAAACATTTCAAATAAATAAACATATGTTTACTGCTTTATTAAACTTATTCATTTTTATTCTTTTTGATTTACACTCCTACTATTAAATCAATAATACCTTATGAAATTATTAACATAGGTTTCTATGTTTTTATTTCATAAAACATTGCCTTGTAAATAAAGTTCACATTTTTATACCTTTTATTATGTTGACACTACAATTATTGTCTTATTCCTCATTAATGTAACATTTATTTACGTTCAATTGCAATATGTCTATTTATTATAATGTAAACTACAATAAATTGATCAAACATGATTTCCATTCTTTTTATTCAAATCAATAGTCATATTATGATTAAAATTTTCATTGGTTACATCCTATTGAATTAACATTGTCCGACTACCAAATTAATCTACATTAATTTGCACTAATTAAGTAAATTAACTGCAATTGATTTCAAACTAAATTTTATGAACAAAATAAATAAGTAACTCATAACCATTGTTACCCTTAACTTTTAATTACATTCAAAAGTTCATTAATTACAACAAATGTTCAAATCATCTATATAATTCTAATTTCATCTTTTATTTGTGTTAACTATTTTATTTCCATTATGCTGAGATTTAGTCACTTATACACACTTAATATTCCAATTCATTTATTTATATTGGTTTCTTTATTAAATCAATTGCCATCTTAGGCATATAATTAACGTTTCCATTGATTTTACATTCAAAAATTTTCAGTTATTATCTTAACTTACATAACGTAATGTTTAATTTCATTTAATTGCTATTGATTAAAATACATTGGTAATGAACAATAGTTGTCACCATTATACATTTTATACATTTGTAAGTTTATTCTTTACAACCAATTATTACAACTCCTCTCATTAAAAATACATTTATTCCATTTCCACCTATTACACATTACTTTATTACCTTTTACATCCCACAAAAATCAGTGCACACAATAACCAAGCATAGCAGGTTTAAATACAACGAATTGGAGTTTCATTAAAATTATTGACAATTTACTTGTATTAACATTGTTCCATTTTAATTTAGTTATTATTCCATTATTAAATTTAAATTTTTTATTTCTTTCAATATTAACTCATAAAATATTATTAAATTAACAAAATTTAAACATCGAAAATTTATGGGTCGTTACAGAAGAACTCCTCACTACAAACAACAATCCTTCCAATAGTAATCCTATTGAGATGACCCACCATTCATCTTCACAGAATGACGCATCATCTTGAAGAAAGAAAGGGATAGAAAAGAGAAAAGAAAGAAGAAACAACATCAGAATCTCAATAGCGGAACGAATAAATTATATTAATAACATAAATATTACATAGTATACAACAATTATCAGAGTTACACAGACAATATATCACATACTAGACAGTTATAAACATTTGTCTAGTTATTACAACTCAAAACACAATACAGAAAACACTCAGAGATACCAACACAGCGGAAAACTATATATCTACACGCAGAAGCTTCCTGCTCCATTGCTCCTCCTCAATTCGTCAAAGCTAACCTGAATCCCTTCGCTACTCTTAAAAATTTGAGTACCTAAAAGTTTAAGAAAACAGAAATAAACTTCGGGTCAGACATGGGTCTGGTGTGAGTAACAGGTTAAAGTTGCTTAACTTTGAAAAACCTTTGAAAACAAAGGTATCACGTAAGACTTCCCACACATAAACATGGAAAAGTTTTTACCTTACGCTAACCAAAACATTTGATAGGAAATCTGATGATATTATAATAGGTCTAGGGTTTTGAAGTAAATAAGAAATAGCCGAAATTGTTACATGATTAAATTCCAGCTACTAGCCACAAAAGGGGGTAATACAATCAAAACCGAGGGCACTTATTGGATTTTGGATTCCATACAATGGTAGGGTTACCGGGGTACCGCCCGTCACAGTACGTGGCCTAGAACGTACCGAGGATCACTCCCAATCCCCTGCAACACAAAGCCAGAACCATTCCTTACTGAACAGTTCCAAACAAGACCACCCCGCAGTTGTGATTAGCAACCGCACCACATAGCCGAAATAAAGGGACATCTAGGAGCGGTAAATCTCATCCTACTTGGGCATGACCCACTTAGCCTTGCTGCACCTCCTCTGTTTTAGCCATTCTCGGTTGATGAGGCTTGAGGCTACGATTACCTTTATAGAACACATTACTTAGAATGCTCATCGTCCACCTGATGATGTTCTGAAAGCATTCAATCCATACAAGTTCGTTCCGGGTTCGAATGAAACCGAAGGCATTATCTCGTTACACTCATTTTGGAATCACCCTCAGAGTTAACGACGATAACCCTTGCACTCTGAATCTTCATCTTCACTTGAGATTCACGACCTATCGTTAATTTGGATCGATGTGGTTTTCGGATATCCAAATTTGGAAACCCGATCCCGGTCTCACCGAAATCCAAAACATATCTTTTAAGGCCAAGTTGTTTTAAAGAGTTTAAAACAATTCAATTCATTATCTATATACACACAGATAGATAATTCACATCACAATAGATAATCAACATTATCATCATCAACAGATAATCCATATCAGCATTATAAACAGATAATCTATATCATCATCACAACGCAACCAATGCATCCATATCATATAACATTCTCGTCTCATGGCTGAGATTACAAACCATTTAAGGCAACCAATATCATCCATTCATACATAAGCAATGATCTAATGATCACACCATCTATAATTAAATTAAAATGAATTAAACTAATTACTTTATCTCTAATTAATTTAAAATGAATTAAATTAATTACTTCATCATTATAATCCTGCTTAACTTAATCATTAATTGATTACAAATCAGTTAATTATTCACCATCCTATTATTCATTTCAATTAATCATTACCGATTAGCAATTTCCTAATTACCATAAGTAATTAGCCTTTAAATTAATTATACAAGTTAATTATACTTAACACTTTGCGATAATTAACTTTTAATTACTTAATCAATTAATTAACTCTAACTAATTTCATTAATCCTTTATTAATCAGTTACTTCATTTATTAATTATTCCTTAATTAATCAATTCTAAATTACATCATTAATTTTATCAATGATTTCTAATTACATTTTTAATTAATCTCTTATTTAAATTAATTACATTGAGTAATTAATCTTCAATTGTATCACACATATATTAATCACCCTTGATTAATAACATTCAGTAATTAACTACCCTTAATTACTCATCCCATAAATTAATTACTCTTAATTAATTATATCAATTAATCCCTTGATTAATTCCAAAGTAATTTAATCTAAATTACTTCCATCATCAAACATCTTTAATTACATTCAGTAATTATCAATTAATTACTTCCCTATGTGATTACAATCCCATTAATTACATAAAGTAATTATTCATCAAATCATCAAGTGTTTAAATTAATTAAACTTAATTAATTAATCTGAACAAATCACATTAACCCAATTAATTACATTAAGTAATTAATTCATTAATTACTTCCATTAAGTAATTAAACAAAAACAATTTCACAAATGATTATTATTAATTAATTAATCTAATTAATTATTAAAATAAATCACAGTAATTAATTGTTAAATAATCTTAAGTTAATGACCTTCATTAACTATTTTTAATTACTTTATGAAGAAATTTACTTAGATTAACCATCATTAATTACAAATTAATTAATATTTAATTATCAATTAATTAATCTCTTATTATTTAATTAATTAAGTGTTAATTACAATCTTAATTAATCCTTAATTACTTGATTAATTAATTATTTAATCATTAATTAAAATCTAATTAATAACCCTTAATTATAAATTAATTAATCTTAAGTTTTAATTAATCAATTTGAGAATTTTAATTACTTAATTAATCATCCATATCATAAATTAAATAAATAAATAATTATTCATTTTAATTAACTTAATTATGTAATGAATCCAAATTCTTGAATTCTAACTTAATTTAAGAAAACATTTCTTACTTATATAAAGTATTTAAAAACAAATTGTTTTCAAATTTATTTTAAATTTCACTTTAAATTTCATTTTAAAATTTTAAGATTTTAAAATGAATACAATTCTATCTACACAAGGTTTAAAACAATTTAAAATCTTTTTATCTCTTATGTTAAATATATAACCATTTTATAAAATAAGTTTAAAAGATTTTAAATCAAATTCATCTTTAAATTCAAATTAGTTTAAAATATACCTTAAACATTCCAAATTATAAAAACATTTTCAATTCAAAAATTTCCTTTAATTTAAAAACTGAAATACAGATATAAACCTCATTCCAGTTTTGACTTAAATTTCTAAAAACTTTCATTACATTACAAATCTTCATTTTAAAATTTAAATCATTCAACCATATTTTTAAAGTAATTAAACAATTTAAATTGAAAACTTATTTTCTTTTAAAAACTGAAGTTTAAACCCAATTCTAGATTTCAACACTCAGATTTAAACTGATTTTTAATTTTTAATTTACCAATTTAAAACTTACAGTTTAAATTCAAACCCATATACTTTTATACTAAAGGGTTTTAAAACAAAATTTGAATTTCAAAATTTGAATTAATTTAAAACTCAGATTCAACTACTTTGAATTCATATTCAATTTCAGATTCTAAACTTAGTTTAAATTCCCAGTTTGCATTTAAACTTTACTTTTACTTTTTTTTTTTAAAAACTGAAACAGGTTTCTGTTTCTATTAAAATCTGCAACAACATATTAACTCGAGTCTCCCCTAAATATACTTCGAGTCAAAACTATATCAGCTTCGAGCTAAAACTTGATTTACCCTAGACAATCCCGAGGCTACTAAAAACCCAATCCAGCCTTTCACCAGCATAACCCATCATCCCTTATGCACCTGTACAGTGCCTCCGGCCACCGCTGACCAACTACGAGACCTCCCTGCAGTCGACATTCAACACCTCAGACCAACCATACACCCATTTCATCAATTAATACTCGAAATCAAGATTGAGACACAGGTTTCAAACCTGGAACAGGAAGCACCTACTCAACCAAAACCTGTCAACGACCCTCGTTCACGCGCCTCCGGCCACCGTCACCACTAAAACTCCGGCGAAGCCTTCGACAATTCCCCATTTTCCAATGCCCAAGGAATAGTTGAACTCGATCAACTATACTTGCCGAAATGATAACTTCTTTCCTAACCCAGTAAACTAGAGTTCAAAACTTTAAATCACAATCTCCATCTTCAAATTGAAAAACTCCATAATCTGATAATTTTCTCCTTATCCCTGATAACTCCACCACTTCCAGGAGCAAATTCAACTCAGTCGAACACATAAATCAACAGTGCTAACCCAAAATCTAAAATACAGTGAAATTTGAACTGCTCTCTGGAATTAACGCTAAAAATTGTAATATTGTTTTTAGAAATCATGCTTTTGTATTATGATTTGATTTATAACACTGAAACATAGAATCATAACATTTGAATTCTTCACTTGTACTAATTCTGCTCTGTTATATTTTTCTTTCGGGAAATACAAACATTTATTTGACTTGTATAAATTTTTAAGTTTTGCTTTATCATGTAATAAACAAATTTCAATCAATTTCAAGTCATAACAACAACCAGATCAAAAGAAAAGAAATTTTGTTAAATTTGAGTTTGTATTGTGCAGACAGTAGCTTAGGAAATCAAACATGCATCACATCCATACTTATATAAACACGGCAATATATTTAACAATATATATATAAAATTCTACTTATTTCTACAGATAAATCAAACAACTATATTTCATACTTAAATTTTAAAATATAAAGTTACTCACCTTATTTAAAAATGCATAGCAGAGCACAGATTTGAAAAAACCCTTTTGAAAATCTTTTGCAGACTTGTTTGAATGCTTTAAAACTTTAGTGCTTTGATCTTTGAAACTTGAATGTTGTTGATGTTTTAATTTGCTTTAATTCCAGGTTTTACATGCAGTGGCCATTTCCAGACTGCAGAAAACAAAAATGCAGACTTTCTTGCTGATTTCTAGATTTAAGAAGAATGCAGGTTAAATGACGAACAAGTTTTGTTTTTTATTTGCATGTAGAAAAATGTTTCAGGGATTTCAAATTTGCATGTTGGTTTATAGGGATTGAAGAATGCAGTTTGAATTAGAACAGGAATGATTATGAAGAGTGATTTGTATTTTTGAAGAGATGAAAAATGGTTTTGCAGATTTTTGAAAATAGATCAGGGATTTGATTTTGTACTTTGAAGATGGACATATTACAGAATTTTGATTCTCAGATTGAATATGATTTGAGGATTGTTTAAAATAAATGTTTTTCAGCTGAAAGATTTTCTTAAGTTAATGAATTGAAAATGAGAAAAAATAGAAAAGGGAAGAAGGTAAGTTTATATAACAATATTTATGATAAATTAAAAATCAAAGATAATAAAAAATTAAAATTTGACACATGTCATAAGTTTAAACACTTGTTAACTTTCTTATTTAAACATCTAACACATGTTAATTATGTTCTATGATGCTTACACTTGTCCTTTAAGTGACTAGTATTTATATTTAAGGTGTTAATGAAAGTTTTAAACTTAATAAATTAGTTTTTAATACTTAGTTATGTATATAGATGATAATTAAAGAATAAACCAAGTATGATTATAATAAAAACAATACACATATCAATTATTTGAGAATAATATTTTTAATCATTTAAAATAAATTTATAAAAGAGATTATAACTTATTTGTTATTTAAATGAATAAATGTTTCATTTATTAATTGTATTTTAAATTTCATATCTAATTTACAAATCATAATTATTAAACAATATTTTAAAAAGAAATAAAACAAACATTTTTATAACTTTATTTTAATCTAAATTAATATTCAAACTTAAGTTAAAATATAACTTGAACAAATAAAACATTTGTCTTATGTATTTAAAATCATATAGTTATTTATTAAATAGCTTTGAAAAGTTTAATTTAAATAGATAATAATTTCCCAACTACCAAAATATTATAATTAGAAAATATGCTATATTAATTAAATTTAAAACCAAACTCATCTATTTAAAAATATATATAAATATATATACATTAAATAGAAAACAGTTTATTAACTTATTAAAAGAAAAATTCGCTAATTAAATATTTAATAAAAGAAGATTATTAAATCAATTCAAATTTATTTACAAAAATTATCAAATCAATTTAATTTTAAATATAGATTATTAAATTATTATTGTCCAAAATTCCGGGATATCACACCTATGGACCTGCAAAAAGAATCTAACACTATTTCTGGCCCAAACTTGTATCTGTAAAGGATCTAAAGAAAAATATAAGAATAACACACACACACACACATATATATATAAAAGAAATTGATATACATATACATATATGTATGTATTAACAAAATAAAAGTAAAGATACAAAAGCTAAGATAATAGGATGGAAAACAATAAAAAATAGAAAAATTCTAAAAAGAATCCATGATCAAAAGAAGTGAAAGATGTATAAACTAAAACAAACTAAAACTAAAACAAAAATAAAAAAATAAAACTTATCCTTATGGTCCTTTGACCAAAAGGATATTATGATAAATAGTGAAATAATCATTTAAGTTAGAAAAAAATGCTAATACTATAATTATTAATGTTAAAAATATTGTTTTTATGATTAAATATCTTATTATTATGACTAACCTTATTAAGATATTTTTTAAAAGGTTGTTTTAATTCAATATATATATTTAGGATTTGAGATCCAATTAAAACAAAATAAAGAAATTATGAAAATCAATTTATTAAAATGACTATTATTATTATTGTTGAAAATTCTTTGATTTCTCTTAAACCAAATATACCAACAAATTATAATGAATATAGTGTTAAGTACAACCCTATTCTCTATATTAAACTTAAATCTAAAATTATCCTAATAATAATCACAATCATAAATTTTAGTTGTAACACTAAAGTTAAAGATTTTGAGAGTATTATCTATAATGTAGTAAGTATCCTTGCAATCATAACATACATGTTTAATATCTTTAAAATGCAGATTGCAAAAATAACATTTGTTATCAATTTGCATAATTTTTCTTTTTAAAAATTCTGTAGAATTTAGTTTTCCGTGCATGATTAACCACATAAGAATTTTAGATTTAGGAGGAGCATTCGTTTTTCAAATAAATTTAAAAGTGTTATTAGCTACACCCGAGAAGTTAAGAAATCTATAAAAAGAATTAGAAGTATATTTCTTACTCGTATCCCATTCCCAGTTTCATTAGCAATATTGTATAGATTCAATCTAGCATAAAGCAAAGAAAGATGCTTAATGGTAGTACCAAATAAAATTCTATTAAAACTAAAATTCCAAGGAGGGTCATTTTCAGGAGTAAAAACATCTATAATTAAAGCATTTTTAAAGTTACAAATTTTATAAAGCTCTTTAGATTCTATCCTAGGAGGGATAACAGATATCCAATGGTCATGCCAAAAAGAAGTACTATTTCCTGAATGAACTATTGTATTAGTACCTAGGTTAAAAATTTCATGACATTTTAAAATTGATTTCTAAAAATTATACAATTTTCAAAGTGATGCTATGGATCGTAGCATGAAATATAAACTAAGTTATCTACTAATGCAGACTAAACAGTAAAGTAAATGACATTACTTGTTCCAACTTCCGTTCTACGTCCAATCGTAGACACCTTTTGGAATTATAACTACCAACGCTCTCTTAACCTAGAGGAATAGGTAAGCCTGAGCAACCGAATATGACTTCTACTGCCTAAACAACCGAATAGGAATTTTTCTGCCCGAGCAACCAAATAGGATTTCTACAATACAAATAATAAAGTTGTTTCTGATTGAATATGCTCTTGAATAGCACTGATGAGTCAATAAAGTACACCCTTCCTATAATCTTCTCCTTTTGTGGTATAACGTGTAATTTGTGAAGATTTGGAAGTAATTGTAATCATAAATGAATTCGTGCTTGACTGTTCAAGTGATTTGAGAGCGTTTATGAAAGCAATTTGCAGAAAGTAGCTTACAAGAATAAGGAATAGAATTAGAGAATAACAATATATTTTGCAAACTGAAATCAAGTCTATTTGTAGTGTTAAATAGTTGTAACTGTTAGTGAAAAGATTCGGTCAAGTGATACAAAATAACTATTGGATTAACCGATGTTTTTGTTCTTTGAAAAGTGTTGAGCATTCAGAAAAATAGCCTTTATGAATATTTAATCGACTAAAAATACGAATTAAGTAGACTGAATATTCAAACGAATTTGAATTTGAATTTTATTATGAAAAGACACTTCGCTCAGTCGACTGAACAGGGTCTTTTAGTCGATTGAATGTTCAAACATGCTTGTGCATGTGTACGTGTTTCAATCGACTCGTATATTCTATTCATTCGACTGAAACTGTAACTACAAGCCTGTTTTGCTTTGTTTTAAAGGCAAGTTTATTCTATAAAAAAATATAAAAAAACTAAGTTTGTATAGATTGTCTTGAATGTTTTAAAAGCTTGTGTGTGTATATACCACTTAGGAGAGATTTTAACAAACATTAATACTAACGAGACTACTGACAAACCAAATCAAAATGTTGAAACTTGTCGTCGCAATTTTTTGGTCTTCAATCTATTGTCGAGTAAATTAGTATCTTCTCCTGTAATTTTGGTTAGTTCATATAACATATACTTATATAGTTGTCATAACCAAAACATCAAAATAGTTGGCTCTAATTTCTCCCCCGTTTTGACGATGACAACTATGGAAGTTCAAGAGATTATAAAATATATTAGAAATAATAGAAACTCCCCCTTAATGTATGAACTACCTGTTATGTACATACTTCTCCCTCTTTGTCATCGACAAAAAGGAATGGAAGATGTAAAAGCAATATGATGTTGTGTACATTAAGCAAACATACGAGAGTATGCAAGATAAATGAAGCATAGAAAATATATATGAGAAATAAGATACCATTAAGACACAACAATTTTTCATTGGTTACAAAGAAGAAAACTAAATAAAAACGAAGGACAACATACATATATAAATTGAAAAAGAAACTACAATTCTTTACTCTGAGAATTTTCCACTTCCTCTTCTCCTTCTTCGAAAGTGGTCCATGTGAAAGAAGAGGGAGAGTTCTTGACTATATTTATGGAAGTTGAGCCGGTGCAAGAAATCTTTTCCCATATTTTATTCAAGAAGCCTTTGATGGATTGAGCTTCTTGCTAGTTTTGGTGATGGTTTGTTCAACATTGGGTAAACATTGATTAAGCTTTCATTGATTTCAGGAGATGGTGATAAGTCCTTCTTTGGTAGGAAAATCACTTTGGAGCTCAACGATGTCATCACCATTTTCTTCTTTGGCTTGATGGAAGGTTGGAAGGAGGAAGAGCCAATGTGAGGCAAATGAAATTGGTGGATTCCTTGAGCTCGATTAGCGGATCACGCTTGGAAGCTAATAATATCAAGTGATGGTAGACGGTTTGCAAGCTCATAAGACTTAGTGTATAGAGTTTAGTTGTGACGAACCAGAATTTTGGACAATTTAGATCGGGATATTTAATTGATTTTAAATATTTAAAAGTTAATTTTTAACTTGAATTCAAATATCTCTATTTATTTGATAATTAAATTATTGAATTTAATAATTGAAAGTTGGGTAAAATATTGAATCTCCAGTTTTAAGCTTGTTAAAAATAATTTGAAGGCTTACAAAATTTCATATTAATAATACCAAAGGTAATAGAACTTTTGAAATTAAATTTGAAAGTGGTTTGTTTAGTTTGAAAATATATCGTTTAAATTGAATTTAAAAATAGCCTTCTGAGGCACAGTCTCGGAATTCAACGAAACCAATCCCATTGGATCCATAATATTATATTATTATCAGATTTCAATTTTTGTAATGTTTGGAGTTGTTGTGTAAGCGTACGACATATAACGCGCTGAATTTATATCGAGAATTTAATATAATAACTGGGTTCAAAAAGCTATCTTCTCCATACGATCGAATTAGGAGTCGAAACCTTTTCCATTGCATTCAGAATAGGGGTTGAACACTATAAATGCCTAGCGGCACGCCTCGATAGGAGGTCGAGATATTTAGCTATGAATTCAAGTCGATTCAAATTCAAATTTAAATAAAATATCCATATATTGTTTTGATTGGTCAAGGTAAGTCACATCTGCCTACTTTCTTTCACTATCATAACTTTTTCCTTTCCCTTCATATTACCATAGTCAGCAAGCTACATGCAGGTGTCTTCCTTCTTTTATATTAACAACCGTAGTTATCCTCCTCTATTCAAAAGGGAAAAAAAAGAAACAAACGAACTAATTTTCATGGTCGTTTCTCTCAGTATCAAACCCATCCTCATCAAACTGTATAGATACGAAATCGAGCTCGAATTGATATTGATTCCTTTCGCTCAAAACAAATTTCGAACCTTTACCCTTTCTATTAAATCTCGAATTCGAGTTCAAAGGAAAATAAGCTAGAGAGAGGGGACGATCGAATCGGTCTGGAAATGAGCGGCGAGCACGACATGGAGAGGCGCGTTCAGGAGGAGTCTCGATCGAAATCGAAGTGGCGACCATTCGACGATGGGAGGAGCTCGAGTTTGAAGGATAGCGAAGGAAAGGAAGAAGCGAGCGCGGTGCCCAGATGCTCGGACATCGATCTGTGATTTGGGTTTTGGCAGTGTTTTCGTGGAGGAAGGAAGTCGATCTGGTGAGTTGTGTATTGTTTTAAGATTTATGATTTAAACTAATATTGATTATAGGATTTGAATTTGTTAAGGAAAAATAATAATAATAGCAGAGATTGTTTAAAATTAAAAGCCGTTCTGTTGTAATATAGTTTTATCTATTTTACTGTAAGATATTTTCAATAACAGTGAAGTAAATACTTGTTGTTTACTGAAGATAAATGAAATGTTTGCACAAAAAATGGACAAACACCTCCAAGTCGTATGGATTAGTTGATTTTATGTTATTTCTAGCGATTTGGGTGATTCACGCAGATATGTAAAATAGATGGACTAAACTGTAAAAGACACACAGATTTATAGTGGTTCGGCCAGGACGTGCCTACGTCCACTTTATATGTTATTCTCTTTTTTCTTTCAGATTACAAGTACAAGTACAAAGTTTTGTATACAAGTATATGAAAGTTGTTTGAAAGTTCCTTCCGTGCTTGAGCTCTCAAACTTGTCTGCCATTGTTGTACCCCTGCCCCTCTATTTATAGAGTGAGGCAGGGGGCAGGGGTTCTGCATGTATATGGTTGCTGATGGGCCTGGGCTGAAACGATCTGGCCTGGCAATGTTGGTTCGGTGCAGGTTGGATAGGTGGTCCGGTTAGGATGGTTCGGTGGTAGGAGATAAGTGGAACGGTGGGATGGTTCGGCAAGAGCTTGGAGGAGGTTGGTTCGGCGGTGGGTTTGGACCGGCATTGTTTGGGAGGTAGGTGGTTCGGTGTTAGAGGAGAAGGTTGGTCCGGTGTGTAGGGAGAGGAGCTGGGTTGGCTCGGAAATACTTGGTTCGGTGGAGAGGATGGTTCGGCAACTGGGTACATGGAGTTGGTTCGGCAAGAGGATGGAAGATGAGATGGTTCGGTCGTAGGGGAGAAGTTGGTTGGAAATGGTTGGACCGGTAGTGGATGGAGATGTTATGGTTCGGCATTGTTTAGAAATGCGCCCAACACTTTCCCCCCAAAGTGGGGCATATGCCATCATATGTCGCGCTTTGTTTTAGCTTAGGTGATTTTCGTCCGGTCTTGTGTGCCGAACCTTACGGTCCGGTCATCCTGTGTTCGTTTATAAATAGGGGTGTCAGGCCTTCGTTATCCCTTTATTGTTTTGAGATAGCCGAATCATTTGAATACCGGATCAACCAAGTGCCGAACCAGTCTTGTTTGCCAAACTATTTGAAGTGCCGAATCAATTCTTGATCGCCGAACCAGGTGAGACATTCTTTTGCCGAACGGCCTTATATACTTGAATCACCGAATGGACTCGTGGATTATGAGTACCGAATGAACCTTGTGGGTTTGAACTACCGAATGAGAAGGGGAAATGTCGAATGAACTTGTATTTGAACCACCGGATGAACCCTGAGACTTTGAATACCGAATGAAATTTTACATTTCTTTACCGAATGACCCTGGGAGCTTGAGCGTTTTGACTTATGGGTGAAATTTCAGACTATATACACTTGCTTGTTTATTTCCTCTGCTCTAACAATATGTTTTTCCGGTGTTACAGATAAATGTCTCGCAAAGTGGAAACTCGATCAGAAAAGAGAAAATCTGCGGATAGACGAGAGTCCCCCGTTGTGCCCCCAGCCCAACCAGGACCGAAACGTCGTGGGCCCATCCCGAGGTCGCTAGTAGACGGGTATGGTCCCCAAGAGCTCCTGAACTCTCCTCCTGATTGCTTTCCGAGCTCTCTCAGAGAGGAGCAGCTTGATGTTATCTCTCGCTCCTTTGGGATTGACAGAGAGAGCATGCTGTTGCCGGGGGACGGAGTGATGCCGTACAATCCCCCTGAAGGATATTTCGCGTATAGCCGATACCATTGCATGTGCGGGGCCATTCCTCCGATTAATGCGTGGATAGTCAGCTTCATTACTTACCTGAAAGTGGCTCCTTTTCAGCTTCAGCCCAACCACTATGCCATCTTAGTGTGTCTATTCGTTATCTTCCAGAGGAGATATGGGCGTCCCCCTTCTAACCGGGAAATCCGATATCTATATAATCTAAGGGGCTACAAGAAGGGGTCTCCGTACATTAGTTTAGAGTCGGCCGTATCCTTCAAGCCGGTCTTGGACTTATACTCGAAGTTTACCATGTTTAAGAAGGAATGGTTCTTCGTCAAGGACGACTCCGTTTCTTTTCGCCTTTTCACTTCTGGCTGTAAGTTGAATTCCATTCGTAATTTCTTTGTCCCGACTATAATGCT
Source organism: Allium cepa (assembly GCA_030765085.1). Classification (NCBI taxonomy): domain Eukaryota; kingdom Viridiplantae; phylum Streptophyta; class Magnoliopsida; order Asparagales; family Amaryllidaceae; genus Allium; species Allium cepa. The sequence continues at coordinate 839,634,228 of CM060941.1, forward strand.
TCTTCTCACGTGCTTTTATTTCTTGCTAGCGACAGGTGGCTTTGCGGTCGTGGAGAACGATCACCTTGTACAGATGGCTGCGGAGGTAGAGGCTATCTCAGGAAGGGATAGGTCGGCTTCTTACCTGATCCGGAATGCCACTCTCCTGGAGCACAACTTAATTTTGCCACGTCAATCTGTGGTTAAGCAGAGAGATACAGCCGAGGAGAGGGCGGCTAAAGCTAAAAATGGGGCCACTGCGAAGAGTAGTAAGAGGAGACCTTTCTTGGTACCTCCAGTCGTCGGGGGGAAGAAGCTTAAGAAGTCTGACGGACCCTCCCCTAACACGTGCCCAGATATTCCGGAGGAGGAAGGCGGAGTGGAGGAAAAAGGCGAGGAGGAGAGCGGAGGAGATGGAGAAGGTGAAGGACAGGGTGGTAGTGGTGCCGGGGCTTTGTCTTCTGAGCAGGAGGGGGAGATCCAGGAGTGGACGGATGACGCCTTCCGCCAGGCTTTTGAGGGGTTGGAGGAAGGATCAGCCTCGGTGGAGAAGGCGAAGAAGGATGACAAGGCTGGGACTGGTGCCGATCTATCTTCTAAGGGTCCTCCAGCTAAGGCGACTCCGGCGGTTCAAGGTAAATCCTTAACTTTCGCGGACTCCCCTTATGATAAGGACTTAGTAATATTTTATGGCCAGCTCTCGTCCTGGAATGAGATTCAGGACTTATTGCAGTATCCCACTTCCCCTCAGGGTTCGTAAAATAAGAGCGTCTTCCTACTTAACATATTTATTGGATCATAGTTTCATGCATGCTTGTAACACCTGGTTTTTATTCCAGGAACAGGTAAGGTGGCCAAGACATCAGATGTTCGGCACCGCCTTGAACAGTACAAGCTACTCAAAGTTTCTGCCAAACCAAAGCTGTCAACTAGCCGTCCTGGAGATGTGGTTAAATATCGCCCTCTTCTCGGAGTTATTGAAGAAGATATGCGAAAGAGGAAGAGGGGGCGATCTTCGTTTGAACCTTCACCTGGCCCTCAGCCTCCAGTCCAGCCTATCCATGATATTACTAAGGAAGATACCGAGCTTATGCCTTCCCCACATCCGTCCGAAAACCCAACCGTCACCCCGATAGACCATCCTTGTTTGGTTCGTAACCCATTTGCCGGCCACCCGGATCTAGACCCGAGTTTTCAAGACATCTCTTTTGACGAGGCCACAGGTGAGCATCTTCTTCCCCGCAACCCCATGGTACGGGTGCTTGATGAGGCTAAGTCTTTAGATCTCGATTTGCTTACTACTCGGATAGTTACTATGGGGGACGAAGCCAAGGCTAATATCGACCGGGTCGCGGAGGAGACCAGGAAGTTGATGGGGCATCATGCCCGTCTGGTCAAGGCTGGAAAGGAGATTGGGAGTGCTAACATCCGACTACGGTTAATGGTTTCTGACCAGGCCAAGTAGCTCGCCGATCAAGTCATCCAGATTTCTTAGCATGAGGTAGCCTCCAGGCGGTTGAAGAAGACTATAGAAGAGGCTAGTAAGGCAGAACTACGAAAGATGGAGGCTGCCTGCAAGGAACAGATTGACATGGCCATCGCAACGGTGGACGAGGTTCGGAGAGCGGATCTCGAGCAGGTAGAAGAGTTATCTGGGAGGCTTGAGGCCGCAGAGCTTGCTCAGGCCAAGTTGAAGGAGGAGATGGAAGTGATGCGGAAATCCCTTCAGGCTGACTGCTCGAGATACCGATTGGAGAGAGATGCTGCCGTCGCACGGCTGTCGGCTTCTGAGGCCCGGACGAAAGAGTTTGAGGAGAACGAGGGGATGATGGGCTAGATTCTCCAGGACATGTATTTCCGAACTTGGAGGCAGGGCAACCTGTCCTGGATGGACGACTATCCCCGGGTCATGGCTAGGATATATCTTCGGGCTTTGGAAGAGGCTAAGGCCGATGCGGATAAGGAAGGTGGAGCGGCTTTCAGGATGGATGTGGTTACGGCCCAATTCACTAAGGAAGAGAAGGTGGCGGTTAAGGAGGGGATGCGGCTGCTTGCTGCGGATGAGGTAGGCGTGTAGCTAGATGATGATGATCAGGGAGCAGACGCTGGTAAGTCTTTCCTTTAGATCTTTTCATGATTTGATTGCTTATCTTTCGTGATTATTGATGGATTTTCTTTTGAATTGGGCAGGCGGGACCTCTGGAATACATGTGGGGAGTTCTGACCCGGCAGTTAAGTAGATCCGGAGGGCTAGTGGGATGGAGGCGAAGCTCCGATTTCTTGACTTGACTTGTACATATTTTGGTTGCTGTCTATGTTAGTCCGAAACATTAATGTAACTTGTAATTATACTATTTGTAAAGAATGACTTTCTGTAATTTTATAACATAAGCTGATTCTATTATGTTCGAATGTGGTTGTTATTTTGATATGTTGCATAAGAAGTACAACTGCATGTTTATGCATGTGATTTAATCGCATTTGATGCTAAGTTTCTGCTCAAAATATTGTTCATGTCTTGTAATGCCAATATGACGTGTGAATAAATTAAAGCTACATATCTGCATACAAGAGAAGATAGTACCGCCCTTTGTGTTTTAGTTGTAGACGGTTGCTTTGAATGTCTTGCGTGACTGAGTATGGAATGTAGCTGGGTGTTCCGTCATCCGGATGTGAGTTCATATTTCCACAAGCGAGAGTTCCCCTATTTTGTGACCTGTACTTTAAGGATTGTTATATAGGATAGGAGAAAAGTTTTTGAATGAAATGGAAATATGAGAAACAGTAAAACTTCCAATCACGGAAGGCCGTCGATATGCTTAAGTTCGTGGCAAACGGGTTTTGTAGTCACTTTCCCTAGCTGTGGGTCCTGGAGACATTTGTCACCCATCTTACGCCTCCGCGGGGAGTTTATCTTTTTTACCACAGCCGTACTTAAGACATATCGGAGCCGAGATTGCGCACATTAACTACCCGAGACATTATGGCCCGTAATCGTGGGTATTATTCGATTTACTGTGGCCGGCTTGCGTGGGTGCCGATCGTCAACCGTGAACTACCCCTGGTTGGCCACACCTTATGTTGGGGCTTAAAGTAGGTTCACAGTTGCCGGCGAGCCGAACGCCGTAATGAGCTGCCATCGGCTATAGTCGGCCTTCTTGATGGCATATAATCGGCTCATTACAGTTGGCTTTGAGGGCAGTCGCGAGCAATGAGTTAACCCGCAACAGAGGGATGCTGGAGCCAAAGTGTCTCATTGGCGAGTGCATAGATTCGCATAGTACCTGTTGGGTCTTGTCCAGGTGAGGTTGCGCCGTGTAGTGTCCAGAGTGGAAATGTCGTTACACATGATTTTGTTCAACAACAAAGGATAAAGCTTAACAAGCAGCCAAGATATAAAGGAACAAGTTAAAAAGAGACAAGGTTTTTTAAAGTGGTTCGGCACGAAAATGCCTACGTCCACTGATTCTCTTTGTTAATTCACTTCATATGGGCAGTACAAGTTAAGAAAAGTATCGACGGAGGTGTTGGATGTTCCATGCCCTCTGGAACACCTCTCCGTCCACTGTTGACAAAATATAGGCTCCGTTGGGGAGATCTTTATGAATTACATAGGGTCCGTCCCAGATTGGATCTAGCGCTCCGGGGCGCGGGAAGATCCGCTTGAGGACAAGATCTCCTTCTTGTAAGCTGCGGTGCTTGACTTTGGAGTTGTATTGTGCTGCCACTTTTCGCTTGTGAGCTGCTGCTTTGAGTGCTGCATCATTTCTTCTCTCCTCAATTAGATCCAAAGACATGTGGAGGAGTTCTTCGTTCTCTTCTGGGTTGTAGTGGATCCTACTGTGGGAAGGCACTATAGTTTAAACTGGGAGCATGGCCTCCGATCCGTATGCCAAAGAGAAAGGAGTATGCCCTGTTGATGTTCTATAAGATGTTCGGTAGGCCCAAAGTGCCGTAGGGAGTTCATCCACCCAAGCGCCTTTTGACTTTTCAAGTTTCTTCTTGATTAGTGTTTTGAGGATTTTGTTGACAGCTTCGACTTGTCCGTTTGCCTGGGGGTAAGCCACAGATAAGAAGCTTTTGTGAATTCCGTGCTCTTGGCACCAGTCGGCGAATTCCTCGCTGTCAAATTGAAGTCCATTGTCCGATATGATTTTGAGTGGAACCCCGTACCTGCATAAAATATTTTTGATCAAGAAGTTAATAACTTTTGCCGAAGATATTTTATTTAGAGGTTCCGCTTCCACCCATTTGGTGAAATAGTCAACTGCCACTATGGCATATTTAGCTCCGCCTCGGCCCATTGGTAGTTCGCCAATCAAGTCAATTCCCCATATTGCAAAGGGCCAAGGGCTGGTCATTTGAGTAATTTCATTTGTTGGTAGTCGAGAAATCTTAGCAAATTTATGGCATCTGTCACATCTTTTGACGAAGTCCAAGGCGTCTTTGTTTAAAGTGGGCCAGTAATACCCGTATCGAAGTATTTTCTTTGCTAGAGTCTGTCCTCCGGTGTGATCTCCGCAACTTCCTTGATGGATGTTGGACAAGACTTCCCTGGCTTCCCTTCCAGCGATACACCTTAATAGAGGATTAGAGAAGTCGCGCCGATAGAGGATGCCTTCTTATAATGTGTAGCGGGAAGCTTTCCTTAAGGTTTTCTTAGCTTCGTTACGTCCGTCGGGCAGTGTGCCACTTTGTAAGTATTTCCGGATGGGGGTCATCCAAGTTTCTTCTCCAATTGCAGCTATCATATTCATTGGCTCGTAGCTCGGGGCCAGTTGCTTTGAGATGGTTATTGTTCGAGAAGCAGTGTTGTCCTTCATGATAGCTTGCTATGCCAGTTCGTCGGCCTCCTGATTCTCTTCTCGAGGAATGTGTTTGATTAAATAGTGATCCAACTGATTGAGCAGCAGCTTGGTCTTCTTTAGATATGCTGTGAGTCGTTCTCCTCGAGTCTGGAATTCTCCCAGTATTTGATTTACAATAAGTTGAGAGTCACTATGGAGACATAAAGAACCGACTCCAATCTCCAGGGCAAGTTCTAATCCGGCCATCACTGCTTCGTACTCTGCGTCATTGTTGGTGGCAGCAAATTCCATCCTTAGGGTGTAGTGCAGCTTCCTTCCTCTGGGGGTGATTATCACAACACCTGCCCCTGAGCCCTGTTCATTTGATGCTCCATCTACGAAGAGATTCCACTTGATATCTTCTGCTATTTCAGATTGCTCCTTACCTTCGTTAGTAGTGAATTCGGCAATGAAATCAACTATGGCTTGCCCCTTGATAGCAGTGCGAGGATGGTAGGTGATATCATATTGACTCAGTTCAATGCACCACTTAAGTAGTCGCCCAGAGGTGTCGGGGCGGTGGAGTACCTGCCTTAGCGGTTGATCGGTTAGAACTATGATGGAATGGGATTGAAAATAGTGTCGCAGTTTCCGTGATGTGATTAGCAAACAGTATGCTAGCTTTTCAAGTTTAGGGTATCTGGCCTCTGCCCCAGTAAATCTCTTGCTTACAAAGTATACGGGCCGCTGCGCGTGGTCGTCTTCTCTTACCAAAGCGGCGCTTAAAGCATGGGACGATACAGCAAGGTATAGGTATATTTCCTCGCCTTCATTCGGAGTTGAGAGTACTGGTGGTTTCTGGAGGAGTTTGATTAAGTTAAGGAAGGCTGTCGAGCATTCGTCAGTCCATTCTAACTTTCCTTTATCTTTCTTAGAGCTTCAAAGAAAGGGATGCATTTGTCGGTTGCTTTAGAGATGAACCTGCTTAGGGCGGCCACTTTCCCGTTTAGGCTTTGCATCTCCCTTCGAGTGGATGGTATCTTGATATCTTGTAAAGCTCGAACTTGTTCGGGGTTTGCTTCGATCCCCCCGGAATGAACGATGAATCCCAAGAACTTTCCCGACGATACTCCGAAGGAGCACTTTAGAGGGTTCAGCTTCATTCCATATTGGCGAAGTACTTGAGACATCTCATCCAGGTGGTTTATATGATCGTTGGCTTTCCTCGATTTTACTAGCATGTCATCCACATAAACTTCCATAGTTTGTCCTATTAGTTCCGCAAACATCTTGTTGACAAGGCGCTGATAAGTAGCTCCGGCGTTTTTAAGTCCAAAAGGCATTACTTTGTAGCAGTACAATCCCCGGTCAGTGATGAAACTAGTGTGGTCTTAATTGGGGGTGTGCATAGGGATCTGGATATATCCTGAGTATGCGTCCATAAAGGATAAGGGTTCGTGCCCGGCAGTGCTGTCCACGAGCTGGTCGATTCGGAGGAGTGGGAAGCAGTCTTTCGGGCAAGCGTCATTTAAGTTGGAGAAATTGATGCATGTTCGCCACTTCCCGTTAGCTTTCTTTACCAGTACCGGGTTGGCGATCCATTCTGGGTAGATGGCTTCTCGTATGAAGTCATTGGCAAGTAGGTTCTTCACTTCTTCCTCTAGGGCTGCTGATCGTTCTGCCCCATGCTTCTCTTTTTCTGCTTTACTGGCACCTTCGTGGGATCGATGTTCAGTACGTGGCATGCTACATCTGGGGAGATTCTTGTCATATCAGCGTGCGTCCATGCAAATACATCCATGTTGTGGCGAAGAAAATCAATGAGTTGATCCTTTAACTCTTCTTTTAGTTGAGTCCGATTTTCAATAGTCTACTTGAGTCATGTTTGTCTACAGCTACGAATTCCATAGCCTCTGTGGGCTCGGCGGTGGCCTCCTCCTCTTTGTCCCTGGGGTCTAATTCATTGAAAGGGTCACTGGTATATCGAAGAGGAGGGGCTTTCTTTAGTTGCTATGCTTCCAAGTTTTTCATGCAGAGAGTAGTTTCTGCATTTTTCCCTTTATCTTTCCTGCGGTTATTGCGAAGTTCAGTTACATAGCAGTCTCGAGCAGCGTCTTGATCTCCCTCTATTTCTCCTATTCCGTTATCTGTTGGAAATTTCATCTTCAGGCACCATGGGGCTAGGACAATTTGGAAGTCAGACAAGGCTGGTCTTCCCAAAAAGGCGTTGTAGGCCGAGTGGTTCTCTATTAGCACAAATGTTTGCTTTCGCACAACGGAGCGGGGATGACTTCCTATTTCAACAAAAAGGTCTAGTTGCCCGAGGGTAATCTTCGCGTCCCCAGTGAAACCATGTAGTGGTTTGTTGCAGGGAGACACATCCTTCATTGACAGCTTCTTTCGAAAGCATGCTTGAATAGGATATTTACTGAGCTTCCAGTGTCTATTAAAATTCGAAAAACTTTGGCTGGACCGAACCAAGCAGAGATGACCATAGGATCCATGTGTGGGTACTGTCTTCCCTCTAGGTCACGCCTACTGAATGTGATGTCGTCATTCTCTTTCCGTTTCGGGTGGCGTTCTTCCATGACAGAATTAACGTAGCCTTCATCGTTCCTAAGTGACTTACCGTGTCTTTCCATCTCCGCCCAGCTTTTGTCGGCGATGTGCGGTCCTCCTGATATGGTATGGACCACTATCTTCTCTTAACTAGAGCCGCTGGTGTTGCGATTTCCTCTGCCTGCTTCTGGGGGGGGGGGGAAGTCCAGGATTCTCATTGGCAGGAGTTGAAGTCCTGTTCTGGCTTTTTACATAGCGTTCCAGTCTCTTCCTTCTGATGTGTTCTTCAATGAAGTCCCGAAGATGGTGGCATTCATTGGTGTCATGTTCATGGGATTCGTGGAAGCGGCAGAACTTTCCAGACTTGAGTGCGTTATCTGACTCCTTCTTGTGCGGGGGGCGCCTGTATCTAACTTCGTCTTGAGTGGCTAGGAAGATGTTTTCGATTGTTTCATTCAAAGGAGTGTAAGAGTCAAATCTTAGTCCTGGTCGATATAAGCGCTTTTCTCCCTTCTTGCCCCCAACATTGTCTCTAGAGTCATTTCTTCGAACATCCTTTGCTGCGGCGGGGACCCTGTCTGTAGCCGTCTTAGCCTGTTTCCCTGACTGCCTCTCAGTGGCAGCGTCTTCTAGTCTCATATACTTTCCAGCTTCATGGAAGAAATCAGGTAAAGTAGCTGGCTTTTCCTTGGTTAGTCTTCTAGCAAATTTAGTGTCCGGATGTACACCACTGCAGAGAGCCATTAGGATAAGCTTCTCGTCGGCATCTTGGACTGCGGCCGCCGCGGCGTTGAATCGGGTTAGATATTGTTGCACTGTCTCTCCGGGTTTCTGTTTGATATTAGATAAGGAATAAGCGTCCTTGGGTTGTTCCACATGAATGCGGAACTGACTGATGAACTTTTCTTTCAACATTTCCCATGAGCTGATGGACCCTTGGGGTAGGTGGCAGAACTAGGAGGTAAGTAGATCTGCCAAGAATAGTGGGAAGCATTTACACAACACTCCCTCTGTTGCTCCGCTCATGAGCATATGCTGGGTGTATCTTTGTAAGTGTACGATGGGGTCAGAGGTTCCCTTGTAAGGTTCCATCGTCGGCATTTTCCATTCCCGGGGGGTGATGGCAGTCTCGATATTGCGGATAAAGGGGCTGGTTACTCTAGCACCTATCCCCCGATCCCTTTGCTCCCGTTGGACGCACTCTCTGAACAATCATGCCATCCTTTCATCAGAACTTGGAGCGGATAAAAATGAATTTGGTTCTTCCCTACGGGATTGATTCCGTCCAGATGACCTATAAGGATGGTATCGCTTATCACTTCTGACATTCTCCAATGGCTGCCTCTGGTCTTCCGGGGGCATGCTGGGGTCAGCCACAGTTGGCCCTTGCCTTGATCTTTCCCTGCTGGGTTTTGTTCTCAGCACTTCCTCGGGTCCAACTTCGGGCCGGACTCCAGCTCGGCCCCGTCTACTGGTGTTTTCATGGTTAGGTAGCATGACAGGCTCAGCCATATCCGACCTTTGCCTGACACCTCCCCTGTTGGGTTCAGTTCCAAGTGTTTCCTCGGGTCGGAATTCGGGCTTAGTCCGGGCTCGGCTCCTACCATGGTTGTTTCTGTTGTTAGCCTCTTCAAAGAAGAAAGACCTTTGTCGCCTCCCGGATCCTCCAGACCGGGACCCACCCCATGATTCAGTGTTGCGGTTGGATTCTTCAGCATCTCTTAAGCGTGACATGAGTTGGTCCACCAAGGCTTCTTGTTGAGACGTGAAGCGGTTAGTTACATCAGCCACAATCTTGTCCAGATCCGCCCTTGCAATTGGTTGTTCCGTAGCAGGGGCTGTCGGATTTGCCTGATTTAAATTTTCTGTTGGAACTGGATGATTGTCTTGGTCTCTGATCACTGGATCTGGGATGCTGCCAGTTGCGATGTCCTTTCCTTTGTTAGCATCTTTCTTTCGTCCGGGAGCCATATTTTCCAAGCAATGAACGGTGTTGATAGGAAAAGGGTTGAGTGGGAGAAGCTGAAGCTTCGAGCTCCTTGCCCTTCTCAGTGAAAGCACCAAAAATGTTTGCACAAAAAATGGACAAACACCTTCAAGTCGTATGGATTAGTTGATTTTATGTTATTTCTAGCGATTTGGGTGATTTATGCAGATATGTAAAATAGATGGACTAAACTGTAAAAGACACACAGATTTATAGTGGTTCGGCCAGAACGTGCCTACGTCCACTTTATATGTTATTCTCCTTTTTCTTTCAGATTACAAGTACAAGTATAAAGTTTTGTATACAAGTATATGAAAGTTGTTTGAAAGTTCCTTCCGTGCTTGAGCTCTCAAACTTGTCTGCCATTGTTGTACCCCTGCCCCTCTATTTATAGAGTGAGGCAGGGGGCAGGGGTTCTGCATGTATATGGTTGCTGATGGGCCTGGGCTGAAACGATCTGGCCTGGCAATGTTGGTTCGGTGCAGGTTGGATAGGTGGTCCGGTTAGGATGGTTCGGTGGTAGGAGATAAGTGGACCGGTGGGATGGTTCGGCAAGAGCTTGGAGGAGGTTGGTTCGACGGTGGGTTTGGACCGGCATTGTTTGGGAGGTAGGTGGTTCGGTGTTAGAGGAGAAGGTTGGTCCGGTGTGTAGGGAGAGGAGCTGGGTTGGCTCGGCAATACTTGGTTCGGTGGAGAGGATGGTTCGGCAAGTGGGTACATGGAGTTGGTTCGGCAAGAGGATGGAAGTTGAGATGGTTCGGTCGTAGGGGAGAAGTTGGTTGGAAATGGTTGGACCGGTAGTGGATGGAGATGTTATAGTTCGGCATTGTTTAGAAATGCGCCCAACAGGAAATGAAAAGATATATAAATATCCTACAATAAGTTATATAAAGTAATTCTGTTATGAATTATTATATGGATTTGAAAAGAATTTTAATTCATTAGAATCTAATGTATATATAAGATTTTGAAATATAGGGGATTCATAAATATTTAAGGAATTTATAAAAGTAGATTTTTGAAATCTATAATTTATTTTTATTTGTAGTTTCGGAAAGGAAAAGTAATAGTTTAATTTAATTATTGGTCAATTAAAATTTTTACTTGAAAATTGATTATTAAATTAATTCAAATATTAATGAAGCGTATAATGTTTAATAAAGGTCTGAAATCGTGAAGAAATCAAGGTGGATTGGAAAAAGATTGCATACAAAATCAAAGGTGAATTAATCTCACTATTCTAAATTTCTATTTAAATTTAAATAGTTAAATTTAAATGATTGGATGAATGGTTGAATTGATTTGATGTGCTATATTATAGTACATAATATATCTTGGAATGATTGATTTCCCGCATTATATAGTGAATGAGACCTTATGCGCCGCATAATAGCGGATTATATTATATTTAATCCCATATACCGCTATATTCCACCTCGAAGTGGAATTGATATTGTGCTAACGTATATGGATGCAGGGAAACAGATTGGAGGGATCCAACTGGATTCCTCAAAATTATTTAGATTGTTTAATATTCTATGTTATGAATATTTGATATTCTGTGATGAATCATATTGATAATTAGAATATTGAATGCTATGGTTTGCTTGAAAATATTTCAGTTCACTTAGTTATCAAAATATATAGTGAATTTTAAGTAAAATAATTATAGAGCATCTGAATAAATTTAAGAATGAATTGGAAAAGAATAAAAGTGATTTTAAATCTTAATTTATAAATTCCGAGTATGAAAGAGGGGATTTTGAATAAACAGAGAGAGAACGAATTTTAAACTTAAAATGATATCATTTAAAGTAATAAAAGAATTTTTTAAAATTGAAGGATTAAATTTATTTTTAAGGATAAAGAAGGAATTTGGAAAAGTATGAAAGAAATATTTCAGTTAAATAAGATTTTAAACCATATTTGATAGGTAAAAGTGAAGTTGGTGGGTTTTGGAGTTAAATTGAGAAAGTAAAGGAATCTATTTCAAATTGAAATAAAATCTGAAATCGATTTGGAAATTGATTTAGAATTTGAATTTTGTTTTTAAAGAAGACGGGACTTTGAAATTTATAAACTGGGTTTATAAAAGTAAAGTAATATATCAGTGGATATTTGGAAGAATAATTTCACGATGGGAATTTATTAAAGGAATGGGAAAATTTGTTTAAAAATAAATTATGATTTATTTTTAAAGGATGTGAAGAGAAGTATGTTTCCCTGGATAGCCAAGTACGTTTTCAAATTAAAATTTTTAAATATAAGTTAAAGGCTTTAATGTTGTTTAAAAAAGCATGTTTAGGAAATTTACTATTTCTAAATGTTTAAATTCTAAAATAAGTATTTTCTTTAATCTATTTATGGAAGTAATCATTTAAAGGTGGCTTGGTATTTTGGTTTTAAAAGTTAGAAATTCAGTGTATATTGCACAAATTAGTTTTATTTTAAATATTCTTAAAGTATATATTTTAATATGTATTAAAATAATTTTTAATTTAAATGTTTAAATTATATTTTTTAATATGGTGTTTTAAATTATTTTAAAATCTATAGTGTTTGTACTTGGCGATTTCAGTGGAAATAGAAAATATTTGGGAAATTTTTTCTGTAAAAGAGAGATGGTTTGAAAACTGTTTTCAAAAAGGTTTGAAAGTGGAAATATATCTTGCGAAGATATTTTGAGGTTAATATATAATTTGGTGAAATTATTTATGGTTGATGGTTGTTGTGAATGTTAATAAATAGTTAAATAACCGACTTTCAATATTGGCCAATGCGTTGATCGTTTCGAAGAGACCGGGATCAGGATTAATTTCTTGAAAACCACTTCGATCCGGTTTGTACATTTTCATGAGGAGGACGAGTTTGGATTCGTAGATGGAGCAGTGAATGCAAGGGCTAGTCGTCACTAATCCTTAGGTTATTCCAAAATGGACGTAGTAGGAGTAGTGCCTTCGGTTCCGTTCGAACCTGGGACGGACTTGTACGAGTGAATGCTTTCGGAACATTGTCAGGTGGACGATGGGCATTCTAAGTGATATGTTCAAAAAGGTAACGCTTAGCCTCAAGCCTCATCAACCATGAATGACTGAAAATCAGGGGTTATGCAGCAAGGATATGTGGGTAGCGCCCATTAGGGTGATGTTATCCCTGTCTAGATGTCCCTTTTTATTCGGCTTAGTGGTGCGGTTGCTGATCCCAACCGTAGGGTGATCTTACTCGGGATTAGCCAGTAAGTGGTAGTCCCGGTCTTGTGTTGTAGAGGATTGGGAGTAATCCTCAGTACGATGATCTGGGCCACGTACTGTGACAGATGGTACCCCCAGTGCCTAGTCATTAGTTGGAAATCCATTCTCCCTACATGCTTTTACGGTTTTGTTTGTATTACCCACGACTGTGGCTAGTAGCTGGAATTTAATAAATGTAACAATTTCGGCTGTTTTAATAAGTATTTGTAAATAGACCTAATTATAATATCATAGGATTTTAATAAAAAGTGTTTTAGTTATCGTAAGGTAAAAACTCGACATGTTTATTTGTGGCGTGATCTTACGAGATGCTTTTGAAACTTTAATAATCAATTGAGTATAGTTTTCTCACGCTGGTATTCTAGACTGACTTGGGTGTTATTTAACTATAATGCTCGGGTCAGACCGAATATTATAGAATACATGATATGATGCTATGGAGCTTAGGAGACGAGCTGGATGGCGATACATACTTCCGTATTTGTGTTACATATTCCGTTGTATATTCAGATTGTGAGGATAGATTATGATTACTGTCCAGTTGAGTGTTATGTATACTCTGATGATGTATGTATAAATAGATATAGAATTTGTTTTGGTGTAAAGATCTGTGATTATCTATTATATTTTTTTCTGCTGCGATGGTTAGATTCTGATGTTGTTTTCTATCTTCTTCTTCTACCTCTTCTTCTTTAACCCAAATGGTTCGTATTTCTGTTCATCTTGAGTTGATAGATGTAGAATAGTGTTGACTCAAGGGGTATGGATTTGCGGGCTATTACATTAGTTCTCTGACGGTGATGAAGTCGGAGTCGAGATTTGGGACATCAAAATTTTAAAGAATCCGCATGATATAGAAGCTTCGTTTGTGGAAACGGTGAAAAATTCATCAAGTACTACTTTGGCCTAATTAATATGTTGGGATGAGTATAAGGTGTAAAGCGCTTGAAAATCACATTTATATACCTTCTCGTAGATTCCAGTACTAGGTTGAATGGATCAAATGAGGGAACGATGTAGGATCCTAGATTGTGGTCGTAAGGCGACTGATTTGAGCATGGTCATGTCATCAGTGAGAAATCGATGAGAGACCTCATGTCTTTCATCCATGTTGACTTCGACATCATTGACGTTGGGGCCTTCGAAAGGGCAACGGAGAATAAAGCCGAATCTTTGTAGAGGAAGATAGATCGGAACACTGCATACCAAAGTCCATATGCAGTCATCCTTGTCCCTTGGATTTTGATGATCCAAGTTCATGTTGGCGAAGAAAAGCTTGATTAGAAAAGGATAGATCTTGAGATTGTTAGCATCCAATCCTATTAAGATTTCTAGACCACTCGCCTCCACCATCTCTCGAATGCCATACGCGATGAAATCCGAGAAGTTTATGAATGAGCCGTTGAAGATTCTTGAGCTAGGCATTGATTGGAATCGATTTACAATGGTTTGATCATGTAGCTAAGATCGTATTTGATTTTCGGATGGCCCATTTGTTGATTGACGGGGAATTTTTGTTCTAGGAGCCATTAATTTTGATTGGAATCTGTAGAAAAAGATTGAACTGGAAAATTTTGGGGCTAGAATTTGGCAAGCTAAGGAGAGGTAGGTTTGGTGGAGTTTGAGATGAATTTATAGCGGTGGTTGAAAAGTTGCATTGGTTTTTGTGCAAAAAGGACTGATAGCCTGAAATTCGAATTTCAGTCGACTATTTTCATATGGGCAGTTGACTGAAATATGCTGGGTTTTGATCCCGTGTTATTTTTCCTAAAACATGAGCTATTCAGTCGACTTATTATTTTGGTTTAGTCGAGTTAAACCGGAAAATTTTAGTTGAATATGAATTTTCAGTCGACTAAAATTTTAGTTCAGTCTACTGAAAATTACAGAAGTCTATCCCGCATCTTTTTGCCTAAAATTACCTTTTTCAATCGACTGATTTTTTTAGTTCATTCGACTGGACTTCGTATAAAAAATAGATCTTTGAATGTTCGGTCGACTGGGTGATATCAATTAGTTGATTGAATTTTGGTCTATGTGTCTATTTTATTTGCTGGGTAAAAGGTTTTTGTAGGAAATAATTTGTTTATTAAATAAAGATAATGAAATACATAAAAAAACATTAAAAATAATATAAAACTTAATTTTTAGAAGATTGAGAATCATTGGAAGGAGGCTCGATCTTCGTAAGTTCCCTTAACGGCTGGGTAGCAGACCAACCATTTCCTCGTTCCCACGAGTTTGGTGATACATGAGGACGTTGAGGGCTTGGTTCCCAAGGAGGTGAGGTGCTTGAGAACGAATATGAGAGGGTTTTGAACATTCTCCCTGGACGTAGATCAGTAGAATTTTAATACCACTTTTTCTAAGAAGCTCAAACGCTTAGCATTTACTTTTTATTCATAGTAAAGCTCACGTTGCAAATCAAGAGTTTCCCTCTGACAATGACGAATGTCATCTATTCACTTCTCAGTGGATGGAGAGCCAAAGTATAAATTACGATTGGTTCTCTTCCCTTGCTGTGTGTATCATGTATGGTTAGTTGGTAAAGGTACAATTTTTACAGGATTATAGATGGGAGTAGGAGTATTGGTATGATTTGATGATGATGAAGATAGATGTGTGGAAGCTAATTGATGATTGGTTGGAGTTATTTTCGGATGCCATGATAATAGATTAACAGTATTGATAACTTTGGAAACTTTGAAAGCTTCGAAAACTCTGGAAACTAAAGACTAAAGATACGATGAAAATGTAAGCTTAAAATTAATTGGAGAATAGTGGCCAGAAAACAAGATAGTGGTAGAAAATGAATGGATAATGACCATTGAATTGATTCCAGAAAGTATAGTGAAATGTAGCAAGCAACATAATAGTAAATTACAAAATCTACGGAATTCCTTATTAGCAACCCAAGTTCGAGTGCCAACAGAAACAATTATTTTTCATAAAAAATTTAAAAATTTAGAAGTATAAATCATGAAAAGATATAATACCTAATTTTGTCTTAACTTTATAAAAGTATTTTCAGTTAGAGGTTTTGTAAATGTGTCAGCTATCTGATTTTCTGAGAAAACAAATTCTAGTGAAATATGTGACGACCTAGGTTCAGCGCTTGGAAATCGACATCGAATACATCATCCGTATTCCAATGCCGAAGATTCAAACGTTGGAGTCCGGTTCGCTGGAGCTTATTACACATTAGATGATAACAACACAGCGGGAACAAAATGATTTTCATTGATACACAACATGGATACAACATTCTACAATAAATGATTAACAACATCCGAGCACTATATATACAACATAACAACAGAATATAACACACAATAGCAGAAAAGATATCATCAATAGAGTCTTTCAAAAGAGAGAGAGAGAGAGTCCAACAAACCGCATCTTCATTCCAAAGCTCCAAAGCTCCAAACCAAAAAGCTCCAAAACCAAATGTTTAAAAGACTTCCAGATCCATATCTACGATCCAAGTTAGCTTTAGAACCTACTGATATCCTGACTCTAGGCTGCCCATGTGGAAAATTAGGGCCATCCAAAGTTTAGAAAAGGGAACAATAAACTCTTAGTCAGTCATGGAACTGGTGTGGGCAAACATAAAACAGTTATTGGAACACAAAGAAATTAAAAAAAGAAATCCGTTCATGTTTTTAGAAAATGAAACTACCATAAGGTCTCCCGACACACACTCAATGCAATCGCACACATGGAGAAGGTTTCTCCTTATAGCAGTCAAACATGCTTGACACACCAAAATCCTTTTGATATTATTATTAGTGCATAGTGTGGAAAAACATTTCGAAGTATAATATTAATCTTAGCCAGCATACATACCATTATAGTATGCCTACTATAGCTACCATGTTAAATGGCAGGTTCTACAACTAAAACGTACAGGGCCCATATTGATTATTTGGATTTATAATAAATGGCCAAGGCTAAGGAATTTCCTTTATTCGAATGGGTACGCCTCTGGTGAGACGTCCCGAGAACCTAACCGGATCTCTGCCAACACAAGGCAGGGTCACCTTTGTAACTAGGTAACTAACGTCACGAGTATGCCATCCCCCGGTCATAACCGACCTTTATCCGGGGCCCCACAATAACCAACAACTACATAAGTAAAATATCTGGGCTCCATAACAGAATACCACTTTTTATCCAGAAGGAAATGCGCATACCCTGAGGGGCGCGACCCCCAAAACCGTGCCACATCCTTCCTATTTCGACCATTTTTGGGATGTGAGGTTCAATGAAGTCACGTCCTACAAAGCTAAGCTTTTCACAAAAGCCATGCTTTGATCAATCAATGCTCAGCACTTAGCATGCCACATTACCAAATTGGGAGTATATCACTAGTAACCATCAACTACATAACCTCTGAGCTCGTATGTCTCAGAGAAGGGTGTTAAGATAAGAGAATAAATTCTCCGCCACCAAACAGAAATGTATTTGATAGAAACCAGCTTTATATCTCAAAGTGTAATGTCAGACATACATCTATAAAAGTCCATCCTAGGTCTGAATGGAACCGAAGGCACTTCGTCCAATTAAGGAAAAAGTGCTTGCAAATCCAGATATCCCCAATCCCAAATGGACTCCCAATCACATAGGGTAATCTCTATACCGGAGAAATCGGTGCGGAGACAATCAACAGGCAGTCCTTTCGTTCTCGAAATATTTGATCTTTAACCATCGTCTTCAAATGCGATCCCATTTCATCGTATCATTATTCGGAATGGGTTTATTGACTTAATGTCCTCCCTCGGCTTATCCGAATAATGAGTGCTTATTTTAAAAACATATGGATACAAATTTTCATTTTTAATCTTTTAAACAAAGATCCACCTTTAAGATTCGATGTGGTTTTTCGGATAACCATTTGGAATCCGATTCCGGGTCTCATCGAAATTCAAATGCCGTCATAACGACCAAGTTGTTTAAGTAAATTTTTTTAATTAATTCAAAAGTTCATATTCACACAGCAATACATCAGAGATATCACAATTCATATCACAGAATATTATATATCAGAGACATCAAGCAATCCAAGGCATTCAATATAATCCAGTCATCCATAAGCAAGATTAATTAATAACATGATTATAATTAATTTAATTAACTCAAAGTAAATTAATTACTTATGAATTAATCACCTAACCTTACTTAATTAACATTAATTAATTACAAACCATTTATTATTAATTTTAATTAACTAATGAAATTAATTGATCATCCTTAATTTATTATCCTGTAATTACTGATGAATTACTCTTTAAATTATTAATTAATTAATTATTAATTATTAATTAATTAATCCTTTATTATTATTAATTATACTTTAATCATCAATTAATTAACCCTTAATTATTAATTAATTAACCTTTAATTACTAATTAATTAACCTTTACTTATTAATTAATTATTCTCTAATTACTTACATTAAGTAATTATCCTTCAAGTAATTATCCTTTAATTACTTTCATTAATTAGTTAGTCTTTGATTACTTAAGACCTTAATTAATTAAAAGATAAACCATTTATCCTAATTAATTAATTTAATTATCATTTAAATCTTTATTTAATAAACCTTGAAAATTAATTAACATATGAATTAACTTAAGATCTTAAGTTTAATTAATGATCAAAAACATTTTACTTTCTTAATTAATTACCCTTTAATTTATTTTAAATAAACTTAAGAATTAACTGAATTAATTTAAATTAAAATAAATTATACAACTTTTTATTTAACCAAGTGTTTAAATAAACATACATTATTTAAAAGAAATTTTATTTAAGAAAATAGTTTAAAAACTTGTTAATATACTTTTTGAAAAAGAACCCGAGTCTAACCTGATGTCAACCCGATTCAAATGCAAGCTTCCCTAAGCTGTTCACCGAGCCACCTTTTTTTTCCTTTTTTGTTTTGATTTAAATTTTTAAAACCTGTTAATCATATTAACTTTAGCGACACACCCGAGCCCTTACTCGAGCCAACAACTCAATTCCCTGAGTCCCACCCGAGTCTTTCCCTTTCTTCTCAAAACCATCAGCATCCAACAACTCAGATACACGCCGAACCATGTGCACATGCACAGGCGAACCGATCACATCCGACCATTGAGACCACCTCCATCACGACGACGACCTACTCTAACCGTACGACCACCCAGATCTACGAACAATCCACGAAATCGAATTCGAGCAAGTTGATACAAACTAGAACCCAAACCTGATTGATGAAATACCCTCGTGCTGCCGCCACAGATCACCAGGGAACTCGCCATCACGACCAAACCTTCGCCTCAGACCCATGCACCGTTTCCCCCACCTCCCGTTGTGTCCGATACATCATCGACGTCGAAATCGCCTGGAAACTGAAATTGACCAAACCTGGGTCTAAAACCCTACTCCAACATCGTTCGGCCACCATGGTGGATTATAAATCCAGCCACCATCTTTATCGAGAGCCTCGACCTCTAAACTACCTCCAGCCATGACCACGACCTCCCTCTCCTCGCCGATCACTAGAATTTACCCAAAATAGGATTTCCGTTCATCTCCCAAATTCTCCTAAAAAAATTAAAAATCTTCATTTTATTTTTAAAAATCATGGTTTTCGAAGGCGAGTTGGATGATATAGGTGAATCAAGAAAATATGACACTCGAATTTTTGACATGGTTTGGGTATCACTGTATATCCTTCTTCCAGTCAAAATTACTATAAAATTTTACTTAAATATATTTTTAAAACTTAGATCTTGATTATAAAAACACATTTTGTTTGTAACTTAAAGCCTAAAAAGGATTAGAGGAAGAGATTTTGGATTTTGAACAGGGTTTGAAACCTGTAATTAAAAACAGAGGCAAATATGCCTATTACCAGACATGCACACCCATATCTGCATATATATATATATATATATATATATATATTTACACATGCAAACATATTTACATTCATGCAAACATTTTTCATAGCTTTACTTCAAGTATAAAACACAAACATCAAGTTATAGATCAGATTTAAAGTTAGTTTACTCACCTATTTTTGTTGAACAGAGAAGCCTGTATATTTGTTTTGAATTTGGAAAATTGAGACTTTGTTTTGCTTTGATTTTTGCTCTGCGTTGTTTGATTTGAATCTACTTGTTTTTGAGACGATCTTGCTTGATTAAAGCTGAGTTGAATCTTTGAATTTGCTTTGATGTTTGAGATTATCTATAGCTTCAGATTTGAAAATTTGAAAGGATTGTTTTGTTTTTTATTTTAGTTTTCTTTTCTGGTTTGAGTTACCCGGTTTTTTCTTCAGATTTTTAGTTTTGAATAAATCAAATGAAGTGTTTAGAGATGGGATAATGGTATATATATATATATATAGCCTTGTTTTTATTTTTGAAAATAAAGGAAAATCATGACACATGTAATTATGCATGTCGAAATTAGGTTAACACTTGTTAAATATATGTTATAATTTTAACACTTGTAAATTTGCATGTACTTAATGTTTTTGTATAATTTTTATATTATATTATTTAGTTTATACTTATATATATATATATGTTTTATATCTTATATTCATAATTTTCATTTATTTATATTTATGCAACTTTCAAAGGAAACAACTTAAAATTTAATTATACATTAATAAACAAACATATATATATATATTAAGATATTTATTTTTAATTCCAATTTATTTTTAAATTTCAAATTCAAATTCTATCTACTTATATATATACACATAAACAAATGCATATCTTATTTGCTTTGGAAGTTTTTAAATTAATTCACAAATTAATCCTAAAAATTATATTAATTATTAAATTAAATTTTGGCTTAAAAACGGGATCGTTACAAAATATTTTCTTTTTCTATGTTATCTCTAGAAAATGATATCTTATATCTATATGCTTTAGCTCTAGAAGGATTTATAGTATCTTTAGATAAGTTTATAGCATTAGTGTTGTCACATCAAATTGTAGAATTTGAAAGATTAAGACCAAAATCTTAAAGTGTTTGCTACATGAAGAATACTTTAGCATATGCCAAAGCAGCGCAGATATATTCTGCTTCACACGTCGAAAGTGAAACACAATTTTGTTTCTTACTAAACGAAGATACTAGAGATTGTACGATAAAGTGACAGCTTTCACGGGTACTTTTTCGATCTGTCCGACATTGTGACGACTCGCCCTTCTCGACCCTCGAAAATCGACACAAAATACTCCACAGTATAATATGCCAATGATCAAGTGCCGGAAAAGATAGATTGTTAAGGAAAAAAAGAAGATAGAAGAAAGAAGGAACTAAACAATAACAGAATCTCACAATTGCAGCGGAACAAAATATAATAGTCAATGACAGATCTTTACACAAAATGTAAACTATATTTGTTTATATATTACATCAATAGAGTATCACAAACAAACAACATTTACCTGTCTGACAATTCCAAACAATCACAGTAGCGGATATAAACAAGTACGGATAATACGTCTCGGTCTCGAGCTCCTCTTCTGAGCTCCACAACATTCTTTCCTGTAATCTATAATACTCGGTTTGACCCGAGCATTATAATAAAATAACACCCGAGTCAATCTGGAATACCAGCTGATAAAAATACACCCAAATTGATTTTTAAAGTTTCAAAAATCCTTTTGAAAACAAAAGCATCTCGTAAGACCATGCCACAATAAACATGTCGGGTTTTTACCTTACGATAGCTAAAACACTTTTTATAAAAATTCTCTGATATTTTAATAGGGTCTATATACAAATACTTATTAAAATAGCCGAAATTGTTACATCTATTAAATTCCAGCTACTAGCCACGAAGTGGGTAATACAAACAAAACTCGTAAAAGGCTCATAGGGAGAATGGATTCCCAACTAATGACTAGGCACTAGGGTACCACATGTCACAGTACGTGGCCTAGATCACCGTATCGAGGATTACTCCTAATCCCCTGCAACACAAGACCGGGACTACCCCTTACTGGATAATCCCGAGTAAGATCATCCTGCGGTTGGGATCAACAACCGCACCACTAAGCCGAAATAAAAAGGGACATCTAGACATGGATAACCTCACCCTAATGGGTGCTACCCACATAGCCTTGCTGCATATCCCCTGATTTTCAGTCATTCCCGATTGATGAGGCTTGAGGCTAAGCGTTACCTTTTAGAACGGTTCACTTAGAATTCCCATCGTCCACCTGAAGATGTTCCGAAAGCATTCATCCATACAAGTCCGTCCTAGGTTCGAACGGAACCGAAGGCACTACTCTTACCACATCCATTTTGGAATCATCCTCAGGATTAGTAGGGACTAGCCCTTGCACTTCACTACTCCATCTTCGACTCTGAACTCATTCTCCGACGAAAACGTACAAACCGGATCGAAGTGGTTTTCAAGAAATAAATCCCGATCCCGGTCTCTTCGAAACGATCAAGCATTGGCTAATATTGATAGTCGGTGATTTAATTATCAATTAACATTCACAAACAACCATCAAATAATAAATAATTTCCCACATTATTAATTTTCCTCAAAAATATCTTTGCAAGATATGTTTCCATTTCAAACCTTTTTGAAAATTGTTTTCAAACCCAACTCTTCTCATGGAATAAATTCCCAAATCTTTACTTCCTCTGAAAACATCCAAGTACCAATAATTAAGATTTAAAATAATTTAAATTCTTTATTCTGGGAAATACATTAAAACATTTATATTAAAACTACTTACATACTTAATTTAAAATATATATACTTTTAAAAAATATTTTGAATAAAACTGCTCTGTAAAATATAAACTTTTTTCTTTAAAGTAAATGTAAAGCTAAATAAAATTTTGAAAATAGGAGTTATGAATTTCTATTTAAGTTCCAAATAATACTTTAACCAAACTTATTCTTAACATAAAACTATCCTATAAAATATAAATATTCAAAATTTACTTTAAACATGCTACCCACGAACCTTTTAAAATAATTACTACAATAACTATTTTAATACCATTTACCTTTAAATTTAACAACTTAAATAATTTCTTAATAAAAACATTCCTTTAAAAACAAATTTAAAACTATTAACATTCACTTGAAAAAAAAACTACTTTGAAACGTACTTGGCTTTTTAGGGAAATACACTTCCATTTTCAGAATAAACCAAAGAACCTTTTATAAATCCTACACAATTTATCTCAATTCAAAATTTACGTTCAAATCCCGTAAATTCCTCTAACACTTAAAAATAAACCCTTCTTTTATTTTCACACATTTCTATTTCCTGGAAAGTATATACTTAAATTATTTAATTAAGTTACTAAGTTTTTTATTCAAAATATACTTTTGAAAATCTATAGAAATTTTCTTGGGTAACTTAAATCAAAATTTTCTTTTTAATATAAAGTTATTATATCAAACACTTATAATAAATTTTCCTTTAGAAAACATAATACTAATTAACCTTTAAAATATTTAAATACCATAATTACTTAATTAAATATTTTCTTTTCACTTAAAAATAATTAAAGATAATAAATTTTCTAAAATATCCTAAAAACACATTTTTAAACTTTATGGTTTATACTTTGAAAGCTTCTCTTTTGAAACATACTTCATGTCCCAGGCAAAAAATACATTTTCCATCTGTTTAAAAATAATTTCACTATTACTTTTAAACAATTTGCATTTCTTATAGGAATTCTCTCCGAAATTCTATCTTTCAAAATTTATCCACCGATAAATATTCCATTTCACTTATAAACCCAGTTTATACAATTTCATTTCACATTTCCTTTTAAATCCTATTTCAAAAACACTTTCAAATTTCCAAACTAATTCTTGAATTTAATTTCCTTAAATTCATTCCTTAAAAATTCTTTTTATTTCATTTTTACTCCCATTTCAATTTATTGATATTTTAAAATACCAAATTATATTATCCAACCATAAAACAACATAACAAAATTCCAAATCATTCTTTCACATGATATCGATGAAATATATCACAGAATGTAAATAAAATTTCTATTTGTGAGGAATCCAGTTGGATCCCTCCAACCTGTTTTTCCCTGCATCCACAGATGTTAGCACGACAAATAAATATCGATCAAATTTGATAATAATTTTCATATTAAACTAATCAAACAATCATTTAAATATTAACTATTTAAAACAGCAGAAATTCCAGATGTGAGTAAGATTAACTCACCTTGAATTTGTTGAGCGTTTTAAATTTTAAATTAAATTGAACCATTCAATTTAAGTCAAAAATTTTGCTTGCTCCAAACGTCCCCGGACTTGCTGCAGCGTATAGATCGCATCGCTGCGATTTTGGCGCTTCCTGTTTCGTCGAAATCTGATAACGTATGCACAAGATATGAATTTATAAAGCTTTGGATAAAAAATTTATAAATTAATTTCTTAATTCATATACCAAACGAGTCTCAGCCGTACGTTAAAAAAAGAAAATCAAGGCAGCATGGACCCTTCTTCTTCGCACGCTAATCTACAGGTTGCTCGAATCCATCAACGGCCATTTAGGGCTAGATATCGCGGCCGCTACGCCACACGAAAAATCGATCCACCACCGCCATGGCGCACGCCTCCACGCCCCCTACCACCGGCCAGAGCCCCACAAAACTCAGTCACCTCTATGTGACACGACATCCCATCACACGCGCGTCGAACGCAGCGGCCTACCGCCCTCCGTGCTTCACATCTCGATCAAGACTATATGGATTGAAAGTCCTCGTCAAGCTCTCCGATCTTCCAGTTGATGATTTTCGAAGAAAGTCGGCGGATAGAGAGATATTGAGGGGGAAAGGTCATACGTTTTCGGCCATTGGGTTGTTTCGGTGGCGGCTTGGAGATGAATTAGGGTTTTCGGCTGCAAACAACTATAAACGTATTTATATATCAATTTAATAATATTTTATTATAAATTCTCACCAATATACAAGATTTTCGAACGAACTCCGAATCAGACATGCCGCCAGGCGATTATTTTGTTTTACCCGCGTTTCAAACACAACGGAACGTGTTTCGGAGGCTAAATGATCATATGCGCGAGTTGCGGAAATAAACGTTCAATTTTAAATTAAATCGATTAAAATAGTTTTTATGTGTTTTGAGATGTCAAGGTCAAACAAAAACTCCGATTGCTACGAAAATTGAAATCCGATAATAATCAACTATTACGGATCCAATGGAACTTGTTTCGTCGAATTCCGATACTATGCCCCAGAAGGCTATTTTTACTCATCGGTAAATTCGAGCGATTTTCAAAATCGTCGAAATCACTTAAAATTTCACTTTTAAAGTTTTACTAACTAAATTATAAATCATATAGAACCTATAATCACATAAGAAATCATTCTGATTAAATCAAAATCTGATTATTTAAATTATTATATTATTAAATTCCATTATTAAATTAATATAAATCCCAAATTTTGCTTATCGATCGACTTTTGATTCCATCCAAAAGTCAAATATTATTATTTAAATCCAAATAGACTTAAAATAAATTTTAGAAACCATTTTCGTATCTATTTACAACCAGATTCATCAATTATCCCAATTCCCAATATTAAATTATTATTATCCAAATCCATTTGAATAGCCATATTTGAAATTTTACCAATTTCATTAATTTAGCCAAAATCTTTTTGTTTCAACACAAAATTATAATTCACATTCAATATTTAAAATGAATTAAATGTTCAAATCTAACGACCAAAATTCTGGGTCGTTACAGACATCCTCCAAAATCAGCATCACTATAGGATACTAATTCAAAAGGACATTCTTTTGGATAAAAGAGGCCATAGTCTTTAGTCTAGCTTATGTATCGCAAGACTCGCTTCACTATCCGAAATGTGGTTCTTTGGGATTTTCTTAAAATCATGCACATAAACAAACACTCATTATTATATCAGGTCTGCTTGCTGTTAGATAAAGTAAGGAACCTATCATACTACGATATAATTTTTGGTCAACACTCTTGCCATTTTCATCTCTATCGAGATGTAATGTAGTACTCATTGGAGTGTGTTTAGCAGAATTATTTTCCATATTAAATTGTTTTATGAGATTAGTATAATATTTTTCTTAATTAATAAAAATTCTATTTTTAAATTTTTTAATTTGTAATCCAAGAAAATATGAAAGTTCTCCCATGTGAGACATTTTAAATTCTCTTTTCATAATTTCTGAAAATTCTTGACATAATTATTCGTTTGTTGAACGAAAAATAATTTCATCAACATAGATTTGAATTATTAAAATATCATTCTTATCTTGTTTTATAAAAAGTGTTTGATCAACTTTACCAATTTTAAAACCTAAATTTAGTAAATAACTCTTAAGACAGTCATACCAAGCACGAGGTGCTTGTTTTAAACCATATAAAGCCTTTTTTAATTTGTAAACATGATCTGGATATTTTTCACGTGTGAATAAAGGAGGTTGTTCTACATATACATTTTCTTTTATAAACATTTAAGAAAGCACTTTTTACATCCATTTGACAGAGTTTAAAATTATTAAAACAAACATATGCTAAAAAAATATGGATAGCTTCTAGACGAGCTACATGTGCAAATATTTTCATCTTAGTCTATTCCTTCTTCTTGATTATAACCTTGAGCAACTAATTTAGCCCTATTTCTTATTATATTTCCTTTCTCATCTGCTTCAATTTTATAAACCCATTTTGTATCAATAACAGCTTGATTATTTGGTCTAGGAACCAAGTCCCAAACATTATTCGTTCAAATTGATTTAGTTATTCTTCCATAGCCATTATCTAATAATCATCAATTAAAGCTTCTTTAGGATTCTTAGATTCAATATTAGAAAGAAAAGGTACATGATCCATTTGATTTAGTTGACTACGAGTTCTTACGTTTGAATTAATTTCTTCAATTATATTTTCAGTTGGATGATTCCTTAAAAGTCTTAGAGGTGACCTTATTTCATTATTATTTTGAAAATTGTTTTCTATATTGATTGGAGAATTATCAAGATCATCATCTGAATCACTAGATGTAGAAATAATTTCTTTAACTTCTATATTATGATTATTTTTAGAATTTTCATCGAACGACACATAAAGTGTTTCTTCGATTACTTTAGTTCTTTTATTATAAATTTTGTAAGCTTTACTTCATTCTGAGTATCCAATGAAACTTTCTTCATCAGATTTTGGATCGAATTTGCCAAGCTTGTCTTTTGTATTTAATATGAAACATTTTCAACCAAAAACTTTAAAGTAAGAAATGTTTGGTTTTCTTCCATTAAACAGCTCATATGGAGTGTGTTTTCTTAAGGGTCTTATGGAAACTCTATTTAAAACATAACAAGCAGTGGCTACAACTTCTGCCCAAAAATGTTTTGGTAGAGTACTTCTATTTAATAAAGTTCTAGCACATTCTTGAAGAGTTCTATTATTCCTTTCTACAACTCCATTTTGTTGTGGAGTTCTAGAAAATAAAAATTATGAACAATTAATTTCTTACTACAATAATTTTCAAAAGCCTCATTTTTCAAATTCTTCTCCAGGATCAATCCAAATATTTTTAATTTTTAAATTTTTGCTAATTTGAATCCTTTTAGCAAATATTTTAAATTTTTCAAAAGTTTCATTTTTATTTTTCAAGAATATTGTCCATGTAAATCTTGAAAAATCATCTACTATTACAAAAATATATCTATTGTGATTAATAGATTGAGTTTATGTTGGTCCAAAAAGATCCAAGTGTAACAATTCAAGTGGTTGTAAAGTAGATATCATTTTCTTTGATTTAAAAGAAGATTTAGTTAGTTTTCCTAATTGAAAAGCATCACAAATATTTTTAATATTATTGTTCATCTTTGGTAAGCCTCTAACTAAATTATTCTTAGATAATTTGTTAATAGTTTTAAAATTTATGTGGCAAAATCTTTTATGCCATAACCAAGGATCATTATCTTTAGCTATTAAACACATATTTGTGTTATGGTTAACTTTCATATTTAATATGTAAATATTTTTTTTCTTGTTCCTTCAAATATAAGATTATTATTTTGATCAAAAATATTACACTTATTTTCAGAAAAAATTATGTTAAACCCTTTATCACATAGCTGACTTATGCTAAGTAAATTATGTTTAAAATTCTTAACTAATAAAACATTTGTAATAAGAGGTAAATTAGATGTACAGTCATTGCTCACACCGCCTTTGCCAACGATATATCCTTTGGAGTTATCTCCAAATGTAACAGATCCTCCATCCGAATAGATAATATTTGTTAGCATATCTTTATTTCCTGTCAAATGTTTTGAGCAACCACTATCTAGTATTCATTTTCCTCTTTTCTTAGTTGGTACCCAAAAAAATATAGAAATAGCATTGGTACCCACCTTTTATATGGTCTTAAGTTAGATCATAGGAAGCCAAATCTATGTGGGTTTAAAATTCCCTTTATAAATAAAATCATTGTTT
Source organism: Allium cepa (assembly GCA_030765085.1). Classification (NCBI taxonomy): domain Eukaryota; kingdom Viridiplantae; phylum Streptophyta; class Magnoliopsida; order Asparagales; family Amaryllidaceae; genus Allium; species Allium cepa. The sequence continues at coordinate 839,662,302 of CM060941.1, forward strand.
TTATGAACTATAGATATAAAAGATTTTATGTACTTATTTCTGATTAAATTGTTGTTAATCTTTGGTACCCAAAATTTTATAGTACAAATTTACCAATGTCTTTCTTTGGAACTATAACTTTTGGTTTTGATTTAGCCTCCACAAAATTGTTCTGCAAATTGTAATTTTTAGAAGACGTATCATTTTTATTGTATTTGAAGATTTTTTATGTCCTAATCCATTCTTGTTATTAGTAGATTGAGATTTAGTAATAATTTTAGAAAGATTTTCTCTTCCTTTATTGAAATTTGTCACATTTTTAGTAATACTCTGTAATTCAGCTTTGAGATTAGTGTTATTCAACTCATGAATTTTGATCTTTGATTTCAACTCATGATTTTCTGACGCAAATGTCATATTCTTTTCTTTTTGTACTTCTACTTCTTTTGAAGCATAGTGAGTTGAGAAGAAACATTAGATAAGAATTCTTGTGTTCTAACAACCTCTTCTTCAAAAAAAATTCTTTTCATCTCTTAGCATATCAATATCTATTTTAGCTTTCTTTAGCTTTTTTGATACATTTTTATATTTTCTCTTAGTTTCCTTGTGTTCATCTAAGATTTTGAAGTTTATATCAACTAAATCCTCAAAAGATAAATCACTTACATCGTCAGTTGAAGCCATAAAACTGTAACAACCCAAAATTTAAGCTAGAATAGTTAATTAACGAATAAAGAAACGAGAAAATAACTTTGTGAAGTTATCATAATTGAGCCACGGGAGTTGCACCACTATGCCCGTGGTAAATTATGTTAATTTCCATATATAGAACGTTAGAATCCGAACTTATATGAGCAAGATACAGAATTAACTAGATAAACAAATACACACACACACACACACACACACACACACACACATATATATATATATAGGGAGGTCGACCATCCTAAGGCCTAGGACGACCTAGCATTATGGGCGGTCGACCTGTAAGTTGACCTGCCTACTTTTGTGAGGCGAAGGAATTTTTTCTTCGTGCTGTGCGATTTTAACACGTCAGTTTCATTCTTTTATTCAATCTGGTCCCTTCGTGCTTCCATCCGATGGCTTCTATTCAGCCTATGATGTGGTTGCATCCTATTCTTTCCCCAAATCTAATGGCCTGAGATCCACTTCTACCCTTATAAATAAGACCCTAAGCCTAACAATTGTTCCCACTCTAAGATTTTCTCCAATTGGGTTCATCTTTACAGGAAGGACCCTAAATGGAATAATTTTCCAAGGAGAAAATTGTTTTAAATTAAATATTTAACAGTCCCAGTCGATCCGGGAAAACCTAAAGGGAAGAGCTTAGGACCATAAGTGAGCGATTGTAATTATTTAGATTTTTCGAAGCAATTTAAAATATAGATTTTCCAACAGTTATAGTTTTTCTATGATTTTGGAAATACCTTTTTATCAGTTATTTTAAGTTTTAGATTTATTCTCGGTCTATTTCATTTTATCTATTCTTTTCAGTTATTCGTAGTTAATTTCTGCTATTATAACTTTTTTGTTAAATTACATCTATTACCGTATTTTTATTTATTTACTATCATTTATGATTTATTTAAATCTTCTCCTATGCTTTGGATTTTCTTCTATTTTCAGCTTTCTTCTATTTCTCCTTTTTCTTCGCGAATGGATTAGAATGGATTAAACACGAATTTGGATTAAATTATATGAATACTGAAATAATGGAAGGTAGGATATAAATTGTAAAGACTGTAATAAAAATGGATTTGGACTAAAATTGTGATGTAAATATTAGAATTGGACTAAATTAAAGAAATTGACCTAGTTATAACTTAAAATTATAACTAAAAAGAGTAAAAGACGAAAGAAGCTTATTTTCACACTTAGACCTTGGGTTAAGTAATAAGCATGATTATAACGTAGGTTATAATAAGAAAACCGAACAGAATGAGGCTTATTTTAAGACTTAGGATAAATTAATTTGCACAGATAGTCAGAATAATAATAATGGCTTATTTAAATAATTTATCTAAGTTAATAAGAAAAGAATTAAATTAGGACCTGTACCAAATAGCATTCCCAATTAGAAAAAATTGTGGTCTCACATTAGCCTGAAGTGAGATGAGGGCACACTTATGCTAATAATGGTAGTATTTGGTCAATAAACAAAAGTTCAAATCACGAGGATTTGGACAAGGGGCGCAACTAGATATTGTTTGGATGATAGACTATTACCAACAACATTTCCCTTATTTTCTATGGAGGTGGTCTCACATTAGCCTGAAGTTGGATGAGAGGCATGCTTATGCTAGAGCTTGAGGTAATAAGAAGACCCAATAAGTGGAACAAAAGGTAACATGAGCATGGTGGTGGTTACGTGTGCGACTTCCATTTGGGTGCTCAGTAATCGTTATGAGTTCCAAGCGCTTAGTATGTGTGCGTTTCGTTGGCAACATTGTCTTTTGTATAGGGAACTATATATCGTCTAGTCCATAGTAAGTACTATGTGTATCTTTCATAGAAGCCATTTCCTTATGTGCAGGGAGTTATATAGCGTCTAGTCCACAGTAGGTACTATAGAGTAGCAGGCCGATCAAAGGGTAGAATTAGGATTTCAACCTAATTAAATTAGCTATCAAGACAAGTGCAAACAATCAAAGTTAACCTATCATATTAATTTAGTAATAGTTAATTCACACTTATTTCCAGATTTATCTTTCCTTCTGTTTCTTTTATTTTCTTTTTAATATTAGAACTGTTGTAAAGCCTATTACCTTTACTTCGCTTAAAAATACTAGTGATTACTATCGTTTAGCAGACTTTTAGTCTGATCCACTCCTCTATTTTCCCATTTTACCCCCTTAGGCAATCAGGGACAAGGACAGTAGACTGCAGATTAGCGGAGACTTCTTTGGCAGAGATTCTATCACGTATTCCTTTTCTTTATTTCCAGTTTTTAGTTCCATTGTTGCAACCGACACTTTTTGGGGAAAATTGTACTCTGATTTATTTGAAACTATGGTTGTTGATTTCACGAAACTTGTATAGGTATTTTGACATATGATGTATTTGGATTTGGTGACTTTTTCTTATCATCTTATATTATAGAGTTTGATTTTTAGCAAAATACTATAATTGTTTCCGTTGTGTTGTTATTATTATTAATATTAATATTACTATTAATTAGGTTTTGTCTTGTGAATCTTAGTCTCTGCTAGTTTTAATTTTACCTACAATGCACCACACCTTTTAGTGTATCCTTTTGGGTATACTAAAGAGTGTGGGGCATTTCACTTGGTATCAGAGCCTAAGCCTATAGGATTCCTAAAAATTTATTTTAAAAGTAAAGTATTTTTCCAGAATAACTTATTTTAAACGTATTTTTTTAGAAAAGAAGTCCTATAAGTGATTTTTAAGTATAAAAGAGTTTTTATAAAAATCCCCTCAAAAGTCCATTTCAATCTTCCTTTGACTCTTTCCTAAACTCTCCTTTTCTTTGCATAGAATGACGGATGCCCCTGATCTTCCCTAGGGCATTCCATTTCCAGGCTAATTTCATAGGTATCTACAAGCCATGACTCCAGAGGTGCAAGGGCAAGCAACCAGTCCAGCACCAGCAGGTAGGAATCCCATCAACCCACCTACAGTACTTAATTTCTCTAAGATTTGTAAGGACTTTGTGAATTTGGGTGGAAAGACTTTTTTTGGTACGGATATTTTTGTGTAGGCTCGGGCTTGGCTACGTAATACAGAGAGTATATTCGGACTATTGGGATTGAACAATCAACAGCGGGTTCAGCTAGCATCTTGGCAGCTGAAAGAGGAGGCTTCGTATTGGTGGGAAGTTATAGAGTTGGAAAGAAGGGAAGTCACTTGGAATGGAATTGGGAGCGATTTGAAAGGAAAGTGCTACACTTATGGGCAACCTAGTCACTTGAGTAGGAGTTGTCCCTAGAGAGCAGGGCATGGGGCGAGTGCACCTGTCGTGCAGATTCAGGCCTTAGCTGCAACACCTTCAGACAACATTCCGAATAGAGGTAGGAAAGTCATAATTGAAGGTTTGATTTCTACTTTTGATTTTTGTAACAACCCTGTATTTTCTGATTATTGTAATTGTATATTTTAATTATTTCAATTTAAATTCCTAATTTAAGAACTTTATTTTATTTATTAAAATGAATATATTTTGTTAATTGAAATATAAATGTTGATTTTGATGTGGACTAGAATTTCAAACATGCATAAATTGAATATTTCCAGAAAATGTGAATTTTGGTCAATCTGGTCAAACTTTGACTTTTAAATTTAAATTTTAAAAGATTTAAAATTTGAATTTTATCTTTTATTATGAAAGTAAATAAAATTTCAAGAACAATGCTTTTCGTTTCGTTGAAATCCGAATAATATTGTGAAAGTTATGCTTTTTACAAAATTGGGTGTAAATTGTTTTATTTAACAATATTGTTTATTTTAAATTATATAAATAATTTTTATTTGTCATATCTTATTCTAAATTGTATTATATGTTATGTTACATATATTTTTACCTTTTTAATATTTTTAAAGTGGTGTTTGAATTTTTCCAAAGCTCATTGAATTTATTTTCTATTTTTAAAGGTTAGTTTCCATTTTTCTGTTATTTTCTTTATTTAAATTATATTTAATTAAAATTTATTTATTCATTTTTATGTATGCATTTTATTTTTATGTTTTTATCTTTATTTATAAATATGTTTCATGAACATACAATTTTTCCAAAGTTCATTTCATTTATTTTCAAATTTTCATGCCTAATTTACATTTTCTTTGTTATTTTCTTAATTTAATTATATTTAATTAATATTTATTTATTTATTTTTATTTACTATATTTTCGTGTTTTATCTGTATTTATACATATTTTACATGTATTTAAATTTTAAAAAAGAAATTAGAAATTCAAAGAGACAAGGCTCTTCATTTCTTGTGACTTTTCAATAGCTAGTCTCTTCATTTCCTTGGCTTTTCATTTTCTCCTTGATAGCCGTACATTTCCCATTGCCTTTCACGTGAAAATACTTCTTATCCTCTTCAACTCACGGCTATTTCTCATTTGAGAAAAAAAAATTCCAAGTTAATGGCTTCTCTTTATTCTTTTCTACCTTTCTTCCTGGAATTTGCCTTGTTTTCTGCTTAAATTTGCCTTGACTTCACATATGATTCTTGGCCTATCACCTCCACCATCAGCTCCACCATCTCCTCCACCATCTACAGCAGAAAACATCTCCTCCTCCTCTGACCATGACAAGCCATGCCATCCAATTGAAGCCATCTCCACAAAACTTTGCTTAAAACTCCAAATATTGCCTAGCCGAGCCTTGTATTCCCATTTCCTTCATGTTTAGCCTTGGCCACCACCTCTAACACCACCACAACTTGCTGCCATGACCTATAGCCATCATTATCATCTCTGACCTGACCTGAAGATGCACCAGACCGAGCCCATAGGACCATAGGCCGAGCCTAATTACACCAAAACCTTCCATTCCTTGACCCAAACCCCTTGCCTCCTTTACTTTCCACTTGTTTTGCCTTTACCTTCCACTTTCTTGCCCTAAGCCTTGTCTCTAGGCCATGGCCGAGCCATGTTGACACCTAGGCTGAGCCTAGTGTGGTGAGATCAAGCCCATTTGATCATGTGACAAGCTTATGTTGTCGTGTGCAAGTCTTTTGCTTCTAAGGTTTGGTCATCTCTCTTGTTTTGCAACTGTTCTGCAAACTAAAGTTGTTGATTATATTTGTATGTCGATATCTATATTTGTGCTTATGTATGTTATATTTTGTGTTGTTTACAAGGGTCTCCATCAATTCAAATCAAATCGTGCTTGTCGTGCCTTTGGAATCGCTCTTGTGTGTGTTGTTTGTCTCTAGCTTCGTAAAAGGTGAGTCTTTCTCACTCTGACATTTATACTTATGAAATAGTGAATTGATGACAAGTGTTTAGTAATAATATAAAATATTTATGCAAGTTAGTGATGATCATATGATATGCTATGCCATGTTATTACCATGTTAAAACTGTTAATTTTCACCTGACATCTGATATATGACATTATATTGTGACATTGACATTGTTTATATTGTTTATGCATATATTCACACTGCAAGTTCCCTGTTAGAATAGAATCACTATGGGTTGAAATGATACATACCCGAACGGACTTTAGAATAGGAAAAAATCGTTATGGGCTAAAATGATAGGCCTGAACGATTTTTATTGTATTTTATTTGACTTGGGATTGCGGGTTTGAAATGATAGAACCCGGATTTTCTTTGTAAACTGCGGATTGAAATGATATATATCCGTATCACTTGACTTAGGTTAGAAAATTTTATACAGACCCCGTGGTATATTTTTAAATGATTTTTATTAAAAATATGTATTTTCAAAAGTATGAAATTTTGATTTAAAACTATATATATTATGGTTTTAAGAAAGTTAAATATTAAATCTTGAAATTGTGAATTTAAGTGAATTCAAGTATGTAAATTTGGAGTAAATGTGATTTTAGACTTTAAATTTTATTTTAAAATGTAAATAAATAATGTAAATTAAATTTAAAATTTTGAAATTGTATTTGAAGTAAAATTTTAAGTTTTATTTAATTTATATGTTAACAAACAGTAAATTTTGACTTAATAAATGAATGGAGTTTTTAAATTTAATATTTGATCTAAAAATTTTGTTGTGTTAAATCATATGTTAAAATGATTTTAAATGTGAAATTTTGAAGCCTAGAAATATGATTTTTAAGTTATAATAAAAATTTGGAGTTATATTTTTATTTTTGAAAAGCTAAAATGAAATCTGGAATTTTATAGCATTTTCAAAATGTTGTAGTCTTTTGACAACATTTTTTTAATGCTATTATTTTGAATATAACAATGTTTGAAATAACTAAATATCTATTACGACCTTTTATAAATGCCGTTATTCTTGATCTAAACCATTTTTGGAAGCTATAAGCTACGATAGCACTTTATAAATGCTGTCGTTGCTATAATTTGACAATGTTTGAAATGTTATAGATTTTAACACTGTTTGAGTTATATTTTAAAATGTTAAATGATTTAATTTTTGGAAATTGATTAATTATGAAATTTAAGAAGTTTTGAATATATTTTAATATTTAAATTTGAATTTTTAAGGAATTTAAATTTGAATTTGAATTTAAATAGGGTTTACTTGGTTATGTGTTAAATGGAATGAAATGTAATAGACAAATGAATTTTTGAATGGAATTTTAATGTCTTTTGTAATGATACTTGAAATAACAAATGAATAACTTATTTGATTTAAAAATGATATTTAAATTTGAGTATTTGAATTTGAATTCAAATGATGATTTGATAATAAGGTTTGGAAATGATTTGATCTTTATTTTGATAAAGAATATGAATTGGAATGATATGTACTTTTGATAAATGAATATTTGAAGTTTATATTGGTATGAAAGGATATTTAGTTTAACTGTAAATTGAGTTTATTTAAGTAATATTGGATTTATGAAATGAATATTTCAAAACTAAGTAATAATGAAACTAGATTTGAGATATATGAAATTATAAAATTTAGTTTTTGAAATGCGGGATATTAAAGCTTTGAAATATATTAAAAATTGAATAGTTTAATTTGTGGATCAAATCTATATTTGAAATTGATATGATTTGAAATGGTTATCGGGAAATTTAATTGAAACTGATGGTTTGAATTGAATTAAGTTGGAAATTGAAAATTTGGGATTAATTGAATGAATTGTAAAATGTAAAGAATTAAATGAATATCCCATGATTTCAAATGTATGATTTTGAAATGTTATGATTTTCAAAGTGTAATTGTTTCAAGTATTTTTGGTTTTGAAAGAGTTATACTATGAAAATATTATGATTTTGAAATGAATATATGTTTGGAATGTTTTTAGTTTCGAAATATAAACTATTTTGATTGAATAAATAGTTTTGAAATAAAAATGGTTTTGGTTTCGAAGTATAAACTATTTTGAAAGAAATATAGTTTGAAATGAAATGATTTGATCTTTTTGAAGTATAAACTATTTTGAAATGACCACGGCGTTATAATAACGTTTGGTTGTTAAAGAGACCGGGATCGGAAGTTGTCATACTCTCTGCCAACTCCGAAAACCACTTTAACAACCTTGTACGCGGTGGAGATTCCAGAATGAAGTAGGATGGTGGCGACGTTCTTGAGATATATGACGTGGACCCAACTCCCGTGAGTTGGCATAAGGTGGCTAAAACAGGAGCGATCTCGGGCCAAGTGAGGTCATTCCTCCGATCGGACACATTCCTTCGATACTATACTCTTATTGGTGATTGATTAGATGGCCATCCTCCGATTTTGATATGGGAGTGTGTTCCGAGGTGGGCGTATGTGGCTGCTGCGTTACCACCAGCCCGTGTGCGTAATTGGTATATCTACCCTAGCATTGCCTTGTGTGCCATGTCACCTACCATACCGAGCCTTTACTACGAGTTTGTTTTTCTCTCGTAGCCCGTGTGGTATCCTCTGACAGTCACCCAGAGTGGAGATGGCATGATATTGGATGGACTACTGGGACTATTATGTGTGAAGGGTGATATGGGTAGCCCGGAACGCTATTTAAAAGTATGTTTATTTTACTGTAGACATTATTATAGTAGCGCAATATTACTACATAGTAAATAGTTTAACGGATCCTTAAAGGATGGGCGATCCCAAGCATCCTTTAAGTTACTGATGCATTTTTGTTACTGTTCACTTGAGTTTATTTACAGTTCATAAGTATTTATGTCCTGACTCGAGTGTTTTGTATTTTGCTTTACGCTCGAGTCAGATTGAGTGAGTTAGCATTCAAGATTCATCTTCGGAGTTGGAGCTTTCCTTGAAGATCCAGCCATCTATTTTCTTTCTGTATCCAGTGATTTCAGTGATGTATTCTGATTTGTACCTGATGTATCTTGTTATTTTTTGTTGTATCGTGTTTAACTCTGATGTATCTTATTTTTATATAGTAGCTTCATGAACTACTATTTCTTTTAAATTCCGCTGCATTATTAAATACTCTGTGTTTGTGATCTGTGACTATGTATTTACTGTATATTCTGAGATTTGCCAAATTTTATTTACAACGCGGTATTTTGAGCAATTCAAGTCCGACATGTGCGGATGCTAATGGTTGAAAATATCGGGTTGTCACAATTTTACCGTTCGGACTCTTTTCAATTCTGGAGCTTCACACTCTTTTATCTTTAATTCTCTTGTAGATTGTTTGCACTTGGACATCTCTTTAATAGGGGACCCCATCATTGTTTCAAACCCCATAGGAGGACCGACACACTTGTCTATGATTTGTAGGGATTTTAAATTTTTTACCCTAGGCATAGAATTTGACTGTGACACTTATGTTTTGGGATTTTCGGGGTATGGAATGATTTTAGGAATGGATTGGCTATCCATATATAGAGCTATATTAGATTGCGAGAGGAAAGTTGTTAGACTAGAGACATGCAGCGGTAGGACTCTCGAGGTTCCTTGCGACACGAAAGGGTCAGTTATGTTGAGCTTCTTTTATTCCCTCTATTCATCATCATCAGATTTAGATTCTATTCCTATCGTCAGACTTTTTCCAGAGGTCTTTGAGGAGGTTAGGGGACTACACCCTAAGAGAGAGATTGACTTCATGATTTACCTGATGGATAATACTAAGCCAGTGGCATTACCCATTAGGCACATGGCACCTAGGGAGAGGAAGGAATTGAGCAAGCAAATCCATGAGCTTTTGGAGAAGGGTTTCATAAGAAGGAGCATATCAGAGTGGTGAGCGCTAGTTGTCTTTGCTACTAAGCCGGATCGACTTTGCATGGATTATAGGTTCTAGGAGTGGTGTTGATGCAAGAAGGGAGGGTCGTATCTCATGGAAGTAGGTAGTTGAGGGCGCATGAGAAGAACTACCCTATCTACAATTTAGAGCTGGCTGCTATAGTTTTTGCATTCAAGTCTTGGAGGCATTATTCACTTGGAGAGAGGTTTGAGCTTTTCACCAACCATAAGTCATTAAAGTACCTATTCTTATAGAAGGATTTTAACTTGAGATAGTGACGATGGATGGAGTTTTTGGCATTGTATGACTTTGAGAGAGCTTATACATCCGGCAAGGGTAATGTGGTTGTGAATACGTTGAGTAGGAGGAAAGCAACCCTTAATCCTTTGTTCGTAGAGTGGAAGAGCTTAGAGCTTATTTCTACTTTTGATTTTAAGCCCTCTATGGACATTACCTATTGATTGCTAGCTACAATTGAGGTGAGGTCTACTCTTGTAGATTAGATTGGCTCGAGGCAGCGAGAGGATTTAGAACTTGGATGTGATAGATAGGATGAGCAGAAGAGAGGTCTCTAGACATCTCCAATGTTATTCCATTGATAGAAGGAAGGAATTGTGTTCCCCACGCTAGTGACTTGTTGAAAGCGGTTTTAGAGGAAGCACACCATTCTTACACGAATATTCATCTGGGAGTGACAAGATGTAGAGGGAAATAAAGATGATGTTTTATTGGAATGGCATGAAGAAGGATGTGGCGTAGTTCGTAGCTAAGTGTCTTATATGCCAAAGGGTTAAGGCAGATCAGTAGAAGCTCAGAGGACTACTTCAACCCTTAAATGTACCTGAATGGAAGTGAGAAAGCATTTCGATGAACTTCATAGATGGTTTACCCTGTTCTAGGATGGGGAATACTAGCATTTGGGTGATTGTAGACCGCTTGACTAAAAGCGCCCATTTCGTTCCGGTTAAGAGTAAGCGTACGTAATCTTATTTGGCATCCTTATATGTTTGTGAAATAGTCCGACTTCATGGAGTGCCCTCTAGCATAGTGAGCGATAGAGACCCTATTTTTACTAGCGAGTTTTGGAGAAGCTAGCAAGAGGCTTTAGGGATGCAGCTTAGATTGAGTACGGCATATCACCCTCAGGCTGATGGCCAAACAGAGAGAGTTAATAGAGTACTTAGGTGCTTCTTGCGGATGTGCATTTTGGATTTTGGAGGAGCTTGGAGGATCATCATCCGTTGATGGAGTTCGTACACAATAATGGTTACCAAGAAAGCATAGGAATAGCACCATTCAAGGCTTTATATGGGAGACCTTGTAAGTCACCTTCATGTTGGGTGGAGTCTATGGAGAAGTTGCTATTTGGGCCTGACCTAGTTAGGTAGACATTAGAGAAGGTGGATTTGATTCGACGAAGGATGAAGACAGCTCAAGACAGGCAAAAATCTTATGCGAATAAGCGAAGGAGAGACATCGAGTTTGAGGTTGGATACTTAGTTTTTATTAAAATATCCCCGCTTAGGTTGGTGGGTCGAATGGAAAGTTAGCCTCCAGATTTGTAGGACCATTTCCTATCGTAGAGAGAATATGGAAAATGGCATACCGAGTGAAGCTACCGGAGAGGCTCTCAGGAGTGCACGACGTTTTCCACTTTTCGCACTTGCGAAAGTGCTTACATGACTCAGCGGAGGTTGTAGAGCCTAGTCAGTTAGAGGAGGTGGAAATAGAAAGGGAAGCATCGGTTCCACGTATTCCTACGAAGATCATTGGATAAGACACTAAGCGACTTAGGAATAAAGAAGTTCCATTAGTAAAGGTGCAATAGGAGACGATGTTGTATTTCGTGTTTTCCATCTTTTTTTTTTTTGAATAGTTTCTTTCCTTTATTTCGCTTTCGTAGGGTAGAACTTATGATTTAACCAATGGATGATAGAATTTGATGTAAACATGTTAATAGAACATGTTATGAATGATGTATGCCAGTGGTTGCAAGTATTTGCAATGGATGCTAATGGACGCATATACTTACACTAGACACTATTATCTCTTAGGGATCGGGCTAACTAGGATACTAAAGCATATGCATATGGATGTGGGTGCATTTTTTTTTCATGATTACCATAAATGGATGATTATCACATGGTTGTTGCATTTGGATGATGTTTGAAGCACGCATATAGAACTATCAGTTATCATTAGGAATTTTTGCATTCATTTGGATACATAGCACGGGCATGATTGCATAAATGGAGGTCAACTGAATCAGTGGACTGTCTAATCTTTTGCATTAGTTAGGGACATTAGCACTACACTAATGGCATAAGTAACATAAATCGCATTAGAAAACTTAAGGACAATGGATAATGGTTGAGTAGTTGGGTGTAGATATTGGATGTAAACATTTAGTTCATTCTTTTATCCTTAGAGATTTTAGGGATGAAATCCATTAAGGAGGGGAGAATTTAACAACCTGAAATTTAAGCTATAATAATTAAGTAATGAACAAATGAAATGATAAAATTACTTTGTAAAATTATTAGAATTGAGCTGCCGAAGTTGCACCATTGTGTCCATGGTAATTTTATAGTCAATTTCCACAAACAGAATGTCAAAATCGGAGCTTATAAGATTTTCTTCAATTAGGTTTACCTTTTCAGGAAGGACCCTAAACAGAATAATTTTCCAAGGAGAAAATTCGTTTTAAATTAAAATATTTAACAACCCCAAGTGGATCCGGACAGACCTAAAGGGAAGAGCTTAGGACCACAGGTGAGTAACTGTAATTATTTAGATTTTTTAAGCAATTTAAATTAATAGATTTTTACAATAGTTGTAGTTTTCTACGATTTTGGAAATATCTTTTTATCAATTATTTTCATTTTTAGATTTATTTCCAGTCTATTTCTTTTTAGCTATTCTTTTCAGTTATTCGTAGATAATTTCTGTTAATGTAGCTTTTCCTTTTAATTACAGTTATTTACAGTTTTTTTTATTATTTACAGTCATTTATGCTTTATTTACATCTTCTTCTACGCTTTGGATTTTCTTCTATTTTCAGCTTTCTTCTATTTCTCCAATTTCTTCGCGAATGGATTAGAATAGATTACATGCGAATTTGGATTAAATTAAAAGAATACTGAAATAATGGGAGGTAAGATGTAAATTGTAAAGACTGTAATAAAAATGAAATTGGACTAAAATTATGATGTAAATACTAAAATTGGACTAAATTAAAGAAATTGGCCTAGTTATAACTTAGAATTATAAATAAAAAGAGTTAAAGATCAAAGAAGCTTATTTTCATACGTAGACCTTGGGTTAAGTAATAAGCATGATTATAACATATGTTATAATATGAAAACAGAACAGAAAGAGGATTATTTTAAGAATTAGGATAAGTTAATAAGCACAGATAGTCGAAACAATAATAAAGGATTATTTAAATAATTTTTCTAAGTTAATAAACAAAGAATTAAAGTAGGACCTGTACCAAATAACATTTCCTATTAGCAAAATAGTGATCTCACATTAGCCTGAAGTGAGACGAGGGCACGCTTATGCTAATAATGGTAGTAATTGGTCAACAAATAGAATTTCAAATCATGGGGATTTGGACAAGGAGCGCAACTAGATATTGTTTGGATGATGGGCCAGTACTAACATCATTTACCCTATTTTCTAGGGACACAGTGGTCTCACATTAGTCTGAAGTCGGATGAGGGGCACGCTTATGCTAAAGCTTGAGATGATAAGAAGACCCAATAGGTGAAACAAAAGGTAACATGAGCATGATGGCGGTTACGCATGCGACTTCTATTCGGGTGCTCAGTAATCGTTATGAGTTCCATGCACTTTGTACGTGAGCCTTTCGTAGGCACCATTAACTTCTATGTAGGGAACTATATATCGTCTAGTCCACAGTAGGTACTATGTGTATCTTTCAAAGAAACCATTTCCTTATGTGTAGGGAGTTATATAGTATCTAGTCCACAGTAGGTACTATAGAGTAGCAGGCCGATCAAAGAGTAGAATTAGGATTTCAACCTAATTAAAACTACTATCAAGACAAGTGCAAACAATCAAAGTTAACCTATCATATTAACTTAGCAATATTTAATTCAAACTTATTTCCAGCTTTATCTTTCCTTCTATTTCCTTTGTTTCCTTTTTAATACTAGAACTGTTGTAAAGCCTATTACCTTTACTTTGCTTAAAAAACTAGTGATTACTATCATTTACCAGACTTTTAGTCTGACCCACTCCTCTATTTTCCCTTTTCCCCCCGGGAAATCGAGGACAAGGACGGTAAACTGCAGATTCATGGAGGCTTCTTTAGCAGAGATTCTATCATGTATTCCTTTTCTTTATTTCTAGTTTTTAGTTTCCTTTGTTGTAACTGGCACTTTTTGGTAAAAGTTGTACTCCGATTTATTTGAGACTATGGTTTTTGGTTTCACGAGACTTGTATGGGTATTTTGACATATGATGTATTTGGTATTTGGTGACTCATTCTTATCATCTTATATTATGGTGTTTGATTTTTAGAAAAATACTATAATTTTTTCCACTGTGTCATCATCATCATCATCATCATCATCATCATTATTATTATTTAGTTTTTGTCTAGTGAATCTTAGTCTCTGTTAGTTTTAGTGATACCTACAAAACACCATACCTTTTTAGTGTATCCTTTTGGGTATACTAAGGGATATGGGGTGTTTCAAAAGTACATGTTAGCTTGTTCTAAATCACTTTCTGTATCACTGTCTGATGACGACGATGACTCTGAATCATCCCAAGTTACTAAAAATGCTTGCTTCTTCGTGTACTTGTCCTTCCTACTTTTGAATCTATCTCTTTCTCTTCCTGGACAGTCTTTCTTCATATGACCCTTTTTATGACATTCGTAACATTCGAGATTCAAGGCTAGCAATTTTTTAGTGTTGTCTCTTTTATCATTTCCAAATTTCCTATTCGTTCTGAATTTCAGAAATTTTTTACGATCATTGCATGTCATCTTTTTCCGATTCTAAGTTTTCTTATTCAACTTTGAATGTAATATTTCTTCCATTTTATGCTTGATCTCGCTTAGCCTGCAAATTTACTTCATATGACATCAGATTTCCAATTAACTTTTTAGGTTTTGATGGTAGAAATGTCATTAGCATAATTTAAATAAAATATATAGATTTATAAACAACTAAATCTTTTTATATTCAAATTATTAAAGTTTGGAAAATCATTTTCAAATTTTTCTAAGTGCAAAATTTACGGAAAAATTTGGCAGAGTCTCCTTTGTACGAAGAGGCTCGGGAGAAAATATAATATCAAATATAACAATATATAACATGTATTTTCCAAAATAACATATATCCTAGCACGGGAAAAAAACTAATATAATAACGCTATAAAACTGTAATCCGAGAACGTACCTATTTGTCGGGCAATTAACGCTTAATTATGAAACCAAAAGCAGACAATTGCTTCCATAGCCTGTATTCCACTTATATAATCCAAAAGAGTTAATCATTATATAAAATGAAGTATTTAAAGTTGTTTCAACCACCAACAAACAAATCAATAATAATTACTTGTAACCAACATGCAATCATCACATAGAATCAGCACAAATCAATCATTCATTCATATCAAACAAAACAGATAGTTGTTAGGGTTCAAACTTTAAATTGCACAGAATGGAAAATAAACTACTTAGTGCACCATTTACTTAACAATCTTTGATGAAACTAAATAGATTATTTATTCATCCAAACAATTTTAGAGTATCCTTGCCCAAACAACCATAACTAACAAACAACAATTTCAAACAATAGATCAGTTTCATTCTTATTAATTTCATTTCATACATTTGTTTTTTGATTTCCTTTTTATCCATATACTGATTTATCTTTTTGTTTTACATTTACTTCTTACAACCTTTTACTTCTATTCATTGGTTCAATGTTTATTTCATTTATTTTCATTTATTACTTACAAATCATATTTATAAAGGAATTTCATTACATACTTTCATTACCTCAAGTTTATCACTTGTATAATATCCATTACATTTTCTATTAAACATTAGAACTTTTAATATCTGGTAAGTTATATATATGCTTGTTAAGAATGCAATTGAAATTTATACAAGTTCACCTCATTTCTTTTAATAAATTAGGCGTTCAACAATCATATCTTTTGTTTTATAAGTCATAATTTCATCTTTCTTGAAATTTCATTTATAATCTAGCATTAAATTTCTTATTTTAAATTAGAGGTTCCAATTATTAATTAATTACATTCCATTTCACTACAATAATTGAAACTATTGATTATCAGAAACTTAAGAACTCAATACCGGGTTTAATTTCAAATCATTTTAAAATAATAGATAAATGTATATACTTACAGTTTATATATCCAATTATATTTTAAAAAAAATTGAAATTTACATTTACTTATAGAAATAATTCTGCAGTAAAACTACTACAGTGGCCTTCCCACTTCGAAACTCGAAAATGAATGTCGATGATGCGTGCACTCATCATCGAAATTATTTTCTAGTGATAAAGTGGGGAGTACATCTTATTTCTTTCCAGAGTTTCTTTAAAACAATTCTTTCAAATTATATTGAAATATTTATATCAGAAAATACTTCTAAATAATATTATTATATTTCAAAATCCTTTGAAAGAAATTTCCAATACCCCGGAACTTAAGTTCTAAATTCCTAATTTCCATTTATATTATTCTAAATCTCATTTCCATTATTATTTATGAATTTCATTACCTAACAACCAATATATTGCAACCAAATATATATCTTATTTATAAAATTTATTTTATATATAGAAAATATAATAGAAAAAATTATTTCATTCACCTATATTAAAACAAATATTATGTCGTTCTGTCCTATTTAGTGTTTAGAAATCCCTATTGATGTCATAAAGTCACATGCACTAATCAGAATTTATAAATACAAAATGAAAAAGATTAACACAATATTAAAACCTTTCTATATACTAACAAATACGCTCTCTCATATATACGCTCAATGACTCATCATAGGGTATTACTACCCTATTAATAAAGAGTCAGACCCCACAAAGCTAAGGTTTATCGCTAAACCAAAGCTCTGGTACCAGATCTAACATCCCACCTTTTGTACGCTTTAAATCGGCGATAAACCACATACGTCGGACTTAAACCATACAGAAGGGCGGATTGTTATGGGGTAAATAAGAAAAAGCAGAGAAAGGGAAAAACAAAATAAAACCTTGCAGCGGAACGATAAAATATAATAATAAAATATATAGTTCATGAAGCTGTTTTACAAAATATTCGATTTTACTTATACCATACATATCAGAGTTACACATACCAGAGGAAAATCAATAACAATGCAGCAGAATAATGTGATGCAGTGGAACAATATTAATGCAGTGGAATAATATAATAAATAGTAGTAATAAAATCTTCGTCTTCGTCCTCCAGAAATAAAGTCTTCGAATCCTGAAATGCTCAGGCTGACCCGAGCGAATTGAAAAGAAAAAACACTCGAGTCAGAACTAAAAGATCTTATGTAAGTTAAATGAACGGTAAATAATATGAGTGGAACGGCGTCAGAGATGTTTACGGGATTTGACATCTCCTATCCAGTGTCTAACGTGAGTGCAATAACTTAGGAGATGCTCGGGATTCACATCTCCTAAGGATCCATTAATCTATTTACTATGTAGTAATATTTCGCTATTGTAATAGTGTCTAATAGTAAAATAAACTTACTTTTAAATAGCGTTAAAGGGTTACCCACATAGCCCTTAACACGTAATAGTGCCAGTAGTCAATACAGTACCGTAATACCTCCTGACCGGGAGGCTACCAGAGGATACTCCATAGGTACAACACAAATCAAACTCATACAAGGCGTGCTAGGGTAGGTGGCACAACACAACTAGGCAATGCCAGGGTGGATATACCAATTACTCTTCCGGGCTGATGGTAACGCATAGCGCGTAGCTACCGCCCACCTGGAGCCACACCCCAAATCAAAAATCAAAATTGGCCACCGAATCAATCCGAAAGTTAGAGTATAATATCGAAGGGATGTGTCCGATAAAAGGTTCTACCTTCTTAGCCCGTCAATCGCTCCTGTTTTAGCCATCTTATGTCAACTCACGGGAGTCGGGTCCACGTATTTACCTCAAAGGATACGCCGCCACCCTCCTACTTCATTCTAGAATCTCCACCGTGTACACAGTTGTTAAAGTGGTTTTCGGAGTTGGCATAGAGTATGACAACTTCCAATCCCGGTCTCTTCAACAACCAAACATTATTATAACACCGCGGTCATTTCAAAATAATTTTACTTTTAAAACCAGAATATAATATCCCTTTCAAAACCATACAAATACGATATCATTTCCGTTTTAAAAACCAAATCAGTATGATATCATTTTTATAAAACCCAAATCAATATAACATCATTTTTATTTCACATATATCCTCTTCCCAAAATCATAACATTTTCAAATCATAATACCTTGAAACCCATAATTTTGAAACATAACTTCCAATGCTTAAATGGTTTAATATTAAATTACTTTATATAATAAATTAGCTTCTTTAATTTCACAAATCAATTCCAAATGCAAATTTGAATCCCCAAATAAACCACTTCGATTACCATATATTTCAAAGCTTTAAATATTCCACCATTTCAAAATTAATTCTTTGATAATCCCATATACATCAAGTTAATTACTATTATTTAGATTTGAAATGTTTACGTAATAAATCCAATATCATTTAAGAAAACTTTTAACTTCACATAACTTGATATTATTTCAATTTATTTAACTTGATATATTCATTTATATCAACTTTATATTCATTTAAATCACTCTAAACCAAATCAAGTTATAAGAATCATACCCTTTAAAATCTCAATTTTATTTAAATTTCAAATCAAATTTATTCGAGTATAATTCTTAAATAATTCAATTCAAACCAATTTCATATTTATCTTCCAACTTAATTCTTATTTAAGTCATTAAAACTCCAGAAATATAATTTAAATAGAC
Source organism: Allium cepa (assembly GCA_030765085.1). Lineage (NCBI taxonomy): Eukaryota > Viridiplantae > Streptophyta > Magnoliopsida > Asparagales > Amaryllidaceae > Allium > Allium cepa. The sequence goes on from CM060941.1 coordinate 839,681,244, forward strand.
ACTTAACCATATTATGTAACATCCCGCCTTTTCGCACACTTTAAACCGACACACGTGCCAATTCAAAGCATACGCAAGGGCGGATTGTTATGGGGTAAATAAGAAAAACAGAGAAGAAATAAAGCAAAATAGAATCTCACAGCGGAAGGATAAGATATAACAATCAATATACAGTTCATGATAACTGTTTACAAAATATTTATTTTACTTATACAATGAATATCAGAGTTACACATACCAATACAATCAATGCAGCGGAAATTTAGAGTGTGGTGCAATACTATAAATAATATAATATGGATTCTTCGTCTTCGTCCTCCAAAGCTAAAATCTTCGATCCTGAAACGCTCGGACTGACCCGAGCGAATTTGAAAAGACAAAAACACTCGAGTCAGACTAAAAGATCTTATGTGAGTTAAATTAACAGAATTAAATATGAGTACAGTAACTCAAGAGATGCTCGGGATTTACATCTCCTAAGGATCCGTTAAACTATTTACTATGTAGTATATCGCGCTATTATAATAGTGTCTAATAGTAAAATAAACATACTTTTTAATAGCGTTAAGGAGTGACCCAATATTCCCCTTAACACGTAATAGTCCCAGTAGTCCATCCAATATCATAGTCCCTCCTGATCGGGAAGCCACCAGAGGATACCACACGGGCTACGGGAGAAATCCAAACTCGTACAAGGCTCGGTATGGTAGGTGACACGGCACAACTAGGCAATGCCAGGGTAGATATACCAATTACGCTTCCGGGCCGATGGAAACGTGTAGCCGCAGCTACCGCCCACCTCGAACAAACTCCCCCAAAATCAAAAATAGAAGTGGCCACTGAATCAATCCAAAGTCAAAGTATAATATCGAAGAGGAGTGTCCGATCAGAGGAATGACCTCATTAACCCATCGATCGCTCCTGTTTTAGCCACCTTATGCCAACTCACGGGAGTCGGGTCCACGTATTTACCTTACAGGAATCGTCTCCACCAACCTACTTCATTCTGGAATCTCCACCGCGTACACGGTTAGTCAAAGTGGTTTTCGGTATCGACAGAGAGTATGTCCATATCCGATCCCGGTCTCTTTGCCAACCCATCGTTATTATAACACCGCGGTCATTTAAAAATAGGTTATACTTTAAAAATCAGAATAAACATTCCATTTCATAACCATGAATACGATATCATTTCAAAACCCAAAACCATATTTTATCACTTATCCCAAATATAATTCTTTTCCAAAATCATAATGCTTTAACTTCATAACGTCTGAAAATCAAATATTTTCAAAGCATAATATTTTGAAAATCATAATTTAAAACCATAACTTCTAAAAACTTGAATGGTTTGGACATTCAACGGTATATGAATTAAATGGTTTAACTTAAATGTTACTTTGTAAAGAAAATAGTTCTCATGGCTTTACAAATACATTTCTTTATTAAAGTCTAAACCAAAATTGATATTATCTCTCTCAAGTTCCAAAACCACTTCAATTTATTTATATATACGTATATCCATTTTGAGTATCAATATTTCAAACTAAAGTTGGATTTTATGCTTTCAACAAATCAATTGTTCTATTAATTAGTCTTGAATATTCGTATAAAATCCATAAATAATAAGACTTCAATTTCTAGTAATAAAATATATATATTTTTCCCAATTCAAATTATACTAGAATATTCATTTCAATTTATTTTGGGAAAAATCCAATTATAAATATCATATCTTAAAATTTCCAAACTTAACATTTAAACATATGATATAAATTATTAAACTCCATTTTCTTAATTTTCTTCCATTTTTAATAAAGATTTTTATACACCTTTTAATTTCAAAATTTTCAACTTCATATGTATATATATATGGAAGAAAAATATTTATACAATATAAAATTTAAGATTATTATAAACCGTATTCCATCCAAACCATAGAAATCACATTTAAATAGTTATATATATACCGCGGTGCCTGTATATAATTTTCTATCCTATGGTCAAGTGATACAGATATTTATCATTTCAATCCGCAATTTAAAAGATATAAAATTTTGCGGTTATATATCATTTCAAACCACAATCCCGAATGAAAGAAATATGCATGATAATTTGCAATTTAATGATATACAATAAACATCCGTTCATCAACATCATCCATCATCCAAATCGCAATCATCAATCAATATCAATCAATAACAATATTATTTTTGGTACTACATAACAGGTAATACTGGCAATTTTATTCAAATTAAATTTAACAGCTATTAATCTACAGTCTATATTCAGAAATAAATTATATAACTGTTAACTAGCAGTTCATATACAAACAAATAAATTTTAACTGTAAATTTACACGCAATAAATTAATTAAATTAACAGTTAAATTAAATAAATGCAATTCAACAGATATGAATAAAATAAACATGCCAAATACTCATAAATAAATTTCTATTCATTTCTAAAATTAATTTAAACAAACATAAAAGCTTAGTAGTTGTGAGTGGGTTAAAACACTCACCTTTTGAATTTAAATCGAATTTAAATTCGATTTAAACCCAAAAATTCGCCCGTCTCGGAATTCGTCCAAACCAGCGTCAACAGATCCGGAATTTAATTACGATCCTAACAAAAGAAATTTCGCGTGAATCGGAGAACGTATGAAAAAGATATTCATTTTAAACGATTTGAAAACAAAAATAAAAATAAAATAAAATAAAATAAAACAAAACCCACTTAACTTCAATGGCCACGTCAGCTAAAAGCTACAGCACATCGTCGAATTTTTTCTGGTCAAACGAATATCCAAAACAGAAAACGAATTGTACCAGCAGATTACGTGTCTCGAGAACTTTATCATAAAATTTTCTGGAATTTTTGTGGAGAGTTTGAATTTTATTAGAAAATTTGAATTGTAGATAGATTAGGTTTTGTAACCATTGAGAAAGAGAAAGAGATGAAGAAAAATGAACGTACAGCCAATTGATAATAGAAAGGAGGCTAGGGTTTGTCACAGCATATTTATAGATAGATCGCAAAAGGATAGGTGTGCACGAATTTTAACGTGCAAACAGAAGTGGTCCCAAAAGGATATTAATTATACACGTTACAGATTAAATTATTTCTTTCTCAACATTTACATTGCATTTTAAGCGTATTCACACATGTATAATTAGATGCTTCACTTAAATTTCCATATATATATTCACAATTCCATAAATTTCCAAATACATAGATAAATTTCCAATTTCAACTAAATTTCTAAATTACTGTAATAATTACAGATTAAATTTCTATCCATTCTCAATAGATTTACGTTTACATACTAAAATCCACATTTCTATGTACATTTGAATTCCATATTATACATATTTTATTTATCTTAATTACTTTCAACTTAAATTTCAATCAACATAAAACGTTTTATTCAGTTTCCAATAATTTCAATCATGCTTTAAATCCAAATGAATAAATAACTTAATTCCCATTTAAGCATTTTTCATTTGATTTGCAATCAACCTTTTATGATCAATTAAATCCCGATATATTAAATAAATGTTATTTCCATCATTCTTTATCCTATGAAGAAATTTAAGTTATTCACACCTATTACTAAATTTCATATTAATGCACACTAGTTTACATTTATTGCAATGGTTACCAAATATTTCCCTGCAATAATTCATTCCCCTATACATACTTACAATTCCACTTAAACTTTACTATACCCATTTATTTTCTCAACATTAAAACCAACGTTACCTCAATTCCACTAATGTACACTTATTCTATTATCACTTACTAACCATTCAAATTTTTATTAACAAATAGGCAGGTAATTCCTATGTTACAAATTTTTAATCCATCCTAATCCCTTACTATTGACATACATTTGCATTACTTACATATCATTTACAATGTTACCCAAAATCTCTATCCATTGTAATTAATACCTTAAATAAGTTTCAATTTATATTCAAGTGAATACATTACCCTTTTTCGTTATGTCATCCATTTTTCACAAGAAACGTTTTATCGTTTCGACAACATTTTATTTCTAATTTCCTACATTGATTTGTGTACGTCTCTACTATTTAAAGCATTACCATTCTCACCTTCATCTAAATCTTCATTTATGAATATTTAAAAATAAATTTCACTTATTTCCTATTTATACACTTATAAATTCCAATTCCAAATAAATAGATAAATCTCCGTTTGCACTACTTAAATCAAAAATCAGCGATTATCCTATCTATACATTTTAAGTGGATGGATCAAATGTTGTATTCAAAAATCTACTTCTTAATATTCTTAGATTTAAACTCAACTCTCTATTAACAGAATATTTAGATGTTTAAACTTCTTTTATTACCATTAACTTATAATTATACATTAAACTTAAATATACTGACAAAGCTTGTTTTTGGTACTCTTTTCATTTCCATAAATAAAATTAGCAGTGGATTCATACCTTATTATGTAATTAACTTTAATTCCACCTAACTAAATATTTACATAATCTTTTATTTGCAATAAATCAACTATTTTATATTAATTAAATTTAATCTTCCTGGTTTACTTATTCATAGTATGTAATTCAGTTACTCACCCTAACCTATTTATTTGAAATCCAATCCAGATTATTTTTACTAAGTTCCAATTTCCAAAGGTTACTGCAATTAATCCAATTAATTGCAATAAATTCTAATAAATTTGATTTTATTGGATTACAACTCAAAATAAATCAATTATTACTCAACCACACAGTTAACATTTCTTTTATGATTCATTACAGTAATATTTCCCAATTCTCATCTTTATTTTCATAAATTACTGGATTTCACTTTAATTGAAATTTTGTTAACTTTACACATAAATAAAAGCTTAAAACTCAATTAATTCATTCCTAAGATCACACTAATTATTATATTATAAAATGGACCTTTCCCTTGGTTACATCTTATTTATTCTCTTACCAATATTCCACACTAACTGCAATAATTTAGTGCATTAATTGAAATTGATCAAAAATAAAACTTAACCAACAAATAGAATAAATAACTTACAAAATTTGTTGTCATAAATATATTTTATAAGTCTACACTTAATTATTATCTTACAATACGTTTTTACGTTACTATAAAATTTATACACTCTTCCGTTACAATATTAATAATTACTAAAGTAACGTTCATTCTTAATAACAACGTTATACTATTCAATATATAAAAGGAATCCATTCCCCAAATACATTCATTTATATTTATTCCCTTAAAGTTCTCCTTTATTGACTAGACACATTAATTTAGATTCATTTACATCGAATGCCCTTCTTAGCTATATACTCAATACATGTTAAATCTACATAATTTTTACCCTTTTATTCAAATTCACTTATACCATCAATAACAAAATGTTGCCCTAAATTTAGATTCAATTATATACATTAGATAAATGGGTAAACTTTTGTAATTATCCCATATATGAAAATATTTTTATGCATACATTTCCACTTACTTACTATGCATTCATTTATTAAATTACTAATTTCCTTAGTCAACTTATCCCCTATTTACTACCAAATTTCAAATTTAATTATGGCTTATCAATACATAAAATTTACATAGGCAAAACAAATTTTATTACTATCTTAATTCCATTTATTATTGACAACATTTATTAAATTTCCTTATCAACACTTATTGCATTGATTTATTCAGCGGTCACTTTTTATTTAGTTACTATCCATTTTACAATCCAATGTAAGTCTTCCACTATTTATTTTATATTAAATGAATTCCATTCTACTTAATCTTCTTATTGATATTCACTAATTCAACCCTTATATCAGTTTCTTATATTTAACTTTAAATCAAATTGTGACAATCTACATTATCCAAATCTATTGTCATAAAATTTTATTGTTACACTAAATTACAACTACTATACCAAATTTCTACATTTATTCTCAATTAGATTAGAAATTATATTAATTCAATTCATTTAATATTATTAATTTAATGGGTCGTTACATATTATATCTTAATAAATCAAACTTTATTATTAAACTCCTTTTATACTTTAAATCAATTTTATACATAGCTTAAAACCAGGAATTCAATTATATATAAAATAACATTTATACAATATTCAAATTAATATCTCATAAAACCATATATTTCTTTACAAAACCATAGAAAATCATTTCAAAATATCTTTATATATAGACCGTGGTGTCTGTATATAATTTTCTACCCTATGGTCAAGTAGTACGGATATTTATTATTTCAATCCGTAATTTAAAATAAAATTACGGTTACATCATTTCAAACCGCAATCTCGAATGAAATAAAATGAATATCAACTTGCAGTTTATAACAATATAAAATACAATATCCATTCATCCAATATCAACCATCAATAATTTATCGCAATCATCATCCAATTCAAACAATAATATCAATATATAACGGATAATAAACAATAGGTATTTACTAGCAGTTTATGTTCAATAATAATTTAATCAACAATTTAACTGGCAGTTTATATGCAATAATAAGTTAAATAATAATTTAAGTGGCAGTTATATGCAATAATAAATTATATAACAATTTAATCCAATAAATCCAATTTAACTGAGATGATGATTATGCCAAACAGTCATAAATAAATTTCTAATCACATAAAAAATTAATTTAACAAACGTCAGAAATTTTAGAAGTTGTGAGTGGGTTAAAACACTCATCTTTTGAATTTAAATTGAATTTAAACCCAAAAATTGAACAATCTCAGAATCCGTCCAAACCAACGCCTAAATGTCCAAAATTCTAATACGAACCTAGCGGAGAAAACTGCGCGTGAATTTCATCTCGTATGTGAAAGATATTCGAGTTATGATGGTGGAAATTGAAAATAAAAATAAAATATAAAAAAAAACCCAACCTACCAAACAGAAGCCGCTGCATCACCTCTTCCCTACCAAAACCCTAACAGAACAACACGTTCCAGTAACGAGCAAAATCTGAGCCGCCACGCGCTGTCCACGTTGACGCGCCACCGCTACGATGTCTCCGGACCCATCAAACCGCGCCGCCCTGACCACGATGCAACGCCACACCCCCCTACGGCCTGTTACCTCACCCTCGCGACCATCGCTCGCCAATGTAAGGTGCAGCCGCCATTTTCACTAAAACCCTACCTGAATTTTTGCACGCAATCAAACCATCGAATCATCAAACAACTTACACCGATGCACTGCGTGCGATGACCTCTACAGCTCAGTGCCTCCAATTTGTCGATCCAGCGAATTGGATCACAACTTAACAAACGACCCAGAATTATTCTCCAAATTGCGGACAAATAAAAATCCAAATTGAAAAATGAACAGCAGAATTGACCTGTGCTCGTTGAGAGCTTCAAAACGATATAAAATTTGACATTATTTGAGGAGTTTAAATTTTTGGCTTTGGATTTGATTTGGAATTATATTTGGGAATTATGGTTTGCAGCCATTGGAAAGAAGAGGAGCAAATAGAATTGAACGTACATGAACGAGGAATAAGAAATGAATTAGGGTTTATAACAGCGTATATATATACAAGCTGAAATTAGAATGGACCAGATCGATTGGATATACATGTTGAATGATAAAGTGGCCCGAAAAGCCCGTTCTGACTCCGGAATGAAATTTGGTCAACCCATATATCAACTAGATGTTTTTAAATATTCTAAACGAAATGGAACAGGTTTCACGTCCAAATTCCATTGTATGAAGAAGTTATGCTCAAATCAAGTTATTTCAAATTGATTTCAATTTAATCGATTTCAATTTAATCGATTTCAAGGCATTTTGAGTCCGTACAATCAAATGACAAGTCCGATCGCTACAAAACTTGAAATCCTACAATAATTCACCGTCACGGATTCGATGAAACTAATTTTGTCGAAATCCGATTCCATATCCCAAATGGCTATTTTTACATTAATTAAATAAATTCAAATAATTTAATTAAATCACTTTTCAATTTCAATTCTAAAATTGACAATTTTTATCATTTTTATATTTCCAAATCATTAATTTAACAAATTTAGATGTCAATTTAAAGTTAATTAATTTATTAATTTCAGTGTTAACCTCAATTTATTGAATTCAGAAATTATAAATAAAATTCCCAAAATTCCATTTAATTAAATCAATCAATAAATATTCCATTCATTATTGTCAAATAGATGGATTTAACATTGGATTCAAACATGTTAAATTAATTTTCTCATATTCCGTCTTCATTTCGAATAACGTAATATTTAGATATTTTAATTTCATTTGATTGTAATAAATCCAATTATTGAATTTTACATTTCAATTAAATAAAAAAAATCTTGATTTCCATACTTTAAATCAACCAATTGTCATATTACAAATAGAATTAACATTATTTCCAATTACTAATTTAATTTATATTAACAAAACATTAAATTAAGATTTATTATAATTGATTACCAAAGTTTATTTAACACATTAAATAAATAAACAACCTATATTAATTGTCACCTATTTTCTTTTAATTGCATTTATAAGTTTGTTATCTATCAACCCAAGTTATTATTCCATATATAGCATTAATTTTATTCCTTTAGTATTTATGATACCCTTGCATTACATACTTCAATATTTCCATTTTCATCTTTATTTCAATTGCATAATATATAATTTCAATTGCTACAATAATTACACTTATTATAATTTAGATTTCAATGGAATGATTTGTTTGTCTTTCATTACACTACTATATTCAAATATCCATCTTTCCTTTGTATTAACTACTATTTCCATTTTATTATATTTGCCAAATATGTACATTAATTACGATTTATATTCTCAACTAATTTATTTACTTGGTTTCATACTTTTATTACATCAATTACTACCTTATAAATAAATTTACGTTTCTATTTAATTTACATTCACACTTTCCACTATTATATTAATTATCATTAAAGTAACATTTAATTACCCTTATTTGTAATTGGTAAATTAACTGGTAACAACAACCATTCGTCATCATTATCCCATTATAATACTTGTATGTTTATTCTTCACAAACAATTTCCATCTATTATACTATCTCATACATTAATTCAATAAATTCATTTGTTTTCTCATATTCCATTTATAACCAAGTCATAACATTTATATTATTTTATTTAATTGGAATTTCATTCAAGTTCATTAATTATTAACTTTAATTAACCTTATTACGTTTCCTCTTAGTTAATTTTCATTACACTATCACAACTTTTATTAATAATTCACTAATTTTTATTTTCTACAATATTAAATTTCAAAAAATCTCATTAAATTAACAATTTTAATCATAAAAAATTATGGGTCGTTACATTTATTTATTTATTAATGATAATTAATTACAAGGTTTATCAAATGAAGATTTTTAATGATAATTAAAGCAAATAATTAAAGATAAATGGATTATCTTTTAATTTATTAAAATCTTAAGTGATTTAAAGATTTATTACTTAATGAAGGTAATTAAATGAAAATTACTTAATGAAAGTAATTTAAAAGGATAATGATCCAATGCAATTAAAAGGATTAATTACATATTTACTTAAATATTTATTTATCAAGATAATTAATTTAATTATGTGATTAATTAAAGTTAAATTAACTAATAATTGAGATTTATTAATTAATAATTAGGAAGTGAATTAAGGTTAATTACTTCACGATTAAGGAAAATAAATTTATAATTAAGGATTAATTAATTAAGGTAATTAATTAAGGAATAATTAATTAATGAAGGAGATTAAGAGTTAATTAATTTATAATTAAGGATAATTAATTTAAAAGATAATTTCATAACTAAGGTTAATTATTGAATGATTAAAGGTTAATTGATTTATTAATTAAGGATGATTAATTAATTTATTAGTTAATAAATGATTAAAGGATAAACAATCAAATGATTCATAATTAATTAATATTAATTAACCAGGATTGGTGATTAATCTGATTTAAATTAGTCAGATGATTAATTAATCTGACTTATGAATGTTTGGATTCAAATGAATATTGAATTGTTTGATATCCCAGATGTGTGATGCTTTGTTTTGATATGAGCTGTGATGAATGTAATTTTTTATCTGTAATAAATTTATATTATGTATCTATGAATCTGTGAATAGAAGATAAGTGTTATAGATAATACCTCTTATCGATGTTGATATGATTGAATCTGTGATGATTGATGATGTTGCACTATTATATAAAACCCCTGGACTACACCATACACATACAGATATGGATTGCACGAGGAAATTGGTTAAGTCACAAATTTTTGAAATAATTTTAAAGTTGAATTTTGAATCCAAAAGGTTTTTGAAATGGAATTGCGTTAAATATGAAAAGCATTTGAAAAGGGGTTTTAAAGATAAAAGAATTTTAAATAACTTGATAAAGTTTTGAAATTTAAATAGTATGATTTGAATTTGAATTCGAGATTTGAATTATGGGTTTAACAAGTTATATAATGTATTTATATGGGTTTTAAACCATTTTAAAAGCATTATTTTGAAAATTTTATATTTACCCAAGTTTATATTTTAAAGGATATAACTTGTGCATATTTGATTGGATATTTCTGTAATGAAAGGTATTTGTTTTCAAATGATAATGGCTTTCACATAATGAAAGAACTTACAGTTTTTGTTGAAAAGATTTCAAGTTTGAAATGGAATTGAAATAGATTTGAAAGCTAAAAATGAAATTTGTGAAAGAAGGTTGAATCTGGTTTTGAAATTGAAGAGAATCTTAAAGGTGTATCTTTTATATAAAATATTTGAATAGAATTGTTTCGAAAGCTATGAAGGAATCTTTGTGAAATATTTGGTGAACTTTGTTTTCAAACAAAAGAGGATCTGAAAGATAGATCTTTTGTTTAAATATTGTAAATAAATCTTTGTGAAAGATTGGTGAACTTTGTGAAGTGAAACTTTTTTTTAAAAGATTGAAATGGTAATTTGTTTAAACCATTTAAAGAAAGGTTTTGGGCTTTAAGTTGTGACTTAACTGGGATCCCATTGTCCATATGGTTTTAAAATATTGCGCTCATTATTTGGTTTAGCCGAGAGAGGACCTTGTGTCATATAACACATTCCGAATAATGATACGACGATATGGATAGCATTTGAAGACCGGTGGTGAAGACCAGGTATTTTCTAAAACCAAAGGATGACCCGCCGAATGTCTCTGCACTGAGTCACGCCGGTATAGAGATCTTCATATGTGATAGGGAGTCCGATCAGGATTTGGAATACCCAGATTGCAAGGGCTTCTTTGTGAAGTGCCTTCGGTTCTGTTCGAACCCAGCATAGACTTGTATGGATGTATGTCTGACATTACACTTTGAGATGTAAAACTGGTTTCTGTCAAAAACATTTCTGTTTGGTGGCGGTATTCTCTTAGCTTAACACCCTTCTTTGAGACATACGAGCTCAGAGGTTATATAGTTGATGGTTACTAGTGATACATTCCCAATTTGGTAATGTGGCATACGAAGTGCTACTGATCATTTGTTGATCAAAGCATGGCTTTGTGTAAAGCGTAGCTTTATGGACGAGACTACATTAGGATCTCACACCTCGAAAATGGTCAAAACAGGAAGGATGCAGCAAGGTTATCAGGGGTCACGCCCCTAGGGTATGTCCATTTATTCTCGAAAAGGGTGGTATTATGGTATGTAGCCCAGATACTTAACTCATGTGGACACTGCAAATTTAATACTTTGTGGTTGCTTTGTGGGTGAGAGCTCTAGGATAAAGGTCGCAAACGACCAGGGATGGCATACTTGTAGGGTTACTTCCGGGCAGGGGTAACCCGACCTTGTGTTGGCAGAAATCCGGGTAGGTTCTTGGGGCGTCCCTCCAGAGGCGTACCTATGTGGCAATAGGAAGTTTCTTAGCCTAACCATTTGTTGGAAACCCAATCTCCAATATGCGCCTTGTACGGTTTTAGTTGTAGAACCTGCCATTTAACATGATAGCTATAGTAGGTATACTATAATGGTACATATGCTGGCTAAGATTAATATTATACTTGCAAAGTTTTTCTGCAACTAATAATAATATCAAAAAGGGATTTTACGTACCAAGCATGTTTGAATATCATGAGGAGAAATCTCCTTCAATTCTGCGTAATCATGGTTTGTGCGGCGGGAGGCCTTATAGTAGTTTCATTTTTCAAAAATCATTGTGAATTTCTTTTGAATTCTTTTGTTTTGCTTTTGATAAAGATAATTGTTTTCGTTTTCTCATACCAGGAGTTTATTGTTCCCTTCCTAAACTCTGGGTGTCCACAATTTTCCACATGGGCAGTCTAGAGTTGGGTTTTTCAGATAATCAAATAGTAAGTGTAGATTCGGTAGCTTCAGTCCCTGGAAATCTTCTTCTTCAGTCTTTGGATGACTGACCTTGCTTAAGTCAACTTGATGGTGGTTCGAGATTTTGACTTGAAGTTTTGGAGCATTGGAAATGGAGTTGCATTTTGTATTCTCAAGCTCTCTCTCTCTTTCTTTTGAAGGCATGTGTGGTGTTCCTCTTTTGAAGTTGTTGCTTTCTGCTATTATATATTATCTCTGATATTGTTATAATCATATTGTATCAACTATTGTATATCAGTGATATATTATTTTCTTCTGCTGTGTTGTTGTACTTAATATGTTATAAGCTCTGGCATGAATCGGATTTCAACGCATTAATCTACGGCATACGAGTACAAATGAAGTACGGGTGTCGATTTTTGAACGCTGAAATTCAGGTTGTGACATCAGTAATTAATTATAATAATAATAATAAATGATTTGAAATTAATTAATGATAATTAAGTAGGATTTAAAAGTGATTAATTTATTTTATGTTAATTAAATTAATTAGAATGGTGTGACCGGTTATCTTTCTTATGGAAGATTAAATCGTATTGAATGTTTGGATTGATTAATATCTCTAGTTTGATAATTTGTGATGTTCTATGATATGATATATTTGGGTTAATCTGTGATAATGTGGTTTATCTATCTATGATGAATTGCTGTGTGAATATGACAAATTTTAATTTAAAATTGAATTATATTCACTTAAACAACTTGGCTTAAAGATGACACTGGATTCGAAGAGACTGGGGTCGGGCATCAGCAAATACCCGAAACCACTTCGATTAGTAATCTACAATAATTCTTTATAGATTTGATTTTAGAATCTAATAGGTTGGAATAGAATAATTAAGTAACATGGTTATTTAAACTGAGAAACAGTTCTTAAATATTGTTTTGTAATAAAAGATTGACTAAAACAAGTTAAGAACTCGTAGTGAGGTACGAGTTACCCCGGGATTTCAAAGATGTTCATAACCTTAGTATTTCCTATTAAATGGTTTACTCATGTTGGTTTCCAGCCTGAGTCGGGTGTTACTTTAATGTATTGCTTGGGTCAGACCAAGTGTTACATATTTTCAGGTTAGGACGTTCGGGAGCTCAGGTGGCGAGCTGGATGGCAAATACATATGGAGTATATTCCGCTTTGTATTTGAGATTGTATTGATAGTAGTCAGGGAAAAGTTGTTACAACTATCCAGTTTTGTTGAACTCTGATATATTGTATGTAAATTGAGAGTTATAGCTTTTTTTGTGTATATGCTATTTGCACATTATGTTTGATCCGCTGCGAATGTGAGATTCTGTGCTTTTGTTTTCTATTTCTTCTTCTACCTCTTTTCTTCTTTACCCTAACAATCTAGGATTTCTGGTGTTCGATTGCTCAGCACTTCTACAGTGAATGTATTAGTGTCGAATTTTCAAGGTCAAAAATTTCGGGTCGTTACAGAATATCTCAGTGAATTATTCTTGTATTCATTGATAATGTGTGAAAGAAAGAAATAAATTGCAAATCTTTCTAATAGAAGAAATATTGATTAGTATGATTGAATTATTTTATTGAGACAAGCAAAGAATGTTTTGTAAAATTATATAAGAGGTTATCATATAGAAAATGATTTTTGTGTTGGATTGTTCATCGAGCGCTTTAAGAATTCTGGTCGATGGGCTTGATTAACGTTATCGATAGGATTTTCCTAAATGCTAAGATTAGACAGTCAGACATGATAAAAAAATTGAGTTATAATAAGATAAGGTTTGGAAATAAAATTTAAAATGGGTTTGAGTATAAATTTAAGATGTCCAGTGCAGCCTTCAAACCATAGAGATTATCAGATGAGTGGCGAGGTAGTTTGATCATTTAGTCAAAACTATAGCCAATCGATGAGGTTTTCACCGTAAATTAATGGCGAGGTAAATCCATTAAATTATTTTAAACTTGTGAAATTGAATATGATTGAGCTTGTAATTGGATAAGTAAGTATAACCTAAAGGAATTTTAATATGGATATCACATGATAATTTGAGTAAGATAAATAATTCTAATTAAAGAGATATCTTTATTAGAAGAAAACATTATGTGATGGTTTGACTAACAAAATGACGTATTTAAGAAAATATATGAGTAGAAAAATTGAAATATCAATTGAATGTTTTAGTTCAAGGTTATGAAGATGATTGTAAATTTCTTTTTTGACAATTGGATGTTGAATAATAATAATTGATTGTAAGGTTTAAAATTTTATCTTTAAGAAAGGAATGAAATGATAATTTCAGTTTTTTAGCATAAAGTTGTGAGTAGCTCTTGTTTAAAACTTTGTTAGTATTAAAACTTGTTGGTATGAAATTGTGAAATTCTTTTGAAAATAAGCTTAAGGTAATTATCAACATTAAATGGCTTTATGTTGATATAAGATGAAGACTTAATTTTGTAATAAGAGAAAATATGAGTTGCAATGGTTCATTTATTATAAAATTCTTTATTATGAAATGTAAGATATAATAAATGAATAAGTTATGGGGTTTAGTCATTTTAAAATTAGGAGAACAATTTTAAAATTTAAAGTGTAAATCTAAAATTTATTTTGGATGCATGTTTGTCTCTTATAAATGGAAGGGATTAATTATCTCTTTCAAATTGAGTTTTAAAAATATATTGTTGGAGAACTTGTTTGTGAAAAATAATGAATGCATTTCTAATTTGTGAATGGTTTCTTTTAAAAAGACAATTACATAAAGAAAATCATAGTTTTGGAATGTCTTAGCTTTCTGGAAAAGAGGATATCGGAACAAATGATTTAGTATAAAAAGCTTGTTTTGAAAATAAAGTTTGAAATTAGAAAGGTTTAGGTAATTTCAAATTTTCAATTGGTTTAAAAGGTGAAAACATATGTGGAAAAGTGATGTATTAAAACGGCAATAACTTGAGATTCATAACTCCAAATGAGTTCAATCTTTTTGTAAATGAAAGAGCTTTTAGTAAGCTATAAATTTTCTTCTACAATTTGAAGATTTTACTTTTAACTTAGTTTAAAATGAGTCTGAAAGTGGATGGACATATCTATCCTATTATAATTTTAAGATTTAAGGTGAAGGTAAGTTTTGCATAACTTTGAAACCGTAAATCCCATTTTTACGATATTTATATTGCTGGAAAGCTTAGACTTAGTAAAACAACTTTCATTTTATAAATATTTTCATATTTTGAGGTTTGATGGGTTTAAACTTTAGCTCTTTATAGCAGGTTTAAAAAAAATATGTTACAAACTAAAACATATTTGCAGAAGAATTAAAGGGTTAAAAACCTAAATTTTATTTACTACAAATAAAGAGTAATGAGTTTAACTAAAAATCTAAATAAAAAGTTATGAAAATTTTCAACTATTGAAGAATTGAGAATTTGTTTATGAAGAAAATTGACTTGAAAACTGTAAGAATGGTTGTTTAGTAATGGAAAATATAAAATTCATTCTTGTGTTTAACTTTCCTTTATGCCATTATTTTACGACTTGCTTTTTGGTAGTCGTATGAGTTTGGAGGTATCAGGAAAGACTACCTACCTCTTGTTGAGATATCTTTCCATAGTAATCGTCAATCTTATATCGGTATGACTTTTTTTATGGCATTATATGTAAGTTCATGTTTTGATTGGAGTGCGGGATTAAGTTGTGCTAAGTCCTGACTCTATTCGAGTTGTTGAGGAATCAATCTCACCCGATCGATCTTTTGTGTGGCATCCTGTCTGCGTTCTTGTTTCGAAGTGAGACACCTTCAAAATCATGAAGTTCTGCGCTTAAAAATTCAATGGTCTGATAATACCAATATCTACACTTAGGAAACCATAAGATTTCTCAAGGAATCATATCTTTGTTATCTATCTTCTTGTGTTGAGGGTGAGAATTATAAAATCGAGCTATCTATTTCCCTTTGCTTAATGAAATAAATCTTGTCGAATATGTCTCTTCTCTAGAAATTGCAAGGAAGCAAATTTTATAAGGATGAGTCTATAACAACCATTGGTTTGGTGATTAGCTATAATATTAAATCATAACGATGGTTATAATTTAATATTGAAAAATAAAAATAAATTGGATATTTAAAATTGTTCATTTTGAATAAACAAAAAAATTAGAAAGAATAAAATGGAGTTAAGATGATAATGTTGGTAATAAATGGTGAACAATGAAAATATTATGATTTGGGGATTTGTTGAATTAATTAAGTGAGATAAAATAATTTAAATCGAAATTAATTTGTTGTAATAAATGTGAAATGATGAAAATAAGTTTTAAAAAGCTCTATTATGTTAGTTTGGAGAAAATTACCATTTTATAGTTTTAGTTCAAGAGAATGTAATAATTCTGCATATTATTGCCAAGTATTGATTTTTATTAATTTTAAAACGAAGTATTTGCATTATTATGGTATTTTATAAACAAAAAAGATGGAATTCTATTCTAAAATAATTTTTGAATGTAAAAATGAGGTTAATATGGGTTATTATATTTAATTTGATAAGAATTTTTTTTTTGTGAATTTTGGAGTTAAAAATAGTGTTTTGTGTAAAAAAAGATGTAGTGAAAATATTTTAGTTTACATAAACTTTTAGTTGTAAAATTTATATGGTTTTATATATGTAAATAGGTATGTAAATATTGAGGAACATGAATACTTAGTCATTTTTCACTAAGTATTTTTAATGGGTATATAGATATTGGGTCTAAACCCAAATTCCAAATTCTGGAATATTTAGAAAAGAAAACCTGAACATAGTTTTCTTTCTTTTTTCACTACAGGTTCCCAAAAGCAAAATACAGTAAAAGAAATAATGGCCTCCTCCTTTCAACTTGAAAAATTATTTCAAAATTTGCTGAAACTATAGGGATACTAGCAAATAAAAGATCAAAACAGGTAATCACCACCAATATATCAAACTATTTCTTCAAATCTTAATTTTGAATAAGAAATTGTCTGTAACTTCTTCCTCTTGTCTGCATGTGTTATTTTCTAGATTTTACAAGTCGAAGCTCATTTGCATTTGGAAGCTTGCATCTTACTTCTCTAATCATTCTAAATCCATGCTAAGGTGAGTAAAACTCACAAGTTCTAACTCAAATAAGGTTTTATAGCTAAAATCTGATGATAATAGCTTACTGTAAACAACTTCCTGTAATTGTTAATTTTTTGTAAAAATCTGTTTCTGGTTGCTTCTTTGAATGATCATAACTTCTTATTCTTGTCATGAAATCATGTCGGATCTTCTTCGGTTATTGTTGGAGTGTTGTAGTTTGTGCATGCAAAATTCTATGACTGAATCATCTTATAGCTACCTGAAATCAATGCTCAAAAACTAGTTCGAAGCTAGAATATAACCTGTAAAAA
The DNA here is from genome assembly GCA_030765085.1 of Allium cepa. Taxonomy (NCBI): domain Eukaryota; kingdom Viridiplantae; phylum Streptophyta; class Magnoliopsida; order Asparagales; family Amaryllidaceae; genus Allium; species Allium cepa. The sequence goes on from CM060941.1 coordinate 839,699,075, forward strand.
TTCGCGTGACCATGGTCGACCAAGAGACCATATGGGTCGACCATAAGGTTGACCCAAGCCTCACATAGGTCGGCCTTAGGTACAAGAAAGGTCGACCTCTGTGTTGACCTAGGGAGATATTTTTCTGCCTGTTCTCTTCTCTTGTTCAGCTGTGATTTCCTACTTTTTTTAGCAACTACTGTGATCTATTTTTCTATCATTTTTGAGTTGTTTTGAAGAGCTCTAACCTATCAATAGTAAGCCAGTATTTTGGTTGACCCGAACTCCGGATTGACGAATTTTCGAGATGTTTTCATATGCTGAATTTCCAATATTTTCTGACGATTTTTGTTGTTTTCGAGCTTGTTTTTCTAAACAATTTTTGAAATGATTTTTATAATAAAATAGCTTTTGAAATAAATAAGTTACAATATTTACAATTATTTTTAAATTTATTTGAATATTATATTCTTAATAATAAAGAGAAAATTTCAAAGAATTGTTTTCCAAATGATTTCAAAAGTTGTTTTAAAAACTAGTTTTCTCAAGTAAATTATTTTATATCTAAAATACACTATTTTGTACTCTTCGAACGTATGAGAAAGAGAATTAAACGATTTAGTAAAATAGGTGGTATTTGGCACATACGTTTTCTTCTTCGATTAATTCCGAGCTCGTCCATTTGAAGTTATAGACCTTTGGGTTGATATTTGTGATTGCCATTCCATGGAATGTTTTGAGATTAGTGAATTCCTATTTTTAGGAAATATTTGAAATTGCATTCTTTTTCGAATTTTGAGTTTGAGATCTCCTATTTTTGGAGTTATGGTCTATGAAAACCATCACGATGTCTTTTGTAGTTGTCAGTGGTATGAGGCAAGTTATGAGCTCGAAGATCACCTATTTTAGGAGTTATGGTTTATGAAAACCATCACGATGTCTTTTGTACTTGCCGATTATATGAGGCAAGTTATGAGCTTTCTTAGATTTATGATTTTGATGATGTTGTTTTCTAATTTGGCATTCACTAGCAGTTAGTAACCGTTAAGTGAGAATGTGTGGTATGGGATGCACTGTTAACACTTTTTGAATTCCTAACTGAGAGTTTGTGACACATTCACGATGTTACTGCCAGTACTATAGACCTTCGGGTCATCATTGTAACAACCCTGTATTTTGTGATTATTTTAATTTTGTATTTTAATTATTTTAACTGAAATTTCTGATATAAAAACTTTATTTTATATATTAAAATGGATAAATTTTGTTATTTTAAATATAAATTTTCATTTTGTGTGAATTATAATTCCAAACCTGAACAAATGGAATATTTCAAAAAAAGTGGATTCTGGTCAAAATGGTCAAACTTTGACTATTAAATTTGTAAATGTTTGAATTTTCAAACTTTATCTTTTATTATGAAAATATATTTAATTTCAAGAATACTACTTTTCGTTTCGTTGAAATCAGATTTATATTGTGAAAGTTATGCTTTTTACAATATTGTGTGTAAATTGTTTTATTTAAAAATTTTGTTTATTTTAATTTATATAAATAATACTTTTGTCTGTAAAATCATGTTCTAATTTTTGTAACATGACATGTTATGTATATATTTACAACATTTGTCCATTTTTGTTTCATTTAATTTGGATATATACTTTGTAAATTAAGTAACATACAAAGATGTAAATAGCAATTAATTTATACGTTTCTATAATCGTTTTCTTATTTATTTTTATAGTGTTTATATAAATGATATGTATTTATTGAATTATTTATTTGGTATATATTTGATTAAGTAGATGGGAAACAGATCAAAAGTAAGATATGTTACCTAATTTTAATTAAAGGCATACATTACGTTTTGATTTATTACCTCTTTATCTTTCCATCTATTGATTTCATACCATAACTCCTCCATATTTTTTGCCGTTTATTCCTTGATTCCTAGCTGCCTATATCTCATTTTCATGTGAGAAAATTTCTTACCATCTTCATTTTTCTCACGGCAGCAAAAAGATTGAGGTAATGGCTTCTTCTGTTTCCACTTTTCTTCTTTGTTTTGCCTTGTTTTTCACTTGAATTTGCCTTGATCTTCACCTATGTTGCTTGGTCCATACCCCTGCCATCTCCTCCACCGACCACCGCCACTTCCTTCCCCATATAACCCACGGCCTGACAAAATTCTTCTCTGACCTGAAAGGGCCTTGATCATCCCTTGCACAAAACTCCACAAAAATAATGCCAAACTCCTTGAATTTATACCTAGCCAAGCTTCTATTCACATCCATTTCATTTCCATGCCACGGCCACCTCCTTAGCCTCCACCACCAGCAAGCACCACACTTGAAAACCACTACTAATATCTGACCTAACCTGAATTAGCCCCTGGTCGAGCCTAAATGTGCCAAGGCCGAGCCTAAAATGATAAACAAACCACCTCCCTTTTGCTTGCCTTTTACCTTCCTCATGTTGTAACCTCCAAACCCTTTGCCTACTTGACCAAGCCTTGTTAGTTTTAGATCCAAACCTGACCATTAACACCTGAAAACATCCAAGGATGAACCAATATAGCCTTGTGGCCGAGCCTATGTGGCTAAGGTCAAGAAAAATTGATGGGAAAGCTTGGCGATGTCTCTTGTTATTTCTATTTCCATTTTGTTTCAACAGATTTTGGTATTGTAAAAATTATTTATATATGGTTTGTTTTATTTTTATATACAAGATATACATCTTGGCTCTATTCCCACTTGAATCAAGTCATGCCATCTTGCTTTATAGATTCTCTTTTGTGTGTGTTATTTCCTAACTCCAACATATAAAGTGAGTTTTCACTCATGACATTTATACTTATATAATAAGTAAAGTGACAACAAGTAAATGTGTAGAATTATTAGATTATGTTATACCTGCCTGTGATGTTAATTATATGATGTTAAACCCTGTTATAAACTTGTCTCATTATCTGTTATGTTTTATTCCGTTATACTGTGTACTTATTTCTGTTTCTCACACTGCAAGTTCCCTATAGAATAGAATCACTATGGGTTGAAATGGTACATACCCGAACGGACTTTAGAATAGAACAAATCATTACGTGCTGAAATGATAGGCCTGGTTGATTTTTATTTATTTGTATTTGTCTCGGAATTGCGGGTTTGAAATAATCAAAACCCGGAAATTTTACTTATTACGGATTTAAATGGTAATTTCTGTATCGCTTGATTTAGGTGTGAAATATTATCTGAACCCGTGGTTGATTTCAAATATGATTTCTTATAAATTTCATGTATTGTAAATGAAAGAAAAAAAGAAGAAATTTGACTTATATTGGATTTAAAATGGTTAAGCAGTGATTTTATACAAAGGTTAAATGGTATAATTTAATAGATGGTTTGAGTTGTAGTGTGAAAGGTTGATTTAACTTAATAATGGGAATTTAAGTAAAAATGAAATTATAAGCTTAACTTGGAATTAATATAATTGATGTATGAATTGGATAAATATAAAGTAAAAGAAAATATCAAGTTATTTGTAAAATAAAGTTATGCAACTTATAGTGTATTTTGATTTATATAATTAGTTTAAAATGTTAAATAAATAGATAGTTAAATGGAAATTTGGAATTTAACTTGACTTGAAATTGTGAGATTTGGTTTTAAAATGGAAGTTTAAGTAAATTAAATAAAAGGGGAATGTAATTTAATGTATGAAATGGTAATTTGAAATTTAAGTGATAAATAATTGTTAAAGGTAATAAATAGGGAATTTGTACACTTGAATTTAATAAGTGAAATTATTGATATTTATTTGCGGAAAAAAAATCATAAATTCAAGGGTATTTAAATAACCATTATTATAGTGGAAAATATGAAATTTTATAAGTTAAAAATGGTTTAAATTGAAGTTTATTTGAAGTGTTTAACTAAATAAATGAACTCGGGAAAGGCTAAATTTTTAGGAATTGAATATTTGGTTTGAAGGAATAATGACTTCACTTTTTAATGGTTTAGTTGAATAGATTAGAAGCATTTGGTTTTGAAAATAGATTAGAAGTTAAAACCAGTAATTGTATGATGATTTTGGAAAGGAATTTGTTTGACCTAAATTATGTTAATTTGGAAACCATGATTATTATTTTTCTAAACCTATTATTTTGGAAACTTCGAAACTGAACATATTTAATTTGGAAGAAATAACTTGGTGAAATCGTATATGATTTGAAACTGAATTGATATTGAAATGATTTGAAATCGAGAACCTTGTATTATTAAGCACTTGATTTGGGAGTTGTCGAACTTATATAAAATGGATTTGTATAAGTATTAAGTTGATTTGAAAACTATTGATTTGAAAGGTACTCAATTTGGAAAGAGAAATATTATAAGTGTGATTTGATATACTATTTTTTGGAAAGTATTCGATTTGAAAAGTGAAATCTGATATATAGTGGACTTTATATAAGTATGAAATTTGAAAGTGGTTTGAAAAGGTACTATATGATATATCTTTTCGAAGTAAAGATATGGAAAGTGCCTTCTGCTTTACATCCGCTTTGCGGCTACATTATGGATTCATTCTACCGATATTATTCTCTCTGATTTTTATTTTTTCGGATGTGATACTCGAGTGTCCCACCATGGTGATCTCCATGGTTTTTTTTCTTTTGAGCGCGAGTGCATAGCACAATTCACTTGACTTAGATGGCCTAGGGGTATGGATTGTTTCCCAGGGGATCCAGGAATAATCATTGTGTATCCCATGAACTATGTAGGTCGCATTAGTAGCGAAATCTACCTGGCTGAGAAGGCCTAGTGGTACGGATTGTTTCCTGGGGGATCCAGGCGTAATCATTGTTTATCCTGCGGTCTACTAGTCATCATGGCGTAACTCGCAGGGCTGAGAAAGCTTATGGATATGGATTGTTTCCTGGGGGATCCAGGCGTAACCATTGTATATCTGCCAACCATGGTTAGACAAAGGTTTTGGTTTGGTTTTTTTGCTTGGATTGTACTTCCCATATCTGTTTTTAAAAGTTTTCAAGTATTTTCACTGGGTGTTGAAACAAGTCTACCAAGTAACTGGAGAATTCTAACTTTGCGCCTGATTAACGCATAGCCAGAGCCTGCAGGAACGAGGATAAACTTGTTAAGACATCAAGTTATAAAAGAATTTTTATAAAGTATTATATAAACGATGTTTTGATCATTTATTTTACCTTTCTAAATAATTAAAATTTATATAGCTTTAAAATAATGGTTCATCCTTGTCTTTCAACCTATTTTTCCCTTCTAGCTATTCCTATTCTCTACCTTGTTAAACTTACCTATAACAACAGTTATCAGGTATAATTTTAATATTATTGTCATCTTGTCTTAGTCCTATTTCGTTCTATTTCGTTCTGTGTTTTCCGTACCTCGTTCCTTTTCGAGGACGAAAAGATTTGAGTGGGGGAGAGTGTAACAACCCTGTATTTTGTGATTATTTTAATTTTATATTTGAACTATTTTAACTGAAATTCCTGATTAAAAAACTTTATTTTATTTATTAAAATGGATAAATTTTGTTATTATAAATATAAATTTTGATTTTGTGTGAATTGTGATTCCAAACCTGAATAAATGGAATATTTCCAAAAAAGTGGATTTTGGTCAAAATGGTCAAACTTTGACTTTTAAATTTAAAATTTAAATCCTTGAATTTTTTTAATTTTATCTTTTATAATGAAAATAGATATAATTTCAAGAATACTGCTTTTCGTTTCGTTGAAATCGGATTTATATTGTGAAAGTTATGCCTTTTACAATATTGTGTGTAAATTGTTTTATTTAACAAATTTGTTTATTTTAATTTATATAAATAATATTTTTGTTTGTAAAATCATGTTCTAGTTTGTGTAAAATGACATGTTATGTATATATTTACAACATTTGTCTGTTTTTGTTTCTTTTAATATGGATATATACTTTGTAAATTAAGTAACATATAAAGATGTAAATAGCAATGAATTTATACGTCTTTATAACCATTTTCTTATTTATTTCTATAGTGTTTATATAAACGGTATGTATTTATCGAATTATTCCATTGGTATATATTTGATTAAATAGATGGGAAACAAATCAAAAGTAAGATACATTACCTATTTTTAATTAAAGGCATACGTTACGTTTTGATTTATTACCTCTTTATCTTTCCATCTATTGATTTCATACCATAACTCCTCCATATTTGTTGCCATTTATTCCTTGATTCCTAGCTGCCTATATCACTTTTTCACGTGAGAAAACTTCTTTCCATCTTCATTTTTCTCACGGCAGCAAAAAGATTGAGGTAATGGCTTCTTCTGTTTCCACTTTTCTTCTTTGTTTTGCCTTGTTTTTCACTTGAATTTACCTTGATCTTCACCTATGTTGCTCGGCCCATACCCCTACCATCTCCTCCACTGACCACCACCACTTACTTCCCCATATAACCCATGGCCTGACATCATTCTCCTCTGACCTGAAAGTGCCTTGATCGTCCCTTGCACAAAACTCCACAAAACAATGCCAAACTCCTTGAATTTATACCTAGCCAAGCCTATATTCACATCCACTTAATTTCCTTGCCACGGCCACCTCCTTAGCCTCCACCACCAGCAAGCACCATACCTAAACACCACTACTAACATCTGATCTGACCTGAATTAACCCCTGGTTCAGCCTAAATGTGCCAAGGCCGAGCCTAAAATGATGAACAAACCACCTCCCTTTTGCTTGCCCTTTACCTTCCTCATGTTGTAACCTCCAAACCCTTAGCCTTCTTGACCAAGCCTTGTTATTTTCAGATCTAAACCTGACCATTAACACCTGAAAATATCCAAGGCTGAACCAATATAGCCTTGTGGCCGAGCCTATGTGGGTAAAGGTCAAGCAAAATTGATGGGAAAGCTTGGCGATGTCTCTTGTTATTTCTATTTCCATTTTGTTTCAATAGATTTTGATATTGTAAAATTATTTATATATGGTTTTTTTTATTGTTATATACAAGATATACATCTTGGCTCTCTTTCCATTTGAATCAAGTTGTGCCATCATGCTTTACGGATTCTCTTTTTCGTGTGTTATTTGCTAACTCCGGCATAAAAGGTGAGCTTTCACTCATGACATTTATATTTATATAATTAGTGAAGTGACAACAAGTGAATGTGTAGAATTGTTATATCATTTTATACCTGCCTATGATGTTAATTATATGATGTTAAACCCTATTATAAACTTGTCTCGTTATCTGTTATTCTTTATTCTGTTATACTGTGTATTTATTTTTGTTTCTCACACTGCAAGTTCCCGATAGAATAGAATCATTATGGGTTGAAATGATACATACCCGAACGGACTTTAGAATAGAAAAAAAATCATTACAGGCTGGAAAGATAGGCCTGAGTGATTTTTATTTATTTGTATTTTTCTTGGGATTGCGGGTTTGGAATAATCAAAACCCAGAAATTTTACCGATTACGGATTTAAATGATAATTTCTGTATCACTTGATTTAGGTGTGAAATATTATCCGGACCCGTGGTTGATTTAAAATATGATTTCTTATAAATTTCATGTATTGTAAATGAAATAAAATTTTTTTTTTTACTTATATTGGATTTAAAATGGTTAAGCAGTGATTTTCTAAAAAGGTTAAATGGTATATGTTAATAGATGGTTTGTGTTGTAGTGTGAAAGGTTGATTTAACCTAATAATGGGAATTTAAGTAAAAATGGAATTATAAGCTTAACTTGGTAATTAATATAATTGATGTATGAATTGGATAAATATAAAGTAAAAGAAAGTATCAAGTTTTTTTTCAAATAAAGTTAAGCAACTTACAGTGTATTTTGAATTTATGTAATTAGTTTAAAATGTTAAATAATAGGATAGTTAAATGGAAATTTGGAACTTAACTTGACTTGGAATCGTGATATTTGATTTTAAAATGAAAGTTCAAGTAAATTAAATAAAAGGGGAATGTAGTTTAATGTATGAAATGGTAATTTGAAATTTAAGTGATAAATAATTGTTAAAGGTGAAGAATGGGAATTTGTACACTTGAATTTAATAAGAGAAATTATTGATATTTATTTGTGGAAAAAAAAAATCATAAGTTCAAGGGTATTTAAATGAACATTATTATAGTGGAAAATGTGAAATTTTATAAGTTAAAAATGGTTTAAAATGAAGTTTATTTGAAGTGTTTAAACTGAATAAATGAACTCAGAAAAGGCTAAATTTTTGGAAAATGAATATTTGATTTGAATGAATAATGACTTCACTTTTTAATTATTTAAATGAATGATTTTAATTCGAAATTATAAATCATTTTGAAATTTATAACCACGGGTACACTATTTTGTGTGTCATGTGATTTCCTTGTGATTATTTGACGCGCACCTTTGATTTTAAGAGTGTGGCTACAGGTGAGCGGTTACTGCAGCTCTACGTTACCCTAGTTACAATAACACTATTATTTGCATTGTTTTACTTTAATATGTATATTTCTAGGATAGTGTTTATTACTACTTAATTGATGGTTTGACTGATCCTTAAATGATGGGCGATCCCAACCATCCTATAAGTTATTGTGCATTGCTGTTACAGTTCACTTGAGTTGGTTTACATTGTATAAGTATGTATGTCCTGACTCGAGTGTTTGTGTTTTACTTTACGCTCGGGTCAGCCAGAGAATCACAGCTTTGGATTCACCTTCTGGAGCTAGAGTTTTGATGGGGCTTATCTGTCTATCTATTCGTCTACTACTTCTAGTTAGTTCTTATTCGGTATCTGTATCTATATTGTTGTTATGTATCCTGACTTCTATTGTATCTATTTTACTATGAGATTTACTATATGTTTTTAGAGTATGTATATAGTAGCTTCATGAACTACTATGGTATTTTATTTCCGTTGCGAGTATTCTGATATTTCTGTGTCTGTGATTCTGTGAATGATTTTATTTGCTCCAAATTTTATTACAATATGTTATTTTGAATTATTCAAGCCATGCATGTGTGGATTATTATCGATTTGAATGGTCCAAAATAGTGGGTCGTTACATTCACGATGTACTACGACTTTGGTCGTCACGATGTATTACAACTTCTGTCATCACGATGTATTACGACTTTGTTCGTCACGATGTTTATGTGACTTCGGTCACCAAGAGATAGGTACCCAATATATAGTACCAGACATGAGGATAGCACATGCATCATTGCTTCGGCATGCAATCAGGGATTTTGATCCAATCCGAGATTTTTCTGAGTTTTGATGTCTTATGATTTCACCATTTTAAGATGATGTTTTATATATTTTTATAGCCTGTAGCTGTATGAGATTTTATTTATATATAGCAATTTCATTTATGTGGTTTTGAACTCTTAATTGATTTCCACAAGTTATGAGATTTTCTGAGTTTTGAACTCTTAATTGAGTTTCTCAAGTTATGAGGATTTTGATGATTTCTATGATTTCCTTTTGAGATTTTATATGATTTTATTAGAGTTATATTTTGTTAGCTTTTAAGAAGGAAACATTCATATTGAATTGATGTGTTCATGAGTTAATCCTTGAAATATTTTGGCGTTTTCCATCACTTTGAATTTTTGCAAATCCAAGTTTATACCATTCCTTTTTGGTTAAAGGAATGTTTTCCTTATGAGTCTTATATCCTATTTATTTTTGCTAATCATCTTGTTCAAGTTAGACTGACCTGTGTATTCATTACTCGGTCAGACCGAGTTGCAGGTTAGACTATTGGCTTTTGCTTAGCAGTTCAACATGGACCTTCTATCGACCTTTTGGATTAGAAGTATAGATTTTGTATGGCTATTTTGTGGTGTGACTTGGTTATGTACTTATTCTTTTGTGGGGTTTAGTTGTATAGCTCTTGTTTTAGTCATTTCAAATTGGCACAAGTACTAGAGTCATCCATCATCATTCTCTTTCTTCAAATGTAGTAAAAGCCTCCAATTCAACCACTTCATTTTTGATAACATCCGCCGTGTACACGGTTGTTGAAGCGAATCCAATATTGATAGAGACTATGTGTCACGACACCATTTTTCGACGCCCGAAAATCGACATCAATCCGTCCACTGTATTAAATGCCGAACAATCAGATGTCGGAAAACAGACGGTAAGGGAAAGAAAGAGGTAGAAGAAGAGTAAACAAAATAACATAAAAATCTCACCATCGCAGTGGAAAAAATATAATAGATAAAGGACTAATCTTTGTGCAGAAAGAATTATATCTATTTTATACATTACATCATCAGAGTACAATCTATTTTATACATTACATCATCAGAGTACAACACAATCAATAGCAAAATACTGGACAGTTATATTAACTTGTCCCCACAAAAACTGACTACACAGCATACCAAACACAACGGAAATAAGACAGATATGTGTGCTATGCCTCGCCATCCAGCACATCCCCTGAGCTCCATAGCTGTCCAACCAGAATATGTACTCTATAATACTCGGTCTGAACCAAGCAGAAAATAACACCCGAGTCAGTCTGGAAAACCAGGTTGAGAAAAAACACTCAATTGGATTATTAAAGTTTCAAAATCCTTTTAAATCAAAGGTATCTCGTAAGACCACGCCATAAATAAACATGACGGGTTTTTACCTTACGATAACCAAAATATTTTTATCAAATTGGTTTGATATTACAATAGTGTCTGTAGAAAGTAAAATAGAATCTAGCTGAAACGTTTACATCTCACATTCTAGCAATAGCTGGGCATAATCAAAACCGTACATGCGCTTACTGGAGATTAGATTCCATACAATGGCTGGGCTACTAGGGTACCGTCCGTCACAGTACCTGGTCTAGATCAGAGTACCGATGATCCCCTCTGATCCCCTACAACACAAGACCGGAGCTATCCCTTATTCGATAGTCTGAATAAGATCACCCCGCAGTTGGGATCAGCAATCGCCCACCCAGCCGAATAAAATGGACATTTAGATAGGGATGACCTTACCCTAATTGTTTGCTAGCCACTTAGCTTTGTTGCACCTCCTCTGTTTTAGCTATTCCCGGTTGATGAGGCTTGAGGCTATGCATTACCTTTTTAGCACACGTACACTTGGAATGCTCATCGTCCCTCTGACGACATTCTGATATCATTCGTCCATACAAGTTGACCTAGGTCTGGACAAACCGAACCATCGTCTTCATCATCTTCATGGTCTTCATTCGCAAACGTTCAAACCGGATCGAAGTGGTTTTCGGAAAATTAATCTTGATCCCGGTCTCTTCGAAATGATCAGCGCATTGGCCAATATTGATAGTCGGTTATTTAACTATCAAATAACATCCACAAGCAACCATCAGATTTAAATAATTTTCCAAATTATTTATTTCCAAAAATCTTCGCAAAACACTTTTCTACACCTTAACCCTTTGAAAATAGTTTTCAATCACCTTATCCAAAAATATATACTTTAAAACATTTAAAATAAAAACCACTTAAAAATAAAAACTACTAAAAAGACTTTATTCAAAATAATTGTTACGAAATTCCATAGTAATTTTCAAATAAAACTTAGCCAAAAGTACCTTTAGAATAAAAGTCATTTATATAAAGTATAAATATTTAGTAACTATCTTTTAAATCATAATGCTAATTTAACCTTTAAAATAATTTACTACTATAACTAAATTAATCAATATTTACTTTAAAATCTTAAAACAATTTAAATAATAAACTTCTCAAAAGAAAACATTCTTCCTTTAAAACATTTTAAAAACGTCTAATTTATGCTTAAAAATCTTCCTTTGAAAATACACTTAGCTTTTCAAGAATTTTCACTTTCCATTCCAATATAATCGTCTAATCATTTACAAATCCTTCTTGATTTATTTCCAGTTCAATTTACATCTCAATCCCGTAAATTTCTTTTCACACTTTTAAAAATAAAACCACCTTTTATTTTTAAAAAAAACACCATCTCTTTATAAGTTACCACCGTGAATTTATACTTTCAAATTTATCTACTGATAAATATTTCACTTTATTTATAAACCCGGTTTATAATTTCCAAACCCTCATTCTCTTTTAATTACTGTTTCAAACCACTTAATCGATTTAAAAAACAATTTTTTAAATTTAATTCCCTATAGACTTATTTCTCGATTTATTCAAGGTTATTCAAAATTCATTAATTCCACATTTACTTCTTAATTATGATTTAAGGTCTTGTTTAAAACTGAAATATCAATTTCATACTTTATTTCAAAATTCTCCTTTTATTTCTTCCCAAACCATTTTAACCCTGAATTTAAATAAATTCTTCAATTTTTAAACAGTATAACATAAGTTTCAAAATTCATTTATTCCCATATATTCGGAAACTCTTTCCCCATTCTCGGAATTTATCTGATAGGATTTTAAATCAAACTTTTATCCTTTTCCAAATTCATTCTCTTAATTTATCCAAATTTACTATAATTATTTTACTTAAAAATCCAATCTTTATATTTTTTATGTCTTAATATACCAAAATATATTTAGTCAAACCATAACATTCAATATTTTCAATTCCCAGTATAATCAATATATTCTATCATGGACCATCAAATAAAACATATCGCCGAATATGAAAATAAATTCTAAAATTTTGAGGACTCCAGTTGGAACCCTCCATCCTGTTTTCCTGCATCCATAGATGTTAGCACAATATACAAATACCAATCCCACTTCGAGGGGGATATGGCGGTATAAAGGGTCATCCGCTATTATGCGGGGCGCATAGGGTCTCATCTGCAATATAATGCGGGAAATCAGTCACTCCAATATATATATATATATACTACTATATATAATATCACATCCAGTCAATTCAATCTATCAACCAATAATTTAAATTGTAGCTATTTCAATTTAAATGGTAATCCAAATGAGTGAGATTAACTCACTTTATTTGTTTTGCAAATCCACTTCAATCTCGTCTCGGTTTCCTCGATTTTTGACCTTGTATAAACATTTGATGATTTTATTAATATTTGAAGATCGGACGAATAAATTACATTTTTTAATTTAAGAAAATAATTTGGTTTTAAAATAATAATTTCTTTTTTGAAAATCTTTAATGACTATAATAAATTAAATAAGTTAATTGAACAAATTTATCACCAAACCATTTTTTTTTAAAAATAAACAAACTAGCAAACTAAAATATGTAAATGTATATTTATTTCATCTTTGAACATACATACTTGTAAGAAATAATCTATATAGATAAAACGGAAATTTTCTTTTAAACCTTCTTGTAAATGAAATACATGCATATATATATATATAAAATAAAACTCTGAGTTTCCCTTTACTTTAAACTTTATCATTGCTGGGAATTTACATGCATATACATACATTTTAAATCACTGCATATATATATATATATATATATATATATATATATATATATATATATATATATATAATTTGGCCATATTGCAAATCTGCCTACTGTAAACTCTTTTTTTGTACATATTCAAATTTAAATTGAAATCGATACATTTTTGTGACGACCCGTAATTTTCGAGCACTTAAGTTCAGAATATTTAATTGATTTTAAATATCAATAAAGTAATTTTAACTTGAATTACGAATATCATCAATTATTTGATAATTAAATTACTGAATTAAATAAGTCGAAGTTGGTTCAAATGTTGAATCTGGAGTTTTAAGCCTATTAAAAATAATTTGAAGGCTTGAAAACAATTTATATTAATAGTACTGAGGATAATAGAAGTTGTAAAATTAAAATTAACAGTGGTTTGTTAAGTGTTGGAATTTATATCGTTTAAATTGAATTTAAAAATAGCCTTCCGAGGCACAGTCTCGGAATTCGACGAGATCAGTTCCATTAGATCCGTAATAGTTAGTTATTATCATATTTTAAATTTCGTTTGAGTCGGGGTTGTTGTGTGAGCGTACGATGAGTAAATGCATTGAAAATTAAATAAAACTTTAATTTATCAAATCGATGCCATCGGTACCTTCTTAAACACGTTTTCTTTTCAAACATTTACAACCGTTCTTAAGGCCAAATCATGATCAAACAAGACTTCCACTGGAAGATTCACTAAAAAAAATTATAATAAATAAATATCATATGGCTTCGGTTGTAAGCTTAGTCTAACCCTCTCGTATAAAAATAAAAAAAAAAGAGGAGAGAAAGGGGGCCGAGCCCTTTCTTTTCGTTTTAATCTCGTATAAAATAAAATAAAAAAATTAAAATAAAAAAATGGTGGCCAAATCAAACTGCAGGAAGGGGGATTTTTTCTCTCGAACGAGTGCATCCAAGGATCGACGCTCGTTGAGGGTTGCGGTGGGGTTCTATCACGCGAGGCACGAGGCCGTTGAAGGGAAGTGTAGCCGATTGGGTTGTTGATGTCATGGGCAGATCGTCCTCCATTTCAGCAAAGCTTGGGTCGATTTAGTGGTGGGTTCACCTTGTCACGAGTGGAATTGGTACGCGTGCGATCGAAGATCCTGAAGCACTCGCCTATCGTCGATGGTGCGAGGCAAAAGTGGTTGGTGCGGTGTCGATGAATGACGAGTGGATCTCGTGCATCGGGCGAGGCTGAAGCTTGTTGATGGTGAGCTCCTGTTCGTTTGCGGTAGTTAATTTTAAACGCTTTAATTCCAATGCTACTTAGGTTTAAAAACTTCTGAGTAATTTAAGGATTTTTATTCCACCTTTTAGTACATTAATAACAAGGTATTTACAATTTAGTTCAGTTTAATTTCATAAGTATATGTATATACCTGTGTTCAAAAAAAAAAAAATTATCTGATTACAGCAAGGTAGGTAAAAAAAAAAATATATAAATAAATAAATAAATAAATTTGGGTTCAGAATCTCTATGGGTATTATGCAGTTTAAAAGGGAAATGAATTTACTTGAACACTTTCATAATTTTCTGGGTTATTTTTAAATAGTGTATGGTTATTTTTAAATAGTGGATTTTTAGAAAGTAATTTATTTCATTAGCTTATTAAATTAATTAGTTGTTAAGATAATCTGTTAAAAAGGGGAATTAGTTAAATTTAAATGTCTAAAATGAAATTGATGGTTAATTTAATTATCAAATGGAAATTTAAATCGCTCAATTGACTCGATTATTAATAAACCGTAAATATTTATACAAGGTCTAAAATCGAGAAACGAGCTGGAATGGAATGAATGGCATTAGACTGGAAATTAAAGCAAAAGGTGAGTTAATCTCACTCAGTTTAAATTTAAATTTAAATGATTAAATTTAATAATTGATTGTATGGTTGAATTGATTGATGTGACATAGTATGATATTTTGGAATTGGTGTATTATGTTGTGCTAACATCTTTGGATGCAGGGAAAACAGGTTGGAGGGATCCAACTGGACCCCTTACATATATTTAAATTATTCAATATTCTCTGTTGTGATTATTTGATATCCTATGATGAGTTACCTTGGAATATTGAATGTTGTGGTTTGATTGGATATTCGGTTATAATGAATTACCAAAATATATGAATTGGATTGTTGAAAAGAAATTAAACGGAAGTAAATTTGTAAGCGAAATAATTATAGAAAGTTTGAATAAATTTAAGAATGAATTGGATAAGAAATAATGTGACTTTAAATTTCTAATAAATAAATTGTGAAGTATAGAAAGGAAATTTGAATAAATAGGAAGTTACTGAATTACAATCTTCAACGATATTAATTAAAGAACAAAACATTTATTTAAAATGTAAGATTTAAATTTTTGAAGACAAAAAAAAATAAAAATAAAGAAGAAGTTGGGAAAAGCTGAAATTTGTATATTTCAGTTAAAAGATTTAGAATCAAATGGAAAGGAATAACAATAATAATTAAGTGCATAATTAAATGAAATTTGAAATAAATTGAGTAATGTAATAAACTTATTTCAAATGGAATAAATTGAAAATCAAGTTGGAAAATTGATTTAAATGTTTGAAGCTGGAATTCTTCCTGGATCACTAAGTATACTTTCAAGTAAATTTCAAATATAAGTTAATAGTTTTAAAATTGTTTTAAAAAGGTATGTTTTGGAAAATTTATTATTCCTAGTATTTAAATTCTAAAGTAAGTATTTTCTCAAATCTATTATAGTAGTAATTATTTTAAAAAGTGACTTAATATTTTGTTTCAAAGGTGAAAATCTAGTTTTATATTTTATAAAGTAACTTTAAGTTCAAATATTCATATAAGATGTATTTTTTTACAAATTATTAAAGTAGTTTAATTTAAATGTTTTAAAAGTATATATTTTTAAGTAAAGTGTTTTAAATTATTTTTAAATCTAGTTTTGTACTTGGTGATTTCAGAGAAGATAGAAAATATTTGGGAAAGTTGATTCTGAAAAGAATGAGGGATTTGAAACTGTTTTCAAAGGATTGAAAATAGAAATATATCTTGTGAAGATATTTTTGGAGATAAATAATTTGGAAAATTATTTATTGGTTTATGGTTGTTTGTTAATATAAATTGATAGTTAAATAACCGACTATCAATATTGGACAAATACGTTGATCGTTTCGAAGAGTCCGGGATCGAGATTAATTTCTCAAAAACCACTTCGATCCGGTTTGTACGTTCCGTGCGGAAAACGTGTACGGAGTCGAAGATGGAGCAGTGAAGTGCAAGGGCTAGTCGCTACTAATCCTGAGGATATTTCCAAAATGGATGTAGTGGGAATAGTGCCTTCGGTTCCGTTCGAACCCGGGACGGACTTGTATGGACGAATGCTTGCGAAACATCGTCAGGTGGACGATGGGCATTCTAAGTGAAACGTTCTAAAAAGGTAACGCTTTGCCTCAAGCCTCATCAAATGGGAATGACTGAAAATCAGGGGATATGCAGCAAGGTTAGGTGGGTCATACCCAAGCAGGACAAGATAATTCCCCTGTCTAGATGTCCCTTATATATATTTCGGCTTAGTGGGTGGTTGGTCGCGCCAACCACGGGGTTTATCTTGTTCGGGACTGTTCAGTAAGGAATGGTTCCGGCCTTGTGTTGCAGGGGATGAAGGGAGTAGTCCTCGGTACGGTGATCTAGGCCCCGTACTGTGACAGGTGGTACCCCAGTGCCTAGTCATTGTTGGAAATCCATTTTCCCTACGCGCCCGTACGGTTTTGATTGTGCCCAACTATTGCTGAAACGTGAGATGCAAGCATTTCAGCTAGATTCTATTTACTTTCTATAGACACTATTATAATATCAGAGGATTTCTATAAAAATTGTTTTAGCTATCGTAAGGTAAAAACCCGACATGTTTATTTGTGGCGTGGTCTTACGAGATGCTTTTGATTTTAAAGGATTTTTAAAACTTTAATAATCAATTGGGTGTGATTTTCTCACGCTGGTATTCCAGACTGACTCGGGTGTTATTTAACTGTAATGCTCGGGTCAGACCGAGTATTATAGGATACAGGACAAGTTGCTGGAGAGCTCAGGAGACGAGCAGGATGACGACACGTATTCTCGTACTTATTTATATATACTCCGCTGTTTGAGTTGTTGTATATCTGTTGTATGTTATTGATGTGAGCTGTGACTGGTGTACTCTAATGATGTAATATATGTAAACTGATATATTTGATTTGAGTAAAGATTATTTATTCTCTATTATATTTTATCCCGCTGCGATGGTTAGATTCTGATGTTGATTTTGTTTTCTATTCTTCTACCTCTTCTTCTTAAACCCAAATGGTTCGTATGTCTATACAACTTGAGTTGATTGTTGTAGAATAGTGTTGACTCAAGGGATCGGATTTGCTACACTACAGCGTGATAGGGGGTTCTCGCTTTGCGTTAGGTGGCGAACGGGAGACTCTTACCCCTACATGCCCCCGGGGATAGTATAAGGTCTTGCGGGGTTGGTTGCGACTCGAGAGGGTGGCCGTAAAAGCAAATTCGAGGTATCACTGTGAGCCACAGCGGGGCTGGGATGGTTGAAAAGCCTACCGGTCGTGAGCCGTTGCTGATGGTTGAAAAGCCTAGGACGTTACAGTTGGTATCAGAGCTTAGGTTGGTGATAACCTTGGCTCTGGTGGGAATTACTCATTAAATAGAGTCCGTAGTACTCTAGAATGAGTTTGAGAGTATTAATAGATATGAGTGCGTACTTGTTAGTGAATATGAAATTGTTTTTATATTGTGTTGATTTATCGGTTGAGCGTTTATGGATTCTGGTCAATGTATGGGACGCCATGTCATCGATAGGGATTTCTAAACTCTTGAACAAGATAAACCGACACAGTATTGTTTTAACTAGGGTAAATGAAATAATTTTACCCAAATTTATTTTATGTATATAAAAGAAAATGATTTTCTTAATTATTATAGCTATACATGGATGTTTGGATGATAGAAGTGATAAATATTATATTATTATCATTGTAAGATAATTGAATAAAGTTTGAAATAATAACTAAATAATAATAATATATAAGAAGTAAGTTAACATAAAAGATGAAATTTATGAATGTGATTCATAATAGAATAAGGAATTGAATTCATAATTAAAAACTAAGAAACCAATTCATATTAAATGAATTTGTAAAGGTAAACTATAATGTAAATTATAGTGTAAGTAATTATTAAAGTAAGATAAAATTTCAAAGAAAAGTTTGAATTTGAATCTAAAGAGTTTGGAATTTGGAGATTTAAGTTTCTTTGGGATTGGATAATGATTCTCAAAAGTTGGAAGGATAATATATATTGAGAAATATTTTGAATCG
Source organism: Allium cepa (assembly GCA_030765085.1). Taxonomy (NCBI): domain Eukaryota; kingdom Viridiplantae; phylum Streptophyta; class Magnoliopsida; order Asparagales; family Amaryllidaceae; genus Allium; species Allium cepa. The sequence goes on from CM060941.1 coordinate 839,717,861, forward strand.
GATTTGAAATCTAGAGAGATTTGGAATTTGAAAATATTGGATGGATTTTAGAAAGAGAATAAAAGCATTGAACTCTTTTGGTCGCTAGAAAATAACTTCGGTGATGACTGCAGCATCATCGATGTTCATTTTCGAGTTTCCAGAAGTGAAATTGCTACCAAATTGTTTTGAATTGAAATTGTTTGCAAAGCTGGTTGAGTTTTGAAATTCAAAGGGGTAAATTGAATTTATCAAACGAATTTTGGATATAGAAGGTTTTAAAGGGAATTTTGAAATGTCGAAAGGTTGTGTAAACTTTGGAATTTGTTGAAAAACAAAATTTCAACGGTGTAAGTGAAACTGAGTACTGGAATTTTAAAATTGAATTGTGTGGAGTTATATGGAATGGGAAATTTAGTCAGGAAGGACTAAAGATAATAAATGTTTGGACATAACATTTATTGGTTAAATAATGAAATGGTGAATGAATAAATGATCAAATAATGTACTTATAAAGAGAAGTTGATATTAATAAGCAGGGATTGAAAATTTTAATTCAGCAAATAAATTTAACTTAAGTGAATAAAAATGAAGGAAATATAAGTTTTGAATAATGGAATTTAAATTTAAAAGGCAAAAATGAAATTAACTGGATTGGAATAAATTGAATAAGCTGAAAATAATATCCAGTTGTATCCAGATTAAATTGAAATCGAATTGAGTTAAATAAAACTGAGTTAGAATAAAATTGAATTGGAATAAGAATTCAATTGAATTATTTAATGGAATTATATTCTTACCTGAATAAATGGAAAATAAGTGGAATAAGGATTGGAATTGAAATAATAGAATAATGTGTAAAAGAATTAAAAATCCTTAAAATAAAATATGTTTGGGTTGTAGATAAGCATAAGGCTTGAGTTAAAAATAGAAGATGAATATATTTAAGCCTTGAATGAATGAGATTGTGTAAAGAATAAGTTGTGACTTGTTAAATTTGAAGGTGAGATAGAAAACCCAAAAATAAATATTTTAGATGAATTGGAAAATAAAATAAAAATCAAAACTTGAATTATAAACTAAATCGAACTAAGAAAAATTAAAAGGGGAGTGATATTTGGAATAAAAAAATTCAAGTTTGGATTATAAACAAGAGAAGAACTAATAAATTAGTTAATGAAATTGAGTTGTGAGTTTATGATAAAGTTTGAAATAAACTCAAGTTTTAAATTAAAATGGATTCAAATTGTTGATGAAGTGGAAGTAGTTGTGAATGAAATTGCAATGCAAGTTAATAAAATTGGATGGTAAATTAAAAAGTGAATAGTGGAATCAGAACTTGAGTTATCAATTGAAATTCGACTTGAAGTGTTAACAAATTAAATACAATTAAAATGTATCGAATAAAAATGTAAATGGATTAGAATGGTAATGGTTTGAATGTGCAAATGAAATCCAAATAAGTGGAAATAAATTAGAAATGGTCATGTAATCAATTAAAATGAGCTTAAATATAAAATTTGGAATAAATTGAAGGAAATTGACTTAAGCTAAATGAATGCAGGAGAGTTGAATTGAATTCAACTTAAACAAAGTTTAATAAATATTGGATTGGCTTTAAATCAAGTAAAAATGAATTTTAATTGAAATAAAATTCGGTGAGTTGCCGATAATATTTAATGAAATGAAATTCTTAATTTAACAATTGTAAACCATTTAAATTGTTGAAGAATTGAAATAACTGGAGACAATAAGTTGGGAAATGGTTATTAAATGAAATAGCTTGGAATTGTCTTTGAACTAAATACAATAGTTTGAAATAAACAAATTTGGAATGAAATGTGAATAAATAGATTGTAAATGAAATTTAAATGGAGTGGTCGAGCTAAATAAATGGATTGTGAATAAATCTAAAATGGAATTAAATATGAGTTCAGTCTGCTTAAGAATAAATTAAAGGTAAGCAATTGAGTTCTAAACCATTCAAATTGCATAAAAATGGTTTATAAATTAATTGAAACAGTTGAATAGCATGGAAACTATATAAGTTGCTTACATAAAAATGTTTGGTATGAGTTACTTTTAGAATTCATATGTTTTAACTATTGCAAGTTAGTGAAATGTGTTAAACTTCTTATATTTGGCGCTTACATGTTTAAATTGAGTAAGTACAGGTACCTGGAAGCTGTGTGGCTGGATTTGGTAGGGCTATTTGCTAAAATAATAAGCTGCTTGCTTAAAATACAAATAAGGTACGCCTACGCAAATAAAAATAGGAAATATGAACTGTTTTTGATTTTTCCGACCGTGTGGGTCGATGTATATATATTTATCTCTTTTGTCAAATTGCAAAAGCTCCTCCGTACAAAGGAGACTCTGCCAAAAATTTTCGGGAATTTTGGGAGTTAGAAATTTTTTGAAGATTTTTGAAAAATTTAGTTAACAGCAAATCGATTTCAAACTAGAAATTGAAATTAATTAGTAAATGAAACTAATTAAAGTAATGACTTAAATTAGTCATAAATGAAGGATAAAATTTAAAAGTTCAAAGTTGAAAATAAATGAAATACATATGTAATGTGGAAATCGATTTGAATAGAATTAGAGAATTAGATATAAACTAAGATGGTAAGATGAAAAGAAATATAAGAAACATATAACATGCTTATGTTATTAATTGAAAGTTGATAATATAAATATATTCCAAGTTTATATTTGGATAATTAGATATTGGCATTTTGTGAAAAGTCGATGAATTGTTTTGGGATATTGTGATTGGATAGTAGTATTAAGCAAGATATGCAGGTAATCTAAAGAAAAAAATAAATAAATAGAATTGGATGGATTTCAAGAGATAAAATTTGAATTGCCCGACAAAAAGGTATGTATTTAAATTTGGTATGGAATTTGATTGAGATTTGGATTTGGATTTGGATTGAGCCACTTGGCTTTTTGTTTTCTTTTTGGGATTTGGGAGGCCGTAGAGCCCTTTTGTAGTTGTACCGAGCTAGCCGCGCAAAGGAGACGCTGGCAAAAATTTTCGGAAATTTAGGGTGTTAGAAAAATTTTGAGAAAATTTTGATAATTCAAAATTGGTTTTAAGATTAAAACTGGAAGGGTTGAGCAAATAGATTGTTGCAAACTAGGGAAAGGTTTGGAAAGTTAATAAGAATAATAATGGTCTTTTATAAAAGATAGTTGGTAAGTTGTTGTATTGTTAGAAGCTGTTTGGTTTTGGAAAGGTAACGGGTTTTGGGACCATTCTTCCTAACTAGTAATTTCGGGGACGAAATTCTTTTAAGGGGGGAGGAATGTGACGACCCGTAATTTTCGAGCACTTAAGTTCAGAATATTTAATTGATTTTAAATATCAATAAAGTAATTTTAACTTGAATTACGAATATCATCAATTATTTGATAATTAAATTACTGAATTAAATAAGTTGAAGTTGGTTCAAATGTTGAATCTGGAGTTTTAAGCCTATTAAAAATAATTTGAAGGCTTGAAAACAATTTATATTAATAGTACTGAGGATAATAGAAGTTGTAAAATTAAAATTAACAGTGGTTTGTTAAGTGTTGGAATTTATATCGTTTAAATTGAATTTAAAAATAGCCTTCCGAGGCACAGTCTCGGAATTCGACGAGATCAGTTCCATTAGATCCGTAATAGTTAGTTATTATCAGATTTTAAATTTCGTTTGAGTCGGGGTTGTTGTGTGAGCGTACGATGAGTAAATGCATTGAAAATTAAATAAAACTTTAATTTATCAAATCGATGCCATCGGTACCTTCTTAAACACGTTTTCTTTTCAAACATTTACAACCGTTCTTAAGGCCAAATCATGATCAAACAAGACTTCCACTGGAAGATTCACTAAAAAAAAAATATAATAAATAAATATCATATGGCTTCGGTTGTAAGCTTAGTCTAACCCTCTCGTATAAAAATAAAAAAAAAGAGGAGAGAAAGGGGGCCGAGCCCTTTCTTTTCGTTTTAATCTCGTATAAAATAAAATAAAAAAATTAAAATAAAAAAATGGTGGCCAAATCAAACTGCAGGAAGGGGGATTTTTTCTCTCGAACGAGTGCATCCAAGGATCGACGCTCGTTGAGGGTTGCGGTGGGGTTCTATCACGCGAGGCATGAGGCCGTTGAAGGGAAGTGTAGCCGATTGGGTTGTTGATGTCATGGGCAGATCGTCCTCCATTTCAGCAAAGCTTGGGTCGATTTAGTGGTGGGTTCACCTTGTCACGAGTGGAATTGGTACGCGTGCGATCGAAGATCCTGAAGCACTCGCCTATCGTCGATGGTGCGAGGCAAAAGTGGTTGGTGCGGTGTCGATGAATGACGAGTGGATCTCGTGCATCGGGCGAGGCTGAAGCTTGTTGATGGTGAGCTCCTGTTCGTTTGCGGTAGTTAATTTTAAACGCTTTAATTCCAATGCTACTTAGGTTTAAAAACTTCTGAGTAATTTAAGGATTTTTATTCCACCTTTTAGTACATTAATAACAAGGTATTTACAATTTAGTTCAGTTTAATTTCATAAGTATATGTATATACCTGTGTTCAAAAAAAAAAAATTATCTGATTACAGCAAGGTAGGTAAAAAAAAAAAAAAAATATAAATAAATAAATAAATAAATTTGGGTTCAGAATCTCTATGGGTATTATGCAGTTTAAAAGGGAAATGAATTTACTTGAACACTTTCATAATTTTCTGGGTTATTTTTAAATAGTGTATGGTTATTTTTAAATAGTGGATTTTTAGAAAGTAATTTATTTCATTAGCTTATTAAATTAATTAGTTGTTAAGATAATCTGTTAAAAAGGGGAATTAGTTAAATTTAAATGTCTAAAATGAAATTGATGGTTAATTTGATTATCAAATGGAAATTTAAATCGCTCAATTGACTCGATTATTAATAAACCGTAAATATTTATACAAGGTCTAAAATCGAGAAACGAGCTGGAATGGAATGAATGGCATTAGACTGGAAATTAAAGCAAAAGGTGAGTTAATCTCACTCAGTTTAAATTTAAATTTAAATGATTAAATTTAATAATTGATTGTATGGTTGAATTGATTGATGCGACATAGTATGATATTTTGGAATTGGTGTATTATGTTGTGCTAACATCTTTGGATGCAGGGAAAACAGGTTGGAGGGATCCAACTGGACCCCTCACATATATTTAAATTATTCAATATTCTCTGTTGTGATTATTTGATATCCTATGATGAGTTACCTTGGAATATTGAATGTTGTGGTTTGATTGGATATTTGGTTATAATGAATTACCAAAATATATGAATTGGATTGTTGAAAAGAAATTAAACGGAAGTAAATTTGTAAGCGAAATAATTATAGAAAGTTTGAATAAATTTAAGAATGAATTGGATAAGAAATAATGTGACTTTAAATTTCTAATAAATAAATTGTGAAGTATAGAAAGGAAATTTGAATAAATAGGAAGTTACTGAATTACAATCTTCAACGATATTAATTAAAGAACAAAACATTTATTTAAAATGTAAGATTTAAATTTTTGAAGACAAAAAAAAAATAATAATAAAGAAGAAGTTGGGAAAAGCTGAAATTTGTATATTTCAGTTAAAAGATTTAGAATCAAATGGAAAGGAATAACAATAATAATTAAGTGCATAATTAAATGAAATTTGAAATAAATTGAGTAATGTAATAAACTTATTTCAAATGGAATAAATTGAAAATCAAGTTGGAAAATTGATTTAAATGTTTGAAGCTGGAATTCTTCCTGGATCACTAAGTATACTTTCAAGTAAATTTCAAATATAAGTTAATAGTTTTAAAATTGTTTTAAAAAGGTATGTTTTGGAAAATTTATTATTCCTAGTATTTAAATTCTAAAGTAAGTATTTTCTCAAATCTATTATAGTAGTAATTATTTTAAAAAGTGACTTAATATTTTGTTTCAAAGGTGAAAATCTAGTTTTATATTTTATAAAGTAACTTTAAGTTCAAATATTCATATAAGATGTATTTTTTTACAAATTATTAAAGTAGTTTAATTTAAATGTTTTAAAAGTATATATTTTTAAGTAAAGTGTTTTAAATTATTTTTAAATCTAGTTTTGTACTTGGTGATTTCAGAGAAGATAGAAAATATTTGGGAAAGTTGATTCTGAAAAGAATGAGGGATTTGAAACTGTTTTCAAAGGATTGAAAATAGAAATATATCTTGTGAAGATATTTTTGGAGATAAATAATTTGGAAAATTATTTATTGGTTGATGGTTGTTTGTTAATATAAATTGATAGTTAAATAACCGACTATCAATATTGGACAAATACGTTGATCGTTTCGAAGAGTCCGGGATCGAGATTAATTTCTCGAAAACCACTTCGATCCGGTTTGTACGTTTCGTGCGGAAAACGTGTACGGAGTCGAAGATGGAGCAGTGAAGTGCAAGGGCTAGTCGCTACTAATCCTGAGGATATTTCCAAAATGGATGTAGTGGGAATAGTGCCTTCGGTTCCGTTCGAACCCGGGACGGACTTGTATGGACGAATGCTTGCGAAACATCGTCAGGTGGACGATGGGCATTCTAAGTGAAACGTTCTAAAAAGGTAACGCTTTGCCTCAAGCCTCATCAAATGGGAATGACTGAAAATCAGGGGATATGCAGCAAGGTTAGGTGGGTCATACCCAAGCAGGACAAGATAATTCCCCTGTCTAGATGTCCCTTATATATATTTCGGCTTAGTGGGTGGTTGGTCGCGCCAACCACGGGGTTTATCTTGTTCGGGACTGTTCAGTAAGGAATGGTTCCGGCCTTGTGTTGCAGGGGATGAAGGGAATAGTCCTCGGTACGGTGATCTAGGCCCCGTACTGTGACAGGTGGTACCCCAGTGCCTAGTCATTGTTGGAAATCCATTTTCCCTACGCGCCCGTACGGTTTTGATTGTGCCCAACTATTGCTGAAACGTGAGATGCAAGCATTTCAGCTAGATTCTATTTACTTTCTATAGACACTATTATAATATCAGAGGATTTCTATAAAAATTGTTTTAGCTATCGTAAGGTAAAAACCCGACATGTTTATTTGTGGCGTGGTCTTACAAGATGCTTTTGATTTTAAAGGATTTTTAAAACTTTAATAATCAATTGGGTGTGATTTTCTCACGCTGGTATTCCAGACTGACTCGGGTGTTATTTAACTGTAATGCTCGGGTCAGACCGAGTATTATAGGATACAGGACAAGTTGCTGGAGAGCTCAGGAGACGAGCAGGATGACGACACGTATTCTCGTACTTATTTATATATACTCCGCTGTTTGAGTTGTTGTATATCCGTTGTATGTTATTGATGTGAGCTGTGACTGGTGTACTCTGATGATGTAATATATGTAAACTGATATATTTGATTTGAGTAAAGATTATTTATTCTCTATTATATTTTATCCCGCTGTGATGGTTAGATTCTGATGTTGATTTTGTTTTCTCTTCTTCTACCTCTTCTTCATAAACCCAAATGGTTCGTATGTCTGTACAACTTGAGTTGATTGTTGTAGAATAGTGTTGACTCAAGGGGTACGGATTTGCGGGTCGTTACAATTTTAAATATATATGTATATAAATAGTAAATGTATACATAACAGCCTTCCCAAAACCGTCGCCTTCTCCCTCGACCCAGACGCACCACCGAACCCCTTGACTTCGCGATCGAACGCCAACCACCAATCTTCACTGTCAAACGTCTACTTTGAGCTAGTGAAACCCCATCGGCCCCCATGCACGGGCCATATCTCAGTTGCAGCCGAGTATCGCCGTGCCTAGAAACAACCATCGTGATAAGGTCGCGAATTCCATCTCCCTAGAACTCGATTTGACTCACGCTCTTGAGCACGCCTCGTCCCTCTCGCATGTGCCTTCCCCTGATAATTACATCTTCGATTAGATTTAGCTTATGAAGAGGAGATATGCAGTCATGCTTAAATCAATTTCGGCTTCGACCATTTTATTTTTTATTTTATTACTGAAGAAGAGGCTTCGACATTTCTTTGATCTGAGTTTCGCAATTTAGTTGCGGCCAATCTATCTACTTATGTGATTTAAAGAGAAAATGGAGGGTACAAGAGAATACGTTAGTTTGCTTAAATTAACAAGCACAATGCTCTGAAATGAGGTGAAAAAGTTTTGAAGTGAAGGGAAATTTGACTAAATGGAATGGAATAGAACATTTTAAAATTTATTTTCATATATTTGGGAAATATTTGAAGTATATAAAGGAATTTATATAAGTAGGAAGTGATCCAAAAATATTTTGTTCTAGTTAAAAGAATAAACTTATATATATATATATATGTATATATATATAAATGATTTTTGAAATGGAAAAGTGTATTTTGAGAAATATATGGCATGTTTGATTTCTAGATATGATAATTATCATAAATTGGGTATTGTATCTTATTAAAAGGATGTTTATTTTTTCTAAAATAAACAATGATAAAGTAGAATGAAATGTCTAAGGAATTGACAATTTAGATAAATTGAAAAGGATTTAAATTGTGAAGTTTTAAAATCTAAGTCGAGAAAATATGACATTGTTTCAAAGTGTTAAAAGATATAATAAATAATATTATTCAGAATATTTTTGAATGTATGGAATATTTTGTGGCAGTACAATCTAATATAAATCCATTTTTATTTATTTGAGATTAGTATTGAAATTAGTTCAAATTAAAACTTGATTTGAGTTAATTGGAATTGTAATCTAAGTTGAATAAGTTTAAATTCAAATAGTAATAGATGTGAATTTGGATTGGGAGATTGGAAAATTAAACCAGTTTGACTCTAAAACTATTTTCAAATAATTTTTTTTAATATAAACTGTCTTAAATCTATTTGTCCTAGCTATTTACTATACAACCTTTCTTTTTAAAACCCAAACTATTTTATACTTATTTTTACAACTATTCTGAAACTATTTAACTATTTTACAACAATTTTACAAATGTCCTACAAACTAATTACTATTTTACAACTATGTTGCACTATTTAACTATTCTACAGCTATTTTACAACTAATAACTAATTTACAACCACTTAACTATCTTAAACTTTTCAAAGCTAAAATTCAAGTTCAACTTAAGTAGATCAAGATTAAAATCATTTCCAGATTTCAAACTGTGTTCTCTGTTCCAAGTTTTAAAGTGAGTAAACTTAACTTTTAAAAGTTAATTATCTGATTTCTGTGTGCATGTAAGATTTGGTAGTGGTAATATCTTGACTATTTCTTGCATGGATAAAAAGTATGTTTTGCCTGGTATATAAGTTCAAATTACTGTGTGTGTATATGGATGTCGGTGTAAAGTGTTTCTGGCCTCTGCTCTTGATTTACAGACCCCAAATCACTCAATATAAATTCGTACCTCTTCACTCAAGCACTTTCAGGCTATGATGATTAAAGAAATTTTGGTCGTAAACATGATATCCTATTTTTAAAAATGCTTTCAAGTGTATTTATTAACAAATTACAGTAAAAATCAAAACATCTCAGAAATTCGACCGTCATGATTTCAAGATTTAACTATATAACTAGTTGCATATTTGAAAATGATGATTTTAGGGGAAAATCATAATTTTTTAGCTTGTAATTAGGAAGGAATTAAAGGGTATATTCCAACGGTTTCGCTTTGAGATCTTATGCTTTAAGTGTCATAAGAAAGGACATTTCCTAAACCATTGCCCTGAAGTGAGGAAAGGGGTGGACCAGGGCCTTTTGATAATGTCACCTGCTACAGATGTTATAATAAGAGTCATTATGCAGCCAAGTGCAGTAAAACAAGAAAGTAAGAGAGTCGGGGAGATTGAGTTTTGGCTTGGGACTTTTGGGCTTGGTCCCGAATGTTTTAGAAAAGAAAAAATGAATTAACCAAGTTTTTAAAAAGAGTAAATTTATGAACAAGTTTTCAAAGTAATTTTTGAACAAATTTTCAAAGCAAGTTTCAAGCCCAAGAATATGAACTTAAATGTTTAAAAATTGATTTGGTTTAGGATAATTATATATTAGATTAATTATTTAATTTAATTCCTAAGTGTTTTCAAATAAAATCAAAAAACGAAGTTAAGTAAATGGTTAAGATATTTGTTTTAAACTTATAATTTATCAAAAATCTTAAAGTGATTTTAAATGCAATTAATTAACTAATCCCAAATATTTATTTAAAATAAAATAAATGGCTTGTAATTAGTTAATGTTGATAAGCAAGATTAGAACTAATTTATTTTATTTTTAAAATTAATTAATTGGATGATTGTGGTCTAGTTAATCTAGCCTACGAATGATTAATTTGAATTGAATACTTTGATTTCTTAAATATCTCTAGTATGTTAATTCCTGTATTTTGTGATATGAAACACCCTGGATTTAACCGTTGGTACAGTTGTGAGACGTTTATTTAAATATATATATATATATATCCGTGATGGAATTTCTACGAGAATATGACATTCTTAAATTTAAATTGAATTTTTGTTTTTACCTAAACAATTTGGCTTAAAGGATGGCATTGAATTCGAAGAGATCGAGGTCAAAGATATCCGGAACCTACCGTGAGTTTATACTTTCAATATCCACTGGTATTTTCCTTCACTTTATAAATCCAGTTTATAAATTCCATAGTCTCATCCTCCTTTAATTTTAAAAATAAATAGTGGTTTTATTTTTAAAGGTGTAGGAAATGATATACGGGTTTGAGATGTAAATTAAATTGGGATAAATCGAGAAGGATTTAATTTTGGAATAGAAAGTGTATTTTCCTGAAAAGCCAAGTATGTTTTCAAAGCAGATTTTTAAGTATAAGTTAAAGGAATGTTTTTAAAGAAATTATTACTTAATGGTCTTACAATTTTTAAAACTAAATATTTATTAAGCTAATTATATAAGTAAATTATTTTAAAGATTTAACTAGTATTATAATTTAAAAGATAATTATTTAATATTTATACCTTATAAAATAACTTTTTTAAAATAAGTTTTGGCTTAATTTTTACATGAGAAATTATTATAAAATTTCATAACTAGTATTTTAAATAAAGTGTTTTAAGTAATTTTTACTTTAAATGTTTTAAAGTATATGTTTTTGGATAAAGTGATTTAAATTATTTAAAAACCAAAAGTATTAAGACTTGGTGATTTTCAGTAGAAATAAAAACAATTGGTGGGAAATTTATTTCCTCAGAGAATAAGGTGATTTGAAAACTATTTTCAAAGGATTAAAGTGTAGAAAATATCATGCAAAGATATTTGGAAATAAAAATTTTGAAAATTATTATGGCCTCATGGTTGTTTGTGGATGTTATATGATAGTTAAATAACCGACTATCAATATTTGCCAATGCGATGATTGTTTTGAAGAGACCGGGATCGGGATTAATTTCCCGAAAACCACTTCGATCTGGTTTGAACGTTTTCGTGAGGAAGATAAGAGCTTGGAGTCGACGATCGAGCAGTGAAGTGCAAGGGCTAATCGCTACTATTCCTGAGGGTGATTCCAAAATGGATGTAGTTGGAGTAGTGCCTTCGGCTCCGTTCGGACCAGGAACAGACTTGTATGGATGAATTCTATCAGAACATCGTTAGGGGGACGATGAGCATTCTAATGAATGTGTGCTAAAAAGGTAACGCATTGCCTCGAGCCTCATCAACCGGGAATGGCTAAAACATGGAAGGTGTAGAAAGGCTAAGTGGCTAGCAACCAGGGTAAGGTCATCCCTGTCTAGATGTCCCTTTTTTTCAGCTGTGTGGGCGGTTGCTGATCCCAACCGCGGGTTGATCTTATTCGAACTATCCAGTAAGGGGTAGCTCCGGTCTTGTGTTGTAGGGGATCGGGGGGATCCTCGGTAAGCTGATCTAGACAAGGTACTGTGATGGGCGGTACCCCAGTAGCCCTGCCATTGTATGGAATCCAATCTCCAATAAGCGCTTGTACGGTTTTGATTGTGCCAAACTATTGCCGAAACGTGGGATGCAAGCATTTCAGCTAGATTCTATTTTACATTCTATAGATATTATTATAATATCAGACGGATTTGATAAAAATGTATGGTTACCATAAGGTAAAAACCCGGCATATTTATTTTTGGTGTGGTCTTACGAGAAACCTTTGATTTCAAAGGATATTGGAAACTCTAATAATCCAATTGAGTGTGTTTTCTCACGCTGGATTTCTAGACTAACTCGGGTGTTATTTCACTATAATGCTTGGGTCAGACTAGGTATTATAGAGTACAGATTCTGTATGGGTTACTATGGTGCTCAGCGGTGTGTTGGATGACGAGACATGTCACACGTACTTGATGTATATTCCGCTATGCAGTATAAGTTGTATATACAGCTTTTGGAGGACAAGTTATTAAAACTGTCCTGAATAGTGTTGTTGGTTTGTGTTGTACTCGGATGATGTAAAGTATAAACAATTTGCAACAACCCGGAAATTTTAATGGTTTTATAACGTAAATAATTGAAATTTTGCTTAAAATTTTATAATTGAATTTGGAAATAAAATTTGATATTTGGATTGGTCCATTAAAAGATAACAACTGGTAAATTTTCATCAGATAATATAGAAGTTTATTTTCTTGTGTAATTTTATTTCAATTTAAGTCAGTTAATAATTAATGATAATAAAATGTTTCCCAAACCTGAATATTTTATGCAGTAAATTTGTAAATCATCTTCTGAATGAGACGTCATGTCACGACCCGAATTTCACTCCCAGAAAATCGCGTCATGAATGAAGAAAGAAAGGGATAGAAGAAGAAAGAAGAAGAGAAGAAAGAAACAACATCAGAATCTAACACAGCGGAACGAATAAATTATATATATTAATAACATAATACTTTACATAGTATCATATACATCAGAGATACGCAGCATAAACAACTCATACTAGACAGTTATAAACACCTGTCTAGTTATACAACTCAATACAACAACACAGAGATCACACAGCGGAAAACTAGATATATATCTACTCGCAGAAGCCTCCTGCTCCATTGCTCCTCCACAAGTCGTCAAAGCTAATCCAGAATCCTAACCTGAATCCCTTGACTACTCATAAAAATTTGAGTACCCAAGAGTTTATGAAAAACAAAAATAAACTCCGGGTCAGACATGGGTCTGGTGTGAGTAACAGGTTAAAGTTGCTTAACTTTGAAAAACCTTTGAAAAGAAAAGGTATCACGTAAGACTTCCCACACATAAACATGGAAAAGTTTTTACCTTACGCTAACCAAAACATTTGATAGGAAATCCTGTGATATTATAATAGTGTCTAGGGTTTTCAAGTAAAATACAGAAATAGCTGAAATGCTTACATCTCACATTCCAACATAGTTGGGCACAACTAATTCGTACGGCACTTATTGGATTTTGGATTCCATACAATGGCAGGGCTACTGGGGTACCGCCCGTCACAGTACGTGGCCTAGATCACCGTACCGAGGAGCCACCCTAACTCCCCTGCAACACAAAGCCGGACCCGTTCCTTACTGAACAGTTCCAAATAAGACAACCCCGACGGTTGTAGCTACTAAACCGTCCCACACAGCCGAAATAAAAGGGACCTCTAGACAGGGGAAAATCTTACTCTCAAGTGGGGGCTACCCACGAAGCTTTGCTGCACCTCCCCTGTTTTAGCCATTCCCGGTTGATGAGGCTTGAGGCTACGATTACCTTTATAGGACACATTACTTAGAATGCTCATCGTCCACCTGACGATGTGCTGAAAGCATTCAATCCATACAAGTTCGTTCCGGGTTCGAACGAAACCGAAGGCATTATCTCGTTACACTCATTTTGGAATCACCCTCAGAGTTAACGACAATAACCCTTGCACTCTGATTCACCATCTCGAATCTATAAGGACTAATTCCGTCAACTCATTACGGAATCACCCACAGAGTTATAATGACTCATAGTCCTTACACCTCGAGTCTTCATAAAGCTCCACTTAGATTCACGACCTAACGTTATTTGGAAACGATGTGGTTTTCGGATATCCAAATATGGAAACCCGATCCCGGTCTCATCGAAAACCAAAGCGTGTCTTTTAAGGTCCAAGTTGTTTTAAAGTTTAAAACAATTCAATTACAGTATCCATATACACACAGATAGATAACTTAAATCATAACTGATAATCAACATTATCATATAACAGGTAATTCACATCATCAATATCAAATAGATATCTCATATATCATCACAATAGATAACCTATGTTATCATCACAATGCAACCATACATTCCATACCACACAAACATACTTATCTCATTACTGAGATCACTAAGCATCCAAGACAATCATCAATATCCATTCATACGTAAGCAAAGATTTACTCATACCATACTATAATTAATTTAAAATGAATTAAATTAATTATCCCTATCTCAAATTAATTTAAAATGAATTAAATTAATTTCTTTATCTTTAATTAATTTAAAATAAATTAAATTAATTGCTTTACCCAAATTATCTTGCTTACTTAATCATTTAATTGATTACAATCAATTAATCAATCATAAATTACTTTAATTAATCACTCTTGATTAATTATCCTTAATTACATCCATGTAATTATCCTTAATTAATTCCACAAATTAATTATTCTCAACTAAACAGTAATTAACCTTTAATTACTCCAACTAATTAATTAATCATAATTAATTATCCTAATCCTTAATTAATTACATTAATTAATTACCTATTATTGATTAATTAATCATAATTAATCACCTTTAATTACATCATTAATTAGAATAATTAATGATCCTTAATTATTCCTTAAATTAATTACTCAAAGTAATTAACAAACTTAATTACTATATTAAACCAAATTAATTATCCTTAATTTAATTTCTTAATTAATACCTTGATTAATTATTTAAATAATTAATCCAAATTCCTTCATACTTAAACATCTCCTTAATTACAACCTGTAATTATTATATAATTACTTAACTAAGTAATTTCCAAATCATTAATTACATAAAGTAATTATTCTTAACCCAGGTGTTTAAAATTAATTAAACTTAATTAATTAAATTAAACAATCTCATTCAATTAAATTAATTACATTAAGTAATTAATTTCTTAATTACTTTATCAAGTAATTACTCAAACCATTTATAATTGATTATTATTAAATTAATTAATCTAATTAATTATAAAAATTAACTACATTAATTAATTGTTAAATAATCATGGTTAATGACCTTCATTAACCATCCTTAAATTATTTTATAAGGTAATTAACTTAAATTAATTACCATTTAAATTATCCTTAATCATTCATTAATTAAAGTTATTTATTAAATTAATTAACCTTAAATTAATACTTAATTACAAAATTATCATTCATTTATCATTAATTAATAACTTAATTAATGATCTTAATTCCAAATTGATTAATCATTAATCAATTATTAACTCCAAATTTAATTAATTAATTAAATTAATTAACAAATCTTAATTACCTTGTTAATTAATTCTAAAACATAAATCTTAATCAAATTTTCAAAATAAACATAACTTAATTATGTATAAAACAATTTAATTTAAAACTAAGTACTTTTGAAATTACCTTTAAATTTCAATTAAAATTCAAATTTAAAATAAATTAATTTTAACTTATCAAAGTTTTAAACAAATTTAAAACTTATTTAAATTCTAAAACAAATCAAAAGTTGTCTTAATAATCAAATCATATAAACTTGAAATTAAATCCATTTCAAAATTTTAGAAGTTTAAATTCAATTTTAGTTTAAAAACTTTTAACTTTGAATTTTCCTTTAAATTTGAAACTGAGATTCATTTTAAAAACTCAGATTTTAACATCTATCTTTAAATCTTGCTTCATATTTTAAAAACTTCATTACTTAAAATTTGAACTATTTACTAAAACTGAAATAGTTAGTTAAGTTAAGAATTTAAACTCTATTTCAAATCCTGGATTTAAATTTGAATCTAAAATTCAAACTTGCATTTGAATTTATACTAAATCTTACTTTAACTAAATCTACAGGTTTTTAAAAGTTTCTAAACCCAGATTTTTAAAAGAAACAGAAACAGGGTTTTCAAACCTGAAATTTGAATTCAAATCAAAATACAAATTTGAATTCAGATCAAAGATACAACATGAATTTGATTTTTAAACCTAAACCCTATTTAAATCTAAATCTACAGATTTTAATATTTTAAAACCCATACTTTTTAACATCAACACAGTTTTCTGTGTAAACTACAACTGCAGGTCAAACTCGAGAAATCAATATTCTGCTTCGGGTTTCTCCTCCATCTACTCCGAGTTTCTCACCTATGTGCTTCGAGTCAGCTTCCAACTTTCCCAACATTCCCTCTGAAACACTCCTAACCACAACAGTTCATCAGAGGACCATCACCGCCCCCTCTGCCGACTATGTCAGATGATCAAGCTACAACCAGTATCCACCATAAACTCAAGAATATTCCAACTTCAACACAAGATCTACCAAATATCAGGAATTCAACAATTTAGCTCTGAAAATCCCAAAGTACAAAACCTGAAAACAACTTACCGGTTTTACTCCAAACCTGTCATCCTTCACATCAAACTGCTCCGACCATCGAACTCCCGCCCCCTTTGGCCATGAACCCCATTACACAATCACTACCCATACCCCAAAACCCAGAACACTCAATCCATCCAAGACTTCCCACTGATCCCATGTTCACATATCATTTCAAAACTGCAACCATTACAGGAATCATGAAACTCATTTCAGATTTTTATATGGATCTAAGATCCTTACCCTATAACTCAAAAGAGTTTTAAGTTTTCTTAATCTACAGATTTCAAGAATTTGCACAAAATCATATTTTGCTCCTGACCAAACTGTATATGAATATGCAATGATGTTTTTTTTCTGTTTTACAGAGGCAACTCATATTTAAACTTCTTGACATTTTTTTTTTTTTTAAAACATTAACTTATGAAACTAACACAACTTTACTTTGCATTTTCTTTTAACAGATAACTGACTTAAAGGCAAGAGTAGTTAATAAAGTTTACCTGGAAATAAATTCAAAAACAGAACAGATGATATAAGTCATTTCCACATCAACAACCATAGATAGCACAAAAATATTATTTGCATTTAGTAAAACATGCAACTTATTTTTAAAACTAAAGAGTTTAAATGTTACTCACCTTATTATGAATGCAGACCATCTGTGTTCTTTTGAGATTTGCAGAGACACCAAAAAAATGCAGGCTTAAAGAAAAAATGCAAGTGCTTCCTCTCTGTTGCTCATGCTCATAGCCTGATTGCTTTCATGCAGACAGAATACAAATGCAGTAGCCCAATTCCATATGCATGCAAATGCCTTTCCTTCCCAGGTTCCAAACCAAGTGTAGAAAAATGCAGGCTTCACTTAGTTTGAAATGAAGTGTAGATATGCAGATGTTTTGAACATGGTTTAGATTATGCAGTTTTGTTGGATTTTGAGGAAATGCAGATCCAATTCTTGATAATTTGTGAATGCAGATTTAATCTTTGAGTAATATGCAGATGAAGGATTTGAGGAATATCAGATTGTTTCAGGTATTGATCATAGAAAGGGTTTAAGCATAGAGGTTTTCCAGATTTTTGTTTGAGGAGTATATGCAGATTGATGTTTGGATTATGCAGATGTGTTCCTGAATTTTATATGCATTTGTGAATGTTATATGCAGAATTTTGATTTGGGCATATGAAAATGTAATATGAATGAAGATTGTAAATGTATTCTCAGATTTTAATAAAAGAAAAGAAAAATTGAAAACAAAATTTTAACACTTGTTCATTATTTCAACACTTGTCAATTTACTCTTTTAAAAATGCAACACATGTAATCTTAAGTTAATTAGTGCTAATTATAATTTAATGTGTGTATATAATCCTAAGTAAATGTGTTAGTTAAATTTAAACATGTGTATGTATTTATAAATGGAAACTTATGCATATTAAAGATTTAAAACAAATTAAGACTTATACTTTTAAATTTAAATTCAACTAAATCAAAATCAAATATTTTTCAAATCAAGTTGTACATATAAATTTAATTTGAAATAAAAACTACAGACCTAATTCAAAATTTATTTTAAGCCATTACAATATCAATATTGTTTTTTTTTTAAAATTATCTTTTTATTAAATTAAAGTCATTTACAAGAATTTATATTTTTATAAGTAAAGTATCCATTTTATTAAACCATTAAAACATTTTATTGAATTTATTCTAAATTTAAATCAATACCAATCTATTTAAAATATAAACCAGATATTTATATTGAAAATAGAAATCAATTTATTATTTAAAAAAATAAAATAACCAATTTAAATAATTATTGAAGAAGATTATTAATTTTATCTGAATTATTATTATCAGAACATTAATATCAATTTAATTTTAACTACAGATTATTAAATTGATATTGTCAAAAATTCCGGGACGTTACAATCCTTCCCCCTTAAAAGAATTTCGTCCTCGAAATTTAAAACAAAGGTAATTTAATAATCTTATTAAATTTTATTTTAAACACAAGCATATATCAAACATATGCTAACAACCAATTCAACCAATCAAACAAATCTAATTATCCAGACAAATTCTGGATAAAATCTTATCGAGTTTCCCCTGTGTATATATATATCCACCGGGATACTCGCCCTAGAAAATCCAAACAAACAATACTATGAAGCTACAAAGCTCCTATACAACTATATCTATAACACTAGACAAGATATCAGACTACAAACGAGTCTGACTCAACACCCAAAACTCCAGAACTGCTGGTTCCACAACCAGAGGCAGACCATACACGTACTCCCTCAGAGATACGTGAAACTCATCGAATCCCAGTTATTCAAACTGGCAACTCAATCCTGCAGATCAATCACTTATCTTCAAGATCACAGAAAAGATCCAAAATCACTTCAGAGCTAACTTCTCAGACTCACCCAAACTTATAGCTCACTTTTGATCGGGGAAAAGTTATCTAAAATTAAATCTCCGACTCAGAGTTCAAATCCCTCCGACTCTTATCCACAAAACTCTTCAGACGATCCTGGGCTACCTACAGCCTTCCTGATCAGCTCAACCTTCGCTGATGCTTCTAGAAACAAACCAGACCAATCAACTCAACAAAATGATCTTCTCAAGATCAACCAAAACCAACAACTCAAACTCAACTACTCAACATCAGAAGACAACAACTACTTCTGTCCAGAAAAAGAAAAGCAGATACACTTCCAAACTGCTTCCGCTGCTCAACTCTGATCCGACACAGAAGAGAATGCTGAAGAAGAACACAAGCACAAACAGGATAACACACCCCAGAGATTTGGTTCAACAAATCCATAAGAATCATTCAGGAGTTCCTCCAAAACTCTGAACTGCTACTCCAACTCAATCTCCTTGGAACCATTCTGACTTCCTGAAGACATCCAGAAAAACTCAGATAACCCAAGAGAACTCTCAAACAATCGCAAGTCACTTTTGCGAACCACCCAAATCAAATCCAAGTAAAACTGTTCTCCCTTAACCAAATAGAACAGCTCATACTTGACTGGCCAACCCATCAAAGAAACGGGTTCACTCAGCTGCTTCTGAACTCCTCTCCAGAAAAATGCTAAGCCAAAAGATCTCTTGCCAACACCGGGAACACTCCAAACTACACTGCTGCTACAGATGCTAAAGAATTCCAAAACAAAGCTCTCCGAGAAACTCGGACTTCAAAGCAAACAGAAACTCAAGCTGTCCCCAGCCACAACACTGAAGCAAACTCACTTCCTTAACTTGTTCCCAAGAAAACATCTTCGGGAACCTCCATAGTCACTGCATCTCATCACACAGTTACTATTTCCTGAGGTATCAAAATACCATCACTCACTTCTGCTTAGCCAACAAATCCAAGCACTACTCATCCAATCTTCAAAAATGAACTCTGAACCTTTACAGGTTTCCTTCAGAGATCAATGAAGTTCTTCATCACTTCAGAACTCAATCGAGACGGTATTAGGTCTACAGTCTCAACAAATAGACTTCCAAACTCAAACATTCAAACTCCAACCAATGGTAGTCGTGTCACACACACTACTACCCCATCTACCTTTATAACTTAAATTGGAAAACCTGAACAGGTAACCCAATAGATAGGCAGAAATATATATATATATATATATAGTTATATATAAAAATTACAAATACGCTCTCTCAAGAAAGACACCACTACAGAGCCTAGGTATTCGCTCAACCTAACGCTCCCTAAAGAAAGATACATTTCAGAGCCTAGGTATTCGCTCAACCTAAAGCTCTGATACCACAGTGTCACGACCCGAATTTCACTCCCAGAAAATCGCGTCATGAATGAAGAAAGAAAGGGATAGAAGAAGAAAGAAGAAGAGAAGAAAGAAACAACATCAGAATCTAACACAGCGGAACGAATAAATTATATATATTAATAACATAATACTTTACATAGTATCATATACATCAGAGATACGCAGCATAAACAACTCATACTAGACAGTTATAAACACCTGTCTAGTTATACAACTCAATACAACAACACAGAGATCACACAGCGGAAAACTAGATATATATCTACTCGCAGAAGCCTCCTGCTCCATTGCTCCTCCACAAGTCGTCAAAGCTAATCCAGAATCCTAACCTGAATCCCTTGACTACTCATAAAAATTTGAGTACCCAAGAGTTTATGAAAAACAAAAATAAACTCCGGGTCAGACATGGGTCTGGTGTGAGTAACAGGTTAAAGTTGCTTAACTTTGAAAAACCTTTGAAAAGAAAAGGTATCACGTAAGACTTCCCACACATAAACATGGAAAAGTTTTTACCTTACGCTAACCAAAACATTTGATAGGAAATCCTGTGATATTATAATAGTGTCTAGGGTTTTCAAGTAAAATACAGAAATAGCTGAAATGCTTACATCTCACATTCCAACATAGTTGGGCACAACTAATTCGTACGGCACTTATTGGATTTTGGATTCCATACAATGGCAGGGCTACTGGGGTACCGCCCGTCACAGTACGTGGCCTAGATCACCGTACCGAGGAGCCACCCTAACTCCCCTGCAACACAAAGCCGGACCCGTTCCTTACTGAACAGTTCCAAATAAGACAACCCCGACGGTTGTAGCTACTAAACCGTCCCACACAGCCGAAATAAAAGGGACCTCTAGACAGGGGAAAATCTTACTCTCAAGTGGGGGCTACCCACGAAGCTTTGCTGCACCTCCCCTGTTTTAGCCATTCCCGGTTGATGAGGCTTGAGGCTACGATTACCTTTATAGGACACATTACTTAGAATGCTCATCGTCCACCTGACGATGTGCTGAAAGCATTCAATCCATACAAGTTCGTTCCGGGTTCGAACGAAACCGAAGGCATTATCTCGTTACACTCATTTTGGAATCACCCTCAGAGTTAACGACAATAACCCTTGCACTCTGATTCACCATCTCGAATCTATAAGGACTAATTCCGTCAACTCATTACGGAATCACCCACAGAGTTATAATGACTCATAGTCCTTACACCTCGAGTCTTCATAAAGCTCCACTTAGATTCACGACCTAACGTTATTTGGAAACGATGTGGTTTTCGGATATCCAAATATGGAAACCCGATCCCGGTCTCATCGAAAACCAAAGCGTGTCTTTTAAGGTCCAAGTTGTTTTAAAGTTTAAAACAATTCAATTACAGTATCCATATACACACAGATAGATAACTTAAATCATAACTGATAATCAACATTATCATATAACAGGTAATTCACATCATCAATATCAAATAGATATCTCATATATCATCACAATAGATAACCTATGTTATCATCACAATGCAACCATACATTCCATACCACACAAACATACTTATCTCATTACTGAGATCACTAAGCATCCAAGACAATCATCAATATCCATTCATACGTAAGCAAAGATTTACTCATACCATACTATAATTAATTTAAAATGAATTAAATTAATTATCCCTATCTCAAATTAATTTAAAATGAATTAAATTAATTTCTTTATCTTTAATTAATTTAAAATAAATTAAATTAATTGCTTTACCCAAATTATCTTGCTTACTTAATCATTTAATTGATTACAATCAATTAATCAATCATAAATTACTTTAATTAATCACTCTTGATTAATTATCCTTAATTACATCCATGTAATTATCCTTAATTAATTCCACAAATTAATTATTCTCAACTAAACAGTAATTAACCTTTAATTACTCCAACTAATTAATTAATCATAATTAATTATCCTAATCCTTAATTAATTACATTAATTAATTACCTATTATTGATTAATTAATCATAATTAATCACCTTTAATTACATCATTAATTAGAATAATTAATGATCCTTAATTATTCCTTAAATTAATTACTCAAAGTAATTAACAAACTTAATTACTATATTAAACCAAATTAATTATCCTTAATTTAATTTCTTAATTAATACCTTGATTAATTATTTAAATAATTAATCCAAATTCCTTCATACTTAAACATCTCCTTAATTACAACCTGTAATTATTATATAATTACTTAACTAAGTAATTTCCAAATCATTAATTACATAAAGTAATTATTCTTAACCCAGGTGTTTAAAATTAATTAAACTTAATTAATTAAATTAAACAATCTCATTCAATTAAATTAATTACATTAAGTAATTAATTTCTTAATTACTTTATCAAGTAATTACTCAAACCATTTATAATTGATTATTATTAAATTAATTAATCTAATTAATTATAAAAATTAACTACATTAATTAATTGTTAAATAATCATGGTTAATGACCTTCATTAACCATCCTTAAATTATTTTATAAGGTAATTAACTTAAATTAATTACCATTTAAATTATCCTTAATCATTCATTAATTAAAGTTATTTATTAAATTAATTAACCTTAAATTAATACTTAATTACAAAATTATCATTCATTTATCATTAATTAATAACTTAATTAATGATCTTAATTCCAAATTGATTAATCATTAATCAATTATTAACTCCAAATTTAATTAATTAATTAAATTAATTAACAAATCTTAATTACCTTGTTAATTAATTCTAAAACATAAATCTTAATCAAATTTTCAAAATAAACATAACTTAATTATGTATAAAACAATTTAATTTAAAACTAAGTACTTTTGAAATTACCTTTAAATTTCAATTAAAATTCAAATTTAAAATAAATTAATTTTAACTTATCAAAGTTTTAAACAAATTTAAAACTTATTTAAATTCTAAAACAAATCAAAAGTTGTCTTAATAATCAAATCATATAAACTTGAAATTAAATCCATTTCAAAATTTTAGAAGTTTAAATTCAATTTTAGTTTAAAAACTTTTAACTTTGAATTTTCCTTTAAATTTGAAACTGAGATTCATTTTAAAAACTCAGATTTTAACATCTATCTTTAAATCTTGCTTCATATTTTAAAAACTTCATTACTTAAAATTTGAACTATTTACTAAAACTGAAATAGTTAGTTAAGTTAAGAATTTAAACTCTATTTCAAATCCTGGATTTAAATTTGAATCTAAAATTCAAACTTGCATTTGAATTTATACTAAATCTTACTTTAACTAAATCTACAGGTTTTTAAAAGTTTCTAAACCCAGATTTTTAAAAGAAACAGAAACAGGGTTTTCAAACCTGAAATTTGAATTCAAATCAAAATACAAATTTGAATTCAGATCAAAGATACAACATGAATTTGATTTTTAAACCTAAACCCTATTTAAATCTAAATCTACAGATTTTAATATTTTAAAACCCATACTTTTTAACATCAACACAGTTTTCTGTGTAAACTACAACTGCAGGTCAAACTCGAGAAATCAATATTCTGCTTCGGGTTTCTCCTCCATCTACTCCGAGTTTCTCACCTATGTGCTTCGAGTCAGCTTCCAACTTTCCCAACATTCCCTCTGAAACACTCCTAACCACAACAGTTCATCAGAGGACCATCACCGCCCCCTCTGCCGACTATGTCAGATGATCAAGCTACAACCAGTATCCACCATAAACTCAAGAATATTCCAACTTCAACACAAGATCTACCAAATATCAGGAATTCAACAATTTAGCTCTGAAAATCCCAAAGTACAAAACCTGAAAACAACTTACAGGTTTTACTCCAAACCTGTCATCCTTCACATCAAACTGCTCCGACCATCGAACTCCCGCCCCCTTTGGCCATGAACCCCATTACACAATCACTACCCATACCCCAAAACCCAGAACACTCAATCCATCCAAGACTTCCCACTGATCCCATGTTCACATATCATTTCAAAACTGCAACCATTACAGGAATCATGAAACTCATTTCAGATTTTTATATGGATCTAAGATCCTTACCCTATAACTCAAAAGAGTTTTAAGTTTTCTTAATCTACAGATTTCAAGAATTTGCACAAAATCATATTTTGCTCCTGACCAAACTGTATATGAATATGCAATGATGTTTTTTTTCTGTTTTACAGAGGCAACTCATATTTAAACTTCTTGACATTTTTTTTTTTTTTAAAACATTAACTTATGAAACTAACACAACTTTACTTTGCATTTTCTTTTAACAGATAACTGACTTAAAGGCAAGAGTAGTTAATAAAGTTTACCTGGAAATAAATTCAAAAACAGAACAGATGATATAAGTCATTTCCACATCAACAACCATAGATAGCACAAAAATATTATTTGCATTTAGTAAAACATGCAACTTATTTTTAAAACTAAAGAGTTTAAATGTTACTCACCTTATTATGAATGCAGACCATCTGTGTTCTTTTGAGATTTGCAGAGACACCAAAAAAATGCAGGCTTAAAGAAAAAATGCAAGTGCTTCCTCTCTGTTGCTCATGCTCATAGCCTGATTGCTTTCATGCAGACAGAATACAAATGCAGTAGCCCAATTCCATATGCATGCAAATGCCTTTCCTTCCCAGGTTCCAAACCAAGTGTAGAAAAATGCAGGCTTCACTTAGTTTGAAATGAAGTGTAGATATGCAGATGTTTTGAACATGGTTTAGATTATGCAGTTTTGTTGGATTTTGAGGAAATGCAGATCCAATTCTTGATAATTTGTGAATGCAGATTTAATCTTTGAGTAATATGCAGATGAAGGATTTGAGGAATATCAGATTGTTTCAGGTATTGATCATAGAAAGGGTTTAAGCATAGAGGTTTTCCAGATTTTTGTTTGAGGAGTATATGCAGATTGATGTTTGGATTATGCAGATGTGTTCCTGAATTTTATATGCATTTGTGAATGTTATATGCAGAATTTTGATTTGGGCATATGAAAATGTAATATGAATGAAGATTGTAAATGTATTCTCAGATTTTAATAAAAGAAAAGAAAAATTGAAAAAAAAATTTTAACACTTGTTCATTATTTCAACACTTGTCAATTTACTCTTTTAAAAATGCAACACATGTAATCTTAAGTTAATTAGTGCTAATTATAATTTAATGTGTGTATATAATCCTAAGTAAATGTGTTAGTTAAATTTAAACATGTGTATGTATTTATAAATGGAAACTTATGCATATTAAAGATTTAAAACAAATTAAGACTTATACTTTTAAATTTAAATTCAACTAAATCAAAATCAAATATTTTTCAAATCAAGTTGTACATATAAATTTAATTTGAAATAAAAACTACAGACCTAATTCAAAATTTATTTTAAGCCATTACAATATCAATATTGTTTTTTTTTTAAAATTATCTTTTTATTAAATTAAAGTCATTTACAAGAATTTATATTTTTATAAGTAAAGTATCCATTTTATTAAACCATTAAAACATTTTATTGAATTTATTCTAAATTTAAATCAATACCAATCTATTTAAAATATAAACCAGATATTTATATTGAAAATAGAAATCAATTTATTATTTAAAAAAATAAAATAAC
Organism: Allium cepa; assembly: GCA_030765085.1. NCBI lineage: Eukaryota > Viridiplantae > Streptophyta > Magnoliopsida > Asparagales > Amaryllidaceae > Allium > Allium cepa. The sequence goes on from CM060941.1 coordinate 839,743,894, forward strand.
CAATTTAAATAATTATTGAAGAAGATTATTAATTTTATCTGAATTATTATTATCAGAACATTAATATCAATTTAATTTTAACTACAGATTATTAAATTGATATTGTCAAAAATTCCGGGACGTTACACGTCATATTTCTTTTTTCAAATTTGAACTGCTATTTCCCCGTTTATCTTATATCTAGCAAATCAGCAGCATTGTCGGTTGTACCACTGATATCTGTATACAGTTTTGATCGTCTCATCATGCTACGGTATATTTATTTCTGTATTTTAAGGTCCGGTACGCGACAGAAACAATAAATTTCTCGTTGTAATGGTACCATAAACTGTGACTTTACCATTTCATTCGGTTTCAAAATTTGAAACATACTGTTCAATCAAGCCATTAATTTCTTTAACGTCTCATCTAAATCAGAGGGGACTGTTGCTATTCATTTCACTTTATATTTATTCTTGCCTTTCATTCCATTCACCTGTTCATTTTTATAAGGTACGTTTCTCTTTCTTTCGTACTGCTATTCCTCTACAATATGATAGTAATAGTTGAATAACAATATAAATATATATATGCTATATAATTGTTTTCTGACTTGGACTCGCAACTATTCAAAATTTATTCTTTTTATTTTACTTGAAAGGCACGTCTCAAATTATGCCTATTCGTGCTCCTCCATTTAATTGTTCTGTTTGGAAAAAATTTAATAGGTATATAACCAATATATCTAGCATTATAAAACGTTCATTCCTATTCTTTTTTTTTCTCTGTGCCAATTTCTTCTGAAAGTCTTACATCTTTCCTCTCTATATTTTCCCTCCTCACCCATTTTTTCTTCTAAAGCTAGTCCTCTTCACTTCCTCCGGCCTCTGCCTTCACGCACCTCTCCCTCTCCTCTAGCTTCACCCACAAATTGCATGTTAGCCCTCCCATCACGCCATCCCCTTCGCTTCCAACGGCAACACCACTTTCCAAACTATCGGTCCCCTTCCTATCTCCCAAACAACCTCACATCAGCAACGCCAAGAATCCGGGCCGAGAACAGCCTGCTGCCTCCCTCCTTTGAGCATCTGTATAGCTTTGTTCATCGATTCTTGCCAATATTACTTTGCTTCGAAATCTATGCTTTGGATTTGTATCTCTTCTCATTATGTTCTCTCTCTAGTCTCGAAAGGTGAGCAATCACTCACGATTAACGTTCTTATATTTATTAAATTTGATTTTAATTGAAACGACGATTGAAATATGTTGTTGTTAGTTATTTACATTGATATATATATGATGTCATCTGTATCTATTCACATGTGAATCTGACACCATTATATGTTATTTATAATGATGATGTATGCATGTGATATTATTATTCATATCTGTTATCACTCTACAAGTTCCCTGTTAGTATAGAATCCACTATGGGTTGAAATGATACATACTCGAATGATCTGTAGAGTAGGAGAAAATCGTTATGGGTTGAAATGATAAACCTAAGCGATTTTCATTGAATTGAATTTGGGATTGTGGGTTGAAATGATATATACCCGTATATATTTAGATTACGGATTGAAATGATAAATATTCATATCACTTGACCATAGGATCGAAAATTTTATACAGACACAGATGGTCTATAAATAAATATTTTGAAAATGATTTCTATTGTTTTGAAAGAAAATATATATGGTTTACTTAAATTTGAAAATATTATGTATATGAATAAGTTTTAGTACAAAAATAAATTTAATAATTAGCTTTAAAATTAGTAAAGTTTGATTTAAGTAAAATACAATATGTTTAAATATTTATTTAAAAATTATATTTTAGAAATAGATTTTATAATGATTCTATAAGTTAAGGTTGGAAAGATAAATTTGAATTTATTTGAAATTGTATTTAATTAAGAATTTTTTTAATTAAATCGATTTGAAACTTATTAAATTTGAGGGTTTTAAGATATAATTTTATAACTTGATTTTGGTTTAAAGTGATTTAAACGGATATTTCAAGTTTAAAAAAATCAAAGGAAATATTTAGTTTAATGTAATTTAAGGTTATTTAAATGATAATGGATTTATTAAGTGAATATTTCAAACTAAATAATAATAAAGTTAAAATAAGATATTTATGAAATTATCAATTTAGTTTTGAAAGTGCTATAATTTGGAATATATATATATATGTATATTTGAAATGGAAATGATATTTTGGTTTTGAAGATAAATTATTTTGAAATGACCACGGTGTTATAATGACGTTTGGTTGTTAATAGCGTATATTTCTACATAGTAGATAGTTCCACGGATCCTTAGAGGATGGTTATCCCAAACATCTTTTGAGTTACTTGTATTTCAGTTGATATTTCACTTGAGTTGGATTTATAGATACAAGAATGTTAATCCTGAATCGAGTGTTTGTGTTTTGCTTTACGCTTGGGTCAGACTGAGTGATACAGCATTTGAGACTCACCTTTGAAGTTTGGAGGTTCGCTTGGAGATCCAACTATCGATTCAGCTTTCAACTTTTCCAGTTGGTTTATTCTGAGATGTCACCAGTCTGTATTTGAGATATTCTGTTGTATTTTATTTCAAACTCTGTTGTTTATATAGTAGCTTCATGAACTACTATTCATCTATTCCGCTTGTTCGGTTTCCTTTGAATTTTGGAACGCTCCCACTTGTTCTGAAATCCATTCTTGTCTTCCCTATTTGTATTCTTTTGACTCTGGAGCATCCCATATCTCCACTTCGAATGATTTCTATAAGCGTCGATGATCCCGCCAATCTTTGGATGATTTGTAAAGGGGTAAAACTCCTTTACAACAAGAATTGATTCACCGAAGATTTCTGTATCCTCGGATTAGATGTTGTTATCTCTTGATATGATGAATTCTATCTCTGGCGATCGAATGTCGATTTGCCTTAGAACTCCACATCCATCACATTCCTAAAGTCACGGTTGACCCGGTTATGGTCGCCCATGATTTATATAAGTATATCCATCTTCTATTTTGTAATTTAATTATCTCATCTTCGTTCAAGCCTATCTTCGAATCAGAATTCTATTTGATTAGAGTCCCTCCAATTTGAATCTCTATCTTTGTTTTGAAATCCATTCTTGAATCATCCTTTGAAAAATCGTGTTTTTTTGTATTTTAGAAATTATTTTATACATTGAAATTATTATTTTGATAAGTATGATTATATTCTATATATAAAGTGAAAATGTTTTGATAAGGATTATATACCTTTTAAAAACGAGAATTTGAAGTTTCGAAAGGATTTGAAATTTTGAAAATTTTATAAGAAATTGATTTATTAAAATGATTTATAACTGAAGGGTTTTAAATTTGAAATTTGAGAAATTGAACTCCGATATTTTGAAATTGGTTTTAAGATTTTGAAAATATATAAAAAATACAATTTGAAAGTATTATCCGAATAAGAAACGTTTCAAATGACTTCAAATGAGTTCCAATGATTTCGAAAAAATTTCAAAGAAGTTTTCATGAAAATAGAAGTCCAGAACTCACTTATGTCGCTGGAGAATAATTTCGATGATGAGTGCATGCATCATCGACATTGATTTTTGAGTTTTAGAGTGGGGGAGAGTCCATTTTAGTAGCTTTGCTATGCGATTGATTTTGTGAAACCAATTTTGATTTCAAATTTCAAAGTATGATTTGATATTTGAAAGATATATGTACATATAATTGAAATGATTTGAAGTGAGCTCGGTGTTCAGTCCTCGAGTTTTGAGTTTAACCCTGTATATTGAAATTGATTTACTGATTGGTTGCTGATTTCCAACTCTTGGATTGAAAATTTGATTTCTCTGACTATTTTGACTGTTCGAACACTTACAAATCGAGGTTTAATTTTCAAAGCTAAGTAATTTCGAAAAGTAAAAATTATTTGATAAAGTATATAAGTTTAGTTTTGAATGTTTAAAGTATGAAGTAATATGATTTAAATAAGTTTGAAACCGTTTTTTTAAGTAAAAGAATAAGACTATTTTGAATTATACTAATATGAAATTTAGTTTTGAAATGTTTTGAATAAAACTTAGTTTTAAATGTTTAAACATCTTTTATAAAACTATACGCATATATATATATAGAATAATAATTTTCAAAAGGTAAATTGGATTTTTCAAATATAAATAAATAGTTTAAAGGTTTTAAAGGGATGGTTATAAACTTGGTATTCATTTTTGGGTATAATTGATTTTGAGAAAAATATTTGGTTTTGAAAATAGATTTAAATTTAAAACCAAGTATTTACATGATGATAAATGAATTTGTTTGACCTAAATTATGTTGATTTGAAAACTAGGATTATTTTCTAAATCTATTATTTTTGAAATTTTGAAACTGAAGATATTTAATTTGGAAGAAATAATTTGGTGAATCTTATATGATTTTGAAACAGAACTGATATTGAAACGAAATGAAATTGAGAACCTTATTTTGCTAAATACTTGATTTGAGAGTGATCTAACTTATATCAAATTGATTTGTATAAGCACGAAGTTGATTCGAAAACTATTGATTTGCAAAGGTATTCAATTTAAAAAGCAAAATCTTATATAATCGAAGTCTACATAAGTGTGATATGATATATTATTGATTTTGGAAAGTATTCGATTTGAAAATGGAATCTTATATATAATTGACTTTACATAAGTATGTTATTAGAAATTGATTTGAAAGAGTACTATATGATACATGTTTTCAAATTAAAGATATGGAAAGTGCCTTCTACTTGATATCCTCTTTGTGGCTACATTTGGATTCATTCTATCGATATTACTCTCTCTGATTTGGGTTTTTCGGATATGATACTTCAGTGTCCTTCAAATTCCATGGCGTTAACCATACTCTTACGAACTCAACTGCATAGCGTAATTCGCAAGGCAATGATTGCTTAAAAGGTACGGTTGTTTCCTTGGGGATCCAGGCATAACCGTTGTGTATTTGTGATCTATGGTTGTTTTAGTAGCGTAATCCGCAAGGCAGAGATTGCTTAAAGGGTATGGATGTTTCCTGGGGGATCCAGGCATAACCATTGTGTATCGGCGGTCTACAGTTTTTGTTATCGTAGCGTAATCCGCAAGGTAGAGATTGCTTAAAGGGTACGGATGTTTCCTGGGGGATCCAGGCGTAACCATTGTGTATCCGCGGCCTACAGTTTTTTTGTTATCATGGCGAAATTCATAAGGCAGTGATTTCTTAAAAGGTACGGATGTTTCCTGAGGGATCCAGGCATAACCATTGTGTATTTGCGATCCATGATTCGAGTCGGTTGATTTGTCTGGATTGTACTTTCCATATTGGCTTTGAAAGTTTTTCGAGTATTTTCACTGGGTGTTGAAAGATGTCTACTAAATACTTGGAGAATTCTAGATTTGCGCCTAATCAATGCATGGCTAGAGTCTGCAAGAATAAGGATAAACCTGTTAAGACATCGAGTTATAAAAGTATTTTGATAAAGTATTATATAAAGGATATTTTGATCATTTTTTTCTTTCTTTCTAAATAATTTAAAATGCTTAAAATATTGTTTATTTATATACTACATGGTATATTTGTAAATTATTAGTGTTTTATTTAAGTGATTGATCATTATAAAAATAAGTAAATGGAAATCAATTCAAAACTAAATGAAATTTTTATGATCTGAATTGACAGTTTGACCTAAAAAATTTGAATCGAATGACTATTTATAGATATAATAAAAAGGGTTTAGCGAAATTATTAAATACTAATTAATTTAAAATGAAATTTATATGGTTTTAAATTAATAGTCTATTTTTTAAATCTATTTTTCTCTCTGGTTGTTCTATACTCCTACCTCCTTCTTTTTCGGGAATGAAAAGTTTTGAGTGGGGGAGAGTGTAACAACCCAAAAATTTTAATAATTTTATAACATAACTAACTGAAATTTTGCTTAAAATTTTATAACTGAATTTGGAAATAAAATTTGATATTTGGATTAGTCCATTAAAACGTAGCAACTGGTAAATTTTCTTCAGATAATATAGAAGTTTATTTTCTTATGTAATTCTATTTCAATTTAAATCAGTTAATATTTGATGATAATAAAATGTTTTCCAAACCTGATATTTTTATGCAATAAATTTGTTAAGCATCTTCTAAATGAGTCATCATATTTCGTTTCTCCAAATTTGAATTTCTATTGCCCCGTTTATCTTATTTCTGGCAAATCGGCTGCATTTTCGGTACCAATTATCGACTTTTGATAGAATGATCGCACCACTAATATCTGCATACCGTTTTGATCATCTCATTGTGCTGATCTCTACGGCATATTTATTTCTGTATTTTGAGGTCTGGTACGCAACATAAACAATAAACTGCTCGTTGTAACCGTACCATACACTATGACTTTACTATTTCCTTCGGTTTCAAAATTTGAAACGTGCTGTCCAATCAAGCCATTAATTGCTTTAAAGTCTCAGCTAAATCAGAGGCGACCGTTGCTATTCATTTTACTTTATATTTATTCTTTCCTTTCACTCTGTTCACCTCCTTATTTTTATAACGTACATTTCTCTTTCTTTCATACTGCTATTCCCCAACAATGTGATAGTAATAGTTGAATAACAATATATATGCTATATAACTGTTTTCTGACTTGGACTTGCAACTATTCAAAATTCATTTGTTTTATTTTACTTGAAAGGCACGCCTCAAATTATTCCTATTCGTGCTCCTCCATTTAATTGTTCTGTTTGGAAAAAATTTAACAGGTATATAACCAATATATTTAGCATTATAAAATGTTCATTCCTATTCATTTTTTTCTTTGTGCCTATTTCTTCTAAAAGGCTTACAGCTCTCCTCTCTAACACATTTTCTCTCCACACCCATTTTTTCTTCTAAAGCTAATCCTCTTCACTTCCTCCGGCCTTCGCTCTCACGCACCTCCCCCTCTCCTTTAGCTTCAACCACAAACTGCCACGTCAGCCCTCCCATCACACCATCCCCACCGCTTCCCATGGCAACACCACTTTCCAAACAATCGGTCCCCTTCCTATCTCCCAAACCACCTCGCATTAGCAACGCCGAGAATCCAAGCTGATGCCAGCCTGGTGCCTCCCTCCTTTGAGCATCTGTATAGCTTTGTTCATCGATTCTTGCCAATATTGCTTAGCTTCGAAATCTATGCTTGAATTCGTATCTCTTCTCTATTAGTTATTTACATTGCTATATATATGATGTCATCTGTAACTATTCACCTGTGACATCTGACTCCATTATCTGTTATTTATACTGATAATATATGCCTGTTATATTATTATTCATATCTGTTATCACTCTGCAAATTCCCTGTTAGTATAGAATCCACTACGGGATGAAATGATACATACCCAAACGATCTATAGAATAGGAGAAAATTGTTATGGGTTGAAATGATAAACCCAAGCGATTTTTATTGAATTGAATTTGGGGTTGTGGTTGAAATGATCTATATCCGTATATATTTAAATTATGGATTGAAATGATAAAAATCTATATCACTTGACCATAGGATAGAAAATTTTATGCAGACACCGTTGGTCTATATACAAATATTTTGAAAATGATTTCTATGGTTTTTAAGGGAAATATATATGGTTTGTTTAAATATGAAAATACTATGTATATGAATAAAATTTAATACAAAAATAAATTTAATAACAAGCTTTAAAATTAGTAAAGTTTGATTTAAGTAAAATACAATATGTTTAAATATTTATTTAAATTTTTTATTTTTATAATGATTCTATAAGTTAAGGTTGGAAAGATAAATTTGAATTTATTCGAAACTGTATTTAATTAAGAATTTTATTTAATTATATCTATTTAAAAATTATTAAATTTGAGGGATTTAAGATATATATTTATAACTTGATTTTTATCTGAAGTGATCTAAATGGATATTTCAAGTTTAAATAAATCGAAGGAAATATTTAGTTTGATGTAATTTAAGGTTATTTAAATGATAATGGATTTATTTAGTGAATAGTTCAAACTAAATAATAATAAAGTTAAAATAAGATGTATATGAAATTATTTATTTAGTTTTGAAAGTGCTATAATTTGGAATTTATACATATTAGAAATGGAAATGATATTTTGGTTTTGAAGATATGTTACTTTTAAATGACCATGGTGTTATAATGACATTTGGTTGTTAATAGCGTATATTTCTATATAGTAGATAGTTCCACGGATCCTTAGAGGATGGTTATCCTAAACATATTTTGAGTTACTTGTATTCCAGTTGATATTTCACTTGAGTTGGATTTATTGATATAAGAATGTTAATCCTGACTCGAGTGTTTGTGTGTTGCTTTACGCTCAGGGTCACACTGAGTGATATAGTATTTGAGACTCACCTTCGAAGTTTGGATCTTCGCTTGGAGATCCTGTGATGTCCCAGAATTTTAGGAAATATTTATTTAATAATCTTTGTTAATAAGTATTTAAATTGATTTATTAATCCTCTTTTATAAATATTTAATTGGTAAATTTTATCTTTTAAAGCTAATAAAATTGTTTTATATTTATAATATATATATATTGGTATATATAAATTGTGAATAGGAAGTCTTTTGTTTTAAATTAATAAAAGAAATTTTTTCAAATTATAATATATATGTATGTATATATTGTGATTTGATGTTATGTTTTAAAATTCAATATAATAACTTTCAAGGCTAATATTAAAATATTTTCTATTTATAATGTGTATATATTTATATATATTAAAGAAAGATTTGGTTTGAATTTAACTAATAAAAACATGTTTTCAAATTTTAATATATATTTTATAATTTGGAAGTTATGATTGAATCCAAAATAAAACCTTTCATAAAGCCATTTAAAATTAAATTATATATTTTCAATACATAAGATAAAATTTTATTTTAAAATGTGATTGCTTAAATAAGATTTAATAAAAGTTTTTTTTGCTTTCTTAAACTAAAATGGTTTATAAATATATATATATATATATATATATAAAGGTTTAATTATATATATTTTTTAAATTCTTATGAACTAAGAATAGTTGTAAACATATAAAAACAAATAAAATACATAATGCATTAATTTATTCAAAACATAAGTATATACATAAATAAATATAAACATAAATGAAGAAAAAAAAAATTAAAACACGGGTTTAAGCATAAAAATTCTTGTTTTCACATTTGTAAATTAATGGACTCATGCAAAATACATTTGTAACTAAGATGGCATGCAATCAAACAAGTGGCCAAATTCTCTTGTAAATGAAATATAGATATAATGTTTTAAAGAAAATTCTGATTATTTAGAAATGTTTTCTCATCATTCTTCCTCCTTCATCTTTACTTAAAAGAAATGAAACTAAAAATCAAAACTAAGACCTGGTCTATAGCAATTGCAATAACTATTTCATCTTCAACTTAAGTAAAGCAAGAGTGTAGTCTTAAATGCAATCCAATTCAAGAATCAGATTCTGATCAACTAGGCAAATACTAAATCAAATGCAGATGCCTAGAACAAGAGACCTGTCTCTCTGTTTTTGATACAGGTGAGTAAACCATCCTTTAAAAACTGTTTTAAGTATTGCATGTGATAATTCTATATGGAGAGGTTGTAATATGGTTTACATGATTGATTTTATCTGGATATATATGTATATGAAGTGCTTTGTTTATTTGTGAATATATCTGTATGTATATATATATAAAATTATAAAAAAATGGTTTCAAGAATTTTAATTTAGTGATTAATTAAAAAATTCAGAAATAACAGTAAAATTTTTATATGGATCAAAATCAATGAATGCAATTTCATGTTTGGATTTCATGAATGGAATTGTGGTAGGAAATCATGATTTTTGATATGTATACATAGATTTTTAGGCATTTGTATGTCGAGATAATCGGAGTTGAACGGATTTGGCAATTTCGCCAAATTTCGATGAACGGAGGGAGTGTAGATGTCAGGCTTTGGTCTGGAGGAAGGAGGTATCATTGTGGTCATAGGAAAAATGTTTGACAGAGTTATAATTGGCCATGGTGGCGGCCGGCGTCGAACTAGGGTTCTAAGTCTTGGTTTGGTCAAGGTTATTTGCGAGCTTCGAGTGACGTCGGAAGATCATCAAAGGCAATCGTATGTGATGGGATCGAAGCGTGGCGATGTGACGAAGTTTTGGTGAGGTCGACGAGTGTTCTTGAGGTTCTGATTGTCGACGATTGAGAGTTTTCGATCGAGATTGGTTCTAGCTCTTGAACGATGAAGCTCGATTTTCGATTGGCTGTCGTTTACATCGATCTGGGTGAACGTAAGGGTCGGCGTAGATGTCGATGGCTTGTCGAAGATCATGGCGTCGATCTACGGTGGAATGAGCGACCGTGCACATGCACGTGTGCACTGTGATATTGTCTGGGTTTGTTTGATCTTTGGGGAAGAAGGATCTGGCTCGGGTCAATCTCGAAGCATTTCAATGATTTTCTCAAAGCAGGGGACAGGAAGGTAGTTGGTTCGTGAGTAGCTCGGGGTTTTCGTGTTTTTGCCCGGGGATTTCTGGTAGGATGAGTCGGGTTTTAGTGTGTTTAAGATACCAGGGCTTAAAAAGAAGTGAAAACATGAACAGTTTTAAAGTTTTAAAATGACTTAATTTTCAAAAGAAATGGTACTAAGTTTTTTTTAAAAAGTGTATTTTAAATGGATATGATTTCAAGCAAAAGTAAATCTAGTTTCAAAATATACTAACTAACTTTTAAAAGAAATAAAATGGAAGTTTTCGATAGAAAGTTTTCAAATATAGTATAAGCGTGAATTAGTTTCCAGAGAAAAGTATTTAACAAGTTTTATACAAGTTTTCAAAAAATTTAAAATGTTAAAGTTAATGATTTTAAATAGTTTTAAAAGTAATTATATTAATTATATAATTAAGTACCAATGATTTTTGAACTGAAGTTAATAATGTAATTAAGTAATTTATGAAGATAAAGAACTTATCTTTAATTAAGGGGTGATTAATTAAAGATAATTAATTAGTGAAATTAATTAAAAGATAATCACTTAATGAGATTAATAAAGGTTAATTCATTGATGTTGATAATTAAAGGATAATTAGTAAGTGAAGTAATTAATGGATAATTAATGAATATAATTAACTTAAGGATCATTAACTAGTGAATAAGAGATTAATTAATTAATGTGATTAATTTAAGATAATTGGTTTGGTTAATTTAGGATAGTTAATTACTAGATTAATTAAGGGTTAATTAATCTAAGTAATTAAAGGTAATTAATTTGTAACGACCCGAAATTTTCGATCCCGAAAATTCCAGATAGTTAGGAAAATGAAGAAAGAGATAGAAGAAGAAGAATATCAGAAACATCAACACTCACATTCGCAGCGGATAAAATATAATAATAAATAATAACAGTTTACAAAAGAATTATGAATCTGTCAAAGTACATTTATAATACATCAGAGTTACACATATATACAGACACTGGATATACAAAATCATCATGTCTCAGATTTACAATAATATAATACAGCGGAAATACTCTATACGTTCTTGCCACCTAGCCCGTGTGACGCCCCACCTCTATACCCACGCTAGCCAAGAACACTACAGTGTAGTGCTGTCAACTAGCACGGAGAATAAGGCTGTTGAGGAGCGGCCATCAATAGTTAGGCCTTACACTAGTATTGGTTATCTCGATAGGAGTGGTATATATATTTATATATTCTTTCATTTTTCATCTCTGATTTATTTTCCTCCCATCGAAATACCCCAATTCCAGTATAAAACGAACTACGATGGTTCAAATAGTTTAGAACAGTAAATATAAAATAACAACACAAATAATATAAATGCGGAACACAGATGAAACAGAAAGTCTCATATATATATAAAATAACTGATGTCAGTTACAATACATTCACACGGTACATATGATACAACTACAACAGTCGACTAAGGAAGTTACATATACAAGTACATTAACGTATTTAATATACATGAACACATATCTCCCTATACAATTTTACAGACTACTACAAATGACGACGACTACTCCAAAAGATATGAAAGAACTTCATAGCTAGCAGCAACCCAAAGCAGAATATCTACAACCTGAAATACTCGGTCTGACCCGAGTATTAAATTCAAAAGAAAATAATACTCGGGTCAGTCTAATTCAAACTCAGTTATTAGTGCACAGAAGCAATAATAATCAAATAATGAATAGACGACAGTAACTAAACCAAATCAGAATGCAATTCAGAATATTGAATTGAAATAAACAGAACAGTTCGAACCATTGAAATATCAATTAAAATATTAAGATGAGTAGGGCTGCAGTACACGCACGCGTGTACTGCCTCGCCACTACAGCACATGAACTACGCAAAAGATTAATAAATCAAAACAAAATAGAATATCACAAAACCATACCGTGTGGCTGCAGTTCACGCTTGCGTGCACTGCCTTGCCACTATAGTGATGTCGTACCCAAAAACTCAATACCGTGTGGCTGCAGTTCACGCCTGCGTGCACTGCCTTGCCACAACAGTAATGATGTACACAATCGGGCACAAGGTCAAACCCAAAATAAAAAGGCGGGTTCAACACAGGTGAAATTCCAAAATCAATATGAAACTCAGGTGCAATAAAAATTGAATAGTGACATGCACAAACATAAGAACATGTAAGAGAAACATGTCGTAACTACAAAGCGAAGTCACTTACGAAATGCAGAGGTCAAGTCAGTGACTCAACACAAGTGCAATGGAACAGTTTCAACAAAAATGCAAACTATGATAAAGAGATGCAGTGATAATGTAGATGCAACAAGTGTGTTGCGCAATGCACAAGCGAGGCTAAGGCATAGTGCACCAAAGGAATGAAACTGGGTCAAGCAACTGCGACAACAAGTGTCACAGCCTCAACAATGATATGGTTTTAAATATCCATATATGAACACTACAACACAATCAACATAAAAGAGAATGAATGCCACACAGAAAACTGCAGTAGCAACATGAATGACCAGAAGGCTGTGATTACACATGCATGCACACTGAAATGAAGTGGCAACATCAACAAGTGTACATATGCAGTAGGATGCACATAGCAAGATGGTGCAACAGAGCAGGGTGCCAGCACAACAGCGGTACACAATGACACACATGAACATGCAAATGCACACACAACAATTCACCAGACAACAAAGTTCAAGCAAAACAACTCAAGCAACAAAGATGCAGGCGCAACAAGTGCACCAGCAAAACAAGCTGAATCAAAGTGCACAAGCATATTGAAACATGCGGTGGCAACAAGAATGATAAAGTATATAGGTGCAGATGCACAGTGCAGCAGCTCAAGTAAACAGAGAGAAGCAACTGGCAACAACGCACAGTGCCTCTGTGAATTAAACAAGACTCAAGCTCAACCAAAAGCTGATACAAGTGAATAGGAAATGGAGCATCTACTATATGAAACAAGTCAAAGAACGAAGCTACAGATCCAGGCACACTGGAATATAAAATTGCAAACCTGACTGAAAATCACTTCAGAAGAACACATCCCAAATAGGCTACCACTTCAAATGACATATATACATATATGCACATACATGTATACATGTATAAAAGAGTTCGAAGCAGTGACAGTATCAAGTGAATCGAGTTCCAGTCACCAACATGGTGATAACACAACCACAATGAAACTGACACAAAACACAAAAATGCACAGTAACCATCAAGTACACAGTGAACAAAGCAAGGTGAACCATGAAATCAACAAAATCAGTAAATGATACAGTGAACAAAAACAAGCCTACAAACAAATGTGCCAGATTGCAATTCAAGTCAATCCACCCATATATGCATACACACAAACATATGTATATATGCACATATATGCAGACACAGGTGACAAGCTTGTGTACAACTCGACACATTCATTTCATTTCATTTCATTTTATTTTTCTTTAAAAACATTTGCAGGTTTAAAAATCATGTAAATAAAAATCTACCCGAGCCTTACAAAGTTTTACCCGAGTCAAAAGCAACGAAAACCCGGGGCAAGCCTTAAATAATCAAGTAACGAAACATGTCAGTGAAGCCGGTCATAATGAAGATGACAAATGAAATGGCCAGCAACAACATGCTCAAGGACTAGTGTGCAATAAACAATGTAAGTCATGGGATCTAAATCAACAGCCCCAAAATCATCACAAGGCAGAAAAGCATCAGCATCGAACAAAACAGGGTCGAGGCGACAAAGTTACAAAAATCAATCATCAAAACAAATCGAATGGCCGAAGTCAGATACAAAAATTCAAGGCCGAACACAAAATCACCAAACAATGAATTTGAATTAGATGTGAGTAGGGATTACTCACATTGTCGACGAATTTAGGGGAAGCCGGCCAGAATTCGAGCGAAGACGAACGAAGCTATCAACCGAAGCCCTAAATTTGGACAAACGAGTGAGAGAGAGGCCGCCATAATTTTTGTTTCGGTGGTTTTAGGTTAGCAAACGAACGAATAAGATAAATGAATTAAAAAGGGGGATTGTGGGCTGGGCTGAGAAATGAGTTGCGATTTGATTAAGTTTTATAATTTAATACTTTGGGCTGAAATGGGAGAGGCAGTTTGGTTGGGCTGGTTTATATTTAATAAATAATTTAGTTAAGGGTTTAGCTTGTTCGTTTAATAGTAAGTGCAATTTGATTGTTATAAAAATTATTCACACTTTCTGATAGCATTGTTCTTAATTCACAGGTACGCTATGGAAAACCAAGTAAACACTACAGAGATCGAACGTTTATCAACAAACTACTGAAAACCAAAGTTTGGACCGAAACCAAAACAAATGAACCACTATTTAAAAAAAAAATCAAAGCCCCTCAAACTTTATAACCATTTGTAATTTAAATTTTAAAAACTTCAATTTGAAATTGACGAAAATATCGGGTTGTTACAGACTACCCTCCTTAAAGAAATTGCGTCCTCGCAATATTAAGGAACAAATGGACAAATGGTAACAACCACAAAGAACATCATCATACGATAAAGAAGTTAGAAATAGAAAGTTCACCATATAGAGCATGAAAGAGAAAGCCTGAACATGTTTGCTCGATGAATTCTTTGGATTCCTAAGAGAAATCCATAGAATTTGAGAACCATTGAGAATCTCAACAAGAGAAACATCTATATTTCGAAGGTGCTACACCCCCGAAGCAATGATGTGAATATAAGATTGCTCAAGAATAGAAATTGGAAATCCCTAAGGCATTTCCGTAATTGGAAGACGTGGAAAACATCATGAATGGCAGAAAATTGAGTCGGTACACCGACGTAGTACAATATAAACGCCAAAGAAATCTTTTAATTTCATAAAAGAAATTCACAAATTATCAACAAAATCTAATTATCAATAGATAATTCAGAAATCTCTAATCACAAATATTCGATTATCAAAAACGATAATCAAATCAACAAGTATTCGATTATCAAAATCGAAAATCAATCTTAAATCACAAATATTTAATTATCACAATTGATAATCAAATCTCAAATCGCAAATGTTTAATTATCACAAACGATAATTAAACCACAAATATCTAATTATCACAAACGATAATTAGAAACAATAAATATCTGATTATCAAAAACTATAATCAGAAATCATAAATATTTAATTATCACAATTGATAATCAAATCTCAAATCGCAAATGTTTAATTATCACAAACGATAATTAAATCTCAATTATCTGATTATCACAAGCGATAATCAGAAATCACAAATTTTCAATTAACGAGTCCGAAATTAACCGAAATAGCAAACGCACATGACCCATAACCACGAGTTTTACTAAATCGTTTAATTCACTTCATCGTTTCCTTGAAAGTGCAAAATTGTGTATTTTAAATAAATAACATTTTACGTTCTCAAACGGACAAGTCCGGAATTAAGCGAATCAGTAAAAGAAAGGGGTCATAGTCCTCGATTTTTCTGAAACGTTTAATTCGCTTCCTCATTCTTTTGAAAGCGCAAATCGTAAAAATTTTGAAAACAATTTTGATTTATATTTTGAAATATTTTGAAGAATAACAATTTTTTTTTAAAACACGTGATTAAAATAGCAATGTCAGTAGCAACTTCGACATACGTCAAAATTTCATCGAAATAATTGGCATCAAAATATAATACCAATGAATTTTCGTTCATCAAAAGTGTCACAAGAATCTTCTCAAAGATAGAAAGGGATATCATACCCTAAACTTGTATTCATAACAAGTCAATAACACACGAATTCACCAATGCACAAGAATTGATAAAACTTATCAATAGAAATCACGAAAGTTGGTGAAGCACAAATTCTAGAAATCTACACAAGAAATCCAGAAATCACAAGATAAGAGTATGAGAACTCGAACGGAGTATGAAAACTCGAACGGAGTATAAAAACTCGAACGGAGTATAAAAACTCGAACAGAGTATGACATAGAATAAAAGATATGGCATAACATAAAATATCCATAATGACATACTACTATAAGTATGTAAATAATGATCAACAGGAGATCAACCGATGAGGGGTATGGCATAAATATGAAATATCCATACTGACATACGACTATAAGTATGCAAATAATGATCAACAGGAGATCAACCGATAAGAGATAATCAATATCACAAGAATCTTCTCAAAGATCCAAAGAGGTAACATACCCCAAATTTGTACTCATGACAAATTAATAACATATGAATTCACCAATGCACAAGAATAGGTGAAGCATAAAATTTCCAGAAATCAACATAAGGAATCTAGAAATCACAGAAAAAGGGAAAGAGGCCTATCACATGACGGTCCGAAGACCATGGGGAGCTACCCCGCATGTGTGAATGGAATCACACAGATTGAGGTCAAGACTAACCAAAAAGCAGAAAGGTATGTGTGAATGGAACCACACAAGTGGTGTCTAGTCTGACCATCAGAACGATCATCATGATCAACGAGGGGTGTCAATTACACTAATCATGTGTGAATGGAATCACACAGATTGAGGTCAAGACTAACCAAAAAGCAGAAAGGTATGTGTGAATGGAATCACACAAGTGGTGTCTAGTCTAACCTCGCAATGAAAGAGACATCGCGCAATTGCTAGTCTAATTCATAAAGCGATCATCAAGATCAACGAGGTGTCAATTACACTAAGCTAGTGAATATAAAAGTTTAGCTTCATGTCTATTTACGAACAAACTGAAGATCTTCACTAGAAAAATGTCACAAGTGGTTCAATCGAACAAGTCCAAAAATTAACCGACGAAGTAAACGCAAGCGTTTCATACCACTTGTTTTGCTAAGCCGTTTAATTAGATTTCTCATACGAGTGAAATAAAGGTTTGTATATTCTAATAGATCGGAAAACGGTTTAGGAAAAGATTTTGATATTGAAAATAGAGTTGAAAACATTTTGATAAAAGAGTTTTGATAATTACTACTAGTATTAAAACGTTTATATATTATTATTTTTTTAAAGTGACAAATCACAAAAATGATTGCAGAAACAATCAACCACAAGAATTCACATACGAAGACGTGAATAGAATCCAAAGAAATCGATACTGTATCCATCCAAAAGTATGTTCACGAAAATCCCAAAGAAAATGTTATCAAAGTTGCTAATAAATGATAGCAATAAATCGGGAAATTAACAAGAATCGATTAAATTTGGAAACCAAATCAATTCACTAAAATTCACCTTCGAAGACGTGAATAAAATCCAAAGAATTCGATTCTAAATCCATCAAAGTAGGAATATCCAAAAATTCCAGAAATAGAAGTTTTCAAAGTCGACATAGGAGATATCATCTAATCGGAAAAGAAGAATCGATTAACAAATGGGATAACGAAGCAGAACGAGCATAAATGCATAAATGACTTCAACAAAAATAAAAATCAAGTCAATGTCGAAGTCAACAATTAATGGCCATAATAGAGTACAAAACGATTCAACATGATAATCAAAGAATTCAACGGCAAACAAAATCAGAGTCGTGGAAATCAAGAAATTAGAAATTTCTCAAAAACAAAGTGACCGAAGTCGAATGGAAATCAAGCCGAGGAAAACATAAAATATCTAGTTCAGAATCGCTGAGATTCGAACAAAATCAATCATCGGCTAAATCAAATCAATGCCGATAACACAAAAATTCAAAAATCAAATGCATATGAATAAGCGTTAGGAATTCATACCTAACAATCAAAAACAATCATATGCAAATATGAGAGATAAAACGCCGACAAATAGTTGTAACACATGTACTATCTAAGTTACGTTTTATATTTGTTCTAAACCCCAGGCTCTGATACCAAGCTGTGACGCCCCACCTCTATACCCACGCTAGCCAAGAACACTACGGTGTAGTGCTGTCAACTAGCACGGAGAATAAGGCTGTTGAGGAGCGGCCATCAATAGTTAGGCCTTACACTAGTATTGGTTATCTCGATAGGAGTGGTATATATATTTATATATTCTTTCATTTTTCATCTCTGATTTATTTTCCTCCCATCGAAATACCCCAATTCCAGTATAAAACGAACTACGATGGTTCAAATAGTTTAGAACGGTAAATATAAAATAACAACACAGATAATATAAATGCGGAACACAGATGAAACAGAAAGTCTCATATATATATATAAAATAACTGATGTCAGTTACAATACATTCACACGGTACATATGATACAACTACAACAGTCGACTAAGGAAGTTACATATACAAGTACATTAACGTATTTAATATACATGAACACATATCTCCCTATACAATTTTACAGACTACTACAAATGACGACGACTACTCCAAAAGATATGAAAGAACTTCATAGCTCTAGCAGCAACCCAAAGCAGAATATCTACAACATGAAATACTCGGTCTGACCCGAGTATTAAATTCAAAAGAAAATAATACTCGGGTCAGTCTAATTCAAACTCAGTTATTAGTGCACAGAAGCAATAATAATCAAATAATGAATAGACGACAGTAACTAAACCAAATCAGAATGCAATTCAGAATATTGAATTGAAATAAACGGAACAGTTCGAACCATTGAAATATCAATTAAAATATTAAGATGAGTAGGGCTGCAGTACACGCACGCGTGTACTGCCTCGCCACTACAGCACATGAACTACGCAAAAGATTAATAAATCAAAACAAAATAGAATATCACAAAACCATACCGTGTGGCTGCAGTTCACGCTTGCGTGCACTGCCTTGCCACTATAGTGATGTCGTACCCAAAAACTCAATACCGTGTGGCTGCAGTTCACGCCTGCGTGCACTGCCTTGCCACAACAGTAATGATGTACACAATCGGGCACAAGGTCAAACCCAAAATAAAAAGGCGGGTTCAACACAGGTGAAATTCCAAAATCAATATGAAACTCAGGTGCAATAAAAATTGAATAGTGACATGCACAAACATAAGAACATGTAAGAGAAACATGTCGTAACTACAAAGCGAAGTCACTTACGAAATGCAGAGGTCAAGTCAGTGACTCAACACAAGTGCAATGGAACAGTTTCAACAAAAATGCAAACTATGATAAAGAGATGCAGTGACAATGTAGATGCAACAAGTGTGTTGCGCAATGCACAAGCGAGGCTAAGGCATAGTGCACCAAAGGAATGAAACTGGGTCAAGCAACTGCGACAACAAGTGTCACAGCCTCAACAATGATATGGTTTTAAATATCCATATATGAACACTACAACACAATCAACATAAAAGAGAATGAATGCCACACAGAAAACTGCAGTAGCAACATGAATGACCAGAAGGCTGTGATTACACATGCATGCACACTGAAATGAAGTGGCAACATCAACAAGTGTACATATGCAGTAGGATGCACATAGCAAGATGGTGCAACAGAGCAGGGTGCCAGCACAACAGCGGTACACAATGACACACATAAACATGCAAATGCACACACAACAATTCACCAGACAACAAAGTTCAAGCAAAACAACTCAAGCAACAAAGATGCAGGCGCAACAAGTGCACCAGCAAAACAAGCTGAATCAAAGTGCACAAGCATATTGAAACATGCGGTGGCAACAAGAATGATAAAGTATATAGGTGCAGATGCACAGTGCAGCAGCTCAAGTAAACAGAGAGAAGCAACTGGCAACAACGCACAGTGCCTCTGTGAATTAAACAAGACTCAAGCTCAACCAAAAGCTGATACAAGTGAATAGGAAATGGAGCATCTACTATATGAAACAAGTCAAAGAACAAAGCTACAGATCCAGGCACACTGGAATATAAAATTGCAAACCTGACTGAAAATCACTTCAGAAGAACACATCCCAAATAGGCTACCACTTCAAATGACATATATACATATATGCACATACATGTATACATGTATAAAAGAGTTCGAAGCAGTGACAGTATCAAGTGAATCGAGTTCCAGTCACCAACATGGTGATAACACAACCACAATGAAACTGACACAAAACACAAAAATGCACAGTAACCATCAAGTACACAGTGAACAAAGCAAGGTGAACCATGAAATCAACAAAATCAGTAAATGATACAGTGAACAAAAACAAGCCTACAAACAAATGTGCCAGATTGCAATTCAAGTCAATCCACCCATATATGCATACACACAAACATATGTATATATGCACATATATGCAGACACAGGTGACAAGCTTGTGTACAACTCGACACATTCATTTCATTTCATTTCATTTTATTTTTCTTTAAAAACATTTGCAGGTTTAAAAATCATGTAAATAAAAATCTACCCGAGCCTTACAAAGTTTTACCCGAGTCAAAAGCAACGAAAACCCGGGGCAAGCCTTAAATAATCAAGTAACGAAACATGTCAGTGAAGCCGGTCATAATGAAGATGACAAATGAAATGGCCAGCAACAACATGCTCAAGGACTAGTGTGCAATAAACAATGTAAGTCATGGGATCTAAATCAACAGCCCCAAAATCATCACAAGGCAGAAAAGCATCAGCATCGAACAAAACAGGGTCGAGGCGACAAAGTTACAAAAATCAATCATCAAAACAAATCGAATGGCCGAAGTCAGATACAAAAATTCAAGGCCGAACATAAAATCACCAAACAATGAATTTGAATTAGATGTGAGTAGGGATTACTCACATTGTCGACGAATTTAGGGGAAGCCGGCTAGAATTCGAGCGAAGACGAACGAAGCTATCAACCGAAGCCCTAAATTTGGACAAACGAGTGAGAGAGAGGCCGCCATAATTTTTGTTTCGGTGGTTTTAGGTTAGCAAACGAACGAATAAGATAAATGAATTAAAAAGGGGGATTGTGGGCTGGGCTGAGAAATGAGTTGCGATTTGATTAAGTTTTATAATTTAATACTTTGGGCTGAAATGGGAGAGGCAGTTTGGTTGGGCTGGTTTATATTTAATAAATAATTTAGTTAAGGGTTTAGCTTGTTCATTTAATAGTAAGTGCAATTTGATTGTTATAAAAATTATTCACACTTTCTGATAGCATTGTTCTTAATTCACAGGTACGCTATGGAAAACCAAGTAAACACTACAGAGATCGAACGTTTATCAACAAACTACTGAAAACCAAAGTTTGGACCGAAACCAAAACAAATGAACCACTATTTAAAAAAAAAATCAAAGCCCCTCAAACTTTATAACCATTTGTAATTTAAATTTTAAAAACTTCAATTTGAAAATTGACGAAAATATCGGGTTGTTACAGCCCGTCTCCCAAGCTCCAGAACGTTCCTACTTGAAAATCTATAATACTCGGTCTGACTCGAGCATTACATTAAAGTAACACCGGGTCAGGCTGGAAACCAGCGTGAGTAACTCATCCAACATGGAATACAAAGCATACGACTTATATAGAACCTGGGGTAACTCGAATCAATTTACAAGTTCACAATATGTTATAGACATCATTTATTTCACACAAAGTTTCCTAAGTACCAAAGATTTAGATTTGAATAGTCCAATTTCTTTAAATCACTTCATTCCAGCCTATAGATTTCACATATCAATCATTAAAATTCGAAGTGGTTTCTGGTATTTCCTAATACCCGACCCCGGTCTCTTCAGGTCACATTCAAGACATCCAATACCATTCAATCATCCATAAGCAAACTTGATCACTTCCAAATTTATTCAATTGATTCTAATTGAATTTCTAACCTTAATCACTTAGATTCCTTCATTAAACATTAATTATTCCAAATCAATTAATTAGTCAACCCTTCATTATTCGTCTTAATTAATCACCCTGGATGAATTATCCTTCAATTACATTCAAGTGATTATCTTTAATTAATTTCACGATATTAATCATTCTTAACCAAAATCAATAAGTAATCTTTAATTCCTTTACCAAGTAATTAACTATAATTAATTACATTAATCCTTAAATACTTATATTAATTAATTTCACATAAGTCACTAATTATTGATTGATTTAATCTTAATTAATCAATCTTCAATTACATCATTAATTATATAATTAATGATTTCCAATTGTATTTTAATTTGTTCTAATCTAAATTAACTACTTTAATTCAACCACAATATTAATCATTCTCGATTAATCTCAACCTATAATTAACTATCTTTTTATTTACTTCATTAAATAAATTAATTACTCCTTTATTTAACTATCTTAATTAATCTCTTGATTAATTTCACAAAGTAATTATATTTTATTAATTACACTAAGTAATTACCTATCAATCCACCCATTTATTATTCTAAATTAATTAAACTTAATTAGTTAACTTAAGCCTTCATTAATTAATTCAAACCCTTAATTACTAAATTAATCAACCCACGTCATTAATTAATTGAGTTAATTAGTTATTCACTTAAATTACCCTACTAATTTAATGAATCACAAATCATTAAGCCCTTATTAACATTAAAATGAAACATTTTCTTATTTATGATTTAAGTTAGAAACAATTTAAAACCCAAATACTTCGAGTCAAACAACAATTAACTCGAGAACCAACCAAAACCAAAGTCCCCAGGTCATCAGTACACATCAAATCAATTCAGTTATTCAACCACTTATTTAAATTTAACTATTTAAATTTAAATAAAAACCCAAAGGAGTGAGGTTAACTCACCTTTGATTTTCGTTTGCAATCCACTTCAATCTCGACTCGGTCTCTTCACGATTTAAGACCTTGTACAACATTAGATGATTTTATTAATATTTGAACAATTTGAATAATTAATTTTCATTTTATAAATTTAATTGAATTAACAAATAATTTACCTTAGCTAATCATCATATAATAAATAAAAATTCTTAGAAATAAAATAATTAAATGCCGAGTTACAAAAATAATTAAATAAGTCAATCTCTTTAATACATATATTTAAAATAACCCTTAAAAATTTGTATACTTGTTTTATTTTATCCTTGAAATTATATAAATATAAAATAAATCATAGACTTCAAAATCTATCTTCACATAAACATTTTCAAATCCCCCTTTTTCCTTTCTTTTGTTTCCTCTTTTCCCAATTTATCAAAATAATTTCCTATTTCCTGTAAATAGATATATATATATATAAATTAAATTAGGATTAACACATTTAAAATTTACAGTTTTTAAACTAAAATGGAACGATCTTAGTTTACTGCATTTGAATACATATACATATATAACAAAATTCTAAATTTGAATGAAATCAATTTTATACTTACTGCTCAGTCGAAACCGAGATGCCTCTAAAAAAAGAGCCCAAGCCCTAGCTTATCACCGTTAGAAGTCACCTCCTCGCCGCTGCCAAAACCCCAAAATCGAGCGTGTCTTGATTGGCTTCGATCCTCCTTAGCGTGCGCCAATGCATGCACGTGCACTTCACAACCTCGAGCCGCCCCTGCTAAACCCAGTGCGCCGCCTCCCCCTCGCGAGCCTCGTCCTTCGCGACTTTGGCTAAGCGTCTCGAGATCGAGTTCACACCATCGCGATTCGATACGACATGATTTCTTTTTTTTTTCATGAGTTCGATTTCTGTTTTAAGCTTAGAGAGGGGACGAAGATAAAATATCGATTTGGGGATAGCTTCCTGCATACGAGTGTTTGTTAATAGAAATATCTTTGACTAATTTACTTCAAATTTTATTATATAATAAAACTGCCTAAATGCCTCGTTAATTGCCATTTAAAATTTTAAACTCCTCTTAAGGAGTGCTGTTGGGCATTTATAAGGTTTTACCTGCATTCCGAACAAAATGGAACGTGTTTCGAAAGCTAATTCAGTCATATACGCGAGTTACAGAAGAAAAAGATCAATTTTAAATTAAATCGATTAAAATAGTTTCTAAGCATTTTAAGCTGTCAGGGTCAAACGACAACTCCAATTGCTACGAAAATTGAAATCTGATAATAATTAACTATTACGGATCCAATGGAACTGATTTCGTCAAATTCCGAGACTGTGCCTCGGAAGGCTATTTTTAAATATCAATTTAAACGATACATTTTCAAAACTGAACAAATCACCTTTAAATTAAATTTCAACCATTCTATTATCTTCAGGATCATCATTATAAATTTTATAAACCTTCAAATTATTTTTAACAGGCTTAAAACTGAAGATTCAATAATTCACCCAATTTCAGTTTATTAAATCCAATAATTTAATTGCTAAATAATAATAATATTATTTGAATTCAGGTTTTAAATTAACTTTCAAATATTTAAAATCAATTAATTATTCCAATTTAAATTGTTAAAAATTCCGGGTCGTCACATTCCTCCCCGCTTAAAAGAATTTCGTCCCCGAAATTACTAGTTAGGAAGAATGGTCCACTACCCATTTATTTTTCCCCCAAAACCTACAGTTTTATCAACATCCTACCAACTATCTTTTATAAAAGACCCCTTATTATTCTTACTAACTTCCCATACCCTCCTACAGTTTTCAAAAAACACCCTTTTGCTCAATCATTCAAATTTCAATTTAAAACCAAAATTTTCTCAAAATTTTTCTAACTCCCTAAATTTCCGAAATTTTTTGCCAGCATCTCCTTTGCGCGGCTAGCTCGGTACAACTACAAAATGCCTCTACGGGCTCCCAAATTTCAAAAGAAAACAAAAAGCCAAGTGGCTATATCAAAAACCCAATCAAATTTCATACAGAAATTTAAACACATACCTTTTTGTCGAGCAATTCAAATTTATCTTCTGAAATCAAAACCAACTTTCCTTTCCCTTTATAATACCTGCATATCTTACTTAGCAATAATATCCAATCGTAACTTTTCAAATCATTTTATACATTCCCTTACATAGATTTCATATCTACTTCTATTCAAATTAGTTTTCCCATTTCCATATGAATTAAATTTATCTTCAACTCTGAATATTGAATTTTATCTTCCATTTATATCTGATTCATATCATTATTTTAAATTAGTTTCATCCGCTAATTTATTTCAATTTTATTTCTAATTTATTCACCAACCATACATTTACATTCCATTTCATCTCCGCATTGGTT
Organism: Allium cepa; assembly: GCA_030765085.1. Classification (NCBI taxonomy): domain Eukaryota; kingdom Viridiplantae; phylum Streptophyta; class Magnoliopsida; order Asparagales; family Amaryllidaceae; genus Allium; species Allium cepa. The sequence goes on from CM060941.1 coordinate 839,769,489, forward strand.
TCATTTTAAAACTATTTCATCGAGCTTAACAACATTCGATACTTATTAATATCCATTTTCCAAATAAATTTAACCCAAACTTTTATTTCATGGTCTTTTATTCCCACTCGAAACCAAGCTTTTATTTAAGTAATTTTACTTCAAATTAATTTGCCTCATAACTTAAGTTCGTCCTGATAACCCAATTCCAATTTAAACTTTGATTTAATTTTTTTTCTTCAATCAGACTTCATCCATTTATTACTTAATTCAATTAACCCATTTATTAACCCCATTTTTGATTTTTAATTCACCTACTTAATTCAATTTCAAATTTATTTTATTAATATAAAGTCATTCTCAATTTATTTCTACTTACCTGGGTTTTGTTTGCAAATCAAACTATTTCTATTATAATTCATTTTCATTTCATTCGACAACACTTCCATTATATCTAATTTACTAGTAAATTACGTTAAATATTATTTATAACTCACTTGAATTTTATTTTTACAACATCACCACTTATTTTAATTCATTATCAAATCCAAGTCAAATTCTATTTATAATTCGAGTTCATTTCCAAACCCCATTATCAATTTACAATCCATTTTATTTAACCAAGTTAGATTTTATTAATATACTCTATCAAATAATTTATTTAGCTAATTAGCTTACTTCCTCTTTAATCAATATTTTATTTTTATTACAAAAAATCACTTCATTAAATTTTCCTGAATTCAAATTTTTTTTTCATTCTTCCAGTTTGGATTTGTTTCATTTTTTTCGAAAATTCCAACATGGTTATCTTAAAATTTTAGAAACGCTTTTAAATTCGCATCATACTATTAAAATAGCTCTTTATAAAAATACTTCTTATAACTCGACGTTTCAACCAGTCCATCCTTGTTCTGACAGAAATTTAGTCATACGTTGATCAGGCGTAGGACTGAAAATATATAAGTACTTGGTAAACCCGTTTCAACATCCAGTGAAAATACTTGGGAAAATAATTTTATTGAAAATATAGAAAACAGTTTTTGAAAATAGAGGAAATATCTTTGGTGAGAATGCTCTGGAAATCATCACCCCCATCCATGGTCGCAGTTACATCTCGGGTTACGTTGCCATCACAGCAAAAGTCCATGTAACTGTAGGCACTCTACGCACCTCGATTATGCCATGGAACCCACAAAAGATCGCAATTACATTCCAAGGTTACGTTGCCATCACAGCAAAAGTCCATGTAACTGTAGGCATCAGCGCCCCTCGATTTTCGCTATCAAAATGAAATTTCTCCACTCCTACATAGATCGCCGCCCACCGATGTAAAATCAAACATAGACCGTTGGCTCTCAACAGCACACACGACTTTCGCTATGTTACCATAGGTTGCAGTCTATCGATATAAAATCAAACGTAGACCGTTGGCTCTCAGCATCACACATGACTTTCGCTACGGTACACACTACTCATAATTCTCAGGAACTAGTTTTGTCCGGACTCCTCACAGGATCTACTTTAGAACACCCCCCCCCCCTCATTGGGGCTCATGGCGGCACCACCCGGTGGCACTCCCGAGAAGTTCATTTCAAGGGAGCGCCTTTTTCCCCAGAGCCATTATCAAAAAACTTTATACTATATACATATATATTGTATCTTCCAAATCATACACATAGTATGAATTTCATATAAATCTCCTTTACACAAAATCGATTATCCCAAAATCGATAATCCTCAAACTGGCTTTCCAAATTCTCATATTGATTTTACTCAAAAATCAAAAGCCTTTCCAAATCCAAAGGTTCCCAAAACTTTTTCCAAAATCCTCATAAGATCTTTTATATATATATTATATATATATATTCAGATATATATAATATTTAAGACTTTGGATCATTTCAAACTTGTATAAAATTCCTTTTATACTTCAAACATTTTCAAAAATCCTTTTCTTCCGGCAATAGATTCAACAAAGGGAGATTTATCTTATATAACAAAGATATATAGCTTTGTTTATTCAAAACAAATATTCAAATTTTGATTACTCTTTTTCATATCATTTTCATTCAAATCCGTACGATGTACACATATCATCCGTACGCTACACCAATCTGATCGCTCACTCGATCACACAATTTCACTTTCGAACTAGTATCGTCCACCGGCTTCCTAGTGCGGACACGGATCTGGTTTCTTGATAAGAAACCGTCATTCTCCTTGCATTGTCATAACTATGATAGAGAATATCCAAAACCAATCAACAGTCCATATCCAGGCTCGCCGTCGAAAATTGAGTGAAAAATCCCAACTCGGATCGATAAACTATCTCGAAATTCTATGCTCAAATCTGGATCAAATCACTATGCGAATAGAATAATACACGTACATCCTACGTATTTCTTTTCATTGATTATTAGCCAAATCAATTTCCTTTCTATTCATCCTCACTTTGAACTTTATTCACTTAATCATATTTTCCTTAATCCCCATTTAGACTATCACATCAATTCTTATCTCAGTTGGGTATTTAATCAATAATAGTTTGAACTCCGACCAGTTTAGATTTAGAAAATAGCTTGAAAATTTTAAAAATAGATAAGTAGTTGAAAAATAATTATTAATTTACAAGATAGCTGTAAAATAGTTAAATGATTGTAAAATAGTTGGAAAATAGTTAAATAGTTATAGAAATTTTTAGATAATTACAAAATAGTTGTAAAATAGTAATTAATTTGTAAAATAGTTTGAAAAATTATTGAATAGTTCCAGAAATAGTTGTAAAACAAATATAAAATAATTTGGCTTTAAAAAAAAGAAAGGTTGTGTTTATTAAATAGCTTGGAAAAATAAGTTTATATTAAAATAATTTATATTGAAAATAGTCCAGAGTCAAAACTGTTCACTTCCTTATCAATTCAATTTTAAATTTCCACTTCCATTTAAATTGACTCAATTCCAATTTGAATAACTTCAATTTCCATTGAAATTGATTTAACCTCAATTCAAGTTGAATCAATCCTGATTTCTTTCCCAATTTAAATCAAATCCCATTTGATTTGTATCATGTTCAACTTAATTATAATTCAAATTATTCCAATCAATTTGGACTAATATCAATTGAACCCACTTCAATTTCAAATCATTTCAATTTAATCCAATCCAAATTTTCCATTTAAATTTTTAAACTTATACATCTTCAATCTTAAATCCAATTTGTTCGAATCAGATTCAATTTGAATGAATTCAATTCCAATTTCAAATTTTAAACCACCTTGAATTATATAAATTCGAGCTAAATTCACAAAGGTTGGTTTAACCTTTTAAACCAAATTAACTTTGTTTATTTAAAGTTTTTAAACAATTTAATTTCTGAGTTCTAATTCTAGAATTTCATTTTCAGTTAATTTAATTTTAATTTGGTTGTATTTCTATTACCACTTAATTTAATTCCAGTTCAAGATTTCAGTTTGGTTGTATTTTATATTACTTCTTAATTTAATTTCAATAATTTAACAACCAATCACCTTAATATTTATTAGAAGGAAATATTGCTTTATATATCAAAATATATTTTTATATAAAATCATTTAAAACCTTTTATATAAGAAAATAACAAGTACGCACTCATATATACACACACACACACACTCTCAACTCATTCTAGAGTACTACGGACTCTATTTAATGAGTAATCCCCACCAGAGCCAAGTTTCTCGCTTAACCTTTCAGCTCTGATACCATCTGTAACGACCCGAAATTTTCGATCCCAAAAATTGTAGATAGTTAGAAAAAAGAAGAAAGAGATGGAAGAAGAAGAAGAATATCAGAAACATCTCACATTCGCAGCGGATAAAATATAATAATAAATAATAACAATTTGCAAAAGAATTCTGTATCTGTCAAAGTACATTTATAATACATCAGAGTTACATATATATACAGACACTGGATATACATAATCATCATGTCTCAGACTTACAATAATATAATACAGCGGAAATACTCTATACGTTCTTGCCATCCAGTCCGTCTCCCAAGCTCCAGAACGTTCCTAACTGAAAATCTATAATACTCAGTCTGACCCGAGTATTACATTAAAGTAACACCCGGGTCAGGCTGGAAACCAGCGTGAGTAACTCATCCAACATGGAATGCAAAGCATACAACTTATATAGAACCCGAGGTAACTCGAATCAATTTACAAGTTCATAATATGTTATAGACATCACTTATTTCACACAAAGTTTCCTAAGTACCAAAGATTTAGATTTAAATAGTCCAATTTCTTTAAATCACTTCATTCCAACCTATAGATTTCACATATCAATCTATAAAAATTCGAAGTGGTTTCAGGTATTTCCGAATACCCGACCTCGGTCTCTTCGAGTCACATTCAAGACATCCAATACCATTCAATCATCCATAAGCAAACTTGATCACTTCCAAATTCATTCAATTGATTCTAATTGAATTTCTAACCTCAGTCACTTAGATTCCTTCATTTAACATTAATTATTCCAAATCAATTAATTAATCAACCCTTCATTATTCATCTTAATTAATCACCCTGGATTAATTATCCTTCAATAACATTCAAGTGATTATCTTTAATTAATTTCACGATATTAATTATTCTTAATCAAAATCAATAAGTAATATTTAATTCCTTCACAAAGTAATTAACTATAATTAATTACATTAATCCTTAATTACTTATATTAATTAATTTCTCATAAGTCACTTATTATTGATTGATATAATCTTAATTAATCAATCTTTAATTACATCATTAATTATATAAATTAATGATTTCCAATTATATTTTAATTTGTTCTAATCTAAATTAATTACTTCAATTCAACCGTAATATTAATGATTCTCGATTAATCTCAACCTGCAATTAACTATCTTTTTATTTACTTCATTAAATTAATTAATTACTCCTTTATTTAACTATCTTGATTAATCTCTTAACTAATTTCACAAAGTAATTATATTTTATTATTTACATTAAGTAATTACCTATCAATCCACCCATTTATTATTCTCACCCATTTATTATTCTAATTAATTAAACTTAATTAGTTAACTTAAACCTTCATTAATTAATTCAAACCCTTAATTACTAAATTAATCAACCCAAATCATTAATTAATTGAGTTAATTAGTTATCCACTTAAATTACCCTACTAATTTAATGAATCACAAATCATTAAGCCCCTATTAACAATAAAATGAAACATTTTCTTATTTATGATTTAAGTTTAAAAAAATTTAAAACCCAAATACTTCGAGTCAAACAACAATTAACTTGAGAACCAACCAAAACCAAAGTGACCAGGTCATCAGTACACATCAAATCAATTCAATCATTCAACCAATTAAATTTAACCATTTAAATTTAAATAAAAATCCAAAGGAGTGAGTTTAACTCACCTTTGATTTTCTTTTGCAATCCACTTCAATCTCGACTCAGTCTCTTCATGATTTAAGACCTTGTACAACATTAGATGACTTTATTAATATTTGAACAATTTGAATAATTAATTCTCATTTGATAATGTTAATTTAATTAACAAATAATTTACCTTAGCTAATCTTCCTATAATAAATAAAAATTCTTAGGAACAAAATAATTAAATGCCAAGTTACAAAAATAATTAAATAAGCCAATCTCTTTAATACATATATTTAAAATAACCCTTAAAATTTGTATACTTGTTTTATTCTATCCTTGAAATTATATAAATATAAAATAAATCATAGACTTCAAAATCAATCTTCACATAAACATTTTCAAATCCCCCTTTTTCCTTTCTTTTGTTTCCTCTTTTCCCAATTTATCAAAATAATTTCCTATTTCCTATAAATAGATATATATATATATATATATATATATATATATATATATATATTAAATTAGGATTAACACATTTAAAATTTACAGTTTTTAAATTAAAATAGAACGACCTTACTTTACTGCATTTGAATACATATACATATATATAACAAAATTCTATATTTGAATGAAATCAATTTTATACCATACTACTTGGTCGAAACCGTGATGCCTCTAAAAAACGAACCCAAGCCCTAGCCTATCACCGTTAGAAGTCACCTCCTTGCCGCTGCCAAAACCCCAAATCGAGCGTGCATGGATCGGCTTCGATCCTCCTTTGCGCGCGCGAGCGCGCGCACGTGTGCTTCACAACCTCGAGCCGCCCCTGCTAAACCCAGTGCGCCGCCTCCCCCTCGCGAGCCTCGACCTTCGCGACTTCGGCTAAGCTTCTCGAGCTCGAGCTCGAGTTCACACCATCGCGATTCGATACGACATGATTTCTTTCTTCTTTCTTGTTTTTCATGAGTTCGATTTTTGTTTTAAGCTTAGAGAGGGGACAGAGATAAAATATCGATTTGGGGATAACTTCCTGCATACGAATGTTTGTTAATAGAAATATCTTTGACTAATTTACTTCAAATTTTATTATATTATAAAACTGCCAAAATGCCTCGTTAATTGCCATTTAAAATTTGAACTCCTCTTGAGGAGTGCCGCTTGGCGTTTATAAGGTTTTACCCGCATTTCGAACAAAATGGAACGTGTTTCAAAAGCTAATTCAGTCATATGCGTGAGTTACAGAAGAAAATGATCAATTTTAAATTAAATCGATTAAAATAGATTCTAAGCGTTTTGAGCTGTTAGGGTCAAACGACAACTCTGATTGCTACGAAAATTGAAATCCGATATAACTAACTATTACGGATCCAATGGAACTAGTTTCGTCAAATTCTGAGACTGTGCCTCGGAAGGCTATTTTTAAATATCAATTTAAACGATATATTTTCAACACTGAACAAATCACCTTTAAATTAATTTTCAACCATTCTATTATCTTCAGCATCATCATTATAAATTTTATAAGCCTTCAAATTATTTTTGACAGGCTTAAAACTGAAGATTCAATAATTCACCAAATTTTAGTTTATTAAATCCAATAACTTAATTTCTAAATAATAATAATAATATTTGAATTCAGGTTTAAAATTAACTTTTAAATATTTAAAATCAATTAATTATTCCAATTTAAATTTCTAAAAATTCCGGGTCGTCACAAAATTAATGGAAGTAATCAAAGGGATGAATTACTCAATGTAATTAATTTAATTAATGCAATCAATTTAAGTTAATTAATTAGTTTAATTAATTAAAGGTAATCACTTGATGATTGATTAAGTATAATTGCTTAATGAAATTAATAAAGTGTAATTACTTAATGAAATTAATAAAGTGTAATTACTTAATGATGTATTTTTGACATATACCTGATTTGTTGGGTTACCTGTCCGGGTTTGCCAACATGAGTTCTAGAGGTAGATAAGGTGGTGGTGTGTGTATCATGGCTACCACAAATAGGGGAAGTCCGAGTGTTGGGGTTTGAAGAATAACTCCTGAAGGTGTTTTCTTTGGAGCAAGTTTAGGAAGCTTTTGAGAAGCAGTTTGTACCTACCGCAGAGAAGTCTCGGTTGCATAAGGATTTTTTGGATCTCAGGCAAGGGAGTTTGTCTGCATCAGTGATGAGACAAAGTTCGGCAGAGTGTTTGTGTTTGGTTTGAGGCCCATTTCTTGAGGAGATGTCTGCCCATCTTAAGGTTCATTTATGGAATTGGATGATATGGTTTTGAGGATTGAATAGCTTATGGATAAGAAGTCTTTGGAATTCATGGTAGCTTTGCAGCTCGAAAGTGTTTCTATGTGTCAGCAGGAAGGTCATCTGGCTAAGCAGTGTCCTAGAGATGGAGTTCAAAAGCAGTAGAGTATACCGTCAGCTTCTTTTGATTGGCAAGCTGTTCTTGAGGGATTTGACCTTATTTTGTATGGATTGGTTAAGCATAAGCTGTTTTGATTGGTAAAGAGAGAATAGTTTCTTTGTATCTGAACTAAGTAGGATTGCAAAAGTGATTTGCGATAGCTCAGATGTTCTCTTGAGTAGTCTTTTTGCATGAGATTGAGGTATCTCAAGAGGAGGTAGGAGTTATCGAAGTAGTCAGAGATTTTTCGGATGTATTCATGGTAGTCAAAGGTTTGCATCTGCATCAAGAAATTGAGTTCTATATCGACTTGGTTTCAGAAGCAATACCGGTGGTTCTGCTAAGTAGAAGGATAGCTCCTAAAGAGAGGATTTGGTGAGGCAACTTAGGATTCCATGGAACTTCTATGTTGTCTCTTTGTGGATCTGATGAACCATGTTTCTGGGATGTGTTGTCTTGTTTGTGCTCATGTTCATTAATGGCATTCTCATCTACTCCAATCAGAGTTGCACAGCAGAAGCGAGGTAGCAGCTGTGCAATAGTGGAAGCAATCGCAGACTCCTACGGGAAGTTCGTTCGGGATCTGAAGACTAGGATGTCTAGTGCACCCGTTTTGGTTATTCTGGATGGAAGAAGTTAGTTTGAAGTCTAGTGATGTTTGTAGAGTAGACTTGTATTATGGATTTCAGTTGATTTTGTGAGGACCTTTTTTGTTGGTTATATCTAGAGATCGTCTTGTTCTTGGTCCAGATTTGTTTCGATGGGCATCTGCGAAGATTGAATTTATCAGGAAGGGTAGAGGCATCCCAGGATCGGCAGAAGAATTATGTGAATAAGAGACAAAGGAAATTGGAATTCGAAGTTGGGGATTTAGATTTTGGATAAGGAGTAATTAGATTTGGTAAGACTAGAAAACTAGCTCCGAGGTATATTGGACTTTTCCTGTGTTCTCGACAAGATAAGTTCTTTGGCCTACAGGATTGAATTGCCAGTCCGGATGGCTGGAAATCACAAGGTAGTAACGTATCTTTGAGGGAGTACGTGTATGATCCATCACTGGTTATGGAATCTGCAGTTCACGAAGGATTTTGAAGTTGAGTAGGACTTGATTGTGTTCAAGTATCCTGTTTAGGTGGTGATCTAGATAAGAAGGAGCTCAGGTTTTGAGTAGTGTAGCTAGGTAGATGTCGGTAGTGCGAGTATCCCAGTGTTTGTACCTAGGAAACTCTAGATAATGTTAGGAAGGTCTATCGTGATTTGTGTCAGGATAGTTAGTTAGATTTGTTTTTCAGAATGAATGGTTTGCTATGATTGTTAGTATCTGGCTGATATGTATGTTTACTGATTGAACATGAAAACCTTAGATAGATTATTAAAATTATCTTTGCTTTTAAATTTCGGGGACGAAATTCTTTTTAATGGGGAAGGAATGTGATGTCTCGGAATTTTGGGCAATATTTATTTAATAATCTTTGTTAATAAGTATTTAAATTGATTTAATAATCTCCTTTTATAAATATTTAATTGGTAAATTTTATCTTTCAAAGCTAATAAAATTGTTTTCTATTTATAATATATATATATATATATATTAGTATATATAAATTATAAATAGGAAGTCTTTGGTTTTAAATTAATAAAAGAAATGATTTCAAATTGTAATATATATGTATGTATATATTATGATTTGAAGTTACGTTTTAAAATTAGATATAATAATTTTCAACGCTAATATTAAAATGTTTTCTATTTATATTGTATTTATATATTTATATATTTTATAAATGGGAAAGCTTTGGTTTGATTTAACAAATAAAAACATGTTTTCAAATTTAATATATATTTTGTAATTTGGAAGTTATGATTGGATTTAATATAAAACCTTTCATAAAGCTATTTAAAATTAAATTCTATATTTTCAATATATAAGATAAAAATTTATTTTAAAATGTGATAGCTTAAATAAGATCTAATAAAAGTTTTATTTTGCTTTCTTAAACTAAAATGGTTTATAAATAAATATAAAGGTTTAATTATATATTTTTTAACCATCTTATGAACTAAGAATAGTTGTAAACATATAAAAACAAATAAAACATCTAATGCATTAATTTATTCAAAAACATAAGTATATATATAAATAAATATAAACATAAATTAAGAATTTTTTTAAAAAAAAGGGTTTAAGCATAAAAATTCTTGTTTTTACATTTGTAAATTAATGGACTCATGCAAAATACATTTGTAACTAAGATGACACGCAATAAAACAAATGGCCAAATTCTCTTGTAAAAATATAACGTTTTAAAGAAAATTCTGGTTATTTAGTTCAATGTTTTCTCATCATTCTTCTTCCTTCATCTTTTCTTAAAATATAATAATAAATGAAACTAAAAATCAAAACTAAAACCTGATCTATAGCAATTGCAACAAATATTTCATCTTCAACTTAAGTGAAGCAAGATTGCAGTCTCAAATGCAATCCAATTCAAGAATTAGATTCAAATCAACTAGGCAAATACAAAATCAAATGCAGATTCCTAGAATAAGACACCTGTCTCTTTTTTTTTGAAACAGCTGAGTAAAACATCCTTTAAAAACAGTTTTAAAGTATTGCATGTGATAATCCTATAGGGAGAAGTTTTAACATGGTTTGCATGATTGATTTTATCCGGATATATATATATGTGAATTGCTTTGTTTATATGTGAATTGCTTTGTTTATATGTGAATATGTCTGTGTATATATATATATGTATGTATGTATGTATATATGTAAACTGTCTCTGTTATTTCCACAGGCTCGAACTACTTTAAAAAAAAAAATTAAATCTCCTCATACAATCAGAATTGAGTTTTGATCTTTGAACGAAATATGATTATAATCTTATAATAACAATTCTAAAAAAATGGTTTCAAGAATTTTAATTTAGTGATTAATTAAAAAATTCAGAAATAACAATAAAAATTTTATAGATCAAAATCAATAATGCGATTTCATATTTGTATTTCATGAATCGATCATGGTAGGAAATCATGATTTTGATATGTATATCTAGATTTTTAGGCTTTTGTATGTCGAGATAATCGAAGTTGAACGGATTTAGCAATTTCGCCAAATTTCGATGAACGGAGGGTGTATGGATGTCGGGCTTTGGTTTGGAAGAAGGAGGTATCATAGTGGTCACAGGAAAAATGTTCCCCAGAGTCATAATTGGCCATGGTGGCCGGCCAGCGTTGAACTAGGGTTTGAAGTCTTATTTTGGTCGAGGTTATTTGCGACCTTCGAGCGACATTGGTAGATCATCGGAGGCGATTGTATGTGATGGGATCGCAGCATGGCGACATGACAAAGTTTGGGTGAGGTCGATGAGGGTTCTTGAGGTCAGGATCATCGGCATTGAGGGTTTTCGATCGAGGTTGGTACCAGATTTTGAACGTTGAAGCTCGATTTTCGATTAGCTGTCGTTTGCATCGATCTGGGTGAACGTGAGGGTTGGCGTGAATGTCGATGGCTTGTCGAAGATCGCTGCGTCGATCTATGGTGGACGGAGCGACCGTGCACGTGCACATGTGCATTGTGTATTGTCTGGGTTTGTTTGATCTTTGGGGAAGAAGGATCTGGCTTGGGTTAATCTCGAAGCATTTCAGTGATTTTCTCAAAGCAGGGGACGGGAAGGTAGTTGGTCCATGAGTAGCTCGGGGTTTTCGTGTTTTTGCTTGGGGATTTCTAGTAGGATGACTCGGGTTTAGTGTGTTTAAGATACCAGGGTTTAAAAAGATGTGAAAACATGAACAATTTTAAAGTTTTAAAATGACTTAGATCTCAAAAGAAATGTTACTAAGTTTTTTTTAAAAAAGTGTATTTTAAATGGATATTATTTCAAGCAAAAGTAAATCTAGTTTCAAAATATATTAACTAACTTTTAAAAGAAATAAAATGGAAGTTTTCAAAAGAAAGTTTTCAAATAGAGTATAAGTGTGAATTTAGTTTCCAAAGAAAAGTATTTAACAAGTTTTATACAAGTTATCAAAAAAATCTAAAATGTTAAAGTTAATGATCTTAATTTGTTTTAAAAGTAATTATATTAATTATGTAATTAAGTGCTAATGATTTTTAAAGTAAAGTTAATAATGTAATTAAGTAATTTATGAAGATAAATAATTTATCTTTAATTAAGATGTAATTAATTAAGGATAATTAAATAGTCAAATTAATTAAAAGATAATCACTTAATGAGATTAATAATAATAAAGGTTAATTGATTGGTATTGATAATAAAAGGATAATTACTAAGTGAAGTAATAAATGGATAATTAATTAATATAATTAATTTAAGGATCATTAACTAGTGTATAAGGGATTATTAATTAATGTGATTAATTTAAGATAATTGGTTTGGTTAATTTAGGATAGTTAATTACTTGATTAATTAAGGGTTACTTAATCTAAGTAATTAAAGGTAATTAATTAAGGAGTAATAAATTGACGGAAGTAATTAAAGGGATGAATTACTCAATATATTTAATTTAATTAATGTGATTAATTTAATTTAATTAATTAGTTTAATTATTATTATTTTTGGCAAAGCCATTAGTTAAAGATACTCACTTGATGATTGATTAAGTATAATTACTTAATGAAATTATTAAAGTGTGATTACTTAGGGAAGTAATTAATGGGCAATTATTGAATTAATAAAAAAGGAAATTACTTCGTGAAAGTAATTTAAAGGATAATTACTTAATAGGAGTAATTAATAATTAATTACTTAGTGTAATTAATTAAAGAATTAATTAATAAAATTTATTAAGGAGTTAATTCAGCAATGTAAGTAATTAAGGATTGTTAATTACTGAATGTGATTAATCAAGATTGATTAATGAATGTGATCAATTAAAGATTAATTATTAAATTAATTAGAAAAATAATTATTAATGAAGTAATTAAAGGATCATTAATTAATGTAATTAATGAAAGTAATTAAAGGTTGACAAATGTTATTAATTAAAGGATAGTTAATCAATATAAGTGATTATAGAATAATTAATTAATGTAATTAACTAAGGGCCAATGTAATTAATTATAGTTAATTAATCAATGGGAGTAATCAAAGGTTAATTAATATGATTGGTTTAAGGATAATTGATTTGTGTAATTAATTAAGGGTTAATTACTTAATGTAATTAAATAATAATTAATAAAGGATGATTAATTAAGATGATTAATTAATAGGTTTGTAATTAATTAATGTTAAATAATCAGGATTTAAAAGTAATTATGTAACTAATTTAATTCATTTGTAGTTAATTAAATTAATTAGGGATGGTGTGGTTGATTAATCTTACTTATGGATGATTGAGTAATATTGATTGCCTTGGATTATGTGATATTTCTGATATGTGATATGTGTTGCTTTGTGATATGAGATGCTTTGATTGAATTATGATAATATGGATTATCTACCTGTGATAATGTGAATTATCTATCTATGTGAATATAGATAATTATTTGAATTGTTTAAACTTAAACAACTTGGTTAAAAGATGGCGTTCTGGATTAGGTGAGACCGGGATTGGAATTCCAAATTTGGAAATCCGAAAACCACATCGATCCAAATTAAACGATAGGACGTGTGTGACGATCCAAACTCGATGCCAGACAAACAACATCAAATTCGCATCACCGGAGCTTGCAACAACATTAAATGATAAATGATACAGCAAAAAAAAGATGATATCACTGATACAACATGAATACGATATACAATAAATCAATTTGATACAATGATAATCATCGACATCAGAGAATATAAAACACAAAATGCAGCGGAACACGACACAATATGAGATGAGTCTTCAACAGAATCAAATACTGCAACTCCAATCCAAAAATCCAAAGCCAAATCTCCAAAACTTTAAGCTCGATCCACCATCAAGGTTGCACAAAGATAAGCAAGGTCAGCCCGTGCACTCCAAAGACTCCAAAGAATACCAAACAGAAAGTTGAAGGCTACCTAATCGATATCTACTATCAGACTATCTGAAAAACCAAACTCTAGACTGTCCGTGTGAAAAATTATGGGCACCCAGAGTTTAGGAAGGGAACAATAAACTCCAGGTAAATCGTGGGACTGGTGTGAGCAAACAAAAACATTTGGTCTTTAAAACAAAAGAATTTAAGTTTGAAATCCGCAATGCTTTTTGGAAACTGAAACTACCATAAGGCCTCCCGGCACACACACCATGCAATCGCACACTTGGAGGAGATTTCTTCTTATGATAGTCAAATATGCTTACTACAAAAAAATCCTTTTTTTTATATTATTATTGTTACTGCATAGTGGAAAATATTTCGAAAGTATAATATTAATCCTAGCCAGCATAGGTACCATTATACTATGCCTAATATAGCTTCCGTGTTAAATGGCAGGTTCTATAACTAAAACCACACAAGGCTCGTGTTGGATGATTGGATTTCCAACAAATGGTCAGGCTAAGGAACTTCCTATTGCCACATGGGAACGCCTCTGGAGGGACGCCCCGAGAACCTACCCGGCTCTCTGCCAACACAAGGCCGGTTACCCCCTTCCTGGGAAGTAAAACCTAAGATATGTCAACCTCGGTCATTTGCGACCTTTATCCAAGGATCCTCTGCACCAACAACATCACACAGTAATAAACATAGTATAGTGTCCACATGAGTAAGTATCTGGGCTCCTATGACGACTGCCCATGACTCCTGCACCAAACAAGGAGATAATGCGTTGTAAAGTGTGCCAGGCCGCCATGGACGATCATCAAAGTAAGGTAAAACAATAAACTCTATCGTATTTCTCACAGCGCATGGATAAAATACAATAGAAAAGTATACATAGTGAAGCTCCATAGAGCAGAATCTCATCATATAAACTCATAATAGTTTGATACAACAATCTGAAAAGTCAATACAGCAAGCCTCACTACATATCACTCAGAGAATATACAAGCAGCGGAACATTACATATAGTAAAAAAAACAATATGCAAAAGCCTCCAGCTCGTCTTCGTCGTCAAAAGCGTTGGTCACTAAGAACAGCACCTGTCACCTGCTACCTAGTCTGCCCATCCCAACACGGATGAACAGCCCAAGGTAATAAGAGTTGAACATAAAACCTTGAGTCAGACAAAAGTCCTAGTGAGCAGCAAATCAACTATCAAACATACCAAAAGAGCATAAAGGTTAAAAAAAGAATAGCAACCCAACCATTCCACTCCACCTCTTTCTACAGTGATAGCCCCCAGACACACTAAGCATAAACAAACATAGCAAAGCAGACAATTATAGTAAAGCAATTATCACTCGAGTCAAGGTCGATGTTTTCCAAGTGCAAACCCCCAAGGCCTAAACCAAGATCAGATAAGCACCAACAAAACATCGCTCTTGAGACCGAGTGACGATACAACCAAACATCCAAACATCCATGACTCTGGCTATCACTGTTATC
This sequence comes from Allium cepa, assembly GCA_030765085.1. Classification (NCBI taxonomy): domain Eukaryota; kingdom Viridiplantae; phylum Streptophyta; class Magnoliopsida; order Asparagales; family Amaryllidaceae; genus Allium; species Allium cepa. The sequence continues at coordinate 839,784,766 of CM060941.1, forward strand.
ATTACCTCGATATCACCGTTAATTGAATGACTAGCTCATTCTTTCATCCGTCCGTCAAGGGCTAATGATAACCCCGGTTCTAGACAGAACTCCGCACGTCGTCGTAGCCCGTGCCTTGGACTATCGAATCTGCCCAGAGTACTTAGCACGTCGTCGCAGCCCGTGCCTGGGATTATCGAATCTACCCAGCGTACTCTTGCTTTGAGCCTGCTAGAACCTTCAATAACGATGAGATCTCAGCCTTCTAGTCATCCTCCTCGACGACTATTCTCATACTAGCTCAAGCGCCTCTCGAGCCATCCATTATCAACGAACTCGAACCATATCACCGAGTTATCAACATGCTTGGGATGATCCCGTCTGGATTAAACCAAGGCTATCTCACATCATACTTTGCTTTATCGCATCATAGCAAAGTCCCATCTCAACATTATGCTTTGCCTCATCGCATCATAGCAAAGTCCCATCTCAACATCATCATCAAATCTATCCATATGAGCTTTATCATCCGCTTCATATACCACGGGCAGCTTTCCTTATTCAAGAGCCTTTCCACTTAGCTTTTGAATCATCTTCAACCAACTCATCCAAATTCAATCACTAATCAACTAATCAATCAAATCAATCATTAATCCAAGTAATCAATCATTCAAATAAGATCTAAATAAACGGTTATAACAATAATGGCAATTTCGTAATTAAAGGGTTCAAATCTAACAAGCACGAATTCTAAGTAATATCTTGATGAATGAACTAGCATAGGTTAACATACAGTAAAATGGATATCAAAACTTTATGAACAATGGATCTACATGCAGACTTAAGGAAAATGCATGAAATCGCTATCTTTAACACACAAACAAACCACCGATCCAATATACTCCTTTGGGTCCGTGTGAGAGATAACCACCACTCACCAAATCACCTAAACACTTCAAAAGCAGCTAACTTCAGATCTGGACAGCAAAGGATCTAGCTTGATTCGACAAGATTTCCCTTCAAACGATGAAATCTCTCTTCAATGGATGGAGATCTTCAACTTTGGCTCTTGGATCTTCGATTAGATCTTCAATCTTGGATGGAAGGAAGCACTAGATTAAAGTGGAGAAAAGAAGTGAAGAAGTGTTGAAGTCGAGCTCTCAAAATGGCAGCACTTTGTTGCTTCAAAGTCCGGATCCCAAAAATGAAGATGGGCACTTCTATTTATAGGCAGATTTCCTCTTACGTCGGTCGCTCCTAGGTCGGTCACGACCTAACGACTCAACACACTCTGCCGACCCAACGACCTAACCAGACGCCGACCTAACGACTCAACACTGCTACCGACCTAATGCTAGAGACGACCTAGCGACTTAACTACATAGCCGACCCAACGACTTACAAATGTAGCCGACCTAACTACCTAACGACTTAGGACCAACCACTCACAGACCTATACGCGACCTATAGCATGCACGACCTATCACGTGCACGCGACCTAACACTTAACCAAACTGGGCACGACCTAACCCTTGCCGACCTAACGACCTACCACAAGTCGTTCAACGACCTAACTCCAACACAGGTTAACCACTAGGTCGCAACCTACCTTAAGCCGCTTCACCGACCTAACTCCAACATAGGTTAACCACTAGGTCGGTCAGTTCCTATAGGTCGCTCACCCCTATAGGTCGGTCCATACCTTAAGTCGGCCAATATTTATAGGTCGTTCGCTTCTCTAAGTCGGTCAATCTCTTAAGCCGGCCAACTACTAAGTCGGCTACCTCCTTAACTCGGCCGATTACTTAAGTCGTCAAAACCCTTAACTCGGTCACACGAGCTAACTCTGGATGACTCAAACAATACTAACAACCTAGTATTAACTATTTTACAATTTATCGACACGAAAAAAAATACGGGTCGTTACATTCTCTCCCCCTTAGGAATTTCGTCCCCGAAATTCCAAACAAACAAGAACAATCAAAACTATTCTGCATGCCTACCATCCATAGCAATCAATAAACCATGCATCCAATTACTAGCCTAGCATGCAGAATTATAAGACTAGAACAAGTTACAAATTCATGAGATGCCACGACACCTTAGGGTCTCCTTCATCCTCTCTTCCTCCTCCCATGTACAGTCGTTAGCATCATCACTCCATTGTACCTTGAGCAACTTGACTATCTTCCTCCTAAGCTGTTTTGTGTCAGTCTCTACAACACGAAGCGGCTTACGAGGTCTCTTAACTACTGGATCAACCTCCAAATCTACACAGCTATCAGCAGAAAATACTGTATTCGAGTCGTGCACATACTTCCGTAGATACGATATATGAAAAACATTGTGCACGCCCGACATCTTTTCTGGTAACCCCAATTTATAAGCGAGCTTTCCAATTCGCTCGACGATCGGGAATGGTCCAACAAATCTCGGAGTCAATTTTCCTTTCTTCCCGAATCGAATAACATTCTTCAGTAGAGAAACCTTCACGAAAACCATATCGCCTACGTCGAATTCCAAATCCTTACGACGCTTATCGGCATAACTTTTCTGACGGTCTTGGGCTGCCTTCATTTGTCGCTGAATGATCTTTACGCAATCCGAAGTCTGTCGAATCATTTCGGGCCCAAGTATCAGTTTTTCTCCAGTTTCCAACCAACATGTCGGAGAGTTACACGGTCTTCCATACAATGCTTCACACGGTGCCATACCAATACTTGACTGGTAACTGTTATTATATGCAAATTCCACCAAATGAAGATGATCTTCCCATGATCCTCCGAAGTCTAAAACACATGCTCTAAGGAGATCATCCAAAACTCTGTTGACTCTATTGGTCTGACCATCTGTTAGGGGGTGATAAGCTGTACTCAAACACAACTCGGTCCCCAAAACTTCTTGGAAGCTCTTCCAAAATCCACTAGTGAACAATGGGTCTCGATCGCTCACTATACTCTTCGGAATACCATGGAATCGAACTATCCACTTAACATACAACTCAGCCAATTTCGATGCAGTCCTAGTTGATCGAACAGGAATGAATCTTGCACTCTTAGTCAAACGATCTACGATTACCCAAATCCTTTCATTTCCTGCTCTGGTTCTAGGTAGACCATCGATAAAGTCCATCGATATTTGCTCCCACTTCCATGTAGGAACTTCTAATGGCTGAAGCAATCCACTTGGCTTCTTCTGCTCGGCTTTTACCAACTGGCAGTTCATGCACTTGGAAATAAAATTTCCAACATCTTTCTTCATACCTTCCCAGTAATAGGTTCTCTTCATATCGCGATACATCTTATTTCCACCTGGATGAATTGTCAGCTTCGAGTGATGACTTTCCTTCAGAACTTCATCTCTCAATTCATCTATATCGGGAACAACTAGTCGTCCTTGCTTTCGAAGCCAACCCTCTCGATCGACTTCGAATCCTTTATCCTTTTCTAGGTCTAATCCAGATTCTAAATCTCGGATAATCTTGACAAGCTTATCGTCTCTCTTTTGGCTCTCGCCAATTCTTTCCACTAGAGTAGGTCTTATCGATAAGTTTGCCAACATCTCAGGTTCCAATTCACATCTAGGTCTGAAGTCAAATCCAGCCAAATACTCGAGACCCTTCCATTCTGAAAACATGGCTCCCAATCCTGCATGTCTTCGACTTAACGCATCAGCCACTGCGTTACCCTTTCTCGGAGTATAGGCTATACCAAAATCATATGATGCTAAAAACTCTAGCCATCGTTGCCGTCGGAGATTCAAATCCTTTTGGGAGAAAAGATACTTCAATGACTTATGATCTGTAAACAACTCGAATCGAACTCCCAATAGGTAATGCCTCCACATCTTCAGAGCAAAAACAATCGCCGCTAACTCCAAATCATGAGTCGGATAATTCCTTTCATGCGGCTTCAGTTGTCGACTTGCATACGCAACAACTTTATCCTTCTACATTAGCACTGCTCCAAGTCCAGTACCACATGCATCGGTGTAAACCACCATTTCATCATTTCCACTTGGAATAGTCAAAAGAGGAGCACTTGTCAGTCGCTCTTTCAGGATTCCGAAAGCTTGCTCACACTTAGCTTCCCATCTGAATACTTGGTTCTTCTTCGTCAATCCTGTTAATGGTGCAGCTATCTTGGAAAAGTCTTTGATAAACCGACGATAATATCCTGCTAATCCAAGAAAACTTCTCACATCAGATGCATTCTTTAGGTCTAACCCAATCCTGGATTGCTGCCACCTTGGCGGGATCAACCGCTATTCCATTTCCAGAGATAACATGGCCTAAGAACCTCACTTCACTCTTCCAGAAGTGACATTTCGAAAACTTAGCCCTCAGCTGTTGTTTTCGCAAGATTTCCAGAGCAATCCGCAAGTGCGTCTTGTGCTCTTCTTCAGTTCTGGAATAAATCAGAATATCATCCACGAACACAAGTACGAACTTGTTCAACTGATCTCTGAACACTCTATTCATAAGATCCACAAAATATGTTGGTGCATTGGTCAATCCAAACGGCATTACCAGCCACTCATAGAAACCAGATGGTGTCCTAAAAGCAGTCTTCGGCACACTATCCTTTGCAACTCTCAACTGGTGAAATCTCGTTGCCAAATCCATCTGAGAAAACACCTTAGCTTCGTGAAGCTGATCAAACAAGTCATCTATTCTCGGCAATGGATACTTGTTCTTCTTAGTCACTTTATTCACCTCATGATAATCCACACACAACCTCAACGATCCATCTGCTTTGGTTGCAAACACAACTGGTGCACCCCATTCGGACACACTACGCCGAATGAATCCTTTCTGTAAAAGGTCATCAACTTGCACCTTCAACTCTTGATGTTCCCTAGGCGTCATCCGCCTAAGAGGCATCACAACAGGTCTGGCTCCTTCAACTAGATCGATTCGAAACTTGATCTCTCTATGCGGCGGTAACCATTTGACCTTGTCAAAGACATCCTCAAATCCATTCACAACCGGAACCGATGACAGTCCATCCCGTGGAACAACCAGCGAATACATGAAGCTCATGAAGACACCTTCTTCATGCTTACGTCGTATCACAATCTTTCGCCCCTCCACATTCTCGACTGTCACCTCCAGCATCTTACAATCAACCCTTGCCACATACTTCCTAAGTCAGTCCATACCCAAAATAATTCCGAACCCCGCAAAGTTCAGAACAAAACAATCACAAACAAAAGAGCAATCATGAGTCGATACAACTAGACCACGGCATATCATACACAAACAAGACGAACCCCCAACTGGATTAGTCACAACCAATGGTCTATCAACAATATCTGGTTCCAAACCCGACCGGCCTACAACTTCATTACAAACAAACGAATGCGACGCCCCAGTATCAAACAACACTCTGACTGGAACACCACATATAGACAGAGTACCTTGAACCACCACACTCTTTCCTTTCTCTTCCACGGTAGGAGCTTTCGAAGATGATGGAACAGCCCCCAAAGCATAGGCTTGCACAATCTGCTTGTCCTTCCTCGGTTTCGAACAATCCTTCCTAAAATGCCCCGGTTTATCACAGTTGTGGCACTTCGCTGGCACCTTCGGATTCTTACAATCTCTGGACCAATGGCCCTTCTGCTGACAATTGTAGCAGGTCACTTCACCCTTCGGCCTCTTGTGGCCATCCTTACCCCTCTGTTGCTGCTGCTTCCTTTTCTTGTTTTCACCCTGCTGTGGTTTAGACCCTTCCTTGGTTACAGCAACAACAGATCCTTCTTTAGGAAACAGATTCTCATGCCTGAGAGCTTTCTCCACAAGCTTCTCAAATGGGTCATCCAAATGATCCACCAACTGCCTCCCAAGATAACTGTCCAAGCCTGTCACCACTTCTCATTCTTCTGATAAGGGGAGTCAATATATGACCGAGCATACTTGGACAAAGCTTCAAACTCCGAAACATACTCAAGAACTGGTCTTCCACCTTGCTTGAGTTCCACAAATTTCTTGAACAGAACGGATTTCTGAGCTGTAGAAATGAACTTAGCTTCAAATCTGACTTGGAATTGCTCCCAAGTGATCTCTTCCTCTGGAGTATCAATGGTGATAGAGTTCCACCAATCAGAAGCTCTTCCTTGAAGCTGTCTTGATGCAAGCTTCCTCTTAGTTGCATCCTCAATTCCCAAATCACCAAAGATCCTTCTACAAACATCAATCCACCTCTGAACTTTAATGGTTGATTCAGTCCCCAAGAAAACCTTTCCTCCAAGAGCAGTATAGTCCTTACACAACTTAGCAAAATCCACTGGTCTTGGGGCTTGAACTTGGACTCCAACATCTACTGATGGCCCCGTAGCTGGCATCCTTCTCATGATCGAAGTCATCATAGCCTCGAACATAGAAGCATAATCAGCAGCCCCCTCAATAGCACGGCCTCCTCTAGCAGCTAGTCTCCCTCTTCGACTCATTCCTAATATCTAAAAGAAATGATTAATATACCCTGAGAAACAACTGCATAAGAAGTTCAAATCCTTCTAAGCTACTATATTATATATAGTAATCAACCATCAAAATTACAATTACGTCTCTCATACGTAGTTACGTCAGCGAGCGTTGGCTAAAATCGATTAACCAAAGCTTTGATACCAAATGTGACGACCGCCCATGACTCCTGCACCAAACAAAGAGATAGTGCGTTGTAAAGTGTGCCAGGCCGCCATGGACGATCATCAAAGTAAGGTAAAACAATAAACTCTATCGTATTACTCACAGCGCATGGATAAAATACAATAGAAAAGTATACATAGTGAAGCTCCATAGAGCAGAATCTCATCATATAAACTCATAATAGTTTGATACAACAATTTGAAAAGTCAATACAGCAAGCCTCACTACATATCACTCAGAGAATATACAAGCAGCGGAACATCCAGTACATATAGTAAAAAAAAACAATATGCAAAAGCATCCAGCTCGTCTTCGTCGTCAAAAGCGTTGGTCACTAAGAACAACACCTGTCACCTGCTACCTAGTCTTCCCATCCCAACACGGATGAACAACCCAAGGTAATAAGAGTTGAACATAAAACCTTGAGTCAGACAAAAGTCCTAGTGAGCAGTGAATCAACTATCAAACATACCAAAAGAGCATAAAGGTTAAAAAAAGAATAGCAACCCAACCATTCCACTCCACCTCTTTCTACAGTGATAGCCCACAGACACACTAAGCATAAACAAACATAGCAAAGCAGACAATTAAAGTAAATCAATTATCACTCGAGTCAAGGTCGATGTTTTCCAAGTGCAAACCCCCAAGGCCTAAACGAAGATCAGATAAGCACCCACAAAACATCGCTCTTGAGACCGAGTGACGATACAACCAAACATCCAAACATCAATGACTCTGGCTATCACTGTTATCATTGCCTCGATATCACCGTTAATTGAATGACCGGCTCATTCTTTCATCCGTCTGTCAAGGGCTAAGGGTAACCCCGGTTCTAGACAGAACTCCGCACGTCGTCGCAGCCCGTGCCTAGGACTATCGAATCTGCCCAGAGTACTTAGCACGTCGTCGCAGCCCGTGCCTGGGATTATCGAATCTACCCAACGTACTCTTGCTTTGAGCCTGCTAGAACCTTCAATAACGATGAGATCTCAGCCTTCTAGTCATCCTCCTCGACGACTATTCTCATACTAGCTCAAGCGCCTCTCGAGCCATCCATTATCAACGAACTCGAACTATATCACCAAGTTATCAACATGCTTAGGATGATCCCGTCTGGATTAAACCAAGGCTATCTCACATCATGCTTTGCTTTATCGCATCATAGCAAAGTCACATCTCAACATCATGCTTTGCCTCATCGCATCATAGCAAAGTCCCATCTCAACATCATCATCAAATCTATCCATATGAGCGTTATCATCCGCTTCATATGCCACGGGCAGCTTTCCTTATTCAAGAGCCTTTCCACTTAGCTTTTGAATCATCTTCGACCAACTTATCCAAATTCAATCACTAATCAACTAATCCAAGTAATCAATCATTAATCGAAGTAATCAATCATTCAAATAAGATCTAAATAAACGGTTATAACAATAATGGCAATTTCGTAATTAAAGGGTTCGAATCTAACAAGCATGAATTCTAAGTAATATCTTGATGAATGAACTAGCATAGGTTAACATACAGTAAAATGGATATCAAAACTTTATGAACAATGGATCTACATGCAGACTTAAGGAAAATGCATGAAATCACTATTTTTAACACACAAACAAACCACCGATCCAATATACTCCTTTGGGTCCGTGTGAGAGATAACCACCACTCACCAAATCACATAAACACTTCAAAAGCAGCTAACTTCAGATCTGGACAGCAAAGGATCTAGCTTGATCCGACAAGATTTCCCTTCAAACGATGAAATCTCTCTTCAATGGATGGAGATCTTCAACTTTGGCTCTTGGATCTTCGATTAGAACTTCAATCTTGGATGGAAGGAAGCACTAGATTAAAGTGGAGAACAGAAGTGAAGAAGTGTTGAAGTCGGGCTCTTAAAATGGCAGCACTTCGTTGCTTCAAAATCCGGATCCCAAAAATGAAGATGGGCACTTCTATTTATAGGCAGATTTCCTCTTAGGTCGGTCGCTCCTAGGTCGGTCACGACCTAACGACTCAACATACTCTGCCGACCCAACGACCTAACCAGACGCCGACCTAACGACTCAACACTGCTACCGACCTAATGCTAGAGACGACCTAGCAACTTAACTACATAGCCGACCCAACGACTTACAAATGTAGCCGACCTAACTACCTAACGACTTAGGACCAACCACTCACAGACCTATACGCGACCTATAACATGCACGACCTATCACGTGCACGCGACTTAACACTTAACCAAACTGGGCACGACCTAACCCTTGCCGACCTAATGACCTACCATAAGTCATTCAACGACCTAACTCCAACACAGGTTAACCACTAGGTCGCAACCTACCTTAAGCCGCTTCACCGACCTAACTCCAACACAGGTTAACCACTAGGTCGGTAAGTTCCTATAGGTCGCTCACCCCTATAGGTCGGTCCATACCTTAAGTCGGCCAATATCTATAGGTCGTTCGCTTCTCTAAGTCGATCAATCTCTTAAGCCGGCCAACTACTAAGTCGGCTACCTCCTTAACTCGACCGATTACTTAAGTCGTCAAAACCCTTAACTCGGTCACACGAGCTAACTTTGGATGACTCAAACAATACTAACAACCTAGTAGCAACTATTTTACGATTTATCGACACGAAAAAAAATACGGGTCGTTACAGCTCCATACCATGATGCCACCCTTTTCCAGAAGGAATGGACATACCCTAGGGGAGCTACCCCTGAAACCTTGCCGCATCTTTCCTGTTTCGACCATTACCGGTTTGTGAGGCTCGGTGAGGTCTCGTCCACAAAGATACGCTTTTTCACAAAGCCATGCTTTGATCAACAAATGATCAGCAGCACTTCGTATGCCACATTACCAAATTGGAAATGAATCACTAGTAACCATCAACTACATAACCTCTGAGCTCGTACGTCTTGGAGAAGGGTGTTAAGCTAAGAGAATAAATCTCCGCCACCAAACAGAAATGTATTTGATAGAAACTGGTTTTACATCTCAAAGTTTAATGTCAGACACACATCCATACAAGTCTGTTCCAGGTTCGAACAGAACCGAAGGCACTTCCAAAGAATCCCTTGCAATCCGGGTATTCACAATCCCGATCGGACTCCCCATCACTTAGGGAATCTCTATACCGTAGCTACTCAGTGCAGAGACAATCGATAGGTCATCCTATCGTTCTCGCAAATTCCTAGTCTTCACCACCGGTCTTCTAATGCTATCCATAACGTCATATCAATATTCGGAATGGGTTATATGACACAAAGGTCTGCTCCTGGCTAAACCGAATAATGAGCGTAAAATTTAAAAACATATGAATATGGGATTTCAGTTAAGTCATAACTTTAAAATTCAAAATTTTCTTTCAAATGGTTTAAACAAATTACCATTTCAAATCTATTTACAAAAAGATTCACTTCACAAAGTTCATCCAGTTTCACAAAGATCCATTAACGGATTTTAAAACAATTTCCATTTCAATTGGATTAACTCATTTAATCTTTAAATAAAAGATTTAACTCATAGCTTTCAAAACCCGTTTCCAAAGATTCATTTATAACTTGGGAAATCATTTCATTTCAAATTTGAAATCCCTTTAATACAAAATGGAAATTCATTTCTTATATGAAAGCTTATATCATTTGAAAACAAACAGTTCCGATTTCATTTATACAAGTTAAAACCTTGGGTTAATTTAAATTCCCAAAACAACACTTCCTAAAATGGTTTAAAACCATATAAACTTGTATAACCTTTTTAAATCATAAATTCTCAACATAGAATTCAATTTCAAATTTTTTATTTAAATTAAATCGAATTATTAAATTTCAAAGTTTTATTAAGTTGTTCAAACTAACTTTCATTTTTAAAACACCTTTTCAAAAGCTTTTCACTTTTAAATCCGATCCATTTCCAAAACCATTGGATTCAAAATTCAATTTTAAAATTATTTCCAAAATATGTGACTTAACTGATTTCCATGTGCAATCCATATTTTTGTGTGTATAGTGTAGTCCAAGGGGTTTTTCACAATAGTGCAACATCATCAATCATTACAGATACGATCACAGCAATATCGATAAGGGGTATATCCTATAACGCTTACCTATATACACATAGTCACAGATAGATAAAGTAAATTTATCAATCACAAAGATTCATCATTACGATTCGATGTGGGTTTCGGATAACTAATTGGAATCCGACTCCCTGTCGCATCGAAATTCAAATGTCATTTTACGGGCCAAGGGGTTTTCATACAACAGTATATTCATCGCAGATACAACAGCTCAGCACAAAGCATTACATAGCATCACATCACATATCAAATATATCAATCCATCACACAGCATTCAATAACCATCAAGATCTTCAATTAAGATGAATAAATTGTGTGGTTTTTAATTTATCAACCACATAATTACTTTCATTAGTAATCTTTAATCAATGATTTATTATCATTAATTTCAATTGATTAAGTCTTAATCACCTTCATTAATTAATCATTCTTTAATTAATTATCTTAATTAATTAACCCTTAATTGTAATTAATTAAATCTTAATTACTTTTATTAATTAATTATTTCTTAATTAATTACTTTAATTAATAAATCCTCAATTATTAATTAAATCTTAATTATAATCAATTATCCTTTAATTAATTATTCTTAATTATTAATAAATTAATCGTAATTATAAATTTTTATTTACTTGATTATTATCAACGATATAAATTAACATACTTTTAAGTTAAATTTTTTTAAAACATTTGATTTATTCCTAAATCAATTAATTAAGTTTTATTTAAAATAACTTGCTAAAAATATAAGTTTAAAACTTAATTGTTTCAAAGATCCTTTATTTCAAAACCTCTAATTTATGCCTTCTAACTTAACAATAAAATCATCATTTATAAAAAGAAATAATTTCAGAAATTTATTAAACTAATTTGTTAAAGTTTTTAAAACTGGAAACATAAAACCCAAGTCAAACCCGAGCTAAACACTGAAATACTTGAGCCCTACTTCGAGTTTTTCCCCCAATAACCCGAGTTTCTCCCCAAAAATTTCGTTTTAAATCTTAATTTTTTTTTAAGTTCTCTACCCAGTAAAACACATAAAACACTCGAACGAGAACTCGAGTTAGTACGTAAATCCCCCGAGACATGCTTCGAGCAAAATCTTCCTTTGCACGCGCTACACCCCAAGAATAACTTCGTCTTCCCTAAATCAGTAGCATTCCCAGATATACAACTGCACGCGTGCACATGCACACGAACCCCAACCACCTCCAGCCACCATCGCGATCCTCAGCAAGTCAGCAACGATGCTCTCAAGTCTCGTGACCACCCAGACTCGTGGAAAAATCCATCAATCAAAATCGAATGTTTTGAAAACTGTCAAGATGAAACTGATCATCTGAAAACGCCACGCATCACCACCACTGGCCGTTTAAACGCACGCTACTATGCCAACATATTCGCCATCGACCAATGTGACTTTTCCCCCAGGTCCAGACAACTTCGATCAACCCATAGTGATGTAGTGTTCCTTCACTCTGACCTTGACGAAAACCGGACTTAAACCCTAATTAAACTTCAACTAAGGGTACCGGCGAATTATAAATTTATTCACTAATTTTCAGATGATCACCAGCTCTTAGGCTACCTTCAACATCGAACTCGAGCTTCAATTTGATATTGATCGACGACAGTTGACAACAATATGAATTCTGTTCAACTCAAGATAACACGATAATTCCAAGCTTAAATTTTTTGATTTCATCTTTAAAATTCATGTTTTGTGAAGGCGAGTAGGATCATGAAATCAAATTCAAGTTTTTGATCAACTAAGTTTTGAACATTTTTTTCATTTCACTGTGTATTTAAACTTCCCAGTACATCCATTCATCTTCAATACTTAAAAGTATTTTTGTAATTCAAATCTTGCAAATTCAAGCATAAATTGTTAGACATCAATCCCTATAAGTGAATAAAAATTGAAATTTTGAATTTCGAACTATTTTTCAAACTCTGTAAATTTGAACAGAGGCATGTTTTTCTTGCCTGTACACCAATATGCGCACAGTCATTCATTTTTATAAAGGCATGCAAACACATTCACATCATCATTCCAGCATAATTCGTACCATATATCAGACGCAAATCCAAACATCAATAGATACAGCAGAGTTAAGGGGGTTTGCTCACCTGACTTTTAAGTTTGAACAGAGGAAACCTAGAATGTTTTTCAGGTTTGAAAGCTTTGATTTTGTTGAAGTTAGACTTGATCCTTGCTTATTGTTTTGAGTTGAATCCTTCCTTTGATTTGAATCGAATTTGTTTTAGCTTCAGAATTTAGTTTCCAGCTTTCTTTTTTTCTGTTTTCCAAATCTGTTTCTCAGGTTTTGGTTGCTGTTTTGATTTTGGTTTTGAGGAGGATTTACAGATTTGTTTTGTTTTAGTGTTGAGATGATTCCTTTACTTTTCTTTCAGAAATCTACGAGGCTAAATAATTGAAAGGAGAAGCTGAGAAGTTTCTATGATTTTTTTTTTCAAAAGTTGAATGCCACTTGTCCACATGACTAACACTTGTACACTTACTTCTTTACATGCTTTACACTGTTAAAAGTTATAAAAAATGTGTATAAATCCTTACTCTAAATTATTTTGTAAATTTTTGTTTAACCCTTCATGTAAATATATTTCATATGTAACATATGTCTTATTTTAAAATGTTTATGTTTTCTTTAATATTTATATTTACACAAATAAAATTTTATCCCAATTATTTTTCACATTACAAACTTTAATTTAGCTCACTATATTTATATACATATATTTTTATACATTTTACATTCATACATTCTTTATTGTTTATTTTTTGTACAACTTTATAAAAAGAAAAGAATGATTTAAATATTTTGATTTCATATTAACAAATGATCACTTTTATTTATATAAGTATATATATAAGAAGATTAAATCTTAAAAATAATATTTTGAAAATTAGTATATTAATTCTTTGAAAATTAATACATCTTCCAAATATATTAAAAAATTTAGAAAACAAACTATTATTAACTTTTTAAATCTTTTAAATTCTACTTTATTTTTAATACATTTTTATTTTTAAATCCAATTTTATTTATAAAATTACTTATCCTTAAGTTTTTAAACCAAATTCTACTTATAATCTAAACTTTTCATTTATTCTAGAAATTTTCTAATTAATTCATAAATAATCTCATAATTTAATTCCAAAATTAATTTAATTGTCAAATTAAACGTGGTTGATTTTCAGGAATGTTACATGTTCCCCCCTTAAAAAAATTTGTCCCGAAATTTGCTAGGGAGACGAGAAAGAATAGATGATAGATAAAGAAATAATTGATCAGATCAGATCGAAATATTTATTCTACATTTGGCTTATCAAAGCAGAATATCAACAATAGATATGAGAACAAACTCATTCAATTACGAAACAATTGGGTTATCTGATCTATGAAATAAACAAGGGTATTGGTTAGTTCGAAGAGATAACTAACCGTTCGTAGAATATATCGAAACCCAATGAAACAGACAGAAATAGATTCGACTATGATCTTTGATTTAAGTTTTAACTTATTTACAATTTGTTGGGAAATAAAACTATGGGTAGTTCTCATGTCGAAAAAAACTCGAAAAATTTAATTATAAACGAGAAAGTTACCTTATAAAATTTCTTTTCCTTTATCAGCCTTTGTGGTTTAAGAATCATCTCTGGTTGCATACACCCTTGCTACTAGAGCTTGCTTCTGTGCTGGACAGTTCTTGATCCTATTTCCCGGCTTGCGGCAGTAATATCATCCCGTAGATTCCTGATCTGGCCTCATAAATGGCTCTCTCATTCCTGGCTTCTAAGGGTTCTTACATTTATCCGAGTAGTGGCCTTTCTCGAAGCAATTAAGACAAGTAACATCTTTCACCCTTTTCTTCTGTATATTCTTCTTTCCTTTGCCTCTCCTTGGTTTCTTTCCACCAAACTTCCTTTTCCTCTGGTTCAGATTACTTGTATTTCCATCCTTCTCTGGAACTTCCTGCTTATCCAGAGTATCGTATCTATAACCCACATCAATTAATTCAGAAAACAATTCCTTAACGTGAGTAGTCATCCTCTCCTGAAACTCCTTATTCATTCCCTAAATAAACCTTTCGTTCTTCTTTAATGGTGTATTCACCAATTCTGGACCAAACCGAAATAATTCATTGAATTTGTTCAAGTATTCCTCAAATGATAAACTTCCTTCCTTCAAATCCGTAAACTCCTGGTACATTCTAGAGATACCAGCAGACGGCATATATCGCTGCTCAAACACTTCCTTGAAATGACTCCAAGTAAATTCATCCGCCGACTCATCCAATATAACTGTTTCCCACCAAGCTAAAGCCTCTTCTTGGAGGTGCGAGGAAGCTATCAATCGCATCTGATCATCTTCCAACTTTAGTCCTTTGAAAATCCTTTTGCACGATCGGATCCAGGCTTGCGCTTCGATAACGGTTTCCTTGCCTGTGAATGGATTTCCACCAAGTCTAGAAAAACTTCGATATTAATCAGCCAGATTTGGTTGAGATCGAGTGGGAATATTTGTTATTGCAGGGCCTTGACTAGTTGAAGTGGTACTTCCCCGTCCTCTTCTTCCACTCATTCTTACTATCTGTAATAGTAATAAAACCGATTTAGGCATTCGGACAAAATACCTTAGAGAATAACAATAGATAAAGAGAATAGACTAAGTAGTTTGGGTTTTGGTTTCACTGGTAGTACTCATTCTAGGGTATACTTCACCCTATCTCTTATGAGCCATCTAACGTGTTACACCCCGTAGCTAAAGTTCTTACTCAACCTTTAGCTCTGATACCACTTGTGATGACCCAAACTCGATGTTCGACAAACAACATCAAATTTGTATCGCCGGAGCTTGCAACAACATTAGATGACAAATAACACACCAGAAACAAATGATGATATCACTGATACAACACGAATACAATATCCAATACATCAATTTGATACAATGATAATGATTAACATCAGAGAATATACAACACAAAATACAGCGGAACACGACACAATATGAGATGAGTCTTCAACGGAATCAAATACTGCAACTCCAATCCAAAACTCCAAAGCCAAAGCTCCAAAACTTCAAGCTCGATCCACCATTAAGGTTGCACAAAGATAAGCAAGGTCAACCCGTGCACTCCAAAGACTCCAAAGAATACCAAACAGAAAGTTGAAGGCTACCAAATCGATATCTACTATCAGACTATCTAAAAAACCAAACTCTAAACTGCGCGTGTGAAAAATTATGGGCACCCAGAGTTTAGGAAAGGAACAATAAATTCCAGGTCAGTCGTGGGACCGGTGTGAGCAAACAAAACCATTTGGTATTTAAAACAACAAAAGAATTTAAATTTGAAATCCAATGCTTTTTGGAAAATGAAACTACCATAAGGCCTCCCAGCACACACACACCATGCAATCACACACTTAGGGGAGATTTCTCCTTATGATAGTCAAATAAGCTTACTATGCAGAAATGCTTTTTTCGATATTGTTATTATTAGTGCATAGTGGAAACATTTCGAAAGTATAATATTAATCCTAGCCAACATAGGTACCATTATACTATGCCTACTATAGCTGCCATGTTAAGTGGCAGGTTCTACAACTAAAAACGTACAAGGCTCGTATTGGATGATTGGGTTTCCAACAAATGGTCAGGCTAAGGAACTTTCTATTGCCACATGGGAACGCCTCTGGAGGGACGACCCGAGAACCTACCCGGCTCTCTGCCAACACAAGGCCGGTTAACCCCTTCTCGGGAGGTAAAACCTAAGATATGCCACCCAGGTCGTTTGCGACCTTTATCCGAGGATCCTCTACACCAACATGAGTAAGTATCTGGGCTCAATACCATGATACCATCCTTTTCCAGAAGGAATGGGCATACCTTAGGGGAGCTACCCCTGAAACCTTGCCGCATCTTTCCTGTTTCGACCATTTTCGATTTGTGAGGCTCGGTGAGGTCTCGCCTACGAAGCTACGCTTTTTCAAAAAGCCATGCTTTGATCAACAAATGATCAGCAGCACGTCGTATGCCACATTACCAAATTGGGAATGTATCACTAGTAACCATCAACTACATTACCTCTGAGCTCGTACATCTCAAAGAATGGTGTTAAGCTAAGAGAATAAATCTCCGCCACCAAACAGAAATGTATTTGATAGAAATCGATTTTACATCTCAAAGGTAATGTCAGACACACATCCATACAAGTCTGTTCCGGGTTCGAACAGAACCGAAGGCACTTCCAAAGAAGCCCTTGCAATCCGGGTATTCACATTCCCGATTGGACTTCCCATCACTTAGGGAATCTCTATACCGTAGCTACTCAGTGCAGAGACAATTTATAGATCATCCTATCATTCTCGTAAATTCCCGATCTTCACCACCTGTCTTCAAATGCTATCCATAACATCGTATCATTATTCGGAATGGGTTATATGACACAAAGGTACTCTCCTGGCAAAACTGAATAATGAGCGTAAAATTAAAAAACATATAGATGTGGGATTTCTGTTAAGTCGCAACTTTAAAATTCAAAACTTTCTTTCAAATGGTTTAAACAAATTACCATTTCAAATCTTTTTACAAAAAGATTCACTTCACAAAGTTCACCCAGTTTCCTAAAGATCCATTTACGAATTTCAAAACAATTTCCATTTCAATTGGATTAACACATTTAATCTTTAAATAAAAGATTTAAATCATAGCTTTCAAAACCCATTTCCAAAGATTCATTTATAACTTTGAAAATCATTTCATTTCAAATTTGAAATCCCTTTAATACAAATTGGAAATTCATTTTTTATATGAAAGCTTATATCGTTTCAAAACAAACAATTTTTATTTCGGAAAAATCCGATTTCATTTATACAAGTTAAAACATTGGGTTAATTCAAATTCCCAAAACAACACTTCCTAAAATGATTTAAAACCCATATAAACTTGTACAACCTTTTTAAATCATAAATTCTCAGCATAGAATTCAATTTCAAATTTTTTATTTAAATTAAATAGAATTATTAAATTTCAAAGCTTTATTAAAATTATTCAAAATAACTTTCATTTTTAAAACACCTTTTAAAAATCTTTTCACTTTTAAATCCGATCCATTTCCAAACCATTGGATTCAAAAATTCAATTTTAAAATTATTTCAAAAATCTGTGACTTAACCGATTTCCACGTGCAATCCATATTTGTGTGTGTATAGTGTTGTCCAAGGGGTTTTACACAATAGTGCAACATCATCAATCATTACAGATACAATCACAGCAATATCGATAAGCGGTATATCCTATAACGCTTACCTATATACACATAATCACAGATAGACAAAGTAAATTTATCAATCAAAAAGATTCATCATTATGATTCGATGTGGGTTTCGGATAACCAACTGGAATCCGACTCCCTATCCCATCGAAATTCAAATGTCGTTTTACGGGCCAAGGGGTTTTCATATTCATACAACAGTATATTCATCGCAGATACAACAGCTCAGCATAAAGCATTACATAGCATCACATCACAAATCAAATATATCAATCCATCACACATCATTCAATAACAATCAAGGTCTTCAATTAAAATGAATAAATTGTGTGGTTTTTAATTTATCTACCACATAATTACTTTCATTAGTAACCTTTAATCAACGATTTATTATCATTAATTTCAATTGATTAAGTCTTAATCACCTTCATTAATTTATCATTCTTTAATTAATTATCTTAATTAATTAACCCTCAATTGTAATTAATTAAATCTTAATTAATTATTCCTTAATTAATTACTTTAATTAATAAATCCTTAATTATTTATTAAATCTTAATTATAATTAATTATCATTTAATTAATTATTCTTAATTATTAATAAATTAATCTTAATTATAAATTTTTAATTACTTGATTATCATCAACGATATAAGTTAACTTACTTTTAAGTTAAAAAAATTTAAAACATTTGATTTATTCCTAAATCACTTTAATAAGTTTTATTTAAAATAACTTGCTAAAAAATATAAGTTTAAAATTTAATTGTTTTAAAGATCCTTTATTTCAAAACCTTTAATTTATACCTTCTAACTTAACAATAAAATCATCATTTATAAAAGGAAATAATTTCAAAAATTTATTAAACTAATTTGTTAAAGTTTTTAAAACTGGAAACATAAAACCCCAGTCAAACCCGAGCTAAACACTGAAGTACTCGAGCCCTACTTCGAGTTTTTCCCCCAATAACTCGAGTGACTCCCCAAAAATTTCGTTTTAAATCTTAAAATTTTTGTTTACGTTCTCTTCCCAGTAAAACACATAAAACACTCGAAAGAGAACTCGAGTTAGTACATAAATCTCCCGAGACATGCTTCAAGCTAAATCTTCCTTTGCACGCGCTACACCCCGAGAATAACTTTGTCTTCCCCAAATCAGTAGCATTCCCAGATATACAACTGCACGCATGCACATGCACACGAACCCCAACCATCTTCGGCCACCATCGCGATCCTCAGCAAGTCAGCAACGATGCTCTCAAGTCTCGCGACCACCCAGACTCGTGGAAAAATCCATCGACCAAAATCGAATGTTTTGAAACCTTTCAAGATGTAACCGGTCGTCTGAAAACGCCATGCATCACCACCACTGACCGATTAAACGCATGCCACTACGCCAACATATTCAACATCGACCAATGTGACTTTCCCCCAGGTCCGGACAACTTTGATCAACCCGTGGTGACGCAGTGTTCCTTCACTCCGACTTTGACGAAAACCGGACTTAAACCCTAATTAAACTTCGACTAAGGGTACCGGCGAATCATAAAATTATTCACTAATTTTTTGATGATCACCAGCTCTTAGGCTACCTTCAACATCGAACTCGAGCTTCAATTTGACATTGATCGATGGCAGTTGACAACAATATGAATTCTGTTCAACTCAAGATTACATGATAATTCCAAGCTAAAAAATTTTGATTTCATCTTTAAAATTTATGTTTTGTGAAGGCGAGTAGAATCATGAAATCAAATTCAAGTTTTTGATCAAATAAGTTTTGAACATTTTTTTCATTTCACTGTGTTTTTAAACTTCCCAGTAGATCCATTCATCTTCAATACTTAAAAGTATTTTTATAATTCAAATTTTGCAAATTCAAGCATAAATTGTTAGGCATCAATCCCTATATGTGAATAAAAATTGAAATTTTGAATTTTGAAATACTTTTCAAACTCTGTACATCTGAACAGAGGCATGTTTTTCATGCCTGTACACCAATATGCACACAGTCATTCATTTTTATAAAGGCATGCAGACACATTCACACCATCATTCCAGCATAATTCGTACCATATTACAGATGCAAATCCAAACATCAATAGATACAGCAGAGTTAAGGGGGTTTGCTCACCTGACCTTTAAGTTTGAACAGAGGAAGCCTAGAATGTTTTTCAGGTTTGAAAGCTTTATTTTGTTGAAGTTAGACTTGATCCTTGCTTATTGTTTTGAGTTGAATCCTTCCTTTGATTTGAATCGAACTTGTTTTGGCTTCAAAATTTGTTCTCCAGGTTTCTTTTTTTCTGTTTTCCAAATCTATTTCTCAGGTTTTGGTTGCTGTTTTGATTTTGGTTTTGAAGAGGATTTACAGATTTGTTTTGTTTTAGTGTTGAGACGATTCCTTTACTTTTCTTTCAGAAAACTATGAGGCTAAATAATTGAAAGGAGAAGCTGAGAAGTTTCTATGATTTTCTTTTGTTTTATTATTTTTTTTCAAAAGTTGAATGCCACTTGTCCACATGACTAACACTTGTACACTTATTTCTTTACATGCTTTACACTTGTCAAAAGTTATAAAAATTGTGTTTAAATCTTTACTCTAAATTATTTCGTAAATTTTTGTTTAACCATTCATGTAAATATATTTCATATGTAACATATGTCTTATTTTAAAATGTTTATGTTTTCTTTAATATTTATATTTACACAAATAAAATTTTATCCCAATTATTTTTCACATTACAACCTTTAATTTAGCTTACAATATTTATATACATATATTTTTATACATTTTACATTCATACATTCTCTATTATTATTTTTTGTAAAACTTTATAAAAAGAAAAGAATGATTTAAATATTTTGATTTCATATTAACAAATGATCACTTTTATTTATACATATATATAAGAAGATTAAATCTTAAAATTAATATTTTGAAAATTAGTACATTAATTCTTTGAAAATTAATAAATCTTCCAAATATATTTAAAAATTTAGAAAACAAACTATTATTAACTTTTTAAAGCTTTTAAATTCTACTTTATTTTTAATACATTTTTATTTTTAAATCCAATTTTATTTATAAAATTACTTATCCTTAAATTTTTAAACCAAATTCTACTTATAATCTAAAATTTTCATTTATTCTAGAAATTTTCTAACTAATTCATAAAATATTCTCACAATTTAACTCCAAAATTAAATTAATTTTCAAATTAAACTTGATTAATTTTCAGGAATGTTACACCGTGAATCTCAAGTGAAGATCGAGATGAAGATTCAGAGTGCAAGGGCCATTGTTTTTAACTCTGAGGATGATTCCAAAATGAGCGTAATGAGATAGTGCCTTCGGTTTCGTTCAAACCTAAAATGAACTTGTATGGGTTGAATGCTTTCAGAACATCGTCGTTGGAGGACGATGAGCATTCTAAGTTCTATAAAGGTAATCGTAGCCTCAAGCCTCATCAACCGGGAATGGCTAAAACATGGAAGATGCAGCAAGGCTAAGTGGGTAGCACCCAAGTAGGACGAGATTTTCCCTGTCTAGAGGTCCCTTTTATTCGGCTGTGTGGGCAGTTGGTCACGAACAACTGCAGGGTTGTCTTGTTTGGAATTATTCAGTAAGGGATGGTTCCATCTTATGTTGCAGGAGTTCATGGTGGATCCTCGGTACAGTGATCTAGGCCTCGTACTATGATGGAAGATACCCCAGTAGCTATACCATTGTGTGGAATCCAATCTCCAATAAGTGCCGTAAGTTTTGATTTTTCCCAACTATGTTGGAACGTGAGATGTAAGCATTCCAGCTATTTCTGTATTTTACTTGAAAACCCTAGGCACTATTATAATATCACTGATTTTTCTATCAAATGTCTTGGTTATCGTAAGGTAAAAACTTTTCTGTGTTTATGTGCGGGAAGTCTTACGAGATGCCTTTTGTTTTCAAATGATTTTTCAAAGTAAGCAACATTAACCCGTGTTCTCACACCAGACCCGTGTCTGACCTAAAGTTTATTTTATGTTTATTAAACTCTTGGGTACTCTAATTTTTACGAGTAGTCAAGGGATTCAGGTTAGCTTTGATGAATTCTGGAAGAGAATTGGAGCAGAAGGCTTCAGCGTATGTAGATATATAGTGGTTCCGCTGTGTTGATCTCTGTGTTGATGTCTTATATGAAATTTGAGTTGTACAATAGATAGATCTTTGTAACTGTCTAATTTGTGATGTATTAAGTTATGTAACTTAGATAGATGTTGTATTCTATGTAATAACTATGTGATTAATATATTTTATTCGTTCCGCTGTGAGATTCTGATATTGTTTAGTTCTTTCTTTCCTATCTTTTCTCTTTTCTATCCCTTTCTTTCTTATTAATGATGCGTCTTTCTGTGAGATGAAAGGCGGGTCATTACAGATCCAACTATCAATTCTGGTTTCAGCTTTTCCAATTGATTTGTTCAGAGATATCACAAGTCTCTATTTGAGATAATCTGTTGTATTTTATTTCAAACTCCGTTGTTTATATAGTAGCTTCATGAAATACTATTATATTGAATTTTATTTCAAACTCCGTTGTTAATATATTTCAAACTCCGTTGTTAATATATTTTATTTCAAACTCCGTTGTTTTAAGTCCTAATTCGATCGTATGGAGAAGATAGCTTTTTGATTCAATTATTATATTGAATTTTCGTTATAAATTTCAACGCGTTTATCTACCGTACAATCACACAACAACTCCAAACACTAATAAATTTGAAATCCGATAATAATACTCTATTATGGATCCAATGGAACTAGTTTCGTCGAAATCCAAGACTATGCCGCGGAAGGCTATTTTAAATATCGATTTAAATGATAAATATATATATATACACACATATATATAAACTGAACAAATTGCTTTTAAATTCTAAACTTAAAACTTCTATTATCTTCCACATTATTAATATAAATTTTAGAAGCCTCTGAAATATTTTTAATAGGCTTAAAACTCCAGATTTAATATTTTACCTAACTTCCAATTATTAAATCCAATAAATTAATTATCCAAAAAACTGTGATATTTGAAATTCAAGTTAAAATTAACTTTCAAATATTTAAAATCAATTATATTCTAATTTTAAATGTCTAAAATTATGGGTCGTCACATTCCTCCCCCTTAAAAGAATTTTGTCCCCAAAATTACTTGTTAAGATGAATGGTGCAATATCTGTTACTATTTTACAAACCAACAATTTTTGACAACCCCCCCAAGCAATCTTTTTTATTAAAATCACACTAACCCTCTTTCTAACTTTCCAAACCCATCCATAGGTTTCGAACAAAATTATTTACTAAAGCATTCAAATTATAACTTGAAACCAAATTTCCGTTTATCAAAAAATTTCTAACTCCTTAAATTTTTGAAAATTTTTGCCAGCGCCTCTTTTGCGCGGCTAGCTCAAAATAACTACAAAAGGCCTCTACGGGCCCCTAAATTTCAAAAGAAAACAAAATTCCAAGTGGCTAGATCAAGAAACCATCAAATGTCATATGACAATTAAATACATACCTTTTAGTCGGACAACAATTTTATCATCTAAAATCGAAATCATCAATTTCCTTTTTGCTTTTAAATACCTGTATATCCTACTTAGCAATAATATCCAATCAAAGAATCCAAAATTATTTTATTTATTTCTTTCCAAAATTTTCAATATTAATTTCATTTAAGCCCGTACGATGTATACATATCATCCGTACGTAATACCAAATCCGATCGCTCACTCGATCACACAATTTCACTTCCAAAGTAGTATCGTCCACCCGAATTTCTAATGAGGACTCAGATCTGGTTTCTTGATAAAGAACCGTCATTCTCCTTGCATAGCCACAAATTATTATGCAGAATTTCCAGAATCAATCAAAAATTCATATCTAGGGTTCGCCGTCGAAAATCAGATGAAAAATCCCAACTCGGATCGATATAATTATCTCAAAATTTTATGCCCGGATCTGGATCAAATCGCTATGCGAATAAAATAATATACATACATCCTACAATTTTTATCTTAATTGATTATTAGCTATATCAATTTTTAATTATTAGCTATATCAAGTTTCTTTTTATTTACATTTATTTTGATTTTTATTCACTTATTCACAATTATCCCATTTCCCAACTTTACTTAACCTTTATTCAGTATTAACTTAGAATATTTTCCAAATACCAAATTTTACTTAAGAATTTCACCATTTCTTCTTAAGTTCGATATAAATATTTTGCACACTTAAATATTTATTTTTCACTTCACCACTTTAACTTTCACATCTATTTTCATTTAACCTAAATTTTCAAATTCATTCTAAATTCAATTTATCTTCAATACTTAATTTATTTCCAAATCAAATTTAATATTGAATTCTATTCACCTTATCTCAAACCCATTCTTAATTAACCATTTCTTTAAATTAGTTCCACTTACTAATTTATTTTCAATCTCAATGGATTTTTATTTCCAAACTCATATTATTTTTGTTCCACTTTGAATTAATTTTATAACTTCACTTTACTTTGCACAATTTAAATTAAATAT
This sequence comes from Allium cepa, assembly GCA_030765085.1. Classification (NCBI taxonomy): domain Eukaryota; kingdom Viridiplantae; phylum Streptophyta; class Magnoliopsida; order Asparagales; family Amaryllidaceae; genus Allium; species Allium cepa. Next base: position 839,809,360 of record CM060941.1, read on the forward strand.
CATCCCAATATTCAATTTCCACTCATTTGCTTATCATTTCACTTAATTGGTTATTTTATCTCATTTATTTTGAAATAATTCAAATTTAAACATTATTCAGATGTTCAGTTCCAATTTCCATTTAGTTGCACTAAAAATATTTGTTCATTTACAAATTTATCTCCAATTTAATAAGTTTTATTTCCATAACCATTCCATTTAGTCTACTTAGACTTCTCCTCAAAATTTACTTTTTACTTAACATAATTCAGTAACATTCCACTTCTGTTCGAATTTTTAAACTTCTATAAGTTTTCCACTTATTTAAATTCCATTTCCTAACTTATTTTAATTTACTCCATTTAATTGACTTACTTTCCTAACTTATTTCGATTTCACCATTGTTTAAATTTAACTCTCCTTCAAGTTAGATTTTATTCTAACAATTTCCAAACTCTTATAAGAATTTCAGACTTACTTATGCATAAATAAGATTACTAAGTCTTTTAAACAATTACTCAACATTTCAAAATTGTTTTTGAAATCAATTATAAACATAATTCACTTGCATATCAAATTTTCTTTTGAATTAAAACCAAACCTAATTTTCAAACAACTCCAGTTTAAAACATTTTGATAGCAATTCCTCTCTTGAAAACTCCAAAATGAATGTCGATGATGTTGTTGTCATCACCGAAGTTATTTTCCAACGACCGAAGTGAGTTCACTGCTTTTTTTTTTCAAAAACCCTTTCCTAAATATTTTTATATTCCAAATCTTCCGAGATTTCATATCCAAATTCAAAAATATTTCCGAATAATATTGCTATTATTCCTCCAAAACCCTTAAAAATCATTTTAAACCCAAAGAAAATAAATTTTCCCAAAATTTCAAATTTCAAATCCCTTCAATTCATATTCAAACATTACTCTAGAATGTTTATTTCATTTTCAATTATAAATCACATTTATAATTCATATTTACAAATTCTATTTTATTATATGAATTTATTTCCTAGTTTTTTGGTTATGCTTTCAATTTCTTATTCAATTCCCATACATAATGATAATAATTTAATATTATCATTTCCTAACAACCAAGCAACCATATGTTTAACTATAATAATTTATGAAAAATTATTTCTTTTTTATATATATAAAAATAATTCGGGTAAAATTATTTCATTTACCCTATTTAAAATAATACCGTGTCGGTTTGCCTAGTTTAAGAGTTTAGAAATCCCTATCGATATAGTTGTCCAGACTGTACCGACCAGAATTCATAAACACTCAACTGGTAAATCAACACATTATAAAACAATTTTACATTCACTAATAAATACGCGCTCATATCTAATAATACACTCAAACTTATTCTAGAGTACTACTGACTCTATCACTTAATGAGTAATCACCACCAGAGCCAAGGTTCTCGCTTAACCTTCAGCTCTGATACCAAATGTCACGACCCGATTTTTCGACGCTCGAAAATCGACGTCAATACGTCCACTGTATTTAATGTCGAACAATCGTATGTTGGAAAATAGACCGTAAGGGAAAGAAGAAGGAGGTAGAAGAAGAGAAAACAAAACAACATCAGAATCTCACTATTACAGCGGAACAATATTTGATGGATAAATGGCTGGTCAAACCACGTACATTATATTAAATTTTAAATTTAAATTTAAATCGACTTGAATTCACAACTTAAAATCTTGACATTCTATCGAGGCATGCCACCAGGTGTTTATAATGTTATACCCTCATTCCGATCGAAATGGAAAAGGTTTCGAGTCCTTATTCAATCGTATGGAGAAGATAGCTTTTTGATTCAATTATTTGTTGAATTTTCGATATAAATTTTAGCACGTTTAACTACCGTACGATCACACAACAACTCCAAACACTAAGAAATTTGAAATCCGATAATAATACTCTATTACGGATCCAATGGAACTTGTTTCGTCGAAATCCGAGACTTTGCCTCGGAATGATATTTTAAATATCGATTTAAACAATATATTTTTTAACTGAACAAATCGCTTTTAAATTCCAATTTTAAAAATTCTATTATGTTCAGCATTATTAATATAAATTTTATAAGCCTCTAAAATATTTTTAATAAGCTTAAAACTCCAAATTTAATATTTTACCCTACTTTCAATTATTAAATCTAATAAATTAATTATCCAAATAAATAGTGAAATTTGAAATTCAAGTTAAACTAACTTTCAAATATTTAAAATCAATGAAATATTCTAATTTCAAATGCCTAAAATTCAGGATCGTCACAGTTTGTCAATAAGAGGCCCTGATCTCTTTAATAACCAAATGTTTTCACCCCTGTTGGTTCTTTTACATTTCAAAACAAATTCATATTTGATATCAAAATATCATATTTACTTCAAAAGTATCACTTCATTTCAAAATACCATATTTACTCAAAATATGTCTTTTCACTTGAAAAATATCAATTCAAATTCCAACTTAGGATATAACAACATTTGACCCCATTCGCATTTAAATCAACGATTTCAAATGTAAACATTCCAACTTTCACAATTTGAAATCTTTGAAACTAGTTTGAATAATTATAAATAGTGTAAAAATAATTTAAATAGTTTAAAATAGTTAATATAAAATGGTTTGAATATTGAAGATGGTTTATGTAGTAAAGCAGTCTGCAAAATATAAATAATTTGAATATTAAAAAGATAGATTTTAAACAGTTTATACTAAAATAATTTATTTTGAAAATAATATCATATCAAGCTATTTCTTTCCATTTCAACAATCTGGACCTATGTCCAAATTTCAAATCAAAGCTCAATTTCCAATCTTTCAATTTGATTGATTCAATCTCGATTTAGTTTCAAATCAACTTGATTTCAGTTTCAATTCGAAATGGCTTCAATTTCCAAAAACATTTATTTTTAACTCCAAATTCAATTTAGCAATTCCATTCAATGATTTAAATTCCAATTTAATTCTTATTTTAAACCATTTCAATTTATATCAATTTCAAGTCCAATTTCCATTTACTGATTTAAAACACCTAAATCAAATTAAACCTCGTTGTTCAATTTTAAGATCCAAATCTTTAAAATAACTCAATTTCCAAAACTAAAGTCATATATCAATTATAACTCCAAATTTCCAATTCAATTCTTAAAATAATTTCTTTTAACCAATTTCAGTTTCAACATTTCAATGCTTTGAATTAGAAAATAATTCAATTCATATAAATCCAAAATTTTTTTAAAACAATGTCATTTAACCAAAATCCAAAAATAAAGATTTTAAACAATTGAATTTAACCAATCCCGTGTCCATATTTATTTTCTACCCTATGGCGAAGTGATTAGTTATTTCAATTTTAATTATAGGAATGGATATATATCATTTCAATCCAAATCAAGGTGTCATAAGTATATATCATTTCAACATATTACTTAATTTATTCAAAATGATTCAAATGACAATTTATCGGATGTAAAATAATAAATTGGATAATAACAGGGATATATAAAAATAAATAAAGATCCAATCATCCAAAATGTCAACAAATAGCCATCCATCACAGTCAACATCCAAATCAGCCAATAAATCACAATAATTAACTAGTTATCAATATCAAGTATTAACCAGCAATTAAATCCAATATTAATTTAAATGAAATTTAATTCAATAAAATTCAAATTAAATTTAAATGACGATTTGAATCACCAAACAAAAAAACTCTTATCACTTCACGGATTTAATTCAACTAACACAAGAAGGTTTAGCATTGCGTGAGTGTGTTAAATCACCCACCTTTGATTTATAATCGGTTAAAAATCCAATTAAAGCCTAAAAATTTAACAGTCTCCAAATTCAACCAAACCAGTTTCATGTTGTCCAAAATTTCGATACAATCCCAATGGAAGAAACCACATCCAAATCCGAGTTAGTATGTAAATGTTATTAGCTTTAGATCATTCAAAATTAATATTTAAAATAAAATAAGGGGCATTATCATAAATATACCATTTCCTTACAACCCTAGCGCATGAGAACAGACGAACACGATCCCTAGCCGCTGCCTTTGACCGCCTGCCGCCACCAAACCACGCCGCTGCACCTTGATCGAGCCATGCCATTACCTCCACCACCTCAGGTTGACCCTTTAGCCAAGTCGTGACACCCTCTGGTCATGCTCCGCTCCTCCACCGTCACCACCTATGATGGCCAATTTTTGGCAAATCTAGGTGCCTTTGATATGAACAAAGACCACAGATCAAATCTTCTCGATGTCCCCTTCAATATTGTATCCTCCGACCGTCGTATAGTCGACGATCCACCGTTGATCACGAAACCCTAACATGAACAGCCAAGACTAGTTTGATAATTTCTAGACAAACGAAATCTCCAATCGAAAAATGAATTGCAGATGCAGATTACGTTCGACCTGAGCTTTGTGATGATATAATATATGACATGATTTGAGCAGTTTGAATTTTCGATTTGATTTGGAAATCGTAATTAGGGTTTGAGATGTATGCCATTGAAAATGAACTGATAATGGAACAGAAAGATAAAAATTGTACGTACAGAAACTGAAATAAAAGACTACTAGGGTTCATAACAGCCTACATACAGACAGAGATGGATAAGAATGGATGGAACAGGTCGAATGGATCGGAGCGATAACAAAGACCTGAAAAGCCCATTTCGTTTCGGAAACGAAAATTGGTCATAAAATATATCAAAATATAGGTTTTCGATATTTTTAAACTCAATGGAACTAGTTTCAAACTGTAATTCTATTGTACATAGAAGTTAGATTTTAAAATCAAATTATTTTTATTTAAATTAGTTTAATTAATTTCTACGCGTTTCGAGCTCACATGATCAAACGATAAGTCCAATCGCTATGAAACTTGAAATCTTATAATAATTCACTGTTACGGATCCGATGAAACTGGTTTCATCGAAATCCAAAACAGTGACCAAAAAGACTAATTTTACATGTTAATTAAATAAATTATTATTAAAAAATCAATTTAATCACTTTTAAATTCTAAATTAAAAGTTAACAATTTTATCATTCTCGATAACATAGGAATTTATAGTTTTTTACAAACAGTTTTTCATGTTGATTTCAGATTTAAATATTACATTAGTTTCAGTGTTCAACTACAGTTGTAATAAAATCCTAGTTAATTGTATTTAAATTCCCATAAATTCTTTTTTTATTTATACGCTTATTATTCAATCATCCAATACATTATGAATTCATTTAACATAAGTTTCCATCTTATTACATTCATTATTCTACAGCTAACATCTTTTACCATATTAATTGCAATATTTCAATTGCACTGATTCCATTAATTACCAAATTAGTTTCAAATGGATTAAATAATAAGGCAATAATTAAACAATTGTTTTACATTAATAATTCATATCTATTAACTTATTATTTACTACCAAGGGTTATAAATTGCTTATCAAAACTGATTTCATATTCTGTATTAACTAGTCTCAATTAAATACATATTATTTCAACATTAATACGACATTAATTCATTCCTTATTGACTTGCAATTATTTCCAATTTAAGCTCTACAATTACCTTCCCAATTTGCTATACCATTACAATTGATTGAAATCAAATTAAACAATTATCAATTTCATTCAATCAACATTATTAATTTACATTAAAATAAAAATTTTCACATTTATAAATCATAAATTTTAATTTCTCACAATATTAAATTCTAAAATCTTAATTAATTTAATATTTTTTATTATCAAAAAATACGGGTCGTTACACCACATGATCCTTTGTTGTTGTATCCTTCTGATATATGAAGATGTGATATACTAGTGCTATAGCCCACTTCCAATCTCCATCTGGTGGAGCTATTTTCCTTTGTTTGCACTACTTCTACAAAAATCTTCAGTTTCTTCTTTTGTCCTAGAAAAGATCATTTCAATACACTGATGAGGGACAAGGTCATCATGGTTTGGGTTGAATCCTTGGATCAGTCCACCAAGAAGGATACTATCTGGCTAGTAGTCAATACTCGTACCATTCTTGTCAAAGTTCAAATTTCATATTTCAAAAACATTAGCTTCCCAAAACACCATTATCCTAAAATGATATTATATCCCAAATAAATGTTGTGTACTTGGATAACAAAATATCTGTGCCTAAATCTTGGTATTAAACATGACAAAACACACATTCATATCAATATTAGTGGGATATAATAGATTTATTTATAATATCATGGGCAAAACACATATCATAATTATTTACTTGTCTTGCTAAAATCAAATAAGCTTTTAAAATCACCCAAGTTTATTCGAACATGGAATTCATCCATTTAAACTTACTTTTTAATCGTACTTAGCAATTCACTAAGCAAACTTCATATACTTCATATATTATCCAAAGCCAAGTGTTAGTTTATTTATTCAAATTTAATCAAGCATGTTTACATTATCTTCGCATGAGTATAACAACAAAGTATGGGTAAACTAAATAATCAATAACTTGAATCAAACTCAAAAAACCTTTTTGTTTACCCAATTTAATTTTATACTTTACACTTTATAATATGTACTCATGTTTTCCAAAATATATAATTATATTCTTACTTATTCTTCTTTAAAATAATTATATAATCCATCTAAATTCAACAAAGAAATAGTCACTACCATTTCATTTTTAAATCAAAGGCAAATATTTTTATTTATATCTAATTTGAACTCCAAATTCGTGCGTCAAAAATTTTCAAGAACATTTCAAATAATTTTTAAAAATTCCTTTTTATAAAATAGAAAATATAATTAAACCATTTACCATTTGTGGTTTAAATTAAAATCCAAATTATTTATAAAATGAATTAACATCATTTCATGGAAGCATTTCTAGCTTTCAGAACTCAAATAAAAATATTCATGTCATATATATTTATCGTCAATATTCATCATATAGGATTTTAAATTTAAATTCAACTTAAATCCCAATATTTTCAATTTGAAAATAATTTGAATTCAAATTCCATTATTTTAATAATGTTTCAAAATAATTTACAAACCAATCTAGGTATAGAACTCATCAAATTTCTTTTCAAGGAATTTAAATATGAAATTCTTCCTTTATAATTTGAATTCAACATAATCTAAAAACACTTCTTCAATAAAAAAATTCAAAAATAATTTAAATACGCACCTCCTTTCTACATATATTTTATATTCAAATCAGTTGGTTGTCTTCGATAAAATTCAGGTTCTATATTTTTAATGCACCCTTTATATTTCAAACTTATTTTTAAAAATCCATGTAAGTTCAAAATAAAAAACTTTCAAATGAAACAGACTATTCTTATTTTTGAAATATTATCCACTAAATAAATAATAGAGAGCTTCAAAATATTTCAAACATAATTTAAGAACCCAAATCCATGACTCTTGGAGAATGTAACATGTTTCTAAAGTGAAAAATTAGCTCAACATCATCAAACAGATCAAAACAATCAAGAAGAAGCAAAAATATTCAGGCTAGATGAAGTTCTGGACATTACTGCCTAGATTTCGACCAGATTGGCCGACCGCTCAGGTTTTGGGTAACAACCGATGCTATTGATCGCTGACTAGTAATGCCTAGAATTTTTCCACCTTCCGTCAATGGTTTCCTCTATTTAGTGGTCGACTTCGATACAATTTTAGGGTTCTTTCAGCTAGGCTTTGCACCATATTTCCCATTCTATCTATTACTAGGTATATCAATAGCCAAGGTGATTAGAGGTGAAGAAAACAAGTGACGTTATTGCTATAATATTATTGATAAAGTAGCATACTCAACTCCTTGTTGATGGAACCAATGATGAAAATGAAGAAGGAAAATGACGCATTGATAGTTTATGCTTTTAGAGTCTTAGCGAGAAGAAGTAATGTATAGGATGAGGAAGGCAATGGGTGAAGTGAAGTTTATAGTGGAAGAAGATAACTTAGGGTTTAAGGAGTACAATACACTACAACATAATAATTATAAGGATAAGGATAAAAAGTGTAGTCCGATGAAATTTAAATTTTAAATTTTAATAAATTTGTACTTTTAGCGCCTTATAACCCATACCGCCTTTCATTCTCATATAAAAATCCATTCAAGGCATTTTGTAACAACCTTGTATTTTGTGATTATTTTAATTGTACATTTTAATTATTTTAATTGAATTTCTTGATTTGAAAACTTTATTTTATTTATTAAAATGAATAAATTTTGTTATTTTAAATGTAAATTTTGATTTTTATGTGAATTGTAATTCCAAACATGACTAAATAGAATATTTTCAAAAAATGTGAAATATTGTGAAAGTATACTGCTTTTTGTTTCGTTTCATTTTTATGTGAATTAAATTTCAAGTATACTGCTTTTCGTTTCATTGAAATCTGATTAATATTGTGAAAGTTATGCTTTTTAAACCATTATGTGTAAATTGTTTTATTTAACAAAATTGTTTATTTTAATTTATATAAATAATATTTTTGTTTTTCATATCATGTTCTACTTTGTGTATATATGTGTAACATGACATGTTATGTATATATTTTATTTTTAAAACATTTTAAAAGTGTGGTGGTAATTTTCCAATTAATGTTTATTGTATTTTGTTTACAATTTTTAATTCTAGTTTCAATATAATGAACTATTTTCTTTATTTACTTTTTATTTTTCCTAATAATAATTGTTTATTTTCTTTTTCACTTTATTTTTGTTTGTCTTTTATTTTTATTTACTGATTTTATTCTGTTTGTTTTGAATCGAAGAAATTAGAAATTTAAAGGGACAAAGACTTTTCATTTCTGGTGACTTTTCATTAGCTTGTCTTTTCATTTTCTTTTGGCTTTTCATTTCTTTCTGTTAGCCATACATTTTTCTATGCATTGCCATGTATTCTCTTCATCATTCACATGAGAAAACTTTCTCACTTTCGTTTCTCACGGCATTTCATTTTTGAGAAAAAAATTTGTAAGTTTTTCTAATGGCTTTTTCTTTCTACTTTTTCTCTTCATTTTCCATTGATTTTGCCTTGGTTCTTTCTTATGCTTTGCTACGCCACTACCACCTCATCTCTACTAACCACCACCACCACCATACATGGCAGCAACTACCCCTTCCCTTTTGTCCTGGCCGTGACCATTAGATGAAGCCATCACCTCAAATTTGCAAAGCTCCACCAAAAAACAATGCCTAGCCGACCATACTTCACAATCCCTTTCCATATCTTGCCTTCGCCGCCACCCCTAGCTCCATCACCATCACGACCTGACCCCTGACCATCAACCTCTCCTCTAACCTGACCTATACTATGCATGGTCGAGCCCAATGTTGACATGTCTGAGCCTAGTGGTGCACCAAACATCCCTCTTTTGCCTTGTCCTTTGACCTTCTTCATGTTGTAACTCCCACTACCATCATCATCTCCTTGTAGCCGTGCCATATTGATCCATATCCAGCCTATATCCAGCCATGGCCGAGCATATGATCCCCTAGGCCGAGCACTTGAATGGTTAAGGTATGGTCAAGCTATTTTGTTCTTTGTTGCTTCTTATTTAAAATTATTTCAATTTAAATTTGTGTTGGAAAATATGTTTATATTGTCTAGTTTTATTGGTTGTTTACAAGATCAACATCTTGCCTCTCCACTCACTTGAATTAAAAGTTGTGCTATCGTGCTTTCTAGATTTTTATCTGTGTGTTTTGATTTGCTAATTCCAGCGTAAAAAGGTGAGTATTCACTCATGACATAAATACTTATATAATTTGTGAAGTGACAAAAAGTGAATGTGTAGAACTGTTATATCATGTTATACCTGCCTATGATGTGAATTAAATGATGTTAAACCTTGTTATAAACTTGTCACATCATTGGCTATGTTATATTCTGTCATACTGTTTATTTGTTTCTGTTTCTCACACTGCAAGTTCTCTGTAGAATAGAATCACTATGGGTTGAAATGATACATATCCGAACGGACTTTAGAATAGGAAAAAATCATTATGGGCTGAAATGATAGGCCTATGCGATTTTTGTTTATTTTATTTTATTGACTTGGGATTGCGGGTTTGAAATGATAGAACCTGGATTTGTCTTTGTAATTAATGGATTGAAATGATATATTATCCGTATCACTTGACTTAGGTTAGAAAATATTATACTGACCCGTGGTTATTATATATATATTTTCAGGAATTTTTAAGTATTTCAAAATTGTATATTCATGATAATTTGATTTAAACCGAATTTAAAATGATTTTTATAAAGTGTTAGTGATTTTCTATAAGTTAAATATGTTAAATAAATGAATGGTTAAGTTGAAATTTGAAATATAACTTAATTTAGAAATTTGAGAATTTGGTTTAAAAATAAAAGTTAAGTTAATAAAATAAAATGGAAATTAATTTTAATTTGTGAAATGGCAAATTAAATTAAAGTGTTACGTAAAATTTTAAAATGCAAAGAATAGAAAATTGTGCACTTGAATTTAATAAGTGAATTATTAAAAAAATGATTTTTGTGTATAAAATTTTACGTTATAAAAATCATAAGTTAGAGGGTATTTAAATGAACATTTTTGAGTGGAAAAATATGATTTTTTATAAGTTAAAAGGGTTAAAATCAAAGTTTAATTGTTTCTGAAATTGTATTGAAAATCTGGAAATTTAATTTATAGCACTTCAGAAATGCTATCGTTTTTGAAGTTAACTTAAAATCTAATGTCAAGAATATTACGGCACTTTGTAAGTGCTGTGGTTGATGCAAATGAACTATGCTAAAATTAACTAAGGGCTATAGCAGCACTTGGTAAGTGCTGTAATTGCAGAAACTAAAACTTGAACCTGAAACTAAAGAAAGAGCTATTATAGCACTTTTTAAGTGCTGTAGTTGGCTGAAATGAGATTTTTGAATAAAATTGAACTACTACAGCAGTTTTAAATGCTGTCTTTGCTGAATTGAATTAAATCTTTTAATTTGAACCCTGAACTATTACAACAATTTTTAAATGCCGTCTTTGCTGAATTGAATTGTTTTCAAATGTAACTTGCCGTAGCATTTTCTAAGTGGTATGAAAGCTGAAATTTCACTGTTTTAATGTATTTAAGTGAATAAATGAGCTTAGAAAAATCTAAGTTTTTGAGAATTGAATATTTGATTTGTAAATATAATGACTTCACTTTTAAATGGTTTAAATAGAGTATTTTCATTTGAAATATAAACCATTTTGAAATGTGATTTGGAATGGTATTTAAAATAAATAAAAATGAATAAGGTTTTGAAAGGATATGATACTTTGAAATGGATTGGAAGTGATTTGATCTTTATTCTGATAAAAGATTTGAATTCGAAATTATATTCGATTTTAAAGTATAAAACACCGTTTGAAATTTATAACCATGGGTTATAATAACGATTGGTTGTTAAAGAGACCGGGATCGGATATGGACATACTCTCTGTCGATACCGAAAACCACTTTAACAAATGTGTACGTGGTGGAGATTACAGAATGAATTAAGATGGTTAGCGACGATCCTATTATGGTATGAACGTGGACCCGACTCCCGTGAGTTGGCTTAAGGTGGCTAAAACAGGAGCGATCGACGGGCCAAGTGAGGTCATTCCTCCTACCGGACACATTTCTTCGATATTATACTCTTACTTGTGATTGATTTGACGGCCATCCTTCGATTTTGATTGGAAGTGTGTTCCGATGTGAGCATAGTGGTGATACGTTACCACCAGCCCGGTAGCGAACAACTGTAGAAACTTATATTCATATTTTAACAAATATATATATATAGCCATATTTAGTATGCGCAAATAAGAAAAAGATTTGATAGTTGATAACATAAACACTCATACAAAAAGATATATGCAATATGATTCAAAAATAAAACATGAGTTCTTATTCAAAAAGTTTAAGTCGACAAATTAAACATCAAACCAATAAAATACTTTTAGCCTAAGAAGTTTCTAATGTCCAAATTAAACATCAAATTGACAAACTCGATCTTAATTTCTTTTCATATTTGTTTACAACCAATAATTGTTCAAAATTATACCCATCGGCTGTAAGGTGTTCCAATCTTTAATGTGAACAAAAGTAAATAATGTTAAAATAGATGATAATTAAATAAGATCTAGATATATAAAAAATTCTAAAGAGGTCAAGTAAAGATGCAAGAGACAGTAAAGACTTAAACATCATTCAAAATTTGTCAAATTAAAGTTTGACATAGAAAAATATAATTATCAAACAGTGCACAAGAAGAATACCAACTTGACAAGAATACCATACTGAGCTTTACTACGAGTTTGTTTTTCTCCCGTAGCCCATGTAGTATTTATGGTAGCCTCCCGATCTGGAGGTATGCTGATATTGGATGGACTACTAGGACTATTACATGTTGAGGGCTATATGCGTAACCCTTTAACGCTATTCTAAAGTAAGTTTATTTTACTGTAGACATTATTATAATAGCGCTATATTACTACATAGTAAATAGTTTAACGGATCTTTACAGGATGGGTGGTCCCAAACATCCTTTAAGTTACTTGTACTTTACTGCAGTTCACTTGAGTTGGTTTACATTGTATAAATATGTATGTCCTAACTCGAGTGTTTTGTGTTTTGCTTTACGCTCGGATCAGCCTGAGTATTCACAACTTTGCTGTAACAACCCAATATTTTTGAATTTTTTTTTGAATTTATTTCACTTTGAAAATGTTTTAGAAATTATTGTACTTAAGATTTTGTTTTACAATATTTTTAAAGTGAAGTAGGAAATTTTCTAAAGCTAGTGATAATTTTTGAACCCTGTTTGGAATTTTAAGCAATTTCTTTAATTCTTTTTCCATTTTCTTTAAATTTAATTATTTATTTTTATTTTGTCTTACTTTGTTTCAGTTTTTAAATTCATTTACTGATTTTATTTTTTTATTTGAATTAAAGAAAAGAAATATGAAGAGTTTGAAAAGGCTTTAATAACTTAAGACTTTTCATTTGCCAACCTTTTCAATTTCCATAACTCTTCATTTATTTTTGTTTAGCCATGCATTTTGGGTTCTTAGCCGTGTATTTTGTTCTCATTTCATGCACAAAAATTTTCATCTCCATTTTTCATTCACGGCTAGAAGAATTTCGGTAATGGCCTCCTTCTTATTTCTCTTTTTTCTTCTTATTTTTCATATGTTTTGCCTTGTTTTCTCATGATTGTTGCTTGGCCACCACTTGTTTGTCACGGCCACCACCTCTAACACCTCTTCCTTGCCGCCACCACTACCTACCCCTCAGGTCTTGACCATAGCCGAGACTCGTACGATGCAAAAATCCATAAAAAAATGCAACTATGCCTTGAAAACTAGCATAGCCGAGCCACCTTGCTTCATCATTTCCTTGTTCACTACTACCACCACCATAGGCCGCCACCCCCACATTTTCCAGACCTTCGCTTACCACTCCATCCACTGACCAGACCGCACACCCATTGGCCGAGCCAATTGCCTACATGGCCGACCTTTTTGTTGGCCAAAAACCTGTTATTTTGTCTAAAACCTCTTCACCTTCATATGTTGTAAACTCCTCCATGTTCTAGCCTTTATGTTGTGCACCCTTGTGTCCAACTCAAGCCAAACCATGATCAAACCCGAGCCAAATGCACCTCTAGGCTGTGTGAACAAAAATAGAAAGTAAAGCAAAAGATATTGTAATCAAATTGTTTTTCATTTCAAAGTTAATCCAATTCAATGTTGTATTGAATTTATAATTTTATTTTGTTTTGTTTCGGGTTGTAACACAAGATCTATAGCTTGGATCTTGCTCTCCACTTGAGTCTGTAGTCTTTTCATTGTGTTATGGAATCCATTGTGTCATTCGAATTGATATCTCCAATGCAAAGAGGTGAGTAAATCTCACATGACATTATATACTTATGCAAATGTGAAGCGATAACAATTGAATGTGTAGAATTATATATGATGTTACAACTGACAGTGATTATTGATTTTATGATGTTAAACCTGTTACTTTACGTGCCATCTCATCTGTTATTGATGTATGTTGTTAAACTGTTTATTTTATCTGTTTCTCACACTGCAAGTTCCCTATAGATAGAATCACTATGGGTTGAAATGATACATGCTCGAACGGACTTTAGAAAGGAAAAAATCATTATGGATTGAAATGATAGGCCTAAACGGTTTTTATTTATTTTATTTTTATTTGCGACTACAGGTTTGAAATGATAGAACCCGAATTTTCTTTGTAAACTGCGGATTGAAATGATATATATTTGTATCACTTGACCTAGGTTAGAAAACTATATACGGGCCCGTGGTTAATTTTATAAAGTATTTTGAATATTTTAAATATTTTAAAAAGTGTAAAATTATGAAAATTTGATTTAAATTGGGTTTTTAATGTTTTAATAAAGAATTTTGATTTTTCTGTAAGTTAAAAATGTAATTTAAATAAATGATAAAAGTGAATTTTGGAAATATAACTTAAGCTGGAAAATTTGGAATTTTGATTTAAAATGAAAATTAAATTATATAAACAAATGGAAATTTAATTATATTGGAAAATGGAAGAAAATATAAGTGTTAAGTTTATTTGTTAAAAAGCGAAGAAAAGAAAATGTTATACTTGAATTTGTTAAGTGAAATCATTGAAAAATTTGATTTAATTATAAGAAATTTATTTATAAAAATCATAAGTTAAAATGTAAGTTAAATGAACATTTTTAATGTTAAAATATGATTTTTATAATTTTTAAAGGGTTTAAATTGAAGTTATTTATTTGCTGGAAATGCATAAAAATCTGGAAAATACTTTTATAGCATTCAGAAATCTATGGCTTCTGTAAATGAACTAAAATTGAATAAATGAGGCTATTACAACAGTTCTAAAATGTCGTAGTTGCTGCAGTAAATTTAAAGGCTAAAATTTAATAAAGGCCTATTACAGCAGTTCTGAAATGTTGTGGTTGCTGTAGTAAATTTAAAGGCAAAAACTTAATAAAGGCCTGTTACAGCGGTTCTGTAAATGCTGTAGTGGTCTGCTGTCTTTGCTGAAATTAATAAAAACCTTAAACTTGAAACCTGAGCAATTACGACATTTCTTAAAATGCTGTCTTTGCTGTTTTAAACTAAATTTCAACTAAAACTGAGTTTTAACAGCAGTTTTTATATGCTGTCTTTGTTGAATTAAAATGTTTTCAAGTATAAC
Source organism: Allium cepa (assembly GCA_030765085.1). Taxonomy (NCBI): domain Eukaryota; kingdom Viridiplantae; phylum Streptophyta; class Magnoliopsida; order Asparagales; family Amaryllidaceae; genus Allium; species Allium cepa. The sequence goes on from CM060941.1 coordinate 839,824,618, forward strand.
TTATAACAGCTTTTTCTAAATGCTGTGAAAGGCTGAAATTTTAAATGTTTATGGTTTTTGACTTAGTATATGAGCTCAGAATGGTTTGAAACTTTGGAAATTGAATACTCGACTTGAAAGAAAAATAACTTCACTTTTAAATGATTTAAATGAACAAATTTAATTGGAAAATAAATCATTTTAAAGATGATTTGAATTGAAATAAATGAATGTTATCTTTGAATTTAAAAGGGTAATTAAATTGGATATTTGGATTTGAATTCAAATAATGATTTGAAATGGAAGTTTTTGAAAGATATGATATTTTGATATATTGAAATGATTTGGAAATGATTTAATCTTTATTTGATAAAGATTTGGATTTGAAAGGGTATTATATTTTGAAGTATAAATTATTAGTTTTAAAAGTTATAACCACGGGTTATAATAACGATTGGTTGGCAAAGAGACTGGGATCGGATATAGACAAACTCTCTGTCGATGCTGAAAACCACGTTGACAACCGTGTATGCGGTGGAGATTCTAGAATGAAGTAGGATGGTGGCGATGTTCTTGCGGTATGTTACGTGGACCCAACTCCCGGGAGTTGGCATAAGGTGGCTAAAACAGGAGCGATCTCGGGCCAAGTGCGGTCATACCTTCTATCAGACGCATTTCTTCGATACCATACTATTACTTTGTGATTGTTTGGTGGCCACCCTCCGATTTGGGAATGTGTTCCGAGGTGGGCGTAATGGCTGCTATGTTACCACCAGCCCGTGTGCGTTATTGGTATATCTACCCTGGCATTGCCTCGTTGTGCCTTTTCACCTACCATATCGAGCCTTTACTACGAGTTTGGTTGTCTCCCGTAACCCATGCGTATCTTCTTGTAGTCTCCCGATCAGGAGATATGTAGATATTGGATGGACTACTGTGACTATTACGTACCTGGGGCTATATGGGTTTCCCCGTGATGCTGTTTTAAAGTAAGTTTATTTTACTGATAGACATTTTTATAGTAGCGTATACTACTACATAGTAAATAGTTTAACGGATCCTTAGAGGGTGGGTGCTCCTAAGTATCTTCTAAGTTACTTGTACCTTTACTACAGTTCACTTGAGTTGGTTTACATTGGATAAGTATGTATGTCCTGCCTCGAGTGTTTGTGTTTTATTTACACTCGGGTCAGCCAGAGTATTCACAGATTTGGATTTCCACTCTCTGGAGGTCTAGAATCGCTGGAGATTATCAGCTTATCTAGTTTATCTATATTCAATTCTATTATTCCATTTCAGTTCTGTTGTTCTGTTGTCAGCTTTGTATTAGTGGACTCTTTGTATTTGGGATTTTATGTTGTATCTGTTTTCAGACTGATATTATGTATTTGGTTTGAGACTTTGTGACAGTAGCTTCATGAACTACTACGGTATTTTATTTTCCGCTGCGAGATATTCTAATGTACTGTGTCTGTGATTCTGTGATTTGATCTTATTTGCTTCGAATTTTTATTACAATCTGTTATTTTGTACTATTCAAGTCCGACATGTGTGGATTATTGTCTATTTGAATGGTGGAAAATAATGGTTCGTTACATTTTGATTTCTCTTCTGGAGCTAGGTATCGTTGGAGATTTTGCTTATCTAGTTATCTATATCTTTCGGTTCAGTTGTTCTATTTTAGCACTTGTATTAGTGAACTTCTATGTATTTTGGATTTCTATTGTGTTTGTTTTCAGATAAATATTTTGTATTTGTTTTGAGACTTTATTATAGTAGCTTCATGAACTACTATGGTATTTTAATTTCCGCCGTGAGTTATTCTGTGTTTGTGATTCTGTATTGATTTTATTTGCTCCAAATTTTATTACAATCTGTTATTTTGAATTATTTAAGTCTAACATGTGTGGATTATTATCGATTTGAATGGTCTAAAATATCGGGTAATTATACATTTTACCCAAATTATACTTTATTCTTAGAACAATTTTTCTTTTCGAAAATTATTACTTTCCAATTTTTTACAGTTGTAAAATACTTATTTTAAATTTTGAAATTCAACAATGTAATTCATTTTGCCAAAATAAATTTCTAAATAACTTTCAGATGTTAAATCATAATTTAACTTCAAAATTGAATAGTTAAATCAATATTTTTCTTTTAAATCCAAAATTTAATTTTTTTGAATCAAATTCAATAAAATTCCCAAAATTATTTTCTAATTTACAAAATTTTCAACTCTTTTCCAAATTAAAATTATTTTTCTCAAATCCTATTTGAAATTCAAATTCTTCGATTTATATTCAAGATACCGAAATATATTTTACTATATTTAGTTAAATAATAATTGGTTGTGCCTATAAAATGGAAAATAATACTTACAAAATAGCATAAACATGCTCACACAAATATGAAATATCCCTTTAAGTGTGTTTATAAGTTGAAGTATAAAAAAACACACCATTAAAGATTATTTTTTCCAAAATAACTTTCTTTGCTATAGAAAAAATGTTATCTAAATTTTTAAACAAATAGAACTCCATATCTTGCACCAGAAAGAACAAGTAATTCAGTCAGAAGTTAAGTCTAAGAAGATTACAAGGAGTATAAAATAAAAATAATTATAAAAGAAATGTTGTCCTGATAAGTTACTCTAGCATCCAAAAAAAATTGTTTGGAAAAGTGCAGTAAAAATTAATACAAATTTTAAATTATAGTGGAGCTAAATGTGAATTAATAAATAGAACATTTATAATTCATCTGCCTAATGAGCTCACATATTAACATGTTATACATATTGGAAATTTTCAACATTTGGGTCACATATGTAAAAATAAAATATGTTAAGGTATTTAGGTGTAAAGCCAAAGTAATGTGACCAAATAAAGTAATAACCATTTAAGGCATAAACATGTAACTATCATAAAAAGTATGCATAGAAACCAGAGTGATTTATAATTTGTTGAAGGTTCAAATTGAAAATATCATATTACTGTATATATAGGGTTATGGTCCCTAAGTTGCACAAGTTAATTTTTTATCTAATTCCATTCTAAAGAGAAATACAAATGTAGACTTGTGATAATTTGAATGATCAGATCCATCATTTCTTTTAGATCCATCCCATTCTCTTATAATTAATGAAATCAGGTACGGCTTCAACTAAATACTTAATTTTTCTGAGTATCTTTTCAATTAAGTCAATATAATTTTTCTATTTAGATCTAGTATTTGATGATTAGTTAGAGTATTAAATCCTAACAAGTGGTATTAAAGCCACTCATTGTTGATTTCCTCTAGATGTTTTTTTAGCTTTTTCATGAGTAAGTTTTGAATTAAATGTCCTTTAGAAGTCAGTGAATTCATGTAATATCTTACTCAAACTACAGATGTGCTTGGTTTATGCATTAAAGATCTATTTTTGTGATAACTTTTTATTTGGTCTGATATCAATTTTTTTCCTAAATTGAAAGGTTGATTTATGAAATTAATTTATTGTAGAAAGATAGATCTAAATGACCTGTATGTTATTTATGAAATAAATTAAATTTTGAACTGATTTTAATTTTGAGAAATAATCTAAATTCGCTAAATTTTGAAAATAAATTGTGTTGGCTAAAAGATCTACGTATTTATTATGATATATTTTGTAAATAAGTTGTAAATTTTGATATGAGAGATACTTTGGATTCGATATGTGTAACAATTAGGCATTGTTACTAACCCTCCTCTTTCAGATGCGAATGGGTCATTTTTTTAAAAACAAAATTTAATATAAGGGGCACTAATAAAAATAGCTCCATCATAAAATTACAATTTAAATTGACTAAATTTCCCCTTTCCTTTTTTTAATTTATTCCTTTAATCTTCATTAATCTCGTTCTTTAATCTTTAAACCAATTCAATAATTAATAGAGAAATTATTGTAGATGAGATTCCAAACATGAAAGAAACAAAATTAATTCTCACTCAAAAAAGCATTTGTAACATAGATTTTATTCAACAATAATTTTTTAATTTTAAGATTTTGTAGGTTGGGTTTAATGTATTTGTTAACTAGAAAAATCAATGTATAGCCGATATCTAAAATAAAGTTTGGAAGAGGATAAACGAAATGAATAATTTAATTTGATAGCCACTTCATGTAACGACCCAGTTTTTCAATCATTTAGAATATTTAACTGGATTTAAATGTTGAAAAAATAATATTATAAGTTAAATTATTTAACTAATTGAATTTGGAATCTAATGTGAATAAAAATGATTTATAATGTTGTTCTAAATGCTATTTGAATTTGAAAGGAGTTAGTGAAGTTTTAAAATTGAATTAAAAGCGATTTGGTAGAAATTTGAAATTTCAATATTGAATTAACGTGTAAAAATAGTCATTTTTGACACTATCTAGGATTCGGGGAAACTAGTTTTATTGGATCGGTAATGGTGAGTTATTATAGGATTTCAAATTTCAAATCGATTGGACTTATCGTTTGACCGTGCAACCTTGGAATGCATAGAAATTAATTTAAGGATTTGAATTAAAATAATTCAAGTAGAAATCCTATTTTCCGAATATGATGGAACTGGCACCCGATACATATTCCAATCTATTCAGAATTGGGGTAAAATATTATAAACGCTAGGCGGCATGCTTCATTTGGAGTTCGAAATATTTTCGGATGAATGGTGCGTGAAAATTTTCTATAAAAGGACCTCATGTTTACCATTACTCACAAATCCTAAAGAGGAAACCCTAGCCACCGTTTTTTATTCAATGGCCAGAAATTTTCAATTCTTCTTTCTCATTTTCTCTCAATCTGTCCATTATAATAAAAAACTTTCAAAAGCAGTATTGTAAAGCATCGCGAGATCTTCATCTTTAACGGTCATGATTGAAAATGGAGTGATGGGTCGAAGGCAATGTTTGTTTGAAGGTGTGATGTTTTGGGCTTGATTTCATAGCCTACGAATGATCGGAGTTCATGAATCATGGGTCAGAGGCGCAACATGACAAGGGCGTTCAAATGGCAGTGGTTGATCGATCTCTAGGCAAGCGGTGATGGAGCGGCAATCAATGAAGGAGGGCGCGTATTGGGTTCAGCTAGCAGCGTTCGTACGTGAACGAGAAGTGAGGGAAAACAAAAGAATAGGCAAGATCTATTCTCCTGAGAAGGACGGCCAGATTTCTCCAAGGTTAAATAAAAAATGGAATTTGAAAATTATACGGTTAAAATTCGTGAATCTTATAAAATTCATATCTTTGTCATTCGAGGTCCGATTTGCACAAAATAAATTACGTTGGGCTCGTATTATTGAGCACCTCATTTTAGAGCTGGTTTGGTTGGATTTAATGTTGTTGAAACCCACTGTCTTTGGCCCACTTATGTTTTTATACAAGTGAGAATATATTTATTTTATGTTATATGATGATTGTTTGGCTGTTATACTATATTATTAGTAGATGGATAGATTCCTACCTATTGGAGTAGATGAGACCCTACAAGTCCCCGTGTATTAGCGGATGGCCCTTTGTACGCGTGTCTGCCTCGAAGCAGACATTGTACATATTTTCTCATATGTATATTTGTTGCAGATGATAGGTTGGAGGGATCCAACAGCATTCCTCACTATCATTGATGTTTATTTACACATATTGTTATATATGTTGTATTATGTGGCATTTGATGTGACGGATGTCATGATTGCTATTACTGATGTGAATCCCCTTATTTATACATTTCTAGCATTGGGCCATATTTTTGGAAATTTAAAATATAGGAATGATGACTTCAATTTAAAAATGATTTCAGAGTGATTTTGAAAATATATGTTTTAAGAATTTTTGAATCATTAAAGATATGGATTCATTTTAAATAAATAAAAAGTTATAATTTTTATGTCATAAACATTATGGCTTTGTGAAATATACTTACATATGATTTTTGAAATATAAAGTTAACTATTTTGTAAAATAAGTTAAATTGAGAATTTTGAACTATTATAAATGGTTAATATATAAGATTTATAAAATTGATATTTAACAAACAAAAGTAATGGGATTATAAACGAGTTTTACAAGTGTTAAAATGAAGTTATAAATGTAACATTATAAGTAAATGAGATGTATAAAGTACGGAATGCTATTAATAAAGAGATCTAATGAAATAAATTTCATAAACGGTGTTTTGTAAATATTAGAAATGGAACTATAATCAAATTTGTAAATGGATTTGCATTTAGAAATGAATTTGTAATGGACTTTATAAATAATGAGATTACAAAAGAATGAATTTGCAAATAAAGAAATTTATGAGTAAATAAATTTATAATGGGATTTTGACATATAAATTGATAAACGGGAAATTAGTTAATAATGAAATACTATAAATGGAAGTTTTTATAAAATAGAAATGCAAATTATAAACATTGTTGTAATGACCCGTAAATTTTCGTCAGTTAAAATTTTCATTTTAATAAGATTAGATAATTTAACTTTAGAAAGAAGTAAAGATTTATAATTTATAATGAAGCATATGTTGAAAAAGAAATGAAACCATAGAAATTTAAGTTAAGTGTTAACAGTTGATATAAAATGACGAATAAATTGAAATGATGTAAATGGTTATACTAGGCTAAGAAGAGAATATAGGGAAACAAGGGTAAGTTGTGAATTTATTTAAATGAATTAATAATATTAGATAGTAAATTGAATTAAATCAATGTCCTGTAGAAGTTGGAGTATGGTTTAGTAATAAAAGCTTTTAAATTAGGTGTAACTGAATGTATGTAAATAATTTTGTAAGAATAAGTTAATAAACAATTTATTTACGCATACCCGATTTAAATTGGAATAACAGAAAAGACAAGAACTTGATTTGCCTAGGTATTAATATATTGATAAACTAGAACTAAATAGAAAGTTTGGTAGTAAATAGGATATAAGAAGACAAAGGCATCTAGTAAATTTATAAATGAATTCATAATAATATATAGTAATTAATGCATATATATTTGGCATTGGTGATAATTACAAAATTTTACCCATTCATCTAATTTATTTAATTAAATCTAAATCTATGGCAACATTGTTGTTAATAATGGTTGTAAGTGAATTTGAATGTAAAAGGGTAACAATTATTTAGGTTAACCATTTATTGAGTATTAAGTTAAGAATGGCAATCGATTGAAATAAATCTAAATTAATTATTTTGTTGTGATAATGTGTTCTAGTTAATAAAGGGGAATTTATAAGAAATGAAGAATGCACTAATGAAATGTATTATAATTCAAATGTTATTTATACCCATAAAATGTCTATTTACTGAATAGAAAGATTTTTAAATCAATAAACAAATTTATTGAGGTTCCAATTTATAATTTATAACATTTAATGTAGACTCAATTACAGTTAATTGATTTAAATTGTGCAGTTAGCGTAGATTTTGGTTGTAATTGAAGAGGGTAAATTTTATAGACGAAATTTATGCTAATTCTTTTTATAGTAGAACCATTGGTTGATGTAAAGTATCGAAAGCAGGATGTATAAATTTAATTAGAGTATAAAAAAATTCAACAATTGCATTTATTGCATAATAAAATGGAATTAAACAGTAAAATATTACGTTACTGAAATTTAAATGGACTTTGAGGATAATAGTGTGAAATCATGAACCAATGTTAGTGGCATCCTTATTTTTGATAAAAGGGTGAGAATATCAAAGTTGAAAATCAAATAAATGGGTTTTGAGAATTTAAATTTATAATTCCTAAAAATAAGGAAGTGGAGAAATTAACACTCCAGTTGATAGACTTATCAACTTTTAATTCACATTTAAACTTGTTAAATCATTAAAATTGATTAAGAAATATATAAGCGGTAAAATTTGGTCAATTTTAGAATTAAGTATAAAATTGGATTTTATAATTTATTTTAATTTATTTAATTAATATAAAAATAGCCATTTTGGCCACGGACTCGGATTTCGACGAAACCAGTTTCATCGGATCCGTATCGGTGAATTATTGTAGGGTTTCAAGTTTCGTATCGATCGGACCTGTCGTTTGATCGTACGGACGCGAAACGCCTTGAAATCGATTTAATTAAAATCAATTTGAAATCAATTTGGAAATTTTGTTTTCAGTATAACTTTCTCATACGATCGAATTTGGACGTGAAACTTCTTCCATCGCGTTCAGAATATTTTAAAATACCTATTTGGATATATGGGTTTAACAAATTTCGTTCCGGGGTCAGAACGTGTTTTTTAGGCCAACTACCGTTTAGCACGTTCGTAATACGTGCCCACCTAGCCTACTACAATTTGTCTATAAATAGGCTGTGATAAACCCTAGCCTCCATTCTATTCTCTTTTGATGTACGTTCTTTTCTTCATCTCCTTCTCCTCCTCAAATAGATGCAAATGTCAGATCCAATTCTATTCAAATTTCAAATGAAAATTCAAAATCTCCAGAAAAATTCGAGAAAAATATATGTCATAGTTCTCAAAATACGTAATTCAGTGGTGCAATTCATTTTCTCGATTCATTTTTTCGTTTTCCAGAAATTTATGGTTTTGGTTGGGCCGTTCATCACGTCGGCACAAAAATTTATCGGATCGCAAAACTCTTTCTGGGTTTTGCAGAGGGGACCAAGGGGAGGCGATCTATGTGGTTAGTTTGGTGGACCGACGGTCGGATTGGGCTCAAAGACCGATTAGGGTTGCGAATAAGGGCGCGGCCGGCGGCAGAAATGGAGGACCGGACCTGGGGGGTTGCGTGCGCCTCGGCTAGGCGAGGGGCTTGGTGGTGGTCGGCCTGAAGGGCGATGGCCGTAGGCGGTTTAAACGTTGGTCAAAGGCCGGTCAAAAAGGGGCTGGAGTGGGTTAGCTTGCGTGCATATGTGCCTTAGAAGAAAGGAAGCCGCGTGAATCACGTATGCTGGAGGAATATACGGCTGACGTGGCATGTGTTTGTGGGGTGAGTTTTGTTTTATTTTGTTTTTAATTTATTTTGATTTCAATCGGTTTAAAAATCGAATATCTTCCACTTACGAACTCCGTTTCGCACAAAATTATTTCCTTAGGATCGTAATAAAATTTCGGATCTGATGACACTGGTTTGGATGGATTTGGAGACCGTCGAATTTTTGGGTTTAAATCGGATTTGAATTCGATTTAAATTCAAAAGGTGAGTGTTTTAACCCACTCACAACTTCTAAAAGTTTTTATGTTTGTTAAATTTATTTTAGATATGAGTAGAGATTTATTTATGACTATTTGACATGTTTTATTCATCATATCTGTTAAATCGCATTTATTTAATATAACTGTTCATTAAATTTTATTACTGCATATAGATTGCAGTTATAGTTATTTATTTGCAGATAAACTGTTAGTTTAATAGTTGTTAAATTTATTTTTGAATATAACTGCCAGTTATTAACTGTTATATATTATCGGATATATATTGATATTGTTTGTTATTGGATGATGATTGTGATTTGGATGATGGATGAATGGATGTTTTATTTTATATCATTAAACTACAAGTTATCATGCATTTTTCGTTCCATTCGGGATTGTGGTTTGAAATGATATACAACCGCAAATTTTATTTTTAATTTGCAAATTAAAATGATAAACATCTGTATCACTTGACCAAAGGATAGAAAATTATATACAGGCACCGTGGTCTATATATAAAATATTTTAAAGTGATTTCTATGGTTTGGATGGGATACGGTTTATAAAAATTTTTAAGTTTTGATATTTTATAAATATTATTCTTCTACATATATACATATGAAGTTAAAATTTTTGAATTTAGGCTGTGTAAATCTGTTAAATAAAAATGGAAAAATTGAGAAAATGGAATTTGATAATTTATATTATATGTTTAAGTTTGGAAATTTTAAGGTATGATATTTATAACTGGAGTTTTTCCAAGATAAATTTAAATGAATGTTCTAGTATAATTAAATTTAAGGAAATATTAAATTTCTAGAAATTGGAGTTGTATTTATGGATTTTTATGTGAATATTCAAGACTAAATAATAGAACAATTGATTTGTTGAAAGAATAAAATTCCAACTTTAGTTTTGAAATATTAATACTCCAAATGGATATATATATAGAAATTGAAATGGTTTTGTAACTTGAAAGTGATATTTAAATTATGGTTTAGACTTTAAATAAGGAAATATATTTGTAAAGCCATGGAAATTATTTTTCTTTAAAAAGTAACCTTAAAGTCAAACAATTTATTTTATATACCGTTGAATATCCAAACCATTCAAGTTTTAGAAGTTATGGTTTTAAAACTATGAATTTTCGAAATATTATGCTTTGAAAGTATAATTCAAATGTTTAGTTTCTAGATATTATAGATTTTAAAGCAGTATGATTTTTGGAAAAGAATTATATTTGGATAAAATGATATCATATTGTTTTGGGTTTTAAAATGATATCGTATTCATAGTTTTTGAAATGGAAATTTTTATTCTGGTTTCTAAGTATAAACTATTTTTAAATGACCGCGGTGTTATAATAACGATGGGTTGGCAAAGAGACCGAGATCGGATATGGACATACTCTCTGTCGATACCGAAAACCAATTTGACTAACCGTGTACGCGGTGGAGATTCCAGAAATGAAGTAGGTTGGTGGCGACGTTTCCTGTAAGGTAAATACGTGGACCCAACTCCCGTGAGTTGGCATAAGATGGCTAAAACAGGAGCGATCGACGGGTTAATGAGGTCATTCCTATGATCGGACACTCCTCTTCGATATTATGCTTTGACTTTGGATTGATTCAGTGGCCACTTTTACTTTGATTTTGGGGGAGTTTGTCCGAGGTGGGCGGCAGCTGCGCGCTGCGTGTTTCCATCGGCCCGGAAGCGTAATTGGTATATCTACCCTGACATTGCCTAGTTGTGCCGTGTCACCTACCATACTGAGCCTTGTACGAGTTTGGATTTCTCCCGTAGCCCGTGTGGTATCCTCTGGTGGCTTCCCGATCAGGAGGGACTATGATATTAGATGGACTACTGGGACTATTACGTGTTAAGGTGGAAAATGTAAAGCCTTAATGCTATTTAAAAGTAAGTTTATTTTACAATTAGACACTATTATAATAGCGCAATATACTATATAGTAAATAGTTTAACGGATCCTTAGGAGATGTAAATCCCGAGCATCTCTTGAGTTACTGCACTCAAATTTATTTCTGTTAATTTAACTTACATAAGATCTTTTAGTTCTGACTCGAGTGTTTTGTCTTTTCAATTCGCTCGGGTCAGTCCGAGCGTTTCAGGATTTGAAGACTTTATTTCCGGAGGACGAAGACGGAGATTCTATTATTATTATTAATTATATTCTACTACACTCATATTGTTCCGCTGCATTGTTATTGGTATGTGTAACTCTGATATGTATTATATAAATGGTTTTGTAAACAGACTTTTAAACTGTATATTTGATTATTATATTTTATCCTTCCGCTGTGAGATTCTGTTTAGTTTTTTTTCTTTCTCTGTTTTTCTTATTTACCCCATAACAATCCACCCTTGCGTATGGTTTGAATTGGCACGTGTGTCGATTTAAATCGTGCGAAAAGGTGGGATGCTACATCTGGTATCAGAGCTTTGGTTTAGCGATAAACCTTAGCTTTGTGGGGTTTGACTCTTTGTTAATAGGGTAGTAATACCCTATGGGAGTCACTGAGCGTATATATACGAGAGAGCGTATTTGTTAGTGTTATAAAAAGATTTTAATATTGTGTTAATCTGTTCCGTTTTGTATTTATAAATTCTGGTTGATGCATGGGACGCTATGTCATCAATAGGGATTTCTAAACAGTTAATAGGACAGACCGACATAATATCTGTTTTAATATAGGTGAAATAATTTTGCCTATTATATTTTCTATATATAAAATAAATTTTTAAATGATATTATTTATATATATATATATATATATATATATATATATATATTTTTGATTGCAATAGATTGGTTGTTAGGAATAAAATGTTAAATAATAGGTAAAATAAGATTGAAATTAAAATCAATGAAATTTGGAAATTTTAGAACTTAAGCCCGGGATTTTGAAAATTTGCTTTCAAAGGATTTATGAAATATAATCATTTTGTTTATAAGTATTTTCTTATATAAATATTTAGTGCCAATCGGAAGAATTGTTTTAAAGAAGATTTTGGAGAAAATAAGTTTTGTACTTTCCTCTCTGTCGTTGGAAAATAATTTCGGTGATGGCGGCCGCATTTTCGAGTTTCGAAGGGGAAAGCCACTGTAGTAAATTCTACTGCAGATTTATTTTGAAATTATCTAAAATTTTAATTATTTTAAATATAATTAGAGATATAAAAGTTGTAAGAAATTATTTATCTATTATTTTTAAAATAATTTGAATTTGACCCGGTATTTAATTCTTAAATTTCATTAATTAATTGTTTAAATTATTGTAGTGAAATAAAAGGTAAGTGATTAATGAATTGAAACCTCTAATTTAGGTAAGAGAATTAATGTAAAGTTATAAAGGGAAATTTGAAATTTGTAACATATGAGACAAAGAGTAATATTGTTGAACATTAAATTTACTTAAAAGATGAGATAAAACTTGTATAGGTTCTTTCGCATTTTCTTTAACGTATATAACTTACCAAATATGAAAGGTTGAAATGTTAAATAAGAAATTGGAATAGAATATTATACAAGTAGAAATTTTGGAAATAATGAAGCATTCAATGAATTGCTGTTATAAATGAGAATTTAATGTTATAAACTTAATTTATAAATTTGAAATTTTACCAAAATTAAAGGTAAGTATTATAAATAGGTGATTTTAAACTTAAGTAAATAAAATGAAATTCTTTAATAATAAGGATTGATGTGTAGGGTTATAAACCTAAGTATGATATAAATGCTACTAGTTTAATATAATAAAAAGTAGGTAATATAAATAGATGACTGCAAACCCTAGTTAATGAGTTAATAAAATCCTTTATTTATAAGAATGGATGTTATAAGGTTAAGAATTTAAGTGAAATTAAAAAGGGTTACTATAATTAAATGTAATAGAAATGTAAGCATTAAATAAATGAGCGAAACAGAGAAGTGCATTAAATGTAATACAAATAGAAGGAACTTACATGACCTAAATAAATGGAAATGGATAATTGGAAGTAATAAGTGAAAATAAATGAAACAAACATTAAATGAGTAAATAAAATTAAAAGTTTGTTAGAAATAAATGTAAATTATAAAAAGGATAATTTATGTGGTTTGAATAAAAGAAAGGAGATCAAACAGCTAATGTATGAAATAAAAATTTATAATGAGTTAACTGATTTGTTGGTTTGAATTGTTATTGTTTGATTTATGGTTGGTCGGGTAAAGAAATCTGAAGTTGTGGGATGAATAAATAATCTATTTTTGTTCCATCTAAGACTGTTGAGTAAATGATGCACTTGATAGTTATTTTTCATTCCGTACAATTTCAAGTTTTGAACCCGAACAACTATTTGCTTGTTTGATTGAATGGTTGTTTGTTGTGTATGTTGTTTGTTAAAATTGATGGTTGTTGTATTGATTTGTCGTTAGTGATTGAAGCCACTTAAATATTTCACTTTATATAAATAGTTAACCCATTGGAATTTTTTTTAGTGAAATACAGGTTATGGAAACAATTGCTACTGCTTTTGGTTCCATAAAATTCAGTGTAAATTGCCCAACAAATAGGTACGTTTCGGATTACGATTTATAACGCTTTTTATATATTTTCCTGGGTTGGGATATAATATTTTAGATAATATATGTAATATAATTTTTATATTTTTCTCCCGAACCTCTCCGTACAAAGGAGACTCTGCCAAAATTTTCCGTAAATTTTGGACTTAGAATTGTGTTAAAAATGTTTTCTCAACTTTAATTATGTAAGTATAAAAGGATATAATGATTATAAAACGGGTATATTTTAATTAAGGTAATAAATTTAGTAAAATTATTGTTTATAAGTTAATATTTGAAATAAGATGTACTGTTATTAAACTCTTCCTTCTCTTTTCTTTTCCTTTTCGGGGACGAAAAGTTTTGAGTGGGGGAGAGTGTAACGACCCGTAAATTTTCGTCAGTTAAATTTGTCATTTTAATAAGATTAGATAATTTAACTTTAGAAAGAAGTAAAGATTTATAATTTATAATGAAGCATATGTTGAAAAAGAAATGAAACCATAGAAATTTAAGTTAAGTGTTAACAGTTGATATAAAATGACGAATAAATTGAAATGATGTAAATGGTTATACTAGGCTAAGAAGAGAATATAGGGAAACAAGGGTAAGTTGTGAATTTATTTAAATGAATTAATAATATTAGATAGTAAATTGAATTAAATCAATGTCCTGTAGAAGTTGAAGTATGGTTTAGTAATGAAAGCTTTTAAAGGAAAATCTTTAATTTATAAATGAAAATCAATGCATTAAATTAGGTGTAACTGAATGTATGTAAATAATTTTGTAAGAATAAGTTAATAAACAATTTATTTGCGCATACCCGATTTAAATTGGAATAACAGAAAAGACAAGAACTTGATTTGCCTAGGTATTAATATATTGATAAACTAGAACTAAATAGAAAGTTTGGTAGTAAATAGGATATAAGAAGACAAAGGCATCTAGTAAATTTATAAATGAATTCATAATAATATATAGTAATTAATGCATATATATTTGGCATTGGTGATAATTACAAAATTTTACCCATTCATCTAATTTATTTAATTAAATCTAAATCTATGGCAACATTGTTGTTAATAATGGTTGTAAGTGAATTTGAATGTAAAAGGGTAACAATTATTTAGGTTAACCATTTATTGAGTATTAAGTTAAGAATGGCAATCGATTGAAATAAATCTAAATTAGTTATTTTGTTGTGATAATGTGTTCTAGTTAATAAAGGGGAATTTATAAGAAATGAAAAATGCACTAATGAAATGTATTATAATTCAAATGTTATTTATACCCATAAAATGTCTATTTACTGAATAGAAAGATTTTTAAATCAATAAACAAATTTATTGAGGTTTCAATTTATAATTTATAACATTTAATGTAGACTCAATTACAGTTAATTGATTTAAATTGTGCAGTTAGCGTAGATTTTGGTTGTAATTGAAGAGGGTAAATTTTATAGACGAAATTTATGCTAATTCTTTTTATAATAGAACCATTGGTTGATGTAAAGTATCGAAAGCAGGATGTATAAATTTAATTAGAGTATAAAAAAATTCAACAATTGCATTTATTGCATAATAAAATGGAATTAAACAGTAAAATATTACGTTACTGAAATTTAAATGGACTTTGAGGATAATAGTGTGAAATCATGAACCAATGTTAGTGGCATCCTTATTTTTGATAAAAGGGTGAGAATATCAAAGTTGAAAATCAAATAAATGGGTTTTGAGAATTTAAATTTATAATTCCTAAAAATAAGGAAGTGGAGAAATTAACACTCCAGTTGATAGACTTATCAACTTTTAATTCACATTTAAACTTGTTAAATCATTAAAATTGATTAAGAAATATATAAGCGGTAAAATTTGGTCAATTTTAGAATTTAAGTATAAAATTGGATTTTATAATTTATTTTAATTTTTTTAATTAATATAAAAATAGCCATTTTGGCCACGGACTCGGATTTCGACGAAACCAATTTCATCAGATCCGTATCGGTGAATTATTGTAGGGTTTCAAGTTTCGTATCGATTGGACCTGTCGTTTGATCGTACGGACGCGAAACGCCTTGAAATCGATTTAATTAAAATCAATTTGAAATCAATTTGGAAATTTTGTTTTCAGTATAACTTCTTCATACGATCGAATTTGGACGTGAAACTTCTTCCATCGCGTTTAGAATATTTTAAAATACCTATTTGGATATATGGGTTTAACAAATTTCGTTCTGGGGTCGGAACGAGTTTTTTGGGCCAACTACCGTTTAGCACGTTCGTAATACGTGCCCACCTAGCCTACTACAATTTGTCTATAAATAGGCTGTGATAAACCCTAGCCTCCATTCTATTCTCTTTTGATGTACGTTCTTTTCTTCAACTCCTTCTCCTCCTTAAATAGATGCAAATGTCAGATCCAATTCTATTCAAATTTCAAATGAAAATTCAAAATCTCCAGAAAAATTCGAGAAAAATATATGTCATAGTTCTCAAAATACGTAATTCAGTGGTGCAATTCGTTTTCTCGATTCAGTTTTTCGTTTTCCAGAAATTTATGGTTTTGGTTGGGTCGTTCATCACGTCGGCACAAAAAATTATCGGATCGCAAAAACCTTTCTGGGTTTTGCAGAGGGGACCAAGGGGAGGCGATCTATGTGGTTAGTTTGGTGGACCGACGGTCGGATTGGCCTCAAAGACCGATTAGGGTTGCGAATAAGGGCGTGGCCAGCGGCAGAAATGGAGGACCGGACCTGGGGGTTGCGTGCGCCTCGGCTAGGCGAGGGGCTTGGTGGTGGTCGGCCTGAAGGGCGATGGCCGTTGGCGGTTTAAACGTTGGTCAAAGGCCGGTCAAAAAGGGGATGGAGTGGGTTAGCTTGCGTGCGTATGTGCCTTGGAAGAAAGGAAGCCACGTGAATCACGTATGTTGAAGGAATATACGGCTGACGTGGCATGTGTTTGTGGGGTGAGTTTTGTTTTATTTTGTTTTTAATTTATTTTGATTTCAATCGGTTTAAAAATCGAATATCTTCCACTTACGAACTCCGTTTCGCACGAAATTTTTTCCTTAGGATCGTAATAAAATTTCGGATCTGATGACACTGGTTTGGATGGATTTGGAGACCGTCGAATTTTTGGGTTTAAATCGGATTTGAGTTCGATTTAAATTCAAAAGGTGAGTGTTTTAACCCACTCACAACTTCTAAAAGTTTTTATGTTTGTTAAATTTATTTTAGATATGAGTAGAGATTTATTTATGACTATTTGGCATGTTTTATTCATCATATCTGTTAAATCGCATTTATTTAATATAACTGTTCATTAAATTTTATTACTGCATATAGATTGCAGTTATAGTTATTTATTTGCAGATAAACTGTTAGTTTAATAGTTGTTAAATTTATTTTTGAATATAACTGCCAGTTATTAACTGTTATATATTATCGGATATATATTGATATTGTTTGTTATTGGATGATGATTGTGATTTGGATGATGGATGATGATGGATGAATGGATGTTTTATTTTATATCATTAAACTACAAGTTATCATGCATTTTTCGTTCCATTCGGGATTGTGGTTTGAAATGATATACAACCGCAAATTTTATTTTTAATTTGCGAATTAAAATGATAAACATCTGTATCACTTGACCAAAGGATAGAAAATTATATACAGGCGCCGTGGTCTATATATAAAATATTTTAAAGTGATTTCTATGGTTTGGATGGGATACGGTTTATAAAAAATTTTAAGTTTTGATATTTTATAAATATTATTCTTCTACATATATACATATGAAGTTAAAATTTTTGAATTTAGGCTGTGTAAATCTGTTAAATAAAAATGGAAAAATTGAGAAAATGGAATTTGATAATTTATATTATATGTTTAAGTTTGGAAATTTTAAGTATGATATTTATAACTGGAGTTTTTCCAAGATAAATTTAAATGAATGTTCTAGTATAATTAAATTTAAGGAAATATTAAATTTCTAGAAATTGGAGTTGTATTTATGGATTTTTATGTGAATATTCAAGACTAAATAATAGAACAATTGATTTGTTGAAAGAATAAAATTCCAACTTTAGTTTTGAAATATTAATACTCCAAATGGATATATATATAGAAATTGAAATGGTTTTGTAACTTGAAAGTGATATTTAAATTATGGTTTAGACTTTAAATAAAGAAATATATTTGTAAAGCCATGGAAATTATTTTTCTTTAAAAAGTAACCTTAAAGTCAAACCATTTATTTTATATACCGTTGAATATCCAAACCATTCAAGTTTTAGAAGTTATGGTTTTAAAACTATGAATTTTCAAAATATTATGCTTTGAAAGTATAATTCAAATGTTTGGTTTCCAGATATTATAGATTTTAAAGCAGTATGATTTTTGGAAAAGAATTATATTTGGATAAAATGATATCATATTGTTTTGGGTTTTAAAATGATATCGTATTCATAGTTTTTGAAATGGAAATTTTTATTCTGGTTTCTAAGTATAAACTATTTTTAAATGACCGCGGTGTTATAATAACGATGGGTTGTCAAAGAGACCGGGATCGGATATGGACATACTCTCTGTCGATACCGAAAACCACTTTTACTAACCGTGTACACGGTGGAGATTCCAGAAATGAAGTAGGTTGGTGGCGACGTTTCCTGTAAGGTAAATACGTGGACCCAACTCCCGTGAGTTGGCATAAGGTGGCTAAAACAGGAGCGATCGACGGGTTAATGAGGTCATTCCTCTGATCGGACACTCCTCTTCGATATTATGCTTTGACTTTGGATTGATTCAGTGGCCACTTTTACTTTGATTTTGGGGGAGTTTGTCCGAGGTGGGCGGCAGCTGCGCGCTGCGTGTTTCCATCGGCCCGGAAGCGTAATTGGTATATCTACCCTGACATTGCCTAGTTGTGCCGTGTCACCTACCATACTGAGCCTTGTACGAGTTTGGATTTCTCCCGTAGCCCGTGTGGTATCCTCTGGTGGCTTCCCGATTAGGAGGGACTATGATATTGGATGGACTACTGGGACTATTACGTGTTAAGGTGGAAAATGTAAAGCCTTAATGCTATTTAAAAGTAAGTTTATTTTACAATTAGACACTATTATAATAGCGCAATATACTATATAGTAAATAATTTAACGGATCCTTAGGAGATGTAAATCCCGAGCATCTCTTGAGTTACTACACTCATATTTATTTCTGTTAATTTAACTTACATAAGATCTTTTAGTTCTGACTCGAGTGTTTTGTCTTTTCAATTCGCTCGGGTCAGTCCGAGCGTTTCAGGATTTGAAGACTTTATTTCCGGAGGACGAAGACGGAGATTCTATTATTATTATTAATTATATTCTACTACACTCATATTTTTCTGCTGCATTGTTATTGGTATGTGTAACTCTGATATGTATTATATAAATGGTTTTGTAAACCGACTTTTAAACTGTTTATTTCATTTATATTTTATCCTTCCGCTGTGAGATTCTGTTTAGTTTTTTTTCTTTCTCTGTTTTTCTTATTTACCCCATAACAATCCACCCTTGCGTATGGTTTGAATTGGCACGTGTGTCGATTTAAATCGTGCGAAAAGGTGGGATGTTACAATTGTTTTATAAATGTGAAATAAATTTAATTTGACAAGCTAAATACAGACTTTATAAAAGGAAATATATTCACATTTTAAAGTGAGAAGTCCTTAAAATGAATGTTTTGGAAAGTGATATTTTAAAATGGAGTTTAAATGGTTTGAAAATACAATAAGTTGTAAATTTACTTATTATTAAAATAAATATATGAAAATGTTTTCCAAATATCGAATAAGTGAAATGGTTTTGAATATTATATTTTAAAGATATTTTGAAGTGAATAATTGGAAAGTGATTTGATTTGTAAACGATTAACAGAATTAGGTCTAGTGACTACCTATGTGCTAGATTTTGTTTGTCGCTTTGATAGTTAAATAACCTACTATCAAATTTGGCCATTTTAGTTTCTCAACTTGATGTAGAAACTAATTAGTCGTACACTTAGTACGTAACTGAATGTGTCGGCTTGATTATCATTTGTGTTGTAAATGTTGATTCGTATAGTGCGGAGTGATTACTCCAATCTATCGAACTTCCTTCTTGGCTGAAGGATAACAAGTTGAAAGTTGGAGGCGTGATAAGTCTATGAGACTTAATTTATGTGTGAGGTTGTGAAATGCTTTTTTGGTGTGAAGAGACTGGGATCAGATTTATCTAAAAACCACTTCAGACCAACATATATGCGACAATTGTGCAGGTTGGTCGATTGTATTGATATTTAGGATATTTCATAGTAAAGGACTGTTTGTTGATCATTTGGGGTTAAAATCCCAATATACATATAATAGAAATAATCTTTTCGTTATGAAATATTCATTGTAAGGGCTGCCACTACTAATCCTTTAGGAAGTGATGGCAGTGTACCTTCGATTTATCTTATTCCTGGACAACTCGCAGGGATGAGTGTCTGATATTGCATTTCTAAGATTACTTACATTGTTTTTCACAAAAGTACATCATATGGTGGTGGAGAATGTAATTTCTCTTAGCTTAACACGCTCTTTGACACATATGAGCTTAAGGGTTGTATTTTTGTGAAAGCCAATCAGTAGTCAACGGGAATGGAAATGTGCCAATCAAAGATTATGATGATGATGATGATGTGATATGTGAAAGGTAATCAATGCCACTTTTGGCCTCACTCCCCGGAAAATAACTAAAACGGGGATAGAAGTAGCATGGCTAAGTGGGTCGCTCCCATTAGGAGATGTCATCACTCTTCTAGATGTATCTTTACATGCTATAACATTGTGTATCTAATTATTGTTGATGTATGCTTGTGGTCACAGATTTAGGTCGGTAACGACTGAAGTGATGACATATTCGATACTATCCGGGAATGGGTAGGCCGGTCTTGTGTTGGTTTAGACGCCCAGTATCTGGAACCTAGGTACATCCCTCTAGAGGTGTACCGAGTTTGGCTTGGAAAGGTAGTCCCTTTACCTAGTTATTTGTATGGAAATCCAAAATCCACTTCGTGTTTGCCATTTTATTTGTAGAGCCTAGTACTGCTGGAATTTAATGATGTAACAATTTCAGCTATGTTGATTATTATTTGTATAATAGACCCTATTATAATATAATATGATATGATATGAAAAGATTTTGGTTACCGTAAGGGAAAAACCCCTCTGTGTTTATGTGTGGACATGTTCTTACTATATACCTTTTCTTTTGATGAAGGAAAAGTTTTGATAACTTTATAAATTCAGTTGTGATGTGTTTTTGTCACGATGGTTTACCAGAATGATCAGGACGTTCTTTCCTTTCAATGCTCGTGTAACAACCCGCATATTTATCGATTTTATATTTAAATATTTTATTTAAATATTTTATCATTAGTCGGATTTTAGTCCGAAAAGCTACTTTTTACATACGGTCGAATTAGGACTCGGGACCACTCCCATTGAGTTTAAAATGCCATTTGCGACCTTTTTGAGTATAAGCTTCGATATGTTTGGAGAAGGTTGATTTTTGCTATTTTTTCACTTGGGTTTTGGTTTGGGCTGAGTCCACTTATGTATTCAGTCCCAACCCCTCTCCTCCTCATTTACTTCATTTCTAATTCCTAATACTCAAACTAAAGCATCAATGGTGGGAGAGATTGGAAACTAAAACTCCAAAACCCTAGTTTTCTCTTGCAAATCAACTCTAGCTCCAAACTAATAGAAGAACCCATTGGTAAGCTTCTCTTCTTCTTCTCCAACGCAATCTCTAATCAAAATTCAGAAATTTCCTAAACCTAACTTAGGGAATGTTCTTCTTTTAAAGCTTAGAATCAAGCTTCTTGTGTTGGATTTGAAGAGTGGTTGATTCTCCATTGATTTCAAGCATCTTCTCCAATCGTTTGGGTTCAAAGGTGAAATTTTTAATCTCACATCTAAGTCTATGAATTATCTTCGAATGTTAGGTATGAATTCCTAACACTTATTTGTGTGCATTTGCTTTTGGTTTGGATTGAATTGGTGTATATTCCAATTTTTGGTGTTTTGAGTTCAATTCGTTAAAAATCCTAACTTCTATGTTTGAACATGTTTTTGGTGATGCATCGAGGAGCATATAGGGCCGGGTAGTCGATTTGCATAAACCCTTAGTGACCGTGCTCGCTCGATTGCATTTTGACGAAGATTGCATCTTCATTTCATAGGCTAAGAAAACAGCCTTGGTGCCAGTCAGTCGACTGGACCTTTGGGTCAGTCGACTGGCTGTAGCACATAGGAATTCCGAAGGTAGCTAACAGAGGCTCGGGTCCTCTGTTTTCCTGCATTCAGTCGACTGAAATTTTAGGTCAGTCGACTGACTGCAGGAAATTATTTTTCCCTGCTTCTGGTTCAGTCGACTGGACCTTTGTGTCAGTCGACTGACCTGCACCAATTTGCCTTATTGTGCCTATTTGTGCATGTTTTTGCTTGGTTTCCAAATTCCATCGATTCGTGTCATTTCCCACTTGCTGCTGCTACAACTTTAATGACTTCTCTTCTTGGAATTTTTGGGAATACCCATTTTGATGGATTCGGATCGATTTCTTTGGATTTTTATGCACGTTTTCGAATGTGAATCTTAGTGATTGATTGTTTCTACAATCTTCTTTGTGTTTTGTCACTTTAAAAATATAAAGGTTTTCTATACTAGTAGTAAATATCAAAACTCTTTCCTCAAACGATTTCAATACTATTTTAATACCAAATTCGTTTATAAAACCGTTTTCCAAATCTATTAGTATATATAAACCTTTACCTCACTCGTATGAGAAATCTAATTAAACGACTTAGTAAAACAAGTGGTATGAAACGCTTGCGTTCACTTTGTTGGTTAATTCTTGGACTTGTTCGATTGAAACCCTTGTGACAATTTTCTAGTGGAAATCTACAATTTGTTCGTAAATATTTAAGTTAAGCAAGTGGTTATGGGACATGAAGCTAAACTCATATATTTACTAGCTTAGTGTAATTGACACTTCTCGTTGATCATGACAATCATCTTTGTGATTTAGACTAGCAATGTGCGATGTCTCTTTGTCTGCGAGGGAGACTAAACCCCGTTTTGTGGAGTTTCGACTGAATTTGGTGGGGTAGCAACCCATGGTCTTCGGGCCGTTTGTGGAGCTTCGGCTCAATTTGTGATGGTTAGCGACCATGGAATTAGCGTTCCGTTTGTGATACACGTGTTGGTGGGCTTTATGCTCCCGTTTGTGATAGGCCTCCCCCCTTGTGATTTCTAGATTTCTTGTGTAGATTCCTAGAATTTGTGTTTCACCAATTTTCGTGATTTCCATTGATAAGTTTTATCAATATTTGTGCATTGGTGAATTTGTATGTCATTGACTTTAGTGATTTCTGGATTTCTTGTGTAGTCTTCTGGAATTTGTGTGTTATTGACTTTTGTGATTGACATTGATATTATCGTCAATATTTATGGTATGGTGAACGAAATAAGTAGTATGACGTTTCTTTGATTCTTGTGTAGATTTGGTGACATTGATTAATCTCTTGATGATTATCAACTAAGTATATATATATATATATATATATCAAAGCTTGGCATTGTGATTATTATGTGTTTAGTCATATCTCTTATTCTATATCGTTTCATCTGATATTTATAGTTAGACTGATCCGTTTATTATTTTCTTATTAAATAATACTCGGGTCAGACCGAGATGTTACATGTGCTTCTGCTTGACTTCTCATCCGGGATTAACTCCTTGACTTTTGGGTTAACTACTTAGATTAGTAGTTATTTTGTGGTATACATTTGAGATATAGACTCCTTAATGTATACTTATTCTTTTGTGTAGTTCATGTAACTATTCTTTTGTGATATTGTGGATCTTTTTAGACCACTACTCTGACGTACACTTTCTAGTGTAATATTCATATCTTATTCCGCCTTTGTGATATGAATTATCTGTGACTGATTTATGTTATGCTTATTTCTATATTTGTTTCCGAAGGATACTATAGCCACCGTGTGATAGCTTTGAGTTTGTGTCGGCATGTCGGATTTCCACTTAAAAAGAAATGCATGTTATACTATCTGACATATCGGTGCTCGCTCAAAGAAATTACACGGATGGTCGCTCCTAAACAGCCTTATTCTCCATGCTAGTTGACAGCATTACTCCGTAGTGTTCTTGACTAGCGTGGGTATAGAGGTGGGGCGCCACAGCTTGGTATCAGGGCCAAACTTCGGAACAATATGGAATATTATAACAAGGATCATCGTCCTAAGTTCTTCTTAGGAGTCGTGCTTTAGGATTTTATTCGGGTCTACGTACCGTTCTATCCTAATTTCTTTTATGATTCCTTGTTTTGCCTATCAAGATTGCTTGATATTCAATTTGGTGAATAACCTTTTTCTTCCTCTTCTTTCCTTCTAAAGGAAGAGAAATGTCTAGACCTGGCTGCCCTAGAGCCGTGCCATCTAGCACTCCGCCCCAGGATGGAGTTTTTATGGCTGCTCAACAGCTTCTTGATTTAGTGACGAATGCTCAAGCAGCTGGAGCTAACCCGGAACCTACTCACCCAAAGTCGGGATTTGCACGCTTGTGTAGCGATTACACTAATTTGGGTGGGGAGCCATTCAGAGGTTCCGAAACTGTTATTGAAGTACAGGCTTGGCTAAGGTCATGCGATCGAATCTTTTCTCGCATGAATCTTATTGACCTTCACCGAGTTCAGGGTGGCCTCAAGTATGCTCCGAGAAAGAGCATTGGACTGGTACGAGCTTCTTATTTCTGAGATTAATGAAGTGGATCTCACTTGGGAGAAATTCCGAGAATGCTTCGAGTTAAAATTCGTACCAGAAGCTGAGAAAGTGACATTGGCTCGACGATTTATAGACCTTGTTCAAGGTGAGTCCTCCGTGACTGATTACGTCGCCTCCTTCGAGTCGCTTTCCAAATATGGGGTTGAATACATCAACACCCCTCTGAAGAAGAATCAGAGATTCGTCTATGGCTTAAACAAAAGTCTCAAGAAGCCATTACTTATAAAATTAGAAGTTTCTTTCGACCAACTCGTTGATATCGCTCTTCGTCTTGAAGAGGCGGATAAGGAGAATGATGTTGAAGTGGTAGGTTCCAAACCAAACTTCAACAACAAAAAGAGGCCAAACAAATTCAAAGGCCCTTATCCCAATAAGAAAGGAAGCAAGCAACCTCCGTGGCAAAGACTTCTTCCTTTGGTCGTGGGGAATGCTATAATTATGGTTCGAAGGACCATTATGCGAACAAGTGCCCAAACTCTCCTTCTTGTCGCTACTGCAAAGTTCCCGGTCATGTTATATCTTCATGCCCTAAGCTTCAGGGCAAGAAGGAGGGAAAGCTTAATGTTGCTCAAGCCCCTGGCAACACATCTCGTGGCCAAGGTATTTCTCATTCTATTCTAGATGGAATTATTTTATTTCGTGAACATCCTATTCGAGTTCTTTTTGATACGGGTGCGTCTCATTCTTTTATATCAAAAGAACTTGTTGATACTTTTTCTTTGGATGTTTTGTGTTTAATGACTTCTTTGAGAATTGCGAATCCGGTTGGTGTATCTGCAACAATCAGTTTATTGTGTAAAGAGGTCGAGATTATTTTGTGTGATTTTTCTTTCCGAGCCGATTTGCATGTCATGCGTTATTTAGGCTTTGGAATGATTTTGGGAATGGATTGGCTTAACCGTTATGAAGCTCATATCCTATGTCCTGAGCAGACTATTCATCTTCGACATCCCCAATCTGTTAAGCAGATTTCTATTAATCTTCAAGATTCAGTTTCCAGCTTGGTTGCATCTTTATATTCTTTAAATCCTCGTGATGACGATGATGATGACGAGGGTGATATTATTTCTCTTATTCACGTCGTTTGTGAATTTTACGACATATTCGAGCCCGTTTTAGGATTACCACCTAAGCGAGTAATTGAGTTCAGAATTAATCTTATTCCTGGAGCTCAACCTATCACTCGTCCTCCGTATCGTATGTCCAATAAAGAAAACGAGGAGATGCGTAAGCAATTATCCGAATTGGAGACGAAGCAATTTATTCGCTCTAGTTCTTCGCCTTGGGGAGCTTCAGCTATTTTTGTGAAGAAATCCGATGGAACACTTAGGCTTTGCGTTGACTACCGCAAGCTTAATGATCTTACTATCAAAAATAAATATCCTTTACCTCGGATTGATGATCTATTCGATCAACTTAGTGGTGCTAGAGTCTTTTCACAATTGGACTTGGCTACCGGTTTTCATCAGCTTCGTATTGCAGAGGATAGCATTCCTTTGACATCGCTCCGTACTCGTTATGGATCTTATGAATGGCTTGTTATGCCATTTGGTCTAACAAATGCTCCGGCTTATTTCGTTGACTTAATGAATCGAGTTTTTAAAGACTTTCTCGACCGGTTTGTTCTCATCTTTATCCATGATATTCTTGTGTATTCTAAAACCGAGGAGGAGCATGAAAAACATCTTCGGATTGTGTTGGAAACTCTTAGGAGTAATCAATTAAAGGCAAAATTTTCTAAATGCCACTTTTGGCAACCTAGTGTGAAATTTCTCGGTCATATTATTTCCGAATCCGGAATTTCCGTGGATCCTTCGAAGATTGAGGCGATTGAAGATTGGAAGAGACCGGAGAGTGTGACAGAGATTCGTAGTTTTCTCGGCTTGGCGGGCTATTACCGTCGTTTTATCAAAGACTTTTCTAAGATTGTCGTGCCTCTCACTAGCTTAACGAAGAAAGGTGTTAAATACATTTGGTTGGACAAATGTGAAGCTTCTTTTCAGAAATTAAAAGAACTTCTTTCTGATGCTCCTATTCTTGTTATTCCCGATGGGAATCAAGATTTCGTTGTTTATACCGATGCTAGTCGCATTGGTTTGGGTGCCGTTCTTATGCAAAGAGAATGTGTTATTGCTTATGATTCTAGGCAATTGAAGCCTGCTGAGACTAGATATGCCACTCATGATTTAGAGCTCGCGGCTATTGTTTTTGCTCTTCGGATTTGGCGTCATTATCTTTTAGGAGAGAAATTTGTTCTATACACGGATCATAAGTCTTTGAAATATTTATTTTCTCAAAAAGAACTTAATTTACATCAACAACGTTGGCTCGAGTTCCTTGCTTCTTATGATCTTGATATTCTTTATACTCCCGGAAAGGGTAATCGTGTCGCCGATGCTCTTAGCCGTAAACAACAAGCTGTTGTTTCTATGATGATATCCGAATGGAACAATCTCAAGATCTTATCCACTTGTGAGATTCGAGAGTGTGTTCCCGATTTATGTTCATCTCTTGCTTTATGTAGCCTTGAGGCTCATCCTTCTCTTTTAGACCGCATTCTTGAAGCTCAAGGGTTAGATCCTGAATTGGCTCTTCTTGGCCAAAATATTAGGGATAAAATTGATATTGAAGGATTGAAAGACTTTGATATCGATTCTCGTGGCGGCATTCGGAAATTTGGTAGACTTGTCGTGCCAAATATTGGTGATCTTCGTAAAGATATTTTAGAAGATTCTCATCGTTCTAAATTTACCATTCATCCCGGTAGTAGTAAAATGTACGCGGATATGAAGCGACTTTATTATTGGGAGGGAATGAAACTCGATATTGCTAACTTTGTTAAGTGTTGCATGACTTGCCAACTCGTTAAGGCCGAACATCAAAGGCCCGGTGGGTTATTGCAACCTTTAGAAATTCCAGTTTGGAAGTGGGACCAAATTTCCATGGATTTTATAGATGGCCTTCCCCGTTCTCGTTCGGGTCATGATAGCTTATGGGTGATCGTTGATAGACTTACTAAATCCGCCCATTTTATTCCCGTTCGGACTAACCGAACCGTTCCTCTTTTGGCCAAACTCTTTATCAAAGAAATTGTTAAATTGCATGGAGTTCCTACTTCTATAGTTAGTGATCGATATCCATTGTTTACTACTGGATTTTGGAAGAGTCTTCAAAAAGCTTTAGGAACGAAGCTTAATTTTAGCACCGCTTATCACCCCCAGTCCGATGGACAAACTGAGCGTGTGAATCAAACTCTTGAAGATCTTCTTCGTGCTTGTGTTCTTGATTTTAGTGGAAGTTGGGAAGATCACATTTCACTTGTTGAATTTTCCTACAATAATAGCTTCCAATCTAGTATTGGTATGGCACCTTTTGAGGCACTCTACGGAAGGCCATGCCGATCTCCTTCTTGTTGGCTTGAGGCCGGTGAGAAGCTGGTTTTAGGTCCAGATTTTATTCGTGATTCCACAGAGAAAATTGAACTTATTCGACATAGGATGAAAGAAGCCCAAAGTAGACAAAAATCCTATGCTGATAACCGGAGAAGGAAATTAGAATTTTCTGTGGGAGATCTTGTGTTCATTCGTGTTTCACCTATGAAGGGTGTTATACGTTTCAGTCGATCGGGAAAGTTAGCGCCTCGATATACCAGGCCATTTCCTATCACTGAACGTATTGGTTCCATGGCTTATCGCCTTTTATTACCGGCTCAGTTTTCTGCTATGCATGACGTGTTTCACGTTTCTCAACTTCGGAAATGTCTTCGAGATTCCGATTCTGTTCTTGAGCCCGGTGTTGTGGAAGAGATTGAAGTTTCGCCTAATTTAACTTATGAGCAACATCCTATTCGTATCATTGCTTCGGAAGTCAAACGACTTCGAAATAAAGATGTTCCGCTTGTTAAAGTTCAATGGTCTTCAAATCCTAAGGATTGTTCTTGGGAATCTAGAGAGTACATCGAGCGTACACATACGGACTTACTTTCTCGTGCTCTTTGAGGTGAACTTCCTATTTCAAACTTCTTTTGTGTTGAATATGCTTTTATGGTTGTTACTATATATATATATATCTTCTTCTAAAATATTGCGAGGACGCAATTTCTTTAAGGAGGGGAGTCTGTAACAACCCGCATATTTATCGATTTTATATTTAAATATTTTATCGTTAGTCGGATTTTAGTCCAAAAAGCTACTTTTTACATACGGTCGAATTAGGACTCGGGACCACTCCCATTGAGTTTAAAATGCCATTTGCGACCTTTTTGAGTATAAGCTTCGATATGTTTGGAGAAGGTTGATTTTTGCTACTTTTTCACTTGGGTTTTGGTTTGGGCTGAGTCCACATATGTATTCAGTCCCAACCCCTCTCCTCCTCATTTACTTCATTTCTAATTCCTAATACTCAAGCTAAAGCATCAATGGTGGGAGAGATTGGAAACTAAAACTCCAAAACCCTAGTTTTCTCTTGCAAATCAACTCTAGCTCCAAACTAATAGAAGAACCCATTGGTAAGCTTCTCTTCTTCTTCTCCAACGCAATCTCTAATCAAAATTCAGAAATTTCCTAAACCTAACTTAGAGAATGTTCTTCTTTTAAAGCTTAGAATCAAGCTTCTTGTGTTGGATTTGTAGAGTGGTTGATTCTCCATTGATTTCAAGCATCTTCTCCAATCGTTTGGGTTCAAAGGTGAGATTTTTAATCTCACATCTAAGTCTATGAATTATCTTCGAACGTTAGGTATGAATTCCTAACACTTATTTGTGTGCATTTGCTTTTGGTTTGGATTGAATTGGTGTATATTCCAATTTTTGGTGTTTTGAGTTCAATTCGTTAAAAATCCTAACTTCTATGTTTGAACATGTTTTTGGTGATGCATCGAGGAGCATATAGGGCCGGGTAGTCGATTTGCATAAACCCTTAGTGACCGTGCTCGCTCGATTGCATTTTGACGAAGATTGCATCTTCATTTCATAGGCTAAGAAAACAGCCTTGGTGCCAGTCAGTCGACTGGACCTTTGGGTCAGTCGACTGGCTGTAGCACATAGGAATTCCGAAGGTAGCTAACAGAGGCTCGGGTCCTCTGTTTTCCTGCATTCAGTCGACTGAAATTTTAGGTCAGTCGACTGACTGCAGGAAATTATTTTTCCCTGCTTCTTGTTCAGTCGACTGGACCTTTGTGTCAGTCGACTGACCTGCACCAATTTGCCTTATTGTGCCTATTTGTGCATGTTTTTGCTTGGTTTCCAAACTCCATCGATTCGTGTCATTTCCCACTTGCTGCTGCTACAACTTTAATGACTTCTCTTCTTGGAATTTTTGGGAATACCCATTTTGATGGATTCGGATCGATTTCTTTGGATTTTTATGCACGTTTCCGAATGTGAATCTTAGTGATTGATTGTTTCTACAATCTTCTTTGTGTTTTGTCACTTTAAAAATATAAAGGTTTTCTATACTAGTAGTAAATATCAAAACTCTTTCCTCAAACGATTTCAATACTATTTTAATACCAAATTCGTTTATAAAACCGTTTTCCAAATCTATTAGTATATATAAACCTTTACCTCACTCGTATGAGAAATCTAATTAAACGACTTAGTAAAACAAGTGGTATGAAACGCTTGCGTTCACTTTGTTGGTTAATTCTTGGACTTGTTCGATTGAAACCCTTGTGACAATTTTCTAGTGGAAATCTACAGTTTGTTCGTAAATATTTAAGTTAAGCAAGTGGTTATGGGACATGAAGCTAAACTCATATATTTACTAGCTTAGTGTAATTGACACTTCTCGTTGATCATGACGATCATCTTTGTGATTTAGACTAGCAATGTGCGATGTCTCTTTGTCTGCGAGGGAGACTAAACCCCGTTTTGTGGAGTTTGGACTCAATTTGGTGGGGTAGCAGCCCATGGTCTTCGGGCCGTTTGTGGAGCTTCGGCTCAATTTGTGATGGTTAGCGACCATGGAATTAGCGTTCCGTTTGTGATACACGTGTTGGTGGGCTTTATGCTCCCGTTTGTGATAGGCCTCCCCCCCTTGTGATTTCTGGATTTCTTGTGTAGACTCCTAGAATTTGTGTTTCACCAATTTTCGTGATTTCCATTGATAAGTTTTATCAATATTTGTGCATTGGTGAATTTGTATGTCATTGACTTTAGTGATTTCTGGATTTCTTGTGTAGTCTTCTGGAATTTGTGTGTCATTGACTTTTGTGATTGACATTGATATTATCGTCAATATTTATGGTATGGTGAACGAAATAAGGAGTATGACGTTTCTTTGATTCTTGTGTAGATTTGGTGACATTGATTAATCTCTTGATGATTATCAACTAAGTATATATATATATATATATATATATATATATATATATATATCACAGCTTGGCATTGTGATTATTATGTGTTTAGTCATATCTCTTATTCTATATCGTTTCATCTGATATTTATAGTTAGACTGATCCGTTTATTATTTTCTTATTAAATAATACTCGGGTCAGACCGAGATGTTACAGGTGCTTCTGCTTGACTTCTCATCCGGGATTAACTCCTTGACTTTTGGGTTAACTACTTAGATTAGTAGTTATTTTGTGGTATACATTTGAGATATAGACTCCTTAATGTATACTTATTCTTTTGTGTAGTTCGTGTAACTATTCTTTTGTGATATTGTGGATCTTTTTAGACCACTACTCTGATGTACACTTTCTAGTGTAATATTCATATCTTATTCCGCCTTTGTGATATGAATTATCTGTGACTGATTTATGTTATGCTTATTTCTATATTTGTTTCCGAAGGATATTATAGCCACCGTGTGATAGCTTTGAGTTTGTGTCGGCATGTCGGATTTCCACTTAAAAAGAAATGCATGTTATACTATCTGACATATCGGTGCTCGCTCAAAGAAATTACACGTATGGTCGCTCCTAAACAGCCTTATTCTCCGTGCTAGTTGACAGCATTACTCCGTAGTGTTCTTGGCTAGCGTGGGTATAGAGGTGGGGCGCCACAGCTCGGGTCAGACCGTGTATATTTACAGGTTCATATTTGCTGCTTTTGGACCTTCAACAGGCGAGCTAGAGATCTTCATGTCGTATACACATATCTGTTTGTTTTTCCGCTGCTTTGCATTGTTGTTGTTGTTGTAAATTATCAGCATTTGTAAGGACAGGTTATTGTAACCATCCAAGCTGATTATTACTTATTGTGTACTCTGATATTGATTTATGTATATTATAGTTTCTCTTTGTAAAGATTATTTATCTATATTATATGTTATTTGGCTGCGATATGAGATTCTTTATTGTTTTAGTTCTGCTTCTTTTTCTCTTCTCTTCTTCTTTCTTCTCTCTTCCTTCTCACCCTCTTTTTTCTTTCTCATGATTATCTACAATTCTATTCGCTCTTGGTCGACGGGCGTAGTTTATTGTCGGTTCAGAGGGTACGGATATACGGGTCGTCGCAGGTGGTATCGGAGCTTAGGCTTAGTATTTTTCTTGGTTTTGATGTGTACTTAGTATATATAGGGTCAGTATCACCCTAGATTGAATTTGAGCGTATTATATATATGAGCGCATATTTGTTAGTGATTATCAAATGTTTTATCTTATGTTGATGTATCTGTTGAGTGGCTTATGAATTCCAGTAGGTATGTGGGATGCCACATTATCGAAAGGGGTTTCTAAACACTTGAACATGGCATATCGACATAACATTATTTTAAAATGAGGCAAATGAAATAATTTTACCTAAATTATATTTTATATATAAAGGGATAATTTTTAGAAATTATTATAGTGTATATACATTGATTGTTTGGTTGTTTGAAAATATAAATGTACATAAGTTAATAAAGCTGTTTGAATAATCTAAAGAAAGACAATAATTGTAAATGAATAAGTTATATAAGCTAGTGAATTATAAAGTATAAAATTATAATTGAAATGATTTATAATTGTGAAATAATCTTATATATAAGAAATGAAATAGCATCAGTATATTTACAAATATGTGTTACAAACAAAAATGGATTTGAACTAAGAATTTGAAAATTTGAATCCTGCTGATTTTAACAGTTGTTGTTCAAAGTTTAAAGATGTTATTTTGTTACAAATCTACAAACAAGATATGCAAATTTGGAATGAATCTTGCATAAGCAGAGTGAATAAGTGAAATTATATGAGTATAAATTTATAAATGTAATTTATAAATAAATGGATTTTTAAAAGAATTTAAAGCACTGAATTCACTGCATTTGCTGGGAAATAATAAGGATAATGATTGCCGCATTATCAGTATCATTTTCGATTTTTTGTGTAATGGATTTTCTACCTTAGTAAACTGATATTGAAGTTTTGATGTGGCAAACAAGAATTGAAATTTACAATCCAAGTATGGTTTTATAAATAAAGAAAATGAGTTTTGAACTTATCAAATTTAAAGTAGCATAGATAAAGATATAAAATTGAATTTAACTTTCGTGGAGTTAAATAAATTGAAGTTAGTAAATTGAATTAAATGGATTACATGAACTGAAGTTCAACTTAAGTAAGTTAAATGAATTGAAATTGAAATGAATATACACTTAAGCTTTAAAGTGATTATATAACCATAAATTTGAAATTGTAAAAAACTAAGTTATATAACTTATACATTTAGTAATAACAAGTTAGAAACAAGATTTTGAATTGTAAGATGGAACTTAAGTAATATAAAATAATGTTCGAAAAGAAATCTAACTTAAGTAATGTAGAATGAAATTGAAATTTAAATTTAAATCAAAGATTAACTTAAGTTAAATGAAATGAATTAAATGAGCTAAGTGAAATAATCGAAATGAATACGAACTTGAGTTAATAAATGAAATTCGGCTTAAGTATACAAATGAATTGAATATAAGTTCAAATGTTGTTTGATAAAATTGAAAATTTACTTAAGATTTGAAGTGAAAATAAATATAAGAAATGTTGAATAAAATGTTTATAAACTAAAATAAATAATTTTATGGAATAGTTGTTAGGTGTTATTAGTATTAAAAGAATTATACTAAGTGGATAATTTAATGTGGTTAAACATGAATTGGTAGTAAAATGAATGATAATAAATTTGAGTTGGAATAAATGTAAATTTTTGGAATGCAAACTAATTTGATAAGAATCAAATGAGGGAAAAATGAGAATGAATATAATAAAATGATGGTTAGTTAACTTGAGTGGGATGAAAAATAAATACTAAACAAATGAATTTATTTGTTGGATGCTAGTTGTTTGAGGGTTACTTATGATTGCATGTGTTTCATTTGCATATAGTAGTTGTATTAGTATATGTTATATACTTGTTTCTCATTGTTTATTGAGTGTTTAGTAGGTGCGGATGGTGTTTCTTCGCATTTGGAACTCGCTTTTATGTTATACTTTCCATATATGCGGCTAATAATATATAAGGTGCATATCTCGGATTACATATCATACTTTTACACTTTTTTCCCTACGGGATGCCTCATCCTCAATGATGAGATGTATATTTGTGATTTTATATATATCATGATTTTTCGAATTAAATCGCGCAAAGGAGACGCTAGCGAAATTTTTCGTAAATTAAGGCGTCAGAATTTTTTTTGAGAAAATTTGGTTTTTTTGAATGGTATTAGCTAAGGAGAATGATTTTGAATACTAAGAAAAGTTTTTACAAAAAGTTGTAACTAATTATTTTTGGAAAGTAAAACATTTAAAAGAATTTGATAATCCATTTCAACTAAATATGTTTTGAAAAGTTAATGGAGTTGTATAATTTTTCTTATGCAGTAATTTCGGGGACAAAATTATTTTAAGGGGGGAGTATGTAACGACCCAATTTTTCAGTCATCTGAATTTAGAATATTTAATTTGATTTAAATATTGAAAAATTAATATTATAAGTTAAGTCAGTTAATTGAATTTGGAATCTAATGTGAATAAAAATGATTTCTAACATTGTTCTAAATGCTATTTGAATCTAAATGGAGGTAGTGAAGTTTTAAATTGAATTAAAATATGAATGTTAAGCCATGGAAATCCAAATTTGAATTTGTAAGATGGAACTTAAGTAATATAAAATGATGTTTGGAAAGAAATCTAGCTTAAGTAATGTAGAATTGAATTGAAATTTAAATTTAACTTGAAGATTAACTTAAGTTAAACGTAATGAATCAAATGAGCATAGTGAAATAATTGAAATGAATATGAACTTTAGTTAATAAATGAAATTCAGCTTAAGTACATAAATGAATTGGATATAATTTGAAATGTTGTCTGATAAAATTGGAAACTAACTTAAGATTTGAAGTGAAAATAAACATAAGAAGTGTTGAATAAAATGTTTATAAACTTAAATAATTTTATGAAATAGTTGCTGTTTATTATTAGTATTAAATGAATTATACAATGTGAATAATGAAATGTGGTTAAACATGAATTGGAAGTAAAATGAACGATAATAAATTTGCGTTGGAATGAATGTGAATTTGCAGAATGCAAACTAATTTGATGAATCAAAAGAAATCAAAATGAGAATGAATATAATAAGTTGATGGTTAGTTAACTTTAATGTGAATTAGTTGGATGAAAACTGAATATCAAACAAATGAATTGATTTGTTGGATGCTAGTTGTTTGAGGGTTGCTTATGATTGCATGTGTTTCATTTTCATATAGTTGTTGTATTAGTATATGTTATATATTGATATTATATGCTATATGCATGTTTCTCATTGTTTGCTGAGTGTTTAGTAGGTGCGGATGGTGTTGCTTCGCATTTAGAGCTCGCTCACGTGCTATATTAACCGTATATGCTTGCTAATAATATATAAGGCACATATCACAGATTTCATATCGTACTTTTACACTTTTTTCCCTACTAGATGCCTCATCCTCAATGATGAGATGTATATTTATGATTATATATATTATTATTATTATTTTGGATCGAACCGTGCAAAGGTGACATTGGCAAAAAAATTCATAGATTTAAGGAGTTAGAATTGATGTTTGAGAAAATTTGATTTTTATAATGGTATTAGCAATGATTATGAATGAATTTGAATAGCTGGAAATTTATTTATAAAAAGTTGCAACTAATTGATTTTGGAAAGTTAAATACTTAAAATAATTTGGTAATCTATTTCAACTAAATTTGTTTTGAATAGTTAACGGAGTTGCGGCATTTTTCTTACGTACTAATTTCAGGGACAAAATTTTGTTAAAGGGGGAAGTATATTACGATCCAAATTTTCAATCATTTGAATTTAGAATATTTAATTGGATTTAAATATTGAAAAATGAATATTATAAGTTAAATCGGTTAATTATTTGAATTTGGAATCTAATTTGAATAAAAATGATTTCTAACATTGTTCTAAATGCTATTTGAATTTGAATGGAGTTGGTGAAGTTTAAAAATTGAATTAAAAGCGATTTGGCAGAAGTTGGAAATTTTAATATTTAATTAACGTGTAAAAATAGTCATTTTTGACACTGTCTTGGATTTCGACGAAACAAGTTTCTTTGGATCTGTAATAGTGATTTATTATAGGATTTCAAATTTCTTGTCAATTAGACTTACCGTTTGACCGTACGAGCTTGAAACGCACGGAAATTAATTTAAGGACTAAAATTAAAATAACTAGATTCAAAAAACTTATCTTCCAAACATGGTTTTAAATCTCATATATATCGCCCAAGATCTCCTCCGAGATCTTCTTTTCACACTTAAACGAGATGAGACACCAAATCTCCTCCAAATCTCTCTCGACACTCATCTCATCCGAGATATTCAAATCTCACCCTAAATATGGATTAAATTCTCAATCCGAGATCTCATCGGAAATTATACATTTTTCTTATTTTCCATAATATTTTTTATTTTCATGTTGATTCAAAAGAAACTACTCAATCAAATTATAATTTACCAACTTCTTGAACATGTTCTTTGTAGGATCGATTTCACCCTAGAGGGGGGTGAATAGGGTGATGCTATTAATTATAAAAATTATTGCGGAAGCTTAAAAAATTATTTCAACACAGATATATCAAAATAATAGCAGCACAGATAATAGCAGAATAATAAATGCAGAAATAGAACGACATAGAATTTACTCAGCTTCGGCAAAACCCTGCCTACGTGCTGCCCCCAAGGTTTCTACTAGAAATTAAGCAGTCAGACGCTTACATACGTAAACTCGCGACACCCGCTATTGACTAGCCTTAACTCTACGCTCAAAACCCTACCACGACTCGCCACTGAATTGCGAATTCTCAAACTACGCCACATAGTTTGTCTCCTAATCACACGACTAGAAACTACAACGGTTTAAAAAAGAAAATACAATTTAAACACGATTTAAAAACAAAACCCTAATTATAAGCCCAATACAAAGGTAAAGGCCGGCCCACAATTTTTCTTAAGTGAAATATTTTTCCCTTTATTTTTATCGGTCCGTTTCCTTATGAAAAATGGTGGCTTTATCGTTCGTTCCTCTCTGATTAAAAATTAGGGTTTTGAACAAATTTGAAGACACCGACTTTAATTAGATCGAATAAGTGGATACTCGTGTGTAGCTTTGATCGATCGTTTCCTCGTTGCTCACTTCGGCTGCTTCGACGAGTTCAATTCGTAAATCTGGTATGTGATTTTTGCTTTTGCTTCTTCTGATTTGCTTGCTTGAACTCGATGACTTTCTGCTGATGATGTTGATTGCTTATATAGGGTTTGAATCCCTATTTTTCCGTTCGTCTGGAGTTATTTGAATTTTTCAATTGATATAGCTTGGCCATTTATTTTTGTATGGATGATGGTGATTTTTTCTAACTTGTTCAT
Organism: Allium cepa; assembly: GCA_030765085.1. Taxonomy (NCBI): domain Eukaryota; kingdom Viridiplantae; phylum Streptophyta; class Magnoliopsida; order Asparagales; family Amaryllidaceae; genus Allium; species Allium cepa. The sequence goes on from CM060941.1 coordinate 839,862,061, forward strand.
AATCGTATATTTTTGATTTACTTGATACTCACAGCTTTGAATTTCCTTGCTCATCACGGTTTCGATTTTGCTGGTTCGACTTTGGCACTGACTTGTTCAATATCGGCTTTGACACTTCTACTTCGGTTTTGACATCACTAAACTTTGGAATTAACTTGTTCAACTTGAAACTGTTTTGGTTTCTGGCACTTTGTTCATTTTAGACTTCATAAAATTTTTTGGCATGTCTGCATATATGCATTCATCTTTTCCACTGTGTATTTGCATTCTTGCCACTGATCATATGTTGAAATCTTTGACGATGATGTTGATTTCGTTTATGTCCTTGACTTTGGCCATTATCTGTTTACTACCTCCGGTCATTTGCATCCTGTAGCATACTTGACTTATTTGAAACATATATCTTGATTTTTCTTTGATTTAGCTGGTGTTTTTGCTATGTATATGCATTCATGTGCTTTCTATGTTGCCATATTAATCCCTCTGGCCTCTTGTTGGTTTAGTGTGTGCACTTGCTTGTCCATTCGACATCCATATTGCTTCAATCTAGTTCACATTGTACTATGGCACTGACTTCATCATGTCTGCACTTTGATAATCATGTTGCTAGGCTTGTGTATATATGCGCATGTTCTATTTTACTTTGGTATTGAATCAGATCTTTTGGGTCTGGTCTTTTGATGATGCTTGACTACTTGTTGTTCATGTAGATATGTACTTTAGTCTGAAGCTTGTGCTCATCTTTGTTGTAGCATTGTGTACATGTGTGCACATTGATGTATATGCATTTGTTGAATTGTTTCACTGATGCATCACTTGTTGCCATTCACTTGAAATCAATTGCATTCGTTTGGTTTGGTGCAGTTTCATGTTGCCTTCTCTATTTGCTTTCACCACTTTGCACTGTGGTTTCTCTGACCAATCTGGGTCGAACATTTTGATTTTCCGGTTTATCACTTGCTATTGCATGGTGACCTTGTTTCTTGAGTTTGAGTCTTCATGCGTACTCTGGTTAGCATATAGCTTGGTTGTCTTGAGAACATTTATGTATATGATGCTTTGACTGTTGAACTTGGTTTGGATTTGTGGTCTTGCTAACATGTCTGCATTGCACTATCCTTTATTCTATATGTTTGCTCCTTCGAGTCAGTGAAACTTGTATATAAATGTTTTGTAGTATCGATTTTGTATTCTACTGTCACCATGTGGTTGTATACACTTGTTTTGTCAATTTGGGCAGTTTGCATATAGTTTTGGTGTTGTTTTTGTATCACTTGCTCTTCATTAGCTTTGGCTTCTCTCTGGTCATGGCTAATCTCTGGTTTACTTTGACCTAATTTGATGCATGCTGTATCTGCATCCACCACTGTTTATACACTTTCATTCTGCTGTGTCTTCATGTAGTTTGTACCATTGCCTTTGTGCACTGTCTGGTTCATATTGCATTTGTACATTTGGATTTTGTTCGAGGCTTGTTTTAGTTGTCATGACCATTTTCATGAACTTGCACCTGTGTTGAATCCAGCTTGGAGCTCGGGTTTGACATTGTGCTGATATTGTGACATTATTTTATTCACTTGAGTTGAACCCGGCTTTTCATTTGGGTTTGACATATGCTCACATGTCCCTGTAGATTTATCAAGTGTATATATTGATGTGCACGGCCTTATGGCATGTACAGTGATACACTGTGCACGTCACAAGCTGTTCGTGTGTCATGAATTCAAATTTAGATGATGACAAACAACCCAAATAACTGAGGCAAATAAAATTTCCAAAATATATTTTATTTTATACTGCAAAAATATTTTCAATTTTACTGCGTCAATATTCATTTTTGCAAATTGCTTAGATGCTGGATTCAATCTGGAATGAAGTTGTAGATAAATTACGAGTGAATAAATGAATTGTAGTGAGGTGCATTTGTAAATTATAGATTGTGATGTAATTGAATTTTTATTGTATTTGTGTGTGTATATTGAGAGCTTGAATTTGTATTATTCAAAATTGTAATAAATATTTATTTGAATAAAATATCCATTTGAATTCAAATTCTGTGTTATTTATTTTATTCAGCAAATATTTATTTAATCTGTGAAAATAAAATAGTACATTAATAAATACATTTAAATGAATATATGTATGTTTATTATCATCAAACAACAATCATATAGTCGCATATTCAACAATCTCCCCCTTTTGATGATAACAAACATTTATTTAAGATTTTGAATTTGTTAAATGTATTCGATCATTCAATTTGCTCCCCCTATTCGAATGCTTCCTCTCTACACAAAGCTCCCCCTTCATATATGCATATAATTAAAAATATGCAAATGAGCCTAGATGCAAATAGAAAATATTTGACCTTTGTTTGTCAAAATCTTAACTTTTCTCTCCACCTTTTGTTATCAGCAAAAGAGTAATAGTGTTAGAAAAAATAGAGATAAAGTGATAGATATTAATACAACATTAAAACCCAATTGAATATAAATATTAAATTTCAATAAAAAATCAAACAAAAATCATAAATACTCTGTTAGGCGTATATTCCACTTTTAGAATGATTGGAATGATGTCATCATATAAAACCATATGGTTGTGTCTATTTGTGGTATATTTATATCAGGAATTGGAATATCTATTAACCATGCATAACCGTTAGGAATTTTAAATGAGATTAGTAGTATTCCAATTTTGTTTTAAAAAAATGAATTCAAGTATCTTCTAACCACGCATAACCGTGAGGAATTTTAAATTGGATCAGAATCAACTTGTTTATTTAAAAATCAATTTTGATATGCGCTCCATACATGCATAACCATGAGGACTTCTAAATGAGCATGGAAGCACATAACAAATTTCAAGTAATTCAACCATGCATAACCATGAGGACTTTTAAATGAGAGTGAATACTTTGGATTTTATTTTATTTTATTATTATTTTTATTAAAAAAATATAAAATGTAAAATGAATGATTCCTTTTTAAAGTACCACACATCGACAAACTATATTGAACTTTGATGAGTGATGGTCGTTAGAAATATGATAGAAATAGAGATGGTCATGGAATTTTTACCAACAAAAAGTTTTATAACTCTTGTTTAAAGTTTTAAAGAAATTTACTAATTATACCGTCTCGAGGCATAATATATGATAAATATGAACACTCATCACTTTTTCAATCACTATTTATCTTTTTGATAATTAGTAGGGAGTCGGATTAGTCAATGTTATAATTTAAAAATTAAACTAGAAAATAATTATAAAATCAATTTTTCTAAAAATGACCAATCTGAAAACAAGGTCAAAAATGATTTTCTAGAAGGGGTTTTATGAGAAAAGTTTTTGCTATTTGAAAATTATTTGAAATGAAAATATGTAGATATTTTCTTTGAAAAACGATGCAGTTACTAAATGTCTCAACATAAATCACGTTCCACTAGTAATTTTTCTATCAACTAGATTACCAGTGTAATCTGCATCTGAATTTTTCTTTCACTCAAAATTATCAGTAATTGAATTTGATAGATCAGACATGAAGGGTGCATCAAAATATCTTAAAATCAATTTTAACAGCATTTTAAATGACATTCTCTTGAATATGAATTGAAACCGTGTAAATAATCAAAAACCGTGAATATAGAGTCAGCGGTAAAATAACCAAATATATTATCATTTACCAATAAAACACTATCATTAATCCAAACTATTACATATGAAGTACTTCAAAGATTCTAGAGATTTTTATAGTGTTCTTGGCATAAGAATATAATTGGCTAACAATTTAGAACCAAAATCATTAATTATATCATCATCACATTACTGGCTGATTTAATTCAGACTACGGTGCAGATTATGACATTTAATATATCGTTCAAAATAAATATACCATTACCTGTTTTACCTTTACGATATTTTCCGTTGTTGTCCATTGTGATTCTGTCACCTTTGTACTAGGCTAAGGAACTTTGCTTTGTCGCCCGTTGTGTTTCTAGAACAGCCAGAATCCAGATAACACCGCCGTTGTTCCTTAGCCTGCCACCGCTCCTACACGATAAAAGATTTTTGTAACCTATTTGTTTTTATAGGTCCATGATTGTTAGTGGCAGAATATTTTGAAAAATAATTTTGTGGAGACCCAAAACTATTTATATATGTTCCTTTCGGCACCCAAATTTGTTTAACTGTGAGAGATTTTATGTTTGTGCCTTTTGGAACCCAAATTGGTATAGTTTTCACGTACTTGGGTCTATACCAACAAATATTTTGATTGTGTCCAAATTTTCTACAAATTGTGCACGTTGAATCGACTTGATTAATTTCATTTTTAACATTTTTAGATTGATTATATCCAAGTCCTTGTCTAACTGTATTAACAGTTTGTTTTCTAATAGCATATTCAACGATTTTTCACTTTCTGAAAATTTATCTAAAGTCGTTGACAGTTGTTGGACTTGTGTTTTGAGAGATTCATTTTCGTTTAACAATTGTGTGTGCCTTTTAATAGAATTTTCTCTTCTCGTATTTTCACCCTCTTTCAAAATCAGAATTTCATTTTCAAGCGATTTAATTTTGATTTCTGATTTTTTAATCTCTTCTTCGAATGTTGGACACTTATTACACTTAGGGATCCTAATTTGATAGGTTTTAACTAATTGTTCAAGATGTTCATTTACTTCTACCAAACTATCTCTTTGTGATTCAATTTTAGCATACTTCTCCCTAAGTCGTTCAAAACAACCATTTACTTCGTGGAAATATATAAGTAATTCTGAGTGAGTGAGTTTTGATACCTCGTTTGACTCGTCATCGTCGCTATCAGTTGTATTACCTTGAAGGCACATATCTACTTTCTCATTCTCACTGCTAGTACTTTGATTATCTTCATCAGTTGTATTCCACGTGGCTGCAAAATTTCTCCTTTTTGATTTCTTTTCAAAGTCGCGTTGATTTTGAGGATAATTGGGCTTGATGTATCTCGGTTGGTTGCACTTGTGACAGATGGTCCCGTGTTCTTCCAAGTTGTCTAGCGCTTTGATTATTCTCCTTATCAATTGTTGATTTGGAGCTGGATTTCCGTATTTGTGGTTCCACATTTTGAATCTCTTTATTAGTAGCGCCAGCTCAGTTGCTTCATCATCATCATCCTCATCACAACTGCCTTTTTCCAATCCTGTTAAGCATATTTCTTTAACTGAGTTGGTCATGGAGGATTTCTCATTGCTGTTGACTTCTTGCACCATATATTGCATTTAAAGTATTCCAGATTTCCTGTGCATTTTCACAATGAGAGATGAAATTAAAACTATCTTGATTAATATGAGAATATAATATATGCATAGCCAGAGCATTAATCGAGATAATTTTCTTATCTGTTATATCGCACCCATTTTCAATAATATCCCAACATTTAACATTAACAGATTTCAAATAAAATTCCATTTTCAATTTCCAATTCAAAAAATCTGTTCCACCAAAAATAGAAGGAACAATATTGGAACGACCCTCAGCAAAAATAGCCATTTTAAAAATTCAAATTTTTAAAACAAAAATTGGTTTTTGAAAAATCAAATTTTTTAAAAGAAAAACAAAAATGGCTTTTGTACCTAGCTCTGATACCACTTGTGGGAACGATTTCACCCTAGAGGGAGGGTGAATAGGGTGATGCTATTAGTTATAAAAAATATTGCGGAAGCTTATAAAATTATTTCAACACAGATATATCAAAATAATAGCAGCACAGATAATAGCAGAATAATAAATGTAGAAATAGAACGACACAGAATTTACCCAGCTTCGGCGAAACCAAGCCTACGTGCTGGCCCCAAGGTTTCTATTAGAAATTAAGCAGTCAGATGCTTACACACGTAAACTCGCGACACGCGCTATTGACTAGCCTTAACTCTACGCTCAAAACCCTACCACAACTCAGCCACTGAGTTGTGAATTCTCAAACTACGCCACGTAGTTTGTCACCTAGCCACACGACTAGAAATTACAACGGTTTAAAAAAGAAAATACAATTTAAACACAATTTATAAACAAAAACAAAACCTTAATTATAAGCCCAATACAAAGGCAAAGGCCGGCCCACAACTTTTTCTTAAGTGGAATATTTTTCCCTTTATTTTTATCGGTCCACTTCCTTGTGAAAAATGGTGGCTTTCTCGTTCGTTCCTTTCTGATTAAAAATTAGGGTTTTGAAAAAATTAGAAGACGCTGACTTTAATTACATCGAATAAGTGGATATTCGACTCTAGCTTTGATCGATCATTTCCTCGTTGCTCACTTCGGCTGCTTCGACGAGTTCAATTCGTAAATCTGGTATGTGATCTTTGCTTTTGCATCTTCTGATTTGCTTGCTTGAACTCGATGACTTTTTGCCGATGATGTTGATTGGTTATATAGGGTTCGAATCCCTATTTTTCCGTTCGTTTGGAGTTATTTGAATTTGTCAATTGATATAGCTCGGCCATTGATTTTTGTATGGATGATGGTGATTTTTTCTGACTTGTTCATAATCGTATATTTCTGATTTACTTGATACTCACGACTTTGAATTTCCTTGCCCATCATGGTTTTGATTTTGCTGGTTCGACTTCGGCACTGACTTGTTCAATATCGGCTTTGACACTTCTTCTACTTCGGTTTTAACATCACTGAACTTCGGCATTAACTTGTTCAACTTGAAACTGTTTTGGTTTCTGGAACTTTGTTCATTTTCGGCTTCATAAATTTTTTTGGCATGTCTGCATATATGCATTGATCTTTTCCACTGTGTATTTTCATGCTTGCCACTGATCATATGTTGAAATCTTTGACGATGATGTTGATTTCGTTTATGTGCTTGACTTTGGCCATTATCGGTTTACTGCCTTTGGTCATTTGCATCCTGTAGCATACTTGACTTGTTTGAAACTTATATCTTATTTTTGCTTTGATTTAGCTGGTGTGTTTGCTATGTATATGCATTCATGTGCTTGCTGTGTTTCCATATTAATCCCTCTGGCCTCTTGTTGGTTTAGTGTGCGCACTTGCTTGGCCATTCGACATCCATATTGTTTCGAGATAGTTCACATTGTACTGTTGGCACTGACTTCATCATGTCTGCACTTTGATAATCATGTTACCAGGCTTGTGTATATATGCACATGTTCTATTTTACTTTGGTATTGAATCAGATCTTTTTGGTCTGGTCTTTAATGATGCTTGACTACTTGTTCATGTAGATATGTACTTTAGTCTGAAGCTTGTGTTCGTCTTTGTTGTAGCATTGTGTACATGTGTGCACATTGATGTATATGCATTTGTTGAGTTGTTTCACTGATGCATCACTTGTTGCCATTCACTTGAAATCAGTTGCATTCGTTTGGTTTGGTGCAGTTTCATGTTGCCACCTTTGTTTGCTTTCACCACTTTGCACTATGGTTTCTCTGACCAGTTTGGGTTGAACATTTTGATTTTCTGGTCCATCACTTGCTATTGCATGGTGAACTTGTTTCTTGAGTTTGAGTCTTCATGTGTACTCTGGTTAGCATATTTAGCTTGGTTGTCTTGAGCAGATTTGTATATATGATGCTTTGACTGTTGAACTTAGTTTGGATTCATGGTCTTGCTAACATGTCTGCGTTGCACTATCCTTTGTTCTACTTGTTTGCTCCTTCGAGTCAGTGAAACTTGTATATGAATGTTTTGTAGTCTCGAGTTTGTATTCTACTGTCACCATGTGGTTATATACACTTATTTTGTCAATTTGGGCAGTTTGCATACAGTTTTGGTGTTGTTTTTGTATCACTTGCTGTTCATTAGCTTTGGCCTCTCTCTGGTCATGGTTGATCTCTGGTTTACTTTGACCTGATCTGATGCATGTTGTATCTGCATTCACCACTATTTGTACACTTTCATTCTGCTGTGTCTTCGTTTAGTTTATATCGCTGCCTTTGTGCACTATTTGGTTCATATTGCATTTGTACATTTGGATTTTGGTCGAGGCTTGTTTTAGTTGTCCTTACCATTTTCATGAACTTGCACCTGTGTTGAATCCAGCTTGGAGCTCGGATTTGACCTTGTGCTGATATTATGACATTATTTTGTTACACTTGAGTTGAATCCCGCTTTTCATTTGGGTTTGACCTATGCTCACCTGTCCCTGTAGATTTATCAAGTGTATAGATCGGTGTGCACGGCCTTATGGCATGTACAGTGATATACTGTGCATATCACAAGCTATTCGTGTATGATGAATTCAAATTTAAGTGATGACGAACAACCCAAATAACTGAGGCAAATAAAATTTCCAAAATCACATTTATTTTATACTGCAAAATATTTTCAATTTTACTGCGTCAATATTTATTTTTGCAGATTGCTCAGATGCTGGATTCAATCTGGAATGAAGTTGTAGATAAATTACGAGTGAATGAGTGAATTGTAGTGAGGTGCATTTGTAAATTATAGATTGTGATGTAATTGAATTTGTATTATATTTGTGTGTATATATATATATATGGAGAGCTTGAATTTGTATTATTCAAAATTGTAATAAATATTTGTTTGAATAAAATATATGTTTGAATTCAAATTCTGTATTATTTATTTTATTCAGCAAATATTTATTTAATCTGTGAAAGTAAAATAGTACATTAACAAGTATATTTAAATGAATATATATGTTTATTATCATCGAACAAAAATCATATAGTCGCATATTCAACATTCTCCACTTTTTATCTTAATGAGTTATAGCGAATGGTTTCACTTCTTCATTATGTTTAAATAAAAGGATATTATTCAATCATTACCAAATCAATTAAGCTAATCAAGTTACTACTCTTCTAAAAATATTCCTTTTTCCACGTAAATCAAGTATGTTACCATTTTTATTTTTACTAAGAAAGTTATAATCGTTAAATAAAATTTTGACACATTAATTTTAGACACATAAGTACATCCAAGATATTCCTAAGATGCATTATAAGACCCGAGATGTACACCCGATATGTACTCATCTCGTCCGAGATCTCCCCCGATACGAGATAACTTGTGTAAAATTTCCGAGATGAAACATGACCGAAATCCGATATTTAAAACCTTGCTTCCAAATACGATGGAGTTGGATCCCGAAATATATTCCATTTTGTTCGGAATAATGGTAAAACATTATGAACGCCAGACAGCACGCTTCATTTGGAGTTCAAAATATTTTTGGATGAATAGTGCGCAAAACTTTTCTATAAAAGCACCTCATTTTTCCTATTTTTCACAAACCATATAGAGGAAGCCCTAACTGTCGTTTTCTATACAATGGCCAGAAATTTTTGATCGTTCTTCCCATTTTTTCTCTCAATCCATTCACTATTGTCGAAAACTTTCTAAAGCAATATTGTAGAGCATTATGAGATCTTCATCTTTAACGGTCCTGATCGAAAATGGAGTGATGGATCGGCGACGATCTATGTTTGAAGGCATGACGTTTCGGGCTCAATTTCATGGCTTAGGGTTGATCAGTGTTCGTGAATCTTAAGGTGGAGGTGCGACACAACACGGGCGTTCGAATGGCAGTAGCTGATCGATCTCTAGGCGAGCGGTGGTGGAGCGGCAATCGATGAAGGAGGGCATGTATTGGGTTCAGCTAGTAGCGTTCATATAAGAATGAGAAGGGAGGGAAAAGAAAAGAGTGGGCCACATCTATTCTCCTAGGATGGACGACCAGATTTCTCCAAGGTTAAATATAAAAAAGGAATTTGAAAATTATATAATTAAAATTCGTGAATCTTATAAAATTCATATATTTGTCATATGAAGTCTAATTCACACAAAACAAATTTCGTTGGACTCGTATTGTCGAGCACTTCATTTTAGAGCTAGTTTGGATGGATTTGGAGCTGTTGAAAATTTTGGTTAAAATTAAACGCTTGTTAATTTTAATCGAAATAAAATGCTACGACGACGATTGAAACCAAAGTAAAACTCACTCTCTCTAGCGTACTTTTATTTTATATAAGTGGGAATAAATTTATTTTATGTTGTGTGATGACTGTTTGGCTGTTATGCTATATTATTAGTAGTTGGATAGATTCCTGCCTATTGAAGCAAATGAGACCCTATACGTTCCCGTGTATGAGCGGATGACCCTTTGTACGCGTGTCTGTCTCAAAGCAAGCATTATATATTTTCTCATATGTATATTTGTTGCAGGTGATAGGTTAGAGGGATCCAACAACATTCCTCACCATCGTTGATGTTTATTTACACATATTGATATATATATATATATATATATAGTATTGTGTGACATTTGATGTGATGGATGTGATGCAAATTCCCTTATTTAGTACTTTTGCGGCATTGGGCCATATTTTTGGAAACTTAAAATATAGGAATGATGATTTCAATTTAAAACGGATTTCAGAGTGATTTCTTAAAAATATATGTTTTACGAATTTTTGAATGATTAAAGAAATTGATTTACTTTAAATAAATAAAAAGTCATAATTTTTATGTTATAAAAATTATCGCTTTATGAAATATACTTAAATATGATTTTTGAAACATGAAGTTACTATTTTGTAAAATAAGTTGAATTAATAATTTTGAACTTATTATAAATGGTTTATATATAAGATTAATAAAATTGATATTTTATAAATAAAAGCAATGGGATTATAAACGAGTTTTATAAGTGTTAAAATGAAGTTATAAATGAAATCATATAAGTAAATGAGATGTATAAAGTAAGGAATGCTATTAATAAAGATCTAATGAAATAAATTTTATAAATGGTGTTTTATAAATTTCAGAAATGGAATTGAAATCAAATCAGTATATGGATTTGTAACTAAAATTTAGAAATGAATTTATAATGGACTTTTTACATAATGAGATTACAAAAGAATGAATTGCAAATAAAGAGAATTATAAGTAATTAAAATTATAATCGAATTTTGACATATAAATGAGATAGACGGGAAATTGGTTAATAATGTAATTTTATAAATGGAAGTTTTTATAAAATAGAAATGCTAATTATAAACACTGTTTTATAAATGTGAAATCATTTTAATTTGATAAGCTAAATATGTACTTTATAAAAGGAAATATATTCACATTTTTAAAGTAAAGAATCCTTAAAATGAATGTTTTGGAAAGTGATATTTTAAAATGGAGTTTGAATGGTTTGAAAATACAATAAGTTGTGAATTTACTAATTTAAATAAATATATGAAAATGTTTTCCAAATATCCAATAAGTGAAATGGTTTTGTATATTATCTTTTTAAAGATATTTTGAAGTAAAATAATTGGAAAGTGATTTGATTTATAAACGATTAATAAAATTAGGCCCAGTGACTAATTATTTGCTAGATTTTGTATGTTGCGTGGATAATTAAATAATCGACTATCAAATTTGGCCATTTTAGTTTCTCAACTTGATGTAGAAACTAATTAATCATAATTTAGTACATAACTGACTGTGTAGGCTTGATTATCATTTGTGTTGAGAACTTTGATTCATGTTGTGTGGAGTGATTACTCCCTATCGTGTTTCCTTCTTGGCCGAAGGATAGCAAATTGAAAGTTGGAGGCATGATATGTCTATGAAACTTAGATTCTGTGTGAGGTTGAGAAACGCGTTTTTGTTGTTAGTGCGGAGAGAACGGGGTCAGATTTATCTAAAAACCACTTCGGACCAACATATATGCGACGATTGTGTAGGTTGGTCGATGATATTGACATTTAGGATTTTTTATAGTAAATGACTGCTTGTTGATCATTTGGAGTTAAAATCCCAATATACATATAGTAGCGTTATTATCTTTGTTATGAAATATCCATTGCAAGGGTTGTCGCCTCTAATCCTATAGGATGTGGTAGGAGATTACCTTCGGGTTATCCAATTCCTAGACAACTTGTATGGGTGAGTGTTTGAAATTGCATTTCTAAGATTACGTACATTGGTTTTTACAAATGTACATCATGTGGTGGCGGAGAAGGGAACTTCTCTTAGCTTAATACCCTCTTTGAGACATAAGAGTTCAAGGGTTGTATTTACTGAAAGGCAATTAGTAGTCAAAAGAAATGACAATGTGGGATTCAAAGATGATGATGATGTGATATGTGAAAGGTAATTGATATCTCTTTTGGTGACACTCCTCGAAAAATGACTAAAACAGGGATAAAAGCTGCAACGATAAGTGGGTCTGATTATTGTTGATGTATGCTTGTGGCCGCGGATTTTAGGTCGGTAATGATTGAAGGGATGACATATTCGGTACTATCCAGGAATAGCAGGCCGGCCTTATGTTGGCTTAGGCGTCCAGTATCTGGACCTTGGGTACATCCCTCTTAAGGTGTACCGATTTTGGCTTGGAAAGATAGTCCCTTCACTTAGTCATTTGTATGGAAATCCAAAATCCACTACGTCCCTGCCATTTTATTTGTAGAGCCTAGTATTGTTGGAATATAATAATGTAATAATTTTAGCTATGTTGATTATTAGTTGTATAATGGACCCTATTATAATATAACATGATTTGATAAAGAAATGTTTTGGTTATCGTAAAGCAAAAACCCGTTTGTGTTTATGTGTGGATGTGGTCTTACGAGACACCTTTTGTTTTGATACGGGAAAAGTTTTGATAACTTTATAAATTCAGTTGAGTTGTGTTTTTCTCAAGCTGGTTTACCAGACTGATTTGGGCATTCTTCCCTTTCAATGCTCGAGTCAGACCGAGTATATTTATAGGTTCAGATTTGATGCTTTTGAAGCTTCAGCAGGTGAGCTGGAGATCTTCATGTCATATGCATGTATCTGTTTATTTTTTCGCTGCTTTGCATTGTTGTTGTTGTAAATTATCAGCATTTGTGTGGACGGGTTATTATAATTGTCCAAGTTGATGATTACTTATTGTGTACTCTAATATTAATTTATGTATATTCACTGCAAGAAAAACTATTTTTGGTAGCCTTTATTAGTAGCGTTTATGGCTATATGCAACCATTAATCATTTTAAAATATAAAAAATAAAAAATAAACGCCACCAAATTTATCCCGCCAACAATTCACACAGAATTTGCCAAAAAATTTCGTTGCCGCTCGTATCTGTTTTATCACTTATCCAAAAAAATTCACGGCCAAATTTCTTCCTCCTCTCAACAGAATCGACTCCTACTACTCTCTTCCCCAAATTGTAGTCTCCTTTCTCCCCAACAGCAACCTAATCAAACTCCTGCCTTTTCTCTCTGATGTTCAAAAAATCACTTTTGATTCAAACCTACTACCGATCTCAACCTTAGATACAACTAAATCGATTTCAACCACAGGTATCATCTTCTTCATGATTACTCGCAACCCTACCGATATTTTAGTTTCAATTTAAATTAGTCCTAATCTTCAACTGATATTTAACTACTTTGATTCCAGGATGCATTAATTTCATCAAATTTGTAAATAATTTTACCTCCATAAAAAACTTCATCAACTTCATTCACCAGTTATTAAGATGGTGGTGTCAATAAACATGCCGATATAGCAGAGGTTTCTCATACCTTACTTGACCATGAATCTGAGAGGATCGGGAATGAAGCGAACCTGTGTTTACGGAGGTAGTACTAGAGTTTATGGTATTGTATCCTACGGTGAACGTATGATTTATTGCCTTAAATAAGTAATAGCAATTTGCACTAAACTTGCAACTATAGTTAAATCATATCTCTATTTGTTGTGCGCATTAATATAATTACAGTATTGAAGTGGGTGAGTTGAACTAAAGCATTCGTTGTTAAACTGTCCTTACATGGTTTAATTGAGGGAAGGAGTAATTGGCAGCAAGTAAAAAGGGGCTGGAGGTTGAAGCTAAGAAGAAGAGAACATTTTATTATTCAGTGAGTAATTTCTAACTTGCAACTATGTCCGTACTATGCCTATGTGCTTGTATATCTTCGAATATTTTGCCTGTGCACTTGTGCACTTTTTGTCTGAACCAATGTATTGCATTTGGCATAAATTGAACAGATTGCCTGAGTTGTTCTTGTTGTATACTTGAGTTTATTTAAACATGTTTACTGACCTGTCCATCCTCGTCCCTGACCCTGTTCATGCTTGTCCCTAACCCAGTATGTAATCCTGTTACTCAACTTAGTCGTGAAATTATGTGTAAACTGTCTCGGTGTGTGTGAAGTCTTGACTGGTTTGTACAAGCCATAGGCTAGAACCAGCCTTGACTACTCGATGTTTGTTCGCCACAAGAGCTTATTGTTAACTTCACTTGCATTATGACAATGATGGCATACTGGTTTTGTAAACTGAATCTGGAAACTTCAGTTTACAGAAGGACGTTGATGCTGAAGCATGTGTCACAATGTTGAATTTTTCTGCATAAGAATAAGTCAAGTTAGTTTGTATGCTACTTCTAAGTTTGTAGATCAGTAAAATAGCTAGTTTTCCTTAGTTTGTAGTTATGTTTTCCAAGTTTATAGTGAGCGATACAGCTATTATATCATGTTTATATATCAACAATAACTTTGTACTGCTTATTTTGATGTTCTATAATAATAAAACTCTCTAGTGTTTTGCAATCTTTTAAGTTTAATATTTTACTTCGTTCAAGCTATATCTCACAGAAAAACTCCATTCAACTTGCTCCAAAAATAGCATGTTCGAGAGGGAATACTATTTTTATCCCAAATTCATATGTTCTCCCTATTAATAATATAAAATTCTTTCACACGATAATCTAAATGTAGAGGCATCATGATTGCAGCATAGACAAATATTCACTTATTTAACACTTTTTACGTTGAAGTATGCTCATTTGCCTCTACCATAAAGAATACTCTAGATTCCAGAAGCAACTTTACTTGCTCAATCATATACAGTCTTTTTTTTATAAAAATTGGGATTCAAGTGATCAGACATATGCTACTTATGATTTGATTTATTTGATTAATAAACAATCATCTATGAGCAGCAGCAAAACATGTTTTTTTTCCAACGAACCCTTAGTCAGACTTGGTACAATCTTTGTAGACTACTAAAATTAAGATGTCATAATGTCAACACACACAAAATGTGTGTGGGGTTAAGTGATAATTAATCAAATTTTAGAAATATGATCGTACGTAGTTAAATTATCATGAGGGAAAGAAGGATAAGTACTATATATATAAAACATAATAAAAGAACTGTAGAACTTGAAAATAATATTTTACATCAGCAAATCGAATAATATATTTGAAATTTGAAGATAAGATAAATTGCAGTAATATCTATAAGCATTTGTTATCAACATTCATAAAACCTTATTCTCGTTTCAAACTGAACTATCCTATTTCGATCAAATTCCCAAGTTCCTATTCTCAACCAAATTAAAACCACAACTGAGAAAAACACTATGTTTCATGCCGAAATGGAAAACTATAAATGAGAACCAAATATTATCATACTTGCAAATAATATATATATAAACCAAAATCAGGTTATTGTTGCAAGCTTCTATCCACCAATATGAGATTATTAACTTCATAGTCAATAGAGATTGATATCTCCGAAGATCAATTGATGAGTTGATTAATGTAAGATATTCAAAATAAATTACTGTACATGTTTTACCATTTTTCTATATTATTTTACTGATTTTTTCATGCTTCATTGATATTTTAATTAGAATTAAAATGGACACTAAATATCAAGCAACTACACTTAAATTTTAGGAAAATAAAAATCAAAGAAGTGGATCTGTTCCATAATGTATCTAGATATTGAACTCTGGCTTGATGATTCACTAACAGTATCACAAATGTACCAAAGATACGTCAGAATTTTTAACAGCTTCTCATCTGCAACAAAGTTTCTCTGAAATTGGATAAGCCATGGATAAACATGGTATGATATCTTATGATTGAGTGTGAGGCGGTGATGACAGTAATAGAAGTGCACAGATATGCACAGTTAAGTTGTTGAATAGCAGGGAAGGTGGTTGAAGTGGGTTAGGAGATGATTATGAAGGATGATTTCAGGGATGGTGATGGAGTTTCTATAGGCAGATGGTGGGTATAGTAGTAACTGGTTTTGAAGTTGGAACATTAGGGTGATAGAGATGCAATGTTATTGATGACAGTGTGCTAGTGAGTGTGTATGTTGGTCAGTTGAAGTGGAGTGTTGGTTGTTTTGTATGGAGCAGAGAGAAGTGTTATGGTAGGGGTTGTAGATGTGAATAGTTTATGATGAAGTGGGATGGCAGAGAGTTGGTTCGGTGGGGAGGTTATAGTCTGAAAGGGCTGGTGGTGTAGATGTATGTTGATGTGCTTCACTTTGCAGTTGTTCTGGTCTGATGAGTTAATGTTGGGGATTGGAAATGATATGCCGAAGTCTGTGAAATGTTGGGGTATTTGTATAAGGATATAGTTGTGCAGTTGTGAAATGATGGAGCAGTTTTATGATGTATGCACTGATGTGCACTGGCATGTTAGGCAGAGGGGTATTGGGAAGGATTTATGTTGATGATGTTTGAGTTTGCAGTAGTGAAGGCAGTTAAGAATGGTCATGTCTGGCTAGAGAGGGGCACAGTAAATGGCCAGAGAGTGATGAAGGTAGTTAAGAAGTGTTTGGTCAGTGATGAAGAAAGGCAGTTGAGGCAAATGAAGGATGGTTAGGCAAGATATATGTAAGCAAGCAGCAGTGTTAGGATGGTGGAGAGGCTGACCAAACGTAATGGATATGCACAGTTTTGCAGTGTAATGCAGGAAATGTGTGCACGGTGAATGTAAAAATTGTAAAAAATAATAATGCAAATTGTAAAGAAAATAAAAAATTATAAGGAAAATGAGAAGCAAGTTGTAAATGAAAAGAAAATAAAATATTTATGTTTTTGTTTTGAAATTGTGTGTGTTTTTTTATATAAATGCAAATAGAAAAACAATAAGCACCCAACCAAAATGCAAGAAAAAATCAAACAAAACATACAGCAGAAAGAAAAAATATTCAAATACACTCAACACACTAAATCGGTTGACTGGTTCTTAAATGGGTACGACAGTAAACTAATACTTGTTATTCTTAATACTGGTTTTTCCTCCTGTACCTACCATTCTTTCCATTATTGCAGTGTGTATTATGGTTGTAGTAGCTACAACTGCTCAGTGAATGTGCAACATGCTTGTAGGATGCAAATCGCTGGTGGTGGTCAACAAAATGACTTGTTGTAGCAGTTACAACATGTTTGCAGACCGCATAAAGGTTGCTGGAGCAAGAAGATCACTACTGCATGAAATAAAGATGACATGGATATTGAGTCGCCGGTAATATATTAATATACTTATTTTTTGTATAATTTATATTCTTGTATAACTTAATGGATAGAACATCAACCCATTAGCTTCTTTCTGAAATTTGAATCACATGGATAACAAATATCAATACATATATGAAATCAGTGTTTAAAATGAAATGCATCAAAAATTAATTTTTTTGACATACTTGAGTATATTCATCTAGTTTTGGTGATGATATTTGGGAGCATTATAAATGCTTTTCTACTAGAAATCAATATCTCATTTAAACTATATTTTTGGACATTGTTTAGTGATTATATTTTTCTTGGGATTTGATTCAAAGTGATTATGGGTGTTTATCAATTAGTTGATCTATACTGGGAGTATGACAATCAAATATTTTAATGAAAAAGCTGGCAATTATTTTGTTTATCAACTAAGTATTGGTTGGTTGCATGATCTAAAATTCAATTGGTTAGTTAAAATATACTGTATAAATATCAATGTATGTTTTAATATGATTAGACTTGGGTAGGCATGAGTTTGCATTTTATTATTTCTTATGTAAAGTAGAAGTACATTTTTAGGGCCCTTTTTAGTGAATCACTATGTATTTCTTGTCTTAGTTAGTAGAAGTACATTCTTTTCCTCACCCTATTTATGCTACTAGCTAAGACAAGAAATACACAGCAGGAGGTTGCTGAAAGGAAGCAGGGGCAGGCTCAGAATTGTTGTTATGAGGCCATGCAATTCCATGTTGGTGGATAATGACAGCAAAAGATTGCTGAAATGAACATGGTGCAATAAAAAGAGGAGCATTGTATAATTGTAGGTGCAAACTCCTTTTTCATATGAAATTATAACTACAAGATGGTGAGCGCTTACAGGTACAGACTAAAGTCTATGTTGAGAGCTTGAGGGGCGCATGTAGCTACATGTGAAAAGCTTCAGGATATCTGACTGGTGCGGAGAAGAGATCTGTTTACATCGTTCACTTGCAGGTGATGGCTGATGTGAACAGGCGATTGCCAAATGACGAACATTTGTATATAAAGTTCTATGCAAGTAAACTTCAGGTGAGCATCTTCCAACTTTTTAAATCAACATCTTCTATTTGTGTGCGTGTGTGTGTATTTCATTATCACTATCTTTTGGCTAACCAATTTGTTACTAGACACTTGTATATACAAAAGTTGATTAGGTTTGAACTAATGGTTGATATTAGATTTGAAGTCGTACGAATTAACATAATTGTTTGACTATATGTTCTGCTTTAACTTGTGCAGGCATTGGATTTCCTAAGTGAGCAATGTTGGACTTTTATGGTGCTAGCTTTCATTTATGCATGCAACAAAGAATTACGGGTTATCAAGCGTTTTGTTAGCACCAGTTTGGTATAACATTTTGTTAGTACTAGGTGTGTAAATTTGTATACGAATGGTTATTGTATGTGAGTTTGGTCATTTTATCAAAAACCTATTGTACTAGAATTGTTATGGATATCTTATATGATTATATGATTAATATGTTTTTTTAATTGTTTGAATATGATGATTATGTGACTGATTGTTGATTGATATAGTAGAAACAAAATAGACCATCAACAGGAAATAATAGCATGAAAAAATGGTGCAAAATGATCAACAACTTTTAGTAGCATTTTAAAAACGCTACAGAAATACATATAGTGGCGTTGAGTAAACGCAACCGTAAAGTAGGGGTAAAGTTGGAAACTCTTTTGGTAGCGCCGAAAAACCTTTTGGTGGCATTTTTAAAACGCTACAAAAAGATTTATGGTGGTGTTTAAGAAACGCTGCAATAAAAAGATTTATAGTGGCGTTGAAATGAATGCAACTAAAAATCATGGATTTTTAGTCGCATGTTTTCTAGCGGCGTTTATCAAAACGCCACCAAAACTTTTTGTAGCGTTTTTTGAGCGCCACTAAAAATCAAATTTCTTGTAGTGATTATAGTTTCTCTCTGTAAAGATCATTGATCTATATTATATGTTATTCCGCTGCGATGTGAGATTCTGTATTGTTTTGGTTCTGCTTCTCTCTTCTTCTTCTCTTCTTCTTTCTTCTTCTTCCTTCTCATCCTCTCTTTTCTTTCTCATGAGCATATGTAATTCTGTTCGATTTGGGTCAACAGACATGGTCAACCCTTTTACAAATTATAATTATTTTCCTCAAATTCTATTTGAAATTCAAATTCTTCGATTTATATTCAAAATCCTGATTATATTTTATTATATTAGTCAAATAATAATTGGTTGTGGCTATAAAATGCAAAATAATACTTACAAAATAGCATAAACATGCTCACACAAATATGAAAAATCCCTTTAAGTGTGTTTATGAGTAGAATTTTAAAAAAACACCATTGAAGATTTATTTTTTTCCAGAAAAACTTTATCTGCTATAGTAAAAAAGGTTATCTAAATATTTTTAACAAATACATATCCCAATCTCGTACCAGAAAAAACAAGTAATTCAATCAAAAGTTAAATCTAAGAAAATTTCAAGGAATATAAAATAAAAATAATTATAAAAGAAATGTTGTCCTAAATAAGTTACTGTAGCATCCAAAAAAACATTTGTTTGGCAAAGTGCAGCAAAAATTAATGCAAATTTTAAATTATGGTGGAGCTAACTGTGAATTAATAAATTGAACATTTTTAATTCATTTGCCTAATGAGCTTGGATATTAACATGTTATACATGTTGGAAATTTTCAGCATTTGGGTCACATATGTAAAAATAAAATATGTTATGGTATTTAGGTGTAAAGCCAAACTAAAGTGACCAAATAAAGTAATAACCATTTAAGGCATAAAGATGTAACTATCGTGAAAAGCATGCATAGAAACCAGAGTGATTTACAATTTGTTGAAGGTTCAAATTAAAAATATCACATTACTATGTATATGAGGTTATGGTCCTCAAATTACACAAGTTATATTTTTATCCTAATCCCCTTCTAAAGAGAAATACAAATGTACACTTGTGATAATTTGAAAGATCGGATCCATCATTTTTTTAGATCCATTCTCTTTATTAATCAATGAAATCTTGTATGGCTTTTGCTAATTTACTTAATTTCCCCGAGTATCTTTTCAATAAAATCAATATAAGTTTTCTATTTAGATCTAGTATTTGATGATTAGTTAGAGTATTAAATCCTAACATGTGGTATTAGAGCCACCCATTGTTGATTTCCTTTAGAAGTTTTTGAGCTTTTTCATGAGCAATTTTGAATTAAACTTCCTTTGGAAGTCACCAAATTCATGTAATATCTTACTCAACCAACCTAGTGCCTCCACAAAATCCTTCATGCCAGAAAATGTCTTGCCTCCTAGATTAGTGATGCCCTTGCACAGCTTAGAAAAATTAGCTGCTATAAGTGGATTAATGGGATCTCCGCCCACTGGTGCTAGATTAGGCGCTTTCCCTTGCACACTTAGTGTCGTAGCTTGAAGGTATCTACAAAACTAGCCAGGGACTTGGACACCCTCTGGAATATTCAGGGGGTCCAATATTTTGTGCAAAGGAAAGAGAATTTAGGGTCGAAAGAAGGTTGAACTGAACTTTGGAGGGATTTTACGAAAATCTCTTATACTTGAAAACCATTTCTATAATAAGAGTTTTTTTGTAAAAACACTTCTAGTTTGAAGATATCTTATTTTTGAAAAATACTTTACTTTTGAAACAAGTTATTTAGGAATCCTGTAACCTTAGGCTCTGATACCAAGTGAAACACTCCATACCCCTTAGTTAACACAAAAAGAACACACTAAAGGATATGGTGCGTTATATGTATGGCTAAAGCATCACAAAGGCCAAGATTCACAAGACAAATAAATGATAACAGCGGAAACATTTAAAGAATAACTTGATATTCAAAATTAAACTTCATAAAATAATGTCGTAAAATAGAGCGTGTCTTAAATACCAAATACACATGTCTTATGAAAAATATAATCTCAGTCACATCATCATAGTACATAATAAAAATCTTCCCTCTCGTAAAGTACCAGTGCATCCAAGTCAAATGAAAAGAAAACTGAAAGAAAGAAGAAAACATAAATAATGAGAAAGCTCTACAAATGGGTCTCTAATAAATCCAAATCTACTATCCTTGCCTCAGCTGACCTATGAGGGGGAAGGGGAAATAGAGGAGTGGGTCAGACTATAAGTCTGGTGAGTGAAAGTAATTACTAACATTTGTAAGCAAGATAAAGATAATACACTTAACAAAAGTTCTAGTATAAAGGAAATAAATAAAAAAGATAAGGCTAGAATAAAGTACTATTTAACTGATTCTGTTTGCTTTGATTGTGATTGTTTGCACTTGTCTTAGATTACTGCTTTGATTAGGCTGAAACCCTATTTTAATTAGGCTAAAATCCTAATTCCGTTGATCAGCCTTCTATCTCTGTTGTACCATTGTGAGCTAGTCTGATCCTATCGGTTCATAGAAAAAGTCACCCCTTTAGTACTTGGAAAGCAGTAGCGACTTATCTACCTTAATCGATGTCATACGCTCGGTCATTGCCAATAAACGCTAACTGTTACTCCCTCTTGTGACCTCTTATTTATCCCAATCAGCATAAGCATGCCCAGCCTCACCTAATCTGTTGTGAGACCATCAGTGTAGTCTGAAAGGTTCCTGCCCAACCTCACCTAAGTGTTTTGTGAAACCATCAGTCCTAGTCTGGAAGGGAATGTAGTTGGTATGGGTCCTAACAAAAAATCTAGTTGCGCCCCTTGCCCAAATCGCCCGAGTTGAGCTTCTATCTGTTGACCACTTACTTACCCTATGTCTACGCCTCACCTAATTATTATGAGACCATCAGTCCTAGTCTGAAGGGGTCCTACCCAACCACACCTAATCTATTGTGAGATCATTAGTCCTAGTCTGAAAGGGAATGTTGTTGGTACAGGCCATGTTTCTGTTCTTGCTTATTAACTTAGTCTAAGTTCTTAAAATAAGCTTCTTCTGTTATTTCTGCTCTATTTATTTATTAATGTAATCCAAGTCTTTAAAATAATCCTTTTCTGTTATTTCTAATTAATTATAACCTATGTTATAATTTTTACTCTTATTTTCTATCTTTTTATTTATAACCACTAGTTATAAACATGCTTGTAAATGTCTCAAAATTTCCTATTTCAGATTATCTTCTTTTTATTAAATTTCTTCTTATTATACATCTAATTTCTATACATTTAGTGTTTATTCTATTTTAATCCATATTAGCAAATTCTATTCTTTTTAATTTATTTTCTTAAAAAGTAATAAAAAGAAACTAACATTTACAAGCTAAATTTTAACGTAAAATAAATGTGAATAAATGAAAATAACAATAAATAACTAAATAAATAGCTGAATAAAAATAACTAAATAAAATAGACTGAAAATAACTTCAAAAATTAGTTGTAAATAACTTATATAGAAATTGTCTCAAAATTGCAAGAAAACTGTAACTATAGAGAACCCTACTATTTTAAATTACTTAAAAATTAAAAATAATTACTAAACACTCACCTGTGATCCTTAGCTCTAGTCATTGGCCTTTCCGGATCCACTTTTAGGGTTTAAAATATTTTAACTAAAAAGATCTCCTTCGAGGAAAAAATTTCTTTTTAGAGCCCAGCCTCAGGAACGAACCCAATTAAGAGAAAATCTAAACGAGAAAAATAGCTAGGTTTATGGTCTTATTTATAGTGTCACTTGGGATCTCAGGCCATTTAATTTTAAGATTAAATCTAGTGCAACCATGTCATAGGCTTGTTAGGAACCGTCGGATGGAAGCACAAACGCACAGGATTGGAAGAAAATTGGAAAATACGTCATTGTTTGCACCTGGACAAAACTACGTCCAAAAACAAAAAGGCAGGTCGACCCATATTCTATGAGGGTTGACATGTAGGTCAACCTAACTATGGCGAGGGTAGACACTAGGTCGACCTAGGGTCTACCTGGCCTAGTTCTGGGTCGACCTGACCCATTGTTTATTTTTTTTTATTTTTTTCGTTTTCTTAAGTTCTTGTTTATTTCGTATTAACTCGTATTTTGACGAACTATATATGGAAATTGACCATAAAGTTACCTCGGATAAGATTATGCAACTTCCTTGGCTCAATTCTAACAATTTCATAAATTTATTTTATTATTTAATTAATTCATTAATTAATTTTTATAATTTAATTTTCGGTTGTTACAAAGGAGTTCTTTACTAAAACTCAAATGCATTTTGCTAAAACAATGATAAGAAAAAAGGCATGCTTTGCTATGATTTGTCCTAAAAGTCAAATTAAATTAAACATAAACGAGTACTATATAAAAATATCAAATGTTGCTTAAAAATTAAAGGCACTTATGTTTATTTTTTATTTTTGTTTTTTGGTATACTCTCTTTGTTCACAATTTAACAAACTTAAGATTATTATCAATTAGTTTTTGAGAATACTTTTATTGGACTCACTTTGTATTTTGTGTAAGAAGAATAGATAATGAAGCATGATAAGACGGAAATACCATTTAACATAGTTTATAAATAAATAAGTCGCTCAGGTTCTAAAAGAAAAGTAATAACATAAGGATGTTGATAGTTATTTCTTTCATGAAATGTATCGACATATAGAGATAATTGTATCAGATATCACTCATTCTGTGTCAAGAAAAAAAATCTTACTTTAGTATTTTTGGGAGTAAATTTGGCTTTATTACTTAAAAAATTTGGTGATTAGATATTGGTGCATCTGCTCACATTAATATTTTTTATAAAGATTTAATTTCTTAAACAATTAAACTCCAACAAATATCGAAAAACATATCTGTATAAATATTGGAAAACCAGTAAAAGTAAAGAATTTTAGACATCTTTTAGCTATTATTGAGACTTTGATTATTTTGTTGAGATCCACTTGATATTTTTTTGTTTGGATTTCTATTTTAGTATGAACAAATTTGTAGTTGTTCTTTCTTTAGAAATAAGAAGATTAATTTATTAGTAAATTTCAACATGCTTGGAATTGAATCTTTTGATGTTAATAGTACTTACAATTTCTTGATGCTAAATACCCTTTATAATAAAGCCTCGAATTTGGAACAAGAAGTAAATTAAGAACCATATTAAGGCAATACTAAACAAAATTCTAAAGTATGGACCATTGTCTTTAAAGAGAAACCATCATTCTTTGATTTCGACTATAGTTGCTTCTTTTGGCAATGGATATATTTTCTTTCATTTTATTAAACAAGAAGTGAATCAAATCCAAAATAAGAATACAATTACTTCTTTTGACAATGCATAGGTTTTTTCCTTTCATTAAACAAGAAGTAAATCAGAACTGTAATAAGACAACGATAAACAAAATTATAAAGTTTGGATCATTGTCTTAAAAGAGTAGTTATAATGTTTTATTTCAACTACAATTACTTCTTCTAACAATGTATAGGTTTTCTTTTCTTTCATTAAAAAGAAGTAAATCAAGAACCATAGTAAGACAATGTTAATCAAAATTCTCTTTAAGTTAAGTTAATGTTTGAAGAAAACAAACTCAAACCTTAAGGTACTATGTCCGCTAAGGAGATCGACTTGAAAAGGAAGAAATATTATTCTAAATAATTATGTAGTGTTTCTCCATAAAGGAAAACAATTTATTGACAGAGATAATTACATCCATCCATCGAAGATGTCAATTTTTTAAAAGTGGACATAGGATATAAATTTATGGTATAAATCAATACAAGATATAAGGTTTGTGATCTTTCCCCTTATCTTAAGGTATGAAGACCATGGATTACAAGAGAATATTCACAACTAAGAGGATTCAATAGGTAACGTGGAAAGGTATAGGGTTCAACTTACAAAAAAGACTGTTCTCGAAAGGAAAAAATGATCATTAAAGACAATTTTTCTTTGGTTTACGAAAAACTCTTTAGAGTCATTTTGGACTTGTTGCGAATTTTGATTTTCAATATCGTATGGAAATTAAAGTTATGTTTCAAAATGGAGACATTAATGAATTTTTTTAAGAAATCCACGTATGGACTCAAATAAACTTTGAGTTAGTGATAGCATAATTTTCCACCATGTAACCACCTCATTCAGCTTTGAGGGAAAACATTATAGGTAATATGTGTATCATAAGTTCTTAAAGGGTAAACTTTATTCATTATTTTGTAAGCTGCTCATTATTACTTGTCAACATTATTCTGCTCTATTGCATGAAACCAAGATCTTTATATATATATATATATATATATATATATGATAACTCTTTGTATTAGGATTTTAAACATACTAAATTATCATTTATGTGATAATATTTGAATTATCTTAAAGTGCTTTGTAAATAAGTTCTTTTAAAAAATGATTTGTTATGCATAGTACGAATTAGTTGATTTCCTTTATTCAAAAGAGAAGCTTTATTCTTATATAGTGGCATAAGAACATCCTTGATGCTAAAGAATTGAAAAAATAATCCTTACACATTTGCACTGTGGAGCCTAATGAATCCTAAGGCATAAACACATTCGGATATTGCATGTACAATTTAGTAGATATCTTGCTTATTTTTAAAGTGGATCACTGATTAGCAACCAAAATGGTTGACAAATATCTTTAAGGAACAAAAGGGTAATATGGTCATGGATAAAATATCAGATTGGTTGGAGATCATAAAGCATTACAATCCCATTTTTTTAATCCCAAAAGTGCAAAAGGTCCACTTTGGACTACAAGAATTTTTTTGGTGGAGTTATAATAGCAAAGTTATCGTACACATGTATAGTCCTCTCCAATATGGAACTAATGTTCGTTTTCTATTATTAGGTGTCTAATGATCGAAAATAAGTGAATTTTTTTACCACAAAGTTGTGAACTGTCGAAAAAGAAATTGACAGACCATTAATGGCAAAAACAACAATAATATTTTCCAGCGAGGCAGAGTGCAAATACATTATAATCAATAGAGCATATTATGACAAACTTCATTATAGGAGATCCTCTTAGAAATGGATTATCATCCAAGGTCTTTCATAAGCATGTTGCTTAAATGGGTGTACCTTTTACGTAAGAATATTTTGATTCAAAGGTTGTTTTTATTTGGTATTGTCATATGATACATTGCTTTATACTTTGGTTTTATGGAAATATTAAGTAATTTTTTCCAGATCGAAAAAAGGTAATAAAGTTTCCTTTACACTCCATGTTATTAAAATATTGAACACTTTTTTAGTCTCGTTGAAGTAGGGCCAATTGGAAATGGACACGTGTAGATCATATTTCATGTAATTTTCATGCTACACATCCAGGATTGTTCTTGTAACAACCATGATTTTTGACCCTCAAAAATGGACACTAACAAGTCCACTGTATTCCATGCCAAACATCTGAATGCCAGAAAACCCGATTGTTAGGGGAAAGAAGAAAACTAATAGAAGAAAATAGAAGCAACAACACAGGACCTCACAATTGCAGTGGAACAATATATAATAGATAATAACATATCTTTACAAAAAAAAAAGAACAACAACTGTTAGTTATACATACCATCATCAGAGTACAAGAATCAACTAATCAATACTGGACAGTTATAATAACTTGTCCTCACTAGACCTGACATACAACCTGTACACACAGCGGAAAATACTCAAGTACATGGAATACGTCTCTATCATCCAACTCATCTCCTGAGCTCTATAGCATCCTCACTTGAATCTGTAATACTCAGTCTAACTCGAGCATTATTATAAAATAACACCCGAGTCAGTCTGGAAAACCAGTGTGAGAAAACACACTCAATTTGTACTTGATTATGCTTTAAAAATCATTTGAAAAACAAAGGTATCTCGTAAGACCATGCAACACATAAATACAATGGGTTTTTATCTTACAATAACCAAAACATTTTATATCAAAATCGTCTGATATTATAATAGAGTCTACAGAAAGTAAATATAAAATACCTGAAATGCTTGCATCTCATGTTTCAACATGATTATTATACAATAAAAAACTATACGGTGCTTAGTGGAAAATGAATTTCGTACAATGACCAGGTAAGGAACTACCTCCGATGAGTGCATCTCTAAATCAATGCACCCAGGTCTGACAAGAATTTCTTGTACCTTGCCAAACAGAACCGGCCTACCACTTGACTACTAGTTACCGAATATGTCATCATCCCAGTCTTTCAACCTTTTTGAGATCTCATGCACAACCAATACATAAATATGTAGATGTATGGTAACTACAAAGATGACGACATACACTGTAACGACCCTGAATTTTCGACCCAGTTTAAAATTTTAAATCCATCGTTTTAACATAAAATTTTGAAATTTATAAACGATCTCAATTAACGTCCAAACTTTATTTATAAGATACGTCCAATTTGATATGAATATAGGAAAGTTCGTCGCAAAATATTACAGTAAAACTTCGTTCGCATTTTACTATATACCAGTACATATAAAGCCGCGTAAAATTTATCTTTCAAATCCAAATATTTTTACACAGTTATGTTGTAAAAGTTATTCTGATCAAGATGATGTAATTCGTTTCGTCAAAAACTGTCATCCCCTGTTCCGTTTAAATTGTTTTGGAAATCGAACAATTTAAGCGGCGTAAATACGAGTTTTTATAGAACTATCGTATTGCAATCATCTGTGTACCGTTGGAAGCGCCTCGTCGCACTAATCAAATGGTATATCTATTCGTGCTAATCGGAGTCAGACGGGAATCGTTGCGTTAATTTAACCATTTCGGATGGATCGGTTAAACTACAATCAGCCCAAATTAGTTAGCCGTATCCAAAAGAAAATATGAAAACAAAATGATAGCTGTAGTGCATTTATGGAGGTGGTTGGGAGCTAGTAGATAACTGAGAAATTGGTGTGGACGTTTGGAAAGTTGAGAGAAAAATTGAGAATGGAAGTGATGTTTCGGCACAATTATTGACTTTAAATTTTATAAGCTATTATGAAACGTACTGGTACATTCCTTCAATTCGAAATCTTTCCAGGTACCTTCACTTCACCTTTCTTTTCTCATTCTTCTTACTTAAAAAAATGAAACCATTCACTTGAAGTCACTGACCAGAAACCGTTCACTCACACCGAGCTTCCACTGAACCGCCACCGCACCTCTCGCACCACCGCACCACAGCCACACGCAACTCACTACTCCACGCGAATCTCCTCCCATCAACCGAACCTCCACAACACACAGACCGCACTGTCCCTCCACCAACCAGCGGCCTCCATCCACCATCGCTCCTCCCTGAACCACTCCTCCGCGCGCACGTGTGGCGCATCGACTCAGCCCACGCCTGACCCATGCATCACTTCCGACCCTGAACTCCTCCGCGCGCACGTGTGTGCACCCGTTCGCATGTTTTGGTGTATGTGTAGTAAAGATGAGGGTGCACGCATATCGATGAAGAAAATGATGCATTTGTGAGGAGGTCTCGGTTTGTTAATATAATAAAAAAAGAAGCAAAAGAAAATGCGTAGGATGGATTTCAGAATGTAAATGGAAGGAGAATAAAAGAAGTCGGGTTCGGGTTTAAAAAAAAGAGATTGTGTATGTAGTGTTGTAGCTTGCTGAAGTGAAGGGGATGAATGAGGAAACTGGGCGCATGCATGTGTCGGGGGGGTCATATGCATGAATCTGGATGCAATATGCTTCACGTATGTGTTAGTTGCATGAATATATGGTGTGAAGTGTTGAGTTCGTAAGGGTGCATGCATGTATACAAAGGTGCATACGGGAGGGAAATGCAGTGCGAAGTCTCGGCTGTATATAATTTATATATATATATGTATGTATGTATGTATGTATATACGCAACATCTATTTTATTACTGAAATATAGTAACCGCTTTTTCTCCATTGTTGCAAAAACTGATTGAGCTTCTTTTGCAGCAGCACCGATTTTCAGCTTTCGTCCTTTCCTCTATCATCGGTAAGCGCATCTATATAATTTGTAATTATATATGAACGTTCATTTAATTAATATCATCTTTCTTTTGTCGATATTTGCAGTGTCCGTTGTTCGTGTTGTACCAACTTCATTCGTGCTTCTTCTTGCTTTGTGATAAAGAAATCAAATTTCTTTATCCACGAAAGGTGAAATAAATTTTCACGACTTAAATCTTATACAAGTTTTGGCTGATGAATGATTGCCATGTGATATTGAAATTGGATGTTATTTGTTATTGTTAAAGTGATAATTGGAATTGATATAGGATAGTTAACAGTTTTAAAACTGATTTATATGTTAAATTGATTAGTTAAATATGATCCTTTTAATTGTTAATTTAATTGACATATAGAATAGTGATAATTACACTTTGACCCATTGAACGTATATTAGATTAATTGTTGTAGTATAAAATTGAAATTGAATGACAAGTGAAAAACCATATAAATAATTAATGGAATAATCTTTAATCTACATGAAATGATAATGTAGATTCTATAAATAATTATATTAATTTACATAAATAACAAATGTAAATTAATACGTTTATTTTGGGATTATTTAAATAAATAGTTGAATTGTTATGTATGGATGCTATTGCTTGTTTATTTAATTTGAAACCATCCCAGTTATCACACTGTAAGTTCCCTTTGCTATATTTTGATTTTTGAATTGAAATAGAATCGGGTTGAAATGATAAATACCCAAATAACTTGACCTAGGATAGAAAATTAAACTAACCCGATTGGTCAATAAATTGATTTAAATAAAATAAAGATTTTATTTGAAGAATAATAAGGTTTTGAAATAAAAATTTGAATTTAAATTTGAATGAAAGGAAATGTGAATATTTGAAATTTTAACCAAATATTAACGTAGTAATTAACAAAAGAACATTGTCTAAAATTTAATTGATTAATAATTAAGTTTTGAAATTATTAATAATTAACTTTTTAAATTACTAATAATTAAGTTTTGAAATTATTAATAATTAAGTTTTAAAATTATTAATAATTAAGTTTGGAATTATTAATGAATGATTTTGAAATGATTAATAATTAAGATTTGAAATTATTGATAATTTGATGAGATTGAATTAGTTAATAATTAAATTGAATTGAATTTTCTTATTAAGTGAAATTAAATTTCTTGAATAAGTAAAACTAAATCCCTTTACTAACTGAGTTTGAAATTGTAACGAAGGTAATAAATGAATGAAATTGAATTTCTTTAACAGGAAATAAAATGCGTTTATCGAAACAAATGAAAGACTTGAAATTTAAAGAATTGGATTTGACAAATCTAATTTAAATTTAATTTGTAAGCTTTGATAATAAAGTTGAACTTAAGAAGTAATTTAATGAATTAGAAATTTAATGGAAATCGTTTAAATGATAAATTAATTTAATGAATATCGAATGAAATCGATAAATGAGTTTAAATCGATTTGAACGTTAAATTAAGTTTAAATGATTATGGAATGGAACTTATATACAAAATTTAAGTGTATACTTGAATTGTTCAAATCAAATTTGAAATTGAATTATAGAATTCTGTAATGGAATTGAAAGTTATGAAAAGAAACTTTGGAAATTGTTTTGGAAAGACAAATAAAATGTTGAATTACGAATTCTAATTGAAATTGAATTTGAATTGGTTTTGAAATATATTTAACGACCAATCGATAAAATAATTACGAAGATTATTAAAGGAACCGGAATCGGTTAGGGACATACTCGCTATCTAAACCGAAAACCACTTTAATAACTATACGCAGAGTGTGATCCAGAATGAAGTGGTTGGATTGACGTACGCGATGACTAAAGGAAGAGAACAATAATGGATAGCCTTGACACTTGTGTCAAATTGGAAATGACTAAAACAGAAGCCGTGCCGTGCCATGCCAAATAGGGTTAGCTATCTCGAGCGAACACACTTCTTCGTAAACTACTCGTTACTTTGTTATTGATTAGTGCGCACCCTTGAATTTGGAGTGTTGTTTCACGGTGTTGCGACCGTTGCGGCGATGCGTTCTCACCGGTCCGGATCAGACAAACGGTAGTTTCACTACCGTGGGTATTGCCTCATGTGCCTCGTCATACTTGTATTCCATACACGCGACCACTACAATTTTGTTTTGTATTATACCTATGGAGTACTCCCTGATATCCCACTAGTTTACGGTGGAGTTTACAGTGCCGTATAGTCTATAATGCTATATGAAATGTGTTAAGGGAGACAATGGTAACGCCTTAACACTATTTTGATATTTTACTTTACTGTTAGACATTATCTATTTATTGTACACTACTATGTATAAATAGTTTAACGGATCCTGAAAGATGTTATTCCATTCATCTTTGAGTTATTGTAATTTTGAATTTGAACCATATTATCTGTATAAGAATATATGTCCTGATTCGAGTGTTTGTTTATGCTTATGCTCGGATCAGACTGAGGATTGCTGGTACTGTTCTGCTTGGAGCTGAAGATCGAAGACTATCATTTTCTTTTCTTATCAGTATTGTTCTTTCTATTTGGACTATTGGACTTCTATGTTGTTCTATTTCCTTTTATTTGGGACATTGTTGTATTTATGGGTAGCTTCATAAACTACTCTTATCACTATGTTGTAATTCCGCTGCACTATTCTGTGATGTTATATTTCTGTGATTCTGTAATGATTCTCATTTATATAGATATATACTCCATTAATAATTCGTGTTTTGTATTATTTAAGTTGACATTTGTGAATATTGTCAATTTAAATGGTACAAATATACGGGTTGTTACAGTTGTATCAGAGCATTGGTTCCCGAAAACCTTAGCATGTGGAGTTTTAAAGCTCATTATAGATAGGGTAATCATATCATAGAATGAGGAGAATCATTTTAGAATCCATATCCTTTGATTCCATTCTTCTTAGTGAATTCGTTCAGATTTGAATTTCTTTAAGTTCCATAAATCTCTATCTTTGAATCTAAATCACTTTTGGTATTCCAGGATGGGTACCAGAAGAAATGCTAGAGGCGGGGGTAGAGGAAATGCTCCCGAACCACGTGCACCAGCTCCCGCAGTCAAATTCTCCACTCTTAGCAAGGAGTACACTCAGCTTAGCAGAGTCAAATTCACTGGCTCCGAGAGTATCATTGAAGCACAGCAATGGCTAAAGAGTTTGGAGAGGATCTTTACTGGCTTGGAGATCATAGACGCTCAGAAGCGTAAGTTGGTCGCTTGGCATCTTCAGGATGCTGCACAGGATTGGTGGGAGTCAGTCACTTCTCGTACTAATGAGGAAACCATCACTTGGGCCCAGTTTAGGTAGTAATCTATCTAAAATTTTATCTAAATAAAATTCCTTCTATCTCGTCAAAATTTTGACTCATCTTTATATCACTTATAAATATGGATTCCTTTACGGCTCAATGGATGCCAGCTGCTAGGAAGGCCCAACTCTATCGGTCTTTTATGGATCTCAAGCAAGGCAACATGACCTTCACTGAGTATGAAAATAAATTTAATGAACTCTCTAAGTTCGGACCCGGTTTGATCGACACAACTCTGCTTAAGAATGAGAAGTTCATACATGGCGCATGCCCCGAGTATTACGAGCTCCTCACCGCTCATGTCCATGGAACTTTCACTGAGTTGATGGATTTTGCTCTTCGATATGAGGGAAAGCCAAAGGGAACATCTGTCACTAAGGCTCCAGCTACTCAGCCATCCTCTAGTCAGACTGGGAAGAGGAAGCCAAATTTTGAGCAACAGAAGAAGAACTGGCAGAAGAAATCTGGGCTTGGCTATTCTTAGAAGAAGCCCATAGACATCTCCTCTATCACCTGCTTCAAATGCACCAGAAAGGTCACTATGCTAGTAGTTTCCCATCCCCAAAGGGTGCAGCTATTCCGCCACCGGCTCAGATGGTCAAGAGAGATGTTTGTCACATTTTCTTACAGCCAGGACACTTTAAGAAAGACTGCCCAACACAGAAGAAAGGTACCCCATCTGGAGTTTTTGCTATTTCCACACCTGCCCCAGAAGTTCCAGATAATCAAGGTACTTTACAGAGTACTTTTATGTTGCATTCTACACCTATTAGAGTTCTATTTGACACCGGAGCAACACATAGTTTCATATCTATTGATTTATGTAATAAGCTTGGATTGGAACCTATTCTAACATCTACCTTCTTATGTATATCTAACCCTATTGGAGGGCCCTCTAACCTCAAAAGGGTTTGCAAATATGTCACACTTATGCATGGCATGCATCGTTTTACTTGGGATTTCTTTGTACTTGGATTCGAAGCATTCAATATCCTATTAGGTATTGATTGGCTGCGAAAGTTCGAAGCCGTTATCTCATGCAAAGCTCGAACAATCTCACTTATCGACAACTAGAGCTTACCTTTAGTTATTAAAGGAAAATCGCCTCAAGAATGTGTTGGGAGTTTTATATTTTCTCTTGACTCTCATCCAAGTGAACTTAGCTCCACTCCAGTTGTTCAATTCTTTTCTGATGTGTTTGGAGAAGTCAATTCTCTACCACCTCCACGGGAAATCGAATTCTGCATTGACCTTATTCCTAGTGCACGACCAGTAGTTCTCCCTCCCAGGAGAATGGCTCCTAAAGAAAAGGCAGAGTTGAATGTTCAAATTGAAGATTTATTTTCTAAAGGCTTGATTCGGCGTAGTCATTCAGAATGGGGCGCTGCAGTTGTATTTGTCACAAAGTGTGATGGTTCTCTTAGAATGTATGTGGACTATAGAGAGCTAAACAAGCTCACACACAAGAACAGGTATCCGATGCCCCGCATCAACCATCTTTTCGACCAGCTTCATGGAGCTAAAGTTTTCTTCCATTGATTTGACTACCGGCTTTCACCAACTTAGAATCGCGGAGGATAGTATTCCTAAAACAGCATTCCACACTGAAAATGGTTTCTATGAATGGCTGGTTATGCCATTCGATCTTACTAATGCTCCAGCTTAGTTCTTCGACTTCATGAATAGAGTTTTCTGGGATGTTCTTAACAAGTTCGTTCTTGCTTTCATCGATGACATTCTCGTCTTCTCTAAAGATGAGAAAGAGCATAGGTCACATTTGGCTTTTGCTCTTGAAACTTTTCGCAGACATCAGCTTAAAGCCAAGTTTTCGAAATGCCACTTTTGGAGAGATGAAGCTCGTTTTCTTGGCCATATTGTTTCGGAGAATGGGATTTTGGTCGATCCAGCAAAGATCGCTGTAATCAATGTAAGTTCTATTATTACTTGTCAATTCTATCTAAACAACTTATCAATATCAAAATTCGAATCCTTGGAATCCTTGGAATTTGCAGGAAATAAAATGCGTTTATCGAAACAAATAAAAGACTTTAAATTTAAAGAATTGGATTTGACAAATTTAATTTAATTTAATTTGTAAGCTTTGATAATGAAGTTGAACTTAAGAAGTAAATTTAATGAATTAGAAATTTAATGGAAATCGTTTAAATGATAAATTAATTTAATGAATACCGAATGAAATCGATAAATGCCTTTAAATCAATTTGAACGTTAAATTAAGTTTAAATGATTATGGAATGGAACTTATATACAAATTTAAGTGTATACTTGAATTGTTCAAATCAAATTTGAAATTGAATTATAGAATTCTGAAATGGAATTGAAAGTTATGAAACGGAAACTTTGGAAATTGTTTTGGAAAGACAAATAAAATGTTGAATTACGAATTCTAATTGAAACTAAATTTGAATTGGTTTTGAAATATATTTAACGACCAATCGGTAAAATAATTACGAAGGTTATTAAAGGAAACGGAATCGGTTAGGGACATACTCACTGTCTAAACCGAAAACCACTTTAATAACTATACGTGGAGTGTGATCCAGAATGAAGTGGTTGGATTGACGTACGCGATGACTGAAGAAAGAGAATGATAATGGATAGCCTTAACACTTGTGTCAAATTGGAAATGACTAAAACAGGAGCCGTGCCGGGCCAAATGGGGTTAGCTACCTCGAGCGAACATACTGCTTTGTAAACTACTCATTACTTTGTTATTGATTGGTGCGCACCCTTGAATTTGGAGTGTTGTTTCACGGTGTTGCGATCGTTGCGGCAATGCGTTCTCACCAGTCCGGATCAGGCAAATGGTAGTTTCACTACCTTGGGTATTGCCTCATGTGCCTTGTCATACTAGTATTCCATATACGCGACCACTACAATTTTGTTTTGTATTATACCTATGGAGTACTCCCTGATATCCTACTAGTTTACCGTGGAGTTTACAGTGATGTATAGTCTATAATGCTATATGAAATGTGTTAAGGGGGACAATGGTAACGCCTTAACACTATTTTGATATTTACTTTACTGTTAAACATTATCTATTTATCGTACACTACTATGCATAAATAGTTTAACGGATCCTGAAAGATGTTATTCCATTCATCTTTGAGTTATTGTTATTTTGAATTTGAACCATATTATCTATATAAGAATATATGTCCTTATTCGAGTGTTTGTTTATGCTTATGCTCGGATCAGACTGAGGATTATTGTTGCTATTCTACTTGGAGCTGAAGACCGAAGACTATCATTTTCTTTTCTTATCAGTATTGTTCTTTCTATTTGGACTATTGGACTTCTATGTTGCTTATTTCCTTTTATTTGAGACATTGTTGTATTTATGGGTAGCTTCATGAACTTCTTATGACTATGTTGTAATTCCGCTGCACTATTCTGCGATGTTATATTTCTATGATTCTCTAATGATTCTCTAATGATTCTCATTTATATAGATACATACTCCATTAATAATTCGTGTTTTGTATTATTTAAGTTGACATTTGTGAATATTGTCATTTTAAATGGTACAAATATACGGGTTGTTACATACACTAATGGGAGCGACCCACTTAGCCCTGCTGTCATGACCTTCCCTTTCGACCCTCAAAAATCAACATAAATACACTCATTGTATAACATGTCGAACGATCGAGTTCCGAAAAAACAGATTGTTGAGGGAAAAGAAAGTAGGTAGAAGAAGAATAAAAACTAAACAAAACAGAATCTCATAACGGAGTGAATAACATATAATATAAACAATTCTTTACAAACATCAAAACTGTAATATACATATCTCACATCAAAGTACACAAATCAATAATTACCAGCCCGGACAATTATAACAAATTGCCTTAACAATTACTGGCAATTTCAAACAAAACACTGCAGCAGAAATAAACAAGTACGAGTAATACATCTTGATCTCCAGCTCTTCTCCTAAGCTCCAGAGCATCCGAACATAAACTTGAAATACTCGGTCTGACCCGAGCATTATAATAAAATAATACCCGAGTCGGTCTGGAAAACTAGCGAGGGAAAACATACTCAATCTGAATCATTAAAGTTTTCAAAAATCTTTTGAAAACCAAAAGGTATCTCGTAAGACTAAGCCATAAATATACACGACAGGTTTTTACCTTACAATAACCAAAACATTTCATATCAAAATCCTCTGATGTTATAATACTGTCTAAGTACAAATACTTATTCAAATAGCTGAAATGCTTGCATTTCACATTCCATCATAGTTGGGCACAGTCAAAACCGTATGGCGCTTATTGGAGAATGGATTACAACTGAATGACAAGGATCTGGGGTACCACCTGTCATAGTACATGTCCAGAAACACTATACTCAGGACCATGCCAGGATCCCCTGCTACATACGACCGGACTATCCCTGACCAGGATAGACCGAATATGCTATCACCCTGGGTGTTCCCACCTTTTTCGAGCTCCTTTCACACGTAGTGATAATATTCGAGGTTATATAGAAAGGTGATAGACATACCATACTTGGGTGTTACCCACTTAGCCTTGCTGCATCTTCCCTACTTTTCAGTCATTTCCAGTTGATGAGGCTAGAGGCTACGATTACCTTTTTAGAAATATTCACTTAGAATGCTCATTATTCTCCAACGACAATGTGCCGATAGCATTCATCCATACAAGTTCGTTCCCAATCCGAATAGAACGGTTGGCACTATTCCTACTACATCCATTTTGGAATCACCTTCAGGATTAGTAGCGATTAGCCCTTGCACTTCGCTGCTCCATCTTCGAATCCATGCTCTTGTCTTCATTACAAAAACGTACTCGTTGGATTGAAGTGTTTTTCGGATCACAAATCTGATCCCGGTCATTTCGAAACAACGTTCACTATTTTCGGTAAACTCAACCCTGGTTCTTTAGGAAATAAACAGAAGAAGATAAGATCAGAGATAATCTGCTAACAGTTAGTGGATGGATTGCCTTAAAAATGTCCTAGAAGAACGAAATGAATTTATATGTACAGTATAGCACCTCGAACGGTAACTGTACCATAGAATCCCTGTACTTCTTCTAAATATTTCCAAAGTATATTTAGGTGCAGATTTGATGGTCGGTTATTTAACTATCAAATAAACAATCAATTTAATCAAAAACTTCATTTTCACTGAAAAACAACAAGTCTTATGTAATTTAAATTTTTAAAGATATTAAATATCTTTATCCAATGGTATGTACTTATCTTACCAAATTCAGTATATTCACAAATTATCCTTTTAAAAAATATTTGAAAATCCTTTTTAAAATAATGTGGAAAGTACCGCTACGGTATCAAACCATGGATCATAGCTCATTGGTTACGTCTCTATCCCAGAGAAATCCAAGACTTAAATGCAAGCACGCACTGCCTTCGATTTACGCCACACAAGTATACAATTACTTTTCGAAACTTTATTTAATAATTATCTCAAAATGGTGCTTGTAAGTTCTAAAATAAATTTCAATTTATATCTAGTAAAATATACTTAAATAAAAGTTACTATACAAAGCCATATTAATATTATATTAATATTTAATAATCATCTTTAAAAATAATAATGCCGACTAATGTTAAATAATAATAAATCTTTAATAATCATTACAAAATAACTAATTAATAATAAAATATGCTTTAAAAAAATTGAAATAATCAAACAACTAATTCTCTAGAATATTTTAACACCTTTAAAAATTATGAAATTAATAATCAAAAATTCTCTTTTTAAAACAAGCCCAATTTTCTCGATTTCCAATTTCATTCCGTAAATTTGGAAATTGTGACGTCCCGCCTCTATACTCACGCTAGCTAAGGACATTATGGAGTATTGCCATCAACTAGCGCGAAGAATAAGGCTGTTGAGGAGCGACCATCTGTGTAATTGCATTGTGCGAGTACCGATATGTCAGATAGTATTACATGCATTTCGTTTCAGGAAAAAATCTGACACGTTAATTACACACTCAAAACTACTAACCAGTGGCTATGTGATCTTCGAAAACAAATATAAAATAAGCATAACATAAATTAGTCACAGATATTCATATCACTAAGGCGGAAACAGATATGAATATAACACATAAAAGTGTACATCAATGTAGTGGTCATATAAGTTCCACTACATCACAAAAGAATAGGTACAAGTGCTAGAAAAAAGAATATGTATACATCATGGAATCTCTTTCTCGAATGTATAAAAAAAACTACTATGCTAAGTAGCTAGTCAAAAGTCAAATGACGGACCCTGAAAAGAAGTCAAGCAGAAGCACCTAAAATACCTCGGTCAAGCAGAAGCTAAGTAGCTAGTCAAAAGAAAATAATAAACGGATCAGTCTAGCTATAAATATCATATAAAATGAGATAGGATAAGAGATGATAAAAATATATGATAACAATAATGCCATACTGTGATAAATATACATTAGATAACAACAAAAATCATACAATATCTCAAATTTTCTCAAACACCAAAACGATGTCATATTCTTAAGCTTTTTCACCAAACCACAAATATTGATAAAGCTTATCAATATAAATCATAAAAATTGGTGAGACGCAAATTCTAGAAATCATCAATTAGAAATCCAGAAATCACAAAGGATGAGGCCTATCAAAATGGGATCATGAAAACTCACTAACACATGTATCACAAATAGGACGCTATCCCTTGAAAATACGAGGTATTGTCCCTCCTTGGAGACAGATAAGCTGAACATCGACGCACCTAAAAAGATATTCCCCACGCATAGTCGAACATCGATGCACCTGAAAAGATACGCCCTATGCACATACCTATTGAGCCGAACATCGATGCACCTAAAAAGATACGTCCCATATACCAAACTCATTTAGCTGATTGCTCCATGAACGGTCAAAAATACCAGGGGTCTCTTGCCCCTAAAAAGAGATGAAGCTCCATAAAACTATGTACAGGTCCCCATGTGGACAAAAAGACATCGCATATCGCTAGTCCTAACCATAAAATTATCACCATCGATCAATAAGAAGTGTAATTTATACTAAGCTAGTAAATAAATGAGTTTAGATTCATGTCTCATAACCACTGGATTAACTTAAATATTTATGGACAAATTGTAGATTTCCACACAAAAATTGTCATGAGACTTCAATGGAACAAGTCCAAAAATTAACCGACAAAGTAAACGAAAGCGTTTCATAGCACTTGTTTTGCTAAGTCGTTTAATTAGATTTCTGAACGAATGAGGTAAATGTTTGTTTATACTAATAGATTGGAAAATTGTTTAAAAACGAGCTTTGTATTGAAAGTAACATTAAAATCATTCTTGTGAAAGAGTTTGAGTATTTACTACTAGTATAAAAACCTTTGTATTTTAAAAGTGACAAATCACAAAAATGACTGTAAAAGCAATCAATCACCAAAAATTCACATATGAAAAGGTGAAACAAAACCATAGAAATCGATACCAAATCCATCAAAATGGATATTCCCAAAAATCCAAAAAAGGAGTCGTCAAAGTCGATAAAAGTGATAACAACTAATTGGATCAACGAAAAATCGATATAAAATGGAAACCCATCAAAAACAATTAAGTTGGTTGAAATTAGCAGCTCTATTCGTCTGGTTGTTCTCCCAGACGTCTGAGCTGAAAGAATGGAAATTTAATTCCAAATCACCTAAACAACTAGGAAGTAAGCTCAGACGTTTAAGCTTAAAGATTGGAAATTTTATTCTGATGGCCCAGACGTTTGAGTGTTACACCAGACGTTTGAGCTGAAGCTCAGAGAAGAAATTAGCCTTGGCTATTGATCACCAAATCATATCGGAGGCGATCTA
The DNA here is from genome assembly GCA_030765085.1 of Allium cepa. Lineage (NCBI taxonomy): Eukaryota > Viridiplantae > Streptophyta > Magnoliopsida > Asparagales > Amaryllidaceae > Allium > Allium cepa. The sequence goes on from CM060941.1 coordinate 839,902,520, forward strand.
ATAAGCGACAATGGCTAGGGATTTACGCCAAGCGACAACCTAGCCCTATAGACTCACCAATACACTCCGAACAAACATGTCCAAACATCCATATAAGGATTTTCATAGATTTTGACTTCAAAATACCAAAAATTGGACAATTCGTCAAACCAATTCAAATTCGAAAACAAATGGACATGAAATAGATGTTAGGAATTCATACCTAACAACTATCAAAGGTATAGACATAGATGTGAGTTCAAGAACTCACCTTTAAACCCAAAAACAACGAATGAGAAGTTTTAAAACAAGGCAAGATCAATCTCTCCTTCACTTAACTTCAAGAACCCTTAATCTATGATCAAATGCAAATATTACCTAATTAGGTTACAAGATTTTTTGGAAATTGGAGAGAGATTGAGGTAGAGAAGAAGAAGAGGATGATTACCCAAGCTTCTCTTTGATTTTTGAAGCTTGAATCTTGAATTTCCTAGTAATCTAGGGTTTAGGAATTTTAATTTCCCTTTATTTACCCCATTTTCCTTAAGCTTGAGTATTAGAAAACAATAGAATAAATGAAGAGAAGTTGGAGGAGGAGTTAGGGTATTAGATGAATTCGTGGGCTGTGAAACCCAAACCCAAACCCAAAGCCCAATAGAAAAATAGAAAAATTCTATTCAACTCTGAACGAATCGATGTTTATACTCAAAATGGTAGCAAACGCCATTTTGAACTCAATGGAAGTAGTCGTCCTGATTCGACTGTTTACAAAAAGTAGCACTTCGGACTTTAATCCTTCTAACGATGCTATATTTAAATAAATCATTGAAATATATAATCGTAAAATATGCGGATTGTTACAGAAATCCTACTGAACTCCAGTACAACCAATTTTATACTTATTTCCCAATTCGCTTTTATCCTTCAAAAATACTTTAAATCTTAATTTTAAAACTTTTTATTTTTAAATAAGTATCGTTTAAGGATTTATTATTTAAAAATCCTTTATTATACTTTTATTCCAAAAATACCTGTTTACAATTCTTTACCAATTTAAACCATATTTTTGTTGGTATTTAAAAACATCAAAAATCGAGGTTAACTGTCATAACATTCAATCAATTCAGATCACACAATTACCTATCACAGATTATTCAACAAAACATATATCACTATATATGCAATTAAATTCAACATCTTTGAGGAATCCAATTTGATCCCTCCAACTTGTTTCCATGCATCCACAAATGTTAGCACAACATGAAAATACCAATTCCACTTCGAGGTGGAATATCGTGGTATATAGGGTCATACGCTATTATGCGGGTGCATAGGGTCTCATACGCTATGTATATATATGTATATATTTGTATATATGTATGCATATATACATGTATATATGTGTGTGCGTGTGTGTATGCAGGAATATCAATCACTCCAATATGCATATACTACTATATATATCACATCCAACTGATAAAATGCATCAGTTTAACTAATCAATCATTTATTAATTTTAACTATTTAAATTAATCACTAGAAGTCCAAAATTGAGTGAGATTAACTCACCTTGATTTTTACGTTGCCGAAGTTCAATTTTAAATTAAATCGAACACGTTCCATTTAACCTAAAATTTTCACTAGCTTCGATCGACTCTTGATCTACTCCACTGCTTAGAACTCATCGTTGCGATTCCGATGCCACTTGTTTCGTCCGATTCCAACCTCGTACGAATAAGATATCGCATTTAGAAAATTAATGAATTTTTATATAATTTAATTTACAAAACATTTACATATTATTTTCCAAAATTTATCACGGCCATTGGATCTAGCTTGAGAAATATAGTCGTGCCCTACCTTCTTCCACATCGTGCTCCCTACGTTCGAAACCCATGCCGCCTCTAACATCGAATCACTGCGACCACCCCATCGAGCGAAAAGTTGATCAACCACCTCCAAACGATGCGCCAAAGTACACTCTACTCACACTTGAAAACCAATTGAAAATCGGCTATACCTAGTCTCGATAAACGTGCATGAATGTCATGCCTTCAAACCCTATTTTCGACCACCATGAAGCACCATCTTCGATCTCAACCATTAGATTGGAAGATCGTGCCAAGCTCTACAACTTTGTGGTTGAGAGTTTCTCGTATAGATGAAGGGATTTGGAGATCGGAGGGAAGAAAGATAGGAAGGGTTTCGGCCATTAATTACGAATGGAGGAGCGGCTGCACTGTTACTAGGGTTTGGCTATTGTTGCACGTATATATATACGTATATCTATATTATTTTGACATTATTTTCAGTTTTAACGTGCTTTTTCAAACGAACTCCAAACGAAACGTGCCGTCGGGAGTTTATAACGTTTTACCCCTATTCTGAACACAATGGAACATGTTTCGGGGCCTAATTCGATCGTATGTGGAAGATAGCTTTTTGAATCGAATTTAAATATTAAATTTTCAATATTTGTTTCAACGCGTTTATATCCCATACGACCAAACGATAATTCCAAATGCCAGATATCCGATAATAATACACTATTACAAATCCCATAGAACTGTTTCGTCGAATTCCGAGACTGTTCCATGAAATGCTATTTTAACTCGTCGATTTTAACGAGCGATTTTCAAAATCATCGAAATCATTTACAATTTCAATTTTAAAATTTTACAAACTTAACTATATAATTAAAATAGAATTTATATTCACATTATAAATCATTCTGATTCATCTTAAATCAAAATTCAATTATTTACACTATTACTATATACTAAATTTCACTATTAACAAATATATAAATTCCAAATTCAAACTTATCGACTTTTAAATCCCATTCAAATATCCATATTATAATTCTAATCCAAATAGAACTTTAGTTCAACTTAGAAATCATTTCTATTCATATCTTACCCCAAATTCCCATAATTATCCAATTTTTCAACTATTTAATTATATTTAACCAAATCCAATTTGTCACTATATTTGAAATGTTAACTCATTTCACTGATTCTTCCATATTGTAAATAAATCAATAATTCAAACTAAAAATTTTAAATAAATTAAATGTTCTAAACTAAACGACCCAAATTCCGGGACATCATATTCCTACCTCCTTATAAAAATTTCGTCCTCGAAATTGCTAAGGTAGGAAAAATGCTCCCAAACCTATTAACTTACCCAAAATTCACTTAATTAAAATTCTACAATCACTCCTCTAAACCCTTTAGTTGAATCCAAAATAATTTGTTCCATTTCTAACTAAAAACCCTTGATTTCTAATACAATTCAAAAATCGCTCTTCTAGTTGACAATATTTTTCCAAAAATTTCAAAAAATTTCTAACACCCTAAATCCTCGAAATTTTTAGACAGCGTATCCTTTGTACGGAGAGCCTTTTACAATATCACAATAGAGATAAAAATATATACATCGACCCACACGGTCGAAAAATAAAATATATTACCATCTCCTTATTCTATTGCATAGGTGTACCTCATGTTAGTGTTTTTAAGCGAGCGGCTTATTTAATATGCATTTACGCAATCCAAACTCTATCCAACAGCCTCCTGTACTTGTACTTACTCAAAAGAAGCACATAAGTTTCATAAACATGAAATTTTATAACATTTCATTTAATTAACTAGCCAAACACATCAACTTCATAAACCAAACATGGCAACCATATATTCACAAGCAACTATAAGGTTCCAACACTAATTTAATTTTCTTCCATGGACCCATATAACATTTCATTCAACTCAAAATGATTTACAACCAATTTTATTGCATTTAATTCGTATTTACAACAAACAGCTCGTATATATTTCAAATTGATCTATATGTGCCTTACTTACATAAATTCACTTCTATTCAATTTAAAATTGACGGGAAATCAATTTCGTTTGCATTCCATTCATATTTACTTCCATTGTATGCAAATCCATTTTACCAAACTTAAATTTATTCCATTTTTAAATTGACATCAAACCATTTTATCTAATTTCTATTTGATTCCTATTCAAGTTGTTAACCAAATCTTATTTGCTTCATTTTACATTAAACACATTCAAATCCATGTTAATTTTATTTATGAATCCATTTCATAATAACCATTTAAGTTAAATATTCATGGAAACCAAATTCTAATTCCTTTTAAATTGATTCATTCAATTTATTCGCCTCCATTTACTTAGCACATCCAATTAATACTATAACACGTGGGGACCATTTCAAACAATTATCTCTAATGTTTGTTATAATATCCCATATAGCTACTTAAGTTCATACCTAACTTATCCAATCCATATTCCAAATCATATTCAGTTCCTTTTTCTTAAATTGAATCCATTTCTTGTTATCGAGACTTAACCACTTTAACTTGGTTATACTTTTTCAGCTCCTCGGTTTAATAATTACACAACTTATTTATTTCATAATTCCTTGAATTTCCTCCTTGAGTTTGCTCGCCTTCAATATTTATAAGATATAGTTATATAAACACTTCCCCATTCATATTATATTTTACTTTACTCGGTTTCAATTCACTCCCTAATAAAATTCAAATTTTGAATTTCCATTCTTTACTATAACATCACCATTTTCATTTAGGTCTACTGTTTTATTCCCAATTCATAAATTCAAAAATTATTTACACTTTAAATCCCATTTTACTTAAGCCATTTACGTTTTATAATCACAACTCTACATTATCTATATCACTTAATAGCTTAAGTTTATCCATTTCATTTAATAATTATAACTTATATTCATATAATCATTTTACATTTCAACTTTATATTGCAATTCAATTCGAATCCTATTTCAATTTTATTTAAATTATCCTAAGTTAAATTCCAACATATCTTATTCAGTTTAATTTACTCAAGTTAAATTTGAACTCCAGGATTCAGTTCTACACTTGCCTTCCATATCTATATCAACTTCAAATTATAAGTTCAATATTGAATTTTCTTAACTTTCAAACCTTTTAAATAAGACTCCAGAATTCAATCACTCGATCTTATTTCAAAAAAAATTTGAAAACATAAATATTCATATGTCACTCTGGTATATCAAATCATACCCTTGTATCTCTACACCACTTGATTTTTCCCAAAACAATTTTCCCTTTTGAATTTCCAAAACAAAACTTGTTTATCATAAGTCCGAAACAAATAATCACAACCAATCGCCATGGTAGCAATCCATCACTTAAAAACTCAAAAATGAATATTGATGACGTGGCCATCATCATCAGGATTATTTTCCAGCGACTAAAGTGAATTCATTGCTCCCTTACTTCCAAAATTCATTCTAAAACAATTTCTGTTCCAAATACATTTTCAAATACTACTCTATTATTCCTCACAAACCATTTTGGAAAACATTTCCAAAATTTCGAAGATTTAAAAATTCCCAAACATGTAGTTCAAATTCATTTAAAAAAAAATTCCAAAATTTTAGGGATTTAAATGTCAAATTCTGGTTTAAATCAAATTTTAGTTATGCTCCTTTGTATAAATCATATTTATGCAATTTCTATTTGGTTATATAGATATACATAATCGTTTCAAGTTTCATAATCTTATTTGATTCTAACATTAACAACCAAACATCCAAACATCCAAATATATTTAATAATTTCAGAAAGTTATTTCATTTATAACAAAATATAAGTTTTGGGTAAAATTATTTCATTCACCCACTTTTAAAACAATACTATGTTGGTTTATCTTGTTTAAGGGTTTAGAAACCCCCATCAATACAGTTGTACTTCCCGTACCCATCAGAATTCAAAAACACTCAACTGATAAGTCAAGAAAATATAAAAACATTTTATATTCACTAACAATTGCACACTCATAGCAATTAATACACTCAAACTCATTCTAGATTACTTCTGACTCTATCTCTAGTGAGTAATCGCCAAACAAAGCCAAGGTATATCGCCAACCTAAGCTCTGATACCATAATGTGATGGCCTGGTAGGCTTTTCTACCATCCCAAGCAGCGTGGCACCATACAGGTACCTTGAATTTTCTTTCAAGGCCAGTCTCTCAACTGCAACAACCACTCTGGTACATGTAGGGGTAAGAGTCTCCTGGTTACCACCAAACACGAAGCGAGAATCCCCTATCATGTTGTAATGAAGCAAATCTGATCTCGATCTCTTCGAAACAATGTTTTCTATTTTTGGTAAACTTAACTCCGGTTCTTTAGGAAATAAACAGACGAAGATAAGTTCAGAGATCACCCCCTAACCGTTACTGGATGGATTAGCTTAAAAATGTCCTAGTAGAACGAAACAAGTTCATACGTACTGTATAGCATCTCGAACGATAACTGTACCATAGAATCCCCATACTTTTTCTAGATATTTCCAAAGTTATATTTTGGTCCAGATTTGATATTCGGTTATATAACTATCAAATAAATAATCGATTCAACCAAAAACTTAGTTTTCACCGGAAAAACAACAAGTCTTATTTAATTTAAAATTTTACTCATATTAAATCTCTTTATCCAAAGCTATGTACATATCTTACCGAAATCAGTATATTCACAAATTTATCCTTTTCGAAAAATTTAAAATCCTTTTAAAAATAATGTGGAAAGTACGTTGCGATATCAAACCATGGATCACAGATCAATTGTAATGTCTCTATCCCAGAGAAACCCAAGACTTAACTGCAGGCACTCATTGCCTCCGATTTACGCCACACGAGTATACCATTACTTTCCAAAAACTTTATTTAACAATTGTCACAAAATAGTGCTTGTAAGTTCTAAAATAAATTTCAAGTTAAATCTAGTCAAGTATACTTAAATAAAAGTTACCATACAAAGCCAAACTAATATTTAATAATTATCTTTAAAAATAATAATGCCGACTAATGGTTAAATAATAATAAATTTTTAATAATCATTATAAAGTAACTAATTAATAATAAAATATGCTTTAAACAATTGGAAATAATTAAACAACTAATTCTTTAAAATATTTTAACACCTTTAAAAATTATCAAATTAATAATAAAAAATTCTCATTTTAAAACAAGCCCAATTTTCTCGATTTTCAGTTTCATTCCGTAAATTTAGAAATCCTACTGAACTCCAGTATGACCAATTTTATACTTGTTTCCCAATTTGCTTTTATCCTTCAAAAATACCTTAAGTCTTGATTTTAAAACCTTTTATTTTTAAACAAGTACCGCTTAAGGATTTATTATCTAAAATCTTTTTATATACTTTTATTCCAAAAATCTCTGTTTACAATTCTTTACCAATTTAAACCATAGTATTTAAAACACCAAAAATTGAGGTTAACTACCATAACATTCAATCAATTCAAATCACACAATCGCCTGTCATAGATTATTCAACAAAATATATATCACTATATATGCAATTAAATTCAACGTTTTTGAGGAATCCAGTCGGATCCCTCCAACCTATTTTCCTACATCCATATATGTTAGTACAACATAAAAATACCAATTCCACTTCAAGGTGGAATATCACAGTATATACGGTCATCCGCTATTTTACGGGGTGCATAGGGTCTCATCCGTTATATATACACACACACACACTATAATCGAACATGTTCGATTTAACCTAAAATTTTTGCTAGCTTCGATTGACTCTAGATCTGCTCCACTACATAGAGCTCATCGTTGCGATTCCAGCATCGCTTGTTTCGTCCGATTCCGACCACGTACGAATGAGATATCGCATTTAGAAAATTGAATGGATTTTATATAATTTAATTTACAAAACATTTACCTATTATTTTCCATAATTTATCACGGCCATTGGATCTAGCTTGAGAAAATCTAGTCGTGCCCTTCCTGCTACCAGACCGTGCTCCCTACGTTCGAAACCCATGTTGCCTTTAACATCAAATTACCGCGACCACCCAATCGAGCGAAAAGTCGATCAACCACCTCCATACGACATGATAAAGCAGACTCTACCCACACCTGAAGCCAATTGAAAATCGGTTATCCCTAGTTCTCGAGAAATGTGTGTGAATGCCGAGCCTTCAAACCCTATTTTTGACCACCATGAAGCGCCATCTTCGATCTCAACCATCGGATTGGAAGATCATGCCAAGCTCAACAACTTTGTAATTGAGAGTTTCTCGTATAGGTGCGTGGATTTGGAGATCGGAGGGAAGAAAGATAGGAAGGGTTTCGGCCATTAATTACGAATGAAGGCGCTGTGACATCCCACTTCTATACTCATGCTAGCCAAGAACACTACAGAGTAATGTCGTCAACTAGCGCAGAGAATAAGGCTGTTGAGGAGCGACCATCTGTATAATTGCTTTGTGCGAGTACCGATATGCCAGATAAAAATATAAATTTTCATCTCAAGAGGAAATCCGACATACCGATGCAAACTCAAAGCTACTACACAGTGGCTATAATATCTTCGGAAACAAATATAGAAATATCATAACACAAATCAGTCACAGAAGATCATATCTCAAAGGCGGAAACAGATATGAATATTACACACAAAAGTGTACATCAGAGTAGTGGTCAAACATGATCCACAATATCACAAAAATATAGTTACAAGTGCTTCACAAAAGAATAAGTATACATCAATGAGTCTATATCTCAAATGTATACAACCAAAAACTACTAATCTAAGTAGTTAGCCAAAGGTCAGGATAATAATAGTCCCAGATGAGGAGTCAAGCAGAAGCACCTGTAATATCTCGGTCTGACCCGAGTATTATTTAACAAGAAAATAATAAACGGATCAGTCAAGCTATAAATATCAGATAAATGATATAGGATAAGAGATATGACAAAAACGTATGATAACCATAAAGCCATACTGTGATAAGTATGTAATTGAAAATCAACTAGAGATTAATCAATATCACAAGAATCTTCTCAAAGATCAAAAAGAATGTCATACTCTTTATTTTTATTCACCAAGTCATAAATATTGGCAAACATCGCAATGCCAATCGTAAAAGTTGTTGAAACACAAATTCACAAAAGTTAGTGAAACACAAATTCACCAATGCACAATATTGATAGAACTTATCAATGAAATCACAAAAATTGGTGAAACACAAATTCTAGAAATCATCAACAGAAATCCAGAAATCACAAAAAGGGGTAGGCCTATCACAAAACGGGAGCATGAAAACTCACCAACACGTATATGAAAAAATGGAACGCAATTACATGGATGATAACCATTAAATTTGAGCCGAAGCTCCACAAAACGGCCCGAAGATCATGGGTCGCTACCCCACCAATTTTGAGCCGAAACTCCACAGAAACGGGGTTTAGTCTCCCTCGCAGACAAAGAGACATCGTACATTGCTAGTCTAAATCACAAAAATGATCATCATCGATCATCAAGAAGTGTCAATTACACTAAGCTAGTAAATATATGAGCTTACCTTCATGTCCCATAACCACCATCTTAACTTAAATATTTACGAACGAATTGTAGATCTCCACTCGAAAATTTTCACAAGAGATTCAATCGAACAAGTCCAAGAATTAATCGACGAAGTAAAAGCAAGCGTTTCGTACCACTTGTTTTACTAAGCCGTTTAATTAGATTTCTCATACGAGTGAGGTAAAGGTTTGTATATACTAATAGGTTGGGAAAACTGTTTTAATCAATGAGCTTTGCATTAAAATAGTGTAGAAATCGTTTTGATGAGAAAGTTTTGATATTTACTGCTAGTGTAGAAACCCTCGCGTTTTAAAGTGACAAAGCACAAAAATGATTGTAGGAACAATCAATCACCAAACTTCACGTTCAAAGACGTGAATTAAATCCAAAGAAATCGATTCCAAATCCATCAAAATGGATATACCCAAAAATTCCAAAATAGAAGTCATCAAGGTCGATAATAAATGATAACAGCAAATCGGAAAACCACGAATCGATAGAAATTGGAAATCAACACAAAACAGGCTAAATAGGCAAATAGAATCAGGTCAGACGACTGACTGCAATTGGCCAGTCGACTGATCCAGAAACCTAGAAATTCCATTTCCTACAGTCAGTTGACTGACTACAGAAGGTCAGTCGACTGACTGCAGAAAACAAAGACTCTCTGTTTCTGCAGACAGTCCCAGAAGTGCCAATTTTCTACAGCCAGTGGACTGACTGTAGAGGGTCAGTCGACTGACTGGTACTGGGTTGTTTTTCAGCCTATTCAAATGAAGAGCAAACTCTCCCAAAATGAAACCGGACAAGCAAGGGCGCTAGGGGTTTATACCATTCAGTAAACCGGCCCTATAGGCTCTTCGATGCATCACCAAAAACATGTTTAAACATCAAGGTTAGGATTTTTGAAGATTTGACTTCAAAACACCAAAATTTGGAATATTCACCAATTCAATCCAAACCAAAAGCAAATGCACATGAACAAGTGTTAGGAATTCATACCCAACAATCAAAGATAATTATAGACATAGATGTGAGATAAAAATCTCACCTTTAAACCCAAAACTATGAAGAAGAAGCTATAGAGCAATGGCAAGAACAATCACACTTCAATTCCAACCTAATAAGCTTGAATCTAAGCTTAAAAGAGAAACTTTTCCCAAGTTAGTTTTAGGAATTTCTGAAATTGAAAAGAGAATAAGTTGGAGAAGAAGAAGAGAAGGCTTACTAAAGCTTCTTCTATGAATTTGGAGTTGGAGCTTGGATTTGCAATGAAACTAGGGCTTAGGAATTCTAATTCTTTCTCTCTTCTCCCATTTTTATTGAAAGCTTGAGTACAAGGAAATTATGAAGGAATGGAGAGAATAGGGGGTGAGGCTTGGGTCTAATGGGCTAAAACCAAACCAAAGCCCTAAGTGAAAAAGTAGCAAAATTCTTCTAACTCCAAACATATCGACGTTTATACTCAAAAAGGTCGCAAACGTCATTTTGTACTCAGTGGGGGTGGTCTCGAGTCCTAATTCGACTGTTTGCAAAAAGTATCTTTTCGGACAATAATCCGACTAACGATGAAATATTTTAAATAAAATATTTAAATATTCAATCGTAAAATATGCAGGTTGTTACACACTCCCCTCCTTAAAGAAATTGCGTCCTCGCAATCTTAAGAAATAAGTGAATAAAAAGTAACAACCATAAAAGCATATCAACACAAAAGAAGAAATTTGGAACAGAAGTTCACCTCAAAGAGCACGAGAAAGTAAGTCCATATGTGTTTTCTCGATGAATTCTCTAGATTCCCAAGAACAATCCTTAGGATTTGAGGACCATTGAACTTTCACAAGAGGAACATCTTTATTTCGAAGGCGTTTAATCTCCGAAGCAATGATACGAATAGGATGTTGCTTATAAGTCAAATTAGGCAAAACTTCAATTTCTTCCACACCACCGGGCTCAACAATAGAATCGGAATCTCGAAGGCATTTCCATAGTTGAGAAACGTGAAACACATCATGAATAACAGAAAACTGGGCCGGTAATGAAAGGCGATAAGCCACGGAACCAATGCGTTCGGCGATGGGAAATGAACCAACATATCGAGGTGCTAACTTTCCCAATCGACTAAAACGCACAACACCCGTCATAGGTGAAACACGAACAAACACAAAATCTCCCACAGAAAATTCTAATTTCCTTCTTCGGCTATCGGCAAAGGATTTTTGCCTACTTTGAGCTTCTTTCATCCTATGACGAATAAGGTCAATCTTTTCTGTGGAATCACGAATAAAATCTGGACCTAAAACCAGCTTCTCATCGGCCTCAAGCCAACGAGAAGGAGATCGGCATGGCCTTCCATAGAGTGTCTCAAAAGGTGCCATCCCAATAGTAGATTAGAAGCTATTATTGTAGGAAAAGTCAACAAGAGAAATATGATCTTTCCAACTTCCACAATCAAGAACACATGTACGAAGAAGATCTTCAAGAGTTTGATTCACATGCTCGGTATGTCCATCGGATTAAGGATGATAAGCAATGCTAAAATTGAGCTTCATTCCCAAAGCTTTTTGAAGACTCTTCCAAAGTCCACTGTAAATAATGGATTACGACCACTAACAATAGAAGTAGGAACTCCATGTAATTTAACAATTTCTTTAATAAAGGGCTTGGCCAAAAGAGAAACGGTCCGATTAGACCGAACAGGTATAAAATGGACGGATTTTGTAAGTCTATCAACAATCACCCATAAGCTATCATGACCCGAACGAGAACGGGGAAGGTCGTCAATAAAGTCCATGAAAATTTGACCCCACTTTCAAATTGGAATCTCTAAAGGTTACAATAACCCACCGGGCCTTTGATGCTCGGCCTTGACAAGTTGGCAAGTCATGCAATGCTTAACAAAGTTAGCAATATCAAATTTCATTCCATCCCAATAATAAAGTCGCTTCATATCCGCATACATTTTACTATTACCGGGATGAATGGTAAATTTAGAACGTAGAGAATCTTCTAAAATATCTTTACGAAGATCACTAATATTTGGCACGATAAGTCTACCAAATTTTCGGATATCGCCACGAGAATCAATATCAAAGTCTTTCAAACTTTCCATACCAATTTTATCTCTACAACTTTGGTTAAGAAGAGCCAATTCGGGATCTAGTTTTTGAGCTTCAAGAATGCGGTCTAAGAGAGAAGGATGAGCCTCAAGGCTATATAAAGCCAAAGATGAACATAAATCGGACTCACGATCTCGAATCTCACAAGTGGATAAAATTCGGAGATCATTTCATTCGGATATCATCATGAAAACAACCGCTTGTAGCTTTCGGCTAAGGGCGTCGGCAACACGATTTCCTTTTCCGGGAGTATAAAGAATGTCAAGATCATAAGATGCAAGGAACTCTAGCCAACGTTGTTGACGCAAATTAAGTTCCTTTTGAGAAAACAGATACTTCAAAGGTTTATGATCGGTATGAAGAATAAATCTTTCTCCCAAAAGGTAATGACGCCAAATTTTAAGGGCGAAAACAATTTCCGCGAGCTCTAAATCGTGAGTGGCATATCTAGTCTCGGCTGGCTTCAATTGCCTAGAAGTATAAGCAATAACACGTTCTCTTTGCATGAGAACGGCTCCCAAACCAACACGACTAGCATTGGCATAAACAATAAAATCTTGATTCCCCTTGGGAATAACAAGAATAGGAGCATCGGAAAGGAGTTCTTTTAATTTTTAGAAAGAAGCTTTACATTTGTCCGACCAAATGTATTTTACTCCCTTCTTTGTCAAACTAGTAAGAGGCATGGAAATTTTGGAAAAGTCTTTTATGAAACGGCGGTAATAACCTGCCAATCCAAGAAAACTATGGATCTCCGTCACACTCTCCGGTCTCTTCCAATTTTGAATCGCTTCAATCTTTGAAGGATCTATGGAAATTTTGGATTCGGATAGTTTCCAACTGATTGCTCCTAATAGTTTCCAACACAATCTGAAGATGCTTTTCATGCTCCTACTCGGTTTTAGAATACATAAGAATATCATCAATAAAGATGAGAACAAATCGATCGAGGAAGTCTTTGAAAACTCTATTCATAAGGTCAATGAAATCTGTCGGAGCATTCGTTGAACCAAATGCATAACAAGCCATTCGTAAGATCCATAACGCGTACGGAACGATGCTAAAGGAATGTTATCCTTTGCAATACGAAGCTGATGAAAACCGGTTGCTAAGTCTAATTGTGAAAAGACTCTAGCACCACAAAGTTGGTCAAATAAATCATCAATCCGAGGTAAAGGATATTTATTCTTGATAGTAAGATCATTAAGCTTGCGGTAGTCAACGCAAAGCCTAAGTGTACCATCGGATTTCTTCACAGAAATAGCCGAAGCTCCCCAAGGCGAGGAACTAGAGCGAATAAATTGCTTCGTCTCCAATTCGGATAATTGTTTGCGCATCTCCTCATTCTCTGTATTGGATATTCGATAAGGAGGACAAGTAATAGGTAGAGCTCCAAGGATAAGATTAATTCTAAACTCAATTGCTCCCTTAGGTGGTAATCCTAAAACGGGCTCAAATATGTCGGAAAATTCACGAACAACGTGAATAAGAGAAATGACATCTTACTCATCATCATTATCATCATCATGAGGATTTAAAGAATTAGATGCAGCCAAGTTGGAATCCGAATCTTTAAGATCAATAGAAATCTGCTTAACAGATTGAGGATGTCGAAGATGAATAGTCCGCTTAGGACATAGGATTTGAGCTTCATAGCGGTTAAGCCAATCCATTCCCAAAATCATTCCAAAGCCTAAGTAGCGCATGACATGCAAATCGGCTCGGAAAGAAAAATCACACAAAATAATCTCGACATCTTTACAAAGCAAACTAATTATTGCGGATCCACCAACTGGATTCGCAATTCTCAAAGAAGTCATTAAAGCAACAACATTTAAAGAAAAAGTATCAACAAGTTCCTTTGATATAAAAGAATGGGACGCACCCGTATCAAAAAGAACTCGAATAGGATGATCACGAAACACAATAATGCCATCAAGGATAGAATGAGAAATACCTTGACCACGAGAAGTGTTACTAGGAGTTTGCACCACATTAAGCTTTCCCTCCTTCCTGCCTTGAAGTTTGGGACATTCGGATATATAATGGCCCGAACTTTTGCAATAGCAATAAGCAAGGGGCTTTGAACACCTATTAGCATAATGGTCTTTAGAACCACAACTGTAGCATTGCCCACTACTAGAGACAAAAGTCTTTGCCACCGGAGTTGCTTGCTTCCCTTTCTTATTGGGATAAGGACCTTTGAATTTACTAGGCCTTTTCTTGTTGTTGAAGTTTGTTTGGACGTCACTCTCGCTATCTGCCTCTTCAAGACAAAGAGCGATATCAATGAGTTGATCAAAAGAAACTTCTAATTTTAGAAGTAATGGCTTCTTGAGATTTTTATTCAAGCCATAGACAAATATTTGGTTCTTCTTCAATGGGGTGTTTATATATTCGACCCCATATTTAGAAAGTGACTCAAATGATGCGACATAGTCTGCCACGGAGGATTCACCTTGAAAAAGGTCTATGAAACGACGAGCCAATGTCACCTTCTCATCTTCTGGCACAAACTTTAATTCGAATCATTCCCGGAATTTCTCCCAAGTAAGATCTGTTTCATTCATTTCAGAAATCAGAAGCTCGTACCAGTCTAATGCTCTTTCTTGGAGCATACTAGAGGCCACTTGAACTCGGTGAAGATCAATAAGATTCATGCGAGAAAAGATTCGATCGCATGCTCTTAGCCAAGCTTGGACTTCAATAATAGTTTCAGAACCTCTAAATGGCTTCCCACCCAAGTTGGTATAATCGCTGCACAAACGTGCAAATCCAGACTTAGGGTGAGTAGGCTCTGGATGGGGTCCGGCAGCTTGAGCATTCTTCACGAGATCTAAAAGCTGCTGGGCAGACATAATACTCCATCCTGAGGAGTAGCACTAGATTGACCGGCGCTGGGACGGCCTGGTCTAACCATTTCTCTTCTTTAAGAAAGGAAGAAAAAAGAAAAAGGTTATTCACAATAATTATCAAACAATCATGATTGATAAAACAAGGCGTCACAAAAGAAAATAGGATAAGACGGTACGAAGACTCGAATTAAATCCTAAGGCACGACTCCCAAGATAGACTTAGGACGATGATCCTTGTTAAATTATTCTACATTGTTCCGAAGTTTGGCTCTGATACCAAGCTGTGACACCCCACCTCTATACCCATGCTAGCTAAGAACACTACGCAGTAATGTCGTCAACTAGCGCAGAGAATAAGGTTGTTGAGGAGCGACCATCTGTATAATTGCTTTGTGCGAGTACCGATATGCCAGATAAAAATATAACTTTTCATCTCAAGAGGAAATCCGACATACCGATGCAAACTCAAAGCTACTACACAGTGGCTATAATATCTTTGGAAACAAAAATAGAAATATCATAACACAAATCAGTCACAGAAGATCATATCTCAAAGGCGGAAACTGATATGAATATTACACACAAAAGGGTACATCAGAGTAGTGGTCAAACAAGATCCACAATATCATAAAAATATAGTTACAATTGCTTCACAAAAGAATAAGTATACATCAATGAGTCTATATCTCAAATGTATACAACCAAAAACTACTAATCTAAGTAGTTAGCCAAAGGTCAGGATAATAATAGTCTCAGATGAGGAGTCAAGCAGAAGCACCTGTAATATCTCAGTCTGACCCGAGTATTATTTAATAAGAAAATAATAAACGGATCAGTCTAGCTATAAACATCAGATAAAATGATATAGGATAAGAGATATGACAAAAACGTATGATAACCATAAAGCCATTCTGTGACAAGTATGTAATTGAAAATCAACTAGAGATTAATCAATATCACAAGAATATTCTCAAAGATAAAAAAGAATGCCATACTCTTTATTTTTATTCACCAAGTCACAAATATTGGCAAACATCACAATGCCAATCGTAAAAGTTGTTGAAACACAAATTCACAAAAGTTAGTGAAACACAAATTCACAAAAGTTAGTGAAACAAAAATTCACCAATGCACAAATATTGATAGAACTTACCAATGAAATCACAAAAATTGGTGAAACACAAATTCTAGAAATCATCAATAGAAATCCAGAAATCAAAAAAAGGGGGAGGCTATCACAAAACGGGAGCATGAAAACTCACCAACACGTGTATAAAAAAATGGAACGCTATTACATGGATGCTAACCAATAATTTGAGCCGAAGCTCCACAAAACGGCCCGAAGACCATGGGTCGCTACCCCACCAATTTTGAGCCGAAACTCCATAGAAACGGGGTTTAGTCTCCCTCGCAGATATAGAGACATCGCACATTGCTAGTCTAAATCACAAAAATGATCATCATCGATCATCAAGAAGTGTCAATTACACTAAGCTAGTAAATATATGAGCTTAGCTTCATGTCCCATAACCACTAGCTTAACTTAAATATTTACGAACAAATTGTAGATCTCCACTCGAAAATTGTCACAAGAGATTCAATTGAACAAGTCCAAGAATTAATAGACGAAGTAAACGCAAGCGTTTCATACCACTTGTTTTACTAAGCCGTTTAATTAGATTTCTCATACGAGTGAGGTAAAGGTTTGTGTATACTAATAGATTGGGAAAACGGTTTTAATCAATGAGCTTTGTATTAAAATAGTGTTGAAATCATTTTGATGAGAAAGTTTTGATATTTACTACTAGTATAGAAACCCTCGCGTTTAAAGTGACAAAGCACAAAAATGATTGTAGCAACAATCAATCACCAAAACTTCACGTTCAAAGACGTGAATTAAATCTGAAGAAATCGATTCCAAATCCATCAAAATGGATATACCCAAAAATTCCTAAGTAGAAGTCATCAAGGTCGATAATAAATGATAACAACAAATCGGAAAATTATGAATCGATAGAAATTGAAAATCAACAAAAAATAGGCTAAATAGGCAAATAGAAGCAGGTCAATCGACTGACTGCAATTGGCCAGTCGACTGATCTAGAAACCTGGAAATTCAATTTCCTACAGTCAGTCGACTGAGTACAGAGGGTCAGTCGACTGACTGCAGAAAACAGAGACTCTCTGTTTCTGTAGACAGTCCTAGAAGTGCCAATTTTCTACAGCCAGTCGACTAACTACAGAGGGTCAGTCGACTGACTGGTACTGGGTTGTTTTTCAGCCTATTCAAATGAAGAGCAAACTTTCCCAAAATGCAACCAAACGAGCAAGGGCGCTAGGAGTTTATACCAATCAGCAACCTGGCCCTATCGGCTCTTCGATGCATCACAAAAAACATGTTTAAACATCAAAGTTAGGATTTTTGAAGATTTGACTTCAAAACACCAAAATTTGGAATGTTCACCAATTCAATCCAAACCAAGCAAATGCACATGAATAAGTATTAGGAATTCATACCCAACAATCAAAGATAATTATAGACATAGATGTGAGATAAAATTCTCACATTTAAACCCAAAACTATGAAGAAGAAGCTATAGAGCAATGACAAGAATAATTACACTTCAATTCCAACCCAACAAGCTTGAATCTAAGCTTAAAAGAGAAACTTTTCCTAAGTTAGTTTTAGGAATTTCTGAAATTGAAAAGAGAATGAGTTTGAGAAGAAGAAGAGAAGGCTTACCAAAGCTTCTTCTATGAATTTGGAGTTGGAGCTTGGATTTGCAATGAAACTAGGGCTTAGGAATTCTAATTCTTTCTTTCCTCCCCCGTTTTTATCTAAAGCTTGAGTACTAGGAAATTATGAAGGAATGAAGAGAAGAGGGGGTGAGGTTTGGGTCTAATGGGATGAAACCGAACCAAAGCTTTAAGTGAAAAAGTAGCAAAATCCCTCTAACTCCAAACATATCGAAGTTTATACTCAAAAAGGTCACAAACGTCATTTTGAACTCAATGGGAGTGGTCTAGAGTCCTTATTCGACTGTTTGCAAAAAGTAGTGTAACAACCCAAATTTTTAACAAGTATCTTTCACTTGTATTTTAAAAACTTTGGGGTTTATTTAAAGTGATTAAAAATAAAAATAAAAACAATTGACCAAATTTTTAATTAAATAATAAAATCTATGAAATTTTGACATGGTTAAGAATTAACTTTAATTTGAAAATTTGGGTTTTTGTCGAAGATGGTAAATAACTTAATTTCTAGCAAAATCAAGTTTTAATTAAGAAAACATTAATAGCTTACGTGGTTAAGACATTTGGGCTATTCATGACAGGTCACGAGTTCGAGTTTCAGCACGGTCAGAATTTTGAATTTTTTTGTGTATAAATGAACTGGGTAATTACGCGTTAATAAGGGCGCATAAATTTAGGAAATAAATACCGTATATATATATAGAAAAGAAAACGTATAGAATTTTAATCCGTTATTTCGGTATATTTTGGGCATAAAATATTATGGCTATGGTACACATTCTTAAAAATATGACTTTAGTGTAAATGAGTAAATTTATCAGTGGCATGTGTTTTAGAGGGAAGGAATATTCTAGCATTCAAATCAAATATGTTGCCTCTAAATTCAATGCATTACTTTAAAATTTTGATTTCATAGATTTTTTTCCATTCAACAAAATTTATTTCTTGCATTTTTCAAAATACAATTTTCTCCTAAATCTCAGTCATGCGCAGTATCCATTCTCCTATCTGCTTGCCTATTTCATATGTGTTTTTCTCTTTACTCATATCTCTTACGTTATTTTTCTCTTTGCAGTAAAATTTACTTCCCAATTTATATATATTAATTTGATTAAATCATTTCCTAAAAGTCTAAACGTAAACTGAAAGTTTTGAAGTTTTTAAATTTTGTTAAAAGACAACTCAAATTCGCAATGTTAATAAAAAATGAATTTTGTATATTTAAAATACAAAAATTGTAAGCGAATTTAATTTAAGTAATAACTTTGTAAAATTCAGTGTTTTACAGACTGTTAAATTTCGCATTTAAAAAGGGCACGCATTGTAATGATATAAGTAACGTAAAAATGTATAAATTAAAAATGTTATTTTTGCATAAATTTTAGGCGTAAGGTAATGCGTCACTATGGCGTATTTTAAAAATCATATTTATATCTATATGGATTAAAATATCAGCCAGTAGTTTTATAGTAAACGTTACCTTTTCCATAGCTTTTAATTGGGTTTTAATTTTTGTATATGACTTTTTCATTCCAAAATCTTTGCCAATTCTTGCCGTTTCATTTAATAAAGATCAAAATTTCATATAGCTGATCACGCAACTATTAAATGGTATAAAATGTTGAAATCAAATTTTCATAAATTGGCAGCATAAATCACGCATATAAAATAACGTTCAAACTAAAGAAACTGGAAAGTAATCAACGCATGCATTTAATCAAGATTTTCGTATAACTGGAAATAGTGAATCACGCTCCTCTATTTCATAAAGCACGAATCCATATCTCCTGCTTCTTGTTTCCCACTGCAATTTGTTTTGCAAATTTTCGTACAACTGATCAAGCAAATTATGTAAACATTTATTTCATTTGCCTTTTCAGTACAGAGCCAATTTATATTCGCTGACCGTTTTGCCTGAAATCATGCAAGCTTATCCATGAATTCAAAAAAAAAAAAAACAACGTTCAAGCATAACAAACTGGAAAGTAAATCGCGCATATTTTTTCTAGAGATCTCTTGCCAATTTTCACCTATTTGTTTCCCTGCATGTCGTGCCTATGTTCCATTTTGGACCGAGTATACTTCACTTCCTTGCATACAAAGCAACTCCTCTTTATAAATACTAGCCTCGTTCACATAAACTTTATACCTCATCTGATTCTTCTCAAGAACTTTTGCAAGCTACAGGTAATGGGTATTCTCTTTTGTTTCCTTTCATTTTTTTTTCTTTCTTCTTTGCTTCAGATTCATTTATTTTACTGGACTGCACTATCTCCTCCACGACTGCACCACCTGTCCTTGCCACATTTTTTTTCCTTTTTCCCGCTGACTTGGTTTCGTCCCGGTAGTGGGTGAAATCATCTAAGCCTGCAATACTTTGATACATATGGTTGCGTGAGTTTTTCATTTTGCATGGGATGTTGAACGTGTTGCAGAACATGTTTATAATAGGGCAAAGGAATAAAATATATATATATATATATATATATATATATATATATATTATAAAACAGAGGAAGGAGAGGAAAGGAAGAGGGAGAGGAGAGATATTGAGTGTACCTGTACATGCATCACGGCCATAAAAATGTTTAAAACATGCATCTATGTTTTGAAATTTTCGGCCGTGCATATATATTGTAGAAGCATGCATTCAGTTTTTTTCAAAAAGTGTTTATAATTTTGCAAATCTAGTTCACGTGTTGAAAAAGAAAATTGATATTTGGTAGAGAAAGAGAATAGGAGTGCAGAGTACACGTATATGGTTTATGAAGTAGCGTGTTTAGGTGCATGTGTGCATGTTTTGATTTGGAGTTTGGCAGAGACGTGTTTATCTAGGCAGAGACGCAAGTTTTGCATAAAATTCATATTTTCAAACTAGATAAGTAGGACATGCCGTTGGAAAAATTTATATATATATATAATAATAATAAATAGCATTGCCAAGCCTATGAAGTTGGGGTCAGGATGTGCGGTGAGGCAGTCGAGCAAAAGCTGAACCAAAATTTCTTTTACTCTATTCGTTCCAATTGTTTCGAAAATTTTGCTTTGACCGTAATTTTAAAAGTCGCGTATTTGGTATTTGGATCTTATTATAGATTTGAATCAAGGCGTGGCATCCGCGGAAATCTAATCGTGCCATTTGTACGTTCCTTTATCAAGTGGTACAATCGTTTGAATCTAAATTTCTGCAGCTTTAAGCTGAGTATTTCTCACCAGACAAACATGCCTATATATCTGTGAATTATCGCAAGTGTATTTGTAGATTTTTATTTAAATGTTATCTGTCTGTAATATAACGTAGGATGTTAAACCCATTTAAAATTGACACCTCATCAGTTGTTATCTATTGTGATATTATTGCAGTTATATTATTTAATGCTTATTTACTGATTAAATCATCACTGCAAGTTCCCTGTAATTTGAGATCGTTATAGGCTGAAATGATAGGCCTGTACGATAATTATTTATTCATTTATTTATTTAATTGTTTAATTATTTATTTGTAACTTGGGATTGCGGGTTTGAAATGATAGAACGCGGGGTTTTGTAAATTGCGGATTGAAATGATATAAATCTGTATCACTTGACCTAGGCTAGAAAACTATATACAGACCCGTAGTTTATATAATGTTTTTCTGAAATATTTTAAATTTATTTTAAAATGGAAGTTTATAATATTCTGGTTTAAATATATTTAAAGGATTTTTATAAGATTTATAATGATTTTGAATGAGTTAAAAATGTTAAATAAAAAAATAAATGTTTAAATAAATTTTGAAATATAACTTATTTTGGGAATTTCTGAATTTTGTTAAAAATAAGGTTTCAGTTAAGTAAATAATTGATAAAAAGTTATATTTGGGAATTTAAAACTTGATTGTTAAGTTAATAATTTATTACAGCACTTAAATGCTGTATTTTATAAACGAACTGTTTTAACCTATAGACTTTAGGTAGCATTTCATAAGTGCTACAGAAACTGGGATTTTGATTATTTAAAAATAAATTTATGGAAATAATCTTTGGGGAAATGGGTTTAAATTTTGGAAGTTAATATGTAATTAATAAAAATAAGGAATTGACTTTGAATGGTTTTAAATGGAAGAATTTAATTTTAAAAAGGTGAGAAAAAGGCAATCAATTCCTAAATAAATTGAATATATTTAAATGGTATATTATAAAATGACCAATGTTTAAAAACAATATTTTGATATTGTAGTATTTGAAACTTATTTTGATTTCAAAATATAAATACCATTTTTAAAAAGTTGTAACCACGGGTTATAATAACGTTTGGTTGTTAAAGAGACCGGGATCGGATATCTGGCATACTCTCTGTCGATACCGAAAACCACTTTGACAACCGTGTACGTGGTGGAGATTCTAGAATGAAGTAGGATGGTGGTGACGTTTTCTTTAAGGTAAATACGTAGATCCGACTCCCGTGAGTTGGCATAAGGTGGCTAAAACAGGAGCGATTTACGGATTAATGAGGTAGCACCTCTGATCGGACGCACTTCTTCGTATGCCATTCTATTACTTTTGTGATTGTTTTGGTGCGCACCTATGATTTGGGAGTGTTGTTCGAGGCGGGCGGTAGCTGCGGCTACGCGTTTCCATCAGTCCGGAAGCGTAATTGGTATATCTACCCTGGCATTGCCTAGTTGTGCCGTGTCACCTACCATAGCGAGCCTTGTACGAGTTTGGTTTTCTCCCGTAGCCCGTGTGGTATCCTCTGGTGGCTTCCCGTTCAGGAGGGACTATGATATTGGATGGACTACTGGGACTATTACGTGTTAAGGTGGAAAATGTAAAGCCTTAACGATATTTAAAAGTAAGTTTATTTTACTAATAGACATTATTATAATAGCGAAATATTACTACATAGTAAATAGTTTAACGGATCCTTAGAGAATGGGCGGTCCCAAGCATTCTTTAAGTTACTTGCTTTATATTACAGTACACTTGAATTAGCTTACACTATATAAGTATGTATGTCCTGACTCGAGTGTTTATATTTTATTTTACGCTCGGGTCAGCTTGAGTTGCAGTTCAGTCATCATCCCGGAGCTAGGACTTCTGTAGATCCTTTCAAGTTGCTGGCTTCTTTCTGTCCGTTATCTTATTTATGAAATCAAGACTTTGGGATTTTTGGATTTTCTATTTGATGATTTAAATTATATTTAGGATGGAAGACTTTGAAAATTGTATTTGTTGAGACTATTTATAATGGCTTCATGAACCACTAAGTATTTTTAAATTCCGCTGCGAGTATTCTGATTCTGTGTCTGTGATTCTGTGATTAATTATTTACTGTATATTTTGAGATTTGCCAAATTTTAATTACAACGCGGTATTTTGAACAATTCAAGTCCGACATGAGCGGATGCGAATGGTTGAAAATATCGGGTCGTTACAAGTAGCTTTTCGGACAATAATCCGACTAACGATGAAATATTTTAAATAAAATATTTAAATATTCAATCGTAAAATATGCGGGTTGTTACAGCGCGATTGCACTGTTACTAGGGTTTGGCTACTGTTGCATGTATTTATATACATATGTCTATATTATTTAAATATTATTTCCAGTTTTAACGAGCGTTTTCAAATGAACTCCAAATGAAACGTGCCGCCTGGCACTTATAATGTTTTACCTTTATTCCGAACACAATGGAACTTGTTTCGTGACCTCATTCGATCGTATGTGGAAGATAGCCTTTTGAATCGAATTTAAATATTAAATTTTGGATGTTGGTTTCAACGTGTTTTTATCCCGTACGACCAAACGGCAACCCAGACGCTACGAAGTTTGAAATCTGATATTAATACACTATTATAGACCAAATGGAATTAGTTTCGTCGAATTCCAAGACTGTACCCCAGAAGACTATTTTAATTCGTTGATTTTATCGAGCGGTTTTCAGAATCGTCAAAATCGTTTTAAATTTCAATTTTAAAATTTTACTAACTTAATTATAATTCAAATGGAATTTATATTCATGTTAGAAATTATTCCGATTCATTTTATGTCAAAATTCAATTATTTACACTATTAGTATATATATATTAAATTTCACTATTAAATAAATATATAAATTCCAAATTCAAACTTATTGACTTTTAAATCCCTTTCAAAGGTCCATATTATAATTCTAATCCAGATAAAATTTTAATTCAACTTAGAAATCATTTCTATTCATATCCTACCCCAGATTCCCATAATTATCCAAATTTTCAACTATTTAATTTTATTTACCCAAATCCAGTTTATCACTATATTTGAAATGTTAACTCATTTCATTGATTCTTTCATATTAAAAATCAATCAATAATTCAAGTTCAACATTTAAAATAAATTAAATGTTCAAAACTAAACGACCAAAATTCTGGGTCGTTGCACCTACTGTATTCCTTCTTTCAGTTATTCCTCGATTGATGAGGCTTGAGGCTACGTTTACCTTTTTGAATAGCAATCCCACTTTGAATACTAACACTGCCTTTCAGGAAACAATGCAATGATAGCATTCATCTATACAAGTTGTGCTGGGTCTGGACAAACCAATCTCTTCAAAAATACCATCTCCATTTGCTTCATAATATCACAATTCGTTACGCACAAATTGGATCGAAGTGGTTTTCGGATAATCAGATCCCGGTCTCTTCGAAATGATCAACGAATTTGGTCAGATTTGATAGTCGGTTATTTAACTATCAAATTTGCACACAAAAGCAGTCACTAGGCCTGTATTATAATCTTTCAGGTATTCATTTCAAAATATCTTTACACAGATGTATATTCAAATATCCTTCAATATTTCAACATCGAAAACAATTCCATATTCTTATATCCATAACAGGATTTTTCACTTATATCAACACTTAGAAATATTTCCAAATCCGACTTATAATTCATTACTTAAAAAATATTTCTAACAATCATTTCGTAGTTAAAATATTTCCAAATCGTTTAATTCCAATATCCTTTCTCACAACCCCCCGGAATAAAATTAATTTCTTCTAAATTAACAAAAAGTATCGATTATACTAATTTATAATCAGATAACCATTTATATTCCTTTAATGAATTTAAGTTCATTTTCGAAGTTTCCGAGTCTAACTACTTTTGGAAATTCCCTAAATTTCCAGAAATCCCATAAACACTTCACTTATACAAACTCATCCATTTAACAAATCTGGATTGCTCGAGAGTATTTATAGCTATATTCCAATTACTACTTTTAAACTATATGCATAAAAATAATAAGTTTCAAAGATATGGTTAAATAGTTATTTAAAATATCGAACACTTTTAAAATAAACATCAATAACTAAATCTAAGTTATTCATATAATTTCTAATCGATTTACAAAACTTGTTCATAAAAATTAGAAATTCATTTTAACAGATTTAAATATTTAAATAACTAACTTTCTGAAATATTTAATGCTAAAACATTTTTAAATTACATGGTTTAATAATTAAAATTCCTTTTTAAAAAAATCATCTTCTCGATAAAAATATTTTTTTTAGTTCTGATGTATCAAATATAATATATATATATAAATCTCTCTCGATTTATTCCAAATCGATTTACGTTCCCAGTTTCACAAATCCTTTTTTCCAAATTCCAAACTAGATTCCACTATTTCTTATAAACCAATCACCATATCTTATTATAAATTCTCACCGTGAATTTATATTTTCAATTTACCAATTTATAATCATCCCACTTATTTAAAAACATCATTTATAAATTTCCCAAACTCATCCTAGTTTATATAGGTTTATATTACAAAAATCCATTTAAAAATCGATTTCCAATTAAAATCCCATTTTAAACCTATTTCTCAACTAACCCAACTATATTCCAAAACCAATCATATCTCAATTTCTACTTCCATTTTGCAAATTTAAAAATCTTACTTTAAAATTAGTATAACCAATTTTATATTTATTTCCAAACTTCCTTTATTCTTCCAATCTATTTAAATCTCGATTTTTAAAAACCCTGTATATTTAAACAAATATCTTTTATATTTATTGTTTAAAAATCATTTATATACATTACTTTAAAATCTCTATTTAAAATATCATTAAATAGTTAAGTACAAAGTCAAACCCTTTATTTTGTCCAAATCAATTTCTTTTAAATAAATCCAAAATTCTATATAAATATTTACATCCAAATCACTCTTCAATTTCCTTTCAAATCCAAAAAATAATATTTATAGTTTTAAAATATTAAAATTAGGGCCAGTGCTACAATAGCATCCAATAAATTCAAATCACATCATAATCTATCACAGACTGTTCAAAAACATCGTTTATCACTATAAACAAAATTAAAAATCAACTATTTTGAGGAATTCAGTTGGATCCCCCAAACATGTTTCCTTTCATCCATAGATGTTAGATACATAAAATACAAATCCTGCTAGGAGGTTGGATATCGCTGTAATATAGGTTCATCCACTCCAATATGCGAGAAATATATCCAACTACTAATATATATACTACTATATATAATATAATATTCAACTGATAATATAATTTATCGGTTCATCCAATCATCCAGTAATTGATGATAAAATTAAACTAGCAATCCAAAAGAATGATATTTACTCCCATTGATTTTTATTGTCGCTTTCGCGTTTTGTTTCTGATTAAATTCGAACATTGAAAATTCTGCAAGCTCTAAATTCAATCAATCCGATTTTTATGCGTATTATTCATCAATACGAACACAACGCAACAAACCGTGTCCCGATTGGACCTAAAACGAACGAGATATGAAATTTCAAAGAATTTGAATTTGTTAAAGCAATTTATGTAACTTAATTAAATTATATTACATTACCCGCTTGGCCAAACAGAAGAAACTCGATCCAACTTCTTTTCCTTCTTCCAAAACGATGCTTCCCTCCTTCCTGTGCACGCTCGACATCGTCAGGTTGGGCGTAAAAACAACTGACATGGGGATAGAGGCCTCCGTTCGACAAAACCACTTCGCCAACAGAAATCTCATCTCGAACTCGACCTGCCTGACACCCTCGACCAGCTTCCGGTCCGTCCCCTTCACTCGCGACATGCCATGTCCTTTGCCGCCGTATGAAAATCGCCACTCACACTAAATATTCGAACCTCCAACTGACAATGTTTTCAAGTGCTCCTCGACAATCTAAACACGTCTACGATCTCCAATCTGCCTTAACGATGAATCGTAGCTTGAAAAAATAGGAACCCCAGTTGAAACTGCCGTGCCGCTCACTATCGAGCAAAAGAAATGGATGCCGCACCTCTCAAAAAACATCCCAGATCGAAGCTTAAGTCAAAACTAGATTTTTAATGGTCCTTTCATATTTTTTTCGTTGAGTAAATTTAGAGATAATAATTTTTGAAGTTGAATTTTTTTTCTTTTCATTCAATCATTATTTATTGTGTTTAAAAAATGAAGAAAAGGAATTGTCTATATGAAGGAAATGTAGAATAGGGTGGCTGCTGTTGAACAAAAATTGCGGTTGAAACGATATATATATATATATATATATATATATATATATATATATATATAGCGGCACGTCCGTTGAACGTGTGCCAAGAAGGAAGTGGAAAAATTTTGTGTGCGCTACATTCATGGTAGTGATATATGTACACACAGAGACACATACGTATATATGTACATAGATATGTGTGTATGTATGTCTATGTATGTGTGTGTATGTTGTACATTTTCCCTTCTTTTCTGTACAATTGCAGTAGTGTACAGCTATATATTAATTTTGGTCTAATTATGTAGGTTGGCCGGCACCAAATGAAAAGTTTGTAGCAGCTAGGAAGCAGATGATGCAGCGAGGAAATGCAATAAAATAAACATTGTTTTGTTGATGCATTATTTGAAAAAGAACAGAGGCAAAAACAATGTATTTTTTAAACAATGTTCATGAGGAATACTATTAACAATATTCAAAACCTCTCATGGCCTACAGTGAAGAGTTTCAGTCCTTAAAAGGACAATTCTAGTTGCTTCTTATAATTTGGGTTTAACACTTTAAAAGACACAGTTAAACCAATAAAAATAAAAGGAAGTACATCATTATCTTTATAGCAATATTGATGAGTGTATAACATTTTATCTTTACAGCAAAATGATGTGACATTGAAGAGGGTAGAGATTTGAATAACCATGGTAAGGGGAAGTCACAGTTGAAGGATTTGACATTTTTGAGTCATAAGCAGTTAGTGGTGGCAATATCCTCTAGATTTAAGAACAATAATTTAATCCAAGAAATAGGTAAAGACAGTAGTTCTATCAACTGCCCTATTATGATTTATTTTAAAGAATGCACAACAACCTGACACCATTGATCTTAGAATAATTGTGAAAAAACAACTGTAAGTGAAATGAAATAAAGGACATGAAAAATCTAATAGATTTTGTTGAAAAAACAATTAAATCATCTGAATATCGAAAAAAGAGTTGCATACAGAGTAAGTGACGAAAAATGCCCCCATAGAGGATAGAAACAGATTGCGGTCTTCAATAACCCAATTTGTACATGGGGTATCTATTTGATCTACATTGTATTGCATATATTATCATACATTAGAGAAGAGATGACTAACATCACAAAATACATGTACAGTATTCCCAAACAGTAACGTTTATGATCAACAATAAATTATATGTCACAAATAAATAGTAGCAAAGCCATAGTTTGACAGCTTCCAATACTATGTTCAAAGCCCCCATAAAAAAACCTTACAAATCAAGAACTCATAATAATTTGTGTCAAAATATCATTACTGAATATGATGGATCAAAAATTGACATTGAATAATTAGTGAACAATATTTTTCAGGCATAGTTTTTCATACTATATTTGAATCTAAAACCATTTACTGTGAAATCTGTAAGGTTCGGGTATAAAATAAAAGTAAAGCACCCACTTTCTGCGTGGAAAACAAAGATCCAGCAATGTCATCTACTTAGCGCAACGTATGAGAATAATGAGTACAGAAAAATCAAAATCTCAAGTTGAACGCATGCGCTAAGGCCATCTGAATTAGCTACATATATTTTCGAAAAAGGAGTTCAACATTTAATCCCAACAAAAAGAATAAATGTATAAGTAGTCTGAAGGTGTATCACTGAATACATTCATGCAGCGTGGCCCTCTATTGCACCTCATCATGCAACCACAGTACTCATTTTGCCTCTGTTAATTGCTATAGTTTCATTTCCTACATCAACAGCTGATTCTCTCTGTTAATTGCTACTGCATATTCAGTTGCCTATGACTTACAGTCCCCAACTGTAGTCAGCCCCTTCTTACTGCTACTGATGGATAGCTTAAGTCCATATGCCATTACATATTCGCCGTTACACCTCCACATGATACATCAGCAACATCTTGGCACAAAGCATCAACACTGCCATTCTTGTACCTCGTGATATGCAGCAATAGCACACTATTTAGCTCCACTCTTTGCCCAGTCTCAAGATCAGACACATCTTAAATCCCTGTCTATATTAAACTGTTTGGCTGCACCACACTTTTCAACTAACATACTATGCATCCCTCAGATGAAGCAAAATGAAATTAAAGAAGTCAAATTTACATAGAATTGTCCAGATATAAAATCGTCAAACTAAAATCGATCCTAAAACAATGAAAGCCAAGCCCTAGAAATCAAATAATTAAAATATGTTGAAGATCTTACACTTCAGAAATACGATAGAGAACTATTAAAGCTTTTCTAGTATTTTCTGCCATTGAATTTACCCTGTGGTTATTACATTTAAGAAAGAAAGCAACTTGTACCAAATCAGTAGTTAGTTTTCCAAAAACGAAAATTAGAAGAGAGCAGAATGAAATTAAAGAAGTCAAATTTACATAGAATTGTCCAGATATAAAATCGTCAAATTAAAATCGATCCTAAAACAATCAAAGCAAAGCCCTAGAAATCAAATGATTAAAGTATGTTGAAGATCTTACACTTGAGAAAAATGACAGAGCAATATTGCAGCTTTTCTAGTATATTCCGCCATTGAATTCACCTTACGGTTATTACATGTAAGAGAGAAAGCAATTTGTGTTGTGGATAAGAACGTGAAAGCAGATTGTATTTGCCGATTGTATCCACTACGTAGTTTTTGGAATTTACATTAATATCCCATTGTAACCTATTATCAAACAGAAGGAATGTGGCTATTTTAGGAAGTTCTAAAAAGGCTTCAGTTTGACCGGTTGACTCAACATTTTGCTTTATAGTATAAGATATGTTTTTTAGCATGTTCATGCATACCTAGTTAGAAACTTATATGAAGTTTCACACCTTATGGAATGAGCTCATGTGAAGGTTTGTATTTGCAAAGATCAGTGTAAGAAATTGTAGACTTAAAAAGCTTAATATGTTCCCTACAAACCAAGCAGATAAAGAAGTAAATATACATTTAACACTGATACTTTTGGAGGACTGACATTCATCCTTATACTAAAAGTGCATACTCAAGAAACTACTCATACATATAGGCCTTTATCCTTTTTTTAAAGTCCAGCCTTGTACAAATATTTATACAGAAATTGGTTTCATGCAAAAACTGATATATATTCAAAGTCTTACTTACCCAAAACAAATGCATGTGTATAAGGTTTCATATTTACAAAAAACGCATATAGCTTGACGTGTAAATTTCCTAAAGCCCCTTTTCTTATCAAATCAAGATGTGTGGATTCGCCTTTAGTACCCTTTTTTATACCTCAAACCTTTATTTAGAAATCCACACACACAGTATGTATATGCATGACTATACATACATACATACATACATACATATATATATATATATATATATATATATATATATAACTTAAAAGTTTTAAGCCCAAAATTCAGACGCATACTTCAAAGTCTGCTATTTTGAAACATTTTTGACACACCTTAAAAATGCTCAAAACTGCATATTTAGAAATCTATGTTTATATTCAACGCTTTATATTGCTAAAAATTTCATGTATATATGAAATTTTTATGAACCTTAATCCGAATAACACCTTATTTTCAAAAACAGAGGTACTCAGAATTTGATCGTACTCAATTCCTGATATCCAAGGCTTTGTAACATAATGCCATGCACAGTCAAAATTTTATGCGTTTGAAAACTACAGTAAATGCAGATCTAGCAACCTATGTTTGAAAATGAATATACAAACAGATAATCAGGTAAGAGCTTTTACAACTGAAATTGTATATTTATACCTTCAAAGCCAAATAGATATGAATGGATAAAGTCTGAAACCTTTCGAAAGCTCGCTTTCATGTACATATGAAACTCTACATTTTGAGAAAATTGGTATGTTTAAACCATACACATTTGGTGTTTGATGCATTTGGAAGCTTATGTGTATATATGAATTTATTTACATATTAGAAATCACATATGCTTAAAACACTCTGTTTATTCAAAACTTAAATATTCAAAGCCAATTCGTATTTGTATATGAGTAACTAAATCAAATGTACTTGAAAACTATGATGTACCAATCTAACACACACATACACTCTAAAACAGGGATATATATATACTTAAGAATCGTATATTTAATACCTAAAAGATGAAATCCATGGTTTTGAGATCGAATCAAGTGATTTATGAAACCAAATTTCTCACTTTATAGTGGATCCTTTTTTTAATGCTACTGTATGTGTTACACAATCATGATTAAATGCAATAATACGTTTTCAACCAATTATGAGTAGTGTATAAGATATAATTTCTTACATTTACGACAGTGTGGTCTGTATGTTATATAAAATTATCCAAATTTTTAATCATGATAAAAGCTAATTTAGGTAAAATAATTAATCATGGAACAACGTATAAGCATACAAAAGCCATACAGCGGTTAGTATAATATAGGCAACCATAAATACAAAAATAGACAAAAAAAGCAGTTTGTATTATGTATGATGCACATCTAAAATGCTTTAGCAGAATCTTTTTGAAATATATATTTTTCGATCAAATTGATATTTGTAAACACTCGGTCCTCAAAATGATTAACATTGCACCTATTCAGGCTGGAAAAAACTGTAAGCATAAAATATTTTGAAGATCGAATCTATTGAATATCAATGCATTGTTAATTAATTACTAATTATTTGTAATGTATGCTTACAAAACTAAGTGCATTTACAGCTATAAACAAATGAAATATTGAAATGCGAATAAGACTGTTCTAGTAAAGTTATAAAACTAAAGTCAAATTAAATTATTTCCTGGTGTTTAGCTTTAGATTCATAATTTTATGGATTTGTATAACTCAAAGTTTCATCAAATGTATCTTATACTCCTGTTATTTGGAATTTCGCATAGCAAGGAACTTACTCGAGGCATTTAATGTTTCAGTTAGAAGATTGAACATAAAACACCGATAAACTTATATTGGACAACTAAATGTAATGTCGGTGCTGAAGCAAAAACTAAAAATTAACCATAAGCATGATAAATTATCGGTTTCACAAATGTAAAAATAGATACTAAAAAATATTTGCTATAACTTTAAAATAAAATGGCATACTATAAAAGGTATCTATTAATTCATTACTGACTAATACAACCAAGGCGAGAGGAGTACGCCCACAATATTATATAGAAAAATAATTGAAATCAAAATGATATTCTTAATTAAAATTACCTTTTCCATATGAAGCAAGCCTTCGGATGTCACAACTATAGTCGCACAACTGATAAACACGCAGAAACCGAGATAAATTGCTAGCAAACCATCTTCACTTCTATTAGTTCAAACACGTACCTGTATTTTACACTAAAAGAAATGAAAGTATGATCATGTTTAACTTAGGTGATTCAACTTAGAATACCAATAATCTTGTATAGTACAACTGTATGTAATATTGATATTGAAACAAAAGCTAAATTTAATCATAACCATGATAAATTATCGATTTCACAAATGTACAATCGATACTACAAATATTTGTTGTAACTTAAAATCAAATTGCAGACTATCAAGGTTATCCACTATTCATTACTGAACAAAACAACCAACGCGAGAAGGAATACTCCCGTAATATTATGCAAAAGAATAATTAAAATAAAAAGGATGTTTTCAATTTAAATTGCCTTTTTCTTGATGAAGTATTTGGATGCCACAACTGTAGCCCCGCAACAAATAAAACACTCAAAAACTGGAATGACCCTCTCTAATTTGCACCTAATTTTTTTTTTTTTTTTTTTTAATGATATACATATATTTATCATCATATATATATATATACTTCTAAGGCCCAGAGTCATTTTCCCTTTTTCAAGTAAACAACTTTATCCAGGATCATCAAGTTTACCAATATAAACATATCAGTATATTCACAACATATACACACACATATGGAGATGCATGTGCACCTCTTGTTTAAATCAGAGTTATGGTAAAACAAGAGAATAATTTAATTGATTAGATTTAATCAATTCTCACATAGCTATATTCAATACATGTAATAAAACTGCATTTATATGGACATCAGCCTGATTATTATTTTTATTGATTACAGGGTAGATTCCTTATGAAATATGAATCTAAGAAATCAGACAATTTTGTGATATTTCTAAGTAAGTAACATATTTCAGAAGCCTAATTCCTTGATGCTATGATGCTAAACTAAAATGAAATATAAACTAAGGTGAATCTCCTGAGTTCTGTAAATACTTTGCAAAGGAAACATGGTTCACTTGAACTCTTAGTTCTGGCATACTTCATGGGCTTTTAAAAGGCATATTTTTCTTTCAAAACTTCAATCTAAAAATAAAGGATTCAGATTCATCCCTTTATTACCTTGGTACTGAGGTACTAGTATCTGAATCAAAACATTTTTAAACATATACATATATATATTTTCATGGACATGGTCCTCAACTCCTATATTTCAGATCCTTTCTTCATTTAAGAATAATATATAAAATTTTTGGCATAGTATAAAATTTGCATTTTTAGAAAAGGTATGCAGACACATAATACATTTATAAAGTATAACCTTCTTATTTGTCATAAAATTCTCACTCAATTTACTTATAAAATTATAGATAAACATCTTCAACTTTCTAGACAAAAGTATTCAGATTTCCAGATTCTAATTATAAGTAAATTCCTTAACCAAATACTTGGCAGAATATCCAATCCAACATTCAGTACTTAATACAAATAGTAATTCAAAAATATCTATACATGCACATTTTATCATTTAAGCTCTTATCTATTTAATTCTAGCATGCTATAATCTTCTTCTCAAATCCTTGCTCCTACTCTTACTTAGAGGCTGCTGTTCCTGAAAAAGCATTTGAAGCTGCCCCATATAAAATGAGACACCCCAGATGCCATTAGCACACTAGGGTCAGACACATGTCTGGTATGAGAAAATCCACTAAAACAGTTTATTAATTCAGTAAAAATTGAATTATGTACATTTACTTATAGTTCTGCCTCTTTGAAAACAATTATTACTTGTGTGCAGGTTCTGTGTCATTGTGTTGGTGCACACTAATCTTTCTTTCCAGAGATTTTGTGTAGACATAACACATTTATTCATGCAAACAAATTAATCATAAATCAAATAATCATTCCCACAGAACAGAAAAATCATTAACATGAGTTAAATCATTTTATTCCCTCCCCTTATTTTATTCCTAGTTCCTCTTCATATCAAATATTTCTTCTTTGATATATTTATCTACCCTGGTCTCATCTGCAAACATATGAATCAGTGGACACACTGTAATGAACTAATTCACTTCATTACACAAAGATCTCAGGACTTAAACAAGCCATGTGTCAACTTGCATTACTCAAGAATACAAGTCATTCCTGCAGTGGTCTTGACCCATTTCCTAATCAGGTTATTAGGTACTATCTCTTTTATATTTTCCCATGGCAAACCTATTCAATGAGTCATCTCACTATAACAAGCATTCATCTCATAGCATTTCATATCATCCATAACCAAGGAAACAAACAGGCAATTTCACATACATGTCTAATAAACAAGCTTCTGCACAGGTAAATAAATATTTATATTTTTTTTTCTAAGGAAGTATAGGCAACTAATATTGGCATATGGCTTTGCAAACATCTGTGTTTCAGTTAAACTCAGATTTACTAAGCTTCCTAAATAACAGGATTTCATTTGCTGAGTACATGGGTATTGTATATTTTCTTTGAATTCAGGAGTATCAGCACATAGGCAAACCTATTGCACCCCTGATTCCTTTTTATCTTAAGCCTCAGCACATACACATATGTATATTGCAGCTCACATGTTTATTAATTCTTCTGGGTTGAGCCAAATCCAATCACTACTTGCCTATATTTATCATTTTATTTTCTGGGTATTTATCCATATTTCTAACATTATCATATCAGGAAGAGATCTGGGTTTTTAAGACACTTCTTTATGCATACTGATCATATACCTAAAATATTCACATAAAATAAAACAAACAGAACAACCATCTAGTATCAAAGTATCTCTAATTTCTAAAAGACAGTTACATATTTTTTTTTTTAAATAAAATAAAATTAATTTATAAACTGGCTGCCTTCATTAGGACTTATTGCCTTAAATTTTTGAGTGAGTTTTCTCACCTAGTTCTCCTTTACTTCCCTAGTTGATTGGTAAGCTTCTGCCTTCAACCCTTTTCTTCACTTATTTTATTTTTATAAAATGCATATATATATTTTTTTTTCAAGAGCTATCCGGGGAAGAGGAAGTTCCTCATATCACTGCTTATGTATGCAGGGTATAGGGTTTTCAGGCACTAGCTAAAGACATTTTTGCCCATCAGAAAATTTATGTTATCTGCCTTTTTATTTGAACCCAAAGTTCTACCCTCCCTGGCTTAATTTGGTGAAGAAGAGAGTGGTTAACTACTTTGGTTATTTTCAGAAATTTTACTTTTCCAGAAAATGCTTTTCTCTTGTCTATTTGCATGCTAAATGTGTGATCTGATTTCCAGCAATTTATTTCATATATATTTATTTATTTATTTATATTATTATTTTTGACACACATATGCACATGTATCCTTAGTTATATATATATATATACATATATATCTGCATATAGCACACTTGAGGATTTTCTTTATTTATCTGTAAATATATATATATATATATATATACATATTTTTTTTTTTCCATACACATCCACATGTGCTTATTCATATTATTTAGAGATTTAGCTTTTCATTTCATATGTATTCTCTATGCCCACATATACACTCATATAGTTACACCATATCAAGCCATATCAATTTCCCTTTTAAAATTGGTTTAAAAAAAATTGTTTTAAACTTATTTATTTTTTTTTTTTCAAAATAAATTCCTAAAATCTTGGGTCATTACATACACCCCACCTTTTAGAAATTGTGTCCCACAATTTTTCCTAGGCTTAAATCAAATTCAAACTTAATTCAGAGAACAAATACATAATCAAATAGATCTTTTAGTCCTATCATAATAACTAAAAAATACATTCATCCACTGGAAAAAACGATTTTTTTTTTTAACTAAAATTACCTTTAATCTGAAAATAGCTTAGGGTAGTTCATCTTAACTTTGTCTTCTAATTCCCATGTGCAATCATTGGGATCAAGACTCCACTGCACTTTCACAAGTTTCAGTGATTTATTCCT
Source organism: Allium cepa (assembly GCA_030765085.1). Taxonomy (NCBI): domain Eukaryota; kingdom Viridiplantae; phylum Streptophyta; class Magnoliopsida; order Asparagales; family Amaryllidaceae; genus Allium; species Allium cepa. The sequence goes on from CM060941.1 coordinate 839,939,380, forward strand.
TAATTTCTTCACATCTTTTGCCAAAATTCCCACTGGATCTTTTTCATAAACCAAATTGGTATTTATTTGCACTTGGGTTGGGGTCTCTAAAATTTCTGCCTTGTCATGTACCCACCTTCTTAGTTGTGATACATGAAAAACATCATGTATTCCTTGCATGTTTTCTGGCAACTCCAACTTATATGCTAAGGAACCAATTCTTTCCAGAATTTTGTATGGCCCAATATATCTTGGGGTTAACTTTCCTTGTTTTCCAAATCTCAATACATTTTTCATAGGTGAGATTTTGATGAAAACAAAATTTCCCACTTCATATTCTACCTGCTTTCTTCTCCTGTCTGCAAATTTCTTTTGCCTATCTTGTGCTGCTGCCATTCTTCTCCTTATCAACTCAATTTTCTCCTTAGTTTCTTGTATATACTCAGGCCCTAAAATGGCCCTTTCTCCTGCTTCTACCCAACAAACAGGTGACAAACAAGGCTTACCATATAAGGCCTCAAATGGAGCCATTCCTATGGTGCTTTGATAGCTGTTGTTGTATGTAAATTCAACTAAATGAAGATAATCTTCCCAGTTGCCCCCAAAATCCAATACACATGCTCTCAACATGTCCTCCAAAACCTTGTTTACTACTTCAGTTTGTCCATCTGATTGAGGGTGGTAGGCAGTACTTAAGCATAGTTCACTTCCCATTGCTTCTTGAAAGCTTCTCCAGAATTTTGAGGTGAAGATGGTATCCCTGTCACTCACAATGGTTTTGGGAATACCATGTAACTTTACCACTTCCTTCATAAAAACTTGAGCTAATTTTGGTGCTTTTCTATCTGACTTGACTGGGATAAAGTGTGCTACTTTAGTTAGCCTATCAACTATTACCCATATGCTTGTATTTCCTTTCTTAGATCTAGGCAGTCCATCTATGAAATCCATAGATATATCTTCCCACTTCCACTGTGGTACACTAAGAGGCTGCATCAATCCTGATGGTCTTTGGGTTTCAGCCTTGACTTGTTGGCAAGTCATACATTTGGCAATATATTTAGCTACATCAGATTTCATCCCTTTTCACCAGAAGTCTCTTTTCAAATTTTGGTACATCTTTGTGTTGCCTGGGTGTATAGAGTATTTGCTTCGGTGATATTCATCTAATATCTCCTTCTTCAATTCTATGTTCTCTGGCACACACATTCTGTTTTGGTACCTTAAATAACCATTTTCATCAATATGATGCTTCATCACTTCCTCCCCTTTTGAGGTGAGAGTTTTCTTCTCTAATAAATTTGCATCCTGTTCTTGCATTTTCCCCACCTTCAAAATTAAATCTGGTTCAAGTGTTATTAAGCTTAATTTCCCTTTATTTTCTTGTCCACCATGCATCTGCACATCCATGTGTACACAACCATTCTCTCCAATTTCTAACTCAGTCAGCAAAGAAAAGTCCTTAAATTCTTCTATCATCATCATAGCCAATTTTGCATGCTGTCTACTTAGAGCATCAGCAACCTTGTTTGCTTTGCCTGGTGTATAGAGTATGTCAAAGTCATAAGCAGCTAAAAACTCCACCCATCTATGTTGCCTCATGTTCAAGTCTTTTTGTGAAAATAAATATTTTAAAGACTTGTGATCAGTGTAAAGTTTAAACTTAGTTCCTAACAAATAATGTCTCCAAAGTTTCAAAGAATATACCACAGCTGCTAATTCAAGATCATGTATTGCATATCTTGCTTCATGGGGTTTAAGTTGTCTAGATGCGTATGCAATGACTTGGCCTTGTTGCATCAACACTGCTCCCAAGCCAAACCCACTAGCATCAGTGTATACAACTAATTCTTCATTTCCATGAGGTACTTTTAAAATTGGAGCATTCACTAATGCCTCCTTTAACTGTTCAAAAGACTTTTCACATTTTTCTGACCAAACAAAAGCTTGGTTTTTCCTGGTTAGGTTAGTAAGTGGGGTGGATATTTTTGAAAAATCTTTTATAAATCTCCTATAATACCCTACCATACCCATAAATGACCTCACTTCACTCACAGTGCTTGGCCTCTTCCATGCTTGAATAGCCACCACTTTATTGGGGTTCACAGAAATCCCTTGGGCAGATATGACATGGCCAAGAAAATGCACTTCCTCTTTCCAAAATTCACATTTTGAGTATTTTGCCTTTAAGTCTTTTTCCCTTAGTCTAGACAAAACCATATGCAGATGACTTTCATGCTCTTCCACTGTTTTGGAATAAATTAAAATGTCATCTATAAAAACAAGCACAAATTTGTCTAAATAATCTCTAAAGGTTCTATTCATTAAATCTACAAAGTATGAGGGTGCATTGGTCAAGCCAAATGGCATAACCAAAAATTCATACAACCCATATCTAGTGTTAAAGGCAGTGTACTTGATACTTGATTCTTCTACCTTCATTTGATGAAAACCAGATGCTAAATCTAGTCTAGAGAATACTCTTGCTCCAGCCAATTGATCAAAAAGATCATCTATTCTTGGCAGTGGGTATTTATTTTTAATGGTTACCTTGTTTAATTCCCTATAATCTATGCAGAGTCTCAAGGTACCATCTTGTTTCTTAACAAATACCACTGGTGCCCCCCAGCAAGAATGACTGGGTCTTATAAAACCCTTATTTTCTAATTCTTCTAATTGTTTCTTTAATTCTTTTAGTTCATTTGGCCCCATTCTTGTTGGCTTTTTAATCACTGGGCTTGCACCTGGAACTAAATGAATTTGGAATTCCACTGGCCTATGGTTTGGAACACCATTTACTTCCTCAAAAACATCCAAGTATTCCTTGACTATGGGAATTTCTTCAACAATATGCTCACTGATATCTTTACCCAAATTAATTAAATGACACAATTTTCTTCCTTTAGACACTTCACACAAAAATGTGATCCTCTGGCTTCCATGGTTTTGCAATGATATGGTGGATGAATCTAAGTTAATTATGGCCTTGAATTGCCTTAACCAGTCTACTCCCAAAATGACACCTATGTTTGGGTAATTTAAAACATATAAATTGGAAATAAAAATATCTCCACCTATGTTTAATTCCACATCCACACAAATCATGTTTAAAACACTAGAACTTCCCAGTGGACTTTGTATGTGTAAAGGGGTTTCAACCAATATGCAACTTAATTTCAGCATTTTAACTAATTCATAGGAAATTAAAGAATGAGTTGCCCCAGTATCATATACTACTGCTATGGGTATATTACAAATAAATAGTATACCTTCCACTTGTCTGTGTTCCTCAGCATTGGCCTCCACTGTTTTTCCTTTTTCTCCCAAGTTTGCTAACTTTCCTTGCTGCTTATTGTCAGGACAATTTCTTTTCATATGCCCCTCTTTCCCACATAAATAGCACTTGAAAGCTCCTCCTTTCAATTCTGGACATCTGGGTTTGATATGTCCTTCTTTTCCACATTGATTACACACAATTTTCTTCTTGGTTTCCTTAGCTTTAATATCCCCAGTAGACTTGTTACTGGCCTCTTCTTTCTTCTTATCATAAGGATGATATCTCCCCTTACTCTTCTTACTGTTATTGTTCTTGAAATTTCTGAATCTTTCCCTTTCCTTGTCATGCTGCTCCAATCTCAAAGCTAAATCTATCACTTGGTCAAAGGTCCTGTCAGCATAAGGTAACATAGCCCTGCTAAGTCCTGGGTTCAAACCTTTTATGTACCTATCATTTTTGGATGCTTCATCTGCCACCAGCATTGCTCCATATGTGGAAAGTCCCTCAAACCTTTGAGTGTATTCTGTGACAGTCATGGTTCCTTGCCTAAGTCTAATAAATTCTTCTAGCAAGGTAGCCTTAGCTGATGCTGGTACAAACCTTGCTTCCAACATCTCCTTGAATTGGTTCCAAGTGAGTTCATTCTCATTTCTTCCTGCAATGATTACTTCCCACCAACTCAAAGCTACTCCTTTTAGCTGCCTTGAAGCCACTTGCCTCTTTCTTTGATCATCCAGTTGCATGTCATTAAAAATTCTATCCAATGTTCTCAACCATGCTTGAATTTCCATAATATTCTCTGTCCCTTCAAAGCTTTTTCCTCCTAAATGAGTATACGTCTTGAGTAGTTTTGAGAGCTCTTCATGGGGATTTTCTTGCCTTTGTCCTGCCCCATCCCTAAATGCCCTCACCAAGTCTTGCAGATTGACCATTGGTGGTGCATTGGAAGATCCTGCTCCCTGACTTGGTGGTCTTCCAACCATAGTTTGCTAGTAATAATTTACATAGCTAGTTAGTTTGATAGGTAATTTAATTACTTTAGTGGTTTTTTTTTTTTCACTGAAAACATTGCTATATATTCAGTCTCTTTAGATTTTTTTTTTTTCCAGAGAACTTGATCTATATTTCTGCTATGTTTAATAACATAGCTCTGATACCAAATGGAATGACCCTCTCTAATTTGCACCTAATTTTTTTTTTTTTTTTTTTTAATGATATACATATATTTATCATCATATATATATATACTTCTAAGGCCCAGAGTCATTTTCCCTTTTTCAAGTAAACAACTTTATCCAGGATCATCAAGTTTACCAATATAAACATATCAGTATATTCACAACATATACACACACATATGGAGATGCATGTGCACCTCTTGTTTAAATCAGAGTTATGGTAAAACAAGAGAATAATTTAATTGATTAGATTTAATCAATTCTCACATAGCTATATTCAATACATGTAATAAAACTGCATTTATATGGACATCAGCCTGATTATTATTTTTATTGATTACAGGGTAGATTCCTTATGAAATATGAATCTAAGAAATCAGACAATTTTGTGATATTTCTAAGTAAGTAACATATTTCAGAAGCCTAATTCCTTGATGCTATGATGCTAAACTAAAATGAAATATAAACTAAGGTGAATCTCCTGAGTTCTGTAAATACTTTGCAAAGGAAACATGGTTCACTTGAACTCTTAGTTCTGGCATACTTCATGGGCTTTTAAAAGGCATATTTTTCTTTCAAAACTTCAATCTAAAAATAAAGGATTCAGATTCATCCCTTTATTACCTTGGTACTGAGGTACTAGTATCTGAATCAAAACATTTTTAAACATATACATATATATATTTTCATGGACATGGTCCTCAACTCCTATATTTCAGATCCTTTCTTCATTTAAGAATAATATATAAAATTTTTGGCATAGTATAAAATTTGCATTTTTAGAAAAGGTATGCAGACACATAATACATTTATAAAGTATAACCTTCTTATTTGTCATAAAATTCTCACTCAATTTACTTATAAAATTATAGATAAACATCTTCAACTTTCTAGACAAAAGTATTCAGATTTCCAGATTCTAATTATAAGTAAATTCCTTAACCAAATACTTGGCAGAATATCCAATCCAACATTCAGTACTTAATACAAATAGTAATTCAAAAATATCTATACATGCACATTTTATCATTTAAGCTCTTATCTATTTAATTCTAGCATGCTATAATCTTCTTCTCAAATCCTTGCTCCTACTCTTACTTAGAGGCTGCTGTTCCTGAAAAAGCATTTGAAGCTGCCCCATATAAAATGAGACACCCCAGATGCCATTAGCACACTAGGGTCAGACACATGTCTGGTATGAGAAAATCCACTAAAACAGTTTATTAATTCAGTAAAAATTGAATTATGTACATTTACTTATAGTTCTGCCTCTTTGAAAACAATTATTACTTGTGTGCAGGTTCTGTGTCATTGTGTTGGTGCACACTAATCTTTCTTTCCAGAGATTTTGTGTAGACATAACACATTTATTCATGCAAACAAATTAATCATAAATCAAATAATCATTCCCACAGAACAGAAAAATCATTAACATGAGTTAAATCATTTTATTCCCTCCCCTTATTTTATTCCTAGTTCCTCTTCATATCAAATATTTCTTCTTTGATATATTTATCTACCCTGGTCTCATCTGCAAACATATGAATCAGTGGACACACTGTAATGAACTAATTCACTTCATTACACAAAGATCTCAGGACTTAAACAAGCCATGTGTCAACTTGCATTACTCAAGAATACAAGTCATTCCTGCAGTGGTCTTGACCCATTTCCTAATCAGGTTATTAGGTACTATCTCTTTTATATTTTCCCATGGCAAACCTATTCAATGAGTCATCTCACTATAACAAGCATTCATCTCATAGCATTTCATATCATCCATAACCAAGGAAACAAACAGGCAATTTCACATACATGTCTAATAAACAAGCTTCTGCACAGGTAAATAAATATTTATATTTTTTTTTCTAAGGAAGTATAGGCAACTAATATTGGCATATGGCTTTGCAAACATCTGTGTTTCAGTTAAACTCAGATTTACTAAGCTTCCTAAATAACAGGATTTCATTTGCTGAGTACATGGGTATTGTATATTTTCTTTGAATTCAGGAGTATCAGCACATAGGCAAACCTATTGCACCCCTGATTCCTTTTTATCTTAAGCCTCAGCACATACACATATGTATATTGCAGCTCACATGTTTATTAATTCTTCTGGGTTGAGCCAAATCCAATCACTACTTGCCTATATTTATCATTTTATTTTCTGGGTATTTATCCATATTTCTAACATTATCATATCAGGAAGAGATCTGGGTTTTTAAGACACTTCTTTATGCATACTGATCATATACCTAAAATATTCACATAAAATAAAACAAACAGAACAACCATCTAGTATCAAAGTATCTCTAATTTCTAAAAGACAGTTACATATTTTTTTTTTTTAAATAAAATAAAATTAATTTATAAACTGGCTGCCTTCATTAGGACTTATTGCCTTAAATTTTTGAGTGAGTTTTCTCACCTAGTTCTCCTTTACTTCCCTAGTTGATTGGTAAGCTTCTGCCTTCAACCCTTTTCTTCACTTATTTTATTTTTATAAAATGCATATATATATTTTTTTTTCAAGAGCTATCCGGGGAAGAGGAAGTTCCTCATATCACTGCTTATGTATGCAGGGTATAGGGTTTTCAGGCACTAGCTAAAGACATTTTTGCCCATCAGAAAATTTATGTTATCTGCCTTTTTATTTGAACCCAAAGTTCTACCCTCCCTGGCTTAATTTGGTGAAGAAGAGAGTGGTTAACTACTTTGGTTATTTTCAGAAATTTTACTTTTCCAGAAAATGCTTTTCTCTTGTCTATTTGCATGCTAAATGTGTGATCTGATTTCCAGCAATTTATTTCATATATATTTATTTATTTATTTATATTATTATTTTTGACACACATATGCACATGTATCCTTAGTTATATATATATATATATATATATACATATATATCTGCATATAGCACACTTGAGGATTTTCTTTATTTATCTGTAAATATATATATATATATATATACATATTTTTTTTTTCCATACACATCCACATGTGCTTATTCATATTATTTAGAGATTTAGCTTTTCATTTCATATGTATTCTCTATGCCCACATATACACTCATATAGTTACACCATATCAAGCCATATCAATTTCCCTTTTAAAATTGGTTTAAAAAAAATTGTTTTAAACTTATTTATTTTTTTTTTTCAAAATAAATTCCTAAAATCTTGGGTCATTACAAAAACCGAGGTAAAATCCTAGCAAACCATCTTCACTCATATTAGTATAAAACCTAACTTTACTTTGCTGTAAAAGAATCAAAAGTATGGTTTTTCTAGGTAATAAAATTGTAGAATGAGTTTATTGAGAATTAGAGGTAACATTAAATTACGAAGTTAAAAAATTAAAAATTCCAACCGATAACTTAAAAAAAATCACTTACGCGACTAAAGTTGAGAGCGGCAAACTCTAGCGCTTCAGATCCGTCGGCTTGCCGATTCACGAAGAAGATAGAAAGTTTATCTAGTACCGTTATGATGGATCATAAGCCTCACATCAGTGCTCGTATCAGGAGGCGGCGGTTTGACAGCGGCATAAGAACAAAAATTGGGAAACTGAGGTCTGTCGTGGTGAAGAATGGGAAAAGGCGAAGGGGAAATGTTTTCGAGGGGGGAGAAAAGTGAGGAGTGGGAAAAGAAATGCGGCGAGGAAAAGGAAGAGAAGGGGGAGGAAGTTAGGGAGACATGGGATGATGGCGGTGTTGGAACATGGGATAGACCGGTGTTGAAAATACAAAGGTGCCCTCACGGCATTTTGTGGCTGGATGCAATATAGGCAAGATGGGAAGTGTGAAAAAGGCTTCACTTTGACCCGTTGACCTAGGGTTTTGCTTTATAGTATAAATATAATTCCAAATATCTAGATATTTATTTTAAACACTTATTGAAGCGTGCCCCTTGGCGTTCTTAATGTTATACCCTTATTCTGAACGCAATGGAACAAGTTCCGGGACCTAATTCGATTGTATGGAGAATATAGCTTTTTGAACACAATTATAATATTAAATTTTCGATATTATTTCAGCGTGTTCTTATCCCGTACGACCGAACGATAACTCTGAATGCTACGAAAATTGAAATCCAATAATAATACACTATTTGTAACATCCTGATATTTTCAACCATTCACATCCACACATGCCAGATTTGAATAGCTCAAAATACAGGATTGTTAACTTATATTTGGAAAAACTCATCATATACAGTAAATAAATAAATCACAGAATCACAGACATAGAGTATGTGATATCCCGGAAATTTCAAGCAAAATTAAATGTGATATTCCTCATTATAATTATTTTAAATTGACAAATTTTTTATTTTCAACCAATAATGATAATGGATTGTTTTTAAATATAGATAAATAAATTTATAAATGGAATTATTAATTAGAAATTGAATTTGGGTTTATTTAAAATATATATGTATTGTTTGAATTGATTTTTTTAATTTGATTTTTAAACAAAATATAATTGGTTTTTATTTTATTTTCTTTAAAAGAATTATATATATATATATTTAGAAAAGTATTTATTAATTAATAAATAAATACAAAAGCTTTATAAACTTTTAAAAATTAATTAATGCATGCAAATTTACATGTGTTAGCTCATGAATCTCCTTAATAACATGTGTAAATGAATTAAGTGTAATTAAACACAAGTGTTAAATCTTTTAACAAGTGTCATTTTATTTTCATTTTTATTTTATTCTTAATAATAAAAACTAAATTTAATCTATATAAACATATATATATTCTCTTCATTTCCTTTTCCTATCTTCATTCTAAATCAAGAAAAGAAATAAAATATGTAACTAAAACTTAAACCAGCAAAGAAGTTTTTCTCAGATTCAAAAATCTATAACAAGCAAAGCAATCTTCTCTACAAATTCAAAGTCTAAAAGCAAGATCAAATTCAAGTACAATTACTCTAATTTTTAAGAAACAAGAGAAAGATCAGTAGGCAAATCATTCATCTCAGTTTCAAAGCATTTTCTTCTACAATTCAAATCAAAATTTCCAGTTTCCAGGTTCAAGTTTTCATCAAGGCTTTCCAGTGTTTTTTTAGCATCTGCTTCAAACTCTAACTTGTGAGTAAACATTTACCATAAAATAGTTTTAATCTATGTGTATATTTGATGCATATGATGGATTTTTGTAGTAATATAGTAGATAATGTTGCATGAATGTAGTGATGAGAATGCATGTATATATATAATGAAATGCTTGGGAATGACCGTGAATATGTGCATATGTAAGCTCTGTTTATATTACAGGCTCAACTCCCCTATAGAAAATTCAATTTCTCTTCATCTAATTGATTTTAGGCTTCGATCTTTAAATGAATAATGATTCTAAGATTATGACTTTATTTTTAAAAATAATTTCAAAGGTTGATATTGAGAAATTATTTCAAATTGGAATTTTACAGTAAAATACCAAATATATGTCAAAAATAAATAATCATAATTTAGTAAATTGATTTCAGAAACAGATTAGTAATAGAAAATGATGATATTACGATCTTGATTTTTAGATAGGGAATTGTTGAGATAATCAGAGTATGTGATTTTGGGTATTTCGTCGATTTCGGTTGATCGGCGGTGACTAGTTGTTTATGGTTATTCCTGGAGGTGAAGGGTAGCTCGGTGGTCTCGAGAAAAATTGTTGAAGATTTTATTAGGGGTCGTGGTGGCCGGCCAGCGACGAACTAGGGTTCGGGGGCTAGTTTTGATCGAAGTTTTTACAGCATCGTGGGTCGCCAATCGATCACATGAGATGATCGCGATAGGGGAAATTGTTCGTCAGAGTATGGCGTTGCTTCAGGTTGGACGGCGCGTTTTTCGAAGGTCGGAGGTGTTAACCAGCGTTCGTTTTTCGATCATGTATGTGTTCCTGTTTTGATCGAGTTTTCTCGATTTTGCTTGGCCCTCGATTTCTTCTGTTTGATCGAGAAGTTTGTTGAGGTCATTTGCAGTTAGGTGAGACTGGAGAGATGGTCGGAAGGGCAGGTCGGCACCATGTACGTGCGTGGTGCACGTTGGTGTCTGGGTTGGTTTTACCTTCGCGTTTGGGGAAGAAGGGTGATGGTTCGGGGCGAACTCGAGTTTTTTTTGGGTTTTTCTCGAAGTAGTAGACACTGGTGACATCTCGTGTTTTGCTTGTGTTTTTAGTACTTTGGCTCGGGGATTCTAATGATTATCTCGCGTTTGTTTTTGATAAAGTTTCTGGTTCTAAGCTTTAAAAAGGAAATCAAGTTTATAATACCAAACTTTCTAGCATAAAGAAAAGAACAAAGTTTTAAAGCATAACGAAAACAAGTTTTAAAGATAAAAGTAATTATCAAAATTCTAGTGAAGTGTTTAAGAAAGTTTTAAGTATTTAAAATTATTAAATGATTTGTTTAAGGAAAATATTTATCCAAGCTTTAAGCGTATTTAAATTTCAAGGAAAATAAACCAAGTTTCTAAAATAAATTATTTGAATAAGGTTTTGAACAAGTTTCCAAGTTTTAAAATTTAAAATCAAATGTTTTAAATTTGTCTTGTTTAAAATAATTATATCAGAATTAATTATGTAATTAATTCCTAATTGTTTCTCAAATAAAGTTTAATGATACAATGAAGTTTTTAAATTTAATAAAGAATTTATCTTTATTTAATTAAGGTTGCGATTAATTAAGAGTAATTAATTAAGTAAAATAAAATAAATAAAAAATTTATTTTTTACTTATTGTAATTAAGAATAATTATTAAATGATGTAATTAGTAGATGGTTAATGAATGTAATTAAGAGATGAATCGTTAACTAGAGTTTGAGTGATGATTAATTGATTAATTAATTAAGGTAATTAAATTTAATTAATTAGTCAAATTAATTAAAGATATCACTTAATTATGAATTAATTAAGTATAATTACTTAGAGAAGTAATTAATGGATAATTACTGGATGTAATTAATTAAAGGGGAATTACTTGATGAAGTAATTAGAGTATAATTACTTAATGGAAGTAATTAAGGATAAATTACTTAGTGTAATTAATTTAGTTAATTAATTAATGGAAGTAATTAAGGATTAATTACTTAGTGTAATTAATTTAGTTAATTAATTAATGGAAGTAATTAAGGATTAATTACTCAAAGTAATTAAGTAAGGATTAATTGATTAAGGATAATTAGTCAAGGGTGATTAATTAAGATGGATAATTAAAAAATGATTAATAAATTGGTTTGTAATTAATTAATGTTAAGTAAAGGTAATTTGAGTGATTAAAGATTAGTAATTAATTTAATTAGAGATAAATTAAATTAATTTTGGAAGTGATAAATCTTGCTTGTGAATGATTGAATGATGTTCAATGCCTTGAATTGGTTGATATCTCTGATATGAATTTTTTTTACTATATATATATATATATATATATATATATATATATATATATATATATATATATATATATGATATGTTTGGGTGGATAGTGATAATGTGGTTATCTATCAATGATGAATTGTTGTGTAAAAAGTGACATCCTGTATTTAAAGTTGAATTGTATTTCACTTGATTAACTTGGGTTATGATGGTATTGAATTCGAAGAGACCGGGGTCGGGTATTAGTAAATACCCGAACCCACTTCGATATGTAACCTGCATTGATTCTTTATAAATTGATATGTGAAATCTATATATTGGAATGGAATAATTTAGACCTTGAAACTAAGGGATTGATTTGTGAAATAAGCATTGATGAACAAATTGTGAACTTGTCAAGAAGTATGAGTTACCTGGGTTTTAAATAGTATTTATGCATTGGTATTTCTTGTTAGATGAGTTTACTCACGTTGGTTTGCAGTCTGACTCGGGTGTTACTTTGATGTAATGCTCGGGTTAGGTGGCGAGCTGGATGGCAGGAACGTATGGAGTGTATCCTGATATTGTAGTTTATTTGGGATAAGTTAATCTTAACTGTCCAATGATTGTGTAAATATTGTAACTCTGATGTATTGATGTATATTAACTAATACAGTTTTCCTTTGTAAAACTGTTATTTTATTTAATATTATATTATGATCCGCTGTGAATGTGAGATTCTGTGTTTCATTTCGGTGTCTTCCTCTATCTCTTTTCTTCTTTTCCTAACTATCTAGAATTTTCGGGATCGTAAATTCCGGGTCGTATCATTTCAACCCATAGTGATTCTATACTAACAGGGAACATATAGAGTGATAACAGATATGATAATAATATAACAGGCATACATCATTAATATAATTAACAGACAATGGTGTCAGATGTCACAGGCGAACTGATAGCATATATATAGCAATGTAAATAACTAACAGCAGCATATTTCAGTTGTCGTTTCAATTGAAGTCAAATCTAATAAATATAAGAACATTAACCGTGAGTGATTACTCACCTTTTGAGGCCAGATAGATAGATAGATAAAGAAATGAGCTATGAATTCCAGAGCAACGCTAGATGGACACGATTCGATGAACAAAGCTAATCAATATGAATAGAGGAAATCAAATCAAAGCTGGATTGATGGAGATCAGTTATAAGTGAATATATATCTCTACTACTAATAAATAAAATTTGTTGAATTAATTTACTCGATGTCTTTTTGAAATTTCGAAAATGCCTTGCTTTCCGTTTACATTAATATAAACAGCCTATGTGCGAAGCACGGGCAAATTCTAGTATATATATAATTTTAGGTCTAATAATAACTCATATTAAATTAAGATAAAATAAAATCTGTATAATATATCTCAAAATCAGTATTTAACTTACACACATATTAAACAAATAAACCTTTTATAGTATGGTGGGAAAAAATCAAACAATGACAAAAATCAAAATCTATATCATTCCTCTAAATTAATACTTAATACATAAATAATTAAAATTCACATTTACCTTCCAACACATATATAGAAATCAGCATATATTTTAAATCAAATGCACAAGCAAACTCTTTGTATTTAAAATTCAAAAATCAAAGTTCCTAATAGAATTAATATAAGCTTACCTTATTAAATAGATGTATATATATAATTCACATCCAATAAACATATATATATATATATATATGTATATATATATATATTGGACCCATACTATATTTGAAAACTAAATCAGATATAAATTTTATGTATATAACTGGTATATATTTTAGGTCTAACTTGCATAGTTTACATAAGCTAACGTATATGTATAAATATACTATATCAAAAATCAATACAAAATCACTATATTTTCAACATTTCAAAATTGATAATATATATGTATATAAAAGTACTGAAATGCAATTCCAATTTGCACTGGAAAGCTAAATTTCAATGAGCTTCTAACAAAATTTCGTATATATAGATGAACTTATATATATATATATATATATATATATATATATATATATATTGTAAACATTTTCATCTATTACATATATAAACCAAATGCATAAATGCTTACAACCGGTTGCCTACAAAATATTTATATAGCTTTTTTATATATATAAACTATATAACAGTATAGCTTATAATATATGCTAATAATATATAAAACATAAATATAGACATTTATATATATATATATATATATATATATTAACTAAATATACTTTCAAACATTTTAGCTATAAACATTACTCATATATGGCAGAATCACGTTTGTAGTACAGCATGCATGCATGTTATAAACGAGACAAGCATTTTCAAAAACCAAGCATATATATAAGCCGTATACTCATATATATGTTAAATTAACATATCTATATATTACAAATAAACTATTGTTTAAATCAATATCATTTCGAACATAGTATAAAAAACATTATCTTATTCGAACGTAATATATGTTATTACAAAATCTAGTTCAAACTATTAACAAACAAAATGTATTGTAAATATGTTTGTACCTTTCCCGAGGAGGATAAGAAGACTGCAAACCCGTATACACACACACACATACAAAGAGAATGCTACGCTGACTTGAAGCGAACAACAGAGAGAAGCAAATCGACCATTGGCTGCGGAGGCACAAGTTGCCGAGAAGGAGAAGCAAGGACGTGGGTGAGGCGAGACAGTGGCCAAGGCAGCGGTTAGGTTTGGGTCAGGTTTGGCAGCCGGTAGGTTCGGCCATGGCCGGTGAAGGAGAGGGGGAAGTGGTGGGTTTCGGGTCAGGTGATGGTCGGTGAAATTTCGGCATGACGGAGTTCGATAGAGAAGGTGGAGAGGGGAGGAGCAGTGGTCGGCGGTGCTCTCTGGATGTGGGAATGGAACTTGCATAAATGAGTGAAGAAAAAAATGGAATGGAAAGGTGGAGGAATAGGATTCAGGCAGTGATTCATTTTATAGCATATTTGTTATAGAGGACAGAGCATATGAAAGAAGAAGCAAGGACGGAGAAACAGAAGCAATGGTAGATTCAAACGGGAACAAAGAAAATTAGAATAACTGAGATTATAAATTGAAATGATGGGATAGTAAAAGTAAAACCGTTTGTTTTTCAACCGTTGTAAAGATTTGAAAGGACATAGGAAACGAAAGGCGCAAACGGGTTTTGATATGTTTATCCGTTTCACAGACTCCACCATGCACCGGACATCAAACACAAAATTGAATATACCACAGAGATCAGCATGACGAGACGATCAAAATGGTATACAGATATTAGTGGTACGATCATCCTATCAAAAGTTGATATCGGTACCGAAAATGCTGCAAATTTACCAGAAATAAGATAAACGGACAATACCGGTCCAAATTTGGGAAAACGAAAGATGACGACACACTTAGAAGCTGATTTACAAATTTATTGTGTAAAAATATTCAGGTTTGGAAAACATTTTATATTCATCAAATTTAACTGATTTGAATTGAAATAAAATTACATTAGAAAATAAACTTCAATATTATCATATGAAAACTTACCATTTTCTATCTTTAAATAGACGTATTCCAAATATTAAATTTTTATTTAAAAATTTTATTGTTTAAAATTTCACTAAAATTAAATTAATTAAATAACACTAAAATTTACGGGTTGTTACACTTTTACGGATCCAATGACACTGGTTTCGTCGAAATCCGAGGCTATGCCCTGGAAATCTATTTTACTCGTTAATTAAAATGGGATATTTTAAAAATTGAGTAAATCACTTCTAAATTTAATTTAAAATTTTTTTTACCTTCATTCTTATTAATAAAAATTTAATAAGCCCTAAAAATTATTTTTACGCAGCTAAAAATCCAAGATACAATGTTTTAACCAATTTTCAATTATTAAATTCAGTAATTAAATTATCCAACAAATCGTTATATTTGAAATTCAAGTTATTAGTCTACAAAATTAACTTCTAAACATTTAAAATCAATTAAAAATTCCAACTTCAGATAACCAAAATTCTAGGTCGTTACATTCCTCCCCCCTTAAAAGAATTTCGTTCCCAAAATTGCCAAGGTAAGAAGAATGGTCCAAAACCCATTAACTTTCCCAAAATCAATTAGCTGAAATAACTTCCGAAAGCCAATTTTTTGAATCTTTGCCGTTGCTTTTAATAAATTTCCAAATTTATCCACAGATTCCAACAATATTATCCATTCAATATAATAAGTTATAACTCAAAAATCAAATTTCAGTTGTCGAAATTTTCTTCAAAATTTCTAACACTTTAAATTTTCAAAAAAATTTGTTAGCGTCTACTTTGCGCTACTAGATTCGAACAACTACAAAACACCACTACGCTCCCGAATCAGTAAAAGAAAATGAAAGCCAAGTGGCTCAATCATAAAACCATCAAATTCGAACGACAATTTAGACATGTAACTTTTTTGTCGGGCAATCTAATTTTTCTAGATTTTAATTACCTGCATCTTATCTGCTCATGGTATCAAACATATAGTTTATAATCATATTAATCTACATTTTCAATTTCCAATATCTTCTTTACTTAAGCTCGTATGATGAACATATATCATCCGTACGCAATATCAAATCTAATCGCTTGTTCAATCACACAGTTTCACTTCTGAACTAGTATCGTTCAAATGACCACTCTAGTGCGGACTCAGATCTGGTTTCTTGATCAGAAACCATCATTTTCCTTGCATAGCCATATACTATGATAAAAAACTCTAGAATTAATCAAACATCCATATCCAGTGTTCGCCATCTAGCATTGAGTGAAAAATTCCAACTCGGATCGATATAACTTATCTCGAAATTCTGTGCTCGAATCGAGATCAAACCATTATGCGAATAAAATAATATATGTACAACTTACGTATTTATTTCCAATTGATTTCTTATCCACACCAACTACCTTTTATTCACATTTATTCTATTCACTTTCAATTTTCACTTTCAGTTATTCACATTTATTTGAACTGCATTCAAATATTTACTTAGTATACTCCTTTCCGTACTAATCTCACTTAAGAATTTGTTTCATCAAATTAAATGTTTAACTCATTTCACTTCTTATTAATTCATTTTTGGATCATTTCATAAACCTTACTTAAGTATATAAACATTTCAAACAAACTTCTTATGTTTATTTCTATTTCATAACTTAAGTTTATATCTATTTACTCAAATCCAATTCCAATTCCATTTGACTCAATTTCACTTGTTTCAATTTCAATATCCAAATTTATTAACCAATATTCTTAATTTATTTAATTAGTACATCCACTAATTCATTACAAGTCTCGAACAAATTTATTCCAAAAATTATTTTATTTAACTCAACTTAAGTTAAATTCCAAACTTGCTTTTTTCAACATTTAAAATTAACAAACTAAAACATTTTTCTACTTATTAATCCACAAATTTTATAAGTTATCAAACTTATTTCCTCGTATTTCCATAAAACACAGAAATGAAAATTCCTAGAGTTTAAACTCCTTATTTTTAAATATTTCAAAATCATTATTGAAATCACACACACACAATCCCTTAGTATATCAATTTCACTCATTTTAATTTTCAAAATCAAACAAGTTTTACCAAACAAAACTCCAATGGCAACAATTTCTCCCTTGGAAACTCAAAAATGAATGTCGATGGTGATGTAGTCATCACCGATATTATTTCCCAGCGACCAAAGTGAGTCAGTACTTTCTTTTTCTTTTAAACCCTTTAAAAATATTCCAAAAATATTTTACCATTAATATTTCTATTTCTTCCCAAAACCTTTTGAATTTTTTTTCAAATCCAACAGAATTTAAGTTTCCAGCCTTTAAACCCTTTTTAATTTATAAACTTCTTTCAGAAAACATATTTATACTATACTTCAGGAATTTCACTTCCTTCCAACTTATAAATTCACATTTATAAACTATAATTCCATTTGGTTATATAAAATCATTCTTCTGTTGTTAGGCTTGCTTACATTAAAATATCAACTATTATTCAATCGGAAACAACAAACAAAAATGATTATAATGTAACATTATCATTTCTTAACAACCAAGCACACCATATATATACCATAATAATTTTTGAAAAATTATTCCCTTATATATAAAACTTTAATCAAGGTAAAATTATTTTATTTACCTAATTTTCAAAACAATATCATGTCAAACTGCTCTGTTCAAGTGTTTAGAGATCCCTATCAATAACGATAATTACTCGTATTGACCAGAATCCATAACCCACTCAATAGATCAACCAGCACAGTATAGAACAACTTTTTATATCACTAACAAATATACCCTCATATCTATTAAAACACTTAAACTCATTCTAGGGTACTACTAACCCTATCTCTAATGAGTTACACTATCAAAACAAAGGTTCTCTCTTAACCTTCAGCTTTAATACCAAATGTAATGAACGGGACTTTCGACTCTCGAAAATTGACACTAGTACGTCCACTGTATTCCATGCTGAGAAATCGAATGCCGAAAAACCCAATTGTTTGGGGAAGAAGAAAAGTGGTAGAAGAAAATAGAAGCAACAATACAGGATCTCACAATCGCAGCGGAACAATATATAATTGATAATAACATATCTTTATACAAAAAGAACTATAACTGTTATTTATACATACCATCATCAGAGTACAACAATCAACAAATCAATAGTGGACGGTTATAATAGCTTGTCCTCACCATAGCTGCCTGTATAGCCTGACACATACAGTAGAAAATACTCAAGTACGTGGAACACGTCTCTATCGTCCAGCTCATCTCCCTAGCTCTATAGCATCCTAACCTCAATCTGTAATACTAGGTCTGACCTGAGCATTATAACAAAATAACATCTGGGTCAGTCTGGAAAACCAGCGTGAGAAACACACTCGATTTGAATTTAATTATATTTCGAAAATCACTTAAAAACAAATGTATCTCGTAAGACCATGCCATTATAAATACGATGGATTTTTGCCTTACAGTAACCAAACATTTTATATTCAAAATCATCTAATATTATAATAGTGACTATAGAAAGTAAATATAAAATAGCTGAAATCGTTGCATCTCACGTTTTAGCATAATTAGTATACAATCAAAAACCGCACGACGCATATTGGAGAATGGATTCCATACTATGACCATGTAAGGAACTACCTTCGATGAGTGCATAGATCAATGCACCCAGGTCTGACAAGAACATCTTGTACCCTACCACATAGAACCGGCTTAGCACTTGACTACTAGTACCGAATATGCCATCACCCTGGTCTTTCGACCTTTTTGAGATCTCATGCACAACCAAAACATAAATATGTAGATGTAGGGTAACTACAAAGATGATGACATACATTAGTGGGAGCGATCCACTTAGCCCTGCTGCATGCCCTATTTTGGTCATTTCCTAGTTGATGAGGTATCTCTTCAAAATATCACTATCTCTAGCTTCACGATATCACAATTTGTAATGCATAAATCAAATCGAAGTGGTTTTCGGATAATCAAATCTGATCCTGGCCTCTTCAAAATGATCAACAAATTTGGTTAGATTTGATAGTCAGCTATTTAACTATCAAATTTACACGCAAAAGTAGTCATTAGGCCCATATTATAAATATTTCAAGTATTCCTTTCAAAATATCTTTACACAGATATATATATTCAAACATCCTTCAATAGTTCAACATGACAACAATTCCATATTCTTGTATCCATAACAGGATTTTCAAATCATATCAACACTTAGAAATATTTTCAAATCAAACTTATAATTCATTACTTAAAATATTTCTAGCAGTCATTTCGTATTTAAAATATTTCCAAATCACTTAATTCCAATACTTAGGAAATTCTATCTGATCTCACATCCTTTGGAATTATATTAACTCCTACAATTTACAAAAATTATCGATTATACTAATTTATAATCCATTCAACCATTTATAATTCCTTTAATGAATTCAAATCCAATTTTGAAGTTTTCGAGTCTAACTACTTCTGGAAATTCCCTAAATTTCCAGAAATCTCATAAACACTTCACTTATACAAACTCATCCATTTAAAAAATCTTGATTATCTCGAGAGTATTTATAACTAAATTCCAATTACCACTTTTAAACTACATACATAACAATAATAAATTTCAAAGATATGGTTAAATCATCAAGTTCTAGTGGTCCAGTGGTTAAGACATAGTGGAGTTGCTACATGTGGTTGTAGTGGCACCGGTTCGAATCCCAGCGGCCACAATAATGAGACATAGTGCACGGCCACTTATAAAACCGGCTAACCGAAGGCCAGGGCAAACATAGTTTCCTTGGCCCCAAAGTTTTGTCAAGTTCTGGTGGTCCAGTGGTTAAGACATAGTGGAGTTGCTACATGTGGTTGTAGTGGCACCGGTTCGAATCCCAACGGCCACAATAATGAGACATAGTGCACGGCCACTTATAAAACCGGCTAACCGAAGGCCAGGGCAAACATAGTTTCCTTGGCCCCAAAGTTTATGTCCGCAAGCAGTGGCATAGTGGTAAGATACTTGCTTCCTCGTAAGCAGGTCGCAGGTTCGATTCCCGTCTGCCCTGCTCCCAATTTCAAGGCGTGGAGGTAGGTCCCCGTTAATCCTACAAAAGATATGGTTAAATAGTTATTTAAAATATCAAACACTTTTAAAATAAACATCAATAACTAATTCCAAGCTACTTATAAAATTTCAATTTGATTTACAAAACTTGTTTATAAAACATAGAATTTCATTTTAAAAAATTTAAATATTTAAATAACTAACTTTCTAAAATATTTTAATGCTAAAACATTTTTAGATCACCTACTTTAATAATTACAAATCCTCTTTTAAAATAAACTCAACTTCTTGATAAAAATATATTTTTTTTCAATTCCAATATAACAAATATAATATTTATAAATCTCTCTCAGTTTACCATATTGATTTACACCCAATTTCATAAATCCCTTTTTCCAAATTCCAAACTAGAATCCATTATTCCTTCTAAACCGATCACCATATCTCATTATAAATTCTCACTGCGAATTTATATTTTCAATTTACCAATTTATAATTATTCCACTTATTTATAAACATCGTTTATAAATTTCCCTAACTCATCCCCAATTTATACAGGTTTACATTACAAAAATCCATTTAAAAATCAATTTCGAATTAAAATTCCATTTTTAAATATATTTATCAAATAACCCACTTATATTCCAAAAACAATCAAATCTCGATTTCTACTTCCATTTCGCAAATTTGAAATCTTACTTTAAATTCATTATAACCAATATTATATTTATTTCCAAATTTCCTTTATTCTTCCAATCCATTTAAATCTCGTTTTTTAAAACCCTTGTATATTTAAACAAATATAGCTTAAAATTATTGTTTAAAAATCCTTTATATACATTATCTTAAAATCTCGACTTAAAATATCACAAAATAGTTTTAAGTATAAAGTCAAACACTTTATTTTTTCCAAATCGGTTTCTTTTTAATAAATCCAAAATTCTATACAAATATGCACTTTCAAATCCAAAAATTGTATTTATAGTTTTAAAATATTAAAATTAGGGCCCGTGATACGATAGCATCCAATAAATTCAAATTACATCATAATCTATCATAGACTATTCAAACACATCATATATCACTATATACGAAATTAAAAATCAACAATTTTGAGGAATCCAGTTGGATCCCTCTAACCTGTTTCCCTGCATCCAAAGATGTTAGATAACATAAAATACCAATCCCACTTCGAGGCGGGATATCGCGATAATTTAGGGTCATCCGCTATTATGCGGGACGCATAAGGTCTCATCCTCTCCAATAAGCGGGACATATATCCAACTACTAATATATATACTACTATATATAATATAACTTTCGACTGATAATAAATTTATCAATTCATCCAATCATTCAGTAATTAATTATAAAATTTAACTAGCAATCCAAATAAGTGAGATTTACTCACATTGATTTTTATTGTCGCTTTTACATTCTAGTTTCGATTAAATTAAAAAACGTTTGAATTTAACTAAAAATTATGCAAGCTTTATATTAGGTCAATCCAATACTATGTGTCATATTCGTCGATACGAACGCAACGCAACAAATCGCGTCTCAACTGAACCTAAAATGAATGAGATATGGAATTTTAAAGAATTTGAATTTGTTAAAGCAATTTATATAACTTAAATTAAATTATTTTTTATTACCCATTTGGTCCAACAGAAGAAACCCGACCCAACTTCTTTCCTTCTTCCTAAACACCGTCCTCTCTTTCCTATGCACGCTCGACATTATCAAGTCATGCATGAAAACAGTTGACATGGGGCTAGAGGTCTCCGTTCGACAAACCCACTTTGCCAACGGAAATCTCATCTCGAACTCCACCTGCCTGATACCCTCGATCACCCTCTAGTCCATTCCCTTCACTTGCGACATGTCATGCCCTTTACTGCCGTATGAAAATCCCGACTCACACTAAAGGTTCGAACTACCAACTGACAACGATTTCAGGTGTTTCTCGACAATGTAAACACGTCTACGATCTCCAATCTTCCTAACGACGAACGTTGCTTGAGAAAATAGGAACCCTAGTTGAAACTGCCATGCGACTCACTACTGAGCAAAAGAAACGGATGTCGCACCTCTTAAAAAACATCCTAGATCGAAGCTTAAATCAAATCTAGATTTTAAAGGTCGTTTCAGATTTTTTGGTTGAGTAAATTTGTAGACAATAATTTTTGAAGTTGAATTCTTTCTTTTCATTCAATCTCTATTTGTTGTGTTTCAAAAGTGAAGAGAAAGAAGCGTCTATGCAAAGGGAGCGTTTATTTTGAACTCTTATTGAAGCATGCTGCCATGCGTTCCTAATGTTATACCCCTATTTTAAACGCAATGGAACAAGTTCCGGGATGTAATTCGATCGTATGGAGAAGATAGCTTTTTGAACCCAACTATAATATTAAATTTTCGATATTAATTTCAGTGCATTCTTATCCCATACGACTAAACGATAAATCCAAATGCTATGTAATTTGAAATCTAATAATAATACACTATTACAGATCCAATGACACTTGTTTCGTCGAAATCTGAGACTATACCCATAAAGTTATTTTACTCGTTAATTAAAATGAGATATTTTAAAAATCAAGTAAATCACTTCTAAAATCAATTTAAAATTTTATTTACCTTCGTTCTTATTAATGTAAATTTAATAGGCCCCAAAAGTCATTTTTACCCAGCCAAAAATCCAAGAGTTAATGTTTTAACCAATTTTCAGTTATTAAATTCAATAACTAAATTATCCAATAAATCGTTATATTTGAAATTCAAGTTATTAATCTATAAAATTAGCTTTTAAACATTTAAAATAAATTAAATATTCCAACTTAAAATAGCCAAAACTTTAGGTCATTGTAGTTCTGTGTCATTGGTTGAACTGGTACACATGGTCATTGTTAGGTTTAGTGACAATAAAGGCAACGAATCTCGATTTTATACTTTATCAACACAGTTAATGGACAAGATGGTTTTAGATACACCTTATGTTATAAAAAAAATTAAAACCCATAAAGTTAAACACGTTTGTAAGGTTATTACATATGTGGTCCAAAGAGGATTGTTTGAAAATTTCGACATGTGGCCCACATATATAAAATATAATATGTTATTCTCTTCTAATGTAAAGCCTAATTAAAGTGATCGAATAAAATAATAAACCATTTAAGGCAAAAAAAATAGGTACAAACCAGAGTGATTTTCTACTTGTTGATGGGCCAAATTTAAAATATCACACTACTATATGGGTTATAGTCCCCAAATTACACAAGTTGTATATTTCTTCCAACCCTCTTATAAAGAGAAATAGAAGATGTAGACTTGTAATAATTTGGAAGATCAGATCCATCACTTATTTTTTTCAGATTAGTTTCATTCTTCTAATTAATCAATGAATCAGTATGCCTTTAGCTAATTCACTTAAATTCCTCTTGTATCTTCTCAATGAAATTAATATATATTGTCTATTGGGATCTAGGATTTAATGATTAGTTTGATATAAAGAGTATTAAATCCTAACAATGCAAGCATGTATTCCTATATTTCTCTCCCCAAGCATGTTTAAAAAACAAGGTGCTTGAAAGCTCTTACTTTTGTTGTTAATTCAATTACGTACGCATTGTAATGCTAAAGAAGAGACTGTCTAGTGCATATGAAATTCACTATAATACTTTATGATCAAGTCAATCTTATAAGCTAAAACATTAAATTATCCAAGGTAGTGATGCAGAATGTGAATTAAGTGAAAAGTTATAACTACTTATAAAGAGTACCAAGGTATAATTAGTTAATGTAGATAAATGCTGAAAATATAGTGTATTAAGAAAAGTATCTACAATATAAATTTTGGTCATAATTTAATAAAGGCTGCAAAACTGATCTCATATTTACTCCTAAATAAAGCTTGGATTCAACCAATTACCAAGCTCAACAGGTGAATGAAAATATTATACATAGTGCGTTGGCTAAAATTAAAAACAAGAAGAAGTTTAAACAAATAGATCCTATTCAAACCTTTAGATCAAGCAATAAATTTCACATTAAAAACTATGAACATAAAATTAATTCTTTTTACAACAATATGATTACGTAAATTCACAAGCCTAAAAAAGATTTTAAAACAATAGAAAACTCAAAATTAAGAAATCTAATGCACTATGAGATGGAGTAGTAATATTGAAATATGGCTAAACATTTTCATTGGATAAAGATACTACATTAGGGAATTGAAGTTTGTCTTAATTAAGAGATCAAAGAATTAGAGGTTATCATGAATTAAATCAAACATATTGTATATAAGAGAAATTTGTAGATTGTTTGGGTAATTCTGATGAGAAATTACTAGATTAAAATTAGCTTTAGAGAAGTTCAATTTCCTTACTAGGGTAAGGAAAACCTTCCTTTGGTTGGTCTTAATATTTGTGCACAATTCATTAAGAGTTATTAATTTAAAGAAGTCAATGAATAAATTGGCCATGGTTCCATATCCAGTCACTATTTGTACTTATACATTTAAGTTTACACACACACACACACACACACACACATATATATATTTATAATTTGTAAAAGCTATTATATTTCTAAACACAAAATAAAACTGATACACCTATTTCTATAAAAATAAAAACATAATGATAAATAGTTTATGACAATTAACTATTAATTCCATATTTGTAATGTGAAATATTATTTATGGTATATCGAAGGTGTCTCCCCATAACATTAAACGATTAACTAAATAAATAATAGCAATGGTATTAGGTAAACACTAGTAAATCAAAATATATAACCAATAAACACTAATTTTTTTTTAACTGGACTAATGGCATTCACTACAAGAAAATTCACCTTCAACGGCAACATTTGTCAGCGTTTCAGCAGCAAATGCAGTCGATAATATTTTAAACGAATAATATTAATCAACAAACGCTGACATTTTAGGGATAGATCTAAAAAATTAACGTGGCTACTAAAAAATTCTTTCTAGCCGCCTTTCCTTCTTACTCTCATTCCTCATTACAAAAAATATCAATTATCTCCTTCACCAAAATCTACTGCATTTCATTCTTTGTCCCGATTTCTTCAAATCTAATCTCAGTTCTCTTGTTCATACTTTATTTGTTCCTTTAATCATGTTCATTTCATAATTTTACACCCGATATCCCCAAATACCAAGCATAACCCTAAATCGAAATCGCCAGCATCTGTCCAACCATCGCTTCAATTCTACCACCACAACATGCGAACGGCTGCTAAAATTGCCATTAAGAGCACCATGGTATCAATCGCCATCAAGATCTGGATGATGATTTGGTAATTTATACTTCTAATATAATAGTTATCACAATCAGGAATTTGATAGTTTATGCTTCCTCTAGAATTTGATTATTCGGTGAGTGTGGTTTAAATCCAACTATCAATTTACAAAGGCTTTATAGTTTACACATCCAATATTATACAAAATGAAGCAATATGTGCTCAATAACTACATAGTCTTAGGTAGCAAGTATCGCAATCGGGAAATGAAGCAAATATATGTAGAAAACACAAAAAGAAGTAGTTCCATCCAAAGAGCAGTAGAGGCAGAAAAAACTCCAAAGGAATGCTGGTTTGCATTGCTTGTCCATGCTTTTATAGTTTAGGAATAAATGTTTGTGACAAACAAGTGCATGTTATGCAGTTGTTGAATAGCATGGATAGTCCTAAATATAGAAATATATTCAATAAGGAGATGTTGTGCAGGCTATATTACTAGCGATAAAATGATCTTAAGCATGAATTCTGGTTAGTCTTTTACTTGCATAAATTCAAGTCAGTATGTTTATACCCAAAAATATCTTAAGCATCATTAATCTTTATGACTTATCTGAGCATTATGAAGGAAGAACTTTGGCTTTGCAATGCACATAAATCCATGATATCAATAGTTGTTTCTCATGTTTGACTACTTTAGATAAATCCAGAATAGGTAGTGTACACTTTTTTTTAATATATAAACTGATTTTATGTTTTGCTAACATATGATTTTTATTGGTGTAATGATATATATTCAAATCATTTGGAAACAAAATTTGACAGCTAGCTTTCATTAGTGGCTAATAATCTGGCAATAGGTAGGTTACACAGTTTAATGGCTTCAAATTAAAAATATACTTGAATAATCTTATTCTTATATCACCGGTGGTTGGGTTGGTTGGTATGACGTATATGCATCGTTAGCTTATTGAACTCAACTTGTTAGCCTGTTGCATTGCATGAGTGATTTTATATATAACATAGAAATATCATATTTGAAAGAAATGCCGAGAAAATTATGTTTGAGATATATGTACAATACTTGTGTTAGAAGATAACACTTTTTTTTTGGTACACCGTATAAAAGAAAAAGGAAAAAAGTGTCAAATAGAAATTAGTAAACTCGTTCCTCATAACAAGAAAGGTCCTTTTAGAAGATTTCTTGGTCTACTTTGTGCAGGCCTTACCAATTTTAGTAACCTCCATGCCATTACCAGTAGTCAACACACCAGATCCAAAGATTTCATCCTCCGTAGTACTCATTCCCTTCTTTAACTTAATAAGAATTCAATGCTTTCTTCTTCTTATCCTTCTGATGAAATAAATTGATTAACACAATCATGGAACCATTAGGATTCATATCCATATCAAACATCACTTGTTCATAATCGTCAATCCTAGTATCGACTACTGCAAAATCCCCATCCTTGAATTCTTTAGTCACTTCAAAAAGCTCTCCAATTATGAAGTCTACCACATCTCCAAGCCCGAACCCTTCAAGTTGAAATGTCATTTGCATAGCAGCAGTTTGGTCACCGCACATGCAAATCAGATAGCCTCCGGTGTATGTTACATCGATTGCTAATGCTAACGCTGAAGGAGAAAATTCTTGTTCGGATGTAATGTTCACCATTAGCTTTGCTTGGTTGCCTGCAGCAACGGTTGATAAGTATCCCATGCACTTTGGTTCCACTATTTTTTGTGCTGCTTTCTTCTGATTCTTGGTTCTTAAAATTCTTGCATTGAAATTATAAATGCGAAAGAATAATTAGCAGACATACACAAATGGCTTATAATTTTATTAGTATACAATAATTATTCAAAGTTGAAAGTTCAAAAAATTTAATCTACATCTTAGAAATATTTTTAACCCCACAACACATATTTTTAGATTTAATTCTTCAGTACTTATTGGCTTCGTTTCACTAGTGACTTATAATTTCATTAGTATACAATTATTATTTTGTAAAAAAACGTACAGAAATTAAAACACTAGCAGTAATTTATAGTATAATGAATTTTTTTGTCCCAGTCAGCTTATCAACTACTGCAAAATCCCAATCCTTGAATTCTTTAGTCATTTCAAAAAGCTCTCCAATTATGAAGTCTACCACTTCTCCAAGCCCGAACCCTTCAAGTTGAAATGTCATTTGCATAGCAGCAGTTTGGTCACCGCACAGATGGCCTCCGGTGTATGTTACATCGATTGCTAATGCTAACGCTGAAGGAGAAAATTCTTGTTCGGATGTAATGTTCACCATTAGCTTTGCTTGGTTGCCTGCAGCAACAGTTGATAAGTATCCCATGCACTTTGGTTCCACTATTTTTTTGTTGCTTTCTTCTGATTCTTGGTTCTTAAAATTCTTGCATTGAAATTATAAATGCGAAAGAATAATTAGCAGACATACACAAATGGCTTATAATTTTATTAGTATACAATAATTATTCAAAGTTGAAAGTTTAAAAAATTTAATCTACATCTTAGAAATATTTTTAACCTCACAACACATATTTTTAGATTTAATTCTTCAGTACTTATTGGCTTCGTTTCACTAGTGACTTATAATTTCATTAGTATACAATTATTATTTTGTAAAAAAACGTACAGAAATTAAAACACTAGCAGTAATTTATAGTATAATGAATTTTTTTGTCCCAGTCGGCTTATTATATATATATATAATATGGCACGTCAAGGTTAAGCCTGAACTATGATTTGGTTGTTGTAGACAAATTTTAAAGACTTTACTATAATTGAGTGAGTGCTCCTTAATTTCCAATCTGCTCAACCTTTGCCTATTGCTGAACAGGTCCAGATGCGCTTTGAGTAGGCTCTGCTACAACATACATATGGATTGATTGCTTCATTAACTGGAAGAGGATTGCTAGATGATACATACAATGGTAATATATTTTTTTATCTTCACAAGGTTCCTAAATGAAGACAATACCATAATTATGTTTGTATCTCTGCAATCATCTAACATCATCTGCCAATTATTTTTTATATTGTATTTTCTTTCAGTGGTTTCAAAGTAGTTAGAAGATTCCAAGGCAACAGAGCACTTATGTTTAACGCTGTTATCCGTCTTCTGCACAATCATGGGGAATCTTTGGACCCTTTGCAAGTACTGGAGGTATATATATCGGCTCTGGAAAAACTTCAAAATATTTTCGATAATTATTTATGATCTAGTAACATGTACATTACTTCGTTATACATATTGTGATTGAAGTGTTACTGAACTAGGAAAGTTAAACTAGGAGAGTGGTCCACATCATCAGCCCTAATTAGTCAAGGATTCTTTTGATTGAACTGGATGCTAGGTACTCAACAGAATGATGATGTTAATTTTATTTAACTGCAGGTTTAATAGAATTGTGTTTTAGGTTTGCATGTTCTACACATTACTTCCTCTAGTTATACTACGATTGCACAAAGTTAGCGCAGTGGATAAAGGCATTTCGTTTTGTTTCGGTACGTTGTGATCTGATAGTAGATTGTTTAGCATTGATGGTTCAGACAACAACTTAATAAGCAAGTAATGATCTATCAAGTTATCTTCTTCAATGCTTTTGATTATTGCTGTAAGTGCCACCTTTGCAGCTGCTGCTACATCTGTTTCTACACTAACTGCCCCACTTGAATGCTTTAGAAACTCTTGAGCATTTAAATTATTTGTTGTAGACAATGTGACTGGCACGGACTGTTTGGTAACATTTTTTTTATCATCTTCAGTAGCAGTTATGGGGACAAGTGGAATGCTAGAATCATCAATGGCTCTGGAGAGTTCGATATCTAGCTAAAAAAGGGGATGATTCAGGTTCCGAAAAGAGCAAACATATTACGTCAGGTCAGGTCCATAGTTCAAACTATCGAAATGTAACAAATTACAAAAGAAATAATGGCTCTCCATTAGGCAAAAGCATACAAGACGTGTATGACATAAGAAAATCCATCTGTTACACTTGAGAGCTCATGCTTATTATTATCACCATGGATAGCTAGAAGTTACGAATGTTATTTCTGGGATCATTTTTGCTCTTTTGTTCTTCTATTTATCCTTGAATCGTGTAGCCAAGTGTAGTGGCACTTTATATTTAATATTATGGCCTGACAATTGAAACACAACTTTGCATGCACTAAACATTACCTAATTACTATTTCTCTCAAAATTTTATGATCTCTCAAATTTCTCTCAAACACAACTAAGCATTTTTTCAAGCAGTAAGTCTTCTCATTCCTTCTTCACTATAGGCATGCACTAAACAAATAGGAATGTAAACTTCTTTTTTAAGGCTTTCCTCTAGCCTAAAATATAGCTTTTCTTCACTTGATGCTTGACGCTCATTTTAGCGGTACCACTATAGATATTATTGAGGTCTCAGAAGATAATTAAAAGTCATAACCGAACCACTTAATACATCAATTTGATGTTTGCATTTCATAATTTATTGTGAGGTTTAGGAGGAAAATTTAATGGCTCTGATTACAGATTTTGGAATATCATCCAGTTTTCTACATAACTTTACTTGGTGAATTGGAAAGTTATGATCATGAATAATGTAGTATGTATATTGGATTAGATGACATGTAAGCATTTATTGGTCACCCTCGTATTGAAATTTCTTAGCAGCTTCTATGATTAAAGATGAGTTATTAGTTTTGGCTATCACCTGATAATTGTAGACTTCAATAGTGATTGTTTACCAAGGATTGGTGTATATTTAGTTATTTACTATCACATGTTAAACTCTGCGTGTGTGTTGATTTGCTTTCTTATTTTTACAATTAGGAAGATAATCTCAAAAGGCGATAATATCTTGATTGAGCTTGGTGACACTACAAAGGAAATTTGCTTATGAAATTTGGCATATCTTGATTGTACAGGTACGTCATTCGTATTGTTGACTCATCCTATGCTTTTTGAGTATGGTTGTAATGTCTTATACGACTGGTTCTAGAAAAATCTCGTCAAAACATCAGCTGAAAACTTGATTGCTTGCTTGTCATCTGTTCTTCGACAAAAACAAACAAAGTACACCGCTAGAAAAGAAAATGA
The DNA here is from genome assembly GCA_030765085.1 of Allium cepa. Taxonomy (NCBI): domain Eukaryota; kingdom Viridiplantae; phylum Streptophyta; class Magnoliopsida; order Asparagales; family Amaryllidaceae; genus Allium; species Allium cepa. The sequence goes on from CM060941.1 coordinate 839,970,193, forward strand.
CTTCAACTCTGATACGATTCCCATACGTTCATATCAAAAGAACCGAGTGCTCCATGACGGAGACATTAACCATACATCGTTTATCACTACGCTAGCAACCAATTTTAATAATAAAGGCATTTGAGTCTCGTATCAAATCTTCTTAGTACCGTAGTTTTAGAACTTGACCCTGTAGTGCTAACTGCAATTATGAACATATATCCTATGGTTTGCTTAATTATGCCCTATAGTGTGCGTGTGTTCAGTGATGAAATGGCTGACAAACTTTTAATGCAAGTTTTATTTATGGAATAGTTTGGTTGTCAAAACTCATTGAATCGTGTGAATCATATTAGAAGATAATAATAATATATAGATGGTCCATTCTTTCGGGTAATGCAACACTCAGCAGCTAATAATTATTAGTTTGTTTATAGTTAGCTGTTCATATTAAATAGTTGTTGAAATGAGTATTAACTGCTAGCCTGCCCTTATGTAAGGATAAGGATTAAGTTGGGCATAATAAAGTTTGGTAGCAGCAAACCTATCATTCAGGAAAAATATAGCTGTAATTTCATCATCTTATTTTATTTTGACAATTTTAACATAGGCCATTGCTGCGTGAGGTAATTAGATGTTTGTACTTCACATAACTTCTCTTTTTGGAAATCCAGGTGACTTAACATGGTTACGTACTTATGTGTGCAGATAATAGTCAAAACAATATTTTAACCATGGCATTTCCCTAAATTCTTAAAGGGACACTGAACACCTAGGGTTGGTATCATCATAATATAATATACATATGGATATATCTAGAAAAATAGAGAAGGTCGGTGAATAGATAAGTATGAAACATGTGCATTATGTGAGTCCTAAAATGTGCTGGAACCGTGTTAGCATTTGCAGCGAGTGCCCAAGTGATAGTTATATTATTTATATTTATAACGGAACGTAGATTCTAATTCATGTGTAAATATAAAATATAAATTCAGGTAAGTAATTTTTGTCGTAGATGATTTTATTTTAATGCATGATAGATATTTTGTTTGTGGAGAATGATAAACCGAGCTTCATATCTAGAAATAAACCATAGTTTTACTGTATATGCCAACAACATTTGGTTTAAATAGCAGGGAATATCATGAGCAGATAGTGGTGCTAACCTTTGTGATAGTTGAGTCATGTTTCCTTTTTAGTGTGCTTAGAGTGTGAGGAGTTATGTATTTAATATCCTTATAATTCAAGTCAAATTGAACAAGACTTATGTTGGGAAATTGTGGTAACTCTGTTTATTATAAGCTTTCATCATTTTTTTACATGTGCACTTTAATTTTTTTAATCTTAGTTTGATGTTACTTAATAGAAAGTAATCTTAGTGCACGATGTTGCAGTTTTAGGTGGGAAGTGATGCAGACCTTGCATGAGATGGTGTCACCAAATGAAGTGGCTGCAATTAACAAATGCCCACAGGAGCTCAATTATCCTTGCAGGCTGGCTCAACTATATATAAGTATATTTGTGTGTATAGACTAGCAGATCTGGAATATTGAGCAGGTGACAGTGAATGGGAGAACTAGCATATACGGAGTAACTACACATGAATGAGTGAGGCTGCGATGTTGAGTATGCAATGAAAGTCTAGATATAAGTACGTTGAGCAAGTGATGGAATCCTTGCAGGCTTCCATTGCAGGTAATTAAAGATGGCGATGACACATTCTTCTTCCGTAGCAAGTAGCAAGCATATGAAACATTTTAGATGCACGTTTTGTTGTTGGCATTTGGTGTGGACTTACTGTATTGATATTATATATTTTTTAACATATAACGTGTCTTTGTTTAACAGAATTTGTGGCAACTTGGTTTACTTTGTTATTTTTGGTTATGGATATTATTGAAACTTGGTTTATGGATGTCTTTTGTTTATTAATATTGTCTTAATTAGTTTATGTAACTAATTAATAGTTATTAGAACATGTTATATATACTAGTTTCTTGAATATACTCAAAATATGGTTCTGTAATATTCAAAAATAGAGTGGAATATTAAAGCGTTATATAAATAGAACACAACGTCTTATTATGCTGTTAATGAAGAAACAACAGCGTTCAATTCGTGCTGTAATTATCTTTAAATAGTCAATAACAGCGTTTAGTACATGTTGTCGAAATAGTTGATGATTCAATAACAGTGTTTATAAAAAGCTGTTGTAAACAGTTAAAGTAGAATTAAAACATCTCCGACAACTAAATTATTAACGTTGTAGAAACATAATACAGCATGTTTGAAAACGCTGTAAAAACATTATTGACAGCATGTACGAAACGTTGTCAAAGTGATGTTTCAACAGCGTTTATCAAAAAGCTGTTGTAAGTTCTGTATATACGACAGCATGTCGATATACAGCGTTTGAACTAACGCTTTTGTATCGTATTACAACGTTTATCAAACGCTGTTAAAAGCCTTTTGTGGTGTAGTGATTGGTTCTATAAATAAATATGACTAACAACCATTGATTATTTTTCCTTTTTAATTTTCTTTATTAGCAAAGAAAGATTTCCTTCTTTCTGTTTCGATTTTCTGTTTCAATTCCCATGCCAATATCCTTTTCCATACTCATTTAGCTTCCTTTTTAATGCATTATGATGCAGCCCGGTTCTCTGAACTTTTAGGTCGTGTGCGACCTAGCCAGTTTATAAGTCGCCCGAGCGACCTAACAGCTCGTTTGGGCGAATTATACATGCAAGTGAAGCCTTCTAACAAGCTACGACCTAACCGTGCCTATAAGCCGCTCCAACGACCTAGTGTTGAAGACGAGCTAAAATTAGGTCGCTTCCAGCCTAAGCAGCAAGCGCCAGAATTCTTGGGTCGCGAACGACCTAACGAGTCACGACCTAACAGGTCACGGGATAAGGGGTTGCGACCTAACGAGTTGGGGTGTAACACGTTCAAACGACCTAGTGTGAAAATAGGTCGGCAGCGACCTAGTGGAGATAGGTCGTCCAAGCAATCAAGCGAGGTAATGACCTAGTTAGGTCGCGTGAAGAAAATTCCGTTGTTAAAACCTTAAGTCGCGTGAAGTAGTTCTGAAGCTTACAACCTACGATAAGTCGCGGCAATGAGTTAGACCTAAGCTAGGTCGCATGAAGGTTTCCTGAAGCTGTTTTTCTTGAGTCACTACAGTTTTGGGTCGTGTTTGTTTAGGTCGTGTGCGTTGTATCTTAGGTCGCGTGTTGTAAATACAAGGTGTTGTAGCACCTGGGGTGTGGTCTTGTTAGGTCGCCAACGACCTATGGAAGGTCATAAGTCGTGTAAACGACCTAGGGGTCAGGGTGCGAAACTGCTATAAATAGTGAGTGTGTTGTAACTTTTGAGAAGTTGATTTTTGAATAAAATTCTTGTTTGATAGCTTTGTGCTTTCATTAAATCGGTAGTTGAGTGTGATCTCCTATCTCCACCTACGGTATTCGAGTGCGCTCGAATCAACGTTCATTGAAGCCAATTCGCGGAATCAAGTGCGCTTGATCAACGCTCGAAGAATTGTAGATCTCTCTTCACGGTATCGTGCGCGATCAACGTGTCAGAGATAGCTAGAATTCGGTATCTTTGGATCAACGAATTTGGGCATTTCAGTATCTTTCAATCCACCGATTGCTACTTTCACCGTTTCATCTATTTTTTTGTATTTCCGCTGCGTCAGTTTGGTATCAAAGATAGACTTAGCCAATCATAGCTAAGCCGATACTTGGAGCTGATTTTTGAAGTTGTTGAAGATTGTGTTCATCGTGTTCATCGCGAAGTTGCAACAAGTTTGGAGCCTTTGATCCATTTCGTTTTGGATCAAAGTGTGGAAAGTGTTTGGATTTGTGATTGAAGGGTTGAGCCGAGCTAAGTATAGGCCGTGCGCCACTTTTTGTAGAAGTGTTGATGTTTGAATTTGATTTGTTGAAAAATTTGTGAAGTTTTGAAGTGTTTGTGTTGATTCAATCATGCCGTCGAGGAGAGCTAACCGCCATTAGAATGTTGAAGCGTTGTATAGAGGAGAAGAAGCCGGGTAAATGGAACAACGTATCAATGAAAAATTTGATGAAGGCATTGGAAAGTTAGAGAAACTGATGATTGACATGAATGAAGGTCAAAGAAGAAGGTCGCCAATCTCGAACCATGGAGGAAACAGAGTTTCGCCATCGGTTACGGAAGCGAGTAGGGTGTCGCCACAATCTTTTAGAGAAAGAAGAGGAACGTCAATTTCATCGAGAATAGATCACCATGAATATAGAGCTGAAGAGAGAAGAACTCCATGTGAGTTTGAAGATGAGCCATATCGAGATGAAGAGAGACATAGTAGAAGAGACAAGCGTGATCGAAGGATGTTGATGGTCGAGATCAATATAGACATACATTTGATTTTAATGAAGAGGGTGATAGAGCTAGCATTCATTATCGAGATCGAAACCAAGTACGAAATGTATATCGGGATGTTGAGGATGATCGACGTTGGGAGTCGGGTATGAAGATGGAAATTCCAGAATTCAAGGGTGGAATGGTTGCAGAAGAATTCTTGGACTGGGTGTCTAATGTTGAAGAGATCTTTGATTTCAAAGAAGTCCCGGAGAATCGTCAAGTGAAATTGGTTGCTACTAGGTTGAGGGGAAGAGCTTTAGCATGGTGGCAGCAGACTAAACTTACGCGGGAGAGAATGGGAAAGTCAAAAATTGAGTCATGGGAGAAGATGAAGAAGTTAATGAAGGCTACATTCTTGCCTTACAATTATCAATCACTCATGTATCAGAGGTTGCAGAATCTGAGGCAAGGGACGAAGACTGTTAATGATTATGCTGAAGAATTTTATCAACTGATTGCTCGAAATGACATTATGGAGACAGAGGAACAGCTGACTACTAGATTTGTTGGAGGGTTGAGGATGCAGATTCAAGATATGGTGAATATGTTTGATCCAAGATCTGTAGCAGAAGCACATCAGAAAGCGTTGGCTTGGGAGAAGCAGGGAAGACGAGGAGGTGGTGTGTTTCCAAGTTCCAATTTTCAAAGCAAGGGCGCTAGTGGGAGTTCCAGTGTTTCTAAATCTATCAGTAAACCAGTTGTGAATGAAGTTACGAAGGCGAAGGTCAACAACAGTTTCAAATGTTATAATTGCCAGGAAATGGGTCACAAGAGTAATGAATGTTGGAAGCCAAAGAAGCGAACTATGATTGCTGAAGTTGAAGCTGAGGATGTTGGCGAGGATTATTCTAGTTCAGTTGAAGAGAATGAACATGACATCGCGTCGGGAGATGAAGGATGTAATCTTATGATGAGGAGATTATGTTTGACACCGAAGCAGGAAGAAGAGGCTAGTTGGTTGAGAAGTAATATCTTTCAGTCGACATGCACTATACTGGGGAAGGTGTGTAAATTTGTTATTGATGCTGGAAGTTGTGATAATATTATTTCTACCGAGGCTGTGAAGAAGTTGGCATTGAAGACGGAGAAACGCACTAATCCTTACAAGTTAGCATGGCTGAGAAAAGGAGGAGAGGTGAAGGTGGATAAGCGAGTTCGAGTTCCATTTTCTATTGGGAAGAAATATAAAGACGAGATCTGGTGTGATGTAGTGGAGATGGATGTTTGTCATTTGCTTTTGGGAAGACCGTGGCAGTTTGATCGAGCAGTGCAACATGATGGTCGGACCAATAGCTACAGTTTTATGTTTGAAGGTGTGAAGATTATTTTAGTTCCAAAGAAGAGGCAACAAGGAGAGAGCAAATATGAGGAGATTGAGGAGTTGAAAACTTTATTGACTCTGAAAGAATTTGTTGAAGAAGTAGAGGAGGGTCCATAGGTATTTTTGTTGATTGGACGTGAAGCTACTGAATCTATTGAAATTCCTGAGGAAGTAAAGTCCGTAGTGGAAGAATTTAGTGATGTGTTTCCAAAGGATTTGCCAAAGGAGTTACCGCCTTTAAGGGATATTCAACATCAGATTGAACTTGTGCCAGGGTCAGTGTTACCTCACAGGCCACATTACCGGATGAGTCCCAAGGAGCATGAAGAACTAAGGAGGTAAGTGGAGGAGTTGTTAGAACAGGGGCGTATTCAGGAGAGTTTGAGTCCATGTGCTGTGCCAGCCTTATTGGTACCAAAGAAGGATGGGACGTGGAGGATGTGTACAGACAGTAGAGCTCTGAACAAGATCACTGTGAGATACAGATTTTCTATGCCGAGGTTTGATGATTTGATTGACCAATTGAGTGGAGCTGTTGTGTTCTCAAAGATTGACTTGAAGAGTGGATACCATTAGATTCATATTAGACCGGGTGATGAATGGAAGACTGCTTTTAAAACCAGGGAGGGTTTATACGAATGGTTGGTTATGCCATTTGGCTTGTCAAACGCTCCTAGTACTTTTATGAGAGTGATGAACCAGATTTTCAGACCATTTGTTGGGAAGTTTGTGGTTGTTTACTTTGATGATATTTTGATTTATAGTAGAAGTACGGAAGAGCACATCCAACATTTGCGAGAAGTACTGTTGATTCTACGACAGGAGCAGTTCTATGCAGCAACAAAGAAGTGCGTGTTTATGACGGACAGTGTTTTATTTCTGGGGTATGTTTTGTCAAAGGAAGGTATTCAAGTGGATGAAAATAAAGTGGAAGCAGTCAGGAGTTGGCCACAGCCAAAGACAATTACTGAAGTGAGGAGTTTTCATGGATTGGTATCTTTCTATCGAAGATTCATTCCGCACTTCAGTAGTGTAATGGCACCTGTAACCGATTGCATGAAAGGAAAGAAATTTGAGTGGTCAGAGGAAGCAGGGGTTGCTTTTGAGAAGATCAAGATACTATTGACGATAGCACCAATTCTAGTTTTACCGGATTTTCAGTTGTTGTTTGAGTTACATACTGATGCCTCGAAGGTCGGGATTGGTGGAGTCTTGAGTCAGAAGGGAAAACCAGTTGCTTATTTCAGTGAGAAATTGTCGGGAGCTAAGTTGATATATAGCACATACGATGTGGAGTTTTACGCGATTGTTCAAGCTGTGAAGCACTGGAGACATTATCTATTCCAGAAAGAGTTTGTTCTTTATACGGATCATGAAGCTTTGAAGCATTTGCAAGGGCAGGACAAAATTTCAGCTAGGCACGCTTCATGGGTCGCGTATCTGCAACAGTTTACTTTTGTTGTCAAGCACAAATCAGGGGAGACGAATCGTGTAGCTGATGCTTTGAGCAGGAGGAATCACTTGTTGACAACGTTGAAAGTTGAAGTAACAGGATTTGAACTATTGCCAGGATTGGTTGAAGAGGATCCTTACTTTGCAAAGTTTGTTGAGAAAGTTAAGGATGGGAGTACTGATGAATTTGTGTTGGTTGATGGATTCTTGTTCAAGGGGAATCGATTATGCATACCAGACTGTAGCTTGAGAATGAATATTGTTAAAGAGTTGCATGAAGAAGGACATGTTGGATGGGATCGCACCTTACAGTTGATTTCTCAATCCTATTATTGGTCGTCGATGAGAAGGGAAGTTGAAAAGTTTGTGCGTAGATGTCATGTTTGTCAGGTTTCGAAAGGGACAGCTACAAATGCGGGATTGTATATGTCGTTACCTAAACCAACTAAACCTTGGGTTGATGTAAGTATGGATTTTGTTTTGGGTTTGCCTAGAACTCAAAAGGGTAACGATTCCATTTATGTGGTGGTTGACCGGTTTTCGAAAATGGCACATTTTATTGCTCGTAAGAAGACGGCGGATGCTGTTCATGTTGCTCAGTTATATTTCAAAGAGATCTATCGACTTCATGGGCTACCAGAGTCTATTGTGTCAGATAGAGATACTCGTTTGCTGAGTCATTTTTGATTAAGTTTGTGGAAGATGGTCGGAACGAAGCTGAATTTTAGTAGCGCTTACCATCCACAAACTGATGGGCAAACGGAGGTGGTTAATAGATCGTTGGGAAATTTATTGAGATGTCTGGTGCAAGACAATTTGAAGAGTTGGGATTTGAAATTATGTCAAGCAGAGTTTGCTCACAACCATGCGGTGAATCGTAGTACCGGTTTCAGTCCATTTCAGATTGTATATTCAAGTTTGCCGAAGGGACCGTTGGATTTGACGATAGTGCCACAACCGAAGGGAACAGTTAAACGAGCTGCTGATTTTGTTGATGGTTTGACGGAATGCCTTAGAATCGTTCAGGAACGATTGGAGAAGTCGAATGAGAAGTATCAGCGATCTGCGAATCTGACGCGGAGAAGTGTTGAATTTAATGAAGGAGATTTAGTATATGTTGTACTAACAAAGGATCGTTTTCCAGTGGGAACATATAATAAACTTAAAGCTCGAAAGATTGGTCCCGTAAAGATTGTGAAACGGATCAATGAAAACGCGTATAAGTTGGAGCTGCCGGAGGATGTGTACACTTCTGACGTGTTTAATGTTAAACATCTTGTACCTTATTTTGGAGATGAATCATCCGTTGGAGATAAACTTTTAAATTCGAGGTCGAATTTCTGTCAACTAGGGGAGGATGATACAGCCCGGTTCTCTGAACTTTTAGGTCGTGTGCGACCTAGCCAGTTTATAAGTCGCCCGAGCGACCTAACAGCTCGTTTAGGCGAATTATACATGCAAGTGAAGCCTTCTAACAAGCTATGGCCTAACTGTGCCTATAAGCCGCTCCAACGACCTAGTGTTGAAGACGAGCTAAAATTAGGTCGCTTCCAGCCTAAGCAGCAAGCGCCAGAATTCTTGGGTCGCGAACGACCTAACGAGTCACGACCTAACAGGTCACGGGATAAGGGGTTGCGACCTAACGAGTTGGGGTGTAACACGTTCAAACGACCTAGTGTGAAAATAGATCGGCAGCGACCTAGTGGAGATAGGTCGTCCAAGCAATCAAGCGAGGTAACGACCTAGTTAGGTCGCGTGAAGAAAATTCCGTTGTTAAAACCTTAAGTCGCGTGAAGTAGTTCTGAAGCTTGCAACCTACGATAATTCGCGGCAACGAGTTACGACCTAAGCTAGGTCGCATGAAGGTTTCTTGAAGCTGTTTTCCTTGAGTCTCTACAGTTTTGGGTCGTGTTTGTTTAGGTCGTGTGCGTTGTATCTTAGGTCGCGTGTTGTAAATACAAGGTGTTGTAGCGCCTGGGGTGTGGTCTTGTTAGGTCGCCAACGACCTATGGAAGGTCGTAAGTCGTGTAAACGACCTAGGGGTCAGGGTGCGAAACTGCTATAATGGTGAGTGTGTTGTAACTTTTGAGAAGTTGATTTTTGAATAAAATTCTTGTTTGATAGCTTTGTGCTTTCATTAAATCGGTAGTTGAGTGTGATCTCCTATCTCCACCTACGGTATTCGAGTGCACTCGAATCAACGTTCGTTGAAGCCAATTTGCGGAATCAAGTGCGCTTGATCAACGCTCGAAGAATTGTAGATCTCTCTACACGGTATCGTGCGCTATCAACGTGTCAGAGATAGCTAGAATTTGGTATCTTTGGATCAACGAATTTGGGCATTTCAGTATCTTTCAATCCACCGATTGCTACTTTCACCATTTCATCTATTTTTTTGTATTTCCGCTGCGTCACATTAACATAACCTGAGAGTAAATGAATAGAAATTACGCAAAAAGTTATCACAAAAACATGCCTACATTTTAGTTCTATATAACAATGACACTTTAATTCTATATAATAATGACCACAAAGTTCTATATATAATTGTACTTACTTTAGTAGTCTAACTACCTAATATATTGTTCTTCGCATAGTGCATCTAATATAATAGGTGTGGTGCATATTAAAATATGGATTTTCTCACTTTTTCTATGCACTTATGAAATGCACAGATATTGCAATTTTAGGGATTTTTAATCATCACATATGGCACTTTTTGTTAGATTTTAGATGTTTCATTTATCATAATATCAGGTTTACAGCATGTTGAAGTTTGACATTGAGTTTCTACATTGTCTAATCAAAGCAAGGCCTATGCTCAATTCAATACTTACTGCCTCCAACTTTATATGTACTTTTGATAAATCAACGTGAGTTAGTTTTACACTACAACTCAAGATTTAGATAATAATATCTTGTCCCAAATTATGTGCAATATTTATGTACTGTTGCTTTAATATATACAATATATAAAGTGGAAATTTGCCATAAGGGCCGCTTTAGCAAGCCCGATTAGTTTGTAGGACACACAACCGAAATAATTATTTTTAAGGACAAAATGCAAAATAATTAGTTTCTAAGGCCTAAAAACCTATGAAATTATGTCCTTGAAAATAATTGGACTGCTGACTTTGTCTTTAAAAGTAATTATTCTACTGAATTTGGCCTTGAAATTAATTTTTTTGTATGTGTGTCCTAAAAACTAATTGGACTGCAAAGTTTGTCCTTTTGGTAAAATGCCCCATATATAAATGTGCATCGTGATCTGTAACGAAAAATGTCATGCATTAAACCTTTAACGTTCCTAATTTTTCATAATGGTGTACCTACTAGAAATATGGATGTAAATTTTGTTTTCTTTATGTTTTGTTATTATTTATGGATATTTGTGAAATTATGGTATTTCTCATACATTTTCTTATCACCAAAATACATTTGGTGAAGGTGTCTCGTTCTTTGTACAAAATGAATATGGAGGATATTGTAGGAGCGATTTACCCTAGAGGAGGGTGGATAGGGTGATACCAATAATAATAAAAATTTAGTGTGGAAGTATATAAAATAATTGCAGCACAGATAGTAGCAAAATAGTAGCAGCACGGATATAGCAGGATATAAAAAGCAAAAATAGAACAACACAGATTTACCGTGCTTCGGCAAAACCCTACCTACGGGTTGCTGCCAAGGTTTCTACTAGAAATTAAGTAGTCAGACTCTTACACACGTAAACTCGCGATACCCGCTATCGACTAACCTAACTCTTTGCTCAAGATCCTGCCACAACTCAGCCATTGGATTGAGAATTCTCGAACTACACCACCGTAGTTCGTCCCGTGGTCACACGACTAGTCTTTAAAAAAGTTTAAAAGTGAAATACAAAATAAAAAACAATTTTAAAATACAAAGTCCTAATTTATATTTTAGCCCAAGTTACTAAAGGAAACCGACCCAATAACTAAAGTAAAAAATATGTTCCCCTTTTCTTTTTATTCCTTTGGCCTTCTTTCTTTTGCGTTAAAAAATTGCTGCCTCTTTTCTTCTTCGATTTGAAATTAAGGCTTTTGATAAATTGAAGATGCCAACTTTAGTTGCTCGATCGAATGATCCTTCCGCATTTCTTGCTTTTTTCAATCATTTGTCTCTTTGATTTGCTTTCGGCTGCTTCAATTCATCGAGTTCGATTGATGCGTGAATTAGTACGTGTATGCCTTTTATTGATTATTGATTATTCTCGACTTTGATTCGAGTTTAATGATTTATTCCTCTCTATTGTTGCTCGAACTCGAATACATTTGATTTCAGTGATGTCCACGAGTTAAATAGGGTTTAATTCTCTTCATTTTCGTTCATATATATTTATTTGAATACGTTAGTTAATTTAACTCGGCCATTCGATTATGCTTGAATGCTTGAGATTTCTCTGACTTTTTCAATTCGAATATTTTTGTTGCATGATTATCATGGTGTGCAATTTCTTAGGATTTGATTCTGTTCTTTATGCTGTTGACTTCGGCCATTTGAAATTTGTGATAATTTGAACTTGTTCGATCTATGTTAACACCTAAAACTTCGATCACTTTGATATGAATTTGTTTCTCTTATGACTTTTGGCATTTGACTTTGAGAAGTGCTTGACAGTCTGACTTGTTCATTCACGGCTTCATGAAAACAGCATTGCGTGACCACGGCTTAGTTTGGAGTCGTTTGATTCTTCGCCTTGGTTTGAAACTGCTACTTTGATTTTTGTAAAAACCTGCTACGCGAACTTCTTATCTCCTGCGACTTTGTTCGAACTCTACTTTGATGACTCACAGCTTCTGACCAATTTTGATTCATACTTGCTTGTTGTGTTGATCTGATTGAACTTGCTATTAGTCTTCACTTCAATTAATTGCATTACATTGTTCACTGTCTTGTGCCATTTGGTTGGTCTGCATTGATTTTCTTGTTCCACTCGAAGTGTGTCACCATGTGTACATATGCATATATGTGTGTGCGAATATGTGTTGTGAGTTGTTGTTCGCACTATTTCGAGTTTCATATCAATTGAAAGTCTGATGCGGTTATTTCTGGTTGCATTTGTGCTTTGCACTTGTAGTCTTGTTTCATGTGGTAGCTATACTTGTTTCACTTGTTGCCAGTTGAGCTTCTTGTCATGTAAGTATGTTGGATCCATGAAGCTACATTTTGCTTTGTACTGAGCCATGTAGATGTGCAATCTGATTCATTGCACTGGAGTCTTGTATTCTCTGGTTCATTAATTCTTGGTTGTACATGTTGATTTTTTGGTCTTTGTACCATGCCACTATCTTGAGTAGTCGAACTATATTCAGTTGCATATGTAATTGTGTATGCTATTTCATGGGCTTGATCACAGTCACTTTGGTTTGTGCACATAGTTGCACTGTCAACTTGCTTCACATGTTTGGTTCTTGATGTCTTCATGTTGTTTATCACTACTAACATATACATATATGCATTGTGTTGGTATTTGCAACCTCGAGTCATGTGTACATTAGTTTTAAACATACACAGTTGACTTTTATATGCATATTTTGGTTTATGACCATTGAGGCTTCACTTGATATCTCTGTATATTGATGTCACCTCTGTAGCATTGTGTCTTCAACGTTGTCTGACTATATGCATGCTTCGAGCCTCTTTTTTACTGGTGGTTGTTTTGCATTGAGTTTTGTTCATGTGTAAACAATTGAATTTATGGTTGAGGCTTGTTTTATGTTGGTTTTTGAATTCTTGTGCTTGACAATTTTGTGATGTTTTTGTAGTGCACCTGAGTTGAACCTACTTCTGGCTTGGATTTGACCTTGTCCTTATATCGTGACTTTATTTTTATTGCACTTGAATATTTGTACTTGAGTTGAATCCAGCTTTTGATTGGGTTTGACCTTGTGCTCACATATCCCTGCAGTTTTATCAAGTGTATAGCGGTGTGCACGGCATTGTGGCATGTACAGTGATACACTGTGCATGTCATAGGTTGTTTGTGTATGATGAATTCAAAATAAATATGATGATGAACAACCCAAATAATTGAGGGAAATAAAATTTTCAAATATACACATTTTGTTTTACACTGCACAAACATTTCTTTTTCAATTTTACTACTTCAGTGTTTATTTTGCAGATCGCTCAGATGTTGGATTCAATCTGGAATAGAGTTGAAGACAAATACGAGCGAATAGGTGATATATAGTGAGTTGCAAATGTAAATTAAAAATTTGTGATGTAATCGAAATTGTATCGTAATCAAAAATTGTATATATATATATATATATATATTGAGAGCTCAAATTTGTACTAGTCAAAATCGTAATAAAATGTTTGTTTGAATAAAATATCTGTTTGAATTTAAATTCTGTGTTATTTATTTTATTCAGCAAATATTTATTTAATCGTGTGAAAAATAAAATAGTACAATAACAAATACATTTAAATGAATATATATATATATATATATATATGTTTATTATCATCAACAAAAATCATATACTAGCATATTAAACAATATCCCCTTTTTGATGATAATAAACATATATTTAAGATTGTGAATTTATTAAATGTATTTGATCATTCAATTTGCTCCCCCTATTTGAATGCTCCCTCTCTACAACAAAGCTTCCCCTTCATATATGCATGAAAATAAATAAAAATATGCAAATGAACCTAGATGCAAATAGAAAATATAAAATAAAATATTTGGCCTTTATTTGCCAAAATCTTAACTTTTCTCTCCCCCTTTTGTTATCAGAAAAAGAGTAATGGTGTTAGAAAAAATAGATATAAAGTGATAAACATTAATACAACATTAATACCCAAACGAGTATAAATACTAAATTTCAATAAAAAAAATCAAACAAAAATCTTAAATACTCTGTTAGGTACATATTCCACTTTAGAATGATAAGGATGATGTAAAACAATATAGCTATGTCTATTTATGGTATATTTATATCAAGAATTTGAATATCTAATAACCATGCATAACCGTTAGGACTTATAAATGAGATTAGTAGTATTCCAAATTTTTGTAAACAATGAATTCAAGTATCTTCTAACCACGCATAACCTAAATGGGATTAGAATCAACTTGTCTATTTAATAATCAATTTTGATATGTATTCCATACATGCATAACCGTGAGGACTTTTAAATGAGCATGAAAGCAAATAATAAAAAATTCCAAGTAATTCACCCATGCGTAATTGTGAGGACTTTTAAACGAGAGCGAATACCTTGGATGTTTTTATTGCTAAAAATATAATAAATTGAAAATCGAATGATTTCCCGTTTAAAGCACCACATAGTGTTATACTATATTGGATTTTTATGGCTGATGGTCGTTAGAAATGTGATAGCAATAGAGATGGTCATGGAATTTTTACCCATCAAAAGTTATTAAAAATCTTGTTTAAATTTTTAAAGAAATTTACTAAATATACGGTCTCAAGTTATTATATACGATTAATATCAACACTCATCACTTTTTCAATGACTATTTATCTTTTCGATAATTAGTAGGGAGTCAGATTAGTTAATGTAGTCAATTAAGATCACATCCAAAATTAATTATCAAATCAATTTTTTTAAAAGAATGACTAATCTGAAACAAGGTCGACAAAAAACAATTTTTTGGAAGGGGTTTCATAAGAAAAATACCTTTGAAAATTAGTTGAAATGAAAAATATGCATGTATTTTCTTTGAAAATGATGCAATTACTGAATATCTCAACATAAATCACGTTCCACTAGAAATTTTTCTATCAACTAGATTTCCAGTGTAATCTACATCTGAATTACCCTTTGACTCAAGATTATCATTAGGTTGATGTTATAGACCAGATCATGAAGTTGCAACAAATTCCTTAAAATCCTTTTTACAGCTTTTAAATGAAACTCTTTTGAATTTGAATTGAAACCATGCAAATAAATAGTGAACATAGTGTCAGATAAGATAAACAAATATATCCACTTGTATCATGAGTAATTAGGAATCAATAAAACACCATCATTAGTCCAAACACATCTATATGAACTAATTCAAAGTCTCTAGAAATACTTATAGTATTCTCGGCATAAAAATATAATTGACCAACAATTTTTGAATAAGTCAGCATCAAAATCAACGTTCATTTCTTTATCATATAACCGGCTAATTTAATTCAGATTATGATGCAGATTTTCATATTTAATAAATTATTCAAAATATACCACTACCTATTTTACCTTTACAATAATTTTTCATTGTTACCTATTGTGATTCTGCCACCTTTATACTAGGATAAGGAACTTTTATTTGTCGCATGTTGTGTGTCTGGAACAATCGGAATCCAAGTAACACTGTTGTTGTTCCTTAGCCTACGACCACACCTGTACGAGAAAAGATTTTTATGACCTATTTGTTTTTATAAGTCCATGGTTGTTAGTGGCAAAAGATTTTGAAAAATATGTTTGAGTAGACCCAAGAGGATTTATAATTGTTCCTTTTGGCACCCAAATTTGTTTAACTTTAAGTGATTTTATATTTGTGCCTTTTGGAACCCAAATTGGAACGGTTTTTACATGTTTGGGTCTATATCAACAATTATTTTGATTGTGTCCAATTTTTCTACAAATTGTGCACTCGGATTTGACTTGATTAATTTTGCTTCTAATAAGTTTATTTTGATTATATCCAAGTCCTTCTCTATTTGTATTAACAGTTTGTTTTCCTAATAGCATATTTAACGATCTTTCTCCTTTGAAATTTTTTCTAAAGTTGTAGACAATTGTTAGACTTGTGTTTTGAGAGATTAAATTTCATTCAATAATTGAGTGCATTTTTTAATAGAATTTTCTCTTCTAGTATTTTAACTTTCCTTTAAAATCATAATTTCATTTTCAAAGGATTTAGTTTTAATTTTTGATTTTTTAATTTCTTCTTCAAGTGATGGACACTTTGAGCACTTGTTTTGATAGTTTTTGACTAATTGGTCAAGTTGTTTATTTAAATCTATCAAAGTATCTCTTTGTGATTCAATTTTAGCGTATTTCTCCATAAGTCTTTCGAAATAGCCATTTACTTCGTGAAAATACATAAGTAGTTCTAAGTGAGCAAGTTTTGATACCTTGCTTGATACCTTGCTTGGCTCATTATCATCACTGTCAGTTATATCACCTCGAAGGCATAGATCTACTTTTTCACTCTCACTACCAGTGCTTTTATCATCTTCGTCAGTTTCATCCCTAGTGGCTACAAAACTTCTCCTTTTCTGTTTCCTTCCAAGCCTGAATTGATTCCGAGGACAATTGGGCTTGCTATGACCAGGTTTGTTGCACTTGTGGCATATGACCTTCTGCTTTTATGAGTTGTCAAGTACTTTGGCTATTCTTCTTTTCAATTGTTGATTTCGAGCTGGATTTCTATATTTGTGGTTCCACTTTTTGAATCTCTTTATTAGTAGCACCAGCTCAGCTGCTCCATCCTCATCATCATCATCATCATCACTTTCTGTTGTTCCTTTAAGAGCTATTGATTTCTTTCAAGTATCACCTCCTTCTCGTTCTTCCTTGAATTTCATTTCTAGCTCGTAAGTGGTGATATTTCCGATGAGTTCTTCGACTTTAATCTATTTCAAATCCTTGGATTCTTGAATAGTATTGACTTTGGCTTCAAAATTTCGTGGAAGGACTCTGAGGTTTTTTGAACTATTTCCAATTCTATGTATGATTTTCCAAGTGCTTTTGATTTGTATACAATATTGGAAAGTCGTACATACACCTCTTTGACATTTTCATCCTTGTCCATTAAGAAATTCTCGTATTCACTACTAAGCATGGCTAGGCGAGATTCCTTGACTTAAGATGTTCCTTCGTGAGTCACTTCAAGTGTGTGCCATATTTCTTGCACAGTTAGACAATGTGAGACACGATTAAATTCAATTTGATCCAATGAACAAATAATAGAACTCATAACTTTAGCATTAGCATTCTGTAGTTTATTTTCTAGATCTGTCTGTTGATCCATTGGTTTTTTTATTTCTTGATTATCTACCACTATAGCTGGTGTCCTATATCCTATCTCAACAATATTCCAAGCATCAATGGTTTTTAGAAAAAAATTCATTCTATTTTTCCAGTAAGCATATTCACCATTGAACATTGGTGGTCTAACTATAGAGTAGCCTTCAACAAAAACATTATTAAAAGAAGCCATTTTAAAATTTCAAATTTTTAAAACAAAAATAGGCTTTTGAAAAATCAAAATTTAAAATCATAAATTGCTTTTGTTCCTAGCTCTGATACCACTTGTAGAATCGATTTCACCCTAGAGGGGGATGAATAGGGTGATACTAATAATTATAAAATTTTAGTATGGAAGTATATAAAATAATTGTAGAATAATAGCAGTACAGATAATAGCAGAATATAAAAAGCAAAAATAGAACAACACAGATTTACCCAGCTTCGGTAAAACCCTGCCTACGTGTTACCCCCAAGGTTTCTACTAGAAAATAAGTAGTCAGACGCTTACACATGCAAACTCACGACACCTGCTATCGACTAACCTAACTTTACGCTCAAAACCCTGCCATAACTCAGCCACAGAGTTGCAAATTCTCGAATTATACCATCGTAGTTCGTCCCCTAGTCACACGACTAGACTTTACAAAAGTTTAAAAGTGAAATACAAAATTAAAAAACAATTTTAAAATACAAAGCCCTAATTTATATTTTAGCCCAAGTTTATACTAAAGGAAACCAGCTCAATAACTAAAGTAAAAAATACGTTCCCCTTTTCTTTTTATTCCTTCGGCCTTCTTTCCTTTACGTTAAAAAATTGCTTCCTCTTTTCTTCTTCGATCTGAAATTAGGAATTTTGATAAATTAAAGATGTCGACTTTAGTTGCTCGATCGAATGATGCTTCCGCGTTTCTTGCTTTCGTCGATCGTTTGTCTCTTTGATTTGCTTTCGGCTGCTTCAATTCGTCGAGTCCGATTGATGCGTGAATTGGTACGTGAATGCCTTTTACTGATTATTGATTATTCTTGACTTTGATTCGATTTGAATGATTTATCCCTCTCTGTTGTTGCTTGAACTCGAAGAAATTTGATGCCGATGATGTTCATGGGTTAAATAGTGTTTAATTCCCTTAATTTCTGTTCGAATACGTTTATTTGAATTCGTCAGTTAATTTAACTGGCCATTTGATTATGCTTGAATGCTTGAGATTTCTCTGACTTTTTTAATTCGTGTATTTTTGTTGCTTGATTATCACGGTGTGCAATTTCTCTGGATTTGGTTCCGTTCTTTATGATGTTGACATCGGCCATTTGAAATTTGGGATAATTTGAACTTTTTCGATTTTTGTTAACACCTAGAACTTTGGTCACTTTGATTTGAATTTGTTTCTGTTATGACTTGTTGGCATTTGACTTTGAGAAGTGCTTGACTCTCTAACTTATTCATTCACGACTTCATGAAAACCGCATTGTATGAACATGGTTTAGTTTTGAGTCATTCGATTCTTTGCCTTGGTTTGAAACCGCTACTTTGATTTTTGTAAAAACTTGCTACGCGAATTTCTTATTTCCTATAACTTTGTTCGAACTCTACCTTGATGACTCACGGCTTTCGACCATTTTTGACTCATACTTGCTTGTTATGTTGATCTGGTTGCACTTGCTGTTGGTCTTCACTTCGGTTGATTTCATTACATTGTTCACTGTCTTGTGCCATTTGGTTGGTCTGTATTGATTTTCTTGTTCCACTCGAAGTGTGTCACGATATGTACACATGCATATGTACGTATGTATATGTGTTGTGAGTTGTTGTTTGCACTACTTCGAGTTTCATATCAATTGAAAGTCTAGTGCAGTTATTTCTGGTTGCATTTGTGCTTTGTACTTGTAGTCTTGCTTCATGTGGTATCTAGACTTGTTTCCCTTGTTTCCAGTTGAGCTTCTTGTCATGTGAATATGTTGGATCCATGAAGCTACATGTTTCTTTGTACTGAGTCTTGTAGATGTGCAATCTGATTCATTGCACTTTTGTCTTGTATTCTCTGGTTTATTAACTCTAGGTTGTACATTTTGACTTTTTGGTCTTTTTACCATGTCATTGTCCTGAGTAGTCGAACTATATTCAGTTGCACAATATTGTGTATGCTGTTTCATGGGCTTGATCACGGTCACTTTGGTTTGTGCACATGGTTGCACTGTCAATTACTGCATATGGTTGGTTCTTGATGTCTTCATGTTGTGTAGAACTGCTAACATATACATACATGCATTGTGTGAAAGTGATGGTGTGGATCGTGCTATAGGAATTATAATATACTAGTGCGGAAATAAAACAAAGTTACTGTAGCAGAGTAAATAAGAAAAAATAAAATAAAACAAGCACACCAGGAATTTTTATACTGGTTCGAACTTCCCATTCTACGTCAAGTCCCAGACTCCTTCTGGAATTACACTAACAACAATCCTCACTTAACCCGGAGGAACAGGTTTACAACAACCCTTGAACAGCCGAACAAGGGACCTGAGCAGCAGAACATGATTTCGCCTCAACAGCCGAAGAGGACTTCACTTGCCTAAACAGCAGAACAGGACTTCAACTTATACAGAAAGTATATGACACAGTGTGTTCTCAATAACACGAATTTGTCTCTTGATAGTACAATCTTCCTATAATCTTCTCCTTTTGATATATACGTGTGTATGTGAAGAATATGGAAGTAAATGAATGATTATGTAGAAATTTGAATGCTCAAAATGTTAGAATCAGTGTAGTATATAAATAGAAAGCTTTTGATCAATTCGGTTATCTAAACAAATGATTCTAATATGTTTATATAGAGTATAAAGAGTTGTAATCATTCGTGAAAAGTTATCATGAAAGAGTATGGATGCATCTCTTAGTAAAAGGTTGTGACTCTTCATGAAAATGAAATGTCTTTTCAAAAAAATAGCAGTTGAAGAAGTTCAGCCGTCTGAAAATAAATTTCAGACTTCTGAAATTTGAAACGTGCAAACCAGAAAAGAAATAGGCTATTTTTGCCCAGATTCAGACGTCTGAAATGGTCAATTCAGACGTCTGAATTTGACTTGTAACTAAAAATTACCATAGCTCAAATGGTTAGAGCACCTGCCTTCTAAACTAGTGACCCAGGTTCGAGTCCCTCTCCATGCAATTTTTGAAAACTTGATTTTTCATTTAAAATATGAGTGTATATGTGTGTATACCATTTGGAGAAGATTTTAACATTTGTAAACTCTAGACACGACACTATGACTAATAATACTTTGTTTGTCACCTTTGTCTTGTCTCTACCGTATATATCTCTTCTTGTATCTCCATATACATTCTTTTATTCTTTTGTACTATGTATCTTCATTTTGAATGTATTTGATTATCTCTTTTTGATGCCCATGTACCTGCAAATTAGCTTAGAGATTCTTTGACATAATTGTATAGTTTTTGTCATTAAAATCCAATAATTGAGGTTATAACATTCTCCCCCTTTTTGATGATGACAACTATAAAAATTTTAAAAAAGATATTCATTCTATATAAAAAATAATATTAATATGTTTAAAGCTCCCCCTAAGTATAACATCTCCCTCTAAGTATAAAATCTCCCTCTATTAATATGCATATGAATTTCTCCTGCTTTGTCATTATCAAAAAGAATGAGGGAATATGTAAAATTATATAAAATATCTTGTATATAACGAGATAAACTCATTATTAATTATGAAGGAAAAATAAAATAAATTTTACCATATTTATTGAAGTCCATATTTTATTGTAAGCACGTAATTCTATTAAACGTATGGAACATTCTTTAAAATTCCAAAATCTATCCTTTTCCTTTTGTTTCTCTGAGTACCTGCAAAAAATAATAATAATTTTTGATACCCACTTACTATGTTAAGGTCCGGGGGGTTAGGTCTTTGGAAACCATACCCATTTGGGTGTGGTTGAACCTTTATAAATATAATTTTCATTACAAATTACATTCTTATAATAGTTGCTAATATAAAGTTGTTTATCATGATCAATCATATTAGCTGGAATCCATATCTTAATACTATTAGTCATTAGCTTAGTACTTGAAGAATAATTTCTATCATTTCTAAACAAAGTACTATTATGACTATAACTGGTTTTAAAACTATCTTGATTACTAGTACTAGCACTAAAGTTAGTATACATGAATGCATATCTAGTACTATTTTTACTTTTAGCCTGTTTATAGCCTAAACCGCTTTTATCATTGTGAGCTTTTGAATTCTTAACATAACCTAATCCCTCTTATTTAAAGCAGGTTGAGAATTTTCAATAACCCTGGATAAATTTTCTCTCCCTTTATTAAAATTGGAAATATTTTTAGTAATGTCATCAAGCTTAGTTTTGAGACTAGTGTTATCTAACTCAACAATTTTAATTTTTGTTTTTAACTCATGATTTTCAGAAGCTAGAGCATTATTCTTTTCTTTTTGAGCTTCTATTTCTTGACTTAATGGAGCGAGTTGAGAATTGTCTGAATCTTGAATTTTCTCAAGTTCTTCTTCTAATATTCTCTTCTCGTCTTTAAGCATATCTCTTTCGAATTCTGCTTTCTTCTGATATTCCAGAGCTTCCTTATATTTTCTTTTGAGACCTTTTAAAGTGTCTAGAAGTTCTGAATTTATTTCTATCATATCATCAAAAGTTAGATCACTATCCTCATTATCTTTTGCCATGAAGCATTTGTTTGTTTGCTTCTTTGATTTTTCTTTATTGCTCTTCCTCTTCTTATTGCCTTGACTAGATCTCTTTGTAGCCATTTATTCTAGGATGTTGTTACGACCTCTAGAAAACCAGGCTCTGATACCAAATGAAAGTGATGGTGCGGATCGTGGTATAAGGAATTATAATATACTAGTGCAGAAATAAAACAAAGTTATTGTAGCAGAGTAAATAAGAAAAAATAAAATAAAACAAGCACACCAGGAATTTTTATACTGGTTCGAACTTCCCATTCTACGTCCAGTCCCAGACTCCTTCTGGAATTACACTAACAACAATCCTCACTTAACCCGGAGGAACAGGTTTACAACAACCCTTGAACAGCCGAACAAGGGGCCTAAGCAGCAGAACAGGATTTCACATCAACAGCCGAAGAGGACTTCACTTGCCTGAACAGCAGAACAGGACTTCAACTTATACAGAAAGTATATGACACAGTGTGTTCTCAATAACATGAACTTGTCTCTTGATAGTACAATCTTCCTATAATCTTCTCCTTTTGATATATATGTGCTTATGTGAAGAATATGGAAGTAAATGAATGATTATGTAAAAATTTGAATGCTCAAAATGTTAGAATCAGTGTAGTATATAAATAGAAAGCTTTTGATCAATTCGGTTATCTAAACAAATGATTCTAATATGTTTGTATAGAGTATAAAGAGTTGTAATCATTCGTGAAAAGTTATCATGAAAGAGCATGGATGCATCTCTTAGTAAAAGGTTATGACTCTTCATGAAAATGAAATGTCTTTTCAAAAAAATAGCAGTTGAAGAAGTTCAGCCGTTTGAAAATAAATTTCAGACTTCTGAAATTTAAAACGTGCAAACCTGAAAAGAAATAGGCTATTTTTGTCCAGATTCAGACGTCTGAAATGGTCAATTCAGACGTTTGAATTTGAGCTATAACTGAAAATTCATGGCTCAAATGGTTAGAGCACTTGCCTTCTGAACTAGTGACCCGGGTTCGAGTCCCGCTCCATGGAATTTTTGAAAACTTGATTTTTCATTTAAAATATGAATGTATATGTGTGTATACCATTTGGAGAAGATTTTAACATTTGTAAACTCTAGACATGACACTCTATGACTAATAATACTTTGTTTGTCACATTTGTCTTGTCTCTATCGTATATATCTCTTCTTGTATCTCCATATACATTCTTTTATTCTTTTGTACTGTGTATCTTCATTTTGAATGTATTTGATTATCTCTTTTTGATGCCCATGTACCTGCAAATTAGCTTAGAGATTCTTTGACATAATTGTATAGTTGTTGTCATTAAAATCCAATAATTGAGGTTCTAACATTGTGTTGGTATTTGCAGCCGAGTCATGTGTACATTAGTTTTGAACATACATAGTTGAGTTTTGTATGCATATTTTGGTCCATGACCGTTGAGGCTTCACTTAACATCTCTGTATATTGATGTCACCTCTGTAGCAACACCTCTGTAGCATTGTGTCTTCAACATTGCCTGACCGTATGCATGCTTCGAGCCTCTGTTTTACTGGTGGTTGTTTTGCATTGGTTTGTATTCATGTATACATAATTGAATTTGTGGTCAAGGCTTGTTTTATTTTGATTTTTGAATTCTTATGCTCGACAATTTTGTGATGTTTTTATAGTGCACCTGAGTTGAACCTAGCTCTAGCTCGGATTTGACCTTGTGCTCATATTGTGACTTTATTTGTATTGCACTTGAATATTTGTACTTGTGTTGAATCCAGCTTTTGATTGAGTTTGACCGTGTGCTCACCTATCCCTAAAGTTTTATCAAGTGTATATCGGTGTGCACGGCCTTGTGGCATGTACAGTGATACACTGTGCATGTCATGGGTTTTTCGTGTGTGATGAATTCAAAATATATATAAAGACGAACAACCCAAATAATCGAGGTAAATAAAATTTTCAAAAATACATATTTTGTTTTACACTCACTACTAGAAAAAAGCGAAATAGCAACGGCTGGGGGCGACGGCTTCCGACGGCGAATTTCCGACGGCTTCAGACGGGCCGTCGGCGGCCGTCGGAAGCCGTCGGAAATTCGCGAATACCTGCAGCCGGCCGAGCCTTTCTTCCTCATTTTCCAGCTTCCCCCAATCTCACCAAAAACCCCCAAATTCACATTTTCTACCTCCATTCGCCAATTTCGTGATTTTTTCTCCTTCCACACTACTGATTCAACACCTCTTTCTCTCAATCTCAGGTATAATCTCTTATTTTTCTGAAAATTTCAGTTTTTACCCTAATTTTAGATTTGCATAAATTGATAAATTATGGCGAATTAGCGATTGAAATTGTTTGCATTAGCGTAACAATGGTTTATAGCATCACATGACATACATATTTCATCTTTTATCGTGAAATTGTGAAAAACACGTATACTTTGTGGTTGTTCATGTATATGTAAATTGTTGTGTATGTCCTGATTCGACGATTGTATACGTTATTTGGCATACGATAAAATGATTGAATGAACTAGGAGTATTATATTGTGCATGTATTTACTTATGAAACAAAAAAAATGCATTACTCTAAATTATAATTGTGTGTATTAAAAAAAAGACAAAAATGTTAAACCAGCCTTTTTGATGCGTAATACGTCGAATAACTGTGTTAAATTTTTATATATTTTTGTAAATGTGAACAGTGAGTAAAACTGTATTTTTGAGTAAAATGCGCGCATGTTAACCGACAAATGTCCCTTAGAGAGTTTTTGGCCCCGTCTGACGAGTGTTGTACATGATCGTTGTATAAATAGTCGTTTTTTTCGAAAAACGACCATTTATATTCATCTGGTACAATGTTTGTCGGATTTGTCCCTGTATTGGACAAGTTATGAACACAGTAAGAATTTACATTTTGTATACTACTTCGTCTCAAACGGTTCATAAAATTTCGCCCTAACTTTTCTTTTTTGTTTCCTGCGTACACGCATTTGTGTACAATGCAGGGAACAAAAGGGAAATGCTGCCGAAATTTTATTGAATCGTTTGAGACGAAGTAATATACGAAATGTAAATGCTTACTGTGTTTGTAATGGGAAGTAGGATGTCTGACCAATGAAAAAAAATTATATATATTTTTAATCGTTACGTACGTTAAAAAATGAAATGTGCCCTATTTGAAAATATTTTTAAATTTGTGAAGTTGTTCTTTAAATTCAAAATATTATACGAACATGAAAATAATCTTTTTCGAATATGTATTCTTCAAAATAAATATTAAATTTTGAACTTCTCATTTTGTCAAATAGGAAAAATGATTGATTATTTTGTTGATCGAAGGAGATGGATGTACCAAAGAAAAGGACTGAGGGGCTCAATAAAAGAAGATTTTTATAATGGTATAAATGTGTTTGTTGAATTCGCCTTAAGTAATAACGGAAACGATCCAGAAATTCGTTGCCCGTGTAGTAGGTGTAGACATTTGAAGTTTTTGTTACCAGATATTGTGAAAGTTCATTTGTGCCAACACGGTTTCACACCCGAATATTATGTTTGGGATCGGCATGGAGAAGTTGTAGCAAATACTTCTGTAGAGTCTGAAAGTGTCGTTAACGAAATAGTTTCAACGACCCGTATAGAAAATATGGTCGATGATGCAGCACGATCAATGTTTCCTATGGTTGAAGTTGACGACGATGATGTAAATGTTGAAGAACCAAATATTGAAGCTAAGAAAATTTATGATTTACTAGATGCAGCTAAGAAACCTATTTGGGATGGTTGTAAAAGCGGCACGCAGCTGTCAGTAATCGCAGAATACATTGCGATGAAGTCAAAATACAACATCACTGAAGCTGGGTTTACGGCTGTTGTACAAGCTGCAAAAAGACATATGCCGCTCGATAATCTAATGTGTGAAAATCACTACGAAGTTAAAAAACTTATGTCGGCTTTTGGTTTACCGTATCAGAAAATAGATACATGTTTAAAAGGATGCATGTTGTTTTGGAAAGAAGACGCAAACCTTAGAAATTGTAAAGTTTGTAACCAGGAGAGATACAAACCAAGAAAAAAGAAGGGTAAGGAAGTTCCGTACAAGCGTATGCACTACTTACCCATAACTCCAAGACTTCAAAGATTATATGCATCTTCTGTAACTGCGTCTAATATGAGGTGGCATAGCGTGAGAACGGAGGAAGAGGGTACGTTGACACATCCGGCCGATGGAGAAGCATGGAAGCATTTCGATAAAACGTATCCAAATTTTGCAGCGGAGAGTCGAAATGTTAGATTAGGATTATGTACGGACGGTTTTTCTCCATTTTCTCAATTTGGTTCTAAATATTCATCCTGGCCCATTATCGTCACACCGTATAATTTACCTCCATGGATGTGCATGAAAACGCAATATATGTTTCTTACTGTTGTCGTTCCTGGACCCGACGATCCGACACAAGGAATCGATGTATATTTACAACCGTTGATTGAGGAGTTAAAAATACTGTGGAACGAAGGAGTAGAAACATACGATGTGTCAAAGAAGAAAAATTTTCGTATGTTTGCTTCTTTGTTGTGGACTATAAGTGATTTTCCTGCCTATGCAATGCTTTCGGGATGGAGTACTGCCGGTCGTCTAGCATGTCCATATTGCATGGATGAAACAAGAGCGTTTTCTTTACCTCATGGTAAGAAAATTTCATGGTTTGACTGTCATCGATGTTTTCTCCATGTAAATCATCCCTTCAGAGGAGACAAGAAAAACTTTTTAGCTAATAGAGTAGAAACCAGACAACCACCGACGATATGGTCAAGCGAAGACATATATGAACTTGTTAAGGACTATCCAAAGATATATGAAATTGGGGAGCAAATAGAAATTGAAGGCAAATCAGTTGTTCATAACTGGTGCAAACAAACTATTTTTTGGGAGTTGCCGTATTGGAAACATCTTCTGCTTCGCCATAACATAGATGTGATGCACAACGAGAAAAATGTATTTGATAATGTGTTTAACACAATTTTGAATGTGAAAGGGAAGACGAAGGATGATTTGAAATCAAGACGTGATATAGAAGAATTATGCAAACGTCCCGAGCTTCATATGAAACCAAATGACAGTAAAAAACCAAAAGCTTGTTACGAATTAGATAATAATCAAGTTAAAGCTGTGTTAAAATGGGTGGAAGGGTTAAGATTTCCTGATGGGATATCATCAAATCTTCGTAGATGTGTTGACTTTAAAAATGGTAGATTGAGCGGAATGAAAAGTTTTGGTCCTTTGATCGATGAATCAAATGTTTTGGTAGAAGCGTTTGACAGTGCAGAGGAAAATATCGTCGAAAACGAGACCGAATCTGAATCAGAAGACGATGATGACTGATATAAATTTGAATCTGTTTTTTTGCAATTGATGTAACTATGTTGAATTCTTGATGTATTATGAAATTGATGTAACTATGAAACTAAATCCGTTTACTATTGTTTTATGTTATTTCAATTTGTCATTTATTTAGCAATTTTTATTAAAAATGCAATGAACTCTGCTTATCGTAGGAAGAGTACACCCATTATGAATCAGGTATAACAAACTTACATTTCTATTTACATTTCAGTCATTATAATTAAGCAATTTATACCGTTGATGTCATGTTCATATGAAATATATTTCATTATCATGTTTTTATTCTCTTATATAATGATGTGTAAACGTCACAGGTTTATCATTATGTCACATAGAGGGAGGAGCTCTTCCCGTTCTTCAGGAGGCGATGGCAGTGGCCCATCGCAAGCGCCACACCGTCCAGTTGTTACGTTAGTCCCCAAAGCAGATGGGTAAAAATTAAATCTTATTCATCATCTTATTTTTTCTATACTATACGTACGTACTTATCTGTATCGTACTTAAAAACAGGGGGTTCGAGCTACTACCCACTAAGGTAGTGTTGGACGTCTCCAGAGCAGCATATCGTAGTAGGATGAGTGCGTGCTGGCCGAAGTGGGATACCATCCCTCCGCACATCATAGAGTGCATATGGCAGGATGTCCTAGTATGTGCAATTTTTATGTTTTCCATTTTTAATTCGTTTTTGTCGTTTTTCTACCGTTTATCGTTTAGAGTGTAATCTTTTTTTAACACAGGCTGAGATAGATATCCAGACAGATGATATGCAGCTGGCACGAGCATACTGGATGAGGAAGATGCGAAAGAACTACAGAGACACGATATCTGAGGTTAAGAAATCCGGGAAGAGACCACGGTGGATGGGGGAGAGCGTGTGGCAAGCTTGGTTGAGCTACTGGGAGACGGACGAGGCGAAGGCAAGTATACTAATTTTTTTTGAATTATTAATTTAACGTGATTGGAAAATAATGTATCAAATTTTGAATGTACAGGCAGAGTCAGATAGAAACTCTGCAAATAGAAATAAGAATCCCGTTACTCATCGCGGAGGATCGAAGTCGTTTCAGCAGTATCGGCAGGAGTTGGTAAATTTAATTACTGAATAATAAATGTAAATAGTTTATGCTATATGATTTTAAATGTATAATAATTGTATGTAACAATCAACTTCAGGAAGCCGAGGCACATGGTCCTGTCAGCTATATGGACGTGTTCACCCGTACGCATGCTGTCGAGCATGTTAATCCAGACGGGACTGTTTCGTACACATGGCAGGACGATAAATCCAGTAAAAGCCATGTAAGCATATTTCATTTTATTCAGTATTAGTAATTGTTTTAGTTGTCAAATTATTATGAAATAAGATATGATATTATTAATTTGTCAATGCAGGAGATGTTTATGGAGCAGCGACAGAAACTCCTTTCTGATACGGGTCGAGAGCAGCTGACGACCGATGAAGAGGACGTTATTTTTGAGTCCGTTATGAGTCCACCAGAGCATGGTCGACGATACGGATTTGGCAATTTAGCGGTAAATAATTTAATTTTTCTTAAAATACTTAAAATATGATATTCTTACCTTTTCAAAACAATAAACTTTGATTTTATTTATTTTTCAATTATTGCAGTCCAGTAGTCAGAGTAGGAGACGGCGGAGTAGACCTCAGAGCGAGCTAGCAAGTATAGAAGAATTGCAGACTAGAGTTCAGCAGTTGGAGGAGCAGAACCGCCAACAGGCCATGCAGACGGCACAGTTATTTGAGTACATGCAGCAGTTTGGTGGCCGCTTCCCTTCATCGGCTGGCTCTGGATCTGGGGCAGATTGATTCATTGCTTTCTGATTCATTCGTGCAGGTATGTTTAGTTTTAGTTTACAATGATTTGGTAGATGGAACAATTAATTGTTGATATGTATAATTATGTATAATACACTTGGTTCTGTAGCTGTATCAGGATATGCATGATTAGAACAGTTATTGTTAGTATTATTGTTAATGTTGGAATGTTATGTATATTTTGTATTTTATTTTTATTCCAATTTTGTTTATTTCTGTGTCTATTGAATATTTTAGAGTATTGGTTTGCATGTTTGGTTGGATTATTGTTTATTGGATTGTGCAGTATTGATATTGTAGTGTTTGGAAGAGAAATGTGGATGGAAGGCTCTATTTGCAGCAGAATTTAAAAAAAAACAGCAGATTTCCGACGGCTTCCGACGGCTCCCGACGGCTTATAGGTCGAAATTTTCATCGGTTACCGACGGCTCCCGGCGGCCTGATTTCCGGCGGTTTCCGACGGCTTCCGACGGGCGACGGAAGCCGTCGTAAACCGTCGGAAGCCGTCGGAAGCCGTCGGTAATCTATACGGCAGCACCCGTCGGTAGCCGTCGAAAACACTGCTCCCCGACGCCGTCATTTCCGACGGCTTTTTCCGACGGCCGCCGACGGCTTCCAACGGCCGCCGACGGTTTTCAACCATCGGAAATCCCCCTTTCCCTTGTAGTGACTGCACAAATATTTATGTTTCAATTTTACTACTTCGGTGTTTATTTTGTAGATCGCCTAGATATTAAATTCAATCGAGAATAGAGTTGAAGATAAATACGAGCGAATGTGTGATATGTAGTGAGGTGCAAACTAAAAATTGTGATGTAATCTAAATTGTGTTGTAATAAAAAATTGTGTATATATATTGTGAGTGCTCAATTTTGTACTAGTCAAAATTGTAATAAAATATTTGTTCGAATAAAATATCTATTTGAATTTAAATTCTATATTATTTATTTTATTCAGCAAATATTTATTTAATCATGTGAAAAATAAAATAGTACAATAACAAATACATTTAAATTAATATATATATATATATGTATATATGTTTATTATCATCAAACAAAAAGCATATACTAGCATATTCAACAGATATTATAGATTCTGCTATAATGAAAATGGAGATTATCGTGTGATTGTTGGCATCATTTGTTAAGATATCAAAATCATAAAATATAGAATTTTAAATAAATAAGATAGTTTTTGTTTATGCTTTCATTTCGAACTTATTAATAGTCCTACGAAAAGATGTAAATTATAAATCTTCATGATATATAACATCGAGTTTTTTGTGCATTTATTCATACTACTTTCATGATAAAAAGAAGCTAAGCTCACATATTTATTTATTATAAGTATAATTTATCCATATGACCATTATTACATAACAAACGAATTTTATCTCAATTTTCTTTGCACATGTCCGACATATGTTTCTAACGTACCTATTCAATTTAATTCTTTTTGTAACGAATCGTGCCTATCAATGTTATTACTTTTTAATACTCTAAATCGCAACAAAAACTTAGTTTTCAATTTAAAAGTTATGATCAACCAAATCTCAATCACATATCTATAACTTGAAAAAAAAAACTTAAAATAAAAAAAAATTCTGCCCATCACGACTGCAATTACATCTAATGCCTCTGAAATTTTAAGTCTCATTGTTATGAAAGATATGATGCGCCATCACTTCCTTTTCATTGTTTCTCTCTTTTTTAGGTACATACGGGTATGACAGCCTTCTATTGTACATTTCTAGTAAACCTATTATAATAAGGTATTTTGATACTATAATGATAGAAAATTTAATCAATAAATAATTATTTAATAAAATTATTCCTCTTACCTTGGATGTTGCTTTCCGTTAATCTTCTTCGTGCCACAGCTCTTCCATAGGTACACATACTCATTTTTCACTTGAGTTTTAATTTTAGAATCATCCTTCCTTTCATCTTCGTGTCTTTTAATAGGAATCAATCCTATAGTTAGAGGCCGGACCTGTAATTTAAAAAATCGCATTGAACAAAATAAATAGATATATGATATTAAAGGTTAAATATAACAAAGTCTCATAATTCATCAAAGTGAAACATTTGTAGTTACATGATTTGGTTCATAAAATATCTTAGGGTAAGCATAACATCCTCTCCATCATCAATCTTTAGATCTTTTGTTTCAATGGCTGATCCATAACCATGCTATTTCACATTGACTTGCGAGGTTTGGTATTAACCTTCTTTTGGTAAAATGGTTGAACGAACTAGTTCAAACGAACTAGCCTTGTACATCGTATAAATGGTTGTATTAACATATGTCTATTGTAACATGTTAAGATTTTCATATACGATTCCCACCACAAATACAATATAAATTGTTTAATTCAAAATAATGTCAAATTGAATATTTAAAGAAGATAAATAAATTATTTAATTTTATTGCATCATTAACTACAAATTTTTAAATTTCTGTTTGTCAAGCACACATGCATTAAATAATGAAAATATTATACCTTTATGTTAAGTAGTGCATAACTATGTATTGAACATAAAAATAGTGTATAAAAATAATCTAGCGTATCAATGGAAAAAATTGAGTATTTTATATTTATGACTAAATTGTTGACACAAGCGTTACAAATAGAGTATTACATTTATTATGAAATGGTTGGTTGATATGGTTTATTTTTGCATTTTATTTTTCTTGTAACTACTTCACTTATAAATTTGTCATCTTGTTAAGGCTAGATGCAATCAGCTTTGGAAGACTAGAGGGGGTTTGAGTGTTCATTTTGATCATGAAATGTTCTCTTTTAAATTCTGGCGTAAGACATCGTATACTAGAAGTAGACCCAATTCTCATAGATGGGAAACCTTTCATTATTACAACCTGGAGTCCGTCTGTTGATAAGGCTCATGATCAGATTCTATTCTGTCTGGGCCCACTTTTCTCACATTCCATCTATCACGACCCATCTTTCTAAGCCCAGAAAGACGCATCATGAATTAAGAAAGAAAGAGATAGAAAGAGAAAAGATAGAGAAGAAAGAAGAAACAACATCAGAATCTCAACAGCGGAACGAATAAATTATATTAATAACATAAGTATTAAATAGTATAGTTACACGGATTATACATCGCATACTAGACAGTTATAAACACCTGTCTAGTTATTACAACTTAATACAATATAAGGAAACTACTCAGAGATACCAACACAGCGGAATACTAGATAACTACAACGCAGAAGCCTCCTGCTCCATTGCTCCTCCACAATTCGTCAAAGCTAACCTGAATCCCTTGGCTACTCGTAAAAATTTGAGTACCCAAGAGTTTAAGAAAATAGAAGATAAGCTCTGTGTCAGACATGGGTCTGGTGTGAGTAACAGGTTAAAGTTGCTTAACTTTGAAAAAACTTTGAAAAGAAAGGTATCACATAAGACTTCCCATACATAAACATGGAAAAGTTTTTACCTTACGCTAACCAAAACATTTGATAGGAGATCCAGTGATATTATTATAGGGTATAGGGTTTTCAAGTAAAATACAGAAATAGCTGGAATGCTTACATCACATGTTCCAACATAGTTGGGCACAACTAAAACGTACGGCACTTATTGGAGTTTGGATTCCATACAATGGCAGAGCTACTAGGGTACCGCCCGTCATAATACTGGGCCTAGAACACCGTACCGAG
This sequence comes from Allium cepa, assembly GCA_030765085.1. Classification (NCBI taxonomy): domain Eukaryota; kingdom Viridiplantae; phylum Streptophyta; class Magnoliopsida; order Asparagales; family Amaryllidaceae; genus Allium; species Allium cepa. The sequence continues at coordinate 840,003,029 of CM060941.1, forward strand.
GATTACTCCCAATCCCCTGCAACACAAGGTCGGAACCATCCCTTACTGGACGGTCCCGAACAAGACAACCCCTAGTTGGCCGCAACCCAAATGCCCACACAACCGAATAAAAAGGGACTTCTAGACAAGGAAAAATCTCGTCCTACTTGCGCATGACCCACTTAGCCTTGCTGCACCTCCCCTGTTTTAGCCATTCCCGGTTGATGAGGCTTGAGGCTACGATTACCTTTATAGAACACATCTATCTTAGAATGCTCATCGTCCACCGGACGATGTTCTGAAAGCATTAAATCCATACAAGTTCGTTCCGGGTTCGAACGAAACCGAAGGCATTATCTCGTTACACTCATTTTGGAATCACCCTCAGAGTTAACGACGATAACCCTTGCATTCTGAATCTTCATCTTCACTTGAGATTCACGACCTATCGTTAATTTGGATCGATGTGGTTTTCGGATATCCAAATCTGGAAACCCGATCCCGGTCTCACCGAATCCAAAATGCCATCTTTTAGGTCCAAGTTGTTTTAAAGTTTACAACAATTCAATTTAATTATCTATATACACACAGATAGATAATTCACATAACCACAATAGATAATCAACATTATCATCATAAACAAATAATCCATATTATCATCGCAAATTGATAATCTACATTATCATCACTAATAGATAATTCATATTATCATCACAATGCAACCAAAGCATCGATATCACACAACATTATTTATCTCATATCTGAGATTCAAACCAATCAAAGAAATCTATACCATCCATATATAAACAAGGATTAATAATCACACCATTTATAATTAATTTAAAATGAATTAGATTAATTATTCCATCACTAATTAATTTAAAGTGAATTAAATTAATTACTTCATTCTATAAATCCTGCTTATATAACCTTTAATTAATTACAAATCAATCAACTAATTAACCTCTAATTAATCCCCTTAATTAACCACCCTTGATTAATTATCCTTTAATTACATTCAAGTAATTATCCTTTAATTAATTTCACAAATTAATTATCCTTAACTAAAAACAGTAATCAACCTTTAATTACTACACTAATTAATTAACTATAATTAATTACATTAATCCTTAATTAATTACATTAATTAATTACTTTAATTACTTATTATTAATTAATTAATCTTAATTAATCAACCTTAATTAGATCATTAATTATATAAATTAGTGATCCCTAATTAAATTTTAATTAATTAACTACATTAAGTAATTTAACCTTAATTTAACCTTAATTAAACCACAATTATTAATCACTTTTGATTAATCACATTCAGTAATTAACTACCCTTAATTACTGCATTAAATCAACTAATTACCCTTAATTACTTCATTAAGTAAATTAATTACTCCTAAATTTATTACATTTAATAATTAATTATATTTATTAATCATCCTTAATTAATCTCATTAGTAACTAATTACCCTTAATTAATTACATCACTTAATTATTTTCAAATGACTTAATTAATCAATGCTTAAATTAATTACACTAAGTAATTAATAATTAATTACTTTCACTAAGTAATTATCCTTCATATTAATTACACAAGCAATTAATCCCAAAACTTTTCCATACTTCAATTAATTACCTCTAGTAAATTACTTATCTTGACTACTTCTCTAAGTAATTATTCATCATTAATTACTTATCAACCCATCCAATGATTAATTAAACTTAATTAATTAACTTAAACTAATCAAATTAATTAGTTAATTGCAATGAGTAATTAATACCTTTAATTACTTTCATAAAGTAATCATACTTAACCAAATTCCATAAATGATTATCTAAATTAGTTAATCCAATTAATTATCAAAATTAATTACATTAATTAATTATTAAATAATCTCAAGTTAATGACCTTCATTAACTTATCAACAATTCTTTAATTACCTTTCTTAAGTAATTAACTTAGATTAATCATTATTAATTACTAATTTAATTAATCTTAATTACTTAACTTAACCTTAATTAATTTATTCAAACCCTTAATCAATTAAATAAATAAATAAATTATCTTATTTAAATTACCTTACTAATTTAATGATTCAAAAATCATTACATCTGTATTGACTAAAAATAAAAAGCATTTCTTATTAATGATTAAATTATCATTAACAAAGCAATTTAAAACAATATACTTTAAATTTGTTTTCAAATTTCATTTTAAACTTTAGATTTAAAATGAATCAAACTTAACTTTAACAAAGTTTAAAAACATTTTTAAAACCCTTTAAAACTTATGCTAAAGAATTTTTATTTTATAAAAGAAGTTTAAAGGAATTTAAAACCAAATTCATTTTAAAATAAAAATCATATTTTAAATTACCTTAAACATTCAAAGTTGTTTTTAAACAATTTAAATTTAAAAAAAAACTTCCTTTATTTCAAAACTATGATTCAAATTTGGATTTGAATCCAGATTTAAATTTAGGTTAAATCTCTACTTTTATTTTAAAGCTTTACCTTCAGATTCAAACTATTTAAACCCTTTTAAAGTTGTTTAAAACATTTTAATTTATAAAATTTAATTAAATTTTAAAACTAGGATTCAAACTCAGTTTTGAATCCATACTTTAAATTTCAGGTTTTAAATTTTGTTTAAAACTTGCTTCAGATTTTAAAACTAAATTGAATTGAAAACAAACAGGTATCCAGAGAAACCTGTAACCACCTATATACCCGAACCCCCCTTCCATTGACTTCGAGTCCTACCTAAACTATCTTCGAGCAAATGATCAATCACTCGAGTAAAACTCGAATACACAATCCCCTTAAACAACACATCACCTGACACAAACCACTGCACCGTGCATATGCACGGTGGCTTCGCACCTCTCCGGTCATCACCACTGCGTTGAGCAAGTCGCCGATTGCCCTCAGATCCAACATCGACCATCAGAACCTCACACACATCACGAGAAGAAAATCGAGCGCCCAAATCAAAACCTGGCAGCAACAGGCACACCCCCCCCAAAACCTGAAAACTCCTCGTCCTCGCTCCTCCGGCCATCGAAGGCTTTGAAACTCCATCCAACCCTTCTTTAACATCCAAACTATCACCTCCTTGAATCTCATAGCACTCGATCGCTCCGAGAAACAAGGCCGATCAAAATTCCAGAGCTCACCAAAACTAGGTTTAAAAACCTTATTCGATCACAGCCGACGCCACCGTGATCTGACATCACTGCAACCATTTTTCCCAAAGTCACTGACCTCTCATCTTCCTCCAGAAAGAATCACAACCCCTCAAGCTATCGAATTCATCAGAATTTCCTCGAATTTCAATTTCTAGTTAAATCAGAAATGCTCTTAAATCTCATTACTAAAAATTGTAATTTTTGTTTCAAAAATCAAGTTTTAGCTTTAGCTTTTGATTCATATACCTGAATCTATGAAACAATTAAATTGAATTTTTACTTATTTTGAGTTTACACTATTGTTCCTCTGTTTCCAGTGAAAATGCAAAAAAATTTAACTTAAAAAAAATTTAAAACTAAAATTTGTGATAAATTAAACATACTTTGTTCAAGACTCAAGTACTAATAAAGATTGATTCAAGAGCAATTGAATTTTTACTAAATTATGAACTTGGAACCTAAAAATAACTTTAGTAGCATAAAATAACATTCTACACTCATAATCCATTCATACACAGAAGACAAACATACACAATATAATATTTATCACAGAAAACTAGCATGCAACCATAACCATACTTAAGTTTTAAATTTGTGAGGTTACTTACCTATAACAAATGAGAACAGAACCTTTACTTTGAAAACTGTTTTGAAAACTTGTGCTTTGGCTCAAATTTACTTCACGTATACTTGCATGCAGGCTTGACTCCAGATGCATTTGAAACTTTAAATTTGAATGCTTTAATTTGAAAAACTTGCAGTTGCATGCTGAGATGGCTTTGAATGTTTTGATTAAAACTCAGGTTGAAGGAAGTGAACTATAGGTAGGCTTTTAGACAGATGGAAGAAAATGCATGTTTGAACAGATTTAAAAATGCAGGCTTGACCAGATTTGATTTTAAGGATTTGCAAAATAATCACAGATTTTTGATCTGATCTTTAATTTGAAAGTGGATTAAAGATTGCATTATGAAGATGTTTTTCAGGCTTTTGATTGAGGAAGGGTTTGCATGCTATAGTTGTTCTCGGATTTGGGAAAATATGCAGATGCTCAGGATTAAAACATGCAGGCCCTGAATTGATTTTTTGTTTGAGGAGAATTTGCATTGCTTTTGAAAAATATGGTTTTTGAAAATTTTCTGGTTTTGGAGAGTTTAGAAACTGATTTGTTTTTCAGCTGAAGTCTTTAGTTTTAGAGAATGAAGATTAGAAAAGAAAGAGAATGAAGAAAACATGCTTATATAAGTTAAGATGATTTATTTTAAAGTAAAAAGAAAATCAAAAATTAAAAGGACACTTGTCCTATATTACTACATTTGTCAAATAGGGTAGATTATTAGTTCACATTTGTCTCATTAGTTACTTAAGATATTAACACTTGTTATATACATGTTTTTACTTATTTTTATTTAATTTAAAAGTAAATAAAACCCCTTTTCTTTTTTTGTTGAATACTTATATATATATATATATATATATTATTTTCATATGTAAATGTATATGCGCATTCCCCTTTTAAAGAAAATGAAATAAACAAATTATATAAAAATGAAAGCTTATCCAAATAATTTAAAAACGTTTATTCCTTTGAATTCAAAATTAATTTAAATTCAAATCCAATCATAAATTTAAAAATCCAATTTAAAACTAATTTATATCAACATATTTAATTTAAAAATAACAATAATATTGTCTTTTAGAACCTATCTATTTATACATTTATTAATATTATTTGAAAATAACATATTTATCAATTTAAATAATTTATAAAAGAGATTATAAATTACTTATCACTTATCCTACTTAAATGAATTAATGTTTCATTTGAAAAATTGTATTTTAAACTTATATATATTTCAAATCATATTTATCAAGCTATATTCAAAAAAGAAATAAAATAAACTTTTTTTATCTTATTTAAAATTTAAACTTATGCTTAAAATATATTTTAAACAATTTAAAGCATTTTTCCTTAAGTATCTTAAAACCATATAGTTACTTATTAAATAGTTTTGAATAGTTATATATTAAATAAAATAATAATTTCCAAATAATCAAAATGAATATTAGAATTTAAAAACAAGATTTTGTTTGTGTATTAAACTTCAAATCAAAACTTATCTATTTACAATATATATATATATATATATATATATATATATATGCACATTATAAATAGAAAGCATTTTATTAGCTTTTAAAAGATAAAATTCATCAATTAAATATCTATTTACTTGGATTATTAAATCAAGTCAAATTTTATTAACAAAATCTATCAAATCAATTTAATTTTAAATACAGATTATTAAATTGATATTGCCAAAATTTCCGGGATATCACACCATCTACCTTCAGCCTCTTGTCGGGATTGATTGGCTAGAAGGTCTTGTTGAAGGTGAAATGTTATGATGCTAACACTACAGCCAGAAAGAGATTTGTTTATGCCAAAGCTCTGATCGAAATAACTCCTATCGAATCTTTACCATCATGGATAAAAGTCAAACTAGATGAGGGCCCTTTTGCTGAGGTCAGAGTTTGCTATAGTTGGAAACTTGAGATATATATGTCCTGTCGGTCTTTTGGGCTTCTTTCGAATGCGTGTTCTATCCTGGCCTTTGCTGGCTTTGTTCCCTTTGTTGATCGGATTCCTCTTCCTCGTCCTCATATCCGTAAATGGGTTCCGAAGGTAGCTCCTCCCCAACTGTCTCATCTTATTTAGTTGCTCCAGGTTGTGTTGCTCCTATTGCTGATGCTCTTGCTGTTCCTCCCTCTGCTAGTTTGTCTCCTATGGCACTGATTGAGGATGGTTCTGTTACACCAACTGATTCTATTACTTGGAATTCTGAAGAACGAGCCTAGAAGGTACTCTCTTGAGTCTGACACTTTTTGTGCCATTATCAGTGATATTGAAGGAGAGTCATAGTTTTATCTACCATATTGAGGGTGAGGATCTATCCCTTACTAGGGTTGGCGAGATTGGTAGGTGAACAAAAGTCACTTTATAATGTCAACTGGGATAGGAAATTTATTTACTCTCCGGTTTCAAAAGGATATGATCCAAATCTAGCTACTTCTTCTTTGGTTATTCTCATGTTATTGGTCCAACGTCGGATGATGGTTATGGCTGTTCCTCCTCTTCTGTGGGAGACTAATCCTATTGTATTAGTAGTCTAGGCACTTTTTCCTAGCTCCTGTACTTTTTGTTTATTTGTGGTTGGGCTTTTTTTGCCCATTTAGTTGTTCTATGCTTGTTCAGAATACCTGTTGTCCCTTTTTTTATGTATATACAGTGGTGCAACCCACTATAAAGTCAGCTAACTTTGCTAAAAAAAAAATATTTGACAAATATAGGATTTATTTTTATTAAAAGACATTAGGTATTCATGTTTTAGATATTATCATCACTTTGCCAACTGATACATGAATTAATTAAATAAATAACTTTGGTTAATCATCCAAAAAATAAAAAAGGCATTTTTTTCTTTATCAAGTATGAAATTTTATATAACATATAAGGGAAAATATATTAGAAGAAAACAGCAAGTTCCATTTGTAACTTATTTTTCTCATAAATTTCGTCATAAATATAAAATATTCTATTTTTTTCCGTTGATATACTAGACTTTTTGCACCATTTTACGTTCAATTCATGGTTACACATTGGTTAACATAAGAGTAAATATTTTTCATTATTTACCATGTATGCTAGATGAAAGGAAATTTAAGATTTTGCAATTAATGATGCAATAAAATGAATGAAATTATTTATCTGGTTTAAATATTTCATTTGACATTAATTCGGTTGAATAATAAATATTATATTTATGAACATGACATGAATTCTAACATTTGCCAATACGCATATGTTAACATTGCCATTTATATGATGTACAAGGCTAGGTAAACATAAAAGATGAATTCTAGGTTTCTTATTTAATCTATTTCAATCAACAATTTATCTTTTACCAATGGATCATAAAGACCAAACCTTGCAAGTCAATGAGAAGCGGCATGGTTATGGATCAATCATTGAAACAAAAGATCTAGAGATTGACGGTGCAGAGGATGTTATGCTCACAATAAGACTTATTTATGATCAAAATCATGTAACTATAGATGCTTCGCTATTTGATGAATTATGAAACATTTTTATATTTAACCTTTAATATTGTATATCTACTGATATTTTTCAATTTGATTTTCTAAATTACAAGTCTAGCTTCCAATTATAGGCATGATTCTTATTGAAAGGCATGAAGACGAAGGGAAGTATGATTTTAAGTGAAAATGAAGTGAAAGATGAGTACCTATGGAAGAGATGGTACAAGAAGAAAATTAATGGAAAGCAACATCTAGGGTAAGAGGCATTAAATAATTCTTTATTGATTAAATTAACTATCGCGATTGTATCTAAGTTACCTAATTACGATAGGATATAATAGAAATGTACAATGGAAGACTATCATGCCCGCATGTGCCTATAGAAGAGAGAAACCAACAGAAAGGAAGTGTGATATACCATATCTTTCATAAGAGCAACTCCAACAGAGTGTGGGATCTTAGATAATCAGAGATCTGCACCAAGAAGCAGCTCCAATAGAATGCAGAAATTTGTATAGTGTGGAAATAGAGGGCGGTAGTGTGGAGACCCCGGATCTATTAAGGCGCCTATTAAACAAGCATCTGGTTCCCTGGCGCCTGCAAAATAGGCGCCACAATTTCCTTCCTCAGGCCAAGCGTTTGGTCTGATTCTGTTGAAGAAATTAGCTCTTCAACATTTTGGAGTATGGAAAATCGTACATCCACACTCCAAGTTGTTGGAGATGCTCTAACCATAGGATTTAAAATCTCAAGAGCATTAGTAGTAATTACTACTGTGATGGGTAGAAAATTTCTTTTTATTTCAATTTTCGAAATGTGTTCGCAAATTATGGATATGTGATTTGTTTGATCATAATTTTTACATTGAAAACTAATTTTTGGTATTGTGATTTAGATATTTGTATGCATTTATTGAGTAATAAAGGTAATTACATCAATAGATGAGATTTTTTAAAAAGCAGAATTAAATTGTACCAGTACGTTAGGAAGTCTGTTGGACGTGTGCATAAAAACTGAAAGAAAATTCATTTATTCTGAAATAATGATCATATTAATAAATTATACTTGCTACAAATAAATATGTGAGCTTAGCTCCTTTTTATTGTGGAAATATTATAAACAAATGCATACAACACTAGATGTTATATATCATGCAGATTTATAATTTCTATCTTTTCATATGAATATTCATAAGCTTGAAATGAAAGCATGAACAAAGGCATCCTATTTATTTCAAATTCTATATTCAGTGGTTAAGTTAGATATCTTAGCTAATGATGCTGACAATCAACGATAATCTTCATTTTCATTACAGTAGAATCTAGAATATCCTCCATATTTATTTTTTACAAAGAACCGGATACCTTTATAGCTATACTAAATGTATTTTGATGATGAGAAAATGTGCGAGAAATATCATAGTTTTACAGATATCCATAGATTGAAAAAAAAAAAAAAAAATCCACATTTCCAATGGGTATACCACTAGGAAATATTGTAATAATAAAAGTTGGGTGAAGGACACTGTTTCCAATACAAATCATTAGTGCATTTATAAATTGTATGGTTTAAAGAAACAATATATAAACATCACAAATAACATGGAATAACCATTACTATCTAGGTTGTCACTCGACATCGTCATCGAGCGGTGGCCTTGTCGGAGCTCGATTACGATGTTGGATGGGCGGTGGATTTTCCGGAGCTCATCCAGATTGATCTATGTCTGGTCCCAGAGGTCCTTTGCATCTCCTTCTCACCAGAGTCTATTGCTTTCCCCATTTTGGTTGTACCGTTGTATTACTTATGCGTTTCATTGGTTTTGTATTCCACTTTTTGGTACTCTAGTTACCTGTCAGGCTTGTTGACAGCTTTTGTTTTGGGTTTATATATACGTCTATTCTACCTTAAAAAAAAAAAAATACATTACTATCTAAAACTTGAGTAGTAGCGTAAAAATAACTCACATCAATTTATCAAAAATACATATAAAGTTGGAGGCAGCAAGTATGGAACTGAGCATGGGCCTTGCTTTGATGGGACAATATAAATATTTGATGTAGACTTCAATATTCTGCACCTGAGATTATGATAAACGAAACAACAAAAATCCAACAAAATGGTCATGAATAATGAATAAAAATCCCCAAAATTGCAGCTTCCGTGCATTGCACGTGTGTATAGAAAAAGTGAGCATATCCGTGATTTTTATGTGCCCTACGTCAATCACCTTAGATGCACTATGAGCAGGCAACATATTAGATAATCGAATTATTAAAGTACGTGTAATTATATATAAAACTTTGTGGTAATTATTATACAGAATTAAAATGTAGCGTCTTTTTATGATAACATTTTCATATAATTGCTGTTCACTTGCTCTTAGGTTATAGTTATATAATATAGTATACTACTTTTTTTTTTTTTTTTTTTTTTAAGAAAAAGGAAATATATATATCAGTTCAACCAAAAGCTGTCAACAAGCCTGACAGGTAACCGAAAAGAACAAAATAAAAGGACAGACTGAGGAGCCCCAGAACCTAGGAGACCTCAAAAGGACGACAACAAAAGGCACTCAGCACAACCTAGGAGCCCCAGAAAGCCACCGTCCATCCATTATCCGAGTCGAGCTCCGGCAAGGCCACCGCCCGACACCGAACAACGGATTCTACCCAACAAACAGAAAACAAGACCAGGAAGAGACCAAGCAATAAAATGCTGAAGAAACCACCCAACAACCCAGCAGCAGAAGGCCGACAGTCGATAAGAAGAAGCTAAAAGTCCATAGTCGGCCACAATCCAGAAATAGGCGGTGGAAAACGAATGTCCCTGATTGCTAAACCCAAGAGGGCCCCGAAATCCAGCCACAAGCTAGCTACACACCCATAAGGAGAAGGGGCTGAAACCACCCAAAGAAATCTACAACCTGAAAGCCTGAAAGCCCCCAAAAAAAAAAAAAAAAAAAAAAAGACTAACAAAAAGGCAGCAAATAATATATATCCGTCCATTTGATGGAAGTAAATATTAATCAATGCAACTGATTCACATGTATGTAACTCATGTCAAGCAACATGTTTGATGTTAAAAATATAAATCAACGATCTATACATTGCCCCAAAATATAATAAATGTACCGAACATGAACGAGTACATAACAGTCGTCAAATCCTTAGGCTTAGAAGACATGAAATTTAGATTTATCACATAATTTAGTTAGAAAGTTTCACAAATATAAATATATTATAGTACGTGCAGAAGTGATAAAAAGTTGATCAGACAAAAAATATACACACGCACACACCATCATATGGTTTCTTCTTAACAACTTGCTTATTGCGATCAATGCACTACTTGAAAGCTGAATATATAACACATAAGCTATCATAAGACCTAAATACATGAAGATTATAATTTTTTTACACATAAGCATCAAGATAAATGTTCCAAACAGGATTACATTAATCTTTTATTATTTCCTTTTATAATCTTTATCATTGTTTATTTGTATTGCAAGAGTTAAGTTTGACTAAAAAATAATTTCAACCTTATGTTTATGTCAATGATTATTTATGCATATTTTGCTTATGAGTATTTTTTACAATTTGGAGACCAAAGTAGTTTCTCTTTATGAATAATTTTAAGAATATAATTTTTTTACATGAGTGGCTAGTTATTAGTTTTGAAATGCAAATTGCAAAATAAATGCAAAATAAATGTTTATATATATATATATATATATATATATATATATATATTTGTGTATATATACATATATTATTTAGTAAAGAGATTTGTCTTATGTGTATTTGAATATAGTTATCACATGATAAAAAATGAAATATCTAAAATCAGCATGTACCTATTTTATTTGTGCACGAGTTCGCATTAGCAAACAACATGCATGCATAAAACAAAAATAACCTTCACATGTTTTTAACTAACCTTCACATGTTTTTAACCCAGTATGCAATACAATAACTATTTCGAAATGGTGAAACAATTAATTGTTTAGATTAGATGATCATGAATGAAAAATGCTTAATCGAATTAGACAAACATGCATTCATGCTCTAAAGAGAACGATAATAAATTGATGGGTAAATATATTGGAAAAAAACAAAAGTAAAAAACATCATAATTAGAATAAATTAAGTATGTTTGACAGCCATGCACAGTTTCATCGATAACCAATTTCCCTGTGAATGTAAGGTTTATACATTTTTTTATAGTAAAATGTGTGTGGTGCGATGTTCGTAAGTGGAACAATGGAGTAGGAAATCATTAAAATTAAAAGTAAGTATGTTGGATTTGGATTTGGATTTTGGAACCACATGGTTTGGAGTTGAATGTGTGAGATGAAGAGCAAAAATAGCAAATTGGAAGATAAAATGGATTGAGAAAGTGGAGTAAGTGGTTACTTGAATTATGGAAATATAAAAATGACAAATGTAGCCTCCAACTTCTTTTGTTTTGGGCACGATATTTTTGTAATTTCATAACTTCATTTTAGGGTATTCTTATTATAGTATTGTAATGAAGCGGACTTTCGACCATCAAAAGTCGACACTAATACGTCCACTTCTCACGTGCTGAACATTCAAGTGCCAGAAATATCGATTTGTTAGAATGAAAAAAGAAGATAGAAGAAAACTAAACAATACAGAATCTCATAACGCAACGAAGAATATATAATACAACGATGATCTTTACAAAACGAAAACATTTTTATTCATATATACAACATGAAAGTACAGTAGAATTATCCTAAATTTGAACAGTTATGCAAACCTGTCCTTATATTAACAAACATACAAACTATAACAGCGGAAGAAAAATATACGTAAATACGTTTTGACCATCCAGCTCCTCTCCAACTCCAAAGTATCCAGCTAAACCTGAGAAACATGCTTGGTCTGACCCAAGTATTACATGGAATAACGCTCGGGTCAGTCTGGTAAACCAGCGTGAGTAAAACTCGATAACAGATAACAACCAAAACTGATTCTCTACATTTGAAAACCTTCCAAACTAAGGGTATCTCATAAGGCTACATCGCACATAAATTTGGAGATTTAGCTTATATTTAAGAAGAAGGTAAAGTTTCCTTTTCTTTTTCTTTTTCTTTTTACTGAAGATGAAGGAAAGAACTACAGGGAGGAGAGAAACCTTTTTTCTCTTTTCAGGTTAAGTGATAATGGGCTTTGTATGTAATCTCATTATTTTGATATTTTACAGGTATTTGAAGCCAAATCTAGCACCAAGCTTTCTACTTTCAAATGTAAATCTGAGTTTAATCTTTTATTTTGCAAGATGAGTGTCAAAACTCACAGATCTAGCTGAAGCAAAGCTTCAAAAAGCCAAATCTAAACAAAAATATAGTTTTTGTAAATTTTCCTGTAGTTATTGTTTCTGTGAAAACTGTGTTTGGGTGCTACTTTGCATGACCATATCTTCTTATTCTTATGTCGAAATTCGCTGATTCTTTTTTATTTGAAAGTTGAAGTTTCTTACCATGTGCATATCAATTTTCAGTTTAATCTTAGGTCATTTGATGCTCTATTTCATGCCTAAAAGTTGAACCCGAGATGGATTTCAAGCCTGTACATATTTCCGTTTTCTGAGCCACTGCAAACATGGTCTGAGTTCATGTTTGAGACAGCGCATCTTTTTCATTTCCTGTCGGAATTCATTGATTATTTTTCTATTTGAAAGTTAAAGTTTTTTATTATGTGCCTACTAGTTTTCAGTTAAATCTGAGACCGTTTGGTCACCTGTTTCATGTCTGTAAGTTGAACTCGAGAGGGTTTTCAGACCTGGGTAGAATTCAACATGGTCTGAGTCCATGTTTGAAATTTCATATCTTTATCATTTCATGTCGAAATTCAATGAATCCTTTTTCAGTTCATAGATAGTTGTTCTACTTGGTGTATATAAAATTTCAGACCATTCCGAGGTCATTAAGCCTTTCAAACTATGTATGGAAGTTGAACCCAGAGAAGATTTCAGACCCGTGTATTGTTTTTTCCTGTGCATTTTTGTGTTCTGCCTTCTTTTTCCGTCTAATTTTCGATTTCTGCATCTTGTATTTGTGATATTTCTGAACTGTTTTGAAGGCTACGATGCCTATCTGTAGGCTAGCCAAAATTTTGAAGAATTTGTGATTCAAAATGAATCATTTTTAGATGAATTCGAATTTCTATTTTTGGGAATTTTCAATGTTTTTCCTTGATTTCGAGCACGGGTTTTTCTAAATAATTTTTAAAATAAATTGGCTTTTGAAAGAATTACTATATAATATTTATAAATTATTTCCAAGCTATAAATCTATATATTCTCTTTAAAAGGGGCATTTTAAAGTTTGTTTTCCAAAAACGATTTCGAAAAATTGTTTTAAAAGCTTGTTTTCACAAACAAACTATTTTCTATATAAAATACACGTTTTTGCATTGTTTGAGCGAACGAGAAGGAGAATTAAACGATTGGATAAAACAATTGGTATGATACACGTGCGTTTATCTTTTCGGTTAATTCCTGACTTGTTTGTCTGATCGTTTTGACCTTCTGGTCGTGTTTGCCGATGAGATGAGGCAAATATTTTTATTGCTTTCTGGTGTGGCATTAGTTAGCAGTTAGTAAACTAATTAGTGAGAATGTGTGGTATGGGACACACTATTAACACTTTTCGGGTTTTATCTGAGAGTTTGTGACACATTTGTCTAAGAGATGTATTTGCCAGTATGGTACCTTCGGGTCCTTTGTCCTTCGGGATGTTTGTCTAAGAGATGTATTTGTCCATTGAGACATATTTGTCCTTCGGGATGTTATCCTTCAAGACGTTTGTCTAAGGGACGTGGCACCTTATTTTGAGAGAAAAGTACCTGGCGGGCTTCGGCCATAAGCACGTGCTATATCTTTGAGATGATTTCATTGATTTCTTTATGATTTTCCAAGTGTATTGCCTTTTTACATTATTGGCCATTTGAGCCGTTTGAAATATCAGATATATGGAGATTACATCTTTGGAAACTTGAACTCCTTATCGGGTTCTATATTTGAGATTTGAGTTTGCCAACACTTAGCGTTTATTTTGAGATTTGAGATTTTCCATTCTTGGCATTTATTTAAGATTTATACTCTCCTTTTTAGAAGATATATGAGATTGCCATTATGGCGTACTTTGAGTTCGAGATTTCTTTATCTTGAGAATATATTTGTGTTTGCCAATTTGGTAAGATTTGATTTTCGTGATTTCTCTTATTTAGGAGTTATGATTTCTCTAAACCATTGTTGTTGTTTGGGATTATGCTGATGATATGAGGCATGTTTATGTTTGTTATTTTAATGTTTAGTTATCTCTTTCGAGACTATATATGCTTGGTGACACTTCATCACTTGAAGTAACCACATGTACATAGAATTATTTCTTCTTATTTGAGAACAATTATTACCCTTTTTCTTTTGCATCATATTATCATTTATCCTCACTAAACTGATTGTTTTAGCTAGAATTACCCGTGTATTTTAAACTCAGGTCAGACCGAGTTGTCTGAGGTTAGATACCTGCTTTTGGACTCAGCCTTGCTTTGATGCTTCCGCTTGGATATCTGTTTATCACCTTTTTTTTGTTGTAGTCTTTTTGATGAATCTGATATGTATATATTTTTGACTTGTTGTATATAATGTGGTCTTCAAACCACTTATGATGTATCATTTTGTAGTATACTGGAGATGTTTCTGTATATATGTATATATTTGATGTTTGTTGTTCTGTGATGTGATGTGATGTACATTTTAATTGTTGTATTTTGTTCTAATAGATCCATTAGCCACCTGTAGTTTTGTATTAAGCATTTATTGGATATGTCAATCCACTTGAGATGGAAAAAAATTAAAGCATTTAATCGGCGTATTTAATAGATGTTTAAGACAAGACTATAGATGGTCGCTCCTAACCAGCCCTATTCTCCGCATTAGCAGATAGTAATACCCAGTAATACTCTTTGTTAACATGAGTTTCAGAGTGGGGCACCACAACTTGGTATCAGAGCGAGTTTCAGAACAAAATATGATAAACACAGAATAGAAACATATATTACGGTACATCCAAGAACAATATATGTGTTACAAATCCTCAAATCATTGTTTCCTTATCCTTTTCGTGTCCTTTGGTTAGATATAGTTTGGAATATGTATAGGAATATATTTTATTCTGTAGTATCCTGTGACGCCCCATGATGGAGTTTTTATGACTACCCAGCAACTTCTTGACCTTGTCACGAATGCTCAAGCAGCTGGCTCTAATCCGGAACCTACTCACCCTAAATCTGGGTTTGCGCGTTTGTGCAATGATTACACCAACCTAGGTGGGAAGCCATTTAAAGGTTCTGAAACTATCATCGAGGTCCAGGCTTGGTTGAGGACCTGCGATCGAATCTTCATTCGCATGAACCTGATCGATCTTCACCGTGTTCAGGTGGCTTCTAGTATGCTCCAAGAAAGAGCATTAGACTGGTACGAGCTTCTTATTTCTGAAATAAATGAAGCGAATCTCACTTGGGAGAAATTCCGAAAGCGCTTCGAGTTAAAATTCGTACCAGAAGCTGAGAAGGTGACTTTGGCTCGCCGTTTTATTGACCTTGTTTAAGGTGAATCTTCCGTGGCAGATTATGTCGCGTCTTTTGAATCTCTCTCTAAATACGGGGTTGAATATATCAACACCCTATTGAAGAAGAACCAAAGATTTGTCTATGGCTTAAAAAATATCTCAAGAAGCCATTACTTCTAAAATTAGAAGTTTCATTCGACCAACTTATTGATATCGCTCTTCGTCTTGAAGGGGCGGATAGGGAAAATGATGTTGAAGTGGTGGGTTCCAAACCAAGCTTCAACAACAACAAGAAAAGGCCCAGTAAATTCAAAGGCCCTTATCCCAATAAGAAAGGGAAGCGAGCAACCCCTGTGGCAAAGACTTCTTCCTTTAGTCGTGGGGAATGCTATAATTGTGGTTCGAAGAACCATTACGCGAACAAGTGTCCAAAGTCTCTCTCTTGTCGCTACTGCAAAGGTCCCGGTCATGTTATATCTTCATGCCCCAAGCTTCAGGGCAAGAAGGAGGGAAAGTTAAATGTTGCTCAAGCCCCTGGCAACACATCTCGTGGTCAAGGTATGTCTCATTCTATCCTTGATGGCACCATTATATTTAATGATCAACCCGTTCGAGTTCTTTTTGATACGGGTGCATCCCATTCTTTTATATCAAAAGAACTTGTTGATACTTTTTCTTTAAGTGTTGTTGCTTTAATGACTTCTTTGAGAATTGGGAATCCGGTTGGTGGATCCGCAACAATCAGTTTATTGTGTAATGATGTCGAGATTATTTTGGGTGATTTTTCTTTCCGAGCCGATTTGCATGTCATGTGTTACTTAGGCTTTGGAATGATTTTGGGAATGGACTGGCTTAACCGTTATGAAGCTCATATCCTATGTCCTGAGCGGACTATTCATCTTCGACATCCTCAATCTGTTAAGCAGATTTCTATTAATCTTAAAAATTCGGATTCCAGCTTGGTTGCATCTTTATATTCTTTAAATCCTCGTGGTGACGATAATGATGATGAGGAAGATATAATTTCTCTTATTCACATTGTTCGTGAATTTTCCGACATATTTGAGCCCGTTTTAGGATTACCACCTAAGCGAGCAATTGAGTTCAGAATTAATCTTATCCCTGGAGCTCAACCTATTATCGTCCTCCGTATCGCATATCCAATAAAGAAAATGAGGAGATGCGCATACAATTATCTGATTTGGAAACGAAGCAATTTATTCGCTCAAGTTCCTTGCCTTGGGGAGCTTCGGCTATTTTTGTAAAGAAATCCGATGGTACACTTAGGCTTTGCGTTGACTACCGCAAGCTTAATGATCTTACTATCAAAAATAAATATCCTTTACCTCGGATTGATGACCGATTCGATCAACTTGGTGGTGCTAGAGTCTTTTCACAATTAGACTTAGCTACTGGATTTCATCAGCTTCGTATTGCAGAGGATAGCATTCCTTTGACATCGTTCCGTACTCGTTATGGATCTTATGAATGGCTTGTTGTGCCATTTGGTCTAACAAATGCTCCAGCTTATTTCGTTGACCTTATGAATAGTGTTTTCAAAGACTTCCTCGACCGGTTTGTCCTCATCTTTATTGATGATATTCTTGTGTATTCAAAAACCGAGGAGGAGCATGAAAAGCATCTTCGGATTGTGTTGGAAACTCTTAGGAGTAATCATTTAAAAGCAAAATTTTCTAAATGCCATTTTTGGCGATCTCGTGTGAAGTTTCTCGGTCATATTATTTCCGAATCCAGAATTTCCGTGGATCCTTCAAAAATTGAAGCGATTCAAGATTGGAAGAGACCGGAGAGTGTGACCGAGATTCGTAGTTTTCTCGGATTGGCGGGTTATTACCGTCGTTTCATCAAAGACTTTTCTAAGATTGTCGTGCCTCTCACTAGATTAACGAAGAAAGGTGTTAAATACATTTGGTCGGACAAATGTGAAACTTCTTTCCAAAAACTAAAGGAACTTCTTTCTAATGCTCCTATTCTTGTTATTCCCGAGGGGAATCAAGATTTCGTTGTTTATACAGATGCTAGTTGCATTGGTTTGGGTGCCGTTCTTATGCAAAAAGAACGTGTTATTGCTTATGCTTCTAGGCAATTAAAGCCGACCGAGACTAGATATGCCACACATGATTTAGAACTCGCGGCTACTGTGATTGCTCTTCGGATTTGGCGTCATTATCTTTTAGGAGATAAATTTGTTCGTTATACCGATCATAAGTCTTTGAGGTATTTATTTTCTCAAAAGGAACTTAATTTGCGTCAACAACGTTGGCTCGAGTTCCTTGCTCCTTATGATCTTGATATTCTTTATACCCCCGGTAAGGGTAATCGTGTCGCCGATGCTCTTAGCCGTAAACAACAAGCTGTTGTTTCTATGATGATATCCGAATGGAACGATCTCGATATTTTATCCACTTGCGAAATTAGAGACCGTGTTTCTGATTTATGTTCATCTCTTGTTTTATGTAGCCTTGAGGCTCATCCTTCTCTTTTAGACCGCATTCTTGTAGCTCAAAGGCTATATCCCGAATTGGCTCTTCTTGGGCAAAATGTTAAGGATAAAATTGATATTGAAGGTTTGAAAGACTTTGATATTGATTCTCGTGGTGGCATTCGAAAATTTGGTAGACTTATCGTACCAAATATTAGTGATCTTCGAAAAGAAATTTGAAATAAAAGGTTCACCTTAAAGAGCACGGGAAAGTAAGTCCGGATGTGATCGCTCGATGAACTCTCTAGATTCCCAAGAACAATCCTTAGCATTTGAAGACCATTGAACTTTCACAAGCAGAACCTCTTTATTTCGAAGTCGTTTGACTTTCGAGGCAATAATATGAACAGGATGCTACTCATAAGTTAAATTAGGCGAAACTTCAATCTCTTCCACAACACCGGGCTCAAGAATAGAATCGGGATCTCGAAGACATTTCCGTAATTGAGAAACGTTAAACACGTCATGCATGGCAGAAAATTGAGCCGGTAATGATAGGCGATAAGCAGTGGAACCAATACGTTCAGTGATAGGAAATGGCCCAATATATCGAGGCGCTAACTTTCCCGATCGGCTGAAACGTACAACACCTTTCATAGGTGAAACACGAATGAACACAAGATCTCCCACAGAAAATTCTAACTTCCTTCTCCGGTTATCGGCATAGGATTTTTGTCTACTCTGGGCTTCTTTTATCCTATGTCGAATAAGTTCAATCTTTTCTGTGGAATCACGAATAAAATCTGGACCTAAAACCAGCTTCTCACCGGCCTCAAGCCAACAAGAAGGAGATCGGCATGGCCTTCCATAGAGTGCCTCGAAAGGTGCCATACCAATACTAGATTGGAAGCTATTATTATAGGAAAACTCAACAAGATAAATATGATCTTCCCAACTTCCACCAAAATCAAGAACACATGCACGAAGAAGATCTTCAAGAGTTTGATTCACACGCTCAGTTTGTCCATCGGACCGGGGGTGATAAGCTGTGGTAAAATTAAGCTTCATTCCTAAAGCTTTTTGAAGACTCTTCCAAAATCCACTAGTAAACAATGGATCTCGATCGCTAACAATAGAAGTAGGAACTCCATGCAATTTAACAATTTCTTCAATAAAGAGTTTGGCCAAAAGAGGTACGGTGCGATTGGACCGAACGGGAATAAAATAGGCGGATTTAGTAAGTCTATCAACTATCACCCATAAGCTATCATGACCAAAACGAGAACGGGGAAGGCCGTCAATAAAATCCATGGAAATTTGATCCCACTTCCAAATTGGAATTTCTAAAGGTTGCAATAACCCACTGGGCCTTTGATGTTCGGCCTCAACGAGTTGGCAAGTCATGCAACGCTTAACGAAGTTAGCGATGTCAAGTTTCATTCCCTTCCAATAATAAAGTTAGCCTTTTGTTCTTTGGGATGTTGATGATGATTCCAAAGTATCTTTATTTGCTTATGAGTTTCGAGGTGATGATGTATCTCAAATTCTCGTTGTTGAGGCTTTGTTGATCTCTGTAAGTCCGTTTCGGCTTTGTCAACCAATCGGGCAATTGAGTATTGTATTGACCTCATTTCTAGTTTTTAGTCTTTCGGTTATCCTCCCACGAGGATTTCCACTAAGAAAATGAGGCGATTAATTGAATTTAATTGATATTGTTATTCTTGTCTCTATCGAGATATCCTCATTGGGTACTCAACTGTTAATATGTTTTGTGGTATTACTTCAATCGAAGTAATGCTACGTCGCTAGAGGTACTTCTTATTCGAGAAGATACCATATCCTTACTTTTATATCTTTTTGATCTCTTACTCGATCTTTTGAGTAGTGCTAGAGTCTTTCCTCGGCTTGACCTTACGTCGATTTTTATCTGCTACGAGTTGCAAAGGATAGCATTCCTTTATCGCATTCCGCACTCGTATGGTTCTTATGAGTGGCTCATTGTATCGTTTGGATTTACGAACACTCCAGTTTACTCTGTCAATCCTATAAATCGAGTATTCTAGGAATATCTCGATGAGATTTCTTTATGTTCTTTGATTTTGAGTATAAGTAACAATTTGATATTGAAAATCTATCAAATAGAAGATATGTTTTTAAAAATAGTTGGATTGTTTATTGAGATAAACAAAGAATGTTTTGTGAATTATTTATAAGGCATTTATTTTTATAGAAAATGATTTTTTGTGTTGGGTTGTCCACCGGATGCTTTAAGAATTTTGGTCGATACGCTTGATCAACATTATCGGTAGGAATTTCCTAAACACTATGATGAGACAGTTAGATACAATAAATTGAGTTTTTATAAGTAAAGTTTGGAATAAATTAGTATGGTTTGAGAATTTAATTTTATTCTGAATGTGAAATGCAACCATTGAACCATAGTGAGTGTTAGATGAATGGTGAGGCAGTTTTGATCACTAGGTCAACTCTGCAGGCAATCGATGGGTTTATTAGATATGAAATAATAGCGAGGCAATACCCTTGCGTTATTTGAAAAAATTTTGAAATTGAATATGCTTGTTTTATACTTAAATCATGGGTTTGTGAGAAAATTTTTGTTTCAAATTTTGGTTATGTTAAAAAAAATTGTCGATGTGAATTTGTAAAATTCCTTTGGAAACAAGTTTGAATTAATGTTAGTTAGTTTTATGTTGATAATTAAATGGAAATTTAATTTTGTGATAAAGTGGAAATGTGAAATTGAATTGTTTTGATATATGAACAATTCATGTAGTATAATCATTTTAAATTGTAAGACTTATTTTAAACTTTATATATATATATATATATATATATATATATTCCCATAATTTATTTTGATGGATAATCAACAACCATTTCTTGATAATGGAAGAGATTACTAATCTCTTTCAAAATGAATTGTCTTAGTTAATTGCCATAAAAATTAGATTTTTGGTGAAAAAATGAAAATATTTGCAACTAATGAATTGTTTCTTTTTATGATGATTACATAGAGTTAATCGTAACTTTTATGTCTTAACTTTTCGAGGAAAATGAAGACCATTTAATAAATGATTTAGTAAAAAGCTTGTTGGAAATGTGGTTCGAAATTAAAAATGTTTTGGGAATAATTTCAAATTTTAAGTTGATTTGACAGATGAAATTTGGTTTGGAAAAGTGCTGTGCTAAAACAATAATAACTTGAGATTTTTAGCTTCGAATGTGTTCAAACTTTTAGCAAATGGAAGAGCCTTTAGAAAAATATAAATTTTATTTTTACTACTTTAGAAAATATTGCACTTTTCATAGTCTAAAAAGGGTTTGAAAGTAGATGGTCATTTCTGTCCCATAAGAGATTTTTTAAGATTTAAGCTGAAAGTAAATTTAGCATAAATTTCAAACTAATAATCCGATTTTTATGATCCTTATGTCGCTAGTAAGAGAAGACTTAGTAGAACAACTTTAGATTTATAAGTATTTTCAGATTTTGAGTTTTTCTGGGTCAAAATTTAACATTATTATAGCAGGTTTGAAATTGAAATAACTTGTTTTCTTTATAGTCAAGTGCATTCTTCCTTTTTTGTGAGTATAATCGAGTGGATGTTTAGTATGAAAGAATTGTTTCAAAATGAAATATATTATGGTAGAATTTAAGAGTGAAACATTTTTTTATTAACTTCAAATTAAGAGTTTTGAGATTAAATTTGATTTTAGTAAGAAGTTTTGAAAATTTTAAAAATATTGAAATTTGGGAATTTAAGTACAAAGAAATTGGGTTTTTGAAACCTTCAAAAATGTTTGTTTAGTAATTTTCTTGAGTTTGTCATGCCTTGTGCAATTATCTAATGATGTGCTTTTATGCGGTGGTTTGAGTGTGGTGGTCTTTGGAGAAACCACCTCTCATCGAATTTTATTATCTTTATTCTTGTAAACTAAATATTGGAACGGCTCCTTTCGAAGCCTTATATGGAAGGCCATTTTGACACCATGGTGTTGGTTGGAATCTGGGGAGAAACTTATTGTAGGCCCCGATTCTATTCGGGAAGCATCAGAGAAGATTATTCTTATTCGTCAGAGAATGAAAGAGGCATAAAGCCATCAGAAATCCTACATGGACAACTGTAGGAAGCCTCTCGAGTTCTCTATTGGTGATCATGTGTATATGAGTGTATCCCCTTTGAAGGGGGTTATGCGTTTCAATAAGATTAGAAAATTGGCTCCTCGCTTTATAGGACTGTTTCCTATCACTGAACATATTGGCCCGTGGCTTATAAAGTTTCACTTCCAGCTCATCTATCTGGCATTCATGACATGTTTTACGTATCTCAGCTTTGAAAGTGTCTTCTAGAGTCGGATTCTTCTATCGATTCTCCTGATTTGCAAGAGCTTGAGATCTCATCAGACTTATCTATTATACAGCAGCCTATTTACGTACTTGATTCGAAGGTGACATGCCTTTGAAATAAGGACGTGCCGCTCGTTAAAGTTCAATGGTCCGCAAATCTCAATGGCTGCACTTGAGAAACCAAAGAATTTATCGAGCGATCCTACCCTAGTTTTCTTTCTTCTCATAGGATGGTGAGAATATTTAAACTCAAGCTTGTCTAATCTCTTTTGATTAATGAAATAATTTTGTTGAATACGGCTCATCTCTAGAAATTGTAAGGTCGCAATTTTGATGAGGGGGATTCCATAACAATCTTGGTTTTGGAAATTAATATTGAGAATTAAAACAAATTGGAGATTTAAATTGTTTGTTTGGAATAAATAATGGATTTTGGAAATAAATTATGAAACTAAAGTTTTAGAAACTTTATTTTATTTATTTGTGAGAATGATGAGTGAAATATGATTTTATTTAGAGCTAATGCAATAATTCTTGTAATTATTACCAATTGCTTCTTTTAATGATTTTTAAAAGGAGCATTTGTTTTAAAATGTGTTTATTATAAATAAAAGGTAAAACTTCATTTAAGAATAAATTTTAATTATAAAAATGATGAGTAAATGATTTGTTATATTTTGTTGCACAATAAAATGATTTTTTATTCAATTTTTGGTGTTAAAAATGGAGTTTTATGTGACTATTGGTGAGTATTTGTTATTTATTTAAAAATGAGAGCTTTTAGTGATAAAAATATTTTTATAACTAAATTATATTTTTATATGTTGTAAAATATTTTATTTAACTTAGAAATGTGTTTGTACATTTTTATTATCAAGAAAACTTGAGAAACATGTTGTTTGATTTAATAACTTAAGTGTGTATTTGAATTAGTGATAATTTAGTTCCTTGGGCTAATTATTTTCTTTGGTTTTGGGTCCAAAGCCCATTAAGTTACATAAGCAGAAAAGTGAGAAGTTTCTCTTCCTTTCACATGTACGTTCATTTATTTCACCTCCTGTAAACTAGAAAAAGAAAAGAAACTTCGCACCCTTTCTCAATTTAAAGCCAAATCCTCTTTTCTCTTCAATTAAATTATTGTTTTGATCCAAATTAAAGAGAATGCAATAGGTAATCCATTCCAAAAGTAAAAGATTTCATCAAAATCTAAAATTGTGAATTGGGTTCTCTGTTAACAGTATTTTCTTCTCTTACATGCTCTTGCTTTTCATTTTTACAGGTTCTGGAATCCGGGTTTTTGATCTTCATTGCAAGGTGAGTTAATTGCTCAAAAATGCTAGCTGAAGAAAAAGCTTCAAATGCCAAAAATCAGTGCAAAATAGCTTCAGTATTTTGATTTCTTTTGATGTTTTTGTTTCTGTGAAAACTGATTTGGGTAGTCACTTTACATGTCATTTTCTCTCAATTCCGACAATGAAATGCTGTCGGATTTTCTATAATTGATAGTTCATGTGTTGTAGTATAAGTTTGCAAAATTTCATAGCAAAACTCTTTCGTTTGATACCTGAAAACTTTGTTGCAAAATCAATACGAACCCATATTCTTTCCTGTACACATTTCTATTTTCTGAGTTGCTGTAAACATGGCTTTGGTTCATGTTTGAGACAGCATATCTCTTTCATTTCCAGTCGAAATTCATCGATTTATTTTTTATTTGAAATTTAAAGTTTTATACTATTTGCATACCAATTTTCAGTTCAATCTGAGGTCATTTGGTCCTCAGTTTCATGCCTGTAAGTTGAACCCGAAATGCTTTTCAGGCCTTGGCACATTTCCGTTTTCTGAGCGGCTGCAAACATAGCCTGAGTCCATGTTTGAGACAGCGTATCTTTTTCATTTCCAATCGAAATTCATTGATTCTTTTTTATTTAAAAGTTAAAGTTTTATACTATGTGAATTTCAATTTTCATTTCAATCAGAGGTAGTTTAATCACCTGTTTCATGTATGTAGTTTAAACTCGAGAGGGTTTTCAGACCTGGGCAGAATTCTAATTGGCCTGAGTCCATGTTTGAAATTTCATATCTTTACCATTTCATGTTGGAATTCAGCGAATCTTTTTCCAGTTCATAGATAAATTGTTCTACTTTGTGTATATCGAATTTCAAACAATTTCGAGTTAATTAAGCCATTCAAATTATGTCTGAAATTTGAACCCGGAGAAGATTTTATACCTGGGTATCTGATTTCCGACTTCTGCAACTTGTATTTGTGATATTTCTGAACTTTGTTGAAGGCTATAATGCCTATCAATAGACTAGCCAAAATTTTGGAGAATTTATGATTCAAAATGAATCGTTTTTTAGATGAATTCAAAAGTCGGTTTTTAGGAATTTTCAATGTTTTTCCTTGATTTCACGCACGGGTTTTTTCTAAATAATTTTGAAATAATTTTCAAAATAAATTAGATTTTGAAATAATTATTATATTATATTTTTAAATTATTTTCAAGCTATAAAATCCATATATTCTCTATAATAAGGGAATTTTCCAAGTTTGTTTTCAAAAAAGATTTCGAAAAATTGTTTTAAAAGCTTGTTTTCTCAAATAAATTATTTTATATATAAAATACACGTTTTTGCACTATTTGAGCGAATGAGAAGGAGAATTAAACGGTTGGTAAAACATGTGGTGTGGTACACATGTGTTTATCTTATCGGTTAATTCCTGACTTATCCGTTTGATCGTTTTGACCTTCGGGTCGTATTTGCCAATGAGATGAGGCAAATATTTTTCATGCTTTCCGGTGTGGTATTGGCTAGCAGGTAGTAAACTGTTATGTGCGAACGTGTGGTATGGAATGCACATTAACACTTTTCAAGTTCCTATCTGAGGGTTTGTGACATGTTTGTCTAAGAGACGTATTTGTCAGTACTGGACCTTCGGGTCATTTGTCTTTTAGGACGTTTGTCATTGTGACGTATTTGTCCTTTCGGGTGTAGTCCATCGGGACGTTTGTCTTCGAGACGTATTTGTCCTTCGGGATGTTGTCCTTTGGGACGTTTGTCCATTTGAGACATAGCGTCTTATTTTGAGAGAATAGTACTTGGCGGGCTTCGTCCATAAGCACGTGCTATATCTTTGAGATGATTCCATTGATTTCTTTATGATTTTCCAAGTGTATCGCCTTTTTACATACTTGGCCATTTGAACCGTTCGAGACATTATATATGTCGATTACATCTTTGGAAACTTGAACTCTATATCGAGTTCTATATTTGAGATTTTGAGTTTGCCAACACTTGGCGTTTATTTGAGATTTATACTCTCCTTTTTGGAGATATATGAGATTGCCATTTTTGGCATATTTTATGTTTGAGACTTCTCTATTAGAGAATATATTTGGGTTTGCCATTTTGGCGAGTTTGAGTTTTGAGATTTCTACTATTTAGGAGTTATGGTTTCTCTAAACCATTATAGTTGTTTTGGGTTATGCCAATAATATGAGGCATGTTTATGCTTAGTTGTTCTAATGTTGAGTTATCTCTTTCGAGATTATACATTCTAGTGATACTACTTCTGTAACATCCCTGAAATTTTAGTTAAGATAATTTGATAATTAATTTAATTTTTGAAATTAAATTGTGAATTTATAGAAATATGATCTTAAAATAAAATTTCTAATTGAAAATTCATAAATAAATATTTTGAATAATATATTAATTATAAATCTAATTGTGAATTAAATTGAGAATTTCCTAAACAAATAAAAATGTATTTTTTTATATATGTAAATAGATGTAAATGAATGTGATATTTCAAAATTAAATAGGGTATGTATTTTAATTTTAATTTGGAAATTTAATAATTATATTGGAAATAAAATTTGAATTCTAATTTTAATATGTGTATATGAAATTATGATTATTTATTAAGTGTATAATTTACTTTCAAATCATTTCTCTTTAAAAATTGTATAAGTACAAATAATTGAAAACGTACGTATAATGTATATATATTTTGAAACCAGAATGAATAAAGGTTTAATATACTTTATATGTATACAAATATTTTGAGATTTAATGAGATGTGATAAAAGATTTAGATTACTTTTCTTTCATATATATTTGAAAATAAATATAGTTAGTAAATAATATACAGACATGAATTTGTAAGTAAATTTGAAACAAGGGTTCAAACAAAACTTATAAAATAAATTAGAGTAAGGGTTTAAAACATAATTTAAATTTGTTTAACATGTGTAATCATCTTAACAAGGAAATTAAACAAGTGTGAAGATTTTTCTTTATACAATTAACAAGTGTAACAAATTTAAACAAGTGGCATTATCTCTTTCTTAAGATAAAATAAATAATTTTTAAGTAATATGGTTATCATTCAGTTCAAAAAAAAAATTATATTCATTTCTAAAAACAAGACTATCTTAAAACCAAAATCTGAAAAAAAAAATTCAAAAGAAATCAAAACTAGATCAGATTTAACTTATGAACATCAAATGTTAAATGCAAATTCAACGATCTCAGATCAAAGATCTGATAATTTCTAATAAGCAAGTCCTCACAAATTTTCTCAAAACCTGAAAGCAAACAAACTTAGATAAAAAAGAAAATAAATTCAAGTTCATCAATCTGGAAACAAGACTTCAATTCAAAGATCCAGATTTTAAAAGAAAGAAAAAAAAAACCCTGTCCTCTGTCTGATTCTCTGCTTTTGAGTCAAAGGTGAGAAAACTCCCTTATATTTGCCTATATCTTTGATATCGTGATTGATGCTTGAAGTATGATATGTGACGTGCTTGAATGATTGTGTGAGTTTGTCTGGCATGTTGATGAAAAATGAAGATCTAATTGTGCATGTCTGTTTTCATCTCTCTGTCTATATTACAGACTGCAAAATTTATCAAATGAGTTCATATCTTCGTATTATTACTAATTCCAGTTAAAATTCCTGAAAAGAAGATGTTTATAACATCATTAAGTCACTTTTAAAAATAATTTTCGAAGAAAATATTTAGTATTTAAGTCAAAAATAGAAAATAACAGAGATGTTCAAACTTAAGTCCAAATTCTAATATCTGGATTTCAATTTTCAATCATAGTAATGGATTCGTATTTCAAATTCATGATTTTTGATAGTAAATTCTCGATTTTTAAGGGGGGAAAATCACACGCATTCGTGGGATGAACGGGAAATGGGTTCTCACGATTTCCTGGTGATCGATCAAGTGTTGGACTTCGGGATCGAGGTGGTGGGCGCTGGAATGATTGGAGATTGTAGGAAAAATGCTTAATGATTTTCTAAATCATTGTGGTGGCTTGAGGGGATCGAAATAGGGTTTAACGCATGTTTTTGGTGATGATCGGAAAACTCATCGCTACGTCACCATTAATGAACCGGAGGGTTGCGCACCAGTGGCGATCAAATCTGGGAAGGTAGGCGGAGCTCTGACGAAGTTCTCATGGCCTCTGATGGCCTAGGACGGTGGTGCGAGATGATTTCATGACGACCCTTTCGTGTTAGTTTGGGACCTGGTAGTGAAATTGCGAACTCATCGTCGTTGATGATGTCTGGGTGGTCTGGTGGGTTAGGCAAGTCATGGTTGATTGGATGATGGTCGTAGTGTCGACCAGTGGCGATCGAGACGTTGTGCAACGTGCACGAGCGTCAGGGACGTGTCAGTAGGATTTGGGTTTGAGAAGAGGGAATGTACTCGAAGTTGGTCTCGGGGAAGATGATGAATGGCTAGAGTGGAATAGCGTGAGTACAGGGTAAACACTTAGAGAGAAAAAATTAATTGGAAATTTTTGGTCACTTGGGTAAATTAGTGGAAAAACTCGAAGTAGGGTTCGAGTATGTAGGGGTTTAGCTCGGGTTTCACTCAGGTTGCCTGGGGTTTTGTGTTTCCAAGCTTAGAAACTATAGCACATTCGTTAAATAAATTTCTAAGAATTGTTTCCTTTATAAATGATGATTTTATTGCTAAGTTAGAGGGTATAAAACTAAAGGTTTTGAAATAAAGGATTTTTTAAAAAACAATTAAGTTTTAAACTTATATTTTTAATAAGTTATTTTAAATGAAACTTAATAAGTGATTTAGAAATAAAAATCAAAT
This sequence comes from Allium cepa, assembly GCA_030765085.1. Lineage (NCBI taxonomy): Eukaryota > Viridiplantae > Streptophyta > Magnoliopsida > Asparagales > Amaryllidaceae > Allium > Allium cepa. The sequence goes on from CM060941.1 coordinate 840,031,854, forward strand.
GTTTTAAATTCTTAACTTAAAAGTAAGTTAATTTATATCGTTAATGATAATCAAGAAATTAATAATTTGTAATTAGATTAATTTATTAATAATTAAGAAAAATCAATTAAAGGATAATCAGTTAAAATTTAATTAATAATTGAGGATTTATTAATTAAAGTAATTAATTCAAGTCAAATTAATCAAGTAATTAATGAATGATTAAATAGAAATAATAATTACGTAGTGAAAGTAATTAAGGGTAGATAATTAATGATCGAAGATTGATTGGTCAAATATTAAGAGTTAATTACTTTAAAGCGTAATTAATTAATGTGGTTTATTAATTAAAGTAATTATTTAAGGAATAAATTAATTAAAGTAATTAAGATTTAATTACAACTAAGGGTTAATTAATTAAGATAATTAATTAAGAAAAGATTTAATTATGATGGTGATTAAGACTTAATCGATAGTAAATAGTGATAATTAAATTATTGATTAAAGATAATTTATAAAAGTTAATTAATTTATGAAAATGATTGGGAATAATCATTTATTTTAAGGATAATAAATTAAGAATTAATTTATTAATTACTGAAATTAATTAAGGATAATTAATCTAAGGATTATTATTAATTAAAGATTAATTAATAATAAATTAAAGGATAATTAATAATAATGGTTTGTAATTAGTTAATTATTAGTTAACCATAATTACAAATTTATCCATAGGTAATGATCTGGTTTAAAATTAATCAGATGACTTGATGATTATACTTCTGAACGTATGGATAGTATGGAATGCTGTGAATTGCTTTGATGTGTAATGCTTTGTGATTTGAATTGTTTAAATTCAAGCTGTGATGGATGTAAATTATTTATTCATAATGCATTCATATTTTTCTATCTGTGATCCCATGTATATAGATAAGCGTTATAGGATATACCACTTACCGATATTGTTATGATTGAATCTGTGGTGTGATTGATGTTGTTGCACCATCGTGTAAAACCCCAGGACCACACTATACACAAACAAATATGGATTGCACGTGGAAATCGGTTAAGTCACAGATCTTTAAAATGGTTTTGAATTTGAATTTTAAATCCAAATGGTTTTGGAAATGGATTGGGTTTAAAGTGAAAAATTTTTGAAAAGGTGTTTTAAAAATGTAAGTTATTTTGAATAACTTAATAAAGATTTGAAATTTGAATAATTTGATTCAAATTGGAATTCAATATCTGAAATTAAATTCTATATTTGGTATTTATGACGTAAAAAGGTTATACAAGCTATAAATGTGTTTATATGGGTTTTTTTTAAATCGTTTTTAAAAGTATGGGTTTAAGAATTTGAATTTAACCCAAGTTTATATTTGAAAGGCCTTAACTCGTGCAAATACAATCGGGTTTTCCGAAACGGAAACAAGTGGTTTCAAATAATAATAGCTTTTATATAAGAAAAGAATTTCCCAATTATGATAAAAAGATTTCATGTTTGAAATAGAATGGCCTTGAAAGCTATAATTGAATCTTGTGAAAGATAGTTGAACCCTATTTTGAAATTGAAGAGAATTTTAAATGGTGTATCTTATATATATAAAAGATTGAAATGGGAATTGTTTTGAAAGTTATGAAAGAATCTTTGGGAATTGTTTTGAAAGCTATGAAATGAGTCTTTGATTTAAAGACCGGATAAGTTAATTCAATCTGAAATGGAATTGTTTTGAAAAGATATGAATGAATCTTTGTTTAAAAGATTGGTGAACCTTGTTTTAAATTGAAAGGGGTCTTAAAAGTGAATCTTTTGTTTAAAAGATTAAAGTGTGGAAATTGTTAAAACCATTGAAAGGTTTCTGGAAGTGAATCTTTTTGTTTAAAAGATTTGTAAATGGTAATTGGTTTAAACCATTTGAAATGAAAGTTTTTGGGCTTTAAGCTGTGATTTAACTAAGATCCCAATATCCATATGTTTTTAAATATTGCGCTCATTATTCGGTTTAGCCGGGAGAAGACCTTGTGTCATATAACCCATTCCGAATAATGATACGACGTTATGGATAGCATTTGAAGGCCGGTGGTGAAGACCGGGCATTTGCGAGAATGATAGGATGACCTATCGATTGTCTCTGCACCGAGTAGCTATGGTATAGAGATTCCCTAAGTGATGGGAAGTACGATCGGGATTGTGGATGTCTGGATTTGCAAGGGCTTCTTCGGAAGTGCCTTCGATTTTGTTCGAACCCGGAACAGACTTGTATGGATTGTATGTCTGACATTACAAACTGAGATATAAAGCTGATTTCTTTCAAATACATATCTGTTAGTGGTGGAGAATTTATTATCTTAGCTTAATACCCTTCTCTGAGACGTACGAGCTTAGAGGTTATGTAGTTGAAGGTTATTAGTGATATACTCCCAATTTGGTAGTGTGACATGCTGAGGGCTGTTGATCATTGGTTGATCGAAGCATGGCATTGTGAAAAAGCTTAGCTTTGTGGACGAGACTTCTTCAAACCTCACAACCCGGTTATGGTAGAAACAGGAATCGTGGGAGCAAGGTTATTTGGGGGTAGCGCCCCCTGAGGGTATGTCCATTTCCTTCTGAATTATAAGTGGTATCATGGTATGGAGCCCAGATACTTACTTTGTGGTTGCTGAAAACTTACTGCTTTGTGGTTTTCGGTTGGGAAGCGCTTCGGATAAAGGTTGGTAACGACCAGGAGGTGGCATACTCATGTCAGTAGTTACCTAGTTACAAAGGTAACCCGACCATGTGTAGCAGAGATCCTGTTAGGTTCCGGGGACGTCCCTCCAGAGGCGTTCCATTTTATATGGGAAGTTCCTCTGCCCGACCATTTGTTGGAAATCCAATCATCCAATACGAGCCCTGTACGGTTTTAGTTGTATAACCTGCCATCTACTTATGGTGGCGCCCCACTGTTTGGATGGTAGCTATAGTAGGCATAGTACGAAATGTCTATGCTGGCTAAGATTGATATTATACTTTCTAAGTGTTTTCCACTATGCACTTACAGTAATAATATCAAAGGATTTCGCGTATCAAGCATTTTTGACTATCATAAGAAGAAATCTCCTCCAAGTCTGCGTTTGCATTGTGTGTGTGGTGGGAGGTCTTATGGTAGTTTCATTTTCTTAAAAGCATTGTGGATTTCAAATTTTAAATTCTTTTGTTTGTTTTTAAAGATAAAAACTATTTTTGTTTGCTCATACCAGTCCCATGACTGACCTGGAGTTTATTGTTCTTTTCCTAAACTCTGGGTGCCTACTATTTTCCACACGAGCAGTCTAGAGTTGGGTTTTTCAGATAGTAGATAATGATTCACTAGCTTTTAGCTTTCTCTTTGGTATTCTTTGGAGATCTTGGATATTGGAATCTTTGGATCCACCGGACTGCACTTGCTTAGCTTGGTGCAACTTGATGGTGGTTTGAGCTATCTGTGGAGATTGCTGATATTGGTGTTCCTTCTGGAGTTTCAAGTTCTAGTTATTTCCGCTGGATTTTCTGCTGTAGCATTTTATCTTATATCTGATATTTGTTGGGTTATGTATCATTTTGACATCATTATTGTATATCTGGATATTGTATCATTGGAATTTGGTATATGATATTCATTTCTTTTTCTTCCGCTGTGTTGTTTACTTGATGTGTTATAAGCTCCGGCGAACCAGATTCGACGTTTGGATCTGCGGCATTGGAATACCAGTGTCGTACTCGGTGCCGATTTTCGAAGGTCGAGTCAGGGTCGTTTCATTTAAACTCTAACGCCCTGACTCGACCTTCGAAAATCATCACCGAATACGACACTCGTATTCCAATGCCGCAGATCCAAACGTCGAACGTGGTTCGCCAGAGCTTATAATACAATTAGTATAACAATACGGCGGAAGAAAAAGAAATGAATATCATTGATATACAACATTCGATACAACAATGATACAATATGAATCAATATCAGAGATACAAGATAACAATGCTACAGCGGAATAACAATATGATATAGCAGCGGAAAACAAATAACCAATAGATAACTCCAATCCAATGCTCCTAAGTTAAAACCCCAAACCACTAGCTTGAACCACTATCACGTTGCACCAAGCTAAGCAAGTCCAGTCCGTGAACCCGCAGACTCCAAAGAATTCCAAAGAGAATGCTGAAGGGTATCAAATCGATATCTACTATCTGACTATCTGAAAACCCCAACTCCAGTTTTCCCGTGTGGAAAATTGTGGGCACCCAGAGTTTAGGAAGGGAACAATAAACTCCGGGTCAGTCATGGGACTGGTATGAGCAAACGAAACGGTTTTTATCTTTGAAAACAAAAACAAAAAAGATTTTTAAAATGAATCCGCAACGCTTTTTGCAAAACGAAACTGCCATAAGGCCTCCCACCACACACACAATACAAACACAGACTTGGAGGAGATTTCTCCTTATGATAGTCAAAAATGCTTGATATGCGAAAACCATTTGATATTATTATTAGTGCATAGTGCTAAAAACATCTCGAAAATATAATATTAATCTTAGCCAACATAGGTACCATTATATTATGCCTGCTATAGCTACCGCCTGAGGTGGCAGGTAATACAACTACAAACGTAAAGGCTCGAATTGTTTGTTTGGATGAATTGTTGTTTTGGTTATTATGGTTGAAATTTGGAATTTGTAAACCTAGTTTAGTCTGGGTTGATGAATTTTCTCCGTTTAATCACTATGGTTGATCGAGTTCTACAGGGAGGAAACTTCGGTGCAGCTCTAGGCATGGCGACGCGCTGTCAGACGGTCGGAGGAGGATGAACGAGGTGTGTTTGGTGATCGTAGTTAGTTCCAGGGTTGGCTCAACAAGCTCGATCTTGTTTGTGGGTTTATGTTGGAGAATTGGTGATTGGGACCGATGGTTTAGGCGATGGACGATGTGTTGGAGGTTGTGAGGTTGGTCGGAGTCGCCTCGGTCGACTGTGCAGGTGCACCACCTCGTGGTTGTGTCAGTTCATTTTGTTCTTTTCTGGGTATTGAGGAAACTCGGATCAACTCGAAGCAATATATGGGGGAAACGAGGGGTAGCTCGAGTCTTTACTCGAAGTAGGATTTTGGTGTTAAGCAAAGAACTTAGAAAAAAATTTAAAAATTGAAAATTTTGGGCACTTGGGTCAGTTTTTGGGAAAACTCGAAGTAGAGCTCGAGTTCGTGGGGGTTTAGCTCAGGTTTCACTAGGGTTGCCTGGGGTTTTGTGTTTCTGAGTTTTGAAACTATAGCAGATTAGTTCAATAATTTTCAAAGAATTGTTTCTTTTATAGATGATGATTGTATTATTAATATAGAAGGTATAAATTTAAGATTTTGAAATAAAGATTTTTTTTTTAAAAGAAAAAGTTTTAAACTTATATTTTTAACAATACTTCACTTGAAGTAATGACATATACTTACTTAGTTACTTATGTTATTATTTCTTCTCATTTGAGAGAGTGATCACCCTTTACCTTATGATTCATATTATCACTTATCTTACTAAATTCTTTGTTTTAGATACACTGCCCATGTATTTTATACTCGGGTTAGACCGAGTTATTTTAGGCTAGATACATGCTTTTGGACTTAGCTTTGCTTAGATGCTTCCGCTTGGATATATGTCTATCACCTTTTGTTGTTGTTGTCTTTTTGCTTGACTCTTATATGTATATTATTTTGACTCGTTGTATATAGTATGGTCTTTGAACAACATATGATGTATTATTTTGTATTATACTAGGGATGTATCAGTGTATATGTATATATCTGTTGTTTGTTGTTTTGTGATGTGATGTACATTTTAGTTGTTGTGCTTTGTTCTGATAGATCCATTAGCCACCTATATTTTGTATTAAGCATTTATTAGATATGTCGATCCACTTGAGATAGAAAAAAATTTAAGCATTAATCGACGTAATTAATAGATGTTTAAGACAAAGCTATAGATGATCGCTCCTAACCAGCCATATTCTCCACACAAGCAGACAATATTACCCAGTAATACTCTTTGTTAATGTGGGTCTCAGAGTGGGGCATTACAGCCCCCGAGACCCACATTAACAAAGAGTATTACTGGTTAATACTGTCACTAATGTGGAGAATATGGTTGCTTAGGAGCGATCATCCATAGCTTTTCTTAAACATCTATTAAGTGCATCGATTTGATGCTCTAATCTTTTTTTTCTTTTCCAAATGGATCGACATACTCAACAAATATTTAATACAAAGCTAGGATGGCTACAAGATCTATTCAAAACAAAACAAAATAGAAACGATAAACACAGATGACAGAACAACGAACATAGTCATATATACACACACACACACATTAAATACCATACATAGTGCCACACGTGGTTGGCGATACAACCACAATATATACATACATCAAGTCCCACGAAAAAAATATACACAAGCTTGTCACACTACATGGTAAACTACACAAAAACTATGCATCTAATCTAAAGAGTCGATAGTAGAGTCTGAAGGGAACAGTTAAGCAAAAGCCAAATGATCTAACCTGCAACACTGTCTGACTCGAGTATATAAAACACATGGTTCAATCTAGCTTAAATAACTAATCAATATGAGATAAGTAAGGTACAAGGATAAATGATAACAATTCTTCTTTAAAGAGAAGAAGCAACATTACATATAGGTCATAAGAGTTTCCCGAAAGAGATAAGCTCAACAATAATATCAAATATATCCAAAAATATACGCCTCATATCATCGGCATAATCAATAGCCAATATAATGGCTTTGAACAACTATAACACCTAAATATGAGATTATAAAACTCAAAACATAAAGGAGTGGCAACTACGAATCTTGAATATATATAACTCAACGAAAAGTTCAAAAATAAAAATGTAATCACCATTCATAAATAACACAATAGCACTCGGGCTATATAAATAATCCAACAGAAGCAATCATTGTGAATATATTGAAATTCTAGAAATCAATCAATAAGAAATCTAGAAAAACAACAATGGAAAGAATAGGACCCAACAGTCCAAAAATTAGCCCAACAACTATACATAAATAGGACCCAACAGTTGTAAGTGGCCCAACAGCCTATCAAGTACCATAAATATATATATAAGAGACCCAACAGTCTCAAATAGGACCCCAACAGTCTATAATTAGCCCAACAGCTTTATATAGGACCCAAAAGTCCAAATAGTCAATGCCATATGTTCTCACTTAACGAATTACTAACCGCTAGTCAATGCCACACAAGAAAACAAATCATTCAAATCACAAATACACGCCTCATCTCATCGGCAAATACGACCCGAAGGTCAATAGCTTCAAACGAACAAGTCCGGTATTAACCGAAAAAGTAAACGCATGTGTCACATACCAAGTGTTTTACTAATTCGTTTAATTCTCTTTCTCATACGCTCGAAGTCTGCAAAATCGTGTGGTTTTATATAAGAAAATATACTTGATTCAAGAAAACGAGTTTTTAAAACGATTTTGAAATCATTTAGAATTTGTTTCTTTGAAATCTCTATATTTTGGAAAATATTGTATATTATATAACTTTGAAATAACTATAACTTTAAAACAACTTAGAATACATCTATCTTAAAGCAATAATATATATATATATATATATATAGAAAATCTTTTTAAAATTTAGTTTATAAAAATGTGCAGTGTTAACAAATGCACGTAATCATTCATGAAATCGACATATGAAAATCGCCTAAAACCTCACCAGTCCGGAATAAGGATTAGTGGTAATATTGGATCTTCCATCTTAGGATCGAGCCAATCAAAAAAACATCGAAATTTGCTTCAGAAATCCATGTAAAAAAATTCAAAAATTTTCAGCTGGAGCAAAACATGCTCCGATTTAATGTTTCAAGCTGGTTTTCAACTGGTTGCAGAGGTCTAAAAGGCCTGACATTTTACAGGCATAGATTTCAAAAAATCTATTTCAAATAAAAAAAAGAATGGATACAATCGGACAAGAAATGAGAGAGATATAATGTCACAAAGTTGTACTCACGGCCAGATTTTACCATAAACGGTTGAAGCAAAACATGTCCGATTCAAAGTTCCAAGCAAGTTTTCAACTAGTAACTGAGGTCTAAAAGCCTTGGAATTTCACAGTCCTAGAGCTCAAAAACTCTATTTTCAAGAAAAAAAGAATGGATATAATCGGACAAGAAAGAGGAGAAATATGATGTCACAAAGTTGGACTCGCAGCCAGATTTTACCGTAAAATGGCTGGAGAAAAACATGCTTCGATTCAAAGTTTGACATCATGTTTCTATAAGCTATAGAGGTCGAAATGACCTAAAATTTGACATGCTCAAAGTTTAACAATTATACTTTAAACTGGAAAATGAATTGCACAATTGGATTGGATATAGGAAAGTTATGATGTCTCAAATTTGTACCCAGGCAATGATTTCACTATGAAAATTTGGAGCAAAACATGCTCCAAACCAAAGTTCGGAAGCAAATTTGTATAAGCCATATTAGTCGTAATGACCTAAAATTTGACACGCATAAAGTTCAATAGTTATACTTTAAACTGGAAAAAGAATCACGGAATTTGGATAAGATACGAGAAAGTTATGATGTCTCAAAGTTGAACACAAGCAATGTTATCGCTATAAATTTCATACTGAAATATATCGTTTACAATAAATCAACTAAGAATGTAAATTCAATCCAGATTTTTGCAAACAGCTTGTTCTAACTAGAGATGTGATTTTTTACTCACCTTACACATTTTTGAGCTAATTAACCTTGCAAGCTAGAATCTTTTTGGCTTGGAGGATCTCTAATAACTTGTAGAAACTTAAGAAAGGACGCGCAGACAAAAGAGAGTTACAGACTACATTTTTCTAAACTGAATATTGAAGAAGTGGTTTGTGATTTGGATATGGATTAACTGTTAGGAGCTTGATTTACTGAATTCTCTCTTTTTATTTTTGCTAAAAATTAAAGTTTGATCTTAAATTATTAAGAGGAGTCCATTGTTTTTTTTGGCTTTGTTTTTTAGAAAGAGAATTAAAATGAGAAGGAAGAGGAGTACGTACAACTTCTCTATTCCTTCCAGAAATAGATTATGGTTTAAAACCCAATATCCTTTAGCTATTTACAATACATAGTGAATAATGACTAAGTTATTTCAAGTTTTTCATCTATTTCACCAAATGTTCACATATTACCAATTTTTCACATTTCTAAACCAAACTAATTTATACACAATTATTTATGTCAACTAAAAAAAAATGTTTATAACATAATTAAAAACATTTTTAGCTATAAAAATAAATTTCTATTATTAAAACTCCATTTTTAATTAAATACAACAATTTACACCTTTTATTACATAAACACCATTTTTAACATAAAAATTTATACAAAAACTATTTTCTTATCAAAACAAATACAACAACCATATTAACTTCAGTTTTACATCAAAATATTAATTTTTTTTAAAAAATTCCATCTTTATATTTATAAAATACATCATAACAAATTCAATTACCTCATTCAAATTAATAAAAACTACATTTGGCAATTTGCAAAATTATTGCATTTTCTCAAATTAAAACCATGAAATGTTTATATTTATCCTAGACTAATTTATTTACAACAATTTACATTTATTTCAATAGATAAAAGTTGAATTAAATTATTTAACTAATTTATTAACCCCAAGTTAACATATTTCCATTATTCACAATTTATTCTACTTAAATTCCCAACCTGTAACGACCCTAGATTTCAATTTATTTTAAATTGATAATTAATTTAATTTTTGATTTAAAAATTATGTAGTAATTTGTAACTAATATAAAATAGTTGTTAAATTAAAAATTTATTGAAATTTATCTGGATATTTGAACTTATGTATATAAAATAGACGGTGTTTGGATTTTTGGATATGATGTTAAACAAAATATTATCTAGATTTTTAATAATATAAACATATAAACTATTGAAATATAGAAAAATACAAAACAATTTGTATGTAAGATAAAATAAATACTTAAGTTAAAAAGTATATACTGTACATAAGTTAAGATTTATAACATAGACTAAAATAAAAATATATGTATAAATCCATTCATTTCAGTTCAACCATTCCAAAGCTAAGGAAATCTAAAGTAAATCTCATCTCAAAAAGCTTTAACAAAATGCCATCTTATAACAATAATTAACAACACATTAAAATAGAAGTATTTATAGTATACAGTAATATACCTAAAACCTGGAAACAAGTATGCAGGCAAGTAAAGGAATCAACAAGTACAACAAAATATTATCACTTGTACAGCTGAAATGGAGTATGGAGAGGAAAGTATATATGTACAAGGCAATAAATTCCATACATCTCAACATTTAATGCAACATCTCAGCCATGCTTATTGAATAAACAAAGATATCACTCTGTACACAATCTTCATTTATATATATACACATCCACAAACCTTTATTCATTCGTTCAACAAATCTTAGCAAAGATCGTAATAATAAAAAGGAAAACACCTCTGATCAAAACATTAACAAACCAGAAAACAAATTCAACTTAATCAAGCAATGCAAAGTTCATGCAAGTTTAAAAGCAAATCCAGTTTCCAGTTTCTCAGAGAACTTCCAGGCTTGTACTCTCTGTTTCAAACAAAATCAATGTGAGTAACTTATGTTTATAAAATTTAAAAGTTGAATTGATTTCATATAGGTGTCTGTTGCTATATATATATATATCCTCTGAATATTTTGGAAACAAGAGATTACAGTAAAATCTTTTAAATCTGGAAAAAAATCACTGTGAGTAAACAAATTTATATTGATACTTAAATATCATCAAGTTTGAGTATAAATACTTGGTGTATGAAGCTCTGTTTGTTTTTTGTGAAGTTGATCTGTGAGTTGTTGTTCCTTTCTCCTCTGTTCTTTTGTTTTCTTCCTTTCTGAGCTTACAGGTTGCTATCAAACAAGAAACAAAACTCAAACTCATATTATCAAATTATCATCAGGCTTTGGTTTCAGAAGAAAGTTGCGTATTGAAGTATGAACTAAAATCTAAAAATAGATTTAAGAAGAATAGAAATATACAGTGAAAAAAATTGATTTTTACAGAGTAACTCAAATATATGAAAATTTCGAACATGATGAATCGGTGCTTCAAGTATATATTGGGAATTGTTATTCGAAAACTAGATTTTTAAAACAAAAATTTCGATTTTTCATCAAGTATGTTGAGAGCAATTTCATGTTGAACTAAAAATGCTTTTAAATCAATTTCCACAGATCGCACCAATTTTAAATGTTGGGATTTTGTGCAAAGCAAGTTTAGAGATGGATGATGTTAGGAAAATTGTCTAAAAAATTTTCTATTGTAAGGAATGATTGAAGGAGAGCAAATTAGGGTTTAAAGCTCGTGTTCACTGCCTTGAAGTCGTGAGTTCATCGCGTCGTCGCCGTCGTGTTTCTGGCGATCGCACCAAGGGGAAATGAATCAGGGGTGGTTGACGAAGCTCCAGTGGGTGTTGCGTGATCAACGGTGGTCGGGGAAGATGATTCGAGGCGTGTTCCAGATGATGGGTTGGGTTCTGGCAGGAGCTGGATTGCTCGATTTTGCTACGTCACGAATTCATGAGTGCTGATGTGGTTGGAGCGATCGTTAGGTGATGGTCGTCATGTTGATGATCTCGGTGAACGACCAGAGGTGGTCTGATGATCGTGCACGTGCACGTCGTTGGTCGTGTGTCAGGTAACGTTGCTTCGAGGCAACTCGAAGTGGAGCTCGGAATTTTTGTGGTCTTGACTTGAGACTCTGGGTTGCTTGTATGTGTTGCTGTAGATTACTTCTCCTGTTTTTAAGTTAAAATTAATGTAAGCTTTGGCAAAGGAAAGTATGGGAGAAAGGAAGAAGGGGATTCAGGGAAGATGTGATGGAACTCGAGTGCATACCCGAGTGTAATGGAGATTTTCTCGGGTTTGTGACTTAAGTGCTTACTTTTTTTTTAAAAAAAAAAAAGAAGAAGAACTTGCACTATTGTGTATTTTTAGGTTCATGCCGAGTAAAATTTATTTGTTACAGGTTTTAACAATAACCTGTACTATTGTGTTTTAAAAGTTTAAAATGAAATTTAAAATTGATGTTTTAAATAAGTTTAAATATCTTAAATTTGAAGGGAATTTAATATCAAAAATCTTTTAAATTTCTTAATAACAAAGTAGTACTTTAACATATGAATTTAAAGCAAGTTGAAAAATCAATGTTTCAAATATTGTTTTTTTTAGTGTTAACTAAATCATTAATAAATATGACTTTTACTTTTAAGTAAATGAAGATTTAATAATTTTTAATTCATAAATTATTAAGTTAATTCGAATGATTAATTATGAAGTTGGTTTAAAGGTTAATTTAATTAATAAGTAATTAAAGAATGATTTATTTAATTTATAAATAAATAATTTAGATTAATTTAAAATCAGAAATGATTAATAATGAATTTATCTAAGAAAATTTCTTAAGAAAGTAATTAAGAAATATTATTAGTTAATAAGATAATTAACTAAGGATTATTAAGTATTAATTAAGGCGATTAATTTTAATCATAAAGTGGATTGATTAGTTTAGATAATCAATTATAAATGGTGTAAGTATAATTACTTTATGGTAAGTAATTAAAGGTTAAATTTCATTAACTAATTAATTAGAGTTAATTAATTAGGAAATTGGTTTAAGAGTTGATTTAATTAATGTGATAAATTAAGAATAATTAAATAAATTAAAGTGTCTGATAAATTAATTTATATCAAATGATTTGGAATTAATAAATCAGAATTGGATAATAAATTCACAAGTAATTAATTTAATTAGAGATAAATTGAATTAATTAGGATTAAACAATCCTGTTTATAAATGATTATTGAATGCTTGACCTTACTTATGAATGATTATATTGTATGAAATGCCTTGAATTGATTGTCCTATCTGATATGTGATGCTTTGTTTTGAGCTGTGTATATTTATTTGCATCTATATATTATCTGTGATCTGTGAATGAAGATAAGCGTTATAATTTATATCGCTTATCAGATATATTGTTGTATTTGATCTGTCATGATTGAATGATGTGCACTACTGTATAACCCCTGGACCACACCATACACACACAAATATGGATTTCACGAGGAAATCGATTAAGTCGCAGATTTTTGAAATAGTTAAATTTGAATTTTTAAATTCAAATGTTTTGGAAATGGAATCGGAATAAATGTGAAAAGCTTTTGGAATGGAATTTCAAAATAAAATTTTATTTTTAAATTACTTGATTAAGTTTTGGAATTTAAATAATGTGATTTAAATTTAAATTCAATACTTGAAATTGAATTCTATGATTTTAACTAGGGATTAACGATATTATACTAGTTATATATGAGTTAAACCATTTTTAAAGTATTATTTTTGGGAATTTGAATTTAACCCAAGGATTTCAACTCGTATAAATGAATCAGATTTCCAAAATGAAAACTGTTGTTTTCAAATGATAAACACTTTTAGATAAGAACTGAGATTTCAGTTAATTAGGGGAATTTCAAGATTTAATAGAGAAATGATTTTCCTAAGTTATGAATGAATTCTTTTTGAAAGCTATGAATTAAATCTGTTTATTTTTAACAGATTTAAGTTGATGATTTGTTTAAATCAAATTGAAATGAAATTGTTTTGAAGGCTATAAGTTAAATCTTTGATTTAAAGATTTAACGAGTTAAATCAAATTGAAATGAAATTGTTTTGAAGGCTATAAGTTAAATCTTTGATTTAAAGATTTAACGAGTTAAATCAAATTGAAATGAAATTGTTTTGAAGACTATAAGTTAAATCTTTGATTTAAAGATTTAACGAGTTAATCAAATTGAAATGAAAATTGATTTGGAAAATCTGTGAATGAATCTTTTGTTTAAAAGATTAAAATGTGAAAATTGTTTAAACCGTTAAAGGTTGTGAAAATGAATCTTTTTGTTTAAAGATTGAAAATGGTAATTTGTTAAGCCATTTGAAGAAAGGTTTTGGGTAATAAGTTGTGACTTAATTGAAATCCCATTATCCATTTGTTTTTGAAATATCGTGCTCACTATTCGGTTTAGCCGGGAAAGGACCTTTGTGTCATATAACCCATTCTGAATATGTGATTTGACGCTATGGATAGCATTTGAAGACCGGTGATGAAGACCGGGTATTTGCGAAAGCGATAGGATGACCTATCGATTGTTTCTGCACCGAGTCGCGCCGGTATAGAAACTCCCTAAGTGATGGGAAATCCGATCGGGATTGTGAATATCCGGATTGCAAGGACTTCTTTGTAAGTGCCTTCGGTTCTGTTCGAGCCTGGAACAGACTTGTATGGATTGTATGTCTGACATTACAAATTGAGATATAAAGCCGATTTCTTTCAAATATATTTCTGTTGGTGGCGAAGAATTTATTCTTTTAGCTTAACACCCTTCTCTGAGACGTACGAGCTCAGAGGTTATGTAGTTGAATGTTATCAGCGATATATTCCCAATTTGGTAATGTGACATGCTGAGTGTTGCTGTGAAATGATCATTGTGTTGATTATTTGTGATAGGATCATTTATTTGATCGTCTATCCTGGTGATCATTTCTATGATCATTTGTTGACCCAAAGCATGGCTTTTGTATAAAGTATGTTTTTGTGGACGAGACTTCGTCGAGCCTCACACCCCGGAATGGTCAAAACAGGAAAGATGCAGCAAGGTTATGAGGGGTAGCGCCCTTTAGGATATGTGCATTTCCTTCTGGAAAAGGGTAGTATCATGGTATGGAGCCCAGATACTTACTCATGTTGAAAACACTTTATGATTGTGTGAATTGATTACGAGCGCTCGGTTAAAAGGTCCCAAAGGACCGGGGGATGGCATATTTGGTCAGTTGTTACTCAGTTAGGGGTAGCCCGGCCTTGTGTTGGTAGAGATCCTGTTTGGTTCCCGGGGATGTCCATCCAGAGGCATTCTCATGTGGCAATGGGAAGTTCCTTGGCCTGATCATTCGTTGGAAATCCAATTCCCAATACGAAACTTGTACGGTATTAGTTGTAGGACCTGCCATTTACTTATGGTGGTCACCACTGTTTAGATGGTAGCTATAGTGGGCATACGATAATGGTCGTATGTTGGCTAAGATTTATATTCTACTTTCGAAATGAATTTTTCCTACACTATGCACTAGTAATAATATCAAATGTTTCTTTTAATGTGTATCAAGCATCTTTGACTATCATAAGGAGAAATCTCCTCCGATTCTGCGTTTGCATTGTGTGTGTGTGCGGGAGGCCTTATGGTAGTCTCATTTTTTAAAAAGCATTGCGAATTGACTTTGAAAATCTTTTGTTGAATGTTTTTAAAAGATAAACTGTTTTTGTTGCTCACACCAGTCCCACGACTGATCCGGAGTTTATTGTTTCTTTCCTAAACTCTGGGTGCTCATTATTTTCTACACGAGCAGTCTAGAGTTGGGTTTTTCAGATAGTTAGATATAGTGGATTATCTGGAGTTAGTTCAGTCTTTGGTTCGCACCAGTCTTGCTTATCTTGGTGCATCGTTATTGGGAGTTCGAGCTATTGCTGGATTGATTCTTGGAAATGGAGTTGCAGTTATTTTTGGAGTTCTTCCTTGAAGACTATTTTAGAGTTATATTGTTCCGCTGCTGGATGTCATCTATTTTCTTTTCCGCTGCTGTTTTATTGTATCATATCTCTGATGTATATTGATATCTATTGGATCATCTGTTGTATCAGATATTGTATCAAAGCTGTATATCAATGTATTATTCTTTTATTCCGCTGTGTTATTTACTTAATGATTGTTATAAGCTCCGGCGAATCGGATTTGAACGGTCGAATCTATGGCATTCGAATATGATTTGAAGTATGGATGTCGATTTTCGAGCGGGCAAAATCCCAGTCGTTACATTTGGTATCAGAGCTAAGGGTTAAACTTTCGCTCAGGAGTATAACACATTAAATAGTCATTAGAGATAGGGTGAAGTAAATCCTAGAATTAGTAATCCCTAAGATATCTGTTTGAACGTCTCAATAAATTCTCTTACTATCCACTGATGGTGAGTATGAGTGCAAAAAGAGAACGAGATAGGGGACAGGGAAATACGACTATAATTGGTCAATACTCTGTAACAACAGTGGAAACAATCTTTCTTCTCAATCTTCTTTGATTCGTTCTAAATTCTTTTGAAATTCTTCGTGACAGCTCCAAAAAGAAGTTTCGGTGCGGTGATGCCCTACGAATCGTTGTAAGAAATTTTTACTTCGTATCTTTATCGGTTTCTTATCGGCTTTTCGATTTAAACTCTAATAAATGAATTAGAAATTAGAAATTTTGAATAAATTAGAAATTTTAAATTGAGTTAAAATTGATTAATAAAAGATGAAGCTAAATCGAATTGTATCGATAAAATGATTTCGTTTAAAAAAACCGAATTTGGAATTCTATTGTAATTTCTTGTATCTGTTGTTGATATTCTGATTTGGTGAGTCAAATGCAGAATTGATATCCAGCTTGATTTGAAAAGATATTTCTCTATCTAGCTATCTCTATGTTGTTTTCGTGCCTGCGAATTTCGAGGACGAAATTCTTTTAAGGGGGGAAGTCTGTAACGACCCTAGATTTTAATTTATTTTAAATTGATAATTAATTTAATTTTTGATTTAAAAATTATGTAGTAATTTGTAACTAATATAAAATAGTTGTTAAATTAAAAATTTATTGAAATTTATCTGGATATTTGAACTTATGTATATAAAATAGACGGTGTTTGGATTTTTGGATATGATGTTAAACAAAATATTATCTAGATTTTTAATAATATAAACATATAAACTATTGAAATATAGAAAAATACAAAACAATTTGTATGTAAGATAAAATAAATACTTAAGTTAAAAAGTATATACTGTACATAAGTTAAGATTTATAACATAGATTAAAACAAAAATATATGCATAAATCCATTCATTTCAGTTCAACCATTCCAAAGCTAAGGAAATCTAAAGTAAATCTCATCTCAAAAAGCTTTAACAAAATGCCATCTTATAACAATAATTAACAACACATTAAAATAGAAGTATTTATAGTATACAGTAATATACCTAAAACCTGGAAACAAGTATGCAGGCAAGTAAAGGAATCAACAAGTACAACAAAATATTATCACTTGTACAGCTGAAATGGAGTATGGAGAGGAAAGTATATATGTACAAGGCAATAAATGCCATACATCTCAACATTTAATGCAACATCTCAGCCATGCTTATTGAATAAACAAAGATATCACTCTGTACACAATCTTCATTTATATATATACACATCCACAAACCTTTATTCATTCGTTCAACAAATCTTAGCAAAGATCATAATAATAAAAAGGAAAACACCTCTGATCAAAACATTAACAAACCAGAAAACAAATTCAACTTAATCAAGCAATGCAAAGTTCATGCAAGTTTAAAAGCAAATCCAGTTTCCAGTTTCTCAGAGAACTTCCAGGCTTGTACTCTCTGTTTCAAACAAAATCAATGTGAGTAACTTATGTTTCTAAAATTTAAAAGTTGAATTGATTTCATATAGGTGTCTGTTGCTATATATATATCCTCTGAATATTTTGGAAACAAGAGATTACAGTAAAATCTTTTAAATCTGGAAAAAAAATCACTGTGAGTAAACAAATTTATATTGATACTTAAATATCATCAAGTTTGAGTATAAATACTTGGTGTATGAAGCTCTGTTTGTTTTTTGTGAAGTTGATCTGTGAGTTGTTGTTCCTTTCTCCTCTGTTCTTTTGTTTTCTTCCTTTCTGAGCTTACAGGTTGCTATCAAACAAGAAACAAAACTCAAACTCATATTATCAAATTATCATCAGGCTTTGGTTTCAGAAGAAAGTTGCGTATTGAAGTATGAACTAAAATCTAAAAATAGATTTAAGAAGAATAGAAATATACAGTGAAAAAAAATTGATTTTTACAGAGTAACTCAAATATATGAAAAATTCGAACATGATGAATCGGTGCTTCAAGTATATATTGGGAATTGTTATTCGAAAACTAGATTTTTAAAACAAAAATTTCGATTTTTCATCAAGTATGTTGAGAGCAATTTCATGTTGAAATAAAAATGCGTTTAAATCAATTTCCACCGATCGAACCAATTTTAAATGTTGGGATTTTGTGCAAAGCAAGTTTAGAGATGGATGATGTTAGGAAAATTGTAACGTTTCGAATTTTCGTTGCCGAAAAACCGAATAGTTATGGTTTTTAAGAAGAAGAGAGATAGAAGAAAGAGAGAAAGAAAGAATAGAAAATTAGAAAACAGAATAGAAAAGAGAAAATAGAGAAGAGATAGAAAAACAGAACAATAACAGAATCTCACAATTCGCAGCGGAACAACATATAATAATAAATGAATAATCTTTAAACAAGAACTATATCAGTTATTACATTTTATACTTTACATCATATCATCATCAGAGTGTACAACAACAAACAATGCAGCGGAAAAAGAAATACTATATAAACTAGTAATACGCCATGCCATCCATCTTGCCTCCAGCAACTCCAGAATATCCAGAATATCCTGATAAACCTTAACTCTTGACTGCCCGTGTGGAAATTGGTGGGCACCCAGAGTTTAGGAAGGAAAACAATAAACTCCGAGTCAGTCATGTGACTGGTGTGAGAACTCAAAACAGTTTATTTACTTTAAAATAAAAAATAGAGGAACATTTTTAAATTCAATTCGCAATGCTTTTAAAAATGAGACTACCATAAGGCCTCCCGCACACACACACATGCAAACGCAGAATCGGAGGAGATTTCTCCTTATGATAGTCAAAGATGCTTGATACGCATTTAAAAGAACATTTTATATTATTACTAGTGCATAGTGTAGAGAAAAATTCATTTCGAAAGTAGAATATAAATCTTAGCCAACATAGACATTTCGAACTATGCCTACTATAGCTACCATCCAAACAGTGGTGACCACCATAAGTGAATGGCAGGTTCTACAACTAATACCGTACAAGTTTCGTATTGTTTCTTTGGATTTCCAACAAATGGTCAGGCCAAGGAACTTCCCATTGCCACATGAGAATGCCTCTGGAAAGACATCCCCGAGAACCAAACCGGAACTCTGCCAACACAAGGCCGGGTTACCCCTAACTGGGTAACTACTGACACGAGCACGCCATTCCCCGATCGTAAACGACCTTTTTCACGGGATCCCGATAACCAACAACCACAAAGTAATAAACTCGTAGTAACCACATAGGTTAAATATCTGGGCTCCATACCATGATACAACCTCTATCCAGAAGGAAATGTACATACCCTAAGGGGAGCTACAGGAACCCCTAATAACCTTGCCGCATCTTTCCTGTTTTGACCATTTCCGGGATGTGAGGCTCGACGAAGTCACGTCCACAAAAACATACTTTATACAAAAGCCATGCTTTGGGTCAACAAATGATCAACACAATGATCACTAAGATAGACGATCAAATAAATGATCCTATCTCAAATAATCAACACAATGATCATTTCAGCATCACTCAGCATGTCACATTACCAAACTGGGAATATATCGCTGATAACTTCAACTATATAACCTTTGAGCACATACGTCTCAAAGAAGGGTGTTAAGCTAAAAGAATAAATTCTCCGCCACCTCAGAAATATATTTGAAAGAAATCGGCTTTATATCTCAACTTGTAATGTCAGACATACAATCCATACAAGTCTGTTCCGGGCTCGAACAGAACCGAAGGCACTTACAAAGAAGTCCTTGCAATCCGAATAATTTCTAATCACGTTCGGATTTCCCATCACTTATGGAGATCTCTATACCGGGGATCAGCCAGTGCAGAGACAATCAACAAGAAATCCTTTCGCTTTCGAAAATATCCGGTCTTCAACACCGATCTTCGAATGCAATTTATCACGACGTATCACATATTCGGAATGGGTTATACGACCCCATGGTCCTTTCCCGGTTAACCCGAATAGTGAGCGCTTATTTTAAAAAAATAAGTGTGGCATTCAATTTTAAACAATTCACAACAAATACCTATTCGAAGGTAAATATTGATAGTCGGTTATTGAACTATCAATAGATATGCCAACATCACCAGAATCCAAATAATTTTCCAAATTATTTATTTCCCAAAAATATCTTTAGAAGATATAACTTTCCATATTTCAAAAATAAATCAATATTTATTTTTAAACCTATTTTCCCAATTCCTTTTATAAATTCCATATTGAATTTATATTTCCAAAATATTTATGAATATATGATTTCAAATATCCATTTTTCAATTTATCTTCAAAAAGATAAATTCTCAACATATTCACTTTATATTGGAAAACATTTCTATACTTATTAAATAAGTAATTCACAATCTTTTATTTTCAACACTTAGAAAATATTCTATATACTTAAATCGAAATTAAGTATATATTTCTTTCTTTAAGGAAATCATTCACTTAACCGTATTTATTTGGGCCAAAACGATGTTGCGTAAAACATCGTTACGACAACCCAAAATCACTAGTATAGGGATTCGAAATAAAATAGATATATAAATCCCAATACTATACAAAACATTTCCTTTCGGAAATTATCTATTATAACAACAGTGTTATAATCTATTATTTCCTTCTATTTCTCGAAAACATCTATTTCAACCATAAATGTTGAAATCTATAATTTCGAATCTCAATACATTTTTAAAACATCGTTAGATCGTTTTAATTCTGTTTAAAATATCACATTCCAAATAATTCTTTAACATAATATTCACTATACAAAAACGTGAATATATATTATTAATAAATTTCATTTCTTCTATTGCCTTTATTTTAAGGAATTATTCACTGTTTAAAACATGAATATATCTCCATAAATAAATTAGATCAATTTACTTATTAAATAAGTCATTTTGAATTTATAAAACAACGTTTATAAATTCTATTCTATTTATTTTATATCAACTTCCTTTTATAAATTTCCTTTGTTAACCTATCTCAATTCATATCACAATGATATACTAAAAATTCATATTATAAGTCAAATACTTATAATTTATCTATTTACAAAATTATTCCTTTAAACTTCATAAATTTTATAAATCTTATAACTTATAAGATTCATTCATTTATCCAACTCATTCCTTTAATAACTTTATAAATTTTATAAACCTACTGCTTATAAAATTCTATTTATAACTTTACCGTTATAATTCTATAATTCCAATTTATGAAATTCATTTACAATTCTTTCTAACACTTAGAAAAGTTCGTTTTACACTTCTAATATTTTTAATTTACAAATATCAATTTATAAATCTTTTAATACAAATGAATTTGTATTATTATTTTAAAACATCTTTTGAACTCTTTTAGAATTCCATCCTTTAGATTTATAAAATAATCCAATTTCATAAATCCTATTTTTTAAACTTTTTATAATAGATTCAAAAATCTCAGTTTAAACTATTTTATAAAATCATCAATCCCATATTTTCAAAAATAAATTTTTAACTATATTTCTCAAAAATATAACTTTTATAACATTAAAAATTTATAACGTTTATTTATTTATAATGGATCAATTCCAAAAATATTTAATAACGTATATTTCCAAAAAAATCCCTTTAGAAGTTAAAATCGTTGTTTTTAAATTTCAAAAATTTGGATCTGATGATGCAACACATCAAATAGTCAATCACGATTTTTCCAATATCATATATCGATATGATAAACAATCAAACATCACAATATTTAAAATCAATAAATATTTGTGAGGAATCCAGTTGGATCCCTCCAACCTGTTTCCCTGCATCCACAGACATTAGCACAATACCATTCCGTTTCAAGACGGAATATCGCGGTATATGGGATTTTATAAATATATATCCGCTTACTAACGGCGCATAGGGTCTCATCCGCTAAAAGAAAATGCGGGAAATCAATCAACTGCAATATATACATATGCCAATATATATATATTGCTATATATATAATATAATACCAATTCCACTTCGAGGTGGAATATCGCGGTATATGTGTGTACTAAATAACCTCCGCTTACTAACGGCGTATAGGGTCTATTCACATCCAATATATATATAACAATCATCATTCAAGCATTCAATCAACACAGTCAATCAAATTTTAGATTTAACTATTTAAAATTTAAATAAACAACAGAAATTCCTTTTGAGTGAGAAGTTCTCACCTTTATTCCCGTTTGCAATCCACTCCCAATTCGACTTGTTTTCTTCATTTATACCTTGTATAAATAATTATACAGTTTGTTAATATTTGAATTAATCGAACTGTTAATTTTCATTTGATAATTTCGATTCATCGGTGATTTCATTTTAATAGTTAAATTAACCGATAATCCTATTTAAACCAGTTTCTTCTTTAAATAGATTTATTTAACTAAAAATTAAATTTCCTTTTAAATTAAATTTATTTAACCAAGATTTTATTTTAACTAACAAATTCCTTTTATTCTTAAAACAATTTCTATTAAATAATTAAATTTATCTAACTAATGATTTTTCTTAATTTAATTATAAACCAAAATTTTCCTTCTATTAATATCTTAAGATAATTAAATAGATTGAGTTTTAACTGATACTTTTAATTTCTAAAGAAATCTCCTTTAACAAATTTACTTAACAAAACTAAATTTAAAAACTAAATTTTCTTCCTTTAATAAATTTATATTAACTAATTATTTTACTTTAAATTAATATCTTTATTTTAACTCAATTTCTTTTAATGATTAAATTTACAAAAGTTCAATTAAAACTAAATTTCCTTTAGTAAATTATTTTTTTATGCCAATAATTAAATAAATCCTTATACACTTTTCACAATTCAATTTATATAACTCTCTAATGTAAATATTTAAAACTAATTTCTATACCATTTTCTATATTTTCCATTCAGAAATTTTAAATTAACCGATGATTTTTATTTTAAATCAATACTTTTAAATTTCAAACAAATTCCTTTTAAATAAATTCGTTTAACTAAAAATTAATTTTAAAGCTAAATTTACTTTAACAGATTATATATATATATATATATATATATATTTATTTATTTTTGCACTGTATACATATTAAAATTTACTGAATATATATATTTATTTTGGATTTGAAAAGAAAAAGAAATTAAAAATAAATTATACCTCACTGCTAATCGAGACAACCCAGGCTCGCTCGAACCTTGTCTGCTGCCTCACGCGCCGCTCGAACATCCACCTTCGCCAATTACAAACCCCAGCCGCCATCGCCGCCGTTTGCGACTCAAAGCCACCCCCTAATCGACCCTACCTCAGCCTTCGCGATGCCTTCTGATGCTCGCGCACACGAGCGCGATGTCCTTCCTGGTCGCGAAGCCCTAGACCGCCGCCGCGTCCCCCCAGCGAGCGCCGCGACCACTGAACCACACTCGAGCCTCCACTGCCATCGCGACCTAACCCCAAGGCCAAAACCCCCCCTTCACCAAATCACGATTCCTAGAACATCACCGAACTCGAAGCTCGTGCGCGAGCCCTCAAGCTTGCTGCCGCCACTCAATTTCGTCACCGCCTCCATTCCTTTACTTGCTCGATCGAATGCGAGCTCGAGCGATTCGAGAAACCGCGATTGATTTTAGTTTCGAACGAGAATGAAGCATCTCGTTTTTTTTTTTCTGAAGAGGGAAACCGATTTGGTATTTGAAGAAGGCTTCGGCCCCTTTTGTTTCGCCATTTTTTTTTTTGTGAATCTCTTTCGGCCATTCGATTTTTTTTTTCCTTTAACATTTTTAAAACTGAAGAGGGAGAGGATTTGCCTGAGATTTGTAACGAACGGGGAAGACAAGAGTACGTGCTTGCACGATTTTTTCCCACGATTTCAGGCGTGAATTTTGGGCGAAAATTTAGGGAAGAGAACGTGATGGAGTTTGACTCAATTTAAATTTAAATTTAAAATTTGAATCGTTGAAAATTTCGACGCGTTTATGTGTCGTGTGCTCACATACTAACTCAGAAAAATACGAAATTTGAAATCCTAGAATAATTCAATATTCCGGACCCAATGGAACTGGTTTCGTCAAATTCCGAGACTGTGCCTCGGACGGCTATTTTTAAATATCGATTCAAACGATTTAATTCAAAACTGAACAATTCACTTCCAATTTCAATTCTGAAGCTTCTAAAATCTTCAATATTATCAATATGAATTTTACAAGCCTTTGAAATATTTTTAATCGGCTTAAAATTGAAGATTCAAATTTTTATTCAACTCTCAATAGATTAAACTCTATAATTTAATCGCCAAATTCAAAGTTATATTGAAAATTTAATTCAAACCATCATTTAAATATTTAAAATTAATTAAATATTTCCAAATTAAATTATTCAAAATTCTGGGTCGTTACAATCTTCCCCCCCTAAAAGAATTTCGTCCCGAAATTACAAGTTAAGAAGAATGCCCTTATCTCGTCTACTATTTTTCACAATCCAAATAGTTTTATCAACTTACTAACCTAAATCTTTTTTTTTTTTACTAGAGATTCATTATCATTTCAACTAGCTTTCCAACTTCAATTATAGGTTTCAAACAACATTGTTTTCCTTAACAATTCAAGTTTAAATTTAAATTCAAATTTCAAACTTTCAAATTTTTCTCAAAATTTTTCTAACACCCTAAATTTTCGAAAAATTTCGCCAGCGTCTCCTTTGCGCGGCTAGCTTGGTACGACTACAAAATGGCACCACGGCCCCTCAGAATCAAAAAGAAAAGAGAAAAGCCAAGTGGCTAGAGAAGAAAGTCATCAAATCTCATACTGAAATTGAAATACGTACCTTTTTTGTCGAGCAATTCAATTTTAACTTTGAAATCAAAATCCAATTCCTTTATACACCTGTATATCCTGCTAGTAGTAGTAGCATACAAATCCAAATACAATATTCAAACCAATTTGCCAATTCTATTGCAAAATTTCGATATATGTTTCTTATATATTTTAACTTCACTATTGAAGTTACATATCCAATTTCATTTGATTTCACATTTCAATTCAATTTCATTCACAATTTAAATTCCATTTGAATTCAATTCACAATTTCAATATCTATATTCAATTCATTAGTCCTAGAATTTATAATTTATCAAGTTAGTTTACTTGAGTTCAATCCATTTTATTTAATTCCATATACTAGTGATAATAATTCTATATTATTACTTCTAACAATCATGCAACCATATACTATAATAATTCATAGAAAACCATTTCTTTTCTATACAAAAATAGTTTTGGGCAAAATTATCTTATTTACCCGATTCAAAAACAATTTTATATTCACTAACAAATACGCTCTCATATCTATTATTACACTCAAACTCATTCTAGAGTACTGCTGACTCTATCTCCAACGAGTAATACCCAACAGAACCATGGTTGTCGCTTAACCATAAGCTTTGATACCAAATGTAACGTTTCGAATTTTCGTTGCCGAAAAACCGAATAGTTATGGTTTTTAAGAAGAAGAGAGATAGAAGAAAGAGAGAAAGAAAGAATAGAAAATTAGAAAACAGAATAGAAAAGAGAAAATAGAGAAGAGATAGAAAAACAGAACAATAACAGAATCTCACAATTCGCAGCGGAACAACATATAATAATAAATGAATAATCTTTAAACAAGAACTATATCAGTTATTACATTTTATACTTTACATCATATCATCATCAGAGTGTACAACAACAAACAATGCAGCGGAAAAAGAAATACTATATAAACTAGTAATACGCCATGCCATCCATCTTGCCTCCAGCAACTCCAGAATATCCAGAATATCCTGATAAACCTTAACTCTTGACTGCCCGTGTGGAAATTGGTGGGCACCCAGAGTTTAGGAAGGAAAACAATAAACTCCGAGTCAGTCATGTGACTGGTGTGAGAACTCAAAACAGTTTATTTACTTTAAAATAAAAAATAGAGGAACATTTTTAAATTCAATTCGCAATGCTTTTAAAAATGAGACTACCATAAGGCCTCCCGCACACACACACATGCAAACGCAGAATCGGAGGAGATTTCTCCTTATGATAGTCAAAGATGCTTGATACGCATTTAAAAGAACATTTTATATTATTACTAGTGCATAGTGTAGAGAAAAATTCATTTCGAAAGTAGAATATAAATCTTAGCCAACATAGACATTTCGAACTATGCCTACTATAGCTACCATCCAAACAGTGGTGACCACCATAAGTGAATGGCAGGTTCTACAACTAATACCGTACAAGTTTCGTATTGTTTCTTTGGATTTCCAACAAATGGTCAGGCCAAGGAACTTCCCATTGCCACATGAGAATGCCTCTGGAAAGACATCCCCGAGAACCAAACCGGAACTCTGCCAACACAAGGCCGGGTTACCCCTAACTGGGTAACTACTGACACGAGCACGCCATTCCCCGATCGTAAACGACCTTTTTCACGGGATCCCGATAACCAACAACCACAAAGTAATAAACTCGTAGTAACCACATAGGTTAAATATCTGGGCTCCATACCATGATACAACCTCTATCCAGAAGGAAATGTACATACCCTAAGGGGAGCTACAGCAACCCCTAATAACCTTGCCGCATCTTTCCTGTTTTGACCATTTCCGGGATGTGAGGCTCGACGAAGTCACGTCCACAAAAACATACTTTATACAAAAGCCATGCTTTGGGTCAACAAATGATCAACACAATGATCACTAAGATAGACGATCAAATAAATGATCCTATCTCAAATAATCAACACAATGATCATTTCAGCATCACTCAGCATGTCACATTACCAAACTGGGAATATATCGCTGATAACTTCAACTATATAACCTTTGAGCACATACGTCTCAAAGAAGGGTGTTAAGCTAAAAGAATAAATTCTCCGCCACCTCAGAAATATATTTGAAAGAAATCGGCTTTATATCTCAACTTGTAATGTCAGACATACAATCCATACAAGTCTGTTCCGGGCTCGAACAGAACCGAAGGCACTTACAAAGAAGTCCTTGCAATCCGAATAATTTCTAATCACGTTCGGATTTCCCATCACTTATGGAGATCTCTATACCGGGGATCAGCCAGTGCAGAGACAATCAACAAGAAATCCTTTCGCTTTCGAAAATATCCGGTCTTCAACACCGATCTTCGAATGCAATTTATCACGACGTATCACATATTCGGAATGGGTTATACGACCCCATGGTCCTTTCCCGGTTAACCCGAATAGTGAGCGCTTATTTTAAAAAAATAAGTGTGGCATTCAATTTTAAACAATTCACAACAAATACCTATTCGAAGGTAAATATTGATAGTCGGTTATTGAACTATCAATAGATATGCCAACATCACCAGAATCCAAATAATTTTCCAAATTATTTATTTCCCAAAAATATCTTTAGAAGATATAACTTTCCATATTTCAAAAATAAATCAATATTTATTTTTAAACCTATTTTCCCAATTCCTTTTATAAATTCCATATTGAATTTATATTTCCAAAATATTTATGAATATATGATTTCAAATATCCATTTTTCAATTTATCTTCAAAAAGATAAATTCTCAACATATTCACTTTTTATTGGAAAACATTTCTATACTTATTAAATAAGTAATTCACAATCTTTTATTTTCAACACTTAGAAAATATTCTATATACTTAAATCGAAATTAAGTATATATTTCTTTCTTTAAGGAAATCATTCACTTAACCGTATTTATTTGGGCCAAAACGATGTTGCGTAAAACATCGTTACGACAACCCAAAATCACTAGTATAGGGATTCGAAATAAAATAGATATATAAATCCCAATACTATACAAAACATTTCCTTTCGGAAATTATCTATTATAACAACAGTGTTATAATCTATTATTTCCTTCTATTTCTCGAAAACATCTATTTCAACCATAAATGTTGAAATCTATAATTTCGAATCTCAATACATTTTTAAAACATCGTTAGATCGTTTTAATTCTGTTTAAAATATCACATTCCAAATAATTCTTTAACATAATATTCACTATACAAAAACGTGAATATATATTATTAATAAATTTCATTTCTTCTATTGCCTTTATTTTAAGGAATTATTCACTGTTTAAAACATGAATATATCTCCATAAATAAATTAGATCAATTTACTTATTAAATAAGTCATTTTGAATTTATAAAACAACGTTTATAAATTCTATTCTATTTATTTTATATCAACTTCCTTTTATAAATTTCCTTTGTTAACCTATCTCAATTCATATCACAATGATATACTAAAAATTCATATTATAAGTCAAATACTTATAATTTATCTATTTACAAAATTATTCCTTTAAACTTCATAAATTTTATAAATCTTATAACTTATAAGATTCATTCATTTATCCAACTCATTCCTTTAATAACTTTATAAATTTTATAAACCTACTGCTTATAAAATTCTATTTATAACTTTACCGTTATAATTCTATAATTCCAATTTATGAAATTCATTTACAATTCTTTCTAACACTTAGAAAAGTTCGTTTTACACTTCTAATATTTTTAATTTACAAATATCAATTTATAAATCTTTTAATACAAATGAATTTGTATTATTATTTTAAAACATCTTTTGAACTCTTTTAGAATTCCATCCTTTAGATTTACAAAATAATCCAATTTCATAAATCCTATTTTTTAAACTTTTTATAATAGATTCAAAAATCTCAGTTTAAACTATTTTATAAAATCATCAATCCCATATTTTCAAAAATAAATTTTTAACTATATTTCTCAAAAATATAACTTTTATAACATTAAAAATTTATAACGTTTATTTATTTATAATGGATCAATTCCAAAAATATTTAATAACGTATATTTCCAAAAAAATCCCTTTAGAAGTTAAAATCGTTGTTTTTAAATTTCAAAAATTTGGATCCGATGATGCAACACATCAAATAGTCAATCACGATTTTTCCAATATCATATATCGATATGATAAACAATCAAACATCACAATATTTAAAATCAATAAATATTTGTGAGGAATCCAGTTGGATCCCTCCAACCTGTTTCCCTGCATCCACAGACATTAGCACAATACCATTCCGTTTCAAGACGGAATATCGCGGTATATGGGATTTTATAAATATATATCCGCTTACTAACGGCGCATAGGGTCTCATCCGCTAAAAGAAAATGCGGGAAATCAATCAACTGCAATATATACATATGCCAATATATATATATTGCTATATATATAATATAATACCAATTCCACTTCGAGGTGGAATATCGCGGTATATGTGTGTACTAAATAACCTCCGCTTACTAACGGCGTATAGGGTCTATTCACATCCAATATATATATAACAATCATCATTCAAGCATTCAATCAACACAGTCAATCAAATTTTAGATTTAACTATTTAAAATTTAAATAAACAACAGAAATTCCTTTTGAGTGAGAAGTTCTCACCTTTATTCCCGTTTGCAATCCACTCCCAATTCGACTTGTTTTCTTCATTTATACCTTGTATAAATAATTATACAGTTTGTTAATATTTGAATTAATCGAACTGTTAATTTTCATTTGATAATTTCGATTCATCGGTGATTTCATTTTAATAGTTAAATTAACCGATAATCCTATTTAAACCAGTTTCTTCTTTAAATAAATTTATTTAACTAAAAATTAAATTTCCTTTTAAATTAAATTTATTTAACCAAGATTTTATTTTAACTAACAAATTCCTTTTATTCTTAAAACAATTTCTATTAAATAATTAAATTTATCTAACTAATGATTTTTCTTAATTTAATTATAAACCAAAATTTTCCTTCTATTAATATCTTAAGATAATTAAATAGATTGAGTTTTAACTGATACTTTTAATTTCTAAAGAAATCTCCTTTAACAAATTTACTTAACAAAACTAAATTTAAAAACTAAATTTTCTTCCTTTAATAAATTTATATTAACTAATTATTTTACTTTAAATTAATATCTTTATTTTAACTCAATTTCTTTTAATGATTAAATTTACAAAAGTTCAATTAAAACTAAATTTCCTTTAGTAAATTATTTTTTTATGCCAATAATTAAATAAATCCTTATACACTTTTCACAATTCAATTTATATAACTCTCTAATGTAAATATTTAAAACTAATTTCTATACCATTTTCTATATTTTCCATTCAGAAATTTTAAATTAACCGATGATTTTTATTTTAAATCAATACTTTTAAATTTCAAACAAATTCCTTTTAAATAAATTCATTTAACTAAAAATTAATTTTAAAGCTAAATTTACTTTAACAGATTATATATATATATATATATATATATTTATTTATTTTTGCACTGTATACATATTAAAATTTACTGAATATATATATTTATTTTGGATTTGAAAAGAAAAAGAAATTAAAAATAAATTATACCTCACTGCTAATCGAGACAACCCAGGCTCGCTCGAACCTTGTCTGCTGCCTCACGCGCCGCTCGAACATCCACCTTCGCCAATTACAAACCCCAGCCGCCATCGCCGCCGTTTGCGACTCAAAGCCACCCCCTAATCGACCCCACCTCAGCCTTCGCGATGCCTTCTGATGCTCGCGCACACGAGCGCGATGTCCTTCCTGGTCGCGAAGCCCTAGACCGCCGCCGCGTCCCCCCAGCGAGCGCCGCGACCACTGAACCACACTCGAGCCTCCACTGCCATCGCGACCTAACCCCAAGGCCAAAACCCCCCCTTCACCAAATCACGATTCCTAGAACATCACCGAACTCGAAGCTCGTGCGCGAGCCCTCAAGCTTGCTGCCGCCACTCAATTTCTTCACCGCCTCCATTCCTTTACTTGCTCGATCGAATGCGAGCTCGAGCGATTCGAGAAACCGCGATTGATTTTAGTTTCGAACGAGAATGAAGCATCTCGTTTTTTTTTTTCTGAAGAGGGAAACCGATTTGGTATTTGAAGAAGGCTTCGGCCCCTTTTGTTTCGCCATTTTTTTTTTTGTGAATCTCTTTCGGCCATTCGATTTTTTTTTTTCCTTTAACATTTTTAAAACTGAAGAGGGAGAGGATTTGCCTGAGATTTGTAACGAACGGGGAAGACAAGAGTACGTGCTTGCACGATTTTTTCCCATGATTTCAGGCGTGAATTTTGGGCGAAAATTTAGGGAAGAGAACGTGATGGAGTTTGACTCAATTTAAATTTAAATTTAAAATTTGAATCGTTGAAAATTTCGACGCGTTTATGTGTCGTGTGCTCACATACTAACTCAGAAAAATACGAAATTTGAAATCCTAGAATAATTCAATATTCCGGACCCAATGGAACTGGTTTCGTCAAATTCCGAGACTGTGCCTCAGACGGCTATTTTTAAATATCGATTCAAACGATTTAATTCAAAACTGAACAATTCACTTCCAATTTCAATTCTGAAGCTTCTAAAATCTTCAATATTATCAATATGAATTTTACAAGCCTTTGAAATATTTTTAATCGGCTTAAAATTGAAGATTCAAATTTTTATTCAACTCTCAATAGATTAAACTCTATAATTTAATCGCCAAATTCAAAGTTTTATTGAAAATTTAATTCAAACCATCATTTAAATATTTAAAATTAATTAAATATTTCCAAATTAAATTATTCAAAATTCTGGGTCGTTACAAAAATTGTCTAAAAATTTTTCTATTGTAAGGAATGATTGAAGGAGAGCAAATTAGGGTTTAAAGCTCGTGTTCACTGCCTTGAAGTCGTGAGTTCATCGCGTCGTCGCCGTCGTGTTTCTGGCGATCGCACCAAGGGGAAATGAATCAGGGGTGGTTGACGAAGCTCCAGTGGGTGTTGCGTGATCAACGGTGGTCGGGGAAGATGATTCGAGGCGTGTTCCAGATGATGGGTTGGGTTCTGGCAGGAGCTGGATTGCTCGATTTTGCTACGTCACGAATTCATGAGTGCTGATGTGGTTGGAGCGATCGTTAGGTGATGGTCGTCATGTTGATGATCTCGGTGAACGACCAGAGGTGGTCTGATGATCGTGCACGTGCACGTCGTTGGTCGTGTGTCAGGTAACGTTGCTTCGAGGCAACTCGAAGTGGAGCTCGGAATTTTTGTGGTCTTGACTTGAGACTCTGGGTTGCTTGTATGTGTTGCTGTAGATTACTTCTCCTGTTTTTAAGTTAAAATTAATCTAAGCTTTGGCAAAGGAAAGTATGGGAGAAAGGAAGAAGGGGATTCGGGGAAGATGTGATGGAACTCGAGTGCATACCCGAGTGTAATGGAGATTTTCTCGGGTTTGTGACTTAAGTGCTTACTTTTTAAAAAAAAAAAAAAAGAAGAACTTGCACTATTGTGTATTTTTAGGTTCATGCCGAGTAAAATTTATTTGTTACAGGTTTTAACAATAACCTGTACTATTGTGTTTTAAAAGTTTAAAATGAAATTTAAAATTGATGTTTTAAATAAGTTTAAATATCTTAAATTTGAAGGGAATTTAATATCAAAAATCTTTTAAATTTCTTAATAACAAAGTAGTACTTTAACATATGAATTTAAAGCAAGTTGAAAAATCAATGTTTCAAATATTGTTTTTTTTAGTGTTAACTAAATCATTAATAAATATGACTTTTACTTTTAAGTAAATGAAGATTTAATAATTTTTAATTCATAAATTATTAAGTTAATTCGAATGATTAATTATGAAGTTGGTTTAAAGGTTAATTTAATTAATAAGTAATTAAAGAATGATTTATTTAATTTATAAATAAATAATTTAGATTAATTTAAAATCAGAAATGATTAATAATGAATTTATCTAAGAAAATTTCTTAAGAAAGTAATTAAGAAATATTATTAGTTAATAAGATAATTAACTAAGGATTATTAAGTATTAATTAAGGCGATTAATTTTAATCATAAAGTGGATTGATTAGTTTAGATAATCAATTATAAATGGTGTAAGTATAATTACTTTATGGTAAGTAATTAAAGGTTAAATTTCATTAACTAATTAATTAGAGTTAATTAATTAGGAAATTGGTTTAAGAGTTGATTTAATTAATGTGATAAATTAAGAATAATTAAATAAATTAAAGTGTCTGATAAATTAATTTATATCAAATGATTTGGAATTAATAAATCAGAATTGGATAATAAATTCACAAGTAATTAATTTAATTAGAGATAAATTGAATTAATTAGGATTAAACAATCCTGTTTATAAATGATTATTGAATGCTTGACCTTACTTATGAATGATTATATTGTATGAAATGCCTTGAATTGATTGTCCTATCTGATATGTGATGCTTTGTTTTGAGCTGTGTATATTTATTTGCATCTATATATTATCTGTGATCTGTGAATGAAGATAAGCGTTATAATTTATATCGCTTATCAGATATATTGTTGTATTTGATCTGTCATGATTGAATGATGTGCACTACTGTGTATAACCCCTGGACCACACCATACACACACAAATATGGATTTCACGAGGAAATCGATTAAGTCGCAGATTTTTGAAATAGTTAAATTTGAATTTTTAAATTCAAATGTTTTGGAAATGGAATCGGAATAAATGTGAAAAGCTTTTGGAATGGAATTTCAAAATAAAATTTTATTTTTAAATTACTTGATTAAGTTTTGGAATTTAAATAATGTGATTTAAATTTAAATTCAATACTTGAAATTGAATTCTATGATTTTAACTAGGGATTAACGATATTATACTAGTTATATATGAGTTAAACCATTTTTAAAGTATTATTTTTGGGAATTTGAATTTAACCCAAGGATTTCAACTCGTATAAATGAATCAGATTTCCAAAATGAAAACTGTTGTTTTCAAATGATAAACACTTTTAGATAAGAACTGAGATTTCAGTTAATTAGGGGAATTTCAAGATTTAATAGAGAAATGATTTTCCTAAGTTATGAATGAATTCTTTTTGAAAGCTATGAATTAAATCTGTTTATTTTTAACAGATTTAAGTTGATGATTTGTTTAAATCAAATTGAAATGAAATTGTTTTGAAGGCTATAAGTTAAATCTTTGATTTAAAGATTTAACGAGTTAAATCAAATTGAAATGAAATTGTTTTGAAGGCTATAAGTTAAATCTTTGATTTAAAGATTTA
The DNA here is from genome assembly GCA_030765085.1 of Allium cepa. Lineage (NCBI taxonomy): Eukaryota > Viridiplantae > Streptophyta > Magnoliopsida > Asparagales > Amaryllidaceae > Allium > Allium cepa. The sequence goes on from CM060941.1 coordinate 840,066,155, forward strand.
ACGAGTTAAATCAAATTGAAATGAAATTGTTTTGAAGACTATAAGTTAAATCTTTGATTTAAAGATTTAACGAGTTAATCAAATTGAAATGAAAATTGATTTGGAAAATCTGTGAATGAATCTTTTGTTTAAAAGATTAAAATGTGAAAATTGTTTAAACCGTTAAAGGTTGTGAAAATGAATCTTTTTGTTTAAAGATTGAAAATGGTAATTTGTTAAGCCATTTGAAGAAAGGTTTTGGGTAATAAGTTGTGACTTAATTGAAATCCCATTATCCATTTGTTTTTGAAATATCGTGCTCACTATTCGGTTTAGCCGGGAAAGGACCTTTGTGTCATATAACCCATTCTGAATATGTGATTTGACGCTATGGATAGCATTTGAAGACCGGTGATGAAGACCGGGTATTTGCGAAAGCGATAGGATGACCTATCGATTGTTTCTGCACCGAGTCGCGCCGGTATAGAAACTCCCTAAGTGATGGGAAATCCGATCGGGATTGTGAATATCCGGATTGCAAGGACTTCTTTGAAGTGCCTTCGGTTCTGTTCGAGCCCGGAACAGACTTGTATGGATTGTATGTCTGACATTACAAATTGAGATATAAAGCCGATTTCTTTCAAATATATTTCTGTTGGTGGCGAAGAATTTATTCTTTTAGCTTAACACCCTTCTCTGAGACGTACGAGCTTAGAGGTTATGTAGTTGAATGTTATCAGCGATATATTCCCAATTTGGTAATGTGACATGCTGAGTGTTGCTGTGAAATGATCATTGTGTTGATTATTTGTGATAGGATCATTTATTTGATCGTCTATCCTGGTGATCATTTCTATGATCATTTGTTGACCCAAAGCATGGCTTTTGTATAAAGTATGTTTTTGTGGACGAGACTTCGTCGAGCCTCACACCCCGGAATGGTCAAAACAGGAAAGATGCAGCAAGGTTATGAGGGGTAGCGCCCTTTAGGATATGTGCATTTCCTTCTGGAAAAGGGTAGTATCATGGTATGGAGCCCAGATACTTACTCATGTTGAAAACACTTTATGATTGTGTGAATTGATTACGAGCGCTCGGTTAAAAGGTCCCAAAGGACCGGGGGATGGCATATTCGGTCAGTTGTTACTCAGTTAGGGGTAGCCCGGCCTTGTGTTGGTAGAGATCCTGTTTGGTTCCCGGGGATGTCCATCCAGAGGCATTCTCATGTGGCAATGGGAAGTTCCTTGGCCTGATCATTCGTTGGAAATCCAATTCCCAATACGAAACTTGTACGGTATTAGTTGTAGAACCTGCCATTTACTTATGGTGGTCACCACTGTTTAGATGGTAGCTATAGTAGGCATACGATAATGGTCGTATGTTGGCTAAGATTTATATTCTACTTTAGAAATGAATTTTTCCTACACTATGCACTAGTAATAATATCAAATGTTTCTTTTAATGTGTATCAAGCATCTTTGACTATCATAAGGAGAAATCTCCTCTGATTCTGCGTTTGCATTGTGTGTGTGTGCGGGAGGCCTTATGGTAGTCTCATTTTTTAAAAAGCATTGCGAATTGACTTTGAAAATCTTTTGTTGAATGTTTTTAAAAGATAAACTGTTTTTGTTGCTCACACCAGTCCCACGACTGATCCAGAGTTTATTGTTTCTTTCCTAAACTCTGGGTGCTCATTATTTTCTACACGAGCAGTCTAGAGTTGGGTTTTTCAGATAGTTAGATATAGTGGATTATCTGGAGTTAGTTCAGTCTTTGGTTCGCACCAGTCTTGCTTATCTTGGTGCATCATTATTGGGAGTTCGAGCTATTGCTGGATTGATTCTTGGAAATGGAGTTGCAGTTATTTTTGGAGTTCTTCCTTGAAGACTATTTTAGAGTTATATTGTTCCGCTGCTGGATGTCATCTATTTTCTTTTCCGCTGCTGTTTTATTGTATCATATCTCTGATGTATATTGATATCTATTGGATCATCTGTTGTATCAGATATTGTATCAAAGCTGTATATCAATGTATTATTCTTTTATTCCGCTGTGTTGTTTACTTAATGATTGTTATAAGCTCCCGGCGAATCGGATTTGAACGGTCGAATCTATGGCATTCGAATATGATTTGAAGTATGGATGTCGATTTTCGAGCGGGCAAAATCCCAGTCGTTACGTTTGGTATCAGAGCTAAGGGTTAAACTTTCGCTCAGGAGTATAACACATTAAGTAGCTCATTAGAGATAGGGTGAAGTAAATCCTAGAATTAGTAATCCCTAAGATATCTGTTTGAACGTCTCAATAAATTCTCTTACTATCCACTGATGGTGAGTATGAGTGCAAAAAGAGAACGAGATAGGGGACAGGGAAATACGACTATAATTGGTCAATACTCTGTAACAACAGTGGAAACAATCTTTCTTCTCAATCTTCTTTGATTCGTTCTAAATTCTTTTGAAATTCTTCGTGACAGCTCCAAAAAGAAGTTTCGGTGCGGTGATGCCCTACGAATCGTTGTAAGAAATTTTTACTTCGTATCTTTATCGGTTTCTTATCGGCTTTTCGATTTAAACTCTAATAAATGAATTAGAAATTAGAAATTTTGAATAAATTAGAAATTTTAAATTGAGTTAAAATTGATTAATAAAAGATGAAGCTAAATCGAATTGTATCGATAAAATGATTTCGTTTAAAAAAACCGAATTTGGAATTCTATTGTAATTTCTTGTATCTGTTGTTGATATTCTGATTTGGTGAGTCAAATGCAGAATTGATATCCAGCTTGATTTGAAAAGATATTTCTCTATCTAGCTATCTCTATGTTGTTTTCGTGCCTACGAATTTCGAAGACGAAATTCTTTTAAGGGGGGAAGTCTGTAACGACCCTAGATTTTAATTTATTTTAAATTGATAATTAATTTAATTTTTGATTTAAAAATTATGTAGTAATTTGTAACTAATATAAAATAGTTGTTAAATTAAAAATTTATTGAAATTTATCTGGATATTTGAACTTATGTATATAAAATAGACGGTGTTTGGATTTTTGGATATGATGTTAAACAAAATATTATCTAGATTTTTAATAATATAAACATATAAACTATTGAAATATAGAAAAATACAAAACAATTTGTATGTAAGATAAAATAAATACTTAAGTTAAAAAGTATATACTGTACATAAGTTAAGATTTATAACATAGACTAAAACAAAAATATATGTATAAATCCATTCATTTCAGTTCAACCATTCCAAAGCTAAGGAAATCTAAAGTAAATCTCATCTCAAAAAGCTTTAACAAAATGCCATCTTATAACAATAATTAACAACACATTAAAATAGAAGTATTTATAGTATACAGTAATATACCTAAAACCTGGAAACAAGTATGCAGGCAAGTAAAGGAATCAACAAGTACAACAAAATATTATCACTTGTACAGCTGAAATGGAGTATGGAGAGGAAAGTATATATGTACAAGGCAATAAATGCCATACATCTCAACATTTAATGCAACATCTCAGCCATGCTTATTGAATAAACAAAGATATCACTCTGTACACAATCTTCATTTATATATATACACATCCACAAACCTTTATTCATTCGTTCAACAAATCTTAGCAAAGATCATAATAATAAAAAGGAAAACACCTCTGATCAAAACATTAACAAACCAGAAAACAAATTCAACTTAATCAAGCAATGCAAAGTTCATGCAAGTTTAAAAGCAAATCCAGTTTCCAGTTTCTCAGAGAACTTCCAGGCTTGTACTCTCTGTTTCAAACAAAATCAATGTGAGTAACTTATGTTTCTAAAATTTAAAAGTTGAATTGATTTCATATAGGTGTCTGTTGCTATATATATATATCCTCTGAATATTTTGGAAACAAGAGATTACAGTAAAATCTTTTAAATCTGGGAAAAAATCACTGTGAGTAAACAAATTTATATTGATACTTAAATATCATCAAGTTTGAGTATAAATACTTGGTGTATGAAGCTCTGTTTGTTTTTTGTGAAGTTGATCTGTGAGTTGTTGTTCCTTTCTCCTCTGTTCTTTTGTTTTCTTCCTTTCTGAGCTTACAGGTTGCTATCAAACAAGAAACAAAACTCAAACTCATATTATCAAATTATCATCAGGCTTTGGTTTCAGAAGAAAGTTGCGTATTGAAGTATGAACTAAAATCTAAAAATAGATTTAAGAAGAATAGAAATATACAGTGAAAAAAAATTGATTTTTACAGAGTAACTCAAATATATGAAAAATTCGAACATGATGAATCGGTGCTTCAAGTATATATTGGGAATTGTTATTCGAAAACTAGATTTTTAAAACAAAAATTTCGATTTTTCATCAAGTATGTTGAGAGCAATTTCATGTTGAACTAAAAATGCGTTTAAATCAATTTCCACCGATCGCACCAATTTTAAATGTTGGGATTTTGTGCAAAGAAAGTTTAGAGATGGATGATGTTAGGAAAATTGTCTAAAAATTTTTCTATTGTAAGGAATGATTGAAGGAGAGCAAATTAGGGTTTAAAGCTCGTGTTCACTGCCTTGAAGTCGTGAGTTCATCGCGTCGTCGCCGTCGTGTTTCTGGCGATCGCACCAAGGGGAAATGAATCAGGGGTGGTTGACGAAGCTCCAGTGGGTGTTGCGTGATCAACGGTGGTCGGGGAAGATGATTCGAGGCGTGTTCCAGATGATGGGTTGGGTTCTGGCAGGAGCTGGATTGCTCGATTTTGCTACGTCACGAATTCATGAGTGCTGATGTGGTTGGAGCGATCGTTAGGTGATGGTCGTCATGTTGATGATCTCGGTGAACGACCAGAGGTGGTCTGATGATCGTGCACGTGCACGTCGTTGGTCGTGTGTCAGGTAACGTTGCTTCGAGGCAACTCGAAGTGGAGCTCGGAATTTTTGTGGTCTTGACTTGAGACTCTGGGTTGCTTGTATGTGTTGCTGTAGATTACTTCTCCTGTTTTTAAGTTAAAATTAATCTAAGCTTTGGCAAAGGAAAGTATGGGAGAAAGGAAGAAGGGGATTCAGGGAAGATGTGATGGAACTCGAGTGCATACCCGAGTGTAATGGAGATTTTCTCGGGTTTGTGACTTAAGTGCTTACTTTTTTAAAAAAAAAAAAAAAGAAGAAGAACTTGCACTATTGTGTATTTTTAGGTTCATGCCGAGTAAAATTTATTTGTTACAGGTTTTAACAATAACCTGTACTATTGTGTTTTAAAAATTTAAAATGAAATTTAAAATTGATGTTTTAAATAAGTTTAAATATCTTAAATTTGAAGGGAATTTAATATCAAAAATCTTTTAAATTTCTTAATAACAAAGTAGTACTTTAACATATGAATTTAAAGCAAGTTGAAAAATCAATGTTTCAAATATTGTTTTTTTTAGTGTTAACTAAATCATTAATAAATATGAGTTTTACTTTTAAGTAAATGAAGATTTAATAATTTTTAATTCATAAATTATTAAGTTAATTCGAATGATTAATTATGAAGTTGGTTTAAAGGTTAATTTAATTAATAAGTAATTAAAGAATGATTTATTTAATTTATAAATAAATAATTTAGATTAATTTAAAATCAGAAATGATTAATAATGAATTTATCTAAGAAAATTTCTTAAGAAAGTAATTAAGAAATATTATTAGTTAATAAGATAATTAACTAAGGATTATTAAGTATTAATTAAGGCGATTAATTTTAATCATAAAGTGGATTGATTAGTTTAGATAATCAATTATAAATGGTGTAAGTATAATTACTTTATGGTAAGTAATTAAAGGTTAAATTTCATTAACTAATTAATTAGAGTTAATTAATTAGGAAATTGGTTTAAGAGTTGATTTAATTAATGTGATAAATTAAGAATAATTAAATAAATTAAAGTGTCTGATAAATTAATTTATATCAAATGATTTGGAATTAATAAATCAGAATTGGATAATAAATTCACAAGTAATTAATTTAATTAGAGATAAATTGAATTAATTAGGATTAAACAATCATGTTTATAAATGATTATTGAATGCTTGACCTTACTTATGAATGATTATATTGTATGAAATGCCTTGAATTGATTGTCCTATCTGATATGTGATGCTTTGTTTTGAGCTGTGTATATTTATTTGCATCTATATATTATCTGTGATCTGTGAATGAAGATAAGCGTTATAATTTATATCGCTTATCAGATATATTGTTGTATTTGATCTGTCATGATTGAATGATGTGCACTACTGTGTATAACCCCTGGACCACACCATACACACACAAATATGGATTTCACGAGGAAATCGATTAAGTCGCAGATTTTTGAAATAGTTAAATTTGAATTTTTAAATTCAAATGTTTTGGAAATGGAATCGGAATAAATGTGAAAAGCTTTTGGAATGGAATTTCAAAATAAAATTTTATTTTTAAATTACTTGATTAAGTTTTGGAATTTAAATAATGTGATTTAAATTTAAATTCAATACTTGAAATTGAATTCTATGATTTTAACTAGGGATTAACGATATTATACTAGTTATATATGAGTTAAACCATTTTTAAAGTATTATTTTTGGGAATTTGAATTTAACCCAAGGATTTCAACTCGTATAAATGAATCAGATTTCCAAAATGAAAACTGTTGTTTTCAAATGATAAACACTTTTAGATAAGAACTGAGATTTCAGTTAATTAGGGGAATTTCAAGATTTAATAGAGAAATGATTTTCCTAAGTTATGAATGAATTCTTTTTGAAAGCTATGAATTAAATCTGTTTATTTTTAACAGATTTAAGTTGATGATTTGTTTAAATCAAATTGAAATGAAATTGTTTTGAAGGCTATAAGTTAAATCTTTGATTTAAAGATTTAACGAGTTAAATCAAATTGAAATGAAATTGTTTTGAAGGCTATAAGTTAAATCTTTGATTTAAAGATTTAACGAGTTAAATCAAATTGAAATGAAATTGTTTTGAAGACTATAAGTTAAATCTTTGATTTAAAGATTTAACGAGTTAATCAAATTGAAATGAAAATTGATTTGGAAAATCTGTGAATGAATCTTTTGTTTAAAAGATTAAAATGTGAAAATTGTTTAAACCGTTAAAGGTTGTGAAAATGAATCTTTTTGTTTAAAGATTGAAAATGGTAATTTGTTAAGCCATTTGAAGAAAGGTTTTGGGTAATAAGTTGTGACTTAATTGAAATCCCATTATCCATTTGTTTTTGAAATATCGTGCTCACTATTCGGTTTAGCCGGGAAAGGACCTTTGTGTCATATAACCCATTCTGAATATGTGATTTGACGCTATGGATAGCATTTGAAGACCGGTGATGAAGACCGGGTATTTGCGAAAGCGATAGGATGACCTATCGATTGTTTCTGCACCGAGTCGCGCCGGTATAGAAACTCCCTAAGTGATGGGAAATCCGATCGGGATTGTGAATATCCGGATTGCAAGGACTTCTTTGTAAGTGCCTTCGGTTCTGTTCGAGCCCGGAACAGACTTGTATGGATTGTATGTCTGACATTACAAATTGAGATATAAAGCCGATTTCTTTCAAATATATTTCTGTTGGTGGCGAAGAACTTATTCTTTTAGCTTAACACCCTTCTCTGAGACGTACGAGCTCAGAGGTTATGTAGTTGAATGTTATCAGCGATATATTCCCAATTTGGTAATGTGACATGCTGAGTGTTGCTGTGAAATGATCATTGTGTTGATTATTTGTGATAGGATCATTTATTTGATCGTCTATCCTGGTGATCATTTCTATGATCATTTGTTGACCCAAAGCATGGCTTTTGTATAAAGTATGTTTTTGTGGACGAGACTTCGTCGAGCCTCACACCCCGGAATGGTCAAAACAGGAAAGATGCAGCAAGGTTATGAGGGGTAGCGCCCTTTAGGATATGTGCATTTCCTTCTGGAAAAGGGTAGTATCATGGTATGGAGCCCAGATACTTACTCATGTTGAAAACACTTTATGATTGTGTGAATTGATTACGAGCGCTCGGTTAAAAGGTCCCAAAGGACCGGGGGATGGCATATTCGGTCAGTTGTTACTCAGTTAGGGGTAGCCCGGCCTTGTGTTGGTAGAGATCCTGTTTGGTTCCCGGGGATGTCCATCCAGAGGCATTCTCATGTGGCAATGGGAAGTTCCTTGGCCTGATCATTCGTTGGAAATCCAATTCCCAATACGAAACTTGTACGGTATTAGTTGTAGGACCCGCCATTTACTTATGGTGGTCACCACTGTTTAGATGGTAGCTATAGTAGGCATACGATAATGGTCGTATGTTGGCTAAGATTTATATTCTACTTTCGAAATGAATTTTTCCTACACTATGCACTAGTAATAATATCAAATGTTTCTTTTAATGCGTATCAAGCATCTTTGACTATCATAAGGAGAAATCTCCTCCGATTCTGCGTTTGCATTGTGTGTGTGTGCGGGAGGCCTTATGGTAGTCTCATTTTTTAAAAAGCATTACGAATTGACTTTGAAAATCTTTTGTTGAATGTTTTTAAAAGATAAACTGTTTTTGTTGCTCACACCAGTCCCACGACTGATCCGGAGTTTATTGTTTCTTTCCTAAACTCTGGGTGCTCATTATTTTCTACACGAGCAGTCTAGAGTTGGGTTTTTCAGATAGTTAGATATAGTGGATTATCTGGAGTTAGTTCAGTCTTTGGTTCGCACCAGTCTTGCTTATCTTGGTGCATCGTTATTGGGAGTTCGAGCTATTGCTGGATTGATTCTTGGAAATGGAGTTGCAGTTATTTTTGGAGTTCTTCCTTGAAGACTATTTTAGAGTTATATTGTTCCGCTGCTGGATGTCATCTATTTTCTTTTCCCCTGCTGTTTTATTGTATCATATCTCTGATGTATATTGATATCTATTGGATCATCTGTTGTATCAAATATTATATCAAAGCTGTATATCAATGTATTATTCTTTTATTCCGCCGTGTTGTTTACTTAATGATTGTTATAAGCTCCGGCGAATCGGATTTGAACGGTCGAATCTATGGCATTCGAATACGATTTGAAGTATGGATGTCGATTTTCCAGCGGGCAAAATCCCAGTCGTTACACAACCAAACAATCTTAAATTCAATTTATTATCCAAAACTCATTATTTATTTAAAATAAACAATTTTAGCAAGTTCTAACTCTCTAGTTTATTTTTATTTCTCCAATATTAAATTATAACCACCGTTATAATTTTAATATTACAGGTAATCACCAAAACCAGGGTTGTTACAGACTCCCCTTTATAAAAATTGCGTCCTCACAATTATAGAAAAGAGTTATATTCAAACGCAGTTATTTCATCAAGCAAAGGAAAATTGATAAGCTAGAGTTTAAAACTCTCACCTTCAACACGCGAAGGTGGAAACCAGAATAAGATCGCTCAATAAGTTCTCTGATTTTTCCAAGTGTAATCGTTGGAATTATTGGACCATTGAATCTTAACGAGCGGCACATTCTTGTTTCGTAGGCGCTCAACCTCCGAAGCAAGGACACGCATAGGGTGTTGCATGAATGATAAATCAGGAGAAAACCTTAAGCTCTTTTAATGCATGAGTATCCATCACAGAATCGAAATTTCATAGATACTTCCTCAAATGAAAGACGTGAGACACGTCGTGAACTCCAGAAACCGATCATGAAGTGCTACGCCATATATATCGAGGTTCCAATTCCCCAGTCTGGCTAAATCGTACTCCTTTCAAAGGAGAGGCTCGAATATAAACAAGATAATTCATAGAAAATCAAGAGACTTCCTATGGTCATCCGCGTAGGATTTTTGGCGACTCTATGCCACTTTCTTCTTTCTATAATAAGCACGATCTTCTCAGATGCTTCACGAACAGATTCGGGCCTAATATAGGCTTTTCTTCATACTCGAGCCAACAAGAAGGAAAACAACATGGACTCCCATATAAGGCCTCAAAAGGAGCCATGCCGATAGAAGATTGGTAGCTGTTATTATAAATGAACACAACCAAAGAAATGTGATCCTCCCAGCTACCACCAAACATTAAGAATACAAGCTCGAAATAAATTCTCAATAATATGGCTCACCCATTCGGTCTGTCCAACAAAATGCTAATGATAAGAAGTGTTGAGATTAAGAATTATGCCCAAAGCTGGCTAAAGACTCTAGTAGAAGTGACTCATGAAGAGTGGATCATGATCACATACTAAAGAAATAGGAATATAGTGCAGTCGCATGATCTCCTTAATGTGAAGCTCCAAAAGATAAGATGCAGTCCAATAGACTTAATAGGAACAAAGTGTGCAGACTTAGTAAGGTGGTTCACAATGACCCAGAAGCTTCGTGAATAGAATCGGGACTTAGCAAAATTTTATCCCGAACTCCTAGTAACAAGATGGTGATCGACATGATCACCCATATAAAGCTACAAAAGGAGTCATTGCAATATTAGATTGACTACCATTAGGGTAAGGAAACTCAATAAGAGGTAAGCGGTCTCTCTAGAAACCACTAAACTCATACGAATGCATAAATGCAAGTCGCTAAATAATTGCACTATGGCAAGAAACACAAGGAAAGGATTCTATGCTTCCTTTCAATAATCAAAAGTTCCTAGAGTTTACTAAATCATTATCTTCATAATTAAATCGTCAATTTCAATCATTTGCGAATTTTCAAAGCTTCTTATTTAAACTTAAGTTTAGCCCCATTACTCTTATTTAGAGTAAAAAAAAGTTTGAGTTATTTTATTTTCAAGTGCTACCATAAATATGTTTACAGTTTGCAACATATTTCCACACCAAAAATAAATTAGGTAACACTCATAATAAAAAGAAGTATTCTATTTGACTATTAGCAGAAACAATCATTTTTAATTCCTGACTTGTTGAAAAGAACTCAAGTTTAGATACAGCAAACAACAAAATTTGAAAATACTTATAAAATGAAAGTTGTTCTACTGAGTCTACGCTTTCCAACAATATAAAGATCATCAAATATGGAATCACGATTTGAAAGTTATGCCAAATTTATTTTCAACTTAAATCTTAGAAACTTTTTAAAATAGGATAGAGATGTTTATCCACTTTCAAACCTATTTTAGATGGAATAAAAAACAAAATCTTCTAAAGTGATGAAAAGAAAATATATAGCTTGTTGAAAGCTCTTACATTTACAAAAAGATTGAGTTCGTTTTGAGTTATAATCTCAAGTTATTGTTGTTTTAATACAGCATTTCTCAAATGAAATTTCAAATTTTAAAATCAATTTACATTTGAAATCCCAAATCAATCCAATTCCAAACAATATTTCAAAAAACAAGCTTTTTACGTAAAAATATTCATTACAAGATCTTCTTTCCCAGAAAGCTAAGACTTTCAAAAATTATAATTAACTTTATGTAAAAACAATTTACTAATAGAAAACAATTTATATAACTTAAATAAAATTTTCATTAGTTGTAAAATGTTTTATAAAACATGAAAATGTGGTTGTAAAAACTTATTGAGTTGAAACTTTGTAAAAATATGTTGTTTGATTTATTAATATACGTTTATATTGGTGTTAAGTGATAAACTAAATTTATTTAGGCTAAATTTCTTTGTTTGGGTCATAGCCCATTTTGACATAGCGTTTTAAGAGAAGAGAAACCATCCTTCTCTCCTCTTCCATTTTTTTGTACATTCATTTTACTGTAGTGAGAAGCAAAACTAAAAGAAAACTATGAAACTTTACTTTTTCTCAACCCTAGGCTTTCAATCTTCAATCTCTTCATAAATTTATCGATTTTAATCAAATTGAAGATAATTGCAACACCTAATCAACTCCAAAACTAAAAATATCACATCCAATTCTTATTTTTGTTTGGAGTTGTCTGTAATTAGTTTGTTTTGGGTTGCATGTCTCTGTATTATGTTTTTACAGGTATCCGAAGCCATTTTAAGCCACAAGCTTCCATCTTACTTTTGAAAATCCAGGTTTTGCTCTTCAAATTCGCAAGATGAGTTGTAATCTCATAAAATCTAGCATAATCAAAGCAAAGTTGCAAGCTGAATGTCAAAAATCGTTTACTGTAAATGAATGCAGAGTTCTGAATTTACAGTATAAATCTGTTCTGGGTTCAACTTTGAGACATCATAGCTTTCTCATTCTTTGTTCAAATTGTGTGATTCTTTTTTCAGTTTAAATTATGAGTGTTAAAATTTATGCACGCCAAATTTTAGGTCATTTCGGCCTATACAGCTTAGCGAAATATGCTGCCGAACTTTGATTCGGAGCATGTTTTTGCTCCAAATTTTCGCGGTGAAATCATTGTCTGGGTACAACTTTTAGACATCATAAATTTCTAAAACTTGTCTAAATTGCGTGATTCTTTCTCCAGTTTACTATATAGTTCTTAAAATTTATGCATTTCAAATTTTAGGTCATTCCGACCTCTATAACTTATAGAAACATGCTGTCAAACATTGAATCAGAGCATGTTTTGCTCCAGCCGTTTACGATAAAATCTGGCTGTAAGTTCAACTTTATGATATTATATCTCTCCTGTTTCTTGTCTGATTGTATCCATTCTTTTTTTATTTAAAGTAGAGTTGTTAATGTTGTAAAATTTTAAGGCTTTAAGACCTTTATAACTAGTTGAAAACTTGCCTGGCACTTTGAATCGGAGCATGTTTTGCTCCAGCCGTTTACGATAAAATCTGGCTGTGAGTCCAACTTTGTGACATTATGTCTCTCCCGTTTCTTGTCCGATTATATCTATTCTTTTTTCATTTAAAGTAGAGTTGTTGATCTCTACTCCAGCAAAATTACAAGGCTTTTAGACCTCTGTAACTAGTTGAAAATTTGCCTGGAACTTTGAATTGAAGCATGTTTTGCTCCAGTTGAAAATTTCTATATTGTTTTACATGGTTTTCTTTTGATTTTTTTTGATCGGCTTGATCCTAAGATGGAAAAGCCAATATTATCACTTATCCATATTTCAGATTGGTGAGTTTTTAGGAGATTTTCGGATAATAATTTATGAATAATTTCATTAAATTTTTGTTGATTTTTTGTTGTTTCTTTGCACGTGTTTTCTAAACCGTTTTCGAAAGATCTTTATTTTAATAAGATAGCTTTCGAAATAAATATTCACAATATTTACAGTTATTTTAAAGCTATTAAAATTATATATTCTCTATAATAAGAGAATTTCAAAGATTTATTTTCCAAGATGATTTCAAAAATTGTTTTCAAGAGCTAGTTTTCTCAAACAAATTATTTTCTATATAAAATACACGACGACAATATGAGAAGGAGAATTAAATGGTTTAGTAAAACACGTGGTATGAGACACGTGCGTTTACTTTATCGATTAATTCCTGACTTGTTTGTTTGAATGTTTTTCCCTTCCGGTCGTGTTTGCCGTTGAGATGAGGCAAATATTTATACTGCTTTCTAGTATAGCATTGATAGCGGTTAGGAAACCGTTGATTGAGAATGTGTGGTATAGGAAGCACTGTTTCCACTTTTCGGGTTCCTCTTTGGGAGTTTTGGACAAATTCAGGAGTGATTGCCAATACTTAGACTGTTGGTCTCTTATGGACTGTTGGGTCCTATGTGCATATATTGTAACGAGACGGATTTTGCCCGCTCGAAAATCGACATCCATACTTCATATCGTATTCGAATGCCATAGATTCGACCGTTCAAATCCGATTCGCCGGAGCTTATAACAACATTTAGTAAATAACACAGCGGAATAAAAGAATAATACATTGATATATAGCTTTGATACAATATCTGATACAACAGATGATCCAATAGATATCAATATACATCAGAGATATGATACAATAAAATAGCAGCGGAACAAATTACTCTAAGATAGTCTTTAAGGAAGAACTCCAAGAACTGCAACTCCATCTCCAAGAATCAATCCAGCAATAGCTCGAACCCCCCATCACATATCACCTAGCATAAGCAAGACTGGTGTGGTCCAAAGACTGAACTAACTCCAGATAATCTACTAAACCTGACTATCTGAAAAACCCAACTCTAGACTGCTCGTGTAGAAAATAATGAGCACCCAGAGTTTAGGAAAGAAACGATAAACTCCGGATCAGTCGTGGGACTGGTGTGAGCAACAAAAACAGTTTATCTTTCAAAACATTCAAAGAAATATTTTTAAAGTCAATTCGCAATGCTTTTAAAAATGAGACTACCATAAGACCTCCCGCCACACACACAATGCAAACGCAGACTTGGAGGAGATTTCTTCTTATGATAGTCAAAGATGCTTGATACGCATTAAAAAGAAACATTTGATATTATTATAAGTGCATAGTGTGGGAAAAATTCATTTCGAAAGTAGAATATAAATCTTAGCCAGCATAGGTACCATTATATTATGCCTGCTATAGCTACCTCCTGAGGAAGCAGGTTCTACAACTAAAACCGTACAAGATCGTATTGTTTCTTTGGATTTCCAACGAATGGTCAGGCCAAGAAACTTCCCATTGCCACATGAGAATGCCTCTGGATGGACATCCCCGAGAACCAAACCGGATCTCTACCAACACAAGGCCGGGTTACCCCTAACTGAGTAACAACTGACCGAATATGCCATCCCCCGGTCCTTTGGGACCTTTCACCGAGCGCTCGCAATCAATTCACACAATCATAAAGTGTTTTCAACATGAGTAAGTATCTGGGCTCCATACCATGATACCACCCTTTTCCAGAAGGAAATGCACATATCCTAAAGGGCGCTACCCCTCATAACCTTGCTGCTTCTTTCCTGTTTTGACCATTCACGGGGTGTGAGGCTCGACGAAGTCACGTCCACAAAAACATACTTTATACAAAAGCCATGCTTTGGGTCAACAAATGATCATAGAAATGATCACCAGGATAGACGATCAAATAAATGATCCTATCACAAATAATCAACACAATGATCATTTCACAGCAACACTCAGCATGTCACATTACCAAATTGGGAATATATCGCTGATAACATTCAACTACATAACCTCTGAGCTTGTACGTCTCAGAGAAGGGTGTTAAGCTAAGAGAATAAATTCTCCACCACCAACAGAAATATATTTGAAAGAAATCGGCTTTATATCTCAATTTGTAATGTCAGACATACAATCCATGCAAGTCTGTTCCGGGCTCGAACAGAACCGAAGGCACTTACAAAGAAGTCCTTGCAATCCGGATATTCACTAATCACGTTCGGACTCCCCATCACATATGGAGTCTCTATACCGGGGACCATTCGATGCAAAGACATTCGACGAGTTGTCCTTACGTTTTCGAAAATATCCGGTCTTCACCACCGGTCTTCAAATGCTATCCATAACGACATATCACATATTCGGAATGGGATATATGACACAAAGGTCCTCTCCCGGCTAAACCGAATAGTGAGCGCAATATTTACAAGAAATATATGGATATTGGGATTTCAATTAAGTCACAACTTATTACCCAAAATTTTTCTTCAAATGGTTTAAGTCAATTACCATTTCAAATCTTTAAACAAAAAGATTTATTTCACATAGTTCCATTTACGGATTTCAAAACAATTTCTATTCCATTTGGATTAACTCGTTAAATCTTTATATCAAAGATTTAACTCATAGCTTTCAAATCGTTTTCATAACTTGGAAATTATCTTCATTCTCAAACTTGAAATTCTTTTGAACACAAATTGGACATTCATTTCTTATGTGAAAGCTTTTATTATTTGAAAACAAACAGTTTTCGTTTCAGAAAAATCCAATTATATTTACACGAGTTAAAGCCCTTGAATTCTATTCACATCCCCAAATCAATACTTTTAAAATAGTTTAACCCATATATATAACTGGCATAACATTTTTAATCCCTAGTTTTAAATCATAGAATTCAATTTCAAATCTTGAATCTAAGTTCAAATCAAATTATTCAACTTCATATTTTATCGAGTTATTCAACATAAATTTCATTTATGAAATTACATTTCAAAAGCTTTTCACTTTTAAACCCAATCTTTTTCCAAAACATTTGAATTCAAATATTCAAATTTAAAACTATTTCAAAAATCTGTGACTTAATCGATTCCCTCGTGAAATCCATATTGTGTGTGTATGGTGTGGTCCAGGGGTTTAACACAATAGTGCAACATCATTCAATCATCACAGATTAAAAACACAGAAATATAGTTGATAAGCGATATAAAACTTATAACGCTCATCGTCCATTCACAGATTCACAGATAATATACAAATGCAAATAAATATACACTGCTCAATCTACAGAACAAAATATCACAGATCGGATAGGACAATCAATTCAAGACATTTCATACAATATAATCATTCATAAGTAAGTCAATAAACATTTGTAAGCAGAATTAATTCATTAATTGTTTAATCCTAATCAATCCAACTTATTTTAAATCAAATAAATTACTTATGAATTAATTATCTAATAATGATTTATTAATTAATTACAATAATTTGATATAAATTAATTCATCAAACACTTTAATTAATTCTTCTTGATTAATAACTTAATTAGATTAACCTTAAAGTTGATTTCATAATCTTTTAACCTTAATTTCAATTTCATTTAGGAAATTAAACTTTTAATCATTTCCATTAGTTAATTAACCTTTGACTTATATTGGTTACCCTCAAATTAATTACTTAATTAATTTATTACCCTATCCTTAAATTTATTATTGCTTAATCACATGATAAATCAACTTTAATCATTGATTAATATTTTATCAAAATCCTTAATTCCCAAAATTATTATTCCTTAATAAATTAATCGTTAATCCTTAATTAATTAATTTAAACCTTTAATTACTTATTTAATTAGTCCAATTCATCAATTAATTAAATAATAAATTATCCATCCTGATTAACATAATTTAATGAATTTCAAATCATTAAATCTTCCTTGACTTTTAAGATAAACCTCATTCTTAGAAATGATTACATTATTATTATAAAAAGGGTTTTAAAACAATTTCCATTTCAAGTTTACTTTTAAATTTTCAACTTTGAAAATCATTTTAAAATCTTTAAGTTAATTAGAAATCAAAAATTATTTGAGATAACCATGTTATCTCAACTGATTACTTAATTTTAATTTATTGAACCTATTAATTTAAACACTTGAAAACATTTCTACACAAGAACATTGATTTGTTAAAGTTTTATACCTCATCATTATTTTTCAAAACATACTTCTTAACAGTTTTAATTTAAATTAAAATTCAATTAATACTTTTAAAATCATTAGACAATTTGAATTTTTATTTCTAGACTAAACTTAAAACTGGAAATCATATCAAACTTAGGTTTCAAAATTTCTACTTTGAAAACAAAAACAGATTGAAAATGTAAACTGGCAACAGGTTTGTACCTGTCCCCAAACATCTACTCGAGCCTTCCCCCTAGTTTACTTCGAGTAAACGCGAGTCTCCCCTCAGGAAAAACATGATCTGCTTCGAGTCTTCCCCCTACGCAAATTCGAACCCCCTAAAAAAAGAAAAACACAGCCTCACCATCATTTTCCCCACCGTGCACCTGCACACACACGTTCGCCGACGCCAACCATCAACGGCCATCTCCGCAAGTCACAAACCCAACTCACAACCCATTCCAATCATCTGGACCACCCAGTTATCTCGAAATCAAATTCGAGGAGCTCAACCCAAAACCTGGCAACACCGAAATTCTGCTGCCTCCAACCTGTCAACATCGCCTCGTGTGCGGCGCCTCGACCATCTAAAGTCACGCGACTTCGAGCACGCGTTCCCTGGCCATTGATGCTTCCTTTCCCCGAGTTTCATACCACTCGATCTCCTAGAGAGATCGCGGCAGCTCCACAAAACTCAGTGACCCAAAAGCAAGTTCGAACCCTAAAGTTGCTTCGAGACAACGATATACACAATTGAAAAATTATTTGATAATTTTCCTAAGATCAGTGATGATCACACTAGCTTCACTTCAAATTCCATCATTTTAAATTGGATCAATAACCCGAATTTTACAAAAATGCAATCTTACTTTATATACAAACTGCTCTTTAAATATAAATCAAAAAATCTTGATTTCACTTTTAAAATTCCTAGTTTTTGATGAAAAATTAAATTATATTCCTGCAACATCAACTTGTCAAGGTCGAGATTTTGATATGTATGAAGTTTCTACTGTAACTTGAACATACAGTGTTTAAGCTACACTGTCACCTGCAAATTTACTTCCAAGTCATGATTTTTTAGTTTTAAACAAGTTTATTTAACTTGAATTTTCTAAGTTAAAGTGTTTACAAGAAGAAACATTGAAGTTTCCATTTTTTTTTCTTTGCTCTGTACACAACATATTAAAAGAACAGGGCTTAGAAGATTTTCCAGAGCAACAAAAATTCACAGAGTTGTTTTATTTAAAACTATTCAACAAGCATATATCATTTCAAAGCAATACACAAGTTTAAATTTTGAAAAAAAAACAGATGTGTACTCACAGTGTTTTAGCAAAGTGGCAGAGCTTTTTATAGAAACAGGCTATAAACATGCAGGCATCATTTCATAAACACACAAACACTCAACAGTATATAAACACATTCTCATATTTAATTCAGGCATGAATAAATCAATCATATATAAATATACTGAAGCAATTTAAATTGAAGTTACTCACTGATTCAAGAGAATGAACAAAGCTTGCAGTTTTGAAACAGGCTTGTAAAACAAAACAAGCTGAAACCCCTCTCTCTTGATCTCTGGTTTTAAATGCATGCAGATGATCTTAAGTTCTGTTTAAGAATGAAATGATATTACTTCATTCATCATTTTTTTTTGTTATGACTGACGAAACTGAAAGGGAAAGTTGATAAAAGAAGTTGATATATAGGAGAGAATGTACAGAGCGTGTTATCTGGTATTACATGTTTGTACAGGGTATTGTTATCCTTTCTTTGTACTAAAATCATGGCATTCATTAATTGCTAGAGGCTTGTTGCATTAAATGCTTTTACTTTATGAACATATTTTATTTTTTTATTTTCATACTAATGTTTTGCTATATTCCAGGTTGTAGCTTGCTTTTATATTTGTACTTTGTTAGCTGGTTTCCTTTTTCAGGTTGATGCATTTTGTTTTCTTTATATTTTCATTTGTTTGTACCATACTTGAATGTATGCTTATCCTTTCTTTTGCTCTATTGAATATATTTACATTTTTCTTTATTTGCCAGGTTGCCCTTTTTCATTTATACTTCATGTACAATATACTTTGTTTTGTATTTATTATTATTTTCTTGCCTACTCCTTTATACTTCATGTACATAGGTATGTATAGTCTTGTTCTGGTGGCTGGAGATATCTTGTTTGTACTAAAGAGGTAAAATGTTGTGCTTTGTTTATGTTCATGCAGTATTTATTTTACTTCTACTTTACTGCATACTAGAAATATAAAGTCCTATTGTTTGTGAATATAGTTGTACTGTTTGTAGATGTTATGTTCACTTATTTTCTTTGTTTGTTATATTTTACTTTGTTTTGTTTCTTATTTATTTATTTGTTTATTTAGTTAGCTTTGTATTTGGATGTAGTCTTATTTTTAACTTGCTTTGAACTTTGAAATTGTTTGTTTGTTTTACTTTGTTTTTGTTTACTTTGCTTATTTAATTCTTTTTAGTTTTGTTTTATACTTATTGTTTTTGTTTTATATATCAATGTTCTTATTTTTATTCATAGCTTAAGTATGAATTATTTTACTTTACAAAATAAGTGAACTTCTATTTTTATTTTACTCTTATTACTTTTGTAGCCTACTCCATTTGTATTATCTTGTATTGATTTATTAATATGAGATTAAGATATATATATATATATATTTACTTTATATTGTTATATCTTATATTTTATTTACTTCTTATTTATTGTCTTGTATTTATTATATATATATTTTAACCATCAATAATAAATTAACAATTCACTTATTTATTCATTTCGTACTTGTGTTAATGTATATACTTTAATATTTATTTTTCAAACCACTAATATAAGATTTAAATTCAAGTAATTTAACACATTTTTATTTGAGATCGGGGAAACTCGCATCAATCCATCTTTACATTTCACAATTTTAAATCAAAAATTCGATAAATTATCAATTTAAATTAAATTAAAATCTAGGATCGTTACATATATATATAACTGTTGGGTTATCCATGGACTGTTGGGTCCTATAGAGACTGTTGGGTCTCTTATGCATAAGTACTTGGCAGGCTGTTGGGCCATATATTGTACGTCCTAATTATTTATAGATGTTGGGCTTTTATTGGACTATTGGGACCTATTTTCATTTAGCTGTTGGGCTTTTATTAGACTGTTGGGTCCTATTTCCATTTAGCTGTTGGGTTTTTATTGGACTATTGGGTCCTATGTTCATTTAGCTGTTGGACTTTTATTGGACTTTTAGGTCCTATTTCTTAGATTAATTTTTCTAGATTTCTTTGCGATGATTTATAGAATTTTGATGATTTATATGCGTTTTCACCATAGTCGCCTTTGTTGAGTTATCTATTTAGCTGAGTGTTATAGTATTGACTATATGGTGATTACATTCAGAGTTTTAAACTCTTAGTCAATTTCTATTTATATTGTGATTCATATTGCATTCTTTGGCGCTTTAGTGATTTGTATACGCCGATGAGATGAGGCATGCATTTGTAGATAATTGATGTTGTTTAACCTAGCTATTATATAGCTGATGGATAAAGCAGATGATATGAGGCATTTTTTGTACTTCGTAGTGTTTTATTGATGAGCTTACCTCTTTCGAGGACACACACTTAGTGAATTACCTCATATGAAGTAAGGACACGCTCTTGTCATGGTTTCTTCTCATTCGAGAGGATACTCTACCCTTTACCTTATGCTTCATGTTATCACTTATCTTACTAACTGATTTTTTTAGCTAGATTGACCCGTGTATTTTATACTCGGGTCAGACCAAGTTGTTTCAGGTTGATTCCTGCTTTCGGACTTAGTTTTGATTTGATGCTTTCACTTGGATATCGTCTTATCTCTATTTGTGTAGTTTTGTAGTCTTTCTAATTGACTTTGATATGTATATTGTTTTGACTCATTGTAAATAGTGTGGTCTTCGAACCACTTATGATGTATTATTTTGTATTGTATTGAGGAAGTATCTGTGTATGTGTGTGTGTGTGTATTTGTTAGCTGTTTAGTGATGTATTTTACATTTAGCAGTTGTACTTTGTTCTGATAGATCCGTTAGCCACCTGTAGTTTTGTATTAAGCTTTATTGAATATGTCGATCCACTTGAGATTTAAAAAATTAAAGCATTAATCGACGTATTTAATAAATGTTTAAGACAAAGCTATAGATGGTCGCTCTTAACCAACCCTATTCTCTGCATTAGAAGACAGTATTATCCAGTAATACTCTTTATTAATGTGGGTCTCAAGGTGGGGTATCACATCTCGGATGGATTTTTACCTTACGATAACCAAAGCATTTTGCATCAAAATCTAGTGATATTATCATAGTGTCTAGGTTTAAAGTAAATAGATAAAATAGTTAAAATGCTTGCATCTCATATTCCAACATACTAGGTCCTACAATCGAAAATGTAAGGCACGTATTGGAGATTGGATCCCAACAATGGCAAGGTAAGGAACTACCTTTCGATGATACACCTGTAGAAAATGCATCGATGCTAACACAAAGTCGGGTGCCCCTTTCACATTACAGACCAGATTACCTCACCCCCTTGACACCAAGGCCTTGTGCTACCAAGGTGTAACGACCCAGTATTTTCAACCCTTCGCATCCGCACATTGTCGGACTTGAAGTGTTCAAAATACTGCGTTGTAAAATAAATTTGGCAAAACTCAGGATATACAGTAAATAAATCACAGAATTACAGACACAGATATCAGAATCTCGCAGCGGAAATTAAAAATTTAGTGGTTCATGAAGCCACTGATATAACTTTACAAAAACAGAACTTACTTTGTCTATAATCCTCAATACAAATTTAAGACATAAATAGAGATAGAGTCTTCAAAGTCTTGAATTCCAGAAAGGATAAAGGCTGAAACAACTTCCAGCAGCACGAATGTTCTACTGAGTGTCCTAGCTTCGGAGAGAAACTGAAACTGCAACTCAGGCTGACCCGAGCGTACAATAAAACAAAACACTCGAGTCAGGACATACATACTTATATAATGTAAGCTAAATCAAGTGTACTGTAATATATAGCGAGTAACTTAAAGGATGCTTGGGATCGCCCATCCTCTAAGGATCCGTTAAACTATTTACTATGTAGTATATTGCGCTATTATAATAGTGTCTACGGTAAAATAAACATACTTTTAAATAGCATTAAGGCTTTACATTTTCCACCTTAACACGTAATAGTCCCAGTAGTCCATCCAATATCATAGCTCCTCCTACTCGGGAAGCAACTAGAGGATACCACACGGGCTACGGGAGAAACCAAACTCGTACAAGGCTCGATATGGTAGGTGACACGGCACAACTAGGCAATGCCAGGGTAGATATACCAATTGCTATCCGGACCGGTGGTAATGCGAAGCCGCAGCAACCGCCCACCTCGAACAACACTCCCAAATCAAAGGTGCACCCAAACAATCACATAAGCAATAGAATGGTATACGAAGAAGTGCGTTCGATCAGAGGAGCCACCTCATTAATCCGAGAATCGCTCCTGTTTTAGCCACCTTAAGCCAACTCACGGGAGTCGGGTCCACGTATATACCTTTCAAGAAACCGTCACCACCATCCTACTTCATTCTGGAATCTCCACCGCGTACACGGTTAGTCAAAGTGGTTTTCGGTATCGACAGAGAGTATGTCCATATCCGATCCCGGTCTCTTTGCCAACCCATCGTTATTATAACCCGTGGCCATTTAAAAGCAGTTTATACTTTGAAACCAGAATAAACATTTCCATTTCAAAACTATAAATATGATATCATTCTAAAACCCAAAACAATATGATATCGTTATATTCAAAATATAATTCTTTTCCAAAAACCGTACTGCTTAAAATTTAAAATATCTGGAAACCAAATATTTGAATTATATCTTCGAAACATAATATTTTGGAAATTTACTTTAAAACCATAACTCCCGAAAACACAAATGGTTCGGATATTTGATGGTATATAGAATAAATGGGTTAATTTTATGGTTTCTTTGTAAAGAAGAGAATTTACATAGCTTTACAAATAATTCCTCTATTTAAAGTTTTAAACCATAAATTGAATATCATTTTATGTTCCCAAAACATTACAATTCCCATATATATATTAATTGGGGTATTTACTATTCAAAACTAAGTTTGGGTTTTGTTCTTTCACAAATCAATGTTTTATTATTTAGTCTTGAATATTCCATAATTTCCATAAATAAAAACTCCAAATTTTAACCATTAAATTTTTTTCAAAATTTAATTAATACCAGAATATTTATCTTTAATTTATTAAAGAAAATACAGTTATAAATATTTATGTCTTAAGCTTTTCCAAAACTTAAGATAAAATAAATTTTATCAAATTCCATAAATTTTAGAACAATCAAATTCTAGATTCCATTGCACTTAGGAAATGCTACCTAAAGTTATGGGTAAAACTAGTCCAATTTCAAAAGATAGCACTTAAATGCTGTAGTAGATTGTTTACTTAATAAAGATTTTCAAATATAACCTATTTATTTATTTATTAACTGAAATCTTATTCTTTCAAAATCCCGATTTACCAAATAAGTTATATTCCCAAATTTTTTTTTTTTAAATATTTATTTATTTTGATTTATAACTTATTAAAAATCAATATAAATCCTTTAAAGATATAAATCAAATATTTAACTTCCAAAATAATTTTAAATATTTCAGAAAATATTATAAGGACCACGGGCCTGTATATAGTTTTCTAGCCTAGGTCAAGTGGTACGGATTTATATCATTTCAACCCGAAATTTATAAAACCCCGGGTTCTATCATTTCAAACCCGCAATCCCAAGTAAATTTACAGCAGTTAACAGAACAAGTGAACAGTAATAATCATTTAGGCCTATCATTTCAGCCTATAACAATATATATATAACAGGGAACTTGCAGTGGGGATTTAAGCAGTAAATAAACAATAATATAATATAACTGCAGAATATAATACAACAGATAATAACTGATGAGGTGTCAATTTAATTGGGGTCCATCATTCTATATTACACTACAGACAGATAATAGTGAAATACAATTTTACACATACACTTGCAATAATTTACTAAAATATAAATACGTATGTCTGGTGAGAAATACTCACCTGAAAGCTGCAGAAAATTTGAATTCAAAACGGCTATTCACCGGTAAAGAACGATAGAGAATAACGATCAAAATTGCTCGGATGTCGCCTAGATTCAGATCTAGAACAAAATTCAAATATTGAAAATGCGACTTAAGAATTTTACGGTCAAAGAAAAATTAAAGATAGAACGATAATTTTGTTTGCTTTGCTC
Organism: Allium cepa; assembly: GCA_030765085.1. Classification (NCBI taxonomy): domain Eukaryota; kingdom Viridiplantae; phylum Streptophyta; class Magnoliopsida; order Asparagales; family Amaryllidaceae; genus Allium; species Allium cepa. The sequence continues at coordinate 840,090,719 of CM060941.1, forward strand.
GACCACTCCACCGTGTAACGTGACCAAAATATTCCTAAATAAGTGAATCGTGCCAACACAAAACTTTACGACAAAATCTTTCCTAAAACCACTGTGGCAAAATGTTGAATACACTCGTGCACAAAATATTTCTTTCTTTTCCTCATGTACGATGACATGGATACGTGCATGCACGCATATCACCTCACTGCTGCCTAACATCTTCAATCTTAGATTCACATTTTCCAGACTCAAGCTTGCATGCACACTCCCTATCTTCCAGTTTCACAATATTTTTCAACTGCTTGAGTTTAGTCCCTTTTTAAATCTGGACTTAGCTTCATCTATCCAAACCAATTTCAGCCTATACCCAGACCTTGCCTGACATGCACATGCTTCATTGAATCAAAAACTCTTCTTTCTTTCTATCAAAAATCAGTGCATTCATTCCTAAGTACATATGCAGACTCACTTCAGTCTAACTTCCAGGCAAAACTTTACCAAGCAAAAGAAACTCAACTACCCGAGTCACCACCCAAATCTCCCCGAGCCATCTTCATCAATGCTTCGAGTCAGTTACGAAATAACTTCGGGAAATTATGGAAACACTGAAACTTCACCCCACTTTTACTTCCCACCTGACTACTTCTATCATCAGTCATGCACCCTACTCATATCAGTTTCTACATGCACACTTGATAACACTATGTACAGCTTATTGCAAGTCTGGATATGCACAGACTTCTTTAGAATACAAATGCAAGCTGACATTTTCTACCAGCTCACACTACCTTATACAACACCACCTGCCTAACATCCCTCTGCCAAATCTAGTCCCATTCCCATTACAGTTCAATCTTATACTAATGTGCATAAATTCCCAACTACTTCCACTAAGCACTGCATCTCTTAAACAACCACTACTCTCCTACAATATATTAGATATACTATGCAAAAGTAATTCATGAAATTTCCAGACCATCCCTACCTAAGCCCCTATATATGTTTACACATAGTTTACATCATGGCTTTACAAAAATGCAGAAGTCCCTATCCTACCTTTACTACCCTGAGTCACGAACATGCTTTCCCTCATCACCACACTTATACCCCTCACTTCCTTCGGCCACTTCAGTCTTAATAAGTCAATCAGGTCTGGGCTTGATTATCATATCCAAAAAGGCAAGTCTTGCTGATAAGCACGTGCACAGGTGCACAGCTCCCAATATGCAACTACTCTGCAACATCCTCTGCTTTGAGCAACATTTACTAACCTACCTATATCAAGCCTTAACAACTCCAGCTTCTACTAAAACAAATCCAGTCAGTGGTGAGATCTTCAGACTAGGCTCGGTCATCATAACAAATGTAAGCCCTCTGAAACAACCTGTGCACTAGTGGTATGTAAAACCACTTCCACTCACAGCCTTCCACTCTTAACAATGTATATATATCCACTTAAGTGTCCTAACTTAGTGCATGACAACTGATATGAATATGTACCCAGGTGTATCACCTAAAATATGCACAGTATTGTTCATGGACAGTCTATGTTTGGGAAAAGTACATGGATAAAATAAAAAGCTACTGTGCATCTAAAATTTGTTTATTATAAAAAGCAAAGAAATAAAATACTACTCTTTCCTATTTATGCCTATTACTTATGCATGCACGCACTATATTTGAACTGCCTATACCAAGAGGGTCTTTTAAAAATAGTTTACCATGTTTGCTTATTTGAAAGGAAAAACTGGAAACCAATATACATAAAATTTCTTCAACTGGAAATGCAGACTTTACCCTTAATTCATCTCACTAGACTTTCCTAGACATATATGTGAACTATTTTAGACCCAGATCTTCACTACTTGTATCCATCTCCTACTCACATCCCATACTCTCAGGTTCATGGCAAGCATGGTAAAATAAAATGGAATGGCCGAGCAAGGCATCTAGGAAAGGAAAACAAAGGGACTGAAGAAGAAAAAGGTATTTACCTGATCTGGAGCTCTGCAAAAGGAGATGGAAATGATGCAGAGAACATTTGATAGGCAAATGTATTTATAGGGAAAAGTTTCAGAAGGCCGAGAGACTACTCCTCTAATGGAGCACAGCAAATTGAAAGCACATTCATTCTCTTGAATGTAGGCTGGTATACGCGTGGTTAAAGCAAGCTCTTAATTTATTTTTATGCGCGTGATTAGAGGAAGATATAAAGAGAAGGCCGAGAGTTTCATATGTACAATGCACAAATGGAAATGAATGCTTCAGTTTCTTATTTTGCGAATTTTGCTAATTGCGTGATCAAAGGAAGAAAAGCAATGCCTAATTTAGTGTCAGTTTCACCATATAACCTGTTACCTGACATATATGAGATGCGTGATATATGCATAAGTTGATATGCAGAGGAAGGCAAACATCAAAAGGGTTTTAAACTATCAGTTTCAAAAGATTAAATTTCAAACGTAGACATTTATATACTGAAATGGATGAGTCAGAGGAAAAGTGAAAAGGAAAATCTATGTGATTAAATATGTTCGCAAATATATGTATTAACATGGTTTGCTTAGAATAGAAAGAGGGCAGCTTGAATTTGGGAATTTATGACTTGCGTTGATATATCTCCAGATATGCAAACTTTTGATATTTGTTGCAAACAAACAGTGTGATTTTTCTTTTCTAATATTATTAAATGAATGGTGAAAATTTATGTAGAGAAAACGTATACAAATTTAATTGAAATCATTTCGTCAGTTAAAACAACGTAACGGCTGTTATAAAACTCTGACTGATATTTTTCTTCAAATTTATTTGAAAACTTGATTTTTATACTATGTTAAACAGACGCAATCTCAAACATCAAAAATTTACATAAAAATAACATTTTAAAAACACATATTTTATTACGTCACTTATACCCTAAAATTGACGCGTCTTTTAAACGCGAATGTTGACAGTTTTAACATAGCTTAAATTTCACAGTTATTATTAGATTTTATTGACATATACAATTTTATAAAATATATCTTCAAATTAAATAATTAAACTATATTGTTAAACACAATTTATATAAAATATATTTCAAAATTAAATAATTAAAATAAAATAAATATCTAAAACTAGGGCTGTTACACTCTCCCCCACTTAAGAACTTTTCGTCCTCGAAAAGGAACGAACAAGTGAAACAAAGGAAGATAAGCTAGACGAACAAGCACTTTAAACGGATAGTTCCTGATTTGAAGCACGAAGAAAAAACACTAGAATTGGTTTTACCCTTTCAGTTTGACCGTCAGCCTTGGGTGCTAAACGGTGCTCAGGCCCCGATGAGTGACAAAGATTTCAAAGATTATAGAAAGATCACTAAATAGACGGGTATACGCAATAGCCTTCCCATTCTGTAACAGATAGGGAACCAAGGATATTTAGGGTAGCTTGAAAACAAAATAAGATAATTTGAAATCATAATGTCTTTGAAAGTCATCAAGAATTTATAGATATTATCATTTGGAAATCATGCTACTCAAATTTTCCAAAACGTTTATTCATTTATTCATTTACCCATTTAATTTCAATGCCAAATAATATTTATTTCAAAGTTGAGATATTCCTAGGTTCATTTATTCAATTATAAAATTTTCAAATTTTTAACCAAATACCCTACACTTGGAATTTTCATTTGAAAACCAAATTCTCAATTATCAAATTTTTAGTGATATCAAATGTGTCTTAACTATTTAAATCATAATTATCCATTTAGACATCAGTTAACTATGATTTTAAGATAAATAACCTTATTACAAAATATCCCTTTCAAAAATATTTTTCTTTCAAAGATACATTGTTTATCACACAACATATTCATTTCAGGAAATAACTTTTATTAAAATCTCTTGGTTAGATTTAAGGTTCCATATTAATCAAATTTGATTATTAGGTTATTTAAATAAAATCCCTTAAATTCCTATTCCTTATTTACCCCCCATTAATCTTTTATAACTAAAATTTAAGTGTATAATATTTATTATAACCACTCAAATTTTATTCCTAAAATTCTTTTATATTGTATATTATCCAAATTCATTTTTAACTTTTGAAGATCAAGGTGAGTTATATTGAAATGAAATTGAGTATTATACAACTAAAACTTCCAAATTCAATTATCTCCAGTTGGAATTTCTTATTCAAAAATTTATTTTCCTTTTTATTGAAATTTTTCCTTAAGATAAATTTAAGAATTAAATTTCTGATTCCCCTCAAACCAAAATAAATATATATACGTAATATGTCAATCAAACTTAAATTATATATCTATATATATTAATTCATACTTCAGAAATTCAAATCAAATAAAATCTCAAGGAAACACTGTAGCCAGACTACAGAATGGTCTTTTCACTTCGGAACTCGAAAATGAATGTCGATGATGCTGCAGTCATCACCGAAATTATTTTCCAGCGACAAAGAGAAGAGCACTAAATTTTCAAATTCTTTGAAAACAATTTCTATACAAATCCCTTTAAAATTTAAACACAAGGTTTGAAATCGTCAGAAATTGAATTCTCAAGCCCTTGTTTAAATTCATTTCTGTTTCTAAATTAATTTATAACCATTTTTTTATATTAGACAACACATGGTTTACAAAACCAAATAACACAAACTATTATCTCTTGACAAATAGTTAAATTAATTATAAAATTCTGAAAATTATACTTATATATATATTGGATTTTATTTTTAAATATAGGCATAAAAATTTCCAAAACAAGGATAGACTCTCAAATTTGATGAACTCAAATCAAATAGTATTCAAGATAAGTTGAAATCAGAAGATTCGATGATTAAATAACAAAATAAGGAACTGGGTGAGTTTATATAAATCGCGGGCAACCTTGACCGGGTCAACCGTGACTTAAAGAGTCAGATCGGGATTGAGTAAATCTACTCTTGATCTGAAGAGATAAAGTTTGGAATAATCAAAGATACTAGCATATAAACCGAGGATAAATATAAATCACCGGTGAATCAATGCTAATGGTAAAGGAGTTTCACCCCTTTATTAGAACGATGGCGAGACCGCCAATTCACTATAAAGATCATCCGAAGTGGAGTTATGAGATACTCCAGAATTTAAAGAAGATGAAAAGTGAGGGACACGGATGAACTTTGGAACCACAGGGAATGTTCCACATTCGAAAAGGAAGAGATTCAAACTCGAACGAAGGTGATTCTGTAAATCAAATTTACCATACATTCTAAGTTTTGCCTAGAGCCAAAGCTCTGATACCAGCTGTAACGACCCAGTATTTTCAACCCTTCGCATCCGCACATTGTCGGACTTGAAGTGTTCAAAATACTGCGTTGTAAAATAAATTTGGCAAAACTCAGGATATACAGTAAATAAATCACAGAATTACAGACACAGATATCAGAATCTCGCAGCGGAAATTAAAAATTTAGTGGTTCATGAAGCCACTGATATAACTTTACAAAAACAGAACTTACTTTGTCTATAATCCTCAATACAAATTTAAGACATAAATAGAGATAGAGTCTTCAAAGTCTTGAATTCCAGAAAGGATAAAGGCTGAAACAACTTCCAGCAGCACGAATGTTCTACTGAGTGTCCTAGCTTCGGAGAGAAACTGAAACTGCAACTCAGGCTGACCCGAGCGTACAATAAAACAAAACACTCGAGTCAGGACATACATACTTATATAATGTAAGCTAAATCAAGTGTACTGTAATATATAGCGAGTAACTTAAAGGATGCTTGGGATCGCCCATCCTCTAAGGATCCGTTAAACTATTTACTATGTAGTATATTGCGCTATTATAATAGTGTCTACGGTAAAATAAACATACTTTTAAATAGCATTAAGGCTTTACATTTTCCACCTTAACACGTAATAGTCCCAGTAGTCCATCCAATATCATAGCTCCTCCTACTCGGGAAGCAACTAGAGGATACCACACGGGCTACGGGAGAAACCAAACTCGTACAAGGCTCGATATGGTAGGTGACACGGCACAACTAGGCAATGCCAGGGTAGATATACCAATTGCTATCCGGACCGGTGGTAACGCGAAGCCGCAGCAACCGCCCACCTCGAACAACACTCCCAAATCAAAGGTGCACCCAAACAATCACATAAGCAATAGAATGGTATACGAAGAAGTGCGTTCGATCAGAGGAGCCACCTCATTAATCCGAGAATCGCTCCTGTTTTAGCCACCTTAAGCCAACTCACGGGAGTCGGGTCCACGTATATACCTTTCAAGAAACCGTCACCACCATCCTACTTCATTCTGGAATCTCCACCGCGTACACGGTTAGTCAAAGTGGTTTTCGGTATCGACAGAGAGTATGTCCATATCCGATCCCGGTCTCTTTGCCAACCCATCGTTATTATAACCCGTGGCCATTTAAAAGCAGTTTATACTTTGAAACCAGAATAAACATTTCCATTTCAAAACTATAAATATGATATCATTCTAAAACCCAAAACAATATGATATCGTTATATTCAAAATATAATTCTTTTCCAAAAACCGTACTGCTTAAAATTTAAAATATCTGGAAACCAAATATTTGAATTATATCTTCGAAACATAATATTTTGGAAATTTACTTTAAAACCATAACTCCCGAAAACACAAATGGTTCGGATATTTGATGGTATATAGAATAAATGGGTTAATTTTATGGTTACTTTGTAAAGAAGAGAATTTACATAGCTTTACAAATAATTCCTCTATTTAAAGTTTTAAACCATAAATTGAATATCATTTTATGTTCCCAAAACATTACAATTCCCATATATATATTAATTGGGGTATTTACTATTCAAAACTAAGTTTGGGTTTTGTTCTTTCACAAATCAATGTTTTATTATTTAGTCTTGAATATTCCATAATTTCCATAAATAAAAACTCCAAATTTTAACCATTAAATTTTTTTCAAAATTTACTTAATACCAGAATATTTATCTTTAATTTATTAAAGAAAATACAGTTATAAATATTTATGTCTTAAGCTTTTCCAAAACTTAAGATAAAATAAATTTTATCAAATTCCATAAATTTTAGAACAATCAAATTCTAGATTCCATTGCACTTAGGAAATGCTACCTAAAGTTATGGGTAAAACTAGTCCAATTTCAAAAGATAGCACTTAAATGCTGTAGTAGATTGTTTACTTAATAAAGATTTTCAAATATAACCTATTTATTTATTTATTAACTGAAATCTTATTCTTTCAAAATCCCGATTTACCAAATAAGTTATATTCCCAAATTTTTTTTTTTAAATATTTATTTATTTTGATTTATAACTTATTAAAAATCAATATAAATCCTTTAAAGATATAAATCAAATATTTAACTTCCAAAATAATTTTAAATATTTCAGAAAATATTATAAGGACCACGGGCCTGTATATAGTTTTCTAGCCTAGGTCAAGTGGTACGGATTTATATCATTTCAACCCGAAATTTATAAAACCCCGGGTTCTATCATTTCAAACCCGCAATCCCAAGTAAATTTACAGCAGTTAACAGAACAAGTGAACAGTAATAATCATTTAGGCCTATCATTTCAGCCTATAACAATATATATATAACAGGGAACTTGCAGTGGGGATTTAAGCAGTAAATAAACAATAATATAATATAACTGCAGAATATAATACAACAGATAATAACTGATGAGGTGTCAATTTAATTGGGGTCCATCATTCTATATTACACTACAGACAGATAATAGTGAAATACAATTTTACACATACACTTGCAATAATTTACTAAAATATAAATACGTATGTCTGGTGAGAAATACTCACCTGAAAGCTGCAGAAAATTTGAATTCAAAACGGCTATTCACCGGTAAAGAACGATAGAGAATAACGATCAAAATTGCTCGGATGTCGCCTAGATTCAGATCTAGAACAAAATTCAAATATTGAAAATGCGACTTAAGAATTTTACGGTCAAAGAAAAATTAAAGATAGAACGATAATTTTGTTTGCTTTGCTCGACCACTCCACCGTGTAACGTGACCAAAATATTCCTAAATAAGTGAATCGTGCCAACACAAAACTTTACGACAAAATCTTTCCTAAAACCACTGTGGCAAAATGTTGAATACACTCGTGCACAAAATATTTCTTTCTTTTCCTCATGTACGATGACATGGATACGTGCATGCACGCATATCACCTCACTGCTGCCTAACATCTTCAATCTTAGATTCACATTTTCCAGACTCAAGCTTGCATGCACACTCCCTATCTTCCAGTTTCACAATATTTTTCAGCTGCTTGAGTTTAGTCCCTTTTTAAATCTGGACTTAGCTTCATCTATCCAAACCAATTTCAGCCTATACCCAGACCTTGCCTGACATGCACATGCTTCATTGAATCAAAAACTCTTCTTTCTTTCTATCAAAAATCAGTGCATTCATTCCTAAGTACATATGCAGACTCACTTCAGTCTAACTTCCAGGCAAAACTTTACCAAGCAAAAGAAACTCAACTACCCGAGTCACCACCCAAATCTCCCCGAGCCATCTTCATCAATGCTTCGAGTCAGTTACGAAATAACTTCGGGAAATTATGGAAACACTGAAACTTCACCCCACTTTTACTTCCCACCTGACTACTTCTATCATCAGTCATGCACCCTACTCATATCAGTTTCTACATGCACACTTGATAACACTATGTACAGCTTATTGCAAGTCTGGATATGCACAGACTTCTTTAGAATACAAATGCAAGCTGACATTTTCTACCAGCTCACACTACCTTATACAACACCACCTGCCTAACATCCCTCTGCCAAATCTAGTCCCATTCCCATTACAGTTCAATCTTATACTAATGTGCATAAATTATCAACTACTTCCACTAAGCACTGCATCTCTTAAACAACCACTACTCTCCTACAATATATTAGATATACTATGCAAAAGTAATTCATGAAATTTCCAGACCATCCCTACCTAAGCCCCTATATATGTTTACACATAGTTTACATCATGGCTTTACAAAAATGCAGAAGTCCCTATCCTACCTTTACTACCCTGAGTCACGAACATGCTTTCCCTCATCACCACACTTATACCCCTCACTTCCTTCGGCCACTTCAGTCTTAATAAGTCAATCAGGTCTGGGCTTGATTATCATATCCAAAAAGGCAAGTCTTGCTGATAAGCACGTGCACAGGTGCACAGCTCCCAATATGCAACTACTCTGCAACATCCTCTTCTTTGAGCAACATTTACTAACCTACCTATATCAAGCCTTAACAACTCCAGCTTCTACTAAAACAAATCCAGTCAGTGGTGAGATCTTCAGACTAGGCTCGGTCATCATAACAAATGTAAGCCCTCTGAAACAACCTGTGCACTAGTGGTATGTAAAACCACTTCCACTCACAGCCTTCCACTCTTAACAATGTATATATATCCACTTAAGTGTCCTAACTTAGTGCATGACAACTGATATGAATATGTACCCAGGTGTATCACCTAAAATATGCACAGTATTGTTCATGGACAGTCTATGTTTGGGAAAAGTACATGGATAAAATAAAAAGCTACTGTGCATCTAAAATTTGTTTATTATAAAAAGCAAAGAAATAAAATACTACTCTTTCCTATTTATGCCTATTACTTATGCATGCACGCACTATATTTGAACTGCCTATACCAAGAGGGTCTTTTAAAAATAGTTTACCATGTTTGCTTATTTGAAAGGAAAAACTGGAAACCAATATACATAAAATTTCTTCAACTGGAAATGCAGACTTTACCCTTAATTCATCTCACTAGACTTTCCTAGACATATATGTGAACTATTTTAGACCCAGATCTTCACTACTTGTATCCATCTCCTACTCACATCCCATACTCTCAGGTTCATGGCAAGCATGGTAAAATAAAATGGAATGGCCGAGCAAGGCATCTAGGAAAGGAAAACAAAGGGACTGAAGAAGAAAAAGGTATTTACCTGATCTGGAGCTCTGCAAAAGGAGATGGAAATGATGCAGAGAACATTTGATAGGCAAATGTATTTATAGGAAAAAGTTTCAGAAGGCCGAGAGACTACTCCTCTAATGGAGCACAGCAAATTGAAAGCACATTCATTCTCTTGAATGTAGGCTGGTATACGCGTGGTTAAAGCAAGCTCTTAATTTATTTTTATGCGCGTGATTAGAGGAAGATATAAAGAGAAGGCCGAGAGTTTCATATGTACAATGCACAAATGGAAATGAATGCTTCAGTTTCTTATTTTGCGAATTTTGCTAATTGCGTGATCAAAGGAAGAAAAGCAATGCCTAATTTAGTGTCAGTTTCACCATATAACCTGTTACCTGACATATATGAGATGCGTGATATATGCATAAGTTGATATGCAGAGGAAGGCAAACATCAAAAGGGTTTTAAACTATCAGTTTCAAAAGATTAAATTTCAAACGTAGACATTTATATACTGAAATGGATGAGTCAGAGGAAAAGTGAAAAGGAAAATCTATGTGATTAAATATGTTCGCAAATATATGTATTAACATGGTTTGCTTAGAATAGAAAGAGGGCAGCTTGAATTTGGGAATTTATGACTTGCGTTGATATATCTCCAGATATGCAAACTTTTGATATTTGTTGCAAACAAACAGTGTGATTTTTCTTTTCTAATATTATTAAATGAATGGTGAAAATTTATGTAGAGAAAACGTATACAAATTTAATTGAAATCATTTCGTCAGTTAAAACAACGTAACGGCTGTTATAAAACTCTGACTGATATTTTTCTTCAAATTTATTTGAAAACTTGATTTTTATACTATGTTAAACAGACGCAATCTCAAACATCAAAAATTTACATAAAAATAACATTTTAAAAACACATATTTTATTACGTCACTTATACCCTAAAATTGACGCGTCTTTTAAACGCGAATGTTGACAGTTTTAACATAGCTTAAATTTCACAGTTATTATTAGATTTTATTGACATATACAATTTTATAAAATATATCTTCAAATTAAATAATTAAACTATATTGTTAAACACAATTTATATAAAATATATTTCAAAATTAAATAATTAAAATAAAATAAATATCTAAAACTAGGGCTGTTACACAAGGTATTTGCATGCAAACCAACTCTGAAAGGGAAGTCTAGAATGGGGTGACTGCTCCAAATGGTAGTTAACCACATAGCTCTGCTGCATGCCTTGTTTTTTCCATTCCTCCCAGTTGTGAGGCTTGAGGCTACGCTTTACCTTTCTAAATATAAATCCATCTTGGAATGCTATCACTACCCTCCAGGCATCAATAGAAGGCTAGCATTCATCCATATAAGTTCGTTATGGGTCTGAATGCAACCAAACTGAAGGCACTAACACTATTACATCCATTTTGGAATCACCCTCAGGATTAATAGAAGTAGCCTTTGCACTTCAAGGAGCACCATTTTAATCATCATTAAGATGTCTTCCACTCGAATGTACGTGTTGGTTCAGAGTGGTTTCGGATATATAAATATGATCTGTCTCTCCGCACCAACAACCGATAATTTCTGGTTGACTTATTACCGGTTCTTTTGGAAGTAAGTATTCGCGTCCTTACCACGGAACTCGAATTTACATTCATACTTCCTAAATCAAATTAGGTCAAATTTGATAGTCGGTCATTTAACTATCCAATGAATAAACATCCAATCATTGTTTAATTTCCGTATGGGAACCACTAAATCTTTATTGATTCTCTTTAAGTGATAGAACCACTTTATAAAACTTGATCAAAAGATCTTTTATCAAAACATAATTCCCAAACCCCTAACGTTCCCTTTAACTTGGAAATAATTCACATTATTTAACAAAAACATTTTGGAAATTCCCTCGTTAAAATTCCATATTAAATGGCCAACAGTTCCCCTTTAAAAAACATCACCTACAATTAAACCCATTTACTTCACATTCCAAACCTCTATGTAAATTTCCAAACTAGATTTAAACTTCCTTAGAAGTCTCTAAAATGATTTATAAATCTATTTTTAATTTAAAAATCTTTATTAACTTCTTTATAAAACCTTTATACAATTTCCTTTATAAAATATCGTTTACAAATTATCTTTTGTAAAACACTTTAAGTAAACATTCAGTAAATTCCATTTATAGACAATTATGACTTATAAATAACTTTACAACATAACAGCACAACTTGGAAATCATTTATAAACTTTAAAATCTAAATTTATTTAAGAATTGAAATTAATTCAAAAACATACTTTATAAATTTAAAAAGAGGCTTAGCAATTCCAATGGTACTAATTTAAGTTACCATTTGCTTTCAATTCCAATTCACTTAACAGTTATTTACATAAGCAACAAGTATGTAAATACAATTCATGTGCAAATCAAGGAATAACATGTCAATATGAGGTAATTATCATATGCATGTCCAAATAACATAATAGCAGGAGGTTGATTTGTCTAGCTATAAAGATGTCCAAACAATTCAATCAATTCATAGTGGAACGGGGATTTATTCTACTAACACATATCCACAAAATCAAATCACTTATACAATAGTAGAATTGTGTTTTTTTCTGCTATCAAATGTCATTTAGCCTTCCTAATCATATAAGGTTAATTAAGGTCCAAACAAGATATCCTCATGTTTGGAATCAGTTTACTTTAAAAACCGAAGAGATTGATTTAAAACACATTCGATTCGGTTTTAAAATCACCTTTGAAAAGATTTAAATAGATTTAATCAACATAAACTCCAATTAAACCTTAATTAACCCTTATTAAACAAGCAAGTCATAGTTAAATTCTAATTAGGCTTAATGAACTCGATTAAGTGCTAATTAACTTACTAATGAAACTTGGTTAAGGCTAAACCAAATTGTTTAAAAGTTAAACCCTAATTATTTAACTATTAATTAAATAATCCACTAATTAAATAATAATTAATTAACTAATTAACGTAATTAAATAATTATTAAACATTAATTACTTCTTAACCATGTTAAATACCAACTAAAACTTAATTAATCAAACAATAGTCATTGACTTAACTTATGTGATGCCCATCTCTATACTCACACTAGCCAAATACACGATATTGCTTTGTATATCTTTTAAATAGCAAGGATGAAGCAATTACATCGTAGAAAATCAATTAAATAAAAAGATCAACATATTGAGATCTGATCGAGGTGGAGAATATGAATCACCATTTGAACAATTCTGTGTCGAAAATGGCATAATTCATCAACCAACAGCACCATATTCACCATAACAAAATGGTATAGCCAAGAGAAAGAATAAAACATTAAAAGATATGGTTAATGCGATGCACTTAACTTCTGGCTTACCGACGAACTTGTGGGGGAAAGCCTTAAATATGTCTAATCACATATTAAACAAGGTTCCTCACAATAAAAAAAGAACAATTCCATATGAGTTATGGAAAGGACACATACCAAGTTTTAAATACCTCAAAGTGTGTGGGTGCTTGGAAAAAGTTCCGGTTCCGCCTCCTAAGAAAGTCAAACTTGGACCAAACACAGTACATTGTTACTATTTAGGGCCAGCCCAAAATAGCGGTGCCTACATATTTTTGGTATTCAAGTTTGATATAACTAATATTCATGTAAATATAATCATGGAATCAAGAGACGCCTCATTCTTTGAAGATGTGTTTCCACACAAAAGAAATGAAGGAAATAATGTCCCCAAAAGGACAAGAGAAGAATTGAGTAAATCATATGAAGATGAAACTCATCGTGAAACTGAGAAAGTTGAACCAAGAAGAAGTGTATGGGCAAGAACTTCCAATACATTTGGTTCGGAATTTTTAACATATATGTTAGAACACGAACCTCAAACGTACAAGGAAGCAATATCATCTTCTGAATTTTCATGTTGAAAAGAAGCAACCCAAAGTGAAATTGATTCAATTCTGAGTAATAAAACTTGGGAAATAGTTGATCTTCCACCTGGAATAAAACCAATTGGTTGTAAATGGATCTTCAAACAGAAAATGAAACCAGATGGCTCCATCGACAAATACAAAGCAAGATTGGTAGCCAAAGGATATCTTCAAAAAGAAGGTGTAGACTTCTTCGATACTTATTCACCAGTAACACAAATAACCTATATAGGAATGTTAATAGCAATTGCATTCATTTATAATCTACAGATTCATCAAATGGATGTAAAGATGACATTCCTAAATGGAAATCTCGATGAGGAGATTTATATGGAGCAACCTGAGGGATTTATATCCAAAGGGTATGAAAACAAAGTATGTAGATTAGTCAAATCATTATACGAACTAAAACAAGCTCCAAAACAATGGAACGCAATATTTGATAGTGTCATGATGAAAAATAGTTTTCGTATAAATGAATGTGATAAGTGTGTTTATTACAAACAAATTGGACAATCATATGTGACGATTTGTCTGTATGTAGATGATATGCTAATCTTCGGTCCAAATACTAAGATAATAGAGACCACTGAACAGATGTTAATCAACAATTTTGATATGAAAGAATTATGAGTTGCAGATGTTATTTTGAGAATCAAAATAATAAGAACACCTAGTGAAATTGAAATATCTCTGCCATATTATGTAGAAAAAGTGATTGAAACTTTTAAAATTTTAGAATTAAAGGAGCACAAACGCCGTATAATCCATTGGAAGTACTGCATAAAAATACTAATGAAAGTGTAATGCAACTGGAATACTCTAGTGTAATAGGATGTCTCATTATCTCATGAATTGCACAAGACCAGATATAGCTTATCCAATAAGTCGATCAAGTAGGTATACAAGCAACCCAGGGAAGGAACATTGGAAAGCGCTAATGTGAGTTCTTGGATATTTAATGATACCACAAGCTATTCCTTACATTATGGAAAATATCTTGCCATCTTAGAAGGATATAGTGATGCAAACTGGATTGTTGATTCAGAGGAATCAAAATCAACGAGTGATTATGTCTTTACCTTAGCAGGGGCAGCAGTGTCATGGGAATAACCTAAACAAACATGCATAACTCGGTCCATTATAGAATCAGAGTTCATCGCTTTAGATAAAGCAGTCGAAGAAGCAAAATGGCTTCATCTTTTTTTAGAAGATATTTCATTTTGGCCTAAACCTGTACCGGCCATATGCATACACTGTGATAACCAAGCTGCACTAAGCAAAGCGTGTGTATAACGGAACATTACGACACATTCATCGACGCTATAACACGGTTAGGTAGTTACTTTCAAATGGAACTATTTCCATAGGTTATGTGAGAACAAATGATAACCTAGCGTATCCATTTACTAAAGGTTTATCAAGAGAGAAAATCGACTGCGCATCGAGGGGAATGAGTTTAAAATCCTAAACCACCAAGAGTTATCTTATATGGAAACCTATCCTAGCAACTCGAGATCGCACGGACTAGGATCAATCGGCAAACCAGTTCTGAGTAACTTAACATGTAATGTATTTGCTTGGACATAGTTCAACTCCATTCCTCTAGTGCATAATATAAATGCATGCCTACAGAAGTATTTAACGTTTAAAATTATGTTTATTAATGATGACAATATCTTGAATATAACAAGTGGGGTATATGTAGGATACTCTTAACGGTTGCAATCATCTATGTCAGTGTGACTAGGTCGGCTCTGTGAGAATATTAAAGGCTTATATTTTCTATAAACACTCGCAGAACCAAAAAATGTTCAGGACCAAAATGAACATAACTAAGAAATTGGATGAGAAGGGAATCAACGCTTCGTAAAGCTTATTGTCTGGATATACAATAAAGGTCAACGGTTCAAGATGAAATAATTCACCGATTAGCCAAGTAGATCCGATAAGTTTTAACTAGGGAAAGTTCAAAGTGAAATATCTACTTATCCATGATAAAGCATTGTTCCATATGTACTCTGTGATATTTTGCTTTGTGTGGGAGAAAAGTATATTATCATTTATGTGGGGGATTGTTGGAATTCCTAATATAGGTGTAAATGAAATACACTTGTCCCACATCGCCAAAACTAAAAACAAAACTAAGTATATAAATAGCTTTCTCATGAGAAGGTTGTGGCCTTGGGGCTCCCAAATATGTGCTTTGTTGTAAGGAGGGAAGTCAAACCTCACCACACACGCACGCCGCCGCCGCCGTCGTCCGTCCGACCGAACCAGGCCGGGTCGGGCTCGGGCTCCTGCTTGGGTTTGGGTTTGGGTCTAATATGATCTTATTATTATTTAAAACAATGTCGGTTTTTTTTTAAAAACAATATCAGGCTGTGCAAACGGGTGCTGATCTGTTGTTAGGATACGGGCATGGTTTTTGACTGAGGAGGTGCAACTTCCGAAGTGGATGTGAGTTTTTTGGCGAACATATGCATCCATTAGCAGACGGAAGCAGGTGCAACCCGTTAGACTTGAGCGAGTGCGACTTATGGCAGCAGCGGATGCGAACGCGGAACCAGTAGCTAACGGGTGCGGCCCGTTAACAAACAGCAGTAATGAAAGGAAACAGGTGTAACCCGTCAGGAGGACGCGATTGTTCGAAGGGGTGCAGACGAAAATATAAATAGTGGGAATACTGACCGCTTTCTCAATCGAGTTCAATTCGGGTTTTTTCTTCTGCTTCTCTCTCCTACTGCTATCTTAATTATCAATCACAGAGTGACATACTCACCACAATCTCGAGCAGCTTACGTCTGTTGTATCTTGGAAGAATTTTGAAATAAAATTCTTAAGAAAATTGTTACGACAAGCCTCAGACGTTATCCGAATTCCAGAGTAGTAGAAATCTGATTTATAAACTTGTGAGATGAGTTTATAATTGCTTATTCTCTGTTTTGGTATACAGACGTATAACACTTTGTATTCTATGCTCTTTCAACATCTAAGGACTGAGACAAGAGGATCTGTTTGCTGTGAAGGACGGAGGAGTAGTGAATTAGGTGGTGAAAAAATAAGAGACAGAGAATCTTTTTGCTGTTGGTATGCTTTATCACACACACATATATATCCTCTCTATTTTGCTACAATTTTTTTTCTAGCATTCTTTTTTGCTTCTAGATTTATCTAACCAACTACAGAGTGCAGTGGAGAGTTTGCCTTTAAATGAATGGATGAGTTATTCATCACCTTATTTGTCGGTTAATGTATTGAATATGTAGCATCTGTTCTTACATTTATTGCTCTTAACAAGTTGATCATGTATCTCTATTTTAATGCACCCTCATTTCCTAAAAAATGACTGGAACAACTCCAACTATTACATTCACATCTTTATTTCATTTCGACTAAATAGTATTACTTAAATAAATTTGTATGTATAGTCATGGAACACTTGGAAGTGCAACTGCAATTGGGTATAAAAATGACCAAATTCAAGGTTGGTGATAAGTGCATATGAGGGCAGAATACATGCTGTTGTATTTATTTACAAATTCAGCTCAAATTTGCATGATGTGAACTGCATATCTCCATTAGAGACCAAAGACTTTTAGACAATGGCACTGTAAATACAAGAATAATCAAATATATGCATAGTTATTCATGTTTATTAGGACATCTTGATAAATAAAATGGGTTGACAATAGCAAGTGTTGCATCATCTACCCTCTGATCGGAGACCTCAAATTCTACCCTGAGAAAAGGCCAAGCCTTTTGGTAAAGTAAATAAAGCTATCGCTTTGGGGCTCATCAAAAACTAGGGCACCACCCAACGTTTATCAATACGTAGGCCAGAGGGAAAAAAGTAGAACTTCAAATCGCCATCAGCGGCAACTAATCTGACGTGGACCACGACATTCTAGACTTGACGACAAATCTTGAGGATGCAGAAGAGAAGCGATGACAACTGATAGGTATTCCAATTTTACTTCAACGATAACTGCGATGGGTCACGACGGCAAATGCCCCAGGTATAGTCGTAGGCAGACAGTAGTGCAGGTGAGGTGCAGCCAGGGCCCGTTCTAGCCTATGGGTTGCCCAAGGCGAGCACAATTTTTTTAATCTTTTACATAAGAAAAAAAAATGAAAAATGACACTGTAACATTATAAATATTTTTCATTAATTTCACATAATAACAAAGTTCGTCCAAAATACATATTTCATCCATTCTTCCAAAATATTTTCTTATTAACTTCATATACATACTTTACTATGTTTACCATATCAATCTCATTCAACGAAAACAACTTCTTCTTGAATTTTTGGAAGCAAATTCTTCAATTATATCATCATTTTTTGAACTATCCAAATATCCATTTTCGATTGAAATCATTGCCAACCCACTTAGTCTTTCCTGCGACATAGTAGTTCGAAGATAAGTTTTTATCAACTTCAACTTAGAGAAGCTTCTTTTTGCCGAAGCAACCGTAACTGGTATAGTTAATAAAATTCGATATGCAACCCATACATTTAGAAATCTACTCATATCACCATAGGATTTTAAAAACTCAAGAATACTAATTGATTTCGTTGTTTTCGATGGCAATATTCTTTTTAATTATCTAAGTTTAAGAAATAATCCTTTCCCATATATATTGCTCTCTTGATTATCTTCCAAAAAACTTTCTAGTTTCATGCATTACTCTTTCTATTGTTTTTCTTCAATAGTTTTGAACTTTGCATTAAAAAAAATCCAAAAATCCTTTCATAAAGCTCAAATTGTTCAAACCAATCCTTAAGTGAAGAAAGAGCTTGGTCTATTATATAAAGAAAGTAAGTGGTTCTAAGATTATCTTACAAAGATTGACTTTTATGAGCATCAACATCCATACCCTCATCATAATGTTTCTTTCTACGAATAATTATTTTTTTAGCAAATTTAGGTTTAATGCCAACTTCATCCACGAGTTCTTTAGCTTCAATTATCATGCTTGCAAATCCATCTTCTCTAGATTTCTCAAAAAATGCAATAAGCTCCTTTATTTTAGTAATTGCACCTTCAATATCCATGTCTTCACGTTGAAGTATTTTGCTAACTCGATTAATACTATACAATATAGTGTACCAAACACATAAACTAATCAAAAACTCATAATCTTCTAAAGCATTTTGACATAGACATTTAGCTTCCACCCTCATGATACTATCATATTTATACTTATTTGCAATGTCAATTAAAGCATCTCTGAACTCCACCGATTGAAGTCTTATCGCTTTCACGCTTTCTATATGACTTTCCCATCGAGTTGTCGATAATGGTTTTGATGTTAAACCTTTCACATGTTGTCTAAGTATTTCCCACCGTTGAGTTGAACCGGAAAACAAATAGATCTTTTGGACATATGCAAAAAAACTCTAGCTTTTATGCATGATTTTGCCATATGACATAGAGCAAGATTTAAACTATGACACCCACACAAAATATAAAATGCTCTTGGATTTTGATCGATAAGTCTCTTTTGTACCCCTTGATTTTTACCTGAAATCAAATTTAAGTTATTTATGACATGATATAATATAATAATACTAAACTACTAAATTCATGTTATAAAATATAACATAACTTTCATATTTGATCCATTATCATAACCTTGGCCCCTTACATCATCAATGTTAAGTTTAAGATCAATTAGAATATTTTGAAGCTTTTTAAATAGACCAAGTCCCGATGTATCATCAACCTCTATAAAGCCAAGAAAAAATTCCTCCACCTTGATATCATCATCAATGTCAACACATATTATAATAATTGACATCTGTTCTTTGTGGCTCAAATCCAGAGTAAAATGAAGAATGATTGAATAATACTTTGCCTTTAATATTTTTGAAAGCATCGTCTCTTTAATCTTTTTTGCCAACAAAGGTATTAATTCATTTTGAATGCTATGACTAAGATAATGATTGTTTACTTCATTATTTACCACTCTTCTAACATGCTCCTCCATGATTGGATCAAATTCGGCTACAAATTCCACAAGTTGGCAAAAAAGTCCATTATTATTTCCTTAGTACCATGAAATGGTAAATTATTTTGAGAAAGAGTTTTCACAATGTCAATTATACGCACTAATACCTTTTTCCAACGTTGTCTCTCTTGATCGATTCAAGATTCCATTTTTTCATCAATTGTTGCCTTTTCTTGAAGACCTTTGTACAAATCAACCCGATTTATAAGATTTGCGGTATGCTCTGGATTACTGATGTGCATGTAAATGTGCATATATTTTACCACCACATTTATTCTATTTAAATTAAATAAATGATCATATCGGGTATTTTGACTTGTTTTAACGAAAATCCATATTAATTCCAAATTTTCACATATCTGTCTTCATATAGGGGCAAAACGGTCATTTCTGTGCATATATTTCTTTGAGAAAAATTAATTGGAAATTTAAACATATTTGTATAGGAATTTGATCTCAAATAGGAGTGAGTTCATGAAGACATATGCATGCAAAAAATAGTTACAAAGGAAAGAAGATGGAAATAATTCAAAGTGAAGAACATGGAGGACCCCACTTACCCACCTACATTAATGTACAAGTTCGAGGCTAATGCACATGATTATGGAATTAATGGCTTCATGTACATTTAAATGGGGATTATGACATGCTAATGATTACTTGGTGGCCACATTACCTCATGGGCATTTTGGGCATTCCCCAAAAATATGAATTAGGGTTTCATGCATGTATAAATATCCATATGTTTCATGTAATCTCTTCCTCTCTCTTTAGTTAGTCTCTTTTCCTTAGTCTCTCTTTAGATTAGTTTAAGCTCAAAATAAAAGAAAGCGCTCTTTCTCTTTTCATGGTTACTTAGCTATTTTTATTTTATGTAATTTTTTTTTCATTTTATGCAATGTTAATTATTGTTTCTTTTTAGTTACATGTTCATTTCCTTTTATGCAAGTAGTGTAGATCTCTCTTATTTCATGCAAGTAGATTAGTTTTTCCTTTCTTTTTGCTCTCTTTTTCTTCTTGTTTGTTTAATGTTGATTTCTACATTTGTTCATACGATAACAAATATGAGAGCTTAATCCCTTCAATTTAGGGGTAATGAAGCTCTCTAGTATGTAGATTCAACATTTTGATATTATTTCTCTCTTTTTGTGCTTAATGGCAATGCTTGAAGTGGTTTAACTTGTTGTTTTTGTTTTGAATTTGATAGCCTATATTGTTAACACCAAATAGGCTATACTTAAACAATCACTAACACAAATGCCTCTTTATCAAAATATGATTATGGCATAAGAAGGTGATTTGAAATTCAGATTTGATGGTCTATATTTCTAATTAATAGTTAATAGGCCATACTTAAAATAGATTTAATTTTCAACTTTGTTGTCATTTCATTAGAGCAAGTAAGTGATGTGTTATAATTTGATGGCTTAAGTTGAGATAATTAATAGCACAAATAAGTCATACTTATTATAAACACATTATTTAACTTCACTAATGACCAAAAAAGAGAGATCATAATTTCATTTTTGTTGAACTATGTGATCTATGGAGTGAATTTATCTCTAAATGGTTTTTCTACTCTTATATTTTTTATCAATTTTCTTTTGCTCATTTTTCTACATTTTTAGTTAATCACACTTTTAACTTTGGTTAATTTGATTGAATAGAATTTTAAAATTATCAATTCCCTGTGAATCGACCCGTATTCGCCACGTGCTACATTCGTACACCGTGCGCTTGTGGTTATTTTTATTATAAAATTCGTTCGGCTATTTTCTAGTCGATAGACATTTAGTCGTCCGAACAAGTTTTTCCTTTCTTTTTGCTCTCTTTTTCCTCTCATTTGTTTAATGTCGCTTTCTACATTTGTTCATATGATAACAAATATGAGAGCTTAATCCCTTCAATTTAGGGGTAATGAAGCTCTCTTAGCTTTCACGCTCTCTTAGCTTGGTTGTAATGTTATGCCAATCATCCATTCCTTCTTCTTCTAATTTAAACTTTTTTGTGGGTTTTTAAATAGCTTGCAACAAAAAAAAAGACTCTATTTACTTCATTTGATAACAAATAACAATTACTTTCATGCTCTCTTAGCTTGGTTGTAATGTTATGCCAATCATCCATTCCTTCTTCTCCTAATTTAAACTTTTTTTGTCGGTTTTTAAATAGCTTGCAACAAAAACAAAAGACTCTATTTACTTCATTTGAGTAAATTAGCCATTTTCTTTCATGTTCTTCTCCTCGTGGATAACAACTAAAATAGTGTCTAGAATCAAAAAGTCTACCATCAATTTCATTTTTAGGAAAATCTTCATTTTCTTTCACAATTTTGATAGGCCCTCGTTTGACTAGCATTATCCTTTTACTATCGGTTATTCTTCCCCATAATCCCGATCATAATTGACATCAACATTCTTTTCAAGATCAAGCACAATAAAATCATCAACACCTTCATTCAAATCATTCACTTTACCAACTACGTCTTCTTCAATTACATTTCCTTCTTCGTTTTCAATAGCCTCTTCATTGACATCAACATCTCCATCCATTTCATAAATCTCAATATGATCGTTTTCATCCATCTCTTCAATTCTACTTGAAGTTGTAGATTAAGATTTTTGAATTTGTGCTCGAAATAAATTAGAGATCGAACCAACGAGAGATTTTGCAAGTTCATCTTTCTTTTGCTTAACTTTTCTATTGTAAATCTGAATTTTTGTTTACGAAATCTAATTCGACTTTTATCATCTTCTTTCTTCGTCATATTCCCTATAGATTTCTGATTCGATGAAATAAGTGAAGTTTTAACATCATATATAAATTATAAGAATACACTTCATTTTGATGCTCTCAAGCTCATAAATTTATAATAAAAATATGAACTGTTGAATTTAACAAAACATCATCAATCTAATAATTATTAACCTGAAAAATCAACAAATCAGACAATAATTGCATTGCAGTTTAATTAGTTAAACAGAAGAATAACTGACTGTATCAGTCAAAATAAGTTAAGCAAAGGAATATGAAATTAGTAATTACCTTTATCGATCAAAATGACAAGATAGAATATGAAATTAGTAATTACTTTATCAAATTGTTTCAGGCCGGTAATCAAATTAGAAGTAGAGGATGTCGAAGACTAGAAGCCAGGAGACTGCAGTCGTGGAGCGGTGGAGCCGAAGGCCGTGCTAAGTGCTAACGTATTGTTGCTTGCTGCAGGTTGCACTTGAAGGCTGCAGCCTATTGGAGATTGTTGTTGCGGCATCGCCGAGTGGCTGTGGCTCGAGACTCAAGTCGTGGAGGAGAAAGAGCGCCGTGTAGGAGAATGCGTCGCCGAGTGGATCGTGTCGTGGAGGTTGGAGGCTGTCGAAGTAGGATTTGCGATTATCACGATTTGAAATTTCGAGAAATAAGGTTTTGATTCTTTTGTTGCCCCGTAAGGGGAGGTTGCCCTATTCAATGGCCTATTGGGCCTTGCCCAATAACCAACCCTGGGTGCAGCACATCAGTTATCACATTCGATCATCTTCTTCGTCGACAGTGGACTGTGGAGGAACAAAAGGCAAATAGTATACTCTTTTAGATACTGTAAATTATACTTTTTTAAATTTCTAATTAACATCTTATTAAAATTAGAATAATCCTTAATTTTGCATTTTTTTAACGTTTTTTATAGTTGGAACAATGGAACTAAAATTATGTTGAGATTGACACTCATAATATCACACTACTTTGATTTCTAATATGGTTCATAGTATCAGTTCAACTCAACATACTTGACAATGGAACTGAAAGTATGTTCATATTTTATAGTTGCATTCTTTTATAAGAATTTTGCATTCTTGGGAATGAAACTGAAAGTATGTGTCAGGTTAGATGGACAAAACTACATGAAAATTCATTTGCAACCTCCTCAGGAATATATTTTTGTTTACAAAAGAGCATCAATGCTAGAAAATCATCAAAATGGCCTTTCATCAATTTTGCACTACTTATGCACTAGGTTATGGGTCTTTATTTTGCATGCGAGTATCTTTAGTTTGTATATGAGGATTATTTATTCCATAGAAAGAAAGGGTGCATGTGAGAAAGTATAAGATGTATAAGAAAATTTATAAGCTGAATGTGTAGTAATACTAATGGGTTGTCATTCTAAACCAAAACAAGTCGAATAACCCATGTAATAATAGATATATGATGATGAGTATGTAATAATAGCATGCTAAACACAATTAATTCTACTTTGAAAACTAAAGTTTTTTTCTTTATTATATATAGTAGCAGATCCGTATTTTTATACTCCTTTTCATTTTAACCTTATTATTTAATTTTGCTATATCTCATTAGCAAATTACTTTGTCGATGATATTGATGCCAAACACATATTTGAAGCGTACAATATGTACTATGCTCCATCCAATGAATTGGTCGTTGAGTAAACTACTTTAACTGTGAATAGTCAAACATTCAGATCTTACTCTTTGTATTTTGCATATGCCTGACTATCATAATGTATAATATTCTCAATGTTTTATAGTGTTTAGAAATGCAAGAAAAGAAGAATCTAGACACGCTAAAAGAGTTGGGAAAAAAGGTTAGATGAACTCGCTAATTATTTATAAATAACATAAATTATTTTGATGATTTAATGAACAATAGTAGCTTTAGCTTTTGTACAAGGGATTTGGTTTTGTAATTAGCTCTAGGTACAAAAACTTCTAAGACAGGCGCTCTCAAATATCCTCCTATCAAAAATTCTGGCAATCTCAGGTTCAAACACAACACAAAATGTTATTCAGCTAAAATAACCAGACCGTCCACTTCATCAACACCACTTCAACAGAATTCCATCAAAACTGTTGTAGACAAACAACCAAGATCAACTAATCAAACCAACATCAACTCTGCAAGGTGTGATCGGAATTGATAATGATTTTGGATTTGTTATATTTGCCACATATTTGGTACCAGCAAGGGTGTAATATAGTTGTGCTATATTTATGTCATATTTTTACATTCTTTAAGTGTATATGTCAGCAATAGATTATTTTTACTTAAGTACATTTTTATTATGTAAGTAGAAATGTTTGCATGTAAAAATAAACCATTCATATTCATATAGTTGTTTGAATGTGCCTACAGTGTGAAAAAATTATCAATGTTAATTGTTGACGATTGAAACTCAAAAAATTGAAAGTGAATAACAACTGTTTTTATCAATAAATGTAAACATATTACAATATGCTGTATGATAGCTTTTGTTTTATGCCTGCTTCGTTTTATTACTTGAGATTTGTTCTACTATGTGATTTGTGGAATATTTAACGTGAGCAACCATCTTTTTCTTTACATTTAAACCATTCACATATATCTATTCACCAAAATTTTGTATTGGAACAAGCTACTTGATACGCATAATTTATGTATCTCTGCCATAATTATTTCACCTAGGAAACAACAAACCAAATTTTTTGACCTAACTACCCAATTTGAATCTCATTTCCAACTTTAGTCTCATGTATCTATGCACACATTCTTAAGTCCTATTTCAAATATAATATCCTTAAAAGTAAAATCACCGAGAATACCATCTTAATCTCCATCACCATCTAAATCTCCACTGACTATTACTTCAATTTAAATCTTACGAATTGTTGTAATAATATTAATCTAGAGGAAAATCAAAATCTACACACCAGCGTCAAATAGTTTTATAAACATTTGAGGAATATGGTATCATGGGAAGCATGTTATCACTGTGGCGGACAAGAACAATTCTTTGTATATCAATATGGTGGTTGATTAGTTTTAAAAAGAGAAGATTATGCAAGTTTTCCAGGTCCAAATTACAAGAAGCGCCAATTTCATTATTTGTTTCATTTTTCCAGATATTAATATATTAATCTATTACTTTTTTTTCCCTTTTTATTATTTTCTTAAATAACTTAGTCTCGTTTGCATTCTGGAAAACGATTGATTTACATAAGTAAAAGCATACAATATTACATATACTTCAAAGTCATGTATAAGATGCAAGAAACCTTACAAACGATGTTTTTTAATATTAATTATCCTTGCGCACGTGCATCGCACGTGCCAAAGTACTCATATATATATATATACACACACACACACACACACACATATATATTGAATCTAAAATAACATTATCTATGTGATTGTAAATGAATGAAATTATATACATACATATATATATCTTCGGCCTAAAATATGTATGACAACATCTTATTTTTTAATTAATCCGTACGGTTTTAAAAAGAATTGTTTCTTATTTAAATCATTTCTGTATGGAATGTTTAAAAATAATTTTTTTGTAATTGCATAATCATAAGTAAAATTAGTGCATATTAAAATACATATATATACACATATATTTTATTATATATACACATATATTTTATAATATAAATACATACATGTGTGTGTATACATTAAACTTACATCTTATATTTTAAAATAAATAATATATTTATTTATTAATTTATTGTT
Source organism: Allium cepa (assembly GCA_030765085.1). Lineage (NCBI taxonomy): Eukaryota > Viridiplantae > Streptophyta > Magnoliopsida > Asparagales > Amaryllidaceae > Allium > Allium cepa. Next base: position 840,117,169 of record CM060941.1, read on the forward strand.
ATAAATAATATATATTTATTAAAACTTGAAAATGATTACATGTATGTGATTTAACAAAATTTTATATATACATTAAAAATCAAATTTTGTTTCAAAATCTCTTTTAAAATTATTATTTAATTCAATTTTTTTTGCTAGTTGAGAACTATATATGCACATACATACATATATGGAGAGAGAGAGAGAAAGCTGAGAGCTAAGATCAATAACACCCTTTATTTAGCACCATTTGTACTAATATCAGTTACAAGTTTGTATTTAAATATTTGGTCCATGTGACATACAAGAGGAAGAACAAATATTTAAATAAAATTTGTGGCTAATATCAAGGGGCAACAAAATAGGGCTAAACAAAGAGTGTTACTGATCCTAGCTCATATGTGTGTGTATAAATAATTTACCATGACTATAGCCTAATTAGTACACCTTGAATGTTGAATCGATCTCCTCCGCTTGAATCTGAATTTAAATCCTTCCAAAGGGCTACCAGACCAAAAGTACTACGCATAGGTGCCCTATTTTAATTGAATTCGTGTCGTTTGATACTTGAAATAATGGAGGGGGAAGGAAGGTGGGTTTGGCCTGCTATGTTATAGAGGAGAGCAAGAAAAAGATCAATGCAAATAAGAGGTTACGGGAGTTTAAATAGAAGAGAAAAGCAGGAGCAAACTGTGGATCTAGATCTACATATATTCCACCATTTCAATCCCCTTTGAATCAAATTCCTCCCCTATTTCCGACCATCTATGGCCAGCCATATCAGATCCCTTTATAAGTCTCCTAATCATTTCAAGCCCGATCGGATAAAATACATTTAAATCTAATTTAAACGTACATCAATATCGTATATTGATACATGTGTATACAAATTTTATATTTGTACTATTTTCAACATGAATCAAATAAAATTTATAATTAATATTTCATTAATTAATTTATAACAATTATAATTAGTTAAATCAGGCATTAGTTGGAATACTCAACATTTTGGTTGTGTGACTCTTAGGTGTAACTCGATCATCGACCAGTAATGAACAATTCGAATATTAATGTTCACAAGTCACCTTAGCTAGAGGTATGACATTATGACAAAATTTATTGCTTACATAGCTTCGGTAAAAGCCACTTTTTATTTATTTTAAGCGTTACCCAGTAGTAATAATTCTTTACACCAATTCTCTTCGTCAAAACTATATCACATTTGGATTAATGGAATTTGGTAATGGTCATAATTCAAATATCATCCATATTCAACTTTATAGTCCAAACACAAAGTCCTTGGTGCAATTGTAACAATTATTAATAACCAAACTACTCTGGCAAGAGACTTTGACTTTAAATTTACTTAATTGACCATGGAACTAACTCCATATAGCTGAAAAGATGAATTCTCTATTAAATTGTGTTTCACTTCTAATGCTTCCACTCGACCCAACTATAGTCGTTAGATGGACACCATGCCACGATTTAACTATAATCAAAGGGAAGTTTTCACATTGAAGCTTGACGATATTCTCAAGTTGAGAGAATTATGTAATATTATCACATTGATATTTTCTATTTGACCTTAGTTATATTAACTAATAGAAAATTATTGAATGAGTCACTTCTTAGTTATCCAACTACTATCAATATGTAACTTGCAGTTACAATCACATAACAGACCATTTATGGATTTCTATTAAATACACTTAAATTAAATAATTAACTAATTATAACACATTATAAGAAGTATATAATAGAAAGAAGAAGAGCTTTTATTTCGAACGAGATTTTATTACAGGGTTAATAATTTTCAAGAAATTCTAGAATTTCCCTAGGGTGTATCCCTAAATCAATTTCTCACTTGCACTTGGGACCAATTATGAAATCTTAATCTCATGCCTTTGATCGGCGTGATGAGAACCTACTAAGCCAGTCCCTTTGTGAATGAACCTACAATGTTGTCCTTAGTATCTACCCTTTGCATCACGGCCTCTTTCTTCTCAACAAATTCTCTAATTAGGTGGAACTTTCAAGGAATATGTCGTAATTTCTTATATGCTCTAGATTCCTTCATGATCTGCATTGACGCATTGTGTTGCAAAACAATGCCATTAGATTCTCCATGTCATGATTCACTCTTGTCTCACTTAAAAACTTATGCATCCAGGTTACTTCTTTAGCTACTTCATTGAGGGCGACAAGCTCAGCCTTAATCATGGAATCAACTAAGTTTCCTGTTTGGAACATTTCCAACTGACAGCCCAACGTTCATAGTAAAGACATAACCAGATACTGACTTACTATCGTCGATATCACCCTGAAAGCTACAGTCGGTATATCCCTTCATAACGAGGTCTCCATTCCCATATATCAAGAATAAGTCCATGGTATTTCTTAAATACTTTAGTGTACATTTTACAGCTGTCCAATGTTTTTCTTTAGGAATAGACTGGTATCGGCTTATGCATCCTAATGCGTATGCCACATTTACATTATAGATACAACTGTCGAAGGATACAGTATCCTCTTCATACGCTTTTTCTCCTTATCAGTTTGAGAAGTGTCCTTCGTAAAAAGAACGACTCTAGATTGCATTGGAACGTTTCAGTTTGGAATTCTCCATACTGAAACTTTTCGATATGATATCTAGGTACAAGAATTAGGATAATCCCAGCAGCCTCCTAAATCTATTTCTATAGATCGTCATACCTAGTATATAAGCTATTTCTTCCAAATCCTTCATGGCGAAGTTCTTGGAAAGCCAAGCTTTCACTAATTGCAATATAAAAGTCATTGCCAATCAATATAGGATCATCAACGTATAACACTAGGAATACGATAGCATTTTCCTACTCCTTTCGTTAAATGCATGTTTCCTCTATGTTCCGATAGAAACCAAACTTTTTGATCACTTTATCAAAATACTTATTCAACTCCTTGAAGCTTGTTTAAGTTCATAAATGGATTTTAACAACTTACAAGCCTTGCTTTCACTCCCACTGATCTCGAAATTGTCGGGCTGTGAAATATAAATGGTCTCTTCTAAATCACCATTTAGAAATGCCACCTTTGCATCCCTTTGCCATATTTTGTAGACAATGAATGTAGCGATAACTAGCATTATCCAAATGACTTGAGCATTGCTACGAGCAAAAAGTCTCGTCATAATCGTTACCTTGAGTTCGACAAAATATGTTCGCAACTAGCCATGCTTTATAAGTCTCCCCTTATACATCTGCATTTAGACTTTCATTAAAAATCCATTTATAGACGATGGGTTTTATCGCTTCGGGTATGTTAGAAAAAGTCTGCACTTTGTTTTCATACATGGAATCCATTTTGGATTTCATTGCTACAAGCAAAGTGCAGGGTCATTACTTACAGTGCTTATTGGAATGATATGGGAGTGTCGTCGTCAAAGACATCTATCCATAAGAAAACCATAGTATCTCTTTGGTGTGTGAGATTCAATACTAGACCTTCTACTAGATTGTGTGTTTTCGTATACGGGTGAACCTGACTCTCCCACCTTGTTAAGCCTTAGTGTTAGTTTCTCAGATCTCAACCAAGTCTACAACTTTGTTGTTAATATCTTTTAATAGAGATTCCTTTTCTACAAAGACAACTTTTATTGAAACAATAACTTTTTTTCCTCTGTTTGTAGAAAATATATGCCGTAGAATTCTTAGGATATATCCTATAAACTTACACAAGGTAGAACTTTCCCCAAGTTTGTTGGGACCGGTCTTCTTAATGTAAGTCGGATAACCCGATACCTTCAAATAATTGAGGTGGGATATTTTCCCATGCCATATCTCATATGGCATCTTAGGCACAAATTTAGTGGTAGATAATTCAATAGATGCATGGGGTTTCTAGCGCATATGGCTAATAGGACAGAGGTAACTCAACCTTACTAGTCATGGTACAAACCATATCTAATAAGGTTTGATTCCTTCATTCTGAAACACCATTTTGTTATAGAGTATACGATGGAATAACCAAGGAGATAACCCCATTATCTTTTAAGTACTATTGAAGATCATGTCCAATGTACTTGTCTCCTTGATCAGATCGAAGTATTTTAATCTTTCGGTTCATCTGATTTACAACCTCGTTTTTGTATTCAATAAATTACTCATAGACCTTAGATTTGTTCTTCATAACGCATTAGTCTTAATAAATCATCCAAAAAGCTTACAAAATAAGAACAATTATCTTTAGTAACTATGAGCATCCGACCAGATACATCACTATGTACAAGACTCTCAAGAGTTTGTTAACTCTTTTATTGCTTCCACTAATGGGGTGGTTGGTTATTGTTAACCCCAAAAATGGATCAATATCCGGATGTTAGATGAAAAATTAACTCGATTTAAATAAAAGCAAAAGAAATAAAATAGGACATAATTTTTATAGTGGCTCAATGTAATCTTCAGCCTACGTCCACTTCAACATGTTATATTAGTTGTTCTCTCTCTGGATTTCAATTAATTTTCATAGATCTAACCAAAATCTAGTGGATCTCAGACTTATAGTGGAGTTTCTTGGTTGTTTTGAGTCATTAGTACCAAGAATTTGCCGATCTAAGTCCTAGAACAACAAATAGTTTTTTCTTAGGTGACTTCAATGGAGGAGAGGTTAGAGGTGAAGAAGTAGGAGAGTCCCCATAGTCAGATAATCCAGATCATGTTTTGGTTGCTTTATGATTTGTATTTATAAGGGCAGAGGAGGTATTGGGTCAGAAGCCCGCTTGCAATGAGGTCCAGATATTGACCTGAAGTGGTGTGGAAAATTTGGGATGCACATGAGTTAAGGTGATAACTCGATATCCAGTTATCCCTATAACTCGATGTCGAGTTATCCCCTTAGGGAAAAACTTGCTCAACTCTCTTGCATCGTGTTTCTAGCTTCATTATGAAGTCTCCCTGGTGTTTTCATAGATCGTTGACTGGTTTTGATGAGCATTCCTTCATAACTTGATTTTTTATGTAGTTTACCAAAGCTAACTCTTCAATTTTTGAGATAGGTCTTCTGGAATTCTATAAAATCATTAAGATTTTCTTATCAGAGCTAGATGATCACCTGTGCAAAGCTAGAGATATTGGTGATGAGGCATGATATCTTGGTACTGACACATATCCATAACACGGTACTGACTCGTCACCTTAGCACATTTCTGGAAAAAAATTCCTCGATCTTTTTATTTAGCCCATATGTGCTTGCCTACCAAGTTTCAAGTCATTTCATCCCCATTTGGATCTTCTAAGTCCAATTGAAATCTGCTTTTCTAAAAAGTAAGTTAACACTTGCCCCCTAAAGTATGCCTCTCAAATGTAAGCTGTGCTTTTCTCAAAGACAAGTTCCTGGCATCAGTCTTTGACAGTTGAGCTCTCCAGCTTTCTCTTGATCTTAATCTTAGCAAACCGTCTGGTTCCTTTGCATCCTCTTGTCAATCACAGGTAATTCCCAAATCTGCTATAGCCTAAGACTCTAGACTCTGCTAAGTGTAGTTCATACATCATCATCATTCCGATTTCATTCAAAGTTATTACATATCAAAATCATCCCATGTTCATTTGGGATTTACTTCTTATCATTCCAATTTCATTTGAAGTTATTACATCACATATCAAAATTGTCCCATGTTCATCCAAGATTTATCTGTTTTATTCTAATTACAAGGCATTCGAATCCTTTCATTAAATCAACATCTGTTCTAGGGTTGGATCTCTCCAGATCGTCTTATTTTAGTTTGATGTGCATTCTCTTCGAACCGTTTTGTATTCAGTTTAATATGCGATCTCTCCGGATTGTTTAATTTTTAGTTTAATGTGTGATCTCTCTAGGTCTTTTAATGCTTACATTAAGGGGATGATCTCTTTAGATCGTTTGGCATTCCAATCTAGGGTTTGACCTCTCCGGTTTGTTTTAACATTTGGTTTAGAGGGACAATCTCTCTGGATCGTTTATTGTTTAAGTAGAGAGGATGATCTCTCCAGACCGTTTATTGCCCAATCTAGGGTTTGAACTCTCTAGATCCTTATTGAATATGTTCGCTCTCCAACAAAGGAACCCAATGACCAAGCAAGACCATCCTTTCACTCCCCAAAGAGAGGACTTACTTTTTGTACAATCCCATCCACTCGCTCTTTGGAAAAAGAGCTTGCACCTTGCACTCCGGTCTCGTCTCTCCGGATGGGACGGAGGGATGGGACTTAAAGCGATTATATCAGTCATCGCATTCAATGTGGATTTTTCAAGTCAAATAAGCAGAAATCCTAACAGCTCATCCCAGACATCCAACTCAGAGCGTGTTTAGGGACCAATCTAGGTCTCATACACGTATAAGCGGTCTGAGGTTATTATTATCTTAGTTAATCATATCAGACATCCAATTTAGAGCATGCATGGAGACCGTTCGAGATCTCGCACATGTACAAATGGTTTGAGAGTTATACCGCAACATTCATTTAAAGTTTAGGTAAGGAATCAAACCTGAACCAAATATATTCCGATTATGGGGTTGTCATCCAATGAAAGTCTCTGATCCATAACTTCATTCTTCCCCTCGTTCATTCGGTGAGCTTCTGGTTCCAGCTCCTACTATCATGCATTTGTATTCTGATTTACCTCTCTGGCTTTAGCATCGCCCATTCTAGGCATTAAAGCTCGTCCTAGATCCAAATCCATCATGCTCCTGAGTTGTAAGGGCATTGTCTCAATTTATTTTGCTCTATCTCCATATGCTCCTACATTTGTTTCTGGTCTTTTATTTTGACTTCCAGCTGCTTTGGCTGTTCATGGTTGATATATCCTTCTGAAAAAACCCCATCATTTCTTGTTGTCAAGCCATTATTCCATCTTACATTTCCTACATCATTCTCTCCATCTCTTCTTTGATCGTTTAGATCTATTGATGAGAATTTGAGGATGCCTTCTGGTTTCCTCTAGGCTCTAGTTGACTTTCTCCAATCTTAGATCTAGTGTTATGCCTCTTTATCTTCTCCAAATCTTGGATTCAAGCTTCAAGTCTTTAGATCTTGTTTAAGTCTCTCAATGAAAGCACCAAAATATTAACCTAAAATATGGATCAACGCCAGGATATTAGATAAAAGTACCAGCTCGATTTAAATAAAAGAAAAAGCAGTAAAAGCAGACACAATTTTTATATGGTTCGGCATAATCTTCAATCTACATCCACTTTAATTTGTTGTATTAGTTGTTCTTTCTATGGATTTCAACTAGTTTTCTTAGATTTAACTATAATCTATTGGATATTTGATTTATAATGGAGCTCTTGATTGTTTGTGAGTCACTAGTACTATTAATTTGTCGATCTAAGTCTTAGAATATAAGATAGTTGTTTCCTATGTGACTTTAATAAAGAGAGGCTAGAGGTGAAATGGTACCAAAGTCTCCATGGTCAGAGTATCCTGATCCTATTTTGGATGCTCTATGGTTTGGATTTATAGAGGTAGAGGAGGTATTGTATCAGAGGCTCGCTTGCAATGAGTTCCAGATACCGATCTGAAGTAGTGTGGAAAATTTGGGATGCACACGAGTTATCCCCTTAAGGGAAAACTTGCCCAACTCTCTTTCACTGTATTTCTAGCTTCATTGTGAAGTCTCCCTGGTGTTTTCGTAGATCGTTGACTTGTTTTGATGAGCGTTCCTTCGTAACGTGGTTTGTTCTGTAGTTTACCGAAGCCAACTCTTCAATTCTTGAGACAGTCGCTTGGAATTCTATAGAATCATTATGGTTTGCTTATCGGAGCTAGAGGATCACTTGTGCAAAATTGGAGATGTTGGTGATGAGGCAAGATAACTTGGTACCGACTCATAGCCATGACTCGATATAGAATCATCCCCTTAGCACATTTTTGGCCCAACTTTTCCCAAGCTATTTCTTTAGTCCATATGTGCTTGCTTGCCAAGTTTCAAGTCATTTCCTCCTCGTTTGAATCTTCTAGGTCTAAATGAAATCTGCTTTGCTAAAAAAGCGGGTTAACACTTGCCCCCATCCCAAAGTAGGCATTTCGCATTTAATGTGTGCTTTGCTCAAAGACATGCTCTAGGCATTAGTCTTCGATAGTTGAGCTCTACGGCTATCCCTTGATATTAATCTTGGTGAATCATCTGATTACTTCAGCCCCTCTTGTCAATCACAGGTCATCCTAAACCAGTATAGCCAAGACTCTAGACTCCGCTTTAGTGTAGTTCATACATTATAATTATTCTGATTTCATTCAGAGTTATTACATCATGTATCTAAATCATCTCGTGTTCATCTGGGATTTACATTATTATTATTCCATTTTCATTCTGAGTTATTACATCACATATCAAAATTGTCTAATGTTCATCCGAGATTTATCTGTTTTATTCTAATTACAAGACATTCGAATCCTTTTATTCAATCAGCATCTGTTCTAGAGTTGGATCAATTTGGATCATCTTATTATAGTTTAATGCACGATCTCTTTGAAAAAATTTATATTCAGTTTAATATGTGATCTCTTTAGTTCGTTTAATGTTTAGTTTAATGTGCGATCTCTCTAGATCGTTTGATATTTACATTAAGGGGACGATCGTTTGGCATTCCAATCTAGGGTTTGACCTCTCCAGGTCATTTTGACGTTTATTTTAGAGCGATGGTCTCTTCGGATCATTTATTGTCTAAGTAGAGGGGACAATCTCTCCAGATCGTGTATTGCCCAATCTAGGGTTCTAATCTATTTGCATCCTTGCTGAGTCTATTCAGCCTCTGGGAAAGGAACCCAATGACCAACAAGCTCATCCACTCACTCTTCAGTGAAGGTACTTATATTTTGTACAAGCTCATCCACTCGCACTTCGATAAGGGAGCTTGCACCTTGCACTTCGGATTCAATATGGATTTTTCAAGTCAAATGAGCAGAAATCCTAAGAGTTCATCCCAGTCATCCGACTCAGAGCATGTCTAGGGACCAATTTAGGTCCCATACACGTATAAGCAGTCGAAGGTTATTATTATCTTAATTAATCATCTTATACAACTGACTCAGAGCATGCCTAGGGATCGTTCGAGATCCCGTACACATGTAAACGGTCCAAGAATTATATTGCATCATTTATTTAAAGTCACGGTAAGGGAATCAATCCTGGCCTTAATCCTTCCCGATTATAGGTTGTCAACCAACGAATGTCTCTGATCCATAACTTCATTTTGCCCCCCGCTCATTCAGTGAGCTTCCAGTTCTAGTTCCAAATACCATGCATTCATATTTCAATTTACCTCTCTAGCTCCAGCATTGCCCGTTTCATGCATTAAAGCTTATCCTAGATACAAATTAATCATGCCCCCGAGTCGTGGGGACAATGTTTCAATTTTCTCTATCTCCAGATGCTCCTACATTGGTTTCTGCTCTTTTGTTTTGAGCTCTAGCTGCTCTGCTGTTCATGGTTGATCTATCCTTCTAAAAAGTCCTCTAGAACTTCTTGTTATTAAGCCATTAATCAATCTTACATTTCTTACATCATTCTCTCCATCTCTTCTTTGATCGCGTAGATGGATTGATGAGAATCTGAAGATAGCTGTAGGTTTGCCCCGAGACTCTAGCTGACTTCCTCCAATCATAGATCTTATGTTAAGCCTCTTCATCTTCTCCAAATCTCATATTCAAGCTTCAAGACATTAGATCTTATTAAATTCTCTCAATGATAGCACCAAAATGTAAACCTAAAAAATCGATCAACAGCCACGTATTAGATGAAAGCACCAGCTCGACTTAAATAAAAGCAAAAGCAGTAAAAGAAGACACAATTTTTATAGTGTTCGGCATAATCTTCGGTTTACGTCCACTTATTCTGTTAGTTATTCTCTCTCTATATTTCAACTAGTTTTCTTAAATCTGACCACAATCTAATGGATCTCAGATTTACAATGGTGTTTCTTGATTGTTTACGAGTCATTAGTTCTAAGAATTCGCTGATCTATTTCCTAGAACAACAAATATTTGTTTCCTAGGTGATTTTAATGGAGAGGTTAAATGTGAAGAAGTAGCAGAATCTCTTCAGTTAGAGAATCCAGATCCTATTTTGGTTGCTTTATGATTTTTTTTTATAGGGGTAAAGGAGGTATTGAGTCAGAAGCCCGCTTGCAATGAGGTCTATATATCGGCCTGAAGTGGTGTGGAAAATTTAGGATGAAGACGAGTTAAGGTGTGTAACATTCCCTATTTGAAGGCTCGAAGCTAAACGCCATAGATGCTACAATCATCCCTAGTATTAACTTACGATGACCGAATACGGTAATGTTAATGGTATTCATAATATCAGAAGCACATGAATATGAAACAAAATCATAGATTTCATAAAACAACTTCTCTGATTACATTTCATAAAACATGTTTCATATTCCATTACATAATCCCATAATCGTTTCACAAGTAAAGATCAAATACAATTATTAAAAAATACGTCAAGAGCGACATACGAAAATGCCCCATTGGTTGACCAAAGTACTATATAGTCATATCTGACTTAATACAACACAGCGAAATCAAACAAAATAAAACAACAACTCCTAAATAGCTATCCGTCAGCCACCTGCTCGTCTTTGAAAGCTTTATTCGCCAACTTACTAAAACCTAAAAATCATCAACCTTTAGTCTACTCAAATCAATTTTGAGCACCCGAGAGTTTAAGGGGGAAAACATAAACTTCGAGTCAAACATAAAGCCTGGTGTGAATAGTACTATACATCTCGGTTATGATATTGAGTGAGACCACGCCGCTTAACTGAACGAGTTTCCCCTTACTAATATCTCTTTCAAAATATATCTTTTGCAAATCATAATCCTACACCCAAACTGGTTAATCAAACCGATTATATCAAAATAGCAATATCCTTTATGCTAAAAACAGGTAATTTACTGGATCAGCTGTCCGAAACAAATGTAGTTTTGTTTGGCTGACTATTAACCTTTGACTGACTCAGGCCTACTAGATAAAATAATAAACAAGATCTAACAACTTCAGATAAGTCTTCTAGATGATCTGTCCCTAACTTACATCTCCCAAGGTCTCCTGATCCTAACAGTTTTGCGGGCTCACCAATAACCTTTATCTTATTTGTACATATATTCCTTTCTGTGTGTAACCATCATTTAAGTCTACCTATGACTAGGCCCTATGAACTGGAACTTTGGATTAAAATTAGCTTGAGGCTAAAGCTTAATATACAGGGCACAACCCTACACCAGTCCCTTCTGGTCTTCTATATCTGAGTCATTTTCTTAGAGTTAACTACCTTTTGAAATTTTCCTTGAAAACCTTTTCAAAATGATTTAAATCTTTAAATCATACATATACAAGGAAAATATACTCTTTGCTTTAGTTTAAGCTATTTGCCATGTTATGTATACATTACTCAATATAATGTTGATGAAATATATTAAGGATTTTCCATACCTTCAAAATAAGTTAAAACCCTTTTTAATTTAAAACACTTAGGCAATATTGCCAAGAGCAATTCATTCTAAACCTATATTTAAAATCTTTAAACAACCCTTTTGAAACCATTGAAAGTACCCCTTTCGTAACCATTGGAAGTACCCCTTTCAATATAAGTATACCACTTTACTTTATAACCTTAGGCCGAAAGGCCAAAACATAGCTTTCGAAACCATTTTACAAAAGCCATTTTCGAAAACATTGAATTATTCTCTTTCGAAAGCCTTAAAACCTTAGACATCCTTTTCAAACCATAAAACTTGCCTTTTGAAAGCAATTGGAAACCTTCCAATATCAAAAATGCTTTAAATACCTTTCGAAACCATTGAGGAACCTCCCCTTAGAAACCTATGTTAGTTACCTTTCGAAAGCATTAAAGTATGCTGCTTAGAACAAACCTTTCGAAAGCATTGGATTCAAGTAAAAGCTTGTGTAACTTATTTTCGAAACTATTAAAACCATTTAAGTCAAAATATTTGGGTTTATCTTTCAATAGAACTAACACTACACCACAAAGCTGTTTTAGCCACACCCCTATCCGCCTTATTTGATACGGCTCAAAGCCATATCAAATTTGATACGGGTAAAAGCCATATCTAAACATTTAGATACCGTTTTTAGCCGTATAAAATTTGATATGGCTTTGAGTCGTATCAAATTCGTTCCTTCCCTCGTTTTTTTAGTTCCTACCCTCGTTTTTTTTTCATTCTCCCCCAAATTCATTCCTTCCCTCATTTTTTTCGTTCTCCTCCAAATTCTTCCCCTAACTCACGACCACGCCTCAATTGAAGTTAATTACCGAAATTACCATTTGTTTTCGTCAAATCTTCAGCGACTAATTCCGGCTATTCTCTCGTTCTTTCTCCTTAAATCGCGTTTTAAAATAACAAGTTTCTTCAGCTCATACTTCTACCAGCCGCCTTTCTTTCTCCTTCATGTAATCGGTGCTTTCAGGTATTCTGATGTTGTTTATTTTCCTTTCCATGTATTAGTATTTTTTTATTTTTTATTTATTTCTACTATTACGAGCATCACCATGTATTGCATCATAGCTTCAACATCAAAATTTGTTATTGAGTACATGAATTTATCTTCTTCGTTTGTTTTTGCCTCCGTTTCCAAATTTTTGTGTGATCATTTAATGTCCGATGTAGATATTATGAATAAGATTTTGTTTTTTGCAGTAAAATTGTGCATAATCTTGTGTATGTAAATCTTTGCAGTAAATTATCTTGTTAAATTATTATTTTTTGATCCAACAATGATTGTTCAATTATCAAAGGTTTTGCAAAATTTGGAGTCTTGCTTCCATGATTCCTAAGAGCCCTCCTTATTTTATCTGAACAATGCCAGTAGGTGTATTTAAGGCTCCCCAAAATAAATAAATACATACAAAAGTGTGGTCCATTGCATCGTGTTATTTTTTTTCTTTTTCTACCATTCAATTGTGTAACCATGAGTATGATTTTATATGAGTAGGCACGAAAGTGCAGCATCCATGCATATGAGTTAGTGTGAGTATAGGTTGCGTGAGTTATGTTATTTTTAGTGTGAGTGTTGCCCTTGCAAGAGTAGCTTGTGTCTTGTATTTATTTGCTGTTGCTAAGTGTTTAAACTATATTTTTATATTATAAATCTTGGGAATATACATAGCTAATTGAAATTGACCATTTGCAAGTGTGTAGTGTGTGTCATTTATATATTACAAGTTCAATGTCTTACCTGCAAATTCCAGAATTTCGTTCCATTTAAGTACTGATGCATCTCCTTAAGTTTGTTATTCTTATCGTGATGTATATGAGGATTTCAGTTGGGTTAGTGTAGTGTTGTTTATATAGTACATAAGTATTTACTTGTTAAAAGCTGATGCATGGGTGAGTATTCAATGAAGCATTTTGTATACCAATTCAGTTCAGTCCATTGCTATGAACAGCAGCACTTAAAGATACTGCATTGGAATATAGGTGTTTAGTTAGACATGTCATACACTGTGCATAAGGGGTATGCTTTTGTTTGCTTTGTTCTATTATTTGAGCCATTTTTTTTATGATTACATGATTTTATAAATAGAGTTTTCAATCCCTTAGTCTAATGTAAATATAACACGCATATATTTATAAAATTGATTTTTAACAAAAGTTATGAAGTCTAGGGTAAGTATAACACCCTAAATATATCGCTTTCTTGACTTTGTTTTTTAATCACTATGAATCCAAGGGTTGAAACAGACATAACTATTTCTACCATTAGCTATGTTTTTGTTATTAAACATTTGTTGCATGATCTGGTCTTGAGAATGAGCTTCTACGTAAATGAGGCATTAAGGTCTCCATTAATTATCTAAAAGAATTTTCTGTTACAAAATCTGTTTTGCTTCCATTTCGAACATAAACTCCTTGTTGTAGAAAATACCATACCGACTTTAATGCATAAGCTTCTTTTGAGTCTGTAAGATTTCATAATCAAAGTCCACCCTCTTGTTTAGGTTTTAAGTCATTGTCCTAACCGATTTTGTATTGCTTACCCACCATGAGAACTGAGCGCACAAACTTTCAATTTTGTTTATAACATTACGAGACATTTCACAAATTTGCATCTTTGACCTTAATTTTATTTAGCATATATTGATGAATATTGAATGATATATAATAAAAGTCGATACGAAAAATTGATTGTCTGTTGAGGCTGGTATCGCTCAAATCCAATTGAACTCACCAATAAATGTAATTCCAATCAAATTAAATAAAATAAGTAAGTAAATAAATTGTGGGTATCATCAAATAATGAAGGATTGTATTTGATCTTTTTATTAGACACTCAGAAGGATTGTTGCCTGCAATATTTGGATCGTGATTTACATGCAAAAACATGGAAGATATTGGAATGCTTTCCAATGAATCCTGAATGCTTTTTACTCAGTCTAGTCATTTTAAACTATTTGTATTTCAGCTTTTTACTTTTATTATTGCCATGAATTGATGGTTGATGAGACCGCTTTTATTGGCTAAACAACAAATTTTACAGTGATATTGATTTCATTTTTATTTCAGGACAGCCGAGTTGATATATTCGTAGATTATTTGTTGCATTCATAAGTATTTGTTACATCTCTATTGTAATTTGTTATATTCTTTTAAGACATCCGAGTCTTGCATGTGTATGGCTACTGTGTTTGCATTTATGCAACAAAACACAGTATAAACGCCACATCACAATTCAACAAGCATTTGCTTAGTTTGATAAAACTGAACACTTTTACAAACTGAGCATTGCTCTTAGTTTTTATAAACTGGGTTTATTTGTGGATTGTTTTATCTTTTCTTTTTGTAATCTATGATACAATTACAAATCAATAATGGTTATTTAACCGTGTTTACAGGCAATACAATTCCATGCATGGTTTTTTGGCAGTTGTTTCCTCCTTTAGTGTTTGTGTGTTTTCTCCTAATAATAAAAAGGTTGAAATCTCATTCTCTTCATATCGAATGATAAGAAAATTAGTCTAACAACATTTAAGGATCTGAACCATGACTTTTTTGTTATGTATTTTTAGTCGATTTTCTTAGCATTTATATATTCTTGTTTAATACAAACTTGGATCGTCCTTACTTCGGTGACTAGTTATATAGAAACAATGTACATAGGGTAATGAAGTATACTTTCTTGAGTCGTTCTCTCTGTTCGTAAATGGGGAATCCCTCAACTTTTCCCCTGGAAACAAAGTAGACATTTTAATTCTTTTATGTCAAACATAAAGATTAACACTACAAGAAACACTACATCAACTGTAGAATTGAACTCTAACCTGTAAAGTGAGCTAGTCAATATAGCATTCATTTTTGTATACACTCCATATATATCGTAGTTTTTATAGTCATAAGTTTCTGGAGGTGGGTTTTGGTCAAAAGCGTGGTTCATTTTGTGCTTCAGAGATACTAAGTAAGGTGTACGAGGGATGTCTATGGTTACATTGTTGATAGCGAAACGAATGTGGCCATTGACTACATTGACTGAACCTAGTAAGAGGACTGTACGGTCAGATTTTGTTGGAGGAGGATGGATGTGAACTTGTTCAAAGTTTCTTCTCCATCAGCTATCTGCGAAACCTTCCAATTCCCTCATAGTATCTCAGAGTCTTAGGACCCCCATGTTGTACTGTTTGAGCATAAATCAGTTTCTATACAAGAGAAGTTTTCTTAGCCACCTAGAAATGCATTTATTTTAACAAACACAACAACAACAAGTTAAAGCCTTTAGTCCCAAAAGGCTTTAATTTATTTAGAAAATACAATAACATACCCCTTGGATGCAAAGTTATGCGTATAAGAGGAAGAAGTGAAGTGATGTCGAAATTAAAGCATTTAGTCCCAAAATGGCTTTAATTTGTTTTAGACAGAAGTGAGGTGTTGTATACAAATTTTTGATTGTATGATTAATTAAGATAATGTTAGACAGAAATAACTTACCGAAATAAAATTCGTTGGTTTTCGTTTATATTTAAGTTGATTACATCGCAAATATATTATATTTACGTCTAATGTTCTAATATATATGATATAGGAGGGCAATATGTCTTTCAGTATAGACAAAAAGTGGATAAATGAATATGATCAAAGATCTACATACTATATAGACGGGGTGAAGAAGTTTATTAGTTTTGTTGATGAAAACGGTGGTAAGAAAGGAGTGTATTTATGCCCTTGCACTCGGTGCAAAAATATGAAGACGATCAAATTAGATGACATTCATTTTCATTTGCTTAGATGGGGTTTTATCTGATCATATACCGTATGGTATTTTCATGGGGAAAAAGGGCAGAGAAGGAAAAACAACAACTAGTTAGTCATGCCACAAGTAGTGATGAGTCTGAACATATTATGATGGAAGATCTAGTCAATGATGCAGATAGATTTCATCATTTTCAACCTGAAAATCCATTGTCTGATCATGCTAATGTTGGAGAGCCGTCTACGGTTGATGGCAATTGGCAGGCCAATGAAAGTAAGAAGTATAAATCACTTTTTCGTAGCGCAAAAGAGCCACTGTATCCTTCATGTTCAAAAGGGTTGATGAAGCTGTATGCCATTGTGAAACTGAATAGCTTGAAGACCCAATACGGCTTTTCAGATAATGGTGTGACTGCACTCCTCGAACTAATAAAGGAGTTACTCCCCGAAGGTAACACGCTGCCGACAAAATACTCCAACGTGAAGAAGTTAATTAAGCAAGTTGGGATGAATTACAAAACTTATGATGCATGCATCAATGATTGCATATTATACTGGAAAGATGATTCGAATAGAGCTTCGTGTACAAATTGCAACGAACCAAGATATATGACATCATTCAACGAAGAAAGAAAAGGCATCAAAGTACCTCGAAAGACATTAAGACATTTTCCTTTAATTTCTACATTGAAGAGATTGTATATTGTACCATGGATAGCAGATGCGATGACCTGGCATGGTCGTGCCAAGTCTGATCCAACCGTAATGCGTCATCCATGTGACACTTCTCAATGGAAAGCCGCGGATTATTTTGACCAAACGTTTGCTGTCGAGCCACGAAATGTCACACTTGGAATAGCAACAGATGGTTTCAGTCCACATGCTTCTCTATCTAACCCGTACAGTTGTTGGCCAGTAATTGTAGTACCATATAATCTTCCTCCGTCTATGTGCATGAAACGAGAGTTTTCAATGTTAACACTGTTGATTTCTAGGCCAAAACAACCAGGGAAGGATATTGATGTTTATTTACAGTCGTTGATAGACGAGTTAAAGTAGTTATGGGAAGGAGTCGTTACGTATGATTCATTAAATAAATCCGAATTCACAATGAGAGCTAGGGTGTTGTGGGCAATCCGTGATCACCCTGCTCTTGGGACTTTATCGGGATGTACAACTCACGGTTATTTTGCATGTCCGGTTTGTGGGGAAAAACACTTGTTCTTATCATCTTCCTGAAAGTAAGAAGATGTGTTACATGGGACATCGAATGTTTCTTCCTAATGAACACAAGTTTCGATACGACAAGACAAATTTCAACAACGAACAAGAACTTCATCGTCCTAAACGGACATTGACTGGTTTTGAAGTTGAAAAGAAAGTAGCGAATATCAAAATGAAAGTTGGTAAACACAAAGAAGAAACTAGTCGAAAACGGAAAAAGTCAATTAATGAAGAAGTTGACAATGTTTCTGTATGGTACAGGAGGTCTATCTTTTTTGATTTACCATATTGGAAAGCAAATATGATTCGCCATAATATTGATATTATGCATACAGAGAAAAATGTCACAGAGCATCTCATAAGCACCATTATGGACCATAAAGATAAGTCAAAAGATGGCATCAATGCACGCAAGGATTTGAAAATCATGGGTATAAAACAAAAGTTGTGGGTGATGGAAGATCCTGAAACAAATAAAATAATCATACCAAAGGCAACTTTCACTTTGAGCAAAGAAGAAAAGATACGGTTTTGCACCGTTTTGAAAAACCTGAAAGTGCCCAACAAATTCTCTTCAAACTTTCACAACAATGTGAGCATCAATCCTCCCGAACTAAGAAATATGAAGTCACATGATTACCACGTCATAATGCGACATTTGCTTCCGGTATTGCTTCAACATTCTTATCCACAACATAAGGATCTGCAAAATGCTATTCATCGTATTAATCTATTCTTTGACATTTTGTGCTCAAAGGTGATCAATAGGGAACACCTTATAAAAGCAAAGGCTAGTTTGGTAGAAGCAATGTGTGTTTTTGAAAAACATTTTCCACCTGCATTTTTTGATATCAGTATCCACCTTATGGTTCATTTAGCCGATGAAGCATTAATTTGTGGTCCTGTCAGATGTAGATGGATGTATCCCTTTGAACGGTAAATAACTAATTTCAGTTATGTACATTATTATTCGATAGAAATTGCTATTATGTACAATATATAATCGATCACATTCACAAGTTGATGAAAACATATAAAGGATATGTGCGCAACAAAAGATACATTGAAGGTTGTATTGCAGAAGGATATATCGTACAAGAAGCTAGCCTTTACTGCATGGAATATATGCCAAACGGAGGTGATGGCAATCAAAAACATACCCGTGAAGCGTTTTTAGACGAGGACGATGAGTTTGCTGGTGAGATACCTTTAGATAATGGTAAAGATATAATGTTAACCCAAGTGCAGTTTGAACAAGTGCGTAGATGGGTCCTTAATAAGTATGATGGATTGGATGAATGGAAGAAGTAAGTTCACACCTTTGTTTTGAATTTCCATTTTTTAATTCAATTTATGTATTCGTTTTGATATGTGTTTTCCGTAGGAGGTATAACTCCTATGCGAAAAGTACTAGATTTCAATCACGAGGCAGGGGTACGACTGTCGAAGTCGTTCAAAGTTTTACTCTATGGTTACGCAACGAGGTACATCTTAAGTATTTCATGTGTTTATAAGTTGGCAATACACCTTCGTGACCATGTTTTGTTTTACTTATTGTATTTTATGTAGTTGTTGAAGTGCATCGATGTTGATCCAACTCTCTGGCGGCTAGTGCATGGGCCGAATTTCACGGCACTTAGTTATACTAAGTACCAAGTGAATGGTTTTTTATTTTCCATGAAAATGTACGAAGATCGTATGGTAACACAAGATAGCGGTATATGTATGAAAGCAATTACAAAATTTAGAGCGAGTGGTAAAGATAAAAATTATAAGGAAGCAGAAACAACGTATTACGGAGTCATTCAGCAGATACTTGAGTTGGATTACACTGACTTCAAACAAACAGTTTTTTATTGTGATTGGGTAAAGGTCGAGGATAAGATCAATGGTTGCAAAATAGATCCTGTTTCAAACTTGATCATGGTTAATTTAGGGAAATTGAAGAGCAAAGATAGCGTGAATGATGAGCCATTTATTCTTGCATCAGAATCGAGTCAAGTGTTCTACTCAATAGATTTAAAAAATAACGGTTGGTCTGTGGTTTTGCATAAACCAAAACGGTTGACTACAAATGTAGATGACATTGAGTTTCCTACCGTCTATCAATCAGTTTTTGAAGACAATGAAAAATTAGAAGACCTTACCAAAACCATTTGTTAACTGATGAATTGTTAAATGCTTCATTTCTCGTTTTAATTTCTACTCCTTGGGGTAGTAGGAGTGTGAGATATCATTTTTAAATATTTCACTATAACAAAATTGAAGTTTGCTTATGTTTGGATTATCAATTAATATTTTTCAGCATTACTAATGACCTGTTTGGATTGAAGTTTGCTTATGTTTGGATTATCTTGTATTAAGTGAATATGGGAGCTTAATGTAAGCACTTATTGGAAAACAAACATGACAGCATCCACTTATGACATGTTTAACTTGTCGAAATTGTTTCTTGCACTTGTTTGTGTGTGTTTGCATTTGTGCTTTTATATTTGGCATTTGCAATTAAAAAAACAGAGAGAGAAATACATCCACAATTTCATAAAATTTCTTATTTCACTTTATTTTATTTTACATCTGCATTTATATTTGATCAGTAAAAACTAATAAGAGCTGATTTATTTTTTTGCTAGACTTATCTCAACATTTATTTGCACAGCTAGCAAGTAGGATGTAGAAAGGGATTTGCACTGTTACAACAGACTATAAATAAATGTTTCCCAACTTCTACTTTAGACTGTTACAAATCAATAATGGTTATTTAACCGTGTGCAGGAAACTATGTCACAAAATCCAGCATCATCACATTCATCATGTTCAGAAGAACAAATAGTTGATCAAAACTTACATGGTATTCTAGTCTCAGAAAACGCTGGAAAAATCGCCACTATGCTGGGTAAACTAATAAGAGCTCATGTGCCGATATCATACATAAGTTGGAACAAAGTACCCGGTACATATAAGGACGATGTTTGGAACTAATTGGTGGTAAGTCTGATAGAATTGATTAACTTGCTTAGGTCGGCAGTTGGCTCTATTATTTGATAGAATTGCTTCTTTAGTTTTCTTTTTATTAAGTCTGCTTGAATCTAGTTTACAAATGAATGGTGACGATCTTAAGTCTTAACATGTATTACATACAGACAGTTCCATACTGTTTTGTTTATGTATTTTACTTTTTGCAGAAAATGTATGCGCTCGAACCGCTTTCAAAGGAAATTTTTTAAAAAGAATGTCCGAGGCTTTTAGGAGACAAAAAAAATTGAGAGAAAGTTTTTATGACACTTTCAACAATGACGAAGAACGGATGAAAAATTGTCCACCTACAATTGCTCAAGAAGATTGGAACGAGTTCATGAAAAATGAAGCAATGCCTGAAGCGAGCAGAATAAGGGTGTTAGCCAAAAAAATAGATCATTGCTCAGTTATGCTCACCATGCAGGCCATAAAAGTCACGCTAGAGTAGAACACAAAATGGTAAGTTATATTCATTTTTTTCAAAAATGGTAAAAATCACAACTAACATATTTTATATATTGCAGATCGTTGCAAATCCATCTGCAAATATCAATCGTCGTCATCTATGGGAGAAGACACACACGAAAAAAGATGGTAGCATATCAGATGTCTCGTACTTCGTAAGTTAAAATTTCAGTTCTGTGTGTACCATCTTTACACAAGTACAATTTCAGGTGTATATATATAGGAATAAGCATAGGAATATCTACAGTCTGGTATATATTCATACAAGTACAATTTCAGTTCTGTGTGTACATGAATTAACAGTCTTGTATTCATTAACATAAGCACTAACATAAGTATAACCTTATATTAATACACACAGCAATAACAGCATACGCATATATGCATATAGACACATACACGCTAGGGTCATTTATAACTGAGTCATTTCACCTCAGATGGCCAGCAACAGTTTTGGAACTTAAGTTTTCAAAACATGTATACATACATATATTTTCATTATTCATATACGTATTATGCAATCTCAGGATCAAATTGCGAAATTGAAGGAAAAGATCACCGATAGCGATGAAGAAAAATTGACAGTGGATGAAGATATCGTATCACAAGTGATGGGAAAGGATACAAGGGGTAGGAGCCGCGGAGTTGGGACCATCATACCAAAGACTAATATTAAGGCTTCTGCTATTGCACATAAACGATTGAAACATGTTTGTGGAGACAATGCTGAGTTGAAAATGAGGATGGGAAGTTTGGAGGGTACGGTGGGAAGTTTGGAGAGTACAGTGGGAATTTTGTCTGGGAAAATGGAGCTTCTAATCAACATGGTGGGAAACATAGAACAAGGATAACGCAACACATAACTCAATGCTTCTAAATTCGTTGTTTCTCAATCCCAGGATACAACCAATGTGGCGAACAATCAAAAATATGAAATCCTCAACTCTGATCTAAACATAATAGCAACAGGTATTTATTAGTTGCTTTTTATACTTACTTGTTTTCGATACAGTTATTTTGTTGGATAGATCTAGACAATTAATTTTATTGCAATAGGTACTGTATGTCGAGATTCTACATCGTCCAAAATCCATGGGAAATCTGTACCATCCACACATGAAAAATTAGTTTTGGACAATATACTGCTACCGGATGAGAGAACCAACAAAATAAATCATCAATTTGCAGAGACCTTTGTTGATGTTGGAGTGGGTGGGTATGTGTGTCATCCGAAGATTATGATTCGATATCTTTAGCAGGTATGATTCGAATTATTTGTTGTTTGATTTTAGTGTGTTTATTTTGGGTGTTAATTTGCATTTTAAAAAATAAAGTTGTGTGTATGTCTGTTATGTGATTTGATTTGTGCGCTTATTATTTTTTGCATTTGCATTTGCCTTTGCATTTCTATTTAAAAGAAAAAATAGTACACACAATTTCTTTCGAAAAGAAATTGTATTCCATTTCAATTTCTTTTGCAATTTTTGCATTTTCAATATCTTGTTACAATTTTATTTTCTTTTATAATTCTACATTTACAAACACTGTTGCCTCACTACTGCAACCTTAACCTCCTTCACTATGCGTATCACTTACTTCTACCTATACATCAACTCTCCTCGAACCATTATAACTCCAACAAACTTCTTGCTGCATACGGACTTCGCTAAACACTTCTTTGAACACTTTACAGTAGTAGCCATTCCATCATCACCAATTCATGCAGTAGTTACACCTTCCCCCTAACATACAAGAAATGTGGGATGGTGGTTGTGAAAGGCAGTTTTGAATGTGAATGTAAGTTTTGACTGTGAATGTACATAATGGCAGATAGTTGTAGTGATATTAGTGGTTAATGTAAGTTGTGAATGTGAAGCAGGGGTTGAAGGGGATGGAATATATTGCAAATGTAACAGTAGTTGTAGTTGACTGGTAGCTAAGCAGTTGCTGTTGACATGAAGTATGGTGGTAGTATGGTTGTATAGCAGTGAGGGTATGTATGTTCGGATGGTAAGGAAGAGGGTAAGTACGAAGTATGTTCAGGGGCACTTGCTGTTGATATAGCAGTATGGTTGATAGGAAGCTGTTGTTGATATAAAGTATGGTGGTAGTATGGCCATGTAGTAAGCAAGGTTGTATAGAACTGTGGTGTCAGAGATATGTAATGTATGAAGTATGTGTAGTTGTTGTATTGATCAGTGAGGTAGATGGATGGTGTGTAAGTAAGGGAAATGTTGCGAGTTGGTTCAGGTAGTGTGTATATGGAAATGAGGTGATGGTTATAGGAGGAACTGGCGGCAGTTGAAGCTCGAATTGCTGAGGTTGACACGGTTGTGTAGGATGTTTGTTTGAAGATGGTGGGGTAGCTGCTGTTCAGGTAGGCAAGAATGTGATGGTCAGGTATGAGGTGTGGTTATTTGGTGATGTACTCAGGCAATAAAAACAGATGTTGTGTAGCAGATGAATATGATGCAGATGTACTCGGGCCAAAAACTTGTTGTAGATGGTGATGCAGATGTTGTAGATGAATGGGGTGACTGTTGTCAGGATATGAGTGTGCAGAAGGCCGGATGCAAAGCAATGTGTAGTTTGTGATCAGCAGTTTTGGTAGAAGTGATAAAAGAGGAGCAAGGCAGGTAGATGTATGATGGAAAAGAAAGTGATGTTGCAGAGTGTTTGGTTATGGGGGATTGTGCAGTTTTATGATGAATGTTGAGGATGTGGGAAGGTAATATGGTCAGTGTGAGGCAGTTGTATTGCTCTGTGATGTTGTATGGGATGGTGAATGTGGATGTTGTATGGGATGATGAAGACAATAGTTGCAGAAGTATATGAAGTATGATGATGTAGCAAAGGTATTGCAGTTGTTTTTGTTTGGTTCAGAGGAATGGCAATAAGAAGGATGACAGCAGTATGAAGGATGGTATGTGATTATATGGTTATGGAATAGGTTGAAGGAAAGGTTGCTGGCAGATGGGTATTTTCAGGTGATAGTCATTGATGGTGATGCACAGTTAAGCGGGAAGTGGGTTATGTAAAAAAATGGTGATTGTCTGTGGATGAAGATGGCAGAGAAGTGATGTATGCAGAGGATGTCACGACAGTGATATATATGGAGGTCGATAGGCATAATTGAATGTTGTGAGTGGATATCCACAATGAGAGGTTGTTCGTGCATTTCTGTAATTCTGTTGGAAGTCGTATTCACACGATGTTGTTCATGTTCATGAAGACCATTTGCTTCTAATTTGATCGATCACACGATGCTTGACTAGAACCCTTAGTTTTTTTCCTGGCTCTTATTGCTAGTTTAGTTGCTTTAAGTTTGCTCGGTAACATAAAAATTGGATTTCCATGAACATTTGTACTTACAGATTGTTGTATAATTTCATTATAATCCTGAATGTTTTTTACTCAGTCTAGTCATTTTAAACTATTTGTAGTCAGTGCACTAGCAGTTTGTTTATTTTGTAACTGTAAACATGATGATTACTTTTTCATTTAAATTATGTAATTAGTTAAATTATAAGGGTCATAAAACATCTAAGTCGAAAGCTCTTTTTCGAAAACATTTTCCTAAGTAAAGAAAGTAGATGGTTTCGACACCATCCCTTTCGAAAGCATTGGAGGGTGGCTTCTTTAATAAAATCGAAAGCACCCCTTCGAAACCATGTTTAAACACAACGGCCTCAACTCGGTCGAAAGGTTGAATAGCAGCAACGTTGGTTTCGACACTGTTGAAAGCCAATTTAAAAACAAAGGCAACAACCTAGGTCAAAAGCTTATCTTTAAACCAATTAAGTCGATAGCCGTCTCATTCAAAAACAAACCAGGCACATTTCTTTTAGAAGACAAAACAAAGTCTCGACTCCTTTCGAAACCCACAGTTTCAACACCATACCTTTCACTTGAGTTAAATTCACTATGTACTAAGTCTTGATACTATGTGATTGATTTCGATTGAGGTTGCAAGCGGAGGAATGAAGTCGAAAGGTGGTTGCCGAAGGAGGTGAGACAACGAAACCCTATAAAACCTGAATTTTTATTGAAAAGGTGATTCTTTTCAACTAACCAACTTATTTGTCAAAATCTAATTGGTTTCCAATTTCTTTTCTAAAAGCTTTTCTAAAAATGCTGCCGAATTCAGATTTGTTTTAATTAAAATATTTTAAAATGCCCCTTCTCCTATTTTAAACATATAAAACATTTAAGTCTCATACCTTAAATAAATTTATATACTTAACAAAACACTTAGGAAAATTCTCCAAAAATTCCAGAAAATCTCGTTTAATATGTTTTCTAACATATTTAAATTTCAGATCCAAAGCCGTTATATCTTGGCCGTATATAATTTTAAACCCGAAATAATATTTTCTTCACTAGAAAATTCAAAATAAATCCACCATAATTTAGAAAATTATGAAACTTGAAACCCATTTCCAAAATAATATCTCTAACCTCAAATTAAATTTGCAAGTCATTTGGATGTCATAAACTAAGTTTTCTAAATCAATTCTCATCATAGAATGCTATAAAATAGCCTAAATCATCAACAAGTGTGTGCATGTATCCATTTATCATTCAAACCATGGCAAAACATTTGCAAATACTTTCCGAACCATCTAAAATCGAAATCAACCAAAAATAAGAGATGTAGTCATTATTCACCTTTGCTTTGATGTTAAGGAGATGAGATTTGATCTTTGATTTAAGTTAATTAGCTTCTTCCTCTTGATTTAGCCTGATTTCCCCTCTTTTCTTCTTAATGATGGTCGGCATCTAAGTGTTTGAGTTTTGGTAAATTTTGTAATGAAAATATGAAATGAATATAGTAAAGGTTTAGAGTATAAGGTTATTTCTTCTACCTATTTTGCCCTTATCTACTCACCCTAACTTAATTCATTTTAATTCTACTTAGTTCATTAGTTTACATAGGCACGACTACCCCTTTATAAATCACAAATCTTGCTCTCTTGACAAATTACATTATTTCATTTAATTTTCCTAATTAAATGTTCTAAATAATGTTACTAAAAATATGGGGTGCTACAAGATTATAATTCGATACCGAATTATCCCTATAACTCAATGTTGAGTTATCCTCATAACTCGGTGCCGAGTTATCCCTTTAAGGGGAAACATGACCAACTCTTGCATCATGTTTCTTGCTCCATTATGAAGTCTTCCTGGTGTTTTCATAGTTCGTTGACTTGTTTTGATGAACATTCCTTTATAACTTAGTATGTTCTATAGTTTACAAAAGCTAACTCTTCAATTCTTTAGATAGATTATTTGGAATTCTATGAAATTGCTAAGGTTTGATAATCAGGCTAGAGGATCACTTATGCAAAGTTGGAGATGTTGGTGATAAGGCATGATAACTTAGTGCCGACTCATAACCATAACTCAGTACCGACTCATCCCTTTAGCACATTTCTGGCCCAATTTTTCCAGAGCTATTTCTTTAGTCCATATGCGCTTTCCTACCAAGTTTTAAGTCATTTCGTCCTCATTTGAATCTTCTAGGTCCAACTGAAATCTTCTTTGCTAAAAAGCAGGTTAACACTTGCCCCCTAAAGTACACCTTTGGAATGTAAGGTGTGCAAGTACACCTTTGGAATGTAAGGTGTGATTTGCTCAAAGACAAGTTCCAAGCATCAGTCTTTGATAGTTGAGCTCTCCGGCTATCCCTTGATCTTAATCTCAGCGAATCATCCTGTTCCTTCGGGTCTTTTTGTCAATCACGGGTCATCCCAAAACTGTTATAGCCCAAAACCCTAGATTCTGCTTATGTATACTTCATACATCATCATCATTTTGATTTCATTCGGAGTTATTACATCACATATCAAAATCATCACATGTTTATCCGAGATTTACATCATTATCATTCCGATTTCATTCAGAGTTATTACATCACATACCAAAATCATCTTGTGTTTATCCAGGATATATTTTTTTATTTTAATTACAAGGCGTCGAATCCTTTTATTAAATCAACATTCGTTCTAGGGTTGGATTTCTCTAGATTGACTTATTTTAGTTTCTTTTTGGACCATTTTATAATCAGTTTAATGTGTGATCTCTCTGGATCCTTTTGTGTTTAGTTTACTGTTTGATCTCTCTGGATCATTCAATGCTTACGTTAAGAGGTTGATCTCTTCATATTGTTTAGTGTACCAATCTAGGGTTTGACCTTAGGTCATTTTAACATTTATTTTAGAGGGATGATCTCTCTGGATTTTTTATTATTTAAGTAGAGGGGACGATCCTCTAGATCATTTATTGCCCAATCCAGGGTTTTGATCTATCTGCATCCTTGTTGAATCCGTCTGCTCTCTAACAAATGAACCCAACGACCAAGTAAGTCCATCTGCTCACCCTTCGATGAGGGGACTTATTTTTCGTATAGCCCATTCACTCGCTCGTCTGTAAGGGAGCTTGCACCTTGCACTCCGGTCCCGTCTCTTCAGAAGGGACGGTGGCCGGGACTTAAAGCTATCAATATCAGTCATCACATTCAATGTGGATTTTTCAAATCAAATAAGCAGAAATTCTAAGAGTCCATCCCAGACATCTAACTCAAAGCATGTTTATGGACCAATCTGGTTCTTGTACATGTGTAAGCGGCCCCAACGTTATTATTATTTTAATTAATCATCTAGGACATCCAACTCAAAGCATGCCTAGGGACCGTTTGGGATCCCATACATGTGTAAATGCTCCGAGAGTTATATTGCATCATTTATTTAAAGTCGGTGTAAAGGAATAAAACCAGACCCCAATCCATACCGATCATGGGGTTGTTATCCAATGAAAGTCTCTGATACATAACTTTATTCTGCCCCTCATTCAATCAGTGAGCTTCTGGATGCATCTTCTACTGTCATGCGTTCGTGTTTCGATTTGCCTCTCTTGCTCTAGCATCGCCCATTCCAAACATTAAAGCTCATCCTAGATCAAAATCGATCGTGCCCTAGAGTTATAGGGGAATTGTTTCAATTTATTTTGCTCTATCCCCAGATGCTCCTATATTTGTTTCTGGTCTTTTGTTTTGAGCTCCAGCTAATCTGGCTGTTCATGATTGATTTATCCTTCTAAAATAATCCATGCAGAATTTTTGCTATCAAGCCATTATTCTATCTTACATTTTGGACATCATTCTCTCCATCTCTTCTCTGATTGCGTAGATGGATCGATGAGAATTTAAGGACACCTCTTGGTTGCTTCCAAGCTCCAGTTGACTCCTTCTACTCTTAGATCTAGTGTTAGGCCTCTTTACCTTCCCCAAGTATCATATTCAAGCTTCAAGTCTTAAGATCTTGTTTAAGTCTCTTAAAGAAAGCACCAAAATATTAAGCCAAAAAATGGATCAACGCTCAAATATTA
This sequence comes from Allium cepa, assembly GCA_030765085.1. Lineage (NCBI taxonomy): Eukaryota > Viridiplantae > Streptophyta > Magnoliopsida > Asparagales > Amaryllidaceae > Allium > Allium cepa. The sequence goes on from CM060941.1 coordinate 840,145,473, forward strand.
TATGAAAGCACCAGCTTGATTTAAATAAAAGAAAAGGCAGCAAACAAAAACACAATTTTTATAGTGGTTTGGCGTAATCTCCGACCTACATCGACTTCAATCTGTTATATTAGTTGTTCTCTCTCTAGATTTCAACTAATTTTCTTAGATCTGACCACGATCTTATGGATCTCAAATAACAATGGAGTTTCTTAGTTGATTGTGAGTCACTAGTTTTAAGAATTTGCTGATCTAAATCCTAGAATCGCAAATAGTTGTTTCATAGGTGACTTTAATGGAGGAGTGGTTAGAGGTGAAGATATAGCAAAGTCTCCATGGTTAAGAAATCCAGATCCTATTTTGGTTTCTATATGGTTTGTATTTATAGGAGTAGAGGAGGTATTGGGTCAGAAGCTCACTTGCAATGAGGTCCAAATATCGGTTTGAAGTTGTATGGAAAATTTGGGGTGCACACGAGTTAAGGTGATAGCACGATATAGAGTTATCCCCATGACTCGGTGCCGAGTTATCCTCTGAGAGGGGAACTTGCCTAACTCTATTGCAACGTGTTTCTTACTTCATTATCAAATATCCTTGGTGTTTTTCATAGATTGTTGACTTGTTTTGATGAGCGTTCCTTCATATTTTGGTTTGTTTTGCAGTTTACGGAGGCTAATTCTTTAATTATTAAGATAGGACATCTAGGATTCTATAAAGTAACCACGGTTTGCTTATCAGAGCTAGAGGATCACTTGTGAAAAATCGGAGAAATTGGTGATAAGGCATGATAACTCATACCTACTCATAGCCATGACTCAATACCGACTCATTCACTTAGCACATTTCTGGCCTAATTTTTCATAAACTATTTCTTCAGTCTATATGTGCTTGCCTGCCAAGTTTCAAGTTGTTTCATCCTCGTTTGAATCTTCGAAGTCCAACTAAAATCTATTTTGCTGAAAAGTGGGTTAATGGTCATTTTACCTTTGAGACATGACTCACACATAGCAAATGATATAAAATCCAATGAAGGTGGAAAACCCTCGGTTTTCAATATATAGTCATTTCTCATTTATATGACCTAGCCTACAATGTTAAAAGTAATTGTTACTAATACCATCATTTAAAGAATTACTCACAGCACACACTTAATTAGTATCGATCGCATAAATTCCATTATCTAAAATACCATTACATAGTTTATTACCAACTAACATAATGTTCATAACATTATTACGCGGTGAAAATATAATCAGTCTAAGAAAGCCAAGATACAAAGATAAATCTATATATAAAGTCTTTTACATGATAATGATTATTTAATATCAAAATTAATCCATTAGGAAAACTTAAATGAAAATATCCAATTGTCGTTGCATCTACTAGAGATTCATCAGCAATTTGAAGCCATATCTCTCCCTTTGTCACATTATCCATGTTGCTAAGCCCCTGTTATGAATTGTAGAGTGAGTTCAAATCCAGTATCTAAAACCCAAGATAATTTATTGACTGCAAACAATTTTGAATCATAAATGTTCCTGTAGGAGTAGTGGAACCACACTATTTCTTCTCTCTGACAATCTTTAAGTACTACAGATAGTTCTGTTTCCAGTAACCCTTCTTGTGGTAGTGATGACATTTACCCTTGTCAGTTGGAACAATCTTCCTGTTCTTCTTATTAATTCTCATTTGTTTCTTCAAACCTTTCGAAGATGATGCGTTCCCCTTAACAGATGTACAACCCCGATATCCTTGGATGAAGACTCGGCCGACCTCAACATATTAAGGAGCTCCACGATACTTATGTTAAACTGGTATATATTATAATTTAATATGAATGGCTCATATTGGGGAGTAAAAGACCCAATATTGAAATCTACTAGCAATTCATTGCATATAGTTACATCTAACTAAGAAAATCTATTAACATAGCCATTCATCATTAGATCGTAATCATCCACTTTCTGTACCTTTTCCATTTTCGTATTGGACAGTTTCTTCATAAGTTCATAACTTATGGAATGAGACTGTTCCCCAAAGAGAGGTTTGAGACTATCAAAAAGGTCATGAACGTACATGTTTTCGTGTTGCTTCTGCAATGGCTTGTCTAACAACAACACAGAAACATAGGCGACTTCAAGGTCCTAGACCTATTTGCTATAGGTTATTCTTAGCTGGGGGTGTGCATCATCAAGGGGTCAAACCTTAGGAGGTTCAATTATCGATGACCAAAGACAATCATACGTTAATGTTATCTTTATTGCTCCTAGCCGGTTAACGTAGTTAGGTCCGTTGAGTTTGGCGGTTTTAGAAAACAGCTTGGGTGTAGACATTATTATACAAATTTTAACTTAAAAGATTAGGATATTTTTGTAGTAGATGTTATTAGAATATTAGTAAAGTTAAACATATAGGTTACGGTGTAACGGACTTTAAGGCTATTTTAACACTAGAGGTGGGTGAATGGTGTTTTATAACTTTTATGAATTTTTTTAACATTGTTTCAAGTTCTCAGATCATAGATTATCAACACAGATCTATACTAATCAAACAATCATAGATGTAATCATGGATAAATGTAAAACCAAAGATAAAAGTAATGCAAGACAGATGACACGTGGAATTTTTATACTAGTTCAGACTAACCAATCATACATCTAGTCCAGTACACTACAGTATTTGTTTATTTTCAATCGCCTACTTTAACCAAATAGCAAGAAAACCAGAATACAATCTCTACTTCAAGGCTATGAGACACAACCACCTGTCTTACGAATCCGAGGCAAACTCTCTTGATTTACCGAGCAATATGATCACTCACTTGATTTGAACGGGCAATAAGCACACCCACTTGATATGAACAGGCAATAAGCACACCTAAACAAATAAGTTGTTGATTTGCAAATTCAACCGGTTGTACTTGGAATACAAGATATCCTGTAACCCTTCTGATGGCGGTTTGAACATTGAATTGATGAAAGAATAAGTGCAGATGTTTGAATAGTTTGTGGAGAGAAAAGTAGAATTTTTATTTGAGAAAATATGTGGAGAGAGTTTAGAGAAAGAAGAAGGTAAAAATTAATTAAAAAATTCATTTCCAACCCTTTATATAGTGTTTGAAAAATGTCTCTATTCATGAAAAGATGTAATAAACAATCATAACTTTTCAAAATTAAAAGGCATCTTTTGACGGGTTTAAATAGTATTTAAAATGAAGTGTTTATTCATATCTCAAGATCATGATGCGCAATCATTTATATGGGCTCCACTCTTCAATATACTGATGCTCTGAAAGTTTCAAGTGAATTGGCCTTGTGTATTTTAAGATATCGATCGATCTCCGCTAAATTGAGCTGTTTTATGGATCGTTCCCCATCGATCCATATAAATCTTTGCTTGGTTCGTAACTGGAGCATGTGAACTCTGATCGACTCCCAATTAGAAATATAACTTCACGGGAATATGCCAGTCACTCCACGCTGACCGCATCTCGATTGGGACCTGGTCCGAATATGCCCGACCATTATTCATAGTATTGTATATAATTGATTCCTAAGGTTGATAACCATCCATTCCCAGCCAAGTTGATGATATCATGGCTTTGCCAAAAGGCGAGATAATAGATACTAAATGTAACGACCATCCTACAACTCGAACACCCAAAACACAAAAGATAGTGTGTTGCTATTGTGCTCAGTCATTGTGGAACGATTGCCAAGGAAGAAAAAAAGAAAAGAAAACCAAACACATAACCTATAGAACATATCGCAGCGCAGACATGAAACATAATGTAACAACATAGATGTAGAATAGGCGAGACAGTGATATAATCAAATGAACCATAAATAAGAGCATCATGGTGCAACTGGTTCACAGACTATACAAGAACTAAAATAAAGAGTTTATACATCTCACATCTCCTAAGTACTGTGTCTAATAATATAAGTACCATCATAGCTCTGTAGTACATTACAGCGGAATCCACATCAACAAAACACTGGAATAAGAGAATATACCAACCAGTTATCCATGACATAGTCTACATCCACTTTCCATTTCCTTTTCTGCTCCTACTTGTAACTCCACACCTGGACAGACATAACGAATAAAAAGGAAAAGGTTTCAACTATTTTTGGACTGTGTCAATTTCAACACACCCCAGCCCAACCTAAGGGGTGCGGTGGCTATTGCATAGAAAAAGACTACCTACGTACCCCATTTGGGGGATCAGTCCCACGTAGTTCTAATTCCTGCTCTTCTCCTTCATCCAAATAGTCATTAGCACATAACAATCATAGCATCCATGCAACTATTTGCAATCATCACAGCCAATGTAACCAATGCAACCATTGTAATCATCACAGCAAATGCATTCAATGTAACTAATGTAACCATTGCAACCATCACAACCATTGTAACCATCATAACCAATGCAACTAACATAAGCAGGAAGCACTGCCTCTACGCAACCACGAAATCACTAAAGCTACTAACCTGACATGTCCCATACAACACAAAAAACACATGGCAACATGACATCCTTCACACAGCCTCGCATCTCTCATCCAAGTGCATTGACTATATGACAATTCATATGGCACTATCGTAAAACAGTGACTCAACCAAAATCCATCTTCATGCATCTTCATAACAGAACACAATCGTTATTCCATCCCACTTATCTCCATAGTAGGACACAGTCGCAAATCCTACTCGTAAGTCACTATCGTTAACTTGCCCTTGTGGATAGCCAAGGTCTCCCATCATTGAGTCATCGTCCTCATAACACCTCTAGACACCCTCCGTACGTCGTAGAGCCATTGTACCAATGTCCTGAAGCCATCACGTCATCGACATTGAAGCATCATGCCACTACTTCACTAGTCACTACACAAAGTCCAAGGTTATCCAGAGTCATCCTAGATTCATCCATCCTTACTCCCCATCAACTTATCAAGGACCCTACTCTGCCTCACAGTTCGTCTATACCATGCCCGAGGTCTATAGCTAAACTCCATTCTTCACCCATGTCAGTCCATCCTATGATCGAACCAAGACAGATGCAAGTTAACATACGCATAGCCAAGTCACCTCCCATGGTGCAACTTCCACCACCGAACCGAGTTCCGTGGCTGGTCGCCAATCATTTTCTCCTATCGAACCAACTAATGTCGAATTAACCAATGCAACAGACTGGCCCACCTTCATCTTCAACCACCAAATAGCCATCCATGTCCGGTCACCAAGCTGCCACCACCACTGAATAGACTTTCATGTTTGGCCATCGTTCCAACCACCATCGAAAAGAACTTTGCATCCAGCCACCAGACCGCCACACCACCGAACCGAGTTTTCTGTTCGGTCGTCGATCCCCTCCCTTTACCCAACCAATGCCTTGCCAAACTGATCGCCTATCGAATAATGTTTCCTTTTCGGTCCTCTCCTCTAGCTATGCCAATCACCTACCAAACAGAGCTCGACGTCTGGCTGCTGATCCAAGCTCACCACCGAACTGAATCCCTTGCTCGGCCACCGCACCATCCACAGCCGAACTAACCAATGGTGGACCAGGATTCATTAATGGAGGCTGAGGCTTGAATGGGAAGTGGTAGAAAAGGAGAACGATTTGGGAGCGATGACTAACCTATTTATAGGCAAAACCCCAAGCACCTTCACCTCAGAAGCTCCGGACCACCCCCTCAAACTGACTACTGCCGAGCTAAGGCAACTCCTCTCCAATTCCCGTACACGCCTAGTGCCGACTAGGAAAAATCTTCAAACAGTCATATCTCCTAGCTAGATAATCCAAATCGCTATTATGACCACTCTACGGAATGGGAAATCGTCGTATCTTTTAAATGGAAGTGGCATTAGGTGCTAATTTGGCTCTTACCAAAAACTATAGCCAAAAAAAGATTTTCATGGGTAAAATCATTCGGAAAAATTATAAAAATAGGAAATGTCACTAGTAGGTATTTTCCAAAGCCATAGAGTCATACGACCTTACATGAATTAAATAATAATATTATAGAATCATTCGATACGTAAAATATGGATGGTTATAGTGTAATGATAAAAATTATAACTTTCAAGTAGTAGTAGATTCTGATCAACCAAGGGGGAATCTTCATATGTCGCTCTTGAAGTATTTTGTAATAATTATATTTTCTTCGAATGTGGGATCGAATGGGATTATGTAATGAATATGAAATCTTAATTTTGAAATGAAATGTGAAAACTTGTTATTAACTTGTGTTTGAAATTTTTATATTCATGTGCTTCTGATTATTAATATGATTAACATAGCGGCGTTTTATCCTTGAAAATTAATACTATGGATGACTACATCATTCGTAGAGTTTAGTTTCAGCCCTCAAAATGAGGGGGATGTTACAAGTTGGTATTAGAGTATAGGTTTACATAAAACTTAAAAGATTAAAAGATTTTGAAAATATAATCCAAATGAAATGGAGAATAAGATTATGGTATGGGATAATGCTATAGTAACATACTTGTATTTGCTATATATAAGTATGTATCCTGCCATCTCTCTTATACCGTTCTTCTATATCTTATTAAGGCTCATATAAGATTACGAGAAAGCAAGGTATGGAAGCACGAAACAGAAGAGTAAATCTAGGTGTAAAAAGCACTACAACCAACGAAAATGTTCAACCCAATACCAAAATGAACCGTGTTCGACAGGAAAATGCTAATATATGTGTTGGAACCCCACCAATAGATATGGGGACTATGTATCAGTTCTTCGTCAACATGATGGAAGCTGGAGCAGTGACTGGCTTGATCGGAGGCAATGCTGTGAATGCGGAAGGAACTAATCTCGTAGTGCCGGTTGAAAATAACTATGCCAAGCTGAGCTATGATTATACTAGTCTTTGAGGAGAGCCATTCTTGGAACTGAGGATGCTATTAAAGCAGAGATCTGGCTATTTCACCGTGAGAAGATTTTTTTCTAATCTAGGTTGAATGATGAGCAGAAAAGGAGGTTGGCTTCACGTAGTTGGAAGGAGCAGCACTATACTGGTGGAATGGGGTAACCGTCGTTGTGCCTAAAGGGGAACTGACTTGAGCTGAGTTTAGGAGAAGGTTTGAAGATAGGTTCTTATTTGAAGTAGGCAAGTCAACTTTGCTTAGGAAATTTGCTAATTTGGTGCAAGGAGAGATGTTTGTACTGAAGTATGCTACTAAGTTTGATGAGCTGTCCAGATATAAATATGTTATCATTGATACTGTGATTAAGAGGAATGAGAAGTTTATCTAGGGTTTGAAGCTGGAGATTGCTAGGGAAAATATGCCACATCTTTGAGATCAAAGTAATGTAGTGGTGGAGATGGTGATAAAGAATGGGAATGCTTTCGACTTTTAGGAAGAAAAATTCAGTGGAAACCTAGAGTTCTCAAGGTAAGAAGAGGAAGTTCTTTAGGGGAAAGGGGTCTTAGAAGGATGAACTTGCCAAGAAAGGGAAAACTTATATTATTTGTTACAAGTGTGAAAAGGAGGGCACTATGCTAATGAGTGTCGATCTGGAGATGACAAGACAGTTGTAGGGAAGAAGAATGTAAAGTGCTTCAACTGTGACCAGGTAGGATATTATAAGAATAAGTGTCTAGAAGTGGACAAGGCAGAAAAGGAAAGGTCTTTGCCTTAGAACCATCATCTTTTAGATCAACTGCTATTGAGAAAGGAAAGTTTGTGATTGGAGATACGCTTTTGATTCATAGCATACCGGTTAGTGTATTGTTTGATACAGGTGCATTGCATTCTTTTTATCTCTTGATGTTTGGCAGATAAGTAAGAATTAGAACCATTATACCTTGTTACTTCCTTAAGGGTTGCCATTCCAATAGGAGGGTATGCAACTCTAGGGATGAAATGTGACTAGTTAGAGATTAAGTTGTTAGGTCATGCTTTTGTCTGCAATTTATATTATTTGACTTAGCGTGTTTTCCGATCGTTTTGGGTATGGATTGGTTGAGCAGATATAAGGCTGGGATATTTTACCTAGATGGGGAGATATCATTAAGATACCATAATAGTCGTAATCGAATTATATACAAAGCAGAGAATGCGAATTTTGATGTTTGTTCTTTATTGGGTGCAATGGAAGTAGAAGACGAAGTATATCCGACTTTTTTCATAAGAGGGTATGCAGATATGTTTGAGCTTGCTACAGAACTACCGTTGAAACGAGCTATTGAGTTTGAATAGATCTCGTACTTGGAGCTAAACCCGTAAGTAGACCTCCTAGCAGAATAATACCAACCAAGATGAAGGAGTTTAAGGTGCAGCTAATGGGCTTAGAAGGAAAGATTTTTATCAGACCAAGCAGTTCGCCTTGAGGAGCAGCCGTGGTGTTCGAAAAGAAACCCGACAGGTCATTGAGATTGTGTATTGATTATCATAGGTTGAACGAGAAGATGATAAAGAAAAGATATCCTTTGTCGAGAAATGATAATTTATTTGATTAGTTGAGTGGAGCCAAAAGATTTTTCCGGTGAGGGTTCCATCAATTAAGGGTAGCGGAGGACAGTAATCCTTTAACGGCGTTTCAAAGAGATACGGTTCTATGAGTGGTTAGTGATGTCATTTAGGTTGACTAATGTGCTTGCTTTCTTTATGGACGTTGTAATGACCTGGTGTTTTAAACCATTCAAATTAACAATCATCCACACATGTCAAACCTGAATTGCCCAAAATAACAGATTGTTACTTTATATTTGGCAAAACTTAGCATATACAGTAAATAAAGCAATCAAAGAATCACAGACATAGAGTATTACAACAATAAGTAGCAGAATAGATAAATAATAGTTCATGAAGCTACTATATAAACATCAGAGTTTGAAATAAATACAACAGAAATCTCAAATACAGAGTTGTCTCAAATACAGAAGTAACTGACAAGACTGAACAGAAATAACTGGAAATAATTGAAAGCTGAATAGATAAAGACAAATCTTTAAGCAAAGCTCCAAGCTCCCAAGGTGAGTCAAATGCTGTGACACTCAGTCTGACTCGAGCATAAAGCAAAACCAAAAACACTCAAGTCAGGATTGACATTCCTATACCGGTAAATCAACTCAAGTGAAATGTAATATAACATAAAAATGTTTGGGATTCCCATCCTCTAAGGATCCGTTAAACTATCTACATACATAGTACAATATGCTACATAGATAATGTCTATAGTAAAGTAAACTATTAAAATAGCGTTAAGGCGTTATCCATATGCCCCTTAACACGTTTCATATGTTCCCGTAGTCTATACAGATACTGTAAACCCCAACAAACTGATGGGATACTCAGGGAGCACTCCATAGGCACGGTACAAAACAAACTCGTAGAGGGCGCGATAAGGCATGCGAGGCAATGCCAGAGTAGGATTCTACCGTTTGCACTCTCGGACTGGTGGTAACGCATAACAGCTACTACCGCCCACCTCGAGACACGCTTCCAAATCAAAGGTGCACCCAATCAAATCATAAAGTAATAGAATGGTATCGAAGAAATGTGCCCGATAGGGGAAGCGACCCCACTTGGCCCAGTATAGCTCCTGTTTTAACCAAATCAAGCTGACTCATGGGAGTTAGGGCTGCGTTAATACCTCATATAGAATCGTTCGCCAAACCATCCTACTTCGTTCTGGAATCTACACCGCATACACAGTTGTTAAAGTGGTTTTCGGTACTGGTAGAGAGTATGACAATATCCGATCCCGGTCTCTTTAATAACAAAACGATTATTTCATACCATGGTCATTTTATAAAATCACTTTTATAATCATTTCAAACAGTTCACACTTCATGTCAAAATACCATATTCATTTCAAATTAAATCATATCACTTTCGAAATCATATTCACTTTTCAAAACCATATTCATTTCCAAATTAATCGTATCACTTTTGAAATCATATTTACTTTCTAAATCTTTCACTTTCGAAACCATAACCATAAGATAGTTTAAACCATCATATCAAAATATTAGCATTTAAATCTAAATCATAACAGTTCCAACTTAAACCATTTAAATAATGAAAACAGTTTGTATATATTGAAATAGTTATAAACTAAAAATAGTTTATATATTTAAAAATAGGTTATATATTGAAATAGTTTATATATTAAAAATAATATATATTAAAAGAGTTTATATCGAAATAGTTTCAAATTAGAATTGTTTTTCCAATTTCACAAATCAATTCAAATTCTCATTAAACCATTTTTAATTCATATCGATTTCAAATCCAGGTTTGAACTTCAAATGTAAACCACTCCCAATTAAATAGGTTTCAAAGCTTAAATATTCAAACAATTCATAATAACCCAATTTAATACATTCCATTTATATTTCAAAAATTCAACTTTACTTTTATTTAAATTTGAAACATTCACTTAATCATTTTAATAACCATCTAAACAAAAATCTCAAATCTCAAATCAAAATTTAATATCTAATTTCAATTATAATTAATTTGAAATTATTTACTTAATCACCATTTTATAAATATTTAAATAAAATATCAAATTAAAATTTAGATCAAAATAAAATATTCAATTATAATTTTATTTAAATTTGGAATATTCATTAGATCTCCTTTATCCAAATCAAGTTATTAAGTTATAAAATTACATCCTCAAAAAAAATCTAAAAATCAATAAGTTTCAAATCAATGCTTATTAATTCAATTCTTAAATCGATTAATTTACAAGTCAACTCAATTTATTTTTCTACCCTTAATTTCATTAAAGTTATTACAAAAAACTATTGTAAAAATAATAATATAAATTATAAATAAATATTTAAAATAATATATATGTATATATTAGTTAAATTAAATTCTTAATAAATTTTATTGTATTGATTATTATTAAATTAAATCTTATTATTATTAAATATAATTTAAATCTTATTTTTATATATTCTAAAATAAAAGTTATAAGTAAAAATTTATAATTTACATTTTAAAACTTAACTTATGATTAAATTTCCAAAACATATAATTTTAAAATCTAAATTTTACACATATATTAAATTAAAAATTTATATTTTTTTAAAATCGATATTTAATAAAACCCATATATTTCCTTTCAAAACTTCGAAAATCATTTTTCAAAAATAAACCAACAGTGTCCGTATAAAATTTTCTATTATATGGTCAAGTGTTACAGATATTTATCATTTCAATCCGCAATTTACATTTCATATTTATGGGTATATATCATTTCAACCCGCATCCCAAAAATCAAAAATCAATAAAATCGCTTGGGTTTATCATTTCAACCCATAATGATTTTTACCAAATCTATAATATCGTTTGGGTATGTATCGTTTCAACCCAGAGGGATTTTTTATTAATAGGAAACTTGCGGATTGAGAACAACAGAATAAAATATAAAATGACATAGCATATCAATGGAAAATATAATCATAATTAACAACTCACATACAATATACAACAGGATTGTGGTGTCATATGTCGATAAATCATAAGTGAACAATTTAAATATTAATACAACATATTCAACAATTAAATTTATAACTAATTCAATTTAACAATATATTTCAATTGTCATTCCATGTGAAATAAATTTACTAAACATAAGATGTTAATCGTGAGTAATTACTCACCTTTTGAGGCTAGAGGAATTAGACAACACGACAGGCTACGAATCCAAACAACAAATTACAAAGCACAGCTTGATGAACACGATGTCTACGGACAAAGCAAAATTAGGTTGGAACTTGATAATCGATGAAACAAAATATATAATCTTTAAAATCTAAAATTTACACATATAAAATCTTTATATTATATATTTTCCTTTGAAATCATTATAACACATATCAAAATCAATTCTTTATATATATATATATATATTAAAATCAATTTTTAATTCACAACAAAAAAATATAATATATATATATATGTATATATGTATTCATTCAGAATATTACATAACATATTATGTATGTGTATACTTTTCAAAATATTAACATAACACATATCTATATAAACAAAATTTATAAACCTTATAATATTTATTAAAACACACACAACAAGCTTTATAATATATATACATGAAGAGGAGGAATGGTTTGGTGAGCTGGAGGCAGAGCATCAGGCGAAGGCTATGCAGAGGGGGAAGGAGCGGCAGACAAGGTGATGGAAAGGGTTACAAAGGTGGTGGGTTGCTGATCGACATCGGCATAAAATGAAGGTTGATAGGGTTGCTTTGTTAGAGGCCACTGCTGGTCTTGGGGAGGAAGGAACGTAGGTGATGCAGGCTTGGCTGTGCTTCGACAGGGAGGGGTTCGGTAGGAATTGTACGGTTGAAGGTGAAGGGGTGTCAGGTAAAATCAAATAGGAAGGTGGTAATTGTTTGCAAACAAAGGAGAATGAGCAGCCACCAATATACATATATATATGTATGTATGTATGTATGTATGTATGTATGCTTTCATATATAATAAAGTAAAATTTATAAAAAGGAGCATAGGGTTTCAGTTGGCTGATTGAGGTTAGAGGCGGAGCCAATGGTGGCGAGGGGCTGTAGTACGGCCGAGGTTGTCAAGGCGGGGAGATAGGTGGGAACTGATGGCCGTTGGGTGGTGTTTGAAGGGCGGTGGAAGGAGAACATGGCTGCATGGGCATGTGTGACGTGGAGGATAGGGAGCAGATGGCATGTTGGTGCTTGGCTGAGGGGTGGCGAAGGGAGGCAATGGAAGGAAGGAGATGTTCGGTCAGGCAACTGATGGAGGCGGAGATAGTGGAGACTACTATCGTTTTTGGCTAGTGGGAGGATGGATCTGGAGAGAGGGTGAGTGGTGAACTGATGGGTGAAGGCCGGAGAGGAAGGACCATGGTGAAAGGCGAAGGTGCTCGGCCTTAGGCAAAGGAAAGGTGGCAGGCGGTGGTTGCGTGAGAGGGAAGGAGAGAGAAACTTCATGGTGGTAGGAGAATGAAGACGAGCAGGTAAATCTAACTAACATATGCAACTTTAATATTTCCATTCATGTTTCTAAAGGTTTTTTTTCTTTTTTTCTCTAGCATGCCAGAAACGAAGAAGGAAAGAGGACAGGTGAAGAAAAGAACAGTTGCAAATATAAACTTTACAATATATATTTTTCGAGTGAATGAACAGAACAAAGCAAGAGGAAACGAACCAACGGATAATAAATTGAAATAGGGAAAAGCATAGGCTAGGTTTGAAATTATTAAAAGCTGATGGCTATTGGTTTTACACGATGGAAGAAGAATGGTCACAGGAAACCAAAATGGTTCAAAACGGGTACCGACATGGCAAACCGTTACGCAGATTTCATCGCATACCGGACGCCGAAACATACAAATGAATATACTACGAAGATCAACACGACGAAACGAACAGAATGGTACATAGATATCAGCGATACAATCATCCTATCAAAACTCGATATCTGCTGCTAAAAATTCGAAAATAAGATAAACAGAGCTATAACAGTCCAAATTTGGCGAAACGAAATATGACGCTTCACTCAGAAAATGATCTATATTTTTATCATATAAAAATATTCGGATTTCGAAAATATTTTATTTCATCTAATTTTAACTGATTTTAAAATTAAATAAAATTACACAACAAAACAAACTTTTATATTTACCAATGATAATCTGTCATTTGCTATGTTTAAATAGACACATACCAAATATCAAATTTTCATTACTAAATTTTAATTATTTTATTTTCAAGAAAAATTCGGTTAATTACGTTATTTAAACCGTTAAAATATCTGGGTCGTTACACTTTTCCCTACTCAAAACTTTTCGTCCCTGAAATGGAACGAGGTAGAAGAATATTATAGTACCAGATACAACAATTAATTTAAAACCATATAAATTTCCATTCGAAAATACTCTCAAATGATATTTTCTCAACTTTGAAACCAAATTTTGAAAAACATCAAAAAATTTAAACCCTCGATCCTTAATTTAAATTTGTTTCACTTGTAAATCATATTTATAAGCCATGTTTATAAAATTTCATTTTCTTATAACATTTAATAATAGTTAACAGTTTAGGAATGTTGATAAAACAATGAATGATAATCTAGTATTATCATTTCTAACAACCAATTCATTTAACTATCTAATTTCAAAAAATTATACCTTTATATATATATAAAATATAATCAAACCTAAAATTAATTTATTTACCGGTTTCAAAAAGAATATTGTGTCAGTTTGCTCTGTTCAAGTATTTTAGAATTCATATCGATAGTGTTAGCCAGATGAATCGATCGAAACCCAAAATTCAAATTTAATAACTCAAACAACACAATATAAAACATTTTTATATTAATTACAAATACGCTCCTTCATAGGATGATTCAAGAATGGATTTTAGAACAAGGATAGAGATTCAAATTTAGAGGGACCCTACTCAAAGAGAATTCTAACTAAGAAGATAGGCTCAAAAGGAAGATAATATGATTAAACTACAAAAGAGAAAAGATGGATAGACTTATATTAATCACAGTGACCTTAACCGGGTCAATTGAGACTTAGAAAAACGAGAATACTATCAAAGAAAATGGAGACAAACTCTTTGAGAACATCACGGAAAACGCGGTTCATGAGATCGACGAAAAAGGCAGGAGAATTGGTTAATCCAAAGAGTATGACTAACCATTCATAGAAACCATTCATCCAGAGGAAGGACAACAGGTCAAACTCCAGAAATAAAGTCGATGCAGAATTCAATTACCCGCTTGGGAGGAAGAGAAGTGACTTCACCAAAAGATATCCAGAAATAGATGGACAATGTAACGACCTATATTTTACGTGTCGATAAATCGTAGAATAGTTGCCACTAGGTCGTTAGTATTGGTTATGTCGTCTAGAGTTTAAGTCGTCCAGAGTAGATTGGAGCAACTTAGAGAAGTGTGGCCGAGTTAAGGAGGTAGCCGACTTAGTAGTTGGCTGACTTAAGAGTTGTCGACTTAAGGGAGTGAATGACCTAGGAATGAGTCGGTTGAATGAGTTAACGACCCAGTAGTTAGAAGTGACTTAAGTATGAACCGACCTAGGAAGGTCACCGACTTAAGGAGTTAGCGACTTAGGAGTTAACAAGTTGGACCGACCTATAGAATCGACCGACCTAGGGAAGTTAACGGTTTAAGGGAACTAGCGGCTTAGTAGTGTTAGGTCGGTCATATCATTAAGTAGTTAGGTCGGCACCTAGTTAGGTCGTATGAGTGTTAGGTCGGCCATAAGGTCAGATAGTTAAGTCGTTAGGTCGGCTATATGGTTAGGTAGTTAGGTCGGCTATGTAGTTGAGTCGGTAGGTCATGTGGTGTCTTGAGTCGTAGGTCATTAGGTTGGCAAGGGTTAGGTCGTGGACGACTTAAGGGGATGGCCGACTTAAGGGATTTCCAGCCTATAAATAGAAGTGCCTATCTTCATTTTTGGGATCCGGATTTTGAAGCGACGAAGTGCTGCCATTTTGAGAGCTCGACTACAACACTTCTTCACTTCTTTTCTCCACTCTAATCTAGTGCTTACATCCATCCAAGATCGAAGATCTAGATCAAAGATCCAAGAGCCAAAGTCGAAGGTCTACATCCAACGAAGAGAGATTTCACCGTTTGAAGCGGAATTTTGTCGGATCAAGCTAGATCTTTTGCTGTCCAGATCTGAAGTTGGTAGCTTTTGAGGTGTTTAGGTGATTCGGTGAGTGGTGGTTATCTCTCACACGGACCCAACGGAGTATATTGGATCGGTGGCTTGTTTGTGTGTTAAAGATAGTGATTTCATGCATTTTCCTTAAGTCTGCATGTAGATCCATCGTTCATAAAGTTTTGAGATCCACTTTACTACATGTTAACCTATGCTAGTTCATTCATCAAGATATTACTTAGAATTCATGCTTGTTAGATTTGGACTCTTTATTTACGAAATTTCCATTATTGTTATAACTGTTTATTTAGATCTTGTTTGAATGATTGATAACTTGGGTTAATGATTGTCTTGATTGATTGTTATGAGTTAGTTGATGTATGGTTGAATTTGGACAAGTTGGTCGAAGATGATTCAAAAGCTAAGTGGAAAGGCTCTTGAATAAGGAAAGATGCTTGTGGCATATAAAGCGGATGATAAAGCTCGTATGGATAGATTTGATGATGATGTCGAGATGGAATTTTGCTATGATGCGATGAGGCAAAGCATGATGTTGAGATGGGACTTTGCTATGATGCGATGAAGCAAAGTATGATGTGAGATAGCCTTGGTTTAATCCAGACGGGATCATTCCAAGCATGTTGATAACTCGATGATATGGTTCGAGTTCGTTGATAATGGTGGGCTCGAGAGGCAGCTTGGGCTAGTTTGAGAATAGTCGCCGAGGAGGATGACTAGAAGGCTTGGATTTCAACGTTATTGAAGGTTCTAGCAAACTCAAAGCAAGAGTACATATAAACGCCCCAAAGACTATAGGTAGGTGGTCGAGTACTCTGGACAGATTCCTAAAAGACTACAGGTAGGTGGTCGAGTACTCTGGGCAGATTCCTAAAAGACTACAGGTAGGTGGTCGAGTACTCTGGGCAGATTCGATAGTCCTAGGCACGGGCTGCGACGACGTGCGGAGTTATGTCTAGAACCGGGATTACCATTAGTCCTTGACTTACGGCTGAAAGAATGTGTCGGTCATTCAATTACGGTGGTATCGAAGCAATGATAACAGTGATAGCCAGAGTCATGGATGTTTGGTTGTATCGTCATTCGGTCTCAAAAGCGATGTTTTCTGGGTGCTTATCTGATCTTGGTTTAGGACTTAGGGGTTTGTATTTGGAAAACACCGACCTTGACTCGAGTGATAATTGCTTTACTTTAATTGTTTGTTTTGCTATGCTTGTCTCTTCTTAGTGTGTCTGGGGGCTATCACTGTAGAAAGAGGTGGAGTGGGAGGGTTGGATTCCTATTCCTTTTTCCTTTATGCTCTTTTGGTATGTTGTTAGTTAATTTACCGCTCACTAAGACAGTTGTCTGACTCAAGGTTTTATGTTCAACTCTTATTACCTTGGGTTGTTTATCCGTATTGGGGTAGGCAGACTAGGTAGCAGGTGACAGGTGCTGTTCTTAGTGACCGATGCTGTTGATGACGAAGACGAGCTGGAGGATTTTACATATTATTTTCTTACTATATGTACTGGATGTTCCGATGCTTGTATGATTCTCTAAGTGTTATGTAGTGAGGCTTGATGTATTGACTATTCTGATGTTTGTATCAAACTGTTTTGAAGTGTATTGATGAGATTCTATTTGGTGAAGCTTCACTCTATATATATATATACTTCTTTATTGTATTTTGTCCCTGCGATGTTTGAGTAATACGATAGGGTTTGTTGTTTTACCTTACCCTGACTATCGTCCATGGCTGCCTAGCACACCTTTCAGCGCACTACTTCCTTGTTTAGCGCGGGAGTCATGGACGGTCGTCACATTTGGTATCAGAGCTTTGGTTAATCGATTTTAGCCAACGCTCGCTGACGTAACTACGTATGAGAGACGTAATTGTATTTTGATGGATGATTACTATATATAATATAGTAGTTTAGAAGGGTTAGAACCTCTTATGCAGTTGTTTCTCAAGGTGTACTAATCATTTTCTTTTTAGATATTAAGAATGAGTCAAAGAGGGAGACCAGCTGCTAGGGAAGGCCGTGCTGCTGAGGGGACTACTGATTATGCTGCTATGTTTGAGGCCATGATGACTTCGATCATGAAAAGGATGCCAGCTCCAGGGCCATCAGTAGATGTTGGGGTTCAAGTTCAAGCTCCAAAACCAGTGGATTTTGCTAGGTTGTGCAAAGACTATACTGCTCTTGGAGGAAAGGTTTTCTTAGGGACAGAGTCAACCATTGAAGTCCAGAGGTGGATAGATGCTTGTAGAAGGATCTTTGGTGATTTGGGAATTGAGGATGCAACCAAAAGGAAGCTTGCATCAAGACAGCTTCAAGGAAGAGCTTCTGATTGGTGGAATTCTATCACCATTGATACTCCAGAGGAAGAAATTACTTGGGTGCAATTCCAAGCTAGATTTGAAGCTAAGTTCATTTCTACAGCTCAGAAATCTGTTTTGTTCAAGAAGTTTGTGGAGCTCAAGCAAGGTGCGAGACCAGTTCTTGAGTATGTTTCTGAGTTTGAAGCCTTGTCCAAGTATGCTCGGTCGTATATTGAATCTCCATATCAGAAGAATGAGAAGTTTGTGACAGGCTTGGACACTTATCTTGGGAGGCAGTTAGTGGATCATCTGGACGATCCATTTGAGAAGCTTGTGGAGAAAGCTCTCAGGCACGAGAGTTTGTTTCCTAAAGGAGAATCTGTTGTTGCTGTAACAAAGGAAGTGTCTAAACCACAGCAGGGTGGAAACAAGAAGAGGAAACAGCAACAGGGTAAGGATGGTCGGAAAAAGAAGCTGAAGGGTGAAGTGACCTGCTACAATTGTCAGCAGAAGGGTCATCTCTCCAAAGATTGCAAGAATTCTAAGGTCCCAGGGAAGTGCTACAACTGTGATAAGCCGGGGCATATCAAGAAGAATTGTCCAGAACCGCGAAAGGACAAGCAGATTGTGCAAGCCTATGCTTTGGGGGATATTCCATCATCTTCGAAAGCTCCTACTGTGGAAGAGAAAGGAAAGAGTGTGGTGGTTCAAGGTACTCTTTCTATATGTGGTGTTCCAGTTAGAGTGTTGTTTGATACTGGGGTGTCGCATTCGTTTGTTTGTAATGATCTTGTAGACCGGTTGGGTTTGGAACCGGATATTGTTGATAGACCATTGGTTGTGACTAATCCAATTGGGGGTTCGTCCTGTTTAAGTATGCTGTGCCGTGGTCTGATTGTATCGAGTCATGATTGCTCCTTTGTTTGTGATTGTTTTGTTCTGAACTTTGCGGGGTTAGGAATTATTTTGGGTATGGACTGGCTTAGGAAGTATGCGGCAAAGGTAGATTGTGAAAGGCTGGAGGTGACAGTCGAGAATGTGGAAGGGCGAAAGGTTGTGATACGATGTAAGCATGAGGAAGGCGTCTTCATGAGCTTCATGTATTCGCTAGTTGTTCCACGGGATGGACTGTCATCGGTGCCGATTGTGAATGGATTTGAGGATGTCTTTGATGAAGTCAAAGGGTTGCCGCCGCATAGGGAGATCGAGTTTCGTATCGATCTAGTTGAAGGAGCCAGACCTGTTGTGATGCCTCTTAGGCGGATGGCGCCTAGGGAACAGCAAGAGTTGAAGGTGCAAGTTGATGATCTTTTACAGAAAGGATTCATCCGGCGAAGTGTGTCCGAATGGGGTGCACCAGTTGTATTCGCAACCAAAGCAGATGGATCGTTGAGGTTGTGTGTGGATTATCGTGAGCTAAATAAAGTGACTAAGAAGAATAAGTATCCATTGCCGAGAATAGACGACTTGTTTGATCAGCTTCACGAAGCTAAGGTGTTTTCTCAGATGGATTTGGCAACGGGATTTCACCAGTTAAGAGTGGCTAGGGATAGTGTGCCGAAGACTGCTTTCAGGACACCATCCGGTTTCTATGAGTGGCTGGTAATGCCGTTTGGATTGACCAATGCACCAGCGTATTTTGTGGATCTTATGAATAGAGTATTCAGGGATCAGTTGAACTAGTTCGTACTTGTGTTCGTGGATGATATTCTGATTTATTCCAGAACTGAAGAAGAGCACAAGACGCACTTACGTGTTGTTTTGGAAATCTTGCGGAAACATCAGCTGAAGGCTAAGTTTTCGAAGTGTCACTTCTGGAAGAGTGAAGTGAGGTTCTTAGGCCATATTATCTCTGGAAATAGAATAGCGGTCGATCCCGCCAAGGTGGAGCAATCCAGGATTGGGTGGATTATCGTGAGCTGAATAAAGTGACTAAGAAGAACAAGTATCCATTGCCGAGAATAGACGACTTGTTTGATCAGCTTCACGAAGCTAAGGTGTTTTCTCAGATGGATTTGGCAACAGGATTTCACCAGTTAAGAGTGGCTAGGGATAGTGTGCCGAAGACTGCTTTCAGTACACCATCCGGTTTCTATGAGTGGCTGGTAATGCCGTTTGGATTGACCAATGCACCAGCGTATTTTGTGGATCTTATGAATAGAGTATTCAGGGATCGGTTGAACAAGTTCGTACTTGTGTTCGTGGATGATATTCTGATTTATTCCAGAACCGAAGAAGAGCACAAGACGCACTTACGTATTGTTTTGGAAATCTTGCGGAAACATCAGCTGAAGGCTAAGTTTTCGAAGTGTCACTTCTGGAAGAGTGAAGTGAGGTTCTTAGGACATACTATCTCTGGAAATGGAATAGCGGTTGATCCCGCCAAGGTGGCAGCAATTCAGGATTGGGTTAGACCTAAGAATACATCTGATGTGAGAAGTTTTCTTGGATTAGCAGGATACTATCGTCGGTTTGTCAAAGACTTTTCCAAGATAGCTGCACCGTTAACAGGATTGACGAAAAAGAATCAAGTATTCAGATGGGAAGCTAAGTGTGAGCAAGCTTTCAGAATCCTGAAAGAGCGACTGACAAGTGCTCCTGTTTTGACTATTCCAAGTGGGAATGATGAGATGGTGGTTTACACCGATGCATGTGGTACTAGACTTGGAGCAGTGCTGATGCAAAAGGATAAAGTTGTTGCGTATGCAAGTCGACAACTGAAGCCGCATGAAAGGAATTATCCGACTCATGATTTGGAGTTAGCGGCGATTGTATTTGCTCTGAAGATGTGGAGACATTATCTATTGGGAGTTCGATTTGAGTTGTTTACAGATCATAAGTCGTTGAAGTATCTCTTCTCCCAAAAAGATTTGAATCTTCGGCAGCAACGATGGCTAGAGTTTTTAGCATCATATGATTTTGGTATAGCCTATACTCCAGGAAAAGGTAACGCAGTGGCAGATGCGTTAAGTCGAAGACATGCAGGATTGGGAGCCATGTTTTCAGAATGGAAGAGTCTCGAGTATTTAGCTGGATTTGACTTCAGGCCTAGATGTGAATTGGAACCTGAGATGTTGGCAAACTTATCGATAAGACCTACTCTAGTGGAAAGAATTGGCGAGAGCCAAAAGCGAGACGATAAGCTTGTCAAGATTATCCGAGATTTGGAATCTGGATCAGACCCAGAGAAGGATAAAGGATTTGAAGTCGATCGAGAGGGTTGGCTTCGGAAGCAAGGACGACTAGTTGTTTCCGATATAGATGGATTGAGAGATGAAGTTATTAAGGAAAGTCATCACTTGAAGTTGACAATTCATCCAGGTGGAAATAAGATGTATCGGGATATGAAGAGAACCTATTACTGGGAAGGTATGAAGAAAGATGTTGGAAATTTTATTTCCAAGTGCATGAACTGCCAGTTGGTAAAAGCTGAGCAGAAGAAGCCAAGTGGATTGCTTCAGCCATTAGAAGTTCCTACATGGAAGTGGGAGCAAATATCGATGGATTTTATCGATGGGTTACCCAGAACCAGAGCAGGAAATGAAGGGATTTGGGTAATCGTAGATCGTTTGACTAAGAGTGCAAGATTCATTCCTGTTCGATCAACTAGGACTGCATCGAAATTGGCTGAGTTGTATGTTAAGTGGATAGTTTGATTCCATGGTATTCCGAAGAGTATAGTGAGCGATCGAGACCCATTGTTCACTAGTGGATTTTGGAAGAGCTTCCAAGAAGTTTTGGGGACCGATTTGTGTTTGAGTACAGCTTATCACCCCCAAACAGATGGTCAGACCGAGAGAGTCAATAGAGTTTTGGAAGATCTCCTTAGAGCATGTGTTTTAGACTTCGAAGGATCATGGGAAGATCATCTTCATTTGGTGGAATTTGCATATAATAACAGTTACCAGTCAAGTATTGGTATGGCACCGTATGAAGCATTGTATGGAAGACCGTGTAACTCTCCTACATGTTGGTTGGAAACTAGAGAAAAGCTGATACTTGGGCCCGAAATGATTCGACAGACTTCGGATTGCATAGAAATCATTCGGCGACGAATAAAGGCAGCCCAAGACCTTCAGAAAAGTTATGCCGATAAGCGTCGTAAGGATTTGGAATTCGACGTAGGCGATATGGTTTTCGTGAAGGTTTCTCCACTGAAGAATGTTATTCGATTCGGGAAGAAAGGAAAGTTTACTCCAAGATTTGTTGGACCATTCCCGATCATCGAGCGAATTGGAAAGCTCGCCTATAAATTGGAGTTACCGGAAAAGATGTCGAGTGTGCACAATGTTTTTCATATATCGTATCTACGGAAGTATGTGCACGACTCGAATACAGTGGTTTCTGCTGATAGCTGTGAAGACTTTGAGATTGATCCAGTTATTAGAAGACCTCGTAAGCCGCTTCGTGTTGTGGAAGCTGACACGAAGCAGCTTAGGAGGAAGACGATTACGTTGCTCAAGGTACAATGGAGTGATGATGTCAACGACTGTACATGGGAGGAGGAAGAGAGGATGAAAGCAGCTCATCCTGAACTCTTCGAGGTATGGCCCTAAGGTGTCGTGGCATCTCATGAATTTGTAACTTGTTCTAGTCTTAGAATTCTGCATGCTAGGCTAGTAATTGGATGCATGGTTTGTTGGTTGCTATGGATGGTAGGCATGTAGAATAGTTTTGATTGTTCTTATTTGTTTGGAATTTCGGAGGTGAAATTCCTAAGGGGAAGAGAATGTAACGACCTGTATTTTACGTGTCGATAAATCGTAGAATAGTTGTCACTAGGTCGTTAGTATTGGTTATGTCATCTAGAGTTTAAGTCGTCCAGAGTAGATTGGAGCAACTTAGAGAAGTGTGGCCGAGTTAAGGAGGTAGCCGACTTAGTAGTTGGCCGACTTAAGAGTTGCCGACTTAAGGGAGTGAACGACCTAGGAATGAGTTGGTTGAATGAGTTAACGACCCAGTAGTTAGAAGCGACTTAAGTATGGACCGACCTAGGAAGGTCACCGACTTAAGGAGTTAGCGACTTAGGAATTAACAAGTTGGACCGACCTATAGAATCGACCGACCTAGGGAAGTTAACAGTTTAAGGGAACTAGCGGCTTAGTAGTGTTAGGTCGGTCATATCATTAAGTAGTTAGGTCGGCACCTAGTTAGGTCGTATGAGTGTTAGGCCGGCCATAAGGTCAGATAGTTAAGTCGTTAGGTCGGCTATATGGTTAGGTAGTTAGGTCGACTATGTAGTTGAGTCGGTAGGTCGTGTGGTGTCTTGAGTCGTAGGTCGTTAGGTCGGCAAGGGTTAGGTCGTGGACGACTTAAGGGGATGGCCGACTTAAGGGATTTCCAGCCTATAAATAGAAGTGCCTATCTTCATTTTTAGGATCCGGATTTTGAAGCGACGAAGTGCTGCCATTTTGAGAGCTCGACTACAACACTTATTCACTTCTTTTCTCCACTCTAATCTAGTGCTTACATCCATCCAAGATCGAAGATCTAGATCAAAGATCCAAGAGCCAAAGTCGAAGGTCTACATCCAACGAAGAGAGATTTCACCGTTTGAAGCGGAATTTTGTCGGATCGAGCTAGATCCTTTGCTGTCCAGATCTGAAGTTGGTAGCTTTTGAGGTGTTTAGGTGATTCGGTGAGTGGTGGTTATCTCTCACACGGACCCAATGGAGTATATTGGATCGGTGGCTTGTTTGTGTGTTAAAGATAGTGATTTCATGCATTTTCCTTAAGTCTGCATGTAGATCCATCGTTCATAAAGTTTTGAGATCCACTTTACTACATGTTAACCTATTCTAGTTCATTCATCAAGATATTACTTAGAATTCATGCTTGTTAGATTTGGACTCTTTATTTACGAAATTTCCATTATTATTATAACTGTTTATTTAGATCTTGTTTGAATGATTGATAACTTGGGTTAATGATTGTCTTGATTGATTGTTATGAGTTAGTTGATGTATGGTTGAATTTGGACAAGTTTGTCGAAGATGATTCAAAAGCTAAGCGGAAAGGCTCTTGAATAAGGAAAGATGCTTGTGGCATATAAAGCGGATGATAAAGCTCATATGGATAGATTTGATGATGATGTCGAGATGGAATTTTGCTATGATGCGATGAGCCAAAGCATGATGTTGAGATGGGACTTTGCTATGATGCGATGAAGCAAAGTATGATGTGAGATAGCCTTGGTTTAATCCAGATGGGATCATTCCAAGCATGTTGATAACTCGGTGATATGGTTCGAGTTCGTTGATAATGGTGGGCTCGAGAGACAGCTTGGACTAGTTTGAGAATAGTCGTCGAGGAGGATGACTAGAAGGCTTGGATTTCAACGTTATTGAAGGTTCTAGCAAACTCAAAGCAAGAGTACATAGGAACGCCCCAAATACTACAGGTAGGTGGTCGAGTACTCTGGGCAGATTCCTAAAAGACTACAGGTAGGTGGTCGAGTACTCTGGGCAGATTCTTAAAAGACTACAGGTAGGTGGTCGAGTACTCCGGGCAGATTCGATAGTCATAGGCACGGGCTGCGACGACGTGCGGAGTTATGTCTAGAACCGGGATTACCATTAGTCCTTGACTTACGGCTGAAAGAATGTGCCGGTCATTCAATTAACGGTGGTATCGAAGCAATGATAACAGTGATAGCCAGAGTCATGGATGTTTGGTTGTATCGTCATTCGGTCTCAAAAGCAATGTTTTCTAGGTGCTTATCTGATCTTGGTTTAGGCCTTGGGGGTTTGTATTTGGAAAACACCGACCTTGACTCGAGTGATAATTGCTTTACTTTAATTGTCTGCTTTGCTATGCTTGTCTCTTCTTAGTGTGTCTGGGGGCTATCACTGTAGAAAGAGGTGGAGTGGGAGAGATGGATTCCTATTCCTTTTTCCTTTATGCTCTTTTGGTATGTTGTTAGTTAATTTACCGCTCACTAAGACAGTTGTCTGACTCAAGGTTTTATGTTCAACTCTTATTACCTTGGGTTATTCATCCGTATTGGGGTGGGCAGACTAGGTAGCAGGTGACAGGTGCTGTTCTTAGTGACCGATGCTGTTGATGATGAAGACGAGTTGGAGGCTTTTACATATTGTTTTCTTACTATATGTACTGGATGTTCCGCTGCTTATATGATTCTCTGAGTGTTATGTAGTGAGGCTTGATGTATTGACTGTTCTGATGTTTGTATCAAACTGTTTTGAAGTGTATTGATGAGATTCTATTTGGTGAAGCTTCACTATATATATGCACTTCTTTATTGTATTTTGTCCCTGCGCTGTTTGAGTAATACGATAGGGTTTGTTGTTTTACCTTACCCTGACTATCGTCTATGGCTGCCTGGCACACCTTTCAGCGCACTACTTCCTTGTTTAGCGTGGGAGTCATGGGCGGTCGTCACGGACCACAGGGGTGGAGTCAAGATCCCTAGACCGAGAATCAAGCGAAAAGATGAAACTACTTGTAAAATCCTAAGCAATCGACATTTGATCATAAGAGAATACCCTGATCTCCTATAAGAGAAACAATTCGGGCTTTGCAAGAAATAGCGGCATCAAAACTATGGACATAAAAATATCTAGTGAGCGGCGCTTGTTGTAAAGGAGTTTCACCCCTTTACAAATCATATAAAGGTTGGCGGGACCGCCGATGGGATTAGCCACACACAAGTATGAAGTTACCAATTGAGGTTGCAAGATGTGCTCAAATTTATTACAGAGATCGGCAGAAATAGAGCTATGGGATGCTCTAGTATCAAGAAGAACATGAACAAGACAAGATAAGAATGGATTTTAGAACCAAGGAAAAGTTCCAAAATTCAAAAGAAATCCTAATCGAAGGGGATCCTAACAAAGAATTTCAAGTTCAAACAACGATGATTCTATAATTAATTTTACTCATTCAAGCGTACTACTACCCTATATCTAATGAGTTTTTACTCCATATGCTAAGTTTTGCCTAAGCCAGAGCTCTGATACCAACTGTAATGACCTGGTATTTCAGACCATTCAAATCGACAATCATCCACACATGTCAGATTTGAATTGCTCAAAACAACAGATTGTTAATTTATATTTGACAAAACTTAGCATATACAATAAATAAATCAATCACAGAATCACAGACACGGAGTATTACAACAATAAGTAGCGAAATAGATAAATAGTAGTTCATGAAACTAATATATAAACGTCAAAATTTGAAATAAAAAAAAAATCTTAAATATAGAGTAGTCTCAAATATAAAAGTAACCGACAAGATTGAATAGAAATAACTGGAAATAACTGAAAGCTGAATAGATAAAGACAGATCTTCAAGCAAAGCTCACAGGTGAATCAAATGTTGTGACACTCAGTCTGACCCGAGCATAAAGAAAAAGACAAAACACACGAGTTAGGATTAACATTCTTATACCAGTAAATCAATGCAACTGAAATGTCAAGTGAAATGCAATATAACTTAAAGGATGTTTGGGATTCCCATCCTCTAAGGATCCGTTAAACTATCTACATACACAGTACAATATGCTCCATAGATAACGTCTATAGTAAAGTAAACTATTAAAATAGCGTTAAGGCATTACCCATATCCCCCTTAGCACATTTTTATATATTCCCGTAATTTATACAAATACTTTAAGCCCCACGAAACTGATGGGATACTCAGGGGCATTGCATAGGTATGGTATAAAACAAATTCGTAGAGGGCACAATAAGGCATGTGACAACGCACATGGGGCAATGCCAGGGTAGGATTCTGCTGTTTGCACTCCCGAAATGATGGTAACACATACCAGCTACAACCGCCCACCTCGAGACACACTCCCAAATCAAAGGTGCACCCAATCAAATCACAAAGTAATAGAATAGTATCGAAGAAATATGCCCAATAGGGGGAGCAACCCCACTTGGTCCGGTATAGCTCCTGTTTTAGCCACATCAAGCTGACTTATGGGAGTTAGGGCTGCGTTAACACCTCATATAGAATCGTTCGCCAAACCATCCTTCTTCGTTCTGGAACCTCCATCACACAATTGTTGAATTGGTTTCGGTATTGGCAGAGAGTATGAAAATATCCGATCTCAGTTTCTTTAACAACCAAACGCTTATTTCACACCGTTGTCATTTTATTAAATCACTTTTATAATCATTTCAAACGGTTCATACTTCATATCAAAATATCATATTCATTTCAAATTAAATCATATCACTTTCGAAATCATATTCACTTTTAAAAACCATATTCATTTTCAAATTAAATCATATCACTTTCGAAATCATATTTACTTTCTAAATCATTTCACTTTCGATATCATAACCACAAAATAGTTTAAACCATCATATCAAAATATTAGCATTTAGATCCATAAAATCTAAATCATAACAGTTCCAGCTTAAACAGTTTAAATATTTAAAACAGTTTGTATATATTGAAATAGTTATAAACTAAAAATAGTTTATATATCTAAAAATAGGTTATATATTGAAATAGTTTATATATTAAAAATAGTATATATGTTAAAAGAGTTTATATCAAAATAGTTTCAAATTAGAATTATTTCTTTCAATTTCACAAATCAATTTAAATTCTCATTAAACCATTTTTAATTCATATCGATTTCAAACCCAGGTTTGAACTTCAAATGCAAACCACTCCCAATTAAATAGGTTTCAAAGTTTAAATATTCAAACAATTCATAATAACTAAATTTGATACATTCCATTTATATTTCAAAAATTCAACTTTAATTTTTTTTAAATTTGAAAGATTCACTTAATCATTTTAATAACCATCTAAACAAAAATCTCAAATTTCAAATAAAAATTTAATATCTAATTTCAATTATATTTAATTTGAAATTATTTACATAATCGCCTTTTTATAAATATTTAAGTAAAATCTCAAATTAAAATTTAGATCAAAATTAAATATTCAATTACAATTTTATTTAAATTTGATTATTCATTAAATTACCTTTATCCAAATCAAGTTATTAAGTTATAAAATCATATCCTTAAAAAAAGTCTCGAAATCAATAAGTTTCAAATCAATGCTTATTAATTCAATTCTTAAATCCATTAATTTACAACTCAACTCAATTTATCTTTCCAACCTTAATTTTATTAAAGTTATTAAAAAATCTATTTTAAAAAGTATAATATAAATTATAAATAAATATTTAAAATAATATATATATATATATATATTTGTTAAATTAAACTCTTAATAAATTTTATTATATTAATTGTTATTAAATTAAATCTTGTAATTATTCAATCTAATTTAAATATTATTTCATGTATCTTAAAATAAGAAAGTTATAAGTAAAATTTTATAATTTAGATTTTAAAACTTAAATTATAATTTTAAAATTTCCAAAACATATAATTTTAAAATCTAAATTTTACACATATATTAAATTTAAATATTTATAATATAATTAAAAATCAATATTTAATAAAACCCATATATTTCCTTTCAAAATTTCGGAAATCATTTTTCAAAAATAAACCAACAGTCCGTATGAAATTTTCTATCCTATGGCAAGTGATACGAATATTTATCATTTCAATACGCAATTTAAATTTAGTATTTACGGGTATATATCATTTCAACCCGCATTTCCAAAATTCAAAAATCAATAAAATCACTTGGGTTTATCATTTCAACCCATAACGATTTTTCCCTAACTATAATATTGTTCGGGTATGTATCATTTCAACCCATAGGGATTTGTAAACTAATAGAAAACTTGCAGAATGAGAACAATAGAGTAAAATATAAAATGACATAGCATATCAATGGCAAATATGATCGTAATTAACAATTCACATATAATATACAACAGGATTATGGTGTCATATGTCGATAAGTCATAAGTGAACAATCTAAATATTAATACAAGATATTCAACAATTAAATTTCTAATCAATTCAATTTAACAACTATTTCAATTGTCATTCCACGTGAAATCAATTTACTAAATATAAAAATGTTAATCATCAGTGATTGCTCACCTTTCGAGGCTAGAGAAATTAGACAACACGATAAGCTACGAACCCAAACAACAAATTCCAAAGCACAGCACGATGAACACGAAGTCTACCGACAAAGCAAAGCTAGGCTGGAACTTGACAATCGATGAAAGAAAATATATAATCTTTAAAATCTAAAATTTACTCATATAAAATCTTTATATTATATGTTTTCCTTTGAAATCAGTATAACACATATCAAAATAAATTCATTATATATATATATATATATATATATATATATATATATATTAAAATCAATTTTTAATTCTAAACCAAAAAACAAAAAATATATATATTATACATATATTCATTTCATAATATTACATAACATATTATATGTGTATATACTTTTCAAAATATTAACATAACATATATCTTTATATAAACAAAATTTATAAACCTTATAATATTTATTAAAACACACACAACAAGCTTTAATATATATATATTTATATATATATATACACACACACAAGAGTTGGAATGGTTTGGTGAGCTGGAGGCAAAGCATCAGCCGCCGGAGGCTATGCGGAGGGGAAGGATGTGGTAAACAAGGTGATGGAAAGGGTTGCAAAGGTGGAAGGTTGTTGGCCGACTTAGCAGAAAATGAAGGCCGATAGGGTCAGTTTGTTGGAGGCGGCTGTTGGTTTTAGGGAGGAAGGCACGTAGGTGATGGAGACTTGGTTGTGCTCTACCGGGGAGGGGTTCGGTAGGAACTGTATGGTTGAAGGTGAAGGGGTGTCAGGTGAAAGCAAATAGGAAGGTGGCAATTGTTTGCAAACAAAAGAGAATGAGAAGCCATTAATATATATATATATATATACACACACATGCTTTCATATATAGTATTATTTTATAAAAAGGAACATAGGGTTTCAGGTGGCTGCTTGAGGTCAGAAGCGGAGCCAATAGTGACGAGGGGTTGTGGCATGGTCGAGGTTGTCAAGGCGGGGAGATATGTGGAAACTGCTAGGAGCTAGGTGGCGTTTAAAGGGCTATGGAGGGAGAACATGGCCGCGTGGGCGTGTCTGACGTAGAGGAGAGGGTGGCGGGTCGCGCGTTGGTTCTTGGTTGAGGGGTGGCGAAGCGAGAAAGTGGAAGAAAGGAGATGTTCGGTCAGGCGGGTGATGGAGGCGGGGATAGTGGAGATTGTTGTCGTTTGTGGCCAGAGGGATGACAGATCTGGAGAGAGGGTGAGTAGCGAACTGATGGGTAAAGGCTGGATAAGAAGGACCGTGGTGAAAGGTGGAGGTGCTCAGCCTTAGGCAAAGGAAAGGTGGCAGGTGGCGTTTGCGTGAGAGGGAAGGAGAGAGAAACTTCACGGTGGTAGGAGAATGAAGACGAGAAGGAAAATCTAACTAACATATGCAACTTTAATATTTCCATTCATTTTTTAAAGTTTTTTTCTTTTTCTTTCCTCTAGCATGCCAGAAACGAAGAAGGAAAGAGGACAGGTTAAAGAAATGAACAGTTGCAAATATAAACTTTACAATATCTATTTTTCGAGTGAATGAACAGAACAAAGCAGGAGGAAACGAACCAACGGATAATAAATTGAAATAGGGAAAAGCAAAGGCCAGGGTTGAATTCAAGGTAATTATTAAAAGCTAATGGCTATTGGTTTTACACGGTGGAAGAAGAATAGTCACAGGAAACAAAAATGGTTCAAAACGGATACCGACACGGTGAACCGTTACGCAAATTTCACCATGTATTGGACGCCGAAACATACAAATGAATATTCTGCGGAGATCTCCACGATGAGACGAACAGAATGGTACACAGATATCAATGATACGATCATCCTATCAAAACTTGATATTCGCTGCCTAAAATGCTGCTAAAACGTCGAAAATAAGATAAACGGAGCTATAGCAGTCCAATCGACGAAACGAAATACGACTTCTCACTCAGAAAATGATTTAAATTTCTATTATATAAAAATATTCAGATTTTGAAAATATTTTATTTTCATCTAATTTTAACTGATTTTAAAATTAAATAAAATTACACAACAAAACAAACTTTTATATTTACTAATGAAAATCAGCCATTTGCTATGTCTAAATAGACGCATACCAAATATTTCATTTTCATTACTAAATTTCAAATATGTTATTTTTAAGAAAAATTTAGTTAATTACGCTGTTAAACCATTAAAATATTCGGGTCGTTACACTCTCTTCCGCTAAAAACTTTTCATCCCCGAAAAGTAATGAGGTAGGATAATAGAAATAAAAGAAGAATAAAATAAATTCAAAATATATAACACCATATACAACAATTAATTTAAAACCATATAAATTTAATTTTAAACATCTTATTACTTACATTTTATATTATATATTATTAAATTACATATTCTCATTACATTCAAACTTTTTCTAGGTAAGTTTTATAAATTTTCTGAGTGTAATTGAGCACCATACAATTTACCTTTTATTTACTACACTTCTGGTAAGCAAAAATTAGTTTGAACATTTTATTACTTAAGTTCTCTTGTATATCCTTTAATTACATTTTCATACTAAGACTTTAAATTTTTCAATATTTCAGGTAAGTTATATAATTTTTAAAATGCAATTGAGTATTATACAAATTAATTTTATCCTATTTCAACTGTTTCAAGTTATTTCAATTCCATCTCTCATTTTAAATACTTCAATTATTCAAAAAAAATTGCTTCATTTCAACAATTGAAACCATTTCTTAACAGAGAACTTAAGAGTTAAATTTTCGGTTTCATTTCAAACCATTCTGAAATAAATATATACATATATATATATATATATATATATATATATATATATATATATATCAAATCATACTCAAGAAATTCAATCAAATTCATTTTCCAAAATAAAAGTGTAACAAAGTTAATAAGTGGTCTCCCCACCTTGAGACTCGAAAATGAATGTCGATGATGCTGTAGTCATCACCGAAATTATTTTCCAGCGACATCAAGAGGAGAGTACCAACGTACTTCTTTAAAAAATTCTTTGGAAACAATTTCCATTCGAAAATACTCTCAAATAATATTTTTCTCAACTTTGAAACCAAATTTTGAAAAGCACCAGAAATTTTAAACCCTCAATCATTAATTTAAATTCGTTTCACTCAAAAATCAGATTTATAAGCTATGTTTATAAAATTTCATTTTCTTATAACATTCAACAATAGTTAACAGTTTAGGAATGTCAACAAAACAATGAATGATAATCTAGTCTTATCATTTCTAACAACCAATTCAACTATCTAATCTCAGAAAATTATACCTTTATATGTATAAAATATAATCATGCCGAAAATTATTTCATTTATCAATTTCGAAAACAATATTGTGTCAGTTTGCTCTGTTCAAATGTTTTGGAATTCCTATCGATAGTGTTGGCCAGACGAATCGATTGAAACCCAAAATTTAAAATTAACAACTCAAACAACACGATATAAAACATTTTTATATTAATTACAAATATGCTTCCTCGTAGGATTATTCAAGAATGCATTATTGAACAAGGATAGAGACTCAAATTTAGAGGGACCCTACTCGAAGAGAATTCTAACTAAGAAGATAGACTGGAAAGGAAGATAAGATAATTAAATTACAAAAGAGAAAAGATGGATAGACTCATATTAATCACGGCGACCTTAACCGGGTCAACGGAGACTTAAAAAACGAGAATATTATCAAAGAAAATGGAGACAAACCTGTAGAGAACATCGTTGAAAAAAAGGTTCATGAGATTGAAGAAGAATGCAGGAGCATTGGTTAATCCAAAGGGTATGACTAACCGTACATAGAAACCATTCGTCTGGAGGAAGGACAACAGGTCGAACTCCAGAAATAAAGTCGACGCGGATTTCAATTTTCCACTTGGGAATAGAAGTGACTTACCAAAAGATATCTGGAAATAGATGGACCACAGGAGTGGAGTCAAGATCCCTAGGCTAAGAGTCAAGCGAAAAGATGAAACTGCCTGCAAATTCCAAAGGCAATCGACATTTGATCACAAGAGAATTACCCTTGTCACCTACAAGAGAAACAATTCGGGATTTGCAAGAAATAATGGCATCAAAACCGAGGACATAGAAATATCTAATGAATCGACGCTTGTTGTAAAGGAGTTTCACCCTTTTATAAATCATTTAAAGGTCGGCGAGATTGCCAATGGGATTAGTCACACACAAGGATGAAGTTACCAATTGAGGTTGCAAGATATGCTTAAATTTATTACAGAGATTGACAGCAATAGAGCTATGGGATGCTTCAGTATAGAGAAGAACCCGAACAAGACAAGATAAGAATGGATTTTAGAACCAAGGTAAAATTTCAAAATTCAAAAGAAATCCTAATCAAAGGGGATCTTAACCAAGAATTTCAAGCTCGAATGAAGATGATTCTGTAATTAATTTTACTCATTCTAGGGTACTACTACCCTATCTCTAAAGCTTTTTTACTCCATGTGCTAAGTTTTTCCTAAACCAGAGCTCCGATACCAACTGTAATGACCTAGTATTTCGAATCATTCAAATCGACAATTATCCATACATATCATACTTGAATTGCTCAAAACAACATATTGTTAATTTATATTTGGCAAAACTTAGCATGTGCAGTAAATAAATCAATCACAAAACCACAAACACAGAGTATTACAACTATAAGCAGCAGAATAGATAAATAGTGGTTCATGAAGCTACTATATAAACATCATAATCTGAAATAAATGCAACAGAAATCTTAAATACAGAATAATCTCAAATACAAAAGTAATTGATGAGACTAAACACAAAAAATAGGAAATAACTAAAAGCTGAATAGATAAAGATAGATCTTCAATCAAAGCTCCAAGCTCCAAAGGTGAGTAAAATGTTGTGATGCTCAGTCTGACCCGAGCATAAAGAAAAACACAAAACACTCGAGTCAGGATTAACATTCTTATACCGGTAAATCAACGCAAGTGAAATGTCAAGTGACATGTAATATAACTTAAAGGATGTTTGGGATTCCCATCCTCTAAGGATCTGTTAAACTATCTACACACACGGTACAATATGCTACATACATAATGTCTATAGTAAAGTAAACTATTTTACTAGCGTTAAGGCGTTACCCATATCCCCATTAACAAATTTTATATATTTTCGTAGTTTATACAGATACTGTAAGCCCCACCAAATCGATGGGATACTCAAGGAGCACTCCATAGGTACGGTACGAAACAAACTCATAGAGGGCGCGATAAGGCATGTGACCAGGCATGCGAGGCAATGCCAGGGAAGTATTCTACCGTTTGCACTCCCGGACTGGTGGTAATGCATAGCAGCTTCTACCGCCTACCTCGGAACACACTCCCATAATCAAATCGAGGGTGGGCCAAGTTAACCTTGCTTAGGAAATTCGCTGATTTGGTGCAAGGAGAGATGTCTGTACTGGAGTGTGCTACTAAGTTTGATAAGCTATCAAGGTATAAATATGCCATCATTGATACTGTGATTAAGAGGAATGAGAAGTTTATCCGAGGTTTGAGGCTGGAGATTACTAGAGCAACTATGCCACATCTTTGAGATCTAAGTAATGTAGTAGTGGAGATGGTGATAAGGAATGAGGAAATGCTTTTGACTTTTAAGAGGGAAAATTCATTGTAAACCTAGAGCTCTCAAGGTAAGAAGAGGAAGTTCTTCAAGGGAAAGGGGTCTTAGAAGGGTGAAGCTGCTAAGAAATGAAAAAAATTATTATTTGTTACAAGTGTGGAAAAAAGGGCATTATGCTAATAATTGTCGATCTGGTGATGGCAAGACTGTTATGGGAAAGAAGAATGTAAAGTGCTTCAACTGTGACCAGGTAGGATATTATAAGAATAAGTGTCCTGAAGTGGCCAAGGCGGAAAAGGAAAATTCTTTGCTTTAGAACCATCATCTTTTAAACCGATTGCTGTTGAGAAAGGAAAGTTTGTGATGGAAGGTATGCTTTTGATTCATAGCATACCATTTAGTGTATTATTTGATACAGGTGCATCGCATTCTTTTTATCTCTTAATGTTTGGTAGATAAGTAAGAATTTGAACCATTATACCTTGTTACTTAAGGGTTGCGAATCCAATAAGAGGGTACGCAACTCTAGAGATGAAATGTGACCAGTTAGAGATTAAGTTGTTAGGTCATGCTTTTGTATGCAATTTGTATTATTTGACTTGCGTGTTTTGGGATAATTTTGGGTATGGATTGGTTGAGCAGATACGAGGCCAAGATATTTTGCCTAAATAGGGAGATATCATTAGGACGCCCTTAATAGCCGTGATCGAATCATATACTCAGTAGAGAACGCGAGTTTTGATGTTTGTGCTTTGTTGGGTGCAATGGAAGTAGAAGACGAAGTAAATCAGGTTTTTATTGTAAGAGGGTATGTAGAGCCTGTTACAGAACTACCATTGAAACAAGCTATTGAGTTTTGAATAGATTTCGTACCTGGAGCTAAACTCGTAAGCAGACCTCCTAGTAGAATAACACCAACCGAGATGAAGGAGTTTAAGGTGCAGCAAATGGACTTAGGAGAAAATATTTTTTTCAGACCAAGTAGTTCGCCTTAGGGGCGGCCACGGTGTTCAAAAAGAAACTCGATGGGTCATTGAGATTGTGTATTGATTATCATAGGTTGAATGAGAAGATGATAAAGAATAGATATCCTTTGTTGAGAATTAATGATTTATTTGATTAGTTGAATGGAGCCAAAGTATTTTTCTGGTTGGATTTGGTGAGGGTTCCATTAGTTAAGGGTAGCGGAGGATAGTATTCCTTTAATGGTGTTTCAAAGAGATATGGTTCTATGAGTGGTTATTAATGCCATTTGGATTGACTACTGTGCCTGCTTTCTTTATGGCCTTGATGAATCGAATTTTCTGAGAGCACTTAGATAGGTTTGTGTTGGTGTTCATTGATGACATATATATATTCTAAGGGTGAGAGAGATCATGAGATTCATCTTAGAATAATGCTTAAGACTTTGAGGCAGTATCGACTAAAAGCGAAGTTTTCGAAGTGTTATTTCTAGAAAAGAGAAGTGAAGTTTCTTGGTTGTGTAGTCTCGAAAAAAGGGTTGTCTGTGGATCCGACTAAGATTGAAGCTATAAATAAATAGAAGAGACCTGAGATGATCAGAGATAAGGAGTTGGATTAGCTGGCTGTAACTAGAGATCCATCAAGGATTTCTCTCGGATAGCAATGCCTTTGAATAAACTAATCAGAAAGGACGTGCTATTATTTGTTCAAGTAAATGTTAGGAGTCAATCCTTAAGTTAAAGCATTTGTTGATCAACACACAAATGTTAGTTATATTATATGGTAATCAGGATTTGGTGGTATATACAGATGCGTGTGGAACAGAATTAGGAGCCGTGTTGATGCAAAGAGGTAAAGTGATTGTCTATGCTTCTTCACAGCTCAGATCACATGAAGGTAGGTATCTGACTCATGATTTGGAGTTGGAAGTTATAATCTTTGCTATGAAGGTGTGGAGACATTATCTATTAGGAGAAATATTTGAGTTATATATGGATCATAAGTCCTTATGATATTTATTCTCGCAAAAGGAGTTGAATATGAGACAGCGGAGATGGCTAGAGTTTTTAGCAGCTTATGATTTAGACATTGAGTATATTCTATGGAAAGGAAATAAAATTGCTGATGCAGTTAGCAAAAAATATTAGAATGTGGTGTTAGCTATGTTGACAAAATGGAAAGATTTAGAGGCGTTGACTACTTGTTGTGTGCAGTTAAGATTGACCGTTAGTTCTAGTCAAAGTACCGCCATATTGTCATATTTAAAAGTTCGACCAATATTGATTGAAAGGATTGCTTCTAAGAAAAGAGATGATACATTGCTTGTTGAAAGGATTGGAAGGTGGAACTGAGACTAATGATTTAAAGCATTTTATTCTTAACTAGAATGGGTGGTTAAGAAAGAAGGGATGATTGTGTGTTCCAGATATTGGTGACCTAATGAAGGAAGTTTTCAAGGAGTGTCGTTGACCAAAGTTTACTATTCATCCTGGAGAAAGTAATATGTATCAAGATATGAAGAGGAGTTTCTTCTGAGAAGGTATGAAAATGGATGTAGGCTTCTGGGTAAAGCAATATTTGAATTGCCAACAAGTGAAAATCGAGCATCAGATGGCAAGCGGTTTACTTAAGCCTTTAGATATACCAGTTTGGAAATGGGATTCAATATCCATGGATTTTACTGATGGACTACCGCGGTCGAATAGGAGAAAAGAAATTATTTGGGTTATAGTAGATAGACTGACCTAGAGCGCACACTTCATTCCCATTAAGTCGACAAGGACGACACCTGTATTCACTAAGTTGTTTATGAAGAATATTATTAGATCATTTGGGATTCCTAGTAGTATAGTCAGCGATAGAGATACCTTGTTTACTAATGAGTTTTGGAAAAGTCTATAAGAGGTATTAGGTACCGAGTTTAAGATGAGCACGGCTTATCACCCATAGACAGATGGGCAGACACAGAGGGTCAATAAGGTACTTGAAGATTTGTTGAGAGCCAGTGTACTAGATTTTGGTTGGTCATGGGAAGACCATTTGCATTAATTGAGTTTTTCTATAATAATAGTTAGCAGACTAGTATAGGAATGGAGCCTTTCGAAACTTTGTATGGAAGGCCGTGCAAATCACCGGCGTGTTGTTGGAGACCAAAGATAGATTGGTTCTTGGTCCGGATATTGTGAGGAAGCCATGGAAAAGATTGAGTTGATCCGAGCACGGATGAAGGAGGCTCAATCCAAGTAGAAAAGTTACACGGATAGGAGGCGTAAGGATCTAGAGTTCTCGGTTGGAGATCATGTTTCAATAAGGTAGCACCAATGAAAGATGTGCTACGATTTGGAAAGTAAGGGAAACTGATACCTAGATATGGTGGACCATTCCTTATTGTAGAGAGGATCAAAAAGCTCGCAACCCAATGGAGTTACCAAGTAGTTGGGCAGAAGTCCATGATGTTTTTTATGTTTCTCATCCTAGAAAATATGTGCATGATCCAGAGACTGGTATTCCTCCGACTACTTTGGAAGATTTAGTAATAGAACCTGATCTGACTTTTGTTAGGGAACCAGTTCGTGTCGTAACAAGATATGAGAAAATGTTAAGGAACAAGATAGTCAGGTTGGTGAAAGTCTTGTAGAGTGATAATGAGAACGATTGTACTTGGGAGATAGAGGGTAGGATTAGGGATACTTATCCTAAGTTGTGGATGTTTAATCATTATTTAGACAGAATAATGATTTACGGAATTCTTATGAAATTATTAGATAGGTTTAAGGGTAAAACCTAAATTTTTAATCTCTAATCGACTTGATTTTCCACTATGTTGTGCAAAACATTATTTTAAAGATGATTTTTAAATTTCTTAATTTTTCAAATTAAAACGAATTTTTTTTGAATTCCCTAAGGAAGAAAAGGTATTTGTTTTGGGTTTTAATTACTAAGAATAATTAAGTAATTGTTTTGGTCCCAAAATCATTATATGTTAATTCTAAGTTTAGTGAATTTTTGGGATTTTTCTCTCTAAGTGATTATAATTTTATATGAATTTATTTAGCTGGAAAAACTTGTAAACAAATATTAATAATTAATATTATTGATGGGTGCAAAATAGTTTTTTGGAAGAAAACCAAGTGCGATAGTTTTTCTGAAAAGATTTGGGTAAAGTATATTAATATCCAACAGAAATTTGACAAGGAATAAGAGTTGGTAAAAAGGAATTGCTTTTAATGAAAAAAATATTTTTTATGATAATTACACCAATGCCATTGATATGCGGCATTGTCATGACGTTCGACATTGAAATAAGCAGTATCACTTTACTGTTGTAAGTGATATCAAAAATAGGCGGGATCATGAAGCTACGCATGTGATACTTATGCCATAAGTATGCGATGCATTGAGTCATGCGTCCGCTATTAATGTTATGGGAATATCGCATCTCGTGGGTATATGATATATTGATGTCATGAGTAATCAATGCCAATAGTTTTCAGCTTTCTTAAATTTATGCCCTAAGTCTTCCCCATGGTCTTAAATGATGTTGTATGTCATCAATGTCACACACCATTATTTTCAGTATCAATTGTTTTTTATGTTAACTATATTTACACAATAATGCCACATGCCGACAACCCTTAAATTGCAGCATTGTTTTATGAAGCCAATATTAAAGTATTAAAGGTTTTGATGCCACAAGTCATCGATTTTGGTATAAATTATTTTATGGCAAAGATGCCCCTAATTTCTTATGTATGGGGCATAATAGCCGAAGTACCATGTTTTCAACATTATAGTGTTAATGCCGTAAGTAATCTATGTCGTGCGGCATTGATGCCACATCTTTATTTTGATGCCGATGGGGCCTTGTTTCATGCAAAACTAAAGGGGAGTTTTAAAGGCGAGATAGCCTGTGTTTTAAGAATGTCAATAATTATACAATTTCAGCAGTTTGCCTTATGATTAATAAAATTTTAATTTTTTTTTCTAACCTTGGATAAAATTCCAATATTGTTTATTACGACATGAATGTTATAAGTCCTTTATATTGCTATATTAATGGTGGGGAGCTATAGGCTTATGATTTTGACATTATTCTTTGGAGATACTAATGTTTTATAGTTCTAAATGCCATAAGTTTACGAATTTGATATTATTGGTTGGGGACACCAATTGCATTATTTGATAATTCCGACGCTAATCATTAGGGATACCAATGCATATTGTTTTGAAATGTTACAAGTTTAAGGGTTATGCAACTTGATTGGAGATACCAATAAGCATAGGTTGAGCATTTGGGAGA
The DNA here is from genome assembly GCA_030765085.1 of Allium cepa. Taxonomy (NCBI): domain Eukaryota; kingdom Viridiplantae; phylum Streptophyta; class Magnoliopsida; order Asparagales; family Amaryllidaceae; genus Allium; species Allium cepa. The sequence continues at coordinate 840,185,350 of CM060941.1, forward strand.
ATAGAGTTATAACCTAATTAAAATTTGATAATTTACGGGTTCATAGTCATCCAAGGAAAACTATGGAATGTGTGATGGATAGTCCATATATGATGCCAAAGGTGGATAGCCTCTATATGGGTAATGAAGGGTTCATAGTCATCCTAGGAAAATATGAGATGTGTGATGAATCGTCCATGGTATTTTAGATAAATGGAACATGTGTGATCAATGGTTCACATAATTTATGTGATGGGTAGTCCATATTGTAGGGGATATGCAATTCATATAACATTTACAAGTAAGATGGGTAGTCCACATAAATATAAGACAGACAATCATTTGAATTTAGTACGGGTAGTCAAATGAAATTAAGACAGATAATCAAATAAATTGGGATGGGTGGTCCAATGTATGCGACATGTTTGCAAATGTTTATTTATTATGTTATAAACATTGTGAATGCAGAAGCATAATATATGGTTGGTTTGTTTTGGTTAAGATACTAGTAAGGGGAAAACCCGTTCAGCTTAGTGGCATGGTCTCACTAGATATCTATTTTGGTTCTAAATGTTAGCTTATTATGCAAGCCAGACTGTTTGTCTCACCCGAAGTATTTGTTTTCCCTTTAAACTCTTAAGTACTCATTTAAGTAGGTTTGGAGTATGGGATTTCAGGTTTTCAGTTAGATGAATAAGCTTTCGAAGACATGTACGAGGCAAGCTAGCTATATTACGAGTTTTATTTAATCCGCTGTGTAGTTTATTTGTTTGAATGGATGTAATGACATAAATTTTGACTGTCAAGAAGTAGTAGACTCTGATCAACCAAGGGGGATCTTCATAAATTGCTCTTGGAATACTTTCTCTGAACGTGGGATAGAATGAGATTATGTAATGAATATGAAATCTTAATTGTGAAATGAATTGTGAAAATTTATTATTAGATTGTGTTTGAAATTTTTCATATTCATATGCTTATGATTATTGATATGATTAACATAGCCGCATTTTATCACCAGAAATTAATCCTATGGATAATTGCAGCATTCGTAGTGCTTAGTTTAGGGACTCAAAATGGGGGGATGTTACATTTATCTACCAGATCACTAGATATGAGAGAATGTGAAGCCCCGGTATTAAATAAACACGTACATGTATATCAAAAATAGAAAGCATACCTTGTATAATGATGCTCATTCCCTTCTCCTTAGTCGATGGAGCACTCAGCGAAGCTGGAACAAAGTTTAAAGCGTAAGCAGACACAACTTGCTTATTTCTTGGCGGTCCTAGGCAATCATTCTTGATATGCCTCAGCCTGTTGCAGTTGAAACATCCTTTCTTCTCATCCCAGCAATCTTTGCTAAGATGGTTCCTCTGTCCACAGTCATAGCATGTAGGCTCCCACTTGCCCTTCTTCTGTCTATCCTTCTAAAACTGCTTCTTCATCTTATTGTTGTCCCACTTCCTTTTGCCTCCCGCACTAGCTTGCGGCTTCAGCTCATCCTTAGGAGCAACAATGAACTAGGTTTAGGTTACAGACTCTCATATGAAGAGCCTTCTCCACCAATCTCTCAAAAGGCTCGTTAATATGTTCTACAAGCTTCTTTCTAAGGTAATCATTCGAGCCCATGATGAACTTCTCATTCTTCTTATGCGGAGTATCGATAAAAGACAGACCGTACTTCGATGATGTGTCGAACTCAGCCATGTACTTCAACACGGACATATCCCCATGTCTTAAGCCAGTAAACTTTTGGAAGAGCACTGACTTTTAAGTGGCTGGTATATACTTCTCTTCAAATCTTGCCTTGAAGTGCTCCCAAGTAATTTGGTAGTCGGGAGTAGTAATCTTGACGGTGTTCCACCCCCATAGCCCTTCCTTGAAGCTGTCTAGAGGTCAGCTTCCTCTTTATTGCATCCTTTAACTCTAAATTCTCAAAGATGTGTTTGCAGTTATCTAACCAATCCTGTACTTCAATGGCTGATTCCGTTCCAAAAAATGGTTTGTCACATAGAGTAGAGAAATCCTTGCTTAATTTGGCAAAGTTAGCCCTTGGCGCTTGCATTGGAGCACCACCACCTACAACTGCAACAGGAGCAACTTAGGCATTTTGGACCATATTTCGCACTATCTCTGTGAACATGTTTTGTAAGTTAGGATTAGCTGGCCTCAATCATGCCCCCTCCTCAAATCCAGGGATGGTGTTCCTAGGAACGTTTCTTGTTAATCGACCCATTCTTATCAGCTGTAATATAAATGACCAGTCTCTCTAAAAGGAATAAGTGGTGTGCACGAATGCAATGCGACTTATGTACTATATATATACTATTATATAGTTTTGAAAACAAAAATATAACAAGCACGCACTCTCATATATCGCTTGATCCATTCTAAGGTGATAGATCCTTCCTTGTTTCTAATGGATCCAAGTACCAACTTAGGTCGTTTATGCAATCTAAGCTCCGATAACAAATGTGACGATCGCCCTACACCTCCGGTACCCAATATACCTATGTGATGCACTGTGGAGGTACCTAGTCAATGCAGGACGGTGGCCAAGAAAATAAAGAAGAGAAGAATCCAAACACAAAACTTGTAGAACATCTCATAGCGCATAGATAAAACATAATATAACAACATAGATGTAAAACAGGCGAGATAGTGATATAATCAAATGAACCACAAATAAGACATCAGGGTGCATTAGGTTCACAGGCTGCATAAAAGCTGAAATAAAGAGTTGATACATCGCAATCTCCGTAATAAACTCTATAACTATCTCTAATAACACAAATACTGACATAGCTCCACAATACTACATAATGGAATATAAGTGATAGTAAGCTCCAAGTACAAATGTATGAAAGCATAGCCTCCTGCTCGTACCTCATATGGCTTCATGCACTATCCAGACCTACTATCACTAATCTACTCATTTAAGAGTACCTAAGATAATAAGAAGAAAAGCATAAGACCTCGAATCAGACAACGGCCTAGTGTGAGTGATATATCATCTCAAAATACTATAAAACTCGTATATAGTAATTAGGTTATATGGTATGAACAACCATACCTTACCTGTCCTAGCATCCAAAAAATTAGCACATTAACAAAGTACATGCTAAACTACTATCATAAGAGGAAAGTATAGGATATAGGGGCATCACACAACATACCAAGCACACGGTAAACATAGTATCCATCACACAACCTCGAATTTCTTACTCAAGTGCCTCATATGTACGATAACTTTTTAAATGCTCAACTCATTGCCCGTGTAGATGGCATGGGATTAGACACACGCAGACGTCCAAACACATGGGTACACACAGACTACCCTATCCCAACAATGAGCATCACAACCATTGAGTTATCCATCTATCCATTAGTAGAATTACCAGCAGTAGAACTATCTCATTGATGCTCAACTCTTTCCCTTGCATATAGCTAAGAATTGGACACACGCAAACGTCCAAACACGCGGGTATACGCAGACTACCCTGAGTACACTAGACTAACCTATCCTACTCACGAGCATTACAATCTCATGTTATACTCTACGAGCTATCTTCCGGAACTCGTCCTTTCAGTCCACCACCAGATGCTATAGCCACACATCCCAAATTCATCTAGAGCCATCCTGAGGTTATCCACCCTTACCCCGATCAAACTCCCTAGGCTGCCAAGCAACCCAGAGTTTTACTCCAAAGTCCATAGCTAACTTTGTGCTCCACTCTCGTTGGTCCATCCTATAACCAAACCAAGCATGACACAACCACCAAGCCAAGTGCCGACTACCAACACTGAACCGTGCCTTATGCCAAACCATCAACCATGCTTCACTGCATGGCCACCGACGATGCCATCACGCTCTATCACCAAGCCATCCATCCGCCGACCCTGTTTCCCCGATCGACCATTGGGCCATCCACCTGTCGGCTAGGATTCCAAGACTGGACGTCGACCTACCGCCTACCTCCCAAGATTCCAAGACCGACCTCCGACCCATCCACCTGCCGTCTAGGATACCAAGACCGGCCATCGACCCATCTACCTACCGGCAAATATTCCAAGACTGATTGTCGACCCATCTACCTATCAACCAAGATTCCTAGACCGATCGTTGACCTATTCACCTGTTGACCACCACCAACTGACCCAAAACCCCATAACTCTTTCAGCCCTTCAAGTCACGTCGATTCCATTACTACACTTAACACTTCGACCCTCGTGCACCGTCTATGCAATGATTTGACCCCAAATGCTCTAGAGCCGATCCGTCAAAATCCGTCTCTATGGTTCCTACCTCTAGTTTGCTTCAGTGAGCGTTTTCAACCATACAAGCATATAAACAAAAACCATACATGCACCAAACAACATTCTAACATGTAAATCACGCAATGAATTATAACACAAGGTCTATAGAACATAGCCTACCATCTATCAAGGCAATCCCATATTCAAATGCCTAAAAGGCCAAAAATTCATTTATTCACATTTCTACTACAGGTTGGGTTTTAAAACAGTATTAAAACTTAACTTTTACTTTAAAAATGGATCCAAAACATGTTAAAATCTATAGATACATATATAGCAAGGTGAGAGATGATAAATCACTCGTCAAAACCCCCAAAATCCAAGTTTTGCATGCCAATCGAGGTAGATCCAAAAATGAACGACAAAGGTGTAATTTTTTCCCTAAAAAAAGTAGATTTGAAGATTTCTAATGAATCTTCTTGCTAATCTATCACTAACTTATAATCTGGACTTGATTTGGAGGAGAAAAAAGAAGGCTCTGGATGGAGAATGGGTTAATAGAGGCTTAGATCTATGAAACAAGGTGTAAAAGTGATTTGGGGATGATGTTTTAGCCGTATAAGGTCTCTAAACCCGAAATGGCTTAGTAAGCTTGCCCCCAAACTCACTAATTACCTATGAAGCTACTTCAAAAATTGACAATCTTTAAACAGCCATATCTCTTAGGCAGAAAGTTCAAATCGCTATTATGACCACTCTACGGATAGAGAAACCTAGGCATTTTCCAAAGTTATAAAGTCATAGGACCTCATATGAATTTAAAAATAATATTTTACGATCCTCCAATGCGTAAAATTTGGGTTATTACAATTATATACTTGTTATAATATGTTATATTAATTATTATCTAATTTAAGTATATTTAATCGAAAATCCATAAATGATATGTTTTGCGATAATAGTTGCAGTGTGTTATAATCATGAGAAATTTATCACAGTGAAAATAACTATATCATTTTGAATATTCCTAGCCAAGATGGATTAAGACTGGATATTGATACATCCATTAAGACTAGAGTACGTTACGTTCTAGGAACTGTCTTACCTGAAGCTACTAGGGGTGCCAAGTGGTTACCTAATAGTTATTGGATAACTATGGAATGACTCATTTAGTTTTATGTCGGTTAATATAACCATAATCGAAAAGAGAATATAAAAGTGACAATATTAAGCACAGAATACTGTTGAACTTCATCTGGACACTAAACTTTGATTATAGTTAAATATGGCATATGTTCATTGAATGACTATATCAGGATCTAAGTTGAAGCATCTAAAGTGAAACACTATTCATTAGAGAAAGCGAAGGAGAGGAAATGGGGATCTAGATCTCCTTTTTACCTCTTCTCCTTACTAATACAAACTTCATGTTTCAAATAAATATCACCCCCTCCCTCCAAGCATGGATGACCACATCAACAATATATAGGCCTATATATATTTCCAAACTCAATCGGTATTTACAAAATTTAAATCCAATTCAAATGTTAATTAATCTCGTTTATCGAAACATACATATATATCTATTATATATGCACATTATCAAATACTAAATAGCATTTAATATTGTGCAAATTTGAGAAAATATTTCATATATGATTTTCAATTGCATGGAACATCTACCTTCACATTTACCAACCGAAGGTTTACTGCGAGAACCAATACAATAAGGTTGGATGTATCCATTCGAAAGGTATGTATAATATAAACTAAATTCGAGCTTTTGATTTATCATTATAATATCATAATTTTTTTTATTGTATATCTTCATATGGGTACTCGGGTCACCTAAAATAGAAGGTGAACAAAAAGCACGCGTTAAAGGTTTTACTTGTCAAGCATACATTGTAGAAGAAGCATCCATATTTTTTAGTTACTCTTTCAAAAACCATATTAATTATGTTTTATTACAATGGTCATAATGATGATGAGATGGTTGATTCACCTGATATTTCTCTATCAGTTTTTCAAAAACTGGGACATTAATCTTGTAAATGGAATAATGGCGGTTTTGAATTAATTGAGGATTTCAATTTGGCAAAATTAACATGCTACTCAATTGTGAAGAGTTACTAGATCTAATTTGGTATGTAATGCAATATTTCCTTCATGTTATATATTTTTATTTGAAATTATAAATTGCTCAACAGTCACTTCGAAGAAGAAAATCCAATTGTTGCCTCTAGTGAATGATTTGAGGACTGCTTCAAGGAATATGTAAGTATGAGTGAATACATATCTTTTTTTTCATAATAAATGTCATATATAATTTAAAATTTAAAAATATAGGTTTTTGACAATGAGTTTATAGATTTTTTTTATTAAGTACTTGCATTTGGACCAATGATTAGATACAGGAAGTATCCAATTTTGTACATCAATGGTTTCAAATTTCACACAGCTAAGTCTGGAGCAAATAAAACACTATAAAATGGTGGGTTTTGTGTCATAAGCGAAAATGGGTGTGATGATTTAGAAGATTAGTATGGCGTTTTACAAGAATTATTGAACTTACTTACTCGATAGTACTGGAGATTAAAATAATTTTACTTAAATCTGACTAGTTTGATACTAGGAAGGATATAGGAATTCGATGTGCATACAAAGATTACCCATTAATTGAAGTAAATCACAAAAGGCTATATCAACGCTACGTTCCATTTGTGTTAGGGACAGAAGCAACATAAGTCTATTATGCACTTTATCCTGCCATGAACAGCAGCTAGGCATATTGGTGGATCGTTGTCAAAACAGAACCAAGATGGTCATTTAACTTAGACACGGTCATAATTGACAATCACTTGTACTAATGTGATTTCAATTCAAACAATGCAATGCAAATCATAGACGATGCAGACGATAAAGACAACTTAACAATGATGTAATCGATGGAGTTGAATTAGATGAAGATGTTGACATAGATGAACATGTTGTTGACCGAGGAAATGAAGATACCGATTCCGAGGTTAAACTCGAACTTGAAGAAGTTGATTTTGAAGATTAAGAGAATAGTGTAAATAATTCCATTGATGAAAAAATGTCGAATCATGGTATATACATTTGATTATGAAAATTTTAATGTACTTTTGATGGTGTATATATTTTGATGCTATTATGACTAATTTTTTTAGCTTTGTCAGCTTAGTCGGTATTTATTTTTCCTTTGAAATCCATTTGTACGAACGTACGACCATTATTCATCATGAATTGTTTATTTAATTTTTTCTTAACTATTCTTCATCATGAATTATTAGTTTCACTATTATTATTTTTTAAGATTTACTTGGATCGTAATTTGAAGCACTTGCATACCTAAGTATTTGCTATGTTAAATAATGACAGGAATTATTTATTTCACTATTACTACTCTAAAACAATTATTATTTTAATTTTAAGTTGGCTATTAATTTTATCTCATTGTGTAATTGAAACTTTAATTGGCATGAGTACCCACACTGATATTAGACGCCAAAATATGGTGTCGAAATCCATCGCTTAACAGCGTACAACCCCCAGCATCTCATTCGACTTGGACATCTTCGGACCAGGGAGGGTTTCAGTCCCTTATTATAGACGATGGTCCTCAGCGCATGTTATCATCATTTAAAAGCTCCGATCATATTAATGAGTGCGATGATTAAGGCTGTCAACGGATACCCAAAAAATCTGAAATATGTCCGCATCCGCATCCTAAAAACGGATAAATATACGATATCGGAAAAACAGATACGGATGTGGATATGGAAACATCCGCATCCGAAGATTATCCATCTAGTATTTTCAAGATTATAGTTTAAATTATGTATATTTTAGTATAGCAAAAGATGTTTATTTGCGGTTTTATTAAGTTAGAAATTTATATTATATGTATTAAATACATATTAACTACTCAGAACTATTTATTACCATTATATTTGTTTATTTTTAATACTTTTACAACCAGGAGAATTGGAAACAGTTTATGTTAAACTAAAATTTTCCATTTATATTTCTTAACTTATCGGTCGTTAGCGAATAGGATAATTGTCCGATATCTGTCCATATCCACAGATGTGGATGCGGATATGGCACTACCGCATCCAAAAGTATCCGTTGACAGGCCTAGCAATGATGTAGGTCCATGTACACATGCATCTGCTACAGATTCCAGTGCATCCGTAGGATGAGTTGGCATTGTCGTTATGCTAAATGGGTTTAAGTGATAAAGTTGCACTTATATTTATTTTTAAGTCGGTAGGTTATCATCTCAAATAACTTCACATTTATTGTAAAATTTATGTATGTGCAAGGCCGACTTCAGCGGCGCAATGATCAGTGATAGTATTCGCGATTTGATTCTTGTCAGGGCGAATCAATTCTTGCCTAGATTCTTAGATTTTCTACCCAACGTCAAAGACGTCATATTCAATGGTTTTGTGGTAAAATAAATTCAACGCGTACTTGATTTTCATGTATAAATTATATGTTCATAAAACATATATTTAAATATAAACACATAGTAAATATCAATGGAAACCCGACACATCTCAAATGTTTATCGGTAAACTCTAGAAGCATAAAACGAGCATAAAATACAGAGAGATGGTGTACGAGATGAAGAAAAGCTGGTAGAAGGTTAAGGCACTTGCTCAGAACATCTATGACCGGTTCGAGTCATATTGGGAGCAGAAGATGTGAATGCGAGTGCTAAATAAATGCAACAAATAAGGCACAAAATCAAATATTACACTGTAGCAACTCTTGATCGTTAATGGACTATTAGCGGGACTTGGTATGTTTATATTAATTTTTAAATCAAATTATAATAAGTCGTTGTCGATGCATATTTTTTTATTTAGTCTATAAAGTATCGAAGAGATGAAACCACCTGGGAGGTGTATGTTTGGACTCACAAGCTTGAGTCGAGTGAGGGATTTATACAATTTTGTTTAAATTATAATCGAATTTAATTAAGTTTCATACTCACAAATTTGCAAAATTATAAATCAATAAAAACATATTGCTAGGATTCAAGAGCTGATGGAGCAGAGTATTATGATCACTCCTGAGGTGGAAGAGCAAGTGTTTCTTGATTTGTCTGATTCATTGAAAAAGGGGAGGGATCACATACTCAACCTTGGAAATATTCTTGCAGTAAGTTATAATCCAGACTGAAATTTCTTTTAAAAGGAAATATCTATGTTATGTTCCACCAAACCAAAAGCACATTTACATGCATCCTATGTTTATTTGAAATCCATTTTTTATTTTATTTTTCAAGACAAGGAAGTACTCAACAAAACACTATATATTTGTTCACAGTGTGTCCATTAATTTATCGTTTGTTTGCACTGTTTCTCTTAAATTTCGACATACCAAAAATATTAAGGACCCGGCAAATAAAAATTATAGCATAGTATGCATAATATAATGAAATAGAACACTATATATTAGTTCACCTTTCTAATATTTAGCAAATCGGTACATAGTTATAGCGCAATTTGGTTTTTAGTATGATGTTGAATTTTTCTAATATGATTGATTTACAATACCAGTCCAGCGAGAGAAACTCCTCTTATGGTGCTACCCAGACTCAAATGTAGACCCGGACTGAATTGGAGGAGATGACAAGAAAATATACAAAGCTGCTCAAGAAGCATGAGGATGAGATAGTGACATAAAAGGAGATGACAAAGAGGTATGAGGAAGCAAGTCAAAGTCTTGTGCAATGTTCAGATAGCATTTTGGAAGCAACCACCACCTCCACCGTCACAATCAGGAGTTTTTGTTGTATGGATATGGGCATGTATGATGTATATATTTATAATGTTGTTTATTGTATGAACATGATGTTGTATGGACATGATGTTGTGTATGAACATGTATGTGTGTTTTTTATGGAATGTTTATAGTGTTATTTACTTTTGTATGATTTATTTTTTTTGGTTTTACATATATTTTGATATTGTTGGAACTTCGTATTTACGATATTTCGTAATTACGATATTTTGACTATAACAACTATATAGGTCATTATTACATACTAACTTGTTTTTACAGGAATCAATCAAAACCGGATTCAAATGAGCTTCAACTCTTAAGCATGTATCGAGTCTATGTCTAGAGTTTATACATGTTAAAATCTCTCCTATATGATATATCTCGACATTGTTTTTTAAAGCTTTGCATATTATCAGTTTTTAGTTTACATTCAGACGTCTGAATGCACCAAATCAGACGTCTGAATCTGGAAAAATGAATACTGTTTTTACAATATTCAAACGTCTGAATTATTCATTTCAGACGTTTGAAAATAATCATTTTTAGCCTATTTTCTTTCTAGTTTGAGTTCGTGCGAATTCAAAAGACTAAATTTTCGATTCAGAAGTTTGAATATCTATAACGGCTATATTTTTCAAATAGGCACTTTCATTCTTGAAGAGATGTGTCCTTCAGTTCAATAGATATGACTATATCTCTTCATGATAATTCGTCACGAACAAATGCACCTATTTATAATCTATATAAACACATTAGAATCATTCTTTTTAACAATTAATTCATTCTGTTCTTACTCTACTCTCATATTCTTGATTCTAGTACTCTTGTGCATTAAATTTCATACAATTTCATTCTATTGCTTCCTTGTTCTTCACACACACACACACACATATATCACAACGGAGAAGATTATAGGAAGAGTGTACTATAATTGGCAAATTTGTGTTATTAAAGAACACATAGTGTCAAGAAAACTTTGTTTGTATAAGTCATGTTCTGCTGCTCATGCTGTGAATCCTCTTCGGTTGTTAAGGCAAAATCATGTTCTGCTGCTCAGGTCCCTTGTTCGGCTGTTCAAGGGTTGTATAGACCTATTCCTCTGGGTTAAGTGAGGGTTGTTGTGTTAGTTGAAATTCCAAAAGGATTCTGGGACTGGACGTAGAACGGGAAGTTCGAACCAGTATAAAAATTCCTGGTGTGCTTGTTTTATTTATTTACATTGCTATAGTATTTTAGTTTATTTCCGCACTAGTATAGTATAATTCCATATAGCACGATCTGCACTGTCTTTTCAGATATGATATTATGTTGGTTTAATATTATTTTTGCTCGTGTCACGTTGTAAAATGACTTGTTTTGTGTTGTGGATCGAGGGGTAAAAAGTAGCAGAAATGCAACAAAATTGGTTCAGGTAAGTCATCGGTAGAGCATCGACAAATCGTTGAAAAATCCAAATTTTGCATTTTTAATAAGGAGTCAACGAGTTGTCAGCAAAGGCGTTGTTGTCATATTGTCAAAAACTACATCGTAGCAAAATCGACGGTACACCTCATGCATGTCATCGATAAGTTGTCGGAGCTTACTTTGGCATGAGGATTTTATCGACGATGACAATGTCATCGGTATATCATCGAAAACATTTATCGACGACATATCGACGACTTTTTGGCATCGGTAAAATGGTGTACTTCTAGTAGCGATATATAAACAAAACTAAAAATGTTATAGTTGGTTACTTCTCTTAAATGGTTTAAAACGAACAATGTAATATTTTCTATGATAAAATAAAATTTATTTAAATTAGTTAATTAGGTTAAATATGAAATATTAATTGAATATGATTTAATTAATATAATATGATTTAGTGAGATACATATATACATACATAGATACATTACAAAAAAATTAAATTGTAATAATTATAAATAAATTAAACATATGAAACTATATATGTTTAAACAGAATATAAGTGGAACTGTAATAAACTCAAATAGGTTTTTGGAATAAATACATACGTATGGTACATAAACCATGATTTCAGATGCGCCTAATACTTGAATCACGATGGTATTTCATAAGAAATACATTATCGATATCACTCAAAGATATTGATTTTTTTAATGTAAGTTGCCCTCTATTACTTATGTATTGATATATTACTTTCTTTGCATTCTTATTGCTTGTTTTTTTATACTTAAACTAATAATGGTAAATAAATACATCAAAAAATTCGAACAATTGAAGAAGATGGAAATTGAAGAGGAGTTTTAAATATAAAAAGAAAGATAACAGTGCAAATTGAAGAGGGTATAAAAGAGACAATTAAAGTTTTTAAAGTTGGATGAAATTGTTGCCTGTTAGTCAAATTTAAACTTCAAATAGTCTATACATGAATCCAGTTGGACTTGCTGTAAATAATTATGGTGCGTTTTTTGTGAAGCGAACGAAGCTCCTAGAGTACCCTAAAAGGGACACGAATGGGAAAGCTCAGCAAAAGAAGAATGCGTTTTTATGTTACGAACATGGCAACGGACGAGGCAGTGAAAGAGGAATGATTAATATATAAATAAATGAATCGTAATAATTGTTGCCAATGGTAACTAGTTTGAGCTTAAGAAATATCACACATGATTAGATAATCCAATAATAAAACCTTAATAGTGTATAACAAAAATAAATGAAATAGATAGAAATATAAATACATGTATATTGGTACAATAATACAAATTAGAAAATTTATTTAGCAAAGTCCTGCAACAATTATCTTATTCCTTATCCTATTTCGAACCAAAACCATATTATATATGGCGCATTTTTTAATTAATTGATTTTTTTCCTCTCTCATCACCTAAATATTATAGTATTTTCAAGGTATTCTTGTGGAATAGGACAAGATCATCGTCGTATGGCATAAAATCTACATTTCCATTGTTGCATTTTCATATGAAATTGTGAACAACCATTTTAGCGACAACCACTTTGATTTGAAATTGAAATTGGTAGGTCGACATATTACTTAAGATTGTAAATTTCTCTTCCATATTTTGAATGTTCTTTAGATTACCGTACGTAATGTTCTTTTGATATGAAAGAATATAATCATCTATTAGCCAATATGTTGATTCAACAAAATAATACTGACCCGTTGGAGGCTGTGAAAAGTTTGAGTTTTGATCGCTTACTGCAGAATTGAATACTAACCTATCATGTGTTGCTCCTACCGATCAACCACGACATATGTAAAAGTCATATCAGATGAACATACGACCACGGCATTTTATGTGGCATATGCTTTCAGCCAATAAATGGTTGTGCGCTGCTACCGGGTAGGTGCGAACTATGTGTGTACCGTCGATTGCTTTGGTGCAATTTTTGGAAAAGAGGGAAAATGGGTTAAAATTTTATTTTATTCTGGTACAGTGTTAAATTGTGGATCATCCAGTTTACTTATATATTTTAACATTAACTTAGTAACTTTTAAAATAACATGAAAATAAACACAAATAGTGTTAATATGACATGTTGTGTAACGATCCGTAAATTTTGATGGTTTTATTAATTCAATTAACTGAAATTTTGTGAAATTTTAAATAACAAATTTTTAAATAAAAATTTGATATTTGGAATACGTCTGTTTAGACATAGCAATTGGTAAATTTTCATCAGATAATTTGGAAGTTTATTTCCTTATGTAATTCTATTTTAATTTATATCAGTTAAAATTGATGATAATAAAATGTTTTCCAAACCTGAATATTTTATACGGTAAATTTGTAAATTATCTTCTGAGTGAGACGTCATATTTTTTTCTTCAAATTTGGGCTTCTATTGCTTCGTCTATCTTATTTCTAACAAATTTGCAGCATTTTTCGGTACCGATATTGACTTTTGATCGGATGATCGTGCCACTGATATCTGTATGCCATTTTGACCGTCTCGTCGTACTAATCTCTACGGTAAATCTGTGTTTCGGATTTTTAATACCCGGCGATATCGGTAGAGCAAATAACCGTATCGGTTTTGTATTTTTATCTTTTGGTTTCTGACCATTCATTTATAAGCTGAGTATACCAATTGCCATTAGACTTTTTATATCCAAAATTTATTATCCAACCTTTACTATTCTATTTGTATCGTTTCAAAATTTACTATCCAATAGCACGTGGTCGATTGCTTCTTGGTTTGTTCCTTTATCTGACTTCTTCTTTCATTTTTTTTGCTCAGTTTAATTTATATAAAAGAATAAATAAATAAAAATTCGCATTGCCTGGAGCATAAACCATGTCTCTTCCCTTGTCCAACCCACCATATCACCATGAAGCATCCCTCTCCCTGTCGAACAAACCCAAATCTCGACCCAGTGCTGCGTGTCAGCCTGAGCGCCTAACTTGCTTCACGTCTCCGCCACCACCCGATGCTTCGGCCAAGTCTCTATTTCCTTCTCCCATGTTTAGCTGCTGGTGTTCTTCCATGCCATCACCACGTTGTTCCACCTTTCTGCCACCAAGCAGTCGAGCATCAAAGCCAGGTCTCCCTCCTCCTTTGGACCGAACCCACCATCTCGGCATCTTCTCACCTTCTCCTTGGCCAGATGAAGCAGCCGTGCTTTTCCTTTGATGCTTTGGCCGAAGACCCCCTTTGCCTCTTTCTTTTAAGGTAATTATATATATATATATATATATATATATATATATTCTGTATATAAAATTTACATATGTTATATTCACAGTATGGTTCTATATATATGGGTTTTGTTTATTTATATACTTCTCTTCCCTACCGTTATAAAGTATAGTTATTCGAATGACAACCTTGTTTTCTTTTGCTGTGAAAAATAATGATATATATATATATATATATATTATTATAAGTATATGCACTTGGTTATCAAATATAGTTTTAAAATTTTGTCTGTGTACAGATCTATGGAAATTATATGAGTGTATTTAGTTTGGGTATATATATTGGTTTAAGGATTGAAATTTAAAATAATTAAAATATGTGTCATTATATGAGTTTGGAGTATCGGTTTTAAGTGTTTTATTTAGTTATTGTAAAATTATATAGTTATGTATATATATATATATATATATATATATATATTTTGACATGGTAAATTTACAATGATTGTTAAACTTGCATGTGTTTTGTTTAAACCATGATTTTTTTATAATAATATATAACTTATATATGACCCGCTGGGTTCTAGTATATTAAGTTATATAGATTACATTTTATTTTTGGTTTGTTAGTTCATAATACATTTATTATATAGTTTACTATATATATTTGTCTGATATAACAGCTGATGTTATGTTTACAAAGTGTATACACACACACACACACACACACACACACACACACACACATATATATATTGTCTAGTATTATATATAGAATGATAATATTTCAATCTTAAATTTTTAAAGGTCTGCTGCATTTTTATTTTTTCGTTAGTTTTAAACTTATATATATATTTGTAACGACCCAGAATTTCGTCATTCGAAATTCAGCTATTTAATTGATTTTAAATATCAACAAGTAAAATTTGTAAGTCGAATGAATTATATTTCGAATATTTAGATTTAATTGGATAATTAAATCGACAATTTAATATTTGAAATTCCAGAAATAATTGATAATTGGATTAATGTGATTAAAAATGATTTATAAAGTTATATTAAATCATATTGGAGTTAAAACAATGTTTGTGAACTTTTAAAATTGAATTAAAAGTTAATTTGTGAAAATTGAATATTTTAATATTTAATCGACTAGTGAAAATAGTCATTTTTCAAACAGTCTCGGATTTTGACGAAACTAGTTTCATCGGATCCGTAATGTTATTTTATTGTAAGATTTCAAATTTCGTGTCAATCGGATTTACGGTTTGTCCGGGGCAAGCCAAAACGCATAGAAATTTGTTTAATCGATTTAATTTAAATTTGATCGTTTATTTCCGTAACTCGCACAGATGATCAAATTGGCTCTCGATACCTATTTCATTGTGTCCGGAACGCGGGTTAAATCCTAGAAACGCCGGTCACCGCGCGAGATTTGGATTTCGAAAAATTGGAGATGAATAGTGTTCGTCGGTTTTCTATAAAAACACTTGATCTCTTCACTCTTTGCATCAGAAACCCTAGTTTCAAAGCTCAGCCGCCATTAAACTCTGAACGACCAGGATTTTGTTTCGTTCTTCCCTCTTTTCCTTCCAATCCACACATTATTAGTGAAAGTTGTCAACTACAACATTGTAGAGGGCGACGAGCTCTTCGAATCTAAACGGAGATGATGGGATATGGCGCGACGATGAAGGAGATATAGGCCCGCGTTTGCATGCGTTTCATGCACGTTTTCTGAGGCAAGGTGATAACCGAGTGGGGCCGGTCTTCGGCTGGAGGTGGCGTTCATGACGAGCTTCGTAACATGGGTCCTTGATCGTCCTGGTGATGAACGATAGCTGAGCGATACGAAAGGGAAGAAGGCAGCTCTATGGGTTGTTACGCGTCGTTATTGCCTGGGAAGTTTCACGAGGGAGAAGAAGAGAATTGCGGTCCAGATCTGATGGTAAAGAAATCGACGGCTGAGATTTGCAGTAGGGTTTAAAATTTAAAATAAAAGTCGTGAATTATTATTTTAAAATCGTACGAACTTCTAAAATGCATAACTTTGTGATACGAGGTCGGAAATTGACGAAACAAGTTGCGTTGGAACTGTATTGACAAGCACTACGCTATGGAACTAGATTGGAGTCGTTTGGAGCTACTGATAATTTCGGGTAAAATTAAACGCGTGTTTAATTTTATTCGAAACAAAACGCTACAACTGTTATCGAAAATTCAAGGTGAGAACTTCTCACTCAATCGAATTGTTTCGATTTAAATTTTAAATAGTTAGATTTAAAATTGCTTGATTGTGTGATTGAATGATAGTTATTGCCTGTTGTATTGAAATAGACCCTATACGCCGTATATTAAGCGGATGTTATTTATTAAACACATATACCGCGATAATTCCATCTTGATGTGGAATTGGTATTATATATGTATTTGGAGTTGATTTCCCACATTATAGAGTGGATGAGACCCTATTGCGCCGCATAATAGCGGATAATATTTTATAAATCCCATATACCACGATATTTCACCTTGAAGTGGAATTGGTATTGTGCTAACATCTTTGGATGCATGGAAACAGGTTGGAGGGATCCAACTGGATTCCTCTCCAACCTGTTTCCCTCAAACATTTGAATTTATTTCGTATGTTGTGCGTTGGTTGATTTATAATCCGTGCGATTATCTTTGCGACTGAGATTGTTGAAGGCTATAGGTTAACCGAATATATTTCTGGTATCATTGGATACCAAAAATAGATAAAAATTGGATTTTTGAAATTTCAAATTGAAAGTTATATTAAAAATTATTTGTGGGAATTGGATAAGTTAAAAAGGAGTTTTAAAAAGACAAAGTTATTTTTGAACCATATTGAATAAAATTCCAAATTACGAGAAAAAGGGCTAAGTAAATGGATTTCGATTTATATTATTATAAGTTGAAGAAATTTATTTTAAAAAGAAATGGTGTTTTAAATTCATTGGAAATTTATTAAGCAGAAATTAATTGGTTTTGATAATTAATTAAGAATAATTAATCAAGTATTAACTATTAATTAAGAGTTAATTAATGATCAATGAAAGGATAATTTATTAAATGTTTTTATAATAAATTGGCTATTAATTTACCGTAACTAACAAATTTTTATTCATAGAAATTTATTTGATTTAAATTAATCAGATGATTAAATTCATCCTACTTATGGACGTTTGAATTATATTGGATGTTGAATTGTTCGATATCTTTGATATGTGATGCTTTGTGATATATCCTGATGTGTGTTGTGATCTATAATTTGTTTATCTGTGATAATATATATATATATATATATATATATATATATGATATGTGAATGAAAGGTAAGCGTTATAGTTTATACCGCTTATCAAATATATTGTTGTATTTTGATTTGTGATGGTTGAATGTTGTTGCACTATTGTGTTAAACCCTTGGACTACACAATACACACACAAAACGTGGAGTTCACGTGGAAATCAGTTAAGTCACGGATTTTTGACAATTCTAAAGATTGAATTTTTGAATCCAAATTAGTTTTGGAATTGGGATTGAAAGTTTTTGAAAATGAATTTCAAAAATAAGAGTTATTTTAAATAACTTAATAAAAATTGGAATTTAAATCATTTGATTTAAATTTTGAATTCAATGTTTGAAATTGAATTCAATGATTTAGGAACTATGGTCTAAAAGATTGTACAAGCTATAAAATGTGTTTATATGGGTTTTTAACCATTTAAAATATGGTTTTGGAAATTTTAAATTTAAATCCAAGTTTATACTTGAGTGGCTTTAACTCATGAAATTTTTTAATCAGTTTTTCCCAAAACGAAAACTATCTGTTTTCAAATAATAATAGCTTTCACATAAGGAAAGAAATTCCCATTTTTGTTAAAAGAATGTAAATTTGGAATTAAACTGTTTTGAAGGCTATGAATTAATCTTTGTGAAAGGTTGTTGAACTTGACTTGAAATAAAGGAGTATTTCAAATGGTGTATCTTTTATACTATAAAAGACTTGAATTGTGAATAGTTTTGAAAGCTGTAAATTAAATCTTGATTAAAGATTTAATGAGTTAATCCAATTGAAATGGAAATTTATCTGGGAATCTGGGAATAAATCTTTGTGAAACTGGGTAAACTTTGTGAAGTAAATCTTTTTGTTTAAAGATTTAAAATGGTAATTTGTTTAAACCATTTGAAAGAAAGGGTTTGGGTAATAAGTTGTGACTTAATTGAAATCCCAATATCCATATGTTTTAAAAATATTGCGTTCACTATTCGAATTAGCCGGGAGAGGACCTTTGTGTCATATAACCATTCTGAATAAGTGATACGATGTAATGGATAGCATTAAAGATAGGGTATTTGTGAAAACGATAGGATGACCTATCGATTGTCTCTGCACCGTTAGCTACGGTATGGAGATTTCCTTTGTGATGGGAAATTCGATCGGGATTATAAATACCCGGATTTGCAAGGGCTTCTTTGGAAGTGCCTTCGGTTCTGTTCGAACCCGGAACAGACTTGTATGGTTACATGTCCGACATTACATTTTGAGATATAAAGCAGATTTCTTTCAAATACATCTCTGTTGGTGGCGGAGAATTTATTCTCTTAGCTTAACACCCTTCTCTGAGACGTACGAGCTCAGAGGTTTTGTAGTTGAAGGTTATCAGCGATATACTCCCAATTTGGTAATGTGGCATGCTGAGTGTTGTTGTGTGATGATTATTTATTGATCATTTGTTGATCAAAGCGTGGCTTTGTGAAAAAGCGTAGCTTTGTGGACGAGACTTCGTCAGACCTCACACCCCAGAAATGGTCGAAACATGAATATGCGGCAAGGTTATGAGGGTCGCGCCCTTTAGGGTATGTCATTTCCTTCTGGAAATGGGTGGTGTCAGGTATGGAGCCCTGATGCTTAACCTATGTGGTTGCTCCAATCTCATTTTCTGCGTGGTTGTTGCTTTGTGATCGAGGGCCCTCGGATAAAGGTCTCAAAGGACCGGGGGGGTGGCATATTCGTGTAGTAGTTACCTAGTTACAAAGGTAATCCGGCCTTGTGTTGGCAAAGAGCTGGTTAAGTTCTCGGGATGTCCCGCCAGAGGCGATCCCATGTGGCAGTAGAAAGTTCCTTAGCCTGACCATTTGTTGGAAATCCAAAGAAACAATACGAGCCTTGTATGGTTTTAGTTGTAAAACCTGCCATTTAATATGGTAGCTATAGTAAGCATACTATAATGGTACCTATGCTGGCTAAGATTTATATTATACTTTCGAAATGGGTTTTCACACTTTGCACTTATAGTAATAATATCAAAGAAAATTTACGTATCAAGCATGTTTGACTATCATAAGGAGAAATCTTCTCCAATTTTGCATTTGCATTGTGTGTGCGCGGGGAGGCCATATGGTAGTTACATTTTCCAAAAGCATTGCAGATATTTTTCACTTCCCTTGTTGTTGTTGTTGTTTTAAAGATAAATAACTTCTTTAGTTCTCACACAATTTCCATGACTGGCCTGGAGTTTATTGTTCTCTTCCTAAACTCTGGGTGCCCAAAATTTTCCACACGGGCAGCCTATAGTCAGGTTATCATGTCATTCTGGATTCAGGAGTGCTTTGGAGCTCAAGTGACGAGCTGGATGACGAGACGTATTACTTGTATATGATATTATCTTTTCCACTGTATAATTCACTTGTAAGGACGAATTCATATAATTGTCCAGTTTTGTTGTATATTGTTGTTGTACACTCTGATGATAATGTAATGTATTAACTTATATAGTTCTTTGTTTTAAAGATTATTCGTTTATCTATTATATGTTGTTCCGCTGCGACTGTGAGATTCTGTTATTGTTTCTGTTCTGTTTTCTTACTTCTTCTATCTTTTTCTTCTACCTCTTCTTTTTAACCCTCATGGTTCGATTTTCCGGCATTCGATTGCTCGGCAGTTGATACAGTGGACGTATTAATGTCGATTTTCGAAAGTCGAAGAATCGGGTCCTGACAATATTGGTGTGTATATTCTATAGCTTGTATATATGTATAGTTTATATCTGGGTATGCATTTATGTTATGTGTACTGTTTTATAAATATATGTATTTATACATTTGAATATATATATATATACTAGTATATATATCCCAGAGCTTTGTTTTGTGTTAGTTTATACTTTTGTAAATAACTTGCTGAAAGTGTATATATATATATATACATTGGTTGAAATAAAAGTTGTTATGCTTACTGTATATATACGTTTGTTTAAAGGCTTGTATATATAACTCTGGTAATGATGGAGTTCCGAACCTGTTATTTATATATATATATGCATTAAAATCTGAATGTTTTGAATTTTGGGTGATATATGTATTGCATGTTTGATATATATATATATATATATATATATATATATGTTTCAAAAAAAACATATTCGTAAATTTGTTTTATATGTATATTGATTTGATTTTTTTTACATAGGTATTTAATTTAAACCAATGATTTTGAAATATATCTTAAATTTAATATGTGTTTTAAATTAATATTTATTTGAAAATAAATATAATATATATACATATAAATATGTATTCTTCTTCTAACAATCTGATCCGATCTGTTTTTATCAATTCTGTTATCAGCTCGGTTGTTTGTCGAATTCGTGCCAATCTCGACTTGCTTTGGAAATTGTCATCTAGATCGGTCATTTCGCAATTCAAATCGTAGCCTTTTGTGTTTTCTATCCTCTCTAACCTCGAAAGGCGAGCAACCACTCACGATTAACGTTCTTATATTTATTAAATTTGATTTCAATTGAAACGACAATTGAAATATGTTGCTGTTAGTTATTTACATTGCTATATATATGTTGTTATCTGTATCTGTTCACCTGTGACATCTGACACCATTATATGTTATTTATATTGATGATATATGCTTTTTATATTATTATCATATCGGTTATCACTCTGCAAGTTCCATGTTAGTATAGAATCACTATGGGTTGAAATGATACATACCCGAACGATCTGTAGAATATGAGAAAATCGTTGTGGGTTGAAATGATAAACCCAAACGATTTTCAATTGAATCGAATTTAGGATTGTGGGTTGAAATGATATATACCCGTATATATTTAAATTGCGGATTGAAATGATAAATATCCGTATCACTTGACCATAGGATAGAAAATTATATAGAGACACCGCTGGTCTATATATAAAAAAGGGTTTCCATGGTTTTGGAAAGAAATATATGGTTTTATAAAATAATGATTTTGGTATTATATAAATGTTATTTTATATATAGTTAAATTCTTGATTTTAAGCTATGTATAAATTTGTTTAATATAGAATAAGTTTAATAATAAAGTTTGGTTTTATTAAAAATATATTATGGTTAATTATTTACTTAAAATTATATTTTATATAGAGTTTATAATGATTTAAATAAATTAAGGTTGGAAGATAAGTTCGAAATTGATTTGAAATTAAATCTATTTAAGAATTATACTCAAATAAGTTTGATTTGAAATTTATTAAATTGAGATTTTAAAGGATATGATTTTATAACTTGATTTTTGTTTAAGGTGATTTAAATGACTATATCAAGTTTAAATAAATTGAAGGAATATTCAGTTATTTGAAGTTTAAAGGTTTTATTTAAATGATATTGGGTTTATTAAGTAAATATTTCAAAACTAAATAAATTGAATTTAATATATATGGAATTCTCAAAATTTAGTTTTGAAATCATAGAATATTTAAAGCTTTGAAATATATGGAAATTGAAATGGTTTATTTGAGATTCAAATCTGTATTTGAAATCGATATAAATTGAAATGGTTTATTGAGAACTGAATTGAGTTGAAATTTATGAATTGAGATTTGATTTAAATTGAATTTTGGAATTTGAGTTGATTTGGAATTAATTTGTGAAATTTGAGGAAAACAATTTTATTATATATACTATTTTAATATTTAAATCGCTTAAATGGGAAGAATTATGATTTCCAAGTGTTTTGATCTAGAAAGTGTTATAACTTTGAAGTACTAAGATTTTCGAAATGGATATATTTGAAATGGAAATGATATCGTATTGATATGGTTTTGAAATGGAAATGATATTTTGGTTTTGAAGTATAAACTATTTTGAAATGACTGCGGTGTTATAATAACGTTTGGTTGTTGAAGAGACCAGGATCAGATATTATCATACTCTCTGCCAATACCGAAAACCACTTTAACAACCGTGTAAGCGGTTGAGATTCCAGAATGAAGTACGATGGTGGCGACGTCCTATTGAGGTATATACGTGGACCCAACTCCCGTTAGTTAGCATAAGGTAGCTCAAACATGAGCGATTCTCGGGTCAATGAGGTAGCTCCTCTGATCGGACACACTCCTTCGATATTATACTCTGACCTTTTGATTTATTTGGTGACCACTTTTGATTTTTTATTTGGGAGTGTGGCTCGAGGTGGGCGGTAGCTGCGGCTATGCGTTACCACCAGCCCGGATGTGTAATTGGTATATCTACCCTGGCATTGCCTCGTTGCGCTGTGTCACCTACCCTAGCGCGCCTTATACGATTTTATTTTGTACCATACCTATGGAGTGCTCTCTGATGACGCCCAGTACGGGGGAGATTACGGTACTGTATAGACTATGGGAATGTATAAAATGTGTTAAGGTGGAAAATGTAAAGCCTTAACGCTGTTTTCAAATATATATACTTTACTTTAGACATTATTATAATAACGTACATTACTACATAGTAGATAGTTTAACGGATCCTTAGAGGATGACTATACCAAACATCCTTTGAGTTACTTGTATTTCAGTTGTTATTTCACTTGAGTTGAATTTATTGATATAAGAATGTTAATTCTGACTCGAGTATTTTGTGTTTTGCTTTACGCTCGGGTCAGACCGAGTGATACAATATTTGAGACTCACCTTTGGAGTTGGAGCTTCGCTTGGAGATCCATCTACATCTTTCAGCTTGGAGTTATTCAGTTGATTCCAGTGATGTATTCTGGTCTTGTATTTGACTATTATATTTGGAACTTCTGTTGTAACTTATTTAACTGATATATATAGTAGCTTCATGAACTACTATTCTTTTGTTTCCGCTGCATATTGTATATTACTCTGTGTCTGTGATTCTGTGATTATTTTATTTACTATATATGCTGGGTTTTGCCAAATATAAATTAACAACTTGATATTTTGAACAATTCAAATCCGGCATGTTTAGATGCGAATGGTTGAAAATATCGGGATGTTACATGTTGGAAGATATAAAACGGTGACGTATAAAAATATTCCAACCAAATTTTACTGCAAACTTCCTTTACGAGCTACAAACCTTAAGATTTCAAACGAAACACAAAATGTAATGAAGGAAACAGTCTTTTTATTTGAAAGTTTCTTGGGCAACAGTCTTAAGTACCATTCGCCGCTAGGCACATTACTGTTGGGCATGCATGTAACGCCTCAACGACCAACTTCCCCTCCCCACAACACCATCGGGGTAAGTTGGAAAATGGTATGTTCGTGTCTAACGCCGAGGTATTGACACGAACTTCTTTGTTCAATATGCGTTCTCCTCCCTTTCTTCCTTTCATCCTCCTTTCTCTTCTCTTCTAATCTCTTCTCTTCCACTACCAATGGTTGATTCGAAAACAAATTTCGAATACGAAGATATGCAAGATTTAGTCATTATATCGACGTATCTACATAGAAGAAGAAATGATATTAGATGAATTCACACATCAAATTATACGGGTTTACAGTAGGTGGAGGATATATTAATGGTTGTCGTATTCTCATATATCATAGCTGCATCGCTCTCAAATCGACAAATGAGCGAAAGACTTTAAAGATCGGGTAACATAATTTTAGTTTATTTTCATGTTGTTTTAGAAGTTACACTGTTACTTGCTAAAAATATTATTTAGCAGATGATCCTCAATTTAATAATATTTCAAAGCATATTAAAAATTCAAAACGATACTACCATTATTTAAAAAATTGTGCTTGTGCTATAGACGGTACATACGTTAAGGTACACTTAACTGCAAATCGGGTTATTCCGTGTATTGGACAAAAATGTTTTGCTGCACAAAATATCTTAGCGGCATACACATTCGATTTACAGTTTATTTATGTTAAGGCTGGTTAGAAACTCTAATTTTCTTCATCCTCCACCGGGACAATATTATTTAGTAGACTTGGAATACCCACTTCAAACTTTATATTTATCACCTTATCGAAGTATTAGATATCATATTCCTCGTTTTTCGTGAAACCGTAAATTTACTAAAATCAATCAATGAAAATTTTAATTTTTATCATTCAAGTTCGTGTATGGCAATGGAGAGATCTTTTAGAATATGGAAGGAAAGGTTTACCATTTTGAATAATATGTCAACATGATCATTTGAAACTCAAGTAAATTTTGTCTTTGCTACAATGTCCATGTATAATTTTATACGAAAATACGATAGTAGTTCTCCATATCTTATGACTTATGATGATGACCCTGATCTTGATCCATAAGATTACCATGAGGAATGTTATGGACTGAGAACTACTGCAAACATAGTGACTTAACAAGTACAACGACACGTAGGCAATGAAATGACAACACTTCACGATATCATAAAAGAAGAAATTATTGTAGCAGGGTTGCGTTGAAACATTGGTTTTATTTCATTTTATCTGTTTTTTTGAATTATTGTATTTGTCTTTCGAATGTTATAGTATTTTTAATGAAATTTCATAATTTATTGTATTTTAATTGCAATTATTTAACATATATTACACAACAAAATAAATAAATAAATAGCTGTAAACTAAATAATTAATTCACATACTTTGTTTAAATACACGTTCTAATATCATTATCGCTTCGCAGAACACATTCTCTTTCAATCAACTTCTCTGTTCAAATAACATGCTCAAATGCTCCATTTAAATACCCCGCTCACTTCGTAAAGAACGGATCGTCAATGTTCGAAAATAATATGCTAGTCCAGTACGGGTCGATGAAAGTTGAAATGAAATGAAAATTCTCTTTTATATGTATGCGCTACCAATCGTTTCTTTCAAAAATTGGGTCCAGCGGGTGCTCAATAGAAAACCCACAAATCCCCCCAACCACCCGCCCCCACACACACAGACACAGAGAGCACACACAAACCCAAACGCACCCTTAAAATTACTGGACTCTGCACCCTGATTTTCTGACTTCTCTCAGCAAGTAATTTTAGATCTTATTTCCAAAATACTGAAAAATCAAATTTCTGTAAAAAAAAATTAATGGCGTGGAATCTACCAAATTCGAAATGCTCATTCATCTACCCATTCTTTGCTATCTTAATTCTCCACTCACTAGCTGTTTATCTATTCACACGTGGCTTCCTTCTCACAAGAACCGAGCTCTCTTCTTTTAGCAACTGCTCCGATCCGAATCCATGCCCTTCCGTATCCGAGTCCGAACTCGATAACCGCTGCTGGACCCGACCCTCTATTGACCGCCTTGTGATCATTGTGCTGGATGCACTCCGATTCGATTTTGTTGCACCTAGTACATTTTTTGAAGGTATTTTTGAAAATAAAAAATAAAAAAATTATTTGAGTTTTGTGAGATTTTTAGTTGATGTAAATAAATTTGTGTGGAAAAAGAGAAGAAGAAATGGATGGATAAGCTGACAGTGTTACAGAGGTTAGCCAAAGACGGGAGTGTTGCTGCCAGAATTTTCAAGGCAATTGCAGATCCACCTACAACCAGTTTGCAAAGGCTGAAGGTAAAGTTTACTTGTTTTGATTGTGTATTATATGCTTTATTGGGAATTGGATATTACACTCAGCTTTAATAATGTGTATCAAAATTTGAAGAATTGGAAGCCAAGAAGGATTTTTTTTTTGTTTTTTTGTTTTTTTGGGAAAGTTCATAGCTAGAGTTGATTATGCAAATTTGTGCGAACTAAATGTAGAATCAATTAAGTTGATTGATTGTGCGTTTGAGGAAAAAGTTTCCGTGAACTGAAGATTGATAAAAAGAATTGTTTTAGTTTATTGATTTTGGAAGTAGGATTATTTGATTAACTTGATTTTGTTATTATATTATTGTTTTATCTATCATATTAAAATGTATAATGGTTAACTAAAATATTATAATTAAATAATTAATCATTTACTCGAATGTTAATTGATACAAACCATTACAATGAGAATCCATTAATAGGAAAACAATTACTTAAAAAACCCAGGAAATTACAAAACAAAAATCCTAATACGTAAGAAATGCCTAATGCAAATAAGAAAATAATACATGAGAAACATCTTCGGTGCAAGGATTATTGATATCGTTTGACTCAATCTTGTCAATAATCCATGTAAATTTGCACATCACAATCGCCACTTAGTTATAAATATCTGCATTTTTGAGGACATCCAAAATTTTCTATTTTTAGAGTGGTTAACGTGGTAAATCTATTTGAAAGTAGAATTTTGACTAGCTACTGTTCTAGACTTTTGACTGGTGGTATCTATTTGAGAATAGAATTTGAAGAAGTGAGTGATTTGTTGAAGAAAATGAAATAAGAAACTGGGATTTATGAAATCAAAACATAACAGTTGGCATGTCTCACCTTTGAAGTATAAACTTTGTGTTTGTTGTAAAGATCGAACTTGGATGCGAACCAATGATTTTGAAATACGTGGAAGCATTGTCACTCGCAGCATATGTAAGTTTATGTTCAGTTAGATGTAAGTTTACATCAAATGTAAAAATTATTTGACTAATGAACCCAATGGTCAAAACATCTTCGAACATGCCTTAAGAATATCCAATAGCATTTGTAGTAGTTAGTTATATCGTGGTCGCAAACACATAAAATGTAACTACAAGTAACTTAACTCATAAACAGGGCATCTCAACATTAAAGTGGGCTGAATGCAATATTGTAAAATGAGTTATTTTGTATGCATAGATTATAAGAAAGCAACGTTGGGCAGTAGGTATTCAATTTTTTTTAAATTTTTTTTGGTAAAATGGAACGGCATGAGGAAAAAGCATCACTTGCGATCTTATGCTGAAAAAACACCAGGCGGTATCTGGAACTTAATTAATAAATACAAGGTCAAGTACATCCAAAATATGAAGAAAACAGTACTTCTATAAGGACAAGTATGCCCAACAATAAATAAGCTAAGATTAGAATGAGACATTCTTTGAATAAAGCTCGTGTCCTTTTCTTTTGAATTTATGTGCCTCCAGCAATAGACGTAGACCATCATAAAATTGTTTGTAGGATTAATCCGTCCTTAGTGTTTGTTTTTTATGATTTCTAGCAGTTATCCTGCAATATGTAAAGCGAAATAAGCAGTATTTGTTTTGGAAGATATTAAGTCAAAAGCAATGGAAAAATCTTGGTTAAAAGATTTAACATATGCATTTAATGGGACCTTTATATGGATATGCCTTAAACGTGAGGGCAGTAGGTATTCATTTTTAATCGTTATAAACAATTAAGAATTTTTGATCTGTTGATTATAGTTTAGTCTATCATATGTGTTAGTGTAAAATGTACAAATATATCCTTTGTATTAGCTAGTTACTAATTAGGGGAAAAAAATCATACCAGTGTTCGAATTTCCTGTACACTTAATCAAAACCCTTTGAAACCATTGTTATTTTTTCTTTCCATGAAAGCTAACCACCATGTTTCTTGTTTCGTGAGAATAAATAGAAAAAAGAAATAGATAACATTTATTCCACTATCACCTACTCTACTACATAATAATAAAAACAAAATCAAATTCAACTATAAAGAGGGTTGATGAGGAAGTTATTCAAGGGATGAAAGGATGATAAAAATTTATTGTGTGTAAAAAAAGGAAATTGCTTTTTATATAACGAGCGTTGTGGCATGTGCTTTATATTGTATATGTTTAACACATTCAAGATAAAACATGCACAAATATTTAGCTATATTTTTGTGTTGAAATCACGTGCAATTAGTTTTAATTTTTATTTCTAAGGTGCAACATCTAATTTTTTGTGAGTTTGAATTTTTTTTGATATTAATTAATAAAGAACGAATTTGTAAAAAAAAAGTTTATCTATTAGATCCTATTTTAAATGATATTAAGATTTGGTAATATTTGTAGATGAACGTTTTGAATTGGTAAAAAAAGTTTATTTGTTAGATAATATTTTTAAGATATTAATATTTAGTAATATATAGGTAGACGTTTTTAGCAGTTAATGCTGACACCAAATGTATTACAATTATTACTAAAGACAATAGGTTAAAAATTTGTTTTTGTTGGATGTATATTTGAATGCAAATTAAACAAAACGCATCTTTTATTTACAACATATAATAAAAGGAGTTTGATACCCTTTATAATAATGAACAAAAGCAAACTTGAATTTGATGTACTAAAATTTTACTATTTTAATTTTTTTGCAAATCAATAAATTTTACTCCAAAGGTTCAAAAAACATTCGAATGTTAAGCAAACAATATCCATCTTTTATGTAAATATACTAAATAAAAAAAATATTTGAGTTTGATTACCTTTTGAAGTAACAAATAAAAGGCAGTTCAGTTTCGTTATTTTAAAAAAAAAAAAAATTAACCTTTACGGTGTAATTGATTTTGATGCAAACGAAGTCTAAACTATATAAGACAAAATGAGGAATATTTTAAATTAAACAAAATGCATCTTTTATGCAAACAAGGGCAACTTCTAAAAAGGAAGTTTGATATCCTTTTTGAATAATGAGAATAGAAATTTGAAATTTGTTAAATTAAAAATCGTAGTTATTTCAAATCTCCTTTAATATTAAATTTCAATGCAAATGAATCTGAAATGATTGTGTTGACTTTTAGAATAATGCATCTTCTTTGTATTGTTATAATATTATTATTTACAATGCAATAAATTTTAATGCAAAGAAACCTTAATCATGTAAATATTATTATGCTAACTTTCAATGCAAAAGTACCATTTCAAATTAGACAAGCTTTCATCTTTCATGAAATACAAACAAATCACAAAAGTAAATTAATGATTTTTTCGTATAATGAATTAAAGGAAGCTTGAGTTCGTTATACACACACATATGTGTGTGTGTCATTTACAACATATGGATATAGTTTGTTAAATAAAGCAAAATGCATCTTTTTTTGTGAACAGAAACAAACCTCAAAAGAAAGTTTGACATCTTTTTTCCATTATGAGTGAAAAAGAGAGCTTGAATTTGCTATTTTAAATGTTATTACTTCAATTTTTTGCAGTATAATTTTTTTTATTGCAAAAGAATATAAAAATACTTGTTTTGTTAATCATAAAAAATGCATCTTATAAGTATATATCAAGGTTCGATAATTTGGTTTTGATTTCAATTTCGGTCATTTGAAATATTCTTGGTTTTGATCAGTTTTGAAAATTTTGAAAGCTTCAGTTTCGGTTCGAGTATCGGATTTCTGTAAAAGTAATAATAAACGTTGTAAATAAAATACAAAATATTGCCTACAAAGAGATAATAATACCATGCAACACTATTACGTAGATTAACATAAACAATACACTAAACAAATTTAAATATAAATGAATATCAGTCCAAGTCCATTTAAACATAGATGAACACTTAATTTAGCCTAATCTAAATAATGATCATTTAGCTCATCCATTCATTTTAGACATAGATGAACATTTAAACATGTCAGCTTACAGAAATTAAAATCATTCCAAGCCCATTAATATTCAGTCCACCCATTCATTTTAAATCCAATATCAACTTAACCATAATCCTTACAATCACAACTACACTATTGTCTCGACTTGCTACAAACATAGAAGAAGAAAAAATTCACCAACAAAGGTCGATGACGAGAACAAAGACGATGAAGCACTTCCTTTTTTTTTGCTAGATTCAATTTTTTGGCTAGAAGATGACAAAGACAAACGAAGACCGGGTTTTGTTTTTGGCTATATTCGGTTCCTCTTTCATTTTTCCTGTCGTGTACCCTTCTTTTCCCTCACTACGACAATTTCGATTTTTATATATTGACGGTACTAGGATGAGATTTTGACCTAATATCGTCTCGCCTCCACCCGAAACCAAACCGAGATGGACGGAATCTTGGGGTTTTTGTCGGAATCTAATACCATGGTTTTTGTCGGAATCTAATACCATGGTAAATATAAATAATAATAAAATATTAGGTTTTAACCCTTTGAAATAATGAATGAATGCTTAAATTTTGTTACATTAAAGATTATTTATTTTCTACAATGTACAATGTAATTCATTTTAATGGAAAGGAATTCGAAAATATTTAGCACGTTGAAAAATAAAATTGCACATTTTATATAAACACACAAATTATTTATTAAAAGAAGATGCATAAATGCTTGGGAGATTTGACAACAAAGGAAACCTTTTATAAGATCAACCATCTTGATTGTGCATAATAAGAAATTAATTTGTACCTTGTAAGTGCAAATAGCGGTTAAAACATTATGTCCATATATTCCTTGTAATATTAACCTATGTTTGATTATGTAATTTATGTCATGAAAGTTATTATTATTATAGAGATTATGAAATTTGGAATTGTGCTTATAAATTGAAATTTACCAATATACCGGAAGAGCTAAATGTGTGCGCGATATTATTACTGATCCACCACATAATTGGAGTGTAGAAAAGATTAAACAAGTGCGCACGAATGCACGCACGCACACACATATATATATAGGAGAGGGAGAGGTTCATAATGAATTAAGAGTTGCATAATTCTATAATTTGGGAAGTTAAAATGGCAGATATAAATGTTCATTTTAGTGTGTGTGTTGTTTTGAATTGATTTAGCATTTGTATCGTACTTTTTAAAAGAAATTTTGGATAATATTCATGTATATCATAAATTTAGTTGATAATATATGCTCACCAATCTAACATATACATGCATTTAACAATATATCTTATATAGTACGGACTATGGATATTAATGAGCTTGTATGTGTGTGAGAGAGAGATAAAGAACAGGTCCAAGCTTCCTAGTCTAATTCTAAATTTCATATAACAATGGAAACAAATTATGAGACAATAAGATGCATTAGTTATGATCACTGTCTGCACTCGTAGATTAATTCTTTGGTGTGCACAACTGATGTGGGCAAACTTATAGAGGGTCCTTTCATAAATATATTTTCCTTATTTTTATTGAAATTTTCAAGCATTCCTCAAAAAATGGTGCTACATTCTTAGGGCAAGTGATGGCCATGTGGTTAAACAAATACATCTGTCGGATGAACATTTGCAATATTTCAACGAAAAGAAACTACCTTTTGTATTAACAAACATGTCCATTAAATTGAACTGACACCACTTCTATATACAGTCTTGATCTTGCTTAAAAAACATAAAAAAACAATCTATTTTCTTTTTCAAATAAAACCTTCCTTGCATCGTAATACAATTGTTTCGTTTGATTTGATTCAAGCGGTCGCGATTTGAGTCAAACAAACTCTATCCATTACATTGTTTTAAAATGTGAAAAGATACACGAGGCGTTTTTAGGTCCGTGAGGCGAGGCGTAAGCCTCGAAACGTTGAGACGTAAACATTTCGGGTAAAAATAAAATGCAAAACATATAATAAAATTTGACATTTAATTAACCCATGCAAAAAATGAAGAACAAATCATTCAGGTTTTACTCTAAACAAGTATACAGTTCTCATTTTTTTTTAAAGATTAAAAATAAATAACTGAAATCCATATGTTTTCAGTTTCGAGTCTGCAAGATTTATTTGGAGATTCCACAAAATTCCAGTTTTGGTTCCTTCTACAAATTCAAATCGATGCGTAAAATTTATTGAAGATTCAGTAAAGTCTATTAAGAAATTTTCTTTAAATAACAATGAGAAAATCCGTTATGTAGCTCTTGATCGTTGTTTCGGAAACAATCTTAATAATGTCGATATTGAAATTGATAAGTAAAAAACCAGTAACTTTCATTTTTTGAATTTTGTTCTTTTTTGAATTCCACTGAATACTTGAAGTTTAGTAGCTTCTTTTAATATCAATATTTGCAACTAAGGGTAAAAAATTGCATGACTCGCATGCCTCGGCAGTTTGAGACGAGCGAGGCATACACTTTGGGGAAAGCCTCAAGTTGTTGAGGCGTACGCTTTGGAGGTAAAAAGTCTGTTGGGAAAGGCTCAAAACTTTTTATCTCTCATTTTCTCGAGGCACTCCTCAAGGCGAGTATCGAGACTGGTTTTTTAAAACATTGATCCATTGTAATTGAAAAGAAGGAAACACGTCTTAATAGATAAGGAAAATGTGCCTTGGAGTATAGATTTAATTTTTCAAAAAATATAACCCTCTTCCAACATAGATTGCCTGATGAGTTTAGTTATTGCAGAAAACTATTTTATCAACGCTATATTATATATAAGCATGCATTGTTAAGAAAATTATGAAGAAGATTGAAATGCTACATCCAAGGAAAAGGCAATATGGTATTTAAATTTTTAATATTTACTTATTAAAGCTCAAGATTGAAATGCTACATCCAAGGAAAAGGCAATATGGTATTTAAATTTTTAATATTTACTTATTAAAGCTCAAATAGAATATGGGTGCAGATTGTGATTGGTTGGTTCAGTTTGGTCTAGTTTAATGAGTTTATGTTAATTGTGTGCAGATTTATTTGCTTCAAAGAAGGCTAAAGAAAAATGAATTTATGTTAATGTGTTTCTAATTTGATCTTGCAACTGCATGTTCTAGAAGTTGGATGGTTATTATTTGTTGGATAAACTTTTATTTATTTATTATTACACGTGTGAGTCAAGTTTTTGTATGTAACTCATGGCCTCAATTTTATTAAAATATTATTAGGGGTTAACCACTGGTGGGCTTCCTACATTTATTGACATTGGTAACAGTTTTGGAGCTCCAGCAATTGCTGAAGATAATTTATTGTATCAGGTTTGTCTTAAGAATAAATCCATTTTTCACATGCTAAAGCTACAAGCTAAAATCAACGTACTTTATTTATAATTTACCCAATTATTATATGTGTGTGAATAAGTCCTTTTTGCTATCTTGTATGAATGTGATGCTCAAACAGTTGGCCACAAATGGGAAGAGAGTGTTAATGATGGGGGATGATACATGGGTGCAGTTGTTTCCTGAGCATTTTGTAGAGTCTTACCCCTATCCTTCTTTTAATGTTAAGGACCTTGACACTGTATGTGCTCGTCAATTTGATGCATTTTCCGTTCCAATTTTATATTGCATAAGCAATACATGGTCTCTGTGGCAGGTGGATAATGGCTGCACTGAACATTTGTTGCCATCATTGTATAAAGATGACTGGGATGTCCTTATTGCACACTTTCTTGGTGTGGTTAGTCATAGTTATTCATTCCTCTATCTGTTTTGCTGGTATATTATCTTTTATTTTGTTCAAATATTTTAGTATCACAAAAATTTATTTGAGGCGGTAATATTATATAATTTATGAATTATTATGTTGTTTCATTTCATTAATAGCTTACATTTCTAAGTATATTATGAAGTCGTATTCTTAAATTGTCTGCAGGATCATGCAGGTCACATCTTTGGTGTTGATTCTACTCCAATGATACAAAAACTTGAGCAATACAACAATATATTGGAGGTGAAACTTCCGGGTCACCTTTTGCTTCACATTACTTCAAAATTAGAATCGTATCAGCTGGTCCATATGCATGTCAATATCTGCCTAATTACTTCAACAACTTGAGCAATGCAACAATATATTGGAGGCGAAACTTTCTGTTCACCTTTTGCTTTACATTACTTCGAAATTAGAGTCGTATCAGCTGGTCCATATGCATATAAGTATCTGCCTAATAATCATTGTTGCCGATATTGTAAATTTGTTTTAGGAAATTGTTGAGGTATTGAAAAATCAATCTGGATCCGGTGGTCTTCACGAAAACACATTATTACTTGTAATGGGGGATCATGGACAGACTTTAAATGGAGATCATGGTGGTGGCACTGCTGAAGAGGTTATATATATCCTGATATATTTGAACACATAAATTTCTTTATTTATGTAATTAAATCATCACATACTTTGCAGGTTGAGACATCAATCTTTGCAATGAACATGAAATCCCACCCTCCTTTTATGTCGTCTGTTTTTGAAGCAAACAATTGCAAACTTGATTTGGTATATTTCATTCCTAATGGGTTTCTTTTTTAATAAATAATAATAATTGGTTAATGATGTAGGATTAGATTCCAGTACCTTTGACTTTACACTCAAAAATCTTACATCGCCTGTGATCTTTGACCTTTTTGAATGATGCTTGTTAGTGTTTGTGTTATTTATCAAGTCAATAACCCTTTTGTTTCTGAAAATCTAAAATCAAATTTATATTTGGATACCATGGCTAAATAATTCCTTGATGACTGAATTTAAAATGTACTGTTTAATTTTTTTCCACATATATTACGTAATGCATTATGCATAGCTTTCCATTTATATTTGTAAGTAGGGATGTCAATGTTTTCATACATGAACAATCCCTAAGTCTTAACTGCTAATAATATTACTGTCATCTTTAGTTAGTTAAATTCAAAGATGGGCACATAGTTGCTTTCCGGCATCTCGAATCTTTTGCTTCCATGTATGACTTAAATGTGACAACTTTTTTGAAGTTTTATTTACAACCTTGTTTCTGAAGTATTTGAATGGTTTTTCTTTTTTCTTTTTTAATATATTTAAAGGACTAAAGAATAGTACATTACTAGCCTATCTTTATATTCTTATCATGGATAATGGAATATTTGTATCCATCACCTCTGTTTCTTCTCTCTGAATATTCTCCGACGGTGCAATATTGCAGTATTATTTACTGACATGCAACTCTGACTACCATTTCCACTATTAATTTTAAAAAAGTTAGATACATTAATTTTTACTACATTTTCCTTTATTTAGTTTTTGTGCATTTCAAAATCCAGGACGGTGATAAGATATGCACTGGAACCTTTGAGCAGGTGGGAAACTTATTTTTTTATTTTAAAATTTAATTATTCACTCCAAAAGTAATTAAATTGTTTGTTTAAGTGATGCTAGTTATATTTTTGTGCAGCTTGATTTTGCAGCAACTGTGTCAGCGCTCCTTGGTGTCCCTTTTCCTTTTGGAAGGTTCATTTATACATAAGTTGAATTAATACCTCACAGCACACATCTAAAATATTGTCCTACAAAATGTGTAATGTAGATGTAGGGTGGTTGTACTAAAGTTGAAGAGTATCATCACCTCGTTCAGTTTTGCTCGTCTTGGAGTATTTCCATCCTTTTAAGATGTAAAAGTGGGCTTTGGTTTCAGCCTATCGATATTTCAGCATTTTTTTTTTTGCATGCCTTCAATTTATTTATGTTATAGGCATTTTCTGAATTGGAACACTCCAGTCACCATCTTTTCGAAATCGGGAGCCATTGAGTATTATATTTTAATGAGAGAAACTTCTGAATTCATATTTAATAAACGAGCTATATAAACAGTTTTCTGTCATTTACCTATATTTCAATCGATATCAAATTAACTCTTTAGTCTTTGGATATTATCCTAAACCATAAACATAACATGTACAACTTCATTAAATGATTGGTTATATTGTTGTAGCATTGGGCGTGTTAATCGTGAGCTATATGCACTAAGTGCTGGTACATTACATGGGAAGAAAAGCGACGCAGAAAATTGCAATTCGGAATCAAATTTGGAAACATGGATGCAGAACTATATTAGTGCACTGTGCATTAACTCCTGGCAGGTATAGCACTTGTCCACTCAATTTGTACTACATACGGAACATCACTTTTAGAATCACATTTTCTACTTGAAATAGTTTTTTCTTCTGTTGTATTACATTATAGTATTACCAGTACCATGACTTTTATTTTAGAATGAGAAGGTCGAGCAAACCAATGTATGTATGACATTGATTTACATCATGTTTGCATTCTACAAATCACACACGCATGTCCACATGTTTGCTATCATCTCGTTGTAGATAACAGACACAGTATAAGCCTCTGAAAAACACCTACAACGAGATGATGGCAAACATGTGGACATATATGTTGATATTTGTAAAGATCTTCTTTTATTGTTAACTAAAAAGATGAATTTTTTAACTTGCTAATTACTGCATGTTCAATTGAGAACAAAATATAATTTCATAAGTCCTCAAAGTTTAGTATTAGAAGTCAAAACAAATTAGAATGTTAATGTCGGCACCAGTGTTTGATCATCTTAGTCTCTCCTTTTATCAGCTTGTAAATACTAACATCTTGTGTAATTTTGTTAGTAATTGGATCAGGTATTAGCTTGGTAAAACAAAAGCAAAAAGATTTATTTTAGAAAAAACACACAATTCCCATTGAGATATCGATCGAGAAATCTCGGCCGAGATTTTGATATCTTGACACAGGTTGCGAACCAAATTTGATTTTCATCTTGCAAAAGCGCCAAAATAAGATCTCAGCTGAGTTGGCGATTTAGTATACTGAATGTGAAACATCTCCAAGTAAAATGAAGTCACCTCATTTACATGTATCCTTTTGAATATTACAATTTCTTCTGTTTAGAATCGGATAACAATACCTATTGCTCTTCAGTTCAAGCTAAATTAGATTATGTGATGATAATATCTTAATATTTATGTTGGCTTAGGTGAAGAGGTATATTGACAACTATTCACAAACATCTGTTATTGGACTTCCTACAGAAGATCTACTACATTTGACTGAACTGTACAATAGGGCACAAGCAAATTGGTCAAATACTGTAACTTGCTTAAATCAAGATAGATCACTACCACTATCTACTCTTCAAAAGCAAATTGATGCGTATTCTCATTTTCTAGAAAGTGTTGCTCAACTTGCACGTTCAGCATGGACTGAGTTTGATTTAGTTCTAATGGGCATTGGTATCGCTCTTATGATAGCTTCTCTTTTTGTGCATCTTTTTGCCATCGGACGTCTATACACTGTACGTGGATTAGATCACCCTTTAAGACTACTATCTTCTTGTTTATTGGTTATAATGCGTGGAGCCAGTTTCCTCTCAAATAGCTTTATACGTAAGTGGTACTAAATTTATAGCTCACATATATAATGTTGATCCTTATGTCTATTTGTGTGAAATCAGTTGCAGAAGGTAGAGTAGCATGCTTTCTTTTGGGTACGACTGGTATTATTAATTTGTTGCACGCAATCAGTTCCGGTAAATCTGCAACAGAAGTGAGTATGGTTTCTTCCGTTTGATGTAGTAAACTTCTTTATACTTCACTTTGTGAAAATAACTCTGCTGTATCAGTATGCAGGAATTTGGACTCCTTTTTGTGAATATAATTCTTGGATTCGGTATCCGATCTGGGATTTTTGGAGTTTCAAAACAGAATACCGAGTCATCGTACTTTGGTACCAGTTTCTTAAGCATGCTTGCCTGTGATAGTAATAATTCGGTTTGGATTGGACTAATAGAGGCATTGCCAGGCGTTCTTTTACTATTAGCAGCACTTTTGGTGTATACATATAGTGCATACATCACTGGTTGGAGATATTTGAAATTTGTATCCATTACTGCAACCTTTATAAGTTATGTGCTCATAGCTGTCCACATGGTCTTAGAAAGTAATATAATGGAATTTTCCAAAACGATTAAAGACATAGGAAGATACACTGCTCCTAGACTAGTTTATGGTGTTGGATTTGGGACTGTAGTGTTAACAATTTTACGGATCATTTACAAGAAAAAAACTTCTCAGTATTCCTGTGAAATGTTGCTTAACCTTACTGTGATTATGATTTCTGCATGGAGTTCCACTGTTATACTTCTTTTGGGGAGGCAAGGTCCATTTGTTGCTCTGATTTGTAGCATAGGAGGTAATTCCCTTCATTAAACCTGGAAATTTTAGCTCAGCTAGTACTATTCCACAATATTACTAGTTCTGTCAGAAAGATTAGATGCTGACATTTATGACCATGATTATTAGCTTGGTGTGTTGTAAAGACCCAACGTATTTCAAGCAGGAGCGTTGGAGAATCTTTCACCGACCCTATAAGTATAACACAATGGAGCCTTCTTGGAGTCTGCTTGTTTTATTACAGTGGCCACTGGTAAATTTCACACATAAAATGTGTTTTTTTTTCCTCCCTAACCTGATGTATTATTATTTTTACCACCACTTGAATTCTTCGCTTGATACACTTGATATTTTCATCTGTAAGCTTATTTGACTAACAGATGATGTGGTTTATTTTGGTATATCATTAAGCGAATCATTCATATTTGTATTTTTTATTTTTTACATTATTAATCATTAGAATGAACGAGCATACCCATTTATCTTTTGTCTCAAATTATGTTACTATTGCGAAAGTATTTCTAATTTTTTTACTAGTGAGCTATCAATTTGACAATAGCTTCGTCCAAGTTTGACATAAAGCTTAAATATTTGCTTGTAATCCAGATATTATTTGTATAAAGAACGCCTATTGGATTGTTCGCTGCTGTTGTGGTTTTGTTTTTTTTAAAGAATGATAACCTTACAAAACAAAGATTATCATATTCTTGTTTGCATGTATAAAATGATCACCATGTAACTACGTTTTCGAAACCATTTTTGGATTGTTTGAAGTTCTTTTTTTTATTTTAATAATAAAATAGTGTTTTGTAGGTTGTGCTTAAGATGAAACGTCTTATTTAGCTTAACTTTTCATCTCATTTTTAAGAGTTAAGCATTTAGTGTTCTATTTTATACTCTCTTGAGCATTCCCTCTACTTTTAGCACTTAAAATTTTATAGTTCATGTACGTTATTGGTGATTACGAAATTAAAATCCAGTGCTGGTGTTGTCTGATAGGTGTACCTTTGATGGCCTCAGGTATGGTGCAGCATTTGTTGGGTGAGTTGTTGGTCATATTATTCTAACTTAATTAATAAAGAATGTCATCATAATGAAATCAAGAATGAACCTATGAATATTGTCATTGTGTTTTTGTAGGTTTGAAAATTTCAACATCGTCCGCCAAGGCCTTTTACTTTCAATAGACACCTTTGGTGTCTCTCACATCCTTCCTATTCTTGGCTTACCATTTCTTGTCAATCTCCACCACAAGAAGTACCAGAAGAAACAAGAGAAGTACTCTCTTTTCCTAAATATAAGTCAGGTGTGTTACTTTTCCTATGTATTGTATGATATTATAACACAAACAGATCGCTCATACATAACACATAAACACGCATTGGAGTAAATTTTATCTAGGCCAATTCAATTTGCACTCCACTTTTCTTCTTCTTCCTTTATTTTACCATTTTACCTTTATTTTTTCGTTCTTATCCCTAATCCTAAATGCAACTCTTTCTTCCCCAATCAAGATAAAAAGTCCTTGCACACCTGCAAACCAAACTTTAAGCATCTACAAATCTCATTTAACCCTTAATCCTCGTCATGATAATCACATTTATGGTTAGGATTTGGGGTGGACAGTAACCTCGACAGTGATGGACAAGGATACCTTTGAATCCACACTGCCTAGCATCATGGTCGATCTGTTAACCTTCACTTCACATTGTCTTGGTTACTTATCCACGTCCATGGCAGGCATGGGACTCAAAAGCATCCATATTAACTTCAACCATAGAACTCAATAGCATCCCCGTTCGGTTCTAGCATGAACCTCTTCCATTTTTGGTTCATAATTACCGAGGGTTTCACTCCAATAAATTGCGTGGGAATCCACATTAACATAAAATGTGCTTATAGGCCCATCCACGTCTTGCCTCAGCATGGTTTTGTGGGTATCCATGGCATAGTTATCAAGGCGAGCGCGCCTAGGCTCAAAACAGGCTCAGGCGCACTTTGCGTTCTTTTTTGCAGTTTGAGTGCTTCTTTTTGCAGTTTGAGGCGCTTTTTTGCAAAATTCAAATTTTGGTTTACAGAATAGTTAAATAAATTTTTTAAATAGTTGAATGAATTATAAAACATGGTTTAAAATTCAAATTTTAGATAGTAATATATTTAAATAGTTGAATGAACTATTAAATATGGTTTAAAATTAGATTTGTAGTTAGTAAAATAGTAGATCATACTTGTATAAAAGGCACGCAAACAAGCTCAAGGCTTAAAAAAGCCCAAGGCTCAAGACTTGGGTCTTTTTGCGCCTTAGCGTCTTAACCACTATGATCCATGGTAGCACCCGTGCCTGGTGGTGGTGATGATTTTTTTTACATTTCCCGAAAATTATAAAATATCTGATTTCACCACTTCTACTGACTTCATTTCCTTCTTCATCATGCATTTCCAAGGAAGAACAGATTATATTTGACATGATATAATGATTTGGAGGAGAAAGATCGAATATGTTTTGACGATGTTACGGAAGAAGATGAATGATGAGTGAAAATAGAAGAGGGTAGTTTGGGAAAGAAAATATGGATGTTGATGTGGTAAAAATAATAGGGGCGTGGAAGACAAAATTTTGAGTGCAAATAGAATTGGCCTTTTATGTAACCAGAGCATTCTTTCTTTCAACAAGAGCAAATAGTTTTTTCTATAAAAAAAACAGCCAAAAAAGTTCATTACCTATGGAAATAGATTAGAATATATTCTCAGGTCACCGTTCTTGTTATTTAAAGTTTATATTGTTGAATTTGGTTCGATGTACAACAAAAAAACCAATATCTGTATGCTATATCTGTTGCCTATCAGATTGTATTTTTTCTTTCTAATCATTGATGTAAAATTTGTATACCTGACTCATGTATAATTCTTTTCTTATCAAGGTTTTCTTGAGTTATGGACTGATAACGGCAGTCACGACTACCTTCACTATTATATGTGTCACAATTCAAAGACGACATTTGATGGTAATTGTTTCAAATTTTACCAAATTTTCTGATCAAGTTTTATAGTTTTACCTACTCTTAAAATTGGTGCCTGATGAAATATTTACTTGCGTGTTTTTTTCACAAAGTCAACAATAAGGGAAAACCTGTGTAGGCATGCTGCAGCAAATAGAACACTTGAGTCGGCTCTTTCGGACTTACTGTTCTTGCTTCTTACTAGCAAAATTGTCTATAAAGTTGAAAATGCTGTATTAAAACCGTCTTGTCTTTTTTCCTTTGGGGATTTATGTTTTACCCAAGGTTCGATATTCCGTGTTACGTTTCTGTTCCGGTCTTCAAAAAGATTTAAAATTTCAGCTCGGTTTCAAAATTTTCGCTTTAATTCTTATTTGTAAATCCTAGTACTTTTTTTCAATAAATACGCAAATATGCAATACTATAGTCAATTATACTAAACTATTCAAATTATATATAAGATACGAAATATACAACATAAAATTTTAATACCAAAAACTATTTCTCCGAGCATCGTATAAATTTCGTTCATCGCTGTCTTATCTTATGTGGATTATAATATGCTGGAAAAACATACTGTTGAATCTGATTTGAATTTAAAAATGTCGTCATCATATTATCAAATGGTGATGGTTCATCTTGGCTGCGTGATGGTTCAGCAGTATATGATTGATTTATTTCACAAAACGAATAACCTCCGGTATAGTCAGACCTAGAATGTCTATAACTGGGGACATTTGTTAGAAGTATATTTGTCATCATAATTACGTTGATCCTATGTTCAATGTTCAAATCTCTATCTCTTCGTCCACTATAGTCATCTGCATCTCTTCTGTAATAATTTTGGATATGTCTTTGAGAATCATTAAAGAATCAATACCATAACTACTAGAACCAATACCGTCACCATCAGTATTACCTGAATCATCATTCGATGAACTAGCATTTTCTGTAGATACATTATCGTTGTCCGACCAAGGATTATCGTTTCTATCAAGTGGTGGATTCTTACTTCTCTAGTCCACTAGTGGTGGATTCTCAATTTCTCTAGTTCATTTTGCAAGTGGATCTTTCTCATGAAAGATGTAATCTATGTCAAAAAATTGATTAGTTGTTTGTTGTTGTTTAGCGTGTCGTACTCGCAATCGCATTTTATAATGTACAAAAACCAGTTTTTTTTAAGTTTTTCATTTTTATTTAGTTTATTAACTTTGTGTGAATCATCGCAAATGTTGTCCAGTTTCCTTCACAATTTGAAGAAGAAACTGTTTGGTTAACAATATGCATAGCTATGCGTGTTAAATTTGAAGCAGCTTCCTTGTCAATTATTGACCACCACATAGTTGGAAGATACGACTTAACTGCATGTTTTGCTTTTGCGGAACCAAATACATCAAGTTTCATTCTATATTTTTCACATACATAACATTCATTAATAAACCAAGTTATTATTTGTGCTAAATATAATAACAGGTAACATGAGTAGTTGAATAATTTGTTTATTATTCCTTTTGAAATTTCAATTTGCATAGCAATGTCAAGTACCATTTTCTCAAGAACATTTGCCCATTCATTTAAAACATCATCGTCATTTATTGTATTGTCTCCATATTGTATATGAGGATTGAGAAAATAACCTAATACAATTTGATAGTTCAAAGAAATATCTACATTATATGAACTTTTGTAATTGTGTAATGGCTAAAAAAATTACATGATGTATGCATATGTCGATGCAATTGTCTTTCTCATCTTTTATCGATTATATTCCACCACTTTTGACACTGTATTGCACCAACGTTTTTTAAAATTGATTCATTCGTTCGATCCATTGCTTCATACAGGTATCCAATCTCTGCTTTATAATCATTGTCCACCATTCTTAAAACTTTTAAAAGTGGACCAAATACGAGAATAATAGCAGCAGTGTTAGCTCAAAGTTTATCATTGTGAATCAAATTATAGACAAGAATTTTTGTTTTTTAATCTTTAGGACCGAGTTTAAGAATCTTTGCACTCCACTCTCTCGAAGAAATCATTGTTTTTAGATTCTCTTTATATGTGTATATGGATTCTAATGCAAAGTGAGTAGCAATCCTGGTTAGTGCTGGCCGAATCAGTTATTTATTATTGGTTTCTTTTTTCATTATGGTAAGTAACCAATCATGATTGTATATGAATCCTATTATTGACTTGCAATTTGAAATAATCGTTTTTACATCGACCTTTTTAGAAATACCTTCAAAAATCAAATCGATACAATATGCTACATGTGATATCTAATATAGTTTCCTTCCTTTTCCATCAGTAGTTGGCCAACAACTTTGTAATTTGCTCCATTATCCGTTACTATTTGCACAATTCTATCTTCTCCAATAAAATTAGCGACATTATCCATTATACCACAAACATACTCAGCACTTTGAAATTTGTCGGCAGCATCTGTAGATTTTGAGAAAGATAGTTTCTTGGGTAGAATACACAAAAAAATTTATAATTTGTCTTCTATTTTGTGTGCTCCAACCGTCGTACATCAACATACAAACATACTCATCTCAAAAGTTGGAGTAAGTGTCAATGTGTTTGATTTCAATTTTCAACGCACTCTGCCACAGTTTCATAATAATAAAGAACTATCAGCAGCATTGTGTGAGATATGATTAAAGTAAAAAATAAATTGATTGCGCGACCTATGTGTTTTTTGACATCTTTAATGTCTTTTATTGCAGTTCTAATATAAGGTTGAGTTCTACCTCCTTGTTTTTTCACATAGGGGTCAATTCTTCCAACTGCCCGTATTTGCTAAATCGCAATCTATTGATTAATTTAGAATATTCAGTTAGCTAGATCGTATACATGTTCCACTAGATCCGACACCCGATCGTTGTCTCTCTTCGTTCATATAACTTTTTGTACTTCTCTGAAAGGCATGTCAAACCTCTATCGTCTTCACTTCCATTACTGTCGATACCTTAATTTTGTTGTTCGGGCATGCTGATTGGTTTTTCTTGCACACGTTGTTTTTCGAGTTTTGCTTGATTCCGCTCACTTCTCTTTCTATTCAGATGTTCGCGTATAAATTTTCTGACTTCTTTGGGAACAGTTGACCATATTGCCACGTCGTTTGTTTGTCCTGTTAAATATTCTTTTATACGTGTTATTACCGCCACCAGAAATTACTTTGTGACAATAATTACATTTTTTTTTCTTTTTTCGCCAATAACCACCGTACAATAATTC
This sequence comes from Allium cepa, assembly GCA_030765085.1. Classification (NCBI taxonomy): domain Eukaryota; kingdom Viridiplantae; phylum Streptophyta; class Magnoliopsida; order Asparagales; family Amaryllidaceae; genus Allium; species Allium cepa. The sequence goes on from CM060941.1 coordinate 840,230,244, forward strand.
CCAACGATATCACGATCTACCATAATCAACTATCTAAATGAGAAACAAAATAATTTAACATTTAATTACTCAACATTAATACATTTTTTTGCAAACTAAACAATATATTATTTGCATGATAGAATATTGTTTTACTAAATGTCGTAGAACTAACTAAATCAAAAGTTTTGATACGACTGTTGATAGATTAATGAACTTCCATTCATAATTTGTTCAATTATCAAATTACAAATAACCAATATAGTTTTTTCTGTAATAATTTTTATCACAATTGTGCTCACTGTGCATGCCATGTTTTTTTTTACAGTTTTTATCACAGTTTATCAAATTACAAACAAATGGGTAGTTTACAAACCTGGCCATTTTTAATCTCAATTATTTATAAAACGAACTATCAATTACTTCATAATCCATTTATTTAAACCCAGCTCATTATTCTACATTAATCGTATCGTTCTCATTAGCCGCACGTGGAAGCAAGGTTAAGTGAAGAGGCGAATTTTGTTATGTATTTGGTATGAATTAATCTGGTTTTATAGAGCAATATAGAATTGTGATCACTTGAATTTTCTGTTTCGATTTTGGTTTTTTTTTTTTTTTTAAAGTAGACAAGAATCGATTGAGAGAAATAAAGTTCAATTATTCTTAGTTTTTTTATGATTTGTTTTACATGGTATTGCTGTACAAATTTGCAGCTTGGTATTTTTATTTTATTTTTTGGGTGAAGAGAACCAGGTCGGTTTTCTGGTGAAGTTCCAGTCCGGTCCTTGTCGTAATGGGGCTGAGATGGCCGGAACTGCGACGTGCCGGCCAGAATTTAGAACCTTGGTTTTACCTCCTTATTCACCGTTGCTTTTCATAGTAAATTAAGCTTCTAAAATCTACATTAATAAAATCGCATACAAATTAGTCGCAAGTAACAAATTAATAATCTAAACTACAAATTCAAATTCAAAAACATCAAATTAAGTGCAACGACGACGATTCAAAGTGCTTGCACTGTTTAAAATACAAGGTACAATGCAACAAACAAAAGTGCTTGTACGGTTTATATTATTTAAATGCACGAAACACGTTACAGCTATTAATATAATCCTGGTTATTTTTAGCCAAAAAAAAACATAATTTTAAAAATCTTTACGTGATTTGCATTATAACTATGAACTGAACCAAACATGAACAAGTATGTTGCTCTGTAAAAAATGCAGCATATAATAAAAGCATTTTAAAATTGCATAAAAATACATTGCTATGGAAATTTTCTAGTTTATAACGTTTGTTTTCATTTAAGATGCTATTTTATTTACGTTATGCAAGACATTTTTGCAAAAATAATGTTTTTATTCCAGCAACTTGGATTGTAGAAGTGCAATGTAAAATGAAAAAACAAAATCTAAAAGTAAATGATATGATATGATTTTGAAAATTTAATAGTTCATATCCTCTATGATCACACATCATTTCCTTTAATAACATAGTACAAAAAAATTAGTTTTTTTTTTCGACCTTTATATGCATCGCATAGTAAGAATGCATAACAGGGAGGTGTTTCAATATATTATGAAAAAACAAAGATCTATTTTACATTTCAAAGAGCCGCTTTACAATATCAACAGGAAGGAAAAGGGATATTTGGCTTTTAGAAAACAAGGATGTAACGCATTTTCCACTTTTTCTTTTCTGTTGGCATACAATTTACAATTAAAAATCTATTTTGAGTTTAGTTTGGAGTTTCTAGAAATTGCAACGCAAGCACACTTTGAGTATGTTGAAAAATTCAAACCATCCTCAAAACCATTATACGCTAGTTCAAAGTTTCCATGGCATTGGCTTTTTAGTATTTACACAAGTTTGTTTTGTTTTAGGAAGTCGTAACAAATATTTGTCTGTTTCGTGCAGGTGTGGGGACTGTTTGCACCAAAATATGTTTTTGATGTACTTGGTCTACTTCTCACAGATGTGCTGATATGTTTTGCCTCTTTGATGTATTACTGACAAGATTATGATTCTTAGCTGATCTAAATTTTTGTATACTAAAATTTTGATTGCGTGGAAAATATCCTTGTCATATTTACATAACTGTAGAGGTTTTATATAATGATGCATTTGGTTCGCGCTTTGCTTTCAGTTATTATTTTCATATGTTTGATGTCCAATGTTGAAATTTAAGTTTTAAAGTTAACAATATTATATTAACTTTGATGCTATAAGTCTTAATGTGAATTGACATATTTAATCTAACTTTGCCAGCCTTGCCAATTTATTGTAATTTATTTCTTTTTATAGGTTTATACAATATGCAAAATTGTACAAATATTCCCATTGTTAGTTGATTTAAATGACGATGATTGACAAATAATTGCAATAGGTTATCTATTTTATTTGTGAAAATTTTGAGTTTGTAATTACTTGAAAATGTAAACAAAAATGTTTCTGCATCTTGAGATCTTGATCCCATCAGTTCTTGATTCTTGATATAGCTGTATTACAGTATAAGTAATAGGAAGAATTGGATTTTATCAAGTTTCATTTAAAAAGAAAAATAGCGGCTTCTTGGAATTTTGAATCTTAGGTCCAATGCATATATGATTTTTGGTATTGTATCATTTGCCAATGATGGATGACAGGCTACTGCGGTCTGAGTAATTATATACCTATAGTTACTTAGCTATTGTAATCCTCATACAGAACTTTGAGTGCTAAATTCATTGTCATGTTGGTTGATTCTAGTATTGTTCATTCAAAACTCTGCTCAAGGAAGTCGTCAAGTTTACAAGGTTGATGCATCTTTTTTGAAACGATTATCCATGAATAGATGGATAATAAAAAAGGACTGCACTATGAAATTTTTATCAGCGTATATCAAAGTACATCAAAATGCTGTTTAGAATTAAAGTGCACGTATACCTTAAACACAAGTAGGTTGATCATTTAGGCATGTCACAATTAATGCTAATGCAATCATCTTTTCTTTGATTCTTTTTAATCTACGTTAGAACATGTGTGACTAGAAAAAAGTAGTAAAATTGAGGCATACTGGAAGAGCGAAGAAAATGTATGAAATAAAAACATCGCTATTTGGTATTTTTTCTCTGTGGCAATGCTTCATATAATAAAAAGGAGCATATTAAAATATAGGAATGATCTAAATAAGAAAGAGTTGACAAACATAAAGGTGGAGCAAGTAATGTTCTTGCAAACAATTCAATATAATCTCAGACCAGCTATTATTCTACCATATTCAAATAACTAACCACCAAAAAAAAAACTTAAAAACTTGATTTATTCTTCAAAACTCCTACCGCTGTGAATCTCTTGCATGTTCTTCTTCTCTCTTTGTAAAGGTTGACCCTTTTCTTTCCTCTTTTTTATGCATTTAACTTGATTTATGTCAGTTTGTGATGGATAATTTCATCAAAATGTAGCGAGTGCTCAGTAGACTGTCTAGGAATTATTTGATTACAATGTCTTCTTATATTAAGGCCATTCCAGTTCTCCAATTTTCACCACCACCACCTCCATCACCACCTCGGTTTCAACCTATTCCAAACCCCAATGAAGGCGGCACTGCATCAGAAAACCCATCATCTACTGTTACTTATTCATCTCCTCCACCGCCTTTCACCTCTACATATGAGCCTCCTCCTCCTCCAGCTACCAGTACTGTTACTCCTATTCTATTTTCTTCTCCTCCTCCACCATTACCACCACCACCACCACCACCATCACTACCATCTCCTCCACCGCCATTGCCATCAACACCACCACTAATACCATCTTCGTCATCACCGCCACCAGTAACTGAACCATCCTCTATTCCACCACAATTATCACCTACCCTTTCCCCACCTCATGTTCCAAAACCTCGTATTCCTCCGCCGCCGCCATTACATATAGGCAGACCAAGCTCGCACGTTAATAATTCAAGGATCAAACATAGTCCGCCGCCACCATCACATAGGAACAACAATGGGGCTATGACCGGCGCTTCAGCAAGCATAGCAGCACTAGCTGGCCTTATGATGCTTTCCTTTGTCGGAGCTGGTATATGGTTCGTCAGACAGAAGAAAAGGATACCCCCTCCACTTGTTCCAGGTACTCACTATTCTACTATTTCTACTCCTTCCCTTCATTTTTTTTCTAGAATATATACAAGTCATTTTAATTAACACTGTCTGTAATCAGATACAACCTATCAAAGGACGCTTTCATTTCCTACGACAACAAGGCAAAGTTCTGGTGGTTATAGATTTGCCTACTCAATAACTGACCCAGGCTTAAGCAGTTCAATATCTTTCTTCACCTACGAAGACTTATCGTACATGACAAATGGCTTTTCCTCTCAGAATCTGTTAGCTCAAGGTGGATTTGGTCCTGTATATAGAGGAATGTTACAGGATGGAAGAGAAGTTGCCATTAAGCAACTGAAAATAGGGGGAGCACAAGGGGATCGAGAATTTAGAGCAGAAGTTGATATTATCAGTAGAGTCCATCATCGCCATTTGGTTTCACTTGTTGGGTATTGTGTTCTGGAGCAAGAAAGATTGCTTGTCTATGATTATGTCCCCAATCAAACACTTTATCATCATCTTCATGGTATGCTTTCTTCCAGATTATCTGACATAACAGCCCATGTTATATGCACTTTCAGACTTATCCCAGTGTTGATTTCATCAGATTTACGCCTTTTACCAAGAGGGTAACTCTGATAAAATGGACACTGCGGGGTTAAATCTAACAAAACCTCAATTATCATGGGGGTTAAGTCCAAAAGAAAAGAAAAAACTATTATAGTTATATTTGTATCTTCAGATCAGTACAAAAATAAGCAATAACATTCAACACCTTTTTGCAACAATAGGACTAGGATCACCAATTATGGATTGGGCAACTAGAGTTAAGATTGCAGTTGGAGCGGCTCGTGGCATAGCTTACCTGCATGAAGACTGTAATGATTACCGCACTATTCCTGTTTTAAAAGTTGAATATGTTTTTATTTAATTGCAATGTAATTAGTAGCTAAAATATATGATCAGGTCATCCAAAGATCATCCATAGGGATATAAAATCATCAAACATTTTACTGGACAACAACTTTGAAGCTCAGGTTATTGTTTGTCTAACATAGTTATTCTTCAACTTGCTTCTCTGTTTGTTTTTAATCTAACTGGTGTACACTTAGTAGGTTTCTGACTTTGGACTTGCAAAGTTAGTTACTGATGCATCATCTACACATGTTAGTACCCGTGTCATGGGAACTTTCGGGTAGGTTTTCGAAAAAAAAGTTAGTTGTATATTATTTTGTAGTTGTTATTGTTACCATTTGAATATGTAACCAGATATAATTGTTGTTCAGTTATTTAGCTCCAGAGTATGCATTAACTGGGAAGTTGACTGCCAAGTCAGACGTCTATTCTTTTGGAGTCGTTCTTCTAGAGCTTATTACTGGACGAAAACCAGTCGATGTCTCCCAGCATATAGGCGATGAGAGTCTCGTAGAATGGGTGAGATGTTTTTATTATGAAATTGTTTGCATTAGTAAATAAGCATATTGCACTACTGTTACAACCTTTGATTTTGCTCAGGGCTTGTATAGTTTAGTTTAGCTAAAGTTGCTATCATGTTTCAGGCACGACCACTATTGAATCGAGCACTAGAAACAGGAGAAATAGGCGAACTAACAGATCCAAGGCTTGAAAAGAGATATAATTATAGGGAAATGTTTCAAATTATCGAAGCAGCAGCTGCATGCATTCGTCGTACAGCAACATTAAGACCGCGAATGGCACAGGTAAAGAAATCGCTTTGTCAAATTATTAAATAATCAGTTCCAAATTTGTGATATTATATGCAAATTCTCAGGTGGTGAGAGCTCTTGACAGCATGTCGGATTCAGATTTAACGAATGGTATTAGACCTGGAGTGAGTGGAGTAATCAACTCAGGGCCAAACACAGAAGAAATTGAAATTTTTAGAAGGTCGAGATTTGCTAGTCAAGATTACAGCAGTGACCTCAGATAAACAATTTGTATGAATTGCTTTGTCTAAAGGATTTTGTAAATCTTCATTCGATTTATTCATTTACATCTACTTGATCTTTTTTTTGTGTGACAATGTACAGATTTTTCCTCATTGCTTGTAAGGTTGAATAAGAAATAACGCAACAGTAAGAATGGTCATTATTCCGTGTTCAGTCCCTATATTCAATCTTTCAAATTCAGAAGTTACATTACAACATAATTTAACTTAAAATCATTTTTTACAAGTGCGTAAAGTCGGTATAGAAGTATACATTGTGTAATATGTATATAATAAAATAAGTAAAATGTGTTTAGTAGATACTGTTATCCCGCTTTTTGACAAGGCCGTGATACCAAAAGATTGATCGAAAACCAAAGACAGTTCGTACCCAAGATCGGTTGTACACTGTTTCGCTATGGATATCGATGAATTTTATCCGAGCCCGGATTAGGCTACAATTGATAGGACACGGCAAGCAAAGTCATGAAAGCCAACGTTTCAAATTTCAAGTCAATCCGAATCTGTATGTTCAAGTTATGATCGATGCAAGTTGGAGGAGATAACCCTGTTTTCGCATCCATCACTAACCCACAGTTCGAATCGATCGTGTTCGTCTCAATCAGAATAGCCTCGTCTTCTTATCCATTAGTGGGCCATGTTTCGAATCGATCATTTCTGTATCCATTATCGCGTCACAGTTTGCATCGGTCTACTTCGTATCCATCCTCAAGCACTAGTTCGTATCGATCGACCCCGTCAACAAGTAACTCACTTCGTATCGATCAGGGCTCTCTCACTTAGCAGCCTTGTTCGCATAAATTACATCGGTCGACTTCGTATCCATCGGCAATCGTTTGTTCGAATCGGTCAGGATACGCCATTTCGTATCCATCGAAGGAGTATGCTTGCTCGTATCGATCTACCCAAAGTTATTGTTCGAATCCATCGAGGCTCGTTAGTTCGTATCCATCAATTGTACCCATCACGTTTGATCGATACGAACAGAGCCGTTTTTATCGATACGAACAAGCCTGCTTCCATCGATACGTATTGGCAACTGTTATCGAATCGAACAAGGCAACGGTCATCGATACAAACGAGGCGAAGTTCATGGATGCAACACGGTCAACTCGGAGCAAAAGGCGGATCGATGCGAGATGTGCGCGCCACGTCGTCTCGAAGACACGTGCATCCATCGATTCGAAGACATGAATTCGAAGTGATCGACTCGAAACAAACAGCCAACCGAGAAACTTCAACTCGTATCGATCATAACTCAAGATCCACAAGTCCAAATGCTAGAAAATTTTCAAAGGAGCTTACGTACAAGCTAAAGAACAATCCTGCCAAGTTTCAGCTCGATTGGATCATATTTTGATGGATACGAAATTGTTTCGTATCGATCACATATCGAGTCGAAACTTGGTGGAGTCGGTCGCATGGGCCCACTCACATGTCAGAAAAAGTCTTCCGAAGTTTGAGCGCGATATCAGCCTCATACACCTATAAATAGCCCCCTGAAGCCTACAGAAAAGAGATCTTTGGCTATTCGACGTCCAGCCGGATTTAATTATACATCTTACCATCACATTGTATTCAAACATCATAGCTATAATTAACTGTAATCTGTTGTAATAGATTGAGATCATCAAGTGAATCAATAAAGTTATCAAGTTCAGAGTGGACGTAGGCAAGATCGCCGAACCACTATAAAATCTGTGTTGTTTACTGCTTCCTTTTGAATTTTCTAAATGATCTACCTATTTGTTATTCATCTGAGATCTGTGATTGTGAATTATCAACTATCGGGTGTTTGTGACCAATTTTGACGTAAACAGATACCTCTATTTGATGAAGGTATATTACATCTCCAGCAGGTCAGCTTTTCCGGAAACTTTCTTTGTTGTGGAATAAAACAATTGAAGTTTGAATAACAGTCGGAAAAGATAAGAACATGATCTTCAAGGTAAGTATATGATCTGCACTAAAATACCATCAATCAAATTGTTCAATAACTCACCGGATATAATGCAGTCCAGAAATAAAATTATTCCAACATAACAATTTTTTAAGAATTAATAATGTTAGTAAATAAAACTATATAATAATACACATTTACCTCAGTCCTGACTCCTAACACACTCGATGTACATGTAGGCATCACCTTATCTACTTCCACAGTCGGTGTTATAACTATGAAAGTTCATGTGCTTTCAAGAAATACATGTTAGCACACAAAGATAAAACAATATTTACACTACTTGTTGGCTTTCTCTCAATAAACAAACAGCACAAGGATTTTATTTCATGATTTTACCCAAGTGACGCACAATAAACTTGATACGTAATAAAGGAGAAAAAAGTTTATTACACATAGCCTGAGAATACATGAAACTGATTCATGCTATTGAGAAATTATAACAATGCAAATCACATGTCTATCTTATTGCTCAACGTAGCATTCTTTAATATATGGATTCTCTATTGGTACAAATTTGGACCAATATTTCTTATACTTGGCAATAGCGAGATCTAACCATGGCTTGTAATTTCCATTATAATGGACAACTGCCGCGTTCTCAATATCAGCTGGGCTAATAGCTGGGTCATAACCAAGCCCTAATACATGCCAACTCCTTTCTAATGGATATGTGAGATTGTAGAATGTGATCAAACCAGGAGGTAAAGATCCGAGTTTCCACAGTTTTCGGTCTTCATTCTGCAAAGAAAAACTCATGTAAGTACAGTAAAGTTTAAGTTCGCTATACATGTAAATAAAAGGAATAATATATGTAATTAAACACATATCCGCCAAGTATGTGGACACTAAAAATATAGTGAAGTGTATGTATTGTTTAAATTCTTCAGCAAGAACATTGCATATTTTATCGATTATATTCAACTTACATAGTATATATACAACAAATAATTTTGCGTTATATTTTTTGGTGTAGATATACTGAACAATACTTGATGTAGATACATTGAACAATATATTGGTGTAGATATACAACATACACTGAATAATACTTAGATATTGGTGTAACATATAACTGGTGTAAATATATATCCTACAAATATACGTACACGAACATACTTTAGAGTTTAGATATTGCATACGAGTGTAATGGCACGCGCTACGCGCGTGAATTATTTTTCTTATAAATTGTATATGTTTGAATCAGTCAAAAAATGATTTTTATTTTCAAGTGATATTTTGTAAAGAAATATTTTGAATCTGTAAATAAGATTTAATTTTAGATCCTATGTTTGTAAGTGTTTTGAATTTTAAAGCATGTTTAGTTATTAGATCCTACTTTTATGGGCATTTGAATCTGTAAACGAAATTTAGTATTAGATCCTGTTTTTAAGTAATTAAGATTGGATAATATATAGAGGGGCGTTTTTGGTAGTTCACGTTGATACCAAAAAAGTGTGACACCAAAGCTATTACAACTATTTTTTTTGTAGTTCACGTTGATACCAAAAAAGTGTGACACCAAAGCTATTACAACTATTATTATTATTATAGATATAAATTGTATATGTTTAAATATGTCAAAAAAAATAACTTTTTATTTTCAAGTGATATTTTGTGAAGAAATATTTTGAATCTGTAAAGAAGGTTCAATTTTAGATCCAATTTTTAGAAGCGTTTTGAATTTTAAAGCATGTTTAGTTATTAGATCCTACATTTATGGGCATTTGAATTTGTAAAAGAAATTTAGTATTAGATTCTATTTTTAAGTAAAGATTGGATAATATATAGAGGGACATTTTTGGTAGTTCACGTTGACACTAAAAAAGTGTGACACCAAATGTATTACAACTATTATTAAAGATTTGCAGGATGTAAATGTAGTAAAGACTGAGTTCTTTAGACATATATTGTTCAGTGCTGAGTAGTCACAACTGGACATAGAGAGAACAGTGAGATAGAAAGATATCATATATTTCCAAACCCGATGGCGTATAAAAGTGCAAGTCATATAACTTAAATATCCGCTGATTTAAGGCTTATAGAATGACTAATCATCTATCAAAACACTACGTCATTTATAGGTAAATTTTTGGAAAACACATGAATATGTTCTCATAATTCAGTCTTTATGGTAAAGCTTCAGCATGAAACACGATCACATTGTTTATAACCACCAAATATATGTAAACAGAAAATTCTTTGATAATTGTCTTGGTTGTAAGTTGTAAAAGATCCCATGTTCCTAGTAGTCTTCTTATAAGTCATTATACTGTCATGGGAAGCAAGTTTCGAGGTTTTGATCGAAACACTGAAGTTTCAATAGTTCATTTAGATTTCCGTAGGGATCGAAATGAAACAAAACCAAAACTTCATTTCAAATTTAAAAAAAAGAAAAGAAAAAAAGACACTTAACTTCAATTTTAGAAGAAACTCAAAAGAATTAATTTTGAGTTTCAAATGTATGAATATTCAAAAACTAAAATTTCAACTTTGGAAACATACAAATCACAAAGTAAATGAATGTTATAACTAAAAAAATGTTTAAAACGAAGTAATAAATAATCTTTTTTTTGTTTTATAAATATTTATAATCAATCAATATTGTTTGTTTATATTTTATTATTAAAATGAAGATAAATTATATAATTTGCGTCAATAAATTAAACAAACATATGTGTGATTCTATTAAAAATAAACAACAAAATCCAAAACTGAAAATGGAACGAAATTTAAGAATTAGATCAAAATTTCTAAAATTACAAAAGATAGAAACCAAAATCTTGAACCTCGCTGCGAGGTTTTTACTCCTGAAAAAGAGTGACAAATTCTTACACATTCACCTATGTTGAGATCATTTTTGTGTGCATATACATAGAACGTACATGCATATATAACAAATTGGGACAGTTTATTTATATGACCAAACATGGGAGTAAATAAAAAGAGACATGATCACATTGTATGTGTCCACCAAAAACATGCGCACTAAAAATTCTTGGATAATTGTCGCGATAATAAGTTGTAAAAGATTCTATGTTCCTAGTCTTCTAATAAATTATTACACAGCTGTGCAAAGTTTTACTGTCAAAAAGTGACAAGTGCTTATACATATATCTGTGTTGAAACCATTTTTGTGTACGATAAAAAAAATAATAAGCAAAAAAGCATCTAAACCTTCCTGCAAACTCTAATAATGTACCAAGTCCATGAGCAGATTGAAATTAGTACATAGCAGATGTGCGTGTGCACACGTGTGTGGTATGCTCTGAACAATTCCCACGTAAACAAATTGTGGCAAGATTATTTACACAATTGAATAGGGGAGAGGAAAGAAGACAACGTGACGAAAAGAAGCACGGCTACAAAATTTGAGGGAATTATATGAGATGCACAACAGTAAAAATTAGTTGGTTCAACAAAATTAAATTCGCGAAATAAAGAGCATATACTAGTTTGCTACTTACTGAATCTTGCCAATAGTGGTAAATTCCAGTGATATTTCTCTTTTTCCATTCTTTCAGATCAAACATATTCATCCCAAAAGCCCATCCACAGGCCTGAGGATCAAAATTATCAGATATCTTAGGATTTGAGAAGTTGAGATATTTGTCGAACCTATGGAAACTCTCTTTACAAGTTTCGACTGCTCCATTCACCATTCCTTTCATGTCTATAGACCACAGAGGTGTTAGATCTTTTTGTATAACAATATCATCGTCAAGAAACAAAATTTTATCAAGCTTTGGATACACTTCAGGCATATAGAATCGCAGATGGTTAAGCATTGACAAATACTTGGGATTCCTATATTTGAGATTTTCATTTCCAGCAGATAATGATGAAGAGTGATCAGCCTTAAAGTAATATTCTTTGATTTTTGCGGATTCAAGTTGCCGGAGAACCGAACAATATGATGAATTAAGCCATTTGAATTCATCAATATTTTCTACATGAATAGTTGCAGGTAGGGGAGGAAAAGCAATGAACCACATTTTCATTGCTGCAAAATTTAGTTTATCCGTAACTATATGAAACACATGTTTCTCAGGTTCTTTTGCATGAACCACAGTAGAGTTTACAACAACAGATGCTGCTAGTACATTGTCTGAAAATATAGCATAATGGAACAAGGAAGTATCTGTAAGCTTATCATTATCTATCATTTCTACATTCGCGTTATTTTCCAAGAAATAATCAGTGGTAAGATGCAAAGAAAGGCAGTGTAGAGGTTTAGGATATGTTTTAGCCGCATGTTGTATCAAAAATGTGCTTTGTTTTTTCACTCCACTAATCATATCTTCTGTTGACTGAACCATGACTTGTAATTTCTTGGAAATAACATCAACATCGTATAGCACATCTTTGGCCTTACTTAAAGCAACACTCATGACTTTCGCTTGTTCGAGAGCACTGAATAATTCAACGAGAGATAGTTAAGCAGATATAGCCACAAAAAATACCATTACAATATATTATGAATTAACTGAAACTTACCCTGAATGTAAGTCGGCATCTGAAGATGCATCTTCCGTGAGAAGCTGACTTTCTTTAGCATATTTCAACAGAGAATCATACAGGTCATATTTTTTTAGTGAAAGAGCTATACTAGCATACACTTTGGCCATGATAATCTGATCTTTCATAAGTTTTAATGTAGAATCTGAGAAAGTAGGTTGAAATTCTTTCCTCCATATGCTGTATTTCCCTATCACAGTATGGCTAAACTTATTTGTGCGTTCGATGGCTGCGGCTTCAATTTGAAGTTCAGTTTCTTTACTCATGTTAGTCAGCTCCACAACTCGTTGTTCCTTCCTTTTTTGTCTCAGTTTCTGCATCCAGTAGCATAAGCATTTGAGTTTTATAGGATACCATCTTCCTTATTAGATCAACATTATCCAATTCGTGTACAAAGTGCTACAAAATGTAATTATTATTTACCTGGCGTTTGAGTTTTATGGGACTGGCAAATCCTGGCTGCTGGTTTTGATTAGTAGAAAAGATTGTATTTTCTTGAAAATTGTTTACCTTTTGCTGATATGAGCTCTCCTTTCCCTAGAGTAATATAACGGAACAATGAATGGAAAAACTTAAAGCTTTTGATAACACTGATTGCGATGTCAATGGAAAGTGACATTGGTAACTTATACAATCAAGCAGATATGCGAATAATGGGAACCCATGTAAAACTGACATCACCATTAAACTGGCAGCATAAGATAAGAAATGTGCATGTGTACCAGTTCAAACTTTGAGTTTCCATGGCCTTCGGCAGAATTTTCCCATACCCATGAGGACGACAAATCCTTTGACTTAACTTTATGAGTTTTGAAGACACCAGAAGCATCCACATATGTGACAGTAATATCAAAGGACTGTAATTGTTAACAATGATAACTATATAAACAAACTGAAAATAATAATTAATGTTCTGTGAATAATTAGATAGGCAGTTTCTCGAAGTAGATGATGTATGTACTAATGTATATGGTTACCTCAGGTTGACTTTCATTAAATTCTACCAGATTGTTTGTCTTGTCATTTTTTACCTGTACATGCGAACTTACAATATAAATGAGATTTACAAATATGGAAACACATTAGTGTTAGAAAATTTGGTGCTACTTTACAAAATATATCTGCTCCTTGAAGTTACACTCATACTTCCCTGTACATTCTTATTTTTTGTGTGTGTGCATGCACGCGTGTGTGTGCACGCATGCGCGTATCATGGTCTCATACATTAACATATTTTTGATTTAGTATTGGCTCTTGATCCAGATATGTAAAGTGTTGAATTGCCATGTAACCGTTGAAAGTAAAAATACAAAGTAAAAAGGGTTATTTGAAGAAAAAAATAGGAGAAGTAAGAGTTTTATTAACTCATACAAGATTTCCTACTCCATATACTAGTATTCTTTTCAAAAATTTTGCGATTAAAAGGTCCGATATTACTAAAACTAATTGAAATATAATTGTTGGTGAGGGAGAATGAAAATTTTATGACCTGTTGATGGTCGCAATCTATACAGTTCTGCAGACTCTGATTTTCTTCGACAGTGTTTTGTCTGCCAGTGAAATCAATTGTTAAACACAGTATTTATTATACAAAACTTGAAAAGAATCAAACAATCCTGAAAAAATTATCATGCTAGCATATCCATCAATGACATGCAATACTATAAGAACTCAATAGGAGTTGCAATTATTTCATAACTTTATGGAATTAGAACAATTTTTTTAATGACTAATTCAAAGGTGGAACCTAGTGCACGAAGCGGGCTCTGGGGAGGTCGATAATGTATGCAGTCTTTCCCTCGCATCGCGAAGAGGCTGTTTCCAGGACTCGAACCTGAGCGCCCAGATCACCATGCGGGTGACCTTATCGTTGCGCCAAGGCTCCACCTCTTAATGACTAATTCAAGTTAAAAGGAAATTTACAAATAGATTAAGAAATGAAAATACATAACAGACGTGTATAATCTCTAATACCAATACTCACTAGCAAAGAACATAACACGGTATTAATAAGCATGCAAGTATTTATAAACGAATGCTCCTGGAAACTCAACAAACTTACACATTCAATTTGGACGTGTCTGTTGATTCAATAAAAACAACCTGCAAATAGTCGGTTAACTTCATGAAATTTCTAGATCATTCTCATATATACTAGTAATCTAAGCAAATTCAGGGTTCAAACACTTGAACTAAGCTTTAGGTGTCAGTTTTCAACAAAATACCAAATATGAATCGACCGGTAAAAAATGGAATCATGGAAACAATGTATCTTAGGACTACCAATGCCGACAGGAGGAAGAAAAGCAGAAGCCTGGGGAAGCTTCCAGAAGAAGGCGCCATGGCTAGCAGCTCAACTAAAAAGAAGAAGAAAAACAAACAAGTTGGTGAATAATCGCAGCATCATTAGTTCACTAGTAAAACCGTAAAGATGAAACAGTTCCTCTTTCTTTCTATTGAATTGTTCTTTGAGCTCAACTTGAGGGAAAAATGGATTATAACTAAGGCATTTCTAAAGGGATAACCAAAACTGATTAGGGGAATGAAAGAAAACAAAAATTTACGATTATTCCTTTGCAAGAATAATGCATCTGCTAAATTTTCCTTCAGAATCTATAGTTTGTCACTGTCAACAACATTTCGTCGATAACGAGATGAAATCCTCTGTCATTTCGTCATTGACTAGATCAATTGGAGGACAAACAACGAATGCTGGTAAATCTGAATTACCTTTCGGAAACCTGATTGTATCGACAGGCATTTAATGACCATCGATAAACGGAACAAAGCAGTGACAAAAACATTTCGTTACCTTTGCCAGAAATCTGGTGCAAAGAGGATAAAAAGGATAATTAGGGCTTAAAGGATATATAACGGATGAAAAGGAGCGAGAAAGGAGGAACAAGCTTCGTCTGCCTGAGTAAGAAGCAGCGGCGGTCGAGAGTGGCAGCGGCGACGGTCCGAGTGGAAGCGGCGGTAGTCTAAAAAATAAGACCGCGATTTGGGTCTGAAATGCAGATGGAAACGTGGAAAAAATGACGGGTAGTTTGGGAATTAAGGATTTATAAATTTAAAATTAAATGAAATTTCCATCCATATTCACGTCCATTTCATTCTTTTAGGGCCAATTCTAATAGCATCCCTCTTTTTACCCTAAATGATAATTTAAATGTTGGTTAAACTTAACACTGAATTTTATGGTTTTCAACTTGTTAGTTTTGTGAATAATAAGATTTGAGATCAATGACTTTGATTTGAAAGCCGAGTTGAAAATTATTGATATTTTCAACTGAAATTTGATTGGAGCTAGAAAAGAATTACACGCCTATAAAGTTTGAATTTATTATGGTGAACTAGTCAGGATAGTCGATACGCAAGTATGCTAAGGACTTGCTAGGACAGACTATGGATTAGTACTAAAAAATTAAAAAGGGTATAAATGAATTGTGGGAAAATTCTGAAATAATAACGAAAAAATTATTTTGAATTGAGAATTTACAATTATTTATAAAACAATTGGAATTTGAATAAATAGTAATATCATTTTTCGAAGGCTTATAAATTTTGAGTAAAAAAAAATCAATATGACTGTTTTGTGGAGTTTATAAAAAATGATTATTATTTAAGTAATAAAAATAAGAGGTATTTTGAGAATAATAATAATAATAAAGATATATTTTCCATGAATAATTTTGGATTACTTTGTTACTATTTTTGATATAAATAATAAAAAAAGAGGATTTTGGGATTTAATGCAGGATGTTGTTATTGTTGAATTATAATAATATAGTGGCTGTGAAAAAAATAGGATTTAGAACAGAAAATTGTTATTTTTGAACTAAATTATAATAAATGGTTGTTAAAAAATGATTTAAATAAATATTATTATTTTTATGTAAAATGATAATAATATATTGTTCTGAGTATGAAATTATTGTTTTTGAATAAAATAACGATGTCAGAAATATTTAAAGTAATATGTTGAAAACAAATGATTTTTTAAGTATACTATCAATTTTTTTTAAAAAAAATATTATTTTTAGATAACAAAGAAAATGTATCTTGTAATAGACAATACTGTGATAATTTTTGCTTAAGAAGGAAATAACAAGTTTAAATTTATCATTTTGAGTTGTTGAGAGATATGTAATTAAATGCTGTTTGAAATTAACATATATGTTTACATTAACGGCTGGGATATGCTTACATAAGACGCGAGAAGCATGAGAACGTAGTTAGGCGAAAAGTTTTTAAAAGATTGAATAATTGA
This sequence comes from Allium cepa, assembly GCA_030765085.1. Classification (NCBI taxonomy): domain Eukaryota; kingdom Viridiplantae; phylum Streptophyta; class Magnoliopsida; order Asparagales; family Amaryllidaceae; genus Allium; species Allium cepa. The sequence goes on from CM060941.1 coordinate 840,247,031, forward strand.
AGATTGGTTGAATGAGACGGTGACCGAAAGAGAATGACTATACTGATCTATATACAGTGTTTTTGAATACGACGATGTACATAAGGGATCTGGTTGTACATTAGTTTACAGGACTTCACAAGCAGGTGGAGTCAATATTATCTTTGAAGCATCTAGTGTTGTATGATTTCAAACACAAAGTAAAAGTCTTGACTTGCACATACCAACGTACGAAGGCGGTTTGAGAAATGTGAGATTTGCCGATTTGAAAGAAGATTGACTAAGAGGTAAAATTAGTTCTTGACAAGCACCATTGTTCCAATGGTTAAGTGATTTGGCTTTGATGCGAGAGGTCACAAGTTCGAAACTTGCGTAGCATGATTTGAATGTTTATTGACATGTGATATGTTGTCACAGTGATTTGTTGTATATAAAGTACCATTTCAAAAAAAAAGTTCTTTTCGGTCATCTCTTTGATTGAAAGAACTGTTCATGAAGATAATTTTACGAAGCGGTGACCTTTTGTGCTAACTTATTTTCAGTGCTCGATGCACGGGATCGGGCGTGTGCATGCCTTTTGAGGCGATGAAGAGTTAGGACTTTGGGCTCAATCATGTCTTGTTGTTCCGCATATGATTGGACCCACTAGAGTTTGGGGAGACCTTAACATATAATGGCACCATGTTTTTATATAAGATTTAGCTGACTTGTTAATGTTGGGTGCAGGTGACACATGTTAAAGTATAATTTTCAAGCATAAATGTTATTTTACTACCTTATTGGTATTATACAAGTATATGATGCATTTCACTCACTAGACATATGTCTGGCCCCTTTATCATTTTCTTCTTCTTTTTTACTTATATTTGATAGGTCGATAGAGAGGACTGATACTGATTTGGAGACGATAATATGATGGAGACGCGCATTTATTTATTAGTCATCTACTGTATTGCATTTATTCCCAAACATTACACTGTATTCATTCCTGGTAGAGGATGTTATAGTTGGATCTATTTGATACTCTATTATTTTGTTTTTTGGGGATCTTATTATCGATTTCTATTGTTTTTTATTCCTTATGCTTCAGAAAGCGGAGTATTGTAGATAACCTTATAATTTGCTTTATATTTTGCCTCAAAACAATCTGTCGCTTGCGAAGCCTGCGATGTCCGCGTCATTTTGTGAATGAACCGAGGCATTATAAATGACAGTTGTTTCACGTATGCATAGTACATCTGCTTGAACTCAATAATCTGAGATTAAAATCCCTGAACTACACCATGTTGCACACCTAGGAAATCTATATTTCAAATAGAAAAACAAAGCAGAAGAAAACTTAAATAAAAAACACCAATAAAACTACCCAAAATATATGTAGGAACAAGAAACTAAAATAGATTTTCCCTTAAGATTCTTTGAACAAGTCAATAGTTGTTTGCTCCTCTTGAAATAAAAATCGACTTCTTTTACACATTTTTGATAGTTGCATATGGCTTCTTTCTCTTTTATTATTTCACTTTTATTTTACTGTTTCTTTCTTTCCCTAAAGCTATACAAAACCCTAGTTCTCAAAACCTAACAGCAATGAAAGAGGTAAACATGGAGAAAGGCGAGAAAAAGAAAAATCAAACCAGTGCAATGGTAATTCTCGAATTAGGGTTGTCGACATTTTTCTTTTTCTCATCATCTAGTTTCGTGTAAGGAGTGGATGTAAATCAACACCATAAGACGGTGTCGATTTAAAGTCATCAAAACCATAGCGTCACACCCTCCTTGACAAAACTTTCACTATTTATTTCACAAAAGGTGGGCTAGAGACATGGGAAGAAATATTTAATTAATTGATAAGTAATAAAATTTAAATTAATAATTTAGTATCATAGATGGTGTTGAAAAGTAAAAGGAGCGGTGGAGATAGACGAAGCTCCTCTTGAAATAAAAACCGAATGTTATAAAATAAAAAGAGATAGGAAGCCATTAGAAAAGAGGAGAGAGGAGAAAATGTTATTCACACTCATATCAATCACATTACATAGGCTCCTTTATATACAGGCCTTGAAGCATGAGATTGAACATATCTCATGATGTGGGACTAAATAGAGAAACACAGAAGCATATTCATTTTTATATATTTACATATGTATTATAACACTCCTCCTTGAATATGCGTCTTGAAAATCTTGGATGCTCATGTGGTAGCTTGAAATTGTTCCTTTTGAAACGTCCATAATAATTGCTCCCCCTCAATTATTATCTTACTTTCATACATCCATTCAGCCGTTATAGATATTATACGTTGTCTCATTAAAAACTTCTGTTAAGAAAACCTAATGGAAAAACCTAGAACGAGGAAAAGAGTGCAACTTGAAATCATAGATATCATACAATGATATTCCTTTCAAATAGTTTGATACTTGGGGATCAAAATAATGCCTCATTAAAACTTTACTAAGAAAAACCCAATTGAAAAAATCTTAGTGAAGGAAAAAGAGTATAATGACATATTTTATTTTCTCATTTTTTTGAATGAAGTTTGATACTTCTAGATCAAACTAATGCCTCGTTAAAACCTTACTAAGAAAAACCCTATGGGAAAAAATTTAGGAAATAAAAAAGGGTATAATATAATATGACATATTTCAATAATTTACAGCATCAAATAGAGTTCGATACTTCTGGATCAATATAATACTTCATTAAAAATCTTACAAAGAAAACATCGATGGGAAAAACCTTAGTCAAGGATACAAATACAATTTAACTTAAATAACATATATTAGATGTTATTTCTTGAAAAGGCATTTGATTCTTCTAGATCAAGATAATGCCTCATTAAAACCTTAGTAAGAAAAACTCAATGGGAAAATCTTAAATAAGGAAAAAGAGTACATTATAACTTATTTTCAAATATTACTGGAAAGTTGATAATTCTGAATGAAGATAATGCCTCATTAAAACCTTACTAATTAAAAACCAGTGGGAAAAATCTTAATTAAGGAAAAAAATGCATTATAAAATACTTATGGATGCTCCCCCTAATTTAAAAGTTTCCTCTAAATTCGTATTCGTCTTTCAACAGCTCAAATTGGTTATATATACTTCTGTATCCATAAATATGAATCTCATTAATAATACAATTTATTAATAGTTTCCTTCGATACAATCAAATTTTCTAAGATTGTTTCTTCCAAATATGATTTGCATTTTATGCATTTTGTATGCTACTTTTATGAAAAACACTTCATGTGCTTTCATTTTTTTGCGTTTCAAATCAGTTTTGCTTATTGCAACTATACATCTTTCATGAATATTAAAAATTTCATTACAACATTACTAAAAAGCAGGAAGTAATCTACTCATCTTGAAGTATATCAAGATTTTCATTATAACAATATTTAGAAGAAGTTTGTAATCTACACTTCATGTCTTTTGCATTTTTTATAACTATAAAAGTTATATATATTCTTCAGGAATTTGTATACTTTAACAAGTATTTGCATATCGCAACTACCACTTCAATGGATATTAAAAGTCTCATTACAACAATACTTAAAAGTAGAAAATAATCTAATCATCATGAATTATATCAAGGTTTTCATTGCAACAATACTTAAAAGAAGTTGTAATCTACGCTCATTGTTCTTTACCTTCTTTGTAACCACCAAAGTTATTTTTATTTTTCAAAAATTTGTGTATTTTCATTGTTTATTATAATGTAAACAATATTTATACCTTTGGGTTTTTTTTACGTGTTTCAAACACTTTTACCGCTTCAATCAATTCAATTATCTCTAAAAATAGCACGCCCATGGCACTTAACATATTGTTGACATTATATGTGCTTTATTAATTTTAGTGTGCTTTTGCCACTTTATATACATGTTTCTAAATTTATTTTGTGGACTACAGGTCCACATTTCTTATTTGGGAGAATTTCATGATGGCCAATCATGTTTTTCTCTAACCCAAGATCTTTAATCCATTAATAAACAAATGCACTTTATTATTTATAAATTTATAATCAATGGTTATTTATTGTCAGTTCTAGATATGATTTATTGAGATCCCTTTATTTATCATATTTTAGGTACCTAAACCACTTCTAGGGTTATTTGACAATCATGTCATGGATCTTTCAGAGCACCCTTAAGTGTTTCTTCAAGAAAACTCACCTCATTTATTTGGCATCTTAATTACTTACTCCAAAAAAAATTTGAACCGACTTTTGAACCACATTTTAGATGTGGTTTACACATTTTGAGCCTTTAGGGATTCAAATCTATATTGGAGAAATTCTACTAGGGATATTATTTTTGGCAAAGCCAGCGGGGTTAAATGGCCCCTACCATAATTTATTGCCACAAGATATGGTTACAAACAAGAAGAGCATAAGCCCACAGCAAATAAAACAACAAACCACCAACATTACAAACACCACAAGATCCTACATATGCTTAGACAGAAAAAGGAACAGAGAGTGTTTAGAGGTGAAAATACCATTAAACACTCTATTGTTCCTCTCAGTCCAGATAGCATAAATAACCTTCTTTAAAACACTTAATATTTTTGTAGCAGCATGAGTTTTCGATCTAGTATTTTGGAAGATATAATACCATTCTTCAGAGGCAATCAAAACATGCCTGTGCACCTGCAAACATCCAAGAAGACTTTCCCAGACAAAGCTAGAGTACTGACACGTGAAGAAAGGTTAGAAATGGATTCTTCCTCAACATCACACAGTAGGCAATTGGAAACAAGAACAATGCCATAATTCTTAAGTTTATCAAGAGTTAAGAGGCCACTGGAGATGACCTTCCATAACAATAAGTTTTCTCTAGGTGCTGAAGATGAGATCCAAATTCGAGAATGCCAAGGAAAAATATCAAGCTCATTAGAGTTAATCAAAAATTTGTATACTGTAGAAACTGAATGGCCTTTACCATTCCAAGAAGAGGAAACATTGCCATAGTTATAAACACGATTTTGAATAATATTTCAGAGCTGTCTAATCAAGAAAGAGCTAGAGTAAGGTAGGGACATATATCCATCAGTCCAAAACATACTAACCTTAGCATTGTCAGATATACCTGTTAAGATTTTAAGGCTATGATCAAGCATATTATGAAGGATACACCCCCTTGATGACCGGGGATCATGCCAGAAGGATAATGAAGCCATGTCCTTCATACTGCTTTGAAACAATGGAAGAATAACATTCCTGAACCTCAGTAAGTTCCTCCACATCCAACTACAATCAGAAGGAGTAATCATAGTCCAAAAGTGTTGCTTCCTAATCAAATTTTTCTTAACCCATCTAGCCCATAGATTACCATCATTTCTAAGAAGTTTTTCTAACTAGGAAGACAAGGCAGCCTGATTCCATTGCTTAAGATTCAAGATACCTAATCCACCAAACCTATATGGGCTACAGACTCTACTAGAAGCAACTGGAATGAGCTTTTTGGAATAAGGATTTCCATGCCATAGAAAGTGATTAAGAGCAGAATTGATCATAGAGATAAGTTTAGAAGGAAGTATAAACATTCTTGCATAATATAAACACATAGTAGTGGCAATGGATTTAACAATAATGAGTCTACCAGCCATAGAGAAGTGTTGCCCACGCTAAGAAGAGATTTTGCCAATTATTCTTTCAAAAAGTAGAAGACATTAATTGGTAGTGATTCTGGAGGAGCAGATAGAGGCACCAAGATAACTCTCATTATGATTAAAAGTGATAGGCCAGATAAAGTGAACATATCAGTCTTCAGATGATCAGGGATTCCAGCAATCCACATTTTAGACTTAGAGTAGTTGATGGACAGCCCAGTTTTGGTATTAAAATCACTCAAAATATTCATAACACCAGAAATAGATTTCCCATTAGGCTTAGTAAAAAACATGAGATCATCGGCAAATAGGAGACAAGAAATTTCCATACTTTTGCAAAGAGGATGATAATCCACAAGGTGAAGAGACATTGCATTTTTGGCTATGACAGTAAAGAGTTCCATGACACAAATAAATAAGTAAGGAGAGATAGGGTCACCCTGACGAATCCCTTGAGTAGCTTTGAAGTATCCAAAAATGCTACCATTAATACTCAAAGAATAGTTGACAGTGGAGATACAGATGAATATCCAAGCAAGGAAAGGAGTAGGGAAATTCATTCTATGCAAGATATAAATGATAGTTTTCCACTGAACAGTGTCGTATGCCTTTTGAATGTCCAACTTTAAAACACATCTGGGGGAGACATTAATTCTGTTATAGCCTCTGAGCGGTTCAGTGGAAAGAGTGGCATTATCAGTGATGTCTCTGCTGACCAAGAAAGCACCCTGATTAGATGAGATAATGGAAGGAAGGATCTCCTTCATCCTAGCAGCCAAAATCTTAGTTATACACTTGTATAAAACATTACAACACGCGATGGGTCTGAACTGACTAACCAAAGACGGATGATCAACTTTAGGAATGAGAGCAAGTCTAGTGGCATTGATACTAGATAACATCTTGTTATGTTTAAAGAAATTGAGTATGGCATTAGTGACATCACCTTCCACAATTTCCCAGCAAGACTTATAAAAGAAGGCATTAAACCCATCAGGGCCAGGAGAACTAGTAGCCTTCATGCTGAAAATTGCATCTTTGATCTCAGAAGCAGTAATGGTTTTAATTAAATTAGCCTTGTGATTATCAGAGATAGTAGGGATTTTGGAGTGGGAGAATAATTGGTCGGTTATATCAGGAATGACATGGCTACCCAAAATGTCTTGAAAATACTCCAAAAAACCATGATGAACAGATTCAGGAGAAGAACAGATGGCACCTCACTTGTCAGTAGTACTAGTAATGTTTTCAGCAGCATGCTTGATAGTGAGGGACTCATGAAAGGTTTTGGAATTCTTATCCCCATATAAATTCCATTTAGTCTTCAATTTCTGTTTATTCATTTTGTACTCCTCGACCAAAGCCTTAGCTAAATTATTCTTCATGCTTATCTCAAGATCAATAAGGGACTTGTTGTAAGGATTGAGTTGAATATCTCTCTGAAGGTGCTCAAGACTACCTCTCAGAGAAGAAGAGACACAATTACCTGTTCCAAAATTAACTCGAGCCCAAGTTTTGAGTTTTCCTTTGAGATGTCTTAATTTTGCCTGCCAAATGAACATTGGGTTACCAAAAATATGAATTTTCCAAGTGTCATTAACAACATTAGTAAAATCAGGGTGATCAACCCAGTTATTAAAAAATGAAAAAGAGGCATGTCTTCTCATTATCTTATTTCCCCAGTCAAGAATCAAAGGAGAATGGTCAGACAATGAAGGAGGTAAGATGATGGAAGAAAGAAATGGCCATTTAGTAAGAGAAGGCAAGTTAAAGTAGGCTCTATCCAGTTTGCATAAAATCAAATTTCCCGTTCTACTAGAATTACTCCAAGTGAAATTGTTACCAGAGGAAGGAATTGGAAGTAATCTAGAGTCAAAGATTGCATTATTCAAAGGTCTAGTTTGAGTGAAAGAAAGAGGAGTGCCACCAAACTTGTCAGATGACTGTTGCATACAGTTCCAATCCCCCAAGCATATCCAAGGAGAGTTATGAGGATGAAGAGAGGGGATGATATCATGGAGGGTCTATCTATGATTAGCACTATTATCAACATAAACCGAGGTAAGAAAAAAAGATGAAGAAGAAGGAATATGAGTTATTAAAGAGTGAATGAACTGCCAGTGAACGATGATTGGAGATAAGGAGAATATAGTAGGATTCCAAAGAATTAGAAGCCTGCCAAAAGGAGCTTGAGCTAAATTATGAATGGATTTCCATTGAGGCATAATACATGAAACTGCAGTGGAAGTAGAAGAGTGATTTAATTTTGTTTCAGCCACAGCCAAGAGGTGAATATTATGAGAAGTGATTAGATTACTAATTTCTAATTGTTTTGCAAGATTATTAGCTCCCCTTATATTCCAATAACCAATTTTGTCAATCATCATAACTTATTGGAGGATGCTCTGGTACAAACCCCAGAGAAGGTGGAAGAAGGAATTGAAGACTGAAGTGTATGGCCTGTTGTTTGTTGAATCGAAAAAAAACAGCCATTATCCCTGTCAGAAGAATGGGAATGAGTGCTAACTTTTCTAGGTCCGCCTCTTTTGCTTGATTTAGAGGTGGAAGCATAGGAAGCGAAGGTGACTGAAGAGAGATCAGTTGATATAGAAGGCTCAATGTCTGGGAATAAGTGAATCGGAAGAGACAGTGAGGAGTAAGGGGAAACAGTAGATAAATCAACAGGGAGGTTAGCTGGTGGGGAGGAATGCATGCCAGTGTTCTCTTGAGAACCAGTGGCCATTAGTGATATTTGATTAGGAATTCTAATATCAAAGGTAGATATTAGAGATTCAGAATTGTTGTCGTTGTCCATTTCTTGAAGGATAGAGAAAGGATTATTTGTATGCAAGGACTCATCACAAGTATTTGTATCTGATATCTGCTTATAACAATAATCTATGTTACAAATAGTGGAAGGAGTGTCGGTTGCATAGGAGGAGCAAATATCATGCAAAGCTTCCTTAAGGGGGATGTTACTTATAACTTCATTCAAGCCTTCTTTTCCTATTGCAATGTTTCCAATAATCTCACCATCTTCAATTTTATCATTTTCCTTTTCTATATTATTCTTTTCCAAATTAACTTTCCTCCATTCCTTATTAACTTGTTTACTCCTTCTTTTTCCTTCAATATAAAATACTTTGTTACTTTTTCTTTTTGCTACCAAATCATTTCCTACTTCCTGTTGCTCATCTTTTGACCCTTTTTCCACCTCTCTTTTGTTGCCTAATTCATTATCTACCCCTGATTTAAGATCACAGAGTTTAGTAGCATGTCCAAACACTTTGCAGTGCGTACATATCAGAGGTTTCCAAGAATATTCTACCATAACGTTCGGGCATAACTCATTCCCCACTGCTATATGGTAAGGCAGTTCCACATCAGGTGAGACTTCAATCAAACATTTCGCATACTCAAATCTCTTCATTTTCTCTGTGTTTTCATCAAAACAAACAAGTTTACCCAGGTGGCAGGCCAGCCAGTTGATGCCCAATATAGTCCAAGTTAAAATAGGAATTTTGTATAAGTGCACCCATATAGGAACTGATCTGATTAAGGATTGAGCAGTAGTGAAAGCAGGACTCCATTTAGTTATAATAAACATCTAACCACGAATAAAGATAGGATCTTTCATCAGCACATACTGCTTATCTTCATCATTACTAAATTTAGGGTAGTAGTTCTGTTTGTCAAAGAAAATTTCATAGGATCCTTAGAGTTTCCATATTTTATCCAAATGAGCCTTCACCGTCATGAAATTAACAGTTCCCGCCAAGAAAAGACCAACAAGGTAATCAGACCAAACCTTTATGCCTTCATTAACAACCTCAGCAGGAGGTTCCAAAGGAGTACCATTGTAATGAAGGTCAAACTGAACTGGAACATAAGTTCCTGCATTATGAGGTTTATTTGCAAATAAGGATGACCACTTAAGGCTGGGGGCAGAAGAAGAAGGAAGAGAAGGCTGAATGACCAGAGGAGGTGAAGGAGCAGCTGTTAATGGAAGAGGATGGAAGGAAGACAGGAGTGCACCAGGAGTGGCCAAAGATAGAGGGTCAAGAGCTGGTGGTATAGGAGGAACAACAGGGATTACAGGGGAAGGAGGGATGGAAGGAACAATGTGAGATGGAGGAATCAAAGAAGTTGAGGGAACAAGCGGAGAGGGGGAAGGAACAGGTGGAGCAGGGGTTAGAGGAGGAAGAGGGGAAGGTACACAATGAGAAGGAGTGGCAGGCAAGGACGGAAAAACTGAGAGTACGGGAGGGATATTATTGATAATTTGTTCAAGCTACTTAATATTTTCATCATTGTATATTTTAATAAACAATTAACACTGATGATCAAAATGAGCTTGTATCCCTTTATCATCCCCCTCAATGTTGACAAACATTGTCACATTAAATAATAATCCTCTTTGGATTCTCATTTTGATCCGTTATCACATCGCTACTAGCAAATACACCACACATATTAATAATAGGAGGATAATTCTTTTATCAATTGATAAAATACATTCAATTGATATTTCTTATTGGAGTTTATTCTTATACATTGATCTAGCCAATTAGAGGAATTTACTTATTGTGTAGATCATTTGAATACATACATGACTTTGGGTCATTCAACATTTATGTTGATTGGATTTTAAATCACTGAATAATATCTATGCATAATCTGTAAGATGAGCTCATAACAAACTTCAAGTTGTTAGCTGAATATTTACATATATGGATGTATACGTGCGTCCATGTATTACACATATATTATAAATTTTCATAATCTTTCTCATTTGAATTAGTGATTTTTTTAGAACAAACTATTACAAGGATCCAAACTATTAATTTCTATTTATAAATCAATGTCAATGTGAATCCGTTAAAACCGCATGATAATATTCAAAACATTTGGTTTGGAACCTATCGAACTTCTGGTTCAAACAATATATACACACAACTTCAAGTTGTTAAGTTTTATTCATCAATTATATCTATCAGTTTTGAATATTAATTATGATTACTTATCAAAGAATAATTTATAATTGCATATAGACATTTCTACACATCTCTTTTGAGAGTTCTGTAAAAAAAATTACAGCAAAATAATAATAAGAGTATCTTCTGAATACTTGGAATGCTACAGATACAAATCTCCTTAAGACCATGTGTATAGCTTGCACGAAAATTATGATATGAAATATAGACTATCTCTTCAGGAGAATATTTAAAGATATTTCTTCAAAAAATGACTATGCATGTAATATTTCTTATGAAATAATGACTAGAAACATGACCTTTATGATATAATTATACATATGAACATAGAACAATACATTCTAGAGATAATTTAATTTCTTACCTATTTGGGAGGTTTGATATAATTTTAATGAAATATATGATACACGTTACATAGCTCTCAAACTTTTAGGATCTAATTTAAACTAAATTAGGATCCTTCATAATAAAATTTCTATGCATTTATTTGGTTTAATGAAATTACCAAATATATAAACAAATCTCTTCTAGAGATATGTTATCATTTCCTAATTTATTAGTATCATTTAGGGATATTTTATTATTACCACTTTTGGAGTGAATTTATCTCTTCTAGAGACATATATGCACTATTGGAATGCCATATCAATGTACAATATTTCTATTCTAGAAATTACATAATTATTACCTTTACAATAACAAAAAACATTCCTATTGGAGATTTTTGTTGTAACTATTTTTGAAATGACATATCAAACTTTAAATACAGTAGTAACATTAGATGCATCAAATGAAAGTAATATGTGAAGATAAAACCACTACTTCTGGAGTGTAATATTGGTATACAATTCTCTTTTTTTAAGGATAAATTATTGTTATTACTTCGAAACTTTTCTATAATATTTCTTAAGGGAATATAGTGTTTCCTTTAAGGAATTGCAATGTAACAAAAATAAAATTCCTATAGCATCTCTTTTGGGATATTGGATTTTGCAATATAAATACAAATAAATCTCTAAAACATCTCTTTAGGAGATTAATATATACACGAACATCCATTAATTAAAATAGCATGTTATATGAGTTATCTCCTCTGGATAATACTAAAATGTATTTCGTCGATTAAATAGTTTAACTAATGCACCCAAAAATAATTTGTCAAAACTTTAGGTTTTATAACATCTTGCGATTAGTAAAGATCGGATCTATATTTAGATATATCAATGAGAAAACAACAGAGGGAAATTAAATCTGTACCATGTGGGTGGTGCATATATTGGTATAACAACAGAATATCAAACATCAACTTTGAATGTGTTTGGCTGCATAGTAGAAAACATATATTAAATGCAATGAGTATTTAACCTTCTTATCGGCCCAGTAAATCAGCGTCACCATGATAGGGTAATTTTTCATATAATTGAGCTACGTCAAATGATTTTTTTTAAAAGCTGAATTCAATAACACTATATATAGACATGTACATTAATTGTAGGAATATGACAGATAACAAGATGATAAACGTGCCCAGCATAGCATGAGCTACTTTTTTTCCAATGACCACTTTAACTAAACTTCAGATACAATTCTCGCTGTTACAGATATGTTAGATGTTTAATTCTCTAGGAGTATCTGTATAGACCATGTAACCACAAACTGGCTTGGTTGTACATGGAACTAATTAATTAAATTAATCTTAGTTACACGTTTCAGCACTACTCATCAACTACTTTTTGAAAGTCCAAAAATTTAATCATGCTCTTGGATGAAAAGAAAAACTTACAAATTTCAAAACCAGACATGTGTATCCAAGTAATATAGGGAGATGTAAATCTTAGATACATTTTTTTACATTCATATGGACCCATATACTGGAACTGGGTAAAGCTTATCTTCCACAGATATAGGGCAAATTTGCATTGTTTTATTTGCATTTTGCAATCTGTACCATGTTCATACTATAACTAAGTTTCTCATTAACCAACCTGCATTTGCATTAAACTATGCATAAAAAGAAGATTCATGTAGTTTGGGACAACTATATGATTTCTAAGAACATAAGCAGGACCTGGAAACCAACACATCTCCATATGTGTGCTCTAGAATATTAACAGTAAGATGCACATGCATAATCCATGCATTAAAGCATGTTAGAAACAAAACAATAGTATGTTGATTAAATATTGTTTAAAGTATCTTCTTATATCAAATAGTATAGCTGCAACTGAAAAGAGCCTGAAATCAAAACACAAAAAAAAAGCCAAAATGTCAACATAAAAAAATGGAAACTAGAGATCTTCCGATGTGAATATACGCAAACACAAATCAAAATAACAGATCTTAACAAATATATTATTGAACAAAAGGATACTTAAATCTGGATCTAAATTAATCGCAAAACAAATCTAGAAAAGCTGATCCAGAAAATTTCAAATCTGATTTCATTGGTTGAATAAGAGGAAGAGATGGATCTGATTTCAATAACTGTCTTCTAGATTGGAATATCCAATACAGTTGAGTTAGAATTCGTGCTGATAACGTGTTATAAACTAAAAAGAGATAGGAAGCCATTAGAAAAGAGGAGAGAGGAGAAAATGTTATTCACACTCATATCAATTACATAGAGATTGATTATTCAATTACATTACATGGGCTCCTTTATATACAGGCCTTGGAGCATGAGATTGAACATATCTCATGACATGGGACTAAATAGAGAAACATAGAATCATATTCACTTTTATATATTTACATACATACTATAACATCGAATTCTTTTTCTACACATTTCAGATCAAAAAAACTCATGCCTTCAAATAAAAAATAGCTTTACCAATGAACCAATGGTTCTCCTTAATTTCCCAACCTATGATTGATTCTCTTCCTTGAAAAGCCCTAATCTTGAGATATGGTCTGGTGGAGGAGCCTCCTTGGATTTTTGAGTCGTGCTGACGAGGCTAGAGATGGGAGATGCTCGTGATGACCAACATCTAGTGTTGTTGAGATAAGCTCCACCATCGAGAAGCCCGTCTATCGCCTTCAACTGGAAACTGCCTCGCCTGGATCTCATTCTTGTTTTCCAAAGGCCCGAAGCTATTGCCTAATGACATTGCCTGAAATTGCTTGGCTTGCGAATCCAATGAGAGATAAACGAGTGGCCGAGAATGTCGTTCGTGCCTAGATCAACGAAGACAGTTGAAAGAAACAAACTCGATGTCATGAGAAACGTGAATGGATGAAGTGCGTTTTGTTAATGCTGTCGTGTTTGCCTCCTTGTTGTGTTGTGATGATCAACCATGTTTAGGATTAATTATGCTAGTTTTGATTAATTATGAACGACTGTTGAAGTTGCCTGCAGTGAGTAAAATATTACCGACTGAGAGATGAATAGGTTATCAACGATTATGTAATTATAAGAAAATCTCAGTTTGGCTTGTTTGCAATCGTTTGTTGTTGCTGCTTCAACTGAGATTGATGATTTTGGATGTGAATCTGTTGCTGCTGAGATGGCGATGCTTGTAGAAGGAAGATAATGATGTGAAGGTCTATGAATAAGTGATGGTTGATTTTGGAACCATTATGCTCGACTGTTTGCCAGTTACTTGTTTCTCAAATTTGGATCCGTGGATTGGATGTAAATTCTTTGTTTACATGCTTGAACGGAGAAGCAAGGCTTCAATGCAGACCTGAAAGTTACTATACTGAAGAATCGTATAATATGGATAAATTACTTGTGTAAAATAATAAATAAGTAAATAATTAAAACAGTAAAGAAAATGACACTGGAGATTTTTATACTGGTTTGAACTTCTGTTCTACGTCCAGTTTCAGACTCCTTCTAGAATTAGCTAGCAACCCTCGCTTAACCTGGAGGAACAGGTATTACACCGCCTGAGCAACCAAATATGACTTTGACCGCCTGAGCAACAGAATAGGACATTGACCACCTGAGCAACCGAACAAGACTTTCTTACAAATTGGATTTTAACCTGACTTTGTGTGTGTATGAAAAATAGGTAGTATAATATTGCTTAAAGAATGTGGAAATGAATACGTAAGTAGTGATTGTATGAAAGCTTGTATATCTTACTCAAGAATGCTAAGTGCTAAGATCAAAAGAGAATAGAAAATTAGGTGATTGGATCTATGAATCTTGAGTGTGTATATATAGTGTGTGATGAGATATGACTTTTGGAAATCAACATCTATTATAATCTAAGAGTTGTGACCTTCCAGGAAGAAGGAACCATTTGATCAAAGTGTTACGACCTGCCTTTTTGGACGTTTTAAGCAGACATACACGTCAGACTCAAACCATTCAAAAGGGCAGATTGTTATGGGCTAAATAAGGAAAAGAGAAAGAAATAAAACAAATATGGAATCTCGTAGTGGAATGACAAAATATAATAGTCAAATAACAGTTCATGAAGCTGTTTACAAATAAATTTGATTACTAATACAACACATAATCAGAGTTACAGACAATAGAATAAATAGATAAATAAATACAGTGGAACAACATGATGCAGCGGAATAAAATAAATAATAGTAGTACAAATCTTCATTTTCGTCCTCAAGAAATAAGGTCTTCAACCCTAAAATGCTCAGGCTGACCCAAGAGAATTGAAAAGACAAAACACTCGAGTCAGAACTAAAAGATCTTACGTAAGTTAAATCAACGGTAAATATGCGTGTGACGGTGTCAAAGATGTTTACGGGATTTGACATCTCCTATCCAATGTCTAACGTGAGTGCAGTAACTTAAGAGATGTTTGGGATTACCATCTTCTAAGGATCCGTTAAACTCTCTACTATGTAGTACAATACGCTATTATAATATGTCTACAGTAAAGTAAAAATATTAAAATAGCGTTAAGGCGTTGCTCATATCCCCCTTAACACATTTTATATATATTCCCATAGTCTATACTGTACCATAAGCTCCTCCAAAAACTGAAGGTTTACCCACAGGGCACCTCATAGGTATGGTACAAAACAAACTCGTAGAAGGCGCTCTAGGGCATGTGAACACGACACTCGAGGCATTGCCAGGGTAGATATACCAATTGCGGATCTGGACTGGTGGTAACGTATAGCAGCTACTACCGCCCACCTCGGACACACTCCCAAATCAAAATCAAGTGTGGCCATCAAACCAATCACACAGTAATAGAATGGTATCAAAGAAATGTGTCTGATAGGAGGAATGACCTCACTTGGCCCGGCATGGCTCCTATTTTAATCACATCTAAGCTGACTTACGGGAGTCAGGGTCACGTCATACCTGTACGAAAATCGTTCGCCAAACCATCATACTTTATTTCTGAAATCTCCACCATATACACGGTTGTTAAAGTGGTTTTCGGTATTGGCAGTGAGTATGACAATATCTGATCCCAGTCTCTTTAACTACCAATCTCTTATTACACACCAGATGGTTCCTTTACATTTTCAAAACCATTTCACAATTGACATCAAAATATCATATTCAATTCAAACCATGTCACTTTCGAAATTATATTCACTTTGAAATCATATTTACCTTTGAAATCACATCGTTTCCAAAATCATAATTTCTTCCAAAAATCATATTTCCAAAATAGGTTAAATCCTTAAATCATCATATTCAATTGATCATAACATTTAAATACCAACTTAGGTTATAACATCATTTAACCGTATTCTCTTTTAAACTAATGAATTTGAATATAAACACTTCCCCTTTACTAAGTCTGAAAATTTAGAAAATAGTTTAAATAGTTATGATTAGTTAAAATAGTTATAAATAGTTAACTACTCTAAAATAGTTTAATTATAGATTAAAGATACTGTTAAATTGATTGAAGATAGTTAAGTTGATTTAAAATAGATTAAAATAAAATTTAATTAGATTTAATAGCTTTAAAATATATTAATTAGTTTTTAAATAAGTTAAAATGGTTAAATTAGCTTTAAAATAAAATAAATGGTTTAAAATAAGTTAAATGATTTAATATAGTTAATATAAGTTAAAATAGTTCAATGATTTGAAAATCTTAATAGTTTGAAATTTAAAAATAATATATTTTTAAACAATTTATTTTGAAGTAAGAATTTGGAATAAATATCAATTTAAACTTTTTATTTTATTTCAACACATTTGAACCATTTCAATTTCCAAATCAACAAAACCCAATTTTGAATCTTTCAATTTTAAATTTTAAATAAACTATTAAATTCTATATTGATTTCAGTCCATGTGTGAAATATCAATTTAAATTATTCTAATTTCAATACATTTCAAAGTTACATTTCAAAGTTACATTTTAAATAACCCAATTCTGATAAATTTCACTTATATTTCAAATTCAACTTTAAAATTTCAATTTAATTCCTTTAACAATCCTTTTAAAACAATTCCAAATTTAACATAAAACTCGAAATTCGATAATAATTCAATTTACATAAATCAAATTTTATTTCAAAATATCATTTAACTAAATTCAAAAATGAAGGATTTAAATCATTTAATTTATCAATCTGTTGTCCGTACATAATTCTCTACCCTAGGGTCAAGTGATACAGATATTTATCATTTCAATCCTGCAAATTTAAAATTTTACGGCTATATATCTTTTCAAACCGCAATCCCTAATTAATGTAAAAGTCCATAAAATTGCTCGAGTCTATCATCGACTCATCACGAATTTTCCCTAATCTGTGGATCGTTCAGGTATATATCATTTCAACCCATAGTGATTTTTCTAATAATAACTAAGGGAACTTGCGGAGTGATACTATTTCATAAAACAAATATAGCATCCAATCATCCAACCCATAGTGATGTTTTCTAATAATAACTAAGGGAACTTGCAGAGTGATAGCATTTCATAAAACAAATATATCGTCCAATAATCCAATAATAAATTCAAACATCCATCACGATCATCATCTAATTCAACCAATAAATATCAACAATTAACGGATTAATATACACAGGTAATTAACTGACAATTTTAAATTCAATAATAAATTAAATGATAATTTAATTCGAAATAATTTTGAATTAACAGGAATAGCAATTCAGATATACCAAACATGCATAAATAAATTCCTACTCACGTCATAAATTTAACTTAACTAACATTAGAAATTTTAGAAGTTATGAATAGGTCAAAATACTCACCTTCGTTTTTAAATCAATTAAGAATCCATTTTGAGGCCCAAAATTTAACAGTCTCATAATTCATCTAAACCACCGTCAGAAAGTCCAAAATTTCGATATGATCCCAGTGGAACAAACCACGCATGAAACTGACCTAGTATGTAAAAGTTATGCAATTTAAAACATTTGAAATTTGAATTATTAAATAATAAAAAGGGGTATAGTTATTTGCCACGTCATCTTCGTTGCGCAACCCTAGCCTCATTCCAGAGCAACAGGCATGCGACAGAATCCTAGCCGCCATGTTTGGAAGCACACCGTGTCGCAACCTCATCGATATCCAATTCCATCGGACCACCCCACGATCCTCCCTACCTCGAGCCGCCCAAGCCCAGGCCTCGCGACCACGTCCAACTCCACACCTGCCGCCGCCGTCGCGGCATGAAAACGAACCCAAACACATCGATTTCGCCAGAAATCGATCGCCTTCGACAAGGTTTAGCCATATAGATGGACATTGCTCAAATCCCTCTTACCAACGCCACCTCTCGATCGTCGATCAGACAACGATCCATCGTTGGATCATCAAAACCCTAAAATGGACGGTCGAGGTTCATTCATGATTTCTGGACAAATGATGATCTGGATCGAAAAAGAATACCACTAGTGAATTGCGCTCGTCGAGAGCTTCGAAATGGTATATAATCTGTTTGGGTTGGAGGAGTTTGAATTTTTGATTTGCAATTGAATTTGGAATTTGTTTGTTTGTATGCCACTGAGAAGAAGATGCCAGAGAGAATTATACATAAAATAAAATGAAAATAAAAAGTAGCTAGGGTTTATAACGGGCTATTTATAGGCAAAGCTGAACAATAGAATGAATGGACAAGATTGATTTACATGTTGAACGATAAACGATCTGAAAGCCCGTTCTGTCTCCGAACGAAAATAGGTCATCCCATATATCAAAATAGATGTTTTTGATGATTTCAAACTCAATGAAATGGATTTCAAGTCCTAATTCCATCGTATGAGGAAGTTATGTTAAAATCAGCTTATTTCAAATTGATTTCAATTGATTTTAATTTAATTGATTTCTAGGCGTTTCGAGCCCGTACGATCAAACGACAAGTCCGATCGCTACCAAATTTGAAATCCTACAATAATTCACCGTTACAAATCCGATGAAACCAGTTTCATCGAAATCTAAGACAGTTGCCAAATTGGCCATTTTCATGTTAGTTAAATAAATTAATATTGAATTAGTTAATCACTTTTTAATTCAATATTTATAAACAAGCAGATTTTTATCATTTTTGATTGCAAAGATATTTATGACAAATTAAAATAAGTTTACATAAAAATTCATTGTTGATTATTTCGATAATTACAGTGTTCAATTTCAACTGCCATTAATCCTATTAATTTTAATTTAATTACAATAAATTGATTTTATTTGGTTTCAATCTTTTTATCTAAATCAATTATTATTCTGTAAACATAGTTAACATTATTTTATATTTCATTACATTAATATCCTCCAATCTCCATCTTTTATTTATATTAACTGCTATATTTCAATTATATTGAATTTTGTCAATTTCACACATCGAATAAAATTTAAAATCCCAAATCGATTTATTTATCTTGATTTCTCTATTTTACTAAAACAATTATTACATTATGAATATAATTAACATTTCTATTCATTTTATTACATTCACAATTTACAGTTATTGCGTTAACTAGCATTAATGTAACATTTATTTACATTTAATTTCAATTGATTTCCAATTAAATTTTATAGACTAATTAAATGGGAAACTTATAATGATTGTTACCATTTGATTTAAATCACATTATAAGTTTATTATTTACAAACAAATGTTACCATTGCTTACATAACCGAATTTTATTCAATTATCATTAACTACATATTATTTCGTTGGTTAATTCAATATTTACATTTTTTCTTCTTATATTCAGTTTATAACCAAGTCAAACATTTTAGCGATTTCAATTGATTGGAATTTCATTTAATTTATTAATAATCAACTTTAATTAACATTATTACATTTCATCTTAGTTATTATTTCGTTAATAAATCCCGAAGTCTTCTTAAATTAACTATTTTTAATTATCGAAAATTACGGATCGTTACGAAAAAGTGTCTTTTGGAGAAGAATGACGGTTGCAGATTCAGTCGACTGAACTTGCTTGGACAGTCGACTGAATTTCAAATGTGCACAAAAACATTTAAAGTGTCGGTCGACTGACTTAAGCAGTTTAGTCGACTGACTGCTGCATATTAAAAAAAAGGGCATTTCACCTAAAGGACAAACTTTTCGGTCTAATTAGTTTCTAGGACATATATTTAAAGAAATTAATTTCAAGACCAAAATTAGCATAATGATTACTTTCAAAGACAAAGTCAGCAGTCCAATTACTTTCAAGGACATAATTTCGTAGGTTTTTAGGCCCTAGAAACTAACTATATTGTGTTTTGTCCCTGAAAGTAATTATTTCAGTTGTGTGTCCTAGAAACTAATTCCACTTGCTAAAGATGCCCTTGTGGCCAAGCAGCATCAGTCGACTGGCATATAGTATTCAGTTGACTGAATACTATTTTTCAATGCGCATAAAAACTTTGAGTATATATGGAAGTTTTACAAACACTATGCAAGTTTCGTAAAATGAATTTGTGAGTGATGAGCTTTGAGGATAGATTTTAACAAAATTCTATACTAGATTGATTACTTAAAGACTTTAATTACATTAATATCAATACAAACCATATTTGAGTTGATGAGTTTGGATTTCCCGTAGCCGTAGATTTGTTAAGAGCTTTCGTCTCTTATCAGCGTTCAAAACCTTTTGATCCAACATTCTCCCCCTTTTCGATGATGACACTCAATTTGCTAACAGTGAATCTTTGACATGATTTTATTAAAATATTCCCCCCCCCCGGAGAAATATGCTTGCAACATATCTTTTATATTGTATTATTCCCCTGAATCTATGATATATTTTCGTTATTGCTCACATCGCCTATGCCGATAACATATCCTTTGGAATTATCTTCAAATGTGACAGAACCTCCATCTAAGTAATTAATGTTTGTTAGCATCCTTTTATTTCCTGTCATTTTTTTGAGTAACCACTGTCTAATATCCATTTTTCTCTCTTTTTGGATGGTACTTGCAAAAAATATAGAGATAATATTGGTACCCACCCTTTTATTTTGGGTCCTAAAAGTTAGGTCTTAGGAAGCCAAACCCAAAAGGGTTTAGAATTGATTTTGAAAACAAAGTCTTTGTTTTTATGAATGGTTTTTATAAAAGATTTTATGTACTTATTTCTAATTAAGGAATTATTTGTTTTAGGAACCCAAATTTTAATTGATTTAGAAATTTTTAAAACTTTTGAACTAGGTTTTTCGAATTTAATATTATTCCTTTTATACGAAAAATTCTTTTTCTTTGGAATAACTTTAGATGATTGCTTATATCCTAACCCTCTTTTATTTGAAGTATTTTGAGAATTT
This sequence comes from Allium cepa, assembly GCA_030765085.1. Classification (NCBI taxonomy): domain Eukaryota; kingdom Viridiplantae; phylum Streptophyta; class Magnoliopsida; order Asparagales; family Amaryllidaceae; genus Allium; species Allium cepa. The sequence goes on from CM060941.1 coordinate 840,268,305, forward strand.
TCTATGATTTTGGAAAGATTTTCCCTGTCTTTATTAAAATTAGAGACATTTTTAGTAATATTATCTAACTTTGTTTTAAGGCTTGAGTTATCTAATTATAAAATCCTGATATTAGCTTTAGATCATGATTCTTAATTAGTAGAGCATCATTTTTTCTTTCTGAGTTTCTATCTCTTGACTTAACATAGCGTGTTGAGATGTCATATTGGAATAAGATTCTTGAGTAACTTCAAGTTCTTCTTCTAAGATTTGTTTCTCGTCTCTTAGCATATCTACTTTTATTTCAGTTCTATTCAGTTTTTCAAAAGATTCTTTGTATTTTCTTTTGATGTCTTTTAGCTTATCAAGTAATTCTGAGTTTATTTCCAATAGATCATCAAAAGTTAGATCGCTCACCTCATCTTTTCTGGCCATAAAACATACGTTTGCTTGTTGTGCATCACTATCTGAGTCACTATCTGATGATAAAGATGATTCCTTATCGTCCCATGTAATAGAGAAAGCTTTCTTCCTGAATCTGTCCTTTTTTGTGCTTATATTTATCCTTCTTTTCAGGACAGTCTTTCTTGATGTGACCTTTCTTGTAACACTTAAAACATTCTAGAGCAGATGATGATGGTTTCTTGGTGTTGTTATTGCTCCTGAAGCTATTTTTGTTATTTCTAAATTTGTTGCTCTTTCTAAATTTCAAAAACTTTTTTTACCAATGAATGCCATATCTTCTTCACCTGAACTTGATTCATCTTTTTCTGCCTGGAATGTTATGTTCTTCTTATCTTGAGCATGTACTCATTTTTCCTGGATATTAACTTCATAAGACATTAGATTTTCAACTAACTCTTTTGGTTTTATGGTCAAATTGTCGTTAGCTTCTTCGATTGCTAAGATTTTTCGTTCCCACTCATCCATAAGTGAGTTGAGGATTTTTGAAACAATATCAAAATCTATATAAGTTTCTCCTAATGCAATCAAAGAATGATATATATCTTGCAATCTAGAGTACATTTCATTTATAGTCTCATCTTGCTTCATTTTAAAATTCTGAAACTGATTTTTGAGAATAGAAATTTTACTTTATTTGGCTTTGTTAGTACCTTCATGTGTAACTTTAAGTGTACGCCAAATTTCATGAGTAGTTTTACACATGCTTATTCTATTAAAATCATTTTTGTCTAACGCGCAATATAACATATTCATAACTTTAGCATTTGTAGTAGCATCTAATTTTTGTGAGTTAGATGATGTTGAATATTCATTAGTTGGAATAATATATTCAGATTGCATAATGTTCTAGGTTTCATAAGTACTTGCTTGTATATAGATTCTCATTCTAGTAGCCCAATATTTATATTTCATTCCATTAAATAGAGGTGGTCATGCAATTGATTGACCTTCAAGAAAAGTATTGTTAATTACAGTGCTCGTGTTATTTTCCGTATTAATAATATATCAAATAACTATGTTACGGTTAAATGATGGCCTTGCCCCGATACCAAATGAAAGTTACTATACTGAAGGATCATGTAATATGGATAAACTACTTATGTAGAATAATAAACAAGTAAGTAAGTAATTAAAGCAGTAAAGAAAATAACACCAGATATTTTTATACTGGTTCGAACTCCCGTTCTACGTCCAGTCCTAGACTCCTTCTGAAATTAGCTAGCAACCCTCACTTAACTAAGAGGAATAGGTATTACACTTCCTGAGCAACCGAATAGGACTTTGACCGCCTGAGAAATAGAACAAGACTTTGACCGCTTTAGCAACAGAACATGACTTTGACCGCTTGAGCAACCGAACAGGACTTTCTTACAAACTGGGTTTTAACTTGACTTTGTGTGTTTCGAATAACATGGATTTGTCACTTGTAGTACACCATTCCTATAATCTTATCCTCAAAGTAGATGTGTATATTTGTGTGTGTATAAAGAATAGGAAGTATAATATTGCTTGAAGAATATGGAAATGAATGCGTAAGTAATGATTGTATGAAAGATTGTATATATTGAATTCAAGAATGCTAGGTGCTATATATCAAAAGAGAATAGAAAATTAGGCGACTGGATATATGAATCTTGAGTGTGTGTATATAGTGTGTGATGTGATATGACTTTTGGAAATCGAAATCTATTAGAATCTAAGAGTTGTGACCTTCTAGTAAGAAGGAACCCTTTGAAAAGTGTCTTTTGGAGAAAAATGACAGTTGCAGATTCAGTCGACTGAACTTTCTTGGGCAAATGACTGAATTTCAAACATGCATAAAAACATGTACAGTGTCAGTCGACTGACTTAAGCAGTTCAGTCGACTGACTGCCGCATATTAAAAAAATTACATGCAGCAGCAGTCCACTGACATATAATATTTAGTCGAATGCATACTTTTTTTCAATGCACATAAAAACTTTGAGTATATATGAAAGTTTTATAAACAGTATGCAAGTTTCGTAAGATAAATTTGTGAGTGATGAGCTTTGAGGATAGATTTTAACAAAATTATATACTAGACTGATTACTTAAAGAATCTAGTTACATTAATGTCGATACGAACCATATTTGAGTTGATGAGTTCGGATTTGCCGTAATCGTAGATTCGTGAAGATCTTTCGTCTCTTGTCAGCATTCAAAACCTTATGATCCAACAAAATCAATTTTAATGTCGCTGCCTAAGCTGATAAATGGGTTGTAGTAGATATATCTAATGCTTTTATGGTGATGTTTGTACATGCCTGAATAGGATTTATTAATCAAATACTATTGCATTAAAAAAATCCATTTAGAACTTTGTCACATTGGTATCTAATGGTGAAAAAGTTTGAATAAAAGCTTATATATATATATAGAAATGTTGTTGTATGTTGATATTTCTAATCGATAATAAAATAAAAAGGTTTCCTCCCATTTTTTGAATAACTCCAAAAAATATCTTAACTTCAATATGTAGGTTCCTTAGTTGAAATATTCTCAAATGTAGTTCTCTAAGTTTGAAAACATTGTGCCTTAATAATTATATTCATGAAAGAACCTCATTGCAAACTAAATCATAACACTATAAATGCACAACACTAAACACACACAATAAATATAATATATATTTATCAATATCTCACAATAAATTTTTTTGATAATAATAAACATATATTATTTTTATAGATAAAAATTGATGTGTTTGATATGCGATGTGTTGATTGGAAAATAACCGATGATAGGTTAGTTAAAAAAAATCAAGCTTTGATGGTTTTTTAAATTGTAACACACTTTAAAAAATAAAATATGAAAATATATTTTTGTTTTCGTCAAATGAGACATATACTCCACAATCTCCCCTTTTAATGATAATAAAAAACCAGTTAAGATTTGGCAAATGTAACATGATATTGAGCGTGTACTCGATATCATAAAATCAAAATCATAGCGCAATGTTTCAATATATATAAACTTGCTTCCTCTATTGATATGTGCACCCTACACATGTGGCATATTGCTCGAGAATAAAATATTAAACTAGTATTTCTTTCAACATTAACAGTGAATTCACAACATCAAATCTTAATTGCTACACCTCCTTTTGTTTTCACCAAAAGTATAGATATCAAATTAACATAATGAAAAAGTGATAGTGAATGATGAACCTCTATCAATATATGAAATTAATCATGATAGTTATATTGATCGGAATCATGTCAATGGTTGGAAATGGAATGACAAAAAAATATAGTAATATGTAGTAAGGTTCAATCGACATAGCCCATAAGATATTACATAATTAAATAGCTTATTTTAATTCATTATGAAATTATGTCTCTTTCATCCACGCATTTCCCCGAAGTCTCTTAGATAGGAATGAATGTGACCTAAAATATTTAATAATTTATCCCTGCCTCATCGTAAATGAGCTCAAGATCCTTCTATCCATGCATTGTAGAGGGGTCTCTTAGATGAGAATGGACGAATATCGACACAACTGTTTCACAGGCATGTCGGAGGGGCTTGGGGAGTTTTTTTATATCATATATGTTATTTTTATTAATTTCCAAAAGGTCTCAATAATCAATTTTGGTATGTCAAGTTAGCTAGCGCTGGCATAAAATTGGAAAATATGAGTCTATAGAATATGAATATCAAATGGTAGATCAAGAGATGATGCATGATATGCAGTAGTAAAAAATAGAGACTTTAACTTATGCTCAATTATCAAAAATATCCTGACATCATTATTTAATCAAGTACAAAATGCAATATCCTTAATCACCTATGTAATCAATATAAATACTTTGAAAATCACATTACAAAGTTCATTCAAACATGATATGATTTCAAAAGTAAATCATATGTATATATCTTAAAATATTTTCAATTTTATATTCTATTCTTGAACATGCTGTATGAAATGGTTTTAGAACTATTTATGTAAAGAGAAGCACAAAGAGTAAGGGTATGCAAATGTCAAAACCAAAATCAAAGTCTTATCACAAAGCTTAACATTTTCTAAAAAATCCATCTCTAGTAATCATATCGAGTTTTCAATACCACAATCTCAAGAAGTTCATTGCAACATTTAAAACTTCATTTCGCAAAATCATTTCCAAATGTACTGCTAAGTGTAGGGTATCAAAGCTCATCCCAACAAGTTTCATTTCAAATTTCCACATCAAAAAACTCTCTATGCAATACCCTCATTTTAGAAGAAGTTTTTCATTGAAATTGTAGGTCAAAGATTTACCAAAATTTATCATTTCAAAATATTCACGGTGTGAATAAATATGGAGAGTAAGGGAAGGAAAAAATCTTGAGAAAGCAAAAACATATTTATGGGTTTTTCAATTTTGGAAAAAAATATCTAAGAAGGTAAAAAAAACATATTTTTTGGTTTTCCAAAATAAAACAAAAACAAAAAATCCAAGCTGCCTACATGCCCATGAAATAAATGTGTGAAATATGTGAATCCATGAGACAAATGAGATATCAAAAATACCAAACTTGCGGAATCATAAAAGCTAAAAGTCATATCAGATTGTTCTACACGATATTGCTTGTTCTCTGGGCTACCAAGGATGGCGAACAATGATACCATTTGTACACTCTATGTGTCGATGGTGAACAATAGCACCTCAGACACTAGTTGTTTTTGGGTCTCTCGAACGCTCATTATCAATGTCAACCATGAAAATAAGCATCATCAAATAGGTACACAACATACTCCACGATATCAATCGAATTGGATCCAACATTCGAATTTTCCAACAAAGTCATCTATGTAAAAATTGAAACATAACACCAAATACTCTCGAATATATGGTTTATTAGTCATAATCCAAAAAATATGCATGGCAACATCTCAGGTAGAAGTATATCACAATCCCATGTAAGTCACATACATTATCTTTATTTATTGAACATCGACCATCGCAGTTTTGAAAAATCAGATTGCTTCGAAACAATTATTTGAAACTTTCAAGTCTAAAATTTGACTTAGCATAAAACATGAAAGTTTGATATATTAAAAGTTTATAATCAAAAAAAATAGTTTCAAGTTGAAACGACAAATAGATCAAAAGTTATATCCAAAATCTATAGCTCGTTCGAATGACTCAAAAATGCTTTTCAAGTGATATGCATACTTGATTACTATTTTCAACATTTTATGAAATGAAACAACAAAATCTCGAAAAGATGAAAATTGTAGTTTTATCTGTTGGATTTTCATTACATCAATAATTTCAAAATCAAAATAATAGTGTTCAATTTATAGTCAATTTACTACTGCTGTATTCAAACAACTCTGGAATGTATTTTAACCATAGCGCTAACATGAATGCGTTTATTCAAGGATTTATGAAATGAATCATCTTAAGCTAAAAAAATGGAAATTGTAGCATTCCTACAAGGCTTTAGAAACATCTACAATTTTAAAATTCAAAATATAAGAGAAAAGGTTTCAGTCAAAATACTATGGTTGTGTAACCTGTTTCAAATAAATGTATCCAATCATTTGTTGTTTTTCAATGACTTTAGATCTTAACGTGGAAAATATCAAAACCTAAAATATGTATAATTTCCTGTCTGTTTTCCAAAACATTTTGAATTTTACAAATTGGAGTTTCAGAGTTTAAGTTATGACAAATTTAATACAGTAGTACTAGAAAATCAAAATTCAAACCAATGAGAGAAAATTGGGAAGTAATATTTAGATATCATACCTTCATTTACTTTTGAAGTTGCATTTGCGTCTACCGTTGTTATCCAAAGTTCATAAATCGCCACTCCATTTTCTTAAGCTAAGAAATATTGTAATCATCGCTCGTCAAATATGTATAATAACTTGAAATCAGCCCATATTGTAGTTGCTCCTTGGCTTTTCTTTGTATGTACACGTTGGAAGAAGTGAGCAACCTAGAAGAGGAAGTAAGACCACATTATTTTACACTTGTAATCTTTTGTATGCAAATTTGGTTGTATAACTTACCATTGGTATTAATAACTGTACCCTTAAAAAACCAAATTTGTCTGACTGGTTGATTTATGTTTCTATTTCGAAAATTATTTTAACTATGTCCAATATTGTCATACTCCATGCATTTGGGAAACACATTTCCCCTATGATGTTACTAGTTGTTGTAGATGGCCGTATTACCAAAATAAAAAGTAATAACAAAAATACAATACAAGAAATGTACGAAAAACGTGCACACGGATGCACAAAAATAAGATACTAATAAAAAATAGTAAGGAATTCCGAGGCTTACCTTAGCAATCTCCTTAAAACTTTATTTCCAAAATTTCGAAAGATAACATAGAATAATCAGCACAAGATTGCGACGAGAATGTCTACTATGTGATTTGATAATGATTTGATTTAAGAATATAATAAAGATGAAGAAGAAGACGAAGAAAAAAGAATGAGGAATGTGATCAGTATTCCTCACCTTTTATAGCCTTCAATGGTTGTGTCTGTTCTTTTGAATCAAAGAGTCATCTGCAACACCCAACATTTGTTTCTATTCGTCAGTCATTTGCAACACCAAATGATTGTTTTTGTTCGTCTGTCATTTGCAACGTCCAATAGCTATTTCTGTTCATCCATCATTTGCAACGTCCAATGGTTGTTTATGTTCGTCTGCCATTTGCAATGCCTAATAGTCGTTGATAGTGTTAGGGGTATGCCCTGGTAGTTCCTGAGATGATGGTTTTGATGACAACAACCTTAGGACTTGTTATAAAATATAAATACTAATATTCTTGTCTAGATATATATGTATATGCATATATATATACGCATGTGAGAATGAAGACTGTACAGTATAAAGATTCAAGACTGACGAATTCAAGATTGAAGAAATCAAGACTAAAGACTCATAAGTATCAAGAATTCAAGAGTTCAAGATATCAAGATAAGTAATAGAGTCTAGATTTAAGTTATAACTTCATAATAGCACATAAAATTCAGATTTTAATTGCGGAATGGAATCTACCTTCTCGCTTTAATAATGGGGTGGAACCCACGACCTCTTTAGTGGGATGGAACCCACGACCTTCTCTAGTGGAATGGAATCCACGAAATTTTCAAAATGATTTTTTTTTCAAAACTATCTTTTTAATGTCATCTCCATCAATTTAAATATTTTAGCCTTAATTCAGAAACTATTTTCAATCATATTAATTTCAAAATCAACTCTCGTTTTTAAAATTATCTCTTGATTTTACCATTTTAGCTTTAATATACTTTTAATAAATCCATACTTAGTTTTTAATATTACCATTATATTATAGATTATATATTTTAAGATTACTTTCTAAAACTTTTTTATAATTTTAAATTATATTCAAAATGGTGTTCAAAGTTTAGAAATTGTTTTGACAAGTTTTAGAATTGAAATCGTTTTAATGCAAAATCTATTTTCAAAAATAACATAGGCATGTCAACATCCCTCATCCTCCCATGTCGACATGGCAGCTGTAGAAGTGAAAATTCAAATTTTCAAAAGAAGTGTTTGTTCGTCATAACCTTCACAAATGGACATGACCGTTGTTCTCTTATAAATACTAGTTGTTTTCAACGAATTTTAAGTTATTTTTTCTTCATTTCTTCACTCCTTATTCTCCACTCAAATATCCTCGTATATTTCAGACGCTTTAACAAAACTCCACCGAAATTCTAAACGAATCATACTCAATCATCTCTAGTTTGATTTTCTGTCACTCTATCTCAAAGATCTCAGTACTATTCAGAGTTATAGGATCATTTGTAATCAAAGATTGAAAGATCGAAGTGTATTGAGTCTCTCTCTATCGAAGTGTGGTTGGAAATAATGTGATTGTGGCCCGTAAATCTGTTGGGTGTGATTGCAGCCCGTAAATCAATTAAGTGATCTTGCAGACTGGTTAAATCAAGAGGGTTTTCCTTGGACTCGGAGACAGGAGGGTGTATCTCGCGACTTTGAAATCAAGGTTGTAATAGCGACATTATATTTGAAAAGAAATTTGCATAAGAAATTGTGTTGGGCTGGATTTAGGGTAACTCCAAAGCAGTATTGAATTGCGGTGTGTTTTTTACTTTACTGCTTTTATTTACTATTTGCATCTATGTCTGATTATGTGGTTGTTTCTATGTTTTTGAATTGCATTTGTTTTGGATTTAATTTGAAAAGATTTCAAAAAGATTCATAAAATTAATTAAACACTATTCATCCCCCCTCAAGTGTTAATTCTGCCTTAAGATCTGTAATCCGCATTTTCTACATTTGGTATCAGAGCATTGGTTTTCAAAGTTACCATAATTTGAATTTTGAAAAAGTTTAAAATGGCAAGTTTTGGAGATTATGTTAAAACTAGTTCAAAACTATCCAAATCATCATTGTCTCGTAAGTCTGCATATTGTTATTACAGAAAATCAAGTTATCTACCGAATTAGTGTGTTGTCAGGAACAGATACGTTATATGGCTTTCGAAGAATCAACATTTAATGGACAAATGGTGCAAATCAAGAAGAACAAATGGATACTTGATGGTGGATGTTCAAAACAAATAACTGGTAATCTGAAGACATTGAATGACATAATTTATGAAGATAGAGGAATGGTCAACTTTAAGACAATTCAAAAAGATATGTGATTGGCATCTGTAGTGTCGGTAACTCTAAAACTCCTACTATTTTTGATGTTCTATTAGTTAGGAATCTAAAATACAACTTACTAAGCATAAGTCAACTATATGACAAGGGCTACAAAATTAAATTTGAAAAGGATAAGTGTCACGTCGAATATAATAAATCAAATATTATCTTTTAAGGAATTAGAAAGAATTTTTTTATATTCTCGGTATGAAAATATCAAATGATAACCTATGTTTTTGGCTAATATAAGTGGCCCTTAAATTTGGCATAAAAGATTTGGGCATTTGAATTTCAGACTCTTATCTAGACATTCAAAAAATGATCTTGTAAGAGGTCTCCCTAAAAAGGATTTTAACGTAGATAGTACATGTGATGCTTGTCAATTAGAAAAACTTAAAAAGAGTTCATTTAAATTGAAAGATATGATTTCAACTTCAAAACCATTTGAGATACTTCATTTAGATCTGTTTGGTCCATTTCAAATTTAGTCAATAAATCACAGTAAATATGTTTTTGTAATTGTAGATGATTATTCTAGATTTACATGGATAATTTTTCTAAAACATAAAATTGATGCTTTTTATTTATTTAAAAAAATTGCTAAAAGAATTCAAAATCAACTTTCTTTAAAAATCAAAACTATTCGTAGTGATCATGGTGGAGAATTTGAAAATGGAAATTTTGCGAATATCTGTAATCAAAAAAGAAATAAGTCATAATTTTTCCTTCCCAAGAAATCCACAACAAAATAGAGTGGTAGAGCATAAAAATAGGACGATTCAAGAGTGTGCAAGAACTATGCTTTCAGATAGTAAATTACCAAGAAATTTTTGGGCTTGAAGCAGTCGTTGCAACTTGTTACATTTTGAGTAGGATTTTAATTAGACCTCTAACCAATAAAACACCATATGAACTTCTTTTTAGTAAGAAACCAAAGGTATCTTATTTTAAAGTTTTTGAAAGTAAATGTTTTATTCTAAATACAAAGGATAATTTGGATAAATTTGTTCCTAAATCCGACAAAGGAATCTTTATCAGATATTCTAATAAAAGTAAAGCATACAAAGTTTTCAATTTAAAAACTAACACCGTTGAAGAAACAATGCACGTATCTTTTGATGAAAATTTCAAAGATTTTGTTCAAATAAATGAAGAAGATGATTTTCTTACTTTAAATGACGAATCAAATGAAACAAACTGTGAAACTGTTCATCCTAATAAGAGGATCAGGCTTTTAAAAGATCATCCTATAGAAAATATACTAGGAAATATTGAATATGTTGTTAGAACTAGAAATCAACTAAACAAGATGAGTAATGTAGCTTTTATACCAATTATAGAACCCAAAAATCTAAAGGAAGCAACATCTGATGATTCATGGGTTCTTGCTATGCAAGAAGAACTGAATCAATTCACCAGAAATGATGTATGGGAACTTGTTCCCAGACCCAAGGACAAAACTATAATAGGAACTGAATGGGTTTATAAAAATAAAATGAATGAACAAGGTAGGGTCTTAGAAATAAAGCTCGGTTAGTCGTGCAAGGTTATTATCAAGAAGAAGGAACAGACTATGTTGAAACCTTTGCACCCGTAGAAAGAATAGAAGCTATTAGAATTCTACTTGCTTTCGCAAACCACAACAATTTCAAGTTATTTCAAATGGATGTCAAAAGTGTCTTTTTAAATGGTTTTGTTAAAGATGATGTTTATGTTGAACAACCTTCACTTTTTGAAGAAGAAAAGTTTCCAAACCATGTTTACAAATTAAGGAAAGCTTTATATGGTCTGAAACAAGCTCCTAGAGCCTGGTATGGCAGACTAAGATCTTACCTATTACAATCAAATTTTGAAATTGGCAAAGTAGATAATACTCTTTTTATTAAAAGAAACAAAAGTGATATCCAATTAGTACATATTTATATAGATGATATAATTTTTGGATCAACAAACAATGAAATGAACATACAGTTTTCTAAAAAAATGAAAAAAGAGTTTGAGATGAGTCATATGGGTGAACTTACTTTCTTTTTAGGATTGCAAATAAAATGATTAGATAGTGATATTTTCATTAGTCAATAAAAGTATGCTAGGGATCTAGTTAGTAAATTTGCTATGGCCACTGTGAGTGGAAAACCCACTCCTATGGCAACCAATGAAGCCTTAAATAAAGAAGACATGTCAAAAGATGTTGATCAAAAAAATGCAGGGGAACGATCGGATTACTACTCTATATAACTACGAGTAGGTCTGATATCATGCATAATGTCTGTCTCTGTGCAAGGTACCAATCTCAACCAAAAGAAAACCATTTAAAATATGTTAAACGTATCCAAAGATATGTTAAACACGCTTTAGACTATGACCTATTTTACCCTAAAAACGATTCATTTGATTTTATCTCATATTATGATGCTGACTATGCTGGTTGTAAATCAGACCGAAAAAGTACAAGTGGAACATGTCACTTTTTAGGGCGTTCTCCGGTTTTCTAATTTAGTAAAAAGCAAAACACTGTCTCACTATCAACAACTGAAGTAAAATATATCTCTGCTGCTTTGGCTTGTTGTCAAGTTATCTATATGGTAAAAAAATTGAAATACACCTACCACTACTACTGCGGGCTGGCCCAGTTCCAACAATGGTGTCGAGCCCAAGAGCCTATGTAGTCTAAATTAGTTATGTTAGACCTCATTTATTAAGCTTGCGCAATCAGTACGGTGTCTAGAAAGGTAATGTCTAGAATTGGAATTGGGTAATCAAGTACCATGTCCTACCCAGTTACCAATCTGGCCTGAAAGGTGAAGTGAGCCCAAAGGTTACCCCTAATAGAAAAGGCTAGACTTAATTTAGGTTTTGACCTAATTTTCAAAATTGTCTCAAAAATTAAAGTAAAAGATTTTAAATTCAATTGTTAAAGTTAAAATAAAATATATGTTTATTATAATGGTTATAATGTAACATATTTTTCAAAATGTTTGAAAAACAATAACATAATTTTCGAAAATTACAAATTATATTAATAAGTTAATTAATAAAATGCATGTGCATGCAGTAAATATGTTATGAAATATGTTATGATATTTCAAAACGTTTAAGATATCGTAAATATGCATGCATACATATGAATAATGATTTTTGAAATCAAGATAATTTAATTACTTTAATTAAAAGGTTAATTAATAGAAATTATAATCACACATGTATGTGATATTCGTGTTATACTATAAAGGTTATAGTACATAATAAATATAAATGTTATATCAATATAAAATTAATTAAAACTTTAATTAATTAAAATTAATTAAATATGATTTAATTAATATAATATTATACACAAGACATTATATAATTAATGTGAAATATAAAAACCATATAAATAAAATTTATATAATATGAATGTATAAATCCCATAATAAACTTAAGAAATAAACACATACATAATCGTACATATATCGTGATTTCTGATGTGTTCGACACTTGAATCACGAGGGTTGTTCATAACAGTTACATTATTTTATAAGTCGATATCACTCAACTTAATATTGTCCTCTACCATATATATGTTAATAAATTACTTGCATACTCCTTAGTTGTTGAGCAAACTCAAGCTAAGGATGTTATGTGTAGTATTATTAATATATTGAATAGATGAGGTAAGATAACTATATGTATTTGTTGAGCAAACTCAAGGTACATATACTATACTTACATCAAGATATGGTAGGTACGAATGCATAATTTCATTTCGATTTGTTGAGCAAACTCAAGATCAATATGAGTTCAGGACAAGGTTTCAAGGGTTAGAAGTTGTATGTGATACAACCGATAAAAGGTTATCCACTGTTCGTGGAGCGGTGACTTGTTGAGCAAACTCAAGGTCAGAATTCCAAGATGGACAAGTCCTAACACCTACTAGCGAAGTCATTAGACTTCTATGTTTTAACTTAGGATTTGGCGAAACATAAATGACTAATGGGAGCTTATTAGTAAAATAAAACATAATGTCTAACCTTACAGATATGATAAGAACAGTTATTATGTTTTTGTCATAGTAATCTACCATTTAAACTTGTAGAAAATGTCAACTCCAAAACTGTTTTCTGAAAGTGATAAATCCATCGGACCTAACTATACCGACTGGCTAAGAGCAATTAAAATAGCATTGACTTACGAGCGCCTTTGGACTTCTATTACATGTAAACCCCAAACAGAACCCGTGATGGTGTTGACCCTGAAGAACGACTTGCTTATTTAAAGTGGCAATCTAACTTAGAGATCGTCCAATTTTTCATGTCGTCTACCTAAGACAAACCGTTACAAAGCTAACACGAGAACATGTCTGTCCATGAGATTTTTAATAGTCTCAAAACTCTTTTTGGTGAACAGTCCCATTTCGCAAGGTACAAGCTTTCGAAAAAACTGTTTAACACCAAAATGACCAAGGGACAGAAAGTGGACAATTAAATTCTAATGATGAAAGGCTATATTGATATACTTGCATGATTAGACATAGAGATAAGCAATGAAATGCAAGTAGGCTTGGTCCTTGGTTCTCTCACTTCTCGGTATGAACCGTTCATACTAAATTACCTCATGAACTGATTAAATATGAATCTCGTGGAGCTCTTCAATATGCTGAGGTCAGCCGAGTCAACGTCTAAAGATCAAGGTGTTGTACTTGCTACGGAGGGAAATGCATCATCTTTGAAAGGTTCGAAGAAGCGGTAAAGAGATAGTAAGAAAAAGAAAAGTAAGAAGACCGATGAGAAGGGTGAATGTTACCATTGCCATAAGAAAGGACACTGAAAGAGAAACTATCCCGACTACTTGAAGATTGTCAAGGAAAGAAAGAAGAATGGTTCTGCAGCTCCATCATGTCATTTATGATTCAAAAATGTTTTGTAATCAATAAAATGTCATGGGTTTTAGATACTAGATATGGTACTCATATATGTGATTCGTTACAAGGGCTTAGGAACTGGCATCACGTGGAAAAAGGAAAAATGAAGCTCCACATTGCTGATGGATCTATAGTAGATGCAACGGCGGTAGGAGACTATCATTTAGATTTGCCAAGTGGATTAGTATTAGTATTGAACAATTGCTATTATGTAAAAGTCTTTATTTGTGGAATTATCTTTGTTTCTAGATTGTCTAAACTAGATATATTTTTCATTGTACAAATAATGTTATGAACATTAGTTTGGATGGAAATAAAGTCTGCAAAGGTGTCCTTGAAAATGACATTTATGTCATTAATGCCACTTATGCCTATCCTATGAATGAAGTTTCTAATAAATTAAATGACAATTATCTTTGGCATTCTAGGCTTGATCATATTAGTGAGAAACAACCACACAAATTGAAACCGATGGTTTTGTATCGTTAATTGATTCTGAATCATTTGAAACTTGTGAGCATGTCTTAAAGGTAAGATGACCAAGCACCCCTTCAGTGGGAGCAATGAAAGAGTTAATAAACTCCTAGGGTTAATACATAGTGATGTATGTGTTCCAATGCCTATATTAACCAAGGATAATAGTTCTTTGTTACTTTCACCGATGATTTCTCAAGACTAGGATATTTATATCTTATGAAGAACAAATCCGACGTTTATGAGAAATTTGTTGAGTACAAAAAGGAAATAGAAAATCAAACGGGATGTAAAATTAAAATTCTTCAATCAAACTGAGGAGGTGGGTATGTTGGATAGGATTTCCAACAATACTTAAAAGATAATGGGATTATCTCTCAGGTAACTCCACCCTATACTCGTAACATGGTGGTGCGTTGGAGCGAAGGAATCAAACCCAATTAGATATGGTTCGTTCCATGATGAGTATGGCTAAATTACCTTTGTCATATTGGGGATATGCGCTAGAAACTGCAACACATATGTTAAACTTGTTGCCCACTAAATCTGTGCCCAAAACACCATATAAGATGTGGTGTGGTAAGAAACCCCAACTCAAATATTTGAAAGTATGGGGTTGTCTGGCATACGTTAAGAATGTTGATCCAAATAAACTAGAGGCAAGATCAACACTATGTAAGTTTGCAGGATATCCCAAAAACTCGATGGGATATATATTCTACAATATAGAGGAACAAAAGGTCATTGTTTCTTGACATGTTGTCTTTTTAGAAAAGGAATTTCTGTTAAAAGAAATTAATAGTGAAGTTGTAGACTTGGATGAGATCCGAGAAACTAACACCGAAGTCGAAACACTAGGAGAAACAAGGCCACCCATATACGAAAACACGCAACCTATTAAAAGATCTAGTAGGGAATCCCCCGCACTAGAGTGATACTATGATTTTCTCATGGATGGCGAAAAGAGGACTGTGTCTTAGATGACAACACTCCTCTGTCTTTCCAACAAGCACTACAAAGTAAAGACTTTGCACTCTGGCTTGAAGCTATGAAATCCGAGATGGACTCCATGTACGAAAACAAAGCTTGGACTTTGTCGGACGTACAGATGGGATAAAATCCATTGACTGCAAATAGATTTTTAAGAAAAATCTAAATGCGGATGGAGAAGTGGAGACTTATAAGACAAGGCTAGTTGCAAAAGGATTTCGTCAAATTCAAGGTGTTGATTATGATGAGACCTTTTCGCCCGTAGCCATGCTTAAATCTATTCGGATTATGTTATCCATTGCTGCATTCTATGACTTTGAAATATGGCAAATGGATGTGAAGATGGATTTTCTAAATGGCGATTTAGAAGAAATCTTGTATATATCACTACAGAGGATTTTGTAGTCAGTGGGAGTGAAGGCTGGGCTTGCAAGTTGTTAAAGTCCATTTATGGACACAAACAAGCTTCAAGGAGTTGGAACAAGTGTATTGATAAAGTAATCAAACAGTTCGGTTTTTATCAGAACACAGAGGAAGCGTGCATATACAGAAAGGAATAGGGAAACACTATCGTATTCTTAGTACTCTATGTTGATGATCTATTATTGAATGGAAATGACACTTCATTATTGCAATCAGTGAAAGATTGGCTTTCCAAAACTTCTCCGTGAAGGATTTGAGAGAAGCAGCCTATATACTTGGTATAAAGATCTACAGAGATAGGTCTAAGAGGCTGTTGGGATTATCCTAATCCCTATGCGTAGACACTATACTGAAGCGGTTTAGTATGGAGAATTTCAAGCGTGGAAGTGTTCCAATGCAATCTAGAATTGTCCTTTCTATAAAGGATGCTCCTCATACCAATGATGAGAAAGAGCTTATGAAGAGGATTCGCTATGCTTCAGCCATAGGATTCATAATGTATGCTATGTTATGTACTAGACCGGATGTAGCATATGCATTAGGATGTGTAAGCCGAGTGTAGACCCGGAGAAAAACATTGGATGGCCTTAAAATGTATACTTAAGTATTTGAGAAATACTAAGGACCTATTCCTCGTTTTTGGGAATGGCGACCTCCTTACGAAGGGGTATATGGATTCGAGCTTTCAAAGTGATATAGATGACAATAAATCAGCGTCTGGCTATGTCTTTACACTAATTGGTGGAGCAGTTAGTTGGAAAAGTTCCAAGTAAGAAACAGTTGCTGATTCCACGATGGAGGCCGTGTATATCGCCCTCAATGAAGCAGCAAAAGAGGCAGTATGGATGCGCAAGTTTTTGAGTGAGATTGGAGTGATTCGCGATATTGTGAATCCAGTGACATTGTTTTGTGACAACAATGTAGTGATACAGATCGTAGAGGAACCAAGAGCACATAAGAAGTCATGACACATTCTTCAAAAGTTCCACCTGATTAGTGAATTCGTTGAGAAGAAAGAAGTTGTGATTCAAAGAGTAGATACCAAGGACAACATAGCAGATCCATTCACTAAAGGTCTAATTCGGCCAGTTCTCGAGAAATTGATTGAGAGGATGGGATTGAGATTCCATAATTGGCCCTTATTGTAAGTGGGTGATTGATAGTGTTAGGGGTATGCCCTAGGGGCAATTTTGTAATTAATTAACTCCGAAATCAATTCTTGTTCGAAAAAAGGTTTTCTTATTTCTGTTATATATTTGTTAAAATGTGTTATAAATAATTAAATGTTTAACTAAAAATATATTTAAAAGAAAAATCCATAAATGACGTGTTTGTGATAGTAATTATAATTAGTTGTAATCATGAGTATTGGATCACATTGTTACAAAACACATCATTTTAAATGTTTTTGGTTAAGATGCATCGACATTGGATATCGATGTATCCGTTGAGACAAGAGTATATAACGCTCTTCAAATGTTGGGCAATGTATTACTCATGATTGTTGGGGGGCACTTAGAGGTTATATACTGATAGTTATTGGATAACTATAAAACAGCTTACTCGGTATTTTTCTATTGGTTAATATAACTATGGTCAAACGGAAAATATCGATGTGACTAATTTGCACAATTCTTTCGACTTGAGAACACCATCAACCTTCAATATGAAAATCTCTACTTTGATTGTAGTCAAATCATGGAACGACATCCATCAAGTGATTATGGTTGGGTCGAGTGGAAGTATTGGAAGGAAGATACTATTCAAAAGAGGATTTGTTACTTCGGTTATATGAGTTTAGTTTCATGGTCAACTCAAGTAAACCCAAAGTCAAAATCTCTGGCCAGAGTAGTACGGTTAATAATAATTGTTATTATTGAACCAAGGTTTTTGTGTTTGGACTATAGAGTTGAATATGGACAATATTGGAATTTTGACCATTACCAAATTGCATAAATCCTAAGCGATACAGTTTTGACGAAGATTGGTGTATACAATTGTCACTAACGTGTAACCATAATTAAATTAAATATGATTTTATTGAAAATGAATAAGCGACAAATTTGGCCATAATGTCACACCACTCGCTAAGTGATGTGTGAACGTTAACATTCGAATAGTTTGATGTTAATTGCTGACCAAATTTACTCCCAAGAGCCACACAACTGAAATGATGAATTCCCTTAAGACTGGATGATTTGATTAGTTTATAATTGTTATAAACAAATTAAATTAATTAATATTTATGAAATATTAATTATAAAATTTTGAATGTGGTTTTAGGAATAAAAATTGTTATATATTTATAATAGTTATAAATGTACCAATCGATATACGATATCAATAAGCGATTAAACTAGATCTAACTGCATAGTATTTTGGGCTTAAATGGGTTTAAAGCCTATCATTAGGGCTGTAAATTTCGGTTTTGACAAGTTATTGGAGGCGGCTAAAACATAGGATTAAATCTAGAGATGGATGGCTAAGATTAAGAGAGAATAGGTAATGAGATTGCCCTAATATCTCTCTTGTACAAGGCTATATATATGAATCTCCAAACCCTTAATTAAAAACAACTTTTCGCTGCCATAATTATCAGGTTTGCTGGTCGAATTAATCCGCATATCAGTTCTAAGAATCTCAAATCAATTCAATTTTAGCAAAAGCACTATTTGATAGAAAAGGTCGACGATTCCCAACTTGCAATCCGGCGGAACGAGCATAAGTAGAGAAGGGAATTCATTGATTCAAGTGGACTCAAAGGCATCATCAATTGGTATTTTAATTATATATTTCAGTAATCATATCATATTTTATGATTTAACATTGATTAATCCCAAATCTGTATATGTATTAATGTTGTATATCTAGTTAGGTGAGATTTTCGTAGGTATGTGTAGTTGTCACAAATTAGTTTGGTTATGTCATATTATTATGTGTTATAATTTATATATAAACAAATCTACTTTGTTGTAAAATTTAAATTTTGTCATTATTAATTATTTTATATATATTTATATATTAATTTAAATATAGACTAATGTATATTTTAAACATATAATTACATACATGTATATTTATAATGTATAAATAGCTTAGAGTTTTTCCTTACACCTATTTATACAGAATATGAATAATCAAATTCGAAAATAAATATTATATATATAAATAATTTTAAATTATCTTTTATTGATTATTCGAATTTTTTATTATATCTAAAATAATTATTGCGCTAAAAATTAGATTTTATATTTTTTTTAAATTACTACATCTATGCTGTAACCCATAGAAAAAATTTCAGAATTTTTTGTTAATATTTATTATTTTTAATAATTAAATTACTTCGGTTGAACATTTCTTTTATTTATTAAAAATAATATTTTATTTCAAAAAAGTTTGATTTTTTAATATATATTACTAGTATTTTTAAATACTACGATCAAAACTATTTATTATTTATATGTATAATAATAATGAAATTATAAAATTATTATTTTATGTTTAGTATGCTAATTTCGATCTGGAAATAATTTTAAAATATATAATTATATTTTAAGTATTTGAATGCAATTAACTATTCATATATATACATTTTATTTAACCTTATATATATAATTTTAATTATGTATGTATGTATGTATGTATGTATAATTTTATATGTTTAGTTATGTATATATATTTATACAAATGTTTTAAATTATATATATATATATATATATTTAATTTTGAGACATATAGTTATAAAATATATTTTAAATACATGTATACGTATTTATATAAATATACTTTGCATTATAGATTTATGCACATATTTAGACAACATACAATACATACGAAATGAGCTAATATGTCTGTTTCGATGTAAATCCCAACATCTATATACGAGCATGTTTTACCCTTCATGGATTATTATGTTACACATGCACATACATATGTATATGTATATGATACATGTGTGTGTGTGTGTTTATATATAAATTAAATCGTTCAAATTAACTTACAGTACAAAATACTTAAATTTAAATGAAATACACGATTTTATTTAAAACAAATTTAGAATTATTCTAAATGAATTAGACTTCATGGTCCCAATAAAGATCTAATAGAATAAAAAATCTTTTGAAATACATCCACCGCTACCGCTGCGGACTGACCTGGTTCCAAAAGTCGTTTCTATTTTGAGCCAACAGTTGCATCCGTCCATCACCAACAGTCACAGTATTTGAAACAGTCATGTCCGTTCATCGTTGTTTGCATCTGTTTGAAAAAACTAATGTTTAAAACAGGCTTTCTTTTTTCTACAAAAAGATAGTAACACATTAGACCTAAACCCGACCGGTCGGTTCGGATGGCATGACGGCGTGCACGCACATTTGTTTAAACCATGGCCATGTAGGTTCTTTCCCTCGCACAAAATTGCCTAACCCTAAGGGCCAATATAGGTTGATGGGAAGGAGTATATAAACATGAAAAACTTCTTTAGTTGTGGCAATGTGGGACTATATCTTCATTTACCTGTGCAAAGATCTCTAACAATTCCCCATATGAATGATGATATATGTCTCCCCCGCATAGTAAGGAATATCACAAAGTACATATGGAAAAATACTATATCGAGGATAAGTAGATATTTCACATTGAACTTTCCCTAGTTAATATTGAATGTGCGTATATGATTTTTGTCTGATGATAATAAACATACATATATTCATTTAAATGTATTTGTTAATATACTATTTTATTTTCACAGATTAAATAAATATTTGCTGAATAAAATAAATAACACAGAATTTGAATTCAAACAGAAATTTTATTCAAACAAATATTTATTACAATTTTTGAATAATACAAATTTCAAGCTCTCACTATATATATATACCATTTCAATTACAATACAAATTTGATTACATCACAATTCACATTTGCATTTGCACCTCACTACATATCACTCACACTCGTATTTATCTTCAACTTCATTCCAGATAGAATCCAGCATTTGAGCAATCTGCAAAAATATACACTGACGCGGTAAAATTGTAAAAGAAATATTTTTGCAGTATAAAATAAAATGTGGATTTTGAAAATAATATTTTCTTCAGTTATTTGGGTTGTTCGTCATCATTTATAATTGAATTCATCACACACGAACAATTTGGGACATGCACAGTATATCACTGTACATGCCACAACACCGATATACACTTGATAGAACTGCAGGGACAGGTGAGTACAAGGTCAAATCCAAATCATGCCGGGTTCAACTCAAGTTAAAGTCACGATATCAGCACAAGGTTAAACCCGAGCTATTAGCTGGATTCAACACAGGTGCAACTCAAAAGTACACATGAATGCTATGATCAAAGTATGCATATATATATATATATATATATATGTATGTATGTATGTCTACCAGGCAGCAAACAAAGTCAACAAAACATGCATCATATAGATGGCAACCAAACCGAAGTACAGTGGACAGAATTCAACGCAAACATACATCAGAACAGTAGACCAGGGCCATAAAGGAACAGGAAAAAGTTCACCACCAAACCAAGCTACACAATGAACAACTATCAGAGACCATCACACTTGTATACGCATATACAAGCAACTGAAGTGCAGCCACAAATGAAAACTGACTCAGTGGCTCAACAACATCTATATGTACAGTTACAATGAACACATCATCTACCCAGTGCACAACAACCATCAAGTGAACAAGAACAGAGTACGCAGTGACAATACAGTGAAAATTCAACAATACACACATACAAATGAAAGCAGCCGTATACATGTTCGAAAAAAGCACAGTTCAAAGCAACGACACAGTCAAGTATGCTACAGAACAATCATGCCAAAGTTTAGCATCAAGTCAGAGCTAAAGTGGTCAAGGCTAAAATTGAACAACGAAGTCATGCAGCAGTTTCAAATCAATGCATCAGGTTAAATCAGTGAGTATGCTACAGGGACGAACACAGTCTCGACCAAAGACAAGCTAACCAGACATCAAGTGAATAGAGGCAAAACTCAAACACATGTACATTTATATACGAACACACACACACATGAATGGATATAAATGCACAGACTCGAGTGAAACAGTGAAACAGTGAAACAACAACGGTGCAACAACATTCATATATTTATGTATGATCACGCATACACCTACACAGTACAACAAGCACATAGCATCGTCAATGAAACAAGCAACAATGCAGATGACCAAAGGAGTAAATTAAACAGCAAAAGAAGTATGGTAAAGCAACTAAACTACAACAACTCAAGTGAAACAAAGATCAAGCTAAACTGCACATGAAAATGAAACCAGCGCTCATATGCAAACAGTTCAAAGTCGAACATTTTTACGTAGCAGTTTCGAACAAAGACGGTGCTTTTACAAAAGTATCAACTGGTTGAAGTCAACAAGCAACTATTAATTACAGTTTCAAAGCGGTCGAAATCATGGATCAACAGTTTCAAACCAAATCAGTGACGAAGACACAGAGAAGAACCAGATTATCAAAAATTCCAAAATGGTCGAGCGTTGAAAATGCTATAGTATATTTAATAGTTTTATCAAAGCCGAAGTTCAAACCAAAATCAACGGTGTGGTAGCCAAGAAATAGAAATCAACACCGTGTCAATCAAGAAATCATAAATATACGAAATTGATAAACTCAGAATCAATCTCAAGCATCCAAGCAACACCGACCAGCCGAGAAAGATAAATTGACGAATTCAAATGATTATATACGAACGAAAACATAAGGGTTCGAACCCTATATAAACATTAACATCATCGGCAAATTTCATCATTCGAGTTCGAGCAAAATAGAGAACAGTAATCATTCAACTCGAATCATCGATCGAGTTCAAGCAAGAAAATCAGAAGAAGCAAAAGCAAAGATCACATACAAGATTTACGAATTGAACTTGTCGAAGCAGCCGAAGTGAGCAACGAGGAAACGTTCGATCAAAGCTACACGCGAATATCCACTTAATCGATCAACAAAGTCGGCGGCTTCACAAAATTTCACAAGCCCTAATTCCAGATTGAGGAATGAACGAATGAATGAAACAAGAGCCGCCATTTTCACCAAATAAGGACGGGCCGATTAGAGATAGATGAAAAGCGGGCCGACATAAACAAAGAGGAGATATTTTAACACTTATTAATTTGGGCCAAATTAGGAATTTCAATTTAAAATTAGGGCTTTATTATTTAAATTTTTTTAAATTTAAATTCTTCTGTTAAACCGTTGTAAATTCTAGTCGTGTGACTAGGGGACAAAGTACGTGGCATAGTTTGAGAATTCGCAACTTAGTGGCTGAGTTGTGGCAGAGTTTTGAGCATAGAGTTAGGCTAGTCAGTAGCAGATGTCGCGAGTTTACATGTGTAAGCGTGTGACTACTTAATTTCTAGTAGAAACCTTGGGAGCAGCACGTAGGCAGGGTTTTGCCGAAGCTGGGTAAATTCTGTGTTGTTCTATTTCTGCATTTATTATTCTGTTATTATCTATGCTGCTATTATCTGTGTTGAAATCTGTGCTGAAATTATTTTATATACCTCCGCAATAAATTTTTATAATTAATAGTATCACCCTATTCACCACCCTCTAGGGTGAAATCGATCCTACATGTGGTATCAGAGCAAGGTTCAAAGCTATTTTGTATTTTTAAAAAATTGATTTTTTTTCAAAAAAACCAATTTTTGTTTTAAAAAATTTGAATTTTTAAAATGGCTTCTTTTAATACTGCTTTTGCGGAGGGTCAGTCAATAGTTAGACAACCAGTGTTCAATGGTGAATATGCTTACTGGAAAAATAGGATGGAAATTTTTCTGAAAACCATTGATGCTTGGGATATTATCGAGACAGAGTATATAGCACCAACTATAATTGTAAATAATCAGGAAATAAATAAACCAAAGGATTAATGGAAAGATATAGAAAATAAGTTATAGAATTCTAATGCCAAAGCTATGAATTCGATTATTTGTTCATTAGATCAGTTTGAATTTAATCGTGTCTCACATTGTCTAACTGCGTAGGAAATATGGCACACACTAGAAGTGACCCACGAAGGAACATCTCAAGTCAAGGAATCTCGCCTTGCCATGCTGAGTAGCGAATACGAGAATTTTACAATGGCCAAGGAAGAAAATGTTAAAGAGATGTTTGGACGGCTTTCCAACATCGTATACAAATCAAAAGCTCTCGAAAAATCATACACGGAATTGGAAATAGTCCGAAAAATCCTCAGAGTCCTTCCATGAAGTTTTGAAGCAAAAGTGACTGCCATTCAAGAATCAAAAATTTAAAACAAATCAAAGTTGAAGAACTCATCGAAAATCTCACCACTTATGAGCTAGAAATGAAATTCGAGGAAGAGCGTGAAGGAGGAGATACTCGAAAGAAATCAATAGCTCTCAAAGGAACAACTGAAAATGATGACGACGACAACGACGATGATGGAGCAGCAGAGTTGGAAATGGTAATAAAGAGATTAAAAAAGTGGAACCGTAATTACGGAAATCCGGCTCTAAATCAAAAATTAAAAAGCAGAATAATCAAAGTTTTAGATAACACAGAACAGCGAAAAATCATCTCTCATAAGTGCAACCAACTCGGACATATCAATCCCAATTGTCCTCGAAATCGATGCGACTTTGAAAAGAAATCAAAAAGGAGAAATTTTGCAGCCACGTGGAATACAAGTGATGAAGATAATCAAAGTACTAGCAGTGAGAGTGAGAAAGCAGATATGTGCCTTCAAGGTAATATAACTAATAGTGATAATGACGAGCCAAGCGAGGTATCAAAACTCACTCACTCAGAATTACTTATATATTTCCACGAAGTAAATGGCTGTTTTGAACGACTTGGGAAGAAGTATGCCAAACTTGAATCACAAAGAGATAGTTTGATAGAAGTAAATGAACAGCTTGAAAAATTAGTTAAAAACTATCAAAACAAGTACCCTGAGTGTGATAAGTGTCCAACATTCGATGAAGAAATTAAAAAATCAGGAATTAAAATTAAATCGCTTGAAAATGAAATTCTGATTTTAAAGGAAAGTGAAAATACTAGGAGAGAGAACTCTATTAAAAAGTGCACACAATTATTAAACGAAAATAAATCTCTCAAAACACAAGTCCAACAACTGTCAACGGCTTTAGATAAATTTTCCAAAAGTGAAAAATCGTTGAATATGCTATTAGGGAAGCAAACTGTTAATATAGTTAGATAAGGACTTGGATATAATCAATCTGAAAATGTTAGAAATGAAATTAATCAAGTCAATTCAATATGCAAAGTTTGTAGAAAATTTGGACACAATCAAAATAATTGTTGGTATAGACCCAAACACGTGAAAAATATACCAATTTGGGTTCCAAAATGCATAAATATAAAATCTCTCATAGTTAAACAAATCTGGGTGCCAAAAGGAACATATATAAATAGTTCACAAAAAATTTTTCTAAATTTTTTTTCCACTAACAACCATGGACCTATAAAAACAAACAGGTAACAAAAATCTTCCATCGCGTAGGTGTGGTGGCAGGCTAAGGAACAAAAACAGTGTTATCTGGATTCTGGCTGTTCCAGAAACACAACAGGAAACAAGAAAAGTTCCTTAGCCTGGTACAAAGGTGACAGAATCACAATGGGCAACAATGAAAAATTATCATAAAGCTAAAACAGGTAATGGTATATTTTGAACGATATATTAAATGTGATAACCTGCACCGTAGTCTGAATTAAATCAGCCAGTAATGTGAATGATGATTTTGATTCTGACTTATTCAAAATTATTGGCCAATTATATTCTTATACCAAGAACACTATAAAAAACTCTAGAGTCTTTGAATTACTTCATATATAGTAGTTTGGATTAATAATAGTGTTTTATTGGATGATAATACATTTGGTTATTTTACAGCTGACTCTATATTCACGGTTTTTGACTATTTACACGGCTTCAATTAAAATTCAAGAGAATCTCATTTAAAAAGTTGTTAAAAATGATATTGAGATATTTTGTTGCACAACTCATGATCATGTTTGAAACATTCAACTAATAATAAGTTGGAGTGAAAATAAATTCAGATGCAGATTACACTGGTGATCTGGCTGATAGGAAAATTACTGGTGGAACGTGATTTATGATGAGACATTTAGTAACCGCATCATTTTTCAAAGAAAATACCTGCATATTTTTCACTTCAAGTAATTTTCAAATTGCGGACATTTTTTTTATAAAACCCCTTCTAGAAAATCATTTTTGACCTTGTTTCAGATTAGTCATTTTGGAAAATTTAGTTTTATAATTATTTTTGGATTTGATTTTAAATTATTACATGGACTAATATGACTCCCTACCAATTATCGAAAAGATAAATAGTGATTGAAAAAGTGACGTGTGTTGATATTAATCATATATTATAACTTGAGAAAGTAAATTTCTTTAGAAATTTAAACAAGAGTTATAAAAACTTTTGTTTGTCAAAATTCCATGACCATTTCTATTTCAATCGTATTTCTATCGACCATCACTCATCAAAATTCAATATAGTATGTCAATATGTGGTATTTTAAACGGGAAATCATTTGTGCTTCAGTTTATTATATTTTTAGCAATAAAAAATAATAATATCCAAAGTATTCACTCTCATTTAAAAGTCCTCACGGTTATGCATGGGTGTATTACTTGGGATTTTTGATTATGTGCTTCCATACTCATTTAAAAGTCCTCGCGGTTATGCATGTATGGAACGCATATCAAAATTG
Organism: Allium cepa; assembly: GCA_030765085.1. Lineage (NCBI taxonomy): Eukaryota > Viridiplantae > Streptophyta > Magnoliopsida > Asparagales > Amaryllidaceae > Allium > Allium cepa. The sequence continues at coordinate 840,294,997 of CM060941.1, forward strand.
ATTGATTAAATAGACATGTTGATTCTAATCCACTTTAAAAGTCCTCACGGTTATGCGTGGTTAAAAGATACTTGAATTCATATTTTTTTTTTAAAAAATTGTGAATACTACTAATCTTATTTAAAAGTCCTATCGGTTATGCATGGTTAGTTTCAAATTTCCTGAAATAATTATACTATAAATAGATACAACTATATGGTTTTATATGATGACATCATTCCTATCATTCTAAAGTGGAATATGCGTCAATCAAAGTATTTATGATTTTTGTTTGATTTTTTATTGAAATTTAATATTTATATTTGATTGAGTTTTAATGTTGTATTAAAGTCTATTTAAATAACACTATTATTCTTTTGCTGATAAGAAAAGGGGGAGAGAAAGGTTAAGATTTTGAAATTCATATATTTTATTTTATAATATTTGCATATTGGTTTTATTCTCATGCATAAATGAAGGGTGAGGGGTATTGTGTAGAGAGGGAGTATTCAAATAGGGGGAGCAAATTGAATAATCAAATACATTTAATAAATTCAAAATCTTAAATATATGTTTATTATCATCAAAAGGGGGAGATTATTGAATATGAGTATATGATTTTTGTTTGATGATAATAAACATATAAATATATATTCATTTAAATGTATTTGTTAATATACTATTTTATTTTCACAGATTAAATAAATATTTGCTGAATAAAATAAATAACACAGAATTTGAATTCAAACAAAAAAATTATTCAAACAAATATTTATTACAATTTTTGAATAGTACAAATTTCAAGCTCTCACTATATATATGCCATTTCAATTGCAATACAAATTTGATTACATCACAATTCATATTTACATTGCCTCACTACATTTCACTCTTACTCGTATTTATCGTCAACTTCATTCCAGATAGAATCCAGCATTTGAGCAATCTGCAAAAATATACACTGACAAAGTAAAATTAAAAAAGAAATATTTTTGCAGTGTAAAATAAAATGTGGATTTTGAAAATAATATTTGTCTCGGTTATTTTGGTTTTTCATCATCATTTATATTTGAATTCACCACACACGAACAAATTGTGACATGAACAGTACATCACTGTACATGCCACAAGGCTGTGCACACCGATATACACTTGATAGAATTGCAGGGACAGGTGAGAACAAGGTCAAACCCAAATCATGCCGGGTTCAACTCAAGTTAAAGTCACGATACCAGCACAAGGTCAAACCCGAGCTATTAGCTGGATTCAACACAGGTGCAACTCAAAAGTACACATGAATGCTATGATCAAAGTATGCATATATATATATATATATATATATATATATATATATATATATATATATATATGTCGACAGGCAGCAAACAAAGTCAACAAAACATGCATTATATAGATGGCAACTAAACCGAAGTACAGTGGACAGAAGTCAACGCAAACATACATAAGAACACTAGACCAGGACCATAAAGGAACAGGAAAAAGTTCACCACCAAACCAGGCTACACAATGAGCAACTACCAGAGACCATCACACTTGTATACACATATACAAGCAATTGAAGTGCAGCCACAAATGCAAACTGACTCGGTGGCTCAACAACATCTATATGTACAATTACAATGAGCACAACATCTACCCAGTGCACAACAACCATCAAGTGAACAAGAACAGAGTACGTAGTGACAATACAGTGAAAATTCAACAATACACACATACAAATGAAAGCAGCTGTATACATGTTCGAACAAAGCACAGTTCAAAGCAATGCCAAAGTCGAGTATGCTACAGAACAATCATGCCAAAGTTTAGCATCAAGTCAGAGCCAAAGTGGTCAAGGCTAAAATTGAACAATGAAGTCATGCAGCAGTTTAAAATCAATGCATCAGGATAAATCAGTGAGTATGCTAAAGGGACGAACACAGTCTCGACCAAAGACAAGCTAACCAAACAACATGTAGACATCAAGCGAATAGAGGCAAAGCTCAAACACACGTACATTTATATACGAACACACACATGAATGGATATAAATGCACAGACTCGAGTGAAATAGTGAAATGCAACAACATACATATATTTATGTATGATCACACATGTATCTACACAGTACAACAAGCACATAGCATCGTCAATGAAACAAGCAACAGTGCAGATGAACAAAGGAGTAAATTAAACAGCAAAAGAAGTATGATAAAGCAACTAAACTACAACAACGCATGTGAAAAAAAGATCAAGCTAAACTGCACATGAAAATGAAACCAGAGCTCATATGAAAACAGTTCAAAGTCGAACATTTTTACGTAGCAGTTTTAAACAAAGATAATGCTTTTACAAAAGTATCAACTGGTCGAAGTCAACAAGCAACTATTAATTACAGTCTCAAAGTGGTCGAAATCATGGATCAACGGTTTCAAACAAAATCAATGACGAAGACACAGAGAAGAACCAAATTATCAAAAAATTCCAAAATGGCCGAGCATTGAAAATGCTATAGTATATTTAACAGTTTTATCAAAGCCTAAGTTCAAATCAAAATCAACACCATGGTAGCCAAGAAATCGAAATCAACACCGTGTCAATCAAGAAATCATAAATATACGAAATTGATAAAGTCAGAATCAATCTCAAGCATCCAAGCAACATCGACCGACCAAGAAAGATAAATTTACGAATTCAAATGATTATATACGAACGAAAACATAGGGGTTCGAACCCTATATAAACATTAACATCATCGGCAAATTTCATCATTTGAGTTCGAGCAAAACAGAGAACAGTAATCATTCAACTCGAATCATCGATCGAGTTCAAGCAAGCAAATCATTAGAAGCAAAAGCAAAGATCACATACCGGATTTACGAATTGAACTCGTCGAAGCAGCCGAAGCGAGCAACGAGGAAACGATCGATCAAAGATACACGTGAATATCCACTTAATCGATCAACAAAGTCGACGGCTTCACAAAATTTCACAAGCCCTAATTCCAGATAGAGGAACGAACGAACGAACGAAACAAGAGCCGCCGTTTTCACCAAATAAGGACAGGACGATTAGAGATAGAAGAAAAGCGGGCCGGCATAAACAAAGAGGTGATATTTTAACACTTATTAATTTGGGCCAAATTAGGAATTATAATTTAAAATTAGGGATTTATTATTTAAATTTGTTTTTAAATTTATATTCTTCTGTTAAACTGTTGTAAATTCCAGTCGTTGGACTAGGGGACAAACTACGTGGCGTAATTTGAGAATTCGCAACTCAATGGCTGAGTTATGGTAGGGTTTTGAGCGTAGAGTTAGGCTAGTCAGTAGCGGGTGTCGCGGGTTTACGTGTGTAAGCATGTGACTACTTAATTTCTAGTAGAAACCTTAGGGGCAGCACGTAAGCAGGGTTTTGCCGAAGCTGGGTAAATTCTGTGTTGTTCTATTTCTGCGTTTATTATTCTGCTATTATTTGTGCTGCTATTATCTTTGTTGAAATCTGTGCTGAAATTATTTTATATACTTCCGCAATAAATTTTTATAATTAACATTATCACCCTGTTCACCCCTCCTCTAGGGTGAAATCGATCCTATAGTTAAAACTTATCGGATATACTTGGCTAATCGGTGAATTATTTCATCTTGAGCAGTCAACCGTTAGTGTATGACCTGACAAAAAGCTTTACAAAGCACTGTTTCCCTTCACGTCCAGTCTCTTGGTTGTGTTCATTTTGGTCCTGAACAAATTTGGTTATATGTGTGTATTTAGAGAATTTAAGCCTTAATATTCTCATAGAGCCGACCCAGCTCATACTAACATAGGTGATTGCATCCATAAAGAGTATCCTACGTATTCTCCACTTGACATTTTCAAGGTATGGACTTCATTAAAAGCATAGCTTAACCATTTTAATACTTCTTTAGGTATGCATTCTATTGTGCATCATAGGAATGAAGTAGGACAAAATCCAAACAAATGCATTACTTCATGAGTTACTCGGAACTGGTTTGCCTATTGATCCTAGTCTGTTGGTTCTCCAGTCGCTAAGATATGTTTCTATATAAGGTAACTCATTTTCGTTTAGCTTCTAAACCCATTCCCCTTGATGCGCAATCAATTTTCTCTCTTGATAAACCTTTAGTAAATTGATCTGTTGGGCTATCGTTAGTTCTTACATAATTAATGGAAATAGTTTCGCTTGAGAGTAACTACCTAACTGTGTTATGGCATTGACGAATATGTCGTGATTTTCCATTATACACAAAGTTTTCCCCTCTACTTAACGCTGCTTGATTATCACAGTGAATACATAATTACATATAGTCGTTATAAATTTGGACCAAAATGGAATATCTTCAAAAATTGATGAAGCCATTCTGTTTCTTTACCTGCTTTATCTAATGCGATGAACTCTGATTCCATAGTGGATCGGGCTATGCATGTTTGTTTAGTATATTTCCATGACACTGTTGCTCCTAGACGGTAAAGACATAATCACTTGTTGACTTAGATTCCTTTGAATCTGAAATCCAGTTTGCATCACTATGTCCTTCTAAGAAGCCATGATATTTTCCGTAATATAACGAAAAGTTTATGGTATTCTTTAAATATCCCACCACTCTCAGTAATGCTTTCCAATGTTCCTTCTCTGGGTTACTTGTATATCTGCTTAGTCGACTTACTACATAAGCAATATCTAGTCTTGTGCAATTCATGAGATACATTAAACATCCTATTACATGAGAGTATTCCAGTTGCATTACCTTATTAGTGTGTTTGTGCAGTACTTCCGATGGATTAAAAGGTGTTCTTACCCATTTGATTCCATAATTTTGGAATTTTTCAATCACACTTTCTGCATAGTATAACTGAGATAATTCAATTCCATTAGTTGTTTTTATTATTTTGTTTTTAAAATAATGCCCGCAACTCTTAAGTCTTTCATATCAAAATTGTTGATTAACATTATTTATAGTTTCTATAACTTTAATGTTGGGACCAAAGATTAGCATATCTCCGTATATAGATAAATAATCACATATGATTATCTAACTTATTTTGTAATAAACACATTTGTCACATTCGTTTATACGAAAACCATTTTTCATCATGATACTATTATATTTTTCGAACCATTGTTTCAGAGCTCATTTGGGTCCGTACAATAATTTGACTAATTTATAGACTTTGTTCCCATTTCATTGGAAATAAAACCTTCAGGTTGCTTCATGTGAATCTCCTCATCGGAATCTCCATTTAAGAATGCCATTTTTACATCCATTTGATGAATTTCTAGATTATAGATGAATGAAATTGCTATTAAAATTCTTATAGAGGTTATTCATCTAACTAGTTGATAAGTATCAAAGAGGTCTACACCTTCTTTTTGACGATGTCGTTTGGCTACTAATCTGGCTTTATATTTGTCAATGGAGCCATCTGGTTTCATCTTCTTCTTGAAGATCTATTTACAACCAATTAGTTTTATTCCGTATGGAATGCCAACTAGTTCCCAAGTTTTATTACTTAGAATTGAATCAATATCAGTTTTGATTGCTTCTTTCCAACATGAAGATTCTAAAGACGACATTACTTCTTTGTAAGTTTAAGGTTCATGTTCTAATATGTAGGTTAAGAATTCCGAGCTAAAATACTTAGAAGTTCTTTCCCTTATGCTTCTTCTTGGTTCAATTTCATCAATTTCACAATGAGTTTGATTGTCATGTGGCTCATCAATTTCTTCTCTTGTCCTTTTAGGGACAAATGCTCGATCATTCTGTTGTTTGGAAACACGTCTTCAAAGAATGAGGCAACTCTTGACTCCATGATTGTATTTAGACTAATGTCATTTATATCAGACTTGAAGACTATGCTACCATTTTCTATGGGTCCTAAATGGTAAAGTTTACAGTTTTGGTCCAAATTTGACTTTCATGGGAGGCAGAAATGGAACTGGAACTTTTGCCAAGTACCCCTACACTTTGAGATATTTGAAACTCAGTAGGTATACTTTCCATAACTCATATGGAATTGTTCCTTTTTTTCTATGTGGAACCCTATTAAGTATGTGATAAGACATATTTAGGGGTTTCCCCCCAAGTTCGTGGGTAGGCTAGAAGTTAATAGCATAGCGTTAACCATGTCTTTTAGCGTTCTATTCTTTCTTTCATCAATACCATTTTGTTATGGAGAATATGGGGCTGTTCTTTAATGAATTATTCCATTTTCTGCATAGAAATTTTCAAATGGCTATTAATGTTCTCCCCTCGATCTGATCTCAATATCTTAATCTTTTTATTAATTAATTTTCTAGTTCAGCTTTGTATTTTTTAAACAATGTAATTGCTTTATCTTTACTACGTAAAAGACATATAGCAATATCTTATATAATTGTCAATGAATGTGATAAAGTACTTTTCCCACCTCTTGTAGGTAATGACTTGAAATCACATAAATCAGTATGAACCATTCTCGATGGTTCAGTATTTCTATCAATGGTATGAAATGATTTTTTGACCATTTTTGTACTTCTACACATGTCTCACACTCATATTTTTCATCTACTTGAAATTTTGAAATTAATCCTAGGTTTACAAGTTATTTTCGTTTTTCAAAAATTTATGTGTCCTAATCTATCATGCCATAATAGAGTTTCATGTACAACCAAATAAGACACTTCATTTTTATTTATTGCATAATTAGAACACATAGTATTTTTGCCAACCACGGCTACATTTGCCTTAAATAGGTCATCGCATAAATATCTTCTTCCTATATAAATTCTAGCTTTGGACAAAACCATCTTGCCTGACTTGAAGACCATTCAGAATCCCTTCTTTGACAGTACAGATTCAGAGATTAGGTTCTTGCAGATGTCTGAACATGAAGCATGTCATTTAGTGTAACAGTTTTTCCAGAGGTGAACTTTAGGATGACTGTGTAACTGCCCTCGATCATGGAAACTTAAGATTACCTATGTAGAGTCTTTCTCCCTGATCGAGTTTGTCGTAAGCGAAAAACATTGATTTATCAAAACATACATGTTGAGTAGAACCTGCGTCAAGCCACAACTGTGTAGAATTTTGAACCAAATTGCATTCAGAGACAACTCACGAAAAGTTGGACTCATCTACTTCCATGTTATCCATCATAGTTTGCACTTAGTTGTTCTCCGTCTTGTGTCTGCAGTCTTTAGCGGCGTGTCCCATCTTGCCACAAACCCAATAGTTTCCATTAAACTTCTTGGACTGCTTATTTTCGTTGGATTTCTTTTCTGGTGCTTTCCTCTTTTATAAGAAATTCTTCCTTTTGTTTTCGTTGAAGTGTCCTTTCTTCTTTGACCCCTTTGTAACAAATGCCTCCTCGCTTTTTTGTTGTATAATCCCGTAGGTATTTGCCTCTATCATCAGTCTAACGGTAAGGTCTTGTAATGCTTGAGATAGTTGCGGTAGTATCTCCGTGATGAAGGCAGCTTTCCTGTTATTGCTTCAAGCAAGAAAGATTCTCCAACTTTATGGCCTTCTGATTCAAGCTCATTAATGATAATTTATAGTTCATGTAGTTGAGCAATCATAGATTTGAAACCCATCATCTTGTGCTCCACAAATTTGTCTATGATGAATTTCTTCATACTGACATTTTATATCTTATATTTTATGGCAAGTGCATTCCGGAGAGCCCACCCCGTCGTCCGAAAGCGACTACGGCGGCTTCCGCTAGCTGACGGGTGCGGTCACTGGGGCAGAAACTACGTAGAAATTTCGGGATCGAACCCCATTTCGGTGGCCCGGACGGTCCCGGATCGTGATCGCCCCAACTGGAAAAACGATCGACCGCCCCTCCTGGGTGGGTGGGGGAGGGGGAGGGCTGCGGATTACCACCCGATCGTCCGTAAGCGACTATGGAGGCTTCCGCTGGCTTACGGACGTGGTCGCTGGGGCAGAAACTGCGCCGAAATTCCGGGATCTAACCCCATTTCGGTTGCACAGACGGTCCCGGATCGCGATCTCCCCAACTGGAAAAACGATCGACCGCACCTCTTGGGTGGGTGGGGAAGGGGGAGGAGGGGGCCCGTGGATTCCCACCCGGTCGTCCGGAAGCGACTATGGCAGCTTCCGCTGGGTTACGGGCGCGGTCACTGGGGCAGAAACTACGTAGAAATTCCGGGATCGAACCCCATTTCGGTGGCCCGGACGGTCCCAAATCGCGATCGCCCCAACAAGAAAAACGATCGACCACCCCTCCTGGGTGGGTGGGAAAGGGGGAGGAGAGGGGCCCGCGGAATCCCACCCGGTCGTCCGGAAGCGACTATGGCGGCTTCCGCTGGCTTACGGGCATAGTCACTGGGGCAGAAACTGCGTAGAAATTCCGGGATCGAACCCTATTTCGGTGGCCCGGACGGTCCCGGATCACGATCGCATCAACTAGAAAACGATCAACCGCCCCTCCTGGGTAGGTGGGGAAGGGGGAGGAGGGGGACCCCAGACTCCCACCCGGTCGTCCGGAAGCAACTACGGCGGCTTCCGCTGGCTTACAGGCGTGGTCACTGGGGCAGAAACTGCATAGAAATTCCTACCCAGGTGGGGAAGGGGGAGGAGGGGGCCCGCGGACTCCCATTCGGTCGTCCGGAAGCGACTATGGCGGCTTCCACTGGGTTACGGGCGCGGTCACTGGGGCAGAAACTGCGCAGAAATTCCTGGATCGAACCCCATTTCGGTGGCCCGGACGGTCCTGGATCGCGATCTCCCCAACTGGGAAAACGATCGACCGCCCCTCCTAGGCGGGAGGGGAAGAGGGAGTCTGGAGGACTCCCAACCGGTCGTCCAAAAGCGACTATGGCGGCTTCCGCTGGCTTACGGGCGTGGTCACTGGGGCAGAAACTGCGTAGAAATTCCGGGATAGAACCCCATTTCGGTGGCCTGGACGGTCCTGCATCGCGGTCGCCCCAACTGGAAAAAAGATCGACCGCCCCTCCTGGGTAGGTGGGAAAGGGGGAGGAGGGGGGACCGCAGACTCCCACCCCACCCGGTCGTCCGGAAGCGACTATGGCGGCTTCCGCTGGGTTACGGGCGCGGTCACTGGAGCAGAAACTACGTAGAAATTCCGAGATCGAACCCCATTTCGGTGGCCCGGACGATCCCGGATCGTGAACGCCCCAACCCGAAAAACGATCGACCGCCCCTCCTCGGTGGGTGGGGAAGGGGGAGGAAGGGGGCCCGTGGACTCCCACCCGGTCGTCCGGATGCGACTATGGCAGCTTCCGCTGGCTTACGGGCGCGGTTACTAGGGCAGAAACTACGTGGAAATTCCGGGATCGAACCCCATTTCGGTGGCCCGGACGGTCCCAGATCGTGATCGCCCCAACTGGAAAAGCGATCGATCGCCCCTCCTGGGTGGGTGGGGAAGGGGGAGGAGGGAGGACCACGGACTCCCACCCGGTCGTCCGAAAGTGACTACGGTGGCTTCCGCTGGCTTACGGGCGCGGTCACCGGGGTAGAAACTACGTAGAAATTCCTACCCGGGTGGGGAAGGGGGAGGAGGAGGGCCCGCAGACTCCCACACGGTCGTCCAAAAGCGACTATGGCGGCTTCCGCTGGGTTACAGGCACGGTCACTGGGGCATAAACTGCGCAGAAATTCCGGGATCGAACCCCATTTCGGTGGCCCGGACGGTCCCGGATCGCGATCGCCCCAACTGGAAAAACGATCGACTTCCCCTCCTAGGTGTGTGGGGAAGGAGGAGGGAGGGCTCGTGGACTCCCACCCGGTTGTCCGGAAGCGACTATGGCGGCTTCCGCTGGGGCGCGGTCATTGGGACAGAAATTGCGCGGAAATTCCGGGATCGAACCCCATAAACGCCAACTGGAAAAACGATCGGCCGCCCCTCCTAGGTGGATGAGGAAGGGGGAAGAGGAGGGACCATGGACTCCCATCCAGTCGTCCGGAAGCGACTATGGTGGCTTCCGTTGGCTTACGGGCGTGGTCACTGGGGCAGAAACCGCGCTGAAATTCCAGGATCGAACCCCATAAACGCAGAAGTTCCGCTGTGTTAGTTGATATATGTTGTATGTTGGGATGTATGTAGTGACAGATGTATATATGACTGTCAAGTGTATGATACTGTATAACTCTGATATTTGTGAACTATGTAATAGTTATGTGATGTATTATATTTTATTCCGTTTCCGCTATGAGATTCTGATGTTGTTATTCTTTCTTTCTATTCTTTTCTATTTCTATCCCTTTCTTTTATTATTGATGGTACGTCTTTCTGAGTAGAAAGACGGGTCGTCACAGTTGGTATCAGAGCATAAGTTGAGATAACACCTAGGCTTTGGAGTAATATTTATCTTAAGAGGGCGTATTTGTAATTTTGATATATATATATATATATATTTCTACCTATTTATTATGTTACTTGTTCTGGTTTTCCAATATAAGTTATAAAGGTAGATAGGGTAGTGGTGTGTGTAACACGACTACCAATGGTTGGAGTTTGAATGTTTGAGGTTGGAAGTGTATCTGTCAACAAGAAAGTCACTTGGCAAATAAGTGTCCCAGGAAAGGATTTCAGCAACAGCAGCAGCAGTTGCATCAGAGTGGACCGGGTTCGGCTTTGGTTCAGAGATCTCTATGCTTCAATTGTCACCAACCAGGTCATATGATCAAGGATTGCCCGCTTCTTTATAAAGCTCAGCAGAATAAGGTATTTGCTCTGGAAGGTGCACCGTCTACTTCATCTAAAGGCAAGGGAGTTTTGAAAGGTACACTACTTTTAGATGGCAAGCATACTAAAGTTTTGTTTGATTCGGGCGCTTCTTTGAGTTTTATTTCTTTGGAATCTGTAGAGAAGTTTTTTCTTAACCCTTGTACTGTGGACTGTCCCATTTTGGTATCTAATCCTATAGGAGGAGTAACCAGATTAGATAAGATCTGTAAAGACTTGAGAATTTCCTATTCGTCCCATAGTTTTTCTTGTGATCCTTTTGCGTTGAATTTTAAGGGATTTGACCTTATATTGGGAATGGATTGGCTTGATAAGTATAAGGCAGTTCTGAATTGTGATGAACGAACCGTTTCGTTGGAAATCGATTTGGGTAGAATTGCCAGAGTGACGTGTGATAATTCTGAAATACACTTGAGTAGTCTTTTACATGGAATTGAGACTTCTCAGGAGAAGATTGAAGATATCGATGTGGTCCAAGATTTCCCTGATGTATTTGAGGAAGTCAAGTGTTTGCCTCCGCATCGAGAGATAAAGTTTCGTATTGATTTGATTCCACGAGCAGTGCCAGTGATTCAGCCTAGTAGGAGGATGGCTCCTAGAGAGAGAGAAAGTTAGTTAAGTAGACTCAGGATCTTTTAGAGAAGGGGTTGATTAGGCCCAGTTTTTCTTGTTGGGGTTCTGCTGCAGTGTTTGTCACTAAATCGGATGGATCGCTAAGGTCCTGTGTTGATTATAGAGAATTGAACAAGGTGACCATTCGAAATAAATATCCTCTTTCTCGTATTGATGATCTCTTTGACCAGTTGCATTGAGCTTCTATCTTTTCTCAACTGGAATTAGCTTCAGGTTTCCATCAGTTAAGGGTAGCTGAGGATAGTATTCCCTTAACTGCATTTAGGGGACCGAATTGTTTCTATGAATGGTTGGTTATGCCATTCGGGTTAACCAACGCTCCTGCTTACTTTGTTGATCTGATGAACCGAGTCTTTAGGGATGTACTGAATAAGTTTGTTCTGGTGTTCATCGATGATATTCTGGTCTATTCTAAGTCAGAAGAAGAGCACATGCAACATTTGAGGATAGTGTTAGAGACACCGAGGAGACATGTTTTGAAGTCGAAATTCTCTAAGTGCCATTTTTGGAAATCAGAAGTCAAATTTTTCGGACACATTGTTTCTAGTGAAGGTATCTCTGTAGATCCAGCGAAGGTGGAGACTATTCTGGAATGGAAGCAACCGAAGTCACCGATTGAAGTTCGCAGTTTTATAGGATTAGCTGGCTACTACAGAAAGTTTATCAAGAACTATTCCAAGATTTCTTCACATCTGACCATGTTAACGACGAAAAGAGCTAAATTTAAGTGGACACCCCAGTGTGAAGAAGCTTTCCAAGAATTGAAGACGAGACTAACTAGTGCACCAGTGCTAGCTATTCCGGATGGGAAAAGCAAATTTGAAGTTTATACTGATGCTTGTATAGTTGGACTGGGAGCATTTCTGATGCAGAATGGAAGGGTAATTGCGTATGCGAGTCGGCAATCAAAGCCACATGAAAAGAACTACGCTACGCACTATCTTGAGTTGTTAGCCATTGTTTTTGCTTTGAAGATCTGGAGACATTATCTTTTGGGAGAGAAGTTTGAGTTATTCACGGATCACAAACCGTTGAAATATCTTTTCTCTCAAAAGGATCTTAATCTGAGGCAACAACGATGGGTTGAGTTTCTGGCATCATATGATTTGGATATTCTGTATACCCCGGGAAAGGCAAATGTTGTAGCTGATGCTCTTAGAAGGAATGCAGTTCTATCTCTTTTGGAAATTGTTCCATCTCTCCAGGAAAGAATTATAAGTAAGCAAATAAAGGATAGATCTTTTGAGGAACTGATTCTTGGAACTAAGGATGGTCGATATTCGGATTTCAAAGTGGATGATGAAGGTATTTTGAGGATTAATGGTCGTTTGTATATGCCTAATATAGATGGATTGAGGCAAGAAGCCTTAGCTGAGTATCATCGCTCCAAACTGAATATTCACCCAGGAAACTCTAAGATGTATAAAGATATGAGAAGAGTTTTCTGGTGGCCGAGCATAAAAAGGGATGTAGCTGCTTTCGTTAATAGTTGTGCTATCTGTCAGCAGGTGAAGGGAGATCAACAGAAGTCAGCCGGTTTGTTGCAGCCTTTGAAAATCCGAGAATGGAAGTGGGAGATGATTTCGATGGATTTCATCGACGGTTTGCGGAGAAACAAGAAAGGAAACGATGGAATATGGGTTATTGTGGATTGGTTAACTAAGAGTGCCCTTTTATACCAGTTAAGGCAACTCGTACTGCAGCTTCTCTGGCAGAGATTTTCTTGAGGGAGATAGTTAGATTGCATGGTGTTCCTGTTAGCATAGTAAGTGATCGTGATCCTATCTTTACTAGCAAATTTTGGGAGGCTCTGCAATCAGCTATAGGAACAAGTTTGAGATTGAGTACATCCTATCATCCTCGGACAGATGGACAGACGGAGAGGCTGAACCGTATTCTTGAAGATATGCTGCGAGCTTGTGCTTTGGATTTTGGTGGGTCGTGGGAAGACCATCTTCATTTAGTAGAATTTTCCTATAATAACAGCTACCAAGCTAGTATTAAGATGGCTCCTTATGAAGCTCTGTATGGAAGGCCGTGTAGATTCTCATCCTGTTGGATAGAATCAAAAGATTGTCTTGTGCTTGGACCAGATTTGATTCCAGAAGCTTCTACTAAAGTTGAGCTAATCAAGAAAAGGATGAGAGCTGCTCAAGACCGTCCGAAGAAGTACGCGGATAAGAGAAGGAGACAATTGGAATTCGAGATTGGTATTTTAGTTTTTGTCTAATTTTCCCCGATTAAAGGTGTTATTAGATTCGGAAAGACAGGAAAACTAGCCCGAGATATATTAGTCCATTTCGGATATTGGAAAGGATTGGTGTTATAGCTTACAAAGTTGAATTGCCAGAACGGATGTCTGGAATTCATAATGTATTCCATGTTTCCCATCTAAGGAAATTTGTTCATGATCCATCATTAGTTGTAGAACCAGTAGTCCAGGAAGATTTGGAGGTTGAGCCGAATTTGACTGTGGTCAGGAATCCAGTTCGGATTGTTGATCAAGACGAGAGGCAACCCAAGAGCAAGGTAGTAAAGCTTGTCAAAGTGCAGTGGAGCGAGGATCCCAGAGATTGCACCTAGGAAACTTTGGATAGTTTTAGGGAAGCTTATCCGGGTTTGTGTCCAGATAGCTAGTGATGTTTGTTAGAATAGATTGTTTGGTTGTTTGCAAATGTATGAATGATATGTATGTTTGAATGGTTGATATAACAGCTTTTGAACTATCTTTTGTTTTAAATTTCGAGGACGAAATTCTTTTAAGAGGGGAGGAATGTAACGACCCAGGATTTTAGCCATAATATTTTAATAAATATTTATTCTTATTAAATGAAATGATAAATTTATCATTTTAAAATGAATATGACTTTCAGAAATATTTTCCATTTATTTGTATATATTTGTATTTTGAAAAGGAAAATTTGATTTGAAAATTTAAAATAAATCTCTTAAATTATTTACAATTAAATCTCTCTTATATAATTGAATTAAAATGTTCTACCTTGTTATCATTTGGTGTATATATATATGGATGATAATGTTTAAAATAAAATCAAATTCTATCAATATAAAATATAAGTATAAAATGTAAGTAAAACTTATGAATCTAATTTAAATATTGATAGTTAAAATACAAATAGAAATGAAAATGAAAACAAGAATTAAGTAGATATGGTATGCTTGCAACATAAACTGGAAATTTGTAAGCACAAGGTATAAAATAATACCAGTCAAAAATATGTATAGGGTAGCAAGCTAGAAAATAATAAAACAAAATATCTTCATATACAAAACCAAATGTCCCTTGCAAGTGAATATGTACATACAAATATCTATATACAACAAAAATATAATAATAGTGTGTAAACAAATTTGGAAACCATGGCATTAAATGCCATCATCTCAAGCCAAAATTTTGTCATTTCAAATTTTACAAATCTTTACATTTCAGAGATAAAAATCTGTTCATAATAAAACAAAAGAAGAAAAACACTTGACCAGATAATACCTTCCCTTATACATCTATTTTCTTCTATATATATGGATGCATCTTTCCATTTTAGTTCATTCAGTAACAATTCAGCAAAACCAGAGACTAAGAAAATAAACATCTTCATTTTTCAAAGCTCAAACTTAATTCAAACTGCAGTTTACAAAAAAACAGATTCAAAAGCAGATTCATACTTCAGGTTTTCATAACATCAGAGTGTTCCCTGTTCATAAACCCTTGCAAGTGAGTAAACATAATTTTTAAATTCTTAAGTTAATTAAAAGCAGTTCATGATTCATTAATAATATGGTTTGTATATGCTTTAGTTTGAATATAATTCTGTGATGCTATGTACTTCTCTGTTATTTGTTAGAGGTTGCATATTTTTTCAAAGCTCAAATATTTTTCATCTAATCATGGTAAGTTTAGAATTTTTAAACAAACAAGATGTTCAAACCTAAACCAAGATTTTTCAAATCTGTTTAAGCATGTTGGAGAAGTATCAATACAGGAAATCTTATTTACAGGTATTTAAGTAAGAATTTGATAAATTGATTGTTGTGAAAAGTTAATTCAAGATCATAACTTGAATTCTTACTGCAAATTATGATTTTTAAAACAAAAATAAAGATTTTTAGTTTAATATTCTCAGAGCGCTTTGTATTTGAACAAAAATTGCATTTTTACAAATTTCTGACAATCGAATCAATAATAAATGTTGAAATTTTGTTTGAAGCTAGTATGAACATCTGTGATATTGAGAAAATTGTTGAATAATTTTTCCATTGCATAAATTAAAGGAACGAGGTCATTTTAGGGTTTGGTTTCGAGCTTTTGGTCATGTCAGAAACGAGGCTTCTTCTAATATACGTGATCGAGTTTCACGAGATTCAAGGAAATGGAAGAGCAGCGTGTTGTCGTGGTGTGGACGAAGTTTGGGCGTCTCAGGTGGCTTGAGCGACGGTGGCGAGGCATTTTGCTGAGGGGGTTGGTTACAGTTTTTTTGAGCGAAATGCCTAAATGTCGTTTTGAAATTTTTAAAGGCAAATTGTGTTTTGATTTCTTACGCAGGGACGATTTGCGACTTGCCTAAGGCGATGGAGTTCGCCGAAGCTACGGTGCGTCGCCGTGCACGTGTACGGCGCAGTGGGGTTGTGTTAGTGTGATCGTTGGGGAGTTACTCGAGTCGTTGCTCGAGGGAGGAGATCGATTGCTTCGAGTTTTAGGTCAGGTGCGTGAGAGGGTTTTCTGATGTTTAAATCTATACTTATGTTAAATCTTAAACTAACTGGAAAAAAAGAGAAGAAGAAGGGTTGCGTGAAGAATGGGTGAGTGTCTCAGGAAAATCGGTGAGGAACTCGAAGTGATACTCGAGTAAACACAGGAGATTCTCAGGTGGTTTTTATCTCAGAACTGCAATGTTATAAAAATAAGGTTAAGTGAAATGTGTTTCAACAAGTTTAAACACTGTAGACTTAATAAATGCTTACCAATTTAAGTTAAGACTTTATACAAGTTTTAATTATTTTTAGTTAATGCTTAACAATGATTTTAAACCCTTAATTATTATTTTAACTACGTAATTAATTTAAGTTAAGTATAAAATTTATTAACATTAAAGTTTTGTAGTTAGTAATAAATTGATTTTCAAAGTTAAAGAAGATTTCTTTTGAATGTTAATTAAGATGAATAACTAATATCAATTAATTATTTTGGAAAGCAATTAAGAATGATTACTTTATAATTGTAATTAGAGGTTGGTTAATTAATGATTAAGTGATAAATAAATTTGTAATTAACTACTTAAAATTAATTAATGTATGATTAGTAGTTAAGTAATTAAGTAATTTAGTTAAGAATTAATAGTTGATTAATTAAGGAATTAGTGGTTAATAAATGGTAATTAAGTTTTATTATTTCATGATTAAGGTTATTAGTTAATAATTAAGGGTAATTAATTAAGTAATTAAGGTTAAATAAATTGATTAAGAAATGATTAATTAATTAAATGATTTGAAATGGAATAATTAATTAATGATTAATTAAACATAATTAAGTGATTAATTCTCAAGTAATTGATTAAATTTGAATTAATTACAATAAGAATTTAAGATGCTTGCTTATGAATGTTGTATAAGTAGGATATCTGATTTGTGATATTTATTTGGTGATATTCTGTGATGTACTGTGATATGCCTTGATATATCTATGATGATTGTGTATGATTTATCTGTGATAAATGCTATGTGAATTCAAAGCGTTGAATTTAAACTGTTTAAACTATAAACAACTTGACCTTTAAAATGGCATTTGGATTTCGATGACCGGGATCGGGTGTCGTTTATGATTATCCCAAAACCACATCGATCCAAATTAAATGTTAGGTTGTAATTTCCAAGTGAAGATCGAGTTGGTGTTTCAGAATGCAAGGGTTATTGTCGTTGACTCTAAAGGTGATTCCAAAATGAGTGTAACAAGATAATGCCTTTGGTTTCGTTCGAATCCGGAACGAACTTGTATGGATTGAAAGCTTTCAAAACATCGCCAGGAGGACGATGAGCATTCTAAGAGATATGATCTGTAAAGGTAATCGTAGCCTCAAGCCTCATCAACCAGGAATTGCTAAAACAAGGGATGTGCAGCAAGGTTTGGTATTGAGCACCCAAGTAGGACGAGATATACCCCTGTCTAGATGTCCTTTTTTATTCGACTGTATGTGCGGTTGCTAGCTACAACCACGGGGTTATCTTGTTTAGGACTGTTCAGTAAGGAATTGTTCTGGCCTTGTGTTGTAGGGGGTCGGGAGTGATCCTCGGTACGGTGATCTAGGCCCCGTACTGTGACGGGCAGTACCCCAGTAGACCTGCCATTGATGGAAACCCATTTTCCCTATGAGACCCTACGATTTTGATTTGTATTACCCATTTTCGTGGCTAATAGCTGGAATTTAATGAATGTAACAATTTCGGCTATTTTCTATTTACTTGAAAACTCTAGACACTATTATAATATCACTGCATTTCCTATAAAATGTTTTGGTTAGCGTAAGGTAAAAACTTACCCGTGTTTATGTGTGGGAAGTCTTACGTGATACCTTTATTTTCAAGTGTTTTTCAAAATTAAACAACTTTAAACCATTTACTCATACCAGAACCATGTCTGACCCAGAGTTTATTTTCTGTTTTTCATAAATTCTTGGGTACTCAAATTTTTATGAGTAGCCAAGTGATAGGTTTTGGATTGTTGAGTTCTGGAGGAGCTGGAGTAGGAGTCCAGGCGTATATATCTATCTATCTAGTTCCACTGTTTTAGTTGATGTATGCTGTATTTTGGGATGTATGTAGTGACAGATGTATATATGACTGTCAAGTGTATGATATTGTATAACTCTGATATATGTAAACTATGTAATAGTTATGTGATGTATTATATTTTGTTCTGTTTCCGCTGTGAGAATCTGATGTTGTTATTCTTTCTATTCTTTTCTATTTCTATCCTTTTCTTTTCTTATTGATGATACGTCTTTCTGTGAGTAGAAAGGCGGGTCGTCACAGAGGACCTCGTCGGGATCCCCTGCTACTCTATACCAACCCACCCCCAACCTGGATTGACCAATATGTTATCACCCCAGGTGTTTCCACCCTTACAATCGAGCGATCCTTCTTTCATGCACAACCATATCCATAATATATAGGTTTTCGATGATATCTATAAAAGTGATAACATACCCTACTTGGGTGAGACCCAGTTAGCCTTGCTGCATCTTCGCTGTTTTAGTCGTTCCCGGTTGATGAGGCTTGAGGCCAAGCGTTACCTTTCAAGAAACAATTCTACTTAGAATTCTCATCGTCCTTAAATGATGATGTTCTGATATCATTCGTCCATACAAGTTGTCCTGGGCCTGGACAAACCGAATCACCATCTTTACGGTATTCATTCGTAACGTTCAAACCGAATCGAAGTGGTTTTTAGATAATTAATCTGATCCCGATCTCTTCGAAACGATTAACGAAAATGACCAATATTAGATAGCTGGTTATTTAATTATCATATAACATCCAAAAGCAAACATTAGGCCTTATTTTATAAATCTCTAAAATATTTATTTCAAAACATCTTCACCAAGATATATATTCAATCTCTTTCAATATTTCTATATTTGAAAACAAATTTCAACACTTGGATCCATAACAGGATATTTCACCATTTTCAATACTTAGAAATATTTCCAACTTCCATTTTTATAACACTTTGAAAATATTTCTATTCCAAATCATTTCCCACTAAAATTACTTCCAAAACCATCCTTTCAATTCTTAGGAAAATATTTATATGTATAATTTCCAAAATCATTTTAATATTAAACTTGGAAATATTTCATAACCTATCTCATAAGTCTCCAGCATTTTAATAAATTCTTCCTACGATTTCCAACCTAACTATACTTATTTATAAACCCAACCAACCATTTATAAATTCTTTCCGAAATTATCGCATCTAAACATTGGAAATTTTCTTAAGTCTCTAGAATTCCATTTATAAGATTTCTCTTATAAAATCTCATCCTTAAAATAAAACCTGTCAACGCGTCTCGAGAGAATTTTATAATTAAATTTTCAATCATTTCTAACTATATATATATATGATGAGCATTTTTAAAGAATAGTAATTTTTTAAAAAAAAAATATGTTTTAAGTTATTATTTAAAATATTATACACTTTTAATAAATCATAAATAACATTTTAAAATAAAACAAATCAATTTACAAAGCTGATTATAAAAATAAAAATTTATTTCAATAAATATTAAATATTTGAAAATCCATTTTTTGAAGTATTCCAATACTAACTTGTTTAAAATTTCATAGTTTTATAATAAAATTATCCCTTTGAGTAAAACAAACTTAACTTCTTAAAAATAAAAATATATTTTAAAATCTCAATAACCAATTTAATTTATAAATTCCTCTCGATTTCACAACATATCGATTCATTGTCGATTCCCTAACCATTCTCATTTCAAAAATAGAATCTATTATTTTTTCAATCCTATTTCCACATTCTAATATAAATTCACCCTATGAATTAATATTCCCAGTCATCATTTGATATCGAATTTCTTTATTTGTAAACATTGTTTATAAATTTTTATAATCCCTTTGGTTTTACCTGTTTGTAAAACAAATCTTATTTATAAAATTCCATTATATAAATTCATTTCTTATAAATTCAATTTACACTTCCAATCTATTTTTAATATTGATTTTAACTCCCTTTTAATATTTCAGAATACCATTTACAACTCCCTCATCTAATTAATTTTTAAAATCTCTATTTAAAACCATTTACGAATAGTTATGTATAATCCAAAATTAATATATATATATATATATGTATATATATATATATATTAGGGTTTTTTAGGCTCAAGGAAAAAGTTGGAAAAAAAATAGTTTCAGGGACAAGAAGTTTGTTTTTCAGGCCGAAGGACACTTTTTAGTGCAATTCACAGAATGATAGTTGTACCTATCATTTTCAGTTTACACTAAATAGTGTCCTTCAGACTAAAAAACAAACTTGTCGTCCCTGGGACTAAATTTTTTTGCAACTTTTTCCTTGTGCCAATTTACCTGTATATATTATTCCTAATTCAATTTTCTTAAAAATAATCCAATTTCCAATATATATTTTTTATATCAAAAATCTCCTTTTAAATTCATTTAAACTAAAAATAATAATTTATGGTATTTAAAATGCTAAATTTAAGACCCGAGCAAGCATATCATCCAAAAATTCAGATCATAGCAATAATATATAACAAATTATTCACTCAAATCATATATCATCATATATGAAAATAAATCAACATTTTATTTTTGAGGAATCCAGTTGGATCCTTCCAACCTGTTTTCCTGCATCCACATATATGTCAACAATAAAAATACCAGTCCCACTTCGAGGGGGATATCATGGTATATAGGGTCATCCGCTATTACGCAGGGCGTATTGGTCTCATCCGCTATAATGTACGGGAATATCACTCTGAATACACACACACACACACATATACTATTTTATATATTATTTCACATTCAACTTATAGTAATATATCAACTCATCCAAGCAACCAATCAATAATTTTAACTCTTATAAATTAAACCAGTAACCAAATCGAATGAGATTTACTCATCTCAATTTTATTTTGCAATTCATTTCAATTTTTATTCTATCACGTAGATTTTCCAGCCGCACATCTCATATGACCGATGCCGTTAGATTGAACCTCATATAAGCCAATTTCGAATGATATAAAATAATGATTTCAAATTTAATTATATAATAAATCACTAAGTACTTATTTTAAACTAATTACCTATCAACGAATTTAACAAACTGTAACAACCCTCATATTTTACGATTGTATATTTTAAAAAAAATGTTTAAATATAGCATCGTTAGTCAGATTGAAGTCCGAAATGCTATTTTTTTGCAAACAGTCGAATTAGGACTCGAGACCACTTCCATTGAGTTTAAAATGGCATTTACGACCATTTTGAATATAAATATTGATATGTTTGGAGTTAAATAGAATTTTGATGTTTTTATTTAGGGCTTTGGGTTTGGGTTTCATCCCATTAACCCAACATATGAACCCAACTCCACTCCACTCCTCTTCATCCCCTCATAATATTTCCTAACGCTCAAGCTTTAGTAATAATAGGGGAAAAGATTGGAAACTAAAAATCCTAAGCCCTAGATTCTTAGGAAATTCCAATTCAAGCTCTAGAAATCCAAGAGAAGCTTAGGTAAGCATCCTCTTCATCTTCTATATCTCAATCCCTCTTCAATTTTCAGAAATTCGTATAACCTAGCTTAGGAAAAATTTCATCTTTGATAATAGAATGAAGATTCTAGAGGTGTAGTGAAGAGGAATTGATCTTGCCTTGTTTTAAAAGCTTCTCCTTCGTTGTTTTTGGGTTTAAATGTGAGTTTTTGAACTCACATCTATGTCTATAATTTTCTTTGTGGTTAGGTATGAATTCCTAACATCTATTCATGTTCATTTGCTTTTGATTTGAATGAATTTGGTGAATTTTCCAATTTGTGGGTTTTGTTGTCAATTTCATGAAAATCCTATCTTTGATGTTTGAACATGTTTATGGGGTGTGTTGAAGAGCCTATATGGCTGGGTTGTTAGGTGGCATAAATCCCTATCCGTCGTTGCTTGTTCGATCGCATCCGAGATTATAATTTGTTTTGCACTTCTTAGTGCATAGGCTGAAAACACTGGAAATGCCGGTTCAGTCGACTGAATTGTAGGGTCAGTCGACTGAATCTGGGGGGACAGAAACTTTCTATCCCTGTATCAGTCGACTGACCCCTGTGTTCAGTCGACTGAGCCTGGAAATCGAGAGTTTCTAGGCATGTATCAGTCGACTGACCATCGTAGTCAGTCGATTGAACCTACTTGTCTCAGCCATATTGCCGTTTTGTGTAGATTTCCAATTTTTGATCGATTCCTGTCATTCCGATTGGTTGTTATCACTTTTGTTGACTTTAATAAAAAAAATTGGAATTTTCGAGGATAGCCATTTTGATGGATTTGGTATCAATTTCTATGGATTTGATTCATGTCTGCATATGTGAATTTTTGGTGATTGATTGTTTTTACAATCATTTGTGTGACTTGTCACTTTGAAATACAAAGGTTTCTATACTGGTAGTAAATATTCAAACTCTTTCTTAAAGATAATTTCAACTCTATTTTTAATACAAAGCCCGTTTATAAAATCGTTTTCTAATCTATTAATATATACAAACCTTTACCTCATTCGTTCGAGAAATTCAAATTAACGACTTAGCAAATCAAGTGGTATGAAACGCTTGCGTTTACTTTGTCGGTTAATTCTTAGACTTGTTCAATTGAAACCTTGTGACAATTTTCGAATGGAAATCTACAATCTGTTCCTAAATATTTAAGTTAAGCCAGTGATGATGGGACATGAAGCTAAACCCATTTATTTACTAGCTTAGTGTAATTGACACTTCTTGTTGATCGATGATGATCATTTTGTGATTTAGACTAGAAATGTGCGATGTCTCTTTATTTATATGGATAACTAAAACCCCATTTGTGGAGTTTCGGCTCAAAAATTGGTGGGGTAGCGACCCATGGCCTTCGGGTCATTTGTGGAGCCTCGGCTCAAAATTGATGGTTAGCGACCGTGGAATAGAATTCCGTTTGTGATGCACGTGTTGGTGAGTTTTCATGCCCCCGTTTGTGATAGGCCTCCTCCCTTTGTGATTTTTGGATTTCTAATTGATGATTTCTAGAATTTGTGTTTCACCAATTTTTGTGATTTACATTGATAAGCTCTATCAATATTTGTGGTTTGGTGAATTGTGTTAAATAATGTGACATTCTTTTTGGTGTTTGAGAATATCTGAGATGTTGTATGATTTTTGTTGTTGTCTAATGTATACCTTTCATTGTATGACATTTTTGTTATCATACGTTTTTGTCATATCTCGTATACTGTCTCATTTTTTCTGATATTTATAGCTAAACTGATCCGTTTATTATTTTCTTATTAAATAATACTCGGGTCAGACGGAGATGTTACAGGTGCTTCTGCTTGACTCCTTAGCTGGGGCTAGCTTTTGACTTTTGGCTAACTACTTAGTTTAGTAGTTTTTGTTATTATACATTCGAGATAGAGACTACTTGACGTATACAAATTCTTTTGTCTTGCACTTGTATCTATTCTTTTGTTATGTAGTGGATCTTCTGTGACCGCTATTTTGATGTATACTTTTATGTGATATATTCATATCTGTTTCCGCCTTTGTGATATGGATATCCGTGACTGATTTTTGTTATGCTTATTTCTATATATGTTTTCGAAGACCACACAGCCATTGTGTAGTAGCTTTGAGTTTGTATTTGATATGTCGGATTTCCTTTTGAAAAGAAATGCGTGACATACCTTCTGACATATCGGTACTCTCACAAAGACATTGCATGGATGGTCGCTCCTCAACAGCCTTATTCTTCGTGCTAGTCGACGGCATTACCCCGTAATGTCCTTGGCTAGCGTGAGTATAGAGGTGGGGCATCACAGCTTGGTAACAAAGGAAAACTTCGGAACACTGTAGAATAATCTAGCAAGGATCATTGTCTTAAGTCCTTCTTAGGAGTCGTGCCTTAGGATTTATTCGAGTCTTAGGACCTGTTCTATCCTATTTTCTTTTATGATGCCTTGTTTTATCAATCATGACTGTTTGATATTCATTTTGTGAATAACCTTTTTCTTCTTCTTTCTTTCTTATAGAAGAGGAATGGTTAGACCAGGTCATCCCAGCGTTGGTTAATCCAGTGCTACTCCTCAGGATGGAGTATTTATGTCTGCCCAACAGCTTCTAAAACTTGTAAAGAATGCTCATGCTGTCGGACCTATTCTGGAGCCCACTCACCCTAAATCTGGGTTTGCATGCTTGTGCAGTGATTATACCAATTTGGTCAAGGGTTCCGAAAGCGTCAAAGAAGTCCAAGCTTGGCTTAGAACATGCGATCGCATCATTTCTCGCATGAATCTTATTGATCTTCATCGAGTCCAAGTGGCTTCTAGTATGCTCTGAGAAGAGCATTTGATTGGTATGAGCTTCTGATTTTGGAAATTATTGAAGCGGATCTTACTTGGAAGAAATTCCAAGAAAGTTTTGAATTGAAGTTTGTGCCAGAAGCTGAAAAAGTGACTTTGGCCCGTCGTTTTATTAACCTTATTCAAGGTGAATCATCTGTGGCAGATTATGTCACATCTTTTGAATCCATCTCTAAATATGGGATCAAGTATATAAATACCCCATTGAAGAAAAATCAGAGGTTTATCTATGGCCTGAATAAGAATCTCAAAAAGCCTTTACTTCTGAAACTGGAAGTTTCTTTTGATCAGCTTGTTGATATCGCTCTTCGACTTGAAAGGGCAGATAAAGAGAGTGATGTTGAAGTTGGGAGTGCCAAACCGAACTTCAACAACAACAAGAAGAGGCCTAATAAGTTCAAAGGTCATATCCCAACAAGAAAGGGAAACAAGCAACTTCGGTAGCAAAGACTCCTACCCCTTGCCGTGGAGAGTGCTACAATTATGGTTCTATGGACCATTATGCAATAAGTGTTCGAATCCCCTTACTTGTCTATATTGCAAAAGTTTGGGTCATTATATATCTTCCTGTCCCAAACTTCAAAGTAAGAAAGAGGGAAAGCTAAATGTTGTGCAGGCCCCTAGTAACACTTCTAGTGGTCAAGGTGTTTCTCATTCTATCCATGATGGCATTATTATGTTTCGTGATCATCCTATTCGAGTTCTTTTTGATACGGGTGCATCCTATTCTTTTAAATTAAAAGACCTTGTTGATGCTTTTTCTTTAAATGTTATGGCTTTGATGACTTCTTTGAGAATTGTGATTCCGGTTGGTGGATCTGCAACACTCAGTTTGCTTTGTAAAGATATCAAGATTATTTTATATGATTTTTCCTTCCATGCCGATTTGCATGTCATGCGTTACTTGGGCTTTGGAATGATTTTGGGAATGGATTGGCTTAACCATTATGAATCCCACCCATTGTCCTGAGAGGACTATTCATCTTCGACATCCTCAATCAATTAAGCAGATTTATATTGTTCTCAAAGATTCGGATTCTAAATTGGCAGCATCCTTGTATTCTCTAAACCCTCATGATGATGATGAGGAAGATATTATTTCTCTCATTCACGTTATTCGTGAATTTCCCAATATATTTGAGCCCTTTTTAGGATTACCACCTAAACGAGCAACTGAGTTCAGAATTAATCTAATCCCTGGAGCTCTACCTATCACTCGTCCTCCTTATCGTATGTCTAATAAGGAAAATAAGGAGATGTGTAAACAATTATCCGAATTGGAAGCGAAGCAGTTTATTCGTTCTAGTTCCTCTCCTTGGGGAGCTTCAGCTATTTTTGTGAAGAAATCCGATGGCACACTTAGGCTTTGCGTTGATTACCGCAAGCTTAATGATCTTACCATTAAGAATAAATATCCTTTGCCTAGGATTGATGAACTGTTCGATCAACTTAATGGTGCTAGAGTCTTCTCACAGTTAAACTTAGCAACCGATTTTCATCAGCTTCGTATTGCGGAGGATAACATTACTTTGACATCGTTCTGTACTCGTTATGGATCTTGTGGATGGCTTGTTATGCCATTTGGTTTAACAAATGCTCTACCTTATATCGTTGACCTTATGAATCGAGTTTTCAAAGACTTCCTCGATTGATTTGTTCTCATCTTTATAGATGATATTCTTGTTTATTCTAAAACTGAGGAAGAGCATGAAAAGCATCTTCGGATTGTGTTGGAAACTCTTAGGAGCAATCAATTGAAAGCAAAATTTCTAAGTGCCACTTTTGGCAATCTCGTGTGAAATTTCTCGGGCATATTATTTCTAAATCCGGAATTTCTATGGATCCTTCAACGATTGAAGCGATTCAAAATTGGAAGAGACCTGAGAGTGTGACAGAAATCCGTAGCTTTCTTGGATTGGCGGGCTATTACCGTCGTTTCATAAAAGACTTTTCTAAAATTTCTGTTCCTCTTACTAGTTTGACAAAGAAGGGAGTTAAACACATTTGGTCAGACAAATGTGAAGCTTCTTTTTAGAAATTAAAAGAACTCCTTTCTAATGATCCTATTCTTGTGATTCCCGAAGGGAACCAAGACTTTATTGTTTATACCGATGCTAGTCGTGTTGGTTTGGGTGCCGTTCTCATGCAAAGCGAACGTGTTATTGCTTATGCTTCTAGGAAATTAAAGCCTGCCGAGACTAGATATGCGACTCATGATTTAGAGCTCGTGGCTATTGTTTTTGCCCTTAGAATTTGGCGTCATTATCTTTTGGGAGAGAAATTTGTTCTCTGTACCGATCATAAATCTTTAAAGTATTTATTTTCTCAAAGGAACTTAATTTGCGTCAACAACGTTGGCTCGAGTTCCTTGCATCTTATAATCTTGATATCCTTTATGATCATGGAAAGGGGAATCGTATTGCCGATGCACTTAGTCGTAAGAAACAAGCGATTGTTTCCATGATGACATACGAATGGAATGATCTCGAGACTTTATCCACTTGTAAATTCGAGGTCGTGAATCCGATTTATATTCATCTCTTATTCTATGTAGCCTTAAGGCTTGTCCATCTCTTTTAGACTGCATTCTTGAAGCTCAAAAGCACGATCCCGAATTGGTTCTTCTTAGCCAAAGTTGTCGGGATAGTAATATTGATGTTTTGAAAGACTTTGAAATCGATGCTCGTGGCGGCATTCGAAAATTTGGTGGACTTATAGTGCCAAATATTAGTGATCTTCGTAAAGACATTTTATAAGATTCTCATCGTTCTAAATTTACCATTCATCCCGGTAGTAGTAAAATGTACGCTGATATGAAGCGACTTTATTATTGGGATGGAATGAAATCTGATATTGCTAACTTTATTAAGCGTTGCATGACTTGCCAACTTGTTAAGGCCGAGCATCAAAGGCCCGATAGGTTATTGCAACCTTTTGACATTCCAATTTGGAAGTGGGATCGAGTCTCTATGGACTTTATTGAAGGACTTCCCTGTTCTCGTTCGGACCATGACAGTTTATGGGTGACTTTGGATAGACTTACAAAATCTGCCCATTTTATTCCCCTTCGGTCTAATAGGACCGTACCTCTTTTGGTCAAACTCTATATTAAAGAAATGCTTAAATTGCATGGAGCTACTACTTCTATTGTTAGTGATCATGATCCATTGTTTACTGGTGGATTTTGGAAGTGTCTTCAAAAAGCTTTGGGAATGAAGCTTAATTTTAGCACCACTTATCATCCTCAGTCCGATGGACAAACCGAGCGTGTGAATCAAACTCTTGAAGATCTTCTTCGTGTATGTGTTCTTGATTTTGGTGGAAGTTGAGAAGATCATATTTCTCTTGTTGACTTTACCTATAATAATAGCTTCCAATCTAGTATTGGTATGACACCTTTTGAGGCACTCTATGAAAGGCCATGTCGTTCTCTTCTTGGGCTTGAGGCCGGTGAGCAGCTGGTTTTAGGTCTAGATTTTATTCGTGACTTCACAGAAAAGATTGACCTTATTCGCCATAGGATGAAAGAAGCTCAAAGTAGACAAAAATCCTATGCCGATAACTGAAGAAGGAAATTAGAATTTTCTATGGGAGATTTGGTGTTTATTCGTGTTTCACCTATGAAGGATGTTGTGCGTTTCAGTCGATTGGGAAAATTAGCGCCTCGATATATTGGTCGATTTCCCATCACCGAATGTGTTGGTCTCGTGGCTTATCGCCTCTTATTACCGGCTCAATTTTCTACTATTCATGACGTGTTTCACATTTCTCAACTACGGAAATGCCTTAGGCATTCCGATTCTATTCTTGAGCTATGTGTTGTTGAAGAAATTAAAGTTTTGCCTAATTTGACTTATGAGTAACATCTTATTCGTATCACTACCATGAAGGTTAAACGCCTTCGGAATAAAGATATTCCGCTTGTGAAAGTTCAATGGTCCTCAAACCCTAAGGATTGCTCTTGGGAATCTAGAGAATTCATCGAGCGAACACATCCGGTCTTACTCTACCATGCTCTTTGAGGTGAATTTCTTATTTCAAATTTTCTTTTGTGTTGATATGCTTTTATGGTTGTTACTTTTTATTTTTTCCTTAAGTATTGCGAGGACGCAATTTCTTTAATGAAGGGAGTCGGTAACAACCCGCATATTTTACAATTTTATATTTAAAAAATATATTTAAATATAGCATCGTTAGTCGGATTTAAGTTCGAAATGCTACTTTTTTGTAAACAGTCGAATTAGGACTTGAGACCACTTCCATTGAGTTCAAAATGGTGTTTGCGACCTTTTTGAGTATAAATATTGATATGTTTGGAGTTGATTAGAATTTTGATGTTTCCATTTAGGGTTTTGGGTTTGGGTTTCAGCCCATTAACCCAACATATGAACCCAGCTCCACTCCACTCCTCTTCATCTCTTCATAATATTTCCTAACACTCATGCTTTAGTAATAATGGAGGAAAAGATTGGAAACTAAAAATCCTAAACCCTAGATTCTTAGGAAATTTCAATTCAAGCTCTAGAAATCTAATAGAAGCTTAGGTAAGCATACTCTTCATCTTCTCCATCTTAATCACTCTTCAATTTTCAGAAATTCCTATAACCTAGCTTAGAAAAAACTTCACCTTTGATGGTAGGTTGAAAATTCTAGAGGTGTAGTGAAGAGGAATTGATCTTGCATTGTTTTAAAAGCTTCTCCTTCATTGTTTTTGGGTTTAAAGGTGAGTTTTTGAACTTACATCTATGTCTATAACTTTTTTTGTGGTTAGGTATGAATTCCTAACATCTATTCATGTTCATTTGCTTTTGATTTGAATGAATTTGGTGAATTTTCCAATTTGTTGGTTTTGCTGTCCAATTTCATAAAAATCCTATCTTCGACATTTGAACATGTTTTTTGGGGGTGTGTCGAAGAGCCTATAAGGCAGGGTTGTCAGGTGGCATAAATCCCTAGTCTTCGTTGCTCGTTCGTTCACATCCGGTATTATAATTTGTTTTGCACTTCTTAGTGCATAGGCTGAGAATACTGGAAATGCAAGTTCGGTCGACTAAACCTGGGGGACAGAAACTTTCTATCCCTGTATTAGTGGACTGACGCTTGTGTTCAATCGACTGAGCCTGGAAACCGAGAGTTTCCAGGAATGTATCAGTCGACTGACCACTGCAGTCAGATGATTGAACCTGCTTGTCTCAGCCATACTGCCCTTTTGTGTGGATTTTCAATTTTTAATCGATTCCTGTCGTTCTGATTGGTTGTTATCACTTTTGTTGACTTCGATAAAAAAATTTCGGAATTTTTAAGGATATCCATTCTGATGGATTCGGTATCGATTTCTATGGATTTGATTCACGTCTTCATATGTGAATTTTTGGTGATCGATTGTTTTTACAATCATTTGTGTAAGTTGTCACTTTGAAATACAAAGGTTTCTATACTAGTAGTAAATATTCAAACTCTTTCTCAAAGATGATTTCAACACTATTTTTAATACAAAGCTCGTTTATAAAATCATTTTCTAATCTATTAGTATATACAAACCTTTACCTCATTCGTTCGAGAAATCCAATTAAACGACTTAGCAAAACAAGTGGTATGAAACGCTTGCGTTTACTTTGTCGGTTAATTCTTATACTTATTCGATTGAAACTCTTGTGGCAATTTTCGAGTGGAAATCTACAATCCGTTCGTAAATATTTAAGTTAAGCCAGTGGTCATGGGACATGAAGCTAAACTCATTTATTTACTAGCTTAGTGTAATTGACACTTCTTGTTGATCGATGATGATCATTTTGTGATTTAGACTAGCAATGTGCGATGTCTCTTTGTTTATGTGGGGAACTAAAACCCCGTTTGTAGAGTTTCGGCTCAAAAATTGGTGGGGTAGCGACCCATGGCCTTTGGGTCGTTTGTGGATCCTCAGCTCAAAATTGATGATAGCGATCATGGAATAGCGTTCCGTTTATGATGCACGTGTTGGTGAGTTTTCATGCCCCCGTTTGTGATAGGCCTTCCCCTTTTGTGATTTCAGGATTTCTAATTGATGATTTTTAGAATTTGTGTTTCACCAATTTTTGCGATTTACATTGATAAGCTCTATCAATATTTGTGGTTTTGTGAATTGTGTTAAAGAATGCGACATTATTTTTGGCGTTTGAGAATATTCGAGATGTTGTATGATTTTTGTTGTTGTCTAATGTATACCTTTCATCGTATGACATTATTGTTATCATACATTTTTATCATACCTCTTATACTGTCTCATTTTATCTGATATTTATAGCTAGACTGATCCGTTTATTATTTTCTCATTAAATAATACTCGGGTCAGACTGAGATGTTACAGATGCTTCTGCTTGACTCCTTAGTTGGGATTACCTTTTGACTTTGGCTAACTACATTGTTTAGTAGTTTTTGTTATTATACATTCGAGATAGAGACTCCTTAATGTATACATATTCTTTTATCTTGCACTTGTATCTATTCTTTTGTGATGTAGTGGATCTTGTATGACCACTACTTTGATTTATACTTTTATGTGATATATTCATATCTGTTTCCGCCTTTGTGATATGGATATCTGTGACTGATTTGTGTTATGCTTATTTCTATATTTATTTTCGAAGACCACATAGCCACTATACTGTAGCTTTGAGTTTGTATTTGATATATCGGATTTTCTCTTGAAAAGAAATGTGTGACATACCATCTGACATATCGGTACTCGCACAAAGCCATTGGCCGCTCCACAACAGCCTTATTTTTCGTGTTAGTCGACGGCATTACCCCATAGTGTTCTTGGTTAGCATGAGTAAAGAGGTAGAGCGTCGCATAAACCTTCCTTCTTTGATATTAGTATTTACCTCATCCTTTCTTACGTTGATTATCCAAGCGTCAACTCCAGGCCGCGAACAAAAGGCACTCGACATCACCACCTCTCCACTGTGTTGATCAACATCGCGAGTCACGAAAATAGCATCACACTTGGATACAAGATCGCCATAACCTAGCTGCCTCTCCTCTTCTCCATTACGCATTCGTCACCACCCAACTACAACGTGAAACCACCATGAGCACATCACCAGCAAACTACGCCTAAATCCAACCCTACGACCTCCAACCACAGGCGCACTCAACCCTAATGACCACCCTATCACCAGAAACTGTGAGCCCTAGTCCATGGTAGCCTAAAAATTGAATACTTCTAAAACCCATCGCCTCAGCTGCACCATCACCCACGTCGACTTCCCCTGGACTCGTGCCATCGTGAATCCATCGCGAGACTGCCCTACCACGAACGTCATCGGCCTTGCTCCTTCCAATCGCGATTAACACACGACTCAATTTTGTCGCATCATTTTGATTCCACTTAATCGATAACCTGATGGCCCTCGGTTTCATTGCGAATTGTTCGATCGCGAGGATTTTTATTTTTATTTTTTTGTACACAAACTGATTACGAACAGAAGAAAAGGGACGAGAGGGTGAGACTTACGGTTTATGATGCAGCCATTTTTTTACTTATGTGAACGAATTGATTCATTAAACTGAAGAAGGAAAGGAGAGGAGCTATTTTTATCTTGTTCGATTTGAACGGACGGATTTGAAAAAAAAGGGAAAGAGACGTGATTTGAAGCGAGAAAAAAATGTCGGTGTTTGAATGGGAAGGGGCTGATTTGATTTTGATTTGATTTTATAAATATGTATGTATTATTTTATCCCAATATCTCTCATTACATATCTCGAAATTTTGAACCCCTATAGAGGTGTGCTGCTGGCCATTCATAATATTATACCCCTATTCCATACGTAATGGAAAAGGTTTCGAGTCATATCTCGATCATGTGGAGAAGATAGTTTTGTGAACCCAATTATTATATTATATTTCAATATTAATTTCAACGCATTTATATCTCATACGATCAAACAATAACTCCAAATACTATGAAACTTAGAATCCGGTAATAATACATTATTATGGATCCAATGAAACTGGCTTCGTCCAATTTCGAGACTGTGCCCCGATTCGCTATTTTAACTCGTCGACTTAATCGATGATTTCAAAAATTTCGAAATCGATTAAATTTTCAGTTTTAAAAACTAACTAACTCAATTTTAATTCAAATAGAATTTATATCAACATTATAAATCGTTTCGATTTTGTATTCAACTCTAATTCAATTATTTAAATGATTTTTAATTATTAACTCAACGATTAAATCTATTAATTAAATCGCTATATTTGGAATTTCAATTTCATTTTAAAGTTTTCAATTAGAATCTTCATATCTAAAAATCAATTTATATTCTAAATTCAATATTTAAAACCATTTAGATATTAAAAATCAAACGACCCAAATCTGGGTCGTTGTAATCTATTCATCATTGTTTGCGTTTGTTTGGAAAAAAGTACTGTTGAAAACAGGCTTTGTTTTTTTTCTAGCAAAAAGATAGTAACATATTAGACCCAAACTCGAACCCGATCGGTTGGTTGATCGGACGAGCGGTGTGTGTGTAAACCATGGCCATATACATTCTTCCCCTCGCACAAAATTACTTGATCCTAAGGGCCAATATAGGTTGATGGGAATGAGTATATAAACATGAAAATTTTCTTTGTTTTTTGCGATGTGAGGTTATATCTTCATTCATTTATGCAAGAATCTCTAATAGTTGTTTGTTATAAACCGACACTTTTCGAATCCTAGTCCTTTTCTGTTATTCTCAAAGAGTTGATTTCCTAATAACATGTTAAACAATTTTTCTTTAGTGAAGAGTCAACTCAAGAACATTGACTTTGGATTTAAAAAGATATTTTCACTTGTTAGCTTTGAATATTAACTAATAGCAATTTCTCTCTTTTCAACATCATTCCTTTTTAAGACCGTATTTTGTTTTCGAGCTCTTTAACTTTGGTCTTAACTTCAAGCATCTCATTTTTAAAAAGTTGGTGTTTTTCAAATTCGAGTTTTTCAGAAATTTTGAATTTTTCCAATTTGTTTTTCTAATTCATGATTTGTTTAAATAATCACAAAATCTCATTTCCATTTTCATGGTTTTGAAATCTTTGACATCGTTTAATTCCTTCTCAAAATATGCACATTTATCACATTCAAAAGTATTGAGTTTTTTTTTATCTTTTCAATCTCCTATTTTAGCCCATCAAGAATTAGATTGGCTTTCCCAAAATATTTCTTTTTCAAAAGTTTCACAACTTTTATGTTTGGAATTTTCAAACACTTTCAACTCTTTTTGTAAAAAACCGTTTGTGCAAATCAAATCACTTTCATTTTCCTTCAAAATAAGAATTTCTTTTTTCAAGCTTTTCAAAATTTACATAGAAGCGATCAAATTCATTTTCGTAGTTAAAACATTTTCCGCAGTCAAAATTTTCAATTTTCTTAATCTTTTCAAGCTTTTTTTCAATTTATCATTTTTCTGATGTAGTTTAAATTTTTCACTTTTCAACTTATTATTTTTCGATTCAAAATCATCAACAGTTTTAGTTATTTTATGACAAAAGAGAACTGAATCTTTAACAAATAATTTCTAATCTCATTAGTCGTTGAGTCCTCGTCGTCACCATCTTCACTGTCATCGTCTAAATCGTCTTTTGTAAATCACATCAAACAAAATTCTACCGTCGAGTTAGTTTTGTGGAGTTCTTAGTCATCATCGGCTTTTTTACTATATTTTACGTCGAATGTATTCCAGATTTTATATGTAATTAAAAAATGAGAGATGTGGTTAAATGAAAGATGTGGTTAAATGAGAGATGTGGTTAAATTCGGCTCTATTAATTACAGAGTAAAGAATATTCATAGCATTAGCGTTAATCGAAATATCATTCTTATTTGCTATATCCTAACTATTTTCAATTATACCCCAAAATTCAAAATTAACATATTTTAGATAAAATTCCATTTTCGATTTTCAATTTGAAGAACCTATTCCATCAAAAGTTGATGAATTAACAATGGGTGACTCTCACTAAATCTTGAACTAGGGTGAGACATGATATCAGATTATTTCTAGCAACCTGCTCTAATACCACTTGTTACAATCATGCAATATACCATAGATGAGTGGATATGGTATTTAAAATATTTTTTGTATATAAACAGATAAATAGTACGGAAATGTAAATGCGAAAAGTAAAGAACACATATATATACTTAACTTCGGCCATTAACCCATCAGTGCTTAATGTTGCCTTCAAAGTTACTACTAAAATTATATATTTAAATGCTTGTAACACCTTTAAATGTACATTCTCCGCTAATCTGAATATACTAATGAGGTTTTGGACCAAAGGTCGCTATTCTCAAAGCTCATGCACAAAAAGTCTCTACTAATAAACATACGTAAATTAGGTCTCTGTTATGTTACTTTTACCAAATTGTCCTCTTCTAGAAAATCGGTCGAGCATTGAAATCAGGAGCAAAAGTAGCATAAATTAGTCAAAAAATAAAAATAGAGACTAAATTTTCATAACTTTTTCGAAAGAGACTTTTCTTCCATCATCTTCCACTTCTAGGGACTTGGCAGTCGTTCCTTGTATACAAATTCTATGTATGGAACTCTGTTTGAACTCGATGGTCTGAGATCCACCCTAAGTAGCTCATATAGAATATCTATAGTTCAAATAATAGAACAAACAAACTCAGTTTGGGTTATTGCTGATGAAATATTGCTGAAGTTGTTTGTAGTGAATGAAATATTGCTGATTGAGAGATGAATAGGTTTTAAACGATGATGTGACTACAAGAAAATATCAGTTTGGGTTATTCGCAATCGTTTTTTGTTGCTGCTTCGACTAAGATAGATGATGCTGGAGGTGAATCTGTTGCTGTTGAGATGGTGATGCTTGAAGAGGGAATATGATGATGCAAAGCTCTACGAATAGGTGATGGTTGATTTTAAAACCATGATGCTTGACTGTTTGCAAGGTGCTTGTTGCTCAAATTTTGATTTGTTGATTGGATATGTAGGTTCTTGATTGACGTGCTTGAACAGAAAAGCAAGGCTTGGATATCGCTGCCTGAGTTGATCAATAGGTGGTAGTAGATATATCTGATGCTTTTGTGACGATGTTTATGCGTGTTTGAATAGGATTTATCGATCAGGTATGATTCCAATAAAAAAAAAATCCTTTTTAAAACTTTGTTGTATTGTTATTCGATGGGGAAAAAGTGTGAATGAAAGTTTGTATACATAGAAGTTGCTATGTGTTAATATTTCCAATTAATGGAAAAAAATATAGTTTTCCATTTTTTTCCTAAATACTTCCATAAAAATATCTTTCTTTGCTTTTGTCGTTGAATGATTTTTCTAAAAAAAAATATGCTTTTAATTAAAATATGTCTTGTGTAAGATATTTTTTCCTCTTTTTGATAATGAAAATAGTTGAGGAGTGATTGTGTTTTCCTATATGATTATTGTTAATGATATATTTCTTTAAAAGAATCTACATTCCTAATGTGCACATAAATATTTCTCTGCGTATTAAATGATTTTGCAATTTCAATTCGTAGATTCCTTAATTGAAAAATTCTCAAATGTAACTCTCTAAATTTGAAAACAAGTGTAACTCAACAATTGTACTCGTGAAAAAACTTCATTGTGAACTAAATCAGAATACTATAAATACACAACACTAAAAACACATATTAAATATAACATATATTTCTTAATATCAAACAAAAATTATTTGCAATGTCTCATAATAATTTTTTTTTGATAATAATAAATATATACTCTTTTCACAGGCAGAAACAGATGTGCTTAATATGCGATATATTGATTAGAAAATTATAGATAAAGGGCCAATTGAAAATAAAATTATGCTTTGAAGATCTTTTGAATCATAACACGGTCTATAAAAAAATCAAATGTAAAGATATATTTTATTATCATCAAATAAGACATATACTCCACACGAGAGTCATATGAAGCTTCTCAAAGTTTGGAGAAGCTTGTGATAATCTTCGATTGAGAAACCAGAAGGTGGAGAGAAGGAGATAACATGCCCCTCTTTAGGAATATGAGACAATGTAGGTTTAATAGGGGTAGATATGTCAATTGAAACGTAATCAGGGATATACTTTTTAGTGGAGTAGAGAGCGATAGAAGTAAGAAATGCAGACGTGGAAGCAATGACGGCCTCAGAGTTGGCCATCATGACAAGTGGAATCTTTGCCATGGTCTTCTAAGCAAAAGTAACTAGCAATACTTTAGCTATCTCCTTGGCCGGGAGATCGTGGGAATCTCGGTGATGGTCTGTGAGGCCTCTCCAGCAAGGTAAAGTGCTCTACCCTCCTCTGTAGCAATCCTGTCCTCATCATCAAATGAATCAGGTAGGATGTCGGCTTTGTTGAATAAAGTCCCTTCATCTCAGTCTTTTCTTTCTCCTCCTTCATAATCTGATTGTAAATATCATCTAGCATTCATGGATAGGACTCTTTGAGCCATTTCAAACTTTTGATTTTGAGTACATTGACGTAAGCGGTAAATGGTATGATTGACTCTATCCACGATGGACTCCTTCTCAGTGGCTGCTTTAGCAAGTTAACTTTGTAAATCATTCACACTTCTCATTTTCTGATTAGACATCGAGAACTTTTCATGCCTCGTCTTGTAATCTTTCAGCTTCAGGCTTCAGTTGGGCAATCTCAATGCTAATGGCACTGTTACGACCCGTAAAATTTCTGATAAATTTAAATTGTTAATTAAATGAATCTTGGTGTTAAATATTGAATAATGAAATAATAACTAGGATGAAATGCAACAATGAAGTTAATTAAAGATCAATTTGTATAAACTGAATGAAATTGCAATAAATGATAACTTATATAAATGTGATTAAGAGTTAGTGGCCACAATTATTATAAAGTAATCATTTATTCAGTCCATTAAATCAAAATTTGTAATCAATTGCAGTGAATCTTGATTTAATGTTATATTAGTATAAATTAAGGAAATAATCCCATTTATAATATGACAATTGGTTGATTTAAAGAATGGAAATCGAGATTTATTAACTTATTGAAATTTAAAATTCAATAATTGGATTAATTGCAATTAAATGAAATTCAATATTAAATTATTAGGTTAATTGAAATTAAAATGAAACTTAGTATTATATTTATGAGTTTAAGATAATAGTTACAAGATATGAAGGTAATAGGATGAATTGAAATGTTATTTTATTTGTAAACTAATAAGTGATGTAATAAAGGAATGAAATCAAGATAAATAAATTAATTGAGACTTAAATTACAAATAATGTGTGAATTGACCAAAATATAGAAAATGGAAAAATGATAGTCAATAAATAAAGGATGGAATGGAAGCACTAATGTAATGAATGTAAAACAAATATTAACTATGTTTATAGAAAGAAATAATAGAGTGAAAGGTAAATTAATTGGAATTTTTGAAAATTTAATTTATAATTTCTGAATATAATGAAATTGAAAATTTACACTGAAATTTAGTGATTTATCAACTCTAAATTGACATATAAATTTGTTTAATTTAGTGTAAATGATTAAGAAAATTGAAAGGGGTAAAATTTGTCAATTATAGAATTGAAATTTAAGATTTTATCTAATTAATTTATTTTAAATTTATTTAATTTGTTATCCCAACTCTTGGCAAAGCTGAGATACTCAAAAATTAGCTGAAAATCAATGATTACTATTCTTGAATATCAACTGTGCATTGCAGGATAACCATGGATATCGATGAATTTTGTCCAAGTCCAGATCGGGCCGCAATTGACAAGACTTGACGAGCAAAGCTGTAGAAGCCAACGTTTCAAATCTCAAGTCAATCTGAGCTCGTATGTGCAAGATATGATCGATTCAGTGTAAGGAAAGGCCTCAGTTTCGTATCCATCCTCACGCTCCAATTCAAACCGATCTCGTTCGTATCGATCGCGTTCGAATCCATCGGGATGCCTCAGTTCGACTCGATCACGTTCGAATCCATCGGCTTCCCCTGCTTCGTATCCATCACGGATGTCCCTCTGCGAAACCATCTAGGCAGAGCATTTCGTAACCATCGATTGTCATTGGCTCGTATCCATTGGTGCAACTACTGTTCGAATCCATAAGCATGGCCTCACTTCGAATCCATTGTCCTCGTATCGATCAGAGGCATAAGTCCCTCGCATCCATCTGTCTCGAGTTCATCAGGTAACTTCGTATCCATCGGAAAGTTTCACTTCGCATCCATCAGAAGTCTTTGTTCGAATCCATGAACAATCACTTGTTCGTATCCACCAAGTCAACTAGCTTGGATGACGTGTCATTCCACAATATGAAGTAGGTGAGATCTAAGGAATCGAAGCGTTCAACTCGGAGAGAAGACCGGAATGATTCGAAGGACGCGCGCCACCTCATCACAGAACCACATGAGCTGATGGAGTCGAAGGCATCGATTCGAAGCCACGGATTCGAACCAGACAGCCACACGAAGAACATCATTTCGAATCCACGATAACTCGAGATCTATTGATCCAAATGCCATGAAATTTTCACAGAAGCTTCCATACAAGGTAAAGATTGTTCCTGCCAAGTTTTAGCTCGATTGGGTCATTTTTTGATGGATACGAAATCACTTCGTATCGATCCCATATCGAGTTGAAACTTGGTGGGGCCGGTCGCGTGGGCCCACTCACGTGCCATAAGAAGTCTCCCAAAGTTTGAGAGAGATCTGAGCCTCCTACGCCTATAAATAGAGCCCCAGAGCCTACAGAAAAAGGACTTTGGGCCATTGAACGTCCAAACTCTGCCGGATTCGATTCTACTTCGTTCCATCGCTGTTATTGCTGAAACTCAATCATTGTAACTGCTGCAATCACTTGTAACCAGCAAAGTACATCAATAAAAGTTAAAACTTTGAAGTGGACGTAGGCCGAAGATAGCCGAACCACTATAAATCTTGTGTTTCTTGTATTATTGTGATTGTTATTGCTTGGATCTGAGACTTGTGCTTGAATATTGTTGATTTATATTCATTGTTTGGTGCTTTCACGATACTTGGGGTTTGTGACCAATTTTGGTGCAAACACTTTGGTGCTTCCACCGAGAAGAACTAGCACCCGCTACACCAGATTTATAATTCAGATTTAAGAGTTTGAAGAATCCCAACTCAGAGACAATGACTCGACAAACAAGACAAAGAGCTGATCGAAGCCAACAAGGAGGAAGCCAAGAAGCATCCTCTGGAGTTGGAGAAGGACAGGCTTCGATGTACATCACTAGAGATGAGATGGAGGCTGTGGCTAATTCGATACGCGAAAGCATGATGAAGACTCACCAAGAGATGATGTAGAATTTTCTTGAGCAGATAAGGGCAGCGAATGTGCAGAACCTTGGGCCAACTACAGCGGCTGCAAGTACAGGACAAGGAGTCAGGATTGCGGAGGGTAATGAAGGACAGGTACAAGTCCGTAATGCAGGACCTGAAGGCAATCGGCAAGGACTTGGGGGCAGACCCTCAGGATCAGATACTGGAAGACCCATAGATGAAGCTCGGCAAGCTGGAGTCCTTGCTACTACTACTGAGCCACATGAAGAGTATGTACCGGAGTTCCCTTCAAGACTTGGAGGGCAGGATAGAAACATGACAAGGGGGCAACCCTCGGATGGAGATGAAAGAATGATTGGTCTAGTGCGACGAATCATGAGAGGAGGATTATCAAGTGGAGGATTGCAAGAAGTCAGCCGGAGTTCGTTCACTCCGAATATCAGGAATGCAAGGAATCCTCCGAAGTTCAAACAGCCTACGTTGGATCCTTATGACGGGAGGTCAGACCCAACGATGCATATTACCAGATACATCAAGCACATGGAAGTGCTGGGGGCACCCGAGAAAGTGATGGCTCGATGCTTCCCTCTATACTTGTCAGATTTAGCTGCACTTTGGTTCAGACAACTGGAGACTGGATCAATCGATACATGGGCCGAGCTTGTAGATTGCTTCATGAGACAGTTTAGGGTCCATGTGACGCGACCCAAGAGTGTGATGACTCTAGCTTCAATCATGCAAAAGACCGGAGAGTCCATAAAAGATTTCTTATTACGATTCAATGCAACGGTGGCTTCTGTAGATCACCCGGATCCATCGATGATTTTGATGGCGGCGGTAGCAGGAGTCGGGGAAGGCACAGAATTCAAAGATTCTTTGGCAAGAGATCCCCCATAAGATCTTGGAGAATTTTATCATGAAGCTGAAAGATTCATTCGGCTGGAAGAGTCACGAGCCGAGAGGAGAGAAATAAATGTCGTGTAGGGTGAAGGAACCGCCAGGGAACAGTCCAGAGCGGACAAAGGAAAGAGAAAGCAGGACGATGGACATGATGGTCTTGATAAACGGAAGAAATTCCGAGAGCCTAGATTCAGACAGTACACGGATCTGACGGCAAGTCTAGAAAGGATTTACACTGAAACTCGGGGGCAACTCCCCTATCGAAAACCACCTAGGAGGGATCCTACTGAGCGGGAGCGCAGAACTGGAAAATATTGCCTATTCCATGAGCTGGATGGGCACGCTATAGATGAATGCCATCACCTAAAGGATGAGGTGGAAGAACATGCCAGGAGTGGTAGATTGCCACAATATGTCAGAGAACGGACAACAGTGGTAAGGCCTGAACAACTACCACCTCCACCTAACAGGAACGATCCTGGATCGGGATCACGACTCGTCATCCACTGATTAAAGATAGCAGGGTCCAAGTCCAGGATTTGGACTTCGGTCAAATAATTTCATTAGATTTGTTTTCAGAATAAATGGTTACTCCACTTACTCATGTACGGAAACCGGAGAGATCCCTAGGCATGCTCTAAGATGGAGATAGACCAATATGCCCGGAGAGGCAATGTTTAGCTTTTTCCTGATGTTCGAGATTGAACATCTAGGACACGAATTTAAATAAATAAATTAGAATTTCTTGAAATAAACCTTTGACCGGAGAGTTAAAGGATGAATATTGAATACCAATATAAAAATGATCGCTTTATGACCCTACCCGGAGAGGCAGGGTCCGGAGTGCAAGAAGTGAGTTGCTTCGCCAGAGAGCGACAGGATCGACTCACTTAACGTCGTTTCCCATTCACCGGAGAGTGATTGGATCGGGATTCGATGAGAGCCCGGAGAGGCTATGATCGGCCTACGATCTAGGCCAAGACATCGCTTAATGTTCAGGTACACTGAACCGGAGTGCAAGAAGTGAGTTGCTTCGCCGGAGAGCGATAGGATCGACTCACTTAACGCTGCCTCCCCTTCACCGGAGAGTGACAGGATGGGATCCAGCAAGAGCCCGGAGAGGCTATGATCGGTTTAGAACAACCAAGACATCTCTATATGCCCTAGCTGGGGCCGAAGTGCAAGGGATAGAAGGCAACGCCGGAGTGCAATGGGACCTTTCTATTCAATCGTCAAGTCTAAAATAGGCTTGGCAAGGGTCCGGAGTGACCAACGACAGTCTGGAGAGACTGTAAAAATTCATTCTTAACTTCCACTGGAAGAAATTGATAACGATTTGGCTCCGAACAGCCACGAACTTGATTGAAAATGCTATAAGCTCTGAACAAAACATAAGTTCACTACGTTCAGTTTAAGAACGATCAAAACATGCCTTTTACCAAAAGGCATGTTTTGGGGGGAAAAATGTTATCCCAACTTTTGGCAAAGCTGAGATACCCAAAAATTAGCTGAAAATCAATGATTACTATTCTTGAATATCAACTGTGCATTGCAGGATAACCATGGATATCGATGAATTTTGTCCGAGTCCAGATCGGGCCACAATTGACAAGACATGACGAGCAAAGCTGTAGAAGCCAGCGTTTCAGATCTCAAGTCAATCCAAGCTCGTATGTGCAAGATACGATCGATTCAATCTAAGGAAAGGCCTCGGTTTCGTATCCATCCTCATGCTCCAATTCGAACCGATCTCGTTCGTATCGATCACGTTCGAATCCATCGGGATGCCTCAGTTCGACTCGATCACGTTCGAATCCATCGGCTTCCCCTGCTTCGTATCCATCACGGAAGTCCCTCTGTGAAACCATCTAGGCAGAGCATTTCGTAACCATCGATTGTCATTGGCTCGTATCCATTGGTGCAACTACTGTTCGAATCCATTAGCATTGCCTCACTTCGAATCCATTGTCCTCGTATCAATCAGAGGCATAAGTCCCTCGCATCCATCTGTCTCGAGTTCATCAAGTGACTTCGTATCCATCGGAAAGTTTCACTTCGCATCCATCAGAAGTCTTTGTTCGAATCCATGAACAATCACTTGTTCGTATCCACTAAGTCAACTAGCTTGGATGACGTGTCATTCCACGATACGAAGTAGGCGAGATCTAAGGAATCGAAGCGTTCAACTCGGAGAGAAGACCGAAACGATTCGAAGGACGCGCGCCACCTCATCACAGAACCACGTGAGCTGATGGAGTCGAAGGCATCGATTCGAAGCCACGGATTCGAACCAGACAGCCACACGAAGAACATCATTTCGAATCCACGATAACTCGAGATCTACTGATCCAAATGCCATGAAATTTTCACAGAAGCTTCCATACAAGGTAAAGATTGTTCCTGCCAAGTTTCAGCTCGATTGGGTCATTTTTTGATGGATACAAATCACTTCGTATCGATCTCATATCGAGTCGAAACTTGGTGGGGCCGGTCGCGTGGTCCCACTCACGTGCCAGAAGAAGTCTCCCGAAGTTTAAGCGAGATCTGAGCCTCCTACGCCTATAAATAGAGCCCCAGAGCCTACAGAAAAAGGACTTTGGGCCATTGAACGTCCAAACTCTGCCAGATATGATTCTACTTCCTTCCATCGTTGTTATTGCTGAAATTCAATCATTGTAACTGCTGCAATCACTTGTAACCAGCAAAGTACATCAATAAAAGTTAAAACTTTGAAGTGGACGTAGGCCGGAGATAGCCGAGCCACTATAAATCTTTCGTTTCCAGTTGTTATCTTTGTATTATTGTGATTGCTATTGCTTGGATCTGAGACTTGTGCTTGAATATTGTTGATTTATATTCATTGTTTGGTGCTTTCACGATACTTGGGGTTTGTGACCAATTTTGGCGCAAACATAATTAATGTAAAAATAGCCATTTTGGCCACTGACTCGGATTTCGACGAAACCAATTTCATCGGATTCGTAATGGTGAATTATTGTTAGCATTTCAAGTTTCGTAGTGATCGGACTTGTCTTTGATCGTACGGGCTCGAAACGCCTAGAAATCAATGTAATTGAAATCAATTGGAAATAATTTGATTTTGGCATAACTTCTTCATACGATGGAATTTGGACATGAAACCTGTTCCATTGTGTTTAGAATATTTTAAAACATCTATTTTGATATATGGATTGGCCCAATTTCATTCTGGTGTCAGAAGGGGCTTTTCAGGCCATTTTATCATTC
Organism: Allium cepa; assembly: GCA_030765085.1. Taxonomy (NCBI): domain Eukaryota; kingdom Viridiplantae; phylum Streptophyta; class Magnoliopsida; order Asparagales; family Amaryllidaceae; genus Allium; species Allium cepa. The sequence continues at coordinate 840,338,950 of CM060941.1, forward strand.
AACGTGTATATCCAATCGATCTGATCCATTCTATTTCAGTTTTGTCTATAAATAGCCTATTATAAACCCTAGCCTACCTCTATTGTTCAATTCTGTGTGTTCTATTAGCTCCTCTTTCCAATGGCTGCAAACCCTAATTTCCTAATACAATTCCAAATCGAATCCAAAGCAAAAAATTTAAACTCCTCAAAAAAATTCAAAAAAATTATATATTGAAGTTCTCAATGGTATGAATCAGCGTCTGGTGTTCGTTTGTCATAATTGTGCTTGAATCGATCGCAAACCGTGGTCAAAGTTCCAACTCGTGAAACCCTTGATGGCGATATAGGCGAATTCGATTTAGGCGATGATTCTTGAAATTGAATTGTGGGTTTTGACGAGAATGATGTCAGGAAGCTATCGGCAGTGGTCGCGTCTTCCAATTTGGCCTATAGCGGCTTGAATTGGGGTTTTAGGGTTCGAAAACCCTAGTTGTCAAGTGGCGGCAAGCGGCATCTTGGGTGACCAGAGGGGGTGCGCTAGATGGAGGAGGGGAAGACAAGCAGGATGGTGGCCGTGGCACGTCGAATGATGGTCGAAGGCGGTCGTATTTCTCGGTCAAAGGGGGTTTTGGCTGAACGTGTTGGGTTTCGGTAATTTGGGTTTCTGGACGCGAGGGAAGAACGTGGCTGACGTGGCGTGTTTTGTGTGTACGTGTTCTTTTTTATTTTATTTAAATTTTGATTTCAATCATTCTAACACGAATATCTTTCACATTTGATATCGGATTTACGTGAGGTTTCTTTTGTTAGGATCATATTGAAATTTCAGACATTCAAACGCTAGTTTGGACGGATTCAGAGACTGTGCAAATTTTGGGTTTAAATTGGATTTAAATTCAATTTAAATTCAAAAGGTGAGTGTTTTAACCCACTCACAATTTCTAAAATTTCTTATGTGTGTTAAATTAGTTTCTGACGTGATAAAAATTTTATTTAATACCATTTGGTATATCTTTATCATCATTCCAGTTAAAATTTAATTTATTGAATTAAACTATTTTTCAATTTATTATTGCAAGTAAACTACCAGTTAAATTAATTTATTACTGTATATAAACTGCTAGTAATTACCTGTTATTTATTATCTATTCTATATTAATGTATTGTCTGAATTGGATGATGATTGTGATAAATGTTTGATGATTGATATTGGATAAATGGATGTTTTGTTTATGTTGTTATAAACTACAAGTTGTTATCCAATTTTTATTTCATTCGGGATTGCGGTTTTGAAAAGATATATAACCGTATTTTTATTTTAAATTATGGATTGAAATGATAAATATCTGTATCGCTTGACCATAGGATAGATAATTTTATACAGACACCATGGTCTATATATATAAATAATTTGAAATTGATTTCTATGGTTTTGGAAAGAAATATATGGTTTAATAAACATTAATTTTTGATATTATATAAATATTATTTTATATATATAGTTAAACTCTTGAATTTAAGATATGTATAAATATGAAGAAAAAAATAAGTTTAATAATGGAGTTTGATTGTTTTATATTATATGGTTAAGTACCTGTTTAAGATATTGTAAATACAGAGTTTCTAATGACTTAGATAAAAATTAAGTTGGAAGATAAATATGAAATTGGTTTGAATTGAATTATTTAAGAATTATACTCGAATAAATTTGATGTGAAATTTAAATAAAATTCAGATTTTAAAGGGTATGATTCTTATAACTTGATTTGGTTTAGAGTGATTTAAATGAAAATAAAGTTGATTTAAATGAATATATCAAGTTAAATAAATTGAAAGAATATCCAGTTATGTGAAGTTAAAAGTTTACTTAAATGGTATTGGATTTATTACGTAAACATTTCAAATCTAAATGATAGTAATTGAATTTGATGTATATGGGATTATCAAAGAATTAGTTTTGAAATGGTGGAATATTTAAAGCTTTGAAATATATGGAAATTGAAATGATTTATTGGGGATTCAAATCGGTATTCGGAATTGATTTGTGAAATTAAAGAAGCTAATTTATTACATAAAGTAATTTAATATTAAACCATTTAAGTATTGCAAGTTATGTTTCAAAGTTATGGGTTTCAAGGTATTATGATTTGAAAATGCTATGATTTTGGGAAAATGATATATTTGAAATAAAAATGATACTGTATTGATTTGGGTTTTATAAATGATATCATATTGATTGGTTTTTTTATGACGAAAATGATATCGTATTTATATGGTTTTGAAATGAATATTATACTCTGGTTTTGAAGTATAATTATTTTGAAATGACCGTGGTGTTATAATAACGATTGGTTGACAAAGAGACCGGGATCGGATATGGACATACTCTCTGTCAATACCGAAAATCACTTTGACAACCATGTACGCGGTGGAGATTCCAAAATGAAGTAGGATTGTGGCGGCGTTTCCTTTAAGGTAAATACGTGGACCCGACTCCCGTGAGTTGGCATAAGGTGGCTAAAACAGGAGCGATTGACGGGCTAAGAAGGTAGCACCTTTTATCGGACACATCCCTTCGATATTATACTCTAACTTTTGGATTGATTCGGTGACCACTTTTGATTTTTGATTTGGGGGTGTGGCTCGAGGTAGGCGGTAGTAGCTGCTGCGCGTTACCATCGGCCCGGAAGCGTAATTAGTATATCTACCCTGGCATTGCCTAGTTGTGCCGTGTCACCTACTCGAGCACGCCTTATACGATTTTGTTTTGTACCATACCTATGGAGTGCCCTCTGACGATGCCCATTACGGAGGAGATTACGGTATTGTATATACTATGGGAATATAAAAGTGTGTTAAGGTGAAAAATGTAAAGCCTTAACGCTATTTTCAGTATATTATACTTTACTTTAGACACTATTATAATAGCGTATATTACTACATAGTAAATAGTTTAACGAATCCTTAGAAGAAGTGAATCCCGAGCATCTCTTAAGTTACTGCGCTCACGTTAGACACTGGATAGGAGATGTCAAATCCCGCAACATCTCTGACGCCATTTCACTCATATTATTTATTGTTAATTTGACTTACATAAGGTCTTTTAGTTCTGACTCGAGTGTTTTGTCTTTTCAATTCGCTCGGGTCAGCCTGAGCATTTCAGGATTTGGAAGACCGTATTCTGGAGGACGAAGATGAAGATTTATTATTATTTATTACAGTATTCCACTACATTCTTACGATTCCGCTGCATTATTTATCGTTCTCTGGTATGTGTAGCTCTGATATGTATTGTATAAGTATAATCGAATATTTTGTAAAACAGCTTCATGAATTGTATATTAGATTATTATATTTTATCGTTCCGTTGCAAGATTCTGTTTTGTTCTTTTCTTTCTCTGCTTTTTCTTATTTACCCCATAACAATCCACTCTTTTGTATGGTTTAAGTCTGACGTGTGTGGTTTATCGTCGATTTAAAGCGTACGAAAAGGCGGGACATTACATCTGGTATTAGAGCTTTGGTTTAGCGATAAACCTTAGCTTTGTGGGGTCTGACTCTTTATTAATAGGGTAGTGATACCCTATGATTAGTCGTTGAGTGTGTATATATGAGAGAGCGTATTTGTTAGTGGTATAAAATGGTTTTTATATTGTGTTGCTTTGTTCCGTTTTGTATTTATAAATTATGGTTGGTGCATGGGACGCTATGACATCAATAGGGATTTCTAAACACTTAATAGGACAAACCGACATACTATTTGTTTTTAACATTAGGTGAATGAAATAATTTTGCTTATTATATTTTCTATATATAAAATAAAATTGTATAAATAAGATATGTATTTGGTTGCAATATATTGGTTGTTAGGTAATAAAATTTATAAATAATAGTTGAAATGAGATTGAAAATAAAAATAAATGAAATTGGAAATTTAGAACTTAAGTTTCGGGGTTTTGAAAATTTCTTTCAAATGATTTTGGAATATAATAATAATATTATTTAGAATTATTTTATGAAATAAATATTTCAGTATAAGTTGAAAGAATTGCTTTAAAGAAATTTTGAAAAGAAATAAGCTCTGTACTCCCCTCTCTGTCGCTGGAAAATAATTTCGGTGATGAGCGCATGCATCATCGATATTCATTTTTGAGTTTTGAAGTGGGAAGGCTACTATAGTAGTTTTACTGCAGTTTTATTTTGATAAACAAATATAAATTTTAATTTGTTTTAAATATAATTAGATATATATGTTGCCAGTATATACATTTACTATTATTTTAAAATGATTTTTAATAAAACCCGATATTTAATTCTTAAGTTTCCATTAATTAATAGTTTTAATTTCCTTAGTGGAATGGAATTTAACTAATAATGGAAACCTATAAATGAAATAATAGAATCTAATGCTAAGTTATAAATGAAATTTAAGAAAGTTGCAATTGTAACCTATAAAACAAAAGATATGATTATTGAACATTAAATTAATTAAAAGAAATAAGATAAACTCGTATAATTGTCAATTGCATTCTTTAACATATATATAACTTACCAACTATAAAAAGATAAAATGTTAAAAGGAAATGTAATGGGAAATTTTACAAGTAAAATTTGAAATAATGAAAGTATTTAAAGAAATTCTTTTATAAATAAGAATTGGGTGTTGTAGTTGTTATAAACTTAAGTATAATTGAAAGGCTACAAACTAAATAAATTGAAGGTAAATATTATAAATAAATGAATAAATAAAAATGAATAATTGTAAGTAATAAATGAAAATAAGTGAAACAAACACTGAATGAGTGAATGAAATTAAAAATTGTAAGAAAAAATGTAAAATTAAAGGATGAATCATTATTTGAATGAAAAGGAGTTTAAACAATAAACAATATGAAATGAAATTAATAAGAATAAACTTGATTTATTGTTTGAAATTGTTGTTTGTTTTGGTTTGTGAGTAGTTTGGGTAAAGGATACTTTTAGTTGCTTAGATGTATGAATAATCTATGGAGTTTATCTAAGACTGTTGAGTAAGTGGAATACTTCATAGTTATTTATCATTTTATACGATTTAAAGTGTCTTAACCCAAACAAATTAATTGTGTGGCTTGCTTGGATGGTTGATTTGTATTTGATGTGTATGCTGTTGGTTGCGAATGATTGTTGTTAAATTGATTTGTTTGTCAGTGTTTGATACAACTTTAATATTTAATTTTATATAATTGTTAACCTTTTTGGATTATATAAGTGAAATACAGGTTATGGAAGTAATTGCTACTGCTTTTGGTTTCATAAATAAGCGTTATTTGCCCGACAAATAGGTACATTTTTCGGATTATGGTTTATAGCACTACTATATTGTTTTTCCCGTGTTGGGATATATATTATTTTGGAAAATATATGTTATATATTGTTATATTTGATATTATATTTTCTCCCGAGCCTCTCCGTACAAGGGAGACTCTGCCAAAATTTTCCGTAAATTTTGGACTTAGAAAATATTTTGAAAATGCTTTCCAAACTTTATTAACTTGAGTATATAAAAAGATTTAATGGTTATAAATTGGTATATTTTATTTAAATTAATTAATTTTGTAAATTTATTTGTTTATAAAGTTAATATTTTTGAATAAGATATTGTTTACTCAATTCTTTCCTACCTTTTTTCTTTTCGGGGACGAAAAGTTTTGAGTGGGGAAGAGTGTAACGACCCGTAAAATTTTCGATAATTTAAATTGTTAATTAAATGAATCTTGGTGTTAAATATTGAATAATGAAATAATAACTAGGATGAAATGTAACAACGAAGTTAATTAAAGCTGAATTTGTATAAACTGAATGAAATTGAAATAAATGATAACTTAGATAAATGTGATTAAGAGTTAGTGACCACAATTATTATAAAGTAATCATTTATTTAGTCCATTAAATCAAAATTTGTAATCAATTGCAATGAATCTTAATTTAATGTTATATTAGTATAAATTAAGGAAATAATTGGAAATAATATTAATCCCATTTATAATATGACAATTGGTTGATTTAAAGAATGGAAATCGAGATTTATTAACTTATTGAAATTTAAAATTCAATAATTGAATTAATTGCAATTAAATGAAATTTAATATTAAATTATTACGTTAATTGAAATTAAAATGAAACTTAGTATTATATTTATGAGTTTAAGACAATAATTACAAGATATGATGGTAATAGGATGAATTGAAATGTTTGTTTATTTGTAAAGTAATAAGTGATGTAATAAAGGAATGAAATCAAGATAAATTAATTAATTGGGACTTAAATTAAAAATAATGTGTGAATTAACCAAAATATAGTAAATGGAAATATGATAGTCAATAAATAAAGGATGGAATGAGAGCACTAATGTTATGAATGTAAAACAAATATTGACTATGTTTATAGAAAGAAATAATAGAGTGAAAGGTAAATTAATTGGAATTTTTGAAAATTTAATTTATAGTTTCTGAATATAATGAAATTTAAAATTTACACTGAAATTTATAGATTTATCAACTCTAAATTGACATATAAATCTGTTTAATTTAGTGTAAATGATTAAGAAAATTGAAAGGGGTAAAATTTGTCAATTATAAAATTGAAATTTAAGATTTGATCTAATTAATTTATTTTAAATTTATTTAATTAATGTAAAAATAGCCATTATGGCCACTGACTCGGATTTCGATGAAACCAATTTCATTGGATCTGTAACGGTGAATTATTATAGGATTTCATGTTTCGTAGCAATCGAACTTATCGTTTGATCGTACGGGCTCGAAACGCCTAAAAATCAATGAAATTGAAATCAATTGGAAGTAATTTGATTTTGGCATAACTTCTTCATAAGATGTAATTTGGATGTGACACCTGTTCCATCACATTTAAAATATTTTAAAACATCTATTTTGATATACGGGTTGACCCATTTCCGTTCCGGAGTTAAAACGGGCTTTTCAGGCCATTTTATCGTTCAACGTGTATATCCAATCGATCTGATCCATTCTATTTCGGCTTTGTCTATAAATAGCCTGTTATAAACCCTAGCCTACCTCTATTCCTCAATTCTATACGTTCTATTAGCTCCTCTTTCCAATGGCTGCAAACTCTAATTCCCAAATACAATTCCAATTGAATCCAAAGCAAAAATTTCAAACTCCTAAAAAAATTCAGAAAAATTATATATTGAAGTTCTCGACGAGACGAATCAGCGTTTGGTGTTCGTTTGTCATAATTGTTCTTGAATCGATCGCAAATTACGGTCAAAGTTCCAAATCACGAAACCCTTGATGGCGATTTGGGAGAATTTGATTTAGGCGATGATTCTTGAAATTAAATTGTGGGTTTTGACGAGAATGATGTCAGGAAGCTCTCGGCAGTGGTCGCATCTTCCAATTCGGCCTGTGGCGGCTTGAATTGGGGTTTTAGGGTTCGAAAACCCTAGTTGTCAAGTGGCGGCGCGTGGCATCTTGGGTGACCGGAGGGGGTGCGCTAGATGAAGGAGGGGAAGACGAGCAGGATGGTGGTTGCAGCACGTCGAACGATGGTTGGAGGCGGTCGTATTTCTCGGTCAAAGGGGCGTCTGGCTGAACGTGTTGGGTTTTGGCAATTTGGATTTCTGGACGCGAGGGAAGAACGTGGCGTGTTTTGTGTGTACGTATTCTTTTTTTAATTTTATTTAGATTTTGATTTCGATCATTCTAACGCTAATATCTTTCACATACGATATCCAATTTACGTGCGGTTTCTTTTATTAGGATCGTATTAAAATTTCAGACATTCTGACGCTAGTTTGGACGGTTTCTGAGACTGTTCAAATTTTGGATTTAAGTTCAATTTAAATTCAAAAGGTGAATGTTTTAACTCACTCACAATTTCTAAAATTTCTTATGTGTGTTAAATTAATTTCTGATGTGATAATAAATTTATTTATTGCTATTTGGTCTATTTTTATCATCATTCCAGTTAAAATTTAATTTATCTAATTAAATTGTTTTTCAATTTATTATTGCAAATAAACTGCCAGTTAAATTAATTTATTTATATAAACTGCCAGTAATTACCTGTTATTTATTATCTGTTCTATATTAATGTATTGTTTGAATTGGATGGTGATTGTGATAAATGTTTGGTGATTGATATTGGATGAATGGATGTTTTATTTATGTTGTTATAAACTACAAGTTGTTGTCCAATTTTTATTTTATTAGGGATTGCGGTTTGAAATGATGTATAACCGTATTTTTATTTTAAATTACGGATTTAAATGATAAATATCCGTATCACTTGACTATAAGATAGAAAATTTTATACAGACACCATGGTATATATATATAAATAATTTGAAATTGATTTCTATGGTTTTGGAAAGAAATATACGGTTTAATAAATATTAATTTTTGATATTATATAAATATTATTTTTTATATATATATTGTTAAACTCTTGAATTTAAGCTATGTATAAATTTGAAAAAAAATAAGTTTAATAATGGAGTTTGATTGTTTTATGTTATATGGTTAAGTACATGTTTAAGATATTGTAAATATGGAGTTTTTAATGACTTAAATAAAAATTAAGTTGGAAGATAAATATGAAATTGGTTTGTATTGAATTATTTAAGAATTATACTCGAATAAATTTGATGTGAAATTTAAATAAAATTGAGATTTTAAAGGGTATGATTCTTATAACTTGATTTGGTTTAGAGTGATTTAAATGAAAATAAAGTTGATTTAAATGAATATATCAAGTTAAATAAATTGAAAGAATATCCAGTTATGTGAAGTTAAAAGTTTACTTAAATGATATTGGATTTATTACGTAAACATTTCAAATCTATATGATAGTAATTGAATTCGATGTATATGGGATTATCAAAGAATTAGTTTTGAAATGGTGGAATATTTAAAGCTTTGAAATATATGGAAATTGAAATGATTTATTGGGGATTCAAATCTGTATTCGGAATTGATTTGTGAAACTAAAGAAGCTAATTTGTTATATAAAGTAATTTAATATTAAACCATTTAAGTATTGGAAGTTATGTTTCAAAGTTATGGGTTTCAAGGTATTATGATTTGAAAATGCTATGATTTTGTAAAAAGGATATATTTGAAATAAAAATGATATTATATTGATTTGGGTTTTATAAATGATATCATATTGATTGGTTTTTTTATAACAAAAATGATATCGTATTTATATGGTTTTGAATTGAATACTATATCCTCGTTTTGAAGTATAATTGTTTTGAAATGACCGCGGTGTTATAATAACGAGTGGTTGGCAAAGCGACCGGGATCAGATATGGGCATACTCTCTGTCGATACCGAAAACCACTTTGACAACCGTGTACGTGGTGGAGATTCCAGAATGAAGTAGGATGATGGCGGCGTTTCCTTTGAGGTAAATACGTGGACCCGACTCCCGGGAGTTGGCATAAGGTGGCTAAAATAGGAGCGATTAACGGGCTAAGAAGGTAGCCCCTTTTATCGGACACATCCCTTCGATATTATACTCTGACTTTTGCATTGATTCGGTGGCCACTTTTGATTTTTGATTTGGGGGTATGTCTCGAGGTAGGCGGTAGTAGCTGCTATGCGTTACCACCGGCCGGGAAGCGTAATTGATATATCTACCCTGGCATTGCCTAGTTGTGTCTGTCACCTACCTAGCGCGCCTTATATGATTTTATTTTGTACCATACCTATGGAGTTCCCTCTGATGACGCCTAGTACGGGGGAGATTACGGTACTGTATAGACTATGGGAATATAAAAGTGTGTTAAGGTAGAAAATGTAAAGCCTTAATGCTCTTTTCAGTATATTATACTTTACTTTAGACACTATTATAATAGCGTATGGTACTACATAGTAAATAGTTTAACGGATCCTTAGGAGAAGTGAATCGCGAGCATCTCTTAAGTTACTGCACTCATGTTAGAAACTGGATAGGATATGTCGAATCCCGTAACATCTCTAATGTCGTTTCACTCATATTATTTATTGTTGATTTACTTACATAAGATCTTTTTGTTCTGACTCGAGTGTTTTATCTTTTCCATTCGCTTGGGTCAGCCTGAGCATTTCAGGATTTGGAAGACCGTATTCTGGAGGACGAAGACGAAGATTTATTATTATTTATTATAGTATTCCACTACATTCTTATGGTTCTGCTGCATTATTTATTGTTCTCTGGTGTGTGTAACTCTGATATGTATTGTATAAGTATAATCAAATATTTTGTAAAACAACTTCGTGAACTGTATATTTGATTATTATATTTTATCGTTCCATTGCAAGATTCTGTTTTGTTCTTTTCTTTCTCTGCTTTTTCTTATTTACCCCATAACAATCCGCCCTTCTGTATGGTTTAAGTCTGACGTGTATGATTTATCGTCGATTTAAAGCGTACGAAAAGGCGGGACGTTACAGGCACTGAGATGGGCATTAGTAGCAACGAGCTAGCTTTTATTTGTTCTAGCTTTCCCTGGATCATTGTCCCAAACATGAGCTTGATCGAGTTGCTTATTCAGTACCTTTACCTTGGATTCAAGTTCTAGTATCTCCCCGGCATGTTTCTCTTTTTCTTCAACCAAGGCTAACGCCTTATCTTTTTAACTCTTTCTCAGCAACTCTCGCCTCATCTTTGAGGCATCGATGATTCTTTTAAGGCAATAATGATTCACTGGCTATTAACTTCATTACTTTTGCTTTCAGCCAGGTGGAAGCGGTTTTTGGCATTTATATCGCAAATATTTTTCAGTCTCCTCCAAGAATGATGATCTCTCCACCAATGTACCATAGGTGGAGCAGACTTTATGGATGTCTTCATTTGAGATAACATTTAAGTTACTGTTGAAGTTAACCCCAGTAAGATCTCGATGTGGATATTTGAGCCATAGAGGTAACGGAACCCAAATGGAAGATAAAGAAGCAATAGCGATGACGACGGTCTCTTTCTTTGCCTTTGTTGATGATCGGCTGCAGAAGTGGCTAAGGGGTGAAGATGTCATAGGCTTATGATAGAAACGGATCAAAGCGGCAACATGTGTTTGATTTCCCTTTAAAGTAGGGATAAGTGTTGCGGAAGTAGCGGGGACATAATTCATGGCTGGGGCACAAGTAAAAGGAGCCAATGGCTGAGGAGCTCTCTTTGTCAGAGAGTTGCTTCTATAAGAATGGGAACCCATAGAGTGAAAGGGAGGGGACATATGCATGGACTGGTATGAGCCAGAATCTCTAGGAGATAAGGAAGCTCATGGTAATCCATTGCATAATCTCAATGCCTAGCTTCATGCTGATGCTCCCCTTCCTTCCTCTCTTCCCTTTTGCAATGAACGAATGGCAATCACGGTGCCTATTGCATTTGGAGATGGGCATGTTTCAGGATAATCTATGGTCTAGAGCCTGGAAATAGTCGAATTTTCCCATTATACCATAAAAAGAAAAGAAATAAGGATTATTACTAGATATTGGATATGCAAAGCAAGTGAAGTGCATGTGGAAGTCATCCTAAGCGGTAGGTATAGTGAAATCCTATCTTTCCTGCAGACCATGCTTAGTTGGTAGGAAAGAGGGAGCAGTTACGCCTTCGAAAGGAGTGTGAGTGGAATCATTCCATCCACACAAAATTGCAATGACATTGGGATGATTGATTTTAAGACCCTGAAGGTTTATGGGGCTGAGATCCAATAACGACCTATGATCTTCATCATCTATTGGGACAAGGGATGATTCTTTGGTCTAACTATGAGTCGGACCATTTGACGACCGTCCTACATCACTGGCACCCAATATACCTATATAGTGCACTATAACAATGCCCAACCAATGTAAAACGATAGTCGGATGAAGTAAGTAAATCAATCACCTAACCATCTTATATTTACAGCACATCGAGTAAAATATAATAATCATTACAGATATAAAATAGATGAGACATTAATAACTAAATGAACCATAGAATTGAAGTGCATATATTCTTATAATTATACAAACAATGATAGATTTTATACAATTAATAAATAAACTCAAATGGTAAATCGCCTCTAATAATAATCAAATACCATCTAAGCTCTGTAGTGTCGTAAATCGAAAATAATAAAAGCTCCAAAACATATAATATACATGAAAGCATTGCCTCCTGCTAGTCCATCTGTACAACGCCACATGCCATCCCACACCTGCTAGCTAGGCTGCTAATTTAAGAGTATCCGAGATAATATGAATCAAGCATAAAACCTCGTGTTAGAAAACAGTCTAATGTGAATGATAAACAGTCTCAAAATGTTATAAAAGTCAATGTAGCATATGAGAAATAAGGTATAGAGAATCATACCTGACCTATCCCTACGTCCAAAGAGTTAGCACATAACAATATATGCTATCTACTATCATCATTACATGAGTGTACTACAAGACTAAGTACAAAGTAGGGTGTCGGGTATCCAAATATACAATACCTAAGTCTTGTGACATCCTTAGAGTGATAAAACAAACATGGCAACAACCATCAAAGCATCATCACATCACTTGGATATGTTGGATATAAGATAACTCAAATGACACCATCATAAGCTAGAGAATAATGGAAAAGTCTTGGTTTCTCGGTGTTCAAATCCGTTAAATAATAACCAAATATCATGTCGCACCACACGCATGGGGAAATTGTACCTCTCTGCCACATCTCGAGAACCATAATTGTCGCCAATGGCACATACCACATGGAATGTGCATTAAAGGCACAACGAAGCCATCAATCAATGGTGCCTTCATGATTTGACAAACCCTGCCTATATGTTGGCACAGACTTGGGGGAAAAATGTTAGTCAATTTTTTTTGTTAGTAAGAAGATAAACCGATCAAGGTTTTTAGCCTATCCCAGTTCACTCCAGGCCGATTCGGGTCTGTATCAACCCACAATCCCGCCAAGGCTGGAGATAGGCCGGCTGAGCTTCTACGCTTGATGCCGACCCAAATACAGGTTATGCCCCTTTCGGCCCCTGTACTCAATTGCATATTGAGCCATCTTCCGACCAAGGCACTTAATAACAACTCTAGCAGCCAGCCCGCCGATAAAAGCGAGGCATTAACATAACTCGGTTTGGTCCGCTTTAACCCATCTCCCAAATGCTTGCGACCAATCTCTCATGCCTGCCTACATTCAACACGACATCAAGTCTACTTACCCACTTAAGTATTTGTCCTAGCTATTTTTCGACCAGCACAGTTCAAGCTCAAAGTCAGCATTGCCCATCATTGGTCTAGTTTTAGCACAGCCACCTACGACCTGTAGTTCATCTCCTCATCCCTCATCCGGTTTGACATACCCTTAGCCCTTAACAATTCTCTATCATGTTATGGTCCCAACGGATAGCAAACCAACTCGGCCCGTCTTTCTATATGGGCATACATGAGTGAAGTGAAAAAAGGTACAACCAGGTGTATCTACTCCTAATAAGAAGCATGTCATATTTCCTATACGTACCACTACAGTACAAGCGCATTAAATGCGAGGTAATCCGGGGCATGCTTTTGGTTTCATCTTAGCCACGCATTCCTTCCATTTATCCGATCATCTCCCATCAGGTGCATTCAACCAGATCAAGGCCAGGCGAACTTCCTGCCGATTTTACTGCATGATCTCCACTGTCTAAGCATTGGTTCGGCTACTATTAAAAACCCATGCATTGCAACATTAAAGGGGTTGGTTGGTTTGTTCCGGCCCCCAACGCTCGACTTGTGGGTTGATTGGAGACGATAATAATTCCGGATGCCTTTCACAGTTTAGAGCTCTTTTCACAACAAATTCCTAAGCATTATTTACCACATCATTTTTCATTATTCTGTTTTAATTCATTGTAATGAAAAAAGCCATATAGTAAGAGAACATAGCAATGGACTTAGCAGCCTTGCCGAACAAAGAAAAAAGAAGAAGAAAGAAATTATGTAGTTTTTCATTCCCATATTGATCGTTACTGCATTGCTACGCCAGTGGAAGGATGGCTATACTAATATGGGAAATGACCATCTCCTCCTTATAGCTACACTTTGGGACCCATCCGAAGTTTCTTAGGACCTGGGGAATTTCGCTCTCTTGGATGCTTTAGTTGCCCACCTCATTTCATTCACCATATGACCTATCCTGGACACCTAGCAATCATTAAGAACCAATCTAAGAGCCACTTTACATCTTGTGTTATTCCCTTTAAACGTTTTCTTTCCTGTAGTTTACTGTCCTTGAGCCTATCGATTAATTAGTAACCTTTTCCCTTCACGACGCATCATCATAATTTTAAGATTGACAAAAAATATCGTCAATACATACTTACGTGCTCTTTCCAATAGTCTCCAAACTTAGCAACCCAATGCCATATCATACGAAATTTCACTATGGGTTCAAAATAAGAAATCGTGTGTAAATTGGAATTCGTACGCAGTAGTTCTGTTCGCGATGGAAATTTCTATCGATTGGAATACCATCGAAAATGTAATATTAAAAACCGCAAATGCATGACGTACAATCATAGTACATATACGAGTACGGTCGACCCACATGTAAAAATAAAATTTTAAAATTACTCAATCAACTTAGCCCAATGTTTTGAAATTTTATTAAACTAAGAAAATTGTAAAAAAGTAAACTAGAAAAAAGTGAATAAAACTATGAGATCAAAGAGCAATTTAGAGGTAATGTCACTTTCAATCATTCATATAAATCGAACACAAAATGTATCCATAGCTTCTCATTTATATTTTAAGTAGAAATGAGTTATGTGTTTATTACAAGCATGGCTTGTTTATGCTATTATTAGCACAACTTAAACCATCAAATTCTAACATATTATTCAAACCTACTTCTAAAATCTCATGAAAATGAATCATGTAATTAAAAATAAAATCTAATTTAAGAATGGTCTATTTATTTTTTGTATATTAGTAATACAGAACATGAAATATTGATTCTACTTTTAGTTCCATGATCAAAATCACTTAGAAAAATAATCAAATAGTTTATATTTATATTGGATTAAGCGTAGCCTATTTGAGATGCCAACATAAACTATCAAATTCATTAAAAAAGAAACATAAACTACCACCATTCTTAATTTCCATTAAGCAGAAAACAAGAGACTACAAATTCTATCATTTTATGTCGATTTAGTATGATTCATGAGAGCTTCACTACCTCAAAATTGAATGAGTTTAGCTACTCATAATTGAATCCATCTCAACATAACATGGCCTCAACATAAACAACATGAAATAAACAATTAATGAAAGATAGATAGAACTAATTAACTTGCATAAAATAAAAAGTCTAATCTACTTCCATTAAAGAAAATAAGGCATTAAATAAAATAACAATAAAAGAGAGCATGAAATTAAAGCACGAGAAAGTAAAGAGAGCAATGCTAAGTAGTTATTAAAGAGAAATTTTATTTAACTTTGATTTTGTACTACAACTTGCATAAAAGGAAAGATCATTACATGAAACATAAATGAGTATTTATACATGTCTAAAACTCTAATTCCATTTTTAGGGAGCTACGTGAATATCCTTGAGTTTGGGTAGCCTCCAAGTAATCATTAAGAAATCAATTAACTCCAATAACATGTGCTTTTGTCTTTAAATATTCACTAACATGTGCATGTGCTTTTAATTATGTTCCATTAATTAGTGGACATGTGGGCTCCTCCATGTTGCATTATTTCTTTTCTTTTCTACATTTTTTTTGGCCTCCAACAAATGTGCATACATGTATCCATGTTCTTCTTCCAAATTGTACTCAATTTCCTATAAAATAAAATTAACATGTATAAATAAATTTTCTCCGATTTAATTCATACATAAAATTACCGTTTTGCCCTCAAATGAAGACGAATTAATGCTGTTTTGAAAACATTTTAGATTTTGGCTAACATATGTAAAATACCCTAATATGCTCATTTATTTTAATAAAAGAAGATTAAATATGAGAGTATAAATATACACTTTTAAATGTACATCTAAGTTCTGGTAATTAGTGCATAGTTTGAAATTATATCTTGTATAAAAATTGAATAAAAAAGAAGAAAAAAAGCACAACCTCTCTTCCAACTCCCAAGCCTCATGCACGCACGTGAACCCAATACGTGCATAGCCTGCACCACCACTGACACCGCCTTCGGCCACCAATGACCAATCCAACTCCACCACTGCGCTCATGACACCGCCGTCGACCAAAATCACCCCTCCCCAGACATCCTTCGCCATTATTAAGCCACCATCGCCTAGACTTAGCTGTGAATTCATTGAATTTTTTCAGTCAATCTAGGTCGATTTAAGATGATCAACCACGTAGATGTATTCCATTCGTCGTCCCCTACCAATGCTACTTTCTGGTTATTGATTGCTTGACATTTCACCATTGAATCAAAAACCCTAGTCGATGGCTCTATATATTCCAACGTTTCCTTATCTTCTATCGAATACTTGGCCCAGATACAATCGAATTTGGAAAAAGAACTTCACCACTACGCCTATGTCGTTGTGCCATATTGATGTCATATTATAAGACATACTTTTGAGTATATTTATGATTTGCATATTTTTTGTCTTTTTTAATCAATGATAATGATTATAGATAATTTCCATTAGAAAGAGATTGAAGGAGTATTTCATGATTAGTGAACAAAATTGAAGATAGCAATGACGGCCATAGTTAAATTGCCTCACTTATATAGTCGTTAGGCAGGGTTATAGGTTATTTATCCGGTTTGGTCTGAAATAGCTGCATACAATATTTAGATACTATAACGTTTCTATTTCGTAAATCATCACTCCAAATGCATCAAGACTATATATCAAACTGGTCAACTTTAGAAGACCTTATCAACGGTTATAAATTCGATATCTAATTCGCCCTTTTATTCAAATTCCATTTATAATTAATTTAAAATTTTGTAGTGTCAAATTTGTGGGTCGTTGCAGTGCTCTTATAGAAATTTTTCCAAAACTCGATCGAGTTCATCGTCATATGCCATAAATTCAGGGTCTACTTCGTTGTATCTTCGTCTAAAATTATGGTTAGCCATTGCAACAGTTACAAACTTTACATAAACGTAATACTTGTATGTCTGCATGTTAGGTATGATTGTAAACTTTTCATTTGAAATTTCAAAAGTTTTTTCAATTGCTATACGTAAAGTCAAATGGTAATGGTTGAAAATTTCATTCTCGGACTTTGGTTGGTTCTGTGTTTTATTAAAATCTGAAATATAATGTCTAATACTGTGGTAAGTAGATAAGTGGCCATCTGTCGGTGGATACCTCAAGTCAACTAAATAATATTGTCCTACAGGTGGATAAGAAAAATTCAAAAATTTCTACTATTTAAAACTGAATGAAAAACTTTAGTGTTATGTGTAGTTCCTTCCCACCATGCCTTTACAAATGTAAATGTTAAATCGAAAGCGCATATAAACATAATATTCTGCATAGCAAAACCTTTACGTCCAACATATCATTGCATCTCTGTAGCATGTACATATGTAACCACATATGTACCATCAATAGTCTCGGTATAATTTAAAGAATGTGTAATATCAGTTTGATGTCCTAATTTATTTTGACACTCTATTAAATTGAGGTTCTATCGGTCTAATAATATCTTTAAACATTAGCATAACCATTTTTAAAACTTCATGAAAATAAACATAAACCATGTTATTTGATTATTGAAATCTTTTTAGCAACATGTTGTAACGACCCGTAAATTTTAGTAGTTTTAATTAATTTAATTAATTGAATTTTTGAGAAATTTTAAATATTTGAATTTTGAAATAAAAATTTAATATTTGGAATATGTCTAATTAAACATAGCCAATGGTAAATTTTCATCTGGTAATATGAAAGTAAATTTTATTGTATATTTTTGTTCAAATTTAAACCAGTTAATAATTGATGATAATAAAATGTTTTCCAAACCTGAATATTTTATACAATAAATTGTAAATCATCTTCTAAGTGAGACGTCATATTTCATTTCTCCGAATTTGGACTATTACTGCTCTGCTTATCTTATTTTCGGCGTATTAGTAGCATTTCGATACCAATATCAAATTTTGATAGGATGATCGTATCGCAGATATCTATGTACCGTTTCGATCGCCTCGTCGTGCTGTTCTTCGTAGTATATTCATATCTGTGTTTTGTTGCCCGGTACGTGGCGAAACCGTGAAACTGTTAATCGTATTGGTACATGTTTTTGAACCTTTTGGTTTCCGATGACTATTCAAATTTTCACCATTTAAAACCCAATGGTCACTAGCTATTAATAATTGCTTGGAATCCAACTATTGATCTTCACTCTTTCCCATTTCCAATACATACATATTCGTTCGTTTTTTTCTTTTAATTTCTCTTCCTCTCTTATATTTTTTTCTCTCTTATCTGCAATGTTAAACCGCGAGAAAGAAAAAAAAAACCAAGCAAACTCTCGGCCTATCCACGTAGGCCTGGCCAACCGAAGCCACAGCCCCATGCTAGCCACCTCAACAGCTGCCTCGTGCTCCTCCTTTCTCCCTCCCATCAACTACAGTCTCCACGTCAGATGCCAAACACTACACCACACAGCCCCGCATGTAGGCATCCCCTACCGCAATGGAGCACGTCAGCAGCTTGAACTCTAGCAGCGGTGTACCTCTCCTCTCCTCTTCTAAGGTCTGCAACTATATCTATATCAATCCATATCATTGTATATAAGTCTTATATAGTTTGTATATACCATTGCTTATATGCTTGATCTGACATTTATAATATACACGTTACATTAGTTTATATGTATATAATCTATTTGCTTTTAAGTGTGTATGAGTTTATATTAGTTGTATATATATAATCCATTTGTTCATATATGTATAGGTTATATATATATATATATATATCTTTATATATATTTGAACTGTTGAATTGTATAAGATTTATAATGATGTAAGTTTACTTGATTTCCCTTTTTATTGGAATCTGAAGCCTTAGCCTCCCTTTTGTCTAAATTTGTATATATGTTTATATATATATGTACATACATTATAAAAAAACTTGTTTGTTTACTAAATATTTTTACCATATATATATTCTGTATATATAATGATTGTTGCTATATATATGTTCGTTTGTGTATACATATGCAGTTATATATATTTTTTAATATATTATTTATATGACAGTAGTAATATACATATGTAATTTCCATAGTAAGTATCTTGATTTCCTGATTTCATATGTTACTTATTGGTATTGTTTTGTTAGTAAATATATATTTCATATTAAGTAACAATATATATATAGTTATGTCTGTACTATCTTGTATATAAATGCTAGTTTATATGTATTGAGTTAATGTAAGTAGTATATAGTTATAGATTTTGCTGGTTGACATTTTATAAGTTACAAAATTTGTAGCTTATATATGTTGTGAGGTATGTGTCTGCATATGATTTTAATATATATATATATATATATATATATATATATATATATTAGTTATATAAAAAGTATGTTTAAGGTTTATATATATATATTTGCTTTGTTGGTTCTGTATATATTTTTAAATATGTTGATCTTAAGTATGTTTAATTGTTTTTGATTTTTAAAGTATATAATGGATACTATATGTATACACTATAACGTTTATTCTTTTATACGGGTTTGAAATGTTGAGTTATTTATTTATTTATTTATTTACTTATAAAATGAATATTGATTTTAAAAATGCATGTGTTTTAAGGATATTTATATATGTGTGTGTGTATATAAGTTCACTTATACCATCTATCATCATCGTTCCATTTCTAATTTGATTTCGTAAATTGTTATTTATCAGCTTTGTTTACTTAATTCATGCCAATCTTGTTTTGCTTTGGAATTCGTAGCTTGTTCCATTGTCAAACTCCTCTTGCCTTGAAAGGTGAGCAATCACTCACGATTAACGTTCTTATATTTATTAAATTTGATTTCAATTGAAATGACAATTAAAATATGCTGTTGTTAGTTATTTACATTGCTATATATATATATATATATATGATATTATCTATGTCTGTTCACCTGTGACATCTGACACCATGATCTATTATTTATATTAATGATATATGCCTATTATATTATTATCATATCTGTCATCACTCTGCAAGTTCCCTGTTAGTATGGAATTCCCAATGGGTTGTAATGAGACATACCCGAGCAATCTGTAGAATAGAAGAAAATCGTTATGGGTTGAAATGATAAACCCGAGCGATTTTCACTGCATTGAATTTGGGATTGCTGGTTCAAATGATATATACCCGTATAAATTTAAATTGCGGATTGAAATGATAAATATCTGTATCACTTAAACCTAGGATAGAAAATTATATACAAACGTCGTTGGTCTATATATATGTTTTTTTGAAATGATTTTTCCAAGGGTTTGAAATGAATATTTTGTTTTAATAAGTATTGATTTTAAGATATGTGTGTGTGTGTATGCGTGTGTTACTTATAAAGGTTTAAAATTTAGATTTTAAATCTATATGTTTGAAAATTTTAAAGGTGATAAGTTAGTTTTGAAATTTATATTTTAAGATTTTGTTTATAATTTTACTATTTTAAAAATACATAAATTAGGTTTTAATATAAAATAAGTTTAATAATAAGATTCATTTAATAATGTTTGATTTATTTAATAAGTAATATGTTTAAGCTTTTATTTAAATTTATATTTTAAAATAGGTTTTATAATGATTTTTAGAAGTTAAGGTTGGAAAGCTAAGTTTGAATTTATTTGAAATTGTAAATTTATTTGATTAAATCGATTTGGAACTTATTAAATTTGAGACTATAAAGGATATGATTTTTATAACTTGATTTTGGTTTAAGATGATTAAATGAATGTTTCTAGTTTAAATAAGTTGAAGGAAGTATTTAGTTATTTGAAATTTGAGGTTTATTTAAATGATATTGGATTTAGTAAGTAAATATTTCAAAACTAAACAATAGTAAAATGAATCTGATATATATATATATATATATATATATATATATATATATATTATCAAATTTCGTTTTGAAAATATTAAATACTTAAAGCTTTGAAATATATTGAAATTGAAATGGTTTATTTTGTGGTTCAAATCTGTTTTTTGAAATCGATATAATTTGAAATGGTTTATTGAGAAACTGAATTGAATTGAAATTGATGATTTGAGATTGGATTAAACTTGAATTTGAAATTTGAGTTGATTTGGAATCGATTTGTGAAATTTGAGGAAGCTATTTTATTATATAAAGTATTTTTAAATTTTATTTAAAACTATTTATATATTTTACTTTATAAATTATTTTCATATAAACTGTTTAATATAAATCATTTTTAATATAAACTATTTTTAATATAAACTATTTTTAATACAAACTATTTTAATATACTAATTATTTTAATATAAACTATTTTAACTTATGACTATTTTATATAAACTATTTATTTCATAAACTATTTTATTACATATACTATTATTAATGTCTAACTGTTTAAAGGAAAATGTTATGACTTCAGAGTGTTATGATTTCCAAAGTATTATGATTTCTAAATTATGATTTCCAAAGTGTTATGATTTCTAAGTTATGATTTCTAGTGTGTTTTGGTTTCGAAAGCGTTATAACTTTGAAAGTACTATGATTTTGGAAGTGAATATATTTGAAATGGAAATGATATCCTATTTGGTTTTGAAATGGAAATGATATCATATTGATTTGGTTTTTGAAATGGAAATGATATTTTGGTTTTGAAGTATAAACTATTTTGAAATGACCGCGGTGTTATAATAACATTTGGTTGTTAAAGAGACCGGGATCAGATGTTGTCACAATCTCTGCCAACTCCGAAAACCACTTTAACAACTATGTACGCGGTGGAGATTCCAGAATGAAGTAGGATGGTGGCGACGATCCTATTTGAGGTATATATGTGGACCTGACTCCCGTGAGTTGGCATAAAGTGGCTAAAACAAGAGCAATTGACCGACCAAGTGAGGTAGCTCCTCCGAACGGACACACTTCTTTGATTGCCATTCTATTGCTTTGTGATAGATTTGGTGCGCACCTTTGATTTTGGGAGTATGGCTCGAGGTGGGGGATAGTGTCACGACCTGCCATTTCGTACCATTCAAATTGACAATAATCCACACATATCGGACTTGAATGATGCAAAATAATAGACGGTAAATAAATTTGGAGCAAATGAAATCGAATACACAGAATCACAGACACAAAACAATTAGAATAACTCGCAGCGGAATATAAAATAACATAGTAGTTCATGAAGCTACTATAACAAAGTCTCAAAACAAATACATAATAACAGTCCGAAACAACATAATAGAAATCTCAAATACATAGAAGTTCACTAACACATGAGATAAACTAGAACGGCTGAAACAGAAATAGATATAAATATAGATAGGCAGAATCTCCAGCAAAGACCGGCTCCAGAAAGAGAACTCAAAGCTGTGAATACTCAGGCTGACCCGAGCGTAAAGCAAAAACACAAAACACTCGAGTCAGGACAATATATACATATACAATGTAAACCAACTCAAGTGAACTGTAATAAGGTACAAGTAACTTAAAGGATGCCTGGGACCGCCCATCCTCTAGGGATCTGTTAAACTATTTACTATGTAGTAATATTGCGCTATTATAATAATGTCTACAGTAAAATAAACTTACTTCAAAATAGCATTCTGGGCTTACCTATATCACCCTTCACACATAATAGTCCCAGTAGTCCATCCAATATCATGATATCTCCAGATCGGGAGACTATCAGAGGATACCACATGTGCTACGGGAGAAAAACAAACTCGTAGTAAAGGCTCGGTATGGTAGGTGACACAGCACACAAGGAAATGCCAGGGTAGACATACCAATTACGCACACGGGCTGGCGGTAACGTAGCAGCCACTACGCCCACCCTGAACAACACTCCAAAAATCAAGGGGTGCACCCAATCAATCACAACCGTAATAGAATGGTATCGAAGAAGTGTGTCCGGCCAGAGGTGCTACCTTTTGGCCCGAGATCGCTCCTGTTTTAGCCATCTTAAGCTAACTCACGGGAATCAGGTCCACGTAATGTAAAACATGAACGCCGCCACCATCCTACTTCATTCTGGAATCTCCACCGAGTACACGGCTGTTAAAGTGGTTTTCGGTATCGACAAAGAGTATGTTCATATCCGATCCCGGTCTCTTTAACAACTAATCGTTATTATAAGCCATGGTTATAATTTAAAAATAGTATTTATATTTCAAAAATCAAATATCATTTAACAATTCAATATCATTTCAAATCCATTTCAAAATATCCAACTTATCATATCATTTCAAAACCACATTCATTTTATTCAAATTTAAAATACCATTTCAATTCACATTTCAAAATAGTTTATATTTCAAATCGAATTACTTCATTTAAATCATTAAAATGAAGTTATTATATCTAATTAATAAATTTCCAAAATTTTAATCTTTCAAAGTTCATTTATTCACTCAAACTTATCAAAACAATGAAAATTCACATTTCGCAGCATTTGAAAAATGCTACAGAAAGTTACTTTCAAAACAGTTCAATTTAACAAAAGACAGCATTTAAAATGTTGTAATAAGGTTACATTAGTCCAAATAAAACCTTGGTTAAATTCAAAAATTATAGCACTTACAAAGTGCAATAATATCCATTAATTCAATTTAGCCTTTTATAGTTCATTTATATCAACTACAGGATTTACAAATGCTGTAATATCTTTTACATTAGAATATAATATCGTTTCAAAAATGTTGTTAATTAAATTTCAAATATTCAATATAATTTCACAAACAATTAAATTTTTATTTAAATCATTTTAAACTTATGAAATCATATATTTTCACTTTTAAATCAATCATTTAATTACTCTTATATTCATGATTTTATAAAGTTAACCTTCCATTCAAAAATCAATATTTAATAATAATTCATACATTAAATTCCAACATTCAATTTCAATTCTTTAAATTAAATTTTTAACTTAACACTTAAGTTTAAATTTCCAAATATAACTTATTTTTCATCTTATTTACTTAACTTAAAATTCATTTTTAAACAAAATTCACAAATTTCCAATTTAAGTTACATTTTAAATTTCAACTTAAATATTCATGTATTTAACTTTTTAACTTATTCAAAAATCATTAATACTATATAAAAATCATTTAAATTCATTTTAAATCAAATTTCATATCTATTTATCATATTTTCCTACTTAATTTCAATTCCATTTATAATCAAATCAAAATTTCTAAAATAACTTATGTTTCAAGTTTCTAACTTTACCATTTATTTATTTCACTTATAATTTCTTAGAAAATCAATAATACTACAAAAATAATTTTTAATTAAATTTAAATCAAAATATTATCATATTTACATTTCTAAAACAATTTATTTTTTTAGAAAAACTTATATTAACCACGGGTTTGTATTAAATTTTCTAGCCTAGATAAAGTGATACGGATAATGTATCATTTCAATCCGTAATTTACAAAGAAAACCCGGGTTTTATCATTTCAAACCCGCAGTCCCAAGTAAAATGAAATAATTGAAAATCATGCAGGCCTATTATTTCAGACCATAACGATTTTCCCCTATTCTAAAGTCCGTTCGGGTATGTATCATTTCAACCCATAGTGATTCTAATCTAAAGGGAACTTGTAGTGTGATAAACCGATATAAATAACAGAATAGCATTATATAACAGTAGAAGATGTTATAACAGGTTTTTAAGCATGGGTGAACATCATATGATCATAACATAGCAGATATAGCATGGTGATATGAGTTTACAATTCAAATGTGATCAGTTTACTAGTCATATAAGTGTAAAACTGTCTGGTGAGAATAACTCATTGGTATAAGCTGAAGACAACAACCAAAACACACAACAAATATCCACAAAGGCACGATAGCACGAATAAGATTTGAGATTGGGAGAGCCAAAGTTAATCTCCTTGAATACATTCAAACAAACAAAACAAATATAAACAACATAGTTTCAAACCAACATATAATTAAACAATGTTATAAATGAATGCACAACACAATGCCAAAGTATTTGCACTTGCTTTCAACAACTTGTGCTTCAGCTATGGACTGGAAAGGCACAACAAAGAGATGGTTTTGGATCAGGTTAAATCAGGTTATGGTCATGAAGGGTTCGGCAAAGCAATTACAAAGGAGATGAAGACATATGTGCTTGAATTCACAAAACAAGGCAAATACAAGAGGGTTCAAGGCCTAAATGCTTCGGCCATGCATGGATTTGGGCACGTCCATTCTGGTGAGTGCGTGTACAGGTGTGGCATGGTCTAAAACTCAGGTTTGTGGCTAGAGTAGATGGTGTATGGGGTCGGCCAAGCATGATGGTGGAGTGGTGGCAACAAGTAGCTCAGCTATGGTGTTTTTAAATGGAGCTTTTGTTCATTTTTAGGTGGATCTTCAACATAGGATGGCTCGACTCAGGAATGGCCGTGGAGAGGAGGTGGTGGTGACTGGTTGTGGTGGTGGTGGAGGCGGCCAAGGTAATGGAGGTGGCAAGCCGAACCAAAGAGATGAAGGCAAGTGCAAATTTACAACAACAAACAATAAAAAGTGAGAAGAAAGAAGAAGTTTTTACCAAAAATTTTGTACAGGATGACACCGAAAGTTTTTGTGATTTGAGAAGTTTTTCTTGCGCATGAAATGAAATGGAGTGGTCAGCTAAAAATAGGGAGTTATGGCAGCAAAATTGAAGAGGTGTTAGTTGAGATGAAAAGGCAAGAATACAAAACGCCTAAGTATAACAAAAGTCACAAACTCAACATATTTCCATATTTTCTTTTAAAATTTTAAATACCTAAAAATATTTATAAATACAGATAAAAACACTAAAATATAGTAAATAAACAAAAGTAAATAAATAAATATTAATTAAATATTATTAAATTAGGAAAAATAGCAAAAATTGGAAACTAGGCTTAAAAATATGAAAATAAATGCAATGAATTTTGGAAAAAAAATTATGTACCTGAAAAATATTTATAAATAAAGATAAAAAAACAAAAATAAAATGCATGCATAAAAATGAATAAATAAATTTTAATTAAATATAATTAAATGAAGAAAATAGTAGAAAAATGGAAACTAGCCTTTAAAAATAGAAAATAAATGCAATAAATTTTGGAAATTTTTTATTATCGCTATAAAAATATTTATAAATGAAATCTTACAAATAAAAAAATTTAAAATAAAATAAAGTCAAATTTAAATTATATTAAAAAATATAGGGTTGTTACACTCTCCCCCACTCAAATCTTTTCGTCCTCGAAAAGGACGGGCATGGAAAATAAAGAGAAACAAGATAGCAAACAAAATAGTGCATGGAACAAATAATTTCGGATTCGAAGCATGAATGCACTCCTCCGTTTCCCAGGTACAATCTCAATCGTCAGTATTCCACTGTACTTTAACCAGATTAACAGATTTCCTTCTGAGCTGCTTCGTACCTCTGTCGACAATACGAAGTGGCTTCCTCTCAACAGTCAGATTAGGCTCAATATCCAAACTATCAAGAGCAGAAGACCGGACAATAAGAGATGGATCATGAAGATGCCGATGAAGATGCGAGACATGGAATACATCATGCACTCCAAGAAGCTTCTCGGGCAAATGCAGACGATAAGCCAAAGAACCAACTCTTTCCACAATGCAGAAAGGACCAATGAACCTAGGAGAAAGCTTCCCTCTACGACCAAAACGAATGACATTCCTCAAGGGAGAAACCTTAAGGAACACCTGATCACCAACCGTAAATTCCAAATTCCACCTACGCTTATCAGCATATTTCTTCTGCCTATCTTGAGCGGCTCTCAACCTCTTCTTCATCTCCTCAACTCTCTCAGAAGCTTCCAAAATCACATCAGGACCCAGAACCAAATGATTATCGGATTCAGTCCAGCAAGATGGAGATTTACAAGGTCGTCCGTATAGAGCAGCAAACAGAGACATTTTAAGACTGGCCTGAATGTAAATATGGAATGAGATAGATAAAAGATTAAGATTATACCTGATAGCTATTATTGTAGGTGAATTTGGTAAGATGGAGATGATCTTCCCAAGATCCTCCATAATCAAGCACACAAGAATGAAGAAGATCCTCGAGAATCTAATTCACCTTTCCGTTTGACCGTCGGTCTGTGGATGGTAAACAGTGCTCATATTC
The DNA here is from genome assembly GCA_030765085.1 of Allium cepa. NCBI lineage: Eukaryota > Viridiplantae > Streptophyta > Magnoliopsida > Asparagales > Amaryllidaceae > Allium > Allium cepa. Next base: position 840,366,271 of record CM060941.1, read on the forward strand.
AAACGAGTACCCAGAGATTCCTGAAAAGCCTTCTAGAACTGACTGGTAAAGATAGGGTCACGATCACAAACAATACTGAGAGGAACACCATGGAGACGAACAATCTCTCTCATGTAGATCTCAGATAAGGTAGAAGTAGAACGAGTAGACTTGACCAGAATAAAATGAGCGAACTTGGTCAGTCTATCAACAATAACCCAGATACTCTCATTACCCCTTCGAGTCCTCGGTAAACCATCGATGAAATCCATGAAAACCTGTTCCCACTTTTAATTGGGAATCTCAAGGGGCTGCAACAAACCAGGGGTCTTCTTGTGATCAGCTTTGACTTGCTGACAAGTCGCACACCGACTAACAAAGATAGAGATATCCCTCTTCATCCCCTTCCACTAATAAAGCTTCTTCATATCCTGATACATCTTCGACACACCAGGATGAATAGAAAGTATGGATCGGTTATTCTCCTGAAGCAACTTCTGCCTCAAACCATCAACATTTGGGACACAAATCCTGCCATTAATCCTCAAAATCCATCTATCATCAATCTAAGCTCCACTGCTACTACTACTATCACCTACCCTACTACGAAAACTCTCCTTCGTTAATCTAAACATCTCATCCTCATCCTGCTTAGCCATAATACGATCCAGAAGAGGAGAAGAAGAAACAACAAGCTGACACAACAAAGCCTTCTTCCGACTCAAAGCATCGGCCACAACATTAGCTTTACCGGGAGTATAGCTAATATCGAGGTCGTAAGAAGCCAGAAACTCAAGCCAACGAACTTGCCTCTGATTCAAATCCTTTTGGGAGAAGATATATCTCAGAGACCGATGATCGGTGAAAAGCTCAAACTTGGTTCCAAGAAGGTGATGCCTCCAAAGCTTCAAAGCAAAGACAACAGCAAGCAACTCTAAATCATGAGCAGCATAATTTGCCTCATGAGTTTTCAACCGACGGCTGCCATAGGCAATGACCCTACCATCCTGAATGAGAACAGCATCCAAACCCTCACGACTAGCATCAGTATATACCGTCAATCCCTCGCTTCCGTTCGGAACGGTAAGAACCGGTGTGGAAGTTAGCTTGCTCTTTAACTCATTGAATGCAGCCTTACACTTATCACTCCAAACAAACTTGGCATTCTTACGAGTCAAAGCAGTGAGAGGTGCAGTAATTCAAGCAAAATTCCCAATGAGTCTCCAGTAGTAACCGGCAAGGCCCAGAAAACTACGAATATCAGACGGAATCTTTGGAGTTTCCCAATCCTGAAACAGAATAGGAAGAACATAAGGACAACCGAAAAGATATAATTATTAAAATGTTAAAGAAGAAGAGAAAGAAAGAAATACTTACATTGATCACAGCGATCTAGACAGGATCAACTGAAACTCCATTACTAGAAACAATATGTCCGAGATATCGGACATCATCCTTCCAGAAATGGCATTTAGAAATTTAGCCTTCAACTGATGAATGCGACTCATGCTCTTCCTTGGTCGTAGAGAAGACAAGGATATCATCAACAAAGACTAGAACAAATTTATTAAGCACATCATGAGAAACATGATTCATCAAATCAACAAAGAAAGCAGGAGCATTAGTCTAACCGAAAGGCATGACTAACCATTCATAAAAACCATTCTCAGTGCGGAAAGAAGTCTTGGGAATGCTATCCTCAGAAACCCTGAGCTGATGAAAACTAGTAGCAAGATCAAGCTGAGAGAAAACAGTGGCACTATAAAGCTGATCAAACATGCCATTGATACGAGGCATTGGGTATCTGTTTTTCATAGTGCGCTTGTTCAGCTCCCTATAATCAATACACATCCGAAGAGAACCATCAGACTTGGTGAAAAAAAATCACCGCGGCTCCCCATTCAGAAAAGCTAGGCCTGATCAGACCTTTGGAAGACAAGTCTTCAATTTGCTTTCCCATCTCAACCTTCTCGCGGGGGACCATTCTTCTAGGGGAAAAACAACAGGTCGAGCACCAGGAATAAGATCAATTCGAAAATCAATTACCACTTCGGAGGTAAAGAAGTGACTTCACCAAATACATCGGGATATAGTCTAACCACAGGAGTCGAATCAAGATACTAGGAGAAGAATCCAGAGAATAAATAAAGTTTCCAGCAAAATCCTGAGGCATGCGGTACTGAATAATCAAGGAATTCCCTTGGTCATCAACAAGGTGAACAGTCCGGGCTTTACAAGAGATATGGGCATCATGATTCACTAACCAATCCTGACCAAGCAATAAATCAAAAGCATCGAAGCCCAAAACATAAAAATCACCACAAAAGCGATGATCAGAATGGAGAAGTTTCACTTGCTTATAAATCCGATTAAGGTTAGCAGGACCCCCAATAGGATTTGAAACACATAATGGAACAGAAGCATACTCAGGAGATATGAGATGCTCAAACTTATCACACAAATCAACAGAGATAAAACTGTGTGAAGCTCCAGTATCAAACAACATACGAACAGATGATGGAATAAAGTAAATGAACCCTGGAGAGTACCTTGGTCATCACTAGGAGCAGGAGCAGGTGGAGAAATAGGAGATGATGCAGAAGTGACAGCAAATATACCAGAAGGCGTACCCCTCTGCTGGGTAGGGCAGTCCTTCGTAAAATGATCAGGCTGGAGATAGATATGGCAAAGATCACGCCTAGCCAACTGAGCAGGTGGAGGAATAGCAGCGCCAGATAAAGTAGGACAGTTATTGGCGTAGTGTCCCTTCTGATCACACCTAAAGCAAGTGATAGAGGAGAGATCAACTGGTTGCCTTTGAGCAGGAGCAGATGATGAAGATCCCAAACCAGAACGCTTCTGCCAATTCTTCTTCTGCTGCTGGAAATTAGGCTTACGCTTCTTGGAATTAGCAGATGAAGACTGAGATGAAGGAGCACCAGAAGCAGGAGGACTCTTAGATGTGGGGTTCTCATAGCGAATAGCCATATCCATAAGCTGGGTGAAAGAGCCATGAACATGGGAAATGAGGCGACTATAATACTCTGGACGAGCACCAGCAATGAATTTCTCATTCTTCTTGAGAGGAGTATCAATCAGGCTAGGACCGAACTTGGAAAGTTCGTTGAACTTCCTCTTATACTCAGCAAAATACATGCTACCCTGGTTAAGATCCATAAATTCATGATAAAGCTGAGATTTCCCGACTTCTGGCATCCATTTTGCCACAAAAGCCTCCCTGGAAAAGAGATACAGAACAAGCTTAAGAGGATTCAAAAGAAAAGGAAAAATTGGAACCAAATTCAAGATAACACAAAGGATACCTAAACCGCTCCCATGTAATATCAGCCTCGACGGTGTTAGCCGTAACGAACTCCCACCAATCTAAAGCAGAATCACGCAACTGCCAAGCTGCTAACTGACGCTTCTGGGCATTAGTAATATCAAGATCAGTAAATATCCTCTCAAGACTCCGCAACCACTGCTAAGCCTCAATGATGCTCTCTGAACCGGTGAATGGGGTTCCACCAAGTTGAGAGAATTCCTTATAAAGAACAGTGAATCGAACAGGAGCAACAGGCTAAGGAGCTGGGGAAATACCACGACCCCTACCTCTGGCATTTCCTTGATTCATCCTGAAATCAAGAATGAATTTAGGACAAGATAAAGACAAGCCAAAGATAAATAAATTCACTTGGATGAATATCCTAAAGAAAGAAAAATCTAACAAGGTAGATACAAAAGAAAGGAAGTTAGAAAACATTTGAAAATCCTTTAACAAGAAAAAATTTATATATCAAAATAATCTTTGAAAATCTTTTGAAAACATTTTGAAAGATCATTTTATATTTTGAAAATACGTCTCTCGCAAAGATATGATTCGGAGATTGACTTCACTCATTCTAGGGTAGAAATACCCTATCTCTAATGAGTTTTTGCACCGTAGAGTCAATGGTTTGCCAAAAAACAAAGCTCTGATACCAATTGTAATGACCAGCCGTTTCGTACCATTCAAATCGACAATAATCCACATATGTCAGACATGAATAATGCAAAATAACAGATTGTAAATAAATCTGGAGCAAATGAAATCAAATACATAGAGTCACGGACACAGAACAATCAGAATAACTCGCAGCGGAATATAAAATAACATAGTAGTTCATGAAGCTACTATAACAAAGTCTCAAAACAAATACATAATAACAGTCCGAAACAACATAATAGAAATCCCAAATACATAGAAGTTCACTAATACATGAGATAAACTAGAACGACTGAAACAGAAATAGATATAAATATAGATATGCAGAATCTCCACCAATGGCCAGCTCCAGAAAGAGAATCCAAAGCCGTGAATACTCAGGCTAACCCGAGCGTAAAGAAAAAACACAAAACACTCGAGTCAGGACAATATATACATATATAATGTAAACCAACTCACGTGAACTGTAATAAGGTACAAGTAACTTAAAGGATGCCTGGGACCGCCCATCCTCTAAGGATCCGTTAAACTATTTACTATGTATTAATATTGCGCTATTATAATAATGTCTACAGTAATATAAACTTACTTTAAAAAAGCATTCCGGACTTACCTATATCACCCTTCACACATAATAGTCCCAGTAGTCCATCCAATTTCATGATATCTCCAGATCGAAAGATTATCAGAGGATACCACACGGGCTACGGGAGAAAAACAAACTCGTGGTAAAGGCTCGGTGTGGTAGGTGACACGGCACACAAGGCAATGACAAGGTAGATATACCAATTACATACACGGGCTGGCGGTAACGTAGCAGCCACTACGTCCACCCTGAACAACACTCCAAAAATCAAGGGGTACACCCAATCAATCACAACCGTAATAGAATGGTATCGAAGAAGTGTGTCCGGCCAGAGGTGCTACCTTTTTTAGCCCGAGATCGCTCCTGTTTTAGCCACCTTAAGCTAACTCACGGAAGTCAGGTCCACGTAATGTACCTCAGGAACGTCGCCACCATCCTACTTCATTCTGGAATCTCCACCGCGTACACGGTTGTTAAAGTGGTTTTCGGTATCCACAGAGAGTATGTCCATATCCGATCCCGGTCTCTTTAACAACCAATCGTTATTATAACCCGTGGTTATATTTTAAAAATGGTATTTATATTTCAAAAATCAAATATCATTTAACAATTCAATATCATTTCAAATCCATTTCAAAATATCCAACTTATCATTTCAAAACCACATTCATTTTATTCAAATTTAAAATACCATTTCAATTCACATTTCAAAATAGTTTACATTTCAAATCGAATTACTTCATTTAAATCATTAAAATGAAGTTATTATATCTAATAATTAAATTATTAAATTTCCAAAATTTTAATCTTTCAAAGTTCATTTATTCACTTAAACTCATCAAAACAATGAAAATTCACCTTTCGCGGCATTTGGAAAATGCTACAGAAAGTTACTTTCAAAACAGTTCAATTTAACAAAAGACAACATTTAAAATGCTGTAACAGAGTTACATTAGTTCAAATAAAACCTTATTTAAATTCAACAATTATAACACTTACAAAGTGCTACAATATCCCTTAATTCAATTTAGCCTTTTAGTTCATTTATATCAACTACAACATTTACAAATGTTGTAATATCCTTTACATTAGAATATAATATCGTTTCAAAAATGTTGTTAATTAAATTTCAAATATTCAATATAATTTCACAAACAATTAAATTTTTATTTAAATCATTTTAAGCTTATAAAATCATATATTTTCACTTTTAAAGCAATCATTTAATTACCCTTATATTCATGATTTTATAAAGTTAACCTTCCATTCAAAAATCAATATTTAATAATAATTCACATATTAAATTCCAACATTCAATTTCAATTATTTAAATGAAATTTTTAACTTAACACTTAAGTTTAAATTTCCAAATATAACTTATTTTTCATCTTATTTACTTAACTTAAAATTCATTTTTAAACAAAATTCACAAATTTCCAATTTAAGTTACATTTCAAATTTCAACTTAAATATTCATTGATTTGACTTTTTAACTTATTCAAAAATCACTAATACTTAATAAAAATCATTTAAATTCATTTTAAATCAAATTTTATATTTATTTATCATATTTTCCTAATTAATTTCAATTCCATTTATAATCAAATCAAAATTCCTAAAATAACGTATATTTCAAATTTCTAACTTTACCATTTATTTATTTCACTTACAAATTCTTAGAAAATCAATAATACTTTAGAAAAATCATTTTTAATTAAATTTAAATCAAAATATTATAATATTTACATTTCTAAAATAATTTAAAAAATTTAGAAAAATTTATATTAACCATGGGTCTGTAATAAATTTTCTAGCATAGGTAAAGTGATACGGATAATATATCATTTCAATCCATAATTTACAAAGAAAATCTGGGTTTTATCATTGCAAACCTGCAGTCCCAAGTAAAATGAAATAATTGAAAATCATTCAGGCCCATCATTTCAGCCCATAACGATTTTCCCCTATTCCAAAGTCCGTCCGGGTAAGTATCATTTCAACCCATAGTGAATCTAATCTAAAGGGAACTTGCAGTGTGATAAACTGATATAAATAACATAATAGCATTATATAACAGTAACAGATGTTATAACAGGTGTTTAAGAATGGGTGGACATCATATGATCATAACATAGCAGATATAGCATGGTGATATGAGTTTACAATTCAAATGTGATCAGTTTACGAGTCATATAAGTATAAAACTGTCTGGTGAGAATAACTTATTGGTATAAGCTGAAGACAACAACCAAAGCACATAAAAAAGATCCACAAAGGCATGATAGCATGAATAAGATTTGACATTGGGAGAGCCAAAGTTAATCTTTGTAACAACCCGCATATTTTACGATTGAATATTTAAATATTTCATCGTTAATCGGATTATTGTCCGAAAAACTATTTTTTGCAAACAGTCGAATTAGGACTCGAGACCACCCCCATCGAGTTCAAAATGACGTTTGCGACCTTTTTGAGTATAAACTTCGATATGTTTGGAGTTAGAGGAATTTTGCTACTTTTTCACTTAGGGCTTTGGTTTGGTTTCAGCCCATTAGACCCGAGCTCCACCCCCTCTTCTCTTCATTCCTTCATAATTTTCCTAATACTCAAGCTTTAGCAACAATGGAGAGTGGGATGGGAAATTAAAACTCCAAGCCCTAATCATCTTTGCAAAATCCAAGCTTTAACTCCAAATTCATAGAAGAAGCTTTGGTAAGCATTTTCTTCATCTTCTCCAACTCGTTCTCTTTTCAATTTTAGAAATTCCTAAACCTAACTTAGGAAAGGTTTCTCTTTTAATCTTAGATTCAAGCTTGTTGGGTTGGAATTGGAGTGTGATTGTTCTTGCCATTGCTCTATAGCTTCTTCTTCATTGTTTTGAGTTTAAAGGTGAGATTGTTATCTCACATCTAGGTCTATATCTATCTTTGTTGTTAGGTATGAATTCCTAACACTTACTCATGTACAATTGCTTTTGTTTTGTATTGCTTTGGTGTATACTCCAATTTTTGGTGTTTTGAAAGCAAAATTTTTGAAATCCTTTTATGGATATTTGGACATTGATAATTCGGGGCGTATCGAAGAGCCTTTAGGGTTGGGTTGTCGCTTGGCATAAATCTTAGTCATTGTTGCTCGTCCGATCGCTTTCGATAATCATTTTGGCCATCATTGGCCAAGGCATGAAAGCGCCAAAAGCTTCAGTTTCGGACGTCTGAAAATATTGATTCAGACGTCTGAATCTGGTCTGGGTAAAATTTCATTCCCCAGGTCAGACGTCTGAATTATAATTTCAGACGTCTAAATTTGCTCAAATCCAACCCGAGAGCAAATAGGCTAAAATTAGCCATTTCCAGAAGTCTGGAATAAATGGCTCAGACGCCTGAACAAGGCTCTGGAAAATATTCATTTCCCAGATTCAGACGTCTGAATCATCTATTTCAGACGTCTGAATCTGTTGTCTTTGCCCACTTTGCCTAATGTGTTTGGGTTTCCAGTTTTTAATCGATTCATGTTTATCCGACCTATTGTTATCATTTATTATTGACCTTGATGACTTCTTATCGGAATATTTGAGAGTATCCATTTGATGGATTCGATATCGATTTATATGGATTTGATTCATGGCTTCGAATGTGAATTTTGGTTACCGATTGTTTCTACAATTATTTCTTTGATTTGTCACTTTAAAAATATAAAGGTTTTCTATACTAGTAGTAAATATTAAAACTCTTTCATCAAAACAATTTCAACACTATTTTATTACAAAGATCGTTTCCTAAATTGTTTTCCAATCTACTAGTATATACAAACTTTTACCTCACTCGTATGAGAAATCTAATTAAACGGCTTAGTAAAACAAGTGGTATGAAACGCTTGCGTTTACTTCGTCGGTTAATTCTTAGACTTGTTCGATTGAATCTCTTGTGACAATTTTCTAGTGGAGATCTACAATTTGTTCGTGAATATTCAAGTTAAGCTAGTGGTTATGGGACATGAAGCTAAGCTCATATATTTACTAGCTTAGTGTAATTGACACTTCTTGATGATCGATGATGATCATTTTGTGATTTAGACTAGCAATGTGCGATGTCTCTTTGTCTGCGAGGGAGACTAAACCCTGTTTCTATGGAGCTTCGGCTCAATTTGGTGGGGTAGCGACCCATGGTGTTCGGACCGTTTATTGGAGCTTCGGCTCAAAAAAAAATTAATGGTTAGCAACCATGGAATAGAATTCCGTTTTGTGATACACGTGTTGGTGAGTTTTCATGCTCCCATTTTGTGATAGGCCTCCCCCTTTTTGTGATTTTTGGAATTCTATTGATGATTTCTAGAATTTGTGTTTCACCAATTTTTGTGACTTCATTGATAAGTTTTATCAATATTTGTGCATTGGTGAATTTGTGTGTCATTAACTTTTGTGATTGGCATTGATATAATTGTCAATATTTATGGTTTGGTGAATAAAAATAAAGAGTGACATTCTTTTTGATCTTTGAGAAGATTCTTGTGATATTGATTAATCTCTAGTTGATTTTCAATTACACACTTATCATAGTATGGCTTTATGGTTATCATATGTTTTTGTCATATCTCTTATTCTACATCATTTTATCTGATATTTATAGTTAGACTGATCCGTTTATTATTTTCTTATTAAATAATACTCGGGTCAGACCGATATATTACAGGTGCTTCTACTTGACTCCTCATCTGGGATTATTATCCCGACTTTTGGCTAACCACTTAGATTAGTAGTTTTTGGTTGTATACATTTGAGATATAGACTCATTGATGTATACTTATTCTTTTGGTTAGCACTTGTAACTCTTCTTTTGTGATATTTGTGGATCTTGTTTGACCACTACTCTGATATACACTTTTATGTGTTATATTCATATCTTTTTCCGCCATTGTGACATGGATATCTGTGACTGATTTGTGTTATGCTTATTTCTATATTTGTTTCCTAAGATATTATAGCCACTGTGTAGTAGCCTTGAGTTTGCATCGGTATGTCGGATTTCCTCTTGTGATGAAAAGTTATATTTTATCTGGCATATCGGTACTCGCACAAAGCAATTATACATATGGTCGCTCCTCACTAGCCTTATTCTCTGCGCTAGTTGACGACATTACTCCGTAGTGTTCTTGGCTAACATGGGTATAGAGGTGGGGCGTCACAGCTTGGTATCAGAGCCAAACTTCGAAACAATGTAGAATAATTTAACAAGGATCATCGTCCTAAGTCCATCTTAGGAGTCGTGCCTTAGGATTTTATTCGAGTCATTGGACCCGTTCTATCCTATTTTCTTTGTGACACCTTGTTTTATTAGTCATTATTGTTTGATATTCATTTTGTGAATAACCTTTTACTTTTTTTCTTTCTTTCTTAAAGAAGAGAAATGGTTAGACCAGGCCGTCCCGGCGCCAGTCAATCTAGTGCTACTCCCCAAGATGGAGTATTTATGTCTGCACAACAACTTCTTGATCTCGTAAAGAATGCTCAAGTAGCTGGACCCATTCCGGAGCCTTCTCACCCTAAGTCTGGATTTGCACGTTTGTGCAACGACTATACCAACTTGGGTGGGAAGCCATTCATGGGTTCCGAAAGCGTTATTCAAGTCCAAGCTTGGCTAAGAGCATGCGATCGAATCTTTTCTCGCATGAATCTTATTAATCTTCACCCAGTTCAGGTGGCCTCTAGTATGCTCCAAGAAAGAGCATTAGACTGGTACGAGCTTCTGATTTTTGAAATAAATGAAGCGGATCTTACTTGGGAGAAATTTCGGGAATGATTCGAATTAAAATTTGTGCTAGAAGCTGAGAGGGTGACATTGGCTCGTCGTTTCATAGACCTTGTTCAAGGTGAATCCTCAGTGGCAGATTATGTCGCATCATTCGAGTCACTTTCTAAATACGGGATCGAATACATAAACACCCCATTGAAGAAGAACCAAATATTTGTCTATGGCTTGAACAAAAATCTCAAGAAGCCATTACTTCTAAAATTAGAAGTTTCTTTTGATCAACTCATTGATATCGCTCTTCGCTTTGAAGAGGCGGATAGGGAGAGTGATGTTGAAGTTGGGAGTGCCAAACCGAACTTCAACAACAACAAGAAAAGGCCTAATAAATTCAAAGGTCCTTATCCCAATAAGAAAGGGAAGCAAGCAACTTCGGTGGCAAAGACTTCTACCTCTAGTAGTAGGCAATGCTATAATTGTGGTTCTAAAGACCATTATGCTAATAAGTGTTCAAAGCCCCTTGCTTGTCGCTATTGCAAAAGTTCGGGCCATTATATATCCGCATGTCCCAAACTTCAAGGTAGGAAGAAGGGAAAGTTAAATGTTACACAGGCCCCTAGCAACACTTCTCGTGGTCAAGGTATTTCTCATTCTATCCTTGATGACATCATTGTGTTGATCATCCTATTCGAGTTCTTTTTGAAACGGATGCGTCCCATTCTTTTATATCAAAGGAACCTGTTGATATATTTTCTTTAAGTGTTGTTGCTTTAATGACTTCTTTGAGAGTCGTGAATCCGGTTGGTGGATCCGCAACACTCAGTTCACTTTGTAAAGATGTCGAGATTATTTTGTGTGATTTTTCTTTCCAAGCCGATTTGCATGTCATGCGTTACTTAGGCTTTGGAATGATTTTGGGAATGGATTGGTTTAACCGTTATGAGGCTCATATCCTATGTCCTGTGCGGACTATTTATCTTCGACATCCACAATCTGTTAATCAGATTTCTACTGATCTTAAAGATTCGGATTCCAACTTGGCTGCATCTTTATATTCTTTAAACCCTCATGATGACGATAATGATGATGAGGAGGATTTCATTTCTTTTATTCACATTGTTCGTGAATTTTCCAACATATTTGAGCCCGTTTTAGGATTGCCCCTAAGCGAGCAATTGAGTTCAGAATTAATCTAATTCCTGGAGCTTTACCCATTACTCGACCTCCTTATCGTATGTCCAATAAAGAAAATGAGGAGATGTGCAATCAATTATCCGAATTGGAGACGAAGCAATTTATTCATTCTAGTTCCTCTCCTTGGGGAGCTTCTGCTATTTTTGTGAAGAAATCTGATGGTACACTTAGGCTTTGCATTGACTGCCGCAAGCTTAATGATCTCACTATCAAGAATAAATATCCTTTACCTCGGATTGATGATTTATTTGATCAGCTTAGTGGTGCTGGAGTCTTTTCACAGTTAGACTTAGCAACCGATTTTCATCAACTTCGTATTGCAGAGGATAGTATTCCTTTGACATCATTCCGTACTCGTTATGGATCTTATGAATGGCTTGTTATGCCATTTGGTTTAATGAATGCTCGGCTTATTTCGTTGACCTTATGAATAGAGTTTTCAAAGACTTCCTCGATCGATTTGTTCTCATCTTTATTGATGATATTCTTGTGTACTCTAAAACCGAGGAGGAGCACGAAAAGCATTTTTAGATTGTGTTGGAAACTCTTGGGAGCAATCAATTGAAAGCAATATTCTCTAAATGCCACTTTTGGCAATCTCGTGTGAAGTTTCTCAGTCGTATTATTTCCGAAACCGGAATTTCCATGGATCCTTCAAAGATTGAAGCGATTCAAAATTAGAAGAGACCGGAGAGTGTGACGGAGATCCGTAGTTTCATTGGATTGACAGGTTATTACCGCCGTTTCATAAAAGACTTTTCTAAAATTTCCGTGCCTCTTACTAGTTTGACAAAAAAGGGAGTTAAATACATTTGGTCGGACAAATGTGAAGCTTCTTTCCAGAAATTAAAAGAACTCCTTTCCGATACTCCTATTCTTGTTATTCCCGAGGGGAACCAAGATTTTGTTGTTTATACCGACGCTAGTAGTGTTGGTTTGGGTGTCGTTCTTATGCAAAGAGAACGTGTTATTGCTTATGCTTCTAGGCAATTGAAGCCAGCCGAGACTAGATATGCCACTCATGATTTAGAGCTCACGGCTATTGTTTTCACCCTTAAAATTTGGCGTCATGATCTTTTGGGAGAAAGATTTATTCTTTACACCAATCATAAATCTTTGAAGTATTAATTTTCTCAAAAGGAACTTAATTTGCGTCAACAACGTTGGCTCGAGTTCCTTGCATCTTATGATCTTGACATTCTTTATACTACCGGAAAGGGAAATCATGTTGCCGACGCCCTTAACCGAAAGCTACAAGCGGTTGTTTGATATCTGAATGGAATAATCTCGGAATTTTACCCACTTGTGAGATTCGAGATCGTGAGTCCGATTTATGTTCATCTTTGGCTTTATGTAGCCTTAAGGCTCATCCTTCTCTTTTTGACCGCATTCTTGAAGCTCAAAAGCTAGATCACGAATTGGCTTTTCTTAGCCAAAGTTGTAGGGATAAAATTGATATTGAAGGTCTGAAAGACTTTGATATTGATTCTCGTGGTGGTATTCGAAAATTTGATAGACTTATCGTGCCAAATATTAGTGATCTTCGCAAAGACATTTTAGAAGATTCCCATCGTTCTAAATTTGCCATTCATCCCGGTAGTAGTAAAATGTAGGCGGATATGAAGCGACTTTATTATTGGGATGGAATGAAATCTAATATTGCTAACTTTATTAAGTGTTGCATGACTTGCCAGCTCGTTAAGGCTGAGCATCAAAGGCCCGACGGGTTATTGCAACCTTTGGACATTCCAATTTGGAAGTGGGACCAAATTTCCATGGATTTTATTGATGGCCTTCCCCGTTCTCGTTCGGGTCATGATAGCTGATGGGTGATTGTTGATAGACTTACGAAATCCGTCCATTTTATTCCCGTTCGGTCCAATCGGACCGTACCTCTTTTGGCCAAACTTTTTATTAAAGAAATTATTAAATTGCATGGAGTTCCTACTTCTATTGTTAGCGATCGTGATCCATTGTTTACTAGTGGATTTTGGAAGAGCCTTCAAAAAGATTTGGGAACGAAGCTTAATTTCAGCACCGCTTATCATCCTCAGTCCGATGGACAAACCGAGCGTGTGAATCAAACTCTTGAAGATCTTCTTCGTGCATGTGTTCTTGAATTTGGTGGAAGTTGGGAAAATCATATTTCTCCTGTTGAGTTTTCCTATAATAATAGCTTCCAATCTAGTATTGGCATGGCACCTTTTGAGGCACTTTATGGAAGACCATGCTGATCTCCTTCTTGTTGGCTTGAGGCCAGGGAGAAGCTGGTTTTAGGTCCAGATTTTATTCGTGATTCCACAGAAAAGATTGACCTTAGCCGCCATCGGATGAAAGAAGACCAGAGTAGGAAAAAATCCTATGCCGATACCCGAATAAGGAAGTTAGAATTTTCTGTGGGAGACTGTGTGTTTATTCGTGTTTCACCTATGAAGGGTGTAGTGCGTTTCAGTCGATTGGGCAAATTAGCACCTCGATATATTGGTCCATTTCCCATCACCGAACGTATTGGTTTTGTTGCTTATCGCCTCTTATTACCGGCTCAGTTTTATGCTATTCATGACGTGTTTCACGTTTCTCAATTACGGAAATGCCTTCAAGATTTCCATTTTATTCTTGAGCCCGGTGTTGTGGAAGAAATTGAAGTTTCGCCTAATTTGACTTATGAGCAACATCCTATTCGTATCATTGCTTCGGAGATTAAACGCCTTCAAAATAAAGATGTTCCTCTTGTGAAAGTTCAATGGTCCTCAAATCCTAAGGATTGTTCTTGGGAATCCAGAGAATTCATCGAGCGAACACATAGGGACTTACTTTCTCGTGCTCTTTGAGGTGAACTTCTTATTCCAAATTCCTTCTTTTGTGTTGATATGCTTTTATGGTTGTTACTTTTTTTTCATTTATTTCTTATGATTGCGAGGACGCAATTTCATTAAGGAGGAGAGTCTGTAACAACCCGTATATTTTACGATTGAATATTTAAATATTTCACCGTTAGTCGGATTATTGTCCGGAAAGCTATTTTTTGCAAACAGTCGAATTAGGACTCGAGACCACCCCCATCGAGTTCAAAATGACGTTTGCGACCTTTTTGAGTATAAACTTCGATATATTTGGAGTTAGAGGAATTTTGCTACTTTTTCACTTAGGGCTTTGGTTTGGTTTCAGCCCATTAGACCCAAGCTCCACCTCCTCTCCTCTTCATTCCTTCATAATTTTTCTAATACTCAAGCTTTAGCAACAATGGAGAGGGGGATGGGAAATTAAAACTCCAAGCCCTAATCATCTTTGCAAAATCCAAGTTTTAACTCCAAATTCATAAAAGAAGCTTTGGTAAGCCTTTTCTTCATCTTCTCCAACTCGTTCTCTTTTCAATTTTAGAAATTCCTAAACCTAACTTAGGAAAGGTCTCTTTTTTAAGCTTAAATTCAAGCTTGTTGGGTTGGAATTGGAGTGTGATTGTTCTTGCCATTGCTCTATAGCTTCTTCTTCATTGTTTTGGGTTTAAAGGTGAGATTTTTATCTCACATCTAGGTCTATATTTATCCTTGTTGTTAGGTATGAATTCCTAACACTTATTCATGTGCAATTGCTTTGGTGTATACTCCAATTTTTGGTGTTTTGAAAGCAGAATTTATGAAATCCTTTTATGGATATTTGGACATTGATAATTCGGGGCGTATCGAAGAGCCTTTAGGGCTGGGTTGTCGCTTGGCATAAATCCTTAGTCGTTGTTGCTCGTCCGATCACTTCCGATAATCATTTTGGCCATCATTGGCCAAGGCATGAAAGTGCCAAAAGCTTCAGTTTCAGACGTCTGAAATTATTGATTCAGACGTCTGAATCTGGTCTGGGTAAAATTTCATTCCCTAGGTCATATGTCTGAATTATAATTTCAGACGTCTGAATTTGCTCAAATCCAACCCGAGAGCAAATAGGCTAAAATTAGCCATTTCCAGAAGTCTGGAATAAATGGTTCAGACATCTGAATAGGGCTCTGGAACATATTCATTTTCCAGATTCAGACGTCTGAATCATCTATTTAAGACGTCTGAATCTATTATCTTTGCCCACTTTACCTAATGTGTTTGGGTTTCCAGTTTTTAATCGATTCGTGATTATCCGACCTATTGTTGTCATTTATTATTGACCTTGATGACTTCTTATCGGAATATTTGAGAGTATCCATTTGATGGATTCGATGTCGATTTATATGGATATGATTCATGGCTTCGAATGTGAATTTTGGTTACTGATTGTTTCTACAATCATTTCTGTGATTTGTCACTTCAAAAATATAAAGGTTTTCTATACTAGTAGTAAATATTAAAACTCTTTCATCAAAACAATTTCAACACTATTTTATTACAAAGATCGTTTCCTAAACCGTTTTCCAATCTACTAGTATATACAAACCTTTACCTCACTCGTATGAGAAATCTAATTAAACCGCTTAGTAAAACAAGCGGTATGAAACGCTCGCGTTTACTTCGTCGGTTAATTCTTAGACTTGTTCGATTGAATCTCTTGTGACAATTTTCTAGTGGAGATCTACAATTTGTTCGTAAATATTTAAGTTAAGCTAGTGGTTATGGGACATGAAGCTAAGCTCATATATTTACTAGCTTAGAGTAATTGACACTTCTTGATGATCGATGATGATCATTTTGTGATTTAGACTAGCAATGTGCGATGTCTCTTTGTCTGCGAGGGAGACTAAACCTCGTTTCTGTGGAGCTTCAGCTCAATTTGGTAGGGTAGTGACCCATGGTCTTCGGACCGTTCTGTAGAGCTTCGGCTCAAAAAAAATAATGGTTAGCAACCATGGAATAGCGTTCCGTTTTGTGATACACGTGTTGGTGAGTTTTTATGCTCCCATTTTGTGATAGGCCTCCCCCTTTTTGTGATTTTTGGAATTCTATTGATGATTTATAGAATTTGTGTTTCACCAATTTTTATGACTTCATTGATAAGTTTTATCAATATTTGTGCATTGGTGAATTCGTGTGTCATTAATTTTTGTGATTGGCATTGATATAATTGTCAATATTTATGGTTTGGTGAATAAAAATAAAGAGTATGACATTCTTTTTGATCTCTGAGAAGATTCTTGTGATATTGATTAATCGCTAGTTGATTTTCAATTACATGCTTATCACAGTATGGCTTTATGGTTATCATACGTTTTTGTCATATCTCTTATTCTACATCATTTTATCTGATATTTATAGTTAGACTGATCCATTTATTATTTTCTTATTAAATAATACTCGGGTCAGACCGAGATGTTACAGGTGCTTCTACTTGACTCCTCGTCTGGGATTATTATCCTGACTTTTGGCTAACTACTTAGATTAGTAGTTTTTGGTTGTATACATTTGAGATATAGGCTCATTGATGTATAATTATTCTTTTGGGTAGCACTTGTAACTAGTCTTTTGTGATATTTGTGGATCTTGTTTGACCACTACTCTGATATACACTTTTATGTGTTATATTCATATCTTTTTCCGCCATTGTGATATGGATATCTGTGACTGATTTGTGTTATGCTTATTTCTATATTTTTTTCGAAGATATATAGCCACTATGTAGTAGCCTTGAGTTTGCATCGGTATGTCGGATTTCCTCTTGTGATGAAAAGTTATATTTTTATCTGGCATATCGGTACTCGCACAAAGCAATTATACAGATGGTCGCTCCTCAACAGCCTTATTCTCTGCGCTAGTTGACGACATTACTCCGTAGTGTTCTTTGCTAACATGGGTATAGAGGTGGGGCGTCACAATCTCCTTGAATACATTCAAACAAACAAACCAAATATAAACAACATAAGTTTTAAGCCAACATATAATTAAACAATGTTATAAATGAATGCACAACACAATGACAAATTATTTGCACTTGCTTTCAATAACTTGTGCTTCGGCTATGAACTGGAAAGGCACAACAAAGAGATGGTTTTGGATTAGGTTAAATCAGGTTATGGTCATGAAGGGGTCGGCCAAAGCAATTACAAAGGAGATGAAGACATATGTGCTTGAATTCACAAAACAAGGCAAATACAAGAGGGTTCAAGGCCTAAATGCTTCGGCCAAGCATGGATTTGGGCACAGCCATTTTGGTGAGTGCATGTATAGGTGTGGCATGGTCTAAAACTCAGGTTTGTGGTTGGAGTAGGTGGTGTATGGGTCGGCCAAGCATGATGGTGGAGTGGTGGCAACAAGTAGCTCGGCCATGGTCTTTTTAAATGGAGTTTTTATTCATTTTTAGGTGAATCTTCAACATAGGATGGTTCGGCTCAGGAATGGCAGTGGAGAGGAGGTGGTGGTGACTGATTGTGGTGGTGGTGGAGGCGGCCAAGGTAATGGAGGTGGCAGGCCGAACCAAAGAGACGAAGGCAAGTGCAAATTTACAACAAAAAAACAATAAAAAGTGAAAAGAAAGAAGAAGTTTTTACCGAAATTTTTGTACAGGATGACGCCGAAAGTTTTCGTGAGTTGAGAAGTTTTTCTTGTGCATGAAATGAAATGGAGTGGTCAGCTGAAAGTAGAGAGTTATGGCAGCAAAATTGAAGAGGTGTTGGTTGAGATGAAAAGGCAAGAATACAAAAGCCTATGTATAACAAAAGTCACAAACTCATCATATTTCTATATTTTTATTTAAAATTTTAAATACCTATGTATAAATACAGATAAAAACACAAAAATATAGTAAATAAACAAAAATAAATAAATAAATATTAATTAAATATAATTAAATTAAGAAAAATTGGAAACTAGGCTTAAAAATACGAAAATAAATGCAATAAATTTGGGAAATTTTTTTATGTGCCTGAAAAATATTTATAAATAAAGATAAAAACACAAAAAATAAAATGCATGCATAAAAATAGATAAATAAATTTTAATTAAATATAATTAAATGAAGAAAATAGCAGAAAAATGGAAATTAGCCTTTAAAAATAGAAAATAAATGCAATAAATTTTGGAAAATTTTTATTATCACTATAAAAATATTAATAAATGAAATATTACAAATAAAACAAATTTAAAATAATTTTAAAATAAAATAAAGTCAAATTTAAATTATATTCAAAAATCTAGGGTTGTTATAGATAGTGGCTGTTATGCGTTACCACCATCCCGAAAGTGTAATTGGTATATCTACCCTGGCATTGCCTAGTTGCCATGTCACCTACCTTAGCGAGACCACTACGAAAACATACTTATGGAGTGCCCTCTGACGACGCCCAGTACGGGGGAGATTACGGTACCATATAGACTATGGGAATATATAAAATGTGTTAAGGTGGAAAATGTAAAGCCTTAACGCTATTTTAATAGTTTACTTTACTATAGAAATTATTATAATAGCGTATATTGCTACATAGTAGATAGTTTAACGGATCCTTAGAGGATGGTTATCCTAAACATCCTTTGAGTTACTTGTATTTCAGTTGATATTTCACTTGAGTTGTATTTATTGATATAAGAATGTTAATCCTGATTCGAGTGTTTTGTGCTTTGCTTTACGCTCAAGTCAGACTGAGTGATACAGCCTTTGAGACTAACCTTTGGAGTTGAAGCTTCATTTGGAGATCCATCTTCATCTTTTCAGCTTGTAGTTATTCAGTTGTTTTCGGTGATACATCCCGATCTTGTATTTGACTATTGTATTTGAGACTTCTGTTGTGTCTTATTTAACTCTGTTATATATAGTAGCTTCATGAACTACTATTCTTTTGTTTTTGCTACTTATTTTTATGTTACTCCGTGTTTGTGATTCAGTGATTATTTTATTTACTGCATATGCTGAGTTTTGCCAAATATAAATTAATAATCTGATATTTTGAGCAGTTCAAGTCCGACATGTGCGGATGCGAATGGTTGAAAATAACAGTATGTTACAGTTGGTATCAGAGCTCCGGTTTTAGGCAAAACTTAGCATATAGAGTCGATTTAATTATAGAATCACTTTCGTTCGAGCTTGAGTCTCTTCCTATTTGACTCAGTTTCCTTTGAATTTTGGAACGTTCTCCTCGGTTCTGAAATCATCCTTATCCTTCCTATTCGGTTCTTAATTCCGGAGCATCCCATAGCTCCACTATATGACTGTAAAGGGATGAAACTCCTTTACAACAGGCATTGATTTACCGAAGATTTCTATATCCTCAGTTTAGATGCTGCTATCTTTTGTTATACTCGAATTCTATCTCGGACGATCGAATGTCGATTTGCTTCAGAATTCTGCGTTGATCTTATTTTCGAAACCACGGTTGACCTGGTTAAGGTTGCTGGCGATTTAGATAAGTCTATCCATTCTTTCTCTCTTTGAAATTTATTTACCTCCCTATCGAACTCATCTCTAGTTAGATTTCAATCTGATTAAGGTCTCTTAAAAATTTGAATCTCTATCCTCTCTTTGAAATCCTTCTGGAATGATCGAGTGAGGGAGTGTATTTGTAATTAATATTAAAACGTTTATATTGTGTTGGTTGGGTTGTTAATGTTGATTTGAGTTTCGGTCGATTCGTCTGATCAACACTATCAATAGAAATTCCAAAACACTTAAACAAAGCAAACTAACACATATTTGTTTTCAAATTAATAAATTTTGTATGATTATATTATATTTAAGTATAAATTTTTCTAAAATTAAATACTTAATGAATTGGTTGTTTGAAATGATAATATTTGATTTTCATTTATTGATTTGTAAATCATTGACTATTGTCACATAATATAAGTAAATGGAATTATAAAAAAAAACATGATTTAGAAACTGTTTTGGAAATTTAATTAAATTTAAAATTTAGACTTTTGAGAATTTAATTTTCGGTGATTCCAAAATTTGGTTTTAAAGTTTTAAAATATATATTATTTAAATTATTTTCAAATAAAAATTGTTTTTAAAGAATTTTTAAATGTTTAAATCAGTGCTCTCCTATTATGTCGTTGGAAAATAATTTCGGTGATAACGGCCGCATCATCGACATTCATTTTTGAGTTTCAGAGTGGAGAGACCAACAGTAGCTTTGCTACACTTTTATTTTGAAATGAATTTGATTTGAATTTCTGAAGTATGATTTGGATTATATACATAGTTATATATATTTATAAATTTGATTTGATATATATATATATATATATATATATAAATTGTTTGAAGTTAATCGAAAATTTAATTCTTAAATTTTCCGTTAAAGGATGATTTCAATTATAAAATAAAGCCAAATTTTCAATAAATATTTAAACTAGAATAATTGAATTGGAAATTTTTTATTTGTATAATACTCAATTACATTCCAAGATAACTTACCTAAATCATTCAAAAGTTGAATATGTAATTGAATAATTTACAATGTAAAATGATGTTAAAAAAATTTATAAATATATTTGAGTGGTTATAGAAAAATTTTTATACTTAATTTATGATTATAGAAAATGTTAAAAGAGATAATTGAATAACAAGATAATGAATAAATGAGATAAATTAAATAAATTTTATTTTGAAGGAATTTATAAATTGAAATTTAACCAACTTAATGAAATACCTTGAATTTAAAAGCAATTATTGAATATTAATTAATTTTAAATTGAAATTTATATGGTTTAAATTTAATTATTTTATTTTGTTTTCAATCTATTTTTCTTTTCGGCTGTTCTATTTTTCATTTCTTTTCGGGGACGAAAAGTTTTGTGTGGGGGAGAATGTAACGACCCGTAAATTTTAGCGCTTTTAATTAATTGAATTTTTGAGAAATTTTCAATATTTGAATTGTAAAATAAAATTTTAATATTTGGAATACGTCTAATTAAGCATAGAAAAGGGTAAATTTTCATCTGGTAATTTGAAAGCAAATTTTATTGTATAATTTTATTCAAATTTAAATCAGTTAATAATTGATGATAATAAAATGTTTTCAAAACTTGAATATATTATACAATTAATTTGTAAATCATCTTCTGAGTGACGCGTCATATTTCGTTTCTCCAAATTTGGACTATTATTTCTCCGTTTATCCTATTTTCGACGTATTAGCAGCATTTCGGTACCGATATTGACTTTTGATAGGATGGTTGTATCGCTGATATATGTGTACCGTTTCAATCGCCTCGTCGTGCTGATCTTCACAGTATATTCATTTATGTGTTTCGGTGCCCGGTACGCGGCGAAACCGTGAAACGGTTAATCAGATCGGTATATGTTTTTGAACCTTTTGGTTTCCAAGTCTATTCAAATTTTCGCCGTTTAAAACCCAATGGTCACTAGCTATTAATAATTTTCTGGATTCCAACTATTAATCTTCACTCATTCCCATTTCCACTACATTCATATGTTATTTATTGGTATTGTTTTGTTAGTGCGTGTTTATGTGTGTGTGTATATTTCATATTAAGTCACAATATATATATATCTATAGTTATGTTTGTACTATCTTGTATTTAAATGTTAGTTTATATGTATTGAGTTAATGTAAGTAGTATATAGTTATAGATTTTGCTGATTGATATTTAATAAGCTACAAAATTTGCAGTTTATATATGTTGTAAGGTATGTGTCTGTATATGATTTTAATATATGTATTAGTTATATAAAAAGTATGTTTAAGGTTTATATATATTTTGTTTTTTGGTTTTGTATATATGTTTTAAATATGTTGATTTTAAAGTATATTTAATTTTTTTGATTTTTAAAGTATATAATGGATACTATATGTATACACTATAACGTTTATTCTTTTATACAGGTTCGAAATATTGAGTTTTTATTTATTTATTTATTTATTTATAAAATGTATATTGATTTTAAAAATGCATGAGTTTCAAGGATAATGATTTGTGTGTGTGTGTGTGTGTATAGTTATATATAAGTTCACTTATACCATCTATCATCATCGATCCAGTTCCAATCTGATTCGTAAATTCCTATTTATCAGCTTTGTTCGTCTAATTCGTGCAAATCTTGCTTTGCTTTGGAATTCGTAGCTCGTTCCGTTGTCAAACTCCTCTAGCCTCGAAAGGTGAGTAATCACTCACGATTAACATTCTTATATTTATTAAATTTGATTTCAATTGAAACGACAATTGAAATATGCTGTTGTTAGTTATTTACATTGTAATATATATGATATTATCTGTATCTATTCACCTGTGGCATCTGACACCATGATCTATTATTTATATTGATTATATATGTCTGTTATATTATTATCATATCTGTTATCACTCTGCAAGTTCCCTGTTAGTATAGAATTCCCTATGGGTTGAAATGACACATACCCGAACGATCTGTAGAATAGGAGAAAATCATTATAGGTTGAAAGGATAAACCCTAGCGATTTTCACTGAATTGAATTTGGGATTGCGGGTTGAAATGATATATACCCTTATAAATTTAAATTGCGAATTGAAATGATAAATATCTATAACACTTGACCTTGGGATAGAAAATTATATACAAACACCATTGGTCTATGTATATTTTTTTGAAATGATTTTTCCAAGGGTTTGAAATGAATATTTTGGTTTTAACAAATATTAAATTAAAGATATATATATATATATATATATATATATATTATATGTGTGTTATTTTATAAAGCTTTGAAATTTAGATTTTAAATTTATATGTTTGAAAATTTTAAAGGTGATAAGTTAGTTTTGAAATTTTATATTTTAAGATTTTACTATTTTAAAAATATGTAAATTAAGTTTTAATATAAAATAAGTTTAATAAAAAGATTCATTTAATAAAGTTTTATTTATTTAATAAGTAGTATGTTTAAGTATTTATTTAAATTTATATTTTAAAATAGATTTTATAAAAAATTTATAAGTTAAGGTTGGGAAGATAAATTTGAATTCACTTGAAATTTGTAGATTTATTTGATTAAATCAATTTGGAACATATTGAATTCAAGACATTAAAGGATATGATTTTTATAACTTGATTTTGGTTTAAGGTAATTAAATGAGTATTTCAAGTTTAAATAAGTTGAAGGAAATATTTAGTTATTTGAAACTTGAGGTTTATTTAAATGATGTTGGATTTAGTAAGTAAATATTTCAAAACTAAATAATAGTAAATTAAATCTCATATATATATATATATATATATATATATATATATATATATGAAGTTTTCATATTTAGTTTTGAAAATGTTGAATACTTAAAGCTTTGAAATATATTGAAATTAAAATGGTTTATTTTGTGGTTCAAATCTTATTTTTGAAATCGATGTAATTTGAAATGGTTTATTGAGAAACATAATTGAATTGAAATTGATGATTTGAGATTGGATTAAATTTGAATTTGGAATTTGAGTTGATTTGGAATGGATTTGTGAAATTTGAGGAAGCTGTTTTATTATATAAAGTATTTTTAAATTTTATTTAAAACTATTTATATATTTTGCTTTATAAATTATTTTCGTATAAACTATTTTAATATAAATCATTTTTAATATAAACTATTTTTAACACAAACTATTTTAATATACTAATTATTTTAATATAAACTATTTATGACTATTTTATATAAACTATTTATTTCATAAACTATTTTATTATATATACTATTATTGATATCTAAACTATTTAAAGGAAAATGTAATGACTTCAAAGTGTTATGATTTTCAAAGTATTATGATTTCTAAATTATGATTTCCAAAGTGTTATGATTTTTAAGTTATGATTTCTAAAGTGTTTTGATTTCGAAAGTGTTATAACTTTGAAAGTACTATGATTTTGAAAGTGAATATATTTGAAATGGAAATGATATCATATTTGGTTTTGAAATGGAAATGGTATCGTATTGATTTGGTTTTTGAAATGGAAATGATATTTTAATTTTGAAGTATAAGCTATTTTGAAATGACCGTAGTGTTATAATAACGTTTGGTTGTTAAAGAGACCGGGATCGGAATTTGTCATACTCTCTGCCAACTCCGAAAGCCACTTTAACAACTATGTACGCGGTGGAGATTCCAGAATGAAGTAAGATGGTGGCGACGATCCTATTTGAGGTATATACATGGACTCTACTCCCGTGAGTTGGCATAAGGCGGCTAAAACAAGAGCAATTGACGGGCCAAGTGAGGTAGCTCCTCCGATTGGACACACTTCTTCGATTGCCATTCTATTACTTTGTGATTGATTTGGTGCGCATCTTTGATTTTAGGAGTGTGGCTCGAGGTGGGCGGTAGTGGCTTCCATGCGTTACCACTAGCCCAGAAGTGTAATTGGTATATCTACCCTGACTTCGCCTAGTTGTGCCATGTCACTTACCTTAGCTAGACCATTATGAGTTTATTTTGTACCATACCTATGGAGTTCCCTCTGACGACGCTCAGTACAGAGGAGATTACGGTACCGTATAGATTATGAGAATATATAAAATGTGTTAAGGTCGAAAATGTAAAGCTTTAACGCTATTTTAATAGTTTATTTACTATAGACATTATTATAATAGTGTATATTACTAATAGTAGATAGTTTAATGGATCCTTAGAGGATTATTATCCCAAACTTCCTTTGAGTTACTTGTATTTCAGTTGATATTTCACTCGAGTTGGATTTATTGATATAAGAATGTTAATCTTGACTCGAGTGTTTTGGGTTTTGCTTTACGCTCGGGTCAGACTGAGTGATACAGCTTTTGAGACTTGCCTTTGGAGTTGGAGCTTCGTTTGAAGATCCATCTACATCTTTTCAGCTTGCAGTTATTCAGTTGATTCCAGTGATGCATTTTGATATTGTATTTGACTATTGTATTTGAGACTTCTATTGTATCTTATTTAACTCTGTTATATATAGTAGCTTCATGAGCTACTTTTTTTGTTTCCGCTACTTATTGTTATATTACTCTGTGTCTGAATTCAAGAAAACTCAAATCTCTTTAACTAATCTCGGATAGATGTTGTATATTATGAAATAACTATGTGATTAATATGTTTTATTCGTTCCGCTGTGATATTCTGATATTGTTTAGTTCTTTCTTTTCTATCTTTTCTCTTTTCTATCCCTTTCTTCCTTAATAATGATGCGTCTTTCTGTGGAATGTAAGGCGGGTCGTTACATTGTGGCAAAATGTAACGATCCGATCTTCCGACGCCCGAAAAACCGAACCATTAGGGTTAAAGAAGAAGGAGGTAGAAGAAGAAATAGAAAACAATATTAGAATCTCACAAATGCAGCGGAAAAAAAATGATACATAACATCGACTTTAAGTACAAGAATCTGTATCATCATGTATACATGTATTTCTCAGAGTACAACAATCATTTCATCAAATCCGGATAGTTCAGTAACATGTCCTTACACAGCGGAATAATAGTCAAGTACGGATGTACGTCTCGCCATCCAGCTCCAAAATGTAATTAATTATAGTTAATTAATCAATGAAAGTAATTAATTAAGGATCAATAATTAATGTAATTAATTAATAATTAATTAATGAGAGTAATTAATAATTAATTAATGAGAGTAATTAAAGGTTGATTAATGTAAATAGTTAAAGGATAATTAATTTAAGGTTAATTACTTAGTGTAATTAAAGAATAATTAATTAAGATGATAATTAAAGGATGACTAATTAATTGAGTTGTAATTAATTAATGTTAAGAAAGCGGGATTTAAAAGTAATTAAATTAATTCATTGGTGGTTAATTAAATTAATTAAAGATGGTGTGACAAATTAATCTTGCTTATGGATGATTGAATGATATTGGATGACTTGGATTATTTGATATCTCTAATTATGTGATATGGATGTTATGTGATATGAGATACCTTGGTTGAATTGTGATAATATGGATTATTTATCTGTGATAATGTGAATCATCTATCTGTATGAATATCAACTGTAACGGTCTAGGCTTTTCAACCATCGATAGGCCACTCTCGGCCGTGGCATACAGTGATACCTCGAATTTGCTTTTACGGCCAGCCTCTCGACTCGCAACCAACCTATCAAGGCCTTATACTACCTCTCAGGAACATGTAGGTGTTAGAGTCTCCTGCTTGCCACCAAACACGAAGCGAGAACCTCCATCGTGTTGTAATGAAGCAAATCCGATCCCATCACATACGATCGCCTCCGATGATCTATCGACGTCGCACGAAGCTTGCAAATTACCTCGACCAAATCAAGTCTTCGAACCCTAGTTCGACGCTGGCCGGCCACCACATCCATCAATAAAACCCTCCACTATTTTTCGGAGATCGTCAGGCCTCTCGCTACCTCCAGCATTAATCTCGTCAACGATCACCTCACCGACCCATACGTCCACCCAGATCCACGAAATCGACAGCCAATAGAAATCGATTCACTCGATCAAAAACTGGAATCGTGAAGGAATCTTTTTCTGATTTGATAGATATAGGTTACAGATATGCTACCTTGGATAAGCAGGAAGTTCCAGAGGAGAAGGGAAGTATAAGCAATCCAAATTTGAAGGAAAGGAAGTTCAGAGGGAAGAAACCGAGGCAAGGCAAAGAGAAGAAGAATAATCAGGAGAACCAGGTGAGGGGTATTACTTGTTTCAATTGTTTGGAGAAAGACCATTATTCGAATAGTTGCAGAAAGCCAAAGAAGCGAGGAAAGAAGGATCAGCACATGAAGACAAGTCAAGGAACCAAGGAATGTTATTATTGTCATAAGCCTGGACACGTAGTTAAAGATTGCCTAGCAATGAAGCAAGCTCAAGTAGCAAGCTCAAGTAGCGAAAGTGTATGCAATAAAAGATGACCCTTCGACTTCAAAAACAGATAAAGGAAAAGGAGTTTTAGAAGGTAAACTTATTATTTATGATAAAGTTGTTAGAGTTCTGTTCCACACGGCAGCCACACATAACTTTATCTCTCAGCAAACCGTAAACGAATTAAAACTTGAACCTGAATTTGTCGATGAACCCATTTGCGTGAAGAATCCGGTTGGTGACCCTGCAAATCTTTGTCTATATTGTAGGAAGGTTCCTATCTCGTATTATTGTCATCAATTTCCTATCAACCTTTTCATTCTCAACTTTAATGAATTTGAAATATTACTTGGAATGAACTGGCTAACGAAATACGAAGCCGAATTAGATTGTAACAATCGAACGATTTCGGTCAGAACTAAATTTGGGAATTTTATTGAAATTTCTTGTGAGGACCCAAGTTCGAAAAGGAATAAGCTGATGTATACTTTAGGGTATCCCAAACCAAGTTTGGAATTTATACCTATTGTTCGGGAATTTCCAGACGTATTCGAAGAGGTTAAACCTTTACCTCCGCACAGGGAAATTGAATTCAGAATCAACTTAGTTCCCAATGCCCGTCCTGTTGTTCATGCAAGCCGTAGGATGGCACCAAGGGAAAGAGTAGAGTTAGCCAAGCAAACCCGAGATTTTCTAGAGAAAGGATTAATACATCCCAGTGTTTCCAGTTGGGGTTCAGCTGTGGTATTCGTAGCCAAATCTGACGGATCCTTAAGATTGTGTGTGGACTACCGCGATCTAAATAAACTAACTCTCAAAAATAATTTTCCTTTGCCTAGAATCGACGATCTATTCGATCAACTGCACGGTGCTCGATTCTTTTCAAAGATGGATCTAGCCCAAGGATTCCATCAGTTGAGAATTGCTGAAGACTGTATTCATTTAACTACTTTCAGGGATCCTGACATGTTCTACAAATGGTTAGTTATGCCTTTTGGACTAACCAATGCTCCCGCATATTTCGTAGACTTAATGACCCGAGTATTCCGAGAGGTATTGAATAAATTTGTTCTTGTATTTATTGATGATATTCTGATCTACTCCAAAACTGAAGAGGAGCATGCTGAACACTTGAGAATTGTTTTGGAAATATTAAGGAAGAACATTCTATTCGCCAAATTTTCTAAGTGTCATTTTTGGGTCAAGGAAGTTAGATTTCACAGACACATTGTTACCGAAGAGGGAATTTCTGTAGACCCGGGCAAGATTTCCGCTATCCTAGACTGGAAGCAACCCATAACTCTGAAGGAAGTCAGAAGTTCTCTAGGTTTAGCCGGGTATTGCAGAAAATTTATCCAGGATTTCTCTAAGTTAGCCAGTCTGTTAACTAAACTGACTATGAAGAATGCTAAATTTGATTAGACTCCGAAATGCGAAGAAGCGTTCCAGGAGTTGAAGAGGAGATTGGCTTCCGCTCCAGTTCTTGCTATTTTTAATGGGATTCAAGGTCTATCTTTTTGTACTGATGCATGTGGCGAGTGTGTGGGTGCTGTGCTAACGCAGGAGGGTAGAGTGATTGCCTACACGAGTAGACAATTGTGACCACATGAGAAAAACTACCCGACCCATGATCTCGAACTTCTGGCAGTTATTTTTGCTTTGAAAATCTGGCGTCGTTATCTTCTGGGTAAGAATCTCTTTCAGCTTTCCTAAAAATTTAAAAGTTTAACTTAACTTAATGTATATACTTAATAAACCTTCTTTCTTCTAGGTGAAAATTTCGAATTATTCACCAACCATAAATCTCTGAAGTATCTCTTTACCCAGAAGGATTTGAATTTAAGGCAACAATGTTGGTTGGAATTTCTAGCGTCATATGACCTGGATCTTTTGTAAACGCCCGGAAAGGCCAACGTGGTAGCCGGTGCTTTGAGTAGAAGACATGCCTTTCTCGCCTATCTTGTTGTCACTCCTACTTTTCTTAAAAAGATTGCAAGTAAGCAAAAAGAAGACAAGTTTCTTCTAGAAATTTATAGGAGAATTCGTCGTCGTAAAGATTCCAGTTTTAAAGTCGATAAGAATAGAATTGTAAGACTGAAAGGTAGGATGTGTGTTCCAGACATTCCAGATTTAAAACATGAAGTTTTGGACGAATGTCACAAATCCAAACTTAATACCCATCCAGGGGTTAATAAGATGTAACGAGATATCAAAAGGACCTTATGGTGGAAAACAATGAAGAGAGATATATCCAATCATGTCAGTCGTTGTGCAACTTGTCAGCAAATCAAAAGTGATCAAATGAAAATGGTGGGTTTACTCCAACCATTGGAGGTGCCTAAGTGGAAATGGGATCAAGTATCCATGGATTTCATAGACGGGTTGCCACGAACTCAAAAAGGTAACGAGGCGATTTTGGTTATCATGGATCGTCTGACCAAGACTGCCCACCTTATCCCAGTAAAATCTACCAGAACAACAGCGAGTTTAGCAGAGTTATATGTGAAAGAGATCGTTCGTCTCCATGGAATACCAATCAGTATAGTGAGTGATCGTGACTTGATCTTCACTAGCAGATTTTAGGTGGCATTTCAAGCCGCATTAGGAACCAAGTTGAACTTCAGCACTGCTTACCATCCGTAGTCTAATGGGCAAACAGAAAGAATAAATCGAATCATGGAAGACCTTTTGCGTGCTTGTATTCTTGATTTTGGCGGTTCATGGGAGGACCATTTGCATCTGATTGAATTCTCATATAATAATAGCTATCAGGTCAGAATTAAAATGGCTCCTTTCGAGGCTTTATATGGTCGTCCATGTCGATCACCTACGTGTTGGATTGAATCAGGTGATAGACTTGTTCTTGGTCCTGATATGATAAAGGAAGCCATCGAAAAGGTTGATTTTATTTGAAAGAAATTGAAAATGGCTCAAAGTCGTCAGAAAAGTTATGCTGATCTCAAGAGGAGAAATTTAGAGTTCCAAGTTGGAGGTTCTGTTTTTCTAAAGGTTTCTCCAATGCGTGCAGTGTTGAATTTGGAAAGACTGGTAAGCTGGCACCGCGATATATAGGTCGTTTTCCTATACTGGAGAGAATCGGTCCTATGGCATATCGAGTGCAGTTACCTAACTGGTTATCTGGCGTACATAATGTGTTTCGTGTTTCAGACCTTCGGAAATATGTACACGATCCAGACTGTATCATTTAGGAGGCCGCTCAGTAGGATTTGAAGATCACACCAAATCTGGCGGTGAAGAGAGAACCGTTAAAGATCATTGATCTAGATGAAAATCAGTTGAGAAATAAAGTGGTGAAATTGGTGAAAGTGCAATGGAGTGGTGATCCAAATGACTGTACTTGGGAAACAGAGGATAGCATGCAAAAGTCCTATCCCAATTGCAGAGTGGATATTCCGGCTTGATTGGTAAGACATTTCTTTATCTATTTATATGTATTCATATACTCTTTGTTTATCTCTCTCTCTTTCAAATTTCAAGGACGAAATTTTCTCAAGGGAGGAATCTTTAACAATCTCGCTTTTAAATCAAATTTAAATTAGCAATTCATATGAAAATTTGGATAAATTTGTGAATAAATTTGAAAATATCAAAATAAACAAAATAAGTATTGATATATATGTATATATTAATAGATTGTGATTTGAAATTTGAAATTCAAATTTAAATATTTTAAAAATATTTGGATTCAAAAATAGTATATATGTGTGATTTTATTAGTGTTAAAACATATTCTTTGAATATTTATGTAATTATTAAAATAAGGAAATGTATTTAAATTTATATCTAAAACGTATATAAATATAAACTAAATAAAAATGTGATATATATTATATAAAAATATTATTAATATGGAAAATTACAAGTTTAAGAAAATTAAGATATGAAGTTAACAAGTGGTAAGATTTTAGAAAAAAATTTAACAAGTGCAATGATTTTTAACATGAGAATAAACAAGTGTCAAATTTTCTAATTTTTATTTTGTATAATGAATAAAAGAAAATAAGGTTATATAATCACTCAACTCTCCTCTCTCTCATTTCTTTTATCTTCTTTTTCAAAGCCTGTAAACTTTAAAACCAGAAAAATCAAAAGAAAACACCTCTTCAATTTTCAAACCAGTAAAGCAATTCAAAAGATCAAAAGCAAATCAAGTTTTATAACTAAAACAACTTCAACTTCTTCAACTCTTCAACAAGTTCAGATTCAAGCAAGCTAATTCAACATTAAAAAGCAAAGATCGAGCAGATTCAACAAATCAAGTTTTCAAGATCAAAAATTTAGAAATCAAGACAGTTTTATAGTTTTAAAAAAAAATCAATTTCCAGGTCTACAAAGTTCTCTATTCTTCTTTTCAAAGGTGAGTAAACTACCTTTGTAAACCTTAAAACTGTTATGGTTTGATTGCATGTGATAATTCTAGAAAGTATGTATGTATAAATGAAAAAATAACTACATGCATGTATATATATGTGGAAAATGGGTATGCATGTTAGTTATAGGCATATTGCCTCTGTTTGGTTACAGGTTTTCAAAAAACCTGTTTAAAAATCCAAATCTTCTCTTCTAATTTTTTTAGGCTTTGAGATTTAAACAAAAAATGTTTATAAAGTCAAGATCTAAGTTGTAATAATATCTTTAAATAAGACTAGGTAAAATATTTTCTGGGATTAGGAAAAAACAGTAGAATTCAAATAATATCAAAAATTTGAACATCACGATTTCCAATTTCCTTTACATCACCAAATTCATCTTGGAAAACCATGAATTTTAATGAATGAATCAAGATTTTTAGTATCGTATTGACTGAGAAATTCGAGATGAACGGTTTTGGGTTTTGTGGCAAAATCTAGTGATCGGTGGAAGTGGTGGTCTCGGGATGTAGCCTGGAGGTTGGCGAACCTAGGAAAAATGCTAAGTGATTTATTAGCTATCGTAGTGGCCGAACATTGATGATCTAGGGTTTAAGCTCACGTTTTTGTATTGGTCGGAGTTCGATAAACTACAACATCATCAATGGTTCGGGGGTAGTCGGACCTGGGGGAACCGAGGCGTTGGACATCGATGAAGCTTTGGGTACGTTTGCGTGACTTCTGATGGTCGGAGGAGGAAATACGAGGCGATCTTTGGTGGTTCGGTTTCGTTCCAGGTTTGGTCGAATGACTCGATTGCAAATTCGTCGTCGTTTTGGGTTTCTGGGTGTTCGTGGTGCTCGAGTGGGTTGACGCTGACTTGTGGAAGGTGGTGGCGATGGCCAGAACGCCGACGATCGATGGTGCATGTGCACAAGTTTTGGATTGTGTCAATAAGTAATAGTTTGAGGAAGAAAGGTTTAACTCGAAGACGACTTCGGGAAATTATGTTGCTGGCTCGAGATTGGGATAGGGTGTTTTCAAGTGTATACCGGGTTTTAAAAACTTAAACAAAAAATCAAAGTTTAAAAAAGAAAATATGGGTTGGCTCGGGGAAGATTCGAAGTAAACGGTGTTTGGCTCGGGGTGACACTCGTCTCGGGTTGACATAAAAACAGTATTCAACTTTAAAACCAAATTCAAATTTTAAATATTTTTAACCCATGTTTTTAAATAATTATTTTAATTTAAGTTTTGGATTAATAAAGGTTTTAAGTAAGTTATTTTTTTAAAGTAATTAAGTCTAATTTATTAATTATGTGACATTATTTATAAATAAATTCTTAATTTATTTTAAATAAATAATGTAATTAAAAAGTTAATTAAGATGAAATGTTGTTTTTAATTTTTTGTTTACCTTAATCTCTTGAATTAATTCATATGTTAATGATGGTTAATTATGAGGTTTATTAATTAAAGATTTTAATAATAATTAAATGATTAATTAAGATAAATGATTTATAATTACTTAATAATTAAAGATTAATTAATTATTAATTTAAGGTTAATTAATTTATAATTAAGGATTAATTAACCAATGTAATTAATTAAGAAATATTTGATTAATGAAAGTGATTAAGATTAATTAATTGGTAATTAAGGACTAATTAATTTATAATTAAGGATAATTAATTATTAATTAAGGATAATTAATGAAAATAAGTATGTGATTAATTAATTATAATCACACGATTAATTAATCTTGCTTATAGAGGATTGATTATTATTGAATATCTTGAATTGGTTGATACCTCTGATATGTGAATGATACTTTGTGATGTGAATTGCTGTGAATTAAGCTGTGATATCTGTGATATGTTTCTGTGTGAATGTGAAAACTGTTGGCCTTTAAACGACATTTGAATTTCGATGCGACATGAAATCAGATTCCAAATGGTTATCCGAAACCCACATCGAATCTTAATGGTGAATCTTTGTGACTTGTGTATCCACATGTTTTAAAATAAACGCCCATTATTCGGTTGAGCCGGGAGAGGACTTTGTGTCATAAAACCCATTTTGAATAATGATACGACGAATTAGAGTGCATTTGAAGATGGTGGTGGAGACCAGGTATTTTCGAGAATGAAAGGATTACCTATCAATTGTCTTTGCACTGAGTTGCTCCGGTATATAGATCTCCATATGCGATGGGGACTCCGATCAGGATTGTGGATTCCCGGATTTGCAAGGGCTTCTTCCTTTATTGGATGAAGTGCCTTCGGTTCCATTCAAACCCAGGATGGACTTGTATGGTTGTATGTCCGACATTACACTTGGAGATATAAAGCTCATTTCTATCAGATACATTTCTGTTTAGTGGTAGAGGATTTATTCTCTTAACTTAACACCATTCTCTGAGATGTACGAGCTTAGAGGTTACGTAGTTGATGGTTATTAGTGATATACTCCCAATTGGTAGTATGACATGCTGAGTGCTAATCATTTGTTGATCAAAGCATGATTTTTGTGAAAAGCGTAGCTTTGTGGACGAGACTTCATCGAACCTCACAACTCGAAAATGGTCGAAACTGAAAGGATGCTGCAAGGTTATAGGGGTAGCTCCCCTTAGGGTATGTGCATTTCCTTCTGGATAAAAAGTGGTATCATGGTATGGAGCCCAGATATTTAACTTATGTGGTTGTTGGTTGTTGTTATTGTTGGGGCCCCGGATAAAGGTTGGTTACGACCGGAGATGACATACTCGTGTCAGTAGTTACCTAGTTACAGAGGTAGCCCGACCTTGTGTTGGCAGAGATCTGGTTAGGTTCTCGAGGCGTCCCTCCAGAGGCGTACCCATTCGGAAAGGAAGTTCCTTAGCCTGACCATTGTTGGAAATCCAATCATTCAATACGAGCTCTTTACGATTTCAGTCGTATAACCTACCATTCTTAAATGATAGCCATAACATGTATAATATAATGGTACCTATGCTGGCTAAGATTTATATTATACTTTCGAAATGTTTTTTACACTATGCACTAATAATAATATCAAAAGAGCTTTCTCGTATCAAGCATACTTGACTATCATAAAGAGAAATCTTCCACAAGTGTGCGATTGCATTATGTGTGTGCCGGGAGGCCTTATGGTAGTTTCATTTTCCAAAAGCATGAATAAATTTCTTTTTAAATTGTTTTTCTTCAAACAACTGTTTTTGTTTACTCATACCAATCCCATGACTGACCCGGAGTTTATTGTTCCCTTTCCTAAACTCTAGGTGCCCATAATTTTCCACACGGGCAGCCTAGAAGCAGGTTATATGTATTCTGGAGCTAGCTTGGATAGTAGATTCTGGAAGTCTTTTGGAGTCTTTACTTTGGAAGCTATCGGATTTTGGAAGCTTTTGGTTTGAAGTCTTTGGAGCTTTTGGATTGAAGGTGTTATGTTGGATTCTTTTGAAGACTCTGTTGTTTCTCCGCTGCGGTGTTACTGTTTTGTTGTTATATCATGTATATAGCACTCTGATGTTGGTATTGTTCAAATATCATGATAATGCTGTATCAATGTTGTATTCATGTATTGTTTATCAATGGAAATCATCTTTTGTTTCCACTGTGTTGTATCATTTAATGTTATTATAAGCTTCGCCGAACTGGAGTTCAACGTTTGAGTCTTCGGCATTCGAATACAAGTGAGATATTTGATGTCGATTTTCAGACGCTGTATTTTGGGCCGTGACAAGTGGATGATTATTTTACTTACTGCATATGCTGAGTTTGACCAAATATAAATTAACAATATGATATATTGAGCAATTCAAGTCCAACATGTGCGGATGCGAATGGTTGAAAATAACAAGATGTTACACATGCCATGTAGAAAGAGCCAAAGCAATTATTTACAGAAAGACGACCGCCATTTCCCTAACGCAAACATGGGACGTTGACTTCAAGCTATAACCTTCCAACCGCAACATCAAAAAACAAAGTCTTTTCATTCGAAAGTTACATTGACAACGTTCGACATGACCGTATAATATATCGTTTACTCAGTGAATTCCTTTATATTCAGAAGTGTGAATTCGATCAGGTGGAGCTTTCTATGGTGCTCTAATCTTTCTAATAATTTGTATATCAGTCAAATCTTCGGCTTCAAAACCTCAATAATGGCCTTCGTCGTACGTTTCCACTGTGGATGATGGACTGAAATACAAAAGTGATAGAAGATGACGAAATAAAGATGGGGTAAAATGGAGCAGAGGAGGTTGAGTTATAGGGGATCGAAGTGACATGTTAAGTTAAATAACGGTTCACGTCAGACGCGTCAGACTATTTTACTGTCGGTCGTTGATTTTCAACGGTTACTCCCAACCAAGCTTTTCATGGGCCTATATAAAACGCGTTTGACGCGTCAGATGCGACATCAACTTCAATTGGTCAAAAAAACTTAAAAAAAGAAATTTGCCAATGGTACCTTAATCTATTTTGCAACAAGTAAATGTGAATGGTAGGTGAAAATAATAGGTTGGGGCTATTCAGACCTCCGAAATTGATGAATTGGTCCCTTACTTTTTTTAAAAGTTAACTGGTTTAAAATTAATCACTTTTTAACCTCGTAAGCCACCTACGAGGTAAAACGATTAATCTCGTAGGCTGTACTTACGTGATTTTTTTTAATAATCCACGTGAACGTCCTATGTGGTGATCGAAAGTATTTAAAAGACAAACATTCAAAAGACGTTTTAATCGGGTTAATAATTTTTAAAAATACAAGGGGCAGCATATTATAATTAGAACACGTAATAATAATAATAGAATAAGCCTGTATGCTTACACGAGGCCTCGCGTGCAAAACAGAAACAAATTCCTTCTCCCCTTCATTCAGAATAATCATCTTTCATCCAGCCGGCGATTATCTGCCATCTGAATCTCCAAAAAGGGGATCCACAAAATTCCCAACTAGCCACCTAAAATCAGTTATCCCATGCAAAAAATCCAAGCATCGACTCTCTCTCTTCCATCATTCTCCGTTTCATCAAAATCAAGCCCTATTTCTCTCCAATTTGATCCCGATTCTCGATCACTATCCCTAATTCAAACCGACTCCTCGATCCTCCTCTTTTCATCTTTCTCTCCCCTCCGTCCTCTATCCTCCCCCTTACGTATATTGTCCACTACTTCATCTACTTTCCTCTCTTTAAGCCCTCGCCCTAATTTACGGAAAACCCTCTTCGTTACAGCTTCACCTTCTCGAGATTCAGCGTCAACTGTTCTGAGAGCGTGGATTTTGCAGTTAAAATCGTATCTTTTTGCTCCTGTTAAGCTAAAGTTTAAATCTTTGATTGGGAGTGAGAATGCTGGAGTTGATATTGGCGTGACACATGGTTTTGGTGTTAAAGTTGTAGGTGGAGTAAATGTATTGGTGGTGCATTCTATTGCAGAGAATGAGATTTGGGTTTTGGGAATTAAAATGTGTGAGAATGGGGTTGTGGGGTTGGTTAAATGTGCAGTAATTTTGTGTGCTTTTCCAGTTTACGAGATCAATGTTTCAATGGGTGTCTTGGTGATTGGAGAGGTTGGTGGGGTTCGGGTATTTCCTTTGAGGGTGTTGGTGAAAGGTGGTTGTTTGCAAAAGAAGAAAAAAGCAGTTATGGGTGTGGTTGATGGACTGGACAAACATGGTATATTTGCTTATTTGTAGGTTTTGTTGTTTGAATTGTGAATTGTGATTAATAGATTTTTAGTTAGGGGAAAGCATAGTGTTTGTTACTTTTTTCATGTGTGTCGATTCATACAAGTGTCATAGATATTGGATTATGTTATTTGATATTATGGGCTTGATATAAATAGTTAAAGTGCACTATAATATTTGGTATACAACTACATGTGAGAAATGCAGATTAAGGATCTTAAGGCTAAGGATAAACACTAGAGGAAGGGGGATGAATATTGTTTTAGAGAATTGTTAAATCTTTTTGAGTTTTTTGTTAATTTAAACACAAATGTATGCAATATTCAGATACAGATATGATCACAGAATCAAACACAAATGCAAAAATATAAAGTAAAAACAGTAAAGGAAAAGAACATAACAGATTTTATACTGGTTCGGAGTCATCCTACATCCAGTCCCGCACACAAGTACGGATTTCCTTTCAAAAACAATCTTTACAATTACACCATCAATTTCAAGGCTACGAGGTACACCCTTCAGAATCACAATCCTCTGGGTAGAGATACTTATTTCTCGGGCAACAAGTTCACTCAATTGATTTCCAAGGCTACAATCACACATTTTACACTTGATTGATTTCCAAGGCTACAATCACACATTTTCTCGCTAAGTTGATTACAAAAAGCCTATAACTTTGAATAGCACCGAGGATCTTGTTGAGATAGTGATAGAGAATCAAACCAGAGATAATCTAGTTAGATTCAATGTTGATTTCGGCGGAGTAATGATAAGAATTTGTATATAGGAATGTGGAAGAAAAAGAGGAGTGAAAAACCAAAAAAACCGTCTTAAAATTCGTTGAAACTAACCCCTATTTATAGAGAAACAACAGTCATGTCCATTCGTGAAGAGTTATGACGAATAGTCACTTCTTTTGAAATTTAAATTTTGAACTCAACTGACACCGTGTCGACATGGGGTACATGAGTATGTCGACATCCCAAAGGGATTTTTGGTGTTTTGATTTTCTTTGAAAATAACCTTTATTTTATATTAAAACTGTTTTAAACTTTATAAATATAATTGACTATATTTAAAATACATAAGTATAAAGAATAATATATACAAAATTTTACTATAATTTTATATTTAAAAATCTAAGTATAAATATTTAAAAGTTAAATATATTATATTTAAAAGATAGTTTAAAAACAATGATAATTTGATTTTGAAATTAAAGATTATTTTGAGGCTAAAAGTATTTGAAATCAGGATAGATGTTTTTGATGCTTTTAAAAGGAAGATTTTGAAATCATTTTGAAAACAAGATGTAATTTTGGAAAATCATTTTGAATAAAAGGTTAGCGGATACAAAACAGTGTTCCACTAGATTTTTCGTAGGTTCCATCCTACTTAGGGTTCCATCCCTTTAACAGATTCGAAGTGGATTCCATTTCACAAATTGGATTTTAAGATGTCAGTGCTTTTCTAGAAGTTTTAACAAATTTTTTAATTAAAGAATATATTACTTGAATTCTTGAACTCTTGATAATCTTGATACTCATGAGTCTTCAATTTTGATATCTTGAATTTTTATACTGTACAGTCTTCATTCTTGGTGTCTGCATGGTTAAATCCTGCGTATACATATATATCTAAACTTATACTGTTAGTATTTATATTTTATAATCTAGTCTAAGGTTGTCATCAAAGCCATCATCTCACGGACTAACAATCTCCCCCTTTTTGATGATGACAACATTTGTTTATAAAATATTACTTCTATCCTAATAACTTCCCTTTAATCTTATGCCTAACTACCCTATTTTATACTTCTCCCCATTTGTCATCAAAAAAATAACAACTCTAAACTATATAACGCTAAACTATATAACCCCCCCTCATTCTTAGACGAAAATACCTACATTAATAAACTTATACAATGGAATATATAGAATTGATAGTCACAATAATGAATCAAAGATTATATACATGTCAATGTATAATTATACATGTTTTGTATAACAAACATCAATCCATACTAAATATCAATCAAATTCAAACCAAGTCAAAACAAATGAAATGAAATCAATCAAGGCAAACAATTCAAACAAAGCAACCATATAAAATTAAACGTTACATGGAACTTTCACCCATCCTTCTTCTTCAAAGATAGGGTCTGCCTTAATAGCATCCCAATTTTCATCGTCGTTGAAGAGAGAGACTGGAGGATGTGCTTCGTTATCATCCTTGTGTAGGGAGGAAATCATCCATCGTATTGCATCGAAATGCCTTTCTTGCTCCTTGATCATCTGCATTTGATTCAATTCTAAGTGTCGCTGGTTACGAAGAATGAGAGAATATTCTTGAAAGAATTAAAAGTTTCTTCAAGATTTTCGGATAAGTTATGAATTGGATTAGCCATATTTGGATTTGTGGAAGAATGAGAGATAGAGTAGATAAGAAATAGTTTTCAGTGAAGAATTCTGGAAGAAATAGGTATTTATAGGTGTAGAAATTCGTTTGAAATAGATAGACATATGGTAAATATTCAAATTTCAAATTCAAAATGAATTGTCATTTCTGACCAGTACATGTCGACATGGTCATAGGGGGTATGTCTAGTGAAATTTGATGATATATTTTGATTTTGTGAATAATTGTGTATATATAATATACTAACATTTATTCCGGAGATAAGATAAGCTAGATAACAGAAAGAAATTCCATTTCATTTCATACTAAAACGATACGACGATTAATCATAAAGAACTACACGAACATTCAAATAAAAATAAACTAAAACAAATACAACGAGATACGAAAAGGTAGAACTAGTTAGAGGATGATGATGATGAAGAAAGTCCAAGTTTCTTGCTGACTTTGGAAATGAACTTGTTCATCTTGGATGAAATTTTGTCCAACTTCTTACTAACGGATCGTTTAAGAATCCGTTGATTCTCAACAATCGTCTTTTGATTTTTTAGAAGGGTTTTGGTGGATGGATTAGGAGGATAGTCGATGCTTTCTAAAGAGGTTTCACCTTCTTCTTCTTCAATTTCCATTTCATCCCCTTCTTCCTCTTCCTCTTCTTCCATTTCCTCATGAGCCAAACGCGCTTCCTTTTCGGCAAGAGTCTCATAAGGTTGAAAAACGAATGGAATTTTCATAAGTGAAATGTTGGAATGATTGAAAACTTTTCTAGAAACAAATTCTTCGCCTTTGAAATCCACTCCAAAATAGTCAAAAATCCGAGTGAGATAAATTCCATTATACAAAGTATTCTTATCCATTTCAAGATTTTTGGGACGAAGTTCATCCAGAATAACTTGCGCCCAATTTATGTCATAATTTTCAAAAATAACAAAAAGTGCTTTGCAAACTTTCGAAGTAGAATTGTTAAAATTCCCCGATCTTGGGGTCAAAGTATGTTGCAAAAGAAGATTGACAATTCTTGCTTTTGGTCGAAAATTTCGATTTTTGAATTCCAAATTATCATTCCCTTCGAAAATGTGATGAAAGGTCTCACGATCATTTTCATCGATTTTGAAATTAGAAAGTTCCATTCCCGTACTCTTGCAATTGAGAATGGTACCCAAAAGATCACAATTCAAAACAATTCTAGTGCCGTTGACACTACTCTAAATTTCATCCTCATTTCCATTATAAAATCCACAGTTTAAATTTGCATAGAAAATTTTGACAAGATTTAGATAGCAAACAAAATCATTTTGAGAAGCATCAACAAGATTAAGAATTTGATTGTTTGCAAAAAGAGAATCAATTTCATAAGAAGAAAAATCTTGAGAGATAACAAACTTTCCGGGATGGACTTTGGCATAATTAGCATAATTGATGTATGCTTTTATTGCCTTCGGATCATTGAAGAGTTGCTCTTTTATCTTTTTGGAAATTCTCATGGTGGAGGGGTTGCTTGAAGAAGCCATTAAAGTAGAGAGTATAGAGCTTGAAGTTTTGAAAAGAGAGTTGGAATTTGAAAATGAGAGTGAAAAGATATGATAAAAGATAGTGAATAAATAGATTCTCAAAGGACATTTTCTCTAGTCAAAAGGTAGCTTTTCAGAGAATTGAATGAAGTGAAAAGGTGGAGGGAAATTCAAACATTTGAATTCAAATTTTGAAATTCAAATTCTGGTACCCATGTCGACATCATGGTGGGGACCATGTCGACATGTGCCAGTGAATTTTTGTGATTTATTTTTCCTAAGTTCTCTAATAAATATATATATATATATACTTTATTTTTTTTAATGTTTATATATTTCTGAAATATTATTGGACTTATAGTATATTTCAGAAAGTATTATTATACTATTAAAAATAATAAAAATAATAATAAAATAATAAAATAATAATAAAAAAAATAGAAAATAAATTTTAAAATTCAAACAACACACCAATTCAAAATCAATCAATCAAGCAATTAAACATCTAATTCTAAGCAAGCAAGTTCAACCAATTATATTGTAAATGTGTATCCTTTTCTGAGTCCGTTTTTCCGAATTCGTCGGAGTCGTGAACTGCCGTGAAACACAAATTTGAATTATCTGTTTTCTGATCATCATTACTTGAGAACGAATCTGAATCATCTAGAGTAGCAGTAAATGCACGCTTTCGTTTCTTTGCTGGATCATTGCTCATAGGAGGATTCTGCCTTTCTGGATACGGACAGTCTTTTTTGATGTGGCATGGTTCATCACAGTTGAAACATTTGACATTATTTGGCATTACATTCTGATTTTCAGAGTTCTTATGGTTGTTTCTCATCTTTCTGTATTTCAGGAATTTCTTAAAATTTCTGGTCATAAAGGCCATCTCTTCATCATCATCACTGTTTGAATCTGATTCATCGGTCAATGCATTGAATGCCATTGATTTCTTTTCAGATGCTTTGCTTTCTCTTCTTCCGATCATTTGGACTTCAAATGACATTAGATTTTCAATTAATTCTTCTATCTTTAAGGTATTGATGTCATTTGCCTCTTCGATCGCAAGTGTCTTTTGATCCCATTCTGGAGTAAGAGAATTGAAAAAATTTCTGACTTGATCTTCTTAAGAAAATTCCTTTCCCAAGGATATTAAAGAATGCACAATATCCTGAAATCTGCTATACATATCTGAAATAGACTCATTAAGGTTCATTTTAAATAATTGAAACTGATTTGTGAGCATGGAAATTTTGGTCTGTTTAACTTTGCTTGTTTCTTCGTGAGTTACTTGCAAAGTTTTTCAGATTTCATATGCAGACTTACAAACTGACACTCTATTAAATTCATTTCTATCAAGTGAACAAAACAGAATATTCATTGCTTTAGAATTGTTTTGTGCAACAGTCTTTTGCTCAGGGGTCCACTGTGCAAAATCAGTTGTGGGTTCAGAATATTCAGTTTGTGTGATATCCCAAGTGTCTAATCCTATAGATTGTAAAATTTTTTTTTGAACTGGTACTTTATATACAACAAATCATTGGGACAACATATCCCATATCAAAATAAACTTTCGAAAGCAAGTTTCGAACTTGTGATATCCTGCACCAAAGCCTATTCAATTAACCACTTGGACAAAGGTGCATAGTTACTGCCATTAAAAAGTGGTGGTCTGACCGTAGACTGACCTTTTAGAAATGAACTAGTGACAGAGATACTAGTGTTAGTAACAATATCAGTGTTGGTAGCCATTTTGAAATTTTCTTCTTCAAAAATCAGATTATGAAACTTTGAAAACCTTGCTCTGATACCAAATGTGAGAAATGCGGATTAATGATCTTAAGGCTAAGGATAAATACTAGAGGGGGTGAATAGTGTTTTAGAGAATTGTTAAATATTTTTGAGTTTTTTGTTAATTTAAACACAAATGTATGCAATATTCAGACATAGATATGATCATAGAATCATATACAAATGCAAATATAAAGTAAAAACGGCAAAGGAAAGAACACACCGGATTTTATACTGGTTCGGAGTTACCCTACATTCAGTTCCGCACACAAGTACGGATTTTCTTTCGAAAATAATCTTTACAATTACACCCTCGATTTCAAGGCTACGAGGTACACCCTTCAGAATCACAATCCTCTGGGTAGAGATACTTGATTTCTCGGGCAACAAGTTCACCCAATCGATTTCCAAGGCTACAATCATACCTTTTACACTTGATTGATTTCCAAGGCTACAATCACACCTTTTCTCGTCAAGTTGATTACAAAAAGCCTATAACTCTGAATAGCACTGAGGATCTTGTTGAGATAGTGATAGAGAATCAAACCAGAGATAATCTAGTTAGATTCAATGTTGATTTCGGAAGAGTAATGATAAGAATTTGTATATAGAAATGTGGAAGAAGAAGAGGAGTGAAAAACCAGAAAAACTGGTTTAAAATTCGTTGAAACTAACCCATATTTATAGAGGAACAACAGTCATATCCATTCGTGAAGAGTTATGACGAATAGACACTTCTTTTGAAATTTAAATTTTGAATTCAACTGACACCATGTCGACATGGGGTACATGAGTATGTCGACATCCCAAAGGGATTTTTGGTGTTTTGATTTTCTTTGAAAATAACCTTTATTTTATATTAAAACCGTTTTAAACTTTATAAATATACTTGACTATATTTAGAATACATAAGTAAGTTTAAAGAATAATATATACAAAATTTTACGATAATTTTATATTTAAAATCTAAGTATAAATATTTAAAAATTAAATATATTATATTTAAAAGATAGTTTAAAAAAACAAGGATAATTTGATTTTGAAATTAAAGATTATTTTGAGGCTAAAAGTATTTGAAATCAGGATAGATGTTTTTGATGCTTTTAAAAGGAAGATTTTGAAATCATTTTGAAATCAAGATGTAATTTTGAAAAATCATTTTGAATAAAAGGTTAACGGATACAAAACAGTGTTCCACTAGATTTTTCGTAGGTTCCATCCTACTTAGGGTTCCATCCCTTTAACAGGCTCGAAGTGGATTCCATTCCACGACTAAATTGGATTTTAAGATGCCAGTGCTTTTCTAGGAGTTTTAACAAAATTTCTAATTAAAGAATAAATTACTTGAATTCTTGATAATTTTGATACTCATGAGTCTTTAATTTTGATGTCTTGAATCTCTATACTGTCCAGTCTTCATTCGTAGTACCTGCATGGTTAAATTATGTATATACATATATATCTAAATTTATACTGGTGGTATTTATATTTTATAATCTATTCTAAGGTTGTCATCAAAACCATCATCTGACGGACTAACACTACCAAAGTGTTATTATGACATAGAAGAGATAGAAGTATGATAATGCGAAATGAGTTAACAGACTTTTTGGTTAATGTTGTTTTGATGTCGATAGCACATTGTTGACATGATGAAATTTTTGCTCATATCACTTTTCAATTAAATTGCCTTTCGGAGTTTTAAAAATCCGTCTTGCTAGAGATCTTCTTTTCACACTTGTGCAAAATGAATTTTTAAACATAATCTTTATCTTGTTTGACACTCATCACTCGAGCCATTAAGGTCATAACCCAAGATATAG
Organism: Allium cepa; assembly: GCA_030765085.1. Taxonomy (NCBI): domain Eukaryota; kingdom Viridiplantae; phylum Streptophyta; class Magnoliopsida; order Asparagales; family Amaryllidaceae; genus Allium; species Allium cepa. Next base: position 840,411,071 of record CM060941.1, read on the forward strand.
ACTGAGTTGTCTGTCTGATATCTCATCTGAAATTGAAGATTTGAAACTTGTACGCCTTTTATACCATCATCCTCTGACATTATGTATGTTTTCATCCAATTTTTTTTTGTTATAGCCAGTACATTAGTTTATGGCTTTGTGAGTTTTAACATTGATTATGTACGTGTAATCGTGTATATGTTTATGTGTAAGATAATATGTGTACACTGACTGATTGCATCCCAAAACTCAACATGGATGATGGTGCTAACATGCCTTTGATAAATAGATGCATATTTGGAAACTGATAATCATAATACATCTACAAAAACTCTAAAAGGTACAAGTCCAGAGTAAGGGAAAATGACCGTTCATCAATTTCATGTATTCTACTTTACCATCTGTTTTTCGTATGGTTGTATGAATTTAGTTGTGCATATTTGTTATGTATTGTTCGCTCTCTGAGTAGCAGTAAGTCAGATAGAAATAACTTTTTATCTATACATGCTATCAGATCAGTATCATATAATGTTACTTTGCATAATGTTGTGGATGCATTATGATTGACCATGTCCTGTACTTCGTTGCAGAAGACCCAAGCGGTACATCTTGGTGCACAAATAGAAAAACAAACATGTCTGCTCTACATATAATGCTATTCAGCTATAATATTTTTAGTTGGTTTCGGTAAATATATAAGGCGATACCTGTAAAACAGATAATATACCAACCATGTGATATTCAACACTTCTCACAAATGTTCCCTTACCTATGTTGACTAATAAGCATTAGCATCCTTAAAAAGTCATAGCTATATTTTACTGAAAATACCATGTTCATTACTTCAACATGTATGGAATGGTATATTCCTTAATATTGACTTGTTTTGTTTAATGACATTGTGTGCCTTTCTTGAAAACACCACAGACTCTTCTCATTAAATTGCTTGTTTGATATTTGATGTATATGTTGATAATCATTTATGTGCAGGCAAGCTCAAAACTTTGAAACTGAAGCAGGATTCAGGTGACCTCGGCTCATGTTTTGTTACAATGACATCTACCAAATCCCAAGATCCTGATAGCAACAAAGGAGATCAAATAGCATCAAAAGTAGTCTCTATTCATTATTTATCACAGAAGAAGTTTCTGATATTGGATTCTCGTGGTGATATTTATGTTTTATGCCTACAAAACACTGTATCAAAAGCTACTACACATTCTGTTACACCTTCCATATCTGGTGAAATTATCCATTTAGATGTCGCCATGAAAGCACGATTATTGGCTATTCATCGTGACATATCTTCACGTATGTTTATGTTTTCCTTCTTTATTTTGTTTATTGGTACGCTGACTATGATGAATGCTCATGTATCTTATTTCATAGAGATGCAGTTCTTATGGTTATCGGATGGTGCTCATACAGTGCATGTTGTGTCAATGTCTGACTTGGAAAACTCTGTCAAAGAGATCGATAGAGATGAAAACAACAGAAAGGAAGTGGCGGTGCCCGGTAAATCGATTGTGTTATGGTATTGAAATTTTACAACGTGCTAGTTTACCTCTTATCTTTGCACTATTTTACACATGTAGCCATTCAAGTTATTTTTACGAACGAGAAGGTCCAGGACATTGTTCCACATTCTGTAACTGGAGTTCTGATACTTGGTCAAGGTAAATTATACTGTGGCTGACTACATGAATGGGTTGTATACAGGTTCTGTTCTTGTTTCGCTAAAAATTTGTTTTTGTTCGTATAGGAAACATATTCGCATACTCTATTATCTGAAGTTTGAAGCTAGCCAGCACACATGTTATGCTGTGGTAAGTTTCTAGATGTCACATCCGTTAATGTATTCTAAATTTCTAATGCTGGTGCAACCTGCATGTATGTTAAAATGAGCATAACTTTTGCTTCTCGTAGATCTGTTGTATTGCCAGTGAGAAACCAATCAATAGTCAGGTTGTTATTAGATTAACTTGGTATGTATGGATATTCTTTCAGGACATTAGGAGGTTATGTTTTGTCTGTGACTTGTTGCTGCTATGGACAACTTATGGCGAAGACAAGGTGCTTTTTTTTTTAAATCCGAGCAATACAGATACCTGTGCAAGTTGAATATCTATGAATATGTTAAGCTAGTAATAAATGATATCTGATTACTCTTTGTTGAAACTAATTTGGTTTTCTTTGCAGACTAATTTCAATTGGAAAATTTCTACTGTTAACTTGTCATCGACTCATGAACTGCATGCATTAATTCTGGAAATCTATGGCTTATGGCTTCAAAGATGAGTAGAAAAATCTCCAAGGTGAGCCTTTTTATTTCCTTGTTTGCTGTTGATACTGCTTATCTGCAAATGCGATACAAGTATTATTTTATTATGAACATGAAAAGTAAATAGCATTTCAAATTCGACAGTAAACTCAATTTGATATTGTACAAAATTGGGCGCTTGATAAAAATATGGGTAACTTTTGTACCGGAAAATGGGTGTGATAAACTGATATTACATGCCATGGCCAAATTAATGTTCCAACTCCATAATGTAAGGGTCCACAATGAAGTAATTTTGTCATTATGGAAGCGGTTTGCGTAAATGATACATCGGGTTTGTGTAAATCCTGATATCACAACAACAAAGTGAATTAATTATTAGAAACTGTTTAATGCTTTAATTGGTTCAATTTTGATACAGTTTTATGAGTTGGCTAATAGCTTTACGTTCACAACTCAAATTGTCACCTAATCTATAGGATCCATTGGGAGTTTCGTGACATCGTTTAAGAAAGGTTTTGGGAGTTTACTTTTAACCATTAATGAGAAGTTCGGGTATAAAAGATGATCGCAGGGGCTTTATAATATACAGAACCATGTCCGAAAGTGTAATTGTCATTGTTTTTGTAAAGCCATTCTCAAATTGTAAAATTAGTCAAAATATATCTTATGCTGAAATTATTTACTAAAAAATAATCTTCCAAAATTAAAAGTTAGAATTTAGAAATTGCATCATAAAATCATAATAAACTATGTTTAAAAAAAAAAAACTAATCTTATTTGCCCAACGGCAATATTCAATAAGAAAAAAATTGAAATGAAAACTAAATATCATAATAAATGCTGTTTAAGTGTTTAAAATATATCCAAGTTAACTCTTTCTTTTTTCATTAAAGAAAGGCTGTTAATGTCTTCAATGTAAAGTCATGCTTTTTGAAAGAAAACTCTTTTAAAATAGAAAATCTGAAATCTATTATAATGTGGCATATTTGGATAGCTGGAAACATGTTACCAAACTATATACATTGTATGCATACACACCAACGTTTGAGGATCCGGCCGGAACCACGAGATTCCGGCTATCTCGTCTCGGTTCCGGCCATCACCGGGACGGGATTAGGTCAAAATTCCGTCCCGTGCGAACTTCAATTAAAAAAAAAACGCGAAAAGGAGAAAAGAGCAGCATCCGAATCAAATTGCGCGCTAACATCCAAAATACAAACAGAAAATCGACCCGTGCTTATACGGTGAAAGCATAAATATTTTGCTTATAAATAAAACGACTGCGAACATAACTTACCACTTGTGCTTCAGTAATCAAATTCGTGCAAGAAGAATCACCGATTCGCACAAATTCGAGCAAGAAAATCATCGATTCGCCGCGTTGATCTTGGAGTTGGCAGGAGGAGAAGCGAAAGTTCGACATCGTTGCGTTGATCTTGGAGTTGGCAGGAGGAGAAGCGAAAGTTTGACCTCGCCGCGTCTTCAGCCCTAGCTTGCTTGCTTTCGAACGAATGAAGGTGAGTTTTCGTCTTCGTCTTCTGCCCTAGCTATCGAGACTTTTAATTTTTTAAATTCCTCTGTGTTTTTTTTATTCGAGCGAATGAAATAAGCGGCCCCTTTAAGTTCCTTTCGGCCTGGTTGTTTTAGCCGACATAGAGACAAAAAAAACACTGTTTCATATGGCATATTATTTTCGGCTATTTTTTTGTTTCATGTTGTTTTGGTCTGTGTTTTTGCTATTATAGGTTGAACATAAATATTGTTTCATATTGCATATATAGGTTGAACATAAACATTGTTTCATATTGCATATGGAAACGACCTTGAATATGTTGAACCGACTTGAATAAGTCGACTAACCTTGAATATGTTGAACCGACTTGAATGTTGAACTTGAATATGTTGGACTGGAATATAGACTTGAATGTTGAACTTGAATATGTTGGACTGGAATATGGACTTGAACATTGGAGATGGACATTGAACTTGACTCGAACTGTTGAACTTGAACAATGAATTCCGACGACTTCGATGAATGTTATTTATGCATTTGTATTTTATTTTTGATTTGATTTGGAATATTAAATTGCTTAGCATTTACTTTTGTTTAATTATGTGTATATTGTATTGTTTATTTATAATCGTAGATACGTTATGGCAAATCCAAATGAAATTGGTTGGAATTATGGTACTGCGATCGACGGCAATCTTCGAAAAACAAAATGTAACTTTTGTAATAAATTAATTAATGGCGGTGGTGTGACACGTTTGAAAGAACATCTGACAGGAGTGGGCGGCGATGTATCAGCATGTCTAATTGTTCCTAAAGAAGTTAAACAACTTGTACGATCACATATCATTCAAAAGAGAAATGAACGAAGTAAAGAAAAACTGAACAAATAACGCTTACAAGAGGAATTAATGAGCAGACCGCACCAACTATCGGACAACGAAAATGAAGACGATGAAGAACTTCAACATGTCATGCGGCAAAGCAGAGATGCATTTAGAGATGAAGAGCTGCATAGATCTCATACTGTTTGACGATCGGGTGGTGGTTCAAGTCAAACATTGCAAAGATCTCATACTGTTGGAAAATCTGTCAGAGTAGATGATTTTGAAAATGATGCTGCTGGACGAATCGACTCATACATGAAAAAACGAGGAGGTAGAACTCAACCTTCTATTAAATCCGCAATGTAAGGTATTAAAGATGCCAAAAAACTTATAGATCGAGCAATTTTCAAGTTCTTTTTTTTCAACCATATTCCGCATAACGTTGCTAATAGTCCATATTATACGACAATGGTTGACGCGATTGCAGAATGCGGTCGTGGAATTGATCCACCAACTGCATATGAAATATCACACTCATACCTTGAAATGGAAATAGAAGAACTTGGACAATATATTAAAACATTGCATAATTTTTGGGATGAATATGGTTGCACATTAATGTGTGATGGTTTGAGTACACAGAATCGATGAAAAATAATAAATTTTGTCGTGTACTCTACCCATGGAACGGTATTTATCAAATCTGTGGATGCCACAAATGAATTCCAAAGTGGAGAATATATTTGTGGATTAATGGATGATGTCGTCGAAACAATCGGTGAAAATAGGATAGTGCAAGTTGTTACAGATAATGGAGCAAACTACAAAGCTGCCGGTCAATTATTGGTGCAGAAAAGAAGGCATTCATATCATCCAGAAGAAGTTGATGTAAACTATTGTATATTCTTATATGAACTATTCAAGTTAGAGTGCTCCTTTATCATATAGGGTGAAACAAAATAAAAAAAGGTAAGTAAATGGGTTTACTTAAATCAAATTGTATTCTTCAATAAATCATTCCGTAAGCATGACATAAAATATATTTATAATATTATATAGGAATCAATTAAGATTTTTAAAGAGGGTGTTATTAATTCTACATAGATAGTGTTAAATAATATTTCAATTAGACTTTAAAGTTCTGACAAAGTTAAGATCTTGAAGTCTCAGGTAAGGTATGAGCACGACTTACACTTATGATTTGAAACGTTACTAATAACTATTAATAATATTTGGATGACTAAAAGACCATTAACTAAGAATTTCACAAGCGTATTTTCTCCTAATACCATTATTGACTTGATTTAAAATTAGAACCATGCAAATCTGTAATGATATGCGAACATTCTTGTTTATATGGAACTTTAAATAACGGTAAGACGATCGTTGAATATGAATTCATTCTCAGTTTCGCAGATCAATCAACTCTTAAATAAATCGGTAATTTAGTATGTTATATTGATATGGAAAATCATTTGAACAAGTGGTGAACGGATTACGATCCTTATTTAAAGTTGCCAACATAAAATTATGAAATCATCACGAATGTTATCAGTTTTCCTATTAAGATTGGGGATGGGTGAAATATTCCCAAGAAGCAATCCTTTCGATATTGAGGATCAATGTTGCAGTATGATGGTGAGATTGATGAATATGTTAGTTTTACAATTCGAACGGGATGAGTGAAATGACGACAAACGTCCGACATTCTCTGTGATAGAAAAGTTTCACAAAAGCTTAAAGGAAAGTTCTACAGAACGGCAATCAGACCTGCGATGTTGTATGATGCAAAATGTTGGTCCAACACGTCCAGAAGATAAGCGTAGCAGAGATGCGTATGCTGCGATGGAGCTGCGGTCATACAAGAAGAGACCGAATTAGAAATGATGATATATGTGATAAACTTGGAGTAGTACCAATTGAGGAGAAGCTAATTCAACATCGTCTAAAATGATTTGGACATCTTCAACGGAGGTCGTCCAACGCACATGTGCGTGTTGAAATTATAGGCCGCGTTGAATGTTTAAATAGAGGTAGAAGTCGACAAAGGTTGACATGAGAGGAAGTAGTAAAAAGGGACTTGAAGGATTAAAGTATATCCGAAGAGCTGGTGACAGACCGGAGCGCGTGGAAGTTAGCGATTCACATACCGGAAGCATGAGCTATGAGTTTTATAAGTTCTATATTATTGGATTAAAGAACATGAGCCTAAGACGTAGGTTTGGTCCTTGACCAATATTACTAGTAGTATCATTATCGCAATTAGTATTATTATCACTATCATTTCTTTTTATTTATATATACATTTTTTTTAATTTTACTTAGTTATTATTATTATTAATTTACTTATTTGATTTGTTTTTATTATTGTTATTGTTATGACTTTTAAATTGACTTTGTCATTTAGTTTTGGATTCCATTTCTTGCCGACCCCAATTTGTTTGGGAATAATGACTTAGTAGTTGTTGTATGATTGGGGAATACCAAAACACTTGAGTGCTTCATCCAACGAGCAAAAATAAATAATCTCCCTTACCGTTTGTGTGTTGTCTGTATCTACATATTTCTAATACAGTAAATGTGCTAGTGGCACGACTATGATCAATTGAGATATTAAGGAAGACTGAAAAATGTTTGTTAAATTTTGTGAAATGTCATAATTTTCTTCAATATTTAGGAGGAGAATAAGCAGGATAAAATGGACATTACAAAAGCATTATAATCTCGTATCTATCCCTAAATTTAGTAAACAATGTTGATGATACTCCATCTAATAATCAAAACTGAAATTATCCTTCCCATGAATGCTCAATGTTCTTGATAAATCATCCATAACAAAAATAATGAGTCTATTTGCAAACCAACAGCGCGATAGATTAGCCGGTTCTTATCAGGTTACTGTAAGCAAGTAATCGCTGATGCACAGTTAAAGAGATAGGTTTTCTTGAAGAGAACCAAGGCATTATTAATCAAGAAACCTCATTTAACAATCATCAATAACAAATAACATGATGCCAATAACTATGGATGTAAATAAGGATTTCATATTTGGATCAACTAATAAACGATCGCCTTAAACATAACTGGCCATCAGGAGATAAATACACATTAAAAGTAAATCTAAAATCATCCTTAAGCGTGCATTCATTTTGATAAAATTTATCTTCCCGTTAGGGGAGAATAAGAAACCATAAGAAACCAAAAGAATGACGTGAAAAGAACAGCGTGGAATTTTAGAATCATGTGAAATTATGCTTCATATTGTTCCTCGTTCTTCACAATGTGAAGCGGAAGTGCAAATGATAAATAATCTTTGTAAAACTGTAATAGGGATTAGAGTTTCCAAATCGTATACACTAATTGCAAATGCTTCAGAATCATGGATGGACCATTGATTCAAAAGATTTAGGTCCCGACAACAAGCGAGTAAACACGTATGTATACTGTATAGAAGAGAAAAATGAAGAATATTGTCTGATTTCTCTAAAAAAAGGTTTTCAGAAAAAATGCTTCTAAGTAGTTAAGATGCATATTTGTTCCAAAAGTGCCAGCTGTTAAATTTGTAAGTGAACCTTTTTTTTAAATGAATCTTGATGATGATACCATTTTTCAAAATCTATTCAAGCACTTCATTCCATTGCAAGACGGTAGTCATTCAGACAAGTATTTTGACCACCTCTAGATATAACGTGGTTGCAAGCGAATGATGGAAGAATAAATGAAAATCATGTTACTAGAACTAAAATTTGGTTTTGTTAGAAAAAAGTTTCTCATAGAGACTAGATATTGATTTCGTTGAAACTAATTCAACATAGTGGATGCTGTCACATTTCAATACTTAATTAGTATATAAGTTCCGAAAGGACTTCATATACGTAAAACTGCATGTCTATACATAATTTTAGATATGGACATTTATATGAAAGTCCATAGAAGATTTGATTTTTGTTTGAAGCAAAAATGCATGATATATACTTTAATTGAAGAAAATTTAATTTGTTTGAAGCAGAACCGCGTGATATGTACTTTTAATTTAAGTGGTCACTGTACCGACTTAAAGCAATACAAAAGATAGTTATACAATGGATTAAGTGGGTATTTACTAAAAGGAGGTTATGTTGATAATTATGTACATAACATGTTTGTTTATCAAGGAAAGATGAATTCAGATATATAATGTAGAATACAAGACTATCTTCATGTTCAAACCAAAGTTCCCAACGCAATTTTTGAACGGATGCATTCCGCCTAAAAGAAGATAATAAGAGGATAGTTGGTCCTAGATCATTGTATCTTGTGCTTTCTTGTGCTTTGTTATACTTCACACAATATACAAGGTTAGATATCACATTTTTGATCAACTTATAAATCGATTTTTGTTCATTACCAACTAAAAGCATTGTAGCAAAATGTATTTATTGTAACAACTAGCATAATATTATTCCACTCCAAAAATTTATCATCGTCACAGTAAAATATTTATGCAGGTTTTGGATATCTTTCTAATCCATATAAAACTCGATTGCAAACGGGTTATGTATTTATGGATGGAAACCTCCATTTCCTAGAGATCTACAAAGCTACCTAACCATTTTGAGATATTAGTGTAATAGATTGGGAATGCGCTCGGTTAAAATCTATTATCAACCGTATTGGAAGTTGTCAATTATATATGATAAATAAAAGTCCAACTATACTTCATGAAGATAATGTTGCGTGTAACCCTCAAATCGAAGGGGAGTCTATCAAAGATGACGGAACATGATTTTTGCTGCAGAAGAAAAATGAAATTGAAATTCAACAAAAACGCTTCTAACCATTGGTACCAACCAAACTTAATTAGAGGGAGCAACAACAACAAGAAGCCACCAATTTGATGATTTACAAAGAACAATTGAATATAGTACCAGTTCTGATAAATCAAAAAACATTCAAAATTGGCGGTTTTAAATAACTCACTGATCTTTATGGTTTCTCATTAATGCAGCTCCTCACCAACAAAACTGGTGTTAAAAGGACTGCCAACACATTAGTGTATACGATATTATTGTAAGCATACCGAACCTTGAATTATGTTTTGCTTCATATAATAACAGGTATATTCCGAGTCCACTACATCCAAGGGAAGTCGAGGATTGTCATCATTGGGATATGCTTATGCCTCAACCTCCATCTTGTTTTGGTGTTACTTTGATATCTTTCCTATCAACATCTGATTTGGATTAAAAACCAGCCCATGATTTTTTTGTTGACCAAGATTTCTTGCATATTATTATAAACAGTTGAATTCTTTTTTGTTCCTAAATTCAACTACATGCAGTTTATTTTCACCTGTAACATAGCAATGATGCATGATACATTTTAACACCGTGTGAATTTAGCGTATTCTCTTGGTACACCATTGATAATAAACGATCAGTGCATATTAACTTTCTGAATGTCAAAAGATGAAGGTCTTGTTTGGTTTCGTTTTGAGTTTTGTATTTTGTGTTTTCAACATGCATTTTAGAATGCATGAAAATGTAAGAAAAGATTTACAATTTTTCCAATTACATAGCCAGATTAATAAATAATAACAAGTTCTACGTAGGTACTGAGTTTTGGTAATTTAATATCATTCTTATCGTAATTTTTCTTATTCAGTTGACTTGCCAGTCACCCTTTCTGTAACCTGTTGGTTGTTTTGAAAGAAATAAAATAATTAGCCATGTTTGGTTTGATCAAAGCTTATGATAGCATCTTTGTTTTTTCACCAAGTTATAGTTTAACTGTTTAATTACTTGGTTGTTGAAATTTGATTCGACTTAGATTGGATACATGAAAAACCCTTGTAAAAACATGTTTCCGTTACAATTTTATTTTTAATTTTGATAAAAATAAATTTTGCAAATTAAATCCGAATATTAATGACATGCTTGTATGATTGAAAGAACTTTTTTTGACTAACTGTAAGAAATGTAAATGTTTCAGATAATTTTTTTAAAATATTTGATGAGTTATCTGCAAGCTTTTGCTGAGTTTTCTGTAAATTTAAAACTTAAAAATGTAAGTTATTTTTATAACCTGTCTCTGCGACAACTGTGTGTTTTAAAATTTGAAAAGGTTGTCTTTAGGGAAAGTTCTCTACTAATTTTGCATTAGATTGAAACCGTTGAAATCTTGAAAATAGAGACGAGAACTAACAGTATCATTTTTATTACTTAAATAAATAAAAGATAGTTCAGCGGAAAGAAGCGAATAAAAATATTTTAATATTCAACATTCGAGCCTTATACGATGGTCCAGCGGTGAATGTGGTTCAGTCGATGCTACCTCAAAATTTATAAGTCCAACGGTGAATGTTGTTCAGTCCATACTTCCGCAGAATTTATAAGCTTAAGCTTGATTCTTTCAATTTTCAAGAGAAAAGTAGAAAATAGCATGTGGTTCAACATTCAGCAAACATCGTTCAATATTAAGCAAGCCAGCCTTAATAAACTAGACCCACATAAATCAACACTATGTAAATACGTAAAATTGAAATTCTTGTTAAGCTTACAAATTCAGTATGTTGGAGCAAGATATATTTTGGTTAAAGTGGGAGGGAGCAACATTTCTTTTCTTCTTCCTCACATTACAGCAGTACGAATTTGAACGTTAAAAAAAAGAAAGAAAAAATGGGAAGATTTTTTTTTTTCCCTTTTATTCATGGATGGCTAAAATTACTTTCAAAAAGGCATTTAGTATAATGGGCTTTTCAAACAATGTTTATTATTATAAACGGTTTTAAGAAAATTGTTTACAGACTAAACATTTTCTTGAAAGCCGCTAGAAATGTTTTTCTAAAAACCGTTTACAGTTTTTTTAATACAAAACTAGCCAATTCCTTTCCCTCAATCACAGAAAAAATGGAAGAAATTGAAGCTTTATTTTATTTTATTTACCTTTCATTGATCATGGACGTGACTCATGTTAAAATAAAATAAGTCCGTAACTTTCTACATATATCAGTACATGCGAGGAGCATAAATTTCATGTGTTTTGCTCCATAGAGTTGCGTGGATTTGGTGTGTTGAACTCTAGTTAGTGCAAAATTTTCCTTTGAGCAATTGTTGATTTTCGCTCACTCATGCAAAGCCATCACACATTAATTCTCAACTAGTCCAAAGTTGTATTACTATAATAATACATGCATTTTGTATCACAAGAGAATATAAGGACAAACATTGAAAAAAATTAGATTGAATAAAAACAATTTTTTTTTGAAGTGAAGGATAACGCTATTTATAACCAGCATTTTATCCTATCAAATTGAAAATGCTAGATACAACTAGTATTATATACAATGTAAAAATTGAATATAATACTAACTATAACTAACATACCGTCCTTCAATCCAAAAATAAAACATGATGTCTTCTAGTTTATTTTGTCTTCAAAGTTTATCATTCCTCCTAATTGCCCTTATATATTATTTATTAATTTACTAATTAATTACCCAATAATTTTAGCTTCGTTCATCGATTACGGAGAATATGATTATTATTACTTTTAGATGTGACTCTTGCTGCTTTGTGAGTTTTGAATGATGTAAGTAACAAATTTTAAGTATATATTTCTATTGCCTAGTAATGGATGCAATGTTAGATATTTATAGATCATTTATGAGGATTCAAACGTCGATCTTCCGTAGCGATATCCATAAACGTTGGTACATATTCGTTATATGCATTTTTTTATTATGTGTATATAACCAAACATCTATAACTTTGTCCAACGTGAAAATTTTAATAACATCCCCGCGTTGTGAATTATAACATTCGAAAGCACCAATTTGATCAAATGACAATCGAAGATTAACTGATATTACGTCAGTTGAGGATTTCCTAACATGGGCTATATTCCAAGTACTATGAAACTAACCGTCATGTATTGAGGGTAAGGAATCCTAGTTTCACTAGTGTGAGACCATGTATTTTCCGATGGACAATTTTACCTGTATCCCTATTTTACTTGTGCATATGATTAGCGTGTACACGAGTGTACATCAATGTGCACATATGCATGGTGGTGTGTGCGACGTGCAAATGAGTGCATAAGTGGTTAAAGTTTTATTACAGATCTAAGGCTAACGCATAAACCGACGGTTTGCGGTTTTGGGTAGATTACACATGGCTCTAGATGTATTGGATTATGATGAGTTAATTGAGTAGTTAGTTATCAATTCACCATTCCACTGACTAATATATTCCCTTCTTCATTGTTCTCTCATTTGCAACCCATAAACAAAAAAGAGAAATATGACTGAAGTCGGGCAGTCATGAAAAATTCTAAAAATGATGGTTGTTGTATTTTTTTTTATCATTGGGTATTATTTCCTCATGTACTCTAACATAATTGCTCTAACATTATCGTCCTTCTTTTCTACCTATCACCACTACGCCTTCATCCTCTACCACCTCTATTTCTATCTTGTAATGCTTGACTAGGACTATCATTTTTTCGCATTTTATATCATAGTGTGAACAACATCATGATGTAAAATATAATGTCAAATATTAAACATTACCAAAATGTCAACATACATGCTCACTTTCTGAGCATCTATCTTATACTATTTATAAAACATTCTTGCATAGGTCCAATTCTCTTTCAATTGGCCAAAACAAGCATCCAACCCAAACCTATTTCCCTAAACTATTAGTCATAAAGTATCTCAATGGTCATAAAAGACAAATAAAATTAAATCTAATATACGAGTTAATCTCAAGAACCACTAAAGTATAACAAATAATATACTTTGTAAGCATAAACTCATACATGTATCTATTTCTTTTGCATCATTAAGTTAGCACAATAATACTATTTGATAAAACAACTATCGTATCAGGCTTGAAATATCAATCAATGAAAAAATTTATGAACCACCGACCAAGTACTATTATATATCTCTATCATCCACTGTCTTTACTAACTTCAATCATTTTCCATTCAGATCTTACGCTCATTTATTCACTACCCTCCTAAGCCACGTTTTCTACCTAACTCAATGAAGTTTAATATAATATTTTCATATTAATTTAATATATTTTATGGAATAATATTTAAAATCAGTGATTGTTACACTAAAAATAATATATCTTATAGCCGAATACATGTATATGTATAGCCATACATGCATACGAATACAAGATGATTGGAAAATATACTTATAACTATATAATTAATTTTGGTTGAATGTTATATATATTTATATTTAAAAGGGCCAAAAAAATTATATATTCGATATTACTTTTAACATGCCCGTAGTTAATTCAAGATATGTTGGAGAGAAAATATCTCAAGAAGAGAGTAAGTATGATCGAGAGATATTTTTGAGAAATACCTCTGTTAGCAATGAGGTAAAATACGAGATATTTTAACCATCAACGAGCATTATAAACACTCTCATGTGGAATTATTTTTCCAATGTGAAAATTCGTAAAAACAAAACCTGTTATTCTTAAGCACCAACTTTGATTATTGATGCTGCAAACAAATAATCAAATTGGAGAATGAATTCCACGAGATACATAGTAGACATGGTAAGGTGATCATTCCCGAATTAATCATGTGAGTGATTATTTATCTTATCTGTACTAAATATGTTATATAATTCTTTCCACATATTAAACAAAATAGATTAAATAACTTGTTTAATTTAATTTTACATCCCATCACTATGAATACATAAAGCTTTATAATGTAATTATCGCATTAAGCGTAGGTTAGTTGAATCCCTTTATGACATGATATAATTTATATGTAATAAAGAAAATAAATCATTTTGATGGATTAACTGACTTGATCGAACAAACTAATTAAAATGTGAACTTTTAAAAATGAGTGAATTGGGATTCAAAAATTATTCCATTGCGTATGTAATGTTGTTTACATATGAAAAACATATCAACTTTGTTAAAATTAGATTACATGATAAAATGAAACGAAAAGAGAAGTTAAGAGCACAATGGTAATTCGGCCAGAGTTGGCTTTATATTTCTGAGGCATTTCTTCGTATAATTTATTCCTCCTCCTCCACTATTCAAAACCTAGGAAAAGGTTTTCAAGTTAGAAGATTCTCTACAAATATCAAATGTCAAATAAAATATTCAAATTTAAGTTAGAAGATTCTCTACAAAACTCGCTAACTAGGCTTGAGTTTGGATTCTAGAGATGAGAATAATTATTTAATGAGTGTTTATAAGTAAATCATAAAATGATTGTGATAAAAGCTTGATAATGAATGTAGTGTATCATCGTGATTTGTTAGTGATTTCATTGACTTTTTTCGTTTGGAGTTGTTGGAATGAGTGAAGAGTGGGTGAGGACTTGTGATAATGACATTATAGATTAATGTAGAGGTTGTAATGGTGTCAAGTGGTTAAACTCGAAGGGTCGTTTGAAATGATATTCTATGCTTCAAAGTTGTTCATCGAGTATGAAATAATATTCGTCTGAATGTCGAACAACTTATAACTTGGGAAAGAATTCGAGTCGAGAGACATTAATGCAAAGAGTCTCGATGACATCAAATATCAAAGATGAGATAAATAAAGACAAACAAGGAATAGGTGGAATGGATTCCACTTAAATTTTTTTTCCATCAAGGTTCAGTCCGAATTGCATCAGGAATTCATACATCTAAACCCATAATTCTGACTTTGAATTTCAAGAAATTTGTTCCCGCAATGCAAAAATTAAAAAAAATTTGAACATTTGGATTTCTTAACCAGATCTTTGATAATGAAGTCGGGCTTCTCACACTGGGTTAGATGTCTGAACTGAACACGGGGTTTTGAAATTTTATGGTCTGGATTCGTTACATGGACTCGCGAAATGCTCGGAAGGTCTAAAGTGACCAAGGAGCAATATGAGGAATTCAGAAATGATACAACAAATCATGGAAAACATGCAATGGTTGTTAAATTATATAGAACTTTGGCGACATTGTGTGTGGTGGTTTTATAGAGTCGTTTGATGGCTTCGAGACGAGACAACTAAGGTACTACGATATATGACTCAAAGAGATTATCATATACGAAGTAAGTTAGTATCCCATGGTTACGACCTTAAGGTTTAATATTTATAGATCATTTGTAGAAGGAGACGTGGTTGTCTCGATTGCTCGTGTTAGGCAGCATTGATTCGAAGACAAAAGACGTTCTATCTTGGTAGTAAGGGTGATAGACCTCAAGGACGTTTTAGCAAGGGTTATTGGCCTTAGGTTACTTGCCTAACAGTACAATAAATACATGGCTTATCAATTCCAATATGGCATCGACGCGACGTCGATAAATCGTTTACCAATGTCGCGCTGACGCCATACATGGCAGTAAAACTATCGACACAATTTTTTTTCCAACGACTTATGACGTCTTTCTCAGTGTACTTACCAATGCCATAACAATGTCAAATATCAACTTCTATTTACTAATGCCATTTCGACGCCTTCTCGACCACATTTTGCCTAGATCATAAAAAATGAAATAAGAAATTATTCATTGACATCCAACCGATGCCATACCGATGCTGTTGTAAAATGCCAAAATTGGATTTACAATGCCATACGGATGCCTTGCCAATGCAAACCCAAACACTTTTCAGAATCTATGCTGTTTTTCTCACTTTCAATCACAATTCACACATAAATCGATATATCATCACAAATATTTAACACAAACATAATATATTCAACACAAAAGTACTATTATCCAACAAATAAATTGCATTTTAACCAACAAATACCAACATAAAGTAAATATCCAACAAATACCGACATAAACATACTTGTTCCATCATCATCATCATCAATATCCAAATATAAACAAACTTGTTCCATTATCATCGTCATCATTATCCAAATATAGACAATATCCAAACACAACAAATATAGACAATATCCAAACACAACAAATATAGACTCATTTGTCACCTGCAATCTCAGCTCCATCATCATTATCATCCGAAATCTATGCCTGGGAGACATTGAACAAATGCCCGTGGGTTCGGAGTCAAGCTTACCGATCTTTGACTTTAATCGTACATTTTTGTGTTCCACATTAGTGAATATAGCTCCTCTTTCCATTGATTTCTGAATTTTAACCAAACTTATCTGTTAATAATCAGGAAATTTTTATTTTAACTATTGTATTTGTGCATTGGAACTATTATAGAGAAATGTATTGAACTTTGTTTTTATTTTTCTTTCCTTACATACCAAATATAAAAGCCTTTAATTAATCTATATTTCTACCTAAATAAACTTATAAAAGTTCATATTACACATTATACTTTCATTCATACAAAATTTATACCTTTATAAGTATGTTTTCATATATTTTTAAATTTAAAATGATATTAATAACATTTTTCACAAAAATAGCCCATTTTGAATTTTACTAGCCAAAGTCATAAATAAAATCAACTAAAAAATATCATTTATCAAAAAAATCCCAAAACAATTTTGACTCGTTATTCAATATTATAAAACTAATTATTTCATTTTTAATCCACTTTAAAACCTTTATTTTTCTCAATTAAATTTTTTATTTAAATTCATAAATCATAAATTCCATTTTATTAATGTTTCGTTACCTCTAAAATAATTTTATTATTTATATAATCATTTTCTATCTTCCAAATCACAACTAATTTTTTTATAATCTTCCAAATCTCAGTTAAAACACTTTCATCTTGTTGTCGTTCATTATGTCATCACATGTGTTTCATGATAGCAAAAGATGCATATAACTTTTATAATCTAGGTGTAATCAGGAAATAATGCATTCTTGTGAAAGATACATCTTTCTCATTGGTTTTGTCAACTTATATTTAGGTTGTTTACAGAATTTAATGTTGGATTTTTATCTTCCTTCTAATAAATCTTGCATCCATCTGGATACACGTGTATTTTTTCATATGGCAATCCGAAGGCAGAGACCTCTTTTTTAAGTAAGTAATAGTGTTATGCCAACACATTATTAGATGGAAGCATTTCTTTATACAAGATAAGAATTGCATTCATTAGGTTTTCTAATGCATTATGTTTGGATCTTATAGAGACTAACCTAGATGTTTTTGACAAGTGTGTCATTTTACAGCCTTTATGCAATGGTTGTTTTTATGCTTCTAACAAGTTAAAAAGTTCTTTACTTTCGAGTGAAGTTCTTTCTCCATATCTAGTTCAACGGTACACATACTCGGACAAGCAGTATCATGAATCATTTCATTCATTCTGTTTTCTACAACTTTATTTTCTTTAATAGGGGGTTAATCACAATCTATATCAATATTTACGCTCTCATCTTGTCCAACCTGATCATCTTCTCCATGATATATCCACACATGATAGTTTTTCATAAAAGCATATTGACCTAAGTGTAGCATCACAGTATAATACTTTATAAGTTCCAGGGAACTACATTTCGAACACAAACATCAAACTTCTTTCATATTTGTTTTCTTATGAGGTGCAAATGCTTCCACACCATTTCTAAGTGTAATGACATTATTCCTCTTTTTTTACCTTTATAGCACGACCAATTTCAAACTTTCAAATAGTCCATCTTTTATACTCTATAGATAAAAAATATTATTTTTCACACAATAGTATATTGTTGTTCATTTTTTAATAAAATTAAACATTATTAGAACATGTATATTATTATCGTCTAATTACTAACATTACTAATACCATATGTTGTTGTTATTTTTATTATTATCAATAAAATAATATAAAATCAAATTTTCTTTATTATTAATATCATATATTATTAATTTTAATTAACAGTAACATTCACTATTTATCAGTAAAGCAATGATATCATGTACTGTTGTTATTTTTATTATTACCAATAAAGCAATACATATTATTATTTTTTATTCTTAATACTGTACATTATAAATTTTAACTAATAATATCATTCATTATTATTTTTATTATCAATTTTAATTAATATTACCATTCATTATCATTTTATTATCAATATCATTTATGGGGTTTCATTAGTAACACCATAGATAAATAATGTCATATATTATTAAATTTTAATAGGTAACACCATACAATATTATTAATCGAATGATTTCCATATTTTGAATTATTTTTCAAAACTTAGAAATATAAAAATCTAAAGGTTTTTTTATAGAACCCTGGATATAATTAATTATTGAAAAATTATAAATATGTGATTTTTTTTTAAGAAATCAAGTTGTTTTCAAAATTTTCATACTTTAAAATATCTAAATATAAATTTTCTATTATGATTTAAATTCATATTTACCACATTGTTATTAATTCTTTTATTCTCAATTCAATATCGATAATAATGAATTTATCAAACAAGTTTAAAACAATGGAATTCACAAATAATTTCAAAGATATACCTAGGGATTTACACTTTTATTAAATTGTTGGCTATCTTACTTCCCACTATAAATGCAATGATATTTACGTTTTGTAAATCATTTCAAATCGAGCGATTAACGAAATTTTGACAGCACCTCCCCTTATTTCTCATATCATATTCAAAACAGTGTACACGAGAAACAAGAAGGAAGTGCTATTGAAATTTTGTTAATCGTTCAATTTGAAATACCAGTTTACGAAACATAAATATCATTGCATTTATAATTCGTCCTATACTGGAAAAAATTCAACGAATAAAGTGTCAAATGAATATCATTTTCCATTCAGTTGAAAAACGAATATCTATATAATGACCATATATGGTACTTGTCATACTTGGCTAATCTATGTGGTTTCATTAATAATATCATATTGATAAAAATGAATTATCATACAATTTCAAAACAATGGAATTCATAAATAATATAAATAAATCTATAGTGTTGCGGGTAACTGCAACCTAATTAGCAATGAAATCTAATTCAAATCACACAAGTGAATCTAAAGCAATAAATCGTAGAAAATTGAACATTATATAAATTCAAATCAGAGCATTCATAATACTATGAATTAGAGCATCAACTCATAATGACGGAGGGCGATGCTTGGTTGTGGTATGGCTGGCTTGCGATGGCAATGCAGTTGTATGTAGGTGGTGCCAGCAACGGTGGTTCTTATGGTGACATGGTGGAGAGCAAAAGTTGGTGTGACAATGGACTAGGCGAGCTTGTGATTTAGAGATGCGGTGGCTTGATATTTGGAGAGCCAGCAATGGAGTAGAGAATGACATGGAGAAGGGGACATTTTCTTATGCTTTTTTAAGATATGAAGGAGAGGATGCATTTGGGAAAACTAAGTAGGGTTTGGGGGCGATGACTTATCGATCTGACCGGATGCCATAAATGCGACATTGGTAAACTATTGTAGAGGAGTTTTCCCCTATGCCTTACCGATGCCGTGCCCACACCAAATTTTAGGTGTCAACGTCGTGTTGATACTTCCATGTAGCTAATTACCTCTATTTTATAGTGTATGTCCTCGTGATAAACATATGGTAGTGGTTATGCACGTGTATATCGATTTAGTTCGATATGATGTAGGTGGTGGACAATGTGGTAAATTGTCATAGTGGTTGTGTTCTGTTGATGACAGTACTTAGTGCGTATTGGCCTAACCGGGATGCTCCAGACCCATTTTTCTAGTGTGTGATGGTTAAGCCACGTTCAGATGCCATGGTGATATGTAGTTATTAGACCTGTCATGTATTACAAAACACTATAGTAGAAATGCGCTAACTTGTTGAATGCAAGTGAAAATGAAGGTTGAGATTTGATTTTATTACCTTATATATTACCATTTGGTATTATACTTATTGGACTAGGTGCATCGAGCAATGGGTAGAAAGGGAATTTCAAAAAATTTACTTTTTTTAATTCATTTTGCACTAGAAATTTTATAACGGTATTGTGAATTGCTATAAAACATTAAATCATATTGTTGTTTAGATGTAAAAGGAGTCTTATATTTAATATTTAATTAATTAGCAGTTAAACTTTAATTTCATTTTACATACTTAAATTGAAATTTAATTTTATGTTTACTTTATTAGTTATGTGTTAAAATTTATTTGAAGCTAATTTTAATTGCACTATCATCATTCATTAATAATATTAATTCTATATAGAATGACATTATTAATTGAAATAATAATATCTAAAGAAATAATTCGTTATCAGTTTAAATATATATCTAATAATAAAATAATTTTCTTATATAACATAATATGCATTTTTAGATTCGAGTATAAAATATCTAATGAGACAAATAATAACACACACACCAAAGCGCGCGCACACATAAATATATATAGGTATGCATGTATATACAAATGTCATATTAATGATGTTAATACATAATTATTGAATTTATCATATCATATATTTGTGTATTATATGTAATGTCATATACAAGTGACAATATATAGTTAAATAATGTCAACTTATTTAGAATTGTAACATGAACTTAATGAAACAAGTCGCATGCCAAACGAAGTTCGTATGTGAGAGTTATTCTTATTCAAAATTCAAGGTTTAAACGTGAATTAGTTTTTAGAAATTTTTTTACCTTATCTTCTCTTAAAACCTTTGCCACGGTTGTCGCTACATCGATCACCATATGTCGCCGTATTGTTGTACCATTGTCCCCGTGACCACTACCAAAAGATCGCTTGCCGAGAGGATCTTTTTAGTCCTTGAGATGATTGTTTTGTTGACAACAACCTTAGAAATTATTATAAAATATAAATACAAACATTATAGTTTAGATATATATATATATATATATATATATATATATATATATATGTATATACAGGTATCAAGAATGAAGAATGTACAGTATAAAGATTCAAGATTGAAGACTCATGAGTATCAATATATCAAGAGTTCAAGATTTCAAAGTACAACATAAATATTGAGTCTAGAATTATGTTCAAACTTATTGAAAGCACTTACATCTTTATTCAAAATTTATTCGTGGAATGGAATCCACTTCGAGCCTGTTAAAGGGATAGAACCCTAGTGGGATGGTACCTGCGACAATATGTAGTGGAACTTATAGTGGTCCTATTTTGATATCCACTAATTTTATGAAAATGCTTTTCAAAAATATATCTCTTATTTTAAATGTTTCTAAAACCTACTTTTCAAAAAGACATCTCTCTTGTTTGAAATATTATAGCCTCAAAATTATCTTTATCATTTTTAATATTTTGATTTCAAAATTGTCCTTGATTTTAAACTATCTCTTGTTTTAAATATTTAGCTTTTAAATATTTATCTTTTAAATATTAGCTTTTAAATATTTATATACTCTGATTTTAAATCACTTTATATATAAGATTGTATATATTAAAAATTACTTTTATATGTTTAAACTATATTCAAATATGTTTACAAAGTTTAGAAATTGTTTTTGACAAATTATAGAAACCATTTTTAGTAAGAAAATCAAAATCACCATTTTTGCCTAGAGCATGTCGACATACTCCTGCCTCCCATGTCCACATGGTGCCCGTTAAAATTCAAAATTCAAAATTTCAAAAGAAGTGTCTATTTGTCGTACCCTTTCACGAATAGATATGGCTGTTGATCTTCTATAAATACCAGTAGTTCTAAATGAATTTTTAGTCATATTTCACTTATTTTCTCTCCTCTTCATCTTCCACATTTATTCTAAAGAATCCCAAAATATACTCTGTCGAAATACCAAGTGAATCAAACTTGACTATCTATTTTTTGATTCTCTGCCACTCTTTCCATAAGATCTCAATGCTATTCAGAGTTATATGATCATTTGTAAAATCAAACTGTTGAGTAAAAGGTGCGGTTGAGCCTTGAAATCAAATGGGTGTGATTTTACCCCCGAAAATCAATTAGGTGATCTTGTAGCTTGGTTAAATCAAGAGAGTTTTCCTTGGACTTGAATATAGGAGGATGTACCTCGTAGCCTTGAAATCGAGGGTGTAATATGGGAAATTATTTTGAAAAGAAATCCGTACAATTGTGCGGGACTGGATGTAGGGTAACTCCGAACCAGTGTAAAATCCTGGTGTGTTCTTTCCTTTACTGCTTTTATTTAGTATTTGCATCTGTGTCTGATTTTGTGATTATATCCGTGTATGTGAATTGCATTTGTTGGTGATTAAATTACACAAGTTTCAAAAAGATTTAGAAAATCCATAAAACACTATTCACCCCCTTCTAGTGTTATTCCAGCCTTAAGATCCGTAATCCGCATTTCTAAAATTCGGTATTAGAGAAAGGTTTTCAAAGTTTTCATAATTTGAATTTTGAAAAAGTTTTTTAAAAAAATGGATGTTTTTTGGGATTTTGTTAACGCTATTTTACAACTATTCAAATCATTATTGTCTCATAAATATGCATATAGTTATTATAGAAAATCAAGTTATCTACCGAATTCGTATTCTATGCAGAAAGAAAAATGTTATATGGCCTTTGAAGAATCTACACTCAATGGACAAATTGTGCAAATCAAGAAGAATAAGTGGATACTTGATAGTGGATGTTCGAGACACATGACTGGAAATCCAAGTATGATGAATGATATTATCTATAAAAATGGAGGATTGGTTAATTTTGAAGACAACTCAAAAGCATATGTGATTGGCATTGGCAATGTCGGTAACTCTAAAACTCCTACTATTTCTAATGTTTTATTAGTTAAGAATCTGAAACATAATCTTCTTAGCATTAGTCAATTTTGCGATAAATGATACAAGATTAAATTTGAAAAAGATAAACATCACATCAAAGATAATAATTCAAATATTACATTTGAAGGAATTAGGCATAAGAATATTTATATTCTTAGTATGAAAATCTCAAATGAAAATTTATGTCTTTTGGAAAATACAAGCAACCCTTGGATTTGGCACAAAAGATTTGGGCATTTGAATTTTAAACTTTTATCTAGACTTTCTAAACTTGATCTAGTAAGAGGTCTCCCTAGAATGAATTTTAAAAGTAGATAGTATATGTGATGCTTGTCAATTTAGAAAACTTAGGAAGAGTTCTTTCAAATTAAAAAATACGATTTCAACTTCAATACCTCTTGAGTTACTTCATCTAGATTTTTTGGTCCATCTCAAATTCAGTCAATAAATCACAATAGACATGTCTTTGTAATTATTGATGATTATTCTAGGTCTACGTGGACAATTTTTATGAAACATAAAAGTGATACTTTTGTTTCATTTAATTTTTTTACAAAAGGACTTCAAAACCAACTTTCTTTAAAAATTATAACCGTTCGTAGTGATCATGGTGGGGAATTTGAAAATGAAAATTTTGAGAGATTCTACAATAAAAAGTGAATAATTCATAATTTTTCTTTTTCAAGAACTCCACAACAAAACGAAGTGGTAGAACGTAAAAATAGGACGATTCAAGAGTGTGCTAGAACAATGCTTTCAGATAGTAATTTACCAAAATATTTTTGGGCTGAAGCAGTTGCTACGGCTTGCTACATTTTTAGTAGAATATTAATTAGACAGTTAACTAATAAAACACCTTATGAACTTCTTTACAAGAAGAAACCGAAGGTATCTTATTTTAGAATCTTTGGAAGTAAATGTTTTATTCTAAGTACAAAAGACAACTTGGATAAATTTGATCCTAAATCCGACAAAGAAATCTTTAGTGGATATTCTAATAGAAGTAAAGCATACAGAGTTTTCAGTTTAAGAACTAATACCATTGAAGAAACAACACATGTTTCGTTTGATGAAAATTTCAAATATGTTGAACAAATTAATCATGAAGAAGATTTTGCTGCTCTAAATAATGAATCAATTGAAACAAATAATGAACTTATTCATCCAAATAAAAAGGTTAAGCTTTTAAAGATCATCCTATATAAAATATATTAGGAAATATCGAATCTGTTGTTAGAAATTGAAATCAACTAAATAACATGAGTAACGTAGCTTTTATATCATCTGTTGAAGCTAAAAATCCAAAGGAAGCATCGTCTGATGAATCATAGATTCTGGCTATGCAAAAAGAACCGAATCAATTCAGCAGAAACGATGTTTGGGAACTTGTTCCTAGATCCGAGGATAAAACTATAATAGGAACTAAATGGGTTCGTAAAAATAAAATGAATGAACTAGGTGAGGTCGCTAGAAATAAAGCTCGATTCGCACAAGGTTATTATGAAGAAGAAGGAATAGATTTTGATGAAACCTTTGCACCTGTAGTAAGATTAGAAGCCATTAGAATTCTACTTGCTTTTGCAAACTATAATAATTTCAAATTATTTCAAATGGATGTTAAAAGTGCTTTTCTAAATGGATTTGTTAAAGAGGAAGTTTATGTTGAACAACCTCCACTCTTTGAAGATGAAAAATTTTCAAACCATGTTTTCGAACTTAAGAAAGCTCTATAAAGTCTGAAACAAGCTCCTAAAGCATGGTATGACAGACTAAGATCTTTTTTTATTACAATCAAAATTTGAAATTGGTAAAGTAGATAATACTCTTTTTATTAAAAGAAATGTAAATGATATCCAACTAGTACAAGTTTACGTAGATGGTATTATTTTGGTTCAATTGATCATGAAAATGAATAAAAATATTATGAAATAACGACAAAAGAGTTTGAGATGAGTCATATGGGTGAACTTACTTTCTACTTAGGTTTACAAGTAAAACAATTAGATAATAGTATTTTTATTAGTCAAGAAAAATCTGCTAGGGGTCTAGTTAGTAAATTTGGTATGACTACTGTGAGTGGAAACCCACTCCCATGGCAACCAATGAAGATTTAAATATAGAAGATCTTTCAAAAGATGTGAATCAAAAACTATATAGGAGAATGATTGGATCACTACTCTATATAACTACGAGTAGACCCGATTTCATGCTCTCTGTGCTAGATATCAATCTCAATCCAAAGAAACTCACTTAAAAGTCATGAAACGTATCATAAGATATGTTAAACATACTTTTGACTATGGTTTATTTTACCCAAAAAATGATTCATTTGATTTAATCTCTTATTGTGATGTTGACTACGCTGGTTGCAAATCTGACCGAAAAAGTACAAGTGGAACTTGTCACTTTATGAGGCACTCTCTGGTTTCATGGTTTAGTAAAAAGTAAAACACTGTTTCTTTATCAATAACTGAAGCAGAATATATCTCTGCTGCTTTGGCTTGCTCTCAATTTAATTTTATGCAACACACCCTAAAAGATTTTGGATTAACAATTTCAAAATCACCACTTTACTGTGATAGTACCAGTGCAATAAATTTATCTAAAAATCCTACTCATCATGCTAGGACTAAACATATTGATATCAGACATCATTTTCTCCAAGATAATATAAGTACGGAGATTATTTCTCTTGATTTTATCAACTCAGAGAATCAAATTGCTGATATTTTAGCCAAACCCTTAAATCAATCTATATTTAATAAGTTAAGAAGAGACCTAGGCATTTGTTCAATAACTGAAATATAGAATACAGATATAGTAACATATATTTTTAATAAACAAAAATATACAAGAAAATCAAAATTTTCATAGGCATGTCAACATACCCCTACTACCCATGTCGACATACAACGACAAAATTTGAAAATTTGATTTTCCCTCTAAAAATTAGTTTGGTAGTTATATAAACCTATGTGTTTCGATTTTTTCTATCTTCTCACTTCTCTATCTCTGTACTAAACTTCTAAAAATTAAAAATAATGGCCTCCTCCGCTAAATTAAACAAAAATGACACCATTTCTTTCCCTTCTCCTCATTCTGATTCATTCCAACGCACTACACTGGCACGTGTGATAAAAATGGAAGAGTCTATGAAGGATGCCATGCAAATGCTGGCTGAACTCAAGTTGTGCAAATAAGGGTGGCAAAAGAACAAGAAAAAGCAAGGCAAAATTCTTCGGAATTTGCAAAAGTTTCTAATGGATAATCATGTAAACCCTATTGTGATTAAAGAAGATTCTCCCATCATTCAAGTGCATAACCCCTTAGAGCGCAGCGAAGAGGAAGAAGAAGAAAGGGAAGAAGAGGAAGAGGAAGAAGCACCTATGGAAGAAGACAACAACGTGGTTTGCATAGGCGAAGTCTGTTTTGACAAAGATGGGAAATTGGTTGAACAACGTGGAAACTTTTGTTTTCATTATCCAAATTATTCATTCACAAATCTCCAATTGTCAAAAACTCTCATTAGCAGTGTTATTCTATAATTTATGTCCTTAAATATATTTGTATGTTTATGTTCTATATATACATGTAAATATAACATCGTATGTAATATAATATTTGTTATTATACTTCCTTATTAGTATTTAATTTGGATAGAATTAGATTAAGGGGGAGTTATATTAATTTAAGATTAGTTTTTGTTGATGACAAAGGGAGAGAAATATAAAATAGAGTAGTTAGAGCAGTTAGGCTTAGAGTAAAGGGGATTTATTAGTTTTAGTGGGAGTTATTGTGAAGGAGAAGTATATTTTATAAACGTAGGTTGTCATCATCAAAAAGGGGGAGATTATTAGTCCTTGAGATGATTGTTTTGATGACAACAACCTTAGGACTTGTTATAAAATATAAATACTAAAATTATAGTTTAGATATATATGTATATACATGATTTAACCATGCAGGTACCAAGAATGAAGAATGTACAGTATAAAGATTCAAGATTGAAGACTCATGGGTATCAAGATATCAATAGTTCAAGATTTCAAAGTACAATATAAGTACCGAGTCTAGAATTATGTTAAAATTTCTTGAAAGCACTTAACTCTTTATTCGAAATTTATTCGTGGAATGTAATCCACTTCGAGCCTGTTAAAGAGATGGAACCCTAGTGGGATGGAACCCACGATAACATCTAGTGGAACATATAGTGGTCCTATTTTGATATCTACTAATTTTATGAAATGCTTTTCAAAAATATCTCTTATTTTAAATGTTTTTAAAACCTTCTTTTCAAAAAGTCATCTCTCTTGTTTGAAATATTTTAGCCTCAAAATTATCTTTATCATTTTAATATTTTGATTTCAAAATTGTCCTTGATTTTAAACTATCTCTTGTTTTAAATATTTAGCTTTTAAATATTTATATACTCAGATTTTAAATCAATTTATAGATTAAGATTGTGTACTAAAAATTACTTTTATATGTTTAAACTATATTCAAATATATTTACAAAGTTTAGAAATTGTTTTTGACAAATTATAAAAACCAATTTTAATAGAAAATCAAAATCATCATTTTTGCCTAGAGTATGTCGACATAGTTCTACTCCTTATGTCGACATGGTGCCCGTTAAAATTCAAAATTCAAACTTTTAAAAGAAGTGTCTATTCGTAATATCCTTTCACGAATAGATATGGCCGTTGATCTTCTATAAATACTAGTAGTTCTAAACGTATCTTTAATCAGATTTCACTTATTTCCTTTCCTCTTTATCTTCCACATTTATTCTAAAGAATCCCAAAATATACTCCGCCGAAACACCAAATGAATCAAACTTGATTATATATTGTTTGATTCTCTGCCACTCTCTCCATAAGATCTCAGTGCTATTCAGAGTTATATGATCATTTGTAAGTCAAACTGTTGAGTAAAAGGTGCGGTTGAGCCTTGAAATCAATTGGGTGTGATTGTAGCCCTGGAAATCAATTTGGTGATTTTGTAGCCTGATTAAATCAAGAGAGTATGCCCCAGACTCGAATACAGGAGGGTGTACCTCGTAGCCTTGAAATCGAGCCTGTAATCTGGGAGATTATTTTGAAAAGAAATCTGCACAATTGTGTGGGACTAGATATAGGGTAACCCCGAATCAGTATAAAATCCCGGTGAGTTCTTTTCTTTACTGTTTTATTTAGTATTTGCATTTGGGTCTGATTCTGTGTTTATAGCCGTGTCTATGAATTGCATTTGTTGGTGATTAAATTACATAAGTTTCAAAAAGATTTAGAAAATCCATAAAATACTATTCACCCCCCTCTAGTGTTATTCCAGCCTTAAGATCCGTAATCCGCATTTCTAACAGATCCGGCCCATGCCATAAGAAACTTGTCTGAAGCAAACTGTGGGAAACCTTATTTTCCATGTTTCTCTGCCGCTTCGCCTCAAATTGTCGGAATTGTCACTTCTTGGTCTTAATTGTTCCCCATCCTTTATTATTCATGTATACACCTCCCTTTCCATGTGTAATGATGATGACTAACGATGATGGGATGTGAATGTGCGGCCTGGACATGGATGTGCATAGGTGTGTTGCACATGTGCACTGGAGAATTTTTTTAGAAAAACAAATTGATTTTAATTTTTTATTTATTTAAAATATATTTTGGCTAAATGTACTTTAATTTCTAATAGCCTATCATTCGAATACATTTACGCTATTAGTTTTACCTCAAAGAGAACGTTTGCCAACTAACGGTAGAGTTGCAAAGTTCACCATTAAGAGGTAAATTATTTTGGAGAGATAGAATAAAATTCTTTGTGTATTGAATGAGGCGTGTAAGCATAGTTATTGCACTAATATGCTATGTAAAATATCTTATGTGAATCCACTATTCAAGGAATGACTCATTATAAATGAGATCTTATCTCATTTAATTAACTAAACTCATGTTAATTCATACTGACATATGTTTTAGACCGCCTTGTTTAAAAAAAAAATTAAAATTTTGGCTACCAAATAATACGCACACACACATATACATTATTTTTCATATTTATTTATATTGGCACAAAAGTAACTAAATAAATAAATGACAATTGCATATTTTATTAATTAACTTTATACTTTCTGCTAGTAACTAAGAATAATAATAGATTAACTAATATAACCATTATATTAGTTTCGTCATAATACTACTTTACAACTTTTATAAAAAAATTCTATCGAAAACTGAGAGTTGCGGTAGTGTGACTCATGGGTGTGAACTCGATCTGAACAATATTTAAACAATTTAAATATTAAATCCTTTATGTACTTTGATGAAGCACCGTTGATTAAATATTTAACCAACCTTGGAAAGCCGTGTTATGTGGTGAAAGAAAAGGTTACTTGATAATCACTAGCTTTAAAATGTAAAATGAGGAAGAGCATAAGCAAAGCAACGAACACCAAATATAGAGCAGTTCTGCAAGATTGCCTACATCAACTATGAAGATCTCTTACTATAGTTCTCCTTATAGTTACAGGGCTTGAATGAGGTAGAAAGCTGAATATTGCTAAGGACAAAGGTGCGAAGAATAGACTGGACCATTTATGATTTGATGAGATGGGTTGTTAGAGAATGTTTGGTCAGAGACGGTTATGCCCGGGTCAGCCTTAATAGATGGGTATTGCCTGAAGCTTTCTGAGTCTGTCGTCCAGCTATGGAGATGGTATGGAAGAGATGTCCTAAAGCCATTTTGGATGTAGATAGCCATGAGCAGACTGGTTGTTTTATGCCTAAACTTGCCGAGAGTTGATTGATACTAAAGACCTTGTTGTGGTGGTGATGTCAGGTTGGATGTGAGATGACGGGCAGGCTACTTGGGACTAGTCAAAGGTGGCTATAATGAAGCCGAGTCGAGGATGGATCACGCTTGAATCGGTCTTGTCGATTATGCTGGCTGTTGAGGCAGTCTTGAGTTGTGTTGTCCGGCAACTAAGGTGATGCAGAGTGGATGGGCCGACTTGGAGTAACGTTGAAAGTTTTCTAGAATGAGAGTAGTGGTCGTCATCAAGCCTCGCTGGAATGGAGTGAGTATGACTGCACTTAGCTTTTTCCTCACTTGATGGAATGAATCTGAAAGATGCTAGGGATATGGCAGTTGACCTTCATCTTGATGCCTTGTTGAGCAGATGGGTTGGTTTGGAACCCACTTGAGCTTTGGTCGGCATATGTAGGCCGATCGTAGGGTAACTGGGACAGGTTTGATTAGGTTAGGCCGTTCCTTTATCGGCTGACTAATTGCTTGCAATAAAATAGAGTAACATTTTGCTCTAAGTCATCTCTAGGAGCAGGGGAGGGCTTGTCATTTCACAAGGATGATGCTGTCCGGACCTTTTCTTTGCATGTAATGCATCTTCTACATGGCAATACGTCATTGGATATGACTTTTCATTTTTTCAAACATGGAAAGGGGCACATGTTTTTGATGTGGGCGAAGTAAGAGTTGTATTCATTACACCTAAATGGTCAAGATTCAAGGTTGATTCAAATCCTATGGCCGAGATCCATGGAGCAGGTTTACAAAAGTTGCCTTCTTCTCCTTCTTCATTCTTTGCTACAAACGAAAACAAACACTACCATTAATAAGCTTTAGCCTCCTCAAAAATTTCGATCTTCTCAGTCTTACTCCAAACAGAAAAAAGAGTGAGTTCTTCTCCACCTTTATTTCCATTATGGCAGGCACCACCACCACGATGAAGCTGCCGTTTTCATGCCCTTTTTTTTTTCTTTTGATGTTGTAAACGTTGTGATGCTTGGATGCAAAGCTTCGATTTTTTATGCTGTGATTGAAATCCCCTTTTCTGTCCATCTTTCAGCGTCGATCTACCATCGCTGCTAGGTCAATAGTGGTTGATTTGTGTTGTTGGGCATGAATGGGCCTGCACATGTTTAAATGACGATATAAGTATTTGTTAGGATAATGGGTCATAGGCTAGGCCCAAGTTTATATATATGGGCTTTAACTAAATAATAGAAGTTAGATAGGGGCCACATGGCCTAATACATAGCTTAGGAGTTGAGTTGTAACAACTTGCACCTTAATGGGTCTGAATTTCGACTAAATTGAAACCCAAGTCCATTTTGGCATGGATCGTTGGTTTTAGTAACCTATAATAAGCATAATTGTATCAGATGTGATCAATATAAACTCACAGTCGAAGTGAAAATATAATAGGACATAAATACTGACTGAGGCTACTATCTTGGAATCAACAGTAATCCTTGGATATTTAATTATCTTATCCGCGTCGAGCATGAATAAGAAGACTTCACCATCAGCCGTTCTATTCTTACACTAATAGCATGTCCCTCTAAATCTATCATGTAATATGTAATGAGGAAGGGGTCAAAACAACATGAAGGAGGTCAAGCTACTGTTGGAGTTTATTTCTGCTATGCAATTTAAAACTACTTTTATTATTGCTGATTGAATCAAATATAATGAAGGGGTGTACAACCATCTTGGTAGTTAAGGCTTTGATCATCCAAAAGGACATCTTCATATGTCGTTGTTGGAATTATATTTGTATTTACTATAGTTTGTCTTAATGATGTGATCATGGAATTATTTTGATGAAATATAATGAATTTGCAAATGAATAAATGAAAATATTTTTATTAAAATGTGTAAATTCTTGTTCTCTTGATGTTGATGATATAATAACTGATCACATTTTTATCACTAGGAATAATATTAAGGATGACTACAATATCACCAGCATCTGTTTCGAGCCTCAGAATGAGGGATGTTACAATCAGATATGAGACCTTTTGAATGAGGTTTTGGTGGTCAATCAAAAATGGAACCAAGAGCTTTTTAAGCCAAAACTTCATCCAACTCTTTTATAGATTAGGTTAGGTTCCACCTGAATGTGGTTTGAGAAGTGCTTTTTAAGAGAGGAAAAGAGAAAATAGATAGTAAAGTTCATAACCAAATAAAAATAATTTGTAGAGTGGTTTAGAGTGAGATTTTAACTCAATCCACTCTACAAATATATTTTTATGAGTTCCTATTTTACAAAGAAAACAAATTGATCACTCTTACTCCACCATCAAAGTGGTTTCCAGCCTTTTTAAAAATTTCTAAGATCGAAATGATAAGCAAGGAAGAATACGAAGGGAGAATGACTTATTTTCATGTAGGTGTGATAGTCTGTCCATAGTAGTTGGTTGCCATTAGATAATTGACACATGTTTTCAATCTGACAGTTCTAGATACTTTTTCATAACAAATCACTACTCCTAGTGCTAAAAAATAATGTCAAACACCATTAACCGACGCCTTCACATTAATCATAAGTACTAAAAATAGTGGATCGTTGAGTGAGTTAACATTTTGAACATTCAACTAATCTTACAGTGGAGTAGACATCAACATAATATTTTATACATAGTGTGTAACATAATACAGTAAATATAATTACCACAAGATTCATATACACATTAATTCACATACATGATATCTCGTGTAAAATCATACAATTATGGTTACAATAAATTACATAGCAGAAACGTATCAATGTCAATCATTTTATATAGTAAAATGTATGTGTATCCTATTTTCTTCATCAAACCCAAACGGATAATTTTAGGACGTGGAAACCAATACATCCGCATCCATATCGTTTTTTTTGAATTTCGAGTATTTTTTATTTTTTTATATACACATACAAATTTATTTTAGATTTTTCGAGCATCCATTGACAGACTTAAGCATTAAAGTAGCAGCAAAGTCCAAATAAAAATCAGAAACGGAAGGAAAGAGTTCTACCTACCCATTCTCATCTCTCAAAGGCATCCATCCTACTAAGGGGAATGGACCCTCAATAAAAGTAGGAATCCACATATTCTCAATGATATCCCATGCCGAGTAACCATCCATACATCCGTTGAGGTAAAAGTAGAAGCAAATAGAGCCGAAGAAGCTGTAGCCACACTTAGGTGTATAAAATAGAAGGGAAGTTATCATAACACTATAATATCATAATCCACGTTTAAGCACTTAAACGAAAAAAGATTATCTGAATAATGCACTTAACCACATATTTCCCTAATTGTTATTGACTCCCTTCAAAATGATATAACAATCATCCCAAAACTTCAAATGGGATAGAACAACACAAAATCATATGCAGCGATTTTAGGAAATAACTTCTAAACATGGAGATTGAAATGTATTTTTTTAATAAACTTGTACTTCTTCTAATATAATATAAAAATTAGCATATTATGCTATTTGTCATACAAAAATATATCTACCATTATGTTGTTAATATTTAAAGAAAACAACTATCATTTATGTTATTTTCCACATACGTAGGAATAAAAGGGCGAACTATGGATGTTACATAATTTAAGCCCAAAGAATAAACACCACCTTAATTTTGCGTACTTTCCCTAAAAAGGTAAAATTGTTAATAGAGAAACTTCATCATACCCATGTAGATCAAATAAATATACATATATACATGTGCATATTTTTGTAAGACAAGATAAAATGTAAATGATATATTTAATGGAAATTACATAACAAATGAACTTTACATACATATATATATGCGCACGTATGTAAATATATACATATACACATGCACGCACATACACACACTAATAGTCGAGTGATAAATAAGGAACGTGCATAAAAATAGTATGTGACAGTAGAGATATAAGTATAAACACATATTTTATTTTGCATATAGATTAAAATGTTTTGGAATGAAATAGGGAACAAACATGTTTAAAATTAATATATTTAGTTATTTAACATATGTGATTTCCTTGATATATTAATGTCTATTTTCATTACAATTTATATTTATGTGCATGCATATCAAAATATTTCTATGATCCTTTAAGTGCATACATACATACATACATACTTACATACATACATATCATATACATATACATATACACACATGTGTGTGTATTAAGGGTACTTATAGATTTAACCAATGAACAATTAAATCTATCTCCAAATAGGAACAACCATCAAAGTCAGCTAAAGCTCCAATTGGATTGGAAAGTGATGCAAACCAATCAATTAAACAATTTCTCAATCCAACACAACCAACAATAGAAATAATAAAGAGAGCAAAAATATAGCAATAAATAAATGATAGCGAGATCTTATAGTGTTTCCACTAGCGTTATGTTAGTTTACATCCATTTTGAGAAGAGCTCTTATTTATTCTAAAGAGAGTGAGCTTGATTACGGCAATTTTTCCTTGGGAATTGATTATGCGGAGATGAGAGAAGAAGAAATAGTAATGATTGAACCCTAGAGAAATAGAACAAACCCTAGCCTCCAAATGATGCCTTAATTTGCTTGTAGCTTCTCTTTCATAGTAAAAGAGAATTACACTTGAAAGTGATGAAAATACCCCCAAGAAACATGACTTTTGATTTGCTTAGGAAAGTCCTCGAAGCAACCGACCAGTCGAATGACCAAAGGAAATAGTTGACTAATCCTTCCGAGCCAAATTTCACTGTCAGTTGAACAGTCAATTGTTCGGGGTAAATAGTCTAATGACTCTTCAACCATTCCATTATTTGCTTCCTATACCATCGACTGAATTCATCTTGAAAACTCTTACGAAACTATACAAGTTTTGTTGCAGTGAAATGTGCAAGGTTTGTTATAGTGAAATGGTCAAATTTTTAAGGCCAACTGATTGACTATTTTGTTTAAAAGTTTCCAGACTATTTGCAAGCTTCTTCCTCCTTCGATCTGCAATAACTATTCCACATGAGCTCCAAATTACAAATCGTTCGAACCATTCAAAATCCCATTTGGATCCTCTATATTTTCATTTATATAGTATTGCAAAATTTAACACTCCACCTCGATACTATAGTCAGTCTCTACCTTAACTTGATACCAAATAACACCATATCATCATATCAACCCCCACTTTCATTCATATCACCAGAAGACAATCACCATCTCACATTTACTCTTCATCAAATAAAACTATCACACATTTACTCTTCATCAAATAAAACTATCATTCCCCAAACCGTGCCACTAAGTGGCACCTTGCACTTTAACAAGCGAACTAAGTTCGGGAAATTCTCGAACTTCCCAACCAAGCAATGCATTTGTCAAATTTTCTGTTGCATTATCCTTCATGTATGCTTTTCAAAGATAAAAAAGCATATCCTCATCCATGGCAACTAAAAAAGACCCTCTCAGTTCAATGTGCTTCATCCAAGAGCTAAATGCCAAGTTTCTGCTAAATGAATAGCGCTTTGGCTATTGCAATGTACATTAACATTATCATGCACAAATCCCAAATCACACACTAACCCCGGTAAACCTCATTTTCCATTCCAACTCATTGCAATCAACTCCACCTTCACAGTCGATAGAGCAACCATTGTTTGTAATCTGGATCTCCAACTAGTGGCCGTGCCACCAAATGTAAATACATACCCAGAAGTTGATTTTCTTCGAACTTTATCCACAACGTAATCTGAATCATAATGACCAAGCAACTTGAAATCCATGTCAACACTACCGCTAAAAATAAGACCATGACTAAGAGTCCCTTTAGATATCTTAAAATAACTTTGACGACTTCCCAACGAAATTTACCCTGATCAGCCATATAGCGACTGACCACCCGGATGGCGTTTGCAATATCATACCTTGTACATACCATAGCGTACATCAAACAACCAACCACACTTGCATATAACACTCTTAACATATAGGCCTTATCCTCCTCCGAAATCGGTGAATCCTTTGACGAAAGCTTTGTATGCAAAGGTAATGGTATACTAGCTACCTTCGTCATGTCCATGCTAAACCGAGAAATCACCTTCTCAGTATACCTTTAAAGTTAGTTTTAACCCACATCACTTTCTATCCCTAACAACTTTTGTGACCAATATTTTCCTTGATTTTCCACGATCCTTCATATCAAATTATGATTTTAAGCAAGATCAAATTGTTGATTTCATCCTTGTCCTTCGAAGCTATTGGTATATCATCTACATACAAGAATACGTACCCCCAACAACCATTTTCCAAATTCTTAAAATAAAAACAAACTTTCTTGATGCTTTTATCATAACCACTATCAAGTATCAAATGATCAAATCTCTTATACCGTTGCCTAGGCGACTACTTCGACGATACAGTGACTTATTTAACTTACACATCAAGTTTGACTTCCCCTCCATGTAAATTCTTATGGATGCTCCATGTGGATGCCCTTATCCAAATCCCCAAATAAGAAAGTGGATTTTGCATCTAGTTGCTCTAAAGCCAAGCATTGAGTTGCAACTATAGCCAACAAGATCCCGATCGAAGTATGGAGCACCACTGGTGCAAAAATCTTAGCGTACTCCTTTCTCTTCCGTTGTGCAAACCCGTTAGCCACTAATCTAAATTTGAATCTTCCATCATACTTCACCTTATATATTCATTTTCACCCAATACCATACTTCTTTTAGGTAGTGGAACCAAATAAATGTTCCATTCTTATACAAAGACTGCATCTCTTTTTCTATAGCACAAGTCAATTTTGAGTTATCACTGATTGATGGTATCATGGTCCATCGGCGTATCTTGAACAACATGAAGAGAATAATCCAAATGATCATAAAAATTAAGATGATTCTAATTACCATACCTCACAGGCAGCCTTATAGTGGGATGATCCACTCGTTTGGCAATTGCATTGCCTAAACTCCTTTTTGTTGCAACTCGAGCCATTTAAATTTGGATCCACCTTGAACCAGACTCTCTCTATTATCAAGCACATCATCAACATCACTATAAGAAACATATGGAATACCATGTGATGTAACATCAAGTTCCTTACCGCCAACTACATCACCCATTCTACTATTTGGTCAAAAAAGAGAATAGTTTCCATCTCCTTTAATTTATTGCCGATCAAATCCGAAATCTAATGAGCTCTCCTTCTCTTCGAACAAAGTGGACTCATCAAAAGTAACATAATGTGATTTAATCACATTCTTCTTTTTCGAGTTCCAAATTCGATTTCCCTTTAGATCATTCATGTAGCCTAACATAACTTCCTTTAAATTCCTTGGCTCAAGCTTACTATTTGTCGAACCATTCACATAAACTAAACTACTAATACATGAAGATAACTAAAGTCAATACTCTTTTCTTTTTCCATCAATAGCCGAACATGAAATTTGATTCATAGTATGAACTGCGGTTGATAAAGTTTCGGCCCAAAATCTCTTTGACAAACCCGACGTTAATCTCAAGCGTTGAGATTTCTCCAATAGATTATGATTCATCCTCTCCATAAGCCCACTTAATTGTGAATCACATGATGTAGTAAAATGCCTCTGAACTCCATGTTGTTTGAAATAATCTAATAATTCTCTGGAACTATACTCCACGCTATTATCATATCTCAACACCTTCAAAGACTTCCTACACTCATTATCGACAAGGACTTCCACACTTTCAACTTCTCAAATTTCTTTGACTTGGCCTTCATTACATACTCCTGAATCTTTCAAGAAAAATCATCAATAAAAGATAGATAATACCAACTCCATCCAAAGTATCCACCGGTCCCTATATATCCGTATGAACATACTCAAGAACACCTCATGATATAATCATGCTTGCCTTTACCAAATGATACCTTCAATTGCTTACACATGACACATCCCTTACAAAACTCCAACTTTTTTAAGGTCTTCCTATCGATCCATTTCCTCTTTTAAAGAATATTTATGTTCTTCT
The DNA here is from genome assembly GCA_030765085.1 of Allium cepa. Classification (NCBI taxonomy): domain Eukaryota; kingdom Viridiplantae; phylum Streptophyta; class Magnoliopsida; order Asparagales; family Amaryllidaceae; genus Allium; species Allium cepa. The sequence continues at coordinate 840,449,117 of CM060941.1, forward strand.
CCGAAACATGATATCTCAAATGCCACAATCTAGTCCTATACAAACCACAAGAACTGTCGACACCAACATAATTCTCACTTTCAATGGTCGCTCCTTTAAGCAAATACAAACTATGAATCTTATCATGTTTCACCAAAAAAAGCGCTCCTATAGAAACCCTCAAGTTATCATTTTTATAATGATTTTTTAACCAAGATAGTCCAACGGTCCCAAAGACATAAGTAATTTCCAAATTCGTGGAATATAGCATGTAACGACCCGTATTTTTAACTATTTTAAATTATTAAATTTAATTTGACTATTGAATAAAATTGGTTAGAAATAAAAATTTAATATTTATTTATGTAATTTATTTAATATGAACTTGAATAAAATTATGAAACAAACAATTTTTTTTGATTTAGGCAATAAAGATATTGAAAAAAATTCTAGGGATCGACCGTGTTTATAACCAATAACTGAAATTGAATGATAAATATTGAATTATTTAGATGGAAATAAAATAATGGTTGATAATCTAAATTCGATTGAAATTTATGATTATTAATGAAATCTATTTGATAATTAAATTGTTTAAATTTAATATTGAATTTTTTTTAAATAATTAAATTCTGAATATAATGTGAATGTAAATGATTTCAAAAGTTAATTTAAATTTTATTTAAACGCGAATGAAGATTGTTAGATTTTAAAATTGAATTTAAAGTGATTAAATTAATTTTTGGAAATTACTTGTTTTAATTAACGTGTGAAAGTAGACATTTTGGGCACTGTCTCGGATTTCAACGAAACTTATTTCATCGAATCTGTAATAGCAAATTATTACATGATTTCAAGTTTCATAATGATCAGACTTGTCGTTTGGCCGTGCAAGCTTAAAACGCGTAGAAATTAATTAAAGGCATTCAGATAAAATAATTTGATTTTGAAATGCTATCTTCTGAATATTATGGAATTGACTTACGAAACTAGTTCCATTATGTTTGGAATGGGGGCACAAGATATAGAATGCCAGGCGGAATGCTTTGTTTAGAGTTTGGAATTTCGGGGTCGATCCGGTGAGATATTTTCTAAATATAATATATATATATATATATATATATATATTCGTTCTTCCAACAACTCGTATAAGACTGCCTCTTTTATGTCCCCCCATACGTTCCTTGTCCCGTTTCCTATTAAAATCTCCTAGTTCAAAAAAAGAAGAGAAAAGAAAAAACGAACAAAGCAGCAACGTCGAATGAAAAGGAGGCTGAGGCACATATGCTCCCGCGCGTCGAGGGTGTTGACCCAGGTTAGCGATGGCGTTGGGGAAGGTTAATCGAGGCAACGCGGTGTCTAAGGTGGTCGGAGGCACCGCGACTGGAGGAGAGAGAGCGCGCGTGGTGTAGGTCTGGGCGCGGCCAGGTGCTGGCGATTCTGAGCGATCATCGTTCGAGCGTTTTATAAAAAAAGAAACGATGAAATTGCGAATACCTATAGAGCATGAGAGGGAAGATGCGTGAACAGTAAAGGTTTTGTTCTGTTTTTTAATATTATTATTTTTAGTTAATTTAGTTTAATTATATCATTAATGCTAATAAAATCGTATCTTATTCATACGAGGTCCGATTCGAGTGAAACTAGTCACGATGCAACCATAATTACGTCGTCTACAGATGGAGTGGAAGTGAAATTTATTTGAAGCGGAAATATTTTCAATTTCAAATAAAGGTGAGTGTTTTATAATGCTTACGAAGTACTAGAACATTTTTGATTAGTTAAATTTAAAATTATGAAGCGATTTGAATTTATTGATTATTGTTTGATAATTTTAATTGAAATTTAAATTGACATCTGAAATAACTGATAGAAATGTAAACTGACAGTTAAATTGAAATTTAATTAAATTGGTAGTTAAACTCCCGATTACTGATAACTTGTAAATGTTGTGATATTTGATTGATTTGGATGTTGTTTGTGATGGATGTTTATTAGTTGAAGGATTAGATGATTAGGTGTTTATTTATTTTATCTATCCCTGTTATTACCCTATGAATTATTTGATAGTATATAAAATATTGTCTGAATTATTTTGAAGAAATTAAGAAATAGGCTGAAATGATATATATTTAAGACACTTTGATTTGGATAAAACGATATATATCTATCCCTGAAATTAAAATCGAAACAACTGATCATTTGGCTATAGGGTAGAAAATTATATGCGAACACCGGATTGATTAAATGAAATGATTTTAAATTCTTGGATTTGAATTTATTCAAATGATTTCATTTTACAAAATAAAATTGAACTGAAATATGGAAATTGAATTAATCTTAAATTCGAGTTTTTGAAATACTGAAATTAAAACTAGTTAAATGAAATGGTTTAAAGAATTGAATTTGAAAGAAAAAATTTAATTGGAAAATGATTTAAATTATGGAAATTGATTTGTTAAAAGATTTGAACTTTTATTCGAACCGTGAAAACAGGCAAAAGTAATTTAAATGGATATTTCAAATTGAACTCGAAATTGAATTATTCTAAAAATTTGAACCTTAAATTAAATATTGAAGTTTAATTTGATTTAAGTGGTTAAAATCGATATTCTGAAATCGAACTCAAATTTATAAGAATCGAAATGCTTTAAAACTGAGAATTGAATTGAAATTAATTCAAACTGGAATTGAATTGAAATTAAATGGAATTGAAACCGAAATTGAATTAATTTAAAATCGAGATTGAAATCGATTTAAATTAAAATTGGAATCGAAGTTAATTCGAATTGAAATCGAAATTGAATCGATTTAAATGGAAATGGAAATTGATTTGAATTGGAAGATGTGGAATTGAATCAGTTTGACTTTGAAACTATTTTCAAATAAAATTATTTTAATATAAATTATTTAAAATTTATCTCTTTAAATATTCAAATTATTTTGATTTTCCAAGCTATTTTACTGTATAAACCATTTCAACACTCAATCTATTTTATACTATACTATTTTAACTATTTTAACCTCAAACCATTTTCTAAAAATTCAAACTAGTCAGGGCAGGAATTGTTTATATTTAAATTATGGATTAAATACGAATTAGGTTAAATTGAAGTTATAACCTAAATTATAATTCGAATTGAATTTTGAAGTAAATATGATATTTTGAAGTAAGTATGATATTTTTGAAGTAAATATGATGATTTTGAAATGAAATTGATTGTAACGACCCGTAAATTTTGATAAATAAATTGGTTGAATTGATAAGATTTTTGTAAATAAATTTAGAAAGAAATAATTTTTTTATAATTTATATAGAAGTAAATGTTAAGAATGAATTGTAGCCATGGTTATTAAGAACTAATTATTGACAATTTAAGTAAAATCACAATGAAAATGAAATTGTGTATATTGCTGCACTTGGTATAAAATAAAAATATAAAATAAGTAAATAAGTGTAAGTGCTATATAACTAAAGGAATTTATATATTATTAAAAGTAATTGAATGAATTCGGTAATATGTATGTAATTATAAAATTTGGTTGAAGTATGATGAACCTAAGTGTAAACTTGGCTTGTAAACAATTATTATAAATTACCTGTTTAATTATTGATTGAATTGGAATAAGAAATAAAATTCTAATAAATATATAATTAAAGGTTACATTAATGGGAATGAGAATGTGTTAAGTAAATAAAAGGTAAACAATACTAGTCAAGGTTAGTGAATTTATGTATTGAAGGGAATACCAATTAATGAAAAGAAATGCAAATGTTATATTTGGCAAAATTTCAATATAATTGGGAATTATAGTTAATGCATAATTGCAAGATTTTAATTGATTTTATTCAGAAAATTGGGAAATAAATTTTAATAAATATAATTAAATATTTTGTTAATGTAAATTATGATAATATTTGAAAGTAATGTCCATTCCATCAAATTTGAATATAGTAATAAATAATGTGTAAAAAGGCAATAAATTATAGTTTACTTGACATGTTTTATATCCATTCTTGTTTAATTATTCGGCTTTATTAATGGTACGTTATCTCCTGATATATTCTTTAGCATATTTACTAAATAAATAAGAAACATATAAATTTAAATTACGTTCTTTGTTAGTTATTTTGGGTGTATGTTTCGTTTTAATTATTGCGTCTATTGTACGCACTCTTTAATTTCTTACCTTAGCTAAAAAAAAATCAAATCATTCAATAGCCGTGCTTTCTGTAGGAAAGAAATGAAATGCTTGCCTTATCATTCACGCATGAGAATTTCCTCTTTCCTTTTTTACTTCTCCTTAATTAATAGGAATAAATTCCTAAATTTCCTCTAGCCGTTACTATCTTTATTTCTTTCCCTTTTTCCCCACCTTTTGATTTCCTACCTCTTTTTTAACCTATTTATTTATTTATTTCCTATCTTAACTTATTCCTCAACACCCATAGCCGTTCCTTACATGTAGCCTATCAATTCACGTGAATATAGGAAGAGTTCTCATTTTTTCCATTTATTCTTTTTTTTAAATAGGAATTAAATCCCTTCATTTTCTCTTGCCACTTTAAACAAAATTTCTTTCCACTTTATCAATTTGAGGTTTCTCTTATAAATACAAATCACACATACATACCCTACTCCATATCAATAGACCTTCATCCCCTCTCTCGCGTGAAGCAGCAGGTAAATGGCCGCATGCTTTTCCTTTATTTTCTTTTTCTTCTTCTTTTTCATCCTTTTCTTTTGTTTTATTCTTGTTTATATTGCTTTGGCTTTTCCTTTATTTTAAATATAACATGTTTCAAGTATATATTTTAAAATAAAAGTATGTTTATATAGTGCAGCGCAAGTATACACTAAATTTAAAGTTATAAACATTTGCATTTGTTTTATGGTTAGTTTTATATGAGTATTTATTGAAATTTGTTTAGTCTGACTTTTGAATATACATTGGGTTGTTGCATACTGTTTATATATAATATAAGAAGTTTAGAAGTGTGCATACTTTTATATATCATATAAGAAGTTTAGAATAGTTGGATTTCAGTCTGTATGATTTCATCAGAGAAATATCATGAACACATATTAGTCTATATATTGTGTACATGAGTTTGAATTCTATGTTCATATCTTGTTTTAACATATAATACACACACATGTTTTGATTTAATTGGCACGTATCTGAATAGCTTGCATACATAGTTTACACCTATACAAATATACGACCTGCATTTTTCATATATGTGACATTTTAAGTCAGGGCCTATTGTTTCTATACTTGGATTTAAAATGGAAGGTATAAGTTTTAAATATGTAACGTGTTTAAGTGTAACATTTATGCGGTTACATATATAGTTATGGTTATATACTGCTACATGGGTTGCATAAGAATTTTATGTTGATTTTAAAGTAAGTCACTTTGATTTTATAAGGGGTATTGAGTTTAAATTATATATTAGGTATGTATTCTAAATATGGGTTTGGATATAATAATGATTTTGTATATACCCATAAACGTTTTGATTTTTATTATAGATTTGCTTTAAATTCAATATATATGTTTAAAGTTTAAGTTTGATTTAAAAATATATATGTATTTGTTTCAATATATATTGTATATATGTTTTAAGTGTGATTTAAGGTCTGCACTTAAATTTTTAGTCTGCATGTTTGTAATGTATAAAGATAATGTATATAAATTCATGCCTGCGTTGCCGTACAATTTTGAAAGAATATATATGATATTAAATGAAAATTGATTTTTATATTATATTATATATATATAAGGTTACTTTTATAAAGATTTAAATTTTAGATGGTGTTTGGATATTGGTTTGAAATATGGGTAATATAGTATACAAGTATTTATTTCAATCTTATGTATATATGATGATTAATTTTATTTATTGGTTTTAAACTAAATATTGATTTCATATATATATTTAGTTCAAATTTATATCGACTGATTCAATCGTTCTCTTCGATTTTCCATTATCAGCCTTGTCCATCGTGCCTATTTTCTACATCAAATCTTGCCCATCCAGCGTTGCTTTGGATTTCGTAGTTCACTTCATTGTCTATCTCTCTGACCTCAAAAGGTGAGAAATCACTCACGATTAATGTTCTTATATTTATTAAGTTTGCTTTCAATTGAAACGATAATTGAAATATGCTGCTAGTTTGAACCGTTATTTATTTAAATTGTTATATATGCTAGTATCTGTAACTGTTCACCTATGGGATATGACACCATATCCTGTGTGTATATTATATTATTATTGATGATATATGCCTATTGTTATATTCTATATTATCTGTTATCACTCTGCAAGTTCCCTATTAGTATAGAATTCACTATGGGTTGAAATGATACATACCCGAACGAACTTTAGAATAGGAGAAAATCGTTATGGATTGAAATGATAGACCCAAGCGATTTTCATTTGAATTGAATTTGGGATTGCGGGTCGAAATGATATCTACCCATATATATTTAAATTTCGGATTGAAATGATAAATATCTGTATCACTTGGCCATAGGATAGGAAATTATATACATACACTCTTGGTATATATATAAATATTTTAAAATGATTTCTGTGGTTTTGAAAGGGAATATATATATGGTTTTATTTAATATTGGAAGTGTTTGTTATATAAATAAGTTTTAAAATAAAGTGATTTAATTAATATATTATGTTAAGTAGTAATTCTTCAATCGATTTTTCAATGATTTGTATAAGTAAGGAAGATAATGTTGAATTTATTAAAATTGTATTTAGTTAAGAATTTTACTTAATTAAATCGTTTTGAAACTATTGAATTTGGAATTTTTAGATATGATCTTATAACTTGATTTTGATTTAGGAAATTAAATGAATATTTCCCTATTAAAGAAATTGAAGGAAAATATAGTAAACTGTAATTCAAGGTTATTTAAACGATATTGAATTTATTTAGTGAATATTCCAAGGCTATAAAATAATGAAGTTAAACCAACATTTATATGAAATTGTTAAATTTAGTTTTGAAAATGTTGAATATTTAAAGCCTTGAAATATGTTGGAATTTAAATGTTTATTTTGTGGTTCAAATCTGTATTTGAAATCGATAAAATTTGAATTTGTTCAGTCAGAAACTGAAATGAATGGAAATTGATAAATTTAGATTGAATTAAATTTGAATGGAAAAGTCGAGTTGATTTTGTAGCGATTTGTAAAGTTTTGAGGAAATTACAAATACTTTACTTCATAAATAAGTTAGTATGTATATACTATTTTGGAAAATAGATATATTTGAAATGAAATGATATTTAAGTTTTGAAGTATAAATTAATTTGAAATGACCACGGTGTCATAGTGTATATTTCTACATTGTAGATAGTTCCACTGATCCTTAGAGGATGGTTATCCCAACATCCTTTAAGTTAATTGTATTTCAATTGATATTTCACTTGAGTCAGATTTATGAATATAAGAATGTTAATCCTGACTCGAGTATTTTGTGTTTTACTTTACGCTCAGGTCAGCTTGAGTATTTACCGCTTAGCTTTAGATTTCTTTTCTGGAGCTAGGAATCGCTGGAGATTCTGCTTGTCTAGTTATCTATTCCCTTTTAGTTTCAGTTGTTCTATTTCAGCTCTGAAACTTCTATGTATTTGAGATTTCTGTTGTATATGTTTTTTCAAACTGATATTATGTATTTTGTTTTGAGAGTTTGTTATAGTAGCTTCATGAACTACTATGGTATTTTAATTTCTGCTGCGAGTTATTCTGATATTTCGGTGTCTATGATTCTATGGTTGTATTTTATTTGCTCCAAATTTTATCACAATCTGTTATTTTGAATTATTCAAGTCAGACATGTATGGATTATTGTCGATTTGAATGGTCCAAGATAGTGGGTCGTTACGTTTGGTGTCAGATCTTTGGTTTTTAGGCAAACCATAGCCTGCAGAGCAAAAAGTCATTAGAGATAGGGTAGAAATACCCTAGAATGAGTGAAATCAATCTCAGAATCATTTCTTTCCGAGAGAACATATTTTCGAAGTATAAAATGATTTCTAAATGTTTTTTAAAGAATTTTCAAAGATTATATTAGTATAAATTTTTTTATTTTTAAATCAAGAGTTCTAAGTTTCATCCCTTCTGTATCCACCTTGTTAGAAATCTCTTGGTTACGATTCTTATAGATTGGGATTCCTTGTATTTTGAAACGCTCCCACTTGTTCTGAAATCCCGTCTTGCCTTCCCCATTTTTCCTTTTTAATTTTGGAGCATTCCGTAACTCCACTTTGGAATGACCTCTATAAAGATCGGTGATTCCGCAAATCTTCGAATGATTTGTAAAGGGTTGAAATTCCTTTACAATTGGCATTGATTCAATGAAGATTTATGTATCCTCTGTTTACGATGCTATCTACCTTTCGATCAACATGGATTCTATCCCTGGTGAATGAATGTCGATTTGCCTTAGATTTCCACATTTATTATATTCCTGAAGTCATGGTTGACCGGTTAAGGTCGCCGGCGATCTATATAGGCTTATCCATCTTCTATCTTGTTTGAACCGGATTCTTTGTTGAAAGGAAGCTATTTAAGCATGGCAAAATCAAAAGAGCAGAAGCAGCTCGTAGAGAACTGGCCCGTAAGGAGCAGGAGGAAGCGGTCGAGAAGTGGGAAAAGCTGTGGAGAGAAAGGGTAGGACCTGGTCCTTATGACCATGTCATTTGTTAACGGTGTCAGGAAAAGGGTCACTATGCTGCCATGTATGGGAAGAGAGGTAAAGGAAAGAAGAAGGGGAGCAAGCGTTTTCGATACAAGAGCTTCTGCTTTAGATGCTGTCAGGAAGGGCACTTTCCTAGTCGCTGCTAGGAGGTGAAGAAGGTGAAATCTGCACCCGCTACATCAGTTGGCCCACCAACTGTTTGCTATCACTGTAGGAGGTTTGGGCATATAGCCAGGAATTGTGTAACAACCCTAGATTTTTTTTTTATATTTTTAATTTTGACTTTATTTTTATTTTGAAATTATTTCAAACTTGTTTTACTTCAAACATTTCATTTTAAATATAAACGTTGATTATTATGTGATTATAATTTTAAACTGCTATAAATTGAATATTTTCCCGAAAAGTGGATTTTTGGTCAATCAGGTCAAACTTTGACTTTTAAATTTTAAATTTAAATATTTTAATTCTTGAATTTTATCTTTTATTATGAAAATAAATTTAATTTCAAGAATACTGCTTTTCGTTTCGTTGAAATCCGATTTATATTATGAAAGTTATGCTTTTTATCATATTGTATGTAAATTGATTTATTTAATAAAATCATCTATTTTAATTTATATAAACAATATTTTATTTGTCAAATCATGTTCTAACATGTTTTATATGACATGTTAGATATAAAACATTTATAAAGTGATGTTATAATTTTTCCAAAGTTTATTGTGTTGATTTCCTATTTTTATAGGCTGTTTTCTTATTTTCTGCTATTTTCTTCATTAAAATTTTATTCAAATTAAATTTTATACATTTATTTTGTGAATGAATTTTTATTTTATGTTATTATTTATGTTTAAAAATATTTTACAAGCTCATATGAATTTTCTAAAATTTATTCCATTTAATTCCAAATTTTCTAGACTAGTTTACTATTTTTAACTATTTTCCTTAATTTAGCTTTATATAATTAATAAATATTATATATATTTTTATATTTTGATAAATTTTCGAAATTTTATCTGGAATTATTATTATTACCAGAAATATAAGTTATAAAATCTAAATAAAGAAATATGAAAGGGTTTGGACTTTTGAATTGCCATTTGACTTTTTGAATTCCACATCTTCATTTTCCTCACAACTCTTCATTTCTTTTGACTTAACTCCTCATTTCTTTCAGCCAACCACCTTCTCCCTCTCATTTTCACATGAATTTTTCTTCTCAACACATCAAAAAGTTCGGCCTCTTCTTTGTGAGAAAGTTTGGTAAAATTCTATTCTCTTTTCATTGTTTTATACTGGTTTTCATGTAATTTTGCTCTTGCTTCCTTCACTTCTAGGTTCGGCCCCACCACCCCATCAGCCTTGCCGCCTCCACCACCACCTGAACATGTCACCACCACCTCCTCCTCACTGGCCATCCCAAGCCGTGCCACCCTTAGTGGTAGATCCATCACCAAATACTCCAAACTCCAACTATATGACCTAGCTGAGCCATCAATGCTTCACCAACTCAAATTCTTCCCCTTGGCCGCCACCTACACCATCACCACCACCTTTAACCTGACCTGAATCCTCTGCCATGTCATCCCCTAACCCCACCAGAGATGACCGTACCCATGGTGGCCTTGACAGAGCCTTGTAGTGCTTTGAAAATCCATGTATATTGTTGTGTAGTGTTGTTTCAAGCATGTCCAACTTTGCACCATCTCCAACCTATGTAGGTCGACCATATCCAACCAAACCTGATCCAAAAACCTTCCTTTAGCCTTGTACTACACTTACGCCCGAGCTCAATGTGTGCTGGAAGCAAATGCGAAGAAATTCTGCTTTGATTTGTGCAGTTGATTCTATCTTATTTTATCGTATTTGAATTTGAAAACTCATGTTATTTATATTGTTTGTTTGATTTGTATTCAAGGAAATTAATCCTTGGCTCTCCCAATCAAATCAGTATCGTACTTTCGTGCTTGTGTAGATCTCAATTGTGCATTCATTGTTGTCATCTCCAGCTATACTGTGAGTTATTCTCACCAGACAATATGTACATATATAACTCGTGAATTGACCCCATTTGAATCTGTAAAATGCATTATCATGTTGCACTTGCTATGTTATGATGTTTACCCATTCTTAAACACGTGTTATATCATATGTTACTATTATATTATGCTATTCTATTATTTTATCAGTTTATCACACTGCAAGTTCCCTTTAGATTAGAATCACTATGGGTTGAAATGATACATACCCGAACGGACTTTAGAATAGGGAAAAATCGTTATGGGCTGAAATGATAGGCTTGAATGATTTTCAATTACTTTTCATTCACTTGGGATTGCGGGTTTGAAATGATCAAACCCGGGTTTTCTTTGTAAATTACGGGTTGAAATGATATATTACCCGTATCGCTTTATCTAGGCTAGAAAATGAAATACAGACCCGTTGTTAAAATATGTATTTATAAAAATCTAAAAAATATTTTAGAAATGTAAATATTATAATATTTTGATTTAAACTAAATAAAAATGATTTTTGTAAAGCATTATTGATTTTCTGAAAAGTTATAAGCGAAATAAATTAATGGTAAAATTAGAAAATTTGAAATGTAAGTTACTTTGGAAAATTTTAATTGGGTTATAATTGGAATTTAAATAAAATATGAAATGTGATAAATTCATGATAATTTGGATTAAAGTGAATTTAAATGATTTTTATATTATATTAATGATTTTGAATAAAGTTAAAATGTGAAAGAAATGAATATTTAAGTTGAAATTTTGAAATATAACTAAAATTGGAAATTTGTGAATTTGGCTTAAAAGTGAAATTTAAGTTAAGTAAATAAAAATGAAATTAAGTTATATTTGAAAATTTAAACTTAAGTGTTAAGTTAAATTTAATTTAATGAATTTAAATTTTAATGTTGGAATTTAATAAGTGAATTACTATTAAATCTTGATTTTGAATGGAGATTTAACTTTATAAAATCATGAATATAAGGGTATTTGAATGATTGTTTTAAAAAATGAAATTATATGATTTTATAAGTTAAAAATGATTTATATAAAAATTATAATTGTTTGTGAAATTATACTGAATACTTGAAGTTAATTAGTAGCATTTATGAAATGTTATTAATTCTAATGTAAATGATAATACAGCATTTGTAAATGTTGTAGTTGATAATAATGAACCAAATGGCTAAATTTAATTAAAGGCTATTATAGCAATTTTTTTGTAAATGTTATAATGGTTGAATTTAACTAAGTTTATTTGAAACTAATGTAACCCTAGTACAACATTTTAAATGCTGTCTTTTGTTAAATTGAACTGTTTTAAATGTGACTTTCCGTAGCATTTTCTAAACGCTGCGAAAGTTGAATTTTAATTGTTTTAATTAATTTAAGTTAACGAGTGGACTTTGAAAGATTCAAATTTTGGAAATTTAATAATTTAATTATTAAATATAATAACTTCATTTTTATGATTTAAAAATGAAGTAATTTGTTTCGAAATATAAACTATTTTGAAATATGATATTTTGAAATGGATTTTTGAATGATATTGAATTTTGAAATGATATTTGATTTCAAAGTATAAAATACTATTTTGAAATTTTAACCACGGGATGTATTTAATTTATAGTTTATCTGATCCTTAAAGGATGGGCGATCCAAAGCATCCTTTAAGTTATTGTGCATTTCTACTGCAGTTCAATTGAGTTGGTTTACGTTATATAAGTATATATTGTCCTGACTCGAGTGTTTTGTGTTTTACTTTGCGCTCGGGTCAGTCTGAGTATTTACAGCTTGGAATCTTTTCTGGAGCTGGTCTTTGCTGGAGATTTTACCTGCCTATCTGCTTACGTATCTACTTCTATTTCAGCTGTTCTACTTATTTGATGTATTAGTATACCTCTATGTATCTGGATTTCTATGATGCTGCTGTTTTGAAACTGATATTATGCATTATGTTTGAGAGTTTGTAATAGTAGCTTCATGAACTACTATGGTTTTATTTTTCCGCTGTGAGTTATTCTGATTTGCTCTGTGTTTGTGATTCTGTGATTGTTTTCATTTGCTCCAAATTTATTTACAATGCGGTATTTTGGGCAATTCAAGTCCGACATGTGCGGATGCGAATGGATGAAAATACCGGGTTGTCACAGTTGGTATCAGAGCTTTGGTTTTAGGCAAAACTTAGCCCACGGAGGAAAAACTCATTAGAGATAGGGTAAATATACCCTAGAATAAGTGAAATCAAATTTCAGAATCATTTCCTTGTGAGAGAACGTATTTTCGAAGTATAAAATGATTTCCAAATGATTTTTAAAGTATTTTCAAAGATTATTTGGTATAAATTTTTTCTTATTTTGAAATCAAGATTTTCTAAACCTCATCTCTTCGGTATCCACCTTATTAGAAATCTCTTGGTTAAGATTTTTATCGACTAGGATTCCTTGAACTTTGTAACACTCCCAGTTGTTCTGAAGTCCGGTATTGTCTTCCCTGTTTTATCCTTTTGATTTTGGAGCATTCCGTAACTCCACTTTGGAATGACATCTTGCAAGATCGTTGATTCCGTCAATCTTTGAATGATTTGTAAAAGGGTGAAACTCCTTTACAATTGGCATTGATTCATCGAGATTTCTATAACCTCGGTTTACAATGCTATCTATCTCCCGCTCTTCTCAGATTCTATCTTTGGCGATCGAAGGTCGATTTGCCTTAGATTTTCGTATCGATTATATCTCTGAAGTCACGGTTGACCCTGTTAAGGTCGCCCACGATTTATATAGGTTTATCCATCTTCTGTTTGGTAATTAAATTATCTCATCTTCGTTTGAGATTATCTTTGAACCTAAATTCTATTTGATTAGAGTTCTTCTAGATTTGAATCTCTGTTTGTCTGAAATCCATCCTTGAATAATCCCTTGAAAATTTGTGTTTGATTGTATTTCGAAATTGTGAAATATCAACATCATTATTTTGATAAGGATGATCCTATTTTGTATATAAAAGTGAAATGTTTTCGATAATGATTTTATATCCTTTTAAAATGAAAATTTGAAGCTTTGAAAGGATTTGAAATTTTGAAAAATTATAAGAAATTTGATTTAGACAAAAATGATTTATAACTAAAGGGTTTTGAATTTGAATTTCGAGGAATCGAACTCTGGTGTTTTGAAATCAGTTTTAAGTTTTCGGAAAATATATAATAATAATATGATTTAAAGATATTTTTCAAAAAGGAAATATTTCAAATTTATTTGAATGGATTTCAGATTTCGAAGTATGGTTTGATATTCGAAAGATAGATCTGTATATATATATTTGAAAAGATTTAAAGTAAGCCAGTGTTTAGTCCTCGAGTTTCGAATTTGAAACCTAACTTTTGAAATTGATTTACTGATTTGTTGCTAATTTCCAACTCTTGAATTTGAAAATGATTTCTTCATTTATTTGAATGTTCGAGCACTTCCAAATCAAAGTATATAAATTTAATTTGTATGTTTAAGTATGAAATAATATGATTTATGTAAATTTGAAACTGTTTGTTGAGTGAAATAAATAAGACTATTTTGAATTATACTAATATGAAATTTAGTTTCGAAATGTTATGGAAAAAAAAATTAGTCTTCAAATGTTGAGAAAAAATTGGTTTTAAATGTTTTAACTTAGTAACATCTTTATGAAATTATTTATTTAACAAGTTGGTATAGATACATAAGTTGTACAGATGCTGTTTTATTCGCATAATTAATTTGATCCAAGTTTGAGTACATAAGTTCGAGGCGAATTACACCATTTCGTGTTAGGATTTTCATTTGATTCTTGATGGCGAATATTTGATATGGATTTTGGGCTTGATTCTAGAATTCTCTATCATAGTATATGGCTATGCAAGGAGACTGATGGCTTCTAGTCGAGAAACCATATCGAAGTCCGCATTAGGGAAGTCGAATGGACAATACTAGTTCGAAAGCGAACTTGTATGATCAAGCGAGCGATCGAATGTAATGTTGCGAAATGATGACATATGTAAGTAATAATGAAGTAAAAATTTGAGATATATGAAATTATAAAATTTAGATTTTAAATATGGTATATTTAAGCCTTGAAATATATTTAAGACTGAATAGTTTATTTTGTGGATCAAATCTATATTTGAAATTGATAATATTTTAAATAGTTTTGTTGGGAAAAATATAAATTGAATTGAACTGATGGTTTAAATTGAATTAAAATTGGAAATTTTTGATTTAAGTTTAATTGAATAAATTTGTGAAATGTAAAGAATTAAAGGAATGTTTTATGATTTCAAATATATGATTTCAAAATGTTATGATTTTTAAAGTGAAGTAATTTTAAGTATTGGGTTTCGAAAGATTTATAACTTTGAAAGTATTATGATTTTTGAAGTGAATATATGTTTGAAATGGAAATGAATTTATTTGACATAAATTTTGTTGATTTGGAAATTTGGATTATTTTCTAACTCTATTGTTTTAAGAAACTTTGAAACTGAATATATGAAATTAGGAAGAAATGATCTGGCGAAATCATATATGATTTTGAAACTGAATCGATATTGAAATGGTTTGAAATTGAGAACCTTGTTTATTTAAATACTTGATTTGGGAGTTATCCAACTTATATAAACTGATTTGTATAAATATGAAGTTGATTTGAAAACTGTTGAATTGAAAAGATACTCAATTTGAAGTGAAATTTTATATAATCGAAATCTATATATGTATGATTTGATATACTATTGATTTTGGAAAGTATTTGATTTGAAAATGAAATCTTATATATAATGGAATTTATATAAGTACGATATTTGAAGCTATGATTTTGAAGGGCTACTATATGGTATATTATATTTTGATGTAAGAGGTATGGGAAGTACCCTCCGGAAGAAGTATAGTGATATGCTTCAACCCAGATGGACTTGGGGAATCCAGGAATGGATTCAACCGATAAACCCTAATGGACTTGGGTGAATTCAGAAATGGATTCGAACCGATATGGTTGTCCGGACTTAAATTCATGAGTTCCTCGATTTTTATTTCAGGGTAGATGGTTCTTTAGTTTACCCAATGGAGGCGCTTTTGATCCTGGGATCTGTTGTTTATGGATCTTCCGGGAAGGAAGTGCATCCATTGCGTAAATCATTGAATCAGCAGCGTACCACTGCAGCAGGGGTCGATGGTCCCTTGTTTACGAACTGGCTACGATATTTTTCTGGAATCCGGAAGGTAGAAGGATCTTTTGGAAAGTTTCGTGTCCAGTGCGTAAATACTGGATCAGCAGCAGACCACTGCTATCGTATCATAATCATTTGACATTGGATTTTGAGTGGTTCTTCTCATACCCATTTATTTTTTTAGTAGTTTTCACTTGGTGTCGAAACAGGTCTACTAAGTACTTGGAGAATTCTAGTCTTGCGCCTGATCAACGCATGGCCAGAGCCTGCAAGAATGAGGATAAACTTGTTAAGACATCAAGTTATAAAAGTATTTTGATAAAGTACTATATAAAGAATATTTTGATCAGTTATTTTCCCTTCTAAAGAATTTTAAACGTTTAAATATTGTTTACCTTGAACCATCACATTTGAATCAAATGAATGTTCATCATATTATATGATGTTTAAAATGTTATAAAATTTTAATTTGAAATGTATAATGGTTTAAATAGTGGTTCATCCTTGTCTTTCAACCTGCTTTTCCTCCTAGCTACTTTTTCCCTACCTTCTTTCGGGATGTCTTCCAACCTATTATTCTTTCTAGTTGTTTCTCTGCTTCCTTCCTTTTCGAGGATGAAAAGATTTGAGTGGGGGAGAGCGTAACAACCCTAGATTTTTTTATATATATTTTTAATTTTGATTTTATTTTTATTTTGAAATTATTTCAAACTTATTTTATTTCAAACATTTCATTTTAAATATAAATGTTGATTATTAT
The DNA here is from genome assembly GCA_030765085.1 of Allium cepa. NCBI lineage: Eukaryota > Viridiplantae > Streptophyta > Magnoliopsida > Asparagales > Amaryllidaceae > Allium > Allium cepa. The sequence goes on from CM060941.1 coordinate 840,465,797, forward strand.
GTGAATTATAATTTCAAACTGGTATAAATTGAATATTTTCCCGAAAAGTGGTTTTTTGGTCAATCTGGTCAAACTTTGACTTTTAAATTTAAATTTTAAATAATCTAATTCTTGAATTTATTTTTTATTATGAAAATAAATTTAATTTCAAGAATACTGCTTTTCATTTCGTTGAAATCCGATTTATATTATGAAAGTTATGCTTTTTACCATATTGTATGTAAATTGATTTATTTAATAAAATCATCTATTTTAATTTATATAAACAATATTTTATTTGTCAAATCATGTTCTAATATGTATTATATGACATGTTAGATATATATTTTAGTTTAAAACATTTATAAAGTGATGTTATATTTTTTCCAAAGTTTACTGTGTTGATTTCCTATTTTTATAGGTTGTTTTCTTATTTTCTGCTATTTTCTTCATTAAAATTTTATTTAAATTAAATTTTATATATTTATTTTGCGAATGAATTTTTATTTTATGTTATTATTTATGTTTAAAAATATTTTACAAGCTCATATGAATTTTCTAAAATTTATTCCATTTAATTCCAAATTTTCTAGACTAGTTTACTATTTTTAGCTATTTTCCTTAATTTAACTTTATATAATTAATAAATATTATAAATATATTTATATTTTGATAAATTTTCGAAATTTTATCTGGAATTATTATTATTACCAGAAATATAAGTTATAAAAACTAAATAAAGAAATATTAAAGGGTTTGGACTTTTGAATTGCCATTTGACCTTTTGAATTCCACCTCTTCATTTTCCTCACAACTCTTCATTTCTTTTGACTTAACTCCTCATTTCTTTCAGCCGACCACCTTCTCCCTCTCATTTTCATGTGAATTTTTCTTCTGAACACATCAAAAAGTTCGGCCTCTTCTTTGTGAGAAAGTTTGGTAAAATTCTATTCTCTTTTCATTGTTTTATACTGGTTTTCATGAAATTTTGCTCTTGCTTCCTTCACTTCTAGGTTCGGTCCCACCACTCCATCAGCCTTGCCGCCTCCACCACCACCTGAACATGTCACCACCACCTCCTCCTTACTGGTCATCCCAAGCCGTGCCACCCTTGGTGGTAGATCCATCACCAAATACTCCAAACTCCAACTATATGACCTAGCCGAGCCATCAATGGATCACCACCTCAAATTCTTCCCCTTGGCCGCCACCTACACCATCACCACCACCTCTAACCTGACCTGACACCTCTGCCATGTTGTAACAACCCTGTATTTTATGATTTTTCTTTTGTATATTAATTATTTTAATTGAAATTTTGATTTAAAAACTTATTTTATTTATTTTGAATGATAAACTTTAGTTTTGATATGAATTATCATTCCAAAGCATGACTAAAAAGAATATTTTCCAAAAAGTGAATTTTTGGTCAAAATAGTCAAACTTTGACTTTTAATTTAAATTTTTAAAAGTTTGAAAATTTAAATTTTATCTTTTATTATGAAAGTACATAAAATTTTGAGAACACTATTTTTTGTTTCGTTGGAAACAGATTTAAATTGTGAAAGTTATGTATATTTCAATATTGAGTGCAATTCGTTTATTCTGCACTTTTGTTATTTTAAATAGTATAAATTTTATTTTTATTTGTCATAGTTTTTTGTAATATGTATTGATATGTTATTTTATGTATGTTTTTGTCTTTTAATATTTTTGAAGTGAGGTAGGAATTTTTCTAGAGCTAGTTGTATTTTTCTTGTAATTTTCATGCCTTGTTTTCGATTTTTAAACATTTTCTTTAGTTCTTTTCTATTTTTCTCCAATTTAATTATTTATTTTATTTTAGAAATGATAAATAAATTATTTTATTTCAAAAATTTTCTTTATAATATTTTTAAAATGAAGTAGATATTTTTCCAAAGCCATTGATGTTTTAATTGTAATTTTTGAACTCTGTTTTCAATTTTTAAGCAATTTCCTTAATTCTTTTTATATTTTCTTTAAATTTAATTATATATTTTTATTTTATTTCACTTTTTTTCGGTTTTTAGATGTACTTACTGAAGTTTATTTTGTTTTACTTGATTTAAAAGAAAAGGAAGTATGAAAGGTTTTAAAAGCTAAGAAACGTAAAGTCGTTTCACCGTTTCTTTTACCGTTTCTTTTTCAATCAATACATCAGTTATTTTGGCCGTTCCTTATACTATCTTCAGCTGACTTCTTTTCTTCATTTTCACAAATTACCAAAGCTTCTCAACCCTAAAAAAAAAATCATGGCCTCCATCTTGCAAAAATTTGGTAAAATCTTCTTCTCTTCTCTTGTTTTCTAGTTTTTCTATGTGATTTTGCAACTTGTTCTCTACTTCATGGCTCCACTCCTCCTCAACCAGATCTAGGCTGACCTCCTCCTTCTCTGATCAACCACCCCTCTAGTCCATCACCACGACCAGGCCGAACCCACCTTAGCAAGAGACAACACCAAAAATGCACAAACCCATCACCTATTTACATAAATTGAGCCCAGTTTGCTAGCACCACCTTCTACAACCATTAACCGCCACTTCCACCACCACCACCACCTATGACCTGACCTCCACCCTCTTCCACATCACCCACCACCACCTGGACCCACTGGCCATACCCCTAGAGCCTATGGCCAAACCCATTTATAGCATAGAAGTGATGAATTTGCCTTGTAGTTGTTGTTTTGTTGCACCTATGTCCATCCACCTTTGCACCATTACTTCCAAGCTATGGCCGACCCATATGACCCCAAGACCTGATCCTAACCCACTCCTTAGACATGTATTTCAGATCTATAGCTGAAGCATAGGCGGTAGAAAGCAAGTGCAAAAACTTTGGCTTTGTTTTATGCATTTAATTCTAACGTTGTTTTATTGAATTTGGGTTTGAAAACTTATGTTATTTGTTTGTTTTGTTTGAATGTTTGCAAGGCTATTAGCCTTGTCTCTCCCACATTCATATCATCATCATGGCTGAGAAAACGAACCCCTTAGTCGAGCTTTTGAATGGTTGTTGCAAGGTCAAGTTATCTTGTCATTGTTGCCTTTCAATTTCAATTTATTTCAATATATTTTGGTTGAATATTCATAAGTTATATTGTCTTGTTTTGGGGTTGTTTACAAGATGATATCTTGGCTATTTCTCTCCACTCAAATCAAAGGTCGTGCCTTCTGGATCCGTTGTGTCATTCTAATTGATATCTCCAGCAGAAAAAAGTGAGTATTTCTCACTAGACATTATGTACTTATATAAGTAGTAAATTGACACCCTGTGAATCTGTAGAACTATATTAACATGTTATAACTGCTTATATTATTATCATATGATGTTCACACCTGTTATTAAACCTGTTATATCATATGTTACTGTTATTTCATGCTATTCTGTATATTTTATCAGTTTATCACACTGCAAGTTCCCTGTAAATTAGAAATCACTATGGGTTAAAATGATACATACCCGAACGGACTTTAGAATAAGGAAAAATTGTTATGGGCTGAAATGATAGGCCTGCATGATTTTCAATTTATTTCATTTACTTGGGACCGCGGGTTTGAAATGATAAAACCCGGATTTTTTTGTAAATTACGGGTTGAAACGATATATTACCTGTATCACTTTTCCTAGTGTAGAAAATTATATACAGACCTGTAGTTAATATATGTTTTCTAAAAATTTTAAAATTATTTTAGAAATGTAAATATTAAAACATTTTGATTTAAATCTAATTAAAAAGGATTTTTGTAAAATATTATTGATTTTCTGAATAATTGTAAGTAAAATGAATTAATGAAAAGTTAGAAAATTTTGAACGTAAGTTATTTTGGAAAATTTGATCTAATTATAATTGGAAATTAAATTGAATATGAAATTATGATAAATTTATGATAATTTGAATTTAAATGAATTCAAAGTGATTTTATATCATATTAACGATTTTTAATAAAGTTGAAATGTGAAATGAATGAATACTTTAAGTTGAAATTTTGAAATATAACTAAATTGGAAATTTATGAAATTGACTTAAAAGTGAACTTTTAGTTAAGTAAATAAAAATAAAAATAAGTTATATTTGAGAATTTGAACCTAAGTGTTAAGTTGAAATTTAATGCAATGAATTTAAAATTGAACATTGCAATTTAATAAGTGAATTATTATTAAATCTTGATTTTTGAATGGAAATTTAACTTTATAAAATCATGAACTTGAGGAAAATTAAATGATGTTTATAAATGTGAAAATGTATGATTTTATGAGTTAAAAATGTTTTAAATAAAAAAATATAATTGGTTGAGAAATTATATTGAATATTTGAAGTTAATTGACTACATTTGTGAAATGCTATTAATTACAATGTAAATGATATTACAGCATTTGTAAATGCTGTAGTTGATGATAAGAACTAAAAAGCTAAATTGAATTAAAAGCTATTATAGAAATTTTTGTAAGTGCTATAATTTTTGAATTTAACTAAGTTTATTTGAAATTTAAGAAAACCCTATTACAATATTTTAAAATGTTGTCTTTTGTTAAATTGAACTGTTTTGAATGTATCTTTCCGTAGCGTTTTCTAAATGCACGAAAGGTGAATTTTCACTGTTTTGATAAACTTAAGTGAATAAATGAACTTTGGAAGTTGAAAATTTTGAAAATTTAATAATTTAATTATTGAACATAATAACTTAATTTTAATGATTAAAAATGATTTTTTTTGAATATAAACTGTTTTGAAATGTGAATTGAAATGGTATTTTAAATTGAATAAAATGAATAATGATTTGAAATGAATGTGGTTTTGAAAAGAGATGATATTTTGATATATTAAATGATTGAAATGTGGTTTTGAAAAGATATGATATTTTGATATATTAAAATGATTTGAAAATGGAGTTTTGAAAGATATGACATTTTGATATTAAAATAATTTGAAAGGAAGTGCTGAAAGATAAGATATTTTGAACGAAGTTTTGAAAGGTTATGATATTTTGATATATTAAAATGATTTGAAAGGAAGTTTTGAAAGGATATGATAATTTAATATATTGAAATGGTTAGAAATGACTTGATATTTATTTTGATAAATATTTGAATCGAAAGATATGGTATGATGATATATTGAAATGGTTTGGAAATAATTTAATCTTTATTTTGATAAAGATTTGGGTTGAAATGATATTTTATTTTGAAGTATAAAATATATTTTTTAAAGTTATAACTACGGGTTATAATAACGATTGGTTGTTAAAGAGACCGGGATCGGATATTGTCTTATAGCCGGCCAATACCGAAAACCACTTTAACAACTGTGTACGCTGTGGAGATTTCAGAATGAAGTAGGATGGTGGCGACGTTCTTGAGGTATATTACGTGGACCCAACTCCCGTGAGTTGGCATAAATGACTAAAACAGGAGCTATACCGGGCTACACAAAGGGTCGCACCCTTTCATCGAGCATGCTCCATCGGAAACCATTCTATTACTTTTGTGATTCGATATGTGGCGCCACTTTGATTTGGGGGTATTGTTCGAGATGTGCGGAAGCTGCTGGCTTGCCGTCTCCATCGGTCCGGGAGTGCAAACGGTGTATCCACCCTGGCATTGCGTCGCGTGCCATGTCATCTCCTTATAGCGAGCCCACTACGATTTTGGTTTTAAAGATCCGACCGCGTTAAGGTTCACCATCCCCTTAACGCTATTTTCTATATGATTATACTTTACTGATTAGACACTACTGTATATAGCGTATATTACTACATAGTAAATAGTTTAACGGATCCTTAGAGGATGGACGGTCCCACGCATCTTCTAAGTTACTTGTACCTTTACAACAGTTCACTTGAGTTGGTTTACATTGTATAAGTATGTATGTCCCGACTCAAGTGTCTGTATTTTTATTTACGCTCGGGTCAGCCTGAGTATTCACAGATTTGGATTTCCACTTTCTGGAGATTGGAATCGCTGGAGATTATCTGCTTGTCAAGTTTTATCTTTTGCAGTCTGTTGGTGCTTTCCAGCTATTGTATCAGTAGACTTCTATATATTGAGACTTCTTTTGTACTTTATTTCTTCTGTTGTATCTTATGTAACTCTGATATATTTATATAGTAGCTTCATGAACTACCATCTCTTTTATTTCCGCTGCATTATTATTACTCTGTGTCTATGATCTGTGATTTTTATTTACTGTATATTCTGAGATTTTGCCAAATTTTATTTACAACGCGGTATTTTGAGCAATTCAATTCCGGCATGTGTGTTTACCTATTCACTTATAATGGATGCAAATGGTTGAAAATACCTGGTTGTTACACATGTCATCACCTAACCCCACCAGAGATGGCCGTACCCATGGTGGCCTTGACCGAGCCTTCTAGTGCTTTGAAAATCCATGTATATTGTTGTGTAGTGTTATTTCAAGCATGTCCACCTTTGCACCATCCCCAACCTATGTAGGTCGACCATATCCAACCCAAACCTGATCCAAAAACCTTCCTTTAGCCTTGTAATACACTTATGGCCAAGCCCAATGTGTGCTGGAAGCAAATGCAAAGAAATTCTGCTTTGATTTGTGCAGTTGATTCTATCTTATTTTATCGTATTTGAATTTGAAAACTCATGTTATTTATATTGCTTGTTTGATTTGTATTCAAGGAAATTAACCCTTGGCTCTCCCACTCGAATCGGTGTTGTGCTTTCGTGCTTGTGTAGATCTCAATTGTGCATTCATTGTTGTCATCTCCAGCTATACTGTGAGTTATTCTCACCAGACAATATGTACATATATAACTCGTGAATTGACCCCATTTGAATCAGTAAAATGCATTATCATGTTGCACTTGCTATGTTATGATGTTTACCCATGCTTAAACACTTGTTATATCATATGTTACTGTTATATTATGCTATTCTATTATTTTATCAGTTTATCACACTGCAAGTTCCCTTTAGATTAGAATCACTATGGGTTGAAATGATACATACCCGAACGGACTTTAGAATAAGGGAAAATCGTTATGGGCTGAAATGATAGGCCTGAATGATTTTCAATTACTTTTCATTCACTTGGGATTGCGGGTTTGAAATGATCAAACCCGAGTTTTCTTTGTAAATTACGGGTTGAAATGATATATTACCTGTATCGCTTTACCTAGGCTAGAAAATGAAATACAGACCCGTTGTTAAAATATGTATTTATAAAAATCTAAAAATATTTTAGAAATGTAAATATTATAATATTTTGATTTAAACTAAATAAAAATGATTTTTGTAAAGCATTATTGATTCTCTAAAAAGTTATAAGTGAAATAAATTAATGGTAAAATTAGAAAATTTGAAATGTAAGTTACTTTGGAAAATTTTAATTGGGTGATAATTGGAATTTAAATAAAATATGAAATGTGATAAATTTATGATAATTTGGATTAAAGTGAATTTAAATGATTTTTACATTATATTAATGATTTTAAATAAAGTTAAAATGTGAAAGAAATGAACATTTAAGTTGAAATTTTGAAATATAACTAAAATTGGAAATTTGTGAATTTGGCTTAAAAGTGAAATTTAAGTTAAGTAAATAAAAATGAAATTAAGTTATATTTGAAAATTTAAACTTAAGTGTTAAGTAAAATTTAATTTAATGAGTTTAAAATTTAATGTTGGAATTTAATAAGTGAATTACTATTAAATCTTGATTTTGAATGGAGATTTAACTTTATAAAATCATGAATATAAGGGTATTTGAATGATTATTTTAAAAAATGAAATTATATGATTTTATAAGTTAAAAATGATTTATATAAAAATTATAATTGTTTGTGAAATTATACCGAATACTTGAAGTTAATTAGTAGCATTTATGAAATGTTATTAATTCTAATGTAAATGATAATACAGCATTTGTAAATGTTGTAGTTGATAATAATGAACCAAATGGCTAAATTTAATTAAAGGCTATTATAGCAATTTTTTTGTAAATGTTATAATGGTTGAATTTAACTAAGTTTATTTGAAACTAATGTAACCCTAGTACAGCATTTTAAATGCTGTCATTTGTTAAATTGAATTGTTTTAAATGTGACTTTCCGTAGCATTTTCTAAATGCTGCGAAAGTTGAATTTTAATTGTTTTAATTAATTTAAGTTAACGAATGGACTTTGAAAGATTCAAATTTTGGAAATTTAATAATTTAATTATTAAATATAATAAATTCATTTTTATGATTTAAAAATGAAGTAATTTGTTTCGAAATATAAACTATTTTGAAATATGATATTTTGAAATGGATTTTTGAATGATATTGAATTTTGAAATGATATTTGATTTCAAAGTATAAAATACTATTTTGAAATTTTAACCACGGGATGCATTTAATTTATAGTTTATCTGATCCTTAAAAGATGGGCGATCCCAAGCATCCTTTAAGTTATTGTGCATTTCTATTATAGTTTAATTGAGTTTGTTTACGTTGTATAAGTATATATTGTCCTGACTCGAGTGTTTTGTGTTTTACTTTGCGCTCGGGTCAGTCTGAGTACTTACAGCTTGGAATCTTTTCTGGAGCTGGTCTTTACTGTAGAGTTTACCTTCCTATCTGCTTACGTATCTACTTCTATTTCAGCTGTTCTGCTTATTTGATGTATTAGTAAACCTCTATGTATCTGGATTTCTATTATGCTGCTGTTTTGAAACTGATATTATGCATTATGTTTGAGAGTTTGTAATAGTAGCTTCATGAACTACTATGGTTTTATTTTTCCGCTGCGAGTTATTCTGATATGCTCTGTGTTTGTGATTCTGTGATTGTTTTCATTTGCTCCAAATTTATTTACAATGCGGTATTTTGGGCAATTCAAGTCGACATGTGCGAATGTGAATGACTGAAAATACCGGGTTGTCACAAATTGTTTAAAGCGGCGGCATGGGAAGAAAGCTGTGTACCCACAGTTCGAGAAGGAAGATGGGACTGTGGTGCATTTATGCCAAAAGTGTAGAAGTTGGGGGCACATTGAGGGGGAGTGTTCGGGACCTGTTGAAGTGCCACCCGGAAGAATTAATACTGATGCCTTGTTCATGTAGAGTGGTATTATGTGGATCTGTTTGTTATCAGTAGTATGTTAGGTTGCATTCGGTGAACTCTATTGTATCTTTTTCTTATCCGAAGTTGTTAAACTAGAAAGATATATATGCTCCTATTTTCGTATGATTTGAAATTCGAATCTCTGCTTGTTTTGAAATCCATCCTTGAAAAATCCCTTGAAAATTTGTGTTTGGTTGTATTTTGAATTTGTGCATACATCGAAATTATTATTTTGATAAGGATGACCACTTTTTATATAAAAGTGAAATGTTTTCGATAAGGATTATATACCATTTAAATATGAAAATTTGAAATTTCGAAAGGATTTGAAAATTTGAAAATTATATATAAGAGTTTGGATTTATATAAAAATAATTTATAACTGAAGGTTTTAATTTGAAATTTGAGAGATTGAACTCCGGTGTTTTGAAATTGGTTTTAAGATTTTGGGAAATATATAATGTAACGCCCCGCCTTTTCGCACAGTTTAAATCGACGATAAACCACACACGTCGGACTTAAGTCATACAAAAGGTCGGATTGTTATGGGGTAAATAAGAAGAAGCATAGAAAGAAAAAGAACAAACAGAATCTTGCAGCGGAACGATAAAATATAATAATCAAATATACAGTTCATGAAACTATTTTACAAAATATTTGATTTTTCTTATACAATACATATCAGAGTTACACATATCATAGAATAATAATTATGCAGCGGAATAAAATGGTGTAGTGGAATAATATAGTAGATAATAGTAATACAATCTTCGTCTTCGTCCTCCAGAATAAAATCTTCAAATCCTGAAATACACGGACTGACCCGAGCGAATTGAAATGACAAAACACTCGAGTCAGAAATAAAAGATCTTATGTAAGTTAAATCGACGGTAAAATAAATATGAGTGCAATAACTAAAAAGATACTCGGAATTCGCATCTTCTAAGGATCCGTTAAACTATTTACCATGTAGTAATAATTCGCTATTATAATAGTGTCTATTAGTAAAATAAACTTACTTTAAAATAGCGTTAAGGAGTGACCCAATATTCCTCTTAACACATAATATATTCCCATAGTCTATACAGTACCATAATCTTCCCCGTACTGGACGTCGTCAGAGGGCACTCCATAGGTATGGTACAAAACCAAAATCGTATAAGGCTCGCTAGGGTAGATGACACGACACAACTAGGTAATGCCAGGGTAGATATACCAATTACGCTTCCGGGTCGGTGGTAACGCATAGTCGCAGCTACCGCCCACCTCGAGCCACACACCCAACTCAAAGAAATCAAAAGTGGCCACCGAATAAATCCAAAAGTCAAAGTATAATATCGAAGGGATGTGTCCGATAAAAGGTGCTACCTTCTTAACCCGTCGATCGTTCCAGTTTTAGCCTCCTTATGCCAACTCACGGGAGTCGGGTCCACGTATTTACCGCAAAGGAAACGCCGCCACCATCCTACTTCATTCTGAAATCTCCACCGCGTACACGTTGTTAAAGTGGTTTTCGGAGTTGGTAGAGAGTATGACAACTTCCGATCCTCGTCTCTTCAACAAAAGTTATTATAACACCGCGATCATTTCAAAATAATTTATACTTCAAAACCAGAATATAATATCCATTTCAAACTATATAAATCGATATCATTTCCGTCTTAAAAACCCAAATCAATATGATATCATTTTTATTTCAAAATATATCATTTTTCCAAAATCATAGTACTTTCAAATCTATATACCTTGAACCCCATAGCTTTGATATATAACTTCGAATACTTAAATGGTTTAAATATTAAATTACTTTATATAATAAAATAGCTTTTTAAATTTCACAAATAAATTCCAAATACCGATTTGAACCTCCAATTAAACCATTTCAATTTCCATATAATTCAAAGCTTTAAATATTCCACCATTTCAAAACTAATTCTTTGATAATTCCATATATATATCAAATTTAATTACTATTATTTAGATTTGAAATGTCTACTTAATAAATTCAATATAATTTAAGTAAACTTTTAACATCAACAACTGGACATCCTTTCAATTTATTTAACTTGATATATTCATTTGAATCAACTTCATATTCGTTTAAATCACTCTAAACAACAAAAATTAAGTTATGAAATCATACTCTTTGAAATTCTAAATTTTATTAAATTCCATATTCATCTTCCAACCTTATTCTTATTTAAGTCATTATAAACTCCAGAAATTTAATTTAAATAAATGATTAATCATATTTTATCTTAATAAAATCAAACTTAATTATTAACTTCTTTTGTACTTCAAATCAATTTTACACATAGCTTAAAACCCAGAATTTAACTATATATAAAATAACATTTATAAAATATCCAAATCGGTATCTCGTAAAACCATAGAAAAATCATTTCAAAATATTTTATATATAGATCATGGTGTTTGTATATAATTTTCTACCCTATGGTCAAGTGATACAGATATTTATCATTTCAATCCGTAATTTAAAATAAAAATACGGTTATATATCATTTCAAACCGCAATCCCGAATAAAATAAAGTGCATAACAATTTGCAGTTTAAAACAATATAAAACACCACATCCGTTCATCCAATATCAATCATCAACCACTTATACAATCATCATCCAATTTAAACAATAACACCAATATAGAGCATATAATAAATACAGGTAATTACTGACAGTTTTGTTCAATAATAAAATAACCAATCAATCTAACTGGCAGTTTATATGCAATAATAAATTAAATAAAATTTAATGCAGTAAATTAAATTCAACTGAGATGATGATTAAAATATGCCAACCAATCATAGGTAAATTTTAAATCACATCAAAAATTAATTTAACAAACATAAGAAATCTTATAAGTTGTTAGTGGATTAAAACACTCACCTTTCGAATTTAAATCCAATTTAAATCAAAAAATTGAATATTCTCAGAATCCGTCCAAACTAGCGCCAAAATCTTTGGAATTCCAATACGAACATAGCGGAGAAAACCGTGTGTGAAACGGACCTTGTATGCGAGAGTTACGCTAGTTAGAACGATTGAAAATTAAAATTAAAATAAAACAAAGAAATAACCCACATAAGCCATGTCACCTTCTCTGAAACGCGCACGAGCCTGATCCCATCGCTGCTTTCCTTCATTCGAACCAAATAAACCAGTTTGACCGAGCTTTGACCGCCCTGTATGGCACCACCACGCCGCCGAACGACTCGCCACCGCCACCCTAGGTTCGCGCGCCTCGGCCCACTACCCTCCAGTCGTCGCACGTCACGGCTAAACGCCGCCACCCCTACGAGTTTGGCAAACCTAATTGAATTATTTATGACGATCCAACTGTCGAACCATAAAATGAGCTGCACCGATGAACTACGTGCCTCAATCTCCACAAAACCCAGAAATGATTTCCCGATCAGAGGAAGTTCATCGTCGAGCGATGAACGGTTGAAAATAACCTTCTGATTTTTGGACAGTTGGTGATTCAAATGCACAAACGAACTTTAGATCCGAGATATGTGCATCGAGAGCTTTGATATAAAAAAATTTTGAATTTTTCTGAGGGTTTAAATTTTGGATTTGAATTTGATTTGTGTTTGGATCTAGAATTTGTTTGTCTGCCTTTGAGGAAGAGGTGGAATAGAATGACTTGTACGTACAGACAAATGAGAAAATTGAGGTTGGCCAGAGTTTTATAGCAGGATATATATAGGCAAGGTTGGAATAGAATAGATGGACTAGATTTATAAGCGCGCTGAACGATGAATGTCCCGAAAAGCCCGTTCTGACTCCGGAACGAAATTGGGTCAACACGTATATCAAAATAGATGTTTTAAAATATTTTAAACGCGATGGAACAAGTTTCAAGTCCAAATTCCATCATGTGAAGAAGTTATGATAAAATCAATATTTTCAAATTGATTTCCAATTTTATTTATATTCAAGACGTTTCGAGTCCGTACGATCAAATGACAAGCCCGATCGCTACGAAATTTGAAATCCTACAATAATTCACCATTATGGATCCGATGAAACTAGTTTTGTCAAAATCCGAGTCAGTGGCCAAAATTGTTGTTTTTATATTACTTAATAAATAAATAAATTAGCTAATTAAATCAAATGTCAAATTTCAATTCTTTAATTGACAAATTTCGTCCGTTTTGATTTCTCAATCATTTACAATGGTTTTAACAAATTTAAATGTCAACTTTAGAGATGATTAATTTATAAATTTCAAAATTAACCTCAATTTCATTAAATTCAAAAATTATAAATTTAATTTCCAAAAATTCTATTAAATTTATTTTTCATTCTACTATTCAATTCGTTATTGCCAACGGATGAAATAAATACTGGATTCAAAATCTTTTACGTTAATATTTTCACATTCCATCTTTATTTCAATTAGCATAATAAATTAAATTTCATTCAGATTAAATTCATTTATTAAAATTTGAGTCCCAATTAATTATAATAAATTCCAAATAACTTTGATTTGATTAGTTTCAATCTTTATACTAAGTCCATTATCACTCTATACCTAGTACATATTGTTACGCTTCATTTGCTTGAAATTTAAATGAACTTGATTCCAATAAATTCATTGACCAAATAATTAGGTAATTAATAATAATTGTTATCATAGCCTTAAATTTACACTTAAGTTTATGTTATATTCAACAATCATCATAATATTGAATAAAATTTACGTTATTCCCAATTATTACCCTAATTTACATTAACGTAACATTAAATTCAGATTTATTTCAATTGGTTACCCGTTTTAATTTAATAGACTAGATAAATGGTTAACTTAAAACAATCGTTATCATAACTTTTTAATATACATATGAATCCACTATTCACAAACAAATGTTACAGTTCTTATATAATATTGATTTTATTCAATTTATTACGTATTACTCCCTTAGTTAATAACCTTTGAATCTCCCCAATTTACTAATTTCCATCAATTATAACTTACTAATTTAAATAAATTCATTAATTGTCAATTGCCATCCCAAATAAATCCATTCATTTGGATTTTCCTTATTATGAATCAATTATAAACTTACCATCATAAAGGTGATGTCAATATGGGTACTTATCTATTACACTAATCTACGCCTATTACATCTTACATTGCCTAAATGCTACATTAATATATTCAAATTTCTAACTCCTTTGCTATTAACCATTCTATTTCCATTTATTATATCCTTGCCAATTATATACATTAATTACGATTAAATATTCTAAATAAATTTATTCACTTGGTTTCATGCTTTTTATTACATCAATTACTGCCTTATAAATAAATTTTTGTTTCTACTCAATTCACATTCACACTTCCGTTATTATATTAATTATCATTAAAGTAACTTTTAATTATCTTTATTTGTAATTGGTGAATTAACTGGTAACAACCATTTGTCACCATTTTACCTTTTATAATACTTGTATGTTCATTCTTCCCAACCAATTACCATCTATTATATTATAACTTTACAATTTTTATAAATTCATTAATTTCCATTTCATTCAACCTATTAATTTATTAACCTAAATTAGCACTGTTACGTTTTAATTTACTTATTAGCTTACAACAAGTGCTACCATTATTTCATACACTAGTTTATTCCATTCCCATTCCTTATACATTATTTTATTAGTAAGCCAGCGTTTTAAATTATTAGTCTACCTTATATATCCTATTATAAACTAATGCACACATTAATTAAGATTTTAAATCAAATTAATCACTTCATCTTGGTAACATTCTTTTATTACAATAAGAATATAATTAACATTTACATTGTTTCACTTATTGGAATTACATCCAAGTTATTAACAATTAACTTACATTTATACTTTTACATTCAAGTTATTAAAAATTAGCTTACCAATCTTACCCAAGTTATTATTTCCATTAATAATTCACTAAATTTTTATTTCCTTCAATAATTAAGTTACCAAAATCTTCTTAAATTAAGAAATTTAATTACCGAATTCCACGGGTTGTTACACTCTCCCCCACTCAAAACTTTGCGTCCTCGAAAAGGAAAAAGAAGGGAAAAGAAGAATTAAAAAATCAATATATCTTACTTAAAATATTGGATTTATACACAATAAATTTACAAATTTAATAATTTAAATAAAATATCAATTTATAAATATTAAATCCCTTTATACTCAAATCAGTAAAATTTGGAAAACATTTTCAAAATTTTTTTCTAAGTCCACAATTTACGGAAAATTTCGGCAGAGTCTTCTTTGTACGGAGAGGCTCAGACGAAAATATAATATCAAATATAACAATATACAAAATTTATTTTCCAAAACAATATATCCCAACACGGGAAAAATAATATAATAACGATATAAACCGTAATCCGAGAAATGTACCTATTGGTCGGGCAATTACGCTTAATTATGAAACCAAAAGCAGTAGCAATTGCTTCCATAACCTGTATTTCACTTATATAATCCAAAAGAGTTTACTATTATATAAAATGAATATTTAAAGTTGTTTCAAACAATAACAAACAAATCAATATAACAACCATCACTTGCAACAAGCAAACAATCATCACATAAAATCAACACACATCAATTATCCAATCATATCAACAAAACAAATAGTTGTTCGGGTTCAAACTTCAAATTGTATGGAATGAAAAATAAACTACTAAGTGTACCCTTTTACTCAACAGTCTTAGACGAAACTGAATAGATTATTCATACATCTAAACAAATTTAAAGTATCATTGCCCAAACAACAATAGACCAAACAAACACAATCTCAAACAATAGATTAAGTTTATTCTTTTTAATTCCATTAATACATTTGTTGTTTGATTTCTTTTCCATTCATATAATGGTTTATTTTTTTATTTCACATTTATTTCTTAAAATTTTATCTAGAAATAACTTCAACTTATTTACTTAAGTTTAAAATTTCTTACTCACAATACCTGCCTTCTATTAGTAGTATTTCGATTATACTTAAGTTTATAACGACTACAACACCAAATTCTTATTTATAAAAGAATTTCACTTAACATTCCTATTACATAAGCTTTACTTGTATAACATCCATTACGATTTCTTGTTAACATTTCAACTTTTTACATCTTTTGGTAAGTTATATATGCCTTTAAGAATGTAATTTAAAATCATACAAGTCTATCTTATTTCTTTTAATTAATTAAATATTTAATAATTATATCCTTTGTTTTATATGTTACAAATTTAAATTTTCTTTTTATTTAATTTATAACTTAGCATTAAATCTCTTATTTTCTTTAGGGGTTTCAATTATTTATTAGTTTCATTCCGTTTCACTACAATAATTGAACTATTAATTATCGGAAACTTAAGAATTAATTACCGGGTTAAATTTCAAATCATTTTAAAGATAATAGATAAAGGTTTATAATTGAAACTTATATATCCCATTATACTTAAACAATCAGAAATTTATATTTGGTTATCAAAATAAGTCCGTAGTAAAACTACTACAGTGGCCTTCCCACTTCGAAACTCGAAAATGAATGTCGATGATGCGGACGCCATCACCGAAATTATTTTTCAGCGACAGAGAGGGAAGTACAGAACTTATTTTTTTTCCAAAGTTTCTTTTTAAAACATTTCTTTCAAATTATATTGAAATACTTATATCAGAAAATATTTCTAAAATATTATTATTATTATATCCCAAAATCATTTGAAAGAAATTTTCAAAACCCCGAAACTTAAGTTCTAAAATTTCCAATTTATTCTTTTTATTTTCAAATCCTACTTTACTAATATTTATAGATTACACTACCTAACAACCAATGTATTACAACCAAATTTACCCTTTATAAAATTTATTTTATATATAGAAAATATAATAGGCAAAATTATTTCATTCTCCTATATTAAAAACAAATATTATGTCGGTCTGCCCTATTAAGTGTTTAGAAATCCTTATTGATGTCATAACATCCCATGCATCAACCAGAATTTATAAATACAAAACGGAACAAATTAACACAATATCAAAACCTTTTTATAACACTAACAAATACGCTCTCTCATATATATACACTCAGTGACTCATCGTAGGGTATTACTACCCTATTAGCGAAGAGTCAAACCCCACAAAGCTAAGGTTTATCGCTAAACCAAAGCTATGATACCAGGTGTAACATCCCGCCTTTTCACACGGTTTAAACCAACGATAAACCACACACGTCAGACTTAAATCATGCAAAAGGGCGGATTGTTATGGGGTAAATAAGAAGAAGTAGAGAAAGAAAAAGAACAAACAGAATCTTGCAGTGGAACGATAAAAATAAGAATCAAATATACAGTTCATGAAGCTGTTTTACAAAATATTTGATTTTTCTTATACAATACATATCAGAGTTACACATACCATAGAATAATAATTATGCAGTGGAATAAAATGGTGTAGTGGAATAATATAGTAGATAATAGTAATATAATCTTCGTCTTCGTCCTCCAGAATAAAATCTTCAAATCCTGAAATACTCGGACTGACCCGAGCGAATTGAAAGGACAAAACATTCGAGTTAGAACTAAAAGATCTTATGTAAAATTAAATCAACGGTAAAATAAATATGAGTGCAGTAACTTAAAAGATGCTCGAGATTCGCATCTCCTAAAGATCCGTTAAACTATTTACTATGTAGTAATACTTTGCTAGTAGAATAGTGTCTATTAGTAAAGTAAACTTACTTTAAAATAGCGTTAAGGAGTGACCCAATATTCCCCTTAACACATAATGTATTCCCATAGTCTATACAGTACCGTAATCTCCCCCGTACTGGACGTCGTCAGAGGGCACTCTATAGGTATGGTACAAAACCAAAATCGTATAAGGCTCGCCAGGGTAGGTGACACGGCACAACTAGGCAATGTCAGGGTAGATATACCAATTATACTTCCGGGTCGGTGGTAACGCATAGCCGCAGCTACCGCCCACCTCGAGCCACACCTCCAAATCAAAGAAATCAAAAGTGGCCACCGAATAAATCCAAAAGTCAAAGTATAATATCGAAGGGATGTGTCCAATAAAAGGTGCTACCTTTTTAACCCGTCGATCGCTCCTGTTTTAGCCACCTTATGCCAACTCACGGGAGTTGGGTCCATGTATTTACCTCAAAGGAAACGCCGTAACCATCCTACTTCATTCTGCAACCTCCACCGCGTACACGGTTGTTTAAGTGGTTTTCGGAGTCGGCAGAGAGTATGACAACTTTCGATCCCGGTCTCTTCAACAACCAAACGTTATTATAACACCGCGGTCATTTCAAAATAATTTATACTTCAAAACCAGAATATAATATCCATTTCAAACTATATAAATACGATATCATTTCCTTCTTAAAAACCCAAATCAATATGATATCATTTTTATTTCAAAATATATCATTTTTCCAAAATCATAGTACTTTCAAATCTATATACCTTGAACCCCATAGCTTTGATATATAACTTCGAATACTTAAATGGTTTAAATATTAAATTACTTTATATAGAAAAATAGCTTTTTAAATTTCACAAATAAATTCCAAATATCGATTTGAACCTCCAATTAAACCATTTCAATTTCCATATAATTCAAAGCTTTAAATACTCCACCATTTCAAAACTAATTCTTTGATAATTCTATATATATCAAATTTAATTACTATTATTTAGATTTGAAATGTCTACTTAATAAATCCAATATAATTTAAGTAAAATTTTTAAGTTCAACAACTGGATATCCTTTCAATTTATTTAACTTGATATATTCATTTAAATCAACTTGATATTCATTTAAATCACTCTAAACAAAAAAAATCAAGTTATGAAATCATACTCTTTAAAATTCTAAATTTTATTAAATTCCAATTAAATTCCATATTCATCTTCCAACCTTATTCTTTTTTAAGTCATTATAAACTCCAGAAATTTAATTTAAATAAATGCTTAATCATATTTTATCTTAATAAAATCAAACTTAATTATTAACTTCTTTTATACTTTAAATCAATTTTATACATAGGTTAAAACCCAGAATTTAACTATATATAAAATAACATTTATAAAATATCCAAATCACTATCACATAAAACCATATATTTCTTTACAAAATCATAGAAAAACCATTTCAAAATATTTTATATATAGACCACGGTGTTTGTATATAATTATCTACCTTATGGTCAAGTGATACTGATATTTATCATTTTAATTCGTAATTTAAAATAAAAATACGGTTATGTATCATTTCAAACCGCAATCCCGAATGAAATAAAGTGCATAACAATTTGCAGTTTAAAAAAATATAAAAACCACGTCCATTCATCCAATATCAATCATCAACCATTTATTACTATCATCATCCAATTTAAACAATAACACCAATATAGAGCATATAATAAATGCAGGTAATTACTGGCAGTTTTATTCAATAATAAAATAACCAATCTATCTAACTGGCAGTTTATATGCAATAACAAATTAAATAAAATGTAATCTAGTAAATTAAATTCAACTGAGATGATGAATAAAATATGCCAACTAATCATATATAAACTTTAAATCACATCAAAAATTAATTTAACAAACATAAGAAATCTTAGAAGTTGTGAGTGGGTTAAAACACTCACCTTTTGAATTTAAACCCAATTTAAATCAAAAAATTGGACAGTCTCAGAATCCATCCAAACCAGCGCCAAAATCTTCGGAATTCCAATACGAACCTAGCGGAGAAACCCGCACGTGAAACGGACCTCGTATGCGAGAGTTACGTTAGTTAGAACGATTGAAAATAAAAATAATAAAAATAAAAATAAAACAAAGAAATAACCCAAATAAGCCACGTCACCTTCTCTAGAACGCGCATGCGCCTGATCCCATCGCTGCTTTCCTTCGTTCGAACCCAAATAAACCAATTTGACCGAGCTTTGACCGCCCTGTATGGCACCACCACGCCGTCGAACGACTCGCCACCGCCACCCTAGGTTTCGCATGCCTCGGCCCACTACCTTCCAGTCGTCGCACGTCACGGCTAAATGCCGCCGCTGCCACGAGTTTGGCAACCCTAATCGAATTGTTTCTGACGATCCAGCCGTCAAACCATAAAATGAATTGCACCGATGAACTACGCGCCTCAATCTCCACAAAACCTAGAAATGATTTCTCGATCAGACAAAGTTCATCGTCGAGCAATGAACGACCGAAAATAACCTTCTGATTTTTGGACAGTTGGCGATTCAAATGCGCAAACGAACTTCAGATCCAAGATACGTACATCGAGAGCATCGATATAAAAAAAAATTGAATTTTTCTGAGAAGTTTAAATTTTGGATTTGAATTTGATTTGTGTTTGGATCTAGAATTTGTTTGTCTGCTATTGAGGAAGAGGGGGAATAAAATGACTTATACGTACAGACAAATGAGGAAATAAAGGTAGGCTAGGGTTTATAGCAGGATATATATAGGCAATGTTGGAATAGAATTGATGGACCAGATTTATAAGCGCGCTGAACGATGAATGGCCCGAAAAGCCCGTTCTGACTCCGGAACGAAATTGGGTCAACACGTATATCAAAATAGATGTTTTAAAATATTTGAAACGCGATGGAACAAGTTTCAAGTCCAAATTCCATCATATGAAGAAGTTATGCTAAAATCAATATTTTCAAATTGATTTCGATTGATTTCCAATTTTATTTATATTCAAGTCGTTTCGAGTCCGTACGATCAAACGACAAGCCCAATCGCTACGAAACTTGAAATACTACAATAATTCACCGTTACGGATCCGATGAAATTGGTTTCGTCGAAACCCGAGTCAGTGGCCAAAATGGCTGTTTTTATATTACTTAATAAATAAATAAATTAGCTAATTAAATAAAATTTCAAATTTCAATTCTTTAATTGACAAATTTCGTCCTTTTTGATTTCTCAATCATTTACAATGGTTTAAAAAAAATTAAATGTCAACTTTAGAGATGATTAATTTAAAAACTTCAATATTAACCTCAATTTCATTAAATTGGAAATTATAAATTTAATTTTCAAAAATTCTGTTAAATTTATTTTTCATTCTATTATTCAATTCATTATTGCCAATGGATGAAATAAATATTGGATTCAAAATCTTTTACGTTAATATTATCACATTCCATCTTTATTCCAATTAGCATAATAAATTAAATTTCATTTAGATTAAATTCGTTTATTAAAATTTGAGTCCCAATTAATTATAATAAATTCCAAATAACTTTGATTTGATTAGTTTCAATCTTTATACTAAGTCCATTATCACTCTATACCTAGTACCTATTGTTACCCTTCATTTGCTTGACATTTAGATGAACTTGATTTCAATAAATTCATTGACCAATTAATTAGGTAATTAATAATAATTGTTATCATAACCTTAAATTTACACTTAAGTTTATGTTAGATTCAACTAATCATCATAACACGGAGTAAAATTTACGTTATTCCCAATTATTACCCTAATTTACATTAACGTAACATCAAATTCAGATTTATTTCAATTGGTTACCCGTTTTAATTTAATAGACTAGATAAATGGTTAACTTAAAATAACCGTTATCATAACTTTTAATTACACATATGAATCCACTATTCACAAACAAATGTTACAATTCTTATATAATATTGATTTTATTCAATTTATTACATATTACTCCCTTAGTTAATAACCTTTGAATTCACTCCCCAATTTACTAATTTCCATCAATTATAACTTACTAATTTAAATAAATTCATTAATTGTCAATTGCCATCCCAAATAAATCCATTCGTTTGGATTTTCCTTATTATGAATCAATTATAAACTTACCATCATAAAGGTGATGTCAACATGAGTACTTATCTATTACACTAATCTACGCCTATTACATCTTACATTTGCCTAAATGCTACATTAATATATTCAAATTTCTTACTCCTTTGTTATTAACCATCCTATTTCCATTTATTATATCTTTTCCAATTATATACATTAATTACGATTAAATATTCTAAATAAATTTATTCACTTGGTTTCATGCTTTTTATTACATCAATTACTGCCTTATAAATAAATTTCCGTTTCTATTCAATTCACATTCACACTTCCGTTATTATATTAATTATCATTAAAGTAACTTTTAATTATCTTTATTTGTAATAGGTGAATTAACTGGTAACAACCATTTGTCACCATTTTACCTTTTATAATACTTGTATGTTCATTATTCCTAACTAATTACCATCTATTATATTATAATTTTACAATTTTAATAAATTCATTAATTGTCATTTCATTCCACCTATTTATTTATTAACCTAAATTAGCACTGTTACGTTTTAATTTACTTATTAGCTTACAACAAGTGCTACCATTAGTTCATACAGTAATTTATTCTGTTTCAATTCCCTATACATTATTTTATTAGTAAGCCAACGTTCTAAATTATTAATTTACCTTTTATATCCTATTATAAACTAGTGCACACATTAATTAAGATTTTAAATCAAATTAATCACTTCATCTTGGTAACATTCTTTTATTGCAATAAGAATATAATTAACATTTACGTTGTTTCACTTATTGGAATTACATCCAAGTTATTAACAATTAACTTACATTTATACTGTTACATTCAAGTTATTAAAAATTAACTTACCAATCTTATCCAAGTTATTATTTCCATTAATAATTCACTAAATTTTTATTTCCTTCAACGTTAAGTTACCAAAATCTTTTTAAATTAAGAAATTTAATTACCGAATTTTACGGGTCGTTACATATAATAATAGGATTTAAAGATATTTTCCGAATAAGAAATGTTTCAAATGTAATTGAATGAATTCCAATGATTTTGAAGAAATTTCAAAAGAAGTTTTCAAGAAAATAAAAGTCCAGAACCCACTTATGTCGCTGAAAAATAATTTCGGTGATGAATGCATGCATCATCGACATTGATTTTCGAGTTTCTTAGTGGGGGAGAAGCTACTCTAGTACCTTTCCTATGCGAGTGATTTTATGAAACCAATTTTGATTTCAGATTTTGAAGTATGATTTGATATTCGGAAGATATATGTATATGTATATGTATATGTATATGTGTGTGTATATATATATATATTTGAAATTATTTAAAGTGAGTCGGTGTTTAGTCCTTGAGTTTCAGATTTGTTTTGGTATAAGCTTATCTATTGAAATTGATTTCACCAACCATTTTGAAGGTTCGAGCACTTCCAAATCGAGGTTAAATTTTCAAAGCCAAGAAATTTCAAAGAGTATAAAATATTTAATAAAGTATATAAGTTTGGTTTTGTATGCTTAAAGTATGAAGTGTATGACTTAAATAAATTTGAAACTTTTGTTAAGTAAATAATTTGCAAAAGGTCAATTGGATTTTTTGAATAGAAATAAATAGTTTAAAGGTTTTAAATGGATAGTTATAAACTTGGAAATCCTTTTAGGTAAAATTGATTTTGAGAAAAATATTTGGTTTTGAAAATAGATTGGAATGTAAACCCAGTACTTATATGATGATTTTGGAAATGAATTTGTTTGACCTAAATTAGGTTAATATGGGAACTTGGATTATTTTCCAAACCTATTTTTTTTATAAACTTTGTAACTGAAGATATTTAATTTGGAAGAAATAACTTGGCGAAATCGTATATGATTTTGAAAATGAATTGATATTGAAATGATTTGAAATTGAGGACCTTGTATTATTAAGTACTTGGTTTGGGAGTTGTCGAACTTATATAGAATGGATTTGTATAAGTATGAAGTTGATTTGAAAACTGTTGATTTGAAAGGCACTCAATTTGGAAAGAGAACTCTTATAAGTATGATTTGATATACTATTGATTTTGGAAAGTATTCGATTTGAAAATAAAATCTTATATATATATAGTATGATATTTGAAAGTGATTAGAAAAAGATACAATATGATATATATTTTCGAAGTAAAGATATGAAAAGTGCCTTCTGCTTGATATCCGCTCTGTGGCCACATTGTGGATTCATTCTATCGATATTATTCTCTCTGATTTTTGGTTTTCCAGATGTGATACTCGAGTGTCCCACCGTGGCATAACCCATAGTTTTTTTTCTTGGCACGACTGCGTAGCGTAATTCGCCTGGCTGAGATGGCTCAGGGGTACGGATGTTTCCTAGGGGATTCAGGCATAACCATTGTGTATCCTGTGATCTACGTTGGTCGTTTTTAGTAGCGTAATCCGTAGGGCTGAGAAAGCTTACGGATACCGATGTTTCCTGGGGGATTTCAGGCGTAACCTTTGTGTATCTACGGTCTACTAGTCATCATGGCGAAATTCGCAGGGCTGAGAAAGCTTACGGATACGAATGTTTCTTGGGGGATTTAGGCGTAACATTTATGTATCTACGATCCATGGTTGGACAAAAGGTTTGGTTGATTTGTCTGGATTGTACTTTCCATATCTTTTTTTAGAAGTTTTTCAAGTATTTTCACTGGGTGTTGAAACAAGTCTACTAAGTATCTGGAGAATTCTAGCTTTGCGCCTGATCAACGCACTGCCAGAGTTTACAGGAACAAGGATAAACTTGTTAAGACATTGAGTTATAAAAGTATTTTGATAAAGTATCACATAAAGAATATTTTGATAATTTATTTTCACTTTCTAAATAGTTGAAATTTATATAATTTTAAAATAATGGTCCATCCTTGTCTTTCAACCTATCTTCCCTTCTAGCCATTCCTACTTTCCACCTTGATAAACTTACCTGTAACAACAATTATCAGGTATAACTTTAATCTTCTTGTCATCTTTTCTTAGTCATGTTTCATTCTTTTTGTTGTCTGTGTTTTCCGTACCTCGTTCCTTTTCGGGGACGTAAAGTTTTGAGTGGGCGAGAGTGTAACGATCCGTAAATTTTGATAAATAAATTGGTTGGATTGTTAGATTTTTGTAATTAAATTTAGAAAGAAATATAATTTTTATAATTTATATTGAAGTAAATGTTAAGAATGAATTGTAGCCATGGTTATTAAGAACTAATTATTGACAATTTAAGTAAAATCACAATGAAAATGAAATTGTGTATATTGTTGCACTTGGTATAAAATAAAAATATAAAATAAGTAAATAAGTGTAAGTGCTGTATAACTAAAGGAATTTATATATTATTAATAGTAATTGAATGAATTCGGTAATATGTATGTAATTATAAAATTTGGTTGAAGTATGATAAACCTAAGTGTAGCCTTGGCTTGTAAACAATTATTATAAGTTACCTATTTAATTTGTTGATTGAATTGGAATGGGAAATAAAATTCTAATAAAAATATAATTAAAGGTTACATTAATGAGAATGAGAATGTGTTAAAAGGTAAACAGTACTAGTCAAGGTTAATGAATTTATGTATTGAAGGGAATACCAATTAATGAAAAGAAATGTAAATGTTATATTTGGTAAAATTTCAATATAAGTGGGAATTATAGTTAATGCACAATTGCAATATTTTAATTGATTTTATTTAGAAAATTGGAAAATAAATTTTAATAAATATAATTAAATATTTTGTTAATGTAAATTATGATAATATTTGAAAGTAATGTCCATTCCATCAAATTTTAAATATAGTAATAAATAATGTGTAAAAAGGCAATAAATTATATGTTTACTTGACACGTTTTATATCCATTCTTGTTTAATTATTTGGCGTTATTAATGGTATGTTGTTTCTTGATATATTCTTTAGCATATTTACTAAATAAATAAGAAACATATAAATTTAAATTACGTTACTTTGCTAATTATTTTGGGGTACGTTTCATTTTAATTATTGCGTCTATTGTACGCACTCTTTAATTTCTTACCTTAGCTGGAAAAAAAATCAAATCATTCAATAGCCGTGCTTTTCTTTAGGAAAGAAATGAAAATCTTACCTTGTCATTCACGTGTGAGAATTTCCTCTTTCCTTTTTACTTCTCCTTAATTAATAGGAATAAATTCCTAAATTCCCTCTAGCCGTTACTATCTTTATTTATTGCCCTTTTTCCCCACCTTTTGATTTCCTACCTCTTTATTTACCTATTTATTTATTTCCTACCTTAACTTATTCCTCAATACCCATAGTCATTCCTTACATGTAGCCTATCAATTCATGTGAAGATAGGAAGAGTTCTCATTTTTCCATTTATTCCTTTTTTTAGAATAGGAATTAAATCTCCTCATTTTCTCTTGCCACTTTAAACAAAATTTCTTCCCACTTTATCAATTTGATGCTTCTCTTATAAATACAAATCACACATACATACCCTACTCCATATCAATAGACCTTCATCTCCTCTCTCGCGTGAAGCAGCAGGTAAATGGCCGCATGCTTTTTCTTTATTTAATTTTTCTTCTTCTTTTTCATCCTTTTCTTTTGTTTTCTTCTTGTTTATATTGCTTTTATTTTATTTTAAGTATAACATGTTTCAAGTATATATTTTAAAATATAAGTATGTTTATATAGTGCAGTGCATGTATACATTAAATTTAAAGTTATGAACATCTGCATTTGTTCTATGGTTAGTTTTATATGAGTATTTATTGAAATTTGTTTAGTCTGACTTTTGAATATACATTGGGTTATTGCATACTGTTTATATATAATATAAGAAGTTTAGAAGTCTGCATACTTTTATATATCCTATAAGAAGTTTAGAACAGTTGGATTTCAATCTGTATGATTTCATTAGATAAATATCCTGAACACATATTAGTCTATATATTGTGTACATGAGTTTGAATTCTATGTTCATATCTTGTTTTAACATATAATATATATACACATGCTTTGATTTAATTGGCATGTGTCTGAATAGCTTGCATACATAGTTTACACCTATACACTTATACGACCTGCATTTTTCATATATGTGACATTTTAAGTCAGGGCCTATTGTTTCTATACTTGGATTTAAAATGGAAGGTTTAAGTTTTAAATATGTAACATGTTTAAGTGTAACATTTATGCGGTTACATATATAGTTATGGTTATATACTGCTACATGGGTTGCATAAGAATTATATGTTGATTTTAAAGTAAGTCACTTTGATTTTATAAGGGGTATTGCGTTTAAATTATATATTAGGTATGTATTCTAAATATGGGTTTGGATATAATAATGATTTTGTATATACCCATAAAAGTTTTGATTTTAATTATAGACATGCTTTAAATTCAACATATATGTTTAAAGTTTAAGATTAGTTTAAAAATATATATGTATTTGTTTCAATATATATATATATATATATTGTATATATGTTTTAAGTGTGATTTAAGGTCGGCACTTAAATTTTTAGTCTACATGTTAGTAATGTATAAAGATAATGTATATAAATTCATGCCTGCGTTGCCGTACAATTTTGAAAGAATATATATAATATTAAATGAAAAATGATTTTTATATTATATTATATATATATATATAAAAGGTTACTTTTATAAAGATTTAAATTTTAGATGGTGTTCGGATATTGGTTTGAAATATGGGTAATATAGTATACAAGTATTTATTTCAATCTTATGTATATATGATGATTAATTTTATTTATTGGTTTTAAACTAAATATTGATTTCATATATATTTAGTTCAAATTTATATCGACTAATTCAATCATTCTCTTCGATTTCCCATTACCAGCCTTGTCCGTCGTGCCTATTTTCTACATCAAATCTTGTCCATCCAGCGTTGCTTTGGATTTCGTAGTTCACATCATTGTCTGTCTCTCTAACCTCGAAAGGTGAGCAATCACTCATGGTTAATGTTCTTATATTTATTAAGTTTGATTTCAATTGAAACGACAATTGAAAATTGCTGCTAGTTTGAACCGTTATTTATTTAAATTGTTATATATGCTAGTATCTGTAACTGTTCACCTATAGGATATGACACCACATCCCGTTTTTATATTATATTATTATTGATGATATATGCATGTTGTTATATTCTATATTATATGTTATCACTCTGCAAGTTCCCTGTTAGTATAGAATACACTATGGGTTGAAATGATACATACCCGAACGGATTTTAGAATAAAAGAAAATCATTATGGGTTGAAATGATAGACCCAAGCGATTTTCATTTGAATTGAATTTGGGATTGCGGTTTGAAATGATATCTACCTGTATATATTTAAATTTCGGATTGAAATGATAAATATCCGCATCACTTGGCCATAGGATGTGTAACAACCCTGAATTTTGTGATTTATTTTAATTTTTTATATTGATTTTTTATTTTATTTGAAATTTTGATTAAGAATTTTATTTTATTTATTAAAATGAATAAGTTATATTATTTTAAATATAAATGTTGATTTATATGTGAATTGTAGTTTCAAACATGTATAAATTGAATATTTTACTAGAAAGTGAATTTCTGTTCAAACTGGTCAACTTTGACTTTTAAACTTCAAATTTAAATTGTTTAAAATCTTAAATTTTATCTTTTATTATGAAAATAGATGAAATAACTTGAACATTGCTTTTCATTTCGTTGGAAACGGACTTAAACCGTGATAGTTATATATATTTCAATATTAGGTGCAATTTGTTTATTCTGCAATTTTGTTATTTTAAATTGTATAAATAATATATTTTCTTTGTCATATTTTATTTTAATATATATTAATATGTTATTTTATGTATATTTTTGTATTTTAATATTTTTAAAGTGAGGTAGGAATTTTTCTAGAGTTAGTAGTATTTTTCTTGTAATTTCCATTCCCTGATTCATTTTTTAAACATTTTCTTTGGTTCTTTTTCTATTTTTCTCCAATTTAATTATTTATTTTATTTTGAAAATGATAAATAAATTATTTTATTTCAAATTTTCACTTCATAATATTTTTAAAATGAAGTGGATATTTTTCCAAGACTAGTAGTGATTTATTTGTAATTTCTAGACACTGTTTTGTATTTTTAAGTAATTTCTTTCATTCTTTTTATATTTTCTTTAAAATTAATTTTTTATTTTCTTATATTTTCACTTGGTTTCGTTTTTTACAAGTATTTTCTGATTCACTTTTGTTTTTATTTGATCTTTAGAAAACTGAAATGCGTTTCATTTTTAGACGTTCCATTTCTAGACGTTTCATTGTTCAAAAACGTTTCAAATGTCATAACCATCTCATTTATTCATTTTGGCTGCCATTTTCAGTTTCTAGCCATGACTTTCATTCTATTTCTCACTCAAGAAACCATTCTTTCATTTTATTCATGGCTTCAAACATTTTGGGTAATGTCTTCCTCTTATTTTCTTCCTTTTCTTCCTATTTTCTTATGTATTTTTGCCTTGTTCTCTCCACTATTTTGCTCGGCCTCCACTCCATAGCCATGGCCACCACCTACTACACCTCTTCCCTGTCATCATCACCACCTACTCCTCAGATCTGAAACATGGCTGAACCCACCATGATGCTAAAATCCAAAAAAAAAAAAATACAACATATTCCTTGAAAACATGCTAGTTTGAGCCTTGTTGCTTCACCGTCTCTTTTTCCACCACCACCACCACCTCTAGCCGCCGCCACCACCTCTGACCAGACCACCACACACCACTACAACATCTCTCTAGATCTGAACTTGAATGGCCAAGCCAAATCCCTACATGGTCGAGCCTTTTGTTGACAAAAACCCACCTATTTTGCATAAGCCTCTTCATATTCATGCGTAGTAACTCCCCTACCACTTCAATACCTTGTAGCCATGATTTATAGGACCGAAACCTGAACCAAAGTATGTCCAAACCTGAGGCAAAACATCCCCTAGACCATGCAATCAAATGTAGAAAGCAAGGCAAAAGACTGTGTATTCGTATCTCTTTTTATTTCAAAGTTGTTTCAATTTAATGTTGTGACGAAATGTTAATTTATTTGGTTTTGTTTTGGGTTGTAACACAAGTTCTAAGCTTGGATCTCTTCCCACTTGAGCCTATTTTTGTGTCATCGTGCCTTCTGGAATCCGTTGTGTCATTTGAGTTGATACCTCCAGCACAAAAAGGTGAGTAAACCTCACCAGACTAATATGTACTTATATAACTGATAAACTGACACCATTTGAATCTGTAACTGTTTATCATCATGCTATATTTGCTATATTATTATCATATGATGTTCACACCTGTTATTACACTTTTAATATCATATGTTATTGTTATTTCATGCTATTCTGTCATTTATATCAGTTATCACCATTGCAAGTTCCCTGTAGACTAGAATCACTATGGGTTGAAATGATACATACCCGAATGGACTTTAGAATAGGGGGAAAACGTTATGGGCTGAAATGATAGACCTGAGAGGTTTCCAAAATCATTCATTTTACTTGGGACTGCGGGTTTGAAATGATAGAACCCGGTTTTTCTTTGTAAACTGCGGATTGAAATGATGTACATCCGTATCACTTGACCTAGGCTACAAAACTATATACAGACCCATGGTTTATGTAATATTTTTGAAAATGTTTTAAAATATTTTAAAATGTAAAAATTATAATATTTTGATAATATTTTGATTTAAATTTAATTAAAAATGATTTTTGTAGAAATATTAGTGATTTTCTATAAATTAAATAATGAAATAAGTAAACGGTAAAGTAGAATTTGAACTATAAGTAAATTTTGGAATTTATGTTTTGTTTTAAAAGGGAAATTATGTAAAGTAAGAAAAATATAATATTTTGATTTAAAAATGTATTTTTAATGATTTTATAAAAATAATAATGATTTTTGAATAAGTTAAAATGTTAAACAAATGAATGTTTAAGTAAATTTTGAAATATAACTTAAATGTGAAATTTTAATTTTTTTTAAAAAAAGTGAAATTTTAATTAAGTAAAATTTGTGGAAATAAGTTATATTTTGTAAATTTAAACCTAATTGTTAAGTTAATAATTTAATTAAAGAAATGGAAGTTAATACTTGAATTTAAGTAAGAAATTATGTTAAAAATTGATTTTTGGATGAGATTTAACTTTATAAAAATCATAAAAATAAGAGTATGAAATGATGATTTTACAATGTAAAATTTATGATGTTTATAAGTTAAATGATTTAAATTAAAGATTAAATATTGGTGAAATTTTTATTCAACGCTGAATTTGATTTAACAGCATTTTTGAAGTGTAATATAAAGGATATTACAGCATTTTGTAAATGCTGTAGTTGTTTTAAATGAACTAAAAAGTTAATTTGAAATAAAGGCTATTATAGCACATTGTAAGTGCTATAGTGGTTAAACTTAATATTTAAAATTTATTTGAAATTTAAAGAAAATCTATTACAACACTTAAATGTTGTATTTTGTTAAATGAACCGTTTTAAACTATAACTTTACGTAGCATTTTCAAGTGCTACGGAAACTGAATTTTATTATTTTATTAAATTTTAATGAGATTAATCTTTGGAATAAGATTTAAATTTTGGAAATTTAATATTTAGCTATCAAATAATAAGGAATTGACCTTATTTTTTATGAAAAGATTTAATCTTTAAATATAAGCTACTTTGAAATGTAAGTTTGAAATGGTGATTAATTTCTAAATAAAATGAATGGTTTTAAATGGTATTGAAATGAATTAAAAATAAATTATGTTTTAAATAATACTTTGATATTTTGTTATACTAAAATGATTTGAAATGAATTTTTGAAAGATATGATATTTTGATATTAAAAATGTCTTGAAATGAATTTTTGAAAGATATGATATTTTGATATTAAAAATGTTTTGAAATGAAGTTTTGAAAGATATGATATTTTGATAATAAAATGATTTGAAAGAAAGTTTTGAAAATATATGATATTTTAATATATTAAATGGATTTGAAAGGAGTTTTTGAAAGGATATGATAATTTAATATACTGAAATGGTAAGAAATGACTTGATATTTATTTTGATAAATATTTGAATTTGAATGATATGGTATGTCGATATATTGAAATGGTTTTGGAAATGATTAAATCTTTATTTTGATAAAGATTTGGATTGAAACGGATATTTTATTTTGAAGTATAAAATATTTTTTAAAAAGTTATAACCACGGGTTATAATAACGATTGGTTGGCAAAGAGACCGGGTTTGGATATCTGGCATACTCTATGTCGATACCGAAAACCACTTTGACAACCGTGTACGCGGTGGAGATTCCAGAATGAAGTAGGATGGTGGTGACGTTCTATTGAGGTATTTACATGGACTCGACTCCCGTGAGTTGACATAAGGTGGCTAAAACAGAAGCGATTCTCGGGCCAAAGGGGTTAGCGCCCTTTATCGAACACTCCTCTTCGATACTATACTCTGACTTTGGATTGATTCGATAGCCATCTTTATTTTTCTTGATTTTGGGGAGTTTGTTCGAGGTGGACGGTAGCCGCGACTATGCATTACCACCAGTCCTGATAGCAATACGTATATCTACCCTAGCATTGCCTAGTTGTGCGGTGTCACCTACCCTAGCGCACCTTATACGATTTTGGTTTTGTACCATACCTATGGAGTACGCTCTGACGACGCCCAATACGGGGGAGATTACGGTACTGTATAGACTATGGGAATATATTATGTGTTAAGGTTGAAAATGTAAAGCCTTAACGCTATTTAGAAGTAAGTTTATTTTAATATAGACACTATTGTAATAGCGAAATATTACTATATAGTAAATAGTTTAACGGATCCTTAGAGGATGGGCGGTCCCAAGCATCTTCTAAGTTACATGTACTTTTACTATAGTTCACTTGAGTTGATTTACATTGTATAAGTATGTTTGTCCTGGCTCGAGTGTTTTTATTTTTATTTACGCTCGGGTCAGTTTGAGTATTCACAGATTTGGATTCCACTTTCTGGAGATTGGAATCGTTAGAGATTATCTGCTTATCTAGTCTTATCTATTTCGGTTCTGTTGTTGTATTCAGCTTGTACTTGGTTATCATATTGAAACTTCTATTGTACTTTATTTCTTTTGTTGTATCTTGTTTAACTCTGATATATTTATATAGTAGCTTCATGAACTACTATCTCTTTTACTTCCGCTGCATTATTAAATACTCTGTGTCTGTGATCTGTGATTATTATTTATTGTATATTCTGAGATTTGCCAAATTTTTATTTACAACGCGGTATTTTGAGCAATTCAATTCGGGCATGAGTGTCTACCTATGCACTTATAATGGATGTGAATGGTTGAAAATACCGGGTTGTTACAGTTGGTATCAGAGCTTTGGTAGCTCTAAGCAAAACTCAGCATATGGAGTGAATGTATTTACAGAGTCACTTTCATTCGAGTTTGAATCTCTTCCTTTTTGACTCGATTCCTTTGAATTTTGGAACGTTCCCTACGGTTCTAAATTCCATTCGTATCCCTCACTATTCATCTTCTTTTGACTCTGGAAGTATTCCATAACTCCGCTTCGAATGATCTTTTTAGTGAGTCGGCGGTCACGCCAATTTCAAATTGAATTGAAAAAAAAGGGAAACTCCCTTACAATTAGCATCGATTCACCAGAGATTTATATCTATCCTTGGTTTAGATGCTAATATCTTTTGTTATTCCAAACTCTAACTCTTGAGATCGAATGTAGATTTACCCCAGAAAAATCCACATTGATTTTATTCTTTAAGTCACGGATGACCCGTTAAGGTTGCCCGTGATTTATTTAAGCTTATCCACCTCCCTATTTTGTTATTTAATCATCTTGTCTTTTGTTTCTAACCTATCTCCAAGCATTTTGAATTGTACTTGTAAATCTATGTTTTGTTTATATATTGTGTTGTTGAGTTGTTGATGTTGAATTGGATTTCTGATCGATTCTTCTGATCAACGCTATCGATAAGATTTCCAAAACACTTTGACAGAACAAACTGACACAATATTATTTTAAAATTTGGTTAATGAAATAAATTTTGATATATAAGTAAATTTATGGAACTTAACTGTTCGCGTA
This sequence comes from Allium cepa, assembly GCA_030765085.1. Classification (NCBI taxonomy): domain Eukaryota; kingdom Viridiplantae; phylum Streptophyta; class Magnoliopsida; order Asparagales; family Amaryllidaceae; genus Allium; species Allium cepa. The sequence goes on from CM060941.1 coordinate 840,499,914, forward strand.
AAAAATGGGCAAACACCTCAAAGTCGTACGATTTAGTTGATTATATGTTGTTCTTAGCGATTTGGGTGATTTATGCAAATATGTAAAAAGCAGGGACTAAACTGTAAAAGACACACAGATTTATAGTGGTTCAGCCAGAACGTGCCTACATCCACTTTATATGTTATTCTCCTCTTTCTCTTCAGATTACAAGTACAAAGCTTTTGTTACAAGTATATGAAAGTTGTTTGAAAGTTCCTTCCGTGCTTGAGCTCTCAAACTTGTCTGCCATTGTTGTACCCCTGTCCCTCTATTTATAGAGTGAGGCTGGGGGCAGGGGTCCTGGATGTCTATAGCTGCTGGTGGGCCTGGGCTGAAGCAATCTGGTCTGGCGATGTTGGTTCGGTATCCACTTGGTCCAGTAGTGGTTGGAGTGAGTTGGTTCGGCATGGCTTGGGTGGAGAGTTGGTTCGGTGGGACGTTGGTCCGACAGTGGCTAAGTGGAGTTTGGTCCGGTGATGGAGGAGAGGGGATCTGGTTCGGTGTGGGTTGTTTCGGTGATGGAGTAGAGGCGGTTGTTGAAGGTGAGGCTTGGTTCGGTAGGAGGTGGCCTGGATCGGTAGTTGTTGGAGGTGAGGCTTGGTTTGGCTATGAGAGTGCCGAATGAGCTCTTGTATTGGGAATGCCGGATGAACCAATGCATCTTGAATGCCGAATGAGATTTCGCTCTACATTGCCGAATGAAACTTTAGACCTTTGATACCGAATGGACTTTTATACTTGAATCATGAGTGAAATCCCAGACTTATATACGCTTGCTGGCTGCTTCTTCTTGGTTCGGTCGTGGTGTAAACGCACACAACATTGATATTCCATTTTTGACCAAAAATGGGATAACACTTTGCCCCCCAAAACATGCCTTGCGATAGGAAGGCGTGTTTTGTAATGCCATGAGCTGGTGTTCATATCCTGTTGATGTCCTTGCGGTAGGAAGGCGTGTTTTGTAATGCCATGAGCTGGAGTTCATATCCTGTTGACAACCTGTAAAGAGCTTGATATTTTATATGGTCCGTTCGGGATCGAGCTATTTGGGATGAAGCGCGGCCGTTCATGATCAAGCGCCTAACTTCAAATGACGACCGTTCGCGATCGAGTCATTTGAGGTGAAGTGCGACCGTTCGCGGTCAAGTGTCTAAATCCATGCGACGATCGTTCGAGATCGAGTCATTTGCGGTGGAATGTGATCGTTCACGGTCAAGCGCTTTACTTCAAATGACGACCGTTCGTGATCGAGCCATTCGAGGTAAAGTGCGACCGAGCCCGTTCAGAGGGCGGACCTCAAATGGCGACCGTTCGCGATCAAGCCACTTGGGGTGAAATGTGACCGTTCACGGCTGGTGCCGTTCGCGGCAAAAGATGAAATGGGACCGTTCGCGGTCAAGCGCCTTACTTCGGATGACGATCGTTCGAGATCGAGCCATTCGTGGTAAGGTGCGACTGTTGGCGGTCAGGGGGTGGACCTCAAATGGCGACCTTTCGCGATCGAGCCATTTGTGGCGAGATGAGTTGTGCCGTTCGAGGCGAGTGTGTGACCGTTCGAGGTCGGGTGCCGTTCGAGGCGAGTTGTGACCGTTCGAGGTCGAGTGCCGTTCGAGGCGAATTGTGACCGTTCAAGGTCGGGTGCCGTTCGAGGCGAGTTGTGACTGTTCGAAGTCAGGTGCCGTTCGAGGCGAATTGTGACTGTTCGAAGTCGGGTGCCGTTCGAGGCGATTTGTGACCGTTCGAGGTCGGGTGCCGTTCGAGGCGAGTTGTGACTGTTCGAAGTCGGGTGCCGTTCGAGGCGATTTGTGACCGTTCGAGATCGGGTACCGTTCGAGGCGAGTGAGTGTGCCCGGGGGGACTTAATATTATCAGTGCCGGAGTTATTGTTTGGGGGAGTTTCCGAATCAAAGACTTCGGCAGTTCACTGCCATGCAAGAGGTGCTCGTGGACCGTTCGCGATCCACGGGCGTACAAGTAATTTTTCCATAGAATTGTTAATGTTAAAGCAATAATCATATGAACCTTACAGCAGAAATGTCCAAACAGGAAGAATTTAAATGTTCAAATCAAAATCAAAGCAAAAGGCAGAATGAAGATGTCAAAGCGTAAACTCTTACTATAACGCGGTTGGCAGTCATTCAGAGCATGCCTATGGATCGTGCGCGATCGCTCACATGTGTAAATGATTTAACCGTGTTAGCGAGAGGTTTACAACTTGTTCATCGTTATTTTAATCAAGCAATCAATGGATAATCAAACGGTGCCCCGATCCAGGGTCACCTCTTGCCGATGTAGACGGTGGTCGCTCTGGCTCCACTGCTGGAGTTCGTCTCCTCACATACTGAAGGAGCATACCGTTCCTGATATGCCCTTCCACCTCGTCCTTCAAATGCCTACAATCATTAGTGTTATGACCGTTTAATTCATGGAATACACAAAACTTATCTGATTTTCTTTCGTCAGAGGTTGGATCCCTTCGTATTGGTCTACGATACGGAACATGCTCCTTAGTATCCTGATAAATTCGTTCCAGACTCTCATTCAGCTCAGTGTGAGTGGTGAATCGCGGCTCCCTCCGTTTCCGCTTTGTCCTGTCATCATTATCCTCAGCCTTTCTCTTTCCTTTGCTAGTCTCCGCACCCTTTCCAGGTGGGTGTCCGCTCTTGATTGCGTAAACGTCATCTTCTTCCTCTCTTTCTGCACTAGCATCTTCCAAACGCAGAAACTTTTCAGCCTCATGATAGAACTCTCCCAGATTCATAGGCGGGTCCTTGGTTAACGAATTCTTGAACTCTGTACTATCAGCTATTCCAGATACAGCCGCCATCATGACCATAGATGGATCTGGTCGATCCACAGATGCTGCCGCCGCATTAAATCGCGTTAGAAAGCTCCTCAAAGTCTCTCCAGTTTTCTGCTTCAAGGTTGCCAAAGTCATCACATTCTTGGATCTCGCAATATGAACCCTGAATTGCCTCATGAATCTCTCAGTTAAATCTGCCCACGTTCCTATGGAGCCGCTCTCCAGTTGCCTAAGCCATAACGTTGCAATGTCCGTCAAATACAGTGGAAAGCACCGGGCTATGATCTCCTGTGATGCCCCCAGCACTTCCATGTGCCTCATATACTTAGTATGATGGACCGCAGGGTCTGTCCTCCCATCGTACATCTCTACTGATGGTAGATTGAACTCTGGTGGGTTCTTAGCCATCCTAATCGCAGAAGAAAAAAGACTCCTGTTTACATCTTCCAAGTCTCTGTTTACTAAACCGCCTCTCATAGCTCTTCTGACCATCTCTGCTAATCTGTCATTGTCTCCAAGCTGTAGTCCTCGTTCACTGCCTTCGACCTGCCCCCCGAGTCCGCGGGAGTTTTCATGTGTATGCCTCCCTGGCTGAACGTTCATTCCTCTATTGCTACCAGGTGGCTCGGATGCCCCCATCTCTCTTCCCGGGGTCGGATCAACATGCTCTGCGTGAGTGCCCCCTAGCTCTGGTGCTACGCCAGATGGTCCTGCTCCGTTCTGAACTCCATTTGCTCCTTGGTTTTGTGCTCCAAGTTGCCCAATTTGCTGAAGCAAGTTCTGGATCATCTCTTCTTGTCTTCTCATCATAGCCTCCATCTCATCCTTGGTGATGAAGGCTGAAGCTTGGTTTGCTCCTGAGGAAGCCTCTTGACTCCCTTCCTGTTGACTCTGCTCTGGCCTTGGCCTTCTGCTTGATTGTCTCGCCATGACTCTTCCAATCTGAATCTCTAAACCCTCAAATTCAACTTCCAAGCGGGAGGTCCTGAGTTCAACTCTCAGTGAAAGCACCAAAAATGTTTGCGCAAAATATGGGCAAACACCTCAAAGTCGTACGATTTAGTTGATTATATGTTGTTCATAGCGATTTGGGTGATTTATGCAAATATGTAAAAAGCAGGAACTAAACTGTAAAAGACACACAGATTTATAGTGGTTCGGCCAGAACGTGCCTACATCCACTTTATATGTTATTCTCCTCTTTCTCTTCAGATTACAAGTACAAAGCTTTTGTTACAAGTATAAGAAAGTTGTTTGAAAGTTCCTTCCGTGCTTGAGCTCTCAAACTTGTCTGCCATTGTTGTACCCCTGTCCCTCTATTTATAGAGTGAGGCTGAGGGCAGGGGTCCTGGATGTATATAGCTGCAGGTGGGCCTGGGCTGAAGCAATCTGGTCTGGCGATGTTGGTTCGGTATCCACTTGGTCCAGTAGTGGTTGGAGTGAGTCGGTTCGGCATGGCTTGGGTGGAGAGTTGGTTCGGTGGGACATTGGTCCGGCAGTGGCTAAGCGGAGTTTGGTCCGGTGATGGAGGAGAGGGGATCTGGTTCGGTGTGGGTTGGTTCGGTGATGGAGTAGAGGCGGTTGTTGAAGGTGAGGCTTGGTTCGGTAGGAGGTGGCCTGGATCGGTAGTTGTTGGAGGTGAGGCTTGGTTCGGTTATGAGAGTGCCGAATGAGCTCTTGTATTGGGAATGCCGGATGAACCAATGCATCTTGAATGCCGAATGAGATTTCTCTCTACATTGCCGAATGAAACTTTAAACCTTTGATACCGAATGGACTTTTATACTTGAATCATGAGTGAAATCCCAGACTTATATACGCTTGCTGGCTGCTTCTTCTTGGTTCGGTCGTGGTGGAAACGCACACAACATTGATATTCCAGTTTTGACCAAAAATGGGATAACATTAACAAACTGATTTATATTGATTATTTGAAGTGATAATATTTGATTTATCATTTATTGTTCTATAAATGAATTTATAAATAGTTGTTTATAAATTGATTTGGGAACTGAAATGAATTTAGAATAAGAAATTTGAGAAGTTAATTTCCGATGGTTTCAAACATTGTTTAAAGTTTTAAAAGGTTGTATTATTTAAAGTATTTTTGAATAAAAATTTGTTTTCAAAGAATTTTAAAAGTTTAAAAAAATTAGTGCCCTTCTCTTTGTCGCTGGAAAATAACTTCGGTGATGACCGCGGCATCATCGACATCCATTTTCGAGTTTCGAAATGAAGAGACCGTCCTGTAATCTTGCTACAGCTTTGTTTTGGGAAATCAAATTGATTTGAATTTCTAAAATATGACTTGATTTATATATATATATATAGACATATAATTTAAAATTTGATTTGATAAGTTATGTACACACATTTATTTATCTCTAAATGGTTTGAAGAAATCGAAAATTTAATTCTTAAATTCAATTATAAAAAAGAAAATCAAAATTTTGGATGAATATTCAAGGATGAAATGATTTAATTGGAAAGTTTTATTTGTATAATACAATTGCATTCAAATATAACTTACCTTAATTTCAGAAGTTAACAATGTAATTGGATAATATACAATACAAAAAGATTTTATAAATAAAATCTAAGTGGTTATAATAAATGTTATACACTTAAATTTTAATTATAAATGATTAACAAAGGTAAATATAATAAAGGGTAATTGAATAACTTACAATAAAATAATGTTAAAAGAACTAAGAATAAAAGAAAGTAGTTATAATAAGTGTAAACATAAGTGATAATATATTGAGAGGAATAAATTTAAATTTAATTGGGAATAAAGAAGAATAAAATTTATTAAGTACATTTTGAGTATAATAATGATTTTTTTTTTCAAATTCATGATTTTTGAAATTGTTAATTTAAGATGATTGGATAATAAGATAATGAAATTTGTGATAGTTAAGATTTATTTACTTGTGTAAAGATTTATTCTCTATTTAAGTTGAAATTTACATGCTTTCAAACTATCTTTTGGTTGTCCTTATCATCCTTATCTTGCTATAGACTGGTATAGGCATCTTTCTATAATCTTTCTATTTAGAAATCTTTCTATAATCTTTCTGTTTATAAATCTTTCTATAATCTTTGATAATCTTTGGTACTCATTTTGAATCTATTTTTGCGTGCTTGTGTTCATGATTTTGGAGAATCTTGGAAAGATCATCTCCACCTTGTTAAACTTACATATAACAACAGTTATCAGGTATAATCTCAATCTTCTGGTCACCTTGTCTTAATATTATTTCATTTCTATCTTTTCTGTGCTTTCCCGTACCTCGATCCTTTTCGGGGACGAAAAGTTTTGAGTGGGGGAGAGTGTAAGAACCCTGAATTTTGTGATTTATTTTAATTGTTTATTTTGATTTTTTATTTTATTTGAAATTTTTATTTAAGAATTTTATTTTATTTATTAAAATGAATAAGTTATGCTATTTTAAATATAAATGTTGATTTATATGTGAATTATAGTTTCAAACATGTATAAACTGAATATTTTACTGGAAAGTGAATTTCTGTTCAAACTGGCCAACCTTGACTTTTAAACTTCAAATTTAAATTATTTAAAATCTTAAATTTTATCTTTTATTATGAAAATAGATGAAATAACTTGAACACTGCTTTTCGTTTCGTTGGAAACGGACTTAAACCGTGAAAGTTATGTATATTTCAATATTGAGTGCAATTTATTTATTCTGCAATTTTGTTATTTTAAATTGTATAAATGTTATATTTTCTTTGTCATATTTTATTTTAATATGTTTTAATATGTTATTTTATGTATATTTTTGTCTTTTAATATTTTTAAAGCGAGGTAGGAATTTTTATAGAGTTAGTAGTATTTTTCTTGTAATTTCCATGCCCTGTTTTCAATTTTTAAACATTTTCTTTAATTCTTTTTCTATTTTTCTCCAATTTAATTATTTATTTTATTTTTAAAATAATAAATAAATTATTTTATTTCAAATTTTCACATCATAATATTTTAAAAATGAAGTGGATATTTTTCCAAGACTAGTAGTGATTTATTTGTAATTTCTGGACACTGTTTTGTATTTTTAAGTAATTTCTTTCATTCTTTTTATATTTTATTTAAAATTAATTTTTTATTTTCTTATATTTCACTTGGTTTCAGTTTTTACAAGTATTTTCTGATTCACTTTTGTTTTTATTTGATCTTTAGAAAACGGAAATGCGTTTCATTTCTAGACGTTTCATTGTCCAAAAACGTTTCAAATGTCATAACCATCTCATTTATTCATTTTGGCTGCCCATTTTCAGTTTCTAGCCATGACTTTCATCCTATTTCTCACTCAAGAAACCATTCTTTCATTTTATTCATGGCTTCAAACATTTTGGGTAATGTCTTCCTCTTATTTTCTTCCTTTTCTTCCTATTTTCTTATGTATTTTTGCCTTGTTCTCTCCACTCTTTTGCTCGGCCTCCACTCCATAGCCATGGCCACCACCTCCTACACCTCTTTCCTGTCATCATCACCACCTACTCCTCAGATCTGAAACATGGCCGAACCCACCATGATGCTAAAATCCAAAATAATACAACATATGCCTTGAAAACATGCTAGTTTGAGCCTTGTTGCTTCACCACCTCTTTTTCCACCACCACCACCACCTCTAGCCACCGCCACAACCTATGACCAGACCATCACACACCACTACAGCATCTCTCTAGATCTGAACTTGAATGGCCAAGCCAAACCACTACATGGTCGAGCCTTTTGTTGACCAAAAACCCACCTATTTTGCATAAGCCTCTTCATATTCATGCGTAGTAACTCCTCTACCACTTCAATAACTTGTAGCCATGATTTATAAGACCCAAACCTGAACCAAAGTATGTCCAAACCTGAGGTAAAACATCCCCTAGACCATGCAATCAAATGTAGAAAGCAAGTCAAAAGATTGTGTATTCGTATCTCTTTTTATTTCAAAGTTGTTTCAATTTAATGTTGTGTTGAAATGTTAATTTATTTGGTTTTGTTTTGGGTTCTAACACAAGTTCTAAGCTTGGATCTCTTCCCACTTGAGCCTATTTTTGTATCATCGTGTCTTCTGGAATCTGTTGTGTCATTTGAGTTGATACCTCCAGCACAAAAAGGTGAGTAAATCTCACCAGACTAATATGTACTTATATAACTGATAAACTGACACCATTTGAATCTGTAACTGTTTATCATCATGCTATATTTGCTATGTTATTATCATATGATGTTCACATCTGTTATTACACTTTTTATGTCATATGTTATTGTTATTTCATGCTATTCTGTCATTTATATCAGTTATCACCATTGCAAGTTCCCTGTAGACTAGAATCACTATGGGTTCAAATGATACATACCCGAACGGACTTTAGAATAAGGGGAAAACGTTATGGGCTGAAATGATAGGCCTGAGCGGTTTCCAAAATCATTCATTTTACTTGGGACTGAGGGTTTGAAATGATAGAACCTGGTTTTTCTTTGTAAACTGCGGATTGAAATGATATATATCTGTATCACTTGACCTAGGCTAGAAAACTGTATACAGACCCGTGGTTTATGTAATATTTTTGAAAATGTTTTAAAATATTTTAAAATGTAAAAATTATAATATTTTGATAATATTTTGATTTAAATTTAATTAAAAATGATTTTTGTAGAAATATTAGTGATTTTCTATAAATTAAATAATGAAATAAGTAAAAGGTAAAGTAGAATTTGAACTATAAGTAAATTTTGGAATTTATGTTTTGTTTTAAAAGGAAAATTATGTAAAGTAAGAAAAATATAATATTTTGATTTAAAACTGTATTTTTAATGATTTTATAAAAAATAATAATGATTTTTGAATAAGTTAAAATGTTAAACAAATGAATGTTTAAGTAAATTTTGAAATATAACTAAATGTGAAATTTTAAATTTTGTTAAAATGTGAAATTTTAATTAAGTAAAATTTGTGGAAATAAGTTATATTTTGTAAATTTAAACCTATTTGTTAAGTTAATAATTTAGTTAAAGAAATGGAAGTTAATACTTGAATTTAAATAAGAAATTATGTTAAAAATTGATTTTTGGATGAGATTTAACTTTATAAAAATCATAAAAATAAGAGTATTGAAATGATGATTTTAAAATGTAAAATTATGATGTTTATAATTTAAATGATTCAAATTAAAGATTAACTGTTGGTGAAATTTTTATTTCAACGCTGAATTTGATTTAACGGCATTTTTGAAGTGTAATATAAAGGATATTATAGCATTTTGTAAATGATGTAGTTGTTTTAAATGAACTAAAAAGTTAATTTGAAATAAAGGCTATTATAGCGCATTGTAAGTGCTATAGTGGTTAAACTTAACATTTAAAGTTTATTTGAAATTTAAAGAAAATCTATTACAGTACTTAAATGTTGTACTTTGTTAAATGAACCGTTTTAAACTATAACTTTATGTAGCATTTTCAAGTGCTACGAAACTGAATTTTATTATTTTATTAAATTTTAATGAGATTAATCTTTGGAATAAGATTTAAATTTTGGAAATTTAATATTTAGCTATTAAATAATAAGGAATTGACTTTATTTTTTATGAAAAGATTTAATCTTTAAATATAAACTCATTTGAAATGTAAGTTTGAAATGGTGATTAATTTCTAAATAAAATGAATGGTTTTAAATGGTATTTAGATGAATTAAAAATGAATGATGTTTTGAATAATACTTTGATATTTTGATATATTAAATTGATTTGAAATGAATTTTTGAAAGATATGATATTTTAATATTAAAAATATTTTGAAATGAATTTTTGAAAGATATGATATTTTGATATTAAAAATGTTTTGAAATGAAGTTTTGAAAGATACGATATTTTGACAATAAAATGATTTGAAAGAAAGTTTTGAAAAGATATGATATTTTAATATATTTAATGGATTTGAAAGGAGTTTTTTAAAGGATATGATGATTTAATATATTAAAATGGTTAGAAATGACTTGATATTTATTTTGATAAATATTTGAATTTGAATGATATGGTATGTCGATATATTGAAATGGTTTTGGAAATGATTAAATCTTTATTTTGATAAAGATTTGGATTGAAAAGGATATTTTATTTTGAAGTATAAAATATTGTTTTAAAAGTTCTAACCACAGGTTATAATAACGATTGGTTGGCAAAGAGACCGGGATCGGATATCTGGCATACTCTCTGTCGATACCGAAAACCACTTTGACAACCGTGTACGCGGTGGAGATTCCAGAATGAAGTAGGATGGTGGTGACGTTCTACTAAGGTATTTACATGGACCCGACTCCCGTGAGTTGGCATAAGGTGGCTAAAATAGGAGCGATTCTCGGGCCAAGGGGGTTAGCGCCCTTTATCGGACACTCCTCTTCGATACTATACTCTGACTTTGGATTGATTCGATAGCCATCTTTATTTTTCTTGATTTTAGGGAGTTTGTTCGAGGTGGGCGGTAGCTGCGGCTATGCGTTACCACCAGTCCGGATAGCAATTAGTATATCTACCGTGGCATTGCTTAGTTGTGCCGTATCACCAACCCTAACGCGCCTTATACGATTTTGGTTTCGTACCATACCTATGGAGTGCCCTTTGACGACGCCCAGTACGGGGGAGATTACGGTACTGTATAGACTATGGGAATATATTATGTGTTAAGGTGGAAAATGTAAAGCCTTAATGCTATTTAGAAGTAAGTTTATTTTAATATAGACACTATTGTAATAGGGAAATATTACTATACAGTAAATAGTTTAACGGATCCTTAGAGGATGGGCAGTCCCAAGTATCTTCTAAGTTACATTACTTTTACTACAGTTCACTTGAGTTGGTTTACATTGTATAAGTATGTATGTCCTGACTCGAGTGTTTGTATTTTTATTTACGCTCGGGTCAGCCTGAGTATTCACATATTTGGATTCCACTTTCTGGAGATTGGAATCGCTGGCTTCTTATCTAGTCTTATCTATTTCGGTTCTGTTGTTGTATTCGGTTTGTACTTGGTTAACATATTGAAACTTCTGTTGTACTTTATTTCTTTTGTTGTATCTTGTTTAACTCTGATATATTTATATAGTAGCTTCATGAACTACTATCTCTTTTACTTCCGCTGCATTATTAAATACTCAGTGTCTGTGATCTGTGATTATTGTTAACTGTATATTCTGAGATTTGCCAAATTTTTATTTACAACACGGTATTTTGAGCAATTCAATTCCGGCATGAGTGTCTACCTATACACTTATAATAGATGCGAATGGTTGAAAATACCGGGTTGTTACAGATAGGAAATTATATACAGACACCGTTGGTCTATATATAAATATTTTAAAATGATTTCTATGGTTTTGAAAGGGAAGATATATATATATATATATATATATATATATATATATATATATGGTTTTATTTAATATTGGAAATGTTTGATATATAAATAAGTTTTAAAATAAAGTGATTTAATTAATATATTATGTTAAGTAGTAAATTCTTCAATCGATTTTTCAATAATTTGTATTGGTAAGGAAGATAATGTTGAATTTATTAAAATTGTATTTAGTTAAGAATTTTACTTAATTAAATCGTTTTGAAACTATTGAATTTGGAATTTTTAGATATGATCTTACAACTTGATTTTGATTTAGAAAATTAAATGAATATTTCCTGATTAAAGAAATTAAAGGAAAATATAGTAAACTGTAATTCAAGATTATTTAAACGATATTGAATTTATTAAGTGAATATTCCAAGGCTATAAAATAATGAAGTTAAACCAACATTTATATGAAATTGTTAAATTTAGTTTTGAAATGTTGAATATTTAAAGCCTTGAAATATATTGGAATTTAAATGTTTATTTTGTGGTTCAAATCTGTATTTGAAATCGATAAAATTTGAATTTGTTTAGTCAGAAACTGAATTGAATGGAAATTGATAAATTTAGATTGAATTAAATTTGAATGGAAAAGTCGAGTTGATTTTAAAGCGATTTGTGAAGTTTTGAGGAAATTATAAATACTTTACTTTATAAATTAGTTAGTATATGTATACTATTTTGGAAAATAGATATATTTGAAATGAAATGATATTTAAGTTTTGAAGTATAAATTAATTTGAAATGACCACGGTGTCATAGTGTATATTTCTACATTGTAGATAGTTCCACAGATCCTTAGAGGATGGTTATCCCAACATCCTTTAAGTTAGTTGTATTTCAGCTGATATTTAACTTGAGTCGGATTTATGGATATAAGAATGTTAATCCTGACTCGAGTGTTTTGTGTTTTACTTTACGCTCGGGTCAGCCTGAGTATTTACAGCTTAGCTTTGGATTTTTTTCTGGAGCTAGGAATCGCTGGAGATTCTGCTTGTCTGGTTATCTATTCCCTTTCAGTTTCAGTTGTTCTATTTCAGCTCTGATATTTATAAACTTCTATGTATTTGAGATTTCTATTGTATATGTTTTTTCGAACCGATATTATGTATTTTGTTTTGAGAGTTTGTTATAGTAGCTTCATGAACTACTATGGTATTTTAATTTCCGCTACGAGTTATTCTGATATTTCGGTGTCTATGATTCTATGGTTGTATTTTATTTGCTCTAAATTTTATCACAATCTGTTATTTTGAATTATTCATGTCAGACATGTGAGGATTATTGTCGATTTTAATGGTCTAAAATAGTGGGTCGTTACATTGATTTTGAAGCGAATACGATATTTTGATATCAAAAATGAATTTTTTTCAAAATGTAAAGGTGCCAACCGGTGTTTGTAAAACGACGTTTGGTTATTAAAGAGGCCCGGGCCTTTTATTGGCATACTCTCTGTCAATATTAGAACCACTTTAATAACCGTGTTGTAACGACCCATAAATTCTCAATAATCAAATTTAGTTATTTAATAAAGAAATTTGTAATTAAATGTAGAAAGAAATAAAATTTTATTTTACATATATAGAAAATGTTAAAAAAATGAAATTTCAATTAATTGAAACAGATTGTAAAGTTATAATTGATTGAGATTAGTAAATTGGGAAACGAATTTAAAGTTATATTTACTGATGATGTAATATGTAATAAATTGAAAATTTATACAATCAAATGTTAGATAAGTAATTACAATGTTTGTTGTTGATAATAAACGTTACTTTAATGATTATTAATATAGTAACGAAAGTGTGAATGAAACTTTAATAGAAACATAAATTTATTTATATGAAACAAGAGTATATATTGAACAAATTGATGAATTATTATAAAATTTATGATAATTGGATAAGAATAGTGTTATATAATCAATTTTGTTATTTAATATTTGAAGGAATTAAAATTTGTAATCCGTTAATAAATTTGTAACGGGAATGAATTGTAAGAATGTTAATGTAAGCTAATAAATAATTAATTCAATGCAAACCAAATTTATTTAAACAACTATTTGGGTTATAATTGATTGTAAATAGGAATATTTGGTAATAAATGAAATATAAGAAAAACAAATGTAAGTATGAATTAATTAATGAAATAATACGGTGTTAATGACAATTAATTAGAATTTGTTTTATATATGGAATTTTAACCTGTGTTGGCAAGTAATAAATTTATAAATGTAAGTAAACGTAAAAGGTGACAATTAATTTATGTTTTTATTTAGTTAGTATGTTAAATAAAATTTGGAAATCAAATGGAAATGAAAGGAAATTAAGTAGTATGTTAATTGGAAATAAATTTTAATAAATGTTACATTAGTGTGAAATGTAATACAATGGTTAGGAGTTGGTAATGAACTTAATAAAAGATTTGGGTTGAAACAAATCAATCCATTAGAATCCAAATTATAATAAGTGCAATTATTATAGCAATAGAAATTAAAGGTTATGTAATTTGAAATAAAGATAATATGAGAAAATTAATGTCATAGTTTTGAATCCAATACTAAATCCATCTATTTGACAATAAGAATGGAATAATTACTGATTGATTTAATTAAATGGATGGGAATTTTATTTATAAATTCTGAATTCAATAATTGAGGTTGACACTGAAATTTGATAAATTAATTAACTTTAATTTGACGTCTAAATTTGTTAAATTAGTGTTAATGATTTGGAGATATAAAAATGATAAGAAGTGTCAATTTTAGAATTAAAACTGGAAATTTGATTTAATTAATCAATTATTAATTTATTTAATTAATGTAAAAATAGCCATTTTGGCCATTGACTCGGATTTCGACGAAACCAGTTTTATCGGATCCGTAACGGTGAATTATTGTAGGATTTCAAGTTTCGTAACAACCGGACTTGTCTTTTAATCGTACGGACTCAAAATGCCTTGAAATAAAATCAATTGAAATCAATTTGAAAAATATTGATTTTTGCATAACTTCGTCATACGATGGAATTTGGACTTGAAACTTGTTCCATCGCGTTGAAAATATTTCAAAACATCTATTTTGATATATGGGTTGACCCAATTTCATTCCGAAGTCAGAACGGGCTTTTCGGGCCATTCATCGTTCAGCGCGTTAATAAATCGGGTCCATCTATTCTATTTCGACATTGCCTATATATGCCCTGTTATAAACTCTAGCCTATATCTATTTCTCATTTGTCTATGCATACAATTCCTCTTCGCCTCCTCATTTCAATGGCAGACAATTCCAAACCCAATTGCAAATTCAAAAATCAAAGTGAAATTTCAAAACTCCTCAAAAAAATTCAAAAAAATTATATATCGAAACTCTCGATGTACGCATCTCAGATCAGCAGTTCGTTTTTGGTTTTGAATCACCGTTTGTCCGAAAATCGCAAATCAATTCTCAGCCGTTCATCGTGCCATGATCAACTGTGTCAGATCGTCAAATCAAGGTTACAGTCGTGTGGAGAGTGACGAATGGAGTTCATCTATGGTGGTCGTTCGACAAAATAACGTTGGATTGGAGGCGAAAATTCAGTTAGGGTTTCACTCACGTGGCGGCTACTCGATTTCGTGTCGTGGTCGTGCTCGCTTGGAGACGCGCGGCCATAGGGAGAAGCTTGAGGCGGTGGTGGCGTGGCTTGTGGGGAGGAAGCGACCACGTCAGAGGCGACGTGCGATTGGGTTGAGCGAACAAAGGGTCGCGTTCGTGCTTCTGTACTGGGGTTTCGTTATTGAGACTTTCGGCCTGGAGAACAGCTTCGGTGACGTGGCAATATGGAAGGGTAATTATAGTTTGTTTTATATATTTTATTTATATAGATCATTCAATGTTCTAACGTACGTATCTTCCACATACGAGGTCCGTTGCACGCGCGGTTATCTCCGCTAGATTCGGATTGGAATTCCAAACATTTTGATGTGGGTTTGGACGGATTCTGAGGCTATTTGAATTTTGGGCTTAAATTGGATTTAAATTCAATTTAAATTCAAAAGGTGAGTGTTTTAACCCACTCACAACTTCTAAAATTTCTTATGTTTGTTAAATTAATTTTTGATGTGATTAGAAATTTATTTATTGCTTTTTGGTATATTTTTATCATCATTCCACTTAAAATTGAATTATTGGATTAAATTGGTATTCAATTTATTACTGCATATAAACTGCCAGTTAAATTAATTTATTATTTAATATAAACTGCCAGCAATTACTTGTTATTTATTTCTATTCTATATTGATGTTATTGTTTGAATTGGATGATGATTGTGATAAATGGTTGATGATTGATACTGGGTGAACGGATGTTGTATTTTATGTTATTATAGACTGCAAGTTGTTATGCAATTTATTTCATTCGGGATTGCGGTTTGAAATGATATGTAACCGTATTTTTATTTTAAATTACGGATTGAAATGATAAATATTCGTATCACTTGACCATAGGGTAGAAATTTATATACGGACGCCGTGGTATATTTATAAAACATTTTGAAATGATTTCTATGGTTTGGTAAAGAAATATATGGTTTTATGAGATATTGATTTGGATATTTTATAAATGTTATTTTATATATATAGTTAAATTTTTGGTTTTAAGCTATATATAAAATTGGTTTAAAGTATAAAATAAGTTAAATAATAAAGTTGATTTTATTAAGATAATATGGTTAAGTAGCTGTTTAAATTATATTGTATATATAGTTATAATGGCTTAAATAAAACTGATGTTGGAAAATAAATATGAAATTGATGTAAAATAAATTATTTAATAATTTTACTCGAATAAATTTGATTGGAAATTGAGATAAATTTGAAATTATATGAAATTGAATTTATTTGAGAATAAACTCAAAAAGGGTTGATGTGAAATTTATTAAATTGGAATTTAAAAGGTATAATTATTATAACTTGATTTTGGGGTCTGGGTGAATTAAATGATTATTTCAAGTATAAATGAATTGAAGGAAATATTTAGTTATTTGTTATTTGAGTCTTATTTAAATGATAAGGGGTTAATTATGTAAAATATTCCAAAACTAAATAATAGAAAATTTAATTGTTGAATCGAAATTATCAAAATTAGTTTGAAATTTTGGAATATTTAAAGCATTGAAATATATCGAAATTTAAATGCTTTGTCGAAATTGAAATGTTTCGGAGTTATGAATTCCAAAGTATTATGTTTTAAAGGTGTTAAAATTTCAAATATTTGGTTTTGAAGTGTATAATTTGGAAGTGCTATGATTTTGAAAAGGGATATATTTGAAATAAAATGATATTATATTGATTTGAAATAAAAAGAATATCATATTGATTTGGTTTTAAAATGGAAATGATATCGTATTTATATGGTTTTGAAATTGATATTATATTCTGGTTTTAAAAGTATAAATTATTTTGAAATGACTGCGGTGTTATAATAACATTTAGTTGTTGAAGAGACCGGGATCAGAAGTTGTTATACTCTCTGCCAACTTCGGAAACCACTTTAACAACCGTGTACGCGGTGGAGATTCCAGAATAAAGTAGGATGGTGGCGATGTTTCCTTTGAGGTAAATACCTGGACCCAACTCCCGTGAGTTGGCATAAGGTGGCTAAAACAGGAGCGATCGACGGGCTAAGAAGGTAGCACCTCTTATCGGACACATCCCTTCGATATTATACTCTGACTTTTGGATTGATTCAGTGGCCATTTTTTATTTTTGATTTGGGGGTGTGGCTCGAGGTGGGCGGTAGCTGCGCGCTACGCGTTACCACCGGTCCGGAAACGTAATTGGTATATCTACCCAGGCATTGTCTAGTTGTGTCATGTCGCCTATCCTAGCACGCCTTGTACGAGTTTGATTTGTGTCGTACCTATGGAGATCCTCTGGTAGCTTCCCGATCAGGAGGTATTATGATACTGTATAGACTATTGGCCCTATTACTTGTTAAGGGCTATATGGGTAACCCCTTAACGCTATTAAAAAGTAAGTTTATATTACTATTAGACATTATTATAATAGCGAAATATTACTACATAGTAAATAGTTTAACGGATCCTTAGGAGATGTGAATCCCGAGCATATCTTTGAGTTACTGCACTCATGTTAGACACTAAATCGGAGATGTCAAATCCCGTAAACATCTCTGACGCTATTCCACTCTCATATTATTTATTGTTGATTTAATTTACATAAGATTTTTTAGTTCCGACTCGAGCGTTTTGTCTTTTCAATTCGCTCGGGTCAGCCTGAGCATTTCAGGATTTAAAAGACCGTATTCTGGAGGACGAGACGAAGATTTACTATTTTCTATTATATTATTCCACTACATTATTGTATTCCGCTGCATTATTAATACTCTCTGATATGTGTAACTCTGATATACATTGTATATGTATAATCAAATGTTTTGTAAACAGCTTCATGAACTGTTTATTTGATTATTATATTTTATCGTTCCGCTGCAAGATTCTATTTTGTTTTTTCTTTCTCTGCTTATTCTTATTTACCCCATAACAATCCGCCCTTCTGTATGGTTTAAGTCGGACGTGTGTGGTTTATCGTCGATTTAAATCATGCAAAAAGGCGGGACGTTACACGTGTACACGGAGGAGACTCCAGAATGAAGTGTTTGGATTTGGCATCATTTGCTGGATTTGAAGAAAGAAAATGATGATGTATAGACCCCGGCACTTGTGCCAATTTGAAATGACTAAAACATTCTTGACAGAGCCAAGCGGGGTAGCTACCACTAGCGGACTTTCGTTCTTTGATTTTTTTTCCATATTATTACTCTTGATGTTGGTTTCGATTGGTGCGCCTTGATTAGGGATGACCTCCCTTTAACTCGATATGGGATGGATAGACGCGGTGGGTGATCGTGGCTACGATGTGTTACCACCTGCCCTGCAACTCGAACTGGTAGTATCATACCTTAGGCATTGCCTTACGTACCTTGTCATACTTTTATTCATACACAAGACCACCATGATTTTGGTTTAGTATTGTCGTATCATGGCGCATCCCTTTCCCCCGATGTGCTACTAGAGCGTTATATGCAAACTTTATGGCAGTGCTTAATATGCGTTAAGGGGGATTAATGTAAAGCCTTAACGCTAAGAAAAATATTTATTTTACCGATTAGACATTATATATATAGCGTATGCTACTATATATAAATATTTTGATGGATCCTCAAGAGATGTAAAATCACGTAACATCTCTTGAGTTATTGCATGCATGCTATACACTGATAGGAGATGTGAAACCCATAAACATCTCCAAGGCTATTACACTCATGTTATGTGATATCAATTTGACTCACATAAGAATATTTTATCCTGACTCGAGTGCTTTGTGTTCTTATTACACTCAGGGTAGCCCTAAGTATTTCAGCGCATTGAAGATTATTTTCTGAAGGTTGAAGACGAAGATTTTGTATATTGTTACTATTATTATTCCCTGCATTATGTTGTTCTGCTGCATTATATTTTGTTTCTATTGTATATATAACTCTGATTAATATTGTATAAATTATAATCAAATGTATAGTAAACAGCTTCATGAACTTTTTATTTGATTATTATATTTTACCATTCCGCTGCAAGATTCTGTGTTTATGTTCTTCTAATTTTCTTATTTTCTTAATTAACCTCGTTGATTATCTATGTTCTGGATTGTTTAAGTTAGACATATGTGGATTATTGTCGATTTAAACCTTTCGGAATGTGGGTCATCACAGTTGGTATCAAAGCTTTGGTTTACCAATAAACTTAGCTTTGTGGGGGTTTGACTCATTAGAGATAGGGTAGTAATACCTTAAAATGAGTCTATTTGAGCGTGTGTCTGTGTATGTATATATATACACACACAAAGTATGCATACATACATATATACGAGAGCGCATAATTTTTAGTGTTATAAAATGTTTTATATTGTGCTTACTTATCCATTGAGTTGTTTATAAATTCCAGTCGGTGTGTGGGACACCATGTTATCAATAGGGGTTTCTAAACACTTAAACGTGGCAAGTTGACATAATATTATTTTAAAATAAGGTAAATGAAATAATTTTACCTACATTATATACTATATATAAAAAGAAAATTGAATAGAATAAATGAGTAAGTGAAATCAATATGAATAATTTAATTTGATTTAAACTAAATTTAAATTGGATGTAATTAAACTAAATGCAAATGAAATAAGTGAATGTTAAATAAAGAAATGTTGGTACACTTGGGTATAAGAGGTAAGAAATATAAGTTTAAATTATGTAATGAATAGATTTATAAAATAAATTGAATATGAAGTAAACAGGTTGTAAAACCAAGTTAGGAAATATTAACCTAACTAATTTGAGTTTAGGGATGTTTATAAGCTTAAGTAAAGAGTTATTGTAACAACCCAGTATTTTTGTAATTTTTTTAATTGTATATTTTAATTATTTTAAACTGAATTTCCTGATTTAAATTTTTTATTTTATTTATCAAAATGAATATTTTTGTCATTTTTAAATATAAATTTTTATTTGTATGTGAACTATAATTCCAAACATGAATAAATAGAATATTTTCCAGAAATGTGAATTTTTGTCAATGTGGTCAAACTTTGACTTTTAATTTTACAAAAATTTAAAATTTTAACTTTTGAAATTTATCTTTATTTTATGAAAGTGAATAAAATTCTAAGTATACTGCTTTTTGTTTCGTTGAAATCTGATTAATATTGTGAAAGTTATGGTTTTTAAACTATTGTATGTAAATTGTTTTATTTAACAAAATTGATTATTTTAATTTATATAAATAATATTTTTGTTTGTCATGTCATGTTCTAATTTATGTTTACATGTGTAACATGACATGTTATATATATATATATTATTTTTAAAACATTTTATAAGTGTAGTTGAAATTTTCCAATGTGAGTTGTATTTTGTTTACAAATTTTAATTCTAGTTTCAATTAAATAGAGTATATTCTTTATTTATTTTCTATTTTTCCTAAAATTATTTACTTATTTTTCATAATATCTATTTCTACCTTATCTTTCAGTTTTATTTATTTAGACATTCATTTAAAAATTAAATAGTTATGTGTTTAGATCCTTTATTTATTTCTTGGAAAGAAATTTCAAACAGATATACGTTATTTACTTAAATGCGTATCTTTTAAATTTTATTTATTAAATGTTCTTATATTTATTTTTTTTGTGAAGGCTTCTTTTTTATACATCTTTCTTTAATTTATAGGAAACGAATCAATTAAGATATGTTACTTGTTTTAATTATAGGCATATGTTTCATTTGATTTCTTACCTTTATGTTTTCCACCCTTTTGATTTCCTACGATAACTTCTCCAAAATTTTAGCCGTGCATCCTTAACCCTAGCTGCCTCCGACTCATTTTCACGTAAAAATTTACTTCTTCCTTTTACTTTTTTTTTCCATTTGTTTTACCTGCTTCCTCTTGTTTAGCTCGGCCTCAACCACCACCATCTTCTCCGACCACCACCATCATCTCATCTTTTATATATGGGTGTGTTATATTATTTATATTATATTATGTGGTATATACTATACAGTTTACAAAGTTGCAAAAGTGTATGTATATATATATATATGTGTGTGTGTGTGTGTGTCAATAAGTATGTGTATTAGTTTACTTGCGTGTATATAACATTTACAGTCGTATATAACTTCAGTTTAAGAAATTGTACACATACATATATATTGTTTTTTTATTTATATTATGGTATGTTAGTTTATAATATAAACTGTTATATATAAGTTAAATAAATATATATAAGTTATATATTCTGTTTATATTGTACAGTTATATATATGTGTTTATATTTCGAAGAGTTTACATAACTTGTAAGTTACAATGTTTGTTATAAATATCTTCTTTACAGTAGTGTAATGTGATATAAGCATTGGTGTTAAAAAAAGTATAAAGGTTTGCATATGTCTGTAGTTGGTACATTAATCATATATATGTATATATAAGTATTCATAGTTTTGCAGTTGTATTATTTCATAGCAAATGTTGATTTATAATATATATTCTGGAAGAAAGTATATATATATTTATAAAAGAAGTATTATACTAATATATATATCATACTTTAAGACGTAGGATGTGTTCTATTAGCTGTTATATATACAGTTCGTTGTTTTGGAAAAAGAAAAGTCTGTTGTTATATGTATAAATTTCGACAAGTTATATTAAAGTGTTGTATATATCGATGTATATAATGATTGATAAGTATATATATTAGATTTTGAAATGATGTAAGTTTTATATATATGCTTGCGTGCTTTAAAGTATAAACTTTTACTGTACTTTATATATATATGTGTGTGTGTGTGTGTGTGTGTGTGTGTTTAGATGTAACAACCCGCATATTTAACGATTTTATATTTAAATGTTTTATTTAAATATAGTGTCGTTAGTCGGATTTTTAGGTCCGAAATGTTACTTTTTGCAAATGGCCGAATTAGGACTCGAAACCACCTCCTTTGAGTTCAAAATGGCGTTTGCGATCTTTTTGAGTGTAAGCTTTGATATGTTTGGAGTAAGTGGAATTTTGCTACTTTTTCTAGTTGGGTTCAGCCCACTAACTAACTAATTAACCCTAACTCAGTCCCTCTCCTCTCCACACTTATTCATTTCATAAAACTTAAGCTAAAAACTGAAAATGGGGGAAGAGAATGGGAATTAGAAATTCCAAGCCCTAGTTTCTCTTGCAACTTGAATTCTTGCTCCAAAAATCAAAGTGCAGATTTGGTAAGCCCTCTCTTCATCTTCTCCAACTCTTCTCCTCTTCAATTTCTGAAAGTTTTCCTAAACCTAATTTGGGAAATATGTGTTTTGTTCTTAGATTGAAGCTTGTAGAGTAAAGTGAAGAGTAGTTAGTCTCCTTCTTGTGTTTGAGCTTCTTCTTCTTTGTTTTGAGATAAAAGGTGAGTTTTCAACTCACATCTAATTCTCTTGATTTCATTGATGTTGGGTATGAATTCCTAGTACTTGTTCATATGCACTTGCTTTTGGTTTGGATTGAATTGGTGAATATCCAAATAGTTAGTGTTTTGGGTTCAATTCTTTAAAGATCCTAACTTTGATGTTTGAACATGTTTTTGGTGGCGGATCGGAGAGCTAATGGAGCTGAGGTATCTATTGGCTAAGACTCCTTAGGTCCATTGCTCGACCGATTGCATTTTGGAAGAGTTTGTGCTTGGATGAAATAGGGCAGGAACTGCAGAAACTTGCAGTTCGGCCGACCGAGCCCTATAGCCGGCCGACCGACCTACTACCCCGAACTTTTTTTCTGCTTCTGGCCAGCTGACCGAGCCCTGTAGCCGGCCGACCGACCTGCTGCTGGTTTTGCCTATTTTTCCTTTTTGTGTGTTTTCCAAATTTTATCGATTCAAGTTGGTTCTTAGCGGTTGTTATTGCATCTTTGGCTTTGATAACTTATTTTTGACTTCATCCACGAGTTTTTATAAATAATCTTCTAAAACTACATTAAAAGCTCGTTTCTCCAATTTATAAATTCTATTTAAACACACACAATTTCGTACTTCGAGCGGAGTGGAAGGGAGATTAAATGGTTAGGCAAAACATGGACCATGAATCCATGCGTTTGTCTTTTCGATTAATCCTCGACCTATTCGATTGAATGTTTTGACCTTTTGGTCTGGTTTACCAATGAGATGAGGTAGACTTTGTACTGCTTTGAGTGTGAAATTAACTAACGGATAGTAAACCGTTTAGTGCGAACGAGTGGTTATGGGACTCACGTTACCACTTTTCGGATTCCTTTTTGAGAGTTATGACACATTCCGCTAGTTAGTGGTGTCCAGTACTGGGCCTCCGGACCTTCATCACTATGGTTTGTTGCCTTCGGATTTGCACCTTCAGGTTTGTTGCCTTCGGGTATGTTGCCTTCGGGTTTGTACCTTCGGGTTTGTGCCTTCGGGTTTGTCGCCCTATTGTATCGCTTTCGGAGTTAGGTCTTTATGAGCCGCTCGAGTGATATTTGGGTTTGGAGTCTTCGGGCTCATGGATCCTTGTTTGTACAGTACTGAACACGTGAAAATTTTATGATGTTTCATTGATATGTATATTCCCTAGGTATCGCCCTTCGGTGTTGGTCTTTTTGAGCCGCATGATATGTAGCGATTACCTTGTGGAACTTGTGTTACCTTCATTTGTATTTGTTATTTGCCTTTATGGCTTGTTTTGGGATATTCCTATCCTTTATTTCTCTGAGTTGCCGATGATACGAGGCTTGTTATGATATGATTCATCTTTTGTTAGATGATTGTGTTATCTCTTTTAGAGATATTTGTTATACATTGTGACCTTGCATGTTATTGTTGTTCAGTTTATCTAACTGATTTGTTTAGCTAGACTGACCCGTGTATTTTATACTCGGGTCAGACCGAGATGTTTCAGGTTAGGTGCTTTTGGACTTAGCCTATTTTGCTTCCGCATGGACTATTCACCTTGTTCCTTTTTGTCATAACTTTTTGTGTAGTCCTTTTTATTGTAACTATGATATATGTATTCATCTGGAATCGTCCGTATATTATGGTTTGCTATACCACTTGACATGTATTATTTTGTATACTTTGTTATGCATCAACATATGTATATATGATGATCTACTGTTCTGTGATGTATATTACATTTGAGTTGTTATATTCTGTTCTGGTAGATCCTCCAACCACCTATGGTTTTGTTTTAAGTATTCATTGGGTATGTCGACCTGCTTGGTATGTCTATTGTCGATGTATTCAATAGATAGTTAGAGCAAGGCTATAGATGGTCGCTCCTAACCAGCCTTATTCTCCGTGTTAGTTGACGGCATTACCCTGTAGTGTCCTTGGCTAGCGTGGGTATAGAGGTGGGGTGTCATAGCGTGGTATCAGAGCTGAGTTCAGAACAAAGTATGATAAACATAGAATAGATGCACATATTCTGATACATCAAAGTGTATAAGTGATACAAATCTTTGAATCATCGTGTCTCTCTATTCCTTCTGCCATCAAAGGTTAGATAGAATGTGGTAATACGTCTAGGAATGCATTTATTCCATAGTATTCCATCTTGGATTATCTACCTTGTGAATAATCTTGTTCTTATCTTTACTTTCAGCCTATGGCTGGAAGAGGCAGGGGACGACGTTCGGATGCTGGAAAATCCAGTGGCTCACATCCGGATGGCGTTTATATGTCCGTCGTTCAGTTTTTGGAGTTGTTTAGGAGCACTCAGCCTCCAGTTCCTCCTCGAGTTTCTCCACCTCGCAAGTCTACCTTTGCACGTTTGTGCAGTGATTTTTCTCATCTTGGAGGGAAGCCGTTTAAGGGCTCCGAGTCTGTTCTTGAAGTGCAAGCTTGGTTTCGCACGTGCGAGCGTATCTTCTCTCGTATGGATATTTCTGACCATGATAGAGTTCTTGTAACTTCTAGCTTATTACGAGAGCGTGCTCTTGATTGGTATGAGCTTCTTGTAGCCGAAATTGACGAGTCTACTCTTTCTTGGACTCAGTTTCGGGAGCGATTTGAACTCAAGTTCGTTCCTGAATCTGAAAAAGTTTTATTGACCCGTCGCTTCCTTGAGTTGAAGCAAGGGAAGTCTTCTGTTTATGAGTATGTTGCATCATTCGAGGCCTTATCTAAGTATGGTCTTGAATTTATTAGCACTTCTTATAAGAAGAATTTGAGATTTGTCTCTGGTCTTAAGAAATATCTTAAGAAGTCTTTGTTGCTCCAGTTTAAGCTTTCTTTTGAGGAGTTGGTTGATTCTGCACTTCATCTCGAGACCGTCGAGGAGTGTGATAGTGATGTTGATGTTGAGATTTCCAAGAACCCCAACAAGAAGCAGTTTCCATTCCAGAAGTCCAGGTCTTTTCCTTCTAAGAAGAAGAAGACTGGTAGTTCTAGTTCTTGGCCTCAGTCTTCTGGAACACCTTTCGTTCGAAAGTGTTTCAATTGTGGTTCTCCGGATCATATTATTCGAGCTTGTTCCAAGCCTCTCTTCTGCCGTTATTGCAAGAAGGAATGTCATCATGTTTCCACTTGCCCTACTGTTCCGGCTGGTGCCAAGTCTAGGAAGCTTTATGCTGCTCAGTCTTCTGAAGGTCCTTCTCAGCCCAGAGGTATATTTCCATCTATTTTGTAAGGTTCTATTTTATTTCATGACCATAGTATTCGAGTTCTTTTCGATACGGGTGCTTCACATTCTTTCGTATCGAAAAAGCTCGTTGATGATTTATCCTTGGATGTTTCTTGTTTGGTTACTTCTTTAAGGATTGCGAATCCTATTGGGGGGTCCGCGACCCTTAGCATGCTTTGTGATGATGTTGAGATTGTTTCATGTGGCTTTTCTTTTCGTGCGAATCTGCACGTTATATCTTGTCTGGAATTTGATATGATTTTGGGTATGGACTGGCTAGTGAGATATGATGCCAGGATTATTTGTTCGGAGAGAATTTTGTATATTCGACATCCGGATTTGCCTACTCGGTTATCTCTTATTCTTCGGGATGTGGATAATTCCGAAATGGCTTTATGTTCTCTTGACTCGCGAGATGATGATGATATATCTCGTATTCCTATTGCTTGTGACTTTTCTGATGTTTTTGAGCCTGTTTCGGGTTTGCCACCCAAGCGGGCAATTGAGTTCCGCATTGATCTCATTCCAGGCGCGCAGTCAGTTAGTCGTCCTCCTACGAGGATGTCTACAAAGGAAAATGAGGAACTCAAGAAGCAGATTTTGGAGCTTGAATCCAAGCAATTGATTCAGTCCAGTTTTTCTCCATAGGGATCCGCGGTCGTCTTCATGAAGAAGTCTGATGGAACTCTTAGGCTTTGCATTGACTATCGCAAGCTTAACGACTTAACCATTAGGAATAGGTATCCATTGCCTAGGATCGATGATATATTCGATCTATTGAGTGGTGCTAAGGTCTTTTCTCAGCTTGACCTTGCCACAGGTTTTCATCAGTTACGAGTCGCGGAGGATAGCATACCTCTTACCGCTTTCCGCACTCGTTATGGTTCTTTTGAGTGGCTCGTTATGCCATTCGGTTTGACGAACGCTCCTGCTTTCTTTGTTGATCTTATGAATCGAGTATTCCGAGAATATCTCGATAAGTTCGTCCTTGTGTTCATTGATGATATCCTTATTTATTCTAAGTCTGATGCTAAGCATGCTAATCACTTGAGAGTTGTCTTGAGTACTCTCCGTCATCATCAGCTTAGAGCCAAATTCTCCAAGTGCCATTTTTGGGAGAATAGGGTTAAGTTCTTAGGCCATGTTGTATCTTCCGATGGCATTTCTATCGATCCCTCAAAGATCGAAGCCATCCAGAATTGGAAGAGGCCTGAGAATGTGCATGAGATTCGTAGTTTCCTTGGATTGGCGGGTTATTACCGTCGGTTCATTAAGGATTTTCCCCGTGTTGTGCTTCCTCTCACCAGCCTTACTCGGAAAGGCGTTCTTTTTATTTGGTCCGACAAGTGTGAAGCTTCCTTTCAGACATTGAAGGAACTTCTCACTAGTGCTCCTATTCTTGTGGTTCCCGAGGGGATTCATGATTTTGTTGTCTACACCGATGCTTGTGGTAGTGGTCTCGGTGCTGTTCTTATGCAGAAGGATCGTGTGGTTGCTTATGCTTCTAGGCAACTGCGTCCGAATGAAGTTCGCTATGCCACTCATGATCTTGAGTTAGCCGCCTTTGTCTTCGCCTTGAAGATTTAGCGAAAATATTTAATGGGCGAGCGCTTCATTCTTTATACCGATCATAAATCTTTGAAGTATTTGTTCACTCAGAAGGAACTCAATATGAGACAACAGCGTTGGCTCGAGTTTCTTGCTTCTTCTGACTTTGATATCCAGTATACCGCTGGAAAGGGTAATCGTGTTGCTGATGCGCTTAGTCGTAAACATTCGGCTGTTATTTCTATGATGCTTGCCGAATGGGATGTTCTTGAGACTCTATCTTTTTGTGAAATTCATGATCGAGGTTCATCTTCTGATTCTCCTATTCTATTATTTAGTTTGGGAGCTCGACCCATTTTGTTGGATCGTATTGCCGATGCCCAATGGCGTGATCCTGATTTGTTGCATCATATTCATCTTTGTGAGTCTGGATCCTGTGATGAGGCATTGCGGGATTTCAGCATTGATTCTCATGGGTGTCTTCGCAAGAAGAACCGTCTTTTTGTGCCTTCTGATTTTGCACTTAGGCATGACATTCTTGATGACTGTCACCGTTCTAAGTATACCATTCATCCTGGTAGTAGTAAGATGTATGCGGATATGCGTCGTCTTTATTATTGGGAAGGCATGAAGTGCGATGTGGCGAGTTATGTGAGTAATTGCATAACCTGTCAGCGTATTAAGGCCGAACATCAGCGTCCTTCGGGTCTTCTTCAGCCTCTAGAGATTCCATTGTGGAAATGGGATCAGATTTCTATGGATTCCATTGACGGCCTACCTCATTCGAGATCGGGCCATTCTAGTATTTGGGTTATTGTTGATCGCCTCACTAAGTCTGCTCATTTTATCCCTATTAAGTCTAATAGGACTGCTTCGCATTTGGCTGAGTTATATGTCAAGGTAATCGTGAGACTTCACGGTGTTCCTAGTTCTATTGTGAGTGACTGTGATCCCTTATTCACGAGTCATTTTTGGAAGAGTCTTCAGCAAGCTTTGGGAACAAAGCTTAATTTCAGCACAGCTTATCATCCGCAGTCTGACGGACAAACTGAACGGGTGAATCGTATCTTGGAAGATCTTCTTCGTGTTTGTATTTTGATTTCGGTGGTAGTTGGGAGGATCACCTATCTCTTGTAGAGTTCTTCTACATAATAGTTTTCAATCTAGTATCGGTATGGCTCCTTTTGAAGCTTTATACGGAAGGCCATGTCGAGCACCTTCTTGTTGGTTGGAATCTGGGGAGAAGCTTATTCTTGGTCCAAATTTTGTACGTGATTCTTCTGAGAAGATTGATCTTATTCGTTTGAGAATGAAAGAGGCACAAAGCCGCCAGAAATCCTACGCGGACAGCCGTAGGAAGCCACTCGAATTCTCAGTTGGTGATCTTGTCTTTGTTCGTGTTTCTCCTTTGAAGGGGGTTATGCGTTTCAGTACGACTGGGAAATTGGCTCCTCGCTTTATAGGACCATTTTCTATTACTGAACGTATTGGCCCTGTGGCTTATAGAGTTTCACTTCCAGCTCATTTATCTGGCATTCATGACGTGTTTCACGCCTCTCAACTTCGGAAGTGTCTTCTGGAGTCGGATTCTGTTATTGATTCTCCTGATTTGCAAGAGCTTGAGGTCTCATCGGACTTATCTATTGTACAGCAGCCTATTCGCGTACTTGACACGGAGATGCGACACCTTCGGAACAAGGACGTGCCGCTCGTTAAGGTTCAATGGTCCGCTAGTCCCAATGACTGTACTTGGGAAACCAGAGAGTATATTGAGCGATCTTATCCGGGTTTTCTATCTTTGCTTGAGAACCGTGGGTTTATCTTTTCATCTTAAGCTTATTTCCTTTTCTTTTGATGATGCTTATATGTAGTTGTTACAAATATCGTCTCTAGGAATTGCGGGGACGCAATTTTGTAAGGAGGGGAGATCTGTAACAACCCGCATATTTAACGATTTTATATTTAAATGTTTTATTTAAATAT
Organism: Allium cepa; assembly: GCA_030765085.1. NCBI lineage: Eukaryota > Viridiplantae > Streptophyta > Magnoliopsida > Asparagales > Amaryllidaceae > Allium > Allium cepa. Next base: position 840,528,890 of record CM060941.1, read on the forward strand.
AGTGTCGTTAGTCGGATTTTTAGGTCCGAAATGTTACTTTTTGCAAATGGCCGAATTAAGACTCGAAACCACCTCCATTGAGTTTAAAATGGCGTTTGCGATCTTTTTGAGTATAAGCTTTGATATGTTTGGAGTAAGTTGAATTTTGCTACTTTTTCTAGTTGGGTTCAGCCCACTAACTAACTAATTAACTCTAACTCAGTCCCTCTCCTCTCCACACTTATTCATTTCATAAAACTTAAGCCAAAAACTGAAAATGGGGGAAGAGAATGGTAGTTAGAAATTCCAAGCCCTAGTTTCTCTTGCAACTTGAATTCTTGCTCCAAAATCAAAGTGAAGATTTGGTAAGCCCTCTCTTCATCTTCTCCAACTCTTCTCCTCTTCAATTTCTGAAAGTTTTTCTAAACCTAATTTGGGAAATATGTGTTTTATTCTTAGATTGAAGCTTGTAGAGTAAAGTGAAGAGTAGTTAGTCTCCTTCTTGTGTTTGAGCTTCTTCTTCTTTATTTTGAGATAAAAGGTGAGTTTTGAACTCACATCTACTTCTCTTGATTTCATTGATGTTGGGTATGAATTCCTAGTACTTGTTCATATGCACTTGCTTTTGGTTTGGATTGAATTGGTGAATATCCAAATAGTTAGTGTTTTGGGTTCAATTCTTTAAAGTTCCTAACTTTGATGTTTTAACATGTTTTTAGTGGCGGATCGGAGAGCTAATGGAGCTGAGGTATCTATTGGCTAAGGCTCCTTAGGTCCATTGCTCGACCGATTTCGTTTTGGAAGAGTTTGTGCTTGGATGAAATAGGGCAGGAACTGCAGAAACTTGCAGTTCGGCCGATCGAGCCCTGTAGCCCGCCGACCGACCTGCTACCCTGAACTTTTTTTCTGCTTCTGGCCAGCCGACCAAGCCCTGTAGCCGGCCGATCGACCTACTGCTGGTTTTGCCTATTTTTCCTTTTTGTGTGTTTTCCAAATTTTATCGATTCAAATTGGTTCTTAGTGGTTGTTATTGCATCTTTGGCTTTGATAACTTATTTTTGACTTCATCCACGGGTTTTAATAAATAATCTTCTAAAATTAGATTAAAAGCTCGTTTCTCCAATTTATAAATTCTATTTAAACACACACAATTTCGCACTTCGAGCGGAGTGGAAGGGAGATTAAATGCTTAGGTAAAACATGGACCATGAATCCATGCGTTTGTCTTTCCGATTAATCCCCGACCTATTCGATTGATTATTTTAACCTTTTGGTCTGGTTTACCAATGAGATGAGGTAGATTTTGTACTGCTTTGATTGTGAAATTAACTAACGGATAGTAAACCGTTTAGTGCGAACGAGTGGTTATGGGACTCACGTTACCACTTTTCGGATTCCTTTTTGAGAGTTATGACACATTCCGCCAGTTAGTGGTGTCCAGTACTGGGCCTCCGGACCTTCACCACTACGGTTTGTTGCCTTCGGGTGTGTTGCCTTCGGGTGTGTTGCCTTCGGGTGTGTTGCCTTCGGGTTTGCACCTTCAGGTTTGTTGCCTTCGGTTATGTTGCCTTCGGGTTTGTACCTTCAGGTTTGTTGCCCTATTGTATCGCTTTCGGAGTTAGGTCTTTATGAGCCGCTCGAGTGATATTTGGGTTTGGAGTCTTCGGGCTCATGGATCCTTGTTTATACAGTACTGAACACGTGCAAATTTTATGATTTTTCATTGATATGTATATTCCCTAGGTATCGCCCTTCGGTGTTGGTCTTTTTGAGCCGCATGATATGTAGCGATTACCTTGTGGAACTTGTGTTACCTTCATTTGTATTTGTTATTTGCCTTTATGGCTTGTTTTGGGATATTCCTATCCTTTGTTTCTCTGAGTTGCCGATGATACGAGGCTTGTTATGATATGATTCATCTTTTGTTAGATGATTGTGTTATCTCTTTAGAGATATTTGTTATACATTGTGACCTTGCAGGTTATTGTTGTTCAGTTTATCTAACTGATTTGTTTAGCTAGACTGACCCGTGTATTTTATACTCGGGTCAGACCGAGATGTTTCAGGTTAGGTGCTTTTGGACTTAGCCTGTTTTGCTTCCGCATGGACTATTCAGCTTGTTCCTTTTTGTCATAGCTTTTTGTGTAGTCCTTTTTATTGTAACTCTGATATGTATTCATCTGGAATCGTCAGTATATTGTGGTTTGCTATACCACTTGACATGTATTATTTTGTATACTTTGTTATGCATCAACATATGTGTATATGATGATCTACTGTTCTGTGATGTATATTACATTTGAGTTGTTATATTCTGTTCTGATAGATCCTCCACCACCTATGGTTTTGTTTTAAGTATTCATTGGGTATGTCGACCTGCTTGGTATGTCTATTGTCGATGTATTCAATAGATAGTTAGAGCAAGGCTATAGAAGGTCGCTCCAAACCAGCCTTATTCTCCGTGTTAGTTGACGGCATTACCCTGTAGTGTCCTTGGCTAGCGTGGGTATAGAGGTGGGGCGTTCACATTAGACCTCTGCATATTTGTTTATATATATATATATATATATTTATTTAATAAGTTTATAGTATAAGCATATGGTTGATTTCAAAGTCTATATATATATATATATAGAGGTTTGTAATAACTTTTATTTTAGAATTTGTATGTGTTTTATTATATATTATATAATGATTTTGTTAACACTTTGGTTTTGAATATATATATATATATATATATATATATATATAGAAATTCTATTTATATATGTATTGAAGTTGATTTTGAAACAAATAGACATTTTCTGTATATATCAAGTTGATTTTGATTTGTTCTCATCAACTTCTATTTATCAGTTGTCTGTTGAATTCGTGCCGAAATTGTTGTTTTGGATTCGTGACTGGATTTCGTAACTCAACTTCATTGTCTATCTCTCTAGCCTCAAAAGGTGTTCAATCACTCATGATTAACGTTCTTTTATTTATTAAATTTAATTTCAATTGAAACGACAATTGAAATATGCTATTGTAATTATTTAAATTGTTATATATGCTATTGTATGTAACTGTTCACATGTGGGATATGACACCATATCCTGTTGTTTATATTATATTGTTATTGATAATATATTTCTGTTATTATATTTATATTATCTGTTATCACTCTACAAGTTCCCTGTTAGTATAGAATTCACTATGGGTTGAAATGATACATACCCGAACGAACTTTAGAATAGGAGAAAATCGTTATGGGTTGAAACGATAAACCCAACGATTTTTGTTGAATTGAATTTGGGATTGCGGGTCGAAATGATATCTACCTGTATGTATTACGGATTGAAATGATAAATATTCGTATCACTTGACCATAGGATAGGAAAATATATTCAGACACCATTGGTCCATACATAAATGTTTGAAAATAATTTCTATGGTTTTGAAAAGAAATATATGGTTTTTACTAAATATTTGTTCTTAAAATATTATATATATATGGTAATTTGATATAAAGAGTTAATAATAATATTATTAAGATTGATTTAATACATATAATATGATAAAGTATTCATTTAAATCTATATATCAAAATTGATTGTTGTAATAATTTGAATAAGTTAAGGTTGAGAAGATAAAGCTGAATTAATTGAGATTGTATTTAATTAAGAACACTACTAAATTTAATCGATTTGAACTATTGACGTTGAAGTTTAAGATTGATTTTATAATTTGATTTTTGATTTAAAGTGACTAAATGGATATTTCAAGTTTAAACAAATCGAAAGGAACATTTCGTTTAAGGGTAAATTAAGGTTGTTTAAATAATACTGAATTTATTAAGTGAATATTTCTAGACAAAATTATTATGAGATAAATCGAGATCTATATGAAACTACTAAATTGAAATTTGAAAATGTTGAATACTAAACCTTTGAAATGCTGGAATTTAAATGGTTTATTTGTGATCCAGATCTGTAATTGAAATCAATGAAATTTGAATTTGTTATTCAGAAACTGAATTGAATTAAAATGGATAAATCTAAATTGAATTAAATGTGAATTTGAAACTCGAATTGATTGGAATCTATTTGTGAAATTGAGGATATATATATATATATATATATATATAATGGAAATGACAATTTGGTTTTGAAGTATAAATTTATTGAAATGACCACGACGTTATAATGTATATTTTCTGCATTGTAGATAGTTCCATGGATCCTTAGAGGATGGTTATCCCAAACATCCTTTAAGTTAATTGTATTTCAGTTGATATTTCACTTGAGTTGATTTATTGATATAAGAATGTTAATCCTGACTCGAGTGTTTTGTGTTTTGTTTTACGCTCGGGTCGGACTGAGTGATACAACATTTGAGACTCACCTTTGGAGTTTGGAGCTCATTTGGAGATCCAACTATTGATTCAGCTTTCAGTTTTTCTAGTTGATTGGTTCAAAGATGTCATCTGTTTGTATTCGAGACTTTAGTGTATTTGAGTTATCCTGCTGTATTTTATTTCTAACTCTGATGTTTATATAGTAGCTTCATGAACTAGTATTTATCTATTCCGCTGCATTATATTACTCTGTGTCTATGATTCTATGATTGATTTATTTACTGTATATGCTGAGCTTTGATAAATTTTAAATTAACAATCTGATATATTGATCAATTCAAGTCTGACATGTGTGGATTATTGTCGATTTGAATGGCCTAAAATATCAGGTCGTTACGGTTGGTATCAGAGCTTTGGTTCTAGGCAAGCTTATCATATATAGTAAATTTATTTGTAGAATCATTTTCGTTCGAGGTTGAATTTCTTCCTCTTGGTTTGGTTTTTTTTCCTATGGACTTTGGAACGTGATCTATGGTTCCAAAATCCATTATCTTCTCTCCCTATTCGTGCTTCTTGATTCTGGAGTATCCCATAACTCCACTTCGAATGATCTCTATATGAATAGGTGATCCTGCCAATCTTTGAATGATTTGTAAAGGGGTGAAACTCCTTTACAATTGGCATTGATTCACCGGTGAATTCTATGCCCTCGGCTCAGATGATCCAATCTTTGTTTTGAAAATCCATTCTTGAATCATCCTTTGGAAATCGGGTTTGTTTGTATTTTAGAAATTGTTTTATATATCGAATTATTATTTTGATAAGTATGATTTTATTCTATATATAAAAGTGAAAATGTTTTCGACAAGGATTATATATGTAACGTCCCGCCTTTTCGCATGCTTTAAATCGACACATGTGCCAATTCAAACCATACGGAAGGGCAGATTATTATGGGGTAAATAGGAAAACAAGAAAGAAATAAAAATAAAACAGAATCTCACAGTGGAAGGATAAAATATAATAATCAAAATATACAATTTATAAATCTGTTTACAAAAAACATTTGATTATATTTATATAGTACATATCAGAGTTACACTTACCAATAACAATGCAGCTGAATTAAATAGTGTAGTGGAATAATATAGTAGATAGTAATACTACAAATCTTTGTCTTCATCCTCCAGAATAAAATCTTCAGATCCTGAAACGCTCGGACTGACCCGAGCGAATTGAAAAGACAAAACACTCGAGTCAGAACTAAAAGATCTTATGTAAGTTAAATCAACAGAGATAAATATGAGTGCAGTAACTTAAAAGATGCTCGGGATTCACATCTCTTAATGATCCGTTAAACTATTTACTATGTAGTATATTGCGCTATTATAATAGTGTCTAATAGTAAAATAAACATACTTTTAAATAGAGTTAAGGAGTTACCCAATATCCCCCTTAACACAATAATAGTCTCAGTAGTCCATCCAATATCATAATCCCTCCTGATCGGAAAACCACCAGAGGATACCACACGGGCTACGGGAGAAAACCAAACTCGTAGAAGGCTCAGTATGGTAGGTGACACGGTAAAACTACGCAATGCCAGGGTAGATATACCAATTACGTTTCCGGGTCGGTGGTAACGCGTAGCGCGCAGCTACCGCCCACCTCGAACAAACTCCTCCAAATCAAAGAAATCAAAAGTGAAGGTGGCCACCGAATCAATCCAAAGTCAGAGTATAGTATCGAAGGGAAGTGTCCGATCAAAGGTGCTACCTTATTAACCCGTTAATCGCTCCTGTTTTAGTCACCTTATGCCAACTCACGGGAGTTAGGTCCACGTATTTACCTTACAGGAAACGCCGCCACCAACCTACTTCATTCTGGAATCTCCACCGCGTACACGGTTATTAAAGTGGTTTTCGGAGTTGGCAGAGAGTATGACAACTTCTGATCCCGGTCTTTTCAACAACCAGACGTTATTATAACACCGCAGTCTTTAAAAATAGTTTATACTTTCAAAACCAGAATAAAGTATCTATTTCAAAACTGTATAATTTCAATATCCTTTCCATTTCAAAACAAACTCATTTGATATTATTTTTATAAAACCCAAATTAATATAATATCATTTTATTTCAAATATATTTCTTTTCCAAAATAATATTGCTTTAAAATTTATAATATTTGGAAACCAAACATTTGAATTATAACTTTCAAAACATAATACTTCGAAACTCATAGCTTTAAAACCATACTTCTAAAACTTGAATGGTTTGGATATTCAACAGTATATAGAATAAAATAGTTTGAATTTAAAATTACTTTATAAATTAATTTCCGCGTCTTCACAATTTTATTCATTTAAAATTTAGTCCAAATCCATAAATTTTAAATTCACTTTCATTTAAACAAACCACTTCAATTTCAATATATTTCTAACTTTTAGTATTTAATGATTTCAAAACTTAAGGTTGGAAATTTATATTCACAAATTCACTGTCCTATTATTTAGTTTTGAAATGCTTACATAATAGATCAAAGTCATTTAAATTAAAATTCCAATTACTAACAACTTAAATATTTCCTTCAATTTATTATGCTAGAAATATTCGTTTAATTTATCTTAAATAAAAATCCAGTTATAAATATCATACCTTTAAAATTTCCAATTTTAATAAGTTTGCATCAACTTATAGAGAAAAGTTTTTAAATAAGTTCCATCAAATAAATTTCCAATTTACCTCCCAATCTTAACTGATTTAAATCATTAAAACTCTATATATACATACGATATCTTAGACATGTACTTAACCATTTAACATAAATAATCAAACTCCCTTGTTCAGCTTATTTATTTTTATTTAACTGATTTATACATAGCTTAAATTCAAAAAAATTAACTATATATGTATATATAAAATATAGTTATATAATATCCAAATTTAATATTTATTAAACCGTATCATATCCAAACCATAAAAATTATTTCAAAAATAATTATATATATACCGCGGTGCCTGTATATAATTTTTTATCCTATGGTCAAGTGATACGGATATTTATCATTTCAATCCGCAATTTAAAAATAAAAAATGCGGTTGTATATCATTTCAAACCGCAATCCCGAATGAAATGAAAATGCATAATAACTTGCAGTTTATATAATATAGAACACATCATCCATTCACCCAATATGAATCATCAACCAATTTATTTCAATCATCATCAATTTAAACAAATATCAATAGATCATATAAAATATAACAGGTATCAACGAACAGTTTCTATTCAAATAAATAAATAAATAAATAACTGTTTAACTAGCAGTTTATATGCAAAATAAATAAATTTTAACTGTCAATTTATATGCAATAATAAAATTAATTAACAGTTAAATTAAATAAATGCGATTTAACTGAGATGATAAATAAAATATGCAAAACAGTCATAAATAAATTTCTACTCATATCTTAAATCAATTTAACAAACATAAGAAAACTTAGAAGTTGTGAGTGGGTTAAAACACTCACCTTTTGAATTTAAATTGAATTAAAATTCAATTTAAACCCAAAAATTGGACAGTCTCCAAATTCGTCCAAACAAGCGTCAAAAGATCCGGAATTTTATTACGATCCTAACCAAAAAAAATCGCGTGTGAAACGGAGTTCGTATGAGAAAGTTACACGCGTTAAATCGCTTGAAAACAAAATTAATTTAAACAAACAAATAAATATACCTAACAAAAATATAAGCCACGTCAGCAAAAGCTTTAACACGCTACAGACCTCGTTCTTCTCCAGTACGAAAAATGAAAAAAAAAATCATTTTTATAAAAGAATGCTTTTGGAGTTGCAAGAATAAGAGCTTTTGAATATGGGGTGTTAGGAGAAACAAAATGTAGAAGAAGAAATAAGATGTAGGTTATTTATAATTAGGAAATGAATGTGGAGGGACAAAAATAAATGTCACGTTTTATTATTAAAGCTTCTGGCATTAATAATAGATAAGGGAATGTACGTAGGAATGGAAAAGTTTGCAAACGAAAGTAGAATTTTGTACGCATTTAGGTTTTATCTACGCAGAATAAAATATTTATACTCACCTTAAAAATGAGAACGTTCAATTTTGTTTTCTCAAAATGATCTTTTATTTCCATTAAAACATCCTTTTTGTTTAACACAAAACGTGTGTTTCTTTTATTAAATCTATTAATTGCGATCAATGTTTCCTTTCTTTTTAATTGAAACAATTGAATTACATTAATTGCAGTTACTTACAAAGTTAGTTAAAACAGACAACTAAAATGGATAAAGAAATAGAACAATTGTTTATTTAAACACGTTTACAAATTTATTGCTTATACACAAGCGTAATAAATAGATTATTTTCCTATTCTTGTAATCAGTCTGTAAGCTAAAACACAGTTCAAATAAACATATATTTCTTTCTTTAAAACCAATCTTTCTGTTCTTATTTTAATGAAACTAAACGTACATTCACAGATGAAACATTCATTTTGTTTGATGTAAAATTTTCTTTTTATTAAATCAAACTTTCCGTATATTTTCACAAAACATATGCTGCTTTTATTTACACCTATTAATTTACAATTAGTATTCTCTCTCCTATTAATTGGAAATTTTCAGTTACATTAATTTCAGTTGATTAAGTTTCAAAATGGACTAAATGAATGTAATGAGAAGTATAACAATTATTTTCTATCTAATAGTAATTTAAACATATTAATACACTATTCGCTACAAACAGTAATTATATATATTTCTTACTAAATAATAGTTTCTCATCTCAACAATCAATCTTTCAGTTGCTAAACATTTTTACTAAATGAATGTTTACTCTTTTACTAAACTTATTCATTCTTATTCTTTATTAACATTTATTATTATAATCACCATTATTAATTACATTCAAACAATGTCATTAAATGCACCTGACGTATGTTATCTTTTTTTTTATCTTACTGTAATACATGTTATTAGTAGAAGTTCAAATTAAGATCATAAACATATCTCTTAACATATGTTAACAAAAATAAAATCATAAATTTTTATTATTCTACCACTTATATTCCTTACTACAATTAGCCTTTGGTATTCCTATCCATTAATTACACAAATAACATAGTTAATATTTGTTTGTCTTTCACTACATTAATACTTCTATACACATCTTAGATTTGTACGGTTTTTTTTAATTGTGAATCTTGTTAATTACGCGTATTAATTAAGGTTTTAAATAAATTAACAAAGTTTCCTAAGTCCAATCCCTTTTTACCAAATTTGACAATCCCTAACCATTCGTACTACATTCCCTATAAATGTAATATTTAATAGATTTTATTTCAAACTAACGTACAAGTTAATTTCCCTTAATTGAGATCTGATTCCCAAATTTTTATTTAACATACTAAATGAATAAATAACCTAAATAAAGGGTCACCTACTCACTTTCTTTCATTTATAAGTTTACTACTTGCCCACCCATGTATAAATCCCATATGTAACACTAATTAATTTCCAATAACACTGCATTATCCAATTATCATAAATTTGTTCAATATATACTCCTTTTTACTTATAAATAATTTATGTTCTATGTAAATTCTCATTCACTCTTCCGTTACTAAAATTAAAAATCATTAAGTAACGTTTCCTCCATAACAGTATTAAAATTACTTAACATTCAAGAGGACTTTATTTCAAATAAATTGATTGACCAATAAATTAGGTAATATATAATAATTGTTATTATACCCTTAAGATTTACGCTTGTTCTCTTCTATTTGGTTTATAGCCTAAGATAATATAACCAATCTAACTCCATAAATAAACTTATTTTATTACCCAAATTATACATAAATTTATTACCTTTTACATCCCACTATAAATCAGTGTAACCATTAATACCACTCATATTATCATTCCTTACACAATACTGATCTTATTTAATTACCATTAACTATCTATTTTGTACAATAACTAAATGTTTACATTTGTTACTTATATTTAGTTTTATAACCAAACGTATCATGCTTAAATAAAATGAATTGGAGTTTCATTTAGATTGTTGACAATTGACTTGTATTAACATTGTTTCAGTCTAAATTTAGTTATCGTTCCATTATAGAATTGCAATATTTTATTTCTTTCAATATTAACTCATAAAATATTATTAAAATAACAAAAATTCAACATCGAAAATTTATGGGTCGTTGCACTCTCCCCCACTCAAAACTTTTCGTCCCCGAAAAGGAAAAAAAGGGAAAAAGAAGAAATAAAAACAATACATCTTATCAAAACATTAACTTTATAAAAAATTAAATTTACAAAATTAATTACTTTAAATAAGATATCCTAATTTATAACTGTTTAATCTTTTATATTTAAATTATTAAAGTTTGGAAGAAGAAAAAATCTAAGTCCGAAATTTTCGGAAATTTTCGTTAGAGTCTCCTTTGTACGGAGAGGCTCGGAAGAAAAATAAAATATTAATTATAACAATATATATCATATATATTCAAAATAATATACATCGCAACATAGGAAAAAAACAAAATAATAACGCTAAAACCCGTAATCCGAAAACGTGCCTATTTGTCGGGCAATAACGTTTATTTTATGGAACCAAAAGCAGTAGCAATTGCTTCCATAACCTGCATTTTACTTATATAATCCAAAGGGTTAACAATTTATAAAAAATGAAATATTTAGGTGGTTTCAATCACTAACAACAAATCAATACAACAACCATCAATTTCAACAAACAGCATACACAATACAAAACAACCATTCAATCAAACAAACAAATAGTTGTTCGGGTTCAAAACTTTTAAATTGCACGGAATGAAGAATAAACTACTAGCGCATCATTTACTCAGCAGCCTTAGATAAAACTAAATAGATTATTCATTCATCCAAATCCAAATTTAAAGTATCTTACCCCCAAACAACCATAAACCAAACAAGCAACAATTCCAAATAATAAATCAAGCTCATTCTTATAAATTTCATTTATTACTTTACATTTATTTCTTACAACTTTTATCTCCATTCATTAATTTAGTGTTTATTACACTTGTTTGCACTTATACTTGTATATATATAATTCATTTTTCTCTTTTCATTTCATATTGCATAACTTCATTTGTTTATAGTATTCATGTGAAAATCAATTTCGTAGCACATTAATACATTAATTTAAGTCTACACTTATATATTTACTGCATTCATCTTTTCTTCTTATTTTATTAATAAATAGCTTCAATGCTTTACTTAAGTTTATTATCTTCCATATATACTACTTAATTTTATTTATTTTCTTCCATTTATAATACCTACCTTTCTATTTCAATTAGTAGTCTTTTCAATTACACTTAAGATTATAATATTACAACATCAAATTCCTATTTGTTAAGGAATTTTATTAATTACTTTCATTACCTCAAATTTATTACTTGTACAATATCTATTACATTTTCTTATTAACATTTCAACTTTTAATATTTGGTAAGTTATATATATGCTTTTAAAGAATGTAATTGAAAGTTATGCAAGTTTTCTCATTTCTTTTAATTAATTCATTGTTCAATAAATTTTTACCTTTTCCTTATAAGTTACAATTTCAACTTCCTTTTTATTTCCTTTGTGACTTAGCCTTAAATCTATTACCTAAATTAGAGGTTTTGATTATTAATTACTTGCCTTTCATTTCACTACAATAATTGAAACAATTAATTAATGGAAATTTAAGAATTTAATACCGGGTTAAATTTTCAATATATTTTAAAATAATAGATAAATATATTCTTACAACCTACATATCTCTAATTATATTTAAAACAATTCAAAATTTATATATTTTTCAAAAATGAATCTACAGTAGAACTACTACAGTGGCCTTCCCCCTTCGAAACTCGAAAATGAAAGTCGATGATGCGGCCGCCATCACCGAAATTATTTTCCAGCGACAGAGAGGAAAGTACAAAACTTATTTTCTCCAAAATCTTCTTTAAAACAATTCTTCCAAATTATAATAAATATTTATATCAGAAAGTACTTATAAACAATATTATTATATTCCAAAATTTATTCGAAAGAAATTTCAAAACCCCGGATCTTAAGTTCTAAATTTCCCAAATTTCATTTATTTTATTTTTCAATCTTATTTCTATTATTATTTATACACTTTATTACCTAACAACCAATCTATTGCAGCCAAATACAGATATCATTTGAAATTTTTTATTTTATATAGAAAATATAATAGGCAAAATTATTTCATTCACCTGTATTAAAAACATATATTATGTCGGTCTGTCCTATTAAGTGTTTAGAAATCCCTATTGATGTCATAGCGTCCCATGCACCAACCAGAATTTATAAACACAAAACGGAACAGATTAACACAATATTAAAACATTTTTATAACACTAACAAATGCGCTCTCTCATATATATACACTCAGCGACTCCCATAGGGTATTGCTACCCTATTAGTAAAGAATCAAACCCCACAAAGCTAAGGTTTATCGCTAAACCAAAGCTCTGATACCAGATGTAACGTCCCGCCTTTTCGCACGCTTTAAATCGACACATGTGCCAATTCAAACCATACGGAAGGGCAGATTGTTATGGGGTAAAAAAGAAAACAAGAAAGAAATAAAAATAAACAGAATCTCACAGCAGAAGGACAAAACATAATAATCAAATATACAATTTATAAATCTGTTTACAAAAAACATTTGATTATATTTATATAGTACATATCAGAGTTACACTTACCAATAACAATGCAGTGGAATTAAATAGTATAGTGGAATAATATAGTAGATGGTAATACTACAAATCTTTGACTTCGTCCTCTAGAATAAAATCTTCAGATCCTGAAACGCTCGGACTGACCCGAGCGAATTGAAAAGACAAAACACTCGAGTCAGAACTAAAAGATCTTATGTAAGTTAAATCAACAGAGATAAATATGAGTGCAGTAACTTAAAAGATGCTCGGGATTCACATCTCTTAAGGATCCGTTAAACAATTTACTATGTAGTATACTGCGCTATTACAATAGTGTATAATAGTAAAATAAACATACATTTAAATAGCGTTAAGGAGTTACCCAATCTCCCCCTTAACACAATAATAGTCCCAGTAGTCCATCCAATATCATAGTCCCTCCTAATCGGGAAGCCACCAGAGGATACCACACGGGCTACGGGAGAAAACCAAACTCGTAGAAAGCTCGGTATGGTAGGTGACACAGCACGACTAGAAAATGCCAGGGTAGATATACCAATTACGCTTCCGGGTCGGTGGTAACGCCTAGCGCGCAGCTACTGCCCACCTCGAACAAACTCCCCCAAATCAAAGAAATCAAAGGTGAAGGTGGCCACCGAATCAATCCAAAGTCAGAGTATAGTATCGAAGGGAAGTGTTCGATCAAAGGTGCTACCTTATTAACCCGTCAATCGCTCCTGTTTTAGCCACCTTATGCCAACTCACGGGAGTTGGGTCCACGTATTTACCTTACAGGAAACGCCGCAACCAACCTACTTCATTTTGGAATCTCCACCGCATACACGGTTATTAAAGTGGTTTTCGAAGTTGGCAGAGAGTATGACAACTTCCGATCCCGGTCTCTTCAACAACCAAACGTTATTATAACACCGCAGACTTTAAAAATAGTTTATACTTTCAAAACCAGAATAAAGTATCTATTTCAAAACCGTATAATTTCAATATCCTTTCCATTTCAAAACAAACTCATTTGATATTATTTTTATAAAACCCAAATTAATATAATATCATTTTATTTCAAATATATTTTTTTTCCAAAATCATATTGCTTTAAAATTTACAATATCTGTAAACCAAACATTTGAATTATAACTTTCAAAACATAATACTTCGAAACTCATAGCTTTAAAACCATACTTCTAAAACTTGAATGGTTTGGATATTCAACAGTATATAGAATAAAATAGTTTGAATTTAAAATTACTTTATAAAATAATTTCCGCATCTTCACAATTTTATTCATTTAAAATTTAGTCTAAATCCATAAATTTTAAATTCACTTTCATTTAAATAAACCACTTCAATTTCAATCTATTTCTAACTTTTAGTATTTAACGATTTCAGAACTTAAGGTTGGAAATTTATATTCACAAATTCACTGTCCTATTATTTAGTTTTGAAATGTTTACATAATAGATCAAAGTCATTTAAATTAAAATTCCAATTACTAACAACTTAAATATTTCCTTCAATTTATTATGCTAGAAATATTCGTTTAATTTATCTTAAATAAAAATCCAGTTATAAATATCATACCTTTAAAATTTCCAATTTTAATAAGTTTACATCAACTTATGGAGAGAAGTGTTTAAATAAGTTTCATCAAATAAATTTTCAATTTACCTCCCAATCTTAACTGATTTAAATCATTAAAACTCTATATATACATACGATATCTTAGACATGTACTTAACCATAATATAAATAATCAAACTCCATTGTTCAACTTATTTATTTTTATCTAACTGATTTATACATAGCTTAAATTCAAAAAATTAACTATATATGTATATATAAAATATATTTATATAACATCCAAATTTAATATTTATTATACCGTATCATATCCAAACCATAAAAATCATTTCAAAAATAATTATATATATACCGCGGTCCCTGTATATAATTTTCTATCCTATGGTCAAGTGATATGGATATTTATCATTTCAAACCGCAATTTAAAAATAAAAAAATGTGGTTGTATGTCATTTCAAACCGCAATCCCGAATGAAATAAAAATGCATAATAACTTGCAGTTTATATAATATAGAACACATCATCCATTCACCCAATATCAATCATCAACCAATTTATTTCAATCATCGTCAATTTAAGCAAACATCAATAGAGCATATGAAATATAACAGGTATCAACGAACAGTTTCGATTAAAAAAAAAAACTGTTTAACTAGCAGTTTATATGCAAAATAAATAAATTTTAACTGTCAATTTATATGCAATAATAAAATTAATTAACAGTTAAATTAAATAAATGCGATTTAACTGAGATAATGAATAAAATATGCAAAACAGTCATAAATAAATTTCTACTCATATCTTAAATCAATTTAACAAACATAAGAAAACTTAGAAGTTGTGAGTGGGTTAAAACACTCACCTTTTGAATTTAAATTGAATTAAAATTCAATTTAAACCCAAAAATTGGACAGTCTCCAAATTCGTCCAAACCAGCGTCAAAAGATCCGGAATTTTATTCCGATCCTAACCAAAAAAATCGCGTGTGAAACGGAGTTCGTATGAGAAAGTTACACGCGTTAAATTGCTTGAAAACAAAATTAATTTAAACAAACAAATAAACATACCTAACAAAAATATAAGCCACGTCAGCAAAAGCTTTAGCACACTACAGGACCTCATTCTTCTCCAGTACGAAAAATGAAAAAAAAATCATTTTTATAAAAGAATGCTTTTGGAGTTGCAAAAATAAGAGCTTTTGAATATGAGGTGTTAGGAGAAACAAAATGTAGAAGAAGAATTAAGGTGTAGGTTATTTATAATTAGGAAATGAATGTGGAGGGACAAAAATAAATGTCGCGTTTTATTATTAAAGCTTCTGGCATTAATAATAGATAAGGGAATGTACGTAGGAATGGAAAAGTTTGCAAACGAAAGTAGAATTTTGTACGCATTTAGGTTTTGTCTACGCAAAATAAAATATTTATACTTACCTTAAAAATGAGAACGTTCAATTTTGTTTTCTCAAAATGATCTTTTATTTCCATTAAAACACCCTTTTTGTTTAACACAAAACGTGTGTTTCTTTTATTAAATCTATTAATTACGATCAACGTTTCCTTTCTTTTAATTGAAATATCTGAATTACATTAATAGCAGTTACTTACAAAGTTAGATTTTAAAACAGACAACTAAAATGGATAAAGAAATAGAACAATTGTTTATTTAAACACGTTTATAAATTTATTGTTTATACACAAGCGTAATAAATAGATTATTTTCCTATTCTTGTAATCAGTCTGTAAGCTAAAACACAGTTCAAATAAACATATATTTCTTTCTTTAAAATCAATCTTTCTGTTCTTATTTTAATGAAATTAAACGTACATTCATAGATGAAACATTCATTTTGTTTAATGTAAAATTTTCTTTTTATTAAATCAAACATTCCCTATATTTTCACAAAACATATGCTGCTTTTATTTACACCTATTAATTTATAGTTAGTATTCTCTCTCCTATTAATTGGAAATTTTCGGTTACATTAATTTCAGTTGATTAAGTTTCAAAATGGACTAAATGAATGTAATGAGAAGTATAACAATTATTTCCTATCTAATAGTAATTTAAACATATTAATACACTATTCGCTACAAACAGTAATTATATATATTTCTTACTAAATAATAGTTTCTCATCTCTACAATCAATCTTTCAGTTGCCAAACATTTTTACTAAATGAATGTTTACTCTTTTACTAAACTTATTCATTCTTATTCTTTATTAACATTTATTATTATAATCACCGTTATTAATTACATTCAAACAATGTCATTAAATACACCTAACGTATGTTATCATTTTTTTTTATCTTACTGTAATACATGGTATTAGTAGAAGTTCAAATTAAGATCATAAACATATCTCTTAACATATGTTAACAAAAATAAAATCATAAATTTTTATTATTCTACCACTTATATTCCTTACTACAATTAGCCTTTGGTATTCCTGTCCATTAATTACACAAATAACATAGTTAATATTTGTTTGTCTTTCACTACATTAATACTTCTATATACATCTTAGATTTATATCAACGGTTTTTTTTTAAAATGTGAATCTTGTCAATTACGCGTATTAATTAAGGTTTTAAAATAAATTAACAAAGTTTCCTAAGTCCAATCCCTTTTTATTAAATTTGACAATCCCTAACTATTCGTACTACATTCCCTATAAATGTAATATTTAATAGATTTTATTTCAAATTAACGTACAACTTAATTTCCCTTAATTAAGATCTGATTCCCAAATTTTTATTTAACATACTAAATGAATAAATAACCTAAATAAATGGTCACCTACTCACTTTCTTTCATTTATAAGTTTACTACTTGCCCACCCAGGTATAAATCCCATATATAACACTAATTAATTTTCAATAACACTGCATTATCCAATTATCATAAATTTGTTCAATATATGCTCCTTTTTACTTATAAATAATTTATGTTCTGTGTAAATTCTCATTCACTCTTCCGTTACTAAAATTAAAAATTATTAAGTAACGTTTCCTCTATAACAGTATTAAAATTACTTAACATTAAAGAGGACTTTATTTCAAATAAATTGATTGACCAATAAATCAGGTAATATATAATAATTGTTATTATACCCTTAAGATTTACACTTGTTCTCTTCTATTTGGTTTATAGCCTAAGATAATATAACCAATCTAACTCCATAAATAAACTTATTTTATTACCCAAATTATACATAAATTATTACCTTTTACATCCCACTATAAATCAGTGTAACCATTAATACCACCCATATTATCATTCCTTACACAATACTGATCTTATTTAATTACCATTAACTATCTATTTTGTACAATAACTAAATGTTTACATTTGTTACTTATATTTAGTTTTATAACCAAACGTATCATGCTTAAATAAAATGAATCGGAGTTTCATTTAGATTGTTGACAATTGACTTGTATTAACAATGTTTCGGTCTAAATTTAGTTATCATTCAGTTATAAAATTGCAATATTTTATTTCTTTCAATATTAACTCATAAAATATTATTAAAATTACAAAAATTTAACTTCGAAAATTTATGGGTCGTTACAATATACCTTTTAAAAACGAGAATTTGAAATTTCGAAAGGACTTGAAATTTTGAAGATTTTATATAAGAAATGGATTTATATAAAAATTATTATAACTGAAGGGTTTTAATTTGAAATTCGAGAGATTGAATTCCGGTGTTTTGAAATTGGTTTTAAGATTTTGGAAAATGTATAATAAAACGATTTAAAAGTATTTTCTGAATGAGAAATGTTTCAAATGACTTCAAATGAATTCCAATAATTTCGAAGAAATTTCAAAAGAAGTCTTCGAGAAAATAGAAGTTTAGAACCTACTTATGTCGCTGGAAAATAATTTTGATGGTGAATGCATGCTTCATCGACATTGATTTTCGAGTTTCTGAGTGGGGGAGAGGCTACTTCGGTAGCTTTGTTATGCGATTGATTTGTGAAAACAATTTTGATTTCAAATACCGAAGTATAATTTGATTTTCGAAAAGATATGCATATATATATATATATGACACAGTTTTGAAATGAGCCGGTGTTCAGTTCTTGAGCATCGAATTTGATTGATATAACCCTATCTTTTGGAATTGATTTACTGATTTGTTGGTGATTTCCAACTCTTGGATTGAAAATGTGATTTCTTCGACTATTTTGAAGGTTCGAGCACTTCCAAATCAAGGTTAATTTTTCAAAGCCAAGTAATTTTGAAAAGTATAAAGTATTTGATAAAGTATATAAGTTTAGTTTTGTATGTTTTAATATGATTTAAATACGTTTGAAACTGTTTTGTTAAGTTAATGAATAAAATTATTTTGAATTATACTAATATGAAATTTAGTTTTGAAACGTTTTGAAGAAAAGTTTAGTTTTCAAAATATTTTGAATAAAATTTAGTTTAAATTTTTTAACTTAGTAACATCCTTTATAAAACTATATATAATCATAATAATAATTTTCAAAGGTATAAAATTGTAATCATTTTGAGGATAAGTGATTCTTGAGGAAAAGATTTTGTTTCGGAAATAGATTGAAATTTAAAACCCAGTATATTTATGATGATTTTTGGGAAACGGCTTTGTTTGACATAAATTATGTTGATTTGGATTATTTTCTGAACTTATTATTTTGGAAACTTGAAACTGAAGATAATTGATTTGGAAGGAACAATTTGGTGAAATTGTATATGTTTTCCTTTTGAAAACTGTACCGATATTGAAAGGAATTGAAATTGAGAACCTTGTTTTATTAAATACTTGATTTGGAAGTTATCGAACTTATATTAAGGTGATTTGTATAACTATGAAGTGATTTGATATACTATTGATTTTGAAAAGTACTCGATTTGAAAATGAAATCTTATATATAATGGACTTTATATAAGTACGGTATTTGAAATTGATTTGAGAGGAACTATATGATATATATTTTCCAAGTAAAGATATGGGAAGTGCCTTCTGCTTGATATCCGCTCTGTGGCCACATTGTTTGTCGTGTCATGTTCTAGTTTACGTTTACATGTGTAACATGACATGTTATGTATATATATTTTATTTTTAAAACATTTTATAAGTGTAGTTGAAATTTTCCAATGTTAGTTATATTTTGTTTACAAATTTTAATTCTAGTTTCAATTAAATAGAGTATTTTCTTTATTTATCTTCTATTTTTCCTAAAATTATTTACTTATTTTTCATAATATCTATCTCTACCTTATCTTTCTGTTTTATTTGTTTAGACATTCATTTATAAATAGAATAGTTATGTGTTTAGATCCCTTATTTATTTCTTGAAAAGAAATTTCAAATATGTGACGCCCCACCTCTATACCCATGCTAGCCAAGGACACTACAGGGTAATGCCGTCAACTAACACGGAGAATAAGGCCGGTTAGGAGCGACCATCTATGGCCTTGCTCTAATTATCTATTGAATACATCGACAATACACATACCAAGCAGGTCGACATACCCAACGAATACTTAAAACAAAACCATAGGTGGTTGGATCTATCAGAACAGAATATAACAACTCAAATGTAATATACATCACAGAACAGTAGATCATCATATACACATACACTGATACATAACAGAGTATACAAAATAATACATGTCGAGTGGTATAGCAAACCACAATATACAGACGAGTCCATAGAATACATATCAGAGTTACAACAAAATGGGACTACACAAAAAGCTATGACAAAAAGAAGCTAGCAGAGTAGTCCATGCGGAAGCAAAATAGGCTAAGTCCAAAGTACCTAACCTGAAACATCTCGGTCTGACCCGAGTATAAAATACACGGGTCAGTCTAGCTAAACAAATCAGTTAGATAAACCGAGCAACAATAAACCTGTAAGGTTACAAAGAATAACAAATATCTCTAAAAGAGATAACACAATCATCTAACAAAAGATGAATCATATAGAACAAGCCTCGTATCATCGGCAACATATAGGAACAAAGGATACAAATATCCCAAATCAAGCCAAAAAGGCAATAACAAATACCAATAAGGTATACAAGTTCCGCAAGGTAAACGCTACGCATCATGCGGCTCATAATGACCAACACCGAAGGGCGATACCAAGGGAATATACATATGAATGAAACATCAAAAAATTGCTCGAGCTCAGTACTGTACAAACAAGGATCCATGAGCCCAAAGACTCCAAACCTAATATCACCCATGCGGCTCATAACGACCAACATCGGAAGCGATACTAAAGGGCAACCCAATATCACCCATGCGGCTCATAACGACCAACATCGGAAGCGATACTAAAGGGCAACAAACCTGAAGGCACAAATCCGAAGGCACATACCCGAAGGCAACAAACCGTAGTGGTGAAGGTCAGAGACCCAGTACTGGACACCACTAACTGGCGGAATGTGTCACAACTCTCGAAGAGGAATTCGAAAAGTGTTAACGTATATCCCATAACCACTCGTTCGCACTAGACGATTTACTATCCGTCAG
Organism: Allium cepa; assembly: GCA_030765085.1. NCBI lineage: Eukaryota > Viridiplantae > Streptophyta > Magnoliopsida > Asparagales > Amaryllidaceae > Allium > Allium cepa. The sequence goes on from CM060941.1 coordinate 840,550,081, forward strand.
TCACTTTCACACTCAAAGCAGTACAAAGTTTAACTCATGTCATCGATAAACCAAACCCGAGGGTCAAAACAATCAATTGAATAGGTCGGGGACTAATCGAAAAGATAAACGCACAGATTCATGGTCCGTGTTTTGCCCAACCATTTAATCATCCTTCCACTTCGCTCGAAGTGCGAAAGTGTGTGTTTTAAATAGAATTTATAAATTGGAGAAACAAGCTTTTAAATGTGATCCGAGAGATTATTTTATAAAAACCCATGGATGAAGTCAAGAATAAGTTATCAAAGCCAAAGATGCAATGATAACCACTAAAAAGCAACTTGAATCGATAAAATTTGGAAAACAAATCAAAATATGCAAAAATAGGCAAAACAGGCAAAACATGAGCAGGTCGATCGACCGGTTGCAGGGCTCGGTCGGCTGGCCAGATGCAGGAAATAAAAAAAACTCGACATGAGCAGGTCGGTCGACCGGCTACAGGGCTCGGTCGGCCGAACTGCATATTTCTGCAGTTTCTGCCCTTTTTCCAATGAAATGCAATTTCTTCCAAAACGCGATCGTTCGAGCAATGGACCTAAGGAGCCTTAACCAATAGATACCCCAGCTCCATTAGCTCTCCGATTCGCTACCAAAAACATGTTCAAACATCAAAGTTAGGATCTTTAAAGAATTGAACCCAACACTAAAAATTTGGATATTCTCCAATTCAATCCAAACCAAAAGCAAGAGCATATGAACAAGGTGTTAGGAATTCATACCCAACATCTATGATATCAAAAGAGGTAGATGTGAGTTCAAAACTCACCTTTAATCTCACAAACAAAGAAGATGAAGGAGCTAAAACACAAGGAAAAGACCAACTAATCACTACTTCAATCCAACAAGTTTCAATCTAAGAACGAACAAGTATTTTCCTAAGTTAGGTTTAGGAAAACTTTCTGAAATTGAAGGAGAAAGAGTTGGAGAAGAAGAAGAGAGACTTACCTATGGCTTCTCTATGATTTTGGAGCAAGAAATCAAGTTACAAAGGAGAAACTAGGGCTTGCAATTTCTATTTCCTCTTCCCTTCCACCATTTTCAGTTTTGCTTGAGAAATGAAAATGAAATAAAGATGAAATGAAGAGAAGGGGTTGAGTTAGAGGGTTAATTAAGCTAGTGGGCTAAACCCAAACCCAAAACCCAATAGAAAAAGGGTCAAAATTTCACAAACTCCAAACATATCAAAGATTATACTCAAAAAGATCGCAAACGCCATTTTGGAACCAATGGGGGTAGTTTCGAGCTCCGATTCGGCCGTTTGCAAAAAGTAACATTTCGGACCTAAATCCGACTAACGACGCTATATTTAAATAAAACATTTAAATATAAAATCGTTAAATATGCGGGTTGTTACAGATCTCCTCTCCTTACAAAAATTGCGTCCCCGCAATTCCTAGAGACGATATTTGTAACAACTACATACATGCAACATTCAAAAGAAAAAGGAAATAAGCTTGAGATGAAAAGACATACTCACCGTTTACAAGCTAAGATAGAAAACCCGGATAAGATCGCTCGATAAACTCTCTGGTTTCCCAAGTACAGTCATTGGGATTAGCGGACCATTGAACCTTAACGAGCGGCACGTCCTTGTTTCGAAGGTGTCGCACCTCCGTGTCAAGCATGCGAATAGGTTGCTGTACAATAGATAAGTCCGGTGAGATCTTAAGCTCTTGCAAATCAGGAGAAGTAATAACAGAATCCGACTCCCGAAGACACTTCCGAAGTTGCGAGACGTGTAACACGTCATGAATGCCAGATAAATGAGCTGGAAGTGAAACTCTATAAGCCACAGGGCCAATACGTTCAGTAATAGAAAATGGCCCTACATAACGAGGAGCCAATTTTCCAGTCGTACTGAAACGCATAACCCCCTTCAAAGGAGAAACACGAATAAAAACAAGATCGCCGATCGAGAACTCGAGAAGCTTCCTACGGTTATCCGCGTAGGATTTCTGGCGGCTCTGCGTCTCTTTCATTATCAACCGAATAAGATCAATTTTCTCAGAAGAATCACGAACAAAATCTGGACCAAGAATTAGCTTCTCTCCAGATTCCAACCAACATGAAGGTGATCGACATGGCCTTCCATATAAGGCTTCGAAAGGAGGCATACCGATACTAGATTGAAAACTATTGTTGTAGGAGAATTCTTCAAGAGGTAGATGATCCTCCCAGCTACCACCAAAATCAAAAATACAAATACGGAGAAGATCTTCCAAGATACGATTCACCCGTTCAGTCTGTCCGTCAGACTGCGGATGATAAGCTGTAGAAAAATTAAGCTTTGTTCCCAAATCTTGCTGAAGACTCTTCCAAAAATGACTCGTGAATAAAGGATCATGATCACTTACAATAGAACTAGGAACACCGTGAAATCTCACGATTTCCTTAACATATAACTTAGCCAAATGCGAAGCAGTTCTATTAGACTTAATAGGGACAAAATGAGCAGGCTTGGTAAGGCGATCAACAATAACCCAAATGCTAGAATGGCCTGATCTCGAACGAGGTAGGCCGTCAATGAAATCCATAGATATCTGATCCCATTTCCACAATGGAATCTCAAGAGACTGAAGAAGACCCGAAGGACGCTGATGCTCGGCCTTGAAACGCTGACAAGTTATGCAATTGCTCACATAACTCGCCACATCGCGCTTCATGCGTTCCCAATAATAAAGACGACGCATATCGGCATACATCTTACTACTACCGGGATGAATGGTATACTTAGAACGGTGACAGTCATCAAGAATGTCATGCCTAAGTGCAAGATCAGAAAGCACAAAAAGACAGTTCTTCTTACGAAAACACCCATGAGAATCAATGCTAAAATCCCGCAACGCCTCATCACAGGATCCAGACTCACAAAGCTGAATAAAATGCAACAAATCAGGATCACGCCGCTGAGTATCGGCAATACGATCCAACAAAATAGGTCGAGCTCCCAAACTAAATAATAGGATAGGAGAATCAGAAGATGAACCTTGATTCCGAATTTCACAAAAAGATAGAGTCTCAAGAATATTCCATTCGGCAAGCATCATAGAAATAACAGCCAAATGTTTGCGACTAAGCGCATCTGCAACACCATTACCCTTGCCAGGGGTATATAGGATATCAAAGTCATAGGAGGCAAGAAACTCGAGCCAACGTTGTTGTCTCATATTGAGTTCCTTCTGAGTGAACAAATACTTCAAAGATTTATGATCGGTATAGAGAATGAAGCGCTCGCCTAACAAATAGTGTCGCCAAATCTTCAAGGCAAAGACAATGGCGGCAAGCTCAAGATCATGAGTGGCATAGCGGACTTCATTCGGACGCAGTTGCCTAGAAGCATAAGCAACTACCCGATCTTTCTGCATAAGAACAGCACCAAGACCACTACCACAAGCATCGGTGTAGACAACAAGATCATGATTCCCCTCGGGAACCACAAGAATAGGAGCATTAGTGAGAAGTTCCTTCAATGTCAGAAAGGAAGCTTCACACCTGTCGGACCAATCAAAACAAATGCCTTTTCGAGTAAGGCAAGTGAGAGGAGCACAACACGGGAAAAGTCCTTAATGAACCGACGGTAATAACCCGCCAATCCAAGAAAACTACGAATCTCATGAACATTCTTAGGCCTCTTCCAATTCTGGATGGCTTCGATCTTTGAGGGATCGACAGAAATGCCATCGGTAGATACAACATGGCCTAAGAACTTAACCTTATTCTCCCAAAAATGGCACTTGGAGAATATGGCTCTAAGCTGATGATGACGGAGGGTACTCAAGACAATTCTCAAGTGATTAGCATGCGCGGCTTCAGACTTAGAATAAATAAGGATATCATCAATGAAGACAAGCACGAACTTATCGAGATATTCCCGGAATACCCGATTCATGAGATCAACAAAGAAAGCAGGAGCGTTCGTCAAACCGAACGGCATAACGAGCCACTCGAAAGAACCATATCGAGTGCGGAAAGCTGTAAGATGTATGCTATCCTCCACGACTCGTAACTGATGAAAACCTGTGGCGAGGTCAAGCTGAGAAAAGACCTTAGCACCACTCAATAGATTGAACATATCATCGATCCTAGGCAATGGATACCTAATCCTGATGGTTAACTCGTTAAGCTTGCGATAGTCAATGCAAAGCCTAAGAGTTCCATCAGACTTCTTCACGAAGACAACCGCGGACCCCCATGGAGAAAAACTGGACTGAATCAACTGCTTGGATTCAAGCTCTAAAAGCTGCTTTTTGAGTTCCTCATTTTCTCTTGTAGACATCCTCGTAGGAGGACGATTAACTGGCTGCGCGCCTGAAATGAGATCAATGCGGAACTCAATTGCCCGCTTAGGTGGCAAACCCGATACAGGCTCAAAAACATTAGAAAAGTCACAAGCAATAGGAATACGGGATATATCATCACCATCTCGCGAATCAAGAGAATACAAAGCCATTTCGGAATTATCCACATCCCGAAGAATAAGAGATAGATGAGTAGGCGAATACGGATGTCGAAGATATAAAATTCTCTCCGAACAAATAATCCTGGCATCATATCTCACTAGCCAGTCCATACCCAAAATCATATCAAATCCCAGACAAGGAATAACGTGCAGATTCGCACGAAAAGAAAAGCCACATAAAACAATCTCAATATCATCACAAAGCAAACTAAGGGTCATGGATCCCCCAATAGGATTCGCAATCCTCAATGAAGTAACCAAACAAGAAACATCCAAAGATAAATCATCAACGAGCTGTTTCGATACGAAAGAATGTGAAGCACCCGTATCGAAAAGAACTCGAATACTATGATCACGGAATAAAATAGAACCTTCCAAAATAGATAGAGAGATACCTTTGGGATGAGAAGGACCTTCAGAAGCCTTAGCAGCATAAGCCTGCTAGACTTAGCACTAGCCGGAACAGTAGGGCAAGCTGAAACATGATGACCTTCCTTCTTGCAATATCGGCAGAAGAGAGGTTTAGGACAAGCTTGAATAATATGATCCGAAGAACCACAATTAAAACACTTTCGAATGAAAGGTGTTCCGGAAGACTGAGGCTGAGAACTAGGACCACCAGTCTTCTTCTTCTTATAAGGAAAAGGCCTGGACTTCTGAATTGGAAACGGCCTCTTGTTGGGGTTCTTGGAAACCTCGACATCAACATCACTATCACACTCCTTCTCGACGGTCTCGAGGTGAAGTGCCGAATCAACCAACTCCTCAAAAGAAAGCTTAAGTTGGAGCAACAAAGATTTCTTAAGATACTTCTTAAGACCAGAAACAAACTTCAAATTCTTCTTATAAGAAGTGCTGATGAATTCAAGACCATACTGAGATAAAGCCTCGAATGATGCAACATACTCAGAAACAGAAGATTTCCCTTGCTTCAACTCAAGGAAGCGACGGGTCAATAAAACTTTTTCAGATTCGGGAACGAACTTGAGTTCAAATCGCTCCCGAAACTGAGTCCAAGAAAGAGTAGAATCATCAATCTCGGCTACAAGAAGCTCATACCAATCAAGGGCACGCTCTTGTAATAAGCTAGAAGTTACAAGAACTCTATCATGGTCAGAAAGATCCATGCGAGAAAAGATACGCTCGCACGTGCGGAACCAAGCTTGGACTTCAAGAACAGACTCGGAGCCTTTAAACGGCTTTCCCCCAAGATGAGCAAAATCACTGCACTGGCGTGCAAAAGCAGACTTGCGAGGTGGAGACACTCGAGGAAGAACTGAAGGCTGAGTGCTCCTAAACAATTCCATAAACTGATCAGCAGACATATAAACGCCATCCGGATGTGAGCCACTGGATTTCCCAGCATCCGAACGTCGTCCCCTGCCTCTTCCAGCCATGCGATGAAGGTAAGATAAGAACAAGATTATTCACAAGGTAGATATTGCAATATGGAATACTACGGAATAGAAATGCATTCCTAGACGTATTCCCAACTCTATCTAACCTTGATGGAATAAAGAGACATGATGATTCAAAGATTTGTATCACTTGTACACTTTGATGTACCGTAATATGTGCATTTATTCTGTGTTTATCATATTTTGTTCTGAACTCAGCTCTGATACCACGCTGTGACACCCCACCTCTATACCCACGCTAGCCAAGGACACTACAGGGTAACGCCGTCAACTAACACGGAGAATAAGGCTGGTTAGGAGCGACCATCTATAGCCTTGCTCTAATTATCTATTGAATACATCGACAATACACATACCAAGCAGGTCGACATACCCAATGAATACTTAAAACAAAACCATAGGTGGTTGGATCTATCAGAACAGAATATAACAACTCAAATGTAATATACATCACAGAACAGTAGATCATCATATACACATACACTGATACATAACAGAGTATACAAAATAATACATGTCGAGTGGTATAGCAAACCACAATATACAGACGAGTCCATAGAATACATATCAGAGTTACAACAAAATGGGACTACACAAAAAGCTATGACAAAAAGAAGCTAGCGGAGTAGTCCATGCGGAAGCAAAATAGGCTAAGTCCAAAGTACCTAACCTGAAACATCTCGGTCTGACCCGAGTATAAAATACACGGGTCAGTCTAGCTAAACAAATCAGTTAGATAAACTGAGCAACAATAAACCTGTAAGGTTACAAAGCATAACAAATATCTCTAAAAGAGATAACACGATCATCTAACAAAAGATGAATCATATAGAACAAGCCTCGTATCATCGGCAACATATAGGAACAAATGATACAAATATCCCAAATCAAGCCAAAAAGGCAATAACAAATACCAATAAGGTATACAAGTTCCGCAAGGTAAACGCTACGCATCATGCGGCTCATAATGACCAACACCGAAGGGCGATACCAAGGGAATATACATATGAATGAAACATCAGAAAATTGCTCGAGCTCAGTACTGTACAAACAAGGATCCATGAGCCCGAAGACTCCAAACCCAATATCACCCATGCGGCTCATAACGACCAACATCGGAAGCGATACTAAAGGGCAACCCAATATCACCCATGCGGCTCATAACGACCAACATCGGAAGCGATACTAAAGGGCAACAAACCCGAAGGCACAAACCCGAAGGCACATACCCGAAGGCAACAAACCGTAGTGGTGAAGGTCAGAGACCCAGTACTGGACACCACTAACTGGCGGAATGTGTCACAACTCTCGAAGAGGAATCCGAAAAGTGTTAACGTATGTCCCATAACCACTCGTTCGCACTAGACGATTTACTATCCGTCAGTCACTTTCACACTCAAAGCAGTACAAAGTTTACCTCATGTCATCGATAAACCAAACCCGAGGGTCAAAACAAACAATTGAATAGGTCGGGGACTAATCGAAAAGATAAACGCACAGATCCATGGTCCGTGTTTTGCCCAACCATTTAATCACCCTTCCACTTCGCTCGAAGTGTGAAAGTGTGTGTTTTAAATAGAATTTATAAATTGGAGAAACGAGCTTTTAAATGTGATCCGAGAGATTATTTTATAAAAACCCGTGGATGAAGTCAAGAATAAGTTATCAAAGCCAAAGATGCAATGACAACCACTAAAAAGCAACTTGAATCGATAAAATTTGAAAAACAAATCAAAATATGCAAAAATAGGCAAAACAGGCAAAACATGAGCAGGTCGGTCGACCGGTTGCAGGGCTCGGTCGGCTGGCCAGATGCAGGAAATAAAAAAAACTCGACATGAGCAGGTCGGTCGACCGGCTACAGGGCTCGGTCGGCCGAACTGCATATTTCTGCAGTTTCTGCCCTTTTTCCAATGAAATGCAATTTCTTCCAAAACGCGATCGTTCGAGCAATGGACCTAAGGAGCCTTAACCAATAGATACCCCAGCTCCATTAGCTCTCCGATTCGCTACCAAAAACATGTTCAAACATCAAAGTTAGGATCTTTAAAGAATTGAACCCAACACTAAAAATTTGGATATTCTCCAATTCAATCCAAACCAAAAGCAAGAGCATATGAACAAGGTGTTAGGAATTCATACCCAACATCTATGATATCAAAAGAGGTAGATGTGAGTTCAAAACTCACCTTTAATCTCACAAACAAAGAAGATGAAGGAGCTAAAACAAAAGGAGAAGACCAACTAATCACTACTTCAACCCAACAAGCTTCAATCTAAGAACAAACAAGTATTTTCCTAAGTTAGGTTTAGGAAAACTTTCTGAAATTGAAGGAGAAAGAGTTGGAGAAGAAGAAGAGAGACTTACCTATGGCTTCTCTATGATTTTGGAGCAAGAAATCAAGTTAGAAAGGAGAAACTAGGGCTTGCAATTTCTATTTCCTCTTCCCTTCCACCATTTTCAGTTTTGCTTGAGAAATGAAAATGAAATAAAGATGAAATGAAGAGAAGGGGTTGAGTTAGAGGGTTAATTAAGCTAGTGGGCTGAACCCAAACCCAAAACCCAATAGAAAAAGGGTCAAAATTTCACAAACTCCAAACATATCAAATATTATACTCAAAAAGATCGCAAACGCCATTTTGGAACCAATGGGGGTAGTTTCGAGCTCCGATTCGACCGTTTGCAAAAAGTAACATTTCGGACCTAAATCCGACTAACGACGCTATATTTAAATAAAACATTTAAATATAAAATCGTTAAATATGCGGGTTGTTACAAAATAGATATATGTTATTGACTTAAATGCATATCTTTTAAAATTTATTTATTTAATATTCTTGTATTTATTTGTTTTGTGAAGGCTTCTTTTGTATACATCTTTCTTTAATTTAAAGGAAACAAATCAATTAAGATACGTTACTTGTTTTAATTATAGGCATATGTTTCATTTGATTTCTTGCCTTTATATTTCCCACCCTTTTGATTTCCTACCATAACTTCTCCAAAATTTTAGCCGTGCATCCTTAAACCTAGCCGCGTCCAACCCATTTTCACGTGAAAATTTACTTCTTATCTTTCATTTCTCATGGCCACAAAAAAAATCTGTAAGTAATGGCTTCTTCCTTTCAACTTTTCTTCTTTTTTTTTCCATTTGTTTTGCCTTGCTTCCTCTTGTTTAGCTCGGCCTCAACCACCACCATCTTCTCCGACCACCACCATCATCTCCACTTTTATATATGGGTATGTTATATTATTTATATTATATTATGTGGTATATACTATACAGTTTACAAAGTTGCAAAAGTGTGTGTATATATATATATATGTCAGTAAGTATATGTATTAGTTTATTTACGTGTATTTAAAATTTACAGTCGTATATAACTTCAGTTTATGAAATTGTACACACATACACATACATATATTGTTTTTTTTGTTTATATATATAGTATGTTAGTTTATAATATAAACTGTTATATATAAGTTAATAAGTATATATAAGTTATATATTCTGTTTATATCATACAACTATATATATATATATATATTTATATTTCGAAGAGTTTACATAACCTGTAAGTTACAATGTTTGTTATAAAAATCTTCTTTGCAGTAGTATAATGTGATATAAGCACTGGTGTTAAAAAAAAGTATAAAGGTTTGCATATGTCTGTAGTTGGTACATTAATTATATATATGTATATATAAGTATTCATAGTTTTGCAGTTGTATTATTTCATAGCAAATGTTGATTTATAATATATACTCTGGAAGAAAGTATATATTAATTTATAAAATAAGTATTATACCAATATATATATCATACTTTAAGACGTAGGCTGTGTTCTATTAGCTATTATATATATATACAGTTTGTTGTTTTGGAAAGAGAAAAGTCTGTTGTTATATGTATAAAGTTTGGACAAGCTATATTAAAGTGTTCTTTATACCGCTGTATATAATGATTGATAATTATATATATTGGATTTTGAAATGATGTAAGTTTTATATATATGCTTGCGTGCTTTGAAGTATAAACTTTTACTGTACTTTATATATATGTTTAGACCTCTGCATATTGGTTTATATATATGTATATATTTTTAATAAGTTTATAGTATAAGCATATGGTTGATTTCAAAATATATATGTATAGAGGTTTGCAATAATATTTATTTTAGAATTTGTATGTGTTTTATTATATATTATATAATGATTTTGTTAATACGTTGGTTTTGAATATATGTATATAGAAATTCTATTTATATATGTATTGAAATTGATTTTGAAACAAATATATATTTTCTGTATATATCAAGTTGATTCTGATTTGTTCTCGTCAATTTCTATTTATCAGTTGTCCGTCGAATTCGTGCCGAATTTGTTGTTTTGGATTCGTGCCTGGATTTCGTAACTCAACTTCATTGTCTATCTCTCTAGCCTCGAAAGGTGAGCAATCACTCACGATTAATGATCTTTTACTTATTAAATTTGATTTCAATTGAAACGGCAATTGAACTATGTTGCTGTAGTTATTTAAATTGTTATATATGCTATTATCTGTAACCATTCACATGTGGGATATGACACCATATCCTGTTGTTTATATTTTCATGTTATTGATGATATATGCATGTTGTTATATTTATATCATCTGTTATCACTCTGCAAGTTCCCTGTTAGTATAGAATTCACTATGCGTTGAAATGATACATATCCGAACGAACTTTAGAATAGGAGAAAACCGTTATGGGCTGAAATGATAAAGCCAAGCGATTTTAATTGAATTGAATTTGGGATTGCGGGTCGAAATGATATCTACCCGTATATATTACGGATTGAAATGATAAATATCTGTATCACTTGACCATAGGATAGGAAAATATATACAGACATCGTTGGTCCATATATGAATGTTTGAAAATAACATCTAAGGTTTTGAAAAGAAATATATAGCTTTTAATAAATATTGGTTCTTAAAATATTATATATATATATGGTAATTTTATATAAAGAGTTAATAATAATATTATTGAGATTGATTTAATACATATAATAGGATAAAGTATTTATTTAAATCTATATATCAAAATAGATTGTTGTAATAATTTGAATAAGTTAAGGTTGAGAAGATAAAGCTGAATTAATTGAGATTATATTTAATTAAGAATTCTACTAAATTTAATCGATTTGAACTATTGAAGTTGAAGTTCAAAATTGATTTTATAATTTGATTTTTGATTTAAAGTTACTAAATGGATATTTAAAGTTTAGACAAATAGAAAGGAACATTTATTTTAAGGGTAAATTAAGGTTATTTAAATAATACTGAATTTATTAATTGAATATTTCTAGACTAAATAATAAAAATCAAGATCTATATGAAACCGTTAAATTGAAATTTGAAAATGTTGAATACTAAAGCTTTGAAATGCTGGAATTTAAATGGTTTATTTTTGATCCAGATAAGTATTTGAAATCAATAAAATTTGAATTTGTTACTTAGAAACTGAATTGAATTAAAATGGATAAATCTAAATTGAATTAAATGTGAATTTGAAACTCGAATTGACTGGAATCTATTTGTGAAATTGAGGATATATATATATATCTATATATATATATATATATATATTTAATGGAAATGACAATTTGGTTTTGAAGTATAAATTTATTGAAATGATCACGGTGTTATAGTGTATATTTCTACATTATAGATAGTTCCACGGATCCTTAGAGGATGGTTATCCCAAACATTCTTTAAGTTAATTGTATTTCAGTTGATATTTCACTTGAGTTGGATTTATTGATATAAGAATGTTAATCCTGACTCGAGTGTTTTGTGTTTTGTTTTACGCTCGGGTCAGACTGAGTGATACAGCATTTAAGACTCACCTTTGAAGTTTGGAGCTCATTTGGAGATCCAACCATCGATTCAGCTTTCAGTTTTTCCAGTTGAATGGTTCAAAAGATGTCATCTGTTTGTATTAGATGCTTCAGTATATTTGAGTTATCATGTTGTAATTTATTTCTAACTCTGATGTTTATATGGTAGCTTCATGTACTATTTGTCTATTCCGCTGCATTATATTACTCTGTGTCTGTGATTCTGTGATTTATTTATTTACTGTATATGCTGAGCTTTGCCAAATTTTAAATTAACAATCTGATATTTTGGGCAATTCAAGTCTGACATGTGTGGATCATCGTCGATTTGAATGTTCCAAAATATCACGTCGTTACAGTTATGTAATAAATAAATAAAATATAATCTTAGTTTAAGTTAAAAGAATGGATTTAAAAACTGAAATTTGGGAATTTGAATTTGGGTGCTCCTGAAAAATATCTAAGGTTTTTAAAGATAATACTAGTATTATTTAAAAATATTTACAAATAGAAATTATTTTATAGGAAATTAAAAGGAAATAAATTCTGTACTCCTCTCTTCAGTCGTTGGAAAATAATTTCGATGATGACGGCCGCATCATCGACATTCATTTCCGAGTCTCAAAGTGGAAGAGGCCACTTAGTAGTTTTGCTACGCTTTAGATTCAACAAACAAATTGTGATTTAAAATTTCTTAATATGATTTGATATATATAAAAGATATGAGTATGCATACATTATTTTAAAATGATTTGAAATGAGCCCAATATTTGATTTCTCAAGTTTCTGTTAATTAATGATTTTCAGTTGTAGAAATAAAGTGAATTTTTAAATGGTTGAGAATTTTTAAAAATGAGAAATAATAAATTGAAGCTAAGTATTTAAGTGAAATATGAGAAGTTAAATTATAACTCGTAAATTTTAAGACAATGGAAATTTAACTTGTATAAGTTATTGAACATTCTTTTTAAATAAAATAAATAAGATAAATTTTTATAACATTCAATTACATTCTAAAAAAAACTTATACAAAACTTACCGGACATGTTTAAAAAAAAGTTGAAATTTTAATATGAATGGTAATAGAATATTATACAAGTTTGAACAAGAGTAATAAGAAATGTTTAAAGAAATATTCTAAATTGAAATTGTGTTTAAAGGAATGTTTATAAATTTAAATTAAGTTATTATAAAAAAAAAGTGATAAACTTAGTTAACGTTTTGAGAAATGTTAAATGAATAATTTGAGTAGTAAATAAAAAAAATACTGTTTAGATATGAATTTAAGAGAAGGCAAACGAATATTAAATTATATCATATCTTTGTAAATTGTTTGAAGAAGAAAAAAATGAATTTGCAAAGGATGTTTTAAGTTTTAATTATAGATTTATGAGATAATTATAATTTGAGTAATATTGTGTAAAAGAAAATACATCTGTATAAAATGATTATAAACTTAAGAAATGATTAATGAAATAAGAAAGTTGAAATTTGAATTATGAAATGAAATTTTAGTTAAGTCAAGTTGAATGGAATAAATTGATGAAGTAAGTTAACAAAATAAATTATAAAATGGAAGTTAACTTAAGAAAATTTGAATAAAACTGATTGTGATAAAAAAGAAAAATTCGTTAATATGAATTTGAGTGATAAAATAAAATTTACTTAAGTTAACAATATGAGTTAATGAAATGAATAAATGAAGTGAATCGATGAATTAACACGAACTTAAGATATGAAGTAATAATGATAAAAATGAGTTGTGTTATATAAAATGTTTATAATAAACTTAAATGGCTTGTAAATAATATTAGTATTAAAAGAAAATATACTAAGTTGTAATAAAATTTAATTTAATTTAAACAAGGTTAAATGGAATAATTTTATAAAATGGTTCATAAATGAATTTATATGAAATATGTTAAACAAAATGTGGAACAATTGGAATTTAACAAATTGAATTGAATAAATTGAAAGTAAATGAAATAGATGTGAACAAATTTGAAGCAAATCAATTAAATGTTAAGTGATAATGAATGTTAATAAAAAAATGATAGTGTATAAATTAAATATTGATATTGGACAATGTAAATTCACATAGTTATGGATTAACTGGATTAATTGGATGAATATTGATGATTGAATTATTTATTTTGTTGCAAATCATTGTTTTAACTGTTTTGATTGCATATGATTGTTGCATGGTCTGTATTGGTTCTTATGCTTATGGTTTGGATTCAAAATTCATGTTATATAGTTCAATTAAACTCATACATGTTCTATATCTTATATAAGTGACTAATATTATACAAACGAAGATTTTTTGGACGTATACGTGGATTTATTTTGCTTTTTCTTGCTTAATACGAGCGAACTCGCTCGTATTAATAATAATAAGGCACGTATCTTGGATTACATACTGTATTTTTATATTTTTTCCCTACGGGATGCCTCGTCGTTGAGATGAGATGTATATTTGGTATATTTGATAATATTTGTGTTATATATTGTATTGTAAAAATTTTCGATTTAGCCGCGTAAAGGAGACGATGCCGAAATTTTTCATAAATCCGGATATTAGAAAAAATTTGAGGTTTTGAAAATTTTGTAACTTGTTTTCTTGAACAAATTGTTAATACCGTAAAGCCGGTATTGAAATGGCGTAGTAGAAGCATAATAACGTTTTGTAAATAAAATTTTATGTTTTATAGGTTAATTATTTTGAATAAAATACACCCGGTGTTAAATTCTCTACTTAACCCTTTTTCGAGGACGAAAAGTTTTTAATGAGGGAGAATGTAACGATCCGTATTTTCAACTATTTTAAATTATTAAATTTAGTTTGACTATTGAATAAAAATGGTAAGAAATAAAAATTTAGTGTTTATTTATGCAATTTATTTAATACGAACTTGAATAAAATTTTGAAATAAACAATTTTGAAGATTTAGGCAATAAAGATATTGAAAAGAAATTCTAGGTATTGACTGTGTTTATAACCAATATCTGGAATTGAATGATAAATATTGAATTATTTAGATGGAAATAAATTAATGGTTGATAACCCAAATTCAATTGAAATTTATGATTATTAATGTAATCTATTTGATAATTAAATTTTTACACTTAATATTGGGAAAAAAAATTAAATAATTAAATTCTAAATTTAATGTGAATGTAAATGATTTCAAAAGTTAATTTAAATTTTGTTTAAATGAGAATGAAGATTGTTAAATTTTAAAACTGAATTTAAAGTGATTAAATTAATTTTTGGAAATTACTTGTTTTAATTAATGTGTGAAAATAATCATTTTGGGCACTGTCCCGGATTTCGACGAAAGTAATTTCATCAGATTTGTAATATAAGATTTCAAGTTTCGTAGCGATCGGACTTGTCGTTTGGTCGTGTAAGCTTGAAATGCGTAGAAATTAATTAAAGATATTCGACTGAAATAATTTGATTTTGAAATGTTATCTTCTGAATATGATGAAATTGGCTCGTAAAATTAGTTTCATTGTGTTTGGACTGGTGGTATAACATATAGAACGACAGACACGGCACGCTTCATTTGGAGTTTGGAATTTCGGGGACAATCAAGGGAGATACAAGGCTGCCCCTTTTATGTCTCCCGGTACATCCCTCTTCCCCTTTCCTTTTAAATTCTCCCATTTCGAAAAGAAAAAAACGAACAAAGCAGTGTGATTGAACAAAGGGGAGGCTGAGGCACATACACGCGCATCGAGGTTGTTGACCCAGGTTAGAAGCGCGCTGGGAAAGGGGAATCGAGGCAATGCGGTGTCTGAGGCGGTCAGAGGCACTGCGACTGGAGGAGAGCGAACGCGCGTGGTGTGGGTCTGGCTCGGCAGTCGCGGCTAAGTGCTGGCGATTCTGAGCAATTGTCATTCGGTCGTTTTATAAGATAAATGAAAAAGTAGGATGAAATCGTGATTACCTGGAGATCATGAGAGGGAAGATGTGTGAATAGTTAGGGTTTTGTTTTGTTTTGTTTTTAGTTAATTTAGTTTTAATTATATCGTTAACCTTAATAAAATTGTATCTTGTTCGTACGAAGTCCGGTTCGAGCGAAACGAGTCGCGTTGCGACCTTATCGACGTCGTCTACAGCATGGAGTAGAAGTGAAATTTATTTGAAATTGAAATAGTTTCAGTTTTAAATAAAGGTGGGTGTTTATAACGCTCACGAAGTACTAGAATATTTTTATGTTAGTTAAATTTAAAATTATGAAGTGATTTGAATTTATTGATTGTTGTTTCATAATTTTAGTTGACATCTGAATTAACTGATAAAAATTTAAATTGGCAGTTTAATTGAATTGAAATTAAATATCTAGTTAAACTCCCGATTACTGATAACTAGTAAATTGTTGTAATATTTGACTAATTTGGATGTTGTTTGTGATAAATGTTTAATAGTTGATGGATTAGATGATTGGTTGTTTGTTTATTTTATCTATCCCTGTTATCACCCTGTGAATTATTTGACGGTATATAAACTGTTATCTGAATTATTTCAAATATATTAAGAAATAAGTTGAAATGATATATACCTATGACACTTTAATTTGGATGAAATGATATATATCCATCCTTGAAATTAAAATCGAAATAACTGATCATTTGGCTATAGTGTAGAAAATTATATACGGATACGAGATTGGTTAAATGAAATGATTTTAAATTCTTGGATTTGAATTTATTCAAATGATTTCGTTTTATACAATAAAATTGAACTGAAATATGGAAATTGAATTAATCTCGAATTCGATTTTTTTGAAATGTTGAAATTAAAATTAGTTAAACGAAATGGTTTAAAGAATTGAATTTGAAAGTAAAAATTTTAATTGGAATATGATTTAAATTATGGAAATTGATTTGTTTAAAAGATTTGAACTTTTATTCGAACTATGAAATAAATCCAAGCAAAATTAATTTAAATGGATATTTCAAATTGGACTCAAATTGAATTATTCTAAAAGATTTGAACCTTAAACTAAATATTGAAGTTTAATTTGATTTAAGTGATTAAAATCGATATTCTGAATCAAACTCGAATTTATATAAATCGAAATGGTTTAAAATTGAGAATTGAATTGAAATTAATTCAAATTGGAATTGAAATTAGTTGAAATTGAAACTCAAATTAAATTAATTTGAAATCAAAATTGAAATCGAATTTAACTCAAATTGAAATCGAAATTGAATCGATTAAAATGGAAATGGAAATTGAAATTGATTTGAATCGGAAGATTTGGGATTGAATCGGTTTGATTTTGAAACTATTTTCAAATAAACTTATTTTAATGTAAATTATTTAAAATCTATATTTTCAAAATATTCAAATTATTTTTATTTTCCAAGCTATTTTACTATATAAACCATTTCAACACTCAAAATATTTTAACTATTTAAACCATTTTAAAACTATTCAAACTATTTTCTAAAAATTCAAACTGGTCAGAGTGGAAATTGTTTATATTTAGATCGTGGATTTAATACGAATTGGATTAAACTGAAGTTATAATCTAAATTGTAATTCGAATTGAATTTTGAAGTAAATATTATAATTTGAAGTAAATATGATGATTGCGGAATGAAATTGATTTTCAAGTGAATATGATATTTTGAAATCATATATGAATTGTTTCCGAAATATAAAGGTACTAATCGGTGTGTAAAACGATGTTTGGTTATTAAAGAGACTAGAGGCTCTTATTGGCATACTCTCTGTCAATATTTGAACCACTTTAACAACTGTATACACGATGAGACTCCAAAATGAATTGGTTGGATTTGGGGTCGTTTCCTGGATTTGAAGAAAGAGAAAGTTGATGGATAGATCCCGACACTTGTGCCAATTTGAAATGACTAAAACAGGATGGCTTGACAGGACCAGGCGGGCAAGCTACCCCTAGCGGACTAGCTACCCCTAGCGGACGTTCGTTCTTCGATTTTTTGTCTATATTATTACTCTTGATGTTGGTTTCAATTGGTGCACCTTGATTTAGGATGACCTCTATTTGACTCGATATGGGATGGTCATGGGATGGATGAACGTGGTGGACGATCGTGGCTACGATGGATTACCACCACGTCTGCAATCAGAACTGGTATTATCTTACATTGAGCATTACCTCACGTGCCTTGTCATACTTTTATCCATGCAAAACAACAATATAGCCAACAGAAATCTCAAGCGAATGTTGGTAATAGTTGGTCGAACCGCTATAAAAGTATGGTGTCTTGATTTTACTTATTTTCCAGATACAATTCTTCATTTTATTCTCTAATACAATGTCTCGGGTGTTTGTGCCACTTTCTGGTTCAAACACTACTCAACATCATTAAGCAAAGCTCGGACTAGCACCATCACCGTCTCTGATGTCACCACAGCTTCCGCCAACTCCCTCAATGTTCGAATTGCCTCTTCCGCTTCCTCTTTCATACGGTAGGGTCAAAATCTCCTCGTTTTCATCAATATTTAAATGGAAAAAAGGTGAATTTTGATGACTTGTGGCTAACTTATTAGTTTAGGGATTGGAATGAGAGATGCTAACAACTACTCTAAGAAAGCAATAAGAGTTTATCCAGCATTATAAATATTAGATAAACTAGTGGTTATGATTGATCTTTCATCATTCAATTGGATTGTAATCGAAACGATTGTAGTTAAATTTGATTTTATCCAATATTTATAACGTTGAGTAACCTGACTATTGTTGAACCCTTTTTCTGTAAATCGATACATTATGTTTAGTGTGGATGAGTGTGGGTTAACATAAGATATTTGATTTATATTAATTGAATTTTCTTATTGTTGACGGTAGTACTTATCTTTCAAAAATTCTCACAAAACAAAGGTTTTAGAGTCATGCATAAGTCAAAAAATATATTCAGTTCTTCTTTAAGTACCATAATCAGTTCTCATGTAAGTAAATAGAATAGAAATATTGGCCAGCATGGCACCTTTTCTGTAATGTTGATATAATGAAAACTCCACGCTTTTTATACATAATAATCACAATCACATTCAATAACACGGATCACATACTGAATAAACTGCAGTCTGCATATGCAATACTGAATATATCACCCAAATTATATCATACTGCAATAAAGAGCAATTCAACAATACAAGTAAATGAAAATATCATCCATCAATAATATATAGTTGGGTCTTTTAATCAATTTCCAAGCAAATATACTGCCATCAATAATATAAGAAAGTTTACAAAATGGGGTAAGAAAAAGCATGATATACTCCCAAATGTAGCCAATGAAGAATAAACCACAACATGGTTTTCAATGGTATCCATAAATTTTTGAGACAGCAGCTATTTGTCTAGCCTTCCGAAATATATAGTTTAAGCATCTGTAAATTTCAAAATAAAATAATGCATTAATCATAATCCCAAAATGAGGGGAGTATCAATCAAAACGGCTAACGTTAAACGCCTATAAAATAGATTTAGATGCTAGCGTGATCTTTGTGTTGGAATATCCAATTACTTGCATGCAGCAATGACAGGAAATTAACAGTTGGAGTACGTAGCATTTAAACAGAAATAAAACATCCTTAAGCAAGTGTGCTTGATCATTAAAGAATTAATGGCTGAAAATAAAATAGAATTAACTCACGGTGTAATTAGCAAGCTTGTAGATTCATTGGAAAATCTTGAGGCAAAGCAAAAACAGGTTCATCGTCATTTACTTGACGGAGAGCAGCCTTTGCCAGTCCATACCCTAATGCACGAGAAACTGGAAAAGCAACTGCATTCCCTACTTGAGTGTATCTGCAAAATCATAAAGTTTATGAAGTTCAATTGATTAAACTGATAAAGGGTTTTAAATAAATTAAAAAAATTGCAACTAGCAAGAATTGATTATTTCACAATTAACTCCAAAATTGATTTAATACGACAAGGCAGCATATACACCAGCATTTATCTATGATAATGATTATACAAACTGAAGGATTAGTACCATTAGCATTTGAAATGATGCGATAAAATTAAGGAGACCTATAGCTGCAAACATCCCTGCTGTGACAGTATGAATCAAATGCTTGAAGTTTCAGTCCAATTTTGACATACCTTGCTTTTATCAGCCCAAACAGCTTGTAGTGATCCGGAAACCCTTGTATTCTAGCGTTTTCACGTACGGTCAAAACTCTATCTTGTAGTGGATGAATGATTCTCTAAAATCATCAGTTGAAATCAATCATCAGAAAAACAGAAAACTACACAAATAATAATCCTAATGTTAGAAGGCAGCATGGAACTGCTAATAATGTCAAAACCTTTTAAATTGTAGGCTATAAGTGCTCACTTTTATACTGCAGGAAACAGTTTTTTAGGGAGGAATAACATTTAATACCTATGTCAGTGTGCAAAAATTGGAGATTAAAACATAACAACTGGAGATTAATTAAAACAACTCCATTACATGAAAATGAAGACTAATAACAAAGCCAGCAGTTGAAAAGTTCCTAATAAGTGCTGCAAAGCCACATGTTGTATCTGAAAAGTTTTAGTTCTAAACCAAACAATGTCAATCATTTATGTGCAATATTATGTTAATAGAGAATTCCAAGTGCACTCTCATAACGAATAAGCAAGCTTTGATGGATGGATATAAGAGCATTATGATAAACTTAGTGACAGAGGATACAATGAAACTGAATCTTAAAATTTTGATAATAATATAAAACCTGATTATGAGGCTCAGCTCTTGCAAGTACTGTTGACACAGTCTCATCCCACCATAGACGACCAAACGGCCTACAATAAAGTTCCAAGGTAAATTTAAGTTAACAAACACCACAAATGAGGAAAGCAAAAAATAAAACTACTTACTTGGAGGACTTCCCCTTCACAAAGGACATTGCATAATCAGGGATCTGATTAGTTAAAAAATAAAAAAATAAGCTAAGGAATAAATTATCAGTGACAAAAGGTAAAGTAAAAGGTAAGTTAATATATGCACCAATTGTTTGCCAGATGGTAAAAGCACCCTTTCAACATTTGGATCCCATTGCACTATATTGTCAGATCCAACGGACACACCAGGCAAATGACGGAAATTTGCACCCTGTAGAAAAATATAAGAAAAGTCAAGCACCTAGCTTAACTATAATCAATAGTATTATAATATAAAATAAAGGAGGTAACATACCTTGAATTTAGGTATCCTACATACACGTTGATAATCATCTATATTAAGTTTTAGAGGACGGTGATCATATAGTACATCAATTTGAGAATGGTTCTTTATTTTGGAAAGTGGACCTGTCATTGCTACATACCAGAAGAAGAAGAAAATGTGAAGGTCGACTTAGGAGAATATATAATTATTGAGGTCTAACGTAAGCATTCAAAAACAAGTAATTTGATATGGTACTTATTAGTATAGTCTGAATAGATTGTAGCTTGTTTATGGTAACAAAGTTGGATAGAATGCATATGTTTACCATGGTATATTGACATATGCTTGCAAAAGAGATCTAACATCTACGCTGTTAAGTGCTCATCGTCAGTTTTATAAGATACAAATACCGACTATATGTATATGCATGAAAATACCATGGGAATTAAGAAATGCAATTTTTTTATTATTATTGATGCAAGTAAAGGAATATAACTATATGTTATTACCCTTTCCTGTTGTCCTGCAAAAGTTAAATAAAAAGGAAAACATAGCTGTGTTAAATAAGCATATCAACATACCTTCTTTAGAGAGCCGAATATAGTTCTGAAACTCAGTTTCAGGTGGCTTTTGATAAGGCATCTCATCTCTTGATTCATCATTCTCGACCTATCATAATAGCATAACACCTCTCATAGCATCAGCAAAAGGCGGAGAGTGAAAAAGAAATAGTCTAAATTAATCACCTCAGGTAAATCAGAGATAGCATCCTTGAGTAATAAAGCCTTTTTAAGGGTTTTCTTTAGTCCTCGTTCATAAGCCACAACATGTGTCTATGATACAAGAGTTGTCAAATTTAATGAAAAATGACTCAAAACATGAACATAATTAACCAATATAATAACAAATAAGGTAACATACCTCAAATTTGACAGGAGGACCGCCTTTGACAACTGCATCATGTGTAGGGAGAGGAAGCTGGGGCAGTATCTACATGAGAAATATTATTCGATCAGAAGAAACACAGTTAAGAAAGCATACACAGTTCGTACACCCAAAGGAATACCGTGTGTTGGGTTAACGCATGGAAAACTACGTCATCTATTAGCATGTATATGCATTTCTGCTTAGTTTATATTGTAGCAGATTTCACATATGTGCCATAGAAGATGACTAGACAAGGAAAACATAACCATTTAAAATATATAGAATTAGGTAGAGGAAAGGTGAAAAACCTCATTCGGTTTGGCTCCCCACAGAAATACTCTCATACGATACTGGGGAAGGCCATAATTCCCTGCTGCAAGAATTCCCAATCTTGCCTGATAATGCATCTTAATCAGGCAACAAAGAGCATATTTTCCCAAACAACCATTTGCAAACTTGAGAATATCAACAACGTTTTCCATCAACACATATTTTGGTTTCAGGAATTCAACGATATTCATGAATACTGTCACTTGACCATTTTTCTCATCTTTAAATGGATCATCAACCTTCCTAAATCGGTTATGTCCACTTGCTCCTTGGCAAGGAGGTCCACCACAAATAATATCAACCTTGCCCTAACAACAAGAACAATTGACTCAATTTTCAATGAAAAAGAGAAGGAAAAAAAAATCAACATGAATGAAGAATGAACTTACAGGTAATGGTAAGATATTGTTTCTACACCCATTTACTACAAACTGTTTGATTTTCTCTTTACATTCACTGGTTCAAATTGGAAAAGAAAGGCATCTTCAGTATCAGCTTCCATTTCTATAAATAAATATGCAGAAGCAAATTTACCTGAGGCCTTCAGCAGGTTCCCAACTATCATTTTCTGATCCATAACCTTTCCAAGAAACCTTAACGATGCAGAAACGATCAAATGAATACAACTGACAGGATAACTCTATTTAAATAAATATATGTGAACAAAAAAAGTTATTACAAGCTTATGGGAATGATAAAGGTTGCCTAGAGCACTATCTATAAACTATATCTCTACTAACCTTGTATCTTAAACCTTCTTTCTTCTCTCCTTCAACTTCATAAGTTCCATAACATATATCAATGATCTCATTAACCTCAAATTCTTCGGGTTCCAGATCCGAGCTGTCTTCAGATTCATCATCAACAACACAAGAATCAGAAAGACCAGAGCTTCCATCATCTGTACAGTATTGTTTAACTAGTCCATCCCACTGGTGTAACAAAGCTAAAAAATCTTCTGCTTTCTCGTTTCTCACCTAAATATGTATTATAGAAGTATTTTATATTGAGACTTCACATAACTTGGGCAAGAGATTTCTGCACGTATCATTTTATGCACCTGCGTCTCAGGATGGTTAAACTTTAAACTTTGACATGCTGATTTATTCATGTCCACAGCCCAACACTTGAAACCAAAATCAATGCAAACCACATTAGATATATAGGGCATGAGATTACAAACGGAAATGAAAACCAGAAGTTAAAAACTAAACTAGCAAACTTACTGTCTTTATATTAACTCCATATAAGTTTGTTCCAAAAGATAGGCCAGTGGACATTGCTCCACAACCAGAGTATAAGTCAAGTAAGTGCATTTTTTCCTTTCCTGATTCTTCAGATTTCATCCCAGGTAATTGTGTGGAAGTGACATCAAAAGTTGATTTTGTCTCACCTAAATGCATCAAATAATGATTTAGTAAGATTAAAGTTGAAGAACAGAAAATTATAAACATGGTCAATTTTTATTTTAATTACCAAGAGGCAGACTGCAGAATGATGAGTAGGCAACAGAAAATGACATATCATAATAAAGATCACAGTTTGTAATGTTCTCCTTAATGGATAAATCAGCCTGCATTTATTCATAAGTACAATAAAATTCCACATAGAAATTAAAATAAACATCCTAATAACAAAATATAAAAACTAGAAAACAGTATGAACTCACATCAGGGGTCACCCGAACTACCCTAATTTTCTTCACAAGAGTAGCCAATTCATTGTCTGTTTTATCATCAGACAAAAAAACTCTTTTTGCATCAAGAAGCCTTGCGTATTCTTCAATGACCTGAAAGATTTATTTGACAATGTAATATTTGCTTGAAAAAATTGGTCTACTGAAATGCAGCTCAAGAATGCCCACCGTATCTTCTGCTCTGAAAAACCACTGAGCAGTAAACCAAAGGTTGTTGTCGACACCTTCAAAAAATTCGACTATGCGGCATATATAGTCTTTCATTCCCTCTTCAGCCTACCAGTTTTTGCCCATCAGTATAATCCAAAAGAGATGCAAAAGAATATATATTACGTGAGTGCAGTAGTGTACTGATGTTTGTATGCATTGATGTGCATGTTTCAGGAATTAAATATAAATACAATGTATATTTAGCTACCCTAAATATATCCTTTAATATTTTTCAAAATAACCAAAAAAAACAGCACTCGATAATGTAGAAATTACAAAGTAAATCACAACTGCATATACAGGTTAATTAAATATATAATTTTAATATTGTATCCAAGAAAGTTATGAAATCAAAAAAATGTCATATAAGATAGGATTTATATCTAATGACTATAAAAATATTAAAATCTCACAACTTAAATCTTGTATCAAAGCAAAACTCTTTATCAAATTATAAGTCAAAACTCGATTCAGATCACAATATATAAAAAAATCATTCAGTTCATGATCAAATAAAATATATCAAGATACTTATCTGAGTATAAACTTCAAATTTTTATTGTTTACAAAATAAAATAAATATATAACAAAAGAGAAAATTAAACTTCAAAATTGGATTTAGAAGTTCAACAGCTAAACCAACTTGGTACAACATATAAATTATTTCATTATCAATGCTTATGAAACCACAATAGTTAAAAATTATGATAATGAAAAATCAGATTACCATTAATAGAATTATTGTATTAGATCATGCGCAAAACAACATGAAATTGTTGCCTAATGATGCTTAACACTTTTTTCCGTGACAGTGTTAAATTTTGGTGATACAAAATCACAAATATAGAAAAATAAATATGCAAAAGAAAGAAAGAGAAGACTTTGTTTCCTCTAATTAATAGGCATATTTAAGTATGTTTATTTCTCTCTCTAATTGGCTAATCATATTATTTTTTGTCATCTAATGTTAACTTGGACATTAAGTAATTGATTGTATAAATAGAGACTAGAAGAGAGAGTAAAAATGTAGTGGAAAATCTATTTGCTAATTGTATCTTCTAATCTTTGTTTTTTTTCTCTAACGATTTTAGCCATATAGATATTTGCTTCCTTTCTCAATTTGGTTATTGATTTAATGATATTTTATTAACTTTAGCTTTGTTCTGTTAATTATAAACAAAATTTTGATGCATCAATAAAGTGAGTGGTTGGGTGAAATATTTTATGTTATCGCGTTTTGATTTCAATTCCGTCTTGTTTTCAATTCAAGTTATCTATTTATGATTTGGATGACAAAGATCCGTTGATAAAAGCTTCAGCGAAGCGTTACTATTTTCATAACAGTTTGGTATCGGAGCAGAAATCATCACAAAGCTTAAAGTAATTTTGGTTTGAAAAATTATTGATGTCGGATATGATTTCGTTCTCAAAGATGACCATCTTGGATGGAAAAAATTGAGGTATTTGAAAGCCTAAGATGGAGGATGTTATGTACATCAATGATCTTCATGATCCAATTGATGGAGATAGAAATAAGCCCACTGATGTAGATGAGGGAAATTGGAAGAAGATGGATAAAAAAACGATTGTTTTGATTCGCCAGTATCTTATCTTGATGATTCAATTTTCCATCATGTGGCTAGAATCCGCGAAGACTTTGTGGGATAAGTTGGTATCTTTGTATGAGTCAAAGAATGCTACTAATTAGGCTTTTCTGGTTCGAAAGTTGATACAACTGAGATTAGGTGAAGAGAAATATGTTGCAAATCATTTAAATGAATTTCAAGATGTAATAAATCAATTGTTAAATATGAAGGTCAATATTGATGATGAGTTACAGGCTCTTTTATTAATGAATTCGTCTTCAGAAAGTTGAAAAACTTTGGTTGTTTAATTGAGTAATTCCAATGCTAATGAAACTATCTCTCTGGAACCTGTTCGAAACAGTCTTTCAAACGAGGAGCTTAGAAGAAAATGATCAGGTATGAAATCAATTCAAAGCGAAGCTATGGTGACAAGGGACTCGAAGAAAGATACAATATGAAAGAAAAAAGACGCTAATGGTAAATGTATTATCACTTGTCATTATTGTAATAAGAAATATCACATACGCGGCAAGTGTTATGCTTATAAAAAAATCAGAAAAAGGCTGCCCATGGTGATACTAGTAGTAATGCACATTCAGGTTTTGCTGAAGGTACCGATAGTGATGTTTCGTGTGATGTCCTTTTTAGTGAAAATAAGCCTTGAAAGATGGATTTGAAAGTCAGTTTTCACATTTGTAGAAATGTGAATTGTTTTTCTTCTTATGAAAAGAGTGTCGGTACGATTAGGACAACCAATAGAGAAAAGCTACCGATTTGTGGTATTAGATCTATCCGATTTCGTATGCATGATGGTATGGTTAGAGAAGTCTCTGGAGTAAGACATGTACCCACTTGTTCGCATAATCTTATTTCTCACGGTCGGTTGGATCGTCGTGGTGCACTTATAAGACTCAAGGTGGAATTTTAAAAGTGAAGAAAGATGATCGTGTAAGGATGAGATGAGTATTGGAAGAAGAAAACATTTATATTTTGGTTGGTTCTGTAGTCGACAATGGAAAACGAATAACGGTTGAAGGACCTAGTTCACAGCAGGGTGAAGAGGTTAATGTGGTCACTGCTTATGATTCTAACAATGAGGATCATATTTAGACAAGAGTCTTCATATTGATGATGCTCGAGGGATCGATAATGATCAAGTAATGAGCTCAGATCGAGTAATAGACGAGTGTCAAATTGCAAAATCCACAAAGAAAAGACAGAGATATTTGTGGTATTACAAACGTTTTTAAGATCGGATTTATATGGTGCACCTCATGTGAAAGATGCATCACTTGCAGACGGTGGTCGAGATTTATAATTTAGTGTGGTTGAAATATGAGGATTTGTGATAGATCTAGATATGGCATGCTTGATATGTTGAAGATATGTTACTTTGCATCAAGATGGAGTGTTAAATTTTGGTAATACAAAATAACAAATAGATGAAAATAAATATGCAAAAGAAAGAAAAAGAAGATTTTATTTCCTCTAATTAATAGGCATATTTGAGTATGTTTATTTCTCTCTTTGATTGGCTAATCAAATTATTTTTTATCATCCAATGTTAACTTGGGCATTAAGTAATTGATTATATAAATAAAGACTAGAATAGAGGTTAAAAGTATAGTGGAAAATCTATTTGCTAATTCTCTTATTCATATTTGTTCTTTTTCTCCAACAATTTTAGCCATATAGATATTTGCTCCCTTTTTCAATTTGGTTATTGATTCAATAATATTTTGTTTACCTTAGATTTGTTCTATTAATTGTAAACAAAATTTTGGTGAATCAATAAAGTGGGTGGTTGGGTGGAATATTCTATGTTATTGCGTTTTGATTTCAATTCCGTCTTGTTTTCAATCAAAGTTATCTCTTTGTGATTTGGGTGACAAAGATCTGTTGCTAAAAGCTTTCACAAAGCGCTACTATTTTCATAACAGACAGTAGGCTAGAAGCCTCAAAACATTGGTTTAGGCATAATGCGTTTTAGAACAAAAAATATTTTTACATACTTCAACCTTTTGATAAAATACCAACATTTATAGCTTTAACTTCCATGCTTGTATGAAATTCAACTTCCATACTACATCACAATTTTTTCTTTGCTACACCACTTAATTTTCACTTTAAAATGGAGCAATAAGCAATCAAACTGATTAAGCTTGCTTAAGGGTATTTTCATCAAATTGAAAAAGATCAAACATCAGACAATCAACATAATCAACAATTATGCGTGTGCATAACATACCATTATATAATTATATATGTCAGTGATGATGTGTTAATTAACAAAAAAAAGGGTGGATATTCACCTTTACATAGGCATCATCATTGAGATTGTAGACAAGATCGTCAACTTTTGCAACACGATAGTGGCACTTGGCTTGAATTGTAAGATCGTCTCTGTAAAGAATATATATGAAATGTACAATCAAGTACAAATGCAAACAAGATGAACTGGTAGAGTGAAACAGGAATGAGTGCAAATAAAAGAAACTTGAAAACTTACTCTTGTGAGATTGCTCCCTGCTTGCCCACACACATGGAAACAACAGAATATACAACAGAGAGAAATAAAGATGTGAGCGATCAAAAAAAGTAACAGATTACATGGAAAATAATAACAAATCGCGTAAGGGTTGAAAGGATTGTGAAATATGCATTCTTATTTTGGGATAGTCAGCATCCATGTCTGGTATTGGCTATTGGTTCGCAAGTACTGATGCGTGTGCCTATGCATGTCAAAAATTGCATTATGTTTGTATTTCGTAGTGGTGGAATATTTGTTGTTTAGCCTAGAAAATGAGAGGCAAAAGATCCTAAACATGGTTTAACAAACGAGGTAAAATGTATGGAATGTGAAAGTTTGAAGGGGAAAAAAAGTTATATGGCTGTACAATTTTTTATGGCGGAAAATTTTACTTGTCAGTCTCATGTTTGATTTTTACCCAGCTTTGCATTGTTTAGTAGATCAAAATGTTTTCAAACTCAAAACAAATTTGGCAGACCGGTACATTATATTTCTTCTTGTAAGCAAAATTATATTAAGACCTTTGAACCATACGTAATAGCTGGTGTTGATTTATAACTCATGACTAAATGGACGTAAAACCCATAGCTCTTAAACAAAAAATTGATAAAAATTGATATCTATAGTGAACTATTATAAATTTGTCACCTTTACAACAGAATCGATTGTGCATCAGTAAACTGTTACTAGGAAAAAATATACCTTTTCCAGATATCTATGAGGCCATAAGAGTTTTGCCTCTTCAACTGGCACTGGCTCGCCAACAAATAACGTATCCGAATCCTTGCTAACTTCCACTTTGGTTTTCAAAATTTTAGCTTTAGTCCTCACCTCCACTTTTCTTATTTTCTTGGGATGAGCTTTCTCTGCCTCTTGATCAACTCCAGTTTCCTTCTCGATTTCCATTTCTTCTTCGCTGTCAATTTCCTGCTTTTCATCCTCCATTTCTTCTTCTTCGCCGTCTTCTATCTTCAGCTTCAAGTTTGTTTTCGACACATCAGGAACTTTCTTTTTCTTTGGAACGTTCCTTTCCTCTGAAATTTTTTTCCTTTTAGGAACAACGGTTTCTTGGGAAGTTTCACTCTCTTCTACACGTTTTCTCTTTAGCTTTTCAGTAGTTGGACTGTAAATTTCTTGAGTTTTCTGTTTCGTGATTTCCGCTGCTTTTCGCTTCGGCCTACTTGAAGCAGCAGCTGAACTTACCTCCATTTTAATTTTTTTCCCTGCTAATTGAGAAAGGAAAAAATAGGGCTAGGGTTCGAGGGAAGATGATGAAAGGGTAAATTTATAACAATCTTGTAATCTTGTGATAATTGGAAAATCTGAAGAAAATAGGCGGGATTTCAATTATTTTGAAAAGCTGTCCCCAAATTTTCTAGCCGGGTCAGCAGATGGTATCTGTTTGTAAAATTGGAAGGGATAATCTCAAAGATATTTCCAAAATGAAAATTCAAAGTTGTACAATAACAAGTAATATTGTGGAAGATTTGTGAGATAACATTACATATTTGTGATGTTAAATAAATATTATAATCTTAAGAAATGTGATAGAATATTTTAGTATAGTTTCTTCTTCACTCTGTTTTTTTCTTTTTCCTTTTCTTTGTTTTTTTTCCTTTTTTTTTTTCACGGCGTGGAAGTTTTATTTAATATTTTAAAAGTATATTGCTATTGAGACTCCAATTTCTCCTTCTGGCCGCCTACACTGAAGGCCACCTCAAAATAATGTGCTCTACTCTTTCTAATACCGTCTATTTTTCTCTCTAAATTAAGTGGCACCTCGATCGGCTACAAAGTACCGAAATACTGTTTGGTCATCTCCGTGCGTTTTCCATGAATATGGTTCGATTGCCAACGGCCGTACGGCGTTAAACCACAGAAAAACTGATGATACAAACGGTTGTTTATAGCTGAGTGAAGGAATATGATATTGGTGGACAGACGCACATACAGAAAATTCGTTTCTATTAAAATTATAATGGTGGTCGGAAGAGGAGATTGAGGTACCAATAGAAGCACATCTTTAAAATTAAGCATAGGCATAACACTGAAGCATGCCAACTTCTTTATTGATCATTGAGTCAGATTTGAGATTGGCTAGCCCAACATTTCCAATATAGAAAGACAAGCAATTGATGTTCCTTCGTCGTTGAGAACAAAGCCTAGGTCCAAATAGCCAAGACTACAATCACGTTATAGTCCAACTTCTAACATCAAATTCCAAATATTGTCGATCGATGTACGAGGATACAGATATCGAACGACGATCATAACAAGTGGGATTTTTTTATACATTTTTTGAACAAGTGCTAAAATTTTAATGTTGTGTGCCGCAACGAACACACAACGAAGTAGGAGGAAGTTTGGGGTTGTTGAACTTACCCTTGGTTAGTAATTGCAATTTTTTGGTTTAACGTATCTTTTTCTTTTTTTCTTTTAAAAATTACAATATATTCTTACTTTCTTTTAATGTATTTTTTATTTTAGCAAATATTGGCATTAAGACATATTTTGATATCAATTTAAATTCAATGAACAACATTAAGTATACTTAAAAGAAAATAAAAAAAAATATGTTAATAACACAATAAATAAATATACAAATTCATTCTTCTTTCAGTATTTTTTTATATATATAACGTAACATAAAAATGCATGCTTTGAACACAATAAATAAATATACAAATTCATTCTTCTTTCAGTATTTTTTTATATATATAACGTAACATAAAAATGCATGCTTTGTTCATCGAACTTTCTTCTTTTTTGCTCCTTTCATACATCTTTTCTCGCTCCTTTCAAACGTACCCTATCTCATTTACATGTTAATCAACTCCTAACCAAGTAATGTGCCTTAATTTAGTAGTGCATGAAATGCACGAAAATACAAAACAATTGGTTGATGTTTTGAACGTTGGGCAAGTCTATTCTAACAAGCAATTGCAATTGCATATTGTTAGTCATAGCAAAAACTAGGGCTTTATACCCATATGATTACTTCTACTGTAATATTATATGTGTATCAATGCCCATATAATACCCATGTTGGGATGTTGTAAAATATATGAAGGCGGCAGCTTCAGCATATTACTCATGAGCTTAATTTTCTCTAAAGACTATAAGGTGCAATCAAAGGAAATTTCCAACAAACAGTTTCCTTCTTTGTAAAGCCTGCAGATAAGTATCTTTAAAATAGACGCCTGGATAACAAGCAACTATATTAGACTTTTTTTCACAACCCCATCTCATCTATATACGAGTCAAGTATTAAAATGTTGCCACATTCGACCCAACTTGAAGGATATCGAGTTTATTCGAGGGCTATATCGACGTTGATTAGGCACATCCTCTACTGGTGGTAGAAATAATCATCCACGGCCTTCACATTATTTATCAACTATCAAGTGGATATACTCATAATCACTATTACAATAATTTTAATAATTGTGGAATATTATAAAGAGATAGAATATGCCATTAGTCATTGATATATACAGCTAAATATTTCAATAAAAATGTTACAAAATTATATTACTTAACAACACAAGAGATACAAATCCATATACTATTAAACTGTGTTTAAAGCATGACTGTGAAATATATTTCATTGTCAGACAACCTATCATTCATATAAACTTTGGACATTTTTTAATCGAGAATACAAAAGTGACAAGTTCGTACAACAAATTAAGGAACAAACTTAGCTAAGATTTTACATAAACATATTCATTGACCCCCCACACACACCCCCACAAAAAATATGGACAAGCAAATAAAAAATGAATAAGGATTTAGAGTGAAAATGGAAAAACAGATAAAAATTCAGAAACTCTTGCTGTCTACATCCAAAAACATATTCCTGAAGAAAAAAAAAAAGCCTAATTGATTATTTCTCCCTTATGCAATTTGCAAACAACCACAAAAAAGAGTCAAGACTAGTAGAATCCTAAGTGGAAATCTTTTTCAACAATTTTTTTTGAATATATTCAATTGTAAATAAAACTTGTTAAAAGTGGAAACAAATCCTATACAATTCCAATCGACCAATCAACAAGTACTCTTTTAATTATTCCAAATATAAATACGTACACAAGGAAAACCATATAACCAATATCATGTATTCTCTGATTGATTAATTGGCATGTTCCAACTAAATATCCGATCATATATTATCAATTGGATTTCTTAAAGCATATTTTTTGAAATTACTAAAGGGAGAAATAACACTAATAAGGGACACGAGAAAAAAACATGATATTCAATTAAACTTTTTTATCAAAATGGAAATCAATTATTGATTCTTCCCTTATAAATACCAGTCCGTATGATAGTGCTCTGCATGTGACTAAAGAAAATAGCAAGCGTACACTTTTTTATGCAAAACTAATAGGATTTTTTTTGATGTTTATGTGTTGGTGCTCGCTTTTGACTCAAGTGTGCACATCAATGAAAAATTCTTCTACATACCATCTCGTTGGATAATAAATACTTTTTAACAGCTTAGAACATAATATACAGTAAAAAGACGAGTTGAAATAAAATACAAAACAAACATGAACCTTCAAATAAAAACAATACATATAATAGATTAAATACAATATAGCTTACACCATATTAGCTAACACTCACTTAAAATATCCCACAATAATAAACATTTATGTTCTACCATTGCATATATTTCTACCATCACACAGTGGCGGCCCTATCAATATGGATGCCCTAGACAGGCTGTAGAAAACATGTGCATGAAAAGATTGGAGGAAATTTTTTTGTAATGGCATCACTTGAACCTTGGTTGTAAGGTTGAAAGTTACAAGTTAAACCAATACACCACTAGTCATTTTCATAAAATGTTGCCCAGCTATTTTATCATATCAATATTTTTAAAAGCACGTCGGAGATTTTGTTGTCCCTTTGGCCATGTTCGGCGGTGTTGTCCTAGGCAAAGGCCTTGCTTGCCTTGCATTTGGACCGGCCCTGCCGTCACATTATATCTCATCCCTACCGACTTTAACTCGATGGGTTTCAAGAACTTTTGCGACTATTTATGGTCATAACACAAACTATTACTTGTCTCTGTAGTTTGCAAATACAGATATATGTATCAATTATTATTATTTTTTATTTTGCTATTGCCGAGAACAACACTACTTGTATACAATTGATACTCTTGCATGCTGCCACATTTTAAATAAAGAAACCATACGCCTACACCAAAATATGCAAACTTGATGCCTAACATATTCAATAAAGTCTCTTATAGTTATATATAATGTTGTTCATGCAAAAAAAGTCGGCATATTATAACAAAAAAACTAAATCCTAAAGGCGAACTATATCAAGATGTGTAAAGGATAATGGCCTAGAGCTCTAATATGCACAAATACTTAAATAGTTCATATTCATGTATCAGTGTCCCACTTTCTATATTCAGCCTATCATATATCAGCATCTACATACATGTAACACACTATATACTTGAAAATAAGTTTTTGAGTTCTTTTAGTAATACCGACCGCATACAATTATCACCTCAATTTATTAAAATTGTCAAAGATGTTTTGGTAAAAAAAATTAAAACGAAAATAAGGGGAATAAAAAGACCTAAGCAAATGCATGATAAAGGAATGAAGATTATAGGTACATATGTGTAAAGTAACAACTATTTGCAAATAGGTTAAAGCATCGACAATGCTCTTCATCCATATTTGTTGTTTTACCGTTTCTAATACATTTGTCAGAAGGGACCTCCAGCTTAGACATTAAGCCTGAGAATCCGCCAATGCATTCACTCACATCCGTTGATTGCGGTGCACTATACACTAAGCTTGTTTTAAAGCAGATGTTAGTAGTGGAATGGAAGAGTTATACCGAGGACTTGGTCAAACACTAAACTGAAAAATGAAGAAGATAAGTTGGTATTTTGGTATCGGAGAACCATAAACCCAGTAACCAATGAAAGGTACGTCATAGAGAAGAAAGAAACCAATGGTAAACTGAAATGAAGTGCCTTGTCCATAATTTTTATAGTAGGATAGTTTGCTTGTGTGATAAAGTAATTCAAGGTAGCACATTGGAACATATTTACCAAGTTGCTTATATGTACAATAACATTCAAAATGAAGTAAGATAGTTTGGTATAAAAATGTGAACATAACAATAAATTAAGAAACAAATTGGAATAGAAACATAAGTAAAATTGGGTGCCTCATTCCATTGCCAAATGTCATAGTAGACTTCGAAGTAATGTAGTACAATTTTACATTTTCTTTATGATTAAAGTCAAAGCTGTATAGGGAAGCTTATCGTAAATAAGTAAGAAACAAATGAATATTTTCTTTAAAACCATGTATTGTAGTTTTGTTCTAAACTTAGACAACCATAGATGCCTCATGTAAAGCTTTGAAGTACAAAGTGGTTATTTCGTATCTCGGATTGTTCTTTAATACTATATAAAATAAGTTTTCCATGCTCATATTGTCAGAAATTCTTTATAGTTCGATCTTTCATGATTAATGATGACCAATTCAAGTAATAGCCGAAGAATCACCAATACCGAATATTTTACAAACAAAGCTTAATATGATTTTTTTTGTTTAAGATGACATACCTTGATTAACAGCGGAAGATGTAATGGCTGTCATCTTCTTCTTCTGTCTTCTAATAATTACTCTTCTTCTCAGAATTCGGTTTCTCTCTCTAACTCTATTTCTTTATATGTTTCTTGATGGAGAAGAATACATCTGTATGCCAGGAGAGAGAGGACCTAATCCTTTATATAACATTGAACTCTAATTCTGGTACGTCCATCATATACCAATTCAACGCTTAAGATTAATCACAGACCTAATGTTCTAATTATAGAACGGTCTATTTATGACTTAATTAATCGGGTCACATTAAGATTAGAAACTGCATAATGTTAAAGGTAAATGAAACGTTCTATTTATGACTTAATTAATATGGGTCATATAAGATTAGAAACTGCATAACGTTAAAGGTACATGAAACGTTTTATTTATGACCTAATTAGTAGGGTCATATTAAGATTAGAAACTGCATAACGTTAAAAGTAAATGAAACGATTGCAGTTTCTAATAGCAGTTTTCTAACATTCTCCCACTTGACCCGATTATTCATAATATCGAGTGTTGAACATCATACTACGATAAATTGCTGAGAGTTATGGCGATTGTGCATTATTAATTCAATGCATTCCCTTCCATATACTACAATACCAGCAATCCATCATTTCATACTCATAAGTTATATAAAACAGCATAATGGTCCACATAATGTCTTATATCATAATGATTAAACATAATATCTTTATAAGACTCTTTCTTGTTTAATATTACATAAAGTACGTACTAACACATTAAAACAAGAGACACATAATTGTATATCAGAAACACACAAAGGAGCTCAAAATGTTTCACACCAATTATTATTAATACAACCAAAACCCATTCTTTGAACATCTTCCTTAAATTGTTTTGGCTGTAACCCTTTCGTCAAAGGGTCTGCAATCATAAGTTCTGTCTTGATGTGCATGATTGACACTCTATGTTTCTGAACCTCATCTTTCACAACAAGATACTTCAGTTCCATATGTTTGGCACCTTTAGAGTACTTGTCGTTTTTTGAGAAAAACACCGCTGCAGAGTTATCACGATAAATTTTCAGCGGCTTGCTAATGGTGTCGACAACTGCAAGTCCTGAAATAAAGTTCCGCAACCATAATGCATGAATTGTGGCTTCATAACATGCCACAAATTCTGCCTCCATAGTAGATGAAGCAACGATAGTTTGTTTCGCACTTTTCCATGATATGACTCCTTGAACAAACATAAACAGGTAACCAAAAGTCGATTTTCTAGTATCAATGCATCCAACAAAATCTAAATCGCTATATCCAATCACCTCTAATTCATTGGATCTACTATACATGAGCATGTAATCTTTCGTGCCTTGTAAGTACCTTAACATTTTTTTGCAGCTTGCCAATGTTCCCTTCCTGGATTACTTTGATACCTCCCTAACATACCGACCGCAAAACTGATATTCGGTCTAGTACAGGTTTGAGCATACATTAGGCTACCAACTACAGATGCATATGGAATTGATTCCATTTCCTTTCGTTCAACATCATACTTAGGACATTGCATGAGATTGAATTTATCACCTTTCTGTACAGGAACTTTCCCAGGTGAACATTTACTCATTCCAAATCTCTCTAGAATCCTTTCGATATATCCTTTCTGAGACAATCCCAATATTCCTTGTGATCGATCACGAAATATTTCTATTCTAATCACATAGGACGCCTCTCGCATATCTTTCATTTCAAAGTTCGTTGAAAGAAATTCCTTAGTCTCATGCAATATGCTTAAATTATTTGCAGCAAGCAAGATGTCATCAACACAAAGGACTAGATAAATAAACTTGCTCCCACTGATCTTTTGGTATAAACAGTGATCAACCGTATTTTCCTTAAAACCAAATTATGTAATAATGGTATTGAACTTTATATACCATTGCCGGGATGCTTGTTTAAACCCATATACTTCTTAAGTTTACATACCAATTATTCTTTACCTTTTACAGAAAAACCCTCAGGTTGATCCATATAAACATCCTCATCAAGATCTCCATTCAAAAAGGCTGTTTTCACATCCATTTGATGCAATTTCAAATCATAATGTGCTACTAATGCCATTATTATTCTTAGTGAGTCCTTTTCCGAAACAGGAGAAAATGTCACCTTGTAATCAACACCATCTTTCTGAGTGTAACCCTTAGCAACAAGTCTAGCTTTATACCGTTCGACATTACCACTAGAGTCATGTTTGGTTTTAAAAACACATTTGCATACGACTCTTTTACAGCCATGTGGTAACTCAACGAGATTCCAAACTTCATTCTGTTGCATGGATTTTAGTTCTTCTTTCATGACATTAATCCATTCCTTTGACTCTTTACTTTCTCCAGCATGTGAAAACGAAACTGGGTCCTTATTGATTCCTATATCATAATCTGATTCTTGCATATAAACCATATAATCATTAGAAATAGCTGACCTACGATTTCTTTGAGATCTTCTTAATGCTACTTGTTGTGGTTCATGCATATCAGCATTATGCAAGTCATTTCCTTCAGGAAGTACTTCTTCATTTATATGTTGTTCATCATCATGCTGTTCTCCAACAGCTGGAACAACATTTGGAGTAATAGTAGACGAAGGAACTATTCTAGGCAATGTAACATTTATCCCTGTTTTCTTTATTTCTACTATTTCTCTTCTAGTACTCCCACTGACTTCACCAATCTCAATGAATCTTGAATTACCAGTTTCTATAATTCTTAGACTATGATTAAGAAGTAAAACACACATCCTTTAGATTTTTCAGGGTAACCAAAAAAATAACCACTAATCATTTGAGAATCTAATTTCTTTTCATATGGACTACAAATTCTCGCTTCCGCTGGACAACCCCAAACATGCAGGTGTCTTAAGCTAGGTTTCTTGTTAGTCCATAATTCAAAAGGAGTCTTTTGAACAGCTTTACTAGGAACCATATTCAACAAATAATTAGCGGTTTTGAGAGCATACGACCACAAATTCTTAGGTAGTGTAGAATCTGACATCATACTCCTAATCATATCTATTAACGTCCTATTGCGCCTTTCTGCTACACCATTTTGTTGTGGTGTACCTGCATTGTGCATGGCGCACATATGCCATGACTTTCGAGAAATTTTGCAAATGGACCTGGACACTGGCCTGACTCATTATATTTGCCATAATATTCACCACCTCTATCAGACCTTATGATTTTCACCTTTTTATCTAATTGCCTCTCAACTTCCTTTACAAACGTCTCAAGGACATTCACAGATTAAGATTTTTCATGAAGCAAATAGACGTAACCATAGCGGGAAAAATCGTCAATAAAAGTGATGAAATACTTTTCTCCATTAAAGGCTGGAGTGTCCATAGGTCCGCAAATATCAGTATGTAATATTTCAAGAATTTAACATTTTCTTATTATGTTTGGTTTGTTTACCTTTAATACAATCCACACATAATTCTAGATCACTAAATTTCAAATTTGATAAAAATTTCATTACTTACTAATCTCATCATTCTTTCTTTGGATATGTGACCTAGTCTTTTATGCCATAAGAAAGCAGAATTTTCATTCAACATGCTACGTTTACATCCAACATTATTTAATACATTCAGCAAGGAATTCGCATAAGTGTCATTCAGTTTCAATTTTTATATAAACCAACAAGTAGAATACCAGAACCAACATTCAGTATTCTTATATAAATCAAAACGACCAGATCCAATCTATCACGACCGGCCCTTCTCGACCCTCAAAAATCGACACAAAATATGCTACAATATAATATGCCGACAATCGGTTGTCGGAAAAGACAGATTGTTGAGGAAAAAGAAAGAACACAGAAGAAAGAAGGAACTAAACAATACAGAATCTCATAATCGCAACGGAATAAAATATAATAGTCAATAACAGATCTTTACACAAAATGAAAACTATATCTGTTTTATACAATATATCATTAGAGTATATCTCAAACAAACAACGATTACCAGCTTGACGATTTTCAAACAAAACACAGCAATGGATATAAACAAGTACGGGTAATACGTCTTGGACTCCAGCTCTTCTCTTGAGTTTCCAAGAATCCTTTCCTGTAATCTATAATACTTGGTCTGACCCGAGCATTATAATAAAATAACACCCGAGTCAGTCTGGAATACCAGCATGAGAGAAATACACCCAAATTGATTATTAAAGTTTCAAAATCCTTTGAAATGAAAATCATCTC
Organism: Allium cepa; assembly: GCA_030765085.1. Lineage (NCBI taxonomy): Eukaryota > Viridiplantae > Streptophyta > Magnoliopsida > Asparagales > Amaryllidaceae > Allium > Allium cepa. Next base: position 840,589,185 of record CM060941.1, read on the forward strand.
GTAAGATCACGCCACAAATAAACATGTCGGGTTTTACCTTATGATAGCTAAAACATTTATTATAAAATCCTCTGATATTATAATAGTGTCTATATACAAATACTTATTCAAATAGCCGAAATTGTTACATGTATTAAATTCCATCTAATAGGTATACAAACAAAACCGTCAAGGCACATAGGGAGAATGGATTTCCAACTAATGACTAAGCACTGGGTTACCACCTGTCACAGTACGTGGCCTAGATCACCGTACAGAGGATTGCTCCCAATCCCCTGCAACACAAGACCGGGACTACCCCTTACTGGATAATCCCGAGTAAGATCACCCCACAGTTGGGATCAGCAACCGCACCACTAAGCCGAATAAAAAGGGACATCTTGACAGGGATGAGCTCACCTTAATGGGTGCTACCCACTTAGCCTTGCCGCATATCCCCTGATTTTCAGTCATTCCTGGTTGATGAGGCTTGAGGCTAAGCGTTACCTTTTTAGAAAGTTTCACTTGGAATTCCCACCGTCCACCTGACGATGTTCCGAAAGCATTCATCCATACAAGTCCGTCTCGGGTTCGTACGGAACCGAAGGCACTACTCCTACTATATCAATTTTGGAATCATCCTCAGGATTAGTAGCGACTAGCCCTTGCACTTCACTGCTCCATCTTTGACTCTGAACTCGTTTTTCCCACGAAAACGTACAAACCGGATCGAAGCTGTTTTCGAGAAATTAATCCCGATCCCGGTCACTTCGAAACGATCAACGCATTGGCCAATACTGATAGTCGGTGATTTAACTATCAATTAAGATTCACAAACATCCATCAAACAATAAATAAATACCCAAACTATTTATTAATCTCAAAATATCTTAGCAAGATATATTTTCATTTTCAACCCTTTGAAAACAGTTTCAAACCACCCTTGTGACACGGAATAAATTTCTCAAATATTTTCTATTTCCACTGAAAACAACCAAATCCAAACATTTAGATTTTTAAAACAATTAGATCACTTTATTCTAAAATATACCTCAAAATATTTACATTAACTACTTAAACATTTTATTCAAAATATATTTAAAAAATATTTAAAGTAGACTACTTTATATTGTAAGCTAATTTTAAAATAAAGCTTAAGTTCAAACTAAATCTTAAAAGAGGAGTTACAAAATTCTATACTAGTTTCGAATAACTTTAACCAACTATCTTTAAAATAAATCCATTTTATAAAATATAAATATTAAAAATATTCTTTGAAAACATAATGCTAATTAGCTTTTTAAAATAATTACTACTATAACTAATTTGATAAATATTCACTTTTAAAAATTTTACCACTTAAACAATAATTTCTTGAAACCATTCTTTTAAAACAACTTCAAAACTTCTAACTTTTACTCAAAAAACTGCTTTAAAAACGTACTTGGCTTTTCAGGGAAATACAGTTTCATTTTAGAATAAACCAAAGAATTCTTTTTATAAATCCCGCTGGATTTATCTCAATTCAAATTTACGTTTAAATCCCGTAGATTTCTCCCTAACACTTTAAAAATAAACTCTTTTTATTTTTAAACACATTTCCCATTTCCTGGAAAATCACTTTCAAAATATATGCTTAAAATATTTTGAATAAGGCTACTAGAAATTTCTTAAATGAAAATAATACTTAAGAAAATATAAAGAAGTTTCTAAGTAATTTAAAACAAAATTACCCTTTAAAATAAAGTTATTAATCAAATATTTATATTATAATTTCCTTTTGAAAACTTAATACTGCTTTACCTTTAAAATAATTAAATATCATAATTACTTAAATAAGTATTTACTTATACTTAAGGATAATTTAAAATAATATTTTTTTTCTAAAATATTCTAAAACACATTTAAACTGCTAATTTATATTTTGAAGCTTTTCTTTGAAACATACCGAATTTCCAGGAAAAATGCACTTTCCATCCTTTAAAAATAATCTCATCTTTACTTTTAAAATAATTATACCTTTCTTATAGAATTTCCCACTGGAAATCTATATTTCCAAATTTATCCACTGATAAATATTTTATTCCACTTCATTTGTAAAACCAATTTACAAATTCTCATTCCTCATCACAGTTTCAAAACTCTTAACCATTTTAAAATCAATTTCCCGAATTTAATTTCCTTGATTTCATTACTTAAAAATTCCTTTCATTTTCCTTTAATCCCAATTCATTTATTGATATTTTTTAAATACCAAATTATATTTATCCAACCATAACACAGCATAACAAAATTCCAAATCAATTTGTCACAAGATATCAATGAGATATACCGTAGATTATGAATATAATTTCTATTAGTGAGGAATCCAGTTGGATCCCTCCAACCTGTTTCCCTGCATCCACAGATGTTAACACAACAAATAAATATCGATCTTATCTGATAATAATTGTCATATTCAACTAATCAACCAATCAAACATTTAAATATTAGCTATTTAAATTAAATGGCATCCAGATGTGAGTGAGATTAACTCACCTTGAGTTTCGACGAGCGTTTTAAATTTTAAATTAAATCGAACCATTCGATTTAATCTAAAATTTCCACTTGCTCCAATGATCTTCGGATTTGCTGCAGCGCGTAGACCGCGTCGCTGCAATTCTGACGCTTCTTGTTTCGTTGAATTCTGAACATGCATGCAAGAGTTATTCAGTTTTAAAGTTTTGAAATAAAATTCTAAAATATAAATTCTCCTTTTTTTTATAGAAATGAATCTCGGCCATAGATTCCAAAAGAAAAAAATCGAGGCCGCTACCTTCTTCTCAACGCGATGCAAACCCAGGGTTTAGGAACCCATCAACCGCCGACCAAAGCTCAACGTCACGGCCACGCATGACCACCGGAGTCGCATCCATCGCCCCAAAAACGTGCGCCATCCCTATCTCCACCTTCGACCGCGAATTGGCGAAGCACGATACCTCCCTTGCATAGAAAAACATGCACGAACGTGCCACGTCCGTGACCCGATGGCCAACAATCCACACTGCCGTTTTCAATCACAATCGTTGACAATGTAGAGCTCCATGAGCTTTACGATCTTCGTTAAGGAAGTTTTAGAAATCGCTAAGTGGATGGAAGGAAAAATGAGGAAGAAGTCCAGCCATTGAACGAAATAAACGGCAACTGAACATAAGGATCTAGGGTTTCTCTCTATGCACGTGAATATAGATCTATATAATAATTTAGTAATAAATTCATAATTTACTCAACCTTTCGAACGAATTCCAATTGAAACGTGCCGACAGGCGTTTATAAGGTTCTACCCGCATTCCGAACACAATGGAATGTGTTTCGGAGGCTAATTTGATCATATGTGGAAGATAGCTTTTTGAATTGAGTTTAATTATTAAATTATCGATTTTAATTTCAACGCATTTCTCACCCGTACAAGCAAACGGTAAGTCCAAACGCTACGAAAATTGAAATCCGATAATAACTAACTATTACGGATTCAATGGAACTGGTTTCGTCGAATTCCGAGACTGTGCTCTGGAAGGCTATTTTAACTCGTCGATAAATTCGAGCGATTTCCAAAATCGTCGAAATCACTTAAAATTTCACTTTTAAGATTTTACTAACTCTATTATAAATCATATAGAACTTATAATCGCATTTGAAACCATTCTGATTCATTTCGAACCAAAATCTGATTATTTGCATTACTATATTAAATTCCATTTTGAAATTAATATAAAATTCCAAATTTTAAACTTATCGACTTTTGATTCCATCCAAAAGTCCAATACTAATAATTCTAACCGACCTATATATTTTAAATAAATTTTGGAAACCATTTACATATCTAATTATACCAGATTCACAAACTATCTCAATTTCAAATAATAAATTATTATTATTATTATTCAAATTTAATTGAATTACCATATTTGAAATTTTAACTAATTTTATTAATTTAACCAAAATCTTTTTATTTCAAAATCAAATTATAATCCATATTCAACATTTAAAATTGATTAAATGTTCAAAGTCTAACGACCAAAATTCCGGGTCGTTACATTCCTCCCCCCTTATAAAAATTTCATCCCCGAAATTTGCTAAGGTAGGAAAATGCTACTAAACTCGTTTACTTACCCAAACTTACTTAGTTAAAAACTTACGTTCACCTCACCCAAAACCTTTAGCTCAATTCCAAAACCATTTACTTTTATTTCTAACTCAAAAGCTTGTTTTCAATATCACTTCAAAAATCACTTTCCTAGTTAACCCAACAATTTCAAAATTCCCAAAAAAATTATAGCTCCCAAAAATTTTGAAAATTTTTGACTGCGTCTCCTTTGTACGGAGAGCGTTTCGCAATATCACAGTAGATATAAATATATATACATCGACCCGCACGGTCGGAAAACAAAATATACCACAATATATATACCATTTTTCAATTTTATTGTGTAGGCGTACCTTAGATTAGCATTTTAAAAGCAAGCGGCTAAATAATATTGCATTTACTGCTCCAACTCAATCAATTGCCTCCCGTACCTATACTTACTCGAATATACATATCAGTTTTCAACAATATAAGATTTTTAACAACCTTTCATACATTTATCTTAGCTAAACACAACAATACATAGCCCAACAACAAATTTCATAATCCTACAAGTATCATCTTTATAGCAATCACAAGTTTTCAACACCATTTAATTTTCCTAACAAATCTAAACTTCATTTTACTCTACTTAAAAGGATTTACAACCAAGGTTGCTACATTCAATTCATATTTACCACGACCAACTCAAAATCATTTCAATATGATTAACCTATGCTTTACTTACATCAATTTACTTCAATTCAATTCCAAATTGATTCACAATCAAATTTTTATTTTAAATTTGATATATTTGCATTTCTTTCCAAATCCACTTAATTAGATTTCCACTTATTCCAATTGGTTCAATAACCAACTTTATTTTCTTATTTTAATTCACTTGCTTTCTTTTATGTCCAATGACAAATTTCTATGCAAATTTTAAAGTTATCCATGCAAGTAACCATCACTTAAGCTTATAACCATTTAAAATTAATTCCAACACAACCTATATTAATTTTATTCCATTCTGAATTATTTACAACCCAAACATTCTTACTTTATCACAAATTAAATCCTTACTCTTACATTTCAATTTCATTATGCTTATAGGTTCATTTAAGAACAATTCGTAAGCTCGACAACAATCCTTCCATAATTTCTTGAGTTATTCCAACTCCAAAATAACTTTATTCCTTCTTAATCAATATTATTTCCATTTCAATTTGATTCTCATTTAACCAATTCCAATCCATTTTAATTTTATTCACCTTCTCAATTCATTTTTGAATTTACTTAATTAATAACATGTCCATTTTCAATTATCTTATGTCCAAATTGAATTTATTTACAGTGCGGACCATGTCTATTTTAACCCAACTTCATTTAATTCGACAATATTCACGTCATAATTAATTCATTTACGATATATGTCGAATTCCATTTAATTAAGCTTACGCTAGTTTCATCTTCAAACTATTCTCTCGAATTTAGTTGGGTGAAAATTTTATTCATTCAATATCAATTCAACTTAAGTAAATTTCCTTCAATTTAATCCTTTACCTATTTAATTCAAGTTCAACTAAATTTTATTTAGCCAACTTAAATTCATTCTATTTCCTTTGCGAATTTAAATAAGAATTTAAATTTCATTCAATATTATTCATAACACAACTGAATCATGATTTCAACTCAATCCAAATTCAACTCGATTCCCTTTTTATTTAACTTAAATCCAATTCGATCCAATTTTAATTAAATTCCATTTCTCAATATATAAGTTCAAAACTTATTTACTAACCTAAATCCATTCATATTTTATATTTTTCTTTACCATATTACAATTTATATTTTATTTAAGATCAAGTTTTGAATTTTCCATAAAATTCCAATCATTTTATTTTGGTTTTACAACTTTCATTTTCTATTCTTAAGTTCACCAACTTATTTATTTAAAAGCTTATATTGCTCATTTGAGTCCATTTTCATCTTAAAATCACAATTCTGAATTATATATATATATATATATATATGTATGTATCACTAAATTCTTAAGGATATAAATTTTCATTACATAAATTTTAATCCACAATTTCAGATTATAAGTATAACACTTAATAGCTTATGGGTACAAATTCATTTCATAATTATAACTCACAATTACAAAGTCATTTTACATTTCAACTTTATATTCAATTTAATTCAATTTCCATTTCAATTTTATTTTAACCTATCTCAAGTTATATTCAAATATATCTTATTTACTTCCATTTACTCAAGTTAAATTTTAATTCCAGGAGTAAAATTTTCATTTTTCTTTCTTATTCAAATCAACTTCACTTTATAGGTTTAATAGTTTATTTATCTTAACTTTCTCATTATTTAAATAAAATTTTCCAGAACTCAATTTCTCAGTTTTTATTTCAAAACTATTTTGAAATAATAATCAACACATACCCACTTGGTATATCAAATCAAATCTCTGAATTCTAAACAACTTGGTTTTACCAAAACGAATTTCCCTTCTGAAATTTCTAAAACACCTTATATACCACACAAGTCCAAACAAATATCATAACCAATCTCCATAGTAGTAATCTATCACTTTCGAAACTCGAAAATGAATTCTGATGATGTGGCCATCATCATCGGGATTATTTTCCAATGACTGAAGTGAGTTTAGTGCTTCCTTACTTCCACAAATTCCTTTCAAAACAATTTCCATTCAAAGATATTTTCCAAAATATCCCCTATTATTTCCTTCAAACTCTTTGGAAAACATTTCAAACATTCCCAAGATTTTAAATTTTCCAATCTTCTGTTTAAATTCATCTAAAACATATTTCAAAATTTTCGAGATTTAAATTCTGGTTTAGATCAAATTTTCGCTATTCTTCTTTTGGATAAATCATACTTATAGAATCCTATTTGGTTATAACCATTTCACATTTTAGATTCTTATATTTGATTATAATATTAACAACCAAACATCCAAATATATATAATAACTCAGAAAATTATTTCTTTTATATCAAAATATAATTTTTGGGTAAAATTATTTCATTTACCCACTTTAAAAACAATACCATGTCGGTATATCTTGTTTAAGAGTTTAGAAACCCCTATCGATACGGTTGTACTTCCCGTACCAACCAGAATTCATAAACACTCAACCGATAAGTCAACACGGTATAAAAACAATTTTATATTCACTAACAAGTATGCTCTCGTATCTATTATTACACCCAACTCATTCTAGAGTACTGTTGACTCTATATCTAATGAGTAATTTTCCCCACCAAAGCCTAGGTTATCGCTAACCTAAGCTTTGATACCACAATGTCACGACCTGCCCTTCTCGACCCTGGAAAATTGACAAAAAATATGCTACAATATAATATGCCAACGATCGGGTGCCGGAAAAGACAGATTGTAGAGGAAAAAGAAAGAAGACAAAAGAAAGAAGGAATTAAACAATAACAGAATCTCACAATCGCAGCGGAATAAAATATAATAGTCAATAACAGATCTTTACACAAAATGAAAACTATATTTGTTTTATACAATATATCATCAGAGTATATCTCAAACAAACAACGATTACCAGCCTGACGATTTTCAAACAAAACACAGCAGCAAATATAAACAAGTATGGGTAATACGTCTCGGACTCCAGCTCTTCTCCTGAGTTTCCAAGCATCCTTTCCTGTAATCTATAATACTCGGTCTGACCCAAGCATTATAATGAAATAACACCCGAGTCAGTCTGGAATACCAGCGTGAGAGAAATACATCCAAATTGATTATTAAAGTTTCAAAATCCTTTGAAATCAAAAGCATCTCGTAAGACCACGCCACAAATAAACATGTCGGGTTTTTACCTTACGATAGCTAAAACATTTATTATAAATTCCTCTGATATTATAATAGTGTCTATATACAAATACTTATTCAAATAGTCGAAATTGTTACATGTATTGAATTCCAGCTAATAGGTATACAAACAAAACCATAAAGGCACGTAGGAAGAATGGATTTCCAACTAATGACTAGGCACTGGGGTACCACCTATCACAGTACGTGGCCTAGATCATCGTACCGAGGATTACTCCCAATCCCCTGTAACACAAGACCGGGACTATCCCTTACTGGATAATCCCGAGTAAGATCACCCCACGGTTGGGATCAACAACCACACCACTAAGCCGAATAAAAAGGGACATCTAGACAGGGATGACCTCACCCTAATGGGTGCTACCCACTTAGCCTTGTTGCATATCCTCTGATTTTCAGTCATTCACGGTTGATGAGGCTTGAGGATAAGCGTTACCTTTTTAGAATGTTTCACTTAGAATGCCCACCGTCCACCTGACGATGTTCCGAAAGCATTCATCCATACAAGTCCGTTTCGGGTTCGAACGGAACCGAAGGCACTACTCCTACTACATCCATTTTCGAATCATCCTCAGGATTAGTAGCGACCAGCCCTTGCACTTCACTGCTCCATCTTCGACTCCGAACTCGTTTTTCCCACGAAAACGTACAAATCGGATCGAAGTGGTTTTCGAGAAATTAATTTCGATCTCGATCTCTTCGAAACGATCAACGCATTGGCCAATATTGATAATCGTGATTTAACTATCAATTAACATTCACAAACATCGATTAAACAATAAATAATTACCCAAAATATTTATTAATCTCAAATATCTTCGCAAGATATATTTTCATTTTCAACCCTTTGAAAACAGTTTCAAACCACCATTGTGACACGGAATAAATTTCTCAAATATTTTCTATTTCCGCTGGAAACAACCAAGTCCAAACATTTAGACTTTTAAAACAATTAAATCACTTTATTCTAAAATGTACCTTAAAATATTTACATTAACTACTTAAACATTTTATTCAAAATATATTTTAAAAATATTTAAAGCGAAATACTTTATAAAATGTAAGCTAATTTTAAAATAAAGGTTAAGTTCAAACTAAATTTTAAAAGAGGAGTTACAAAATTCTATACTAGTTTTGAATAACTTTAACCAACTATCTTTAAAATAAATCCATTTTATAAATTATAAATATTAAAATATTCTTTCAAAACATAATGCTAATTAGCCCTTTAAAATAATTACTACTATAACTAATTTGATAAATATTCACTTTTAAAATTTTTACCACTTAAATGATAATTTCTTGAAACCATTCTTTTAAAACAACTTCAAAACTTCTAACTTTTACTCAAAAATCTACTTTAAAAACGTACTTAGCTTTTCAGGGAAATACACTTCCATTTTAGAATAAACTAAAGAATTCTTTTTATAAATCCCGCTGGATTTATCTCAATTCAAATTTATGTTTGAATCCTGTAGATTTCTCCTAACACTTTAAAAATAAATCCTTTTTATTTTTAAACATTTCCCATTTCCTGCAAAATCACTTTCAAAATATATGCTTAAAATATTTAGAATAAGGCTACTAGAAATTTCTTAAATGAAAATAATACTTAAGAAAATATAAAGAAGTTTCTAAGTAATTTAAAACAAAATTACCCTTTAAAATAAAGTTATTAACCAAATATTTATATTATAATTTCCTTTTGAAAACTTAATACTACTTTACCTTTAAAATGATTAAATATCATAATTACTTAAATAAGTATTTACTTATACTTAAGGATAATTTAAAATAATATTTTTTTCTAAAATATTCTAAAACACATTTTAAACTGCTAATTTATATTTTGAAAGCTTTTCTTTGAAACATACCAAATTTCCAGGAAAAATGCACTTTCCATCCTTTAAAGATAATATCATCTTTACTTCTAAAATAATTATACCTTTCTTATAGAATTTCCCACCGGAAATCTATATTTCCAAATTTATCCAGTGATAAATATTTTATTCCACTTCATTTGTAAAACCAATTTACAAATTCTCATTCCTCATCACAGTTTCAAAACTCTTAACCATTTCAAAATCAATTTCTCGAATTTAATTTCCTTGATTTCATTACTTAAAAATTCCTTTCATTTTCCTTTAATCCTAATTCATTTATTGATATCTTTAAAATACCAAATTATATTTATCCAACTATAACACAACATAACAAAATTTCAAATCAATTTATCACAAGATATCAATGAGATATACCATAGATTATGAATATAATTTCTATTTGTCATGAATCCAGTTGGATCCCTCCAACCTGTTTCCCTGCATCCACAGATGTTAGCACAACAAATAAATATCGATCTCATATGATAATAATTATCATATTCAACTAATCAACCAATTAAACATTTAAATGTTAGCTATTTAAATTAAATGGCATCCAGATGTGAGTGAGATTAACTCACCTTGAGTTTCGATGAGCGTTTTAAATTTGAAATTAAATCAAACCATTCGATTTAATCTAAAATTTCCACTTGCTCCAATCATCTCCGTACTTACTACAGCGCGTAGATCGCGTCGCTGCGATTTCAGTGCTTCTTGTTTCGTTGAATTCTGAACATGCATGCAAGAGTTATTCAGTTTTAAAGTTTTGAAATAAAATTCTAAAATTATAAATTCTCCTTTTTTTTTACAGAAATGAATCTCAGCCGTAGATTCCAAAAGAAAAAATCGAGGCCGCTACCTTCTTCCCAACGCGATACAAACCCAGGGTTTAGGAACCCATCAGCCGCTGACCAAAGCTCAACGTACAGCCACGCATGACCACCGGAGTCGCATCCATCACCCCAAAAACGTGCGCCATCCCTATCTCCACCATCGACCGTGAATTGGCAAAGCACGGTACCTCCCTTGCATAGAAAAACGTGCATGAACATGCCATGTTTGTGACCCTATGGCCAACAATCCACACTGTTGTTTTCAATCACAACCGTTGACTATGTAGAGCTCCACTAGCTCTACGATCTTCATTAAGGAAGTTTTAGAAATCGCTAAGTGGATGGAAGGAAATATGAGGAAGAAGTCCGGCCATTATCGGCCATTGAACGAAATAAACGACAGCTGAGCATAAGGATCTAGGGTTTCTCTCTATGCACGTGAATATAGATTTATATAATAATTTAATAATAAATTCACAATTTACTCAACCTTTCGAACGAATTCCAATTGAAATATGCCGACAGGCATTTATAAGGTTTTACCCGCATTCCAAACACAATGGAATGTGTTTTAGAGGCTAATTTGATCATATGTGGAAGATAGCTTTTTGAATTGAGTTTAAATATTAAATTATTGATTTTAATTCCAACGCGTTTCTCATGCGTACGAGCAAACGGTAAATCCAAACGCTACAAAAATTGAAATCCGATAATAACTAACTATTACGGATCCAATGGAACTAGTTTTGTCGAATTCTGAGACTGTGCCCCGGAAGGCTATTTTAACTCGTCGATAAATTCGTGCGATTTCCAAAATCGTCGAAATCACTTAAAATTTCACTTTTAAAATTTTATTAACTCTATTATAAATCATATAGAATTTATAATCGCATTTGAAACCATTCTGATTCATTTTGAACCAAAATCTGATTATTTGTATTATTATATTAAATTCCATTTTTAAGTTAATATAAAATTCCAAATTTTAAACTTATCGACTTTTGATTCCATCCAAAAGTCCAATACTAATAATTCTAACCCAACTATGTATTTTAAATAAATTTTGGAAACCATTTACATATCTAATTATATTAGATTTACAAACTATCTCAATTTCAAATAATAAATTATTATTATTCTTCAAATTCAATTGAATTACCATATTTGAAGTTTTAACTAATTTTATTAATTTAACCAAAATACTTTTATTTTAAAATCAAATTATAATCCATATTCAACATTTAAAATGAATTAAATGTTCAAAATCTAACGACCAAAATTTCGGGTCGTTGCGTAAACGTACGTCTAAAACCAGAAATATCCAACTTAGTTACGGAAATAAGGTTTCTAGATAATGAATGTACATAAAGGGTACTGTATAAGTCTAATACATATCCACTTTCTAGAATTAGACAATAAGTCCTAATGCTTTCTATTGTGGATTTCATTCCGTTTTCCATAAAGAGAAAACAATCTTCATATGGATTTATGGTTCGGATCATAAGAAATCCCTGCATATTATTGGAGACATGTGTTGTAGCATCAGTATCAAACCACCATGTATTAATAAGAACTTCAGCTAAATTTGATTCAAAACATACGAAAGATAGATGATTACCTTTTTTTTGAACCAAGCTATCCTTTTCGGATAGTCATTTTGATAATGTCCTTTCCTTTTACAGAAATGACATCGAACATCCTTTAGTTCCTTCTTTTCCTTATCCTGCCCATTCTTAGCAGGTGCCTTTTTCTTCTTGAAATGACTTGATTTTCTATTATTTTCCTTACCAACTTTATTACTCACAAAACTTACTGAGTGATTCACTTTGATTTTTCAAACGTCCTTCTTCCTGAACAAGTCTACTGGCCAATTCATTACATTCCACTTATCCTTTATAGTGTTATAGTTAATTTGAAAAGGGCCATATTCAGAAGGTAGCATGTTCAGGATAAACTGGACAAGAAAAGAATCCTCTACTGTAAGTCAAAGGGAGTTTAACCTTGCTGCAAGATTAGTCATCTCTATAATGTTTTCTTGCATAGTTCGCGACCCATCAAACTTCATGGTCGTGAGTTCTGCCATAAGAGTACTAGCGAGTGACTTATCAGCTGAACGAAAACGCTCTTCCACAAACTGCATATATTCCTCAGCACTTTCTGTTTGCGGAATTGTTGACTTGATGTTGTTAGCAGCAGTCATCTTAATAAACATGAGGCTCAATCTGTTACTGCGTTCCCATGCTTTATGGTGTGATTTTTCTGTCTCGGTACTAGCTATTGTAAAAGCAACAGGTTTATCCTCAAGGAGTGCCAAGTCAAGATCCTGAACACCTAAATGGAAATTGACTTGTTCTCTCCATTCAGAAAAATCAACACCAGTGAATAATGTAACAGATGAAGCATATGTATTCATGGGAACTACTGCAAATTAAAAAAAAATTGAAATAACTATAAGCTCATAGCTAACGCGATTCAGATATGTACATATAGTATAATATAGCACTCCTTTGGGTAGATACTATCTTATACTTAACATAATTAAATACCAAAACATAAGTAAGCAATAAATATATTCAATTAAATAAAACTGACATCTTTGGATGATCGATATTTATTTAATCAAGATATCTATTAAACCTCATCATGTCAACTAGTGATAGAATAAGACTTTCCTTTGGTAAGTTCTCAGGTTCTACCATTAGTGGCGCCAGTTTTTTTTGGGTATCATTATAACTGGCAATTTCTATCAATAATCATTATGTCACTTATGCACTAAATGATTATTCTAATTTTGACCACTTTGGTGATTAACAAAATCATAAATCTCATGTGCATAATTGACTTATAACACATACTTGATTAAACATCATGAGTAAAGCATAGAACAGATCAATTGCAATCATCGGAAATATTCAGTTATTGATTGGTGGCTCTGATACCAAATGTCAGAAATTCTTTACAATTCGATCTTTCATGATTAATGATGAACAATTCATGTAATAGCTCAAGGATCACCAATACCGAATATTTCACAAACAAAGCTTAGTATGATTTTTTTTGTTTAAGATGACATACCTTGATTAACAGCGGAAGTTGTAATGGCTGTCATCTTCTTCTTTTGACTTCTAATAATTACTCTTCTTCTCGAAATTCGATTTCTCTCTCTAACCTTATTTCTTTATATGTTTCTTGATGGAGAAGAATACATCTATATGCCAGGAGAGAGAGGACACAATCCTTTATATAACATTTAACTCTAAATCTGGTACGTCCATCATATACCAATTCAACGCTTAAGATTAATCACAGACCTAATGTTCTAATTATAGAACGGTCTATTTATGACTTAATTAATCGGGTCACATTAAGATTAGAAACTGCATAACGTTAAAGGTAAATGAAACGTTCTATTTATGACCTAATTAATAGGGTCGTATTAAGATTAGAAACTGCATAACGTTAATGGTAAATGAAACGTTCTATTTATAACCTAATTAATAGGGTCATATTAAGATTAGAAACTGCATAATGTTAAAAGTAAATGAAAGGATTGCAGTTTCTAATAGCAGTTTTCTAACACATATCTCTTATTGAGTTTTAGTCAAAATAGATTAAGCATGCATGAAGAAAATAACGTTTTTTCAATACCAAGTAATTTTTTTTATGTTTGAAATTAGTTTCAAACCGTTGATGAGATATTTGTCAAATACCTTTTTGGTGGAGAAGAAGAAAAAGGTATACTGCAATAGCCTTTTCATATCCCTGATTTACGTTTTACCTCTTGTTTGCAACATTTAGTTTTTGTAGTTTCTTTTCGAATAGTTTTGAAATATCACTATCATATTTAACGTAATTATACATCTAGTTAATCTAAGATATTTTTAAAAGTAATTCATTTTACAAAGCATTCTTTCAACTATTAACTCGTGTGAATTAATAAAATACTTTTATGGATCTTCAAACTTCAAGAGTCTTTCATATGTAATTGCTATTAATGTTTGAGATAACACCTTTAAATTGCTAATCCCTTATATTCTCAAAATTTTGTCATAAGATATAACATGATTCAAAGTAAGTGTGTTGATATAATTCAGCTTATATTATCAACGAATTCTTGAAATAAGTTGATGGTGCATAAAAATGAAACAAAATTGTATGGGTACTCAATTGTCAAGATAGCAAGATCTTATAGATTGAACATATCGATTGAACATTGTGGGTTTTACGAATAAGGAAGATTATTATTCATTTAAATAGAAAGTAATATAGCTAGCTTAGGCTACATCAAATTATAAAATTAAGAGATAACATTACCTATTTCTTTTGATTGATTAAAAATTATTGATGAATTATCCATCACCATCTTCTAGTATATCATTCTATGTAAAAGAAAACGTTGATGGCAAAAGAGTTGAAGAATTTTGATACACAGGGAAGTTTAATTTGGACAAAATCAAAAATGCGCATCTTTTCATTAGAATTAAAGGATGGATAGCGGTCTTGTAGCGGTCTACCTTTTTGGACGATTTAAATCAACAATAAACCACACACGTCAACTCATACTATTCAAAATGGAGGATTATTAATGGGATAAATAAGAAAATAAGAGAAAAGAACAAAAAACAAATCAAAGAATCTCACAGCAGAATGACAAAATATAATAATTAAATGAAAAGTTCACGAAGTATTTTTACAAATAACATTTGATTACGCTTACCATATGTCAGAGTTGTACATACAGCAGGAATAAACAAATAATGCAGCGAAACAACATGATGCAGTGGAATAAATAGCAATAATATACTAAATCTTCGTCTTCGTCCTCCAAAAAGATAGTCTTCAGTGTGCTGAAATACACAGGCTGGCCCGAGCGTAATGAAAAACAAAACACTCGAGTCAGAGCTAAAAGATCTTGTGTAAATTAAATCAAAATAAGTAAATATGAGTGTAACGGCTTCAAAGATGTTTATGGGATTTTACATCTCATATCCAGTGTCTAACATGCGAGCAATAACTGATCCTTTATACTATCTACTATGTAATACAATATGCTATTATAATATGCCTACAGTAAAGTAAAATATTAAAATAGTCTATATAAATAAAGTAATCTATACGGATACTGTAAGCTCTGCCAAATCGGTGGAATACTCAGGGAGCACTCCATAGGTACGATACAAACCAAAGTCGTAGTGGGTTCGATCAGGATAAAAATGACAACGCACACGAGGCAATGCCCAGGGTAGGATACTACCGTTTCGCAGAACCGAGCCGGTGGTAACACATAGCAGCTACTACCGTCCACCTCAAGACACACTCCCATAATCAAATCAAAGGGTGACCACCAAATCAAATCATAAAGTAATAGATACGGTTTCGAAGAAGCATGCTCAATAAGGGAAGCGACCCCACTTGACCCAGGTATAGCTTCTATTTTAGTCATTTTAATTATGACCCGAAAGTCAAGGCTATCCATTATCGTTCTCTTACTTCATTCCAGTAGCATTCGCCAAAACGTCCTACTTCATTCTGGATTCTCCACCATGTGCACAGTCGTTAAAGTGGTTTTTGGCATTGACAGAGAGTATGATAATATCCGATCTCGGTCTCTTTAACAACTAAATGCTTATTTCACACCGGTTAGTTCTTTTATATTTTCAAAACCGATTCATAATTGATATCAAAATATCATACTTACTTCAAAGTCATATCACTTTCGAAATCATTACCCACTTTAAATCATATTCTTTTTCACAATCATAGTCACAAAATAAGTTAAACCATTATATCAAAATATTCGCATTTAAATCAATTAAGTCTAAATCATAATAAACAGTTTGAATATTGAAAGTAGTTTATATATTGGAATAGTTATACATTAAAAACAATATATATATTAAAATATATATTAAAAGTTGTTTATAAATTTAAAATAATATATATTAAAATAGTTTATATTTCAAAAAAATAGGTTATAGATTAAAATAGTTTATATATTAAAAATAGGTTATATATTAAAATAGGTTATATGTTAAAAATAGTTAATGTATTAAAATTTATTAATATATTTAAATGGTTAATATGAAAAAAATAGTTTATATGTTAAAATATTTTGTATGCTAAAAGAGTTTATATCGAAAATAGTTTCGAATTGCAATTGTTTCTTCAAATTTCACAAATCAATTCAAATCAACTCTAGTTCCAAAAATTCAATTTAAATCAATCTCAGTTCAATGATTTCACTTCAAAAGTCTAAAGGTTTTAATTCAAATTCTCATTAAAAACCATTTCAATTTATATCGATTTCAAATCCATGTCTGAACTACAAATTAAACCACTTCAAGTTCAATAGATTTCAAAGTTTAAATATTCAAATGATTACAATAACTCAATTTTTATAAATTTCATTTATATTTCAAAATTCAACTTTAAGATTTCAACTTAAATTCTTTAAACAATTCATTTAAACCAATTTCAATTTCAACATTTTAAAGCTTGGATTTTTAAAATAATCCAGTTTATATAAATCAATTTTATTTCATAATATCATTTAACTGGATTCAAAATTTAAGGATTTAAAATCATTTAATTTAACTAATCCGGTGTCCATATATAATTTTCTACTCTATGGTCAAGAGATACAGATATATATATATATATATATATATCATTTCAACTCGCAATAATTTATATTTTCGGATATATATTATTTCAACCCGTATCCCGGATCACAATTTTCAAATCCATAAAATTGCTCAGGTTTATCATTTCAACCCATAACGATTTTCCCTAATCTATAAGATCATTCGGGTATGTATCATTTCAGCCCGTAGTGATTTTTCAAATAGTAACTAAGGGAACTTGTAGTGGTAACAACATATAAAATAATCATGACATCAAATTATCCAAAATTTCAACAATTACGCATCCATCACAATCATCATTCAAATCAACCAATAAGTCACTATAATTAACTAGTTATCACTATCAGTAATTAACTAACAATTCGATTCCAATATTAATTCAAACGGCAATTAAATTCAATATAAATTCAAATTAATTTAAATATACTAAACAACAATCAATAAATTTATAATCACATCATAAATTTAATTTAGCCAACATAATATGATTTATTATTTGTGAGTGGGTTAGAACACTCACCTTTTGGTTTATCGTAGATTTAAAATCCAAATTAGCCCCAAAAATTGACCAGTCTCAGAATCTAGACAAACTTGTTTCATAATGTTCGGAATTTCGATACGATCGCAATAGAGAAAACCGCGAGTCAATCCGAGCCCGTATGCAAAAGCTATGGATATTATAAGGTTTAAAATTTAAATTAAATTTAAAATTAACTAAGGGAAAAAAACATAAAACATTACTTCTTCCATCCCACATCAAATCGCTACAGCCTGAGAACCCTACACGCCACCACCCTAAATCACGATGTCACGTCGCCTACATGCGATTCCACCATGAATCAAGCACGCAACCACACTCCCCTCTCCGAGCAGCCTCCACGCATACCCTAGGTTGTCACCTAGATCACCGCCAGCTGCCACGAGTTCGAACCCTAAACACGAAATTCTGACCACTACCGACCACCACTTAACTTCTAACCACCACCAATCGACTCCATACAACGAGCTCTACAAAACCCCTCAAACAATTTCAAAAATCATCGCCAAAATAAAAAAAGCCTAAATCAACTATTAGGGTTTGCGATTTATGACCTTTGACCATGATTTATGATCAATTCGTGCACTGTTTTGAAAAACAAACACTTGTCGTAGATTCGTATTGTCAAGAACTTTGAAATGGTATATAATATGATAGGGTTTGGAGAGTTTGAAATTTTGAAATTGAAAGTAGGGTTAGGGAATGTCTACCATTTGAGAAGGAGGAACAGATAAGAAGTTGATGTACATAAAGAATAAAATGAAAGGTTGCTAGAGTTAGAGATAATAGAATGGGCTAGGATAAATATATATTCACAGCATATGATCAGTTGGGATCAAATGGTCGCGCAGGCCCGAAAAGCTCATTGAACGGAACCATAGCATTCTATATATCGAAAGTGAGGTTTTCGATATTTCTGAACTCAATGGAATAAGTCTCAAACCCTAATTCTATTGTATCCAAAAGTTTGCTTTTGAAATCAGATTATATTCATTTAAATTCTACTGATCGATTTCTACGCGTTTCGAGCCCGCACGATTAAATAATGAGACTGATCGCCACGAAATTTGAAATCCTCCAATAATTCATTATTACGGATCCGATGAAACAGGTTTCGTCGAAATCCGAAACAGCGGTCAGAATGGCTATTTTCACGTTAATTGAATAAGTTATTATTAAATTGATTTAATAACTTTTAAATTCTAAATTAAAAGTTATCAACTTTATCATTCTTGATTACATAGAAATTTATAGCTTATTAAAATAAATTTTCCATATTAAATCCGCTATTTAAATATTATATTAATTTCATAGTTCAATTGCAATTGTAATAAAACTCCGGTTATTTATATTTTAAATTCAATCAAATTCTTTTATTTCGATTAACACTCTTATTATTGAATTAATTATTATTATTATCTTATGAATAAAATTAACAGCAGTTTACATTTTATTACATTCTTATTCTACGGTTATCATCTTACCATATTAACCGTAATATTTAATTACATTAAGTTTTTATTGATTTCAAAATTATTTCAACATATTAAATAATGAGATGTTCAGTAAACAATTGTTATCTTTAAGTGATTTAATCATATTTATAAATTTATTATTTACAAACAAATATTATAATTACTTACCACATCATTGATTTCATCTTCTATAGTAAACAATCTCAATTAATTACATAAAATTTCAACATTAAATCCAATATTTAATTTATTCCTTATTACAATTATAACCAAATTCACTTTACCATTATTTCAATTGATTGAAATTACATTAAAATAGTTATCAATTACATTAAATTGGCATTATTAAATTACATTCTAATTATCTTTTCCATTTATAAATCATAAATTTTAATTTCACCCAATATTACATTTCAAACTCTTAAATTTAATAATTTTAATTATCAAAATTCACGGGTCGTTACACTCTTCCCCATTCAAAACATTTCGTCCTCGAAAAGGAACAAAAAAGAATTAAGAAGTTGATATAGTTTTATTCAAAATAATCAATTATAAACACTTTAAACTTACATAATTAAGTATTTTAAATAAAATATATTAATTTATAAACAATTAAATCTTCATATTCAAGTTTAATAAAAGTTTGAAAATATTTTCACTTTCACGAAAAAAATTCTAAATCTTAAATTTACGAATTTTTTTGGCAGAGTCTTCTTTGTACGGGTAGGTCCGAAAAAATAATAATATCAATGATTACAATATTTGCATCGTATTTAAAAAAAAACTTCCCAAACAATGGGATAACAATATATAATATCAAAATACGGTATGTAATCCGAGATGTGTACCTTTATTAGCGTTATAAGTAGGTTAGCTTACATCTAAGCGAGCAAAAGTAATGAAATGTGCGCGCGCGGGCTCCAAAACTAGCAAAGGCCCTTAGTACCTATTAAATACTCAACGACAAATTAGATCATGCATATAAAAAGCAATACCACCATAATTAGTAAAACAACCATAAGCAACAATATTAAACAAATTCCTAAATAATACACAACATACAATCATAAATGTTTTTTTTTGTTTTTTTGTTTTTTCAATTTATTTACATTCGACTAATCTGTTTCAATCCATTTCGTCCAATTGACCAATATTCATTTCATTAACATTTGATTGATTCAAATTCAATATATTTACAGTCGATTTATTTTTTCAATTGTTTACAATTTATTTCATCCATATTTAATTGATTTACATGCAATTGACTTATTTCCCATTGTTTAACATTGGTTACAACATATAATATTACATGCAAACAAAATAGCACGACCGTTGTATGCAATCAAAAAATCCATACACATCCATAGCAACTAAAACTAATAATTTGTCTAGTTCAGAAACCTTTCATTGTATAAAATGATAAATAAACTATCAAGTGTACCATACGCTCAAGAACCTTAGGAAATTTCTTAATAGATTATTTATATGCCCCAAACAATTTGAAGTTCCTTTCCCAAGCATCCCATAAGCCAAAACAACCAAGAAATTAAATATTATTTAAGTTTGTTCCATTGGCCTCTTTTCACATTATTTACCTTTTTTTCTCATTCAATCATACAATGTCATTTTTTGTTAATTTATGTTTGCACCAAAATTGGGCAACACCCTTCGGAAGTTTTTGAAGAGATAATAAATGAAGAAATTAAATTGAAAATGAGGATTATCTAACAAAAACTTCAAGTCACAGAAAAGTAAATTGCACGAAAGACAACAATTTAGAGTGGTTCGACAATTTGCCTACGTCCACTATGAAGTTTTATCTCTTTATTTCTTAATTCTCGAAGATTACAAGTGTTCTCGAGCAAAGTACAGCAGATAATAGACTTAAATTCGAAATCAGCAGTAGAGGAGATGGCGTAGAATGATTCTGGCAGCGTCCCGGTGTGCTTTATCTCTAAAATTCTTCGATCCCCTTTCTGAATGACCAGGGGCTCTATTTATAGTTGTAGGAGGCTGATATTTCGCCTAAAATCTAGGGAGAACGCTTCTGGCACGTGAGGGGGCCCACATGGCCGAATTCTGGAGATCCGGGCCCACTTTGGGATCGATTCGATCCTTGGTTCGAATCGATCAAAAAGGTGTCCAATCGTGATGAAACTTGGCGTGGACATTCTTCGATGTATATGAAAGCTCCTGTGAAAATTTCATAGCATTTGGATTTGTAGATCTCGAGTTATGATCGATTCAAGATGGAGTTTTTCGCCCCATGGATCCGTTCGAATCGATACGGTTCGAACCCATAGGGTCGAATCCATGCTTCTGCACATGAAAGTGATGACGTGGTGCGTATGCTTCGGGTCAATCCTCCTTTTTCTCCGAGTTTTCTGTGTCATATTCCTAGGTTTTAGCTGTGTGGACTTGATGGATTCGAGGTTATCGATTCGAAGAGTCGCTTCCTTCGAATCGGTCAAATACGTGTTCCTTCGTATCGATCGTGGAAGGCCGTGGTTGATCGATACGAAGTTTCCTTTGCTTATTGGATTCGAAGACAATTACGGCATGGAGTCGAAGCCATAATGGGTTTGAACGTGGGCATGTGAAGATGGATTCGAAGCAAGGCTACTTGGACGGATTCGAACCAATGTGTGGTCGATGGATTCGGAGCATGGCTTACTTCTGATCGATTCGAACCTATGCTATTCCTGAGGGATTCGAACCTATATCATTTCATCCATCTCCCATTGGCGATAAATTGAGCATACTAACTCGGATTGCCCCGAAATTTGGAACGTTGGTTTCTACCACTTTGCCTGACGTGCCTTATCAATTGTAGCCCAACCCGGACTCGGGTAAAATTCGTCGGTATCTGCAGTTGCCCAACAATAATTCAAAGATGGGGACGTATGATCTTGTCTTTTTCCAGTCATTTCCTTGGTATCTCGGCCTTGCCAAAAGGCGGGTAACATTTGCCCCCCAAAGTACGTCTTGTGTAAACATGACGTGCTTTGAGAAGTTGCAGTCTTGCGTTGGACAACCATGATATGCTCTGCTGAAAGTTTCATTCTTTATTGTTGTAACCAACCGTTATATGATTGTGATCGGCTGTTTGTTGTCGAAATCATGACGAAATGGACATTTGATCCTTGTGAATAATATAGATCAAACATTAGTCAGACATATGTGCATATATGTACCACCTTGACTTTGGTTAACGTTGCGTGGTTGCAAGTCATTGTCAGTTCGGTTTGTTATCGAATTCTGCATCGGTCCTCTCCTGAACCGATCTTGAGATTCGAGTTAAAACACTGTTTTTATGATTGTCTATGATCATCCTCTTGTATCGATCCTCTCCTGAATCGGTATAAAAGGTAGACAAGTAATTTCTCAAATTGAAGCGATTCGTCCGTTCTCATCGGTGGACTTTGATGGATTCAAAGTCATGTATGTTCGAATCGATAGCTTTCGAATCAATGGTTCGATGGTCTTCGTGCTTCGAATCGGTACAATTTTCAATCCAACCTTTGTACGATGGCTTCTTCGAATCGATAATGCCTCGCATCGATCCTGCAGGGATGGATTCGAACGTGTAAAGGATCCGAGGGCAACGGATTCGAAGTGATATATGGACTCAGCCGTGTGATGGATTCGAACACGATAGGTGATTGAGCGATCTTTCGAATCGATAGGATATTGCGAGTGACTGGTGGTAGAAGGTCAATATGACCGGGAGACGAAGAGCCACAAGCGTTTCCTCGAACCCATATAAATACGCGAGGTAAGCCTCACTTTCACTTTTTACTTTTTACTATTACCATCGCCGCTTCTTCGAATCGATCCTCCAGAGCTAGAAACAACCGTGTCTTTGCACGAAACGATAAAATTCCACCAAGTCTTCATTTGCAATCGAATCCAATCAGGTAACCAAGGGATCGATTCGAGTGTAGAACGATAAAACTGGAATTTTATCATCGATTTCGATGCTTTCTTCCGAAAATCACGAGGAATAGTGGGATCTGAAATGGGTTGACTCGATGGTTTCGAGAAACAAAGCTTTTCGAATCGTAATGATCTAGAGTATTATATTGGAGAAGCGCAGATACCATTGGGTGTTATCTTCCTTCATTGCTTCGCATCGATCTAGGAACGAACAGTTCGAATCGATATCAAGTGTGGGGCTTCGAATCGATGGTTGCAAAAAGAAAAAAGGCATCGAATCGATCGATTCGAAGTAGTGATACCTCGATTGATTCGTAGGTATATAATACTGATCGATTCGAAGCTATGCAGCGCTTACGGATTCGAAGGGCTTCTTCTTCCCAAGGTTTCATCGAGTCGAACTTCATGGATTCGACCCTATGGATTCAAACTTCATCGATTCGACTCGTATTGATTTGAGTCGATCGATTCGAACGTTCTGACTTCTAAAGCTTCTATTCTTCTGGTTTGCTCCAACATCTGAACTACGACCAATTTCAAGTTGAACTTTAACGAACTCAATGAACTTTAGCATATTTGACTCCGGCGAGCTTCGGCCTTGCATAATCGAATTTGACTTGACCTCCTTTTTGAAGCTCGTCGATGGAACCATGACTTAACCAAAATATGATAGATTTATACTTGAATTGGTCAGTAGCATCTCGATGGTGTGGGAGTGACGGTCAGTGATGACGGTCATTTCCATCCTCAAATTCCAAAGTTTCGTCATTCAGACATCTTGTTCCAACTTGTAAAATCTGTTTAAGTTATGCACAACACTTGCACTACACGACATATTCATACACTTCACACCGGGGAATACACGGGCTTCTTTTGTACTTAACGCTGCTTTCTGGTGAGTTAGTTAATTATGGGGTCTTCAAGTTCTCAACAACAAGAGGTACAAAGTTCGCCTCCTCTAGTGCTTGAGATTCCAGACATCCCTCCTGAAGTAATAGATCCGGCTCCGGAGGCTTTATTTATCGAGGACCCCGTTGATTCCGTCCAGTCCAACATCTCTGAAGCATTATTGGGTCGGATATGTTCGAAACATAACCTATCTCTAAATGATGTTTTGCTACCGGGCGTTGATGACAGACCTCACAATCCGCCCGAGGGGTACACTGCTTTCTATCGCCATGTCTGTGCGGCTGGAACTCTCCTTCCATTTAACCAATATATCAGGGAGATGTTATAGTTTATTGGAATCGCCCCCTCACAACTTCATCCCAATGGACACGCATTGCTGAACATTGTTTTCGTTCTATTTATGGATCATCTCTTTCGTCCGCCAAGGCCAACTGAGATTAGACACATATTTAACTTCAAGAGCAGGGGCGATAGTCCGTCTTTCACCTTTTTGGAAGCAGTTAGAAACTGCCAGATCGTGATGGGAGCTTGGACCAGACTCAGTTACTTTAAGAATGAATGGTTTTTTGTTCGATGCCCCCCAGGGTTCCCTAGGCGATGGCTGTCTAGACGTAAGTGTCGTAAATCGTACAAGCCTTCTTTAATAGTCGTTGCCAACACTTGAACTAATATCAGGCGTTTTTCTTGCAGCTATTATCTCAAGGCCTGACGGTGGTCACTACAAAGGTGTTGTCCGAAGTTTACAAGGGGTCCCGAGCGATTTGCGGTACATCGACTCGGTGTTAACTGATGATAACTTAAGGATGTTGGGTTTAATTGAGACGAACCAGAGCATTGTCATCGAGGGGTTGGCGAAATCGGCTTCGAAGACGAAGAAGAAGACGGTGAAAAGGAAACCCGGCATAGTGATAAGAGAAATGAGCGATGATGAGAGGATGCCTACTGATACCGAGTTTGCGGCTGATCTTTCCCGAGTAGAAGAAAAGCGGAAAGGCAAGGCTGATGTCCCTAAACTTAAGAGACGGAAGTCTGTAGTCGTATCTCGTTTGATCCCCGGAATTATTACCTCTGATGCTGCTCCTCATCAATTAGGAAATATGTTTATAGGACTGGATGACATTCCCATCCCAGAATACGTATCTCTCCACCACGAGTCCGGGTTGGATGAACTCCGGGAAGCTTTAGAAATAAGCGAGCCTTTACCTGTTAGTGCAGTCGACACTTCTGGTTGGTTGGGGGTTTTGCACATTTGCATACACTTTCACAACACTACACGACTTCCGCACAAATCGTATTGCTTTCGCCTGGTATTTAACTGAATTGTTTCCCTTTTTCAGGTGCTATGTCTGGCCGTTACTCTACATTGGACAAACTCCGACGAGTACATCACCCTTCGTCTTATTACGAATCTCGACGTGGAGACTCCGATCGCGATCATGAACGGAGGCATCATGGCCAAGAATATTATGCCAGGGATTATCATCGCAGTTATTCTAGTCAGGAGCGATCAGATAGAGATCGGAGACACCGCTCCTCCTCTCGTTCTCCTCCGCCACCCCGAAGCCATATTCAGGTGTTTGAGCCTCTGCGACATCAACCGTCTTCGCAGGTTTCGAGGCTCGAGCCACACCGTTCTAGAACTGAGGTTGCTATGACCACGGCTGCGGAGGAGGCCCCTATTGAACCATCTGGTGAGGGGGCTATAAGACTTGCTCAATTGAAGAGGGATTTTCCGGAGATTTTCTTCGACACTTGTATTTTTCCTCCTAATCTTAAAAGAATCCCCGAAGACGCCGTGACCACGACACTTAGCTACACCCGCGATTTCTATACTCAGTACAAAGAATGGTATAAAGCGACTGTTAAAGCTTCAAAAGCAGCCTTTGACCGGGCCAAAATTATCGAGAAACTGGAAGCCGACATGGCTCAGAAGAATCGCATTGTTGACCATACTTCAATCTGAGGCAAAATCTTCCCGTAAGGCCAAAACCGAGTCGTTAAAAAAGGTTGATGAGACATTAGTTGAGATGGCGAAGATGCAACAGGCACATTGCACTTTGGTTGAAGATTTGGGCCATCGATACAAAAATGTTGAAGCCGAGCGGGATGCGGCAGTCAAAGAACTAGAGGAATTAAAGGCTAAGTTTGCTGATATGAACAAAGAAAAAGATGATGCTAATACGGTCGTGCAAGAAGCGTGTGAGCAAGTTGTGTTTCTCCGAGCTGAGCGTGACTCGGTAGTTGCAAGGGTTAAGGAGGTTGAAACGGAGGTGGAGGAGAGAGTCCAGGCAGAGAGGTTCAAGATGGAGGCCGAATTTGACGAACTCTTGGACACATATAATGCCAATGTGTTAGAACATAGAAATCTCTCCTGGCTGGGAGATTACTCGATGCCTCTCTACAATGCCTGGGAGAAATTATTGGAGAACAAGAGGATGTCTTGCCCGGATGGAGTGTTAGATGAGTTTGAGCTCGAGTCACGTTTGCTTAGCGAGGATGAGAGAAAAACTCTTCACGAGGCGATAATTTCTATTGAGAAAGAAAGACTTGGCATTCATCAAGCGGAGATTGGTGAAGGTTCGGGTGTCGCGCATCATAGCGAGAACATTGAAGTCCCTATCCCTACTTCATCTGAAGCTACCGCCGCGGTTGATCTACAAGTTATTCCTGCTTACAACCCGGACCAACCGGAGTTGTCCTCTGGCAAGATTGTTGTCTCCGAGCCTGTTCAAGTTCCAAGGCAAGGCAAAGAAGTTATTTTGATTATTTCCCTCATGTCTTGAAGTATCGATTTTCGAGAAAATTTTCTGGACTGATTACTTTTGCTTTCCTTTGTTCAGTGACTGAGAGTTTCGCATTCGTGCCCCCAGTCCCTCCGGCTTTATATCCTACGCGCGGAGTTATTGTCACCGAGGCGATCTCAACTGCCGCTATGGCCGGTGATATAAGAGAGGGGAGCTCGATGTCATTCGATGTTCAAATGATTGAAGAGCTACTTGGTCACTCTCTTGACCCTATTCCTGATCCTTCATTTGCGACGAGTGGAGCTGCTCCAAATTTCAGTTCTGTCGTGACGACCACCAGCGTATCCAGCGCAGCTCAATTGACTCGAGAAGAAGAGATTTTAGCTGAGATAAGCGCTGAAATGGCCACAATGGGGACGGTTGGTGGTCCTGGTAGCGACATTGCTCCTTCAAGTTTATCGTCTTTAATGGTGATCTCTCCCGGTGGCACACTAACTGTCTCGAGCGTTGCTGAACAAACACCTGTCACCGCTCCCATGCCTTCAGTTCGTCCTCACAAAAGGATCTCTATCCCTTCCATCTCTGAGGAAGATATTAATATTATGCCAGATCCGGAAGATGTTCCAAAGAAAGACAAAAAATCCCGTAGGAAGCCGGGTAGTGGGTCCAGCGGCTCGACTCCGAAGAAGAAGCCGTGGAAGAAGAAGGAGTGAGCTTCTTGTTTTATCATATGGTTGTGAATAGCAATTCTTTTACCTTTTCTTTTGTTCTTTCAGAGCCTTGTATATATGTGGATTCGGCCTCCACTTAATTGAAACTTTTTGTCTGGCCATGTAATCGAACCTGTTTTTGTTGGTTGACGTAATGGGAAGTTGTTCTTTTCTTTTACTTAAGTGTTTTTGCAGTGTTTGTTTTTCTTTATTTTTCTGCCCCTAGTCTCGGGGAATAACATTTGTACTTTGGTGGTTGATCGCATTTTCTGCAAATCATAAGCACATGTCCACATTCTGGGGACTTAGGATAGTTTGAGATCGATATTCCGGTTCGCATTCCGGGAATTTGAGAGTTATCGATACTTGTAACACAGTTCGCACTCTGGGAACTTGGAGTTAGTATTGATATTTCGGTTTGCACTTCAGGAACTTGTAATCTATGTTCATATTCCGTTCACGTTCTGGGAACGAGTTGTTTTATACTCCAATTCGCGCTCTGGGAATTTGGAGTCCGTTCGCGCTCCGGGAACGAGTTATTGAATGTTTATACTCCAATTCACACTCTGGGAATTTAGAGTCCGTTCGCACTCCGGGAATGAGTTATTGAATGTTTATACTCCAATTCACACTCTGGGAAGTTGGAGTCCGTTCGCGCTGTGGGAACGATTTGTATGATGTTTATCCTCCAATTCGCACTTTGGGAAGTTGGAGTCCGTTCACGCTGTGGGAACGATTTGTATGATGTTTATCCTCCAATTCGCGCTCTGGGAAGTTGGAGTCCGTTCGCGCTCCGGGAACGAGTTGCTGAATGTTTATACTCCAATTCGTACTCTGGGAAGTTGTCCGTTCGCACTCCGGGAACGAGCTGCTGAATGTTTATACTCCAATTCGCACTCTGGGAAGTTGGAGTCCGTTCGCACTCTGGGAACGAGTTATTGAATGTTTATACTCCAATTCACGCTCTGGGAAGTTGGAGTCCGTTCGCGCTCCGGGAACGATTTGTATGATGTTTATCCTCCAATTCACACTCTGGGAAGTTGGAGTCCGTTCGCGCTGTGGGAACGATTTATATGATGTTTATCCTCCAATTCACGCTCTGGGAAGTTGGAGTCCGTTTGCGCTCCGGGAACGAGTTGCTGAATGTTTATACTCCAATTCGCACTCTGGGAAGTTGGAGTCCGTTCGCGCTCCGGGAACGAGTTGCTGAATGTTTATACTCCAATTCGCACTCTGGGAAGTTGGAGTCCGTTCGCACTCTGGGAATGAGTTATTGAATGTTTATACTCCAATTCACACTCTGGGAAGTTGGAGTCCGTTTGCGCTCCGGGAATGAGTTTCTGAATGTTTATACTCCAATTCGCACTCTGGGAAGTTGGAGTCCGTTCGCACTCTGGGAACGAGTTATTGAATGTTTATACTCCAATTCACGCTCTGGGAAGTTGGAGTCCGTTCGCACTCTGAGAACGAGTTATTGAATGGACTGTCGTGTGTTGGTCCAGTCCAGCCTTTGATGTGTTGACTTGCCCCCGAGCTGGGGTTTCACTTAGTGAGTGGCCGGTCGTATCACAGTCACTCGCTATTTGAATAAATTCCATTGTTTGATGGAACTTAGCTCTTCGTGTGTCGTGATTGTTGAATGTTGTATTTGGTGAATCACAGCTTAAGCTTGAAGAGATAGTATTTTATTGCTGAAATAAGAAAATATGGCAAAGTCAGTTCCTTATTATAAATTCAAATTTCAGAATGTAAAGGAAACTGCAAAGCATTCATAGATCAAATAAAGCCTGTCATGTGTAGCAATGACGAAGGTCCTTGCTTCTCCAGGCTCTTGACAAAATAGGACCGCCCAATGTCGACAACAAGAACGGGTCATCCCCGAATTTCTGTTCAATTACACATGGCCCTTCCCACGTTGGTTTCACGTGCGGTGGCATTGAGTGTACTCTTCCGTAGACGAAATCACCAATTTTGAAGGTTTGGGGTTGATCATTGACATCGTGCGACCGAGAAACTCGCTTTCGGAGTATGATGGTTCTTTAGTCGGCCTGGTCTCCCATAATAACACCAACTCCTTTGTCAGTGGGGAATTTTAAGGTTAGGCACCATGGGGCGATAGCAACCCTGAATTCAGCGAGGGCTGGTCGGCCCAAGAAAGCATTTACGGTGAATCTATGTCCATCACCACGAATCGCAACGTCCGGACTCTGCAGCATTGTCCTGTTCCCAACTCTGTTGGTATTTCTAGTTCTCCAACGGGTATGGCCGCGCTCCCATCAAAGCCGCGAATACTGGATTGGCATGGTTTCAAGTTTTTGGTATTCAGATTCATTTGATCGTAGGCTCGCTTAAATATTATATTCACGGAACTTCCGCTGTCAACCAGAATCCTTTTCATCCACACATGGCCTACCTGGGTTGATATGACTAGTGGATCGGTAGTCGGGACTATGATTCTGTCATCATCACTACACTGAAATACGATGTCGTCGGTCATTGCTTTCGGTCGTTTGATCTGAACTCTATCTTTCAAATGTCTACGGCATGCAGCATCCGCATGCCTAGTAGGGCTGGCATATGACTTCATCTCATCCCAGCTCCGCTTTGTTGGATGAGAGATACCTCCAAAAACATTTACTACCAACCTCCAGCCGGTGGGGGTGGAGTCTTCCTGCATCAGATAATTGGATTCATTACTTTGATTTGATTGGCCCGCTTCTCCCGGCTGCGGCGTCTGAACAAACTGTTCCAGCTTCTTTTCTCTGATCAATTTTTCAACGAGATCTTATAAGTGACGACACTCGTTTGTATTGTGCCCGTAGCTTTCATGGAACCGGCAAAACTTTCCCGTCTGGATTTGCTTCTCTGACAACGGTCTTGGCGCAGGTTTTTGATACTGAATTGTATCACGGGTTTGTAAATATAGGTCCTCTAGTGATGTATTCAGAGGAGTGTAACTGTCGAACATTGGATTCTTACGCTGCGGGCCACGATTTTGATCTCGTTTTTTAATTTGATTCACGCTCTCTCTTTGTCGGGCTTGTTTGTTTTTAACGTTCAACTGGACTTTTCCGGAGCTCTCACCGGACTGTTTGATTGCAGCATTGCTTTGGATCCCCTCCGTACTTGGTCCTGCATCAATTTGCTTCCTAGACTGTTTCGCGTCTTCCCGTCTCAGGAATTGAGCTGCTTTGGCATGGAAACGGTCCAATGATGCAGGTGGTTTCCCAGCTAACCAGTTGCCAAACTCAGAATCGGGGTCGATCCCCTTAGTCAACGCCATAAGGATGGAGTTATCGTTTGGATTGCTGATCTCCGCACATGCAGTATGGAATCTCTCTAAGTAGTGTCTGAGTGTCTCTCCGGGAGCTTGAGTGACACTAGATAGAGTGTTAACATCTTTTGGCCTTGCGATGTGCATGCGGAATTGCTCAACGAATTTTGTGGCTAACTGGTCGAATGAAGAGATGGATCGAGGTGGCAATCGAGTGAACCACATGGTAGCGATGCCCTCCAAGGATATGGGGAAACTGCGACACTTTATTGCATCGTCGGCTCTAGCAGCGGTCATTGACCATTCATATTTCAGAATATGTTGGTTGGGGTCGGAGTTTCCTTCATACATGGGTAGAGTTGGCATCCGGAATCGCCGTGGGGGTTCAGCAGTAAGTATATTGTCCGAAAAAGGAGTGTGACTTTGGGAAACTCCCCAATCGTTGTTTGTGAATTCCTGATTCTCACGGATCATCTGACGTATCATAGTTGATAGATCCGGCATTTGCGTGTTTTGTGCGGCCTGCACCGGAGTATGATTACGTTCCGTTCTTCGGGGTTGGACCGGATATTATCGACAGTTCAAGTCTTGCCTTCGTGGCTCATAGTTTTCCGGGACATATGATTCAGGAGTATGTCCGTGTTGGTGATGGTCCAGGTCCGACTGATCTTGGGCGTCGACTCCTGGTTCAGCTGTAATGTTAGTGGTACGGTATTCTGTGGTGTGCTGAGGAACGACACCTCTTCGGGAGGAGGGTCCGGTTTGGAAACTGGCTGATGGACCAACTCTCAGTTGTCCAACGGTCAGTGCCGGTTGATTTCCAGTGACTGGCATGCGACTCCCATCTAGTCGGGGTCGTGGTGATCAATTATGGTAATCAGAAGATGAAGAATTCTCGCTGGAGGAGCGAGAAGCGTGGTCTCTCTTGGACCTTTTTCGCTTCTGGCGATCCAGCTTGTCGATTAGCTCAGCGTTAGCTCGTAGCTGTTCTTCTAGTTGTTGCCGACTCTGGGTCAGCTCTTGGAGTAGCAACTGCAACTCTTGTCGGGTAACCGAACCTGATGGTTTGGAGTGCCCAATAGCATCCTGATTAGATGGAGGTGGCGGCACAGGATTCTGTCGATCCTGCTCATGTTGATTGATAGCATTTGAGGTGGTTCTTGTATTAACCATCTTGAAAGCTAAATTCCTTTCCTAGACTTTGTACAAATCTGAATAGAAGGGAAGGAAGTTGGAATTGAAGTCTGGATCTCTCTCTTAGATTTATGCAATCCGATATCGATGATAGATCCAATGAGCAAGAGAAAACTTGGGTTTTCTCAGTGAAAGCAGCAAAGTGTTTGCACCAAAATTGGGCAACACCCTTCGGAAGTTTTTGAAGAGATAATAAATGAAGAAATTAAATTGAAAATGAGGATTATCTAACAAAAACTTCAAGTCACAGAAAAGTAAATTGCACGGAAGACAACAATTTAGAGTGGTTCGGCAATTTGCCTACGTCCACTATGAAGTTTTATCTCTTTATTGCTTAATTCTTGAAGATTACAAGTGTTCTCGAGCAAAGTACAGCAGATAATAGACTTAAATTCGAAATCAGCAGTAGAGGAGATGGCGTAGAATGATTCTGGCAGCGTCCGGGCGTGCTTTATCTCTAAAATTCTTCGATCCCCTTTCTGAATGACCAGGGGTTCTATTTCTAGTTGTAGGAGGCTAATATTTCGCCTAAAATCAAGGGAGAACGCTTCTGGCACGTGAGGGGGCCCACATGGCCGAAATCTGGAGATCCGGGCCCACTTTGGGATCGATTCGACCCTTGGTTCAAATCGATCAAAAAGGTGTCCAATCGTGATGAAATTTGGCATGGACATTCTTTTATGTATATGAAAGCTCCTGTGAAAATTTCATAGCATTTGGATTTGTAGATCTCGAGTTATGATCGATTCAAGATGGAGTTTTTCGCCCATGGATCCGTTCGAATCGATACGGTTCAAACCCATAGGGTCGAATCCATGCTTCTGTACATGAAAGTGATGACGTGGTGCGTATGCTTCGGGTCAATCCTCCTTTTTCTCTGAGTTTTCTGGGTTATATTCCTAGGTTTTAGCTGTGTGGACTTGATGGATTCGAGGTTATCGATTCGAAGGGTCGCTTCCTTCGAATCGGTCAAATACGTGTTCCTTCGTATCGATCGTGGAAGGTCGTGGTTGATCGATACGAAGTTTCCTTTGCTTATTGGATTCGAAGACAATTACGGCATGGAGTCGAAGCCATAATGGGTTCGAACGTGGGCATGTGAAGATGGATTCGAAGCAAGGCTACTTGGACGGATTCGAACCAATGTGTGGTCGATGGATTCAGAGCATGGCTTATTTCTGATCGATTCGAACCTATGCTATTCCTGAGGGATTCGAACCTATATCATTTCATCCATCTCCCATTGGCGATAACTTGAGCATACTAACTCGGATTGCCCTGAAATTTGGAACGTTGGTTTCTACCACTTTGCCTGACGTGCCTTATCAATTGTAGCCCAACCCGGACTCGGGTAAAATTCGTCGGTATCTGCAGTTGCCCAACAATAATTCAAAGCTGGGGACGTGTGATCTTGTCTTTTTCCAGTCATTTCCTTGGTATCTCGGCCTTGCCAAAAGGCGGGATAACAATTTACATTCATTTACATATGTTATTTTCCATTCAATTATATAGAACATCAATAAATCAGTTCTTAAAATATATTATATAAGTTTTTTTTGCAATTCTAATTCCCATTTATTATTTATTTATATAATTTGATTTCCATTTAATATTATTCATTAGTGAATAGATTCATACTTAAGTTTTCTACCTTTTAATTCACATTCATTGTTTATATAACTTGATTTCAATTTAATATAATTATTTATTAATGAATCATTTCAATCATTTCTTTAAGTTTATAATTATTTACTTAAATAGTATTCTCTTTTAACTATTCAATTTAATTATAAATCATCTCAAAACATAACTTAAGTTCATAATATTATAGTAACATCTTAACTCTTTTATTTATAAACATATGTTCATTTTTACTTGTACAATATTCTATCACATATTCCTATCAACATTTCAACTTTTAAACATTTTTGGTAAGTTATATCCATGTTTTTAAGAATGTAAATTTAATATTATACAAATTTATCTTATTCATTTTAGTTAGCAAAAGTATTCAATAATTTACATCTTCCAATTTCATTACCCTTATATTTACAAGTGACAAATATCCAATTTTTTATATTTCATTAAACAATTACCTTTTAATTCAGTTTCGATGTGAATGCTTCCAACTATTAAAACAGACAAGATTTCATTCTATTACAATAATTGGAATCCCTAATTTATGTGAAAACTTGAGAATTAAATTCCGGGTTTCATTTCAAATCATTTTGAAATTATATATATACTAATACATTTTGTATATCAAATCATACCTAGGAAATTAAAATTAAAATTAGTTTATCAGAAGGAATCTGTAATAAAGCTACTACAGCGGTCTTCCCACTTTGAAACTCGAAAATGAAAGTCGATGATGTTGCGGTCATTAACGAAATTATTTTCCAGCAACAAGAGAGGGGAGTACAGAACTTATTTCCTTTGAAAATTACTTTAAAACATTTCTTTCAAAACATAGTGAGAATATTTATCCGAAAATACTTCCAAATAGTTCGAATACTGTATTCCAAAATCTTTGATAACCAATTTCAAAACTCCGGACTTAAGTTCTCAAATTTCCAATTTATATTTACTTTATTTGTAGATTTTGTTTTGCAACCAATATTTATAAAATTCCACTTCCTAACAAACAAACATATCACACATAAATATATCCATTTATAAAATTATTCTTTTATATAGAAAATACAATACTAGGTAAAATTATTTCATCTACCTATATTTCGAAAATAATATTGTGTCAGTCTGCTCTATTAAGTGTTTAGAAATTCCTATCGATGCCATGGCGTCCTATGTACCGACCAAAATTTATAAATATTAAACAGAACAAATTAACACAATATAAAAGCATTTTACAACACTAACAAGTACGCTTTCTCATATATATACCCAGACAAACTCATTTTAGGGTATTGCTACCCTATCTCTAATGAGTCAAACCCCACAAAGCTAATATTATCACTGAACCAAAGCTCTAATGCCAAATGCAACGGCCCACCTTTTTGGATGGTTTAAATCGACAATAAACCACACATGTCAACTCAAACCATTCAAAAGGGAGGATTGTTAATGGGGTAAATAAGAAAATAAAAGAAAAGAAGGAAAAAACATATCACAGAATCTCTCAGCGGAATGACAAAATATAATAATCACATAAACAGTTCATCAAGCTGTTTTAGAAATAGCATTTGATTACATTTTACCATATATCAGAGTTGTACATATAGCAAGATCAAAAAAATAATGTAGTGGAACAACATGATGCAGTGGAATAAATATATAATAAATAGTAATAATATACTAAATCTTCGTCTTCGTCCTCTAGAAAGATAGTCTTCAATGTGCTGAAATACTCAGGTTGACCGGAGCGTAATAAAAAACAAAACTCTCGAGTTAGAACTAAATCATCTTATATAAGTTAAACCAAAATAAGCAAATATGAGTGTAATGGCTTCAGAGATGTTTATGGGATTTTACATCTCCTATCTAGTGTCTAACGTGCGTACAATAACTTAAGAGATGTTCGGGATTCCATCTCCTAAGGATTTGTTAAACTATCAACATATGTAATACAATACGCTATTACAATATATCAACAGTAAAGTAAAGTATTAAAATAGCACTAAGGCATTACCCGTATCCCTCTTAATACATTTTTATATAAATACCGTGGTCTATACAAATACTGTAAGCACCACCAAACCGGTAGGATACTCAAAGCGCACTATATAGGTACGATACAAACCAAAGTCGTAGTGGGCTCGATCAGGATAAACATGACAAGGCATACGAGGCAATGCCCAGGGTATGATACTACCGTTTCGCAGAATCAGGCTGGTGGTAACGCATAACAACTACTACTGGCCACCTCAAGACACACTCCCATGATCAAATCAAAGGGTGACCACCAAATCAAATCACAAAGTAATAGATATGGTTTCGAAGAAGCATGCTCGATAGGAGGAGGAACCCCACTTGGCCCTGGTATAGGTCCTGCTTTAGTCATTTTAATTATGATCCGAAAGTCAAGGCTATTCATCATCGTTCTGTTACTTCATTCCAATATCGTTCGCCAAATTATCCCACTTCATTTTGGATTCTCCACCACGTGCACAGTTGTTAAAATGGTTTTCGATATTGGTAGAGAGTATGACAATATCCGATCCTAGTTTCTTTAACAACCAAACGCTTATTTCATACCAGTTGGTTCTTTTACATTTCCAAAACCGATTCATAATTGATATCAAAATATCATATTCACTTTAAAATCGTATCACTTTCAAAATCATATTCACTTTTGAAATCATTATCCACTTTAAATCATACTCATTTTCACAATCATGACCAAAAAATAGGCTAAACCATCATATCAAAATATTCATATTTAAATCAATTAAATCTAAATCATAACAGTTCCAACTTAAACAGTTTGAATATTGAAAGTAGTTTATATATTAGAAGATTTATACATTAAAAGCAACATATATATATATATATCTATTAAAAGTTGTTTTCAAATTTAAAATAATATATATTAAAATAGGTTCATATTTTAAAAAATAGGTTATAGATTAAAATAGTTTATATATTAGAAATAGTTTATGTATTAAAATAGATTATATATTAAAAATAGTTAATGTATTAAAATTTATTAATATATTAAAATGGTTTATATGAGAAAAATAGTTTATATGTTAAAAGAGTTTATATCAAAAATAGTTTCAAACTAGAATTGTTTCTTCCAATTTCACAAATCATTTCAAATCAACTTTGGTTTTGAAAATTCAATTTAATTCAATCTCAGTTCAACGATTTCACTTCAAAAGACTAAAGGTTTCAATTCAAATTCTCATTAAAAACCATTTTAATTTATATCGATTTCAAATTCTTGTTTGAACTACAAATTCAAACCACTTCAAATTCAATAGGTTTCAAAATTTAAATATTCAAATGTTTATAATAACTCAATTTTGATAAATTTCATTTATATTTCAAAATTCAACTTTAAGATTTCAACTTAAATTCTTTAAACAATTCATTTAAACCAATTTCAATTTCAACATTTTAAAGCTTGGATTTTAAAATAATTCAGTTCATATAAATATAATTTTATTTCATAATATCATTTAACTGGATTCAAAATTTAAGGATTCAAAATCATTTAATTTAACCAATCCAGTATCCGTATATAATTTTCTACCCTATGATCAAGTGATACATATATATATCATTTCAACCTGTAATAATTTAAATTTCTAGATATATATCATTTCAGTACCCGAATCACAATTTTCAAATCCGTAAAATTGCTCAGGCTTATCATTTCAACCCATAACGATTTTTCCCTAATCTATAAGATCGTTCGGGTATGTGTCAATTCAACCCATAGTGATTTTTCTAACAATAACTAAGGGAACTTGCAGTGTGATAACAACATATAAAATAAACAAACATCAAATCATCCAAAATATCAACAATCTAGCATCCATCACAATCATCATTCAAATCAATCAATAAGTCACAATAATTAACTGGTTGTCATTATTGTGTAATTAACTGACAATTCAATTCCAATCAATTCAAATAGCAATTAAATTCAATATAAATTCAAAGTTAATTTGAATGATAATTTAAATATATTAAACAACAATCAGTAAATTTCTAATCACATCATAAATTTAATATAGCCAATATAAGATGATTTAGTATTTGTGAATGGATTAAAACACACACCTTTTGGTTTGTCATCGATTTAAAATCCAAATTAGGCTCAAAACTTGGGCAGTCTCGTAATTCAGCCAAACAAGTTTCATAATATGCGAAATTTCGATATGATCGCAACGGAGAAAACAACGTGTCAATCCACGCTCGTATGCAAAAGTTATGGATATTAGAAGATTTAAAATTTAAAATTAACTAAGGGCAAAAATGTAAAACATTACCTCTCCCATCCCTCATCAAATTGCTACAGCCTGAGAACCCTACATTTCGCCTCCCTAAATCGCGATGCCGCGCCACCTACAGGCGATTCTACCATGAATCAAGCACGTCATCGCACTCCCCTCTTCGAACCGCCTCCACACATACCGCAGGTCGTCGCTTAGATCGTCGCCCGCGGCCACGAGTTCGAACCCTAAACAAGAAATTCAGACCACCACCGGACACTGCACGACCTCTAACCACCACCAACTGACTTCATATAACGAGCACTATAAAACCCCTAAAACAATTTCAAAAATTGTTGCCAAAATCAAAAATGCTCAAATTGACAATTTGGGCTCACAATTTATGACCTTCGACCATGATTTCTGCACTATTTCAAAAAAAAACACCCGCCGTAGATTCATATTGTCGAGAGCTTCGAAATGGTATATAATATGATAGGGTTTGGAGAGTTTGAAATTTTAAACTTGATTTTGAAATTGAAAGTTGGGTTAGGGAATGTCTGCCATTTGAGAAGGAGTAACAGATAAGAAGTTGATGTGCATACAGAATAAAATGAAAGAATGCTAGGGTTAGAGATAATAGAATGGGCTAGGATAAAATATATTCACAGTAGACGATCAACTGGGCCCAAATGGTCGCAAAGGCCCGAAAAGCTCATTTCCTACCTTGAACGGAACCATGGCATTCTATATATCGAAAATGAGGTTTTTGATATTTATGAACTAAATGGAAAAAGTCTCAAACCCTAATTCCATTGCTTCTAGAAGTTAGCTTTTGAAATCAGATTATATTCATTTAAATCATATTAATTGATTTCTACGCGTTTCGAGCCCGCACGATCAAACGATAAGTCTGATCGCTATAAAACTTGAAATCCTACAATAATTCTCTGTTACAGATCCGATGAAATGGATTTCTTCGAAATCCGAGACAATGGCCAAAATGGCTATTTTCACATTAATTAAATAAATTATTATTAAACTGATTTAACCACTTTTAAATTCTAAATTAAAAGTTAACAACTTTATCATTCTTGATTACATAGAAATTTATAACTTATTAAAATAAAATTTCCATATGAAATCCACTATTTAAATATTATATTAATTTAAGAGTTCAATTACAATTATAATAAAATTCCGGTTAATTATATTTTAAATTCAATCAAATTCTTTTGTTTCGATTAACTCTCTTATTATTGAATCAATTATTATCTTATGAATAAAATTAACATTAGTTTACATTTTATTACATTCTTATTCTACAGTTATCATCTTAACCATATTAAATGTAATATTTGATTGCATTAAATTTTTATTGATTTCCAAATTATTTCAACATATTAAATAATGAGATGTTCAGTAAAAAACTGTTATTTTTAGGTAATTTAATCATATTTATAAATTTATTGGTTACAAACAAATATTATAATTACTTACCACATCACTAATTCATCTTCTATAGTAAACAATCTCAGTTGATTACATAAAATTCCAACATTAAATCCAACATTTAATTTATTCCTTATTTACAATTATAACCAAATTAACTTTACCATTATTTCAATTGATTGAAATTATATTAAAATAGTTATCAATTACATTAAATCAACATTATTAAATTACATTCTAATTATCTTTTCCATTAATCAATCATAAATTTTAATTTCACCGAATATTACATTTCAAACTCTTCAATTTAATAGTTTTAATTATCAAAATTTAGGAGTCATTACAAGTCTCTTAGTAATGTAACCCATAATCTACTTGATAGTACTTCTGTATTCATATTGGAATCTTTCGATTGTAAGTTTAATTTCGGTGGACTTCATATCAATTATTTAGGCTCACGATCTGAGTTTGTATTTAGACCTAGAGCTTAATAATCCAAGTTATGAGATTCAAAGGAGAAAGAGGAGCATAATAATCTCATGGCTTGAAGAATAATGACACGTGACTTTGTACATGATCAGAAGAAAGGAAGAAATATGCTCAGACATACATGGGATAACGGACATAGTGATTACACTAAT
This sequence comes from Allium cepa, assembly GCA_030765085.1. NCBI lineage: Eukaryota > Viridiplantae > Streptophyta > Magnoliopsida > Asparagales > Amaryllidaceae > Allium > Allium cepa. Next base: position 840,629,296 of record CM060941.1, read on the forward strand.
GACAAAAGTGTCCCTACATTATATGGTTCTTTTGAATTCAAAGAGGGACGATTTGAGTATTTCAAAAAAGGTTTCACTTTGATCTTTTGATCAAAAGTTTTGCTTTATAATATAAGATATTGCATAATTACTTATTTATTCTTTTTTGATTATATTTTCTTATCCTTTGCAACACCATGCATATTTAACAAGGGTTAAATATGCCATTTTTAATATTTTTCATAGCTAACCATTATGGTATTGAGTAGAAGAATAATTTAGTTTATTGATAACACCAAGATTTTGGCATTTTATATATAACCACTACATATATCTTTTCGACATGTTTAATTTGGACCACAAATTTATTAGCATTGGATGACGGTTTAGAAGATATGAACTTTTAAAGTTTAAAAAGAATGACATAATTTACACTTTGGCCCAACGGGTATTCAAAGCAATCCACATAGTTAGTACAAATATGATAGAGTTAAGGGGTATTCCTTAGGGTGATTATGTAATTTGATTATATATATGAATATAGTTGACTCTTAAAGATAATTTTGTTTAAATAAAAGTCAGTTTTTGATTATATATATATATATTTAAAATATAAGTAATGTTATGAGCACATTAAAAACATACAATTAGAAATCTCTAGAAAAGATGTTTGTTTAGTTGTAATTGCGAATGAGCTCATCACAACACGCATTGAATTGAAACATTAAAAATTAATCCTTAAACATTTCCAGTTAAGGTATATTGAGAAATGGATGTTAATGTACTCGTTAAGACTTGTTAACCCAACGTTCTTCATATGGTAAATGATGAACTACTCATGATTGCCAGGGACACCACGGGGACTGCTACATGTAATTATTTTAAAAATTAGACTCGACAAAAGTTCTTTATAAGTCGATGTATCTAAGCCAAAGAGAGGATATCATGTGATGATATGCGGTGACATTCTAATTTAAGAGTACCATGGATCTTTACATGATTGCCTTGCTTTCTTTAAAGGTGCTTCACTCTTTATTGGTTCGAGTTGCGACCATTTATGGGTTTGTGTTGAATTGTAAGAAGTGAAGCACTACTTAAAAGAGGATTCATCTCCTTCAATACAAAGAGTAAGTGTCACCATAGTCAAAAGTTAACACAAAGACAAAGTTTATAACCAGAGCGAATATGATTAATTGATAAATCTTATCGGACAAGTAACTTCTAAAGTAGGTACCTCACAATTAACTATTAATGCGTGTCAACATAATCAGAGTGAGAGAGTTAAAGGTATGCATCATGGGCAATTATATAATTTGTTATGTAATCTTAATTTTGCGATGAATCTTGTCTGAAATAAAAGTATGCGTTTTGATTTTGTTTTCTATTACATGTTTGTTATATATGATATAGATGATGATTATAAGCATTAGACATATATAAATAGAAAATTTCTAAGTAGAGCATTATATCGACTGTAGTTGCAAATCAACCGTAAGCATAAGTTTTGAATCGATTTAACAATAATACTCAACTTTAAAGGTTCCTAGTCAAGATGCATCAAGGAAGGGATACTGAAGCATCTGTTAAGACTAGTGTTCATAATGCTTCGTAAATTTTGGATACTAAATTACTTACGACTGTTGGGAGCATCAAGAGATTGTTGGTTCGAGTCCACTTTGCAGCGATGAAATGATGTAAATTAGATGACCACCCTACACTTTCGACACCCAATATACATGTAGAGTGCATTGCTATGGTGTCCGATCAATGTAGGACAATTTTAAAGATTATAAAGTAGATAAAATAATCACATAACCTATCATATATCTCACAGCACATCGAATAAAATATATATTAATCATCACAGATGTAAAACAGACGAGATAATAAAAACTAAGTGAACCACAATATCATAGTACATAGGTTCACTGAGTTAAACAAAATAGTAGAGTTTATACAAGTGAAAATAAAGTTAAAGATGAATTGCCTCTAAATAATATAGCTAACATTGTTTAGGCTCCATAATGTCACGTGAAAGGATAAGCAAAAATAAGCCTAAATATAGATACAAGAAAGCTTCATTTCCTGCTTGTCCATCTATTCAGCACCGCATATCAACCAAACCTTCTATCTAGTCTACTCATTGAAGAGTACCCGAGATAATAAGAAGCAAAGCATAAAACCTCGAGTCAGACAACAGTCTAGTGTAAGCTATAAGCAATCTCAAATATTATATTAGTCGATATTGTATGGAACAAAGAATCATACCCAACCTGTCCTTGCATCCAAAGAGTAAGCACACAACAATGACAATATGATGCTCTACTAACATCATAAAATATGCAAACATCCCAATATACTATCGGGTGTCTATGTATTGGTCTCCTAGATACCTATGTCATGTGACATCCCTAAAGCGATAAACAATAAGCATATCAAGCATAACATCTATCAAACAATCCTCACTATCACTCAATGTGCTTTGGATGTATGACAACTCATATGACCATTCCTCTACCAAGGATTAATTGAATAATCATTGTGTTCTATGTATCCAAACATCAGTCCATAGTTGAATCAATATCCCTTCCTCGATCTAGGGTATACAAATCCATTTGATGACCTTTGGTAGTTAAATAAGTACCCAATTAGTGTTGTTTGATAAGACGGATTTTCTACCGATTAGAAAACCACCAAAAAATATAATTGTTATAAAAATCGTAAACGCACGACATACAATCATAGTACGTCTGCGAGTATGGATCGATCCACAGAGAAATAATTAAATTCTAATATTACCCAATCAAATTAGCCCAAACTTTTTGAAATTATTTTAAACTAGAAAATTGTATAAATTGAGCGAGAGAAAAAGTGCATGAAACTATGCGATTAAGGAAAAATTTAGAGGCAAATCCACTTCCAATTATTCATATAAATCAAACAAATTCATTTATAATCTCTCATTAAAATATTAAGTAGAAGTGATAGATGTGCTTATTATAAGTATGATTTACTTGTGCTATTAATTAGCACAACTTAAACCATCAAACTCTAACATACCATTAAACTCACTTATCAACACTTATGAAAATGACATGAAAAAAAATCTACTTTAAGAATGATCTATTTACTATGAATTAGTAACATATACCATCAAATTTTGATTTTAGTTTGACTTTCATTATCAAAATCACTTGGGAAAATAATCAAATAGTTTATGTTACATTGGATTAAGCATAGCCTATTTGGGATGTCAACATAGAATATCAAATTCACTAAAAGAAAAACATAAACCACCATCATTCATAATTCCCATTAAGCACAGAAGAGAGATCACAAATGAAATCATTATGTTAGTTTAATATGTTTCACTAGAGCTTTATTACCCTTAAATTGAAGGGGTTTAGCTACTCATATTCGAATACATCTTAACATAAAATGATTTCAACATAAAAAATAAGAAAAATGAGAGCTATTTAAAAGAAAAGAGAGCTAACTACTTGCATGAAATAAAAATAAACTAATTACAAGAAGTAAATATATGCTACTAACATGAAATAAAAGGAGCACAAGTAAATAAGAGAGCATAAAATAAAGTAGCAAAAAAAGAAAGCATGAAATAAAAATGCATGAAAGTAAAGAGCAAGGCTGAAAAGCCATTTTATTTATCAACGATTTGTGGTTACAATATTGCAGAAAAAAAGAAGAAGATGGTTACATGAAACAAAAGGGGTATTTATACATGCTTAAAACCTAATTCATTTTTAGGGGACTACCAAAATTGCCCTTGAGATAGTGTAACCTCCAAGTAACCATTAGGGAATTAGTTAATCCCGACTAATATGTCTTTAAGTCTTCATTAACATGTGCATGTGGTTTTAATTATGGACCATTAATTAGTGGACATATGGGCGCCTCAATGTTGCATGAATTCTTTTATTTCCCTTCTTCATTAGCTTTCAATGTATGTGCATGCATACAGCCATGAAACCTCTTCATATTTGCACTCCATTTTTTACAAATAAAAATGTGCAAATAAATTTTCTCAAAATTAATTCATACACAAAATTACCATTTTACTCTCAAATGAAGATGAATGAATGATGATTTGAAAACAATTTAGATTTTGGTTTAAATATGTAAAATACCATAATATGCTCATTTATTTTAATAAAAGAAGATTAAATATGAGAGTAAAAATATACACTTTTACATGCACATGAAGCGTCCACACAATATCCCTGCTTATGAGTATATTAAAAAATACTTTAAGCATCAAGGGTCCCTTCGCACATGTTCCCGAGCCCTTTTTTGCTCCATCTGTTTCCATTCATTATTATGGAATCCTTCAACGTTCCACTTTCCATGATATAACCCTTCAACGTTCTATCCACAAGTTCCTTTCCTCGAACCCTCCTGGTGGATCATCATCACGACTCCAACAATCGAGTCACCATCATTGGAACACTTCTAGATGTCCACATCGATCGTTGAATCAACTCATCTAGGATTTGAAGCCATTAAATCGAAGCATCAAGCCTTTGCCTCTTCATTTCATTATCAATCTTCATCGTGTTGCAACCATCGAAAACGAGTGTGATGACCTAGAATTTTGGAAAATACCAATTTAATAATCTGTATTAAAAATTAAGTTTATTTGATAATCTTTGTTAATAATATTTGAATTAATTTAATAATCTAATTAAATAAATATTCAATTTGTGAATTTTATCTTTTTTATAAAAAATAATAATAAAATGTTTTCTATTTATAATATAAATATATTTGTATATATTGTAAATAAATAAGCTTTTTTTAATTTAACAAATAAAGCATATTTTCTAATTCTAATATTTTGGTAATTTGGAAATTATAATTTATTTAATATTAAGCTTTTCAAAGCTATCTAATAAATAACTATATGGTTTTAAATACTTAAGGTAAATGTTTAATTGTTTAAATTTATTTTAGCTTAAGTTTAAATTTAAATTAATTAACAAAAAGTTTGTTTTATTTTCTTTTTAAACATAGCTTGATAAATATGATTTAAATTATATAGAAGTTTAAAATATAAATTACATAAGAAACATTAATTTATTTAGAAAAATAAGTAATTTATAATAAAGAGATAATTTCTTTTATAAATTATTTAAATTTGATAATTTGTTACTTTTAAACAATATTAATAATGTATTGTTTTTATATATAGATATAAATAGATTATAATAAAAAATAGAATTGTTATTTCAAATTGAATTTGTGTAGTTATATATGTCTATATATAACTTGATTTTAAAATTGGATTTTAGAAATCTGATTTGAAATTTGAAATTTGAATTTAAAGTTTTGAAATTCAAAAGATAAATATTTTAAAATATTTTAGATTTTAATAGATATTTGTATAAGCTTTTATATACAAATATAATTGGTTTTATTTCTTTAAAATTATATATATACACACTTATAAACTAATTAATTAAGTAAAGTTTATATTAACCTTTAAAAAATAAATACTAATTACTTAAAAGATATGTGTTATTATCCTAAGGCCTCATTTTACAAGTGTTAGATAGTTAAATGTGGTATCAGAACACTAGGTTGAGTGAATACCTAGGCTTTGGAGTGATTTCTTTCTTGGGAGAGCGTATTTGTAATTTTGAACATATATATATATATATATATATATATATAATTATTTCTACCTATTTGTTGGGTTACCTGTTCGGGTTTTCCAACATAAGTTCTAAAGGTAGGAAAGGTAGTGGTGTGTGTAACACGACTACCAATGGTAGGAGTTTTATTGTCAAGGTTAGAGGTATATCTGTCGAGATTGTAGACCCAATACCGTCTCGAGTAAACTTTGCAGTGGTGTAAGGATTTCACCAATCTCCGAGGAAATCTTTTTTAGTTTCGGAGTCCATCTTTGAAGTTGGTTGATTTTGGATCTATCGGAAGAGCAAAAGCGAGTGATAGTATCTGGGCAACCTCGGGAAGTAGTAGCTGCATGATGAGACGCAGTAACTACGGATGTTTCTATAGATATTTCTTTGAAACAAGTTTAAGGAAGTGTGTATGCATCGGTGTTGAGGCTGTGTTCAGCAGGGTGTTTTGTATGGCTTTAAGGCCCGAGTTTCTCAAAGAGCTTTGGATAGGAAGTCTTTGGCTTTAGTGGAAGTATTGCAGCTCTGATACCACTGTAACGACCCGCCAATCATTCTACAGAATGACGCATCATTAATAAGAAAGAAAGGGATAGAAAAGAGAAAAGAAAGAGAAGAAAGAAAGAAACAATATCAGAATCTCAACAGCGGAACGAATAAATTATATTAATCACATAAGATATTACATAGTATCATACATCAGAGTTATACAACTTATACAAGACACACTAGACAACTATAAAACTAGACAACTATAAACACATGTCTAGTTATTACAACTCAAAAACAACACAGAGATACCAACACAAAGGAACACTATAAACGCTGAAGCCTCCTACTCCATTGCTCCTCCACAATTCGTCAAAGCTAACCTGAATCCCTTGGCTACTTGTAAAAAATTTGAGTACCCAAGAGTTTAAGAAAACAGAAGATAAACTCCGGGTCAGACATGGGTCTGGTGTGAGTAACAGGTTAAAGTTGCTTAACTTTTGAAAACCTTTAAAAAGAAAAGGTATCACGTAAGACTCCCCACACATAAACACGGGTAAGTTTTTACCTTACACTAACCAAAACATTTGATAGGAAATCTAGTGATATTATAATAGGGTCTAGGGTTTTCAAGTAAAATACAGAAATAGATGGAATGCTTACATCTCACGTTCCAACATAGTTGGGCACAACTAAAACGTACGGCACTTATTGGAGTTTGGATTCCATACAATGGCAGGGCAACTAGGGTACCGCTCGTCACAGTACGGAGCGTAGATCACCGTACTGAGGATCCACCCTAAATCCCCCCGCAACACAAGGCTGGAACCATCCGTTACTAGATATTCCCGAACACGACAACCCCGAAGTTGGGGCGCATATCCAACTGCCCACTAAACCGAATAAAAAGGGACCTCTAGATAGGGGAAAATCTTGTCCTACTTGGGTGCTACCCACTTAACTTTGCTGCACCTCTCCTGTTTTAGCCATTCCCGGTTGATGAGGCTTGAGGCTACGATTACCTTTATAGAACACATCTATCTTAGAATGCTCATCGTCCATCTGACGATGTTCTGAAAGCATTCAATCCATACAAGTTCCTTCCAGGTTCGAACGAAACCGAAGGCATTATTTCGTTACACTCATTTTGGAATCACCCTCAAAGTTAACGACAATAACCCTTGCACTTTGAATCTTCATCTTCACTTGAGATTCACGACCTATAGTTAATTTGGATCGATGTGGTTTTCGGATATCCAAATCTGGAAACCCGATCCCGGTCTCATCGAAATCCAAAACGCCATCTTTTAGGTCCAAGTTGTTTTAAAGTTAAAACAATTCAATCCATTATCTATATTCACACAGATAGATAATTCACAATATCACAATAGATAGATAATCCACATTATCATCACAAACAGATAATTCATATTATCATCACAAATAGATAATTCACATTATCATCATACTTCACCCAAAGCATCTATATCACACAGCATCACCTATCTCTTATCTGAGATTCTTAAACCATTCAAGGCAATCAATACATCCATCTATACATAAGCAATGATCTATACCATCTCTAATTAATTTAAAGTGAATTAAATTAATTACTTTATATCTAATTAATTTAAAATAAATTAAGTTAATTGCTTCATTCTATAAATCCTGCTTACTTAACCATTAATTAATTACAAATCAATTAATTAATCACCATCTAATTTCCATCTTAATTAATCATCCTTGATTAATTACCCTCTAATTACATAAAGTAATTAGCCTTTAATTAATTAAACAAATTAATTATCCTAAATCATTTATAGTAATTAACCTTTAATTACTATCATTAATTAATTAATTATAATTAATTACATTAATCCTTAATTAATTACATTAATTAATTACTCTATAATCACTTATTATTGATTAATTAATCTTAATTAATCAACCCATAATTACGTCATTAATTATATTAATTAATGATCTTTAATTACTTCTTTAATTAATTATTAATCGTATTTAATAATTAATCTTAATTAATTATCCATTAATCAGCCTTGATTAATCACATTAGTAATTAATTACCCTTAATTAATTACATCACTTAATTATCTTCAAATAACTCTATTAATCAATTCTTAAACTAATTACACTAAGTAATTAATTATTAATTACTTCCTCTAAGTAATTATCCTTCATATTAATTACACAAAGTAATTAATCCCATATTACCTCCATTCTTCAATTAATTACATCTAGTAATTATCCATTAATTACTTCACTAAGTAATTATACTTTATAAATTACACCAAGTAATTATACTTAACCCATCATCCAATGATTATTTTAAATTAATTGAACTAATTAATTAACTTAAACTAATCACATTAATTTAATTAATTACACCGAGTAATTAATTCTCCTTAATTGATTCATTGAGTAATTATACTTAAACAATTCCATAAATGATTATCTTTTATTAATTGGGATTAATTACTTTGTGTAATTAATATGAAGGATAATTACTTAGAGGAAGTAATTAATAATTAATTACTCTAAGTAATTAATTTAAGAATTGATTAATAGAACTATTTGAAGATAATTAAGTGATGTAATTAATTAAGGGTAATTAATTACTAATGTGAATAATCAAGGCTGACCAATGGATAATTAATTAAAGATTAATTATTAAATATCACTAATAATTAATTAAAGAAGTAATTAAGGATCATTAATTAATATAATTAATGATGTAATTAAGGGTTGATTAATTAAGATTAATTAATCAATAATAAGTGATTATAAAGTAATTAATTAATGTAATTAATTAAGGATTAATGTAATTAATTATAATTAATTAACTAAAGACAGTAATTAAAGGTTAATTACTATAAATGGTTTAGGATACTTAATTTGTGTAATTAATTAAAGGCTAATTACTTTATGTAATTATAGGGTAATTAATCAAGGATAATTAATTAAGATGGAAATTAGATGGTGATTAATTAGTTGATTTGTAATTAATTAATGGTTAAGTAAGCAGCATTTATAGAATGAAGTAATTAATTTAATTTATTTTAAATTAATTAGAGATGAAGTAATTAATTTAATTCACTTTAAATTAATTAGTGGTATAGGTCATTGCTTATGTATAGATGGATGTATTGATTGCCTTGAATGGTTTGAGAATCTCAGATAAGAGATAAGTGATGCTATGTGATATGGATGCTTTGGGTGAAGTATGATGATAATGTGAATTATCTACTTGCGATGATCATATGAATTATCTATTTGTGATGATAATGTGGATTATCTATCTATTGTGATATTGTGAATTATCTATCTGTGTGAATATAGATAATGGATTGAATTGTTTTAACTTTAAAACAACTTGGACCTAAAAGATGGCGTTTTGGATTTCGATGAGACCGGGATCGGGTTTCCAGATTTGGATATCCGAAAACCACATCGATCCAAATTAATAATAGGTCGTGAATCTCAAGTGAATATGAAGATTCAGAGTGCAAGGGTTATTGTCGTTAACTCTGAGGGTGATTCCAAAATGAGTGTAACGAGATAATGCCTTCGGTTTCGTTCGAACCTGGAACGAACTTGTATGGATTAAATGCTTTCAGAACATCGTCAGGTGGACGATGAGCATTCTAATATAGATGTGTTCTATAAAGGTAATCATAGCCTCAAGCCTCATCAATGAGGAATAGCTAAAACAGGGGAGGTGCAGCAAGATTAAGTGGGTAGCATCCAAGTAGGACAAGATTTTCCCCTGTCTAGAGGTCCCTTTTTATTCGGCTTAGTGGGTAGTTGGATATGTGCACCAACTTCGGGGTTGTCTTGTTCGGGACTATCCAGTAAGGGATGGTTCTGGCCTTGTGGTGCAAGAGATTTAGGGTCGATCCTCGGTACAGTGATCTAACCCCGTACTGTGATGGGCGGTACCCCAGTAGCCCTGCCATTGTATGGAATCCAAATTCCAATAAGTGCCGTATGTTTTAGTTATGCCCAACTATGTTGGAATGTGAGATGTAAGCATTCTAGCTATTTCTGTATTTTACTTGAAAACCCTAGACCCTATTATAATATCACTGGATTTCCTATCAAATGTTTTGGTTAGCGTAAGGTAAAAACTTACCCATGTTTATGTGTGGGGAGTCTTACGTGATACCTTTTCTTTTTAAAGATTTTCAAAAGTTAAGCAACTTTAACCTGTTACTCACACCAGACCCATGTCTGACCCGGAGTTTATCTTCTGTTTTCTTAAACTCTTGGGTACTCAAATTTTTTACGAGTAGCCAAGGGATTCAGGTTAGCTTTGACGAATTGTGGAGGAGCAATGGAGCAGGAGGCTTCAGAGTTGTGGATATTTATAGTGTTCCGCTGTGTTGGTATCTCTGTGTTGTTTTTGAGTTGTAATAACTAGACAGGTGTTTATAACTGTCTAGTATGTGTTGTATAAGCTGTATAACTCTGATGTATGATGCTATGTAATATCTTATGTGATTAATATAATTTATTCGTTCTGCTGTTGAGATTCTAATATTGTTTCTTTCTTTCTTCTCTTTCTTTTCTCTTTTCCATCCCTTTCTTTCTTATTAATGATGCATCATTCTGTGGAATGAATGGCCAGTCTTTACAATGAGCATCAAACGATCGAACAAACACATGTATATGAACAACATGTGCATGTCCTTGAGTCCTCAATTCTATTGGCTGCCACCTAGAGTGCTTAGTACTGATCATAAATGGTCAACCTCGATCACCTGGGCCATGCCAAAACTTCTCTTAAGTTAAAGTTTCCCATTCCTTTCGTTCCTCCATGTCGCCCATAAGTTTCCTTGGCCTAAACCCGAAGCTTTTGCCCAAATTCTTCGAAGAAAGAGTGGTCAGCCCCGATCACTGTATATCTTGCAAATTTGGCTAAGTCCAATTTCCCCTTTCCCTAACTACCTCATGCCAATTATGAAGCAAGTGGCTCAAAGACCCAAAGTAATCCTTCTTATGACTTAAAGCAAGCCAATACCAATCCAACTTTAATGCCATCCAAAAAAACATTCTACGTATAGGCTACACCATTGGTTTGTTTTGCCTGGTACAACCCAAAGGCTCCATACTTGAAACCTGGAGTAGTCCTCCCTCTGAGTCGAAGCATATAGTCATCGTCGATCACATTTTTTCCCATCACCGATCACTTTTAATGATCAACTTTTGGACAGTCAAATCAAATCCAAATCACTTGAATCTTGTTATGTAGGCATACTAAGGATTTAAGAACACTATATCCAAATTTTGTCTTGTTTTGAGCACTTTGATGCCATCTGAACCAAACGACATATCACCATCTTAACTACATGTAACTACTAGCAAACACATCAAAACAATTCATATAAAAAACAAGTATCATTTAATACCATCCAAGCAACACATGTAAATTATCTAAACACAAATTGTTCAAGATCCAATTTTCTAGAAAATAGAAATTATGATTGGTAAATGGTGTAAATCATATGAATATCCAAATCTATCTTTTTAAACACGGGTGTAAGGCGTTATTACCATCAGATCTAACCTTTTAAAATATTTTATCAATAAAACCTATTTTAAACCTATAATAACTATATCTACATGCATAACATAATGAGGAAAGTAATATCACTCGCTTAGCACCAATATACCCAATTATTGCTCCAAACTTTAGATAAATAGTAGTAGCATGGATTCTAAAGCAACCCAAATAGTAATTAATCAATTTTCCTCGATAATCACCCTTTGATGATGTTTTTGGCTAATTAAATATGAAAAAATGGAGCTTTTTGATGGAAAATGAATTGAGGTTTAGATTTGTTTTGGGAAGCAGGAAAACGATTTTGATCTGTCTTATTATCCCTAATTAGGCACAAATCCTGAAATGGTTAGCGATCTCTAGTTTGGGCTCAATTAATTACCTACTAGTTAGGTCAGTGGTAGTTTAAACTTCAAATAGCCATAACTTCTAAATGACAGTCCAAATTCTTAATATGACCACTCTATGGAAAGAGAACCATCATCTCAATTTGATGGAAGTGGATTCAAACCCTAAATTGGCTTCTATCAAAAGTTGTAAGCCTTACAAAATTTTCAAAATCAAAATAGTCCAATAAAAATTAAGGATATAAAATGCCATGAGTGGAAATTTCCCAATAGAGTCATATGACCTCAATAGATTTAAAAATAATATTTATGATCCTCCGATATATAAAATACGGGTCATTACACTCTCTCCCATTTGGGAATTTCGCCCTCGAAATCACCAAATAAATCAAGGAAGATCATTCATAGTTACCCCGCATGTCTAACAACCATAAGCAATCATCATGAACATCAAGAATGCAACCATTCAATCAATAATATAGATATACCTATCCTAGCATGCGCGATACTGATCTGTCCTATATGATATCAAAACTAAAAGTAAATACGATAGATGTAACCCATCATGATTTTATGACAATTAATTAAAAAGAAATTTATTAAATAAATAATAATGCTGAAAAATAAAATTCTTGTAAACATCAAGATTTAGGCTATGAAACTTATTCCATTGGGATCATGGCGATTTTCTGATCAGATTTCATCTATAAAATTTTCCGATTGAAGTTCAAACGAAAATGTTATTAGTGTTTGAAGTTTTTGAATCTGAAATAATTATATATGTAATTATGTAATAAAAGTTAATCGATGCTAATTACTAATGATATTTGAAAATTAAACTTTAAGAAACGTTAATATTAAATCAAATCTAAGAATATATATATATATATATATATATATATATATATATATATATATATATAAAGTGGAAATGAATTATCTCAGCTGAAATAAGATGGAAAGAAATTAACATAAATGGAATAAAATTAAACAAAATCAACACGCACATTGATTAACAACGTAAATACATAACAGGTTACCCTTGATGCACCCAGGTCGACCCTAGGAAAGGGTGATCGACCCGTATTTTACAAAAGTCGATAGTAATTATGACCGCACGACCCGAATATAATAAATCTTTTATTAATGGATAAAACTGATTCTAGAGCCTATAAATACAGACCTGGTTTCTCGCTTCTCTTCTCAAATTTTCTAAGTCATAAAATGGAGCTCTGCCATTTTCTTTTCTCGGTAATTTCTAGAATTCTAAAAGTAGTAAAACTATTATATTGTACATATATAAGAAGAGAAAAATGGAGAATAAAAGACAATAAGAATATGATCGATACAGACCACAAAAACAAAGGTAAATCGTGAATCTTAAACTCAAATCTAAATTTAATTCAATCCTTTCCCCATATATGTAATTCTAATAGTGTAACCATATTTTTGATTTAAAGTGAGAGGGAGTCAAATAAAAAGGGAGTGGTGTAAAATTGGAAAGCTAAAGCAAGGTGAGTGGAAAATTGCATATTTTATAATTTATTAGATTTATATCGTTGTAGAGATATTTCATTTATGTCTACATATAAATCACGAATTGGATATTTAATTTTATACATGTAAAAAGTTGATATAAATCATAAATTGTATATTTAATGGAAAATATGCCTATATGTTACGGAAAACAGTAAACTTGATAGATGTTGTATATATTTGGATTTGGAAAGTTAGAGGTATAAATAGTCCATAGATTTATAAATAACTGTTAATGAAACCATATTGGGATCCCAGATTTGTTTAGATTATATAGATTGTTGAATGTAAATTAGAATTGATTATAAATTAAATAGATTAGATAATAGTTTTATACATTGGAATGAATCGTGTAACAGTGTAAATTTTATAAATTGTCTAAAAATATATGATGTGCACATAAAAGATCACATTTTTACTTCCATATTTAATCTACTTTTATTTAAATAAATAAGCATATTAAGGTATTTAACATGTTTAAACCAAAATTTCAATCGTTTTCAAATTATCATTTATTCATTTTCATTTGAGAGGTAAAATGGTTATTTTGTGTATGATTTAATTTGAGAAAATATACTAGCACATTTTTATTTTTATTTATAGGAAATGAAGTGCAGTTATGAAAAGGGTTCATGGAAGAATGCATGCATATATGTTGAAGGCAAATGAAGAAGGGAAATAAATGAATTCATGCAACATGGAGGAGCGTACTAACCCACTACCATATGGTCCACAACTAAAAGCACATACACATGTTAATGGAGGTTTAAAAGCATGTTAGTGGGGATTAATTAATTCCCTAATGATTACTTGGAGATTACACTTTCTTAAGGCCATTTTAGGTAGTCTTCTAAAATATGAATTAGGGTTTTAAGCATGTATAAATACCCCTTATTTATGTAATTATCTTCTTCTTTTTTATGCAAGTTGTGACCACAAAATCAAAGACAAATAAAAGTTTCTTTCACGACTTTTAGCCTTGTTTTTACTTTTACGCACTTTTTATTTATGCTTTCTTTTATGCTCTTTTATTCTCTTATGCTCTCTTTTAATTCATGCAATTAGTTTAGATTTATTTTATGCAAGTAGTTAGTTCCCTTTTCTTTTAATTAGCACTTCTCCTTCTCCTTTTGTTTTATGTTAAAATAATTTTATGTTAACATGTTTTCAAATATGAGTAGCCAAATCCTTTCAATTTAGGGGTAATGAAGCTCTTATGAAACATACTAAATTAACATGAGGATTTCATTTGTTATCTCTTATATGTACTTAATGGAAAATATGTGATGATGTTTATGTTTCTATTTTATTAAATTTTGGTAGCCTATGTTGACATCTCAAATAGGCTATGCTTATTCCATATAAAAATAAGCTATTTGTTCATTTGCCTAAGTCGTTTTGAAGTGAAAGATAAATTAGAATCAAAATTTGATGGTCTATGTTACTAATTAATAGTAAATAGATCATACTTAAAATATATTTTATTTTTAATTTCATGTCATGGTCATGAGAGTTGGTAAGTGGGTTTGTATGATGTGTTAGAGTTTGATGGTTTAAATTGTGCTAATTAATAGCTCAAATAAACCATACTTGTAATAAGCACATTAATCATTTCTACTTAATATTTTTAAAGAGAGGTTACAAGTGAATTTGCATTGATTTATGTGAATGATTGGAAGTGGATTTGCCTCTAAATTGTTCTTATTATCATAGTTTATTCATGTTTTAGATAATTTTTACAATTTTTTTTAGTTTAAAACCACTTCAAAACTTTGGGCTAATTTGATTGAATATTATTGAAATTTAATTCATTCCCTATGGATCGACCCGTATTCGCATACGTACTACAATTATACACTGTGCGCTTGCAGTTTTAGCGATAATATTTTTAACGATGATTTTCTAATCGATAGAAAATTCCACCATTTAACAAATAAAAGTGTATTGGTTGAAATAACAAGGAATGTAAACAAAAAGGAATATATATATACAAAATAAGGGAATCACCATATTTTGTACCGTCTATTCCAATAGAAAAAAAAGATAATTCGTTGTTATATTATACATAACACAATTCCTCTTTTATAGAGGATTATAATGTTAACAATTTTCTTTGGGAAAATAAGTAATTCCAGTGTATTGCGATATAAAAATCCTTAAGAGTTACTAAAGTAATGTAAGAGTAATGATGGCAACGATTTAAATGGGAAACTTAAAGTATGTAATTTAAGACGGTGTACAAAACAAATGATAAACAATGAAGATAGAATGAACAAATTGGGAAGTAATAAGTGTAAATAGGCATTAAACGAGAGATATTAGTTAAAATGGAAACATGAAATATCATCCAATAATGTTAAACGAAAGTGAAATAATAAATGACACTTAAGCTAATAAATTAGAAATGGATAACAAATGATAGTAAATGACAATAATGCATCAAAAGTAAGTTATATAAGATTTATTAACCATTAATGATTAAAAGTAAAGGAAAGAATAATTAAATGAATGTATATTCAAATATACGTTATAACGGGGGTATGTATGTAAATATCTTAGTAAATAAGAATGGTATGGTCATTAGAATGGATTGAAATGCGAAGTCAGTAGTATTACACAATAGAAGTCTGCCCACTGCAAGGGACTACCAGCAGTTGTGTATATATTATATTTATGTGAGACATGTCCAATCATAGGATCCATGAAGAGTATATGCTTGCGTATAGATAAAGGAATACCCTAATAGAAAGTGGACTTTGCCTCAAAAATAGGAAAGGGGGTATTGCCTTGATTGCAATAGGCAATCTAAATCTGTTGGTGAGCGAAGAATGGCGTTATAGCAGTATGTGGAGGTACCAAATTAAGGAGTAAGGGTTGTACATAGGTCGAGAACGTGGTTAATCCTTAACGGTCAGCGGAAAAGACGAGGGTTACACCTAAGGGCCACACTCCCTACTATTGTATAACCAACATTAGGTTATGCATCGCCCCACATTTGTTCGCTAGTTTGTTTGTTAGGAGGCATGGTTTGTCAATACTTTTAGAGAAGTCTTTCAAATGTATGGGATAGTCCGTGGAGTTGAGTCCACAATCGGTGGTGCTGAGTCCATCATACTTATAGTTTGTAGAGCCAAGTCTATAAATTGTGAAGCAGACAAGTTGAAAGTCCCCAAACATACAAGTTAGACTACGACTAAATAATTTAGAAGCCGTATTAGGCACTATGAGACGCATGACGACGTGTAAACTATCATTGAGAGGAGGACGTGGGTGCATACGATGAGGCACATCAACGAGTTCACATTTCAGTTTCCCCTCCGTAATGCATAGTTGTATGGGTAGTCATAATACGAGATGCAATTCCATACAGATGAGATATTACGTTGATGATGGATCTAGATATGGTGCTAGATTACAGATACTAGTAGGTATAGTATTTCGATCCAGAGGGGGACTGTGGTACTTATACACATAGACATGTATGTAACTATGGTTAATAAGAGACAAAAAATGTAATGGAAAGCAATCGACATAAACTAGTGTTATGTACAAAATGTATAATTCACCAGTCACCAGAACGTTGTGCTAATGCCCCTCCTCATTATAACCTACATGATAGCTTTAGAGGGATAGGTGCTAGTTCAAGGCGGAAATGGTAGAAGGACGAGTTTCGTAATGCATGCTCGGCACTAAAAAGGACGGTAAACATTGGAAGTGTTAACCTTAGTTGGTAACTATATGTTGTATTATACATTACTATTTCGCCGTGAGTTATATCGATATTACTTTGATGTGCATTTATTTCTTTATTTGTAGGATACTAAACCAACGATCCGTACTTTAGCGGACTTGGATTATCTATTTAGTGAAAATTCAAGCCCATTAGGGTGCAGATTATTACATTTGGTATCAATTCTTTGGTTTGTCATTCTTGAAAAATTAGGAAATGTTGAGTGAACATATTTGTATCTTTCCTATAAATATAAATATATTTTACGCCAAATCATATAAATTCCAACTATAGAGTAGTTACAACCATATATCAAAATGTGGATAAGTTGATTGTGAGTCGGAACAATGGATGAAGTTGAAGATGTACACATATCCCGATTATCCCATGGGAAATAGATCATATAAAAAGGCATTAACTTAAGAAGAGCATGACCGCAGCATATAGAAAGTCCCTGAAGCTGGATAGTACGTGACTCCCTAATTGAGGTCCCGATAGCCTAATGATTGTAAATCCATGTATGATGTCGATTGATTCTATATAGAAGGTCTAGATAAGGGGAAAGTAAGAATCCATATGTTCTAGATATCTAGAAGAAATTAAGTTCCCGAAAGAAGGTGCAAAGTAGTCACTCCAAGATAATTGCCGAATTTTTAGTATTTGAAAGAAGATAAGTCAGCATTGAAGAAAGGTCCAAAAAAGGGGACAAATAGAATCCATTATGAGTCCGATCCCATATGAAAGAATTTAATATAAAAGTTGTAATTTTATTAACATAAAAGTTTGATAAAAAAATATACATAATATTTTTGAAATGACTTTCAAAGGAATTATTTGAAGGTAGAAAACTCTATTTTTGAAAAGTAAGTAAACATGAAATTTTTGAAAAAAATATAGATAACTATGTTATGTTAAATAAAAAAATTAGTAGAAAAATTAAAATTTGTTGGACCGGAATTGACAGTAAAAGTGTTCTAATAAAAAGGTTAATTCTTTCAAAAAAATAGTAGACTGTATATAGCTTGTTAATTTTTCTAAGGTGAAAAATTTTAAGTTGGAAATTCTTTTTAGGGTGGGCAATAGGAAGTGGTACAAGATTGAAATATGATAAAATGAATGGGAAAGAAGATTAGAACCCAAAAATAAAGCAGTAGGCAAATGCACAACAATAGTTCAACTAAGAAGACATTAAGCAATTGGAATAAGGAAAGTTTAGATAGAAGAAGGTTGAATAGTAATAGCACAGTATAGTATAAAAAACAATATTGGGAGTTTATATAAAATAATGTTAGTAATTAAAAATAACATTAAGAGATTATATTAAAAATAATGCTAGTAATCTAATTAGAAGCATCATAGGAAATTAAAGGCAATACAAGGAAAATGGACACTTTCCATTGTTGTGCACATTTATTGCAAGTATCTTTTAAAAGTCCCCTTCACATTATATTAGAGACTCCGCCAATGATTGGAAGTGGAGACGGTATGAGTGATAAGAAAACAATAAAGTGAAAGTTGTTCTTATCTATTTCAGTTTTTATTGTTTAAAAATTATAAAGGATGTATAGAAATATTGTAAGGTAAATTAAAAAAATAGTTTAGTATAACGATTAAGTTTTTAAAAGAAAAACTCAATAAATGATTTGAGTAAAAATTCCAATTTTTAAGAAGTAAAAGATGAAAATGCTTTTAAAAGAAAAATAAAATTTTAAAAATGTAATTTTAGTTGTATAAGCTAAGGCACTAAATTACTTTTAAAATTTGCCAAATTTTTTTCAATTTGTACTTTTAAGGATAAAAGTTTTAGGATTAAAATACTTCAAAATTTTTAAGTTTTTAATTTTTAAAAAAAGGGCGAAGACCAAACCAAAATTATAGATATGGAGTAGATAGGAATGATTATCTATGTAAGATGGGGTAAAATATAAGGCTGTGAAGAAGATAGCAATGACTACGCATAAAGTAGTAATAAGGAATCCCCGTGAAATATAAAGAATATTGGCGAGATCTTAGAGATGTTTTTATAACGACCTGAATTTTATAGTTTTGTAAGTGAATATTTAATTTTAAATATTTAAATAATTGAATTTAAAAGTTTATTACTCCTTTTAATTAATTAATAATAACTAATTGTAAGAAGTTTGGTTTTGAAATATATTTACAAAAATAAATAGTTCGAATAAATATCGATGATGTGACCGAAAATTGTTTTATCGATAAACAGTCTTGGAACACGTGAAGTTATCATTCTAGGGCATTGCCTCGAATTTTTATGAAACTAGTGCCATTGGATCCAGGATAATAAGGCGATGTGCGCTGACGAGTTTTGTGACGATCAGGCATGTTGTGTGATCATGTGAGCTCGAAACACACAACGATTAAAAAGTGAATTAAATAATAGTAATATATTAATATAAATAACATCTCATTCTTTTCCCTTTCTTACTTTATTTTCACTCTTCCCTCTTTTCACATTTCCTATAAACATTTTAACCTAGCCACCTCTTTTAAAAATCAAAATCAAGTGAGTGGTTAACGATAATTTATGGAACCGGGTCCATTAAGTTCGTATGGGTGTAAGCTTCAAATTTATGTGAGATGGTGGCGTGCGGTGGTGGTTGATCACGATCGTCGTGAGATGGCTAATCCAGGGTTTTAGTTTGGCAAAGATTGAGGTGGAATTAGAGGATACATATATCATCCTTGCATTTCTCATGTCAAAGGGCACCTTTCCCCAAAGTTTCATGGCCTTCGATCATAATGGAGGGTTCTAGAGGCTCAACCATCAAGCCGTGATGGCCAGTAGGTGATCGTGCTTGGTCTAGTGGAGGGGATGGAGTGCTTGCGAGAAAAGAAGTTCATCGTAATCAATGATGCATGATTTTGTCGAATAACGACCGAGATTGGGTGGTGCGTGTACGGTGAAGGTTGTGTATATTCATGCACATGTATAGGGGAGGGTATTAGCGAAATGGAGACGGAGGATTAAGATGGTAATTAGTTTATTAAAGTAATCAATTAATTTTTTAAATAAAAAATCTTATAAAATTCATTTCTTCTACATGTGAGGTCTAATCGAGAAGGGGTCTTTTACGTTGTGCTCGTAGGAGCGTTATCTACGCACTGATTTTTGTTTCATCATGTTTGGAGTGAGTAGAATTTCAGGCTAAAATCAAACACCATTCGATTTTAGCTCGAATAGGAACGCATAAGCGTTAGCCGGAATTTCGGTGAGTTGAATCACCTTTGGATGAACGAATATGACATGTGGTTAATATAAATTATTGTTTTATGCTTGGATGATTCCTTTGTTTAGTTTGGTTGAATTTTCGCTTTGGAAAACTATTTGCATTTAAAACGAAATACAAGGAATTTTGTAGAGGGATCCGGATTCCTCGACACTGTTGATTTTGATTCAATTTATATTCTTGTTGTATAAATTGCTGAATGCTAAAAGCTTGGTAGTATGGTCTTATTTATATGACATTGATATGTGTTAAAAGTTGAACTCTTTTAGTTGTAGATCTATGAAAGCACTGGTTAAGTGCTATGGTAGCTCTAGGTTTTATTATAGTATTTTGAAATGCTATTAATTATTGTTTCGGAAATGGTTTTTGATTCGGAGAATGATTTTAGTGTGACTTTTGGAATGGTATTTTGTTTAGAAATAGTTTTCAAACTTCTCCATTTTACTTTAACCTTTTGGACGGTCTCTTCTAATTTATATGGAAATGTTTTAAAAGTATTTCAGGATGTTTTTAATTTATAGAAAAGTTAATATAATAACGGGTGTTTATTTATAAGAAAAGAGGAATTTATCTTTTATAATAAAGCGATTCTGTTTTCAAAGAAGATAGAATTATTTTGAAATAAATATTTGTGAACCACTTTATATAAAATGTTGTATGGAATGATGGATTTATAAATAAAGAATAGATCTATTAATGATATTTTATAATACGGAAATTAATATTGTTTTGAGAATTGGAAAATAAATCACATTTGTGAATTTATAGTGATATATAGAATGATCATTTCATGGAAAGTTATTTTGTCCTATCTTGAAACCAAAGATTTATGATAAGTATACAAGGTTTAAAATCAGAAGACATCTGAAAAGAAGTTTTATAAATTGAAAGGATATTTATAAAAGAAGTTTTATAAATAGCAAAAAGATTTATAAAAGAAGTTTGTAAATATAAAAGAGATTATAAAAGGAAATGAGATTGATTTCTATAAATGATCATTTTAAATTAAGGGGGTATGGAAAGTATTCTTTCCATACTTAACACCAAATTCCGAGTCAGGGAAACCCATCCTTATCCAGTGAATTAAGAATGTATGTCGAGGCAAGGATAGTTCTGTAACTTGTCTGACTTCATTATTGATCGACGAGTAGTACGAGTTTGAAATCGAAAAGTGGTGGTAAACATATTTGGTCTAATTTTCATACGATCCATTTGCTTACACATAAAGTAAAGTGGTTTAGATTTATAATAAACAATATTTTTAAATGAAATTTGTTTTTGGCCCATTTAAGTATGCTTTTGAAAGATGAAATCTTTCATAAGTGTTTTGTGAATATACTTATACCGTTAAGATATGTATATGGTTACTGTAACGACTCGTATTTTACGTATTGGAGGATCGTAAAATATTTTTATTTTATTCATATGAGGTTATATGATTATATAATTTTGGGATATGACTCTTAGGGACATTTTATACATCTATGATTTTTTATGAATTTCTATGTGACCATTTTGACCCATGAAATTTTTTTTGGGCTATAAATTTTGATAGGAGTCGAATTAAGTTCTCAAAATAATTCCATTGCTTTAGGATGATGGTTTTCCATTCCGTACAGTAGTCATAATAGAAAAACGAATTTCAGTTAGAAAGACATGCCCTTTTTAAGTTTTTAAAGTTGTTGGCTAGGATCAGTGTGTAATTAATTAAGCTCATTAGTGAGCCCATTAGTCTAATTAAATAATACTATAAATAGAGGGCTGAAGAGTCCAGTTAAAACTTTTCCCTCTCATTCCGAATTGGGTCTAAACCCTAATTAGTCATAAATCCATCCTAATTCATCCAAATTTCTCTCTAAATCGAACTAAGTTATGGATTAGGGATTAGATCTTCGATTAGAGGCTAGAGATAATCAATTAGTTGATTAGATGTGCTTTTCATTGCTGTTTGGATTGGATCTACATTCAAATTGTTTAAATTTGGTAATTAGTGGATGGTTTATGCCTTCTCACTATACTATGCATGTTAATATGGTAGATTCGTAGGATTTGACATGTTTTAAATCGATTTTTGACCATAAAACCTTTTTTAACTTTAACTACATGTTAAACTACGTATATGATCTAGATTGATTAGAAATCATCCTTGCTCATGCTCATATATTCATGCTATATGTAGATCTATGTTATAAATTGACTTATTCATCTTATTTTGATGGATTACATGTTTGATTGGATGAAATTATTTGTTATGCTATGATTGGATGTTATACTTCGGTATTATTTGTTAGTGTTGTGGTTGCATAGGAAGATAGGTTGGTGATTTAGGCAAATCAAAGGCAAAATTGGAAAAAACTTGGAGGGGAAGTTCTGGACTATGGGAGGAGCTTGGGGTTTAAGTTATAGGTCGACATTCACTAAGCACAAAAGTCAGTACCTATATGAGAGGTTGGTACTGAGTTTTGCAGGTTGGTCCAACAAGTCGTCGATTTTGGGAAGGGCAAGGGTGTTGCTAGCAGAGCTTGTCTAAGGTGACGGACAAATGATTGGCTAAGCGTTGGAGGCTATAACGACTTGTTTCTAGAATACGAAGCAGAGTGCTTTGAAGAGATGACTTGTTCGATGACGAATTGATGTGTGTAGAGAAGTCGGGGTCAAAGCATCTGGGCATGGATTGGTAGAAACAAAGAAGGACTGGGAGAATACTTAGCCATAGGTTAGCTAAGTAGAGAGCATGAAACCGAGTTAGGAGGCCGGTACCAACTTCTTGGGTTTATTCCAAATAGGATGAAATTTCTAGGAGGTGAAGCAGAGGTCTTATAGATAGTGCTGGAGGTGTTGGCTCATTCGCATCAAGGTTAGATGGCGATGTAACAACATGATGAAAAGTAGAGTCTTCGGATGTTGGCTCATGTTAGGAGTAGGTTCCGAAGATGGTGACTCATAAAAGGAATGAGCCATAAGATCGAAGAATGTGGAAGGGTTCCTCCTGAATAATGAAATTGGATTGAGCAACAAGGGCTTGGTATCCAAATGGAGCATAGAAGGGCTTGGGTGTATGTACTAAGGAATTGTTGCTCAGAGTGTTTTCTATTGTACTCAAAGCAAGGGTATTATAACTGGAGATGCCCATGCTTGGTAGCGAGGATCCATATACCCTAGACTAGTGGCTTTAGGTTTAGTTTCTAGCTTTGGGCTGCGAGATACGTATCCAGCTTTGAGCTGTGAGATACGAGAGTACAACCAAGACCTTAGTCCTTGGTAGAAAGGAGGCCATACGAGCTATCATATATTCAGAGCATACAGAGTGAGAGTTTGGATTGTTTGATGGATGTTATGGTTGCTCTCTTTAGTATGCTATTACTTGTAGGTATCAGAGGAAGAAGGTATTGGAGATAGGAATACCTGGAAGGCTGATATCTTTTATTTGGTTTATGGTCTATCTTTATGATATTGTAGAGTAGCGTATTGTAGTGTTGTATGCTAACTCTTTGGTTGCAAGGACATGTCAGGTATGGTTCGTGTACTCTTGTTCCTTATTATATTTACCCGTATAGTACTTGAGACTCATTTACCTATCACACCAGACTGTTGTCTGACCTAAGGTTTTATGCTTTGCCTTTTATTAGCTTGGATACTGTTAAGCGAGTAGACTATATAACAGGTCTATGTGATACAGTAGCTATTCAAAGGACGAGCTGGATGGGGTTATCTCGTATTATATACATAAATGGAGTCTATGCTTATTTTGTTGAGAAATGCTGTGGAGCCCACGACATTGCTTGCTTATTACTATTTGTTGAGATAGTTTATTTGAGTTTACTTCTGTTGTATGAACTCTATTGCATTTGTTATATAACTTTGTGGATCTATTGCTCCGATGATGATTTGTTTACATAGTTATTACCGTCTCTTCTATTATATCTATGATATTATATTTTATCCATGCATTGTGAGATATGACAGGTTATATGCTATATTAGTTTTCTGTCATGATGAACTTCCTATATCGACCAGGCACAGACATCGCACTATTCATATACTTGCTGTCGGTGATATATGGCGGACGTCACATTTGGTATCAGAACTTTGGTTACAGAATTAATTGGAGTTGATATCGTGATCCAGTAGAGATATGGAAGGTGTTATCGCCTTACATTGCATCGAGAGTATATATATACCAGAGAGTGCATACTTGTTATAAGTTTGGTTTTCAAAACTATATAGTAATAGATCGCATACACATGAGCAATATGCACACAATTTTCTTTCTGTTAGACTGGTCATTCTTGTTACAGATAAGAATGAGCTAGAATACAAGGAACGCTGTGAGGAATTCTGCTTCTAAAGTAGAGGAAGGAGTGGGATCAAGAACTGCTACGCCTGATGTCCAAGCCATATTCAATATTATGGTGGCTAATATGATGAGGGATGCTTTTGGAGGGTGATAGGTAGAGGTGCTCCAATGCAAGCACCTGGGACTGATTTCGCCAAGTTGAGCGAAGATTAATCTACTCTTGGAGGAAATCCCCTTCATTGGGCAAAGTCAGCCATAGAAGTGCAAGATTTTCTTAATACTTATGAGCACATTTTCGATGATATGGAAGTAGAAGAAGCTATGAAGAGGAAGTTGGCTTCGAGATAACTTCAGAGCCAAGCTATGAATTGGTGGAATGCTGTCACTATTACTACCCCAGATGACCAGTTTTCTTGGGATTAGTTTAAGACAAGGTTTGAGGAGAAGTTTATTTCAATGGCTCAGAAATCAATTTTATTTAGAAAATTTTCTAATCTCAAGTAGGAAGAGATGTTAGTCTTGGAATATGTTGCGGAGTTTGATGCCTTGTCAAAGTCTGGGATGTCATTCATAGATACTCCCTTGAGAAAGATTAAGAAATTCATCATAGGATTGGATGACTATTTGGGGGACAAGTTAGTGGATTATATTGAGGAGCCTTTTGAAAAGCTAGTAGAGAAGGTGCTTCACCATGAGAGCTTGTACCCTAAGGCTAAAACTGGTACTGTTGTTTTTGCTGAGAAAGAGGAGCTACAACCGCAATAAGGCGGTGTAGGAAAAAAGAAGTGGAATGGAAAGAGAAAGCAGTCCCAAGGAAAAGGTGGTAAGAAAAAGAGTAAATGGAAACCTGTTTGCTTCAAATGCAATGGGAAGGGTCATCTAATTACATACTACAAGATGAGTGAGAAGAAGAAATGTTATAATTGTGATAAGCCCGGGCATTTGAAGAAGAATTGTTTGGAACCGGTAAAGGATAAGCAAGTAGTGAAGGCATATGCTTTAAACGTCGTCTCGACTTTATCAAGTGTACCCTCGGGAAAAGAAAAGGGGAAAAGAGTCATTATTCAGGCCACGCTTCTATTGGTGATGTTCCTATTCGAGTTTTGTTTGATATCGGTGCTTCTCATTCATTCATCTATAGTGACTTAGTAGATAGATTAGGATTGGAACTTGAGATAGCAAACCGACCCCTAATCGTGACGAACCCTGTTGGAGGCTCTACTAGTCTTTGCATGGTCTATCATGGCCTATTTTTATTGAGTTATGGATATCCTTTGGTCTATGATTGTTCTGTTTTGAAATTTGTTTGGTTGGATTATCTTGGGTATGGATTGGCTTAGGAAGTATGCAACCATAGTGGATTGAGAGAAGATGTTGGTGATAATCAGAGTTATGGATGGGCAAATGGTAGTGATTAGTTGCCAACAGAGGATGGGATAATGGGCTTTCTATATCCTCTTGAGGTTTCATAAGAAGGATTGTCATCTGTGCCTATTGCTATAGAGTATCAAGATGTTTTCGAGGAAGTGACTTGACTGCCGTCGCATAGAGAGATTAAGTTTCGGATAGACTCGGTGAAGCAAGTTAGAACAATAGTTTTGTCTTTGAGGTGTATGACACCTATAGAGCAGAAGGAATTGGATGTGTAAGTTAATGAACTATCGAGAAAAGGGTACGTTCGTAGAAGTATATTTGAGTGGGGCACAATTGTAGTATTTGTAACAAAGGCGGATGGCTCTTTGAGGCCGTATGTGGATTATCATGAGCTAAATTAAGTGTCAAAGAAGAACAAATATCCACTCCCACACTTTGATGACTTGTTTAATCGGCTGCACGATGCAAAGGTGTTCTTCCAAATGGATTTGGCGATGGGATTTCACCAGTTGAGAGTAGCAAAGGAGAGTGTGCCTATTAATGCATTTCGTATGCCGTTAGGTTTCTAAGAATGATTGGTAATGCCATTTGGATTGACCAACGCTTCGGCATACTTTGTAGATCTCATGAATCGGGTTTTCAGAGACCGACTGAATAAATTTGTGCTTATATTCATGGAAGATATTCCAATCTACTCTAAAACTAAAGAGAAGCACAAGATGCACGTAAGGATTGTGCTATAGATATCGAGGAAGCACAATTTGAGAGGGAAGTTCTCTAAGTGTCACTTCTAAAGAGGAAGTGAGATTCTTAGGCCACGTTGTTTCGGGATAGGGTACAGTGGTGGATCCTGCAAAGGTGGCAGCGTTCCAAGATTGGAACCAGCCCAAGAATGCTATAGATGTGAGAAGTTTCTAGGATTGGTGGGATACTATAGATGCTTCATAAAGGACTTATCGAAGGTAGCTCCGTTGTTTACCAATTTGACGAAGAAAAATCAGACCTTTGTGTGGGATGCGAAGTGCGAGCATGCATTTGTGAGTCTGAAAGAGAGGTTGACGAGTGCTCTAGTATTAACCATTCCAAGTGGAAATGAAGAATTGACAATATACATTAATTCTTGTGGTACTGGATTGAGTGTTTTGTTAATGAAGAAGGGAAGGGTTATCGCTTATGCGATTCGACAGCTAAAGCCGCACGGAAGGAATTACCCAACTCGTGATTTGGAATTGGCGGCTATTGTTTTTGCTTTGAAGATGTAGAGGCACTATTTGTTAGGAGAAATGTTTGTTCTGTTTATGGACCATAAATCCTTAAAGTACCTTTACTCTCAGAAGGATCTCAACCTTCGACAGCAATGGTGGTTGGAGTTCTTGACCTCTTATGATTTTAGTATTTCCTACACTCCATGAACAGGGAATGCGGTCACTGATGCATTGAGTATGAGGCATGCTGGGTTAGAAGCAATGTTCTTGGAATGGAAGCAGATAGAGTATACTACTGGATTTGATTTCAGGACCCACTACGAGCTAGAACCTGAAATGTTGGCAAGCTTATCGATTAGACCCGCTCTTATTGAAATTATCGATGCTAGTCAGAAGTGAGATGCTAGGCTGGCAGAGATTATAGCGAAGAGTATAGAAGGAGTAGAATCTGAAGGCATGAACCAATACGAACTCGACCGAGAAGGTTGGCTTTATAAAGATGGAATACTATTTGTTTTCGATGTTGATGGGTTATGAGATGAAGTGTTACGGAGTGTCAACATTCTAGGTTGACCATTCATTATGGTGGTAACAAGATGTACCGAGATATGAAGCAAACCTATTACTGGGAAGTTATGAAGAGTGATGTTGGGGCATTCATCTCGAAGTGTATAAACTATCAGTTGGTAAAGGAAAAGCAAAAGAAACCTAGTGGATTATTACAACCATGAGAGATTCCTAAATGAAAATAAGAGCAAGTATCGATGGATTTTATTAATGGATTGCCAAGGACTCGAGTAGGATACAACGACATTTGGATCATAGTAGATCGGTTGATCAAGAGTGCAAGGTTTATACCCATCAAGTCAAGTAGAACGACATCCAAAGTGGCGAAGTTGTATGTAAAGTGGATAATATGATTTCACGGTGTGCCAAAGAGCATTGTGAGTCATCGAGTTCACTAGTGGGTTTCGGTAGAGCTTATAAGAGGCATTAGGGACAGAGCTACACCTTACTACAAGTTAACACCCGCAAAAGGATTGACATACTGAAAGAGTAAATTGTATATTGGAAGATCTCATACGAGCATGCATTATAGACTTTGGTGGATCATGGGATGATCATTTACATTGGTGCAGTTTGCATACAACAAAAGTTATCATTCAAGTATTGATGTGGCTCCGTATGAAGTATTGTATGGACGCCTATGTAACGCTCCTTGATGTTAGTGGGAAGCGGGCGAGGAACTAATACTTGGGCAAGATATGATTAGAGAGACTTCAGAGAAGATTGAGGTCATTTGGCAATGACTAAAAGCTGCTTTAGATCAACAGAAAAGCTAAGTAGATAAGGGACGAAGGGGATTAGAATTTTTTTCCGGAGATATGGTGTTTGTAAAGGTTTCTCCTCTAAAGAATGTAGTTTGATTTGGTAGAAAGGGGAAATCGGCATTGAGATTCGTAGGACCTTTTCCTATAGTCGAGAGAATCATGAAACTAGCATATGGCATCGACTTATCTCATAAGATGGTAAGATTGCACAACATATTTATATCTCTTATATGTGGAAGTTTGTGCATGATTGGGGTGTTAAGATCACACCAGATCAGCTAGAAGATGTTGAGGTAGGACCAGAAGTTTCTATACCTCATAGACTGCTTCGTATTGTTGGGTATGATAGGAGAAAGACGATGAAGCTAGTGAAGGTACAATGGAGTGAAAGTGATGACGATTGTACGTAAGAGATGGAGGAGAGCATGAGGACTACATGTTCGAAGCACTTTGAATGGTAAGATCCACTTTTTATTTTTTCCACTTTCACCAATGTATGTTATATTTGATGGGTTAGTATTCTGCATGTTAGGATATGTCACCTATACTATTGATTGCATGGATGCTTGTTTGATATGTGTGATGGTTGCTTATGGTTGGTAGCAATGCATGATGACCATAGTTGCTTATACTTTGGCTTATTTGGAGATTTCGGGGTGAAATTTCTAATGGAGAGGAGAGTGTAACGACCCGTATTTTACATATCAAAGGATCGTAGAGTATTTTTATTTTATTTATATGAGGTTGTATGATTCTATAATTTTGGAATATGACTCTTAGGGACATTGTAAACACCTTTGATTTTGTTTGAATTTCTATATGACCATTTTGACCTTAGAAATCTTTTTTGGACTATAACTTTTGATAGGTTTTAAATTAGGATCTCAAACTAGTTTCATTGCCTAAGGATGATGGTTTCTCATTCCATAGAGTGGTCATAATTGAAATATGGGCCGACGATTAGAAAGTTATGCTTATTTTAAGTTTTTAAAATTATTGGCCAGTATTAATATGCAATTACTTGAGCACATTAGTGAGCTTATTAGTCTAATTAGATAATACTACAAATATAGGGTTGAAGAGTCGAGTTAAAACCTTTCCCTTTCATTCCAAACCAAGTCTGAACCTTAATTAACCCTAAATCCATCCTAATTCATCCAAATTTCTCTCTAAATCAAACTAGGTTATGGATAGAGATTAGGTCTTTGATTGGAGGATAGAGATAATCAAATTGGTTAATTAGAAGTGCTTTTCATTGCAGTTTGGATTGGATCTACATTTGAATTGGTTGAATTTAGTAATTGCTGAGTGGTTTATGCCTTCTCACTATACTATGCATGTTTATATGGTAGAATCATATATTTAACATGTTTTATATCGATTTTTGGCCATAAAATCTTTTATAACTTTATTTACATGTTAAACCGTGTATATGATCTAGATTGATTAGAAATCATCCTTCCCATGCTCATATATTCATGCTATATGTAGATTTATGTTATAAATTGACTTGTTCATTTTATTTTGATGGATTGCATATTTGATTGGATGAAATTACTTGTTTTGCTATGATTGGATGTTATAATTTGGTATTGTTTGTTAGTGTTGTGGTTGCATAGGAAGATAGGTTGGTGATTTGGACAAATCAAAGGCAAAATTGGTCGAAATTGGACGAAACTTGGAGGGAAAGCTCTAGAGTATGGGAGGAGCTTGGGGTTCAAGTTGTAGGTCGAGATTCACTAAGCAAAAAAGTCAGTACCTAAGAGAGGTTGGTACTGAGTTCTGCGGGTGGTCCAACAAGTCGATGGTTTTGGGAAGGGCAAGGATGTTGCTAGTAGAGCTTGTCTAAGGTGATGGATATATGATTGGGTAAGTGTTGGAGGCTATGATGGCTTGTTTCTAAAATATGAAGCAGGGTTCTTTGAGGAGATGACTTGTTCGATGATGACTTGATGTGTGTAGAGAAGTTGGGGCCAAAGCATCTGGGTATGGAGTAGTAGAAGAAAGTAGGACCGGGAGAAAACTTAGCCATAGGTTGGCTAAGTAGAGAGCACAACAATGAGTTAGGAGGTCGGTACCAACTTCTTTGGTTAATTCCAAATGGGATGAAACTTCTAGGAGGTGAAGCAGAGGTCTTGTCGATAGTAATGGAGGTGTTGGCTCGTTCGCATCAGCGTTAGATGGCGATGTAACAACATGATTAAAAGCTAGAGTCTTCGGATGTTGGCTCATGTTGGGGTAGGTTCCGAACATGGTGGCTCATAAAAGGAGTAAGCCATAAGATCAAGGAATGTGGAAGGGTTCCTCCTGAATAATGAATTTGGATTGAGTAAGAAAGGATTGGTATCCAAATGGAGCATAGAAAGGTTTGGGTGTATGTACTAAGTAATTGTTGATGCTCAGAGTGTTTTCTGTTGTACTCAAAGCAAGGGTATTATAAGTGAGATGTCCATGCATTAGTAGTGAGGATCCATATATCCTAGACTAGTGGCTTTAGGTTTAGTGTCCAACTTTGCGCTGCGAGATACATATCCAGATTTGAGCTGTGAGATACGAGAGTACAACCAAGACCGAGATTTCCATTAGTCCCTGGTAGAAAGGAGGCCATACGAGCTATCATACATTCAGAGCATAATGGAGTGATAGTTTGGATTGTTTGATGGATACTATGATTGCTCTCTTTAGTAGGCTATCGCTCTTAGGTATCAGAGGAAGAAGGTATTAGAGATAGGAATACTTGGAAGGCTGATATCTTTTATTTGGTTTATGGTGTATCTTTATGATATTGTAGAGTAGCATACTGTAGTGTTGTATGCTAACTCTTTGGTTGTAGGGACATGTCAGGTATGGTTCGTGTACTCTTATTCCTTATTATATTTACCCATATAGTATTTTAAAACTCATTTACCTGTCACATCAGACTGTTGTCTGACCCAATGTTTTATGCTTTGCCTTTTATTATCTTAGATACTCTTAAACGAGTAGACTAGACAACAAGTCTAGGTGATGCAGTAGCTATTCAAAGGACGAGCTGGATGGGTTTATCTCTTATTATATACATATATGTAGTCTATGCTTATTTTGTTGAGCAATGCTATGGAGCTCATGACATTGCTTGCTTATTACTATTTGTTGAGATAGTTTATTTGAGTTTACTTCTGTTGTATGAACTCTACTGCATTTGATGTATAACTTTGTGGATCTATTGCTCCGATGATGATTTTTTTACACAGTTATTACTGTCTCTTCTGTTATATCTATGATATTATATTTTATCCATGCATTGTGAGATATGACATGCTATATGCTATATTGGTTTTCTATCATGATGAACTTCCTATATTGACCAGGCACATACAACACACTATCATATACTATTGCTGCCGGTGATATATGGTAGTCGTCATATTTGGTATCAGAGCTTTGGTTACACAATTAATTAGAGTTGATATCGTGATCTAGTAGAGATAGGGAAGGTGTTATCACCTTACACTGGATCGAGAGTATATTTATACCAGAGATGCATAGGAAGATAGGTTGGTGATTTGAGCAAATCGGAGGCAAAATTGGTCGGAATTGAACGAAACTTGGACGGGAAGCTCTAAAGCATAGGAGGAGCTTGGGGTTCAAATCATAGGTCTATATTCACTAAGCATAGAAGTTGGTACCTATATGAGAGGTTGGCACTGAGTTTTATGGGTTGATCCAATAAGTCAGGGGTTTTGGGGAGGGTAAGGGTGTTGCTAACAGAGGTTGCCAAAGGTGATGGATAAGTGATTGGCTAAGTGTTGAAGGCTATGATGACTTGTTTCTAAAATATGAAGTAGGGTGCTTTAAAGAGAGGACTTATTCAATGAAGACTTCATTCATGTAGGGAAGTCAGTCAAACCATCTGGGCATAGAGTAGTAGAAGCAAGGAAGGAGTAGTAGAAAACTTAGTCATATGTTAGCTAAGTAGAGAGCTTGGCACCAAGTTGGGAGGTCGATACCGACTTCTTTGGTTATGTCCAAATAGGATGAAAATTTTGTGAGATGAAGTAGAGGTCCTATAGATCATGCTAGTGGTGTTGGCTTGTTCGCATAAGGGTTGGATGGCGATGCAACAACATGATGAAAAGCTAGAGTCTTCGGATGTTGGCTCGTGTTGGGAGTAGGTTCCAAAGATGGCGGCTCGTAAAAGGAGCGAGCTGTAGGATCGGGGAATGTTCAAGGGTTCCTCATGAATAATGGAAACTTGATTGAGTAAGAAGGGTTCGGTGTCCAAATGGAGCAAAGGAGGGCTCGGGTGTACCCGCTAAGGAATCGTTGATGTTCGAAGTGTTTTCTATTGTACTTAAAGTTGGGGTATTGTAAGTAGGACGTCCATGGATTGGTAATGAGCATCCGTATACTCTGGACCTATTGCTTTAGGTTTAGTGTCTAACTTTGGTCTGCGAGACATGTATCCAGCTTCGGACTGCGAGATACAAGAGTGCAATGAAGAACTAGGATTTCCATTA
The DNA here is from genome assembly GCA_030765085.1 of Allium cepa. Lineage (NCBI taxonomy): Eukaryota > Viridiplantae > Streptophyta > Magnoliopsida > Asparagales > Amaryllidaceae > Allium > Allium cepa. The sequence goes on from CM060941.1 coordinate 840,662,569, forward strand.
GTCCTTGGTAGAAAGGAGGCCATACGAGCTACCATATATTCAAAGCACATGCAGTGATAGTTAGGATTGTTTGATGGATGCTATGTTAGCTTTGGTTGCTCTCTTTAGTACGCTATCCCTCGTAGGTATCGAGGGAAGTAGGTATTGGGGATATGAATACTTGGAAGATTGATATCCTATATTTTACTGTGGTATATCTTTATGATATTATGGAGTAGCATACTATAGTTTTATATACTAACTTTTTGGTTGCAAGGATAGGTTAGGTATGGTCGTGTACTCTTGTTTCTTACCATATTTACCTGTATAGTATGTTGAGACTCATTTACTGCTCATACAAGACTTTTGTCTGACCTAAGGTTTTATGCTTTGCCTCTTATTATCTTGGGTATTCTTAAATGAGTAGACTAGATAACAGGTCTAGATGATGTAGTAGCTATTCAAAGGACGATCTGGATGGGGTTATCTCATATTATATACATATGTGGAGCCTACACTTATTTCACTGAGCAATGCTATGGGGCCCACAATAGTGCTTGCTTATTACTATTTGTTGAGACAGTTTATTTGAGTTTACTTTTGTTGTATAAACTCTACTGCATTTGATGTATAACTTTGTGGATCTTTTGCTTTGATAATGATTTGTTCACATACTTATTGCAGTCTCTTATGGTATACCTACAATAAAATATTTTATCCATGCGCTGCGAGATACGACAGGTTATATGCTATATTGGTTTATTTCTATCTTGATAATCGTCCTATATCGGCCAGGCACAGACAATGCACTACTAGTATACTACCACTGTCGGTGATATTGGGCGGTCGTCACAGTTACGTTTTCTAATTATTGAAACTGTAGTGGTCTGTGAATATACCTATACCGATGAGATATGTATATGGATATTTTCCAAGCTTTGAAAGAGTATAAATGAATAACGAATGAGTAATATACATATGTACTTCTTCATAAAGGTATTTAATACAAGTATTTACAGAGTGATTTTAATTAATGAAGGGATTAATTAAAGAGGCTAGTGATTGCTTATGTACTAATTATGCATGGTTTCTATATGAAATTAAATCTTTGTTTGGATTGTTTGCTATTTGATAGTTAAATAACTGGCATAAGCATTCGAATTGAATACATCTTAAAGATAATGGAATGGAAGACAGAGTTCTTTGAAGTGCAAGGCCTATTTGCTACAAAACCCGAGGGTGATTCCAAAAGGATGTAGTAGAAGTAGTGCCTTTGGTTTGTTCATATCCTGAACAAATTGTATGAATGAGTGCTGGCATTTCATTATTGCCTGGAGGACAGTGTCAGTATTATAAGTGGGATTGCTATATAAAATTTAATCATGGCCTCAAGCCTCACAATCAAGAATGACTAAAACAAGGGATATGTGGTAGGGCAATATGGTTCGTGACCATTAGGGTATGGTTATCACCTATGTAGATCACTATTTGTGGACTGGGTTTGTGCATGTGAGCTCACAAGAAAAAGGTTGATGCAACTGGGGTGATGACATATTTGGTACCATCCAGGATGGTGTAGACCGGTTCTATGTTGGCGGGGGTACATGTGAGGCCCTTGATACAAATATACCATATTTCAAAACTAAATTTTATAATTTCGTATATCTCAAATTTTACTTCATTATTACTTAGTGTTGAAATATTTATTTCATAAATCCATTATTTTTGAATAAACTCAAATTACAGGTAAACCAAATATCCTTTCATACTAATATAAGCTTCAATTATTCATTTATCAAAATCAATGGTTTTCAAAATCATCTTATACTTACATAAAGTTTATCTTATATAAGGATCAAAATTTTCAAAAATAAATTTCACTGCATGAAAAGCCATATGGGATTGAACATCTTTGCTTACTAAAAGATTTTTAATTAAGAATAGTTTGGTATATAAAATAGTTTGTATGAAAAATAGAATAAAACAGTTAGTTTAAGAAGAATAAAAGAAAAATAGTTTTAAAAAATGGTTTTAAATTTGATAGTAGTTTTTCATAAAAGAAAAATTCCAAGTAAATTACAAAGATATCCAACCCAACAACTTTCAATTTCAGCGTCAAGTATACTAGTGATATCAGGATATAAGATGTACATATGTCATCATTTCGCAACATTACATTTGATCGCTTGCTCGATCACACAAGTTCGCTTTCGAACTAGTATTGTCCATTCGACTTCCCTAATGCGGACTTCGATATGGTTTGTCGACTAGAAGCCATCAGTCTCCTTGCATAGCCATATACTATGATAGAGAATTCTAGAATCAAGCCCAAAATCCATATCAAATACTCGCCATCAAGAATCCAATGAAAAATCATAACACGAAATGGTGTAATTCACCTCGAACCTGTGTACTCAAACTTGGATCAAATTAATTATGCGAATAAAACAGCATACGTACAACTTATGTATCTATTCCAACTTGTTAAATAAATAGTTTCATAAATATGTTACTAAGTTAAAACATTTAAAACCAAATTTTCTCAAACATTTGAAGACTAATTTTTGTCCAAAACATTTCAAAACTAAATTTCATATTAGTATAATTCAATATAGTCTTATTTATTTACTTAACAAAACAGTTTCAACTTATACAAATCATATTATTTCATACTTGAAACATACAAACTAAACTTATATTCTTTATCAAATACTTTATACCTTTCAAAATTTCTTAGCTTTGAAAAGTTAACCTTGATTTGGAAGTGCTCGAACCTACAAAATAGTCGAAGAAATCATAATTTCAATCCAAGAGTTGGAAATCAACATTAAATTAGTAAATTAATTTTAAAAGTTAGGTTTCAAATCTAAAACTCGAGGACTGAACACCGACTTACTTTAAATCATTTCAAGTATACATACTTATATCTTTCGAAAATCAAATCATACCTCAAAATCTGAAATCAAAATTTGGTTTCACAAAATCACTCGCATAGCAAAGCTACTAGAGTGGCCTCTCCCCCACTCAGAAACTCGAAAATCAATGTCGATTATGCATGCATTCATCACCGAAATTATTTTCCAGCGACATAAGTGGGTTCTAGACTTCAATTAACTTTAAAAAAACTTCTTTGAAATTCCTTCGAAATCATTGGAATTCATTCGAATACATTTGAAACATTTCTTATTCAGAAAATATCTTTAAATCATATTATTATTATATATTTTCCAAAATTTTAAAACCGATTTCAAAACACTGGAGTCCGATTCCTCGAAATTCAAATTCAAAACCCTTCAGATATAAATCATTTATATATAAATCAATTTTCTTATAAATTTTCAAAATTTCAAATCCTTTTGAAACTTTAAATCTTTATTTTACAAGATATATAATCTTTATCGAAAACATTTCACCTTTAAATATAAAATATGGTCATCCTTATCAAAATAATAATTTCGATGTATACAAAATTTTCAAAACACAATCAAACACAAGTTCCTAAAGAATGATTCAATGATAGATTTCAAACAAATAGAGATTCAAATTTAGAGGACTCTAATCAAATAGAATTCTGCTTCGAGGATAAGATCGAACGAAGATGAGAAAATTTGATTACCAAATAGAAGATGGATAAGCCTATGTAAATCGCGGGTGACCTTAATCGGTCAACTGTGACTTCAGGAATATAATCAATTCGAAAATCTAAGGCAAATCGACATTTGATCGTCAGAGATAAAATCCAAATATAACAGAAGGTAGATAGCATCGTAAAACGAGGATACAGAAATCTCTGGTTAATCAATGCCAATTTTAAAGGAGTTTCACCCCTTTACAAATCATTCAAAGAATGGCGGAATCACCGATCTTTAGAGAGGTCATTCCAAAGTGGAATTATGGAATGATCAAAATCAAAAGGATAAAATAGGAAAGAGAGACTGGATTTTAAGAACAAGTGGGAGCGTTCCAAAGTTCAAGGAATCCTAATCGATAAGAATCCTAACCAAGAGATTTCTAACAAGATGGATACCGAAGGGATGAAGTTTAGAAAATCTTGATTCCAAAATAAGAATTTTTTTTAATACCAAAATAATCTTTGAAAATATCTTTAAAATCATTTGGAAATCATTTTATACTTCAAAAATACGTTCTCTCACAAAGAAAGGATTCTAAGATTGATTTCACTCATTCTAGGGTATTTCTACCCTATCTCTAATGAGTTTTTGCTCCGCAGGCTATGGTTTGCCTAAAACCAAAGCTCTGATACCAACTGTAACAACCCGATATTTTCAACCATTCGTATCCATTGTAAGTGCATAGGTAGACACACACATCGTACTTGAATTGCTCAAAATACCACATTGTAAATAAATTTGGAGCAAATGAAATACAATCACAGAATCACAGACATAGAAATATCATAACAACTCGCAGCAGAATATAAAATACATAGTAGTTCATGAAGCTACTACGGCAGAGTCTCAAACCAAATATATAATACAGTCTGAAAACAACATAATAGAAATCCCAAATACATAGAAGTTCACTAATACATGAGATAAACTAGAACAACTGAAACAGAAAGTAGATATAAATGTAGATAAGCAGAAACTCCAGCAAAGACCAGCTCCAGAAAGAGAATCCAAAACTGTGAATACTCAGACTGACCCGAGCGTAAAGTAAAACACAAAACACTCGAGTCAGGACAATATATACTTATATAATGTAAACCAACTCAAGTGAAATGTAGTAGAAATGCACAATAACTTAAAGGATGCTTGGGATCGCCCATCCTTTAAGGATCAGTCAAACTATAAATTAAATACGTTCCGTGGTTAGAATTTCAAAAGGGTATTTTATACTTCAAAATCAAATATCATTTCAAAAATTCAATATCATTCAAAAAAAATCCATTTCAAAATATCAAAATATCGTATCGTTCAAACCACATTCATTTATTTAATTTAAATACCATTACAAAACACATTTCAAAATAGTTTATATTTCGAAATAAATTACTTCATTTTAAATCATAAAATGAAGTTATTATATTTAATAATTAAATTATTAAATTTCCAAAATTTTAGTCTTTCAAAATTCATTTATTCACTTAATTTATTAAAACAGATGAAAATTCAACTTTCGCAGCATTTAGAAATTGCTACAGAAAGTTACATTCAAAACAGTTCAATTTAACAAAAGATAGCATTTAAAAATGCTGTAATAGGGTTACATTAGTTTCAAATAAAACTTAGTTAAATTCAACCATTATAACTTTTACAAAAATGCTATAATAGCCTTTAATTAAACTTAGCCATTTGGTTCATTATTATCAACTACAACATTTACAAATGCTGTATTATCATTTACATTAGAATTAATAGCATTTCAGAAATACATTTAATTAACTTCAAATATTCAGTATAATTTCACAAACAATTATATTTTTATTTAAATCATTTTTAACTTATAAAATCATATAATTTCACTTTTAAAACAATCATTCAAATACCTTTATATTCATGATTATATAAAGTTAAATCTCCATTCAAAAATCAAAATTTAATAATAATACACTTATTAAATTCCAACATTAAATTTAAATTCATTAAATTAAATTTAACTTAACACTTAAGTTTAAAATTTTCAAATATAACTTAATTTCATTTTTATTTACTTAACTTAAAATTCACTTTTAAGCCAAATTCACAAATTTCCAATTTTTGTTATATTTCAAAATTTCAACTTAAATATTCATTCATTTCACATTTTAACTTTATTCAAAAATCATTAATATATAAAAAAATCATTTTAAATTCATTTAAATTTCAAATATCATAAATTTATCACATTTCGTATTTAATTTAAATTCCATTTATCACCAAATTAAATTTTCCCAAAATAACTTACATTTCAAATTTCTAACTTTACCATTAATTTATTTCACTTATAAATTTTCAGAAAATCAATAATGCTTTAAAAAAATAATTTTTTTAAGTTTAAATCAAAATATTATAATATTTACATTTCAAAATATTTTAAAATTTTTAGAAAAACGTATTTTAACTACGGGTCTGTATTTCATTTTCTAGCCTAGATAAAGTGATACGGGTAATATCATTTCAACCCGTAGTTTACAAGGAAAACCCGGGTTTGATCATTTCAAACCCGCAATCCCAAGTAAATGAAAATAATTGAAAATCATTCAGGCCTATCATTTCAGCCCATAATGATTTTCTCCTATTCTAAAGTCCGTTCGGGTATGTATCATTTCAACCATAGTGATTCTAATTTAAAGGGAATCTGCAGTGTGATAAACTGATAAAAATAATAGAACGACATAATATAATAGTAACAAATGTTATAACAGGTGTTTAAGCATGGGTGAACATCATATAATCATAATATAGCAGGTGTAACATGATAATGCATTTTACAGATTCAAAAGGGGTCAATTTACTAGTTATATATGTACATATTGTCTGGTGAGAATAACTCACCTGTTCAGAGTTGGAGATAGCTACCAAAGCAAACAATACAGACACTATGAAGGCACAACAATACGGAAATGATTTGAGAGTGGAGAGCCAAAGCTAAAAGCCTTGATCAAACATTTGAACAAAACAATGCAACATAGATAAGTTTCAAAATAATTTATCACTAAACGATGTTAGAAATCAAAGCCCAAAACAAAATCAAATGCATTTCACTTGTTCTCAACTTCATATGCATCAGCTAGGTAGGTGTTTAGCTCGGCCATGGCATGCTATAGGGTCTGGTTTGGGTTCAGCATGGGTCGGCCTACGATGGTTTTGATGGTGCATAGATCTAGGTGCATAAAACTACACTACAAGGCAAACAAATCATCATCTCTATGCTCCTATATGGTTCGGCCAGAGTCTATGTGGGACTAGCCAGTGGTGCAGGTCGTGGTGGGTGATGTGGCAGAGGGTGGTGGTCAGGTATGAGCTGGTGGTGGTGGAGGAAGTGGCGGCTAAAGGTTGGTTGAAGTGGTGGTGCAAAATATAGGCTAGGCTTGCATGTAGTGGATGGTTTAATTGGCTTTTTTGGTGGTGATCTCTAGCTTAGATGGATTGGCCTGGCCATGGTGGGGTACTAGGGGGTGGTTGATCAGAGCACAAGGTGGTGGAGGTCGGCCTAGATCTGGTTGAGGAGGGGTGGAGCCATGAAGGTGAGAACAAGATGCAAAATTAAAAAAAAAATAAGAAGAAGAAAGAAGATTTTACCCAAACTCTTATCAACAATGGTGGTCGTGATTTTTGTGGAATGAGAAGCTTTGTTAGGATGCATGAAAAATGAAAAAATGCAGCTGAAGCAGTGAGAAAGTCGACCAAAATAATAAAGATGCAAGTTGAGAAAATGAAAAGGCGGAAGATAAAAGGACTTTGGAATATAAAAAGTTCAAACCTTTCAAATCACCTTTAATTTATTTATATAAGTTTATATTACTGAAAATAATAATAATTTCAGTCACAAATTCAAAAATATAACAAAATATAAAATATATATAAATATTTATTAATTATATAAGGTTAAAATAAGAAAATAACACAAAATTGCAAACTAGTCTAGAAAAATGGAAAATAAACAGAATGAACTATGGAAAATTTATATGGACTTGTAAAAATATTTATAACAAAGATAATAACATAAAATAAAAATTCATTCACAAAAAAATTATAAATTTTAATTAAATATAATTTAAATGAAGAAAATAGCAGAAAAAATAGAAAACAACCTTTAAAAATAGGAAATAAATACAGTAAATTTTGAAAAAAATTTAATATCACTTAAAAAATATTAAAATATAAAAATATACATAATATAACATAATGACACATTTTAAAATAATATATGACAAAGAAAATATAATTTATATAATTTAAAATAGACAAAATTGCTAGACTTCTCCTTTCCGTTCTGGCGTTAATGGAGATATTTCTTCTGGCGTTATTTCGTTCTTCTCTCCGTTGATTCAGTCCACATCTAGTTCGCCTTGCTGCTGCAGTTCTTCTCTCTCCAGCCGCTTTTCCATGCCTAGTCCCCCACTTCCTCCCTTTCTTCCCGTCGCTGCTTCCCATTCTCCATCCTCTACTCGATCTGGTAGGATTTTTAATGGTGTATCTTATGTGAACTCGATTCCTCCCTTGCTCTCCGAAAATGAGTTTCCCCCTTTTCCTGTAAAAAAGTTTGCGTCTCTGCTTCTGACGTTGGCCTAAGCACGAGCCCGGTTATGGTTAACGATATGGCAGGTGATTTGTCTTGTAGCCTTGCGCCATTGGTTGATGTTGCGGTGAATATTTGTGAAACTGGTCTTGCTATTGGAGTTGTCTCGGCTGCAATATCTGCTGACTCTTCTGGTTGTGCTCGTGGCACATCTTCTGTTCGATATAATGCCATTGACAACGTTGTCCCATTTCACAATGTTTCAAGTTCTGGAGATACCGTGCAAGCAATCTCTTCGCCATATGTTGCTCGATGTCCCATTCCTGTGGCCTATTCTGGTGACTAGGAGTGTCGACCTGTTGCTACTTGTCCTTCTGCTCCCAAAACTTGGTCTTCGCTTTTTACAACCTTGCCCCGTAATGCGGGTGTTTATGAACCAGTTGAGTTTGAAATCGTAGAGGAAAATGGAGTGATGATTCCTCCCCCTAATGTTATGCAAGACGGTATGGAATTTTGGTCAGAATATGTTGTTGGTTTCTTTTTGGATCCTAATCATCACCTTCATGATGTGGCTGCTGTTTGTCGACGGGCCTGGAGACTTCGCGGTGACCTTCGTGTTAAGCTGGTTGACTCCTTGTACTACCTGTTGTTCTCCTCCCCTGAGGAACGTAGACGTGTTCTAGAGGCTGAGCCTTCTTTTTTTGATGGGCAGCCTTTTATTATTACCCCCTGGTCGCCAACGGTAGCTAGTGCTCGTGAGCAAGTTTTTTCAATCCCTGTTTGGGTGTATTTCTCTCAAATTCCTTCTGCTCTTCAACCGCTGCTTGGTTTGAATTGGCTTGCTTGCAATGTTGGTAAATTGAAATGTTTTGACTCTAGTACAGTTGCGCATGATAAGCTTGTTTATGCTAAGGCCCTGATTGAGATTTCTCCACTTAAGCCTCTTCCTACCTTTATTCTTGTCCAGCTAGCTGTTGGACACGCGGTGGATGTTCGTGTTCGTTATGGATGGGTCCCTGACATTTGTTCCTCCTGTCACTCCTTTGGCCATTTAGCCTCCGCCTGCTCGCAATCTTCTACAGCTGCTCCTAAGATCCCTCTGCCTCGGCCTCCGCTCAGGAAATGGGTTCCCAAGGCCTCTCTGGTTGCTTCTCCTTTATCTGACCCTGGACCTCCACCTTCCATTGCTCGGCCCACGTCCCCTTTGGCTGGTGATGGTACAGTGGATCACATTGCTGTGCCGGATCCTTCTCCGCCTCACGTTGTTTGGTCTGTGTCTGAACATTGTTGGGTTGATCGTCGTTCTGATATGAGATTCAATCCTGTGGACGATTCCTATTTTAGATATGTATCTGTTGATCTTTTGGACCTTCGATGCCTTTATTACAGTATTTCTAGTGATTCCTTGGTCCTTGATTTGCATGGTTCGTATGCTGAGATTAATTCTGTAATTCTTGTTGATGCTGCCTGGGATCGATCTTTTATCTACTCATCCGATGCTGATATTTATGATCCTTCTCTTGCTGTTATTTTTTGCCCCTATTTTGGAATTATTGGGAATGGTTCTCTGGTTTCATCCCGGTTTGATGAGGTCGATGGTGATTCTTCCTCTGCGGAGGAGAGCTAGTCTTGTTATTTATATTTAGTAGTTGTGACATGTCTGTCTTACTCCTGTGCTGTTTCTTTTCGTTCGTTTATAGTAGCTAAGGTGCCTCTACCTTACTCCTGTACTTCAATTTTTATTACGTTCATAATAAAAAGTGGACGGTCCACTATAAAACCGGCTGGCCTTGCCAAAAAAAAAATTGCTAAATAAACAAATTGCACCCAATATTGAAATATACATAACTTTCACAATTTAAATCCGTTTTCAACGAAACGAAAAGAAGTATTCAAGTTATTAAATCTATTTTCGTAATAAAAGATAAAATTTAAGAATTTAAATATTTAAATTTGAAATTTAAAAAGTCAAAGTTTGATCAGTTTGACCAGAAATCCACTTTTTAGTAAAATATTCAATTTATACCAGTTGGAATTATAATTCACATAATACAAAGTTTATATTTAAAAAAATGAAATGTTTGAAATGAAACAAGTTTAAAATAATTTCAAAATGAAATAAAGTCAAAATTAAAATATACATAAAAATCTAGGGTTGTTACAATTTATAACTGGTTAAGTGTCCATGTTGACATTTTTATATGTCGGGCTTGACACTCTACTTATGTTTTATTTATATTTTACCCCTGCATGGAAATGAGAAGGATTAATGATGATGTAATAAATTACGAAAAACATTTTTATGAACTGAAACTTCTTTATTTGCTTTGTTTACTTAATAGAATTATTACTAATCTCACTTTGTCACATGAAAATAATTCTGGTGATGACTACAGCATCGTCGACATTCTTTTCAGGTCTCGAAGTGGGGGATGTTACAAATTTGTACTAGAGCTTAGGTTAAGGGACGCCTAAGGAAAATAGAATTGAGTATAAATTAGATAACTAGAAAACTAACACCTTGGAGAAGGGTATATGCGCTATATATAACATACTTGTACTTTAATATAGATATATAGGTGGATATATCTATCCCTTTACTATTGTTCTCGCTCTTTGTTACTTCCGTTTCTTACGAACTCTTGCTTACGAAGAAAGCCAGATTGGATTTGCAAAATGGGTGTTTGATGTTAGGCGGAGGAAGAGGGAATGCTAGTAGAGGAACCTTTAGTACCAACTAACAGCCAAGTAGGGGAGGCAACCCTAGAGGTTCATGTGGAAGCTAGAAATGAAATGCATGCCTCAACTGTAGGGAATCTGGATGTAAATGCACTTTTCAGCAATTTCTAGTGAACTCAATGCAGCAACAAGTGCCACCATCGATCCAGAATCCAAAAGGCAAGGTGCAGCTGATTGTAACGACCCAGAATTTTTGATAATTAAAATTTGAATATTTAATTAATTTTAAATATTAATAAGTGAATTTATAAGTCGAATAAATTTTATTTCGAATAATTGGATTTAATTGGATAATTAAATCGATAATTTAATATGTTAAAATTATGGAAATAATTGAAAATTGGGTTAAATATGATTGAAAATGATTTGTAAAATTTTATTTTATCATATTGAAGTTGGAACGATATTTTAGAACTTTTAAAATCAAATTAAAAGTTTATTTGTGAAAATTGAATATTTTAATATTTAATCGGCTAGTGAAATTAGCCAATTTTTGAACAGTCTCAGAATTGAACGAAACTAGTTCCATTGGATCCGTAAAAGTTAGTTATTACCGGATTTCAATTTTCGTAGCAATCGGAGTTGTCGTTTGATCGTGGCAGCTCGAAACGCATCGAATTATTTTTAATATTAATTTGGCGAGTTAAAATAGCCATTTTTCAAAAAGTCTTGGATTTCGACGAAACCAGTTTCATCAGATCCGTAATGTGATATTATTATAAGCTTTAAAATTTCAAGTCAATCGGATTTACCGTTTGTCCGGTACAAATTAAAACGCCTAGAAAATCGTTTAAATCGGTTTAATTTAAATTGAACGTTTATTGCCATAACTCGCACAGATGTCCGAATTAGCTTTCGAAACCTGTTCCATTGTGTCCGGAACGCGGGGTAAACCCTAGAAAGGCTGGTTACGGCGCGTAAATCGGAGTTCGGAATTCCCGGATGAATAGTGTTCAAAAATTGCCTATAAATAGCCCCCTCACTCAAATAAAAATAAAATAAAAAATAAACCCTAAACCTAATTCTACAGCCGCCACCAAGGATTCAAGGGCTGAAAACTCACGATCTTTCTTCCCCCAAATCTCTTAATCCACTCAATATTACAACAAACTTCCAACATGAATATTGTAGAGGGTTGTGAGTACTACGTTTTCAACGGTGGAGATCGTGTTTGGAGCTGTGGATGGACCAGAAATCGTGCGTGTTTATGGGCCGCATGTCCTCATTTTGTGTGCACAGATGAAGGCCGAGCTTTATGCTCTTTGGGACGAGCATAGCTCTTGGTCGTGGCTACGAAGTGAGGTCACCTCATCATGCTAGAAATTGACGTGGTGATGGCGAAATCAAACCCTAGTTTGAAATGCTATGGGTTTGTGCGTGTTTGTTATCTGGGGGTTGCGCATGAAGATGGAGTTGGGGGAGAAGCAATAGCGCATAGTCCAGATCTGATGGCAGCGAGATGAGTGGCCAGGATATGTTTAGGTTAAAAGTTATAAAATTTATGTTGAAATTATTATATAAAAATTCGTAAAACTTGTAAAATGTATAACTTTTTCATACGAGGTCGAAAACGCGCGAAACCAGTTGCGTTGGAATCGTATGGACGAGCACTACGCGATGGAATTGGATTGGAGTCGTTTGGAGTTAGTGAGAATTTCGGGTAAAATTAAACGTCCGTTTAATTTTATTCGAAATAAATCGCTAAAACGAAATTGAAATCAAGGTAAGAACTTCTCACTCAATCGAATCAATTTCGATTTTAATTTTAAATAGTTAGATTTAAAATATTTGAATGCATGTTTGAATGATGATTGTTATCTATTGATTGCTAAAATAGACATTATGCGCCGTTAGTAAGCGGATGTTATTTATTAAAAACATATACCGCGAATATTTCATAAACAGTGAAATTGGTATTATATATAATAGCAATATATATATATATTGGCATATGTATATATTGCAGTTGTTGATTTCCCGCATTTTTTAGCGGATGAGACCCTATTGCGCCGTCTATTAAGCGGATAATATTTTAAATCCCATATACCGCGATAATTCCGTACTGGAGCGGAATTGGTATTGTGCTAATGTTTGTGGATGCAGGAAAACAGGTTGGAGGGATCCAACTGGATTCCTCAACAGTATTTATTTGATTATGGATATTTTGATATTCGTTGATTTTCATATCGATATATGATATCGTTGTTGTCATGATTGACTATTTGGTATGTAGCATCATTGGACCAAATTTTGGAATTTTAAAAGGGATTTCAAAGTGATTTTTGAAAGTATACGTTTATAAGATATTTTTGGGAATTTATCCATTTTAAATAAATAAACGTATAATTTTAACGTTATAAAAATTATGATTTTTGAGAAATATAGTTAAAGGTTGATTTTTGAAAATATGGAGTTTAATGATTTTATAAAATAGTTTAATCGGGATTTTTGAATCTATTATAAAAAGTTGAAAATATAGGATTTATAAAATTTAATTATTTTATAAATCAAAAATGATGAAATTATAAAGGTCTTTGAAGACGTTTTGAAATAATAATATAAATTGATTTATATTAAAAGATTGATAAATTGATATTTATAAATTAAAAATATTGGAATTATAAAACGAGCTTTTATAAGTGTTAGAATGAATTGTGAATGGATTTCATAAATGAATGAAATTTATAGAATTATAAACGGTGAAGTTATAAATGGAATTTTATAAGCAGTAGGTTTATAAAATTTATAAAGTTATTGAAAGAATAGATTTGGATAAATAATTGAATCTTATAAGTTATAAGATTTATAATTATGAAGTTAAAGGAATGATTGTGCAAACAAATAAATTCTAAGTATTTAACTTATAACATGAACTTTTGTTTTATAATTGAGTTATGAATTGAATAGGTTAATAAAGGAATTTATAAACGTTGTTTTATAAATCCGCAAACGACTTATTTTGATAAGTAAATTGTTGAAACCTATTAATGGAGTTATATTCACGTTTTTGACTGTGAATAATCCTTTAAAATAAAATGTATAGAAAGGATGAAATTGATTAACGTAGTATATTCACGTTTTTGAATAGTGAATAATATGTTAAAGAAAATGTTTAGATTTGATGTTTTAAATAGAATTAAAACGATCTAACGATGTTTTAAAATGTGTTGAGATTCGAAACCATAGATTTCAACATTTATTGTTGAAATAGACGTTTTCGAGAAATAAAAGAAAATAGTGGACTATAACACTGTTGTTATAGTAAATGATTTCCGAAAGGAAATGTTTTGTTTAGTATTGGGATTTATATATCTATATTAAATTCAAATCCCTATACTAGTGATTTTGGGATGTTGTAACGATGTTTTACGCAACATTCGTTTTGTCCCAAATAAATATGGTTAAGAGAATGATTTCCTTAAAGAATGAAATATATACTTAATCTCGATTTAAGTATATTGAATATTTTCTAAGTGTTGAAAATAAATAAAATTTGTGAATTACTTATGAATAAGTAAGTATGGAAATGTTTTCCAATATAAAGTGAATATCTTAAGAATTTATCTTTTTGAAGATAAATTGAAATGAGTAATTGAAATCGTATATTCATAGATATTTTGAAATATAAATTCACTATGGAATTTATAAAAGAAAGGGGAACTTGTTTAAAAATAAATATTGATTCATTTTTGAAGTATTGAAAATAATATATCTTGTAAAGATATTTTGGAAAATAAATAATTTGGAAAATTATTTGGAAACTGGTGATGTGTGCTTATCCATTGATAGTTCAATAACCGACTATCAATATTTCCCTTTGAATGGGTATTTATTGTGATTTGCTTGAATTTGAATGCTACACTTATTTTTGAATAAGCGCTCACTATTCGGGTTAACCGGGAAAGGACCATGGGGTCGTATAACCCATTCCGAATAGTGATACGACGTAATGGATAGCATTGAAGATCGGTGTTGAAGACCCGGTATTTGCGAGAGCGATAGGATGACCTGTCGATTGACTCTGCACCGAGTAGCTACGGTATTGAGTTCTCCATATGTGATGGGAAATCCGATCAGGATTGTGGATATCTGGATTGCAAGGACTTCTTTGTAAGTGCCTTCGGTTCTGTTCGAACCCAGAATAGACTTGTATAGATAGTATGTCTGACATTACAAATTGAGGTATAAAGCCGATTTCTTTCAAATATATTTCTGTTGGTGGCGGAGAATTTATTCTTTTAGCTTAACACCCTTCTCTGAGACGTACGAGCTCAGAGGTTATGTAGTTGAAGGTTATCAGCGATGTATTCCCAATTTGGTAATGTGACATGCTGAGTGTTGCTGTGAAATGATCATTGTGTTGATTATTTGTGATAGGATCGTTTATTTGATCGTCTGTCCTGGTGATCATTTCTATGATCATTTGTTGACCCAAAGCATGGCTTTTGTATAAAGTATGTTTTTGTGGACGTGACTTCGTCGAGCCTCACACCCCGGAATGGTCAAAACAGGAAAGATGCGGCAATGTTATGAGGGGTAGCGCCCTTTAGGGTATGTGCATTTCCTTCTGGAAAAGGGTGGTATCATGGTATAGAGCCCAGATACTTACCCATGTTGAAAACACTTTATGATTGTGTGAATTGATTACGAGCGCTCGGTGAAAGGTCCCAAAGGACCGGGGGATGGCATATTCGGTCAGTTGTTACTCAGTTAGGGGTAACCCGGCCTTGTGTTGGTAGAGATCCGGTTTGGTTCTCGGGGATGTCCATCCAGAGGCATTCTCATGTGGCAATGGGAAGTTCCTTGGCCTGATCATTCGTTGGAAATCCAAAGAAACAATACGAGACTTGTACGGTTTTAGTTGTAGAACCTGCCATTTAATATGGTAGCTATAGTAAGCATACTATAATGGTACCTATGCTGGCTAAGATTTATATTCTACTTTCGAAATGTTTTCTACACTATGCACTAGAAATAATAACAAATGTTTTCTTTTAATGCGTATCAAGCATCTTTGACTAACATAAGAAGAAATCTCCTCCAAGTCTGCGTTTGCATTGTGTGTGTGGCGGGAGGTCTTATGGTAGTCTCATTTTTAAAAGCATTGCGAATTGACTTTTAAAATATTCCTCTATTTTTGATTTTAAAGATAAATAAACTATTTTGAGTTCTCACACCAGTCACATGACTGACTCGGAGTTTATTGTTTTCCTTCCTAAACTCTGGGTGCCCACCAATTTCCACACGGGCAGTCAAGAGTTAAGGTTTATCAGGATATTCTGGAGTTGCTGGAGGCAAGCTGGATGGCATGGCGTATTATTAGTATATAGTATTTCTTTTTCCGCTGCATTGTTTGTTGTTGTTTGATGTTGTACACTCTGATGTAATGAAATGTAAAGTATAAAATGTAATAACTGATATAGTTCTTTGTTTAAAGATTATTCATTTATTATTATATGTTGTTCCGTTGTGAATTGTGAGATTCTGTTATTGTTCTGCTGTTTTCTATTCCGTTCTATTTTTTATTTTCTTTTCTCTCTATTTTCTATCTTTCTCTCTCTTCTTCTCCCTTTTTCTTTTTCTTAAACATTGATAATTCGTATTTCTGTTCACCTTGAGTTAATCTATGGAGATTAGTGTATATTCAAGGAGTACGGATTTGCGGGTCTTCACAGGTGGTATCAGAGCATATGGTTAAGCGACAACCATGGTTCTGTTGGGTATTACTCATTAGCGATAGAGTCAGTAGTACTCTAGAATGAGTTTGAGTGTAATAATAGCTATGAGAGCGTATTTGTTAGTGAAAATATAAAATTGTTTTATATTGTGATGATTGGTTTGTTGAGTGGCATATGAACCTTCGTCAGCACGGTCTGGACAACTATGCCGAAGGGGTTTATAAACATTTGAATAGAACAATTCGACACGATATTGTTTTAAAATTGGGTAAATGAAATAATTTTACCTTGATTATATTTTATATATAAAGAAATAATTTTTCAGAATTATTAAAGTATATATAAGTTGATTGAATAAGTTGTTAGAATAATCTAAATAAAAGAATAATTGTATAAGCAAATGAATTATAAGAATTGGATTATAATTAAAGTGATTTACAATTGTGAAATAAACTTATATATATGAGAAGTGATACTATATGAATATATTTATAAATATGAGTTGAAATAAAAAAATGAATTTAAAGTTAAATGGAAATTTACTTTAGAATTTGGAATCTGAATTGATTTATAAGCAGGAATTTAAGTTAAGTAAAACAAAATAATGTTTAAAAGGAAATATAACTTAAGAGATGTTGAATGAAGTTGATATTGGTATCAAAGTAAATTAATAAAGTGAAGTGATAAATATGAACTTGAGTTATGTAAATGAAATTCAACTTTTGTAATTGAATTAAATTAATGGATTGAATGCTAATCAATTAAATGTGAATAATTGGTATGAAATAATGAATGTAAGTGTAAATTCATTAAAAACTAATATTATTGGAAGTTGAATAAATTGAAAGAAAATCAATTTAATTAAACCAATTGTAAGCAAAGGAATTTGGTTGTAATTAATATACATTGGTTGTTATATAATTGTTAGTTGATTGTATATAATTCATTAAGAGTTAATGAAATTGGAAGCTAAAGTAATTGAAATCCAATTGGATGTTAAGTGAATCTTAAATAGAATTGAATTTGATTTTGGAAGTGAACCAACTTGAATATGAATTAGTAAATATAAACTAATTGAAAATGAATGTTAGTAAAAACATCCACTGTTAATGAATCAAATGTGATTAGATTGAAAACCCATTTCATTGAATATTAATGAGAATATGAATGAATATTTATTGGTTATGAATGTTAATTGGATGATAGTTGGTTGATGGTTGAATATATTACTTTTACTGCATTTGCTATGTTAGCATGTATAGTTATTTTGTTGCTATATGTTGTATATTGATACTATTGTCTATATACATGGTTCTCATGTTGTTTGTTGAGTGTTTAGTAGGTGCGGATCGCGTTTGCTTCGCATTTGGAGCTCGCTTTCGCGCTGTATTAGTCGTATATGCTCGCTAATAAAATATAAGGTACATATCTCGGATTACATACCGTACTTTTATACTTTTTTCCCTTCGGGATGCCTCATTACTTGATGAGATGTATATTTGTGATATATATACTGTCATTTTTTTTTCGGATCGAGCCGCGCAAAGGAGACTATGACGAATTTTTCCGAAAATTTAAGGCGTTAGAAAAATTTGAGAAAATTGGAAAGTTTTGAAAACTATAACTTTGATTTGGAATTGAAAGTTAAACAATAGTAGTTGTTTTTGAAAAGATAACTAAGTATGATTGGAAAACTTAGTAAAGTATTGTAAAAAGTTTAACTATGGATTTTGGAAAGTTAATGGATTCTGTAACTTTTCTTACTTAATAATTTCGAGGACGAAATTCTTTTAAGGGGGGAAGATTGTAACGACCCAGAATTTTTGATAATTAAAATTTGAATATTTAATTAATTTTAAATATTAATAAGTGAATTTATAAATCGAATAAATTTTATTTCGAATAATTGGATTTAATTGGATAATTAAATCGATAATTTAATATGTTAAAATTATGGAAATAATTGAAAATTGGGTTAAATATGATTGAAAATGATTTGTAAAATTTTATTTTATCATATTGAAGTTGGAACGATATTTTAGAACTTTTAAAATCGAATTAAAAGTTTATTTGTGAAAATTGAATATTTTAATATTTAATCGACTAGTGAAATTAGCCAATTTTTGAACAGTCTCAGAATAGAACGAAACTAGTTCCATTGGATCCGTAATAGTTAGTTATTAGCGGATTTCAATTTTCGTAGCAATCGGAGTTGTCGTTTGATCGTGGCAGCTCGAAACGCATCAATTATTTTTAATATTAATTTGGCGAGTTAAAATAGCCATTTTTCAAAAAGTCTCGGATTTCGACGAAACCAGTTTCATCAGATCCGTAATGTGATATTATTGTAAGATTTAAAATTTCAAGTCAATCGGATTTTCCGTTTGTCCGGTACAAATTAAAACGCCTAGAAAATCGTTTAAATCGGTTTAATTTAAATTGAACGTTTATTGCCATAACTCGCACAGATGTCCGAATTAGCTTTCGAAACCTGTTCCATTGTGTCCGGAACGTGGGGTAAACCCTAGAAACGCTGGTTACGGCGCGTAAATCGGAGTTCGGAATTCCCGGATGAATAGTGTTCAAAAATTCCCTATAAATAGCCCCCTCACTCAAATAAAAAAAATAAAATAATAAACCCTAAACCTAATTCTACAGCCGCCACCAAGGATTCAAGGGCTGAAAACTCACGATCTTTCTTCCCCCAAATCTCTTAATCCACTCAATATTACAACAAACTTCCAACATGAATATTGTAGAGGGCTGTGAGAACTACGTTTTCAACAGTGGAGATCGTGTTTGGAGCTGTGGATGGACCAGAAATCATGCGTGTTTATGGGCCGCATGCCCTGTTTTGTGTGCACAGATGAAGGTCGAGCTTTATGCTCTTTGGGCCGAGCATAGCTCTTGGTCGTGGCTACGAAGTGAGGTCACCTGATCATGCTAGAAATTGACGTGGTGATGGCGAAATCAAACCCTAGTTTGAAATGCTACGGGTTTGTGCGTGTTTGTTATCTGGGGGTTGCGCGTGAAGATGGAGTTGGGGGAGAAGCAATAGCGCACGGTCCAGATCTGATGGCAGCGAGATGAGTGGCCAGGATTTGTTTAGGTTAAAAGTTATAAAATTTATGTTGAAATTATTATATAAAAATTCGTAAAACTTGTAAAATGTATAACTTTTTCATACGAGGTCGAAAACGCGCGAAACCAGTTGCGTTGGAATCGTATGGACGAGCACTACGCCATGGAATTGGATTGGAGTCGTTTGGAGTTAGTGAGAATTTCGGGTAAAATTAAACGTCCGTTTAATTTTATTCGAAATAAATCGCTAAAACGAAATTGAAATCAAGGTGAGAACTTCTCACTCAATCGAATCAGTTTCGATTTTAATTTTAAATAGTTAGATTTAAAATATTTGAATGCATGTTTGAATGATGATTGTTATCTATTGATTGTTAAAATAGACATTATGCGCCGTTAGTAAGCGGATGTTATTTATTAAAAACATATACCGCGAATATTTCATAAACAGTGAAATTGGTATTATATATAATAGCAATATATATATATATATATATATATATATATATATATATATTGGCATATGTATATATTGCAGTTGTTGATTTCCCGCATTTTTTAGCGGATGAGACCCTATTGCGCCATCTATTAAGCGGATAATATTTTAAATCCCATATACCGCGATAATTCCGTACTGGAGCGGAATTGGTATTGTGCCAATGTTTGTGGATGCAGGAAAACAGGTTGGAGGGATCCAACTGGATTCCTCAACAGTATTTATTTGATTATGGATATTTTGATATTCGTTGATTTTCATATCGATATATGATATCGTTGTTGTCGTGATTGACTATTTGGTATGTAGCATCATTGGACCAAATTTTGGAATTTTAAAAGGGATTTCAAAGTGATTTTTGAAAGTATACGTTTATAAGATATTTTTGGGAATTTATCCATTTTAAATAAATAAACGTATAATTTTAATGTTATAAAAATTATGATTTTTGAGAAATATAGTTAAAGGTTGATTTTTGAAAATATGGAGTTTAATGATTTTATAAAATAGTTTAATCAGGATTTTTGAATCTATTATAAAAAGTTGAAAATATAGGATTTATAAAATTTAATTATTTTATAAATCAAAAATGATGAAATTATAAAGGTCTTTGAAGACGTTTTGAAATAATAATATAAATTGATTTATATTAAAAGATTGATAAATTGATATTTATAAATTAAAAATATTGGAATTATAAAACGAGCTTTTATAAGTGTTAGAATGAATTGTGAATGGATTTCATAAATGAATGAAATTTATAGAATTATAAACGGTGAAGTTATAAATGGAATTTTATAAGCAGTAGGTTTATAAAATTTGTAAAGTTATTGAAAGAATAGATTTGGATAAATAATTGAATCTTATAAGTTATAAGATTTATAATTATGAAGTTAAAGGAATGATTGTGCAAACAAATAAATTCTAAGTATTTAACTTATAACATGAACTTTTGTTTTATAATTGAGTTATGAATTGAATAGGTTAATAAAGGAATTTATAAACGTTGTTTTATAAATCCGCAAACGACTTATTTTGATAAGTAAATTGTTGAAACCTATTAATGGAGTTATATTCACGTTTTTGACTGTGAATAATCCTTTAAAATAAAATGTATAGAAAGGATGAAATTGATTAACGTAGTATATTCACGTTTTTGAATAGTGAATAATATGTTAAAGAAAATGTTTAGACTTGATGTTTTAAATAGAATTAAAACGATCTAACGATGTTTTAAAATGTGTTGAGATTCGAAACCATAGATTTCAACATTTATTGTTGAAATAGACGTTTTCGAGAAATAAAAGGAAATAGTGGACTATAACACTGTTGTTATAGTAAATGATTTCCGAAAGGAAATGTTTTGTTTAGTATTGGGATTTATATATCTATCTTAAATTCGAATCCCTATACTAGTGATTTTGGGACGTTGTAACGATGTTTTACGCAACATTCGTTTTGGCCCAAATAAATATGGTTAAGAGAATGATTTCCTTAAAGAATGAAATATATACTTAATCTCGATTTAAGTATATTGAATATTTTCTAAGTGTTGAAAATAAATAAAATTTGTGAATTACTTATGAATAAGTAAGTATGGAAATGTTTTCCAATATAAAGTGAATATCTTAAGAATTTATCTTTTTGAAGATAAATTGAAATGAGTAATTGAAATCGTATATTCATAGATATTTTGAAATATAAATTCACTATGGAATTTATAAAAGAAAGGGGAACTTGTTTAAAAATAAATATTGATTCATTTTTGAAGTATTGAAAATAATATATCTTGTAAAGATATTTTGGAAAATAAATAATTTGAAAAATTATTTGGAAACTGGTGATGTGTGCTTATCCATTGATAGTTCAATAACCGACTATCAAAGGACCGGGGGATGGCATATTCGGTCAGTTGTTACTCAGTTAGGGGTAACCCGGCCTTGTGTTGGTAGAGATCCGGTTTGGTTCTCGGGGATGTCCATCCAGAGGCATTCTCATGTGGCAATGGGAAGTTCCTTGGCCTGATCATTCGTTGGAAATCCAAAGAAACAATACGAGACTTATACGGTTTTAGTTGTAGAACCTGCCATTTAATATGGTAGCTATAGTACGCATACTATAATGGTACCTATGCTGGCTAAGATTTATATTCTACTTTCGAAATGTTTTCTACACTATGCACTAGAAATAATAACAAATGTTTTCTTTTAATGCGTATCAAGCATCTTTGACTAACATAAGAAGAAATCTCCTCCAAGTCTGCGTTTTCATTGTGTGTGTGGCGGGAGGTCTTATGGTAGTCTCATTTTTAAAAGCATTGCGAATTGACTTTAAAAATATTCCTCTATTTTTGATTTTAAAGATAAATAAACTATTTTGAGTTCTCACACCAGTCATATGACTGACTCGGAGTTTATTGTTTTCCTTCCTAAACTCTGGGTGCCCACCAATTTCCACACGGGCAGTCAAGAGTTAAGGTTTATCAGGATATTCTGGAGTTGCTGGAGGCAAGCTGGATGGCATGGCGTATTATTAGTATATAGTATTTCTTTTTCCGCTGCATTGTTTGTTGTTGTTTGATGTTGTACACTCTGATGTAATGAAATGTAAAGTATAAAATGTAATAACTGATATAGCTCTTTGTTTAAAGATTATTCATTTATTATTATATTTTGTTCCGCTGCGAATTGTGAGATTCTGTTATTGTTCTGCTGTTTTCTATTCCGTTCTATTTTCTATTTTCTTTTCTCTCTATTTTCTATCTTTCTCTCTTTTCTTCTCCCTTTTTCTTTTTCTTAAACATTGATAATTCGTATTTCTGTTCACCTTGAGTTAATCTATGGAGATTAGTGTATATTCAAGGAGTACGGATTTGCGGGTCTTCACACTGATCGTGGAGGACTTTGCTAAGATAAAAAAGGATTTCTGAAGTCTGGGTAGGAAAATGTTTGATGGAACGAAATAGGTGTTGTGGCCAGTGATTCGTTGGTGATATGTGAGAAAAATTATAAAGACTTGGAGTTGACGAATGCTTATAAAGTGAGGCTTCTATCTAGACACTTCAAGGGTTTGGCGACTGTTTGGTATGGAACTGTAAGGGATGAAATTCCCGAGCAAGAATTACTTAGGATAGGATTGAGGAGTTGTATGAGGAGAAATAAATGCCTGTCCCAAAATTTAATGCTTTGTCTATGTACACGGCCAACTTGATTAGGATCTCGAAGTAGAAGGTTGAAAAGTTCATACTGGGATTATGGTCGAGATTAAGCGACAAGGAGATGGCCCATTTAGTACTTCCATTTAACAAAGTGGTGAATATGGAAATGAGGTATTAGTTGATGGATACCGAGAGATGAAGTGTAGGGCAAAAGGCTCACATTGAGAATAAAATAAGGCTTTCACCATACAAGAAAGGTAAGAAGGACCAGCAGTAGAAAGAGAAGGCTCAGGGTAGAGAGTAGAAAGATATGGAAAAGATAACCTAGTATAATTGTAGTTGGAAGGGGCACTATGCTAATAAGTGTCCAAATCCGATTAAAGTGGTGAAGGTCAAATGTTTCATCAATGACAAACTCTGGCACAGGAAGAAAGATTGTCCCGAGTTAAAGCTACCTAAGATTTTTGACCATCAGGGCTGAGGAGGAAAGAAAGAAAGTTGTGTTGGGAGGTATGGTTTCAATCTCTAGTAATTTCATAGGAGCACTCTTTTATATTGGTGCTACCTATTCTTTCATTTCAAAAGATGCGGTAGATATGTTGAAGTTAGAAACTAACTATTTAGTGATGTCTTTACATGTTGTTAATCTGACCGGTGGGTACACTACTATCGGATTAAGGTGCACCGACCTTGTGTTTGATTTATGGTCATAAGTTTGTTCATAGCCTATATTTGTTTGACTTCGTGGGATACGATGTAATTTTGGGTATGGATAGGTTAGCACGTAACAACGCTAGGACCTTTTGTGCCGATGGAGTTATCACTTACAGAATCCCAGTGATGAAAAGAGAAACATTTTAGCCTTAAATATGATGGATAAACGGTTTGGATTGGCGTTCAATGCAATAGAGGAACTAAAGGATGAGATAAGTTGAGTTATGGTAGTTCAGGAGTTTGTGAATTTTTTTGAACCAGTAATGGGAAAACAATCGAGAAGCGATTGAATTCTGCATAGACTTGATGTCGGGGGCATAACCAGTTAGCAGACCACCTAACAAAATTCCATCGAAGGAGATGGAAGAATTAAAGAAGCAGTTAATGGAACTTGAGCATAAAAGTTTCATTGGACCAAGATGTAACGACCCGCAAATCCGTACGCCTTTGAGTGGACAATATTCTCCATCACTTTAACTCAAATTGGACGGAAATATGAACCGGTAAGGTTAAAGAAGAAAGAGGTAGAAGAAGAATTAGAAAACAACATCAGAATCTCACAATCGCAGCGGAATAAAGTATAATATATAAGAAATGATCTTTATACAAAAATAACTATTACTGTTTCAGACATTAGATCGTCAGAGTACAACACCAAACAATAACACAATACTGGACAGTTATAATAACTTGTCCTCACAAAAGCTGACTATACATCTTACACTGCACTACAGAATATACATCAAGGACGCATGATACGTCTCGACATCCAGCTCGCTTTCTAAGCTCCATTGCATCCTATCCAGAATCTGTAATACTCGATCTGACTTGAGCATTATAATAAAATAACACCCGAGTCAATCTGGAAAACTAGCGTGAGAAAACCACACTCAATTGGATTATTATATTTTTGAAGATACTTTAAAACAAAGGTATCTCGTAAGACCATGCCACAAATAAACATGTCGGGTTTTTACCTTACGAAAACCAAAACATTTTTATCAAATCCGTCTGATATTATAATAGTGTCTATAGAAAGTAAAATAGAATCTAGCTGAAATGCTTGCATCTCACGTTCCAACAATAGTTGGGCACAATCAAAACCGTACGGACGCTTATTGGAGATTGGATTCCATACAATGGCAGGGCTACTGAGGTGCCGCCCGTCACAATACCTAGCCTAGATCAGAGTATCGAGGACCACTCCTGATCCCTTACAACACAAGACCGGAGCTACCCCTTACTGGATAGTCCGAATAAGACCACCCCGCGGTTAGGTTCAGCAACCGCCCATACAGCCGAGATCAAAGGGACTCTAGACAGGGATGACCTTACCTTAATTGGATGCTACCCACTTAGCCTTGCTGCACCTACCCTGTTTTAGCCATTCCCAGTTGATGAGGTTTGAGGCTAAGCGTTACCTTTTAAGAACGAATTTCACCTAGAATGCTCATCGTCCTCCAATGATGATGGTCTAATAGGATTCGTTAATACAAGTTGCTCTGGGACTGGACAAACCGAATCACCACCTGCATCATCTTCATGGCCTTCGTTCGCTACGCTCAAACTTGATTGAAGTAGTTTGCGGATAATTAAATCTGATACCGGTCTCTTCGAAACGATCAATGCATTGACCAATATTGATAGTCGGTTATTTAACTATCAAATTAGACAATCATTCAACCAATTATTTCATTTCTACTGAAAAACACCAAGTCTTATTAAATTTCGATTTTAAATAAATTAAATCACTTTATCCAAAAATATACGCTTAAACATTTTAAAATAAAACTACTTAAATCACTTTATTCAAAATAATAGTTATGAAATTTTATAATAATTTTCCAAGTAAAACTTTAGCCAAAAACTAATTTTTTTTAAATAAAACTATTATATAAAGCATAAAAATTTGATAATCATCCTTTTAAATCATAATACCACTTTAAGCTTTAAAAATAATTAACTACTATGATTGACTTAAATAAATATTTACTTTAACAATTTTTAAACAGCTAAATAATAACTTTTTCTAAAACATTCTTTTCAAACACTTTTTAAACTTTTAATTTGTACTTAAAAATCTTTCTTTGAAAGTATATTTAGCTTTTCAGGAAAATACACTTTCCACTCCAATCAGCACGTCTAATCATTTATAAATCCTTCTTGATTTATCTCCAGTTTAATTTACGTCCCAATCCTATAAATTTTCTTTCCCATACTTTTAAAAATAAAACTCTCTTTTTTATTTTTGAAATGAATTACCCTTTTATTATAAATTCCCACCGTGAATTTATAAATCCAAATTATCCACTGATGAATATTCATTTTATTTATAAACCCAATTTTTAAATTCCATCGTCTCATTTTCTTTTTATAATCACTATTCTCAAAACATTTAATCGATTTCCAAATCGATTTCCTTGAATTAAATTCCATTTTGAAGTTTATTTCTTTATTTACTCATGTTCATTCCAAAATCCAAAAATCCTAGATTCGCTCCTTTATTATGATTTAAAACCTTATTTAAATCTAAAACATTAATTTATATCTTATATTTTTCCAACTCACTTAAATCTTACATTTAAAAATATATTCCTTCGTATTTACAAAACAATGTTGCTTAAGTCCTTATTTTTAAAATCCCTTTATTCACATTTATTCAAAATTCCTATTTTTCCCATATTCCAGAATTGATTAAATAGGATTTAAAAATCGAACAATTTATTTTCTCAATTCTTCTTTTTATTTGATCCAACTTACTATAAATACTTTACTTAAACATTTCCTTTTATTCTCTTTCAAAAATCCAGCATTTATATGTCTGATATTTTAAAGTACCAAAATATTAAGCAACACCATATCATTCAATTAACTTTAATTCCAATATCATCTATCACAGATTATCGAATATATCATATCATAGAATATGAAATAAATTCCAATATTTTTGAGGAATCCAATTGGATCCCTCCGACCTGTTTTCCTGCATCCATAGATGTTAGCACAATATAAAAATACCAATCCCACTTCGAGGGGTCATCGCGGTACATAGGGTCATCCGCTATTATGCGGGGTATATATGGTCTCATCCGCTATATAATGTGGGAATATCAATCACTCCAATATATATGTACTATTATATATAATATCACATCCAGACTGATAATAAATCATTAATTCAAGCAATCAGCCAATAATTTAAATTTTTAACTATTTAAGTTCACAAATATTCCAATTTGAGTGAGATTAACTCACATTTGACTTTTAATTTGCAATCCGATCCAAACCGGCTTCTTTCTCCATGATTTTAGACCTTGTATAACATTGTATGGTTTATTAACACTTAAAAATAATCAGACAATCAATTACCATTTATTAATTTAATTTAAACTAGTAAGTGAAACTATGTATATATATTTTTCTTTGAAGCCCATACACTTATAAAAATTAATTTATATAGAGTCAAAAATCTAATTTTTATATAAACTCTTCAACATTTAAAATCCCAATATTTTTCTTTCCTTATCCATGTATATTTTCTATTTAAACCTTATATATGCATTTTTTAAAAATAAAGCTTGACCTTACTGTACGATTGTCTTCCTAGTATATATATATACAAGTATTTATTAAATAATTTTTAAATTGAAGAATAAATTGCATATTCCTTACCTCGATGACATCACCCACCGCCTGCCTGAGATACCCACCACCTGCCTGAGCCTAATAGTACCCGATGCCGCAGCTTCACGCCTTAAATCACGTCACAGCCCGTGACCACCCACGGCCCTAAATCGCCCAGCCCCACCTCGCTCGGCCACGAAATCGCCCTCTCCCCCAAAGTCGAACTGCCTGCTCCTTCCCCATTCCTTGCTTGGCCTTGCGTGCACGTGCACAACATCCTCCCCACCATCGATTGCTTCAAAACCACCACTTTCCCAAACGTGAACCAATACGATTGCGACAAGTCCTTCCCCCGCACCTAACTACTATGACAACGCCCGGCTTGCATCGAACTCGCGACCTCCCTTCGTAGCTACCCAACAATGATAACTCCAAACGCCATGAAATTTGAAATCCGATAATAATACACTATTATGGATCCAAAGGAACTCGTTTCGTCGAATTCTAAGACTGTGCCTCGCAGGGCTATTTTTAAATGTCGATTTAAATGATATATTTTAAAACTAAACAAATCACTTCCAATTTCAAATTTAAAACTTTTATTATCTTCAGTATTTTCAATATAAATTTTATAAGCATTCAAAATATTTTTAACAAGCTTAAAACTCAAGATTTCATATTTCACCCAATTTTAAATAATGCAATTCAATAATTTAATTATCCAATAAATAGAGATATTTGAAATTTAAATTAAAAATCAACACTTGAATATTTAAAATCAATTAAATATTCCAATTTCAAATATCCAAAATTACGGCTCGTTACATTCCGAGGACCACTCCTGATCCCCTCCAACACAAGACCGGAGCCACCCCTTACTGGATAGTCCGAATAAGATCACACCGCGGTTGGGATCAGCAACCGCCCACACAGCCGAAATCAAAGGGACTCTAGAAAGGGATGAACTTACCCTAATTAAGTGCTACCCACTTAGCCTTGCTGCACCTTCCCTGTTTTTTCCATTCCCGTTTGATGAGGCTTGAGGCTAAGTGTTATTTTTTAAGAACGAATTTCATTTAGAATGCTCATCATCCTTCAATAACGATGGTCTGATAGCATTCGTCCATATAGGTTGCCCTGGGTCTGGACAAACCGAATCACTTCATCGTCTTCACGGTATTAATTCACTACGTTCAAACCAGATCGAAGTGGTTTGCCGATAATTAAATCTGATCCCGGTCTCTTCGAAACGATCAACGCATTAGCCAATATTGATAGTCGGTTACTTAACTATCAAATTAGACAATCATTCAACCAATTATTTTATTTCCACTAAAAAACGCCAAGTCTTATTAAATTTCGATTTAAATAAATTAAACCACTTTATCCAAAAAATACACTTCAACGTTTTAAAATAAAACTACTTAAATCACTTTATTCAAAATAATAGTTATGAAATTCTATAATAATTTCCCAAGTAAAATTTTAACCAAAAACTACCTTTTTAAAAAATAAAACTAATATATAAAGAATAAATATTTGATAATTACCTTTAAAATCATAATACCACTTTAACCTTTAAAAATTATTAACTATGATGATTGACTTAAATAAATATTTACTTTAACAATTTTTAAACA
Source organism: Allium cepa (assembly GCA_030765085.1). Taxonomy (NCBI): domain Eukaryota; kingdom Viridiplantae; phylum Streptophyta; class Magnoliopsida; order Asparagales; family Amaryllidaceae; genus Allium; species Allium cepa. Next base: position 840,691,861 of record CM060941.1, read on the forward strand.
ACTAAATAATAACTTTTTCTAAAACATTCTTTTCAAACACTTTTTAAACTTCTAATTTATACTTAAAAATCTTTTTTTGAAAATATACTTAGCTTTCTAGGAAAATACACTTTCCACTCCAATCAGCACATCTAATCATTTATAAATCCTTCTCGATTTATCTCCAGTTTAATTTGCATCACAATCCCGTAAATTTTCTTTCCCATACTTTTAAAAATAGAACTCTTTTTTCATTTTTAAAATGAATTACCATTTCCTTATAAATTTTGTAACAGCCGATATTTTCAACCATTCGCATCCGCACATGTCGGACTCGAATTGCTCAGGATATCGCGTTGTAAATAAAATTTGGCAAATCTCAGAATATACAGTAAATAAATAATCACAGACACAGAGTAAATATAATGCAGCGGAAGTAAACGAGATAGTAGTTCATAAAGCTACTATATATATATATAATACATCAGAGTTAAACAGGATACAACAGAAGAATAATAAGATACATAAGGTACAAATCAAAATACGCCACTAGAATCACTGGATACTGAAAGAAAAATAGATGGCTGGATCTTCAAGCAAAGCTCCAACTCCGTAGGTGAGTCTTGAATGCTGAATCACTCAGTCTGACCCGAGCGTAAAGCAAAACACAAAACACTCGAGTCAGGATTAACATTCTTATATCAATAAATCCAACTCAAGTGAAATAACAACTAAAATACAAGTAACTCAAAGGATGTTTGGGATAACTATCCTCTAAGGATCCGTTAAACTATTTACTACGTACTAATATTGCGCTATTATAATAATGTCTAAAGTAAAATATACTTACTTTAAAATAACATTCTGGGCTACCCATATCACCCTTCACACTTAATAGTCCCAATAGTCCATCCAGTATCAGCATATCTCCAGATCGGGAGACTACCCTAAATACTCCATAGGCTACGGAAGAAAAACAAACTCATAGTAAAGGCTCGGTATGGTAGGTGACACGCACACAAGGCAATGCCAGGGTAGATATACCAATTATGTACATGGGATGGCGGTAATATAGTAGCCACTACGCCCACCCTGGAACACACTTCCAATCAAAATCGGAGGATGGCCATCAAATCAACCACAAGTAAGAGTATAGTATCGAAGGAATGTGTCCGACCAGAGGAGCTACCCCTTTTGGCCCGAGATCACTCCTGTTTTAACCACCTTACGCCAACTCACGGGAGTTGGGTCCACGTAATATACCTTCAGAACGTCGCCACCATCCAACTTCATTCTGGAATCTCCACCGCGTACACGATTGTCAAAGTGGTTTTCGGTATCGACAGAGAGTATGCCCATATCCGATTTCGGTCTCTTTGCCAACCAATCGTTATTATAACACCATGGTCATTTCAAAATAGTTTATACTTCAAAAATCAAATCATTTCATTTCAAAACTATATTCCTTTCAAAATAGTTTGTACTTCGAAACCAAAACCATCTTTATTTCAAAACAATATTCAAATCAAAATACTTATACTTTGAAGCCAAATTCATTTTTTTTTCCAAACTATAGTCAAATCAAAATACTATATCATTCCATTTCAAATATATCCATTTCCAAAATCATAGTCTTTTTTCAAAGTTATAAGACTTCGAAACTAAAACATTTGAAATTATAACCTTTTCAAAACGTAATACTTTGAAACATAACTTCCATCACTTAAACGGTTTAGATATTAAAATACTTTATATAATAAAATAGCTTTTAAATTTTACAAATCAATTCCAAAAAAACTCGAATTTCAGAATTTAATTTTTAATCAAACCTCAAATCATCAATTTCAATTCAATTCAGTTTCTAAATAAACCATTTCAAATTATATCGATTTCAAATATAGATTTGAACCACAAAATATACCAACTCAATTCCAATATAATTCAAAGCTTTAAATATTCAACATTTCAAAACTAAATTTGATAATTTCATATCTATATATATATATCGAATTCATTTAATTATTATTTAGCTTTGAAATATTCACTTAAAAATACAATATCATTTAAATAAATCCCTAAATTTCAAACCATTAAATAATTCTTCTAATAAAATACAATATTATATAAATCAAACCCAAATTCTAAATCATTGAATATTTCTCTCAATTTATTTTAAACTTGAAATATTCCTTTAAATCATCTTAAACCAAAACCAAGTTATAAAGTCATATCTATAAATCTCCAATTCAATCAGTTTCAAAACGATTTAATTAAAGCGAAATTTTAAATAAATACAATTTCAAATATATTTTAAATCCATTTTAATTTAAAACTAATTTATAAAATACTTTAATATCAAATAAAACCATTCATATATCTTTCCAAAGCCACAGAAATCATTTCAAAATATTTATATATAGACCAACGGTGTCCGTATATAATTTTCTATCCTGTGGTCAAGTGATACAGATATTTATCATTTCAATCCACAATTTAAAATATAAATACAGGTATATATCATTTCAACCCGCAATCCCAAATTCAATTAAAATGAAAATTGCTTGGGTCAATCATTTCAACCCATAATGATTTTATCCTATTCTAAAGTCCGTTCGGGTATGTATCATTTCAACACATAGTGAATTCTATACTAACAGGGAACTTGCAGAGTGATAACAGATATGATAATAATATAACAGACATATGTCATCAATGTAAACAACAGATAATGGTGTCAGGTGTCACAGGTGAACTGATAGCATATATAACAATGTAAATAACTACAGAAGCATATTTCAATTGTCGTTTCAATTGAAATCAAATTTAATAAATAAAAGAACGTTAATCGTGAGTGATTGCCCACCTTTCGAGGCTAGAGAGAATAGACAACATAACAATCTGCGATTTGAATCCTGAACTGGACAATCGAAAGATCTAAACGACAGATCACAAATCAAGCCAAGATTGGCAAGAATTCCACGACAAGGTTGATAAATAGGAATTGGAAAAACGAATCAGAACTATCTTGATATAACTGAAATAAATATACGCTAAAATTTTCCTCTAAAACCAAATTTTAAAACACACATTTAAATAAGATATATATATATATATATAACTAATCAATATTTAACTCTATGCCTATAAATAAAATATATGCATATAAATTGGAAAAATCAAGTTCACAAATACTTACATATAAATTCATATGTATATATATATAAGCATATATATTTTCATTAAAAATTAATGTTAAAAATAAAATTTATACAAACTTTACACAATTATAAACCCAAAACAGATCACTATTTATAAACTAACTTATCTATTGTTGATAGAATATAAATATGTATATAAATCTTACATATGTATTATACTTTGAAATCATCAATATATACTAATATATTACCGTACTCAACAACACTTGTAAAATATAGCCTTTAAACAAGTAGACTAGTTTATCAACAGCTTTAAAATATAGCAGGTAATATTGCCCTCTTTATAATATCTAACATATATATTATACTTTAATCATATATACTATTAAAAAGCGACATACTATTTACCATCTACAATACTGTACATACATACACATATAATAATACGCCATGCAGTCAGAAAATATATAAGCAGACATATATTTGAAATTAGACTTATATAAATGTACGTTGGGAACACTTTACACATAATAAAATATATAGGCATAAATAAATTAGTATAACATAAATAATATAAATAATTATATAAATAGAACTCAAGTACCAAAACAGTGTAAAGGAAAATAGTAAAAGGCAGAACTAGATCTAATATAAAATCAATTCATATATATATATTTACTTTAAAATATAAGACAAAGGACAAGGCAGCTTTCAGATAGTAAAATATATACAACTACAGAGCTTACCTATATTAACTGTGTATATATATATATATATATATATATATAAATCAACATAACTTGTACAAAACTTTCATAAAATTATATGTGAATAAACATATATATAAACTAACAGCTCTTGCATAAACTTCTATTTATATATATATATATAATATATATATATATATCATAAAATTTAGTACAGCTAGTATATAAAATATGCTTACAGTTATATGCAAATTTGAACACATCATTTGAGCACTGCAACATCACTTTGTATTATATAACTAACAAACTAAAGACTATAAACACACACACACACACACACACACACACACACACACACGCACGCACTTATAGACCCACTTCAATGCACCTATATACTTCAAAACATATCTGCATATACATATTTTAAAGCATACCTATATTATGCAAATAATACAATAAAACATTTTAATACAATAAAAGATTATACATATATAAGAAAATGTATGTAACGTATATATATTATATATATACACAGCGAGCAGATCAATATATAACAAAACCGTTATAAATCTATACCTCGGCCGAGATTAGGAAAGAAGAAGGGATACTGGACAGTGCTCGATGCTCGGGAAAGGAAGAGATGTTGGAATCGGAATCTGAGGAAGTCGACGAGGCCGAGCTTGGCTGATGAGGAGCTGCTGCAACGGCTGGAGGTGGATGCGACTTCGGTGGAGGGTGTAAGGTTGCTAGGGGAGATCGGTTGTTGAGGTAGTGGGGAGAGCGAAGGCCAAAAGGAGGAGGGAGAAAAAGGAACGAGAGGAAGAGGAGAAGGAAGCTACAGGAAATTTTTCTTCTTCTTATTTTCGAAGAGCAGGGAGAACTTGAATTTGAACCGAGAGATATGAACGGATTAGCAATCAAAAACAATGAAATCATGGGGAAAAGCAAAAGCCAACAGTTTGAATTGGTGGATAAAATAAAAGCTGAAGGCTGATGGTATTACACAGTTGCGACTGAAAAGACAAAGAATATAAAAGTTTGAATACGGAACCGATACGAAATCGTTATACTTATATCGCCGGGTATTAAAAATCCGAAACATAGATATGAATATACCGTAGAGATCAGCACAACGAGACGATCAAAACGGTATACATATATCAGTGGTATGATTGAATTATAAGAATTCGAATTATTTATTAGCAGAAAATGCAGCAAAACCACAGGAAAATAAGATCGACGGAGCTAAAGAAGTCCGAATTTGGAAAAACGAAAAATGACGCCCCAGTTAGAAGATGATTTAGAATTTTTCTATGTAAAAGTATTCAGGTTTCGAAAACATTTTATTTTCATCAAATATTAACTGATATAAATTGAAATAGAATTACACAATAAAATATACAATCATATTTTCAGATGAAAATTTGCCGGTGGCTATGTTTAAATAGACGTATTCCGAATATTAAATTTTTATTCCAAAATTTTATAATTTAAAATTTCACAAAATACAATTAATTAAATAAATAAAACCACTAAAATTTACGGGTCGTTACACTCTCCCCCACTCAAAACTTTTCGTCCTCGAAAAGAAATGAGGTAGGAGAATAAAACAACCAGGAAGAAAATAGATTTGGAATACAGAATTAAACAATTGATTAAACCATATAAATTTCAGTTTAAATCAATTAAGATTCAATAATTTATTTTAAATTCAAAGTATCCCATTTCAATTGATTTAATTTGAACTTATAAATATTTGATATAAAAGGTTCCTTCGAAAAAAATATTTATTTTTTATAAATTTTATTTATCCCACATGATTTCACTTAAGTTAAATCAATTTTAACAACTTTCTAAATTGATTATCTTATTACCCAGTTATATATAATTAACAATTTTCTAAAATCGTAAATTTGAATAGTCATTTATTAAAATTATATTTTTCTCAAAAAATTTAATTCTTCAATCCAAATATTACTAGGTATATTCCACTTAATATGCCTTATCACATATATTAAGCATATCTACACTTATTATACCCACTCAAAATTATTTAAAATTTCCTTTAACAAAATTTTATATTGTATACTATTCAATTGACTTTTTATTCTATTTCCTCTATTAATCTTTTTATAACTAAAATTTAAGTGTATAACATTTATTATAACCACTCAAATTTTATTTATAAAATCCTTTTATATTGTATATTATCCAATTACATATTCAACTTCTGAATAATTTAGGTAAGTTATACTGAAATGCAATAGAACATTTTTCAAATAAAATTTTCAACTCAGGTATCCAGGCTTAAATATTTATTCAAAGTTTGGCTTTATTCTATAATTAAAATCACCCTTTAACATAAATTTATGATCAAATTTCCGATTGACTTCAAGCAGTTTAGAAATAAATAAGTAAATAAATATATACACTATATATTAAATCACAGCTATAATCAAATACTTATATTATAAATCAAGTCATATTTTAGAAATTAAAATCAATTTAATTTGCAAAGCAAAACTGTAGCAAAGCTGCAGAATGGTCTCTCCACTTCGAAACTCGAAAATGAATGACGATTATGCGGCCGCCATCACCGAAATTATTTTCCAGCGACAAAATAGGAGAACACTGATTTAACCTTTAAAAATTCTTTGAAACAATCTCTATTCGAAAATACTTTAAATAATATCCATTTTTTTAATCTTTAAACCAAATTTTGAAATCACCGAAAATTAAATTCACGGCTTCTTGATTTTAATTTATTTAAATTTCCACAATAATTTATGATCATGCTTAATAATTCAATTATTTATATATGAGACAAAAGACCATGGTTTATAAGCTATATATAAAATCAAATATTATTTCCTAATAACCAATTCAATTTACTATCAAAATTCAGAAAATTATACCAAGATACATATAAAATATAATTATACGAAAAAATTTATTTCCTTTACTAAATTTGAAAACTATATTGTGTCGGTTTGCTCTGTTCAAGTGTTTTGGAGATCCTATCGAAAGCGTTGACCAGATGAATCGATCGAAAACCCAAATCAACATCAACAATTCAAACAACACAATATATAAACAATTTAATAAAATTTACAAATACACTTCCTCGCTCGACGATACAGGAATGGATTTTTCATAGCAAGGATAGAGATTCAAATTTGATGGACTCAAATCAAAGAGAATTTTGATTCGAATATTTATTTGAAATGAAGATAAGAAGATTAAATAACAAAATAAGGGAAATGGATAAGCCTATATAAATTGCGGAGAACCTCAACAGGGTCAACCGTGACTTAAAAGTAAGAACGATGTGGATTTTTCTAGGGTAAATCAACATTCGATCTCAAGAGATAGAGTTTGGAATTATAAAAGATACTAGCATCTAAACCGAGGATCTAAAATCTCTGGTGAATCGATGCTATTGTAAAGGAGTTTCACCCCCTTAACAAATCAATTCGAGATTGGCTAGACTGCCTACTCATTATCAAGATCATTCGAGGTGGAGTTATGGGATACTCCAGTATCAAATGGAGACAAATAGTGAGGGACACGAATGAATTTTGGAACCGCAGGGAACGTTCCAAAATTCAAAGGAATCGAGTCAAAAAGGAGGAGATTCAAACTCGAACGAAAGTGATTCTGTAAATGCTTTTACCATACATGTTGTGTTTTGCCTGGAGCTACCAAAAGCTCTGATACCAACTGTAACAACGATATTTTCAACCATTCGCATCCGCACATGTCGGACTCGAATTGCTCAAAATATCGCGTTGTAAATAAAATTGGCCAAATCTTAGAATGTATAGTAAATAAATAATCACAGGCACAGAGTAAATATAATGCAGCGGAAGTAAAAGAGATAGTAGTTCATGAAGCTACTATATATATAATACATCATAGTTAAACATGATACAACAGAAGAATAACAAGATACATCAGGTACAAATCAAAATACACCACTAGAATCACTGGATACTGAAAGAAAAATAGATGGTTGGATCTTCAAGCAAATCTCCAACTCCGAAGGTGAGTCTTGAATGCTGAACCACTCAGTCTGACCCAAGCGTAAAGCAAAACACAAAAAACTTGAGTCAGGATTAACATTCTTATATCAATAAATCGAACTCAAGTGAAATAACAACTGAAATACAAGTAACTCAAAGGATGTTTGGGATAACCATCCTCTAAGGATCCGTTAAACTATTTACTACGTACTAATATTGCGCTATTATAATAATGTCTACAGTAAAATAAACTTACGTTAAAATAGCGTTCCGGGCTACCTATATCACCCTTCACACATAATAGTCCCAGTAGTCCACCCAGTATCAGCATATCTCCAGATCGGGAGACTACCCTAAATACTCCATGGCTACGGAAGAAAAACAAACTCATAGTAAAGGCTCGGTATGGTAGGTGACACGGCACATAAGGCAATGCCAAGGTAGATATACCAATTACGCATACGGGCTGGCGGTAACGTAGCAGCCACTACGCCCACCTCAGAACACACTTCCTATCAAAATCAAAGGATGGCCATCAAATCAACCACAAGTAAGAGTATAGTATCGAAGGAATGTGTCCGACCAGAGGAGCTACCCCTTTTGGCCCGAGATCACTCCTGTTTTAGCCACCTTACGCCAACTCACGGGAGTTGGATCCACGTAATATACCTTAAGAACGTCGCCACCATCCTACTTCATTCTGGAATCTCCACTGCGTACACGGTTGTCAAAGTGGTTTTCGGTATCGACAGAGAGTATGCCCATATCTGATCCCGGTCTCTTTGCCAACCAATCGTTATTATAACACCGTAGTCATTTCAAAATAGTTTATACTTCAAAAATTAAATCATTTCATTTCAAAACTATATTCCTTTCAAAATAGTTTATACTTCGAAACCAAAACCATCTTTATTTCAAAACAATATTCAAAATCAAAATACTTATACTTTGAAACCAAAATCATTTTTATTTCCGAAACTATAGTCAAATCAAAATACTATATCATTCCATTTCATATATATCCATTTCCAAAATCATAGCCATTTTCAAAGATATAACACTTTGAAACTAAAACATTTGAAATTATAACCTTTTCAAAACGTAATACATTGAAATTCATAACTTTGAAACATAACTTCCATCACTTAAAAGGTTTAGAAATTAAAATACTTTATATAACAAAAATAGCTTTTAAATTTTACAAATCAATTCCAAAACAACTCGAATTCCAGAATTCAAATTTTTATCAAACCTCAAATCATCAATTTCAATTCAATTCAGTTTCTAAATAAACCATTTCAAAATACATCGATTTCAAATATAGATTTGAACCACAAAATATACCAACTCAATTCCAATATAATTCAAAACTTTAAATATTCAACATTTCAAAACTAAATTTGATAATTTAATATATATATATATATATACCAAATTCACTTAATTATTATTTAGCTTTGAAATATTCACTTAAAAATATAATATCATTTAAATAAATCCCCAAATTTCAAACCACTGGATAATTCTTTTGATAAAATACAATATTATTTAAATCAAACCCAAATTCTAAATCACTGAATTTTTCCCTTAATCTATTTTAAACTTGAAATATTCCTTTAAATCATCTTAAACCAAAACCAAGTTATAAAGTCGTATCTTTAAATCTCCAATTCAATCAGTTTCAAAATGATTTAATTAAAGCGAAATCTTAAATAAATACAATTTCAAATATATTTTAAATCCACTTTAATTTAAAACATATTTATAAAATAATTTCAATATCAAATAAAAGCATTTATATATCTTTCTAAAGCCATAGAAATCATTTCAAAATATTTATATATAGACCAACCGTGTCTGTATATAATTTTCTATCCTATGGTCAAGTGATATGGATATTTATCATTTCAATCCGCAATTTAAAATATAAATACGGGTATATATCATTTCAATCCGCAATCCCAAATTCAATTCAAATGAAAATCGCTTGGGTCTATCATTTCAACCAATAACTATTTTCTCCTATTCTAAAGTCCGTTCGGGCATGTATCATTTAAACCCATAGTGAATTCTATACTAACAGGGAACTTGCAGAGTGATAACAGATATGACAATAATATAACAGGCATATATCATCAATGTAAATAACAGATAATGGTGTCAGGTGTTACAGGCGAACTGATAGTATATATAACAATGTAAATAACTACAGAAGCATATTTCAATTGTCGTTTCAATTGAAATCAAATTTAATAAATAAAAAACGTTAATCGTGAGTGATTTCTCACCTTTCGAGGCTAGAGAGAACAGACAACAGAACAAGCTGTGATTTGAATCCTGAACTGGACAATCGAAAGATCCAAACAAAAAATCACAAATCAAGGCAAGATTGGCAAGAATTCTACGACAAGGCTAATAAAAAGGAACTGGAAAAATGAATCAGAACTATCTTGATATAACTGAAATAAATATACGCTAAAAGTTTCCTCTAAAACCAAATTTTAAAACACACATTTAAATAAGATATATATATATAACTAAATCAATATTTAACTCTATGCCTATAAATAAAATATATGCATATAAATTGGAAAAATCAAGTTCACAAATACTTACATATAAATTCATATGTTTATATATATAAGCATATATATTATCTTTAAAAGTCAATGTTAAAAATAAAATTTATACAAACTTTACACAATTATAAACCCAAAACAGATCACTATTTGTAAACTAACTTATCTATTGTTGATAGAATATAAATATGTATATAAATCTTACATATGTATTATACTTTGAAATCATCAATATATACTAATATATTACCGTACTCAACAACACTTGTACAATATAGCCTTTAAACAAGTAGACTAGTTTATCAACAGCTTTAAAATATAGTAGGTAATATTGCCCTCTTTATAATATCTAACATATATATTATACTTTAATCATATATACTATTAAAAATCAACATACTATTTACCATCTACAATACTGTACATACATATATACATATACATACATACATACATACATATATATATATATATATAATAATACGTTATGCAGTCAGAAAATATATAAGCAGACATATATTTGAAATTAGACTTATATAAATGTACGTTGGGAACACTTTACACATAATAAAATATATAGGCATAAATAATTAGTATAACATAAATAATATAAATAACTATATAAACAGAACTCAAGTACCAAAATAGTGTAAAGGAAAATAGTAAAAGGCAGAACTAGATCTAATATAAAATCAATACATATACATACATACATATATATATATATATATATATATATATATATATATATTTATTGTAAAATATAAGACAAAGGACAAGGTAGCTTTCAGATAGTAAAATATATACAACTACAGAGCCTACCTATATTAACTATATATATATATATATATATATATATATATATATATATATATATATATATATAAACCAACATAACTTGTACAAAACTTTCATAAAATTATATGTGAATAAACAGATATATAAACTAACAGCTCTTGCATAAACTTCTATTTTTATATAATATATATATATATATATATCATAAAATTTAGTACAGCTAGTATATAAAATATGCTTACAGTTATATGCAAATTTGAACACATCATTTGAGCACTGCAACATCACTTTGTATTATATAACTAACAAACTAAAGACTATAAACATATATATATATATATATATATATACACTTATAGACCCACTTCAATGCACCTATATACTTCAAAACATATCTGCATATACATATTTTAAAGCATACATATATTATACAAATAATAAAATAAAACATTTTAATACAATAAAAGATTATACATATATAAGCAAATGTATATAACGTATATATATTATATATATACTTGACAAGCAGATCAATATATAACAAAACTGGTTTAAATCTATACCTCGGCCGAGATTTGGAAAGAAGAAGGGAGACTGGACAAAGCTCGATGCTCAGGAAAGGAAGCAAGGTCAGAACCGGAATTTGAGGAAGTCGACGAGGCCGAGCTTGGTTGATGAGGAGCTGTTGCATTGGCCGGAGGTGGATGCGACTTCGGTGGAGGGTGTACATGATGCAACCCGGAGTAACGAAGACTTAGGTCATTGGCGACCTAACTTCCTTACAAGCTTCGACCTAAAAAGCTCCGACCTAAAAAGCCCCGACCTAACGAGCTCCGACCTAACTCCGCTTCTCCAAGTCGCGAGCGACCTAACTCTACTTCTCTAAGTCGCGAGCGACCTAACTCCACGTCTCTAAGTCGTGAGCGACCTAACTCCGCTTCCTCAATTCGCAAGCGACCTAACGTGAAAGAAACAATACCGCAAGCAACTAAGTCGCGAACATCTTTAGGTCGCATGCATACTATTTCTTAGGTCGCGAATGACCTACTATAGGTCACTGAAGCCTGGATCTTATGTCGTTGATAAAATCACATGCCTTCCATAAGTCGCCGCCGAGCTATCGTTGAGTCTTTGTGTTGTACATATTAAGTCGTTTGATGTTGTAAAGGTTAGGTCCTTAACGACCTATCTTAAGTCGTGTCTTGTAATGTTTGTTTTGAGTCGTAAGTGTTAGGTCATGGCCGACCTAAGTGTTGTAAAAATGTGTTGAGTGTAGCGTTGAGTCGCTGTTGTTAAGTCGCTGCCGACCTAAGATGGGTCGTAAGTCGCGAACGACCTAAGAGTTTGTTGATGTTTTGATTGCGTTGCGTTGTAAAAGCTATAAATAGGAGTGTTGTGTCATTTTGTAGGGGGTTGATTATTGAATAAAATTCTTGTTTGTTAGCTTTGTGCTTTCATCTAAATTGGTAGTTGAGTGTGATCTACTATCTCCACTTTCGGTTATTCGAGTGCGCTCGAATCAACGATTGTTGAAGCCGATTCGCGGAATCAAGTGCGCTTGATCAACGCTTGAAGAATTGAAGATCTTCTTTCACGGTATCGTGCGCGATCAACGTGTTAGAGATAGCTAGAATTCGGTATCTTCGGATCAACGAATTTGGGCATTTCGGTATTCATCAATCCACCGATTGCTACACTTTCATCGTTATATCGATTTTCTGTTAATCCGCTGCTTCAGTTTTGGTATCAGAGCTTGACTTAGCCAATCATAGCTAAGACGAGTCTTGGAGCCAAGGAGTTTGAAGTTTGGTGTTCATCGTGTTCATCTTGAAGTTGTAACAAGTTAGAAACTTTCGATCCATTCCATTTTGGATCAAAATCCGGAAGTTGTTTGAATTTGATTTGTGTTGAAGGTGAAGGCCGAGCATAACATCGTGTTAAGTATAGATCGTGCATCAGTTTTGGTATCATTGTTTAAAGTGTTAAGCCGTACGTGCTTTGTTGAGTCGAAACCGACCTAACTTTGGGTCGTTGCAAAGTTGAGGTCGAGCCAAGTTGAATTGAGCCGAGATTTGTTTGACTTGTGTTGAAAGTCTTGAAGTATTTGTTGAAGTTTTTGAGAAGCTTTCAATCATGCCACCAAGAAGAGCTAATCGTCATCAAAATGTTGAAGCGTTGTATAGAAGAGAAGAAGCCGAGCAAATGGAACAACGTATTAATGATAAATTTGATGAAGGCATTGGAAAGCTAGAGAAGTTGATGAATGATTTAAATCAAAATCAAAGGAGGAGATCACCAATCTCGAACCATGGAGGAAACCGAGTTTCACCATCGGTTACGGAAGCGAGAAGGGTATCACCGCAATCTCTTAGAGAGAGAAGAGAAACATCAATTTCATCGAGGAGAGATCACCATGACTATGGACATGAAGAAAGAAGAACTCCACGTGAGTTTGAAGATGAGCCATATAGAGATGAAGAGAGACATAGTAGCCATGCGTGATCGAAGGAATGTTGATGGTCGAGATCGATATAGACGTACATTTGATTTTGATGAAGAGGGTGATAGAGCTAGCATGCATTATCGAGATCGAGACCCAGTTCGAAATTCATATCGGGATGTAGATGATGATCGTCGATGGGAATCGGGTATGAAGATGGAAATTCCTGAATTTAAAGGTGGAATGGTTGCTGAGAATTTTTGGATTGGTTATCTAATGTTGAGGAGATCTTTGATTTCAAGGAGGTACCGGAGAATCGCCAAGTGAAGTTGGTTGCTACTAGGTTGAGGGGAAGAGCATTGGCATGGTGGCAGCAAACTAAACTTACGACAGAACGGATGGGGAAGTCAAAGGTTGTTGAGTGGGATAAGATGAAGAAGATGATGAGAGCTACTTTCTTACCTTACAACTATCAATCGCTTATGTATCAGAGGTTGCAGAATCTGAGGCAGGGGACGGAATCAGTCAATGATTATGCAGATGAATTTTACCAACTCATTGCCAGGAATCATATTATGGAAACAGAGGAGTAGCTGACTGCAAGATTTGTTGGAGGGTTGCGAATGCAGATCCAGGATATGGTTAATATGTTCGATCCAAGATCTGTAGCGGAGGCACATCAAAAAGCGTTGGCTTGGGAGAAGCAGGGAAGGCGTGGAGGTGGTGTATTTACTAATTCTAACAATCAAGTGAAGGGTGCCAGTGGAAGTTCTAATGTTTCTAAACCTATCAGTAAACCAGTTGTGAAGGAGGTTGAGAAGGCAAAGGTTAATGGCAGTTTCAAATGTTACAATTGTCAGGAGTTGGGTCACAAAAGCAATGAATGTCCAAAGCCGAAGAGGAGAGCAATGGTTGCAGAGGTTGAAGAAGAGGATGTGGAAGCAGAATGTTCTAATTCATTACCAGTTGAGGAGGAAGACTTATTGTCCGGAGTTGAGGGTTGTAACCTTATGATGAGGAGGACTTGTCTTACACCGAAGCAAGAGGATGATACTATTTGGTTGAGAAGCAATATTTTTCAGTCGACATGCACTATTCTGGGAAAGGTTTGCAAGTTCGTTATTGATGCTGGAAGCTGTGACAATATTATCTCTACAGAAGCAGTAAAGAATTTGAACTTGAAAACTGAGAAGCATCCTAAACCGTACAAGTTAGCATGGTTGAGGAAAGGTGGTGAAGTGAAGGTTGGACGAAGAGCTTGTGTGAATTTTTCAAATGGAAAGAAGTACAAAGATGAAATTTGGTGTGATATTGTAGACATGGATGTGTGTCATCTGTTGTTGGGCAGACCATGGCAGTTTGATAGAGCAGTACAACATGATGGTCGTGCTAATGGTTACAGTTTTATGTTCGAAGGTACTAAGATCACTTTAGTTCCCAAGAAGCAGCAACAGAAGGAAAGCAAGCTAGAGGAGATCGAAGAACTAAAAACTTTGCTATCTTTGAAGGAGTTTGTTAAAGAAGTTGACGAGGAGACTGAAGTCTATTTGTTGATAGGATGGGAGAGTCATGAAGAGGTTGAAATTCCAGAAGAAGCGAAGCCAGTTTTGAAAGAATTTGAGGATGTATTTCCAGAAGAGTTGCCTAAGGAGTTACCGCCACTGAGAGACATCCAACATCAAATTGATCTTGTTCCGGGAGCAGTATTACCGCATCGACCACATTACCGAATGAGTCCGAAGGAACATGAGGAGTTGCGAAGGCAAGTGGAAGAGTTGCTTGAGCAGGGACGTGTTCAGGAAAGCTTGAGTCCTTGTGTAGTACCAGCATTGTTGGTGCCGAAGAAGGATGGAACATGGAGAATGTGTATCGATAGTAGAGCTTTGAACAAGATTACTGTTCGCTACAGATTTCCTATGCCAAGGTTGGATGACTTGCTAGATCAGTTGAGTGGGGCTACTATCTTTTCAAAGATTGATTTGTAAAGCGGATATCATCAAATTCGGATTAGACCTGGAGACGAATGGAAGACAGCCTTCAAGATGAGAGAGGGGTTATACGAATGGTTGGTTATGCCATTTGGTTTATCAAATGTGCCTAGTACGTTCATGTGGGTGATGAATCAAATCTTTAGACCATTCATTGGGAAATTCGTGGTGGTGTATTTTGATGATATTCTGATATACAGCAGGAGTACGGAGGAGCATGTTCAACATTTGAGAAAGGTGTTAATTATTCTTCGTAAGGAACAATTTTATGCAGCTACAAAGAAATGTGTGTTCATGACTCGCAGTGTTTTATTCTTGGGATATGTTGTATCCGAGGAAGGTATACAGGTGGACCAGAATAAAGTTGAAGCAGTCAGAAATTGGCCACAACCAAGGACTATCACTGAAGTTAGAAGTTTTCATGGATTGGCATCATTCTACCGAAGATTCATTCCACACTTCAATAGCGTGATGGCACCAGTTACTGATTGTATGAAAGGGAAGCAGTTTTCTTGGTCAGAGGAAGCAGGAGTTGCTTTTGAACGGATCAAAGAACTTTTGACGACAGCACCAATTCTTGTATTACCAGATTTTCAGTTGTTGTTTGAGTTACACACTGATGCATCAAAGGTTGGGATTGGTGGAGTGTTGAGTCAGAGGGGACGTCCTATTGCATATTTCAGTGAGAAGCTATCAGGGGGCAAAGATGAGATACAGTACATACGATGTTGAGTTTTATGCCGTTGTGCAAGCTGTTAAACACTGGAGGCACTATCTATTTCAGAAAGAGTTTGTTCTTTACACTGATCATGAAGCATTGAAGCATATGCAAGGGCAGGATAAGATTTCAGCGAGACATGCATCATGGATTGCTTATTTACAACAATTTACCTATGTGGTAAAGCACAAATCTGGGGTGACGAATCGTGTAGCGGATGCTTTGAGCAGAAGGAATCACTTGTTAACCACAATGAAAGTTGAAGTGACAGGTTTTGAACTATTGCCAGAGCTGATTGAAGAAGATCCTTACTTTGTGAAATTTGTTGAAAAAGTCAAGGAGGGGAATACTGATGAGTTTGTATTGGTGGGTGGTTTTCTGTTTAAAGGAAATCGTTTATGCATACCGGATTGTAGTTTGAGAATGAAGATTATCAAGGAGTTGCATGAGGAAGGACATGTGGGCCGTGATCGTACTTTGCAGTTGATTTCACAATCTTACTTTTGGCCGTCAATGAGGAAGGAGGTTGAAAGGTTTGTGGAGAGATGTCATATATGCCAGGTTTCGAAGGGAACAGCGACCAATGCGGGGTTATATATGCCGTTACCTGTACCGACTAAGCCTTGGATTAATTTGAGTATGGATTTTGTTTTGGGGTTGCCTCGAACTCAAAGGGGAAACGATTCCATTTTTGTGGTGGTGGACCGATTCTCAAAAATGGCACATTTTATTGCCTGTAAGAAGACGGCGGATGCTGTTCATGTTGCTCAGATGTTCTTTAAAGAAATCTATCGTTTACATGGGTTGCCGGAGTCTATTGTTTCAGATAGGGATACCAGATTTTTGAGTCATTTTTGGCTTAGTTTGTGGAGGATGGTGGGAACGAAGTTGAAATTTAGCAGTGCTTATCATCCGCAAACAGATGGTCAAACCGAAGTTGTTA
Source organism: Allium cepa (assembly GCA_030765085.1). Taxonomy (NCBI): domain Eukaryota; kingdom Viridiplantae; phylum Streptophyta; class Magnoliopsida; order Asparagales; family Amaryllidaceae; genus Allium; species Allium cepa. The sequence goes on from CM060941.1 coordinate 840,709,193, forward strand.
ACAGATCGTTGGGAAATTTGTTGCGATGTCTTGTGAAGGACAATCTGAAGAGTTAGGATATGAAGTTATGCCAGGCAGAGTTTGCTCATAATCATGCCATGAATCGTAGTACGGGATTCAGTCCATTTCAGATTGTATATTCAAATTTACCAAGGGAACGTTGGATTTGGCTGTAGTACCACAACTGAAGGGGACAGTTAAACGAGCTGTTGATTTTGTTGATGAATTAACTGAATGTCATAAAATCGTTCAGGAACGATTGGTGAAGGCAAATGAGAAGTATAAGCGAACTGCTGATTTAAAGCGATGAAATGTTGAATTTAACGAGGGTGATTTGGTTTACGCTGTGTTAACGAAGGATCGTTTTCCAGTAGGTGCTTATAACAAGTTGAAAGCCAGAAAAATTGGTCTTGTAAAAATTGTGAAACAGATCAATGAAAATGCTTATAAGTTGAAGCTGCCGGAGCATGTGTACACTTCTGACGTGTTCAATATTAAACATCTTGTGCCATATTATGGAAATGTAGGAGAATTTACAAATTCGAGGATGAATTTTTCTCAACCTGGGGAGGATGATGCAACCCGTAGTAACGAAGACTTAGGTCATTGGCGACCTAACATTCCTTACAAGCTTCGACCTAAAAAGCTCCGACCTAAAAAGCCCCGACCTAACGAGCTCCGACCTAACTCCGCTTCTCCAAGTCGCGAGCGACCTAACTCTACTTCTCTAAGTCACGAGTGACCTAACTCCACGTCTCTAAGTCGCAAGCGACCTAACTCCGCTTCCTCAATTCGCAAGCGACCTAACGTGAAAGAAACAATACCGCAAGCAACTAAGTCGCGAACATCTTTAGGTCGCATGCATACTATTTCTTAGGTCGCGAACGACCTACTATAGCTCGTTGAAGCCTGGATCTTATGTCGCTGATAAAATCACATGCCTTCCATAAGTCACCGCCGAGCTATCGTTGAGTCTTTGTGTTGTACATATTAAGTCATTTGATGTTGTAAAGGTTAGGTCGTTAACGACCTATCTTAAGTCGTGCCTTGTAATGTTTGTTTTGAGTCGCAAGTGTTAGGTCGTGGCCGACCTAAGTGTTGTAAAAATGTGTTGAGTGTAGCGTTGAGTCGCTGTTGTTAAGTCGCTGCCGACCTAAGATGGGTCGTAAGTCGCGAACGACCTAAGAGTCTGTTGATGTTTTGATTGCGTTGCGTTGTAAAAGCTATAAATAGGAGTGTTGTGTCATTTTTTAGGGGGTTGATTGTTGAATAAAATTCTTGTTTGTTAGCTTTGTGCTTTCATCTAAATTGGTAGTTGAGTGTGATCTCCTATCTCCACTTTCGGTTATTCGAGTGCGCCCGAATCAACGATTGTTAAAGCTGATTCGCGGAATCAAGTGCGCTTGATCAACGCTTGAAGAATTGAAGATCTTCTTTCACGGTATCGTGCGCGATCAACGTGTTAGAGATAGCTAGAATTCGGTATCTTCGGATCAACGAATTTGGGCATTTCAGTATTCATCAATCCACCGATTGCTACACTTTCATCGTTATATCGATTTTCTGTTAATTCGCTGCTTCAGTACGGTTGCTAGGGGAGATTGCTTGTTGAGGTAGTGGGAAGAGTGAAGGCCAAAAGGAGGAGGGAGAAAAAGGAACGAGAGGAAGAGGAGAAGGAAGCTACAGGAAATTTTTTTCTTCTTATTTTCAAAGAGCAGGGAGAACTTGAATTTGAACCGAGAGATATGAACGGATTAGCAATCAAAAACAATGAAAGCATGGGGAAAAGCAAAAGCCAACAGATTGAATTGGTGGATAAAATAGAAGCTGAAGGCTGATGGTATTACACAGTTGCGACTGAAAAGACAAAGAATATAAAAGTTTGAATACGGAACCGATACAAAATCGTTATACTGATATCGCCGGGTATTAGAAATCCGAAACATAGATATGAATATACCGTAGAGATCAGCACAACGAGATGATCAAAACGGTATACATCTATCAGTGGAACGATTGAATTATAAGAATTCGAATTTTCTACTAGCAGAAAATGCAGCAAAACGGCAGGAAAATAAGATCGACGGAGCTAAAGAAGTCCGAATTTGAAAAAACAAAAAATGTCGTCCAGTCAGAAGATGATTTAGAATTTTTCTACATAAAAATATTCAGGTTTCGAAAATATTTTATTTTCATCAAATATTAACTGATATAAATTGAAATATAATTACACAATAAAATAAACTTTCATATTTTCAGATGAAAATTTACCAGTTGCTATGTTTAAATAGACGTATTCCAAATATTAAATTTTTATTCCAAAATTTTATAATTTAAAATTTCACAAAAATACAATTAATTAATTAAATAAAACCACTAAAATTTACGGGTCGTTACCAGTTCCCACCGTGAATTTATAAATCTAAATTCTCCACTGCTAAATATTCACTTTATTTATAAACCCAATTTATAAATTCCATAGTCTCATTTTCCATTTATAATCACTATTCTCAAAACACTTAATCAGTTTTTTTGAATTTAATTCCATTTTAAAGTTTATTTCTTGATTTACTCGTGTTTATTCCAAAATCCACAAATCCTAGATTCGCTGCTTTATTATGACTTAAAACCTTGAAACATTAATTTCATATCTTATATTTTCCCCAACTCACTTAAATCTTACATTTAAAAATATATTCCTTCGTACTTACAAAACAATGTTGTTTAAGTCCATATTTTTAAAATCCCTTAATTCACATTATTCAAAATCCCTATTTTTCCCATATTCCGGAATTGATTAAATAGGATTTAAAAATCAAAATATTTATTTTTCCAATTCTTTTCTTTTTAATTGATCCAACTTACTATAAATACTTTACCTAAACATTTCCATTTTACCCTCTTTCAAAAATCCAGTATTTATATTTTTGATATTTTAAAGTACCAAAATATTCAGCAAAACCATAGCATTCAATTAACTTCAATTTCAATATCATCAATCACAGATAGTGTTTTAAATCTCGGCATCTCGACCTATATCTCGATCGAGATCTCGGTTCAAGGCTTGGGCGAAACGAAACATGAGATATCGGTTGATACCTCGTTTCGATTATATCGGCCGAAATTTACATATATCGACCGATATTTGGAGCGAAACGAAATTCCGAGATATCCCCAATATATTATTTTTTTCAAAAAAATTGGCCCATCTCAGTCTATCATAAAAAAAGAACACAGCCCTTTTATTTCTAATTCAAATTCTCAAAAGATCACGTTTCTCGTCAAAATATTGAACTCCCTCTTATAAAATCCGACAGCTCGTGGTTGTTTTCGATTCTCGACTACTTGATCTTGCTTTTGACAGTCTACAGCTTCGTCTACGACCAATCTCTCTACTCTCTACATGTATGTAAATTAGGGCTGTTTCTATTTTAATGAAATTCAATTTTTCAGAAAATTGAATATAAAGTATAATTTAGAGTAGATTCGCAAGTAGATTTAGTTTGTTATTCTTACTTGCATGATCTTCTACCAGTAGATTTGCCTGGCTGAAATCCTTCGATTCCTGATATGTCTTATATGCATTTGCTTTTATTTGCATTAGTTCTTCATACTTTTATTATGTTATTCTTACTGCATATATGTAATTGTATAGAACCTGCTTTTTCAGTTAATTTGTCGCCTTTCATCTAATTATATGTAATTGCTAAAAATGGTGATGTTTTGCAAGTTTTGTTGAACAATTTCATATAGTTGAAATGTTATTGGATTCTTTTTTCCAGCTAGAATACTGAAGATTAGTTGCAGCAATTCTAGTAAATGTTAAATAAACCGATATCATGCATTTTTTGCTATAAATTATGTGATGTGTTATACTCTGATATGGTCCCGAGATGAACTTTAGGTCCGAGATGTAAATTCGATATTGGCGCCCGAGTTGCACTAGTCTCGTCCGAGATCTCCCCCGTTATAATACCGAGTCACTAAAATCGTCGGGACGAAACGTGCCAGATATTCGAGATTTAAAACTTTGATCACAGATTATCGAATAAATCACAGAATATGAAATAAATTTAAATATTTTTAAGGAATCCAGTTGGATCCCTCCAACCCGTTTTCCTGCATCCACGGATATTAGCACAATATAAAAATACAAATCCCACTTCGAGGGGGATATCGCGGTACATAGAGTCATCCGCTATTATGCAGGGCGCCGCTATTATGCAGGGCGTATAGGGTCTCATCCGCTATATAATGCGGAAAAATCAATCACTCCAATATATATACTATTATATATAATATCACATCCAGACTAATAATAAATCATTAATTCAAGCAATCAACCAATAATTTAAATTTTAACTATTTAAATTCACCGGTGATCCAATTTGTATGAGATTAACTCACCTTTGACTTATAATTTGCAATATGATCTAAACCGGTTTCTTTCTCCACGATTTTAGACCTTATATAACATTATATGGTTTAGTAACACTTTAAAATAATCGAATAATCAATTACCATTTATTAATTTAATTTAAACTAGTAAGTGAAAATATGTATATATATTTTCCTTTGCAACCTATACACTTATAAAAATTAATTTATATAGATTCAAAAATCTAATTTTTATATAAACTCTTCAACATTTAAAATCCTTATATTTTTCTTTCCTTATCCATATCTATTTTCTGTTTAAACCTAATATATACATTTTTTTAAATATAGCTTAACCTTGCTGTAAAATTTTCTTCCCGGTTTATATATATATATATATATATATATATGTATATATACACACATACATGTATTTATTAAATAATTTTTAAATTGAAGAATAAATTGCATATTCCTCACCTCGATGACATCACCCACCGTCTGCCTGAGATATTCACCGCAAACACGAAACTAATAGTACCCGACGCCGCAGCTTCACGCCTCAATTCACGTCACAGCCCGCGACCACCCACCGCCCTAAATTGCCTAGTCCCACCTCGCTCGACCATGAAATCGTCCTCCCCTCTAAAGTCGAACTGCCTGCTCCTTCCCCATTCCTTGCTCGGCCTCGCGCGCACATGCACAACATCTTCCTCACCATCGGTTGCTTCAAAACCACCACTTTCCCAAATGTGAACCAATACGATCACGACAAGCCCTTCCCCCTCCACCGAACTACTACAACAACGCCCAGCTTCCATTAAACTTGTGACCTCCCTTCATAGCTGTTCGGCCTTGACACAATCTCACCCCGACCCACGCACCTACGTACGCGACTGCCCCCTTTGAGAAACTGGAATTTCTTAAATCGATTTTTTTAACTTTCGAACTAGTTGATTTGAACGAAAGAAGGCTCACTTGATTTCTTCGATTTCGATTTGAATATAACTTAGAGGCTTATGATTTTATTTTTATTTTCATTCGAACCAGACATTAAAGGAAGATGGCTCAAGATTATTTTTCGAAGCTTTCAACTTCCTTTTTCGCTCTGGTCTGTTAGCTTTATAACGAGGAGAGAAGAGACAATAAATTTTTTTCTGAAATGTTTCTCGGATGTAAAGGAAGAGGGAGATTGTGTGCTTTAAGATGGTAATGGAGGGATAAGATAAGATGTTACATGCCTGTAACAATTAACTATAGTGACATTGAGGTGAAGGAAAAAAGTTATGATGTGAAAAAAATTTCAGCTGATGTTGACTGGTATATATAAATATGCATATTACTTCAAATTCAAACTGTCTCGATAAACACAACATAAAATTCCGAACTCCTATCGAGCCATGTCGCTAGGCGTTTATAATGTTATACCCCTATTTCGAACGCGATGGAGAAGGTTTCGAGGCCTAACTCGATCATATGGAGAAGATAGTTTTTTGGACCCAGTTATTATATTGAATTTTTGATATATATTTTAACGCGTTTACGTACCGTATAACCAAACATAACTCCAAATGCCATGAAATTTGAAATCCAATAATAATATACTATTACGGATCCAATGGAACTGGTTTGTCGAATTTTGAGACTGTGCCTCGGAGGGCTATTTTCAAATGTCAATTTAAACGATATATTTTAAAACCGTACCAATCACTTCCAATTTCAATTTTAAAACTTTTATTATCTTTAGTATTCTTAATATAAATTTTTTAAGCCTTCAAAATATTTTCAACAAGCTCAAAACTCAATATTTCATATTTCACCCAATTTCTAATAATTCAATTCAATAATTTAATTATCCAATAAATAGAGATATTTGAAATTTAAATTAAAAATCAACACTTGAATATTTAAAATCAATCAAATATTCCAATTTAAAATATCTAAAATTTTGGGTCGTTACATTTGCTTTTAAAATGATGATATTTTATATCTTGGCTAAAACATATTTTGAAAAAAATGAGTTGGAATTACAAACTAAAATGGATATTCTATTAAGTGAATATCGTTGAATTCGCATAAAATGGTTGTCGTTTGACGTAAACAAAAGTAAATAAAAATGTAATGACCCGGATTTTTCGAATTTGGACTTAGAATATTTAAATGGTTTTAAATATTGAAACTGAATTATAAATTGGTTCTGAATGTGGAAAACTTGGATTTATTTAATAAAATAGATTCAGAATTTAGATATAGTAATATATTTAATAATTTAATTATTGAAATTTTATAATTGAATATTGGTTAAAATAGTGAATCTGGAGTTCTAAGCCTGTTAAAATATTTTAAAGGCTTGCAAAATTTATACTAATAATACTGAAGACAATGCAACTTTTAAAATTGAATTGATGGTGATATGTTCAGTTTCAAAAATATATCGGTTAAATTAACATTTAAAAATAGCCCTCCGAGGAGCCTTGGAATTCGACGAAATCATGTTCATTAGATCCGTAATATTGTATTATTATCGAATTTCAAATTTTGTAGCTTTTGAAGTTATCGTGTGGTCATACGGAATATAAACGCGCTGAAATTTATATCGAAAATTCAATATTACAATGGGGTCCAAAAAGCTATCTTCCCCATACGATCGAATTAGGACACGAAACCTTTTCCATTGCATTCGGGATAGGGGTAAAACATTATGAACGCCTAGTGGCACGTTTCGATAGGAGATCGAGATTTTGAGTTGCAACTTTTGAGACGATTGGAATTTAAATAAAATACATACATACATACATACATATATATATATATATATGAATTGATTTAATGATTTATAGCACATTAGAACTTTTTTCCTTCACCTCAGTGTCAGTCGTCCTAACCTGTAGTGGTATCATCCTATACTCCTAAGCCGACCTAGGAAACGTGCTCGAGATATTTTCCCCCATTCAGTCCGACATTACCCCCTTCTCTTCATTTAAATCACGCAGTTTTCTCTTCCCAAAATCAATTCAAAATTATTTGAGAAACCAAGCCTCCTTCTACCTTATCTCAAAATCGAAGCCATCTCAAAAAAAGCAAAGGAAATCCTCCCAGTTCAAATAAAACCGAACGAGCAAAAATGAAAATTTTCGTTACAGGTTGAAAAAATAGAGGAAAGATCGATTCGACTTGTGATGCCAATAGGAGGGAAGATCGATTTGACTTGCAATGCCGATAGGAGGGAAGAGGCATTTGAAGACTTCAATCAAAATTCGAATGCAGTGTTTCGATTTCTCGTCACTTAAGGATTCATGATGAGATTATGGGAGGAGGCGATCTCGATCTGGAAGCGACACTGGTGGTCGTAGGCGACACCGAAAGCTCACGAAGCTAGGGTTGTAATGGGAGGGGAACGTGTGCGCGCGCGCCGGCGAATTGATGGAGATGGCGATGTCGTGGAGTAGCCGTGCGCGAGGAGTGTGCTAGAGCAGGCGAGTCGTGATGGGAATAAGTGCGAATTGAGGTATATCATTCTTTTATTAATATAATTTAATAAATAAATGTTTATATACACGGAGAAAACAAAAGGGGAATTTTAAAATCAAAATTTTATTTTTACAAATATATATATATATATATATATATAAGATGGGAAATTTTTACAGTAAACAAGTTACTGTTTTTGTTATTTGCCGAAAAAATGGGAAATAATCTACATAAATATATATATATATATATATATATATATATTCACCTAATAGTTATTTTAAAATAATGTATTAAGGTGATGAATTTGTTTAATTAACTTATTTAATTATTTTAGTAACTAAAAATTATTTATTATAGGAAAATTAGTTTAAATTAAATTATTAGATTAAATATAATTATTAAATGGTAATTGATTGTTCGGTTATTTCTAATATTAATAAAATCCGTAAATTTCATGGAGGTCTAATAATCGTGAAGAAAACAAAGCCGGAATGGAAATGGGTTGCAAATAAAATAAAAGTGAGATTTTCTCACTCATTTGGATTACCTATTAAAATCTAAATGTTAAATTTAAGTTATTGGATGCCTGACTTGATTGATAAATTTATAATTTATCTGTTGGATGTTATTTACATATAGTAGTATATATATATTGGAGTTATTGATATTCCCGCATTATATAGCAAATGAAACCCTATGCACCCCCGCATAATAGCGGATGACCCTACATACCGCGATATCTCCCTCGAAGTGGGACTGGTATTTTATTTGTTGACTAACATCTGTGGATGCAAGAAAAAACAAGTTGGAGGGATCCAACTGGATTTCTCAAAAATATTTATTGTTCATATATATGTTGATATATGATATGATGGATAAATTGATATGGATCATGTGTGAATTGAATTAGTAAATGTTAAATAGTATGGAAATGAATTTGGCATTTTTAAATATCATAAATAATTAAATTGAAGGAATTTAAAAGGAAATTTGAAAGAAATTATTTATATTGAAAATTTGATTTATTCTAAAGGAAATTAAATAGAATAAAAATATATTAACTAACTTGTGTTATACTTAGTTATTTGTAAATTGGTTTAAGTGAAGATTTGAAAGTAAATTATATATATTAAGGGCTTGAAGAAATATAGAAATCGATAATTAAAATAGATTTGAAATAAAGGGGAGTTTTATTAAGGGAAGACTACAAAATGAAATTGTAACTAGAATTTTTTTATAAATAAATGGAAAACTCAAAGGAGTTTATCAATTTATAAACAGGTTTTATAAATAAGGTAAAATGAGATCAGTGGATATGTGGAGAATACAAGTTAATGGTATGAGCTTATATCGAGTTATGAGAATTTTTTTCAAAAGAAATAGTGGATTATATTTCGAATGCGGGAAATTGTGATATGGTCGTTGTGATACAAATCAAAAGGAATTTATAAAGTAAATTGGTGAATATTAGAATTTCATAAGAATAGATTTTTGTCAAGTAAGTTAAAATCTACACTTGGTATCAGAGCTAAAGGTTAAGAGAGAACCTTGGCTCCGGAAGGGATTACTCATTAGAGATAGAGTCGGTAGTACTCTAGAATGAGTTTGAGTGTATTAATATATATGAGCGTGTATTTGTTAGTGAATATAATTTGTTTTAATATTGTGTTGACTTATTGGTTGAGTGGAATATGAATTCCGATCGAGTAGTGACGCAGCTAATTCGATAACAGTTTATAAATACTTGAACACGATAAACCGACAAAATATTGTTTTGAAGCGGGTGAATGAAATAATTTTACCCAAAAATATATTTTGATATAAAAGGAATAATTTTTGAAATTATTATATATATGATTGGAGTGTTTGGTTGATGACATTATAGTCAAACAAGATTATAAAATTTAAAATAGTTTACATAACTAATACGAGAATTTGCATAAATATAAAGTGTACAAATGGATTATAATTGAAATTGGACTTAAACTGAAAGCCAGAGGCTTAAATTCCAGGGTGTTTGAAAAAAAAACTTTGGGAATCCTTATTTAAATAATTTAAAAATCATCAAGGAATAAGTTATAAGTTTATAAATTGAAATGATTTTTAAAATAAAAAAGGAAAGTATGAGATTTGAATTTTGAGAAAAATAAAATAAAAAAATGAGGAGATTAAAAATGAAAGTAAACTTGGATTAAGTAGAAGAAATTAAGTTTTTGAAATTGAATTAAGGGTGATTCGAAAGAAATAAAATTCAGTTGAGTTATAGATAATACTGAATGAATTAAATTCTTACCTAAATGAATTCAAAAAAAGGGTATGAAGTTGAATTTAGCATAAGCTAAGTTAAATAAAAATTAAAATGGGAGTGAATAAACTTCGATAGCTTATAAAAAAATTGAAAATTCCATTGAATAAAAATATGCTTGGGCTATAAATGAATGTATAGTCTTGAATTAATAACGAAATGTGAATGTGCTTGATTATAAATTGATGGAAATATGTAATATAAGTGGGTGACTTATAAAAATGGAGAAGTGGAATAGCCCAAAATAAAGATTGTTTGATATTTTGGAAAATGAAATAAAAATTCCAATATTGATTTAAAAATTGGAAGTGAGATAATTAGCTAAATAAATTAGTTGATTGTATGTGTTAATGGAATTTAACTCGGTTAAATAAAATTGGATTATTAATTAAAAATGGATTTTTTTGAAAAGAAGTTGAGTTATGAACAAAATTCGACACATAGTGCAAGTGAATTAAATATAATTGGAATAGTGTCGAATGAGATGGAATTGGATTATAATGGAAATGGTTGGAGTTGCAAACAAATCCAATCAAAGTATAAATTAATTAATTATGGCCTTGGACATTTTTTTAATTCGAATATGGGAATTCAAAATTAAAGTGGATGAAGTGAATGAGATAATAAAATTTATTAGTAAATGAAAGGTGATTTGATTGAATAAGAATCGATTTAAATGGAAGGGAAATTGTTGCAAAAAGAAGTGAACTTAAGTTTTTGGTTAAGATGGTTGAAATAAATAAGTAAGTATTGAATGGAATCTCGGCTTAAATAAATTTGTGAAATGGTTATTTAACATAATAATATGGAATGTTTTCGGGTTTAATAAAAAGGGTTTTGAATGAAACCTATTTGGATATGAAATATAATGCAACGAAAGGATTGTGAATAAAATTAAAATGGAATGGGATGAAATATAAATCGAGTTGAAATCAATTTAATAGAGCTATAAGTTTAAGTGGTTATTTATTTGAATAAATATCGTCGAATTACATAAGAAAACTAGTCATTCGTCATAAGCAGAAGTGAATAAAAATTCTATGAATTGATAGAAGCAGATAAAATTGATTTTGAAATCAATTGGAATGAATATGAGTTTGTTTGGTGTAAAAATGAATTGAACATAAGCAATTGAGTTGTAAACCATTTAAAATGAATGAAAATAGTATATGAATTGGTTGAAAGCACTTAAAATTTGAGTTGGAATCTTATAATTGCTTATAAATATTATTTAGTATGCATTGATTGTGTAATCCATGTGTTTAGCTATTTAAATAAGTGTGATGTTAATAAACTTCATATATATTTGGTGCTTACGTGTTTAAATTGAGTAAGTACAGGTTCCTAGAGGCCGATTGGCTAGATTTGGTCGTGCTAATTGCTAAATAAATAAGTCGCTTGCTTAAAATGCCAAATAAAGGTACGCCTGCGCAATAAAAGAAAGAAAAATATAAAATATTGTTGTATTTTTTTTTTCCGACCGTGTGGGTCGGTGTATACATATTTATCTATCTTGTCAAATTGCAAAAGCTCCTCCGTACAAGGGAGACTCTGCTAAAAAAATTCGGAGATTTTAGGAGTTAGAAATTTTTAGAAATTTTTTATTAACGACGAATTGATTTCAAATTGGAATTGAAATAAAGGGATTTTGGAATTTGAATTGAAACAAATTGTTTAGTTGGAACTAAAGGATTGGAAAATTGAATATGGGATTTTCAATAAATGGGACTTAGTAAGTTAACGGGTTTGGGGCATTCTTTTGCCTTAGTAATTTCGGGGACGAAATTCTTTTAAAGGGAAGGAATGTAACGATACGGATTTTTTGACGTTAAACTTGGAATATTTAAATGGTTTTAAATATTGAAATTGAATCATAAATTGGTTTTGAATGTGGAAAACTTGGGTTTATTTAATAAAATAGATTCAGAATTTAGATATAGCAATTTATTTAATAATTTAATTATTGAAATTTTATAGTTGAATATTGGTTAAAATAGTGAATTTGGAGTTTTAAGCCTATTAAAAATATTTAAAAGGCTTGTAAAATTTATAGTAATAATACTGAAGACAATGCAACTTTTAAAATTGAATCTGGAGGTGATCTGTTCAGTTTTAAAAATATATCGGTTAAATTGACATTTAAAAATAGCCCTCCGAGGCCCAGTCTTGGAATTCGACGAAACAGTTTCATTAGATCTGTAATATTGATTATTATCGAATTTCAAATTTCGTAGCTTTCGGAGTTATCGTATGGTCATACGGAATATAAACGCGTTGAAATTTATATCGAAAATTCAATATTATAACAGGGTCCAAAAAGCTATCTTCTCCATACGATCGAAATAGGACTCGAAACCTTTTCCATTGCATTCGGGATATGAGTATAACATTATGAATGCTTAGCGACACGTTTCGATAGAAGGTTGAGATTTTGAGTTGCAAATTTCGAGACGTTCGGAATTTAAATAAAATACATATATATGAATTGATTAGATAATTTATAGCACATTAGAACTTTTTGCCTTCACCTCAATGTCAACTGTCCTTTCAGTCCGACGTTGGCCCTTTCTCTTCGTTTAAATCATGCAGTATTCTCTTCCCAAAATCAGTTCAAAATTATTTGAGAAACCGAGCCTCCTTCTACATTATCTCAAAATCGAAGCCATCTCAAAAAAAGAGCAAAGGAAATACTCCCTATTCAAATAAAACCCGAACAAATGAAAACGAAAATTTTCGTTACAGTTTAAAAAAATAAAGGAAAGATCGATTCAACTTGTGATGCCGATAGGAGGGTAGAGGCATTCGAAGACTTCAATCAAAATTCGAATGTAATGTTTCGATTTCTCGTCGCTTTGGGATTCGTGATAAGATTATGGGAAGAAGATAATAGCGGATTATGGTGATTTACTTGGTTAAATTAACTTATTTAATTATTTTGTTTACTAAAAATTATTTCTTATAGGAAAATTAGTTTAACATTTAAATTATTAGTTAAACTGAATTATTAAATGGAAATTGATTTTTAGATTGCTTCAAATGTTAGTAAAACCATATAGTGTTTATACAAGGTCTGAAATCTCGGAGAAAACAAGCCGGTTTAGATCAGATTGCAAATTAAAAGTCAAAGGTGAGTTAATCTCACTCAAATTGGATTACTGGTAAATTTAAATAGTTAAAAATTAATTATTGGTTGATTGCTTAAATTGATAATTTATTATCAGTTTGGATGTGATATTATATATATAGTAGTATTATATTGGAGTGGTTGACATTCCCGCATTATATAGCGGATGAGACCCTATACGCTCCGCATAATAGGGGATGACCCTATATACCACGATATCCCCCTCGTAGTGGGATTGGCATTTTTATATTGTGCTAACATCCGTGGATGCAGGGAAACAGGTTGGAGGGATCCAACTGAATTCCTCAAAAATGTTGAATTTATTTCCATTTCAGCGATATATGAAATGTTGAATAATTCTATGATATATTTTGTTGAAAAATAATTAATTTGATGTTGATATTTTGTTGGATATATTGTGGAATTTTAAAAATATAAATATTAAATTTTTAAAGAGAAAATTTAAAGTAAGAAAATTTATAGTAAAGATGGATAAATTTTATAAGGGTGAATTTGGAAAAAGGTAAATAGTTGATTTTAAAATCCTATTTAATAAATTCCTGAACATAGAAAAAGAATAGAGTCTTTGGATAAATGTGAATTAAAGGATTTTAAAAAGTAAGGACTTAAGCAATATTGATTTTAAGTACAAAGAAATTATTTTTAAATTTAATTTTTAAATGGGTTGGGAAAATTAAAGAAGAAGTTTAGAATAAAGTGTGAAATTGATATTTTAGATTTAAATAAGGTTTTACATCATAATAAAGGAGCGAATCTAGGATTAATAGACATTGGAATAAATTTGGGTAAATCAAGAAATAAACTTTAAAATGGAGTTTAATTCAAGAAAATCGATTTGGAAATCGATTAAGTGGATTTATAAATTCACGGTGGGAATTTACAAGGAAAGGGTAATTCGTTTTAAAAATAAAAGGAGAGTTTTATTTTTTAAAGTATGGGAATGAAAATTTACAGGATTGGGACGTAAATTAAACTGGAAATAAATCAAGTAGGATATATAAATGATTAGGCGTGCTAATTGGAGTGGGATGTATTTTCCTGAAAAGCTACGTATGTTTTCAAAGAAAGTTTTTTAAGTATAAATTAGAAGTTTTAAAAGAATGTTTTTTAGAGAAATTTATTGTTTAAATTGTTTTTAATTTTTTAAATTCAATACTAATTAAGTTAATTACAATAGTTAGTTATTTTAGAGGTTAAATTAGTATTATGATTTGAAGGATAACTATTAAATATTTATACCTTATATAACAGTTTACTTTATAAAGTAATTTTTGGTTAAAGTTTTACTTGGGAAACTATTATAGAATTTCACAATTATTATTTTGAATAAAGTGATTTAAGTATTTTTATTTTAAATGTTTTAAGCATATATTTTTGGATAAAGTCTTAATTTATTTAAAATCTAAATTTAATAAGACTTTCTGTTTTTCAGGGGAAATAAAATAATTGGTTGAATGGTTGTTTAATTTGATAGTTAAATAACCGACTATCAATATTGGCCAATGAGCTGATCATTTTGAAGAGACTGGGATCAGATTTAATTATCCGAAAACCACTTCGATCCAGTTTGAATGTAGCGAATGAAGACCGTGAAGATGATGAAGATGGTGATTCGGTTTGTCCAGACCCAGGACAACTTGTATGGACGAATGCTATCAAGCCATCGCCATTGGAGGACGATGAGCATTCTAAGTGAATATGTTCTAAAAAGGTAACGCATAGCCACAAGCCTCATCAACCGAAAATGGCTAAAATAGGGGAGGTGCAACAAGGCTAAGTGGGTTGCACCCAATTAAGGTAAGGTCATCTCCGTTTAGTGTCCCTTTGATCTCGGCTGTGTGGACGGTTGCTGATCCAACGGCGGGGTGATCTTATTCGAAATATCCAGTAAGGTGTAGCTCTGGTCTTGTGTTGTAGGGGATTGAGAGTAGTCCTCGGTACTTTGATCTAGGCCAGCTACTATGACGGGTGGTACCCCGGTAACCCTACCATTGTATGGAATCCATTCCCCAATAAGCGCCCGTACGGTTTTGATTATGCCCAACTATTGCTGGAACGTGAGATGCAAGCATTTCAACTAGATTCTATTTTACTTTCTATTGACAATATTATAATATAAAATGGATTTGATAAAAATGTTTTGGTTGTCGTAAGGTAAAAACCACGCATGTTTACTTGTGGCGTGGACTTACGAGATACCTTTGATTTCAAAGGATTTTTAAAACTTTAATAATCCAATGGAGTGTGTTTTCTACGCTGATTTTCCAGACTAACTCGGGTGTTATTTTATTATAATGCTTGGGTTAGACCGAGTATTATAGATTTAGGATAGGATGCTATGGAGTTCATGAGACGAGCTGGATGACGAGACGTATATCACATATGTGACTTATATTCCGCTGTGTATGGTAAGCTATATAGTCAGCTTTTGTGAGGACAAGTTATTATAACTGTCCAGTATTATGTCATTGTTTGATGTTGTACTCTGATGAGGTAATGTATAAAACAGTAATAATTCTTTTTGTATAAAGATCGGTGTTATCTATTATATATTATTCCGCTATGATTGTGAGATTTTGATGTTGTTTTTATCTTCTTCTTCTATCCTTTTTCTTCTTTCCCATAATGGTTCGTATTTCCATCTAACTTGATTTGAACTGATGGAGAATATTGTCGACCCTAAGGAGTACGAATTTGTAGGTCATCACAGCTGAGACTAATAATAATTAACAATTTCAATCAATCATCCAATAATTTAATTGATTGAAATGTGACGATCCGAAATTTTATTGATATTTGAAATTGAAATTTACTTATTTGTAATAGCTAAACACATGGATGATTCGTCGTATGAGGACAAGGTAAGATCTAAAGGTGTCGGAAGTTCGCCATATGGATTATTCACGATATTCATATAGAAGTCGGGCGGAACTTTATGGATGTGTGGAGATAATCAAAAGTTGGATGAAGTAACAATGAAAAATTATTATCCATTGCCTATGATAGACGACTTATTTGACCAGTTAAGTGGAGCTGGAATATTTTCATAGTTAGACATGGCAACAGGATTCCATCAACTTAGGGTAGCAGAAGATAGAATTCCATTGAATGCGTTCAAAAATAGATATGGTTCATATGAGTGGTTAGTGACTCCTTTCATACTAAGTAACGCCCCAACGTTCTATTTAGATCTTATGAATCGAATCTTTCATGATCAGTTAGAAAGATTTTTGTTGGCCTTCATTGATGGCATTTTGTTGTATTCAAAGAACAAGATTGACCAAGAATTTCATCTTATATTGATGTTGGAGATGTTGAGACTACACACCTTGAAGGCAAAGTTTTCCAAGTGTCACTTTTGGAAATAAGAAGTGAGGCTTCTTGGTCATGTGGTATCAGTGAATAGATCGGTATACATCAAAGATAGATGTTATTAACTGTTGGACGATACCAGAGACGGTCATAGAGATGAATATTTTCTTAGGCTTTGCTGACTATTATCGTAGATTCATTAAAAATTTCTCATGTATAGTGGCACCCTCGACTGAAGTAACCACAAAGAACGAGTTCATTTGGACTGGTAGATATGAAGGGTCATTTTAAGAGTTGAAAAAGTATTTGATGAATGCTTCTATCTTGATCGTGCTTGAAAGAAATCGGGAATTAGTAGTGCATACCCATGCTAGTGGAACTAGTTTAGGTGCAGTGTTGATTCAAAAGGGGCATGTGATTGCTTACACATAAAGATAGTTGAGAGCACATGAAGTTAGATATCTACGTCATAACTTGAAGTTGGAAGCGATAGTTTTTGTGTTAAAGATTTGGAGACGTTGTCTTTTGGAAGAGCGGTTCGAGTTATATGCGGACCACAAGTCCTTTAGGTATCTATTCTCTCAAAAAGAGTTAATATGATGTAGTAAGTGGCTAGAATTCTTAGCGACCTACGACTTTGGAATAGAATATACACCAAGAAAGGGGAACAAGGTTGTAGATTCTTTAGGTAGGAAGCAAAAAAAATGAGTTAGCCATGATAGAGGAATTGAAGATGCCAGAGACATTGGCATCTTGTGGGGTGCATTATAGAACAAATGCACGATTAAGTCATCATCCGATGTTGATAGCTATTTTGGGTGTATAGACAACCATTGTGGGTTTCTACGAGGCAAAGAGAAGACTTATTGTTACGCAAGAGAAATAGGCGATTGGGAAAGTGCACATATAAAGAATATCTAAAAGGATTTGAGCTAGGCTCGAAAGGATGACACGGGAAGAAAGAGAGACTCTATGTTCCAGATGTTGGAAATCTTCGAAAGGAGATCTTGGATGAAATTCATTGTTTTAAGTTTATCATTCTTCCTAGGGAAACAAAGATGTATTGTGACACGACGAAAGTATTCTTTTGGAAAGGGATGAAAAGGGATATAGGTGAATGTATGAAGAGATTATTCATGTATCAGCAAGTAAAAGTTGAGCATCAAAAGCTGAATGGTTTACTTCAACCTTTAAAAGTGCTGACTTGGAAGAAGATTCAATATCCATGGATTTTATCGATGGGTTGCCTAGGTTGATAATGGAAAAAAAACCATTTGGGTGCTAGTCGATAGATTGACAAAGAGTGCCTACTACATCCCAGTGACTTTGATAAGGATGGCAGCTAGTTTAGCGAGACTGTACATAAAGAATATAATGATACTACCTGAGATTCTGAGCAATGTTATAAGGGATAGATACCTTTTGTTCACCAAAGAGTTCTAGAAAGTCTGCAGAGTGCATTGGGCACAGAAATGAGCATGAGTACGGCATACCATCACATGCTGATGGTCAAACAGAAAGGGTGAACCAACTGTTAAAGGATTTGTTGAGAGCATGTGTGCTTGACTTTAGAGGATCGTTAGAGGATCATTTACATTTAGTAGAGTTTGCATATAACAGCGGTTATAAGTCATGTATTGGGCTGGCCCCGTTTGAGGCGTTTTATGGTAGATCGTGTAAGTCATCCATATGTTGGATGGACATAGGAGACAGAATCTTGTTGGGAATTGATTTGGTAAGAGAAGCTACTAAAAAATGGTAAAAACTAATTCATGCAAGAATGAAAGTCATGCAATCAAGGCAAAAGAGTTATGTCGATAAAAGAAGAAGAGAATTGGAGTTTGCACTGGGCGATTGTGTGCTTGTAAAGTGTCACTGATGCAATGTGTTATGCGCTATGGAATGGTCGTGAAATTGGCTCCTAGATATGTCGGACAATTTTTATTTATTGAGGGGATTGCTAAACTCGCATATCGAGCCAAGTTACCAAGTAGTTTAGTGGGAATGCATAACTTTTTTCATGTCTCACATTTGAGGAAGTGTAACATCCCTAATTTTTGATAACATTATTCAGAAAATTCAATTAGATAAATTAAATATAATAGTGATGATAAGGAGATTGTGATTTGATTAAATTACATTATAGGACTGTGCTCATTAACAAAGTAAATGGGTTTTAAAATGGTTTATTGGTTAATTAAAGTACATATGGTCATATTAGTAAATAGCCATTTATTTTACACGGCTATATCCTTTTGTGATTATCCATTCATGTTTCACTTTTCATTTCCACTTTCATAGACGAAAATTCTAAACCCTAAGCAAAAGCTGGTCATTACCAAGGAAGAAAAAAGGAATTTTAATCTAAAGCTAAGGATCAATAGGTAGGGAGGATTAATCAACAACAAATCTCAATTTCCTTATTAAGTTTAAGATGAATGATAATTTTTACCATCTCTTTTGGTTTTATAATCATGTGATTTCAGATTTGAATATTTATTTTGTTTCTATGATATATTGGATGATGACATGCTAAAAGTTAAGGCTTGTTTGATTTAAACAATTATTTAAATGCACAAATTCATATGGTTTTAAGAGCAAAACCTTTAGATGTTGATTTTGAAACGTCATGGAAATTTTTTATGTTAAGTAAAACATGATTATGGAGATGGGTTTTTATTTTCATAATTTTCCAAGCTATGAAAATTTTATTATGAATTTTTGATTGAAAATGTGATAAGATGGGATTAAATATTTATTTCGTGAATTTTAGGAAGAAATTGGGTCTAAATTTTAATATGTTTGATTACATGATTAGTTCGAATTTCTATGATTTTTGGGGATTTTTCCCAATTGATTTACTAGGGGAAATAAACTATTCTGAAAGAGGGGCTTTTTTTGCAAATATTGGATTTAGGTTATTTGGAATGGTTTTAACGTTTAAATCCTTTAATTTATGATCTGAATAAATGCATTTGTTTCAAAAATAAAGTAATTGAAAAGTTTTATGGCAAGCCAATAAGTGTTTTCCATCTATGCAAGTTGTTAAAAAGAAATTACTCAAACTTGCTATGATTCAGACTTTAAATTAAAAAAAGGTTTTTCGCCTTTAATGGAAGATACCATCCGACACCTTTGGTTCTGCCCCATTATATTCGAAACCATCAAAGTGAAACCATCATAACCAAAACCAATACACATGGTATCTCCTAGAAGGTACGTAGTGGATTGGAAGATGGGCGGAAGCTTTAGTATCGAAGGGCAATTCTCCGATGGGGTCGAAACCCTACTTTGTTTTATAAGTTAAAGTCCTTGCCTTATTTTTCTTGATGCTTTTGACTTAGTCGATACTTATTGTTTTCGAAAGGGTGTATGTTTAGCTTTCAAATAAGGTTGCCATGTTATACTAAAAGTACTAGCTTTTGAAAGAGATCTTTTTCTTTAAATGAAAGCCTTCGAAAGGGGTTGGTTTCGACCTGACTAGCCCCTACTCTACCTTTCGACCATGTTGTCCAATAATGCTTTTGATGAGTTGCCTTTGTTTTTACTTTAAACCAGACCTTTTTCTTAATTGCTTTCGAAAGAGGTTGGTGTTTCAAAGGGGATGGAGTTGAAAGGGGGTTTCGACATAGACCTTCAAAGTTTTGATTTTTAAAGCCTTTTTCTTTCGAACTAGATAGCTCTAACACCATTAATTTTTCCCCAAACTAATTTATGTTGGTTTCGAAAGAGATACATTCATATTAACCCTTTTGACCTAAATGATATTTAAGGAGTAAACCCAATGCTTTCGAAAAGGATACTTTCATTTGTTTCGAAGCTCTATATTTTTAAAAGATGATTTGATACCATCATATGGTATAATAGGTTTTGAAAGAGAATGTTTATTAAGAGCTTCAAAAGGTATGTATTCAATGTTTTGAAAAGAGATCTTTGCTTTCGAAATGAGGCTATCCAGATGTTTTGAAAGAGAAATTTTTGATTTCAAAACATAAACCCAATCTCAATTTAAAATAATAACCATTGCATAAATAAAGATTTTGAAATGTTATTCACTTTGTTATTAACCCATAACTGTATTTTGGAGAAAGGGCAGAATAACCAGTTAGGTTGACCCAGTAGTGAATATAACTTAACAGGTGTTAAAATTTTAATTAAAGATATTGGCATAGGCCAATAGGTTTGCAGTAAGCCCATGAAAACTGTATGATATTGGCAGGGGCCAATAGGTTCATAATCAACCCATAAAAACTATGATTTGATACTGGCAGCGGCCAATAGGTTGCAGTTAGCCCATGAAAACTATATCCGGATTAAGATATTGGAAGTCAGCTAATAGGTTCCTAGTTAGCCCATGAAAACTAGGATAAGAAATAAGATATTGGAGTCACCAATAGGTTCTTAGTGATCCCATGAAAACTAAGTAATTGGACAGATAGTCCTTAACATTTTAACAGGTTAACGGTAATCCTAGAAACTATAATTGAGACAAATAGTCAGAATGAATGGGGATGGGTAATCCAGAATTGATTTAATTATCTTGCATATCATCATAACATTTTGAAATACTATGTTTTAACCATTGTGGATGCAGAAGCACAATATATGGTTTCATAAATGTTTTAGAATACTAGTGAGGGGAAGAGTCATTCCGCTAAGCGACGTGGTCTCACTAGATATCTAATGGTTTGAGATGGTAGATTATTATACATACCAGGCTTTTTATTCGACTCAAAGTTTTTGTTTTCCTCTTAAATTCTCGAGCACTTAATTGATTTTGAGTAGGTTGAGAGTTAAAGGTTTTCAGGTTTCTCTTTAGACGAATAAAGTTTCCGGAGGCGTACAGGAGGTAGAAAGTTATTTAAAGTTATTTTGTTTCCATTGTATGTTTGATTGTAAAGGCAAATCGTTTTAATGCCTTATTATGTACTCTGAGCAATCAAGGGGGCATCTTCATATGTCGCTCTTGGCATATTTTGTTCTTACATGTTATCTGAACGTGGTCTACGAACTGGGATTATGTAATCAATTTGAAATATTTTGAGATGGAATGTGGGTTTTATTTGTTGTTTAATTTTTTCCATATTCTTGTGTTTCTGTGTACCATTGTACCTTATATCACCGTATTTGGTCGCTAAGGATTAATAACAATGGATGACTGCGGCATCCGTAGCCATTAGTTTTGGACCTCCAAGTAAGGGGATGTTACAGGAAGTGTGTGCGCGATCCAAATTCGATGGTGGAACCAAAGGTGGTAGAAGATTTATCTGTAGAACTAGATATAACTTATGTTAGAGGACGGACGGTGATAGTAGGTCAACATGCGATAGCTACCGTGTACACCGATACACTATAGCTTATAAATATTTCACCATACGATAGCTCAATTAAACATCAACTTGCAATAGTGCATATGAATGTTAATAGGTGATGGCTAAGTTGGAATTAACTTGCGACGGCTAGGTGAGAACCAACATCCGATGGCTATGTTGTTATCAACATGCAACAGCTAAGTTGGATTCAACTTGCAATAGCTAAGGTTGAATCAATTTGCGATGGCTACTCAAATAATCAACATATGAAGGCTAGGGAAATGTTAACATATGATGGTTTTAGTGGGATCAACTCGCGATAGCTAGGAGATTCGACTTTCGATGGTTAGGGTAAGTTAACATGCGATGGCCCTAGGAGAATCTACTTTCAATAGTTAGGGCAAAGTCAACATGTGATAGCCCTTGTCGACCCAAAATGCGATAGCCATACAAAGTAAATATGATATGGTAAGTAAGACTTCAAGGATACTAAGTACATGAATGAATTTTTGTAGCACTTTAGAAGATATTTTCCAAAGTGATGGTTGAGAATATCTTGTTGGTAAAATGGCTACAAAAAATTTTAAATTAAAGAGAAATAACTTATTTAAAGAATGAAATTGAGATTTAGCTTGATTAAGCTATGTGATGATGGGCTAAATCATAAGAAATAATAAAATGTTCCTATGAGGCATCAGTGACAATAATGTGTCTAAACAAGACATTGTATTTGGTAACATTGACGATGGGCCTTGGTGGAAAATGTATGACTATTCACGACAATATACGAGATTGGTGGAGTAAGGCTTTCATAGCATCCAATTATCTAATCACGACAATATATGAGATCGATGGTGTGAGGCTTTCATAGTATGCATTTACTAATCACGATAATATACGAGATTGATGGAGTATGGCATTTGTAGCATTCAATTTCCTAGTGACGACAATATACGAGATTGATGTAGTAAGGCTTTTTTAGCATCCAAATTGTCTATTCATGAAAATATACGAGATTGATGGAGTAAGTCTTTCGTAACATCCAAATTGTATATTCACAAAAATATACGAGATTAAAGGAATAAAGTTTTTGTAGCATCCAAATCGTCTGCTCACAACAACATACGAGAATTATGTATATTCACGACACTATATTTGATGAATGAAGATATAAGGCCTTGTGATAAATTAATTAGCCGTTCACAATAAATTTAAGAGAAAATAGGATAACACACCTAAGTGGTAATCTTAAGTGTCTAGTGCAGTTGTCGAACCGGTAAGGCAAATGCCTAAGTGGCAATTTAAAACAAATTGAGTATAGAAACTAATCGAAATTGCATGAAGGAAATCTTATACTTATGTTCAATGGATGATTTATTTTTATTCATGACATGATATGATGTAAATCGATGATGATTAGAATAGTGGGGGAAACATGTTTCATGCTTTAGTGGCATGGTCTCACTATATGATTATTTGTCTAGGGTAAAGTATTACGAATACCAGGCTTTACGTCTGACCCGTCTCATAAACTTATGGGTACTCATTCGAGTAGGTAGAGTTTATGGTATATACATGTACCTTTTTTAAAAGATGAATCAAGACTCATAAGACGAAGCAATAGGCTTGATTTTGCAAATAATAGTGTTTTGAAAATATTACTGATCTCACTTTGTCGCTTCAAAAAATTATGGTGATGACTTTAGCATCATCGATGTTCATTTTTGGGTCTCGAAGTGGGGGATGTTACAACTTGCTATCAAAGCTTAGGTTAAGTGACACTTAAGAAAACAGAGTTAAGTATAAGTTAGATAACTAAATAATGAACATCTTGGGGAAGGGTATATGCTTTATATATAACATACTTGTATTACTAATAGGAAAGGAGGAAAGGGAGCCTCGGAGGTTCATGTGGAGGTTAGAAATGAAATGCCTGCCTTGACTTTAGGGAATCTGGATGTGAATGCGCTTTTTAGCAATTTCTTATGAACGTTGTGCAACAACAAGTACCGCCACCATCTTAGAAATAAAGGGGGCCATTGCATCCAATTAGAAAGGATTTTGCTAAGATAAACAAAGATGTCTGAAGTCTACGTAGGGAAATGTTTGATGGAACAAAACAGACGTTGGGGGCTAGTGCTTGGCTAGTGACGTGTGAGAGGATTTGTGAAGACTTATAGTTGATGGACGCTTGGAAAAAGTGAAGCTTGTGTCTATAAAATTCAAGGGTCTGGGGATTGTCTAGTGGGGAAATGTCAGGGATGAGATTCCCAAGCAATAAATTACTTAGGATAAGTTTACGGAGATGTTTGGGGAGCAATATATATCTGGCTCGAAATTGTCGGCATTATTCCAAGAGTTTGTAGAGTTGCAGCAAGGAAGCTTGATTATGTTGGAGTATGTCTAGAAATTCAATACTTCGTCTAAGTATGGAGCAAACTTGATTAAGACCCCATGAAGAAAGTGGAAACAATCGCTTCGGGGTTAAGATCGGGAGTGAGTGATAAAGCGATGGTCCATCTAACACTTCCATTTAACGAAGTGGTGGATATTGCAAGGAGGTATGAGTTGATTTATATTGAGGGTCGAAGCGTGGGGGAAAAAGTCCTAGTTTGAGAAGAAAAGAAGGCTTGCTTCATATCCGAAAGGCAAGAAGGGCCAGCAATGCAAAGGATTAGGATGGTGAGCGAAAGGATGTGGCAAAGATAACCTGCTGTAATTGTGGGTAGAAGGGGAACAATGCTAATAAGTGTCCAAACCTGGTTGGAGTGGTGAAGGTCGAGTGTTTCATCTATGACAAACTCAAGCACAGGAAGAAAGATTTTCCTTAGCTAATGCAACTGAAGTTTTTTTCTTTGGAGGGACCGGTGGTCAGGCCGAATGTTGTGTTCGGAGATATGATTTTGATCTCTAACACTTTCATTAGAGTTCTCTTTGATACTTGTGCTACCCATTCTTTCATTTCAAAAGATGCGGTAGATAGGTTTAAGTTATAAACTGCCTATTTAGTGACACCTTCATGTAGGGTTAATCCGATTGGTGGGTATGCTACTCTCGGATTAAGGTGCACTGACCTTATGTTTGATTTATGTGGTTATGTGTTTGTTTGTAACCCATATGTGTTTGTTTGTAACCCATATGTGTTTGACTTCGTGAGGTATGGGGTAAATTTTGGTATGATTTGGTTTGCGCGTATTGATGCTAGGATCTTTTGTGCCGATAGAATTATCACCTTATGGAATTCATATGATGGAAAAAAGACCATGTGGCATTAGATGCGATGGATGAACCTTATGGATTGGCGTTCACTGCAATGAAGGAACGATGAGATATGTAGAGTTCTGGTAGTTTGGGTGTTTATGGATGTTTTTGAACTAGTAATTAAAGTACTACTGTGAAGGGCTATTGAAATCCATATAGACTTGATGTCGGGGCCATAACCTGTTAGTAGACTACCTAGCAAAATGCCATCTAAGGAGATGGAAGAACTAAAGAAGCAAATAGTGGAACTTGAGCATAAAAGTTACATTAGACCAAACAATTCGCCATGTGGAGCATCCAAGGTATTTGTAAAGAAGTCGGATAGAACTTTACGGATGTGTATAGATTATTGAAAGCTGAATGAATTAACAGTGAAGAATCGTTATCCACTGCCTACAATAGATGACTTTTTGACCAATTGAGTGGAGCTAGAATATGCTCGCAACTAGATTTGGTAATGAGATTCCATCAACCGAGAGTAGAAGATAATGTTCCATTAACTACATTTAGAACTATATACGTTTCATATGAGTGGTTAGTGATGCCATTTAGACTGACCGACGCCCTATGTGAAATTTATGATTAATTATGTAAAATTAGCATAATGGCTTTGGAGCTTGGTGTAATGACCCAAATTTTTAGCAGCATTATTTAGGATATTTAACTAGCTAAATTAAACAAAATAATGTGATGATTACGGGATTAAGATTTGTGATTAAACTAAGGGGCAGTCGGGCCTAAGAGAATAAATGAACTAAAAAAAATGAGTAAAGGGAATAGGTGAGGGGCAAAGTTGGAATAAGAATATTCTAATATTCTAAACCCTTAGGAATTCATTTCATACATTCATTTGCAATACCAAAATAAATAGAGGTCGGCCACCATTAGCAAGAGCAAGGGGAAGAAGATAACGAAAATCAAAGGACGGAAGATTAATTAAAATCAAATCCATTCAAATATCAAACTCTCAAAGCTAAGGTGAATAATGACTACATATCATTTTTTTGGGTTTTATGATGAAATCCGAATTATTTTGCAAAGTTATTTTCCATGTTTTGAATATAAAAGTGGAGATATATGCTTGTTGAAGAAATAAGCTTATTTATATTGCTTTGATGATATGTTTTGATGTGAAAACCCTATTAAATAACATCCAAATGCCTTGTAAATTTAGATTTAGATCAGAAATGATATTTTAGTAGGTTTCAATTTTCATAATTTTTTGAATTAATGTGGATTTAATATTAATTTTCTAGTGAGGAAACTGATTACTTGGGTTTAAAAATTAATTACGATTAAATAATATATGCTTTGGGTCTGAAATTATTATATGTTGGATAACATATTAAAAAAGATTCTCTGGAATTTTATAGAATTTTCCTAAGTGTTTCAATAGATATATAAATTATTTAATGATGAGACTTGAATATTTTATATATTTATAAAAGGAGAATGGGTATTTTGTAAAAATTCTAAATTGTTTAATTCTGAAATTTCGACAGTGTTTTTGGAAATGAAATTTGCAACTAATCATATTTTAACAAACAAGGCAGGTTAGTTGTAAAGATTACTTTAAAAGGACAAAATTCAGTTTAACAGGCTTTTTACCTGTTTTGCCACTTTCGATTCCTGGGGTTCCAACTTAGTAGTTCCTCCTCCATCACAATTGAAACCAAAGCATATCGTATCAAAGACTTGGTAGATAGTGAACTTGACTTAGGCGGAAGTGTTGGGTCGAAGCTATGGGTCCCGAGGGGGTCGAAACGCTACTTTGTTTTTAAATGAAAACGTGTCTGCTTTGCTTTCGAAGGATATGCTTTCGACCTGGTTGGCTTCGATTGGGTCAAATGTTTTAAAGGAACGGTTTCTAAGAGATTGCTCTTTTGTTTTAAGTAAAAGCTTTCGTCGGGGTCGAAACCCCTTCGTTTCCGCTTTCTACCTTTCGAAGCAATGCCTTCGAAAGGGTTAATTTATAATACCCAAGTCGTTTCTCCAATGCTTCCAGAAGGTTGGTTTGGACACTATCACTTCTTTACTTAGGAAATGCTTTCGAAAGGGTGCTTTCAACTTAAATCTTTTATGACCCTTTTGCTCTGTTGAAGGTAGAACCCAAAGGTTTCAAAGAAGATAGTTTAAGTGGATTCGAAAGGTTGTTCACATGTTTTACTTGAACCCAAATGGTTTTGATAGGTTTGTTGTTTTAATGCTTTCGAAAGGTTTTAATGAAGGTTTCGAAAGGGTGGTTCCCCAATGGTTTCGAAAGGGTTGAAAGAAATGGTTTTCCAATGTTTTCGAAAGGCAATGTTTAAGTATTTTAAAGATAGGATGTCTAAGATTTTATAGCTTTCGAAAAAAGGTTGTTCAATGGTTTCGAATGGTTTATTATGAAGGGTTTCACAAGGATATATTTTGGCCTTTCTTCATAAGGTTTCACTTATATCGAAAGGGATACTTTAAATGGGATTGAAAGGAGTACTTTCAAAGGTTTAAGTACTTTCATCAACAATGTTTGTGTAAAGTATATAAACATGGAAAGATGATATGAGTAAGGCATAGAGTATATTTTTGTTTAAATAATGATTTAAAGGTTTGAATCAATTTGAAAGAAAAGGTTTTCAAGGAAAATTTATGGGTAGTTAACCCTAAGTAAAATGACTCAGATATTAGAGTATCAGATAGGACTGGTATAGGGTCGCGCCCTATACATTAGCTATTAGCCCCTAGCTAAATTAGTCCAAAATTCTATTATGTATGATTTTGTCACAGGTAATACTAAAATTATGTTACATAAAGAAAGGAATATATTTGTACAGAGTTAGGTTATTGGTGAGCCCACAAAACCATTAGGATCAGTTGACCAAGAGAATGTAATTTAGGGACAGACCGTCCAGAAGAGGAGCATCTAACAGAAGTTAGATTATTTGTTTATATTGTCTGGTAGGCCTAAGTCAGCCAAAGGTTAGTAGTTAGCCGAACAAAACTACAGTGTTCGGACAGATAGTCCATTTGTTACCTCATATGTATGTTTATATGATAATGCTTTACAGATTTAATCAGTTTTGTTTGCAAGATTATAATTTACAAAAGATATGTATTAAAAGGATATTAGTGAGGGGAAACTCATTCCGCTAAGCAGCATGGTCTCACTTAATATCAAATAATCGAGATGTATAGTATTATTCACACTAGGCTTTATGTCTGACTCGAAGTTTATGTTTTTCCCCTTAAACTCTTGGGTGCTCAAAATTGATTTGAGTAGACTGAAGGTTGAGGATTTTAAGGTTTTAGTAGGTTGGCAAATAAAGCTTCCAGAGATGAGCATGTGGCTGACGGATAGCTATTTAGGAGTTGTGTTTTATTTTGTTTAATTATGCAGTGTCGTATTATGTTAGTTATGACTATATAGTATTCTGGTCAACCAAGGGGCATCTTCATATGTCACTCTTGGCATATTTGGCACTAATTATATTTAATCTAAACCTGGGAAATGATTAGGATTATCTAATGGAATATGAAACATGTTTTGTGAAATGTAATCAGAAAGTTGTTTTTGAAATATACGATTGTTTCATATTCATGTGCTTCTGATATTATGAATACCATTAACATTACCGCCGGAAATTAATACCGTGGATGACTACAACATTTACAGTGCTTAGCCTCGGTCCTCCAGATAGAGGATGTTACAACTTGTTATCAAAGCATCAATTTATGAAAAACTTTAACTGAAATGATTTTCGAAAACATAATCTTAAGGAATTAGAGATAAGATCGGGGTATGGGATAACACTACAATAAAGTACTTGTATTTTCTATATATAAGTATACGCTTTATCTCTATCCTTCTATCTCTCTTATGATATTCTTCTGTATCTCATGAGGCTTGAATACAGAGGTGGATGCTAGAAGTGGAAATGTTAACCTGGGAGGGGGAAGCACCACAAAAATGGAAATGTCAAACTGAATACCAGGAGAAATCCAGGTCAGGCACAAGCTGGAAATGTAGGTGCTGGAGTCCAGCAAGTTGACATCGGAGCCATGTATCAGTTTTTTGTTAATATGATGCAGGCGGGTATTGCTACTGGAGTAGTTGGAGGAGGAGTTCAGGAAGCTCTGGTTGTCAACAATTATGCTATTCTGAGTAGAGACTATGCTAGGCTGGGAGGAAAGCCATTTATTGAAACTGAAGATGCTATTGAAGTGGAAAACTAGTTGCTGCATTGTGAGAGGTTCATTGCAGAATTAGGACTCAATGATGAGCAGAAGAGGAGGCTTGCATCGAGACAGCTTCAAGGAGCAGCTTTATTCTAGGGGAATAGTATGACGGTTGGAGTGAATGAAGAGACGACGACATGGGCTGAGTTTGGGAGGAGATTCGAAGAGAGGTTCATGTCTGTTATGACGAAGTCTACCTTGCTCAGAAAATTTGCTGAGTTGGAGCAGTGGGAGATGACTGTTTTAGAGTATGCTAGAAGGATTGAGGAGTTATCTAGGTATGGATATGCCACCATGGATACCTTGTTTAAGAGGAACGAGAATTTCATAAGGTGGTTGAAGCCTAAGCTGGCAAGGGCTACATTACCTCACATTAGGGATCCTTGTGATGTTGTAGTAAAGATGGTGTTGATATATGAGGAGATGCTTGCTTCTTTGGAGAAGAACAAGGCAAAGGAAGTCTAGGTGGGGAAGATTCAGGAAAAAAAGTATTTCCATAAGAAGGGAGCCCAGAAGGGTGGAGCCATGAAGAAGGAAAAGTCTAAAGTTGTTTGCTATAAGTGCAATAAGAAAGGACATTTTTCTAATGAATGTCACACTAGAAAGGCAAAGGAAGTGATCGGGAAGATTAATTTTAGATGTTTCAACTGCGATCAGATTGGTCATTATAAAACCAGTGCAAAGAGACGCTAAGGATGGAAAGGGAAAGGTGTTTGCATTGGAACCTGCTACCTCGAGGCCAACGGTAGAGGAGAAAGGAAAAGTTGTGTTAGGAGGTACACTTCAAATTCATGGTATGTCGGTTAGTGTTCTGTTTGATACTGGTGCATCGCATTCTTTTATAACTCATTGTTTGGTAGATAAGCTTAACCTAGAGGCCTCATACTTAGTTACTTCCTTAACGGTTGCACATCTGATAGGAGGGCATGCGACAGTTGGGATGAAGTGTGACCATTTAGAGTTTGATTTTCTAGGTCATACCTTTGTTTGTAGTTTGCAAGTGTTTGACTTTGTAAGGTTTGAAATTATTTAGGTACGGATTGGTTAAGTAAATACGATGCAAGGATATTTTGCTATGATAGGAAAATATCGCTTAGACACCCTGATTAAAGTGATCGGATTGTATATACCGCCTAACCGGGAGGTGAAGTGCTTTGTTGGGTGTCATGGAGTTTGAAGATGAGTTGAGCCAAGTTTTTGTTGTTAGAGAATTAGTAGATGTTTTTGAGCCAGTAGTTAGATCGCCACCGAAACGGGCCATTGAGTTTCAGATAGATTTGGTGCCTGGAGCAGAATCGGTGAGTGGACTACCAAGCAAGATGACACCTACCAAGATGAGTGAGCCAAAGGTGCAGTTGATGGATTTAGAAGGCAAGAATTTTATTAGACAAAGCAGCTCTCCTTTAAAGAGCAGTCGTAGTATTTTGCTAAGAAGACGGACGGATCATTAAGGTTATGCATCGATTATCGTAAATTGAATGAGACGACGATAAAGAATCAATTTATGTTGCCTAGAATTGACGATTTGTTCGAACAGTTGAGTGGAGTCAAGGTATTTTCCTAACTGGATTTAGCAACAAGGTTCCATCAGCTTAGAGTAGTAGAGGATAGTATTCCTTTGACGGTATTTAGAACTAGATATGGATCGTACGAGTGGTTAGTGATGTCATTCGTACTAATTAATGCATCGGCATTCTTTGTGGATTTGATGAATCAAATTTTCTGAGAGAATTTGGATAGGTTTGTGTTGGTTTTCTTACATGATATTTTGATATACTCTAAGGACTAAAAAGAGCATGAAGTTCATCTTAAAGTGGTGCTTGAGACGCTGAGGCAACATCAATTAAAGGTGAAGTTTTTGATGTGTCATTTCTGAAAGAAGGAAGTGAAGTTTCTAGGTCATATAGTCTTAGAGAAAGGATTGTTTATAGATCCGACCAAGATCGAAGCGGTGAATAATTGGTAGGGACCAGAGACGGTGACTGAGATTAGAAGTTTTCTTGGATTGGCTGGATATTATAGGAGGTTTATTAATAATTTTTCACAGATAGCAGCACCAATGACCAAGCTAACGTGAAAGGATATGAAATTTGTTTGGACCGATAAGTGTGAGGAAGCATTCATAAAGAAGAGACACTTATTGACTAATGTACCTGTATTAGTTGTTCCAAAAGGGAATCAGGATTTGGTAGTATACACAGATGCATGTAGAACTGGATGAGGAGCTGTGTTCATGCAGAGAGGTAAAGTGATTGCCTTTGCCTCTCGACATCTTAGACTGCATGAGGTCAGATATCCAACGTATGATTTGGAATTAGCTGTAGTGATATTTGCATTAACATTATGGAGACCTTACCTTTTGGAGAGAATTTGAGCTTTATACGGATCATAAGTCGTTAAAGTATTTATTCTCTCAGAAGGAGCTGAATATGAGACAACGGAAATGGTTGGAATTTATAGTTGCTTACGACTTTAATATTGAGTACACAACGGGAAAAGGCAATAAGGTTGCAAATGCGCCTAGTAGAAAGCATCAGAATGCAGTGTTGGCAATGATAGCATAGTGGAAAGATTTGGAAGCATTGTCGACTTGCAGAGTGCAGTGGAGATCTGAAGATGGATCTAGTGGAGGATCTATTGTGTTGTCTTGTTTAGAAGTTCAACCGGTAATGACCAAAAAGATTGCTTCTAAATAGAAGGAGGATCCAATATTGGTCGAATGGATCAGGAAGTTAGAGGATGGAACAAAGAGCGATGACTTGAAGGATGTTAATCTTGACCAAAATGGGTTGTTGAGAAAGAAAGGAAGGTTGTGTGTTCCGAATTTGGGAGACATTAGGAAGGAAGTTTTAGAGGAATGCCATCGTTCGATGTTCACTATTCATCGGTAGGAACTAAGATGTATCAGGACATGAAAGTTTCTTCAGGGAAAGTATGAAGAGGGATGTAGGCTTTTGGGTAAAGCAGTATCTAAACTGCCAACAGGTAAAATCCGAACATCAGAAGCCAAGTGGGTTGCTTCAGCCATTAGATATTCCAATATGGAAATGGGATTCTATTTCTATGGATTTCATAGACGGATTACCAAGGCCAAACAGAGAAAATGAAAGTATATGGGGTATAGTGGACAGGTTAACCGAGACTGCTCATTTCATTCCAGTTAAGTCAACTAGGACGGCATATGTTCTAGCTAAGTTATTTATGAAGAATATAGTTAGATTTCATGGAATTCCAAGTAGTATCATAAGTGATCGAGATTCATTATTCACTAGCGAGTTCTGGAAGAGTCTACAAGAGATTTTAGGAATCAAGATTAAGATTACCGCTTACCATCCATAGACCGATGGACAAACGGAAAGAGTTAACAAAGTCTTGGAGGACTTGTTACGAGCTTGTGTGTTAGATTTTGGAGGATCATGGGAAGACCATCTACACTTAGTCGAGTTTTCATATGACAACAGTTATCAGGCTAGTATATGGATGGCACCATTTGAAGCTTTGTATGGGAGGCCGTCCAAATCTCCAGTTTGTTGGCTAGAGACCGAGGATAGGTTGGTTCTTGTTCCAAATTTGGTTAGGGGAGCCGCAGAGAAGATTAAGTTGGTTCGAGCTAGAATAACGGATGCTCAATCTAGATAGAAGAGTTATGCAGATAAAAGATGGAAACACTTAAAGTTCATTGTTGAAGATCATGTTTTTATTAAGGTGTCACCGATGAAGGGTGTAATTCGATTTGGAAAATCAGACAAATTGGCACTAAGATTTATAGGATCATTTCCTATTGTAGAAGGGATCGGAAAACTCGCATATAGAGTAGAGTTACCAAATAGTTTGGCAGGAGTCAATAATGTTATCCATGTTTCTCATCTAAGGAAGTGTGTTAGAGACCCGGAGTCTACTATAACATCGA
The DNA here is from genome assembly GCA_030765085.1 of Allium cepa. Lineage (NCBI taxonomy): Eukaryota > Viridiplantae > Streptophyta > Magnoliopsida > Asparagales > Amaryllidaceae > Allium > Allium cepa. The sequence continues at coordinate 840,742,504 of CM060941.1, forward strand.
CTGTGTTAGATGATTTGGTAGTAGAACCAGACTTGACTATAGTTACCAATTCAGATACTTGGAAGAGATGAGAAGAGGCTTGGGAATAAGCCAGTCAGATTAGTTAAAGTTTAGTGGAGCAATGATGAAAGAGACTGTACTTGGGAGACAAAGAGCAGGGTTAGAGACACTTATCTTGATTTGTTTGATGGTATGTCTTACCTTTATGTTTGATTGGTATGAGCACCTTATCATAACTCCGAGGACGAAATTCTTTAAGGAGGAGAGCCAGTAATGACCTTAATTTTTAGTAACATTATTTATGATATTTAATTAGCTAAATTAAACAAAAGAATGTGATGATTTGGGGATTGGAATTTGTGATTAAACTAAAGGGTAGCCGTGCCTAAGAGAATAAATGAACTAAGACTGTAACGTTTCGAATTTTGCCCGCTCAAAAATCGACATCCATACTTTACATCGTACTCGAATGCCGTAGATTCGACCGTTCAAATCCGATTCGCCGGAGCTTATAACAACATTAAGTAAATAACACAGCGGAATAAAAGAATAATACATTGATATACAGCTTTGATACAATATCTGATACAACAGATGATCCAATAGATATCAATATACATCAGAGATATGATACAATAAAACAGCAGCGGAAAGAAAATAGATAACATCTAGCAGCGGAACAATATAACTCTGAGATAGTCTTCAAAAGAGAAATTCGAGAACTGCAACTCCATTTCCAAGAATCAATCCAGCAATAGCTCGAACCCCCAATAACGATGCACCTAGCTAAGCAAGACTGGTGCGATCCAAAGACTGAACTAACTCCAGATAATCCACTATATCTAACTATCTGTAAAACCCAACTCTAGACTGCTCGTGTAGAAAATAATGAGCACCCAGAGTTTAGGAAAGAAATAATAAACTCTGGATCAGTCGTGGGACTGGTGTGAGCAACAAAAATAGTTTATCTTTTAAAACATTCAACAAAGATTTCCAAGTCAATTCGCAATGTTTTTTTTTAAAAATGAGACTACCATAAGGCCTCCCGCACACACACACAATGCAAACGCAGAATCGGAGGAGATTTCTCCTTATGATAGTCAAAGATGCTTGATACGCATCAAAAAGAAACATTTGATATTATTACTAGTGCATAGTGTAAGAAAAATTCATTTCGAAAGTAGAATATAAATCTTAGCCAGCATACGACCATTATCGTATGCCTACTATAGCTAACCATGTTCAATAGCACGTTACCGCCACATTCCATGGCAGGTTATACAACTAAAACCGTACAAGTCTCGTATTGTTTCTTTGGATTTCCAACGAATGATCAGGCCAAGGAACTTCCCATTGCCACATGAGAATGCCTCTGGATGGACATCCCCGAGAACCAAACCGGATCTCTACCAACACAAGGCCGAGTTACCCCTAACTGAGTAACAACTGACCGAATATGCCATCCCCCGGTCCTTTGGGACCTTTCAACCGAGCGCTCGTAATCAATTCACACAATCATAAAGTGTTTTCAACATGAGTAAGTATCTGGGCTCCATACCATGATACCACCCTTTTCCAGAAGGAAATGCACATATCCTAAAGGGCGCTACCCCTCATAACCTTGCCGCATCTTTCCTGTTTTGACCATTTCCGGGGTGTGAGGCTCGACGAAGTCTCGTCCACAAAAACACACTTTATACAAAAGCTATGCTTTGGGTCAACAAATGATCATAGAAATGATCACCAAGATAGACGATCAAACAAATGATCCAATCACAAATAATCAACACAATGATCATTTCCCAGCAACACTCAGTATGTCACATTACCAAATTGGGAGTATATTGCTGATAACCTTCAACTACATAACCTCTGAGCTCGTACGTCTCAGAGAAGGGTGTTAAGCTAAAAGAATAAATTCTTCGCCACCAACAGAAATATATTTGAAAGAAATCGGCTTTATATCTCAATTTGTAATGTCAGACATACAATCCATACAAGTCTGTTCCGGGTTCGAACAGAACCGAAGGCACTTACAAAGAAGTCCTTGCAATCCGGATATTCACAATCCCGATCGGATTTCCCATCACTTAGGGAGTTTCTATACCGGCGCGACTCGGTGCAGAAACAATCGATAGGTCATCCTATCGCTTTCGCAAATACCCGGTCTTCATCACCGGTCTTCAAATGCTATCCATAGCGTCAAATCACATATTCAGAATGGGTTATATTGTACAAAGGTCCTTTCCCGGCTAAACCGAATAGTGAGCGAAAATATTTTTAAAACATATGGATATGGGATTTCAATTAAGTCACAACTTAATAATTCAAAACTTTCTTTCAAATGGTTTAATCCAATTACCATTTCAATCTTTAAACAAAAAGATTCATTTTCACAACCTTTAACGGTTTAAACAATTTTCACATTTTAATCTTTTAAACAAAAGATTCATTCACAGATCTTCCAAATCAATTTCCATTTCAATTTGATTAACTCGTTAAATCTTTAAATCAAAGATTTAACTTATAGCTTTCAAAACAATTTCATTTCAATTTGATTAACTCGTTAAATCTTTAAATCAAAGATTTAACTTATAGCTTTCAAAACAATTTCATTTCTATTTGATTAACTCGTTAAATCTTTAAATCAAAGATTTAACTTATAGCTTTCAAAACAATTTCATTTCTATTTGATTAACTCGTTAAATCTTTAAATCAAAGATTTAACTTATAGCTTTCAAAACAATTTCATTTCTATTTGATTTAAACAAATCATCAATTTAAATCTGTTAAAAATAAACAGATTTAATTCATAGCTTTCAAAAAGAATTCATTCATAACTTGGAAAATCATTTCTCTATTCAATCTTGAAATTCCCCTAATTAACTGGAATCTCAGTTCTTATCTAAAAGTGTTTATCATTTGAAAACAACAGTTTTCATTTTGGAAATCTGATTCATTTATACGAGTTGAAATCCTTGGGTTAAATTCAAATTCCCAAAACCATACCTTTAAAATGGTTTAAATTCATACAAACCTGTTTATAATATCTTTAACCATAATTTCCAATCATCGAATTCAATTCCAAATATCGAATTCAAATTCAAATTTGAATTATTTAAATTGGAGATTTTACCGAGTTATTCAAAATAGCTTTTATCTGTGAAAACCTTTTTCAAAAACTTTACCGTTTAACCCAAATCCATTTTCAATCTTAATTTGAAATTAAAACTTTAATTTCAAAAACATTACATTTAAATTATCTGTGACTTAACTGATTTACTCGTGAAATCCATATTTGTGTGTGTATGGTGTAGTCCAAGGGTTATACACAGTAGTGCAACATCATACAATTATCACAGATCAGAATACAGGAATATAATTGATAAGCGATATAAACTATAATGCTTATCTGTTCATATACAGATCACAGATATATATATCACAGATAAGTAAATTACAGATCACAACATAAATCAGGATGTATCACAAAGCATCATATATCAGGGATTATCAAACAATCAAATCATCCAATCGAACCCAAACATTCATAAGTAAGGTCAGTTAATTGTCTGATTAATTCAAATCAGATTAATTTCTTATGAATTACTAATCCTGGTTAATCAACATTGATAAGTTACAAATTATTTTGATTAATTATTCTTTAATCATTTACTAATTAACCATTAATATTAAATTAATTAACCTTTAATTATCAACCTTTAATTATTAAACAATTAATCTTTAATTATCTAGTTCACCATTTAATTAATTATCTTTAATTAATTACTCTAATAAATTTTTCCTTGATTAATTATCATTCCTTAATCAACTTCATTAAATTAAATTTAACCTTTAATTGATTAATCTCAAGTTAATTACCATTTTAAATTAATCACATTATACTTTGTATTAAATATTGATTAATCACTTGATTTAAATCAATTTTTATCATTTATTAATATTTAATTAAATAATTATCCTTTAATTATCCATCATTAATAAATTAGCTCTTAACAAATTAATTAATTTTTTTTATCAGTACTTAATTAACCTTTAATTATTAAAGAATCTTTTAATTTATCACATTAATTTATTCAATTACATAAATTAAATCTTTAATAAATTAACCCTTTTAATTAAATCTTTAATTAAAACTTAATTTAATTGAAATAATTTACTTTTAAACCTTAAACCGATCCCATACTTAAATAAAACAATTATTTAAAAGAATAAGTTAAAATTGTTTAAAACTTGAATTTTGTTTTAAAATTTTGAAAACTGTTTTTATACCACCCGGGCCCTGCTTCGAGCCAAACTTCGTTCTACCCGAAGACAACTTCGAGTTTTTCCCCAAACTTACCCGAGCCTTCTAAATTCCAAATTTTTTGTTTAAGTGTTAAAAATTGACCCGGTCCTTTGTCATTTTGCTTCGAGTCAAAACGAAGATTCCCCGAGCCAAACGCGAGTTTCCCCCCTTCATAAATTCGAACCCACCCAAACACAGCCTCACCAGAAAAAATACCCCGCTGTGCACATGCACCAACGACCCAGGTGGTTCCGACCGTCCATGCCACTACGAACAAGACGACGATCTCCCCTATAACTAACCCAGACCATCCAAACATGATTGTAAACCCACGATCAAAATCCAACAATGCAGTCGAACCTGGAACAAAAGGACATCACCAACTGCAAACCTGTCACGGCGTCGTTCTCACCACCACGATCACCAGAACACTCGAAACTTCGACCATCTATTCGCCGTCACTCCCTCTTCCATCACCCCCAACCACGCGTCACTCGATCAAGCGATAGTGACGAACGAATCGAATCCTTCGACCCCAACAAAACTAGGGCTACAGACTTCAACCAATTGCCGACGCCACCACCGTGATCTATTCACCACCCCTATATTTTTCCTGCCACCGTGGTTAGCTCCTCCACCTTCTCGACCATCCTCGACTACCCCAGTTCACCACGACGCCGGAATTTTCCCAAATAATGTTTAGAATACAAAGTCGAACTGCTCTTAAATCCTAACACTAAAAATTATACTTTCAGCTTTAAAATTCATATTATAATGTATGAATTCAGCTTACATGCCTGAAATCGTAAAATAAAATGTTCGAATTTTTCCTTGTTCAAAGCTTTGCTCAGTAACTTGGTTTTCAGACATCTCACCAAGCTGTTTCAACATGAATAGATTTTTAAATTAAAGCTAATGATAAACAATCAAATTATATTTAAATTTTGAATCCAAACATATGTTGGGCTAAGGGATATTGATTTTTTTTTTCTTTTCGAATCAAGCACTGGAGCCTGGAATCTAAACAGAGCATTACTAATTCATAACACATGCACACAACCAAATAATTATACATATACAAAGATATACTTATGTATATACTTGCAACCACTAGATAACATGCCACAGAGTCATATACTTAAACTAGTAAAAATTGTTGTGTTACTCACAGATTCAAGAAGATGAACAAAGCTTGCTTTGTTGTTTAGATTTGCTTGCAGTTTTGAAACAGGCTTTTGAATTTGCTGCTGAAAGCATTCTACTTGGATGTTGAGTTTGTTTGAGTTTTGAGATGATGTTACTTCTGATTTTTCTTTCTTTTTTTGATTGAAGACATATTTTCCTTTAAGCTTTGCACTGGCTTTGATTTTGAACGAAATGGTGAAGTAGATGTATAAAAAGATAGTGTGCAGGTGATATTTTATGTTATGATGGCTGATGTGATTATTACAACAGTGTAATATCTTTGTTTATACAAATGGCTGAGATGCTTGCATTCCTTTTTCTCGGCTAATATCATGCTTTTGCTTATGTACTTGATATGTTATCTTATCTTTTGTTGGCTGATAAGTTGTTTATATTTTTATTCCCAGGCTCTTGTATTGCTTTAGGTACTTGTCTTTTGTTTGTTTCATTCCATGCTTATTTGCCTGCATACTTATTCTTTTTAGTTTTGTTTTATACTTATTGTTTTTGTTTTATATACCAATGTTCTTATTTTTATTCATAGCTTAAGTATGAATTATTTTACTTTACAAAATAAGTGAACTTCTATTTTTATTTTACTCTTATTACTTTTGTAGCCTACTCCATTTGTATTATCTTGTATTGATTTATTAATATGAGATTAAGATATATATATATATATATATATATATATATATATATATATATTTACTTTATATTGTTATATCTTATATTTTATTTACTTCTTATTTACTGTCTTGTATTCATTATATATATTTTAACCATCAATAATAAATTAACAATTCACTTATTTATTCATTTCGTACTTGTGTCAATGTATATACTTTAATATTTATTTTTCAAACCACTAATATAAGATTTAAATTCAAGTAATTTAACACATTTTTATTTGAGATCGGGGAAACTCGCATCAATCCATCTATACATTTCACAATTTTAATTCAAAAATTCATTTAAATTATCAATTTAAATTAAATTAAAATCTAGGGTCGTTACAAAGACGAACAAAAATAAAATGATTAAAGGAAATATATGACGGGCAAAATTGGAGAAAGAATATTCTATTACCCTAAACCCTTAGAATTTCATTTCATACATTCATTTGCAATACCAAACTAAATAGTGATCGGCCATCATTAGCAAGAGTAAGAGGAAGAAGATAAAGAAAATCAAAGGAAAGAAGATTAATCAAAATCAAATCCATTCAAATGTGAACTCCTTAATCTCAAAGCTAAGGTAAATAATGACTACATCTCATAATTTTCTTGTTTTCGGTTTTATGATGAAATCCGGATTATTTTGCGAAATTATTTTCCGTATTTTAATTATAGAAATGGAGATATATGTTGTTGATGATTTATGATTATTCATATAGCTTTTATGATACATTTTGATGCGAAAACCCTATAAAATGACATCCAAATGCCTTACAAATTTATATTTAGATCAGAACTAATATTTTAGAGATGGGTTTCAATTTTCATAATTTTTTGAATTAATGTGGATTTAATATTAATTTTCTAGTGAGGAAATTGATTATTTTAGTTTAACAATAAATTATAATTAAGTAATATATGATTTAGGGTCTAAAATTAGTATATATTTGAAAACATAATAAAAATAATTTTTTGGAATTTTTATAGAATTTTCCTAAGTGTTTTAATAAATATATAAAATTATTTAAGGTATGAGACTTAAATGTTTTATATATTTACAAAAGGAGAAGTGGTATTTTGTAAATTATTTAAATTGTTTAATTCTGATATTTCAAAAGTGTTTTTGGAAAAGTAAATTTGCAACCAATCATATTTTAACAAACAAGGCAATTTAGTTGTAAAGATTCCTTTAAAAGGATAAAATTCGGTTTAACAAGCTTTTTACCTGTTTCGCCACTTTCGGTACCTGGGGTTCCGACTTAGTAATTCCTCCTCCATCACCATCAAAACCAAAGCATATAGTACCAAATACTTGGTAGATAGTGAATTGGACTTAGGCGGATGGTGTTGGGTCGAAGCTATGGGTTCCGAGGGGGTCGAAACATTGCTTTGATTTTAAATGAAAACATGCCTGCTTTGCTTCCGAAGGGTATGCTTTCGACCCAGCTGGCTTCAATTGGGTCAAATGTTTAAAAGGAATGGTTTCTAAGAGATTGCGCCTTTTGTTTTAAGTAAAAGCTCTCATCGGGGTCGAAACCCCTTTGTTGCCGCTTTCTACCTTTCGAAGTGATGCCTTCGAAAGGGATAATTTGTTTTATAATACCCAAACCGCTTCTTCAATGCTTTCGAAAGGTTGGTTTCGACACCATCATTTCTTTACTTGGGAAATGCTTCCGAAAGAGTGTTTTCGACTTAAATGTTTTATGACCCTTTTGCTCTGTTGAAGGTAGAACCCAAAGGTTTCGAAGAAGATAGTTTAAGTGGTTTCGAAAGGTTGTTCACATGTTTTACTTGAACTTAAATGGTTTCGAAAGGTTTAAATGAAGGTTACGAAGGGGTGGTTCCCCAAAGGTTTCGAAAGGTTTGAAATGAAAGGTTTTCCAATGTTTTCGAAAGGCAATGTTTAAATGTTATAAAGATAGGATGTCAAAGGTTTTATAGCTTTCAAATGAAAGGTTTTTCAATGGTTTCAAATGGTTTATTATGAAGGGTTTCGAAAGGATATGTTTTGCCTTTCGACGTAAGGTTTCACTTATATTGAAAGGGATACTTTCAATAGGATCGAAAGGGGTACTTTCAAAGGTTTAAATATTTCATTAACAAAGTTTTGTGTAAAGTGTATAAACATGGGCAAGATGAATTAAGTAAAGCATAGAGTATATTTTCCTTGTCAAAATATTAATTTAGATGTTTGAATCAATTTGAAAGAAATGGTTTTCAAGGAAAATTAATGGGTAGTTAACCCTAATTAAAACGACTCAGATATAAGAATACCATATGGGACTGGTATAAGGTCATGCCATATACATTAGGTATTAGCCCCTAGCTAATTTAGCCCAAAATTCTAGTGTGTAGGGCTTTGTCATAGGTAAGACTAGAATTATGTTACATACACAAAGGAATATATTTGTACAGAGGTAGATTATGGGTGAGCCCGTAGAACCATTAGAACCAGTTGACCTAGGGAAAGTAAGTTAGGGATAGACCATCTAGAAGAGAAGTATCTAACAGAAGTTAGATTATTTATTTATATTGTCTAGTAGGCCCGAGTAAGCCAAAGGTTAGTAGTTAGCCAAACAAAACTATAATGTTCAGATAGATAGTCCATTTGTTACCTGATATGTATGTTTACATGATAATGCTTTACAGTTTTAACCAGTTTAGGTTGCAAGATTATGATTTACAAAATATTTGTTTTAAAAGGATATTAGTGAGGGGAAACCCGTTCCACTAAGCGGCATGGTCTCACTTAATATCAAATAACCGTGATGTATAGTATTATTCACACCAGATTTATGTTTGACTCGAATTTTATGTTTTTCCCCTTAAAATCTCGGGTGCTCAAAATTGATTTGAGTAGGCTGAGGGTTAAGGATTTTCAGGTTTTAGTAGATTGGTGAATAAATCTTCTGGAGACGAGCAGGTGGCTGACGAACAGCTATTTAGGAGTTGTGTTTTATTTTGTTTGATCCTGCAATGTCATATTATGTCAGTTATGACTATATAGTACTTTGATCAACCATGGGGGCATCTTCATATATCGCTCTTGGCGTATTTTGTAATAATTATATATAATCTGAACTTGGAAAACGATTGGGATTATGTAATGGAATATGAAACATGTTTTGTAAAATGTAATCAGAAAAGTTGTTTTTGAAATCTATGATTTTTTTCAATTTTCATATGCCTCTGATATTATGGATATCATTAACATTACCACATTTGGTCATCGGAAGTTAATACTATGGATGACTATCATCTGTAGTGCTTTGCTTCAGGCCTCCAGATAGGGGATGTTACACATGGTGAAGAAATTTTGAAGCTATATGTGAAGGATGATCCTACTGTTAAAATAAATGACGGCAACACTTCTTTGAAAAATAATGATGTACGGAACATGTTTCACCGAGAAGCTGAATGACAACATTATTCATTTTCGGTCATATGCCTTACAAAATACCTTTGCAGTTATCTTTTTTATTATTTGGTTACTTGTGACTTATGCTTTGAGTTTTCCATTTTATTGCATCTTGATGTTCTATAGATTTATTTTGTAGTGAATTCTATTATAATTTAATTTAATTTATTGATTAGATAAATGCATATTATAGTTGTGATTGAAAGGTATGTCCACATAATTTTGTTATTCATCAACCCATCAGCTTTTGGCTTGGTTTGTTACTCTACTAGATTCCAAACTATGTCTATGTGCTTTTTTAAGAGTGTTGTATTGTATTACGTTATTCTGGATATGTTTTTGCTGAAGCTTACATTCCAAATGTAATATATATATATATATATATATATATATATAAAGTTAGACAGAAATACAATTACATATAGAATGATAAACTTAGTATGTGACGAATACTACAAAATACTATGAAAATAGATAAAAGAAGAAAAGGATAATTAATTAAATAATTTTGAATTATATGATGATGAAATAAATACATACAATGAATTTTACTAAAAAGGGAGACTGCAAGAAATTGAACACAAAATTAGAAGACTCTGAAAAGTATAAAGAATGAGGTTCTTAATTCCTAGTTCAATATTCTACATACTGCACCCTTGGGTATTAATACTTGGAAGTTGCCAGTAAGGTAGTTGAACAGTAAAAATGATGCATCAACAAATTTATCATATATTATACAAAATATTAAAGCACATAATAAAATTCATAGCTCTTACGTTTTGGGATTTCATATACAAATATTTACAGAATATTTAATTAAGATGTGGTATACCCCTCTCTAGATTAAAAAAAAGTTGCTTGTGACTTATGCTTTGAGTTTTTCATTTTCTTGCATCTTGATGTTCTATAGATTTATTTTGTAGTGAATTCTACTATAATTTTATTTTATTTATTGATTAGATAAATGCATATAATAGTTGTGATTGAAAGGTATGTCTACATAATTTTTTTATTCATCAACCCGTAAGCTTTTGGCTTGGTTTGTTACTCTACTAGATTCCAAACTATGTCTATGTGCTTTTTTAAGAGTGTTGTATTATATTACGTTATTCTGGATATGTTTTTGTTGAAGCTTTCATTCCTACTGTAATATATATATATATATATATGTGTGTGTGTGTGTGTGTGTGCGCGCGCGTGTGTGTGCGCGCGTGTGTGTGTGTGTGTGTGTATATATATGTATATGTATATATATATATGTGTGTGTGTGTGTGTGTGTGTGTGTGTGTGTGTATGTACATATATAGTTACAGTCTATTTGGATACATTTAATACTTTAATTAAAATTCACATTTTAACCATTAAAGGACACTTTTACATCATTATTTAATTCGTGAGTTGGACAATTTTATTCATAAATTTTCTTCATCTTCTTCTTACGTTCTTACATTATCCTATTTGAATTAAAATTCTATTTATTGATTTCATATGTAATATTTTCTAAGAGTTTGTAGTATGATTATATCAACATTATTTGTGGGATAAAGTATCACTGGTTAAGGGATGAGTTCTATGCACAAAGTAGAGAGTATTATATTTCCTATAAAGTCAAAAACTAAGTTGAATCGCTAACGAGTACCTCAAGAAGATGTGCATAATAATTATAAATTTTTTTAAAGGGACATATAAGGTTTTAAAACTAATGCTAATGAGTAGACCTTAAATTTTTAAGAAAAATATAATGATATTCAAATCGTATATGACAAACTAAGATTTATATTTCCTAGAAGAGTTCAAAATTTAAATTGAAATGCTAATGAGTATCTCATTAGATATGCATAGTAATTTTCAAAAAACTTTTACAGGGTCATATATTGCTTTAGAATTAATGCTAACGAGTGGATCTCAAATCTTTAAGAAAAATATGTGTGCCGCATTAGCAGATATCAGAATACTTATGATTAAAAATTAGTAAGCGTAGAATGCAATGAAATGGGTGTAAAATAATGAATTCAAACCATTTATGACAAGTTAAATATTCTAAATAATTAATCTATCATAGTATTGATAAACAAATGGTATCTCTTTATCACATAATTAAGTCATTAAGAGCCTATAATAACGTAAGAGATCAAATTGTAATTGCTAATAGTAAACTTTGTCAAATGAATTATCATGTATAAGTTTCGATATTGCTTTGATAATGACTTCAAACATATCTTCATGAGATCGATCATCTCTAATGCATAAAACAAAATCTAAAAGTGTGTTTTTCCCTCATCATTGGAAGTGGACTTCAGCCACAAGTCCTTTTGTCGCTCTTTATTAAATTTCAAGAGTTAAGTCTATTTTAGAATCTATCTGTCCTTTAATCTTTCCTCCACCAAACATTTTTTCCTTGAATTTTCTCGCTGCTGAGTAGAAACAATGATGAAATAATGTGGAGAAACGGTATATCCATTATTTGATATATGACGTGGAATGGGAATCCTTTCTCACTATCAAATACTAAAGTTTGAGATGTTAGATTAAAGAAAAAGATATCCAAATCAACTATTGCATTTCAATTGATAGAAAATTCTTAAACTGCACCACTATCCAAGCCACCATTGATTTGTTGACTCAAGTAATAGTTATTAATCTTCAGTATTAAAGTAGATGATCCAATTTTGAAAATGTGAGTAATGAGACTTAATGATTCATAGAGAATATATATTACTAGAGCTTTTTTTGAAATTTAGGTGTTGATAAACCAATTAGACCATAATATGTACTGATATTTTTGATGGCATTAGCAAAGCAAGACAGAAATGCCATCCAAACCAAACTAGAATAAAAAGGCTTCATGGATATTTTTGTTTATTCCATGTCATTAAACTATGCTATAGCTCAATCCATTTTTCACTTGTGTGATAACAATGTAAGTACATTAAATAATCGTTAAAAACAAAGTCAATAACAACTATAAGTCGAACTTGTGCTTTAACGTACGGGCTCATTCGTACGAACATGTTTTAAAAGTAAATTTTGTTTGACTCTGTGCAGTTAAAGCCCTGCAAAATCCCCACTATAATTGTCAGGACCCGATTTTTCGTCTTCCGAAAATTCAACATCGATACTCACTTTATCGACTGCCGAGCAATCGAACGACGGAAAACCGAACACTGAGGGTTTAAGAAGAAGAAAAAGGGAGAAGAGATAAGAAGATAGAAAATAGGGAGAAGAAGAGAATAGAAAGAACAGAAAGAAAATAGAACATAGAACGGAACAGAAAACAACTGAACAACATCAGAATCTCACAATTCGCAGCGGAACAACATATAATAGATAAATGAATAATCTTTAAACAAAGAACTATATCAGTTATTACATTTCATTACATCATATCATCCGAGTGTACAACATCAACAACAACAAATAGTGCAGCGGAAAAAGAAATACTATATACTAATAATACGCCATGCCATCCATCTTGCCTCCAGCAACTCCAGAATATCCAGAATATCCTGATAAACCTTAACTCTTGACTGCCCGTGTGGAAATTGGTGGGCACCCAGAGTTTAGGAAGGAAAACAATAAACTCCGAGTCAGTCATGTGACTGGTGTGAGAACTCAAAACAGTTTATTTATCTTTAAAATCAAAATAGAGGAATATTTTTAAAGTCAATTCGCAATGCTTTTAAAAATGAGACTACCATAAGGCCTCCCGCACACACACACAATACAAACGCAGAATCGGAGGAGATTTCTCCTTATGATAGCCAAAGATGCTTGATACGCATTTAAAAAGACATTTGATATTATTACTAGTGCATAGTGTAGGAAAAATTCATTTCGAAAGTAGAATATAAATCTTAGCCAGCATAGACATTCCGAACTATGCCTACTATAGCTACCATCCAAACAGTGGGGCGCCACCATAAGTGAATGATAGGTTCTACAACTAATACCGTACAAGATCGTATTGTTTCTTTGGATTTCCAACGAATGATCAGGCCAAGGAACTTCCCATTGCCACATGAGAATGCCTCTGGATGGACATCCCCGAGAACCAAACCGGATCTCTACCAACACAAGGCCGGGTTACCCCTAACTGAGTAACAACTGACCGAATATGCCATCCCCCGGTCCTTTGGGACCTTTCAACCGAGCGCTCGCAATCAATTCACACAATCATAAAGTGTTTTCAACATGAGTAAGCATCTGGGCTCCATACCATGATACCACCCTTTTCCAGAAGGAAATGCACATATCCTAAAGAGCGCTACCCCTCATAACCTTGCCGTATCTTTCCTGTTTTGACCATTCCCGAGGTGTGAGGCTCGACGAAGTCACGTCCACAAAAACATACTTTATACAAAAGCCATGCTTTAGGTCAACAAATGATCATAGAAATGATCACCAAGATATACAATCAAATAAATGATCCTATCACAAATAATCAACACAATGATCATTTACAGCAACACTCAGCATGTCACATTACCAAATTGGGAATATATCGCTGATAACATTCAACTACATAACCTCTAGGGTGTTAAGCTAAAAGAATAAATTCTCCGCCACCAACAGAAATATATTTGAAAGAAATCTGCTTTATATCTCAATTTGTAATGTCAGACATAATCCATACAAGTCTGTTCCGGGATCGAACAAAACCGAAGGCACTTACAAAGAAGTCCTTGCAATCCGGATAATCTCTAATCACGTCCGGACTTCCCATCACATAGGGAGTCTCTATACCGTAGCTACTCGGTGCAAAGACAATCCACGAGTTGTCCTTTCGCTTTCAAAAAGATCCGGTCTTCAACACCGGTCTTCAAATGCAATTCATAACGACGTATCACATATTCGGAATGGGTTATACGACCCCATGGTCCTTTCCCGGTTAACCCGAATAGTGAGCGCTTATTCAAAATAAGTGTGGCATTCAAATTCAAACAAATCACATCAATTACCCATTCAAAGGGAAATATTGATAGTCGGTTATCGAACTATCAATGGATATGCACACATCACCAGTTTCCAAATAATTTTCCAAATTATTTATTTTCCAAAATATCTTTACAAGATATATAATTTCAATATGTCAAAAATAAATCAATATTTATCTTTAAACAACTTCCCTTTTCATTCATAAATTCCATAATGAATTTATATTTCACAATATCTATGAATATACGATTTTTATTATTCGTTTTCAATTTATCTTCAAAAAGATAAATTCTTAACTTATTCACTTCGCATTGGGAAAAACATTTCCATACTTATTTATTCATAAGTAATTCACAAATTTTATTTATTTTCAACACTTGGAAAATATTCAATATACTTAAATCGAAATTAAGTATATATTTCATCCTTTAAGGAAATCATGCTCTTAAACATATTTATTTGGATCAAAACGAATGTTGCGTAAAACATCGTTACGACAACCCAAAATCACTAGTATAGGGATTCGAAATTAAAATAGATATATAGATCCCAATACTATACAAAACATTTCCTTTCGGAAATCATTTACTATAACAACAGTGTTATAGTCTACCATTTCCTTCTATTTCTCGAAAATGTCTATTTCAACAATGAATGTTGAAATCTATGGTTTCGAATCTCAACACATTTAAAACATCGTTAGATCGTTTTAATTCTATTTGAAACATCACATTCAAAACAATTTCTTTAACATATTATTCACTATTCAAAAACGTGAATATACTACGTTAACAATTTCATCATTTCTATTCATTTTGTTTCAAAGGATTATCCACAGTCAAAAACGTGAATATAACTCCATTAATAGGTTACAATAATTTACTTCTTAAAATAAGTCGTTTGCGAATTTATAAAACAACGTTTATAAATTCCTTTTCTATTTATTTTACCACAACTTCCTTTATAAATTCCTTTATTAACCTATCTCAATGATATACTAAAAGTTCATATTATAAGTGAAATACTTATAATTTATTTGCTTGTAAAAATCGTTCCTTTGAACTTCATAATTATAAATCTTATAACTTATAAGATTCGTTTATTTATCCAAAACCATCCTTTTAATAACTTTGCAAATCTTATAAACCTACCGCCTTTATAAAATTCCTTTTCTAACTTCACCGTTTATAATTTTATAAATTTCATTCATTTATGAAATTCATTCATAATTCATTCTAACACTTATAAAAACTCGTTTTATAATTCCAATATTTTAATTTATAAATTATCAATTTATAAATCTTTTATATAAATCAATTTATACTATTATTTTAAAAAATCTTTAATCTTCTTTATAATTTCACCATTTTGTTTTATAAATAATTAAATTCCATAAATCCTATATTTAAACTTTTCGCAATAATTTCAAAAATTCCGATTTAACTATTGTATAAAATCATTAGCCTTATATTCTCAAAAATCAACCTTTAACTATATTTCTCAAAAATCATAATTTTTATAACATTAAAAATTATATCGTTTATTTATTTAAAATGAATCAATTTCCAAACATATAGTATATTTTCAAAAATCACTTTAAAAATCATTTTAAAATTCCAAAGTTTGGTCCAATGATGCTACATACCAAATAGTCAATCACGACAACAACGATATCATATATCGATATGATAATCCATCAAATATCAAAATATCTGAAATCAAATAAATACTGTTGAGGAATCCAGTTGGATCCCTCCAACATGTTTTCCTGCATCCACAAACATTAGCACAATACCAATTTCGCTCCAGTACGAAACTATCGCGGTATATGGGATTTAAAATATTATCCGCTTAATAGACAGCGCAATAGGGTCTCATCCGCTAAAAAAATGCGGGAAATCAATAACTCCAATATATACATATGCCAATATATATATATTGCTATTATATATAATACCAATTTCACTGTTTATGAAACATTCGCGGTATATGTTTTTAATAAATAACATCCGCTTACTAACGGCGCATAATGTCTATTTTAACAATCAATAGATAACAATCATCATTCAAACATGCATTCAAGTATTTTAAATCTAACCATTAAAAATAAAATCGAAACTGATTCGATTGAGTGAGAAGTTCTCACCTTGATTTCAATTTCGTTTTAGCGATTTATTTCGAATAAAATTAAACGGACGTTTAATTTTATCCGAAATTCTCACTAACTCCAAACGAATCCAATCCAATTCCATCGTGTAGTGCTCGTCGATACGATTCCAACGCAACTGGTTTCGCGCGTTTTCGACCTCGTATGAAAAAGATATGATTTTATGAAGTTTACTCGAATTTTATTATAATAATTTACAAATTTATTTAACATTTTTAACCTACTGCAAATATTGGCCACTGGATCTCATCCCCCCCTCATCATAGCCGTGCAACATCTTCATCTCTTTCACACGCAACCTACAGGCTTCAACACGCAACATGAACCCATAGCAATTCAAGCTAGGGTTTGAAAATTCGACCTCCACGCTCAACGAAAGTTAATCAAACCACCTCCATATTGAAGCCCATTGCAAGAGCTACCTTCACCATGTACAACTTGAAGTTCGGCCCCCCCTACCTCCTCGAGTTGTGTGCGCAACTTACTACTGTCGGCCCTCCTTTGCCCCCTCTACGCGACACTAAAGCCCATCATATCCGTATGGATCTAAAGTACTCAAGACGCTTAACAACTTTCATGTTAAACACTTCTTCTAATTCTTGATGGATTGAGAGTGATTGAGGAGAGAAGATCATTAATTTCTGGCCTTCCATTTGTAACTGGCGGCTAGGGTTTAGTTTAGGGTTTTATTTTTTATTTTATTTTAATTTATGAAGAGAGTGGTCTATTTATAGGAAAATCGATCTACACTATTCATCCGGGAATTCCGAACTCCGATTCACGCGCCGTAACCAGCGTTTCTAGGGTTTACCCCGCGTTCCGGACACAATGGAACAGGTTTCGGAAGCTAATTCGGACATCTGTGCGAGTTATGGCAATAAACGTTCAATTTGAATTAAACCGATTTAAACGATTTTCTAGGCGTTTTAATTTGTACCGGACAAACGGTAAATTCGATTGACACGAAATTTGAAATCGTAAAATAATATCACATTACGGATCCGATGAAACTAGTTTCGTCGAAATCCGAGACTTTTTGAAAAATGGCTATTTTAACTCGCCAAATTAATATTAAAAATAATTCGATGCGTTTCCAGCTGCCACGATCAAACGATAACTCCGATTGACACGAAAATTGAAATCCGGTAATAACTAACTATTACAGATCCAATGAAACTGGTTTCGTCCAATTCTGAGACTGTTCAAAAATTGACTATTTTCACTAGTCGATTTAAATATTAAAATATTCAATTTTCACAAATTAACTTTTAATTCGATTTTAAAAGTTCTAAAATATCTTTATAACTCCAACATGATAAAATAAAATTTTACAAATCATTTTCAATCATATTCAACTCGATTTTCAATTATTTCCATAATTTAACATATTAAATTATCGATTTAATTATTCAATTAAATCCAATTATTCGAAATAAAATTTATCCGACTTATAAATTCACTTATTAATATTTAAAATTAATTAAATATTCAAATTTTAAATTAATTAAAATTCTGGGTCGTTACAATCTTCCCCCCTTAAAAGAATTTCGTCCTCGAAATCATCAAGTAAGAAAAGTTACAGAATTTATTAACTTTCCCAAAATCCATAATTAAATTTCTTACAATACTTACTAAGTTTTCAAATCATACTTAGTTATCTTTTCAAAAACAACTACTATAGTTTAACTTTCAATTCCAAAATCAAAGTTATAGTTTTCAAAATTTTCCAATTTTCTCAAAAAAATTCTAACGCCTTAAATTTCCGGAAATATTCGCCATAGTCTCCTTTGCGCGGCTCGATCCAAAAAAAAATGACAGTATATATATCACAAATATACATCTCATCAAGTAATGAGGCATCCCGCAGGGAAAAGGTATAAAAGTACGGTATGTAATCCGAGATATGTACCTTATATTTTATTAGCAAGCATATACGGCTAATATAGCGCGAAAGCGAGCTCCAAATGCGAAGCAAACGCGATCCGCACCTACTAAACACTCAACAAACAACATGAGAACATGTATATATACAACAGTATCGATATACATCATATAGCAACATAATAACTATATATGTTAACATAGCAAATGCAACAAAACAACAAATGCAAACATCAACCAACTATCATCCATAACCATTAAATATTCATTCATATTCTCATTCATATCCAATGAATTGGTTTTCAATTTAAATCAAATTTGATTCATTAACAGTGGATATTCTTACTAACATTCATTTTCAATTAGTTTATATTCACTAATTTATATTCAAGTTGGTTCACTTCCAAATCAAATTCAATTCTATTTAAGATTCACTTAACTTCCAATTGAATTTCAATTACTTTAGCTTCCAATTTCATTAACACTTAATGAATTATATACAATCAACTAACAATCATATATCAACCAAAGTATATTCTTTACAACCAAATTCCTTTGCTTATAATTGGTTTAATTAAATTGATTTTCATTCAATTTTTCAACTTTCCAATAACATTAGATTTTAATGAATTAACACTTACATTCATTTTTCATTAACAACTCATATTCATAAATATATTCATATAGTTTCACTTCTTATATATATATAAGTTTATTTCACAATTGTAAATCACTTTAATTATAATTCAATTCTTATAATTCTTTTTACTTATACAATTATTCTTTATTTAGATTATTCAAACAATCAAACAATCAACTTATATACTTTAATAATTCTGAAAAATTATTTATTTATATATAAAAATATAATCAAGGTAAAATCATTTCATTTACCCAATTTAAAACAATATCGTGTCGAATTGTTATATTCAAGTGTTTAGAAACCCCTTCGGCATAGTTGTCGAAACCACGCTGACGAAGGTTCATATGCCACTCAATAAACCAATCATCACAATATAAAACAATTTTATATATTCACTAACAAATACGCTCTCATAGCTATTATTACACTCAAACTCATTCTAGAGTGCTACTGACTCTATCTCTAATGAGTAATACCCAACAGAACCATGGTTGTCGCTTAACCGTAAGCTCCGATACCACATTGTCAGGACCCGATTTTTCGTCTTCCGAAAATTCAACATCGATACTCACTTTATCGACTGCCGAGCAATCGAACGACGGAAAACCGAACACTGAGGGTTTAAGAAGAAGAAAAAGGGAGAAGAGATAAGAAGATAGAAAATAGGGAGAAGAAGAGAATAGAAAGAACAGAAAGAAAATAGAACATAGAACGGAACAGAAAACAACTGAACAACATCAGAATCTCACAATTCGCAGCGGAACAACATATAATAGATAAATGAATAATCTTTAAACAAAGAACTATATCAGTTATTACATTTCATACATTACATTTCATTACATCATATCATCCGAGTGTACAACATCAACAACAACAAATAGTGCAGCGGAAAAAGAAATACTATATACTAATAATACGCCATGCCACCATCTTGCCTCCAGCAACTCCAGAATATCCAGAATATCCTGATAAACCTTAACTCTTGACTGCCCGTGTGGAAATTGGTGGCACCCAGAGTTTAGGAAGGAAAACAATAAACTCCGAGTCAGTCATGTGACTGGTGTGAGAACTCAAAATAGTTTATTTATCTTTAAAATCAAAATAGAGGAATATTTTTAAAGTCAATTCGCAATGCTTTTAAAAATGAGACTACCATAAGGCCTTCCGCACATACACACAATGCAAACGCATAATCGGAGGAGATTTCTCCTTATGATAGCCAAAGATGCTTGATACGCATTTAAAAAGACATTCGATATTATTACTAGTGCATAGTGTAGGAAAAATTCATTTTGAAAGTAGAATATAAATCTTAGCCAGCATAGACATTCCAAACTATGCCTACTATAGCTACCATCCAAACAGTGGGGCGCCACCATAAGTGAATGATAGGTTCTACAACTAATACCGTACAAGATCGTATTGTTTCTTTGGATTTCCAACGAATGATCAGGCCAAGGAACTTCCCATTGCCACATGAGAATGCCACTGGATGGACATCCCCGAGAACCAAACCGGATCTCTACCAACACAAGGCCGGGTTACCCCTAACCGAGTAACAACTGACCGAATATGCCATCCCCCGGTCCTTTGGGACCTTTCAACCGAGCGCTCGCAATCAATTCACACAATCATAAAGTGTTTTCAACATGAGTAAGCATCTGGGCTCCATACCATGATACCACCCTTTTCCAGAAGGAAATGCACATATCCTAAAGGGCGCTACCCCTCATAACCTTGCCGCATCTTTCCTGTTTTGACCATTCCCGAGGTGTGAGGCTCGACGAAGTCACGTCCACAAAAACATACTTTATACAAAAGCCATGCTTTGGGTCAACAAATGATCATAGAAATGATCACCAAGATAGACAATCAAATAAATGATCCTATCACAAATAATCAACATAATGATCATTTACAGCAACACTCAGCATGTCACATTACCAAATTGGGAATATATCGCTGATAACATTCAACTACATAATCTCTAGGGTGTTAAGCTAAAAGAATAAATTCTCCGCCACCAACAGAAATATATTTGAAAGAAATCTGCTTTATATCTCAATTTGTAACGTCAGACATAATCCATACAAGTCTGTTCCGGGATCGAACAAAACCGAAGGCACTTACAAAGAAGTCCTTGCAATCCGGATAATCTCTAATCACGTCCGGACTTCCCATCACATAGGGAGTCTCTATACCGTAGCTACTCGGTGCAAAGACAATCGACGAGTTGTCCTTTCGCTTTCAAAAAGATCCGGTCTTCAACACCGGTCTTCAAATGCAATTCATAACGACGTATCACATATTCGGAATGGGTTATACGACCCCATGGTCCTTTCCCGGTTAACCCGAATAGTGAGCGCTTATTCAAAATAAGTGTGGCATTCAAATTCAAACAAATCACATCAATTACCCATTCAAAGGGAAATATCGATAGTCGGTTATTGAACTATCAATGGATATGCACACATCACCAGTTTCCAAATAATTTTCCAAATTATTTATTTTTCAAAATATCTTTACAAGATATATAATTTCAATATGTCAAAAATAAATCAATATTTATCTT
This sequence comes from Allium cepa, assembly GCA_030765085.1. Taxonomy (NCBI): domain Eukaryota; kingdom Viridiplantae; phylum Streptophyta; class Magnoliopsida; order Asparagales; family Amaryllidaceae; genus Allium; species Allium cepa. The sequence goes on from CM060941.1 coordinate 840,764,294, forward strand.
TAAACAACTTCCCTTTTCATTCATAAATTCCATAATGAATTTATATTTCACAATATCTATGAATATACGATTTTTATTATTCATTTTCAATTTATCTTCAAAAAGATAAATTCTTAACTTATTCACTTCGCATTGGGAAAAACATTTCCATACTTATTTATTCATAAGTAATTCACAAATTTTATTTATTTTCAACACTTGGAAAATATTCAATATACTTAAATCGAAATTAAGTATATATTTCATCCTTTAAGGAAATCATGCTCTTAAACATATTTATTTGGATCAAAACGAATGTTGCGTAAAACATCGTTACGACAACCCAAAATCACTAGTATAGGGATTCGAAATTAAAATAGATATATAGATCCCAATACTATACAAAACATTTCCTTTCGGAAATCATTTACTATAACAACAGTGTTATAGTCTACCATTTCCTTCTATTTCTCGAAAACGTCTATTTCAACAATGAATGTTGAAATCTATGGTTTCGAATCTCAACACATTTAAAACATCGTTAGATCGTTTTAATTCTATTTAAAACATCACATTCAAAACAATTTCTTTAACATATTATTCACTATTCAAAAACGTGAATATACTACGTTAACAATTTCATCATTTCTATTCATTTTGTTTCAAAGGATTATTCACAGTCAAAAACGTGAATATAACTCCATTAATAGGTTACAATAATTTACTTCTTAAAATAAGTCGTTTGCGAATTTATAAAACAACGTTTATAAATTCCTTTTCTATTTATTTTACCACAACTTCCTTTATAAATTCCTTTATTAACCTATCTCAATGATATACTAAAATTTCATATTATAAGTGAAATACTTATAATTTATTTGCTTGCAAAAATCGTTCCTTTGAACTTCATAATTATAAATCTTATAACTTATAAGATTCGTTTATTTATCCAAAACCATCCTTTTAATAACTTTGCAAATCTTATAAACCTATTGCCTTTATAAAATTCCTTTTCTAACTTCACCGTTTATAATTTTATAAATTTCATTCATTTATGAAATTCATTCACAATTCATTCTAACACTTATAAAAACTCGTTTTATAATTCCAATATTTTAATTTATAAATTATCAATTTATAAATCTTTTATATAAATCAATTTATACTATTATTTTAAAACATCTTTAATCTTCTTTATAATTTCACCATTTTGTTTTATAAATAATTAAATTTCATAAATCCTATATTTAAACTTTTCATAATAATTTCAAAAATTCTGATTTAACTATTTAATAAAATCATTAGCCTTATATTCTCAAAAATCAACCTTTAACTATATTTCTCAAAAATCATAATTTTTATAACATTAAAAATTATATCGTTTATTTATTTAAAATGAATCAATTTCCAAACATATAGTATATCTTCAAAAATCACTTTAAAAATCATTTTAAAATTCCAAAGTTTGGTCCAATGATGCTACATACCAAATAGTCAATCACGACAACAACGATATCATATATCGATATGATAATCCATCAAATATCAAAATATCTGAAATCAAATAAATACTGTTGAGGAATCCAGTTGGATCCCTCCAATCTGTTTTCCTGCATCCACAAACATTAGCACAATACCAATTTCGCTCCAGTACGAAATTATCGCGGTATATGGGATTTAAAATATTATCCGCTTAATAGACGGCGCAATAGGGTCTCATCCGCTAAAAAAATACGGGAAATCAATAACTCCAATATATACATATGCCAATATACATATATTGCTATTATATATAATACCAATTTCACTGTTTATGAAATATTCGCGGTATATGTTTTTAATAAATAACATCCGCTTACTAACGGCGCATAATGTCTATTTTAACAATCAATAGATAACAATCATCATTCAAACATGCATTCAAGTATTTTAAATCTAACTATTAAAAATAAAATCGAAACTGATTCGATTGAGTGGGAAGTTCTCACCTTGATTTCAATTTCGTTTTAGCGATTTATTTCGAATAAAATTAAACGGACGTTTAATTTTATCCGAAATTCTCACTAACTCCAAACGACTCCAATCTAATTCCATCGCGTAGTGCTCGTTCATACGATTCCAACGCAACTGGTTTCGCGCGTTTTCGACCTCGTATGAAAAAGATATGATTTTATGAAGTTTACTCGAATTTTATTATAATAATTTACAAATTTATTTAACATTTTTAACCTACGGCAAATATTGGCCACTGGATCTCATCCCCCCCTCATCATAGCCGTGCAACATCTTCATCTCTTTCACGCGCAACCTACAGGCTTCAACACGCAACATGAACCCATAGCAATTCAAGCTAGGGTTTGAAAATTCGACCTCCACGCTCAACGAAAGTTAATCAAACCACCTCCATATTGAAGCCCATTGCAAGAGCTACCTTCACCATGTACAACTTGAAGTTTGGCCCCCCCTACCTCCTTGAGTTGCATGCGCAACTTACTACTGTCGGCCCTCCTTTGCTCCCTCTACGCGACACTAAACCCCATCATATCCGTATGGATCTAAAGTACTCAAGACGCTTAACAACTTTCATGTTAAACACTTCTTCTAATTCTTGATGGATTGAGAGTGATTGAGGAGAGAAGATCATTAATTTCTGGCCTTCCATTTGTAACTGGCGGCTAGGGTTTAGTTTAGGGTTTTATTTTTTATTTTTATTTTAATTTATGAAGAGAGTGGTCTATTTATAGGAAAATCGATCGACACTATTCATCCGGGAATTCCGAACTCCGATTCACGCGCCGTAACCAGCGTTTCTAGGGTTTACCCTGCGTTCCGGACACAATGGAACAGGTTTCGGAAGCTAATCCGGACATCTGTGCGAGTTATGACAATAAACGTTCAATTTGAATTAAACCGATTTAAACGATTTTCTAGGCGTTTTAATTTGTACCGGACAAACGGTAAATCCGATTGACACGAAATTTGAAACCATACAATAATATCACATTACGGATCCGATGAAACTGGTTTCGTCGAAATCCGAGACTTTTTGAAAAATGGCTATTTTAACTCGCCAAATTAATATTAAAAATAATTCGATGCGTTTCCAGCTGCCACGATCAAACGATAACTCCGATTGACACGAAAATTGAAATCCGGTAATAACTAACTATTACGGATCCAATGAAACTGGTTTCGTCTAATTCTGAGACTGTTCAAAAATTGACTATTTTCACTAGTCGATTTAAATATTAAAATATTCAATTTTCACAAATTAACTTTTAATTCGATTTTAAAAGTTCTAAAATATCTTTCTAACTCCAACATGATAAAATAAAATTTTACAAATCATTTTCAATCATATTCAACTCGATTTTCAATTATTTCCATAATTTAACATATTAAATTATCGATTTAATTATTCAATTAAATCCAATTATTCGAAATAAAATTTATCCGACTTATAAATTCACTTATTAATATTTAAAATTAATTAAATATTCAAATTTTAAATTAATTAAAATTCTGGGTCGTTACAATAATGTAAAGCGCTCTTCAACCAGTATTCTATTTTAATTTAGCACTATTAAAAAGTAGATCCACTTTTAGCATATTCCATTATACCCTCTAAATCAAGGCATTTTGCACTAGATTTAGAAACATTAACATATAAAGCTCGATTTGAGTAATTCTCTTTTCAACCAAAGCAACAAAGTCATAATAAACACCTTTTAAGGTACAAGTGCTTAATATAAGTTAGAAATATATTATAGTCACCAAATTTATTCAGCATAAATCATGATATTCTTCAGTTTTATTATATAAGATCAAACAATATTTATTTTTTCCATACAAATAATGTGGGAATGAGAATAAATTAACTTTATATATTTTGTTTTGTATCTAATGAAACTTTTGCACCTTCGCTACTTTCCGCTATATCCCTGCTATAACTTTTTGCACCTCCACAGCTTTAGAAATGCAAAACGCTTTAATTGCACAGGTTTACTATCTACTCTTATCATACTGCACATGTACGACGTTCGCTGATCTAAATACATCGGTCGATAGTAGGTAAAATAATAAGTAGATCATGTATATGCGTGTGTGGATATCGTTACTTTGAAATACCCAGACCCAATTTTTTTAAGATCTAAAAGCACTAACTCTAAGGAAATATGCATAGAAATTAGTATACACACAAAATAAAATTTATGAAGTTATAAATTATTTCATTATGGATTTAAAAAAGCATTTAGATGAATAAAAATTAATTTTTGATGAGCTTCGTTTTTCTTTTTCAAACTATACCATTGTAAATCTTTCTCTAGCTTATCGAACCAAGTTGTTTGTTTTTAATTAACTAACTATGTCACATATTTCGTTTACAGTGACTTGGCAATTGTTAAGTACATTTCTTGGCTTATATGATTGGTGAAATTACATCATCTCATTTGCCTTATGCACTTTGAAAAAATTATCACCAAAAGACGGGAAGATGTCCATGTTAGAATGTTTATATACTTTTCAAAGTTGTTCATTAATTAGAGTTTTCATTTGTAAATATAACATGTTAATTGATTAAGATAAATTATCTTTATTAGGGTAAAAACGTTATATATTTACATTTTTGAGAGCTAGACTATGCAGTAGAAAATATCATAAAACTTATATAAAGTGTATGATTGGACAACCTTTCCTATTTGAGATCTATATACCGCGATTAATAAATTTATGAACTACAATATCCAAACAAAATCTGTGAAAGCATCCTTGTAGCTAAACTAAAGAAAAAGTAGCATCTGGGTAATCAAAACTCGAAATTACTTCATCAAAATAGTTGTATCTTAGAGATAACATATTACATTTTTGAATTTTATGTCATGAAAATAAAAAGGTAAGTTTTGGTATATTTCAAGTTGGTAAGAAGGTGAAGACATATGCAAAAGCAGGCAACCAATGGAGATTGATGATTAATATTGAACACTTAAAATATAATTTCTTTAATTGTATTATAAAAAATTGTTTAGAGTGATACTTATTGTGTTGTATATGCACTACTTGCATTGGTCGCACATTTTCCATAGCCTTTATTTCATTATATGCATGATGTACATTTTCCAAAGCTGTTATTTCATTGTGTGCACTATAAAATTCTCTAATGAGATATTTTGAATCTCAAAATACAACACTTATTGCATGTTGTTGAATCTCGAATTGCAACACTTTTCTAATGTTGGGAACTCAAAACCTCAATGTCTTGCTGACGTTGTTGACCTTCAAACTGCATGCATATTGGAAGTTTTTGATTCTCAAATTGCAAACCTTTCAAGTGTCGTGAATTCCAAAATTGCAATACTTTTTGTATGTTGTAAACTCAAAATTGCAACAGTTGTTAAGTGTTGCAATTTAAAACTACGACACATCCTAAGTGTTGCTAACCCCCTAACTGCAACACCTAAGGGTCATACACTAAAATGCTTGAACCACATTTATTTTTTCAAAAAACAACAACATACTAAATTGAAACACTCAAAATTTATTTATAAAATTAATTGAAACGCTCCATTAATTTTCAAAGCAATGTTTTTGGTGTGGTTTACTAAAATTCTTGGGGTATTATAAGGGTGTTTCCTGCGAAGTTTAAAGCCCTTTATTGATCTTGGGGATATGGCACGAATGGTCCTGGATTTAGGAAAGCAGGACGACCAGCTCTTTGTGGGTTGAGATGCTAAAGGTGAGTGAACTATTGGGTTGGAAATGATAATGGTTGATACGTGTTCTGGAGCACTATGTTGTTGGGCTCCAGACCGATAGCCTCATTTATGCTTGTGTGAGGAAAACGAGCATAGCCTTTCTGTTCATCAGCTGCGGTCAACATGATCATTTTTTTCTCATGTTTGAAGTAACTCGGTAACTTTATAAATATTTTTCTCTATTTTCCCATGTCTTTTCGTTTTGCTTAATTTTTTTCATTGTGGAAAGCAAATATCTTTCTAATATTTTGATTTGTTCCCCTTATTTAATTGCCTTTATTAGTTTTTTATTTATGTGAAAATGAAACTTTGACATCAACCATTTATTCGGGAGCATATAACATGGTTACTTTTTATCAGAAGTTAAAAAAATGATTTTCCTTTTATACCATTATTTGATAAATATATTCAATGTGTGAAACCCATTACTGTTGATCCTCTCTATGTTGATATAAATTCAAGTTTTATGAGTTTAATAAGTGTTTATTGTTTGTGTTTTTTCCTTTGAGCATAGACGAGGTTGCTATCAAAGACAGCTTGACTATTGCCTAAGAATCTTATTGTAGATGTTTTTTCCCTGTTGCTAATTCAATAAAGATGGGATAAGACATCTTGAAGCTTATTGCATTCCCTAACATGTGTTCATGAAGGAAATATAACCGACTATTTCATGTTATTATTTTAGTACCATATACACTAATAAAGATTGATTGCTATGGTACTATGATACCATCATTTCTTTAACATTTATGATAAAATTGTATAACAAAAATTGGTACTAATAATATCTAAGAGTAGATTAGGCACTTTTGATAATAAAAACAAAATGAAATAAATAATAGTAAACAACTGATTTCTTGTATATCAGCTTTTAAATCAATGATGGTCATTGAGCTGTTGTTTGTTATATGCTAGGGATCAAAGCATTAATAGCTAAGTGGTCAATGCTGGTAGGCTATATGTCCTAAAGAATATACTTTATTTGTACCATCAAAAAATATATAAGAAGAGAGGAAGTAAACTTGTTGAGGAAATTTTTGAAGAGAATTATGAGGGGATGCAAGTTGGTAACGATTATTTATATTTATTTATTATAACTATTTTTGAGTCAGAATTTCCTATATTTAACCAAACTGAAACTTAGCTCAAGAAGTCAGAAATGAAAATTTTCAAGTGTAGCTATGACAATAAGTTTGGATTCTATTTTTTATCATGATATAATGGTGTACGAACCTCATATAGAAAATAATACCACGAAGAATTCAACTCAGTTGGACATCATGCGAAGTTGCAAAAAAATATTGGTGTAAGTTAAAACTAGCGATTAAGAAAATTAAAGAAGCCTACAAAGATGGAACATGATAATAGAATATAAAAAATCAATTAAACTAATTTATAAAAAATTAATTTTTATCAACAATTCAATTTAAAAAAATATTTAACTAAAACATGGTAAAAATGCTAATATACATTAAGTTTCTTTTAGTGGGGAATCTTTCTGAAAATCATCTTCCCTTCTTTTAATTAGGTGCTACTATTTACACTTACTGAAACTTTCCGTAATGTAACTTTAAAAATATTAAAAAATTGAACAAACCACTTCGGCCACCTACCAAAATAGATTATGCAAATATATTAATATCTAATAATTGAATTGAAAATTTCATTTGTAATTTCTCCATTGGCTTGAATAATTACTTTTTTCACTTCCATCTATCCGTAGCTATAACTTTTATCGTCTTAAAAGAGATCAAATTAAGTCATCCTCATTGCAATATATTAAGGTTCATTAATTAAAAAATTAAGTACAATATACTAATTACATTTTAACTTGTTATAGATTCATGGAAAACTATAGCGGAGTTAATGAGATTTAAGCTTCATGATCGTGATTTTTTTCTAAAAGTTCAAAGAATGATATATATGTTAGTTAAGTAAAGCTAAAGGAAGAGAGATTTGGATGTATAAGAATGAAAGAAGTATTTTACTAAATATTAATGGTGCGAGAAGAGGTGGGTGAGAGAAGGAGAGAAGTGGGTATATGGAGCATCCATTTTCTTTAGCCTTTGCTAAAATTGTGGTTAAGTCAAGCTCAACATACCTCCTTTTTCCTCGCATATATTTTTTATTCTCATTTTCCATTTTCTTTTTTAGTTTTTTTTCCTCTCTCTCTCACATATACATTGACATAACCAACTTCAAATTTTGATTCCTCTCCGGTTAAGTTGTTACCCTTTGATCCATTGGCCGGCGTCAATAGGATCATTTTTTCTTCTCATATTTGTAGTAAATAAATGATTTTGTAGGTAATTTTTCCTATATTTTTCACTTATTTTTTGGGGTCTGATTTTTTCATTGTTGAAGACTAATGTTTTTCTAAAAGTTTGATGTTTTACCCCTCATTCAATATGCCTTATTCAATACCATTTATTAGAGAAAGTTTGAGAGTGATTTCTCCCTAAACCATTATTCAATTCTAATCAACATTCGAAACGCATTATTATTGATCCTCTCCAAGTTACCATGTATTTATATTTTGTGAGTTAAATGAATGTTGACTATTTTTGTTTTTTCTTTTGAACATGGACAAGGTTACCATCAGTGACAAATAGAGTGTTGTCCGAGTATCTTATTGTAGCAATTATGTTTTTTCCACCAATAATTCAATAATGGGTTTAAATATATTGAGACTTATTACACTTACTAACACGAGTTCATGAATGAAGTGTAACCTGCTATTTTATATTATAATTTTAGTACACTTCATTTATACTAATGATGATCAAATTATGGTATTATGACATCATTAATTCTCTAATATTTGTGATATATAAATAAAATTAGTACTAACCTCTGTATGGTTAATTTCTATGTATATCATCCATGATAAAGGATGATAATGCATTTAAGACACCTATTAAATTGTAGTACATCATATATGAATAAAGTTAAACCAATTAACAAGCTTTGGAGGATGGCTTTTATGGTTAGTTTTTCTTCTTAAATTCAGTGAGCATTAAGGTCATGGTCTAATCTATTAAAATTATGTAATTTTATCCTAAAAAATTTATGGTTTTGATATTCTTTGTTATGCACATTATTTGATAGCATAAATTAATTTTTTTATGTTCGCAACAATTTTAAGACTCATGTTTCACTTTTATTTTTTTATCTTCCCATTATCGTCGCTAAGGTCAATAATAATTTTCTTAGTTATATGATACAACAATCAATGTTTCAATTTTCAAATTTCTTTATCTTTTACCTTACTACATAGAAACTAAAAGTAATATCTTACTTGCATGATAAAATGTCAACTTTTGTGGGTACAAGTTATTTAGTTTTTCATCTTTACCCTTATAATTTTTTGCAAAAAATATAATGTGTGAATAAATTTTTTGGATGATTAATTGAATTATCACTTTAATATACCTTAAAAATGGCATAGTATGATTAAATTAGTAAAATTTAGAATTTTTAAAACATGCATCTTTAATATTTTAAAATACAAAACACATTTACCCATTGATAAATATTAGCATGTTAACCGATGGTTGTTTCTCTGCTAAATTTGTATCTATTAGATTTTGGTGATGCAACATTTTCATACTAAAGAAGATTCGAGAGACATTCGAATCAAGGCAGAATTATGACTCAAATTTACTGCCTTTTTTAATGCATTAAACATGGCAAGAAATTATCTAAAGATGAGTTATTTTGGAAGATTAAAGTAACCAATCAATTCTCTATCAACCGATTAAAGAAGATATTACATTAGGTGCATGCAAATTGGAGGAAATTAGAAAAATCAAATGGATAAACATTTCTCATATGGATAGGAGAATTAATTATGCGTTGATTTATTACCATAAATCAATTATTTCAACCCTAAGTAATAATCTCTATACAAAGATAATCATTCTTTAGAGATTAGTAGAATTCTCCTAAGTTATATTTCTTTGCATTCTTATTTTTAGCTTTCATTATCATTCTTATAATTTTCTTTTCTCAAAAAGTAGTAAGATCTCCTCTCTTCAAAGTGGACGTTATCTCATGATAATGGAACCACTATAAATCATGTATGTGGTTTTCTTTTTTATTTATGCATTTACGATCTATGATTGCTTATTTTGAGATAATAGTTTTTTGTTTGTTCAAGCTCACCATCAACATGATCCTATTACTGTCGCTGCATTTGGAGTGTTAATCCAAATTTCCTTAACAGTCTAGTCTTATAGCTATTTGGCTTATTGAAAGAAGGTGTTAGGTGGTATAGAAGGAGAGGAAGGTATCCAAATTGAAGCAAATCCCTTTATTAGGGTATCGTACGTGGTATTAGGATCTCAATTAGCAAAGAGAAGTGGAACGGGGATAATGACTTGAGAAGTGACAATGGAGGATGAAAGTTGTTCTAAGAAGGAATATGGTTCATCAAGTGGTGTTTGACACTGAAAAATTACCCATTGATATTTCAACCGTGAGGTATGAGGAGATGGAAGAATAGGTTTTAGCTACGATGCAGTTGGCCATAAGAGAAAATGTTATCTCGGAGATTAGCATTGAAACCACTACTAGAGAAATTTGGACAAAAATAGGGAATCTCAACTTGAAGAAATCATTCACTAGTCACTGATTTGCTAAAGGAATTTTTCACCATGAAGATGAAAGATGGTACTTTAGTGAAGATGCATCTTAGTTTCTTCGACTGTTTTTAATGAAGATTGTAGATTAGAAGATGGATGAAGAACTGAAAACGATGGTTGTTTTGTGTTCCCTTCTGTTGCATTACACAAGTTTCGCTAATAGTTTGATATAAGGGAGAGATGTTTTAATGGTAAAGGGTGTGAAGTCGGGTCTTCTAGCAAAAACTTGATGGATAAAATGAAGGAGATGAGGAAAAGTAGATGAGGAAGTAGTAGTCATGGCCTATCTGTTGAGAGCGAAAGAGAAGAATAATTGTAATCATATGGGGCATTCCACGTCTAGGAAGCCCGAAAATGGTTAGAGAGGAAAGTTGAGAGATGGAAAGTGAAACTACTGTAACGACTGGTATTTTACATATCGAAAGATCGTAAAATAATATTTTTAAATTCATATGAGGTCGATGATTCTATAGCTTTAGGAAATGTCTATTAGTGACATTTAATATCTTTAGAATTTTTCAAGACGATTCTACGAATGAAATGTAATGCCTATAAATTTTAATAGAAACCAAATTACACCGAGACTAGTTCCATTAGAAAAATATTATGGTTCTCATTTCCATAAAGTAATAATAATAGCGATTTGGACTTTTTGGCTAGAAGATATGCTTGTTTGAAGTTTGGTGGTTTTTGTAGTAGCTTAGTGGGTAATTAGTGAATTTGAAGAGTGGCCCAATAACCCATTTCAAGTCTGAAGAGTATATTTGCTGAAATAAACATCCCAAATCATTTCTACCATCTCCCAAACAGATCAGCCTCCACTAAACCATTCTCCACCAAAAAACCTTCTCTTTTCTTCTCCAAATCAAGTCTAAATCATAGATTAAGGGTAGATTGACAAGGAGATTCATTAGAGATCTTTAAATCTACATTTTTGGGGAAAGAAAACTACATTTTTGCTGTTGATTTTCAGATCTACATCAATTTGCTGCAAAACTGGATTTTGGAGGTTTTAGCGAGTGATTTATCATCTAAACCTTATTACATTTGTATATATAGGTTTTAACATGTTTGAATCTGTTTTTAGTCAAAATTAAGTTTTAATGCCATTTTAAAACCCACCTATAGTAAAAACATGAATAAATGAATTTTTGGTGTTTTAGACATGTTATTGAATATGTGATTGCCTTGATAGATATTAGGATATGTTGTAACACTTGGTATGATGATTGCTATGATTGGTTGCGTGGTTTACCTATTTGAATGTTGTTTTGTGCATGTATGATGTTTATTTGTATGCTTGTATGGTTGAAAATGCTCATCGAAGCGAACTAGAGTAGGAACCAGAGAATCATACTTCGATGGATAGACTCTAGAGTGTTTGGAATCATATCGTTGCATAGGCCAAGCATGAGGGTCAAATTGTTGAGTGTAGCGATGAAATTAGTGCGATGTTGATGTGCATAAGAAGCTACAGTTTCTAGTTTGATAGAGCTTGTTTTGTTGTTGGATGGCTTGGTTGTTGACTTTAGGAGGAGAAGGCATTGGCTCGGTACGTAGTGGTTAAGTAGTAAAAGACCAGATAGGAATTCATGTCCAGTAGGTGATTGGCTCGGTAGGGGAGAGACGGATAGGAAATCATATCCAGTGGTACTTGACTTGGCAAGATAAGGACCAGATAGGAAATCATGTCCGGTAGATATTCGTTCGGCGGTGGGGGTACCGAATAGGAAATCCTGTCCGGTAGATTTTTGGTTCGGCTATAGGAAAATGTCGAACATGAAAGAGGTTTTGGGGTATGTGGGTTTGATTATAGAAGGATGCCTTACGAAACTTGGGGTAAAGCTTTTATGGCGATGGCTTCATAGCAAGACGTGAGGTTGCTTGGAGGTCTTAGGGTTGGGATAAAGACCCCAGGACGACTTGGATGACTTTGCGATGGCAACCAATAAATTGCGGCAACTTCGACAACTCAATATGGCGAGTGACTATAGCATTTGGTGATGGACCAAAGGATAAGTTCTGCATGATAGCTCGTGCAGTAAAAACCGAGGTTCTGATGATCATGAGTAGGAGAGGGTAGTCTGCGTGTACCCAAGGTAGTCTGCATGTACCCAAGGTAGTTTGTGGTATCCATGTGTTTGGATGTCTACGTATGTCCAGTCCTTAGACATCTGCATGGGCATGAGTTGAGCATTTGTGAGGTAGTTCTAATATTGGTATGTTTGGTAAGGGATATATGAATGACTCTATGGTTGTAATGCTCATTATTGGGATAGGGTCAACTACATGTACCTAGGGTAGTCTATGTGTATCCATATTTTGAACGTCAGCGTCTATTTAGTCCATTGCCGTTTGCATGGGTAATGAATTGAGCATTTGAAAGAGTTATCGTACAATTGAAGCACTTGAGAAAGAGGTGCAAGGTTGTGTGATGCATGCTATGTTTGTCGTGTGCTTGATATGCTATGTGGTACCCTTATACCCACTATATTTCACACCTGATAGTAGTTTAGCATGTATTGTGTTAATATGCTAATTCTTCGAATGTAGGGATAGGTCAAGACGGTTGTTTGTCATATATAGTTTTTATAGTACTTTAAGATGATGTCGCGCACACCAGACCATTGTCTGATCTAAGGTTTTATACTTTGCTTCTTATTCTCTTGGGTACTCTTAAATGAGTAGATTAGGGATAATAGGACTGAATAGTGCATAAAGCTGTTGTGAGTATGAGTTGGAGGCTATGCTTTCATATATCTATACTTTGGAGCTTACTATTGTTTATATTCCGCTATGCAGTTCTGTGGAGCTATGTCGGTACTTGTATTTCGAGAGACAACTATATAGTTTATTCTTGAGTTTTGGGATGTAAAAACTCTTTATTTTGGTTTTTGTACAGTCTATAAACTTGATGCACTATGATATTCTTATTCATGGTTCATTTGAGTATATCACTGTCTCGCTTGTATTACATCTATATATTATATTTCATATGTGCTCTGCGAAATGTTCTATAGGTTCAGTGTTTGGATTTTTCTTTGCTTTTCACCTTTGGTTACCATCTTGCATTGGCTAGGTACCCCACAGCGCATTATACATGTATATGGGGTACCAGAGGTGTAAGGCAGTTGTCATATTTGGTATCAGAGCTTAGGTTGCGTAAACGATTTAAGTTGTTATTGGATCCATTAAAGATAAGGAAGGAGCTATCACCTTAGAATGGATCGCAAGATATATAAGAGAGCATACTTGTGATATTTCAGTTATGTAGTAGTGTGTGTACATATAGTATACAATCCACTGCATTCTTTAACATAAATTATTCCTTTCAGAGAGATTGATCATTCTTATTACAGCTTGTAAGAATGAGTCGGCTAATAAGGAATGCTATTGAGAACTCCATCTCTAGAGTTAAAGTGGGCGGGATTGGAAGCTACTAACCCTGACTTTTATAACATGTTCACTGAGATGGTGCGAAACATGGTTCAAAATGCCCAAGGCACCCCTGCTGCGGCTATTGGTAGTGGTGCTCCAGCGCAAACACTGAGGGCTGACTGTGCCAGACTGAGCAAGTATTACTCTACTCCGGGTAGCAAACCGTCACTTGGAATGGAATAAGCCATCTAAGTGTGGGATTGAATCTTTGAGGACATGGAGTTAGAGGATGCGAAGAAGAGGAAGCTGGCCTCTAGACAGATTCAGGGACGAGCTATAGGGAGATGGAGCACAATCAAGGTTACTACCACTAAGGATCATATTACTTGGGAGCAGTTTAAGGAAATATTTTAAGGGAAGTATATATCAATCGCTTAGAAGTCGGTGCTCTTCCAAAAGTTTGCTAACTTGAGATTGGGGATATGTCTATTTAGAGTATGTGGCTGAATTCGACATGCTGTCGAAGTATGGTCTATCTTTTATTGATATTCTGATCAAGAAGAGAGAAATTTATCATGGACTTGGATGATTATCTTGGAAAGAAGCTAGTAGGACATATCGATGAGATCTTTGAGAGGCTGAAGGAGAAGGCTCTTTGACATGAGAGTCTTTATAGTAAGCCTAAGTCGATTGTTGATCACAAAAAGAAGTAGTAGTTTCAGAAGGGTAGCCAGAAGAAGGCAAGTTGGAGCCTACTTGCTACAATTATAGAGAGAAGAGCCATCTTAGCAAAGATTATAGAAATGAGAAAAAAGGATATTTCAGTAACAATAAGCCAGCGCACATGAAGAACGATTGCCCTAAGTCACTAGCGAATAAGAAGGTTATGTCTTATTATGCTTTGAACGTTGTTTCAGCTTCGTTGAGTACTCCATCGACGAGGGAGAGGGGGAAGAACGTTGTTATACAGGGTATGCTTTCTATTTTTGATATGCCTATACGTATTTTCTTCGATACCGGGGCTTCACACTCCTTCATATCTAGTGTTTTGGTAGACAGATTGGGGTTGAAACCCGAGATAGTTGACCGACCTTTGATTATCACAAGCCCTGTTGGAGGATCGACTAGCATGTGAATAGTTTGTCAAGACTTAGACTTATTGAGTCATGGATGTTTATTTTCTTGTGATTGATTTATTTTGGGTTTAATGGGATTTGGTATTGTAATGGGGATGGATTAGCTAAGGAAGTATATGGTAATGGTGGATTGCAGGAGGCTATTTGTACGATTGGCGCTATGGAGGCACAAATGCTAGTGTTTGGTTGCCTGCCAGAGGATGGAGTTATGTTTAGATTTCTATATTCGGTTGAGTTTGCATATAATGAGTTGTCATTTGTGCCTATCTTGGGACAGTATTCAGACATGTTCGAGGAGGTGACTAGATTACCGCCACAATAAGAGATTGAGTTCCGTGTAGACTTAGTGAAAGACACTAGGCTAATAGTTATGCCCTTAAGGTGTATGGCACATAGGGAATAGAAGGACTTGGAGGTGTAAGTAAATGACTTGTTGAGACGAGGGTTCATTCATAGGAGCATATCTGAGTAGGGTGCTCCTGTAGTATTCGCTACTAAGGCGTTTGGCTCTCTGAGGTTGTTTGTAGATTACCGTGAGCTGAATAAGTTAACGAAGAAGAACAAGTATCCATTCCCATGTACTAATGACTTGTTTTGTCATCTCCATGATGCAAAGGTATCCCCTCAGTTGGACATTGTGGAGGGGTTTCATCAACTGAGAGTGGTGAAAGAAAGTGTACCGATTACAGCGTTCTGTATGCAGTTTGGAATTTATGAGTGGTTGGTTATATTGTTTAGGCTAAGGCATCAGCATACTTTGTTGATCTTATGAACCACATTTCCAAGGATCATCTAAATAAGTTTGTACTTGTGTTCATGTATGATATCCTTGTTTATTCGAGGACAAAGGAAGAACATAAGGATCATTTAAGGATTGTTCCTAAGGTGTTGATGAAGCATCGACCAAAAGTGAAGTTTTTGCAGTGTCATTTTTAGAGGAGGAAAGTGCGATTTTTGGGTCACGTTGTCTATGAGCAGGGTACTTGTGTAGATCCTATAAAGGTGGCAGTAGTACAAAACTAGGATCGACCCAAGATAGCTATAGAAGTTTCCTTAGCTTGAGGGGATACTGTAGATGTTTTGTCAAGGACTTCTCTAAGGTAGCAGCATTGTTAACCAACTTAACAAAGAAGAATGAGACTTCTATTTAGGACATGAGTTGCGAGCATGCATTCTTATGCCTGAAGGGTAGGTTGATGAGTGCACCGGTTTTGGTCATTCCTAGTGGGAATGAGGAGCTGATAGTATACATGGTACTGGACTTATTGCGGTTGTTGATGCAGAGGGGAAAGCTGTCGCCTACTCTAGTCGATAGCTGAAATCGCATAAGAGGAAGTATCCGACTCATAATTTGGAGTTGGCAGTGATAGTATTCGCTTTGAAGATATGGATGCATTATTTTCTTGGGGAAAGGTTCGAGTTGTATATGGACCATAAGTCGCTGAAGTATCTATTCTCCCAAAAGGACCTTAATCTTCATCAACGGTAATGGTTAGAGTTCATAGTCTCCTATGAATGCGATAGTTGATGCTCTGAGTAGGAGACATGTTAGCTTGGGAGCGTTGTTCCTAGAGTGAAAGTAGTTAGAGTTTATCATTGGCTATGGTTTTAGGCCTTGATGTGAGCTAGAGCTGGAATTGTTGGCTAGCCCGATGATCAGACCTACCTTGATTGAGTGGATCGGTACAAATTAGAGGATAAATGTTGGACTGGCAAGGATCATGGCGAAGATAGAGGAAGGGGTAGAGTTTGAGGAGACGAACCAGTATGAGCTCGACCATGATGGTTGGCTTTGGAAGGATGGGAGGTTGTTTGTTCCTAATGTCGATGGATTGAGGGATGAGGTGCTATGCAAGTGCTATCATTTGAAATTAACTAACATCCAAACGGCAACAAAATGAACCGTGATATGAGACGGACATTTATTGGGAAGGGATGAAGAAGAACGTTGGGACATTCATCTCAAAATACATGAACTATCGGTTGGTAAAGACAGAGTAGAAAAATGGAGTGGTTTGTTGTAACCGCTCGAGATTCCTGAGTGGAAATGGGAATACATTTCGATGGACTTCATCAATGGATTGCCGAGGACTAAAATTATACGATAGCAGTTGGGTCATATTCGATAGATTGACGAAGGGTGCTCGATTCATATTCGTCAAGTCAAGTAGAATGACATCCAAATTTGTCGAGCTGTATATGAAGTGAATTGTGCAATTTTATGGTGTGCCGAAAAGCATCGAGAGCGCTTGAGACCCTTTATTCACTAGTGGGTTTTGGAAGAGCTTACAAGAGGCGTTCCTTTTCAAGGACGAAAAGTTCTTAAGGGGGGATGAATGTGACGACCCGGATTTTTGGACGTCTGTTAATCGGAAAATTAATTGATTTTGTTGTTGAAATATTAATATTAACTAATCAAACAAATGAAATTCTGATAATTAAATATATTTGAATATTCATGTTGATTTGGAACTAAAATAAACATTGAATTAAAAACTATATTAGATATTTAATTTTTAAAATCTCTGGGTATGATAAATCCTATAAAAAAGAAAATAAACTTTTTTCATTGATAAATCTCACCATTTATATTGAGATAAGATATCCATAAAAATTTAGATACGAGTTTTTATGTTAGATGATATATATATATATATATATATATATACACACGTGTGTGTGTGTGTGTGTGTGTGATATACATAAAAAAAGGATATACACAAGTAATAGATATGGAAAGATGTATAAGTACAAATGTATACATAAAAACAAATGGATATACACATACATCAATTCACATAAAATGCATGTAAACAAAAGAGGGGACAAGCATTTAAGCATATCATACAAATGTTGTATCAGGTCATTACAAATCAAAATCAAGTCAAGTATATGAGATAGCAAATCAAAACTTTTCAAAAAGAAAAGATCTCAGCTGTACAAAATCTGCAGCCACGCTATTGCTTGCTTAATACACTTCCTCCTCTTCTATATAAATATAACTACTAATCCCTGCCTGGTTCATACCACTCGAACATAATAAAGCAAAATTCTTTCATTAAAATCAAAGTCGGGATCATCTAGCAAGTAAATTCTGATCAAAAATCTGCTTCCAGGAAAAAGCTTCTCTACCTTTTGAGACAGGTGAGTAACAGTCTTTATAAAAATTAAATATATGATTCTGGTCGCATGTTTATATCTAGAAATATATATTGTTTTATGCATATATATAAGTGTGCAACTTTTTGTATATACAAATGTATAGGTGTATGCATGTATTTGTGTTTCCTGCTTTAGTTTCCAGATTCAAAATTTTATTCAAAATTCATTTCCCTTGATCTAATCTTTGTTAGGACTTAGATTTAAAAAAAAATTGTTTGTTAAATCATGAAGTAAAATTTAAAACTTTAATTAAGTTAAAATAAACTTATATGTCTTTGAAACTTAAAAAGAACAGAGTGGACTTAGGATATGTGAGAATTCAAACTTGCTAATTTCTTGTTTCAAACATATGATCTGAAACATCATTCGAAATTATGATTTTTAGAGGTAATATCATAATTTTTAGTAGTGGGATTTGGGTGCAGTTCTGGTTTGACCAGAAGTTGATATTTTGATGTTCTCTGATAATCTAAGTGCTCGTGGTGGATGTAGTTTCTTTTGGAGGTGGAAGGATGATCGGGGAGGTCAGGAAAAATGGCTGATGAGTGATCAAAGGACTGTGGTGGCCGCGGTTGATAAGAGAAGTCTGTAAACCTAGTTTAGTGGGTGATCGGCAATTGGTGCATCATGAATTCTCTGGTGGATCGAGTTCCACCATGCTTGGGAGATTGGAAGTTTGGACGTTGGCGAGGTTGTGACCGGAGGCTCTGGTGTTCAGATGATCGGAGAAGGGAGCTCGAGATCGTTCTGTTTTGGGTGTTTTTGTTGCGGTTTGTAAAGAAATGCTCGAATTCGATTTTGAGGGAGGTTTGAAGTTTTGACGATCGGATTAAGGTGTGATGATGATCGCCGACATGGGGAAGACGTCGTTGTTGACCAGAGGTGGTCGGTGGCACGATGCAAGTGCACGGTGCATGTCAGGAAGCTGATGATGCTGGGTTGAGTTGTGGTATTGTACTCGAGTTAGTACTCGAGTTGTTTAGGGAATTGCTCGAAGATTTATAGGTTTTGGCTCGGAGGTTGTGAGATGTGGCTTGGGTCAAATTGTTGGTTACAGGTTTAAAACCTGTCTGTGTTTTAAAATTTTAAATGTAAGTAAAAATTGAAAACCAGATTTAAACAAAGTTTTAAATCAGTTTAAGTATAGATTCAAATCTAAATTTGTATTCTAGTTTGAAATAAAATAAAGTTTCATTAAAATATAAAATGTTTAAAACAACTTTAAAATTGTTAAAGCATATTTTAAATGGTTGGTATGATCAGTCAAGAACACTTGAGTTTTCTCGAGTAAATTGATGTTTGGCTCGAAGTTTAGCTATGTTTTGCTCGAAGTAATTTGTGTGTGGCTCGGGCAGTGGTTTTGTGACAGGTTTTAAAACCTGTTAGTTTTTAAATTTAAAACTGAAATTTGATATAATTAAAGTTTTTAAATTTTAAATGTTTTAAACAACTTAAAAATGTTAAAGTATATTTTATAAAGGATTTGAATTCAAAATGAATTGGTTTAAAACTCTTATAAATTTCTTTTATAAATGATAAGTGTTTCTTTAACATTTGGATTTAAAAAGATTTTGTAAATTGATTTAGATTTTGTTAAACTTGTAATTTATTTTAAATCTTTATTTTGAAATGAATTTAAAGGAAGATTTAAAAGTAAAAAGTTTCAAAGGTTTTTGTTAATGGTAATTAAGTCATTAAAAAGGTTATTGTTTTATCCTAAAGAAAATTAAGATATAATGATTTGAAATTAATCAAATTAATATGGTAATTTAGTTAATTAAAGGTTAGTTACTTGGTAATTAGAGATTAGTTAATTACTTAAATGATAATTTACTTAATGGAAGTAATTGAGAATTAATTACTTTGTAATTAATTAAAGTATGGATTAAATAAGATAACTTATTAAGGGTTAATAAATTATAAGTGTGATCAATTGAAGGATAATTAATCAATGGAAGTGATCACAAGATAATTAATTTGAGTAATTAATGAGAATGGATGAAGGTTAATTAATTTTTGTAATAAATTAAGAGTTAATTACTTATTTTAATTAAAGTATAATTAATCAAGGATGATTAATTAAGATGGATAATTAGAAGATGATTAATTAATTTTTTTGTAATTAATTAATGTTAAGTAAGGATAATCTAAGTGATTAAAGATTAATAATTAATTTACTTAGAGATTGATTAAATTAATTTTGGAAGTGATAATCTTGCTTATGGACGATTGAATGTTGTAAATGCCTTGAATTGGTTGATATCTCTGATATGATATGTTTGTGATATGATATGATTAGATGGACAGTGATAATGTTGTTATTTATCGATGATAAATTGTGTGTATAAGTGACAATTCTATTTAAAATTGAATCTTATTTCACTTGAATAACTTGGGTTAAGATGACATTGGATTCGAAGAGACCGGAGTCGGGTATTAGTAAATACCCAAAACCACTTCGATTCTTTATAGATTGATTTGTGAAATCAATAAGCTGGAATGGAATGATTTAAGTGAATTGGACCATTTAATCTAAGATTTGGTACTTAGAAATTAATGAGTGAAATAAGTGATGTCTATAACAATTTGTGAATTTGTAATTGATACACGTTACCCGGGTTATATATAAGTTGTATGCTTTTGTAATTCATGTTAGATGGGTTTACTCACGCTGGTTTCCAGCCTGACCCGGATGTTACTTTGATGTAATGCTCGGGTCAGACCGAGTATTACAGATTTTCAGGTAAGGACGTTCTGGAGCTCAAGAGGCGAGCTGGATGGCAGGAATGTATGGAGTATTTCCGCTGTATTATATAGTTGTATATCTAGGACATGCTGTTTTAAGTGGAAATTAGCCACAAGGGCCTCTTTAGCAAGTGGAATTAGTTTCTGGGTCACACAACAGAAATAATTACTTTGAAGGACAAAACACAAAATAATTAGTTTCTAGGGCCTAAAAACTTATGAAATTATGTCCTTGAAAGTAATTGGACTGCTGACTTTGCTGTTGAAAGTAATTATTCTGCTGACTTTGGCCTTGAAACTAATTTCTTTGAATGTCTGTCCTAGAAACTAATTGGACTGCAAAGTTTGTCCTTCTAGGGAAATGCCCCTTTTTTTAAACTGTCCAATGTTGTGTAAATGTTGTAACTCTGTTGTATTAAAGTGAAATTTGACAAGTACGGGTTTCCTTTATGTAACCGTTATTATTTATTATTATATTTTGTCCACTGCGAATGTGAGATGTTGGTGTTTCAGTTCTTTTTTTTTCTATCTCTTTCTTCTTTTCCTTTAACTATCTGGAATTTTCGGGATCGAAATTTTCGGGTCGTTACATTTGGTATCAGAGCCGAAGGTTAAGCGAGAACCATGGCTCTGGTGGGATTACTCATTAAAGATAGGGTCAATGGTACCCTAGAATGAGTTGAGTGTATATTTATATGAGAGCGTACTTGTTATTTTCTTATATAAATATTTCAAATGATTTTATATAAGATTTTATTTTGATATATAAAGCAATATATCTTTCTAATGAATATTAAGGTAATTGGTTGTTAAATTATTGGAATTAAATTAAGTGGTAATAGAAATAAAACCAAATTGAAATTAAATAAAGGTAAGTTTGAAATGGATTCAAACTAAAATTAAAATCTTGAATTTGGGAAAAAGTTTCAGAATAAGATAATAATGGATTGGTTTCCTTGGTTATTATCATTGTTGTGTTTAATAATAAAATGTGTATTAATGAGTAAGCAAAATGAAATGTTTTAAGGAAGTAAAAAAATTTGAGTAAGTATGACTTATAAATTAGAATTGAAGATGATCTAAATTGTGAAGTTTTAAATCTGGGTCCAGAATATGAAAATTGTTTCAAAGTGATAAAGAAATAATAAATAATATTATTTAATGTATTTAAATGAAGGGTCTTGTTTCAAACAAGAGTTGTTTGAAAATTTAAAGGAATTTGTTTTGAATTAAAAACAAATGGTGGTTTAAAATTTAAAGATAACTTGGTGTATAAAGGAAATAATATGTATATCTGAGGAATATACATAATATCAAAGATGGTTTGAGATAAACTCTAAATGTTGAGTTTTAAATTTGGAATGAGATGTGATACCCAAAGTGATAAAATTTTTGAACTTAATAATGGAAAGATTATTAATGTGAAGTTTAAATTTGAAATGGGAATTCAAATTTGAGTAGGGTTAACGGGATTTAAATTGAATCTAACTTAGAGGAAGTTAAATAAGTTTGAATGGACAACCTGATTTGGAAATTTCAAGATGAAATTGGGATTTAACCTGGGAAGTTAAATGGTTAATTTGAATTGGGAATTTGTGTGATCTTAAAATGGGTTTAAGATCTGTAAATTGAAAATGTATGGGTGTTTTAAAATAATTTGGATAATTTTATCCTATTAATAATCTTTGAACTGTGAATTGGATTTGAATTATTATTTGAACCTAGAAATAGGTTCATGAAGAAGAAAAGGTTAAATTGATTTAAGGGAATTAAATCAATATTTGAAAGTTTAACTCGAATCTCTGTAATCCGAGATGATTTAAAGTGAGATTGAATTTGAAATTAGTTCAAATTGAATTTGATTTAAATAATTTGGATTTGTGATTAAAGTTGTATAGTTTTAAATTCATAATGGAATTTGATTTGAATTTGGAAAGAAACAAGGATAATTCAACAAGAATTGGGATTAAATTCAAACTGGGGTTGAAATGAATTGAAAATTGAAATGGGTTCAATTTGAAATTTATTTGAATTAACTGGAATTATGATGGAAAATGGATAAGTTTAAAATTCAAATGGAAGTTTGAATTGGATAATTTGAAAAGAAATTGAAGTTGAATAAGTTCAAATTCAAATAGGAAGTTGATTTGAATTTGGGATGAGAATGGAAGTTAACTTAATTTAAATTGAAATTGAAAGTTAATTGGAAATTGGCAATTGGATGGAATTGGGATCAATTCAAATTGGAATTGAATCAATTTAAATGAAAGTAGAAATTTAAATTGAATTGATGGGAATGGAGATTGGGAATTGAAGCTCTGGACTATTTTCAAAATAAATTGTTTTAATATAAATCTATTTTTCCAACTATTTACTATACAAGCTTTCTTTTTAAAGCCAAATTATCTTATACTTATTTTACAATTATTTTTGGAACTATTTAACAATTTTTCAACTATTTTATAAACTAATTACTATTTTTCAACTACTTTATAACTAATTACTATTTTACATCTATTTTGCAATTATCTAACTATTTTATAACTATTTAACTACTTTCCAACTATTTTATCAATTACTTAACTATTTTACAGCTATTTTACAAACTGATAATTATTTTTCAACTACTTATCTATTTTTAAAATTTACAAGCTATTTTCTAAATTTAAACTGGACAGCGTTCAAACTGATTATGATTAAATATCCATTTGAGATAAAAATTGAGGTGATAATCCAAATAAGGATTTTAGCGATTGAGAGCAAGTGAATGGAAATCAAAGTGAATGTGAATAGAAAAGAGAAATTGATTTGGCTAATAATCCATAAAGATAGATATGTAGGATATATTATATTATTCTATTCGCATAGTGATTTGATCCAGATTCAAGCACAGAATTTCGAGATAGTTATATCGATCCGAGTTTTGATTTTTCACTCGATTTTCGACGGCGAACCTGGATATGGATTGTTGATTGGTTCTGGATATTCTCTATCATAGTTATGGCTATGCAAGGAGAATGACAGTTTCTGATTAAGAAACCAAATCTGAGTCCGCACTAGGAAGTCAGGTGGACGATACTAGTTCGAAAGTGAAATTGTGTGATCGAGCGAGCGATCAAATTGGTATAATGTATGGATGATATTTGTACATCGTACAGATTTGAATGAAATTGATATTGAAAATTTATGAATAAGAAATGTGAAATGATTTCTTTTGAAATGAAAGTATATATTGTGAAATATACAGTGGATAAAAGTGAAAGTTGGATATTTTTATCATGATAAGTAAGATGGAAACAACTTTATAAAAAGAGTAATCAAATTTGAATATTTGATTTGGAATAAATAAAGTTATATATCTTTGTTATATAAGATAAATCTCCCCTTGTTGAATCTATTGTCAGAAGAAAAGGGTTTTGAAAAAATAATTGAAGTATAAAAAGGGAATTTATACAAGTTTGAAGTAATCCAAAGATTTTCGAAATTATATATATCTATGTATATGTATATAAAGGATTTCATGAGGGTTATTTTGGAAAGGTTTTTGGAACCTTTGGATTGGGAAAGACTTTTGATTTTTGGGTAAAATCAATATTGGAATTTGGAAAAGCCTAATTTGAGAATTATCGATTTTGGGATAATCGATTTTGAGAAAGGAGATTTATTTGAGATTCATATTAGGTGTATGATTTGGAAGATACTATATATGTATAGTATAAAGTGTTTTGAAAATGGCTCTGGGGAAAAGGGCGCTCCCTTGAAATGAACTTCTCTGGAGTGCCATAGGTTGGTACTGCCTTGAACCCTAAGGGGAGGTTCTAAAGTTGATCCTGTGAGGAGTACGGACAAAACTAGTTCCTGAGGATTTTGTGTAGTGTGTAGCGGAAGTCGAGGGCGCTGAGGCCTACAGAGGCATTTGGGTTATGTTGTGACGACAGTGTAACTCGATGTCACTGCGATTTACTGCAGACCATAGCGAAAGTCGTGTATGCTGCTGAGAGCCAACAGTCTACGTTTGATTTTATATCGGTAGACTGCGACCTATGGTAACATAGCGAAAGTCGTGTGTGCCGATGAGAGCCAACAGTCTGCGTTTGATTTTACATCGGTAGACTGTGACCTATGTGGGAGTGGAGAAGTTTCATTTTTGGCAGCGAAAATCGAGAGCACTGATGCCTACAGTTACATGGACTTTTGTTGTGATGGCAACGTAACCCTGGAATGTAACTGCGATCTGTTGTGGGTTCCATGACGTAATCGAGGGGTGCGGAGTGCCTACAGTTACATGGACTTTTGCTGCGATAGCAACGTAACCCAAGATGTAACTGCGACCATGGATGAGGATGATGATTTCCAGAGCATTCTCACCAAAAATATTTCCTCCATTTTCAAAAATATTTTCTATATTTTCAATAAAATTATTTTCCAAGTATTTTCACTGGGTGTTGAAAATGGGTGTACCAAGTACTTATAGATTTTCAGTCCTACGCCTAATTAACGTATGACCGAATTTCTGTGAGAACAAGGGTGGACTTGATGAGATATCGAGTTATAAAAAGTGTTTTTATAAAAGCTATTTTGGTCATATTATGTAAATTCTAAAGTGTTTTAAAATTTTAGAATAAAAGAGTAAAGAGTTAAAATGCTTAGGTGGATTTAACTAATAATAATACTCATCAAATTTAATTTCTCACTTTGTTCCTTTTCGAGGACGAAAAGTTCTTAAGGGGGGAGGAATGGGACGACCCAGATTTTTGGACGTCTGTTAATCGAAAAATTAATTGATTTTGTTATTAAAATATTAATATTAACTAATCAAACAAACGAAATTCTGATAATTAAAGATATTTGAATATTCATGTTGATTTGGACTAAAATAAACATTGAATTAAAAACTATATTAGATATTTAATTTTTAAAATCTCTAGGTATGATAAATCCTATAAAAAAGAAAATAAACTTTTGCATAGATAAATCTCACCATTTATATTGAGATAAGATATCCATAAAAATTTAGATACGAGTTTTTATGTTAGATGATATATATATATATATATATGTATGTATGTATATATATATGTATGTATGTATGTATGTATGTATGTATATGTATGTGTGATATACATAAAAAAAATGGATATACACAAGTAATAGATATGGAAAGATGTATAAGTACAAATGTATACATAAAAACAAATGGATATACACATACATCAATTGACATAAAATGCATGTAAACAAAAGAGGGGACAAGCATTTAAGCATATCATACAAATGTTGTATCAGGTCATAACAAATCAAAATCAAGTCAAGTATATGAGATAGCAAATCAAAACTTTTCAAAAAGAAAAGATCTCAGCTGTACAAAATCTGCAGCCACACTATTGCTTGCTTAATACACTTCCTCCTCTTCTATATAAATATAACTACTAATCCCTGCCTGGTTCATACCACTCGAACATAAAAGCAAAGTTCTTTCATTAAAATCAAAGCCGGGATCATCTAGCAAGTAAATTCAGTTCAAAAATCTGCTTCCAGGAAAAAGCTTCTCTGCCTTTTGAGACAGGTGAGTAACAGTCTTTATAAAAATTAAATATATGATTCTGGTTACATGTTTAAATCTAGAAATATATATTGTTATGTGTATATATATAAGTGTGCAATATTCTGTATATATAAATGTATAGGTGTATGCATGTATTTGTGTTTCCTGCTTTAGTTTCCAGATTCAAAATTTTATTCAAAATTCATTTCCCCTTGATCTAATCTTTGCTAGGACTTAGATTTAAAACAAAACTTGTTTGTCAAATCATGAAGTAAAATTTAAAATTTTAATTAAGTTAAAATAAACTTATATGTCTCTGAAACAAAAAAAGAACAGAGTGGACTTAGGATATGTGAGAATTCAAACTTGCTAATTTCTTGTTTCAGACATATGATCTGAAAAATCATTCGAAATTATGATTTTTAGAGGTAATATCATAATTTTTAGTAGTGGGATTTGGGTGCAGTTCTGGTTTGACCAGAAATTGATATTTTGAGATTCTCTGATAATCTAAGTGCTCGTGGTTGATGTTGTTTCTTCTGGAGGTGGAAGGATGATCGGGGAGGTCAGGAAAAATGGCTGATGAGTGATCAAAGGACTGTGGCGGCGGCGGTTGATCAGAGAAGTCTATAGACCTAGTTTAGTGGGTGATCGGGAATTGGTGCATCATGAATTATCTGGTGGATCGAGTTCCACCATGCTTGGGAGATTGGAAGTTTGGACGTTGGTGAGGTTGTGACCGGAGGCTCTGGTGTTCAGATGATCAGAGAAGGGAGCTCGAGATCGTTCCAGTTTTGGGTGTTTTTGTTCCGGTTTGTAACGAGATGCTCGAATTCAATTTTGAGGGAGGTTTGAAGTTTTGATGATCGGATTAAGGTGCGATGATGATCGCCGACATGGGGAAAGCGTCGTTGATGACCAGAGGTGGTCGGTGGCATGATGCAAGTACACGGTGCATGTCAGGAAGCTGATGATGTTGGGTTGAGTTGTGATATTGTACTCGAGTTTTTACTCGAGTTGTTTAGGGAATTGCTCGAAGATTTATGGGTTTTGGCTCGGAGGTTTTGAGATGTGGCTTGGGTCAGATTGTTGGTTACAGGTTTAAAACCTGTCTGTGTTTTAAAATTTAAAATGAAAGTAAAAATTGAAAACCAGATTTAAACAAAGTCTTAAATCAGTTTAAGTGTAGATTCAAATCTAAATTTTTATTCTAGTTTGAAATAAAATAAAGTTTTATTAAAATATAAAATGTTTAAAACAACTTTAAAATTGTTAAAGCATATTTTAAATGGTTGGTATGATCAGTCAAGAATACTCGAGTTTTCTCGAGTAAATTGATGTTTGGCTCGAAGTTTAGCTATGTTTTGCTCGAAGTAATTTGTGTGTGGCTTGGGCAGTGGTTTTGTGACAGGTTTTAAAACCTGTTAGTTTTTAAATTTGAAACTAAAATTTGAAATAATTAAAGTTTTTAAAATTTAAATGTTTTAAACAACTTTAAAATGTTAGAGTATATTTTATAAAGGATTTAAATTCAAAATGAATTGGTTTAAAACTCTTATAAATTTCTTTTATAAATGATAAGTGTTTCTTTAGCATTTGGATTTAAAAAGATTTTGTAAATTGATTTAGATTTTGTTAAAGTTAAACTTGTAATTTATTTTAAATCTTTATTTTGAAATGAATTTAAAGGAAGATTTAAAAGTAAAAAGTTTCAAAGGTATTTGTTGATGGTAATTAAGTCATTAAAAAGGTTATTGTTTTATCTTAAAGAAAATTAAGATATAATGATTTGAAATTAATTAAATTAATAAGGTAATTTAGTTAATTAAAGGTTAATTACTTGGTAATTAGAGATTAGTTAATTACTTAAATGATAATTTACTTAATGGAAGTAATTGAGAATTAATTACTTTGTAATTAATTAAAGTATGGATTAAATAAGATAACTTATTAAGGGTTAATAAATTATAATTGTGATCAATTGAAGGATAATTAATCGATGGAAGTGATTAAAGGATTATTAATTTGAGTAATTAATGAGAATGGATGAAGGTTAATTAATTTTTGTAATAAATTAAGAGTTAATTACTTATTTTAATTAAAGTATAATTAATCAAGGATGATTAATTAAGATGGATAATTAGAAGATGATTAATTAATTTGTTTGTAATTAGTTAATGTTAAGTAAGAATATTCTAAGTGATTAAAGATTAGTAATTAATTTAATTAGAGATTGATTAAATTAATTTTGGAAGTGACCAATCTTGCTTATGGACGATTGAATGTTGTAAATGCCTTGAATTGGTTGATATCTCTGATATGATATGTTTGTGATATGATATGATTAGATGAACAGTGATAATGTAGTTATTTATCGATGATAAATTGTGTGTATAAGTGACATTCTATTTAAAATTGAATCTTATTTCACTTGAATAACTTGGGTTAAGATGACATTGGATTCGAAGAGACCGGAGTCGGGTATTAGTAAATAACCAAAACCACTTCGATTCTTTATAGATTGATTTGTGAAATCAATAAGCTGGAATGGAATGATTTAAGTGAATTGGACCATTTAATCTAAGATTTGGTACCTAGAGATTGATGAGTGAAATAAGTGACGTCTATAACAATTTGTGAATTTGTAATTGATAGAAGTTACCCGGGTTATATATAAGTTGTATGCTTTTGTAATTCATGTTATATGGGTTTACTCACGCTAGTTTCCAGCCTGACCTGGGTGTTACTTTGGTGTAATGCTCGGGTCAGACCGAGTATCACAGATTTTCAAGTAAGGACGTTCTGAAGCTCAGGAGGCGAGCTGGATGGTAGGAACGTATGGAGTATTTCCGCTGTATTATATAGTTGTATATCCAGGAGATGTTGTTTTAAACTATCCAGTGTTGTGTAAATGTTGTAACTCTGATGTATTAAAGTGAAATTTGACAAGTACAGTTTTCCTTTGTACAACGGTTATTATTTGTTATTATATTTTATCCGCTGCGAATGTGAGATGTTGGTGTTTCTGCTCTCTTTTTTTCCTTCTATCTCTTTCTTCTTTTCCTTTAACTATCTAGAATTTTGGGGATCGAAATTTCCAGGTCGCTACATATAATTTCTTACTTTTATGTGCACGTTTGATGTTTGATATCTTTGCTTGTCATTGAATCGGCTAATTTCCTATCGGATTAGAAAATAACTGAAACAATTGTAATAAAAATAACCGCAAGTGCACAACATACAATTCTAGTATGTAGCGAGTATGGGTGATATACAAAGAACTGAAAATGATTTTAAAATTTGTACTCAATCAAATTAAACCAACATTCGAAGTTGTGTAAGCTAAAAATGCAAATAAACTAGCAATAGAAAGTGGATAAAAATATGAGTGTTTGAAGGAAATTTAGAGGGAAATCCCTTCTCATGATCACATAAATCAACATATATAAAATTATGATCTCTCTTTTTGGTCATTAGTGAATTTAGTTGATGTGTTTATCATAAGTATAGCCTATTTGTGCTATTAATTAGCCCAACATAAACCATCAAACTTTAACACACTCACAAACCACTTGTTAACTCTAATGAAAATGTTAATGAAATTAAAAATAAAATCTATTCTAAGTATGATCTATTTACTATTGGTTAGTAATATAGACCACCAAATTTTGGTTTGAAAATCCGCTCATTATCATAATCATATGTAGATAAAGAGGTAATTTGTGTTTATGTTTGTTTAAGCATAGCCTATTTGGTGTTAACAACATAAGCTATCGAATTCAAAGTTAAAACAACAAAACTAAACCACATCAAATATTATCGTTAAGCACAAAAAGTGATCACAAGTTATCAAAATGTTGAATCTACATGATTAAGAGAGCTTTATTACCCCTAAATTGAAGGGGTTTAGCTTCTCATATTTGTTATCATTTCAACAACGTAAAGTTCAACATGAAACAAAAACAAGAGGAAAATGCACGCTAAGTAAAAAGTGAGCTAATTAAAATAAAATAAAAGCTAATCTACTTGCATAAATAAAAAGATCTACACTACTAACATGAAAGGAAATAAATAAGAAAAGAACTTGAATTAAAATTGAATTAAGTAAATTACATGAAAGAAAATGGCTAAGTAGCCATGAAAAAGAAAAGAGAGCCTTTTGCTTATTTCACAGTCTAAAACTAAACTAACTAAAGAGGGGGGTAAGAGCTTCATTACATGTCATACATAAACATATGAGGTATTTATACAGGCCTAAAACCCTAATGCATATTTTTGGGGACTACCCAAAATACCTTTGAGGAAGTATGGCTTCCAAGTTGTCATTGGCATGAGCATAATCCACCATTACATATGCATGTAAGTTTAATCTTCATTAGCATGTGCATTAGCTTCTAATCGTACATCATGGTAAGTGGGTAGGTGGGGTCCTCCATGTTGCATGAAATAATTTATTTCCATCTTCATTTTGCCTTCTTCACTTATGCATGCATATGTTCATGTAGACCTCTTCCATTTGAACTCAAATTCCTACAACGCAACATGAAAATGTCCAAGTAAATTTATTAAAATTAATATATGCACAAAAATAACCATTTTGTTCCTATATGAAGATGAATAAATGATGATTTGAAAACAATTGGAATTTTGGTTTAAACATTTTAAAACACCCTATATGCTCATTTATTTAATTAAATTAGATTAAATATGGAAGTAAAAATGTGCACATTTACGTGCGCATCAAATACCCCCACACTTATTTTTTTATTCGTCCTCGAAATAAAATAAAACTAAGATAAATATTTTTCGTAGGAAACACGATTGCAT
Source organism: Allium cepa (assembly GCA_030765085.1). Taxonomy (NCBI): domain Eukaryota; kingdom Viridiplantae; phylum Streptophyta; class Magnoliopsida; order Asparagales; family Amaryllidaceae; genus Allium; species Allium cepa. The sequence goes on from CM060941.1 coordinate 840,795,462, forward strand.
TAAGCATATGCAACAAGCCGTTAAACCTCTAGGTGTCCATGGTAGGACGAGTGTTGTCCCGTGAGGGTTTTCAACGGATACTACCCACAAAATCCAAATGCAATATGAAAATTCTTAAATGAAAGATTATTTACAAAGATATGAATGCAAGTTTTTGAAAATATTTGTAAATAAAGAATTTACTTTTAAATTAACACGAATAAGTTAAATATAAGTTGTGGTCATTATCAAGAAATTTAAATCCTTTTACTTATCAAATCTCCAGCAAAAATTAAGTTATCATCACAATTATACTCTAGTTTGGCTAGTTGTTTCAGTTGATAACATAGTGCAACTATGAAATAGATCCTTAGTTGATAATCAAAGTTTTTCAAAGTGGTATTTCTATTTCTTTTCGATAACAAATCGAATCAAATAAGTGAAAATAGTGCTCGGATTTCAATTGATTACTCCCTCTTTATTTGAAAATTTTATTGATATTAACAATATTTACATATGCCTAACTCAAAAAACTAAGGCCGGATATATAACTCATGCACTGCCTTTGGGACTATGTGAGGGTGATATAGAGCATGGTAAGTTAACACACAAGTGTATACACCTATCTACTGTAGGCATTATTAATAAAAGAATTTTTATATACATATACCTAAATCAGATAAACTGAGGCTAGATATACCGATCATGCACCGCCTTTCGGGCTTACGTGAGAAGGGTGTAGAGCATGGCTAGTGTACACACTTGCATGTGAACACATAACTCCAGGTGTTAATAAAATATATACATATATACATATATACAAATATATTTATTTCTTTTGTTTGTTTTTTTATATTATTTTTTTGTTTTTTGAAGAGAGAGTTTTGTAAAATCATCTTAGCACCATTTAATTTAGAAGATAAAAAATGTTATATCCTTTTCTTTAAATCCACCACTTGTTTCTTAAACAAAGATTTTCAGTTAGGATATCTTTCATAATTATCACTCATGGATCTTCCTATACACTAGTTAAACCATTGTTACTTGTTTAATCAAACTTTATTTTTATTTTTAGCGAGACAAATAAATTTTCAAAAATTTCAATTTAATAACCAAAAACATATATTTATCCTATAGTGTTTTCTTCCAAAGTAAACATGCTAAAGGAAAATCTATTTTTGGAATTCTTTTATTTTTTTAGTTTTGGAAAGAAAATTCAAAAAAAATAAACCATGAAAAATAAAAAATAAAAATAAGACTCTACCCCACACTTGATTTTGACTATGTCCCCCATAGTTAACTCAAGTGAAAGGAGAATAATAAAATAAAAATATGATCCATATTTACATGAAAATGAAACTATTATTATTTACACAACATCAGAAAATATATCGGCAAGTGGTAAATGAAACTGTCTTCCAAAGACCAATTCATTTGTCTTGTCAAGTACGAGAGACATAGCTTAAGCACAGAAAACCAAACCATAAAAAATTTCAAAGTTGAATGTTGATTTAGGAAAACAAATGTCGTTTTATTAAAAATCGTATGAGTTGTTTATGTTCGATGATTTTTAGGGTTAACAAAATAATTGGTTGAAGTTCAAGTTTATTTTTACTAAATTGAAATTCAAATTTATCATTGAAAACTTCTTTAGAATTATTGATTTCAAAATCAAAATGGTGATTTAAATCTTCCCCTTCAGAATTCAACGAATCGTCTTTGAAAAGTCCAAAGAATTTGTGTTCAATAAATTTGACTTCCTTTGTTGAATTATTCATAATTCCATTGCATGTAATCCAAAGTTGTTGTATTCAAATTTTCAAAACCGAAAAAAGAAAGATCGAATTTTAAATTTGGTTCCACACCCTCATAAGAATTATAATCTAACTCAATTACCATATTTTCAACAACTTCATTAAGATTATCATTTTCATTTTCAAAAGTTGTAATTTGAAAATCATCAATTTTGGTAAAAGATGGATTATTATTTGACTCGTCACACGTTGGGATTTCATTATGTTGCTCACATTATTTCATGTATGTTTTAAACAACAAATCCGTAGGATCTTTGTGAATTCCATCCATTTGCTCAACAAAATCAAATATATAATATTAATTAGAGAATTTTCAATTTGAAATTGTTGAGAACAAAAATTGTCACCATGATTGAAACAACTCCCAATGCCAAAATCATTTAAACAATTGTTTCCATTTTCGTTTTGATTCTGAAATTCGTTTTGGAGTTCGAAATTGGATTGACATGGGTAGTAATCAAAATAATTTGAATTTTGAAGTGAATTCAAATTTTGATTATTATGAAATCCTTGACTTGAGTTATTGCACAAATATGAATTACACAAATCATTTATCCTTTGATTTTTTGTGTGTAGAGAGTTCAAGTATAGTTTCAATACTCTTTTCAAGATTTGAGGGTTGGTAATCATTTTGAAAATTTTGTGGTTCAAAATTCGAATTGTTTGTACAATAGTTGCTATTAAAATATCCATACGAATTTGGCGTGAAATTATATGGATTATATTGATTTTCACAACTATTATAAAATCCTTGCTAGTAAGAAAATTCAGACATTTTCAAGAATGTTTTTTTTAAGGAAAAATATTTACCAAAAGGAATTTATTTTTCAAATGGAAAATTTGATTTATGTTTTGTTTTTGAAAATGTTTTATATTTTTTGGATTTTTGCTTTTCTAAAAAAAACTAACTCAATTTTTTTTTGATTTTGATTGAAAATTTTCAAATGAAAAGATTTAAAAACTAAGTTAAGAGTTGCAATTTTTTTTAGTTTTACATTTTGAATTTTTTTTTAAATATGCATGAACTAATGCAGCTAAATAAATGCAAGGACTTAATTACAAAAAAAATTAGTAGCTCCTAACCGTAAATTATATAATCACGCTTTGTCTTAATCTAATAAGATAGTATTTAGCTAGGTAATGCGCATGAGTTATTGGTGCACCACGAATCACCGTAGCAATGCAGCCGAAGGTTTAAATACCTTCAGAGAAACAACCACTATAATATTTACGAATCACCCGTAATATTTATAAATGGTTGTTGCTCTGTTGTAGCCTAGGCACCAGGAAATTAAATTATCGAAAGAGGAAAACTTGTATGCAATTAAACCTTAAGTGAGCACGCGACACCCTTAAGTCAAATATCTAACCGTTATTATTAGTAGTTTCTAAGATGAAATGCAAAACTGAAATTAAACATGTATTAATGATGCAACTACAAATAAATTTGTTTTTTTGAAATTTTCTTTATATATATATATATATATATATATATATATATATATATATATATAATTGCAAATGCAAGTGACCAACAATGCAATTAAAATAGAACTAGAGATGAAAGCACGATGCCAGAGCGAGCAGAATTCTTAACAATATATATTAAAGTGGCAAATATTTTTTTCAAGCAAGCAAGCGAAGCGATTATTTCAGCAAGCGGTTGTTCTTTTTATCTGCTTTGGCAACCTGAAAATCTGAAAATTTTGAGCAAGATATATAATTTTTTTTAAAACTAAGGAAGAAACTAAAACAAAAACTCAAAAATAAAACTCAAAACTCAAAACAAAACTAACTAAACACCTTAAACAAAAGAATTCACCATTACCCAATTAAGCAAACCCCCTAAATCAAAATTCGATACTAACCCAAAATAAAAAAAACAGATGAACAATCTCCAAAACACACAGTCGAACAATTGAAATTCCTCAAAACAAATCGAAATTCCTTTTTCCTAAAAATAGAATTTTAAGTCGAGATGACTGGGGATTTGGAGTCGCGGAAGGTTGTAGAAGGTTGCGTTGTTTGGAATTGTGTTTGCAGATGATTACAGGCATCGATGAAGGCTATTTCAGGTGATGGCAGAAAGGAGGTTGTTTGATTTTCGTGCGAATGGAATCGATGATGTGGGTTTGGTCTGAGAATGGTCCGAAGCTCGATCAGCTACAGACGATTGGCAGTTTGAGTTGATGAATGGTTGGCGGTGTGATGGCCTTAGTGAGAAGATTGGAAGTGTGGTGGCTGGAAGTTTGGAAGGATGGTTGTTCAGGTAGTTGTGTTGATGGTTTGGTGGAGGCGTTTGTAGGGGAAGTGGGTATGTCAGTGTCAGGCAGATAAATGGAGGAGTGGTGTAGGCTGTAGTTTGATGAACTGATGTGGAAGAAGACAGAAGTTTGCACCGATGTGGTATGAACTGATGTGGAAGAAGACAGAAGTGTGGGGGTATTAGAGCAGGTGGAAGCAGTTGTTTGTGATGGAGGGGTTTAGGTGTGAATACAGGGGAGGTTGCGGGTTGGTTGTATGGTATGACAATGCTAAGGACAGTGTATACGGCAGTGCACAGTTTGGATGATATGCAGGCAAGCCGTGGTATTTGCAGAGGAGTTTATATGTATCGTTTGGTAAGAGATGTTAACGATGTAGTAGTGATTGAGTAGTTGTTGGAAATAGGCATTGGGTAAATGATGTGAGTATGTTGGGGTAGTGATGTACAGGTTTGGACTGATATGCACAATTTTGAGGATCGACGGTAGGGTATTTGGTTTTTGATGATGTCTAGTGGTAGGGTGTTGTTCTGTGGTTGAATAGTTTGTTGAAATTGTGAAGTGTGTGATGTGTAGGCAAGGGGAAGTGACTAAAGTTGCTGTTGCAGTTTTGGGATGAGGATGGTTGACAGTGCTGTTAGGGACTGTTGTGAGATATGGTGGCAATAATGTGATGATATGTGATGAAGTAAGGTGATGATATAATGTGCAGGTTGATGGTATGTGGAAGTGTTTGACTGTTGCAGTGTTTTGTTGCAAGAGACGACAGAGCAATGGTAACAAGTTAGAAGTGATTTATGATTATGTATGGTTGTGGTGGAGGGTATGTTGAACTGTTGTGTGATGAATGTTTGTGCAGTTGTTAAAGTGATGTTTGGTGGTCAGGCACAGTGGCAAGGGTGATGGGAATGTGACAGTGCAGTAAAGTGGCAAAGATGGATTGGGGAAACACTGTGCAGTTGGATAGTTGTATGTTTGTATGAAGTCGTTGATGGTGGATGGAAGAGAGGAAGTACACTGATTGGTGAAGTGTAGCAAGGAAAGTGTTATGGTTTTGTGATACGCACAGTGAGATGTGCACTATTTGCAGTGAGAAGTGTGACGGAGTTGTATTTTATGAAGTGTGACATGGTGATGATGTTGCACTTTGATAACGAAGGATGGTCAGGCAGGTTAGCAGCAGATGAGTTATATGTGCAGGGCAGTGAGGTGTAGTAAGGCAGCCCTGTGATGATGGTGGGGATGAAGTATGGACAGAGGGGGGTTGTGACAGAGGATGTTGTGGTCTGTATATGGATGATCTTTTTACTATTGGTTAGTAATATAAACCATCAAATTTTGATTTTATAATCCACTTATTACCATAATCATATGTAGATGTAGAGATAATTTGTGTTTATGTTTGTTTAAGCATAGTCTATTTGGTATCAACAACAAAGGCTATCAAATTCAAAGCTAAACAACAAAATTAAACCACACCTAATGTTGTCATTATGTACAAAAAGAGATCGCAATTATCATAATGTTGAATCTACATGATTAAGAGAACTACATTACCCCTAAACTGAAGGGGTTTAGTTTTTCATATTTGTTAACATTTCAACAAATGCAGAGTTCAGTATGAAACAAAAACAATAGGAAAACGCAGGCTAAGTAAAAAGCGAGCTAATTAAAATAAAACAAAAGCTAATCTACTTGCATAAATAAAAAGATCTACACAAATAATATGAAATGAAATAAAAAAGAAAAGAACTTGAATTAAAATTGCATTAAGTAAATTACGTGAAAGAAAATGACTAAGTAGCCATGAAAAAGAAAAGAGAGTTTTTTGTTTATTTTTTAGCCTAAAATTAAACTAACTAAAGAAGAGGATAAGAGCTTCATTACATGAACATATAGGGTATTTATACAAGCCTAAAACGATAATGCATATTTTTTGGAACTACCAAAAATATCGTTGAAGAAGTGTGGCTTTCAAGTTGTCATTAGAATGAGCATAATCCACCATTTCATGTGCATATAACTTTAATCTTCATTAGCATGTGCATTACCTCCTAATTGTACATCATGGTAATGGGTAGGTGGGATCCTCCATGTTGCATAAAATGATTTATTTCCATCTTCATTTTGCCTTCTTCGCTTGTGCATACATATTTTCATGTAGACCTCTTCCATTTGAATTCAAATTCGTACAACACACCATGAAAATGTCCAAGTAAATTTTATAAAATTAATATATGAACAAAAATGATCATTTTGCTCCTGTATGAAGATGAATAAATGGTGATTCGAAAATAATTTGAATTTTGGTTTAAACATGTTAAAACACCATATATGCTCATTTATTTAATTAAACTAGATTAAATATGGAAGTAAAAATATGCAAATTTATGTGTATATCACTTGTGGATGTTAGGTATATAGGGTAACTATGTTGATTTTACCTTGTTTGTATTGAGGATTTCAGGAGTGAAACTCCTAAAGGGAGAAGGAGAGTCTAATGACCTTTATTTTACTTATCGGATGATCGCATAATATTATTTTTAAATTCATATCATGTCATATGACTCTATAACTATGGGAAATGCCTATTAGTAACATTTCTTATCTTTATAATTTTTCAAATGATTTTATCCTTGAAAATGTGTAACGGCTATAAATTTTGATAAAAGTCGAATAAGCGTCCGAGACTACTTCCATTGGAAAGGTACGACGGTCTTTAATTTCCACAGAGTGGCCATAATAGTGATTTGGACTTTTTGGTTACAAGATATGGCTGTTTAAAGTTTATTGGTTTTCAGAGCAGCTTAGTGAGTAATTAGTGAATTTGGAGAGAGGCCCAACAACCTATTTCGGGTTTGGATGGTATATTTGCTGAAATAAACATCGCCAAATCATTTCAACCATCTCCCAAATAGATCTAAGCCTCCATTAACTCATTCTCCATAAAAAATCTTCTCTTTTCTCCTTCAAATCAAGTCTAGATCATAGATTAAGGATAAATTAACAAGGAGAAGATCATGTTTTGCATCCATTTTTAAAGCAAAAAATTAAGTTCTAATGCTATTTTAAAACCCATCCTCAAGTGGAGACATGAATAAATGGAATTGGATTGCCTTGGTTGATGTTAGACTATGTTGTATATACCCTGTATGATGATTGCTATGATTGCTTATGTGGTTTACATGTCTGAATGTTGTTTGTTGCATGTATGATATTTGTTTGTATGCTTGTATGGTTGAAAATTCCCATCAGAGCGAACTAGAGGTAGGAAGCACAGAGTCAGACTTCGACGGATAGGACCTAGAGCGTTTTAAGTCATATCGTTACATAGGCAATGCATGAGCGTCGAAGTGTTGAGTTTAGCGATGGAATCAGCGCAATGTTGATGTGCTGAAGGAGCAATAGTTTCTAGTTCAGTAAAGCTTAGTCCTATGTTGGATGGCTCGGTTGTTAACTTCAGGACAAGAAGGCATTGGCTCGGTACATGGCGATCCGGTGGTGGAAGACCGGATAGGAAATCATGTATGGTAGGTGGTTGGCTCGATAGGGGAGAGACCGGATAAGAAATCTTATCTGGTGTACCTGGCTCGGCAAGAGAAGGACCAGACAGAAAATCCTATTTGGTAGATATTGGTTCGACAGTGGGGGCACCGACAGGAAATCTTGTCCGGTAGGTATTAGGTTTGGTTATAGGAAAATGCTGAATGGGAAAGGTGGTTCGGGGGTATGTAGGGTCGGCTATAGAAGGATGTCGAATAGAACATGGGGCAAAGATTTTGGTGTGTTTTGTTCATGGCAACATGTGGGGTTTCTTGGAGGTCTTGGGTGTTGGCTCAGGGTAATGAAAACCGTAGGATGAATTTGGATAACTTTGGGGTGGCAACCAATGAATCGCGACGACTTTGACGACTCGATGTGGCAAGTGACTATAGCATCCAGAGATGAACCGAAAGGACAAGATCTACATGATAGCTTATAGAGAACAACATGAGGTTGTGATGCTCGTAAGTAGGATATGGTAGTCTACATGTACCCAGGGTAGTTTATGTATATTCATATGTTTGGATATTTTCATGTGTCCAGTCCTTTGCCATCTACGTAGGCATGAGTTGAGCATCTTTTAGGTAGTTCTACTATCGATATGTGTGCTAAGGGATAGTAGATGACTCTATAGTTGTGATGCTCATTGGTGGGATAGGGTATCCTGCATGTATCCGGGGTAGTCTGCATGTATCCATATTTTAGACGTCTACGTGTGTCCAATCCTTTGCCATCTGCGTGGGAAATGAGTTGAGCATCTGAAAGAGTTATCATACATCTAAAGCACTTGAGTGAGAGGTGCAAGGCTATGTTATAAATGCTATGTTTGTTGTGTATTTGGTATGTTATATGGTACCTCTATACCCTATATATTTTTACATATGAATGTAGTTTAGCATATATTGTGTTTATGTACTAACTCTTTGGATGCAGGGACATGTCATGTTTGGTTGTTCATGCCATATACCCTATTACTATATATGGTTTTATAGTATGTTGAGATGATGTATCGCTCACACCAGACTGTTATCTGAACTAAGGTTTTATGTTTTTCTTCTTATTATCTCGGGTATTCATAAATGAGTATGTTAGTAATAACAAGTCAGGATAGCGCACGGAGATGTACGGAATATGAGCAGGAGGCTACACTTTCATATGTTTATACTTTGGAGCTTATTATCGCTTATATTCCACTATGCAGTGCTATGGAGCTATGTCAGTACTTGAATTTAAGAGATGTTATTGAGTTTATTTTGGAATTTTAGGATGTATAAATTCTTTATTTCAGTTTTTGTTTAATCTGTGAACCTGATGCACTCTGATATTCTTATTTATGGTTCATTTGATTATATCATTGTCTCTCCAGTATTATATCTATGTTATTATATTATATTTTTTCTGTGCATTGTGATATGTTCTATAGGTTCTGTCTTAGGATTTTTTCTATGATTTTCACCCTTAGGTATCGTCCTGCATCGACCGGGTACCCCATGGAACATTATACAAGTATATTGGGTATCAGAGGTATAGGGTAGTCGTCACAACTACTATAAGAAACCAGGCTGTTGGAAAGAAATTTTCTGGATTTTCAAAGGAAGACTGAGGATGGATCTTCATCAATTGCAGTGGAGAAGGCTATATCTGGTGATCTATGCGCTATAGCAGCTTCGGATGTATCAGAACATTAGATGCTTGATTCAGAGGCATCGTTCCATAGGACGCCAACATGGATTACTTTAGGTCTTTTATTAGAAAGGAGGGAGTGCAATTCTTATAGGAAACGATGCTTGTTGTAAAGTCATAGTAGAGGGTATAGTATATATTTGCATGTTCGAGTGATTCACATCTTGGTAGTTGTCCAATATGTTCTAGATCTTCGAAAGTCATTGATCTCTTTGGGCAGTTGGCATCCTTCGGATACAAGGTTACTATAAAGAAGGATAGTTTGAAGGTTTTTAGGGGTGCACTAGTTTTGATGGAAAGGGACGTGTTTCGAAATCTGCATCTACTGAAGGGAATCACCATGCTTGGTGAGTCTTGGTTGGAGTAGATAGTTCTCGTGCTTTGATTGTCATCTAACCTTAGGATTTTAGAGTGGATAATATTACAAAGAAGGGATTGGTGTTTCTTCAAAGGTGGAAGATAATCAAAGGAGAAAGCTTCCATAATTTAGATTTCTGCTAGGAGTGTATTTTTCTTTACATATACTATAATAGTATGAAATCATTTCCCCTTTTTAATTAAGAGAATAATGTATACATACAATTCATTGTTTACCTTCTATATTCTTACATTATGGTACCTATAGATTGTCATTAATATGTTGCGTTAATTAAGTTTACTAAAAGGGAAACTATATCAACCACCCTTGTCATCACTTATTTATTTCCATTTCAATTCCTATGTAATAATCATCGATATTGTTCTTGTTTATTTTACGTATACATATCAACTACCACTGACTATGCACACTTATTATACATTGCACGTGCACAATATTTACTTGACTATATTTATAATTCATGCTATATTTAGATTATGTAACAACCATGCATTTTGTGATTATTTTAATTGTATATTTTAATTGAATTCATGTTTTAAAAACTTTATTATATTTATTAAAATGAATGAATTTTGTTATTTTAAATATAAATTTTGATTTTTATGTAAATTATAATTTCAAACATGAATAAATAGAATATTTTTCGAAAATGTGAATTTTGGTCAATATGGTCAAATTTTGACTTTTAAATTTAAAATTTAAAATTTTGAATTTTCGAATTTTATCTTTTATTATGAAAGTAAATAAAATTTCAAGAATAACGCTTTTTGTTTCGTTGAAATCTGATTTATATTGTGAAAGTTATGTTTTTTACAATATTGTATGTAAATTGTTTTATTTAAAAAAATTGTTTATTTTAATTTATATATATAATATTTTGTTTGCCATATCGTGTTCTAATTTGTATATATTTGTATAACATGACATGCTATGTATATTATTTTATTTTTAAAACATTTTTAAAGTGTAGTTGTAATTTTCAAATGTTTATTGGATATTGTTTATATTTTTAATTTCTAGTTTCAATATAATAACTATTTTCTTTATTTACTTTTATTTTCTTAATAATAATTATTTGTTTTTATTTTTCACTTTATATTGTTTGTCTTTTAATTTTATTTACTGAATTTTTATTTGTTTATTTTGATTAAAAGAAATAGAAATTTCAAGAGACAAAAGCCCTTTCATTTTCTATGACTTTTCATGTACTTGTCTCTTCATTTTCTTTTGCTCTTTCCCTTCATTGCTTGGCCGTCCTTTTCCTTATGTTAGCCGTGTATTCTCCTTTAGTTTTCACGTGAGAAATTTCTCTTCTCCTCAAAAACTTCGGCCATTCTAATTTCTGAAATTTTTTGGGTAAGAATTCATGGCATCTTTTCCACTTTTTCTCCTCTCTTTCATTGTATTTTTCCTTCCTCTTCTTCAAGTTTGTTTGGCCTCTACTCCACCTCAACTCCATCGACCATCACCTCCTCCATCTAAAGCAGCAACCACTCCCCCTCCTCTGTCAAGACCAAGCCGTGCCCATCCATTGATGCTAGCACCTAAACTTTTTGCGAAAACCCTTTGAAACCTTGCCTAGCCGAGCTATATTCCATTTCCCCTTCATTGTCCACTTCGGCCACCACCTAGAACTACCACCACCATCATAACCTGACCACTGACCATCACTCCACCTCTGTCCAGACCTGTACTTGACCATAGCCAAGCCATATGTGACCAAGCCGAGCCAAAATGGTGCACCCACACCACTCCTATTGCACTTGTCTCTTTATCTTCTTCATGTTGTAACCCCTCCTTCACATCCACTTGTTGTCGTGCCTACATGATACCATACCCTAGCCAAAGCACATCATAGCCGTGCATATGATTCCTTATGGCCAAGCAATTGAATGGTATAGGCAAGGTCTTGTATTTGTTGCTTTGTATTTCAATTTGTTTCTATGTATTTTGTGTTAAATATATTCATGTGTTGTATTTTTTGTGTTATTGGTTGTTTACAAGATCATATCTTAGCTCTCTCCACTCACTTGAATCCATAGTCATGCTGTGTCGTGTCGTATCGTGCTTTCTGGAATCTATTTTGTGTGTTTGAATTGATACCTCCAGTGTAAAGAGGTGAGTATTCACTCATGACATTTATACTTATATAATCGTGAATTGATCGCAGGTGAATCTGTAGAATTATTATATCATGTTATGCCTGCCTGTGATATGAATTATATAATGTTAATCCTGTTTATAAACTTTTCATATCATCTGTTACTGCTATATGTTGCTATACTGTTTATTTATTTCTATTTCTCACACTACAAGTTCCCTGTAGAATAGAATCGCTATGGGTTGAAATGATACATACCCGAACGGACTTTAGAATAGAAAAATCGTTATGGGCTGAAATGATAGGCCTGAGCAATTTTTATTTATTTTATTTTACTTGGGATTGCAGGTTTGAAATGATAGAACCTAGATTTTTTTTGTAAATTACGAATTGAAATGATATATTGTCTGTATCACTTGACCTAGGTTAGAAAATATTATATAGACCCGTGGTTATTATACATTATTTTCTAGAATTTTTAAAGTATTTTAAAAAAATGTAATATTATGATATTTTGATTTAAATTTATTAAAAATGATTTTTATAAAGTGTTAATGATTTTTCTATAAGTTAGAAATAAATGAAATAAATGAATGGTTAAGTTGAAATTTGAAATATATATTTATTTAGAAATTTGTGATTTTGTTTAAGATTGGGAGTTTAAGTTAAGTAAATAAAAATATGATAATTGGATTTAAATTTGAATTTAAATGACTAAATAAAGTGTTATTGATTTTTCTATGAATTAAAATGGTTAAATAAATGAATGTTTAAAAGTGCAATTTTAATATAACTTAAATATTTAAATTTGAGATTTGGTTTTAAAATAAAAGTTAAGTTAAGAAAATAAAATGGAAATTAAGTTTATATTTTGAAATGATAATTTAAAACTTAATTGTTAAGTTAATTCTTAAAATGTAAAGAATAGAAAATTTTGCACTTGAATTTAATAAGTGAATTATTAATAATTTGATTTTTATGTATGAAAATTACTTTATAAAAATCATAAGTTAAAGGGTATTTAAATGAACATTTTGAATGTAAAAATTTATGATTTTTATAAGTTTAAATGGTTTAAATCAAAATTTAATTAACAGCATTCAGAAATGCTATCATTCTGAAGTTAACTTAAAATCTGTTGTAAAGGATACTACAGCACTTTGTAAGTGTTGTGGTTGATACAAATGAACTATGGCTAAAATTTAACTAAAAGCTACTATAGCACTTGGCAAGTGCTGTAGTTGCAAAAACTAAAACTAAAATCTGAAATTAATAATAGGGCTATGGTAGCACATGTTAAGTGCTGTAGTTGGCTGAAATGATATTTTTGAATATAAGTGAACTATTACAGCAGTTTTATATATTGTCTTTGCTGAATTGAATTGTTTTCAAATAGTAACTTACCGTAGCATTTTCTAAATGCTGTGGAAAGCTGAAATTTCACTGTTTTAATGTTTTAAGTGAATAAATGAACTCAGAAATGAGTAAATTTTTAGGAATTGCATATTTGATTTGTAACTAAATAACTTCATTTAAAATGGTTTAAATGGGGTATTTTGATTTAAAATACAAACTAGTTTTTGAAATCTGATTTGGAATGGTATTTGAAATTAAATATAAAATGATTGAGTTTTGAAAGGATATGATATTTGAATTTTGAGATGGTTTGTTGGGAAACTGAATTGAATTGAATATGATGGTTTGAATTGAATTAAATTAGAAATTTGAAAATTTGGGTTTAACTGAATAAATTTGTAAAATGTAAAGAATTAAAAGATGATTTCAAATGTATGATTTCGAAACGTTATGATTTTCAAAGTGTAATGATTTTCAAATATTTGGTTTTGAAAAGTTATAACTTTGGAAGTATTATTATTTTTTAAAGTATTATGATTTTTGAAAGGTGAATATATGTTTGAAATGGAAATAATAAACTATTTGATTTGAATGTAGTTTTGAAAAAAAATGGTTTTGGTTTTGAAATATAAACTATTTTTGAAATGTATAACCACCGGTTATAATAACGATTGGTTGTTAAAGAGACCGGGATCGGATGTGGACATACTCTCTGTCAATACCAAAAACCACTTTAACAACTGCGTACGCGGTGGAGATTTCAGAACGAAGTAGGATGGTGGCGACGATCCTATTGAGGTATGAACGTGGACGTAACTCCCGTGAGTTGGCTTAAGGTGGCTAAAACAGGAGCGATCTCGGGCCAAAAGGGGTAGCTCCTCTGGTCGGACATGATACTATACTCTTACTTATGGCTGATTTGATGGCCATCCACCAATTTTGATTGGGAGCGTGTTCCGAGATGGGCGTAGTGGCTGCTACGTTACTACAAGCCCGTGTGCGTAATTGGTATATCTATCCCGGCATTGCCTTGTGTGCCATGTCATCTACCATAGCAAGCCTTACTACGAGTTTGTTTTTCTCCCATAGCCCATGGAGTATTTAGGGTAGCCTCCCGATCTGTAGGTACGCTGATACAGGATGGACTACTGGGACTATTATGTGTTAAGGGGAATATTGGGTCACTCCTTAACTCTATTTTAAAGTAAGTTTATTTTACTGTAGACATTATTATAATAGCGCAATATTACTACATAATAAATAGTTTAACGAATCCTTAGAGGATGGGCAGTCCCAAGCATCCTTTAAGTCACTTATACTTTATTACAGTTCACTTGAGTTGGTTTACATTGTATAAGTATGTATGTCCTGATTTGAGTGTTTTAAGTTTTTCTTTACGCTCGGGTCAGCCTGAGTATTCACAGCTTGCCTTTGGATTTCTCTTTCTGGAGCTAGGAATCGCTGGAGATTCTATCTATCTAGTTATCTATTTCAGTTTCAGTTGTTCTATTTTAGCTCTTGTATTTGTGAACTTCTATGTATTTGGGATTTCTATTATATTTGTTTCCAGACTAATATTATGTATTTGTTTTGAGACTTTGTTATAGTAGCTTCATGAACTACTATGGTATTTTAATTTCCGCTGTGAGTTATTCTGATATTTTCTGTGTCTGTGATTCTCTGAATGATTTTACTTGCTCCAAATTTTATTATAATCTGTTATTTTGAATTATTCAAGTCTGATATGTGTGGATTATCGTCGATTTGAATCATCCAAAATAAGGGTTGTTACAGTTGGTATCAGAGCTTTGGTTTTAGGCAAACCTTAGCCTGCGGAGCAAAAACTCATTAGAGATACGGTAGAAATACCCTAGAATGCGCGAAATCAGCCTCAGAATCATTTTCTTTGCGAGAGAATGTATTTTCAAAATATAAAATGATTTTTAAAATGATTTTTAAAATGATTTTTCAAAGGATCTTTCAAAGATTATTTTGGTATATAATTTTCTTGTTTTAAAGGAAAATTCTTCTAAACTCCCTTCCTTTCTTATCTACCTTGTTAGTATTTTCTTTCATTAGGATATTCATCCAAGTGAATTTATCTATCTTCAGCATGTTCATTTCAGTAAGGCTTACCCTTCTGCTGGGTAGGGCAATCCTTTTGATCCTTCTAGTATATTTGCTATCACCTCTGCATCTTCTCCAGCTTCTACTCCTAGTGATGACCAAGGTACTCTCCAAGGCATCTTTTCTTTATTTATGTATCATGTTCGTGTTTTATTTGATATTGGAGCTTCCCATAGATTTATTTCTATTGATTTGTGTGATAAGTTTGGGCATATCCTTTCTCTTGAGTATGCTTCTGTGCCTTCATGTGTTTCAAATCCAATTGGGGGTCCCGCCAACCTTAATCGGATTTGTAAACAAGTGAAACTTCTCTATTCCGATAATCGCTTTAGTGGTGATTTCTTTGTTCTTGGCTTCGATCTATTGCTTTTGATCTATTACTTGGAACAGATTGGTTTGGTGGGTATGATGTCCATATCTCTTGTAAGCTCGGTCTGTTTATCTTGTTGATGATCAAGGAAATTCTTTGATTATTCGGTTGCCATATGCCTCTGGATTTTGCTGGCAGTTTTATTTATTCTCTGGATTCTTCTCCTGGTGATCTTCATTCGACCCGTGTGGTCAAATTCTATCCCGATGTATTTAGTGAAGTCACTGCCTTACCTCCTAAGCGGAAAATTTATTTCCGTATTGATCGTATTCCTGGAGCTCAACCTGTTGTTCTTCTTCCTAAAAGAATGACACGCCGCGAGAAGGTTGAGTTGGGAAAGCAAATTGAGGACTTGTTCTCCAAAGGTCTAATCAGACCTAGCCATTCAGAATGGAGAGCAGCGGTGATTTTCGTCACTTAGTCCAATGGATCTTTGAGATGTGTGTTGATTATAGGGAGTTGAACAAGCTCACTATAAAAAACATATATCCAATGCCTCGTATCAATGATTTGTTTGATCAGCTTTTTGGTGCCTCTGATTTCTTTCAGCTTGATCTTGCCATAGGTTTCCACCAGCTCAGTGTTGCTGAGGAAAGTATTCCCAAGACCGCTTTCCGTGCTGAGAATGGGTTCTATGAATGGTTAGTCATGCCTTTTGGTTTGACTAATGCTCCTGCTTTCTTTTTTGATTTGATGAATCGTGTTTTTCGTGTTGTGCTTAATAAATTTGTTCTAGTCTTTGTTGATGATATCCTTGTCTTCTCTAAGACCAAGGAAGAGCATGATTCGCATTTGAAATCTATTCTGGAAATTCTTAGAAATCATCAATTGAAGGCTAAATTTTCTAAATGCCATTTCTGGAAAGATGAAGTCCGATTCCTTGGACATATTGTTTCAAGTAATGGAGTTTCTGTTGATCCAGTCAAGATCGCTACGATTAGTGTTAGTCATCCTTTCTTTCTCTTTTTCCTTTGTCATTTAATTATTCTATAGTTTCTGTTGTTCTTATTTCTCCCTATTCTGTTACAGGATTGGGAAACTCCTAAGACTCCTTCTGAGATTTGTAGTTTTCTGGGCCTTGCCGGTTATTACCGGAGATTCATTGAGAAGTTTTCTCGGATTGTTGCACCTCTCACTGCTTTGACTCATAAGAATGCTAAGTATCTGGGTTATCGTGGATAGACTGACCAAGTCCGCTCATTTCATTCCGGTCAAGTCTACCCGTTTTATTTCTAGCATGTCCGAGATCTACATGGGAGAGATTGTTCGCCTCCTTGGTGTTCTTCCCAGTATTGTTTGCGATCATCTCCACCTGGTTAAACTTACCTATAACAATAGTTATCAGGTATAATTTCAACCTTCTTGTCATCTTGTCTTAATCCTATTTCATTCTATCTTTTTCTGTGTTTTTCTGCACCTCATTCCTTTTCGGGAACGAAAAGTTTTGAGGGGGGGAGAGTGTAACAACCTTGTATTTTGTGAATAATTGTATATTTTAATTATTTTAAATTGAGTTCCTGTTTTAAAAACTTTATTATATTTATTAAAATGAATGAATTTTGTTATTTTAAATATAAATTTTGTTTTTTATGTGAATTATAATTTCAAACATGAATAAATAGAATATTTTCCGAAAATGTGAATTTTGGTCAATATGATCAAACTTTGACTTTTAAATTTAAAATTTATAATTTTGAATTTTTGAATTTTATCTTTTTTTATGAAAGTAAATAAAATTTCAAGAATACTGCTTTTCGTTTCGTTGAAATCCGATTTATATTGTGAAAGTTATGCTTTTACAATATTGTATGTAAATTGTTTTATTTAACAAAATTGTTTATTTTAATTTATATAAATAATATTTTGTTTGCCATATCATGTTCTAATTTGTATATATTTGTGTAACATGGCATGCTATGTATATTATTTTATTTTTAAAACATTTTTAAAGTGTAGTTGTAATTTTCAAATGTTTATTGTATGTTGTTTATATTTTTAAATTCTAGTTTCAATATAATAACTATTTTCTTTATTTACTTTTATTTTTCTTAAGAATAATTATTTATATTTCTTTTCACTTTATTTTGTTAGTTTTTTTATTTTATTTACTGAATTTTATTTGTTTATTTTGATTAAAAGAAATAGAAATTTCAAGAGACAAAAGCCCTTTCATTTTCTATGACTTTTCATGTACTTGTCTCTTCATTTGCTTTTGCCCTTTTACTTCATTGCTTGGCCGTCCATTTCCTTATGTTAGCCGTGTATTCTTCTTTAGTTTTCACGTGAGAAATTTCTCTTCTCCTCAAAAACTTCGGCCATTCTAATTTCTGAAATTTTTTGGGTAAGAATTCATGGCATCTTTTCCACTTTTTCTCCTCTCTTTCTTTGTATTCTGCCTTCCTCTTCTTTAAGTTTGTTCAACCTCTACTCCACCAACCATCACCTCCACCATCTACAGCAGCAACCACTCCCCCTCCTCTGTCAAGACCAAGCCGTTCCCATCTATTGATGCTGGCACCTAAATTTTTTGCAAAAACCCCTTGAAACCTTGCATAGCCGAGCTATATTCCACTTCCCCTTCATTGTCCACTTTGGCCACCACCTAGAACCACCACCACCATCATAACCTGACAATCACTTCACCTTGTTGAATATGCGCTTATATGATTTTTGTTTGATGATAATAAACATATATATATTCATTTAAATGTATTTGTTAATGTACTATTTTATTTTTCATAGATTAAATAAATATTTGTTGAATAAAATAATTTACACAGAATTTGAATTCAAACAGAAATTTTATTCAAACAAATATTTATTACAATTTTGAATAGTACAAATTCAAGCTCTCACTATACATATACAATTTTGATTTTAATTACATCACAATTCAATTTACATAAATTCCTCACTACATATCACTCACACTCGTAGTTTATCTTCAACTTCATACCAGTTAGAATCCAGCATCTGAGCAATCTGCAAAAATATTCACTAAAGCAGTAAAATTGAAAAAGAAATATTTTTGCAATATAAAATAAAATATGGATTTTTGAAAATATTATTTGCCTCAGTTATTTGGGTTGTTCGTCATTATTTACATTTGAATTCATCATACACGAACAATGTGACATGCACAGTGTATCACTGTACATGCCACAAGGTCGTGCACACCGATATACACTTGATAATGTTACAGGGACAGTTCAACTGGGTACGTGAAGATCAATCAACACAGTATGGACAAAGTATCACATACATATGTACATGAGCAAATACACAAGTACACATGTATGCAGTGACACAGCAGTTTTGAACAAGAACACCAGTGACACCAATGCAATCAAGTGGTCAAGACAGTTACATGCAGTCTCAAGTGACACAAATGCAACTCACATGTTTGAAACCACAAAGGACTGCAGCAACCAAATGAAACAATGAACCAGTGGCCATAAACATGTGTGGTCAACAAACACAATAAAACTGAAGCATGACAGATTATAAGTGAAACAGCATCAAAGCATCAAAGCTTATACAATCAGACAACAATAGAATACATCCAGATCACAGCGTGATAGTGCACCATCAAGAAACCACTGTAACGATGCAAACTGACTCGAAGAAATCCCACCAAGCAAACAAAATGTCAAAGACCAGACAATAGTGAAGAAGTATTCCACTAACAAACTGACTCAAAGGACAGCAATGACCGGACAGTAGACATAACAGGTGAAGTGCAACAAGAATCAGACTCAAGTACATGGTAAACATGTACATAAATGCAAAGCTTATATATGCAGATGAGCAACAAAAGATCAGAGACAAAGTATGTACACAAGTATACAACTACAGGTCTCAATATCAAAGAAACAACTCCAGACCAAATGCAAGACCAAACTACACAAACCTCAAAGACCAGTGATGCAAACAGTGAAAGCAACTATATCAGAAAGAGTAATGCGGCTACCATACAAAAATGGACAGATCAAGTAAAGTGCATCAAGTATGCTCAAGTTCAAATGCATCAGAATAAGAACATCAAAATACAGTGACCTCAACAAGTTGGTGTGCCAGATTTTTCAATTGCAAACAAGCTCATGGAACATTAGCAAGTGCAACAGACACACTTGAATATGAAGACCACAAAGACAATGAAACACAGTGGCAATCACAAGATGCAGACATAAACAACATTACAGTGATTAAACTTGAAAGCAAGCATGGTTCAAAACAAATACAGTATGATACAAGATGAACCAGACAATGATGCAAATAGTTCGAACAACCAGACAACATCAAAATTCACGAATGCAATGTTCAAATGGAGTTCAGGTTAAACCAACCAGAGGAGATGGCCAGAGACGAAGCTCACAGGGGTCAGAAAATCAAAGCCATAATTCACAGTGAAGTCGAAAGCAATAAACAAGCTATAGTCGAAATCATGGAAGCATACAGAAGTCAACAGGGAAATTCATGTGTAAAAATTCAAGTGCGTATCATTGAAAAAGTCAAAAGTCAAATTCAAGTAAAAAAAAGGAAAGTTTCTGCCGTATGACTCAAGAAAAAAATCGAACGCTACAAAATCAAAACCGTGTGTATCAAGTTGTAACAATATCAGGAAAGCAAGAATTAGGAAAGTGTCGAATTCATATAAATACATCACCCAAGTTCATCATCGGCAGGGGAGTGGAAAAATAGAATCAAATCCAAATATAAACCCACAATCATCATTGGCAAAATAATCAATTAATCGAGTTCACGCAAGCATTGAACAAGTAACGAAAGGGAAGAGATTACATACCACAATCTATCGAACTCGATCAACAGAGGAGCAGCTGCGAACGACCTCAAGTGAAGCAAGCAGCCGATCATCAGAGAAGCAACGAGCAAGAGCAACACAAACCAGAGAATCGAATACTGAGAAAGCCCTAATTTTCACAAGAGAACGAAGCTCTAATTCAGATCGTACGAAGATACAACAGAGGCCGCCATTTTCTTCAAGGCAGAGAAAAGAGGATCGGGTGAAAGAATAGAATTGGGTCGGCCTTGCTTTTAAAAAGGCTTTAGTTTATTTTTTCAAATAGGGTTTTAGTTTTAAATTGTTTTTAAGTTTGTTTTAAATTCTCTTTTAAGGTTCAAATCTTGGTAAATCGCCACCTAGGTTTTAGGTTGTGTCAGATTGTCTAGTTAGAATTAATTCAGTGAGCAGGGTGTGCGAGTTTGCAAAACTCTATAGGTGGTAGCAGGGTGTGGGAGTCTGTTAGAGTGTTTGTAAGCGGGAGAC
Organism: Allium cepa; assembly: GCA_030765085.1. Classification (NCBI taxonomy): domain Eukaryota; kingdom Viridiplantae; phylum Streptophyta; class Magnoliopsida; order Asparagales; family Amaryllidaceae; genus Allium; species Allium cepa. Next base: position 840,816,365 of record CM060941.1, read on the forward strand.
TGTTTAATTCTAATAGAAATTTGGGAATGCAGTAGTAGGCAGGGGTTGCCGAAGCTGGGTAAATTTTGTGTGTGATTTACTTTTCAGCATATTTATTTCTCTGCAGTTTGTTTTAGTGTTTAATTCGAGAAAATTTGCTATAACCCTATTCACCCCCCCCCTCTAGGGTTAATCTAGATCCTACAAGTGGTATCAGAGCGAGGTATTTTTCTTTAACTATAGAGTCATTAATCCACCAAATAATGCTTTTTCTGAGGGGCAATCTATTGCTAAGCCACTCATGTTTAATGGGAATGATTATGCTTATTGGAAAGTTAGGATGGGTATTTATCTTAGTTCTGTTGATTATGATGTTTGGGACATTATTGAAACTGGCTATAAATCTCCCACTATAACTGTTGGTGATACTGAGATTCCTAAACCTTAGGATAGGTGGGATGCTAACAATAAGAAATTAAAAACTACAAATGCTAAAGCCATGAATGCTTTGATCTGTGCTCTTGATAAGACTGAAATTAATAGAATTTCTCATTGTAAAACTGCACAGGAAATTTGGCATACCTTGGAGGTGACACATGAAGGAACTTCTCAAGTCAAGGAGTCTCGTCTAGCCCTATTCAGCAATGAATACGAGAACTTTGTGATGGACAAAGGCGAGAGCATAAAGGACATGTTTGGACGCTTTTCAACTTTGGTGTACAATGCTAGAGCGCTTGGGAAGGTATTCACTGAGGTAGAGCTTGTGAGGAAGGTGCTACGAGTCTTACCGATGAGCTTTGAGGCAAAAGTCACGGCAATACAAGAATCGAAAGATCTGAGTAAACTAAGCATGGAGGAGTTGATCGGCAACTTGATGACATATGAGCTTGAGCTAAAAGCAAAGGAGGAACGCAACAACTCCGAATCAAAGAAGAAGACGATTGCCTTAAAGAGAAAAGAAGAGAGCGATGAAGAAGAAGAAGATCCAGTTGAAGAGCTTGCAATGGCTGTCAATAATCTTAGAAAATGGTCAAGATTCAGGCCATGCAAGAAGAAAACAAGTGGTAATAGGTCAAAAGATTTTGACAATTCCAATAATGAATTGACGTGCTTTAACTGCAAGAAACCTGGCCACTTCAAACAAGAATACCCACTTCTCAAAAACAACAAAGGAAAGAAAAAGAAGAAGAAGGCCTTTGCAACAACCTGGGATGATGAAGAAGGAGAGGAAGTTTCGAATAATAGCTCAGAGGAGGCTAATTTGTGTCTTGTGGCAAAATCAGATTCAGTAGCAAGCTCAGAGGAATCTAGTGAGGTAGGTGACTATTCTTATAAAGAACTTGTTTTTATGTGTTGTGATCTTACTAAAATAGTTGATACTCTTGAATCTAAAATTGAAAAACTGAAATCTGATAGGAGAGAACATGTCCATGAAAATTCTAGGTTGGAAACTGAACTTGAAAATATTCAAAACCTAGACTGTAAAAAATGTAAAATTTTATATTCAGAATTATCAAGACTTAAGAATAGCTTTGAGAATCTTGAAAAAGAAAACTTGAGTCTTAAGGAAACCATTGACACTGGGAAAAAGGATTTTATAAATAGATGCACCTCACTTGTAACTGAAAACACAACACTAAAAACCAAAGTCCAAAATCTTGAGAAATCTCTGAATAACTTTTCAAGAGGAGAAAAATCATTCAACATGTTATTGGGAAATCAAATTTTTGCTAACAACATAAAAGGACCAGGCTTTGGAAAACACAAGCTGATGATAATGCAAAAAGTAAAAGTGTCTTTGCTAGATGTGAAATAATTGGACATCGTGTTGAAAATTGTAGTCATAGGAACAAGAACACAAAATTTATACAAGTTTGGGTTCCTAAGAATTCTACAAACAAATTTCATGTCTATTGGAACAAGAATGAAAGGACAAAACAAATCTGGGTGCCGAAAGGAACATATATAAATAGTTTTGGGTCTCCTCAAAATTATCTTTCAAAATATTCTTCCACTAACAATCATGGACCTATAAAAACAAATAGGTCACAAAAATCTTTCATCATGTAGGTATGGTGGCAGGCTAAGGAACAACAACAGTGGTCTCTGGATTTTGGCTGTTCCAGAAACATAACGGGCAACAAAGCAAAGTTCCTTAGCCTAGTATAAAGGCAACAGAATCACAATGGGCAACCACAAAAAATTATCGTAAAGGTAAAACAGGTGAAGGTATATTTATTTGATCGATACATTAAATGTGATAATCTGCACCGTATTTTGAATTAAATCAGCCAATAATAATGTGATGATAAAGAGATGATGATTTTTTGATTCTGACTTGTTCAACATAGTTGGCCAATTATATTTATGCCAAAAACACTATTCTTTGAATTACTTCATACATATACGTTTGGATTAAACATAGTGTTTTGTTGGATGATAATATAGTAAGTTATAATACGGCTAACTCTATATTCACAGTTTCTGGTTATTTACACGACTTCAATTCAAATTCAAAGAATGTCATTTAAATTGTTGTTAAAATTGCGTTTGAAATTTTTGATGCACACTTCATGGTTTGGTTGATCAAATTCAATTAATGATAATTTTTGAGTGAAAAAGAAATTCAGATACAGATTACACTGGTAATCTAGTTGATAGAAAAATTACTAGTTGAACGTGATTTTGGAGACATTTAGTAACTGCATCGTTTTTCAAAAAAAATATCTGCATATTTTTCATTTCAAATAATTTTCAAATAGCAGAAAATTTTCTCATATAACCCCCTCGAGAAAATCATTTTTAATCATATTTTCAGATTAGTCATTGTGAAAAATTGATTTCATAATTATTTTTGAATTTGATTTAAATGACAATTTTAACTAGTCTAACTCCCTAATAATTATCGAAAAGATAAATAGTGATTGAAAAAAGTGATGAGTGTTGATATTTTTCATACATTACTCAAGACAGTATATTTTAGAAAAATTTCTTTAGAAATTCAAACAAGAGTTATAAAACTTTTTGTTGGGTAAAGATTCCATAACCATTTCTATGTCTATCATATTTCTATCAACCATCGCTCGTCAAAAATTCAATATAGTTTGTCGATATGTGGTACTTTAAACAGGAATCATTCGTTTTTCATTTTATAAAACAAAATAAAATCCAAAGTATTCGCTGTAATAACTCGAATTTTGAAGTATCTATTAGTTGATAATAATTGGGTTAATTAATAGAAATACCGAATTGTAAATTTAACAAATGAATCTAATCGTAAATATTTATGTTTTGATAAATATTTATTTGATCATATCTTAATATAATCACTTAAAATTGACAAAGTATTCTTTTAAAAATAAATAATGATGATTGTTTATATAAGTTTATTTAAATTAGACAAAATTGTTAATTTCAAACGAATAATATTTATGTGATATTTTTAGACAAATAAAATTACATTTACAAATTTATAAATGTATTTGTGAATTAGGAATTTAATTAGAAAAGCATTTATAAAAAAACATATTAGTTAATTAGGAAATCTTATTTAAAAAGATTTTAAAATACTATTAGGATAAATATAAATAAATTAGAACATGTGTTAAGATATAAATCTTTTTGATAACAAGTGTTAACATACTAATGTAAGATAATGACATGTGTCACATTTTTTTTAAATTTTCTTTTAATTTTAATTAAAACTGAAATTAGCCCATACAAACACTATATTCTCTTCATTTTTTTCTTTCACTTTATAATCTATGTTTATTCCTAAAAGAAAACTAGAATATCAATGCAATCTTTACTCTTCAAAAATCAGAAAATCCTCAAATCAAATCTGAAATTTTCTTCAAGTTCAAATGCAATCTTCACTTTCAAATCTAAAAATTCCTCAACCTGTAAAATACTCCTCAGCAATTCATCTTCTGGAATCAAACATATGTTTGTAATCTCCTCTAAAAAAAATTGTATTTTCATAAAATCTAGAAAAAAAAGAGGATTTCTGCATGCACCTAGAAATGAAGCAAGTCTGCTATTTTTCCTTCAATCTGGAATTTGATACTGCATCTTCAAATCAAGTATAAGGTTTTAAATAACGGCAACTGCACTTTCAAATAAGGAAGCAACTCTGTTCCAAAGCAATTCATATCTGTTTTCAAGCACACAAGTTTTCAAACAAGTAATTCAAGTTTCAAATTCCAAACTGCTCTGCTCATATCAGCAAGGTGAGTAAGCTTGATAAATTTATGATTCTTGAACAAGTATGCAGTGATTTTATAAGTATGATCTGAAATTACCTGTGCATGTTGTTTTAAAATGATTTTAAGAATATATATATGTTTGTTAGCAAATTTTATCTGGGCTGGAACATGAAATGGGAAATTTCTGTTCAGATTAAAACAGTGAGTAAAACTTGAAAAAATTGTTATATCTTGAACTAGCATGCTAGGATCCTCTGAGTATGATTTGAATTAAACCGTGCATGTTACTTAAAATGATTTTAAGTACATAAATATGCGTGAATATTTATATTCATGACTGTGGTATGAAAAGTAAGCCCCTGTTAAACTGAGACAGTGAGTAACATCATTTTCTAAAAGCTTAAGTATCCTTAAATCTGGTTAAACATTAATCCTTTGGGAATAAGGATGTTTTGTGTGAATTTATAAATGAATTATCTGGATCTATGTATGAGTGCATTTCTGTTGTATTTGTGTATCTATGTTTGCAGTTTCATACTTAAGTTTTATGATCAAAATTAGTATTCTCTTGCACCAACTGTTGTTAGGACGTAAGATCCAAACAAAATCTGTTCAAATTGATCAAGTAGTAAAGTTTAAAAATTGATTTAACAAAAAAAAGAAATTTAAACTAAAATTGAAAACTGCTCTGTAAAAAAAACTCAGCAGAACAGTGCAAGTTTGATTTATGTTAAATTTCGAACATATTATTCACTGATCTAAGTATATAATCTAGAAGCTAAATTAAAATCATGATTTTTAAAACAAAAATCATAACTTTTAGATCTAGGATGAGTGAGCGGTTCAAGTTGATATATGAAGGGTGTTTTGGGTTCTCTCTGGCATTATGGGAGCTCGGGGTGATCGGGTTTCTTTCTGGTGGAAGGAGGAAGATCAGTGATGATGGGAAAAACGTCAGATGGATGATCATAACTTTGTGGTGACGTCGACGAACGAATTAAGTCTATAACCCTATTTTTAACTAGTTTGGTGTATTGGTTTTGGTTCGTTTTCCTCTGTGTGATCGAGTGCTATAAGATTTGGGGAAATGGTAGTTTGGATGATGAAGAAAGTCCGGCCGGAGTCGCTGGTGCCCTGATGATCGGAGGGATTGGTTCGAGCAGTTGCCAGGTTGAAGTGTAGTTCCTGTTTTAGTTTCCAGGTTTATGGGTTAGGGGTCGAATTCGAATTTACGATGAATCGATGAGATGAGTCGATCTCGTGAAGTGGTTGTGGTTGTTGTCGACTCGTCTGAGGGTAGAGTGGAGATCATCGGCGATCGGAGGGGATGTGCATGTGGATGTACACGTATACAGTGTGCACACGGAAGCCTCGGCTGGAAGAACAAGATGGTGGAATTTCATTTTTCGTTCGGGCCGTGCTGTTGTGTTCAATCGGGGTTGGCTTTGGAAACAGCGCGTTGATCGGAGTTGATCTTCTCCGATATGAGGATTCGACTTAGGTAGATGGGGAGGGTTAGCTTGGAATTGTGAGGAAAGGAGTTTGGGAAGAAGCATGTCATCCTGTTTGTTCTATTGGGCTTCAGCCCATTGTGTTGTAATATATAAAAAGAAAGATTTTTGGGTTGTTTAGTTTTGGGGTTTTGGGCTTCGGCCCAATGGTTTATGCTTGTTAAAACAAGTTATTGATTAGAGAATCTGAACCAATTGTTTCCCAAATTTATAACAGTCATATTGTGTTATAAAGTATAATGTTTTAAAACAAATCTTTCTTAATATTTACTGTTATTTAAGATTTGTATATAGACAAGGGAATTTGGAAATTGAATTTTTTTTTGTTTGAGATTTTATTTAAGTCATTTAATTAAGTAATTCTATTATTAAGTGGACAAGTTTTTAAAAGTAATAATTTATTTTAAATCCTTGTATTTATTGAGTTAAGTAATTAAGTTGATTTATTTTATCATGTGACATTAATTAATACTTAAGATTTAATAAAACAAATTCAATAGTGTAATTAAAAGTTGATTAAGCAGAGATGTTTTAATCTTAATTAACTTAAAGCTTTTAGTTAACCTATGTGTTAATATTGAGAACATACCAGGTTTATTTATTTAAAGGGATATAATGGTTACTTAATAATTAATTAAAGTGTTTTATAATTACTTAATAATAAAGGATTGAATTAACTATTAATTACAGATTAATTAATTTATGGTTAAGGTTTATTAATTAATAATTAAGGGGAAATTAATTAGGAAATTAAGATTGATTAATCGATGGGTAAGGTAATAAAGAAATGATTAATTAAATAGAAGAAAATAATTAATGATTGTTTAAGCCAGGATAGCGATTTATTGATAACTGATTACTTTAATTAAGTGATTAAAGAATCACAAATTAATAGAATTAATTAATCAAGGAGGTTAATTAAAAGTTAATGTGGATGGTTAAGGCTAATTAATCTATGGGATAATGTACTTAATGTAATTAAAGGAACATTAATGATTAAAATGATTTATTTATTAATTTGTAATTAATAATATTAAGTATACAGGTTTAAGATAATCCAAGTGATTAAAATTGGTAATTAATTTAATTGGAGATTTATTAAATTTATTAGAAATTATATATTTAAGAAACTTGTTATGAAGGGTTGAATGATATTGAATGACTTGAATTGAGGATATCTCTGATGGGTGAATGAGTTGTGCTATGATATGTATGGGTTGAACTATAATAATATAGGTTACCTTTCTGGATTGAACTATTATGAGACATGATATCATGGATATGAATCGTATTGATTTAAAATCTAACAAAATGGATTAAGGATGACGTTGAACTCGAAGAGACCGGAGTCGGGTATCAGTAATACCCAAAACCACTTCGAATAGTAATCTAAAATTTGATATGTGAAATTAAGCAGGCTGGAATGAAATTAATTGTGTAACATTGACATTAAGCTTAAGAACTGTTGGGTGTGATAAAAGATTTGACTATATAAGTAGGAACTCGTAAAAGTCACAAGTACTATGGTAATGTATGAGTTATATAGCTCAATTTCATATTATATGGGTTTTCTCATGCTAGTTTCCAGCCTGACCCGGGTGTTACTTTGATGTAATGCTCGGGTCAGACTGAGTATTACAGATTTTCAGGTAAGGACGTTCTGGAGCTCAGGAGACGAGCTGGATGGCAGGAATGTATGAGGTGTTTTGCTGTATTTATCTGGGACAAGTTAGTTTTTATTGTCCGGTATTTGTGTAATGATGTAACTCTGATGTATAAAGATATAAGTGTAATGATATAGTTCTTCTTGTAAAACTATTATTTTTGTGATATTATATTTCATCCGCTGCGAATGTGAGATCGTGTGGTTCTTTTCTGTTCTTCTTCTATCTCTTTCTTCTTTCTCTTTCTTCTTTTCACTAACTATCTGGAAATTTCGGGATCGAAATTTTCGGGTCGTTACATCCACTCTCATTTAAAAGTCCTCACGGTTATGCATGAGTGAATTACTTGGAATTTGTTATGTGCTTCCATGCTCATTTAAAAGTCCTTACGGTTATGCATGTATGGACCGCATATCAAAATTGATTTATTAAATAAACAAGTTGATTCTAATATCATTTAAAAGTCCTCACGGTTATGCGTGATTAGAAGATACTTGAATTCATTTTTAAAATTAAATTAGAATACTACTAATCTCATTTAAAAGTCCTAACGGTTATGCATGATTAGTAGATATTCAAATTCCTGATATAAGTGTACCACAAACAGATGCAACTGTATGGTTTTATATGATGACATCATTTCCATTACTTCTAAAAGTGGAATATGCGCCTAACAAGGGTGGTTATGATTTTTGTTTGATTTTTATTGAAGTTTAATATTTATATTCAAATTGAGTTTTAATGTTGGATTAATATCGATCACTTTATCTCTATTTTCTCTAACACTATTATTCTTTTGCTGATAACAAAAGGGGGAGAGAAAAGTTAAGATTTTGTCAAATAAAATCAAGCAAAGGTCAAATAATTTTCCATTTGCATCTAGGCTCATTTGTATATTTCTATTAGTATGCATATATGTAGGGGGAGCATCGTGTAGAGAGGAAGCATTTAAATAGGGGGAGCAATTAGAGTATATCATTGATCAAATACATTTAACACAGTCAAAATCTTAAATATATGTTTGGTATCATCAAAAGGGGGAGATTGTTGAATATGCGCTTATATGATTTTTGTAAATATATATATGTATTCATTTAAATGTATTTGTTAATGTACTATTTTATTTTTCATAGATTAAATAAATATTTTTTGAATAAAATAAATTACACAGAATTTGAATTCAAACAGAAATTTTATTCAAACAAATATTTATTACAATTTTGAATAGTACAAATTCAAGCTCTCACTATACATATACAATTTTGATTTTAATTACATCACAATTCAATTTACATAAATTCCTCACTACATATCACTCACACTCGTAGTTTATCTTCAACTTCATTCCAGTTAGAATCCAGCATCTGAGCAATCTGCAAAAATATTCACTAAAGCAGTAAAATTGAAAAAGAAATATTTTTGCAATATAACATAAAATATGGATTTTTGAAAATATCATTTGCCTCAGTTATTTGGGTTGTTCGTCATCATTTACATTTGAATTCATCATACACGAACATTGTGACATGCACAGTGTATCACTGTACATGCCACATGGCCGTGCACACCGATATACACTTGATAATGTTACAGGGACAGTTCAACTGGGTACATGAAGATCAATCAACACAGTATGGACAAAGTATCACATACATATGTACATGAGCAAATACACAAGTACACATGTATGCAATGACACAGCAGTTTTGAACAAGAACACCAGTGACACCAATGGAATCAAGTGGTCAAGACAGTTACATGCAGTCTCAAGTGACACAAATGCAACTCACATGTTTGAAACCACAAAGGACTGCAGCAACCAAATGAAACAATGAACCAGTGGCCATAAACATGTGTGGTCAACAAACACAATAAAACTGAAGCATGACAGATTATAAGTGAAACAGCATCAAAGCATCAAAGCTTATACAATCAGACAACAACAGAATACATCCAGATTACAGCGTGACAGTGCACCATCAAGAAACCACTGTAACGATGCAAACTGACTCGAAGAAATCCCACCAAGCAAACAAAATGTCAAAGACCAGACAATAGTGAAGAAGTATTCCACTAACAAACTGACTCAAAGGACAGCAATGACCGGACAGTAGACATAACAGGTGAAGTGCAACAAGAATCAGACTCAAGTACATGGTAAACATGTACATAAATGCAAAGCTTATATATGCAGATGAGCAACAAAAGATCAGAGACAAAGTATGTACACAAGTATACAACTACAGGTCTCAATATCAAAGAAACAACTCCAGACCAAATGCAAGACCAAACTACACAAACCTCAAAGACCAGTGATGCAAACAGTGAAAGCAACTATATCAGAAAGAGTAATGCGGCTACCATACAAAAATGGACAGATCAAGTAAAGTGCATCAAGTATGCTCAAGTTCAAATGCATCAGAATAAGAACATCAAAATACAGTGACCTCAACAAGTTGGTGTGCCATATTTTTCAATTGCAAACAAGCTCATGGAACATTAGCAAGTGCAACAGACACACTTGAATATGAAGACCAGAAAGACAATGAAACACAGTGGCAATCACAAGATGCAGACATAAACAACATTACAGTGATTAAACTTGAAAGCAAGCATGGTTCAAAACAAATACAGTATGATACAAGATGAACCAGACAGTGATGCAAATAGTTCGAACAACCAGACAACATCAAAATTCACGAATGCAATGTTCAAATGGAGTTCAGGTTAAACCAACCAGAGGAGATGGCCAGAGACGAAGCTCACAGGGGTCAGAAAATCAAAGCCATAATTCACAGTGAATTCGAAAGCAATAAACAAGCTATAGTCGAAATCATGGAAGCATACAGAAGTCAACAGGGAAATTCATGTGTAAAAATTCAAGTGCGTATCGTTGAAAAAGTCAAAAGTCAAATTCAAGTAAAAAAAAAGGAAAGTTTCTGCCATATGACTCAAGAAAAAAACCGAACGCTACAAAATCAAAACCGTGCGTATCAAGTTGTAACAATATCAGGAAAGCAAGAATTAGGAAAGTGTCGAATTCATATAAATACCTCACCCAAGTTCATCATCGACAGGGGAGTGGAAAAATCGAATCAAATCCAAATATAAACCCACAATCATCATCGGCAAAATAATCAATCAATCGAGTTCACGCAAGCATTGAACAAGCAACGAAAGGGAAGAGATTACATACCACAATCTATCGAACTCGATCAACAGAGGAGCAGCTGCGAACGACCTCAAGTGAAGCAAGCAGCCGATCATCAGAGAAGCAATGAGCAAGAGCAACACAAACCAGAGAATTGAATACTGAGAAAGCCCTAATTTTTGCAAGAGAACGAAGCTCTAATTCAGATCGAACAAGGATACAACAGAGGCCGCCATTTTCTTCAAGGCAGAGAAAAGAGGATCGGGTGAAAGAATAGAATTGGGTCGGCCTTGCTTTTAAAAAGGCTTCAGTTTATTTTTTCAAATAAGGTTTTAGTTTTAAATTGTTTTTAAGTTTGTTTTAAATTCTCTTTTAAGGTTCAAATCTTGGTAAATCGCCACCTAGGTTTTAGGTTGTGTCAGATTGTCTAGTTAGAATTAATTCAGTGAGCAGGGTGTGCGAGTTTGCAAAACTCTATAGGCAGTAGTAGGGTGTGCGAGCCTGTTAGAGTGTTTGTAAGTGGGAGACTGTTTAATTCTAATAGAAATCTGGGAATGCAGCAGTAGGCAGGGGTTTCCGAAGCTGGGTAAATTTTGTGTGCGATTTACTTTTCAGCATATTTATTTCTCTGCAGTTTTTTTTAGTGTTTAATTCGAGAAAATTTGCTTAACCCTATTCACCCCCACTCTAGGGTTAATCTAGATCCTACACATCTCTGTCCAGACCTGTACTTGACCATAGCCAAGCCATATGTGACCAAGCCGAGCCAAAATGGTGCACCAAGACCACTCCTATTGCACTTGTCTCTTTATCTTCTTCATGTTGTAACCCTTCCTTCACGTCCACTTGTTGTCGTGCCTACATGATACCATACGCGAGCCAAAGCACATCATGGTCGTGCATATGATTCCTTATGGCCAAGCAATTGAATGGTAAAGGCAAGGTCTTGTCTTTGTTGCTTTGTATTTCAATTTGTTTCCATGTATTTTGTGTTAAATATATTCTTGTGTTATATTGTTTGTGTTATTGGTTGTTTACAAGATCATATCTTGGCTCTCTCCACTCACTTGAATCCATAGTCGTGTTGTGTCACGCCATATCGTGCTTTTCAAATTCTATTCTGTGTGGTTGAATTGCTAACTCCAGTGTAAAGAGGTGAGTATTCACTCTTGACATTTATACTTATATAATTGTGATTTGATCGCAAGTGAATCTTTAGAATTATTATACCATGTTATGCTTGCCTGTGATATGAATTATATGGTATTAATCCTGTTTATAAACTTGTCATATCATCTGTTACTGCTATATGTTGTTATACTGTTTATTTATTTCTATTTCTCACACTGTAAGTTCCTTGTAGAATAGAATCACTATGGGTTGAAATGATACATACCTGAATGGACTTTAGAATAGGAAAAATCGTTATGGGCTGAAATAATAGGCCTGAGAGATTTTTATTTATTTTATTTTACTTGGGATTGCGGGTTTGAAATGATAGAACCCGGATTTTTCTTTGTAAATTACGGATTGAAAAGATATATTATATGTATCACTTGACCTAGGTTAGAAAATATTATACAGACCTGTGGTTATTATATATTATTTTCTGGAATTTTTGAAGTATTTTAAAAAATGTAATATTATGATATTTTGATTTAAATTGAATTTAAAAATGATTTTTATAAAGTGTTAATGATTTTGTCTACAAGTTAGAAATAAGTGAAATAAATGAATGGTTAAGTTGAAATTTAAAATATATATTTATTTAGAAATTTGTGGTTTTTTTTAAAATTGGAGTTTGAGTTAAGTAAATAAAAATATGATAATTGGATTTAAATTTGAATTTAAATGACCAAATAAAGTGTTATTGATTTTTCTATGAATTAAAATGGTTAAATAAATGAATGTTTAAAAGTGAAATTTGAATATAACTTAAATATTTAAATTTGAGATTTGGTTTTAAAATAAAAGTTAAGTTAAGAAAATAAAATGGAAATTAAGTTTATATCTTGAAATGGTAATTTAAAACTTAATTGGTAAGTTAATTCTTAAAATGTAAAGAATAGAAAATTTTGCACTTGAATTTAATAAGTGAATTATTATTAATTTGATTTTTATGTATGAAATTTACTTTATAAAAATCATAAGTTAAAGGGTATTTAAATGAATATTTTGAATGTAAAAATTTATGATTTTTATAAGTTTAAATGGTTTAAATCAAAGTTTAATTAACAACATTCAGAAATGCTATCATTTCTGAAGTTAACTTAAAATCCGTCGTAAAGGATATTACAACACTTTGTAAGTGTTGTGGTTAATACAAATGAGCTATGGCTAAAATTTAACTAAGAGCTACTATAGCACTTGGTAAGTGCTGTAGCTGCAGAAACTAAAACTAAAATCTAAAATTAATAACAGGGCTATGGTAGCACTTGTTAAGTGCTGCAGTTGGCTGAAATGAGATTTTTGAATATAACTGAACTATCACAACAATTTTATATGTTGTCTTTGCTGAATTGAATTATTTTCAAATAGTAACTTACTGTAGCATTTTCTAAATGCTGTGGAAAGCTGAAATTTCACTGTTTTAAGTGAATAAATGAACTCAGAAAAGAGTAAATTTTTAGGAATTGAATATTTGATTTATAAGTATAATAACTTCATTTTAAATGGTTTAAATGGAGTATTTTGATTTGAAATATAAACTAGTTTTTGAAATATGATTTGGAATGGTTTTAAAATTAAATATAAAATGATTGAGTTTTAAAAGGATATGATATTTGAATTTTGAAATGGTTTGTTGAGAAACTGAATTGAATTGAATCTGATGGTTTGAATTGAATTAAATTGGAAATTTGAACATTTGGGTTTAATTGAATAAATTTGTAAAATGTAAATAATTAGAGGATGATTTCAAATGTATGTTTTCGAAATGTTATGATTTTCAAAGTTTAATGATTTCAAGTATTTGGTTTTGAAAAGTTATAACTTTGGAAGTATTATGATTTTTGAAAGTATTATGTTTTTAGAAAGTATTAAGATTTTTTTAAAGGTGAATATATGTTTGAAATGGAAATAATAAACTATTTGATTTCAATATATTTTTGAAAACAAAACTCGTTTTGGTTTTGAAATATAAACTATTTTTGAAATGTATAACCAACGGTTATAATAACGATTGATTGTTAAAGAGACCGGGATCGGATATGGACATACTCTCTGTCGATACCGAAAACCATTTTAACAACTGTGTACACGGTGGAGATTTCAGAACGAAGTAGGATGGTGAGACGGTCCTATTGAGGTATGAACGTGGACCTGACTCCCGTGAGTTGGCTTAAGGTGGCTAAAACAGGAGCGATCTCGGGACAAAAGGGGTAGCTCCTCTGGTCGGACACACTTCTTCGATACTATACTCTTACTTATGGTTGATTTGATGGCCATCCTCCGATTTTGATTGGAAGTGTGTTCCGAGGTGGGCGTAGTGGCTAATGCGTTACCACCAGCCCATGTGTGTAATTGGTATATCTACCCTGACATTGCCTTGTGTGCCGTGCCACCTATCATAGCGAGCCTTACTACGAGTTTGTTTTTCTTCCGTAGCCCATGGAGTATTTAGGGTAGCCTCCCGATCTGGAGGTACGCTTATACTGGATGGATTACTGGGACTATTATGTGTTAAGGGGAATATTGGGTCACTCCTTAACGCTATTTTAAAGTAAGTTTATTTTACTATGGACATTATTATAATAGCGCAATATACTGCATAGTAAATAGTTTAACGGATCCTTAGAGGATGAGCGGTCCCAAGCATCCTTTAAGTTACTTGTACTTTATTACAGTTCACTTGAGTTGGTTTACATTATACAAGTATGTATGTCCTGATTCGAGTGTTTTGTATTTTGCTTTACGCTCGAGTTAGCCTGAGTATTCACTGGTTAGCTTTGGATTTTTCTTTCTAGAGCTAGGAATCGCTGGAGATTCTGCCTATCTAGTTATCTATCTATTTCAGTTTCAGTTGTTATATTTTAGCTCTTGTATTTGTGAACTTCTATATATTTGGGATTTCTATTATATTTGTTTCCAAACTGATATTATGTATTTGTTTTGAGACTTTGTCATAGTAGCTTCATGAACTACTATGGTATTTTAATTTCCGCTGTGAGTTATTCTGATATTTTCTGTGTCTGTGATTGTATGAATGATTTTACATGCTTCAAATTTTATTACAATCTGTTATTTTGAATTATTCAAGTCTGACATGTGTGGATTATTGTCGATTTGAATGGTCCAAGATAGGGGTTGTTATAGATTAGTCATTAATGTTATTATGTTGATCAATTATTTAATTTAATTAAGAGAAGGAAATGAAAAGTTCATTCTCTAACTAAATGTATGATCTCTCATTAATTGAATAACTTAAGAGAAAGGAAATGAAAAGTTTCATTCTCAAAATAAATTTGTGACCCCTCATTAATTGAATAAGTTAAGAGAAAGAAAATGAAATATTTCCTTCTCTGAATAAATTCTGAAAGTAAACTTTATACGCAAACTTGTATATAAGAGTATATTTGATACACTCTAACTTGCATACACATTAAATGTAACAACCCGCAAATATTTACTTGAATATATTTACAACTCATGTCATATTTAGATTAATCATTGATGTAAATTATTTAATTTAATTAAGAGAAGGAAATGAAAAGTTTCCTTCTCTAACTAAATGTACGATCCTTCATTAGTTGAATAATTTAAGAGAAAGGAAATGAAAAGTTTCCTTCTCTAAATAAATTTATGACCCTACATTAAGTGAATAAGTTAATAGAAAGGAAATGAAATATTTTCTTTTCTAAATAAATTCTTAAAGTAAATTTTATACATAAATCTGTATATAAGAGTATATTTGATATACTCTAATTTGCATACATATTAAATTAAAGTGAAACTTCATTTATGAAGTTAAATCTAATATTGATTTTATTTTAAAAAAACTTAAAAAAGTTTCAAATGAATTTAGACTTCATAGGCCCATTAAAGATCCAAAATGGTTAAAACTTTCGAAATTCACCTATTTCTTCCGCTGTGGGTTGGCCCAGTTCCAATAATGGTATCAGAGCCCAATAGCCTACGCGATCTAAATTAGTCATGTTAGGGCTAACTAATTAAGCTTGCGCACTTAACATGGTGTCTAAAAAGGCGACGTCTAGGATTGGAATTGGGTAATCGAGTACCCTGTCCTATCTAGTTACCTACCGAGCCTAAAAGGTGAAGTGAGCCCAAAGGTTGATCCTGACAGAAAAGGCCCAATTTGAATTGGATCTTGGTCTAATTTTCAAAATATTTTTGAAAATTAAGACTAGATTTTAAATTTAAAAGTTAAATTTAAAATAAAAACATGTTTATTATAAAAGGTTGTAATATAACATAAATTTTCAAAATGTTTGAAAAGGTAATGAAAATTTCAAAATGAAACTATTTAAATATTAATATCAAAATTTAAATTTTTTAATAATATTAATGAAATAAATTAATTAAATGATTTAATTAATTAATACTTATATGCATGTATTATATATGTTGATATATGTTATGTTATTTAAAAGTGTTTAAGATAACATAAGTATACATGTATGTTTGTAAGATAAGTTTTGAAATTAATATAATTTAATTAAAGTTGTTTAATTAAATAAATTAGTTAAAGTTTAATTAATTAAATAAAAATACACATATATAAGATATATGTGTTATAGTATAAAGTTTATAGTATACACTATAAAGGTCATAGTAGATATATCCAATACAAATGTTGTATTGGAATAGTAATGTAAAATTAGTTAAAGAGTTAATTAATTAAAATAAATTAAATAAGATTTAATTAATGAAATATTATACATAAGACTATCATATAAGTGATATGAAATATAAAAGTTATATAACAACAAAACTTATATGATATGAACGTATGAACTAAAAGTGGAATATTAAAGAAATCCAAATAGACTTAAGAAATAAATACATACGTAAATGTACGTATACTGTGATTTCTGATGTATTTGACACATAAATCACGGAGGTATTTGATAAGAAATACATTATTCCATAAGTCAACATTACTCATTATAATATATTAAAGATTATAACTCTTTAATATAATATTGTCAATCTGCCATATATATATTAATAATTACTTGCATACTCCTTAGTTATTGAACAAACTCAAGCTAGAGATGTCATGTGTAGTTTTATTAATATATTGAATAGACGAGATGAGATAAATATATATATTTGTTGAGCTGACTCAAGGTACATATACTATACTTAGGCTGTCACGATATGGCAGGTATGAGTGAATAATCTCTTTTGATTTGTTGAGCAAACTCAAGGTCGAAATGGAGTTAGGACAAGGAAACATGGGCTAGGAGTTTTATGTGATATAATCAATAAGGAGTTATCCATCATTTGTAGGGCTATGATTTGTTGAGCAAACTCAAGGTCAGAATACCAAGATAAACGAGTCCTAGCACACACTAGTAAAGTCGAAAGACTTCTGCGTTTCATCTTAGGGTTTGGAGAAACATAAGAGACTATTGGAAGCCTTATTAGAAAAATGAAACAGTAACATTAAACCTTTCTAATGTTGTAAGAACATATCCTAAATAATGTTATAATTATCTACAATGATAAATTTGTGCATTTAATAGGATTGATAAAGCATTTATCAATTAACATATACAAATGAACTAAACTGAAAATTGACAAATGGAAATATAATACCCACTACAGCTACTTAATACATCGGTAAAATGGTCACTTACGTGCTTATTTGGCTGAGACCATTTATTGCACTCTATGAGTTTCAAACTCTAAAAGCAATACAAGCTAGGGATATTTGATCCACATATTATCATTCATAAATGTTATAGCAGTCACGATTAGTAACGTATGATACTTCAATGAATATAGTTCATTGGAAATAAGCCAATAAACAGTATTTTGCGATCATGTATTCAAATTGATTGATTACAAAACGGATCACATTGTGTTAATGTAACACAAGACCAAAAACTACAAGATAGTCCTAAGTACTCGATCGCTGAAATGTCATTTTGATCGGTTTACGTAATGTGCAACATATTTGATATCCTTAAATGTTAAGGATAATCGAATGTGCATTTGCAAAGAGTTTGTTATGATATTGTAATAAAGTTTTCTTTTGAATAGTTTGACCATTTGAAAGAAAAATGAATGTATAAGAATAGATGTAATTTAATGTACAGTTGGGATGAAGAGAATGAATAGTCGCTTCTTCTTCATAGAGAAACATTGGAAATAAGAATTATAATAATAATTGACACTTAATATTGAAATAAGAAATATAATTCCTATTCCAAAATGTATTTTCATATAGAAAATTGTTTTCTATGAGATATTTTTCTTTGAGCTCAAGATATTTGATCAACGAACTCCTCATTGTAAATAACCGCCACATATGAAATACACAAATTGTACTAAGTGAATGATGGAACTCCGAATTTACTACGCTATAGTAGTAATGGTAGAAATAGTGG
This sequence comes from Allium cepa, assembly GCA_030765085.1. Taxonomy (NCBI): domain Eukaryota; kingdom Viridiplantae; phylum Streptophyta; class Magnoliopsida; order Asparagales; family Amaryllidaceae; genus Allium; species Allium cepa. Next base: position 840,834,449 of record CM060941.1, read on the forward strand.
GTGCATGCCATATAGCACTTATTAATTGCAACATAGTATGCAAATTGTTTTCGTAAAACTTACCATACATTATTTATGAAATAATGATTATTCGGTATCAACTAAAAAATATACAAATCTATATTTCTATATGAATATTATGAATATTCTTTATGAAATAAAACTATAATATGGTAATTTTTTATAACAAAAGTGATGCAGTGGAAAATACAAAAGTATCTAATATTATTTACAGTTGTTTTGGAATTATAGACTAAGCCGTAGTTTTGATAAATTTAATTATATGATTTTGAATCATATGATACTTGTTAATTATATCTCAAACAATAAAGGGCTATGCACCTATTTAGTGGGAGTATCATAATAGTTGATGAACTTTTCAGATTGATACATATACATGTATGCAATCGTAATTCTATAAATACCAAAGTGGTTCCACGACTTTGTTTATTCACCGAAGAGTTATTGTCGACATGGACATGTGTATTTGATGCGCATGTAGTATGTCTATGGTAAACTTATAAAATATAAAACAGAAGTGGATAAAACAAAATGCGGTAGAAATGATTTTATTTGATCGAATGAGTGAGTATATTGGAAAATGTTCTAAAGGTACCTAAAATGAATAAAGATTCAATCCCAAAATTACCCCTCCATGTGATACCTAAAGATGCATCAATATAGAGTAATCAAACTTTGTTGGACAATGTATAATTAATTATGAATGAAGTGGAGTTAGTTTCTTTCTATAAGGTAATGTGCTTAAGGGTAGTACACAAGGTTAATATTATTTCATTTGAATAACAGTTTACAAAATTTTACAAGATAAGGATTTATAAGAAACTTCAACATATCCTAGGCTAAGGAGTTGGTAGGTTGTGCGAATCAAAAGATTGCACGTAATAATTGTTCATGATGGATCTTGTATGAATCTCCCTAAAAGGATTTTGAAAAGACTATCATTGGTTGTCATATTTATGTTTCGAACATAATTTTTGTAAAGTAAAGTCAAATCAGTTTTATAAATAAAGAAATCCATAAAACGTTTATGAATACCTATTCTATTGCGTTGAGAAACAATTGTTGTTTTGAGATATACCAACTTCATTGTGAAGGAATTTCTTTGAGAAATTATTAGTAGTAAAATGGAATTGGATACGATCCTTAGATAAAACTGATTATATGAGATGAAATGAGATTAACTAACCTAAATGAACGCATAGCATTCGAATGTCTAATAAGTATTCTTGCACATCAAAGAGACACTATGAGTTTCTTATTAATGTCAAAAATATGTAATCCTAGGTTGTTTAATTAAACCATTGAGAGTGTTGACTATATAGTATGACGCACAAATCCGAAAGAATTCCATGTATGCTATTAGAATATATATTTTGATAGTCGTAACTGAAGGGACATGACCTATCGACCACGACAGTGTCTTTATGAGTAAGACTAATGCGGTTGGAATTAAATGAGAAATGTTGATAAGAATAATATCGCAAATTTCAGTTGTTGAAATTAGTGTAATAGCAACATGTTCAAGTCAATTCGGATTTACTCATAAAATTATCGCTTGATAAGTCCTAGTGTTTTGGTACATATGTATTGAAACGGAAATTTCGAAATAACGATTTAGAGTAAGTTGTTTGCACATATTAATCAAAAATGTCTCAAAGTCAGTGGGAACGATATTGAGTTTGTGAGTCTTTGGATGAGACCCAAAAAATGATGATACGAAAGTATCATTTCATAAGCATCAAGATTTAATAAGTATTTTTGATAGAAATATCAAATATTTTGATTTTCAATCAAAGTGCCGAGCGTGTGTTCACAAGAAAGAACATAAAAAGGTACATTGATATTTTTAAATTATGAGTAAACAACACGTTACCGATTTTAATGATGTACTTGTGTTAAAATCAGCATTAGTTGTTTTAATACACAACATTGGATTAATAAATGATGTCTTTTATAGTAAGTATAAACGATGTCGGGAATGTCCTAAATGATATGCAAGGACACGTTATTAAAAAAATTAATATGTAATATGCAAGATTGATTCCTTTACAATGGCAATAAGAATTATCATACATGTTATGTTCTCTACGATATCATGATTTGTTTATGTATTTGATACATGAAGCAAATATCAAATCCAAATTGATATAACTAAATGGTTGTTTGAAGTGTTCTCATGTATTTGTGAAATACTAGAGAATTATTTACAGAAACAAAAACACCTTATGAAGGAGTGTTTGGACTCAAACTTCATAAGTGACATTGAGTATAATATGTCAATAACAAATTTAAGTCAAGAATCTTTAAGTTAGAAATGTTCCAAATAAAAGACCTATTAGTCCTTAAGATGATGTTTTTGATGACAACAATTTTAGGACTTGTTATAAAATATAAATACTAACATTATAGTTTAGATATATATATATGTATATGCAGGATATAAACATGCAGGTACCAAGAATGAAGACTATATAGTATAGAGATTCAAGACTAAAGATATCAAGATTGAAGACTCATAAGAATCAAGATATCAAGAGTTCAAAATTTTAATAGTACAAGATAAGTATTGAGTCCAGAATGATGTTAAAACTTCTTGAAAGCACTTATCTTTATTCAAAATTTATTCATGGAATGGAATCCACTTCGAGCCTGTTTAAGGGATGGAACCCTAGTGGGATGGAACCCACGATAATATCTAGTGGAACATATAGTGGTCCTATTTTGATATCCACTAATTTTATAAAAATGCTTTTCAAAAATGTATTTCTTTTTTTTTAAATGTTTTCAAAACTCTCTTTTCAAAAAGACATCACTCTTGGTTTTAAATATTTTAGCCTCAAAACTATTTTTATCATTTTTAATATTTTGATTTCAAAATCGTCCTTATTTTTAAACCATCTCTTGTTTTAAACATTTTAACTTTAAAATATCTATATACTCAGATTTTAAATCACTTTATAGATTAAAATTATATATATTAAAAATTACTTTCTAAACTCTTTTATATGTTTAAACTATATTCAAATATATTTACAATGTTTAAAAATTGCTTTGACAAATTATAGAGACAAATTTTAATAAGAAAATCAAAACATCAATTTTGCCTTGAGAATGTCGACATCCCTCAACCCTCCATGTCGACATGGTGTCTGTTATTTTCAAATTTCAATTTTCAAAAGAAGTATTTATTTGTTGTATCCTTTCACGAATAGATATGGTTATTGCTCTACTATAACTACCAGTAAGTTCTAAACGAATTTTTACCAGCTTTTATTCATTTTCTCTCCTCTTCATCTTCTACATTTATTCTAAAGAATCCAAAACTATACCCTGCCGAAATACCAATTGAATCAAATTTGATTATCTCTTGTTTGATTCTCTGCCACTCTCTCCATAAGATCTTAGTGCTATTTAGAGTTATAAAATCTTTTGTAAATCAAACTGTTAAGTATAAGGTGCGACTGAGCCTTGAAATCAATTGGGTATGATTGTAGCCTCGGAAATCAATTAGGTGATCTTGTAGCCTGGTTAAATCAAGAAAGTTTTTCTTAGACTCGAATACAAGAGGGTGTACCTCGTAGCCTTGAAACCGAGGGCGTAATCAGGGAGATTATTTTGATAAGAAATCCGTACGATTGTACGGGACTGGATGTAGGGTAACTCCGAACCAGTATAAAATCCTGGTGTGTTCTTTCCTTTACTGCTTTTATTTAGTATTTGCATCTGTGTCTGATTCTGTGATTATATCCGCGTCTGTGGATTGCATTTGTTGGCGACTAAATATATAAGTTTCAAAAAGATTTAAAAAATCCACAAAACACTATTCATCCACCCTCAAGTGTTATTCCAGCCTTAAGATCCGTAATCCGCATTTCTCACATTTGGTATCATATCATTGGTTTTCAAAGTTTTCACAATCTGAATTTGAAAAAGCTTTTAAAATGGCTATTTTTGGGGATTTTGTTAACACTAGTTTAAAACTGTTCAAACCATCATTGTCTCATAAGTTTGCATATGGTTATTATAGAAAATCAAGATGTCTACTGAGTTTGTATGCTATGTAGAGAAAAAAATGTTATATGGCCTTTGAAGAATCAACACTCAATGGACAAATTGTGCAAATCAAGAAGAATAAGTGGATACTTGATGGTGGATGTTTAAGACACATGACTGGTAATCCAGATATGATGAATGATATTATCTATAAAGATGGAGGATTGGTTAATTTTGGAGGCAACTCAAAAGGATATGTGATTGGAATTGGCAATGTCGGTAACTCTAAAATCCTACTATTTCTAATCTTTTATTAGTTAAAATCTGAAATACAATCTGCTTAGCATTAGTCAACTTTGCGATAAAGGATATAAAATTAAATTTGAAAATGATAAGTGTCACGTCGAAGATAATAATTTAAATATTATATTTGAAGGAATTAGGAAGAAAAATATTTATATTCTTAGTATGAAAATCTCAAATGATAATCTATGTTTTTTGGCTAATACAAGTGACCTTTGGATTTGGCATAAAAGATTTGGGTATTTGAATTTTAAAATAATATCTAGACTTTCTAAACATAATCTAGTAAGAGGTCTCCCTAGAATGAATTTTACAGTATATGTGATGCTTGTCAATTAGGAAAACTTAGGAAGATTTCTTTCAAATTAAAAGATATGATTTCAACTTCAAAACCTCTTGAGTTACTTCATCTATATTTGTTTGGTCCATCTCAATTTCAATCAATAAATCACAATAAATATGTCTTTGTAATTGTAGATGATTATTCTAGGTTTACATGGACAATTTTTATGAAACATAAAAGTGATACTTTTGATTCATTTAAATTTTTTACAAAAAGACTTCAAAACTAACTTTCTTTAAAAATTATAAACCGTTCGTAGTGATCACGGTGTGCAATTTGAAAATGAAAATTTTGAGAGATTCTGCAATAAAAAGGGAATAACTCATAACTTCTCTTTCCCAAGAACTCCACAACAAAACGGAGTGGTAGAACGTAAAAATAGGACGATTCAAGAGTGTTCCAGAACAATGCTTTCAGATAGAAATTTAGCAAAACATTTATGGGCTGAAGTTGTCGCTACAGCTTGCTACATTTTAAATAGAATATTAATTAGACCATTAACTGATAAAAGACCTTATGAACTTCTTTACAAGAAGAAACCAAAGGTATCTTATTTTAGAATCTTCAGAAGTAAACGTTTTATTCTAAGTACAAAAGACAATTTGGATAAATTTGATCCTAAATCCGACAAAGGAATCTTTATCGGATATTCTAATAGAAGTAATGCATACAGAGTTTTCAATTTAAGAACTAATACCATTGAAGAAACAATGCATGTTTCGTTTGATAACATTTTAAAGATGTTGAACAAATTAATGATGAAGAAGATTTTGCTACCCTAAATGATGAACCAATTGAAACGAATAATGAACTTATTCATCCAAATAAAAAGGTTAAGCTTTTAAAAGATCATCTTATAGAAAATATAATAGGAGATATTGAATCTGTTGTTAGAATTAGAAATCAACAAAATAACATGAGTAATATAGCTTTTATATCATCTATTGAACCTAAAATTCCAAAGGAAGCATCGTTTGATGATTCATGGATTCTGACTATGCAAGAAGAACTGAATCAATTCACCAGAAATGATATTTGCGAACTTGTTTCTAGACCCGAGGATAAAACTATAATATGAACTAAATGGGTTTATAAAAATAAAACGAATGAACTAGGTGAGATCGTTAGAAATAAAGCTCGATTAGTCGCACAAGGTTTTTGTCATGAAGAAGGAATGGATTTTGATGAAACATTTGCACCCGTAGCAAGATTAGAAGCCATTAGAATTCTACTTGCTTTCGCAAACTATAATAATTTCAGATTATTTCAAATGGATGTTAAAAGTGCTTTTCTAAATGGATTTGTTAAAGAGGAAGTTTATGTTGAACAACCTCCACTCTTTGAAGATGAAAAATTTTCAAACCATGTTTTCAAATTTAAGAAAGATCTATATGGTCTGAAACAAGATCCTAGAGCATGGTATGACAGACTAAGATCTTTTTTATTACAATCAAAATTTGAAATTGGTAAAGTAGATAATACTCTTTTCATTAAAAGAAATAAAAATGATATCCAACTAGTACAAGTTTATGTAGATGATATTATTTTTGGTTCAACTAATCATGAAATGAATAAAGAATTTTCTGAAATAATGACAAAAGAGTTTGAGATGTCATATGGTGAGCTTACTTTCTTCTTAGGTTTATAAATAAAACAATTAGATAATGGTATTTTTATTAGTCAAGAAAAATATGCTAGGGATCTAGTTAGTAAATTTGGTATGACTACTGCGAGTGGAAAACCCACTCCCATGGCAACTAATGAATCTTTAAATAAAGAAGATCTTTCAAAAGATGTAAATCAAAAACTATATTGGGGAATGATTGGATCACTACTCTATATCATTGCGAGTAGACCTGATATCGTGCATATTGTTTGTCTCTGTGCAAGATACCAATCTCAACCCAAAGAGACTAACTTAAAAGATGTGAAACATATCATAAGATATGTTAAACATACTTTTGACTATGGTTTATTTTACCCTAAAAATGATTCATTTGATTTAATCTCTTATTGTGATGCTGACTATGCTGGTTGCAAATCTGACCGAAAAAGTACAAATGGAACTTGTTATTTTTTAGCGCATTCTCTGGTTTCATGGTTTAGTAAAAGAAAAACTTTGTTTATTTATCAACAACTGAAGCAGAATATATCTCTGCAGCTTTGGCTTGCTCTCAAGTCATTTATATGCAACAAACCGTAAAAGATTTTGAATTAACAATTTCAAAATCACCAATTTATTATGATAATACTAGTGCAATAAATTTATCTAAAAATCCTATTCATCATGCTAGGACTAAACATATTGATATCAGACATCGTTTTCTCAGAGATAATATAAGTAAAGATATTATTTCTCTTGAATTTATCAACTTCAAGAATCAAATTGCTGATATTTTAACCAAACCCTTAAATCAACCTATATTTATTAAGTTAAGAAGAGAACTAGGCATTTTTTTCAATAACTGAGATATAGAGTATAGATATAGTAACATATATTTTTAATAAAAATAGATATACAAGAAAACCAAATTTTTCATAGGGATGCCGACATACCCCTACTACCCATGTCGACATACAGCGTAAAATTTGAAAACTTGATTTTCCCTCTAAAATCAGTTTGGTAGTTATATAGACCTGTGTATTTTGAATTTTTCTGTCTTCTCGCTTCTCTTTCTCTGTAATAAACTTTTCAAAATTAAAATCAATGGCCTCCTCCACTAAATCAAACAAAAATGACACCATTTTTTTCCCTTCTCCTCATTATGGTCCATTCAAACGCACTACACTGGCACGTGTGATAAAGATTGAAGAAACTATGAAGGATGCCAGGCAAATGTTGACTGAACTTCAAGTTGTGCCAATAAGGATGGAAAAAGAACAAGAAAAGCAAGGCAAAATTCTTCAGAATTTGCAAAATTTCCTAATGGATAATCATGAAAATCCTATTGTGATTGAAGAAGATTCTCCCAACATTCAAGTTCATAACCCCTTAGAGCTCGGCGAAGAGGAAGAAGAAGAGGAGGAAGAAGAATAAGAAGAAAAAGAAGAGGAAGAAGCACCTATGGAAGAAGACAACAATGTGGTCTGCGTAGGCGAAGTCTGTTTTGATAAAGATGGGAATTTGGTCGAACAACATGAAAACTTTTGTTTTCATTATCCAAATTGTTCGATTCTAAAATCTCCAATTGTCAAAAACTCTCGTTAGTAGTGTTATTCTGTAACTTATGTACTTAAATATATTTGTGTGTTTATGTTCCATATATATATAAATATAACATCGTATATAATAAAAAATTTGTTTCGCTTATTATACTTCCTTATTAGTATTTATTGTGGATAATATTAGATTAAGGGGGAGCTATATATAAGTTTAGAATTAGTTTTTGTTGATGACAAAGGGGAAGAAGTATAAAATAGAGTAGTTAGAGTCGTTAGGCTTAGATTAAAGGGGAGTTATTAGTTTTAGAAGGAGTTATTGTGAAGGAGAAGTATATTTTATAAACATAGGTTGTCATCATCAAAAATGGGGAGATTGTTAGTCCTTGAGATGATGGTTTTGATGACAACAACCTTAGGACTTGTTATAAAATATAAATACTAACATTATAGTTTAGATATAAATGTATATGCAGGATATAAACATGCAGGTACCAAGAATGAAGACTGTACAGTATAGAGATTCAAGACTGAAAATATCAAGATTGAAGACTCATGAGTATCAAGATATCAGAGTTCAAGATTTCAATAGTAAAAGAAAAGTATTAAGTCTAGAATTATGTTAATACTTCTTGAAAGTACTTATATCTTTATTCGAAATTTATTCGTGGAATGGAATCCACTTCGATCCTGTTAAAGGGATGGAACCCACGACAATATCTAGTGGAACATATAGTGGTCCTATTTTGATATCCACTAATTTTATAAAAATGCTTTTCAAAAATACATCTCTTGTTTTTAAAAAAAATGTTTTCAAATATCTCTCGTGGATTTAAATATTTAACCTCAAAACTATTTTTAATATTTTGATTTCAAAATTATCCTTGTTTTTAAACCATCTCTTGTTTTAAATATTTATATACACAGATTTTAAATCACTCTATAGATTAAGATTATATATATTAGAAATCACTTTCTAAACTCTTTTATATGTTTAAACTATATTCAAATATATTTAAAAAGTTTAGAAACTATTTTGACAAATTATAGAAACCAATTTTAATAAGAAAATCAAAACATCAATTTTGCCTTGAGCATGTCGACATCCCTCAACCCTCCATTACGACATGGTGTCTGTTATTTTCAAATTTCAATTTTCAAAAGAAGTGTCTATTCGTCGTATCCTTTCACGAATAGATATGGTTGTTGCTCTACTATAAATACCAGTAAGCTCTAAACGATTTTTTTTTACCAAATTTCATTTATTTTCTCTCCTCTTCATCTTCCACATTTATTCTAAAGAATCCTAAACTATACTCTGCCAAAATACCAAGTGAATCAAACTTGATTATCTCTTGTTTGGTTCTCTGCCACTCTTTTCATAAGATCTCAGTGCCATTCAGAGATATAGAATCTTTTATAAACCAAACTGTTAAGTAAAAGGTGCAGTTGAGCCTTGAAATCAATTGGGTGTGATTGTAGCCCCGGCAATCAATTAGGTGATCTTGTAGCCTTGTTAAATCAAGAGAGTTTGCCCTGAACTCAAATACAAAAGGGTGTACCTTATAGCCTTGAAACCGAGGACGTAATCTGGGAGATTATTTTGATAAGAAATCTGTACGATTGTACGAGATTGGATGTAAGGTAACTCCAAACTAGTATAAAATCTTGGTGTGTTCTTTCCTTTACTGATTTTATTTAGTTTTGCATCTGTGTCTGATTCTGTGATTATATCTATGTCTATGAATTGCATTTGTTGGTGACTAAATTACATAAGTTTCAAAAAGATTTAGAAAATTCACAAAACACTATTCACCCTCCCTCTGGTGTTATTCCAGCCTTAAGATCGGTAATTTGCATTTCTCATAAGACCATGGCTAATTCAATGAAAAAAGCTAAGTACATCACCTAGAATAATGCCACAATAAAAACAACATATATAAAAATATAAGTACACAAATTTAGAGCTGAGCCGATTTCAAATGTTGAGAATCTCATAGCATTGTCATATGATAACAACGTAACGATATAGTTTGTAACAGAACTTATAGCTTATTAGATGTCGAGAGACATACTCTGAATTGTTCCACATGATAAAGCAGTTTATCATCGAAGAGAGTTGATTGACAGAGCGGATATTTAAAACATAATAGCATACCCATTCACAAAGAGACTGACGTAATTGGTTTTGAGAAAATCGATTGGAGAATTTGGAATAAGATTCCATAATTGACCTCAAGTGCAAGTGGGAGATTGGTAGAGTTAGGGGTATGCCATAGGGTTAATTATGTAATTTGTACATATATCTAACTTGTTGACCAATCTTGTTCGAAATAAAAGTATTTTCTTTCTATTATATACTTAATATAATGTAGTTATATTAATTAATAAATTTAATTAAAAGTATATTTAATAGAAAATCCACAAATGGTATGTTTTATGATAGTAGTTACAAAGTGTTATAATCGTAGGCAATTTATCACAATGAAAAAATATACCATTTTAAATGTTCCTAGTCAAAATGCATCGAGACTGAATATTAAGGTATCCGTTGAGACTAGAGTATGTAACGCTCTCCAAATATTGGACAGCGTATTACTCATGACTTTTGGGGGACACCAAGTGGTTACGTACCGATGGTTATTGGATAACTATAGAATGACTCACTCGATAGTTTTATGTTGGTTAATATAAACAAGGTCAAGGAGAGAATATTGATGTCACTAATTTACATAGTTCTCTCGACTTGAGAATACTGTTGACCTTCAATGTGGAAGCTCCACTTTGATTATAATTAAATCGTGGCACAATGTCTATCGAACAACTATAGTTGGGTCAAGTGGAAGCATTGGAAGTGAAACACTATTCAAGAGAGGATTCGTCTTCTTAATTATAAGAGGTTAGTTTCATGGTCAACTTAAGTCAAAGTCTCTGGCTAGAGCATTTTGATTAATAATAATTGTTATTATTGAACTAACGACTTTGTGTTTGGACTATAAAGCTGAATGTGGATGATACTGGAATTTTGACCATTACCAAATTACATAAATCCAAAGTGATATAGTTTTGATGAAGAGAATTGGTGTAAATAATTGTCGCTATTAGGTACCGCTTATAATAAGCAAAATTAGATTTTACCAAAAGATGTATAATCGATAAATTTGGCCAAAATATCACACCACCTGCTAAGTGATATGTGAACGTTAATATTCAAATAGTTTAATATTAATTACTGACTGAATTTATGCATATGAGTCGCACAACCATAATGTTGAATTCTCTAGAAAATAACATGATTTAATTAATTTATAAAATATTGTAAATTAATTGATATTTGAGAAATATTAATTATTATTTATTTGATGTTTGGAAGTTCTTTTGTAATTATTTTAATGCATTTATAAAATTTATATTTGCGTGTATTGATATAAGATATCGATGTAATTTAAAGGTAATTGCATGAAATGATTTATGAAAATTTTATGTCATCTGATGACATGATTTGCGGAAATTTTATGTCATTTGATGACATACATGTAAAGAAAGGATTGGAGAGAGAAAAACGATTAAGGGAATTAGAGAAGTTTTAATTAAAGAATGTAAAAGGTTTCATTCTTTCAAATTAAATATATTCTCTAATTCATTCTGTATGTATAATTAATTTTTCCTTCTCATCCATTCTTTCTCTTTCCCTCCTCCTAACTTTTCAAGGCAAAAAACAAATTTCCAAATTCTTTCAACTCTAAATAAAAAGATCAAACAAAATAACACAAAGTGGTTCATCCATCTCTTGCAAGGATGGGGTGTGGATGTTGAAGACCCGATGAGATATCATCATTCAAGGTATGATTTCTAGGCAATTTCCTAAGATGATTCAATCGGATCTAGAAGCATTCTTCATTCAAGGTGCAAATCAACGGAAACATCAACAAGGTGTGTTTTAAGGATTGGGTAGCAAGGTATGTCATTTTCTGTATATAGATAGTGATTTTGCAATGTTTGATGGAAATTTAACTTGATTTTCATAATTTGTATGATGTATTACTGTCTTTCTTGATTAAAAATTATGTATCAAGATTAAATTATTTGTTGAATGATATGATTGAGTTTTCATTTGATGGATTAAAATTAAATTTCTTTATGTTTTAAAACAATATTTAAGTATAGATCTACGTTTTAAAACATTCTAATTAAATTGTAATTCTTTAGATATGAATGTTTACATGTTCGAATTGATTAGCTTCATTTCTTTACTTTGTTAAATTAAAACTAAATCTATATATTTTAAAATACAATGTTTTATTTTAGTTATATGTTTTAACATTTAATTTAAATTCCATTTCTTTAAATCTGGAAATTTACATTTTCATGTTGATTGATTGAATCGTATTTAAAGTTAAAAATGAAATTTATATGGAATCAATACAATGTTTCAATTGTAGATCTATATTTTAATCTTCCATAATAAAGTGTAATTTAGTATTGAATTTTAATATATGCATGTATGTATACATGTATTAGTTGCACTTTTTATTGCATTAGATATTTACATATGAATAAAGGAATTTTAACAACAAATCAAAGTTTTGAAATTGACTGTAGTAACTATCTAATTTATATTATTAGAAAGCTTTGATTGAATTCCATATATACGTATTTTGATCTACTTATACGTGTTCATATAAAATTTATTTTTCTTTACATACGTTGTCATAGTATGAAATCATTTCTCCTTTTTAATTAAGACAATAATGTATACATACAATTCATTGTTTACCTTCTATATTCTTACATTATAGTACCTATTGATTGTCATTAATATGTTGCATAAGTTTACTAAAATGGAAACTGTATCAATCACCCTTGTCATCCCTTATTTATTTCTATTTCAATTCCTACGTAATGACCATTCAAATTGTTCTTTTTTATTTTATGTATACATATCAATTACCACTGACTATACACACTTCCCATATGTTATGCTTGCACAATATTTACTGTGAATATATTTACAATACATGTCATATTTAGATTAGTCATTAATGTAATTATATTGATCAATTATTTAATTTAATTAAGAGAAGGAAATGAAAAGTTCATTGTCTAACTAGATGTATGATCTCTCATTAATTGAATAATTTAAGAGAAAGGAAATGAAAAGTTTTATTCTCAAAATAAAATTTATGACCCCTCATAATTGAATAAGTTAAGAGAAAGGAAATGAAATATTTCCTTCTTTGAATAAATTCTAAAAGCAAACTTTATATGCAGATTTGTATATAAGAGTATATTTGATATACTCTAACTTACACACACATTAAATGTAACGACCTGTAAATTTTTACTGTTGTAAAAACGCAATCACCTGAAATTTTGTGAAATTTTAAATAATTGAATTTGAAAACAAAAATTTATATTTGAAATGCGTTTATTTAAACACAGCAAATGGAAAATTTCATCTGATAATATGGAAGTTTATTTTATTGTGTAATTTTATTTAAATCATTTAATATTTAATGATAAATACTTTTCAAACTTGAATAATTTTATATAATAAAAATGTAAATTATCTTCTGAGGGAGACGTCGTATTTCGTTTCGTCAAATTTGGACGGCTTTTGCACCGTTTATCTTATTTTTGGCATTTTAGCAGCATTTTCGGTACCAGATATCGACTTTTGGTAGGAAGGTTGTATCACTAATATCTGTGTACCGTTTTAATCGTCCCGTCGTGTTGATCTTCATGGTATATTCGTTTGAGTATTTCGGATCCCGGTACATGGTGAAATCACGAAAACGGTTAACTATACCGATACCACTTTTACACTTTTGATAGTTATATCCATTCGAATTTCAAACGGTTGGAATAAAACAGCCACTAGCTTTCATTCTAACATTTATTTCATCATTTACTAAAATTCAGTCGTTGCCATCCCACAACCGTTTTGAATATCAAAACATATAAATTGTATACGTTTGTATTCATTATTTTGAACGGTTCGTATTTTTATCAACCTTTATAACATCTGGCTTATAAACATTTTCCCCTATAACTCACAACATCCTTCTCATCTTTCTTCCACTTCCATTCAGCCTAGCCAGCCACACAACCATCAGAGCTCACCCTTCCACTTTTCAAAGCATCGCCTATTTTTTTCCTTCGCCGCTTCATCAACCACTACCGCATCAAGCTCCTCCTCCTTTCCTCACGCCATCTGCCACCTAGGCACACGACAGCCCCGAGCTCGAACCCCGCCAGCCTCTGCCTAACTCATCTCCACACCCGCGTGAACAACTCCCATTACCCACCTGAGCCGAGCTGTCACTCCCCTAACACCCACTATCCCAGTCGCAGCCACCTGCCCTTCTTTTCTTCCACCGAGCCACTGTGTGCTTTCTCTGATGAAACGAAATATACCGAGGTATATATATTTATATATGTGTTTTATATTGTATTATAATCTTACTCATTGCCCTGTTATATATATATATATATATATATATATATATATATATGTCATTGTATGTCTATAAATATTTATATAAAAAGTTAGTATGCATACATAGGTCTGCCTGCTTTTTTATGGTAAGTGTCAAACTTATATATATGAGTACGTATATTTTATAGTATATATATATATATATATAAAGTATATACATGGGTTGGTTGATGGTTATCTATACTAGTCTGAAGCTCTAGGGTTATATAAATGCGGTTGCCAGTGTTTATGTATATATAAAGATCTTGATTTATATATATATATATATATATATATATATATATATATATTATAAAGGTTGTTTTAGATATGTGTTTTATTTTATATATAGTTGTATTTACCTATAGGATATATGTTTTTCAAATATGCATATGTTAGCTTGCATATGTTTAGCCAGATATTTATTTTGTTGCATTTGAAAAGGCCTGCATATTTGTTATGGTCTGTATAGTGATATATATTGACTTTTTTTTAATTATGTATACATAAGTTTTATAATCTGTTATATATAGTAATGCATAAGTTTATAACTGAGTGATATACATTTAAATAATCAGCTGACTAGATATAAAAGATGTATATAGTTATACATATATACAACATGATAGTTTGTGTACAGTTATAGTTTGATGTTTGTTTTGTATGAATATGTCAACCTGTATATTTTTACTGAGAAATATATATGCCCTATTATTTATAAAGGTATATAGGTTTATTTGGTTCAGTTTATATATTTAGTGTATGTTGTATTATATTGTTACAGTATTTATATAATATGTTTAATAAGGTACATTATGTTTTATATAGGTAAGCTATTTTGTTTACATATAATATGTTTAAATTGTATATATATGTATAGATTATAAACTGGTTATAATGTACAAGTTTTAATAGTTTATATACGTAGTTCTTAAAATAATAGTTGCAGCTTGTAGCAAGTTTGTTGTTTGGAATTTAATTTCTGAGAGGAATATGGGTATTGTCATTTTGAAATAAATATAGATATTGTTGTAAACATATATATATATATATATAAGACTATATATTAGTTTACAAAATGCAAGAGTTTAGTTTTGTATATTTCTAAAGATGTAATTTATAGGTGTTTAAAATTTGAATATTGATTTTGATATATATATATATATATATATATATATTCTGTTCTATCAAACTGATTGATTGTTCTCATCAATTCCTTATTATCAGCCTTGTCCTTCTAATCCATGCCAATCTTGCTTTACTTTGGAATTCGTGCCTAGATTCGTAACTCATTCCATTCCCATCGTTCTCTAGCCTCGAAAGGTGCGCAATCACTCACACTCACGATTAACGTTCTAATATTTATTAAATTTGATTTCAATTGAAACAACAATTGAAATATGTTGCTTAATTGCTATATATATGCTATCTATTCACCTGTGACATCTAACACCATTATCTGTTATTTATATTAATGATATATGACTGTTATATTATTATCATATCTGTTATCACTCTATAAGTTCCCTGTTAGTGTAGGATTCTCTATGGGTGGAAATGATACATACTCGAACGATCTATAGAATAGGAGAAAATCGTTATGGGTTAAAATGATAAACCCAAGTGATTTTCATTGAATTGAATTTGGGATTGCGGGTTGAAATGATATATATACCCGTATATAATTAAAATTGCGAATTGCAATGATAAATATCTGTATCACTTGACCATAGGATAGAAAATTATATACAAACACCAGTGGTCTATATATAAATACTTTGAAATGACTTCAAGGATTAAAAATATATATACGTATGTGTTTGTGTTTATATAAATATTGATTTTAAACGTTATACTTATAAAGGTTATTTTAGTTAAATTATTGATTTTAAATTTTAATATTTAAAAATTTTAAAATTATAAGTTGGTTTTGAAAATTTTAAATTTTAAAAAATTTAATTATAGTTTTTCAATTTTTAACATGTATGAATTAAGTTTTATTATAAAATAAGTTTAATAATAAGATTTAATTTAATAAAGTTTGATTTAATTAATATGCAATATGTTTGAGTATTTATTTAAAATTATATTTTAAAAATAGATTTTTTTAAAAAAAATTAATAAATTGAGGTTGGATGGATAAATTTGAAACTGATTTGAAATTGTATTTGCTTAAAGAAGTATATTTAAATAAGATTGATTTGAAACTTATTAGATTTGAGATTTAAGATATGATTTTTTTAACTTGATTTTTGATTTAAAGCGATTAAATGAATATTTCAAGTTTATCTAAACTGAAAGGAATATTTAGTGTATTTAAATTGTAAGTTAAGGTTTTATTTAAATGATATTGGATTTTATTAATTGAATATTTCAAAACTAAATAATAGTAATGTGAATTTGATATATATATATATATATATATATATATATATATGAAATTGTCAAACATAGTTTTGTAAATGTTTGAATATTTAAAACTTTGAAATCTATTGAAGTTAAAATGGTTTAATTTGTAGTTATCTATACATTTGAAAACGATATAAATTGGTTTATTAAGATTTGGATTGAAATGGAAGAATTGAGATTTTGATTTAAATGGGATTTTGGTATTTGAGTTGATTTGTATCGATTTGTGAAATTTGAGGAAACTATTTTATTATATAAAGTATTTTTAAATTATATTTAAAACTATTTTTTTACTTATAAACTATTTTATTATAAACTATTTTTTATTTTTTATTTTTAACTATTTTA
Organism: Allium cepa; assembly: GCA_030765085.1. NCBI lineage: Eukaryota > Viridiplantae > Streptophyta > Magnoliopsida > Asparagales > Amaryllidaceae > Allium > Allium cepa. The sequence continues at coordinate 840,851,503 of CM060941.1, forward strand.
ATATACAAATTATTTTAATATATATATTATTTTAAATTTATATATATTATTTTAAATTTATATATATTATTTTAAATTTATAAATATTTTAATATACTAATTATTTTATTTATTAAACTATTCTATTATATAAACTATTTTAATATATATACTTTTATTAATATCTAAACTGTTTAGAGGAAAGCGTTATGGTTTTCCAACGTTATGATTTTCAAAGTGTTATGATTTCCAAAGTGCTATAATTTCAAAGTTTTATAATTTCGAAAGTGTTATAACTTTGAAAGGGCAATGATTTTGGAAATGGATATATTTTAAGTGATAATGATATCGTATTGATATGGTTTTGAAATGGGTATGATATTTTGGTTTTGAAATATGAATTATTTGAAATGAAATGACCACGGTGTTATAATAACGTTTGGCTGTTAAAGATGCCGGGATCAGATATTGTCACACTCTCTGCCAATGCCGAAAACCTCTTTAACAACTGTGTATGTGGTGGAGATTCCAGAATGAAGTAGGATGGTTTGGCGATGATTCCATATGGTATTTACGTAGCCCTAACTCCTGTGAGTCAGCTTGATGTGGTTAAAACAGGAGCTATACCGAGCCAAGTGGGGTCATTCCCCTTATCGGACACATTTCATCGATACTATTCTATTGCTTTTGTGATTTGATTGGGTGCACCTTTGATTTGGGAGTGTGTCACGAGGTGAGTGATAGTAGCTACTATGCGTTACCACCAGTCCGGGAGTGCAAATGGTATATATACCCTGGCATTGCCTCGAGTGCCTTATCGCATGCCTTATCCGCCTTCTACGAGTTTGTTTTGTACTGTACCTATGTGATGTCCTATGGGTAAACCTCCAGTTTATGGAGGAGCGTACGACATTGTATAGACTACGAGAATATATAAAATGTGTTAAGAGGGATATGGGTAACACCTTAACGCTATTTTAATACTTTTACTTTACTATAGATATATTATAATAGCGTATATTACTAAATAGTAGATAGTTCCACAGATCCTTAGAGAATGGAAATCCCAACTATCTTTAAGTTACTTATATTTCAGTTGATATTTCACTTGAGTTGAATTTATTAATATAAGAATGTTAATCCTAACTCGAGTGTTTTGGTGTTTTGCTTTACGCTCAGGTCAGACTGAGTGTCACAGCATTTGAGACTCACCTTTGGAGTTGGAGCTTCACTTGGAGAACCATCTGTATCTATTCAGCTTTCACCTATCCAGTGCCTTTTTTTAGACTTGTCATCTGTTTGTATTCGAGACTACATTGTATTTGAGATATTATGTTGTTTTTTATTTCAAACTCTGGTGTTTATGTAGTAGCTTCATGAACTACTAGTTATCTATTCCACTGCTTATTTTTATATTACTTTGTGTCTGTGATTATGTGATTTATTTATTTACCGTACATACTGATTTTTGCCAAATATAAATTAACAACCTGACATTTTGAGCAATTTAAGTCTGACGTGTGCAGATACGAATGGTTCGAAATATCGGGATGTTATAGTTGGTATCAGAGCTCTAGTTTTAGAAAAAACTTAGCATATACAGTAAATTTAATTACAGAATCACTTTTGTTCGAGCTTGAATCTCTTCCTCCTTGATTCGAATCTCCTTTGAATTTTTAGAACATTCCTTGTTCTAAAATCCATTACTGTCTCTCCCTATTCGTGTTTTCTTAATTCTAGAGTATCTCATAACTCCACTTCGGATGATATCTATAATGAATCGACAGGTCCGCCAATCTTAGAATGATTTGTAAAGGGGTGAAACTCCTTTACAACGAGCATTGATTCGCCGGAGATTTCTATACCCTCGGTTTATGATGCTGCTATCTTTTGCTATGCCCAAATGTTTCTATAGTAAACGGCCAGGGTAATTCTCTTGTAATCAATCTTATTTTACATCAATCTTATTCTTGAAGCCATGGTTGACCCGGTTAAGGTCGCCCGCGATTTATATAAATCTATCCATCTTCCTGTTTTGAAATTTAATCATCTTATATTCGTTTCGAGCCTATCTTCTAGTTAGAATTCTTTTGATTAGGGTCCCTCTAATTTGATTCTCTATCCTTGTTTGGAATCCATTCTTTAATAATCGAGTGAGGGAGTGTATTTGTAATTAATAAAAAAAATTATAGTGTGCTGTTTGAGTTATTAATGTTGATTTAGGGTTTCTATCGATTCGTCTGATCAACACTATTGACAGGAATTTCAAAACACTTAAATAGAGCAAACTGACACAATATTGTTTTCAAATTTTGTAAATGAAATAAATTTTGTATGATTATATTATATATATAGGTATAAATTTTCTGAAATTTAATAGTTAACAGGATTGGTTATTGAAATAATAATATTGGATTCTAATTTATGGCTTTGTAAACCACTGACTAAATGAATTTATAAAACATGGTTTATAAATTGATTTGGAATTTAAAATTAAGAATTTGAGAATTGAATTTCGATATATTTTGAAAATTTGTTTAAAAGTAATTTTGAATAGAAATCATTTCCAAAGAAGTTTAAAGTTTTAAATCAATACTCTTCTATTTTGTCGCTGGAAAATAATTTCGGTGATGACTACAACATCATCGACATTCATTTTCGAGTTTCGAAGTGAAGAGACCAATTAGTAGCTTTGCTACACTTTTGTTTGAAAAATAAATTGATTTGAATTTCTGGAGTATGACTTGATTTATAATATATAGTGTATATATATATAGGTATGTGATTATAGATTTGATTTGATATATATAGTATATATAAATTTATCTCTAAATGTTTGAAGTGAAATCGGAAATTAATTCTTAAATCTTATGTTAAGAATGTTTCAATTATAAAATAAAACCAAATTTTGTATCAATATTTTTAAAATTTGGAATAACCGAATTAGGGAAATTTTTATTTGTATAATACGTAATTGCATTCCAATATAACTTATCCAAATTATTCAGCAGTTAACTATGTAATTGAATAATATACAGTATAAAATGATTTTATAAATAAAAGTTGAGTGGTTATAATAAGTGTTAATCTACTTAATTTATGTGATAAGATATATTAAGTGGATAATTTGAACCATTCATTTGGGAAAAAGAGAATTAATTTGATATGAATAAATATGATCTTAATAAATGTTTATACACCTAATTTATGATTATAGAAAATGTTAATTGAGATAAATTGAATAATAAGATAATGAATAGATAAACAAGATTTAATTTTAAGTGAAATTTAACTTAAGCGAAATCAATGGATTAAACCAAATTGTTGAATATAAATTTATTTGAATTGAAATTTATATGGTTTGAACTAATTGTTTTATTTTATATTTCAAATCTATTTTTCTTTCTGGTTGTTTATGTTCTCCTACCTCCTTCCTTTTCGAGGACGAAAAGTTTTGAGTGGGGGAGAGTGTAACGACCCGTAAATTTTTACTGTTTTAATAATGCAATCAACTGAAATTCTATGAAATTTTAAATAATTGAATTTGGAAATAAAAATTTAATATTTGAAATGCAACTATTTAAACACAGCAAATGGAAAATTTTCACTTGATAATACGGAATTTATTTTATTGTGTAATTTTATTTAAATCAAGTAATATTTGATGATAATAAAATACTTTTCAAACCTGAATAATTTTATATAATAAAAATGTAAATCATCTTTTGAGAGAGACGTCATATTTCATTTCATCAAATTTGGACTGTTATTGCTCCGTTTATCTTATTTTCAACACTTTCGATACCAGATATCGACTTTTGATAGGAGGGTTATATCACTAATATCCATGTACCATTTTGATCGTCCCGTCGTGCTGATCTCCACGGTATATTCATTTGAGTATTTCGGAACCCGGTATGCGGTGAAATCTGTGAAAATGGTTAACTGTACCGGCACCACTTTTACACTTTTGATAGTTATGTCCATTCGAATTTCAAATGGCTGGAATAAAACAGCCACTAGCTTTTATTTTAACATTTATTTCATCATTTACTAAAATTCAGTCGTTGCCATCCCATAATCGTTTCGAAAATCAAAACGTATAAATTTGTATACGTTTGTATTCATTATTTTGAACGGTTCATATTTTTATTAGCCTTTATAACCTCGGGCTTATAAACATTTTTCCCATTAACTCACAACATCCTTCTCACCTTTCTTCCTCTTCCACTCAGCCTAGCCAGCCACGCAACCATCAGAGTTCACCCTTCCACTTTTCAAAGCCTCGCCTATTTTTTCCTTTTCCACTTCATCAACCACTGCCGCATCGAGCTCCTCCTCCTTTCCTCACGCCATCTGCCACCTAGGCATGCGACAGCCTCGAGCTCGAACCCCACCTGTAACAACCCGTATATTTGGACCATTTAAATTGACAATAATCCACGCATGTCAACTTAAACAGTACAAAACACGAATCATTAATGTAGTATATGTATATAAATGAGAATCATCACAGAATCATAGACAGATACAATATAACAGAATAACGCAGCGGAATTACAACAATGTCATAATAGTAGTTCATGAAGCTACTAAGTAAATACAACAATGTCCCGAGAAAATGGTAGAAATAGAAATACATAGATGTCCGATACAAGTATCATAATGAAATAGAGCAATACTGATAAAGATAAATGATACTCTTCAAAGTCTTCGACTCCCAAGCAGATCGGCAACAGAAATCCTCAGACTGGCCCGAGCACTAGCATAAACAAACGCTCGAGTCAGGACATATATTCTTATACAAGATAATATGGCACGAATTTTGAAATAATAATAACTCAAAGATGAATGGAATGAACATCTTTCAGGATCCGTTAAACTATCTATATATAATAGTGTATGCTAAGTAGATAATGTCTAGCAGTAATATAGTGTATCAAAATAGTGTTAAGGCGTTATCATTATTCCCCTTAACACATTTATATAGCATTATAGTCTATACAGCACTGTAAACTCCACCGTAAACTAGTGGGCTATCAAGAAGTACTCCATAGGTATTATACAAAACAAATCATAGTGGTCGCGCATAGGGATACAAGTATGACAAGGCATATGAGACAATACCCAAGGTAGTGAAACTACCGTTTGCCTGATCCGGAATGGTGAGAACGCATAGCCGCAACGATCGCAACACCGTGAAACAACACTCCAAATTCAAGGGTGCGTACCAATCAAAAACAAGTAATGAGTAGTTTACGAAGAAGTGTATTCGCTAGAGGTAGCTAACCTTATTAGCTCGGCACGGCTCCTGTTTAAGTCATTTCCAATTTGACACAAGTGTCAAGGTCATCCATTATCGTTCTCTTTCTTCAATCATCAATATACATCATTCCAACCACTTCATTCTAGATCACACTCCTCGTATAATAGTTATTAAAGTGGTATTCGGTTTAGACAGAGAGTATGTCCCTAATCGATCCCGGACTCTTTAATAACTGCGTAATTATTACACTGATTGGTCATTTAATAACTTTCAAAACCAAAATCAATTTCAGTTAGAATTCGAAAGCCAACATTCCATTTGACTTTCTATATCAATTTCCATAATTTAAGTTTCAAAAGTTTCTAATTTCCAATTTCAAATTTCTACTTGGTTTCACAATTCAATTTCAAATCAATTTAAAATAATTCAAATATTGATTTTATTTCATATATGAATCCCATTCAATAATCATTTAAATTCAGTTAATCTAACCTTTATATCAAATTCAATTTAATTTCTGATTGATTTAAATTATTCACTTATTGGCCTAAGCTCAAACCAAACTCACAAGTTGGATTTTATTGAATTTACCAATTTAAATTCTTTTAATAAAAAGTTATATCCAATTCATTTAATAAATCACATTTTATTTCTTATTAAATAAATTCAATTTCACTTATTTACTCGTTCAATTAAATAATCACAAGTTATATTTTTTAAATGAACAAGTTTCAAATTTGTTTTGTTATTAAATAAAGTTTTCAAACTCAGTTTAACAATTTATTAAATTTAAACGACTTAACTTTCATTAAACATTATTTAAACATTTGTTTCATTTTATCAAACCTTTAACTCTTTAATTACATTATAATTTCAAATTTTAATTAAACCCATTCATTATTTCCTTTAATTCAAATCTCATTTTGTTTTAAATCAAATCATTTGACCAATCGGGTTTCTTATTTAATTCTCTATCCTAGGTCAAGTGATTTATTTGGGTATTTATCATTTCAACCCGGTTCCATTTCAATTTAATTCAAAGACATAGTAATGGGAACTTGCAGTGTGATAACTGGGATGATGTCAAAGTAAATAAACAAGCAATAACAACAATGAACAACAACACAATAATCCCGAAATAATCGTATTAATTTTAGATTATCATTTCATGTAAAGTAATAGAATTATTTCTAGAATCTACATTATCATTTTATGTAGATTAAATATTATTCCATGTAAATTACACTATAATAACATGTGATTCTACACTTGTTATTTACTTAATTTAGATCCATTTTCATCAAATTCACATACTATAAAATTTATTCACATTGTTTTAAAGTGTTGCTAACTATATTTCCTACTTGTCGATTAAATTAGGCATTTGAAAGGTTATACTATGCAGATTTTAATTGATCAAATTCAAGTATATACGTGTCAAATTTTAAAATGTTAACTACCATACGTCTAGTTCAAGTGTATATTACTTATCACTTCATGTGATAACAATTTACCATTAGATATTACATCAAACAATCATCAATATCATCAACCAAACTTGATTATCATTGTATAATAATATAAGTCGTGAAATTTATTCACCTTAAGTGGTTAGAGAGATTGATCGACAAGGCACAAAGAGACACGAATAAACTTGACTCGAACACAACACAAGCACGAACAATCAAACAAGCTGCAACAATCGACAAGAAAGAAATAGCATCAACTTTCAATATAGACATTCATATATATATATATATATATATATATATGTATGTATGTATGTATGTATGTATGTATGTATGTATAATCATATATACACACACACTTTCCAATCAACAAAGAAAGAGAAAAAAGGAGCTGAGAGAGGAAGCTACTGCAAGGTGAATGACTTCATATAATTGCTGTACAAAATCAGAGAACAACATTACTACCCATAATGTGTGTATATATATGTTTATATGTGAAAGAAAGTATTCATTATGCAAAAGAAGGGGTGCACAAGTTCACGCGGAAGGACAGGGTACGGTGGCTCGGTTTGATGGCATTGGCAGGGGCAGCAGGGGACAGTGGCACAGTCAGGTTGATGAGAGGAGGCACGGAAACTTCGAATGGCAAGGTGGATCGATTCCTATAGAGTGGCATGGGTCTGGAGCTAGTTGTGCTGGCATTTGGGCGGGATTGGCAGCTGGAGGGGGTCAGGTCGGTCGGCGATGGCCAGCCGGCGAAGTTAGCTGCGGTGGAGGCTAGGACATCGGTTTCACCGAAAGGGAGAAGGCCCGGTTCCAGAGTGCTTGCGGTGTCGGGTTTGGATCTGGAGTGTGGGCTTCGATGTCAAGGGGTTTAGGTGGTGCGTGCGGTGGGTGTGAGGTGGCGCAGGCGAGGGGAAGGGGCGCAGGCGAGGGGAAAGATTTCGGTCGAGGGGGAAGAGCACGGTGAGAAGGTTGATTTTCTTTTACTTATTTTTCTTTGTAAACATGACAGAGGAAAGAAAATAACAGAGGAGAGGAAAGAGAAGATTGTTAGACTGGTTGAATATATTTGCAAACAAACGTTTCAATACGTATAAATTTGTTTATGTAAAGGCAGGGATTTAATGGGTGGATGGAACCAATGGACAGAAATATTCAATGGTGGTGAGTAACGAGGTATAGTATATTTCCCATGCCATAATCCAGCTGTTGTTACATTATTTTATGCTCATTAAATCAGCTGCCAACCATCATCATCAATTAAATTTAGCCAAAGATTTTCAAAATTTTGAATGCAAATGGGCTGACAATTGTTGGGCTGGAAAAATTTTTGTTTTTATTCAGAATCAATGGGTTCAATCAGATGAATTGGAGTGGGCTGAAAATGGACTGAATATTCATTTAATCGGTCTGTTTGGAACGATTAAATTAGTGTGACGATTTATGCCAAACTCTGATTTGTACAATTGAATATACCATTCTGATTGGCGCGACGAGGCTCTTACAACGGTACACAGATACTGACGATATGACCGTTCTATCAAAACTCAAAATTTTACGTCGATTAAATTGTTCGTTCGACAGAATAATTTAAATGAAGAGGACGACGATGAAATTAGACAAAACGGAATGCGACGTCTCGATCAGATATTTTCTACAACCTTACTATGTAAAAATATCTAGATTCGGAAGATGAAAATTTACGCACTTTAAAATGAACTGATATGCAATAAAATGTGAACGAATTTTACTTCGATATTTTGCGACGAAACTTTTACTAACTAACTAGACGCATTTTATATTCAAAGTTTGGATGTTAACCAAGAACGTATATAAATTTCAAATTTTATACTAAATAATTGATATCTTAATTTTAAATTTGGTTAGAAATTCAGGGTGGTTACACCACCAGCCTCTGCCTAGCTCATCTCCACACCCGTGTGAATAATCCCCATCACCCACCTGAGCCGAGCTGTCACTCCCCTAACACCCACTGTCCCAGTCGCAGCCACCCACCCTTCTCTTCTTCCACCGAGCCACTGCGTGCTTTCTGATGAAACAAAATATACCGAGGTGTATATATTTATATATGTGTTTTATATTGTATTATAATCTTACTCTTTGTCCTGTTATATATATATATATATATATATATATATTCCATTGTATATCTTTACAAATTTATATAAAAAGTTAATATGCATACATAGGTTTGCCTGCTTTTTTTATGATAAGTGTTAAACTTATATATATGAGTACATATATTTTATAGTTTATATATATAAAGTGTATATATATGGGTCGGTTGATGGTAATTTATACTAGTCTGAAGCTCTAGTGTTGTATAAATGCGGTTGCCAGTGTTTATATATATATATATATAAAGATCTTGATTTTTAAATATATATATATGTGTGTGTGTGTGTATTATAAAGGTTTTTTTAGATACATGTTTTATTGTTTATATAGTTGTATTTACCTATAGGATATATGTTGTTCAAATATGCATATGTTAGCATGCACATATGTTTAGCCAGATATTTATTTTGTTGCATTTGAAAAGGCCTGCATATTTGTTATGGACTGCATAGTGATATATATTGACTTTTCATTATTTATGTATGTATAAGTTTTATAATTGGTTATATATATAGTAATGCATAAGTTTATAACTGAGTGATATACATTTAAATAATCGGCTGACCAGATATAAAAGATGTATATAGTTATACGTAGATAACATGACAGATTGTATACAGTTATAGTTTGATGTTTGTTTTGTGTAAATATGTCAACCTACATATTTTTACAGAGAAATATATATGCTCTGTTATTTATAAAGGTATATAGGTTTATTTGGTCCAGTTTATTTATTTAGTGTATGTTGTATTATATTGTTACAGTATTTATATAATACGTTTATTAATAAGGTATGTTATGTTTTATATAGGTAAGCTATTTTGTTTACATATAATATGTTTAAATTGTATATATATGTATAGATTATAAACTATATAGGTAAGCTATTTTGTTTACATATAATATGTTTAAATTGTATATATATGTATAGGTTATAAACTGGTTATAATGACAAGTTTTAATAGTTTATATATATAATTCTTAAAATAATAGTTGCAATTTGTAGAATGTTTATTGTTTGCAATTTAATTTTTGAGAGGAATATGCGTATTGTCATTTTGAAATAAATATAGATATTGTTTTATATATATATATATATATATATATATATATATATATATTAGACTATATATTAGTTTACAAAAATACATGAGTTTAGTTTTGTATATTTCTAAAGATGTATTTTATAGGTGTTTAAAATTTAAATATTGATTTTGATAAAATAATATATATATATATATATATATATATTCTGTTCTATCAAACTGATTGATTATTCTCATTAATTCCTTATTATCAGCCTTGTCCTTCTAATCCGTGCCAATCTTGCATTACTTTGGAATTCGTGCTTGGATTCGTAACTCATTCCATTCCCATCGTTCTCTAGCCTCGAAAGGTGAGCAATCACTCACACTCACGATTAACGTTTTTATATTTATAAAATTTGATTTCACTTGAAATGAAAATTGAAATATACCGTTGTTAGTTATTTACATTGCTCTATATATGCTTTTGTTCACCTATGACATCTGACACCATTATCTGTTATTTATATTGATGATATATGCCTGTTATATTATTACTATATCTGTTATCACTCTGCATGTTCCCTGTTAGTATAGGATTCCCTATGGATGGAAATGATACTTACTCGGACGATCTGTATATTAGGAGAAAATCGTTATGGGTTGAAATGATAAACCCCAGTGATTTTCATTGAATTGAATTTGGGATTGCTGGTTGAAATGATATATACCCGTATATAATTTAAATTGCGGATTGAAATAATAAATATCTATATCACTTGACCATAGGATAGAAAATTATATACAGACACAGTTGGTCTATATATAAATGACTTCCAAGGTTCAAAATGATATATGTGTATGTGTGTGCGCGCGCATATATATAAATATTGATTTTAAACATTATAGTTATAAAGGTAATTTTAGTTAAATTCTTGATTTTAAATTTTTATGTTTGAAAATTTTAAAATTGTAAGTTAGTTTTGAAAATTTGAAAATTTAAAGAATTTACTTATAATTTTTCTACTTTTAATATATATAAATTAAGTTCTATTATAAAATAAGTTATAATAAGATTTAATTTAATAAAATTTGATTTTATTAATATGCAATATGTTTGAGTATTTATTTAAAATTATATTTTAAAAATAGATTTTTATAAAAAAAATTAATAAATTAAGGTTAGATGGATAAATTTGAAATGGATTTGAAATTGTATTTGCTTAAAGAAGTATATTTAAATAAGATTGATTTGAAACTTATTAGACATGAGATTTGAGATATGATTTTATAACTTTATTTTTGATTTAAAGCGATTGAATGAATATTTCAAGTTTAACTAAATTGAAAGGAATATTTAGTTTATTTAAATTCTAAGTTAAGGCTTTATTTAAATGATATTGGATTTTATTAAGTGAATATTTCAAAACTAAATAATAGTAAAGTGAATTATATATATATATATATATATATATATATATATATATATATATATATATATGAAATTGACAAATTTAGTTTTGTAAATGTTTGAATATTTAAAGTTTTGAAATCTATTGAAGTTGAAATGGTTTAATTTGTAGTTATCTATATATTTGAAAACAATATAAATTGGTTTATTGAGATTTGGATTGAAACGGAAGAACTAAGATTTGTTTAAATGGGATTTTGGTATTTGAGTTGATTTATATCAATTTGTGAAATTTGAGGAAACTATTTTATTATATAAAGTATTTTTAAATTATATTTAAAAATATTTTTTTACTTATAAATTATTTTATTATGAACTATTTTTAATTTTTAACTATTTTAATATATATACAATTATTAATATCTGTAGGATCGATTTCACCCTAGAGGGGGGGTGAATAGGGTGATAGTGTAAATTATAAAAATTAATCGCTGAAGCTTATCAATTAATTTAAATTCAGATCACAGAATAGCAGCACAGATATCGCAGAATATAAATAACAGAATAAAACAGAACAACACAGAATTTACCCAGCTTCGGCAAAACCCTGCCTACGTGCTGCCCCCAAGGTTTCTACTAGAAATTAGATAGTCCCTCGCTTACACACGTAAACTCGCTATACCCGCTATTGACTAATCTAACTCTACGCTCAAAACCCTGACCACAACTCAACCACCGAGTTGCGAATTCCCAAACTACACACCGTAGTTTGTCCCCTAGTCACACGACTAGAAAATTAAAAACGGTTTAAAAGAAAAATACAATTTAAAAACAATTCAAAATTAAAATAACCCTACTTTAAAATAAAACCCTTATTATATTTTAAAACCCCTTTTTAACATAAACAAGGCCGGCCCCCTTTACTATCTGTTAGCCCATTCCTTTATCTCCTTGTGAAAAATGGCCGCCGTTCTTCTCTTTCGTTCCTCTCAGTTAGGGCTTCGTCCCTGATTTCCAAATTAGGGTTTGTTCAAATTGAAGTCGCCGCTTGATACAGATAGTTGTAGGCTTCGTTTCTCTTCTATTAGCTCACGGCTCTTCGATTTGGATCGAATTCGTATGTGATTTTCTGGTATGTGTTTTATTCCTTTTGCTCTGCTGATTTTGGCTTTCTCGAACTCGATACTTTATGCCGATGATGATTTTAGGTATTTATAGGATTCGAAATCCTATTTTTGCGTTCGTATTTTCGTGTTTGAATTTGTCTACTGATTTGCTTTGGCCATTCGATTATACTTGGATGATTGAGATAAAATCTGACTAATTCAATTTCGTATAAATTGATATTGCTTGGCACTCACGGTTTCGAATTGATATCGTGGTCATCACGATTTTGACTTTGATTAGAAACACGGCATTGATTTCCTTGATTTCCCGTGACTTTCTCTTTGACTTTGGCATGTTCGAACTTGATTACCACTTGACGTTGAACTCGGCGTGCACGTCCTTGTGGCATATACAGTAATACACTGTGTATGTCACAAGTTGTTCGTGTATGATGAATTCAAATATAAATGATGACGAACAACCCAAATAACTGAGGCAAAAATTATTTTCAAAAACCATATTTTATTTTATATTGCAAAAATATTTCTTTTTCAATTTTACTGCGTTAGTGAATATTTTTGCAGATTTCTCAGATGCTGGATTCAAACTGGAATGAAGTTGAAGATAAATATGAGTGTGAGTGATATGTAGTGAGGTGATGATATGTAAAATAGTGATGTAATTGAATTTGTATCAAAGTTGTATAGTGAATCGTGAGAGCTTGAATTTGTATACTATTCAAAATTGTAATAAATATTTGTTTGAATAAAATATTCGTTTGAATTCAAATTCCGTGTTATTTATTTTATTCAGCAAATATTTATTTAATCTGTGAAAAATAAAATAGTATATTATCAAATACATTTAAATGAATGTATATATGTTTATTATCATCAAACAAAAATCATATAAGCGCATATTCAACAATCTCCCCCTTTTGATGATAACAAACATATATTTAAGATTTTGAATATGTTAAATGTATTTGATCATTGATATATCCTAATTGCTCCCCCTATTTAAATGCTTCCTCTCTATACGATGCTCCCCCTACATATATGCATACAAATAAAAATATGCAAATGATCCTAGATGCAAATAGAAAATTATTTGACCTTTGCTTGATTTTATTTGACAAAATCTTAACTTTTCTCTCCCCCTTTTGTTATCAGCAAAAGAATAATAGTGTTAGAGAAAATAGAGATAAAGTTATTGATATTAACCAACATTAAAACTCAATTGAATATAAATATTAAATTTCAATAAAAAAAATCAAACAAAAATCATAAATATTTTGTTAGGCGCATATTCCACTTTTAGAATGATAGGGATGATATCATCATATAAAACCATACAGTTGTGTCTATTTGTGGTATATTTATATCAGGAATTTGAATATCTACTAACCATGCATAACCGTTAGGACTTTTAAATGAGATTAGTAGTATTCCAATTTTATTTAAAAAAAAATGAATTCAAGTATCTTCTAACCACGCATAACCGTGAGGACTTTTAAATGGGATTAGAATCAACTTGTTTATTTTACAAATCAACTTTTGATATGCGTTCCATACATGCATAACCGCGAGGACTTTTAAATGAGCATGGAAGCACATAACAAATTCCAAGTAATTCACCCATGCATAACCGTGAGGACTTTTAAATGAGAGTGAATACTTTGGTATTTATTTATTATTATTATTAATTAGTTTTTTTTTTAAAAAATGTGAAAATGAAAAACGAACGATTCCTGTTTAAAGTACCACATATTGACAAACTATATAGAATTTTGATGAGTGATGGTCGTTAGAAATATGATAGATATAGAGATGGTCATGGAATTTTTACCAACAAACAGTTTTATAACTCTTGTTTAAATTTCTAAAGAAATTTATTAATTATACCGTCTCGAGTTATGTAATCAATATCAACACTCATCACTTTTTCAATCACTATTTTTCTTTTCGATAATCATTTGGGAGTCAGATTAGTCATAATAGTCATTTAAAATCAAATTCAAAAATAATTATGAAATTAATTTTTCAAAAATGAATAATCTGAAAATATGGTCAAAAAATGATTTTCTCCAGGGGGTTTTTAAAAGAAAATTTTCTGCTATTTGAAAATTATTTGAAATGAAGAATATGCAGATATTTTCTTTGAAAAAAAAACGATGCAGTTATTAAATGTCTCAACAAAAATCACGTTTCACTAGTAATTTTTCTATCAACTAGATTACCAGTGTAATCTGCATCTGAATTTCTCTTTCACTCAAAATTATCATCAATTGAATTTTATAGACCAAAACATGAAGTGTGCACCAAAAATTTCAAATTCAATTTTAACAACAATTTAAATGACATTCTTTTGAATTTGAAGTGAAGCCGTGTAAATAATCAAAAAACCGTGAATATAGAGTTAGCCGAATTATAACCAATTATATAATTATCCAACAAAACACTATTTTTAATCCAAAATGATATATATGAAGTAATTCAAAGAATCTAGAGATTTTTATACTGTTTTTGACATAAGAATATAATTGGCCAACAATTTTGAATAAATCAGAATCAAAAATCATCATCTTTTCATCAATCTCAATATTGGCTGAATTAATTCAAAATACGGTGCAGATTATCACATTTAATATATCGTTTAAAACATACCATACCTGTTTTACCTTTACGATATTTTTCGTTGTTGTCCGTTGTGATTCTGTCACCTTTATACTAGGCTAAGGAACTTAGCTGTGTCACCCGTTGTGTTTCTGGAACAGCCAAAATCCAGAGAACACTATTGTTGTTCCTTAGCCTACCACCACACCTACACGATGAAAGTTTTATGTGACCTATTTGTTTTTATAGGTCCATGATTGTTAGTGGCAGAAAATTTTGAAAAACAATTTTGTAAAGACCCAAAACTATTTATAATTGTTCCCTTCGGCACCCAAATTTGTTTAACTTTGAGAGATTTTATATTTGTGCCTTTTGGAACCCAAATCGGTATAGTTTTCACATGTTTGGGTCTATACCAACAATTATTGTGATCGTGTCCATATTTTCTACAAATCGTGCACATTGAATTTTCTTGATTAATCTTGTTTTCAACAATTTTCGAACTATTATATCCAAGTCCTTGTTTAACCGTATTAACAGTTTGCTTTCCTAATAGCATATTCAACGATTTTTCACTTTTTGAAAATTTATCTAAAGTCGTTGACAATTGTTGGACTTGTGATTTGAAAGATTCATTTTCGTTTAACAACTGTGTGCACTTTTTAATAGAATTCTCTCTCCTAGTATTTTCATTCTCCTTTAAAATCAGAATTTCATTTTCAAGTGTTTTTATATTGATTTCTGATTTTTTAATTTCCTTTTCAAATGTTGGACACTTATCACACTTAGGGATCCTACTTTGATAGGTTTTAACTAATTGATCAAGTTGATTATTACATTCTATCAAAGTATCTTTTTGAGATTCAAGTTTGGCGTATTTTTTCCTAAGTCGTTCAAAACAACCGTTTACTTCATGAAAATATATAAGCAACTCAGAATGGGTAAGTTTTGATACCTCACTTGGCTCGTCATCGTCACTGTCAGTTGTATCACCTCGAAGACACAATTCTGCCTTTTCGCTTTCACTGCCAGTGCTTTGATCATTCTCGTCTATTTCATCCCAAGTGGCTGCAAAACTTTTCTTTTTCTGTTTCTTTCCATGGTTGGATTTAATTTGTGGACAATCGGGCTTGATATGGCCGGGTTTGTTGCAATTATAACAAATAAACTTTTGTTCTTCTGAGTAGTCTAGTGCTTTGCCTATTCTGCTTTTTGCTTTTTGATTTCGAGCTGAATTTCCATGTTTTTGATTCCATTTTTTGAATTTCCTTATTAACAGCTCCAATTCTGCTGCTCCATCATCTTCATCGTTATCATCATCACTTTCGGTTGTTCCTTTGAGAGCTATTGATTTCTTTTGAGTGTCACCTCCTTCACGCTCTTCTTTGAATTTCATTTCTAGCTCATAAGTGGTGAGATTTCCGATGAGTTCTTCAACTTTAAGTTGTGTAACGACCCGTAAATTTTCGATAATTAAATTAGCTAACTTAATAAGATTTCGGGATTTGGTGTTAGAAAAAAATTTGTAAGTCGTTTGGAATAATAATAACTGGAATGAATTGCAACAATTATCCAAGTAATGAAAAATAAATGCTACTTAGTAAATGACTTTGCAATCAATAGTTGAATAGGATATTAAATGTTGAATTCATTGGGTATGATAGAGTAATTGATTGATAAGTAAAATCTATTTGAAATCAAATATTGAATATTGAACACGTAATTGTTTAAATTAAATATTTAAAACTTATTGAATAATTGAATAAATGTAAAATGAAAATAGTGTTCTAAATTTTGAAATTGTTTTAAAAGTTGAATCTTATAAGTTCAATTTCAATATTTCAAAAGATAATGAATTATTGGATAAGCGAAATTGTCTAAATTAAATATTTGGAATTTATTGGATAAATTAAATAACGGGTTTAATATGATTAAAAATGATTTGTAAAATTTTATTTTATCATATTGGAGTTATAGTGATGTTATAGAACTTTTAAAACTGAATTTAAAATTTATTTGTGAAAATTGAATATTTTAATATTTAATTTTCGACTGAAAAATAGCCGATTTTTAACAGTCTCAGAATTGGACGAAACTAGTTCTATTGGATCCGTAATAGTTAGTTATTATCGGATTTCAATTTTCGTAGCAATCGGAGTTGTCGTTTGACCGTGGCAGCTCGAAACGCGTTGAAATTGTTTAATATTAATTTGGCGAGTTAAAATAGTCATTTTTCAAACGGTCTCGGATTTCGACGAAACTAGTTTCATTGGATCCGTAATGTTATATTATTGTAAGATTTCAAATTTCAAGTCAAACGGATTTACCGTTTGTCCGGGGCAAGCCAAAACGCATAGAAAATCGTTTAATCGGTTTAATTTAAAATTGATCGTTTATTTCCGTAACTCTCACATATGATCGAATTAGGCCTTGAAACTAGTTCCATTGCGTCCGGAATGGGGGTAAAACCTTATAAACGCCTGGCGGCACGTCTCGATTGGAGTTCGGATGATTTTGGACCTACCTATATTTATACGCACGCAAACCGAGGCAGTTTTATTATTTTTTAATCCTGAAACCCTAATTGACTTCAGCCCTAGCCGCCATTTCCTGAATCAATGGCCTGAAAATTTCGAAATTTCCTCCTCATTTTCCTCTCGATCCATCAACAATTAGCAAAAACTCTCAACTACAAAGTTGTAGAGCACGATGAAAGCTTCAAATCCATACGGAGATGATCGAAAACGGAGCCACGGATCAACGGGAAATCGAGCAAGAAGGGGCTGCGTTTTTCACGCAATTCGAGGCAGAGGATGAGGCCGAGCTTGGAGCTATTTGGGGTGAAGGTGGAGTAAGGCGGTGGCTTCGAAGTGGTGTAACCTGATCGTCTTCAAGTTGCTCGGTTTGGTCGTGAAAAATCGATGAAGATGGCGGCTGATGGGTTTGTTTCTTGCGTTCAAACCTGGGCATTCAACGTGAAGAGGAAGAAGATGCAGCAATGGCTCAGATCTGAAGATGCAGAAATCGATGGCCAGGATGCAGTTGAGGGTTTGATATTTAAAATAAAAGCTGAAATTGTATATTTAAATTCGTATAAACTTCAAAAATACATATCTTTTTCATACGAGGTCGAAAACGCGCGAAACTTTTTGCGTTGGAATCGTATCGACGAGGACTACGCAATGGAACTGGATTGGAATCATTTGGAGCTAGAGAAAATTTTGAGTTAAATCGAACGTCGTTCGATTTGATTTAAAATTTTAAAATCAAGGTGAGTGTTTTATAACGCTCACACCGTACTAAATATTTTTATGCTAGTTAAATTGACATTATAAAGTGATATGAATTTTATTGTCGTTGTTTGATATAAATTTAATTATCATATTGCTTGTTATTTGAATTAACCGTTGAAAACTCAAATTGACAGTTAAATTGAAATCGAAATTGAATTGCGATTTACTTACCTGACATCGATAACTATGAAATTGCCATGAATTGTATTGCTTATTGGACGATGTATTTCGATGGATGTTATTGGTTGATATTTGAGTGTTTGGATGTTTATTTGCTTATATATATCCTGTTATGCATACATATGATACTGTGATTTAATTTAAGTAATATATATTCATCCCTGACATTTAATTGAAATAAATAATTACTTGGCCATAGGATAGAAAATTATATACGGACACAGAATTGGCTAAATGAATAATTTTAAAAATCGTCGATTTGAAGTTTATTTAAATGTTTTGATTTAAAGGTTATAAATAGAAATCAATTTATAAAAATCGAATTTATTGAAAAATTGAGTTTTGGAATGATGAAATAAATCTTGGTTATAAGAAATTGTTAAGTAATATGATTCGAGACTTTGAAATTTAAAAATTGGAATTTGATTGAATTTCGAAAATTGATTTGTTTAAAGATTTAACCCTAATTCGGGCTTTGAATATTACTATGTAAAAGCGATATAAAATGATATTTGAAATGGATTTGATTTTTAAAGCGAACATGATATTTTGATATCAATTATGAATCGATTTGAAATGTAAAAGAGCCAACGGTGTAATAATACGTAGTTATTAAAGAGACCGGGATCGGATATGGACATACTCTCTGTCGATACTGAAAACCACTTTAATAACTATTATACGCGGAGTGTTGATCCAGAATGAAGTGGATGGTTTGGTGAACGCGTTGACTGAAGAAAGAGAACGATTATTGGATGACCCCTGACATGACTAAAACAGGAGCCGCGCCGGGCCATTGAGGTTCGCCACCTCTAGCGGACACACTTCTTCGATACCATTTCTATTACATTTGTGATGCGATTTGGGTGCACCCCTTGATTTGGGAGTGTTGTTTCGCGGTGTTGGGGTAGCTGCTGGCTATGCCCAACATCAGTCCGGATCACGCAACTACTAGTATCCTAGTTGGTATTGCCTCATGTACCTTGTCATACTGATTATCCTATTCGCGACCACTACGTTTTTGATTTGTACCTTGAGTATATGGATTGCCCTCTGGTGATTTCCGGTTTTGGGGAAACTACGGTCTTGTATATGCTTTTGGGAATATAAAAATGTGTTAAGGGGGATTATGGTAACGCCTTAACGCTATTTTGATACTTTATATTACTGATAGGCATTATCTACTTAGCGTATATTACTACATAGTATATAGTTTCACGGATCCTTGAGAGATGGAAAATCCCGTAACATCTTTTGAGTTATTGCACGCACGATGACACTGGATAGGAGATGTCAAACCCCGTAAACATCTCTGACGCCGTTACACTCATATTTATTTACGATTGACTTAACTTACATGAGGATATTTAGTCCTGACTCGAGTGTTTGTCTTTTCATTACGCTCGGGTCAGTCCTGAGTTTTCAGTTTAGGTTGAAGATCATTTCCTTGAAGGACGGAGACGAAGATTTGGTATATTATCTACTACTATTATATTCATTCCATTCCGCTGCATTGTTGTATGATATTTGTTGTGTATGTAACTCTGATAAATGTTGTATAATAATAATCAAATGTATTCATTTCAAATGTATTCATTTCAAATGTATTCATTTAATTAACAGCTTCATGAACTGTTATTTTATTATTATACTTTAGCCTTCCGCTGTGAGATTCTGTGTTGTTCATTTCCTTTATTTCCCTTCCTTTTCTTTTCTTATTTATCCCAATAACTATCTGCCCTTTTAATGGTTTGGAATCGACATGTGTATTTGATCGTCGGTTTAAACTGTCCAAAAAGGCGGGTCGTTACAGTTGGATTTGGGAATTTAAATTCCGGTGTTTGAAATTGACTTACAAGAATTTGAAAAACATAATATGAGTATTATGTGATAGTATAATTGAGTTGAAATTGTTTTCGAAGGATTTTTTTTTATGATAAGTGTTATATTCCCTACTCTTGACGCTAGAAAATGATTTCGGTGATGAGTGCACGCATCATCGGCGTTTATTTTCGAGAGTCTGAGTGGGGGAGACCACTTAATAGCTTGTCTAAACTTTGTTTTGATTCAAATTTTATTTTATTTTGTACTCTCTATAGTATGATTTGTTATATAAATTATATAAGTATATATTATTTCAAAACTTGATTTGAAATGAAACCGGGTTTGGAATTCTTAAGTCCTTTAATAATTAATGATTTTTTTTTAAATGATTGAAATGAATTTAGACTTGAATCATTAAGGAACTTATGAATTGTGAAATGAGAAATTAACCTAAGAGCTAAGTGAAAATATCAATTGAAGTAGAAATCCTTAGAATTAGGAAATTATGAACTTAAAATAAAGGTGAAACTGTAAAACTCGCGTAGTATTAAAATTCATTCTATAGCATAGATATAACTTACCAAAATATTTAAGAAGTTCAAAAATGTTATGAATTGTTAATTGGATAATATACAAGTATAGGTTTGAATAATGAAATATGCATTTAATTATTGGTTTGCAAATATAAATAAAATTGTTAGTAAATAATTGGAATTTAAATTAACATTTAAAGGTGATTCACAGTTATGTTAATATAAAATGGAAATACTATATGTGAATGTAAACGTGAAATTAAATTATAGTGAAATTTAAGTAATGACTTAAGAATTAATTAATTGAAAATTCAACTTTAAATGAAAAGAAGTTGT
Source organism: Allium cepa (assembly GCA_030765085.1). NCBI lineage: Eukaryota > Viridiplantae > Streptophyta > Magnoliopsida > Asparagales > Amaryllidaceae > Allium > Allium cepa. Next base: position 840,872,683 of record CM060941.1, read on the forward strand.
ATGTTGTTTAACTACATTCTATTTGCATAACTATAACTTACCAAATACTTAAAAGGTTCAAAATGCTAATAAGGATAAGTAGAGAAATAATATACGAGTGTGAGAATGAATAATAAAATGTGTAATAGTTGTAAATATAAAAGAAATTTAAGCTGTTAAATGAATGATATATAAGTGAATGAATAAAATTTAAAATTAACGAAAAATAAAATTGGTAAATGGAAACTAATTAAATGTGAATATAACTAAATGTCAATAAACTTGGAAGCGTATGAAATTAAATTTGACTTGGAAATGTATAATTGATTTAGTGTAGATTTTAGATGGATGTTAATGTTTGATATGCATTGGTTGTTAGATGGATGAAAATTGATTAACTAGAATTCATTAGTGTTAATGGAATTGAATAAACGGAATAAAATTTTAAAATAATTAAATTCATATTTGAAGCAAAGTGAAATTAAATATTATTGAATTCAATTTAAATTGAAGCAAATTGACTTGAATTTAAAATGTGAATGAAACAAACTTGAATAAATCGGAAACAAATTGAATGTAAACCTATTGCATGAATGAATAAGAAAATAAATGACTTTGTGTTATGATTGTTCTTTAGAAAATTTGAAGTTTTGATGGTTTGCACTTTGAAATAATAAAAGCAAATTTTTGAGAAAAATCCAAATTTGTCCAATATATGCTGAAACGAAAACAACCATAACTTTTAAATGACTCAACGAAATTCGACGATCTTGGACTTTTCGGAAAGCTTAGAAACTATAGCACAACTTTTCTTTAGATAACTTGAGAAAATTCCTTCGTCTGCTTGGTTAAAAACTTGAATGTTACTCGCTGTCCTGTGTAAAAATAAGTAAAATCAGTAGTATACACCCTTAGTATTTTCGCCATATCTTTTGACTGGTTTATCGGATTTTGATGATCTTGAACTTTCTGAAAAGCTAAGAACTTAAGCTAAAACTTTTGTTTTAAGTGTTTTGTGTTTTGATATCGTTTAGAAGGTCGAAAACATGGGTGAACGTCGCTGACCTGCGCAATTCATTGCCCAGGCTGAGGCGTATCCTCTAAGTAAAACGCCCATAACTTTTGAACGGATGATCCGAATTCGATGATTTTGGACATTCCGGAAAACCTGAAATGAATGCAACAACTTTTGTTTAGATTCTGTTGTCAAAATTTACCGTTTAGGTGACCTAAAGCTAAGATTTGTTTGCTGTCCAGAAATTGAAATCTCAGTTTTGAAGCTAAATATGTTATATATATATTGTGTAGGCTAAATATAGCGATCTATCTTTATATGCATGGTTCTAACTTAGTTATTGAGCATTTTAGTAGGTAGCAAAGGGGTTGCGCTTCGTTGTGAAGCTCGCTTCTACGCTAAACGCATAATGTAAGTAAAATGCTAATAAATGCTAAATAAAAGGTACGCTTACGGTTTCATATGATATTGTTGATATTTATATGTTGTTTCCCCACATATGGGATGCCTCATCATTGAGATGAGATGTATATTTGTGATATATATGCTATTATATTTTTTCCGATCGAGCCGCGCAAAGGAGACTCTGCCGAAATTTTTCCGTAAATCCGGGTATTAGAAAATTTTTCAAGTTTAAATTTTTTTTATATAACTTGTTTTGATAATTAACTTTTAAGTTTAGAAAGCCGTTTGGAGTAACTTAGTGGAAGCGTAGTTATGACTTCATAAATGGAATTTCATTGTTTTATAAGTTGGTAACTTTGATAAAATATATCTAATGTTGAATTCTATACTTAGTTCTTTTCCCTTCTTTTCCTTTTCGAGGACGAAAAGTTTTGAGTGGGGGAGAGTGTAACGACCCGTAAATTTTCGATAATTAAATTAGCTAACTTAATAAGATTTCGGGATTTGGTGTTAGAAAAAAATTTGTAAGTCGTTTGGAATAATAATAACTGGAATGAATTGCAACAATTATCCAAGTAATGAAAAATAAATGCTACTTAGTAAATGACTTTGCAATCAATAGTTGAATAGGATATTAAATGTTGAATTCATTGGGTATGATAGAGTAATTGATTGATAAGTAAAATCTATTTGAAATCAAATATTGAATATTGAACACGTAATTGTTTAAATTAAATATTTAAAACTTATTGAATAATTGAATAAATGTAAAATGAAAATAGTGTTCTAAATTTTGAAATTGTTTTAAAAGTTGAATCTTATAAGTTCAATTTCAATATTTCAAAAGATAATGAATTATTGGATAAGCGAAATTGTCTAAATTAAATATTTGGAATTTATTGGATAAATTAAATAACGGGTTTAATATGATTAAAAATGATTTGTAAAATTTTATTTTATCATATTGGAGTTATAGTGATGTTATAGAACTTTTAAAACTGAATTTAAAATTTATTTGTGAAAATTGAATATTTTAATATTTAATTTTCTACTGAAAAATAGCCAATTTTTGAACAGTCTCAGAATTGGACGAAACTAGTTCTATTGGATCCGTAATAGTTAGTTATTATCGGATTTCAATTTTCGAAGCAATCGGAGTTGTCGTTTGACCGTGGCAGCTCGAAACGCGTTGAAATTGTTTAATATTAATTTGGCGAGTTAAAATAGTCATTTTTCAAACGGTCTCGGATTTCGACGAAACTAGTTTCATTGGATCCGTAATGTTATATTATTGTAAGATTTCAAATTTCAAGTCAAACGGATTTACCGTTTGTCCGGGGCAAGCCAAAACGCATAGAAAATCGTTTAATCGGTTTAATTTAAAATTGATCGTTTATTTCCGTAACTCTCACATATGATCGAATTAGGCCTTGAAACTAGTTCCATTGCGTCCGGAATGGGGGTAAAACCTTATAAACGCCTGGCGGCACGTCTCGATTGGAGTTCGGATGATTTTGGACCTACCTATATTTATACGCACGCAAACCGAGGCAGTTTTATTATTTTTTAATCCTGAAACCCTAATTGACTTCAGCCCTAGCCGCCATTTCCTGAATCAATGGCCTGAAAATTTCGAAATTTCCTCCTCATTTTCCTCTCGATCCATCAACAATTAGCAAAAACTCTCAACTACAAAGTTGTAGAGCACGATGAAAGCTTCAAATCCATACGGAGATGATCGAAAACGGAGCCACGGATCAACGGGAAATCGAGCAAGAAGGGGCTGCGTTTTTCACGCAATTCGAGGCAGAGGATGAGGCCGAGCTTGGAGCTATTTGGGGTGAAGGTGGAGTAAGGCGGTGGCTTCGAAGTGGTGTAACCTGATCGTCTTCAAGTTGCTCGGTTTGGTCGTGAAAAATCGATGAAGATGGCGGCTGATGGGTTTGTTTCTTGCGTTCAAACCTGGGCATTCAACGTGAAGAGGAAGAAGATGCAGCAATGGCTCAGATCTGAAGATGCAGAAATCGATGGCCAGGATGCAGTTGAGGGTTTGATATTTAAAATAAAAGCTGAAATTGTATATTTAAATTCGTATAAACTTCAAAAATACATATCTTTTTCATACGAGGTCGAAAACGCGCGAAACTTTTTGCGTTGGAATCGTATCGACGAGGACTACGCAATGGAACTGGATTGGAATCATTTGGAGCTAGAGAAAATTTTGAGTTAAATAGAACGTCGTTCGATTTGATTTAAAATTTTAAAATCAAGGTGAGTGTTTTATAACGCTCACACCGTACTAAATATTTTTATGCTAGTTAAATTGACATTATAAAGTGATATGAATTTTATTGTCGTTGTTTGATATAAATTTAATTATCATATTGCTTGTTATTTGAATTAACCGTTGAAAACTCAAATTGACAGTTAAATTGAAATCGAAATTGAATTGCGATTTACTTACCTGACATCGATAACTATGAAATTGCCATGAATTGTATTGCTTATTGGACGATGTATTTCGATGGATGTTATTGGTTGATATTTGAGTGTTTGGATGTTTATTTGCTTATATATATCCTGTTATGCATACATATGATACTGTGATTTAATTTAAGTAATATATATTTATCCCTGACATTTAATTGAAATAAATAATTACTTGGCCATAGGATAGAAAATTATATACGGACACAGAATTGGCTAAATGAATAATTTTAAAAATCGTCGATTTGAAGTTTATTTAAATGTTTTGATTTGAAGGTTATAAATAGAAATCAATTTATAAAAATCGAATTTATTGAAAAATTGAGTTTTGGAATGATGAAATAAATCTTGGTTATAAGAAATTGTTAAGTAATATGATTCGAGACTTTGAAATTTAAAAATTGGAATTTGATTGAATTTCGAAAATTGATTTGTTTAAAGATTTAACCCTAATTCGGGCTTTGAATATTACTATGTAAAAGCAATATAAAATGATATTTGAAATGGATTTGATTTTTAAAGCGAACATGATATTTTGATATCAATTATGAATCGATTTGAAATGTAAAAGAGCCAACGGTGTAATAATACGTAGTTATTAAAGAGACCGGGATCGGATATGGACATACTCTATGTCGATACTGAAAACCACTTTAATAACTATTATACGCGGAGTGTTGATCCAGAATGAAGTGGATGGTTTGGTGAACGCGTTGACTGAAGAAAGAGAACGATTATTGGATGACCCCTGACATGACTAAAACAGGAGCCGCGCCGGGCCATTGAGGTTCGCCACCTCTAGCGGACACACTTCTTCGATACCATTTCTATTACATTTGTGATGCGATTTGGGTGCACCCCTTGATTTGGGAGTGTTGTTTCGCGGTGTTGGGGTAGCTGCTGGCTATGCCCAACATCAGTCCGGATCACGCAACTACTAGTATCCTAGTTGGTATTGCCTCATGTACCTTGTCATACTGATTATCCTATTCGCGACCACTACGTTTTTGATTTGTACCTTGAGTATATGGATTGCCCTCTGGTGATTTCCGGTTTTGGGGAAACTACGGTCTTGTATATGCTTTTGGGAATATAAAAATGTGTTAAGGGGGATTATGGTAACGCCTTAACGCTATTTTGATACTTTATATTACTGATAGGCATTATCTACTTAGCGTATATTACTACATAGTATATAGTTTCACGGATCCTTGAGAGATGGAAAATCCCGTAACATCTCTTGAGTTATTGCACGCACGATGACACTGGATAGGAGATGTCAAACCCCGTAAACATCTCTGACGCCGTTACACTCATATTTATTTACGATTGACTTAACTTACATGAGGATATTTAGTCCTGACTCGAGTGTTTGTCTTTTCATTACGCTCGGGTCAGTCCTGAGTTTTCAGTTTAGGTTGAAGATCATTTCCTTGAAGGACGGAGACGAAGATTTGGTATATTATCTACTACTATTATATTCATTCCATTCCGCTGCATTGTTGTATGATATTTGTTGTGTATGTAACTCTGATAAATGTTGTATAATAATAATCAAATGTATTCATTTCAAATGTATTCATTTCAAATGTATTCATTTAATTAACAGCTTCATGAACTGTTATTTTATTATTATACTTTAGCCTTCCGCTGTGAGATTCTGTGTTGTTCATTTCCTTTATTTCCCTTCCTTTTCTTTTCTTATTTATCCCAATAACTATCTGCCCTTTTAATGGTTTGGAATCGACATGTGTATTTGATCGTCGGTTTAAACTGTCCAAAAAGGTGGGTCGTTACAAGTTGTTTTAAATCTTTCGATTCTTGTATGGTAGTTACTTTTGCTTCAAAGCTTCGTGGAAGGACTCTGAGGATTTTCCGGACTATTTCTAATTCGGTGTATGTTTTTCCGAGAGCTTTTGATTTGTATATTGGAGAGTCGTCCGTACATCTCTTTGACATTTTCTTCCTTCGCCATTTTGAAGTTCTCGTATTCGCTGCTTAGCATTGCAAGGCGAGATTCTTTGACTTGAGATGTTCCTTCGTGAGTCACTTCTAGTATGTGCCATATTTCTTGCGCAGTTAGACAATGTGAGACACGATTAAATTCAAATTGATCCAATGAACAGATAATAGAATTCATAGCTTTGCCATTAGTATTTTGTAATTTATTTTCTAGTTCTGTCCATTGTTCCTTTGGTTTCTCTATTTCCTGATTATCTACAGTTATAGTTGGTATTCTATAACCTGTCTCAACAATATTCCAAGCGTCAATGGTTTTCAGAAAAATTTGCATTCTATTTTTCCAGTAAGCATATTCACCATTGAACATTGGTGGTCTAACTATCGACTGACCCTCTGCAAAAGCATTATTAAAAGAAGCCATTTTAAAAATTCAAATTTTTAAAACAAAAACCGAATTTTTGAAACACGAATTTTTTTTTTAAACAAAAATTGGTTTTTGTAAAATCAAAATTTTAAAACAAAAATGGCTTTTGTTCCTATCTCTGATACCACTTGTAGGATCGATTTCACCCTAGAGGGGGGGTGAATAGAGTGATAGTGTAAATTATAAAAATTAATCGCTGAAGCTTATCAATTAATTTAAATTCAGATCACAGAATAGCAGCACAGATATCGCAGAATATAAATAACAGAATAAAACAGAACAACACAGAATTTACCCAGCTTCGGCAAAACCCTGCCTACGTGCTGCCCCCAAGGTTTCTACTAGAAATTAGATAGTCCCTCGCTTACACACGTAAACTCTCTATACCCGCTATTGACTAATCTAACTCTACGCTCAAAACCCTGACCACAACTCAACCACCGAGTTGCGAATTCCCAAACTACACACCATAGTTTGTCCCCTAGTCACACGACTAGAAAATTAAAAACGGTTTAAAAGAAAAATACAATTTAAAAACAATTCAAAATTAAAATAACCCTACTTTAAAATAAAACCCTTATTATATTTTAAAACCCCTTTTTAACATAAACAAGGCCGGCCCCCTTTACTATCTGTTAGCCCGTTCCTTTATCTCCTTGTGAAAAATGGCCGCCGTTCTTCTCTTTCGTTCCTCTCAGTTAGGGCTTCGTCCCTGATTTCCAAATTAGGGTTTGTTCAAATTGAAGTCGCCGCTTGATACAGATAGTTGTAGGCTTCGTTTCTCTTCTATTAGCTCACGGCTCTTCGATTTGGATCGAATTCGTATGTGATTTTCTAGTATGTGTTTTATTCCTTTTGCTCTGCTGATTTTGGCTTTCTCGAACTCGATACTTTATGCCGATGATGATTTTGGGTATTTATAGGATTCGAAATCCTATTTTTGCGTTCGTATTTTCGTGTTTGAATTTGTCTACTGATTTGCTTTGGCCATTCGATTATACTTGGATGATTGAGATAAAATCTGACTAATTCAATTTCGTATAAATTGATATTGCTTGGCACTCACGGTTTCGAATTGATATCGTGGTCATCACGATTTTGACTTTGATTAGAAACACGGCATTGATTTCCTTGATTTCCCGTGACTTTCTCTTTGACTTTGGCATGTTCGAACTTGATTACCACTTGACGTTGAACTCGGTCGATCATGTTTACTCCAGCCATATGATTTGAACTTGTAAATTCTTGACTTTGTTTTTTTTTTTTAAAAAAAAACTGTTATATGACTTTGCTGTGTAGTCTGCACATATTGATTCCATTCATGTTGATTGTTTGCTTCATGTACCCTTGGTGCTTGTATTTGTATTTGGTCGACACTTGCATCATTATCTGTTGTGACATCCATGTGCATCTGTTGTGTCTTTGGTGATGCTTCACCTGTTATGTCTGTAACTTGTAGCTGGACTTGTGCACCTTGTTTCATATTTAAGACTTGAGTCTTTGTGGTCTGGTTGCATGTTCATTTGTACACTCGAGTTTGTAATCTCTGATTCATGTTGGCTGTAGTGTTGTATTTGTTCTCCTGCATGTAGTCAGTTGTAACTGTGTTGGACTTTACTCTGGTTAGCATTTGCACATTTGAATTTGTAATCTCTGATTCATGTTGTGTTGGAAATGGATTAGTGCAGTTTTCACTCTAGTTTGTAACTGCAGCCATGTTTCATTTTGAGTTGCAGTGTTGGTCTGACTTGCTTGAGTTTTACTGCCATAAGTCGTGCATGTGTGTTTATTTGTGTCCACTGATGCTTCGAGTCTGCAACTTGATTGATGTTGTACATATTGCTGTTATGCAGTAATCGAGTTTCACTTGCATTGCCGAGTTATTCTGATGCATCCTTCATGTATTCCCTTGATAATCATGTGCCACTGCATCACACTGTTACAAGTGTTTCTGTTGAGCATGATTTGTCATCTCTGGTATTTCATGTTGGCCATGTTCTTCACTGTTTATATTGTTTGCATTGTTGTTTGTCTCTATGCTTGATGTCTACATGCATGTGGTCTTGCTGCAGTTTGGTCTCATATTCATTCTTTGATCATGTTGGCTATTTGGTCGAGTTCATTTGAGTCAGTGGAGTTGTTTCATTGTATATATCACATGTTTTGTTTCATGTTGGCTTGAGTCTGTTGAAGTTGTATTGGACTTCATGCTGCTGGACTTGTTTTTGTACATTATTTGAATTTGCATTGATGCATTGTCTTTGCATTCCATGTTGCATGCATGAGTCTGGTTCTCGGCCTATTGCATTTGACCACTGAACTTGACTGTTTAGTTTCATATTCATGTGTACTTTTGATTTGCGCTTGAGTTGAATCCAGTTACAAAAACTCGGGTTTGACCTTGTGCTCGTGTCCTGGTGTATTGCATGTGAGTTGAACCCGGTTTTTTATTTGGGTTTGACCTGTGCTCACCTGTCCCTGTAAATCAATCGAGTGTATATATCGGCGTGCACGTCCTTGTGGCATATACAGTAATACACTGTGTATGTCACAAGTTGTTCGTGTATGATGAATTCAAATATAAATGATGACGAACAACCCAAATAACTGAGGCAAAAATTATTTTCAAAAACCATATTTTATTTTATATTGCAAAAATATTTCTTTTTCAATTTTACTGCGTTAGTGAATATTTTTGCAGATTTCTCAGATGCTGGATTCAAACTGGAATGAAGTTGAAGATAAATATGAGTGTGAGTGATATGTAGTGAGGTGATGATATGTAAAATAGTGATGTAATTGAATTTGTATCAAAGTTGTATAGTGAATCGTGAGAGCTTGAATTTGTATACTATTCAAAATTGTAATAAATATTTGTTTGAATAAAATATTCGTTTGAATTCAAATTCCGTGTTATTTATTTTATTCAGCAAATATTTATTTAATCTGTGAAAAATAAAATAGTATATTATCATATACATTTAAATGAATGTATATATGTTTATTATCATCAAACAAAAATCATATAAGCGCATATTCAACAATATCTACACTATTTAGAGGAAAGTGTTATGGTTTTCCAAAGTTATGATTTCCAAAGTGTTATAATTTCTAAGTTTATAATTTTGAAAGTGCTATAACTTTGAAAGGGCAATGATTTTGGAAATGGATATATTTTAAGTGATAATGATATCGTATTGATATGGTTTTGAAATGGGTATGATATTTTGGTTTTGAAATATGAATTATTTGAAATGAAATGACCACGCTATTATAATAACGTTTGATTGTTAAAGAGGCCAGGGTCGGATATTGTCATACTCTCTGCCAACGTCGAAAACCACTTTAAAAACTTTGTACGTGGTGGAGATTCCAGAATTAAGTAGGATGGTTTGATGACGATTCTATATGGTATTTACATAACCCTGACTCCCATGAGTCAGCTTGATGTGGCTAAAACAGGAGCTATACCGGGTCAAGTGGGGTCATTCCCCCTATCGGACACATTTCATCGATATCATTCTATTGCTTTTGTGATTTGATTGGGTGCACCTTTGATTTGGGAGTGTGTCACGAGGTGGGCGATAGTAGCTGCTGTGCGTTACCACCAGTCCGGGAGTGCAAATGGTATATCTACCCTGATATTGCCTTGAGTGCCTTGTCGCATACCTTATCCGCCTTCTATGACTTTGTTTGTACCGTACCTATGTGATGTCCTCTGGGTAAACTTCCAGTTTATGGAGTAGCGTACAACATTGTATAGACTATGGGAATATATTAAATGTGTTAAGGGGGATATGGGTAACGCCTTTACACTATTTTAATACTTTTACTTTACTATAGACATATTATAATAGTGTATATTACTACATAGTAGATAGTTCCATGGATCCTTAGAGGATGGAAATCCCAACTATCCTTTAAGTTACTTATATTTCGGTTGATATTTCACTTGAGTTGGATTTATTAATATAAGAATGTTAGTCCTAACTCAAGTGTTTTGGTGTTTTGCTTTACGCTCGGGTCAGACTGGGTGTCACAGCATTTGAGACTCATCTTTGGAGTTGGAGCTTCATTTGGAGATCCATCTGTATCTATTCAGCTTCCAGCTATCCGGTGCTTTTTTTCAGATTTGTCATCTGTTTGTATTCGAGACTACGTTCTATTTGAGATACTGTTGTATTTTATTTCAAACTCTGATGTTTATGTAGTAACGTCATGAACTACTATTTATTTATTCCGCTGCTTATTTTTATATTACTCTGTGTCTGTGATTTTGCGATTTATTTATTTACTGTATGTGGTGAGTTTTGCCAAATATAAATTAACAGTATGTTATTTTGAGCAATGCAAGTCCGACATGTGCGGATGCGAATGGTTTGAAATATCGGAATGTTACATTAATTAAAGTGAAACTTTATTTATGAAGTTAAATAAAATATTGATTTTATTTAAATGAAACTTAAAAAATTTCCAAATGAATTTAGATTTCATAAGTCCATTAAAGATCCAAAATGGTTAAATTTTTTGAAATTCACCCATTTCTTCCGCTGCGGGTTTCCTAGTTCCGAAAGTAATTAGGTGTATTTTCTCTTGTACGTGGTGATATGTTAATTGCTTCCAAGGATAAATCTATTGACAATTTGAAGTTGAAGCTAAAGGTGGAATTCGAGATGTAAGACCTTAGGGAAGTAAAGGATATTTTGGGAATGGAAATCCAAAAGGATAAAAACCTCAAACTTTTGAGACTTACTCAAAGGGAATATATTCGGAAGGTGCATGCTTGGTTTAGTATGGCGGGTGAAAATATCGTTAGTACTCCTATGTCTTTGCATGTACAACTTTCTCGTAAAGGCTTTTCGATCATAGAGAAAGGACAAGGCCTACACAAAGTAGGTTCCCTATGCGAGTGTAGTTGGTAGCTTGATATATGTTATGGTTTGCACTATGCCTGACATTACACAAGTTGTTCAATTAGTTAGTAGATAGATGAAAAATCCGAAAGAAAACGAATTGGCAAGCAGTGAAGTATATTTGTAGATATCTTAGATGAATTCCAGATCATGGGTTTGTTTTTAGCAGTGGAGATAGATATTTCAACTTGGTTGGATATTGTGATTCTGACTATGCCGGTGATAGAAATCGAAGGAAGTCAACCTCGGGTTATGTATTCACTCTAGGAGGGATGACTATTAGTTGGAGAGTACATCGACCCGCTATTTTGGACTATTCGCATCCGCACATATAGGACTTGAATAATTCAAAATATCGAATTGCTAATTTAAATTTGGCTAAACTGAACATATACAGTAAATAAATAATCACAGACACAGAGTAATAAATGCAGCGGAAACAAAAGATAGTAGTTCATGAAGCTACTATATACATATCAGAGTAAAATGAGGTACAGCAGAAGTCTCGAATACAATAGTCAAATACAGGAATCAGAATACATCACCGGAATCAACTGAATATCTGAAAGCTGTATAGATAGCTGGATCTCCAAGTGAAGCTGCAACTCCAAAGGTCAGTCTCGAATACTGGTACACTCAGTCTGACCCGAGCGTAAAGCAAAATACAAAACACTCGAGTCAGGATTAACATTCTTATATCAATAAATCCAACTCAAGTGAAATAACAACTGAAATACAACTAACTCAAAGGACGTTGGAAAAACCATCCTCTAAGGATCTGTTAAATTATCTACTATGTAGTAGTGTACGCTAAGTAGATAATGCCTATCAGTAATATAAAGTATCAAAATAGTGTTAAGGCGTTACCATTATCCCCCTTAACACATTTTATATAAGCGTCATGGTCTATACAGCACTGTAAACTCCACCGTAAACTAGTGGGATATCAGGGAGTACTCCATAGATATAACACAAAACAAATTCGTAGTAGTCGCGTATATAGGGATACAAGTATGACAAGGCACATGAGGCAATACCCAAGGTAGTGAAACTATCATTTTCCTGATCCGGACTGGTGAGAACACATCGCCGCAACGATCGCAACACCGCGAAACAACACTCCCAAAATTTCGAGGGTGCACCAATTAATAACAAGTAATGAGTAGTTTACGAAGAAGTGTGTTCGCTCGAGGTGGCTAACCCCATTTGGCCCGGCACGGCTCTTGTTTTAGTCATTTCCAATTTGACACAAGTGTCAAGGCTATCCATTATCGTTCTCTTTCTTCAATCATCACATACATCATTCCAACCACTTTATTCTGGATCACACTCCGCGTATAGTTATTAAAGTGGTTTTCGGTTTAGATAGAGAGTATGTCCATAACCGATCCCGGTTTCTTTAATAACTTTCGTAATTCTTACACCGATTGGTCATTTAATAAATTTCAAAACCAAATCAAATTCAATTTCAATTAGAATTTGTGAACCAACATTTCATTTGTCTTTCTATCTCAATTTCCAAAATTTACGTTTCAAAACTTCTAAATTACTATTTCAAAATCTTGTAATTCAATTTCAAATTTTTATTTAAAACAATTCAAATATTGATTCAAGTTCGTATATAAGTTTCATTCCGAAATCATTTAAATTAATTTAATTTAACATTCAAATCAATTTAAATTCATTGATCGATTTCATTCAATATTAACAATTTCTATTTAATTTCCAATTCATTTAATCAATTACTTAAGTTCAACTCCATTACTTCAAAACTTACAAATTGAATTAAATTAGATTCGTCAAATCAAATTCTTTAAATTACAAGTCTTACATTAATTTCAATAAATCACATTTTTATTTCTTGTTAAAGAAATTCAATTTCACTTATTTATTTACTTAGTTACAAATTCCAAAACTCGATTTATAAAGAAACATAATTTCACTTATTCAAGAAGTACAATTTTATTTATTAAACAATAAAATTTTATTTACTAAAGAATTCAATTTTATTTAATTATTAAATAATTCGATCTTATTTAATTATTAAATAATTTCAAAACTTAATTATTAAATAATTTTAGACTTAATAATTAAATTTAAAACAACATTCTTTCATCAACTACTATGTTAATATTTTGTTCGGATTATTAAATATTAACATTTCCGGTCATTAAAATTCAAATTCCAACTTCATTTCAAAACCTTATTATTTATTCAAATAAAATCTTTATTTTATTATTAAATCAAATTATTGATCAATCGGGTTTTATTTAATTCTCTATCCTAAGTCAAAGTTAAATTTGGGTATTTATCATTTCAACCCGATTCCATTACAATTCACAAATCAAAACATAACAACGAGAACTTGCAGTGTGATAACTGGGATGGTGTCAAAGTAAATAAACAAGTAATAGCAAACATCAATAACAATCCAATAATTTATTTAAATAATCCCGAAATAATCGTATTAATTTACATTGTTGTTTATGCAAATTAATATAATTATTTCTAGAATCTACACTATCATTTCATGTAGATTAAAGATTATTACACTAATATTTACACAATTCTTCAATTGATATCTATTATTCAATTCCATACTACATCGATTTAAACAACAAACATTTAAATGGTTCAAGGTGTAATTAACCATATTTCTACATGTCAATTTATTTAAACATCTAAAGGGTTCATATTATGCAAATGTCATCTAATCAAATTTAACACATATATCAAATCTAACTATCCTACGTCAATTTTAATTTCAAATTATTTATCACTTACACCCTTAGCAATTTAAGGGTCCAATGTCAACATCAAACAATCAATCATTTATCAACCAAACTGGATTATCATTGTATGAATAACAGATAATGGTGTCAGATGTCACAAGTGAACTGATACAGGTAATAACATATATAACAGTGTAAATAACTAACAGCAGTGTATTTCACTTGTCATTCAATTGAAATCAAATTTAATAAATAAAATAACATTAATCATGAGTGATTGCTCACCTTTCGAGGCTAGAGAGGATAGACAATGAAATTGAGTTACGGAATGCAAGAACAACTTCCAAAGCAAGCTAGATTGGCACAAATTTGACGGCAAAGCTGATAGATAGGGAATTAAGAATCAAAATCAGTTTGATATAACAAAACAAAATGTATATTATATCGTCATTAAGATTTATTAAAATCAATACGACAATTATAAAATAATATATATATAAACAAAGGTATATACCACATCATACAGTAAACAAAACATAATATATATTAATATAGAACAGGTTCATAATAATCTAACTTATATATATATGAACTAACATATACTTAAACATACAATAACATATACACATTGAAATCAACAACATATTTACACTAATATATATACTATAGCCAGTCAACACATGTATATATTAACAGTATAATTTTTATAAACTATAGTTTATACTTATACCAATGTAAGTTAGATAAACCAATAGCTTATATCTTATATACTAATAACGCTTTCAGTATAGAGCATGCATCACTACTCAGATTAAAACATACATAACTAACGTATTTCGTTATAACTATATATAAAATACAACTTAACTGTATATAGAACTCTTTATATATATAGACTTACTAATAAAATATCTAAACGTACAAAACATATAAAATATAAAGCTTATATTTATAAACATATCTTATATATACATATACTTTAAATATCAATTACTTGTATCAGTAAACATATATTCGAACTATATTTTATAAAATCGGTTCTTTGTAAAAGTTCATATATATACAATTCACTGTCATATATAAACAGTAAAAGTCTCCATCCCATTTCATTATATATATAAACAGATATATAGCCTTACATATATTTGAAAACTAACCTTCGTTTACTTACATAAACTAATACATAACTAAACCATATATATATACAAGTAGTGTAAATTTACAGAAAAGATTATAAATAACATATAATACACAGTAAATTGCTGTGTCATGTATATATATAAATATACGAATACAACTTAATAAAGTATTATGTAACTTACATACACTATATATGACAATAAAATAAAACATTAACAGATTATCAATATATGCCTAACAGTATTGTCTAGCTTAAAACCGTATGTACATAACAACAGGCAACTCAATATATATATATATATATATATATATATATATATTAATATAATGATAACAAAAATATATAAAACCAATATGTTACGATATATAGTGGCTATGAATGAAATAAAACCAGTAACAATTTTGAAAGAAACTAAAATATAAATATAATACCTTGTAAAGCATGCAAGCTGAAGTAGGAAGGTGAAAAAAGGTTGAGCGGCACAGATCTCGGGTGTGACCCCGGCTTTGGCCTGAGCTCCTGCGTTGGTTCCAGGAGAGGTGGCGGAAGAGGCCAAGCAATCAGGGTGCGCCTTCTGTTTGTCGGAGGCGGGTTCTCTGGTAGCGGCTTCGGGAAGTGGGCGATGGCATGGAATGGCTGTGATTCCTGGCGGAGGGTGGTGACGGAGGTGGAGGAGAGAACAGTGTGGTTTGAGTGCGTGCTTGCGCGAGCATGCGTCAGTGCTGCACTCGGGTTCGGCGGCGAGGCCGAGCGGGAGAGATGGAGATTGAACGAAGGCCGAGGTAGGTGGGAGATGTACGCGGGTAAGAAGACCGGAGGGGCTGTGCATGTGAGGAGAAGGCAGAGGCACGTTGGGTTGGTTCGATGCTCGGCATAGGGTTTGCGTCAGGTCGGCACTTGTGGTGGGACAGGCCGACACGGGTTTTGGCGAGGTTGTGCTTGAGGCGCAATAGGCCGATGTGAGTATAAGCGGTGATGGCCGTATGTGCGGAAGCTTCGGGTGGAAGGTTGCGGACGAATTCCCAGCGATGTGGTGGTCATTGCTTGAAGTGAAGGCAAGCAGATATAGGAAAGGAAGAGAGCTGAAGGAGGATCTCAAAAGTATAATCCAGGAAATAATTTTGAAGAAGAAGAAACGAATCAGTGTAGCCAAAAATAAAACGCAAGAAATAAATAAATTGGCAATGGGAAGCATGGGAAATGACATCAATCTCACATCGATTAGCTGAAATATTTAAAGCAATTTATTGTTGGGGCCAGCAATTTAAATTTTTCAAAAGCAAGAAATTCCAAAAGTCACTAATTTCGGTATCTATACGACGTACGATTTCATCGTTTTGTCGCGTACTGGAACTCAAAACACGGAAATAAATATACCGCCGAGATCAGCACGACGAGACGATCAAAACGGTATATGGATATCAGTAATACGATTGAATTATAAAAATTCGAATTTTCTACTAGCGGAAAATGCAGCAAAAACGTAGGAAAATAAGATCGACAGAGCTAAAGAAGTCCGAATTTGGAAAAATGAAAAATGACGTCTTGCTCGGGAGATGATTTAGAATTTTTCTTTGTAAAAATATTCATGTTTCGAAAACATTTTATTTTCATCAATTTCTAACTGATTAAATTGAAATAAAATTACACACGAAATAAACTTTCATATTTTCGTATTAAAATTTACCATCTTCTATATTTAAATATACGTATTTCAAATATAAAATTTTAATTTCAAATTTTATTATTTAAAATTTCTCCAAAATTCAATTAAATCCGTTACTAAAACAGTTAAAATTTACGGGTCGTTACATTCTCCCCCACTCAAACATTTTCGTCCTCGAAAAGGAAAGAGGTAGGAGAATAGAAACAACTAGAAAGATAATATATTTGAATTACAAAATAAAACAATTAATTTAGACCATATAAATTTCAATTTCAATTAATTTATATTCAACAATTGATTTTAAACTCGAGGAATTTCATTAACTTTGTTTATTTTCAATTTATCATTGTTTGTTACAAAATTTATTTCAAACGACAATTTATTTTATTAACCCATTTATTATTCAACTAACCTAGTATTCTATTTATCTCTATTAACCATTTTATAATTATACTTTAAGTGTACAACATTTTGTACGCACTCAAATTTTATTTATAAAGACAACTTAAATTGTATACTATCCAATTACATAGTTAACTTTTGAGCAATTTAGGTAAGTTATATTGAATGCAATTGAGTATTATACAGATAAATTTCTAATTCAATTCTCTCAAGTTTAAATATTAATTCAAAATTTGGTTTCATTCATAATTGAAATCATCTTTTACCCAAATTTTAAGAATTAAATTTTCGATTCACTTCAACAATTTTGAGATAATTATGTACATACAGTATATCCAAGTCAAATCTAAATCAAATACTTATATATATTTTAAATCATGTTATACTTTAGAAATTTCAAATCAAATAAATTTCAAAACAAAAAATGTAGCAAGCTACTGATGGTCTCTCCACTTCGAAACTCAAAAATGGATGTCGATGATGCGGCCGTCATCACCCAAATTATTTTCCAGCGATAAAAGAGGAGAGCACTGATTTAAACATTTAAAATTCTTTGAATGATTTCTATTTGAAAATATTTTAAATATTATACACTTTAAAACTTTCAAATCAAAGTTTGAAATCATCGAAAATTAAATTCTCAAATTCTTGATTAAATTCATTTGAATTCCAAATCAAATTATAAACAAGTTTTATAAATTTATTTATTTATTATTCGAGACAATAGATTTACAATTTAATTTCAGAAATTATAATATTATTGTGTCAGTTTGCACTGTTCAAGTGCTTTGGAAATCCTATCGATAGCGTTGATCAGACGAATCGATCGGAAACCCAAATCAAAATCAACAACTCAAACAATACAATATATAAAACATTTTTAATATTAATTTACAAATGCACTTCCTCGCTTGACGATACAAGAATAGATTCCAAAACAAGAATAAAGATTCAAATTTGATGGACTAAAATCAAAGAGAATTTTGATTCGAAGATAAGTTTGAAACAAAGATAAGATGATTAAATAACAAAATAGAAAAATGGACAAGTTTATATAAATAGCAGGCAACCTTCCGGGTCAGCCGTGACTTCAAGAATTAGATCGATGTGGAATTCTGAGGCAAATCCACATCCGATCTCAAGAGATAGAATTCGGGATATCTAGAGATATTAGCATCTAAACCAAGGATATATATAAATCTCCGGTGAATCGATGCTATTGTAAATGAGTTTCATCCTTTTACAATTCATATGAATGTTGGCGAGACCGCCAATCCATTATAAAGATCATTCGAAGTGGAGTTATGGAATACTCCAGAATCCAGACGATTACGAATAGTGAGGGACAAGAATGAATTTCGGAACCGAGGGAACGTTCCAAAGTTCAAGGGAATCGAGTCAAAAAGGAAGAGATTCAAACTCGAATGAAAGTGATTCTGTAAATACATTTACCATATATGCTAAGTTTTGCCTAGAGCTACCAAAGCTCTGATACCAACTATAACGATCCGCTATTTTGGACTATTCGCATCCGCACATGTTGGACTTGAATAATTCAAAATATTGAATCGTTAATTTAAATTTGGCAAAACTGAACATATATAGTAAATAAATAATCACAGATCACAGACAAAGAGTAATAAATGCAATGGAAACAAAAGACAGTAGTTCATGAATCTAATATATACATATCAGAGTCAAATAAGGTACAACAGAAGTCTCGAATACAATAGTCAAATACAGGAATCAGAATACATCACTGGAATCAACTGAATATCTGAAAGCTGCATAGATAGCTGGATATCCAAGTGAAGCTCCAACTCCAAAGGTGAGTCTCGAATACTGGTACACTCAGTCTGACCCGAGCGTAAAGCAAAACACAAAACACTCGAGTCAGGATTAACATTCTTATATCAATAAATCCAACTCAAGTGAAATAACAACTGAAATACAACTAACTCAAAGGACGTTGGAATAACCATCCTCTAAGGATCCGTTAAACTATCTACTATGTAGTAGTGTACGCTAAGTAGATAATGCCTATCAGTAATATAAAGTATCAAAATAGTGTTAAGGCGTTACCATTATCCCCCTTAACACATTTTATATAAGCGTCATGGTCTATACAGCACTGTAAACTCCACCGTAAACTAGTGGGATATCAGGGAGTACTCCATAGATATAACACAAAACAAATTCATAGTAGTCGCGTATATAGGGATACAAGTATGACAAGGCACATGAGGCAATACCCAAGGTAGTGAAACTATCGTTTTCCTGATCCGGACTGGTGAGAACACATCGCCGCAACGATCGCAACACCGCGAAACAACACTCCCAAAATTTCGAGGGTGCACCAATTAATAACAAGTAATGAGTAGTTTACGAAGAAGTGTGTTCGCTCGAGGTGGCTAACCCCATTTGGCCCGGCACGGCTCTTGTTTTAGTCATTTCCAATTTGACACAAGTGTCAAGGCTATCCATTATCGTTCTCTTTCTTCAATCATCACATACATCATTCCAACCACTTTATTCTGGATCACACTCCGCGTATAGTTATTAAAGTGGCTTTCGGTTTAGACAGAGAGTATGTCCATAACCGATCCTGGTTTCTTTAATAACTTTCGTAATTCTTACACCGATTGGTCGTTTAATAAATTTCAAAACCAAATCAAATTCAATTTCAATTAGAATTTGTGAACCAACATTTCATTTGTCTTTCTATCTCAATTTCCAAAATTTACGTTTCAAAACTTCCAAATTACTATTTCAAAATCTTGTGATTCAATTTCAAATTTTTATTTAAAACAATTCAAATATTGATTCAAGTTCATATATAAGTTTCATTCCGAAATCATTTAAATTAATTTAATTTAACATTCAGATCAATTTAAATTCATTGATCGATTTCATTCAATATTCGTTAAGTAAATTTATCATTCAAAACAATTTCTATTTAATTTCCAATTCATTTAATCAACTACTTAAGTTCAACTCCATTATTTCAAAACTTACAAATTGAATTAAATTAGATTCGTCAAATCAAAATTTTCAAATTACAAGTCTTACATTAATTTCAATAAATCACATTTTTATTTCTTGTTAAATAAATTCAATTTCACTTATTTATTTACTTAGTTACAAATTCCAAAACTCGATTTATAAAGAAACTTAATTTCACTTATTCAAGAAGTTCAATTTTATTTATTAAAGAATTCAATTTTATTTATTAAAGAATTCAATTTTATTTAATTATTAAATAATTCGATCTTATTTAATTATTATATAATTTAAAAACTTAATTATTAAATAATTTTAGACTTAATAATTAAAATTAAAACAACATTCTTTCATCAAATACTATGTTAATATTTTGTTCGGATAATTAAATATTAACATTTCCACTCATTAAAATTCAAATCCCAACTTCATTTCAAAACCTTATTATTTATTCAAATAAAATCTTTATTTTATTATTAAATCAAATTATTGATCAATCGGGTTTTATTTAATTCTCTATCCTAAGTCAAAGTTAAATTTGGGTATTTATCATTTCAACCCGATTCCATTACAATTCACAAATCAAAGCATAGCAAAGAGAACTTGCAGTGTGATAACTGGGATGGTGTTAAAGTAAATAAACAAGAAATAGCAAACATCAATAACAATCCAATAATTTATTTAAATGATCCCGAAATAATCGTATTAATTTACATTGTTGTTTATGCAAATTAATATAATTATTTCTAGAATCTACACTATCATTTCATGTAGATTAAAGATTATTACACTAATATTTATACGGTTCTTCAATTGATATCTATTATACAATTTCATACTACATCGATTTAAATAACATACATTTAAATTGTTCAAGTTGAAATTAACCATATTACTACATGTCAATTTATTTAAACATTTAAAGAGTTCATATTATGCAATGTCGTCTAATCAAATTTAACACATATATCAAATCTAACTATCTTACGTCAATTTCAATTTCAAATTATTTATCATTTACACCCTTAACAATTTTACGTCCAATGTCAACATCAAACAATCAATCATTTATCAACCAAACTGGATTATCATTGTATGAATAACAGATAATGGTGCCAGATGTCACAGATGAACTAATACAGGTAATAGCATATATAACAGTGTAAATAACTAACAGCAGCGTATTTCACTTGTCGTTTCAATTGAAATCAAATTTAATAAATAAAAGAACATTAATCGTGAGTGATTGCTCACCTTTCGAGGCTAGAGAGGATAGACAATGAAATTGAGTTACGGAATGCAAGAACAACTTCCAAAGCAAGCTAGATTGGCACGAATTTGACGGCAAAGCTGATAGATAGGGAATTAAGTATCAAATCGGTTTGATATAACAAAACAAAATGTATATTATATCTTCATTAATATTTTATTAAAATCAATATGACAATTATAAAATAATATATATATATATATATAAACAAAGGTATATACCACGTCATACAGTAAACAAAACATAATATATATTAATATAGAACAGGTTTATAATAATCTAACTTATATATATATATATGAACTAACGTATACTTAAACATACAACAACATATGCACTTTGAGATCAATAACATATTTACACTAATATATATACTATAGCCAGTCAACACATATATATATTAACAGTATAAATTTTATAAACTATCGTTTACACTTATACCAATGTAAGTTAGATAAACCAATAGCTTATATCTTATATACTAATAACGCTTTAAGTATAGAGCATGCATCACTACTCAGATTAAAACATACATAACTAACGTATTTCGTTATAACTATATATAAAATACAATTTAACTGTATATAGAACTCTATATATATATATATATAGACTTACTAATAAAATATATAAATGTACAAAACATATAAAATATAAACCTTACATATATAAACATATCTTATATATACTTATACTTTAAATATCAATTACTTGTATCGGTAAACATATATTCGAACTATATTTTATAAAATCGGTTATTTGTAAAAGTTCATATATATACAATTCACTGTCATATATAAACAGTAAAAGTCTACATCCCATTTCACTATATATATAAACAGATATATAGCCTTACATATATTTGAAAACTAACCTTCATTTACTTACACAAACTAATACATAACTAAACCATATATATATACAAGTAGTGTAAATTTACAGAAAAAATTATAAATAACATATAATACACAGTAAACTGCTCTGTCATGTATATATATAAATATACGAATACAACTTAATAAAGTATTATGTAACTTACATACACTATATATGACAATAAAACAAAACATCAACAGATTATCAATATATCCCTAACAGTATTGTCTAGCTTAAAACCGTATGTACATAACAACAGGCAACTCAATATATATATATATATATATATATATATATATATATATATAATGATAAGAAAAATATATAAAACCAATATGTTACGATATATAGTGGCTGTGAATGAAATAAAACCAGTAACAATTTTGAAAGAAACTAAAATATAAATATAATACCCTGTAAAGCATGTAAGCTGAAGTAGGAAGGTGAAAAGAGGTTGAGCGGCACGGATGTTAGGTGTGACCCCGGCTTTGGCCTGAGCTCTTGCGCTGGTTCAAGGAGAGGCGGCGAAAGAGGCCAAGCAATCAGGGTGCGCCTTTTGTTTGTCGGAGGTGGGTTCTCTGGTAGCGGCTTCGGGAAGTGGGCGATGGCGTGGAATGGCTGTGATTCCTGGTGAAAGGTGGTGACGGAGGTGGAGGAGAGAGAACGGTGCGGTTTGAGTGCGTGCTTGCGTGAGCATGCGTCAGTGCTGCACTCGGGTTCGGCGGCGAGGCCGAGCATGAGAGGTGGAGATTGAACGAAGGCCGAGGTTGGTAGAAGATGTACGCGGGGAAGAAGACCGTAGGGGCTGGGCATGTGAGGAGAAGGCGAAGGCACGTTGGGTCAGTTCGGTGCTCGGCACAGGGTTTGCGTCAGGTCGACACTTGTGGTGGGACATGCCGGCACGGGTTTTGGCGAGGTTGTGCTTGAGGCGCAAGAGGCCGATGTGAGTATAAGCGGTGATGGCCGTATGTGCGGAAGCTTCGGGTGGAAGGCTGCGGACGAATTCCCAGCGATGTGGTGGTCATTGCTTGAAGTGAAGGCAAGCAGATATAGGAAAGGACGAGAGTTAAAGGAGGATCTCAAAAGTATAACCCAGGAAATAATTTTGAAGAAGAAGAAATGAATCAGTGTAGCCAAAAATAAAACGTAAGAAATAAATAAATTGGCAACGGGGAGCATGGGAAATGACATCAATTTCTCATCGATTAGCTGAAATATTTAAAGCAATTTATTGTTGGGGCCAGCGATTTAAATTTTTGAAAAGCAAGAAATTCCAAAAGTCACAATTTTCGGTATCTATACGATGTACGATTTCATCGTTTTGTCGCGTATCGGAACTCAAAATACGGAAATAAATATACCGCAGAGATCAGCACGACGTGACGATTAAAATGATATATGGATATCAATAATACGATTGAATTATAAAAATTCGAATTTTCTACTAGCAGAAAATGTAGCAAAAACGTAGGAAAATAAGATCGACGGAGCTAAAGAAGTCCGAATTTGGAAAAATGAAAAATGACGTCTTGCTCAGTAGATGATTTAGAATTTTTCTACGTAAAAATATTTAGGTTTCGAAAACATTTTATTTTCATCAATTTTTAACTGATTAAATTGAAATACAATTACACACGAAATAAACTTTCATATTTTCGAATGAAAATTTATCATCTTCTATATTTAATTATAGAATTTTAATTTCAAATTTTATTGTTTAAAATTTCTCCAAAATTCATTCAAATCCGTTACTAAAACAGTTAAAATTTACGGGTCGTAACAGAGAGGTTACTAATAATAATTGCTTTATCTACTATAGAGGCGGAGCTGAAAGCTAGTGTTAAAACAGCAAAAGGGGCACTCTACTTGAAGTTGTTGATGCGTAATGTGAGCTTAGTATATGATGGATTTATGGTGAATTGTAATAGTAAGAGTGCAAATCACTTAGCTAAAAGTCTGACTTTCGGCTTAAGGATGAAGCATGTTGAGGGAAGAGACTTTTCTTGTCTCGATAATTGAAGAGAAGTCAGTCTGTGTTCCGATGGTTCGCACGGAATAAAATGCAGCACATATATTTACCAAGTTTTATCTACTGCCTGGTTCGAGCATTACTCGAGCTTGATCCGGTTATTGAGGCACTACGTGTTAGGTGCCACATTGGGAGAGTGAGTTGGTAGATGAAGACATTTATTTTCATTGTGGAGATTGATTTAGGTCATACATGAAGAGCGTACTTTCAATAATTTGTTGGTGGGCGGTGGTCTTGTCGGAGTTCGTTGATGAATTACGATGGGTGAAAATCACGTCAAAGCTCATTGAAAAAGTATTCATGGTGTCTTGTTTGAGTATTGCTTGGAGTATAAGGATATTGGTGGAGATGGTAGCCTTACATAGAGATATAGTATCACGGTGGAGATTATTAGATTTCGATAATATAATATTTCCGTATTAAAGAAGATTTAAGAGATATTTGAGTTAATGTGGAACCGTGACTCAAATTTATTGTATCTTTTATATACTAAAGAAGGCAAGAAATTGTCTAAATGGAAAAGAGTTATTTTGTGAGATTGAAGTAATTAATTAATTTCCTAAGCAAGTTATTAAAGAAGGCATTTTATCAGGCGCATACAAATTAAAGGAAATTGGAAAAATCAAATGGATAAATGTTACCTATATGAATAGAAGAATTGATGAGTTAATTTGTTACCACGGATCAATTACTTCAACCCTAAATAACAATCTATATACATACATATATATACACATACACACACAGATATTCATTCTTTAAAAGTTAGTGGAATCTTCTCAAGTTTTATTTCTTTATATTCTTCTTCTTAGCCTCCATTATCGGTATTATAATTTGCTTTTCTCATAAAATAATAAAATCTCCTATCCTCAAAATAGATGTACAATATGTTGCGATAGTGGAATTATTATAAGTCCTATGTGATTTTCTTTCTTGTTTGTGCATCTATGATATGTAGAATATTTATTGATGGTGATACTTATTCAAGCAAAGTACTCATTATAATGTCTTAGGGGCTCGAACCCATGACCTCTGGAACCTTTGTCTAAAGCACCATACCTTTAATCTTTGTCTAAAACACCATACCTCTAACCTTTACCTAAAGCTTATTTTGGAACATCAGTTTTCTGTTTGTCCTACCCACCTCAACACGATCCTATTATTTCTATTGTATTCAAGGGTGTTAATCCAAATTTACCCAACAATATCATAATATATTTGGAACATACCAATTAATCGTACTAATGTAACCTTTTTGTGCAAACATTAAAATGATAAATGTTAATGTACAAAATAAAAGCATGTAAGAAGTTAGAAACCATATATCCATGTTATGATGGTGGAAGGATTGACTAATTATGAAATATTTATATTACTCAATTTTATGTTTCGCTTATAACTTCTATGAACAAATAATGGTGATGTTTTATCACATAAAACTTTCTTTGGTTTGATAGAGTAATATGTGCAATGAGAGTTAGCCTGATTATATAGAACAATTTTTCATTCTAGGCTTAAGAAAAAAACTTAATTTAAGTTTAGGCCTCGTACGATATTTATTATGAAAATATATCTATTTTTTTACTATTCAGCGGTTTATTTGCACATTCGGAAAATATGTAATAACAAATTTTTGATTTATCGTTGCACAGATACAAAATACATAAGCAATGTAACGACCCGCCTTTTTGACCATCGAAAGTCGACACCGAACGCTACCACAGTGTTCCAATGTCACGCATCCAATCGACAAAAGAGCATATTGTTAGGGTAAATAAAAAGAAACGAATAAAGAATAAAGAAAAACAGAATCGAACAGCGGAAATGACAACATATAATATAACAAGGATAGTAGAAACTGCCACTCTAGACATATAGAGTATATCAGAGTTAAAAACAAACCTTATCAGCTAACAGTTATAAAATCCCGATCTTACAAACGTTGACAGGTATACTATATAATACAATGGAAAATAAGATACTACGATGGGTGAATCTTCAACTCCCCTTCAAAACCCCCATAACTCCGTGCACAACTTGGGAAAATACTCAGCCTGACTCGAGCATCATAAATAAATAACACTCGGATTAGTCTGGAAATACTAGCGTGAGATAACTCAAATAATGAGGAACGTATAAAGTTCCATGAGACCACGCTGCTAACGCGGAACAAATTTCAAGAACAAATCCAAATATGAATGAGCATAAACAATATTAAACCGAACTTAAGAGGATGAAAATAAACCGAGTAAAATCCAAACTGAACAAAATGGATAGAACAAGGAAAATAGTCCAACTTGATAAAATGGACTAAATAAGTTAAAAATCCAAACTTGATAGAATGGACTGAATAACATAACAGTCCAACTTGATAGAATGGACAAAATTAATACTTAAATGTTGTGATGAGGAGTTGGTTCTACATGTGGCAATTTAAAGCTAAAATAGATTTAGGGTTTTCAAATCAAACAAGGAAAGGAAATTTTCCAACAAATGACAAGGAAGGTGCACTGCCCTTGAAGTATACCTCTAGCAATATACTTCTGAGAAGTTCATTTACTCTATGATACTTTTCGGACAATACCAAGCAGGACTCCGCCAGACCTTACGGAGTATCCAAAAATTTCCACATCTAAGTGCACAACCGAATCCAAACTAGAGGAGATGTGAAAATACACTTTTGATGAGAGAAATCACATATATCTTAGCTTCCTCTTGCGCTTTTGGTTTAGTCATTTCCGATAAAGGATAGCAACGCTAGACGGAGCAATAAATCATGTTAGAATGACGTTAATAAAGTAGTCGAAGTAACCAATAGCTGAGATACCAACTATTGAGACTATAAAACGATCTTATATAGAAATTAAGTCTTGTATACTTACCACCACTTATTGAATTCAAACCTATACTATTTCTTGGTTATCAATAATACCGGACAAGTCAAGCATAACGACCTTAAATTTGGTCGCTTTAACTAGGCAATTATATATATTTTATATAGTTAATAGATATATTTTTATTAATAAATAAGTTCATTTTAATTAATTAATAACGATGGAAATTTTGTTTTCAAAATTTGTTTACCAACTCAAATAGTTCGTAGACAAATAGAAAATGTGACCAAAGAACGTTTTTCGAAATTTCGACCTTTCAACACCGGAAAGTTGTCGGGAATGTTGTTCGTCTTTGTGCACCATATGTACACATATATAGTAGATAATCAACTAAATAATAATACACTTAGGAATAGATTATCTTATGTTAATTATAATTAACAAGTGATGTGACAATTCATAACTTTAAAATAATAAATATTATATATAAATATATATTATTAAGTGTTGTCATATCTTAATATTTTTCATAATTAGACATCATTACTCATCATGAGCTTAAGGGTTTGACTAGAGAACGAGGGGGATGTGACAAAAGAGAGGAGTAGGAAGGTGATGTGATTTTTCAATATCATGACATATTATGTCAAATCATTAAAGAGTAAAATAGTAATTTTCTTCAATTCTTTTTGCCTATAAATATACATCCACACACACATTCTCATTTGCTTTCTCCTATTCGCTTTCTAAAAACTTTCTCTCATAGATATTCGTGGTTTCCATAGTTTGTAAAAGTTAGAAAAAATCACTCTTTTCCAATCAAACTCTTCTCTTTAGCTCATTAAAACCATTCTACATCCATCCCTACACTTCCTCTTCCAAAATCAAGTTCCCTTCCACTAAAAACACATCAAGCCGAGCCCAAAGATGACCATGACCGAGCTTAATCTAGGTGTTTAGGCATCCAAAAGCTTCACGTTTGAAAGTTAGGACCAAGTGCTAGCATATATAAAAGTTCTAGTGGAAGTTGCTTTGAGATTTGTAAAGCTTGACTAGGTTGATATGTTGAATTACCATGTAAACTGGATAATATGTGATTCCAATTTGGTTGTTTGAATTGGATAAGTGATTTGGTTAAATATGTGATATATTTGGATGTGTGTGTGTGTGTGCGCGCGCGCGTGTATGTATGTATGTATATGCTTTATATGGATATAGTTGTAGACATGTTATATTGGTTATGATATGTTGGTTGTAAAACAGAACCCAAGTTAGTAATAAGATGGTTGTGAACTAGTGTTGAAATGGTCGCAAAGCGATTTGTGATCCGATGGAAAGAAATAGGTTTTCTTTGGTTTGACTTTGGAAATGTTTTCCAAGTTATAACTTGTTGAAATTTCAAAACCTTTCACGTAAGTTTTTTTTAGAAAAAAAGCACGACATCGTTTGATTCAAGTACAAGTTTTGCCTAGAAATCAATTCTAGCGAACTGCGCTTATAGTGATAGTCGCTATAGATGTGGTTCGGAAAATTTCACGATTTCAAGTTTTAAGTGTTTTCTTTTGGATTGTTTTTGAAAACTTATTTTGAATTAATTTGTAAGTCAAATTTTTTTTAATTATTTAATAGTTTATTTATTTAATTTAAATTAATTTGGGTAATTGTTAATTAATTAATTAATTAGGTTAAATAATTAGAGTTTAAGAAATTATTAACTAAGTAAATTATTTTTAATTAAGTAAGTTTTAACTAATGATTAATTAAGACAAAAAGA
Source organism: Allium cepa (assembly GCA_030765085.1). Lineage (NCBI taxonomy): Eukaryota > Viridiplantae > Streptophyta > Magnoliopsida > Asparagales > Amaryllidaceae > Allium > Allium cepa. Next base: position 840,901,592 of record CM060941.1, read on the forward strand.
AAAATAATTTTTACTTAATCAAGTTATTTATTTTAATTAATTTTTAATTAGAGTTAATTATTTAATTAGTTGTTATTCAATTAGAGGTTAATTATCTACTTAATGAGGGTTTAATTTCTTAAATAAATGTTAATTAAATTAATATAATTAGGGTTTAATTATAAATAAATTTGGATTATTAATGATTTAATTAAGATTAACTAAGGTTTGATTGAGTTTAAACTTATGATTTAGCTAAAGTTTATTAGTTTTTAAGGTTTCTTTGAAAACCCTATCGGTTGTTTATCTTTAACTAATTTTCTTGTTTAAGGGAATTATTTAAACCAAGGATCGCTTATCTATTCTATTAAGTAGCCAAATGAATTAAAGTAGTTGTAAAAAAATAATGATGCATTTTATTGAAAGTAAGTCGATTTGTACTCATCACAAATACTGCACTTCGGGAACATGATAAATACAAGGGGGTAAATTTTGATAAGCGGGTCATGATAATCTAAGCATATGTAACATATGTTCGTATGTAAATCTTCACACCCTAATAGTGGAAAAGTCCACTATAAATAACTTGACCCTTTAAAGTTATCGAATGTTGGTTTTGAGAGACCGGAATCAAATATTAGTTGTTATTCGAAAACCACTTCGAACCAACGTAAATGTTCGAATTGGAAATAGTAAAGGCAAGATCCAAGATAAAGACTTTGAAATGCAAGGGATATTTGCTACCAACCCTAAGGGTGATTTCAAAACGGGTGTAATGGAAATAGTACCTTTCGTTCGTTCATCTTCTGAACGACTTGATGAATGTTGACATTGTGTCAACATCTAAAAGACTATGTAGCATTCTAAGTGGCAGTGCTCTAGAAAAGGTAAACGTAGCCTCAGGCCTCATCAACCGGAAATGACCAAAATAGGGTATGCAACAGAGCTACGTGGGTCGCTCCCATAAAGGTATTTATCTAGAATCGATATTTGACCCATTTTTTTATGCTCTGGTACTGTTGTTGATCCCAACCGTGGTGGTGATGTATTCGGTACTACCAGTCAAGTTGTAGGCGGTTTTGTGCAACAGGGGTACAAGATGTTCTTGTTAGACCCCAGGTGTACTTAGGGCTTTGGGTTTGGGTTGGGTTCAGCCCAATGTTCTAACTTAATACCCCAAACTGAAACCCCCTCTTCATTTACTCCCCCTTCCTCTACTTTTAGTTCTAAAGAGATTAATGGTGGAAGAGAATGGGAAATAGAAATCCAAAACCCTAGTTTCCATTTGCAAATCAATTTCTAGCTCCAAAATCAAAGAGAACCCATTATAAGCATCTCCTTCTTCTTCTCCAACTCATTCTCTCTTTGATTTCAGAAAATTCCTAAACCTAACTTTGGGAATGTTCTTCTTTTGAGCATAGATTCAAGCTCGATTGGGTTGTGTTGAAGAGTGGTTGATTCTCCCTTTGCTTTCAAGCTTCTTCTTCATTTGTTTGGGTACAAAGGTGAGATTTTTATCTCACATCTTAGTCTATATTTATCTTCGATTATTAGGTATGAATTCCTAACACTTATTCGTGTGCATTTGCTTTTGGTTTGGATTGATTTGGTGAATATTCCAATTTTTATTGTTTTGGGTTCAAATCTTTAAAAATCATAACTTTGATGTTTTGATCATGTTTTTGGTGATGAACCAAAGAGCTTCTATGGCCGGGTAGTCGATTGGCGTAAACCCTTAGTGTCGTTGCTCGACGGTTTGCAAATTGAGGGAGTTTGCACCTCTTTTGAAATAGGGTAGGAAGTGCAAGTATACAGGTTCGGCCGACCGAGCTCAGGGTCCGGTCGACCGACCTGCTACCCAAGCACTTCCTGCCTCTGTTTTGGAAGTGCTGGTTACAGGCTTCGGCCGACCGAGCCCCTGGGCCGGTCGACCGACCTGGTCCCCGAGCACTTCCAACCTCTGGTTCGGTCAACCGACTCAGGGAGTCCGGTTGACCGAGCTGCTCCTATCTGCCTACTATGCTTTTTTTCACTAGTTGCTTGAATTTCCAACTTTAATCGATTCGTGTTGTTTCCTATTTGTTGCTATCATTTATTATTGACTTTGATGACATTTTCTTTGGGAATTTAGGATATATCCACTTTGATGGATTCAGTATCGATTTCTTTGGATTTTCATTCACGTTTTCGAATGTGAATCTTAGTGATTGATTGTTCCTACAATCTTCTTTGTGATTTGCCACTTTAAAAATATAAAGGTTTTCTATACTAGTAGTAAATATCAAAACTCTTTCTTCAAATGATTTCAACACCATTTTATTACAAAGCTCGTTTTTCTTAAACCATTTTCCAATCTATTAGTATATACAAGCCTTTACCTCACTCGTATGAGAAATCTAATTAAACGACTTAGTAAAACAAGTGGTATGAAACGCTTGCGTTTACTTCGTCGGTTAATTCTTGGACTTATTCGATTGAATCTCTTGTGACAATTTTCTAGTGGAGATTTACAATTTGTTCGTAAATATTTAAGTTAAGCTAGTGGTTATGGGACATGAAACTAAGCTCATATATTTACTAGCTTACTGTAATTGACACTTCTCGGTGATCATGACGATCATTTTATGGTTTAGACTAGCATTGTGCGATGTCTCTTTGTCCACGTGGAGGACTGTACGTTGTTTTTATTGAGCTTCGGCTCACCAGGAGGAGCTTCGGCTCAATGTCCGCAATGGGGGACTATACCCTGTCATGAGGAACTTCGGTTCAGCAGGAGGAGTTTCGGCTCAATGTCCGCAATGGGGGACTATACCCTGTCAGGAGGAGTTTTGATTCACCAGGAGTAGCTTCGGCTCAATGTCCGCAATGGGGGACTATACCCTGTCAGGAGGAGTTTTGACTCACCAGGAGGAGCTTCGGCTCAATGTCCGCAATGGGGGACTATACCCTGTCAGGAGGAGCTCCGACTCATTTTTATGGATTGGCCATCCTTTTCTTGTGATTTCTGGATTTCGTGTGTTGAATTCTGGAATTTATGCCTCACCTATTTTCGTGATTTCTATTGATTTGATTTATCAATTATTGTGGCTTGGTGAATAAAATTAGGAGTATGACATTCCTTTTTATCTTGGAGAAGATCCTTGCAATATTGATTAATCTCTTATTGATTTTTCAATTATTTATTTATCACAGCTTGGCATTGTGATTATTATACGTTTGGTCATATTTCTTATTCTATATCATTTCATCTGATATTTATAGCTAGACTTATCCGTTTATTATTTTCTTATTAAATAATACTCGGGTCAGACCGAGATGTTACAAGTGTTTCTGCTTGACTTCTCATCCAGGATCATTACTCTGACTTTTGGCTAACTACTTAGATTACTAGTTTATTTTGTTGTATACACTTGAGATATAGACTCATAGTTTTATCTTTTGTATAGTATGTATTGCTATTCTTTTGTATTATTGTGGATCTTTTTGACCACTACTCTGATATACACTTTCATGTGTTAGTTATATATTCATATCTTCTTCCGCCTTTGTGACATGAATTATCTGTGACTGATTTGTGTTATGCTTATTTCTATATTTGTTTCTGAAGATTATTATAGCCACTGTGTAGTAGCTTTGTGTTTGTATCGGTATGTCGGATTTCCTCTTGAAATAAAATGCATGTTATACTATCTGACATATCGATGCTCGCACAAAGCAATTATACAGATGGTCGCTCCTCAACAGCCTTATTCTCCGTGCTAGTCGACAGCATTACTCCGTAGTGTCCTTGGCTAGCGTGGGTTTAGAGGTGGGGCGTCACAGCTTGGTATCAAAGCCAAACTTCGGAACAATATGGAATATTATAACAAGGATCATCGTCCTAAGTCCATCTTAGGAGTTGTGCTTTAGGATTTAATTCGAGTCTTCGTACCGATTCATCCTATTTTCCTTATGATTCCTTGTTTTATCTATCAAGAATTGCTTGATATTTATCTTGAGAATAACTTTTTCTTCTTCTTTATTTCTTTCTTAAAGAAGAGAAATGGTTAGACCAGGCCGTTCCAGTGCCGGTCAATCTAGTGCTACTCCCCAAGATGGAGTTTTTATGTCTGCCCAGCAACTTCTTGACCTTGTCACGAATGCTCAAGCAGCTGGTTCTAATTCGGAGCCTACACATCCTAGATCTGGTTTTGCACGCTTGTGCAGAGACTATACCGATTTGGGTGGAAGGCCATTCAAAGGATCCGAGAGTGTTATGGAAATTCAAGCTTGGCTCAAATCATGCGATCGCATTTTTTCTCGCATGAACCTTATTGATCTACATCGAGTCCAGGTGGCTTCTAGCATGCTCCAAGAAAGAGCATTAGATTGGTATGAGCTTTTAATTTCTAAAATCGTTGAAGCGGATCTCACTTGGGAGCAATTCCGAGAAAGATTCGAATTGAAGTTTGTGCCGGAGGCTGAAAAAGTAACTTTAGCACGGCGTTTTATTGACCTTGTTCAAGGTGGGTCTTCTGTGATAGACTATGTCGCATCTTTCGAATCTCTTTCCAAATACGGGGTTGAATACATTAACACCCCATTGAAGAAAATCAGAGATTTGTCTATGGCTTGAATAAGAATCTTAAGAAGCCATTACTCCTGAAACTTTAGGTTTCATTTGATCAGCTTATTAATATCGCTCTTCGTCTTGAAGAGGCCAATAGAGAAAGTGATGTCGAGGTTGGGAGTGCCAAACCGAACTCCAACAACAACAAGAAGAGGCATCCCTTTATTAGGTTTGAAAGTCCTAATCCTAACAAGAGGGCGAAGCAAGAGACTTCTATAGCAAATACTCCTAGCCCTAATCGCGGAGAATGCTACAATTGTGGCTCTAGGGACCACTATATAAATAGGTGTCCAAGGCCTATTTCTTGCCGCTATTGCAAAAGTGCGTATCATTATATATCTTCGTGTCCCAAGCGTCAAAGCAAGAGAGAAGGAAAGCTGCAAGCCCCTAGCAACTCTTCTCTTAGTCAAAGTATTTTACATTCAATCCTTGATGGCGTTATTTTATTTCGTGATCTTCTTATTCGAGTTCTTTTTGATATGGGTTCCATCTCACTATTTTATATCAAAAGAACTTGTTGATTCTTTTTCTTTGAAAATATTTTGGGATTGATGAATTCTTTGAGAGTTGCGAATCCGGTTGGTGGATCCGCAACACTCAATTTGCTTTTTATTGATGTCGAAATTATTTTATGAGATTTTTCTTTCCGAGCCGATATTTTTACTTAGGCTTCGGAATTGATTTTTTTGAAAGGATCGGCTTAATCATTGTGAAGCCCATATCCTATTTTTCGAGTGGACTATTCATCTTCGACATTTTCTATCTATTAAGCAGCTTTCTATTTTTCTTTGTGATTTCGATTTCAAATTTTTGGTGGAATCATTTTATTCCTTAAGCCCACTTATAAGGAAAGTGTTGTTTCTCTCATTCGTGTAGTTTAAGAAATTTTCCGGTATTTTTGAATTTGTCTTAGGACTGTCACCTAAGCAATCTTTTGAGTAGTGTTAAGGTCTTTTCAGCTCGACCTTGTCATCGGTTTTCATTTGCTACGAGTTGCGGAAGTTAGCATTCCACTTACCGCATTCCGCACTCGTTATGATTCTTATGAATGACTTATTATGTCATTCGGTTTATCCAGCTTATTTCATCCATTTTATAAATCGAATATTCTATGAATATTTCGATGAGACCATTCTTGTATTTATTGGTTTTGGATAAAAATAGTAATTTAAAATTTTGCAAATCTTTGCCATAAGATTTATTTATAAGTAAAATTGGATTTTGTTCTTGAAACGAACGAATAATATTCTTAAGAGTTTTTAAGAAACATGTTTATTATCTAGAAAACGATTTTGTGATTTTATTGCCCGTTGAGTGCTTTAAGAATTTTGGTCGATGCGCTTGATCAACGTTATCGATAAGAATTTCCTAAACACTTTGATGAGACAATCGGACACGATATATTGACTTGTAAAAATGTAAATTTTTCTAGAAAGGTTATTAAATAAAGATGATTACATAAGTTAATTGTAATTTTGAAAGTTTTAGTTTTTGGGAAAGAAGATTATTTGAAAGAATTCTTTTCCGATACTCTTATTCTTGTGATTTCCGAAGGGAACCAAGACTTTGCTATTTGTACCGATACTAGTCGTATTGGTTTGGATGCCGTTCTCTAGCAAAGGAGAACGTGCTATCACTTGTGCTTCTAAATCATTATAGCTTATCGAGACTAGATATGCCACTCATGATCTAGTGCTCGCGGCTATTGTTTTTACTTTTAAAATTTGGCATCACCATTTTTGGGGAAGAAATTTGTTCTCCACCTCGATCATAAATCTTTGGAATATTTATTTTCTCATAAGGAACTTCATGTTGACTCGAGTTCCTGACATCTTGTGATCTTGATATTCTTTTTATTCCCGGAAGGGAAATCGTGTTGCCAATGCGCTTTGTAGTAAGCAACAAGTGGTTGATTCTTTGATGATGTCTGAATGGAATTATCTTTTTATTAATTTCATTGAACGTTTTGATATACTTCGTTTTATTGAGCTTTATCTCATTCCTTTTATGGACTAGTGTCCGATGTTCTTTTATGGTGTTCGGTTCATTGGACGTACCATTTTTGTACTACGCCGTTGCACTGGCTCAATTTTCTGCTATTCTTGACGTTTTCTACGTCTTTTAACCATGGAAATGCTTTTAGGTTTCCTATTTTTATTCTTGAGCCGGTGTTATTGATGAAATTGAAGTCTCACCAGTTTTGACTTATGAGCAACATTCCATTCGCATCATTACTTCGGAGGTTGAGCGCCTTCGGAATAAAGATGTTCTTCTTGTGAGAGTTCAATGGTTCTCGAATCCTAAGGATTGCTCTAGGGAATCCAGAGAATTCATCGAGCGATCCCGTTCAGGCTTACTCTTTCATGCTCCTTATGGTGAACTTCCTATTTCAAATTTTCTTTTGTGTTGATATGCTTCTATGGTTGTTACTTCTTATTTTCTTCTTAAGTATTGCGAGGACGCAATTTCTTTAAGGAGGGGAGTCTGTAACAACCCGCATATTTATCAATTGTATATTTAAATATTTAATCGTTAGTCGGATTTTGTCCGAAAAGGCTACTTTTTGCAAAAAGCCGAATTAGGACTCGAGACCACTTCTATTGAGTTCAAAATGCCGTTTGCAACCTTTTTGAGTATAAACTTCGATATGTTTGGAGATAGTAGAATTTTGCTACTTTTCACTTAGGGCTTTGGGTTTGGGTTGGGTTCAGCCCAATGTTCTAACTTAATACCCCAAACTGAAACCCCCTCTTCATTTACTCCCCCTTCCTCTACTTTCAGTTCTAAAGAGATTAATGGTGGAAGAGAATGGGAAATACAAATCCAAAACCCTAGTTTCCATTTGCAAATCAATTTCTAGCTCCAAAATCAAAGAGAACCCATTAGTAAGCATCTCCTTCTTCTTCTCCAACTCATTCTCTCTTTGATTTCAGAAAATTCCTAAACCTAACTTTGGGAATGTTCTTCTTTTGAGCATAGATTCAAGCTCGATTGGGTTGTGTTGAAGAGTGGTTGATTCTCCCTTTGCTTTCAAGCTTCTTCTTCATTTGTTTGGGTTCAAAGGTGAGATTTTTATCTCACATCTTAGTCTATATTTATCTTCGATTGTTAGGTATGAATTCCTAACACTTATTCGTGTGCATTTGCTTTTGGTTTGGATTGATTTGGTGAATATTCCAATTTTTAGTGTTTTGGGTTCAAATCTTTAAAAATCATAACTTTGATGTTTTGATCATGTTTTTGGTGATGAACCAAAGAGCTTCTATGGCCGGGTAGTCGATTGGCGTAAACCCTTAGTGTCGTTGCTCGACGGTTTGCAAATTGAGGGAGTTTGCACCTCTTTTGAAATAGGGTAGGAAGTGCAAGTATACAGGTTCGGCCGACCGAGCTCAGGGTCCGGTCGACCAACCTGCTAACCAGGCACTTCCTGCCTCTGTTTTGGAAGTGCTGGTTACAGGCTTCGGCCGACCGAGCCCCTGGGCCGGTCGAACGACCTGGTGCCCGAGCACTTCCAACCTCTGGTTCGGTCAACCGACTCAGGGAGTCCGGTTGACCGACCTGCTCCTATCTGCCTACTATGCTTTTTTTGCCTAGTTGCTTGAATTTCCAACTTCAATCGATTCATGTTGTTTCCTATTTTTTGCTATCATTTATTATCGACTTTGATGACATTTTCTTTGGAAATTTAGGATATATCCACTTTGATGGATTCGGTATCGATTTCTTTGGATTTTCATTCACGTCTTCGAATGTGAATCTTAGTGATTGATTGTTCCTACAATCTTCTTTGTGATTTGTCACTTTAAAAATATAAAGGTTTTCTATACTAGTAGTAAATATCAAAACTCTTTCTTCAAATGATTTCAACACTATTTTATTACAAAGCTCGTTTTTCTTAAACCATTTTCCAATCTATTAGTATATACAAGCCTTTACCTCACTCGTATGAGAAATCTAATTAAACGACTTAGTAAAACAAGTGGTATGAAACGCTTGCGTTTACTTCGTCGGTTAATTCTTGGACTTGTTCGATTGAATCTCTTGTGACAATTTTCTAGTGGAGATTTACAATTTGTTCGTAAATATTTAAGTTAAGCTAGTGGTTATGGGACATGAAGCTAAGCTCATATATTTACTAGCTTACTGTAATTGACACTTCTCGGTGATCACGATGATCATTTTATGGTTTAGACTAGCATTGTGCGATGTCTCTTTGTCCACGTGGAGGACTGTACGTTGTTTTTATTGAGCTTCGGCTCACCAGGAGGAGCTTCGGCTCAATGTCCGCAATGGGGGACTATACCCTGTCATGAGGAACTTCGGTTCAGCAGGAGGAGCTTCGGCTCAATGTCCGCAATGGGGGACTATACCCTGTCAGGAGGAGTTTTGATTCACCAGGAGGAGCTTCGGCTCAATGTCCGCAATGGGGGACTATACCCTGTCAGGAGGAGTTTTGACTCACCAGGAGGAGCTTCGGCTCAATGTCCGCAATGGGGGACTATACCCTGTCAGGAGGAGCTCTGGCTCATTTTTATGGATTGGCCATCCTTTTCTTGTGATTTCTGGATTTCGTGTGTTGAATTCTGGAATTTATGCTTCACCTATTTTCGTGATTTCTATTGATTTGATTTATCAATTATTGTGGCTTGGTGAATGAAATTAGGAGTATGACATTCCTTTTTATCTTGGAGAAGATCCTTGCAATATTGATTAATCTCTTATTGATTTTTCAATTATTTATTTATCACAGCTTGGCATTGTGATTATTATACGTTTGGTCATATTTCTTATTCTATATCATTTCATCTGATATTTATAGCTAGACTGATCCGTTTATTATTTTCTTATTAAATAATACTCGGGTCAGACCGAGATGTTACAGGTGCTTCTGCTTGACTTCTCATCGAGGATCATTACTCTGACTTTTGGCTAACTACTTAGATTAGTAGTTTATTTTGTTGTATACACTTGAGATATAGACTCATAGTTGTATTCTTTTGTATAGCACGTATTGCTACTCTTTTGTATTATTGTGGATCTTTTTGACCACTACTCTGATATACACTTTCATGTGTTAGTTATATATTCATATCTTCTTACGCCTTTGTGATATGAATTATCTGTGACTGATTTGTGTTATGCTTATTTCTATATATTTTTCCGAAGATTATTATAGCCACTGTGTAGTAGCTTTGTGTTTGTATCGGTATGTCGGATTTCCTCTTGAAATAAAATGCATGTTATACTATCTGACATATCGATGCTCGCACAAAGCAATTATACAGATGGTCGCTCCTCAACAGCCTTATTCTCCGTGCTAGTCGATAGCATTACTCCGTAGTGTCCTTGGCTAGCGTAGGTATAGAGGTGGGGCGTCACACTTAAGCTACTAATACTGACATAGAAACTAGTCTGCTGACTCCTAGGAGGAATCACTTCCATAATCCATGCTTTCTGGGCCTATAACATGTAGGTAATTTGCAAAATTGGTAACAATTTTAGGGAATAATCCAATGAATTCCCTTCGATAGATAAATTTCCTATCCCAACTCAAGTCTCCTAGGATATCTTTATTCCTAGCACCATGGGATCCATCTATAGCAAGCATAAGGTCGACATCAACAATAAAATAGTGAAGGCGTCTGGATTCACTAATTTTTTTCACTAAAAAACATATAGAAGTCATGTTTAGCAGGGTCATATCTCATCTTAGAAAAACTATGAATCCAAGCCTTCTCGGAAGAGTCCCACTCAATTTTTTTAGGATCGATACAAATTTTTTTGGTTATCATAAGGTAAAAACTCGTCCGTGTTTATATATGGCATGGTCTTACGAGATATCTTTGATTTTCAAATTTTTATATAGAAGTAAGAATTAATTTGTTTGATTTTACTCACACTAGACTCTTGTTTGACCAAGAGTTTTATTTTATTTTCCTAAAACTCTTAGGTACTCAAATTTTTATGAGTAGCCAAGTGATCCAAGTTTCTTACGATAACATTTTGGAGGAGCTGGAGCAAGTGGCTTCACCGATATCTATTTCCACCGTATATGTATATATATGTATTTTGGACTTGTGATGTAAGGACAAGTAGTTATAATTGTCCTAGTGTAAGGCTTGTACTATTATGACTCTAATGTATTATGATAGCAGTGACTATGTATAATCCTATGTTATATATTATATGTTGTTCCTTTCCGATGTGAGATTCTGTGATTGTTAAATTTTCTTCTTATCTTTCTATTTCTTTTACCCATGATGACTCGTCTTTTGATGTAAGAAAGGCGGTTCATTACAGTTGGTATCGGAGCTTAGGTTAAGCCAAACACCTAGGCTTTTGGGTTGAGTCAGTCTTGAGAGAGCGTATTTGTAAATTTTTATTCATATACCCTTATAGGTAGATCAGCTTGGTAGGTTTGATTATTAACTTTCTTTCAAGTCTTATCTCATTCAAATTCTAAGAATTTTCTTACTATATCCAGGTAGTAAGAAATGAATACCAGAGGCAAACAAGGTAGGGGAGCAGGTAGCACTACAACTACAAATGGTCATACCCCAAATCCTGGAGGAGTTCGGATTACCAAAGAGACCGCACCAGAGCAGCCGAGAGTGAATTTCGCAACCTTATGCAAAGATTGCACTAATCTTGGAGGGAAACCATTTAAGGGGACCGATTCTATCATGGAAGTGCAAGCTTGGTTACGATCTTGCGAGAAGATTTTAAAAGGTCTTAGTTTATTGGATGAACATAAGAGATTTTTAGCAGCATAGCAACTGCAAGAGGGAGCGGCGGGTTGGTGGGACCTCTTTACTGCAAATATTCCAAAAGACGAGTTTTCATGGGCTCGATTTAAAGAAGTTTCCGAGGACCAATTCTTTCCAGCAGTAGGAAGGACGAGGATGTACCGCAACTACATAGAATTGAAGCGGGGGATCTATCTGTACAGAGTATGGGATGAAGTTCAATAAGTTATCTTGCTTTGGACCAGAATTGATTAACACCCCCATTAAAAAAAGAATGAGATTTTTTTTTTGGGTATGAGGGAAGAATACCATGGGAAAATGACAGCTCATGACAAAGGTACTTTTGTGGATTTAGTTGACATGGCTTTGAGGTAGGAGACCTTGGAAAAGAAAAAGCCCATCCAGTAGCACATAGTGGAAATTTCTAACAAGAGGAAGTTCGATTCGAATTGGAAGAATCAGGGAAAGCCTAGAGGTGGAGCCCAAGGAATTCATTTAAGGATTTTGTTTGCCACAAATGTCGACAGAAGGAATTCTGGAATGCGGCAGCAACAGCAACAACAAAGTGGACCTATCTCTCCGATGGTCCAAAAAACTCTTTGTTTTAATTGCCATCAGCATGGGCATATGGTAAAAGATTGTCCACTCATGAAGAAAGTGCAACAACCCAAGGTGAATGCTATAAAGGATGAGCCATCGACTTCAGTAGACGTGAAAGGAAAAGACATCCTTGAAGGTATCTTACTTATTAATGGCAATTATGTTCAAGCACTATTTGGTATCGGTGCCTCTCACAGCTTTATTTCCTTAGAATCAATAGGAAAATTTCATCTTATTCCTAGTATTGTGGAAAACCTATATGTGTGTCTAACCCCATAGGTGGTGTGACCCATTTGAATATGATTTGTAAGAATGTGTGAAATTCCTACCTTTCTCATCACTTCACTTGCGACCCATATGTCTTGGACTTTAAAGGATTTGACATTATTCTTGATATGGATTGGTTATCAAAATATAAGGCCGCCTTAAAATGTAATAAGAGAACTGTATCCATAGTGACTGATATAGGAAGGAAAGCTAAGGTATCATCTAAGGAACCCAGTATTTATATATGTAGTTTCTTTTATGCCCTTGAAGCGGCCTAGGAGAATTTAGGGTCTATTGAAGTTGTTAAGAAATTTTTCGATGTATTTGAAGAAGTTAAAAGTATGCCTCCGCACCGTGAGATTGAGTTCCATATTGATCTAGTTCCTGGTGCAAATCCCATAATCTAACCTAAGAGAAGAATGGCACCGAGGGAAAGAGAGGAGTTAGTAAAGAAAAGCCAAGACTTGTTGGAGAGGGGATTGATTAGACCTAGTCAGTCGAGCTGAGGATCAACATCAGTCTTCACAGCTAAGTTGGATGGATTTTAAGATTGTGTGTGGACTATAGAGAGTTGAATAAGTTGACTATCAGAAATAAATATCCCTTACCCCGTATCGATGACTTATTTGACCAACTTCATGGAGCTACGGTATTTTTTCAGATGGATCTAGCTACTAGATTTCACCAATTAAGGTTTGCTGAAGATAGTATACCCTTAACTGCCTTTAGGGGCCTAGACTTTTTCTTTGAATGGTTGGTTATGCCTTTTGGGCTGACCAATGCACCTGCATATTTCATGGATCTTATGAATCGTGCTTTCCGAGATGTTCTAAATAAGTTTGTGCTTGTTTTTATCAATGACATTTTAGTTTACTCCAAATCAAAAGAGGAACGTAGATATCACTTGGAAGTAGTTTTAGAAACCATGAGGAGGCATTTTTTGAAGCAAAGTTTTCTAAATGCCATTTTTGGCAATCAGAGGTAAGATTTTTAGGGCATATTGTATCGAGAGATGGTATCTTAGCAGACCTGATAAAGGTGGAAGTAGTACAGGAATGGAAGCGACCTCGAACTCCTATCGAAGTTTGTAGTTTCTTAGAATTGGCCGGTTACTATATAGGATTATTCTAAGATTTCTCACATTCGACTAAGCTAATGAAGAAGGATGAAAAAATTATATGGACTCCAAAGTATGAGGAGGCATTTGTGGAATTAAAGAAAAGGTTGACCGGTTCCCCGGTCTTGGCTGTCCTAGATGGGGTAGTGGATTTACGGTTTATATCGATGCATGTGAAGTGGGATTGGGTGTTGTTCTGATGCAGCGTGGTAGAGTGATTGCATATGCAAGTAGGCAGTTGAAGCCTCACGAGAAGAACTATGCTACGCATGATTTGGAGTTGTTAGCTGTTGTCTTTGCATTAAAAATGCGGAGGCGCTACTTGTTGGGTAAGGATCTTACTTTTCTTCTTTAGTTTTTTTCTATTCTTTAGGATTCTAGAATTAAGATTTCTTTTTTTAAATTAGGTGAAAAATTCGAGCTCCTCATGGATCATAAATCCTTGGAGTATCTATTCACCCTGAAGGATCTAAACCCGAGGCAACGAAGGTGGTTGGGATTTTTAGCGGCTTATGACTTGGATATTTTGTATACGCTAGGGAAGGCTAATGTAGTGGAGGACGCCATAAGAAAGAAACCAAAGGAAGGATAATGCAATGGAGAAGTTAATTTGAGGAGTCATGGAAGGTCGATGTATATATTTTGAGATGGATCGCCAAGGTATCTTAAGAATCAAGGGAAGATTGTGCATTCCGGATATAGATGGACTGGGACAGGAAGTGTTGCAGGAATGTCACAAATCTAAACTGAGTATTTACCCTGGAATCAGTAAGATGCATAAGGACATGGTGAAAGTCTTTTGGTGGCCAGGAATGAAGAAGGATATATCCACATTTGTGAGCAAATGTGGAGTTGCCAACAAATTAAGGGAGATCATCAGAAAACGGTCGGACTACTTCAACCTTTGGAGATCCCTAAGTTGAAATGGGAGATGATATCAATGGATTTCATAGATGGTTTGCCCAAAATTAGGAAAGGAAACGAAGGAGTGTGGGTTATTGTGGACCGGTTAACAAAGAGTGCACATTTTATTCCAGTTTAGCCAACTAGAACGACAGCTTCATTGGTAGAAATTTATATGAGGGAAATAGTTCGTCTATATGAAGTTCTAATAAGCATAGTAAGTGATCGAAATCTTATCTTCACGAGCCAATTCTGGAGAGCTCTGCAAACAGCTTTGGGAATGAAGTTAAGTTTAAGAACTTCCTACCATCCTTAAACTGATGGCCAGACTAAAAGAGTTAATCACATTTTGGAAGATATGCCGAGAGCCTTTATTCTTGACTTCGGAGGATCATATTCACTTGGTTGAGTTCTCTTATAATAATAGCCATCAAGCTAGCATTGACATGGTGCCTTATGAAGCGCTGTATGGGAGACCATGCAAATCGCTTGTGTGTTGGGTAGAATCTGGAAATATTTTAGTGATTGGTCCAGATATGATTCGAGAGGCGACGTAGAAAGTTGAAATGGTAAGAAGAAGGATGAAGGAAGCTCAGGATCGCCAAAAGAGTTATGATGACAAGAGAAGGAAAGATTTGAGATTCGAAGTTGGCGACTCTATATATGTGAAGATAACTCCCATCGAAGGAGTCGTTCGATTTGGAAAAGCTAGAAAACTGCACCGAGATACATTGGACCATTCAAGATCAGGAAAGGATTGGACCACTCGCCTATAGATTTGAGTTGCCCAAAAAGTTGTCAGGAATTCACAATGTTTTCCGTGTGTCTTATTTAAGGAAAAGCGTGCATGATCCATCTTCAGTTGTGGAAACGTCAGTTCAGGATGACTTAGAAATAGAACCGAACCTGACGATAGTTAGGCATCCAGTCAGTATTATGGATCAAGATGAGAAGAAATTTTGTAACAAAGTGATGCGACTAGTTAAGATTTAGTGGAGCGATGCTTCCAGAGATTGCACTTGGGAAACTGTGGATCACATAAAGGAAGATTATCCTAGATGGATGTTAGGATAGTTGTTATGTACGTGTCATTGACGTATTGTTGTTTTGGACGCTTTTATATCTTTTGTATGAATTTTATGGTACAAATATATGATTCCTTTTGTGTTAACTCTTTTTAGAAATTTCAATGATGAAATTCTTTTAAAGGCTAGAATGCAACGATCTTGAATTTATCGCTTTAACTAGGTAATTATATATATTTTATATGGTCATTAAATAGATTTTATTAATAAATAAAATCATTTTAATTAATTAATTAATAATGAGGGAAAAATCCTTTTTAAAATTTGTTTACCAAATTGAATAGTTCGTAGAAAAATAGAAAATGTGACCGAAGAACATTTTCTGAAATTTCGACCTTTCGACACCGAAAAGTTGTAGGAAATGTTGTTCGTCTTTGTGCACTATATGCACACATATATAGTAGATAATTAACTGTTAATTATAATTAACTGTTAATTATAATTAACAGGCGATGTTACAATTCATAACTTTAAAAATAATAAACATTATACATAAGTATGTATTATTAAGTTTGTCATATCTTAATATTTTTCATAATTAGACATCATTACTCATTATAAGCTTAAGGATTTGACTAGAGAAGGAGGAGGATGAGACAAGAGAGAGGTGTAGGAAGGTGATGTGATTTTTCAATATCATGACATATTATGTTAAATCGTTAAAGGGTAAAATAGTAATTTTCCTTTTTACCTATAAATATACATTCACACACATTCTCATTTTCTTTCTCCTCTTCACTTTCTAAAAAAATCCCTACAAAATATCCATGGCTTCCATAGTTTGTAAAAGTTAGAAAAAATCACTCTTTTCCACTCAAACTCCTCTCTTTAGCTCACTAAAACCATTCTACATCCATCTATACACTTTATCTTCCAAAATCAAGTTCCCTTCCACCAAAAACACATTATGCCGAGCCCAAATATGACCATTGCTGAGCCTAATCTAGGTGTTTAGGCATCCAAAAGCTTCACGTTTGCAAGTTAGGACCAAGTGCTAGCATATATCAAAATTAAAGTGGAAGTTGCTTTGAGATTTGCAAAGCTTTCGGTGAGTAAACTTATAACTTTTGGAAAAGAAAATTCAACCTGTTTTGATGCTATATATGTTGTTAAATATTCTACGTTGATATGTTGAATTATCATGTGAATTGGATAATATGTGATTGCAAGTTGGTTGTTTGAATTGGATAAGCGATTTGGTTAAATATGTGATATATATGTATGTATGTTTTATGTGGATATGGGTGTAGACATGTTATATTGGTTATGATATGTTGGTTGTAAAATGTAACCCAAGTTAGTAATGAGATGGTTGTGAACTAGTGTTGAAATGGTTGCAAAGCGATTTGAGATCCGATGGAAAGAAATAGGTTTTCTTTGGTTTGATTTTGGAAATGTTTTCCAAGTTACAACTTGTTGAAAGTTTCAAAACCTTTCACATAAGTTTTTTAAAAAAAAGTATGGCAGTATTTGAGTCAATTGTAAGTATCGCCTAGAAATCAATTCTAGCGAACTGTGCTTATCACGATAGTCGATATGGATGTAGTTCAGAAAATTTCACGATTTTCAAGTTTTAAGCGTTTACTTTTGAATTATTTTTGAAAACCCATTTTGAATTAATTCAGTAAGTTAAAAGTACATTTTAATTATTTAATAATTTATTTATTTATTTTAAATTAATTTGGGTAATTACTAATTAATTAATTAATTAAGCAATTAAGTTAAATAATTAGAGTTTAAGAAATTATTAACTAAGTAAATTATTTTTAATCACGTAAGTTTTAAATAATGATTAATTAAGATAAAAAAAACTAATTTTTACTTAATCAAGTTATTTATTTTAATTAATTTTTAATTGGAGTTAATTATTTAATTAAAGGTAATTATCCACTTAATAAGTTAATTTCTTAAATAAATGTTAATTAAATATAGTATAATTAAGGTTTAATTATAAATAAATTCTGGATTACTAATGATTTAATTAAGGTTAATTACGGTTTGATTGAGTTAAAAATTATGATTTAGTTAAAGTTTATTTGTTTTGAAGGTTTCTTTAAAAACCTTAACGGTTATTTATCTTTAACTAATTTTCTTGTTTAAGTGAATTATTGTAAAACCAAGGATCACTTATCCATGTTATTAAGTAGCCAAATGAGTTAAAGTAGTTGTAATAAAACAATGATACGTTTTATTGAAAGTAAGTCGATTTGTAGTCATCACAAATACCGCACTTTAGGAACGTGATAAATGCAAGGGAGTTGATTTTGATTAGCGGGTCATGATAATCTAAGCATATGGAACATATATAAATCTTCACAACTTGATAGTGTAATAGTCCACTACAAATAACTTGACCCTTTAAAATTATCGAAGGTTGGTTTGAAGAGACCGGGATCGAATATTAGTTGTTATCCGAAAACCACTTCGAACCAATGTAAACGCTTGAATTGGAAATAGTAAAGGCAAGGTCCAAGATAAATACTTTGAAGTGCAAGGGCTATTTACTACTAACCCTGAGGGTTATTCCAAAACCGGTGTAGTGGAAATAGTACCTTCGATTCGTTCATCTCCTAAATGACTTATATGGATGAATGCTGACATTGTGTCAACATCTGCAAGGCGGTGTATCATTTTAAGTGGATATGCTCTATAAAAGGTAAATGTAGCCTTAGGCCTCACCAACCAAAAATGACTAAAACAGAGTACGCAGCAGGGCTATGCGGGTCGCTCCCATAAGGGTACATCACCACGTATCTAGAATCGATATTTGACACATTTTTTTATATGCTTCTATACAGTTGCGATCCCAACCATGGTGGTGATGTATTCAGTACCACGAGTTAAATGGTAGGCTGGTTCCATGTAGCAGGGGTACAAGATGTTCTTGTCAGACCCCAGGTGTAATTTTTCTAGAGGTGCATCTTCAGAAGGTAGTTCCTTACCTGGTCATGTATGGAATCCATTGTCCAATAACTGTCGTACGGAATTAGTTGTGTCCAAATATGTTGAAATGTAAGATGCAAGCATTTTAGCTATATTCTATCTTACTTGAAACCCTAGACATTATTATAATATCATTGAATTTCAATACAAAGTGTTTTGGTTATTGTAAGGTAAAAATTCATCCGTGTTTATGTGCGGTGTGGTCTTACGAGATACCTTTGATTTTCAAATTGTTTTATAAAAGTTAGAATTAAGTTGTTTGAGTTTACTCACACTATAGCCCTTTCTAACCCGGAGTTTTCTTTTCTTTTCCTAAAACTCTTAGGTACTCAAATTTTTATGAGTAGCCAAGTGATCCAGGTTTCTCACGATAACATTTTGGAGGAGCTGGAGCAGGTGGCTTCACAAATAGCTAGCTAGTATATATTTCTGTTGTGTATGCATATATATGTATTTTGGGCTTCTGACGTAAGGACAAGTAGTTATAATTGTCCTAGTGTGGAGCTTGTACTATTATGATTCTAATGTATTATGATAGCAGCGACTATGTATAATCCAATGTTATATATTATATGTTGTTCCTTTCCGATGTGAGATTCTGTGTTTGTTAATTTTTTTTCTTATCTTTCTTTTTCTTTTACCCATAATGACTCGTCTTTCGAAGTAAGAAAGGCAGTTTGTTACATTAAGGTGGTGTTAACTCAAAGTCATGTCTCACGATTATTCTTAACTTTTGAAATAACGTCTAGTCTACATCAATGTTTAATGCTAATTATACAAATAAATCATTTCATTATAAGTGATTCACTTTATGGAAATAATTTATTTCCATAAATGAATCAAAAAATTTCTTTTAAAAACGAACTAAATTTGTACTTTATTTCAATATTGGTAAAACACTTTTACAATTAGTTCCTGATTACGTTAAGAGAATAATCTTTCCAAGTGCTCGACCCCGAAGGCCTAAACCAACATCAGATCGACATCTAGAAGATTATCCCAAAAGATAATAAAATGATTTAAATACCTTTAATAACTTTAAAACAATATTAACTATCCCGAAAGATAATTAATCACATTTAAAATCTCTTTTAAATAAACAATTCCATTATCCTCAATAAAGTAGATAATTATTTTCAAACACTTTTATATCATCGGTAAATCAACTTTAAAATCTTTATTAAATCAGTTTATTAACTTTTAAATCGGTGAATAAACTTAAAACACTTTTATTATAATATTTAATTTACTTTAATCAATTTTATTAAATCGATTAATTAATTTTAAATATCAATAGTTAAAAGGGTTTATTAAATTCAAATAATCATTAATTAAAATAATTAATTAATCTTAAGCATGATTAATTAAAATGATAAGTAAATGTTAAATTCCACAATTAAAACAATTAATTAAGTTCAAATAATCATAAATTAATTGAATTAATTAAATTCAAGCCTCATTAGTTAAAATGAGTAATTAAAATATCATTTGTTAAAATGATTTATTTAATTATAAAACATCATCAATTGAAATGATTGAACTAAATTTCAAATACCATTAGTTAAAATAATTAATCAAATTTAAAACAATCATTAATTAAAATGATTAATTAAATTCAAATATCATTATTTAAAATGTCAATTACTTTTAAATATCATTAATTAAAATGATTATTAACTCCAATCATCATTAATTAAAATAATTAATTAAGTTCAATAAATTAATTAAACTCCATTATCATGAATTAAAATAATTAATTAAATCTAAAGATAAACCAATTTTTAAAACATTATCTATTAAATTGGTTAATCAACCTCAAAATCATTAGTTAAAATGATTAATTAATTTAAATTATCATTAATCCAAATGATTAATGAATTTTGATATTCTGTTTAGTGGAAACACAAGCTCACGTTCATACGAACGGGTTTGGGGATAGAATTTAATAAATGGCGATATAGCGAAATCGCTATAACGATATTTAACAAGTTAAATATCGTTATCAGGATTTAGTTTAATTATTACAACATAAAGATGTAAATAAATAATTTATTGGCGAGAAACCCCTTAGGGTCTCTCTACAGATTTTTCCTGCAAAACAATGGTTATGGATAATATATAGATAATCATAAGGGTTTATAACGATCAAATTAATATGTCATCCATTTTCCAAGCAGAAATTCAACAAAACAATCAATCAAACAATTTAATTGACATCCAAGCAATAAATAAACATTTCCATCGTGAAGATCCAGACGACGCGAGTTCAACACAAAAAACAGCATTCGAATCCGACCTCGTGCATAAAAGTTATTCGATATATAAGTTATCGGATAATTTAAATTAAAAATCAAAAAACTTATATTAAATTACAGGTCTACCCCTTTAAAAACCAACTCCATCTTCCTCAAATTAGACGTGCATAGTGATGCACAAAAATGGTAGTGCACAACCGTGTGCACGCATAGCCAAGCAACACCATGCCTCACCGAAAACTCGAACGAACAACACCAAACACTCCCTCTTCCCAAGCTCGACCCACCCGACATCATGAAGACGCGATTGAGCCTCAACCTGGAATCGCGATCTGTTGCTCCCCCATGTCGCTGCACTATTCAGGCGACCACTTTTGACATGCAATTCCTCATAACTTCGGCCACGGCTGCGATTTTTGATGCCAAATCCAAAACCAAACTCCAACTTGAAGATCGATGACCAAAACTTGAGAATCATCCAACCCTAGCCGCTGCCCCTAAAAGTCGATCACCCAAAACAGTGGCACAAGCTACAAATTCAGGTATGGAATGAAGCCCACGGCCATACGAATCCATTTTTTATTTTATTTAGAGGTGTGAATCACCATAATTTTTTTTAACTTTGATCTTTAAAAAAAAGAGCCCCATATGTTTGCAATGAAGCATATATATGGAGATGAGGGTATGGGCAAGAATAAAGCAGAAATGGTGGGTATAGAGTTGAAAGACATGTACATATAGTATTTTATTTAATAAAATATTCCATATGACATACCCAAAAATCCCGAACTCCAAACGAGGTTTGTCGCCTGGCGTTTTATAAGTTATACCTCTATTTTGAACACAATGGAACTAATCTCAAGCTCTACTTCGATCATATGCAGAAGACAGCTTTTCGGACCCACGTATTATATTAAATTTTCGATATTAATTTCAACGTGTTTCGAACTCGCACGACCAAACAATACGTCTGATTGTCTTAAAATTCGATGGTGTAGTATAATTCACTATTAAGGTTCCAATGAAACTGGTTTCATCGAAATCTGAGACTATGTCTCGGAACGACAATTTTGTAGATTTAAATATTTAATTATCGATAATATCCGATCTATTTATATTTGTAAATAGATTTACAAATTAAATTCACCAATATTATTTATTAATTAAAATGAGCTTAATAATATTATTAAATCCATTTAATTAACATTAAAATTCATAATTCAAATATTTAATCATTCCCTATATTTGAATTATAAGTTATTAAACTCCAAAATCCAATTATTTAAATAGTTAAAATTAATTAAACATTTAAAATCAAATGACTAGAAATTTTTGTTGTTATAAGTATATTTAAATAAAATTATACATGCACATTTTCAAAATGTTGTATGGTTAGATCTATTTTCTTAATAAATTTTGAATGGGTTCTAAACTTGAAATAAGTTTTTTTTTTGAAGATCTAGAATGAAAATTTATCCAATTTACTCGGATTTAAATGAATATGTAAAATTCTACCGAGAAAGTTGATGGTGTTGCAATATCACTTACTCCTCGGTAAAATATGAAAAGAATCAAATATAGTTGTGTTCGTATTGACATGTTTAGGATAGAGTTCAAATTGTATAGTTACTTCTCATTGAAGTGTTAGGTCTGTAGTCTATTTCTTTGATACATCCATCACCTTTGAGAACTTCATTTTAATAATAATTTAAAACTTGGAAGATTATATGTACCAAAACCATTGTTTTTTATACCGCAATACCACCTTACTTAAGCAACTTACATGATACACCGTAAGTAAATTTACAAAGCACTACTTAACTCCAAATGACTTACCCTAACGTTTTTCATAATATTAACCACTTTTATGATGGTATTTATTAATGAAAATGATGTGTCAAGTATGATTAATATGTGTGTAAAGATAATATGATATTATGTATACAAATAAATTGATTTTAAGTCAATTCACCAAATTATTGTTATATCAGGTATAAAGAAGATGTTTTTATTTTGTTTTATAATATTTTCTAGAGTTCTTTATCAAGGGAAATGAGTCGTTTGATTAAATAATGGTAAATCTGATTTTCAATTTTTGGATAGAATAGTAAAAAGTTCAAATGCTCTTATAAGCATCCATCCATATAATTAAATTCAATTTTTGTTTTAATGCGCATCTTGATATCCAGTAGTGTGGATCCTAGATCTTTAGACCATGCCATAAGGCTCCACCGCATAGGCTCGTCATCCTTGATATGCTATGGGTATATTTCTTTGATGTAAGAGTGGTTCTCTTAAGAGGAGAGCACTCATATATTACTAACTAAAAATAAAATGCATACAATAGTTTGCTGGTTTTTAGCAACTACAAATGCGTTAGATCATGATGATGATGATAAAAAACTGACAAGATAAAAATGAACAAAATATTATAATTACATTTAGTTCCAAAAAAACACTGCAACAAAAAGGAAATGTGCGGCAGAGTCAAGTGAAGAAGCATCAAAGAGATCATGGCTTGGAAGAGGTGGGAAGAAATGAGGGCGTCGTGGTGATGGAGTCAATGCACTGAGAAGCACTTCAATCATGGGGCTGCTGATAGTTGGTTATGGCTGAGAAAATATGTTAGTCGAAATGTAACAAGCTGGAGCAACATATTGTAAAGAGTGAAATGGTGCTACGGGAGTTATCCTGGAGTGAGCGAAAACTATGCTATTGTTGCAAGTTAAACGTAAAGTGACAAGGCAGCAAGTCTTTTGCAATTTGAACATGAACTCAATGATCTTAAGTGCAACAACTCGTAACATGGCTCAGCAGGCAGAAGCAGCAAGACAAGGCAGCGACAATAGATGAATGAAGAGGCTAGAGTATAGAAGCTTGGATGAACTCAGAGTTGCAGGAAATATTGTGCATATTGAATTGATGTTTGGTGCAACTGGCGAATGTGCATGCAGGCAATGTAGTGCATATTGAATTGAGGAGTATTATTGATCGCCTCGAAAAAAACCACAATTTTTTATGTATTTATATGTATATATGCATGCATACATATAAAAGGTGGAGGTATGGTTAAAACCTTTATTACCGTGTGAATTGGATTTTTAACCCAACAGAATTCAAAAAGAGGTAGAACATTCAGATTAAGTCAGAACGACACGAAACTTGACCCGAAGACCTAAAAGTACAAGACAAAGAAACATAAGAAGTTTGGCCCAAAATTGCGTTGACTTTTCAGATCGGTACCGATCTGATCCAATTGGATCAACACCGATCCAAAATGTTGCTTGTGGTTCCTTCTAGGCTCTTGCATTGCACTTCTATGCCTCTACTAAGCCCACTTATCAAGTTTGGTAACATTCCAAGCAACCTAGTTCAAGAAGTGAAGACTCGTTTGATCCATTCAAATATCTAACCGCTTTTGGACCGGAACAACTTAAAATAGACCTATAGAACTCATACCGACTTGGATTAACTTAAAATTTGGAGGGGACACTTAGAAGACATAAAGGAAGGTTCACATCAAAAATGACGTCATTTGGTCGAGCCAATTCGGACCAGCACCGACAGAAATTCATCGGATCATCTGACCCATTTAGGTTGGGGCCTACTACCTACGATCTATGGTGTATGTCACACACATCCTCTAGAAACTACCTGCAAAGTTTCATCTGATTCCGGTAAGTACCGAGCAAGTTATGGATGGATCTTCTTCAAATTGAGCTAGTTTAATGGATCAGATCCGACCCACCTAGGATGGGCTCCACCTCATGAGAACCGATCTGAAGGCTCTCCCACTCATGTACATTGCATGTATGAAGTTTCGCGTCATTTGATTAAGTATTGAGTGAGTTATGGATGGATCTTCTATGAAGGGATAGATTGGATGATCTATGAAGATAGATGATCAAACTAACTTCAAATGACTTGATATTCGGACAAGATACTCAATTATGAGATAAAAAGACAACCAAATTGAGAAGACTCAAAAATTTCACAACTTTTCGAATCAGGACCGATCTGATCCAATCGGATCGATACTGATCCGAAAAGTTAGCTCCAAACACGCCAAACTTCCTAAGTGACCTTCGCATGATGACTACAGGCTTTTGGTAAAGTGGCTCTGGCACAAGTGCTCTCTAACCCCTATAAATATCATCCTACTTACAACATTAAAGGGGATCTGATCTCTGCTGAAGCTCTCACATTATTTCTTCACTATTCTTCTCATACACAACAGCCATTAAGGGACAATTGAGATCCTTCTTTTATCTCTAATAATGGTGCCTTAATTTAATATATGAAAGGAGAATTATATTGCAATCTAAATTCCTTTGTAATAACAGTTGATCAATAAAATAATATGTAAATTGGACATAGGCTTCATTAACAGCCGAACCACTATAAAAATCCCTCATCTCTTTACCTTTTCTGCTATTTGCTCTCGGCTTTTCTATTTTATTTGCTTTGATAAACAGGGCTAGTTCTTTCACACTCAAACCAGGGTGTTGATACATTTTTTGGGTTAACAACTGGCATTTTATTTTTATTTGCACATGAAATTCCAAAGCGTTTTTGTTGGTAAAAACCATTTAGTGACAACATAACATATGGCTTTTAGCATGGCAATTTAGTATTGTTTTTTTATACTTTGTATAGTGGTAGAATCCTTGATAGTTAATTACTTTTGAACTTCAATACCACTGAAAAGGTTAGGAGTAGCTCATCTAAAAACTTTTGAAAGTGACCGAAACAGGATGGGTATAATGTCGCCTATTAATTACGTCCAAATAGTTGGGCAAAGAGGTAGTTTGGATAATGGTTAATTTATAATATTCTAGAGGTTATTATTCAAGGAACGGCTCTTGATTCGTTGCAGTATTCCTACTATAAGTGACGTAATTTGATCGCAATCCCATTGTAATGAATTTTTTTTACAAAATTTATATACTTCTACCAACAAATTTGACTGTTTAAAATTTCTATTTTATAGTCATTGAAGAAACAACACCGTTGGATCATTTCTCATTTCAAACGTAACAATAAATATCAGGAAACTGAAAGTTATGGTAAGTTGGTAACTACTGCTTAATATGTACTACTTTTTTCCCGATTCATGTTACACCACCATCGTTGATATATTTATGTAAAAAAGATTTTGGTTTAAACCTTTCTAACTATACATTAAACCATAATTTACCAAGTAACAAAATATGGATTTTTAACTTAATAAAACAATAAATAAATATCTTTCGTTATACTAAAATATATATAATTTAAACTATAATCTTGAAAAAAATCAGACAGATAATTTTCGGATGCGGATGTCGTATCTCCATCCACATCATTTTTTCGAATATCGGATATTTATCCGCTTTTCAGATATGAATGTGAATGGATTTCGAATTTTTGGGTATCCATTGACAATCCTAGTTTATACTTCTATTTCTAAGCGTATAAGTATATATAGGGATATATATATATATATATATATAATGTCTACATAAATAGGGAAGAGATTATAGTGTATATATAAACACACACACACTATAAAATGTGTGTGTGTATGTATATATAATATACTTATACGTGTCATATTTAAGCTTTTAATTAATTTATTACTAAATACGTGAAAAGGTGTAAGCAAGAGATGGCTATGGGTACATCAAAAGTGTTAATGTCAATTAAGCAGCTTATTTGTTGGTATATTAGTATAATGATATTGGAGTCGATATAAATGTCATACGAGAATCAAACCAATGACAGCATATGAATTATTACATAGATAAAACTTTAGTTGCCAAAACAGTAATGATATATATGTTTGATATATGTTAATCATTAATTTGTTGTTTTTCTTAGTTTTGTTATACAAATTTATCAATTTGCATAAACGGCTAACTTTCACCGTATTTTTGTGAAACGACTTCATGCTTTTTTGTTGTTTATCAAAATAGTTTAGATCTATAACTTTTATTACGAATATAATTTTTTTTCATTAAAAGTTCAACAACTTAACATAAGGTAAACAAATTATTACATATCACATTATATATACATTTAACTTCTTACATCAATAACTTTCAAACAAAAATGGTTTGAACAAATGTTTTTCGCTCAATGACTGCTATTTTATTTCTATATACAAGGTACTATAATTTTTTATCTTTTAGTAACGTAGATATCAATTTATATCTTGAAAAGATAAACAATACAACGTTAGATATGTATTAAAATGCATGTATTTTCTATAGTTATCCTTTGATGATTTCCAATCACATTATCATGGTTAGTTTCGAACTCTATGTTGAAATAAATGAATATGCATGTATGGATCAACCTACGATCTACATCTGTAACATGTATTGTCATTTTCTCCGATGTACTGCATTTATGTTATTCGTGTAAAATATTGCATTTGTGCTTGCACATGCACTAAAATAAAAACGGTAAGATTTGGTGATATAATATTTCCAATTGCAGAAGATTTGAAAGATATTTGAAATAATTACTCAAATATATATTACCTCTTTTATAGCATCAAAAAGAGTGATAAATTACCTGCGTGAGAAGAAGACTTATTTTGGGATAATGAAGTAATCAATTAATTCCCTAATTGGCCGATTAAATAAGGAATCTAATCAGGTGCATGTAAATTTGGGAAAACTGGAAAATTAAATGGATAAATGTTACCTGTATGAATAAGAGAACTAACGAGGCATTGATTTATAACCATAAATCAATTACTTCAACTCTAAGAAATAATCTAAAGACAAAGATTAGCATGAGTAGAATTATCTCTTTTAGTTGTATTTCTTATTCTTCTTCTCCATTATCAATCTTGTAAAATTTTCTCCTTTTAGAAAGTAATAAAATCTCCTCTTCTCAAGTGGATGTACACTACCTCACGGTAGTGGAACCACTATAAATCCCATGTGTTATTTTCTTTTATTTCTTGATCTGTGATTGTTTTTAGCTGGTGACCATTTGTTTTTTGTTTTGCCTCACCATCAATTCAGTCCTATTTGTTTTTTCGCAAGGATGAGTTTTTGTTTATAAGGCGATCTTGAGGGATTTTTCCCCAACAGTCTGGTATCAGGAGCGACAAGGTTGATTAAGAAAAGGTGTTAGGCATTATGGTAGGAGATGAGGAGACTCCGATGGTTGTACCAAGACCCTATGTTAGTTGATTAAATAAAGACTTCGAAAAGTGGTAATGGAGGATGAAAGCTTTTTTGATGAGAAACGAAGTTCTTAACAGTTGAAATTTCAGCCTCGGAAAGAAAGTAGATGGAAAAATGAGTGTTTACTACTTTGCAATTAGCTATGAGAGAAAATGTATTTCTGAGACTAGCGGTGAAACTACTGCTAAGGGAATTTGGACCAAACTGAAAAATCTCTACCTGAAGAAATTTTTGACTAACCGTCTAATTTTGTTGAAGACATTTTTCACCATGAGGATAAGAGACGGTATATCTATTAAAGAGCATTTGTTTTTTTTTGATGATTTAGTGATGAAGATGAAGTCTGTGGATTTGAAGGTAGACGAAGAGCATATGTTTATGATGCTCTTATATTCCCTTCAGAAGCATTATACATGTTTCGTTAATAGTCTTATCTTTCCAAGAGATGCTTTGACCGTTAAAGATGTGAAGTCGGGTCTTCTATTTGAGAACTTGAGGGATCAGATGAAGGAGATGAGTGAAGGTAGAAGAGCAAGTAGTAGTCAAGGCCTTTTTGCTGAGAGAGGGAGAGAGGGAAGAAGAATTCGAATTCCAGGGGGTTCAAATCTAGAAAGCCCGGTAATAATTATAGAGGAAAAATCTAAGGATGGAAAGTTTCACCATTGTAAGAAACCATGTCATTGAAAAAGAAACTGTCCGGATTGGAAGAAGAAGAAGGAAGAAGATGGTCGTTGATCATTTGCGGTGGAGAAAACTGTATCTGATGATGTGTTATCTGCAGCGGTATTAGATGTATCAAACTATTGGGTGCTTGATTCGGGGGCGTCTTTCCATATGATGCCTAATAGGGTTAACTTTAGTTCTTTAGTCGATGGAGAGGGAAGTGCAATCCTTATGGGTAATGATGTTAACTGTAGAGTCATGGGCGTGAGTATTGTGCAGATTCACATATTTGACAGGGTGATACGCACCTTAACAAGTGTCTGTTATGTTCCAACTCTTCGGAAGTCGATGATACCTCTTGGACAGCTGTCATCCAAAGGATGCAAGGTGACTATAGAGAAGGATAGTCTAAGGGTTTCTAAGGGTGCACTTGCAATGATAAAGGGAAATATGTTCTAGAATTTGTATCTGATGAAGGGAAGCACTGTACTTGAAGGGTCTAGGGTTGAAGCTTACAATTCTCATGGAGAAGATGTCAAAGCTAGACATACGAGAAGAGAATTTGGTTTTCTACATAAACAGAACGAGATCAAAGGGGGAAGCTTCAACGAGGTGAGGTTCTGCCAAGATGACGTGCTTGATAAGCGGAAGAAAGGATCGTCTGAAGTTGACCATCAAAGATCAAAGGAGAAAGCAGCGGATATGCATAAGTCTTTGCAGGCCACAGAGTTCGGGCGTTGCTCGAACTAGAATCGCTTATCAAAATGCTAGGTGCCACATGGTGGCACGGGGGTGGGGGGAGAGTTGAAATGGTTCATTGAATCTTATTAGACGCATGTAAATTGGGGAAAACTGGAAAATCAAATGAATAAACGTTTCTTGTATGAATAAGAGAATTAATGAGATCTTGATTTATGACCATAAATCTATTACTTCAACCCCAAGTAATAATCTTTATATAAAGGTAGAGATTAACATAAGTAGAATTATATCTCTCGTTGTATTTCTTATTCTTCTTCTCCATTATCAATCTTGTAAAATTTTCTTCTCTTAGAAAGTAATAAAATATTGTCTCTCCAAGTGGATGTACACTACCTCGCGGTAATGGAACCACTATAAATTTCGTATGTTATTTTCTTTTATTTGTTGATCTGTTATTGTTTTTAGCCGGTGTCACCAACGATCCGATCTTATTTGTTTCTCCGCAAGTTTGAGTTTTTGTTCATAAGACGATTTTGAAGGATTTTTTTCCAACAAAAACTGTGCATGATAAGACCAGTGACCACTATACCACTAGCCATCTTTCGTTTTTGGATGGTCACGCTACTTTAAATGATGATACCAAGACCGTAAGTTGAAGATGAAAGAACAAAAAATTATATGATAATTATTTGCGTAAAACGTTCAAATCAGCGAATGAATCCCATTTTCATGTGAAATTTCCAATAGTATAATGTCATTTCCAAAAAAAAAGGGAAAGTAAAAAGAAAGGGAAAGAAGAAGAAAAGAGAGGAGAAGAAGAAAGAGACGAGAAATGAAAAAAAGCAAGATAAACGGTTTATAGGATGTTAGATACTTTAGACGTGAAAGGTTAAAAAACAGGGACATCTTGCACATCTGTAAACAAAAAAGCAACGAAGTTATCCCATTAAATGCGGAAAATGATATGTGGCGAATTGCGAAGATATCCACTTAAACCGACCTTCCTTTATCCGCACGTTGTCAGCACCTCCTTCAATGGCAAGCAAAATGAATGCCATCATCTTTAATCTAATTTTTCGTTCATCTGTCATTTTTGTATCAAACCCTAATATTCCATGGTTCTGTTAAATACCTTTAAAACTTTGCACTTCTATTGAAAAACCCCTATCTTATGCACCAGTACAACTTTCTGTAAAGCAAATCAATGCGTGCATAGATGGACAATGTGGTATGCTTCGAAACAACAAAATGAGGGGCCATAAATCATTTTCATCGATATCATTATTTTAAATTCGTTATAAGATACATATAATTAAAATCTTTTCTCCTTTTTTCTAATCCTGTCAATAATTTGTCAATTCCCCTAAAATAAGTCCAAAAAAGACTTTCACCCCCATTTTCCCTCGCGTTCATCTCCTTTTTTTTAATTAATTCCTTTGATCGCAGAATCGATTATGCTGCAGCGATTCGTGGACAATGTCCTCGCCGTTACGAAAGAGTAAGATTCTCACTCATTTTCTTTTCAATTTACTTATTCACTGATCATATGTCATTCTGATTATATCTTTGGAGATGATAAGCATCGTTAGATCTCCTGTTGATTGATAAACGATTTTTTTACTACTATAAACTATGGTGATGTTTAAATTTAAGCATTTGGTGTGTCTTTGATTCGTATAGATGGTAGAAACCGCCACCAATCTCTTTTCTATTTGTTTATTTATTGATTTTTTTATGTATCGCTGCTGTCTGGTAATGTTTAAATGAAAATTTCTAGGAATGAGGTTTCTAATGATGCAATACGAACCCGCGGTCTCATTTTTTTCTTCGTTTCTTTTCTTTTTCTGGAAGTGAAACCAGTTTGCTTTGGAGACTTATACAGAATGTTTGCTCAAATTGTGTACCTAACTAATGTATTTCAATACTTTTGCTTCATGTGATAATTGTGGTTGTTCATTTGTGATAAGACTGAGTTTTTAATCAGGTCGGTGAAAACATTCACTTACGAGTCCTTGAACAATATAGCAAGGTTGATAAATGGGGTATCAGCACTTTTACTTGCAGTGCTTCCAGGAAAGACAAAGATTTTGGAGGGAATCCAGGGATGGGAGCTCAGACCAACTTTTCGTGGGCCTCGGCTTCCTCGTTGGATGGAGAAGTAATTATGTTTTCACTGTTTATATATATAAGTGCGTTGATAGTACCAGTTGAAGTTTTGACCTTTTAAGAACTGTTATATTGGGTTGTTAAAGGAGCTCCGGTTTTGAGTAAATGGGTATAATTTTAGGCAGATTCCATCCCAAATAAATTGTTATCTAATGGACATGATAAATAGAACAAAATCAAACGATTTGTTGTTTTTCCCTAGCAAATTCGGCGACATTCCGTCCAAAACTAAAAAGAAAAATAATAGGTGGTCTATCAAAAACTAAATTTGGAGGGGTTTTAATCGAAAATGAAATCATAAAACGGTGGGGATCCACCAAAAAAGTTTCATAAAAGCTGTCGTTTTAGCTAATTGATCGACGGTAATAACGGAATTATTTTTGATTTTGGTATGGATAGCTAAATTTTATTAGTATTCATAACAATTATAAAAATATTGACAGAATGATCATCTCTTACCCAAAAAATGGAATCCTTTCACAACTATCGGTATATAAAGGGAAAAAAGAGAAGATTTTCGATTTGATGAATTAGCTTCAATCTCTTTGTTTTTTGTAGGCTTTTGGTTGTTACCTTTTTAATTTTTGAGTTCTTGAAAGGATGGTTTGCATAACTTATCCAAGTTATTCATTATATTAGATAAGCAGGAAATTTTTAATTGAGATGTTTATAGGTTATGGATCACAATTGTTAGATGATCTTGGTATATAAAGAATATAGGCCCAACTGTCATATAAGTCCATGCATCTCACGTTTCTTTTCTTCATGGTGATAGCATCTCTAAATATTGCGCCAATTTTTGCTCATGCAATAGGTCAATAATTTAAGGGCACAGTTTACCCCTTTTCCACCATGCAAAGAACTTGGTCTGATAGTGTCTGATGCCTTGGAGGCATCCAATGCCTCTGACTTTATTGGTATTATTCCTTTCAAATGCGTCTTCCATTCCCCTTCCAAAACAACCACTTTTATTTCTCTTTCAAAACACAAAAAACACTTGCCCTTTCACTTTAAATACCCCTCTAATTCCCCTTTCAACTACCCCTTTCACTTCGCTCTGTTGCAAAAGCATCCTGAATGCCTTTTTTTATGACAATGAAACGTTAATATTGAATTTCAGGTGTGTGTGCCTGTGTTTTAGGATGGATTGCTCATTGCTCTTTGTGTCTGAAATCATTTGAATGCTGTTTACATTATCCCATCATATTGTTCTCTCCTTGTTTTACTATTTTTGTGTTTTCTCCCCTGAGGATGACTTCCAAACCATTTAATATATGTAACAGACTAATTCCTTCCATTTCCTATAGTGCTTTAGTTGATTTCAAAATGTAGTGAATATCTGTCACGATGGAGATAATGGGTTTTGGAGATCTATCTTTGAATTGTTGGTGCATAATCATATTGTCAGTCTCTTTAGACAACTTGTAGAGTGCGTGTGGGTGGGTGGGTGGGTGCGTGTGTGTGCAATTTACTATGATTCTAAATGATCATAGCATCTGCATTATAGAAATATTAATGCATATTATTAGCATCAAGCATTTAGATGCATGCTGGTAGGGTTCTAATAGTATCTTTTCCTTTTGCCTTACAATTTATTTGTACGTTTTTGTTGTACTGTACAGTCTAGACTAATGTTTTGATTGTTCCTTTTTGGTGCAGTGGTGTTTCTTCCTTTAATGAATTCATTCACGAACTCTCTATGGATTCTGACACCTCATCAAGTGAAGAATATTTGTCAGGTGAAGAAGATATTGATGATGACATGCTTCCTCCATCCCCCATGTCTTATTCTTCCCGTATCTCTCGTGCAAGCAGTTTTCGTAGATACGACAGATCTGTTTTTCGTGTAATCAAGTACTTGTTTTCTTGGATTTTTTGGACTGTTACACTTTTTCTGTGCATGCCAATTGCAATTTGTAGAGTTATTGGGCTTCGAAAACATGCATCCTCGTCTGATAACTCATCTAGCTCTGAACAATTGTTAAATCCCAATAGTAGGAAGTCCCCTCATGCAAAAGATCATATATTCACGCGCACTACTGATAGGAGGAGAGGCGTGGTAGAGGTATTCTACTGTTACAAAGCCATATGATATATTTTCTGCCTAACTGTATGCAACAAGTTATTGTATTGTATTTAAAATTTCTTCTTTTACCTAACTATCCATCCTCTAAAATATACGAGAATCGTGTATAGGCCAGTAATAATTCTTGGACTTGGAAGCATATCTTACTAGTTTACTGTGTTTCACTTGCTAGTACTTTGTAATATAATGTTTCCATGGAGAAGTTCTTTGATAAGGATTCAATTGTAGTGAAATTTTTATTTAGGGGATCTAAAGATGTGGTAAAGAAAATCTTGCTGTTCCTTGTATTGGAAGGATTTTCACATATACAAGACATGAACAAAATGAGAAGTGTGATGAGTGATATTGTTAATGTTAAACTAGGTGAACTAGGTGATATAAATAAATTTCCCCTTCAGTGAATACAATAGTGTATAATCTTGATTTTTCATTTAAGAAAATTTTCATTTCCAGGACCTTCACCTTGCAATTGAGATATTCATTGAAGCGGCTTTTGAAATGGTTCACAAT
Source organism: Allium cepa (assembly GCA_030765085.1). NCBI lineage: Eukaryota > Viridiplantae > Streptophyta > Magnoliopsida > Asparagales > Amaryllidaceae > Allium > Allium cepa. The sequence goes on from CM060941.1 coordinate 840,935,404, forward strand.
GCAGCACATTTTGTGTTATCCCCCTCAGCAATATTTAGTAAAATCTTCGGATCTTCTTCTAATAATAGAGCTAGTGTAAAAAAGGATGATTATGAAAGTGATGATGAGGTACCTGTTCCAACAGCTACGCTTGGTAATGCTGATCCAGCTCCAACTGAAAGGCAGATTAGATTCCACCATTCTTTGAATACAGACGCTCGTACGTGTCAGGATGTTATCACAGAGCTCGGGTAATTAATTCTTTTTTGAAGTAAATTAATGGTGTGGGTGGATGGAGTTTCACGTTGTTGTTGTTTATTTTTTTCTGGGTTGGGTTGGGTTGGGCATGGTTTTAAATCTCCTATATATCGCCTGAGATCTCGTCTGAGATCTCCTTTTCACACTTAAACGAGACGAGACATCAAATCTCCTTCATATCTCCCTCGACACTCATCTCGTCCGAGATATTCGGATCTCACCCGAAATATGGATCAAAATCTCAATTTGAAATCTCACCTGAAATTGTACATTTTTCTTATTTTGCATAATATTTTTTATTTTCATATTGATTCAAAAGAAACTACTCAATCCAATTATAATTTACCAACTTCTTGAACATATTCTTTACTTTTTATCTCATTGAGTCGTAGCGAAAGGTTTCACTTCTTTATTATGTTCAAATAAAATGATATTCAATCATTACCAATTCATTTAAGCTAATCAAGCTACCACTCTTCTAAAAATATTCTTTTTTCCATGTAAATCAAGCACGTTATCATTTTTATTTTTACCAAGAAAGTTATAACCGTTAAATAAATTTTTGACACATCAATTTTAGACACATAAGTACACCCGAGATATTTTCGAGATGCATTATAAAACCAAAGATGTCAATCCGAAATGTACACCCGATATGTACTCATCCCGTCCGAGATCTTCCCCGATACGAGATAACTTGTGTAAAAATTCCGAGATGAAACGTGACCGAAATCCGATATTTAAAACCTTGGGGTTGGGTTTTTTTTTTTGGGGGGGGGGGGTGTTGTTGGTGTTTGCAAGTTTCAGTAAATTTTTTTTTTTGGTAAATACGCCAGTAAGAATGCAATCTAATACTGAATTATAGTAAACTACATAGAATATACAAAACATACGATGTAAAATATTTAATATAAAAAATTGTTTCTTTGAGCATCATATGAATTGTGGTCATCGTTGTCTTAATCTTGTATTGGATTATAATATGCTGGAAAAACATATTGCTGCATCTGATCTGAATTTAAAAATGTCGTCATATTTATAAATGGTGAAGATCAGCCCGGCTACTTGACAGTTCAACATCTTATGGTTGATTTACTCCACAATACGAATAACATCCAGGATAGTCCGGAATAGTGACTTGAGTACCTATAATCAGGAACATTATTAGAAATGTGCGTGTCATCATAAGTACGTTGATCTGCTTCAACGTTCAAATTTCAATCTCTTCGTCCATTATAGTCATTTGCATCGCTCCTACAATAATTTTGGGTAGGGCGGTTATGATAATGGTTATCGTTACCATTTTGTAAATAACGTTACCGTACCGTTTTTACTGATAAACTAAAATTGTTTACCGTTACCGATTGACTGATATACCGATAAACTGGTAACTGTTACACTGGTAATGGTAAATTACCGTTTGTCTAGAAAAATAACAAGTTGATATATTTTTACACCGAACGATGCTTTATTATATATCTCATTGGGTTAGTTACTAAATGACATAGAAAAGAAGTGTATTTATCATCATTTGAGTTGAATTACTGAAATAAATTGAATTATTTTCTTGCTTCTAAACGCCCTTAATTCAACATCTTACATGAATATCAATGTATTATGAATGGACTGGTAAATTACCGTTACCGCTGGTTTTGAAAAAATATTACCGATGTTTTATTCTAAAAATGGTAAATTTACTGTATCATACCGATTATACTGGTATACCGACTTTACTTTAAAATGGTAACCGATTGACTGGTAATGGTAAATTTAACGTTACTATAACAGCCCTAATTTTGGGTGGGTCTTTGAGAATCACCGAAAGCGGAACTAATACCATTATCATTAGAACCAGTATCATAGCCATCAATGTTACGAGAATCATCATTTGATGAACTACTATTTTCACCATTTTGTGTAGATACATTATCATTTTCTGACCAAGGATTATCGCTTCTATCATCAAGCAGTGAACTCTCAACTTCTTTAATCCATTCTATAAGTGGATTCTCCTCATGAAGATGTAATCTAGGTCAATAAGATGATCGATTGTTTGTTGTATAGCATGCCGTACTCTCAAAGTCTCAATCGCACATCATAATGTACAAATACGTGTTATTCCAAAATTTTCGTTCTGTTTCATAACTTATACGAATCATCACATATCCGGTTTCTTTCACAGTTTGAAAAAAGAAATGTTTGGTTTAGAATACATATTGCTAAATGTGTTAAATTTGAAGCGGCATCTCTATCAATAATTTACCACCACATAGTTGGAAAACACAACTTAACCATTCTCAAGTTCTTTAATCCTTTCCGCAAATGGATCCTCATGAAAATGTAATCTAGGTCAATAAGTTGATCGGTTGTTTGTTGTTATGTGATATATGTCGTACTCTCAATCGCATATTATAATGTACAAATATGTGTTCTTCAAAATTTCCGTTTTATTTCATAACTTGTACGAATCATTACATGTCCGGTTTCTTTCACAGTTTGAAAAAGAAAATGTTTGGTTTAGAATACGTATTGTTAAACGTGTTAAATTTGGAGCAGCATCTTTATCAATAATTTACCATCATATTGCTAGAAGGCACGACTTAATTATTTGTTTTGTTTTTGCGGATCCAAACATATCAAGTTTCATTATGTTTTTTTAAACCTACGCAACATTAGTTAACAGACTGTCATTGTTTGCACTAAATATAATAACAAGAATCATGAGTGGTTGATTTCTTATTACCTCTGTTGAAATTTCAATTTGCACAGCAATATCAAGTACCATTTTTTCAAAAACATTCATTCATCCATTTAAAACTTCGTTAGCGTTATTGCATCGTCTCCTTATTGAATATTGCATTGTCTCCTTGTTGAATATGAGGATAACATAAAATAATTTGATAGTTCAAGGAAATATTGACAGTGTAATAACTAAAAAATTACCTGTTGCATAAATATGTTGATGTGATCGTCTTTCCTATCTTTTATCGATTATATTCGATCAATTTTTATATTATTTTTGCATCGAATGTTTTTCTTACTTAATTCTTCCACTCAACTATTACTTCATACAGATTTCCATCTTTGCGTTATCATCTTTGTTCACCATTCTCAAAACGTCTACAAATGGACCAAATACGAGAATAATAGCAGCATCGTTGGCTAAAAATTTATCACTATGAATCAAGTTATAGATGCTATTTTTTATCTTTAGGACCGAGTCAGGGACCTTTGCGTTCCATTTCCTCGAAGAAATCATTCCTTTTAAATTATCTTTATGTTTATATATATGTGTGTGTGTGTGTGTGTGTGTGTGGGGATTCTAGTACAATAAAGCGAGTAGAAAACCTAATTATCGCTGGTCGAATCAATTTTTTGTTGTTGGTTTCTTTTCCACATTATGGTAAGTAACCAACAATGGTTGTATGTGAAAATCATGATTGTGTATGAATCCAAATGGAAATTTGAGATAATAGTAGTTATTTTGACTTTTTTGAAATATCTTATAGAATCAAATCGATACGATGTGTTGTACATGGTGTCCAATATAGTTTTCTTTTCTTTTTTAATCAATAGTTGGCCAACAGCTTTATAATTTGCTCCGTTGTCCCTAGCTATTTGCGCAATTCTATTTTTTCAATAAAATTAAGATCATCCACTAGACCACAAACATACTCAACGCTTCGAAATTTGTCAGTAGCATCTATAAGGAAAACAGTTCCTTGGGTAAGCACAAGCTTATGATTTTTTATTTATTTTGCATGCTCCAATTGTCATACATGAATCTAAATACGTTTGCGAAGTTCATTCAGGGTGGGCGCTTTAATTCTAGGACTGGCTTCTGCAATGACATCAACTATTGTTTGATAATAAGTTGATATAAGAACTACTTGCAGCATTATGAGCAATATGGTTAAAATGAAAAAAAATTAGGTATTGTCCGTCCTATAATTTTTGGACGCACTGAACATTTCTATCATTTTTACCTCTATCACTTCTAGTATCTGAGTTTTGTTGTTCGAGCATGCTCATCGGTTCTTCTTGTACTCGTTATTTTCAAGATTCCCTTGACTTTGTTTGCTTTCCTCTTAATTAGATGTTCCCGTGTAGGTTTTTGACTTTTTTAGGAACGCTTGGACACAGTGCAACATCATCGGCCATTGCCGTCAATGCTCTTTCATACATGTTACGCCTCCTCCACCAGAAATCAATTTACCGCAATAATTGCACTTTGTTTTTTTATTGACACCGACTCCTGTTTATTAATTTTAAACGATGTCATGATTTACCATATTCAAATATTTGAAATTATAAATAAATAATAAACAAAATTTATACAAATTATATAAAGTATATTTATCAAAATGAACATAATTTTAACCAAACTTATTAGCGTAATTATAATTAAATTGTTATCCATATTTATCTAGTCCATAACTTAAATTATCCCATCCAAATAAAATGCAATTACCCGACCCGTTATTAACACAACAAACTAATTTGCTCCTTCATACTTTTCCTCTAGACAATTCAATTCAACGAATATATAAAAAAAACTCGCGCAACTCAACGTTGTCCCGTACCTCATCGTTGAATGTCGGGAACCCCTTCAATCATCGTCGTTGATGGATGCTAGGTCGAGATCCCTTCAGTTGTCGTCTCCAATGGATGTTGCTCGAAATCAACAAGCATGATTCTTCAAATCAAGTAAACAATTGTTTTCTGTTATTTGTTTCATTGTTACTAGAGTATATATAGCCGAATTTGAATTTTTTTTTTTCCGTCTGAATTCGCTGAATCAGTACAATTTTTGTTATATTAGAAAAATTTGGTTGAGGTAATGTAGAGATTAAGGTTTTTTTTTTTTTTTTTTTTTTTTTTTTTTTTGAGGTGAATTATTGTGAGTTCTTACTTTTTCCACTGTATTTTTTAAACCCTAATCCAAAAAATCAAATTTTAGTGCGTTTCGTGTTCCGGGCCACGCTGGAATCGGAATGGGATCCCCGGGAATTCGGTGTGCCGACTGAAATGTAGAACCTTGGGGATTGGTCCCTTGAGTACTGAATATTCAAGGGATGGTTGCTTATTCAAGTGGCAGCTCCGGGACCTTTGCTTACGGAAAGCATTGTGTTTCGAGTTATGACTCTTCTTCTTGCTACATTTACTTCCAAGGGTGTCAAAATGTTAAGATATAAAGTATATCCATTCGGTGAGAGCAATTCAAGGCTTTAAATCTCTGATTTGGTCGTGTTTCGTTTCGGAATTTCCACACAAGCTATCCCATATCAGAGGAGCTTTCAGACGAGATGAATGTATTTTGGATGTGCATTTCAAATTGACATCGATCTCAAAGTACATCTCGTAAATATCACGGAGTAACTTACTTGTGTGTCGAAAATTGATGTTTTAAAGATTTATTTAACAACCAAGGGTAAAAGTATAAATCGTAACATATCTGATTTGCATAGTAAAAACGTTTTGGAAAAGAATGATAGTTGGATTAGAACTTATTTAGTAATGATTGAATAATATCCTATTATTTGAACATTAAAAAACGATGCCTTTTGTTGTGACTCGTCAAGATAAAAAGTAAACAACATATTCAAGGAGTTGGAGAATTGTATATGGATTGAGTAGTTTCTTTTGAAGCTACATGGAAAAAAAAATCAAATCTAATGAGATTGGGATTCTGATTCTTGTTTCATGCGAGATTTTGAATATTTCGAATGAGATGAGTGTCGAATGAGATATGAATGAGATTTGATGTCTTCTCTCGTTTAAGTGTGAAACTAAGATCCTGGAGGAGATCTCTAAGATCTAAGGAAATCTCAGGCAATATATAGGAGTTTTGAAACTTCCACAACATCTTTGCACAAAAAATAATCATGATAACTGATTGTATGCTCATTCGGAAGAAGTTGAGATTGTATTTGTTTCAAAGTATTAGTGCAGATTGTAATTTCACAAATACAAGTATTAGTGCAGATTGTATTTGTTTCACAAATACTAGTATTAGTGCTTCATAGAAATCAACGTAAATAGAAGTGATGTTTACACCAATCTTTTCACTCGCATGCATTGCACCTGCAGGAGTACTAGTCGTACATATTCCGTAAGTTATCTATCAGAGTGGTTAGAATTGATGGTTGCCTCCATTCATTTGAACACTGCAATATCTACTTGACTGACTGACAGCATAATATTTGGTTCAAACTCCTTTACTTTGGCCACATTAAATTCAGCTACTAAAGTCATGCAGTTAAATGTGTATCTTCTATAATTTGGATAGCTGCCACTCATTTTATTTGTGGATTCCCTATTTTCGAACCACTTCTTTTTCTTAATGATTCGGCATCGCTTCTGCATCTGACCAATATACTTCAGTGCGAATATCAATATTTCACCTGCATCTCGGTTTGAATACTCTATTATAGCATTTTGCACCCACTCAATTGCTTAATTGCCAACATATAAACTGTGAAATTGCGTAGATAACAGACAAATATGGTTGGCTGAATTATATATTTTATTTCATCCTTTTCCAAGTGAAAATCCAGCATCTGATCTCATTTCTGAACTTCTTAGGTATCCGTATGAGGCAATTCGTGTGGTTACTTCTGATGGTTATGTTCTACTTCTGGAGAGAATACCAAGGTTCGACATGTTTGCTTCGATTCAAAGTTTTTGTTATTGTTAAGTTTGTTGTTAACACAGAGACAATAATACCTTTACAGACATGATTCACAGAAGGTAGTGTACTTACAACATGGAATATTGGATTCATCAATGGGGTAACTAATTCCATCTTTTGCTTCCTTCAAAACAAAAATAATATTAATGGTGATCAGACATTTTGCGTGTAGGCTTTGAAATTTTTTTTTGGGGTAATGTGCATCTTTAGATAGTTTGAATAGATGCATATCGCAGCAACTGTAATAGAGCTTGTAATGTCAAATCCAATTTACATGTTAACTTTATTAGTTACTGCTTAAAATAGCTATAACTTTGCTCCTTATTTTGATCTCAAGAGAGTAATGTTGTGTTGATCATTGTAGGTTAGTAACAGAGATGGATCTGTGTTACTAACCATGTGTTATAGCCCTGGTTGAATTTTTGAAATGCTTATTATATATGATATCATGTGGCCTACTGAAACAAACCTTATCCCAGTTTTCTTTTATTTATTACACTGTCAGGTAAGTCAGTTATTCATTCTTGTGTTGGATCCACTCTTAACCTTTTAACCTATCCTTTATTCGTTATATGTTGAATATTCAAGTATTTGGCCCCTGTTGAAAAATGTATTTATCAGACCTTCACGAATACTTCGGCTGATTTGCAAACGGATGTCATCACTAAATTTTTGACTGGTCTACCTTTTTTGGCATCTCGGTGCCATTGGTCAAATATATGTATGTATATATTATTGTACAAATGTTCTTGTTAACCTGAGTTGCTATGAATTCATGGCTTCAGTTCTCGAGTAATAAAACTAATGGGATTCTTATAGTTAAGTTGCTGCAATTGTCCAGCTTTGTACTACAGTTGGAGTATATCCTTATTCTCCCATATATGGAAAATTGTCTGCATCTCTTTTTGAGGCTTTACATCATCTGATGGGGTTATGTAGTACACACTCAATTATCATCGACCCTAGTATGTAGGGTCCCATGTAGTTATGTAGCACACTTAATTATCATTGCTTCTAGCATGGAGAGTCTCATGTAGTTATGTAGCACACACCCAATTACCATTTTTGCTATTGTCGTAACAGAAATTTGCCTAACAAATCTATTCTTTAATAGATGTGCAACTTGTTACCACTAGTCGTCTAGTGACTACTCTAGTCTGCCCATGTTTTTTGGTCAATTTTTTTGTTTGAATGTTGTCATTGCGTTAACATGAATATGATTTGTCATGCACTGTAACTATATTAATTGTCATGTTCCCTTTTATTAGTTGGATTTCCAATGGCGTTGTTGGTTCTCCTGCATTTGCAGCTTATGACCAAGGTCAGTACATCTAATCAAGAAATATTACATAGTCCAACTGTGTTCCTAATATAATCTTTACATCATATCGCAGGTTACGACGTTTATCTTGGAAATCTACGTGGACTAGTTTCCAGGGAGCATATTGATAAGAACATATCTTCACGCAAGTAAGTGACAGTGTGGATACTTTGTATTGCAGTCATCACGTTATTTTGATTACTTGTTTAACTTTTGTGCGTCAAGTGGTTAGAAATGAGGATGTGCGTACACCTAGTACAATGTGAAATGCATTATGTGGTGCATGAGCTAGTAGTAGCCTGAGATGCGTGTTCTGTTTCGAGGAATGCTAGCCTCATGCACTTCACTTAGTTTTGCTGGCACTTGCAAGTATTTTATGGTTGATTGAAATGATTACATATTTACAACCAATCATGGATAGTGTATAAACCCATGCCGAGGACCGCGTGCTTTGTTAGCTTAGCTCATCGTTATATTTGTAGATATATAAAATAATAAAACAACAATAATTCTGCAAGGCCCAAACCATTTTTAATCACTTTGCCCAAACCCTGAGATAAAATGCCCACCCTAGATTCCACCTTTTGGGCCTAAAAAAATGTCTCTTTCCGCACCATTTTGTCACATTGTTTCGGGGCCATCTAGCATCATCCATAAAACAAATACATGATTGACTTATTTTTGCAGTATCCTTGGTACTCATTATATCAGAATTTGACTTATACAAGTTTATTGAATAAAAAAAATGAATAATACGTATACGTTTTTTTCACACTCTGGCTAAACAGTTTCATATTGCTTTGAAATCTCATGCCCAAACTGTATGTCATCGCTAATTTCTTCTGAATTCAGATACTGGAGATACTCCATCAATGAGCATGGCACACAAGATGTACCAGCAATGATCGAAAAAATACACGAAATCAAAATATCAGAATTAAAAAAGAACAACCAGCTGACTTCAGAAGAAGAAGAGCAAGCGCAACCTTACAAACTCTGCGTTATATGCCACAGTCTTGGAGGAGCAGTGATGTTAATGTACCTAATAACCCGAAAAATTGCAGAAAAGCCCCACAGAATTACCAGAATGATATTGCTATCCCCAGCAGGTTTTCACGAGGACTCAGGCCTACTCTTCACTGTAGTGGAACACCTTGTGCTCATCATCGGTCCTCTTCTCACTCCCTTCATCCATGGCCTTTACATTCCCACCCAGTTCTTCAGAATGCTTCTCAACAAATTAGCTAGAGATTTCCAAAACTACCCTGCCCTTGGCGGTCTGGTACAAACCCTAATGAGCTACGTTGTAGGTGGGGACAGCTCAAATTGGATAGGAGTTCTCGGTCTGCCTCACTATAACATGTACGACATGCCCGGCGTTTCTCTACACGTTGCTATTCATTTGGCACAGATCAAACGAGCGAAGAGATTCATAATGTATGACTATGGAAATGCTAATGCTAACATAGAGGCTTATGGAACACCCAAGCCATTGGATCTGGGAGAGCATTATAATCTTATTGATATTCCTATTGATCTGGTAGCTGGGAGAAAAGATAAAGTGATTAGGCCTACAATGGTGAGGAAGCACTATAGGTTAATGAAGAGAGCCGGTGTTGAGGTATCTTATAATGAGTTTGAGTATGCTCATTTGGATTTTACGTTTTCGCACAGGGAGGAGCTTTTATCCTATGTTATGTCTAGATTGTTGTTGTTTGAGCCTCCACAGAAACATGTAGGAGTGCGGCATAGGAAACATATTCGGATGACCCATAAACATGATACCGATGATATTAAACCTTTAGAGAAGGAATAGGTGATATGTCTATATATGTATGTACATGGGAAAAAGATGTGTTTGGGAGGGAATTAATGTTTTTAGGTCTGAGTTCCCTAACCTTTCGATATTGTAAAATATGATCAAAGAAACTTAATACTTTTTTTTTTTTTTTAAATCATGCTGTTCAATTAGGTATGAGAAGTTAAGTGATGTGTGCATATTTTTTTAAAGAATGTAATATGGGTTAATATCGACAATTTTGTGCTGTGCTTTTGCATTTGCTGTTGTAAAATGATTATGTTGTTTAGCATGGTAACGATGATACCACGTTAATACTGGTTTCAGGGTTGGTATTTTCGATTAGTTTGTTTATGTTATTTTTCCTCAGTGTTGTGTACTTCTGCAATGACTTTCTATAGTTGATGATTGCAATCACGACTGGAAGTGCAGGTTTTTTACTTGTTACTTGGATAATTTTATTTGTACGAACGTATCTATAAGCTAAATCTTTATTAATAGTTGGCTTGAAAGCGCAAACTTTTAGTTTGATCGCAAACTTTCGAAAATACCCTTTACTTATGTATGATTCATCGTTTATCTATATGTGTTACCAAATCCATTTAAAATTGAATCTAACAAATAAACTCAATTTAAATTCAACACGTGTCTTTACAAATATAAATAAACATTAATATCGGTTAAAATAATCGGTTAAAATAGGATCTGATAAGTAGCTTTTTTACAAATTCAAAACGCTCAAATATATTAAAATCTTACTTTCAGTTTAAAATAGGATATAACAAATGAAATTCCTTTACAAATTCTTTTTTTATTAACTAATAATAGGAATATAAATTCAAACTACCAAAAAAATTTAGATACTGTAACTTAAAAATAAAATATTTATTAATAGTTACCTTGAAAGTGCAATCTTTCGGTTCGACCGCGAAGTTCCAAAATTGCCCTTTGTATGTATTTCTTTGATGATAGTTGTAATATATTTGCAGCTGCCACACTCTTTTGGTGTTAGTATGAAATAAAAAAAATGGCTCTATACAGATATTATTAAAATTTACATCATTTAAAAATAGGATTTGACAATTAAGCTTTATTAACTAAATCAAAATTTTCTCTACAAATATTTACCAAGTCTTAATATCACTTAAAAATAGTATCTAACAAATAAATTATTTTACAAATTTGGTTTTTATTAATTAATAATATAAATAAAAATTTAAACTAATAAAAAATTATGTATTGCAACTTAGAAATAAAAATTCAAATTGACCACGTTTGATTCAGACTAAATATTTGTAGAAATCATTTTCTTTTGTACGTATTAAACAAATACAAGTTGTAGAAAAACAATTCAGATGTCTTGATCACTCGCGAAGCGTATGCCGCAACGCTTGTGTTCATAACAGAAGTTATGCTGGTTGCGGATTCAGAACACAAATCTATTTTTAGCAGTCGGAACAGATGGATGTCAGACAAATAAATGTTAGCACTATTTGTTGGAATTTGTATTTGAAGGTTTAAGATCACATATTCAAACACTACGCAAAATATCAACAATTCTAGTTAATAGAATATCAAACTGTGAAGTTTTATGGGAGTTTAATTTGCACTGCATCCAAAGAATCTTTTACTAGTGCGAGATAGATGTAAGAGATTTTGATAGTGTTTGGAAGAATTTGTCAAATGGTACATTACAATACGTGTAGCAACGAGAAAACCTTAAACATGTCTTCTATAGCATTTTTTTAACTTTTCTATGTCATGGAGCATATATGAAAATCCGTAATTCCTTTTTAGCTCATTTGCAACTCTACAACGTCCATCATTTGATTCTTAAAAGCTTGATGTATCAATTTGATGTTACTCTCTTCTATCTTATTGTTATTCACTTTCTTGCATCACCGACTAATTGATCCACTAATTTATTGAATCAAATGAGGAAACTAAAAAAGTTGCAAATATTTCAGTGTTTCATTCTTCATTATGTCATAGTTTCTATAGCATCAATCTTATGCTGCAGTTTGTGAGAATTTACAAATGGCTTTAGCACTTGGCAAAAGCTACCAATTTCTTCCATATCATATACACAAATGCTATAGCATCATTTGAATCTGTTTCCCAGTGTTTCTAAACAACGTTACATTAAATCGCTACAGCTACCACAATTTTATAACATAGGACCATTAAATGCAAACAATCATAGAAACACATTCAATAATTAACACATCCAAGCGTACGCAATATCCAACATATGATAGAAATACATAAATATTCCATGGACAAATATTTCATAGACAATGTTTCCAATGTATGCTAGTGACAAAATTGCAATACATTCAATAATCAACCGAATAAACCAAAAAGATGTTTAGTCCATAACTGTATCGACAAGAATTCCATCTCTTAATATGTTAAGGCATATTGCTGCCTGTTTGGACCAAAGATCTCTGATTATCTATAAAGCGAAGTTCAACAATTAGTATTCAAAATAAAAATGAGCTAAATCAGAATCAAGTTGAATATTATCAGAACATAAACCACAAATCGATATTAACAACAAACGATCCAAATTGATGATAGAAATGTAAAGAGACCCGGTGTAGTTTCTCTTAATACTACTGTGCTTGGCATGACTACAGTCTCGGTTAGATGTATCTAGAGGCATCAGATAAAAATGAAAAGGGAGAATATACAAGACTAAAAAGAAGAGAAACAGAGCGTCATCTCTAATCCATACGATGGGTGAGGTCATCTAAGCAAAAACAATTTCCCACAAACCAACTGATTCATTTATAAATATCAAGGCCCACGGTCAGTATTTTAACCTTTGTGCATACTTAAGTTATTTTAAATAGCTGAAAGACGCATAGTAATGATTTTCTGTAAGCATTTGTGGTGCAGTTTACAAATCTTATTGATTGGAATGAGTACGGACAACCAAATATTAGTAGTAAAACTTATTTGAGATAACTTGCATTCTTTGAAATAACCTGCATTATTATCACAACAGCAGTTCTTTGGTTTATTCTAAGACTCAGAAAACCAAAATCTTGCTTGTAGACCATAAAAAAGCAATGGTACTCTGCTCCTAACCCATGCTTTGGTTTATTCACATATACACTGTAACCAGTGTGGATTGAACTCTCAATCTTGTCAGTGGAAGCCCCGACTTTCTCAAGCAACCACACCACCCATGTGTGGCAATACTATTAGTTATATTTATGTGGAACATATAAATGACATGATTTCACTTCAGTTATTAATTTTTGAACTACCCAAGGTGGAAATTCATTGATAACAATTATCAAAGATAATAATTACATGGCCAGTGTGACTCACTGTTCGTGTAATCTCAAAGAAAAGTGAATAGATCTACCTAGGCATGAAGAAAACTTCGTTAACAAATATATGGAGGGTCACCCACAATATTTTACGGTTGTTATTATGCATTTGCCTCCAAATATACCATGCAAACCTTTACTTGTTCTGTCCATGTTTTGCTTACATGATAGATAAAACTCAAACTGGCATATTATTAGGTTATTACCGTGGTGTTCATGCATTATAAACTTTTATCTTTTCAATTTTCCATAAAAAAGGAATTAAAATAACAGATGAAGAAGATCAAAATTATAAAATTAATAAAAATGTTATCTTCAATAGATTACTAGCACGAGTAGTGTAATAAAAACTAAAAAGTGGAATTATAATATGTATCATGCGACAAACCTTCTACTTGATTTATTTACTCCTTTCAATTCTCTACAGTTTAAACATGAAGCTCGTCGTCAACTTTTATCATCTTTTTTCCTTTTCTACACAAATTGAATATACTATGAATGATCTTTCTTTTTTTTCTTTTTTCTAATTTAAATTTTACATTATTCAAATTTTGGCACAATTTTATTATTTTCTTTCTATTTATTCAAAATTTAAGCACAATTTGCACACTTTTATTTTATTTTTCCTAGTTTTACTTTCTGCTGATTAAAAATGAATCTGATATGGAAGCAGGTTATGAAAACACTAAAATATTTGATATTCTTACCGTTTTAATGCATTAAAATAAAAGTTTAACAGAGAAGTCACCTACTAGGGATTTTGTAACATTGTAAGCACTTTTCTAAATATAAAAAAGAACTTTCAACCCATGAACTTGGTAGTTCATTCAAAATATTGTTGGTGGCTTCAATTATAAATGCTATAATGTATATCTATGGTTAATTATGCTTACACTTGCATCAACTATACTTTATAAATATCTAGTAAATCATGCTTACTAGAGGTTGATTCCGTTGTGGCATTCGCTCCAGGACAAGCTATTGTAGTACCGACATCTTCGATGAATTCTAACTCGGATGGTCTCCATTACAGTGCAATTGGGACTTCTGCAACTCTACCAAAACATCAACTGCATTTCTTTCCAGCGGAACATAATGAACCAATGCATTTGGATCCATTGGAGGCACACGTCCTTCCGCAACCACACTCGTTCCACATAAATCAGTAAACTTGCGTTTATGCTTTGGCACAGAATTTGCAGTCTGCTAGATAAAATTTTATATATTATTTTAATACATATACTGATTATGTTAATAAAAAAATATACAAAACATGTGACACATATATAAATAATAGGCCATAACAAAAGAGAACATATCAAAATAAACATATTACTATAGGAGATGCTGCAGAATAAACTATAGGAATATGAGATACTGCAGTGTTAACCTTCTCAACAACTACTTTTGATTCAGGCCATGCTACTATAGTACCAATAGCTTCTCCAACGCATGTCATATCAGCTGTAGGCCTCCATAAAAAGGCATCCTGTTTTTTTGGATCGTCTATCCACACTGCCATGGCAAATGGTCCAATAGAAATATCATTCACAAGTTGTTTTGGATCACTCGAATACACTCGCCCTACAGCAACTAATTCTTCGCTTCCACTCCAATCATACAACTTGCATTTGTGGTATGTGCTGCTAGTTTTACTCTAGTACAGAAAAAGCATATTTATTGAGTACAATGTTGTAAATATTAATACCAAATATTAGTTACTATTGAAAAAAAGTTAGCACATGTATAAACAGTAGGCCGTGGCAACAGATAAGTTAGCAATAAACATACTACCACAGGAGATTTTGCAACGTTAACCATAGGAATAAGAGATGGCGCAGTGTTAGCTTTCTCAACAACTACTTTTGCTTCAGGCCATGCTACTTTAGTACCAACAGCTTCTCCAATACATGTAATACCAGTTGATGGCCTCCATAAAAAGGCATCACGTTTTTTGGGATCGTCTATCCAAACTACCATGGCAAATGGTCCAAGAGGAATACCATTCACAAGTTGTTTTGGATCACTAGAACACAGACGGCCTTCAGCAACTAATTCTTCGCTTCCACTCCAGTCATACAACTTGCATATGTGGTATGTGCTGCTGCTAGTATTACTCTAGTAAAGAAAAAGTATATTTATTAAGTATAATGTTGAATATATTAATGTGAAATGTTAGTTACCACGAAAAATAAATTTACCACACTAATAAATAGCAGGCCGTAGCAAAAGATAAGATACTAAAATAAATATATTACCACAGGGGAAGCTGCAGCGTCAACCATAGGAATAAGAGATGCTACGGTATTAACCTTCTCAATAGTTACTTTTGATTCAGGCCATGCTACTATAGTACCAACAGCTTCTTCAACACATGTCATACCAGCTGTCGGCCTCCATAAAAAGGCATCTTGTTTTTTTGTATCTTCTATCCACACTGCCATGGCTAATGGTCCAAGAGGAATATCATTCACAAGTTGTTTTGGATCACTCGAATACAATCGCCCTTCAGCAACTAATTCTTCGCTTCCACTCCAATCATACAGCTTGCACTTGTGGTACGTGCTGTTAGTTTCACTCTATTAAAGAAAAAACACATTTATTAAAAAATCGTAAATATTAATATGAAATGTTAATTACTATGAAAGAAATAAATTTACCACACTCTCTCCTTTTTCGAAGTGTTCCATCACACGCAAAACAACTCTGCTAGCTGGCCATGCTACTATCTCATCCTCGACGTCTCCAATATGTATCAAATTACGCGTAGGCCTCCATAAAAAAGCATCTGATTTCCTCGAAGAGTCTATCAAAATTTTCATGGCATTCGGTCCTAACGGAATTTTATGAACAAGTTCGTTTGGATCACTTGACACAACTCTTCCTTCAGCAACAATTTCTTCAGTTCCACTCCAATCCAATAAATCACATTTGTCACTTATTCGGTAATAATTGCTCTACGATTAATCAAAAACATATATCTTTAGCTCTTGGATTAAAATCAATATTAAATGAAGTCACAACAGTAATATATCTGATTTTACCATTTGTGGCGTGCTTCCTTCTCTCATTTGTGGCGTGCTTGCTTCTCTCCAACTTTTTTCACTCTGTCAAATCAATTCTTTTACAAAATCAGTGACCATGTATGTAATGGAGCCTAATAGCTTTAGTTTAGTAACCAAATGCACCAATATTATATAAACCAATATATGTTAATAATACCTGATTTTTCATTAGCATGTGGATTGTCTCCTCTAATTCTGAAATTCTACTTTCACATTCAGCTGCTTGCTTAGCTCTGGTCCATGACGAAGTTACCTTTTTGAGGGTCGTTCCTCTTCCCATTGCTCTTAGTCGTCCCGGTCTATCTTGTCCCAACACTTGTGAAAGTGTGTCTTCTTTGATATTGGTCGTTGAACTAGATTCTGATTCACTTTCCATTTGTTTTAACTTCTCCTGTCAAAAGTTTAGCATACGTATATAAATTAGACACTAAAGCTAAGTTATTACATTATCAAAACACTTTGTCATTTAACAAAAAATAAAAGCACTTACAATAGTATCTGCAACAGTTGTGCTTACTGGTTCGCCATTTTTTCGAGTGCGAGACTTGATCCAAACTTGAAGTTTAGAGACCGAAGAGGGGTCAACAGTGTGCTCTCTCTACATTCAAAAAAAATTAAATAAATAAATAAATAAATAAAAATAAAGAAACTGACTGTATTGACTAACTAGTTAATAAACATCAATTATTATGGTAAACAAATCAACTCTTCTTTCGCACCAAATCTTCAGCCAATCGAGCCAATCCTCTACGACTGCATGTGTGTGGCATTTGGTTGCGCCTACTAATAGCTTTGAATTTCTCACTTTTTGCCTGAAATAAGAAGTCATAATATGTTGATTAGTATTTGTATACTTGTCTTTCATAAATACAAATGATCAAAATAACATTATATTTACCTTAAAGTTCGAACTTGTTTTAAACTCGATAAACTTTTTCCACTCCATACTTTCGATGTTATTTGGCCTTAGCTGCAGCCTTTGCTCTTCAGTCTTTGCATTTATTATTTGACGAACTAATCTGCATTTTGAGCACCTCCAAATACATCCCATCTGTTGGAATATGAGAACCTTTTGCCACTCCTCATCCAATTTAAATCTAGCCTGCAACGTTGATTGAATTGTTAATCAAACTGAGCAAAATATGCTACTAATCTAAACATTCATCAAACTGAAGTTAGTATTCATAAACGATATTTAGTATTACTGGAATTGAGTTATCATACAAAGAATAAACAAAAGAACTTTTTTAGAATGGAAAATTACCTTTATCAACAACAGTTATTATTCTCACAGCCATTTATATGTAAACAAAGAAACATTGCTTCAACCACTTGGGAGTACAAATTTATACTTACAGAAAATGGTACGGTTAAAAACATAAATGAACATGTGTAGCCTGTTTGCCTAAACAAAATACTATTGGATAACTCTATTACATCATTATAAGTCAATTTATAGGCACTAATCGACTGGAATGATTTCTAGGAGAAAAAACTTTTGAAACTTAAAGGAATATTTTCTTTACATAAAAAATGAACCAACAAATTATTTTTTGTTGGAGTATTGAACTTGCAAACTCATTCAGCAAAAAAAAAACGCCAACAAACATCAAATTCAAAATATAATTATTCCGAAAGTTCAAAAAATATTTTGGTTAGAAAATTTTCCACCTGACTGCTGTCTGGTAAGAAAACAACTTAAACTATACCGATTTGATGTCTTTAATAATAATTGTAATACGTTTGGTTTCGTACTTTTTTGATAACAGCGTGAACGTGCACAGTTAAAGCGTTAGCAGTTTTATAGCGATGAACGTGCAAAAAGTTATAGCAGGGGTATAGTGGATAATAGTGGAGGTGCAAAAAGCTTTATTAGATTTGATATCAAATATTTAAAGTTAATTTATTCTCATTCTCACATCATTTGTATAGGAAGAAAAATTGTTGTTTAATCTTATATAATTAATCGAAGAATATTATGATTTATGCAGACTAGATTTGATGACTACAGCAGAATTTAACTCACATTGAGCACTTATGCTTTAAAATTAGGTCTTTACCTAACTTTGTTGAATTGTTTTAAAAAAGAATTAGTCAAATCAACCTTTGCATGTTACTGTTGTTAAAATGAGTGCTAAAAAATCTTGATTTAGATGTAGTGGAAAATAACGAGACTTAAAGCGGATATACTGTTTAATAACGCTAAATTGAAATAGCATAACGGTCGAAGAACGCTATTTGCTATATAACGGATTTGAGGAGCATCAGCATGGCTTTAACTGCACACGCGTAAACTACCAAAAATGACCATCTACATATATTACCAAATCTTAATATCGCTTAAAAATAGAAACCGACAAGTAAACTTTTTTACAAGTTCAAAACGTCCATCTACAAATATTACCAATCTTAATATCACATAAAAATAGTATCTAACAAACAAACTTTACGTCCTTTATTAATTAATAATATAACTAAAACTTCAAACTAACAAAAAACTGTAACATAGAAATAGAAATTCAAACCAACGACGTATTATTTCAATGCAAAAATTTGGCTAAATATTTGTGCGAACAATTTTCTCTAAAATGTGTTAACATATACAATTTGTAGAGAAACAATTCATGCACGAAGCACGTGTCATCATCACACGTGAAGCACATGTCGTAAGGCTCGTGCATAATAAAAGTTGTGTATATAATTCTCAAAAATCATGCTCAAATTGTTCCCAATTATCCCTTGGTGCACTAGATGAGTGCAAGAGAGAAGCCTTCAGGCTTCTCACTCCGGAAACAAATATTTCTCACCCAGTTGTCATAGAAACTGATTTGCTGCTATCAACAAATGGTTTCTGAATTTCTTGTTTATAAAGCATCAAGTTTGTCCACAAATTATTAACAATGATTGTTATTAATGGAACTGGAATAAAAATAGAACGTTCAAATAATGTAGACTTGGAAAAAGAACAGTGCATCATTATAATTTATACAGATTAGTAGATATTTTGCAAAAGTCCAACTGAAGATAATGACTAGTCAGAACGGATCATACATAAAACTCATAAACATGTAATACGATGAATAGGTACAAACAATCATCTTCAAGTTTCATCTTAGGCACTATATAAAAAGGTAATAACCAGGCACATAAAAAGCATAGTCAATGCACACATAATCATAAATAACATAAAAGGCTAATTTCCAATCCGTAAAAGGAACTGACATACTATGGACGTATACTAATCATGATACGTAGATCATACCTGAACGGATTCCCACAACACAACTTTTAATTCGTCACTGAGCATCCTCCAATCGCTAAGTGTAATAGGAACACGCTCTCGTACAAGTGGCCCTAAGAAAGAAGATAACTTGACTGACCCAGCTCCTATTGGCTCACCCTCCGCATTAAATTGAACCTCAATACGGCTCAAAGGATCCGAGGGGGGATTTTTCACTTTAGTTGGACCTCTAGTTTTTCTTATTTTCACTTTAGTTGGACCTCTAGCTTTTCTTCTCACAATTGGAGTTGCATCAGCATCTTGACTCAGTCTCTCGCTTCCCGTTGCCTCAGAATCTGAATCTCCTTCCGGTTGCAATGCGTTGTCTTCGGCTACTTGTGGGTTTTCTTTAATTTGAGCGTAGTTGTTTTCAGAATTGACTTCGGTTTGTTTTGCATTATTTTCAAATTCTTTTGGGTTGTCTTCATTAAAAATAACGTTGTCTACCTCAGTATGTTCGTCCCTTGCATTAGAATCCTTGGATGCAAATTTGGATTTCTTGGTTTTCTTTTGTTTGTGAGTAAGGTTCCTTTTTGCAATCCTACCCATTGTCTGTAAATAATGAATGAATGAATGAATAAGATGATGAATAGGTGATTGCAGAAGTCTGCAATAAGATTTACAATGTATATAACAATTTCTAAATCCATATGGATAGTGCTGCATCAATAAGCCGTCATATGAACCGAAAATTCATCTGTTAAAAAAAAATTAAACAACTTCTTAGCGCAGCCATATTCCGACTGATTTAAAAACAGTAGAGGAAACTCTCTCCCAGCATGTTGATGGTTAATACGATGGTTCAACACTCTCCCAACATGTTGATGGTTGCCTAGACTACTTTCAATAACAGTGTATTGAATGTCTAGTGGTGAAGATGAGAAAAGAAACATAAGAAGATATGACGTTAACAACGATAAAGACAAACATGGAATGCTACCAGTAACTGAACCGGCACATTTTGCAATCCTGGCTTACATATTTATAGGTGAAGCAAACAAGATGACAGAAATGATTAGCAGTCTGAATCAAATTCTCAGGAAAAGTATCCATATAAATAAAATAATTGTTTAAATAGAGAAAAAAATGTTTGGCAAAATTAAATTTGATCTGAAATATATATAGCATTTAAATTCCAACCGTATACAATTTTAACCGACTGATCAAAAAATCAACAACTTTGAAATCAAACCCTGTCAAATCAAGAATATTTGATAGCAAAAGCCTATCTTACTACAATCGAGTCATGAAATTTAGACTGGAGGATTATATGTCAAACAAAAATAAAAAATTATTTAAATATTATCACCGGAGCTGAAAAAAGTTGATCGCGTAATCCTCTAACAGATAATAAGTAACAATAATATGAAAAATCAAACATTTCATACACATGAAGAAAACTCAACAAATGACATAGATACCCCTGTTTATTATATAATTATTACTTAGACAGAGGATAAAACTACAATTATGAGGCAGAAAAACAACTAACCATAAAAACGTGTTTAAGTTAGAAAAAGGCGGCCATCTAGCATCAATGGACAATTGCATACCGAGAAAGCTATACTCATGTTTGCTTCCCATTCAACATAGCAATTTTATAAAACCAAGTTAACTGAATAAACATGAAAGGTTGGAATGGTAAATTTATATTAGAAATGAACACGTCATATTCCAATTCAAATATATTACTCGTGTTCATTTCTAATGTAAATACACCATTCCAACCATTCATGTTCATTCAGTTAACTTAGTTTTTAGGAAGGTGAAGGATATTTGCAAACGTTTTCATACTTTGACTCTTGCACAAATCTTACTGAATTGAAAACAGTAGAGAAGTTTGCTTCTGATTTCAAAATAGTAGAGGGAAAATGAAAAGGCAGTGGTATTTACATTATCCATGCATATAAAAACAATATAAATTTTATGAGAAAGAAAATTTGGACCTAATTCACTAGGAGCCTGTTAAGTACACAGAACTTTAGGGTATGTCAATAATCTGAAACCTTCACACATCAAATTAGGGGTGAAGCCAAGAATTTATTTTAGAGGAGTCATTATTCGCAAAACATAAAACATAGATAATAAAATAGCATAATAATGATGATGCAAAAGTCAATTATAAATAAAATCATCAATATAAATACAATTTCTTGCGATGATGTTTCGTAGTTTGAAATTGTTATATAACTAAATTTCAATATTTCTCAATACATGTAATCAATATTTATAAGCAATCAAGCAATTTTATGAGTTAACAATTTTTCTTCTTTATAGAAAAAGCAAGCTACATTGTCATTGGTGATATCAATTAAATAATCAATTTGCAACTTACTGTTTGAAATTTTTTCTTATACACATGTTTAATGCCTATTGTCCTCTGGAAATTAACTCTAAAAAAAAATTCTACCTGTGCCCCAGGAGCAAAGATTTTTTCTTTTTTCCTTTTCTCCCCGCTCTCTATTGTCTACATTATGTAATATCCCTCATCTATAAATCTTTACAATGATAGCCTATAGAAAAACGGTCAGAAGCCAACACAAAATAAACGCTATGAATAACATCAGCCAACACAAAATAAACGCTATGAATAACATCTCAAATGAAACGTCATTTGCGAAAAAGAAAAATACCCGATGAATAAAAAATTAACCAGCCCAAGCTTTGCTGATTGACAGTGGAGATGATGCTCTCTAACCGCAGCGCGTTGGCCCTATAGATTGGCAATGTTGTCTGTTGATAGGATAGAGGAAGGGCAAACTATTTGTTCCTGGGTAGGGTTTTTCTGGAGTGGGAAATCAAAGATGGAGTTGAAGAATTGAAATATACAAATTTGGGGCAAGTTTGTGGGCCGTAAGTTGTTCACTGCTCGAGCTTAATTCTTCTTTGCAGCAAACTTTGTTACGCCTACGCAAGGCCAGCCGATTTTTAAGTTGATTTTTAACTTCGTTACTCACTGTCACAACTGATAGTGAATTATCGCACAGAAGAGTAGAACGTCCATCGTACACGCTCGACTGAAACATGATATTTCCCAATCAATTTATCATTTTTGTTTCCTTTTTCCATTAACCAAGAAAGTCTTATCAAAACTTTTTTGGATCCATTTTTATAATCATTAATTTAATATTTTGACAACGAACGGATGTAAGAAAAAAAAATAACCATGAAAGGAACAATTGCTAACGTTGAAGTTTGAATTGTTAAAGCTAGTACATGCACAAACTGTTCTACATATTTATCGGTGTTTCTTTCTTCTTATAGGTGCTTCGTGGAAGAAGAATCATTGATGAAAATAGGTTGCCGGATTAAACAACCTAATATAAAACTATTTCCGACCATTTACTCTTCTCGTCGATCGTTTTTCACATCACACCAACCGCTTAAGGTTTACTTGACCAATTATCACTTTCATACGCACAAAGGTCACTCCCCACTCAAATGTCTGCCTAAGTCCACAAACCTAAGTCTCCCTAATCGTTATCAAAATACTTACTTGCACGCCTAACCTGATTTTTCAACTCTTCTCGTACCACGTTACTCTCACACGGTAATTAACACCGAGCACGCTGCAGTTAGCACTTCTCACACCCATTTTAACTCTTAACACTTATCACACCTCGACTTCCTTGAATATAAATATCTATCGCACTTATTCACCAACTGCTATAAATTTATATATAAAAGGTCTAAATACTCAACACCAAATACGTAGGTCTATCGATCATCTTCCTCCTAGTAACCTACCAATCAAATTTACACATGTAGCCCATCGACCGTACTTTACTGTAACGATCTGTATTTTGCGCATCAAAAGATTATAAAATATTGTTTTTAAATTTGTATTAGGTCATATAACACTATAACTTTAGAGAAAGTTGATTAGTGAAATTTTTGACCATGAGAAATTTTATCGGATGCTTTTGTCCTTAAAAAATTATAACAGCTATAGCTTTTGATAGAAGTCAAATTAAGATCCACTTCTATTGGAAAGATATGATATTTTCTCTTTATGTATAGTGGTCATGATGGCAATTTGGAGTTTCTAGCCAGGAGATATGCTTGTTTGAAGTTTGGCAGTTTTTTAGCAGCTTAATGGGTAAGTATTGGGATTATGGATATGCCCACTAACCCATTTTGCGCTTGAGACTACTAGAGGCTGAAATAACCTTCCTCAACTTATTTTTCCCATCTTCTAAATATATTCAAGCCTCCATTAATCCTTTGTTCACCAAAATCATCAAATTTATCCTTCAAATCAAGTTTAAATCATATTTAAGATAGATTAGCAAGGAATTAGTCAGAGATAATCAAATCTACGTTTTTTGGGAAGAAAAATTAAGGCTTGGCTGTTCATTCTCGAATTTTCCTCGATTTGCATACAAAACTTGGATTTTAGAGTCTTTGGTGGGTGATTTATTATCTCACATCTTATTATATATGTGTACATAGGTTTTAACATGTTTTGGATCCATTTTTAAAGTCAAATTATGTTTGATTACTATTTTAAAACCCTACATGAAGTAAAAACATGAACAAAGTGATTTATGGTGTTCAAATTATATTATTTGGATGTGAGATTGCCTTTATTGATGTTAGGACATGCTATTGACACATTTTATGATGATTTCACGACTTTTTTCTGATTTGCATGCTTGAAAGTTGTTTGATGTGTGTGCGGTGTTTGCGTTTATGCTTGAATGGTTGAAAACACTCATTAAAGCGAACCATAGGTAGGAACTGCGAAACGGGCTTCGATGGATTGGTTCGAGGATGTTACGAGTCGGTGTCAATGCATATGGAATGCATAAGGGTCGAAGAATGGAGTGTAGCGGTGAAATTGGCACAAAATTTGAGTTTGTAGAAACTGCAACATTTCTGTTTGGTAACACTTGTCCGATGGTTGTCACTTTAGGTCTTGCTTCGGGTCAGGGAGGTTTCTAGTCAGGTTTTGCTTTAGGCTGGCAATGAGGATGGTTGAATAAAAAATGATGTTCGGTGGTGCTATTTTTGGGGGTCGGACAAGAATTTTTGACCGAGGGTTGCTTCAAATCATGCGTTTGGTTTTTCCTATGAAAACTTTGTGTCGGCTGTGCGTTTTGCCCGGACAGGAATTGAGGCAAAGGGGCTTCAATGGCCGCTTCAAGATGGCTTGGACGCAACTTCTAGTCTTGCTTCTAGTCATCTCTATGTTATCTATAGGGTCACTTTAGGGTTATTTTTAGGGAAATGGCACGTGACTCTGGAATGACTCGGTATGACTTTGGGTATGGATTAGCAGCTAATATGGCGATTTTGATGAATCAAGGTGATTTTTAGGATTCATGCGGCAACTAGTGAAGCGATGGCGTGGCGCTTCGTTGGCAATAACCACTTCATAACTTTGGTACGATGGCTATCGACATAGGATGGGCATCTAAAGGCATTCTGAAGATGGTGACTTAACAATGAAAGTACCGACGTCGATCCACAAGGATAAGTTCAACGATGAGAGCCTGTGATTAGAATTTGCGATTGTGTTCTACCATGGAGATAATTAGGATGAAGTAATGATTGAGTTCTATTATGGAGATGCGTGCAAAGGGATCATTGATAACTCAGAGGTTTTTAGTGTGCTTGTAAAGAAGGATAATGTGGGGACACCTACCTACATTTGTGATCGTCTCCGGATCTTTGCGATGATATATTACCCTGGACTTTTGTGATTGTGAGTCTGGCTCTTAGCATGTCGAAGTGGCATGGATTTGAGCACCAAAGAAGACATGATTTGATCGAGACCCTGGTTCGCAATTGTGCCATACAAACTATCATATATCTAATGCACACGAGTGATGATGATGATTTTTTGATGGATGCTTTATTTTCCATGGTTATTTATCACCCTAAGTGTTACATGATGTGGATGTTTTCGACCGTATGCCCATACACTGGATAATGTACCTCGACTGTAGTGCACTTATATGACAATGATGGTAGATTAACATATATCGATTGTTACGTGTTAACTCTTTGGATGCATGGATAAGTCAAGTATGGTTCCTCGTACTATGCCTCTATTTACTCTATGCAATTTTTATAGTATTTTTGAGAAGGTGCATCGCTCACACTAGATTATTGTCTGATCCAAGGTTTTATGCTTTGCTTATTATTCTCCCCGGTACTCTTAAATGAGTAGATTAAGAATAACAAATCGGGATAATGCATAGAGCTATATAGAGTACGAGAAGGAGGTTACGCTTTCATATATTTATACTTTGGAGCCTACCCTCGCTTATTTCACTATGTGATGCCGTGGGGTTATATAGTACTTGTATTGCATTAGATTTTTTTATAGACTTTATTTTGAAGATTTGATATGCACAAACTCTTCTATTTCGGTTTTTGTACAATCTGTGAACCTGTTGCAGCTTGATCGTCTGATGTTCTTATTTATGGTCCATTTGATTATATTACTATTTCATCTTTTTACATCTATGTTATTATATCATACTTTTTTCTATACGCGATGAGATATTGCGCATGTTCTATGTTTGGATTTTCGTTACTTTATACCCTTGGTTATCATCTTATGTCAGTTGGGTATCTCCACATCACGTTATACAACTGTATTAGGTATAGGTGGTATTGGGAGATCATCAATTTGATATCAAAGCTTAGGTTGTGTAGATAACATAAGTAGATACTTAGATCCATTAAAGATAAGGGATGAGTTATCGCCTTAGACTGGATCAAGCGATATGCGAAAGAGCGTACTTGTTATATTTTGGTTTTCAAAACTCTATGGTAGTATATGTATAGTATATAAGTAGCATTGCATTCATGGACACCATTTGTTCCTTCTATGGGGACCGGTCATTCTTATTACATCTTGTAGGAATGAGCCGACAAGCAGGGAATGCTGCTAGGACTTCTTCTAGCATAGAGCAGAGAGAGGGCACCGATGTAGTTATGAACCTCGACACGTTGGCTATTGGAACTTGGTCAGTATGAAGCAAGGAAGATGAGTAAATTTCAAAAAAAAAAAAGTTTATTGGATCTTTAATGGGCCTATGTAGTCTAATTCATTTGGAATTTTTCTAATTTTCTCTATTAAATAAAATCAATATTTTATTTAAATTTATAAATAAAGTGTTATTTTATATAATTCGTATTATATTAAATATATGTGCATCATATATACATATATGTGTGCATGCATGTGCAACAGGGTAATGTGTACATGGTTCAGCATGCCTGTGTGTAGATGTTGGAATTTACACTACAAGGACATATATGCCCCTCATGTGTATAAATGGATTGTCTAAATGTATGTATATATGTGCATAAAATTGTTTATATATATATATATATATATATATATATATATGTATGTACATGAAAATATAATTATATAATTATTATAAGATAATTATTTATATAAAACATTAATTAAAATACATATGCATATATACATACATATACATGCATACATATTGAAAATGGATTCTTTATTAATAACAAAAAGAACACTAAGGGTTTTGTCTCCTTAAAAACCTTGTTAGAGTAGCAAGGAAAAAGAGAATGACAACCCTTATACACTTTCGTAGAACAAAATAAATGAATTGTAACATATATAAAAAAGCACTCCTCTACTCTGCTAACATTAACCCGATCCAACCCAGTAACGAAACCACAAAAGAAAATCCTACTTTGAAGTGCTGCTTTTCTATCCAGGGTCAAAAATCAACTGCCAGCTTCGTAGTAATTCATATCTTCCTCCACAATTTTTGAAAATCTCCCAAACAAATCGGCGTTATCATCCACAATAATCAATTTACTCTCCGCTCCTTTGTTAATTTTTTCCGTTCAAATGTCCTTCTATTCCTTTCGGGCCATTTATGGTGTAAAACAGTCGAGAAAGCTGTGAAAGTAAGATCCTGTCAAACTCCTTTTCTCCTGAAACAGACGTCAATGGCTTCAATTTGGTCCATAAGCTCCGATTGTGAAATAGGCAGCAGCTACAGGAGGAATCGAGTCCGATTCCACAAATAAGGCTAAATTCACATTTAAAAACAAACATGAATGCGTTTCTGCTCGTTCATTTCATAAGACGTGAATCCCTAAATCTAACAAACCCCATGAGATTAACCTGTCTTTAGTAGGTAGGCGTTGGATGCAAGCTTTATAAACTGTAAAACTGATCTTCTTAACAGTAGTTCTATGCCATATTAGTTTACCCCATCCGACTGTAGAAGATGTACCTTTACATTTGTTCCATACTGGTTTAAAACAAAAGGAAGTAGACTCTACTATCCTCTAATAGTCTACACTGTGATGTAAATTTATAGTAATTTGGTTAATTTTGTTAGCCAGCTCCCTTGAAGAAGAAAAGCAATTAGGATAAAAACTAGTCCCCTCTACTATGCTATTAACTAGTAAATTAGTTGTTGTACGTAAAATTGATCTATTTCATCTCAAAAAATCAACCACAGACTTATGATTCAGCCATGCATCAAACCGAAGAGAGGTTGTATCCCTATTGACAATAACTCTA
Source organism: Allium cepa (assembly GCA_030765085.1). Lineage (NCBI taxonomy): Eukaryota > Viridiplantae > Streptophyta > Magnoliopsida > Asparagales > Amaryllidaceae > Allium > Allium cepa. Next base: position 840,963,670 of record CM060941.1, read on the forward strand.
TGCACTAAATTAGTAGCAAAATATATAGCTTTCAAGATATATATCATACTACATGAAAAGTTGTTATTAATAGCAATAACCCAAAATTGTTGATGTTTAAGACACTCGTTTGTCATCCAACACTCCATATATAGTCTTTAGCTAATAATGTCCACAATAACTTCAGCACTGCAGTTTGTCTTAAATATGTAAATCGCCTAAGGCCAATATTGTCAGAATTTGACCACTTTAAAATATACTATTTAAAGTGATTTCAAACTAATATATAGCATTTTATGATTTAAATAGTATTAGATAGGATTTGCAAAGAGAAATATACATAAAAATAGGAATAATTGCTTATATTGACAAAAGTGACAAAATCCTGATTTCAGAAAAGTAAGTTTCAATGCTTAAATAAATTATTTTATAAGTGCTTATATTTTTAAATAACATTATACAAATTTAATTTTAAATTTTTTTATATAAATAAATAGTTTAACTAAAACGTCAAAATGTGACCATGAAACATTCTGTCGAGAATTAATGTTTTATCGATTTAAAGTTGTCGCAACATTGTTGCATCTTTATTTTCTTATATTTCAAATAGTATAAGTAATAATTAGTTCACTAATCAAGTTTACTTTTGCTAATTAATGTTAGAAATTTATAAAAATCATTAAGAAAAAGTAAACATAAAAGGACAAAATCATGTCAAATCAAATCAAATCAAATTAAATCTTTACTTTATTTTTCTTATGCATTAAGTGATTAAGGCATAAAGTAGTGATGTGATAAAATGATGGTAAGTGTTGAAAAAGTAAGATAAAGTAAGCATATTTTGGTAATTTTGTAAATGGTTAATTTTGTAATTTACCACCCCTTACTTTTTCTATAAATACTCATCCATTTTTCTCGTTTTCTACACATTTCTCATTCTTCTTCTTCTTCATTTTTTAGTTTTTTTTGCTCATTAATGGCTTTTCTTCTTTAAGAGAGGTAAGAGGGTTAAAAATAGTGAAGTGTTTAAGCATCAATCCACTAATTACTCTCCAACATCTTCTTAATTCACTTCTTCTTCTTTTCTTTAAATGGCCTTAAGCCATGAATATTAGGATAGGGAGGCTACGACCGTGAGGTATGGAGGCTGGAGGAAGGTTTGGGCCAAGAGCAAAGTGAAGGAGAAAGGATGGTCGTGAGCATATGCAAGGTGGTGGAGTTGTTTATGGATGTGTTAGAGAAGTGTATGTCTGTAACAACCCGGGAATTCGTAGCAATTAATTATCGTCACTAGGTGATTAAATCGTTTGCTAATTCCTATTGGAATTTTATTGGGTTAAAATTCTTTTGAAATTTGTTTAAGAATTATACGGGCTTTATAATCTTAGCCCATGTTTCTGCCGTGTTATCAAAAGAGTACCGTTCCCCTTTTTCTCATTCGAAAAACCCTAAGCTAAACAATCGAAAATAAAAAAAATGGCCGCTCGATCTCTTTTTCGTTCGTCTTCAAAAATTAGGGCTTGTGGGAGAATCGAAGGCGCCGTCTTCAACTGTGCGATCGAACGATGATTTTCGACCTTACTCTGTCTCTTCGCTTCGCTCGCGGCTGTTTTAATTCGTCGAAAAGGCGAGTGCTTCTACTCACATCTAATTCAACACGATGCTAAGGCAGTTTGATTCTGTTTTGTTGATTGATGATTTCTCTAACTTTGTCAATTTCGAGTAAATTCTGATACTTGATACTCACGGTTTTGATTTTGTTTTGGTTCGGTTTGGTTTGACGTTGATTTTGAATTGTTCGTCTTCTTGGTAATTTCGTTTCGATGTTGCTGATTTCTTGTTTTCTAGTATTCACAGCACTGCCTTATCTCGTGAACACCGCGGCTTGACTTCCATCTGACTTCGGTCACGTGGTTGTGTGAGTGTGATTTCATAACTTCATATTATCGCCAGCCATCACCATTGCTTTGATATTGTTTCTATTCATTTCGATTTGAACTTAATAACTTTTGTGTATCGAAGGTGGTTTTTGATATTGAGCCTCTATCCTGCTTGATTGAATTCGTCTTTGACTTAGGTCGCTTTGGCGTGTGATAATGTTGGCCTCGGCTTTAACTTGATTTTGACGAAGTGATTCGTTCGACTTTGGTTAATTCTTTGATATTAAATTGATGACTTCGGTCTTGAATTGTATATGACACTCCAATGTGTGTCAGTTTTGTTTATTGAGTCATGATGCATTGATTTGGCTGCTGCCTGGTCGACCATAGCGATTCACTGGTCTTGGACTTTGTTGTTGTGTATTTGGCCTTGCTGTGTTTTCATTTGAATTTATATGTCTTTCTGTTATCATGTACATATAGGCATTCAGGTATGTATATATATGATTGTTGTTGCTTCCGGAATTTCATTGTGTATCCACACATCTCAGTTGCATTATATATGGACTATCTGCAGTCTTCACCACAACAGTATGTGTATATTTGCCTTTGAATTTTGCATTGGGGTTCAGTAGCTTGCTTACTCATGTTTCTTTGAATTCCCTGTTGCTTTTGACTTGATGTCATGATAGCATTTTGGAAATTGTTAGACTTGATATAGTCTGCACTGTTTTGTATTGCATGACTATGCATTTTGCATTGCTTGATTTTGTGGTCTGGTATTACTTTATGTTACCTTGATTACACTATCTTCACTAAAAAACTGTTGCATTCATTGTATTGCATCATGTTGCAACAATTTTGGTTGTTGTAGTTTGCACCTGTGTTGAATTGGCTATGGCCATTGCAGTGTTGAGTTTGAATTGTATTGTCCAATTTAACTCACTGTTGCATACATGTTGACTTTATTTATTTGCCACTGAGGGTTATTCATGCATCCAGATGTGCATTTGTACATGAAATACTTGTCGACTTTGCATGGTGCCGGTTGACATGTATGGACTATTTAGTCTTTGTTGTTTTGAGTTTCACTGCCTGGTTGTGATACCACTTCCTTTGTGCTCTTTACCATACTTCATTGAGTTGCTTTGCAGTTGTGTTGAGTCATGATAGTTGTGACTTGACCTTTGCCTTTTGTAATTGCTGATAGCATGCATATGTATACATGTTGTCGCCAGTTGCCTTTGTTGGGTACTGATGCTCTGTGTCCTTTAATATTGTGTGTTGTGGTGCCATATTTTTGGTGCTCTCACCTTCACTCGGTTGTTTTCATGTAGTTTGTACCCCTGCCTTTGCGCACTGGGTCATTCGAGCCTTCGTGCTTTGTGTACTTGTGGTGGTTGCAGCTTCTTTTTGTTGCAATTGTGCCCTTGTTGTTTTGTACTGCACTGAGTCAATTCTCATGTGCACTGATGCATTTATTTTTGTTGCACTGTGATTGATCATCACGGCTGTGACTTGGTCTTTGATGATTTCATTGCATTGCTGAGTATGTTCTTTGTACCTTGTCGTTCCACTGTTGCATTTCAATTGCTTCTATTGGTTCATGTATATGTATGTGTCATTGCCCTTGTGCACTGATGCTTACTGCCATGTTGAATTTGAGAACTTTTGTGTTGTTTTGAGCTCGCGGTTGCAGTTCCATCTGGTTCATTTGATTTGAGTTGATGCCATTTGATTTTGGTTCGTTGATTTTTTGTGTACATCATCACTGTAGTGGCAAGGCAGTGCACGCAAGCGTGTACTGCAGCCATACGGTATTGCTTTTATTAATATTCTATTTGCTTTTGATTTATTAATCTTTTCCGTATTCCAGAGGTTGTTGTGGCGAGGCAGTACACGCGTGCGTGTACTACAGTCCTACCCGAAGTTGGCATTTTAAATGGATATTTCAATTGTTTGAATGGTGTTTTGATTTGGTTTAATTTAAACATTTTGTTGTTGTCTAATTATTTATTAGATAATTAGATTATGAGTTTCTAATTATTTATTAGTAATTAGATTTTGTTGTTAATTGCCGTTTAGGCAATTTTGCTGTTTTCTAAATTATCTTCATTGATGATCTTTCTATTTATCTTTGTTGATAATTTGAATCTGCTGATTTGTTGTTTAACACTGTTACGTGTTATATTTACCGTTATCCGATTTCCTTATTAAAGAATTGGATATACGAGATTTTTGTGACTGTCGTCTAATTGTTGTTTAATTATTATTGCTTCTGTGCATTAATAACTGAGTTTGAATTAGACTGACCCGTGTATTATTTTCTTTTGAATGTAATACTCGGGTCAGACCGAGTATTTACAGGTTGTAGATATCTTACTTTGGGTTGTTGCTAGAGCTATGAAGTCTTTTCATACCTTTTAGAGTAGTCGTCGTCATTTTATAGCAGTCAGTGTATTTGTATAGAAAGATATGTATTCATGTATATTATATACGATAATGTACTTGTATATGTAACTTCCAAAGTCGACAGTTGTAGTTGTATCATATGTACTGTATCACATGTATTGTAACTGACATCAGTTATTATATATATGAGACTTTTTGTTTTATCTGTGTTCCGCATTTATATGATCTGTGTTATTATTATATTTATTGTCCTAAACTATTATGAACCATCGTAGTTCGTTTTATACTGGAATTGGGTATGTTGATGGGAGTAAATAAATAAGAGATGAAAAATAAAAATATATACCACTCCTATCGAAATAACCAATACTAGTGTAAGACCCAACTACGGATGGCCGCTCCTATCCAACCCTATTCTTCGTGATAACAGACATTATTTTCTTTAATACTCTTTGTTATTGTGAGCATAGAGGTGGGGCGTCACAATGTTAGTTTAGTGAAGTGTGGTTGGATAAGAATATCGGTAAGAAGTTAATCAATTTAGTTAAAAGTGAGTACTCATTTTTGAATTAACTGATAATTCTAAGTTTAATAATACAAAAGTTAACTATCTTAGATGATTAATACGTTTGATAACTTGGATGCAAAGTTAGTTGTTCACATGATTGTTAATATGTATGATTACTTGGTTTGATAAATGATAAGAGAAATGGTTAAAAATTAACGGTAGTTAATGAAATGAGAATTTAAATCCATATAAATATGTATATGAAAATTATTTAGCCTTTTAATGATTTTGTAATATCTAACAAGGTTGGAAATGATATTATAATATTATTATAGCATGAAATAAAATAGAAAATGGATTTGAAATATGAAAAATATTGTTCAAAATGAGTTTAAAATGATTTAAAAATATTTTATAAACATTTAAAGGTGTTTTCATAAAGTTTGAAAATAAGTCAAAAGTAGGCGCGTCGTGTAATGGTAGTTCGCAATTTCATGCCACAAAAGTCAAACGAGTTTATAAAGTGGAATATAGCTCGGAATCCTTCAAGATAAGAGTATTTCGGACGATTATGTCCATAGTTTTCCAACGAAGAAAGAAATCAAGATTTCGCTAAGTATATTTTAAAACATGTCCAAAATAATTTTCTAAAAACATCGCGGTTTTGCATTTCAGAATCCAAGAAGAAATTTCTTTATAAACGATATTTTTAAATGATGAAAAATATGAAATAAATTTGGTAAATCTATTAAAATGTTTTAAATAGATTTGAATTGGAAAATAAAAAAATTCAAACATTAAAAAGTTGTTTTAATCAAATAAGTTGTTGTAAGGATTTTTCGCAACACTTTTCTGCTGCAATTTCTATAACTTTTGAAATAAAGATTCAAACTTAGCGGTTCATTCTAGGGTCATTTATAAAATTTTTAAATAAATAATTAAGTGTTTTAAAGGTAAATGGGAAGTTTTATAATTCTTTTAGAAAGATGTTAAATAAATGGTTATTATAACACTTAAACAATATAATAGAAATCATTTTTTTGAATGTAATAACAAACCGAGTATGTGGAAATGACTAGTACACATGTTTCGTCTGTAAGATCCAAGAAGACTTGGGTAAAGGATGGAACATGTCAATAGGAAAGCCCGGATACTCCAAAATAAATATCAAACCGCTTTAACATAAGATGAAAAAAATGTTATAAATATTTGATAGAATGAAGCACTGATTATCATTTATTGTTGTGTTTATTTCGTTGATTGATTATTTGAATAAGACTTGACCAATTTATGAGCATTGATTATTATTTATTGATTGTTGACTTTGCTCGACTAGTTTGTAAGCAATTAATTATCAATATGCATGGGCTGGGTAGAAAATAACTGTAGGATAACACCTTATGGTTTATTTTACTATTTGACTATAAGGTGTTTAGTAGTTGGCTCACTTCAATTTAATGAACGTTTTGAAAATTGGTTTCCAACCTGAAATGTTATTTAAAAGAAAAAAATAGAAATATTGAAGAATAGATATTTTGAAGCGATTATATAATAAAAATGATTTAGATAAAGAATGGCTTTGTAACAATGTTTTATAAAACGGAAAAAAATTTCGAGAACTAAACCCGATGGTTTTAAAATGATCCATGAAAGAAATTGAAAATAGAAATTATGATAGATCTGAAGTATTTGTAATTATTAGTGTAAATGATTTTTCCACTTTGGAAAATAAAGTGATTTGTTACGTTACCGATGATTCGGATAACCCATAACTAAAAAGTGGGTAAGAGAGGTGCAAATGTTCTGTAGTCTCAGTATAGTCCGCTCTCGTTGTAGAGGGATATACATATCTATATTTATTTTCGGAGGCTGGGACCCAGTTGCCTTGTTATGGCTAGAAACCTCCCGATCAAGCGGCATATAGTTTTGTATGTTTGTGTATTGATATCATTTCAAAAAGGTGATTTGTTTTCAGATCTCGAAGTAAAAGACTAGTTTGAATATAAAAGATATACATATACACATTTCAAAAGTTTTGAAATAAGAGTTCGGGAATAATGTACAAAGAGATAATTTTCGTAAAGGTAATTAGATTTGGAGTTCTAAATGTGAAGATTAAGCTAAGTGCGTAAATTTGGAACCTACATTTGCATAATATATGCAATGTAGTTTGGCAATTGCATATTCGTTGTTGCATCGTAGGCTCCATGAGTCATATTTGTGGTAGGAGAACTGCGTGGGCTTCATTCTTTATCTAATTGGATACCCAATTAGATAGGAGTACGTAGGCAGTCAAAAGTGGTAGTGATGCAGCCCCTAAAATAGTATAACCATTTTTCTATTTATCTGTTATTGGTTGTTATTTATCTTGTGTTGTATCTTTCCCCCTTACGATTTTATTTCGCATTTATATTGTTTATGGAGTTTGCAGGTAAGGATATGGCTGTTTCTCTCATCAGAGTGTGCGGTAGTAGATTTATTGCGTACGGGGTCGGTATGCACACTTTGTAGAATAAATTAATTAATTACTCCGATAAGTTGTATAGTTGAAATTGTATCCTATACATTTAGTAATGTTGAATATTTATCAAATATTAATTATTAAGTTGGTAGCTTTCATTAGTAACATTAGAATGGATGTATTTTTTGGCAATTTTGATTGGTTCGAAAACCCGGGTCGTCATATTTAGTATCAGAGCACAGAATAGGTGCCCAGGTATAAAATAAATCAACCTAATTATTTTAAAAATGAAACTAACTTAATTTGATAAATGAAATGGATAAGATAATTCACCGTACCTCCAACCAGGATTATGGGTGATATTACTATTTTTGGTGTGCTTAACTTTCGTTAATTGTTGTTTTTTCGTTATATGTTTTTGTCTTTGTAATTTCGAGGACAAAATTCTTTTAAGTGGGGGAGAATGTAACGATTCAGAATTTGACCACTTTAAAATATACTATTTAAAGTGATTTTAAATATAAATTATATAACAGTTTATGATTTCATAATATCAGATAGGACAAAGAAAAATATACACAAAAATATGAATAATTGCTTATATCGACAAAAGTGATGAAATCCTGATTTTAGAAAAGTAAGTTTCAATGGTTAAATAAATTATTTTAATTAGTTTATGAGTGTTTATATTTTTAAATAAAATTTTACAAATTTTTTTTCAAATTTGATTTACATAAATAAATATTTTAACTAAAATGTCAAAATGTGACCGTAAAACGTTTCGTCGAAAATCAACGTTTTATCGATTTAAAATTATCGCACTATTGTTTGTCACTGTCTGGGAATTTTCGACCTTCGAAAATCGATATCAATACGTCCACTGTATTACATGCCGAGTAATCAAATGCCGGAAATACTACATCGTTAGGGAAAGAAGAAGAGGTAAAAGAAGAAAATAGAAATAACAACACAGAATCTCACAATCGCAACAGAACAATATATAACAGATAATAACAGGTTTTATTCAAAAAAAACTATAACTGTGATTATACATTACATCATCAGAGTACAAAAAAAATCAACATCACAATACTGGACAGTTATAATAACTTGACCTCACAAAAACTGAATGTACAGCCTACAATACAAAGCGAAATAAAACCCAAGCACGTGTAATACGTCTCGTCATCCAGCTCATCTCCTGAGCTCCATAACATATTATCATGTACCTGTAATACTTTGTCTGACCCAAGCATTATAATAAAATAACACCCGAGTCGGTCTGGAAAACCAGAATGAGAAAACACACTCATAACATTCATCCACACAAGTCCGTTCCCAGTCCGAACGGAACCGAAGGCACTATTCCTACTAGATCCATTTTGGAATCACCCTCAGGATTAGTAGCGGTTAGTCCTTTCACTTCATTGCTCCATCTTCGAATCACGCTCTTGTTTTCCTTTCGAAAACGTACTCATTGGATCGTAGTGGTTTTTGGATGACTTATCTGATCTTGGTCTCTTTGAAACAACGTTCGACATTTTCGATAAACTCAACCCCGGTTCTCTAGGAAATAAACAGAAGAAGATAAGATCGGAGATCACGTGCTAACCGTTTGTGGAAGGATTTCTTTATCAACGTCCTAGAAGAACAAATGAGTTTATACGTACAATATAGCACCTCGAATGGTAACTGTACCATATAATCCCCGTGTTTCTCCTAGATATTTCCAAAGTTATATTTAGGTCCAGATTTGGTAGTTGGTAATTTAACTATTAAATAAACAATCAATTCAACCAAATATTCCATTTTCCACTGAAAACATTAAATCTCTTTTAAATTTAATTTTAAATACGTTAATCTCTTTATCCAAATTATACATATTTATCTTTCCAAACTTAGTAAATTTACAAACATATCTTTCAAAAATATTTGAAAATGCTTTAAAAATAATGTGGAAAGTACCACTACTGTATCAAACCATGTATAGCAGCTCAATGGTTACGTCTCTATTCTGGAGAAATCCAAGTCTTAACTATAGGCACTCATTGCCTCCGATTTCACCATGCGAGTATGCGAATGCTTCACGAAAACTCTATTTAATAATTTTCAAAATAATACATACGAAATATCTATAATAATTTTCCAAGTTACTTTATAAAAAACTACTTTTTAAATAAAGGCTATTATATAAAATATATGAGTATTGAATATTTATCCTTTTAAAATAAAAATACTCACTAAACCTTTAATAATAATTAACTATTATAATTAACTTAATTAATATTTATATTAACAGATTTTAAAACAACTAAATAATACATTTTACTAAAACATTCTTTAAACACTTTTAAATTTTCTAATTAATACTAAAAAAATCTTTCTTTTAAAATGTACTTAACTTTTTCGAAAAATTTATTTTCAACCCCAATATAGCCAGTCTAATCCTTTATAAATCCCTCTCGATTTATCTCCAGTTTAATCTACGTTCCAATCCCGTAAATTTCCCTTTTCACATTTTTAAAAATAAAACTACTATTTATTTTTAAAACGATTTACCCATTTCCTTATAAATCCCCACCATGAATCTATAATTTGTTTCAAATTATTCACTGATATTTTATTTCACTTTATATTATAAACTTTGTTTATAAATCTCATAATGTTATTTCCTTTTCATCCCTGTTTCAAACACTTAATCGATTTTTCATCGATTTTCAAATTAAATTCCATTTTTAAATTATTTCCTTAGTTAACCCAAATTTATCCCCAAGCCTACTAATTTCATATTTACTTCCTTTTTATGATTTAAAAATCTTATTTAAATTTGAAACATTAATTTCAAATTTTATTTTCAATTTTCCCAAACTATTTAAAATCTCAAATCTAAAGATAAATTCCTTTATATTTAAAACCATATCACTTAAGTTCTTATTTTTAAAAACCCTTTTACTCACATTTGTTCAAAAATTCTCTATTTTTCCATATTCCGGAATTATTAAATTAGATTTTAAAATCAAACTTTTTCCCAAATTTATTACTTTTTAATTTATCCAATTTTACTATAAATAGTTTACTTTAAAATTCCTTTTTTTCATTTTCCTCTAAAAAATCAATATTCATATTTTTGATATTTTAAAATTCCAAGAATCTGTCCAATAATACTATCAAATCCAATAATTCAGTTTCCAATATAACCTATCACAGATTATTCAAACAAATCATATAACTGGATATGGAAATAATTTCAACATTTGTGAGGAATCCAGTTGGATCTCTCCAACCTGTTTCCCTACATCCACAGATCTTAGCACAAAATAAAAATACCAATCCTACTTCGAGGGGGATATCACGGTATATAGGGTCATCCGCTATTATGCAAGGCGCATAGGGTCTCATCTGCTATATATATGCAGGAATATCACTCCAAAACTAATTATACACTGCTATAATTATAATCATCCAACAGATAATTATAAAATTTATCAATCCAATCAACATCCAAAAATTTAAATTTAAGCATTTTATTTTTAAAAACAGTAATCCAAACGAGCGAGAAATTCTCACCTTGGTATTTATTTTGCAATCCGATCCAAACCCGACTTGTTTTCCCACGAGTTTAGACCTCGTATAAACATTATACAGTTTATTAACATTTGAAATGATCGAACAACTAACTTCTGTTTAAATTTTTCTTAACCTCTCTATATATGCACACACATAAATATATTTTATTAAATTTAATTAATGATAATACCTCGTTGCTTTGATCGAGCACAACACCTAAATGCCGACAAAACCCCACTTCCTCGCTGAGCATTTTCCATCATCCCTAAACCCCTGTCTCTATACGTGCAGCCACCTCCTACAACATCCATCCTCGTTCGGCCCTCATCCTTGAATTCCCACACGAGAACCGCTGCCCTCCTCGTCTTCGACTTGCGAACACGAGTCTCCTCTTTCACTCAGGTTCACTTGCGCGACTCGCGACCTCACTCCCCCTTCATTCGTGATGAGTCTCGACCACAAGCACTACCGCGCGTGCACACGTACACTCGCCGCCCTCAGATAGCCCCGTCGATCCCCATCCCTCTCTGCTACATCCACGCTAGCGAGCTTGAACAGGGAAATCACGGTCTCCTCTTTTTTTTAAACGAACGAATCTCGTTCGATTTTGTTTGAATTGAAAAAACATGAAGGAAGGGGAGCACGATTTCCAATTGTTTGGTAAATGAAATGATACTTCGTTCTCTTCCCTTAATATCTTGTTCGACCATTCTTCCCTTATTGTTTTCTTCCAAATTGTTGAGCTTGGCTATAAAAAGAAGTGGGAGGGGAAACATGATATTTGAAAAGAGGGTGGTGTGTTCGAAGCTACAATGATTGAAGAGAAGATAAAAAGTTCTGATGTGAATATATAAGTTAATCAATGAATATAAATATATATATTTATTTAATTTTAAATCGTCTTGAATTCACAGCATAAAATTTTGACCTCGTATCGAGGCATGCCGCTAAGCGTTCATAATGTTATACCCCTATTCCGAGTGCAATGGAAAATGTTTCGAGTCCTAATTCGATCGTATGGAGAAGATAACTTTTTGGACTCAATTATAATATTGAATTTTCGATATAAATTCAACGCATTTATACCCCGTAGGACCAAATGATAACTCCAAATGCCACAAAATTTGAAACTCGATAATAATGATAATACAATATTATGGATCCAATCGAACTGGTTTCGTCTAGTTCCGAAACCGTGCCTCGGAAGGCCATTTTAAACGTGAATTTAAACGATATATTTTTAAAACCGAACAATTCAGCATTAAATTCAATTTTAAAACTTTTATCATCTTTAGAATTATTAATATAAATTTTATAAGCCTTTAAATTATTTTTAACAAGCTTGAAACTCGAGATTCAATATTTTAACTAATATCAGTTTTTAAATTCAATAATTTAATTACCCAACAAATGATTATATTTGAAATTCAAGTTAAAAATTAATTTTTAAATATTTAAAATCAATTAAATATTTCAATTTCAAATATTTAGAATTCTGGGTCATTACATTCTTTCCCCCTTATAAAAATTTCGTCCTTGAAATTGCTAGGTAAAAAGAATGGTCCAAACCCATTAACTATTTTTCCAGAACCACACAGTTTCAACATCCTTCCAAAAAAATCTTTTTATTGAAGCCACACTATCACTCTTACTAACTTTCCAAACCCACATCTAGATTTCAAATAATATTACTCCCTCAATTATCCAAATTATAATTTACAACCAAATTTTAAATTATCAAAATTTCTTCAAAATTTTCTAATTCCTTAAATTTTCGAAAAATTTCACCAGCGTCTAGAACAACTACAAAACTGCCTCTATGGGCCTAAATCATCAAAAGAAAAAAAAAGAAAAGTGGCTCAATCAAAAAATCATCAATTTCATACACAATTTAAACACATACCTTTTTAGTCGGGCAATAAACTTTTACTTCGATATCGAAGACATCAACTTATCTTTTACTTTAAATTACCTGCATCTTACTTACCAATCACACCTGATCATTCAATTCAAAATCATTTTATTTAATTTTTTCAAAACTTTCAATATTTGCTTTACTTAAGTTCGTACGATGTACATATATCATCCGTACGCAATATCAAATTCAATCGTTCACTCGATCACACAATTTCACTTCTGAACTAGTATCGTTCACATGACTCTCTAGTGCGGACTCGGATCTGGTTTCTTGATCAGAAACCGTCATTCTCCTTACATAGCCATATACTATGATAGAAAATTGCAGGATCAATCAAAATCCATAATCAGGGTTCACCGTTGAAAATCAAGTGAAGAATCCTAATTCAGATCGATATAGCTATCTTGAAATTATATGCTCGAATCTAGATCAAATCATTATGCGAATAAAATAATATACGTGCAACTTACGTTTTTAATTTCTAATTGCTTATTGGGTATCTCTGATTCTTTTATTCTCACCCTTTTTAATTTCCATTCACTTATCCACAATTGTCCTTTACACAACTTTATTTAATCTTTATTAAATATTTATCTTAGTATTTTCTTCAATACCAACTTCACTTTAGAATTCACCGTTAACCTTTTTAAGTCCATTATAAAAAAATTATACAACATCTTATATTTATTTCCACCTTCCCACTCAAGTTTATATCCATTTTTATTCGAAATTAAATTTCAATTCCAATTGAATTCAATTTACCTTCGATTTACTAATTTATTTCAAATCTCAATGAATTTTTATTTCCAAACTTTTATTTTATTTAGTCCACTCGAACTAAATTCTCTATTTTACTTTATTTAACATAATTCAAGCTAAGTATCATTCCAATATTCAGTTTTAATTCCATTTACTTACAAATTAATTTAATTTGTTCATCCACTAATTTATTTCCAACTTAATAATTTCTATTTCAATAATTATTTCCAGTTTGCCTACTTATGCTTAATTTCTCAAATTCACTTTATTTAACTCAATTCAAGTTAATTTTTACTTCAATTTAAAATTTCAAATCTTATGAGTCTTCAAACATTTTGAAATAAACTCCAGGGTTTAATAATTTTGTTCTAGGTGTTTCAAATAATTTTTGAAATCATATATATATATATATATATCCAAAATCCTTGGTATATCAAACTATTCTTTAAATTTCAAAATCAAATTAGTTTTACCAAACCAAATCTTCAATTCAAAACATTCAGGTAACAGTTTCTCCCTTGGAAACTTGAAAATGAACATCGATGATGTTGCAGTCATCGCCGAAATTATTTTCCAGCGACCGAAGTGAGTTTAGTGCTTTTATTTCTTTTAAACATTTCAAAAACATTTTTCTAAATATTTTCGATCCCAAAATATTCTCCAAATAATATCACCATTATTTCCCAAACTTTGAAAAACACATTTTCAAACCCAACGGGATTTAAATTTCCAACTTTCCAAACTTTGAATCCCTTATATCCTTTAAATTTGTATTTTAAATATTCCTCTGGAATTTCATTTCAAATTATAAATCACATTTATAAATTCATATCTAAAAATTTCGTTTTGTTCTATGAATTATTTCTCTTAACTTTTAGTTATAAGATTAATTTCTTATTCAATTTCCACAATACAATGATAATAATTTAGTATTATCATTTCCCAACAACCAAGCAGACCATATCTAATTATAATAACTTTCTAAAAAATATTTCTTTATATATAAAAATAATTTGGGTAAAATTATTCCATTTACCCTATTTAAAACAATACCGAGTCGAACTGCTCTGTTATAGTGCTTAGAGATCTCTATCAATAACATTAATTACTCGTATTGACCAGAATACATAAGCCACTCAACAAATCAATCAACACAACATAAATTTTTTTTATATTCACCAACAAATACGCGCTCATATCTATTAATACACTCAAACTCATTCTAGGGTGCTACTGACCCTATTTCTGATGAGTAATCCCCACCAGAGCCAAGGTTCTCGCTTAACCTTCAGCATTGGTACCAAGTGTCACGGTCCGGGAGTTTTTGGCCTCTGAAAATCGACATCAATACGTTCACTGTACTACATGCTGAGCAATCGAATGCCGGAAATACCAGATCATTAGGGAAAGAAGAAGTGGTAGAAGAAGAAAATAGAAATAACAACACAGAATCTCACAATCACAGTACAACAATATATAATAGATAACAACAGGTTTTATACAAAAAGAATTATAACTGTGATTATACATTACATCATCAGAGTACAACACAATCAACAATACCGCATTGGACAGTTATAATAACTCGCCCTCACGAAAACTGAATGTACAGCCTACAATACACAGCGGAATAAAATCCAAGTATGTGTGATACGTCTCGTCATCCAGCTCATCTCCTGAGCTCCATAGCATCCTATCCTGTATCTATAATACTCAGTCTGACCCGAGCATTATAATAAAATAGCATCCGAGTCAATATGGAAAACCAGCGTGAGAAAACACACTAAATTTGAATTATTAAAGTTTCAAAATCCTTTGAAAAGTCAAAAGTATCTCGTAAGACCACACCACAAATAAACACGACGGGTTTTTACCTTACGATAAACAAAACATTTCATAGCAAAATCATCTGATATTATAATAGTGTCTAAGTACAAATACTCATTCAAATAGCTGAAATGCTTGCATCTCAAGTTTCAGCATAGATGGGCACAATCAAAACCTTAGGCGCTTATTGGAGAATGGATTCCAACTGAATGACTAGGAACTTTGGTACCACCTGTCACAGTATAGGTCTAGAAACACTGTATCGAGATCAAACCTATCAATCCCTGCCAACACAATACTGGACTATTCTTGACCTGGATAGACCCAATATGCTATAACCCTAGGTGTTCCCACCCTTTCCGAGCTCCTTTCAAACGTAGTGATAATAATATCCGAGGTTATCTAGAAAGGTGATAGACATACCCTACTTGGGTGCTACCCTACTTGGGTGATACCTACTTAGCCTTGTTGCATCTCCCCTGCTTTTCAGTCATTTTCGGTTGAAGAGGCTAGAGGCTATGGTTACCTTTTTAGAAATATTCGCTTATAATGTTCATTGTCCTTCAATAATAATGTACTGATAACATTCATCCATACAAGTCTGTTCCCGGTCCGAACAGAATCAAAGGCAATATTCCTACTACATCCATTTTGGAATCACCCACAGGATTAGTAGCGATTAGCCGTTACACTTCACTGCTTCATCTTCGACTCCACGCTCATGTTTTCTTTTCGAAAACGTACTCGTCGGATTGAAATGGTTTCTGGATAACTTATCTGATTCCGGTCTCTTTAAAACAACGTTCGACATTTTCGGTAAATTCAACCCCAGTTCTCTAGGAAATAAACAGACGAAGATAAGATCGAAGACCACGTCATAACCGTTAGTGGACGGATTTCCTTATCAACGTCCTAAAAGAACGAACGAGTTTATACATACGGTATAGCCCCTCGAACGGTAACTGTACCATATAATCCTCGTACTTCTTCTAGATATTTCCAAGGTTATATTTAGGTCCAGATTTGATGGGCGGTTATTTAACTATCAAATAAACAATCAATTCAACCGAATATTCCATTTCCCATGAAAACATTAAATCTCTTTTGAATTTAATTTTAAATACGTCAATCTCTTTACCCAAATTATACATAATTATCTTTCCAAACTTAGTAAATTTAAAAACTGTCAAAAATATTTGAAAACCTTTTAAAAATAATGTGGAAAGTACCACCGCAGTATCAAACCATGGATCACAGCTCAATGTTTACGTCCCTATCCTAGACAAATCCAAGTTACTTTAGACAAAACTACTTTTTAAATAAAGGGTAT
Source organism: Allium cepa (assembly GCA_030765085.1). NCBI lineage: Eukaryota > Viridiplantae > Streptophyta > Magnoliopsida > Asparagales > Amaryllidaceae > Allium > Allium cepa. Next base: position 840,980,311 of record CM060941.1, read on the forward strand.
TATATAAAATATATTAATATTGAATATTTACCCTTTTAAAATAATAATACCGATTAAACCTTTAATAATAATTAACTATTATAACTAACTTAATTAATATTTACTTTAACAAATTTTAAAACAACTAAATAACACATTTTTTCTAAAACATTCTTTAAACACTTTTAAAATTTCTAATTGATACCAAAAAAAATATTTCTTTTAAAGTATACTTAACTTTTCTGAAAAATATATTTTCAACCCCAATATAGTCAGTCTAATCCTTTATAATTCCCTCTCGATTTATCTCTAGTTTAATTTATGTTCCAATCCCGTAAATTACCATTTTCACATTTTTAAAAATAAAACTACTATTTATTTTTAAAACGATTTACCCATTTCCTTATTAATCCCACCGTTAATCAATAACTTTTTACAAATTATCTACTGACTTCACTTTATATTATAAACTTCATTTATAATTCCCATAATCTCATTTCCCGTTTCATCCCTGTTTCACAGCACTTAATTGATTTTTCATCGATTTTCAAATTAAATTCCATTTTTAAACTATTTCCTTAGTTAACCCAAATTTATTCCAAAGCCTACTAATTTCAGATTTACTTACTTTTTATGATTTAAAAATCTTATTTAAATTTGAAGCATTAATTTCATATTTTATTTTCAATTTTCCCAAACTATTTAAAATCTCAAATTTAAAAATAAGTTCCTTTATACTTAAAACCATATCACTTAAGTTCTTATTTTTAAAACCCTTTTACTCACATTTATTCAAAAATTCTCTATTTTTCCATATTTCGAAATTATTAAATCGGATTTTAAAATCAAACAATTTATTTTTCTCAAATTCATTACTTTTTAATTTATCCAACTTTACTATAAATTCTTTACTTTAAAATTCCTTTTTTTCATTTTCCTCTAAAAATTCAATATTATATTTTTGATATTTTAAAATTCTAAGAATCTATCCAACAGTACCATCATATCCATTAAATTCAGTTTCCAATATAATCTATCACAGATTATTCAAATAAATCATATATCCAACCTGTTTCCCTGCATCCACGTATGTTAGCACAAAATAAAAATACCAATCCCACTTCGAGGGGGTTATCGCGGTATATAGGATAATCCACTATTATGTAGGGCGCATAGGATCTCATCCGCTTTAATTATGCAGGAATATCACTCCAAAACTAATATATGTACTACTATATATATAAACATCCAACTGGATAATTATAAAATTTATCAATCCAATCAACATCCAAAATTTTAAATTTTAACGTTTAAATTTTTAAAATGGTAATCCAAATGAGCGAGAAATTCTCACATTGGTATTTATTTTGCAATCCGATCCAAACCCGGCTTGTTTTCCCATGATTTTAGACCTCGTATAAGCATTATACAGTTTATTAACATTTGAAATAATCGAACAATTAATTTCCATTTAAATTTTTCTTAACCTACATAAATATTTTATCAAATTTAATTAAAATAAAATTATCTAATACCTCACTGCTTAAATTGAACACACCACCTAAATGCCGACAAAACCCCACTACCTCGTCGAGCATCTGCCATCATCCCTAAATCCCTGTCTCCATATGCGCAGCCACCTCCTATAGCCTCCATTCTCGTTCGGCCCTCATCCTTGAATTCCCACACGAGAGTCGCTGCCCTCCCCGTCCTCCACTTGAACATGAGCCTCCCCTTTCACTCAGGTTCACTTGCGAGACTCGCAACCACACTTCCCCGCCACTCGCGATGAGTCTCGACCACAAGCACTGTCTGCGAGCGCGCGTACACTTGCCGCCCTTAGATAGCCCCGTCTATCCTCAACCCTCTCTGCTACATCCACGCGAGCTCGCTCGAATAGGGAAATCACGATCTCCTCTTTTTAAATGAATAAATCTCGTTCGATTTCGTTTGAATTGAAAAAGAATGAAGTAAGGGGAGCGCTATTTCTAACTGTCTGATAAATGAAATGATATTTCATTTCCTTCCCTTAATATCTTGTTCGGCCATTCTTCCTTTATTGTTTTTTTTCAAAGTGTTGAGCTCGGTTATAAAAAGAAGAGGGAGGGGAAACATGATATTTGAAAAGAAGGTGGCCTGTTTGAGGAAAGCTACAGTGATTGAAGAGAAGGCAAAAATTTTGGATGTGAATATATAAGTCAATTAATGAATATAAATATATATATATTTGTTTAATTTTAAATTGTCTCGAATTCGCAGCTTAAAATCCTGACCTCCCATCGAGACGCGCCGCTAGACGCTCATAATGTTATACCCCTATTCTACACGCAATAGAAAAGATTTTGAATCCTAATTCGATCGTATGGAGAAGATAGCTTTTTGGACCCAATTATTATATTGAATTTTCGATATAAATTTAACGCGTTTATACCCCGTACGACCAAATGATAATTCCAATTCTACAAAATTTGCAATCCGATAATAATACACTCTTACAGGTCTAATGGAACTGGTTTCGTCGAATCCCGAGACTGTGTCCCGGATGGTCATTTTAAACGTCAATTTAAACGATATATTTTAAAACCAAACAATTCACTTTTAAATTCAATTTTAAAACTTTTATTATCTTTATTATTGTTAATATAAATTTTATAAGCCTTTTAATTATTTTTAACGAGCTTGAAACTCAAAATTCAATATTTTAACCAATCCTAGTTATTAAATTCAATAATTTAATTACCCAATAAATAATTATATTTGAAATTCAAGTTAAAAATTAACTTTTAAATATTTAAAATCTATTAAATATTCCAATTTTAAATATCCAAAATTCTTGGTCATTATATTGTTGCACCTTTATTTTCTTATATATGAACATATATTCAAATACTATAATTATTAATTAATTTACTAATCAGGTTACTTTAGCTAATTAAGGTTAGAAATTTCTAAAAAACCATTAAAAAAGTAAACATAAAAGGACAAAATCATGTCAAATCAAATAAAATTAAAATTTTACTTTATTTTCCTTATGCATTAAGTGATTAAGGCATAAAGTAGTGATGTGACAAAGTGATGGTAAGTGTTGAAAAAGTAAGATAAAGTAATTATATTTTGGTAATTTTGTAATTCACCACCCCGTACTTTTTATATTAATACCCATTCATTTTTCTCATTTTCTACACACTTCTCATGCTGCTTCTTCATTTTTGAGCTTTTTTGCTCATTAATAATTTCTCTTCTTTAAGAGAGGTAAGAGGGTTAAAAATAGTGAAGTGCTTAAACACCGATCCACCGATTACTCTCTAATCTCCTGTTAATTCACTTCTTCTCTTCTTTAAATGGCCTTAAAGCATGAGTATTGGGATGAGGAGACTATGGCTGTGAGCTATGGAGGTGGGAGGAAGGTTTGGGTTGAGAGCAAAGTGGAGGAGGAAGGATGGTCGTGAGAATGAATAAGGTGGTGGAGTTGTTTATGGACGTATTAGTGAAGTATAGATTAGTATAGTGAAGTGTGGTTGGATAAGAATGTTTGTAGGAAGTTAATTAATTTAGTTAAAGTTGTGTACTCATTTTTGAATTAACTAACTATTCCAAGTTTAATAATATAAAAGTTAAATATCTTAGATGATTGATATGTTTGATAACTTGGATGCAAAGTTGGTTGTTTACATGATCGTTAATATGGATGATTACTTGGTTTGATAAATGATAAGAGAAATCGTTAAAAATTAATCACAGTTAATTAAATAAGAATTTAAATCCTTATAAATACGTGTATGGAAATTATTTAGCCACTTAATGATTTTAAAATATCTAATAAGGCTGGAAATGATATTATAATAAAATAATATTATAGTATGAAATGAAATGGAAAATGGATTTGAAATACGAAAAATATTGATTAAAATGGTTTACAAATATTTTATAAACATTTAAAAGTGTTTCCATAAAGTCTGAAAAGAAACTAAAAAAAATCAAAAGTAGACGCGTCGCGTAACGATAGTTCGCGCTATAAAAGACAAATGATTGGATAGAGTGGAATATAGCTCAAAATCTTTTGAGATAAGAAATTTTTGTACTATTATATCCATAGTTTTTGAACAAATAAAGAAAATCAAGATATCATTAAGTATATTTTGAAATACGTTCAATATAATTTTCTAAAAACATAACGGTTTTGCAGTTCGAAATTCAAGAAGAAATTTCTTTATAAATGATATTTTTAAATGATTAAAAATATGAAATAAATTTGAAAAATCTATTAAAATAGTTTGAAAGAGATTTGAATAGGAAAATAAGAATTTTCAAATATTAAAAAGTTGTTTAATCAAATAAGCTGTTTTAAGCACTTTTCGCAACACTTTTCTGCTGCAGTTTCTATAACTTTTGAAAATAAAGATTTAAACTTAACGATTCTTTCTAGAGTCATTTATAAATGTTTTTAAATAAATTAAGTGTTTTGAAGATAAATTGGAAGTTTTATAATTCTTTTAGGAAGAGTTTAAATAAATGGTTATTAAAACACTTAAACAATATAATAGAAATCATTTCCTTGAAACTAATAACAAACTGAGTATGTGAAAACGACTAGCATACATATTTCATTTGTGAGATTCAAGAAGACTTAGGCGAGGGACGGAACATGTCGAAGGGAAAGCCCAGATGCTCCAAAGTAAATATCAAACTGTTTTAACCCAAGATGAAATAAAATGTTATAAATATTTGATAGACTGAAGCATTGATTATCATTTATTGTTGTGTTAATTTCGTTGATTGATTGTTTGAATTAGGCTCGACCAATTTATAAGCACTGATTATTATTTATTGATTATTGACTTTGCTCGACCAGTTTACGAGCAATTAATTATCAATATGCATGTGCTAGGTAGAAAATAATTGTATAATATCACCTTATGGTTTATTTCATGATTTGACTATAAGGTGTTTAGCAGTAATATTTGGTTCACTTCAATTTAATGAATTGTTTTGAAAATTGGTTTTCAAGTTGAAATGTTATGAAATGTTTTCACTTAAAAATAAAAAATAGAAATGTTGGAGAATAAATGTTTTGAAGTGATTATATAACAAAAGTGATTTATATAAAGAATGGTTTTATAACAATGTTATATAAAACGAAAAGATTTTCGAGGACTAAACCTGATGGTTTTAAAATGATTTTTGAAAGGATTTGAAAATAGAAATTATGATAGATTTGAAGTATTTGTAATTATTAGGTTAAATGATTTTTCCACTCGGGATATAAAGTGATTTGTTATGTTACCGATGATTCGGGTAACCCATAGCTAAAAAGTGGGCAAGGGAGATGCAGATGTTCTGTAAGCTCAGTATAGTCCACTCTCGTTGTAGAGGGATATACATATCTATATTTATTTGCATAAGGCTGGGACCCGGTTGCCTTGTTATGGCTAGAAACTTCCCGATCGGGTAGCATATAGTTTTGTATGTTTGTATATTGATATCATTTCAGAAAGGTGATTTGTTTTCAGATCCTGAAGTAAAAGACTAATTTAAATATAAAAGATATACACATACATATTTCAAAAGTTTTGAAATAAAAATTCAGGAATAAAGTGCAAAGTGATAATTTTCATAAAGATAATTAGATTTGGATATCTAAATGTGAAGATTAAGCTAAATGGGTAGATTTGGAACCTACATTTGCATGATATATGCAATGTATTTTAGGAATTGCATATTCGTTGTTGCATCGTAGGATCTATGAGTCCTATTTGTGGTAGGAGAACCGCGTTGGCTTCATCCTATATCTAATTGGGTACCCAATTAGATAGGGGTACGTAGACAGTCACAATTGATAATGATGTAGGCCCTAAAATAATATAGCCATTTTTCTATTTATCTGTTATTGATTGTTGTTTATCTTGTGTTGTATCTTTCTCCCTTACTATTTTATTCTGCATTTATATTGTATATGGAGTTCGCAGGTAAGGATATTGCTATATCTCTCATCAGAGTGTGCAGCGGTAGATTCATTGCGTATGAGTTTGGTATGCACACCTTCACTACTAGAAAAAGCTTAAAAACCGGCAAGGCAGGGAGACGGCTCCCGACGACTTATTTCCGACGGCTTCCGACGGGCCGTCGGTGCCCGTCGGAAGCCGTCGGAAATTCGCAAATATCTGGCTCCAGTCGAGCCTTCTTCTTCTCCATTTTCATACGAAAAAATTAGGTTTACTTCCCCCAATTCTCTTCCCCAACCCTCCAATCAGCAATTTCGTGATTTCAACTTCCTTTCGGCTGTGCAATTAACTTCTACTGCTCTCTAGTACAGGTATAATCTCTTATTTTAGCCAAAAATTCAGTTTTTATCCTAATTCTGAACTTGCATAATTTGATAAATTAGGGGTAATTGTTGATTGCAATTGTTTACAATAGTGTTATAATAGTTTCTAGCATTCCATGGTATTCCTATTTAATCTGTTATCGTGAAATTGCGAAAAACATGTATAATTTATATTGATTGTATATGTGTGTAGCGGTGCTATCATTGTATTGTGTTAGTTGAATTAAGATAAAATGAACGTACGAGGTAGAAATAATGAACGTACGAGGTAGAAATATTATATTGTGCACGTAATGATTTATGCAACAAAAAAATACGTCGAATGAGCCTTAAGTTGATGCGTAATACGTCGAATAAATGTGTTAAATTAATATATATTTTTGTAAATGTGAACAGTGAGTAAAAGTGTATTTTTTCGTAAAATGCGCGCATGTAACTGACAAATGTCCCTTAGAGAGTTTTTGACCCCGTCTGACGAGCGTTGTACATGATCGTTGTATAAATAGTCGTTTTTTCGAAAAACGACCATGTATATTCATCTGGTACAATGTTTGTCGGATTTGTCCATATATTGGACAAGTTATGAACACAGTAAGAATATACATTTTGTGTACTACTACATCTCAAACGGTTCATAAAATTTCGGCCTAACTTTTCTTTTTTGTTTCCTGCGTACACGCATTTGTGTACAATGCAGGGAACAAAAGGGAAATGCTGCCGAAATTTTGTTGAATCGTTTGAGACGAAATAATATACGAAATGTAAATGCTTACTGTGTATGTAATGGGAAGTAGTATGTCTGACCAATGAAAAAAAATTATATATATTTTTAAATCATTACGTTAAAAAACAAAATGTGCCCTATTTGAAAATATTTTTAAATTTGTGAAATTGTTCTTTAAATTCAAAATATTATACGACCATGAAAATAATCTTTTTCGAATTTGTATTCTTCAAAATAAATATTAAATTTTGAACTTCTCATTTTGTCAAATAGGAAAAATGATTGATTATTTTGTTGATCGGAGGAGATGGATGTACCAAAAAAAAGGACTGAGGGGCTCAATAAAAGAAGATTTTTATAATGGTATAAACGTGTTTGTTGAATTCGCTTTAAGTAATAACGGAAACGATCCAGAAATTCGTTGTCCGTGTAGTAGGTGTAGACGTTTGAAGTATTTGTTATCAGATATTGTGAAAGTTCATTTGTGCCAACACGGTTTCGCACCCGAATATTATGTTTGGGATCGGCATGGAGAAGTTGTAGCAAATACTTCTGTAGAGTCTGAAAGTGTCGTTAACGAAATAGTTTCAACGACCCATATAGAAAATATGGTCGAAGATGCATCACGATCAATGTTTCCTATGGTTGAAGTTGACGACGATGATGGAAATGTTGAAGAACCAAATATTGAAGCTAAATTTTTTTATGATTTACTAGATGCAGCTAAGAAACCTATTTGGGATGGTTGTAAAAGCGGCACTCAATTGTCAGTAATTGCAGAATACATTGCGATGAAGTCAAAATACAACATCACTGAAGCTGGGTTTACGGCTGTTGTACAAGCTGCAAAAAGACATATGCCGCCCGATAATCTAATGTGTGAAAATCACTACGAAGTTAAAAAACTTATGTTGGCTTTTGGTTTACCGTATCAAAAAATAGATACATGTTTAAAAGGATGCATGTTGTTTTGAAAAGAAGACGCAAACCTTAGAAATTGTAAAATTTGTAACCAGGAGAGATACAAACCAAGAAAAAAGAAGGGGAAAGAAGTTCCGTACAAGCGTATGCACTACTTACCCATAACTCCAAGACTTCAAAGATTATATGCATCTTCTGTAACTGCGTCTAATATGAGATGGCATAGCGTGAGAACGGAGGAAGAGGGTACGTTGACACATCCGGCCGATGGAGAAGCATGGAAGCATTTCGATAAAACGTATCCAAATTTTGCAGCGGAGAGTCGAAATGTTAGATTAGGATTATGTACGGACGGTTTTTCTCCTTTTTCTCAATTTGGTTCTAAATATTCATCATGACCCATTATCGTCACACCTTATAATTTACCTCCATGGATGTGCATGAAAATGCAATATATGTTTCTTACTGTTGTCGTTCCTGGCCCCGATGATCCGACACAAGGAATCGATGTATATTTACAACCGTTGATTGAGGAGTTAAAAATACCGTGGAACGAAGGAGTAGAAACATACGATGTGTCCAAGAAGAAATTTTTTCGTATGTTTGCTTCTTTGTAGTGGACTATAAATGATTTTCCTGCCTATGCAATGCTAGCAGGATGGAGTACTGCCGGTCGTCTAGCATGTCCATATTGCATGGATGAAACACGAGTGTTTTCTTTACCTCATGGTAAGAAAATTTCATGGTTTGGCTGTCATCGATATTTTCTCCATGTAAATCATCCCTTCAGAGGAGACAAGAAATTTTTTTAGCTAATAGAGTAGAAACCAGACAACCACCGACGATATGGTCAAGCGAAGACATATATGAACTTGTTAAGGACTATCCAAAGATATATGAAACTGGCGAGCAGACAGAAATTGAAGGCAAATCAGTTGTTCATAACTGGTGCAAACAAACTATTTTTTGGGAGTTGCCGTATTGAAAACATCTTTTGCTTCGCCATAACATAGATGTGATGCACAATGAGAAAAATGTATTTGATAATGTTTTTAACACAATTTTGAATGTGAAAGGGAAGACGAAGGATGATTTGAAATCAAGAAGTGATATAGAAGAATTATGCAAACGTCCTGAGCTTCATATGAAACCAAATGACAGTAAAAAAACCCAAAGCTTGTTACGAATTAGATAACAATCAAGTTAAAGCTGTGTTAAAATGGGTGGAAGGGTTAAGATTTCCTGATGGGATATCATCAAATCTCCGTAGATGTGTTCACTTTAAAAATGGTAGATTGAGCGGAATGAAAAGTCACTACTGTCACATAATGATGGAAAATTTATTTCCCGTAATGTTCAAAGAACTACTGCCGTTAAAAGTTTGGAAAGTAGTAACGGAGCTTAGTATGTTTTACAAAGAGCTTTGTTCGACTACTTTAAAAGTGCAACATTTACGTAACTTGAAGTGAATATTCCTATATTGCTTTGCAAATTAGAGAAAATATTTACGCCAGGTTTTTTTAGTGTGATGGAACATTTACCTGTTCATCTCCCATCTGAAGCACGACTTCGAGGTCCTGTCCAATATGGATGGATGTATCCATATGAGAGGTATGTAATATGTTATAACGTAATAATTGCATTTGAAAGATGAAGTTAATATAAATTAATTTTGCATAGATATTTGAATCACCTGAAGAAAAAAGTGAGGCAAAAAGCACGGGTTGAAGGTTCGATATGTAAATCTTACATTGAAGAAGAAGCTTCGTTTTTCTCTCTCACTATTTCAGTGACCATGTGAATATTTCATTTCAAAGTGTTCCTCGTAATGACGAAGACGACAAACAAGAGTCCTCTCAAGCAATGTTATCTATTTTTAGACAACATGGTCGGCCTTCTGGAAAATGTGTAGAAATATGGATAGGCGATAGAGATCTTCATGTAGCACATACTTATATTCTTCTAAATTGTGCCGAGGTTGCACCGTTTGTTAGGTAATCTGAAATAATAATTTGTATTTTATTCTTTTCTATAATGCATGCGCGTGTATAACCTAATGTAATAATTTGTTTATATAAACAGTGTTTATGAACGTGAACATCCGAATGGAGATCTCAGTAAAGAATTTTCCGGTTGGTTTTCAAATTACGTTTATGAGCCGAGAAATAGTGTTGTTGATGAAGGGTTGAAACATCTTGCGATGGGACCAAAAAGAGCGGTCAAGAAATATCCAATATATTTCGTCAATGGATATAAATTTAACAGCAAAGAATACGGTGCAGAAAAATTAACAAATAATACTGGTGTATTTGTTAAAGGTAGCGACGATCCAGAAAATCATTTAAACGATTTTTATGGCGTTCTAACACAAATTTTGCAACTGACATATTTCTCATGACCCGCGGAAGAGGTGTTTCTATTTAGATGCAATTAGTTTAGCAATGTTCCAGGTTCTGGAATTAATGTGCACAAGGATTATAATCTTATCGAAATAAAGCATACATCGTACTATCACAAGTATGATCCTTTTGTACTAGCCAAACAAGCATAGCAAGTTTATTACGCTCCTTATCCATCTCTAAAAAGAGATAAAGCAGATTGGTCTGCAGTTTTTAAAACAAATGTCAGATTCACATTCGATGGGAAGAATATTCCGGACGAACAAGCTTATCAGACAGATCTTGAGCAAAATAACGAAATAATAATTACAGACGATCATACAGATTTTGATCCCTTGATCGATGAATCAAATGTTTGGGTACAAGCGTTTGACAGTGTAGAGGAAAATATCGTCGAAAACGAGACCGAATCTGAATCAGAAGACGATGATGACTGATAAAAATCCGAATATGTTTTTTTGCAATTGATGTAACTATGTTGAATTCTTGATGTATTCTGAAATTGATGTAACTATGAAACCAAATCCGTTTACTGTTGTTTGCATGTTTTATGTTATTTCCATTTGTCATTTATTTAGCAATTTTTATTAAAAATGCAATGAACTCTGCTTATCGTTAGAAGAGTACACCCATTATGAATCAGGTATAACACACTTCCATTTCTATTTCCATTTCAGTCATTAATTAAGCAATTTATACCGTTGATGTCATTTTCATATGAAATATATTTCATTATCATGTTTTTAATTTCTTATATAATGATGTGTATATGTCACAGGTTTATCATTATGTCGTATAGAGGTAGAAGCTCTTCCCGATCCTCAGGAGGCGATGGCAGTAGCCCATCGCAAGAGCCACAACGGGCAGTTGTATCGTTAGTCCCTAGAGCAGATGGGTAAGAATTAAATTTTATTCAGCAACTTATTTTTTCTATGATATACGTACGTACTTATCTAATCGTACTTAAAAACAGGGGGTTCGACCTACTTCCCTCTAAGGTTGTGTTGGACGTCTCTAGAGCATCTTATCGCAGTAGGATGAGTGCGTGCTGGCCGAGGTGGGATACCATCCCTCCTCACATCATAGAGTGCATATGGCAGGATGTCCTAGTATGTATAATTTTTGTGTTGTTTAATTCGTTTTTGTCGTTTTTCTATTATTTATCTTTTAAAGTGTAATCTTTTTTTTAATACAGGCTGAGATAGACATCCAGACAGACGATTTGATGTTGGCACGAGCATACTGGATGAAGAAGATGCGCAAGAACTACAGGTACACGATATCTGAGATTAAGAAATCTGGTAAGAAACCACGGTGGATGGGAGAGAGCGTGTGACAAGCTTGGTTGAGCTACTGGGAGATGGACGAGGCGAAGGCAAGTATACTAATTTTTTTTGAATTATTAATTTGACGTGATTGAAAAATAATGGTATCAAATTTTGAATGTACAGGCAGAGTCAGATAGAAACTCTGCAAATAGAAATAAGAATCCCGTCACTCATCACGGAGGATGAAGTCGTTTCAGCAGTATCGACAGGAGTTGGTAAATTTACCGAATAATAAATGTAAATAGTTTATGCTATATGATTTTAAACGTATAATAATTGTATGTAACAATCAACTTCAGGAAGCCGAGGCACATGGTCCTGTCAGCTATATGGACGTGTTCACCCATACGCATGCTGCCGAGCATGTTAATCCAGACGGGACTGTTTCGTATACATGGCAGGATGATAAATCCAACAAAAGCCATGTAAGCATATTTCATGTTATTCAGTATTACTAATTGTTTTAATTGTTAAATTATGATGAAATAAGATATGATATTATTAATTTGTTAATGCAGGAGATGTTTATGGAGCAGCGACAGAAACTCCTTGCTGATACGGGTAGAGAGCAGCTGACGACCGATGAAGAGGACGTTATTTTTGAGTCCGTTATGAGTCCAGCAGAGCATGGTCGACGATACGGATTTGGCAATTTAGCGGTAAATAATTTACTTTTTCGTAAAATGCTGAAAATATGATATTTTTACCTTTTCAAAACAATAAACTTGGATTTTATTTATTTTTCAATTATTGCAGTCCATTAGTCAGAGTAAGGGACGACGGAGTAGACCTCAGAGCGATTTAGCAGGTATAGAAGAATTGCAGACTAGAGTGTCCCAATTGGAGGAGCAGAACCGCCAACAGGCCTTGCAGACCGCACAGTTGTTAGAGTACATGCAGCAGTTTGGTGGCCGCTTCCCTTCCTCGGCTGACTCTGGATCTGTAGGAGATTGATTCATTCCTTGCTTGCTCGTTCGTTTGTTTGTTCAGGTATGTTTTGTTTTAGTTTATAATGATTTGGTAGATGGTGCAGGAAATTGTTGATTTGTATAATTATGTATGATACACTTGGTTCTGTAGTTGTATGAGGATATGCATGAGAATATTGATGAATTTGTGTATTAACAACATGGTAGAACAGTTATTGTTAGGATTATTGTTAATGTTGGAATGGTATGTATATTTTGTATTTTATTTTTATTCTAATTTTATTCATTTGTGTGTTTATTGAATATTTTGTAGTCTAGGTTTGGATATTTGGTTGCATTATTGTTTATTGGATTGTGCGGTATTGATATAGTAGTGTTCGGAAGAGAAATGTAGTTGGAAGGCTCTATTTGCAGCAAATACAAAAAAAGGGCAGATTTCCGAGGCTACCGACGGCCTACAGGTCAAAATTTTCGACGGCTTCCGACAATTTCCGACGGCCTGTAGCTACACATTTCCGACGGCTACCGACGTCCGTCGGAAGCCGTCGGTAGCCGTCGGAAATTGTCGAGAGCCGTCGGAAACGCGTTCGACAGCCTCCGTCGGAAGCCGTCGGAAATACTGCTCCCTGACGCAGCCTTTTCCGACGGTTTTTTCCGACGGCCGCCGACGGATTTTGGCCGTCGGAAAATACGTTTCCCCTTGTAGTGCTTGTAGAATAAATTAGTCAATTACTCTGATAAGTTGTATAAATGAAATTGTATCTTATACATTTAATAATGTTGAAATTTATCAAATATTATGTATTAAGTTGGTAGTTTCAATTAGTAGTTTTAGAATCGATGGATTTTTTGGCGATTTTGACTGGTTCGAAAACCCTATCGTCACAAATACCACCTATGATTTTGGTCTACACAATAATTCCCAAGCCCTTTTTTGGTTTCTACCACCTCAGAAAAAAATCTCCACACATTTTCTATGTTCCATGTAACATAGAGCTATAAAGATGATAAATGAGCAACCAGTAAAGAAAAATTCACACTATAGTACTCCGAACGGCTCTATTGGAAGTAGATATTAATTCACTGTCCCATCCCTCGAAGTTAGTGTACACTATTGAATAAAGAGGTGCAATGTGATGCATGCACATACTCACTAGACAAGCGAAACCCTAGATATTTGATTGGTAAATTATCTAAATCCATGCCTAATATAGGCTGTAACTGATCTTTGCTATGAACATTTCTGCTGAAATATATTTTTGATTTTACCCGGTTTATATGTAATCCAGCGGTGCATGCAAGCTGATTGAATATATTTTTCATAGTGACAGGATTTGAACCCATAGCTTGTAAGAAAACCATCCCATCATCGATATAAAATATATGGATAATAACTGGTTGAATCAAATTGATAGTTTCAAGTTGATTAATAATAAAAGCATCCTCCATCATAAGCGAAAAAAATTCCATTGCCACACGAAATAAATAGAGTGAGAGAGGATCACTTTGGCGTAATCCTCTATTAGAATTAATAAAACCCCATGTGATACCGTCCTCCATGATAGAAAGTTGGGTTAATTATGTATTGGTATATAAGATATACGAGTGAAAGAGGAAACCCCATAGTACGTAACATGTAGCAAATAAACTCCATAATAAACATATCATAAACTTTATGTAGATCAATCTTTACACACATCTCTGCTGCTTATTTTTTTTTTTTTTTTTGAAATTTCTAATGAGTTCATGTGCTAGCAATATATTTTCTACAACGGCTTCGTGTGGCAAAAAGCAGACTGATTTTTTGTAATAAGAAAAGGCAGAAAATGTTTTATTCGTGAGCAAATAATTTTGGAAACAACTTTGTACAATACATCTGCACAAGAGACAGGATGATAATCATCAATTGATTGTGGCTTGTCTTTTTTTGGAATCAACGTAATGGAATTATGGTTCATGCCGAGTGTAAGTCTTCCAAATTGGAAAATATTTGTTACGGCAGCAAATAACTTATCTTAATGCCTAGCCCAATGCAGTTGGTAAAACTTAGATGTGAAAACATCTGGGCCTGGACTCTTGGAGTCTTCTATTGAGATAATTGCCTCTTTCAATTCGTCCAAGGAAATAGGTGCAGGTAAGTGTTTTTTCTACTCTTTCCATTAATATATTTCCTTGGGTGAGCTAGTGGGAAAATCCATCAAGTGGACCATTGAATAAATTCTGATAGAAATCTATAACTTGATCTTTAATTTGAGTTTGATCATAAATAAACGGTCCCTTTGATTTTAAAAGAGCCTGGATTTTATTTCTACGCTTTCTCATGGACATTTTAGCAAATAAAATTTTTGGAGTTAGTATCACCAATTTGCAGCCAAGCAATTTTACTTTGTTGTTTATCAAATATATGCTGAGCTTTCCTTCTTTCATTAAGCTAAATGTTTTGTTGAAGTAGTCTGTTATACCGCTCCATATCTTCTGGGTTTTCATCTAGTCGCAAAAAGTCTTTATTGTACTCTTCCTCTACTTATTGCGTTGGGTTGGTCTTTACTCTGTTTTTGTTCCACGCTTTGAGTTTTGCTGTGGTTGCTTGCAAAATGTTGATAAAATTTTGAACTTCAAAACCCCAAGTTGAATCTCCAACGTATCAATCAAAGCCCCTTAAAATTCTTATACGAGACGATCGAGCATATTATTTTGGAGTAACAAATAAATCTTAGGAAAGAATACTGAAATTATTCATGTTAGAATAGTGTTAAACCACTACATGAGACGAGAATAGTAGAAAACACGGCGAGGCAATCACGATATTATATCGATTTTGCAGCCAAATAAGGATGGGTCTCGGGGTGGAGCGTCACAACTTAAGTCCTTCTTTTACACAGTTTGCATGCCCATTCATTTGATGCCATGCATTAACATATCTAAATGGTCTTCTCTTATGTTGCTTCTATCGGGTTGCAAGTTGCAGAAATAGTGGGGTGTGATCACTAAAACTATCGACGAAGGCAATGGTAACCAAATCTGGGAATTTGGTTAATAATTCATAGTTGACAAGAACCTTGTCAATATTTGTTGCCATTCCTCTCTACCTCCATGTGTACTTGCAGCCTTGCAAAACAGTTTCCACGAGGCAACATTTAGGCATATAATTTTTAAATTTATTAATATAGGAAAAAGGGTTTGGTAAATCCCCTTTTATCCTTATAACTTGAATCATTATTGAAATCTCCTACAATGATCCACGACAGTTAATAGAAACATTCATACATAAGTACTCCCATGTCTCACGTTCATTGTAGAAATTGTTAGCGTCACTACAACAAAACAGTCATTTTACAACTTTTAATTTACAACTAACACAAACCGACAGTTGTTGTAGTTTATTTTTAACAACTGTTTATTTCTAACATTTGTAACAAAGATATTTTTAACAACTTTATTTGTACAGCAGTTGCAATATACGTCTATAACAACTGCTTTTTATGTGACAGTTGTAAATACTCAATTATAATAACCGTTCGTGCCAGTTGTCTTTTGAATAGATACAATTTCCCTTTCCACCTCATCAAAATTTTCACGTTCCCTTCCTTCATTTTTCTTGGCCGCTCAATTTACTCACTCGATACACTAAAACTCACCGTCAAAATTTCGTACACCTAACCCCATCCTGTTTACCTCACCGCTCTTGCCATATTCCACGAAGCTAAACCCGCTCGCCGCCCTAGCCATCCACGAAGCCAGACCTCCCGCTCGCCGTCGTTGCCATCGTCTAAACCCACGAACCCTAACCGTGATCTTCTCTGCCATCTGCTTGTCGTTGCCGCTGATATAGGTATGGTTTCTTACTTCATATTTATTATTATTATTTATATCTATTTATTAGTATGCGGCAGATCATTGCTGGCTGAGTTCTGTTTTGATTGTTTCACTACTTTTTTTAGCTATTTTACCGCTGTGAGGAAACCAGGAATATTTCTCTATTGATTGGGTTTCATTTGGCAGTAAGTTATGTTTGATTTAATTCTTGATTTGTTTTTCTTGGATGGATTCTTGTTGCTGAAACTTTTATTCTATGTGGTAATTTTAACGTACTGTTAGTGTATATCTTCACGCAATGAAAAGGAAAATATAAGAAGCTTTTTTATGATTATTAAGAACTAAAGAAGTTTGCTGCGATCAATAGTCGTATGCAAATCGGGGTAAAAATTGAAGGTGCTTACCGTTACTTAATTGCAGAGATATTTTTTACTCTTAGCTGCATTCAACTTTTACTTTTATAAATCCTTTAAATTATAGTAGTTTTGGGCTATCTAATTTGGTTGTGCATGATGATAGTTCACTGGAATGTTGGATATGGAAAACTCAGCGCTTCCGTTGTCAAACATGCCAAATATTTGATAATGTTTAATCAGGTGGTTAAAAGTTTAATTGTCCATCATCAATAAACTAGAACAAAACAATACAGAGTTCTGTTCTCAAGTTTAAATAATTCACAGAGTTGAGTTGCTAGAACATTGCTTCTACTTTGCAGGCTTCTCTTTACCCTGAAAATAATAATTTAATAAAGGTGTTTACAAATATGGCAATATGAGAAGAACACAATGAATATTTGTACACAAAGTTCTTTAACTTGTGTTTGCTCCAACTGTAAAATAGGAATACTTAATGAGCAGACAAGAATTATGGTTGGGATGCACTACTAAATCCAATAAAATAAAATGGTGAATTGGAACCTGGCTACTATTATTCATTTATCTCTGAAAACATAAACATGGTTCTCTATTCTTGCGTGAGTTTTTTTTAAACCTGGCTACTATTATTCATTTATCTCTGCGTGTATTTTAGCTCAATATATACTCTGCCTGTAGGAGTATCATGTATATGTAGTTGTACTTGGTTGCATCTCCAACCTGTGTCTTTCCTCTGTAAACAAAACATAGTGTCTAGGCTTGTAAGAATGGGTTTTGGGTTGAGTGATAATGTGTTGTGTCTGTGTTGCTTACGTGTGTGTTTATGAAGAGGAATACAAGTGCACTTGCTGTTGAGTTCAGTACAGCCAAGTGTGAGTATGGTGTTTGTGATAATGGCATTGTTTTTTGGACACTTTTTTAACATAGCACGATACTACATTTTTTTTGCAATTATTGTTACAAATTACATTATAATACAATCATGCTATGAGTATCATTTGTTTTCAGCTATGTTGAGGCATTGATTGTTTATATTTGATAAAAGAGCGGTAGTGCTAAGCCTACTTTGTTTGGGCCCGAAATGCAATATTATTTACTTGTGCCTTAGGGGTAAGCTAGGATAGAATTGTCATCGGTACTGGATCACCAAAACTGAGTGTGAAAGTCAAAGAAAAAAACACTTCTCTTTTTGAGACATGAATAAATGTTACCAAGACCTACTTGCAAAAGAGTAATTGAAAATTTAGAATTTTCAAAATAAAGCTTATCACGGTTGTATTACATCTTCTTGAATTTTGGAGGTTTCTCCTGTTATTTTCATATTATTCCAAAAGATAACTGTCCACATATAACAATTTGGTTAGTTGAGTGATTTTATTGTGTGATGTTTCTTTAATTATAGGTAGAGATAACTTGCATTCATACTTGATTTAGTTTGCTTGCTGTCATTCATACTTCTAATGCATGTTAAATGCATTACAAATAAGCAATAACAATTTATTTTTTTTATTTTTTTTGAATTACCTAGAGAACCAAGCTTCGCCTGTAAACTCTAGGGAAGTATGTGCCTGCCAAACACATACTTCGGGTACTTGTTACAGGGTTGTCAGTTTCGGGGCTCGAACTCGTGACCTTCGATCACGCAGTCCGGACCATCAACCAACTGCGCCAACTCTGTTGGCAACAATTTATTTATTTACTTATTCTACTGTTAAGAATTGAATGGCCACATTTGTATAGTTCTATTTACTGTTAAAAATATTGTACTTGTTGAGAATCATAAATATATGTTCAGTTGACATTTTTAAAATTTTATAAAAGAAAATTGGTAGGGACGTAGAGCTTATTTTTTTACTTACAAGGATATGTATGCCAAAATTTCCGTTTAGTATTTTTATACCAATAACTTCATGCTACTTTGCGTATTTATCCAGTTAGTCACAAAATTCGTACATTTCCAAAACAATAAAAAACATTAATAGATAAGTGGAGAATAAATTCCCATTCAGTTTTTTAAAACAAGTTGTATTAATTCAATAATTCAGTAGTCAATTTGTTCGTGAATTCAGAAATCAATCTTCTCATATAGTTCTGGATGAAAAGGAGAAAGGAAATATAACTTGCTTTCATGACTTATTCATCATAGAAAATGAGTATATTGGGACGTTTAAAACAAATTCTTGTTATCAGTCATTTTCACTTTATAGAACTTTTAAACATATTTTTACATACTAGTCATGCAAAGTTATCCTGAACATTTTATAAACTCCCTCCCATTATTTTGGATCTGTACAAAATATTCCATGCCAGTATTCCAATATCTGTTTATCATTAACAATGCATTCCTTCGTTCCTAATTTTTTTTTGCCTTTTTTTTTCTTGAAAAAGTGAATTATTGCTTTCCATAAATGTTCTGTATCATACTTACATGCATTTCGTACACGTGCATATAAATTTGCATTCATTGCTTTCTTTACTTGTTGCCTTTGGTTAGAAACACATGATCCATTATGCGGAATATTCCAAGGGATCTGTACTTATGTTTTCAATCATTATTGCAAATCATTCACAACATTCTTTATTTCAACTTTTTTCAATTACATTTGGCAATTACATTTGCAATTTCAATGCTAAACAAAATAACATGAAGAGTGTTGCATAAAATTTTGTCATCATTGCTTCAAAATTTTGTGGTCGGTGTTTTAACGTTTACTTCATGTCAGATTATGTATTTAGTAAACAATAACATTGTAATTACTGTAATCTTTTTAATGGTGTGGTGTTTGTTTGTGTCTTTCGATTAGGTTCACACATTAGAGGCATTTTATCAAAATGGACAAAACATGGGTCAACCCACCAAGGTTTCATTATTTTGATTATTACTTTCATAGTTATGAGCATTTAGAATGAGTATTAATTCGTTTATTGTTTCGTAGAATGACAGAAGAATATAAGCAAGCGGTTCGAAATTTTGTATATAGGCATGCTGAAAGCAAAGGAAATCCAGAAAAAATTATATGCCCCTGCTGTAAATGTAGGAATCTAATATGGCAAACATCAAGGAATGTTGTGTCACACTTGATTTATTTTGGAATTGACCCAACTTATATGTATGGATTTTTCATGGAGAAAAACGCCCTTCGCAAAATAAAAGCGATGAACCGACAAATACATACAGAATGTATTTGGATGCACAAATCTGTGATGAGGAGGTAGAAGCTAATGCTAACGAAAGACATGGGGAAGGTATTAAGGAAATGATGGAGAATGCCGAAATTCCTTTGTACCATGGTTGTGCAACCCACACAAAGTTATCTGCTACAATACTCCTTTACAAGCACAAAGCGCAAAATGGTATATCTGACACAGCATTTACAGAACTCCTTAAACTTCTCAAGGATATGTTGTCTAAAGAAAACACGCTTCCTGATTCGACATATGCAACAAAGAAATTGCTTCAATCATTTGGTTTAGGCTATAAGCATATACATGCATGTGTAAATGATTGTTGTTTATTTAGAAAAGAGCTTGCACATAGTGATTTTTGTCCTAAATGTGGTAAGT
The DNA here is from genome assembly GCA_030765085.1 of Allium cepa. Classification (NCBI taxonomy): domain Eukaryota; kingdom Viridiplantae; phylum Streptophyta; class Magnoliopsida; order Asparagales; family Amaryllidaceae; genus Allium; species Allium cepa. The sequence continues at coordinate 841,000,670 of CM060941.1, forward strand.
CTCGTTGGAAAAAAAACAAGACTAGTGAGGATGGGAAGCAAGCCAAAATACCTGTGAAGGTTTTGAGATACTTCCCATTGATACCAAGATTGAAAAGGATGTTTAGTTCACCAGAAACATCAGAACAACTAAGATGGCATAGCAGCCATAAGAGTAAAGACGGTAAATTGCGTCACCCAGTAGATTCTTCTCAATGGGATACAATTGATAGAATGTATTCTTCTTTTGCTTCTGATCCATGAAATTTAAGGCTTGGTCTTGCATCTGATGGATTTAATCCTTTTAGTGATTGGAATTCTTCATATAGCTGTTGGCCAGTGTTTCTTGTTGGTTACAACTTTCCTCCATGGCTTTGTATGCACAAAGATAATATGATGTTATCTTTGTTAATTCCTGGACCACGACAACCGGGGAATGATATTGATGATATCTACTGCCACTTATTGAAGATTTGAAAAAATTATGGGATAAAGGGGTGAAGGTGTATGATGCTTATACTCGTAGTGAATTTAGATTAAATGCTATTCTGATGTGGACAATTAATGATTTTCCAGCTTATGGAAATTTAGCTGGTTGCACTGTAAAGGGTAAGAGAGTATGTCATGTTTGTGGCATTAATACATGTTCAGTATGGCTACCATTTAGTAAGAAGTGTGCATACATGGGTCATAGACGATTTTTTGAACCTAACCACGAATATCGTCAATGGAAAAACTTATTTGATGGAACCGTAGAAAATAGACAAAAGCCTCAAATACAAACCGGTGTTCAAATCTTTAACGATGTTCAAGATATTAGTAATGATTGGGAAAAAAAATCAAAAGATGAAGAAAAAGGTGAAAGGAAAAGGAGTGAGATGAAAAAATGATATAAGATGTGGAAAAAGAGGTCCATTTTTTTTGATTTGCCTTATTGGAAGGTAAAATTAAACTAAAAACAAGTTGTTTTTCATTTTCTATTTATGTTTGCTACGTAGTACATTATTATTACTTAATCATATGTGTTTTTTCAATTTCTTAGGCACTCCCTTTACGGCATAATTTGGATGTGATGCATGTTGAAAAAAATATTGGTCAAAGTACTCTTGGTACATTGCTTGATATTAAAGGAAAATCGAAAGATGGCCTCAAATCACGACAAGATCTAGAAGCGATGGGCATTAGAAAAAAGTTGCACCCCATAGACATTGGAAATAAAGTATTGCTTCTAGCCGCGCCATGCACCTTAACAGATCAAGAAAAGGAGATCTTTTACAGTAGAATGAAGAATTTAAAAGTGCCAGATGGATATAGCACAAATATTGGAAAATGTTTTGCAAAACAAGACAAGATCTCAAGTCTTAAGTCTCATGATTATCATGTTTTGATGCTACAACTATTGTCTGTAGCATTAAGAGGACTTCTACCTATAGGGATAAGAAATGCACTACTACGACCATGTTCATTTTATAATGACATATGCCAAAGAGTGCTTGATAGAGATAAATTAGAATTATTGGAGTATCAAATTGCATTAACACTATGCGATCTAGAGAGGTTCTTCCCCCTTCGTTTTTTGATATCATGATTCACTTGATAATACATTTAGGGAGGGAAGCAAGAATATGTGGACTAGTCCATTATCGATGGATGTATCCATTTGAGAGGTAAAATTTATTAACAGTACTTAAAGTGGTTAATAGTATATGCAGTTATGAAAGTAATTTGTTTATGCATTTTGGTTATAGGTATATGAAAATATTAAAGGGGTATGTTAAAAATCAAGCACGGCCTGAAGGGTGCATTGCTGAGTGCTATTCTGCCGAAGAATGCATGAAAGCTGCTCTAGATATATTAAAGATGCATTACAGATTGGAGAGAGGAAAAATCGAAATGAAGTGGAACAAAATGATTTTATACTCGAGGGGCGTCCTATTTCCAAAGGAAAACCTATGACAGTCGACGCGAAGGTGATTAATGCTGCTCATCGATATGTCTTGTTTAATACGGAAGAAGTAGAGCCGTATATAGAGTACGTATAAGTTCAACTCAACCATGATCTATAAAATAAATTAGATCTTTAATTATATTTACGTATGCAGAATGCACAAAGAGGAGCTAAGATGTTTGCATCCTCATCTTTTACGAGATGATTTGGAACTTTCAAAGTTGCATTCAGAGATTTTTAGTTATTGGTTTGAAAAAAGGTTGAAAGTTATATTTAAAAAAAAACTATTAACGATGAAAGGATTACATCATCATAAATCTTTATTTAATATATTATACTTGTCTAGGTTAAAGATGATAGACGTGTACCCAACGTTAGCAACATAATAAAATGGCTTTCATACGGACCTCGTTCGCAAATAATTTCTTATTCTGGCTATATTATTAATGGTCGACGTTTTCATACGAAAGACTTCGAGAAGAGTACACAAAATAGTGGTGCTTCCATTGAGTCAAGTACTGTTTGTGTAAATGGGTCCATTGAGAAGGTAATATACTATGGGGTCTTGCGTGAGATTTTCTTGTTGGATTATCGTCAATTTCAAGTTGCCTTGTTTAAGTGTGATTGGGCAAATATCTATCGTGGAGTTAAGGTTGAAGATGGATTTACATTAGTCAATTTACATCAGTTCCAAAATCAATTTGCAAGTGACCCTTTCATCTTAGCAACACAAGCCGTATAAGTCTTCTTCTCTAGAGAAAGTAGTTCCTCAAATTGGTATGTTGTGTTGAGAGCACCCTCTAGAGGGTTTCATGAGTTGGAAAAATATGACGAGGATGAAGAGTCAACCACTAAACCACTAGATGAGTCACAACTTGATGATATAGACGTAGATACTGGGGATGAAAGTTACATAAGGAAGGATTGTGATGGCATTTTGGTATGATATAAGCATACTTTATTGATTTCTTACTTTATGCATAGTCGTTTAAGCATAAAACTCGATCAATAACTAATTTAGAGTGAACTTTGTTACTTTGTTGCTTTCAACTTGCAAATTTAGAGCACCCTCTTAATTTAGTGTGATGTTCTAATTCTTTGTAAATTATTATGTTTTTTTACAGGTCGATCACTTAGTAGAAGAAGAGTGAACTTGTACTATCAATGGGGAAGAGGGAGCAACATGACAGAGAGGTATTCAAAATATCCTATTTTATAGTGCAAAGTAATGATTGTAGGATATATTTCGTGCTACTAAATTGGTTGCTTTGATGCAATTGGCTGCTTTGCTGCAATAATAGTGAAATTATTTTTGATATAAGTTTTTTATGGTATATGTGTTAATTTATTTGTTGTGTGTTTAAGAATTCTGGCCGATGCGTTTGAGCAACGTTATAGATAGGGTTAAGTGGTTGCTCGATTCGTTTTGATATCAGTTAAGTGGTTGGCTGAAGTTACAGACCCTGAAACATATCTTGCTATAGAATCATATTACTTGTTATAAAGTTATTTGATAATTAATATTAGTTGCCTAGGTGAACTCTTAATGAACTTATCATACATGTAATCCTAATTTTTATTGCATTCGAAAATCGAAAAAAAAGGACAACAGAAAATGAAATAATTTTTTTAATAACAAATGAAAAATGAACCGATGAAGAACACAATTTCAGTCATGCCACTCGTTTTGTGCTCTAATATTTCTCCTATGCTTGCATATGTATAGCAGGGAAGTTCATGTCAGTGACCGAGCACAATAGTTGACCCTTTTGCTTTAAAAAAATTGTCAAATTTTGTTCAGGTACATTTTTAAATGATCCATCTAAATGTTTGAAAAAAAAAATTAATACATATTTTGTCTTAGCAGTTATGTTGAATTTTCTTGAGATAGTTTGTTTGAATTTTTCCCTCATTGTTTATTGAAATGAGTTGTCTGCAAAATTTATGTTAAACAAATCAGTGTTTGCTAATTAGGTTAATATTTGAACATGAATATGCTTTTTATTAGTGGACAATGGTCAAAAATTATTATTTTTAAGTCTTACTAGCCTAGTAGTATAACATGATCTTCTTAACTGCTTTGGACATAAGTTTTATACATTCCCTCTTAAAAATGGATCGAATTGGCTGCTTTGCTGCAATTTAAATTCATGGATCGATGCATTGTTATAAATCCTTTTTACTTTGGCAGTTTTTATTGATTATTAACTGCACTTTCTGTACTATCATATGACGCTTAAGTTAGCATGTATTTCACTGACTTCAATTTTGATATTTTAGAGCTCAAAGACAGCGATCAAACGAGCAAAGAGGCAAAATCTTGCTGCACTTGCAGCTTTTCATGCTGTTAATGAGAGGGCTGATGGTGTTAGAATCAACGAAATCCAAGGTGACCATCTTGATGTTGCTAATTCGCTTCGGGATTTAAATTGTGCTGTAAGAAGATCTCCCCGAAAGCATGCTGAACACCCAATACAGCCCCCTCGTCCACCTGGAAGCAACCCTGGCCATACTACAAATCCGATACAGTCCCCTCCTCCACCACTAGCAGCCCTGTCCATACTACAAACCCGATACAGCATCCTTCTCCACCCACTAGCAGCCCTGTCCATACTACAAACTCGATACAACCCCCTCCTCCACCCGCAAGCTACCCTATACATACTTCAACCCCCTCAGATGTCACTCCAAGCCAGCTTCCATCAGATTCTGGTGAAGGTTATACATTGACGAAACCTAGAAAAAAAGAGGGAGGACAATGTTGAAATCATTTGCTATGTTACCGAGTGAGAAGCCGGAAGTAGAGTTTAATGAACGAGGACAAGCCATAGGTCCCAATTCCAAGCATTTGTCATCATATATTGGTGTTCTAGCAAGGGAGATGGTGCCAATGACCATTAGCGAATGGAAGAAAGTCGGCGATGAATTGAGGGATAATCTATGGACTTGTATTCAGGTAATTGGTTTCATCGTTAGTATTTATTGTAATTGGCGTTCTGTTTCTTGGTAATTCATGCAAGTTGTTGTCATGAACTGTTTCTTGGTATTTAACGTCGGTAATCGGCTGTCATCCAAATTTGTGCCATAAGATGTAATTGGCTGTCATCCAAAATTTGTAGCTCGCAATAATGTCGGTAACAAATTAACTGACTAAGCTATGGTTAACCTCCACGAATTTTTTATTTAACTTGCTGCTTTTGCCTGCCTTTGTTATCTTTACATCAGTTTTTTGGATTTTGATTGATGTACAATGCCCAACACAACAACAAAGTGGAGGTGGCTGTTTCATTTTTGTATGGTTATATGTCTAGGTTCCTCATGTGAGCTGTTTGTAATAGAGACATTGTGCTGCCATTTTATTTTGTTTTGACTGTTTATCGCTTAGATACTGTTTAAATCCTTTGTATAATTCTGTAACTGATAGCGGCCATTTTATACTGATTTCAGACTTCTTTAGTATTTGTTCTGCTAAAACCTAACATGTTATTCCCAACTAATCACTTGGTTTATTTTAAACATTGAACAATGAACATAATTATTATTTTCAATCACTTGGACATTTGCAACATTTAAGGATTGTGTGCTTAATAACAATGGCATTGAAGTATTTGTTTAATATTCTATGTATTCTTGTTGTGCAGTCGAGATTCAAGGTGGATAAAGTGTACAAGGATTACTTGTTAATGATACTGGGACAACGATGGAAGGAGTCGAAATCAAGATTAGTTGCAACTATCAAAAAAGCGTCCACTTGTCCCGACTCTACTTATAGAGTAGAAGACTTAAAACCAGATAATATAAAGAGCGTTGAAGAGTGGAATGCTTTTGTAAAGGAAAAATTGTCGGAAAAGTTTAAGGTGGTTATTTTTATTTTATTGATTACAACTATTAAATTTATTACATTTTCTTATATCATATTTATTGAATTTATCTTATGTAGGAAACTAGCCAAAAATTCAAAGCTATGAGAGATAAGAATAAATTTCCACATACCATGAGCCGAATGGGTTATGCAAGATTGGAAGACGAAATGGTAAGTAAATATTAAAAACTTAATCAGTACAAGTTCCAAAATTTTAACATTGCAATCCCATTTGATGTATATTGATTATTGCTAAAGCATTTTTTATTTGTTATTACTTGTACGTTCTTAAGCTCTTATGCTATTTTTGTATAAAAAGGAAAGTGCAACGTCTGATATCAGTAGAGACGAATTGTGGTGCAAAGCCCATACCAAAAAAAATGGAGAACTCCCGAATTCAGTTGTTGCCGACTGCATAGTAAGGATAATTTCAAATATACGAAATAAGCAAAAAAAATAAGCGGCCGTGGCTTTATGTTATTATTAGTGTAGTATTTTTTTAGTTGCTTAATATTGGTGTTTTTTGAATTTGTAGTCTAAGATAAAAGAGCATAATGCCATGAGTCAGAGTTCTCAGGGAACAACATCAATTACTCAAGATGGAGTGTCCATGCTTTTTGGTCTGGAACATGGCGGACGTGTAAGAGGATTGGGCTTTAGGGTTGTACCATCTCATCTGCGTATTCATCGGGCTAATTTAGGTGAAGTACATGCGTTGCAAAACCAAGTTAGTGGCATGTAGGCTACATTACAAGAGCTTACTGCGATTATACTGGTAAGTGTTAATTAGCTATGCTAATGAATATGTGACATGTTCTTACAAATTACTAGTTATATATGTAATAATACAATCTTTACAGGATATGAAAGGAAAGCGAAGAGTCAATGAGGAAAATCCAGAGACTCCTCCTGCTAATACGCCTCAGGTACCGTTTCCATATGTATGTTTCTAGTGATATAGTATAGAACTTGACTAGGACATCCGCATAAGTTTCCATATACTGCTGAGTTATAGTATAGAACTTGGCAACAGACTTGCTTTTATTTATTTTTCAGATGTATTTTGGCATTTAAAAAGCGGGAAAATTATTTTTACAAAATATTTATTTATAAATTAATAAAATTGGTAAACAATGATCAAAAATATTTTAAAAACCAAAAACGAAAAGATAGCATGTTTTAGTTAGGCGAAAAAGAAATCTATTTCATAAAAGATTCGATCGGTTTGCAAAGAAATAATGTTTGTTTGAGGAGGAGATTTGAATGAAAGCCAGTGGGTTTGGATTGATTGAATGTTGTGTAGAGAAGTTTTTTTTAGGGTGGAGAGATGATTGAATGTGTAGAGAGGTGATTAAATGTGTGGAGAGGTAGGGGTAATGATATATATTGTTGTAACGAGTCCAGTTTAAATCCATTAACTAAAATTTGATGGTTGTCGTAATCTACATCTATAACAACATCGTCTTGTTTTTTCTCTTCATCCCTAAGTAACGGTTTTGTCAAATTGTTATCTCCACAAATCTCTCTGTTCACTCTATAATTTTCCTTGAGAACAGCAGATGGGTGATTGTTGCCTTTCCCTTTAGCCTTAACTATAGCTGCCATATGGCTGCTTCCTTTTTGAAATTCATTCAGAATATCATACAGAGGCATATCTGCGGGGACCCTGTTTGCTTTTTATCACTAAATACTGTTGCTCTAAAGTAGTATATAATATCTACATAATACATATCAATCGCTGAACTAAGAGTTATATTGGAGGGTAAAGAGTGGGAAAACCTTGGAATTTTTCGGATCGAAACAGCACTAAGAGGTGTTTCTGTCTCAGCACGAGCAGTGAGGAGATTCTTCACCTGACTTGTTAACAACATCCCAAAACATAAAACTAAACTATTTAGAAAACATCAAGGTGATGGTGATTGGAGTCTCTGGTTGATGAATGCAGCAATAGGGAGACAGAGACATATTCCACGGATTGAACGGTAAAATGAAACCAAACTCTTAATATTGTTAGGCAGAGGTTGGAGTGTGGTGAAGCAGTTTTGAAGTATGGATGGTGGCAGTTGATTGATGATGGTGATTGGAGTTGCAGTGTATTTTGACAGTGCGGTGGGGTGATAAATGTTTTGGTGGCTGGAGGTTGCGGGTTTGTTTGATGTAGGAGAGTAGTGAAGGTGAAGTCTTGCTGCTGGTATGTGCACTGTGTTGATGACAGTGGCAAGGCAGTGTGAGGTGGTAGTGTCTGATGGTAACTTAAGGCAGTTTTTGGTTGTTGCTAATGTGCCGGAAGGTGATGATGGTTTGGTGAATGAGGTTATGGCAGAAGTGAGGAGCGGTAGGTGGATGTTGCAGTGTATGTTGGCAGTGCAGTGGAGTGATGAATGGTTTGGTGGTTTTAAAGTAAGGTTGTGGATGTTGTTTTTTAAGCAATGAATGGTAGAAGTAGTTGGCAAGCCGAAATGAAGGGTGAAGTTTGGTTTGAGTGCAGTGAAATGTTGGCAGTGACAATGTTGTAAGGTGACAGTGAGGGAGGCAATTGGTTGTGTGAATGGTGTAGCAAGGGGAAGGAGTTGAGGATGTTAATGACAGCTTTGTGTTCAGGCGAGGCAGAGGTGGGTCTACAGCAGTTGGTTGATGAATGCGGCAGTAGTGAGACAGAGACATATTCCACGGATTGAACGGTAAAATGAAACTAAACAGTGATGTGTCTCTGTCTACAGCAGTTGGTTGATGAATGCAGCAGAAGAATTTTTCCAATCGCTTCCCTGAAAGTTAGACACTTAAGAATATTTTTTGAGCTGTAAAGCTAAACTATGTAGAAAACATATTCCACGGATTGAACGGTAAAATGGAACCAAACTTATCTTTTTAACCATGTAATAGAAAACTCATCAATACAAGATGTGGAGACGTGGTTGTAGATGTGGAGATGTGGTTCGTGGGTTGATTATTGGAGGTACTGTTGTTTCAAACAGTTGTGGAGTAATGGGCTTGAGCATTGGATTTTAGGGGATAAACTGCTTTTTGTTTAAAAATAAGGCTTTGCGTATTGTGTCTTTGGACATGCACAATTTGTCAAGCTTGCATTTCAATATTGTCGGTTCTGTGTTGAAGGAGATTAGGGGGTCTGATTTGGGTGTGATTATGGCTGGTTCTCGGGTTATTGTAGATGGGTACGTTCAGTTGCAGACTTTAACTGATATTTCATGCTGCTGCTAGTGTATTGGTTTGTGTTTGTCCATCCTGTCTTCAGTTTTCATTTCCTTTAAGACTTTAACTGATATTTCATGCCACCATTACAGTTTTGCAAACCTCTGTTTTGTGTATAAGCTTGTTATCTACTGTTGCCTTCAGTCTTTATGCTTCTTGTTTAATTTCTAGAGCAAAACATATTTTTGTTGATGTTATACAGAGGTTTGTACTATTCAGTCCATATTTTTAGTTGATGTTATACATATACCATAAATAGTCTAATGTATTCGTAAATTTTTTTTGTGCAGTCACACCATGAGAGCAATACTCTGACTATTGAAGAACGGCCTAAATGGGATGCAAGGCATGCTGGAATTGAGGTCGGAAAATGTAAAATATTGAGTTGGCAAAAGCAAGTTGTTGCAGAAGGAACGGTAGTATCCACTGATCCTGATTGTTTGGTGCATTTTAAAAAACTAGGACCGGATGGTTGTAAAGTTTGGGTTGATGTGGCGGTGGATCCGGAAGCTTTCTTGTGGAGGCTGAGTTCCGAGATGTGTACTATTGGAGAAGCAGTTGGATCGACTGTGGCTTGGCATAAAGATTTCGTTGCCTTCGACTCGTGTATTTCCTTAGGGTATGTGTTTTGCGATACAAAACTTTATCTTTCTTATGTATTTTGTGTTGTATCCTATTTTGGAATGGTTATTGGAGAATGTTGTTTTGGTACTGTTTTAGTTGGTGATGTGAACGAATACTTTAGATTGTTTTATTTGGTATGTATTGTGTTTTGTTAGAATTATATAAATATTAATATTTATGAATGAATTTGATTCAGTTATGTATATTTATAGTTTTGGTAAATTATTAAATGGTGCATGCAATTATATTTTTGGGTTTAAATTGCAATTGATGTGGTTGTAATTAAATTATATTACAACTACGGAGGAGGTCGCAGAACATACTAAACTGCAACTGCGTGTAACAGTTGTAGTAGGGATAACTACAATGGTGGCCACGTAGTTGTCATACCTGCTATATGACGAATGTTACAATCTATAACTACTATCAACTATTGTAAAAAGATTAATTGCAACTGTGAATAACAGTTGTAGTAGATAACTACAACAGTTATCCAGCAGTTGTCATACCTGCTACAGCATGAAATGTTACATATCTACGAGAGTTACCAACAGTTGTAAAATGGTTATTTGCAAGGGTAAGAAACAGTTGTAATATACAATATCACAACGGTTATATGCAACTAAAGAACACAGTTGTAAAAAATTGATAGCCTTTTACAACTTCTTAAAATAAAATTGTGGTTCCACCGTTGTAATATATCTTTTGCAACTGTGTTCCACCGTTGTAATATGCCTCTTTTGTTGTAGTGCGTACACCAAAGTGACAATCATTTGAAAACTTTCTCTACTAGTCAAGTGTGTTGTAACATGTTACTGGCTCTTATAAAAGATTTCAACTGCCCAAACAACATAGTCAATAAGAATTAAAATCAGGCCTTTACTCCCTTGATCTTTATTTGGTAACATTCCCATTGTGGATGCAAAAAGGTATGAAACCTAAATATAGCAGATGTATCTAATTTATTTTCTAACAAATTCAATATTAAGAGTTTATGGACTGTCAGAAGTTTGAATACGTGTTGCATTTTTGCATCTGTAATTCGTTCCTCTGATGTTACATGACGAAATATTCATTTAAAGACTTTGGAGCTCCAAGTATGCCTTTTAGGAGGAGCTTTAGAAGTAGGAGTACTAGCATGAAACTTTGGAATATAAGTAGGATTCGCCGAAACCATGTGGGAAACATTCATTTTCTCTTCAGGCTTTGTGCTGTCTTGAATATGAGCAGCTACGGCTTCAACAAATTGCTTAGATGAGTCAAACACATCTTCAAAATCATCATTTTCACTACTAGAATTGGTATAACAACCTTTAGTTAGAACATCTTTAGTATAGTTCACATCATGTTTTGCACCCATATTATCTATACACCATTTTCCTTTTGCTATGTCAATAGGGGCATCAGAATGTTGATCAGTTGAAGATGAAGGGATATCATCTCCTAAGAACCCTAATTTATTTTCTATAGATATGGATGGTGAGGTTGCAGTCAAGGTCACATGCTTCTTGCCTTTTTGCATTGTTAATCCAGTCTTAGAACTTGTATTATTAACTGTAATAAGGCGCTGTTTATATTGGGCTTCACAACAGGCTGGATTGCTTTATTTGTTTTATGCTGTGACTTCTTGTTGTTGGGCTGGGCTGCTTATCTAGCCCTGCTACCTGCATATCTATTTGTATAAATTGCAGGAGTATCTTTGTATCAGAGGTTAAGCTGAGATCAATAAAATTCATTTTTCATTTTATGGTATCAGAGCTTTTAGCCGAAAGGCAATTATCAATCAAACAAAAGAAAGGCTAGAGAGGTGATATCTCTTTTCCCCTCAGAACATTATCATCACAGGGGAATATACCAATCTTTTGATCAGGCTAACATCTAATTCTTGCCAACTCTTGCAACTGTGCCATCCTAGAAGAGGATCAGATCAGAAATCATCATCTCCTCCTCTGGTTGCACCGATCTTGACCATCAGAATCCACCTTGGCTGCAGTATTATCACTGCCACGCCAAAAGCATCATCTTCTTGATCAAGAATTTCTCACCTGACCCCTCTGCATCCATAATTATTGGCTGCAGAATCATCACTGCCTCGCCAAGTTGCTGTTTCACTCATCAAGACTTCAGACAGAAGCATTCTTGATCCACCATGGCTACTCAAGATGATGATGCCACATCTGTCAATACAGGAAACAGATCCAGAAATGGGCAGAGCACAGATCCAATCTTGATCAGACCTAAAAATCATGCAATCAACACACCATTAGATGAGGACAACTACATAACATGGAAATATCAGATTGAAATTGCACTAAGAGGTTATAACTTGCAAGATTATGTAAGGGGAACCAAGGTAATTCCACCAATTAACATTACTGATGATACAGGGAAGTCAATCGGTAACCCAGGTTACATTCAAAAGCAAGATAATTTACTTGCATCTTGGCTTTTATCTTCAATTAGTCAAAGCCTTGTGTCACAACTCGTTGGATGTTACACTTCATATGAGATATGGTCTACTATTGAAAGGATTTTTAGTTCACAGTCTGCAGCAAGAATTATGCATTATAGAAGAGAGCTACAAAATGCAAGGAAGAATGATACAAGTATGAGAGAGTATCTTGCCAAAATCAAGAATCTTTGTGACAAACTGAAATCAGTTGGTCATGAAATATATAACAGTGAACAAATTCTAATCATCACAAATGGTCTAGATCAAGAATATGAATCATTAGTGACTTTTCTTGCTACACAGCCAACTCTACCAGATTTGGACTATGTATACTCAGCACTACTTGCACATGAAGGGAGAGTTGAATAAAGAAAAATCATGCAAGAAGATTATTCAGTCAACTATGCTTCTTCCACAAGGAACAAGAATCAGAAACAAAGTCAAAACAAACAAGAAAACCAAACTTTAAGAGGAAACAACAGTCAAAGAGGAAGAGGCAGAGGAAGATTCACTAACAATCACAGAGTCAAATGTCAGATCTGTGAAAAGTTTGGCCACATGGCAAGTAAGCGCTATTTCAGATTTAAGGAGGATTATAATCCTACACAACAAAATCAAGCAAGCAGAGGACCAGCTGCTAACATGGGGCAAATCAATAATCAGTCCAGAAAAAGTACAGACAACTCAACCAATGATGCAACAAGACTTGAGGATGCCAACATAGAAGAGTGGTTTCCAGATTCAGGGGCTACTAATCATATGACTAACAATCTACAAAATTTGAACTTGGGAAATAAAAGCTACACAGGTAAACACTCTGTTGCTATGGGAAATGGTGAAACAATAAATATATCTCATGTGGGAACAGGCACTATAGAAGGTACAAGGTTACTCTATCTTAATAATTTATTAAGAGTACCAAGTATCAAAAAGAATTTAATCAGCGTCTCACAGTTTGCTAAAGAAAATAACGTATATTTTGAGTTTCACCCTAATTCTTGTCTTGTCAGGGATATGCTAAATAAAAATATACTGTTACAGGGTAGCCTGGATCATGGTTTGTACAAGTTCAGCAATTTAAAAGGGGGATCCCTTTGTAACAATGCAGTAGGGTGTAATAATGTTAGTGCTCATGATGACAATGAGAAAAGTATTCTTGACATATGGCATTGTAAGCTAGGGCACCCAAGTTTTGATGTAGTTAAACAAGTACTAAATGATAATAAAATTTCTTTTGCAAAATCATGTACTTCCAAAATATGCACACACTGTCAGATTGGAAAAAGTCATAAATTACCTTTTCAATATTCCGAGACTATATATGAAAAGCCTCTTGAGCTAGTGGCAACTGACTTGTGGGGGCCATCTCCACATAATTCAACTCAAGGAGACAGGTATTATCTATCACTTGTTGATGCTCATAGTAGGTATACTTGGATATATTTTTTAAAGTCAAAGGCAGACACATGCAATGCTGTGAAACATTTCATTACTTGCATAGAGAAACAGTTGAACAACAATGTCAAAATAATACAAACAGATGGTGGGGGTGAATTCAAAACCCTTAAGGATTTCTTTGCTATGAAAGGAATCATACATAGAATGACATGCCCACACACATCTGAACAAAATGGTTTGGTGGAAAGAAAACACAGATACATAGTAGAAACTGGTTTAACACTTATGTCACAAGCATGTCTTCCCATGAAATACTGGAGGGAAGCATTTGCAACAGCAGTTTTTCTTATCAATAGAATGCCAACAAAAGTCTTAAACAATATAAGTCCTTTTGAAAAGCTTCTCAGTGTTAAACCAGATTATAAGTATTTGAAAATTTTTGGATGCCTGTGTTTTCCTTGCCTCAAACCATACAATATAGACACAAATTATGCCTGAGGTCTAGTAAATGTACTTTTCTGGGTTATGCAGATAATCAAAAAGGCTACAAATGCTTAGACAGTCATGGCAGAATGTATAATTCAAGACATGTCATGTTTAATGAGAATGTTTTTCCTTTTGCAGAAAAGGAAAAACAAAAACAAGAAGTGGGGATCAACAATACAGATATAGTTCATATACCAGAACTGTCTAGTTGGATCAGCAATGAGAACAAAACAAATCATGAGTCAACAAAGGATGCACATATAGACACTGCAGAGCAAGGCACAGTGGACAACATTCAGTACGATGAACAGCAGCAAACGGATATGCAAGAAAATCAAGCCAATGAAAGCATAAACACAACAAATGAAGGCACTGATCATTGCACAGCTGAACATCAAATGCCACAACCAGTCATCAATCAACATCCCATGACCACTAGATCCAAAAGTGGTATCTTTAAACCCAAAATATTCAACACTCAAACTAATGAAGTTGAGCCAACATCATATGAATCAGCAGTTAAAGAAGTAAAATGGAGAATGGCCATGGATGAAGAATTTAATGCACTGATTAAAAACAAAACTTGGAGTTTAGTTGACCCACCAAAACACAAAAATATAGTTGGAAGCAAGTGGACTTATAAAATCAAAAGAGATCCAGATGGAAAAATAGTCAAGTATAAGGCAAGACTCGTGGCAAAAGGCTATACTCAACAATATGGTTATGATTTCAATGAAACCTTCTCCCCAGTAATTAAGCCATCAACCATCAGAATCATAATAACAGTGGCTCTACACAAACATTGGGAGATAAGACAATTGGATGTACATAATGCATTTTTAAATGGAGACTTAGTAGAGAATGTGTATATGCAACAACCCAAGGGTTATGTTTCTGTAGACAATGACACTCAAGTATGTAAACTACACAAAGCCATATATGGGTTAAAACAGGCATCAAGGGCCTGGTACGAAAAACTGAAAGCCACTTTAGTCAAGATGGGATTCACAGCCACAAAGTCAGACAATTCATTCTACATAAAGAGACAGGGAGATAATTGCATTTATGTATTGGTATATGTTGATGACATCCTTATTACTGAAGACAGCAAATATGAAATTGAAACTGTGATCAAGCATCTAGACAAACAATTTGCTATAAAAGACTTGGGGATAGCAAATTATTTTTTGGGAATTCATATTCAAAGAAATGAAGACTCAAGCATCAATTTGTCACAGAAGCAATACATATCAGATATTTTGGTTAGAACAAACATGAACAATGCTAAAGGTCTATCCACACCCATGACAAGCAACCTCAAACTGTCTAAAGACAGGGGAGATCCGATCGAAAATGTCAGGCAATATAGGAGTGTCGTTGGGGCACTCCAATATGCGACCATTTCCAGACCCGATATTTCTTTAGTGTTAATAAGGTGTGTCAGTACATGCAAGCACCAACTGACGAGCATTGGCGCGCAGTTAAACTCATACTTAGATATCTTAAAGGAACGATTAACTATGGATTAAGACTAATAGCACGCAAAAATATCACCTTGCAAGCTTACAGTGATTCAGATTGGGCCAACGATTTGGATGATAGAAGATCTACTACGGGGCACTGCGTTTATCTCGGGAACAACCCCATTTCATGGTGCACGAAGAAGCAACCCACTGTTTCCAGGTCGAGCACAGAGGCCGAGTACAGGGCCATTGCTAATGTCACTGCCGAAATCACTTGGACAGAAACCCTTCTCAGAGAGTTAGGGTTTGAACTTAAGCAAGCTCCAACCATCTGGGTGGATAATTTGAGCGCTATATCTCTTTCCGTGAACCCAGTTCAGCAGTCGAGAACAAAGCATCTTGAAGTGGATATACATTTCGTCAGAGAACGAACTGGAAGTGGAAAGCTTCAGATCCGGCACATTCCCTCATTCTACCAGCGCGCTGACATTTTAACAAAGGCGATTTCTTCAAAGAATTTCATTCGACCGAGAGAAGAACTTCGCGTTCTCCCAGCCGCCATAGATAACGAAGAGAGGAAATGAAAGGGTAAAAACCCTAGCTTTATTTGCGTGGGAGTAATAAGGCACTGTTTATATTGGGCTTCACAACAGGCTGGATTGCTTTATTTGTTTTATGCTGTGACTTCTTGTTGTTGGGCTGGGCTGCTTATCTAGCCCTGCTACCTGCATATCTATTTGTATAAATTGCAGGAGTATCTTTGTATCAGAGGTTAAGCTGAGATCAATAAAATTCATTTTTCATTTTAAACTGAGTCAATTGTATGCATGGACTTTGTACTCTAAACATTAGTGAAATCAATTTCTGTATAGTGATCAGAATGTAATGTATTATTTGTATTATGAACTCGTTCTTTGGGTATTCATTGCTTGTTTAACTTTCGTAGGACAATAATCTGGGCTATGGCCATATAACTTACATATTGTCCATGTTTTTGGCTTGTGTTCATAAGCTACCCGCATAAACTCTCACTGTCTATTGGATCTGGTTAACTCTTTCTTTTCAGATAATTAAATGCCAATTCAAAATAACTCACTCAGAACGCCTTCTAAAAGATTATGCGGTATGTTTGGGTCCAATAAGCTCTTATGGAATAAATACTCGGCTGTATGCGTTAGGTTCAGCAATACCGACTTCAACTAATACTCGGGCAAATTTAAGTCTAATGTCCTTTAAAGTTATGTTATACATCCTGATTGGTTTCCCCAAGGCACTGGCTACTCTACTTATCTCTTATTTGCTCCAGAAAGCAAGATTAGATGAACCAATATAGGAATAGTAGTAAAGTAATCCCTTGAAAAATTTAAATATTTTGTCCATTTCTTAAAATAATAATCTTAGAATTAAATGTGCATGGATCACCCTTAATTATGCTATCAAAATCCATAATAGAAGAAAGAAAAAAGCAATATAAATCCATTAGGCTTATAGTAAACTGCGAAACCTGATGCGGGATTGAGGACCTTTTGAACGAATTGTTTAAACTGGTCATATGGAGGTATTCTTCCCGTAATGTATGCAAACGGCCTATTACTTCATCTTCCTGAATTCTTCTATATTACTTCATCTGGCTTGAAGACAACTGGCTTGTTATCCTTTGATAAAGGCAGATAAATTGCAAATCTGAGGAGGAGTCCAGGATTAAAGATGTGCCATACTACCTAACTGCATCAACCTAAGATTTTAAGGTCGATACCGCAGGGATATGCATCGTTGAAGAAAATTACCCCGATGTTGAGGATGGGTCATATCTTGGGGTTTCGAGAGGCGATCATTATCAGTAGCTGCTTCACATTGGGAGGCCATGCCCTCTATTAGTAACCATTTACCTATATCTATGTGTGTGTATGAATAAATATAATCAAATCACAAAATTATTTTGAACGTTAATTTATAAAATTATTTAGAATATTTATAATATAAAATTTGAACTGAAATATATATATATATATATATATATATCTTAATATTTATACACAATTATTTATTTTAATTAAACTAAATACATATTACATATAAACGTATAACTGATTATAGCTATATATACACATAAAATTTATAAGTGAAAAATATTTTATATCTGCTTTTGGCCTGCTACTAAAAATAATTTTTAATTAATTTCTTGATTTTTAAAAAATTTATTAGTCAAAACTTATAATTAATTAATAGACCATACAGGTATAATTAAAAAATATTTAAAATTTAATTTCAAAACCATACTGTATATTTTATATTATATAAAAATACCATAATGTTATATTATTTATATACGCACACATATATATTTTATTCATATAATCAATTTTGAATTAAATAATAATATTTATATACGCTAGTGTAAATCGCACGTACGTGCGTCTAATAGCTAGAAATATTTGTTTTTTATTTAATAAAAAATTAGTGGACGGATGTGTCCTATTAAGTGCAAAATCTTTGGTGAGCACAACGATTTTATTTATAGTAGTTTTGTTGGTGGTATTGGTTGCAAGTTGACAGTGAAATTTTCTTGATGGTCGGTTGGAAAAGGGATAGTTATAGAGACCGTATATTGATTCTGTTGATGGACATAAGTATTTCCAGAATTTCAAAAGGACAACGTGGAAATCATATTCATTGAATTCTCTTTATTAATAGCAAAGATATATATAATATCCAAAAAAATTAACTTTTTATTACCAAAAACCATACTAAAAAAATTTAATTTTGTTAAGTTTTAAAATATATATCATATAGTGTTAAACTTTTAAAATTAGATTTGATGTTTAAATCCATATAATATATTATTATTTAAAATTTCAAAAAAAATTATTTCAAGCCCAAAGCATGTATAAATAAATATGCATAAATAAATTAAAAAAAATAACATGTATATACTTATACACACATACACACACACAAAACCATCAGCACGTGACAACCGATCGATATACAAATTCGTAATATTTTAAAAAAATAATATGTAGAACAATGATCATATAAACATTATTATATAATAGTAAACTATAAGATTATCTTTTACCAAAGTCCAAAGCCTGCACGTTGAAACGAAGAAGTGAACTCCTTGAATCGAATTCCAATCTCGAAGTTGCTAGTTTCTGAATTGCCTTACCAATGACGATTGAATCAAAATAATTTGACATGATTTTGTACTTGGATTTTTAGGGCTATTAGAAGCCATGGCCAACCTCTCTTTTACTGTTGTAGAAGTGCCAAAAAACTAAGGTTAAGTGAGGAAGAGGTGAGTATTATATAAAGGAAAGATAAGCGAGCAAAATGTGGATCTAGATCTTTTTGTCCCTTACTCGTTCTCTCCTTTATTTTTTTATTCAAAGTCCACTTACCATACCATTATATGGTTGGCTGTACTATGGAAATCCATAGTAGGCTACCAAAGCCTCCTTCCAAGCCTAAAAGATGTTCCAAGCCCGAACAATGTTTGTTATATTTAAATTATTTTAAGCGTGCATTGATATCGTATATCGATTAGTGTGTATACTATTATATGCACACTATTTAATATTGTTTAACGCACATCAAATAAAACTTTATAATTACTCATAAATATTAATTAATTTATAATAATTAAAATTAATTGAATCAGGTGATAAAAGGAGTATTCATTTTTTGGTTGCGTGACTCTTAGGTGTAAATCCGATCGGCGATTTATATCGAACAATTCAAATATTAACATTTACACATCACTTAGCAGGTGGTGTGACATTTTGACCAAGTTCATAATTTACTTCGTTTTAATAAAATCTAATTTTACTTTATTAAGCTTTATCCGATAGTGATAACTATTTACACTAATTCTCTTTGTCAAAACCATATCACTTTGGACTTACGGAATTCGATAATGATCAAAATTCTAATATTTTCGATATTCAACTTGATAGTCCAAATAAAAAGTTCTTGGTTCAATAATAACAATTATCATTAACCGTACACTGCTCTGGATATAGGCTTTGAGTTCACTTCAGCTAACTATAGTAGTAACCTTTTATAATTGAGTAGACGAATCCTCTCTTGAATAGTATTTCACTTTAAATGCTTCCACTTGACCCAATATAGTCATTTGACAGACGCCATGCCAGAATTTAACTATAATCAAAGCGGAGCTTCCATATTGAAGATCAATAGTATGCTCTAGTCAAAAAACCGACATCGATATTTTTTGTTTGACCTTATTTATATTAGCCAACATAAAACTATTAAGTGAGTCATTCCGTAGTTTTCCAATAAATATAAATACGTAACCCCATGACTCCCCTAGTATTCATGAGTAATACATTACCCAATAGTTGGAAAGCATTACGTAATCTAGTCTTGATGGATAGATCGATATCTAATTTTAATACACCATGAGTAGAAATATTTCAAACGACATGTTTAATTTATTATGATAAATTACTCATGATTACAACACATTGTAACTACTATCAAAAAGCATACCGTGTATGGGATTCTATTAAATACACTTTTAATTGAATTAATTAATTAATATAGCACATTATATCCAGTATATAATAGAAAGAACACATTTTATTTCGAACAAGATTGGTTATCAAACTGGATATATTTACAATTATATAGTTGTCCATAGGGCATACCTATATCTCTATCAATATTCTAGTTACATTTGGGGCCAATTATGAAATCTTTATCACATCCCTTCGATAGGTTTGATATGAATAGATCGAGCTAGTACCTTTGTGAATGCATCTGCTATGTTGTTTTAATTGTCTACTCTGCTAATAGGCCTGTCAACGGATGCTTTCAGATGCGGATAGTGCCATATCCGCATCTACATTCGAAATTATTTTCGGATATCGGACATTCGCATCCACGGATACGGATGAATATCGGGTAAAATTATCCTATCCGCTAACGACTGATAGATCAAAAATTATAAAAGAAATTTTTTAGTTTAACCTAAATTATTTTCCTACCTCGTTAGCTATAAAAGCGTTAAAAATTAACAAATATGATGTGAATAAATAGTTTCGAGCAGTTAATAAGCATTAAATGCATATATCGTACACTACTAACTTAATAAAATATTAAACGAATATCATTTACTGCACTAAAATACACATAATTTGAACTATAATCTTGACATAAACCGGATGGATAATTTTCGAATGCGGATGTCTTCGTATCTGCATCCGCATCCGTTTTTTCTAATATCGGATATTTATCCTCTTTTCAGATGCGGATGCAGATGGATTTCAGTTTTTTCGGATATCCATTGACAGCCCTATATGTTAATCAACTCTATTTGATGCTGATAAACTACCTTTATCATGTGGAAGTAGTCGAATATGTTTCTAGACTTCTAGTAAGCTCTTGTCATTGCATTGTTATTATATAACAATAATGTAGTATTCACAATACTTGGAATCACCTCTTACTCAGTTATAAATTTGTAGATTTATATTTATAAAATGCTTTTACTGTAGTGCTATTTAAGGCGATGCACTTAGTCTTTCCATCGAATCAGACACAATATGTCTTTCGGAACATTTCAAACTCAAAGATTCTTAGTTAAGGTTTGAACATGAATTCAATACTAACGCTTTATACTCTATAGCACTTATGGACATCAAGTCCAAGCACTCCTTCATAAACAATTCTCAAGTATTTCATAAATACTCGAGAATGCTCTAAACTACCATTTAGTGATCTTAATTTGGTTTTGATATCTTCTTCATGCATCAAATACATAAGAAAATTACAACATTGTAGACCACACAACATGTATGATAATTCCTATTGCCAATGCATAAAGAATCCATCTTATATGTTTCATATTAAACATTTTAATAAGGTACCTTTGCATATCTTTTGGGACATTCCCAACATTCTTTATACTTATTATAAAAGATATAATTCACAAATTCAATATCAAGTATTAAACAACTAAACTATTACCGATTTTAACATAAGTGCACCGTTAACAATCAACGGTAAATTATTTAGTCATGGTATAAAAATAGTTTCTACCTTTTAGCGGTTCTTTCTAATAGGCAGACGCTTCTTCAAAATTTTGATTAAAAATCAAATTATTTGATATTTCTATCAAAATACTTATTAAATTCGAATGCTTATAGAATAATACCTTCATATCATTTCATGGATCAGACCTAAAGCCACAAACTCAATATCACTATCGTTGACTTTGAGATACTTTGGTTGTTATGTACAAATAGTGTATTCTAACTCATTATTCAGAATTTTCTATTTCAACACATATGTCCCAAAAAAGGCGTACCGAGTAATAATTTTGTGTGTAAATCCAAATTAACTTAAGCAGATTGAATGACGAATCTATGACACTGATTTCAACAATTGAAATTTACAATGTTTTTCTTATCAATGTTGCTCGTTATATTCCAAGTACATTATTCTTGCTCTTGAAGACACACTTACAACCGATGGATCATATCCCTTTAGATGCAACTATTAATATAATATCTCGATAACGTATTTGGAATCCTTTCGGATTTATGCATCATACCATATGGTAGAATCAATATTCTTAATTATTTATCTAACAACCGACGATTATCTATTCTTGATATTAATAAGAAACTTGTATTTTCTCTTCCGTGTGTAAGAATATTTATGATACACTGTAATGCATTGTGCTCATTTGGTTTGGTTAATTTCATTTCATTCCACGTAATCAGTTCCAACTTTTGGATCGTTGTAACAATCCGCACCTCGATTGGAACGAATTTTTTGCTAAATCAAAAATTCAAGTCCATCAAGTATGGATAGTGAGTGTTGATATCCTGTAATAAACAAAATTATATCAAAGCACTATCGATAAAAACTCACAATGGAATAGTAAAGTATAATAAAACATATAATCGCTAACCAAGGCTAATACTTCTAGTATCTAGTTTCCTTATCAATGTCGAGCATGGATTTCCTTCCATCGTTCCTTCCTTTTACCAATACCAATCCTTTTAAGTCTATCATGTAGGTTGTAACGAGGTGGGGGTTAGAACAATGTTCCGGTGACTGATAAATTACATACTTTATACATAACACTAGTTTATGTCGATTGCCTTCCATTACATGTTACGTTTATTGTTTTACTTAGTCATCTTGACTTCACGTACGTGTACGTATGCCCCATCTACTCGAGGTAAAAAATAACTACATACGTGTGTGTATGTATATATATAAGTACCAAAGTTCCATTTTGGATCAGGATACTTTCTCTACTAGTATCCATAACTCAGCACTTAGTTGGGATCCATCATCACTGTAGTACCATGCTTTGTCGTTGTGCACACTAAGGAACTCCCATAGTGCCTAATAACAATATTCCAACTATTTAGCATATTCTATTTGTCTTGCTTTACATCATGGACTTAGCTTCATAGACCATTTTATCCGTTTGAAAGAACTTTGTTAAAGGATTGTCTAACCTTGTTTCCTAACAACAAACAAACTAACAAAGAACTATGAGGCAGTGCATGTCCTAAACATGGTCTACAATAGTAGGAGGTGTAGTCCATTAAGGCATAACCCTGTCTTTTCATTGATCGCTCGGGACCGATGATGATCTCTGTCCATATAAACAGCTCCTATTTCTCATATATAGTACCAACCTCATTGTCATAGCGTTGAGCCTGCGCTCGCCGTTCCGTTTAGATTTCCTAATGAAATCAATGAAGTATTATTTGGTTACTTAAAACGTACCCCCTAAAAGGTTGTAGCAGACTTTACTTGTCCTTTGACACTTCGATTTGGGCAAACTACTCCTGCTATGGTATATTCCATTCTCGTATATGCGAGTCTATAATTACACAGGTCCTACAGTTGGATATGTCCCACATCAATATAATGCATACACAACTATTAGTTGCCCCGTGCAGTAGGCAGACTTCTATTGTGTAACACTACCGACCTCGGCTTCCAACCCATATTAATGACCATGTCATTTTTACTTACTCTAAGTTAGTGACTAAATTCGATAATTCACAGCCATCATAAATGCATACCTAAGGCTACATAAATTTATTTAATTACTATGCCTTCTATGTTCAATTGTTGGTATTTAATCATTTTACCCAACTTGCTTCTTGTTTCATTTATACCAAATTTAACGTCATTTACTGCGTAATTATACTTTATTTTTAAACATCCTTTACTACTTAAATTCTACTTGATACTATTAAGTGTATTCTACTGTTCCTTTTTAACTATTACTATCTTCCTTTGATTATTATAATCTTCTTACTTACTCATTTCGTTGCTTTACATATTGTAACGATGCAGAGTTTGTCCACTTTAAAATATACTATTTAAAGTGATTTTTAATATAAAATATACAACGTTTTACGATTTAAATAATATCAGATAGGATTTGCAAGGAGAAATATACACAAAAAAATGAATAATTGCTTATATTGACAAAAATAACAAAATCCTAATTTTAGAAAAGTAAGTGACAATGGTTAAATAAATTATTTTAATTAATTTATGAGTGTTTAAATTTTTAAATAACATTATACAATTTTTTTAAATTTGGTTTACATAAATAAATAGTTTAACTAAAACGTCAAAATGTGACCGTAAAACATTTTGTCGAAAATCAACGTTTTATCGATTTAAAGTTATCGCAACATTGTTGCACCTTTATTTTCTTCTATATGAACATATATTCAAATAATGTAAGTATTAATTAATTCATTAATCAAGTTTACTTTTAGTAAACATTCTTTGAAAATTATAGAATGTAAATAACAAAAAGTAAGCATAAAAAGACAAAAAATGTTATAAAAGTAAAAAAATAAACATCAAATCAAACAAACATAATTATTATATTATTTACTTAATACTTAAGTGAAAGTAACTTAAAGTAATGATTTGAAATGTGATGCTAAGTGTTGAAAGAAAATTAGTTTGCTTAAAGTATAAATAAAGTGTGTTTTGGTCTTTTTATAAAAAAAATATTTTAATCCGAATTTTTTCCTATAAATACCAACACACTTTCTCACTTGTTTTCACACCTTTCTTCACCCTTTTCTAAGCTTCTCCTTCTTCTTTCTTAGAGCTTTAATTTCCTGCATGCCTCTTTAAAAAAATTCTAAAAGTGTAACAAAGTTATGGCAAAAATAATCGACAAAAAAGTATACCACTTAAGTCAAGTTCAAGCTAGTAAGTTCCATCCATCCACCCAAGGCCATGCCCACCTAGAAGCCATCCCACCTCTTTTCATCACAATTTCTATGATAGTGGAGCTATAGCCGGATTTCAAGAAGTTTCGAAAAATAGCATCAAAGTTATAGTCAAAATCTATAGTGACAAAGTAAAATTGGTAGCAAGTATGGTTTAGATCTGGAGTTTCTTGCCTTAAAGTTTGATGGAGTGGAATCCTAAGTGAGTTATTTCTTCCTTTAAGTTCATTAAAATCACTACTAAATTGAAGGAACTTTAAGTGTTAAGTGTTGTTTGAATGCTTGTTTACTTTGTTTGCTAAAACAATGGTTTTATTTCCTTGTTTGACTATTTGGATGATTAATTAATTTTTTTAACATTTAGAAGTTAAATACTTAATGGGGTATGCGAAGACGACTAGTACACATGTTTCATCTGTGAGATCCAAGGAGACTTGGGCGAGGGACGGAACATGTCGAAGGGAATGCCCAAATGCTTCAAAATAAATATCAAACCGTTTTAACCCAAGATAAAATAAAGTGTTATAAATATTTGATAGAATGAAGCATTGATTATTATTTATTGTTTTGTTTATTTCATTGATTGATTGTTTGAATTAGGCTCGGCCATTTTATGAGCACTGATTATTATTTATTGATTGTTGATTTTTCTCGACCAATTTATGAGCAATTAATTATCCATATGCATGAGCTGGGTAGATAATAACTGTAGCTAATACCTTGTGATTTATTTCACGATTTGACTATAAGGTGTTTAGCAGTAATATTTATTTCACTTTAATTTGATGAATTGTTTTGCAAATTGGTTTTTGTAACGACCCATATTTTTAAGTATTTTAGATTATTAAATAAAAATGGTTAAAAATAAAAATTTAATGATTTTGAATGTAAGTTATTGGATATAAACTTGAATAGAATTTAGAAATAAACTAATTTCGAAGTTTTAAGTAATAATGAGTATTGAAGATAATGTTATGTATTGAATGGGTTTTCAATCCATGGTTGAATTGAATAATAAATGTTGAATCTATTAGACGGGAATGAAGTAATTGATTGATAACTAAATCCATTTAGAATCGATTATTGAAGTGTGTTTAATATTGAATAATTAAATTGTTTAATTTAATATTGAAAATTATTTGGATAATTGAATTATGAACTTAATATAATTTTCTAAGGTGGATTAAAATTCTATTGAAGTCAGGAATGTAGTACTAGACTGTTATTTAAATTAAAAGTCGATAAGTTAATTTGAAAATTTATATATTAAATTTCAATATTAATTTAATATATGAAAATAGAGTTAATAATTGAAATTTGGTTTACTATGATTCAAATCAGCTTTCAATGAGATTTTAAATTATATTTGAATTATAATAGAGTTAATAAGATCTTAAAATTGGAATTTTAATCAATTCTGTAAATTTTGAAAAAGTCGTCGATTTAATCGACGATTTACAATAGCCTTCCGGGACACAGTCTCGAAATTCGACGAAACCAGTTCCATTGGATCCTTAATAGTTTCTTATTATGGGTTTTCAAATTTTGTATTAATCAGAGTTGTGGTTAGACCGTGGCAGCTGAAAATGCTTAGAGATTAATTTAACCGATTTAATTTAAAATTGATCGTTTATTTCCATAACTCGCACATATGATCTAATTAGGCCCCGAAACATATTCTATTGTGTTCGAAATACGGGTAAAATATTATAAACATCTGACGGCACGTTTCACTTGGAGATTGGTTGAAAAAGTATGCAAAATTGGAAAATATTAATAAAATAATGTTATATACGTATATAAATACTGTTCGCAGAATAAACCCCATTCCTAAACTTCGTGGCCGTCGTTTCTTGCGTTCAATGGTCAAAAACTTAAGTCATTCTTCCCTCTTTTTCTCTCATTCCACTCGCCTATTTCAAAAAGTCTCAACTGGAGATTCAAAGAGCTTGACAAGCTCTATCTATCCAACAGTCGAGATCTGAATGGGAGTTTCATGGTGGCCTAGATTTGGGCGAGAGTGTGGTGCATTTGTTCGCATTTTTCAAGAAGCATAGGGTGCCAAGCTTCATAAGGCTGTGATCGGTGGTGCTCATCGTGGAGGCAGCGTATCGGTGGTCCCTGATCGTCAAGTAGGCTAGTGATGGTGGAGCGGTCGTTCGTGTGGAGTGCGTGCTTTTGGATTTCCTGACCTGGAATGCGTACATATGGAGAAGAAGGAGGGAGGTCGGCCTTGACCTTCTGATCAATCTAATGGCTAGATCTAATAGTAAAAAAAAAGAATTTTGTTTTAATATATACGCACACACACACACGAGTACTTCGGCACGTGCGATGCACGTACATAGGAGAAATTGATATTAAAAAAACACTGTTTGTAAGGTTTTTTTTTTTACAAAATGATTAAAGTATACTTAATGTTGCATTTTTATTTTTGTACATGCATATAGTTGACCGACAAAGCAACATATGGTTGACCATAACTAAAAACATGTTCGGGAAGATAAATAAAAACTTGAGGGATGGTTTGTCCTAGTGATTTGTTAATTGTTAAGCAAAATGCTAATTTAATGGGAAACAATTTACGTATTAAGTTGAAAGGCATATTTGTATTCATAGAAGGCTTCAAATAAGATGCAAACAAAAATGAACACACACACTTCTATACAAATACACATATGTATTACTAAAAATTAAATATATTTCACCTATGTCCATATGTAAAATATAATATTTATACAAATATAAGTATAAAGATAGAGGAATAGGTATTGGTAATAGCATGGTATAAGCATAGGATTCCTAATAGACATGTAATTATATGCATATAAATATAAGTATACCATAATATAATCACCGATAACTGTATATGCAATTGGGTGGGCTTGTTGATAATCCTTACTTCCTTAGTCATATGTATAATCATCAACAATGCAAAGCTTTTTCCTTAATAACTAAAGACTAACTATATTCAGGTACATATAAAATTAATATATAACTATACATAAAAGTAGCGAATTAAGAGAGGCTTGCCTTTAAGATTCCATAAAGTAAATATTCCGTTAATTACGTACATTTCAATCGGGACACTTCCCCTTTTATATGTTTATACGAATATATGTGTATATGCATATAAACACATACACAATAGGATTTTTTTTGGGGGCATCATTTCATCATATTGTGGCAGCATTTCGACCTCGTTCTTTAGTTGGCTTTCACCCCATCATCGCATAGCAGTCGCATCTGTTCTCTTTATCTTCTCAACTAGCCAGCAAAGTTTTGCATATTGCAATAGTACCCGCCTCACTTCAGATGATCAGAAATCGCCAGCAGCATATATCCGACTAACTACATCAGCTCAGTGTTGCCCTCAAGTCAACTCTTCATTTTTAGTTCATCTTCCAGTTGCATGTCTGACAAATATCTGCACTCCCTCAACACAGAGCCCAAGTGTAACAACACATTAATTCTTTGATTTCTTCCTACATTTTCATCAGTTTGCCTGAAATCACTACATGCCTAAAAGCATCTCTTTCCTTCTGGAGCACGCATCAGTATCATTGCATCATTGCACTATAGCCTAACAGTGTGAGTTGCAACATTGAATCAGCTCCTTTTCATCCCTTTGTGCCACCTTTTCAATAATGTGATTTGAATTTAGCTCATTAGTGTTTTCCAGGCTTCCTAGGTTCTTTTGAGGGACTATTTCATATTTGGAGAGCCTTGAACCATTAATTTAGTAATAAACATGATTCGATAGCAAGTAGCGGCTCGTTTTCTCACTTCTTTGTCAGCTGAACCGCAACTACAGAGATGTTTTCATCCCTTCTTATCCTTGCACTTGCATTCCCTCCAGACGTACCACATGGCTTTGCTTTTTGCATGACTTTTCCATCCACTTTTCTCCTGTGGCTATAATAGTGGACTGTAGTTATAAACACTATTAATTGTAATTGTATTATTTTGTATATTTTTCATTTTACTCACTTAGTTGATCATTATAGTGATGATCGGTCACATTTATAATAAATAATTCCCAACAAACCTATGTATTGTTTTTGATTTTTGGTTTAATAAAATTTGAGAGGACCACTCTTCCATCAAAAAATAATTTTTAGGTATGTGCGTACTTTATGAAAAACAAATTTTTGTAAATGCAAAGGGGTAACGTAGTTCTAGTCTCTCCTTTAAGCATACCCGCTCCTATTGAAATTATATTAAAGGTCTTTAATCATAATTCTGACTAAAATATATAATTTTTAATCAAAATCATTTTGTAAAAATAATTATGGCATATTACAGCACGTTACATTCTAATTATCAGTTTGTTGTTGAAATATGTGCATGCAACTTACCTCTTTCACTTCAGCCTCTATAATTCTTCCATCTTCATTTTTTTCCACTTTGAAATCAAACTTTTTTTAATCATTAAACTTCAAAAACAAAATATCATTGCATACATTTATATAGTATAAAAGGCATGCTCTATATGTTTTATACGAACGACGTTTCTTTTTGCTTGCTTAAAGAACAACTTGTACAAATGCGCTTGTGTTTCATGTGGTACAGATTTTTTTTATAAAACACCATCACATGCTTAAGGCGATATAAATAGTACAATAATCATCTACTTCACATGTGAAATGAGAAATAATTTATGCTAATGAAAAGTTTGAAGAAAAAATTAAGGAAAAATGGGTATGCAATGACCATGTAGAGTGCATTACAGCTTATACATACATAGAGACAATTATTAGCTCACTTAGAATTTAGAGTTTTCCTCTGATACTATTTCTTCCAGAATTTCAACATAGCCTAAGCAGATTCCACTTCATCTTCTTTAGGAAGTTGTTGGGCAATAAGATCAAGTTTAAACTGCAAATTCTAGGAAGTAAATCTGTTTCCTCTGTCCCTTTGTCAGACGTCCCATGGTTTTTTGTAATGACCCAAGATTTTAGGAATTTATTTTGAAAAATATACATAAGTTTAAAATAATTTTTAAACCAATTTTAAAGGGAAATTGATATGGCTTGTTATGGTGTAACTATATGGGTGTACATGTGTGCACAGGGAATACACATGAATTGAAGCAAAATCCCTGAATGATATGAATGAACATATGTTGATGTGTATGGGAAAAATATATATTTATACAGATAAATAAAGTAAATCGTTAAAAAGGCTATATGCATATATATATAAGGATGCAACCGATTGTATTTGAGGGTACATGTGCAGGTGTGCCAGTATAAAATAATGTATATATATATATATATATATATATATATATATATGTGTGTGTGTGTGTGTGCACTAATTATTTCTGTAAGACATATATATACATATATGTATGCTAATCAAGTACTAGAGTTCAAATCAGTAAAATAAAATACACAAACATATTTTAAATATAAACAGAAAGAAAAGAATGAAGGTATAAAAGGAGTAATCCTTTTATAAATAAATAAAGGAAGTACATACTATTTAAGTGAAAGCTAAAAATAGAAAATAAGATAAAAACACAGAAATGTTTTGTATAGGCAGAATTAAGAAGGATACTTGATATATAGATATATAATAACCAATGGAAATCAAGTCACACTTTTAGCATGATAGTAGACAAGAGGAAAAGTATTTTCTGGAAAAGCAAAATTTCTGAAAATAACCAAAAGAATATAACCACTTTTCTCTTCACAAATTTAAGCCGGGGAGGGTAAGATTTTGGGTTTATATAAAATGCAAATGACATGATTTCTGATGGGCAAAAATGTCTTTAGCTAGTGCCTTAAACCTTAAGAAAGATCCTGCATAAATAAGCAGTGATATGAGGAACCTCCTCTTCTCCCCGGATAGCTCTTGAGAAAAAAATAATATACATTATATATATATATATATAAACACAAGTGAAGAAAAGGGTTTGAAGGCAGAAGCTTACCAATCAACTAGGGAAGTGAAAGAGAGCTAGGTGAGAAAACTCACTCAAAATCTAAGGCACTAAGTCCTAATGAAGGCAGCCAGTTCATAAGTTAATTTTTCTTAAAAAAAAAGAAGAAAAATGTATTTTCATATGTGATGGTCTATCTGTGATTTCAGAGGTTAAAAATATTTTGATTTTCAACTGGTTGTTCTGCTTGTTTTATTATATGAAAGTTCTAAGAATTATTAGTGTGTGTGTGTGTGTGTGTGTGTGTGTATATATATATATATATATATATTATAAACCCAGATCTCTCTGAAATGTTAATGTTTAGAAACATAAGTAAATACCTAGAGAATTAAATGTTGAATATAGGCAAGTAGTGTTGGATTTGGCTTAACTCAGAAAAATATAAACATGTGAGCTGCAATATACTTATGTATAAGTGCCGAGGCTTGAGACAAAAAAAATTAGGGGTGCAATAGGGTCGCCTATGTGCTGATGCTCCTGATTCAATGAAAATACATAAATAGTCATATACATAGCCAATAAATTTTGTGATTCAGTAAAACTTAGTCATTCTGAGTTTAACTAAAGCACAGATGATTGCAAAAAGAAAAAAAAAACTCTCTCATAAAGCCATAAGCCAATGTTAGTTGTCTATACCCCTTTTTAAAATTGCAAGAATATATATGTATATGTGCAGAATCTATTTAATAGACACCTATGTTTAATTGCCTGATTACCTCTGTTTGTTTATGAGTGATGTGGAATGCCATGACATGAATGTTTGTTTTAGTGAAATGATTCACTGAATGGGTTTGCCATGAAAAATCAAAAGTGTTACTACCTAAAAAAAACGGATTAGGAAATGGGGGTCAAGAGCACTGCAGGAATGACTTGTGTTCTTGAGTAATACAAGTTGACACATGGCTTGTTTAAGTCCTGAGATCTGTGTGTAGTGGAGTGAATTAGTCCATTACAGTGTGTCCATTGATTCATTAATTGCAGATGAGACCAAGCTAGACAAATATATCAATGTAAGAGAATTTGGTATAAAGAGGAACTAGAGTTTTCCTGGAATGAAATCTGAGTAGGGAATAAATGATTTAATTCATTTTGGTGATTTCTCTGTTTTGTATGGATGCTTATTTGATTTATGACTGAGCTGTATGAATGTATGAATGTACCATATCTTCATAAGGTTCTGGAAAGAAAGATTTAAGCGTGCACATGCACAATGACACAGAACATGCACACATGACTTATTTGTTTTCTAAAGGCAGAGTTATATACATATATATACATGTTTCACCTTTAACTTGATTAACAAATTGTTTTAGTGGATTTTCTCATACCAGACATGTGTCTGACCCTAGTGTGCTAATGGAATCTGGGGTGTCTCATTTAAAATGGGGCAGCTTCAAATGCATTTTCAAGGACTGCAGCAACTAAGTAGGAGTAGGAGCAAGGCTTTGAGAAGAAGATTATAGCATGCTAAAAATTAATTAGATAAGAGCTTAAATGATGAAATCTGCATGTATTGATACTTTTAAATTGTAACTTGTATTAATTACTAACTATTGAATGGATATTTTTCTAAGTATTTTGCTAAGTGTTTTGCTAAGTATTTTGCTAAGTGTTTTGCTAAGTGATTTGCTAAGGAATTGATTTGTAACAGGAGTTTATAAATCTGAATATTATCTGAAGAGTTGAAGAAGTTAATCTATAATTTTGTAAGTAAATTGAGTAAGAACACTATGATAAACAGGATGGATATATTTTATAAATGTATTAGTCAATCTTGTGTCTTTGAAAAGGATTAAGTATTGGAAATATGGACAGTTGAGTCTCAATGAACAATATGGTTATTCTTTCATTATGACAATTGCATGCAAGAGTTTAAAGGCATAGGGAAAGTGTATTAGGTGTCTTCATGTTTTCATAATGCAATTTGTACTATGCAAATGTTTTATACCTTATTCTTGAATGAAGGAAGGATCTGTAACGTAGGAATAAGGTATCTCACTTAAAAATATTCCAGAAAAGAGTTTGTAACTAAGGTAGATTCTATAGAAAAACAAACATAGAAAATGATAAAAACTTATATCATTTTCAGATCATAAGCACTACATCATTAATTTATGTATAATCATAACACAATCTCCTTGATTTTAGGAATTACACTTTATAGAGAAGCCACTAAAAAATCAAGAGTTGAGGTCTTACAAATATATATATATATATATATATATATATATATATATATATATATACAGATGTAATTTTATTGTATGAGTTAAATTGAACTATGGGTGGATTGATTAAATTTAATCAATCAAATTATCCTCTTGTTTACCATAACTCTGATTAAAACAAGAGGGACACATACATCTTCATATGTGGGTGCATATCTTTGTGAATACACTAATATATTTATATTGGAAAAAACTTTTGATCCTGGATGAAAATTGTTTATTTGATAAAAGGAAAAATGACTCTAGGCTTTGGATATATATATATATATATATATATATATATATATATATATATATATTTAACAAATATATATATATATATATATGTAAAATAATAAATCCTGACAAATTTAGGTATAAAAGAGAGGGTCATTTCATCTAACAAATTTAGGTATAAAAGAGAGGGTCATTTCATTTTCAATAAATTTGGCATGTTCTTGAATTTGACAAAATGTTTGATTCCACTTCTTTTTCAAATCAGCAACAACCTGTATAACCTCATACATCCCTACATAATATTCTACAATTCCATATGATACGGAAATTATATAATTAAACTCGTGCAAATATATTATCATTCACATAAAATTTCACTATAAATCCACAATTTATCATTTTTGCATCAGGCAAGTAACTTTGGTGTTCATAAATCACCTCAGAAACAATGTCAGCGATGGTAATTGGATTAGAAGACACCTGGATTCTTTTTAGCATTATAAAGCATCGACAACTTATCAATGAAAGTAACAATTTTAACAGAAATCGAGGTATTGAAAAATCAACTATGTACTTGGTTTACTATACAACATTTGATCAATTATCATGCTATAGAAGTGTATAACATAACTCAGCATCAAAATGGGGCATCTCAAGATAATTCAGGGCTCTAAACTAATATTTACTATTTATCATAATACTTGAAATCTCAACCATCTGATTTATAGCCCTATCCATTGTTTTGATATTGGATATTCTATCATTTTCTAAATACCGTATATTTTATCATTTTCGGTTATGGTTGTGGATGGATTTTAGAATTTTGAGTATTAACTATCATCACTAACTTAAGTATTGTCTATCTATAATATTAATGTTTGAGTATTGTCTTAAGAAAAATAGGTTTTAACACAGGAATTATGCCCATCAATACATAGAGACAATGAATGGTTTATCTAGCCTAATTGATTATCATACCCAAAAAATTAACCAATCCAAGTGGCTGAAAGAAATGCCAAATGTATTAATATGGTTTAGCATAATATTCACAAATAAACCTACATTAATTGTAAACAATTTCAATTAACAAAATACATGTAGGAGAAATTATTTATGAAGCAAAATTTGGGAATCATCATACCTATATTGACCGTAATTAACAATCTATCTTCCCTATCTTAGCCAAATCATCATCAAACCCTTCTTTTTTTGCTTCTACTTGAGCCTGCATAAATTTGACTGTCATAAGTAAATAACTCTACAGTTTCTCCTTATTTGAAATTGAAAATGAATACTTTGGATCAGTTATTGATCAAATTAACACATTAATTTAAATCTAGGTATAAAATGAATTACAAAAGCAAAATCAGTACATTAACTGACCTTGGATTGACTTTAAATAATATAAATTTGAACCTTAGGAACATCAAATTCTAGAATATTAGGTTATTTGATGAAATAATGAAGAACTTATCAGGAAAGAGTTGCCTGGTATTTTCTAGAGTGAGGAATTCGGAGAGGAGATACGTTGGCTTTCCCAAGACGTGAGTAAGGGAAGATGGCAGTAAAAAAGTCTGACCAAAATTAATGTCCATTTTTCACTCTTTTATCTAAATGAAGCCCTCTGTCTTCCAACTCATCATTGTTAGTTGTCACTTCTTGTTTATCAACCAATTGCTGGAGCTTCACACAAAATTTAAACGAAGCCCAAGAATTTTATTTATAAATTATAAAAGAACAAAATTACGATTTTCATTAGAAATAAACCGGGATTTGAACTGAACTTAGTTGATAAATTAAGGTAATACAATAACTATTGGCGGTAAAGGAAAGATGAATACTTGACGAAGGTGGGTTGAGGAAAATGAGTAAACGTGTGTTCGTGATAGAGAAAGAACCGTTCCAGAACGTAGGTGTAACGACCCGCCTTTCTCTCCACAGAAAGACGCATCATAATTAAGAAAGAAAGGGATAGAGAAGAGAAAAGATAGAGAAGAAAGAAAGTAACAACATCAGAATCTCAACAGCGGAACGAATAAATTATATTAATCACATAGATATTACATAATATCGTATACATCAGAGTTACACAGCTTAAACAACACATACTAGACAGTTATAAACACCTGTCTAGTTACACAACTCAATATATACAACAGACAAACGACTCAGAGAAACACACAGCGGAATACAATATATCTACATGTTGAAGCCTCTTGCTCCAATGCACCTCTAGAATTCATCAAATCTAACTTGAATCCCTTGTCTACTCGTAAAAATTTAAGTACCCAAGAGTTTAAGAAAAATAGAATAAACTCCAGGTCAGACATGGGTCTGGTGTGAGTAAACGAGTTAATGTTGCTTAACTTTAAAAAACCTTTTGAAAGAAAAAGGTATAACGTAAGACTCCCCACACATAAACATGGGTAAGTTTTTACCTTACGCTAACCAAAACATTTGATAGAAAATTCTGTGATATTATAATAGGGTCTAGGGTTTTCAAGAAAAAAAGAAATATCTGAAATTGTTACATGATTAAATTCCAGCATACTAGCCACAAAAGTGGGTAATACAATCAAATCCGAGGGCGCTTATTGGAGTTTGTATTCCATACAATGGCAGGGCTACTGGGGTACCGCCCGTCACAGTACGGGGCCTAAATCACCGTACCGAGGATTACTCCCAATCCCCTGCAACGCAAAGCCGAAACCATTCCTTACTGAAAATTACCGAATAAGATAACC
Organism: Allium cepa; assembly: GCA_030765085.1. Taxonomy (NCBI): domain Eukaryota; kingdom Viridiplantae; phylum Streptophyta; class Magnoliopsida; order Asparagales; family Amaryllidaceae; genus Allium; species Allium cepa. Next base: position 841,036,483 of record CM060941.1, read on the forward strand.
TCACGGTTGTAGCTAGCAACCGCCCACACAGCCGAATAAAAAAGGACTCTAGACAGGGGTTCATCTCATCCTACTTGGGCATGGCCCACTTAGCCTTGTTGCACCTTCCCTGTTTTAGCCATTCTCGGTTGATGAGGCTTGAGGCAATGATTATCTTTATAGAACACATCACTTAGAATGCTCATCGTCCACCTGACGATGTGCTGAAAGCATTCAATCCATGCAAGTTCATTCCGGGTTCGAACGAAACCGAAGGCATTATCTCGTTACACTCATTCTGGAATCACCCTCAGAGTTAACGACAATAACCCTTGCACTATGAATCTTCATCTTCACTTGAGATTCACGACCTATCGTTAATTTGGATCGATGTGTTTTTCAGATATCCAAATCTGGAAACCCGATCCCGGTCTCATTGAGATCCAAAACGTATCTTTTAGGTCCAAGTTGTTTAAGGTTAAACAATTCAAGTCAATTTAATACTTGAATTCACATAGCATTAACACAGATAAATATCACACATTTATCACAGATATATCCAATATCACATCACAGAATATCATAGCATATCATCCAACAAATATTAATCAAATCAGATATTCAACTTAAACAATCATCCATAAGCAACTATTATTAATCCATATTATAATTAATTTAATCAACTTAAATCAAATTAATTACTTAAGAATTAATCTCTAGCCTTGATTAAATAAAACGTTAATTAATTACATCCTTTTAATTAACTAATCATCCATCTATCTTAATTAATCATCCTTGATTAATTATTCATTAATTACATCAATTAATGCTTCTTAATTAATTACTTTCATTAATTAATTAATTATAATTAATTACATTAATCCTTAATTAATTACATTAATTAATTAAACTTTAATTAATTACTCCCATTAATCTTAATCATAAACAGTAATTATCATCCTGTAATTACTTACCTTAATTAACTACTCCTTAATTTATTACATTAATCCTTTGATTAATTACACTAAGTAATTAATGTTTAATTACATCTTCCTAGTAGTTACCCTTTAATTATTTCCAATTAATTAATTCCCATTAATTAATTATACCCAATAATTATACATTAATTACTTACCTTAAGTAATTACACTTATCCCTCTCATTTAGTAATTATACAATCAATCACCAAATGATTATCTTTAATTAATCAACCCATTTGATTAATTATAATTGGGTAATTCATTCCTTAATTACCCCTTTTTAAATTAATTAATCTTTATTATGGATTAATTCATTCTTAATTATTAATAAACCTTAATTAATCAGTTAATCAATCCTTAATAATAATTAATTAACCCTAAATATTGGTTAATTAATCTTTAATTCAGATTAATAACTTCTTAATTATTACTTAATAAAGCCCAATTATTAATTAATAAAACTTAATTACAAATTAAATTCTTTTTAATTACAAAGTAATTAATCTCTAATTACTAATTAATCAACCTTAATCACAAATTAAATTCTTTTTAATTACAAAGTAATTAATCTCTAATTACTAATTAATCAACCTTAATTACTTAATTAAGTAATCATTAATCATCAATTAATAATCTCTAATTACTAATTAATTATACTTAATTATAAATTAATTAACCTATAATTAATTAACTTATAACACTTAATTATTAATTAAATAAATTAATTACTCTTAATTAATTCCTTAATTAATCCTTAATCATTATTAATTAAATTAATTAATTATAATTAATTTCCTTTAATTAACTTAATTAATTTAAAGATAATAAATCTTAAATTATCTTAAGATTAAAACATTATCTTATAAATGCCTTAATTACCATTAAAACATTTTAAAGCATTTTATCTTAATAATTGATTCTACTTAATTAAATCAAAAATTAAGTTTTAAACAAAATAATCATTTTAACTTGATAAATTAAAGTTATCAAAGCTTCCTTTAGATACTCAAAATATTATCAAGTAATAGTTTTTGAAAACTAGTTTCAAATTTGAATATAAAACTTGCTTTACAAATACCTTTTAAAAATTCCATTTCTTAACTTAAATTTAAATCATTTTAAATTTATTTATCAAGATTTAAATTTAACAAACTTCAATTTCTTAATCAAAATGTTTAAGGAAACATTTATTTTTAGATAGGATAGAATTCAAAAACAAGATTCATTGCACAAGTTTAAAACTTCCTTCATTTAAATTTGAAACTTGTTTTAATAAGCTTTTTAAAAACTTTTAAAAATTTCTTTAATAAATCTAATTCAGTTGAACCCAAGTATCACTTGAAAATCATTCCAAGTTTCATTTCTTTCCTGCCATTTTCAAAATTTTAATTTTAATTTAAATTGAAAATCTGTAACTATTCAAATTGTTAACAGTTTTAAAACAACGCAGACTACTTCGAGTTTCAACTCGAGCCATGCACTCAAACACACAAGCATCTCTTCGAGTCGTACTCGAACTCATCATCCAGACACGAGAAAACATCGGCATGCACGTGCACCAGCGCCAGAGTCTCCTTCAACCATCGACGACACCATCACCAAGTCACCGAACATCCCTATGAGCACCTTCGATCAACGAAACATCATCTCAAGCCTCGATTCAAAATCGAGCATCCCAGAATGAACTGAGACCCAAACCCATCATCAGAAAACCCTCCGATCCCTCGATTCCGATCACGAATACTGCTACGACTCCGGCTATGGCTTACCAACCCACCATGCCTCCACTTCCTAGAGTCTTATGCAACTCGAATCACTAGAGGTAAAGCAGTAATTCAATTACGCAGCTTGACCCAAAACTAGGTTTAGAACCTGAACCATCTTGCCGCCGTCGCCACGACCATCAGACAACCCTCCATTCTTTTTTTCCGTACCACCAGATGCTTCCCCTACCTCTACCCAAGATCCCGATCTCCTTAAACTTTGTGGCCATCAGAATTTACTCAGAAACCCACTTTCAGATATACACAAAATTCACATCCATAATAATGTTAAAAATTCTGATATTAATTTTAAAATTTCTAACTTTTACAGTAGATTCAAGTTATCATCTTGAATTAATGAATTATAGTGATTGGTTTTAGCATATTTAAAAGAATTTTCACTACACTCATAATTCCCAGATAATCCTGTAAGCATTTTACTTAAATTCATCTTTAAAATTTAATTTAAATCTAAACAAACCTTTATTGTTTGAAAACAAAATCCTACAGGAAATCAGTGGAGAAGAAAATGAATCTTTGGTTTTAAACTTGAAAGTTCTGTAACAGGAACAGGGGAAAACAACATACAGAGGCATGCACATTCTCCAAATGTACAGAAACTTATTTATAAATATGCATACAAAATAATCATCACAGATAAATTTCAAAAGCAATCCATTATTTACCTACTTAAATACATACATGCATGCAGAGCATCATCACAGAATTTCACAAGCAACCATATATTTTTACTTAAATTTTTATTTTAAAAGTTTGCTCACCCTTTAAAAATGCAGAAGGCTTTATGAAACTGGATTTGAAAATTTGCATTGCTTTGTTTTTGATTCCAGAAAACTTTGAATGCTTAAAAAACTGGAACATGCTGATGATGGTTCAAACTTGATTACCGGTAGCATGCTTGAACTTTTGAAAACATGATGTTGCAGGCTTGTTGTTTGAGATGGTTACAGAAGGGTTTGTAAAAAATGTTTCAGCCTTATTAATTTGCAGGTTGGAGGAATGCTTTTCAGGTTTGAAAAATTACAGGCCTTTGATATAAATTCTGGTTTCAGGCTTATTGCTTGAGATGGTTACAGACTTAGTAATTGTTTTGAGGATTAGTTGACAGGTTTTGTGTTTAAACTTGAAGAAGATTTACAGGAAATGATTCTTGCATTTCTGATTTTGCAATTTGTTTTTGAGGAGATTGCAGGCTTGATAAAAGAGGATCACATGTTTGAGAATATTACAGATTTGAAAGTGTTTGCATTTGAACTTGAGGAAGTTTTCAGGTTTTCTGGTTTTAAATTTTGAACTCAGATTTTAAAAAAGAAAACGAAGAGGAGATAGGGATTTATATAAGTTAATTTCAGCTTTTATTAAAATTAAAAGAAAATTAAATAAAAATGACACTTGTCTCTAACTTTAATTAATATGCTAACACTTGTTACTTAACTTTTTAATTGAATTACATTTGTCTTTTTCATTTATATTTATCTTTAAAAGAATTTTAAAAGCTTTTTAAATATGATTTCCTAATTAACTAATATGTTTCTTAATTTATAAATGCCTTACTTAATTGTATATAAATAAAAAAAATTAAAAGAAAATAAAATAAAACCAATTAGATCCTAAATAAAATCATACAAATTATTTAATCCATTTTTAAATGCTAATTTAAAAGCTTTTGTATGTATTCCTATTAAATAAATACTTTTCCAAATTTCTATAAATAAATTTACTTTAAAGAGAATGATATAAAACAAATCTTATTTTTAAATAAAAATATTATCCATATATTTTAAATCCAAACTATATTATTATTTTAAGATATATATATATATATATATATTCCTTTAAATTCCATTTTTAAATTCAAATTCAAAGTCAGTTTAAAAAAAATCCAAATTTAAAGTCAATTCAAATAAATATAGATATCAATTTTAAACAAACACATTATTATTTATAAATAATTTATTCTATTTAAAATCAATCTATAATCATAATTTAAACATCACATTACTAATCGTTTGGCCATTTATATTTGAAAATAACAATTTTATCAATTTTAAATAATTTAATTAAGATATTATCACATTTTAAATTCCTTGAAATTTCGGGATATCACATTCCTCCTCCCTTGAAAGAATTTCGTCCTCAAAATTTAAAACAAAGTTAACCCAAAGTTTTATTTTATTTCAATCAATTCAAGCATGCATATCAACCAAACAACCATACATCTAAACAAACAACATCCAAACAAACAATTTCATCCAACAAACAACACTAGCTATCCGGACATAGATCCGGATAAGTTGCCTAAAATTATCTCGAGTTTCCCAGTTACAGACACATGGATACTTGCTCTACTAAATCCAAACTAGCTATACTACTAAGCTACCGAGCTCCTACTCATCTAAATCTATAATCTGCATAAGATATCAGACCACAGACAAGACTGATCAACAATTAAATCCTTCAGGACTATTGGTTCCAAAACCAATGATGGACTAGACACGTACTCCCTCAGATACACGTGAAATACCTTGAATTCCAGTCTTCCAAACTGGCAATTCAACTCTTCAGACCAAAGCACTGATCCTTACAAAAACTCAGAAGAATCTAATATACCTCGGAGCTAACCTCGTAATCTTACCAAATCTTATTGCACCCTTCCACCGGAAAAAATCTCAACAGAAACAAAGTCTCCAAGTTCGAATTCCAAATTCCTCCATTTCTTAACCTCAAAACTCTACTATCAACAGTAGAAAACAACTTCTCCTATCCAGAAAAGACAGAACAAGATCACTCACCAACTTGCCTCAGATCCTGAAAAACTCCAGTAGAAACTCTCTAATCCAAAACACTGCAACTTCCAGTTGCTTCTACTCTAGAACAGCTGCCACCTTGCTTCCGCTGCACAACTCTGATCTGGATCAGATGAGAATGCCATCGACGAACACAGGCACAGACCAGACAGCACATCCCAGAAATATGGTTCAACAGAAGTTCCAAGAAATACAGAGCCGCTTCACCAAAACCTCATCCTAGGAGACATCCTTCTACCCAGCTTAATTACCGGTAGCTTCATGAACCAAGTCAATACGGAACTCAATCCTCAATGCGGGCAAATCTCTACTTCCCTGAAGATATCCGTAAAATCTCCGACAATTCTATAACTCCTACATCCCATAGAGATGCTTCAATCCAATGCAAAAGATTACCCAAGAGAACACTTAAACTATCGCAAGTCACTTTTGCGATCCTATCCAATCCAATATTCAAAAATACTGTTCTTTCTTTACCATCAGAACAGTCTTAGCTTATCCAATCCATTTGAAGAAATGGATCCACCCTGCAGCTTCTGAACTCCACCTCTAAGAAACTGCTAAGCCAAAAGATTCCTGCTGGAACACAAAACACTTCCGAGCCGCACCATTGACATAGATGCTAAAGACTTCTTATCCAAAGCTCGTGAGAAACTCGACCTCCAACCAAACACATACATCCTGCTGAACTCAGCTACAATACCGAAGCAGACACACTTCCTTAAACTCGCCCCAAAAGAAAACATCTTCGGAGACATCCATAGTCACTGCGTCTCATCACGTAGCTACTACTTCCTGAGGTTGCCAAGATACCATCACTTGCTTCTGCCTAACCGACAGATCCAAACTCTCAAAAATCTGCTCACACGAGCGCGACCAAACTACACTTTAATGATAGACTCCGAACCTTAACGGGTTTCCTTCAGAGATCAATGAAATCCTTACACCAAGCTGCAAAGATTACTCGAGACGGTATTAGGTCTACAATCTCGACAGATACACTTCCAACCTCAAACATTCAAACTCCAACCATTGGTCGTCGTGCAACACACCACTACCCTATCTACCTTTATAACTTATGTTGGAAAAGCCGAATAGGTAACCCAACAGATAGGTAGAAATATATATATAGTTATATATAAAAATTATAAGTACGCTCTCTCAAGAAAGACACCACTCCAGAGCCTAGGTATTCACTCAACCTATGCTCTGATCCCAAGCGTAACGACCCGCCTTTCTCTCCACCGAAAGACGCATCATTATTAAGAAAGAAAGGGATAGAGAAGAGAAAAGATAGAGAAGAAAGAAAGTAACAACATCAGAATCTCAACAGCGGAACGAATAAATTATATTAATCACATAGATATTACATAATATCGTATACATCAGAGTTACACAGCTTAAACAACACATACTAGACAGTTATAAACACCTGTCTAGTTATACAACTCAATATATACAACAGACAAATGACTCAGAGAAACACACAGCGGAATACAATATATCTACACGCTGAAGTCTCCTACTCCAATGCTCCTCCAGAATTCGCCAAACCTAACCTGAATCCCTTGGCTACTCATAAAAATTTGAGTACCCAAGAGTTTAAGAAAAATAGAATAAACTCCGGGTCAGACATGGTCTGGTGTGAGTAAACGGGTTAATGTTGCTTAACTTTAAAAAACCTTTTGAAAGAAAAAGGTATAACTTAAGACTCCCCACACATAAACATGGGTAAGTTTTTACCTTACGCTAACCAAAACATTTGATAGGAAATCTGTGATATTATAATAGGGTCTAGGGTTTTCAAGTAAATAAGAAATAACTAAAATTGTTACATGATTAAATTCCAGCATACTAGCCACAAAAGTGGGTAATACAATCAAATCTGAGCGCGCTTATTGGAGTTTGGATTCCTTACAATGGCAGGGCTGCTGGGGTACCGCCCGTCACAGTACGGGGCCTAGATCACCGTACCGAGGATTACTCCCAATCCCCTGCAACACAAAGTCGGAACCATTCCTTACTAAAAAGTTTCGAATAAGATAACCCCACGGTTGTAGCTAGCAACCGCCTACACAGCCGAATAAAAAGGGACTATAGATAGGGGTTCATCTCATCCTACTTGGGCATGACCCACTTAGCCTTGCTGCACCTCCCCTGTTTTAGCCATTCTCGGTTGATGAGGCTTGAGGCTACGATTACCTTTATAGAACACATCACTTAGAATGCTCATCGTCCACCTGACGATGTGCTGAAAGCATTCAATCCATGCAAGTTCATTCCGGGTTCGAACGAAACCGAAGGCATTATCTCGTTACACTCATTTTGGAATCACCCTCAGAGTTAACGACAATAACCCTTGCACTATGAATCTTCATCTTCACTTGAGATTCACGACCTATCTTTAATTTGGATTGATGTGTTTTTCGAATATCCAAATCTGGAAACCCGATCCCGGTCTCATTGAGATCCAAAACATATCTTTTAGGTCCAAGTTGTTTAAGGTTAAACAATTCAATTCAATTCAATACTTGAATTCACACAGCATTAACACAGATAAATATCACACATTTATCACAGATATATCCCATATCACATCATAGAATATCATATCATATCATCCAATAGATATTAACCAAATCTGATATTCAACTCAAACAATCATCCATAAGCAACTATTATTAATCCATATTATAATTAATTTAATCAACTTAAATCAAATTAATTACTTAAGAATTAATCTCTAGCCTTGATTAAATAAAACATTAATTAATTACATCCTTTTAATTAATTAATCATCCATCTATCTTCATTAATCATCCTTGATTAATTATTTATTAATTACATAAAGTAATTACCTTTTAATTAATTTCACAAATTAATTATACTTAACCATTAACAGTAATTAACCTTTAATTACTTTCATTAATTACATCAATTAATGCTTCTTAATTAATTACTTTCATTAATTAATTAATTATAATTAATTACATTAATCCTTAATTAATTACATTAATTAATTAAACTTTAATTAATTACTCCTATTAATATTAATCATAAACAGTAATTATCATCCTGTAATTACTTACCTTAATTAATTACTCCTTAATTAATTACTCCTTAATTAATTACATTAATCCTTTGATTAATTACACTAAGTAATTAAACTTTAGTTACTTCTTCCAAGTAATTACCCTTTAATTATTTCCCATTAATTAATTCCCTTTAATTAATTACATCCAGTAATTATACATTAATTACTTACCTTAAGTAATTACACTTATCCATCTCATTTAGTAATTATACTTAATCAATCACCAAATGATTATCTTTAGTTAATCAACCCATTTGATTAACCCAAATTAATCACACTTATTTGATTAATTATAACTGGGTAATTCATTCCTTAATTACCCCTTTTTAAATTAATTAATCTTTAATTATGGATTAATTAATTCTTAATTATTAATAAACCTTAATTAATCAGTTAATCAATCCTTAATAACAATTAATTAACCCTAAATATTGGTTAATTAATCCTTAATTAAGATTAATAATTTCTTAATTATTAATTAATAAAGCCCAATTATTAATTAATAAAACTTAATTACAAATTAAATTCTTTTTAATTACAAATTAAATTCTTTTTAATTACAAAGTAATTAATCTCTAATTACTAATTAATCAACCTTAATTACTTAATTAATTAATCTTTAATCATTAATAATCTCTAATTACTAATTAATTATACTTAATTATAAATTAATTAACCTCTAATCAATTAACTTATAACACTTAATTATTAATTTTAAATTAATTAATTAAATTAATTAATTACTCTTAATTAATTCCTTAATTAATCCTTAATCATTATTAATTAAATTAATTAATTGTAATTAATTTTCTTTAACTAACTTAATTAATTTCAAGATAATAAATCTTAAATTATCTTAAGATTAAAACATTATCTTATAAATTCCTTAATTACCATTAAAACATTTTAAACCATTTTATCTTAATAATTGATTTTACTTAATTAAATCAAAAATTAAGTTTTAAACAAAATAATCATTTTAACTTGATAAATTAAAGTTATCAAAGCTACCTTTAGATACTTAAAATATTATCACGTAATAGTTTTTGAAAACTAGTTTCAAATTTGAATTTAAAACTTGCTTTTACAAATACCTTTTAAAAATTCCATTTCTTAACTTAGATTTAAATCATTTTAAATTTATTTATCAAGATTTAAATTTAACAAACTTCAATTTCTTAATCAAAATGTTTAAGGAAACATTTATTTTTAGATAGGATAGAATTCATAAACAAGATTCATTGCAAAAGTTTAAAACTTCCTTTATTTAAATTTGAAACTTGTTTTAATAAGCTTTTTAAAAACTTTTAAAAATTTCTTTAATAAATCTAATTCAGTTGAACCCAAGTATCACTTGAAAATCATTCCAAGTTTCATTTCTTTCCTTCCATTTTCAAAATTTTAATTTTAATTTAAACTAAAAACCTGTAACTATTTAAATTGTTAACAGTTTTAAAACAACGCAGACTACTTCGAGTTTCAATCGAGCCATGCACTCAAACACACAAGCATCCCTTCGAGTCGTACTCGAACCCATCATCCAGACACGAGAAAACATCGCCGAGCGCGTGCACCAGCGCAGGAGTCTCCTCCGACCATCGACGACACCATCACCAAGTCACCGAACATCCCTATGAGTACCTTCGATCAACAAAACATCATCTCGAGCCTCAATTCAAAATCGAGCATCCCAGAATGAACTGATGCCCAAACCCATCATCAGGAAACCCTCCGATCCCTCGATTCCGATCACGAATACTGCTATGACTACTTCTATGGCTTGCCGACCCGCCACGCCTCCACTTCCTAGAGTCTTATGCAACTCAAATCACTAGAGGTAAAGCAATAATTCAATTACGCAGCTTGACCCAAAACTAGGTTTAGAACCTGAACCATCTTGCCGCCGTCGCCATGACCATCGGACAACCCTCCATTCTTTTTAGCCGTACCACCAGATGCTTCCCCTACCTCTACCCAAGATCCCGATCCCCCTAAACTTTGTGGCCATCAGAATTTACTCAGAAACCCACTTTCAGATAATCCCAAAATTCACATCCATAACAATGTTAAAAATTCTGATATTAATTTTAAAATTTCTAACTTTTACAGGAGATTCAAGTTATCATATTGAATTAATGAATTATAGTGATTGGTTTTAGCATGTTTAAAAGAATTTTCACTGCATTCATAATTCCCATATAATCCTGTAAGCATTTTACTTAAATTCATCTTTAAAATTTAATTTAAATCTAAATAAATCTTTATTGTTTGAAAACAAAATCCTATAGGAAATCAGTGGAGAAAAAAATGAATCTTTGGTTTTAAACTTGAAAGTTCTGTAACAGGAACAGGGGAAAACAACATACAGAGGCATGCACATTCTCCAAATGTACAGAAACTTATTTATAAATATGCATACAAAATAATCGTCACAGATAAATTTCACAAGCAATCCATTATTTACCTACTTAAATACATACATGCATGCAGAGCATCATCACAGAATTTCACAAGCAACCATATATTTTTACTTAAATTTTTATTTTAAAAGTTTGCTCACCCTTTAAAAATGCAGAAGGCTTTATGAAACTGGATTTGAAAATTTGCATTGCTTTGTCTTTTATTCTAGAAAACTTTGAATGCTTGAAAAACTGGAACATGCTGATGATGGTTCAAACTTGATTACTGGTAGCATGCTTGAACTTTTGAAAACATGATGTTGCAGGCTTGTTGTTTGAGATGGTTACAGAAGGGTTTGTAAAAAATGTTTCAACCTTGTTAATTTGCAGGTTGGAGGAATGCTTTTCAGGTTTGAAAAATTACAGGCCTTTGATATAAATTCTGGTTTCAGGCTTATTGCTTGAGATGGTTACAGACTTAGTAATTGTTTTGAGGATTAGTTGACAGGTTTTGTGTTTAAACTTGAGAAGATTTACAGGAAATGATTCTTGCATTTCTGATTTTGCAGTTTGTTTTTGAGGAGATTTCAAGCTTGATAAAAGAGGATCACAGGTTTGAGAATATTACAGATTTGAAAGTGTTTGCATTTGAACTTGAGGAAGTTTTCAGGTTTTCTGGTTTTAGATTTTTGAACTCAGATTTTAAAAAAGAAAACTAAGAGGAGATAGGGATTTATATAAGTTAATTTCAGCTTTTATTAAAATTAAAAGAAAATTTAATAAAAATGACACTTGTCTCTAACTTTAATTAATATGCTAACACTTGTTACTTAACTTCTTAATTGAATTAAATTTGTCTTTTCCATTTGTATCTATCTTTAAAAGAATTTTAAAAGCTTTTTAAATATGATTTCCTAATTAACAAATATGTTTCTCAATTTATAAATGCCTTACTTAATTGTATATAAATAAATAAAAACTAAAAGAAAATAAAAAAAACGAATTAGATCCTAAATAAATCATAAAAATTATTTAATCCATTTTTAAATGCTAATTTAAAAGCTTTTGTATGTATTCCTATTAAATAAATACTTTTCCAAAATTCTATAAATAAATTTCCTTTAAAGAAAATGGTTTAAAACAAATCTTATTTTTAAATAAAAATCTTATCCATATATTTTAAATCCAAACTATATTATTATTTTAAGATATATATGTTCCTTTAAATTCCATTTTTAAATTCAAATTCAACGTCAGTTTAAAAAAAATCCAAATTTAAAGTCAATTCAAATAAATATAGATATCAATTTTAAACAAACACATAATTATTTATAAATAATTCATTCTATTTAAAATCAATCTATAATCATAATTTAAAACATTACATTACTAATTGTTTGGCTATTTATATTTGAAAATAACAATTTTATCAATTTTAAATAATTTAATTAAGAGATTACCACATTTTAAATTCCTTGAAATTCCGGGATATCACAGTGGGTTGATGAAATGACGACAGAATCCTTACTTTTGTTTTTCATGTATGCTTTTTCCCGTGCAGATATCAAGGTTGTTTTTGGTCCGGTTGTATTGATTGCATAATAGTTCAAAATAATGTCGCAGTAGTGATATAATACCAAACATCTATTATAATCAGAAATATCACATGTAGCTCTTGATTTAATAAATCTCACAGGTGATTAAATTATTCCTTGCAAATATTATAGTGTTAATTGCACTTATGCATTAGTAGTAAATAGTTATAAAATTATTTTATCTTAGTTAATTTAACTTTCCAATACAACTGATGCATTCTGAAAATAAGTGTACCCTATTATGCTATTATTATTGTGTTTAATCTCTTATTCAAGCAGATGAACAAAATTGTATTCCTTTTTAAACATATAAATTAATGATGTGCTACACGTTAAAGTCTTTGTCCTATATTCAATGCTTTCAATTGAAGATCGCATTTTTACCTTTGCCAATGCCCATTTTTATTCAGAAAACTATTATCTTACAAAATACAAACAACCATCATCTAATATAGCATTAATGTATCATATAACAATTTAAAGAACAAAGAAACGATTGTATGAGTAAGCCATCTTTTAACATACCATTAGAACGCATAACATAACATTGAGCCAACATCCCTTTCGATAATCCAATTATTTAGATATTGAGTGTGTGGTCTCTTGTTATTTATTCTATCCTTGCACATGGTCTGTATTGCTTCAACCATGAATTAAATAAAACTTTACTACCAACTCTCACAAAAGATTATTAATTGCACAAGCTAAGGATGAAAGAGTATGGATGGAAAATGAAGTACCTTTCTTCGTCTCTATTATTTCAAATTCATGTCAACCATTTTTTATTCTTCAAATCGTCATGATCCAGTTCACCATCCATGTGGTTCCCATATAAATAGAAACGAGTTATCAGTCAAATGCGAAAGTGATTTTTTTTCTTAAAAAATGAACATGGCTACAGACAATGTATATTCGTTTATCAACAGATACCTATTATGTATTAAAGCTGCTTTCAACATATGTCACTGCATTAGTTTGCTTCGTAAGTTCACTACCCTGAGATACTTTTAGGGTAAATGTTTGCATTTGTCTTTCAATTGAACAACACATGAGGATGATGCAGCTAACTATCTAAACATAGAATAAGTTCATAATCTCCGATATCCCTTGTAAGAAAATCATAATACTGACATTAACATTATATATTATTGATGGAAATATTAAAATGCAAGACAAGTATAACCGTATCCCTAATCCATTGATGTTTATATTGAAGAGAAAAATACAACAAAAGCCACTATCTATTGAGCTTATTAGGCAGTTGGACATTTACAAATATGATCCGTGGGATCTTCCAAGTAAGTAATAATTCATTTGTTTGTTCGTCGTTGCTTTTTCTTTTCTTTTTATCTTAGTAATTCATGATCTTCCACATTATATAAATTTCTCTGCTATATATTTTATAGGCAACATATTATTTCTACTGCACTTCTATGCCATAAGAAAAATGTTAAACCTTTTATTTAGTTACTACAATAAAAAGTCTCAATAAACAGAGAATAAATTATCTTAATGTGACACATATGAAGATGATTACATCTTGGTCAATAACTCAATATTCACGTAACTTAAACCTTAGTTTGTACCGTAATATCTTATTGGAAAAATAGCATAATTACATTTGTTTTATACATGAAGAAATGGCGAAAGGAATGGTACTTTTATTGCCTAGGAGACCGAAAATACAGAAATAGCGCGCGACCAAATAGAGTAACTGGAGCTGGATTTTGGAAGGCAACAGGAACCGATAGACCAGCCTATTCTTTGGAATAAAATTAGGCTTAATTACACATAACTTGAACGGTAACTAAAGCAAGCAGTTCAGAGCAGTAAAAGCATCCAATTTAGCGTGAAAGAAACGATGTTGGAAACCTAAAAGAGAAACTAACTGCAGAGTTTTGAAGAAGGTAGAAAGTTTGGTATATTACCGTTCTGAAGGACCGGAAGTCGTACATCAATGCTCGACCGGAAGCCGTACATCATTGCTCGTATCTGGATCCGGCTGGTCGACAGGGTGGAAGAAAAGAATTGGGGAAAATTCAGCTTCGACGGGGTGAAGAGGTGGAAAACGCAATGGAGAATTTTTTTAACGGGGAAGAAAAGTGAGGAGGGGGAATAAGAAATGCAGAGAGGAATAAGGAAAGAGAAGGGGGAGAGGAAGTTAGATGGACGTGGGATAATGTTGGTTGTGGGACGGGGATGAGTGGATGCTCAAAAGACAGGTGTGCCCTCGCAGCACTGTGTACTTGGACTGTGGAGGATGGGCAAGATGGGAAGTTGATAAAAGGCTTCACTTTGACTGGTTGACCAAAGATTTTGCTTTATAGTGTATATATATATATACACAAATTTATAAATTGTATATTTTGGTAATATGAGATCAGAAATGGACGAAACTGGCGACGGCAGAATCGCAGCGATGAGATCTACGCTACAGTGCTAATCCGGAGATTTTTCGAGCTCGTTAAATTTTTAGGTTAAATCGAACGCGCTCGATTTAATTTAAAATTTAAACGATTGGCAACGGAAAATCAAGGTGAGTGTTTTCTAACGCTCACACGTACTAGAATATTTTTATGCTAGTTAAATTTGACATTACGAAGTGATATTATTTTATTGGCCTTTGTTTTGTAAATTTAATTGTCATCTAGATTGTCATTGAATTTACTGTTAAAGGTTGAAATCAACCGACACATTGAAATTGGAATTGAATTGAATTAAATTACCTATTATTGATAACTAAGAAATTGCCGTAAATTATATTTTCTGTTTGTAAGATTGATTGTGATGGATGCAAATTGGTTGATATTTGGATGGTTGGATGTATTTGTTTTATATATATATATAGCTTGTTATCGCCCTGCAATTTATGTACAATATATAGAACTGTAAATAGAATTATTTCGAACAAATTAAGAAATAGGTTGAAATGATATATACCTATGACAATGTGATTTGGATTGAAATGATATATATCCATTCCTGAAATTTAATGGAAATAACTGATCACTTGGCCATGGATAGAAAATTATATATGGACACCGGATTGGTTAAATTAAATGATTTTAAAATTTCGATTTGAAACTATTTAAATGGTTTGATTTAAAAGAAATAAATGTCAAATTTATGAAAATCAAACTATTTTCGAACTTGAGCTCGGAATTGAATATTGAAGGTAAATTCGATTAAGTGTTTTTGAATCGATATTTGAAAATCGAGCTCGAAATCGAAATAAATTGAATTTGAAATTTAATTGATTGATTTGATAATGGAATTGAAATAATTTGAAATCGAAGTTGAAATCGATTTGAACTGGTATCGAAATTGAAACGAATGAATGAAAATCAAAGTTGATTTGAATTGGAAAGTTGAAATTGGACCGGTTTGACTTTGAAACCATTATTAAATAAATTATGCTAATATAACTTGTTGAAAATCTATATTCTTTAAATCTTTAAATTATTTTGGCTTTCCAAGTATTTTACTATATAAACCATTTTATACTAAACTATTTTATTAAACTATTTTAACTATTTTACATTAAACTATTTTGACTATTTTAATTACTTAACCTGTTTTAAAAGTATTCAAACTATTTTTCAAAAAAAAATTCAAACTAGTCAAGAGTGAAATGTTTATATTTAAATTTTGGATTTAAATACGAATCGGATTTAATTGAAGTTATTAATCAAATCGAAACTTGAAACAATTTTGGAATCGAAGTTGGGATATTGAGGTAAACACGATTATGAATTGAAATTGTACATTTTGAGTAAATGTGATGATTTCGAAATGGATTTGATTTTGATGCGAATATGATATTTTTGATATCAATTACGGACTGTTTTCGAAATGTAAAAGAACCGACATGTGTGTAAGATGACTTTGGTTGTTAAAGAGACCGGAGCCAGATATGGACACTCTCTGTCGATACCAAAACCACTTTAACAACTGTATATGTGGAGTGATGATCCAGAACGAAGTGGTTGGATTTGGCGTCGATTGCTGGATTTGAAGTAAGAGAACGATGATGGATAGACCCCGACACTTTGTGTCAATTTGATATGACTAAAACATGACGGCTTGACAGGGCCAAGTGGGCTAACTACCCCGAGCGGACATCCATTCCTTGAATTTTTTGGACTCGGTCCATATTATTACTCTTGATGTTGGTTTCGATTGGTGCACCTTGATTGGGATAGCCTCCCTTTGACTCGATATGGGATGGATGGACGTGGTCGGTGGTCATGGCTATGATGCGTTACCACCAGCCCTACGACCTGAACTGTTAGTATCTTACCTTGGGCATTGCCTCACGTGCCTTGTCATATTTTTATCCCCATATGAGACCCATACGAATTTGGTTTAGTGTTGTCGTATCACGGCGCATCCCTATCCACCAACGGTGTAACTGGTGTTTTATATGCAAACTGTACGACAATGCTTAAAAATGCATTAAGGGGGAATAATGTAAAGCCTTAATGCTATTTTAATATTTATTTTACTAATTAGACATTATATATATATATCATATTCTACTACATATAAATATTTTGACGGATCCTTAAGAGATGGTATACCCTGTAACATCTCTTGAGTTTTTGCATGCATGTTATACAATGGATAGAAGATGTGAAATACCGTAAACATCTCTGACACCGTTACACTCATGTTTATGCGATATTGATTTGACTGACATAAGGATATTTTAGTCCTGACTCGAGTGTTTTGTCTTTTCATTATGCTCGGGTCGGTCCTGAGATTTTTAGCTTATTGAAGATCTACTCTAGAGGACGAAATCGAAGTTTTGGTGTACTACTACTATTATTAACCCTGCTTCATGTTGTCTGCTACATTATTTATTTATCTCTGATGTATATATATAACTCTGATGAATGTTGTGTTGAACATAATCAAATGTATAATAGAAACAGCTTCATGAACTGTTTATTTGGTTATTGTATTTTATCGTTCTGCTGCGAGATTCTGTTTTGTTTTCTTCTTTTCTCTTATGTTCTTATTTACCCCATTGACAATCCTCCCTTTTGAATGGTTTGAGTTGATATGTATGGTTTATTATCGATTTTAAACTGTCCAAAAAGGTGGGTAGTTACAGTTGGTATCAGAGCTTTTGTTTAGCGATAACCTTAGCATTATGGGGTAACTCATTGGAGATAGGTAGTAGTACCCTAGGATGAGTCCGTTGAGTGTATATCTGAGAGTGCGTATTTATTAGTGAATATGAAACGTTTTATATCGTGTTGGCTTATCGGTTGAGCGTTTATGAATTCTAGTCGGTACGGGAAGTACAACCGTATCGATAGGGGTTTCTAAACTCTTAAACAAGGTAATCCGACACGGTATTGTTTTGAAATTGGATAAACGAAATAATTTTACCCTGATTATATTTTATATATAAAGGAATAATTTTTAGAAATTATTATGGTATATATAGTGTGAATAAGTTGTTAGAAATGATAATATTGATCATTATCATTTGTTGTTTGAAAAGTTAATATTCCTAAACCATTGGCCATTATATGATTATAAGAAAATGAAATTGTATAAGTGTGATTTATAAAATATAAATTGCAATTAAAATGGATATAAAGATGAGAATTTGAAAATTTTAAATTCCGCTGTTTCTAAAAAGGTTTTCAAGGTTTGGAAAATAATATTAGTATTGTTTAAAAGTGTTTACAAATACAAATAGTTTCCAAATAAATTTTAAAAAGGAATGAATTCGGTACTCCCCTCTTCTGTCGTTGGAAAATAATTTCGGTGATGACAGCGCAGCATCATCGACGTTCATTTTCGAGTCTCAAAGTGAGGGAGACTTCTGAGAAGCTTTGCTATGAAATTGTTTTGATAAACGGTTTTTGCTTTAAACTCCAAAGGTATGATTTGATACAAAAGATATAAGTGTATATATTTATTCCAAAGGATTTGAAACGAACCCGGTGTTTAAATTTTTAAGTTCCGTTAATTAATAATCTTCAGATTATTTGAATGAAATGAAATATTTGAATAACCAGAGCTTACAAAATAAGAGAACTAAGAAATTTAAGCTAAATATTTTGAGAAATCTTAGAATTGAAGTTGTAACTCTTAAAATTGAAAGTTAAGAAAATTGAACAAGTTAAGATAGTGAATATTCAAATGAAATGAAATGAATTATATTAATTTGCATAATACCAAATTGCATTCTAATAGCATATAATAAGACTTGCCAAATGTTAAAATTTAAAATATGACTTGGATATGTAATGTGATGTTATACAAGCAAACAAACTTAAAAGTAATTAAAATGTATATAAATGGACATTTGGATAATAAATGTTATACACTTAAGTATGCCGTGAAATGATTAATGACAAAATGAAATAAGTAAGTGGAATTAAGAAAGAAGGCAAATGAATCAAGCCATATCTTTGTGAATTTGTTATAGAACTAAATATAAATTTGCAAAGAAATTGTGAAATTGAATGTGTAACATTGAGATAACTATAAACTAAGGAAAGTAATATATAAGAAGTTAAACTTTTATAGAATAATTATAAACTAAAGTGATGATTAATAAAATTTTCCACAAATAAATTTGTTATCAACTGAGATGATGAAAATGAAGTAAATATAAACAAAGGAATTTGGTTGTAACGACCGGTATTTTTAGCTATTTTTAATTATCAAAATTTAAGGAGATTATTGAATGAAAATGGTTATTAATGTAATTTGTTGAATAATTTAATATTGAAAATTATTTGAATAATTAAATTCTGAATTTAACAAGATAGAAAATGATGTTGTAAGTCGGACTAATTTTTTTTGCAAACAACAATTAAGATTGTTAATATTTAAAATTGGATTTAAATGTGAATAATTAAAATTGAAATTTTATATTGCAATTAACGAGTAAAAATAGCCATTTTGGCAACTATCTCGGATTTCGACGAAACTGGTTTCATTGGATCCATAATAGTGAATTATTGTAAGATTTCAAGTTTCGTAGCGATCGGACTTGTCGTTTGGCCATGCGAGCTTGAAACGCATAGAAATCAATTTAAAGGAATTCGATAAAATAAATTGACTTTGAAAAGCTATCTTCCACATACGATCAAATTAGGCCTCGAAACTAGTTCCATCGCGTTCGGAATGGGGGTAAAATATTATAAACGTCTGGCGGTACGTCTCGATTGGAGTTCGGACGGTTTTGGACCTAACCACATAAATACACACGTAAATCGAGACAGTTTTATTATTATTTTAATTTCTGAAACCCTAGCCGTCACTTTCTTTTAATGGCTGAAAATTCACCAACTTCACTCCTCAACATCACTCAATCCGTTCAATGAAATCGAAAAATTTCAAAAACAAAGTTGTAGATCTCGGCGAGCTCTTCAAATCCATAAAGTTGATTGCTGGTAATACATTACGGATTCGCCAGGATCTGGCTTTGAACATCGTGTGTATTTTCATGTTTTTCGAGAGAATGACAATGGCTTGAGGCGCGACGTTCGAGGTGAAAGGAGAGCAGGTCGAGGCGCTTGTGTGGGTATGAGTTGATCGTCGTCTGGTCGTTGGAAACGATGTGCGCCTGGAAGGTTTTTCGCATATTCATGGATTCGAACGTGCGTGAAGAGGAGATGGTATATGTTTTTTATTAATTAATTATTTTTATATTAAAATTCAAATGTTCTAATTTGAATAACTTTTGCATACGAGCTCGGATTCACACGCGATTTTCTCCATTGCAATCGTATCAAAATTCCGAA
The DNA here is from genome assembly GCA_030765085.1 of Allium cepa. Classification (NCBI taxonomy): domain Eukaryota; kingdom Viridiplantae; phylum Streptophyta; class Magnoliopsida; order Asparagales; family Amaryllidaceae; genus Allium; species Allium cepa. Next base: position 841,056,893 of record CM060941.1, read on the forward strand.
GAACATGGAACTTGTTTAGTCGAGTACCGAGACAGTTCAAATTTGGACCTTTATTTGGATTTTAAATCGTCGATAAATCAAGGTGAACGTTTATACTCTCACAATTGACTGAAATAATTTTTATGTTAGTAAAATTATATCATGAAGTGATTTGAAAGTTATTGGTTGTTATTTGATAAGTTTAATTGACATTTAAATTGACATCGAAATTAATTGATAAATATTGAATTGACGGTTAAATTTAATTATTAATTGCCCGTAATATACCCGATATTGATAATTATGAAATTGTTGTGAATTTTACCGACTGTGTGGAAGACTGGTTGTGATGGATGTTATTGGTTGATAATTTGGATGTTTGTTTATTTTGATATATCATTTTATCATCCTGTATATTATTTACAGTATATAACTCTATAAATTGAATTATTTCGAACAAATTAAGAGATAGGTTGAAATGATATATACCTATAACGTTTATTTTGGATTGAAGTTATATATATGTGTGTGTGTGTGTGTGTGTGTGTGTGTGCATCCCTGGAATTTAAATTGAAATAATCGGTTCACTTGGCCATAGGATAGAGAATTATATACGAACACCGGATTTGGTTAAATTAAATGATGTTATAATTTTCGTTTTAAATTTTTTAAAATGATTTGTTTTAAAGGAAATAAAGAATCTAATTTATGGAAATCAAATTATTTTCCATATTGGAGCTCAAAATTATGAATTTAAATTTGGTAAACGAATTTTTTTTATCGAATTAGAGATTTTTAAGTGGTAATCTAAATATGATGTGAATTTCAAAAATTGATTTGTTTTAAAAGATTAGACTTTTTATTCGAACTTTGAATATTGCTAAGAAAAGGCGATATAAAACGATATTTTGAAATTTAACTCAGATTTGAATTATATTTAAAGATTTGGATTTTACATTGGATATTGAAGGAAAATTTGATTTAAGTGTTTTTGAATCAATATTTTGGAAATCAAACTCGGATTTTATATAAATCGAAATGGTTTAAATTTGGTACTGGAGTTAAATTAATTTGGAATTGGAGTTTAAATAAAATTGGAATTGGAGTTGAAATTAATTTGGAATTGGATTTGAAATTAATTTGGAATTAGATGAAATTAATATGGAATTAGAATTGATATTAGTTCAGAATTCGAATTCAAATTGATTTGGAATCGAAGTAAAAATTCGACTTGAAATCGGAATTAAATCGGTTAAATCGAAATGGAAATTAGAACTGATTTGAGTTGGAAATTTTGGGAAGTGAACCGATTTGATTTTGAATCTATTTTTAAATGAATTATTTTAGTATTAATGGTTAAAAAATCTATATTATTTCAATTTTCAAATTATTTTGATTTTTCAAACTATTTCACTATATAAACCATTTTTATTACTCAAAATATTTCTACTAAGTTATTTTAACTATTTTAAAACTATTTAAACCATTTTCTAAAAATTCAAACTGGTCAGAGGGTGAAATGTTTATATTTAAATCTTGGATTTAAATACGAATTGGGTTAAAGTGCATTATAACCAAAACTTTAATTCGAATCAAGTTTTGAAGTGAAAATGATATATCGAGCAAATTGACATTTTGAAGTAAAATATGATTTTTGAGTCAATATGGTGATTTCAAAAATGGTTTTCATTTTTGAAACGAATATGATATTTTGATATCAAGTACGAATTGTTTTGAAATGTAAAAGTACCAACCGGTGTGTAAAACGACGTTGGGTTGTTAAAGAGACCAGGGCCTCTTATTGACATACTCTCTGTCAATATTGAAACCACTTTGACAACTGTGTACGCGGTGGATGATGTCCAAAATGTAGTGGTTGAATTGGCGGCGTTTACTGGAATGAAGTAAGACAACGATGATGGATAGCCTTGATATTCGTTTCGTAATTAAAATGACTAAAACAGGAGCCTATGTCTGGCCATTAAGGTTAGCTACCTCTAGCGACGTTGATCTCTCTTATTACTATTGTGGTTTCGGATTCGATGGGTGCACCTTATTTGTCGTTTGGATTGATTGTCGCGGTCGGCCACGGATGTGTTACTACCAGCCAGAAAGGGTAAACTGGTAGAATCCTATCTTGGGCATTGCCTCACATGCCTTGTCATATTTATCCCTATACGAGTCCATTACGATTTTGGTTTAAACTGTAAAATGTGTTAAGGTGGATCAATGTAAAGCCTTAACGCTATTTTGATATTTATTTTACTGATACACATTACCTACTATAGCGTAAACTACTATATATAAATAGTTTAACGGGTCCTTAGGAGATGGAAAATCCCGTAACACCTCTTAAGTTATTGCACTCATATTTTTGATATTGATTTGACTTACATAAGAGTATTTTAGTCCTGACTCGAGTGTTTTGTCTTTTCATTACGCTCCGGTCAGTCCTGAGTTTTTCAGCATATTGAAGACTATTCTTTGGAGCACGAAAACGGAGTTGTGATATGTTACTATTATTATTATGCCCTGCATCATGTCGTTCTACTGTATTGATTATTTATTCTCGAAGTATATTTATAATTCTGATAAATGTGTATAAATTATAATCAAATGTGTAGTAAACAGCTTTATGAATTGTTATTTGATTGTTATATTTTATCGTTTTCGCCGTGAGATTCTGTGTTTTTTTCTTCTTCTCTTCTTATTTTTCTTATTTAACCCTATTGATTATCTACGTTTCGGATTGTTTAAGTCAGACATGTGTGGATTATTGTCGATTTAAACCTTCTGAAATGTGGGTCATCACATTGGTGTAACTAAGAATCAATGGAAAATGAAATTGAATTTAGTTAAATTGCATGGAATGTTTAAAATGAACTTAAGTAGGCAAATTCTATGGAATGATGTTTAAGAAAAGATAATATTAAAGAATATGTTGTGTAAAGGAATAGATACTAAGTAAATAAGGGATATGAATAGTGGATTGTGAATAATTGATTGTAAATAAAATGAAGGTAAACAAAAGAAATTAATATAGATGAATTGGATAGAAATCTATTGAAAGGTAACACGTAAGTTGTATGTGTATTATTTTATTCCGGTAATGATTTGATCCAGATTCGAGCACATAATTTCGAGATAATTTATATCGACCCGAGTAAGGATTTTTCACTCGATTCTCGATGAAAAACTCTGAATATGGATTTTAGATTTGATTTTGGAATTCTCTATCATAGTATATGGCTATGAAAAGAGAATGACAGTTTCTGATCAAGGAACCAAATCTGAGTCCGCACTAGAGAGTCGTGTGAACGAGTTTCGAAGTGAAATTGTGTGGTTGAGTGAGCGATCAGATTGGATACTGCGTATGGATGATATATATTCATCGTACGGACTTAAGTAAAGTTAATATTGAAAATTGAAAATGTGAAATATAAAATGATTTTAAATTGTATGATTGGATATCACCGATAAATAATATGGAGGTATTTAAAATCAAGGAAACTTGGATTTCCCGACAAAAAAGTACGTTTTTATTTCGTCATTGGATTTGGAGATTGTTTTTGATTGAGCTGCTTGGTTTTTGGTTTCTTTTGTTGGTTTGGGGCCCATAGAGGCGTTTTGTAGCTGTACCGATCGAGCCGCGCAAAGGAGACTTTGCCGAAATTTTTCGTAAATACGGGTGTTATAAATTTTTTGAAGTTTTAAAATTTTATAACTTGTTTTGATAACTAAAATTGTAATCCCATAAGCCGATCGGAGTAGCTTAGTAGAAATGTAGCAATGGCTTTATAAATGAAATTTCGTTGTTTTATAAGTTGATAACTTTGAATGAAATATATTAAATGTTAAATTCAGTACTTGGTTCTTTTCGAGCTGTGCAGTTAATGTGCTCGGTAGATTAAAAGCGGTGGAGGTGCAAAAAGTCATAGCGGTGATACATCGAGGATATAGCGGGATATAGCGGATGGCTCTAAAATAGCATATAAAACTCGTACTTAATGTTTTTACAAATATATAAATGGTAATTAAATGAAAAATTATCATTCAGTTGAATTATAAATAATACATAAATAATTTTAAATAAAAACACGTGCGAATATACTTTAAATAAACAAAAAATTGTTATATAACTTAAATGAATTCGACAGAATACTAGAGTATTTTCATTTCTAAAAATATATCAAAAATTAAATCAAATAAATTTATTTCATAATTTTATAATGTATAAATGCAATTTTTCAGTTCATTTCGTTAAAAAGGATATAACGGAAATAGGGGAATATAGCGGAAATAACAGGATATAGCGGGGATTAAAGCGGAAAGGCTATATTTTGGAGCTATATGGAAAAATCGTAGCGGTAAAAATCCGCTATGAGATATAGCGGGGTTGTAGCGGGTTAATAGCAGGGCATTAACTACACAGTTTTCGAGGACAAAAGTTTTGAGTGGTGGAGAATATAACGACATGTATTTTTAACTATTTTAAATTATTAAATTTAATAAGTTTATTAAATAAAAATGGTTAAAAATAAAAATTTAATGATTTTGAATGTAAGTTATTGGATATGAACTTGAATAGAATTTAGAAATAAACTAATTTCGAAGTTTTAAGTAATAACGAGTATTGAAGATAATGCTATGTATTGAATGTGTTTTCAATCCACTGTTGAATTGAATAATAAATGTTGAATCTATTAGATGGGAATGAAGTAATTGATTGATAACTAAAATCCATTTAGAATCAATTATTGAAATGTGTTTAATATTGAATAATTAAATTGTTTAATTTAATATTGAAAATTATTTGGATAGTTGAATTATGAACTTAATATGATTTTCTAAGGTGGATTAAAATTCTATTGATGTAGGAATGTAATACTGGATTGTTGTTTAAATTAAAAGTCAATAAGTTAATTTGAAAATTTATATATTAAATTTCAATATTAATTTAATATATGAAAATAGAGTTAATAATTGAAATTTGGTTTACTATGATTCAAATTGGTTTCCAATATGAATATAAATTATATTTGAATTATAATAGAGTTAATAAGATTTTGAAATTGGAATTTTAAGCAATTCTGTAAATTTTGAAAAAGTCGTCGATTTAATCGACGAGTTAGAATAGCCTTCCAGAATACAGTCTTGGAATTCGACGAAACCGGTTCCATTGGATCCTTAATATATTCTTATTATCGTATTTCAAATTTCATAGCAATTAAAGTTGTCGTTTGACCGTGGCAGCTGAAAACGCTTAGAAATTAATTTAACCGATTTAATTTAAAATTGATCGTTTATTTTCGTAACTCGCACATACGATCTAAGTTGGCCCCGAAACATGTTCCATTGTGTTCATAATACGAGTAAAACATTATAAACGCCCGGCGGCACGTTTCTTTTGGATATTGGTGAAAAAGGATTGAAAAATTGGAAAATATTAATAGAATAATGTTATATACGTATATAAATACTATTCGCACAGTAAACCCTATTCCTAAACTTCATGGTCGTCGTTTCTTGCGTTCAATGGCCGAAAACTCAAGTCATTCTTACCTCGTTTTCTCTCAATCCATTCACCTATTTCAAAAAGTCTCAACTGGAGATTCAAAGAGCTTGACAAGCTCTAATCCAACGGTCGAGATTTGAATTGGAGTTTCATGGTGGCCTAGATTTGGACGAGAGTGTTTTGCATTTGTTCATGTTTTTCGAGAAGCATAGGGGGTCGAGCTTCACAAGGCTGGGGTCGGTGGTGCTCGTCGTGGAGGCGCGCGTATTGGTGGTCCATGATCGTCATGTAGGCTAGTGATGGGTGGAGCGATCGTTCGTGTGGAGTGCGTGCGTTTGGATTTCCTGACCTGGAACGCATACACATGGAGAAGGAGGGAGGTCGGCCTTGACCTTCCGATCAATCTAATGCCTAGATTTGATAACAAAAAAAGAATTTTGTTTTAAAATATATATAACAATTTATAAATTGAATATTTTGGTCATACGAGATCAGAATTGGACGAAACTGGCGACGCCGGAATCGTAACGATGAGATGTACGCTGCACTGCAGATCCGGAGATGTTTGGAGCTCATTAAAATTTTAGGTTAAATCGAACGCGCTCGATTTAATTTAAAATTTAAACGATTGGCAACGAAAAATCAAGGTGAGTGTTTTATAACGTTCACACTTACTAGAATATTTTTATGCTAGTTAAATTTGACATTATGAAGTGATATTATTTTATTGGCCATTGTTTGGTAATTTAATTGTCATCTAGATTGTCATTGAATTTACTGTTAAAAGTTGAAATCAACCGACAAATTGAAATTGGAATTAAATTGAATTAAATTACCAATTATTGATAACTAAGGAATTGCCGTGAATTATATTTTCTGTTTGTAAGATTGATTGTGATGGATGCAAATTGGTTGATATTTGGATGGTTGGATGTTATTTGTTTTATATATACAGCTTGCTATCACCCTATAATTTTTGTATAGTATATTGAACTGTAAATTGAATTATTTCGAATAAATTAAGAAATAGGTTGAAATGATATATACCTATGATACTGTGATTTGGATTGAAATGATATATATCCATTCCTGAAATTTAATGGAAATAACTGATCACTTGGCCATAGGATAGAAAATTATATACGGATATCGGATTGGTTGATTTAAATGATTTTAAAATTTATGATTTGAAACTATTTAAATGGTTTGATTTAAAAGAAATAAATGTCAAATTTAAGAAAATCAAACTATTTTCGAACTTGAGCTCGGAATTGAATTATATTTGAAAATTGGATTTTTGCATTGAATATTGAAGGTAAATTCGATTAAGTGTTTTTGACTCGATATTTGAAAATCGAGCTCGAAATCGATATAAATTTAATTTGAAATTGAATTGATTGATTTTATAATAGGATTGAATTAATTTGAAATCGAAGTTGAAATCGATTTGAATTGGTATCGAAATTGAAACGACCGAACGAAAATCAAAGTTGATTTGAATTGAAAACTTGAAATTGGACTGGTTTGACTTTGAAACCATTTTTAAATAAATTATTTTAGTATAATTTGTTGAAAATCTATATCTTTAGATCTTTAAATTATTTTGGCTTTCCAAGTATTTTACTATATAAACCATTTTATACTAAACGATTTTATATCAACCTATTTTAACTATAAAAACTATTTTAACTATTTTACATTAAACAATTTTAACTATTTTAATTACTTGAACTATTTTAATAGTATTCAAACTATTTGTCAAAAAAAATTCAAACTGGTCAAGTGTGAAACATTTATATTTAAATCTTGGATTTAAATAAGAATCTGATATAATTGAAGCTATAAATGATAAATCTAATTGGAACTTGAAACAATTTTGGAATCGAAGTTGAGATAATGAGGTGAACACGATTATAAATTGAAATTGTATATTTCGAGTAAATGTGATGATTTTGAAATAGATTTGATTTTGAAGCGAATATGATATTTTGATATCAACTATGGACTGTTTTCGAAATGTAAAAGAACCGACCGGTGTGTAAAACGACTTTTGGTTGTTAAAAAGACCGGAGCCAGATATGGGCATACTCTCCGTCGATACCGGAACCACTTTAACAACCGTGTATGTGGAGTGATGATCCAAAACGAAGTGTTTGGATTTGGCATCGATTGGTGGATTTGAAGAAAGAGAACGATGATGGATAGACCCCGACACTTGTGCCAATTTGAAATGACTAAAATAGGACGGCTTGACAGGGCCAAGTGGGCTAATTACCCCGAGCGGACATCCGCTCCTCGATTTTCTTGGAAATTGGTTCATATTATTACTCTTGATGTTGGTTTCAATTGGTGCACCTTGATTGGGATAGCCTCTCATTGACTCGATATGGGATGGATGGACGCGGTGGGCGGTCATGGCTATGATGCGTTACCACCAGCCCTGCGACTCGAACTGGTAGTATCATACCTTGGGCATTGCCTCACGTGCCTTGTCATACTTTTATCCCTATACGAGACCCATACGATTTTGGTTTAGGGTTGTCGTATCACGACGCATCCCTATCCACCGACCGTGTAACTGGTGTTTTATATGCAAACTGTACGACAGTACTTAAAAATGCATTAACGGGGATTAATTTAAAGCCTTAACGCTATTTTAATATTTATTTTACTGATAGACTTTATATATATAGTATAAGCATCTCTGACATCGTTACACTCATGTTTATGCGATATTGATTTGACTGACATAAGGATATTTTAGTCCCGACTCGAATGTTTTATCTTTTCATTATGCTCGGGTCAGTCCTGAGTTTTTCAGCTTATTGAAGATCTATTCTAGAGGACGAAGACGAAGTTTTGGTGTGCTGCTACTATTATTAACCCTGCTTCATGTTGTCTACTACATTATTTATTAAACTCTGATGTATATATGTAACTCTGATGAATGTTGTGTCGAACATAATCAAATGTATAATAGAAACAGCTTCATGAACTGTTTATTTGGTTATTGCATTTTATCGTTCCGCCGTGAGATTCTATTTTGTTTTCTTCTTCTTTTCTCTTATGTTCTTATTTACCTCATTGACAATCCTCTATTCTGAATGGTTTGAGTTGATATGTATGGTTTATTGTCGATTTTAAACTGTCCAAAAAGATGGGTCATTACAGTTTTCAAGTTGAAACGTTATGAAATGTTTTCCTTTAAAAGAAAAAAGAGATATTTGAGAATAAATATTTTGAAGTGATTTTATATAAAAGTGGTTTGTGGAAAAAATGGTTTTATAAAAATATTTTATAAAATAGAAAGAATTTCGAGGACTAAACCTGATGGTTTTAAGATGACCTTTGAAATGATTTGGAAATGGAAATTATTATAGATTAGAAGTATTTGTAATTATTAGTGTAATGATTTTGTCACTTAGAGATATAAAATGATTTATTATGTTACCTAAGATTTGGGTAACCCATAACTAAAAATGTGGGCAAGGCAGCTGCAGATGTTCTGTAGTCTCAGTATAGTCTGCTCTAGTTGATGAGGGATACACATATCTATATTTATTTTTCCAAAGGCCGGGACTCGGTTGCCTTGTTATTAGAAGAAACCACCCGATCTGGTTGCATATATTTTGATATGCTTTTACAGTAATATTTTGGGATTTTCAAATAAATATTTCAAAGTGATTTGTTTTAAGATCCCGAAGTAAAGTATAGTTTGATACAAAAGATGTATATATTATTATTTCAAATAATTTGAAATGAAATCAGGAGTTTGGTTCAAAGAGATTAATTTCTAAAAGAATTATATTTTAAAAACAATAAAATTAATTAGATTTTGGAAATCTAAAATTAAAGATTAAGCCGAAGTGGGTAGTTTTGGGAATTGCATATTGTTTGTGCATCGTAGGCTCCATGAATCTTATTTGCGGTAGGAGAACTACGTCGACTTGATCCTGTTATCTAATTGGGACCCAATTAGATACAGATACGTAGGCAGTCACAAGTAGTAGTGATGCAGCCCCAATAATAACATAACATTTTTCTGTTTATTGTTTTCAATATATCGTGTATTGTTGTATCGTTCCTTCTTACTATTTTATTTCACATTGGACGTGTTTATTGAGTTAGCAAGAATGACTATTGTTATCTTTCTCATCAGAGTTGTGCAACGGTAGGTTTATTTGTATTGCTATTTAGTATGTATTAAAGCACACCTAGTATATTAAATTGATTACTCCGATAACTTTTAAAATTGAAATTGTATCATATACATTTTGTCGTGTTGAATTTTTATCAAATATTGTGTATTAAGTTGGTAGTTTTCATTCGAAGTTTAGAACGGATGGATTTTTCGGTGGTTTTGACCGGTTCGAGAATTCGGATCGTCGCACATATACTTCTTGACTTGTTGTTTATTTTCTAACTCACCGCGCATGCTAGATTTATTACTGAATTATTGTTATTATCTTCACTTAAAATATTTTGGTTTACACTTGGGGATTTCTATATTATAATACCTTGGAATTACATCCTCGAAAACAAAATGTTAACATTGTAAATTTCCATAACTCATCTAAAAAGGACCTGTATTACGTTTGAAATTACAAGATATTATCTTTTCTGTTATTATTGGTTGGTCTAAAATATGGTAAACTCTCGTATTTTGTACATCCTTTTCTTTTAGGCATTCCTTGTTATTTCAAACGATATATTTTTATTCATATTTATAAAACTGGATAATATATAGAAATGTATATTACAACACAATTCATTCTAATAAATTAAAATACTACTTAAATCCTAATCCAATTTATGATAACTTCTAATTCATATTTACTAACATATATCATTTAACCAACAAATTTGGAATCACTATACAATTCATTAAGTGAAAATTAATGGGAAGGGCCTATAAGTTAGGCCCAATTATTTTCTAGGACACGGGTACGAAGAGTTTATTTTGCAAGACAAAACCATACGTCCATCATTTTCTCAAATTAAATTGACTTGCGAATTTCTTAAACCGATCAGGCGATCTTTCTAATTTAATCTAGAGGTTTTATCATATTGTATTGGTTTCGTGCATGATTTGATATCGTTGGTGGAATAAGGTGTCGATTGGTGGAATAAGGTGTTGATTCGATATCGTTGGTGGAATAATGGGCTCTGAAATTCAATCTTCAAGAGATCAGTTAATGGATTGTGGTGATGAAAGGTATTGTTCTTTTAAGTATCTGTTTTGTTTAGTTGTGATAATAATTCCTCAACTTGTATTATTATGCTATAGTGTTAAGTGATAAATTTTGTATTTTTGTTAAAAGCAGTATACAAATAAGGTTGATTATTTTGGTTGATTATTAGTTATTGCTTTCTTGTTTACAATGCTTCTTCTTTAGTTCTTGGTGAATGCGTTAAATGGATGACACTGTAATTTTGAGTTCTGAAAAAGATAAATGGTTTTATCTTTTTTCTGAAAAGTGGGCTAAAAACGGATATGTCTTGTAGTATGTTATGTAATTAGTTGTTAATTAAGATTAGATGTTTTCAAACATTTTCATAAACATATTTATTTGTTTACATCTTTAATTGCAGGTGTTATTCATCTGTTATGGTTGTGTTTGATTTCAATAAGAATTGTTTTAGTGCTCTTTTTGAATTGGATGCTTCTATTACTTGTGTTAGGAATAAGATTTGTGAGGAGTGGTATAATTTTACTCCATTGTGCTTCGATGATTTTTTATATTCGAGAATCAAAGACCACCTTTGTTATAAAAAATAGTGATCTTCAAGCTGTATTATGCTTATCTTGGTTTAAAAAGGAAGAATATTTGTTTTTTATAAGGCTGAAGAATAATTCCATGGATAATGTTGTTGGTGAAAAAAGTAAATCTTGTTCACTTATTGTTGGAGAATCAAGTAGTAATATGTTAAAGTATGTTGATGATTTACAGTCTGGTATTACACGGGAAAGGGATTTACATGAGCTGATGAAGAAGAATTCAAATTTGGAATTTTTTGCTGGGGTTGATCAACAATTTGATTCTACTCTTGGATTTCGTCAAACAGTTAGTGTTTAGCGTTTAAAGAATGGGTTTAAAGTATAATATATTAAGAATTATAAGGAATGATTGATAGTTCGATGTGCCGTAGATGGTTGTCCTTTTAGAATTCATGCTTCTTGCAAATTGAAGCAATTGAACCAATTGTTTGTTAAAAATATTCATTTTAGTCATTCTTGTGGTGGTGGATTTCGATCGATTAGTAGTCCAACTATTAATAGTGATCTTGTGAAAAGTTTGATTGTTAGTCAAATTTGTGATGAGCCAAAAAGAAAAACAAAGGATATTATGAAAAGTTTTAGAAAAGATTATGATGTTGATTTGAGCTAAGGGTAAGAAAATGGATAAGAATGATATTTATGGCGATGAAAGAAATCTATAATGATTTGGTTTGGTATTTGAAGGCAATGGAAAGAAATAATCCGCATAGTTACTCAAGCATAGAAGTGGATCTAGATACTAATCAATTTGAGAGAGTTTTTGTTTTTTATGAGGCATGTATCTTTGGATTTTGTTATTGTCGTCCTATGGTGTTTTTAGATGCAACAATTTTGGAAGGTCGAAGTGGTATTTTGATGGCAGCCACTGCAAAAAATGGGAATTAAGGTACGTTTGTTATCTTTTTTTTGTTTTTAATGTACGAGTATGGTGGCACGTCCGTTGGACGTGTGCCAAGAAGGAAGGGTGAAAATTTTGTGTGCGCTACAGTTATGTTAGTGAAATATGCACAGAGACACATATATACATATGTGCACAAATATATGTGTGTGTATATATGTAATAATAGTTGTAATACGTTTGTTAAAAATCCAGTACGCATGCATTCTCTTATTTGTCCGTCCATAGGTGTGTAATTTCAGTGTAGATAATATTTTTTGTGTTATGTGTATGAAAAGTTAGAGGAGGAGCCTTAGCGCAACGATTAGATCAGCTGCATGGTGATCTGGGCGTCCAGGATCGAGTCTGGAAACAGCCTCTTTACAATGCGCGAAAAAGACTGCATACATTATCGATTTCCATATAGTCCGTTATGTTGCGGAGCCTCGTGCACTGGGTTCCACGTTTATGTGTATGATAAGTTACTGTTAAGAGACAGTAACAGATATTGGTACGGGAGAACATATATATTTGTTTAGTGCGCTTCATAAAGAAATGGTAAGCACATATTTTGACACGGACATAAGATTTGAAGAGCGATTCGTTAACACTAAGGAAAAATATTGAAACAAATAGTTCACTTATCGTATGAAAGAAGAAACAAATTAAGTTTAATCAAATACTGTGCACACGGTGATTTCAGGGAAATGGAACTTCATGTGTAGATCCCTGAATAAGTTAACATCTTTAATAAAAGATTTTGTAGCAAAGCGTTCTTATCATGTATTTTATTACAACATGCGTATGCAAAAAGTTAACACATTCGTTCTCCCTTATCCATTCTTTTCAACTGTTTGAAGAATGTGTTGCATAGAGATTATCAAAAGTAAAAGATGTAGAAAAGCACGATGAAATCATATTTTAGTTAGTAGGAGTACCGTATCTTTTTGAATAATTGTTTTAGAAGTTTGTGTACAATGCGTAAATGACTTAAAGCGTCACCAAAAATTTGATAAGTGATGCATTACGTACTAAGGTAAGTGAACCATTATGCGTGCACTGAGAGCAAACAAATGTAGATGGCAGCAGTTTGGGTTACCTGAATATGACCGCATTAATAATTAGGCAAGTCGATATATGTTAAAAAAACAGCAAATTATAATTTGTATATGATTACCTATGTATACCGCACATAAAAATCATGAAAATGTTGGTAAGTACAAACAGTGAATTAAATTGACAGAACAGAAGTAATTGTTATTTTATTGCCAAAGTACAGTAGGAGAAAATATGCAGCATAACATGGAATTGATTAATTGTTGTAGGTATGAACGGAGTACTCAGTTCTGCGAACGTTCTGCAAGATATCGCTCAACAGATCGATCACACTCTTCGATCTACAGGAGAAGGTTAAAGGAGTTGAAAGTTAGACGATTGATATATTAGTGAGAAAATATGCAGATGTGTTGAAGTATATATTAGTATAGGTTGCGTATCACCTCAGGAGTGAAGAAATCATCCCAATTACCGTCCGTAGGGTAAGGTGCATGGGGATGTTGGTCGTTGGTGATTTGTAGTTGAGCTGAAAATGCAGATGCTTCCTTCAAGTCGCTTTTTTTCTGGGCACTCTTTGTTGTTGCTATGTACGGTTGAAGATGCTGTAGTCGTTTTGTGTCGGTACCATTGTTTGATTTGTGTTGTTAGGCAGGAGACGGCGGTAACGGAGCAGAAGAAGCGGTTATTGCAGTAGGAAGAGTTTGAAGAAGCTTTGCTGAACGGGTGCATTTTCGTTTAGTGCTTTCGGTGGAAAGGTTTACTGCACCCTCTTGAGTGGATGTTGAACATTTGGACTGCATTTGAAGAAGTCATTAGTGAGTTGGAAGGAAATGAAATAAGGATAAAAAGTAGTGTAGTAACAGTGAACATCTTTATTTGTAAAATGCAGAAGGAGATACCTTTGTCATTGAAGGAGGAGGTCGTATTAAGCAGACAGTAAAACCGTACGACGTTGAGGAGTTTATAAGTAGGTGGCGATGTGAGGCAGTGAGTGGAGGAGGAGAACGTGGGAGGGAATGAGGTAGTTACTGGAGTAGTTGAATCAGTGTAATGCGGCAATTGGGGTAAGTTGGTGTCAGTTGGAATATGTTGAAATGGTTGTGAGGGAGACACGCAAGGGGGAAGGAAATGGAAACCGGTGTGTGATGGGGGTAAAATTGCTGTAGAATAGGACGTTGCATGTATTTGTGTACGTGAAGTAGTGTGCGTGGAAAACAGAGGACGGTGATGTAGGAACAGTTGCGTGCAGGATGAGTTAAGCTGTCCATTTATAATAAACTATCCTGAAGAATAGCACGCGCCGTGTAATAAGCGAAAAAAAAATTGTTCTAAAATAGTATTTTACTACGTTTGAATTTGCATGTAAACTGTGCAGCTAGACAGTTCGAGGGGGGGGGGTGTGAATCCGTACAACGTACAGTGGAAGTGAAGTTTGTTCAAAGCATGTTAAGTAATGAAAAATAGCATGGTGTCAGAAAAGTAGTGAAATAGTACAGTATCCTACGTAGTAGAGGTATGGTAAGCAAATGCTCTGTATTTTACAGTGTACCTATGTTTATAAAATTGGTTTGTAATTGTGTACGGATGATATTTATGTTTGATGCAGCAAGTGCAGGCATAAGTTGTAAGGTGTGAGTATCAAAAAGTTTCAATGTACAAACTGTGTATTGAGGAAGTGAATTAAAGATGATATTGTGAAAGAACAATGCGTAGGTCTGAAATATTTGAATATGCATGGGTGGGTTTGTTTTTTTATGATGACAGGTAAACATTGAATGTTGCAAGCTGCGGAATGTGAAATGCGTAATGGTGAGGACAGAAAAATTTGTTTGGTTTCATCTTTTAATCCTTTTATCAAGAACTTCAAAATATAACATTTACTTTTAAAAATTCGTACAGAAAAGGAACAGCCAGTTCATGATATTTTTGCTGAAATTTTATCGTTTACTTTAGTTTGTCATCGTTAAGTAGTTAAGCAAACAAACAGGAAAAAAGTTTTTCTGATCGGTAGTTTTTAATCATTGCGTGATTACATTTGGAAAACAAACAAACCCATATGGCAGGGTCGTGTGAACAGAACAATGCGCAAGCGTAAATATTTGAATATGCATGGGTGTGTTTGTTTTTGTTATGCTGAAAGGTAAAGATTGCAAGCTGTCGAATGTGAAACGCGTAATGCTGAGTACAGAAAAATTTGTTTGGTTTCATATTTTAAACTTTTTATAAAGAACTTGTAAATATAACATTTACTTTTCAAAATTCATACACAAAAGAAACAGCCAGTTAATGATATTTTTGCTGAAATGTTATCTATTACTTTAGTTTGTCATCGGTAAGTAGTAAAGCAAACAAATAGGAAAAAAGTTTTTATGATCGCTTGTTTTTAATCATTCCCTGTTTACTTTTGGAAAACAAACAAACCCATATGGAAGGGATGTAAGTTAATAGGAATATTTAGCAGAAAATATGAATTTTACAGTGGCCGAATGAATGGAGTATGCGACTGTACGGTAATTAAAAATTCAAGCAGAGCACAGAGCGCATTAAAGTGAACACGGATTCAGAGGAAAATGCGGAAATGTAGAGGTCACAGCAGGGTGTGCAACAGAAGTGCATAGCAGAAATAATGATTCAGCAAAGTGCAGTAGAAAGTGGGAGGAGAAATAAATATATAACGGCAGTAGGAATTCGTACATAAATTTGCTAAGTTTGAACATATGCAGCTACAATAAATGTTACATACAATTCAGCATGTGCAAATAAATATTAACACTATGTAATCTAAGCTCAAATGGTATCTTCATGTAGTTTAAAACGGTGAAGCATGATGGTTGAGTTAATCGGTGTCAACATGTGGCGAAGCAAGCAGACTGTCCAAATGCATAAGCATACCATGTAGGTGGAGGTCACTGTGCAGTGAGTCGTTGTAGTGCATCTTCCCATTTTTGTAGTTATGGAAACCTAAAGTGAACCAATTTAAAATAAATTTGGTGGATCAAATGAAATTCAATTTTAATATGAGAAGTATGACAGTAAAAGCAGAATAGAAAAGGTGAAATAAATGCACAGCAGTTATGTGACAACAGAGTAGCAAAGCTGTTTCGGTAGGACAACAAATGTAGTTATGAGTACGCATGCATTACAGCCGCGATATATGCGTAAATGAAGGTGTAATAAATGGTGGAAGATTGTACCTGCGGAGGAAAGCATTGGTGAAGCAGGGCTTGGATCTGCAGACAGCGTAATAGAAGCGGAGGAACGGTGTAGTGGAAACGGTTATTACTACGCACGCTAGCGTCTGTGAGGGTGCAAAGCACTATTTTTGTTGTTGAATGCAGTGTAACAGGTGGCATCCTGTGAAGGGTGTGAGCAGTTGTGTTGGTGGTAAAAGCCGAAGCGACGAGGGAGCGTTAGGGTGCAGTGCACATGTTGATGACTTGTTTGCATTTTAAATTAGCCAAACTTTGCACGTACAACGACTGCTGACTAATTCCTGCAACTAAAAACCTGCGAGACAATGTAGTGGAAGAGGAGTACGGTGTGATAAGTAAAAAGTTACAGTCTGCTAGTTTCAGCACTTACATTTTATTTCCGCCAGTTGAGTTGAGAGCAGAATGGATGTCGTGGTGTGGAACAACGACATTCTTGTTGGATGATAGATGTGTGGCTGCAATAATTGGTCATCATCGCGAAAAAATGAGGGGTGCAACCACCTGCCTTGGTCAACCTCAGACCGTAAATCCCAGTTGTGGATGGCGAAGTAAATCAGCAGAGGTTCGTTGTTGAGAAAAGGAAGGAAAAATAGAGTGAGTGTAAAAAAATAGAGCAGAACTTGATCACCTTCTAATTATGTAGTATGCGAACATGACAGTTAATGATTTGAAAAATGAGTTGAGCGGTTGCTAATTTTGTGTAGATGCACAGGCTGAATAGACGAACAGGTAGTTTGCTGGAGGTTTTGGTGGAGGCAGTGGCGTACGCAGCCGCATCACGTGAACTGTAGGAGAAGGAGATAATAAATGCAAGGCAACAGACACGGTGCAAGAGGTTTGTGAAATCGGAGGATGTTTTTATGTCGTTGGAGAAGTAAAGCAGGGGGATTGGAAGACGTGGGAAGCGTGAGGTGGAAAGGAACTGCGGGGAAGGAAGGATGGTTCGTTAGTTAGGTTGTGTGGAAGAGATGTCCATAATTTGAGAACATGTGAACAAAACATCCTTGTAAACAACGTTTCGAGTATGCGTTCCATTTTTACGATGTAGCTTTCCATTCTGAACCAAAATTTTTGTCGTGCTACTTGAAATACCTCGGCTTAAAGCGACATAAAGTTGGCCATGAGAGAAAACGTGGTTGGGAAGATAAATTCCAACGTGGAGGATGGTTTGTCCTTGTGATTTTTTAATCGTTAACGCGAACGCAAGACGAACAGGGAATTGTTTACGGATAAGGGTGAATGGTAGGCTTATGCTTTCAGAAGGTTTTAATGGTATACGTGGAATAAACACCCGTGTACCTTGGAACTGACTGAAACATATTTCAGCGTCTATAAGGTTTGGATGGAAGACACGACAGAGTAATCTAATCCCATTACATAGCTCAATCCGTGGATCAATGTGCGGAGTAACATTATTGGCGATCCTTCTTTAAGAGTTAATTTGTGAGGTAGCATACCACCCGGGTTGAGTGAGTTCAAGAACTCAATCTGATATAAGTTAGACGTGTCGTCTTCTACTCTGTCGAAAGAGTAGTAAACATGTTCATCGCCGGGAAAATTATTGATTATCATGTTATTAATTTCATCCGCTGTTTCGTTCGTTGGGGATAAAATTGCTTGTTGTAGTATGTAGTTTGTATTGGAAAAATTATCATTTAATGCGGGGAAGATTTCGCGTATCAAAGAGTATAATGAACTTGTGCCGTCCCATGGTATGACAATATCAGGTGGGAGTTTGATCATGTCTTCCTGTATGGTGGGTTCGGTACCGTTTCCAATGCGCAGAACAAAATCAGCGTATGGTTGGTCAGCGCGGCCCTTATATTTTGAGTTAGATGAAATACTTTAACAGTCGACCACAAATATGACCGAACTATACATGCGTCAGTTGTTTGAGCTCTAGTCCCTCCGGGAACAACAGGTAAAACCTGCCGAAAATCACCGCCTAAGATAACAATTTTTCCACCAAATGGAACATCCGAATCGATCAAGTCTCGTAACGTTCGGTCAAAAGCCTCGAATGCATGGCGGTGAGCCATGGTTGCTTCATCCCATAGAAGAACGGTTGCCGCGGATAAAAGTTTTGTAGTGTCAGATTGTTTACTGATATGGCATGTGGAGGAAGAGTCTAAGTTAATTGGGATTCTAAATCGTGAGTGTACGGTTCTACCGCCGGGCAACGCAATAGAAGCTATTCCGGAAGTAGCAGTTGTAAGTGCAATAACACCTCGATCTCGTAGATGAGCTAAAATTGCTTTATACAGAAAAGTTTTTCCTGTCCCGCCAGGACCGTCGATGAAATAAATGGAGCTGTTTTTTGAATTTACCGAAAGCATTATCGCATCAAATGCTTCCTTCTGTTCAGGGGTTAACTTATGGATGGCTTGTAAATCTGGTAACGGTATTTGAATTGACTGTTCTTCTAAAATAAGCGTGGATACATTGTGCTGCTCAGGTGAACGTAGGGAGCTATGTGGTAAATCATAATCAAATATGGTTCTATTATATTGTTTTAGAAGGTTGTTAATATCAGAGAGACATTGACCAATTAAGTATGATGTTGGGATGGGGGCAGAAGACGTAGTTTGGTAATCTTCAGTGAGAGAGGGCCAAAATTTGTCCCACAATTCACGTACAGCACATGGTTCACAGTATACTAAAATGGTAACAAATAGTCGTCGTAAAGCAGCAGGCATATGGGTGTTCGAAGCATCAGTTAAACAGTCGTTAACACTGCCATCATTTTCTAGTAGTCCTCGATATTTTGCTGCTTCTTTAAATGTACGGTGAACAGTTCCATTGACCGTAAGTAAGTCTGTAAAGGAAATTGGGCCTGGGATATGAGTTAGTAGCAAACGTAAGTAGTAGCGATCACCTTCGGCTGGTTGTACGGTGTAAAGACGACCAATTACTTTACGGTTAATACGTCTACGTACCCATTGTTTATGTTCGTAGTTCCACCAATACTTTTCTGGGAATTCGTGGTAAAGGTAGCGGGATGCCTCCTCGTTCGCTAAATTATGGTTGAAAAATTCTGTCAGCATAGTTCTAGTTCTACGTTGATCGGTCAGAACAGAGTGTAAGGTTTCATTTGCGTTAAATTGAACTTGTTGCATGTTAGGTAGATGTATCTGAAGTCCTATTACAGACGGAGACATGCTGCTAAGTTGGAACTTATATATTCTCCATAGTGACTCTGGTGCACAAATCCACCGGGCATTAACAAATTCAGAAATTTCATCGATCGTCTCTGATGAAGAAGATACGCCTACGGAAACGCGATCTGATCCTTTGTAAACATATTTATATAGATATTTGACATATTTAATACTGGAACAAATCTCAATGTTTATATGACAGTCATATTTTAGAAGTAAATACGGGTTATACGGAACGACCCAACGATTATCAATTGCTGTAGAAGTTGGTTGATCGTGTATTCGAATATCACATCGCCTATAAATGGGGTATGAATCAGTTCCTTGTAAATTTGATGACGCGAAGGGTTTAGGAAACCCCTTCTTACATATTCCATCTCGCATGCATGCGGCAGTGGGGTTGAAACTACTGCATGGATGATGAATCATATGTTTATTAACTAATGTGTGCAAATGCGGTTCTAGTTGTACATTTGGAATTTCTGCTCTAACCATACTGTCATAGTCATCGGGAGTGTAAAGTTTATCAGTTTCTGAAAGAATAAGCAAGATATGAGCGTGTGGCAACCCTCTTTTTTGAAACTCTATGACATGAACATGTGCAATGACTTTACCTAAGACATGCTTATCAAATAAATCAGTTTTAAGCTGTTCCAATTTTGCACGGAAAACTCGAGTAGTTAAATCAGGGCGATCGTGTGGTTGTTGAAAGGGAAGTAGGTCTTGTGTAATTTCTTACCAATTAGGATTACATGTTATAGTAATAAATAAGTCGGGCTTTCCATACCTTCGGACTATTGCCATTGCGTCCTGGTACCTTTGATGCATATCACGTGGACTACCTACATGTGAGGATGGGAGGACCTTTCTCACTCCAACGTTTCCTGCAGATAGCACCGGTGCGTACAAAATTAAATATGTAGGTTATTTTTTTAGTAGCGCGAAATGAGTAGAAGGGAAAGTTCTTACTGGCAGTTGTCTCCCCACTGGCTAAAGCGTCTTGTAAGCCCTGATATAAGTCCGCTCGTATAGTATCTTGGTGGTCTCGAAGATACCGTAGTCGCATAGTTTCAATTTTGACGAACGTATCAACAACAAATTGTTGGAGAAGGCGACCACTCAGTAGTAGGAGGGGCTGTTCCATAGGTCGTACCTATGATGTGCACAAACTGTTAAGTGTGGACGGTTGCGGAGAGAGTGAATGTGTGTGAGGTTTGGATAGAAAAGTATAAAAAGGAAGTAGGTACCTGCAACAGATGGGAGTAGTAGGCTCTACAACTGATTGGGTTATGTGCAGTATTGTGGATGTTTAGATCCCATCCTTGTTCACCGCGAGGTAGAAGAAGGGGATACTGTAGTGGGTCGTAAAATCCTGTTGTATCTGCAACACGTTGTAGCGTTCCTAATCTTGTTACAACTATAATATCCATGTCGCTCAAATTGTGTGAGTTATTGTCTCCCACAACGATACCCGCGACCTGTGATGCGGTGGGAAGTTGGTGGGAATGATGGTCAATGATAGCTTCTTTTATTACCAATCGGCAATCCTGTAAATCAGTATGCTGCCCCAACTGTCTCAGCACATGGACATAAGGATTGTACAAATCTAAAATTTGTTGCACTGTTTGCAGAATATCTTCTCGTAATGCTGCATTATCCTGCTGTCGATTTTGAATCTCATGATCAATATCGTAGATGTAAAGCTGGAGGTATCTGGGTCTGGTGCCAGGCACAGGGAGAACACTTCCGATGCTATGGTAGATGGAACCCTAGGCACGGTAGGAGTAAATTCCATTTCAGGCAGAAGCTAAGTGTTGATCGATGTTAGCCCCCATAGACGTGAATGCGAAAGCATTGTTGTAAGATCGAATATTGGTTCGAAAATGTGTCCCACGTTCACTGTCTTCAGTGTACAAAGTGAAAAGCTCAGGAGGCGGTGGAGGGTGGTGAATGTTAATTTTACCACCGGAGCAACAATTTCCGGTTGGTTCGTGGGAAAATAATTTTGCGTTACAGTGTCTGCAGTAAGTGGGCTGAGGTAGGATATGATGGGCGAAAGTTTGGGTCGTAGTAAAATTCCGACCGCAGTTAAAACGTGTCGGGATGATAGATTGATTTAGAAGTACTTATTGGGAAGTGGACGTAAGTGTGGCTGCAGTATGAGTACGAATAATTGGTAAACAGTGCATGTACTATCATGTAACACAATTGACGATTGAATTGGAGCTGTCGCAGAAGCTGAGGGGTGGCTGACTATCTGCGGTGCCATGGTTCGGGTGTTGGTAGAGGAATGTCCTGTAGTGGTAGTGGGAGACAGAAATTAGGGGAATGGTTTTTGTAAAATGAAAGAAATAATGTACACAATGGGAAACAAAGGAGACAGTAGTTGAGTAGTGAAGTGGAAATCTGTTCGGACAGTATAATAAATTGTTAACTGAAATGCTGATTGTTGGAAAACTGATAAGCATGGCCGAATGGTTGAGCAGACATAAAATTTGTTTAAAAATCTGACTGGAAATGTAAACTGTGTAAGGGAAGGACTGAACACAGGTACAGAAAATGAACTGCAAAAGCAAAAGTTGTAACAAACCCAGGTAGTAAATACCGTACTTTTTTAATATTGAAGAAGATTGTAAATAAGCAGTGTTTGCTGGGAACAGTATATTTGTATATTGTGTGATTAGGAAATGTTTGTATAACAGGACGGAAGCAGTAGTAGTTGAATGAATAATTTTGGTAAGCCGTAAAAGTTAAAATAAGAAGGGCTACAAAAATAGCGGTAAATTAATAGGTTAGGAAGATACAACTGGAAAATAAGAGAAAGAACGAAGAAAGGGGATAAAATAAAAGCTGTTGTTTTGAGTGGCAGATTCGTGGTATCTGTGAGTAGGGTACATTTTCAAAGCGGAGGAAAAATCATAACAGGTTGGTTAAGAGCAGTGTAAGACCATAAAAATGCAAAAGTAACTGGGGCACAGAAGTAGTATTAAACAGCTGATGTAGTGAAGAATTTTTTTTTAAGTGACCGATTGAATGAGGGAAGTTTGAAAAAACGAATTTGAAAAAGTAAAGTTGGAAGACACGCAGTTACACACGATGTACAAATAGTACGGCATAGCTTCGAACAGCGGAAGGAAATTTATGACGTAAAAATTGAAGTAAATGTTGGAAGAGGCAGAAAACTTGAAAAGCAGTAAAGTGAACAGTTAAAATAGCCACAGGTAGTAAATACTGTGGCTGTTAGTATTGAAGATGGTGGAGGAGGAAAATAATTTTGTTCGTAATCGAAAAACCTGTTTCCAGAATATGGCGAAATGAGCAAAATTTGAAATAAGCGAAGCAACGAGGAAAGCATAATAAGATGAGCAAAATTTTTTTGGTCTGAACTGACAAATCTGTTTGCGCAGTATAACAAAACAGAAGTGAAAATGTGGAAAACATTGAAATGGTAAAGTTGAAACAAATTTACATTGCAGAAAAAAAATTTGTACTGAGATGACATGAATTTACAGCTGCGTGTGTGTACATGCTACACAGTTGATAGATGCATATGAAATGGAGGAAGCATTATGAAAGTACAGTTTGTAGTAGTAAAAAAGGTTGTAAAAAATCATATTTTTGGTGCGCATAGTACATTGCTCATATCTGTGATTACGACGCATTTGTAAAATAGGAAAAAAACTGTGAAAGGTGGATAAGGAGCACTGTCAGACCGTGAAAAGAGTAATAAAATTTGGGTACATAATTAGTAATAAATAAAATTGGGACAGAAGAGGTTAATTGTAAATAAGTGAGCTAATGAGGAAAGTGGGGAAAACTGAATTTGGGAAAGAAAAGTTCGAACAAACCCAGCTCCAGACGGAGGTAAAATAGTACTGCATAGTTTGTAATAATGGAAGCAAAATAATAGAAAGGTGTTTAAACTCTGTAACAACCAATGTGTTGCAGCAGATGAGAATTAAAAATAAGCGGATGAGTGAAGAAGGAGCAGTGTGAGAACGTTTAAAGAACAGTAAAATTTGGGTAAAAATTAGTAATAAATAAAGTTGGGACAGAGAAGAAAAACAATAAAGAAGCGAATTAATGACAAAATTGGAGAAAATTGAATCTGAAAATGAAAAATCCGAAGAAACCCAGTTGCAGAGCGTGTAAAAATAGTAGTACATAGTTTGTAATAACGGAAGGACAGTAGGAGTTTTAAAATATTGTGTAATGTTGTAAAAGGTGGAAAAATGATGCGTAATGTTGTAAAATGATGCGTAATTTTGGTGTTCAAAGCATAGGCCTCATATCTGTGATTACGACGCATTTTGAAAACATGAAGAAAACCGTGCGAGGTTGATAAATTGGAAAGTACAAAATTGAAAAGTTAATTTAAAAATAAAGGAACGAACGAAGACAGGTTAAAAAAGTGAATTGCAAAAGCAGAAGTTGTAACTACGTCACATGGTTGGAAACAAAAAATTTTTGCTATGAAATAACATATCGGGTTGCAGTGGATACTGAAATGCAAGTGGAATTGTGTAAAAAGTAAAACTGGCAAGGTTGACAGAATGGTACGTTGCAGGGAAAAAAAGTATACACAACTGACAGGAATAAATTAAATCAGTAATACAGAAAGACGGTTGGCTTTTCGAAGGTAAAATTAAGTACTGACTGATATATGAAAGTTTTAAACAGTTAAAAATACCATATTAATTTATGTTATGAAAATGTAATGTTGGAAGTAAAATAGGAAATAGAAGATGCTAAGTTTAAATGAGTACAGTATGCATAGCGGAGTTGTAGTAAGTTAATTAATTTTTTTTGGAAGTCGTAAGGAAGAAAAGCTAGTGACTACAGGAATTTGAATAATAAGAAGTGCGCATATTGGACAATAGAAATAAATACTACTTCAGTTGTAAAAGTGTGAACGAAAAAAGTAGGAAATTAATTAATTTGGTACAACTGTAATTGTGGACTTTATGTTTTAAAATAGCGAATTAATTGGGACAGAGAAGAGAAACAGTGAAGAAGCAAAATAATGAGAAAATTGGAGAAAATTGAATGTGAAAATGAAAAATTCAAAGAAACCCAATTGCAGACGGTGTAAAAATAGTGGTACATAGTTTTGTAATAACGGAAGGGCAGTAGGAGTTTAAAAATGATGTGAAAGGCTGTAAAAGGTGGAAAAATGATGCGTGATGTTGTAAAATGATGCGTAATTTTGGTGTTCAAAGTATAGGCCTTATATGTGTGATTACGATGCATTTTGAAAACATGAAAAAATACGTGCAAGGTGGTTAAATTGGAAAGTACAAAATTGAGCAGTTAAATTAAAAATAAAGGAACAAACGAAGACAGGTGAAAAAACTGAATTGCAAAAGCAGAAGTTGTAACTAACTGACATGGTTGCAAACAAAATTGTTTTGCTCTGAAATAACAAATCAGTTTGCAGTGGATAGTGAAATGGAGGAGTAATTGTGTAAAACGTAAAACTGGCAAGGTAGAACGAATGGTACGTGGTAGGTAAAAAAAAACGATATGAAAGCACTAACTGATACATGAAAGTTTAAAACAGTTTAAAAATACCATATTAATTTATTTTCTGAAAATGTTATGTTGGAAGTAAAATAGGAAATAGAAGATGCTAAGTGTAAATGAGCACAGTATGCATAGCGGAGTTGTGCTAAGTTAATTTTGTTTTTGAAAGTCATTAAAGAATCAATAACAAAGACCAAACAAATTTTGTTTGTGTGAAATGTGCATTTGGAGTAAAAATATAAAGTAGAAGATGTTATGGGTAAAGGGGTTTTTTTTGTTGGAATTTAAATGACGGAAAAGCAGGGCAGAGCACAAATTCCACCAATTGTAAATTAGAAATAAATTGACAGTAGAAGTAAATAAACATTCAGTTGCAAAAGGATGAAGGCTAAAAATAAGGAAATTAATTTTTTATACGATGGCTGATGTTATTCGGGGAAACAAAACAGAACATATTTAAAACTAACTTATCCAAATCCTTTACTTTCGAATTTTATAGATTCGCAACCTTTGAAAACTGACTTGTATAGAACTTTGAAAATTGTTACCTTTGAATCCATGTACATATTTCTATCTGCATAAATATGAACTGAAATACTTGAAACCATATATTTCGAAAACTCGTATGTCCAAGCTTATAAAGCCTGACATAGCCAATTGTTGATTCAAATGGAACCAATTTAATGACTCATGCATATGTTTATGTGGGTTATATTAAAATCTAGTATGTGTCTGAAACTTATTTATGCTTAAAGCTATGTATGCCCATGTAAAACTATGCAGAAAATATAGAGATAAAACCTTTATCTATATATATATATATATACATTATATAGTGTGAAAGCTAACATATTCAAAACTTAGCAGTCTATTAATTTTGGAAGAATAATAAACTTGAAGTTTGTGCATTAAAAGCTTATCAAACTTTATGCTTTCAAAATTGTATTTACTTAAAAAGTGACATGTACTTTGAAATCTTCATACACCAAACTGTTTGTACATACAAAAGCTACGAAACTCATAAGAGGTTTTATACTTATGAAAATCAATATGCACTTAAAGTTCATATTTTCCAAAACGTTGATGTGCTTGGAATTTACATAAGATATTTGTGCATTTGAAAGTTGATACATGTTCGAAATGAAAGTGCACACAAAAGAAACTTCTTATATAAATTTGAAACCAAGATACATGAAACCTATATTTACATATTCAAGAGTTGAAAATATATAGTTTTAAAAAGGGCAACTGTACAAAATTATGCAGTAGGTAAATTACAGTGCAAATTATTGTTGGTAACTTCAGAATATGTTTGTTTCAAAAGGCGAACTATATAAATTACTTAAGAGGTGTAATCCTGAAACTCGTGTATATATTTTTTTCAAAATTGTTGTTGGTAACTTCAAAATATACATTTTTCAAAAGGCTAACTGTAAATATTGTACAGCGCAAATTTGTGTTGGTAACTTCAAATGTATATTTTTCAAAAGGCTTAGTGTACAAAACTACTTAAGAGCTATAAACCAAAACTCATGTATAAATCTGAATTATATATTGTTTTGAAATCAGACATATATTTGAATCACATACTACATATATGTGTATTAGAAGTGTAGAAAACTGATAATATATAGTTGTAAAACAGTGCAACATTAGATATGTAGTCAGAGTTAACATATATGAAGCGTAAAAATAGGTATATGTAGTACATAGTTTGGAAAATATGCTTTTGAAACCTTGTACCTTTTATTTGTATTCATTTGTAAACTGATATATATTTATTTGATGATCACACAGATGAAGTAGGCATAGATCCGAAAAGATTTTTTTACACAACAGACAAATATTTTAAGAATCGTACATGCCGCGGTGCGAAGCGACTAAAATAGGTATATATACTACATAGTTTGGAAAATATGCTTTTGAAACCTTGTACGTTTTATTTGTATTCATGTGTAAACTGATGTATATTTATTTGGTGGACACATAGATGAAGTAGGCATAGATCCCAAAAAGGTTTTTTTACACAACATACAAATATTTTAAGAATCGTACATGACGTGGTGCGAAGCGACTAAAAATTATTGACTTTCCAGACCATGGTGCATAAATTTGTGAATATGTTTGTTTCAAAAGGCTAACTATATAAATTAGTTAAGAGGTGTAATCCTGAAACTCTTGTATATATTTTTTTCAAAATTGTTGTTGCTAACTTCAGTATATATATATATTTCAAAAGGCTAACTGTAAATATTTAACAGTATGTATGTCATGAGTTGAATCCCCTGAAACTTTTAGCCTCTTGAAATCAAGCTATATAAATTTAAGTCCGAGTAAATACTGGTTAAACATTTTACATTGCAAACTGATTGTGGTAACCTAAAAATATATATAATTAAATAGGCCGATTGTACAAAACTACTTAACATCTGAAATTGTACAGTGCAAATTTGTGTTGGTAACTTCAAATATATATTTTTCAAAAGGGTTAGTGTACAAAACTACTTAAGATCTATAAACCAAAACTCACATATAAATCTGAATTATATATTGTTTTGAAATCAAACATATACCTGAATCACATACTACATATATGTGTATTACTCATGCATATGTTTATGTGGGTTATGTTAAAATCTAGTATGTGTCTGAAACTTATTTATACTTAAAGATATGTATGCCCATGTAAAACTATGCAGAAAATATATAGATAAAACCTTTATCTATATATTATATAGTGTGAAAGCTAACATATTCAAAACTTAGCAGTCTACACTACACCAAAAAGGTGTATTTGTAACGAATATAGTCGTTACAAATGAAATTTATAACAGATATAGTCGTGAGTGGTACAGGCGTGAGGAATGTCGTTACAAATATTTATAACGGCCTCTACCCGTTATTAGATATACCACTTACCAACGGACTTTGTCGTTAGAAATCTAAATTTTTGTAACGAAAATGTTTGTTATTAGTTGCATCGGTTTGTAACGGGTATTTTCCATTACTTAGTTTTTCCATTCATGGTAGAAGAAGGGATTGTCATTCTAAATTATCACGACCTTGTCCGTTACAAATTTCATCATTAGTAACGCACTTGTCCGTTACAAATTTCATCAATAGTAACGACTATGCTCGTTATAAATTTCGTCTTTAGTAACGAATATGTTCGTTACAGCTACCAAACCATGTAGAGTTGCATTTTTGCTAGCATTTACACTATAGAATCGTCTATTATAATACAGTAGGTACATACATATCAAAAATTACAGAATTTCGATAACAATAAGCAATTACGCATCCAAACATACAATTTAAATTGCACAAATATTTGACAACAAATTAAAGGAAGATTCGAAATTTCACAAGTTCATCATACATAACTAAAGAGTAAGAAATCAAAATATTACAAGTTCTAACACTACTTCAAAATATTACAAGATCTGACTGGAACTCCAAATCACCAGTGACTGACAATCTTCTCACATCCTTATCATCAAGAACCCCAACCTCAACACTTGAACGATCATCACTAGTAATAACATCATTACCCTCAAGCAAATCGACCCCATCCAGCAATACATCAGTGTTAAACAACTTGTTCTCTGTCACATCTTTTAAATACTTTCCTAAGGTAAGAATATCAATATCAATGTCCTAAGGTAAGAATATCAACATCAATGTCTTAAGAGAATAATATGCATGACATACCTGTAAATACTGTCCTAAGGTAAGAATATCAACATCAATGTCCCTTAAGTCATCCACTGCTTCTTTTATTTCCTCATCAGATTCACCCAAACCAAGCATTAACGTGATGATAGCCTGATAACATGGTGCAATGTACTAATTAGTTTAATATGAACCTAATCCAGAACGATCATGTAATGTGTACAAGCAAAATCAAATGTTAAAACACCGTAGTACTAGAATAACTCAAGTCTAGCATGGCATTATATACCAATAAGGTCAAAATACAGGTATGCATGTTTGAATTTAGAGAAACTCAAATGGTCATAATTCCAGTCAAACAGATCGATATTTTGGAATACACACTCTTTGAACTCTTCAATTCACTAACTACTTATCAGGTATCACCATATACATGACCTTTTCAGCGTTTAATTTTGCTTCACAAATCATGTATTTAGAGCACTTTGCAGGCAAGACTAAGCGCAATTGATGACATCATAAATTTGACTACAAACATACACAATCGACAGTATACTAACCACCCACCAATCCACTGCTTTCACTGCCTTTTACTATCACCAGCCCGACCAGCTCCTCTCTGACAAACTGTGCATTTCTGCCAGTAACACAAAAATTCCCACTATTGCCTCATCTCCTTCATCTGTCAAACCTGCTGCTGCTTGTACCCACTCCACTACCACGCGCAAAAAACCACAATCATTGCCTGCTGACGACTCTGCAACGAAATATACCACAACCTCTTCCCAGTTCCACTCTATTGCAGCCCATAACCACACTTTCGCATACTAATTGTTTTCACCATTAAATCTAACCCTCGACATCTCTTATTTAAAAAATCTAATTGTTTTCACCATTAAATCAAAAATTTATATTCTTCCCAACAAAATTCATATGTTATGTATTTCTATAAAGTTATGTTACTGCAAGTACTGCAAAGATATTTATAATTCAAAGTAGTTATTGCAAACAACTGCATCTACAAGGGCTTTGAAATGACGATGCAATTATTTGTGCTTATCTCAAATTTAAAGATGCATAGGCTGGCACAAACACTCATTAGATATAAAGATGACTAATCAAAATAGTATTTTGTTACCCTTAAATTATTCCGTTACCCTTTAATTTAATTCAACAAATGACTAATCAAAAGATTAGTGCTTAATTGCAATTCTACAATCAAATTGAGTGAACCCAAATATTATTTTGCCGCTAAGTATTGCAATAAATATAAACTAAAATCTATAGAAGGATAATGCATGAAATTCATTTTGAGCAACCTAAACCGTATGTTGAGTGATCAATATATACTTTCATTTTAATTCGTTGGCTAATTTTTTTTAATTTACAGCTACTGTAGCATAACATAAATAAATTAGTGATGCTATAAAAGTACTATCTACATGCATTGGTCAAAAACCACTTTCATAAATGTAAAGGTCTTACCAGAAGCTGGAATTCTCGTACATGGATTATTAATCTCTAATTCTTCGTTGTGCTGTTGATGGTTAGCAACAAAATTCAACAGTAGTACTTGGACTGTTTGGTGTAGTGCTTCACACCTCTCTATAATGTACAAAGCCCTCCTCTTTCCAATACCCTAAAATGTCAAAGGCGTTTCTCATTTAATCGAGAAATAATAATAATAAAATGTTTATATGGAGGTATAGAGATTAAAGATTTATAGATGAGATTTTAACTTTAGCTTCATAAGCTCCTCACTGCAATAAAAAAAGAGAAAATAATAAGAGCACTTTGGAAACTTATGCTTCAACAAACTAACTCATCAATATGCAATAAAAAAGAAAAAAAACTAGAGTACTTTAGAAATTTATGCTACAGACAAACTAACTCATCAACATGTAATAAAAAGAAGAAAATAAGAGTACCTCAAAAATTTATGCTACATACAAACTAACTTATCAACATACCAAATGATTCATGTTACTTACTCACTTGCACTATTTATGAAATTTAAGCATTCTTGAATTAGTGATTTCTGAAAAATGCAACAGCATTCAAGTTATATGCTATCATGGCATGCTTTTAGGCTATTAGTTATGTAGATGTTACAACTAAAGAAAAATCTAATATGAGTTTAAGTATATAAAATAAAAATCTTTAATTCAGTGCTGCGAACTTTGAGAATGTCCTGGGGGTGTACCGATTTAAAACTTCAGATGAGGAGTTTTAGGAGTTTTTGGCGATGGCAGAACGGCTTAGGCGGCGCCCGAAACAACAATGATATACTTGAACAAAATAATATTGAAAATGTGTTCCAAAAATGTCGCTGTAAATTTCCATTAGTTCAGATCATTCGATTTTGATCAACTAGATTGTTCAAGTATTACTTGATAAACTAGACTGTTTGATCATACTACATTCCTTTTTGGATAGGACGTTGTTATAGACTGGATAAAGACAACTAAATAAACATTATGATTCCATAAAAAAATGTTTGATAGGGTGGTTGATTAGCATATCTGAAACCCTGCTACTTTGATTTAAACCTTTTGTTACTCGAATTTTGCTACAACTTGGCATGTTCCCAAATAATATGTAATTACATACATCTGGTCAAGTCACCGATGGAAACAAAAAAATAAGATCGAAATGGCGGAACCTTTTGGTTGAAGGTCTTATTCGTTTTCAGGTTCTGGGAGTATCTTGCAAGCGGTTCCCTTCAATTTCGACTTCATTGTTCCTGAAACAGTTTTCATAAGCGTAACAGAATGAAGTAGATGAAATATTGTTTAAAACAAACACAACTGAAGAGCTTTTACCTATGTCCGTGACATGCCACTTTCTTCTAATCGAGCCTCTTTAGCATGGGACATGGATCATTCACCATTTCTAACTTCGCTCAGTTCCATAATCAGTAACTTCACCATCTCCATTAACTGGCGAAAAGAAACATATTTATATGTGCACATTAAGTAACATCAAATGCCAACTGATTGTTTTATGTTAAGTGTAAGCACTCAAAAGAAATTTAAAATGTGATCTTAAAGCAGTATATGGTGAAGCTATACAAAAATTCATGCATCGTCTTTGTTTTGTAATCTTTTGGCATTTAACAAAGTTTGGGCTGTTATATTATCCAAAATATTTTATGAACAACAATTTTAAGGAATGAATAGATGTTAACAACTGAAAATAGATTAAAATCATGATACATGGTTCCGAGATTACCCTCTCAACACAAATAAAGGACAAATACATTATCAGGATATGTTGAAAATATCAATGGCTATTTGTTGACATTTTCCACACTAGAATTATTTTTCAGTGTACATAAACAAAAGTGTAAAGACCATTCAGATTTGTTACTATCAAATATCAACCGTTAAGTACTGAAGTTTATTCAGATTTGTTACTATCAAATGCCAACTAATCGAATGTCCTAACTTCTTTAATTACGTCATACTTAGCTCCAAAATTCTTCCCATATCCAAACCTCTTAATTAACATTCATTTGATGATCTGCGGTGCACAAAAATCCAATAATTATCAAGGATAATATCGTTCAAGTATCCATGTTTAAAATTTTAA
This sequence comes from Allium cepa, assembly GCA_030765085.1. Lineage (NCBI taxonomy): Eukaryota > Viridiplantae > Streptophyta > Magnoliopsida > Asparagales > Amaryllidaceae > Allium > Allium cepa. The sequence goes on from CM060941.1 coordinate 841,089,255, forward strand.
ACAAACAAAAAATTCAACATTAAGCATTAACCATTCAGCAACCAAAATTTAGCATTCAATACTCAACTTTTAAAACAATCGGTACGTTATTTGTCATTGGAAAAATCAATTAATATGCAAATAACACTTCATAATTTATTTAAAATTTAAGCCTATTTCATTTATATGAGAATGCGGTTTAAATATGATGAAGATTGAAAACGATGAAAAGCGAGTTATATTTCATAAACAAAACTCCCAAGCTTATAATAGAAGAGTCAAATAAAATTCAGATGAAGTAGAAGTCATTTGTTGGCTCAATTTCGTAACCAAAAGTACAAAGATATCAGTTTTCAATTTCAAATAAGATTGTGACAAAATCTCAACACTAAAAATTTGTACATATAAAATCTTAAGACTAACTGACTTTGTACAGACATTTATAATTTAGTGTTAATAAATCTTTTCGAGCTTACAAAACAACTCATATTCAAATTTAATTTAGAAAAGGAAAAAAGGGGAAATCATCTGAGCCGGTAGTTGATGATGGTAGCAGCTGGTTACGCGACAGTCTCAGTCGGCTCGAGATTTCTGACGCTTCAATTCGATGTTGCGTTGGTTTTGTACTGAAGTTTTAGAATTTGATTTTGATCTTAATTTTAGATAAAGAGAGAAAGTGTGAAAGATCCAAAGTGTGAAGGATCTAAAATTTTAGAAACGGAGGCGTGATAACCTAGTTAGGAAGAGGAAAAAAATGATCGCTGAATTGTTGTCCGTGAGAAATAGAATAAGGAAATAAAATGACAACCCTAACCATCTTACTTTTAACTATTTACAAAATTACCAGATTTTATAACGATAATAATCGTGACAAACGTTCGTAACGGTTATTTCTGTTAGAAATTTATAACAGCTATTACCGTTACAAATTGAAAGCGGAAAAGTGTTACAAAATAGGCTGTTTGGTGTAGTGCTATTAATTTTGAAAGAATAATAAACTTGAAGTTTGTGCATTAAAAGCTTATCAAACTTTATGCTTTCAAAATTGTATTTACTTAAAAAGTGACATGTACTTTGAAATCTTCATACACCAAACCTTTTGTACATACAAAAGCTACGAAAGTCATAAGAGGTTTTATACTTATGAAAATCAATGTCCACTTAAAGTTCATATTTTCCAAAACGTTGATGTGCTTGAAATTTACATAAGATATTTGCGCATTTGAAAGTTGATACATGTTCGAAATGAAAGTGCACACAAAAGAAACTTCTTATATAAATTTGAAAACAAGATACATGAAACCTATATTTACATATTCAAGAGTTGAAAATATATAGTTTTAAAAAGGGTAACTGTACAAAATTACGCAGTAGGTAAATTATTACAGTGCAAATTATTGTTGGTAACTTCAGAATATGTTTGTTTCAAAAGGCGAACTATATAAATTACTTAAGAGGTGTAATCCTGAAACTCGTGTATATATTTTTTTCAAAATTGTTGTTGGTAACTTCAAAATATATATTTTTCAAAAGGCTAACTGTAAATATTATACAGTGCAAATTTGTGTTGGTAAGTTCGAATATATATTTTTCAAAAGGCTTAGTGTACAAAACTACTTAAGAGCTATAAACCAAAACTCATGTATAAATCTGAATTATATACTGTTTTGAAATCAAACATATATCTAAATCACATACTACATATATGTGTATTAGAAGTGTAGAAAACTGATAATATATAGTTGTAAAACAGTGCAACATCAGATATGTAGTCAGAGTTAACATATATGAAGCGTAAAAATATGTATATATAGTACATAGTGTGGAAAATATGCTTTTGAAACCTTGTACCTTTTATTTTTATTCATTTGTAAACTGATGTATATTTATTTGATGGACACATATATGAAGTAGGCATAGATCCCAAAAGGTTTTTTTACACAACAGACAAATATTTTAAGAATCGTACATGCTGTGGTGCGAAGGGACTAAAAAATTTCGACTTTCCAGACCATGGGGCAAAAGTTTTAGGGAGGTTGAACAATGAGTCAAAACTTTTGCATTTCAAACTATTGTTTCTAGCTTCAAGATTTATATTTTTCAAAAAAACAAAGTGTATAAAAGTGCTGAAAAGCTTGAAATAAAAAAATGGTGCATACGTGTGAATTATACTGAGTCGAAATTAAACATATATCTGAAAGTGTCACACATTAAAAAATACATGCCGTTGTATGTTTGAGACTATGTAGAGTTAAAGCAGTTTAAATTGACAGATGCATTTAGGAGCAAATTAGCACACATGGTGGAGAACCACTGCATTTGAATCCCATTTCGTGATAATGCTTTGTAACCAATATGAAAAACATTGGTGCATAGTGAATGCGCGCAAGTGAAGCAGCAGTGATTTAAAAGGAATCATATAAACTGATGAGGAAAAAACCCGATGAATGCTGCGGACGTTGGCTTTCACCCATGCCTGTCCTTCTACCTGCAAGTGCAGTCTGCCTAGCATGTTGACGCCGTTCACGCTGAGTAAGTCGTCGTCTTTCCCTCTGCTGCCGGTCCATAAGATAGCACAAATGTCAGTTACTAAAGGGAAAGGTGGACACAGTAGTGGGCAGTTGCATAAACGTGGGGAGGCATTGATGTGGATGTTAATGGGGAAGGAGTCGGGTGAGAAGGGAACAATTGGGTGGAGGAAGCTGTGGAAAGCACATATGTATATATAGAGGGGAGTAAACGTTTATACAACTGACATATGGAGAGGAGAAAAGGTTGAAGGAGTCTAAGGCATGTAAATCGGGCAAAAATGGTGGGGTCAACGGCCACAACACCGTTGATGGGATGGCAACAGTCATGAGATGGGATTTTTATCTTCGGTGCAGGTTTGTAGGGAAGAAGCCGTTGGATAGGCGGAAAAAATTATGAAACAGTTAGCGTAAAGACAGTGCGATAGAGCAGGAGGAAGTGGAGATGGGGGGAAGGGAAAATTGGGGAGGAATCGTACAGTGGAACGGGAACAAAAAATCAAAACAAACAAAAAAAGAAGACAGAGAGAGAGGTCGATATCGTACCTGGTGACATTGCGCGCAGAGGCAGAAGGCAAGTGACGACCGTGGCCTTTAGCAGAATAGAAACGCGGGTACATAATTTGCAGCCATGGACGGTTAGGTTAAAATGGAAGGCGGTTGAACTGGTTCAACTCGAAATTGGTGAGGAGGGGAGAGCACGGCGACGGTGAAGTGGTTGAAACGGAAATTGGTGAGGTACGACGAGATTGGCAAGGGCAGCAGTTCCGATTTGGGGTGGTGGTCGATTCGCGAGGTTTTGGGTAGGCGATTACGTAATTTGCAGCCAGGGACGGTAAGGTTGACATGGAAGGCGGTTGAACTGGTTGAAGTGGAAATTGGTGAGGAGGGGAGAGGACGGTGACGGTGAACTGGCTGAAGCGGAAATTCGTGAGGAGGGGAGAGGACGGCGACGGTGAACTGGCTGAAGCGGTGAACTGGCTGAGGAGAAAGGAAAGGATGATAAAGGAAAGGGTGAGGAGGGAAGTGGGAAGCAGGGAAAGGAAACGGAAAAGAAGATGGGGCGACGTGGGAGGTAGGAAAAAGGCAGAAGTGCCCTTGTGCGAACAGTTGATATTGGGAAGAATGTGGGGGTAAAATGAAGAGTGTGAAAAAGGCTTCACTTTGACCCTTTTGACCAAGGTTTTGCATTATAGTATAGATATGGCTTATACTTTGTAGTGTTTTCATGCTTTCCTTGTTATAAATTTGGGCTTGATAGTTGTACTGCTGTAATTTATTGTTCTAATCAATAAAATATGCTGTAATTTATTGTTATAAATTTGGGTTAGATATTTGTGCTGCTATAATTTATTGTTGCTGTGTGGATTAACAGTGAATGTGTTTTTTTGTTACAGATTTTTTCCATCGGCAATGGCTCTTGTTCCTAAGGAAAATGAAGACCGTTGGAGTTTGTTTTGAATCACTTAAAGAATGCTCTTAGTTGTGATAGACCATTGAATTTTTTAAGTGATAGACATTGGGGTTTGCTCTTAAGTATTCCTAAAAAATTTCGAAATAGTTATCATTCTTATTGTTTGCATCATATGCAAAATAAAATTGCCAGTATTGCGAAAATTGGAAGGGGTTTGTGGGTAACTCATTTACTAGAACGTTGTGCTTTAGCTTTCAACTGTTATGAGTTTGAAAAAGCTTTGTCAAAGTATAAAGAAATTGGAGGTGCAAAAGCTATTGAATATTTGAATGATAAGACATATGACCACTGGGCAGATTTATTTTTTTCCTGGGAAAAGATATGGCGAAAATAAGTCTAATGTAGCTGAAAATTTTAATTCCTTAATTTTAGATGAAAGAAGTCTACTTTTCACTTCATGTCTTGATGGTATTCGGGTTAAACTTATGATGCAAATATCTAGTCGAAGAGAAGAGACATCTAAGTGGACTAGTGTGCTTTATACAAAAATGGAAGCTCGTTTGTTGAAATTGAAGAAAGAAGGATTTGGATGGAGTGTTTCTAAATCATCTAGGTATGTGTTTGTATTTTATTATACGCTGCTCACGGTTTTTGAGAAAGATAAATGCATTTAAATTCTTTTCAATCTGCTATATACCTTGTGTATTATGTTTTGATTTTGTTGCTGCACGTTATTTTTGCATTAAAGAATTCATTTTGTTATCTGACACACTTTTCTGCACATACTTTGAGGCTTGTGTGTTACAAAGAATATATATAGTGTGAATAACTTTTGTTTGGTGTGTATATATATATATATATATATATATATATATATATATATATATGCAAGATTGTGTTATATGTGTGTTACAATATAATGGCAGAATCGGCAGTTGGATTGCATATGCATGTTAGGATATTTCAACAACCATTTTCCCTACATTTGTTGTGTTGCTATGATTAACTCCAATATTTTATTTATTCAACTTTGTATTCTTATACGTGAGATTGTGTGTGGGTGAAAGTGTTTGTTGCTAGAATATTATGACAGAATGTTAATTAGGATATCTCTACAATCATTTTTGATGTATTTGTGTTCAATATGGTTTTTGTCATCGTTTCTTACGTTTGTTTCATCAGTTGATATTTCCGTTCAACTTGTGATGTTGAATGCAAGATTGTATGAATATGGGAATTGCTAAATCAATGCATTTCTTTATGAAATTGTTTGTTGATATAGTTTAATGGCATAATAGGCAAGTGAATTGCAAAGTATGTTAGGATTTTCTGACAATGATTTTCCTAATATTTGTTTCGATGCCAAAATTCTTAGTTTTATTTTATGTTGTGCTTGTGTAAATTTTTAGAGCATATCACTGCTTACACTTTTTGCTTCACTCTGTTTATTTTTCTTTATACTTGATATATTCATCACATTTTTGAAATTTTGTAGGTATATTTTTGAAGTTCATTCTCCAACGTCGCAAAAAGTTTATCTTAAAAATCGCATATGTAGTTGCAATGAATGGAAAGTGACGGGTTTTCCTTGTGCACATGCTTTGAAGTGTATTTCTTTAATTAGAAATCCTGGTTATGGTTATATTGAGAATTACTTTACTATTGAGTATTATCGAGCTTCGTATTCACATGTGATCAATCCTATTCCAACTTTTGATAAGGAAGCAATTGAAGTCGAAGAATCATCTACTGTTCTTCCTCCTAAGCCTATTCTTGGAGTTGGTAGGCCTAGGATGAATAGGATTGAAGGGGTTGATTTTCATGCTAAGTAAAAAAGACGTGGAAAGTGTAAAAAACCAGGACACGATAGAAGGGGGTGTTCTTTGAATAATTGAGTTGAGTGTTTTAATCCAATGTATTTGCTTGATTGTTCTTTGAATATTTTGAATTGAATATTCGAATAATTGGGAATGTTGAATGGTTGCTGATGCGTTTTTGATTATTTTTGGTTGTAAGCAATTTTTAATATATCTTTTTTTTGTTCCGCTATATAGCCTTTGTTTTGTGTTTTGATTTTGTCAGTGTGTGTGATTAATTGCTAGATTTTGTTGGTGTATGGACTACCAAATGTCATTGTAAGGCATCAGGTTAACATAAGAACCTAAATAAGTTTTTAGAAGTGTGTATATATTTACAATTATTTTGAATATTATCCATAACAAACCATGAGTTGGAAAAATGGTTTTGTTTGCGACTAATGTAAAGAGAATAAATCTCAAATAAATGTTTTTATGTTTAAAAGGTAAATGCTTTATTAACAGTATGTGGTACTGAACAAAGTCAATTAATGACATTATCACATGACATGTTAAACAGATGATGTTTAGAATATCGTTAATTGTGTAAATTAATGGTTTAATCTACAAACTAAAACGATGAATATAAACAATAGTATTAGTGTTTCAAAACTCTGTCTGAAAAACTAATACTATCTATGAAAGGTGAAGAAACCCATTCTACTTTGTTTATTAGGCATGCATATCACGTGCTTCGTTAATGTGACACATGCATAGTAAACTCTTACAACTCTGAAAGGATAGATCATCGAAATTAGAGTGATTCAGTGACAGGTAGTATGTTTGGACCATGTAGCTTTGGCATACATTTTCAGTCTATGACACTCAAGCAGTAACCTAAGCTTATCATTGAACTGTCTCCAAAGCTCCAAACATAGGAGAATACACAGAATGTTAAATAGTACATGTAATAAAGTGAATATTGCTATATGTGTAAATTTGAAAGACATACTGTTAAGAACGTATTATTTTATGACATTAGAATATTATCAATAAAAGATAAATGCTTTTATCTTTCTTAACAGAGCATTAGAAACAAATTAGGCATTACAAATTCATGATCAGTTATCAGAATTTCATCATCAAATTAACATCGGTTGTGTAATTAGTTGCTAGTTAACATCAACCATTACAAATTCATCATTAAATTCATAAGTAAATTCAAATATATTGCCTAAAATCTATTATGAACAATATAGTTTTGGATATTGTAATAATTTTTTAACAAATACATGATAAAAAGACTGTCCGACATCAAACAAATTGTTCTTATCATTCTCAGTTCGCATTTTTTATAGCTGAAGCTGAGCTGCAAAACTTTTCAACTGTCCAGCAACATGGTTCGTCAGAGAGGATTTATGCAGCTATTTTCGCTCTAAGTGCATTAGGTTGTTCAAGACTGAGTTTTGATGTAGTCTTCATTTCTTGTGTAATCTTTTGTATGGACATCATTACGAAAACTCCACAGTCGAACATGTATTTCTTAATTTTAGTAATTTGAATTTAATGATAAAACATATTATCTTTTCTTCATTTTGATAATGAATTGTATTTAGTAGTGTGTTTATCTAAGTAACAGTATGTGAGTAAATAATAGTACCTAATTAACAATACGTGGGTAGCTAGTTATCGTGTAACATGCATTTTTGTATAAAAATCTCCACTATCTTCAAAATTATCTACTGCTTTGTTGGGCACAGTCAACATTTTTAAGCAATGTAGACTTCAGAATTATTTTCTGCCCTGCGTCTTGTAGCTCTTTATTAATGTTGTTTACTGATGTTTTTGCCAAAAAATACATATTTTTTTTAGAATAAAGATAAATCTATTTATCTTTTTTATTTTCTGTGTATTTTTATTTACCACATTAATAGCAAACTTTGAATGTCCGCTTCTTAAGGTCTTAGATCTTAGAGAATCGTAATGGTTTCAATTACATGATTCCAATACTAGTTCTACCCAGCTTCAATGTTCGTTGCCGTGTATAGGAAATAATATATTGCAAGTTTGCAACATAACTGATTTAGAAGTGGCTGTTGTTCGACGTGCAGTTAACTGCAGGGTGTAAATCAATCGGACCGGACCGGACGGAGGTGTGTTCAGTTTCTGTCCTAAATAAAATCGGACCGAATACGGACCGGACGAGATTTATATTCGTACAATTTTCATTGTCCTAGATCGTGTCCTAAATGAAATCAGACGGACACGTACATACGTTTATCGGATACGGACTCGAACAGACACAGACGGACATTGTTATTTACATCAAATTTTATGTTGTTTAATAGAATTTTCATCAGCTATATTATTTTTATCAATATGTATTTACGTATAAGCATTTTATGAATGCTTACTCAATTAACCGATCAAATAGTTGTCACATATATTTTGACATACATAAAAGATATACTGAATTATAAGAAATTCGAACGAATTCGAACGAACACGGACCGGACGAGACTTTTGCTCGTATAAATTTTGCTGTCCTACCTTAAGTCCTAACTGAAAATCGAACGAACACGAACAGACGTATTTCGGCCACACAAACGGTCATCGGACGCTGCTACAAAATTAACAGCCTACACAACTGCCGAACTGCCGATCTAGATAGCCCCGGCATAAAGCTGTACGCCCTTGGCGCTCCACTTAACATAAAGGACGTTATGAAATCCAGCGAGCAGCCTTCGCATTGTAACGATGATCTAGAAATTATTACACATCTAATGCTGATTAATCTCTGTAATATTAAAACGCGTTAAAAATATTTCGTAGTTCAAATTAAATGTTGAATCGAATCCCTGAACAAGGTCGGTGGACGGGATGCCTTCGTTTTTAAATTTGGTGCATGAATTGGATATAAATCGCGGTCAAAGAGAGAAAGGTGATTGATTAAGGATTCTATGAAGTGTCAGTTTTGGCAACGAAATGGTATCATTGTTTTTTTCTTGGAAAGTGTAGTTCCGTGGTGGTGTTCATCAGGGGAGAAGGTCAACAAGGGAACCTAAATAATTAAATGTGAACATAAACGGAGGTGGCTAAGGCAGGAATTGGGAATCAGAGTTCGGGGTCAAAGGCGGAGCAGCTAGTGTAAACGGGTGAACCTCGACCTGGTGAGAATGACATGGAGGTCAGGTAGCCATTGGAGGTCAGGGACAGGTTTGGTGGCTGGTCAAAGAATGGTCGACGGGTGTGAAGTTTGATTGCTGGCTAGAGCGAGAGGGAGGCGATTAAAGTTCAGGTAATTACCGAAATTTCCATTGGGATTTTATTTAATTTTAATATAATATGCCTGAATCCTCGTGAATCCTCGTTTTCATTTTGTGTTGTTACTTGTAGCATCCTAGCTCAAACACATCTCTACCCTCACTATATGGGTTTTAATGATTCTGTTTTCATTAACGTGGTTTATTGTCCATTTATATATTTGACACTTGATATTGAGATTTGACATGTTAATCACCCATCTATATTTTGGTTCCTGGAATTTAAATTCGAGTAATGGAAATCAACTAACCAGTATTAGCGATCTCGATGGCAAGCTAGTTTACAAATCATTGCACAAACATATGAACATCATGACATTTTCTATTATTTTCATTTTCTGGATTCTTGTCAATTAACAAAAACTAAAAGAACTCTTTTTTTTCTTTTTCTTTTTATCAATATAAAGAGCCTTTTCTCCGAAAAGTGAAAATCATAAAATTCAGAATATTGTAGAAACATATTCATAGCACATGTTTAGTATTTTGATGGACCATTTATAAAATGAATGATTGAATCATTGATGCAACTAAGAATGAAATATTTTCAAGGATATATTGTTTAAAAATAGGTTCTTATAAAGGCAAGTCGACCTTGAATTGATCAAATTTAGAATATAATAACAAATTAACAATGTAAGTACTTCATAATTTATAAAAATATAGTTATTAATTAAACTTTTAAGAAGACAACGATCTTTCTACCGATATCATGCACAATACAGTTTATATCGAGTACTCTTAATCATCTTCTACCGTGCACATAACAATTGTAGATGAAACACTATGTTTTTCAATCATAACATTGAAAACAGAAGGCATTATGCATTAAAAGTAATTAGAATATAGTCCACATATTGAGATTATAACATCATATGCTACTTTTCTTACCATTTTCATTTCAGTTTATTTAAACATGGTGTTATCTCAGGTTCCATATTCTTTATCCTGCTTTTGGCCATTGCTATAGTTTCCCTCGCTGGCTTGGTATTCATTTTCATCTGGAATTTCATTTTCATTTAGGTCCTTACTTTTGCTATGGTTTTCAACTTCACTTAAGTTATGACCTTTACAATGCCTTTTGTCTTTACATTTGTCATCATCACCGTCATCAGGGGGATCAGGGTCATCTCCACCTCTGCCATCACAATGTTTACTACAAATGCATCTACGATGTAACCCTTTGCAATAACCATCTTCAAAATTTTCTGTTTTACATATATTCTCACAATTTTTACTACTAAAACATAATCCTTTGAATTTCTCGCTTCGTGATTTGCAAATTCTTCCATCCACCATCATCGAGGAATCCAATTCTGCATAATGTTACAGAGAATGTTAACATCTATTGGTCATAAACAAAAGAAACTGTTGAAATACAAATGATATAAAGAAACTAAACAACTGTACCAATCCATAAAAGGATAAAGAGAAGGAAAAACATTGATGAGACCATGCTTTTAGTGGGGGCCATTGTTACGTTGCTAAAATTATATAAGCAGTTTTTGTGGTAGCAGAGTGGTATATTATAGCTTTTATAATGGGACTAAAGGGTAATTTGGTAAATGCTTATTTATGCTCATTATTCATTGCTCAATCTAAAATGTTTACATAAGAGATAATTATTTATATCACATAATTATGTTATTATTGTATTTCAGGTGAAGGACAATTAACCTCCACTACATGTAGAGGAATACTGAAAATTTTGATATAATTCCTTATATTTTCTTTGTTTAAATCTATACTTGTTCATAGCTATAGGTATTAATGAAGTTGTATTTTTAATCTTATCTGAACATAGATTAAAAATTTATACTTTCTTCTACCATATTTTACAAAGTATTTATAATTAAATACGATATCCTATCTTATCTTAAATTTTGGATAGAGAATTCAAAGACATAAACATTATTGGTTGCAACTTTTCTTTATTAGATATATTAGGAAAATAAATAAGCAAATGTAAGCGACTACTAACGTAATGCTAAGGTTTCTTGAATGTGATCAAGGGTTTTTAGGCTTGAATACCTATATGTGTGTGTATCAATGAAATATTAAGGAAATAAGCCACACTATATTTATATTTTATTATTTACCTAAAATGCTACTATTGTATACATTATTTGCTTCTTTAATGTATATAAGTCCAAACCTATGCTAAGAACAAACATATTTTCTTTGTTTAAAACTATACTTGTTCATAGCTATAAGTAGTAATGAAGTTGTATCTTTAATCTTATCTGAACATAGATTAAAAATTTATACTTTCTTCTACCATATTTTACAAAGTATTTATAATTAAATACGATATCATATCTTATCTTAAATTTTGGATAGAGAATTCAAAAACATAAACATTATTGGTAGCAACTTTTCTTTATTAGATATATTAGGAAAATAAATAAGCAAATGTACACGACTACTAACGCAATGCTAAGGTTTCTTGAATGTGATCAAGACTTCTTAGGCTTGAATACCTATATATATATATATATATATATATATATATATATATATATATCAACGAAATATTAAGGAAATAAGCCATGCTATATTTATATTTTATTATTTACATAAAATGCTACTATTGTATTCGTTATTTGCTTCTTTAATGTATATTAGTCCAAACCTATGCTAGAACAAATGATTTCTAAGTACAATATACATGGTATGTTTATTTATATATTTTTATACATCATGTCATACAATTATTTGAAGGACGAGAAATGTATGTAATTCCAGTATATGTTGTTTCAGACTGTCAATATGTGCAATTAAATCTTCTCCTTGTTTGAAATTCAAAAGTGTAATCTCTTGAGGTAATATGAAAACTAAAATTATTTATTGTCAATACAAACTTGTAATCCTAAAGAGTTTAGCCTAAAGTACTATTGTAAAATGGAGCGAGTGAGGCATTAAATGCCTAGGAAACATGAATAGTCTCACATCATGTCATAAATATTCAAAAATAGCATATATATCAAGATGTGAGGACCATAATAATCTATACTATACTATTAAAAATGAGTTTGGTTTCTATAGCTCAGAAGCCCCTTTCAATCTGTCAATGAAAGCTCGCTGCATGTAATTTGAACTGAATCGTTGGAACCTTTGTTTCTTATTTTCGCACATGGCTGACCCAACTTCACATCCAAATCCTAGGTATTCACGTCCCCCCTCACTTTTCATCTTTTGTCCGTCGTCGACATTGCCTTCCTTCGAATCCAGTTTTTTGGCTAATCCGGTGGCAGTTTTGCTTTGGTACGCCGTATATGACGTAGTTCCTCCTCATCACATCGTCGTAGGGCCTTCAACTTCTTCAACCATCAGGGACGGTTGTCCGCAACGCAGTTTCCACATCTTGGCTTCAACCATCCCCATTCTTCTTCTGCTGTAGGTATTTTTACTTCTCCACATAACTGCGATGTTAGCATCGTTTCATTGATCGTATATTTTCATTGATTTCTATGTTTATTTCCATCATATGCTTTTCCTTGGAATTTCGGTCAAGCTTTTGTGAAATTAACATATTTCTTGATTATAGGCTTCGATGTTTACTTGCAGTTCCGTGTACATTGACTCAGCTTTTTACATTTATAAGAAATAGAATGTACAGTTTGGTCACTATCTCAGGGTGCCATGGCTTGCAACAATATGCAGCGATACAGTGTTTTAGTTTATTGTTAATGGGTTGTTTGCTTGGTATATGATTAATTGTAATATGATAAATTCATGAAATACTGGAATTTTGATCACAATCAACTCATTGCAAGGTAGTATAGCATTCGCTTGAAGTAACAATACATTTATTTAATTTTATCGCCTAAGGTTGTAGAGCACCTTTATCTATCAAATTAAATGTTCTTCATGTTGCTATTTTCTTTTTAACTATTTTGCTATATATTTCATATGTTAGATTATTTTTTCTTTTGACATTGGTGAAGAAATGCAATTTATTGTGGCCTAAGGATATTTATCTATATGATTAGTGTAATGGTTTAAACTACCAGCTTCAGATATTAGAAGCTAATTGTTAGAGAAATATATATTATTTGTGTTGCCTCCATGAATAGAGTTAAGGACTATTGATTTACAAAATACAAACAATAACGCATGTCATGACGGTTATAATCGGGGGCTGATTGGATTTAAACATGAGAAGGTGATATGCATACCATTACATTAGGCGACTTAAATGTTTCTGCTATATAAGTACATTTGTCCTAGGTTTATTAGCTAGATAGGATATTTTCTTATCTTTAGGATTTCAATTTTTCATTGTACTTACTAACATAATGGTTACTGTTAGCATCAAAATTGGTCACTAACACTTAAGAAAGGATTTGTGTAGAGAGATTAATGAAGACAATAAATTAAAACAGAGGAATGTATGCAAAACTAAATGCAGAAACAAGAACACCCGAATTATAGTGGTTCGGTGTAACTGCCTACGTCCACTGTTAATGTAATCTTTATTGCTTTTCTCAAAGACTTGAATGCAAATACAATCCGTAAACTTCTAACTCGAATACCAATTTAGACTGTTGGAAGCGAGTACCAAAAATGACAAAGTATCCTTGAAGTTCTCTCAAAAAGGGTTCCTTCAACTGTATCTCTGCCCCTCTATTTATAGACGAAAATAGACTGGTTCACTTACGTGGGCCCTTGACCAAGATGACTCGGCCCATCATGGCAATCTCGAGTCGACCGAACCAGGTATACCGAGCGACTTTCGTCCGGTCGACAAATGCCGACCCAGTATGGCCGATCGGTGGTCGTTGAGTAATTGACTCGAAATAAGAGCTCAAAGGATTCGGAGCAACTCGTAATGGGTCTCGAAGTGAAGCAACGCCGACCTCCTTACCTCGATGTTGACTTCCAAGAATAAGCTAACTCCTTCAACTTGCACCGAACCAGATAGACCGAACACTTGTGCCGAACCACCTTCGACCGAGCGACAATGGCTTCCCGACCGAGCGACAATGGCTTCCCAACTGCAACTGAACGATGTCTGCTAACTCGCCTGGGCCGAACGACATCTGCTGGACCTTTCAGACTAAACTGCTTTGTCTCTCTATGCTGGCCGACCCACTCTGACAAAACACTTCGAGGCCGACCGATAAATGCCGAACCAAATGAAACAATTTCGCTGGGGACGGTCCACCAAGTGCCGAGCTACCCTTGCCGAGCGACCTCTTCTTGGACATCTCGGCCGAGCCATCTCGCTCTCCCTTCGTTGACCGAGCAACTTGTGCTGTGTTGCTACAGCCTCCTTTCTTTAGCCGAGCGACACAAGCCATCTTTTTCTTGACCGAGCCATATACACGAGCCGAACCGTGTATACAGGCCGAACGATATATATATATATATATATATATATATATATATATATATATATATATATATATATATGTTGAACTACTCAAATCGGGTCAATCTTTTATATTTCCAACCTCTCACCGACTCGAGTTTCATCTTGATTCAATCAAAACCTCTGTAATTGTTGCCTTGTATCCGGGCCAAGCAGCCGGGTAACATTTGCCCATAAAGTGTGTCGTGTGAAACAACGCGATACGCTTTGAATCGGTGATCAGTTCCTGCTTTTAAAAGTCGAATGTATAAAATCTCACGAAGGTTGTCCAGGATGAAGAGCTTTCCACGTACAAATCTCAACTTGAAGCTGTCCAACAAAACGCTAAAGATACAGCCGAGACAGTCAGTCATTTGGAAGCTACTCACAAAAGGAAAACTGATGAGGCGGTTCAACGCCGTGGCGTTTTAGCCTTAGAAAAAACTTCATTCAAAAAGAGAAGGATGTCCTCGCTCAACGAGTTAAAGAATTGGAGGAGCTACTCCTCAAAGAAAAGACAGAGAAAACTGCCGCTCAAGAGGAGTCGCAACGGTATTGCGACGAGATTGTCGCTACACGACTTCTAAAAACAAAGCTTGATGAGGAGCTCTCCAAAGCTGAAGCGTTAAAGGACGCAGCCCGTGAAGAGGAAAAAGAATGACATTGACAGAAATTGACTCTCGTCTTGAGGCACCTATTTGATCCGCTTATTGCCGAGTACAACGCTAGGGTTCTCATGCATCGAAATCTATCTTTTCTGGACGAGGGTTACCTCGAATCATTAGCTGAGGTGTGGGATATCTTGATAAAAATCAAACGAGTAGAGCTGGGCACCAAAGAGGTTGATGAGGATTCTTTTGTGAAGGAAGTGCTTCGAGGAAATGAGTCTTCCGACTTATCTACAGCCAAAGTCCTTTATGAAGAGATTCCTCTTCACCAAAAGGGAAAGATGAAGTTGCTGGTCCATCCGGGTCTGAATCTCCAATTCTTTCTTCTGTTCAGCCGACCGGTCGCTCATCACTCGATCCTTTCAAGCAGCCTGTTGGCTATGATCCAGAGAAATCCGGGCTTGATATCCACATTCTGTCCCAGAGGGTGAGACTCCTAAAACAGCCGAGAGTCAGCCGGATGCTGGTATTTAACTTTTCTTTCTGGAGTTTAAAAAACCATCGCTTCTTAGCGGGCAATAAATGTATTCAAACATTTGTCTTTTATAACTTCGTGCAGGCCATTCTGATCCCGAACCAACTCCAAGGAGCGATGCCGCCACAGACAAGGAAGAGAAATTGGGAGAGGCATCTCACACTGGAAATGCTTTCGGACCCGATGCTCAAATGATCGGGGAGCTCGATGAGGAAAAACTCGAGAACCTCTTACATACAGAAGAAAACGATGAAGTTGAAATCACGGACGCCTCCGAACACACTTCGAAATTGAGCATGGAGGAACAAATCATGAAAGAAGGGAAGAAGAAAGCAGAAATTAAGGTTGAGCCTCAAGTGGTGGAACTTGATGATTCCCTGAAAAGGCTCCTAAAGGTCATTCTTCCCGGTGGGACCACGCCACTGGAAGTACCTCCTCCTTTCCCGGGTACCCTCTCACTAGGAAGCAAGGCGTCCAAGCGAAAACGCTTAGGTGAGGAGCATTCAGAGAAGCCGAGGAAGGAGAAAAAATAAAAAAGTATTCAACCCGAATAAGTTTGAATTATGCAGTTATTTCTATTTATTTTCATAGTCGTTGTAAATAGACTTTTGGCTCCGAGTTTAGGAGAAATTGTAGCGGAACTTCAAGTTACTCGATTCGTCTTTCCAGTAAATAGACTTTCCAGTAAGAGATCCTGATTCGTCTTAGGATCATAATAAGTTACTCGATGAGAAGGAACTTCAAGTTCCACAGGTATAACAGCTTCAGTTCCGTATGCCAAAGTGAATGGAGTGTGGCCAGTCGCGGACTTGTGGGTGGTTCTGTAAGCCAGAGTGCTGTCGGAAGCTTATTCACTCACTTGCCTTTAGCCTTCTCCAAACGTTTCTTCAATATTGATTTGATTATTTTATTTACGGCTTCGACTTGTTCATTGGCTTTAGGGTGAGCGACTGCTGCAAACCTTTTCTCAATGTCGTATTTTTGGCAAAATTCTTTGAACTCCCTACTTTCAAATTGAGTTCCGTTGTCCGTAAGGATATTTCGTGGAAGGCCAAAACGGAATATGATGTTTCGCACAACGAAATTAATGACCGATTGTAGCTAAGGGCTGTGCTTCCGCCTACTTGGTAAAGTAATCGACCGCAACAATTGCATATTTTGCACCACCTCTGGAGATCGGCAATGTGCCGATTATATCGATCCCCATATTGCAAATAGCCAGAGACTAACCATTTGTGCGAGTTCCATCGAAGGAGCTCTCGGGATTTTTGCATACTTTTGACATTTGTCGCACCTTCTTACATAGTCCGCTGCGTCCCGATTTACGGTCGGCCAATAGTATTCGTAGCGGAGGATCTTTTTCGCTAATGTCTGCCCCCAGTATGGTCGCTACATTCTCCTTCATGAACCTCTTTCAAGATCTGCTTTATCTCGTCGTGGGCAATGCATCGAAGTAAGGGAACTGAGAATCATTTCCGATACATTATTCCATCCTGCATTATGTACCGCGAAGCTTTACGAATGACTTGTCGTTTTTCGTTCATTTTCTCGGGCAAAGTTCCATGTAATAGGTATTGTTTGAACGAGATTATCCACGACTCCCTCTCGATTTCCGTTTCTAACACAAAATCTATTTCCATCTCGTTTATACTCGGAGCATGTAAGATTTCGACGGGAACCATGCCCATCTACTGTACATCATCTGTACTTGCAAATTTTGCCAATGAATCAGCTTCCACATTTTGTTCGCGTGGGATGTGTGAAATATCGTAATATTTAAGGTCTGCCAACAGCTCTTGAACCCGAGCAAGGTCTGGGGCAAGTCTCTGCCCCTTTGCTTGATAGTCTACTCGCACTTGGTATACCACCAATTGTAAGTCACAAAAGATTTCAACCGATTTTACCCCAAGTCCCCTAATAAGTTTTAAGCCAGCAATCAATGCTTCATACCCGGCTTCGTTATTCATAGTTGGGAAATTGAGCTTTAAAGCATAACAAATTGATCGATTTTCGGAAGTTACAAGAATAACACTAGCTCCAGAACAACGGTCGTTGGATGCCCCATCGATGTATAGTTTCAATCGAATGAGGGGAATAACATCATCACTGATTGACTCGTCTGACATGGTGAGTTCTGCAATGAAGTCTGCTAGCGCCTGCCTTTAGATAGCCCTCCGTGGTAGGTAGGTGATATCGAATTGACTCAACTCAATGTTCCACTTTAACAACCTTTCAGAGGTTTCGGGTCGTTGGAGCACTTGTCGCAGAGGTTGATTGGTATAAACACTGATCGGGTGTGCCTTAAAATATGGACGAAGCTTGCGTGACACAATCACCAAACAGTAGGCTAGCTTCTCAATTTTAGGATAATTTCTCTCTACCCCCATTAGACGTTTACTGACATAGTACACTGACTTTTGAATTCGATCCTCCTCGCAAGCCAAGGCCGTACTGATTGCATGCTGAAACACGGTCAAATATACATATAACACTTCATGGTCTACAGGCTTTGACAGAACCAGGGGACTTTTCAAATGTCTTACCAGAGCTCGAAACGCATCCTCACAGTCGGGAGTCCATTCAAAATTTCTCTTCCCTTTCTTTATCATATCGAAGAAGGGAATACATTTGTCGGTCGCTCTGGATATGAATCGACTCAACGCGGCGACCTTTCCATTCAGACTTTGTACTTACTTTATAGTTCTGTGCGCTTGTATGTCTCGAATAATCTGAATCTTTTCTGTATTAGCTTCAATTCCCCGTGCATTGACAAAAAAAGCCAAAAACTTTCCCGACGCAACACCAAAGGAACACTTCAATGGATTGATTTTCATTCCATAGTATCTTAGTATATCAAACATCTCCGCTAAGTCTCGAATGTGGTCGTTTGACTGCCGTGACTTCACGAGCATGTCATCCACATAGACTTCCATTGTTCTACCAATTTGGTCTTTAAACATCCGATTTACGAAGCGCTAATAAGTCGCTCTTGCGTTGTTCAACCCAAAAGGCATTACCAATAACAATACAGTCCGACATCCGTGACAAAACTAGTGTGTTCCTGATTTGGAATGTGCATTGGGATTTGATTGTATCCCGAATACGCATCCATAAATAACAATAACTCGTGTCCGGCAGTTGAGTCAACCAGTTGGTCAATTCTGAGTAAATGGAAACGATCCTTAGGGCAAACCTTGTTCAAGTCTGAGTAATCAACACAGGTCCTCCATTTCCCATTCGCTTTTCTCACTAGCACGGGGTTAGACACCCATTCAGGGTAGAGGGCGTCGTTGACAAACCCATTGGTTTCGAGTTTGTCCACCTCCTCTCTGAGAGCAGCAGACCTTTCTTGGTCCATACCTTTTTTTTGCTTCACCAGCACGTATTTCGGGTCTATGTTCAACATATGACTCGCTATGGTGGAAGAAATCCCACACATATCAGAATGTGTCCAAGCGAAAACATCCAGATTCGCTCGGAGGAAATCAGCAAGATCTTCAGTCATCGAGATGGTGAGTTGTAATCCAATCTTTAGCATCCGTGATGAGTCGTCATGGCTGACTAGAGTGTCAATCGTCAAGTCAGCCGGTGCTGCTTTAAACTCCTTAAGTTCTTTATCATCGTCTCTCAGATCTATGTCTCTATAGATCCGACTCTGCTGCCCGATCCAAGACTCGGGCACTACTTGTCAATTTTGAGCAACGTAGATGCAGACAGAGTTGTCCGCAACCTTTTCCTTCTCTCTTCGCTGGGCCTCTTTCATCTCAGCCACATAACATATGCGACCAGTCGCTTGATCGCCATGCACTACACCAACTCCTCTATCGGTCGGAAATTTCAAAGTCAAACACCACGGGGCCAAAGCTGCCATAAACTCCGCTAGGGCCGGTCGGCCCAGAAAAAACATATACGGGGAATCAACATCCAAAACAATGAACGGTAGGATCCGTACCCTCCTACGTTCACCTTCTCTTAACTCAACCGGTAATTCAACAAAACCTATCGCATCAGTGGCTGCACCATTAAAACCGTGAATGCAGGCTTTAGATGATTTCAGATCCTTTGCCTCCATTTTCATTTGGTCGTACGCCTTTTTGAATATAATGTTAACCGAACTCCCACAATCAATCAATATCCTTCTCACAAATGCTGGCCCAATCGTGGCTGAGATGACCATCGGGTCAGTGGTAGGTGCCTCCACCTGATCGGCATCCCTACTTCTGAACAATATATCATCCGTCATCATTCGTTGCTGTTTCGCTGGAGTCCCATCTTCCGAGTTCGAGCAGCATTCAAAGTCCACATGTTCAAGGAATTAGCATAGCGCTCCATTTCTAGCCAACTCTTGTCTGCTGGATGAGGCCCACTGACTATCGTGTTTATAATTAGTCTATCTACGGTCCGAGCAAGTTTCTCAGGATGACGTGGAGCCTGCCCGCGATCGGACGTTCCTTGTCCGTCTTCTTGCGGATTCTTAACAAATTGCTGTAACTTCTTTTGCTGAATCAATTTTTCTATAGCGTCATGGAGATGTCTACACTCCTCAGTGTTATGCCTGTATGTCTCGTGAAATCGACAGTACTTCCCAGTCTGCTTTTGTTCCTCAGTGGATTCTTTTGGGCGTGGCTTCCGGTATTAGAAGGTGTTACAAGTTGACAAATAAATATTCTTCAGAGATGTGTTCAGAGAAGTGTATTCATTGTAGGTCGGATCCTTGGTTTCCGCTTTCCGGCTTTCCTCTTTCTTTCGGAATTACCTCCACCAGATGCTTTATAATGCTCGGGCTTGTTTTGAACATTAACCTTGACCTTTCCAGAATTGTCGCCAGCCTGTTTATCGCAATGTTGCTTTGCACCGTCTCTTTACCAGGCCCTGGCGCACTGCGTCGCCTCGTCCACTTGGCTTTCTTCCTTTTCATGAACTGGTATGCCTTTGAATAAAAACGTTGCAGGGTAGCCGCAGATTTTTCTGCCAGCCAATCACCAAACTCTGAGTCTGAATCTACTCCTCGCATCACGACCATAAAAATAGCATGGTCATTCATGCTGCTAACTTCGGTAGCTGCAACGTGAAACCTTTGTAAATATTCCTTTAAGGACTCCCCTGAGGCTTGAATTACACTGGATAAAGTCATCACGTCCTTTGGACGAGTGGTATGAATTCTGAATTGCTCCATAAATTTCGTCGCCGACTCATCAAATCTGAAGACCGATCGCGGAGGAAGTCTGGCGAACCACATGGTAGCGATTCCAGATAGGGTTATTGGAAACCATATACATTTAGTCGCATCATTTGCCCTAGCCGAGTCCATCATCCACTCGTATCTCATTACATGCTATCGGGAATCAGTCTTCCCCTCATAGGCTGGAATAGTCGGCATACTAAACTTTCGGGGGTATTCAGCCTGCAGGATAGCATCTGTGAATGGAGTATGACTTCTATCTATGCCCCAATCATCGTTGGATAAGCCCTGATTTTTCCTCATCAGCTGTTTGACCATGACTGACATGTCTAGGGTCTGAATGGAATGTGGCAAGTTGGACTCCATCCTGCGTGACCGTCCCGGCTGGTGCCTCCTTGATTGGTGATCTCCCAAACGAGCATCCTGAGGACCTACTTCATTGCGTCCCTGGTAAGCCGGTTGGTCAGCTTCCACTCGCGCTCCAGATCCTAAGTTTCTCATTCCAACTTGAGAGCGGTTTCCTAAGTGCAAGTGAGGGGTCACGGCTCCAGGTAGAGAACCTGGACCATTCCTGTTGGATTGATCTACTGCATCTGTTTGCGCTGTTTCAATTCTGCGGCATCTACGTCTGAGATGTTCATCAGACGAAGTGGAGCTGTCAGATGATGAGTAGGTAGTGGGACTTCCTCCGGCATTCTGATGCTGTTGTTGAGTAAGTTGGGTCACGAGATTGGCGTTAGCTTGAATCTGCTCATTAAGCTGCCTCCTGCTTTCCATGAGTTCTCTCATCAGCTCGTTGAACTCTATTCTAGTGACAACTTCTGTTTGGTTTAGGACGGTGTCAGTCCCTACACTTGGATTAGCTTGTTGATTGCTGGATCCTACTTGTTGGACGCTAGCGGTCTCGTTGACATCAGCATTGTGGGAGGCTGATCTGGTACGTCATCTTCCCATTGTAGAGTTATCGATTGGAACTCTGAGTAGAATCTATCAACTTCTTGTGAATGAACTTGGATCTTTTTTGGGGGATTTATTCAACCTAGTAGCAACAAAGTAGATCCTAACAGCCTGAGAATGCGGCTCTCAATGAAAGCACCAATTGTTAGCACCAAAATTGATCACTAACACTCAAGAAAGGATTTTTGTAGAGAGATTAATGAAGATAATAAATTAAAACGGAGGAATGTATGCATAACTAACTGTAGAAACAAGAACATCAGAATTATAGTGGTTCGTTGTAACTGCCTACGTCCACTGTTAATTTAATCTATATTGATTTTCTCAAAGACTTGAATACAAATACAATCCGTAAACTTTTAACTCGAATACCAATTTAGACTGATGGAAGCGAGTACCAAAAATGACAGAGTATTCCTGGAGTTCTCTCAAAAAAGGTCCCTTCAACCGTACCTCTGCCCCTCTATTTATAGACGAAAATAGGCTGGTTCACTTACGTGGGTCCGTGACCAAGATGACTCGGCCCATCATGGCAATCTCGAGTCGACCGAATCAGGTATACCGAGCGCCTTTTGGTCAGTCGACATATGCCGACCCAACATGGGCGATCGGTGGTCATTGAGCAATTGACTCGAAGTAAGACCTTAAAGGACTCGGAGCAACTCGTAACGGGTCTCGAAGTGAAGCAACGCCGACCTCCTTACCTCGATGTTGACTTACAAGAATAAGCTAACTTCTTCAACTTGCACCAAACCAGATAGACCGAACACTTGTGCCGAACCACTTCCGACCGAGCGACAATGGCTTACCAACAGCAACTGAACGATGTCTGCTTACTTGCCTAGCCAAACGACATCTGCTGGACCTTTCAGACTAAATTGCTTTGTCTCTCTATGCTGGCCGACCCACTCTGACAAAACACTTCAAGGCCGACCGATAAATGCCGAGCCAAATGAAACAATTCCGCTGGGGCCGGTCCATCGAGTGCCGAGCCACCCTTGCCGAGCGACCTCTTCTTGGACATCTTGGCCGAGTCATCTCGCTCTCCCTTTGTTGACCGAGCGACTTGTGCTGTGTTGCTATAGCCTTCTTTCTTTAGCCGAGCGACACAAGCCATCTTTTTCTTGGCCGAACCATATACACGAGCCGAACCGTGTATACAGGCCGAACGATATATATATGCTGAACTGCTCAAATCGGATCAATCTTTTATATTTAACCTCTCATCGACTCGAGTTTCATCTTGATTCAATTAAAACCTCTGTAATTATCGTCTTGTAGCTGGGCCAAGCAGTCGGGTAACAGTTACTATCAGTGGCTGTTTAATGATGTGTTTTATCATAGCATTCTCGCATCAAGTTCTCTAATTTTGATTTTCGGTTTGGAAATATGATTGATTTTTTTTTTCCGGGAACAACAATGGAGTAGTTTGAAATTCCGATCGAGTCATTTCGAATTGTTTATTCCTTTCTTTATGTAGCCATTATATTGAAGCGACTGTTAAATCTAGATTATGACTTATTTGTAATCTTTAATAAATAAAGTAAACATGTTATCAAAAAATAAACAAATAAGGTAAATAAAAAGGTCTTTTCTTAAGTTAAAATTTTTGGTTTGATATTATCGGTGGTTCTAATTAAGTTGTGGTTCCTGACCATCTTTTCATATTTCCTTAAGATCTCTTTCTAGATTTTATTTTCTAGGTCTAACTACAATGCGTCTGATACCATACGTCATGAAACAATGTTTTTTTCTCAATTAACCAACTTTTGGATAATATGTCAAAAATTTGAATTTACTATATAAGCCTGAGATACAAGGACACTACATATTTCCTATTAGTTGTGTTTTTTGAATCCATCACTTTAGGATTAAAGCTCGAAGCATTCGCTGTTGCCACCATTTTTCTACGCTAGTATTTTCAAAGAAAAGCCTTTCTCTAAACTCTAGAAATAATGTCAGGAAGTAGCCAAAGTAATTGCAATAATGAGTAAAAAGATTTGAATTTATTTTGAATTCATATTTCATATTGTACAATTTAGCTAAAAAGATCGATGTAAATTCATGTATAGTGTCAGTATTACAATTATGTATTAGCAGTCTTGACAGTTGAAACACGGTTATTATATTACTGTATGCTAAACGATCACCTGAATGAAACTTTGATTCATTATTCATATTCAATAATTTCTCTATATCAAAACCTTTTTTCATGTCTTTATTTAAAAGTACTTATCGTATTGGCTTATGGACAAGGTAGAGATGTTATCGATCATATGATACTGCTTCTGTTAGGTAGAATTTTTTTGATAATTGGTTAGGAGTATCTTCCTTCCTGCAACTATCAGTTTTGCAACATCTAACCATTTTTGATTCAAAGTAAATTTCAACCAACTTTGCAGTTCGGTTACGACATGGAGCCTTGGCGCAATGGTTAGGTCACCCGCATGGTGATCTGGTTGCCTAGGATCGAGTCCGGAAATAGCCTTTTCGCAGTGCGAGGGAAAAACTGCGTACATTATCGACATCCCCAGAGCCCGCTATCGTGCGGGAGCATCGTGCACAGGTTTCCACCTTTTTGCATTTCGGTTACATTTTTTCCATTTCTCATTTCATTTGTTCTTTGTTCAAGTTTGGGAAAGCTAATTTCAAGATTTTGAATTAATCCGATTTTTCGTCATGAAGCTTTGTTTTCTGGCACAAATCAAACTCTGTATTGCTTTATAACTTCTCTTCTACCACTTTTTGCGCCAAGTTTTGAATTATTTGAATAATTATTAATGATAAAATTATCTAAAAGCTATAGATTATAATATGTTGTGTAAGAAAGGAATAAAAGACAAAGCTGTTATTATCGACAAATTGTGAATTCAAATCTTATGTGTAATTGGACATCATTTACTATTACCACTAATAGTTGATATTATAATCACATTTGTGTCGCAAACGTTCGAGGTATTTATTTTTGTCACATTAATGGCTGAGCATATGAACTCACATATCATCACTAATTAAATATGGTGATGATTTTCAATTTTGATTTATTTTTAATCTATACAATTAATAAAAAAAAAAATCAATTACAACCAATAATATTAACATCATTTGTTCATATACAATAATGATATATTTCATAATGGAGTACATCATAGTTATTCAATTAAACTATAAGAATTTCTGTGAGATTTGATTTTAGGATGTCTAGGCCTTACCACTATGATAAAGGTCGTTAAAATAATATGTGGTTTTTGTTGCTGAATAATTAATATAATGACTCCATATAAAATTAAGAAATATCTTCTTAGGAAAACAACAAGTAGGTAAACTCAAATATACTTCTGTATATATTATTTGTTTATAAATATTATACCTATATTTTTGTTGTTTTATGCATCTAAAACAACTTAATGTATCTGAACGATGCTCTAGCTGTATGCAGTTGGTTAAACTCAACAGACCCAAAGCTAAAAGGCTTGATGTTTGTTGGATAATAACCATATATATTAATCCAAAATGTACATTTTTATAAAGCTTCTATTGTAAATAATAAATGTTTGTTTTGAATTGCTGTAACCGCACACTTATTCAATACAAGGGGATTTTTGTTGATCTTCATGTCATTGCGATACTGCTAGCTAGCACTAGAAGCATATAGGTCTTCCGAGGTGAAGTTTTAGACAACTTTTATCTATTCAAATATTGATCCCTTGAATATTATATCCAAGCGTATTTGGTAGTTCTTGCATTTCAATAATGGACAAGGATCTAAACAAGAGTAGCAAATATTGATCAGTTAACTCGATATAGGTGCATTTAAAACATTAGTGCTGAATTTCATATATGTTTGTGATCACATGACATTTTACCTTTCCATTCTTTCCAGAAGTTATGCACTACTCCCCTTTGCATTATAATTCACTTTACGTTTATTCGTTAGGTGTGTTACATAAAGAGCTTTATTTTTTAATGTCCAATAAGTTTAATTCCTTCTTCCTTTTCCAAAAGAGCTATTTTTAAACCAAAAAAAGGAAAATTTAGAAAAATGATGCAAAAAATGAAAAAAAGGCCAGTATTGACACAATGCTTTCATTTTTAATTTTCAAAGGTGAAGAATCTTCATGACATATATCATTAGATCATTGTCAATAAGGGTCTTTGCAGCATTGCACAATCCTCCAACATGGTGTACGTTCACCTTAATGATGTTCACATGGAGACCCTAGGGGTCCAAAGTTGAAATCCTAGGGTTCGAATTTCATCCGCCGTTTTAAATTTTGAATAGAACTTTTTGTGCATCGCTAGAATAGATAATACGTACCCGACAACAAATGGGGTGCTCCTACTGAATGAACAGAAGAAACATGAATTGTATAATCTTCAAAAAGTTGTATAAATTTGATTTTTCCTCCTCTGTGTGTTGTGTGGATAATTATATGTAATATTATGAATAATATAGAATACTAAGTTCCATTGCTGGATTATTTTTAATACTCTTAGAATTGGTGTTTTTGTGTTTTTCACGATCTGCATAACAATGTTTCAATTGGTGAAATTTCCAGAACATGATCCTTTGGTTTCAGGTCATGCATTAGAATGTTATGTATAGATAAGTGTACTAGCATAATTATGGGTAATACATGCAGCGGTCAATTTTCTCTTAGTGAGTACATCAACTAATTCTCTACCTGCCATATTTCCAAGATACACATTTGTAATGTTTTAAAATTGTTTTATCATGCGCGTGAGCTTTGCATCACAAACTTAATACTGTGATTTTGACAACTACTAATAAATTGTATGTAATTCCGACTTAAATCTTTGGTAATCGTGGTGGGTTCGTAGAATGTACTTTTTCCCTCTCAAGATATTTCTTTATTTATTAATTCTTCTTTTTGGTAAATAGCGTGGTTATAATAACTGTTGTCAAAATCCTTTAAGCATTTGTATTTCCACCATTTATGGTCTAGGTGAGGCTTACCTCCCACGGGTTCTTCTAGACATAAGGCGACGCTTACCATCTTGCCGAAGCATTAAGCCACCTATCTTAAGAAAACACAGCTATTGATACATAGTTGCGCTTCACGGTAATAAACGAATATACTCTAAATAATATGAAGTTTCAAGTTAAAATATAATATTGCATTCCTCTCAGTTTTCATAATTGAAAATTGAATTTCAGTTATTTGTTATAGGTATTTTACTGCAGAAATATAGAAATCGTGCATAAATAATATGAAATGTAACAAAAAAAAAAAAAATACATGAGTTTATCAAAAACTTATAACTTTGATAAATCTATGATTAGTCTACCTTAACGATTAATCTCTAATCCAAACTCAAAAGCAAAAAAGGGTTGGTTTTTCTTTGGTGAAAAATTATGTTATTGCACGTACCAATGTATTTCATAATTATGACGATGACAAGGGTCTGGGAATTTAATTTCTTTGTGTGGGGAAACCATTTTTGTAACCATGTTACATGGTTGAGTACTTGATCATCATTATTTTGGATTTCTTTTTCAGCGTAAAAATGTTATCAAATACCTAAACTATTTATTTGGTATCCTGTGTAGTTGAGCATTCATGTCATGGTCATACTATCTTGGTTTTCTTTTATGAAAGTTTAGGGTGATCAATGAAGATTGATACTATATAGCACTCTGATTTTAAACATATGTCCTTTATTTTTGGTATTGTACTTATTTACAAATTTTCAGTTTTACTCAAACTGTAGATTTACATATTGACTGTTTATTAGCGATATGGTACATTAACATGTCTATTAAAATGGAAAGTATGTGGATATGTGTGTGTATGAAAGGCGTGTTGGTTGGAAATGAACTACTACATTTCAAGCAACTCCAATGAGTTGTGCATAACTGTGTTTGATCATAACCACTTGGATTTAAAGCTACTCCATTATTTGAGTTGTGCATAAGTGTGTTTAATCATAACCACTTGGATTTAAAGCTACTCCATTATGTGGATATGTCAGTTTTACCAGTTTATTAGCTCTCACATAGTTCTAAAGCATATTTGTGTGGTAACTCAAAATAACAGTTACTGACAATTTAGTAGTGTCATTTAACTCAGGACCGCTTGGAATTTTTTGTGTTTGATCAAAATATTTCATATTTTTTCCGCTGATTTGTTGTATATGCTATTATATTCTGCTTGCCTTCATTACAAACTATACATAAAAAGTTAACAGGATGAATCCATATCAGCAGACGTAGCATGCTGGGTTGTAAGTTGTAACATACACGCACTGAATATTTTCCAATCTATAATCCGTAATCTTCATCTACAAAAATGCAATAGGCTTGAACTAACTTTGTACACACACACACTCACACACACACGTTGTTGCCCAGTTTGTTTTTAGTATAGTCAGTTTACAAAGATCATATATTCAAACATTGCAACCAACAGCTATTGCTACTCACCGTGTTATCGACCTGAATACGAGGTTCTTTGCTTAGTCCCTTGGAATTTACAACACAAGCTTGGTTCTCTTATATAGACACACAGAGTCCATTACATGTCGTTGACCTACAAACCATGTATATTCTGATTTCTAGAGCTGCACATCCTAAAATCAAACAAGAATTCATAGACATGTTACCTGATTCAAGATCATTTTTAAGTTTTTGACTAATTTTAATAACCCTAACATGTTTGAAAAATATTTCAAATCAATGGTTAAAACAAACATTTTAGTGTCTGATATGGACTTGACATTTGAATGGTTAAAACAAACATTTTAGCGTCTGATATGGACTTGACATTTGAAACGCATGCTAGAAGGTTTAAATTAACGTCAATTTTTTTTTTGGACATGGTATACATAGTCTGGACTAAACATCCCCAAAATTTTACTTCAAACCGTGCAACTATAAAAGCATATGGGTGTAGAATGGATGTGGTGAATTCTTACCCTGTGTATATATATGTGTAAATCTCTCTCTATGTTTGTATGTTATGTGAATTTGAGGTAGGCCGACCTCTGAAAGCTTTTCAGTTATCAACATTAGTTTCATCTCTACTGTCTCGATATTGTATTTATTTAAAAATATTTACAAAATTTATTTGTTATATAATTTCATATGGTCAATCCATGAGAGTATGAGAAACTGAATGTCTTCATACTTCCAAATGCATAGTAGTTGTTATAGTTTTTGCAAACCCAATAATAACGGAGTTACTATGATGCAGGTTCGTGGGCTTACCGGTGGAGCTAAAGGTGAGAAAGACTTGATATCTGGTTTTTCCCTGAACTTACACGACCTTCGTAATAATTAGTAAGATGGCTTCTGCTTTATCTTTTGTAATCAATTCTTTTTTTTTTTTAATAAAAAGTAGAGGCTCTTACCTTAATGATTTCAATGCATATATTTTGTAAGAGGGTTGCAGACACATAATGTTATTGTCAAATTTCACAAAAATAAATAGGTATTTCTGACCATCAATCATGTATATTATAAAGTGTTCTGCACCATTGTATCTTGCAAAGTCTATGTGCCTATATCTTTCTATAAATCTATATTATTATACTATTAAAACTGAGTTTAGGTTTGAGCTCTCGCCTTCATTCACTGCTACACTCATTTTTCGTTATTCCACAGTCATTCACTGGTATATACTCACTCCCCTCTTCTGATAATTTCATGCAATGTCATTTTCTGGAAACTGTTACTTTCTCAAGTCAATTTCGATTTCTAAGGACATGGACCACCTTCCACCTTCCTTTCAATTTCTGCTTGCTCCCTTTCTTTGCCACCATTCTGAAAGTAACATTTAAACCTAATTTCATTTTGTGACCGTTTCAATGATTTGGAACCATTTGTTAATCCGTAGTGTTTAATTTACTTTACCGCTTGGATTATGAGTTATTACATACATTCAAGTTCAAGAATTTCGCATAGACAATCAGTTGATATGATGGTTAGTTTCTTCTGCTGTAACTAAGTAGTTGTTGTTATCGACATTATATGAGTTTATAGATCGATTACCGCATGTGATTTAAACCTTTTTGGGGTTAACTGTCATATTATAAAATCTTTTAGTAAAGTTAAACCAATTATTTCTGTAAAAATACAGTTTTAGTTTAAGTCATGATGATAATGTAGTAGAGAGTGTACGATAGTTTGTTTATATTGTATGTCAAGTTTACAAAACTTCAACTGATGGATATATTTAATTTGATTGCTGATATTACATATCATAATTCAATTTCTTGAACGCTAGAGTAAAAAGGGTAATTACTTATCACTGTTAATGTTATCGTATTTTACTTCAATTTTTGAACTAGATGGATTGTTTGCATACACATACATGTTAAACATATTGCCAAAGTTTTCTGGACAAGTTTTATGGACAAGCCGAAAAGCGCAAACACACACATACACGTACATACATACACATATAGATATGTGTGTATGTGTGTGTGTGTTAAAAGGAAAAAGCATAATATTAATCTCTTTTCAGGTAAAAATTGTCAGTTTTGTTTGATTCTTTATTTGTCTGTTCTCCTTAATTTGTAATGTTTGCTCAGGAAGGTTAGACATAATGGGTTCGTTTTTTCAACATACACCAATACTGCGTTTTTAAGTTCGAGAGTGAACAAGAAATGTATTGTGACATGATTGCGATTCACCTAAGAACTCAATGGTTTTCAGCATTTTACATTACGGGTATTGTTGTTCAGCCAGGAAGCATGATCACACTATGCAATCAGACATTTAAAATGACTATGGGAAATACAAGGAATCTTAAATTGATTATAGCGGCAAAAAGAGAGCAAGGTTTCGAATGTAATTTATGTCATGGATTCAATCGTCGCAAGACCCTTACAGAAAATATAAAGAAATGCCACTGTTTCACAAGGGTCATGAAACTTTAATTTTTGTGGTAGGTTTCATTTACTTTTGCAACCGTGGTTATTAATGGCGCATGGTGCAAAAGACGCAAAACCTTTCTGGAGCCTTGACGCACGGCGCGGCAAATGACGCGTGCCTTTTTAATTTACTGCGCGTGTTTTAATTTTTTAATAAATGTAACATATAATAACAAATTTAAAAAGTTCAATATTTTTTACCAAAACATATGCAATCAAAGATTTTTATGCATTTGCAAAAAGAAACATCATCAAATATAACATCATTAGCAATTTAGCATATAATTTCAAGCATAATAGTTTTCAAAATAATAATACATATTACTGATAAACTAGAAATCTGAATCCGATTCAGCAATTATATTTTTCAAATCAATGTCTGCATCATCAGATTCATAAGTTTCAACATCTTCCTCATCCGTCTCATTTAGATTTGTTTCTTCTTCGTAAAGATGTACATAAGCTGAAGCAGGTACTAAAAAACCTCTTGACGTAGAAATTCTTCTACATTGGTATCTAGCTTTCTTCACTTCTGCTGCAATGCCTAATGTCAAATCATCGTCGTCATGAAATACAAGTTCATCTTCAGCGTCAGATGCATCATCGATATTAATTTTATGCAGTTTGATTTGCAAAAAAACGAAAAATAAACAAAAAAGTATAATAATAAAAAACAGGAAACTATTGTCAAGGACAAAACTTCACAGCTTTTTAGCCTTAAGGACAGACCTTCAATATTTTATCCTGAAGGACAACTTTCTGTAGGTATCAGTTTTTAGTTATTGATAACAGTTTTTAGGTATCAGTTTGTAGTTATCGGTAGCAGTTTTTAGTATCAGTTTTTAGCTCGGTAGCAGTTTTGTTGTCCTTATGAATAATTTTGAAAAATGTTTGTCCTTATGAATAATTTTTAGAAGAATTTTGTCCTTGTGGTAAAAATATTGAGGTCATGTCCTTAAGGCAAAAAATATCCAAATATTTGTCCTTTAAATTAATTTCCCCTAATAAAAAAGCATGCCATTTTACGCCGCACACCTTTTCATGTGTGCCGTGCAACAAGTGAAAATGTCGCAAATGCCACGCTGCGCCGTACGGCTTGGCGCGCCATTGATAACCATGTTTGCAAGCGTTTTAAGTTTAAATTCTTATTCACTTTTTGTAGAATGCTCCAAATTAAACTTACATCCCTGATTATGTTATAGAGAATGCTACCATAACCATGTATCAATTCTATTATATATATAATTCAGGACAATTTTTGTTAGTAGGCTTCAACAAATATAGGCTTCAGAAAAAACTAATTAGCAAACTAGGCCTCGTTTTGGTTTAAACTTGTGCAAATATGGAGTGCGCAAGTGTTAATTATTTTAATTATACGTTACGCATGCAATATTTTAATGCTTGCGCAATTATGGAGTGCGCAAGTTTAATTTTGAGCATAAAAAAGACAGAGAGCACAAATCTGAGTTCATTTATCAATATTTCTACTTTCTTCCCCAAACCCTTCCCATTTCCCAATCCAAACCCATTTTTCTTCCATATCCAAATCCACAATCATCTTATTAACCAAATAGTTGCTAAACTATACATGAAATCATCTTCTTCATCGTTACAAAACAAATGTAATAATTAATATTTTTGAAAATTAAGATGTAATTTTGCTATTGTTGATGTTGTTGAAAATGAAGAGTTATTAATGGTAGTAGTGTTAATTATTAGACAATGGCGCTGTTGTTGAATTAGTTGTTAGTGTTTAACAAACTAGGAAACCCAATTTAAATAGTAGTAAATTGAAATCCCTAATTTACACTTTAATTGTTTATTGTTTATTATGAGGTAGACATTAATGATTGTGAGATAGACGAAGAAACATTGATGAAACATTTTGATGAGGTTGAAGGAAAAATCGGAGTTGCAAGTTCAAGTCATATTGACTTTGATGTCGATCATGTTTTTGAAACACAGTTCGAACCAATACCGCGTAATTTCCATTCAGGATCATCAACCTTACACGCTCATTTACGTGAAGTTGTTTCTGCGGAAATGCCCGGTCATCAACATACTGTTGACGGAAATTTGGTGACGTTTATACATCCTGTTGGTCCATCCGTGCCAAAAGGACAACGACCATGTCCAAACTGTTGTTGTGGAGATATGTGTGTAGTGGTTGTTTGCAGGAAGGAAAAGAATGCTGGACGAAGATTTTTCGGGTGTAGTTCGTACAGCGAACATAGATTGAATCCTCGTGAAAATGATTGTTGCAATTATTTTAAATGGATTGATCAACCCCTGTGCGAAAGGGGACTTGAGTATGCCCACGAACTACAAGCCGAAATAAGTCGTTTGAAAAGTGAACGAACAACTAAGAACAAATAGTGAAAGGCCTAGAATATGGTAGATGTTTGTGACTTGGTTAAGTTGTCATATTTGGATTTATGTTGAACCGTTGTATTTGTAATATGTTGCTGCGAAAATGTTTCTATTTGTTGTAACCTGTAACGTGTGTAAGGTAGATAGTTTATTATGCTGTTGAAATGCATTTGATATTGTTGACTTTATTGATGAAATATATTGGTTACGTTATTATATTGACTTGCTTGTTTGTGTTTTTGTAAAGATTGAGTTGACTGATTTTGGTTGAAGATTGCCTGCGGAAGCAAAATCTATTTAGAAAAATATGTAATAATTTATCAAATTGATATTTATAGTTATGTCAGTGAACAAAAACTATGACTGTGGTATTGAAACTTATTTTGCAGATAATGTCAAAGGTTCCGACTATATTTTACTTTGATGGGGAATTGTTGATTGATGATGAAGGTAAACCTAGATATGTGGACGGAAAGCGAAAAGGATCGACAATAAAAAATCATTGTAATTTCGAAGAGCTTAAACAAAGGGCATATGAAGTGACAAAAGCAAATCCTGTGATACATGATTTAAAATTAGCGGTCAAATGAGTTCGGGATGATGGTGCATCCGCTATTGATTTGGAAGACGACGCTGATTTGAACTCCACCTTTTCAGTTGGGATGAGAGTTATATAAATCTAGGTTGCGAGAGTGGAACATGAAAATGTGGTTGAAACACAAACGCCAGTAATCTCTGGGGAGGAGTATATGCACACCACACATTTACAAGAAACACATTGGTCGGCATATCTGTTGTATCTTTCAAGCCATCAAGGTGGAGAGTTTACAAACCTACTTCACAGGTACAGCGGAATGACTGGAGTCTCTTCTAGTCAGGAACAAAATATGATGCAGAACGCTATAAACCTAAATCAGTCGTAAGTGTTTGCAAAGTGAGTGCTATTATATGTTGGCACTTGTATTTTGACTTATGTTACTACAAAATATACGACCTTTTTTTTGTATTCCTAGCGTCGAAGATGCTTTTACTGGTTGTGACGACGACGGTGTCGATTATCATGTTAATACTTCACAAGAAATTTGTAGGCAACTGGATATTATGGAAGTTGCTTGTGCGGATGATGATGATAGAACTTGGATACATCAAGTGGAAGTTAACAATGATGCAATCATACATGCAGACATTGAGGAGGTTGATGATGTAAATGCGGAAGAAGAACAAATCACATATGAAGAGGCTCTAGCCAATGATTTATGCACGACATCAATGATGGTGAAATCAATAATAGAAAATTGTCAACTAGATGTGGAAGTTTTTGGAAGAGAATATGTGGAGAAAGGTCCACGAGTTGGGTTGATTTTTGAAAGTACGCAGAAGCTTGTTGAGCAGTTATGTGAATAGGCGATTAAATGTTCAGTTTTGTTTCAAGTTCTGAAATCGCGTGCAAATCAATACACGGTCCGCTGTGATGTGGAAGAAACATGCCATTGGCGAGTTCATGCAAGCCTTTCGGTAAAAAAAATTCAAATTGGTGGAAGATAACTAAATATGACGGCGATCACACTTGTTTAAATGCAACCATCAACTCAAACCATCGACAGACAACTGCTAAGTTTATATGCAGCAAAATATTTCCGTTGATTAAAGCTGAAACAAACATGACTGCAAGAACTGTTCAAGAGATAATGTCCAACATGTTTCATATTAAAGTGAGTTATTTTCGAGCCTGACACGGACTGCAGAAAGCTGTTGCAATGATTTATGGCGATTGAGAATCGTCGTACGCGGAATTGCCAAAATATCTTAGAGCCCTACAACATACCAACCACTGTCGACCCGTATTGTCTATTGATGACACTTATTTATATGGAAAGTATCTGGATACATTACTAGTAGCAACTGGGGTGGATGCAAATCAAAGACTATTTCCTTTAGCTTTTGCTATTGTACAAACAGAGTCGTGGCAAACGTGGAGTTGGTTTATTCGTTACATATGGAATTATATTCCATCCGTACGTACTAGATGTATCACCTTTATCTCGGATTGTATAAAAGAAATTCCACGTGCGCTTAGAGAAGCTTGGCCAATTGAACATCATCATCGATTTTGTATCCGTCATATTAAATCAAATTTCAGAAAGAGGAGTTTGGTTCGGATGAGCTACAAAATTTATTACACGCATGTGCCACGGCATCAAAGGTCGTAAAATATAACTATATTCGAAAACAGTTGAAGGATGTAAATCGAGATGCCGATGCGTGGATTGAAAGAAGTTTGAAAGACCAGGAATCAAGCTGGGCTCTTTGTCATGACATCGGAGTAAGATTCAACATGATGACGACCAACGTTTCCGAAAGCTTTAACAGTGTGCTCAAAGGAACTAGGAATTTATCTGTTAGATCATTGGTTGCATGAACTTTTCATCGACTGAACCATTACTTCGTCGAACGACGAACTCAAAGGGAAGAGTGAACGTCGCAGCTCGCACCTAGGTGGAAAGCATTAGCGCGGAGAAGGATGGAATAATCGATGCTCATGTCTATAGAGAGATATAACTTCGTTGAATGGCAGGTGAAAGATGTGCATATGTTTGACTATACGGTGAATATCGAAGATAATGTTGCCAAATGTTCTGCAACATGCCGACATTAGATCATTTTCCGTGCTCCCATGTATTAGCGGCTTGTTCACGTGGTTCGGGTGGTGCTAATAGTGTATTTTGACTTAATCTCCACGTGGTACACGAAGGCTATGTATTCCGCAGCTTATGCTCCTTTATTGCACCTTGTGCCAGATAGTCGACATTGAAACGTCTACGATGGTCCAATTATACAACCACCGCCTGTGCGCAGAAATTCAGGTCGTTCTCGGTCTACTCGAATAAAAGATTTTATGGATTCGCCATCTTCATCCGACCATAACAAATGTAGCAACTGTGGTTCTATTGGCCACAAGAAGAAAACTTGTCCACGTTGAATTGTAATAGAAGTAGAACGTCTATGTTACTATATGATTTGTTGACTTTGTTATGTGATGATGTTGTCATTCGAATGGTGTTTGCGTGTTATGTAGAATGTTGTTCAGACTTTTTGTGTCAAATTATGTGATTTACGGTGTTGAAAGAGTGCTCTGTTTTGGACAGGGCCAAAAACACGCTTGCGCAATTATGTTGCCAATATAGCTTGCGCAATCCATATATGCGCAGTCGTGTTTTTAAATTAACCTAAAAACAACTTGCGCATATGTGGAATGCGCAAGCTATATTGACAATAAAGCTTGCGCATTACACAAATGCGCAAGCTGTTTTTTGGGTCAATTCCAAACAGTGAGCTGCTCGACCACACTAGAAAACCAAAATTTACAAAATCTCAAATTCCCAAAGCGTGCACACACCATTCCATTAACAATACCATCACTAAACAAAATAAATAACATGATCCTACTGACATTTGAAAATCATCCTAAAAAGATTGAACAAGTCGTACAATAACATAGAAACATACAAGTCAACAACCCCTTAACCAACCTAAAAACAACAACAATAAGACCAACACCGTCAACCATGAATCCGTCTAAGCTCAA
Organism: Allium cepa; assembly: GCA_030765085.1. Classification (NCBI taxonomy): domain Eukaryota; kingdom Viridiplantae; phylum Streptophyta; class Magnoliopsida; order Asparagales; family Amaryllidaceae; genus Allium; species Allium cepa. The sequence goes on from CM060941.1 coordinate 841,125,778, forward strand.
GTGCCGGTGTCTCTTCTTCTTCTTCCGTTTGTACACGATGTGAGCTGATCCTTGGCCTTCTTCGAATGTAGGAGCGGGTGTCGAAAGTGGAATTTCTTATTGTTGACTTGCTCCAAAAATGAGTTCTTGTTGAATTTTCCATTGCGACGGTTCTTGCGCATGCTCATATGTCGACTGTCCAGCATATCCGAATTTTTGTTCTCCTTCATGCCAAACAGGCCAGTCAGCATGAGTTTCTCCACCAGTGTATTGCTGCTCTACCTCGGGCCAAGCGGGCCATCCAGCTGTAGTTCCGCCACCGGGATGTTCTGAAGTCTCCCCCTCCGCATGTGCCTCCTCCCATAGAGCTTGCCCACCCGCTGCTGTAGTATGTGTCTCCTCCGTAGAACGTGGGGGTTCTTCTACGATGCGCAACGGCTTGGCCGGCCTTCTTAGCTTGTTCCGACCCAAAATCATGTCAAGTATTCGTCGTAGGTCAATGCACTTGCTTTTGACCTTGTCCGGCTCCATATGACTTTCTACCATTTCGCCCACCACATCCAAAGCGCTGTATATTCCGCTTACCTACACCATTAGTCAGAACAATGCATCAATATAATATAAAATTGTACTCTAAAAATTTTGAAATGACAATACTTACCACATCACGTTCTAGAGGAGCATGAGAAGTGTACACAACCAACTTCCTTGCCGATTTTTTAAGAATATAACGACGAGTTATTCGCCACTACCAATACTCGTACTCGCTCAAAGATGTCGGAGGCTCGCGTGCTCGTTCGGCACGATCAATTCTTGATTGCCAAATAGTAATACTTTCCTCTAAAAAAGCCATCCAGCTAGTGGGTTCTGGGTCAAGGGGGACGACATGTTTGAGAATGTGCTAATAATCAAAGAAAAACTGTCTCATAACCCGATCGGGTGCATATAACTCAAAGTCTAAAAATAGAATCAGTCGGCTCTTAGCAATCCAACCGGCGAACGCATACTCAACTTTCGAATATTCAAACTTATTCACTAATGAATATGGTTCCCATGTAACCGCATCATCCGCCAACAAATCCAACTCATTACGGTAAAACTGTACATTTCTTGGTGTCTCATGCCAACTCCTAGCACAATTCCACCTAATTCCGAATGGAAGATGCAGATCTAAGTCGGTAGATATTCTAATAGACGGTCGTCCAATAGCAATATGCGACCATGACCATAGTTGCAACAACGTTGCAGAACCCCCTAAAACTTTTCGACGTTGCAAGACAAGCTGTGACAACTCACTATACAAATGGCATAGAACAACACTACCCCAAGAATGATAACCATAGTTAGCCAAATCATTCAAAAAGGTAAAAATTTCAAACTTAATTTCCCTTTCGAATGATCGGAAAATAATCGGCAACTCAAAAAATACAGTATCACGGCACGAGTCCGGTGAAGTATATCTAAATCGGTCGCCCCTTCGGGTAGTGATTCGGAAAATTCACTTTTAAACCATGTCATTGATAATTCACTTTTAGACTTAACCGCATCTCTAGGTGGAAAAATACCAAGTAAGTCATAAGCCAATTCGATGTGATCGATATCTAAATTTTGCAAACATACCAGACGACCGTCCGCTTTAAGAACGAAAATGAAATGCACATCCGCTAGAGTCACTGTCATCTCATCGACTCTCGTATGAAACGTATTTGTTTTCGGTCTCCATCTATCGTATAAAACGGTAATAAGGTGATGATCGAGACGAATGTAGTCGATTTGCATAGCTTGTCAAAATCTGGCGATTCGTAGATTCAGCTCCAATCTTGGATCTTTATAATCAATCTCCTTGAGCTTGCTTGAATGATCGCATATCTTCACAGTTTCAACACTCTGAAATGTATAAATAAAATAAAATTGGTGCTTGATATTTGCATTCCATTGTTTTACCAATATCGAACATTTACCTCCATTAATGTGTCGTTTTGGCTCCTATGGTGTTTTTGAAGATAGAGAACACTTCTATCTTCGGGTCCAGGAGACAATTCTACAAACAACATCAACCGTTTATCACTACAAAACCTTTGTACAAAGTTAGGATTTTGACTATATGAATACTTCAAATCCTTTGGCATTTTCAACAAAGAAACCAACAATTAGAGCACATTGACATCGAAATCATCATGATTACCTCTTACATTAACAACAACAATCATTTTTAAAGTAGTAATCAATTTACAATCAAAATATAATTACCTCTAATCAAAGAAGAAGAAGAGCTTGCTTCTATATTATGCTTAATTTAGTGGTTGATTGAAGCAATAGATCAAAAACAATGTCTTTGAGTTAACAAGTTTGGATTTGGAATGAGTCTGAAGTTGGAAATTGGGAGGTTTTTGTTAAAAATTGTGTAACAACCCACCTTTTTGGACAGTTTAAACCGACGATCAAATACACATGTCGATTCCAAACCATTCAAAAGGCAGATGATTATTGGGGTAAATAAGAAAAGAAAAGAAAGAGAAATAAAGGAAATGAAACAACACAGAATCTCGCAGCGGAACGATAAAATATAATAGTCAAATAAACAGTTCATGAAGTTGTTTACTATACTTTGACAATTATTTATACAACATTTATCAGAGTTATACATATACAACAGAACAAATAAAATAATGCAGCAGATAGAATGATGCAAGGGTAATAATAGTAATAGTATACCAAATCTTCGTCTTCATCCTCCAGAATAGATCTTCAAAATCTGAAAAACTCAGGACTGACCCGAGCGTAATGAAAAGACAAAACACTCGAGTCAGGACTAAAATATCCTTATGAAATTTAAATCAATCGTAAATAAATATGAGTGTAACGGCGTCAGAGATGTTTACGGGGTTTGACATCTCATATCCAGTGTCAACATGCGTGCAATAACTCAAGAGATGTTACGGGATTTTCTATCTCTTAAGGATCCGTTAAACTATCTACTATGTAGTAATGTACGCTAAGTAGATAATGTCTATCAGTAATATAAAGTATCAAAATAGCGTTAAGGCGTTACCATAATCCCCCTTAACACATTTTATAATGCCATAGTCTATACAGCACCGTAAGCCGCACCGTAAACTGGTGGTTATCAGAGGGTACCCCATAGGTATAACACAAAGCATAACGTAGTGGTCGCGAATAGGATAATCAGTATGACAAGGTACATGAGGCGATACCAACTAGGATACTAGTAGTTGCGTGATCCGGACTGATGTTGGGCATAGCCAGCAGCCACCCCAACACCGCGAAACAACACTCCCAAATCAAGGGGTGCACCCAAATCGAATCACAAATGTAATAGAAATGGTATCGAAGAAGCGTGTCCGCTAGAGGTGGCGAACCTCAATGGCTCGGCGCGGCTCCTGTTTTAGTCATGTCAGGGGTCATCCAATATCGTTCTCTTTCTTCAGTCAACGCGTTCACCAAATCATCCACTTCATTCTGGATCAACACTCCGCGTATAATAGTTATTAAAGTGGTTTTCGGTATCGACAGAGAGTATGTCCATATCCGATCCCGGTCTCTTTAATAACTACGTATTATTACACCGTTGGCTCTTTTATATTTCAAATCGATTCATAATTGATATAAAAATATCATTTTCGCTTCAAAAATCATATCCATTTCAAATATCGTCGTATCTTTTCAAATAGAAGATTTCGTTTCAAAAATCGTTTTTCGCATCAATATCTCATTTCGGTTTCAAAATCATTTCGAATTTCAATTTAGGTTGCAACTTCATTTAACTCAATTCGTATTTAAATTCAAGGTTTAAATATAAACATTTCACCTTATTGACCAGCTTAGGATTTTAGAAAAATAGTTTTAAGTAGTTTAAAAGTAGTTTTAAATAATCAGAATAGTTAAAATACTTTAAAATCTTAAAATGGATTTGAAATAGATAAATTTAGTTTAAAATAATTTAAATTGGGTTAAGTAGATTTAAAATAGATTAAAATAGTTTAAGTATTCAAAATGGTTTATATAACCGAGTAATTTGGAAAACAAAATAAAACAGCTTCAAAATCAATCCATTGCAATTATAACTTCCCAATTCAAATCAATTCCAATTTCCATTCTACCGATTCAATTTCGATTTCAATTCAATCAATGTCAATTTTTTTACTTCGAATTAATTCAATTTTACATTCACCTTTAATTTATTCAATTTCAATTTATATCGATTTGGAGCTTGATTTCTCAAAATATCAATTTATAACACTTAACAAAATTTCCAACAATATTCAAGTTTAAAACCAAATTCCAAATATGATTCAATTCCAAACTCGATTTCAAAATGTCATTTTTATATCACTTTTACTTGGTAATATTCAAAGCTCGAATTAAGGTTAAATCTTTAAACAAATCAATTTTCGAAATTCAATCAACTTCCAATTTTTAAATTTCAAAGTCTCGAATCATATTACTTAACAATTTCTTTTAACCAAAATTTATTTCAACATTCCAAAACTCAATTTTTCAATAAATTCGATTTTTTTATAAATTGATTTCTATTTATAACCTTTAAATCAAAACATTTAAATAAATTTCAAATCGACGATTTTTGAAATTATTAATTTAGCCAATTCGGTGTCCGTATATAATTTTCTATCCTATGGCCAAGTAATTATTTATTTCAATTAAATGTCAGGGATGAATATATATCACCTAAATCAATCATAGTGTCATATGTATGCATAACATGTTATATATAAGCAATAAACATCCAAACATTTAAATATCAACCAATAGCATCCATCGAAATAAATCATCCAATATACAATACAATTCATAGCAATTTCATAGTTATCAATGTCAGGTAATTTAATCGCAATTCAATTTCAATTTCAATTTAAATTTAACTGTCAATTTAATTTCAACGGTCAATTTAAATGACAATCTATATGACAATTAAATTTTATCAAACAACGACAAATAAAACATAACACTTCATAATGTCAATTTAACTAGCATAAAGATATTTAGTACGTTGTGAGCGTTATAAAACACTCACCTTGATTTCAATGTAGTTTCAGCGTTTTATTTCGAATAGAATTAAACGAGCGTTTAATTTTACCCGAAATTTTCACTATCTCCAAATGATTCCAATCCAGCTCCATTGCGTAGTGTTCGACAAAACGAAGCCAACGCAACTTGTTTCGTCCAAAATGGACCTCGTATGCAAAAGTTAGAGCATTTTAAAGATTGAACAAATTAAAACGTAAATTAATTAACATTTTTTTAATACCCTAGCTCCATCACAGCCGTCCATCCCACCACTGCAAATCACGGCCGCATCCCCTTTCTTCCATCTCTAGTTTCTTTCACGCGCGTATGAACCCATAGCCGCCGATTTTCAAGCAATTATCACGACCACCTCGTCGACTTCCAGAACGATCAGCAAGCGCCACCACGAAGCCTATCACCAGAGCCACCAACGCCTGGAGCAGCTCGAAGCTCGGCCCCCCATCTCGCCTCGAAAAACGTGAAAAACGCAGCAGCTTTGAACGTGATTTCCCGTCGATCCGTGACTCCGTTTCCGATCTCCACCGTTGGATAGCTAGATCTTGATGCCCTCTACAACTTTGTAGTTGACGACTTTTGCTAATTGTTTGTAGATTTGGAGATAATAGAGGAGAAAGTTTCGAATTTTCTCAGCCATTAATATCTAGGGCCGGCTGGAAGAAGAAGCAAGGGTTTTGAGTGCAAAATGAAATGTTTAGGTCCTTATATAGAAAATTGTAAAACACTATTCACCGAAATTTTTCCGAACTCCAAACGAAGCGTGCCGGCTGGCGTTTCTAAGGGTTACCCCGCGTTTCGAACACAATGGAACATGTTTCGGATGCTAATTCGATCATATGTGCGAGTTACGGCAATAAACGATCAAATTTAAATTAAACCGATTCAACTAATTTCTATGTGTTTTGGCTTGCTACGGACAAACGGTAAATCCGATTGACACGAAATTTGAAATCTTACAAAAATATCACATTACGCATCCGATGAAACTGGTTTCGTCGAAATCTAAGACCGTTTGAAAAATGACTATTTTAACTCGCCAAATTAATATTAAAACAATTTCAACGCGTTTCGAGCTGCCACGGTCAAATGACAGCTCCGATTGCTACGAAAATTGAAATCCGATAATAACTAACTATTACGGATCCAATGGAACTAGTTTCGTCCAATTCTGAGACTGTTCAAAATTTGGCTATTTTCCAGTCGATAATTAAATGTTAAAATATTCAATTTTCACAAATAAATTTTAAATTCAGTTTTAAAAGTTCTATAACATCACTATAACTCCAATATAATAAAATAAAATTTTACAAATCATTTTTAATCATATTAAACCCGTTATTCAATTATCCAATAATTTCAATTATTAAATTTAAACAATTTAATTGTTCAATATTTGACGGATTTCAATATTGGATTTTTAAATAAAATTTCATTATCAGTCGATTTACTATATTACATCAAATGAACTCTACATTATTATTAATCAACAGTTAGAGATAATGCACTCAACTAATATATGAACTTTCATTTCAATTTCAATTGGTTCACAAATTCAATTCGACTAACTAAATGAATAGGTAACTTAAATAATTATCACCGTTAACTGTTAATTACTTATAAGTTTATTATTTACAAACAAGCGTCACAATTACCTATACAATACAAATTCATTCAGTTACCTTTGACTACATATCATTTCGATTGATTTGGGATTTCATTCAATTCATAAATAATTAACTTAGATAAAATCTTGTTGCTTTTCATTCTAGTTATTATTATTCCAAACGACTTACAATTTTTTTCTAACATTAAATCACGAAATCTTATTAAATTAGCTATTTTAATTATCGAAAATTTACGGGTCGTTACAAATTGAGTTTGGGGGAGAAATGAATCTCAGATTCAGCTCTCTGTCTTTTTGATGTCTGAAATAAGCTTGCGCATTTCACAATTGCGCAAGCTTTAAACTGATGCTTACCTAAAACAAATTATAACTTGCGCATTTCATAAATGCGCAAGTTATAACTAAACGAGACCTATTTTGTCAATTAGTTTTTGCCGAAGCCTACTTCTACATTTTGTTTTTTTTTCCGATGCCTTATCGAAAAATTGTCCTATAATTCAATCTTGGACTCTTTGTGTTCTTATTCCAGGTTCGTTCTTCGTTTAAGTTAACATTTTACATTTCCTTCCCTTCGAACCATCTTCACCTGAAAGCCCTTCCTATTTAGCATTTTCCATTTCCTCCAAACTTACTTCCATTTAATGATTTAACGTTACAACAGCGATTCATTTCTCAAAACTCATTTCTTCGTTTAATTTTGTTATTTGTGGCTCATTGGACTGCCAATCTATCCTGAAACCATGGCGTGTAATTGACTAATTTCTTATTCTTTCAGCCTTTCCCGTCTAAATGCAGGTTCATCCACACTTCGAATCAAACTCCTATTCGTTGCATGATTCTGTTTCCTATGATATCTAATGCGTGTTCCCTTTTTTTTTTAACTTGCATGTGAAATTTTATAAAATTTAGTTTATTATTTTTCTGTAGCATATAAGTGGGCGATATTTAAGTTAGTTTTATTAAATATATATGTAATATGCAAATCGCTCATATTTATGTATACTTGAGTTCCTTGATACTTTGATGTTACGTAGTATTTTTCAAGATAATCATCGTGTTTTCCTAATTTTAAAGTTTAATTACGATTTTATCTATGGTTTGTGTGAAAGACATTTTAAAAATTGGTAGTTGGATGTAGTAGATCACCCTAAAATTTACTGATATAATTATTGTCAAACTTCTCCTCTTCAAGTCATATTTATTGAATGTAGTATACAAAATAGCTCATATTAATGTATATTTTGAAGAGTTCCTCAATACCTTGATGCTACTTGGTATTTTTCAAGATAACGGTTATGTTTTCCAAATTTTGAGGTTTAAGTATGTTTTTTTATCTCTAGGTAGTGTGAAGGACCTTTCAAAAGCAGAAGTTTGTTGATATAATTATTGTCAAAAATCTCCTCCTTCGAAATAACACAGAAAATCTCCTCTTTATTGTTGTCGTCTTAGCGTCTGTCCATTGTTTGTTGCTGCAGAAAGTAGTTCCTAACATTCTACAAATTGATAATCTTTAAGATACATGTGAAAATTTATTAGTGTAGAAGGTACGCTTATATATTTTCCTTTACAATAAGTTTCAGTATTAATTTGCTTTGCATAGTTGCCTATTTTGGGTTATCATAACAATGTTATCTCTTTGAATGCATGGGATTCATTTGATTCTAGAGTATTTCTTAGGTTATGTTATATAAATTCATGGTCTGGATAGTTAAGTATGGTTCCTATAGAGAAGGCTTAAAAATCTGTTGTGCACCTGGGGAGAATGGAATTACAAGTAATATGCTAATTTGGATTATTTATTTGGATTATGTCCATTTGTTTTTCTTCTACCTATGCATAATGTGAAATATGCATTCTATCTATTTTCTTGACTCTATAGAAGAGCGTAGTTATTATGTAAACTTTGGGGAGGAGATAAGCCAATTTCAATCATGTATGTTACTGCAATTTTGGATGAAAGAGATTTGAAAACAACATTCAGTTGTTCCCTTCTTGGGTAAATCAACGTAGATATTGGTTGCATGCAGAATACAATCTATTCATAAAAATACGTTTATATTTTATACATTTGTTTTTGCCTTAATTAAAACTTATTACGCTTGAACTAAGAATAATTTTGTCTTGATACAATTCCAAGAAATAAAGATTGTTGACTGTCATTTTTGGTATATTTGTTCCACAACCTGACACTATAAGGCTCAAATTTTGTTGATTATCCATGTCAAAATATTAATTTCCCTATAGGTGGTTGTATGATCGATTTCACCCTAGAAGGGGATGAATATGATGATACTAAAAATAATAAAAATTAATGCGAAAATATATAAAATAATTGTAGCACAGATAATAGCAGAATAATAAAAGCAGAAATAGAACAACATAGATTTATACAGCTTCGACAAAATCCTGCTTATGTGCTGCCCTCAAGGTTTCCACTAGAAATTAAATAGTCAGACGCTTACACATGTAAACTTACGACACCCGCTATCGACTTACCTAGCTCTACGCTCAAAACCCTGCCATAACTCGGCCACTGAGTTGCGAATTCTCGAACTACAAAAACCGTAGTTCGTAATCTAGTTAAATACACTAGAGTTTGAAAAGTTAAAATAAAATTACAATTTAAAACACATAACAAAACTTAGCCCACAAAAGAAAACAGCCGGCCCGCTTTAGTTATAAACAGAAAAAGGCGACTTCCCTTTATTATTGTTTCACAGAAAAATGGCCGATCCTATTCTTTCCTGCGTTTCTTTTCAAAATTAGGTTTTTGCTTTGATTTGAAGACACCGTTTGTATTTGATTAATTGCTGTGATTATTTTGCTTTGTTTGGCATGGACAATCGGTTCTTTGGCTGTGATATGCTTTCGGTCGCTCCAATTTTATCGAGTTCGAATAACATGAGATTGTCATGTAATTTATGCCTTTTGTTTTACTGGTTAATTTGCTTGAACTCGATTCGATGATCTCTGCCGATGATGTTAAGGGAATTTATATAGGGATTGAAACCCTTAGTTTACGTTCGTATTATTTTAGTTTGAATTCTTCACATGATTTGCGCTGCCATTGATTTTTGATCTAACAACGTGATTAATCTTGACTTGTTCATATCATTCGTATACTCCATGAATTTGAATTTTGGTTCCGTTCTTTTTGACATTTGAATTTGTTTCCTTTGTGACTTCAGCACTTTGATTTTGTGATAATATTTTGAGATGAAAATTTGACTTCGACTTGTTCTCACCTGGCTTTGACTTTAGTATTTAAACTTGACTTGGTTTGAAACTGCTACCTTGATCCTTGTTCGAACTGCATCACTTGATCATCCGATTGATTTTTATCTCTATCTTGACTTTGTTAAATGCTCATTTGCTTGATTACTAGTACATGTTCACACTGCTGCTTTATTGCATCCCATATTGTCACTGCATGTGTGTACACACACACACATGTGTGTTTGCGCATGTGTATATGTATGCTTGTGATGTTTTGTTCTGCTTGATGCTTTGTTGTCACCTCTGTTGCATTGTGTCTTCATGAGCTTGCATCCTGTACTCTGGTTGTTCATGCCTTTGACCTGATACATATGTATGTACTTATATGCATATGTGCATACATATGTCACTCTGCTTGCTGCTTCACTTATCTGGTGGATTGTGTGACTTTGCATTCATATTGATTTGAGTCTAGTTGGTATAGTTGTTTTCTGTATTGCAATATGTAAACTGCTTTAAACTTGGTTTTATATTCGCATTTGGGCTGCTGTCCACAATTGTTGTTTTGTGTTGTATGCATGTGTGCCTCTGGTCTGTGTTGCACTGAGCTCTAATTTTTGTTTGAAAGCTTCACTTGTGCACTGGTCTACTTTTGGTTAATCCCTCATGTGTACTTCATGTTTTACTTATCTATTCTGATCTTTCTCCATTTGACTGGAATCACTTATATACTCGTTAGCATGGTCTTTATATAGTTGCTCATGCAGTCTGGAGCAGTTCTTCATGTATATTGAAGTGTTCCTCTTTGATCATTTCATTGAACTTCTTGTAGATACTATGCTTGATCATGCTCATTTGTGTGTGTACTGGGTTGTAGCCTCTGTTGCTTCGAGCCAGTTCATTGTTTGCCTGTAGTATCTTGAAGTTGTAGCCTTGCTGTAGCTTGATTGCTTGCATATTGAATTGCATATTTGATTGCTGTGCACTACATTTATATGTATACATGTGTGTAGCCTTCATCTCATGCTTTGTGTACTACGTTTTGGTTGCTGCAGTTTGGTCTGTGTTGACCTCAGTTTTGTATTGTTCAAGTCGTATTTGTTTGCTCTCATGTGTATATATATATGAGGTGTTGTATGTTGTATTGCGTGCACCTGAGTTGAATCCAGCCTAGGCTCGGGTTTGACCTTGTGCTCACCTGTTCCTGCAGTTTTATCAAGTGTATATTGGTGCGCACGACCTTGTGGCATGTATAGTGATATATTGTGCATGTCACAAGTTATTCGTGGAAGATGAATTCAAAATAAATATGATGACGAACAACCCAAATAATTGAGGCAAATAATATTTTCAAAAATACATTTTATTTTACACTGCAAAAATATTTCTTTTATAATTTGACCGCGTCAGTGTTTATTTTGCAGATAATTCAGATGCTGGATACAAACTGGAATATAGTTGAAAAACAAAAATGAGTAAACGAATGATATGTAGTGAGGTACAAATGTATGTAACAATTGTACAGTTAAAATTGTGTTGTAATTTGAAATTGTGTTGAAATTTTGTATATATAGTGAAAGCTCAAATTTTATATTGTTTAAAAATTGTAATAAAATATTTGTTTGAATAAAATATCTATTTGAATTTAAATTCTATGATATTTATTTTATTTAACAAATATTTATTTAATTATGTGAAAATAAAATAGTACAATAACAAATACATTTAAATATACACACTCATATACATATATATATGTTTATTATCATCAAACAAAGATCATATACTAGCATATTCAACAGTGTTTCTTTTAGCAGACTACAACTTTTTTTGTCATAGTGAAGCAGCTTCAATATGGGAATTATTTGTTTGGCCAGGACATTTAGAAAGGTTAATATTTTGACCAATTAAAGTTAAATTTAATGTTGAGTTAGATATGTTTGATCCTCCTACACAGCTCATATATTTACTTCATTTGACCATGTAGGTGTGATCTGAATGGTGCCACTCACATTACGCTGCATTAATTTTCCTATCACTTCGATATTTTTCTTATTGAAAAATTTGTTTGATGTTTTGTATCTCGTTAGGTCACTATTTTCAACCTCTTATTACTCATTTTATCATATTTCAATTTGACTGGCTTTCATCTTATAGTGTAGGAATATTTAACAAATTTACAACGCTTAATTTATGGTATTGAATTTTGGTTTGGTATCGGCTCATTCTTCACCCTCTTTGATAGTCCTAAACTTTTGGTATATGTTATCTATCATAATTTGCATATTACTATAATGGAGAAGACTGATAGCAAATAACTTAGTTTGGCGTAATATCACAATTCCTATCATTTAGCCAAGGTAGCAAAGGAGGCAAGACACAAAAAGGGCTTGGGCTTTTCTGCGCCTTGCTCCTTCTTGTGCGTATTTTATTCAATATTGAGTTTTTTGTGTGTGGGGGTGTTTGGATGTGTGTTTGGATTCATGTATTATCACTTTGAAATGGAAACAACTAAAATAAAATTATAAAACTATTTTATTAGCAAACAAGTGTCTAAAATGTAAATAACACAAGATTTTTCCCCTTATATATATATATATATATATATATATGTATGTATATATGTATGTATGTATGTATGTATTTTTGATAACTATTTAGAATTTCATCAAATTCTCTGTTTCCATATGTGATAGAAGCTGCGAGCTTATTTGTTGAGGGTAAATTTTCAGGTGATTGATAATCAAGATGGAGACCTAATGCATATTCTCTGAAAAATGCTTTCCAGACTTCCACGAAATACCACTATTGACTGAAGAACATTTGTGTGAAGCCAGAACTCAATTTGGCTTATGAGTAAAACAAATTCAAAGAACAACTTCAACTGAACAAGACATCATGTGCTCGAGCTATCACCAAACAAAGAAAAAGCCGAGATTTGTGTCAGTTTTTTTTAACCTTAGTTTAATATGTCATCAGTCTCTCTACATGAGACTCTAACCATTTACTTCAACTCCATACTATTTAATAGTTTAATTTTTATTCATGGTACTTCACTCATTAGCTTTGGCTCCTGATGACTCTAACCTACTTCACTTATTATGATTTTAAATCGCAGTTCATATGTTTAACAACCTAACCGTAATTAATTTCATACCAAGCTTCATCTTACCTTCTATTTGTTCTTATAAAAACTTATTGTGTCATTCACAAAACTAATTAAGTGCACAGATCCACATTAAGCTCCACGATTTGGAAAAGTATGACACGGAAATGTATTTTTTTTTTTATTTCTGTATAGTTCCTTCAATAAATTTTTGTTAAACTTTTAGGCTTGAATTTTTTTTTGTTGACTTTATTTTAATCTTAATGGTTGCTTTATCTGAAGTCTCAAATCATTTGAACATGTTCTTCGAGTGGACAAACCTTAACTACTGGAGAAGAGGAGAAATGGCATGTTGTACCCATGTAATGTAAATATGTAATAAGGCGATTAAGTATGTTCCTTTAGCATAACATCTACTATTATTTTACATACTCCTATGTTTCAACCATAATAATGATATCATATTCCCTTTTTGTTTATTTTGTTTTCTAAAAGATGTTCATGTTACGACCCATGTAACGTATAGCTTAATGTTGTAGAATAGTTGTGGTGTCGGCATACCATTCTCATCGATGTCTAAAATTTTGTTAAAATGCTAAAAAAATATAATTTGAAGTTGTAGAATTTTTTAACCCATTAAGTAATTTCCCTTTAGTTGATATTTTCAGGCCTCTAAGCTTGCATTTTTTTACGTAATTTAATTTTCTATCACAACTGCTTTTAGTAAACTTTTATATCATTTGCGTGGATGGTATCGTGTAATTAATCTTTTTTCTTATCAATGACTAATTTTAACACATCATACACCCAATATTGTTTGTGACATTAATTTTATGCTTGAATTGTTTGTTTCAATTTGGAAAATTAATGTATAATATGTTAGACCCTTCTTGACATGCTCATAATTAGGAAGTTCAACAATCTTAAAAATGGGAGAACCTTAATTACTAGAAAAGAGGATATGGTATGGAATTCTCATAGGATGACAACAATTATAAAGGGGATAAAGTTTGTTCCTTTACCATAACTTCAATTGAACACTTGACATATCCCCATTATCAACCCTAATTATATTATTCTATTCACTTTTTAGTACGTTTGTTTTCGGATAGATGTCTATCTAGCACCCTATAATATTTGTTTCTACATCATGAAATATAGCATTGGCATTCTACACTCATCCTCCAATTCTCTGTATCAAACAACAAAGAGGAATAAGATTTCATCACGGATTATGCCCAAGTAACATGACTACATGCAAGATGATATTAGTCTTGGGGTATGTGGACACCGTGACCTAGATGTTGGGTAGGTACCTCCTGTGACATATGACAATGATCTTGCGTAGCTAATATTTATTTCTCTATTTTACATTAATATTTATAGGCTATTCTAACCAATGCACACACAAAAACATTTATGCAAATGCATCATGCATGGTTCAAATTAATTTTGGTACATGAATCATAAGCATTGAAATTTGGACACCTTTATTTTCTACAAATATAACATCTCATTTTATAGCAGGTTCTTACTGGGGGGAATGATTAGCATTACTAAATTCTGTTGCATGTATTTTCTTCCTATTTATAACAGGTTTATATTTAATTGTATTTTAGGTAAGAAGAAGGCTTCGTGTAAGATGTCTTCACAATAAATTTAATATTAAAATATAATATGCTTTCAAATTAGATAGCATTTGAAAATAAACTAAGACAAAGGATTATCAAGCCTATTTTCTTACATAGTTTGTCCATTTTATTTCTGAGATATGTAAAGTAACAAGTGGATGACCATGTATTTGATGCAAATGGCTAAGAAAATATGCAATGTTACTCAGACATCGCTTAATGTAAAAAAATAACCTTTTAGAAAATTTGAACTTACACATTTATCTATATTTACCCAATAAATTATTAACAAATCAACAAAGGCTCCTAGGTTGTTATCAATTTTTTTGGTTTGTCAAGAAAAGATATGACATTAAATGTACTTTCAGTTCATAAGTTGCTGTCAGTTTTATATGTTTTCCAAAAACTAATTTGAACAAAATCATATTAATTTTCTTCAATATAATCATGTGTGATGATGTTAATTACCTATGACTTATAAATGTAATGATGTTAATTACCTATGACTTATAAATGTTATTCTATTTCTAGATATAAATCAAGGAAAAATAGATTAGAGATGCAAGAGATGTATGTGCGTGCTTGCCATCATCAATGTCAACTTAAATTTACTCAGAAATAACAATGGGAATGAGTTTGATAAAAGGATTAATAATCCAACGTTCATTGATTTAGTATTCAAATTTTAAAAGACAAATTCATTTCGATTTTTATCAGTTTTGAGCTTTAATTGGAGAGAGAATGACTTTTGTGGTCGAAATGAAAATTGTCATGCTCAAATTGCCAAACACTGGTCTAACCAAGAACAAATATTGCAACGTTTAAGATGTTAGATAAAGCTGACACTCCAATGGATCAGGATATTATATGACAATTTGATGTTAATTATTAAGGTATAAGTCAACATAATCTTGCTTTTGATAGAATTTTAAGTTTTATTATATGATTTGCATGTTGTAGAAATGAAAATAACTTTTTCTAGCTAATGGGCTACCGGAAACAGCTATGGACGATGATAAGATTTTGTGTTTTGGGTTTGGCATGTGATATCATGTTGGTTTTGCTTATTAACTTGATATTATTTGGTGCATTTACAGTGCACTATTTTTGTCCTGGTTACTAATAATATTAATGTTGATTGCAGATAGTGGTTTTGTAACAAGTTGTGGAAGGTTGGGAATGGAAGGTCTGGATATGATTGGAAAGACTATCAAATCATTCAAGGAAATTGTGGGAACTTTAGCATTTACATGTTACCAAATCATCACAGCTTTATTTACTTAATATATATGCTTGAATTGGTCACATGGTAATTCAAATTGATCAAGTTTCTGTTCATATTTGTAACTATAGATTTAATTCATAGATTCGATGGTTCTGAGTTTTAATTTAAACGAATGTAGTGTTGTGATTATAGGTTGTGTTAAATCAAAGATTCATCTATTCAACACTGTTTATTTGTTTGATAGGCATCCAACTTGGTTTTGATCGGCGGGTTCATTTATAAGCTCTTTGCCATCTTTTTTCTTTCTTTCTATTTTAGTGGAGCGTTTCAACTACGTCCAGCACTTACTACATCTATCGATTCTTTCAGTTAATAACAATTTAAATTTAGTCAAAACTTTATTTTCTTTTAGTGTTAATTATTCTTTAATAATCATTATTTTTGCAAACAAAAAATTGTGTGATCTAAGACGCAGTTACTCAATTAAAGGTAACCATACAAAATATCACATAAATACTATGAGTTTTTGTTCCTGTGTTTCATTATGGTATATCAAAAATCTACAGGACAAGGACAGGAATTTTTTTGTTGCCTTTGCAACTAGGGTTTTTTCGGAAAAGAAATAAATTTTGCCAATATTTTTGCGTGTATATATTAGAATCATCGAAAAAATATTGAACCAATCCATGTACGTAGCACATGTTCGTCGTAGTTATAATTATTAAAGGCTTGAACCACACCACACTTCCGTACTCGTGCCCGTGGACGAACAGGCGTTTGAAGCTTGTTTGAGGCTTATTGCGGGCTTTGCAATTTGAAGTTCGGCAAAAATCGAACAAGATTTTTATTTTTCGCACCAACCAGAAATTGGTCAAAACCATCGCCAAGTCGAAAGTAGCGTCTCAACGGTCAGAAATTGCTAAAGAGTCGCAACCTTTTCGAAAGAAAATGACCATCGAACGCCAGTTTCTATTATATATAAGTCTTAGAATTTTCTGAACGAATATATACAGAAATCAAAAATACTTCATCTCCTTCTACCTCTATACTGTTCTTAATCCTAATTCCCTTTCATTTATTGTTGCTCTGCACTTACAAGCACAACTTTGTAAAGTTGGTCCGTTTTATTTTGAAAAGCAAATTGCTCAAAACCTTCAATGCGTAGAGAGAGTAATATTGTTTTAAGGAAATAGTACTTTACTGGACTCGGACATTCCTATTCTATCAACAGATTATCAACATAATTGTTTAAACATATAATACGTTTTTTCTAAACTACTATTTTGATAATCTTGGAACAATATTGATTGTTGGTTGATTCTATAGATGGCGGTGTCTCAAGAAACTAACAACTCCACGTCAACACAAACCGTGACCAATGGTGAAATTGGAGCTATGGTCCCAGCGGTGGTGCTGTCTCATGGAGAAAGGCCAGAAAAGTTCACTGGGATGAACTTGAAATGTTGGCAACAAAAGATGCTATTCTACTTAGCCGTGGTAGGATTGCTACTGAAAATGCTCATGTTGTAGCAGAAACCAAGACTGTTCAAACTTTGATTATTGCCAACCATGCATGGAAGAACTCGGATTTCATGTGCAAAAACTATATCCTCAATGGACTCGACAACAACCTGTAGAGTGTTTATTGTACATGCAAAGTCCTCCAAGACTTTCGTTGGCTTTGGATAAAAAGTACAAAACCAAAGATGCAGGTATGATGAAGTTCATAGCAGGAAAATTCATCGACTTCAAAATGCTAGACTCAAAGACTGTAATAAGCAAAATTTAAGAACTACAAGTCATTATTCATGAACTGCATGACGAAGGATGACTTTAAGCGAATCCTTTTAGGTTGTGCTGCAATTGAGAAACTTCCTCCATCATTGAAAAACTTCAAAAACTACCTAAAGCACAAATGCAAGAAAATAACCATGGAGGAACCAGTAGTTCAGATAAGAATCAAGGAAGATGACAGAAAATTTGAGAAAATGACTTCACATAACATGATAGCCAAGGTAGATGTGATTGATACGAACAAGTCCAACAAAAGAAAATGTGAGCATGCTCCTAAAAAGCCAAAGAAATTCTAGGAGACATGTCATAATTGCAGGAAAAAGGGCATGAAGTAGCATAATGTTGCAGATCCAAGAAGAAGAAGTCCGAGACATTAGAAGCACACATGATAGATGTGACGAACCACAATTCCGTACCCTTTGAGTCAATAATAAACCACTCATGTCCGATCCAAGTTGCGCGGAAGTATGGATGATCGAGGGTTATAAAGAAAATAAGGCAGAACATAATCTCACACAAATGGAATAATATATAATATTGAACAAACATCTTTACAAGAAAAACTTTTAAAAACATATATCAAAGTCTAACCTAAATTCAGCTTGGATAGTTATAAACATCTGCCCTTACAATTGCTGACAAATATCAAACTAAAACTAACAAAGCACATTGGGTAATAGAATATTTCCATATGTAGATGAATATCTCCAGCTCTCCTCTAGAAACTTCAACCGTCTTCGACTAACCTAAAACTACTCAGATCTGATCCGAGTATTGAAAATACCCAGATCAGGCTTGATAAACCAACGTGAGAAAACTCAACAATAAATGACAATGTCATATATCAGCCTTTAAATAAAATCCTTTGAAAACAAAGAGTATCTCATAAGACCACCCCACACATAAACACAGACGGGTTTTTACCTTATGATGACTTAAACATTTTTATATCAAAGCATTTGATATTATTTCTAATGACATATCTTTGAAAATATTTGCAAATAAATTTATTAATCTTATCCGAATGGTTACCCATATAGCATTTCAAGGCTATTCATTACGCTAATACAAACAAAACCGCAGGTTCTTATTGGAGAATGGATTTCCATGCAAATGATCAAGTGAAGGGATTACCTTCCGGCAGTACATCTATAGAGGAATATACCGAGGAACATCACAAAGGAACCTCTACCAACACAAGATCGGCCTATCTCTGTAATTAGATAGTACCAAATATATCATCTCCCGATCGTTATCGACCTTTAACCGAGCGCTCGATTTCCATACACCACATTAATTCACATCTCGAACGTTATAGCAGAAAGAAATATATCTAAAAGGAGATGATCATACCCTAATTGGGAATGATCCACTTAGCCTTGCCATATCTAACCTTGTTTCGGTTATTTTCGTTTGATGAGGCTCGAGGCAACGATTACCTTTTCACATAACATATGTCACATCTCTCAATGCTACATTGTCATTTCCGTTGACTACTAATTGTTTTTCACAAAAATACAACCCTTAAGCTCATATGTCTCAAGGAGGATGTTAAGCTAAGAGAAGTTGCCTTCTCCGCCACCACAGATGTATGTTTGTAAAAACCAATATACGTAATCTTTAGAAATGCAATGTCAGACAAACGCCTATACAAGTTGTCCTAGAACAGGACAAACCGAAGGCACACTTCTATTACCACTAGTAGCAAGTAGTCCTTGCAATCCGAAAAATCTCCACAACGAGGAGACCACTGCTATAAATAATCCATAATGGGAGCTATCCAGAGCATGTCTTCAAGCAGTCCTCATGCTATGAAGATCCACGGTCTTCAATAATCGTCATCTTCAACATGTCTTCTCATTTGAACGTATACATTGGTTCGAAGTGGTTTTTCGGATAGAAATCACCCAAATCCGACCTCGGTTCCTTCGAAGCCAATCATCGATAAAAAGTGAATATGAGTATACATGATTATTAAGTCTCTTTTCCCTTTAATTCTTTTCGGATGATTTTGAAATCTCTTTCTTTTGACTTAGAATAATTCTAAGTAATTTATTCTTTTGTTTTGGATAATATCTCAAATTTCCTCACTTAACTCTCGATCCGAATTCCTTAACTTTTAGGCGGGTCAAAAACAATGTTATTTAAGACATCGTTTATGTTAAACCCTAAAATCAATCTTAGCAAACATTTTTGAATAAATAGGATCATAGAAATCATTCTAATTTTACTCAACATCAATTTCCGTACTCAACAAGTGTCATGGATGGAATAACGGTGAAACCACCTTTTAAATTCTACGAATAGGATGAATTCCCTTTTTGAATTTTAGTACCAAGTATAAGAAGATTATCTCTATGCGATCCAAGTCATAATTTGTTCATTTTGGAGATTGCTTAAACTTTTGGATAATACCGTTCGTCTTTTATTTTAGAAACTTAATACAATCTTTTTAGAGCATCCGGGCTTTCCTTTCAATCTATTCCACCCCTCGCCTAAGAAGAGAAAACAGAGGCTAGGTAAGTTCAGGACATTGGTTGCTCCATCCCTAACCTTAGTTAAACATCTTGTTTTATCTTCCTGGATCTCACAAGTAGGACAAATGTACTAGTCGTTTCCGCATACTCGGTTATCAACTTTATTTTGTTGATTATAAAGATTCCAAATTATTTTTTAAACACTTAAATTTTCCTTTTAAAAACATTCATAATTGATTATAGGAAAAATCGTTACGTTTAAACTCATATTTAAAAAGTTATAGAATTCCAGCATAAAGGTGCTGTGGAAAGTGCTATATAAGCTTAATTGATTTAATCAACTTTTTATTATTTGAAAATTCATATTTTATACTTCAAATCTCTTTTAAACTATTTAACTGGATTTATCAAATTTATTCCATATTTTTCCATAATTAAAAACGTTCATTTAAATAGATTTTCTGTTATGGCCACTTAACTGCACTAGCGCGATTTTTTCTAGAAAATTGATTTGGACTTAATTCAAAATCTACTCAACGAAATTTTGATTTTCTTTTTTCGTTTAGAAGATATGAATATAATAGTCCCGAATTTTCTTATCTCGAAGAATTCCAAGCTATATTCCACTCTATATACTCATTTGAACTTTTCGGTGCGGAATCGCGAACTACCGTTGCGCGACGCACCTAGTTTTAACTTAGTTTTTCAATACTTAAAATAATCTATTCAAATTAAATTTTATCACTTATAAAATCATTATAAATCATTTTAAATCAATATTTTCACTTTTTAAAGTATTTAAAATGTATTTTCAATATTCCCAAATTATAATATTATTTTATTCCTATTATTTTAATATTAAATTTTAAATTCCAATTTCAATTCAATTTCAATTCTAACTTCAAATTAAACTCAATTAAAACTTATATTTCAAAACTAATTTTTATTTAAACTTCAATTCAACCTTAATCTCAATTTCGATTTTCAAAATCGATTTCAATTTCAATTTCACTATTCATCTCAATTTCAATTTCACTTTAACTATCCTTTTTATTCCGTTTTACTTCAAATTTCAAATTCTCTTTTATTTTTACTTTAATTTCAATTCTAATTGAAAAGAGACTTATTTTTTCAAAGTATATCATATCACCAAAATTGGGTCTTTCTTAACAAAGAGATCACTTAATCAATGATGATAGAAATTTGATGTCCCTATTAACATCACAATCATATGATATTAACATTTTCAATGTGGGTATAGTATGATAAATGTCATAACATTAATATGGATTATCCAACATTCAAATAATTATTTAAACATCCATATCATAAAACAGTGATTATCTTATCATAGCAAATCAATTCATCAATCAATGTAAATTATATAGCGGTGAGAATTTTCTCATCTTCATATCCACTCCGTCAATCTTTTACGTGAGATACATGCCTCTCGAGCTAAGGTGCTATTTTCAAACGTCTCGGATTCGCCGCTTTCTTTTTCTTCTCCTTTTCTTTTCTTTCCCTTTTATATTTTTTATTTTGGTGTGGCCGTAGGCTTGAATGAAGGGTATAGCCTAGGGTGGAGTGTGTATGGCTTTGAGTAGGCGGGTAGGTGGACTTTTGAGAGGGGGCAGGATCGGCTTGGTGGTCTAGAGTTCGATCGTGGGGTCCTTCAGGGGTATGCATGGGGTTTTGGGCTCAGGTAGGTGGTCTAAGGGAGGATGCGTGTGTTATTTCAGGTGGGTAGGGTGTATAGGGATCGGGTATGGGGTGTATGTGGGGGTGCATGTGTTATAGGAATGGGGTAGAGGCGTGTATGCTTGGGTAGAGGGGTTTAGCCGTGAGTCTAAAGGTGTAGGGTGGTAATGTAGCTTGGTTTTGGTGACGTGGACGTGAATGGCTTGAAGGTGGAAGAAAAATGGAGGAAGAGAAGGAGTTTAAATTTTTTGTAGAATGAAAGGTAGTGGAAAAATGAAAGGATTTGAGCTTGTATTTATAAATGGAGAATTTAGTGGTAAATGACATAAATATCCCTGTTTACTTTTGAAATTTGATTAGCCTTGATTTGAGTTGCATTTAATATGTAAAATGATGGTCATGGAAGAGTGTGTTAAGAGATGAAGAAGTGTCACCTTCTTATGGTTTGTAAATATTTTAATACTTAAGTTTGCTCTTTTTCCATGCTTATATATATACCATCTCATTAATGAGATATGATACAAAGAAATGATGTGGTTTATTAAAGTTTTAATTAAATTTTAGTTTGTCAAATCATGTCTTTTTAATTAATTTATTTAATTTAACTTTTCAAAAGTAAACCTCTTTTGTCTTTAGTGCTAAATGCAAAGTGTTTTTAAAGTTTGTAAAGTTGTATTTATGCATATGTGTATGTTAGAAAATGTATCATGTTGCAACAACTTGACGATAACTTGTTTTGGTTGAAAACGGTGTTTTCGTTGATAAATTTTACAGTCAAAATTTGACTTTTCGTTAAGCTATATATTGAAGTAAACGAAACTTTAAAATAAACTTTTTACTTATTTAATAAATTAAAACATGTCTCTTTATATTTTAAAATCATATTTAATTAATATCAAAATCTCTAATTTTACAGTATATGTAAAACTAACAAAATGTGACAAAATTTGGTTATTTTTGTAAAACTATTAATATACTTTTATTATATTTATTAGATGTTTTAAATAAGATTTAACTTATCAAATAAATATTTAAACCTATTTATTTAAGCCTTTATTTATTTTTAACAAAACTTAACTTTTGTTGATTTGTTCTAAGATCCAAATTTATACTTCTTAAATTATTAACTATAAGAATAAATAATTTTTTCATTATTATCTATTAAATATAACTTATTTATTTAAGTTTAAAAACTTTTTAAATTTAAAAAAAAAAATCTCTCACTTTTGAAGTAGAAAAATTATGGGTCGTTACATTAGAAATTTCTGACTGTGTTTTTGACATGGATCTATATGTAATGGTGTTCGAATGCAACCTAGTTGGTAACTCCAGGTACGTGAACATAGGAGCCACTAACACATATGTGCAAATAAGCGGATGCTTACAACTTACGAGCTTGCTACTAAGATCGTACAACTGTTCGTGGACAACTCATTCTCTTCAAAGGTTAAAGGCAAAGGAAAGATTGTGCCAAAATTGACTTCTCGAAAGGAACTTACCTTGAGTGATGTTCCTCATGCCCCAAAATCCGCAAAAACCTTATTTCAGGATCCCTACTCAACAAACATGGCTCTAAACTCACTTTTGTGGCTGATAAGTTTGTGCTATCAAAGAATAGAGTGAATGTGGGAAAGGGTTATGCAAGTGATGGTTTATTTAAAGTAGATGTAACAACCATTGAACCAAACATTGCCATGAATAAAACTGAACCTTCTTCTTATATTATTGACTCTTCTAATGTATGACATGCTAGATTAGGTCATGTGAACTTCGATACATTATGAAGATTAATTAATCTAGACATTGTACGAAAGTGTAAAATAGATTTTAGTGATAAAATGTCAAATTTGTGCTGAAGCAAAGTTGATAAGAACTACATTTTATCATGTTGAAAGACACTAAACCTCTAGAACTAATATACATAGATTTATATGACTTGAAAATATGCTAAACTAAAGGAAAAAAAATATATTTTATCACGTTTATAGATGGTTGGACAAGGTGTTTCTATGCATATCTTCTTAGAACAAAGGACGAGACATTTGAAATGTTTAAACATTATAAGAATAAAGTTGAAATCAAGTCAATAAGAAAATCAAGGCAATAAGGAGTGATAGGGATGGAGAATACAAATTTGCTTTTGAGGAATTCGGCTCCCACAGAGTATTATAACCCAAAATACAGTTCCATATTCTCCTTAGTTTAATAGAATCGTTAAAAGGAAAAACAGAACTCTTAAGAAAATAATGAATTCCTTACTAATTAGCTTTGATCTACCAGACAACTTCTGGGGAGAAGCTATATAAGCACCAATCTAATAATGAATAATACCTAGAAAGAAAACACCTAAATCACCGCATGGGCTTTGGAAAAATAGACCGCCGCCATACAAATAGTTGAAAGTGTGGGAGTATCTTTCCAAATGGAGATTCCCAAACCGAAAAAGGTCAAAATTAAACCAAAAACCATTGATTGTATATTCATAGGATATGCAAAAAAATTGTGCTACATATCGATTTTTAGTATAAAAGTTTGAAATTGATGAAATTCATGAAAATACCATCATTGAATTGAGAAATGCTATATTTTTTAAACATATTTACCCTATAAAATAGTCTACCGAGCCTAACATTCAAAAAAGACAAAGGGAAATGGAAAATTATGATCCATGTGAGGGTAATGAAAGGCAAACTATTCACAACGATAAAAAAATAATGATAAACAATCAAATAAACCAAGGAGAAGCAAAAGGAAAAGGATGTCGAAAAACTTTGGATCGGATTTCTATGCTTTAATATTAGAAAACAAGCCACCAATATATACACAAGCGATGTCTTCTCTCGAGGCTCCTTACTAGAAAGAAGCCGTTCATAGTGAAACTGAATCCATTGCGAATAATCATAGATGGGAATCAGTAGATCTACATCAAGGATGCAAAGCATTGGTAAATAAGTGGATCTTTAAGCAAGAACTGAAACCCGATGGCTTAATAGACAAATATAAAGCATGACTTATGGTACAAGGTTATAGACAAAAGTAGACTTGGACTTTTTTGACACACACTCTCCTGTAACGCGGATGACATCCACTATAATGCTTATAGCAATTGCATCCATACTAAACTTAGAAATACATTAAATAGATGTAAAAATATCATTCTTGAATGAAGAACTGGAAGAAGAAATATACATGAAACAACCGAAAGGTTTTCAAAAATTTCAAAATGAAGAAAGTATACAGATTAATAAAATCTTTGTATGAGCTTAAATATGCACCAAAACAATGGCATGAAAAGTTTGATGAAACTATGCTTTCGAACTGTATCAATAAATATGATAGATGTGTGTATACCAAACATATAGACAAATGATATGTCATTATTTGTCTATATGTAGATGATCTACTTATACTAGGACGCAACAAAGAGATAAAAAAATCTATAAAAAATATGCTCTCTGTCAGATTTGATATAAAAGATCTGGGAATTGCAGATGTGATCCTAGAAGTTAGAATACATAAAACTTTCCAAGTATATATATTATCTTAATCGCATTATACAAAGAAAATTAACTTGAAAAATTCAAGCAACATAACATAATACTTGTCAAATCGCTTGTAGATTTGAATCAAAATTAGGTCAAGAATACTAGTGGTAACATTTATCAACTTGAGTACTCTCGTGTATAAGACATCGTTAAATACATCATGAACTGCATTAGACCGGATATAGCTTAAGCTATGAGCAAACTACGTCGATATACGAGCAACCCATGAAAGAATCATTGGAAAGCCATTATTCAAGTACCAGGATACCTAAAGTATACACAAAAGTATGGATTACGTATTCTAGATATCCTTCTGTGGTAAAAGGGTACTGTAATGAAAATTAGATAACTGGGTCAACAAACACAAAATCCACGAGTGGATATGTGTTCACTCTAGAGAATAGGGCAGTGTTTTGGAAATCTTCAAAAAAAACTTGCATAGCAAGATGCATAATGGAATCATAATTCATTGCCTTGGACAAAGCCGTAGAAGAAACATAATAACTTCGAGGTTTCTTAGAGGATATTCCAGATTGGGAAAAATCCATGCCACCAATAAGAACACATTATGATAACCAATCTTCCATTGGAAGAGCCAATGGTATACTTTATAATGGAAAGCCTAGACATATTTGTTATTGGCATAAAACTATCAGACAGCTTCTCTCTAATAGAGTTATCATTGTTGACTATGTAAGGTCAAAGGATAATATTATGGATCTAGTAACAAAAGGCTTGCCTAAGGAGGAGGTTAATACCTTATCGATGAGAATAAGTTTAAGGCCTATAGAATAATCAAAAGTTTTCCTCAATAAAAACTCAACCTAGCCGATTGTAGGTTACTAAGTTCAAGGTAAACTTAGCAGCACTGGTGAATATTCAAATCATTTCTATGATAAGTCGGTGCATAACCCTGGAGAACATGTTAAGATTAGCTTTTAATAATGTATATACTTGGTAACTAAGAGAACCATGTAACATCCCGTAAAACCAACCATAAATAAATAAATTGGATAAATTAATTTAAATAAGATAGAGGTAAAAATGAAAATATTTTAAAAGTCAGAGTTTGACCACGAAAGTTATGTCTTTGCGTTTGTGGCGATTTTGTAATCAATTTCCACATATAATATATTAACAAGCTAAAATATTTTTTTTTTGGATGTTTGAAGTTTCAAATTCAAATTAACTTAAATAGAATTCAAAATCAAATAAAGAATTAATTCTAAGATTTGAAATTCAAAAGTTAACATTAATTATACTTGAGGGTTAAGTAATTATTAAAATAACTTTGACGTTAAATTATAATTATGGAAGTAAATAAATTTACAATGACAAACAATTAAAAATTCCCAAAATAAGGGATCGGTCAACCCTTGACCTACGACTGATCAGCCGCTAGCGTTCGACCGGTGGGTGGAGGCGGTCGATCGGTGAAAGTTAGAGGTGGCTAGGGTTTGTGCAACAAATAACGTCCGGATTTTTATTATTTTAAACCGACTTAAATCTGACGGTTCTGGTGCATTTCAAGCACTATAAATAGGAGCCTAGCCCCCTTCACTTTTATTCATAAATATTTAGAGAGCATTAGCGAAAGTCTGCCAATTCGTCTCTTCATAGATTCAGAAAATTCCATTAGGGTTTTAGATAAGAAATCGTACATATATACTTTTGTTCATTGTTTATTTTCTAAACCTCTTCTTCTCCAAACCTCTAATTTTCTAAATCTAACATATATACAAATCCTTTGTTGTATATGTAAAAGGAATAAATTTGAAGGAGATTATTATAGGCATGCAAATTGAAAGAGGAGCAAAGCTAAGGACCTACAATGAGTGGAAATCTTACTTTTTCTAGTTTAGTAATTAAATAGTGAAGTTTGGAATTGGTATATGTCTCGGAAAGTTTTGCATTATGAAAACATCACATTAAAAATCCCTAAAATTCCTCTAACGTGAAATGTCAATTCTTAGGTTAGAATCTTAATTGTTTCGTATTAAAATACTAGAGTTTGTGTGGATTTGCAATTTATGTGTGTTACCTTCTATTCCAATTTTTATTCTTTTTTTTTGGATCTGATTAAGGGATTTCGTTAAGAAATGATGTGTAAGATACAAATTCTTATTCGTAGTTTACAACACTTATTTCTACAAATTGAATAGAAATTCCCTTGTTTAATTTCATGTAAAATAAGTTGAATAGAGAGTAAAATTAATTAAATTGTAAGTTTCTATTATTCCATTATTTTAATATGTAATAAAATGAATTTGGATTCTATATACAAGTTCATTGATTTGATTTTAGAACATTGGATTTATGGTATATAATATTGTGGAAATAATACTTGTATAATTTTGAAAGATTTGACATTTAAAAAGTTAGTTTAGGGCGTAATCTCTGCATGCTTAGAAATCAATAAATGCGTATTTATATATGAATATAAACTAGCGCAAATAATGTAATGACCCATAATTTTTGATAGTTTAAAATATTAAATTAAATAAGGTTTTGAAATTTAATATTATGAGAAATTAAATTTTTTGATTTATTAATGACAAATATTGAAAATATGATTTAATAATGTTGTTTGAATATTTTTGACAATTATTTAATGTAATTTCAATTAATTCAAATAATGGTAAAGTTAATTTGGTTATAATGATCAATAAGGAATAGATTGAAGGTTGTATTTAAATGGTGAAATTGTATGCAATTGATTGAAATTGGTTAATATAGAATATGAAATCCATGGTGTGGTAAGTAGTTATAATCTTTGTTTATGAGAAATAAAATTTTAAATGTGATTAAATTACTTAAAAGTGACAATTGTTTTAATTATTATTTTGTTATTTAATATGTTGAACTAATTTGGAAATCAATGCGAATTTAATATAATTGAAATATTTTAGTTAATATGGTAAAAGATGATAACTGTAAAATACGAATGTAATAAAATGTAACTAATGTTAATTATATTCATAAGGTTACAATTGATTTAACAAAAAGAGTGTAAATCAAAATTAAAGAATTTAATTGAAATTAAATTATTTCGATTGTAAAAGTGATTAAATTTATTTAATAATAATTTATTTAATTAACGTAAAAATAGCCATTTTGGCCACTGTCTTGGATTTCGATGAAATCAGTTTCATCAGATCCGTAACAGTGAATTATTGTAGTTCGTAGCGATTGGACTTGTCGTTTGATCGTGCGAGCTCGAAATGCTTATAAATCAATTAAAAGAATTTAAATTAATATAATTTGATTTTGAAAGCTAACTTCTATATACAATGAAATTTGCGTTTGAAACTAGTTCCATTAAGATTAAAAATATTGAAAACATATATTTCGATATATGGATGACCCGCTTTCGTTTTGGAAACGAAACAGGCTTTTCGGATCGTGTTATCGTTCCGAACCAAATCGATCCGTCCATTCATTCTTATCTATCTTTGTCCATATAAAAAGATTTTTCTCTAATCCTAGCATCCCTTCATTTTATTCTTGTGTGTACTGTTTTTTTAATCTACCTGCTTCTTCTTCCTTCCCAATGGCCACAAATCCAAAACCCTAATTCCAATATCAAAATCAATTTCAAAGTTCAAACTCCTCAAACCGTAGCAAATTATATATCGTTGGAAAGCTCTCAACGAGTGCAATCTACTGCTGTAGTTCATTTTTGCAATCGAGTTTTGGTTTGTCCCGAAATAACCAAAACATTCTTGGCCATTGATTTTGGTGGTCGAGGGTACAATCTTGTGAAGGATTGCGTGGGGAGTTCATTTGAGTTGTTCATTAGGAAGAATGATGGTCAGATCGTCGTCAAAAATTCATTTAGGCTTTGAAATTGAGGAGGCGGCTGCTCGATTTATGGGGGTGATTGGAGGCGTTTGGGGGTCGCAAGTGGTCGAGGGGTGTGGAGCGGAGCTTGGCGCGACGTTCGGATGGGGTCAGAGGCGAAAGTGGTGGCGGCGACATTGATGTGCGAGATGGCAGCTGTCACTACAGATGGCTCGAGCGCGTGAGTGTTAGGGTTAACGAGGTATAATTATCTGCTAAAATGCCCTTCTATTTTAATTTTATTTAATTTAAATTCTAAACGTTCTAACTATCATAACTTCTTCATACGAGCTTGGATTCACGCGCAGTTTTCTCCGTTGCGATCATATCGAAATTCCAGGCATAAAATAACTTGTTTGGCTGCATTCGAAGACTGTTAAATTTTTGGGCCTAATTTGGATTTCAAATCGACTAAAAATCAAAGGTGAGGGTTTTAACCCACTCACGAATGCTAAACTATCTTATGTTAGTTAAATTAAATTTATGATGTGATTAGAAATTTATTGATTGCTATTTGGTATTTTAAATTATCATTTAAATTTAATTTGAATTTATGTTGAATTTTATTGCCATTTTAAATTAATATTGAATTTAAATTGTTTGTTAAATACCTGATTGATAACCAGTTTATTTGTTGTGATTGATTGGTTGCTTAGAATGATGATTGTGATGGATGCTTAATTATTGAATTTTGGATGATTGGATATTATATTTATTTTATATGTTGATATCACACGGCAAGTTCCCTTAGTTATTGTTAGGAAAATCACTATGGGTTGAAATGATACATACCCGAATGGCCTTATAGATTAGGGAAAAATCATTATGGGTTGAGATGATAAACCCGAGCGATTTTGTAGATTTTGAATTTTACTCGAGATTGCGGGTTAAAATGATATATACCCGTAAATTTAATTTTTTACAGATTGAAATGATATATATTTGTCTCACTTCACTATAGGGTAGAAAATTATATATGGACACCGTATTGATTAAATTAAATGATTTTAAATCCTTAAATCTGGAATCCAGTTAAATGATATTTTGAAATAAAATTATATTTATATGAACTGAATTATTTCAAAATTCTTGCTTTAAAATGTTGAAATTTAAATTGGCTTAAATGAATTGTTTTAAGGAATTTAAATTGAAATGCTAAAGTTGAATTTTGAAATATAACTGAAATTTATCACAATCAACTTGTTGTAAACGTTTGAATATTTAAACTTTGAAACCTATTGAATTTGTAGTGGTTTAAATTTGTAGTTCAAACATGGTTTGAAATCAATATAAATTGAAATGGTTTTTATGAGAATTTAAATTGAAACCTTTAGCTTTTTGAATTGAAATCGTTGAACTGAGATTGATTTGAATTGAAATTTGGAAACTATTTTCGATATAAACTCTTTTAATATACAAACTCTTTTAACATATAAATCATTTTCTCATATAAACCATTTTAATATATTAATAATTTTTTATACGTTAACTATTTTTAATATATATAACCTATTTATATATATAAACTATATAAACTATTTTAATCTATAACCTATTTTTAAAATATAAACTATTTTTAATGTATAACTATTCCAATATATAAACTACTTTCAATTTTCAAACTGTTTAAAGTTGGAACTGTTATGATTTAGATTTAATTGATTAAAATATGAATATTTTGATATGATGGTTTAACCTATTTTGTGGTTATGATTTTGAAAATAAATATGATTAAAGTGAACAATGATTTCGAAAGTGATATGATTTCGAAGTGAATATGATATTTTGATATCAATTATGAATCGGTTTTGAAAAAGTGAAAGAGCCAGGTGGTGTGAAATAAGTGTTTGCTTGTTAAAGAGACCAGGATCAGATATTGTCATTCTCTCTGTCAATATCGAAAACCACTTTAACAACTATGCACGTGGTGGAGAATCCAGAACGAAGTAGGATGGTTTGGCGAACGCTACTGTATTAGGTATGAACGCAGCCTTGACTCCCTCGGGTCAGCTTGATATGACTAAAACAGGAACTGTACTTGGGCCAAGTGGGGTCGCACCCCCGACCAGGCACATTTCTTCGATACCATATTTATTACTTTGGGATTGATTTGGTGGCCACCCCTCGATTTGATTATGGGAGTGTGTTCCGAGGTGGGCGGTAGTAGTTGCTATGCGTTACCACCAGCCCGATTATGCAAAATGGTAGAATCCTACCCTGGCATTGCCTTGCGTGCCTTGTCATATGCCTAATCGAGCCTACTACGAGTTTGGTTTGTGTCGTAGCTATGGAGTTCTCCTTGATAGCCCACCAATTTACGGTGTAGTTTAAAGTGTTGTATATGCTATGACATTTATATAAAATGTGTTAAGTGGAATATGGGTAACGCCTTATCGCTATTTTAATACTTTACTATTGACATATTATAATAGTGCATTGTATTATATATGTAGATAGTTTAACGGATCCTTAGGAGATGGAATCCCAAACATCTCTTAAGTTATTGCACGCACGTTAGACACTGGATAGGAGATGTAAAATCACGTAAACATCTTTGAAGCCGTTACACTCATATTTATTTACTACTTATTTAACTTACATAAGATCTTTTAGTTCTTACTCGAATGTTTTGTCTTTTCATTATGCTCGGGTTGGTCTGAGCTTTTCAGTGTATTGAAGACCATTTTATTTGGAGGATGAAGACGGAGATTAGTCTACTATTTATTATCATTATTTCACTGCATAAGGTTGTTCCACAACATTATTTATTTATTCCTAATGTATGTATAACTTCGATATATTGTAAAAGTGTAATCTAATGTTATTTGTAAAATGGCTTCATGAACTATTTATTTAATTATTATATTTTTTCATTCCACTTTGAGATTGTGTTTTTTTCCTTTCCTTTCTCTTATTTTTTTATTTACCCCATTAACAATCCTCCCTTTTGATTGATTTGAGTTGACATGTGTGGTTTATTGTCGATTTAAACCATCCAAAAAGGTGGGTCATTACAAATAACGTACAATGATAATGTATTAAAGGTGTAGTTAATTAGGTTAATAATTATCACTTAAATCCCCCCAGGAAAGTAATTAATTAGAGAGGCGAAATAAGAAGGATTTCTTATAAGGCCTAATAATTGATACAGTGAGATGTGTGATAGTACACTTAGAAATTTTTGTAATGAACGAGATTTTCAACCCTCAGAAATCGGCACTAATACATCCTCTGCTGCATATCCAAGCGCTGGAAACCCGATTGTTAGGGAAAAAAGAAAATAAAGATAAAATAGAATCTCATACAAATGGAATAATATATATCATTCCAATATATAATCTATGCAGCGAATTTTTTTAATTACGGTATCAGAATCTAACCTGAGTTCAGCTCGGACGGTTATAAACCGCTGTCCTTACAAATGCTGACAACCTAACAAAACAAATGCAATATATGCAATGCATAATAGAATATGTCCATACGTAAATGAAGACCTCCATCCCTTTTTTGGAAACTCCAAGCATCTTCAACTAAACTTGAAACTACTCGAATCTGACCTGAGTACTAAAAATACCTTGATCAGGCTTGATAAATCAGCGCGAGTACTCAGAATTTTAAATGCCGATGTCAATCAAAACATTTGAAAAGAAGGGTATCTCATAAGACCATGCCCACACATAAATACGGACGGATTTTTAACTCATGATAATCCAAAATACTTTATATCAAAACATTTGATATTATTCTTAATGACATTGGTTTGAAAACACTTTTCAAATAAATATATACAAAATGAAAGTATCAATACTCGAACTAAGTCCATGGTAATATAGCCAGACTAGGTCAACAGAATATACCTGGACAGAATGTATGATACCAAAGGAGTAGCTGAAATGTTTGCAAAGCATTATAGCTATTTTGGGAATGCAATCAAAGCCGTATAGCTAATATTGGAATTAGATTTCCAACTTGGTAGAGAACTAGTGGCCTTTTCCTTTGATCCACGTATAACAACATAGTTCCCACGGTGCCTTTATCGCTTTTCTCAAGCAATTCACTTGGAATTGCACTTGCTACAATGCCAATATCTGGTAGCCTTATTAAGTAAATCCCTGGAGGATACAGATTCCACTGGACTCCTCCATACTTATACAACCAATAACCTAAAATATATGTCCTACAGACCACATAATTACCTGTATCATCTCGGGATGTGAGGCTCGTGCGGCTATGCTTAATTTTAACAAAGCCATGCTTTGCTTTTCACAAAGCCATGCTTTATTTTTCCATAAAGCACATTCCACTTAGAATACCACATTTCCATTTCTTAATCACACAACTGATTTGTACCAACGTATAACTCCTGAGCTCGTACGTCTTAGAAAAGAGTGTTAAGCTAAGAGAAGTTGCCTTCTCCACCACCAAGCAGAAATTCATTTATAAAGATCAATTAATGTGATTTTAAAATGCACTGTCAAACATTCATCCATACAAGTTCGTTCTGGATCTGAACAAAATCGAAGGACTCCTCCTACTACCGTTAGTAACGAGTAGTCCTTGCAATCCAAAGATTCCAAAACATGTTGTCAACAAGCAGTCCATCCGCTGTGAAGATCTCTAGTCTTAAACACAACAAGGATTTCAGAATGCAGACACCACCACCATAATATGGGGTAAACCCCTGGGACTTATGACAATAATCCTTATATTTTAAAGATCTCGGGTCTTCAATAATCATCATCTTCAACATGTTTTCACTTTCGAACATATACGAAGTGGTTCTTGGATAAGAGTTACAAAAAACCAACCCCAGTACCTCCGAACCAATCATCTTAAAAAAGATGTCAAGTTCATATGTGATTATCAATCATCAATCAATTTAATATACCTTTTTATTCATTCATAAATATCTCAAAGAGACATATTATTTTAAATTATTCCAGTTATCTGCTTAACAGTATATGGAATCATTAAGCCTCATTTATCAATTCATTTGGTAAATCTATACCTTTTTAATCTTATAATAATTCCAAATGAATTCACCTTTTCTTAGGAAAACATTTCTATACAATCCAAGTTATTTAAATTTGGAAAATTATAGTTTATACTTTGGAAGTTTTTTTTGAGTAAACCAAAATTACTATCCCATCCGCCAGGCCATTTCAGATAGCCAGGGAGTGCAAGAAACTGGTTTTTTAAACTCAAGCCTAGACACCATCTCTATGTCACTCATAAGGCAGTTATGTTATTTGATCGACTCTAAATCATTTAACATTTAACCATTCGACTAATTCTTGAAATCATATTTAAAATACTTTATTAATCATTTGAAACATCTATAAAAGATTTTGAAAAGAACGGTTGCATTTAAAACTATATTTCAGAAGTTATAAAAATGCTGCGGAAAAGTGCCACGGAAAGTGCTTTTTAAGCTATGTTGATCTAAACAAATTTTTATCATTCGGAAATTCATTTTTTATAACTCAAATCACTTTTAAAACATTTTGAATGATTTTTAGAATTTGTTCATATTTTTATACAATTTTAAAATATCATTTCAAAGAAATCCATTTTATGGATTTCGAACCTGTGACGTCCCGGCTTTCTATGCCCAGAAAACCGCTTCGTCTTGAAGAAAGAAAGGGGTGAGAAAATAGAAAGGATAGAGAAGAAAGAACAACAACATCAGAATCTCACAGCGGAACGAATAAATTATAATAATCACATAAGTATTTACATAATATACAACATCAATCAGAGTTATACAGACAATACATCACATACTAGACAGTTATAAACACCTGTCTAGTTATACAACTCAATACACAAGTTAACACAGAAATATCAACACAGCGGAACTATATGTATATCTACAACGCTGAAGCCTCCTGCTCCATTGCTCCTCCAGAATTTGTCAAAGCTAACCTGAATCCCTTGGCTACCCGTAAAAATTTGGGTACCCGAGAGTTTATGTAAAACAAAAATAAACTCCGGGTCAGACATGGGTCTGGTATGAGTAACAGGTTAAAGTTGCTTAACTTTGAAAATCTTTTTGAAAACAAAAGGTATCACGTAAGACTTCCCACACATAAACATGGAAAAGTTTTTACCTTACGCTAACCAAAACCTTTGATAGGAAATTCTGTGATATTATAATAGGTTTAGGGTTTTCAAGTAAATAGAAAATAGCCGAAATTGTTACATGATTAAATTCCAGCTACTAGCCACAAAAGTGGGTAATACAATCAAAACCGTTGGCACTTATTGGATTGTGAATTCCATAAAATGGCAAGGCTACTGGGGTACCGCCCGTCACAGTACGGGGCCTAGATCACCGTACCGAGGATTACTCCCTTCATCCCCTGCAACACAAGGCCGGAACCATTCCTTACTGAACAGTCCCGAACAAGATAACCCCGCAGATAGCCGTCGCTACTGCCCACTAAGCCGAAATAAAAAGGGACATCTAGACAGGGGAATATCCTTGTCCTGCTTGGGCATGACCCACCTAACCTTGCTGCACCTCCCCTGTTTTAGCCATTCCCGGTTGATGAGGCTTGAGGCTCCGATTACCTTTATAGAATACATTTCTTAGAATGCTCATCGCCCGCCTGACGATGTGTTGAAAGCATTCAATCCATACAAGTTCGTTCCGGGTTCGAACGAAACCGAAGGCATTATCTCGTTACACTCATTTTGGAATCACCCTCAGAGTTAACGACGATAACCCTTGCATTCTGAATCTTCATCCTCACTTCAGATTCACGACCTATCGTTAATTTGGAATCGATGTGGTTTTCGGATGTTCCTAATGCGGAAAACCCGATCCCGGTCTCATCGAAATCCGAAAACGTGTCTTTTAAGGCCAAGTTGTCTATTTAGTCTTAACAGTTCAATTCAATATCATCAATATACACACATATGGATAATTCATAATATCAAAATAGATAATCACATCATCATAAGCAGATAATTCATATTATCATCAAAACAGATAATTAAATATTATCATACTTTAAATCAAGCATCCATACCACATAGATATTTCAAGTCAGATCTGAATGCACAACCATCAAATGAAATATCACTATCATTCATCCATAAGCAATGATTTATAATCATACCATTTTGTAATTAATTTAAAATGAATTAAATTAACTACTTCTATTTCTAATTAATTTAAAGTAAATTAAATTAATCACTTCATCTACAAATCTTGCTTACACAACTATTAATTTAATTTTAAATCAACTTAATTAATCAATTTCTAGTTATTTATCTTGATTAACTTCTTCGATTAATCACCTTCTAATTACAGTAAGTAATTAGTCTTTACTTAATTTTTCCAAATTAGTTATCCTAAACCATTTATAGTAATTTACATTTAATTATTTTATTTATAATTAAATACAATTAATTACATTATCCTTAATTAATCACTACCTTATTTATTATTTCTTAATTAAACTATTCTTAATTTCATTATTAATTGATGATCTCTAATTCATATTTAAATTAAATTACTTTGTTTAATTTAATTACATTTAGAAATTA
Source organism: Allium cepa (assembly GCA_030765085.1). Taxonomy (NCBI): domain Eukaryota; kingdom Viridiplantae; phylum Streptophyta; class Magnoliopsida; order Asparagales; family Amaryllidaceae; genus Allium; species Allium cepa. The sequence continues at coordinate 841,162,531 of CM060941.1, forward strand.
ATCTTTAATTAAACACAATTATTAATCACCTTGATTAATACCAACCAGTAATTAACTACTCTTAATTACTTATTACCAAATTAATTATACCATAATTAATTATCTCCATTTAATTAATCCTTTGATTAATTATAAAAGTAATTATCCCAATTACTTTATTAACACATTAATTTCACTAATTACATTCAGTAATTATATTAATTACTTCCTCAAGTAATTATGCTCCATTGAATACACTAAGTGATTATACAAATCAAATCATCAAATGATTTCTTAAGTTAATTAAACTAAATTAATTAACTTAAATAAATCATTATATCAAATTAATTACAATAAGTAATTAATTTCTTCATTACTTTTATCCAGCAATTACATTTAACAATTTATAATGGATTATTTAATAAATTTTGATTAATTATCAAAATTAATCACATTCATGAATTTAATTAATAATCCTTTAGTTAATTACCATGATTACATTTCCACATTTATTTCTTAATTAATTCCTAATTATAAATTAATCTAAATTATTAATTTACAAATTAAATACATAAGTCATTCATTAATTAACTTATTCATTAAATATTTTTAACTCCTTAGTTATTCCTAAGATAATTTATTTCTTTACTAACAGCTTCATTAATATCTATGTGTGTTAGAACTTCACCTTCCAGAATTTTAAAATTTGAATTCCATTTGGAATTTAAGATTCAAAAGTATTATTTATTTAAACATTAATCAAGTTTAAATTCAATTTATAATCTTGTGAATAACTTTAATTACATACACATGAAACTTAAATAAGAAAGCCTTTAAAATTCAATTGTTTGAATCTTAATTAAATTTTAAATTTCCAAAGACATTTTTAAAACTGATTTAAACCTGCAGATTCATATTCCAAGTTTACTTTGGTTTAAACTCCCCTCTAACAACTTGATTTTCCAAATCCTAATTGATTTTAAAACTTTAAAATAGTTATTCAAAACTGAGTTTAACTATAGAATTTAAATCATTGTTTAAATCAAATATTTCAGGTTTTAGTTTCTGTCAGGTTTAGACCTGAAACTTTCAAAATGAATTCAGAAGTACAAAATTTTAATTTAAACTTAAATCTGGATTTGACTTCCATTTAAATCTAACATTTACACTAATTCAACTTTTGGATTATGATTAGCTTGCAATGTTAATTTGCTTTTAAATTTTGTTTAAATTAAAAGGCTATAGGCTGTTTATAGTTACCTGTAACAATATATATCCAACCCGAGTCCAAGATAGGAATGCTTCGGGTCAAATGCACCTTTGCTTCGATTCACGCTCACAAAAACACGAGTACGCACCCGAGTCCAAAAACTCCTGCACATCCCCTGTTGCTTCAACATTTCACTGGGCACCGTGCACATGCACCGTGACCCCAGTCAACTCCGACCACCCACACGTGCTTCACCATGCCACTGACTACCTCCAGTCTCCACCACGACCCCCAGAATCCAACGCCACGACCTTAAATCAAAAATGAGCTTTAACACAGAACCTGGAATAAAACACCACATCCCCTACCAAACCTGTCATCACCTCCTTCTGCCCACCCCGACCACCAAATGGTCAATAACTCCTGCCAGGGACTCGCCTTCGACCAACTTACCACCTCTCAAGGTCTCGTGCAATTCGATGCACAGTAGCAGCCACGGTGATCAAAAATTCGATCACCATACAAACTAGGGTTGCAAACTTCAAACCCCTGCCACCATCGCCACCGCGCTCGGTCAACCCACCAGGCATTTTTCCCCACACCCTGGTAAGCATCTCCGCCTCCTCGCACAACCCAACCACTTCCAGTCACCGAGATCACCAAGAAACACCCAAAAACCAATTTTTGAACAAAGGCAAACTGCACCTAAAACACTTGACTAGAAAACATGATATTAAATTTAAAAATCGTATTATGGTATGTGTATCTAATTCATAACCTTGAATTCATAAATTAAATTCATTGAGATTTAACTTAATTTAGTTTCTTCTGTAGTATGATATTTTTTACAGAACTAATACCATTATTTTATCCTTAAACAAGATTTAAATTCAAGTCTCTATTTTTACCAGCATCTATGTCAAACTTATATCTTGCCTAAGCTTGAATTAAGAACAAAGCATGAAATTTTGTTGAGGATCTTTAACCTGGAACTAAAGCAGAGGGAAACCAGAAAATATTTAATACAGCACTCATGCTTAACACATAGCAAGGCAACTGAAGTTCAGAGAAAAGGTTACAACAGAACCATAATATACTTAAACCATTTAAATCTTTATGTTGCTTCCCTTTAAACAGAGGTGATTGCAGAATGTCAAACACACATACATACAGTAACACATGAACACAAAAATTCATCAAGATAAATGCACATATCAGATCAAAATTTAACAACATATAAATATATACTTAAGCATTTAAATAAAAGGTGTTACTCACTTGATAAAAAAGAAGGGACGGAGCACCATTTGTTTTGAAACAGCCTAATCTTTAAAACTGGGAACAATTTTGCTTTAAATCTTCCAAACCCCTTTGTTTTTGTTGAATAGTGTTTCCAGTTTTATTATATTTGAGTTTGTATGAAAATAAAATAAAATGAAGAAGCTTGCTATAAAATCTTACTCTGGTTTGATAAGTTTAGAATGAATTGAAAGATAAGTATATATAGAGAAATAAATTTGTAGGGTAGGTGTTATCTGGGTTTGCAAGTACAAATATTGCTTTTTTGTTTGTATCAGGCATATCTTTGTTTTTAGGAGGCTGAAATGATTTGAACCCATTTCGAATGGACATAAGGTCGTGCTAAGTAAATGCAAGCATTAATGGTTAATGTACTCTTGTTTCCTACTTAGCCAATTAATCATTTCTTATGTAGATATTTTTTTACACTTCTCTTACCTGCATGTTTTTAGCTTGCTTCACAAACTATTCTATATGCTGAACATACACAAAGATATCTCTACTATGCTTTGTTTTGTTTTATCATTTTACTTTGTTTTACATTAGGCAGCAAAATCATTTTGTCTGGTGATTTTTATTATTTTGTTTTCATGCTTATCTAAAATCTTAGTCTATAAGCTTCTTGTATTTTGTTTATTTATTTCTTTTACCAACCCATACATTTGCTTTGTCTTGCATTTCTTTACAGGTTGTATTCATGTGTATACAAAGCCTGACTTTAATTTATACATTATGTAGCATATATACTTGCCTGCCTAGCTTGCTTGTATTACCTATGTACATATATACTTCTTTCCTTTACACTAGTTCTTACTTTTATATTTATTTTATTTATAGGTTACTTTATCTTAAAACTTAAATAAATAAATACTTATGTTAAGATTTATAAAGTATTATTTCATTTTATCATTTTTGAAAGACTAAATGTCACTTTTACAAATCATAGCTTCTTTCAAAATATACATATATTAAAATAACAACTTCTATATATATTAAAAACCCATTTTCAAAGATTTTACAATATTGATATAGTTTAAATATAACTTATTATTAAATTAAAAATAAATTTATAAAAGAACTATTCTCTATAATATAAGTCACTTATTTATCAAGCTATAAAACAAAACAAAACTTTTATTTAAATTTTAAACTCTAAGCTAAATTTTATTTCTAAACAATTTAAATTTATCTTGGGTATTTTAAGATCATATTATTATTTATTCAATATTAAATAAAAATAAAATTCCTAATTTTCCAAAAATATTAGAGTTAGAAATCATGTCTTTATTCTATTAAACTTAAAACAAAGATTATCTATTCACAATATATACAGATATATATATTATAAATAGAAACAATTTAATTGACTTTTAAAAGGTAAATCATCAGTTAATCATTTGTTTAAAAGAAGATTATTAAATCAATTCAAATTATTATTAACAAATATTATTAAATCAATTTAATTTTATCACAGATTATTAAATTGATATTGCCTCAAATTTCCGGGATATCACAGAACCCGATTTTTCCAAAAACTTGTTTTAATATGTATTAAAAAGCTACTTATCGAAATCTCGATTTCCATTCTTCGCTTGAAAACTATAGTCATAAGAGTTTGGAAAATTCTTATTGCAACAAAATCTGACTCCGATTCCATCCTATATAAGGATTTAACTTTTACGGCGCGAAATCGCGAACTACTGTTACGCAACGCACCTATTTTTGACTCTAAATTCATTATTGGTAAAAATTTCTCCAAATTGAATTTTAATATTTATAAAACATTATAAACCATGTTCAAACATTCAAATCAATATTTTTTCATATTAAATCCCCTTTTCACTTTTAAATCATTTCATACTATTATATTATTATAATATTCATTTTCAGCCTTTTTATATTTTCGAAACCATTAAGAGGCTAAATAACTTCATATACACATCCGTATGGATATATTTTTCATTAATTAATCATGGTTAATTACTTAACCATTTTTATTATGATTTATCATAATTTATCACAACCAAGTTATTAACCATATCAAAATCCATATAATCAATCATTTAATTAACCAAGTTATCAACCAAGCATTTAAATTTACAATTTAAACATTCATATAAGTATTCACTAAATGTAAGTAAATCGAGTACTCACTTTTGACTCCACTCCACCAATCTTTTCCGTAGCTTACCGAATTGATTTCGGCAGCACTTCGGTAGAACTTCCTCCTTTTTTCTCTTCTTAGAGCTCTTCAAACTCCTTCTTTGTCTTCAAAAGGGTTCATCCTAAGCTTGAGTGCACTCGGCATGCTTCTTGGAGGTTGATGCACTCAGCCAAAGGAGAAATAGGTGGTGGCGTGAGTTGTAGAGGAGGTAGGGAAGTGTTTGCACTTGGTTTTGAGGTTGAATGCTCTATATATATATATGTATGTATGTATGTATATGTATTCTCTTTAATACCATTTCTTCATAATTTTCCTAAGATGGAATCTGTTAAAAACCTAAAGAAAGAAGAGGAAGGAGATGAAGAAATGAGTGAATGAAGGAGTAAATGTATGCTTATATTTATAAGCATAAAGAAGCGAAAAAATATCCAAAACATCATCATTATCCATCACCATCACCATGTGCACTCACCCCCTCCTTTTCCAACATGTTCCACTCGTTAGCCCCCCTCCTCCATGTTCCTCCATCACTTCATTCACTTCCAAGCCATCCATTCATGTCCTTATGCATGTGCGTTTGTCTTTAGTTTGCTTAAGGGTGAAGTTTTTAGAAAATATATTTTCTTAAATGTGTGTGTGTATATATATATTATATGTATATGTGAGTGTGTGATATGTATACGTGCATATAAATATGGTTAGTTTTATTTGTAATGTTGCAATGACTTGAAACGACTTTCGTTTGTTAAACTGTTGAAAATTGGGAAGCCGATTACCAGTCAAATTTTTACTTATAATTAAATTAGATATATATGTAAAAAAACTAAAAATAAATTTCCAATTAATAAAAAAGATCTTATTTGAATTATAAAATCATATAAATCAATGTTGACAATTATTTACAAAAACTGTTATTATACCGATAAAGCGATATATCAATTTTCTTTATATTTTCAACCAATTATATATATATATATATATATATATAATTATAATAAATTATTTATTATCACTTTATAACTATTTAAAATGAATTATTATTATCATTTATAAATAATTATTTGAGTAATTATAATAATTATTAAATTATTAAATCTCAATTTAAATTCATAAATCAATTATTAAATATAAGGCATCACTAATAATGTCATATATTCATTTAATTTACAAAAATAAAATAAATAAATTTATTTCATATTCTTTTTATATATAGCGTATGTGTCCAATTCTATGCTCGATGTTTTATGATTATAGAGCCGTTTATCGATAAAATGGTTTTCGGCTATTTTATCGATATATTTCCAAAGTAAGTTCATTATTATTACTTATCACTTAAAACTTGATTACTTATGAAAAATAATCTATATTTTAATATTTAAAATAATTTAAATATCTTTAATTAAATCGATCAAATTACGGGCCGTTACAAGTTTTATGAAACATGACTAAGTTATGGGGATTCAAGGTCGGTCAATAGCATATAGAAGTCTGCTCTGTTAATCTGGCTACCAACAGTGCAACTTTAAGGCTAATGTAAGACATCTCCTATAATAAGTTACTATGGATAATGCAAGGTTAGTCCAAATTTTGTAGGGTATATCTGCCCAGCTAATCTGGCTACCAATTCGAATAAATAATTAGACTAATGCGAGACGTCTCCAAAGGGTACATGACATAATATGAAGGACCTACTTCAGGGATTGAATATATTAATTGGTTATTTGAGGGCTCACCTCTTTCCCTTATACGAGTTTTAAATGGTCAGGATTGGATATAGGCATGATTGAGAATTTCTCGGAAAGTTCTGCTTCAATGGTAGTAATAAGTGTCCAAAGAAATTTCCATGCAACGTTCGCTAGATAGATACATGTTTGGAGTTCACCTTGGGAATATGTATTAAATGATAGGGGTCTACCTCAATTGAGATCTTAAACGGTCAAAGTCTGCCTATTTTGCATTAAAAGGTGTTAAGTGACTTGGGTACTAAGTCTCGCATTGGTAGACATTAATAATGATGGTTATGGGTATATAATTGGATAATACAAAGGACCTGCTTCAAAGATTGAAGGTATTAAGTGGTTTTTAGAGAGCCCGCCTCTTTTCCTTATATGAAGTATTAAATGGTTTTGATTATAGTTTAAGTGCAAAAGACATATCATTATTTAAATTATACCATCCAAGTACTAATATAGAAAGACTAGATATTTCTATTCACCACACATTGTTGTCTTGACTCTCTCCTCATTACAACATAGGTTAGGGGAGGAGATGATGATCGAGATAAAGATGGCGATGAGAGGAGCTTGTGGTAGTAGTTTATTTATCTGTTTATGCTAGTTTCTTTTTGTAACCATTTGAAGATGACAATCTATTTTTGAACATGATTATTTAACAATTATTGTTGACATTATGTTATGATTTTGTGACATTTGGAATCTTAAATAAAATGGGTGCTGTTTTTGCTATTATATTTTATCCTTCTACTGTGAGTTCTGAATGAATAAGTAAATAGCTATGTATTGTTCTTTTTACTAACTAATAGCCAATATTGGAATGGGCATAGGTTTTGATGGGCTTAATAGGATCTGAATTTAGGCCTGCTTTGTTGGAGGCTATTATATTTGGTATCAAAGCCTTAATTGCCCGATCAAGGGAAAAATATACGTATGAGTAGCGTGTTTGTCATTTTTGAATGGATTTTTCAAAATCCCTACTATATATAGACACACACACACACATTTTGAATATATGCCTAACTCTATAATTCCAACTACAAAGATAGCTACGACCATATTCCAAAGGATGAGCGAAGCGGATATGAGTTGGGAAAAAAATAAATAGAGTTAAATTTATACTCCAACTCCAATTACCTATGAGGCATAGATCGTATCATAAGGAGTGGAATAAGAAGGGCATGACCACGACATATGGAAGCGCCCCAGAAGCTGAATGATACTTAACTCCTTTGTTGACCCAGGCTTCCTTATAAATGTTGAGTCTGTAACCATATTAAATAATAGGAATAGAAAATATAAATGAAAAAAGTTATAACTCCAAGATTAATGAGGCAACAAATATGGAATAAATAAGGAGTTACAAGAATTTAATAGAGATATAAATATGCTAATTAAAGAGATTATTAGAGAAATTATGGCAAGATAAGGAAGATATAATAGGTAAAATTAGAATGAATAAATAAATCTCTTTAAGAATTGTTCGTTAGAATTATAACCATTTATTACGGACAATTGACATTTATAAGAATAGAAAACGACATGTTAGATACTATAAGATAGTATATTTGTTAACGTCTAAAGGTGTGAAGAAGGACTGAAATAAGCTTCCATAAGAAGGTACACATTAATCACCACAAGAAAATAATAAATTTTTTTAAGGTTGAGTCAGAAAGTTCAAACTAAGGAACAATTAAAGTCAATTTCTAAATCCAACCCCATGAAGAAGAATTTGATAAAGGGTTCTGGAATGTTTTGAAATGGCTTTTCATAGGATTATTAAATGAAGATCTTATGTATCATAAGTTGAATCTTTTTTGAAAGGAAGTGATTTTAGTCGGATTTGGAAATATGCTACCAACTATTTTATGGAAAGTTTGGAAAGTAGATGTAATTTTAAAAGTGGTGGAATGTTTTAAATGCAAAATGATGGATAAACTATAAATTGTAAATCTAATTATTTGAAGAGTTGAAAAAATGTTTTTTTTTCATTTTTGAAAATTTTAGTTTAAAAGTAGTTGAATAAACATTTTTCAATTTCTAAATTCTTTGTTTTTGAAATAAATGCAAAATAGGGCGTATGTTGGACCCAATGATTTTTCCTACTTTATAAATTTGGAAGTTATTATTTTGAAAGAGCAAGAAAATTTAGTGATTCATAATCTATAAATTAGTTGGGTTAAAAAGTTTTAACTTAAAAGGATTTTGCATTCTTGAAATTCTTAGTTAAAATATATTGAGACAAAAAGGTTTTGGTCTAAAGGTTTTTAATAAGGAATTTTTCGTTTTTTGTAAAACATACGGAAGACTTGATAATTTTTTCGACTTTATATAATTGGAAGTTCTTTTCCTTAAATTTCTTTTAAACAGGTGTATAAATGGAAACACTTGATTAAAACAAGATAGAAAGAATAGAATGTTAAGAATGATCAATAAGGTAGGTAGGTGGAATATTCCCTTATAAGGAATTGTGGAGAATAATAGGATGGAAGTTATCATTGTCTACTCCACTTTTCATTGTTTAAAGTTATATAAGGTGTTTTTGAAAAATTAAAATGACTGATTATTTGGTATGATAATTGAATTATCGAACATTTTGGGCTAAAAATCCTACTTTCAAAAGAAGAAAGCCTTTGTTATAAGGAGGTAAATAAGAAGGGAAATTTTTTATAGTTCCTTTTTGAAAACCTGTTAATTTTTGAACGTTATGAATGAAAATAAAAGCATAAATATTTAATGTAAAAAGTATTTGAGAAGGAAAGTATTTTTACTCCTTTTTAGAATTGAGTAATTTTGAATTCTTGATAAATGTCTCTAAGTTTATATTTCAAAGGTAAAGATTTTAGATTTGGCACTTTATGGTTGTGAAATCTTAGTTTTACAAGGAATTGTTAGAGCTAAACCAAATTGTTATGGAGTGGATGAGGATCACTACTTAGGTAAGACAGGTTAAAAGTTTAAGATGTGTATAAAATGGGAGTACGATGTACAACTTGATTTGAAAATTTAAAATTAGTCCTAAACCTTTATTTGTAGAAGATGGCTGAGTTGAAAAGATATTGCAGATCTACAATTGGGTTGTAAATTAGGTTTTTCTAGATGAATGGGAATGTAAATATGTTAAATTTATTTGAAGCGGTTTCTATGTAATTTCCATAAATTTTCATATTCCAACATATGTATAAAAGCATATTGTTTGAATTAACAAAGAATGTACCAAAAAGAGAAAGAGATGTACAATATCTGGATATCATTTTTTTGTAGTTTATACTATCTATTTCAATAAACGAATTTTTTTTTGTAATTTCAAAATGTAATGACCCACCATTTTGACCATCAAAAGTCGACACCGAACACTACCACCGTGTTCCAATGTCATGCATCCAATCGACAAATTGTTAGGGTAAATAAAAAGAAAAAAAATAGAGAACAGAGAAACATAGAATCTCACGCCGTAATCGATAATATATAATATAACAAAGACAATAGAAGCTGTCTCCTCAAAAATACAAAGTATATCAGAGTTAAAACAAACCTTATCAACTGGACAGTTATAAAATCTTGACCGTAAAAATGCCGATAGGTATACTATATAATACAGCAGAAAATAAAATACTATGATTGGTGAATCTTCAGCTCCTCTCTATGATTTCCATAAACCAAAGGCATCCTGAGAAAATAATCGGTCTAACCCAAACATTATAAATAAATAACATCCAGATCATTCTAGAAATACCAGCGTGAGATAACTAGAATAAGGAGAAACACATATAAAAATTATGTGAGACCACGCCGCCAAACGTGGAACGGGTTTTTACCTCACAAGAATAACATCCATACAGGAAAGAGCAGAAATGAATATCAGGAAACAAAATCAAATATGATTGAGCATAAATAATGTCAACCAAACATGAAAGAATGGAAATAAACCGAGTAAAATCCAAACTGGACAAATGGATTGAACAAGTAAAGCAGTCCAACTTGATAGAATGGACTAAATAACGAAACAATCCAAACTCGATAGGATGGGCTGAATAAGGTAACAGTCCAACTTGATAGAGTGGACTAAATAAGGCAACATTCCAACTTTATAGAATGGACTAAATAAACACTTAAATGTCATGAAGAGGAGTTGTCTCTACTCATGGCAAATTAAAGCTAAAACAGATTCAGGGTTTTCGAATCAAATAAGGGAAGGAAAATTTCCAACAAATGACTATGAAGGTGCACTACCCTTGAAGTATACCTCTAGTAATATACTTCTGAGAAGCTCATTTACTTTGCGACTTCTCGAACAATACCATGCTGGACCCCGCCGGACCTTACCAAGTATCAAAATATTTCCACATCTAAGTGCACAAACGAATCCAAACTAGATGAGATATGAAAGTACCCGAATAGGAGCAACCCCACACAACTTGGCTTCCTCTCACGCTTTTGGTTTAGTCATTTCCGATAAAGGATAGCAACACTCAATGGAGTAATAAATCATCTTAGAATGACGATAATAAAGTAGTTGAAGTAACCGATAGCTGAGATACTAACTGTCGAGATATAAAACGATCGTATATGAAAATTAAGTCTTTTATACTTATCACCACTCATTGAATTTCAAACATGTGCTTTTTCTTGGTTAACAATAATACCAGGCAAGTAAAGGTAGCGTTACCTCAAAGTCAGGTCCAATGATTATTTTTAACTTTTGAAATAGCGACAAGTTTACTTCTTCAATGTTTAATGCTAATTATACAAACAAATCATTTTCATATAAGTGACTCGCTTTACGAAAATAATTTATTTCCATAACAAATCAAACTTTTACTTTTTAAAATGAACGGAACTTTTAGGCTTGATTTTCGTATTGGTAAAACACTTTTAGAAGTAGTTCCAAATTATTAAAACGTTAAAAGAATAATTTCATTCCAAGTGCACGACCCCGAAGGCCTAAACCAACATCAGACCAAACACCTAGAAGATTATCCAACTTAACATCTCAATAATCGAGCTCTAATTACATTTTAACTTTCAAAACAATATTAATTATCCTGAATGATAATTAATCACACTTAAAATCACTTTAAATAAATAATTCATTATCATGACTAAAATAGATAATTATTTCCAAACACTTTTATTACATGGGTAAATCAACTTTAAAATCTTTATTAAATCAGTCTATTAACTTTAAATCAGTTTATTAAAGCAATTTTTATTATATTAGGTAATTTACTTTAATCACCTTTATTAAATCAATTTATTTAAAAGGTTTGTTAAATTCAGATAGTCATTAATTAAATGAATAATTAATCTCAAACATCATTAATTAAAATGATAAGTAATTATAAATTTCATTTATTAAAACAATTAATTAAGTTTAAAATAATCATAAATTAATCGGATTAATTAAATCCAAACTTTATTAGTCAAACTGATTAATTAAAACATCATTCGTTAAATGATTTATTTATTCGTTAATTAAAATGAGTAAACTAAATTCCAAAAATCATTAGTTAAAACAATTAATTAAATTTAAAACAATCATTAATTAAAATGATTAATAAAATTTAATTATAATTATTTAAAAAGATTTATTAATTTTAAAAATCATTGATTAAAATGATTATTAATTTCAATCATCATAAATTAAATTAATTAATTAAGCTTCATTATCATTAATTAAAATAATTAATTAGTCAATTAAACTCAACTCATCATGAGTTAAAACGATTAATTAAGTACAAAACATCATTAGCAAAAGCAATTAATTCAATCTAAAGATAAACCAATTTTAATCATCATTTATTACATTGATTAATTAATCCCAAATTAATTAATTTAAAAGATTAATTAGTTTAAATTATCATTAATCAAAATGATCAATAAATTTTCAACATTCTTTTTTGCGGAAATACAAGCTTCAATAAATTTAATAAACGACGGTATAGCGAAAAACGCTATAACGACATTTAAACTATTAAATGGAATATCAGGATTTTATTCAATTATCATCAATATAACAACATATGAATGTTTACAAATAATTTATGGGCGAGAAACTCATTTAGGTCTCTCTCTACATATTTTTCCTGCAAAACAGTGGTTATCAATACTACATAGACAACCATATGAGTTTATGACGATCAAATTAATATGTCATACATTTTCCAAATGAAAATTCAACTAAACAAGCGATCAAACAATTTTAACTAACATCCGAACAATTAATAAATATTTATAACATCATTGATATAATAAAATAAAATTAATGTGAGTTAAACTCACATTGATTTTTCGTTTTTGGCGAAACATTCCAGTTTAGACTAAAATCGAACGGGCGTTCGATTGTAGCCTAAATTCTCATTTGCTCCAAATCACAGACCAAACCACTCCATTGCGAAGATCTCGATGACACGAGTCCAACGCAAAAGGCGGCGTTCAAATCCGACCTTGTACGAAGGAGTTATGAAAATTGTAAGATATCAACACTTTTAAAATTAAAATTAAATAACTACAATCTATTTACAAATTTACCCCTCTCAGCTTCTTCTTCCCACTCAGTGCTGTATACATGCACAGTTCATCGTGCAACAATCATGTGCATGCACACGATATCCCCCTCGGTACTCCATCATTTGACAATCTGTCAACTCCCACGCAACGCTAATCGCTCGCTCTCCGCACCAGACCCCTCGACCCCAAACTCAACGCTGCCGATCGAAATGCGACCTCTGCCTTAAAATGAGCTATAGGCAATTGTCGCAATGCCCATATGTGGTCGCATCATGCAAAACAACACCAACGATACCAAATGTCATCATGAACTCGAATACATCCTCAATCGTGCCTATCTTCCTCTAAATCGAGCTCAAAGTCAAACCCTAAGATCACTGCCATACTCGGCTACCCCTCGAAATCATCGATGCACACTGTAAAACCTATACCCAAACGAAGATCATAGTTCTACGAGTGCAAAGATCTTTGTTTTGTGATTTTAGGTGGAGTATAGGATTTCATTTCGAATTTTGATGATTTGGTACTCTTTTGTTTTATTAGAATGATACAATAGTCAGAAAATGGGAGGAAAGGGATAATGCAGATTTCAAAATGAAAGAAATAAAAAAAATGATTAAGTGTTTAGAAGCCTTTGATTTTATAACCAAATAAAAATAAAATCAAAATGATTATGTTCACATTTCTCGAGCCGCCAAAATGTCCATGGCGTCAAATCGTCATTGACATTTGCATTAACAATTTGATTTTTCAATGGTTTTAAAATAAAATATTTACGGTAGCCTGCTACGCACTATTTCGTTCGAGTACAAACCATGGATGGCTGAAATAAAAATATAATCTTGCCCTAATATGTGACATGATCATAAATCAACAATGAATCGTGCCCTAAATAGAGTTAAATAGAATTGGTAAATCCATTTAATTAATTTTTAATTCACAATTCAAATATGCAATATATTTGAATTATAAGTTATCAAATTCCAGAATCCAATTATTTAAAGATTTAAATAAATTAAATATTTAAAATTCAATGATCAAAATTTTTGGTTGTTACATTCTCCCCCCTCCTCTTAAATGAATTTCATCCTCGAAATTCCTAAGAAAAAAAAGTTTCCAAAACCCTTAAGTTTAAAACTGTTAATAAAAATGAGTTATTACTTATTAACTTTTCAAAACCAATTAGCTGGGATAGATTCTAAGATTTCCTAGTCTTTTAAATTATTTTACCTGTACTAACTAATTCCCTTCCGATCATTTATTCCAAATTATAACTCAAAAATTAAATTTTAATTGTCAAAATTTTCCAAATTTCTTAAAAAGTTTCTAACTCTTAAATTTTCGAAAAATTTCGCTAGCATCTTCTTTGCGCGGCTTCATCGGTACAACTACAAATGGCCTCAACCTCCATTTTTTAGTTCCTAATAATTTCATTTTCAATTACTTTCAAAAGTACCGCCATTCATTTTTTTCTCAAAAGCCTTTCTAAAATTATTTTCAAAAATAAAGGGATTTAAATTCAAAATCCTTTTTAAACAGATTTTACAAACTAAATCTATGTATAATTTCCTTTATTAAAATCATTTCATATTAGAATAATCATTAGTTATTATAATAAAATTATCTTCAATATTTATTCTCTAAATTCCTTCTCCCACTATTTAGATTAGCAATGAAAGAATGCTTCAATCTCAGAAATTTTAAGATTTTGGAAAAAAATTAAATTTTTAGCTTGTAGAATGTCACCATTCAAAAAAGAGATAAAATGTATAGGGATGTGAAGAGAATATTCTATTGGACAAGGATGGAGAAAAAGGTAGCATAATTTTTCGTTAGGAGCAATATGACCGAAGCATTACTAGCACATATTTATGTCAAGGAGATGATTCGACTTCACGGAATTTTGGTTAGCATCGTTAGTGATAGGAACCCATTATTTACTAGAGAATTTTGGAGGATTTTGCAGATAGCTTTCGGAACTTCATTGAACTTAGCACTGCTTACCACTCGCAAATCGACGGACAAACTAGAAGAGCGAATAGGATCTTAGAGGATTTGTTAAGAGCTTGCATCATAGACTTTGGAGGACATTAGGAGCAGCATCTACCTTTAGTAGAATTTGCATATAATAATAGTCACCAATCGCAATTGGTATGACAACCTTTGAAGCGCTTTATAGGAGGCCATGCAAATTGCTAAATTGTTGGTGGAAAACCACCGACAAAATCCTGCTCGAACAAGATTTAATTTGCGATACTTTCTAAAGATAGAGTTGATTAGATTTGAAAAGTTGGGAAAGTTGGCACCAAGATTTATTGAGCCTTTCCCAACTTTGGGAAAATGGGAAAACTTGAGTATCGTGTGAAGTTACTGGATAAATTGGCAGAAGCCCGTGACATATTTCACGTTTTGCATTTAAGGAAATACCTTCATAGCATAACCATTGTAGTAAAGCCTAATCAATTTGGGGATATAAAGACGGAGCCAATAGCATCTTATGCCACCGCAAGTATTGTGGATCATGGAACTAGGATGATTCGCAACCAAGAAATTAGGTTGGTTTGACTATAATGGGCAGAAAATCTAGCGGAAAGCATAAGGACATCTTGTCCTAAGCTTTTCACTGGTAAACTTTCATCTTCAAAATTAGGTTTTGATTGCATCGTAGGTGCTAGATTGAATGGTAGGAGATGGTCACAATCACTTTGCACTCATGTAGAAATTTTTGCACATGTCTAAGCTATTTGCAAACATACTTATGTGTCATGACCACATACTCAAGCTAGGATAGAGCTCACTTATAGTGTGTTTGCAGTACATAATCACATTGCACTTTTGGTTGAGTAAATAGTTGCACAGATAACTTGGTTATATGACATGGATGTGTGACGCCCCACTCCGAGAGCCTCGTTAACAAAGAGTATTACATAGATAATACTGTCGGCTAACGCGGACAATAGAGTATAATGGAAGCGACCATGTGCAATCTTACCTTAACTATTCACTAAATACGTCGAAAAGTAGAAACACATTAAAATTCGACCTATTCAATAAATATTTAAAGCATAATTACAATGGCTATAGGATCTATCAGAAGAAAATATAACAACTCAAATGTAATATACATCACAGAACAGTCGATCATAATATACACATACACAGATACACAATAGAGTATACAAAATAATACATGTCAAGTGGTACAGGAGGCCACAATATACAGACGAGACGAAAGAGTATAAATCAGAGTTACAACAGATAAGGACTACAAAAGACGCTATAACAAAAAGAAGCTAGCGAATAGTCCATGAGGAAGCAAAATAGGCTAAGTCCAAAAGCACCTGAAACATCTCGGTCTGACCCGAGTATAAAATACACTGGTCAGTCTAGATAACAAAGCAGTTAGATAAACTGAACAATAATAAACCTGCAAGGTCATACAGTATAATAAATATCTCTAGGGGAGATAACACAATCATCAACAAGAGATGAATCATATAGAACAAGCCTCATATCATTGGCAACAAATAGAAACAAAGGATACAATTATCCCAAAACAAGCCAGAAGGCAATAACAAATACCCATAAGGTATACAAGTTCCACAAGGTAATCGCTATACTCCATGCGGCTCAAAAAGACCAACACCGAAGGGCGATACCAAGGGAATATACATATCAATGAAACATCATAAAATTTGCTCGAGCTCAGTACTGTACAAACAAGGATCCATGAGCCCGAAGACTGCAAACCCAAGTATCACCCATGCGGCACATAAGGCCATCATCAGAGCGAAACTATATAGGGCAACAAACCCGAAGGCACACACCCGAAGGCAACATACCCGAAGGCAACAAACCTAGGGAGACAGTCCGAAGACACTATCCCAGAGGCAACAAACCGTAGTGGTGAAGGTCGAAGACCCAGTACTGGACACCACTAACTGGCGGAATGTGTCACAACTCTCGAAAAGGAATCCGAAAAGTGTTAACGTATGTCCCATAACCACTCGTTCGCACTAAACGGTTTACTATCCGTCAGTCCCTTTCACACTCAAAGCAGTACAAAGTTTACCTCATATCATCGATAAACCAAACCCGAAGGTCAAAACAATCAATCGAATAGGTCGAGGATTAATCGGAAAGATAAATGCACAGATTCATGGTCCATGTTTTGCCCAACCATTTAATCACCCTTCCACTTCATTCGAAGTGCGAAAGTGTGTGTTTTAAATAGAATTTATAAATTAGAGAAACGAACTTTTAAATGCGATTCGAGAGATTATTTTATAAAAACCCGTGGATTAAAATTAAAAGGAACCATCAAAGTCAAAACAATTGATAATCATACATGGGATCATCATGAATCGATTCAAATTGGAAATTCAATCCCAAAGGCAAAGTGGGTTGAAACAGCAGGTTCAGTCGACTGAACAGAGTTTTCAGTCGACTGACCCTATACCTGGAAATTTCCAGGTTTAGGAAACTTTCTGTTTCCAGGTTCAGTCGACTGAACAGAGTTTTCAGTCGACTGAATCATGCCTGGAAACTTTCGGGTTCCAGGTTCAGTTGACTGAACAGAGTTTTCAGTCGACTGAATCACGCCTGGGCTGTTTTTCAGCCTTATTCAAATGAAGAGCAAACTCTTCCAAAATGCAATCGGACGAACATTGGCTCTAAGGGCTTATGCCAATCGACAACCCGGCCCTATATGTTCCTCGATGCATCACCAAAACATGATCAAAACATCAAAGTTAGGATTTCAAAGATTTGAACCCAAAACACTAAAAATTGGAATATTCCCCAATTCAACCCAAACCAAATGCAAGTGCATATGAACAAGGTGTTAGGAATTCATACCCAACATCAATGAAATCAAGAGAAGTAGATGTGAGTTCAAAACTCACCTTTGTACACAAAACAAAGAAGATGAAGAAGCACAATTGCAAGGAATCAACCAACTACACTCCACTTCAACACTACAAGCTTCAATCTAGAATCAAAGCAAGTATTTCCTAAGTTAGGGTTAGGAAATTACTGAAATTGAAGAGGAGTAAAGATGGAGAAGGTGGAGATGAACTTACCAATGGATTCTCTTTGATTTTGGAGCAAGAATCAAGTTACAAAGGAGAAACTAGGGCTTGCTAATTTCTATTTCTCTTTCCTTTCCCCCATTTCAGTTTTTAGCTTAAGAAATAAAATGAAATGAAGAGAGATGAGGGGAAGGGGCTGAAGTAGAAGGTTAAGTGAGTTAGCTAGCCAATGGGCTGAACCCAAACTCAAGCCCAAGTAGAAAAAGGGTCAAATTTCAACTTACTCCAAATATATCAAAGATTATACTCAAAAAGATCGCTAACGCCCTTTTGGAACCAATGGAGGTAGTTTCGAGTTCCAATTCGGCCATTTGCAGAAAGTAACATTTCGAACCCCAAAATCCGAATAACGACGCTATATTTAAATCAAACATTTAAATATAAAATTGTTAAATATGCGGGTTGTTACAGATCTCCCCTCCTTACAAAATTGCGTCCCCGCAATTCCTAGAGACAATATTTGTAACAACTACATACATACAACATACAAAAGAAAGAATAAACTTGAGACACAGAAATAGACTTACCATTACGAAGCAAGGATAGAAAACCTGGATAAGATCACTCGATATACTCTCTGGTTTCCCAAGTACAGTCATTGGGATTAACGGACCATTGAACTTTAACGAGCGGCACGTCCTTATTCCGAAGGTGTCGCACCTTCGTGTCAAGCACGCGAAAAGGTTGTTGTACAATAGATAAGTCCGGTGAGACCTCAAGCTCTTGCAAATCAGGAGAATCAATTACAGAATCCGATTCTCGAAGACACTTCCGAAGTTGCGAGACGTGAAACACGTCATGAATGCTAGATAAATGAGCTGGAAGTGAAACTCTATAAGCCACAGGGCCAATACGTTCAGTAATAGAAAACGGTCCTATATAACGAGGAGCCAATTTTCCGGTCGTACTGAAGCGCATAACCCCTTTCAAAGGAGAAACACGAATAAAAACAAGATCGCCAATTGAGAACTCGAGAGGCTTCCTACGGTTGTCCGCGTAGGATTTTTGACGACTTTGCGCCTCTTTCATTCTCAATCGGATAAGATCAATCTTCTCGGAAGAATCACGAACAAAATCTGGACCAAGAATAAGCTTCTGTCCAGATTCCAACCAACAAGTAGGTGATCGACATGGCCTTCCGTATAAGGCTTCGAAAGGAGCCATACCGATACTAGACTGAAAACTATTATTGTAGGAGAACTCTACAAGAGGTAGGTGATCCTCCCAACTACCACCAAAATCAAAGATACAAATACGGAGAAGATCTTCCAAGATACGATTTACCCATTCAGTCTGTCCGTCAGACTGCGGATGATAAGCTGTAGAAAAATTAAGCTTTGTTCCCAAAGCTTGCTGAAGACTCTTCCAAAAATGACTCGTGAATAAAGGATCACGATCACTCACAATAGAACTAGGAACACCGTGAAGTCTCACGATTTCCTTGACATACAACTTAGCCAAACGCGAAGTTGTCCTATTAGACTTAATAGGGACAAAATGAGCAGATTTGGTGAGGCGATCAACAATAACCCAAATGCTAGAATGACCTGATCTCGAACGAGGTAGGCCGTCAATGAAATCCATAGAAACTTGATCCCATTTCCATAATGGAATCTCAAGAGGTTGAAGAAGACCAGAAGGATGCTGATGTTCGGCCTTCACACGTTGACATGTCATGCAGTTGCTCACATAACTCGCCACATCGCGCTTCATGCCTAAGTGCAAAATCAGAAGGCACAAAAAGACGGTTCTTCTTACGAAGACACCCATGAGAATCAATGCTAAAATCTTGCAACGCCTCATCACAAGATCCAGACTCACAAAGCTGAATAAAATGCAACAAATCAGGATCACGCCGCTGAGCATCTGCAATACGATCCAATAAAATAGGTCGAGCTCCCAAACTATATAATAGAATAGGAGAATCAGAAGATGAACCTTGATCACGAATTTCACAAAAAGATAGAGTCTCAAGAACATTCCATTCGGCAAGCATCATAGAAATAACAGCCGAATGTTTGCGACTAAGCGCATCTGCAACACGATTACCCTTACCAGGGGTATACTGGATACCAAAGTCATAGGAAGCAAGAAACTCAAGCCAACGCTATTGTCTCATATTGAGTTCCTTCTGAGTGAACAAATACTTCAAAGATTTATGATCGGTATAGAGAATGAAGCGCTCGCCCAATAAATAATGTCGCCAAATCTTCAAGGCAAAGACAATGGCGGCTAACTCAAGATCATGAGTGGCATAGCGAACTTCATTCGGACGCAGTTGCCTAGAAGCATAAGCACAACACCGAGACCACTACCACAAGCATCGGTGTAGACAAAAAGATCATGATTCCCTTCGGGAACCACAAGAATAGGAGCATTAGTGAGAAGTTCTTTCAATGTCTGAAAGGAAGCTTCACACTTGTCGGACCAAATAAAATGAATGCCTTTCCGGGTAAGGCAAGTGAGAGGAAGCACAACACGGGAAAAGTCCTTAATGAACCGCCGGTAATAACCCGCCAATCCAAGGAAACTATGAATCTCATGCACATTCTCAGGCCTCTTCCAATTCTGGATGGCTTCGATCTTTGAGGGATCGATAGAAATGCCATCGGAAGATACAACATAGCCTAAGAACTTAACCTTATTCTCCCAAAAGTGGCACTTGGAGAATTTGGCTTTAAGCAGATGACGACGGAGAGTACTCAAGACAATTCTCAAGTGATTAGCATGCTCAGCTTCAGACTTAGAATAAATAAGGATATCATCAATGAAGACAAGAACAAACTTATCGAGATATTCCCGGAATACCCGATTCATGAGATCAACAAAGAAAGCAGGAGCGTTCGTCAAACCGAACGGCATAACGAGCCACTCAAAAGAACCATAACGATTGCGGAAAACGGTAAGAGGTATGCTATCCTCCGCGACTCGTAATTGATGAAAACCTGTGGCAAGGTCAAGCTGAGAAAAGACCTTAGCACCACTTAATAGATCAAACATGTCATCGATCCTAGGCAATGGATACCTATTTCTGATGGTTAACTCGTTAAGCTTGCGATAGTCAATGCAAAGCCTAAGAGTTCCATTAGATTTCTTCACAAAAACGACCGCGGATCCCCACGGAGAAAAACTGGACTGAATCAACTGCTTGGACTCAAGCTCTAAAAGCTGCTTCTTGAGTTCCTCATTTTCCTTTGTAGACATCCTCGTGGGAGGACGACTAACTGGCTGCGCGCCTGGAATGAGATCAATGCGGAACTCAATTGCCCGTTTGGGTGGTAAACCCAAAACAGGTTCAAAAACATCAGAAAAGTCACAAGCAATAGGAATACAAGATATATCATCCTCATCACGCGAGTCAAAAGAATATAAAGCCATTTCGGAATTGTCCACATCCCGAATAACAAGAGATAACTGAGAAGGCGAATTAGGATGACAAAGATATAAAATTCTTTCAGAACAAATAATCCTGGCATCGTACCTCACTAGCCAGTCCATACCAAAAATCATATCAAAACCCAAATGAGAAACAACGTGCAGATTCGCACGGAAAGAAAAGCCACATAAAACAATCTCAATATCATCACAAAGCAAACTAAGGGTCGCGGATCCCCCAATTGGATTCGCAATCCTTAAAGAAGTAACCATACAAGAAACATCCAAAGATAAATCATCTACAAGCTTCTTCGATACGAAAGAATGTGAAGCACCCGTATCGAAAAGAACTCGTATACTATGATCATGAAATAGAATTGAACCCTCCAAAATAGATGGAGACATACCTTTGGATTGAGATGAACCTCCATAAGCATTAGCCACATTGAGCTTGCCAGATTTTGCATTAGCAGGAGCAGTAGGACAAGCTGAAACATGATGACCTTCCTTCTTGCAATAGCGACAGAAGAGATGCTTTGGACAAGCTCGAATAATATGATCCGGAGAACCACAATTGAAACACTTCCGGATAAAAGGTGTTCCGGAAGACTGAGGCTGAGGATTAGCACCACCAGTCTTCTTTTTCTTAGAAGGAAAAGGCTTCTTCTGAATTGGAAACTGCTTCTTGTTGGGGTTTCTGGAAACCTCGACATCAACATCACTATCACACTCCTTCTCGACAGTCTCGAGATGAAGCACCGAATCAACCAATTCCTCAAAAGAACGTTTAAGCTGAAGCAACAAAGACTTCTTAAGATATTTCTTAAGACCAGAAACAAACTTCAAATTCTTCTTATAAGAAGTGCTGATGAATTCAAGACCATACTGAGATAAAGCCTCGAATGATGCAACATACTCAGAAACAGAAGTTTTCCCTTGCTTCAACTCAAGGAAGCGACGGGTCAATAAAACTTTTTCAGATTCAGGAACGAACTTGAGTTCAAATCGTCCCCGAAACTGAGTCCAAGAAAGAGTAGGCTCATCAATTTCAGCTACAAGAAGCTCATACCAGTCAAGAGCACGCTCTTGTAATAAACTAGAAGTTACAAGAACTCTATCATGGTCAGAAAGATCCATGCGAGAGAAAATACGCTCGCACGTGCGAAGCCAAGCTTGGACTTCAAGAACGGACTCGGAGCCCTTAAACGGTTTTCCTCTAAGATGAGCAAAATCACTGCACTGACGTGCAAAAGCAAACTTGCGAGGTGGAGACACTCGAGGAGGAACGGAAGGCTAAGTGCTCCTAAATAACTCCATAAACTGATCGGCAGACTTATATACGCCATCCGGATGTGAGCCACTAGATTGCCCAGCATCCGAACGTCGACCTCTGCCTCTTCCAGACATAAGCTGAAAGTAAGATAAGAACAAGATTATTCACAAGGTAGATATTACAATATGGGATACTACGGAATAAAATGCATTCCTAGACGTATTTCCAATATCTATCTAACCTTGATGGAATAAAGAAACACGATGATTCAAGGATGTGTATCACTTGTACACTTTGATGTACCATAATATGTGCATCTATTATGTGTTTATCATATTTTGTTCTGAACCTCGCTCTGATACCACACTGTGACGCCCCACTCCGAGAGCCTCGTTAACAAAGAGTATTACATAGATAATACTGTCGGCTAACGCGGACAATATAGTATAATGGAAGCGACCATGTGCAATCTTACCTTAACTATTCACTAAATACGTCGAAAAGTAGAAACACATTAAAATTCGACCTATTCAATAAATATTTAAAGCAAAATTACAATGGCTATAGGATCTATCAGAAGAAAATATAACAACTCAAATGTAATATACATCACAGAACAGTTGATCATAATATACACATACACAGATACACAACAGAGTATACAAAATAATACATGTCAAGTGGTACAGGAGACCACAATATACATACGAGACGAAAGAGTATAAATCAGAGTTACAACAGATAAGGACTACAAAAGACGCTATAACAAAAAGAAGCTAGCAAATAGTCCATGAGGAAGCAAAATAGGCTAAGTCCAAAAGCACCTAACCTGAAACATCTCGGTCTGACCCGAGTATAAAATACACGGGTCAGTCTAGATAACAAAGCAGTTAGATAAACTGAACAATAATAAACCTGCAAGGTCATACAGTATTATAAATATCTCTAGGGGAGATAACACAATCATCAACAAGAGATGAATCATATAGAACAAGCCTCATATCATTGGCAACAAATAGAAACAAAGGATACAATTATCCCAAAACAAGCCAGAAGGCAATAACAAATACCCATAAGGTATACAAGTTCCACAAGGTAATCGCTATACTCCATGCGGCTCAAAAAGACCAACACCGAAGGGCGATACCAAGGGAATATACATATCAATGAAACATCATAAAATTTGCTCGAGCTCAGTACTGTACAAATAAGGATCCATGAGCCCGAAGACTCCAAACCCAAGTATCACCCATGCGGCACATAAGGCCATCATCAGAGCGAAACTATATAGGGCAACAAACCCGAAGGCACACACCCGAAGGCAACATACCCGAAGGCAACAAACCTAGGGAGACAATCCGAAGACACTATCCCAGAGGCAACAAACCGTAGTGG
The DNA here is from genome assembly GCA_030765085.1 of Allium cepa. NCBI lineage: Eukaryota > Viridiplantae > Streptophyta > Magnoliopsida > Asparagales > Amaryllidaceae > Allium > Allium cepa. Next base: position 841,186,559 of record CM060941.1, read on the forward strand.
TGAAGGTCGAAGACCCAGTACTGGACACCACTAACTGGCGGAATGTGTCACAACTCTCGAAAAGGAATCCGAAAAGTGTTAACGTATGTCCCATAACCACTCGTTCGCACTAAACGGTTTACTATCCGTCATTCCCTTTCACACTCAAAGCAGTACAAAGTTTACCTCATATCATCGATAAACCAAACCCGAAGGTCAATACAATCAATCGAATAGGTCGAGGATTAATCGGAAAGATAAACGCACAGATTCATGGTCCGTGTTTTGTCCAACCATTTAATCACCCTTCCACTTCGTTCGAAGTGTGAAAGTGTGTGTTTTAAATAGAATTTATAAATTAGAGAAACGAACTTTTAAATGCGATTCGAGAGATTATTTTATAAAAACCCGTGGATTAAAATTAAAAGGAACCATCAAAGTCAAAACAATTGATAATCATACATGGGATCATCATGAATCTATTCAAATTGGAAATTCAATCCCAAAGGCATAGTGGGCTGAAACAGCAGGTTCAGTCGACTGAACAGAGTTTTCAGTCGACTGACCCTATACCTGGAAATTTTCCAGGTTTAGGAAACTTTCTGTTTCCAGGTTCAGTCGACTGAACAGAGTTTTCAGTCGACTGAATCATGCCTGGAAACTTTCGGGTTGCAGGTTCAGTCGACTGAACAGAGTTTTCAGTCGACTGAATCATGCCTGGGCTGTTTTTCAGCCTTATTCAAATGAAGAGCAAACTCTTCCAAGATGCAATCGGACGAACATTGGCTCTAAGGGCTTATGCCAATCGACAACCCGGCCCTATATGTTCCTCGATGCATCACCAAAACATGATCAAAACATCAAAGTTAGGATTTCAAAGATTTGAACCCAAAACACTAAAAATTGGAATATTCCCCAATTCAACCCAAACCAAATGCAAGTGCATATGAACAAGGTGTTAGGAATTCATACCCAACATCAATGAAATCAAGAGAAGTAGATGTGAGTTCAAAACTCACCTTTGTACACAAAACAAAGAAGATGAAGAAGCACAATTGCAAGGAATCAACCAACTACACTCCACTTCAACACTACAAGCTTCAATCTAGAATCAAAGCAAGTATTTCCTAAGTTAGGGTTAGGAAATTACTGAAATTGAAGAGGAGTAAAGATGGAGAAGGTGGAGATGAACTTACCAATGGATTCTCTTTGATTTTGGAGCAAGAATCAAGTTACAAAGGAGAAACTAGGGCTTGCTAATTTCTATTTCTCTTTCATTTCCCCCATTTCAGTTTTTAGCTTAAGAAATAAAATGAAATGAAGAGAGATGAGGGGAAGGGGCTGAAGTAGAAGGTTAAGTGAGTTAGCTAGCCAATGGGCTGAACCCAAACTCAAGCCCAAGTAGAAAAAGGGTCAAATTTCAACTTACTCCAAATATATCAAAGATTATACTCAAAAAGATCGCAAACGCCCTTTTGGAACCAATGGAGGTAGTTTCAAGTTCCAATTCGGCCATTTGCAGAAAGTAACATTTTGGACCCCAAAATCCGAATAACGACGCTATATTTAAATCAAACATTTAAATATAAAATCGTTAAATATGCGGGTTGTTACAGGATGTTTATTGCATGTTACGATGTTCATCCTTTGAAAATATTTCAAGGACGAAATCTTTTTAAGGTGGAGAATATAACACCCCATAGAATCTACCATAAATAAATAAATTAGATAAATTAATTTAAATAAAATAGGAGTACAAATGAAAATTTTGTAAAATTTAGAATTTGATCCCGAAAGTTATGCCGCTGCGTTTGTGGAAATTTTCTGATTAATTTTCATATATAATATGTTGAAAATGGAGCTCAAATGAAAAATTTATAGATGTTTGAAGTTTCGGATTTAAATTACTTTAAATAGAATTCAAACTCAAATAAATAATTAATTTTAAGATTTGAAATTCTAAAGTTAATAGCAATTATACTTTAGGGTTAAGTAAACGTTAAAATTAAAGTTAACGTTATATTATAATTAAGGAAGTAAATAAATTTACAATGGAAAAACAATTAAATGTTCCTAGAATAGGAGACCGGTCGACCCCCGACCTACGACCGGTCGACCCTCGACCTATGACCGGTCGATCGCTAGTGGTTAATCGACGGGTGGAGGCACTTGACAAATGAAGGTTGGAGGCACCCAGGGTTTGTGCAACAGTTACTGTCTGAATTTTTATTATTTTAAACCGACTTAAATTCGATGGTTCTGTGACATTTCAACCATTATAAATAGGAGCTAACCCTCTCACTTTTATTTACAAAATACTTTGGAAGCATTAGCTAAGCTCTGCTAGTTCGTCTCTTCATAGATTCAAAAAACTATATTAGGTTTTTAGGTAAGAAATCCTGTATATCTATTTTTGTTTTATTATTTATTTTCCAAATCTCTTTTCTTCCAAACCTCTAATTTTATAAGTCTATTGTTGTATATATAAAAAAGAAGAGATCCAAATGAGCTTATTATAAGCGTGTCAAATCCAAAGCAGAGCAAAACTAAGGACCTACAACGAGTGAAGTTCTTAGTTTTTCTATTTTAATAATTAAATACTGTAGTTTGGATTTGATATATACCTTAGAGATTTTTGGATTATGAAAATATCATAATAAAAATCCCGAAAATTCTTCTAAAACGAAATGTCAATTCTTTGGTTTGAATCTTGATTGTTTTGTATTAAAATAATGGAGTATGTGGATTTTGCAATTTATCTGTTTTATTTTTTATTCCACTTCTTACTCTTTTTCTTTAGATTTGATTAAGGGTTTTGATTAAGAAATGGTGTGTAAGGTACGAACTCTTATTCGTAGTTTGCATCGCCTATTTCTATAAATTGAATAGAAATTCACTTGTCTAATTTTATGTAAAAGCAACTGATTAGAGCGTAAGTTAATTAAATTGTAAGTTTCTAATATGGTTTATTCTATTGTTTTAATATGAAATAAGTTGGATTTGGATTCTATATACAAGTCTATTAGTTTGATTTTGGATTATTGGATTTTTGGTGTATGTTATTATGGAAAGGTGACTTGTATAATTTTAGAAGATTTGACATTTAAGATATTACTTTAGGGCGTAATCTCCACACGCATAGAAATCGGTAAATGTGTATTTATATATTTATATAAATTAGTGCAAATAACGTACAATATAACATATTAATGGCGTAGTTAGTTAAGTTAATAATTATCATTTAAACTCCCCTTAGGAAAGTAATTATTTGTAGAAGTGAAATAAGAAAGATTTCTTATAAAACCTAAATAATTGATACGAAGATATGTGTGATAATATATTTAGAGAGTGTTATGAAATATGACTAAGTTATATGGATGCGAGTAAGTCAAAAGCATACAAAAGTTTGCCCAACTAATCTGGCTACCAACAATACGACTTTGGGGCTGATATGAGACATCATCTATAATAAGTAACTATGGATGACGTGAGGTTAGTCCTAATTCTATAGGGTAAATTTGCCTAGCTAATCCGGTTACGGGTTTCTGTGAATAATCAGATTAATGTGAAATGTCTCCATGAGGTAAGGGTCATAATATGAAGGACCTGCTTTGGGGATTGAACATATTAAGAAATTTCTTGATGGACTTCCTCTTTCGTTTATATGAAGTATAAATGGTCAGGATTGGTTTTAGACACGATTGAGGATTTCTCAGAAAGGTCCACTTCAATGGGAGTAGTACGTGTCGAAAGAGATTTCCGTGCAATGTTAGCTTGATAGATTTCCATGTGAAGTCCACCTTAGAATAAGTATTAAATGATGGGAGCCTATCTTAATTGAGGTCTTCAATGATCATAGTCTTTCCATTAAAAGGTATTAAGTAGTTTGGTACTCTCTCGCATTGGTAGACATTAATAACGATTGTTATGGATTATGGAATTGGATAACACGAAGGACTTGCTTGAGAGGTTTAAGGTATTAAGTGGTTGTTTGAGGGCCCGCCTCTTTTCCGTATATAAAGTATGAAATGATTTTGAATATAGTTTAAATACAAAAGAAATATTCTCATTTAAATTATATTGCCCAAGTACTAATATAGAAGGCTCGATATTTCTATTAATCAGACATCGTTGTTCTGACTCCCTCCTCATTACAACATAGGTTAGGGAAGGAGACGATGTTCAAGATAGAGATGGCGATGAGAGGAACTTGTGGCAGCAGTCTATTTATCTACTTATGCTATTTTCTTATGGACCATTTGAAGATGACAATGTATTTTTGAACGTGATTATGTAATGCTTATTGTTGACTTTATGTTATGTTTTGTGGCATTTGGAATTTTAAATAAAATGGATACTGTTTATGCTATTATATTTTATCTTTTTGCTGTGAGTTCTGAAAGACTAGATAAATATCTATGTATACTTCTTTTTATCAACCAACAGCTAACTTTGGAATGAGTATAAATTTCGATGGGTCCTTTTCTAGCACGGGATTTAGGTTTGTTTTAGGGTGGGTGTATCAAACCAAGTGATGTATAGTAGGATACTCTTTCTAGAATCACGTACATAAGTGCAAAGACGCTGCTTCAAAGAAAATCACAATGAAAAATTCTCTAAGAACTCATGAGACTAAGCGGGTGTTCATAGAAAAAAACGACAAACAGGGAACCATGGAAAATAAGAAAACATTATCGTATGTTGTCTATAAATCAGACTTACACTAAAAGGATTATAGCTCAAAGACCACTAAGTCTACTGATTTTTCAGTAAGTCAAAAAGACAATAAATAGGAAAGTTTAAGGCCTCATGCTACTTTAACGAATGCAATAATGTGTCATTGAATTAACAACAGTGGGCAAATAATCATTCATATGGGGGATCGTTGAAAATGGAATAACGTAATCTCCATACGCATAGAAATCGGTAAATGTGTATTTATATATGTATATAAATTAGTGAAAATAACGTACAGTATAACATATTAACGGCGTAGTTAGTTAAGTTAATAATTATCATTTAAACTCCCCTTAGGAAAGTAATTATTTGTAGAGGTGAAATAAGAAAGATTTCTTATAAAACCAAAATAATTGGTACGAAGATATGTGTGATAATATATTTAGTGAGTGTTATGAAATATGACTAAGTTATATGGATGCGAGTAAGTCAAAAGCATACAAAAGTTTGCCCAACTAATCTGGCTACCAACAATACGACTTTGGGGCTGATATGAGACATCATCTATAATAAGTAACTATGGATGACGCGAGGTTAGTCCTAATTCTATAGGGTAAATCTACCTAGCTAATCCGGTTACGGGTTTTTGTGAATAATCAGATTAATGTGAAATGTCTCCATGAGGTAAGGGTCATAATATGAAGGACCTGCTTTGGGGATTGAACATATTAAGCAATTTCTTGAGGGACTTCCTCTTTCGTTTATATGAAGTATAAATGGTCAGGATAGGTTTTAGACACGATTGAGGATTTCTCAGAAAGGTCCACTTCAATGGGAGTAGTACGTGTCGAAAGAGATTTCCGCGCAATGTTAGCTTGATAGATTCCCATGTGAAGTCCACCTTAGAATAAGTATTAAATGATGGGAGCTATCTTAATTGCATATGGAGATTACGTTATTCCATTTTCAACGATCCCCCATATGAATGATTATTTACCGATTTCTATGCGTGTGGAGATTACGTTATTCCATTTTCAACGATCCCCCATATGAATGATTATTTGCCCACTGTTGTTAATTCAATGACACATTATTGCATTCGTTATAGTAGCATGAGGCCTTAAACTTGGTTTGATACACCCACCCTAAAATAAACCTAAATCCCGTGCTAGAAAATCACAATGAAAAATTCTCTAAGAACTCATGAGACTAAGCAGGTGTTCATAGAAAAAAACGACAAACAGGGAACCATGGAAAATAAGAAAACATTATCGTATGTTGTCTATAAATCAGACTTACACTAAAAGGATTATAGCTCAAAGACCACTAAGTCTACTGATTTTCCAGTAAGTCAAAAAGACAATAAATAGGAAAGTTTAAGGCCTCATGCTACTTTAACGAATGCAATAATGTGTCACTGAATTAACAACAGTGGGCAAATAATCATTCATATGGGGGATCGTTGAAAATGGAATGAATGAGGCATTAAATGCCTAGGGAATATGAATTGTCCTACATATTGTCATAAATATTCAAAAATGAGAATATATATCAAGCTGCATGGGCCACAATAATTATATAGTTATTAAAGGCTTGAACCAAAAGGGACTAACTCATGGACATTTAAGGCGTATTGTGGCACTTAGCACTTTACAGTTGGTAGTGGGCAGTTGGGTTTTTGGCCAAATTTGAACAAGATTTTTTTATTTTTATTTTTGCGCCCACCAAAAAATGATCAAATCATCACACCTCTCCAAGCTAAAAGTAGCATCTCAGCAGTCAGAAAACGGCTAAAGGTCGCAACCTTTCTGAAGAATATCACCATCAAACGTCAGTATTTTCCTATATATATGGGCCTTGAAATTTTCTAAACGAATGTATATAGAAAATAAAAAATACTCCATCTCTTTCCTCTTTTATACCGTTCTTAATTTTGATTCTCTTGCATTCATCATCACTTTGCACTTGCAAGCATTGATTTGCAGAGTTGATCCATTTTATATTGGGAAGCAAATTGCTCACAACCTTCAATACCATAGAGGAAGAAATATTGTTTCAAGAAAATATTACTCTACTAGACTCAGACATACCTATTCTATTAATGGATTATCAAACGGTGAGTAATTGTTTAAACGCATAATCTATTTTTCCTAAACTTCTATTCTAGTATGTAAAAATTTCGTAGAGTTGATATCAAAAGTTTTGTTTCTAATCACTTTTAAAATTAGTATATAAAATACACTTCAAAAACAAATAATTATTATCATGAAGTATAAGTAAAAAAATTGTTAGTGCCACATCAAAATTTTTGATATGTTATACCATAATTTTTATTAAGTAATTATGTGATTTCATAAGAATATAAAATAATAGATGGCGAAAGCTTTTAAAATACTAAAATGGTTTATCTACTCGTCTATATTAATATACCAGTCTTTAAATACTTTTGTCATAAATCTAGCTTAAAAGTATGACTCTTCTCTACTTGATACATAGTAAACTCACATGAAGCTGAGACCTAGAGACTATTCCAAAACTCTCAAAGGAGCACAATACCTCTTTGAGCAAGTATTAAAGGCAAAAAATGCTTCAAAATGATAAACATCAATTGCCTATGCATATTTAAGCTGCTTTAGAAAATATCGAAAGGATTCAAAAATCCAAAAAATTAGCCATATTACGCTCATCCGCATCGTTAATCCATCATCGCTCACTACTATCTACCTAAAGAACCAACTGTATCAGTAATTTTCTATAGGTTCCTTCATCAAAGGCACAAATCCATATTTGCATTAGATCAAGTGCATAAGCCAATTATTGAAAGCATCGTAAGAAAATAACATGTCATAGAGCTACTTGATCTACCTAGTTACGAGATTATGAAATGTTGTTGGAAATGATAAATAGTCGAACCGAATACTTACTTCAATGTATATTACTCAGTGATTCGGGTATGGGTAAGAATATATATGAGCCACATCATACACCGGCGCAATATAAAATCACTACTCTATAAAAGCCAATAACTTATAATGAATGAGATGTATTCTATTGATCATCTTTGAATAATAAAAGAAAAATAACATCACTTTGCTCTTTATTTATGCAATTCATTTCTGTTAATAGATATTCCACAATTCTTTTCATGGTATCAAAGCCATATAAAGTTTTGAAGAAAATAAAGGCCTCATCATCAAAAGAAGGAGCATTCAGATCAAGTATCATCAGAACATTCTCATCATTTGATATCTTGATATCCCATCAGGTACACACTCATCACTTGGGTTATTACTAAATTTTCTTATAAAAAACAAGTGCCATGCCGAAGAAATCAATTTGATTTCTGATTGCAACGATTTTCATCAAGAAATTAAGCAAATTCTCGAACAAGAAGATTCAAAAAACTAAAAACAGAAACCAAGAAAGCAATCAAAAGCAGAAAGAAAGCAATTGCCTCACACTCATCACTTGTGTTTGGCTGCAAATAACCTATTCACATTACTGTTGAAACAATCTTGCATCTACAAGTACCTGAATCATCAAGTTTTATTGTCTCTTTGTTGTATCGTTTCGGCTAAAGGGGATAGCACTTCAGCAACTTCTAAAAATATGGCTAACACTCAATAGAAAACCGTAAAAGCCACTGAAAACCGATCAAGACTGTCACCAGTCCACAAAGTCAGTTAATCAACTTACATCTTTAAGAAGACAACTATCTTCTATGGAGACTTCAAGTTGAAACAGCAATACAAGGATATGGCCTTAAAGTGTTCATCCTTGGTACTATCCCTATCCCACCAAGATTTATCACTGTTCACAAAACAAGACGATCAGTAATGAAGAACACAAAGTATTACAGGCAAGATAGGTTAATAAGTTCTTGGCTTTTATCATTCATCAAAAAAAACCTACTATCTCAAGTAATAGGTTGCAAATCTGCTAGTGAAATCTGGATTACAGTGGAGGAATTGTCAATACTCAATCCGCTACAAAGGTTATGCATTGCAAAGACAATTTCAAAATATCAGTAAAGGTAATCATTCAATAAGGGATTACTTATCACAAGTCAACAATATATGCAATTTGTTGGAGCCTGTAGGGGATAAAGTGTTAGAAACCGAACAAGGGGCAGAGGAAGACAGAATAACAAAAAAAATAGACCAAAGTGTCAAATATGTGAAAAACTTGGTCATACTGCAATGCAGTGCTACTTCAGATTTAATGATAGTTATGTGCCTAACCAGAATCCAAATAATTAAAGAAACGACAATCTCAATGTCAACATGATTCAAACACAACAAAAATCTAGTATTCAATTAGATGGAAATTGTGTAACCAATCAAAATATTATCACAGGACCCGAACACATTCAGGATGAGAGTTGGTACCCGAATCAGGAGCAACTAATCACATAACAAGCAACCTTGATAACTTAAACCATAGTAACAAAGAGTACAAAGGTAAACAGTCAATTTGCATGGGAAATGGTGAGTCTATTAATATCACTCATACTGGCAATGCATCTATTAAAGATGCAAGACAACTATTTTTAAATTTTTTGTTGAGAGTACCAAAGATAAGAAAAAAATATCATGAGTGTATCACAATTTGCAGAAGATAACAATCTCTATTTTGAATTCTATACTAATTATTGTCTAGTTAAAGACATACCAAATAAAAAAATTCTCTTGCAGGGTGATTCAGTCAGAAGATTATATAGATTCAATCTGATAAGCTGTAGCAATTCTGGAAGAAGACAAAAATGTTGTAACATGGTTGAAATTGCTCAATTGAAAAGAAATGGAAGTGTATTTGATCTATGAAATTATAATCTTGGCCACCCAAATGTAAGTGTGGTCAAACAAATACTCGGTGAAATTAAAATTGTGTTTGCCGATATCTCTTTACCATAGGTTTGCACGTACTGCCAAATGGGAAAATGCCATAAATTGGCATTTAATGATTCATTAAATAAGCATTCAAAGCCTTTATAATTAGTTGCTACTGATTTGTGGGGTCCAACCCCAACTTGTTCAGACTATGGATATAAATATTATATATCATTTAAAGATGCACATTCGAGATATACTTGGATATTTTTTTAATATTTTTTGAAAACGAAGTCTGAAACCTACAATGTAATAATGCATTTTATATCTTTAGCTGAAAAGGAAACTAGTCATCTAGTTAAAATTATGCAATCTGATGGTAGTGCTGAGTACAAAACACTTAGTAGTTTCTTCAATAAAAAGGGAATAGTTCATAGAACTACATGTCCCTATCGTCATAACAAAATAGTTTGACTGGGAGAAAACATAGACATATAGTTGAGTCATGCTTAACTTTATTAGCTCAAACATCTTTGCCATTAAAGTTTTGTCCCGATTCCTTTAACACAGCGATATATTTAATCAGTAGGTTACTCACAATGTTTCTTAAAGGAATTACCCCAATGGAAAAGTTATATGGGATTAAACCAAACTGTCAGAGTTTAAGAACATTTGGATGTCTATGTTTTCCCTACTTAAGTCCATACAGTACTAACAAATTGAGTTTTAGGTCAAGGCCATGCATCTTTTAGGATATGAGACAAATCAGAAGGGTTATAAATGTCTTGATGATAGTGGAAAAATCTTCATAAGTAGACATGCTGTATTTAGTGAACATGTTTTTCCTTTCAGCGATGCAGGTATAAAGACAAGTCGAAAAATTTATAACTCAATGGTAGAAATACTTAATATACCTGTGTATACTGATATGCTGCTACCAAACCTGAAGGACTGTTGGAGTTCATAATCCACAAATCACAATATCAAATCAACCAAGTCATGAATTACCAGAACTGCTCAGCTATCACAATCAATCTCTTGTACACTCAAATGATCAAACACAATCAATCAATGAAGAAAGTTTAGCTAGTCCATAAATACAACCAGGAAACAATAGTGATCAAGTAAGTACAGAAGCATCACCACAAGTCAATACCAAACATCCCATGGTCACAAGATCAAAAAGTGGGATTTTTGAGCCAAAGTTATATACAATAATCACTATCTCAAAGGAGCCTGAAATATTTGAACAACCTGCGAAGAAAAACACTGGAAAGCACAATGGATGAGGAGTATAATGCACTAACAAGGAACAAAACATGGGATTTAGTGTGTCCACCAAACAACAGGGATAAAGTTGGATGCAAATGGACTTATAAACTAAAAAGGAATCCAGATGGAATTGTGGCTAGATATATAGCAAGACTAGTAGCTAAGGGGTACACTTGACAATATAGGTTTGACTTTAATGAAACATTTTCTCCAGTGGTCAAGCCAATAACTGCAAGAATTATTCTAGGTATTGCCTTGCTCAAATTGTGAAATATCAGACAACTTGATATTAATAACGCTTTTCTAAATGGTATAACGCAGGAAGAAATATACATGGAATAGCCATAAGGATAAAAGACAATTTTAAATCCTGTGTGCAAATTAAATAAGCCAATATATGACTTTAAGCAAGCACCAAAGATATGGTTTGATAGATTGAAAACCTCTCTATCTTAGTTGGGCTATCAGCCTACTAAATCAAACAATTCATTATTTATCAAAGTCAGCAAAGAGACAAGTATTTACATTCTAATATATGTTGATGATCTAATTATTATAGGGGATGATGAGACTGAAATCAACCAATTTACTAAGTATCTAGACAAAGCGTTTTCAATCAAGGATCTTGGAGATTTAAACTATTTTCTAGGCATAGAAGTCAGAATAAAATCAAATTTAGAAATAATTCTAAGTCAAAATAAATATATTTCAGAGTTATTGATTAGGACTAAAATGGATAATGCAAAGCCACAACCAACTCCAATGATAAGTCATCAACATCTGACCAAAAATAAGGGAGAACTCATAACAAACACTAAACAGTATAGAAGTATTGAGTTGGTGCTTTACAGTATGCAACAATCACTAGACCAGATATTTCATTTAGTGTTAATAAAGTAGGCCAGTTCATGCAGGAACCACAAGATGATAACTGGAAGGCAGTAAAATGAATACCGAGATACATAAATGGAATAATAAACTATGGCTTATCATTAAAGAAATGCTATAGTCTCAACATAACTAGCTACACTGATGTAGATTGGGGTACTGATCCAGATGATAGAAGGTCAAGAACTGGATACTGCGTATACATGGGTGACAATCCTATATCATGGTGCTCAAAGAAGCAATCAACTTTCTCTCGATCCAGAACTAAAGCTGAATATAGGATTATCGCAAGCGCAACGGCAGAAATAATGTGGATACATTCTCTTCTTAATGAGCTAAATATCAACTCAAAGACCAAACCGATATTATTGTGTGACAATCTACATATCAGCAAACCCAATTCTACATTCAAGAACAAAGCATATCGAAATAAATCTCTATTTTGTTTGAGAACAAATTCAAAAATGAAACTTGGAAGTTAATCATATACCATCACCTTGCCAACGCGCTGACGTACTTACCAATGCACATCGACTCAAAATTTCACCAAATTCAGAAACGATCTGAAAGTAGAAGAGATCCAAGCAGATATAAAAGAATTTGTTGAAACTACTGAAGCTCAAAGAGCAAAATCACCAGTATCTCAAAAACACAGCAAAGCCATCAACAAAGTCAACAAAGTCATAGAGAATCGAACTAAGAGAAACTTGCAAGCCAAAGAAGTCTCTTTAATTTGATGAAGTTCGAAGAAAATATGAAGCAGCGAATAGAATTGGGGAATCACATAACCCTAAACCCTAATATCGGTTTGAGAGGGAAGGGATGCTGGAAATGAGAAATAGTTGAACTGAATAGTTACTTCAATATATATTACTCAGTGACTCGAGCATTCTGGTAAGAGTATATATGGGAAGCATCATACACCAGCCCAATATAAAATTAACACTCTATAAAACCCAGTTACTGTATAATGACTGTGATGTATTGTATTGATCATCTTTGAATAATAAAAGAAACGAAAAACGTCACTTTGCTCTCTATTCTTTTTGCAATTCATTTCTGTAAATAGATATTCCACAATTCTTTTCAAATGTGTTTCAATCTAGGCCCACCGATCTACCAAGTTATCAATCTACTTAGCTCAATAAAGTGACCACGTCCTAGGGATTGATTTGGGATGATAAGAGATTTGTTTTTGAGAAAAATGTGTGATCCTCTACAAAAGAGGAGAGCACACATGTACATATATATAACATCAATAGTAAAGGAGCTGCCAACAAGCCTGACAGGTAGTAAAAGGCCCCCATACAAAAAGAAAAAAACAAACCCTCTCAAAAGCCTATGAAACTAAAGACTCACCCTAAACTAACAACACTGACCAGAAACAAAAGCTTGAAACGACAACAAAAGATAAGCAACCATTTATAACAACTCCCACAACCATAACCTTAACAACCATAGCTAAAAAAACCCTCAATAAACTTCAACTACTCAAGCCACGAACAAACTCCGAAACAACAAATATCACAATAAATCCCCGATATAACAACAATTCTCAAGCAAAAGACTAAGAAGCTTTACGTTTTAAATGAGGACTTCTCCTAATATTAACGGATGAATAACTCCTACTATTCCTTTTACCAGATTTTGATGCTTGAGACGAATCACAAGCATGGATAGGAGAACGTGAAAATCTACCTATAGATGCAAGACAACAATACATTATAAATCTGAAACCCCCCGTACGATAATAGACGACGTGATTAGAACCAACATCTCCAATCAAAGAAGACCCCACATCATTCAAAACAATACCTAAAAACTCCTCAGCAAAATCATAGCTAACCAAATCATTATCCAAAAAATCAGACTTCTCCACATATCTAACCCTAGGCTCACCATCAGCAATCACTATAGAAGATACGTCAACTGAAAAAACACTGACTAATACCCTATCAGAAACTGGAGAAATCAAAACATTGCCATCCATGACACTAGATCTACAAAGTGATCAGAACAAGACCATGCGCATCTCCTTAATACCATCCAAAAAACTGGAAATAATAGAACAATCTAACACTGAAGCTAACAACTTATCAGTGTTTATCTTTAGTATAACCATATCACAGCTCAACATATCAGAACTTCCAACTGATAACAAACAGTCATAATCATTAACATCAATCACCAATCTCTGACCTAATATATTATGAGAAGATCCAAAAAAATGCTCAGAGCAAACTGCTAAGACATCCAAATCACTTAAACTAACAAAACACTTAGAAGTTTTAATCTTTAAATTCTCTTCTCTACAAGAACTGGTCTTGAACTCAAAATCTATAAGCTTGAAAATAGAATTATTTCACTTACTAAAATCAAAACTCGTTTTTTAACAAACATTATAATCAATGTCAAGGATAGCATCCTCAGAGACAGCCGAGTTATCCTCCCACTCATATGACACGGTCGAGCAAGAAGACTGACTAACCTTATCAAACTTCAACACAGAAGGATTTAAACTCATACAGGGATTAAAATCTAAGAGACATTAACAAGCAATGAATCATCTTTAATGGGAACAATGAAATCATCAACAAAAAGCCTAAAATCTAAACTATCCACCGACCTCAAATTATTCTAAGAATTAACCTTACAATAAAAAAACCATCTTCTTTAATATCGTTCACGAATTTAGTGTCACCAAATTTATCCTTACAATTCATTCCTATATTAATAGAATTTTTGACTTCAAAGTGATTAAACATATCCCCCAGGAAATTGAAACATTCATCTCTTCGAACCCATAAAAAATATAAAAGGATTCTTTTCAACTTCAAAAACTTTAAAACGAATTGAAAACCATGTTCTTGAATACTAAGATTCTTGAAAAACCCATAATTAGAATCACGAGAAGTCTTCAAACAGCTAAACTTTTTATGCTCGAACTTTCCATAATTAAAACACCGTAGAGGCAATCTACAATCTTTAGCGAAATGCGCAAAACCCCCCATCTGAAGTAGTTTAAATTCTTCTCACTGGAGCTTATCCAATTCTTGATGGGTTGATCAGAATAAACAGAACGCGAATAGCGGTCTTGAAAAACCCAATCACAAGACCAAAAAGTTTGGAAATTGGAATTAGGGAAGAACAATTTAGGAGGAGGAGGAGTCTAGAGATTATTCAGAAAGACGAAATTTGAATCTATGTGAGAAGAGGACGCCATTGCTGTTCTTTAATTATTAAATGAGCTTTAAGAATTTGAAAGGGAGAAGTTTTATAAATAACTACAACATTTTGTCTTATTGTAGTTTTTTGCTAAGAGCATAATTCAAAACTTATTTATGGCTCCTTGGTCTTTTCTTTTTGTGTCTTTGGTGTAAAGCTCTAAATTAGAATCTTATCGTGAGTGGATATACGGATTCCCATGTACCATTATAAATTCTGTGTGTTTATGTAACTTTTAACATTTATCTTTTATCTTTTATTTTAACTACATCCTTTCTTTAAGGACATTCGATGCTTCAGTCAGAACTCGAGTGATTTTAATTGAAAAAGCCTTCGGTCATTGACTGTTAGTGTAACCAAAAATTTTTACTATCATACTTGGCCGTTGATGAGGTATCCTAAGGTCTATTCCATCCAATCAGCTTCTTATTCTCAAGTACATGCATGCATATTCTGCTATAACGATTTTAATCGGAGTGAAAAATAAAAATAAGGAAGTTTGACACTGCAACTAACAAAGAAATTTGAGAAACAAATGAGAATGCCACTAATTT
Source organism: Allium cepa (assembly GCA_030765085.1). Lineage (NCBI taxonomy): Eukaryota > Viridiplantae > Streptophyta > Magnoliopsida > Asparagales > Amaryllidaceae > Allium > Allium cepa. The sequence continues at coordinate 841,201,983 of CM060941.1, forward strand.
TACCTAAACACATAACCAAGGCTAAGAATAATCTTCTTGAGTGATGTTAGATTAAGAGTGTAAAAAATTAGTGTTTTCGTTCATAGAGAATACTAAACGCCTTGATACCATTCAATATGAAGTTGATCCCACAAGAGTTAATGTGGGGAGTGAGAGGACCAATAGGAGGCATCAGCAAATTAAACTTCCAATTCCTAAACATATGCACCCGAGAAATGAAAGAAATCATGATAAAAAAAGATGACTAAAGAATATGAAGAGGAATATGAATACCGAAAACATACGGCTTCGTGTTGGGGTGAGACTTCAAGGCTAATTAAAGAAGACCTCAGTGAGATATTTTCCTCGACATCATCATCACAGTGTCCCACTACAACAACAAGATTGAGAATGAAAGATAGAGGATCACACATTTTTCTCAAGAAAAACAGAAAACAGTTTACGGAAGTACAGTCTTAACAAAAACATGAGTTTAGTTCTCTCCTCATATTGAGGACCACTATTTCACTAAAAACCCTACGAAAGCATGAATTTTTTCTTTCAAAAAATGGAACCTAGTGGAAGTATCATTTTGTGTTAACCAAAGCATGGGGTTAATAAGTTAAAGAAAGTATAGTTTTGTGTCTAGAAGACATGAATAAAATGGTTAATGGTGTATGAGTGCTCTCCATAATTTAATCATCCTTGTTATAAAAAAAATTAATGGAGCAACATACTTGTGGCTAAAGAAAACATGAGTTCGAAAGATAACGGAAACATGATTAGATATTAATAGAGGAACATGTATAGAATGTCATCAAAATCATGGTTTCAGTAAAAGTCCACAACAGTTGTAATTGCTAAAATTTGCAATAGATCAAAGCAAGACAAATGATTGGAACTGACTAGTTCATAGTAGATATATCAAATTTTAAAGACAATAAACTCCAAATTATAATGATAATCAGTAAAATTCTCTATGAAATCAGCAAGACGTTAAATGTAGTTCACATCCCAAAAGTCTGTTCAGTTGACATAAAGCAACATGCTGTGCATGTTGAAGTCGGACCGACCTAAGAAAAATTGAACTAAACAAGCAGAAGATAAAAGTAATACTTGACGAGTGAAAATTAAAGACAACTGTGTTGGATATGCGAGTATATGATTTTTGTTTAATGATAATAAACATATATATATATATATATATATATATATATATATATATATATATATGTTTATTTAAACGTATTTGTTAATGTACTATTATATTTTTCACACAATTAAATATATAATTGCTGAATAAAATAAATAACACAGAATTTGAATTCAAACAGATATTTTATTCAAACAAATATTTATTACAATTTTAAATAGTATAAATTCAAGCTCTCACTATACGTATACAACTTTGATTACAATACAAATTCAATTACATCACAATCTATCATTTACAAATACACCTCACTACATATCGCTTATTCACTCGTAAATTATCTTCAACTTTATTCCAGATTGAATCCAGCATCTGAGCAATCTGCAAAAATAAATACCGACGAAGAAAAATTGAAAAGGAAATATTTTTTCAGTATAAAATAAAATGTAATTTTGAAAATATTATTTGCCTCCGTTATTTAGGTTGTTCTTCGTCATTTAAATTTGAATTCATCATATACGAACAGCTTGTGACATGCACATTGTATCACTGTACATGCCACAAGGCCATGCACACCGATATATACACTTGATAAAATTACAGGGACAGGCGAGCACAGGTCAAACCCAAATGAAACGCTGGGTTCAACTCAAGTGCAATACAAATAAAATCACGACACAAGCACAAGGTCAAACACGAGCTTTAAAGCCGGATTCAACACAAGCGCAATTAAAAATGCAAATAATTCTCGAGTGAAACAAAGGCCATGCAAGCTACATACAGTCTCAAGTGAAAGGTTAGACAGTCCATTCAGACCATCAAGAAAATGCATATCAGACGATGTCAACGAGACTCGACATGTACATGAGGGCAGCAAAAACTCAAACCAGCAAAAACAGATACAACATAATGAACAGGTCGAAATCAACCCATGAACAAGACTGCATCAGGAAACACAAGAGTACAAGTCCAAGTACAACAACACACAATAAATCAGTTCAAGGTTCAGATAAGTTCAACTGTGGTGCAGCATATACATGTGTAGTGAAAACAACTACAAGTATCAAGTCGAGCCAAAGGTAGATCTACCGAACATACAAATAGTTTGATATGTCAAGGATGAAATTGAACCAAGACAAAGAGGAATAATTAAAGTTCAAATATACAAGTACAACTAGCAAAACCAAAATGGACAGCAGCTACAACACAAATGCAAACTGCCTCAATGCATACATATGGCCAAGCAATGCAAGTGAACAAGACTACAAGTACAAAGCATGCACATCGAACTCACCACAATGCATCACTCTGACTTCAACATCAAATCATCAACAAAGTGAAACTGCACATGTACACGAACCAGTGCCAACAGATCAGAGGCAAGTACACGAGTCATGTACAAAGGCACATTGGAATACGTAGTAAAACGAAGTAATGAACCAACAATGCAAGCAAGACCAGACAACATGAAATACAGTGAACAATGCATCAAGTTGAAAATACCACAAGAATGAACAGCATGATTAACACATCATAAATACATATGCAGGTACATATGTGAATGTACAACCACAGACCACTTGAAGTGTGTCGACCAAACAACTCAATATGTAAACAATATATGCAATGACCAGAGGCAGTAAACAGTTAATGGCCAAAGTCGAGCACATAAACGAAATCAACATCATCGTCAAAGACTTCAACATATGATCATTGGCAAGCATGCAAATACACAGTGGAAAAGATGAATGCATATACAGATGCATACATGCCAGAGTTTTTATGAAGCCTAAAATGAACAAAGTGCCAGAAACCAAAATAGTTTCAAGTTGAACAAGTTAATGCCGAAGTCACAGTGAAATCAATATAATCAAATCAAGTGGCCGAAGTCATAGCAAAAAGTTCAAACCAAAAATAAGGACACAGGGGATTTCAACATCGAATCAAGTCAGTGCCGAAGTTGAACAAGTCAGAAATCGACACCGTGGTGGCTAAGCAAAGTCAAAATCAAAGCCGTGTTAACCAAGCCAAAAATATACGAATTGAAAATGTCATAAATCATCAATGCAAATTCGAACGGCAAGCCAAAAATTATCAGACGAACTCGTATGAAATATACGAACAAAAAATAAGGAATTTGATTCTTATATAAGCCCAAAAACATCATCGGAAAAATGCATTGAGTTCAAGTATTCAAACCAGAGAGCAAAAAGCATAAATTACATACCGGAATAAAAGTCGAACTCAATCAAATAAGAAGCAGCCGAAAGCATCTCAAGGAGACGATCAATTGCCAAAGCAAATCAGAAGATCAATTGTGATCGATCAACAATCAATCGGGTTCTTTGATAGCCGAAGCCCTAATTTCACAAGGCCGAAGCCCTAGCCAAATCTCACAGGAGTGAAGACAAGGCCGAAGCACTAGCTAATCTCACAGGCGAATGCAAGGCCAAAGCCCTAATTTCAAAGCAAAAGAGGAAAGAGATCGAAGCAGCCATTCTTTGTTTTTCACAAACAAAGAAGAAAGTGGACCGGCATATATTAAAATAAAAAGGGAGATATTTTTGGACCATCTTTACTTAGGGCTTATAATTAGTTTTTTATTGTTTATTTGTTTTTAAATTGTTTTTAAATTTGCAATTTCTTTTAAACATTTGTAATTTCTAGTCATGTGACTAAGGGACAAACTACGTGGCGTAGTTTGAGAATTCGCAACTCAGTGGCTGAGTTGTGGCAGGGTTTTGAGCGTAGAGTTAAGGCTAGTCGATAGCGGTGTCGCGAGTTTACGTGTGTAAGCGTCTGACTGTTTAATTTCTAGTAGAAACCTTGGGGACAGCACGTAGGCAGGGTTTTGCCGGAGCTGGGTAAATTCTGTGTCGTTTTATTTCTGCATTTATTATTCTGCTATTATCTGTGTTGCTATTATTTTGATATATCTGTGTTGAAATAATTTTATATAAACTTCTGCAATAAATTTTTATAATTAATTGCATCACCCTATTCACCCCCCATTAGGGTGAAATCTATCCTACAAGTGGTATCAGAGTTAAAAATTTGATTTTTCAAAAACCAAATGTTGTTTTAAAAATTTGAATTTTTAAAAATGGCATCTTTTAATAATGCTTTTGCGGAGGGTCAGTCCATAGTTAGACCACAAATGTTCAATAGTGAATATGCTTACTGGAAAAATAGGATGGAAATTTTCTGAAAAACATTGACGCTTGGGATATTGTTGAGACAGGGTGTAGAGCACCAACTATAATTGTAAATAATCAGGAAATAAATAAACCGAAGGATCAATGGACAGATCTAGAAAATAAGTTACAGAATACTAATGCCAAAGCTATGAATTCGATTATTTGTTCATTAGATCAGTTTGAATTTAATCGTGTCTCACATTGTCTAACTACGAAGGAAATATGGCACACACTAGAAGTGACTCACGAAGGAACATTTCAAGTCAAGGAATCTCGCCTTGCCATGCTGAGTAGCGAATACGAGAATTTTACAATGGCCAAGGAAGAAAATGTTAAAGAGATGTACCGACGACTTTCCAACATCGTATACAAATCAGAAGCTCTTGGAAAATCATACACGGAATTGGAAATAGTCCGAAAAAACCTCAGAGTCCTTCCACGAAGTTTTGAAGCAAAAGTGACTGTCATTCAAGAATCGAAAGATTTAAAACAAATCAAAGTTGAAGAACTCATCGAAAATCTAACCACTTATGAGCTAGAAATGAAATTTAAGGAAGGGCGTGTAAGAGGAGATACTCGAAAGAAATCAATAGCTCTTAAAGGAACAACTGAAAGTGATGACGACGACGACGATGATAGAGCAGCAGAGTTGGAAATGGTAATAAAGAGATTAAAAAGGTGGAACCGCAAATATGGTAATCTAACTCTAAATCAAAAATTAAAAAGCAAAATAATCAAAGTTTTAGATAACACAGAACAAAAAAAATCATCTGTCATAAGTGCAACCAACCCGGACACATCAAGCCCAATTATCCTCAAAACTAACATGACTTTGAAAAGAAATCAAAAAGGAGAATTTTGCAGCCACGTGGAATACAATTTATGAAGATAATCAAAGTACTAGCAGTGAGAGTGAGAAAGTAGATATGTGCCTTCAAGGTAATATAACTGATAGCGACGATGACAAGCCAAGCGAGGTATCAAAACTCACTCACTCTGAATTACTTATATATTTCCATGAGGTAAATGGCTGTTTTGAACGACTTAGGGAGAAATATACTAAAATTGAATCACAAAGAGATAGTTTGATTGAAGTAAATGAACAGCTTGAACAATTAGTTAAAAACTATCAAAATAAGTGCCTTAAGTGTGACAAGTATACATTGTTCGAAGAATAAAAAATCAGAAATTAAAATTAAATCGCTTGAAAATGAAATTCTGATTTTAAAGGAAAGTGAAAATACTAGGAGAGAGAACTCTATTAAAAAGTGCATACAATTATTGAACGAAAATGAATCTCTCAAAACACAAGTCCAACAACTGTCAACAACTTTAGATAAATTTTCAAAAAGTGAAAGATCGTTGAAAATGCTATTAGGGAAACAAACTGTTAATACAGTTAGATAAGGACTTGGATATAATCAAACTAAACTTGTTAGGAGTGAATTTAATCAAGTCAATTCAATGTGCACAATTTGTAGAAAATTTGGACACAATCAAAACAATTGTTGGTATAGACCCAAACACGTGAAAACTATACCAATTTGGGTTCCAAAAGGCACAAATATAAAATCTCTCAAAGTTAAACAAACCTGAGTGCCGAAAGGAACATATATAAATAGTTTTGAGTCTTCACAAAATTATTTTCCAAAATATTCTGACACTAACAATCATGAACCTATAAAAAAAAATAGGTCACAAAAATCTTTCATTGTGTAGGTGTGGTGGCAGGCTAAAGAACCACAATAGTGACTTGGATTGTGGCTGTTCCAAGGACACAACAAGCGTCAAAGCAAAGTTCCTTAGCCTAGTACAAAGTTGACAGAATCACAATGGGCAACAATGAAAAATTATCGTAAAGGTAAAACAGGTAATGATATATTTTGAACGATATATCAAATGTGATAATCTGCACCGTATTCTGAATTAAATTAGCCCATAATGTGATGATGAAATTAATGAAGATTTTGATTCTGACTTATTCAAAATTGTTGGCCAATTATATTCTTATGCCAAGAACACTATAAAAAAAAACTCTAGAGTCTTTGAATTACTTCATACATATTAGTTTGGATTGATAATAGTGTTTTATAAGTTGATGATAATACATTTGATTATTTCACGGCTGACTCTATATTCTCGGTTTTGATTATTTACACGGCTTCAATTCAAATTCAAGAGATTTCATTTAAAAATTTGTTAAAAATGATATTGAGATATTTTGTTGCACAACTCATGATCCGGTCTGTAACATTCAACTAATAATAAGTTTGAGTGAAAAGAAATTCAGATGCAGATTACACTGGTAATCTAGTTGATAGAAAAATTACTAGTGGAACATGATATACGATGAGACATTTAGTAACTGCATCGTTTTTCAAAGAAAATATCTGCATATTTTCACTTCAAATAATTTTCAAATTGCAGACATTTTTTTATAAAACCCCTTCTAGGAAATCATTTTTGACCTTATTTCAGATTAGTCATTTTGGAAATTTTGGTTTTATAATTATTTTTGAATATGATTTTAAATGATTACATTGACTAATCTGACTCCATAATGATTATCGAAAAGATAAATAGTGATTGAAAAAGTGATGAGTGTTAATATTAATCATATATTATAACTTGAGACGGTATATTTAGTAAATTTCTTTAGAAATTTGAACATGAGTCATAAAAACTTTTTGTTGGTAAAAATTCCGTGACCATCTCTATTTCTATCATATTTCTAACGACCACCACTCATCAAAATTCAATATAGTTTGCCGATATATGGTACTTTAAACAGGAATCATTCGTTTTTCATTATATATTTTTGTTAAAAAAAAACCAAAGTATTCACTCTCATTTAAAAGTCCTCACGGTTATGCATGGGTGAATTACTTGGAATTTGTTATGTGCTTCCATGCTCATTTAAAAGTCCTCACGGTTATGCATGTATGGAACGCATATCAAAATTAATTGATTAAATAAACAAGTTGATTCTAATCCCATTTAAAAGTCCTCATGGTTATGCGTGGTTAGAAGATACTTGAATTCATTTTTTTAAAATAAAATTGAAATACTACTAATCTTATTTAAAAGTCCTAACAGTTATGCATCGTTGGTAGATATTCAAAATTCCTGATATAAATATACCACAATAGACACAACTGTATGGTTTTATATGATGACATCATTCCCATCATTCTAAAAGTGGAATATGCGCATAACAGAGTATTTATGATTTTTGTTTGATTTTTTATTGGAATTTAATATTTATATTCGATTGAATTTTAATGTTGTATTAATATCTATCACTTTATCTCTATTTTACTAACACTATTACTCTTTTGCTGATAACAAAAGGGGAAGAGAAAAGTTAAGATTTTGTCAAATTAAATCAAGTAAATGTCAAATATTTTCTATTTGCATCTAGGCTCATTGTATGCATATATGAAGGGGGAGCTTTGTATAGAGAGAAAGCATTTAAATAGGGGGAGCAAATAGAGTATATCAATGATCAAATACATTTAACATATTCAAAATCTTAAATATATGTTTGCTATCATCAAAAGGGGGAGATTGTTGAATATGCGAGTATATGATTTTTGTTTGATGTTAATAAACATATATATATATATACATTCATTTAAATGTATTTGTTAACGTAGTATTATATTTTTCACATAATTAAATATATATATATTTGCTTGATAAAATAAATAACACAGAATTTGAATTCAAACAGATATTTTATTCAAACAAATATTTATTACAATTTTGAATAGTATAAGTTCAAGCTATCACTATACATATACAACTTTTGATTACAATACAAATTCAATTACATCACAATCTGTCATTTACAAATACACCTCACTACATATCGCTCATTCACTCGTAATTTATCTTCAACTTTATTCCAGATTGAATCCAGCATCTGAGCAATCTGCAAAAATAAATACCGACGAAGTAAAATTGAAAAGGAAATATTTTTGCAGTATAAAATAAAATGTAATTTTGAAAATATTATTTGCCTCAGTTATTTGGGTTGTTCGTCATCATTTAAATTTGAATTCATCATAGACAAACAGCTTGTGACATGCACAGAGTATCACTGTACATTCCACAAGGCTGTGCACACCGATATATACACTTGATAAAATTACAGGGATAGGCGAGCACAGGTCAAACCCAAATGAAACGCCGGGTTCAACTCAAGTGCAATACAAATAAAATCACGACACAAGCACAAGGTCAAACCCGAGCTTTAAAGCTGGATTCAACACAGGTGCAATTAAAAATGCAAATAATTCTCGAGTGAAACAAAGGCTATGCAAGCTACATACAGTCTCAAGTGAAAGGTTAGACAGTCCATTCAGACCATCAAGCAAATTCATATCAGACGATGTCAACGAGACTCGGCATGTACATGAAGGCAGCAAAAACAGATACAACATAATGAACAGGTCAAAATCAACCCATGAACAAGACTGCATCAGGAAACACAAGAGTACAAGTCCAAATACAACAACACACAATAAATCAGTTCAAGGTTCAGACAAGTTCAACTGTGGTGCAACATATACATGTGTAGTGAAAACAACTACTAGTATCAAGTCGAGTCAAAGGCAGAGCTACCAAACATACAAATAGTTTGATATGTCAAGGTTGAAATTGAACAAAGACAAAGAGGAATAATTAAAGTTCAAATATACAAGTACAGCTAGCAAATCCGAAATGGACAGCAGCTACAACACAAATGCAAACTGCATCGATGCATACATATGGCCAAGCAATGCAAGTGAACATGACTACAAGTACAAAGCATGCACATTGAAATCACCACAATGCGTCACTCTGACTTCAACATCAAATCATCAACAAAGTGAAACTGCACATATACATGAACCAGTGCCAACAGATCAGAGGCAAGTACACGAGTCATGTCAAAGGCACATTGGAATACGTAGTGAAACGAAGTGATGAACCAACAATGCAAGCAAGACCAGACAACATGAAGTACAGTGAACAATGCATCAAGTTGAAAATGCCACAAGAATGAACAACATGATTAACACATCATAAATACATATGCAGGTACATATGTGAATTTACAACTACAGACCACTTGAAGTGTGTCGACCAAACAACTCAATATGTAAACAATATATGCAATGACCAGAGGCAGTAAACAGTTAATGGCCAAAGTCGAGCACATAAACGAAATCAACATCATCGTCAAAGACTTCAACATTTGATCAGTGGCAAACATGCAAATACACAGTGGAAAAGATGAATGCATATACGGATGAAGACATGCCAAAGTTTTTATGAAGCCGAAAATGAACAAAGTGCTAGAAACCAAAGCAGTTTCAAGTTGAACAAGTTAATGCCGAAGTCACAGTGAAATCAAAATAATCAAATCAAGTGGCCGAGGTCATAGCAAAAAGTTCGAACCAAAAATAAGGATACAGGGGATTTCAACATCGAATCAATTCAGTGCCGAAGTTGAACAAGTCAGAAATCGACACCGTGGTGGCCAAGCAAAGTCAAAATCGAAGCCGTGTTAACCAAGCCAAAAATATATGAATTGAAAATGTCAGAAATCATCACAATCATCAATGCAAAATCGAACGGCAAGCCAAAAATTATCAGACGAAGTAGTATGAAATATACAAATGAAAAATAAGGAATTCGATTCGTATATAAGCCCTAAAACATCATCGGCAAAATGCATTGAGTTCAATTATTCAAACCAGAGAGCAAAAAGCATAAATTACGTACCGGAATAAAAGTCGAACTCAATCAAATAAGAAGCAGCCAAAAGCATCTTAAGGAGACGATCGATTGCCAAAGCAAATCAGAAGATCAATTGTAATCGATCAACAATCAATTGGGTTCTTCGATAGCCGAAGCCCTAACTTCACAAGGCCGAAGCCCTAGCCAAATCTCACAGGAGCGAAGACAAGGCCGAAGCACTAGCTAATCTCACAGGAGCGAACGTGAGGGCAAACCCCTAATTTCAAAGCAAAAGAGGAAAGAGATCGAAGCAGCCATTCTTTGTTTTTCACAAACAAAGAAGAAAGTGGGCCGACATATATTAAATAAAGAGGGAGATATTTTTGGGCCATCTTTACTTAGGGCTTATAATTAGGGTTTTATTGTTTATTTTTTTTTAAATTGTTTTTAAATTTGCATTTTCTTTTAAACATTTGTAATTTCTAGTCGTGTGACTAGGGGACAAACTACGTGGCGTAGTTTGACAATTCGCAACTCAGTGGCTGAGTTGTGGCAAGGTTTTGAGCGTAGAGTTAAGGCTAGTCGATAGCGGGTGTCGCGAGTTTACGTGTTTAAGCGTCTGACTGCTTAATTTCTAGTAGAAACCTTGAGGGAAGCACGTAGGCAGGGTTTTGCCGAAGCTGGGTAAATTCTGTGTCGTTCTATTTCTGCATTTATTATTCTGCTATTATCTGTGGTGCTATTATTTTGATATATATGTGTTGAAATAATTTTATATAAACTTCCGCAATAAATTTTTATAATTAATAGCATCATCCTATTCACCCCTCCTCTAGGGTGAAATCGATCCTATAAACTGAAAATCAAAAGTTCAAAATTAAAATTAAAATGACTGGCGAATTTCTCTTTTGCAAATGGAAAAAGTGAAAATTTTGAGGATAGTGCTGGCATTTATAAGCAATTTTAGGGAAAAAATAATAATCTTGGATTCTCATGTAAAACGATTCAAAGTAATGAGAAATTAAAAGAATACCAAGAGTTTCATTAATACTTTGCAAATGCAGGAAAGCAAGACATGAGATTATAGATGTGTGTTTGATAAAAAGAGTTCTCTTCAGGCTAAAGTTTAAAGAAAACTCTTGGAGGGCAAATGTTGTAACATAATTTTAAGCTAATAGGAACAAAAGGAGCATGTTAACGGAACCACAATGTATGTGTTAACTGAAATATAAAGAACGCGTAATGGAAATATAAAGCATGCGTTAGTGGAAATATAAAACATATGTTAACTGAAGCACAAAGTTTGTGTCAATGGAAGCATAAAGTATGTATTAGTGGAAACACAAAATATATGTAAATGGAAATGTAAATTACATATTAACAGAGACATAAAGTTAATGTTAATGAAAACATAAAGTATAAGCTAATAGAATCATCAGGCGTATCTTAGCGGAAACTTAAAGTAATGCTTGAGCGATGGTAATGGAGATATAAGTGTTGAAAGTGGAAATGAAGACCGGTGTGAATGAGCTAATGGAAGAATGCTGAAGGAAATAGTGCTAAAGAAGGTATAACTATTGGAAACAGTCTTTAGCCACATGTAATCACATTATTTGTTCATCTATGCCAAATCAAGAGGAAGTATAAATATTTTATAGATTTTTAGGAAGTCATCTCATGGTGAAACTTGTTACCCTTAGGACACGCGACATTGTCACTAAAACAAAGGATCTTGACTTATGATGGTCCATATTTTGAAAGGTTCAAATCTACAATAATCCACACATGTCCAACTTAAAAAATCCGAAATATAGATAATCAATGGATTTAATTAAGAAAAATAAGAAAAGAAGAAGAAAACAAACACAGAATCTCGCAATGGAATAACAAAATATAATAATCAAATAAACTGTCCATGAAACTGTTTACTATACATTTGATAATAATCTATACAATATTTATCAGAGTTATATACATACATCAGGGACAAATAATCAATGCAGCAGAAATAGCGTGATGCAGAGAATAATAATAGTAATAATATACCAAATCTTCGTCTTCGTCCTCCGAAATAACGATCTTCACCGTGCTGAAAAAACTCAGGGCTGACCTGAGCATAATGAAAAGACAAAACACTCGAGTCAGGACTAGAATACTTTTATGCAAATCAAATCGATATCGAAAATAATATGAATGTAGTGGCATCAGAGATGTTTACGGGGTTTTACATCTCCTTTCAGTGTATAACATGCATGCAACAAATTAAGAGATGTTATGGGGTTTTCCATCTTCTAAGGATCCGTTAATCTATTTATATATAATAGTATACGCTATAATAGGTAATGTTTATCAGTAAAATAAAGATCAAAATAGCGTTAAGGCTTTACATTGATCCACCTTAACACATTTTATAGCATGTAGTCTATGCAGGTCCTGTAACACAACCAGTAACGTCGGTAGCCAGTGATTCCCCTATAGGTAAAATACTAAACCAAAGTCGTAATGGGCTCGTATAAGGATATGTAAGACAAGGCATGTGGGGCAATGCTCAAGATAGGATTCTACTAGTTTACCCTTTCTAGCTAATCGTAACCCATACATGGCCGACCGTGACCATCAATCCAAACAAAAGGGTGCACCCATCGAGTATGAAATCACAATCGTAATACGAGGGATCAACGTCGCTAGAGGTAACTAACCTCATTGGCCAGACATAGGCTCATGTTTTAGTCATTTTAATTATGACACAAGTGTCAAAGCTATCTACCATCGTTCTCTTACTTCATTTCAGTAAACATTCACCAACTCAAAATACCACTACATTCTGGATATCATCCGCCGTGTATACATTTGTTAAAGTGGTTCTAATATTGATAGAGAGTATGTCAATAAGAGGCCACAGTCTCTTTAACAACCAAATGTCGTTTTACACACCGCTTGGTACTTTTATATTTCGAAAACAATTCATCCTTGATATCAAAATATCATATTCGCTTCAAAATCAGTTTTATATCAAAATTACCATATTCGCTTCAAAAATCATATTTTACTTCAGAATGTTAATTCAGTTTGACATATCGATTTCACTTCAAAATTTGATTCGAATTACATTTTAGGTTTTAACTTCACTTTAACCCAATTTGCATTTAATTCCAAGATTTAAATATAAACATTCCACCCTTTTGACTAGCTTTAACTTTTAGAAAATAGTTTAAATAGTTTTAAGTAGTTAAAATAGTTTAATAGAAAATAGTTTGAGTATTAAAAATGGTTTATATAGTAAAATTGTTTGGAAAATCAAAATAATTTAAATATTTAAAGAAGATAGTTTTTAAACAGTTTATACTAAAATAATTTATTTAAAAATAGTATCAAAGTCAAACTGATTCAATTTCAAATTTTCCCATTCAAATCAAATTCAATTTCCATTTTAATTTAATAGATTCAATTCCAATTTCAATTCAAATAAATTCGATTTCGAATTAATTCAATTCTGCTTTCAATTCCATTTGATTTCAATTTCAATTCAAACATGAATATATAAATTTCAACCCAATCTCAATTTCATTTCAATTCTAATTCGAATCTAATTTCAATTTCAGTTTCAAATTAATTTCAAATTCAGTTTCAAATTAATTTCAATTTCAACTATCTGATTCAATGATTAAATTTTAACTCAGTTCTCCAATTTAAACCATTTCGATTTATTTCAATTTCGAGTTCAATTTTTAAAATATCGATTCAAATCACTTAAATCAAATTAACCTTCAATATTCAATTTAAGATCCAAATCATCAAATATAATTCAATTCCGAGTTCAATTTTGAAATATCGTTTCATATTACTTTTACTTAGCAATATTCAAAATTCGAATAAAAGTCCAATCTTTTAAAACAAATCATTTCTGAAATTTAAATCATATTTCAATTATAACTTCAAAATCTCAATTTCGATTATTTAAACAATTCCTGTTATCAAATTTAAATTCCAACATTCCAAGCTTATGTTCAAAAATAATTCGATTTCCATAAATTTGATTTTTTTTATTTCTTTAAATCAAATCATTTAAATAATTTCAAATCAAAGTTTTAAAATCATTTAACTAACCAATCTGGTATCCTTATATAATTTTCTATCCTATAGCCAAGTGAATCAATTATTTCAATTTAATTTAGGGAAGGATATATCATTTCAATCCAAAATAAATGTCATAGGTATATATCATTTCAACTTATTTCTTACTTTATTCAAAATAATCCAATTAACAGTTTTATATACTACAAATAATATACATGATTATAACATGATATATCAAAAAAAAAAATCATCTAAATCATCCAAAATATCAATAAATTTTCATCCATCACAACCAACATCCAAACAGTCAATAATCACTACAATTAACCAATTATCAATAATCAGGAGTTTTTACTATCAGTTTAATTCTATTTCAATTTAACTATCAATTCAAATTCTATCAATTAATTCAGATGTCAAATTAAATGTCTTAAATTTATTAACAACAATCAATAAATATAAATCACTCCACGACATAAATTTAACTACATAAAAATTATTTCAGTCAATTGTGAGCATATAAACACTCACCTTAGAAATATATCCGAAATCTCGCCGAAGCGAATAGCGACAAATCCAACTCCGTTGCGAATATAACGTCGGTACGAATCCAACGTAACTGACCGCACTCGAATCCGACCTTGTACGAACCAGTTACACATAAATTTATATTTGAGAATTTTATTTAACAAATTAAACTAAAATCAAATCGTTAACTATCTCACCTAATATGTCACTATCCTTAAACGTACCCAGGTAAACACGTCATTACGCTAATCCCTCAACCCCCATCCTAGAATCAAGCGAACAAACAATCCAACCCACTGTAACTCCGTTCAATCGAACACCGCGGCGATCACCAACAACCGAACCTCACCCTGCTTCGCCAATCGACAGTCCAACCTCCCCTCTACACGTCAGCACTGGCCACACCTCCAAGCATTCACCATAGCTCGTCCACAATGCATCAAAGTCGATTTCGTCCATCTTGGGTACGCCGCTACCTCAGTCCACTAGAGGTCGTCACATTCTAGTTCGCCTCCAGTCTGTCACCTCCAATCTCGAGCCGTCCTCCGGTCGCCGCATGCGAGGTGCCTCCACTTCCCTAATCAAACGCGCGATCAACTCGATCGCCGTTATATTTTTTATTTGTTTCTTCGCTCAATTCTTTTTTTTCGTTTGAAGCCGTGATTCGAAATAAAAGGAAAAAGGGAGGTATGGGCTGAAACGTGTGAGTGTTGGAAGGAGTGTTCAGTTATTTGCTAATATTATATTATAATAATAATAATCAAATATCTGATTCGATTGACCCATGAAATCACGAACTCTAGACGAAGCGTGCTGTCTGGCGTTCATAATGTTTTACCCCATTCCGAACACAATGGAACTAGTTTCGAGGCCTAATTCGATCGAATGTAGAAGATAGCTTTTCAAAATCAATTTATCTTAATCGAATTCCTTAAATAAATATCTACGCGTTTCAAGCTCGCATGACCAAATGATAAATCCGATCGCTACGAAACTTGAAATCCTACAATAATTCACTATTACGAATTCGATGAAACTAGTTTCATCGAAATCCGAGAAAATGGTCAAAATGGATATTTTACTAGTTAATTATAATATAAAATTATCAATTTCAAACTATTCACTTTTAAGTCCAATTTTAAATGTTAACAATCTTCATTCATATTTAAATAAAGTTTAAATCAATTTTCGATATCATTTTCATCCACATTAATTCAAGATTCAGTTATTAAATTAGTCCAATAATAAATTTAAACGATTTAATTTTCAATAAATCACCATTAATAAATAGTTCATCTTTTATTAACACTCATTTTATTATTATCTAAATAATTCAGCATTTATTATTCAATTATAGGCACCGATTATAAAAACATTGAATAAATAGAATTTTCATTTCAATAGTTGTTATTGCCTAAATCTTCGAAATTTATTATTTCAAATTTTTATTCAAGTTCATATTCAATAACTATACTAATAATTGACTAAATTTTATTTTTAACCATTTCTATCCAATAATTACGTTAAATTTAATAATTTAAAACAGCTAAAAATCTGTGTCCTTCCATTCTCCCTCACTCAAAACTTTTCGTCCTCGAAAAGGGACTAGGTTCAAAACTTAACACTTGATATATTTTATTCATAACAATCAATTAATAAAACATTAAATCTTATTTACAAAACCTTTACCACGCTCTCGCTATGCCCCTCCGATATCGGTTTTATGGAAAATATAACTTATATAAAAACAAGTTATAAAAAAAAATTAAAGCTCAAAATTTTTCAACACCCGAATTTATGGAAAATTTCGACAGCGTCTCCTTTGCGCGGCTCGATCGGAATTTTTTTTACAATAGCATATATAACACAAATATATCCAATATATATCAAATATACATCTCATCTAAATGGTGAGGCATCCCGAAAGGAAAAAATTTATAAAAGCATGGTATGTAATCTGATATACTACCTTATTGTTATTAAGACGAGCGAGTTCGCTCGTATTAAGCTAGCAAAAGAAACATAATGCGCAGTCGAGCTCCAAAAGCAAGCATATGCCCTCCGTACCTACAGTAACACTCAATAACACGTGAGAACATGTATATGGAAAGAGAAATCAATATATAACATAACTATACAACAACCATATAAGAAAACGTAGCCACGTAATAAAAGAAACATCCAAACAACCATATTCATGTAAGTTTTATTCATAACCATACTATTATTCAATGTCAACATTTTCATTCATACACTTCCATTTCTATTAACATTCATTTCATTAACATTTTAATTGATTCAGTTTCAATTAATTTACATTCACATCCAATTTATTGCATTCACTTTATTTACTTCTTAATTGATTAATATTCATTTCATTAATAATACTGGATTTATATTCAATTCATTCGCTTTTAATTGATTTATATTCAACTAATTTGGTTTCAGTCCATTTTTATTCAGTCAACCAATATTCATTACATACACATTTAATTGATTACAATTCAATGCATTTGCATTCAATCGATTTACTTTCAATTGATTAATATTTATTTTAACGACGTTCATTTTATTTATCATGCAATGAATTTTCATTCCATTCATTTGTATTCATTTATTCATATTCATTTATTTGGCATATCTCATTCAATACAATTTACTTAAGCAACCATTCCGAAATTTTACTTAAGTTTAATATAAGCAATTTATGCTATACAGCTCATTTTATTATTACTTCATAACTTAAGTTCATTTTTAATTCATCAACAACATTTCAAACCATATTCAATTTACTAAATATCTTCATCGTTCATTCGATTAATTCTTTTTTTTTTCCAATCATCAACAATGATTTTTATCTCTCATTTTATAACTTAAGTTGATTATTAATTTAAATCACAATTTATATCATTTGTCTTTAGTTCAGTTACTTCCATTTATTCTTACTTACATTCAATTCATTTCACAATTTAAATTCATCTTTATTCCAAATTAAATTCGAATTTATTTAACTCATTTCATCCATTTCTTTCATTAACCCATTTCATGTATATTTCATTTAACTTTACTTAAGTTAAAAAATTTGTTTCATTACCCAAGTTCATTTTATTTGAAAATCAATTTTATTTGACTTTTCTTAAGTTAACTTTCATTCATATGCTCACCTAATTAGCTTATTTCCTTAAGTTTGTTTTCAATTAATAATCATTTCAGAAAGTTACAATTAAATTTCAAACACTTTTTTTGCAAATTTACTTTTGTTTTTCAATCAATTTATAAAGATATGAATTTATTTATCATTTGTTTACTTCCTTAGAACATTAATTAAGTTTATACGTTTTCTTATAACAATTTAATCTAAATTTTATTTAAGTTAAACTTTACTTCTTTTATCATTCACATTCAACAAATTTAAATTTGTTTTTAGCTTAATAATTCTCAAATCTATAAGTTATACAATTATTCGTTTAAAATTTCATTTCATTATTTTATCTAATTCATTTCAAATACGTTTCATTTTTATTTAAGCTTTCTTGAGTTAGACATTAATTTATTTACTTTATTTCACTAACTTCATTTAATTAACATTTTTTAAGTTAAATTTTTACTTCATATCTTAAATTCGAATCTTCCTTTGTTTGCTTAACTAAAAATATTCAGCAATTTTAAATTTTAATTTTACTTTCCTATTCAAATCTATAAATTATAACTTATTTTTATATTTACTCTTTTCAATTATAAATTCAAAACTATTTTCATATATTTATAAAATTGTAACGACCCGCTATTTTGGACTATTCGCATCCGCACATGTCGGACTTGAATAATTCAAAATACCGAATTGTTAATTTAAATTTGGAAAAACTCAGATATACGGTAAATAAATAATCACAAAATCACAGACACAGAGTACTAATATGCAGCGGAAGTAAAAGAGATAGTAGTTCATGAAGCTATTATATAAATATATAAGATACATCAGAGTTTACAGCAAAAGAGTAACACGATACATCAGTTACAAATCAGAATACATAACTAGAATCATCGAATACTGGAAGCAGAATAGATGGCTGGATCTTCAAGCAAAGCTCCAAATCCAAAGGTGAGTCTCGAAAGCTGAGCCACTAAGTCTGACCCGAGCGTAAAGAAAAACACAAAACACTCGAGTCAGGATTAATATTCTTATATCAATAAATCTAACTCAAGTGAAATAGCAATCAAAATACAAGTAACCCAAAGGATGTTGGAATCACCATCCTCTAAGGATCCGTTAAACTATCTACTATGTAGTAGTGTACGCTAGATAGATAATGTCTATCAGTAATATTAGGTATCAAAATAGTGTTAAGGCGTTACCATTATCCCCCTTAACACATTTTATATAAATGTCATAGTCTATACAGCACTGTAAACTCCACCGAAAACTAGTGGGATATCAGGGAGTACTCCATAGGTATAACACAAAACAAATTCGTAGTGGTCGCGTATATAGGGATACAAGTATGACAAAGCACATGAGGCAATACCCAAGGTAGTGAAACTACCGTTTTCCTGATCCAGACTGGTGAGAACGCATCGCCGCAGCGATCGCAACACCGCGAAACAACACTCCTGAAAGTACGAGGGTGCACCAATCGATAACAAGTAATGAGTAATAGTTACGAAGAAGTGTGTTCGCTCGAGGTGGCTAACCCCATTTGGCCCGGCACGGCTCCTGATTTTAGTCATTTCCAATTTGACACAAGTGTCAAGGCTATCCATTATCGTTCTCTTTCTTCAGTCATCACGTACATCATTCCAACCACTTAATTCTGGATCATCACTCCGCGTATAGTTATTAAAGTGGTTTTCGGTTTAGATAGAGAATATATCCATAACCGATTCCGGTTCCTTTAATAACTTTCATGATTATTACACCAATTGGTCGTTTAATTTATTTCAAATCCAAAACAAATTCAATTTCAATTTCAATTCGTAAATCAACATTTCATTTATTTTTCTAAATCAATTTCCAAGATTTTACGTTTCAAAACTTCCAAATTACAATTTCAAAATCTTATAATTCGATTTCAACTTTTATTTCAACAATACAAATATTGATTCAAGTTCGTATATAAGTTTCATCCCAAAATCATTTAAAATGGTTTAATTTTCATTCAAAAATCAATTTCAATTCATTTATCGATTTCATTCAATATTCGCTAAGCTAATTTATCATTCAAAACAACTTCTATTTAGATTCCAATTCATTTAAATCAATTACTTAAGTTCAATTCTATTATATCAAAGCTTACAAATTTAATTAAGTTAAATTCGTCAAATCAAATTCTTTAAATTTCAAGCCTTACATTTGTTTCAATAAAACGCATTTATTTCTGTTAAAGAAATTCAGTTTCATTTATTTATTTCTTAGTTACAAATCCAAACTCAATTAATAAAGAAACTAACTTTCACATATTCGAGAAGTTTAATTTCACTTATTAACTTACTTAAATAATTTTCCAACTAAAAAAAAAAAAACCATTCCATGAAGTTCAAATCCACTTATTCAAAAGTTTAATTTCTCTTATCAAAGAATCCAATTTTTATTCAATTATCAAATAATTCAATCTTATTCAATTATTAAATAATTTCAATCTCAATTATTAATAATTTCAAAACTTAATAATTACAAACTTGATTATCAATTCAAACTTAATTATTAAATCATTTCTACTTAATTATGAATTCAAACTTAATCATCAAATTATTTCAACTTAATTATAAATTCAACTTAATAATTTCAAACTTAATTATAATTACAAACTTAATTATAATTTCAAATTTAATTATTAAATGCTTTCCAACTTAATAATTTCAAAACTCAATTTTTACTAATTCCAAAATATTTATTAATAATTCCAAATTTAATTATTAAATAATTAAATTTCAAACAACGTTCTTTCATCAATTACTACGTTAATATTTGTTTCAGATTTCAATCTTTACATTTTCCTTTCAAAAATTCAAATTCCAACTTCATTTCAAAACTTATTCTTTGTTCAAATAAAATCATTTTTTTTAAATCAAATTATTGACCAATCGGATTTTATTTAATTCTCTATCCTAAGTCAAGTTCATTTGAGTATTTATCATTTCAACCCGATTCCAATTCAATACAAAAATCAAAGCATAGCAAAGGAAATTTGCAGTGTGATAACAGGGATGGTGTCAAAGTAAATAAACAAGCAATAACAACAAACAATAACAATACAATAATCAATTCAAATAATCCCGAAATAATCGTATTAATTCGCATTGTTGTCTGTGCGAATTAATATAATTATCTCTAGAATCTACACTATTATTTCATGTAGATTAAAGATTATTACACTAATATTTATACGATTCTCCACGATATTTATTATTCAATTTCATACTACATCAATTTACACAACATACATTTAAATAGTTCAAAGTGCGATTAACCATATTCTACGTGTCAATTCATTTAAACATTTAAAAGGGGTCGTATTATGCATATTTAACCAATCAAATTCAACACATATGTCGATTCAATTTTTAACTATCCTACGTCCAATTCAATTGCATAATATTTATCACTTTATACATTTCAAATTTAACATCCAATATAAACAACAAACAATCAATCAATTATTAACCAAACAGGATTATCATCGTATAATTTACAGATAACAGTGTCAGATGTCAAAGGTGAACTGATACATAAATAACAGTGCAATAAATAACAGCAGCATATTTCAATTGTCGTTTCAATTTAAATCAAATTTAATAAATAAAAGAACATTAATCGTGAGTGATTGCTCACCTTTCGAGGCTATAGAAAATAGGAGATGACACGGATACGCACACTGATACGAACACTGAAATGGAGTTACAAATCCAAGCATGATTCTCAGAGCAAAGTAAGATTGGCACGAATCGACGAGCAATACTGTTAAATAGGAATTGCCGAAATCAAATCAAAACATTCAACATAGCAACAATTACAAAACATGTCCTACGTCAAAGTTTAACAATATAATTCTATGTGCTACCGAGATCGAAATGGTCTGAAATTTGGTATGAATAAAGATCAAAACTTGCATTTCAAAACTGCAAAGAATCACTTGATTCCGACGTAAGACGGAGGAGATACGATGCGTCAAACATGAACTCAGGTCGTGTTTGCAGCAGCGTAAAATAATTTTAAGTACAAAAGAACATCTGCCTGGGTCAAACTTCTAGATCCTCGACCACTAATCAAACGATGTCGGATTTTGCTGAAATTTGACATGCATAAACTAGGTAACTTCGACTCTTTTTTAAAAATAGAATCAATCCATTCCGATAAAACATGAGTGAGATATGATATCGTGAACATGAAGTCTAACTGCTGTTCAGAAAGAAAAAAAAATAAACATGCAAACATATTCAAATACACAACCTTTAATATAAAATCAAATGTATATCAGTCAGTGAAAACAACTATAAATATATATTATAAACGGACAAATTAAAATACTTATATGTAAACTATCATATTAAATTTTTTTTTACAGCTTATTAAGACTAACAACATATATAATATGTAACTCACTGTTTACAATAAGATTAATATAAATTTTCTTACAGAAACAATATAAAATTTTGATAGAATAAGATATACCTACATCAACTTATACTTACTTTTCTTACAAAATAGACATATACCTATATGCGAAGCCTATTAGAGCAAGGGGAAATCTGGCTATAGCAATTTATATGAAAAGATAAAAGCTTGGAAAGCTTGCTGTCAAATGCATCTCAGTCAAATGCATGCAAAGCAAAGTGGTTTGAATAACCCTCCCTATTACAAACGTGACAACAAGATAAACATATATAATAACTGTATATACGTAATTTAAGAGAGAAAGGCTAGATTCAAATGGCCGTGTATTGCAAAGTGTGCCTAGAACTAGGAAGGACGAAGGAAGTTTCGGCAATATAAGAAAGAAGAAGAAGAAGAACAAAAAAAAAATATAGAAACGTACCTCTCTTAGAATGAACAGAAGGTTAGAAGTGGAAGGCAAGCTGCTGTGTTGCGGAGTTACGGGCTGTAGGTGGTCGGATGCTAGGCGGAGGTGGAGGTGAATGAGATGCCAGAGGAGAGGTCGCGTGAATGATTTGAGGCCGAGGTGCGAATTGGGGTTTGGAAAATAGTTGTTCGGCCCTGAAGGTTTGCAAAGAGAGGAAAGAAATGAGGTAGAGGAGAATGGATTCATGGATAGAAATGCACGTGAATGAAAGTAATGATATTATCTTTTCAAAGCAATGGGACAGTAGCATGCAAACCAGTTTGATTATTTTATTTGAAACGTAATTAAACCCCAAAAGCAATTCAAACCATCACAAAATAAATGAAATAGTAATTAGTGTTAGTCATAAAGTTTAATTTTTGAGAAGTGAAAAAGACGGCAGGCTATTGACAATTAGGCGACGGAATATGAAAGAGAAATAGGAGATCAAAAGTTAGAATTGGGTACCGATACGATAAATCGTTACCGTGAATTTCACTGCGAACCGAGCTTCAAAACACAGCACTGAATATACCGTAGAGGTCAGCACGACGATATTATCAAAACGGTATATAGATATCAGCGGTTCGATTGAATTATAAAAATTCATTTTTTTTTATACTAGCGGAAAATGCATGAAAATCGCAGAAAATTAAGATCGACGGAGCCAAAGATGTCCGAATTTGGGAAAACGACAAACTGACAACTTGCTCAAAAGATGTTTCAGAATTTTTCTATGTAAAATATTTTGGTTTTGAAAACGTTTTTATTTTCATCGATTACTAACTGATTTTAATTGCAGTAAATTTACGCGCGAAATAAACTCCCATATTTTCGGACAAAAATTTACCAGTTGCTATGTTTAACTAGACGCATTTCAAATATGAAGTTTGAATAGCATCGGAATTTGTTTGTGAAAATTTGAAATTCTACACTAAATAAGCAAATTTAAAATTTTTAACTGGGTCCGAATTTCAGGGTCGTTACATTCTCCTCCACTCAAAACTTTTCGTTCCCGAAAAAGAAGGAGGTAGGAGAATAGAAACAACCAGAGGAAATAGACTTGAATTACAAAATAAGCAATAAATTTAAACCATAGAAACTTCAATTTAAACTAATTTATGTTTAACAATTTGACTTTAAATTCAAGATTTTCATAAAATTGATTTGATTTCACATATATTAATGTTAGGTACAAAAGATTCCTTTCAAATGAAATTCAATTTAAATTCAATTAATTCAAGATATTCTCTTAAGTTGATTTAATTCAATTTATTAACTTTCGAAACTAGATTTTCTTCTATTAATCATATCTATTATTTATTTAACTTATTATTCTATTTATCTCATAAACATTTATAATTAAAATTTAAGTGAATAACATTTATTATACGCATTTATATTTTATTTATAAAGACAATTTATATTATATATTATCCAATTTTCTTAAATTAACAACTTCAAAGATCATAAATTTGAATAGTCATTTATTATGATCATATTTCATTCGACAAATTTAATTCTTTTTTTTTTTAAAAAAAATTCTAAATTATTATTAAATTTATTCTACTTGATATATCTTATCACATATATATTAAGATATTTACATTTACCATAACTACTCAAATTTACTAAAAATAATTCCTTTGATATCATTTATTGTATAATATTCAATTACGTAGTTAACTTTTGAAAATTTAGGTAAGTTATATATGGAATGCAATTGGGTATTATACAAATAAAATTTTACAATTCAGTTATTTCAAGTTAAGTATTTATATAAAATAATTTGGTTTCATTTATAATTGAAAATCATTCTTTAAAAAAAAAATTAAGAATTATTTTCCGATTAATTTCAAACAACTTAGAGATAAAATAAATATATATATATTCATAATATATCAATTCAAATCAAAATTAAAATAAGATATCTATATATATAAATCAAATCATACTTAAGAAATTTAAAACGATTTAATTTCCAAAACAAAACTGCAGCCAAGTTACGAATCAGTCTCTCCATTTCGAAACTCGAAAATGAATGTCGATGATGCGGCCGTCATCACCGAAATTATTTTCCAGCGACAAAGAGAAGAGCGCTAATTTAAACGTCTAAAATTTCTTTCAAATGATTTCTATTCGAAATACTTTAAATAATATACCTTTAAATACAAGGTTTGAACTCTATCGAAAATTAAATTTCCAAATTCTTGTTTTAAATTCATTTTAAATTCTAAATCAAATTATATACAGGTTTTATAAATTCATTTATTTATATTATGAAATAGTCAATGATTTATAAAGCAATAAATAAAAATTAAATTTTAACCTTTCAAATAACAGATTCATTAACATTTAAATTTCAGAAAATTTAGACTTATATATAATATAATCATACAAAACTATTTTATTTACCAAATTTGAAAATAATGTTGTGTCAGTTTGCTCTGTACAAGTGTTTTAGAAATCCTATCGATAGCGTTGATCAAACGAATCGATCGAAAATCCAAATCAACATCAACAACTCAAACAACACAATATATATAAAACGTTTTAAATATTAATTTACAAATATACTTTCTCGCTTGACGATACAAGGATGGATTTTCTGAATAAGTATAAATAATTTAAATTTTATGGAAATCAAATCAAAGAGAATTTTGATTCGATAATAAGTTCGAAAGAAAAGATAAGATGATTCAATTAACCGAATCGGGAGATGGACAAGCTTATTTAATTTACGGGCAACCTCAACCTGGTCGACCGTGACTTCAATAATAAGATCGATGCTGAATTCTGAGGTAAATCAACATTCGATCTCAAGAGATAGAATTCAGGCATAGCAGGAGATAGATAGCATCGTAAACCAAGGATACAGAAATCTCCGGTAAATCGATGTCTATTGTAAGGGAATTTCACCCCTTTGCAAATCATTCGAAGTTTGGCGAGACCGCCAATTCATTATAAGGGTCATTCGAAGTGGAGTTATGAGATACTCCGGGATTAAAAGAAGACGAATAATGAGGGACATGAATGAATTTTGAAACCGAGAGACATTCCGAAAATTCAAAGGAATTGATTGAAACTCGAATGAGAGTGATTCTGTAAATACATTTACCCTATATGCTAAGTCTTGCCTAGAGCTACCAAAAGCTCTGATACCAACTGTAACGACCCGCTATTTTGGACTATTCGCATCCGCACATGTCGGACTTGAATAATTCAAAATACCGAATTGTTAATTTAAATTTGGCAAAACTCAGATATACGGTAAATAAATAATCACAAAATCACAGACACAGAGTAATAATATGCAGCGGAAGTAAAAGAGATAGTAGTTCATGAAGCTACTATATAAATATATAAGATACATCAGAGTTTACAGCAAAAGAGTAACACGATACATCAGTTACAAATCAGAATGCATAACTAGAATCATCGAATACTGGAAGCAGAATAGATGGCTGGATCTTCAAGCAAAGCTCCAACTCCAAAGGTGAGTCTCGAAAGCTGAGCCACTCAGTCTGACCCGAGCGTAAAGAAAAACACAAAACACTCGAGTCAAGATTAATATTCTTATATCAATAAATCTAACTCAAGTGAAATAGCAATCGAAATATAAGTAACCCAAAGGATGTTGGAATCACCATCCTCTAAGGATCCGTTAAACTATCTACTATGTAGTAGTGTACGCTAGATAGATAATGTCTTTCAGTAATATAAGGTATCAAAATAGTGTTAAGGCGTTACCATTATCCCCCTTAACACATTTTATATAAATGTCATAGTCTATACAGCACTGTAAACTCCACCGTAAACTAGTGGGATATCAGGGAGTACTCCATAGGTATAACACAAAACAAATTCGTAGTGGTCGCGTATATAGGGATACAAGTATGACAAGGCACATGAGGCAATACCCAAGGTAGTGAAACTACCGTTTGCCTGATCCGGACTGGTGAGAACGCATCGCCGCAGCGATCGCAACACCGCGAACCAACACTCCTGAAAGTACGAGGGTGCACCAATCGATAACAAGTAATGAGTAATAGTTACGAAGAAGTGTGTTCGCTCGAGGTGGCTAACCCCATTTGGCCCGGCACGGCTCCTGATTTTAGTCATTTCCAATTTGACACAAGTGTCAAGGCTATCCATTATCGTTCTCTTTCTTCAGTCATCACGTACATCATTCCAACCACTTCATTCTGCATCATCACTCTGCGTATAGTTATTAAAGTGGTTTTCGGTTTAGATAGAGAATATATCCATAACCGATTCCGGTTCCTTTAATAACTTTAGTGATTATTACACCAATTGGTCGTTTAATTTATTTCAAAACCAAAACAAATTCAATTTCAATTTCAATTCGTAAATCAACATTTCATTTATTTTTCTAAATCAATTTCCAAGATTTTACGTTTCAAAACTTCCAAATTACCATTTCAAAATCTTATAATTCAATTTCAACTTTTATTTCAACAATACAAATATTGATTCAAGTTCGTATATAAGTTTCATCCCGAAATCATTTAAAATGGTTTAATTTTCATTCAAAAATCAATTTCAATTCATTTATCGATTTCATTCAATATTCGCTAAGCTAATTTATCATTCAAAACAACTTCTATTTAGATTCCAATTCATTTAAATCAATTACTTAAGTTCAATTCTATTATATCAAAGCTTACAAATTTAATTAAGTTAAATTCGTCAAATCAAATTCTTTAAATTTCAAGCCTTACATTTGTTTCAATAAAACGCATTTATTTCTGTTAAAGAAATTCAGTTTCATTTATTTATTTCTTAGTTACAAATCCAAACTCAATTAATAAAGAAACTAACTTTCACATATTCGAGAAGTTTAATTTCACTTATTAACTTAAATAATTTTCCAACTAAAAAAAAAAAAAAACCATTCCATGAAGTTCAAATCCACTTATTCAAAAGTTTAATTTCTCTTATCAAAGAATCCAATTTTTATTCAATTATCAAATAATTCAATCTTATTCAATTATTAAATAATTTCAATTTCAGTTATTAATAATTTCAAAACTTAATAATTACAAACTTGATTATCAATTCAAACTTAATTATTAAATCATTTCTACTTAATTATGAATTCAAACTTAATCATCAAATCATTTCAACTTAATTATAAATTCAACTTAATAATTTCAAACTTAGTTATAATTACAAACTTAATTATAATTTCAAATTTGATTATTAAATGCTTTCCAACTTAATAATTTCAAAACTCAATTTTTACTAATTCCAAAATATTTATTAATAATTCCAAATTTAATTATTAAATAATTAAATTTCAAACAACGTTCTTTCATCAATTACTACGTTAATATTTGTTTCAGATTTCAATCTTTACATTTTCCTTTCAAAAATTCAAATTCCAACTTCATTTCAAAACTTATTCTTTGTTCAAATAAAATCATTTTTTTAAAATCAAATTATTGACCAATCGGATTTTATTTAATTCTCTATCCTAAGTCAAGTTCATTTGGGTATTTATCATTTCAACCCGATTCCAATTCAATACAAAAATCAAAGCATAGCAAAGGGAACTTGCAGTGTGATAACAGGGATGGTGTCAAAGTAAATAAACAAGCAATAACAACAAACAATAACAATACAATAATCAATTCAAATAATCCCGAAATAATCGTATTAATTCGCATTGTTGTCTGTGCGAATTAATATAATTATCTCTAGAATCTACACTATTATTTCATGTAGATTAAAGATTATTACACTAATATTTATACGATTCTCCACGATATTTATTATTCAATTTCATACTACATCAATTTACACAACATACATTTAAATAGTTCAAAGTGCGATTAACCATATTCTACGTGTCAATTCATTTAAACATTTAAAAGGGGTCGTATTATGCATATTTAACCAATCAAATTCAACACATATATCGATTCAATTTTTAACTATCCTACGTCCAATTCAATTGCATAATATTTATCACTTTATACATTTCAAATTTAACATCCAATATAAACAACAAACAATCAATCAATTATTAACCAAACAGGATTATCATCGTATAATTTACAGATAACAGTGTCAGATGTCAAAGGTGAACTGATACATAAATAACAGTGCAATAAATAACAGCAGCATATTTCAATTGTCGTTTCAATTTAAATCAAATTTAATAAATAAAAGAACATTAATCGTGAGTGATTGCTCACCTTTCGAGGCTAGAGAAAATAGGAGATGACACGGATACGCACACTGATACGGACACTGAAATGGAGTTACAAATCCAAGCATGATTCTCAGAGCAAAGTAAGATTGGCACGAATCGACGAGCAAAACTGTTAAATAGAAATTGCCGAAATCAAATCAAAACATTCAACATAACAACAATTACAAAACATGTCCTACTTCAAAGTTTAATAATATAATTCTATGTGCTACCAAGATCGAAATAGTCTGAAATTTGGTATAAATAAAGATCAAAACTTGCATTCCAAAACTGCAAAGAATCACTTGATTCCGACGTAAGACGGAGGAGATACGATGCGTCAAACATGAACTCAGGTCGTGTTTGCAGCAGTGTAAAATAATTTTAAGTACAAAAGAACATCTGCCTGGGTCAAACTTCTAGATCCTCGACCACTAATCAAACGATGTCGGATTTTGCTGAAATTTGACATGCATAAACTAGGTAACTTCGACTCTTTTTTAAAAATAGAATCAATCCATTCCGATAAAACATGAGTGAGATATGATATCGTGAACATGAAGTCTAACTGCTGTTCAGAAAGGAAAAAAAATAAACATGCAAACATATTCAAATACACAACCTTTAATATAAAATCAAATGTATATCAGTCAGTGAAAACAACTATAAATATATATTATAAACGGACAAATTAAAATACTTATATGTAAACTATCATATTAAATTTTTTTTTACAGCTTATTAAGACTAACAACATATATAATATGTAACTCACTGTTTACAATAAGATTAATATAAATTTTCTTACAGAAACAATATAAAATTTTGATAGAATAAGATATACCTACATCAACTTATACTTACTTTTCTTACAAAATAGACATATACCTATATGCGAAGCCTATTAGAGCAAGGGGAAATCTGGCTATAGCAATTTATATGAAAAGATAAAAGCTTGGAAAGCTTGCTGTCAAATGCATCTCAGTTAAATGCATGCAAAGCAAAGTGGTTTGAATAACCCTCCCTATTACAAACGTGACAACAAGATAAACATATATAATAACTGTATATACGTAATTTAAGAGAGAAAGGCTAGATTCAAATGGCCGTGTATTGCAAAGTGTGCCTAGAACTAGGAAGGACGAAGGAAATTTCGGCAATATAAGAAAGAAGAAGAAGAAGAACAAAAAAATAATAATAATAATATAAAAACGTACCTCTCTTAGAATGAACAGAAGGTTAGAAGTGGAAGGCAAGCTGCTGTGTTGCGGAGTTACGGGCTGTAGGTGGTCGGGTGCTAGGCGGAGGTGGAGGTGAATGAGATGCCAGAGGAGAGGTCGCGTGAATAATTTGAGGCCGAGGTGCGAATTGGGGTTTGGAAAATAGTTGTTCGGCCCTGAAGGTTTGCAAAGAGAGGAAAGAAATGAGGTAGAGGAGAATGGATTCATGGATAGAAATGCACGCGAATGAAAGTAATGATATTATCTTTTCAAAGCAATGGGACAGTAGCATGCAAACCAGTTTGATTATTTTATTTGAAACGTAACTAAACCCCAAAAGCAATTCAAACCATCACAAAATAAATGAAATAGTAATTAGTGTTAGTCATAAAGTTTAATTTTTGAGAAGTGAAAAAGACGGCAGGCTATTGACAATTAGGCGGCGGAATATGAAAGAGAAATAGGAGACCAAAAGTTAGAATTGGGTACCGATACGATAAATCGTTATCGTGAATTTCACTGCGAACCGAGCTTCAAAACACAGCACTGAATATACCGTAGAGGTCAGCACGACGAGACGATCAAAACGGTATATAGATATCAGCGGTTCGATTGAATTATAAAAATTCGAATTTTTTTATACTAGCGGAAAATGCATGAAAATCGCAGAAAATTAAAATCGACGGAGCCAAAGATGTCCGAATTTGGGAAAACGACAAACTGACAACTTGCTCAAAAGATGATTTAGAATTTTTCTATGTAAAATATTTTGGTTTTGAAAACGTTTTTATTTTCATCGATTACTAACTGATTTTAATTGCAGTAAATTTACGCGCAAAATAAACTCTCATATTTTCGGACAAAAATATACCAGTTGTTATGTTTAACTAGACGCATTTCAAATATGAAGTTTGAATAGCATCGGAATTTGTTTGTGAAAATTTGAAATTCTACACTAAATAAGCAAATTTAAAATTTTTAACTGGGTCCGAATTTCAGGGTCGTTACAAAAATCGTATTCAGATTATTTTTCACAACAAAACTTGTTTAGTCGAAAATTGATTCTTTTTGTTAGCAATTCTCACTCAAAAACTCAAAAATGAATACTGGCGATGCTATAGTCATCCCTAGAATTATTTCCCAGCGATCAAAGCGAGTTTAATGCTTTTATTTTCTTCAAAATTCTTTTAAAATATTTTCCTAGTCAAACTCTTTCAAATAATATTAATATTAATTTTTGAAGGCTTTGAAATCAATTTTGAAAAATCGACATGGTTTAAATTATAAAATTTTTAGCTTTTAAATCTCTTCTATTTACAAGCTATATTTAAATATACTCATACAATTTCATTACTTCATTATGAAAATATTTCATTAATTTACAGGTTTGTTATTTCAAACAATTCTTATTATAATTAAATTTCAATTCAGTATAATTATCAAATGCTTCGTAGAATAACATTCACAAAGTATTCATTTTATTTTAATTCAACCAATAATTAATGATAACTAAATATTATCATCTCCTAACAACTTCACTAATAATCATTATATATATAAAATATCATTTAGATAAAATTATTCCATTTACCCTATTTTAAAACAATGTTATGTTGACTTGCCTCATTTAAATGTTTAGAAACTCCTATCGATAACACGGCGTCCCACGCATCGAGCAAAATTCATAAACAACTCAATGAATAAGTAAATACAATATAAAACATTTTATAACACTAACAAGCACTGTTTTAAATCTCGTCCATCGTGGTCGAGAACTCGGTTGAAGGCTTGGGCGAAACAAAACATGAGATATCCTTGATATCTCGTTTCGATTATATCGGTCGAAATTTACATATATCGACCGATATTTGAAGCGAAACGATATTCCGAGATATCCCTGATATGTTGTTTTTTAAAAAAAAAAGGTCCATCTTAGTCTATCATAAACAAAATGAACAAAGCCCTTTTCTTTCCAATTCAACTTTTCAAAGGTCACGTTCCTCATCAAAATATCGAACTCCCTCTTGTCTAGAGAAAAAATCGAACTCTCTCTTTTAAAAAAATCGAACTCCCTCTTCCAACATCCAACAGCTCGCGGTTCCTTCCAATTTTCGACTACTCGATCTCGCTTTTGACAGGCTGCAGCTTCGTATTCGACCAATCTCTCTACTCTCTACATATATGTAAATTAGGGTTGTTTCTATTTTAATGAAATTCAGTTTTTAAAAAATTGAATATACATTATAGTTTAGAATAGATATGCATGTAGATTTAGTTTGTTATTCTTACTGCATAACCTTTTGCAAGTAGATTTGCATTGCCTAAAAACCTTCGATTCCCGATATCTCTTATATGTATTTGCTTTTATTTGCATCAGTTCATGATACTGTTATTATGTTATTCTTACTGCATATATGTAATTGTATAAAACCCGCTTTTTTCAGTTAATTTTTCGCATTTCATCTACTTATATGTAATTTCTAAAACTGATGATGTTTTGTATTGAACAATTTCATATAGTTGAAGTATAATTACATAATTTTTTTCAGTTAGAATAGTGGAGAGAGTTGCAGTAATTCAGTAGATGTTAAATAAACCAATACCATGCATTTTTTCTGTAAATTATGTGATGTGTTATACTCCTATATGGTCCCGAGATAAACTTTAGGTCCGAGATGTAAATCCGATATTGGCGTCCGAGATGCACTAGTCTCGTCCGAGATCTCCCCCGGCACGATACCGAGTCACTGAAATCGCCGAGACGAAATGTGTCTAATATCTGAGATTTAAACCTTGCTAACAAGTATGCTCTGTCATATATATATATATATATATATATATATATATATATATATATACACTAAACAACTCATTATAGGGTATTACTACCCTATCTCTAATGAGTCAAACCCTACAAAGCCAAAGTTATCGCTAAACCTGGCTTTGATATCAACTATGACGATCCATATTTCGGAAGGTTTAAATCGATAATAGTCCACACATGTCCAACTTAAACAATTTGAAATATAGATAATCAACGGGGTTAATTAATAAAAATAAGAAAAGAAGAAGAAACAAACACAGAACCTCAGAACGGAATGAAAAAATATAATAATCAAATAAACAGTTCATGAAGCTGTTTACTATACATTTGATTATAATCTACACAATATTTATCAGAGTTATATATATACATCAGGGATAAGTAATCAATGTAGTAGAAATACCAAGATGCAAAGAATAATAATAGTAATAATATACCAAATCTTCGTCTTCGTCCTTCAGAAAAAACGATCTTCACCGTGTTGAAAAAACTCAGGGCTGACCCGAACGTAATGAAAAGACAAAACATTCAAGTCAGGACTAAAATACTCTTATGTAAGTCAAATCGATATCACAAATAATATGAATGTCGTGGCGTCAGAGATGTTTACGGGACTTTACATCTCCTATCTAGTGCATAACGTGTGTGCAATAACTTAAGAGATGTTACGGGGTTTTCCTTCTTCTAAGGATTCGTTAAACTATTTATATATAATAGTATATACTATAATAGGTAATATCTATCAGTAAAATAATTCAAAATAGCGTTAAAGCTTTACATTGATCCACCTTAACACATTTTATAGTTTGTAGTCTATGCATGTCCTGTAACACAACCTGTAACGTCTGTAGTCAGTGAGTGCCCTCTAGGTACAATACTAAACCAAAGTGTAATGGGCACATATAAGGATAAGTATGACAAGGCACGTAAGACAATGCCCAAGGTATGATTCTACCAGTTTACCCTTTCTGGCTGGTCGTAACCTATACCTAGCCGACTGCGACCATCAATCCAAACAAAAGGGTGCACCCATCAAGTATGAAATCACAGTATTAATACGAGGGATCAATATCGCTAGAGCTAGCTAACCTCATTGTCTAGACATAGGCTCCTATTTTAATCATTTGAATTATAACACAAGTGTCAAAGCTATCCATCATTGTTCTCTTACTTCATTCCAGTAGACGTTCGCCAATTCAACCACTACATTCTAAATATCATCCACCGATCCCAACATTGATAGAGAGTATGCCAATAAGAGGCCCGGACTCTTTAACAACCAAACGTTGTTTTACACAGCGGTTGGTACTTTTATATTTCGAAAACAATTCATCTTTGATATCAAAATATCATATTCGCTTCAAAATCAGTTTCATTTCAAAATTACCATGTTTGCTTCAAAAATCATATTTTACTTTAAAATGTCAATTCAGTTCGATATATCGATTTCACTTCAAAATTTGATTCGAATCATAGTTTAGGTTATAACTTCACTTTAACCTAATTCACATTTAAATCCATGTTTAAACAAAAACATTCCACCCTTTTGACCATTTTGAATTTTTAGAAAATGGTTTAAATAGCTTTAAAATAGTTAAAATAGTTTAATAGGAAATAATTGAGTATTAAAAATGGTTTATATAGTAAAATAGTCTGAAAACCACAATAATTTGAATATTTAAAGAAGATAGATTTTAGCAGTTTGTACAAAAACAATTTATTTGAAAATAGTATCAAAGTTAAACTGATTCAATTTCAAATCTTCCCATTCAAATCAAATTCAATTTCCATCTCAATTTAATCGATTCAATTTCAATTTCAAGTTGCGATTCCAATTTCAATTCAAATAAATTTGATTTCCAATTTATTCAATTTCGCTTTCAATTCCAATTGATTTCAATTTCAATTCCAACATGAATAAATTTCAATTCAATCCCAATTTAAATTAATTTCAATTCCAAATTAATTTCAATTTCAATTTCAACTATCCAATTCAATGATAAGATTTCAAATCAATTATCAAATTTAAACCATTTCAATTTATATAAATTTCGTGTTTGATTTTTAAAATATCGATTCAAATAAATTAAATCAAATTAACCTTCAATATTCAATTTAAGATCCAAATCTTCAAATATAATTCAATTCCGAGCTCAATTTTGAAATATCGTTTTATATTACTTTTACTTAGCAATATTCAAAATTCGAATAAAAGTATAATCTTTTAAAACAATTCAATTTTTGAAATTTAAATCATATTTTTATTATAACTTCAAAATCTCAACTTCGATCATTTAAACAATTCCTGTTATCAAATTTAAATTTCAACATTCCGAGCTCAAGTTCGAAAATAATTCAATTTCCATAAATTTGATTTTTTTTATTTCTTTAAATCAAATCATTTAAATAATTTCAAATCAAAATTTTAAATTCATTTAATTTAACTAATCCGGTGTCCGTATATAATTTTCTATTCTATGGCCAAGTGAATCTATTATTTCAATTTAATTCAAGGATGGATATATATCATTTCAATCCAAAAAAATGTCATAGGTATATATCATTTCAACCTATTTCTTAATTTATTCAAAATAATCCTATTAACAGTTTTATATATTGTAAATGATATACAAGATGATAACATGATATATCAATATAAATAAACATCCAAATCATCTAAAACATCAATAAACTTTCATCCATCGCAACCAATATCCAAACAGTCAATAATCACAACAACTAACCAATAACAATAATCGAGAGTTTTTACTATCAGTTTAATTCTAATTCAATTTAACTGTCAATTCAAACTCTGTCAATTAATTCAGATGTCAAATTAAATGTTAATTAAATTTATCAATAACTATCAATAAATGTAAATCACTCTACGATATAAATTTAACTACATAAAAATTATTTCAGCCAATTGTGAGCTGAAGCAAATAGCGACAAATCCAACTCCGTCATGAATATGACATCGATACGAAACCAACATAACTAATCGCACTCGAATCCGTCATCGTACGAACCAGTTACACATAAATCTATATTTGAGAATTTTATTAAATAAATTAAACTAAAATCAAATCGTTAATTATCTCACCTAACATGTCATTATCCTTACACGCACCCAGGTAAACACGTCATCACGCTAATCCCTCTACCCTCTTCGCAGATTCAAGCGAACGAACAATCCAACCTACTGTCGCTCCGTTCAATCGAACACCGCGGCCATCACCAGCAATCAGACCTCACCCCGCTTCGCCAGTCGATAGCCCAGCCTCCCCTCTACACGTCAGCACTGGCCACGCCTCTAACCATTCACCATAGCTCGTCCGCAACGTGTCAAAGTCGGTTCTGTTCATCTCGGGTTCGCCGCTGCCTCAGTCCACCAGAGGTCGCCACATTCCAGTTCGTCTCCAAAGTCTATCGCCTCCGATCTCGAGCTGTCCTCTGGTCGCCGCACGAGAGGCGCCTCCACTTCCCTGATCGAACGCGCGATCAATTCGATCGCCATTATATTTTTTTTTTCTTCGCTCGATTTGTTTTTTTGGTTTGAAGCTGTGATTCTAATTAAAAGGGAAAAGGGAGGTATGGGCTAAACGTGAGTGTTAGAACGAGTGTTGAGATATTTGCTAATATTATATTATAATAATAAGAAAATATCTCATTCGATTGGTCCGCGAAATCACGAACTTTAAATGGAGCGTGCCGCCTGACGTTCTTAACGTGTTACCCATATTCCGAACACAATGGAACTAGTTTTGAGGTCTAATTCGACCGTATGCACAAGATAGCTTTTCAAAGTCAATTTATCTTGATCGAATTCCTTAAATAAATTTCTACGCGTTTCAAGCTTGCACAGCCAAATGGTAAATCCGATCGCTACGAAACTTGAAATTCTACGAAAATTCACTATTATGGATTCGATAAAACTGGTTTCATCGAAATCCGATACAGTGGTCAAAATGGCTATTTTTACTCGTTAAATATAATATAAAATTTTCAATTTCAAAGTATTCACTTTTAAGTCCAATTTTAAATGTTAACAATCTCCATTCATATTTAAATAAAGTTTAAATCAATTTTCGATATCATTTTCATCCACATTAATTCAAGATTCAATTATTTAAATAAGTCCAATATTAAATTTAAACGATTTAATTTTCAATAAATCACCAACAATAAATAATTCACCATTTATTAACACTCATTTTATTATCATCTAAATAATTCAATATTCATTATTCAACTATAAACATCAATTACAAACACATTTAATAAATAGTTCATTTCATAGTTGTTATTGTCTAAATCTTTGGGATTTATCGTTTCAAACTTTTATTCAAGTTCATGTTCAATAACTATACTAATAATTCATTAAATTTTATTTTTAACCATTGCATTAAATTTAATAATTTAAAACAACTAAAAATATGGATCGTTACCGTCCAAAATTTTACATGTTAAAAGTCCAGGAAGTGAAAATTAAACTGTCAAATTTCGAACACATGTCAAGCATACAACGTTCCAAAAATATATAAATAGAAGCGGCCCGTTTCCAAGAAAAATTCTTTATAGTTCATTTGTAATCTTTAGAATGTTTATGGCTAGGATTGGGCATTAATGACTGCTTGGGTTAAATTGTAATCAACGAACTTTAATAAAGGCACTTCTGTTTGCATATTTTGACATTATGAATACCTTGCCAGCTTTTGTTTCTTAGATCTATTTCTCTTGCTTAGGAGGTAAAGCCAAATTTTTGGTTTAACATTTTGATTCTTTAAACACGTTTTAATTTGAAATTATTTACTGTTGCGTGTTTAGCTGTAGCAAAACATTTATACTTATGTAACAGTTACCCTATCGCATGTTATACAGAAAGGCTGTTGCATGTTATTACAAAGCCATAGCATATTTATACAAAAAGGCTCATCAAATATTCAGGACATAAGTTAATTGCCATTCAAAAATAAGACCCTACATAAGTTACAAATTTAGGCTTTTACATGTTTGAAGTGAATTGTCACATATTACAAAACATAGCTACCGCAAGTTAAAAACCCAAGGTTGGTGCAAGTTTTAAAACCATAGTTGCTGCATTTTCAAATTTAATAACTATCGCAAGTTATGATCATGGCTATCTCAGCTTATAAACTGAAGGTTACTGCCCCTTTATAAAAGTCATAATACTTTATAACTACTACAGCTCATAATCGTTGTGCTTATTTGTAACAACCTGAATTCTGGTACTATAATATAAGATTCATTTTATCAAAATAGGTTATTTGAATTTTATTTTGGATAAAATTTATCTTGTATGTAAGTTTTGTTGAGTTAAGATTAAGATTTACTTCATAAAGAAATTCCGCTTCAATAATTTGAGTTAATTAATCGGTTCCTATTTAGGAAATGTATGGCACTTAGATAAAATATTTACAATAAATATAAAATATTTGTATGTTGTAAATGATCTATATTTGATTAAAATAAATGAAATGAGAATATTATTTTGAGAAAATAAAATAGTTGAATAAAAAAAAAACAAAGTTAATAATTTAACTAGAACAGATTACTTTATAAAAATAATGGATAATGTTATTTTGAACAAATAACCATGTTTAAATTATTAATTGAATTGAAGCAGTTAAATATAACTATATATATATAATTAAATGGGAATTTTTTTTTAAAGGACAAATAATTTAGATTCTTTATTCATAAGGACACGCACAAACAAATTTATTCAAAAGGACAGGCCCAAAGCCCATTCGCATGTTAAAAAATTTCTTCATTTCCTTCTTTTGTCTTCTTAGTCGACTTTCAAATCCACTCGTCTTCACGACAGGAAATTAAAATTAAGAAAAAAGGGCAAATAAAACGACAGTAAAATCGCTACCTCCATCTCAATCGCATACGTCAGAAAATAAAAAACAAGCAGAGTTTGAGCACGAATCTGATATCGTATCCCCTCAATCTGATATTGGACAAAAACCTAATACCATAGAACCTCAATCTGAGAATCGAGCCGAAATTGAAAACCTAGAATGTGAATATGATACCATAGCAGCTGTATCTGATAATCTTCATGAAACAAATATCCTACCTACAGTAGAGACACAGAAGGAATCTGCAAATTTAAGATTATTAAAAAGAACAATGGAAGAAGATATACCTCAAAAAGGGGAAAGAAGAACAAAAAGAAAACATGAAGAAACAAGAACAGAAGAAAAGGTAAATGATATTATGAAATGAAGTTTAACAAAACCATTGTAGATTTATTATAATACTATTGAACTTATTTTACAGAAAAATGAAGAAACAATGCAGGAAAAAACACCTGGTGACAAATCAACTGTACAACAAATGCCAAAAAGAGAATTAAGATCGAAGATGAAAAATGACAACATAATTCAGCAGCAACTTCAACAAGCAACTAATACCATTAAGTTATTAAACTGATACTATTAAATCGTTAGATGTATTTTAATAGTGTTAATATATTTAACATGAAAAAACACAAACAAATAAGGGAAAATAAATAGCAGTTGGGCAATATGAAGATGATCAGCCAACACGGGAAAAGTATAAGCCATATCAGTTTTAAAAAAATTCATGTTCAAAAAGTGATACCTATAGTTTGTTTGGTAGAAGACAAAGCTTAGTTGGTTAAAAAATAGATTTGCTGCAAAACTGATACTAATATATTGATAGTAATAGTTGGTTAAAAAGCTTAGAAAACAATTGCCATTTGTTACAAAACTGATACTAATATATTAAAAATTTGATACCAAACATCTGTTAGAATTAACATGATAATTTGTATTTAGAAAAATTAATTTCAGCACACACATTAAAACTTATACCAACAACCTACAATAGTGATACCTATTGTCTAATGGTGTGTAGCTGATTCATTTTAACTTACAAATTATTTCATCATCTCTTTTCTAGGAAAACTGATACTAAATTCTTACAAAATGGTACCCACTGTATAAAATGTTTTAGTTCTTATGTCAACGTTGTAATTTTTCAATAAAATGATACCTATATTTCACAAGACGATACCCACTGTATAAAAAACTGATACCTATATTTCATTGTAATTTATAACAAAGATAACAAAAATATAACATAAAAATTATACATGCAATATGTTTCTTTAGAAGTTATTATGTAGCAGTTTTAGAAGTATTTTTGCCATAATTTTTTAAAAATTAATACCTACATTTAGCAAAAATGATACCAAATTTTGGCTAGATAAAAATACCATATTTTATGTCATGTTTATGGAAACTGATACCACTATATCATGTTATATATATTATTTTGTTTCAATGCTGTTTTTTTCACTAACAACTTAACGCCACATTTTCATGAAATATGATGATGATTGTAACAACCCTAGATTTTTCATATATTTTAATATTTGACTTTATTTTATTTTGAAAGTATTTTTAAACTTGTTTTATTTCAAACATTTCACATTTTTAAATATAAGTGTTGATTACTATGTGAATTATAATTTCAAACAGGTATAAATTGGATATTTTAATGAAAGATGAATTTCTGTTCAAACTGGTCAAACTTTGACTTTTAAATCTTAAATTTAAATATTTAAATTCTTAAATTTTATCTTTTATTATCAAAATAGATGTAATAACATGAATACTGCTTTTCGTTTCGTTGAAAACGGAGTTAGATTGTAAAAGTTAAGTACATTTAAATTTTGAGTATACTTTGTTTTATTTTGCAATTTTGCCTATTTTAAATTATATAAATTATATTTTCTTTTTTATATTTTATTTTAATATGTGTTGATATGTTATTTTATTTATATTTTTATCTTTTAATATTTTTAAAGTGATAATAAAAAAATTTCGAAAATATATTGCATTTATTTTCTATTTTTAAAGGCTAGTTTTCATTTTTCTGCTATTTTCTTCATTTAAATTTTATTTCATTAAAATTTATTTATTTATTTTTGTGAATGAATTTTATTTTTATGTTACAATCTTTATTTTTTTAAATATTTTTTTAGTCCATATAAATCTTCCGAAGTTTATTCTGTTTATTTTCAAATTTTCTAGACTAGTTTTCATTTTATACTATTTTCTTATTTTAATCATATATAATTAATATTTATTTATTTATATTTTTTTTATTTGTTATATTTTCGTATTTTAACTGAAATTATATTTATTTTCATATATTTAAACTTATAAAAGAAAATGGATGGAAATTTGAAAGGTTTTTGGACTCTTTATATTTCCAAAGTCTTTTTACATTCCGCCTTTTCATTTTCTCAACCTACTCCTTTATTTTATTTTTGCCGTACCATTCCTCCTTCTTTCCATCCACATTTCATTTCTTTTTCATGAGCAAAAACAATCTCAAACTCAAAAAAAAACATACGACCATTTGTTGTAGAAGTTTGGGTAAAAATCTCTTCTCTTTTTCCTTTGTTTTTCATTGTTTTAATGGTCTTGCACTTGTCTCTTCATGCTTTGCTTGGCCATACTCCTCCACCGCCTCCTCCGAACAACCCCACCACTGTCCATGGACACTCCACCATCCTTTTCCTCTGACTTGACTAGGCCGTGAGCCCCCATGAAGCTATCATCACCAAATGTGGCAAAATCACCTTGAAACTAGCCTAGCCGAACCATTTATGCACATACCCTTCATTTTTCACCTAAACCACCTCCTTGGCCGCCACCACCAGTCCCTCCACCACCTTTGGCCGACACTCCAGACCCCACCTGACCTTCACCTTGTAGGGGCCAAGCCCAATGGTCCCTTGGTTGAGCCATGATTGCACAAAAGCCACTTATTTGCCTTAAACCCTTTGTATTCACACCTTGTAACTTCCACCACTTCACCACACCCTTAGCCGCCCTTTGCACCACCTCCTCCAGCCCATACCTGAACCAAAACCACTGCCACACCATCTCCTAGCCTCCAGCAGGTCTGGCCATGCTATTTGTAGTCTTGCCCGAAGCTTGAAATTGCACAAAAATCCACTTGTTTGCCTTGTACTTGTATTTTCATACATAGCAACTTCCATACCTTCACTACCCTTGCTAGGCCGACCATATATGACCCATACCTGACCAAATACACCCCATGGCAGTACTTTATCACCCTATAGGCTGAGCATAGTGATGGTGGAAGCAAGTGCAAGTGTTTGATTAATTGTTGTTCCTTAATTTCTAGCATCGTTTATCGTATTTTTGATCTGAAACCTTATAATTGTTATATTGTTTGTTTGATTTGTATTCAAGGGAATTAATCCTTGGCTCCTCCATTTCGTATCTATATCATGCTTTGAGTGCTTGTGTAGATCCTGTTGTGCAATTCGTCGTTGTGTCATCAGCTCAAAATAGTGAGTAAATCTCACTAGACTAATATGTACTTATATAGTGATAAACTGACATCACCTGAATCTGTAAATGCATATCATCCTGTTATAACTGCTATATTATATTCATATGAAGTTCACACCTATATTTACACTTGTTATACCATATTTTACTGTTATTTCATGCTATTCTGTTATTTTCATCAGTTTATCACACTGTAAGTTCCCTTTAGATTAGAATCACTATGGGTTGAAATGATACATACCCGAACGGACTTTAGAATAGGAGAAAATCATTATGGGCTGAAATGATAGGCCTGAATGATTTTCAATTATTTTCTTTTACTTGGGATTGCCGGTTTGAAATGATCAAACCCGGGCTTTCTTTGTAAATTATGGGTTGAAATGATATATTACCCGTATCACTTTACCTAGGCTAGAAAATGAAATACAGACCCGTTGTTAAAATATGTTTTTCTAAATTTTTTATTTTTTTTTAGAAATGTAAATATTATAATATTTTGATTTAAATTTTTATTAAAAAAGATTTTTGTAAAGCATTATTGATTTTCTGAAAATTTATAAGTGAAATAAATAAA
Organism: Allium cepa; assembly: GCA_030765085.1. Classification (NCBI taxonomy): domain Eukaryota; kingdom Viridiplantae; phylum Streptophyta; class Magnoliopsida; order Asparagales; family Amaryllidaceae; genus Allium; species Allium cepa. The sequence goes on from CM060941.1 coordinate 841,244,922, forward strand.
AGGTAAAGTTAGAAAATCTGAAATGTAAGTTATTTTGAAAATTAGAATTTGGTGATAAATGGAATTTAAATTAAATATGAAAATATGATAAATTTATGATATTTTGAATTAAATGAATTTAAAATGATTTTATAATATATTAATGATTTTTGAATAAAGTTAAAATGTGAAATGAATGAATATTTAGGTTGAAATTTGGAAATATAACTAAAATTGAAAATTTGTGAATTTGGCTTAAAAGTGAATTTTAAGTTAAGTAAATAAAAATGAAATTAAGTTATATTTGAAAATTTTAAACTTAAATGTTAAGTTAAATTTAATTTAATGAATTTAAAATTTAATGTTGGAATTTAATAAGTGAATTATTATTAAATTTTGATTTTTGAATGGAGATTTAACTTTATAAAATCATGAATATAAGGGTATTTGAATGACTGTTTTAAAAGTGAAATTATATGATTTTATAAGCTAAAAATGATTTAAATAAAAATATAATTGTTTGTGAAATTATATTGAGTACTTGAAGTTAATTAACTGCATTTCTGAAATGCTATTAATTCTAATGTAAATGATAATACAGCATTTGTAAATGCTGTAGTTGATAATAATGAACCAAATGGCTAAGTTTAATTAAAGGTTATTATAGCATTTTGTAAATGCTATAATTGTTGAATTTAACTAAGTTTTATTTGAAACTAATGTAACCTATTACAGCATTTTTAAATGCTATCTTTTGTTAAATTGAACTGTTTTGAATGTAACTTTCCGTAGCAATTTCTAAATGCTGCGAAAGTTGATTTTTCATCTGTTTTAATAATTAAGTGAATAAATGAATTTTGAAAGACTAAAATTTTGGAAATTTAACAATTAATTATTAAATATAATAACTTCATTTTATGATTTAAAATGAAGTAATTTGTTTCGAAATATAAACTATTTTGAAATGTGTTTTGTAATGGTATTTAAATTTAATAAAAATGAATGTGGTTTGAAAGATATGATATTTTGAATGATATTAAATTTTGAAATGATATTTGATTTTGAAGTAAAAAATACCATTTTGAAATTTTAACCACGGGATGTAATTAATTTATAGTTTAACTGATTCTTAAAGGATGGGCGATCCCAAACACCATTTAAGTTATTGTGTACTTCTACTACAGTTCACTTGAGTTGGTTTACATTATATAAGTATATATTATCCTGACTCGAGTGTTTTGTGTTTTACTTTACGCTCGGGTCAGCCTGAGTATTCACAGCTTTGGATTCTCTTTCTGGAGCTGGTCTTTGCTGGAGTTTCTGCTTATCTACATTTATATCTGCTCTCTTTTTCAGCTGTTCTAGTTTATCTCATGTATTAGTGAACTTCTATGTAATTGGGATTTCTACTATGTTGTTTTCAGACTGTATTATGTATTTGGTTTGAGACTCTGCCGTAGTAGCTTCATGAACTACTATGTATTTTATTTCCGCTGCGAGTTAGTCTGATATTTCTGTGTCTGTGATTCTGTGATTGTATTTTATTTGCTCCACATTTATTTACAACGCGGTATTTTGAGCATTTCAAGTCCAACATGTGCGGATGCGAATGGATGAAAATATCGGGTTGTTACAGTTGGTATCAGAGCTTTGGTTTTAGGCAAACCTTAGCCTGCGGAGCAAAAAATCATTAGAGATATGGTAGAAATACCCTAGAACGAGTGAAATCAATCTCAGAATCCTTTCCTTGTGAGAGAACGTATTTTCGAAGTATAAAATGATTTCCAAATGATTTTTAAAGGATTTTCAAAGATTATTTTGGTATAAAAATTTTCTTATTTTGGAATCAAGATTTTTTTTTGAACTTCATTACTTCTGTATCCACCTTGTTAGAAATCTCTTGGTTAGGATTCTTATTGATTAAGATTCCTTGAACTGTGGAACGCTCCCACTTGTTCTGAAATCCAGTCTTGTCTTCCCTATTTTACCCTTTTGATTTTGGCATTCCGTAATCCCACTTTGCAATGACCTTTCTAAAGAGTAGTGATTCCGTAAATCTTTGAATGATTTGTAAAGGGGTGAAACTCCTTTACAATTGGCATTGATTCACTGAAGATTTTTGTATCCTCGGATGTCGATGCTATCTATCTCCTGCTCTACCCGGATTCTATCTCTGGCGATCGAAGGTCGATTTGCCTTAGATTTCCGTATTGATTATATTCCTAAAGTCTCGGTTGACCGGTTAAGGTCGCCCGCGATTTATATAGGCTTATCTATCCTCTATTTGGTAATTAAATTATCTCATCTTCGTTTGAGTTTATCTTCGAACTAGAATTCTATTTGATTAGAGTTCCTCTAATTTTGAATCTTTGTTTGTTTGAAATCCTTCCTTGAATCATCCTTTGGAAATTTGTGTTTGGTTGTATTTTGAAATTGTGCATACATGGATGGCCATATTTTTATATATAAAAGTGAAATGTTTTCGATAAGGATTATATACCTTTCAAAAATGAAAATTTGAAATTTCGAAAAAAATTTGAAATTTTGAAAATTTTATAAGAACTTGATTTATACAAAAATGGTTTATAACTGAAGGGTTCTGAATTTGAATTTCGAGCAATCGAATTCCGGTGTTTTGAAATCGGTTTTAAGATTTTGGAAAATATATAATAATAATATGATTTAAAGATTTTTTTTCCAAATAAGAAATGTTTCAAATGTATTCGAATGAATTTCAATGATTTCGAAGGAATTTCAAAGAAGTTTTTCAAAGTTAATTGAAGTCCAGAACTCACTTATGTCGCTGGAAAATAATTTCGATGATGAATGCATGCATCATCGACATTGATTTTCGAGTTTCTGAGTGAGAGAGAGGCCACTCTAGTAGCTTTGCTATGCGAGTGATTTTGTGAAACCAATTTTGATTTCAGATTTCGAAGTATGGTTTGATATTCGAAAGATATATATATATATATATATATATATATATATATATATATATATATATTGAAAAGATTTAAAGTAAGCCGGTGTTCAGTCCTCGAGTTTCAGATTTTGAAACCTAACTTTTGAAATTGATTTACTGATTTAGTGTTGATTTCCAACTCTTGGATTGAAAATATGATTTCTTCGACTATTTTAAGATCCGAGCACTTCCAAATCAAGGTTAACTTTTCAAAGCTAATTTTTTTTGGAAAGGTATAAGGTATTTGATAAAGAATATAAGTTTAGTTTGTATGTTTCAAGTATGAAATAATATGATTTTTATAAGTTGAAACTATTTTGTTAAGTAAATAAATAAGACTATTTTGAATTATACTAATATGAAATTTAGTTTGAAATGTTTTGGATAAAAATTAGTCTTCAAATGTTTGAGAAAGAATTGGTTTTAAATGTTTTAACTTAGTAACATCTTTATGAAACTATTTATTTAACAAGTTGGAATAGATACATAAGTTGTACGTATGTTGTTTTATTCGCATAATTAATTTGATCCAAGTTTGAGTACACAAGTTCGAGGTGAATTACACCATTTCGTGTTAGGATTTTTCATTTGATTCTTGATGGCGAACATTTGATCTGGATTTTGGGCTTGATTCTAGAATTCTCTATCATAGCATATGGCTATGCAAGGAGACTGATGGCTTCTAATCGAGAAACCATATCGAAGTCCGCATTAGGGAAGTCGAATGGACAATACTAGTTCGAAAGCGAACTTGTGTGATCGAGCGAGCGATCGAAGGTAATGTTGCGAAATGATGACATATGTACATCTTATATCCTAATATCATTGGTATACTTGACGCTGAAATTGAAAGTTGTCGGGTTAGATATCTTTGTAATTTGGAAGAAATGATTTGGTGAAATCATATATGATTTTGAAGCTGAATTGATATTGAAATGGTTTGAAATTGAGAACCTTGTTTGTTTAAATGCTTTGATTTGGGAGTTATCGAACTTATATAAAAATTGATTTGTGTAAGTATGCAGTTGATTTGAAAACTATTGATTTGAAAACAGTTGATTTGAAAAGGTACTCAATTTTGAAAAATGAAATCTTATATAATCGAAATTTATATAAGTGTGATTTGATATACTATTATTTTGGAAAGTATTTGATTTGAAATGAAATCTTATATAAAATGAACTTTATATAAGTATGATATTTGGAAGTGATTTTGAAAGGTACTATATGATACATATTTTCGAAGTAAAGATATGGAAAGTGCCTTCTACTTGATATCCGCTTTGTGGCCACACTATGGATTCATTCTATCGATAGTATTCTCTCTCTTTGATTTGGGTTTTCCCGATATGATACTCGAGTGTCCATCGAATTCCACGGTGATCCCCGTGGTCTTATGATCGCGACTACATAGTGCAACTGCCTGGCTGAGTCTTGCCTAGGGGTACGGATTGTTTCCTGGGGGATCCAGGCGTAACCATTGTGTATCCTGCAATCTGTGTAGGTCGCGAATAGTAGCGCAAGTGCCTGGCTGAGTCTTGCCTGGGGGTACGGATTTTTTCCTGGGGGATCCAGGCGTAACCATTGTGTATCCTGCATTCTACTCGTCATCATGGCGTAACTCGTAGGGATGAGAAAGCTTACGGATACGGATTGTTTCCTGGGGGATCCAGGCGTAACCATTGTGTATCTGTGATCCATGGTTAGACAACTATTTCGGTTTGGTTGATTTGTTTGGATTGTACTTTCCATATCTGTTTTTTTAAAAAGTGTTTTCATTATTTCCACTGGGTGTTGAAACAAGTCTACTAAGTACTTGGAGAATTCTAGCTTTGCGCCTGATCAACGCATAGCCAGAGTCTGCAGGAACGAAAGTAAACTTGTTAAGACATCGAGTTATAAAAGTATTTTGATAAAAGCATCTTGATAAAGCACTGTATAAAGAATATTTTGATCAGTTAGTTTCCCTTCTAAAAATTTAAAATGTTTTAAATATTGTTTACCTTGAGCCATCAGATTTGAATCAAATGACTATTCATCATATTATAAAATGTTTAAAATGTTATGAAATTTTAATTGAAATGTATAATGGTTTAAATAATGGTTCACCCTTGTCTTCCAACATGCTTCCCTTCCTAGATACCTTTTCCCTACCGTCTTTCGAGAATGTCTTCCAACCTATTGTTCTTTCTTGTTGTTTCTCCGCTTCCTTCCTTTTCGAGGACGAAAAGATTTGAGTGGGGGAGAGTGTAACAACCCTAGATTTTTCATATATTTTAATATTTGACTTTATTTTATTTTGAATTTTTTTTTAAACTTGTTTTATTTCAAACATTTCACATTTTTAAATATAAATGTTGATTATTATGTGAATTATAATTTCAAACAGGTATAAATTGGATATTTTAATGAAAGATGAATTTCTGTTCAAACTGGTCAAACTTTGACTTTTAAATCTTAAATTTAAATATTTAAATTATTAAATTCTATCTTTTATTATCAAAATAGATGTAATAACATGAATACTGCTTTTCATTTCGTTGAAAACGGAGTTAAATTGTAAAAGTTAAGTACATTTCAATTTTGAGTATACTTTGTTTTATTTTGCAATTTTGCCTATTTTAAATTATATAAATCATATTTTCTTTTTTATATTTTATTTTAATATGTGTTGATATGTTATTTTATTTATATTTTTATCTTTTAATATTTTTAAAGTGATAATAAAAAAATTTCCAAAATATATTGCATTTATTTTCTATTTTTAAAGGCTAGTTTCCATTTTTCTGCTATTTTCTTCATTTAAATTTTATTTCATTAATTTTTTTTTTGTGAATTCATTTTATTTTTATTTTACAATCTTTAGTTTTAAATATTTTTTTAGTCCATATAAATCTTTCGAAGTTTATTCTGTTTATTTTCAAATTTTCTAGACTAGTTTTCATTTTATACTATTTTCTTATTTTAATCATATATAATTAATATTTATTTACTTATATTTTTTTTATATGTTATATTTTCGTATTTTAACTGAAATTATATTTATTTTCATATATTTAAACTTATAAAAGAAAATGGATGGAAATTTGGAAGGTTTTTGGACTCTTTATATTTCCAAAGTCTTTTTACATTCCGCCTTTTCATTTTCTCAACCTACTCCTTTATTTTATTTTTGCCGTACCATTCCTCCTTCTTTCTAGCCACATTTCATTTCTTTTTCACGAGCAAAAAAATTCTCAAACTCAAAAAAAACATACGGCCATTTGTTGTAGAAGTTTGGGTAAAAATCTCTTCTCTTTTTCCTTTGTTTTTCATTGTTTTAATGGTTTTGCACTTGTCTCTTCATGCTTTGCTTGGCCATACTCCTCCACCGCCTCCTCCGACCAACCCCACCACTGTCCATGGACACTCCACCATCCTTTCCCTCTGACTTGACTAGGCCGTGAGCCCCCATGAAGCTATCATCACCAAATGTGGCAAAATCACCTTGAAACTAGCCTAGCCGAACCATTTATGCACATACCCTTCATTTTTCACCTAAACCACCTCCTTGGCCGCCACCACCAGTCCCTCCACCACCTTTGGCCGACACTCCAGACCCCACCTGACCTTCACCTTGTAGGGGCCAAGCCCAAAGGTCCTTTGGTTGAGCCATGGTTGCACAAAAGCCACTTATTTGCCTTAAACCCTTTGTATTCACACCTTGTAACTTCCACCACCTCACCACACCCTTAGCCGCCCTTTGCACCACCTTCTCCAGCCCATACCTGAACCAAAACCACTGCCACACCATCTCCTAGCCTCCAGCAGGTCTGGCCATGCCATTTGTAGTCTTGCCCGAAGCTTGAAATTGCACAAAAATCCACTTGTTTGCCTTGTACTTGTATTTTCATACATAGCAACTTCCATACCTTCACTACCCTTGCTAGGCCGACCATATATGACCCATACCTGACCAAATACACCCCATGGCAGTACCTTATCACCCTATAGTCTGAGCATAGTGATGGTGGAAGCAAGTGCAAGTGTAAATTATTATGTGCTGAAATGATAGGCCTGAATGATTTTCAATTATTTTCTTTTACTTGGGATTGCGGGTTTGAAATGATCAAACCCGGGCTTTCTTTGTAAATTATGGGTTGAAATGATATATTACCCGTATCACTTTACCTAGGCTAGAAAATGAAATACAGACCCGTTGTTAAAATATGTTTTTCTAAAAAATTTTAATTTTTTTAGAAATGTAAATATTATAATATTTTGATTCAAATTTTGATTAAAAATGATTTTTTTAAAGCATTATTGATTTTCTGAAAATTTATAAGTGAAATAAATAAATGGTAAAGTTAGAAAATCCGAAATGTAAGTTATTTTGAAAATTAGAATTTGGTGATAAATGGAATTTAAATTAAATATGAAAATATGATAAATTTATGATATTTTGAATTAAATGAATTTAAAATGATTTTATAATATATTAATGATTTTTGAATAAAGTTAAAATGTGAAATGAATGAATATTTAGGTTGAAATTTGGAAATATAACTAAAATTGAAAATTTGTGAATTTGGCTTAAAAGTGAATTTTAAGTTAAGTAAATAAAAATGAAATTAAGTTATATTTGAAAATTTTAAACTTAAATGTTAAGTTAAATTTAATTTAATGAATTTAAAATTTAATGTTGGAATTTAATAAGTGAATTATTATTAATTTTGATTTTTGAATGGAGATTTAACTTTATAAAATCATGAATATAAGAGTATTTGAATGACTGTTTTAAAAGTGAAATTATATGATTTTATAAGCTAAAAATGATTTAAATAAAAATATAATTGTTTGTGAAATTATATTGAATACTTGAAGTTAATTAACTGCATTTCTAAAATGCTATTAATTCTAATGTAAATGATAATACAACATTTGTAAATGCTGTAGTTGATAATAATGAACCAAATGGCTAAGTTTAATTAAAGGTTATTATAGCATTTTGTAAATGCTATAACTGTTGAATTTAACTAAGTTTTATTTGAAACTAATGTAACCCTATTACAGCATTTTTAAATGCTATCTTTTGTTAAATTGAACTGTTTTGAATGTAACTTTCCGTAGCAATTTCTAAATGCTGCGAAAGTTGAATTTTCATCTGTTTTAATAAATTAAGTGAATAAATGAATTTTGAAAGACTAAAATTTTGGAAATTTAATAATTTAATTATTAAATATAATAACTTCATTTTATGATTTAAAATGAAGTAATTTGTTTCGAAATATAAACTATTTTGAAATGTGTTTTGTAATGGTATTTAAATTTAATAAAAATGAATGTGGTTTGGAAGATATGATATTTTGAATGATATTAAATTTTGAAATGATATTTGATTTTGAAGTAAAAAATACCATTTTGAAATTTTAACCACGGGATTTAATTAATTTATAGTTTAACTGATTCTTAAAGGATGGGTGATCCCAAGCATCCTTTAAGTTATTGTGTACTTCTACTACAGTTCACTTGAGTTGGTTTACATTATATAAGTATATATTGTCCTGACTCGAGTGTTTTGTGTTTTACTTTACGCTCAGGTCAGCCTGAGTATTCACAGCTTTGGATTCTCTTTCTGGAGCTGGTCTTTGCTGGAGTTTCTGCTTATCTACATTTATATCTGCTCTATGTTTCAGCTGTTCTAGTTTATCTCATGTATTAGTGAACTTCTATGTAATTGGGATTTCTATTATGTTGTTTTCAGACTGTATTATGTATTTGGTTTGAGACTCTGCCGTAGTAGCTTCATGAACTACTATGTATTTCATTTCCGCTGCGAGTTATTCTGATATTTCTGTGTCTGTGATTCTGTGATTGTATTTCATTTGCTCCACATTTATTTACTATGCGGTATTTTGAGCAATTCAAGTCCAACATGTGCGGATGCGAATGGATGAAAATATCGGGTTGTTACAATGATGATTTTGTCAATCCATCTAACAAAACCATGCATACAACACCAAAACAAACAAACAAACAAATAGCAAAATATGAAAATGTTAAGCCAGAAACTGCTTATAGATGTGGCTTACAAGCTATCTTCAAGATATTAAAACTGGTCAAAGAAAAAATGGACTGACCAAAAAGCAATTTGACATCTTAAAGAAGACACTCTTTTACAACTTCTTCAAAGTCATCTATGAAGAAAAAAATAACATTGAAAGAATGCAAAAAACATCAACAAAACTTGGATGCTTTATACAGCTGCTACTGTATGGAAACTTATACCTTCGTCTTGGGAGAAGACAAAATGAAGGTCACTGCCAAAGATATAAGCTTGCTGTTTGGGCTGCCGTTAAAAGGAATAAACATAGAACCAACAAAAAAATTGACGGAGAAAACCATTCCACCAGACTGCAAGGAGTTTGCAATTAGAAACTTTGGCACATGTACTTACATAACAAGAAATGTTGTGGAAAGAAGAATGAAACAAGAAATATCAAAAAGGAAAAAAGAAAATGAAGAAGATCTACCTTTATTGATAATAATGCAAATACTATTGACATTTTTCTTTACCAACCACCAACAAAAACTAAGATGAGGAATTTTACCATATTTGATTGATAGTGAAACAATGCAAACTGTCTCATGGCCAGAAACAATAGAGAAAATTTTTAGTAAATTTGTCAAAAAGTTTATCACCAAGCCAAGAATCATGTCTGGATGTTCCATGCTTCCATTGGTAAGATGTGTTATGCAGAATATCATTAGTAGAAAAAAAATGTTATATTCAACATTCTTATCTAATTATATCTTTAAATGTTTATAGTATTGCATCTGTGAGAAAATGAACCTCATCCAACCTAGAAGGCAACTTGCGGAAGATTTACCGAGATCTGCACGATGGGATGTAAGAAAACTTAAAGACATTGTTGTGAAACAATTTTTGAATGATACAAAAGTTGGAAGTGTAAGTTAAAATTAATTCTTACTTACACTAGTGAGTATCAGTTTACATTTTATGTTCTCTCTATCTATAGTATCAGTTTCAACACATACAATAATTTTTTTGTGTCTGCACATATCAAATATGCCTCTTTGCAGTATCTGTAACGACCCAGAATTTTTATTAATTTAAATTTGAATATTTAATTAATTTTAAATATTATTGAGTGAATTTATAAGTCAAATAAATTTTTATTTGAATTTTAGGATTTAATTGGATAATTAAATCGATAATTTAATACGTTAAATTATGAAAATAATTGAAAATTGAGTTAAATATGATAGAAAATAATTTGTAAAATTTTATTTTATCATGTTGAAGTTAGAATGATATTTTAGAACTTTTAAAATCGAATTAGAAGTTAATTTGTGAAAATTGAATATTTTAATATTTAATAATCGACTGTAAAATAGCCAATTTTTGGACAGTCTCAGAATTGAACGAAACCAGTTCCATTGGATCCGTAATAGTTAGTTATTACCGGATTTCAAATTTCGTGTCAATCGGAGTTATCGTTTGATCGTGGCAGCTCGGAACGCATCGATTTATTTTTAATTTAAATTTGGCGAGTCAAAATAGCCATTTTTCAAAAAGTCTCGGATTTCGATGAAACCAGTTTCATCGGATCCGTAATGTGATATTATTGTAAGATTTCAAATTTCAAGTCAATTGGATTTACCGTTTGTCCGGTACAAATTAAAACGCCTAGAAATCGGTTTAAATCGGTTTAATTTAAATTGAGCGTTTATAGCCATAACTCGCACATACTTCCGAATTAGCTTCCGAAACCTGTTCCATTGTGTCCGGAACGCGGGATAAACCCTAGGTACGCTGGTTACGGCGCCTAAATCGGAGTTCGGAATTCCCGGAATGAATAGTGTTTACGCTAGCTTTTCTTATAAATAGACCCCTATCTCTCTCTAAAAAAAAAAAAAATATAAACCCTAATAAAAATACGCAGCCGCCACCATTGCTACGAACGGCCGATACTTACTCCCCTTCTCTCTTTGATTTCTTCAAATCTATTCAGTTTCATCAAAAATTTTCAACTACAATGTTGAAGAGGGCAACACGAACTAGCTAATCAACGGTTATGATGGAAAAACTCGAAGTGGATTCGCCAGAATCTGGCCGTGAAGTACACTCGTTCGCACGCGTTTCTAGAAGAGGAGGGGCAGCCGAGCTTGCTCGTTCTTGGGCCGAAGGAAGGTGGTGGATGGGGCTACGACGTGATGCTAGTTGATCGAGCTCAAGTGCGTCGAGGAAGCTAGGAAATTAAAACCTAATTTGGAAGCCTATGGGTTGTGCGGCCTGTAAATGTCGCGTGTATGCGAAGGGGGGAAGGAGAAGATAGGAACGGCCGTGATTGCTAGGGATGAGATCTAACGGCTATTGTTAATTTAGGTTTAAAAATAAAAGTTTATTTGTAAATTGATAAGTTTAAATCGAGTAATCTTTAAAACTGCATAACTTTTTCATACGAGGTCGAAAAAATGCAAACTCAGTTGCGTTGGAATCGTATGGACGAGCACTACGCGATGGAGTTGGTTTGGAGTCGATTGGAGTTAGTGAGAATTTCGGGTAAAATTAAACGCGCGTTTAATTTTATTCGAAATAAAAGCTAAAACGGAAATTAAAACCAAGGTGAGAACTTCTCACTCAATCGAATTAGTTTCGATTTTATTTTAAATAGTTAGATTTAAAATATTTGAATGCATGTTTGAATGATGACTGTAAATTATTGATTGTTAAAATAGACATTATGCGCCGTTAGTAAGCGGATGTTATTTATTATAAACATATACCGCGAATATTTCATAAACAGTGAAATTGGTATTATATATAATATCAATATATATATATTGGCATATGTATATATTGCAGTTGTTGATTTCCCGCATTTTTGTTTAGCGGATGAGACCCTATTACGCCGTTATTAAGCGGATAATATTTAATAAGAACATGTACCGCGATAATTTCGTACTGGAGCGAAATTGGTATTGTGCTAATGTTTTTGGATGCAGGAAACAGGTTGGAGGGATCCAACTGGATTCCTCAACAGTTTTTATTTGATTTCAGATATTTTGATATTTGATTGATTATCATATCGATATATGATATTGTTGTTAGTCGTGATTGACTATTTGGTGTGTAGCATCATTGGACCCAGATTTTGGGATTTTAAAATGATTTTTAAAGTGATTTTTAAAAGTATACTATATTTTTGGAATTGATCCATTATAAATAAATAAACGTTATAATTTTTAAAGTTATAAAAATTATGTTTTTGTGAAATATAGTAAAAAAGCTGATTTTTAGAAATACGATTAAAAGTTGATTTTTAAGAAATATGAACTAATGATTTTATAAAATAATTTAGATTGGATTTTTGAATATATGATAAAAGTTTAAATATAGGATTTATAAAATTTGATTATTTTTATAAATCAGAATGATGAAATTATAAAGGAATTTAAAGACGTTTTAAAAGAAAAATATAAATTGATTTATATTAAAGATTTATAAATTGATAATTTATAAATTAGAACGTAGGAATTATAAAACGAGCTTTTATAAGTGTAAGAATAAATTGTGAATGAATTTCATGAATAGAATGAAATTTATAGAATTTTATACGGTGAAGTCATAAATGGAATTTTATAAGCAGTAGGTTTATAAAATTTATTATGTTGTTAAAATAATAGTTTTGGATAAATAAATGAATCTTATAAGTTATAAGATTTATAATTATGAAATTCTAAGGAACGATTTTGTGAAATAATCGTTTATAAGTAGTTAACTTATAATATGAACGTTTAGTTTATAATTTAGTTATAAACTGGAATATGTTAATAAAGGAATTTATAAAAAGGAAGTTTTTATAAATAAATAGAAATGGAATTTATAAACGTTGTTTTATAAATTCGCAAACGACTTATTTTGATAAGTTAATTGTTATAACTTAGAAATAGAGTTATATTCACGTTTTAGACTGTGAATAATCCTCTGAAATAAAAATGAATAAAAGGATGAGATTTGTTAACGAAGTTTATTCACGTTTTTGAATAGTGAATAACACGTTAAATAAAATGTTTTTGAATGTGATGTTTTAAATAGAATTAAAACGATCTAACGATGTTTTTAAACATGTTGAGATTCGAAACCATAGATTTCAACATTCATTGTTGAAATAGACGTTTTCGAGAAATAAAAGGAAATGGTGGACTATAACACTGTTGTTATAGTAAATGATTTCCGAATGGAAATGTTTGAATAGTATTGGGATTTATATATCTATTTTATTTCGAATCCCTATACTAGTGATTTTGGGACGTAGTAACGATGTTTTACGTAACATTCGTTTTGGCCCAAATAAATATGTTAAGTGAATGATTTCCTTAAAGAATGAAATATATACTTAATTCGGTTTAAGTATATTGAATATTTTCTAAGTGTTGAAAATAAAAGATTGTGAATTACTTATTGAATAAGTATGGAAATGTTTTCCAATATGAAGTGAATTTATAGAATTTATCTTCTTGAAGATAAATTGAAAATGAATAATTGAAATCGAATATTCATTGATATTTTGGAATTATAAATTCACTAAGGAATTTATAAAGGAAGTGGAATTTGTCTAAAAAAAAATAAATATTGATTTATTTTTGAAGAATTGAAATTATATATCTTGTAAAGATATTTTGGAAAATAAATAATTTGGAAAATTATTTGGAATCTGGTGATGTGTGCATATCCATTGATAGTTCAATAACCGACTATCAATATTTCCCTTTGAATGGGTATTTGATGTGAATTGATTGAATTTGAATGCACACTTATTTTTGAATAAGCGCTCACTATTCGGGTTAACCGGGAAAGGACCATGGGGTCGTATAACCCATTCCGAATATGTGATACGTCGTTGTGAATTGCATTTGAAGATCGGTGTTGAAGACCGGATATTTGCAAGAGCGATAGGATGACCTATCGATTGTTTCTGCACCGAGTCGCGCCGGTATAGAAACTCCATATGTGATGGTGAATCCGATCAGGATTGTGAATATCCGGATTGCAAGGACTTCTTTGTAAGTGCCTTCGGTTTTGTTCGATCCCGGAACAGACTTGTATGGATTGTATGTCTGACATTACAAGTTGAGATATAAAGCCGATTTCTTTCAAATATATTTCTGTTGGTGGCGGAGAATTTATTCTTTGCTTAACACCCTTCTCTGAGACGTACGAGCTCAGAGGTTATATAGTTGAAGTTATCAGCGATATATTCCCAGTTTGGTAATGTGACATGCTGAGTGATGCTGAAATGATCATTGTGTTGATTATTTGTGATAGGATCATTTATTTGATCGTCTATCTTAGTGATCATTGTGTTGATCATTTGTTGACCCAAAGCATGGCTTTTGTATAAAGTATGTTTTTGTGGACGTGACTTCGTCGAGCCTCACATCCCGGAAATGGTCAAAACAGGAAAGATGCGGCAAGGTTATTAGGGGTTGCTGTAGCTCCCCTTAGGGTATGTACATTTCCTTCTGGATAGAGGTGATATCATGGTATGGAGCCCAGATATTTAACCTATGTGGTTACTACGAATTTATTACTTTGTGGTTGTTGGTTTTCGGGATCCCGAGAGAAAGGTCGTTTACGATCGGGGAATGGCGTGCTCGTGTCAGTAGTTACCCAGTTAAGGGGTAACCCGGCCTTGTGTTGGCAGAGTTCCGGTTTGGTTCTCGGGGGTGTCTTTCCAGAGGCATTCTCAGTGGCAATGGGAAGTTCCTTGGCCTGACCATTTGTTGGAAATCCAATTCCCAATACGAAACTTGTACGGTATTAGTTGTAGAACCTGCTATTCACTTATGGTGGTCACCACTGTTTGGATGGTAGCTATAGTAGGCATAGTTCGAAATGTCTATGCTGGCTAAGATTTATATTCTACTTTCGAAATAAATTTTCTCTATACTATGCACTAGTAATAATATCAAATATTATTTTAAATGCGTATCAAGCATCTTTGACTATCATAAGGAGAAATCTCCTCCGATTCTGCGTTTGCATTGTGTGTGTGTGCGGGAGGCCTTATGGTAGTCTCATTTTTAAAAGCATTGCGAATTGAATTTAAAAATATTCCTCTATTTTGATTTTAAAGTAAATAAACTGTTTTGAGTTCTCACACCAGTCACATGACTGACTTGGAGTTTATTGTTTTCCTTCCTAAACTCTGGGTGCCCACCAATTTCCACACGGGCAGTTAAGAGTTAGGTTTATCAGGATATTCTGGATATTCTGGAGTTGCTGGAGGCAAGCTGGATGGCATGGCGTATTACTAGTTTATATAGTATTTCTTTTTCCGCTGCACTGTTGTTGTTGTATGTTGTTGTACACTCTGATGATATGATGTAATGAAATATGATGAAATGTAATAACTGTAGTTCTTTGTTTAAAGATTATTCATTTATTATTATATGTTGTTCCGCTGCGAATTGTGAGATTCTGATGTTGTTCTGTTGTTCCCTTTCTGTCCGTTCTATTTTTAAAATTCTTCTATCTCCTATTTTCAAATTCTCTTTTTCTATTTTTAAAATCCTTCTATCTTTTAATTTTTAAATTTCTGTTCTCCCTCTATTTTCTATCTTCTTATCTACTTTTCTTTCTTCTTTCTTTTTCTTTTCTTTTTAAAACCCATAACATCTCGGTTTTCGGCCTTTGATTTCTCGGCAGTCGATAAAGTGAGTATCGATGTTGAATTTTCGGAGAACGAAAATCCGCAGTTGTTACAGTATCACTTTAGCTTCTGATTAGTATCAGTTTCAATGTGTACCTTTAAATTTTTGTTTCCATAGTATCAATGTGTCCTCAGCATAGTACATCTTGTCCTCGACATAGTACATCTTGTCATTTTGCACAGTATCAGCTATAATATACAATAATACTTGGTATAATTTTTAACACTGCACACAAACAATTAGTAAGTGTACATAGTATCAATTTCATTACTATTCTATTTTCTTCTATTAAACTAATGACTTAGTAATATCAATTATAACTTATAAGTTACAAAATAGTACAATAAAACATTTGCATTTAAATTTTAAAACAAAATTACTATTTCAATGACATAGGTAAAAGAAATAAGCACTATTCTTCCACATGAACACAAGCTACTCCAAACAGTATCAACAAAAGAAGAATCAAGCAACAAAAGAAAAGAGAACCAACGGAAAAAAAGAAAAAACGAAGATGCTGAATAGAGTACACAATGTTTTGAAGATTTAGTAAGCCTTAATGTTTTGCAAATGCACATGAAAGATATGGAAGAAGAAGGTAAGAAAACAAAGAAGCAATTAGAGAAAGAAAAGAAGTTGAGGATAGAGGTAGAAAAAGAAAATTTGAAATTGAAAGAACAACTGAAAGAAATCAAATCAAGACTGGAAGAAAATGAAAAGAAAAATTTAGAAGTTGAAGCACAAGGAAGTTGAACATGACAACAGTCTAAATGAACATGCGCATGAAGAAACAGAAATAGAAAACATGGAAAAGAAATCCACAACTGAAAACAATGAAGGTGAGAATGAAGATAGAAATGGTGAGTCTAATGTTGAACAAGTGAACCAAACAAGTGCTGACACTAATACAAAACAAGTGCACCAAACAAGTGAAAAAGAAAGTACACGCATGAAGACTGAAATAGAAACTCAAATGGATGAAAATGTGCTCCAACCAAATAAAGATAAAGATATGGACAGAAAAGAAAAAAAAAGTGAAGACATATTGAACAAAACAAATGAAACAGTGTTGCAAACAAATGAAGATAAAACAGCACAAAAAGAAATAAAAGAGGCTCAAAAATTGGAAGAAGATACCACTAAAGAGAGCAAAGTTGCACAATACAGTGATATAGTACTAGACTTAACACCTCCATCTTTCAATCTCAATATCACACAACAGTTGCAAGAGGGAATAACAGAAAAGAATAAAGAAAACAAAGCAGCAAAACCTCCTGGTCGGAAAAGGAAACAAACTGTTCATAAGCAATCTTCTTATGTGAAAAGAATAAAAGCAAGAGAAAGGAAAAAAAATCCCTAGCTTTGAATATGGTCAGAGAACGAAAAAAAGAGCAAAAAAACAAAAAGCTTAAGAAAATAAAATGAAGAAAAACTGGAAGAAAATGAAAAAGAAAGTGCAAAAGAGTCAATCCTAATGCCAATTCAAGTAATAAAGCCAACACCATCAAATTTAGGACTAGGACACTGCAACAAAACTTTGGCATACTTGAATATAGAACAACAAAATACAATCAAAACTTTCTTTGCTATGACATCATCAAATGAGTAAGTTTACAAACATATATACTAATTTTGCTGGTTAAAATAACATTGTATAATTGATATGTGCCTTATTTTCTTAAAACAGAGATATAACATATACAGATAAAGACACAATTAGAGGAGGATAGACAATAACAAAAAAAGTACTTTGACAACTTCTTGAAGAAAATGCCACACATGGATCGGTACACACTTTTTTTTGCTTAATAATACTACTACCAATAAAAATAATTACAAAAAATAATGTCTAGTAGCTATTTCCAGTGCTATTTATACCAAAACTGATACCTACTTATAACCAAAAATGATACCTAAGTACTATATATTACAAAGTGGTGGTCTATTAGTTGAATGGTGTATTAACCGTCATGTATGACAAAATAAATACCAAAATAGTGCAAAACTAATTCATTGTAGCAGTTGATATCAACTCATACTTTTGTTTTCTATTAGCAATTGATTTAATAGCATGTTCAAAAATGATACTAAGTCGGTGTAAAAATGATACCCAGAAGCTGTTTGATCATATTACATGCTTATTTTTCTTGTAATTGCTAATATACATTACCATTATTAGAATAAAAGATACTAATTATTATTGAATATTGTTTCACCAATAACAAAACTTACATTTTCTTGTTGTTAATATTGATAGTTGACTGGTATTTATCTAAATGTGGGCTGAAAGAGCACAACTATGCATTCACAATAATAATGACGGTAAATAAAACTTTAATATGCAAGAATATCATAAATGGTACATATATATTGAATTCTAACTTATTTTTTATCTATTTAACAGCAATCTATAGTTTTCAATATACATGGAATTATAAAATCTTTAGTGCCGCCTTTCCTTGAGCAAATTGTGGATGATGAATACACAGATGCTATATATTTCCCATTGCATTGTGAATACCATTGAACACTAGTAACTTCGACATACCCAACAATGCAATGAAGTCATCTAGATTCTAGACATCCTAGAAGAAATTCTAATGAAAGAAACAACCTCAGTCTAAAGCATGCAATGATATTAGTATGATATATTTTTGTTATGAAGCAAAATAATTTAATTAAACAAATCGAACATTAACTAACTTTGTATTGTTTTGTTTTCAATAGAGAAATAAAATTGAAGAAATGCTGAAAGAAATTTGGAAAAAGAAAAATATACAAGATAAGGAAGTGAAGGCAAATGAAATGCATCAGATACCATGTGCACAACAAGGATCATACACGTAAGTTGTTTATGTTGTTCAAAATGATACCCACTGACAGTTAAACTGACACTGTAAATTTTCTTTTAAACTAATACCTAGATACACAAAACTGATACTGCAAATATTCTTTTACACAGGCTTGACTGTGGTATATACGTGATGATATTCACCATATCATTGAACAAAAGTCAAATACCACTCAAAATAGCCCCTGAACAAATGCTGAAATATAGAGCAAGAATTGCACATGAGATATTGACTGACAAAGAGCACTGCTGGAGCTTAGCCAAGTTCATGTCTAGTTTGGAAGAAGAAAGATAAATGAACAAATCAAACAATTCGCAAAAATGTAAACGATAACCTGTCAAGCAAAGAAGAAGGTGCAGAAATTGAGAATTTTGTGTGTTAAAGTAAATCATTGTATTGTTTCACAATTAAATTTGATACATATGAAGTAATGATGTTATATTGCAATTTGGAACTTCTGAAGTAATGATGTTCTGTTCTTAAAACAATGCTGATCTTACTTGTAAAAACAATGATAATCTCCTGGAATGATTTGTTGTAATTGATGTTCTTTTCTTTTCCTTTTTTTTATATTATAACAAAATTATATATTGAATGTTCTATCATGCAACTATTGATCTACATAATATTATCATTTTTATGATACAGCTACCAGTTGTATAGTAATGTTATAAGATTTTATATCATATATCATTAAAAAACAGTAACTGGGTATCGGTTCTAATAACTAATAGTATCATTTTTTGCTAAAAGTGAGACTCAACATATTTTATGAAACAACAATTAGTGCTAGTATCAGTTTTTGCTAACGCAACATATCATTATGATTATTTATTAGTACTAGTGTCAATTGTAGCACGTATAATAATACACAAAACTGATATTAAAAACTAACCAAAACTGTCAAACAAATATTATCTACAACCAATAGAAAGCATGTATCAATTCAATCATTTTGTTCAATCAATTACATATTGATTATCAGATCTCATATATTATGCTATAAACTTTGTTATAAATAAGTGAAATATGCAAAATTGAACAAAACTGATATCACACAATGGAAAAATGGTACCATATTTTATACCAACGTAATGTGTAAAATGATACTAGATAACTGATACAAACAGTATGCAAACAAATATCAAAACAAATGTTTGAAATAAACAAACAAATAAATAAATACCAGAACTGATACTGTAAAAACATATAACTAATAATAAAACTGATACCATCGTTTATACTAAATAGCTGAAATTAGAATCAATTCGATAATATGCTATACTGGATACAAATTAATAACAAGGTTCAATGACAGTAAAACACCAAAACAAGTCACACATCCACTTATTAATCTGTAGAAATTAAAAATGTAAAATCAAATCATATCTTCTTCAAAGCTTGACAATTCCGTTTATTATGACCAAATTGCTTACACTTGCCACATCTATTTTGCTTGTTCTGAAAGTATGAAAACCCTCCTTTGCGCTTAATTGACGGTCTACCAGCGCCACGTTTCTCCTTTGGTGGCTTGATAACATCTTGAATACTACCATCAATAATAGGCATATCATAATTTGGAATAGGATTTATAGCATTGGCATAAGAACAGCGATAAGCATCAATAGTGAAATAATACTCAACAAAATCATATACAGACAACTTAGACTTGATCATACACTTTATAGCATGAGCACAAGGAAATCCTATAATTTTCCATTGGTTGCAACTACAAACCCGTTCCTTCAAATCAACACAATGAGAGTTTGGAGATTTCACTTCAAAACAAAAATCAGAAGATTTATAAACATCCTATCCAAATCCTTCTTCAATCAATTCACCTAAACGTAATTCCATAGAAGGACAAAGAGTTGTTTTCCACAAACGACAATCTTCTCTCCTTTTAGCCATTTGTTTCATAACAATAACACGAATACCATCTAAACACAAAGTAATAGGCAATTCTCGTTCATCTAAACTCCAATTATTAAAAGTTCTGCAACATTAGAACTATATTCACCATAACGTTTCCCTAGAAAAAATAAATCCACCCACTTATCAAATGGCTTATCCCTTAAGAAATTTACACCAGCAACACCACCAATTTGACAGAACTTAGAATGTGCACCTTCAAAGTCATAAAGATTAGAAGCTCTAGAACACACTTTGAAAAGATCAACAACAGACACATATGCATTTTTGGCTTTTACAGGTGAAAGAAGATTTTGTTCCATATGCAAATAGCAATAACTGTGATAAGATGCAGGAAAAACATCACGAACACCTGAAAGCAACCCTTGGTGACGAACTGATATAAAAACCAAAGTACGATTTTCTTGACGAATTTGCTTTAAATGGTTCAAAAACCATGTCCAGTTATCCACATTTTCTATAGAAAGAACACTCATAGCTAAAGGGAAGAAACCTGCAAATGCAAAAATAATTTGTAAAAAAAAAACTAAAACTAATAATGACTATAAATCTAAAACAATTCATGAAACTGATACTAACAGTAAAAAAACTAATACCGAAAACCTGATACAACCATTATTAAAATATTGATAGACACGACATTATGCATATTAATCTTCATTCTAACACAACAAAGTTACGAACATTAACATATATTATGATACAAAGGAAATTCCAATACTACACAACTGTATTTGATACCATATATTAACATACTTGAAACTGATACTAACATTATAAACAAGCTGATACTAATCTCATGTTAACCAGTATAAAATTATGATATCAAACACAAACTTACAATTCAATACTGTAACAGCCCAAAAATTTTAACAAATATTTTATTCATTTATTTATAAAACTTTGGGGGTTTTATATTTCAAAATGTTGAACTTTTAAAATTATTGTAAATCATTGACTGAAATGTTATTAAAATTAGCACTTTCTATAATTTTATTTTGGTTAAAGTTTAACATAAATTGAAATTTAAAGCTTTAAATTCTAACTTCCAAATCTTTTGATTTAACTAATTATATTTCGTAACAACATTTTATTTCACTTTTTTCCTTTTAAAAATTGGTTATACACCTTTAAATCAAGAAATTAATATTATATAAAAGAAATAAATTTTATACGTATATACATTTGTTTCTTAGTTAAATGATTAATAAATAAAATTTTAAAATTGAATAATATATATAGGAAAAATTTTTGCGTTTTCTTTTATACGTTTTTACATCAGTTTATTTGTTAAATGTTAAGTAAATCAAACCAATGTAAACAAATCAAAAGTTAATTAAGTAATAAATTTTAAAATTAATAGAGTATAAATAGGCTAGTTGATTTCACGTTTAAATTGGTACGCGCTGTTGATTTTATTTGGTATATAAATAGTGCGTAATTAATGAATATTCTTTGAATGTATATTTTACTAAAAATAAGTAGTGAATAAACAAGAAAACGTATAGAATTTAAATACGTTATTTCCGTTATATTTTGGGCGTAAATTTTGGCGTCTGTAGTACGCATTCTTAAAATTCATACCGGAGATAAATAAATAAATAAATCAATAACCATGAAATTCCAAGTGGGAAAGAAATGAATCCCATAACCGTTCAAATCTTATTTATCTCTCGCATTATCGTTCACATATAAATTTTACACACTTTTCTTTTGCTTCAATTATTTTTAAAATTGGCATAAAATCTTTGAATGTTATAACATTCAAATACTATTATTTCTTGCGTTCCTTTGATTTAATCATCAACGCAATTACCTACTTTTAAATTCAAAGCATCGCACATTTTTTTTCTCCTACCGTTCAAAATTTAAGATTTCTTGCCATTTACACTTGATCTCGCATGCCATAACTCACGCTTGCCCACTGTATCATTACTTTTTTCGTATAATCAACGCATCTGACCTGGATAAATACTCAAACACGTCACAAAATAATTCATTTGCATCTCAATTGGATTCTTCTGTCTTCTTTCGTGCGCAAGACATCAGGTAATGGCTTTGTAAATTTTTTTCCCTTCTTCTTCTTCTTGGTTTCGTTTATTCTGTCGTCCACTTTTATGCTCGGCTACTACTCTTCCTCCTTCATGACCAGACCCTACCCTCCTCTACCGCCACTGCCACACCCAAGTGATGGCCTCCATGCCGAGTTATTGACTTTGCCTAAAATTTTGTTGCCTCCATTGTGCTACCGCCACCACAACATCACCGACACTCCAACATGTAGACACCGAGACTTTGTTGCGTCATCAAGCAGTGATGGCCAATGGAAAAATGATTTTTTCATGCACAGAACGTGAATACTCGGGCCAAGCACTTTGTGCATTTGAACCAAAACCATGGGAGAAATTTTAGCCACCTGTAGCTTACGGTGGCCGACCCTTTTGTTGTCAAATTTTTGTCAAGTATGCCCATGACGTGAATTGCATGCGTGCATGCATTCAAGTTTTGTAAATAGGCAGGGCCGTGCCATTTTATAACAAAGAAAAAAATGTGCATGCCCCAATTTCGTGTTTTGATCACATACTTTATTGCCTATAAGTATCCCACTGTGTTTAACTGACGTGCATACATATAGTATTGAATGAAAAAAATGGGACGAGCCGTGAACGTTGATCAAGTCGTGGGTGGAGTGGTCGAGAAAATTGTGGCAATTATTTCCTCTATTTTTAAAATCTCGTTCCAGTTATTTATTTAAATTTGCTTTGATCGTTGTACATTCGCGTAATTAGTTATTCATTTTATTTTTTTCAAGATCGGAATCGGGGTGTCACATCTGTTGAAAATTGATCGTGCCTTCTGTACGCCTTCCGATGTAGATATTCGTTATTTTGTATCAAAACTCCAGCATCGAAAAGGTGAGTATTCTCACCCGACAAACATACTTATAGATCTGTAAATTAATAACAAGTGTAACTGTGGAATGGTTATATTTTATTTTACTTGCCTGTGATAAAAATTTATGATGTTAAAAACCCGTTACAAATTTGACACATCATCAGTTATTTTATATACTGTTATTTTATGCTGTTATACTATTTATTTAATTACTGTTTATCACTGTAAGTTTCCCCTGTAGTATAGAACCGTTACGGGCTGAAATGATAGGCCTGAACGATTTTTATTTTTCATTTTTTATTTATTATTTAACTTGGGATTGCGAATTTGAAATGATAAAACCTAGATTTTTATTGTAAATTACGGATTGAAATGATATATTATCTGTATCACTTGACCTAGGTTAGAAAATTTTATACAGACCCGTGGTTATATATATATAAATTCTAGAAATATTGAATATTTTGAATCAGAATGTTATAATATTTTGTTTAAAATCAAATTAAAATGATAGTGATATTATACAAGTTAAAAATTGTAAATAAATAAATGTTCAGAATTTAAAGTATAAATTTATTCTGTAAATTTTGATTTGCAAAATAAAATGGAATTCAAGTTAAGAAATAAATTATGATGTTTTGGCATAAAATTGAATATAAGTAAATAAGTAAAGGGTACAACTGTCTATGAATTAAATTGTTAAATAAAGTGAATACTTTAAAATCGAAGTTGAAATACAACCAAATTTAGAAATGTAAAGTGGTAGAATAAAGGTAAGTTAAGAAATTGATTAGAAATTAAGTTATTTTTGAAGTGGTAATTGAACTTAATTATTAAGTAAAATTTACAGAGAATTTTGCACTTGATTTTATTAAGTAAAGTATAGAGAAGTTAGATATATATTTGGAAATTTTTTACTTTATAATAATCATAAATTATTGAGTAAATTTAATGAATGTTCAAAGGTGGAAATTACGATTGTATAAGCTAAATTGGTTTCATTTAAGGTTTAATTATTGTTGAAATTATATTAAAGTCTAAAATTTAATTTACTCCAATATGTTGTAAAGGATATTATCACACTGCGCAAATGCTGTAGTTGATACAAATGAACTAAGGCTAAACCTTTAGGATTTTATATTGGATTTTTGTAAGAATAATAACTTCACTTTTAAATGGTTTTAAAAGTAGTATTTTGATTGAAATATAAAACTATTTTGGATTCTTTATAACCACGGGTAATAATAACGTTGGTTGTTAAAAAGACCGGGATCAGATATGGGCATACTCTCTGTCGATACCGAAAACCACTTTGACAACCGTGTACGCGGTGGAAATTCCAGAATGAAGAAGGATGGTTGTGACGTTTCCTTTGAGGTAAATACGTGGACCCGACTCCCGTGAGTTGGCATAAGGTGGCTAAAACAGGAGCGATTGACGGACTAATGAGGTAGCACCTTTGATCGAACAGACTTCTTCGTATTCCATTCCATTACTTTGTGATTGTTTGGTGCGCACCTTTGATTTGGGAGTGTTGTTCGAGGTGGACGGTAGTAGAAGCTACGCGTTACCATTGGTCCGGATGCGTAATTGGTATATCTACCCTGGCATTGCCTAGTTGTGCCAGTCACCTACCCTAGCGAGCCTTATACAAGTTTGATTTGTGTCGTACCTATGGAGTATCCTGTAGTAGCCTCCCGATCAGGAGGTATTACGGTACTGTATAGACTATTGACACTATTATGTGTTAAGGTGGAAAATGTAAAGCCTTAACGCTATTTTAAAGTAAGTTTATTTTACTAATAGACATTATTATAATAGCGAAATATTACTACATAGTAAATAGTTTAACGGATGCTTAGAGGATGGACGGTCCCAAGCTTCCTTTAAGTTACTTGTATTTATATTACACTTCACTTGAATTAGCTTACACTATAAGTATGTATGTCCTGACTCGAGTGTTTATGTTTTATTTTACGCTCGGGTCAGCCTGAGTTTAGTTCAGACTTTATCCTCGGAGCTAGGACTTCTGCACTGTCAAGTTTCTGTTCAGTTCTTATTTTAGTTTTTGTAATCGAGACAATTGAATATTGAGATTTTATGTGGTGATTTCAAACTATATTTGGTTTAAGACTTTGTACTTTATACTTAATTTGAGACTTTTGATAGTGGCTTCATGAATATTTTAAATTCCGCTGCGAGTATTCTGATTTCTGTGTCTGTGATTCTGTGATTTGATTTCATTTGCTCCAAATTTATTTACAATCTATTGTTTTTAACTATTCAAGTTTGACATGTTTTAAATTTATTGTCGAATTTGAATGGTGAAAAATAGTGGGTCGTACAGTTGGTATCAGAGCTTTGGTTTTAGGCAAACCATAGCCTGAGGAGCAAAAACTCATTATAGATAGGGTAGAAATACCCTACAATGAGTGAAGTCAAATCTTAGAATCCTTTCCTTGTGAGAGAATGTATTTTAAAGTATAAAATGATTTTTAATGGGTTTTCAAAGAAATATTTTGATATACAAACTTTCTTGTTTTAAAATAATTTTTTTTTACTACTTCTACCCTTTCTCCATCTTATATAATTAGGTCCTTTGTTAAATGCATGTTCTAGTTAAACTTTGTCTTATCTAATCTATCTTGGCCTCTATTTTCTCCTCTGTCCTTAAATTCATTCTTGATTTCTCAGGATGAATCGAGGAAACGCCAGAGGTAGGGGACGAGGTGCTGATCTAGCTCCTACACCTGCTGCCCCAGTTAGGTTCTCTAAGCTTTGCAAAGAATATACCGAGCTTGGTGGCACCAAGTTCATAGGGTCTGAAAGTATCATAGAAGCTCAACAGTGGTTGAGGGACTTGGAGAGAATCTTCTCCGGTCTCGAAATCACTAATGCCCAGCAGCGACAATTGGCAGCTTGGCAATTAAAGGGAGCAGCTTTGGATTGGTGGCTGTCCATTACAGCTCACACAGCTGAGACTGGCATCACTTTGGAACAATTTAGGTATCTTCTTCGGTTGACCAAGTATGGTTCAGTTTCCTCCCTTTTGAAATCTATCTTATATCTCTTATCGTGCTTTAGGGATGCTTTCCTCACGAAATGGATGCCTGAAGCGGGTAAGTCTCAGATATACCGAGACTTTATGGATTTGAAGCAGGGCGATATGTCCTTTACCGAGTATGAGAGAAAATTTAATGAGCTATCGCAGTATGGTCTTAATCTAATAGACACCCCGCTGAAGAAAAACGAGAAGTTTATTGCGGGTGCACGCCCCGAGTACTACGATTGCCTTATTACCCATGTGCATGGTACGTTCACCACTCTGATGGACATGGCTATCCGGTATGAGAACCCTACCTCTAGGGCTCCTTCAGCTGCCCAGTCTGCACCATCTCATTCTTTTGGAAATTCTGAAAAAAGGAAGTACAACTTCTACCATCATAAGAAGAATAGGACTCCAGGGCTTGGATCATCGTCTTCGTCATCCCAGAGGCAGTCTGTGGATCTATCTGCCATTACTTGCTACCGATGCGACCAGAAAGACATTACACTAATGGTTGTCCTACCTTGAGTGTTGGGATTCCACCTCCTGCTCAGTCAGCTTGGTGAGACCTTTGCCACATTTGCCTTCAGCCAGGACATTTCAAGAGAGACTGTCCTACTCAGAAGAAGGGCAAGGCAACAGGGATTTTCGCTGTTACTTCTGCATCCTCCCCAGCTCCTCAGCCTGCACCTGCACCAGCTCCTGCTCCTAGCGATTCTCAAGGTACACTTCAGGGTTCTTTTACCTTGTATTATTTTCCTGTACGGGTTCTCTTTGATACTGGAGCTTCCCATAGTTTTATCTCAGTTGACCTTTGTAGTAAATTTGAGAATCTTCTTTCTCCCGAGTTTTCCTCTGTGCCTCTATGTGTTTCAAACCCTATCAGTGGTCCTGCGAACCTTAGTAAGGTTTGTAGGAATGTGAAACTCTTCCATGATAGTTATCGATTCACTGGTGACTTTTATGTTTTGGGGTTTGACGCTTTCAATCTATTGCTTGGGGGTGATTGGTTAGATAGGCATGATGCCCGTATCACTTGTAGTTCTCGAACTGTTTCCCTTAAAGATGATTTTGGAAATCCATTAGAAATCCAGTGTAGTTTGCCTTAGGAGTTTGCTAGTAGTTTCATTTATTCTCTCGATACTTTCCCTGATGATATCCATTCGACTCCTGTAGTCAAACTATTTCCCGACGTATTTGGTGAAGTCGTTTCTCTACCTCCGAAGCGGGAAATTGAATTCTGTATCGATCTCATCCCTGGAACTCGACCTGTAGTCCTTCCACCCAGAAGAATGGCACCCCGGGAGAAGATCGAATTAAGGAAGCAGATTCAGGACTTATCCTCTAAAGGTTTGATCAGACCTAGTTTTTCAGAATGGGGAGCAGCCGTAGTTTTCGTCACCAATTTTGATGGTTCTCTCTGAATGTGTGTTGATTATAGGGAGCTGAACAAGCTCACTATGAAAAACAGATACCCATGCCTCGCATAAATGATATGTTCGATCAACTTTATAGAGCGACTGTTTTCTCTCAACTTGATCTAGCCACAAGTTTCCACCAGCTTAGAGTTGCTGAGGAGAGCATTCCCAAAACTACTTTCCACACAGAGAACGGGTTCTTTGAATGGCTAGTTATGCCTTTTGGTTTGACTAACGCTCCTGCCTTCTTCGTCAACTTGATGAATCGTGTCTTTCGCGATGTGCTCAATAAATTTGTTCTAGTTTTTATTGATGATATCCTTGTGTTCTCCAAGTCTGAGGAAGAGCATAGGGTCCATTTCAGATATGTTTTAGAGACTCTTCGAAACCATCAATTAAAGGCTAAATTCTCGAAATGTCATTTTTGGGAGGAGGAAGTCCGATTTCTTGGACATATTGTCTCTAGCGAAGGAGTTTCTGTTGATCCAGTCAAGATCGCTGTGATCAAAGATTGGAAAGAACCTAAGACTCCAACTGATATTCGTAGTTTTCTGGGCCTTGTCGGTTATTATCGGAGGTTCATTGAGAACTTTGCCCGGATTTCTTCCCCTCTCACTGCTCTAACTTGGAAGAATGCTAAGTTTGTTTGGAGCGATAAGTGTAAAGCGGCATTCTAAGAGTTAAAGGATAAGCTTACTCCCGCACAAGTGCTTATCGTTTCGAATGGAAATGAGAGATTGACGGTATACACCAATGCTTGTCGCGAGGGTTTGTGAGCGGTATTGATGCAAGATGGGAAGGTGATTGCCTATGCTAGTCGTCTGTTGAAGAACCATGAGGCTAATTACGCTGCTCACGATTTAGAATTGCTGGCTGTTGCCTTTGAGTTGAAGCTTTGGAGACATCATCTCTTGGGTGCTAAGTTTGACCTCTTTACCGATCATCAGTCTTTGAAATATATCTTCACCCAGAAGGATTTGAATTAGAGACAAGTTCGGTGGCTCGAGTTTCTTGCTTCTTACGATCTCGACATCAATTATACTCCTGGGAAAGCTAATGTGGTGGCGGATGCGTTGAGTAGGAAGAAGTCTTTGTTGTGCCAGCTTATTGCTTCTTCTCCTCTTTTGGACCGGATCAAGGCTAAGCAGGATGAGGATAGGATCATCAGATTGATTAAGGAGAATGTTCGCAGCAGGGTTGGTGGTAGTAGTATTGATGGTAGTGGAGCTCAGATTGATGATAAAGGGATTTTAAGGATTAATAATCGGATTTGCATTCCGAATGTTGATGGTTTAAGGCAGGAGTTACTTCGAGAACATCATCAATCCAGACTTTCCATTCATCCTGGTGTGGCGAAGATGTACCAGGATTGAAGAAGCTCTATAGGTGGAGGGGTATGAAGCGCGGTGTCTCTATCTTTGTTAGTAGGTGTGCGACTTGTCAGCAAGTCAAGGCGGATCATCAGAAGACACCGGGTTTGTTGCAGCCTCTGGAGATTCCCAATTGGAAGTGGGAGCAAGTTTCTATGGATTTCATCGACGGTTTACCGAGATCTAGGAGGGAAATGAGAGCATCTCGGTTATCGTAGATAGATTGACCAAGTCCGCTCATTTTATTCCGGTCAAGTCTACCGTTCAGCTTCGAGTTTATCTAAGATCTATATGAGGGAGATTGTTCATCTCCATGGTGTTCCCCTTAGTATTGTTTGCGATCAAGACCCTATTTTCACTAGCCAGTTTTGGAAAGCTTTCCCAGAATCCTTGGGTACTCGTCTGAATCTGAGCACTGCTTACCACCCACAGACTGATAGTCAAACAGAAAGGGTGAATCAGATTCTAGAGGATCTTTTTCGGGCTTGCATTTTGGATTATGGAGGATCTTGGGAAGATCATCTTCATCTTGTGGAATTCACCTATAACAATAGTTATCAGGTATAAATTCCAATCCTCGGTTCTTATCTTATCTTAATCCCTTATCTATCTTATTCTATTTTATTCAGTCTAGTCTAAAGATGTCCCCATTTGCTGCTTTGTACGGGCGTCCTTGTAGATCTCCATCCTGCTGGATTGAATCCGGTAATCGCTTTGTTCTTGGTCCGGATATGATTTTAGAAGCTTCAGAGAAAGTCGAGGAGATTACGAGAAGGTTAAGGATTGCTCAGGATAGGCAAAAGAAGTAAGCTGATCGTCGAAGAAGAAATTTGGAGTTTGCGGTTGGTGATTTAGATTTTCTTAAGGTCTCTCCCTTATGAAATGTGGTTCGGGTTGGGCGTAGAGGGAAGCTTGCTCCTAGGTTCATAGGTCCATTCTGCATTTTGGAAATGATTGGGTCCCTTGCTTATCGACTAGATTTGCCCGAGAAATTCGCTGGAATACACAATGTGTTCCATGTATCCCACCTTCGTTGCTGTCTACATGATCCATCTCTTATTATCCAGCCTTTTGCTCTTGATAGTTTAGACATCGAGCCTAACCTGACTATTGAGAGGAAGCCACTTCGTATCGTCGATCAAGGTACGAAACAACTTAGAAGAAAATATGTCTGCTTGGTCAAAGTGCAGTGGAGCATTGATGAACGGGATTGCACCTGGGAGACGGAGGAGAGCATACGTGCTTCGAATCCGGAATTATTTGTTTCAGGTACTTTGCTCTATTACCTTATCTTTCTTTGTTTTTCCCTTTTTTGTTCCTTTTCGAGGACGAAAAGTTCTAAGTGGGGGAGAGTGTAACAGTCGAAAAATTTTAACAAATATTTCATTCATTTATTTATAAAACTTTGGGGGTTTTATAGTTCAAAATGTTGAACTTTTAAAATTATTGTAAATCATTGACTGAAATGTTATTAAAATTAGCACTTTCTATAATTTTATTTTGGTTAAAGTTTAACATAAATTGAAATTTAAAGCTTTAAATTCTAACTTCCAAATCTTTTGATTTAACTAATTATATTTCGTAACAACATTTTATTTCACTTTTGTCCTTTTAAGAATTGGTTATACACCTTTAAATCAAGAAATTAATATTATGTAAAAGAAATAAATTTTATACGTATACACATTTGTTTCTTAGTTAAATGATTAATAAATAAAATTTTAAAATTGAATAATATATATAGGAATTTTTTTTGCATTTTCTTTTATACGTTTTTACATCAGTTTATTTGTTAAATGTTAAGTAAATCAAACCAATGTAAACAAATCAAAAGTTAATTAAGTTATAAATTTTAAAATTAAAAGAATATAAATAAACTAGTTGATTTCACGTTTAAATTTGTACGTGCTGTTGATTTTAGTTGGTACATAAACGGTGCGTAATTAATGAAATATTCTTTGAATGTATATTTTACTAAAAATAAGTAGTGAATAAATAAGAAAACGTATAGAATTTAAATACGTTATTTCCGTTATATTTTGGGTGTAAACTTTGGCGTCTGTAGTACGCATTCTTAAAATTCATATCGCAGATAAATAAATAAATAAATCAGTAACCATGAAATTCCAAGTGGGAAAGAAATGAATCCCATAACCGTTCAAATCTCATTTATCTCTCGCATTATCGTTCGCGTATAAATTTTACACACTTTTCTTTTACTTCAATTATTTTTAAAATCGGCATAAAATCTTTGAATGTTATAACATTCAAATACTATTATTTCTTGCGTTTCTTTGATTTAATCATCAACGCAATTACCTCCTTTTTAATTCAAAGCATCGCGCATTTTTTTCCTACCGTTCAAAATTTAAGATTTCTTGCCATTTACACTTGATCTCGCATGCCATAACTCACGCTTGCCCACTGTATCATTACTTTTTGCGTTTAATCAACGCATCTGACCCGGATATATACTCTAACACGTCACAAAACAATTCATTTGCATCTCATTTGGCTTCTTCTGTCTTCTTTCGTGCGCAAGGCATCAGGTAATGGCTTTGTAAAATTTTTCTTCTTCTTCTTCTTCTTGGTTTCGTTTATTCTGTCGTCCACTTTTATGATCGGTACTGCTCCTCCTCCTTCATGACCAGACCCTACCCTCCTCTACCGCCACTGCCACACCCAAATGATGGCCTCCGTGCCGAGTTATTGAATTGACCTAAAATTTTGTTGCCTCCATTGTTCTGCCGCCACCACAACATCACCGACACTCGAGCAGCTAGACACCCTGACTTTGTTGCGTCATCAAGCAATGATGGCCAATGGAAAAATGGAATTTTTCATGCACAGAACGTGCATACTCAGGCCAAGCACTTTGTGCGTTTGAACCAAAACCATGGGAGAAATTTAAGCCACCTGTAGCTTTCGGTGGCCGACCCTTTTTTTGTCAAATTTTTGTCAAGTATGCCCATGACGTGAATTGCATGCGTGCATGCATTCAAGTTTTGTAAATAAGCAGGGCCGTGCCATTTTATAAAAAAGAAAAAAAAGTGCGTGCCCCACTTTTGCGTTTTGATCATAGACTTTATTGCCTATAATTATCCCACTGTGTTTAACTCACGTGCATACATATAGTATTGAATGAAAAAAAATGGGACGAGCCGTGAACGTTGGTCAAGTCGTGGGTGGAGTGGTCGAGAAAATTGTGGCAATTATTTCCTCTATTTTTAAAATCTCGTTCCAGTTGTTTATTTAAATATGCTTCGATCGTTGTATATTCGCGTAATTAGTTATTCATTTTATTTTGTTCAAGATCGGAATCGGGGTGTCACATCTGTTGAAAATTGATCGTGTCTTCTGTACGCCTTCCGGTGTAGATATTGGTTATTTTGTATCATAACTCCAGCATCGAAAAGGTGAGTATTCTCACCCGACAAACATACTTATAGATCTGTAAATTAATAACAATGTAATTGTGGAATGGTTATATTTTATTTTACTTTCCTGTGATAAAAGTTTATGATATTAAAAACCCATTACAAATTTGACACATCATCAGTTATTTTATATACTGTTATTTTATGCCGTTATACTATTTATTTAATTACTGTTTATTACTGCAAGTTTCCCCTGTAGTATAGAATTGTTACGGGCTGAAATGATAGGCCTGAACGATTTTTATTTATTATTATTTATTTATTATTTAACTTGGGATTGCGGGTTTGAAATGATAAATCCCGGATTTGTTTTGTAAATTACGGATTGAAATGATATTATTATCTATATCACTTGACCTAGGTTAGAAAATTTTATACAGACCCGTGGTTATATATATATATATATATATATGAATTTTGGAAATATTGAATATTTTGAATTAGAATGTTATAATATTTTGTTTAAAATCAAATTAAAATGATAGTGACATTATACAAGTTAAAGATTGTAAATAAATAAATGTTCAGAATTTAAAGTATAAATTTATTTTGTAAATTTTGATTTGCAAAATAAAATGGAATTCAAGTTAAGAAATAAATTATGATGTTTTGGAATAAAATTGAATATAAGTAAATAAGTAAAGGGTACAACTGTCTATGAATTAAATAGTTAAATAAAGTGAATACTTTAAAATCGAAGTTGAAATATAACCAAATTTAGAAATGTAAAGTGGTAGAATAAAGGTAAGTTAAGAAATTGATTAGAAATTAAGTTATTTTTAAAGTGGTAACTGAACTTAATTATTAAGTAAAATTTACAGAGAATTTTGCACTTGATATTATTAAGTAAAGTATAGAGAAGTTAGATATATATTTGGAAAATTTTTACTTTATAATAATCATAAATTATTGAGTAAATTTAATGACTGTGCAAAGGTGGAAATTATGATTATATAAGATAAATTGGTTTAATTTAAGGTTTAATTATTGTTGAAATTATATTGAAGTCCAAAATTTAATTTACTCCAATCTGTTGTAAATGATATTACCGCACTGCACAAATGCTGTAGTTGATACAAATGAACCAAGGCTAAATCTTTGGGATTTTATATTGGATTTTTGTAAGAATAATAACTTCACTTTTAAATGGTTTTAAAAGTAGTATTTTGATTGAAATATAAAACTATTTTGGATTCTTTATAACCACGGGTAATAATAACGTTGGTTGTTAAAGAGACCGGGATCGGATATGGGCATACTCTCTGTCGATACCGAAAACCACTTTGACAACCGTGTACGCGGTGGAGATTCCAGAATAAAGATGGATGGTGGTGACGTTTCCTTTGAGGTAAATACGTGGACCCGACTTTTGTGAGTTAGCATAAGGTGGCTAAATTAGAAGCGATTGGCGGACTAATGAGGTAGCACCTTTGATCGAACGGACTTCTTCGTATGCCGTTCCATTACTTTGTGATTGTTTTGTGCACACCTTTGATTTGGGAGTGTTGTTCGAGGTGGGAGGTAATAGCAGCTACGCATTACCACCGGTCCAAATGCGTAATTGGTATATCTATCCTGGCATTGCCTAGTTGTGTCGTGTCACCTGCCCTAGCGAGCCTTGTACGAGTTTGATTTGTGTCGTACCTATGGAGTATCCTCTGGTAGCCTCTCGATCAGGAGGTATTACGGTACTATATATACTATTGACGCTATTATGTGTTAAGGTGGAAAATGTAAAGCCTTAACGCTATTTTAAAGTAAGTTTATTTTACTAATAGACACTATTATAATAGCGAAATATTACTACATAGTAAATAGTTTAACGGATCCTTAGAGGATGGGCGGTCCCAAGCATCCTTTAAGTTACTTGTATTTATATTACAGTTCACTTGAATTAGCTTACATTGTATAAGTATGTATGTCCTGACTCGAGTGTTTATGTTTTATTTTATGCTCGGGTCAGCCTGACTTTCAGTTCGGACTTTATCCCCGGAGCTAGGACTTCTGCAAATCACCTTTCAAGCTGCTGTCAAGTTTCTGTTCAGTTCTTATTTTAGTTTTTGTAATCGAGACAATTGAATATTGAGATTTTCTATGGTGATTTCAAACTATATTCGGTTTAAGACTTTGTACTTTATACTTAATTTGAGACTTTCGATAGTGGCTTCATGAACCACTAAGTTATTTTAAATTCCACTGCGAGTATTCTGATTTCTGTGTCTGTGATTCTGTGATTTGATTTCATTTGCTCCAAATTTATTTACAATCTATTGTTTTTAACTATTCAAGTTTGACATGTTTTAAATTTATTGTCGAATTTGAATGGCGAAAAATAGTGGGTCGTTACAAATGCAATGCAAATTCCGATACTACAAACTTGTTAACTGTAAACTATATATCTTAAAACCGATGCCAACATAATACAAATTATGATAACAAATTAATATTAGTGGTAATGCCAACTATTATGATCTCAATACAAATAAATCAAAACTGAAAACAAAGACATATCTTGATCACCATTTTTTGTAGTAGCACCCATCAACACACGAGGACTCCCTTCAAGTGAGTGGCATCTAAGAATATCATAGGATGACAATGCTTGAATCCAAGTAAACAAGCACCAAAAGCAATAACCACCCTCTCAAATTCATTACTACAATGATCAACATCCATTTCAACATAACTATCTGGATTAGACTTCTTCACTGCTTCCAAGTACCAACTCAAATCATTATAAGACAAAGCATCATTACCATGCAACTCCATTAAT
Source organism: Allium cepa (assembly GCA_030765085.1). Lineage (NCBI taxonomy): Eukaryota > Viridiplantae > Streptophyta > Magnoliopsida > Asparagales > Amaryllidaceae > Allium > Allium cepa. The sequence goes on from CM060941.1 coordinate 841,280,309, forward strand.
GCAAGTTGTTTCCCATGATAAGCATAACCGTAAGACAACTGAACATTGTATTCTCTTCTAAAATCAACTATAATATCATTAGGATTTTTACTAGGACAATCACGGATCTCATCAATAATCAATGATTTAACAAACGATCTAGATATATGTGGATTATTCACATTTCTAACACCAGCTCCACAAGAATGATCAGCAACCATATTTCTAATAAAAAACTTCTTCAAATCTCCAGAATCACAAGAAGCATGGACTTTGAAAAGACAACCATCCTTATATGAAGAGCAAACTACAGTAACTCTTGTAGCACAATTCTTTAAGAATACTAATTCATATCCTTTTTGAATTTGATACGCCATCAAAAATTCTCTAAAATGCTCAGCTCCTCTAAAACAAAAACCAGCAAAATCAAAAATGCATAATTTCGACCCTCTCCTCAACATATCTTTTAAATAACTTTTACCGTTAACAACAACATTTGAACAGACAGATACAGTAGAAAATGAAGAAGCACGGACATAAGATGAACTTGAAATAGAAGCACCATCAACATATTCCAATGCAGAACCCTTATCTTTAACAGTAAAACCAAAGAAAGAACTTTTCTTGTATAACTGAAAACAAATTATGCTCTGAATATCAAAATCAGTGTCAACCATAATAACTTTGTCCTCAAGTACATAAGAAATCTGAATAGAAGTAGGAGTTAATTGAGACCAACATCGACATATCTCATTCTTCAAATCATACAAAGAGCAATCGATAGACAATCGAGTGCTAAAAGTCTTATTATTCAACACAAACAGACAAAGAAGACTGTTATCCCCACTGCCAAAAAAATAAAAAATAAACATTAGTAAAAATATGTTCAATGTAGAACATTAATTATTCAATTTCACAAAACTGATACATACCGTATACAAAACTGATACCTAGTTACTGATAATAAAAAAAATGATACTAAGAAAAAATAAAAATGATACCCCAAAACTGAAACTAAAATATGATACTTTTCCACTCTATCACAAATTTATATACAACCCAAGCATTAATACTTTTCCAATCATCCCAATATTAATGCATGAAAATGCAAGATAAATAAAATGAAAAGCAAATTAAAGTACACACTGCATAAAGAAAAGAATAATAATAAAAAACATGCTGCTACTTCCACAATTTGCCATAGACGAACGAACAAACAATGAGAACAACAACACTGCATATCATTTGTAAAAATGATCACAATTACAAATCACGGTCAATTTTTTTTAAATCGAATAGAAAAACAACAAAAAATACAGTAATGTAAGCATACCTAATTAATACAATTTGAATAAAAACGAGGTCACGGTACAAATATGAAAAGAACGCGATCAACAAAACGCACGGAAGGAAAAAATGATCGATGAAATAACATTAGCAGAAGGATGAAATTCAAATAGCCGAACGAAATAGATCGATATTTTTATTGCGAGATAGAAATTTGATCGCGACTGAAAAATATGATCGCGACTAAAAAATTTGATCGAAAGAAAGAAGAAGAAGCGCGCGAAAGTGGGCTGGAAAGAAAAAACGATAATTTGTCCTTAGAGAAAATTATTACTGGGCTGTCCTACATTAAAAAAAGCCCTAAAAATTGTCCTTGAGGAAAATTTCCTGTAATTAAATAATTTGAAAACGAGTTTGAATAGTAACTGGAATTATCAAATATATATCAGGGTACATAGATAAAGTAGTACTCGATACAAATAAATCAATAGTTCAATGAAGTTAAATGATTATTGAATTTAAATATGTTGTATTACTTATCGAAATATATTTTGTGAATTAAAAATGTCCTTTATAAGTTGTAAGATGACCCTATGCAATTAATGCCCCGCTATCACCCCGCTATAAACCTACTGTATCTCATAGCGGATTTCTACCGCTACGATTTTTCCATATAGCCTCAAATATAGCCTTTCCGCTTTAAGCCCCGCTATATCCGGTCATTCCCGCTATATTCTGCTATATCTTTTAAAGAAATGAATTGAAAAATGAAATTTATACATTATAAAAATTATGAAATTAATTTATTTGATTGAATTTTTAATATTTTTTCACAAATAAAAATACTCAAATATTCTATTAAATTCAATTATGTTATATAACAGTTTTACGTTTATTTACAGTATATTCGCATATGTTTTTATTTAAAATTATTTTTGTATTAACCATAATTCAATTGAATGTTAATTTTTCATTTAATTACCATTTATATATTTGTAAAAACATTAAGTACGAGTTTTATATGCTATTTTAGAGCCATCCGCTATATCCCGCTATATTCTCGCTGTATCCCCGTTATGACTTTTTGCACCTCCGCCACATTAAATCTACCAAGCGCTTTAACTACACAGAGATGACTATAACGTGAATAAAGGAGATTAAAAGAGAATTCAAGTACAAAAAGGGCAACTAAGTGTAAAATTCAGTCTAAACAAAAACAGAGGAAACAGTTTTATCTTCCATTGATTCAAACAAGGTTATAACTCAAAATCTATGGTTTCTTTCAGGGAAAATCCGAAAACCTTAATCTTTTTCTCCAAATCAACTAAAAAAATCAACATAGAGAAGGGAAGAAGAAGATAACACCACAACAAAGAGAGACATACGCAGGTACAACAGGGAGAGTGCATGCCGTCGCAATAGTATGGTAGGGCTGAGATATCGTGACACAAGTAACTGAGCAGCATCGACCTGGAAATGGGGGTGCGTAAACTTAGAGGATGGAAGCATGGAACCCAACTTTGACCAAAATGGGGCGTCTAGAGGTTGGATGCGACATGAGTGTGGACGAGCTTGGGTGGAAGCGTTGATAATGAGAGAAATTATTCCCTTTCTAATTTATTATAATCCTTTTTTTTATATGCTTCAAATCTTTAGTAATAGTTGTAATACCTCTGGTGTCGCACTTTTTTGGTATCAAGATGAACTACCAAAAACGCCCTTATACAAATATTATTAAATATTAATATCATTTAGAAATAAGATCTAATAAATAAGTTATCTTTGCCAATTCAAAACGCCCCTCAATGGATATTATTGAAATTTTAATATCACTTAAAAATAAAATCTAACAATTTTTTTCCAAAGTCGTTTTTTATTAATTAGTAACAAAAATAAAAATTCAAGCTAATAAAATATTAATTTCAATCTTTATTAATTAATAATAGAAATAAAATTGCAAACTAACAAAAAATTAGATGTTGCAATTTAGAAAGTAAAATTAGAACAAGTTGCATATCATTTCAACGCAAAAAATACGGTTAATATTTATGCAAATCATATTTTCTCGAACGAGTTAAACATATACAATTTGTAAAAAAAAATTCACATGCAAAGTGCATGCTATCATCATGCGCAAAGCGCGTGCCATACCGCTCGTTTTCAATAAAGTAGGTTAATCAGTAGATAACATTTTACATGCCATGTTAGTTATTGAATGATGTTTCAACTGTCAAAATTAGGTTGCATATTTGATTGAATGCTTGTTTGGATGAATTGATTCGATAGTGTAATAATTTGTCAATTTAAAATGGATAACGAGTTACTTGGTTGAAATTGTATTTATCATACATGTATATGGTTATGTATTAATATATAAGCACATACTTATATAAGCATGTTTGTATATGTATAAATTCAATTGAGAATATTGATTTGTCAAATATGAATTTTAACAAGTATTTATAGCTACTTTTTCTATAACTATATTTTATAATTACAAAAAATGATTTAATAATAATTTTTTAATTAGAGTTAAATTTATTGGTTTACTTCTATTTTAATACTAGGTAAATGTATCTTTATTCGATATTTAAGTTATATATTTTTCTTATCTATAATATATATTATACAAAACCGTTTTTTAGTTTAAAGGAAATAAATAATTTTGTACGATAATTAACAATTCGTATGGAATTAATTTAGTTAAGAACTGGTTGTTAATGAACATGAAGTTTTGAAAATATAATAAATAATAAATGTATAACTAAATGGTATTGTCATTTAATTTACATTCATTATTTGTTCATTATAAACTTCAACAATAGCAATATTTACTTTGTTAATGGTATGTGACATTAGCATTAAATTATCCACGATTTGGGAAAGGCAGTCGCCATTCGGTGTAAATTATCTAATTAAAGTGGATTTCTATTTTCTTGGCTAATGTGGGATCTGATAATGATACGCAATGCATACACACATATGTGTGTATATATATATATATGTGTGTGTGTGTGTGTGTGTGTGTGTGTGTACGTACGTATATGTATATCATTAACTTTGAGACCTTTGAATTTATAGTTTCATATATTACTAACTATGCATAATATATTATTATATATTGGAATATCGTTAACTTCGTAACATATGAAGATATTATTGCATATCATTTAATTTGGGATAACTAGTATAATGATATTGTCAAGTATCATTAATTTTGAAATATAAAATTAAATTATTAGATATCATTTAATGTATGATAATAAAAATATGATATTTTCACATATCACTTGTATCAAAAATTTATAATGATATTTTCATTTATCATTTGTGTTTGAAATGATTTTTCCATATGTAATTTATATCAAAATATTTGCAGTATTTTTAAATATCACTTAATAAGAAGTTATGATGATATTTAAAAATATCGTTTAATTTAAGATATATATTATGTTTTTTCATATATCATTTATAATTTAAACAATATTTTTTTGTATCGTTTATATATATTGAAATTATTATAGTGGAAAATTTCAAATATAACTTATGTTAAATACTAATATTAATTTGATATTTTTAAGTATAATTAAATACATAATTACTTTCAAGTTTAACAAGACATTTTCACTAGATGGGCTAATTGTCCATGATTAGATGATTGATTTAGGATCATGATATGAATTAATGATAACTTGCCATTATCATCATATTCAGTTGCCAGGTATAGAGGCATTGTGATGTTTTTAGGCATCACTTTTGTTCTGTGCAAGTAAACATTTGGAAAGTACGGTGTTTGTGTCTTTGTGTTGTAGTTTCTGCATTTTATTAGATGGATCGAGTAATGTATGTTATTAAGGTAACATGTAGGACTGGTGGAGACGTCCACATTTTCGAGAGTTATGATTAACTTACAATACTAATGTTCAATGCACGTTGAACATTAATATTATAAAATATGAAGTAATTCTTTATTTAGTTATCCTAGCATTTGACCATTCAATTCATCTCGTTAACTTGAATATATGTATGTACGTTTGTATGTATGTATGTATATGTGTGTGTGTGTGTGTGTATGTATGTATATATATGTATATGTATGTGTATGTGTATATGTATATGTATATGTGTGTATGTGTGTGTGTGTGTATTGTGTGTGTGTTTGTGAATAGAATCGTTAAATCATATATGTTTATATGATATCAACTTGTGCATATATATATGTATATGTGTATGTATGTACCATACATACATACATATAACTTCACAATTTATCTTACCTTACCACTTTTGCATGTAAGATAAGTATACATTAGAATTATTTGGCCTTACGTGAATTATATTTGTCTTTTAATTCATGGCTACATCTCATATGATATGTGTTTGCAGAAAAAAGGGCAAACATCTCCAATCAATTTTCACAATAGACTAAATGAAGAATGAAAAGTGGAAAAAGAGAAAAACACCAGAGTTTATAGGGGGTCAGCCATAATGGGCCTACGTCCACTGTTTTTTATATTCCTTTCTCTTATACTTTTGATGCTACAAGTATTAGACAAAGAGTACAATGATATATAGTAAAAAATGGTGATCTGAATGCTCCATGCAGTTGATCCTGCAGCTTGGAGTCTTATACATCCTAAAAAGTCCTTTGAATTTCAAATGCTTGAGTATTTATAGGGGTGAAGAAGTGATATCATTAATTTGGACAATATGTTGTTTCCATATATATCTTTCCTAAAAGGAATATTACTAAATATGCCAAATGTAATTAATAGTTTTCTGATATGTGAAGATTTCCTTCCATATATACACTGCTCGGTTCAGCTAAGAACTCAGTTTGGAGGGTGTTGGTTCGACTTGGATGGATAAGGACAAGTTGTTGGCTAAGTGAGTATGCTCTCGTTGTTCGGCCGCTCTTCGTTCCGTAGGACTCCCCTAGGTCCAGTTCAGTTATGAGACTTCGTAAGAAAAAGTGCTTGGTCTGGTGTATACCCATGGTTTAGTGGATCTACGCCCACTTAGTTCGGTAGACCTCCAAGCACCAAATAGAAAATCCTGTTTGGTGCTTAGGGTACCGAATCGAAAACTCTATTTAATACTTAGGTAGCAAACAGGATTTCCTACTCGATACCCTAGGTACTAAAGAGAAAACTCTGTTCGGTACTTAGGCACCAAATAGAGGGAGGAGGAGCTTGCTCTCCCCTTATTCTCTCCAGCTCTTGCCTTGACTTGCACCTTGCCTTCTGTTGACCTCAACTGAACTGCAATCTTGTGGGCAAAATTATCCATAACACTTGCCTATACAAAGTTCATCTTGTAAACTATGAGGTAGACTTTAATGGATCACTGCTAGAACTTCTTAGCTGATATACCTCCCTCTCTTTCTCCAGCTTAGTTCGGCGTACTCAAGGTTCAGCGGTCAGGGTTGGTTTGGTATGCATTTTTGCTCTTATGTTTACTTCAGTATCATATAGGTCTGGCTTTGGTTGGTTCAGCACCTCATTGGTCCGGCGCTTGACAAGACTCTCCCCTTTATAAGTCGAGGAGCCTTATCCCACCAGTCTTCTTATTCGTTTTCCAGCCTTTCTCAAGACATGCGACCCTTTGGCTCCCAAAACCGCCATTGTCATGCATCGCTTTCCAGGCTTCCGATTCAATCCAATCTTTAGTTCAAGGGCAATTCCTGATTTGGTCAGCATCATTTTACCTTGGAATTCACACTACTGAATCGTGTGCTTTAAATTATGTAGATTTGGTGCGTTAGGCTCATTGTCTGGTTTGGCACCCATGTTAAGGCAAGGGCTTGGAACGGTCCGAAGGGTGCCGAAAAGAATATTGTAAAATTTTTAAGACATGCATACATACATGCACAAACATGAGGACTTCTATTCTTTGAGATTACGCGTGAGATAATCTATCTAGTCAGATAGATTTGTCAGGACATCGTCCTACTCGTTCCTTTACTGACCTTTGGAGGCTCCTTCTTCTTCTACACCTTCGGGTCCTGCTTAGTCGGGATGCCGATCCAACCAACTCAGCTTTGCTCACTCTTTTGTTTATGGATATGGACCATCAGAGCTGTTAATAGACCCATCGACTCTGAGGCCTCCAATTTGATAGCCAAGCAGCTTGATCTTATCGTGGCCGCTTATGGTATCCTTGGGGAAGATCTTTTTCTACTTAACTTGAGACAGCATGCCCATGATCCTCTTGAGTGATATGTGGCTTATTTCGGCTATAATTGCACGGTTGAAGCTCTGCTTCCTTTTCCTCGGTGGATCATGGGGTTTCTTGTATATTTGAAAATTAATCTATTTCAACTTCATCCTAATGGGTATGCCATCCTCACTAGCTTGTATTCCATCTTCATGATGGAGTTTTATGTACCCCCGACTCATCGCCAGAATAGATTTCTATATTTTATAAAAGAGCAAGTTGGAGGGCTACCCCTTCATTTATCTCGAGGTGGGGAGAAAGTTTAAACCGATCGAGAACTTATACTCCAAGTACAACATGTTCAAGTGAGAGTACTTCTTTGTTCAAGACAGTTATCCATGTTCTCACAAGTGGCATTCATGATGTGAGTATTTCTCTCTTTGTCTCCTTTCCGTTATTCTGCAACATTGCAAGCCAGATGTCAACCCTTCTATCTTTGGATCTTCTTCCAGTTGTTGTGAAAGCGACCACTGGGAAAGATTTGGAGGACATGTTGCATTAGTTCTAGCAAATTCCTAAAGAGCTTTACGAGGTTCCCCAACTACAACAACCCTGCTTTCTATGTCCTTAAAATAAATAATTTTAATTCAGATAAATTCTTATTTATTTGAAGTTTATTTAATAATTTTTTTTAAATAAATTGAATTAAACTAATAAAATTCTTTCAAATAATATATTGAACTTGTATAAAACTACTCAATCATTGAAATGTAATTTGTAGAATGAAAAATTAAACAAAATTATATTGGTGGAAATTTGTTTATAAATAAATACAAAAATTATTTGAAATAAATGAAAAGATAAGAATTTTTTGGTTAATTAAAAAGAAAGCCCAATATTTCAACCCGTTTTTGTTCTTATTGCTTCTAGTATATTTTCGACATATCCCACTTAGCATAAAAAGCCCGAGCACATCCCAAACCTATGCCCTGATTTTCCCTAGCCTTAACTCTTCAATTCATAAGTCATGTAATTGAAAAAAATAAGAATATGTATGCACGTGAGAAGCCAAGCGTGATAATTCGCCTCGGAAGAGGCCGTCAATCGGTACTAGAAGGGATGGATGCGAGTGACCTATGAATGATGACTGCGATTGATTTTAGGCACTTCATGCTAAAGGCGACTGCATTGAGATGTCGTGACCTAGTTTCTTTTTCTCGCGATGAAGTGGGAGTCAATCGTGAATATTGGTTTTGGTGTTGATGGAGGAATCAAAGGGTGAAGGTGGGACCTTGTGGCTGATGATGGATAGATGTAATGACCCAAAAAAATTTGATAATTAAAATTGTTCATTTAATAAGATTTTTTAAATTAGAGTTGAAAGAAACAAAATTTGTAACTTAATAATGAAATAATAACTAGAATGAGTAACAAAATATTAGTGTAAGTTAATTTTTAACAATTCCTATGGAATTCTAATTGACTGGAATAATGTGAATGTTATAACTTGGTTATAAATTCAATGTAAGGAAATGAATGTAAATATGAATTAATTATGGAGATAATATATAATTAATGGTAATTGAATAAAGTCAGTATTATGTAAGGAGCTATAATATATGTTGTATTAATGTGTGCATTAATTTATAATGTGATATAAAAGGTAATTGATAATTTAAATGGTGACTTATTAATAAAATAATGAGTAATGAATGGAAATGAAATAAATTTAGCATTATAATAATTGATTTTAGAGAATAAACTTACAAATTTTATAAAATATATGATGGTGACAATTGTTGTCGTTACCAATTTAATTAATCGATTGCAAACAAATGTCAATAAAATGCTACATAAATATGAGTTAAGGTTAATGGCGACCACTATTATATGATACCCATTTATGTAGTCTATTAAATTGAATTGGAAATAAATTAAAATTAAATGAAACTAATGTTTCGTTAATGAGGATTTAAGACAATAACTGAAATTTGTAAATGTAATAAAATGAATAGAAATGTGAATTTTATTCATAAGGGTATAATTGGTTTATATAAAAGAATGGAACCAAGGTAAAAAAAATTGTTGGGATTTTGAATTGTAATTTATGTGCTAAATTGACAAAATTCAGTATAATTGAAATATAGTAATTAATACAACTAAAATGGAAATTGGAGAATTATTAATATAATGGAAGACAAATGAGTATAAAGATTGAAATCAAATAAAAACAATTTATTGTAATTAAATTTAAAATAATTGGATTTAATTACAACTGAAGTTAAACACTGTAATTAGTAAATAAACTAATTTTGAATCGTTATCTAAATTTGTTTTAAATTATGATAAATGCTCAAGTAATCTAAAATGATAGAAATTGTGATTCATTAACTTTGAATTGAAAAAAAAGTGAATTAATTAATTTTATATTAATTTATTAAATTAATGTTAAAATAGCCATTTGGCAACTATCTCGGATTTCGACGAAATCAGTTTCATCGGATCCGTAACAGTGAATTATTATAGGATTTCCAGTTTCATAACGATCAGACTTGTCGTATTTGATTGTACAGGCTCGAAAAGCCTAGAAATTAATTTAATTGAAATCAACTGAAATCAATTTAAAATAAGCTGATTTTATCATTACTTCTTCATACGATGGAAGTAGAACTTGAAACCAGTTCCATTGAGTTTAAAATATTTGAAAACATCTATTTTGATATATGGGTTGACCCATTTTTGTTCCGGAGGCAGAACGGGCTTTTCGGGTCGCTTATCGTTAAATTCGATCTTGTCCGTTCTTTCTATTTTCAGTCCTACCTATAAATAGCTCGTTATAAACACTAGCCACTTCTTATTTTCATTTGTCTGTACGTATATTTCTTTCTCACCTCCTCATTCCAATGGCAGACAAACCAAGCAAACTTCTCAATTCAATTTCAAAATCGAATCCAAATCAAAATTTCAAACTCCACAAACTATATCGAATTATATATCGATTTGAAGCTCTCGATGATCGCATTTCAGATCTATAATTCGTTTTCCAATTTGAATCCCTGTTTTTCCAGAATTTAATGATATAGTCACTGCCGCCCATTGATCATCGTCTAATTTAATGGTGGATCGTCATCTTTACAACAATCGAGAGGTGGCAACGGGTAGAGAGCACCGAGGCATGAAGATCGGTGCAGTTACTTGGGCCTGGAGTTGCTAGATTTTGCCATGATTGGCCAAGGTACACGTGCGCTGGTGGGTGAACCGGGGCCACAGGAGGTGGCGGCGCGAAGGGTATGGGGTTGGCTCGACTTGGGCAGCGTGATGGTGTTGGTGGATCGGGTTATTGTCAAAAGACATGGTGGCGTTTCTCGATTTGGAAGCAGCGGCCGTGAGTAGCAGATCTACGCGTTTTCGGTGAGACGTTAGGGTTCTCGTGACTCACCTCGGTGACATGGCAGTTGCGTATAGGTGACTCTTTTTTGTTTTTTTGTTATTTCATTTAGATATCAAGTTTTAAACATTCTAACTGATATAACTTCTTCATACGAGGTCCGTTTCTCGCGCGGTCAGTTCCATTGGGATCGTATTTAAAATACGGGCATTTTGACGCTAGTTTGGATGAATTTTGAGACTGTTTGAATTTTGGTTTAAATTGGATTTTAAATTTAATTTAAATTCAAAGGTGAGTGTTTTAACCCACTCACAACTTCTAAAATTTCTTATGTTTTTTAAATTCAATTTATGATGTGATTAGAAATTTATTTATAGTAGTTTGAAATATTTTGAACATCATCTCGGTTAATTTGAATTTATTTGAATTAAAATTATTTAATTTATTGTTGAATATAAATTGCCAGTTAAATGCTTGCTATTGATTATTAGTTCTATATTGATATTTATTGATTGATTTGGATGATGATTGTGATGGATGTTTGACTGTTGATATTGGATGAATGGATGTTGTATTCTATATCATTATAAACTACAAGTTCACTATGGGTTGAAATGATACATACCCGAATGATCTAGGGAAAAATCTTTATGGGTTGAAATGATAAACTTGAGCGATTTTATGGACTTTAATATTACTTCGGGATTGTGGTTTTAACCGTAAAATTTTAAATTACGGATTGAAATGATAAATATCAATATCACTTGACCCTAGAGTAGAGAATTATATACGGACACCGGATTGGTTAAATTAAATGATTTTAAATTCTTAATTTTTTAATTTAATTAAATGATAATTTGAAATGATTTATATAAATTGAAGTATTATTGGAAAATCAAGTTTTGTGTTGAGTTGTGAATTCGTTTTAATTGGAATTTCTTTAAGAAATTTAATTGGAAGTTTAAAGGTTAAACTTTAAGTATAAATGAAATTCTATCGAAATTGAGACATTGAATTTGTTCGAAAATAACTTTGAATTATTTTGAAATTGGAGTAGAATTGATATTTGAACATGGATTGAAAATGAGATAAAATGCAATAGTTTATTGAAATTAAAAATTTGGAGGTTTGAAATTTGGTTTATTGATTTGGAAATTGAAATTTGTTCAAATGTGTTGAAATGAAATGAGTAGTTTAATTTGATATAAATTCCAAATTCATATTTTGGTATAAACTGCTTTAAAAATATATATTTTAAAAAATCTCTAATTATAAAGATATTCAAATTTATTAAACTATTTAACCAATATTAACTATATAAATTATTTTGATCTATTTTAAACCAATTTCGTTTATTTTAAATTAATTTAAACCATTTTAATTTATTTTAAATATAATTAATATATCTTAAAGCTATTTAATCTATTTTAATTGTATTTAATCTAATTTAAATCTGTTTAGCTATTTTAAATCAATTTAAAAGTATTTTAACCTATAATTAAAATATTTTAGATTATTTTAACTATTTATAACTATTTAAAACTAATTGCTAAATTTTTAGACCAAGTGATGTGGAAGTGTTTAAATTCAATTCAATTCGTTTAAAAAGAGAATAAGGTAAATGATCTTCTAACCTAAGTTGGGGTTTACAATATTATAATAAATTGAAATGATGATTTTGAAGTAAGAATTTAACTTGTTTTGAAAATATGATGTTTGGAAGAAATTATGATTTTGGAAACGATATGATTTGAAAGAGAATATGGTTTAAAGTGAATATGATTTGAAAGTGAATATGGTTTGAAGTGAATATGCTTTCAAAGAGAAGATTTGAAATTTGAATATGATATTTTGATATCGATTATGAAATGATTTTGGAAATGTAAAAGAACCATCCGGGATGTAACAAGCGATTGGTTGTTAAAGAGACCGGGATCAGATATTGTCATACTCTCTGCCAATACCAAAAACCACTTTAACAACTATGTACGTGGTAGAGATTCCACAAATGAAGTAGGATGGGTTGGTGAACGTTTTCTGTATTAGGTATGATGTGACCCTGACTCTCATGAGTCAGCTTAGATGTGACTAAAATCAGGAGCCATGCCGGGCCAAGTGAGGTCATTCCTCCTATCGGACACACTTCTTCAATATTATATTCTGAATTTTATGATTGATTTGGTGGCCACCCTTTGATTTTTGATTTAGGAGTGTGTTTCGAGGTGGACGGTAGTAGCTGCTATGTGTTACCCCTAGTCCGGATCCATAAATGGTATAACTACCACAGCATTTCCTTGTGTGCCGTGTTCATATGCCCTAGCATGCCTTCTATGAGTTTGTTTTGTACCATACCTATGGGGTGCCCTCTGTGTAAACCTTTCGGAGGAGCGTACGGTACCGTGTAGACTATGGGAATATAAAATGTGTTAAGGGGGACATGGGTAACGCCTTAACACTATTTTAATACTTTTACTTTACTATAGACATATTATAATGGCGTATTTTACTACATAGTAGATAGTTTAACGGATCCTTGGGAGATGTGAATCCCGAGCATCTCTTAAGTCACTGCACTTAAGTTAGACACTGGATAGGAGATGTCAAACCCTGTAAACATCTCTGACGCTGTTCCACTCATATTTAACTACCGTTAATTTAACTTACATAAGATCTTTTAGTTTTGACTCAAGTGTTTGTCTTTTCAATTCGCTCGGGTCAGCATGAGCATTTCTGGACTTTGAAGACCTTATTTTGGAGGACAAAGATGGAGATTTGTAATATTATTATTTACTATAATTAATTCACTACATCATGTATTCCGCTGCATTATTTATTATTATCTGGTATGTGTAAATCTGAACTATGTTGTATAAGTATAATCAAATATTTTGTAAAATAGCTTCATGAACTGTTTATTTGATTATGATATTTTGCCATTCCGCTGCAAGATTATGTTTGTTTTTTTCTTTCTCTACTTTTTCTTATTGACCCCAATAACAATCTGCCCTTCTGTATGATTTGAGTCTGATGTATGTGGTTTATCGTCGATTTTAAATTGTCCAAAAAGGCGGGATGTTACAGTTGGTATCAGAGCTTTGGTTTAGCAATAACCTTAGCTTTGTGGGGTCTGACTCATATTAAATAGGGTAGTAATACCTAAAATGAGTTCGCTGAGTGTATATATATGAGAGAGCATATTTGTTAGTGTTATAAAAATGTTTTTATATTGTGTTAATTTGTTTCGTTTCGTATTTATAAATTCTGGTTGGTGCATAGGACGCTATGACATCGATAGGGATTTCTAAGCACTTAATAGGACAGACCGACACAATATTGTTTGGAATATAGGTAAATGAAATAATTTTTCCTATTATATATTTTGTGTATAAAATAATAATTTTATAAATGATATATTTGGTTGTAACATATTTGTCTGTTAGGTAGTGAAACTTATAAAGATTGGTTGGAAATAAGATTTGTAAATAAAATAAATATAAATTTGAAAAATTAGAAGTTAAATTATGGGATTTTTGAAAATTTCTTTCGAATGATTTGGAACATAATAATAATATTTTTTAGAAGTATTTTCTGATATAAATGTTTCAATATGATTTGGAAGAATTGTTTTAAAGAAATTTTGGAAAGAAATAAGTTCTGTACTCCGCTATCTATCGGTTGAAAATAATTTCGGTGATGAGTGCACGCATCATCGACGTTCATTTTCGAGTTTCAAAGTGGAAAGGTCGTGTAGTAATTTTACTACATTATTGTTTTGATAAATTAATCTTAAATTTTAAATTCTAAGTATGGTTTGATATATATAAAGATATGCTTATATATATATATATATATATATTGAAATAATTGAAATGAAACCGGCATTTAGCTCTTAAATTTCCATAAGCTAGAGATTTAAATTATTGTACTAAAGTAAAATCTTAATATTTGGAACTTCTAAAATAAAAGTAAGGAATTAAATGCTAAATTATAATTGAAATATATAGAAATTGAAATTTGTAACTTGGAAATAAAAGGATATGAAAACAAGAAATGGAAATTATTGGACCTTTATTTACTAAAATGAAATAAGATGTAACTTTCAATTACATTCTTGAAAGCATATATATAACTTACCAAATATTAAAAGTTGAAATGGTTAATAAGAATATGTAATGGAAAAATTTTCAAGTAAAACATATGTATTGAAAGTGTTCAATGAATTACTTTTATAAATAAGAATTGGATGTTATAGTTGTTATAAACCTAAGTTACAATTGAAATGTTACTATATAAAATGTGATAGAAAGTAGGTATTGTAAGTAAGTAACTATAAACTTAAGTAAATGAAATTAAATAATGAAATGAAGAAAATGAAATTGGCATTATATGGATAAATGGAAATGAATTTGTAAGTAATGAATAGAAATAAATAGAAATAAGTAATGAATGAATGGAAATTCCATTTTGTAAGAAATAAATGTAAATTAAAGAAATGATCATTGAGAAAAGAAACTGATAACAATAAACTTAAACAATATTTGGAATGTGTTGTCTGTGTGGCTTTTGGGTTGGTTGAGTAAAGATACTTCTAATTGTTTGGGATGTATGAATAATTTATCGAGCTTTATCTAGGACTGTTGAGTAGATGGTAGATGATATACTTGGTAGTTTATTTGTCATTCTATGTGACTAAAAGTATCAAAATCCAAACAAACCCTTTGTTTTGCTTGATATGGATGTATGATTGGTAGCTTTGACTTCATGTGATGATTGTATGCTGTGGTTCCAAGTGATTGTTGTTTTACATTGATTTGTTTGTTGGTGATTGAAACAACTTTAAGTATTTCATTTTATATAATTATTAACTCTTTTTGGATTATGTAAGTGCAATACAGGTTATGGAAGCAATTGTTACTGCTTTTGGTTTCATAATTAAGCGTTGTTTGCCCGACAAATAGGTACGTTCTCGGATTACTGTTTTCTAGCGATATTATATGGTTTTTCCTCACATTGGGATATATTATTTTGAAAATTTATGATATATATATATTGTTTTATTGATATTATAATTTCTCCCGTGCCTCTCCATACAAAGGATACTCTGCTGAAATTTTTCGAAAATTTTGAACTTAGAAAATTTTTATGAAGTATTTTCCAATTTTTTTATAACTTGAGTATAAAAAGGATTTAATGGTTATAAATTGATATAATTTATTTATATTATATATTTTTGTAAATTTATTTGTTTATAAATTTAATATTTTGAATAAGATATATTGATTTCTGAATTCGTTCTTTTCCCTTCGTTTTCCTTTTCGACGATGAAAAGTTTTAAGTGGGGGAGAGTGTAACAACTCGTAAAATTTCGATAATTAAAATCGTTCATTTAATAAGATTTTGTAATTTAGAGTTGAAAGAAATAAAAATTTGTAATTTAATAATGAAATAATAACTAGAATGAATTGTACAATATTAGTATAAGTTAATTTTTAACAATTCCTATAGAATTCCAATTGATTGAAATAATGTGAATGTTATAACTTGGTTATAAATTCAATGTAAGGAAATGATTGTAAATATGAATTAACTATGGAGATAATATATAATTGATGGTAATTGAATAAAGTTAGCATTATGTAAGGAGCTCTAATATATGTTGTATTAATGTGTGCATTAATTTATAATGAGATATAAAAGGTAATTGATAATTAAAATGTTGACTTATTAATAAAATAATGAGTAATGAATGGAAATGAAATAAATTTAGCGTAATAAGAGTTGTTATAATAAATGATTGTAAAGAATAAACTTACAAATTTTATAAAATGTATGATGGTGATAATTGTTGTTGTTACCAATTTAATTAATCGGTTGCAAATAAATGTCAATAAAATGCTACATATATATGAGTTATGGTTAATGGTGACCACTATTATATGATACCCAGTTATGTAGTCTATTAAATTGAATTGGAAATAAATTAAAATGAAATGAAATTAAATGTTACCTTTACGAGAATTTAAGACAATAGCTGAAATTTGTAAATGTAATAGAATGAATAGAAATGTTAATTTTATTCATAAGGGTATAATTGGTTCATATAAAAGAATGGAACCTAGGTAAAAAAATTGTTGGGATTTTGAATTGTAATTTATGTGCTAAATTGACAAAATTTAGTATAATTGAAATATAGTAATTAATACAAATAAAGATGGAAATTAGAGAATATTAATATAATGGAAGAAAAACAAATATTAACTAGGTTATTTGGGTAATAATCGATTGAGCATAAAAATCGAAATCAAGTAAAAACAATTTGTTGCAATTAAAATTTAAATAATTGGATTTAATTGCAACTGAAGTTAAACACTGTAATTGGTAAATTAACTAACTTTGAACCGATATAAAAATTTGTTTTAAATAATGATAAATGCCTAAGTAATCTAAAATGATAGAAATTGTGATTCATTAACTTTGAATTGAAAAAAAGTGATTCTATTAATTTAGTATTAATTTATTTAATTAATGTAAAAATAGCCATTTTGGCAACTGTCTCGGATTTCGACGAAACTAGTTTCATCGGATCCGTAACAGTGAATTATTATAAGATTTCCAGTTTCGTAACGATCAAACTTGTCATTTGATTGCACAGGCTCGAAACGCCTAGAAATCAATTTAATTGAAATCAATTGAAATCAATTTGAAATAAGCTGATTTTGTCATAACTTCTTCATACAATGGAAGTAGGACTTGAAACCTATTCCATTGAGTTTAAAATATTTGAAAACATCTATTTTATATATGGGTTGACCCATTTTCGTTCCGGGGGCAGAATGGGCTTTTCGGGTCGCTTATTGTTAAATTCGATCTTGTCCGTTCTTTCTATTTTTAGCACTACCTATAAATAGCTCATTATAAACCCTATCCACTTCTTATTTTCATTTTTCTGTACGTACATTTCTTTCTCAACTCCTCATTCCGATGGCAGACAAACCGAACAAACTTCTTAATTTAATTTCAAAATCAAATCCAAATCAAAATTTCAAACTCCACAAACTATATCGAATTATATATCGATTTGAAGCTCTCGATGAGGGAATCTCAGGTCTGTAATTCGTTTTCCAATTTGAGTTCCCTTTTGTCCAAAATTTGAATATATAGTCACGGCCGTCCATTGGTCACCGTCCCATTTAACGGTGGATCATCATCTTTACGACGATCGGGTGGTGGCAATGGGTAGAGGGCGTCATGGGATAAAGAACGGTGCGGTTATTTGGGCCGGGAGTTGCTCGATTTTTCCATGATTGGCCGAGGTACACATGTGGCGGTCGGTTAACCGGGGGCCGTCGGAGG
Organism: Allium cepa; assembly: GCA_030765085.1. NCBI lineage: Eukaryota > Viridiplantae > Streptophyta > Magnoliopsida > Asparagales > Amaryllidaceae > Allium > Allium cepa. Next base: position 841,298,472 of record CM060941.1, read on the forward strand.
CGGCGGCGTGAAGGGTGTGGGGTAGGCTCGACTCAGGCAACGTGATGGTGTTAGTGGATCGGGTTGTTGTCAAACGATATGGTGGCGTTTCTCGATTTGGAAGCGCCGGCCGTGAGTAGCAAATCTGCACGTTTTCGGTGAGACGCTAGGGTTCTCGTGACTCACCTCGGTGACGTGGCTGTCGCGTATTGGTGACTCTTTTTTGTTTTTCATTTAGATAGCAAGTTTTAAACAGTCTAACTGATATAACTTCTTCATACAAGGTCCGTTTCTCACAGGGTCAGTTCCGCTAGGATCGTATTTAAATTCCGGGCATTTTGACGCTAGTTTGGACGAATTCTGAGACTGTTTGAATTTTAGGTTTAAACTGGATTTTAAATTCAATTTAAATTCAAAGGTGAGTGTTTTAACCCACTCACAACTTCTAAAATTTCTTATGTTTGTTAAATTAAATTTATGATGTGATTAGAAATTTATTTATGGCTATTTGGTATATTTTGAATCATCATCTCATTTAATTTGAATTTATATAAATCAAATCGTTATTTACTTTATTATTGAATATAAATTGCTAGTTAAATGTCTGTTATTGATTGTTAGTTCTATATTGATATTTATTGATTGAATTGGAAGATGATTGTGATGGATGTTTGGCTGTTGATATTGGATGAACGGATATTGTATTCTATATCATTACAAACTGCAAGTTCACTATAGGTTGAAATGATACATACCCGAAAGATCTATAGATTAGGGAAAAATCATTACGGGTCGAAATGATAGACTCGAGCGATTTGTGGATTTTAATATTAATTCTGAATTGCGGTTTGAAATGATATATAACCGTAAAATTTTAAATTGCGGATTGAAATGATAAATATCCATATCACTTGACTCTAGGGTAGAGAATTATATATGGACACTGGATTGGTTAAATTAAATGATTTTAAATCCTTAATTTTTGAATTTAAATAAATGATATTTTGAAATAAAATTTGATTTATACAACTTGAACTATTATTGGAAAATCAAGTTTTGTGTTGAAATGTGAATTGATTTTAGTTGGAATTGCTTTAAGAAATTTAATTGGAAGTTTAAAGGTTAAATTTTAAGTATAAATGAAATTCTATCGAAATTGAGATATTGAATTTGTTCGAAAATAACTCTGAAGTATTTTGAAATTGGAGTAATTTGAATTGATATTTGAACATCGGTTGAAAATGAGATAGAATGCAATAGTTTACTGAAACTAAAAATTTAAAGGTTTGAAATTTGATTTGTTGATTTGGAAATTGAAATTTGTCCAAATGTGTTGAAATGAAATAAATATTTTGATTTGATATAAATTCCAAATTCATATTTTAGTATAAACTGCTTTAAATATATATATATATATATATATATATATATATATATATATATATATATATAAATCTCTAATTATTAAGATTTTAAAATTTATTGAACTATTTAACCAATATTAACAATATAAATTATTTTAATCTATTTTAAACGAATTTAATTTATTTTAAACTAATTTAAACCGTTTTAGTTTATTTTAAATATAATTAGTCTATTTTAAAGCTATGTAATCTATTTAATTGTATTTAGTTTAATTCAAATCTATTTAACTATTTTAAATCAATTTAAATGTATTTTAACCTATAATTACACTATTTTAGTGTATTTTAACTATTTATAACTATTTAAAACAAATTTCTAAATTTCCTGACTAAGTGACATGGAAGTGTTTAATTCAATTCAATTGGTTTAGAAAGAGAATAAGGTTAAATGATGTTCTAACCTACGTTGGGGTTTAAAATGCTATAATAAATTAAAATGATGATTTTGAAGTTAAAATTTAATCTGTTTTGGAAATATGATTTTTGGAAGAAATTATGATTTTGGAAACGATATGATTTGAAAGTGAATATGATTTGAAAGTTAATATGGTTAGAAGTAAATATTATTTCAAAGAGATAATTTGAAATTTGAATATTATATTTTGATATCAATTATGAAATGATTTTGGAAATGTAAAAGAACCATCCGATGTGTAATAAGCGATTGGTTGTTAAAGAGACCGGGATCAGATATTGTCATACTCTCTACTAGTACCGAAAACCACTTTAACAACTGTGTACGCGGTGGAGATTCCAGAAATGAAGTAGGATGGTTTGGTGAACGTTTTTTGTATGAGGTATGACGTGACCCTATCTTCCGTGAGTCAGCTTAGATGTGACTAAAATCAAGAGCCATGCCGGGCCAAGTGAGGTCATTCCTCCTATCAGACATACTTTTTCGATATTATATTCTGATTTTTGTGATTGATTTGGTGGCCACGCTCTGATTTTTTATTTGGGAGTGTGTTTCATGGTGGGTGGTAGTAGCTGATATGTGTTGCCACCAGTCCAGATCCGCAAATGGTATATCTACCTTGGCATTTCCTCGTCTGCCGTGTTTACATGCCTAGCGCGCCTTCTATGAGTTTGTTTTGTACCATACCTATGGGGTGTGTAAACACTTCAAAGGAGTGTACGGTACTGTATAGGCTATGGGAATATATAAAATGTGTTAAGGGGGATATGGGTAACGCCTTAACGCTTTTTCAGTACTTTTCCTTTACTATAGACATATTATAATAGCGTATTTTACTACATAGTAGATAGTTTAACGGATCCTTAGGAGATGTGAATCCCGAGCATCTCTTAAGTTACCGCACTCACGTTAGACAATGGATAGGAGATGTCAAACCCCATAAACATCCCTGACGCCTTTGTACTCATATTTATTTACCGTTGATTTAACTTACATTAGATCTTTTAGTTCTGACTTGAGTGTTTTGACTTTTCAATTCGCTCGAGTCAGCCTGAGCATTTCAGGATTTTGAAGACCTTATTTATAGAGGACGAAGACGAAGATTTGTACTATTATTATTTACTATAATTAATTCACTGCATCATGCATTCCGCTGCATTATTAATTATTCTCTGGTATGTCACTACAAGAAAAACCATTTATGGTTGCAAAAAACTGTGGTGTTTTATCATAAATGCAACCAAAAATATTTTTCCCAAAATATGTTTTGTGACTATTTTTTTTTGTTCCCGCTCCTTAAAAAACTTTTTCCTCCTAGCCAAAAATAAACGTGACCAGTCATTGTTTTCCATCTCACGTATACTTAGAAAACTCTCTCCCCATTTCGATATACTTCTGTAGAATTTTTTTCCCCTTTTCAATCCTCGCGGCAACCAACAATCGCTCAAATTTCATTAATTGAAGATCAAGTTCCCCTTTTCATCGTCCACTCCGTCCTTGCTCAACGTCCTCGTGGCATTACTCAACATCCTCGCAGCAGCCAGCAATCGCTTAGGTATATTTAGGTACGAATCATCTAAATCGATTTTGTGATTCTATTTTGATTTAAACCTAATTTGCATGCATCATATATTTGAATTTCTGCATAATTTCTAACTGAAATTGATCTGATTACAAAAAATTTATCTTTTGTTAATTGATTTGTTCGTTATATTATTTAAGATATAAAATTAACTTCTAGAATACTTCGAAATATAACGTTAAAAAGATTCAGAGATCATGTATCTACAAACTAACTATTGGTTCCAGATTCCTCCAGCGAGTAGATGGTAAATAATGAAATTTTTAAGTATCTCGTATTTTGTTTCATTTGCAAAAAAAGATGTTTCCAAGCTCTGTACGTACTCGCAACCAGAAAAAGACTGATGAGGAATCCCAGAAGTATAATTCAAAGCGGACGTATAATTCAAAGTGGAAGTATAAGATTCCAACCGGTGCTTGCAGTGAAGGCGAAAAACGAGCAGTCAATGCTAAGAAGCAAGCCAGTGTTTGCAATGAAGACGAAGAACAAGCACTACACGATAAGCCTTCTGACCCAAATGGTGAAAGGGCTTTGTTGGATGAAGAAGTCCCAAATGATGAAAGGGATTTGTTAGATGAAGAAGAACCCCGCTTAGACAACGAAATTCTTCTTGATCAGACTGATGCTGTTGAGGTGGAATATGAGAGAGTAAGTGATGCTGAAGCTGAAAGTTCATCTCGGAAAAGAGGCAGTAGAGGTCAAACAAAAGCAAAAAACTCCTGTTAAACAGTCATGATCGAATTGAAGTTGAGTTCAATGATATAGGCGTACCAATAGTGCCAGCGTCAGTATATTTATCCTCTTTTCTTGGACCGCGTGTGCGAGAGCAGGTTCCATACACACTTGATGATTGGCGATCGCTTCAGGTATGGAGCACGTTCCCTACTATATTTGCTAGAGAATCTATTTATCAACATTTGTCCCTACTTCTGTCTATATTTATTTTGTAGATTTATCAAGCAACTCATCTTTCTTCTTCTCCTACCACTTACTTTTTAAAGTATAAATCCGGTTATAGTTTTGCCAATTTGCGGTTTTTAAATTGACTATAATAAACAAGAATTTATATTAAGAAATCCACAAGTTCTAGTAGTTGAATCATGTCGTTTAAACATTTTATCGTGACTTATGTTTAACAACCTTAATTTGTTAATTTGAATCATCATTAGTGCAGGTTCATATTGTGGGTTATCCTCCGAAATTCAATTGTTCATATTTTTGGGTTTTTAACATTTAATAGATAAATAAATTAGAAACGAATATTCATATTTCATGGAAGGTTCAGAATGACAGAGATTTATGGGTCCAGATGATTATTTCTAAGGCAATAATGTAAGCATGATTTGAATTATGTGTTACAAATCATAATTTGAGTCATCTACTAAAGTACATCAGTACGAATTTGCTTGCTTATAAAATTAATGAATCGTTTTTTCATAAATTTTCATTGTTTTCTAATTATTATTTTTGATAAAATCAGCTGACCAATGATTTCAAAACATTTATTCTAGACTGCAAATGCTATTCTTCAAAAATTAAACAATGTTATCATAGATTATTAGATAGAATTAAAAAATTTAAACACCAATATCCCCGCTCACTTTAGACTGAAATCATAACAATTTTGATTTTTAGTGACGTTGCTATCATCTTCAAGAGTACAAATCCTATAGATATATTTTAGGTGTCTAATGTCAGGAACAGGTGATTATTTCATGATTTTCATTCCGATTTTTTCAAACTTTAAAGACCATAAAGTCATATATTCACCAATTCTGTACTAGCTTGACAACATTCTGCTTCACCATAGCATGTTTCATTATATTCACCTACTATTAATATCATGTTTTCATGTATTATTGCAGGTTAGATTTAAATTGGAGGAGGAATGGCAAAGACAAGCCGTATTTCAACAGATGGGAGTAATTTGGAGATCCTCAAAAAGCAAATTGGTTCGAAAATTAAATAAAGCGGAGAACGAAGAGGAAAGACTTAAACTGAAACCTACCAACATCAAAAACATGAACGAATAGAGAAAGTTTGTGAAGGCTAAAAAAAGTTTGGAGTTTAAAGTAACATTAAGATATCTGTAAATGCTTTTGGTTACTAAATTCTAACATCTTTCAATATTTCCAAAAACGAAGTGAGAAATATTCGGCCCTTAGGGTTAAACAAGTTCCACACACATCTGGTCGTAGGGGAATGGCTAGATTGACCGAGGACATGGTTAATTAGTTAAGTATAGTATTATTTAATATTATTTTATATCTGTCAGTTTATTTGTTTAATCTCATTCTAAATTTAGAAAAAAGGAAGTCCAAATCCATCGTCTATAACTAGAGCCGATGTTTGGATTAAATCACACAATAAAAAAAATGGTGAACCAGTGACCGTGGAAGCTGCAAATACTACTGTAAGAATTTTTTATTTTATCGGTATATAAAAAATTGTCCGAAACTATGATGATTTTACCATCGTACATTATCTGTATGTATTTATTTATGTAGGCGGAGAGTAAAAAATTTGTTAGCCTATCACAGTCCAGCTTGTCACAGAATGTCAATGGAGATGCTCTTGCAAATGTATTGGGACAAGATAAACCAGGATGGTTAAGGGCACTGGGAAGGGGCTGCACCTTAACCAAGCTAGCTGTGGCCCAGTCCAGAGATAAACAACTATCTCAATGTCGAGGGGAAATAGCAGAATTGAGGGGTATGGTACATATGGTGGTGTACCAAAAGGTAAACTTTTAAAAGTAATTTATTAAGTAAACATTGGGAAAACAGTGGGAATAACATTGGGAAAACACTGGGTACAATGGCTTGAGGCAGCAAGTGAACGAACAACAAGCAACACTTTGTTTTAGTGTGAATATACCAAGCTTGGTCAGACTCTGCTAATTAAGGCCCTATAGTAGCTGCATTGCTCACTGGGAATAACATGTTATAATAATTGGAGACCCTTAAAAAGTTGGAGGCGTGTTAGATAGTTGTCTAGTGGCCTAGTCCAGGGCCTACCTTTTCAAATGGTTTGTAAGAGACAAATGTTGAGTCTCATATTCGCGAATTCTTTTCGTTATTTATCGACTATAGGAACTTTGGAATGGGTTACTAAACTCTTATATTAAATGAGTCTATTTATCCATTGGGATATTCTCTTGCATCATGTCTAAATTTATCTTTAGGCAACAAGAATGTTTAAGTTTGTTTATCATGGAACGATATTTGTTTTGGTGTCAACTATATAATAATTTGATGCTTTCTTCCTATTTAAATTAATGATTGATTTCCAATACTATTTGTTTTGGCACACATTTACAAAGTTATTTATTCTTATATAGTAGATGAATAAATTCACACTTGCAAATGCAGCTTATTCTCCATGTTCTTTATTAATAAAATTACAATCGTATTATACCCGAGAACATTGTAACAGAATTAGTTGATGGGCCTTTCATCTTTAGTTTATACGTTCTTTGACATATTCTGCTGAAGATCATTTTATTGATGGATAAATGTTTTTATAATGTCGTCTGTTCACATAAATCTTTGGCATCCATTTTGAGTACCCAAACAGTATATGTAGTATAGGTGTTCCTGCTTGCTTTTGATTTTTTCTTCAATAAAACTCTCAACAAGTTTTGGGTGCACTTGTCATCTTGACACTTGATCACTGAACATAAAAGGTAAGTCTATGATGAACAAGGTTTACTGATGCACCTATAATTTATTGCAAATATTCATAGCATCAAAGTATATATAAAAACATTGTGGTAACTGGGAGTAACAAAATAGTGCATAACAACTGGATTTTTGTTATATAATAATTTTGAAAATAATGAATTCAGACACACATGTTTGTAAATGATGCTACAACAACTGGTTTTTTGTATGTACTCTTCCATTCAAACTTGTTGGACTGATTCTAGTGACATTTTAAGTATTATGCGTATCCACTTCAGTGCTCCTAAGATTAAAATATCCTAATATTTAATGCTTTGCTGCAGGGTAAAGAAAGTTTGAAAGAAGGAAGCACACCTGAATTGGTAAAAATAATAATTATATTACTGAAGAAATAACATTTGGATTTTAGTTTTTGACCCAGTAATTGCTATAATTTTCTGTGAATAATTGTAGGGCAACGACGACGTATGTTCGGTGTTGAATTGGGATAGAACCTCTATAGTTGTTGCCGATGGGAGAGTGTTGTCCATGGACCCAAATGAGATTGTCAATGACATTCGTCTTGGACCAAATGCTATGAGCATTATTATAGATTTCGTGAAAGAACCAGATGCTTACTTATGGAGGCCTACACCTGAAATGACAGTATTAGCAAACGCTGAGAATAAGGTAGTAGCATGGCCATTAATTTGCATTAAGAGGGCGCTACGAGGACAGCTGAATGAAGTCAGTACGGTAAATTTTATAATTCACAATATTTACGTTAGTCTTCCACAAATTTAATTTAGAAATATGTTTCGTACAATATTTTCACTTAATCACTAAACTCTTGATTTACACTTCTCCTTTTTAGAGTAACAGCAGCGCCCAAGACGACAAATGCAAGATTTATGGTTGGAATGAGGGTGAAGGGGTAGTTGCCGAAGGAAGAATCTATGCCAGAGATCCACAACATCTTGTTAATAGTATTCCGCTCGGTCCGGCTGCCATTGCGATTTGGGTGGACAATGTAATAAATGGAGATGCATATTTGTGGCGACCCACAGTTGATATGTCGTGCGTTAGAGTTGCAGTTGGTAGAAAAGTAGCATGGCCAAAATCAAAAGTTGAAGTTAATAAAGATGCAGCTGGTAGGAATGTAAATTGTGCGACTTCTCCCGTGATATCCATACCCATAATCGCGAAGAAACCACAACAACATGTAAGTAAATATGTTGGAAATATTTTGTAGTTTGTATTTTGTTTCTTCTATTTGAAATATGCACCACTGCATTGTTGCATTTTGTATGCTTTGGTTTCTAAAATAAGTACACAGTTTTTAATATGCACTGTTTGAAATATGCACCATTTTTTTCCAACCGATTGCAAAGATGACAAAAGATAATAAATGCAAGTTGATTGATGTGGGTGAAACGAACGAAGTAGTGGCTGAAAGAACTATCGCTTCAACTGATCTAATATCGATGGTCCACTGTCGTCCATTGGGACGTGATGCTGTAAAAGTTTGGGTTAAAATTGTGAGAGTTTCAAATGCAGTGCTATGGAGACCTACATCGGAGTTGACATGCATGGAAGATGTCTTTGGCGTTCTCATAGCTTAGCCGATAGCAAAAGTCATTATGGAACCAAACTGAAAGGTATGCAATTCTTTGTGTAATTGAAAACTTCTTGCAAAATTATCATCATGGATAACCAGTAGCAACAAAATACTTAAACCATCAACTCAAATAATTATAATGCCTAAGTGATTTGAAAAGGGGCTGCCTTCAAAGTTATTTAAAATTTTCCTCTAAGTTGCCTCGTTATAACCGCTTGTAGATGTGCAATGAGTTGTACTTGAATGATTTATGTGAATATGCAACAATGTGAATAAGTTAGAATTTATGTTGGAATTTACTATGATCAGGCTTATCAAAATATGGTATTTATGTTGTATATATTAACTGTAATTAGTCGGCGGTTATAGTCCATCAGTAGCCATAAGTTATATCGACTAATTGTACGTACTTAAAAGATAATTTATGATCCTAAGTTTCTAGTCATTTTACATACTAGGACCATATTATATTATTTTCCCATATCTTTATCAACAAATGCATCTATCGTTATGAACTTTTTGAATCTGTGTTTGGCTGTATCCATATGGGTTTGGCAGACTTTTTACACCTACCTAATTTCACTATCTAAAATAATTCATGTACACTTATATTTTCATCCGTGTTCGAGTATATGAAAATCTGTGTTTGAATATATGAAAATGTACAGGCAGAGATAAAATGCACAAAACATTGATGAAAAATCTTCATTTTCATTTTATTCTTAGCCAAAACTAACATGCACATTATTTTAGTTTTCATATTCAGTTGAACACAAGATTGCACATATTCAGTTGTGCATAACTTTAGTCTCATTATTTTCTCAGTATGGATGGTCCTGTCATTATTATCTCAGTATTTATTATAACTCGAGTCTCACTGTTGATTATATTTTGTCTACAGGTAGGCGTTTCTGAAGAATGAGCAGTAGAAGCACTAATTTATCGAACCTGTTAGGTAGTTTGATTGTTTATTGTACTTTCTTAGTTCAGATATTTATGGTAATTTAACTGCAGCAATAGCATATTGTTTGTGGTACGTAGTTCGGTTGTGTAAACTTCTATGTACGGTTAACCTTTTGTCTTGAAACTACTATTCGGTTGTGTAAACTTATATGTACGGTAACATATTATTTATGTTAGTGCTTTTGTTTATGTATTTTGTGGTTTTTAAGTGTGTTTATTTTTGATTGTGTATGTGTATATGTATATGTATATGTATATGTATATGTATATGTATTTTGCGGTTGTTTAATGTGTATGTGTTTATGTATTATGTTATAAGCATGAACAAGACTGAACTGGAGGCAATTTATAGGCAGAGCTGGAATATTTTTAGTAGCGTTTCGAAAATGCAACTAATAATAAAGTGTCGAAGGAGAGCATATATAGTAGCGTTTAATAAATGCGGCTACAGGCTTTGTCAATAAACTGCGTCCTCTATTACAACGTTTAACAAACGCTACCAAAATATTTTTGAACAGACCAAGTACATTTTGGTAGCAGTTTATACACGTTGCAAAAAAAGAATTTAGTAGCGTTTCATAAATGCTGCAGTAAAACGATTTATGGTAGCGTTGAATAAAGTGCAACTAAAAATCAGGTATTTTTAGTCGTGGGCTTTATAACAACGTTTATCAAAACGCTGCTAAAACTTTTAGTAGCGTTTTTTGAGCGCTACTAAAAATCAAAATTCTTGTAGAGTGTGAAACTTTGATCTATGTTGTATAAGTATAATCAAAAGTTTTGAAAAACAGCTTCATGAACTGTTTATTTGATTATTATATTTTGTCATTCCGCTGCAAGATTCTGTTTGTTTTTTTCTTTCTCTACGTTTTCTTATTCACACCAATAACAATCCGCTCTTCTGTTTGGTTTGAGTCTGACATGTGTGGTTTATCATCGATTTTTAATTATCCAAGAAGGCAAGATGTTACAGTAGAGCTGCATTTTGGCGACTTGATGGGAGAGGCTGCAGGTGACGTGGGATGGCAATGGTTCCATTAAAGGCAGCAACGAATTTAGGCTGTGATAATGAATAGAATAAAAAAGGTTATAAGTCTTCATTCGGCAAATTCGGTGAGTTTTTCTCACTTACAACTAAATCTATTCTATTGTTCGAGATATACTTTTTCGGCACGATGGTTAAAAGCATAACATAGTTGAGTTATTTGTTTGATATGGATGACGAGTTAATTAGTCGAGCGTGTTTGATGGATGTACCGATTTACAAATGCAGCTCTGTTCGTTTGTGAATTAATTTAAATATTTATTTGTATGTCAATGTATGAATTTTATATATGATCGGAGTTTGACGAAGCTCGACTTAGCTCGCACAATATTTGTATTGATGTTTGTTGATACGTAGGTGGAGTAATTTTTCTCCATAATTTTATATACATATATTTATTCATTTCTTATTTTAAGAATGTTTGAAAAGCTTAGAAATAATATTTGTGGGTTTTAAAATCTTATTAAAAATTATTGTACATATATTTTACTAAATTTTATTCAATTTAGCTGTTTTTTAAATTTATAAATATCATTTTGATTACAAATATTAGTATAGTTTCTTTTGGTTATGAAACTCTTTTTAAAATCAATATTATAAAATATTATAAGTTTAGAGTTGTTTTAAACGTAAAATAAAATACATGCTATTTTCTAAATTAAATTTTGAATGAAGTCATATTATTTTAAAAGACATTTTCCCAATTCATGTTTGAATATTCTAAAATTATTTAATGGATTGAGTTACAAATATTTTGAATCTAAAATGATGGAATTGAATTATATTTAGACGATTGAAACGAAAGTGGAATTACTTTGGAAGTTATAAATTATTCCAAAATAGAATTTAATTATACAAAATTATATAATGATTTCTATAAATTATATTTGATTGGTTAAATGGTTTTAAATGTTTTATATGTATATAAAAAAAGGATTTGAAAGAAAATCATAGTGTTAAACCCTAATTTTTTAGTATATTTCAAATTGTGTGAAATTATTCGATATATAAATGTTTTGTTACTTTTATTAGTTCTAGAATATGAAGTTAACCAAAGAAAGGTTTTATTTAGAATTATTAATTCATTGTAAAGGAAGTTATAATTGGTTTTAAATCGTTATTTAAAAGTTTGTACAATTTTTGAAAATAAGGAATATTTTCTACTTAATATTTTAAGTATTTTAAAAGTTGTTTTTATAATCAATGAGTATAATTGGGGAAATGAGATGTTTATTCTATATATTTGATTAAATGAAATTTCACAATACTTATACGATTTGTTACTTCTTCCACATTGATCTTTTTGTTGTTATAAATGATTTATTATTTAACATGGATTTGATTGTTATATACATATATATTTAATTTACTTATTTTATTATAATTTTCCGATTTCTCCTTCGTCTATATTAAATTAGTTATATGAGTGATTCACCATTGATGTTGAGTTATTTAGTCATTTAGTATGATATGGTGATGGCATCCTTCTATTTGAATTGTGGAATTTTATTTCCATGTGACGAGAAATATAAATAAACATTTTAGGGATATTGTCGAATATAAGACTTTCGGCAACATATTTTCTGTTATTCATCGGACTTGTCATATAGAGATACCTAGTGTGGATCGAATGTGATTTATGAGCATTGAATAATTCTTCGAATAACATGTAGTGGTATGAGATACCGTCATGTTATTTGTTTGATTACTCATTGTAAGTAAATGCCACTCAAACAGGGACTACACTCATGTGAATATGTGATCGGTATATCTTATAGCCATGTGTTGGCATGTTGGTGGAGTTGTGTGACTGCTAGGATTAGAGCTGTAGTACTTTATAGTCATGTGTTGACTTACATACATATAAAGCTGTGTTTCTTAGGCCAGCAGTCTATTACCATAAGGGCAAATGCAGGGTTATGATCGAGGCTATGAGATGACGAGCCATAGGTGGATGTGGATCACGATATCTGTCGAGGTAATTGAAAAATGTGGGAATAGATCCGAATGTTAGTGGGAAACTAGTAGACCCTGGGTTCCTAGAGTGTGTTGTGTGCTATCAGTCTCATTTTCTGTTTCGGGGTTATGTGCGTGTTGTGGATTGACATATATTATTTACCATCCAATGAGCTAGCTATACTAGAGACCGTATCTCTAAAGTGTAGCCAATCCCCGTTATTTCCATACTCTTCATGTTTTGGTTTATTTGTGGTGATTTGAATTGTGTTTGATCATCTCTATTATTTATATAATATTCGATATTGTGATGATTTGGTGGGTTATCTCGCATTTTTTATTAATTAAATACTATTATGATATTATCTTAGGATTATGCACTGTGTTAGCCTGATTCACTTGATGATATCATTTTCGATGATGATGTTTTATTGTATGGCATGAATCACCCATTCGATAAAGATTTAGTGATTCTGATTTGTGTGCTTTTATATATGGGTAATGGCATCTTTTTGCATGGTTTTGTGTTATTTGATGTTATATGATGCATTTAGGAATATCTGTAGTATTTTAGTTGTATATATATACAACATGCATACATTACTATGTATTTGTTAATATTATGGTTATTATTTATTATATACTCTGTGTACATCGAGTTACCTATGTATATTACCCCTTGATTTAGATATAATCCAACCCGTGTGTTATTTATTTAATACTCGGGTAAATCCGAGACATTTTAGGTACACGGACTATGAGATCGGCTCATATTTTGGGGGTATAGAGGAGGTTGGATATTCATTACTATAGACGATTATTTTGTAGTATAGTATCTTGTGTATATATATCATTGTGATGTGCATCGAACACGTTTTGTATATTGTACATTATATATATTATCGTCGCAATTGACTCCGTGATCTCTATTATTTACAGTAGATGGTGTAATATTCTATCCCTAAGGAACACGTGTTTATTGGTTTATGCCGATACCATGTACATTTGTTGATGAGTTAAATTTCATGCTTAAACATGCATCAGTGTTAGATCAAAGAATATTCACGTGTGTATCTTATAACACATTATTCTTTGCATTATCCAACAGTATTACTCTATAGTACTCTTGGATAATCTATAGTACTCTTGGATAATAGGTGTAACATCCCAAGTTTTATAAAAAATTAAAATTAGTAATTAATATAGATTTTGGAATAAAATTAAAATTAATTTGAAAATTTCAAAACAAATAAAATAAAAATAAGTGTTAATTTGTTTATATATAAATAAGATTGTAATTGCATTTGATTTTAAAATTTAAAATAATAAATGTTTTAAAATTATTTGAATTTAAAAATATATATGTGGGTAGATTTGAATTTGAATTTGAATTTAAAATTTTAAATAAATGGCTTAGCGAAATAATTTGGATTTAAAATTATATGTATATATATATGTAATTTATTTAATGTGTAACTAGTTTTAAAACATTTTCTTTAAAATTGTATTCATATAAATAAAGGAGAAATGTATTTATGAAATAAGAAAAATGTAATGTAAAATTTATTTAAAACCTTTAATGCATGAAAAATACAACTCTTAAATTTTCAACACAAATATTAACAAGTGTAAGTCATGAAAACAAGTAGGTTAACAAGTGTAATCCATAAAGCATGGAAATTAACAAGTGTCATTTTCTTTGTTTTTATTTTTGATAAAATGAATAAAAATAAGAAACAAAGTTATATAAACTTCCTACTCTCCTCCCTCTCATTTCTTTATCTTATTTTCAAAAGCCTGTAAAACCAAAAGAAAGCAAATCTCAGAAAGATTAAAACCAGAAAACAAACAAACTTTATCAATTTAAAAAAAACCTGAAGACTGAATTCCTTTTATTCCAGAATCAAAGTAAATCAAAGTTTTTAGCAATTAAAAGAAACAGCGATTCAAAAGCTCAAGCCTATAAATAAATAGCAAGCAAGCTATCAATTCAACAATTCCAGTTTCAGGATCTAACATCAACAATAAGCAAATTCAAAGTCTTAACTTAGCAATCAAGCAATTCAACATCATGTTTTCAAATCCAAGATCAAATTCAAAGATCATTTCTAGTTTTAAAAATCAAACTCAACTTCCAAGTTTCTTCTGTTTTCAAAATACCCAAGTAAGTAAAGGTTTTTGAAAACAATAGATAAATGTGTTTGCATGTTTACCCAAGTAAGTAACTTTTGTTCAAAGTAATTACTTAAGCATGTAAGATTTTAAAAACATAGGTATATTTTAAAGCATGAAACAATCATGCTTTAAAACAGGTAAAATCAGACATGTAGATTTTAAAGCAACAGATAGGTATATTTTAAAAACAATAGTCTGTGCATATAAACACATGCATTTTAAATCTTACATGCATAGGAATTTATCTGTTGTTTTTAAAATATACCTATTTTAAAGCATGTAAGATTTTAAAAACATAGGTATATTTTAAAACAATTTATCTGTTGTTTTTAAAATATACCTATGTCTTTCATGCTTTAAAATCAGACATGCATAGACAATATATACATATATACACATCTCTATAAACATGCAAACACATTTTCAATCTTACTTAAGCATGAATTCCAGAGTTTTCAAAAAGTTTACTTACTTAGGTATTTTGAAAGACAATATACCTATGTTTTAAAAATAATTGTTTTAAGTTAAACTTGGGTTAATAATGGTTTTTAAAAGATTATGTTTAAAGTAATTAAGATTATCTTAATCATGTAATCATTATTTTATAAAATTAAATCTTAATTTATCTCTAAATAAATAATGTATTTAAAAATAAATTAAGATGAAATATTGTTTTTAATTCTTAATTAACCTTAATCTCTTATGTTAATAATGATTAATTATAAGGGTTATTAATTTAAAATTTTGACAATAATTAAATGATTAGTTAAGATAAATAATTTATAATTACTTAATAATTAAAGAATAATTAGTTAAAGGTTAATTAATTATTAATTTAAGGTTAATTAATTTATAATGAAGGATTAATTAATTAATATAATTAATTAAGTAATATTTAATTAATAAAAGTAATCAAGATTAACTAATTAGTAATTAAGGACTAATTAATTAATAATTAAGGATAATAAATCATTAAATAAGGTTAATTTGCGAAAATAATTATGTGATTAGTTGATTATAATCACACGGTTAATTCATCTTAATTATAAATGATTGATTATTATTGAATGCTTTGTATTGATTGATATCCTTGATATGTGGTTGTGATATTATGTGATATAAACTGCTTTGTACTGAACTGTGACATCTGTGAATATTACTATATGAGTGTGAAAACCCCAATGGCCCGTAAAACGACATTTGAATTTCGATGAGACAGAGAGTCGGATTCCGGTTGGTTATCCGAAACCCACATCGAACCTTAATGATGAATCTTTGTGAATGATATATCTACGTGTTTTTAAATTAAGCGCTCACTATTTGATTTAACCGGGAGAGGACTTTGTGTCATATAACCCATTCCGAATAGTGATACGACGAAATGGATAGCATTAGAAGATGGTGGTGAAGACCGGGTGTTTTCGAGAATGATAGGATAACCTACCGAATGACTCTACATTGAGTTGCTTCGGTATAGAGATCTCCATATGTGATGGGGAGCCCGATCGAGATTGTGGATACCCGGATTGCAAGAGCTTCTTCCTTTATTGGGCGAAGTGCCTTCGGTTCCGTTCGAACCCGAAATGGACTTGTATGGTTGTATGTCTGACATTACACTTTGAGATATAAAGCTGATTTCTTTCAAATACATTTCTGTTTGGTGCCGGAGAATTTATTCTCTTAGCTTAACTCCCTTCTCTAAGACGTACGAGCTCAGAGGTTATGTAGTTGATGGTTATCATTGATATACTCCCAATTTGGTAGTGTTGCATGCTGAGTGCTGGTGATCATTTTTTAATCGAAGCATGGCTTTTGTGTAAAGTGTAGCTTTGTGGACGTGACCTTGTCGGACCTCACAAACCGAAAATGGTCGAAACAGGAAGAACGCAACAAGGTTATGAGGGTCGCGCCCTTTAGGGTATGTCCATTTCCTTCTGGAAAAAGGTGGTATCATGGTATAGAGCCCAGATATTTAACCTATGTGGTTGCTGCAAATTTATTAATTTTTTCTTTGTAGGTGATGGCCCTCGGATAAAGGTCGGTAACGACCGGGGAATGGCATATTCGTGTAGTAGTTACCTAGTTACAGAGGTAACTCGGTCTTGTATTGGCAGAGAGCTGGTTAAGTTCTCGGGGAATCCCTCTAGAGGCGTACCCATGTGGCATAGTAAGTTCCTTAGCTTGACCATTTGTTGGAAATCCAATCACTAATACGCACCTTGTACGGTATTAGTTGTATATCCTGCCATTTACTTATGGTGGTGACCCACTTTTAGATGGTAGCTATAGTAGGTATACCATAATGGTGGTATGCTGGCTAAGATTAATATTATACTTTCGAAATGTTTTCATACTATGCACTAATAATAATATCAAAAGAGTTTTCTTGTATCAAGCATGTTTGACTATCATAAGAAGAAATCTCCTCCAATTATGTGATTGCATTGTGTGTGTGGCGGGAGGTCTTATGGTAGTTTCATTTCCAAAGCATGAACGGATTTCTTTTATAAATTAGTTTTGTTCAAACAATTGTTTTTGTTTACTCATACCCGTCCCATGACTGACCCACATTTTATTGTTCCCTTACTAAACACTGGTGCCCATAATTTCCACATGGGCAGTCTAGAAGCAGGTTATCCGTGTTTGGGAGCTGGCTTGGATTTAGAAATCGTTGGTAGCTATCGGATTTTGGAAATCTTTTGGTTTGAAGTCTTGGAAGCTTTGAAGTTTGGGAGAAGGTGATGGTTAGTTTGGATTCTCGCTCTTTCTTTTTGAAGACACTACTATTGTTCCGCTGTCATGTTATTATCTTGTTATTGTATCTTGTGCATATCACTTTGATGTTGGTGTTCATCTGTTGTAATCAAATATTATATCAAGTGTTGTATCTGTGATGTTTATCAATGAAATTCATTTTGTTCCGCTGTTTATATTCATCTAATGTTGTTATAAGCTCCATCTGAACTGGAGTTCGACGTTTGAATCTTTGGCAGTCATATACAAGTGAGGTATTTGTGGTCGATTTTTCTTTAACGCTGAATTTTTGGTCGTGACAAGTGGTATCAGAGCTAAAGATTGAGTGAGAACTTTAGCTCTGGAGTATAACACATTAGGCGACTCATTAGAGATAGGGTTAGAAATACCCTAGAATGAGTATATCCCTAAGATATCTCATCCGTATGGTCTAAATCAAGTTTTCTTACTATTTAGATAGTGAGAACGAGCATTAGGAGAGGACAAGGTAGGGGACGGGAAAATACCACTACAACTGGTCAAGTCCCTACAACAGCAGAAGTAGCTATACCTACTCAACCTCAGCCAAATCTGGCCGATCTATATAGAAGTTTTTCCAGACTTGGTGGTAAGCCGTTCATAGGCAAGGAGTCTATTGTCGAAGCACAAGCTTGGATCCGATCGTGTGAATGAATTTTAGAGGGCTGAAGTTGGAAGACGATCAGATGAGATTGATAGCTTCTTGGCAACTCCAAGAGTAAGCTCTAGCCTGGTGAGAGATAGTTACAGTAGATGAGCCAGAAGATGAGTTCACTTGGAGTCGTTTCAAAGAAATGTTCGAGAAATGCTATATGCCATTTGCCGGTATCTCTAGAATGTACCAGGAGTTTATGGACTTGAAGCAGGGAAGTTTATCATTTGAGGAGTACTTGAATAAGTACATAGAATTATCTCGGTTTGGTCCAGAGTTGGTGAACACCCCCACAAAGAAAAATGAAAGGTTTATTCGTGGAATGAACAAGAAATTCCATGAAAGAATGACTTCCCACATTAAAGAATCTTTTTCTGATCTGATCGATATGGGTTACAGATATGCTACCCTAGATAAGCAGGAAGTTACAGAGGAGAAAGGAAGTGCGAGTAATTCGAATTGGAAGAAAAGGAAGTTCAGAGGGAAGAAACCGTGGCAAGGCAAGGAGAAGAAGAATAATCAGGAGGATAAGGAAAAAGACGTTAATTGTTTTAATTGTTTGGAAAAGGGCCATTACTCGAGTAGAAGTATGAAGCCTAAGAAACAAGGAAAGACGGATCAATCTATACGGACAAGACCCAGGCAATGCTATTACTATCGTAGGCCAAGACACGAAGTTAAAGATTGCCCAGAAATGAAAAAAGCTCAAGTAGCGAAGGTGTATGCGATTGAAGATAAACCTTCAACTTCTAATGCGCATAAAGGAAAAGGAATTTTAGAAGGTAACCTTGTTATTTATGATACAGCCGTTAGAATTTTGTTTGACACGGGAGCCACATATAGCTTTATCTCCCAACAAACTGTAAATGAATTAACATTTGAACCGGAATTTGTCGACGAGCCCATTTCAGAAAAAATCTAGTTGATGGCCCTGCGAATCTTTGTCTATGATGTAGGGAAGTTCCTATCTTTTATTATTGTCGTCAATTTCCTATCAGTTTCTTTGTCCTTGACTTTAATGAATTTGAAATCTTACTCGGAATGGATTGGCTAACGAAATACGAAGCCAAATTAGATTGTAACAATTGAACAATTTCTATCAAAACAAAACTTAGGAATCTCATTGTGATTGTGAAGACCCTACTCCAAAAAGGGATAAGATGATGTATACTTTGGGATATCCTGAACCTAGTCTGGAATCTATACCTATTGTCCGGGAATTTTCAGACGTATTCGAAGAAGTAAAATCTTTACCTCCACACAGAGAAATGGAATTCAGAATTGACTTGGTTCCAAATGCTTGTTCTGTTGTTCATGCAAGCCGTAGGATGGCACCCAAGGAAAGGATAGATTTAGTCAAGAAAACCTGAGATTTGCTAGAAAAAGGACTAATACGTCCCAGTGTTTCCGATTGGGGTTCAGCTGTGATGTTTGTGGCCAAGTCTGACAAATCCTTGAGATTATGTGTGGACTACTGTGATCTCAATAAACTAACTCTTAAAAATAAATTTCCTTTGCCCAGAATCGGCGACTTGTTCGATCAACTTCATGGTGCTCGATTCTTTTCGAAGATGGATCTAGCCCAAGGATTCCATCAGCTGCGAATTGCTAAAGACTGTATTCACCTAACTGCTTTCAGGGGTCCAGACACATTCAACAAATGGTTAGTCATGCCTTTCGGACTAACCAATGCTCCCGCATATTTTGTAGACTTAATGACCCGTGTATTCCGAGAAGTGTTGAATAATTTGTTCTTGTGTTTATTGACGATATTTTGATCTATTCCAAAACCGAAGAAGAACATGCTGAGCATCTAAGGATTGTTTTGGAAATATTGAGGAAGAACATTCTGTTTGCCAAATTTGCTAAGTGTCACTTTTGGGTTAAGGAAGTTAGATTTCTTGGGCACATTGTAAATGAAGAGGGAATTTCTGTAGACCCAAGCAAGGTTTTCGCTATGCTAGACTGGAAGCAACCCATTACTCGAGAAGAAGTTCGAAGTCTTCTGGGTTTAGCTAGATATTATCGAAAATTTGTCCAGGATTTCTCCAAGTTAGCCAGTCCATTGACTAAGATGAAAATAAAGAATGCTAAATTCGATTGGACTTCGAAGTGCGAAGAAGCGTTTCAGGAGTTGAAGAGGAGATTGACTATCGCTCCCATTCTCGCTATTATTAACGGGAATCAAGGCTTATCTGTTTATACAGATGCTTATAGTGATGGTGTCAGTGCTGTACTAATGCAGAATGGTGGAGGGATTGCCTACGTGAGTAGACAATTGCGTCCACATGAGAAAAACTACCCAAACCACGATCTCGAACTTCTTGCAGTTATTTTTGCTTTGAAAATCGGGCAACACTATCTTCTGGGTAAGAATCTCTTTCAGCTTTCCTAAAAATTTAAAAGTTTAACTTAACTTGATAAATATACTTAATAAACCTCTTTCTTCTAGGTGAAAATTCAAATTATTCACCGACCACAAATCTCTGAAATATCTCTTCATCCAGAAAGATTTAAATCTAAGGCAACAACGTTGGTTGGAATTTCTAGCGTCTTATGACCTGGATATTCTGTATATGCCCGGAAAAGCCAACGTGGTGGCCGATGCTTTAAATAGAAAACATGCTATTCTTGCCCACCTTGTCGTCACTCCTACTCTTCTTAAGAAGATTGCAAGACAGTAGACAGAAGACAAGTTTCTTCGAGAAATATATAGCAGAATTCGTCGTGGTGAAGATTCCAGTTTTGGAATCGATAGTCGTGGATTATTAGATTGAAAGGCAAGATGTGTGTTCCAGATATCCCTAATCTAAAACAGGAAGTTTTGGATGAGTGTCTCAAGTCCAAACTTAGTATCCACCCAGGAGTTAATTAGATGTATCGAGATATCAAAAGGACTTTCTGGTGGAAAACAATAAAGAGGGATATATCTATTTATGTCAGTCGTTGTGCTACCTGTCAGCAAATCAAAAGTGATCAAATGAAAATGGTGGGTTTACTCCAACCATTGGAGGTATCTAAGTGGAAATGGGATCAAGTGTCGATGGATTTTGTAGACCGGTTGCCACGAACTCGCAAAGGTAATAAAGAAAATTGGATTATTGTGGACCGTTTGACTAAGACATCCTACTTTATCCCAGTAAAATCTACCCGGACAGCAGCAAGTTTGGCTGAATTATATGTGAAAGAAATTATTCGTCTTCATGGAATACTAAGAAGTATAGTGAGTGATCATGACCCGATCTTCAGTAGTAGATTTTGGGAGGCTTTTCAAGCCACATTGGGAACAAACTAAACTTCATTACTACTTACTACCCACGGTCTTATGGGCAGATGGAAAGAATAAATCGAATCTTAGAAGACCTTTTGCGTGCTTGTATACTTGACTTTGGTGGTTCATGGGAGGACCATTTGCATCTGGTTGAATTATCATATAACAATAGCTATCAGGCCGGTATCGAAATGGCTCCTTTCGAAGCTTTGTATGGTTGTCCGTGTCGATCACCTGTGTGTTGGATCGAGTCAGGTGATAGATTCGTCCTTGGACCAGATATGATAAAGGAGGCTACTGAAAAAGTTGATTTTATTCGAAAGAAGTTGAAAACCGCTCAAAGTCATCAGAAAAGTTATTATAACCGCAGGAGAAGAGATTTAGAATTCCAGGTTGGAGATTCCGTTTTCTTAGAAGTGTCTCCAATGCGTAGAGTGTTGAGATTTGTGAAGACTGGTAAGCTGGCACCGCGATATATTGGTCCTTTTCCTATACTGGAGAGGATCTGTCCTTTGGCATATCGAGTGTAGTTACCAAATTGGTTATCCGACATACACGATGTATTTCATGTTTTTCATCTTCGGAAATATGTGCACGATCCAGATAGTATCATTGAAGTGGCCGCATAGCAGGATTTGGAGATCACACCAAATATGGCAGTTAAAAGAGAACCGATAAAAATAATTGATCATGACAAACGGCAGCTGAGGAATAAAGTTGTGAAATTGGTTAAAGTGCAATGGAGTGGCGATCCAAATGACTGTACTTGGAAAACAAAGGATAACATGCAAAAGTCCTATCCCAATTGCAGACTAGATATTTCGGCTTAATCTGGTAAGCCATTTCTCTATCTTTTTCTGTATTCGTATGTTCTTTGTTTGTTTCTCTCTTTTTCAAATTTCGAGCACGAAATTTTCTTAAGGGGGGAAATCTGTAACATCCCAATTTTTAAAAAAAATTAAAATTAGTAATTAATATATATTTTGGAATAAAATGGAAATTAATTTGAAAATTTCAAAACAAATAAAATAAAAATAAGTGTTAATTTGTATATATATAAATAAGATTGTAATTGCATTTGAGTTCAAAATTTAAAATAATAAATGTTTTAAAATTATTTGAATTTAAATAAATATATATATATGGGTAGATTTGAATTTGAATTTGAATTAAAAAATTTAAATAAATGCCTTAGTGAAATAATTTGGATTTAAAATAATATATATGTAATTTATTTAATGTGTAATTAGTTTTAAAACATTTTCTTTAAAATTGTATACATTTAAATGAAGGAGAAATGTATTTAAAACCTTTAATGCATGCAAAATACAAGTGTTAAATTTTCAACACAAATATTAACAAGTGTAACTCATGAAAAAAGTAGGTTAACAAGTGAAATCCATGAAGCATGGAAATTAACAAGTGTCACTTTCTTTGTTTTTATTTTTGAGAAAATGAATAAAAATAAGAAACAAAGTTATATAAACTTCCTACTCTCCTCTCTCTCATTTCTTTGTCTTATTTTCAAAAGCATGTAAAACCAAAAGAAAGCAAATCTAAGAAAGATTAAAACCAAAAAACATACAAACTTTATCAATTTTAAAAAAAACCTAATGACTGAATTCCTTTTATACCAGAATCAAAGTAAATCAAAGTTTTCAGCAATTAAAAGAAACAGGGATTCAAAAGCTCAAGCTTGTAAACAAATAGCAAGCAAGTTATCAATTCAACAATTCCAGTTTCAGGATCTAACATCAACGATAAGCAAATTCAAAGTTTTAACTCAGCAATCAAGCAATTCAACATCAAATTTTCAAATCCAAGATCAAATTCAAAGATCATTTCCAGTTTTAAAAATCAAACTCAACTTCCAGGTTTCTTCTGTTTTCAAAATACCCAGGTGAGTAAACTTTTTGAAAACACTGGATTTTGATCTATTGTTTGAATTCATGCTTAAGTAAGATTGAAAATGTGTTTGCATGTGTACAAGATGTGTACAAGATGTGTATATGTGTATATATTTCTGTGCATGTTGGATATCAGGCATATTTGCCTCTGTTATTTCTAGGTTTCCAAAAACCTGTTAAAAAATTCGATTTCTCCTTCCCTGATTTTAGTTAAACTTTAGGATCCAAACAAAAAATTGTTTGATTAAACATGTTTTAAGTTTTAAAAATAAATTTAAGCAAGATGAATTAAAGTTTCTTCTGGAAAATTTGAAAATACAGGCAAACATAAAATATGTTAAAAAAATTCAATTACCATGATTTTTGATTTCAAGTATATCGATCGAAACGTTCTTGAAAATGAGGATTTTCAAAGGTAAAATCAGAATTTTAAATAAAGTTTTGATTAAGAAATTGGACGTTGAATAGTTTTAGGTTTTGGGGTAAATACCGATGATCGATGAACATGGAGGCCTCGGGATAGTGGCTGTAGGTAGCCAAGGGATGGTAGAACTTGGGAAGAATGATCAAGAAAATTTCTGATCATCGTGGTGGCCGAAAGTTGTTCACCTAGGGTTTAAGCTCGTGTTTTTATATTGGTCGGAATTCTTATTACCGTGTCGTCCTCAGTTGATCGGAGTTGATTGCTCCGATGGGGATAGTAGCGCAAAGTCTAGATGAAGCTTCGGTCAGATTCACGTGGCCTCTGGTGGCCTGAGGTGGCGAGGCGAATGGGTTTTTGGTGATCGAGTATTGTTCCAGTTTTGGGTTGATGGAAAAATCTCGAATTCGTCATTGATTTGGGTTGCTGGGTGGTCATGAGGCTCGAGGAGTTCGTCGCCGATGTGTGGAGGGTCGAAGCACCAGTCGGAGGTGGCCAGTTTGCCTGTGCATGTGCATGAGTTACTGGGGTGTATCCGTAAGCATGTTTGAAAGAAAGGGTTGTGACTCGGAGTCGACCTCGGAAAGTTTGCATGCTGGCTCGAGTTTGAGCTCGTGCATTTTCAGTATTTATCGGGTGATAAAACTTAAACAAAATTCTAAGTTTAAAATGAAAATTTAGGGGTTAGCTCGGGGACGACTCGAAGAAAACACGCATTCGACTCGGGGAGCACTCGGGTAGTTCTCGGGTTTGTGGCAAAACAGTTTGCAAAATTTTAAAATAAATTCAAAATTTAAACATTTTTAACCCATGTTTTTAAAATAATTGTTTTGAGTTAAACTTGGATTAATAAAGGTTTTTATAGGATTATGTTTAAAGTAATTAAGATTATTTTAATCATGTAATCATTATTTTATAAAATTAAATCTTAATTTATCTCTAAATAAATAATGTAATTAAAAATAAATAATGTAATTAAAAATAAATTAAGATGAAATATTATTTTTAATTCTTAATTAACCTTAACCTCTTATGTTAATAATGATTAATTATAAGGGTTATTAATTTGAAAATTTGATAATAATTAAATGATTAATTAAGATAAATAATTTATAATTACTTAATAATTAAAGAATTAATTATTAATTTAAAGTTATTTAATTTATAATTAAGGATTAATTAATTAATGTAATTAATTAAGTAATTTTTAATTAATAAAAGTAATTATGATTAATTAATTAGTAATTAAGGACCAATTAATTAATAACTAAGGATAATAAATCATTAAATGAGGTTAGTTTGTGAAAATAATTATGTGATTAATTGATTATAATCACACGATTAATCCATCTTAATTATAAATGATTGATTATTATTGAATGCTTTGTATTGATTGATATCCCTGATATGTGGTTGTGATACTATGTGATATGAACTGCTTTGTGCTGAACTGTGACATCTGTGAATATATTACTGTGTGAGTGTGAAAACCCCATTGGCCCGTAAAACGACATTTGAATTTCGATGCGACAGGTAATCGGATTCCGGTTGGTTATCCGAAACCCACATCGAACCTTAATGATGAATCTTTGTGAATGATATATCCATGTGTTTTTAAATTAAGCGCTCACTATTCGGTTTAGCGGGGAGAGGACTTTGTGTCATATTACCCATTTCGAATAGTGATACGATGAAATGGATAGCATTTGAAGACGGTGGTGAAGACTGAGTGTTTTCGAGAATGATAGGATAACCTATCGAATGACTCTGACTGAGTTTCTTCGGTATAGAGATCTTTATATATGATGGGGAGTCCGATCGGGATTGTGGACACCCGGATTGCAAGGGCTTCTTCCTTTATTGGACGAAGTGCCTTCGGTTCCGTTCGAACCCGGAATGGACTTGTATGGTTGTATGTCTGACATTACACTTTGAGATATAAAGCCGATTTCTTTCAAATACATTTCTATTTGGTGGCGGAGAATTTATTCTCTTAGCTTAACACCCTTCTCTGAGACGTACAAGCTCAGAAGTTTTGTAGTTGATGGTTATCAGTGATATACTCACAATTTGGTAGTGTCACATGTGGAGTGCTACTGATCATTTGTTGATCGAAGCATGGCTTTTGTGTAAAGCGTAGCTTTGTGGACGAGACCTTGTCGGACCTCACAAACCGAAAATTGTCGAAACAGGAAGAATGAAGCAAGGTTATGAGGGTCGCACCCTTTAGGGTATGTCCATTTCCTTTTGGAAAAAGGTGGTATCATGGTATGGAGCCTAGATATTTAACCTATGCGGTTGCTGCAAATTTATTACATTGTGGTTGTTGCTTTGTGGATGAGGGCCCTCGAATAAAGGTCGGTAACGACAGGGGAATGGCATATTCGTGTAGTAGTTACCTAGTTACAGAGGTAACCCAGCCTTTTGTTGGCAGAGAGCTTGTTAAGTTCTCGGGGCATCCTTCCAGAGGCTTACCCATGTAGCATAGCAAGTTCCTTAGCCTGACCCTTTATTGGAAATCCAATCACCAATACGCACCTTGTGCGGTTTTAGTTGTATAACCTGCCATTTACTTATGGTGGTGACCCACTATTTAGATGGTAGCTATAGTAAGTATACCATAATGGTGGTATGCTGGCTAAGATTAATATTATACTTTCGAAATGTTTTCACACTATGTACTAATAATAATATCAAAAGAGTTTTCTCGTATCAATCATGTTTGACTATCATAAGAAGAAATCTCCTCTAATTGTGCGATGCATTGTGTGTGTGGCGGGAGGTCTTATGGTAGTTTCATTTTCCAAAAGCATGAATGGATTTCTTTTATAAATTATTTTTTTCCAAACAATTGTTTTTGTTTACTCATACCAGGCCTATGACTGACCCGGAGTTTATCGTTCCCTTCCTAAACTCTGGATGCCAATAATTTCCACACGAGCAGTCTAGAAGCAGATTATCCGTGTTTTGGAGCTAGCTTGGATTTAGAAATCTTTTGGTTGCCATAGGATTTTGGAAAGCTTTTGGTTTAAAGTCTTGGAAGCTTTGAAGTTTGGAAGAAGGCGGTGCTTAGTTTGGATTCTCGCTCTGTCTTTTTGAAGACACTATTATTGTTCCACTATGGTGTTATTATCCTATTATTGTATCTTGTGTATATCACTCCGATGTTGGTGTTCATCTGTTGTAATCAAATATTATATCAAGTGTTGTATCTGTGATGTTTATCAATGAAATTCATTTTGTTCCACTGTTTATATTCATCTAATGTTGCTATAAGCTCCATCCGAACTGGAGTTCGACGTTTGAGTCTCCGGCAGTCGAATACAAGTGAGGTATTTGATGTCGATTTTTTTTAACGTTGAATTTCAGGTCGTGAAAATATGGGTATTGAGATGAGAGCATTAGGGGGATTCACTGCAAATACTAGTTTGGCTCATTATTGCCGAGACAATGGTCTACTTCTTCACATCCACCGCGCAATGCATGCAGTTATTGATAGACAGAAAAATCATGGTATGCATAGTTCGTATCAGAGCAAGGTTTAGAATAGTACATCATATATTAGAGATACGAGTCAAGACATTAGATGAGACTTAGTGTCCCTATCCCCATGGGTGGGTGGTAGATTATTATATATACTTTAGTGATGGTAGTGGTATACGATGATTACTGAAGTAATCATCTGGAGAAGTATTTGTTATTTTTCCTACTATATATAATATTTAATTTTTCCTAATCACTTTGTGTGTTTATTTCCTTGTTGAATTTAAGTTGTCGGTGGTGGTAGTGACTTAAAGAGCCGTTAGCCAGGCTAGTAGTGTCGGCATTGGTGTTGTTGAATAAACCTCTGCATGACTTTGGATAGAGTAGCCTGATCTAACAGTGATTAGAGTGCGCAATGGATGTTGATAAATAACTTTCCGTTGAAGGCATTTGTTTTCTTATTTGAAAATGTGTGCATTGATGTTTTATGCTTGTTTGATTTTTTATGGATGTTATGTGATGAATTGGATGTATATATAAAAGATTTTAAAATATTTGTTTTATTCAAATAAGCATCTGATTTAATAAAATATAAAATGGATTTTTATAAATGATTGGAAATATTTTAATAGTTAAATTTTAGTGTTAATTTGTCGGTCGAATGCTTTAAGAATTTTGGTCAATGTGCCTGTCCAATGTTTTCGATAAAGATTCCAAAATACTGGGTCGAGGCGTTTTGATATAACGTTTTGGTAGAAGGAGAACTTCTATTATGGAAAGAAATTTATGTTTTGAAGATACAATGTAAAATAATGTTTTGAAAATTATATTTTTAGTGATGTTTGATTTTGGAAAAAAATTGGATTGTTAGAAACAAAGAAATTAAAATGTTAAATATGATAGAGATTAAATCTCTAATATGAGTCTGCTAATAACTTTTAAAATCAAACACAAGATGAGATTACAAATTGGAAAATATGGTTCTTAAAAAAATAAAAAATAAAATATGTTCTCTATATCAATAAAATCTTAGAATGCAACTTTTTAATTCATTTACTCTTTTATACCATTAACCCAAAAAATGGGTCAACACCCTGGTTTAAGTATGAAAGCACCAGCCTTGTTCTCGGAAAGTAATAATATAAACAATAAATATAGAAAAAAATAGAGAAAGAAAGGAGACAAGAGATTTTTATAGTGGTTCGGCTGTTAATGAAGCCTACGTTCACTTTATAGTTTTATTATAGACCGATCGCTATTACAAGAAGTGTTTGATTACAAGATTCTTGATTGTCCTTAGCTAGGTTGGATCTCAAATATTATAATCCATTGGAGAATGATATTGAACCCCTTTGGAGATTGTTGCGAGGGAGGAAGAAAGTGAAGAAAGTTTCTAACAGTGCTTCAGCGACCAGTTCAGAGAAGATCCAGTTTATGTTGCAGGTATGGTGATATTTATAGAGATTAGAGAGCTTCTAGGCCAGGTCAGTTCGCCAATTGATTATAGATGAATGTAGGAAGATCCGTAGGAGTTTAGCATGCGACCCGAGCCAAAACCATGGATCGCTAGCGGTCCATGGTCTATGGATCGCTAGCGATCCATAGCTTTAGCTCGCTTGAGAGCTAATGACTTAGCTTCTTTCTCTATCATTTTGCAATGCTAGGTCACAATTATATTGTAGCTTCATATGGATCGCTGGCGATCCATTGTGTATAGATCGCTAGTGATCCATACATTTAGTGTATTTTTTTATTGTGTTTTCTATGCTTCTTAGCCCTTGTTTCTCTCCGTGAACCATTATATTGCATGGATCGCTGGCTGGCGATCCATGGAGTATGGCTGGCTAGCGATCCAAGCACTTGGATTACTTTTGGAGCTGGAAGTTTGGAATGCTTTTATGTCCTTGTATCGACGTTGTTCTTGTAGCCTCATTGCACGTTTCTCCATTTCGATGACGATCTACGAGCTAGTTGCACTTAGCCGCTGATTGGACTCAATGGGCACTCATATCTTGGTTTAGTCAAATTCATTCGTTGATTTAGTAATAGGACTTGGCTCTCATTAACACATCTCTTTAGTCCTTTTAGTTAAGTTCTAGCTATTCTGACGTCATGAAATTGTTATGTCTTCTATTGAATCCTGATGGGTTAAAAATCCGGATAACATTTGGCCCCTAGAGTACGTGTTCGCTGGAAATAAGGTATGCTCTAGAAGTTATCGCTTTTAACACCCGTTTGTCGAATTCCAAGTAATCATATTAGAGTTATGCAGATATGTAGTAGGCCACATCACTGGTCCCTTAGCTTTGTTATCGATCGCTATTTCTTGTTATAATAGACGAATTTCTCTTCATAGCTTCCCGGTATATTTGAAATAGTGGTTAGATATTGGAGCATGAGTTCAAGAAAAATGTGCCTCCTACCTTATGGATTGCTAGTGATCAATGTATGATGGATCACTAGCGACCTAATCACTTGATGAAAATTTGACTTCGAGAAGATGGGTCGCTGCGATCCATGACGAATCAAAAGCGACCCAATGACTTAAAAAACTTTTCTACCTCCTTTTTATTTGCTTATATATGTTGTTTGAGGCGAGCTAAATACTTATTTGAGCCGAGCCATTCTACTTCGTTTACACAACTGAGCCTTCGTGCGATCCAAACCCTTGTGCTTCTAGTGATCTGATCCTTCCACTTCTGCCGTGATTCCCTCTGCATCGCCACCACCGAAGCATGGCCCCGTATTCTCAAACCATCTCTGGCCGAAACCCTAGCTTTGCTTGCACCTTGAATCGCCTCCCACCTACCATTGGATTGTTGCTAACCTGATTCTTAGCTCGCCACCAGCTTGTCTTTGGTTTACCAATTTAAGCCTTTGGCCAATTTCATGTTTAGAGTTTAATTTAAGGTGGGTCTACTATCATAGTGTTTGTTTGACAATTTAATGGCTAGTTTGCATTTGCGATGTTGGTCATGAGAAGTTTGAGTTGATTGCGGCTTAATGGACAAAGATAGTAAATCAAGTCTTGAGTTTCTCTTGGAGCGACACTCGGGCCTTGCCATGGTGCTTGACACAATTTGCTATCTTCGTCCATTAAGACAGAATTGACTTGTGCCAAGTTTCATAGCTGATATTGCCTGACACACTGCGCATTGGTCCTAACTTTTCTAGAGGATTTGGAATTATCTTGCTTGCTTTGTTTTGCACGCTCGATATGCCTATAATGAAAAGAATCTTCTGCTTCGCTTCGGACAACGGGTCAGTTATCGATCGTTGATTGATAACGGGTAAGTGTGGAGGAAGTAAAAAAACAATGCAGGAAGTCGTTTTCCTCTTTCATTGTGAGTAAACAATCTACATAGGATAAAACGTTTGTAGTGTTTCAGGCACCAAGTTTAACCCATATAGACAGCACACTGCACTTTCCCCAGTTCGTGCTTGGAATCTGATGTGCCAACACGAATTAATGTCTCTCCAGAATTCAAGTGTGGTAGGGGAAACTTTTAGTTTAGGATAGAATTACATGGCCATTTTGGATGTGAGTCTTGTTGTTTGGAATGAAGCATCCACCTATTCACCGCAAGTCGGGCGGAGGAAGCTCGACACTTTTAGAAGCCGAGTCATCGTCTATTGCCTTTTCTCCTTCTACTTCGCAAGCTAAATATGGCTAGTTTGTCCGGGTTGGTCCGGTCTTGGCCTAGACGCCTCCTAATTTTAGTGTTCTGCTCAACCCGCAAGAGAGAGCTTCTTCGGTAGTTTCCGCTAAAATTCTACGCAACATCCGCACGCAACACGACATACTAGAGGAGGACATACATCTACCGGAGAAAAACGAGTTTGCCCACATGCCTCCTTCGGGATATACCACTTTCTATCGATACTTATGTCTTAATGTGGCCGTGCCTCCCTTTAATGATTTTCTACGCAAGGCTCTTTCGAATTTAGGCATTGCTCCGTTCTAAATTCATCCTAACGGCTACGCCATGTTGACTTGCTTGCACTTTCTTTTCATGCGAACGCTCAAGCGCGCTCCAAGCTTTGACGATTTGCGGTATTTTCTGTCATTCAAGATGAAGGATGTGTGTCCATTCTTGATCGTAATTGAAGCCCAAAGGAACCAAAAAATTGCTTTGCGTCTGTAGAGCAACCTGTCCCAGTTCAAGATGCAATATTTCTTCGTTAGATGCCTCGAGGGGTTCCACCATCTTTGGACGACATGGGGTAAGTTCCTTTCCCTGCTTATCGAGTTCTAATGTGTTGCAATAGAGTTTCTAACAAGTTGTATACTTCTCGCACTTATTCCAAGGCCAAACAAGGATGTGTCTCTTGATGAGGTTTTTTGGACTCTAAAGGCTATTAATGTTGAGGAAAGATCCGTCAAAGTTTTGCTGACCGATGAAAACTTGCATCGATATGGATTATTGCATTCAGGTAGATCCACTGTTCAAGTTGAGATCCCCTCTCCCGCTCGATCCAAGGTTCGCACATGATCTACTTCTTTTTTCCGTGATTCTTAAGAAGGTGCTTATCAAGGGAGAGAGGGCTTTCTAGAAGAATTAAGCGATGTGGCCCATAAAGGAGGAGATGCTACTGCGACTGGATTTAGTGGCCTAGTTAGAATGCCTCTGGTCCTGAAAGAAGGAAAGAGGATTCAAGCAGAGGGAAGGCAAGGCCATATTGGACTTAGAAAAGGAAGAGGGGAAACTCGAGAGTAGTAGCAATGAGTCCACTTCAAGTGATGACTTCTACGCAAATTCTGATGATGAGGATTCAGAACCATGCAATGCAACTCTAGGAATGAGCCCCGTCTTTCTGAGCTCACCCCTTCCAGATACGTGCGATAAAAGCAAAACCCCAGAGATCAGAGGGAGTCAAGATTCTCCAAGTAAAGATGCTAGAGTGGAGTTGGGAGATTTAAGTGTCGTTTGCATCGATTTCGATATGCTTATGAGGGAAAATTATAAATTTGAGGAGGTGCCTCCCCGCTCGAGCGGTATGGTACCTGGAGTTAGCTCGATTTTCCCTGTGATGGCTCAAGTTAATCTGATCCCACCTACAATGGTCGCCTAATTCGAGTCATTACGATACTTTAAGCCTACCCCTGAAACACACTACACATCTCACTAGGATTAAACTTACTTTATTACATTCTTTCCATGTCAATTTCTATCTCTAAAACCTTTTATTTATGTTTATTGCCAGGTAAGACGAGAGGACGTGGCATCTATGATGACTTCGAGGAATTTACTAACTCCCAACGCTAGTCCAAGCGTTCCTCCAGCTGTCACCAACCTTGAGAAACGGAGGAGGAGTACAAAAGGGGGAAGGAACTAGAGGTGAAGCCTGTCGGTAAGAAGAAAGAGAGCCAGTCGATGTTACAAAGGCGGGTATGAGAAAATGAGAATTTTTGAGGAGAGGGAGGATCCATCTAAAATGTCAAAGTTTGATCATTGTCCCCATTCATCAAAGTAGCAAGCTTTTGCTCCAACACACTCTTCATTGGGCAAAGAGATCCTTGTTACTTCTACTCCTGTTCCGCCTTCTGCTTACATCCCACAATATTTTATTGTTACTTCCTCCGGTGCTTCGCATCCCCACCGGAGACTGCTTATATTCTTCCTTCAGGCCCTCCTAAGATTGAGGAACCACTCCTACGATGGTTGATGAGGGGAGTTAAGTTTGACCACGATCTACACTCGGTTTACAAAAATTTGTATATGCCACACCTTCAGGCTATTCAAAGCGATTTAGAGCGGGCCGAAGGGTGGGAGAAATTTTACAAACAACTATCAGATGCGAATCGTAATAATTATCAGGAGATCCTTTTTTTAAGTCAGAGAATGATAATTTTGAGAGGGCATTAGTGGACCATGATGCTAAGATCAAACAGTTGGAGGAGGATAAGGAAGCAGCATAATGAGGTGCACGTGAGAATTGAGTTCGTCTACATGGACGAAATCAAGAAAACTCACATAAAAGAGGCCATGTTAAAAGAGGAGGTGGCAGCCTGAAACGCGACCATTGAGGCCCAAAGGAAAACCATTGTTGATCATGACCTCATCATCGAAGGGCATAACAAGACCATTTTCGACCAGGTTGAGACAATTGCCAGGCTGCAGGAATAGGTCGTGTAGATTAGCGCTGACAAGTCCATCATCGAAGTTGAAAAGGCTTCCATTATAGCAGATTTCCTGGAGCTTCAAAATGTTTTCGAAAGAAAGATGGAAAAGCTGGACGCGACCATCATGAATTTCTACGTTAACTCCTTGTTTCACCAACGATGTTTTAGCTACTTGGGTTTGAAGTTCCCGCGCTCTCTATCTTTGGTTTGGAAAGAAATCTTGTCTCGCTTTTCTGATAGCAGTGACATCTATATTGAGCGGGAGTTGCATGATACCTACCTTAATGAAGAATCAAAGAAGGCGTTACTCGGGGGCCGAAAAATTCTTCGAGTCAAAAGAGAGAAAGAAGCCGTCGATGCTGCCATGACACCTACCACTGAAGTGCTCACTAAGCCTTTCATTTCTAGCACTGGTGAACCATCAGAGAAGCCCCACGACTTGCCAACAAGCTTAAAGCTTAAGACCTTTCCTTAGATAGTGGAATCGTCGAAAGAAGGCAAGGGCGGTGAGTATGAAATCAACATTCTTGACCATTCCTCTGGTGCTGGTAGTGTTCTTGCTTCCTCCAAGTTTGGGAGCTTCCAACCGAGGCCGCAAGAGCAGGAAGCATTTAACGTTTTCGTTTTTGTATTTCATAGGTCTGTCTACCTTTCCTGTTGATGTGCCAGCTTCCTCGGCACTAGGACCTACTGCTATTTCCACAGCCTCTGTGCTCGTTTCTGATCCTATTCCTATTTCCATGTCCGCATCTGGCTCGTAGCCGGGGCCGGAGTCCAGAAAGATAGCTACGCTTCATGACTTAGATGACCCTTTTATGTCTTTGGAAGGTGACATAACAACGGTAGAAGTTAAGGATCATGAAGTTCAAAAGGTGTAGCCTCTCCTTGAAGAGCTCCGACAAATCACAAAAGCACAAAGTGAAGGGAGAATCTTTGGAGAAGACTGCAGAGCAAGAAGAGGACATTTCCACTAAGGAGTTTGTTGACATTACTAGTAGTGACACCAATCCTGAGACGAAGCAGAAACTACCAACAAAAGGTGGAAATGGGAGCGGTGGAAGGAAGCATTGAGAAGCTTGTGTGAAGACCGATTTGATTTTGGTTCTTTCTGAGTCATTTTGTTCAAGTGCAGAGTCTGCACTTCGTGTTTTTCCGTGGAGTCTGTATTTTCTTTTTGTTGGCCAATGTTGTGTAGGTATAGCCCCCACATTTTGACCATATGTAAAGAAAATTATAAGTAATACATTGATATTTTGACTGTACTCTCATCTGTCTGTTCATATGTGTTATGTGCACTTGTGCTTGTTTTGTTTACACTTATCAAATTTTTGTGATTGCCGCCAAAATTTTTATTTGGAGTAACAATTCTTTGTTTGGAATGACGGAATTTGTGAACTTATTGTTTTCAAGTGTTTTTTTTTAATTTGAATACTGGTGTATTCCCTCCAGTTCACAAGGCTATTTACTTCAAACAATTGACAAATGACAGGTAACTTTAGGGTATAGAGATAATCATATTAATTGAAATATGACTAATTCACAGCTTGATTTTCCTTCTTTTGAAAGTTTTGCCACTTTATCATGTAATTCAAGTTTCTTGTGATATTCTAGTGAGTATGCAATATATGCGTGTTTGAGAAGTGCACATTGCATGGGTTAACTAAGGGCAGTTTTAATCATTAAGTGCCATCAGTAGAAACTTTTCTGTTAGTTTGTAGCACTCCAATTTTATTGGAGTTATGCCCATTATTCCCAATCATAAAAGTAGTTGGTTCTTGTTGTGAGATGCACAGTTTTCGAGATCGATATTGCCCGTTGATCTGGTTCTGATGTTCCTCAGTGCTAGCCATCTTCGGGCAATGTGAGAGTTTACGCTTTAAGAACGTGATTTTTCGGCAATGTTCCTCTGTGTTGCCAATCTTCGGAAAATGTGAGGAGTTTAAGTTTTCTAAGAGTTATTGCGCAGCTTATGAAATCGTGGCTTTGGGGACTCGTCAGTGTTGCCAATCTTCAGGCAACGTAAGGAGTGTACGAAATGCGCTACTTACGAAATGCGCTACTTTTCGTGCTCCTCAGTGTTTCCTATCTTCAGACAATGTAAGGAGCGTATGTTTTAGGAGTTAATGCATGGCTTATGAAATGCGCGTCTTTTGGTACTACTCGGTGTTGCTTATCTTCGGGCAAAGTGAAAGGCATATGTTTTAACACGGCGTATGAAATATGTAGCTTTTTGTGCTCCTTGGTGTTGCCTAACGCGAGGAGTGTATTTTTGGGCCTTTCCGATATTACCGGATCAACACCAGTTATTAGAAGACAAGGATCGAGTTCCGCCGATTTAGCGGTTTAAGTCGATTTGCTTCCATCGACTCCGCTGGTAGTTATTTTGAACACAGTTTTTCGGTTCAAAGAGCGAATCAAATTTTATTAAGGAAAGCATGGCAGACTTTTTGCCTATTTACAATGCCCCCGGTATCCTGGGCGGCTTATTTTATGAAAAATAGAGAGTACATAAAGTGGTCTTCAAACGAAGTAACGATGTAGTGAATTGCTATCCCATGCCGTGGGAACTTGAGTTCCGTTGACGATTGTTTTCTTGAAAGTCTCATCCTTTAGCTTTTGATTAATTATATATGGTCCTTCCCACTTTGGTCCGAAGGACTCCGGGATAGGGTAAACTCGCTTGAGCACAAGATCTCCCACTTCGAAGGTTTGGTTGTGAAGTTCGGAGTTAAAGTACCGTACGACCCTTTTTTGGTGGGCGGCAATTCTCAACTCTGCTTCTTCTCTTCTTTTATTGACTATGTCTAGCGATTTGAGGAGGAGCTTCTCATTTTTCTTTTGACTGAAGTTCTGCCTTCGGTGCGAGGGGACTTCTAATTCAACAGGATCATTTCTTCTGAGCCATATGCCAAGGCGAACGGAGTGTGGCTGATTGCCGCTTTATGGATAGTTCTATAAACCCATAGTGTGAGCGGAAGTTCATCAGCCTAGTTTCCTTTTGCTTTTGTTAGTCACTTTTTGATAGTGGACTTGGTGATCTTGTTTATTTCTTCCACCTGCCCTTTTTTTTTGCGGATAAGCCACCATGGAAAATCTTCGGAAGCATTTGCAGAAGTCTTTGAACTCGGCACTTTCGAATTGAGTTCCATTATCAGTGATGTTTTTTTATGGCACACCAAACCTGCAAATATGTTTTTAGCAACAAAATTAATGACTTTCCTTGTGGTTATAGTGGCCAGAGGTTCCACATCGGCCCATTTTATGAAATAATCTACGACAACTATAGCATATTTGGCTCCTCCTTTTTCCATTAGGAGGATGATGATTAAGTCAATTCTCGATATTGGAAATGGCCATGGGTTGACCATCTATGTCAGCTCTTTCGAAGGATTTCTCTTGATTTTGCTAAATCTTTGACACCAATTGCACGTTATGGCGTAGTCTACAGCGTCGCGATTTATTATTGGCCAGAAGTATCTGTGTCGAAGGACTTTCCTCGTAAGGGTCTACCCCTATTGTGGTCTCCGCATTTGTCTTCATGTACTTCCTTTAGGATTCATCGTGCTTTATCAACAGCCACACACCTAAGAAGGAGGGTCGAGAATCCCCTTCGATAGACTATTCCATCTTGCGTCATGATCTGTGGTGCCTTTCGGAGAAGTTTTTCCATTGATTTTGGTCAGTTGGAAGGATTCCTGCAAGTAGATAGCCCTTTATCAATGTCACCCATGTTTCCAGTTCGACGGTGGTCTCAAGGATCCAGTCGACATCCATCTCATCTATGCTTGGGGTGGTTAAAGTTTCGACTGGGATGATCCCCAAGGATTGAGCTTCTCCAGAGCTGGCTAGTTTAGCCAAATAGTCCATCTTGGTGTTTTGCTCCCATGGAATGTGGATTGTGGTGTAATGTTCGATGTCACTTAGTAGTTCTTGTACTTTAGATAGGTATGGGGCAGGATTCTCCCCTTGGGCTTGGTATTCCCCCTATACTTGATAGATGACTAGCTGGGAGTCCTGCTATAAGCACTTCGTATTCCACTTCGTTATTCGTCGTAGGGAATTCCAAGCGCAAGGTGTAGCAAATGGCTCTCCTTTCGGGTTTCTTGCACTATCTCTTCCCTTGAATAAAGATTATTGGATGCATCGTCCACAAAGAGCTTCCATTGCGTGTCTATTTCCAGCCAAACTTCTTCGTCATCACATATTAAATTCGGCGATGAAGTCTACTAACACTTGCCATCGATGGCTTTCCTTTGGTAGTATGTGATATCGTACTGACTCGGTTCTATATTTCACTTGAGAAGCCATCCGAAAGTTTCAGGTCGATATAACACTTTCTTCAGGGGCTGGTCAGTCAACACTATGATCGGATGAGCCTGAAAGTGTGGCCATAGCTTCCTAGATGTGATCAAAAGGAAATACACTAGCTTTCCAATGTTGGATAGTTTTTCTTGGCTCCAGTGAACCTCTTACTAATATAATACACGGGTCGTTAGATTCTCGCTTCTTCCTGCACAAAAGTGGCACTTAATGTGACGACCCAGAATTTCTAACAATTTAACTTGGAATATTTAATTGATTTTAAATATTTAAAGGTTAATTTTAACTTGAATTCTAGATATCAATATTTACTTGATAATTAAATCATTGAATTACATAGTTTAAATATTGAATTCAATAATTGAAATTGGATAAATTGTTGAATCTAAAATTTCTAAGCCTGTTTAAATAATTTGAAGGCTTATAAAATTTATAACGATGATACTGAAGATAATTGAATGGTTGAAATTTAATGTAAAGGTGGTTTGTTCAATTTTAATAATATATCGTTTAAATTGAATTTAAAATATAGCCTTCCGAGGCACAATCTCGGAATTTGACGAAACAGTTCCATTGGATCCGTAATAGTTAGTTATTATCGAATTTCAATTTTCGTAGCAGTCGGAGTTGTCGTTTGACCCTGGCAGCTCAAAAAGCTTAGAAACTATTTTAGTCGTTTTAATTTAAAATTGATCATTTTATTTTGTAACTTGCGCATACGATCAAATTAGCCTTTGAAGCACGTTCCATTGTGTTCGGAATGCGGGTATAACCTTATAAACGTCTGTCGGCATGTCTGATTCGGGGTTCGGGATCTCGCGTTAGGCAGCACGAGATATTTTCAATATTTGATTATATAATAGTCAGGCGTACTCAAGAAGCCATTCCCATCTTTATTATACGTCTTCGTCTCCCTCAAGCTTCCAGATCGAAATCGAACTCAATAAAAAAAATCAAATCAACTCGAGCCGCAGAACAAAATCAACATTTCGTTCGTTTTCCCTTCTCAGTTCACAAACGAAAACGAAATCGAAAAAAAATATCGAGAAAGCTAATGGCGGACGCGAATCGCGCAAAGGAGAAGAGAACGCGGAGGGTCACGAGTGGATCGAAAGTGGAAGTCGCGAGCGAGTGGAAGTCGCGTGTGGAGGCGGCATGACGTCACGACCGAGGCTAGGGTTTCGATTGTCTGGAAGCAAGTTGCGATGTGGGAGGCTCACGTGACTCGCGCGAAAGCGGGGAGGCGCGTTCTAGTTGGGATAATCGATAGTGGGATTGTTCCAATGGCTGCTGGATGGATGACGACGGCCACGTGGTTCGACAGGTTGCTGGTGATTCGTGGAGGCAGTAGGTATCGCTATCATTTCTGTTATTTATTTATTTATCTATTTTATATATGTATATAACAGGAAAAAAAGAAAAAGGGGAAAAATATATATATGTTACAAACTTTAATAGTAAAGAAATTGCTATTTGTTTATGTATAGTAAAGGAAAGTATAAATATATATATATATATATATAGATGCAAAGAGAGCATCTGTTTTATATTCACAGCAAAAGAAAAAAATTAATTAAATTGTTAGTTAATTAAAATTATCTAATGGAAAATTAATTGTACGATCTATTCGATATTATTAAAATTATATAATGTTGTTCAAGGTCTAAAATCATGGAGAGACAAGCTGGTTTGGAAAGGGGTTGCAATAAAATGAAAGGTGAGTAAATCTCACACCTTGGATTTTTATCTGAATTTAAATGGTTAAATTTATGTATTTGGTTGCATGATTTAATTTGATTGATGTGCACTGTGAATAGATGATCAGATGACTTTGGTTTTGGTTGGTTCTCGAGTTAATTGTGGTTTGACTCGAAGTAATGGGGTTTTAAGTTGTTTTAAACTTAAATCATAAATAAGAAAATGTTTTATTTCAAAGTTAATAAGGCTTAATGATATGTGATTCATTAAATTAGTAGGGCAATTAACATGGATAATTAATTAATTCAATTAATTAATGATTTGGGTTGATTAATTTAGTAATTAAGGGTTTTGAATTAATTAATTAATGAAGGTTTAAGTTAATTAATTAAGTTTGATTAATTTAAAATAATCGATGGATGGTTTGATAGATAGTTACTTAACGTAATTGATGAAATATAATTACTTCGTGAAATTAATCGAGAGATTAATTAAAATGGTTAATTAGGGAGTGATTGATTTATTTAATAAAGTAAATAAAAAAAAGTTAGTTAATTATAATTGGGATTAATCGGAAATGATTAATACTGTGTTTTAATTAAATTAAATTTTGATTAGGATAAATTAAATATAATTGGAAATCCTTAATTCATATAATTAATGATGTAATTAACGATTGATTAATCAATCAATAATAAGTGACTTATGGAAACTTAATTAATATAAGTAATTAAGAATTAATGTAATTAATATAGTTAATTAATTTATGAAGTAATTAAGATTACTTATTGATTCTAGTTAAAAATAATTAACATTGTGAAATTAATTAAAGATA
Organism: Allium cepa; assembly: GCA_030765085.1. NCBI lineage: Eukaryota > Viridiplantae > Streptophyta > Magnoliopsida > Asparagales > Amaryllidaceae > Allium > Allium cepa. The sequence continues at coordinate 841,338,774 of CM060941.1, forward strand.
ACTACTTGAATGTAATTGAAGGATAATTAATCCATGGTGATTAGTTAAGATGAATAATGAAGGGATGATTGATTTATTAATTTGAAATAAATTAATGTTGAATGAAGAAATCTAAGTGATTGAGATTAGTAACTCAATCAGGGTTAATTAAATTAAATTTGTATGTGATCAAGTTGGCTTATGGATGATTGAATGGTATGGGATGTTTTGAAATAGTTGATATCTTTGATATGAAATGTTGTGTATTTCATTTGGATAAATTGGGTTAGAACGACATGAGACTCAAAGAGGCCGGTGTCGGGTATTGGGAAATACCTGAAACCACTTCGAATTCTATAAATTGGTTTATGAAATTAATAGGTTGGAATGAAATGATTTAAGAGAATCACACTAATTGATCAAAATTTGGAACTTGGAAAACCTATGTGTGAATTAAGTTATGTTTATAACATATTGTGAACTTGTAAAATTGGGTTGAGTTACCCCGGGTTTCATATAAGTTGTTTGCTTTGGTATTCCATGTTAGTTGGGTTTACTCACGCTGGTTTCCAGCCTGACCCGGGTGTTACTTTGATGTAATGCTCGGGTCAGACCGAGTATTACATATTTTCAGGTAAGGACGTTCTGGAGCTCAGAATTCGAGTTGGATAGCAAGAACATATGGAGTGCTTCCGCCATATAATATTGTTGTGTACTGTGACATGATAATTGAGTATATTTCAGTGTCTGTATATATATGTGTAATCTTGATGTGTCAAAATGTAATCGACAAATATAATATTCTTTTGTAAACTGTTATTATTTATTATTATATTTTATCCGCTGTGAATGTGAGATGTTGTTTCTGATCTTCTTCTTCTTCTTTTTCTATCTCTTTCTTCTTTTTCATTACTATCTGAAATTTTCGGGATGGAAATTTCGGGTCGTTACATTTGGTATCAGAGCTGAAAGGTTAAGCGAGAACCTTGGCTCTGGTGGGAATTACTCATTAAATAGAGTCCATGGTACTCTAGGAAGAGTTGAATATATATATATATATATATATATATATATATATATGAGAGCGTACTCGTTATTTTCTTATATAAAGATTTTAAATGATTTTATATAAAAATATATTATGGTATATATAGCAATATTTCCTTTAATAAATATTAAGGTGATTGGATGTCAAATAAATGGAATTAAATTAAGAAGTAATATAATGCAACTAAATTGAAATCTTGAATTGGAATTAAATAAAGTAAAAACAGAAATACAACCAAATTAAAAATTAATAAAGGTAAGTTTGAAATGGATTCAAACTGAAATTTAATCTTGAATTTATAGAAGTAAGAAAAATATAAAAAGGAATTAGTATCTAGATACGATTATCTTAGGTATTATCATAAATAGTTATTGTGTTTAATAATGATATATTTGTTATTAAGTAAGCCAAATGAAGTACATTTATAAGATGAGTATAACTTCTAAATTAAAGTAGGTTTTAAAATTGTGAAGTTTTGAAACCTAAGTCTAGAAAACAATCAATTATTTCAAAGAGTTAAAGAAATAACAAATAATAAAATTCAGACTATTTTAAATATAGTCTTATTATAAAACAAGAAATGTTTGGAGGATTTTTAGGGGATTTGTTTTGAAATTAAAACCAAGGGTGGTTTAAAATTTTAAAGTAGACTGGTGTGTAAAGGAAATAAATATGAAATAAACCCTAAGGTTGAGTTTTGAATTTTCCTTGTAATGTGATGTGAAACCCAAAGTGAAGCAAGTTTTAAACTTAAGAGGGAAGGTTATTAATCTAAAGATTTAAAATTTGAATGGGAATTGGGAGTAAATTCAAGCAGGAAATGAAATGATTTGAAATTGAAGCGGATTCAATTTGATATAAGTCCAAATTGATTGAAATAATTTGAAATTATAATTAAAGTTGAGCAGGATTTAAAATCAAATGGGATTTGATTTGGGTTGGGAAAGAAATCAAGATTGATTTAACTTGGATTGGGTTAAATCAATTTCAATAGAAATTGAAATTATTCAAATTGGATTTGAGTTAATTTAAATGGAAATTTAAATTGAATTGTTGGGGAAGTGAACAGTTTTGACTCTGGACTATTTTCAATATAAATTGTTTTAATATAAACTTTTTTTCTAAGCTAGTAAATATATACAACCTTTCTTTCTTCAAGCCAAATTATTTTATACTTGTTTATAATTATTTTTGGAGCTATTTAACCATTTTTCAACTGTTTTCTAAACAAATTACTGTTTTTCAACTATGTTACAAATTAATTATTATTTTACAACTATTTTGCAATTATCTAAAAAATTTGAAACTCTTCAACTATTTTTCAACTATTTTATAATTAGATACCTATTTTACAGCTATTTTGCAAACTAATAATTATTTTTCAACTACTTATCTATTTTAAAATTTTCAAGCTATTTTCTAAATATAAACTGGTCGAAGTTCAAACTGTTATTGATTAAATACCCAACTGAGATAAGAATTGAAGTGATAATCCAAATGAGGATTAAGATGAATGTGAATAAGTGAATAAAGTTCAAAGTGAGGATGAATAGAAAGGAAATTGATTTAGTAAATGATCAATGAAGATAATTACGTAGGACGTCGTATATTATTCTATTTTCATAGTGATTTGATCCAGATTCGAGCATAGAATTTCGAGATAGTTATATCGATCAAAGTTGGGATTTTTCACTCGATTTTCGACGGCGAACCTGGATATGGATTATTGATTGGTTCTGGATATTCTCTATCATAGTTATGGCTATGCAAGGAGAATGACGGTTTCTAATCAAGAAAACATATCTGTGTCCGCACTAGGAAGTCGGGTGGACAATACTAGTTCGGAAGTGAAATTGTGTGATCGAGTGAGCGATCAGATTGGTATAGCGTATGGATGATAAGTGTACATCGTACGGATTTGAATGAAAATGATATTTAAAAGAGTAGTCAAAATTTGAATATTTGGTTTGAATAAATAAATCTATATATCTTTGTTATATAAGATAAATCTCCCCTTGTTAAATCTATTGCCAGAAGAAAAGGATTTTGAATGTATTTGAAGTATAAAAGGGGTTTTATACAAGATTGAAATGATCTAAAGTTTTAAAAATTATATATATATATATATATATATATATATATATATATATATATATATATATATATATATAAAGGATCTTATGAGGAATTTGGAAAAAGGTTTTGGGAACCTTTGATTTGGAAAGGCTTTTGATTTTTGGGTAAAATCAATATTTGGGAAGCCTAGTTTGAGAATTATCGATTTTGGGATAATCGATTTTGTGTAAAGGAGCTTTGTATGAGATCATACTAGGTGTATGATCTGAAAGATACTATATGTATAGTATAAAGTGTTTTGATGATGGCTTTGGGGAAAAAGGCGCTCCCTTGAAATGAACTTCTCAGGAGTGCCACCGGGTGGTGCTGCCTTGAGACCCAGGGGGGTTCTAAAGTTGATCCTGTGAGGAGTCCGGACAAAACTAGTTCCTGGAGATTATGAGTAGTGTGTACCATAATGAAAGTCGTGTGCGCCGCTGAGAGCCAACAGTCTGCGTTTGATGTTATATCGGTAGACTACGACCTATGGTAACATAGCGAAAGTCGTGTGTGCCGTTGAGAGCCAACAACCTGCGTTTGTTTTTATATCGGTAGACTGTGGCCTTTGTAGGAGTGGAGAAGTTTCATTTTGACAGCGATAATCGTGTGTGCTGCTGAGAGCCAACAATTACATGGACTTTTGCTGCGATGACAACGTAACCCTGGAATGTAACTGCGATCTGTTGTGGGTTCCGTGGCGTAATCGAGGGGCGCGGAGAGCCTACAGTTACATGGACTTTTGCTGCGATGGCAACGTAACCCAGGATGTAACTGCGACCATGGATGAGGGTGATGATCTCCAAAGCATTCTCACCAAAGATATTTCCTCTATTTTCAAAAACTGTTTTCTATATTTTCAATAAAATTATTTTCCAAGTACTTTCACTAGGTGTTGAAAACAAGTTTACCAAGTACTTATAGATTTTCAGTCCTACGCCTGATCAACATATGACTGAATTTCTGTGAGAACAAGGATGGACTGGTTGAGACATCGAGTTATAAAAATTATTTTATAAAGAGTTATTTTATTAGTATGATGTGAATTTAAAAGCATTTCTAAAATTTTAAAATAAAAGTGTTGGAATTTTGAAAAAGAAAGATGAAAGAAAATCCAAACAGGAATTATAAAATAAAATTGAACTCAGGAAAATTTAATAAAGTAATTTTTTGTAATAAAATCGAATATTGATATAAAAGTTAGAGGTAAGCTAATTAGCTAAATAATTATTTAATAGAATATGTTAATAAAATTTAACTCGGTTAAATAAAATGGGTTGTAAGTTAATAATGGAGTTTGGAAATGAATTCAAATTATAAATAGAATTCGACTTGGATTTGATAATGAATTAAATAAGTGAAGATGTAAAAATAAATAGAGTTGGATCAAATAGTGATGGTTTGAATTACAAATAAAATTCAAGTGTGATATGAATAATATTTAACGAAAGTTGCAAGTAAATTAGATATAAGAGAAGTGTTGTCGTATGAAATTTATTTATAACAGACATGGTTGAATTGCAAACAAAACCCCGATAGGTAGAATAAATTGAAAATGGCCATGTAATTAGTTAGATGAGTCGTGAATGAATTGAATTTGGGAATTTAATTTATAATGACTAATCAAATGAATTTGTAGATTGAAATGAGATTTGATTGAAATAAAATCAAGTTAAGGTGAAAAAGAAAATTTATTTGCAAATGATGTGAGCTTAAGTTATGAAGTTGAAATAATTTGAAGAAAGTAAATTAACTTAAGTTTAAAATTAATAGAAGTTTGGCTTCGAGCAAAAGTGAAAGATTAAAAAGTCTGGGTTAAATTAATTTGGAAATGGTTATTAATTTATAAGTTTGAATGTGCCAAGCTTAATAAATTGTTTTGAATGAATCCAATGCGGAGATGAAATGAAATGCAATGTATGGTTGGTAAATAAATTAGAGATGAAATGGAATTAAATATAAAATGAGTTGAAATCAATTTGTAGTAGTTATAAACTAAAATAGATACTCTATTAAGCGAGTATCGCCGAATTTACATATAAATAGCTGTCATTTGACGTAAATAAAAGTAATTAAAAATCTATGAATTGATAGGGATTAAATAAATTGGCTTTAGAATTAATTGAAGTGAATATGAGTTTGTTTGGTTTAAAAATCAATTGAATGTAAGAAATTGAGTTGTAAACCATTAAAATTGAAGGAAATGGTATATAAATTGGTTGAAAGCAATTGAATTAGGTTTGAAAACATATACATTGCTCGTGGAAGTTATTTTGAATGCATTTCTTTTAGAATTGAAGTGTGATAGTTGTTTTAGTAAGAGAAATGTTATAAACTTCATATATAGTGCTTATATGTTTAAATTGAGTAAGTACAAGTACCTAAAGGCCGTTTGGCTGGATTTGGACGCGATAAATGCTAAAATAAATAAGCTGCTTGCTTAAAATGCTAAATAAAGGTACGCCTACGCAATAAAAATATGAACTGTTTTTTCTTTTTTCGACCATGTGGGTCGATGTATATATATTTATATCTCTCGTCAAATTGCAAAAGCTCCTCCGTACAAAGGAGACTCTGCCAAAAAATTTTGAAAATTTTGGAAAATTTTTTGTTAACGACAAAATGATTTCAAATTGGAAATTAAAGTAAATTAGTAAATGAAACTAATATGAATCAGCTATAAATGAAAAAAATAAAAAATAAAATTCAATATTTAGATTTGAAGATAAGTTGAATTCATATGGAAATGGAAAAGCTAATTTGAATAGAAGCAGGTATGAAACTTATATGAGAAAATGTATAAAATAATTTGAATGGTTACGATCGAATATTGTTGCTAAGTAAGATATGCAGGTATTAATAAAGAAAATTGGATTTGATTCCAAAAGATAAATTTGAATTGCTCGACAAAAAGGTATGTATTTAAATTTATGTATGAAATTGGATTGAGTTTTTGATCTAGCCACTTGGCTTTTGTTTTCTTTTGAAATTTGGGAGCCCGTACAGGCATTTTGTAGTAGTACCGAGCGAGCCGCGCAAAGGAGACGCTGGCGAAATTTTTCGAAAATTTAGAGAGTTAGAAAAAAAATTAAAAAAATTTGATAATTCAAAATTTGGTTTTAAATTGAAATCTAAATGATTGAGCAACAGGGTTTTGTTTGAAAACTATAAAGGTTCTGAGAAGTTGGTTAAGATGATAGTGGGTCTTTAATAAAGGATAGTTGGTAGGAAGTTGAATTATGAGTTTTGGGAAAAGTAAACGGGTATTGGACCATTCTTCCTAACTAGTAATTTCGGGGACGAAATTCTTTTAAGGGGGAGGAATGTGACGACCTGGAATTTCTAACAAATTAAATTGGAATATTTAATTGATTTTAAATATTTGAAGGTTAATTTTAACTTGAATTCCAGATATTAATATTTACTTGATAATTAAATCATTGAATTACATAGTTTAAATATTGAATTTAATAATTGAAATTGGGTAAATTGTTGAATCTGAAATTTCTAAGCCTGTTTAAATAATTTGAAGACTTATAAAATTTATAACGATGATACTGAAGATAATTGAATGGTTGAAATTTAATATAAAGGTGGTTTGTTCAATTTTAATAATATATCGTTTAAATTAAATTTAAAATATAGCCTTCCGAGGCACAGTCTCGGAATTTGACGAAACCTGTTCCATTGGATCCATGATAGTTAGTTATTATCGGATTTCAATTTTCGTAGCAGTCGGAGTTGTCATTTGACCCTGGCAGCTCAAAACGCTTAGAAACTATTTTAGTCGTTTTAATTTAAAATTGATCGTTTTCTTTTGTAACTCGCGCATACGATCAAATTAGCCTCCGAAGCACGTTCCATTGCGTCCGGAATGCGGGTATAACCTTATAAACGTCTGTCGGCATGTCTGATTCGGGGTTCGGGATCTCGCGTTAGGCAGCAAGAGATATTTTCAATATTTAATTATATAATAGTCAGGCGTACTCAAGAAGCCATTCCCATCTTTATTATACGTCTTCGTCTCCCTCAAGCTTCCAGATCGAAATCGAACTCAATAAAAAAATAAAATCAAATCAACTCGAGCCGCAGAACAAAATCAACATTTCATTCGTTTTCCCTTCTTAGTTCACAAACGAAACTGAAATCGAAAAAAAAATCGAGAAAGCTAATGGCGGACGCGAATCATGCAAAGGAGAAGAGAACGTGGAGGGTCGCGAGTGGATTGAAAGTGGAAGTCGCGAGCGAGTGGATGCTGCGAGTGGAGGCGGCAGGACGTCACGACCGAGGTTAGGGTTTCGATTGTCTGGAAGCAAGTCGCGATGTGGGAGGCTTACGTGACTCGCGCGAAAGCGGGGTGGCGCATTCTAGTGGGGATAATCGACAGTGGAATTGTTCCGATTGCTGCTGCATGGATGGCGACGGCCATGGGGTTCGGTAGGTTGCTGGTGATTCGAGGAGGCAGTAGGTATTGCTATCATTTCTGTTATTTATTTATTTGTCTATTTTATATATGTATATAACAGGAAAAAAAAGAAAAAAGGGATATATATATATATGTTAAAACTTTAACAGTAAAGAAATTGCTATTTGTTTATGTATAGTAAAGGAGAGTGTGTGTGTGTGTGTGTGTGTGTGTGTGTGTGTGTATGGATGCAAAGAGAGTATCTGTTTTATGTTCACAGCAAAAGAAAAAATAATAATTAAATCGTTAGTTAATTAAAATTATCTAATGGAAAATTAATTGTACGATCTATTTGAATATTAATAAAATTATATAATGTTGTTCAAGGTCTAAAATCGTGGAGAGACAAGCTGGTTTGGAAAGGGGTTGCAATAAAATGAAAGGTGAGTAAATCTCACACCTTGGATTTTTATCTGAATTTAAATGGTTAAATTTATGTATTTGGTTGCATGATTTAATTTGATTGATGTGCACTGTGAATAGATGATCGGGTGACTTTGGTTTTGGCTGTTCTCGAGTTAATTGTGGTTTGACTCGAAGTATTGGGGTTTTAAGTTGTTTTAAACTAAAATCATAAATAAGAAAATGTTTTATTTCAAAGTTAATAAGGGCTTAATGATTTATGATTCATTAAATTAGTAGGGTAATTAACATGAATAATTGATTAATTCAATTAATTTGATTAATTTAGTAATTAAGGGTTTTGAATTAATTAATGAAGGTTTAAGTTAATTAATTAAGTTTGATTAATTTAAAATAATCAATGGATGGTTTAATAGATAGTTACTTAACGTAATTAATAAAATATAATTACTTCGTGAAATTAATCGAGAGATTAATTAAGATGGTTAATTAGGGAGTGATTGATTTATTTAATAAAGTAAATAAAAAAAGAGTTAGTTAATTACAGTTAGGATTAATCGGAAATGATTAATACTGTGTTTTAATTAAATTAATTTTTGATTAGGATAAATTAAATATAATTGGAAATCCTTAATTCATATAATTAATGATGTAATTAACAATTGATTAATTAATCAATAATAAGTGACTTATGGAAACTTAATTAATATAAGTAATTAAGAATTAATGTAATTAATATAGTTAATTAATTTATGAAGTAATTAAGATTACTTATTGATTTTGGTTAAAAATAATTAACATTATGAAATTAATTAAAGATAATTACTTGAATGTAATTGAAGGATAATTAATCCAGGGTGATTAATTAAGATGAATAATGAAGGGATGATTGATTGATTATTTTGAAATAAATTAATGTTGAATGAAGAAATCTAAGTGATTGAGATTAGTAACTCAATCAGGGTTAATTAAATTAAATTTGTATGTGATCAAGTTTGCTTATGGATGATTGAATGGTATGGGCTGTTTTGAAATAGTTGATATCTTTGATATGAAATGTTGTGTATTTCATTTGGATAAATTGGGTTAGAATGACAAGAGACTCGAAGAGGCCGATGTCGGGTATTGGGAAATACCCGAAACCACTTCGAATTCTTATAAATTGGTATGTGAAATTAATAGGTTGGAATGAAATGATTTAAGAGAATCGCACTAATTGATCAAAATTTGGAACTTGGAAAACTTATGTGTGAATTAAGTTATGTTTATAACATATTGTGAACTTGTAAAATTGGGTTGAGTTACCCCGGGTTTTATATAAGTTGTTTGCTTTGGTATTCCATGTTAGTTGGGTTTACTCACGCTGGTTTCCAGCCTGACCTGGGTGTTACTTTGATGTAATGCTCGGGTCAGACCGAGTATTATAGATTTTCAGGTAAGGACGCTCTGGAGCTCAGAAGTCGAGTTGGATGGCAAGAACGCATGGAGTGCTTCTGCTGTATAATATTGTTGTGTACTGTGACATGATAATTGAGTATATTTCAGTGTCTGTATATATGTATGTAATCTTGATGTATCAAAATGTAAGTGACAGATATAATATTCTTTTGTAAACTGTTATTATTTATTATTATATTTTACCCGCTGCGAATGTGAGATGTTGTTTCTGATCTTCTTCTTCTTTTTCTATCTCTTTCTTCTTTTTCATAACTATCTGAAATTTTCAGGATGGAAATTTCGGGTCGTTACACTTAATGCATGTGGTGAGATTGCTAAGTAAATGAATAGGTCTTCTCCATCCACCAGATTAGATAGGATTGGCGGAGTATCCGTGTATCGCAACAATTCTTCAAACGCCATTTGGCAAGCCTCGCTCCATTTGAAGTTTTTCTTTCCTTTTTAAATGCATCGAAGAATGGTATGCACTTATCTATCATCAGCTCAGTACTGCAACTTTTCCATCCAGGCTTTGAAGTTCCTATTTATCCTTGGGTTTTGAACTTCTAGTAGTGCTGTTATATGTTCTAGATTTGCTTCAATGCCCCTAGTACTTACTATGACCCTAGAAATTCCCCAGAAGCTACTTCGAAGTGACATTTGAGTGGGTTGAGTTTCATTCCATACTTTCGAAGTATTTTGAGCATTTCAGCATGATTTTCTAGATAGTTGTCAGCTACTCGAGATTTGGCCAGCATGGCATCCATGTAAACTTCCATCGTCTTTCCGATTTGGTGTTTGAACATGGTGTTCACCAACCTTTGGTACATTGTCCCGATGTTCATTAGAAAGAATGGCATGACCCTGTAGTAGTACAGTCCCACATCGGTGATGAAGCTAGTGTTTTTCTTAATCAAGCTCATGCATTAGGATCTGGTTGTAGCTCGAGTATGCATCCATGAATAATAGCAATTCATGTCCCATCGCTCCATTCACAAGCTGATCGATTCTGGGAAGGGGAAGCTATCTATCGGGCAAGCTTTGTTTAGGTCCGAAAAGTCAATACAAGTTTGCCATTTTGACTCCCATTCAGGGTAAGTTGTGTCCGGATGAAGCCGTTGGCCATTAGTTTATCTACTTCTTCTCTTAGTTCCTTGGATTGCTCGATGCCCAAGCTACACCTCTTTTTCTTTACTGGTGTGAATTTGGGGTCAATATTTAGCGCATGGCAAGCAATTTTAGGTGATACCCCGCACACATCGGAGTATGTCTAAGCAAATACATCTACATTGGCATGGAGAAAATTAGTTAGTTCTGATCACATCTTGTTTCCAAGGAAAGATCCAAATATTAAGACTCGCTTTAGGTCGTCCATACTGACTGGGACAGACACCGTTAATTCTGCCGGTGCCGCCCGATCCTCACCTGAACTCTTCTAGAGTACAAGGCCTTGTCAAATTGGTTATGGTCCCTGAGTCAAGGGAGGCTCTATAATTCTTATTCAGTGGGCTTACGAATGTGAAGAGTGCTCCCTACATCCTTTCCTTTTTCCTTTCCCTTTGACTCACGTAATTCCATGATATTGCATTCCCGGGCAGCACACTAGTCTCCTTTCACAACTCTGGTTCCGTTCTCAGTAGGGAACTTCATTGTGAGCAACATTGAGCCAAAGCTATTCTAAAATCTACTAGCATAAGCCATCCCAAGAAGGTGTTGTATGCCGACATTTCATTCACGATCACAAAAGTCTGAAAGAGGGTGACCCTTCGCTCGCCCTCTCTAAGTTCCACAGGTAGATCAGTTGTTCCTACCGGTTGTTTGGGTTTGTCGGTAAACCCATATATCTTTGTTTGGCACGTGGATATGCTTTTCATGCTAATCTTCATCTAATTGAAGGTACATTTGAAAAGTATATTAACAGAATTGCCACTATAAATCAACACCCATCGAACCACAGCAGGTCCGATTACTATCGTCACCACCATCGGATCGAGAGATGGAGCTTCGATCCCTTCATTGTCCCGATTTCGGAACTCTATATCGTCATCCTGCAACTAGGCCGGAGTTTCATCATCTATTACGAGACATGAGTCTTTTGGAGCATGTTTCAACGAACTTGCACACCGCTCCATTTCTCCTTAACTTCTTTGCATGGGGTATGGTCCCCTTGATATTGTTCCAATAATAAGCCTTTGGTTGGTTTGTTTCGATCCCTCTTCACTAGTTCCAGCCTGGTTCCTTCGTTCTCCAGGAGGCTGAGGGGCCGTAGGTTGATTGGGGTTTTGTCGTTTTCTTACGTACAATTGGAGTTTATTGTCTCAGATCAACACTTCAATGAGATTCTTTAGGTGGCTGCATTCGTTTGTATTGTGTCCATGTGTCTCGTAGAAGCGGTAGAACTTCCTTGAGTGCTTTTGTTGCTCAATTGCTTCCCTTCTAGGGGGTTTCTGGTATTCTTCAATTTCCTATGTCACGATTTGGAGTCATTTAGAGGGGTATAGGCTTCCAGTCTGAACTCTTTAAACCTTTTGTTGCTTCCATTGCTATTTCTTTTATTAGAGTTCCAATTTTTCATCTTCTGTTTCTCACCTTTCCCCACGACTCCTTAAGAAATTTGAGAATCGTATGTGTTTTGATTCATTGCCACATTGCTCTATCCGATGCTCGTTGGTTGCACAATAGTAGACTTTATTTTCACTTCTTGTGTTTCATGCAACCTTAAGTACTGACTTGCTTTACGATTGAAGTCATTCCTTGTGGTAGGCTGCTTCATTGTAATCCATTTCCCGAATTCAGTCTCTAAGTGAATGGCATGGACTAATTTCGTAAAAAGCATGTCCTCATTGGGGTTACTTACTTCCGTCACCGCGATGTTGAACCGGTTCATGAAAGATTTCAACAACTCGTTGCGTCCCTAGAACAATCCGGATAGAGACATGACATCTTTTGGTTGTGCAGTATGGAGCCTGAATTGGTCAAGGAATTTTGTTGCTAGTTGTTCAAAGGTAGAGATAGATCTTAGGGGAAGTCTGGTAAATCATATAAACGTAACTCATTCTAGAAGGGTAGGGAAACATCGACAACGGATAGCCTATGGAGCATTGGCTCTATCCATATACCAATTGTACTTGTATAGATGGGGTTTTGGATCTTTCGTACCATCGTAGGATGGGGATAGTTGGCATTGTGAATTTGTTGGGATACTTTTCATTCAAGATTTCATCAGTAAAGGGAGTCTGACTTGGAGAGGATGCCCATGCGTCATCTCTTCATTTTTTACTCTCATTCATCAACCGTTTGGCAATGTCTGCTATGTATGCCTCTGATGTTCGGTAATCCTGGGGATGACAATCAGTCACTACACTAAGTGTTTGTCTTTGCAAATGGGTGTGGGTTGAAGCCTAGGCTCTCCTTTCTATGGGAAATCCACTCCCACGGGTCCCCGTCGGCTTGCATTTGGCTTGATTGGGGGTAGTTTGGACATTCCTAGCATCATCGATCACATTGACATTCTCTTTCAATTGATGGTCATGCTCTCCATCTTCTGAATTGGAGAGATCCATAGCTATATCTTCCTATGGGGTCTTCGCCCCTTGATTCAAGTTCAGAATTGGTTGTCTTATGGCGAGCGGAGTTCTTTCATTTCCATCCATGTTAAGTCATGTTTCACCCTTTTTTGTGGTTGTTTTCGTTTCTTCTATATAGACTAGAAACGGAGGAATTCTCTTGTTTTATAGCAGCTGTGGGTTCAGACATAGTCCATGGTGTAGGATTTGACTGTAAGGTCAAAAGAGTGTTAAGCTTGTCCATTAGAGCCTTTTGGCTACTTTCCATTTTTGGTTGATATCATCAACTATTTTATTCAACTCATCCCTAGTGACAACTTCGTGCTGACTGAAGAATGATGGCGTCTAATTTCCTAAGTTAGTACCATTCACTACTGTTTGTTGGGGATTAACATCTTCTCCAGCTATTGCCGCCCCTATGGATCTTCCAGAGGAATTTTTTCTTCTTCTAGGAGCCGTTAATTTCAAGCGGTGGATTTTTCAAGCAAAGATTGAGGATCTAACTTTTGGACCTATGGGATCCAACATAGATAGCTTGATCTAAACCCGGAGTTGGACTTTTCAGTGAAAGCACCAAAATGTTAACCCAAAAAATGGATCAACACCCTAGTTTGAGTATGAAAGCACTAGCCCTGTTTTCATAGAGCAATAATATAAACAATAAATGTAGAAAAAGATAGACAATGAAAGGAGACAAGAGATTTTTATAGTGGTTCGGTTGTTAATGAAGCCTACGTCCACTTTATAGTTTTATTATAGACTGATCGCTGTTACAAGAAGTGTTTTATTACAAGATTCTTGATTGTCCTTAGTTAGGTTGGATCTCCAAGGTTAGAATCCACTGGAGAATCACAGTGAACCCCTTTGGAGATTGTTGTAAGCAAGGGAGAGGGTGAAGAAAGTTTCCAGCAGAGCTTCAACAACCAGCCCGGAGAATATCTAGTTTATGTTGTAGGTAAGATGGTATTTATAGAGATCAGAGAGCTTCTAGGCTTGGTCAGTTCGCCAATTGCTCGCAGATGAATGTAGGAAGACCCATATGAGTTTGGCATGCGACCCGAGCCAAAACCATGGATCGCTAGCGATCTATAGCTTTAGCTTGCTCAAGAGGTAATGACTTAGCTGCTTTCTCCATCATTTTTCAATGCTAGGTCACAAGTATATTGTAGCTTAATATGGAACGCTGACGTTCCATCATGTATGGATTGCTGATGATCCATAAACTTAGTGTATTTTTGTATCCTATTTCTATGCTCCTTAGCCCTTATTTCTCTCCATGAACCATTATATTGCATGCATCGCTGGTGATCGATAGAGTATGGCTCGCTAGCAATCCAAGAACTTTGATTACTTTTGAAGCTTGAAGTTTGGAATGTTTTCATGTCCCTGTATCGACATTGTTCGGGGAGCCTCGTTGCACGTGTTCCTTTTCAATGACAATCTACTAGCTGGTTGTACTTAGCTGCTGATTGGACAGAAAGGGCACTCTTTTCTGGTTTAGTCAAATTCATTCATTGCTTTACTAATATAACTTGGCTCTCGTTAACTCATCACTTTAGCCTTTTTGGTGAAGTTCTAAGCCATTATGACTTCATGAAATTGTTATGTCTTCTATTGGATCCTGACGGGTTAAAAACCCAGATAACATAAACATTCAAAAACATTTATACGCTTGTTTGGAACTTACTTCATGCAAGGGTTGAGAAGAATGATTCAGTGACTCATAGCATGTGGAATATGAGCAGATTGAGCATGGATAAGATTGCTTATGCTGCTACTGATGCTTATGTTTCCTACCTTCTTGGTGTTTGCTTAACTGTGTAATAGTTTTCATAGTGTTAGCTAAAGTAGTACCCCTGATTCTCTTATTATCAAATAATTGTGGTAGCTTTAAGTTATGTGATGTTGTTTGCTCATGATTTCCTAGCATTTTCAATGAAATTTCTAGTCTTATGCAATATTATTCTAATTCCTATTTAATATGCCATATAACACAATTTACAAAACTATATGGTAAGAGAAAATAAATATATAAAGAACTTAATTACCAAATTAATAGAGGGAAAAAAGGAAAAAAAAAAGAAGATAAAAAAATTGGAAACTTGTGAATTAGCTAGAAATATTTGTTGCCTAAGAAGAAATCGAGATTCAAGTAGTAATGTTGTCCCATTTTGAAATCAATGGGAAACTTGAAATCTGCTAAACATATAACTAATTCAAAATTTTGCTTGCCGATTCTTATAAATTAGAGCCATCTCCATCCTACACGACCATGGAAGTATTTACCTTAAAAAAAATCCGGTGAAGAAATTAAACTTGAGGAAAATTAAAGCAAAACTGAAGCATAATGTAACTAATCAATTGAGAATGAGGTAAGCAGGTGCATATTCAGGCATACTTTTAGGCGGCCCTCAGGATTGTATCGATAAATGTTGTCAGTCAACTTTTTATGGCATATATATAGAGGTTATAAGCCTGTATTTTGAAACCATGTAACAATGTGTAATTAGATTTTAATTTGAAAATTTGAAAAGAAAAGAAAAGAGAAAAGGGGCCTGTGCACTTGTTATGTATTCATTTGGCCATAACTTTCAAACGGTTTATCCAATTTCAATGATTTTGCCCATTCCAAAAAGCTAAGAGTATAAGCTATAATTTTTATTTCTAGTATTTCACAAAATGTTGATGTATACTAGGCTAAAAATGTAAATATTTAGAGTGGGCCTGAGTTTAAAATTCAAAATTTTGTTATAGATGCAGTTGGAAAATCTTAGATAACTCGAGTTGTAATCAATACTTTTCCAACCCGAAAGATGTTCTGGAAAGCTAACACATTATTTAACAACTTTCTTTTAATTTATGACTTAATTTAGTCATTTTGATCCTTAAATTTAGTTCGAAAATGGTAAAAATATGAAAGTGATGTTGCTTCTACTTTTAAATGAATGCATATTTCTTATTACTTTTCATATATGGCTAATGATTATATTTCTAGTTGAGTATATGTTCTTATGGAGCATGTTTGGACTAATGACGGTGATCACTCGCTTTTGCTTGCTTAATAGCAATATTGTTTGCTTAAAATGCTAAAAAAGACACGTTTTGAGGATATATCAATACATGATGTGATACTATTTGTTTCCCTGTGTTTCAGGATGTTTTGTATTGGGATGACTCTTCAGAGATGTATATCTTGTAATTACATTTCGTTTTGATTTTTCCAAACGCTCTGTGTACAAAGGAGACTCTATCGAAATTCTTTAAAATGACACTTGGAATACAAAACTTTTATCGTATGTGAAAAAAAGAAAGTCGTTAATTGAATTTTTTTGAAATAATCGCATATAGTAAATTGAGTTAGAGTGTAAGAGAAACATAGAGGATCGAATAGTTGAGTTTGTTAGATGAATGCTATATACAAAGAAAGTTAGGGTATGAGTAGTTTGACGTCTTCTATAAGAAATTATGATGACGTAATTTTATAAGGGGGCAGTCAACAACCCTGCTTTCTACATCGTAAAAATAAATAAATTTAATTAGAATAAGTATTTATTTATTTGAAGTTTATTTAATAAAAGATTTTGTTTAAATAAATTAAAGTAAACTAATAAATTCATTTTGAATAATATATTGAAATTGGATAAAACTGCTTAATTATTGCATTGTAATTTGTAGAATGAAATGTTAAACAAACTTATATTGGGTGGAAATTTGTTTATAATAAATACAATAATTATTTGAAATAAAGGAAAAGATAAGAAATTTTTTCAGTTACTTAAAAGCAAGCCTAATATTTCAGCCAGTTTTTATCCTCGTTGGTTCTGGTATATTCAACATTTCCCTCTCAAGCACAAAAAGCTCAAGCACATCCCAAAAACAGCCCTAATTTCCCTAGCCTTAATTCTTCAATTCAAAATCATGTAATTGTATGTATGTATGTATTCTTGCAAGAAGCTAAGCACGACAATTTGCCTCAGAGGTGGCTATCGATCGGCATTACAAGGGAGGTACGCGAGCGACCGATGGTTGATGAGCATGATCGATTTTGGGCACTACATGCTGCGGGCGATTGCACTGAGATGACGTGACCTTTTTTTGTCGTGATAAAGGGGAGTCGATCGTGAATATTAGCGCTGGCGTTGATGGAGGTATTAGAGGGTGAAGATGCAACCCCCGGCCGATGATGGATAGAGCTGTGTTTTGGCAACTTGGTGGGAGGGCTGCAGGTGACGTGGGCTGGCAATGGTGCAATCAAGAGCAGCGATGACTTTAGGCTGCAACTATTAATGGATTAATGAAGATTATAAGTCTTCTTTTAGAAAAGTTGATGAGTTTTTCTCACTCATAACTATTCTATTCTATTTTATGAGATATATTTATTCATCTCGATAGTTAAAAGCATAGCTTAGTTGATTTATTTGTTTGACATGGGTGATGCTGTGTTAATTAGTCAAGCGTGTTAAGTGGATGCACCAATTTACAAACAAAACTCTATCCGTTTAAGAATTGAATTAAATATTTATCTATATAGCAATGTATGAATTTTATAAAGAATCGGAGTTTGATAGAACTCGATTCTGGTTACACGAAATTTACAGTGATGTTCGTTGATATGTGTGTGGAGTAATTTTGCTCTATGAATATATATATATATATATATATATATATATATTCATTTCTTGTTTTAAACAATGCTTGTAAAGCTTAGAAATATTGTTTAAGGGTTTGAAAATCTTATTAAAAAGTACTTTATAAATAATTTACCAAACTTTATTCAATTTAGTTACTTTTTATATTTACAAATATAATTTTAATTATAATATAAGTATAGTTTTCTTTTGGTTATGAAACTCTTTTAAAATCAATATTATAAGTTTAGCGATGTGTTAAAGGAAAAATATAATACATTGCTATTTTATAAATTATATTTTGAAAGAAATGATATTATTTTAAAAGACATTTTCCCAATTTATTTTTGAATGTTTTGAAATTATTTAATGGATTGAGTTATAAATTTTTTGAATCTAAAATGATGGAATTGAATTATATTTAAAGGATTGAAATAAAAGTAGAATTACTTTAGAATTATAAATTAATTCGAAATAGAATTTAATTATACAAAATTATATGGTTATTTCTACAAGTATATTTGATTCATTAAATGGTTTTACACATTTTATATGTATATAACCAATAATTTGAAAGAAACTTAATGGTTTTATATCCTTATTTTTGAGTATATTTCAAATTATGTGAAACTATTCAATATGTAATGTTTGGTTATTTTTGTTAGTTCTAGAGTATGAAATTGACCGAAGAAAGGTTTTATTTAAAATTATTAGTTCATTATAAAGGAAGTTGTAGTAGGTTTTAAATCATTATTTAAAAGTTCATATAATTTCTCAAAATAAGGAATATTTTCTATTTAATATTTTAAGTTTTTTTAAAGTTTTTTTTTATAATCAATGAGTATAACTATGGATATGAGATGTTTATTCAATATATTTGTTTAAATGAAATCTCACTATACCTATACGATTTCTTATTTCTTCCTTATTGATCTTTTGTCATAAATGATTTATTATCTAATATTGATTTGACTTTTCTGTATATAAATATATATTCAATTTATTTATTTTATTATACTTTTCTAATGTCGCCTTTGTTTATATTGAATTGGATTATATGAGTGATTCATCATTGATATTGAGTTATTTAGTGATTTTGTATGATGCAATGATGACATCCTTTTATTTGAATTGCGGGATTTTATTTATATATGACGAGAAATTTGAATAAACGGTTTAGTGACTCCATCTAGTATAGGACTTTCGGTAACACTTTTCCCATTATTTATCGGAATTGTCATATAGAAATACCTAGTGTGGATCAAGTGTAGTTTATGAGCCTTGAATAATTATCTAAATAACATGAGGCGGTACCATTATGTTATTTGCTTGATTATTCATTGTAAAGAAATGTCACCCGAAAGGGGATTAGGCTCATGTGAATATGTGATCCGTATATCTTATAGCCATGTGTTGTCATGTAGTTAGAGCCGTATGTCGGCTAGGATTAGAGCTCAGTACTTTATAGTCATATGCTGACTTACATACATATAAAGCTGTGTGTCGACTTACGTCTAGAGCTATATGTTGATATAGGATATGAGTATTATATGTTGTCCACTGGTGTCCAGATCCGTTTATGGTTCGAGAGTGAACCAGATTGGCCAGTATCCACCCTGATGGCCTGATTATGGAGTCGTGCCCCTAATCCACGACATAGTTGTTATGATGATATTCAATCCACATCGCAAGATTGGTAGTTAGTAGCTCCTTGTGTCACTTAGGCCAGTAGTCTTTCACCATAGGGAAAGTGCAGGATCATGACCGAGGCTATGCATAGACGAGCCATAAATGGATGTGGCTCACGATGTCCGTTGAAATAACCGAAGACTGTATGAATAGATTTGGATATTAGCATGACGTGTAGACTTTGGGTTCCTAGAGCGTGTTGTGTGTTATCAGTCTCACTTTCTGGTTTGGCGTTATGTGTGTTTTGTGGATTGGCATGTATTATTTACTGTCTAAAGAGTTAACTAGAGACGGTGTGTCTAAAGTGTAGTCGGTCCTTGTTATTTCCACACTCTTTGTATTTTTGTATTTTAGAGATAGCTGTTGGAAATGCGGATTACAGATCTTAATGCTAGATTAACACTATGGGTGGTGAATAGTGTTTAATGGATTTTATGGAATTTTTGAAATCTTTTTGAAATTAAACACAGACAGATGTAATTCACAAACATAAAGATAATCACAGAATCAGACACAGATGCAAATAGTAACTAAAAAATAGTAAAACAAAGAACATACCAGAATTTTATACTGCTTCGGAGTTACCCTACATCCAGGACCATACAATTTCTTATGCAGACTTTTTTCAAATATAATGTCGGTATTACAACCTTGATATCAAGCCCATGAGATACACCATCCTATGTTCGAGTCCGAGGCAAACTCTCTTGATTTAACCATGCTACAAGATCACCTAATTGATTTACGGGCTACAATCATATTCAATTGATTTATGGGCCACAGTCACACCATTTCCAATATCACTTTGATAGATAGAGAGATTCGACATATTTCTTTGATTACAATTGATCCTATAACTTCGAATAGCACTGAGATATTTAAGAGAGAGTGGCAGAAAATCAAACTAGAGATGATCAAGTTTGATTCACTTAGGATTTCAGCAAAGTTTTGTTAAAATATAAGAGAATACTTGAGTGGAGAAGAAGAAGTGAAGAAAACTAACATAAAATTCATTGAAAACAGCTGGTATTTATAAGAGAACAACAGTCATGTCAATTCGCGAAAGGTTAAGACGAATAGACACTTCATTTGAAAATTTGAAATTTAAATTCCACGGCTACCATGTCGACATGGGGGGATGGTGTATGTCGAGATGCCTATGTGTATTTTGAAAATTGATTTTGTTTTAAAAATGATTTCTATTCTAAAACTTGTCAAAATAATTTCTGAACTTTGTAAACCATTTTGAATATAGTATTAAATTATAAAAGAAATTTAAAAAATAATCTTAAAAATACCCAATCTATAATATAAAAGTAGTATTAAAACTAAGTATGAAATATATTTTTGAGATTTAAAGCTTGTAATATTAAAACCAGGAGATAGTTTAAGAACAAGAAATGATTTTGAAATCAAAATATAAAAGATAATAAAAATAGTTTAAGGCTAAAATATTTAAACTAAGAGAGATGACTTTAAAAAGTTTTTGAAAAATATTTAAAATAAATCATGTTGAAAATTTCGTGGATTCCATTCAACCAGAGAAGGTCGTGGGTTCCATCCTACTAAAGAGATCATGGGTTCCATCCTACTGTTAAAGCGAGAAGATGAATTCCATTCCACAATTAAAATCCAAATAAAGAGTTTAGTGATATTATGAAGTTTTAACATAAATATAGACATTATTACTTATCTTGATATCTTGAACTCTTGAAATCTTGAACTCTTGATACTCACGAGTCTTCAGTCTTAATTTCTTCAATCTTGAATTCGTCGGTCATGAACTCTATAGTTAGTCTTGAATCTTTATACTATATAGTCTTCATTCTTCAGTACCTACATATATATCCTGCATATGCATATAGATCTAGGTAGGAATATTAGTATTTATATTTTATAACAAGTGTCAAGGTTGTTGTCATCAAAACCATCATTTCAAGAACTAGCAATCTCCTCCATTTTGATGATCACAACCTTTATTTGTAAAGTCTACTCCATAAAATTCTGATTCTACTCTAACTCCCCCTTATTCCAACAACTCCCTTTAATCTACTTACTTCCCTTTAATCTAAGCCTATCTAACCTATTTTATAATTCTCTCCCTTTATCTTCAACAAAAACTAATCCTAAACTACATAACTCCTCCTTAAGCTAATACTATAGCACTATATAGGATAATAATACAATATAGTTGAATATAAATGAGATAGATAATAATATGAGTAAAATACAGTAAGGTAAATGTGAGAGATATGAAAATTTCAAACATAATCAATCAATTTATTTATCAAACTACACCATGTTTAAATCAATTCAAACAATTCAAATCAAGTCAAATCAAACCAAACAATTCAAATCAAATCAAAGTAAATAAAACCATACAACTCAAATCAAACATTTCTTGGAACTTCAACCCATTCTTCTTCACTATAGATAGGGTCTACCTTTATAGCATCCCATTCTTCATTATCCTTGTTCAGAGTTCCTTCTGGATTCGCTTTGAGTTCTTCTTTCTTAAGTGTTGAAATCATCCATCGAATGGCATCGAAGTGCCTTCCTCGTTCCTTTATCATCTTCATTTGGCTTAACTCTATGTGACATTGATTGTGAAGGATAAAAGTAAGTATGTTCTTGAAGGAATTGAGAGTTTCTTCATGATTCTCGCTTAGATTATAAATAAGAGAGGCCATTTTTTGATAAATGCAAAGAAATTCAGTAGAAAATAAGGTGAATTGAAAGTATGCATTTTTTGGAAGAAACAGGTATTTAAATAGATAGAAAATTGTTTGAAATGAAAAGACACAAGGTAGTTATATCAATTTCAAATTCAAAACAAAAATTACTTTCTGGACATTACATGTCGATATGGGGGGTAGGGGGTGTCGACATGGCCCTGTTTATTTTGGCAATTTACTTTATTTCTTTATATTTGGTACAAGTATGTATATATATATATACTTATATAATACGAAAGCAAGCATTCCAGAGACATTTTAAAGCTAACGAACAGAAATAAATGATTTTTATTGATAAATTTTAGTTAACATTACATAAACAATAAATAACATTAACTAATTGAAAGATACAAACTAGTACAACATTAATGAAAACTAGAATTCGATAGAGGATGATGAAGAGGATGATAATCCAAGTTTGCGACTCACTTTCCAAAAAAATTGTTCATTTTGTGGAAATTTTGTCCAACTTTTTACTAACAGATCTTTTGAGAATCCGTTGGTTTACCACTATTATCTTTTGGTTTTTGAGAAGTGTCTTGTTGGATATGGATTGTTAGGAGTGATAGGGTATTCAATACTTTCCAATGATGTCTCTTCCTCCTCCTCTCCTTCTTCTTCAATCTCTATCTTCTCTCTTTCTTCCTTCTCCTCTTCTTCTTCCTCCATTTCTTCATGAGCCAACTTTCATCTTTTTCGGTAAGTGTTTCATATGGTTGAAAAACAAGTGGGATTTTCATAAGAGAGATATTTGCATGGTTAAACACTTTTCGAGAAACAAACTTTTCTCTTATAATCAACTCCAAAATAGTTAAAAATCCGAGTAAGATAAATTCCATTATACAAAGTGTTTTCTCCTAAAGTAAAATTTTTGGGACGAAGTTCATCCAAAATTTCCTGCGACAATTAATGTCATAGTGCACCTAAATAATAAAAAAGAGCCTTATAAACTTCTAAGGTTAGGTGATTGAATTTTCCCGATCTTGGAGTTATGGTATGTTGCAAAAGAAGGTTAACAATTTTTGCTTTAGGACGAAAATTTCGATTTATAAATTAAAAGTTATCATCTCTGACAAAAATGTGATGAAACATCTCATGATCATGTTCATCAATTTGAAAATCCAAAAGATTCATTCCCGTACACTTACAACCCAAAATATTTCCCAAAATCTCACTATTTAAAACAATTTGTGTTCCTTTAACACTACTCCAAACTTCCCCTTCATTACCATCATAAAAAAAATGATTCAAATTTGCATAAAACATTTTAACAAGATTAGGATAACAAACAAAATAATTTTGAGAATCTTCAATTAAACTGAGAATTTGATTCTCTTCGAAAAGAACATTGAGTTCATAAGAAGGAAAATCATTAAAGATTGCAAAATTTTCCATATGGACTTTTCCAAAATTTTGCATAGCTTATGTAAGCTTTGATAGCTTCCGGGTCATTGTAGAGGAATTCTTTGATGGCTTTGGACAGCCTAATGGTGGAGGAAGTTCTTGAGGAAGCCATTTTTAAAGAGAGTAGAGAGCTTGAGAGTTTGAATAAGAGTTTTGAATTTTGAAATATAAGTGAAAAGATAGGATAAAGTTAAGGAGATAAATAGATATTCAATAGTAATGTTCTCTGGTCAAGAGACCCCTTTTCAGAACTTTGGAGTTGGTGAAAAGGTGGAGGAAAATTCAAAGTTTTGAATTCAAACTTGAATCTCAAAATTATGGTAGGGATGTCGACATAGGGGGTAGGGCCATGTCGACATGGGTCCTATAATACACGTGACAATTTTTTTATTTTATTTAATATATATATATATATATATATATATATACACACACACTATAATATAATTTAAATTTTTTCTGAAATAATATAAATATAATTAATACTTTAATATTAATATTAAAAATATTATTAAAATAATATTATTTTAAAAATCAAAATTTTAAATTCAAACAACAAGCAATTTCAAAACATGCAAATAATCAAACATTCAAGAAAACAATTTCAACAATATAATTTAAATTCATACCTACTTTTAGATCCATATTCCTGAGATCATCAAATTTGTGAATAGCTGTAAAGCACATATTTGAATTTTCTGCCTTCTGATCTTCATCACTGGAGAATGAGTCTGAATCGTCTAGTGCAGTAGTATATGCTCTCTTCCTTTTCTTTGACGAATCATTACTTGATAGAAATTTTTACTTATCCAAATGCAGGCAATCTCTTTTAAGTGACCCTGCTCATCACAGTTGTAGCATCTGACGTTGTTGAGAGTCTCATTATTATTTCCAGAATTCTTATGATTATTTCTCTTGTAGTTGTTCATCTTTCTGTATTTCAGAAACATTCTAAAGTTTCTTGTCGTTAAGGTTATTTCTTCATCATCGTCACTGTTTTAGTTTGAACCATCTGTTATTGCATTGAACACTATTGACTTCCTTTCTAAGGTCTTGCTTTCTCTTCTCTCTTTCATTTGTACTTCAAACAACGTCAAATTTTGAATTAATTCTTCAATTTTCAGCGTAATGATATCATTAGTCTCTTCAACTACAAGTGTCTTCTGATCCCATTCTGGAGTGAGTGAATTCAGAATTTTTCTAACTCGATCTTCTTCGAAGAAGTTCTTTCGTAATGTAATTAGTGAGTGCACAATGTCTTGAAACCGATTGTACATGTCTGAAATGGACTCATTTGGATTCATCTTGAATCATTGAAACTGATTGGTCAAGATGGATATTTTGGTTCGTTTAACTTTTCTTGTTCTTCATGAATAACTTGCAAAGTTTTACAGATTTCATATGTAGACTTACAAATAAACACTCTATTAAACTAATTCCTATCAAGTGAACATAATAGAATATTTATGGCTTTGGAATTGTTTTGTGTAACAGTCTTTTGCTCAGCGTCTGTTGTGCAAAATTTGTTGTGGGTTCAATGTACTCAGTTTTTGTGATTTTCCAAGTGTCTAATCCTATTGATTGTAAATAGATTTTCATCCTATATGCCCAAGAAGCATAGTTACTGCCATTAAAAAGTGGGGTCTAGCAGTAGACTGACTTTCTATAAATGAACTAGTGATAATGTTGACATTACCAGTGTTGGAAGCCATTTGAAAACTTTTCAAAAGTTAGGTTATGAAAACTTTGAAAACCAATGTTTTGATACCAAATGTTGGAAATGCGGATTATGGATCTGAAGGCTGGATTAACACTAGAGGGGAGGGGGGATGAATAGCGTTTAATGGATTTAAAGGAATTTTGAAATCTTTTGAAATTAAACACAGACAGATGCACTTCACGAACACAGAGACAATCATAGAATCAGATGCAGATGCAAATAGTAAATAAAAAGCAGTAAAAGAAATGACATACTGGAATTTTATACTGGTTTAGAGTTACCTACATCAAATCCCACATAATTTCTTGTGCAGATTTCTTTTGAAATATAATGTTGATATTACAACCTCGATTTAAAGGCCCAAGATGCACCCTCCTGTCTTCAAGTCCAGGCAAGCTCTCTTGATTTAACTAGGCCACACGATCACCTAATTGATTTATGGGCTACAATCATGCCCAATTGATTTACAGGCCATAATCACACCTTTTCCAATATCACTTTGATAAATATAGAGGTTCGATACACTTCTTTGATTATAAATGATCCTATAACCCTGAATAGCACTGAAATATTTGAGAAAGTGTGGCAGAGAATCAAACTAGAGACGATCAAGTTTGATTCACTTAGGATTTCGATAGAGTCTTATTAAAATATAAGAGAGTACTTGGGTGGAGGAGAAGGAGTGAAGAAATGAAGAAAAATTAACTTAAAATTCGTTGAAAATTACTGGTATTTATAGGAGAACAACAATGTGTCCATTCGCCAAAGGTTATGACGAATATACACTTCATTTGAAAATTTGAAATTTAAATTCTACGGCTACCATGTCGATATGTGAGGATGGTGTATATCGACATGCCTGGGTGTATTTGAAAATTGATTTTGTTTTTAAAATGATTTCTATTCTAAAACTTTTCAAAATAATTTCTAAACTTTTTAAACCATTTTGAATATAGTATAAAATTATAAAAGAGATTTAAAAAATAATCTTAAAAATATATAATCTATAATATAAAAGTAATATTAAAAACTAAGTATAGAATATTTTTTTGAGATTTAAAGCTTATAATATTAAAACCAGGAGATAGTTTAAAAATAAGAAATGATTTTGAAATCAAAATATAAAAGATAATAGTTTAAGGCTTAAATATTTAAACTAAAAGAGATGACTTTAAAAAAAATTTGAAAAATATTTACAATAAATCATTTTGAAAATTTCGTGGATTCCATTCCACCAGAGAAGATCGTGGGTTCCATCCCACTAAAGAGGTCGTGGGTTCCATCCCACTATTAAAGCAAGAAGATGAATTCAATTCCACAATTAAAATACGAATAAAGATTTTAGTGATGTTATGAAGTTTTAACATAAATTTAGACACTAATACTTATCTTGATATCCTGAACCCTCGAACTCTTGAAATCTTGAACTCTCGTTTTTCATTAGTCTTTAGTCTTGATTTCTTCAATCTCGAATCCGTCAGTCTTGAATTTTATACTCAGTTTTGAATATTTATATTGTACAGTCTACATTCTTCAGTACCTGCATATATATCCTTTCATGTGCATATAGATCTAGACTAGAATATTAGTATCTAGATTTTATAACAAGTCCTAAGGTTGTTGTCATCAAAACCATCTACTCAAGAACTAACAATTGCCTTAATTTATTAGTTATGATTTGAATTGTTATTGACCATCTTTCTAACTTATATGATGTTGGATATTGCACAGATGATTTGGTGGGTTATCTCACATTATCTGTTATACACTTTTATGATATTATATTAGGGCTTTGCGTTGTTTTAGCCTGACTCACTTGATGATATCATTTTCTATGATGATGTTTTATTGTATGGCATGATTCACCCATTCGATATTGATTCAGTGATTTTGATTTGATGTGCTTTATATATATATATATATATATATATATATATATATGGATGATGACATATTTATGCATGGTTTTGTAATATTTGATGTTATATGATGCATTTGGGGCAGTCTGTGGTATTAGCTGTATATATAGAACATGCATACGTTACTATGTATTTGTTGATATTATGGATATTACATATTATATACTTTGTATACATTTAGTTACCATGTATATTAACCCTTGATTTGGATATAGTCCACCAATGTGTTATTTATATAACACTTGGGTCAATCCAAGATATTTCGGGTATAGGGACAATAAGACCGGCTCGTATTTTTTGGCATAGAGGGGACCAGATATTCATTATTATAGATGATCATTTTGAATCATATAATATCTTGTATGCATGTCATTGTGATGTGTATTGGACACGTTTTGTACATTATATCTTGTATATATTATTGTTGCGATTGACCCTGTGATCTATGTTATTTACTGTATATTGTGTATTGTTCTATCATGGAGGCACATGTGTTTATTGTTTGAGCCGATACTATGTACATTTGTTGGTGAGTTATATTCGACGTTTAAATACATACCAGTTTTAGCCCAAAGGAATGTTCACATATGTATCTCATAACTCCTTATTCTATGTATTATCCAATAGTTTGCTCTTAGATAGTATGTGTATAGAGGTGAGGGCATGACAACAACTTAAGGCAACTCGGGTTGCTGGCCGACGGTCGCTCGATCGGAGGGAGTAGACAACTTTATAATCAAAAAACTGTTAAGGCTAAGAAAAAGAATAGCTCGGCTACCAATGAGACGAGCGAGGAGCCATCATCCTAACCATCCATTTCTGGTGCCGTTTTGACTACTTATCCATTTGGAGTTGTCCCCACTATGATTACGGGATCAGAGGAGCTGGACTTAGGTGCCTTTAGGATAGCTTCCAATAAGTTTGACCCGTTGAGGACCTTAAGGGATTAGGAATATTATAGTATTTGCATGAGGATGGAGGACAAGGTAGGTTTCTATTCCCACGGCAGCGAACACACCACTTCGGATTATGATGAAGCCTACTTTTTTGGGGCATCGGTTCAGCTACACCCCCTATCGCAGAGGTGGATGAAGCTTTACGCCTTGTTTTTAGTCCTAAGGAAGAGGGGAAAGAGGCTTTTGCCTCTAGAGATATTAATCCTTCTGATTACCTTTTGGACCTAGATCTTAGGATCGGCTTTGAGGATTCTGCGTCCATCGTAGAGATATACCTACAGTTAGAGACTCATGAGGACCCTAAGGGTTCATACCGTAGTTACATCTTCTGATTACCTTTTGGATCTAGATCTTGGGATCAACTTTGGGGATTCTACGTCCATCGTAGAGATAAACCTACAGTTAGAGAATCATGAGGACCTTGAGGGTTCGTACCGTGGTTACATGCTCTTGCACTTACACTCGCACCATTTCATGTTCTTTTCATGGTCATGCATTCTTCTATGTGATGGGATGATCCTAAATTTTTTTAGTTACAGGAAGCATGAGATCAAAGATGGAGAAACTAACATCCAAAGTGAAGTAGCTATGGACAAAGGAGCCCCTAAAGGAGGTAAAGAAAGCTGTGTCTTTGTTCGGCCTAAGCGAAATGTCAGGCAGCCAGCTATAGAGCTAGTGATTTAGGAGGTAGGTTATTATAACCTAGTTGGACAAAAAATTGACCAAGATCCTAAAAAAGACTCACGGAAGAGGTCCCGCTCTCCAAGCAGCAAATCAAGGTCCCATACTTCGATCCAACAATCTAAGTCCCATTGGCTCTCTCCTTTCCCTTTGTTTGATTCTGAGGTGTCTAAACAATAAGAGAAGACCCGATAATAAAGAAGAAAGGACCAGGGAAAGAAGCTAGTAGGAGCAATTTTCATCACTGATCCCTTCAACATGCACTTTGATGAGTTCCAAATACCCTACTAGCCTGGGCATCCATTGGCCTACTTGCTCATCGAGGCACAGCCACTTTCCTTTGTTGGGTCAATCGATCTTCTTGCTGACGGGTTGGTCGGTATCATAGCCCTATCTGAATATCATACCAAAGTTATCAATGCTGGAGAAGAGATCATTGAAAAGAATGCCGAATGGAACTTCAAAATCTTCAATTTAAGGAAGTAGCTGCACGAAAAGGAATTAGACCATAAAAAATGGTGGAGGAACTAGAGCAGTCTCAGATTAACGAGATCAACCAGCATCTAAAGAGATCAAGGAACTTAAGACCACTCACACAAAAGAACTAGAGCGACTGAGGAAGGAGTGCTCTATCAATATCAAAAATGCTAAGAAAGAATACAGTTGCAAGGCCACTTACTTCTTTAAAGAACCCAAGCATGTCAACGAAAAATTAACGAAGAGTTTGAATGAACTCCGAGGAGCAGCCAAGAGGGCGGAGCCCAACCTTGCTGACATGAAAAAGAAAGTGGTAAAGTGGAGAGCTGAGCGAGTTTCCCTTTGGGAAGAAGTCCATGCCTTGATCATAGGCAAAAATGCCATATCTTGTAGAGTTGAAAAACTGCAGGCTGAGTGCAACGAACTGAATGGCGTGTTAGATCATGTGGATGGGCTCATAGATGAGATTTACTATATGATATTCATAGAGAGAAGCTTGGCTTGGATGGATGATTACTAGGAGGTTATGGTCTTCATTCACAAGCGATTGATTAGGGAAGTGGAAGTTACCAGTAAACAACGCATCCCACTATCCAACCTTGAGGCGGTTGGTACTCGCTTTTTAGCAAATGAGATGGGGATATGCATCATGATTACCTTAAGTTTTCTAAAGCTGAGCAGGCTCAGAAGGAAGAAGCCGAGAAGAAGAATAATGGAAGCTCGACCTCTGAGACAACCATACAAGGTTAGATCCGAAAACGGTTGTTTACTCCCCCATGCATGACATTCCTTTAACTATTCTTTATGTTTCTTTAGATCCTCTAACTAAGAACCAGCCCTTGGGAACGTCTCCTCCTCTAGCTCACATCCAACTTTCTAGTGATGCCCTCGAGTCCTCCAAAGGAAGTAATATTTCTCTTTATAATCCACGGGCCATGGCACATTGCGTTTGAGCTCATTTGAGCCGATCTATGTCTGACAGCATTTCTCACTTTACCATAGGCATGTGCTCATGATGGATCCCACTTGTGTTGTGACTTCATCTACTATCCTACCATTAGGTGCCATGCCCTTAGGTCCCTTTGATCCTCCAGCTGGTAGAGCCACGATGAGATGATTTCTGCTCTCCAAAAGGACATGACTATCGAGATTATGGGTGCCACTAACACGGTGGAGGAGTTTGATTGATATAAAGCCCTAAAACAATATGTCCTGGCAAATTTCCCCATGGATTTGGCTAGAGCAAACCTTGAGCCTATGTAGGAGATGGAGCTTATAAAGAAAAAACAAGCCAAGGCCAATGCTACTGCTGCTATGAAAGGAGAGGAGAAGAAGGTGGTTGAACATAAGGGCTTACACGAGCACAAGGGTTCGAGGCACCACTCTAAGCAGTATGTTTTCTAATTCAGGTCGAAGTGATTCCCATGTCTACTTCTCATTTGTATTTTCTTTTCGTTAATGCTAACCATACCATGCTCACAAAAATCATTTTTTTATTAGATATTTCTACTAGTGTATGTCCAATTTTGATGTGTCTATTAAGGTCAAATGCGTAGTGTTTCTCGATACTTTGTGATTTTTTGCTTTATGTACACCTGTATGTCAAACTATCATGTATGTCGAACTATTGCAGTTTGATTGTTCCTATGAACTCTGTTTTGCCTTTTTTTGAATACGACGTAATGTTTAATGAGTTCTAGATAGCTTTATATTGCCCGTGGTTATCTATTATCAATGAACTGATCTGCACGCTAAGGAAGAACCAATTAGCGACTGTCATGTCCTTACAACCGGTAAGTCGGTTTCTCCTTATCCTTTTGTAATGATCCCGTTTTTGAGCCAAATTTAATTTAGTAATAAATATAATTTTTTAGAATTAATTTGTGAATTAATTTGAATTTTCCAAAATAAATACGAGATGTGTCTGTTTATGTGTGTATATATATAAATAGATTGTAAATAGAATTTTGATTTGAAATTCAAAAATAAATATCTTAAAAATAAATTGGATTTAAAACTTTATATTTTAAAAAACTAATAAAAATTTGTTTTCTAATTATATATATATGTGTGTGTTATGATTTGGTAATTATATTTTGAATTTAATATAATAATTTCAAAAGCTATTTGAAGTTACATTCTATATTTAAAAACTCTAAAAGATAAATATTTATTTATTTAAAAGTATAATAGCTTTAGTTAAAGTAAGATTTAATAAGAAGGTTTAATATTCTTTCTTTTAAATTAAACATGAAATAAATTTAGTTTGTATATATACAAATATAAAACATAATACTTAAATTATAAATATAAATTTAATAAAAACATTTAATAACATGTAAAAGACAAGTATAAAAATTATAAAATGCATAATAACAAGTGTAACAATTACAACATGAAATTTAACAAGTGTTGACTTAATTTTATCATGCATAAACAAGTGTCAATAGTTTCTTTTACTTTAAAATAATAAATAAGATAAAATCAAGGGTATATATTTATACACATCTCTCTTTCATTTCTTCTTCTATCCTTTATTCCGTTTTCAAAATTTTATCAAAATAAAAACCTGGTAACTCAACAAAGCAAAACCAGAAAAGAATCAAAAGCAAGCACATAAAAGTCAAGATCAACTCAGCATAAAACAAGCAAAGAATAGTTCAAATCATCAACAATCAAGCAAATCGAAATTCAAGTTTCAGTTTTTAAATCAAGTTGTTGTTCTAAAGTCAGATCAAAATTCAAGAATAATTTCCAGATTTCTCAACAAAGCTTCTCTGTTTAATATAAAAACCTGTGATTAAACAATCTTTTCAATGAGGCTAACTTTGTTTGAAATCTTGATGTTTGTGATCATCCTTGAAATTATGATGTGAAGTATGTTTGCATGAATGAAAATATGCTTGCATGTATATATGTATGAGGATTTATTTGCATGCATGTCTGGACATATATATATGTCTCTGTTCTCGTTTACAGTATTTTTAAAACCTGTTCAAAAATTCAAATCATCCCACCTAAATGATTTTAGGCTTTGATCTCTGAATGAAATTTTTTTGTATGTGTGTAACATCATTTTTAAAAATAGATTCAAGTGAAAATATTGAGTAAAATATTTTGAAAATGAGAAATTATAGTGAAATCTTTTCAAATCAGAAAATTCGATGATCTTAAATTCGTATTTTGATTTTATAATCTTATTCGTATTTAGAAATGATGATTTTTAACAATAATATCTTGATTTTTAAGTTTGTATTCATGGAGAATTTGCGAGATGAACGGGAAAGGGAATTCTGTTAATTTCTTGTGATCGCGAGGTCGTGTAGCATTAGGGTTGTGGCTGTGGCTGCTAGTTGATCGATGAGCATGGGAAAATTGGTCAGAAGGTTTCGGGTTCGCCGTGGTGGCGCGACAAAGTTGTTTTAGGATTTAGTCTATGTTTTTGGTCTGGGTTGTTCTCTGGGTGATCTCTGTGTCGAGATTGCATCGGGGTGGACCGGAGGTGGGGGAAAGGGAAGATGGAAGCGAGGCGAAGGTCTGGGCGAAGCAGCCTATTCTTTAGTGATCAGAGGTGGCCATGTGAGGTGGTTTTCGATGATCAGTTAGGTTCCTGTTATGACTTGATTTGCTCGATTTTGATTTCTAGGTCGATTCGTCAATCAGGTTGGTCGGGATGTTCGGGTAGGTCATCGGCAACGTGTTGATGGTCTCAACGTCGGTCGGAGATGGTCGGATCGGAGGTGTACATGCACGTGCGCACGTTTGTATCTAGGTTGATTTGTTTACTGATGATTTTGAGGAGAATATTTTGTCTCGGGTGTGATCTTGGGGAAAAGAAGTGGTGGTTCAGGTCTGCTATCGCGTAGATACGCAAGTGATTATAACGGTTTTAAAAAAATTAATTAATCATCCTTAATTATCCATCTTAATTAATTATCCCTTAATAAATCAATTAATTTACCTTTAATTAATTACATTAATCAATTATCCTTTAATTAATTACATTAATTAATCATCCTTTAATTAATTACATTAAGTAATTAATCTTTAAATAATTATCCTTTAATTGCTTTCATTAAGTAATCATCCGTTAAGTAATTATCCTTTAATTACTCACATAAATTAATTATCCTTTAATTACTTACATTAAGTAATTAATTATCTCTTAATTACTTACATTAATTAATTAACCATTAATTAATTATCCTTTAATCATTAATTAATTATCCTTTAATCATTAATTAATTTCATTAAGTAATTATCATTAACTTACTAATTAATTATCCTTCAATCACCTTAAGATCTTAATTAATTTTAAGATAAAACATTTATCTTAATCAATTACTTAATTCCTAATTAATTTAATTTAGTCACCAAACAAATTAAATTAATTATCTCTAAATCCTTCTTAATTAATAAATTAATGACCCTTTAATTAATCACATTAATTAATGATTAATCAAGACCCTTATTAATTAAAGATAAACCTTTTATCTTAATTAATTACATCATTTAAGTCTTATTACATTAAATGCTTGAAATTAATTTATTCATAATAGACAAAATCATTTGAGACCCTTAATATTTAAGTTAATATACTTATCTTATTCTTCTACTTAATCCAATCATTATTAAATTCCATTTTAAAATACTTATGGATTAATTTATTATTAAATTAATATATAATTATTCCAAAACCAAATCAATTAACTTTTAACAACATTTAATCTTTTAAAAATTTAATCTTTGAAACTTGTTTGAAAATAACCTTCGAAATTAATCTATCATTAACACATGAATTAACTTAAGACCTTTAAGTTAATCAAAAACATTTTACTTTCTTAATCAACCACTTAATTACACCATTAATTTATTTTAAATAAAACTTGAGAATTAACTTAATTAATTCAAGTTAAAATAAATTATACAACTCTTATCTATCTAAACATCAATTATTTTAAAAGAATTTTTTTAAGGAAATAGTTCAAAACTTGGTTTATTTAAATTTTAAAAACTTGATTTATTTAAAATTTAGAACTGTTATTATATCAAAGCTCACAAACCGGTATCATTCCCAAAGCATACCCGATACCTTTCCCGAGCAATCTCCCATACCTTCTCTTCTTTTAAAACCTGTTTTTTTATTTAATTATAATAATAACGAATGGTTTGTAATTAATGTTAGTTAAGCAGGGTTTGGTAATTTATTCATAAGTAACTAATTTGGTTTAAATCAAATTAATTTTAAATTATGTGATTAATTATTCTTGCTTATGGATGATTGGATTATATTGAAAGCCTTGAATTATTTGTTATCTCTGATATAGGGCTGTCAATGGGTACCCGAAAAATCCGATATCCATCTGAATCCGTATTCGAAAATATGAAAAATATCCATTATCCGAAAAGCGGATACGGATATCCGATATCCGAAAAGCATTTCGGATACGGATACGGTTATAGTGGTATCCGTATCCGAAAAATATCCGTCCGATTAACTGATGCATATTTATATAATTTAAAATAGGAAAATAGGGCTATGAGTGTTTAATTTTTGAATATTTTTGGATACACGTACATATATTAGTATAAAACAATGTTTTATCACCATATTTTTTATTTCTTTGTTTTTTTATAAACAATAGTACAAAAAATGTTTTATGTTGATCTAAACTTTTTCGTTTATACCTTTAAATTTATCAATTATTGGCGGAGCGGGTAAATATCCGATATCCGTCCGTATCCGAAAATTAAGCGGATACGGATATCCGATATTCGAAAATTAAACGGACACAGATTCCGATATCCGAAAATGATTTCGGATACAGATATGGATATGGCACTATCCGTATCCGAAAGCATCCGTTGACAGCCCTACTCTGATATGTAATATTCTGTGATATGGATTGTTTTGGATTGAGCTGTGATAGATGAAAGTTATTTTTCTGTGATGAATTGCTGTGTGAATGTGAACTTCTGATTTGAGTTAAAATTGTTTACTTAAACAACTTGGCCTTTAACACGATATTTGAATTTCGATGAGACCGGGAATCAGATTCTCATTGGTGATCCGAAAACCACATCGAATCTTATAGATGATCTTTTGTTTAAAGATTAAAATGGAAATTTATTGTGACTTAATTTAGATTTGTATGTATCCACTTGTTTTTAAAATAAGCGCTCGTTATTCGGATAAGCCAAGGGAGGACATTGAATTATAAAACCCATTCCGAATAATGATAAGACGAAATGGGATTGCATTTGAAGATAGTGGTTGAAGACTGGGTATTTTCGAAAGCGAAAGGATTACCTGTCGATTATCTCTGCACTGAGTTACTCTGGTATAGAGATTTCCCTATGTGATGGGCAGTCCGGACGTGATTAGGGGATATCCGAATTTGCAAGGACTTTTTTCTTAATGGGACGAAGTGCCTTCGGTTCCATTCAGAACCAGGATGGACTTATATGGATGTATGTCTGACATTACACTTTGAGATATAAAGCTGGTTTTTATCAAATACATTTCTGTTTGGTGCCGGAGAATTTATTCTCTTAGCTTAACACCTTTCTCTGAGACGTACGAGCTCAGAGGTTATGTACTTGATCGTTACTAGTGCTATACTACCAATTTGGTAATGTGGCATGCTTAGTGTTAAGGTTTGATCGACGCATGGTATTGTGTAAAGCGTAGCTTTGTGGGACGAGACTTCATCGAACCTTACACCTCGAAAATGGTCGAAACAGGAAGGATGTGGCAAGGTTATGGAGGTCGCACCCCTCAGGGTATGTGCATTTCTTCTGGATAAAAAGTGGTATCATGGTATGGATCCCAGATATTTTACTTATGTGGATTTGTTGGAACTTATGTGAGAGGCCTTGGTAAAGGTCTGTTACGACCGGGGATGGCATATTCATGACAGTTAGTTACCTAGTTACATAGGTAACCCGGCCTTGTATTGGCAGAGATCCGGTTAGGTTCTCAGGACGTCCCTCCAGAGGCGTACCCATTCAGATAAAGGAAGTTCCTTAGCCTTAATCATTTGTTGGAAATCCAAACAATCAATAGGAGCCCTGTACGGTTTTAGTTGTAGAACCTTCCATTTAACATGGTAGGTATAGTAGGCATACTATAATGGCACGTATGCTAGCTAAGATTAATATTATACTTTAGAAATGTTTTCTACACTATGCACTACTTATAATATCAAAGAGATTTTCACGTATCAAGCATGTTTGACTATTATAAGGAGAAACCTTCCCCAAGTGTGCGATTGCATTGTGTGTGTATGCCAAAAGACCTTATGGTAGTTTCATTTTCCAAAAAGCATAACATATTTCTTTTATTTCTTTTTGTTCAAATAAATGTTTTTATGTTTGCTCACACCAGTCCCATGACTGACCCGCAGTTTATTGTTGCCTTTTCTAAACTCTGGGTGACCATAATTTTCCATACACGCAGCCTAGAGTTAGGTCATCAGTAGGTTTTGGAGCTAGTTTAGATAGCAGATGTGGATTTGGAAGCCTTTAGTTGCGAATCCTAGACTGTCACATTTTTTGGTAGACTTTGGAGCTTTGGAAATGAAAATGCAGTATTATTGATCTCTCTCTGTTTTGGAAGACCCATGTAGATGTTGTTATCTTTTTGCTATCATTTTTTTCCGCTGTTCTGTTGTATATAGTGCTATGATATTGTGGAGCTCTTGTTGTAGTATGTTGTATCCATGTTGTGTATCCATTTTGTGTATCAATAAAAATCATTTTGTTTCTGCTGTGTTGTTTTCATCTAATGTGTTATAGCTCCAGCGAACCAGACTCCAATGTTTGAATCTCCGGCATTTGAATACGGGTAATGTATTGGATGTCGATTTTCGAAGGTTGGATTTCGGGTCGTTACATTTTTTGTATCAGAACTAAAGCTTGAGTAAGAACTTTGGCGTTGGAGTATAACTCATTAGGTGACTCATTAGAGATAGGGTCAGAAATGCCCTAGAATGAGTATCCTTAAGATATCTTGTCTGTATGCCTAAGTCAATTTAGTGCAAGAAGAGGACGAGATAATGGAAGGGGGAGTACCACTACAAATGGTCGAGACCCTGCAACAACAGTAATGGAGGGAACAACATTTCGTATCCAACCCTAGCCAAATCTGGCATAGTTATGTCGGAATTTCTCAAGACTTGGAGAAAAACTATTCAAAGGTTCGGACACTATTATAGAAGCGCAAGCTTAGATTCGATCTTGTGAAAGGAACAACTTTTTCCATCAACTTCCATTGATCATCATCCGATTTCGATCCTTTGATGGCTTCCTGGCAGCTCTAGGGAGAAGCTTTGGTATGGTGGGAGACCATTACTTTGGCCGAATCGGAGGATGAGTTTACATGGGATAGATTCAAGCAAGTATTTGAGTAGCTTTATATGCCTTTTCGCTAGTATTTCCAAGATGTATCAAGAAGATT
Organism: Allium cepa; assembly: GCA_030765085.1. Lineage (NCBI taxonomy): Eukaryota > Viridiplantae > Streptophyta > Magnoliopsida > Asparagales > Amaryllidaceae > Allium > Allium cepa. The sequence goes on from CM060941.1 coordinate 841,376,411, forward strand.
ACCTTGTTTCTTATTTATGATAAAATTGTTAGAGATCTATTCGACACTGAAGCCATGCATAGTTTATTTGCCAACAATCCGTGGAAGAGTTAAATCTTGAACCCGAATTCGTAGACAAACCTATTTGTGTGAAGAACCCGACAGAAGGCCCTGCGAATCTTTGTTTACGTTGTAGAAAATTCCTATTTCGTATTCTTTTCATCGGTTTTCTCTCAGCCTTTTCGTTCTTGACTTTAATGAATTTGAGATTTTACTTGGAATGAATTGGTTAACAAAATGTGAAGCTAATTTAGATGGTATCAATAGAACGATTTCGATCAAAACCAAACTTGGGAATTTTGTTGTAATTTCTTGTGAGGATCCAAGTCCGAAGAGGGACAAGCTAATGTATACTTTAGGTTATCCCAACCTGAGTTTGGAATCTATACCTATTGTTCGAGAATTTCTTGACATATTTTAAGAAGTTAAGTCTTTACCTCCGTATTGGGAAATCAAATTTAGAATCAACTTGGTTTTCAATGCCCGTCCCGTTGTGCATGCAAGTCGTAGGATGGCACCAAGGGAACAAGTAGAGCTGGTTGAGAAAACCCAAAATTTACTAGAGAAAAGATTTATATGACCTGGTCGTTCCAATTGGGATTCAACTGTAGTATTTGTAGCCAAGTCCAATGGATCTTTGAGATTATGCATAGATTATCGTGATCTTAATAAATTAACATTTAAGAATAAATTTCCTATTCCCCAAATCGGCGATTTGTTCTATCAATAGCATGGTGCTCGATTCTTTTCCAAGACGAACCTAGCCCAAGGATTTCATCAGCTGAGATTTGCAGAAGATCGTACCCGAGAAACTCTATATAGTATTAGGAAAGCCTATCCGGATTTGTGTCAGGATGGCTAAGAATGTTTTTTTGAATGAATTGTTTGCTTTGGTTAGTAGTATATGGCTGATATATATGCTTGGATTGTGTGAAATAAAAGTTTTGGGATTATCTTTTGCTTTCAAATTTCAAGGACGAATTTCTTAGGGGGGAATCTGTAACGATCCCATTTTTGAGTCAAATTTAATTTAGTAATTAATATAAATTTTAAGAATAATTTTTGAATTAATTTTAATTTTCCAAAATAAATAAGAGATGTGTTTGTTTATGTATATATGTGTGTGTATATATATATAAATAGATTGTAAATAGAATTTTGATTTGAAATTCAAAAATAAACATATTAAAAATAAATTGGATTCAAAACTTTATATTTTAAAAAACTAATAAAAATTTGTTTTCTAATTATATTTATATATATATATATATATATATATATATATATTGTGATTTGGAAGTTATATTTTGAATTTAATATAATAATTTTCAAAAGCTATTTAAAGTTAAATTCTATATTTAAAAACTCTAAAAGATAAATATTTATTTATTAATTGTATAATAGCTTTAGTTAAAATAAGATTTAATAAGAAGGTTTAATATTCTTTCTTTTAAATTAAACATGAAATAAATTTCGTTTGTATATATATAAATATAAAACATAAATACCTAAATTATAAATATAAATTTTATAAAAACATTTAATAACATCCAAAAGACAAGTATAAAAATTATAAAATGCATAATAACAAGTGTAACAATTACAACATGAAATTTAATAAGTGTTTACTTAATTTTATCATGCATAAACAGGTGTCATTAGTTTCTTTTACTTTTAAAATAATAATAAGATAAAATCAAGGCTATATATGTATACACATCTCTCTCTTTCATTTCTTCTTCTATCCCACATTCTCTTTTAAAATTTTATCAAAATAAAAAACTGGTAACTCAACAAAGCAAAACTAGAAAAGACTCAAAAGCAAGTAAGTAAAAGTCAATATCAACTCAGCATAAAACAAGCAAAGAATAGTTCAAATCATCAACAATCAAGCAAATCAAAATTCAAGTTTCAGTTTTTAAATCAAGTTGTTGTTTCAAAGACAGATCAAAATTCAAGAGTAATTTCCAGATTTCTCAACAAAGCTTCTCCGTTCAATATAAAAACCTGTGAGTAAACAATCTTTTCATAAAGGCTAACTTTGTTCGATATCCTGATGTTTGTGATCATCCTTGAAATTATGATGTGAAGTATGTTTGAAAGAATGAAAATATGCTTGCATGTATATATGTATGAGGATTTATTTGTATGCTTGTCTGGACACACACACATATATATGCCTCTGCTCTTGTTTATAGGCTTTTTAAAACCTGTTCAAAAATTCAAATCATCCCACCTAAATGATTTTAGGCTTTGATCCTTGAACGAAAAGTGTTTGTATGTGTGTAACATCATTTTTAAAAATAGATTCAAGTGAAAATGTTGAGCAAATATTTTGAAAATGAGAAATTACAATGAAATCTTTTCAAATAAGAAAATTCGATGATCTTAAATTCGTGTTTTGATTTTATAATCTGATTCGTACTTAGAAATGATGATTTTTAATAATAATATCATGATTTTTAATTTTGTATTCATGGAGAATTTGTGAGATGAACGGGAAAGGGAATTCTGTCAATTTCCGTTAATCGCGAGGTCGTGTAGCATCGGGGTTGTGGCCTGTGGTTGCTAGTTGATCGATGAGCATGGGAAAAATCGTCAGAAGATTTCTGGTTCTCCGTGGTGGCGTAGTGAGGTTGTTTTAGGGTTTATTCTGTGTTTTTGGTTTGGGTAGTTCTTTGGGTGATCTCGATTTTGAGATTGCATCGGGGTGGACCGGAGGTGGGGATAGGGAAGATGGAAGCGAGCGAAGGTCTGGGTGAAGCAGTGTGTTCTCTGGTGATCAGAGGTGGCCATGCGAGGCGGTTTTCGATGATCGATTGGGTTCCTGTTATGACTCGATTTGCTCGATTTTGATTTCCAGGTCGATTCGTCAGCCTGGGTGGTCGGGAGGTTCGGGCAGGTCATCGACGACGTGTTGAAGGTCTCGGCGTTGGTCGGAGATGGTCGGATCGGACGTGCACATGCACATGTGCACGTTTGTATCTGGGTGGATTTGTTTACTAATGATTTGAGGAGAAGATTTTGTCTCAGGTTTGATCTCGAGGAAAAGAAGTGGTGGCTCGGGTCTACTATCGGGTAGTTACGCGAATGATTATAGCAGTTTTAAAAATAAAAAAAATATATAATAGGTTTTAAAAGAATAGAAGGTATAAGGGAATGCTCGGGGAAGGTATCGGATATGCTTCGGGAATGACTCGGGTTTGTGAGCTTTGATATAATAACTGTTTTAAATCTTAAAATAAATCAAGTTTTTAAAATTTAAATAAACCAAGTTTTGAACTATTTCCTTAAATAAATTTCTTTTAAAATAATTGATGTTTGGATAGATAACTATTGTATAATTTATTTTAACTTGAATTAATTAAGTTAATTCTCAAGTTTTATTTAAAATAAATTAATGGTGTAATTAAGTGGTTGATTAAGAAAGTAAAATGTTTTTGATTAACTTAGAGGTCTTAAGTTAACTCATGTGTTAATGATAGATTAATTTCAAAGGTTATCTTCAAAGGTTATTTTCAAACAAGTTTCAGAGATTAATTTTTTAAAAGATTAAATGTTGATAAAAGTTAATTGATTTGGTTTTGGAATAATTATATATTAAGTTAATAACAAATTAATCCACAAGTATTTTCAAATGGAATTTAATAATGATTGGATTAAGTAGATGATTAAGATAAGTATATTAACTTAAATTAATTAAGGGTCTCAAATGATTTTGTATGTTATGAATAAATTAATTTCAAGCATTTAATTTAATAAGACTCAAATGATGTAATTAATAAAAATAAAGGGTTTATCTTTAATTAATAAGGATCTTGATTAATCATTAATTAATGTAATTAATTTATTAATTAAGCAGGATTTAGAGGTAATTAATTTAGTTTATTTGGTGATTAAATTAAATTAATTAGGAATTAAGTAATTGATTAAGGTAAATGTTTTATCTTAAAATTAATTAAGATTTTAAGGTGATTGAAGGATCATTAATTAGTAATTTAATGATAATTTTAAAATTGATTAATGATTAAAGGATAATAAATTAATGATTAAAGGATAATAAATTAATGGTTAATTAATCAATGTAAGTTATTAAGGGATAATTAATTATTTAATGTTAGTAATTACAGGATAATTAATTTATGTGAGTAATTAAAGGATAATTACTTAAAGGATGATTACTTAATGAAAGTAATTAAAGGATAATTACTTAAAGGTTAATTACTTAAAGGTTAATTACTTAATGTAATTAATTAAAGGATGATTAATTAATGTAATTAGTTAAAGGATAATTGATTAATGTAACTAATTAAAGATAAATTAATTGATTTATTATGGGATAATTAATTAATTAAGATGGATAATTAAGGATGATTAATTAATTTCATTAATTAATTATAATAATAACACATGGTTTGTAATTAATGTTAATTAAGTAGGGTTTGGTAATTTATTCATAAGTAATTAATTTGGTTAAATCAAATTAATTTTAAATTATGTGATTAATTAAACTTGCGTATGGATGATTGGATTATATTGAATGCCTTGAATTGTTTGTTATCTCTGATATGTAATATTCTGTGAAATGGATTATTTTGGATTGAGCTGTGATAGATGAAAGCTATTTATCTATGATGAATTGCTGTGTGAATATGAACTTCTGATTTGAGTTAAAATTGTTTACTTAAACAACTTGGCCTTTCAGTCGACATTTGAATTTTGATGAAACCGAGAATCGGATAACAAATGGTAATCTGAAAACCACATCAAATCTTAAAGATGGATCTTTTGTTTAAAATATTAAAAATGGTAATTTGTTGTGACTTAGTTTACATCTAAATGTATCCACTTGTCTAACATTACACTTTGAGATATAAAGCTGGTTTCTATCAAATACATTTCTGTTTGGTGGCAAAGAATTTGTTCTCTTAGCTTAACACCCTTCTCTGAGCCATACGAGCTCAGCGGTTATGTAGTTGATCGTTACTAGCGATATACTCCCTATTTGGTAATGTGGCATGCTAAGTGCCGAGCATTGGTTGATCGAAGCATGGCCTTTGTGTAAAGCAGGGACAAGACTTCATCGAATCTCACACCTTGGAAATGGTGGAAACATGAAGGATGCGGCAAGATTATCGGGGCCGCGCCCCTCAGGGCATGTGCATTTCCTTCTGGATAAAAAGTGGTATCATGGTATGGAGCCCAGATATTTTACTTATGTGTATTTGTTAGAATTTATGTAAGAGGCCTCGGTAAAGGTCAGTTATGACCGGGGGATGGCATACTCGTGACAGTTAGTTACTAGTTACAGAGGTAACCCGACCTTGTGTTGGCAGAGATCCACTTAGGTTCTCGGGATATCCCTCCAGAGGCATACCCATTCGGATAAAGGAAGTTCCTTAGCCTTGACCATTTGTTGGAAATCCAAACAATCAATACAAGCCCTATACGGTTTATTTGTAGAACTTGCCATTTAACATGGTAGCTATAGTAGGCATACTATAATGGTACGTATGCTGGCTAAGATTAATATTATACTTTTGAAATGTTTTCTATACTATGCATTAATAATAATATAAAAAGGATTTTCGTGTATCAAGCATGTTTGACTACTATAAGGAGAAGCCTTCCTTAAGTGTGCGATTCCATTGTGTGTGTGCCGGGAGACCTTATGGTAGTTTCATTTTCCAAAAAGGATAACGGTTTTCTTTTATTTCTTTTTGTTCAAATAACCGTTTTATGTTTGCTTACACCAGTCCCATGACTGACCTGGAGTTTATTGTTCCCTTTTCTAAACTCTGGGTGCCCATAATTTTCCACACGGGCAGCCTAGAGTTAGGTTATCAGTAGGTTTTGGAGCTAGTTCAGATAGTAGATGTGGATTTGGAAGCCTTTTGTTGCGAAGCCTAGACCATCGCATTTTTGGTAGCCTTTGGAGCTTTGGAAATGAAGATGCAGTATTGTTGATCTCTCTCTCTGTTTTGGAAGACCCATGTAGATGTTGTTATCTTTCCGCTGTCATTTTTTTTCGGCTGTTCTGTTGTATATAGTGCTATGATATTGTTGAACTCTTGCTATAGTATCTTGTATCCATGTTGCGTATCCATTTTGTGTATCAATAAAAATAATTTTGTTTCCGCTGTGATGTTTTCATCTAATGTGTTACAGCTCCAGCGAACCGGACTCCAACGTTAGAATCTCTGGCATTTGAATACGGGTGATGTATTGGATGTCGATTTTCAAAGGTCGTATTCCGGGTCGTTACACCTTTGATGAGTTTGAGGCCGTCTAAAAATAGTGAATGCTTGAGTAGTCTTACTCTGACTTACCATTGTTGGCTAAGTAGTTGGTGGCGATCATCAAAGGTGAGCACCCTTTTGGTGGTAATGTCTTGACCATGGGATGATTGGGCTCGCCACTGTCGATAGAGAGTTTGGGAAGATCGTCAACGATGAGCACCCATCTGACGGTCATTTCCTGACCATAGGCTGATCAGGTTTGCCATTTCTGGTAGGGATTTTAGGCCGATCATTAATGGCGAGTGACCATTTGTCAATCATGTCCTGACCATGGGCTGACTCGGCTCATAATTACCGGTAAAGAGTTTAGGCTGATCAACAATGGGGAGCATACATTTGGCAGTCATGTCCTGACCATGGGCTGATTGGCCTCACCATTACCGATAAAGGGTTTTTGAAGGAAGATAGCATAGTGACCAAATTTAGTTCCTGAGTTGAGAAGTTAGGTCTTCAACCTATGCAGTATCCCTTTAAAGTGTTCACGTTAATCCAATGCGCTCGGTTGGTCACACATGGTTGCATTTCTTATTGATTATCCATTGAGACAAAAATTTAAAGGAAAGCACACTTTATTAGGATCCATTTCATAATAGTTTAATTACAAAGGTTCGATACAATGAATATGAAAAAAGTTTAAGAAAAATAATGATGGAGATGGTATGCATTATAAGCCTTCCTGAATACGGCTCCATCAACTGTACTATAGATGAAAGCTTTGTTTTCTAAATCCTTGTGAATGACAAATGGTCCTTCTAGACTGGATCTAGTGCCCCCAGTCTGGAGAATATTCGCTGCAGCACCAAGTCCCCTTCCTTAAGAAGGCGGTCTTTGACCTTGGCATTGCATTGGGTGGCTATCCTTCACTTGTGTGCTTCTGCCCCTAAAGCGGCTTCTTCACGTCTTTCTTTTATCAAGTCAAAGACATGTTCAGCAGCTCCTCATCCTTCTTTGGGTCATACTAAATCATGCAGTGTGAGGGCATTGTTGTTTCAACTGGCGATATTGCTTCCGACCTTTGAGCCAATGAGAAAAGAGTGTGACCTATGGCCGTCTTAAAGGAGGCACGATAGCCCATAATGCTAGAGGAAGCTCGTCCATGTATGCTTCCTTTGCTTTCTCCAATCACTTCTTTTGAGGTTTCTAAGACTCTATCGAGCGCTTCCACCTACTCATTAGCCTAAGGGTAGGTTACACTTGAAAACCTCATCTTTATTCCGTGTTGCTGGCAGAAGTTAATAAACTCCTTACAATCAAAATGCAATCCATTATCTAAGATAATCTGGAGGAGAACTACATACTTGTGTATCACTTTTCTAATTAAGAATTTTATGACATTGGCGGTCAGTAAGTGGCTTCGTTTCCACCCGCTTAGTAAAGTAGTCAATCACCACCATGGCATACTTAGTTCTACCCCGTGCTATGGGGAGTTCTCCAATCAAGTCTATCCACCCATATCACAAAGGGGCAAGGGCTAACCATGTGATTTAATTCCATCGAAGGCAACCTGGGAATCTTGGTGACCCTCAGGCACTTGTCACATCTATTTGCATATTCTACTACATCATGATTCAAAGTCAGCCAGAAGCATCCATAATGCAAAACCTTCTCCGCCAAAATGTGCCCTCTTATATGGTTTCTACAGCTCCATTGATGTGTGACTCCCAATTCCTATTTGGCCTCCTGCCCAGCGACACATCTTAGTAGTAGTTTCGAATATCCTCTCTGATACATTTGTCCATTCTGGATAATGAAGAGAGGTGCCTCTCGTAGGATCTTCTTAGCCTCGTTTTAGGTATTGAGCAGTATTCCTTCACTCAAGTACCTTCCCAATGGGGTCGTCCAGGTCTCCCCATCTCCAACGACTTCAACTATGTTCACTTTCTCGAAACTAGGTCTATATAAGGTCATAATAGGTATTAATCCAATAGAGACCCATTTCCCAAACTTGCCAACTTCACCAACTCATCTGCATCTTAGTTTTCCTCCCACAGAATGTGCTTAACCATATAATGCGATCCAATAAGCAAATTCTTCACCTTTTCCAAATAAAATTTCAAGCGTTCTCCTTTGGCTTGGAATTCCCCAAGCACCTAATTCACCACCAATTGAGAGTCGCTATGTACACATAGCGACCTAATCCATAGCTCTTTTGCTAACTCTAGTTCGGCTATTAAAGCCTCATACTCCACATTGGTGTTTGTTGCTGTGAATGCAAGTCTAATCACATAACTCAACTTCCTTCAGTTAGGGGTCATACCTGCACCGGAATTATGATCATTAGATGCTCCATTGACATACACCCGCCACTTAAGGGCTTCCTCCTCCTGGGGCTTTACTTCGTCGTCTCAAATAGTAAACTCGATAAGAAAGTCCGCTAGTGCATGTCGCTTGATTGCATTCCATGGGTGATAGGTTATCTCATACTGGATTAACTAATTGCTACACTTAGTAAGTCTTTGTGGAGTGTTCGAATGGTGCAGAACCTGCCTCAGGGGCTAGTCTGTGAGCACCCAGACATGTTGTGAATGAAAGCAATGCCTTAATTTCTTGGATGCAACCAATAAGCAATATGCTAACTTCTCCAACTTAGGATACATGGACTCTAGCCTTGTGTAGTGTTTTCTTATGTAGTACACGGGACACTGTACCCAATCTTCATCCTTGATAAAAGCTACGCTCAAAGCATGATGTGAAACCGCTAAGTAAATGTAAAGATTTTCCCCCCAACTGCTCCAATAGATTTAAGAATGCAACCAGGCATTCCTCTGCCCTTACGAACTTGCTTTCTCCTTTTGAGTGCTTCAAAGTATGAGACTGAAACACCCCAGCTTTATACCCATATTTTCCAAGAGTATTACTAGGAAATACTGCCAAATAACACAAAGAATGAGGCAATAGGGGGTATGTACATGAATATTCCATTAGACTAATACTGGTATGTATTAAAATTTCAAATAAATAAATCAGTTATACATACACAATATCAATACAAAGAAATAAGCACGTGTGCTTCCAAAATAGAACAATACACAATATATAATAAATAACATATAACATAGAGTCGGCATCACAACGATAACATATAATATACAACATATCGTACTATAAGGGAATAATTATCTCAAATGATGTCTATCTCATAATAATGTAATAACCCAACAATATACAATTCAATATCATGAATATACAATGAATCAATGTCCTAATAATGTCATATAATGATCCTAACCTAAATCTGCTCTAAGCCCACTAAAATATATGTTGGTCATATCGTCCTTGTACCTGAAATGCTTTAGATTGACACGAGTATTACATAAATAACACACCGGTCAGACTATACCTAATAAAGAATTTATTTTATGGTATCACAATGTAAAAAAGGAATAATAACAAGATAACACGATTAGAAATATTCACATCATCAAATGACATGTCAATATATGAATAAATATATAGAAACATATACATGGTATATCTATATAATACCATAAATAATCATTAAAGCATCAAATCTCACAAACAACTCAAAACCATAAAAACAACCAACTAGATATCAAAAGATGTCATTACCCTTATAGAAACACATCAAATAAGAAATTACAGAATCAACACAAATGAGTAAATCATCTATATTAAGAAATCATCGTCAAATCCAAAAAAGTAAATGAGATATAACTAAGTATAATCAGGATAGCATAAAACATTACCCAATTATATCTCTCAATGTCGATAAAACATCATCATTAGTACATATATATAAGATAAGATGTGTTGCTTATCAAATTACCGAGAATCGACTATACAATGGACATGTATCACATGTCTAATCTCATCTTCTCATATAGAAACTATCGGAATACATCTTGATAGGTAATGATTCTATGATAGACACGAAGTCCTAAGTAGAGCCATACATATAAATAACAATATATTGGTCACATAGCCCATATCTATACTAAAGTAAAGTGTATCAATAGTATATGTGTAACGACCCAGAATTTCTGTCATTTGAAATACGTATATCTAATTGATTTTAATTATTAACAAGTAAAATTTATAAGTCGAATATTCTTTCTTTCGAATGTCTAGATTTAATTGGATAATTAATTCGACAATTTAATATTTGAAATTACAGAAATAATTGGAAATTGGGTTTAATGTGATTAAAATTGATTTATAAAGTTACATTTAATCATATTGGAGTTAGAATGATGTTATAGAACTTTTAAATTTGAATTAAAAGTTAAAGTGTGGAAATTGAATATTTTAATATTTAATTAACGAGTTAAAAATAGCCATTTTTCAAACAGTCTCAGATTTCGATGAAACCAGTTTCATTGGATCCGTAATGTTAAATTATTGTATGGTTTCAAATTTCGTGTCAATCGGATTTACGGTTTGTCCGGGGCAAACCAAAACGCATAGAAATTAGTTTAACCGATTTAATTTAAATTTGCTCTTTTATCTACGTAACTGCACATATGATCGAAATGGCTCTCGATACCTATTCCATTGTGTCCGAAACGTGGGTTAAACCCTAGAAACGTCAGCCGACATGCTTCATTTGGAGTTCGGAAAGTTTCGAGTGAATAGTGTTTTGAGACATTTTCTATATAAGGACTTGAGTATTTCTATTTTTCACAAAACCCCAAAACCCTAGCTATTCTTAGCCAGCCGCCGGCCCTAACTATTAATGGCCGAAAAATTGTTCTTCTTCCTCCACAATTTTCTTCAAATCCGTCAATCAATTCGAAAAACATTCGACTACGAAATTATAGAGCGTAGCGAGAGCAACGAGATCAACGGTCAAGATGTAAAATGGTGAAGTGGATCGCGAGAATTTCAGCCGAGAGTGTCACGCGTTCATTCACGATTTCCGACGCGTGGGGGCGACCGAGCCGGCCATTGTCCTCGGCGATGGTGGCTCACGTGATGGACATTCAATTGGTGATGGCTGATCATCTTCAAACGTGGCGAGGTGGTCGCGAAATTCGAGAGGAAAGTGGCGGCCGAGATGGGTTGTTCTTCGTTCGTTAACCTGGAAAGAAATGCGGGAGAAGAAAAAAAAGGGGGACGAGCCAGATCTGACGTTGGAGAAAGGGACGGCTACGATGACTTAGGGTTTAAAAATTAAAATAGAATTTGTAAATTAATATATATTAAAAAATTTATAATGTTTAAAACTCTGTAACTTGTTCACACGAGGTCGAAAATGGACGAAACGAATTGCGTTGGGTTCGTATGGACGAACACTACGCAATGGAACTGGATTGGAATCGATTGGAGCTAGTGAAAATTTTGGGTAAAATTAAACGCGCGTTTAGTTTTATTCGAAATAAAACACTGCAACTGTATTTGAAAGCAAGGTGAGAACTTCTCACTCAATCGAAATTGTTTCGATTTAAATTTTAAATAGTTAGATTTAAAATTGCTTGATTGTGTGATTGAATGATAAATTGTTATCTATTGTATTGAAAGACCCTATACGCCGTATATTAAGCGGATGTTATTTATTAAACACATATACCGCGATATTTCACCCTGAAGTGAAATTGGTAATATATATATGTACTTGGAGTTGATTTTCCCGCATTATATAGTTGATGAGACCCTATTGCGCCACATAATAGCGGATAATATTTTATAAATCCCATATACCGCGATATCCCGTATTGGAACGGGATTGGTATTGTGCTAACATCTGTGGATGCAGGGAAACAGGTTGGAGGGATCCAACTGGATTCCTCACCCGTATTGATTTATTTACAGATATTGTGATATATTCTGTTTTCATACTGATATATGATGTTTCGGATGCCGTGATTGTTGTATTTAGTGCTGTTGCAGCATTGGACCTATTTTGGAAAATTAAAAATGTTAAAGTAATGATTTCGAATTTAAAAGGATTTTAAAGTGATTTTTGAAAGTACATGTTTTATTAAATTTTGGAATTGATTCATTTTAAATAAATAAACGTTATAATTCTAATGTTATAAAAATTATGATTTTTGAGAAATATAGTTGAAATTGATTTTTGAAAATATGGAGTTAATGATTTTATAAAACAGTTTAAATAGAGGTTTTTTTTTGAATTTATTATAAAAGCTTTATATATATAATTTACAAAATTGGATTTATTTTTATAAATCAAGTGATGAAATTAGAAAGGAGTTTTGAAAATGTTTTAAAATAATGTTACAAATGGATTTTATAAAAGAATAGAACCTACGATTTGTGAAGTTATAAAATGAATGAATTTGTAAATAAAGAATTATAAGTAATTTTCTTATAATTTGGATTTTGGCGTGTAAATGGGATATGGATAGAATTTGTTAATAAAGTGATTTTATAAGTTGAAGTTGTTATAAAATATCAATGAAATTTATAAACATTGTTTCATAAATCCAAAAACGACTTATTTTGATAAGCTATTTATTATAACTTATTTAAAGGAGATACATCCATGATTTTGGACAATGGATAATCCTTTAAATAAAATGTGTAGAAAGGTTGAATTTGGTTAACGAAGTATATTCACGATTTTGGATAGTGAATAGTATATTAAAGAAATGTTTTGGGGAAGTGATATTTTAAATATAACTAAAATGATTTAAAGTTGTTTTAAAATGTATTAAGTATCGAAACCATAGATTTCAACATTCATTGTTGAAATAGACGTTTCGAGAAATGAAAGGAAATAGTGGACTATAACATTGTTGTTATAGTAAATGATTTTCGAAAGGAAATGTTTTATTTAGTATTGGGATTTATATATCTATCTTAATTTCGAATCACTATAATAGTGATTTTGGGTTGTCGTAACGATGTTTTACGTGATATTCGTTTTGACTCAAATGAATGTGTTTAGGAGAATGTTTTCCTTAAAGAATAAAATATATACTTAATTGTGATTTAAGTATATTGAATAATTTCCAAATGTTGAAAATAAATAGATTTGTGAATTACTTATTATTAAATAAGTATTTGGAAATGTTTTCCAATATGAAGTGAAATGTTTTGAGATTATATCTTTTAAAGATAAATTGAAAGTGAATATTTGAAGTCGATTTGAAAATCATATATCAATGGATATTTGAAAATTTAAATTCACATGGAATTTATAAAGGAAAGGGGAATTTGTTTAAAAATAAACATTTATTTATTTTTAAAGTGTGGGAAAATATATCTTGTAAAGATATTTTTGGAAAATAAATAATTTAGGAAATTGTTTGGAATTCGGCGATGTTTGTGTATATTTATTGATAGTTAAATAACTGACTATCAATATTTACCTTTAAATAGGTATTTATTGTGATTTGCTTGAATTTGAATGCTACACTTATTTTAAAAATAAGCGCTAGTTATTCGGTTTAGCCAGGAGAGGAGCTTTGGGTCATAAATCCCATTTCGAATAGTGATATGTCATAATGGATAGCATTTGAAGACCGGATATTTTTAAAAACGGAAGGATTACCGTCGAATGTTTCTGCATCGGCTCATCTTCGATATAGAGATTTTATCACCCTTTGTGATGGGAAGTCCGGTCATGATTAGTGAATATCCAGATTTCAAGGGCTTCTTTGGAAGTGCCTTCGGTTCCGTTCGATCCCGGAACAAACTTGTATGGATGTGTGTCTGACGTTACAATTTGAGATGTAAAGCTGGTTTCTATCAAATACATTTCTGTTGGTGGCGGAGAATTTATTCTCTTAGCTTAACACCCTTCTCTGAGACTTACGAGCTCTGAGGTTATGTAGTTGATGGTTACTAGTGATATATTCCCAATTTGGTAACGTGGCATGGTGAGTGTTGCTGATCATTTGTTGATCAAAGCACAGCTTTTGTATAAAGCGTAGCTTTGTGGATGAGACTTCGTCGGACCTCACACCCCGGTAATGGTCAAAACAGGAAAGATGCAGCAAGGTTATTAGGGGATAGCGTCCCCTTAGTGTATGTCATTTCCTTCTGATAGAGGTGGTATTATGATATGGATCCCTGATAATTAACCTATATTGTTGCTGCAAACTTATTATTTTGTGGTTGTTGGTGAATCCTAGGATTTAGGTCGGTTGCGACCGGGGGATGGCATACTCGTGTCAGTTGTTACCCAGTTAGGGGTAACCCGGCCTTGTGTTGGCAGAGATCCGGTTAGGTTCTCGGGGCGTCTTTCCAGAGGCGTACCTTTGTGGCAATGGGAAGTTCCTTGGCCTGACCATTAGTTGGAAATCCAAAGAAACAATACGAGCCCTGTACGGTTTTAGTTGTATAACTTGCCATGGAATGTGGCGGTAACCTGCTATTGAACATGGTAGCTATAATTGGCATACGATAATGGTCGTATGTTGGCTAAGATTTATATCATACTTTCGAAATATTTTCTGCACTTTGCACTTATAGTAATAATATCCAAGAAATTTTTCTGCGTATTAAGCATGTTTGACTATCATAAGGAGAAATCTCCTCCGATTTTGCGTTTGCATTGTGTGTGTACGGGAGGCCTTATGGTAGTTTCATTTCCAAAAGCATTGCGAATCTATCTTAAAATATTTCTTTATTTGTTTTTAAAGATATAACCGTTTTAAGTTCTCACACCAGTCCCATGACTGACCTGGAGTTTAATGTTTCCTTCCTAAACTCTGGGTGCCCATCATTTTCCACACGGGCAGTCAAGAGTCAGTTTATCAGGTTATTCTGGAATTCAGGAGTTGCTGTAAAGATTTGGAGGCAAGCTGGATGACAAGGCATATCAACTAGTATATAATATTTCTTTTCCGCTTTTTTTGTTGTTGTAAACTCTGATAATGTAATGTGATGTAATGTAATAACTGATATAGTTCTTTGTTTAAAAGATTATTCATTTATCTATTATATGTTGTTCCGCTGTGATTGTGAGATTCTGATATTGTTTCTGTTGCTTTTTCTTTCTTCTTCTATCTTCTACCTCTTCTTTAACCCTAACGGTTCGGTTTTCCGGCATTCGATCGTTCGGCAGTTGATACAGTGGACGTATTAATGTCGACTTTCGTGTGTCGAAATTCGTTGCGTTACAATATGCCAATCTACTACTCTGTTAGTACCAGAAGCAAGACTTATAACACTAAGAAAGCTCAAGAGACACCAAGTCTCTACATTCTTAGTTACCGCTACAGATATCGTGACATGTATCGTGTGTTCGTCAATGCGAGGACTCATAAGTCATGGCACTACACTAGCCCCTATAGGTAACAGATTGCCATCCTAGGTGATAAAGGGCTAACTCGCACATAGGATAACATGAAGCTATATAAATATGGTGTGTCATAGATCTGGGCACGACACCACGATCAGCCCACTAGGGTGGATTCTAGTCATCCGGTCCTCTCCAACAAACATAATAGGAGTACATCATACTAGTGGCATATATAACCAATACATATAAACACGAAGTCTTGCTCATCGTTAGCTACAGAGCCATACTCGCTGAGTATAAGCATAGAGCCATACTTATCAATATGTGTATCACCTCACACTATAATCTATTCTTGTCACGTGAGTGTTCTACACTTAGAGTGAATAATTAAATAAATATCATAACAGCATCCCATACCACTAAGTGATACTCAAACGTTTATTCACTGCATATAAATTACACTCAATCCACATAATATTCTATATGACGAGTCCAAAGAATAACCAGAGAAATATTACCAAAAGTCACATTTCAGACGTCCGTTTATTAAGATTTCTCGTCCCATAGAATTATATCACAAAATCACAAGGATGTCATCGCCGTATCATATCAAAAGATCCAATCAAATCTATACCAACGTCAATCACTCTTATCATCTAAAGTTAGTATAGAGAAGATGAGAAATTTTGAAAACTCAAAAACCATGCACCAACATTTTTATATCACACATTAATAATTCATAGATAATTATATTATTATAGGAATATAATTTATTATACTAAAATTGTTAATCTGAAAATATTTCATGTTATCTATAACGCAATAATCTTTATATAATTGATTAAACCAAAATATAAAATTTACTTTTCAATAAATTATTGAATTCTCAACCTTTCATAATTAATTTACCAATCATAAATATACTCAGGAAATATGCATTCTGCTTTCAAAACACTAAAAACAGTTTACAAAACCAAGAATTTCATATAACAATTATCCAAAATTTTCTATAACCAAATATTATTTTAAATAATTTTAAAACATCTAAATCAAATTAATATATTCACACTCAAATAAATACCTTTTCCAAAACTTGAATTATATAATAGAATTTCAAAATCTAATCTTTCGAAACCCTTAATTAATAATAATTAGTTATTTCTAATTAATACATAAATATTTATCTTTTGAATAAACAATTCAAACCAAAATATATTTCCTCAAAACAATTAATAACTTTAAATGATAGAAAGTTATGTTTCCATGTTTAAAATAAAAAATTACTACATATACTTGTACATCTAATTTATCCACACAATAGCATTTAATAACACAGAGAAAACACCAAAATGGAAAATAATCAGCTTTCAGGATTCAACTGAATATTTGCATAATTTTAAAATACATAAAAAAAATTAATAATTTAGTATTAGAACTTCAATTAAATTTGTTAACCATTCAATTTACTTCAAAAATACTTAAAATATTAATTTGATTACATTTCCTATTTTTCAGAGTATTTATACAACTTTCAATTGATTTTAAAGCAATTATCCAACTAATTGTTTTATTGATTAATTTCTTGAAACGAATAAATATTATATTTATAAAATTTTACATAAACTTTCTTAAATTCATTTTGTTTACTTTATTTAATTGTAATTTTTTATATTTAATTGTATTTTTAAACAAATTTTTATTAATTTATTATTATTATTTAAGAAGACACGGTCATCGATCGACCTTGGGTCGACCACCGGTCAACCGATTGACCTAGATTATCAACCGGTGCTTAATGATTATCAAGCATTATCAATCATTTTTCGATCAATTTCAAACCATTTCACACTCTGATCTTTCCAATTTGATTCAATTACAATACATATAAATAGGAGCAATTCAAGCACAAGGAATATACATGAATTAATCTTGAATTAGACAGATTTTTTGAGTAAAAACTCATATGTACACACGCATTCTTCATCTTATACTTGATCATTCCTAAGCATGTACGCATACAATGCACATACAACAACACATTCTGCTTCTTACCATAGATGCTTAATGATGCAAATTCACATATCCAAGTTTGATAATTTATTTTAATTTATATGATTTCTTCTTGAATTTGAAAGTTGAGAGAGTTTTCTGATTTTTGTGTGTTGAGGAAGATGAAGTATACGCAAATGAAAATGAGCAATGAAGAAGAAAAATCAGGAAAGAAAAATCTAGAAAAATATTTTGGGCTGAAACTAGGGCTTGGGATCAAAATATAAAACAAGTGTGTGTATATATATATATATATATATATATCCCATTTATAAACTAATTTCGATTTAAATTCAAATTTCAATTCTTAAATTCATTTCTTTACCAAACTGGTACTATATTTTAATTATATTACTTCTATAAAGTGTTATCCTCAAATTCCACTTATTCAAATTTTTAAATATCATATTTCCACGATTTAAAATCTTTTAATAAACGATTTCAAAACCAATTTATGAATTAAATCTCTAAATTCAAGTTCAATTAATTAAATTATACATATTTATATAATTTTAATTAGTTACTACTTAAAATTCGGGTTGTTACTGACTTGACCCCTTAACAAAATTGTACCCTTACAATTTCCCATAATGAGAATACTTAACAAACCAATTATACTATACATGCTCATATCATTTAACTTTATTTTAAATTTGAAAACATTTACCTAAAAGAAAATTACTTTACAAATTCACAAAGCTCTTCATTTAATTTTTTTCATATATCATATATATATATATATATATATCCAAAATTCATCTTATTCTAATTTAAATTCAATCAGATTCAAATTCTTAATCAAACAATCTTTAAAATATTTTAACAAAAGCCATACTTTCATTAATAAATTTCTACTAAAAATTTCTTTTTTCTTATTTATTGAAATATTCTTCAATATGTTGTTTAATCTTAAACATCTTATTATAACAAAATTATTTTCAAACTCTATTTTGCAAACTATATTTCATAAATTTATACAAACATTTAATTCTCTTTTTAACTAAAATATGGAGGGAAGTTTTTAATTATTCTCAAAACTTTACACTTCAAAACTAGTTCTATATCTCAACAAAACAATTCTCAGATACATAATTCATTTCATTTCAAAAATTTTATACTCCCCAAAATACTTCGTCATTAAAAATTCTCCATCCATCAAAAGTAAAATAACAAAACTCACGCCTTACTAAGTTTCAAAGTTATAATCAAATCAGTTTTTTCCCTCTAAATTGTTTTGTAATACATATAACTACAAAGAAATTGTTCATCATTTTTTTCTTGAATTTTACCTAAAATTTATCGAATATAAACACTTATGTTCACAAATTCTCAACTACAAAATAGGGTGATGTTGCCTTGCAATCTATTATAGCGATTACTAATATTAAGTTGGTTGCAATATCAGCCACATAATCAATACTGCCTCGCTAGTGATCACAGTTATGCATTAATATCTAATGGCTTCAACTGTCATCAAAAATACATACTAGCCTATAATATGTACATTACAAATATAAATTTCAAATATCACTCTTACCAAAATGCTTTAATTTTCCATAAGATATTTAAATCCTTCCAAAACATTGTGTCCAAATGTCTTATTTTAATGTTTAAAAATCTCTATCGAATATGTGTGCACCCGCAGCAACAAAAATCCTTAACACATTCAATTGACTTAACTCAATTTTACTTTCGAAGTATCTGTATGTATTACTTTCACATATCATTTAATGTATTAGTTTAAACGAGACTTTACCTATTTATTTTCAAATATCAATTAATACTATACTTACAATATATTTTTCCAAATATTATTGATTAAAACATTTGCTTGGCTTTCAAAATTGTTTATTTAATAATAGTAATAATCAATATTTTTATATTTTACAAATCTTTACTTCCATCAAACACTCCACAACTTTAAAACATTTGTAAATTTCTTTTAATTACTATCTTATATATATATATATAAATATAGTTTACAATAAACTATTTCAACAAACATTTTTATGGCATCAAGTAAACACCATTCATATTCATTTGTAATAAATATAAATCAATACTGAAAGTCACCTCATAACTTGGTAAAATGCAAACAAATTTCAAAATTAAATTCAACTCCAACGATTTCAAATATCCAAACAAACATAAGAAACAAAAATAAATATACCTAACGGAAACTAATAAATAGATTTTCCAATGTGCACTCTGATCAAATTCAAATCAAAACTCAACTACACGATATCAAACCAAACACCACAATACAATATTAAACCATCCAAAATCATAAATACAAATTATATTTCCCATTTATAATACTAATTCTAGTTTAAATTCAAACAAATTCAAATTTCAATTCTTAAATTCAATTCTTTACCAAAACCAGTATTTTTAGCATGATTATACTAAACCAGTATTATATTTTAATTATATTACTTATATAAAATGTTATCCTCAGATTTCCACTTATTTAAAATTTTAAATATCGTACTTTCAGGATTTAAAATCTTTTAATAAATGATTTCAAAACCTATTGATGAATTAAATCTCCATATTAAAGTTTAATTAATCAAATTTCTACTTTTAATATTAATTAATTACTACTTAAAATTCGGGTTGTTTTAAAGACACACTTGTTTGTGGCTTTGGATATGAACCTACTCAAAGCTGTTACCTTCCTGTTTAAACTCTACATTTCCCAAGGTTTGTGAATTTTGATATCGCATAGTGCTCAGATCAATTTCGGATTAGCCTCTATCTCCCTTGCATGCACGATAAAGCCAAAGAACTTTCTAGACGCCACTCCAAAAGAACATTTTAGAGGGTTTAGCTTCATCCCGTACTTCCACGGTATTTGAAACATTTTGTCCAAGTGCAAGATGTGGTTTTCGGCCCTTTTGACATCACTAATGTGTCATCAACATGTACCTCCATGTTTCTGCCAATCTTGACGAACATCTTATACACTAGATGTTAGTATGCCACTCCTGCATTTTAAGTCCAATTGACATAACCTTGTAGTAGCAGAGCCCCAGGTCGATGATAAATCTAGTGTGCCCCTAGTCAGGGACATGTATCATGATCTGGTTATACTCGGTGTAAGCATCCATAAAGGACGAACGCTAGTGCTTAAAGTTCCATCTACCAACTGATCTATCCTTAGGAGATGAAAGTAGTCTTTAGGACATCATCGTTCATGTTAGAGAATTCTATATAAATTCACCATTTTTCATTCGACCTTTTCACAAGGACTAAATTTGTTATCCATTCAGGGTAAAATGATTCTCGAATGAAGCCGTTTTCCAGTAAGGTTTACATTTCTTCGTTTAGAACTGTATATCCTTTTAAGCCCATACTTCTTTTCTTTTGCTTCACAGGGGGTTTCTCCCTAGGTCTATATTCAAGGCATGACAAGTAACTAAGTGGGAATTCTCGCACATGTCTGCATGGGTGTAGGTGAACACGTCCTGGTTGTCCCATAGAAAACCGATCAACTGTATCTTTAGATCTCGCTCCAAATTGGATTTGATTTTCATAATCTTCATAGGATTTCTATCATCAACTTCTACAAACTCCAAAGCCTCTACGGGACTGGTTGTGGCCCTCTATCCCCTATAGGTTGAGGAATTAAGATTTTAAGGCTAAATAAACACCAAAGGGGGAATGGATAGTATTTTCTAACCTATGTAAATCTTTTTAAATTTGTGTCAAGTTAAATATTAAATCACATACTAACAACACAGAATTATACTATCAAACAGTCATAATGTAATCATAGACAAAAATAAGAGCAGTAAAGCAAAGTAAGTAATTACTTATCAAACACTAGGGATATTTTACTAGTTTAGATTTCTTCTACATCCAGTCCCATATAATTTCTTGCACAAATTTCTTTTCAAATACCAATCTAACTGGGCAGAAGGAAAATCCAAATACAATCTCGATTTTGAGGATACAAGACACACCCATTTGAATTTCTGAGCTTGGGGTAGACTCACTTGATTTGAATGGGCTAAAAGCACAACCACTAGATTTTTGGGCTACTAAGAACACCTACTTGATTTGAACGAGATGCAAGCACACCTAAGAAAATAGAAATAGAGTTGATAGTTTTTCCAAAGACAATTTTTTGAACTTTGGATACAATGGATCTTATAGCCTCTTGGACAACACCTTAATCTTTAAACTTAGAGATAGATGTTTCCAAAATAGTAAGAAAGTAGCATTGAATCAATACTAAGACGTATGAATCGATTGTATATGATTTTGAAGAGGTTTGAATATATTTTTTCAATGGAATTTTCAAGAGAGTAAGATGAGGGAATAAAATAAGTAATTACTTATAAAAAAATTCGTTTAAACCCCTCTTTATATAGTAAATCAACAAATATGTCCATTCATAAAGAGTTGCGACAAATAGGAACTTCCTTTAAAAATTTGAAAAACCACTAGGCGGCATGTATGTCGACATACTTATGCATATATGTCGACATATGCATGTATATTTTGAAAACTTATTTCTTTTAAAATGTTTTGAAAATCCTATATTTTGTAATATAATCTGATAATTTGTAAATAGTTTGAACATAATTTATGAACGTTTTGAACTATGAATTTTTTTATAAAATATTTGAAAATATATTTTGAAAAATTTAGTTTGTTTAAAAATATAAAAGATAGAAAAATTGGAGGTAGAGATCGAAAATTACTATCAAGGACTTTAATAATATAAACTACGACTCTATACACTAAATTATAATATGGAGATCTTTGTATCTTAGTCTTTGTACTCATGCGTCTTCATGTCTACCTTTTGAGTCTTCACACTGTATAGTGTTCGATTCAACACTTATGTAATTTTCTACACTATATGCTATATAACTTGGTAAAACATTAGTATCTATATTTTATATGATTGTATATGGTTATTGTCATCAAAACCAATAATTGAGGTATTAACATCTCCCATCTCTTGGTTCAAGCTCGTTAAGAGGATCACTTGTAAATTTGAGAGAGAGGCCCTCCTTTAATCGCTATGCAAGGGAGTTTTTGGCACAGAAGTCCACTTTTGTGCGTTTCACCTTCTCTCTTGGTTTGTTCCTCGAAAGCACTACAACATAACATTCCCTAGTTGTGTCTTAGTTTCCTTCCACCACTCCTATCCGATTGGATGTCACGAACTTCATCGTTAAACACAACAGGGCCACTACTGCATAAAAATCAGATAAGGTGGATGTCCTAGGAAAGTGTTCATGTTACCTGGTATCCTGATCTGGCTACATTGAACTGATCACACAAGACAGATTCGACTTTGATCAAGAATGATGACCATAGAGGAATGGTTGTAGGACCCGAAAGTAAAGTGTAAATGTCATATGAATTCAGAAGTGAACGAAATTGGTAGATAAATGATGCAAGATGCTTGAAATATAGATTTTAGCTTGGAAAAGTGGATCAGCATGGCTTGGTTGTACCATATGAATCGTCAGGAATGGAGAGATAAGGAGTCGGCATGTTCAAAGCAGAGGAGGGATCAACATAGAAGAAGGTAGATGGATCGACATGGTTTAGTTTGGGAAGTTATGCTTCAACTCATAAGATAAGGATCGACATCATATAAAAGGGATCATCAAGGCTTGATAGTTAGCAAGGGTTGGCATACTTGAGTCCACCAAGGAGGGATCGACATATGTCAGAAACGAAGTGCATTCTTGCATTCATCAATCAATATTTGGAGATTAAAAGGTCCAAGGCAGACGAGATTTAGAGAGAAAAGTATGTGGACCCTAGGGAACCTACCATAGAGATTGCATGTCAAATGGCCAAGGGATGAGGGATCAGCATACGACTGCTTAAAGGGTTCAGCAAAAAACAGCTTACAAGTGGAGTTAAGCCAAAGATCAATCAATAGCATGAGCTCCACTAGTTCATGCTATTGATATTTGAAGAGACGACATATCTAAGCATGAAGAAACCACCATAGGGATCACTGCCAAAGAATCGACCAACGAAGGAATCAGTACCAATACCTCTTCGCAGGATTTGGGCATAGCGATCCCTTTGGTGGGCCCGTATGGATTAGAAGGTCCTATAATTGAAGTTTCAAAGAGATTGGTGGTCATCTTCACCTATAAATACTGGCCTAAATGGTCATTTTGAGGATTTTTACGCTGCTGGTTACTTAAGTATTTATTGTAATCAAGCTTTTTTCTTACTTCTTGTTGCTAAATCAAATTGTTAGTGAATCAATAAAGATAATCTTCAAAGTGGATGTAGGCATACAATGTTGAACCATTATAAATTCTTGTGTTCTTGATTATTGATTTTGTTTGTCTGTTAGTTTATTCTATTCTCCAGTTTCAATTTACTTTCTTCATTTATGTCTCTACATAGGGTGTTTGTGACCAGTTTGGTTGTAAACATTTTCAAGCTTTCACTGTGAAACTGATTCTCAGCTTGCTAAGATCCCCTTTGTTGTGACTGGATTGAGAAAATCCCCCAAAGGAGATCCATAGTTATCTTCATAAAGTTGCATATACTATTCAAATTTACGAAAATTTAAGCAAGGAGATCGATAGTGGTGAGGCATACTAGGTCTACTTCTCAGAATGTGGATGGAAATGAGACTGTTAGCATTCAACAAGGAGACCCAAGCAATCAACCTACAAATTTGAATGCGATCCGTTTGAGGTTCAGAACCCTGCTGATTCTATAACCAGTGCTGAATTTTGTAATCTAATGAGAGGGTTGATGTAAAACCGTCGACGACTAAATTAGAAAATTCCAACTAATTTTAGCATGATGAACCAGATTACTAAGCAATAGCGAGGGAAGGCCAGAAGGGATCCTACTCCTTACTCGGAATCGAAAGGTTCAAGCTCATCGGATGGATACCATAGGCATAAGCATCATAGGGTTGAAGGAGATCATGAAGAAACATAGAAGCACCGCTTGGCGGACCAGTATGGTCTGTTAAGATCGATCGATACCAATCCCTACCTCCTTCCGAGGAGGGACTCTCCCATTATACTTGGGAATCGCACTGGAGTTATTCCCGAAAGCTTGGATGGTGGAGTTCGATCGAATGTTGAACAGGAACCCTAGTGGAATGACGATAAGATAAATGTTCAAGTTGCACATCAAGAGGATGGTGAACCAAGAAGGCTTGAAACGGTACGTAGACATCGATTAGACCATTCACGTGAGGTGGAGCGCGACCATCGCTTGGAATACCCATCCAGACGTCAGACTTATCAGCAATGGTCAGACAATTGGAGAGAGAGAACTAGGGCTTGACTAAGATGACTAGGGAATTTCAAGAAGCCATACCCTGTTTACTGAATACATTTTCCATGTGGAATATCCAAGAAGGTTTAACATGCCATCAATGCTAGCCTACGAAGGAAAAACCGACCCCAAGCAGCATATTATGAGATACAAATAGCTGATGGATTCTACAAGACCAATGATGCGACCAAATGTAGATGCTTTCCCATAACACTCTCTAGAATAGCGATGATGTGGTTCACGAGACTACCCCGTGATCAATTTCTAGATTCGATGAGTTGGCAACCAAGTTTCTAGAGTAATTCTGAAGGGATCGACTCGTTCTAAAGACGTGATGTCCTTTCCAACATGATTAAGGCTCCAAGGGAATCATTGAAGGATTATTTGAAGAGATTTCTTACCGCTGCCATGGGGGTCCGTAATCCAAATGATCATGCTATACTAATGGCCATGACAAGAGGGATTAATTCGAAATCTGAGTTTAGTTATTGGTTGGCTGGAAAATCGCCAGCCACTTTGGAGCGCATCTATTCAAAGGCAGCTCAGTTTCTGAGGAAGTAGGAAGCTAGATTCATTAGGAAAAAGAACGTTTCGGGATCAAGTAGAGAAGCAGTATAAAGCAATATTGCAATAAAGCAATCTGATGATAGTTTTGGGAAAATCTAGCTGAATGTTCAAAATAAGCCGAATCAACAATAGAGAAATGGAGATAGGAATCGAAAATGGAAGAGGGATTTTAGGAGACTAAAGCCTAGGATTCCAATGTATGACCACTACACGCCGCTAAACACGTCCCTGGAGAATATTTATCTACCCACATGAAATATCATGCAATAAAGGACGCTTCCCAAAAGGAGTCAATGGACAAGAAGAAGCACACTAGGAAATATTTTCGATTTCATGAGTGTTATGGGCACTCTACGAATGAATGTAGACATATCCAAGATGTTATAGAATAGTTAATTCGGGATAGAAAATTGCTATAGTTTGTGAAAACCCCACAGGATGGCGGACAGGGGACATCTGACCCCAATCGAGGACAAGATCCGTGTAGGGATGAGGAGTCTACATGTACCGGTGGAAGAATGGTGATAAATACGATAGTTGGAGAACCACACCCTAAGGATAGGAGATGGCAAGAGATGGAGCGCTATGCTAGTGCGATAAGGCATGTAGAGTTTGAATGCTATTTGAATACAGAAGATGGAGCTTGGCAAAACAGCAACTCATGATTGTAGATGATATTGTGTTTAGAAGCAGGGATGCGGACAAAGTAGAAGCCCCAATAATTGACCCGTTGGTTATTTCAACTATGATTGACCCTACATTGGTGAGAAGGATTTTAATTAATTGTGGAAGTTCGGTGAACACAATCTTCAAAAAGGCATATGATCTAATGAGAATGGAAGCCAAAGACTTAAAACCATATAAAGCTCGTATTCGTGGTTTTAATGGTATTGCAACCGAGACTATTGGATACATGGAATTACCTACTGAATTGGGAAAAGGTGAACGAAGGAGATTGTGAATCCTACCATTTATTTTTTTATGTTGACTCTTCGTACAATGCTTTTTTAGACCGACTAGCCCAGGCTGAATTCCAAAGAACTCTTGCCCCATGGTGTTTAACTCTAAACTTTCCGACAGATAATGGTGTAGGGAAGTGCCTATTATGTAGCTAAGTTAAGGGAAGCTTAATGTAAAGAAAAAGAAAAGGGTATGGATAAGATTGTTTGCATCCAAGCTACCGAAGATTGACAACCAGTGCCTGGGCCTTGCTTGTGGGCCACACTCGGTTCTATAGAGATATATATCTGAGAGATGATGAAGAGGAGCCTAAAGAGACCAAGGCACTATCCGAAATGAAATATCCAAAGGAACTATATGAAAATATAGAAATTGGCATACTGCTTTCTAATTGCATCACGAAATCTTCGTCCGTACTTCCAGGCATATTTGATCAATATTTACACCAATAAGCCATTAAGATAGGTCCTATAATGACCTGAGGCGTATGGAAGGTTACTCAAATGGAAAATTGAGCTTAGCTAGTTTGACAACACTTATCTCCCTCGAAGAGCTATCCAGGGTCAGGCATTGGCACACTTTATAGCGGAGTTTACTGTGCAAGATGATCTTCCAGAAGGTAGTGAAATCCCTATTGTACGATGGAAATTGTATACTGATGGAGCATCTAATAATTATTGCTCTAGAGCTGGGATTGTGCTTGTAATCCTTGAAAATCGGTTAATTTTTTACGCTTTGAGGCTTGATTTCCTAGCGACAAACAACGAGGCTGAGTATGAAGCGTTGATTGGTGGACTTAAACTCTCCAGAGAATTTGGAATTAAATATCTTTAAATCTTTTATGATTCGTAGTTGGTGATGTAACAAGTTAGGGGAGACTATCAGGGGAAGGGACAATGACTTTCCCCACACCTTATCCAACTCACGAGTTGTTGACATAATTTGAATACCATGACATTTCTCATACTCCACGCGATCAAAATAGAGAGGCTGATTCGTTGGCAAAATTTGCTAATACTGGTGATACGCAGCAGATGGTTTGGATCTAGTTGAAATATTAGGTACCCCAAGTATAAACATGATGGAAATCTATCAAACACTAGAGGCAGAATTTGAAAGGGAATCATGGATGACTCCGTTTAAAGACTATTTACTACATCGAATCTTGTCTAAAAAAAGAAATGAAAAACAATAAGTCCTTTGCAAAAGTTCATGGTATATTATGCAAAAAAGGAATATGTACAGGAAAGGTTTCTCAATTCCTTTGCTTCGGTGTATCGCTCATAATGAGATAAAGCATGTGCTAAAGGAAGTTCATGAAGGAGAATGTGGCGACCTCACTGGGGGGAAAACTCTGGAAAAGAAGATATCCGTTAGGATATTATTAGCTAATCGTAAAGCAGGATGTTGCTGATCATATATGACGATGTGATAAATGCCAGATATATTCAAAAGTCCTAAGAGCTCCCCTAACAGAAATTATACAAATGGTCGGCCCATAGCCATTTGCTATGTGGGTGTGTGTAGACATTATCGGTTCTTTACCAATCTCTAAAGGTGGCACAAAGTATGCTATTTTTGTAGTTGATCACTTCACCAAATGGGCCGAGGCAGAACCTTTAGCCTCAATCACAAAATAAACATAAATCAAGCATGCATCGACCACCCACAAAATAACTCTAAGTCCCCAGAGCGTGGACGAAAGTATAATCATAAATCAAGCATGAACCGACCGCTCGCAAGATAACTCTAAGTCCCCAGAGTGCAGACTAGAGTACAAACATAGATGGGTGCGAACTGACCACCCATCAACTGAGCCTTATCTTTAGAGTTTGGATATAAACATGAATGAATATATGAGTGGATTTCGACCGTTTCTATTCCACAAACTCCCACCTGAAACTAACAGGAGGGGTATAAACTCGCTACAGATGGAATTCGACTGTCCGACTACTGTCCTCACCAAATCAATGCCAGGGGAAGTAACACAGTTATTTAAAAAACCGTTGAATCCAACAGTGTAACACTAATGCTCGAGCATGGTGCTTGATACGACTCAAAGCCACGATCTCTTATAGGCCTTGGGATAGAGTTAATGAATTGTTACTGGAATTTACAAGCAACATATTATAAGTTCATTGAATGGAAAGTAATCGTTCGACTACTTAAATAATAATTCACACAAAGCTTAACAGAATATAAAAGCTTTTGTTTACATCAGAGGTATCAAAATTTTAGTACGAGTTATTCTAAAAGATTGGATTCATACCCATATAACTACAACTAGTGAAAGAAACAACTTTGCAAATTATATATATTGAGCCGAAGCAACAACTATTTCTTCGACTTGCTCTCTCTTTTGGATTTTTGAGGGGTATAGTCACCTGTGCTTCTCTTTCGGGACACCTTTTCGCCTTTGGCCGGAGAACTTGTGAAGGGAGGAGGAAGTTTACCAAGGATCGATCCGCTCGATGGAATAGTTTGCAACAACACAAGATGATGATCATTTATTTCCAACTCGATGGGTTTACTCTTAGCTTTTCTTTTCAACCATTCCTCCTATTCTATCTGCTCCTTCATGCTAGCCTTATCGGTGTGTTCCAAGGCACTGATAATTATTACGTCATCCGACATATCGGTTGGGAGTGGATCCTCGATCTTATGTTCATCAAAGGCACCGATGACTTGAGCATCGAACCTCGGAACATCAGCATCAGCCGGGTCATCAGCCATTTTCTCATGTTGCTCTACAGCAGCACCACTTCTGGGAGTTTGACTAGGGCTAGGAAGTCCTGGAGAATTTGTTAAAAACATAGAGATTAGGTAAAAAACATTGCACATGAAGAACAAAAACTTTTCATATACTGAGGAGAAAAATGTGTTACCAGCATCTAGTTGGCTCTCCATAGTTGTCGGGGTGCCCTCTTCTAAAATGAGGAATAAATCTTAGAGTCGAAGCTAGGTTTATCTAGATCATAGCCAAGATCGTGCTCCATTTCAAGAGAGATTAATGTTCCGACCACTTGGGATGGAGAGGGATTCTTAGGATCGGTCCCTGAAGATCCAGCAATATGTTCTCCTCCTTGGTAGGTGCAGAAACATTGAAAAATTGAAGCTTTGCGGCAGCTAGTTTCGAGGGCTCGTTTCTATGAAGAATTTCCCTCGCTAATTCTTTTTCGTTGAGCTCGGCTTCACCCAGTTCTGTTTTTTCGGTCTCGATAATGTGCTTCCAAGCTTTAACGAGAGATTCATGATAACCCTCACTAAGAAACCTTAAGTCTCGATGGGTCAGGACTTTGGTATTCTATTCAATAATTAACCGGTCGAATAAGTCAATCTCATTTCTACCGGACCATGGCAGCTTCCACTTGAGAGTTAACTTGTTCGATCATCTCATTTCAGTCCTCTTCTCGAGCTTCTTCTTTAAGATCTTGAATTTTAATGAATTGCTTATCGAGTTTAGCCTTTAAGCTCCTAGCCTTAACAACTTACTCGTAGTATTCTACAATTCCTCTTGAGCTTCAATTTTTTCCTCTCTTTCCTTCTTAAAAACTTATTCAAGTTCCTCGACATGGTGAGCTTGAGCGCCCTTCTCCTTTTGCAAGGAGTCCTTTTTTAAAGCGAGTGCCCTACTTGATGAAGTGCCGCATCGAGTTCTCTTTTATTAGTAACTTCCAAACGGCTTACAGCTTCTGCTATTTTCTTAGCATTTTTCTCCGCTTCATCAAGTTGTGTTTTATACTCTAACAATTTAGCGTCCCGGTGCTTGATTATATCCTTATTGTGTATAGCTTCCAACTTGAGGTGGTCTATCTCATGTTGTTGCTCAATGGATACTTCATAGCCCCTTTTTGCCAAGTGTATAAATGATTCGTGCTGCACAAATACGTCGTTGACACATGTGAGAGAATTTTCCTTGGCATGCCTCAGAATTATGTGAATGGAAGGAAGGAATTTTATGCCATCAAAGCAAATTTTTGAAAAAGTGGCATTGAGCTCAGCCAACTTCTCTGCCGTGGAAACGTCGGGAGCAGTAGCAGGCGAAGGCGTATCAGAGGTCACAAGTAGATGTTTATCGACGTTCACGGGATTGTCTAGAGATCGAGGAGCCAGAATGTTGCACGTGAGATGCAGCGTATAAGGGCCATGATAGGAAGGCTGTTCCTCGCTCTGAGCCAAAAAGTTAGATTGTTTCGCCTTAACGAGATGTCTGGGGCTAGGATTTACATTTGGAAGAGGAAGAAGATTTCGTTGAATGATAATTCTTATCCCATCCCTCATCCTTCTTCCAGCACCAGGTATACTCTGAACCCTAGATCAATGGTATGATGAAGAACTTTTGAGGCGATCGAAGGCTATGGATTGAGACATCACACCTATAAAGACCAAATGAAAGCGTATTAGTAATTGTTTCATGAGAGATTAACAAAAAGTCTATAGTGAAGTGCATGTGCTTGTGAGTGTCCTAGTGTTCCCCCAATAGACCGGTGACCGTAGCCTTGCTCATTGGCATTTTCTCTCCTTTATCAGAAGGTCGGATGCCTTTGGCACTTCTAGTGGGAGAGTTGAGTCCTTCAATGTTATTCAGAAAGTCATAGAACATGATATCATCCGAAACTTGAAGATTCGAAAATCATTTTAAGGAACTTTTGAAGTGTTGGGAGGACATTCCTCTCCAACATGAGTAACAATGAACTCTGGGTCTGAGGCGGGTTTTCTTCTACGAAGTTTGTATGCCAACCTTTTCTTTCTTTTTGTGGATGTTTAGGATTGTTCGACTTGCGACGGCTTAACCATTGGCTCTTTCCCTGGGCCTGCGTCAACATCTCTCGGCTTCTTGACTTGAGAATCCTTAATCTCGTCCTCATCGGCATCGTCTCGAGTCCTCTCGGCAGGAGGGCACGACAGGGTTGATGGTATCCCTTCTTTGTTTTGCAACATTCCTTAGTAATGCTGCGCTTCCAGGAAGCCCGATACTCAGCCTTCTTCCAACAGCCTGAACAAAGATAGTAACTCATAAGTTACGAGAAGTTTACTATCCCATCTTCAATGGAGGTAGCGCGGATGGCTGCGACAACTCTTGAAAAATCGACACCTTTAGGACATGGGGGAACACATGAAAGAACTCTGGATGTTAGTAGATTCAAAGGAAACATTATGATTTGGATTGATGAATTTGAGAATTAAGCGAAGGTAATACTTATGTCCTTCTAACAATCGTCTTGTAAATCTGGAAGGGCATTGAACGCAAAACCATTCATGCTTAAACATTGAGAGTTTGTTCCAAGTGTCCATTAAAACTTGGCAGTTTGGTGATGGCTCGAGAAAGACATAAGAAGGGATTCCCGATCTTCGTTTGAAGTTGTAGACAAATCTTATATCTTTAAAGGTAGGCGGATGAAATAAAACGTTCGTAAACAATAAAAAGGCTCCATGTTTGAAAGCATAACCATTTGGGTAAAGTGGTATAGGAGATGTCCCAAGATATATCAGCATTTCTCGGATAAATGAATTGAAGCGCGGTATGCATCCATCCCAACACATAAACTTATTGCACACTGTATACCCCGCTGGGGGCAGGTGAGGCCTATCCTATCTTGAAGGAACCAAGACATCCCCAAACAGAGTTCCATGTATAGAACATAGCCGGTGAAGAGCAGTCTCACCAATTTGAGAAGCTCTTGAATCTATTGGATTATCTAGAAGAATAGCGCCCTCTACTGCGTCGGGAGCATGGATTTTTTTTTGTTGGAATGACAAGAATATCTGAGAAAAGATCGGTTTGCGAGCTAGAAACTTCTATTTGTTCCCCATAATGGCTTGGAGAAAGCCTGCCAGATATAGTTGCGGAACTTGAATTTCCGTCAGAACCAATATGTTGCATCACCAAATCAGAAGACATATCAGATGAACGCTTCAAGCGTCTGGAATCTATATCAGCTATACTCAATAGATAATCGATATTAGAAAAATAACCCGTCCCTTATGCTAAGTGTGAACTGGTGTAATGCAGTGTAGTATATAATAGATATAAATAGTTTGAAATAAGAAAACAAAATAAATTAACGAGACTTGGGATTTTTATCCGGAGAGACCGTCACCACTGACAGTCTCAACTGACATGACGGATTAATTGATTATGAAAGCTTTAAGATCCGTCGCCGGCATATTAAGGTATGAAGTTGGTCATTTAAGTTCGTTTGCAAGTTTATTTACAAGTTTATCACTTAGTCCATATTGAAAGTTCCGAAAATTTGTTTGTTCAATATCAAGTTCGATAGTTTAAGTATGCATATTAGACTCTCCATCGTCATCATATGTTCAAGGAAAACTAGCAGTGGTTTTTCGAATAAACTAAGTCAGACGAGTATGCAAGTTTGTGCCGACCCCTATCCAAAGCCTTTATACCGATCCTTAACCCAGAGCAGAGAATGTCGATCCTTAACCCAGAGTATGGAATGCCGGTCCCAATACCACCACCTAATACCAATCCCTCTCCATGGCTAAAACAACCGACCCCTATCACCGTAGTATTACAGTCCACCAATTCCTCCATTAAAACTTATCCTACCAATCCCTCACCCAGAATCACCAACACTACTGAACCCTTCGCGTACTCCTAGCCTTCCTTCTATGAAAATCCTTCACTGAACACTCATTTTCCCTCTTCCTTTCCTCTTCGTATGCCTTAATCAATCTACAAAACCTTTATTCCAGTAATCATTAACCACCCTAAGATCATTCGCAACCTTATATACTCATCAACAACTTTGGGCTAATAACTTAATCATATAATTAAAAGAGGTATTAAGAAATCATGCCTATATGGAAATATGGAGGTTCGAATTAAGATAGGACGAGTGTTTGGGGGTTACTGAATCAAAAATGAAGGAAAAGCAAGTTATGGGTTAGTTGGAGTCGTGGTTGAATTTAAGACCGAAGTTGGGAGAGCTTGGTTCGTTAGGAAGTTTTAGTGTGTAGGCATGTAAACAGGAAAGGTAAAGAGGAAGGAAGGCATGAATATATATATATATATATATATATATATATCTGTGTGTGTGTGTGTATGGGAGAGGGTTCGGCTACAAGGATATAGCATGTATAATAAGGGGAGAGGGGTCGACATAGAAGCCTGCCAATCCCTGTTTGCGGCTAAAAGGATGGATCGACATAATTAATGTCAAACCCTATAGATTACTCCAATACATATATAATAAAAAATAATTGTTATGATCAGCTATGAATATGTACATGCAGAATGTTATAAAAAATGACAACAACTCATGAGCTTTCAAACGCGTCCATGAGTCGATAACAAAAACGTGTATGTGTACGCGCGTGAGAGTGACTTAAAGGTTCAACTTTTTGAAATCAACAAAAAATGAAATCAAACCTGAAACATTCAAGTTAAAGGTCGAACCACGTAATAAAAAAAGTTTATGAGTCTCACATAACCGGATTTATGTATTTTGATGGAATATGGCACTAGATTTATATTATTGGAAATCAACCAAGCATCATGGCAATCAATGAAGAATTCAATGCCTTAGAAAAGCGATATGACAAAGGAAAAATAATCATTCAGGAAGCTAGATGAACCTCATTTCGACAATTCAAACATGTTTTAATTCAAAGCGCATCGTGTTACTCATAAGACATGCTTTGAGGGGTAAGAGTTATCCGGTATCCTGACCCGACTATATTGAACTAATTGCACAAGATAGATTCGACCGTTATCAAGAACGATGACAATGGAGCAATGGTTGTAGGACCCAAAAATAAAGTACAGATGGTCATATGAAGCCAGAATGAATGGAATTGGTAGATAAATGATGCAAGATGCTTAAAACATAGATTTTAGCTTGGACAAGCAAGGGATCGGCATGGCTTGGTAGTACCATAGAAACCGACATGATTGAATAGACAAGAGGTCGGCATGGTCAAAGAAAAGAAGGTCTGAGCATGGAAGAAGGTAATTGGATCAACATGGTTTATTGGTTTGGGAAGTTATGCTTCAACACATAAGAAAGGGATTAGCATAGCTTATAAAAGGGATCATCAAGGCTTGATAGCTAGCAAGGGATCAGCATACTTGAATCCAATAAGGTGGAATCAACATATGTTAGAAAATAAGTGCATTCTTGCATTCAGCGATCAATATTTTGGGATCTAAATGTCCAAGGCAGATGAGATTTGGAGAGCAAGGTATATGGACCCTAGGGAACCTACCCTAAGGATCGCATGTCAAATGGCCAAATGATGAGGGATCGACATATGACTACTTGAAGGGTTCGATAGAAACTGCTTACAAGTGGAGTTAAGTCAAAGATCAATCAATAGCATGCGTTTCACTAGTCCAAATAATATGATATTTGAAGAGCCAACATATCTAAGCATGAAGAAGCCAACATAAGGATTGATGCCCAAGAATCGACCAATGAAGGGATCATTACCAATCCCTCTTCATTGGGATTTGGGCCTAGCGACCTCCCTGGTGGGCCCATATGGATTAGAAGGTCTTATAGCCGAAGTTTCAAAGAGATTGATGATCACCTTTGTAACGACCTGATATCTAAACAATTCGCATCCAAACATGCCAGAATTGAATTGCTCAAAATATCAAGTTGTTAATATATGTTTGGCAAAGTTCAGCATATACAGTAAATAAAATAATGACGGAACCACAGATACAGAGTAATATAACAATAATGCAGCGGAAATAGAAGAATAGTAGTTCATGAAGCTACTATATATATATATCAGAGTTTAATAAGATACAACAGAAGTCTCAAATACAATAGTCAAATGCAAGATCAGAAAACATCACTAGAATCATCTGAATAATTGAAAGCAAGATAGATAGCTGGATCTCCTAGCGAAACTCTAACTCCAAAGATGAGTCTTAAAAGTTGTATCACTTAGTCTAACCCGAGCGTAAAGCAAAATACATAATACTTGAGTCAGGATTAACATTTTTATATCAATAAATCTAACTCAAGTGAAATAAAAACTGAAATACAAGTAACTCAAAGGATGTTTGGGATAACCATCCTCTAAGGATCCGTTAAACAATCTACTATGTAGCAGTATACGCTATTATAATAATGTCTAAAGTAAAGTTAATATATTTAAAAATAGCATTAAGGAGTTACCCAATATCCTCCTTAACACATTTTATAGTACCAGTAGTCTATACAGTAACGTAGTCCCTCCTGATCGAGAAGCTACCATAGGATACTCCATAGGTACGACACAAAATCAAAATCGTACAAGGCGCGCTAATGTAGGTGACACGGCACTACTAGGCAATGCTAGGGTATATATACCAATTGCACTTCTGGACTGGTGTTAATGCGTAGCAGCTAATACTGTCCACCTCGAGCCACACTCCTAAAAATCAAAGGTGCACCTAATCAATCACAAAGTAATAGAATGGTATCGAAGAAGTGTGTCAGATAAGAGGAGCGACCTCATTAGCCCGTCGACTGCTCCTGTTTTAGCCACCTTATGCCAACTCACGGAAGTTGGGTCCACGTATATACCTCAATAGGACATCGCTACCATCCTATTTCATTATGGAATCTCCACCGCGTACACGGTTGTCAAAGTGGTTTTCGAAGTTGGTAGAGAGTATGACAACTTCCGATCCCGGTATCTTTAACAACCAAACGTTATTATAACACCGCGGTCATTTCAAAATAATTTATACTTAAAGCCAAAATACCATTGCCTTTTTAAAACCATATCATTATGATATCATTTCCATTTCAAAACCAAATACGATATAATTTCCATTTCAAATATATATCCATTTCAAATATATCCATTTCAAAAATCTTCGCACTTCAAAGTTTAACACCTTCGAAACTAAACACTTGAAATTATAATATCTTCGAAACATAATACTTTGAAATAATAATACTTCCCACTTAACCACTTTAAATATCAAAATAGTATATATAATCAAATTATTTTCCTCACATTTCACAAATTAATACCAAAATCAACTCAAATTTCAAAAAACTCAAATTAAATCAGATCTCAAATCATTTATTCCAATTTAGCTTCTAAATAAACCACTCAAATTATATCGATTTCAAATACAGATTTGAACAAAAAATAAACCATTTCAAAAAAATATACATTTCAAAGCTTTAAATATTCCATAACTACAAAACTAAATGTGATAATTTTATATATTCATCAAATTTTCCTTAATATTATTTAGCCTTGAAATATTCACATAATAAAAGTCCAGTATCATTTAAATAAAACCCCAAATTTCAAATAACTGAATATTCCTTAAATTTAATTAAACTTGATATATTCATTTAAATCACCTTAAACAAGAATTAAGTTATAAAATCATATCCTTTCAAAATCTCAATTTCAATAAGCTCCAAATCAAACTTATTTGAGTTTAATCCTTAAATAAATTCAATTTCAAATTCAAAAAAATCTTCTAATCTTAGTTTATTTAAATTATTATAAACTCTATATTATAATATGATTTAAATAAATATATTATATTTTAATAAACTCAAACTTTATCATTAAACTTATTTTACATTAAACAGATTTATACATAGCTTCAAATCAAGAATTTAACTATATATAAATAATATCTGAAATCAGTATTTATATAAAACTGTACATTTCTTTCCAAAACTATAGAAATCATTTCAAAATATTTTTATATACAGGCCGCGGTGTCTGTATATAGTTTTCTATCCAAGGGTCAAGTGATACGGATATTTATCATTTCAGTCCGTAATTTAAATATAAATACGGGTATATATCATTTCAATCCGCAATCCCAAATTCAATTCAAATGAAAATCGCTTGGGTTTATCATTTCAACCCATAATGATTTTCTCCTATTCTAAAGTCTGTTCGGGTATGTATAATTTCAACCCATAGTGAATTCTATACTAACAAGGAACTTGTAAAGTGATAACAGATATGATAATAATATAATAGACATATATCATCAATATAAATAACAGATAATGGTGTCAGATGTCATAGGTGAACAAATATAGATAACCGCATATATATAGCAAAGTAAATAACTAACAACAACATATTTTCAATTGTCGTTTCAATTGAAATCAAATTTAATAAATAAAAAACGTTAATCGTGAGTGATTGCTCATCTTTCGAGGCTAGAGGTGGTTCGACACATGGAATGAGCTACGAATCCAAGCACGAATTGCAAAGCAAGGTAGATTGGCACGAATTGACGAAGAATGCTGATCAATAGGAATAAACGTAATCAAATTAGAATTCGATCGATGGATATAATTGGTATAAGTGAACTTACATGCAACTATATATGTAAAAAAAATCATATTTTAAATTCAAACAAATATTAAATTAAATATATACATGGTTTTCAAAAATCATAGCTTTAAGTTAAGACACACATATATAAAATCAACATATACATTCTTATTATATTATATATATATATAGCTCATTTAAAAATCAAAATAAATTTGCTTTATTTCAAAAAATATAAACTATCACTTGATATAATAAAACCCACACATTAAAGTAGAGTTCATATATATACATATACATATAACTTATACACATTAAACAGTTATCTATATATATATATATATATCTTCCTACTGATATTACAGATCCAACTTTTATAAAATCATTGCTTAATTGAAATCAATATATCCTATAACTCGACAGGTTATATATATTTATAGAAACTTGTATTTAAAATAAACTATTATAAATCTTTTCAACGTAACGGACTTATATAACATGTATATATACTTGTGTATAAATTATTATATACAACCAATATATAATAGTTGCCCAAAATGAAACATTGAGAAATAAAATATATGCACTATATATATATATATATAATACTAACATATGAGAACTAATGTATTATAAACAAATATAGACTTAATATTCGAACTGATATATAAAACTGCAAACAAGAATATATACATATACAAGTGAATATATCTTTCCGTGCTTATACTACAATATAACACTATATTTTATAACTAACTAAGTTTAAAATATAATAAAACTATTATATATATTTATTTAAACATATCAACTAACAGAAACTGTAAACGATGAGTATAGTGTATAAACACGTAAAATTTCTTACCAAAGTTCTGAATACATATTATACTACAACTACAACAAGCTATTACCATGTAAACTTTAGATATACCTATACTTATTCAACTTACCAAAATCAGAACCTTACATATATAAATACTAATATATAACCTACTGTTATATATACTATAAAGCAACTTTCATATAAGCTTCTGTCTTCATATAAGCTTCTGTCAATCATGGAAGAGCAAGAGAAGCAAACTTTATATGTAAACAGGTAAATTCTTTATAATAAAACATAATATATCTATATATATTCTGAGTGTAAAATTCTTAAAACTGTACTTTAAAACATATATATAACACATATTCTTAGCCTTGATAGGAAAACATGCTTCACCATGAATTGTATATCTATATACGCAGCGCGCGCACACACACATATATTGAGACAAACAACACACACATATATATATATATATAATACATAAAATACCTATATATAGGAGTATGCATGCAGACAAGAGCTAGTGAGCCTTGAGACCGAAGAACAATGTAGGTGGTCGGTCAGGTGGTGAGGCACAAGGCCATAGTGGATGAAGTTGAGGTGGGCGAAGCTTGGTCGATCAGTGAAGGAGAGGACACATGAGCATGGGCATCAGGTTGATGTGCGAGGGGAGGAACACAGATGAGATGCGGAGGTTGGCGGATGGTCAGAGGTGGAGTTGAGCACGGTGAGGTCTGCTGGTTGATGGGAAAATGAAAGAGAAGGGAAGAGGAACGAAAGTAAGCAACAGGAGGGAGGGAGAAGATGAGTTTCAACCGTGGCAGAGATAGTGGGCAAGCTTGAGGCCGTGTTGGTTGGATCCGGTCACGTGCGGGATGGTCGAATGAGGAGTTGATGGGGGCATTGTTGCCAATGCATGTGGGTTAATGGTGAGTTCAAGATAGAAAAGAAAAGGGAGAAAAATGAGATCTGGTTACTCCAAGACGAGCAGGTTACAAGATAAAGCAGTTTTTATTATACACACACACACACACACACACACACACATGTATCTATGTATGTATGTATTTTAAAATTTAACGGAAGAGAGGAACGAAATGGAATGAAACCGTGCTTGGACAAACACGACAAATAAATGTGACGAGCCAGCAAATCATAATGAATATAGAGGGAATAGAGAAAGTCAAATATTCATTTCTGGACAAATAAATGGTAGTGACGATTGGTATAATGTGATGAGCAAACCAATGGACATAAGAAACAGAAAGGCACAAAATGGGCACAGATATGGTCCAATGATTTTACAGATTTCATCGTTCACCGAACGCCGAACATGCAATATGAATATACTACAGTGATCAGCACAACGAGATGATCAAAATGGCATACAGATATTAGTGGTACGATCATCCCATCAAAAGTCGATAATCGGTACCGATATACGTTGCTATTCCGTACGGAAAATCCAAACGTAGCTAGAAACGTCCGAATTTCACGAAATGACTTTCGCAGTCTGATTTAGAGTGTTCTAAATAAATTTTATCATGTTGACATATTAGGTTTTGAAAAATATTTTTTATCATCCAATTTAACTGATTTAACTTGAAATAAAATTACTCAATAAAATAAACTTCAATATTATCAGATGAAAATTTACCGGTTGCTTTGTTTAAATAGAAGTATTCCAAATATCAAATTTATATTTCAAAATTTAATTATTTAAAATTTCAAAAAAATTCAATTAATTAAATAAGTAAAACCACTAAATTTACGGGTCATTACACTCTCCCCCACTCAAAACTTTTCGTCCCCGAAAAGAAAGAAGGTAGGAGAATAGAAACAACCAGAAGAAAATAGACTTGAATTACAAAATAAAACAATTAATTTAAACCATATAAATTTCAATTTAACAAATTAATGTTCAATAGTTGATTTTTAATTCAAGGTATTTCATTAAGTTGATTTGAATTCAATTTATAAATTCCCTCAAACAACTTTATTTTACTTATCTCATTCATTCATCATCTTATTATTCTATCTATCTCAATTAACATTTTATAATCAAAATTTAAGTGCATAACATTCATTATAACACTTAAATTTTATTTATAAAACATTTTATATTATATATTATCCAATTACATTTCATCTTCTGAATAATTTAGGTTAGTTATATGTTAGAATGAAATTGGGTATTATATATGTAAAATTTCCTTATTCAATTCATTTCAAGTTTAAATATTTATTCAAAATTTGGATTTATTTATAATAAATATCATTCTTTAACAAAATTTAAGAATTAAATTTCTGATTAACTTCAAACAATTTGAAGATTAATATCTATACTATATATCAAATCAAATCTATAATCATATACTTATATATATATATATATATGTATTATAAACCAAGTCATACTTCAGCAATTCAAATCAATTTAATTTCCAGCATAATAGTGTAGCAAGGCTACAAAATGGTCTCTCCACTTCGAAGCTCAAAAATGAATATCGATGATGCGGCCGTCATCACTGAAATTATTTTCCAGCGACAAAGAGAAGAGCACTGATTTAAACATCTAAAATTTCTTTGAAAAGATTTCTATTCGAAAACACGTTAAATAATATACCCTTTAAAGCTTTAAAACCAAAGTTGGAAATCACCAGAAATTAAATTCTCAAATTCTAATTTTGAATTCATTTGAGCTCCAAATTTAATTATAAACCATTTTTGATAAATTCATTTATTTATGTTGGTAAAATCAATGGTTTACAAAACAATAAACGAGAATCAAATATTATCATTTCTGATAACCATTTCTTTGACTATTAAATTCCAGAAAAATTTATATTATATAAATATAATTATACAAAATTTATTCGATTTACTAAATTTGAAAACAAAATTGTGTCAGTTTGCTCTGCTCAAGTGTTTTGGAAATCCTATCGATAGCGTTGATCGACCGAAAACCCAAATCAACATCAACAACTCAAACAACACAATATATATAAAACATTTAAAAATAAATTTACAAATACACTTCCTCGCTCGACGATACTGGAATAGATTTTCAAAGCAAGGATAGGGATGCAAATTTGATGGACTTAAATCAAAGAGAAACCTAATTCGAATATAGATTTGAAACAAAGACAGGATAACTAAATAACAGAATCGAGAGATGGATAAGCTTATATAAAATCGTGGGTAATCTTAACTGGGTCAACCGTGATTTCAAGAATTAGATCGATATGGAATTCTGAGGCAAATCGACATTCGGTCTCAAGAGATAGAATTCGGCATATCAAGAGATGTCAGCATCTAAACGAAGAATATATAAATCTTTGGT
Source organism: Allium cepa (assembly GCA_030765085.1). Lineage (NCBI taxonomy): Eukaryota > Viridiplantae > Streptophyta > Magnoliopsida > Asparagales > Amaryllidaceae > Allium > Allium cepa. The sequence continues at coordinate 841,418,230 of CM060941.1, forward strand.
GAATCGATGCTATTAAAAAGGATTTTCACCCCTTTACAAATCATATTGTAGAGCTATGGGATGCTCCAGAATTCAGAAGCATACGAATAGTGAGGGACAGGAATGAATTTCAGAACCGAGGGAACGTTCCAAAATTTAAAGGAAATCCAAATCAAAGAGGAAAGAATTCATGCTCGAACGAAAGTGATTCTGTAATTAAATTTACCATACATGCTAAGTTTGCCTAGAGGCAAATCTCTAATACCAAATGTAACAGACCACCTGCCAGTGGGTAACGCCCATCGTAGCATACATTGATGCCTGTGTTCTGCCTTTACGGCCAGCCTCTCGACTACACCAACCTTCGCACGGACATGTGGGAGTAAGCGTCATCCGCTCGCTACCAAACCAAATGTGAGAACCCCCTATCATGCTGCATCCACCAAATGCATAGGCAGACACACATGTTGGAATTGAATTGCTCAAAATATCAAGTTGTTAATATATATTTGGCAAAACTCTCACAGACACAGAGTAATATAACAATAATGCGGCGGAAATAGAAGAATAGTAGTTCATGAAGCTATTATATATATATATATATCAGAGTTTAATAAGATACAACAGAAGTCTCAAATATAATAGTCAAATACAAGATCAGAATACATCACTGGAATCAACTGAATAACTGAAAGCTGGATAGATAGTTGGATCTCCTAGTGAAGCTCCAACTCCAAAGGTGAGTCTCAAAAGTTGTATCACTCAGTCTGACCTAAGCGTAAAGCAAAACACAAAACACTCAAGTCAGGATTAACATTCTTATATCAGTAAATCCTACTCAAGTGAAATAACAACTGAAATACAAGTAACTCAAAGGATGTTTGGGATAACCATCTTCTAAGGATCCGTTAAACTATCTACTATGTAGTAATATACGCTATTATAATAATGTCTAAAGTAAAGTACAATATATTTAAAAATAGTGTTAAGGAGTTACCCAATATCCCCTTCAACACATTTTATAGTACCAGTAGCCTATATAGTACTGTAGTCCCTCCTGATCGGGAAGCCAATAGAGGATACTCCATAGGTACGGCACAAAACCGAAATCGTACAAGGTGCGCTAGGATAGGTGACACGACATAAATAGGCAATGCCAGGGTAGATATACCAACTACACTTCCGGACCGGTGGTAACGCGTAGCAGCTACTACCGCCCATCTCGAGCCACGCTCCTAAAAATCAAAGGTGCACCCAGTCAATCACAAAGTAATAGAATGGTATCGAAGAAGTGCGTCTGATAAAAGGAGCGACCTCATTAGCCCGTTGATTGCTCTTGTTTTAGCCACCTTATGCCAACTCAAGGGAGTCGGGTCCACGTATATACCTCAATTGGACGTTGCCACCATCCTACTTCATTCTGGAATCTCCACCTCGTACACAGTTGTTAAAGTGGTTTTCGGAGGTTGTAGATAGTATGACAATTTCCGATCCCGGTCTCTATAACAACCAAACATTATTATAACACCACGGTCATTTCAACATAATTTGTACTATAAAGCCAAAATACCATTGCCTTTTTAAAACCATATCAATACGATATCATTTCCATTTCAAAACCAAATATGATATAATTTCCATTTCAAATATATATCCATTTCAAATATATCCATTTCCAAAATCTTAGTACTTCAAAGTTATAACACTTTCGAAACCAAACACTTGAAATTATAATACCTTCGAAATGTAATAGTTTGAAATAATAATACTTCCACTTAACCACTTTAAATATCCAAATCGTATATATAATGAAATTATTTTCTCAAATTTTACAAATTAATTCCAAAATCAATTAAATTTCAAAAAATTCAAATTAAATCTGATCTCGAATCATTAATTCCAATTTAGCTTCTAAATAAACCATTCAACATTATATCAATTTCAAATATAGATTTAAACCATAAATAAACCATTTCAATATATATATATATATATATATCAAAGATTTAAAAATTCTATAATTTCAACACTAAATGTGATAATTTTATATATATTCATCAAATTTATCTTAATATTATTTAGCCTTGAAATATTCACATAATAAAAATCCAATATCATTTAAATAAAACCCCAAATTTCAAATAATTGAATATTCCTTAAATTTATTTAAACTTGATATATTCATTTAAATCACCTTAAACTAGAATTAAGTTATAAAATCATATCCTTATAAAATCCCAATTTCAATAAGCTCCAATCCTTAAATAAATTCAATTTCAAATTAATCTTCTAACCTTAGTTTTTTTAAATCATTATAAACTCTATATTAAAATATGATTTAAGTAAATATTTGACCATATTATATTTTAGTAAACTCAAACTTTATTGTTAAACTTATTTTATGTTAAACAAATTTATACATAGCTTCAAATCAAGAATTTAACTATATATAAAATGATATCTGAAATCAATATTTATATAAAACTATAAATTTCTTTCCAAAACCATAGAAATCATTTCAAAATATTTGTATATATAGACATGAAGTGTCTGTATATAGTTTTCTATCCTATGGTCAAGTGATACAGATATTTATCATTTCAATTCGTAATTTAAATATAAATACGGGTATATATCATTTCAACCTGCAATCCCAAATTCAATTCAAATGAAAATCGCTTGGGTTTATCATTTCAACCCATAACGATTTTCTCCTATTCTAAAGTCCGTTCGGGTATGTATCATTTCAACCCATAGTGAATTCTATACTAACATGGAACTTGCAGAGTGATAACAGATATGATAATAATATAACAGGCATAAATCATCAATATAAATAACAGATAATGGTGTCAGAGGTCACAGGTGAACAGATATAGATAACAACATATATAGCAAAGTAAATAGCTAACAGTAGCATGTTTCAATTGTCGTTTCAATTGAAATCAAATTTAAAAAATAAAAGAATGTTAATCGCGAGTGATTGCTCACCTTTCGAGGCTAGAGGTGGTTCGACACATGGAATGAGCTACGAATCCAAGCACGAATCGCAAATCAAGGTAGATTGGCACGAATTGACGAACAAAGTTGATCCATAGGAACAGATGTAATCAAATCAGAATTCGATCGATGGATATAATTGGTATAATTGAACTTACGTGCACCTATATATGTAAAAAAAAATATTTTAAATTCAAACAAATATTAAAGTAAATATATATATATATATGGTTTTCAAAAATCATGGCTTTAAATTAAGACACATATATACAAAATCAACATATACATTATTATTATATTATATATATATAGCGCATTTAAAGATCAAAATAAATTTGCTTTATTTCAATAAATATAAACTATCACTTGATATAATAAAACCCACACATTAAAATAGAGTTCATATACATATATACATATAACTTATACACATTAAACAATTTTATATATATACCTGCTAATATTACAGATCCAACTTTTATAAAATCATTGCTTAAATGAAATCAATATATCCTATAACTTGATAGGTTATATATATATTTACAGAAACTTGTATTTAAAATAAACTATTATAGATCTTTTCAACATAACGGACTAATATAACATATGTATATATACTTGTGTATAAATTATTATATATAACCAATATATAATAGTTGCCCAAAATGAAACATTGAGAAATAAAACAAATGCACCATACATATATAATACTAAAATATGATATAACTAATGTATTATAAATAAATATAGACTTAATATTCATATTGATATATAAAACTGCAAACAAGAATATATACATATCGTGCCTATATACTGCAATATAACACTATATTTTATTACTAACTATATTTAAAATATAACAAAACTATTATATATATTCATTTAAACATATCAACTAGCAGAAATTGTAACCGATGAGCATGGTGTCTAAACACCCAAAATTTCTTTCCAAAGTTCTGTATACATATTATGTTACAGCTACAGCAAACTATTACCAAGTAAACTTTAGATATACCTATACTTTATTCAAGTTACCAAAATCAGATCCTTATATATATAAATACTATTATATAAGCTATTGTTATATATACACCATAAAGCAACTTTCATATAAGCTTCTGTCTTCATATAAGCTAATGTCTTCATATAAGCTTCTATCAATCATAGAAGAGCAGGAGAAGCAAACTTCATATGTAATCAGGTAAATGTATACTTTCTTTATAATAAAACATATTATATCTATATATATTCTGAGTGTAAAATTCTTAAAACCGTACTTTAAAACATATATATAACACATACTCTTGGCCTTGATAGGCAAAGATACTTCACCACGAATTGTATATCTATATATGCAGCATATTTATATATTGAGACAAACGACACACATATATATAATATATAAAATACCTATATATAGGAGTATGTAGGCAGACAAAAGCTAGTGACGCAGCGGATATTCGAAAAACAAATGAAATGGATGAAAGTAGCAAACGGTGAATTGATAATCCTGTAATGCCCGAATTCGTTGATCCGAAGATACCGAATTCTAGCTATCTCTATCACGTTGATCGTGCACGATTCCGCGAAAAGAGATCTACGATTCTTCAACGTTGATCTTGCGAACAGGATACCGTGAATCGGCTTCAACAAACGATAATTCAAACGTACTCGAATTACGTAAGTGGAGATAGGAGTTAACACTCGACTACCAATTTAATGGAGGCACAAAGCTTCACAAACAAAATTTTATTCAATTTTCAACCACCTTTACAAATGATATGACTTGCATATTTATAGGCTTACAACTCAATACACGATTAAAAAATTACAACACCATGTGTACACGACTTAAGAAAATACATCACAGACATTACAGGACACGACTTAAGATAGGTCGTTAACGACCTAACCTTTACAACATCAAGCGACTTAAGCAAATGTCATACAAACAGTACAGCGACACACAAACGACCTAAAAAAAATGTTATACGCGACTTAAAATAACTCGGTAACGACTTAAGGAAACTCGCTCAATAACTCGGTAACGACCTAATGTTCAGGTGATAACTCGTTCGCGACTCAATGTTCTCCCACGGTGATAATAAGTCAGCCGCGACTCAAGGAATGCTAGCGACTTAGGGTTAGAGGAAAAAAGAAACGGCTTACTGGAATTGCTTCACTCGTTCGCGACATAGGGTATTTCGCGCGCGGCATATGAAGGAGGTGGAGAGTGAGTCGTTCGCGACTTATGGCAGTGTCGCGACCTAGGGTTTTGGGCGGCAGCGAAGTGATGGGTCGTGAGTCGCGGTGTAGTTGAGTCGTGGGTCGTTGAGGAAGTTGAGTCGTAAGTCGCGGCGGCTTGGGTCGGAGGGGATTTTAGGTCGTGGTAGGGATGAGTCGGTAGTTGCGACGGGGATGAGTCGTGAGTCGTGGACGACCTAAGGATGGTCGATGCTACGAACGAGGTAAGTACTTCATCATCCTCCCCTTGTTGGAAAAAATTCGTCCTCGAATCCACACTCTCGTCATTTTCGATGAAATCCTCCCCATAATACGGAATTAAATGTTTGATATTGAAAATATCAGAAGTGTGAATATTTTCCGGCAATCTTAACTGATACGCATTATCATTGATCCTTTTCAAGATTTCTACTGGACCAATCTTTCGTGCCTTCAACTTGTTATAAGTTCCAACTGGAAAACGATCTTTCGTCACAACGGCATATACAAAATCTCCCTCTTTGAAAACAACTCTTCTTCGTTTCTTATCCACCATTTGTTTATACTTCTCATTTGATTTAAGTAGTCGTTCTTGTACAACCTTATGGCATTCCTGTAATTCATTCACCAAGTCACTAGCCCGCTTAACAACTCCTTTCTGATATGGTACTGTCGTTAAATCCAATGGTCCCTTTAGTAAGCTTGAATATACAATCTGAAATGGACTGAAACCAGTACTTCGATTGACTGCGTGATTGTGTGCGAACTCAGCTTGACACAATTTCAAATCCCAGCTCTTCAAATTGTCCTTCACAAGACATCTTAGTAAATTTTCCAACGATCGGTTAACCACCTCCGTTTGCCCATCAGTTTGCGGATGGTAGGCGCTACTAAAATTCAGCTTTGTTCCGACCATCTTCCACAAACTCAACCAAAAATGGCTTAAAAATCTAGTATCTCGATCAGAAACAATAGATCCTGGTAAACCATGCAATCGATACACCTCTTAAAAGAATAATTGAGCAACTCGAACTGCATCCGTTGTCTTCTTACAGGCTATAAAATGTGCCATCTTCGAAAACCTATCCACTACAACGTATATAGAATCATTTCCTCTCTGAGTCCTAGGCAAACCCAAAACGAAATCCATGCTGATATCAACCCATGGTCTGATAGGTACAGGTAACGGCATATATAACCCTGCATTCGTAGCCGTTCCCTTCGAAACATGACAGATATGACATCTTTCCACAAATCTCTCGACCTCTTTCCTCATTGACGGCCAAAAATAAGATTGTGTAATTAACTGCAATGTACGATCATGACCCACATGTCCTTCCTCGTGCAATTCCTTGATAATCTTCATTCTCAAGCTACAATCTGGTATACATAAACGATTCCCCTTGAACAAGAACCCATCAACCAACACAAATTCATCGGTATTCCCTTCCTTAACTTTCTCAACAAACTTTGCGAAGTAAGGGTCCTCCTCAAACAATTCTGGCAATAATTTGAATCCTGTCACTTCAACCTTCATCGTTGTCAATAAGTGATTCCTTCTGCTTAAAGCATCCGCTACACGATTTGTCACCCCTGATTTGTGTTTCACAACGAAAGTAAACTGCTGCAAATAGGCAATCCATGATGCATGTCTCGCTGAAATCTTGTCTTGTCCTTGTAAATGTTTCAACGCTTCATGATCAGTATATAGAACAAATTCTTTCTGAAACAGATAGTGTCTCCAATGCTTAACGGCTTGTACAACAGCATAGAATTCCACATCATATGTACTATATCTCATCTTTGCCCCTGATAACTTTTCACTGAAATACGCAATAGGACATCCCCTCTGACTCAACACTCCCAAAATTCCAACCTTTGATGCATCAGTATGTAGCTCAAACACTAACTGAAAATCTGGTAAAACTAGAATTGGTGCAGACGTCAACAATTCCTTGGTCCTTCCAAAAGCATTCCCGGCTTCCTCTGATCACGAAATTGTTTACCCTTCATGCAATCGGTAACAGGCGCCATCACGCTACTGAAGTGTGGAATAAATCTTTGGTAGAATGAAGCCAACCCACGAAAACTCCGAACTTCTGTTATCGTCTTGGGCTGTGGCCAATTTCTGACTGCCTCAACTTTACTCTGATCAACTTGAATACCTTCTCCTGAAACAACATAACCCAGAAATAAAACACTATGCGTCATAAACACGCATTTCTTCGTAGCAGCATAAAATTGTTCCTCACGAAGAATAATCAACACTTCCCTCAAATGTTTAACATGCTCCTCCGTACTCCTGCTGTATATCAGAATATCATCGAAATACACCACTACGAACTTCCCAATGAATGGTCTAAAGATTTGATTCATTACCCGCATGAACGTACTAGGCGCGTTTGATAAACCAAATGGCATAACCAACCATTCGTATAGACCCTCCCTGGTTTTAAAAGCAGTATTCCACTCATCAGCTAGTCTAATACGAATTTGATGATATCCGCTCTTCAAATCAATCTTCGAAAAGATAGTCGCCCCACTCAACTGATCTAGCAAGTCATCCAACCTCGGCATTGGAAATCTATATCTCACAGTAATCTTATTCAATGCTCGACTGTCAGTGCACATCCTCCACGTCCCGTCCTTCTTCGGTACCAACAAAGCTGGCACAGCACATGGACTCAAACTTTCCTGCACATGTCCCTGCTCAAGTAACTCTTCCACCTGCCTCCTCAACTCTTCATGTTCCTTCAGACTCATTCGATAATGTGGTCTATGCGGTAATACTGCTCCCGGAACAAGATCGATTTGATGTTGAATGTCTCTCAGTGGCGGTAACTCCTTGGGCAACTCTTCTGGAAATACATCCTCAAATTCTTTCAAAACTGGCTTCGCTTCTTCTGGGATTTCAACCTCTTCACTAAAGTATCGTCCAATTAACACAAAGACTTCAGGCTCCCCTTCAACTCCCTTAACAAACTCCTTCAAAGTTAACAAAGTTTTCAGCTCTTTAATCTCCTCAGATTTACTCTCTCCCAGCTGTCTCTTCTTTGGAACTAAAATAATCTTAACGCCTTCAAACATAAAACTATAGCTATTGGTTCGACCGTCATGCTGCACTGCTCGATCATACTGCCACGGTCTTCCCAAAATCAAATGACAAACATCCATCTCAACTACATCACACTAGATTTCGTCTTTATATTTCTTCCCAATAGAAAATGAAACTCGAACTCGCTTATCCACCTTCACCTCTCCTCCTTTTCTCAGCCACGCTAACTTATAAGGATTTGGATGTTTTTCCGTTTTCAACTTCAATTTTCTCACCGCTTCTGTAGAAATAATATTGTCACAACTTCCTGCATCAATCACAAATTTACAAACTTTTCTCAATATAGTGCATGTCGACTGAAAGATGTTACTCCTCAACCAACTAGCTTCATCGTCTTGCTTCGGCGTTAAACATGATCTCCTCGTCATTAGATTACAGCCTTCATCCCCCGATGCGATATCCTGTTCATCTTCCTCCACTGGACTAGAATCACCTTCACCAACATCCTCAACTTCAGCCTCAGCTATCATAGTTCGTTTCTTTGGTTTTGGACACTCATTGCTTTTATGACCCACTTCCTGGCAATTGTAACATTTGAAACTGCTGTTGCCCTTTGCCTTCGCAGCCTCATTCACAGCCGGTTTAGTAACAGCCTTCGAAACAGTAGTATTGCCACTAGCTCCCTTCACTTGATTGTTGGAATTTGTGAACACACCACTTCCACGCCTTCCCTGCTTCTCCCAAGCTATCGCTATCTGGTGTGCCTCCGCCACAGATCTCGGATCAAACATATTAACCATATCCTGGATCTGCATTCGTAACCCTCCAACAAATCTAGCAGTCAGTTGTTTTTCCGTCTCCATTATATCATTCCTGGCAATGAGTTGGTAAAATTCATCGGCGTAATCGTTGACTGATTTCGTCCCCTGCCTTAGATTCTGCAATCTCTGGTACATAAGTGATTGATAGCTGTATGGTAGAAATGTAGCTCTCATCAATTTCTTCATTTTCTCCCAATCTACAATCTTCGACTTTCCCATCCGTTCTCGTGTAAGTTTAGTTTGCTGCCACCACGCCAAAGCTCTCCCCCTCAGCCTTGTAGCGACTAACTTCACTCGGCGATTCTTCGGAATCTCCTTGAAATCAAAAATTTCTTCAACATTAGACAACCAATCTAAAAATTCTTCAGCAACCATTCCACCCTTGAACTCTGGAATTTCCACCTTCTTTCCCGATTCCCATCGACGATCATCCACTACATCTCGATACCGACGTCGTGTTGGTTCTCTATCTCGGTAATGAACACTTCCCCTATCACCATCAAACTCCTCATCAAAATATGAAGTATATCGATGTCGTTCACGACCTCCAACATCTATACTACCACTCCTTCGATCAATATCTCTATCACGATTGTCAACACTTCTATGATCTTGATCTTCTCTTCTCTCTCGATCTGAATGTATCGAAGCTCTACTTCCCCCATGGTTCGATTCAGGTGAAACTCTTCTTCTACTTTGATTCATTTCAAGCATCATTCTTTCTAATCGACCAATTCCTTCATTCAACTTCTCAATGAAACTCTCGTTGATTCGTTGCTCTATTTCATCAGCTTCTTCTCTTCCATACAAAGCATTGATATTTCTGTGGCGTTGAGCTCGTCTCGGAGGCATGATTGAACTTCGAACAAACTTCAAAAAATAATTTTCCATCTCTTTCCGAACTTTGATCCAAAGTGAGATGGATCGAAACTCCCAACTTGTTACAACTTCACGATGAACACGATGAACACTAAACTTCTCAACAATTGCAAATACGATCTCCAAATGATGCAAACTCCTTGCAATCTAGCTCTGATACCAAACTGACGCAGCAAATATTCGAAAAACAAATGAAATGGATGAAAGTAGCAAACGGTGAATTGATAATCCTGTAATGCCTGAATTCGTTGATCCGAAGATACCGAATTCTAGCTATCTCTATCACGTTGATCGCACACGATTCCGCGAAAAGAGATCTACGATTCTTCAACGTTGATCTTGCGCACAGGATACCGTGAATCGGCTTCAACAAACGATAATTCGAACGTACTCGAATTACGTAAGTGGAGATAGGAGTTAACACTCGACTACCAATTTAATGGAGGCACAAAGCTTCACAAACAAAATTTTATTCAATTTTCAACCACCTTTACAAATGATATGACTTGCCTATTTATAGTCTTACAACTCAATACACGATCAAAAAATTACAACACCATGTGTACACGACTTAAGAAAATACATCACAGACATTACAGGACACGACTTAAGATAGGTCGTTAACGACCTAACCTTTACAACATCAAACGACTTAAGCAAATGTCATACAAACAGTACAGCGACACCCAAACGACCTAAAAAAAATGTTTTACGCGACTTAGAATAACTCGGTAACGGCTTAAGGAAACTCGCTCAATAACTCGGTAACGACCTAATGTTCAGGTGATAACTCGTTCGCGACTCAATGTTCTCCCACGGTGATAATAAGTCGGCCGCGACTCAAGGAATGCTAGCGACTTAGGGTTAGAGCAAAAAAGAAACGACTTACTGGAATTGCTTCACTCGTTCGCGACATAGGGTATATCGCGCGCGGCATATGAAGGAGGCGGAGAGTGAGTCGTTCACGACTTATGGCAGTGTCGCGACCTAGGGTTTGGGCGGCAGCGAAGTGATGGGTCGTGAGTCGCGGTGTAGTTGAGTCGTGGGTCGTTGAGGAAGTTGAGTCGTAAGTCGCGGCGGCTTGGGTCGGAGGGGATTTTAGGTCGTGATAGGGATGAGTCGGTAGTTGCGACGGGGATGAGTCGTGAGTCGTGGACGACCTAAGGATGGTCGATGCTACAAACGAGGTAAGTACTTCATCAGCTAGTGAGCCTTGAGATAGAAGAACACGGTAGGAGGTCGGTCAGGTGGTTAGGCACAAGGCCGTGGTGGATGAAGTTGAGGCAGGCGAAGCTTGGTCGGTCAGTGGAGGAGAGGATGCACGAGCATGGGCATCAGGTTGCTATGCGAGGGGAGGAACACAGATGAGATGCGGAGGCTGGTGGATGGTCGAAGGTGGAGTTGAGCACGGTGAGGTCTGCTGGTTGATGGGAAAATGAAAGAGAAGGGAAGGTGAACGAAAGTAAGCAATAGGGGGGAGGGAGAAGATGAGTTTCGGCCGTAGCAGAGATAGTGGGCGAGTTTGAGGCCATGTTGGTTGGAGCCGGTCACGTGTGGGATGGTCGAATGAGGAGTTGATGGGTGCATTGTTGCCAATGCATGTGGGTTAATGGTGAGTTCAAGATAGAAAAGAAAAGGGAGAAAATGAGATCCGGTTAAATGAAGATGAGCAGGTTACAAGATAAAGCAGTTTTCATTATGTAATATATATATATATATATATATATTAAAATTTAATGGAAGAAAGTATACGAATTGGAATGAAACCATGCTTGGACAAACACGAAAATAAATGTAACGAGCCAGCCAATCATACTGAATACATGGGGAATAGAGAAAGTCAAATATTCATTTCAAGACAAATAAATGGTAATGACGATTGGTATAATGCGGTGAGCAAACCAATGGACATAAGAATCAGAAAGGCACAAAATGGGCACAGATATGGTCCAACGATTTTATAGATTTCGTCATCCACCGAACACCGAACACGCAATATGAATATACTATAGTGATCAGCATGACGAGACGATCAAAATGGCATATAGATATTAGTGGTATGATCATCCAATCAAAAGTCAATAATCGGTACCGATATACCTTGCTGTTCCGTATGGAAAAATCCAAACGAAGCTAGAAACGTCTGAATTTCGCGAAATGAATTTTGCAGTCAGATTCAGAGTGTTCTAAATAAATTTTCTCATGTTGACATACTTACGTTTCGAAAAATATTTTTTTTTGTCATCCAGTTTAACTGATTTAAATTGAAATAAAATTACTCAATAAAATAAACTTCAATATTATCAGATGAAAATTTACCAGTTGCTATGTTTAAATAGACGTATTCCAAATATCAAATTTATATTTTAAAATTTTATTATTTAAAATTTCAAAAAAAATCAGTTAATTAAATAAATAAAACCACTAAAATTTATGGGTCGTTACAACCTTCGCCTATAAATACTGACCTAACGAGTCATTCTGAGGATCTTTACACTGCTGGTTACTTTAGTCTTTTTGTAATCAAGCTTTTTATACTTCTTGCTGCTGTAATCAAATTGTAAGTGAATCAATAAAGATCTTTAAAGTTAGCATAGTATACAACACCGAGTCGCTATAAATTCGTGCATTCTTGATTATTGCTTTGATTTGTCTATTAGTTTATTCTATTCCTCAATTTCAATTTTACTTTCTTCATTTACTTCTCTACATAAATCTATTATTGGGTGTTTGTGACCAGTTTTATTGCAAACAGTTCCTATCTCAACAAAAAAATCCAACCTCCTTTAGGGCATGGTGTCCTCTCCTGTCAAACCATGTAACCGTTGATTCTAGGGAGAAACGTTTTCCATGGACATTCCCATCTTCTTAAATGCATCTTTGAATAAAATGTTCACTGAAATTCAATAATCTACCAAAATTCTATGTATTTTTGATGGGCCAAGCATGGTAGTAATCATCATTGGATCTGTATGTGGGTACCACTTCCCCTTAAGTCATTGTCATCGAAAGATATCACTTCCTACTCTCGATAAGGAATCTTAGCTCTTTGTTCCTCATCTATCATACATAGATAGACATCTCAATTTCTCAAAGAATTTGCATACCTCTCCATCTCTCCCAGCTCTTATCCACCATGTGAGGTCTCTCTATTTATAATATTAATCACTAGACCCATCTTTTCCATGATTGGCAATAGATGCCTTTTGGGAGCGGGAAGTGCCTCCAGGAACTTGCATGTCGCCCTAGCTTTCTCCTCTTTATGTTTTCCTTAGTTATGTCCCATTCAAATGGCGATATTCATTGGTGCTATATTCCATGGGACTCATGGAACCTGTAGTACTTCCCAAAATTTCTTTCCTCCTCTGTTTCTTTCTTCGAAACGGGCCTATTGTACTTAAGCTCTGCTTGATGTAAGTAGATGTTCTCTATAGTATCATTCGGGACCTTATAGGTGTCAAATCTCATGCTAGGCTCGAACCTCCTTTAATCTGTTTTCTTCCAACCAAAGTTGCCAGGATTATTGTTTTTATTTTCTCCATGCTACTACCTTTAGTGTTCTTAATCATGGCGTTTATGCTATTAGAAGCATCCGTTGGTTTGGCAGTTATTGCAATGTTCTGCCACGCTGTAGTGTTCGCTAATAGCATGTACTTTGCAGCTTCATAGAAGAAGTCTTGAAGAGTGGCTAGCGTCTCCTTAGTCAATTTCCAAGCCATCTTCGTATATGGGTGAACATCACTACATAAGGCCATCAAAGTTAATCGTTCATTAACATTTTGGATGCTGAGATCAAAAGTTTACCGTCGACTCTAACCTAATGTAGGTCGACTGGCCCAAGCCTAGGTCAACCGCCCAAGGTTGACCGTGGCTAGGTCATGGTTGACCTATATAGGCCAATTAAGTGCATTTTGTGTCTTTCGACTTCTTCGTTAATTTATTTCCATGATTATTAAATTAATGTTTAATCACCATTACCCTTACCTTAATTAAGTTACTTAAACGTTAAGCTATCGTTAACTTTAACGGCATTAACCGATCATTAATTATTTTCAAATTATTTTCTTAGTTTCATATATAATTATTTCCAACTATGAAAATTCAAAAGCTGATAACTTTTTCATTGAACTTCGACTGGAAAAGTTTCTATATAAAAATCGATCAGAAAATCACCACGAACCTTATGGTATAAGTTTTGTGGCTAAATTCCAACATTTACAAAAATTCTATTTCACAATATATTATTAATTAGTTAATTTCTATTTTAATTAATGTAAAATTGCAGGGTACATTCTCCCCTCCTAAAAAGGATTCCGTCCCCGAAATTCCACAAGAGTTCGGTTATGTAAACCATCGCAGATCATTTCTACATTAAAATTCAATAAGTGTACAACCAATTTTGCAGCAATCTGTGTGCATGTGCATAGTACATCACAATTCAAATGATATTCATGAAAAATAATTTCTAATTGGCGCCTCATATGTGAATGATTTATTTTTAAATCAATTTTGAAAATATGATGCTATCATCCTAAATATAACGGCAGTTCTACATTATTGCAGCTTTTTTGAAATATCAAAAACGGCTTTTCATCCAAATTTTCCCACACCTCTATAAATAGAAGCATGGTTCAACCAATTTTTCATCCAATCCTTACCATCCTAACACACCATTGCTAACATCCATATTTAGAAAATTTTAGTATTCTAAACCTATTTTCTTATGTTTGGAAAGGGTCTAGTGTAGAATTGCATATTTTCATCATTCTCTTATGTAACCTCTTCCCACTGTGCCTTGGGATCTATTCCTTTGCCCTTAATCCTTGTCCTACTTTCCCAAGTATAGTTTGCATAAATAAATTTTATTTTTAAAGTCCAAAAACATTATTGTTTCAAAAAACATCCTTTTTAAAATTTTCACTCATCGACAAGGCATACAGGGAAAAATGATCCATCGGCGAAATAGCTTCTTTGTCGCTCACCGTATCCATTTTATCCCAACTATTGTTGCACAAAATACTAATAAGCTTACTAGCTGTTCCCCATTATCAGCATGCGGTATTTCAAAATTTATAAAATTTAGAGTCCTTAGCTTTAAATTTTTTTCCCAAAGTCATATTATTTTTAATGAAAACTTCGATAAAAAAAAAAATTCATAATATTTTTCATTTTCAAAATATATGTATAATTAAATTTTATAAGTAATTCTTTGCATTTCTGGTATTAGGGTTTAGCCAACAATCCATCGTCCATAATGGACTTCACTTAATTGCATGGTGAATTTTAAGTTCTTAAAAACTTATCTTTTATAGTAGCAACTAGCAACCAAGTTTAATTATAAATTTCAGCCTTTAAGGTGCAGTGACATTGACTTATGGCTAATCAACATTCCTTCCCTACCCTTTGCATGCTGAAATTTACTTTACGAAAAAATTCTATTCTTTTCGAAACCTACATTTTCATTTTACTTTTATTTAGTAGTTAGTTAAATAAATTTTCTTAACTTATTATTTAGCTTCAAGTTTCAACTATTTTCTTTTCTTTCGCATTAGTTAAGTGGCTTTCTCTGAAATTTCATTTTTATTGCTTTCTCAAATCATTACAGTCCACCTAGAAAACACATAAGATGGAACATTTCCCTAAATGTACGTAGTTCATAGCAACAACTAATGCTTACAACACACGAAAACAAAAACTAGCACTGGAAGGAAACACAACACAGCTAACTACTACCACTACAAGAACAAAACTTTGTAACAGGCCATCCCTCTACAATAACCTTCATATATTATCCTTCCTATATTACTTATAATGAATAAGGTTTATTTATCTTTTCCATTCCATACCCCATTTTGGAATAACTATGCCTCTTCTAACTGCAGTGGATATGAAATACAACGTATGAAATCTTCATATTAAATGGCAATTAAGCTTGGGGAAATAACCTTCCAATCTCTTTCTTGTTTCCACAACTTAAGTCTACCAATATCCTCGATGTGTGTTTACCATATCATTACCATCTGTTACTATCCTCTCTTAATCCTATTCTTTTGATAATATTCTCAATCCTTGATAAGCCTCCTAAGTATATCCAAAACTTAAAGAGGTGTGCTTTAATATCCTCTTTATGGTTTACATACATATCAAAATAACATTCCTAGGCTCCTTCTAGTATTCTTACACTCTACGGGAACTTCTTCCTACTATTCCAAAGCAGTGATTGTTGTCTCCTTCATAGCCTTATTCTATTCTCCATCTTACCTAGGCACTATTTCATATATATTCCATATTTAAAATTCTTCTTTGGCTTTTACCATTTCTTTTTCAAAAATTTAAACTTCAAAAATTCTCGAAATAATTAACCCCAAAACTCTGGCTTATTAAAAGTGCTACTTAGAAACTTCTAGTTCAAAAATAAAAATACCTAGTGTTTTAACTCTTTTCAAAACTTACATTTTAAGATTTTTGAATTTAACTTATTCATTAAACTTAAAGGGGAATTTAACAATTCTAAGTATAAAAGTAAATTAGCTTTTTTTCTTAAAGATCATTCTAACTCGTATTAAAAATTTGAGATTTTTAGTTCAACCATTTATCAATTTTTTCTTTCAAAGACTTATTTATTTTCACCAAACCATTCCTTTCAAAAATAGAATTTACAATGTTTCCAAAAAAATCTTTTATAGCTTTAAATTTTAAAAATTAGAGTTGATAAGGACAAATATCATCCTATTACTTTCCTTCCGTCTCCTACCTTCCAATCTTCCAATATTTGATAGAGTCTTTACTATGGAAAAAGGGGGACTTTAAAAGATACTTAAATTAAATGCACATAACAATGGAAAATGTTCATTTTTCTTTATTCTGCTTTTAATTTCCTACTCTCAATTTAGATTACTAGCGTTATTTTTAATATAATTTACTAACACTACTTCTAATTACTATACTTTTTATTATACTTAAGTATCTTATATTTTAATGCATTTAAACTACTTTTCCTCCAAGTGAAATCGTTAACACTATAATTCTCTATGAATCGCTTAAAAGAGGATTCGTGATTTATGTGAAATTACAAGAAATTATTTCATTTCGTTATTGAAATAGACGATACAAAATATGGAGTTTCCAATGTTTTGTAAATCTCTCATTTACATTTGCATTCCTTATTATCTCAAACAAAACACCTTTATTTGTGACTTGATTAATTTAAAGAAACTTATTTTGTAATTTTCATTCCAATGAATTAAAATATGTCAAATCCCAACCTAATTACAATAAGTCAAACCTCATTTTTCATTTTATACTTCCTTATTCCTAGCACTCAATTCTTCACCCCAAACTGCACTAACTCCAACCGTTTTTCTCTTAATTTACCTTCCTTTTTTGCTTAAATTACTGAAGTACAGCCACTTGCAACTTAAAGTTTAAGATCTTAATTATTTTTTTATATACTGTTCATAATATTTCGATTTATATATCACTTATATTGTCCATCCATGAAAATATTTAATATCTTAAAAACTTTCATCACATAGAAGGATCCACGTGCTATATTGCTCTCACTTCTTCTTAAAAGAAAATTTCTTACAAAACTTTTATTATATATATATATATATATATATTTATGTATGTATATATATACTATACATACATTCAAAATTCAACATTTACTTAATTTTTCATTAAAAGTCCTTTTAAAATATACAATTTATACTTTTCTTCATTTTCCAAATTTTTTTTGTTGGGTTGGACTCTAAGTGGATTTCTAACTATTCTCTCAAGACATTGTTCATTCAAAATATAAAAATCCAATCATTAATTAGGAGTGACCATTTCACACGTTTCTTTGGAGACTTCTCCATTTTCACTGTCTACACCATATGGGTTCTTATTTTCTCTTTATCTGAACCTATTGTACGTCATTAATCGGCAATCTAAAAACAGGGATCAACAATCATTAGGCCATCAACGCCCGACTAGGGAGTCATGAACCATCCACTTTTAGGGATATTGCATACACAACTACTTTATGGCTGGAATTCTTAGGATTAGGCATATACTCTATTTATATTGATAGACAAATTAAAAATATATTCACTCAATGTTTCCTAATTTTTCAAGAAGCGACAAACATTAGCTTTGATACCAAATGTAACAACTCACACCCCAACGGGCCTGAAATTTTGCTAAAATAAAAATCCAAATCCATCAAAGTACGAATCATTGGTTTGGTATCCTGCATATAAAATAAAAGAATGCATATCAAAGCTCTAATGAAATAATTCATAGTAGAATAATCTAAAATATAACAGATCACATAAGTACTGATCAAGTTTTGACACTTCCAAAATCAAGTGTCCTTATCAGCCCAAACATGCCCAAAAGCTTTTAATAAGGAGGGGGTCAAAACAGCATTATTGTAACTGGTAAATTATACGTCTTTTACATAACACTACTTTATGCCGATTGTTCACTATTTCATATTATGTCTGATTTTCACTAGCCCTTTTGACTCTATATCAACGTATGAACCGTTCCAATCTACATCCCGTGGATCTATGTGTGTTTGTGTGTGTGTATTATATATCCCATCATCCACCGATGGACCATGATACTATCCCCTCTAGTATATATCGCTCAATACCTCATAAAGATCCATCGCCTTGCTGCATCATGATCATCATATCACTTGAGGAAATCCTATAGTGCACACCGATGACCTTTACTCCATTAGGTCCTGTATTCTTTGGGGATTGTCACTGTCTGCTTCATGTATCATGGATTTTAGCCCCCACGCACCACCACCCGATCCGTGTTTAAAGGAATCTTTATATGGGTTAATTAGTCTTCCCTGTCAAACAAAGTGGAAAACAACTATGGAGGTGCATAACCTAACTGAATCAATCCAAGTAGATGGAAGAAATCAGTTAGGTGTAACCCTATCCTTCCTATTGATCGCAAGGGACCAATGATGAGCTCGCTAAATAGGCCACTCCTACACCTTGTTTTGGTACCTTTTCATGCCAGTCCTGTGTGCCTTTTTGCATAGGTCCAATCTTACTCATCGTTCATTTATATTGTTTAGTGCAATCAAGGCAATACCTTCCGCTAAATAAATTTGACGCAGACTACTCTACAGTGCTTGTACAGTCTCACCATCCACAAAAGATCTTCCTAATGCCTACAATTACGAATGTTCCGTTCGAAGCACTAACTAACTTGAGGGTATCCTTTCATCTATACGCAAGCGTATACTCTCCACGGGTCCTACGGGTTAATATGCTTTCGCATTTCAACCTACTCTATTATAACTACCTACACCAATCATAAACGCATATTCGAGGCTATATATATATACATATGTTTTTTATTTATATGTTCTCATTCTTTTGTTCTTCCTTTCGTTGCCTCTGTACTTGTATAGTTTACATAAGTCTTATTTTACTATGCGTTTAGGTTTTCCTTTTCAAATTCATTTACTGCTTCCTTTTTCAATTTATTAATATCGTTTCCTTTTTATTTCTTGGCTCCAACTAGCATTTATATTCACATTTCATTCTCCACTCTTATTCTTGCCTATTTCTTAAAGCCTCTTTGTTTTGTTTTAATTGGCATTCGTACTTTATTCATGACTTATATCTAACTTTTGTGATTTGCTACATTTTAATGTATTGGAACTAAAATTCTATTCAATATATGTTGACACAACAAATTTCCATATCTTATCAAAAGAAGAGATTTTTATGCGGTGTTTGTAATTACAAGGAATTTCTTTTTAATTTTTCTTGAAATAGGCAGTATAAAACATGGAGATTTTTCCTTGTTTCATATAACTCTTTCCTTTTATTTTCACATATTCATTCCTTGTTATTCTAAACGTCGCATTTTTTCTTATTTTGAACTTGGTAATATGTAGAAATCTACTTATGACAATCCAATTTCCAATGTATTAAAATATCACTAAAACACTAAATACAAAAAATCAAAGTTTCGTGTCGGCCAAATAAAATAAGTTCCTAATCATTATGCGTTCATTATGATTTTATTCATTACAATTGTTGATAAAAATACCTCTTAAATCTAATTACTACTGAAAAAAATTAATTAATTACACAATTGCAGAATTAAAATTAATCATTATGTAATTTCATAGGCAAGTTTCATATATCCAACTTTTCACATTTATAAATTTGTTCACAATTTAGTTTCAATTCGTAGGCATATAGGAATACGTCTACAATGATATAATCTAATATTATATAGAAATATATAATATTCCCACTCACTTAAAATTAGCATTCAAATCTCTAGATCTAATCCAGTTATCTATATTCTCTACCTTTTGACTCCCTATGCGGATGCATAATTTTTTTTATACAGATCTCATTAGAAACTGGATTAGCAAAAAGAGATTTAGATTTAAATTTATTAATTAGAACCAGATCTAGAGTTTACCTTCGACATAATAACTAAATTTGAACCTATTTTCTATCGTCTATCCTTTTCTATTTTCTTCACATGTATCCATTCAATCTAGATCTATTTCTATGTATTTAGAAATTCTGGAGGAGAAAAGGAAGTGGTTGAGCTTCCACGCTGATTAGAAAAATAATGAGGTGGAAGTGGAACCCTAAGCCTTAATTTATAAAGATTCAAATTAGCACTAACCATCGAGTGAAACTGAATTAGATCTGGGCCACATGGTCTAAGTTTATTGTCTCCTCTAACCTAATGCGGGTCGACTACCCTAAGCCCATGTCAACCACCCATGGTCAACTGTGACTAGGTCATGGTAAACCTATATAGGCCAATTCAGTGCACTTTATGTCATTTGGTTTCTTCATTAATTTATTTCCATAATCATTCAATAATGTATAATCACCACTACCCTTTCCTTATTAAGTAGCTTAAATGCCAAAGTACCGTTAGCTTTAACGGTGTTAATTAATCAGTAATTAATTTCAAATTATTTCCTTAAATTCATACATAATTATTTCCAATTATGAAAACTCAAACACTGAAAACTTTTTATTCGAACTCCGATTGGAAAAGTTTATATGTGAAAATTGATTATAAAATTGCTACGAATCTAACGGTATAAGTTTCGTGGCCAAATTCTAACATTTACAAAAATTCCATTTTCACAATTTATTATTAATAAATTAACTTGTGTATTAATTAATTAATTTCTATTTTAATTATCGTAAAAATGCAGAGTGTTACAGTGATAGCATCCAGTCCTGGTTTTCTGGAAGAACAGTTATCCTGTTCTACCGTGTCGTAGTTGGCACCCCAGCTGGTTTGCTTGCCTTGCTCTTAGATTTGGGAGGCATGTTGATATTAGATCCTTCTTATTGAAAGCACCAAAAATTTTTGCACAAAAAATGGAAAAAAATACCTCCAATTAATTTTCACTGTGGACTAAATGAAGAATGAAAAGCAGAAAAAGTAAAGAGCACCAGAATTTGTAATGGTTCAGCCATAACAGGCCTACGCCCATAGTTGTTTTTATTCCTTGCTCTTATATTTTGACGTAATAAGTATTTGATAAAGAGTATTATGATTTATAATAGAAGATGGTGATCCAAACACTCTGCGCAATTGATTTTATACCTCGGAGTCTTGTAGATCCAAAGAAGTCCTCATTTGAATGCCAAATGCTTGAGTATTTATTCAGGTAAAGAAGTGATATCATTAATCCGGACAATTATGATGTTTCCACGTATATCATTCCTAAAAGTAATATTCCCAAATATTCCAAATGTAATTATCAGCTTCTCGATATATGCATATTTCTTTTCATATATACACTGCTCGGTTCGGCTAAGAACACGGTTCGGAGAGTGTCTGTTCGGCTTGGATAGATGTGGACAAGTTATTTGCTAGATGTGTATGCTCTCCTTGTTCGGCCCCCTTGGTTTAAGGGCTTGGTCCGGTGCCTGCCCATGATTTGGTAGATCCATGGCCACTTGATTCGGTAGGCCTCCCAGCACCGAATAGGAAATCTTATTATGTGCTTAGGGTACCAAAGAAAATTCCGTTCAATACTTGGGGTACCAAACAGAAGGGGGGAGCTTATTCTCCCCTTATTTTGTCGAGCTCATGCCTTGTCATTTGCCCTGCCTTCAGTTGACCTCAGCCGGACTGCAATCTTGTGGGCGATATTGCGCATAATAATATATACTCTTATACATGTATTTTTATCATTACACCCTTATTATTTCTCCCATATTTGACTTTCCAGTCTGACCTTTGTTTTATACTAATATTATACTATTAAAGATAAGTCAGTCATACTTGATTCTTGTTGCTTCTCACATTCTTTGACGGACAGATTGACATATGTCGGCTTCTCATATTCTATTATTTAATGTAGTTCAACCTCATTAAATAATAGTAAGGTAAAATGATTCTTGCTCGCCCATTAAGTTAAAGGATCTTATCTTCGTCCCTTAATACTCTTAAGATGTTTTTATCTTTAACCCTTACAGTTTATTAGTATTATAATTATTACAATTTGTACACTTGTACTAATTCTTTCTCTCTCTCTTATCATTTTACATTAAATACCAACATTTAATGATTTTTTAATTGTTTACAAAATCTCTCAACTTAGCTTCTACCGTTTTAATTTCAAGTTTGCTTGTATAAATTAATGATATGACCTTAAATTTAAAATTCTCAAATAAATCTAATTAAGTAAAAATTGTTTACATCTAATAATCCTAAAATTAACTACTTGGTATACTATGTATCACATTTATATTGTCTAAAATGGTAAAGTAAAACTTTTGTTCCAGTACATAAAATTTGAATCTAAAATTTTACACAAAATCATCTCTAATTTTATTACATTATTCTAAATTTAGGTTCATGTAAGAGAGTTATTTCTCTTAAGTTATCTTCTATTATTTTACATCCAAGTGTGTGTGTGTGTACTAGTCCAGTGATCTTAATTTTTTTAAATAAATCCAATTAGATGATATTTATTATCCAGTCTAATAAGTTTAAAAAACAACAATTTAATGTAATATATGCGACATTTGTATTGCCAATGCAATTTAATTTTCACATTCCATTATTTAATCTAATCCAACTAAATAATAGTAAAGAACATTCACGTATATATTTTTAATAATTTTGTCAAAGACATTTATATGCTCTCTTAATAATTTTTTGGATTTTCTCTCCTTTTCTTAATTCTCTGTATATATTTTTATATTCAAATATCTACAATTTATCAATATTATAATTATTATAATGGTCTAATGATTCACTCTCTTACCATTTTACATTTTTATATATACTATTAAAGCTCGATACTATAGTTAAACCATGTGGAAGCTTTCTAAAACAGGATTATTATTCCTTTTAGCACATTAATTAATCTATTATATAATAATCCTTTCCTTGAATTTATCAGCTAATAAAAACTTATATTGTTTCCTTTATCCTTATTTTTTCAAATCCTCTTAATGATTCCAAACATGGTAATTATTTTATCATACATCAGAAATTCAATCTCTCATAATTTTATCAATCCCATTTGTTCTCAAAGTCAAATCTATTTTGTTATATGAGAAGTTCAATATAAAAGCATTATTCAACTCTCAGCCACTTTAACTTCATTTTAAATATTTAATTATCACAATTTTCTTTTAAATTTTACAATAATCACATCCACTCCTTTCAAATTTTATTGAACATTTACATTAACTTCGTCATCATTTGTAAAATATGTCCTAACATAATAATGACATACATTATCTACCCTTACCATCTTTTACACACAAAAAACCACGTATTTCCTCATGACACTTTTCCTTTCTATGTCTTCAACCATAACTATGATAATTTTTCGCATAATTCGTTTAAGAATTTTCACTTCAAAACCACAATATATATTTTTTCTGCCGTAAGAACATTATTATTGACTTCTCCTAAATATGTTCCTTTCACTAAAATTAGTATTCTCACTCAACCTTTGCACATAAACAAACTAATTTGTTTAAAAATACCAGAAACACTCCATTTTTTTGAATGCGTCTACATATTATATATTATTACATAAGAAATTAAATATGCAATAAACATTTGTCTACCCTCTCATTTATTCTAAATTCAAATAATTAATTACTAAAGTTTCAAGATGAATTTTTGCATGTCTTTTTTATTAGATAGGATTTTAGCACAATTCTTAGAGTTTCAAGAGCTGAAATTATGAAAATATAACAAACTACACAATTTTTGCACAATTTAAGTAGGCATAAGGATATCAGAATATGGTGAACAAACTTTCTGATACGATATTGGAAATTTGTCTATAGGTGATATTCAATTTTTTTCTCCTTTTGGAATATGTAACTTAACACGCACTTTATAAGAACTAGGTGATCTGTTTTCGTATTCCCATTTTATATGTCTTTTAACAATACTCACATGATGTGAAAAAAGTTCAAAGCAATATGTATTAGAAATAACATCTTAGATTATTTCTAAATGTCTTAATTATCCTCATAAATACATTTACTTGTAGGTTAAATTTGTACTGTGAAAATAAGAGTATTTCAACTGTCAATAGTGGGCTCTTGATTAAGAGAATCGAAATATCAACATTTCGTAATATTTATATTTTGGAGAGGATATATAAATCGGTATTTTCATTTAAAAATAATGTTAATAGTAGTTTCCATAATATTAAAATAGCTTATAATGCACTTAAAATGCATATATTATTTACTCCTCTATCCACATCTTTTTGGATACAATGTAATTCATTTTCTAACATGTTACAAAATTTTGTAAGTATCATTATTTTTATACTCAATACGGAGAGAAATATCAATAAAGGATTGAAATTTATGATTTTAATTCCTTATAAATGTACTCCATTTACAAAATACAGAATTTTTCACTTGCTTTCTATGAAGTGATCTCTATGATTGTTATGCTAACTCCAAACTGTATTAGCTTTATAGTTGTGATTGTGTAACAACCTTATATTTTGTGATTATTTTAATGGTATATTTTAATTATTTTAAATTGAATTTTGATTTAAATATGATTTAGGATTCCAAACATGAATAAATAGAATATTTTCCAAAAAGGTGAATTTTGGTCAATATGGTCAAACTTTGACTTTAATTTTTTTTTAAATTAAATTTTGAAATTTATCTTTATTTTTTGAAAGTAAATAAAATTATAAGGATACTGTTTTTCGTTTCGTTGAAATCTGATTAATATTGTGAAAGTTATGCTTTTTACACTATTGGATGTAATTTGTTGTATTTAACAAAATTGTTTATTTTATTTTTATGTAAATAATATTTTGTTTGTCATTTCATGTTCTAATTTAGGTTTACATGTGTAACATGACATGTGTTGTATATATTTTAGTTTTAAGAACATTTTTAAAGGTGTAATTGAAATTTTCCAATGTCAATCGTATTTTGTTTACAATTTTTAATTTCTAGTTTCAATTAATTAAAGTAATTCTTTATTTATTTTTCTATTTTCTTAAGACCTTATTTCATTTTCATTTACACTTTATTTTGTTCAGCATTTATTTTATTTACTTGACTTTTATTTGTTTAGAAGTGTGGTTGAAAATTTCCAAAGTCAGTTGAATTTTATTTACAATTTTTAATTCTAGTTTCCATTAAATAGAGTACTTTCTTTATTTATTTCCTACTTTTCCTAAAACTATTTGTTTATTTTTCATAATATATATCTCTACCTTATTTTTCTATTTAGACATTCATTTATTAATTAAATGGTTAAGTGTTTTGATTCCTTATTTATTTATTGGAAAGAAATTTCAAATAGATATATGTTATTGTCTTAAAGGGCATATCTTTTAAAATGTATTTATTAAATGTCACGACCTGAAATTCAGTGTTCGAAAATCGACATCAAATACCTCACTTGTATTCGATTGCCGAAGATTCAAACATCGAACTCCAGTTTGGATGGAGCCTATAACAACATTAGATGAATAATAAACTACGGAAACAAAATGAATATCATTGATCACAGATACAACATCATCATAATATCCATTACAACATTTAACATTAATATCATAGTGCTACATATTGATATAACAACAACATAATGATAACTTCACAACGGAATGGCAAGAGAGTCTTCAAAAGGATCCAACATACATCTTCTTTGATAAGGTCTTCAAAACTTCAACACTTCAAAAGGTTACTAAAGCCAAAACTTCCAAAATCCGATAGCTTCCAAACAAAAAGACTTCAAAAATCCAGCTAGCACCAAAACATGGAAAACCTGCTACTAGTCTGCCCGTGTGGAAATTATGGACACCTAGAGTTTAGAAAGAAAACAATAAACTCCGGGTTAGTCAAGGGATTGGTATGAGTAAACAAAAATAGTTGCTTTTAAATAAAACAAATTTTTGAAAGAAAACCATTCATGCTTTTGGAAAATGAAAATACCATAAGGCCTCCCAGCACACACACACACAATGCAATCGTACACTTGAGGGAGATTTCTCCTTATGACGGTCAAATATGCTTAATATGAGAAAACTCTTTGATATTGTTGTTAGTGCATAGTGTAGAAAACCTTTTCAAAAGTATAATATTAATCTTAGCCAGCACATGTACCATTATAGTATGCCTACTATAGCTACCATGTTAAATGACAGGTTCTACAACTAAAACCGTACTGGGTTCATATTGGGGATTGGATTTCCAACAAATGGTCAGGCTAAGGAACTTCGTATGCCACATGGGTATGCCTCTGGAGGGATGTCCCGAGAACTTAACCAGCTCTCTGCCAACACAAGGCTGGGTTACCTCTGTAACTAGGTAACTACTACACGAGTATGCCACCCCCCGGTCGCTTGCGACCTTTATCCGAGGGCCCTCAACCACAAAGCAACAACCACACAGTAATGAGATTGCAGCAACCACATAGGTTAAGTATCTGGGCTCCATACCATGATACCACCTTTTTCCAGAAGGAAATGACATACCCTAAAGAGCGCGACCCTCATAACCTTGCCGCTCTTCCCTATTTCGACCATTTCCGGGGTGTGAGGTCTCGTCCACAAATCTATGCTTTACACGAAAGCCATGCTTTGATCACAAATGATCAACAAATGATCATCAACACACAACAACACTTAGCATGCCACACTACCAAATTGGGAGTATATCACTGACAACCTTCAACCACATAACCTCTGAGCTCGTACGTCTCAGAGAAGGGTGTTAAGCTAAGAGAATAAATTCTCCGCCACCAACATATATGTATTTGAAAGAAATCTGCTTTATATCTCAAAGCATAGTGTCAGACATACAACCATACAAGTCTATTCCGGGTTCGAACGGAACCGAAGGCACTTCGTCCAATAAAGGAAGAAGCCCTTGCAATCCGGGTATCCACAATCCCGATCGGACCCCCCATCACATGTGAAGATCTATATACCGGAGCAACTCAGTGCAGAGACATTCGATAGGTTATCCTATCGTTCTCGAAGACACCCGGTCTTCACCACCGTCTTCAAATGCTATCCACTTTGTCGTATCACTATTCGGAACGGGTTATATGACACAAAGTCCTCTCCCGGCTAATCCGAATAGTGAGCGCTTAATTTTAAAACATGTGAATATATCATTCACAAATATTTACTATCAAGGTTCGATGTGGGTTTCGGATAACCAATTGGAATCCGACTCCCCGTCGCATCGAAATTTAAATGTCATACGGGCCAATGGGTTCTTTTCACATTCACAGAAATAAATCACAGATGTCACAGTTAAGCACAAAACAATTCACGTTACATAGCATAATAATCACATATTAGAATATCAGTCCAGTACACAGCATTCGATAATAATCAATCATCTCTAATTAAGATAAATTAATTATGTGATTTAAAACAAATTAACCATATAATTAATTTCATTAATTATTTTTAATGAATGATTAGTTATCCTTAATTGTTAATTAATTATATCTCAATTACTTTTATTAATTAATTATTTCTTAATTAATTATCTTAATTAATTAATCCTTAATTGTTAATTAATTAAATCTTAATTACTTTTATTAATTAATTATTTCTTAATTAATTATCTTAATTAACAAATCCTTAATTGTTAATTAATTAAATCTTAATTATTTTTATTAATTAATTATCTTAATTAATTAATCCTTAATTGTTAATTAATTAAATCTTAATTATTTTTATTAGTTAATTATTTCTTAATTAATCACTATAATTATTTACAAACCAATTAACCTTAACTATTTACTTAATTAACCTTTAATATTAAGTAAATAATTGAGTAATTACTTTTAAGGTAATTGTATTAACAAATCATTAATTGTTTAATAAATTAAAAGATAATATTTTTTTAATAAATCATCCTTAGACATGTATTACTTTAAAAGGTTAAGATAGTTTAAATAATATTTTTTATCTTAATTACCCTTTTAAATTACATTATTTATTTAATATAAATTACTTTATAAAATAATGTATCAAAATCAATACTATTAAAATTTGATTACTTTTGAAAATATCTTACTTATATCCTTAATTAATTTAAACTTAAATCAAAAACATCATTTTGAAAACATGTTTTAAAAAGGTTCAAAATTTTGAATTTATTTTTAACATAAAGCTGTTTCACACAACCGGCCCGAGGTTACCTCGAGTCACACCCGAGCAAAAGTGCTCATTGCTTCGAGTCGTATGCCAAATCCACCCGTGTGCCTAACTTTCAATCTTAAAATTTTGTCTAAGTACATTTTACCCGGCGCATCAGAAATCTTACTCGAGCCCAAACTTGAGTCGACACACGTTACCCCCCGAAGATTACTTCGAGCTGAACCCTTCTTCTCCCATTCAATATCACTGACATCCCTCAATTCGTTGTGCACATGCATAACTGTTTTGATCGCCTCTGGTCAATGCTGTGACCATCAATCAGTCGACAATCATCAACTCGACACACCAAAACACCCAGCGTTGTGAAATTTTGACGAATTTGAAATTCGACAGTACGACCAAGATTCAAACAAAATCATGCCACCATTAAATGCCTCGTCCTCCCTTCTCTGATCATCAGAGGTCACGATACTTCACCCTAAGCTCCACCAAACTTTCAGGCTTCAATCGCCACCGAAGCGAGCCATTCCGATGCAACGATGAAACTGCAGCAGTCCAGTTTGTTGACCTCGTTCGAAAGAGGGTTTAAATCCAAAATCGTTGTCGTGCGATCGCCACAACGAACTAACAAAATTTTGAGCATTTTTCTGACGAACTCCAACCTTACAGCAAGCCACGACCATGATCTCGAGCACCCAAACTCCATTGATCACCAGAATTTGGTGAAAAATGTGATTCTATTCATCCTTCATTTTCTCAGAGGATACTTTAGTAAAAAATTTGATCTTGCTTCCAAAAATCATTGCTTTCAAATACGTTTTGATTAATATGCTTGAAATCGAAATTTGTGATATTTGAATTTTTAAATTTTTTAAAGCTTGCCTGTATTTTTTTTTTTTGAAATTCCAGGGAACCTTAATTATTTTTGCTTTAATTTATTTTTAAAACATAATGCATGTTTAAACAAACAATTTTTTTGTTTAAATTTCAATTCTTAAAGAAAAATGAAAGAGGGAGATTGGATTTAAAAATAGGTTTACTCTGTAAACCTAAAACTAAGAAGAAAATAGGGATGAATGATCATGTATATTAACATGCACAGGCAAAATATACACATGCACACAGATTTGTTCACATGCAAAGGGTTTTCAACATCATTTCAGGCATGATTACAAACAACAGTTAAAACTGGATTTAACAAAAGTTTACTCACCGAACAAATTTTGAACAGAAAAGCTTCCTGTCTGGTTTAAAAATTGAAATGCTGGATATTTGTTTTTCTTACTTTGATCTTGAAATTTTTATCTGCAACTTGTTAATACAAATTTGCTTAATCTTTGATGTATTTGCTTACTTAATTCCTTAATAACAAAAAATATTCAATTTACTTACAGTTTGTTTTAATGAAAACAGGGAAAGACTTTGGTCTGCAGCTTGAAGACCAAGTTTTGAAAATCTTGAATCTGGTTGTTTGAATTAATTTATGAAGATGAATCTTTGAATTTCCTTTTGTTTACTTACTGAATTGCTCTTTATTTGTTTGAAATCTTCCCTCTCCAAACTTAAGCTTTGAACTGCAGATTGAGATGAACTTCAGACTCTCAGTTTTGAATTTTTTGTTTGCTAATCCTTTCTCATTTTTTTTGATTTGTTTGATTGTTTTTTTTTGATGATTTTTTTTGGGATTTAAAGATTGTATAGGTTTTGAAATGAGTAAAAGAGATAAGAGAGGGAAGATGAATTAGCTTATATAATTTTATTTCCTTTTCATGAATTTCTAAGAAAATGAAAATAATATAATGACACTTGTTAATCTCTTTCTACATGTTAAACACTTGTCAATCCACTTATTTAATTTTTTAACACTTGTCCATTAATATGTTATTAACCCTCCATATGTCATTTGCATGAGAAAATTGAAATATGTATGTATTTATAAAATTGTTTTTCTTATTTTTTTTATAAATGCATCTCTCTTTTATTTAAAAAATATAAAATTTAAAAGAAAATATTTTAAAATGGTTATTCATTAAATAAATTACTCATATATTGTTTTAAATTCAAAATAATTTACTAAAGCATTTAGTTAAAATTCAAATTCAAAATCAATTTCAAATCTACTCATATACACACATACATATATATAATTTAAATTCAAATGATTTTAAAAACATTTGTTATTTTAAATTTTAAACTCAAGTGAATTGAAATTTTATTCATATAAATTATCACTTATTTTATTTGTTTTGAAACTTTTCAAATTAAATTCCAAAAGTTCAAATAAATTACCAAATTTAAATTGATAAATGTTGGGATGTTACAGATTTTCCCCCCTTAAGAAAATTTCGTCCTCGAAATTTGAAAGAGAGAGAAAAGCAAAAAAAGGATATAAGAATATAGAAAAAAGATAGAAAAGGCTTACCAATTTAAGCCGGAATATCCACTCTGCAATTGGATACGATTTCTGCATGCTATCTTCAGTTTCCCAAGTGCATTCCTTTGGATCACTGCTCCACTGCACTTTAACTAATTTCACAACCTTGTTGATTAATTGCTTTTCATCACTATCCACAATTTTTATCGGTTCTCTTTTAACTGTTAAATTGGGAGTGATTTCGAGATCCTGCTGAGCAGCTTCTTCAATAATACTATTTGGATCGTGTACATACTTCCGGAGGTTAGAAATGTGAAACACATCATACACGCCAGACAACCAACTGGGTAGCTGCACTTGATATGCTAAAGGACTGATCCTCTCCAGAATAGGAAAAGGACCAATATACCATGTTGCCAGCTTATCAGTCTTCCCAAATCTTAAATCACCATGCATTGGAGATACTTTAAGGAAAACAGAGTCTCCAATCTGGAATTCCAAATCTCTTATTCTGCGATCAGCATAACACTTTTGACGACTTTGAGCCGTTTTCAATTTCTTCCGTATAAAATCAACTTTTTATGTGGCTTCCTTAATCATATCGGTTCCAAGGACGAATCTATCACCTGACTCGATCCAACATGCAGGTGATCGACACAGACGACCATATAAAGCTTCAAAAGGAGCCATCTCGATACTGGCCTGATAGCTATTGTTATATGTGAATTCGACCAGATGCAAATGGTCCTCCCAAGAACCACCAAAGTCAAGTATACAAGCATGCAATAGGTCTTCTAATACTCGATTTATCCTTTCGGTCTGCCCATCAGACTGTGGGTGATAAGCAGTGATGAAGTTCAGTTTTGTTCCCAATGCGTCTTGAAACGCCTCCCAAAATCTACTAGTGAAGATTGGGTCACGATCACTCACTATACTGCTCGGTATACCGTGGAGATGGACAATTTCTTTCACATATAACTCAGCTAAACTTGCTGCTGTGCGGGTAGATTTCACTGGCAAAAGGTGGGTAGTCTTAGTTAAACGGTCCACAATAACCCAAATTGCTTCATTGCCTTTTCGAGTACGGGGCAACCCGTCGATAAAATCCATCGATACTTGATCCCATTTCCACTTGGGTACCTTCAAAGGCTGAAGCAAAACTGCCATTTTCTTTTGATCGGTTTTAATTTATTGACAAGTAGCACAGTGACTCACATATATGATATGTTCCTTTTCATTGTCTTCCACCAGAAAGTTCTTTTGATATCTATATGCATCATATTAACTCCTGGATGGATACTGAGTTTAGACTTGAGACATTCATCTAAAACTTCACGTTTTAGATCAGGGATGTCTAGGACACATATTCTGCCTTTTAATCTTATAATCCCATTATTATCAATTCCAAAGCTGGAATCCTCACCTCGATGAATCCTCCCATATATTTCCTAAAGAAACTTGTCCTCTTTTTGTTTGTTGGAGATTTTCTCAAGAAGAGTAGGAGCGATGAAAAGATGAGCAAGAATAGCATGCTTCCTACTCAAGGCGTCGGCAACTACATTGGCCTTTCCAAGTGTATACAGAATATATAGATCATAGGATGCCAGAAATTCCAACCAACGTTGTTGTCGTAGATTTAAATCTTTTGGGTGAAGAGATATTTCAAAGATTTGTGGTCGGTGAATAATTCGAATTTTTCACCTAAAGAAAGAGAGTTCATTAAATATATTTATTAAGTAAAATTAAATTTCTTAAATCGTTAAGAAAGCTGAAAGAGGTTCTTACCCAGAAGATAGTGTTGCCATATTTTCAAAGCGAAGATAACAGCTAGAAGCTCCAAATCATGTGTTGGGTAATTTCTCTCATGTGGACATAATTGTCTACTCGCGCAGGCAATTACCTTCCTTTTCTGCATTAGTACCGCATCCAAACCATCACCACAAGCGTCGGTATAGACAGATAAACCCTGGTTCCCGTTAATGATAGCAAGAACAGGAGCGGTGGTTAATCTCTTCTTCAACTCTTGAAAAGCTTCGTCACATTTCGAAGTCCAATTGAATTTTGCATTCTTCATTGTTAGCTGAGTCAACGGACTAGCTATCTTAGAAAAGTCCAGAACAAACTTCTAGTCATAACCTGCTAAACCCAGAAAACTTTGAACTTCCTTTGGAGTAGTGGGTTTCCTCCAGTCAAGAATAGCGGAAACTTTGCTAGGATCAATAGAAATTCCTTTTTCATTAACAATGTGCCCGAGAAATTTAACTTCTTTGACCCAAAAATGTCATTTGGAGAATTTGGCGAACAGAATATTTCTCCTTAATATCTCCAAAACAATTCTAAGATGTTCAGCGTGCTCCTCTTCGGTCTTGGAATAGACCAAAATATCGTCAATAAACACAAGCACAAATTTATTCAATACTTCCCGAAACACATGGGTCATTAGATCTATGAAGTATGCCGGAGCAGTAGTTAGCCCGAAAGGCATGACTAACCATTCGTAGAACATGTTAGGACCCCTAAAGGCAGTCAAATGAACATAATCTTCGGCAATACGTAGCTGATGGAATCCCTGGGCTAGATCCATCCTCAAAAAGAAATGAGCGCCATGCAATTGATCAAACAGATCATTAATTCTGGGTAGAGGAAATTTGTTCTTGAGAGTCGGCTTATTGAGATCGCGGTAGTCCACATACAATCTCAAAGATCCGTAAGATTTAGCAACAAACACTACTGCTGAACCCCATTCAGAAACACTAGGATGAATTAACCCTTTATTTAGCAAATCATTGGTTTTCTTGACTGATTCAATCCTTTCCCTGGGTGCCATCCTGCGACTTGCATGAACGACAGGAGGAGCATTGGGTACTAGGTCAATTCTGAATACTATTTCTCTATGTGGAGGTAAGGATTTTACTTCTTCGAGCACGACTAGAAAATCTCGGACAATGGGTGTGGATTTTAGACTGGGTTTGGATAACCCAAGTTGTACGTCAACCCATCTCTTTTAGGGCTAGGGTCCTCACAAGAAATCTCAATGAAATCTCCAAATTTGGTTTCAATCGAAATCAATCGATTGTTACAATCCAATTTGGCTTCGTATTTTGTTAGCCAATCCATTTTGAGTAAGATTTCAAACTCATTAAAATCAAGGACAAAGAGACCGATAGGGAAATGGTAACAAGACTATGAGATAGGAATGTCTCTACATCGAAGACAAAGGTTCGCGGGGCCTCCAACTGGATTCTTTACGCATATGGGCTCGTCAACAAAATCAGGTTCAAGATTTAATTCATTTATAGCCTGTTGAGAGATAAAACTATGTGTAGCGCCCGTGTCAAACAAAACCCTGACAATTCTATCATAAATAGTAAGATTACCTTCCAGGACTCCTATCCCCTTTTATGCTTTAGAAGTTGTAGTTTTATCTTTGACTGTGTACACCTTTGCTGTCTGAGCTTGCTTCGTTGTTGGGCAGTCTTTAACTTCGTGTCCTAATTTCTGACAATAGTAGCATTTCTTGGGTTTTGCTTGTACAGGTTGATTTACTTGTCTCTTAGGCTTCGCACATCTGCTCGAGTAATGGCCCTTTTCTAAGCAATTAAAGCAAGCAACACCTTTTTCCTTATCCTCTTGATTGCTTCTCTTCTTCTCCTTTCCCTGCCATGGTTTATTGCCTCCAAATTTCCTCTTCTTCCAATTTGGATTGCTCGTGTTTCCTTTTTCCACCGGGGATTCTTGCATATCCATGGTAGCATATCTGTACCCCAAATCAATCAGATCTGAAAAAGATTCTTTGACGTGGCAGTCATCCTTTCGTGGAACTGCTTATTCATCCCATGAATGAACCTTTCATTTTTCTTTAGAGGTGTATTTACCAATTATGGACCGAAACGAGACAATTCATTGAATTTGTTTAGGTACTCTTCAAATGACAAACTCGCTTGCTTTAAGTCCATAAATTCTTGGTACATTCGAGAAATACTAGCCGATGGCATATAGCGCTTCTCAAATACTTCTTCAAATCTCTCCCAAATAAACTCGTCTTCTGGCTCATCTACAGTAACTGTCTCCTATCATGCTAGGGCTTATTCTTGAAGCTGCCAAGAAGCTATGAGTCGCATCTGATCGTCTTGCAGCTTTAGCCCTTTAAAAATTCTTTCACATGATCTGATCCATGCTTGGGCCTTGACAATCGACTCCTTGCTGGTGAACGGCTTACCACCAAGTCTCGAGAAGCTCTTATATAGATCAGTCAGATTCGGCTGATGTTGAGTAGATAAAGATGCTTCTGCTATTGCGGGAACATGACCAGCTGCGGTAGAATTCCCCGACCCCTAGCTCTTCCTCTTCACCCGCTCATTATTACTACCTGTAATTAGTAAGAAAATTTGATTTAGATATATGTACGAGATATCTTCAGGAACATCAACAGTTTAAAGAAGTAGACCAAGAAAATTTAGGGCTTTGGTCTCGGGTTATACTCATTCTAGGGTATACTTCACCCTATCTCTAATGAGCCATCTAATGTGTTATACTCCGTAGCTAAAGTTCTTACTCAACCTTTAGCTCTGATACCACTAGTCACGACCTAAAATTCAGTGTTCGAAAATCGACATCAAATACCTCACTTGTATTCGACTGTCGAAAATTCAAACATCGAACTCCAGTTCGGATGGAGCTTATAACAACATTAGATGAATAATAAACAGCGGAAACAAAATGAATATCATTGATCACAGATACAACATCATCATAATATCCATTACAACATTTAACATTAATATCAGAGTGCTACATATTGATATAACAACAACATAATGATAACTTCACAATGGAATGACAAGAGGGACTTCAAAAGGATCCAACATACATCTTCTTTGATAAGGTCTTTAAAACTTCAACACTTCAAAAGTTTACTAAAGCCAAAACTTCCAAAATCCGATAGCTTCCAAACAAAAAGACTTCAAAAATCCAGCTAACACCAAAACACGGAAAACATGCTATTGGGCTGCCCATGTGGAAATTATGGACACCCAGAGTTTAGAAAGAAAACAATAAACTCCGGGTCAGTCATGGGACTGGTATGAGTAAACAAAAATAGTTGCTTTGAAATAAAACAAATTTTTAAAAGAAAACCATTCATGCTTTTGGAAAATGAAACTACCATAAGGCCTCCCGACACACACACAATGCAATCGCACAGTTAGGGGAGATTTCTCCTTATAATAGTCAAATATGCTTAATACAAGAAAACTCTTTGATATTATTGTTAGTGTATAGTGTAGAAAACCTTTTCGAAAGTATAATATTAATCTTAGCCAGCATACATACCATTATAGTATGTCTACTATAGCTATCATGCTAAATGGCAGGTTTTACAACTAAAACCGTACTGGGTTCGTATTGGGGATTGGATTTCCAACAAATGGTCAGACTAAGAAACTTACTATGCCACATGGGTACGTCTCTGGAGGGACGTCTCGAGAACTTAACCAGCTCTCTGCCAATACAAGGCCGGGTTACCTCTGTAACTAGGTAACTACTACACGAGTATGTTACCCCCCGGTCGTCTGCGACCTTTATCCGAGGGCCCTCAAGCACAAAGCAATAACCACACAGTAATGAGATTGCAGCAACCACATAGGTTAAGTATCTGGGCTCCATACCATGATATCACCTTTTTCCAGAAGGAAATGACATACACTAAGGGGCGCGACCCTCATAACCTTGCAGCTTCTTTCCTGTTTCGACCATTTCTAGGGTGTGAGGTCCGATGAGGTCTCGTCTACAAAGCTACGCTTTACATGAAAGCCATGCTTTGATCACAAATGATCATCAATACACAACAACACTTAGCATGCCACACTACCAAATTGGGAGTATATCACTGATAACCTTCAACTACATAACCATTAAGCTCGTACGTCTCAGAGAAGGGTGTTAAGCAAAGAGAATAAATTATCCGCCACCAGCAGATATGTATTTGAAAGAAATCTGCTTTATATCTCAAAGCGTAATGTCAGACAAACAACCATACAAGTCTGTTCCGGGTTCGAACAGAACCGAAGGTACTTCGTCCAATAAAGGAAGAAGCCCTTGCAATCCGGGTATCCACAATCCCGATCGGACTCCCCATCACATGTGGAGATCTCTATACCGGAGCCAACTCGGTGTAGAGACATTCGATAGGTTATCCTATCGTTCTTGAAGACACCCGGTCTTCACCATCGTCTTCAAATGTTATCCATTTCGTCGTATCACTATTCAGAATGGGTTATATGACACAAAGTCCTCTCCCGACTAATCCGAAAAGAGAGCGCTTAATTTTAAAACATGTGGATATATCATTCACAAAGATTTACTATCAAGGTTCGATGTGGGTTTCGGATAACCAATTGAAATCCAACTCCCTGTCGCATCGAAATTTAAATGTCGTTTTACGGGCCAATGTGTTTTTTTACATTCACAGAAATAAATCACAGATGTCACGGCTAAGCACAAAGCAATTCATATTACATAGCATAATAATCACATATCAGAATATCAATCCAGTACACAACATTCGATAATAATCAATCATCTTTAATTAAGATAAATTAATTGTGTGATTTAAAACAAATTAACTATATAATTACTTTCATTAATTATTTTTAATCAATGATTAATTATCCTTAATTATAAATTAGTTAAATATTAATTACCTTTATTAATTAATTATTCCTTAATTAATTATCTTAATTAATTAATCCTTAATTGTTAATTAATTAAATCTTAATTACTTTTATTAATTATTTATTTCTTAATTAATTATCTTAATTAATTAATCCTTAATTGTTAATTAATAAAAACTTAATTACTTTTATTAATTAATTATCTTAATTGATTAATACTTAATTATTAATTAATTAAATCTTAATTATTTTTATTAATTAATTATTCCTTAATTAATTATCTTAATTAATTAAGCCTTAATTGTTAATTAATTAAATCTTAATTACTTTTATTGATTAATTATTTCTTAATTAATTACTTTAATTAATTACAAACCAATTAACCTTAATTATTTACTTAATTAACCTTTAATATTAAATAAATAATTAATTAATTACTTTTAAAGTAATTGTATTAACAAATCATTAATTGTTTAATAAATTAAAAGATAATCTTTGTTTAATAAATCATCCTTACAAATGTATTACTTTAAAAGGTTAAGATAGTTTAAATAATATTTTTTTATATCTTAATTACCATTTTAAATTACATTATTTATTTAATATAAACAACTTTATAAAATAATGTATCAAAATCAATTCTATTAAAATTTGATTACTTTTGAAAATATCTTACTTATATCCTTAATTAATTTAAACTTAAATCAAAACATCATTTTGAAAACATATTTTAAAAAGGTTCAAAAATTTGAATTTATTTTTAACATAAAGCAGT
The DNA here is from genome assembly GCA_030765085.1 of Allium cepa. Classification (NCBI taxonomy): domain Eukaryota; kingdom Viridiplantae; phylum Streptophyta; class Magnoliopsida; order Asparagales; family Amaryllidaceae; genus Allium; species Allium cepa. The sequence goes on from CM060941.1 coordinate 841,456,653, forward strand.
TTCACACAACCTACCCAAGCTTACCTCGAGTCACACCCGAGCAAAAGTGCTCATTGCTTCGAGTCGTATGCCAAATCCACCCATGTGCCTAACTTTCAATCTTAAATTTTTTTCTAAGTATATTTTACCTGGCGCATCAGAAATCTTACTCGAACCCAAACTCGAGTCGACACACGTTACCTCCCAAAGATCACTTTGAGCCGAACCCTTCTTCTCCCATTCAATATCACTGACATCGATCAATTCGTTATGCACATGCACAACTGTTTTGATTGCCTTTGGTCGATGCTGCAATCATCGATCAGTCAACAATCATTAACTCGACACACCAAAACACCCAGCGTTGTGAAATTTTGACGAATTTGAAATTCGACAGTACGACCAAGTTTCGAAAAAAAAATTGCCACCATTAAACGCCTTGTCCTCCCTCCTCTGATCATCAGAGGTCACGATACTTCACCCTAAGCTCCGCCAAACTTTCAGGCTTCGATCGCCATCGAAGCGAGCTATTCCGATGCAACGATGAAACTGCAACAGTCCAGTTTGTCGACATCGTTCAAAAGTGGGTTTAAACCCTAAATCATTGCCGTGTGATTGCCATAACGAATTAAAAAAATTTAAGCATTTTTCTGACGAACTCTAACCTTCCAGCAAGCCACGACCACGATCTCAAGCACCCAAACTGCATTAATCACCAGAATCTGGTGAAAAATGTGATTCTATTCATCCTCCATTTTCTCAGAGGATACTTTAGTAAAAAAAAAATTGATCTTGCTTTCAAAAATCATTGCTTTCAAAAATCATTGCTTTCAAAAATCATTGCTTTCAAATACGTTTTGATTGATACGCTTGAAATCAGAATTTGTGATCTTTGAATTTTTAAAAAATTTAAAGCTTGCCTGTATTTTTTTTTGAAATTCCAGGGAACCTAAATTGTTTTTGCTTTAATTTATTTTTAAAACATAATGCATGTTTAAACAAATAATTTTTTTGTTTATATTTCAATTCTTAAAGAAAAACAGAGAGAGGGAGATTGGATTTAAAAATAGGTTTACCCTGTAAAGCTAAAACTAAGAACAAAATAGGGATGAATGATCCTGTATATTAACATGCACAGGCAAAATATACACATGCACACAGATTTGTTCGTATGCAAAGGATTTTCAGCATCATTTCAGGCATGATTACAAACAACAGTTAAAACTGGATTTAACAGAAGTTTACTCACCTGACAAATTTTGAACATAAAAGCTTCCTGTCTGGTTTAAAAATTGAAAGCCTGGATATTTGTTTTTCTTACTTTGATCTTGAAATTTTTATATGCAACTTGTTAATACAAATTTGCTTAATCTCTGATGTATTTGCTTACTTAATTCCTTAATAACAAACAAAAATTCAATTTACTTATAGTTTGTTTTAATGAAAACAGGGAAAGACTTTGGTCTGCAGCTTGAAGATTGAGTTTTGAAAATCTTGAATCTGGTTGTTTGAATTGATTTGTGATGATGAATCTTTGAATTTCCTTTTGCTTGATTACTGAATTGCTCTTTATTTGTTTGAAATCTTCCCTCTACAAAATTAAGCTTTGAACTGCAGGTTGAGATGAACTTCAGACTCTCAGTTTTGAATTTTTGTTTGCTGATCCTTTCTCTTTTTTTCTGATTTGTTTGATTGTTTCTTTTTGATGATTTTTTTTCTGCTTTAAAGATTGTACAGGTTTTGGAATGAGTGAAAGAGATAAGAGAGGGAAGATGAATTAGCTTATATAATTTTGTTACCTTTTCATGAATTTCTAAGAAAATGAAAATAATATAATGACACTTGTTAATCTCTTTCTACATGTTAAACACTTGTCAATCCACTTATTTAATTTTTTAACACTTATCCATTAATATGTTATTAACCCTCCATTTGTCATTTGGATGAGAAAATTGAAATATGTATATATTTATAAAATTGTTTTTCTTATTTTTTTTATAAATGCATCTCTCTTTTATTTAAAAAATATAAAATTTAAAAGAAAATATTTTAAACCAATTATTCATTAAATAAATTTCCCATATTTTGTTTTAAATTCAAAATACTTTACTAAAGCATTTATTTTAAATTCAAATTCAAAATCAGTTTCAAATCTACTCATATATACACACGTATATAATTTAAATTCAAATGATTTTAAAAACATTTGTTATTTCAAATTTTAAACTCAAATGAATTGAAATTTTATTCATATAAATTATCACTTATTTTATTTGTTTTGAAACTTTTCAAATTAAATTCCAAAAGTTTAAATAAATTACCAAATTTAAATTGATAAATTTTGGGATGTTACATTAAACGTTATTGTATTTATTTGTTTAGTGAAGCTTTTTGTATACATCTTTCTTTAATATATAGGAAACACATCAATTAAGATATGTTACCTGTTTTAATTATAGGCATACATTACGTTTGATTTCTTGCCTTTATATCTTTCCACCCCTTTGATTTCCTACCATAACTTCTCCACAAATTTCGCCGTACATTCCTTAACCCTAGCCGCCTATATCACTTTTTTACGTGAAAAAAAAACTTCTTTATCATTTCATTTCTCATGCTTATTTTCAGATCTGAGAAAAATAGATAACGGCTTCTTTTTTTTTCTACTTTTATCTTCACTTTTCTATTGAATTTTCCTTTGTTTTGCCTTGCTTCCTCTTGTTTTGCTCGGCCTCAACCACCACCACCTTCTCCGCCTACCCATCTCCTCGTGTGTCGCGCCATCCTCCACATCTGTTCTTGTCGCATTTCTCTGTGTGTATATATAGAGGTATATGTAAAATTACAATGGGTTTATGTATATATATTTCTCTGTCAATCTTTGCTTTAAATTATTGTTTTAAAGTATATAAATTTTATAAGTTGGTATTGGATCAGTTAATGGATATAAGCTTTAATAAAATGAGTTACTTGATTTTATTTAAGTCAGATCTGAAGATTTTTGTAATTTTTGTGTTATATATTTGGTAGGTGGTTTTAGGGTATATGCAACATATATGTATCTAAAGCTGTTTCAAAGTATATAATTTTACTATATTTGTGTTTCAAATATTTGTATTTTATGATAGATTGTATTATAGCAGATTTTGTTATTGATATATTATATATATAGTTTGCATATATTATATAAGTTTATATCATTCATTATTCATTTATGTAAAAGCCTATACGCATAAATCTGTGAGTTATTTATATGTGTACTAAAAATTTGCTTAGAGTATTTATATTAAAGAGTTATATAACACGTCGTGTTAGGGTATATGAGATTTATATCAGCAACTTATATATTCATAAGTATGTGAATTTTAGGCTATTTTGATTCTTCTGTTTTATTTTTAGTTGCTGCTACATAAAATGTGTTTAGATTTTTCCCATATTATGTACATATAGTATATGTTTAGGTTACAGTAAAGTATGTAGCTCTAATATCTATGTATATTTGTAAATTGAATATAAAGCTTTCTCTTCTTTTGTTATGCATATATGTATATTCGCACTACATATTTTTATTAAAATATGGGTCTGCATATATACTGTATTATATATAGTTTGAGTGTATATATATATATATATAAAAGATTTTGGTTATAATTTTTTAAAAATATGCGTTTTAAGGATAGTGATTTAATTGTATATATACACACATATTATTTTAATATTTTTCTGAAATTAAGATATTTTTTATTATAAAATAATAATAATATTTTTTTTTCTATATATATTAAACTGGTTGATTTTCTCATCGATTTCTCATTTTCAGCTTTGATCGTTGAATTTGTGTTCAATCGTGCTTTGCTTTGAAATTCATGCTTGGATTTATAGCCGTTTCTTTGTCAAATGTATCTAGCCTCGAAAGGTGAGCAATCACTCACGATTATTGTTCTTATATTTATTGAATTTGATTTCAATTGAAACAACAATTGAAATATGCTGATGTAGTTATTTAAATTGTTATATATGCTACTATCTGTAACCGTTCACATGTGGGATATGACACCATATCTTGTTGTTTATATTATATTGTTATTGATGATATATGCTTGTTGTTATATTTATATTATCTGTTATCACTCTGCAAGTTCCCTATTAGTATAGAATTCACTATGGGTTGAAATGATACATACTCGAACGGATTTTAGAATAGGAGAAAATCGTTATGGGTTGAAATGATAAACTCAAGTGGTTTTCATTGAATTGAATTTGGGATTGTGGGTCGAAATGATATCTACCCATATATATTGCGGATTGGAATGATAAATATCCGTATCACTTGACCATAGGATAGGAAAATATATACAGACATCGTTGGTCCATATATAAATGTTTGAAAAAAATAATTCTATGGTTTTGAAAAGAAATATATGGTTTTTAATAAATATTGGTTCTTAAAATATTATATATATATATATATATGGTAATTTTATATAAAGAGTTAATAATAATATTCTTGAGATTGATTTAATACATATAATATGATTAAGTATTTATTTAAATCTATATATCAAAATAGATTGTTGTAATTATTTGAATAAGTTAAGTTTGAGAAGATAAAGCTGAATTAATTGAGATTGTATTTAATTAAGAATTCTACTAAATTTATCCGATTTGAATTATAAAAATTGAAGTTTAAGATTGATTTTATAATTTGATTTTTGGTTCAAAGTGACTAAATGCATATTTCAAGTTTAAACAAATCGAAAGGAACATTTAGTTTAAGGGTAAATTAAGGTTATTTAAATAATACTGAATATATTAAGTGGATATTTTTAGACTAAATAATAATGAGTTAAATCAAGATCTATATGAAACCGTTAAATTGAACTTTGAAAATGTTGAATACTAAAGCTCTGAAATGCTGGAATTTAAATGGTTTATTTGTGATCCAGATCTATATCTGAAATCAATAAAATTAGAATTTGTTATTTAGAAACTGAATTGAATTAAAATGGATAAATCTAAATTGAATTAAATGTGAATTTGGAACTCGAATTGATTGGAATCTATTTGTGAAATTGAGGACATATATATATATATATATATATATATATATATATATTATGGAAATGACAATTCGTTTTGAAGTATAAATTTATTGAAATGACTACGGTGTTATAATGTATATTTTCTGCATTGTAGATAGTTCCACGAATCCATAGAGGATGGCTATCCCAAACATCCTTTATGTTAATTGTATTTCAGTTGATATTTCACTTGAGTTGGATTTATTGATATAAGAATGTTAATCCTGACTCGAGTGTTTTGTTTTACGCTCGGGTCAGACTGAGTGATACAACATTTGAGACTCACCTTTGGAGTTTGGAGCTCATTTGGAGATACAATTATCGATTCAACTTTCAATTTTTCTGGTTGATTGGTTCAAAGATGTCATCTATTTATATTCGAGACTTCAGTGTATTTGAGTTATACTGCTGTATTTTATTCCTAACTCTGATGTTTATACAGTAGCTTCATGAACTACTGTTTATCTATTCCGCTGCATTATATTACTATGTGATTTTGTGATTGATTTATTTACTGTATATGCTGAGCTTTGCCAAATTTTAAATTAACAATCTGATATTTTGAGCAATTCAAGTCCAACATGTGTGAATTATTGTCGATTTGAATGGTCCAAAATTAAGTCGTTATAGTTGGTATCAGAGCTTTGGCTCTAGGCAAGCTTAGCATATATAGTAAATTTATTTGCAGAATCGCTTTTGTTCGAGATTGAATTTCTTCCATTTGATTTGGTTTTTTTCCTTTGGACTTTGAAACGTGACCCGCGGTTCCAAAATCGATCATCTTCTCTCCATATTCGTGTTTCTTAATTCTGGAGTATCCCATAACTCCACTTTGAATGATCTCTATAGGAATACGCGATCCCGCCAATCTTTGAATGATTTGTAAAGGGGTGAAACTCCTTTACAATTGGCATTGATTCTCCGGAGAATTCTATACCCTCGGTTCAGATGATCCTATCTTTGTTTTGGAAATCCATTCTTGAATCATCCTTTGAAAATCGAGTTTGTTTGTATTGTAGAAATTGTTTTATATATCGAATTATTATTTTGATAAGTATGATTTTATTCTATATATAAAAGTGAAAATGTTTTCGACAAGGATTATATACCTTTTAAAAACGAGAATTTGAAATTTCGAAAGGACTTGAAATTTTGAAGATTTTATATAAGAAATGGATTAATATAAAAATTATTATAACTGAAGGGTTTTAATTTGAAAATCGAGAGCTTGAATTTCGGTGTTTTGAAATTGGTTTTAAGATTTTGGAAAAAATATAATAATATGATTTAAAAGTATTTTCTGAATAAGAAATGTTTCAAATGAATTCCAATGATTTTGAAGAAATTTCAAATGAACTCTTCAAAAAAATAGAAGTCCAGAACCTACTTATGCCGCTGAAAAATAATTTCGGTGATGAATGCATGCATCATCGACATTGATTTTTGAGTTTCTGAGTGGGGGAGAGGCCATTTCGGTAGCTTTCTATGCGATTGATTTGCGAAACCAATTTTGATTTCAAATACCGAAGTATAATTTGATTTTCGAAAAAATATGCATATATATATATATATGACACAGTTTTGAAATGAGTCGGTGTTCAGTTCTTGAGTTTCGATTTTGATTGATATAACCCTATCTTTTGAAACTAATTTACTGATTTGTTGGTGATTTCCAATTCTTGGATTGAAAATATGATTTCTTCGACTGTTTTGAAGGTTCTAGCACTTCCAGATCAAGGTTAACTTTTCAAAGCTAAGTAATTTTGAAAAGTATAAATTATTTGATAAAGTATATAAGTATAGTTTTTACGTTTAAAGTATGAAGTAATATGATTTAAATAAGTTTGAAACTGGTTTGTTAAGAAATGAATAAAACTATTTTGAATTATACTAATATGAAATTTAGTTTTGAAACGTTTTGAAGAAAAATTTAGTTTTCAAAATATTTTGAATAAAATTTAGTTTAAATGTTTTAACTTAGTAACATCTTTTATAAAACTATATTATAATAATAATAATAATAATAATAATAATAATAATAATTTTCCAAGGTATAGAATTGTAATCGTTTTGAGGATACGTAATTCTTGAGGAAAAGATTTGGTTTCGAAAATAGGTTGAAATTTTAAAATCCATTATATTTATGATGATTTTTGGGAAATGGATTTGTTTGACATAAATTATGTTGATTTGGATTATTTTCTGAACTTATTATTTTGGAAACTTCAAACTGAAGATAATTGATTTGGAAGAAATGATTTTGTGAAATCATATATGTTTTTCCTTTTGAAAACTATACTGATATTGAAAGGAATTGAAATTGAGAACCTTGTTATATTAAATACTTGATTTGGAAGTTATCGCACTTATATTAAGGGTATTTTGTATAAGAATGAAGTGATTTGATATACTATTGATTTTGGAAAGTGCTCGATTTGAAAATGAAATCTTATATATAATGGACTTTATATAAGTATGGTATTTGAAATTGATTTGAAAGGTACTGTATGATATATATTTTTGAAGTAAAGATATAGGAAGTGCCTTCTGCTTGATATCCGCTCTGTGGCCACATCGTGAATTCATTCTATCGATATTATTCTCTCTGGTTTTGGTTTTCCAGATGTGATACTCGAGTGTCCTACCATGGCGTAACCCATGGTCTTTTGAGCTCGATTGCGTAGCGCAATTCGCCTGTCTGAGATGGCCTAAGGGTACAGATTGTTTCCTAAGGGATCCAGGCGTAACAATTGTGTATCCTGCGATCTATGTATGTCGTATTAGTAGCGAAATCCACAGGTCTGAGAAAGATTACGGACATGGACTGTTTCCTGGGGGATTCAGGCGTAACTATTGTGTATCTACGGTCTACAATCGTTATGGCATAATTCGCAGGGTCGAGAAAGCTTACGGATATGGATTGTTTCCTGGGGGATTCAGGCGTAACCATTATGTATCTGCGATCCATCGTTAGACAAAGGTTTTGGTTGATTTATTTGGATTGTACTTTCCATATCTGTTTTTTAAGATTTTCCAGTATTTTCACTGGGTGCTGAAACAAGTCTACTAAGTACGTAGAGAATTCTAGCTTTGTGCCTGATCAACGCATAGCCAGAGCCTGCAGGAACAAGGATAAACTTGTTAAGACATCGAGTTATAAAAGTATTTGATAAAGTATTATATAAAGGATATTTTGATCATTTATTTTACCTTTCTAAATAAATTAAAATGTTTTAAATATTGTTTACTTGAAACTAACAAATTTGAAAATGACTATTCATCATGTCATAAATTGTTTAAATTGTTTTAAATATTAAAAATTCTAATGGAATTATATGGTTTTAAAATAATGGTTCATCCTTGTCTTTCAACCTATTTTCCTTCCTAGATATTCCTATTCTCCTACTTTCCCTTCTAGCTATTCCTATTCTCCACCTTGATAAACTTACCTATAACCACAGTTATCAGGTATAATTTCAATCTTCTTGTCATCTTGTCTTAATCTTATTCAATTTTTATCCTTTCTGTGTCTTCCCGTACCTCATCCCTTTTCGGAGACGAAAGTTTTTAGTACAGAAGACTGTAACAAACCTGAATTTTGTGATTATTTTAATTGTATATTTTAATTATTTCAAATTGAATTTTGATTTAAATGTAAATTAGGATTCCAAACATGAATAAATAGAATATTTTCTAAAAAGGTGAATTTTGGTCAATATGGTCAAAATTTGACTTTAATTTTAAAAAAAAATAAAATTTTGAATTTTATCTTTATTTTTTGAAAGTAAATAAAATTCTAAGAATAATACTTTTCATTTTGTTGAAATCTGATTAATATTGTGAAAGTTATGCTCTTTACACTATTTAATGTAATTTGTTGTATTTAACAAAATTATTTATTTTATTTTTATGTAAATATTATTTTGTTTGTCATGTCATGTTCTAATTTAGATTTACATGTGTAATATGACATGTGGTGTATATATTTTAGTTTTGAAAACTTTTTTAAAGGTGTAATTGAAATTTTCCAATGTCAGTCGTATTTTGTTTACAATTTTTAATTTCTAGTGTAACGACCCAGAATTTTTGAACAATTTAATTTTAAATATTTGAATGATGGTTGTATTGAATTTTCAATATAACTTTGAATTTGGCGATTAAATTTTAGAATTTAATCTATTTGTAAGTTGAATAAAAATTTGAATCTTAAATTTTAAGCTGATTAAAATTATTTCAAAGGCTTGTAAAATTCATATTGATAATATTGAAGATAATAGAAGCTTCAGAATTGAAATTGAAAGTGATTTGTTCAGTTTTGAAATTAAATCGTTTGAATCGATATTCAAAAATAGCCGTCCGAGGCACAGTCTCGGAATTCGACGAAACCAGTTCCATTGGATCCGTAATGTTGAATTATTGCCGGATTTCAAATTTCGTATTTTTCGGAGTTGATATGTGAGCACACGAGATATAAACGCGTCGAAATCAAATTGGGTTCAATTTAAATTTAAAATTTAAATTGGTCAAACACAACACTGCCTTACTTTGTTCAGCTAAAAACACGCCATTTTTTACGCCCAAAATTACACCACTTTCTTCTATTATAATGTCGAGCCTCCTCCCCCTTTTCAGTTAATCTAGATCAAAAGAAAAAAAAACCCCGATCCTCTTTATAAAAAAAAAATGGCGACCGAGCGATTCGATTAAGGGCGGCCATCGCAAGAGAGGGTGAAGCGCAAGTCGCGATTATTTGGGGAAAGAGGATCGCGCGCGTAGGAGAGGTTCGTACATGGAGCGACGGCGATGGCGCGATGGATCTGGGTCGCGACTTTGGCGCGAGTTCACTTCAGGCAAGGCGGCGACGCTCGCGAGTTCGATTGGTGAGGCGACGTGATGGAAGAAGGACGCGTGGGATGGCTGTTCGCGCGCGATGTCGTGGCAGAGGCAAGCGTGCTCGCACGAGGAGCTGCAACGCGATCCAATCGCGAGCTCGAGCGGCGGCTATTTGCGTGACTACCGTGGCTAGGGTTTCGCTATCACCTGGGCAAGTTTAGTGAGGTATATTGTTTTTATTTTATTTTCGATTTAATTTAGATAAACATTTATTCAGTAAAAAAATAAAAAAAAATAAACAGAAAAATGCAGTCAGTAAGTTGTTCTTTAGTTTACAATTCAAGTTTTGAAATTTAATAAATTATTGTTGAGAATTTAATTTTAAGCAGAAAATGAAATTTTATAAACAGAACATAAATATATGTGTAAATGAGATTTTAGTCTAGTTACAAGTTTATTTTGATTTCAAAAAAAAGAAAAGAAAAATACTTACATATAGGTATTAAAAATAATTTAATAAAGGTAAACTTAGTTTTAAAAATAAATTGAAATTAAGTAAATTATTAAAGGAGAAGTAAATTTAAATAAGTCAGTGAGGATTTACAAGTTGGTTTAAATTAACTTATTTAATTTTTAGTGATTAAAAATAAATTTTATTTAAAGAGAATTTAGTTTTAAAATTAAAGTATAGTTAAATAAATTTATTAAAGTAAATTTAGTTAAAGTTTAAATTGAACTAGACAGATTTGTTAGGAATTTGATTTATTGGATAAATAAATTATTTAAAAGAAATTGATATAAGGATATTAATTTAAAGTAAAATGATTAGTTAAGTTGTTATACAATAAATAGTTTACGATAATAAATTTGTTTTATCTATTATAGTTACTAAAAAGAAAATCTTTAGTTAAAATTAAATCTATAGTTAATTAAATTATTTAAAAGAGAGTTTGGTTAATTAAATTTAATTTTTAGTTAAATAAATTTATTTAAAGAAGAAACTGGTTTAAATAGAACTATCAGTTAATTTAACTATTAAAATGAAATCACCAATCAATCGAAATTATCTAATGAAAATTTATTATTCGATCTGTTCGAATATTAATAAATTGTGTAAATATTTATACAAGGTATAAATGAAGAAAACAAGTTGAATTGGAAGTGGATGGCAAACGGGAATAAAGGTGAGAACTTCTCACTCAAAAGGAATTTTGTTATTTATTTAAATTTTAAATAGTTAGATTTAAAATTGATTGACTGTGTTGACTGAATGCTTGAATGATGATTGTTATATATAGTTATTGAATGTGAATAGCCCTATACGCCGTTAGTAAGCGGAGGTTATTTATTACACACATATACCGCGATATTCCACCTCGAAGTGGAATTGGTATTATATTATATATATAGCAATATATATATATTGGCATATGTATATATTGCAGTTGATTGATTTCCCGCATTGTATAGCGGATGAGACCCTATGCGCCGTTAGTAAGCGGATAATATTTATAAAATCCCATATACCGCGATATTCCGTCTTGAAACGGAATTGGTATTGTGCTAATGTCTGTGGATGCAGGGAAACAGGTTGGAGGGATCCAACTGGATTCCTCACAAATATTTATTTGATTTCATATATTGTGATATTTGATTGTTTATCTTGGATGATATATGATGTTTGAAAGTCGTGATTGACTATTTGATGTGTTGCATCATCGGATCCAATTTTGAAGTTTAAAAATAACGATTTTTATTTTAAGGGATTTCTAAAGTGATTTTTGAAAGTATACGTTTATAAAATATTTTTGGAATTGATTCATCTTAAATAAATAAACGTTATAATTTTAATGTTATAAAAATTATGATTTTTGAGAAATACAGTTAACAGTGATTTTTGAAAATATGGGATTAATGATTTTATAAAATAGTTTAAACTGGGATTTTTGAATTTATTATAAAAAGTTTAAAAATAGGAATTATGAAATTCGATTATTTTATAAATCAAAATGATGAAATTTTAAAGGAGTTTAAAGACATTTTAAAAGAATAATATAAATTGATTTATATAAAAGATTTATAAATTGATATTTATAAATTAAAAATATTTGAATTATAAAACGAGCTTTTATAAGTGTTAGAATAAATTATGAATGAATTTCATAAATGAATGGAATTTATAGAATTATAACGGTGAAGTTATAAATGGAATTTTATAAGCAGTAGGTTTATAAAAATTGTAAAGTTATTTAAAGGAATAGATTTTGGATAAATAAATGAATCTTATAAGTTATAAGATTTATAAATTTGGAAATTTAAAAGAATGTTCTTGCAAACAGATAAATTATAAGTATTTAACTTATAATATGAAATTGTAGTATATCATTGAGATATAGAATTGAATAGATTAATAAAGGAAATTTATAAAAGGAAGTTGTTATGAAATAAATAGAAATAGTATTTATAAATGTTGTTTTATAAATCCGCAACTACTTATCTTGATAAGTAAAATTGTTGTAATTTATTTATGGAGTTATATTCACATTTTAGACAGTGAATAATCCTAAAAAAAAATGTATAGAAATGATGAAATTGATTAACGTAATATATTCACGTTTTTGAATAGTGAATAATATGTTAAAGAAATTATTTTGAATGTGATGTTTTAAATAGAATTAAAACGATCTAAAGATGTTTTAAAAGGTGTTGAGATTCGAAACCATAGATTTCAACATTTATTGTTGAAATAGATGTTTGCGAGAAATAAAAGGAAATAGTGGATTATAACACTGTTGTTATAATAAATGATTTCCGAAAGGGAATGTTTTGTATAGTATTGGGATTTATATATCTATTTTAATTTCGAATCCCTATACTAGTGATTTTGGGTTGTCGTAACAATGTTTTACGTAACATTCGTTTTGGCCCAAATAAATATGTTTAAGAGAATGATTTCCTTAAAGAATGAAATATATGCTTAATTTCGATTTAAGTATATTGAATATTTTCCAAAGATTGAAAATAAATAAATTTTGTGAATTACTTATGAATAAATAAGTATGGAAATTTTTTCCAATAATAAGTGAATATTTTGAGAATTTAACTTTTTGAAGATAAATGGAAAATGAATATTAGAAATCGAATTGAAACGTATATTCACAGATATTTTGGGAAATATAAATTCATTATGGAATTTATGAATGAAAAGGGAAGTTGTTTAAAAATAAATATTGATTTATTTTTGAAGTATTGAAAATAATATATCTTGTAAAGAAATTTTGGAAAATAAATAATTTGGAAAATTATTTGGAATCTGGTGATGTTGTGCATATCCATTGATAGTTCAATAACCGACTATCAATATTTCCCTTTGAATGGGTAATTGATGTGATTTGTTTGAATTTGAATGCCACACTTATTTTTGAATAAGCGCTCACTATTCGGGTTAACCGGGAAAGGACCATGGGGTCGTACAACCCATTCCGAATATGTGATACGTCGTTATGAATTGCATTTGAAGACCGGTGTTAAAGACCGGATCTTTTTGAAAGCGAAAGGACAACTCGTCGATTGTCTTTGCACCGAGTAGCTACGGTATAGAGACTCCCTATGTGATGGGAAGTCCGGACGTGATTAGAGATTATCCGGATTGCAAGGACTTCTTTGTAAGTGCCTTCGGTTTTGTTCGAGCCTGGAATAGACTTGTATGGATTGTATGTCTGACATTACAAGTTGAGATATAAAGCCGATTTCTTTCAAATATATTTCTGTTGGTGGCGGAGAATTTATTCTCTTAGCTTAACACCCTTCTCTGAGACGTACGAGCTCAGAGGTTATATAGTTGAAGTTATCAGCGATATATTCCCAATTTTGGTAATGTGACATGCTGAGTGTTGCTGTGAAATGATCATTGTGTTGATTATTTGTGATAGGATCATTTGTTTGATCGTCTATCTTTGTGATCATTTCTATGATCATTTGTTGACCCAAAGCACGGCTTTTGTATAAAGTGTGTTTTTGTGGACGTGACTTCGTCGAGCCTCACAAACCGGTAATGGTCGAAACAGGAATTGTGCGGCAAGGTTTTCAGGGATCGCTTCCCTAGGGTATGACCATTCCTTCTGGAAAGGGGTAGTATCATGGTATGGAGCCCAGATACTTACTCATGTTGAAACACTTATTATTATGGTGTGATGTTGGTTAGAGAGCTCTCGTTTAAAGGTTCCAAAGGACCGGGGGTGGCATATCTGAGGGTTTGTAATATACCTTGGGAAAAGGGGTTCCCGGCTTTGTTTAGCGGAGAACGGTGGTTCTCGGGGCGTCCGTCCAGAGGCGTTTCCATGTGGCAATGGGAAGTTTCTTGGCCTGACCATTTGTTGGAAAAATCCATTCATCCAATACGATCTTGTACGGATTTAGTTGTAGAACCTATCATTCACTTATGGTGGTAACCCACTGTTTGGATGGTAGCTATAGTAGGCATAAGTGCGAAATGTCTATGCTGGCTAAGATTTATATCTTTATTTTCGAAATAAATTTTTACTACACTATGCACTAGTAATAATATCAAATGTTTCTTTTAATGCGTATCAAGCATCTTTGACTATCATAAGGAGAAATCTCCTCCGATTCTGCGTTTGCATGTGTGTGTGCGGGAGGCCTTATGGTAGTCTCATTTTTAAAAGCATTGCGAATTGACTTTAAAAATATTCCTCTATTTTTATTTTAAAGAAAAATAAACTATTTTGAGTTCTCACACCAGTCTCATGACTGACTCGGAGTTTATTGTTTTCCTTCCTAAACTCTGGGTGCCCACCAATTTCCACACGGGCAGTCAAGAGTTTAGGTTTATCAGGATATTCTGGATATTCAAGAGTTGCAGGAGGCAAGCTGGATGGCATGGCGTATTACTAGTATATAGTACTTCTTTTTCCGCTGTTTAAAATTGTTTATTGTTGCACACTCCGATGATTTGATGTAACGTAATAAAATGTGATGTAATAACTGATATAGTTCTTTGTTTAAAGATTATTCATTTATTTATTATATGTTGTTCCGCTGCGGATTGTGAGATTCTGATGTTGTTTCTTTCTGTTCTGTTTTTCTTTCTCTCTACTTCTACCTCTTTCCTTCTTTCTTCTTTCTTAAAAAAAACATAAGGGTTCGTATTTTCGTTCACCTTGAGTTAATCAATGGAGATTAGTGTCTATTTAAGGAGTACGGATTTACGGGTCTTTACATTTGGTATCAGAGCCGTTGGTTAAGCGACAACCATGGTTCTGTTGGGTATTACTCATTAGAGATAGAGTCAGCAGTACTCTAGAATGAGTTTGAGTGTAATAATAGATATGAGCGCGTATTTGTTACTGAATATAAAATTGTTTTGAATCGGGTAAATAAGGTAATTTTGCCCAAAACTATTTTGTATAGAAAAGAAATGATTTTTTATGAATTATTATAGTATATGGTTGCATGATTGTTAGGAAGTGATAATATTGAATTATTATCTTTAGTATATGGAATTAAATAAAATGGATTGAATTCAAGTAAACTAAGTTGATAAAATATTAATTCATGGACTAATGAATTGGAATTTGAATTGGTTAAATTAAAGTTTAGTCGGGAGCTAAATTTGAAGATAAATTTGAATTTGTATATAAATTCAAGTAAGTAAAAGGCATAAATTGAATTCTCTTTGTTGGTAATTAAGTAAATTCGAGATGAATTGAATATGGAAATTGAAAATTGAAATGAATTAGTGAATGAAACTAATTTAAAGTAGTAATATGAATTACTAAATGAAAGTTAATCGATAGAATTCAATATTTAGAATTGAGAATTGAATTCAAATTAAATTGAAATGTAAAATTGAATGAAATTGGATATGTAACTTCAACAGTGAAGTAAAAACGTATAAGAAACATATGTTGAAAATTTTGTAATGGAATTGGCAAAATGGTTTGAATGTTGGAATTGGATATTATGACTAGCAGGTTATACAGGTGTATTAAAAGAAAAGGAATTGAGATTTTGATTTCAAAGATAAAATTGAATTGCTCGACAAAAAGGTACGTATTTCAATTTCAGTATGAGATTTGATGACTTACTTCTCTAGCCACTTGGCTTTTCTCTTTTCCTTTTGATTCTGAGGGGCCGTGGTGCCATTTTGTAGTCGTACCGATCGAGCCGCGCAAAGGAAACGCTGGCGAAATTTTTCGAAAATTTAGGGTGTTAGAAAAATTTTGAGGAAAATTTGAAAGTTTGAAATTTGAATTTGAATTTAAACTTGAATAGTTAGTAAAACAATGTTGTTTGAAACCTATAATTGAAGTTGAAAAGCTAGTTGAAAAGATAGTAAATCTCTAGTAAAAAGATTTAGGCTAGTGAGTTGATAAAACTATTTGAATTGTGAAAAATAATAATCAAGATAAGGGCATTCTTCTTAACTTGTAATTTCGGGACGAAATTCTTTTAAGGGGGGAAGATTGTAACGACCCAGAATTTTTGAACAATTTAATTTTAAATACTTGAATGATGGTTTGGATTGAATTTTCAATATAACTTTGAATTTGGCGATTAAATTTTAGAATTTAATCTATTTGTAAGTTGAATAAAAATTTGAATCTTAAATTTTAAGCTGATTAAAATTATTTCAAAAGCTTGTAAAATTCATATTGATAATATTGAAGATAATAGAAGCTTCAGAATTGAAATTGAAAGTGATTTGTTCAGTTTTGAAATTAAATCGTTTGAATCGATATTCAAAAATAGCCGTCCGAGGCACAGTCTCGGAATTCGACGAAACCAGTTCCATTGGATCCGTAATATTGAATTATTGCCGGATTTCAAATTTCGTATTTTTCGGAGTTGATATGTGAGCACACGAGATATAAACGCGTCGAAATCAAATTGGGTTCAATTTAAATTTAAAATTTAAATTGGTCAAACACAACACTGCCTTACTTTGTTCAGCTAAAAACACGCCATTTTTTACGCCCAAAATTACGCCACTTTCTTCTATTATAATGTCAAGCCTCCTCCCCCTTTTCAGTTAATCTAGATCAAAAGAAAAAAAAAACCCGATCCTCTTTATAAAAAAAAAATGGCGACCGAGCGATTCGATTAAGGGCGGCCATCGCAAGAGAGGGTGAAGCGCAAGTCGCGATTGTTTGGGGAAAGAGGATCGCGTGCGTAGGAGAGGTTCGTACATGGAGCGACGGCGATGGCGCGATGGATCTAGGTCGCGACTTTGGCGCGAGTTCACTTCAGGCAAGGCGGCGACGCTCGCGAGTTCGATTGGTGAGGCGACGTGATGGAAGAAGGACGCGTGGGATGGCTGTTCGCGCGCGATGTCGTGGCAGAGGCAAGCGTGCTCGCACGAGGAGCTGCAACGCGATCCAATCGCGAGCTCGAGCGGCGGCTATTTGCGTGACTACCATGGCTAGGGTTTCGCTATCACCTGGGCAAGTTTAGTGAGGTATATTGTTTTTATTTTATTTTCGATTTAATTTAGATAAACATTTATTCAGTAAAAAAAATAAAGAATAAAAATAAACAGAAAAATGCAGTCAGTAAGTTGTTCTTTAGTTTACAATTCAAGTTTTGAAATTTAATAAATTATTGTTGAGAATTTAATTTTAAGCAGAAAATGAAATTTTATAAACAGAACATAAATATATGTGTAAATGAGATTTTAGTCTAGTTACAAGTTTATTTTGATTTCAGAAAAAAGAAAAGAAAAATACTTACATATAGGTATTAAAAATAATTTAATAAAGGTAAACTTAGTTTTAAAAATAAATTGAAATTAAGTAAATTATTAAAGGAGAAGTAAATTTAAATAAGTCAGTGAGGATTTACAAGTTGGTTTAAATTAACTTATTTAATTTTTAGTGATTAAAAATAAATTTTATTTAAAGAGAATTTAGTTTTAAAATTAAAGTATAGTTAAATAAATTTATTAAAGTAAATTTAGTTAAAGTTTAAATTGAACTAGACAGATTTGTTAGGAATTTGATTTATTGGATAAATAAATTATTTAAAAGAAATTGATATAAGGATATTAATTTAAAGTAAAATGATTAGTTAAGTTGTTATACAATAAATAGTTTACGATAATAAATTTGTTTTATCTATTATAGTTACTAAAAAGAAAATCTTTAGTTAAAATTAAATCTATAGTTAATTAAATTATTTAAAAGAGAGTTTGGTTAATTAAATTTAATTTTTAGTTAAATAAATTTATTTAAAGAAGAAACTGGTTTAAATAGAACTATCAGTTAATTTAACTATTAAAATGAAATCACCAATCAATCGAAATTATCTAATGAAAATTTATTATTCGATCTGTTCGAATATTAATAAATTGTGTAAATATTTATACAAGGTATAAATGAAGAAAACAAGTTGAATTGGAAGTGGATGGCAAACGGGAATAAAGGTGAGAACTTCTCACTCAAAAGGAATTTTGTTATTTATTTAAATTTTAAATAGTTAGATTTAAAATTGATTGACTGTGTTGACCGAATGCTTGAATGATGATTGTTATATATAGTTATTGAATGTGAATAGCCCTATACGCCGTTAGTAAGCGGAGGTTATTTATTACACACATATACCGCGATATTCCACCTCGAAGTGGAATTGGTATTATATTATATATATAGCAATATATATATATTGGCATATGTATATATTGCAGTTGATTGATTTCCCGCATTGTATAGCGGATGAGACCCTATGCGCCGTTAGTAAGCGGATAATATTTATAAAATCCTATATACCGTGATATTCCGTCTTGAAACGGAATTGGTATTGTGCTAATGTCTGTGGATGCAGGGAAACAGGTTGGAGGGATCCAACTGGATTCCTCACAAATATTTATTTGATTTCATATATTGTGATATTTGATTGTTTATCTTGGATGATATATGATGTTTGAAAGTCGTGATTGACTATTTGATGTGTTGCATCATCGGATCCAATTTTGAAGTTTAAAAATAACGATTTTTTATTTTAAGGGATTTCTAAAGTGATTTTTGAAAGTATACGTTTATAAAATATTTTTGGAATTGATTCATCTTAAATAAATAAACGTTATAATTTTAATGTTATAAAAATTATGATTTTTGAGAAATACAGTTAACAGTGATTTTTGAAAATATGGGATTAATGATTTTATAAAATAGTTTAAACTGGGATTTTTGAATTTATTATAAAAAGTTTAAAAATAGGAATTATGAAATTCGATTATTTTATAAATCAAAATGATGAAATTTTAAAGGAGTTTAAAGACATTTTAAAAGAATAATATAAATTGATTTATATAAAAGATTTATAAATTGATATTTATAAATTAAAAATATTTGAATTATAAAACGAGCTTTTATAAGTGTTAGAATAAATTATGAATGAATTTCATAAATGAATGGAATTTATAGAATTATAACGGTGAAGTTATAAATGGAATTTTATAAGCAGTAGGTTTATAAAAATTGTAAAGTTATTTAAAGGAATAGATTTTGGATAAATAAATGAATCTTATAAGTTATAAGATTTATAAATTTGGAAATTTAAAAGAATGTTCTTGCAAACAGATAAATTATAAGTATTTAACTTATAATATGAAATTGTAGTATATCATTGAGATATAGAATTGAATAGATTAATAAAGGAAATTTATAAAAGGAAGTTGTTATGAAATAAATAGAAATAGAATTTATAAATGTTGTTTTATAAATCCGCAACTACTTACCTTGATAAGTAAAATTGTTGTAATTTATTTATGGAGTTATATTCACATTTTAGACAGTGAATAATCCTAAAAAAAAAATGTATAGAAATGATGAAATTGATTAACGTAATATATTCACGTTTTTGAATAGTGAATAATATGTTAAAGAAATTATTTTGAATGTGATGTTTTAAATAGAATTAAAACGATCTAAAGATGTTTTAAAAGGTGTTGAGATTCGAAACCATAGATTTCAACATTTATTGTTGAAATAGATGTTTGCGAGAAATAAAAGGAAATAGTGGATTATAACACTGTTGTTATAATAAATGATTTTCGAAAGGGAATGTTTTGTATAGTATTTGGATTTATATATCTATTTTATTTCGAATCCCTATACTAGTGATTTTGGGTTGTCGTAACAATGTTTTACGTAACATTCGTTTTGGCCCAAATAAATATGTTTAAGAGAATGATTTCCTTAGAATGAAATATATGCTTAATTTTGATTTAAGTATATTGAATATTTTCCAAAGATTGAAAATAAATAAATTTTGTGAATTACTTATGAATAAATAAGTATGGAATTTTTTTCCAATAATAAGTGAATATTTTGAGAATTTATCTTTTTGAAGATAAATGGAAAATGAATATTAGAAATCGAATTGAAACGTATATTCACAGATATTTTGGGAAATATAAATTCATTATGGAATTTATGAATGAAAAGGGAAGTTGTTTAAAAATAAATATTGATTTATTTTTGAAGTATTGAAAATAATATATCTTGTAAAGATATTTTGGAAAATAAATAATTTGGAAAATTATTTGGAATTTGGTGATGTTGTGCATATCCATTGATAGTTCAATAACCGACTATCAATATTTCCCTTTGAATGGGTAATTGATGTGATTTGTTTGAATTTGAATGCCACACTTATTTTTGAATAAGCGCTCACTATTCGGGTTAACTGGGAAAGGACCATGGGGTCGTATAACCCATTCCGAATATGTGATACGTCATTATGAATTGCATTTGAAGAACGGTGTTGAAGACCGGATCTTTTTGAAAGCGAAAGGACAACTCGTCGATTGTCTTTGCACCGAGTAGCTACGGTATAGAGACTCCCTATGTGATGGGAAGTCCGGACGTGATTAGAGATTATCCGGATTGCAAGGACTTCTTTGTAAGTGCCTTCCGTTTTGTTCGAGCCCAGAACAGACTTGTATGGATTGTATGTCTGACATTACAAGTTGAGATATAAAGCCGATTTCTTTCAAATATATTTCTGTTGGTGGCGGAGAATTTATTCTCTTAGCTTAACACCCTTCTCTGAGACGTACGAGCTCAGAAGTTATATAGTTGAAGTTATCAGCGATATATTCCCAATTTTGGTAATGTGACATGCTGAGTGTTGCTGTAAAATGATCATTGTGTTGATTATTTGTGATAGGATCATTTGTTTGATCGTCTATCTTTGTGATCATTTCTATGATCATTTGTTGACCCAAAGCACGGCTTTTGTATAAAGTGTGTTTTTGTGGACGTGACTTCGTCGAGCCTCACAAACCGGTAATGGTCGAAACAGGAATTGTGCGGCAAGGTTTTCAGGGATCGCTTCCCTAGGGTATGACCATTCCTTCTGGAAAGGGGTAGTATCATGGTATGGAGCCCAGATACTTACTCATGTTGAAACACTTATTATTATGGTGTGATGTTGGTTAGAGAGCTCTCGTTTAAAGGTTCCAAAGGACCGGGGGCGGCATATCTGAGGGTTTGTAATATCCCTTGGGAAAAGGGGTTCCCGGCTTTGTTTAGCAGAGAACGGTGGTTCTCGGGGCGTCCGTCTAGAGGCGTTTCCATGTGGCAATGGGAAGTTCCTTGGCCTGACCATTTGTTGGAAAAATCCATTCATCCAATAAGATCTTGTACGGATTTAGTTGTAGAACCTATCATTCACTTATGGTGCTAACCCACTGTTTGGATGGTAGCTATAGTAGGCATAAGTGCGAAATGTCTATGCTGGCTAAGATTTATATCTTTAATTTCGAAATAAATTTTTACTACACTATGCACTAGTAATAATATCAAATGTTTCTTTTAATGCGTATCAAGCATCTTTGACTATCATAAGGAGAAATCTCCTCCGATTCTGCGTTTGCATGTGTGTGTGCGGGAGGCCTTATGGTAGTCTCATTTTTAAAAGCATTGCGAATTGACTTTAAAAATATTCCTCTATTTTTATTTTACAGAAAAATAAACTGTTTTGAGTTCTCACACCAGTCTCATGACTGACTCGGAGTTTATTGTTTTCCTTCCTAAACTCTGGGTGCCCACCAATTTCCACACGGGCAGTCAAGAGTTTAGGTTTATCAGGATATTCTGGATATTCAGGAGTTGCAGGAGGCAAGCTGGATGGCATGGCGTATTACTAGTATATAGTACTTCTTTTTCCGCTGTTTAAAATTGTTTGTTGTTGCACACTCTGATGATTTGATGTAATGTAATAAAATGTGATGTAATAACTGATATAGTTCTTTGTTTAAAGATTATTCATTTATTTATTATATGTTGTTCCGCTGCGGATTGTGAGATTCTGATATTGTTTCTTTCTGTTCTGTTTTTCTTTCTCTCTACTTCTACCTCTTTCCTTCTTTCTTCTTTCTTAAAAAAAACATAAGGGTTCGTATTTTCGTTCACCTTGAGTTAATCAATGGAGATTAGTGTCTATTCAAGGAGTACGGATTTACGGGTCTTTAGATCTAGTTTCAATTAATTAAAGTAATTCTTTATTTATTTTTCTATTTTCTTAAGACCTTATTTTATTTTCATTTACACTTTATTTTGTTTAGCGTTTATTTTATTTACTTGACTTTATTTGTTTAAAAGTGTTGTTGAAATTTTCCAAAGTCAGTTGATTTTATTTACAATTTTTAATTCTAGTTTCCATTAAATAGAGTATTTTCTTTATTTATTTCGTACTTTTCCAAAAACTATTTGTTTATTTTTCATAATATCTATCTCTACCTTATTTTTCTATTTATACATTCATTTATTAATTAAATGGTTAAGTGTGACGACCCGGAAATTTTTAACATTTGAAATGGAATATTTAATTGATTTTAAATATTTGAATGATGGTTTAATTTGAATTTTGAATATAAATATGAATTTGGCAATTAAATTATTGAAATTAATTTATTGAAGTTGGATAAAAATTTGAATCTTCAGTTTTAAGCTTGTTAAAAATATTTTCAAGGCTTAGGAAATTTAAATTGATAATACTGAAAATTTTTGAAGCTTTAGAATTTGGTTTGGAAATTTTTTGTTCTGTTTTGAATATATATATCATTTAAATCGATATTTAAAAATAGTCTTCCGAGGCACAGTCTTGGAATTCGACGAAACCAGTTCCATTGGATCCGTAATATTGTATTATTATCGGATTTCAATTTTCGTAGCACTCAGAGTTGTCGTTTAGCCATACGATAGGCAAACGCGCTGAAAATTATATCGAAATTTAATTTAATAACTGGTTCAAAAAGCTATGTTACAACCCGCATATTTATCGATTGTATATTTAAATATTTTATTTAAATATTTCATCGTTCGTCGGATTTTAGTCCGAAAACCTACTTTTAGCAAACAGTCGAATTGGGACTCGAGACCCCTTCCATTAAGTTCAAAATGCCGTTTGCAACCTTTTTGAGTATAAGCTTCAATATGTTTAGAGTAAGTTGATTTTTGCTACTTTTTTATAGGGCTTTGGGTTTGGGTTCAGCCGATTTGCCCAATTCTGATTATATCAACCCAACCCCTCTCCACTTCTCTTCATTCATTCCTCATTTCCCAACTCTCTCAAGCTCAAGAGAATAATGAGGGAAAAGATTGGAAATTAGAATTCCTAAGCCCTAGTTCCTTTGCAAACTCAAATTCTAGCTCCAAAATCAAAGAGAAACCATTGGTAAGCCTTCTCTTCATCTTCTCCAACTCTTTCTCTCTTTGATTTCAGAAAATTCCTAAACCTAATTTGGAAGATGTTTCTCTTTTAAGCTTAGATTCAAGCTTCTTGTATTGAGCTTGAAGTGTGGTTGATCTTCCCTTGTCTTCAAGCTTCTCATTCATTGTTTTTAGGTTCAAAGGTGAGATTTTTATCTCACATCTATGACTATAATATCTTTGAATGTTGGGTATGAATTCCTAACACTTCTTCATGTGAATTTGCTCTTGATTTGGATTGGTTTTGTGAATATTCCATTTTTTGGGTTTTTATTTCAAATTTGTGTGAAATCCTTTTATGGATGTTTGATCATGCTTTTGGTGATGCATCGAGGAGCATATAGGGCCGGGTTGCCTATTGACATAAACCCTTAGAGCCAATGTTCGTCCGATTGCATTTTGGAAGAGTTTGCTCTTCATTTGGATAGGCTGAAAAACAGCCCAGGCATGATTCAGTCGACTGAATCTGGAACCCGAAAGTTTCCAGGCAGAACTCGGTCAACTGAAAATCTCTGTTCAGTCAACTGAATTTGCTATTCAGTCGACTGAAATCTCTATTCAGTCGACTGAACCTGGAAACAGAAAGTTTCCAGGCAGAATTCAGTCAACTGAAAATCTCCGTTCAGTCAACTGAATTTGCTATTCAGTCAACTGAAATCTCTGTTCAGTCAACTGAAATCTCTGTTCAGTCAACTGAATTTGCTGTTTCAGCCCACTTTGCCTTTTGGGATTGAATTTCCAATTTGAATCGATTCGTGATGATCCTATTTGTTGTTATCGTTTATTACGACTTTGATGACTCCTTTTTAGGGATTTTTGAATATCCATTTCGATGGATTCTATATCGGTTTCTTTGGATTTGATTCACGTCTTCGTATGTGGATTTTAATGATTGATTGTTTCTACAATCATTTTTATGGTTTGTCACTTTAAAAATATAAAGGTTTTCAATGCTAGTAGTAAATATCAAAACTCTCTCATCAAAATGATTTCAACACTATTTTATTACAAAGCTCGTTTCTTAAACCGTTTTCCAATCTATTAGTATATACAAACCTTTACCTCACTCGTATGAGAAATCTAATTAAACGGCTTAGTAAAACTAGGGATATGAAACGCTTGCGTTTACTTCGTCGGTTAACTCTTGGACTCGTTCGATTGAAACTCTTGTGACAATTTTCTAGTGGAGATCTACAATTTGTTCGCAAATATTTAAGTTAAGCTAGTGGTTATGGGACATGAAGCTAAACTCATATATTTACTAGCTTATTGTAATCGACACTTCTTGATGATCGATGATGATCATTTTAGGGTTTAGACTAGCAATGTGTGATGTCTCTTTGTCCATGTGGAGGGCTGTACTTCATTTTATTGAGCTTCATCTCATTTCTCGCATGGGTCGTACCTATTTAGGTCTGTCGATGTTTATTTACACATAGGTCGTATCTATTTAAGTGCGTCGATGTTTGTTTACTTCGTGGAGCAATCGGCTCAATAAGTCGGGGCATGGGGCATATCTTTTTAGGTGCGTCGATGTTCGACTTTGCATGGGGTGTATCTTTCTAGGTGCATCGATGTTAGACATTACATGGGGCGTATCTTTCTAGATACGTCGATGTTGATTTATGCATGGGACGTATCTTTCTAGGTACGTCGATGCTTATTTATGCATGGGGTGTATCTTTCTAGGTGCATCGATGCTAGACATTACATGGGGCGTATCTATTTAGGTGCGTCGATGTTTGCCTTTGCATGGGTCGTACCTTTCTAGGTGCGTCGACGTTTGACTGTGCATAGGGCGTCTCTATTTAGGTGCGTCGATGTTCGGTCTATGGAATAGCGTTCCGTCTGGTATTGACCATCCTTTTCTTGTGATTTCTGGATTTCTAATTGATGATTTCTGGAATTTATGTTTCACCAACTTTTACAATTGGCATTGATATGTATGTCATTTATTGTGGCTTGGTGAATTAAATAAAGAATATGACATTCTTTTTGTGCTATGAGATTCGTAAGATATTTGTATGATTTTCCTTTGTTGATTTCCTAATGTATACTTGTCGAGGTAAGACATTTTTGGTTATCATACGTTTTAATTATATCTCTTCTTATATCTCATTTTATCTGATAATTATAGCTAGACTGATCCGTTTATTATTTTCTTCTTAAATAATACTCGGGTCAGACTGAGATATTATAGTTGCTTCCTCATGACTTCCTATCTGGGATCATCATCTGATTTTTGGCTAACTACTTTAGTTTAATAGTTTTTGGTTGTAAATATTTGAAATATAGACTCCTTGATGTATATGTATTCTTTTATCTAGCACTTGTATCTTTTCTTTTGTGACATTGTGGATCTTGTAGACAACTACTTTGATGAACACTTATATGTGTTATATTCATATCTGTTTCCGCCTTTGTGATATGAATTTTTGTGACTGGTTTGTGTTAGTTTATTTCTATATATGTTTCCGAAGATATTGTAGCCTCTGTGTAGTAGCTTTGAGTTTGTGTCGGCATGCCGGATTTCCTCTTGAAATGAAATGCATCTTAAACTATCTGACATATCGGTGCTCGCACAAAGCAATTACACGGATGGTTGCTCCTCAACAGCCTTATTCTCCACGCTAGTTGATGGCATTACCCCGTAGTGTCCTTAGCTAGCGTGGGTATAGAGGTGGGGCGTCACAAGCTATCTTTCCCATACGATCGAATTAGGACTCGAAACCTTTTCCATTTCGTTCGGAATAGGCGTATAACATTATAAACGCCTAGCAGCATGCCTCGATAGGAGTTTGAAATTTTAAGTTGCATTCATCAAAACAATTTGAATTTAAATTTAAATTATATTTTATCCTGGTCAACTTCAGTTGAAATTCCCTCACATCAAAACTTTTTACCTTCAAATCACTGTCTCCACTCGTACATGCCAACATCATCGTGTTTCTTTTCTTCTGAAAAACAACGCAGTTCAAAGTCAAATTTCGTACCCCCCCTCTTCTCTATTCATACGAAAAGTAATGGCCGCATTCCTTATTTCGAAATCGAACTGATAAAAATATCAATGGTCGTAGCCTCGTCGAGTTAAACCATGGGATTTCAAAAACAAACGCTCGCGAACCCTATGATAAAAAAATCGAGCTTGTTTGAAATCAAAGCAAGGGTGCCGCTTTCACTCTCGTTCGAACGAACGAGGTTTCGTTCTAACTTATACCAAATCGATCGGCGACGAGTTCAACTGGAGTTAAGGCGTTTGCGAGTATCGCAGGGAAGGCACGTTGCCTATAGGCTCGAGCTCGAGCTAGTGAAGATTTTGATGCGGCTAGGGATATGCGCGAATCGATGTCGTGACCTGGTCGAAGGCCGAGAATCATTGCCTGGGTGGATGTGTAGCGTCGCGAGTTGCTCGCGTGGGCAGTAGGGGTAGTGTCATGATTTGGGGTTTCAATGGCTCAGCTAGGGTTTCGTATCATAGGGTTCGACAGCAAGGTGAGATTGTTCTGCAGTTCATTTATTTATATATATTTTTTTGTATTCATATATGGATATACCTATACAGATAATGGTAATATAAATACATATATACGTATAATTTTGAAAACAAAGGGAAATATTTGTAAATAGACAGTGAAGTAAAATATTGTGATTATTTCTAGAAACTGAAGATATTTTTTTATAAAGTTTAAATAAAAAATAGACTTTTAAGAACCTATATAGATTAATTTCAAAGGAAGAATAGAGTAAATTGTTATTTTGTTCTTACAAAAGGAAAACAGATTTTAAATCTATTCAGGTTATTTTATTTTAGTATGTGTAGTTTTAAAGGTGAAAGAAAATACTAAAGAAAATTTAGTTAAATTGTTAGTTTATCAAAATTATCAAAGGAAAAAGTAATTGCTCGATTCAGTTTAAATATTTAATAAATTATCTAATATTTATACAAGGTCAAAATTGCAAAGAAAACAAGCCGGACTGGAAATGGGTTGTATGCGTAGGCAAAGGTGAGATCTTCTCACTCAATCAAATTTTCTGATTTAAATTTTAAATAGTTAAATTTAAAAATTGATTGACTGTGTGCTTGGATGATTGATTTATAACAATTATTCACTGGATGATATTATATATATAGTAGTATATGATATATATTGGAGTTGTTGATTTCCCGCATTATATAGCGGATGAGACCCTATTGCGCCGCATAATAGCAGATGATATTATACAAATCTCATATACCGTGATATTCCACATCGAAGTGGAATTGGTATCTAATTGTTGTGCTAACGTCTGTGGATGCAGGGAAACAGGTTGGAGGGATCCAACTGGATTCCTCAAATATTGAATTTGTTCCATATGTTGTGTGTTGATAATCTCTGTGTGATTATATTGTAATTGAAATCATTGTAGGCTAAAATTTAGCCGAATATATTTTTGGTATTGTAAGATACCAGAAATAATAAAATTTGACTTTTAAATTAAGTAGAAAATTCTATAGTGTAATCCTATTGAATAAATTCCAAGAAAATAGGAAAAGATTTGATAAAGGAATTTATTTTTAAAGGCAATAAAATTTGTAAATCAAATAAAAAAATTGATTTGGTGTTTTAAAATAAATCTTTGGAACATCAATTTGGAATTTGATTTGGTGTTTAAAATAAAATTTAAAATCAAATTGGAAATTGATTTGGGTGTTTGTATACGATTCTTGAAATCGATTTAAAAATCATATATCAGTGGATATTTGGGAATTTAAATTCACAATGAGAATTTTATAAAAGAAAGGGAGATTTGTTTTAAAAATAAATATTGTTTTAGTTTTTAAAGGTGTGAAAAGAAATTTACAGATTTGGAATGTAAATTAAAATAAATCGAGAAGATTTATAAATTGATATAAATGGAAAGAGAACTCTTTCCTGAAAAGCCGAGTATGTTTTCAATATGGTCTATAAATATGAAATTGAAGTTGTGAAGATGGTTTTAAGGAAAGATTATTTTGGAGGAATTATTTACTTGGGTTATTTTGAAAATCTTTAAAGTAAAGATTTATTTTAATATAGAAGTGGTTATTTAAAGTTTTAAAATTGATATTTATTTTAGAAATTGGATATCTAAATAGTTATAACCTATCTACTAATTTTATTTTAAAATTTGTTTTGGACTTGAAGTTTTACTTGCGATATCAGTATAATATTGTTTCCATAACTAATATTTAAGCAAGTATTTTAAAATAGTTTTTATTCTAAATATTTACAAATATATTTTGGATAAGTGATTTATAGTATTTGAATTCGGCAGACTTTCAGAGGAAATAAATAATACCGGGAATCGTATTCCGAGAGTGAAAAGTGATTTGAAATTTGTTTTCAAATGATTGAAGTGTTAAAAATATGTATCTTGTGAAGATATTTTGAAAATAATAACTAGGAAATTATTTAGGTCTTAGTGATTGTTGTGGATATTCATTGATAGTTAAATAACTGACTATCAATATTTGCCTTTAAACGACATTTGAATTTCGATGCGACCGGGGGTCGGATTCCAAGTGGATATCTGAAAACCACATCGAACCTTTGTGATTGTGATGGATCTTTTATTTAAAAGATCAAAGTGAAAATTGTTGTGATTTGTTGAAATCCGAATGTAACACTTATTTTTAAAAATAAGCCTCGTTATTCGGAATAGCCGGGAGAGGACCTTGTGTCATAAAATCCATTCCGAATAACGATACGACGAAATGGGATTTCATTTGAAGACGGTGTTGAAGACCAGGTATTTTCGAAAGCGAAAGGATTACCTGTCGAATGTCTCTGCACTGGGTTGCTCCGGTATAGAGATTTATCACCTTTGTGATGGGGATTCCGGACGTGATTTGTGAATATCCGGATTTGCAAGGTCTTCTTTGAAGTGACTTCGGTTCCGTTCGATCCCGGAACAGACTTGTATGGATGTGTGTCTGACGTTACACTTTGAGATGTAATGCTGGTTTCTATCAAATACATTTCTGTTGGTGGCAGAGAATTTATTCTCTTAGCTTAACACCCTTCTCTGAGACGTACGAGCTCAGAGGTTATGTAGTTGATGGTGACTAGTGATACATTCCCAATTTGGTAATGTGGCATACGAAGTGCTGCTGATCATTCGTTGATCAAAGCATGACTTTGTGAAAAGTGTAGCTTTGTGGACGAGACTTCGTCGGACCTCACACCCCGGAAATGGTCGAAACAGGAAAGATGCGGCAAGGTTATGAAGGTCGCGCCCTTTAGGGTATGTCATTTCCTTCAGGAAAAGGGCGGTGTCAGGTATGGAGCCTTGATATTTAACCTTTGTGGTTACTGTAAATACTTTTTCTGTGGTTGTTGGTGTAGAGGATCCTCGGATAAAGGTCCCAAAGGACCGGTGGATGGCATACTCGTGTAGTAGTTACCTAGTTACAGAGGTAACCCGACATTGTGTTGGCAGAGAGCTGGTTAAGTTCTCGGGGCGTCCCTCCAGAGGCGTACCCATGTGGCAGTAGGAAGTTCCTTAGCCTGACCATTTGTTGGAAATCCAAAGAAACAATACGAGCCATGTACGGTTTTAGTTGTATAACTGCCATGGAATGTGGCGGTAACCTGCTATTGAACATGGTAGTTATAGCAGGCTTACAATAATGGTTGTATGCTGGCTAAGATTAATATTATACTTTCAAAATGTTTTCTACGCTATGCAATAATAATAATAATATCAAAGAATTTTGCGTATCAAGCATGTTTGACTATCATAAGGAGAAATCTCCTCCAATTCTGCGTTTGCATTATGTGTGTGGCGGGAGGCCTTATGGTAGTTTCATTTTCCAAAAGCATAGCGAATTTCTTTTATTTTCTTTTTGAAAATAACTATTTTAAGATCTCACACCAGTCCCATGACTGACCCGGAGTTTATTATTCCCTTTCTAAACTCTGGGTCCCCACCAATTTCCACACGGGCAGCCTAGAGTCAGGTTGTCAGGTCATTATGGAATTCAGGAGTTGCTGTGGAGCTCAAGAGGCAAGCTGGATGGCGAGACGTATTATCTATACTATGTAGTATCTGCTGCGTTTGGGTTTGTGTGAGACAAATTTCTATGTAGGGAAGTCATTTATAACTGCCAGTGTTGTGTGTTGTTGTTGTACTCTGATGTTGTATTGTAATAACATATACATCCCTTTTGTTTTGAAGATTATTTATCTATTGTATATTGCTCCGATGCGAAGTGTGAGATTCTGTTTATTGTTTCTGTTTTTTCTTCTATCATCTTCTTCTTTAACCCTAATGGTTCGGTTTTTGGGCACTCGACTGTGCGCCATTTGATATAGTGGACGTATCGATGTCGACTTTCGAACGTCGAGAAATCAGACATGTTACATGTGGTATCAGAGTATTTGGTTAAGCGACAACCCTGGCTCTGGTGGTTGTTACTCATTAGAGATAGAGTCAGCAGTACTCTAGAATGAGTGTGAGTGTAATGATAGATATGAGCGCGTATTTGTTAGTGAATATAAAATTGTTTTATATTGTGCTGACATATCGGTTGATTGTTTATAGATTCTAGTCGGTGCAGTTTGGCCAACTGTATCGATAGGGGTTTCTAAACTCTTAAACGAGGTAAACCGACACGGTATTGTTTTAAAATAGGGTAAATGAAATAATTTTACCCAAACTATTTTCGTATATGAAGGAAATAATTTTCCGTAAATTATTATAGTAGTATATAGTTGCTTGTTTGTTAGGAAGTGATAATATTAAACTATTATCATTGATTGTTGAATAAGAAATTGAAATGATAACAAACAGCTAAGAAATAAATTATATACAAATGAAATCTGAGAATATAAATTGTAAATGTGATTTGTAATTTGAAACGGAATTCCAGAGAAGTATTTGAAAATGTTTTGAAAAGAATTTGAAAATTTTGGATATTTGGAAAGTTTAAATCCCTTTTGGTTTGAAAATAATTTTCAAGGGTTTCGAAAAATGTTTTGGAAGGATAAAAGCTCTAAACTCTTTTTAGTCGCTGGAAAATAATTCCGATGATGATCGTGACATCATCGGTGTTCATTTTTGAGTTTCCAAAAGAGGAATTGCTGCCAAATGATTTTAAATTGAAAATTATTTGCCAAAGTTGGGTTTGTTTTGGAAATATAAAGGGTTTTGGATATAAAATTGACTTCAAAATGATTTAAGAAATTGTTTAAAACTCAGGAATCCTATTTAAAATAGTCATGGAATAATAAGTTTGAAAACTAGGAAATTCTGATTTAAACTGAAAATAACTTGAGTTAATTTGAATAAAGGTGAATTTGAGAAGTCTAATAGACTAAAATGATTGTAATAAAATTATTACGATGGAAAATAAATTGTGAATGAATAAATAATTTGCAATTGCAAGTACATGAAAGTGGATTGAATGTTGAAATTCATTTCGAATTTGTAAGTAAATAGAACTGGAATTGGAATTGAATTTGGTTTGTATTAAACAAAGTGAAATATTGAAATAAAATTTTAAATAAAACTAATTAAATGAATGATGAAATCGAATATGATTTGAAATGAATCGAAATTCAATAATTGTAAACGAAAGTAAATATATTAACAGAGGAGAATAAAATTGAATTTTTAATCAATTATAATATGGTTTGTTTAAAATTAAAAATGAATTGAATGTAAGCAAGTGGGTTGTAAACCCTTCAAATTGAATGAAAATGATATATGAATTAATTGAAAACAATTGGATTAGTATTAAAACTATATAAATTGCTTACGGAAAGTGTTTAGTGTGCATTGCTTTTAGAATTCATGTGTTTAACTATTGCAAATAAGTGAAATGTTGTTAAACTTCATATATATGACACTGACATGTTTTAGTTGAGTAAGTACATGTTCAGGGAAGTTTTTGGGCTGGATTTGATTGCGCAAATAATAATTAAATAAGCCGCTTGCTCAAAAATGCTAAATAAGGTACGCCTACGCAATAAAAATAGGAAACATGAACTGTTTTTGTTTTTTCCGACCGGGTGGGTCGATGTATATATATTTATATCTTTTGTCAAATTGCAAAAGCTCCTCCGTACAAAGGAGACTCGGCCAAAAAATTTGGGAGTTAGAAAATTTTTGAAAATTTTTTTGTTAGCGATAAACGATTTCAAATTTGAAATTGAAGTAAATTAGTGAATGAAACTAAATTAAAATAATGATATGAATCAGTTATAAATGGAAGATAAAATTCAATATTCAGAGTTGAAGATAAATTGAATTCATATGGTAATGGGAAAACTAATTGAATAGAAGTAGATATGAAAACTTCTGTAAGAAAATGTACAAAATGATTTTAAAGGCTATGGATGGATATTATTGCTAAGTAGGATATACATGTATTATAAAGAGAAAGGAAAATTGGTTTTGATTTCTGAAGATAAATTTAAATTGCTCGACAAAAAGGTATGTATTTCAATTTCAGTGTGAAATCTGATGATTTTCTTGTCTAGCCACTTGGCGTTTTGTTTTCTTTTTGAATCTGAGGGCCTGTAGTGCCATTTTGTAGTCGTACCGAGCTAGCCGCGCAAAGGAGACGCTGGCGAAAATTTTCGAAAATTTAGGGAGTTAGAAAATTTTTGAGAAAATTTTAAAAGTTTGGAATTTGAATTTAAATTTGAATTTGAATTGTGAAGTGAACAATATAGTTTGGAAACGATGGAAGATTTTGGAAAGTTAATTGAAATGAATTTTTAATAAAAAGATTTGGGTTGATAAATTGATAAAACTGTTTGGTTTGGAAAATAATAAACGGGTTGAGGATCATTCTTCTTAACTAGTAATTTTAGGACGAAATTCTTTAAAAGGGGAAGGATGTGACGACCCGGAAATTTTTAACATTTGAAATGGAATATTTAATTGATTTAAATATTTGAATGATGGTTTAACTTGAATTTCGAATATAAATATGAATTTGGCAATTAAATTATTGTAATTAATTTATTGAAGTGGGATAAAAATTTGAATCTTCAATTTTAAGCTTGTTAAAAATATTTTCAAGGCTTAGGAATTTTATATTGATAATACTGAAGATTTTTGAAGCTTCAGAATTTGGTTTCGAAATGTTTTGTTCTGTTTTGAATATATATATCATTTAAATCGATATTTAAAAATAGTCTTCCGAGGCACAGTCTCGGAATTCTATGAAACCAGTTCCATTGGATCCGTAATATTGTATTATTATCAGATTTCAATTTTTGTAGCATTTAGAGTTGTTGTTTAGCCGTACGATAGGCAAACGCGCTGAAAATTATATCGAAATTTAATTTAATAACTGGTTCGAAAAGCTATCTTTCCCATACGATCGAATTACGACTCGAAACCTTTTCCATCGCATTCGGAATAGGTGTACAACATTATAAAAACCTAGCGGCAAACCTCGATAGGAGTTTGAAATTTTAAGTTGCATTCATCGAGACAATTTGAATTTAAATTTAAATTATATTTTATCCTAGTCAACTTCGGTTGAAATTCCCTCACATCAAAACTTTTTACCTTCAAATCACTGTCTCCACTCGTACACGCCAACATCATCGTGTTTCTTTTCTTCTGAAAAACAACGCAGTTCAAAGTCAAATTTTGTACCCCCCCTCTTCTCTATTCATACGAAAAGTAATGGTCGCATTCCTTATTTCGAAATCGAACTGATAAAAATATCAATGGTCGTAGCCTCATCAAGTTAAACCATGAGATTTCAAAATCAAACGCTCGCGAACCCTATGATAAAAAAATCGAGCTCGTTTGAAAACAAAGTAAGGGCGCAGCTTTCACTCTCGTTCGAACGAACGAGATTTCGTTCTAACTTATACCAAATCGATCGGCGACGAGTTCAATTGGAGTTGAGGCGTTCACGAGTATCTGGGGGAAGCCACGTCGCCTACAGACTCGAGCACGAGCCAGTGAAGATTTCGATGCGGCTAGGGATATGCGCGAATCGATGTCGTGACCTGGTCGGAGGCCGAGAATCATTGCCTGGGTGGATGTGTAGCGTCGCGAGTTGCTCGTGTGGGAAGTAGGGGTAGTGTCATGATTTGGGGTTTCAATGGCTCAGCTAGGGTTTCGCATCATAGGGTTCGACAGCGAGGTGAGATTGTTCTGCAGTTCATTTATTTATATATATATTTGTATTTGTATATGGATGTACGTATACAGATAATGGTAATATAAATACATATATACGTATAATTTTGAAAACAAAGGGAAATATTTGTATATAGACAGTGAAGTAAAATACTGTGATTATTTCTGGAAACAGAAGATATTTTTTTTATAAAGTTTAAAGAAAAAAATAGATTTTTAAGAATCTATATAGATTAATTTCAAAGGAAGAATGGAGTAAATTGTTATTTTGTTCTTACAAAAGGAAAACAGATTTTAAATCTATTCAGGTTATTTTATTTTAGTATGTGTAGTTTCAAAGGTGAAAGAAAATACTAAAGAAAATTTTGTTAAATCGTTAGTTTATCAAAATTATCAAAGGAAAAAGTAATTGCTCGATTTAGTTTAAATATTTAAAAAATTATCTAATATTTATACAAGGTCAAAATTGCAAAGAAAACAAGCCGGACTGGAAATGGGTTGTATGCGTAGGCAAATGTGAGATCTTCTCACTCAATCAAATTCTCAGATTTAAATTTTAAGTAGTTAAATTTAAAAGTTGATTGACTATGTGCTCGGATGATTGATTTATAATAATTATTCACTGGATGATATTATATATATATATATATATAGTAGTATATAGTATGTATTGGAGTTGTTGATTTCCCACATTATATAGCGGATGAGACCCTATTGCGCCACATAATAGCGGATGATGTTATATAAATCCCATATACCACGATATTCCACCTCGAAGTGGAATTGGTATCTAACTGTTGTGCTAACATCTGTGGATGCAGGGAAACAGGTTGGAGGGATCCAACTGGATTCCTCAAATATTGAATTTGTTTCATATGTTGTGTGTTAATAATCTCTGTGTGATTATATTGTAATTGAAATCATTGTAGGCTAAAATTTAGCCGAACATATTTTTGGTATCGTAAGATACCAGAAATAAATAAAATTTGATTTTTAAATTAAGTAGAAAATTCTATAGTGTAATCCTATTGAATAAATTCCAAGAAAATAGGAAAAGATTTGATAAAGGAATTTATTTTTAAAGGCAATAAAATTTGTAAATCAAATAAAAAATTGATTTTGTGTTTTAAAATAAATCTTTGGAAAATCAATTTGGAATTTGATTTGGTGTTTAAAATAAAATTTGAAATCAAATTGGAAATTTATTTGGGTGTTTGTATACGATTCTTGAAATCGATTTAAAAATCATATATCAGTGGATATTTGGGAATTTAAATTCACAATGAGAATTTTATAAAAGAAAGGGAGATTTGTTTTAAAAATAAATATTGTTTTAGTTTTTAAAGGTGTGAAAAGAAATTTACAGGTTTGGAATGTAAATTAAAATAAATCGAGAAGATTTATAAATTGATATAAATGGAAAGAGAATTCTTCCCTGGAAAGCCGAGTATGTTTTCAATATAGTCTATAAATATGAAATTGAAGTTGTGAAGATGGTTTTGAGGAAAGATTATTTTGGAGGAATTATTTACTTGGGTTATTTTGAAAATCTTTAAAGTAAAGATTTATTTTAATATAGAAGTGGTTATTTAAAGTTTTAAAATTGACATTTATTTTAGAAATTGGATATCTAAATAGTTATAACCTATTACTAATTTTATTTTAAATTTCGTTTTGGACTTGAAGTTTTATTTGCTATATCAGTATAATATTGTTTCCATAACTAATATTTAAGCAAGTATTTTAAAATAGTTTTTATTCTAAATATTTCCAATTATATTTTGGATAAGTGATTTAAAGTATTTGAACTCGGCAGACTTGCAGTGGAAATAAATAATATCGGGAATCGTATTCTAAGAGTGAAAAGTGATTTGAAATTTGTTTTCAAATGATTGAAGTGTTAAAAATATATATCTTGTGAAGATATTTTGAAAACAATAACTGGGAAATTATTTAGATCTTAGTGATTGTTGTGGATATTTATTGATAGTTAAATAACCTACTATCAATATTTGCCTTTAAACGACATTTGAATTTCGATGCGACCGGGGGTCGGATTCCAAGTGCATATCCGAAAACCACATCGAACCTTTGTGATTGTGATAGATCTTTTATTTAAAAGATCAAAGTGAAAATTGTTGTGATTTGTTGAAATCTGAATGTAACACTTATTTCTAAAAATAAGCGCTCGTTATTCAGATTAGCCGGGAGAGGACCTTGTGTCATAAAACCCATTGCGAATAACGATACAACAAAATGGGATTGCATTTGAAGACGGTGTTGACGACCGGGTATTTTCGAAAGAGAAAGTATTACCTGTCGAACATCTCTTTACCGGGTTGCTCCGGTATAGAGATTTGTCACCTTTGTGATGGGGATTCCGGACGTGATTTATGAATATCCGGATTTGCAAGGGCTTCTTTGAAGTGCCTTCGGTTCCGTTCGATCTTGGAACGGACTTGTATGGATGTGTGTATGACGTTACACTTTGATATGTAAAGCTGGTTTTTATCAAATACATTTCTGTTGGTGGCGGAGAATTTATTCTCTTAGCTTAACACCCTTCTCTGAGACGTACAAGCTCAGAGGTTATGTAGTTGATGGTGACTAGTGATACATTCCCAATTTGGTAACGTGACATACGAAGTGCTACTGATCATTTGTTGATCAAAGCATGACTTTGTGAAAAGTGTAGCTTTGTGGACGAGACTTCGTCGAACCTCACATCCCGGAAATGGTCGAAACAGGAAAGATGCGGTAAGGTTATGAGGGTCGTACCCTTTAGGGTATGTCATTTCCTTCTGGAAAAGGGTGTTGTCAGGTATGGAGCCCTGATATTTAACCTTTGTGGTTACTGCAAATACTTTTCTTTGTGGTTGTAGGTGTAGAGGATCCTCGAATAAAGGTCCCAAAGGACCGGGGGATGACATACTCATGTAGTAGTTACCTAGTTACAGAGGTAACCCGGTCTTGTGTTGGCAGAGAGCTGATTAAGTTCTCGAGGCATCCCTCCAGAGGCGTACCCATGTGACGGTAGGAAGTTCCTTAGCCTGACCATTTGTTGGAAATCCAAAGAAACAATGCGAGCCCTGTACGGTTTTGGTTGTATAACCTGCAATGGAATGTGGCGGTAACCTGCTATTGAACATGGTAGCTACAGTAGGCATACAATAATGGTTGTATGCTGGCTAAGATTAATATTATACTTTCGAAATGTTTTCTACACTATGCACTAATAATAATAATATCAAAGAATTTTGCGTATCAAGCATGTTTGACTATCATAAGAAGAAATCTCCTCCAATTCTGCGTTTGCATTGTGTGTGTGGCGAGAGGCCTTATGGTAGTTTCATTTTCCAAAAGCATAGCGAATTTCTTTTATTTTCTTTGCGAAAATAACTGTTTTAAGATCTCACACCAGTCCCACGACTGACCCGGAGTTTATTGTTCCCTTTCTAAACTCTGGGTGCCCACCAATTTCCACATGGGCAGCCTAGAGTCAGGTTATCAAATCATTCTGGAATTCAGGAGTTGCTGTGGAGCTCAAGAGGCAAGCTGGATGGCGAGACGTATTATCTATACTATGTAGTATCTGCTGCGTTCGGGTTTGTGTGAGACAAATTTCTATGTGGGCAAGTCATTTATAACTGCCAGTGTTGTGTGTTGTTGTTGTACTCTGATGTTGTATTGTAATTACATATACAGCCCTTTTGTTTTAAAGATTATTTATCTATTGTATATTTTTCCATTGCGAAATGTGAGATTTTGTTTATTGTTTCTGTTTCTTCTTCTATCATCTTCTTCTTTAACCCTAATGGTTCGGTTTTTGGGCACTCGACTATGTGGCATTTGATACAGTGGATGTATCGATGTCGACTTTCGGGAGTCAAGAAATCAGACATGTTACATTAAGTGTTTAGATTCCTTATTTATTTCTTGAAAAGAAATTTCAAATAGATATACATTATTGCCTTAAAGAACATATCTTTTAAAATGTATTTATTAAACATTATTGTATTTATTTGTTTAGTGAAGCTTTTTGTGTACATCTTTCTTTAATATATAGGAAACGCATCAATTAAGATATGTTACATGTTTTAATTATAGGCATATGTTACGTTTGATTTCTTGTCTTTATATCTTTCCACCCCTTTGATTTCCTACCCTAACATCTCCACAAATTTTTCCGTACATTCCTTAACCCTAGCCGCCTATATCACTTTTTCACGTGAAAAAAAAACTTCTTTCTCATTTCATTTCTCACACCTATTTTCAGATCTGAGAAAAATAGGTAATGGCTTCTTCTTCTTTTTTCTACTTTTCTCTTCACTTTTCTATTGAATTTTCCTTTGATTTTCCCTGCTTCCTCTTGTTTAGCTCGGCCTCAACCACCACCACCTTCTCCGCCTACCTATCTCCTCGTGTGCCGCGCCATCCTCCACATATGTCCTTGTCATGTTTTTCTATGTGTATATATATAGAGGTATGTGTAAAATTATAATGGGTTTATGTATATATATTTCTCTGTCAATCTATGCTTTAAATTATTTTTTTAAAGCATATAAATTATATAATTTGGTATTGGATCGATTAATGGATATAAGCTTTAATAAAATGAGTTACTTGATTTTATTTAAGTCAAATCTAAAGATTTTTGTGATTTTTGTGTTATATATTTGGTAGGTGGTTTCAGGATATATACAACATATATGTATCTAAAGCTGTTTCAAAGTATATAATTTTACTATATTTGTGTTTCAAATATTTTCATTTTATGATTGGTTGTATTACAGTAGATTTTGGTATTGATATATTATATATATAGTTTGCATATACTATATAAGTATATATCATTCATTCATCATTTATGTACAAGCCTATACGCATAAATCTATGAGTTATTTATATGTGTACTAAAAATTTGCTTAGAGTATTTATATTAAAGAGTTTTATAACACGTCGTGTTAGGGTATATGAGATTTATATCAGCAACTTATATATTCATATGTATGTGAATTTTAGGCTGTTTTGATTCTTCTGTTTTATTTTTCATTGCTGCTACATATAATGTGTTTAGATTTTTCCCATATTATATACATATAGTGTATGTTTAGGATACAATAAAGTATGTGGCTCTGATGTCTATGCATATTTGTATATTGAATATAAAGCTTTCTCTACTTTTGTTATGCATATATGTATATTCGCACTACATATGTTTATCAAAATATGGGTCTGCATATATATATATATATATATATATATATATATATATTGTATTATATATAGTTTGAATATATATATATATATATATAAGATTTTGGTTATAATATTATAAAAACATGCGTATTAAGGATAGTGATTTAATTGTATATATACACACACATATTATTTTAAT
This sequence comes from Allium cepa, assembly GCA_030765085.1. Lineage (NCBI taxonomy): Eukaryota > Viridiplantae > Streptophyta > Magnoliopsida > Asparagales > Amaryllidaceae > Allium > Allium cepa. Next base: position 841,496,807 of record CM060941.1, read on the forward strand.
ATTTTTCTGAAATTAAGATATTGATTTTTATCAAATAATAATAATATATATTTTCTGTATATATATAACTAATTGATTTTCTCATCGATTTCTCATTTTAACCTTGGTCGTTAAATTTGTGTTCAATCGTGCTTTGCTTTGAAATTCATGCCTGGATTCATAGCTCGTTTCTTTGTCAAATCTATCTAGCCTCGAAAGGTTAGCAATCATTCAAGATCAACGTTCTTATATTTATTAAATTTGATTTCAATTGAAACGACAATTGAAATATGCTGCTGTAGTTATTTAAATTGTTATATATGCTATATATTATCTGTAACCATTCACATGTGGGATATAACACCATATCCTATTGTTTATATTATATTGTTATTGATGATATATGCATGTTGTTATATTTATATTATCTATTATCACTCTGCAAGTTCCCTGTTAGTATAGAATTCACTATGAGTTGAAATGATACATACTCAAACGGACTTTAGAATAGGAGAAAATCGTTATGGGTTGTAATGATAAACCTAAGCGGTTTTCATTGAATTGAATTTGGGAATGCGGGTCGAAATGATATCTACCCGTATATATTACGGATCGAAATGATAAATATCCGTATCACTTGACCATAGGATAGGAAAATATACATAGACACCGTTGGTCCATATGTAAATGTTTGAAAACAAATTTCTATGGTTTTGAAAAGAAATGTATGGTTTTTAATAAATATTGGTTCTTAAAATATTATATATATATATATATATGGTAATTTTATATAAAGGGTTGATAATAATATTATTGGGATTGATTTAATATATATAATATGATTAAATATTTATTCAAATCTATATATCAAAATAGATTGTTGTAATAATTTGAATATGTTAAGGTTGAGAAGATAAAGCTGAATTAATTGAGATTGTATTTAATTAAGAATTCTACTAAATTTAATGGATTTGAACTATTGAAGTTGAAGTTTAACATTGATTTTATAATTTGATTTTTGATTTAAAGTGACTAAATGGATATTTCAAGTTTATACAAATCGAAAGGAACATTTAGTTTAAGGGTAAATTAAGGTTATTTAAATAATATTGAATTTATTAAGTGGATATTTCTAGACTAAATAATATTGAGTTAAATCGAGATCCATATGAAACAGTTAAATTGAACTTTGAAAATGTTGAATACTAAAGCTTTGAAATGCTGGAATTTAAATGGTTTATTTGTGATTCAGATCTGTATTTGAAATCAATAAAATTTGAATTTGTTATTTAGAAACTGAATTGAATTAAAATGGATAAATCTAAATTGAATTAAATGTGAATTTAGAACTCGAATTGATTGGAATCTATTTGTGAAATTGAGGAAATATATATATTTGATGGAAATGACAATTTGGTTTTGAAGTATAAATTTATTGAAATGACCACGGTGTTATAGTGTATATTTTCTGCATTGTAGATAGTTTCATGCATCCTTAGAGGATGGTTATCCCAAACATCCTTTAAGTTAATTGTATTTCACTTGAGTTGGATTTATTGATATAAGAATGTTAATCCTGACTCGAGTGTTTTGTGTTTTGTTTTACGCTCGGGTCAGACTGAGTGATACAGCATTTGAGACTCACCTTTGAAGTTTGAAGCTCATTTGGAGATCCAACTATCGATTCAGCTTTCAGTTTTCCAGTTGATTGGTTCAAAGATGTCATATGTTTGTATTCGAGACTTCAGTGTATTTGAGTTATCCTACTGTATTTTATTTCTAACTCTGATGTTTATATAGTAGCTTCATGAACTACTAACTCTGATGTGAATCCTCCAAACAGACCACTATTTCCCTCTTTCTCTCCTCCTTCAGTTCTTGAAATCAAACAGAGGCACAGCATTGTCTTCGGTTGAGAGTTGTATCCTACGAGGCAGACGTCCATTTTCACAACTACAGCAGAAGTGTAGGGGCGACTTTCTGTCTTAGTACTTTGCACACGCAAGCTTCTCTCCATATTCAAGTCAGTTTCTCTAATTTATTTTACCCTGTTTTCTGCACTTCGTTTCATACAATTGCGTTCTGAATTGATTTACATACATAACCATCCATTCCAATATTTTGTTGTTCGTCCATTTATGTGATTGAGTTGATTTCCTTCTGCATACCACTGTTCTAACAACACTTGCTCTTCATTTGGATAATTGTCAAACAAGTAGTGTAATTAATGTTCAACAACTGCATTTATCAGTCAACCCAAAATATATGAAGAAAGAAAAAAATAAAAGGTGGAAAGATTTGAGTTTGCATGTTTTGTTTACTTGCCTACTCTCAATTTTCATCGTGTTGCAAATATTTAGATGGATGGGCACATGGTTCACTTATAGTGATCGAGCTTCATGCTCTAAGTAGTAGGAATAGTCTAATCCCTATTTTAATGGGTATTTGGAGTTTTTACTCGAACCCTACTTTTAAAGGGCGCTCGGTTGTGGTTTTCTTAACATAATATCATTACAGGGTACCTAGTTTGACAAACGCCCTAATTAATAGCTGGTTCTTCAACTTTCAGTCCTCTTAAATGCTAGGCCTTCGAGTACAAACATCTTAAGAGATGGGCCTTAAGGTATAAACATCTTAAGAGATGGGCCTTCAAATTGACAACCACTTTAGAGTTTAGCCTTCAGATCTTACTTGCTTAAAACATTGGCTTTCAAATTTAACCCTCTTAAGAGTTTAGCCTTCAGATTTAATTCTCTTAGGAACTTTGTCCTCCAAACTAGTTAGTGGTGGCCAACCAGTACATAGTTGGAGTTTTCATCACTTTTCCCACACTAATAGGTAGTTTCACATTTGAAACATCAGTCTTAATAGATAATTTAAACTACTTATTATTTCGTGAGAAATAGGATCGTGGTAATCTCAACCTATCAGTGGAAGGCAATATTCCCATCCTACCATTGAGGGTAGCGTTGTATTCTCAAACCTAACGCTAGGAGATAATATTCTCAAGCCTGATGTTGGGAGATAGTATCATATTCTCAAACCTAATTTGTGGGACACAACGTCCTCAAAGCTGATGCTGAAAGGGAGAGTGTTGTATTCTCAAAACTTGACACCAAGAGATAACATTCTCAAACCTCGCACCAAGAGATAGTACTGTATTTTCAGAGCTAACATTAAGAGACATATTCTCACACTCAACGCTAGGAGATAGTGTTCCTAAACTTGACGCTAGAAGATAGTATTCTCAGACCTAATGTCGGGTGACTACATTCTTCAACCTAATGTTGGAAAATAGGATTATTGTAACAGCCTGCCATCAACCTTTTGATTTAATAAAACTCCTGATGAGTAAACCATGAAAACCGAAGATGACGCATTCTTGGTGGTAGATAACAAAAGAGGAATGTTAAATATATCATATATACGTCATTTTAAACTCACAGCGAAAGGTAACGATATATATTATAATAAAAAATTACTATAATCTAAACTGATTGGTTTAATTTATATATACAAGTCGCACAACCAAATCCAATCCCAAACCTAACCCAGATGCACATGTATATAATCGATATCACTATTAGATGATTATTTATATATGTCTATATATGTAAGTAATGCCTTCGTCATCTACACTGTCGAGCATCACTCGTTATGACACATCGGTTTCCATCAACCTAGTGATGAAACAAGTAGGGAAAAATATAAAGATGGTCGGATTACAATCTGGTGAGTGATATATGTCTGCTACACTACATACACTTATCATTCTCAAATAATACTAAGACAACTATGGTACAATCATACCTTAATCCTATTTCACCTACATCCAACAAACTGGTGAAACAATACAACAAACATGGCTAGTTCATGAAACAATGTCTTAGTCCAGTAACATTACAATGGTCGATGATATGATGTATACAAAGCCAGCCCATACTATTTCGTTAACATATGGCTGGATCACCGAATAGACACAATTCCATATACAGCTTATGGACCCATTTATGTACTACAGCACGCACTTCAAAATATCTACTGAGCGGTCGTATTACCATGATAACCAATGGAGGTCTCAATATCAGTATTCAAAAAAATCACTCTACCTACATACCAACATATATCTGCACGCACACACCTATATATATACACATTCATCTACGTTTATACATCTGGACACCCAATTCAATCCAGCCAGAAATGACATCAATACACCACCCAACGTGGCTCGAAAACCCAAAGAAAAGCCCCAAAGCGGTCGCTGCAAACACATACACATGACCACATAGGTCATTGGTTGACCTATGCCAGTGGTAAACCTATGATCTACACCTATCGACCGATGGTAGACGTTTTGATAGGACCAGGGGTGTAACGCCCCGTCTTTTCGCACACTTTAAATCGACACACGCGCCAATTCAAACCATATGGAAGGGCGAAGTGTTATGGGGTAAATAAGAAACAGAGGAGAAAAAAACAAAACAAAATCTCACACCGGAAAGATAAAATATAATAATCAATATACAGTTCATAAAACTGTTCACAAAACATTTGATTCTTCTTTATACAATAAATATCAAAGTTCACATACCAATAATTATCAACGCAGCGGAGCAGTATGAGTGTAGTGCAATAATATAAATAATAATAATACAAATCTTCGTCTTCGTCCTCCAGAGCTAAATCTTCAAATCCTGAAACGCTCGGACTGACCCGAGCGAATTTGAAAAGACAAAAACACTCGAGTCAAAACTAAAAGATCTTATGTTAGTTAAATTAACAAAAATAAATATGATTGCAGTAACTTAAAAGATGCTCGAGGTTCACATCTCCTAAGGATCCGTTAAACTATTTACTATGTAGTATATTTCGCTATTATAATAGTGTCTAATTGTAAAATAAACTTACTTTTTTCTTAGCATTAAGGGGTTACTCATATAACCCTTAACATGTAATAGTCCCAGTAGACCATCCGATATCATAGTCCCTCCTGATCGGGAAGCCACCGGAGAATACCACACGGGCTACGGGAGAAAACCAAACTCCTACAAGGTGCGATAGGGCGGGTGACATGGCACAACTAGGCAATGCCAGGGTAGATATACTAATTACGCATCCGGGCTGGTGGTAACGCGTAGCCACAGCTACCGCCCACCTCGGACAAACTCCCCCCTAAAATCAAAAATAAAAAACGGTCACCGAATCAATCCAAAGTCAAAGTATAGTATCGAAGAGGAGTATCCGATAAAGGGCGCTAACCCCCTTGCCCGTCAATCGCTCCTGTTTTAGCCACCTTATGCCAACTCACGGGAGTTGGGTCCACGTATTTACCTCAAAGGAAACACCGTCACCATCCTACTTCATTCTGAAATCTCCACCACGTACACGGTTGTTAAAGTGGTTTTCGAGGTTGGCAGAGAGTATGACAACTCCCGATCCCGATCCCGGTCTCTTCAACAACCAATCGTTATTATAACACCGCGGTTATTTCAAAATAATTTATACCTTTAAAAACCAGAATAAAATATTCATTTCAAAACTATATAAATACAATATCATTTATATTTTAAAGACCCAAATCAATATGATATCACTCTTATTTCAAATATATCTTTCTCAAAAATCATAGCCTTTTCAAAATTATATACCTTGAAACCATAGCTTTCAAACATAAATTTTAATACTTAATGGTTCAAATACTATATTACTTTATAAAAAAACAGCTTCTTTAAATTTCACAATAAATTTCCAATATCAATTTGAACCTCCAAATAAACCATTTTAATTGCCATATATTTCAAAGCTTAAATATTCTATATTTCAAAATTTTATAGTTCATATATTTATATCTTTAAATATTCCACTATTTCAAAATGGATTCTTTGATAATTTAATATATATCAAATCAAATTCCTATTACTTAAATTTGAAATATTTAATTACTAAAAAAATATTATTCAGGTAAAACCCTTAAACTTCAATAACAGAATATTATTTTAATTAAATTAACTTGATAATATTCTTTAAATTAATTTGATATTCGTTTAAATCCTCAAATAAAAATCAAGTTATAAGATCATACCTTTTAAATCTTAATTTATTTACATTTCAAAACAAATTTTTCGAGGAAAATTCTTAAATAATTTAATTCAAATCATATTCACATTTATCTTCAACCTTACTTTTATTTGAGTTATTATAAACTCTATATATAGAATTTCAAATATGTTATTAACCATATTATATAAACGAAATCAACTTCATTATTTAGCTTATTTTAAAATTCGAAACAAATTTATACATAGCTAAATTAAATTTTTTTACTATATATATATATATATCAAAATTTAATATTTATTAAACCGTATTCTTTCCAAAACCATAGAAAATTATTTCAAAAATAATTATATATATATATATACCGCGGTGCCTGTATATAATTTTCTATCCTTTGGTTAAGTGATACAGATATTTATCATTTCATTCCGCAATTTAAAAATAAAAATGCGGTTGTATATCATTTCAAACCGCAATCCCGAATGAAATGAAATGCATGATAACTTGCAGTTTATACAATATAAATACAGCATCCACTCATCCATCATATCAATCATCAAACATTTATCAATTTATCATCCAATTCAAACAATCACATCAATAAATAATAGTTAATTACTGGCAGTTAATTTTTCAATAAGGAATTAAATAACTGTTTAACTGTAGTTTATATGCAATAATAAATAAATTTAACTAGCAGTTCATATGCAATAATATATTTAACTAAAATTTTAACTGGCAGTTCATATGCAAAAATGAATTAAATAACAAGTAAATTATATGAATGCAAATTAACTGAGATAATGATGAAATATATGCCAAACAGCTATAAATAAATTTCTAAACACATCATAAATCAATTTAACAAACATAAGAAATATTAGAAGTTGTGAGTGGGTTAAAACACTCATCTTTGAGATTTAAATTGAATTCAAATCCAATTTACCCAAAATTTCAACAGCCTCAGAATCTACCCAAACCAGGCTTAAAATCTTCAGAATTTAAATATGATCCTAACGCAAGAAACTGCGCGTAATATTGAGGTCTATGAGAAAATTATTAGCGTTTGAATAATTTGAAATCAAAATTAAATAAAATTCACAACACAACTCACCCTCACCAAACTAATTGCCACGTCATCACTAAATTTGCTTCTTCCCAGAATGCACGAGACCCTCTGAACCGTACTCTAGCTACACAGTACCCAGCGATGAAAACACCATAACCCTAAACAAATTTGCCGTCGCCAATCACGACCGGCCTAGGCTCTGATGCCCTAGGCGAACTCGCCACCCCCTGCTCGAAGTACTCCGGCCATCCACGCGAAGAGCAGGTCGCCCAATTATTCACAACAAACGCAGCCGCCGCCGCTTAATACAAGCCCTAATCAAATTTTTCCGATCAATCGGACCGTTAATTTCATGAACGAACGACACCGATGGACTGCAGTTGTTCCCCTCTACCCGATAACATCCCTGATTGGACGATCCGTCGTCATTGACGAACGCGCAACGAATGGCCAGGAACAAATCATCGTATTCCGGTCGCACAGAAACCCATGCAGAAAAACGAACAACACAATTGACTTGCGCTCGTTGAGAGCTTAAACATATAATTTTTTTCAATTTTTTTCAATTTTTTCCGAGGACTTTGGATTTTCATTTGATTATTGAATTTGAAATTGGATCTAGGGTTTGCAGACATTGGAAAGAGGAGGAGCTGAGGAATTGTATGCACAAACCAATAAGAATAGATGGAGGCTAGGGTTTATAACTGACTATTTGTAGGTTGGGTTGAAATAGAGTAGATGGATCAGATAAATAAACGTGCTCAACGATAATTGGCCCACAAAGCCCGTTCTGACTCGCGAACGAAATTGTGTAATCCCATATATCAGAATAGGTGTCTTAAAATATTTCAAACGCAATGGAAAAGGTTTCATGTGCAAATTCCATCGTATAGAGAAATTATGCTAAATTCAATTTTTCCAATTTGATTTCAATTGATTTCAATTTATCGATTTCATGGCTTTTCGAGTCCGTATGATCAAACGACAAGTCCGATCGCTATGAAACTTGAAACCCTACAATAATTTACTGTTACGGATCCGATGAAATTTGTTTCGTCGAAATCCGAGTCAGTGGCCAAAATGGCTATTTTCCCATTTTTTAAATAAATTAATAATTAATTTACCACCTTTAAATTCAATATTTATAAACTAGTAGTTTTTTGTCATTTTTAAATCCTTAGATATTTATAATAACTAAAAGCAAATTCACATATCAATTTAGTGTCAATTATTCCAGTAAATACAGTGTTCAAATGTCAACTGCAATTAATCCAATTAATTGCAAATTAATTCCAATAAATTTGATTTTATTCGATTACAACTTAATGTTCAATCAATTATTACTCAACTAACATAGTTAACATTGTTTTATATTTCATTACATTAATATTTTCCAATTTTCATCTTTACTTTGCATTAATTACCGTATTACAATTATATTGGAAATATTGTCAATTTTACTCGTTAATTAAAATTTAAAAATCTCATTTAATTATTTCATCTTGGTTTCATTCTTTTTGTTACATTTATTATCATATTATGAATGGAATTTTACCTTAGTTACGTCTTATTGAATTCAACATTCTTCACTTACCAATTTATTCCACAATAACTGCAATAATTTAGTGAATTAATTGAAACTGAATTCAAATTAAACTTATCAAACTAATAAAATAAGTAACGTACAATAATTATTGTCATTAACTCTTAATCACACTTTTATAGGTTCATTATTTACAAACCAATATTATAATTACATACATAACACTGGTTTTACTCAATTACCATTTATTTCAAACAATTTCAAAATTTTATTCAATATATATATTAGTTCTCTTATATTCAATTTATAACCAAGCGTAACATTTAACTTAAATTGGTTGGAATACCTTTCAAGTTATTAATAACTAACTTATGTTAACATATTTCCTTAATTTATTCCAATTACCGTTAAATTTATATTAGTTCATCAATTTGTACAATATCTCTTGTTTCCTTAAATAAATTTATGTTCTTTTTAAGTTTTCATTTACACTTCCGTTACTTTATTAATAATCATTAAAGTAACGTTTATATCATTAACATATTATAATTCCTTACCATTTAAATGAGTTTGATCTCTAATAAATTAATTGACCAATTAGTTAGGTAATTTATACAAATTTGTTATCATACCCATAAATTTTCACTTATAACTAAGTCCTACATTTGAATTTATTTATTAAATTGAAATGTTCATTCAAGTTAATAAATTATTAACTTGCATTAACATAATTTCTAAATTTGTTCCAATTACGGTCAATGATCTTTTATTTCATTAAATCAATTTAATGCTTTCCTTAAATTTCTCATATTAAATTTATATCCGGGTAAAAATCTTTTCACTACTTAATTCATTTGAATTTACTCAAATTACTATAATTAGGTTTTAACTACCATTGATATATTTTGATTTAGCGTTCATTCCAATATTAATTTATCACCTTCATTATTTCTACGAAAATTAATTTACAAAATGCTATTAAATTAACAAATTTAATTGTCAAAATTTACGGGTCGTTAAACTCCCCCCTACTCAAAACTTTTCGTCCCCGAAAATGAAAAAGAAGGGAAAAAAAGAACTAAGGAATTAATATATCCTAATTAAAATATTAAATCTATAAAATTTAATTTACAAAATCAATTAATTTAAACAAAATATATCAATTTGTAATTCTTAAATCCTTTTATATTCAAGTAAATAAAGTTTGGAAAAACTTTTTCAAATTTTCTAAGTCCAAAATTTTATGGAAAATTTCGGCAGAGTCTCCTTTGTACGAAGAGGCTCTGGAGAAAATATAATATCAAAAATAACAATATATAACATATACTTTCCAAACTAATATATATCCCCACACGGGAAAACAATATAATAGCGCTATAAAACCGTAATCCGAGAACGTCCCTATTTATCGGGCACTTAACGCTTATATTATGAAACCAAATACAGTAGCAATTGCTTTCATAACCTGTATTTCACTTATATAATCCAAAAAGATTAGCCATTGTATAAAATGAAATATTAAAATGGTTTCAACCATCAATAAACAATCAATACAAACATCAAACAATTGCAACAAGGCATACAACCATCACATAAAAATCAACACAAATCAAACATTCATTTATATCAAATAGTTGTTCGGATTCAAAACTTTAATTGTACTGAATGAAAAATAAACTACTAAGTGTACCCTTCACTCAACAGTCTTAGGTGAAACTAAATAGATTATTCATTCATCCAAATAATTTTAAAGTATCCTTACCCAAACAATCATAAATAAAACAACGATTGGATTATTCTTATTAATTCTATTCATTTTCATTTATTGCCTACAATTACCCATTATTCAGGTCATGTAAGTTTCTTTTTATTGCATTATATTTATGCATTTCTCAATTTCATTCATTTATTTAATGCTTACATTTCTATTATATTTAATTTATAGTAACATTTTAATTACACTTAAATTTATATCTTTATAACATCAATTCTTATAAATAAATAATTTACTTAATTCGTTCACTTAAGGTTTAAAATCATTTATTTATATTACTTACATTTCTATTTAATTTATAGTAACATTTAAATTTTGCTTAAGTTTCTAACACTACAACATCAATTCTTAAGAATAAAAGAAATTTTTATTGAACACTTCATTACATACTTTTACCTGTACCACTTCCATTACATTTTCTTATTAACCATTTCCACTTTTAATATTTGGTAAGTTATAAATATGTTTTTTTAAATGTAATTTGAAAGTTATACAAATTTTCTCATTTTCTTTAATTAATTCATTGTTCAATAATATTATTCTTTGTTTCATAGATTACAGTTTCAACTTACCTTTAATTTCATACCTAACCTAGCACTAGATTACTTATTTTAATTAAAGGTTCTAATTATAAATTAGTTACATTCAATTTCACTATAATAATTGAAATTATTAATTAACGGAAACTTTAATTATTATTTTAATTAAATATGTTTTTTTTATTCAAAATCATTTTAAAATAATAGATAAACATATGCTTGCAAATTATATACCCAATTATATTTAAAACAATTCAAAATTTATATTTGTTTATTAAAATAAATCTGTAGCAAAACTACTACAGTGGCCTTCCCACTTCGAAAATCGAAAATGAAAGTCGATGATGCATGCACTCATCACCGAAATTATTTTCCAGCGACAAAGAAGGAAGTACAGAACTTATTTCTTTTTCCAAAATTTCTTTTCTAAATTTCTTTAAAACATTTCTTTCAAATTATATTGAAATACTTATATCAGAAAATACTTCTTTTAATAATATTATTATTATAATTCAAAATCATTCAAAAGAAAATTTTCAAACCCCGGAACCTAAGCTCTAAATTTCCAATTTTCATTTATTTTATTTTTCCATCTCATTTCAACTATTATATATAAATTTCATTACCTAACAACCAATATAATACAACCAAATATATATATATATATATATATGTTTAAAATTTATTTTTATCTATAGAAAATATAATAGGCAAAATTATTTCATTCACCTATGTTAAAAACAAATATTGTGTCGGTCTGTCCTATTAAGTGTTTAGAAATCCCTATTGATGTCATAGCGTCCATGAACCAACTAGAATTTATAAATACAAAACGGAACAAATTGACACAATACTAAAATCTTTTTATAACATTAACAAATACGCTCTCTCATATATACTCTCAGTGACTCTCTATAGGGTATTACTACCCTATTAGTAAAGAGTCAAACCCCACAAAGCTAAGGTTTATCGCTAAAACAAAGCTCTGATACCAGATGTAACGCCCCGCCTTTTCGGACACTTTAAATCGACACACGTGCCAATTCAAAACATACGGAAGGGCGGAGTGTTATGGGGTAAATAAGAAACAGAGGGAAAAAAACAAAATAGAATCTCACAGCGGAAGGATAAAATATAATAATCAATATACAGTTCATAAAACTGTTTACAAAATATTAGATTCTTTTTTATACAATAAATATCAGAGTTCGCATACCAATAAATATCAACGCAGCGGAACAGTATGAGTGTAGTGCAATAATATAAATAATAATAATACAAATCTTCGTTTTCGTCCTCCAGAGCTAAATTTTCAAATTTTGAAACGCTCGGACTGACCCGAGCAAATTTGAAAAGACAAAAACACTTGAGTCATAACTAAAGGATCTTATGTAAGTTAAATTAACAGAAATAAATATGAGTGCAGTAACTTAAAAGATGTTCGGGATTCACATCTCCTAAGGATCCGTTAAACTATTTCCTATGTAGTATACTTCGCTATTATAATAGTGTATAATTGTAAAATAAACTTACTTTTTTCTTAGCATTAAGGGGTTACCCATATAGCCCTTAACACGTAATAGTCCCAGTAGTCCATCCAATATCATAGTCCCTCCTGATCGGGAAGCCACCAGAGGATACCACACGGGCTACGGGAGAAAACCAAACTCGTACAAGACGCGATAAGGTAGGTGACACGGCATAACTAGGCAATGCCAGGGTAGATATACCAATTACGCATCCGGGCTGGTGGCAACGCGTAGCCTTAGCTACCGCCCACCTCGGACAAACTCCCCCCTAAAATAAAAAATCAAAAGTGGCCATCGAATCAATCCAAAGTCAGAGTATAGTACCGAAGAGGAGCATCCGATAAAGGGCGCTAACCCCCTTGGCCCGTCAATCGCTTCTGTTTTAGCCACCTTATGCTAACTCAAGGGAGTTGGGTCCACGTATTTACCTCAAAGGAAACACCGCCACCATCCTACTTCATTCTGGAATCTCCACCGCGTACACGGTTGTTAAAGTGGTTTTCGGGGTTGGCAGAGAGTATGACAACTTCCGATCCCGGTCTCTTCAACAACTAATCGTTATTATAACACCGCGGTTATTTCAAAATAATTTATACCTTTAGAAACCAAAATAAAATATTCATTTCAAAACTATATAAATACGATATCATTTATATTTTAAAGACCCAAATCAATATGATATCTCTCTTATTTCAAATATATCTTTTCCAAAAGCCTTTTCAAAACTATATACCTTGAAACCATAGCTTTGAAACATAACTTTTAATACTTAATGGTTCAAATACTATATTACTTTATAAAAAAAAAGCTTCTTTAAATTTCACAATAAATTCCCAATATCAATTTGAACCTCCAAATAAACCATTTTAATTCCTATATATTTCAAAGCTTAAATATTCTATATTTCAAAACTTTATAGTTCATATATTTAAATCTTTAAATATTCCACTATTTCGAAATGGATTCTTTGATAATTTAATATATATCAAATCCAATTCCTATTATTTAAATTTGAAATATTTACTTACTAAACAAATATTATTCAGGTAAAACCCTTAAACTTCAATAACAGGATATTCTTTTAATTAAATTAACTTGATAATATTCTTTAAATTAATTTGATATTGGCTTAAATCCTCAAATCAAAAACCAAGTTATAAGATCATACCTTTTAAATCTTAATTTATTTATATTTCAAAACAAATTTTTCGAGGAAAATTCTTAAATACTTTAATTCAAATCATATTCACATTTATCTTCAACCTTACTTTTATTTGAGTTATTATAAATTCTATATATAGAATTTCAAGTATATTCTTAACCATATTATATAAATGAAATCAACTTCATTATTTAGCTTATTTTAAAATTCGAAGCAAATTTATACATAGCTAAATTCAAAATTTTTACTATATATTTATATATCAAAATTTAATATTTATTAAACCATATACTTTCCAAAACCATAGAAAATTATTTCAAAAATAATTATATATATATATATATATATATATATACCGCGGTGCTTGTATATAATTTTCTATCCTATGGTCAAGTGATACAGATATTTATCATTTCAATCCGCAATTTAAAAATAAAAATGCGGTTGTATATCATTTCAAACCACAATCCCGAATGAAATGAAATGCATGATAACTTGCAGTTTATACAATATAAATACAACATCCACTCATCCATCATATCAATCATCAAACATTTATCAATTTATCATCCAATTCAAATAATCACATCAATAAATAATAGTTAATTACTGACAGTTAATTTTTCAATAAGGAATTAAATAACTGTTTAACTGTAGTTTATATGCAATAATAAATAAATTTAACTAGCAGTTTATATGCAATAATATATTTAACTAAAATTTTAACTGGCAGTTTATATGCAAAAATGAATTAAATAACAAGTAAATTATATGAATGCAAATTAACTGAGATAATGATGAAATATATGCCAACATCTATAAATAAATTTCTAAACACATCTTAAATCAATTTAACAAACATAAGAAATCTTAGAAGTTGTAAGTGGGTTAAAACACTCTCCTTTGGGATTTAAATTAAATTCAAATCCAATTTAAACCCAAAATTTCAACAGCCTCAGCATCTACCCACACCAGCGTCAAATTCTCTGGAATTTAAATACGATTCTAACGCAAGTAACTGTCCATAAAATTGAGGTCGTATGAGAAAGTTATTAGCGTTTGAATAATTTGAAATCAAAATTAAATAAAATTCACAACACAACACAACCCACCCTCACCAAACTAATTGCCACGTCATCACTCAATTTGCTTCATCCCAGAACGCAGGAGACCCTCTGAACCGAACTCTAGCTACACAGTACCCATGCGATGAAAACACCATAACCCATAAACAAATTTTCCGTCGCCAATCACGGCCGGCCCAGGCTCTGATGCCCTAGGCGAACTCGCCACCCCCGCACGAAGTACTCCGGCCATCAACGCGAAGAGCAGGTCGCCCAATTCTTCACAACAAACACAGCCGCCGCCGCTTAATACAAGCCTTAATCGAATTTTTTCGGTCAATCGGACCGTTAACTTCGTGAATGAACGACACCGATGGACTGCAGTTGATCCCCTCTACCCAATGGCATCCCTGATTGGACGTTCCGTCGTCATTGACGAACGCGCAACGAATGGCCAAGACCAAATCATCATATTCCGGTCGCATAGAAACCCATACAGAAAAACGAACAACATAATTGACTTGCGCTCGTTGAGAGCTTCAACATATATTTTTTTCAATTTTTTCCGAGGACTTTGGATTTTCATTTGATTATTGAATTTGAAATTGGATCTAGGGTTTGCAGACATTGGAAAGAGGAGGAGCTGAGGAATTGTATGCACAAACAAATGAGAATAGATGGAGGCTAGGGTTTATAACTGACTATTTGTGGGTAGTGTTGAATAGAGTAGATGGATCAGATAAATAAACGTGCTCAACGATTATTGGCCCAAAAAGCCCGTTCTGACTCCGGAACGAAATTGGGTAATCCCATATATCAAAATAGGCGTTTTAAAATATTTCAAACGCAATGGAAAAGGTTCCACATCCAAATTCCATCGTATGGAGAAGTTATGCTAAATTCAATTTTTTCTAATTTGATTTCAATTGATTTCAATTTATAGATTTCAGGGCGTTTCGAGTCCGTATGATCAAATGACAAGTCCAATCGCTACGAAACTTGAAACTCTACAATAATTTACTGTTACGGATCCGATGAAATTTGTTTCGTCGAAATCTGAGTCAGTGGCCAAAATGGCTATTTTCCCATTTTTTAAATAAATTAATAATTAATTTACCACCTTTAAATTCAATATTTATAAACTAGTAGATTTTTGTCATTTTTAATCTCTTAGATATTTATAATAACTAAAATAAAATTCACATATCAATTTAGTGTCAATTATTCCAGTAAATATAGTGTTCAAATGTCAACTGCAATTAATCCAATTAATTGCAAATTAATTCCAATAAATTTGATTTTGTTAGATTACAACCTATTAAATCAATTATTACTCAACTAACATAGTTAACATTGTTTTATATTTCATTACATTAATATTTTCCAATTTTCATCTTTACTTTGCATTAATTACCGTATTACAATTATATTGGAAATATTGTCAATTTTACTCGTTAATTAAAATTTAAAAATCTCATTTAATTATTTCATCTTGGTTTCATTCTTTTTGTTACATTAATTATCATATTATGAATGGAATTTTACCTTGGTTACATCTTATTGAATTCAACATTCTTCACTTACCAATTTATTCCACAATAACTGCAATAATTTAGTGAAGTAATTGAAACTGAATTCAAATTAAACTTATCAAACTAATAAAATAAGTAACGTACAATAATTATTGTCATTAACTCTTAATCACACTTTTATAGGTTCATTATTTACAAACCAATATTATAATTACATACATAACACTGGTTTTACTCAATTACCATTTATTTCAAACAATTTCAAAAATTTATTCAATATATATATTAGTTCTCTTATATTCAATTTATAACCAAGCGTAACATTTAACTTAAATTGGTTGGAATACCTTTCAAGTTATTAATAACTAACTTATATTAACATATTTCCTTAATTTATTCCAATTACCATTAAATTTATATTAGTTCATCAATTTGTACAATATCTCTTGTTTCCTTAAATAAATTTATGTTCTTTTTAAGTTTTCATTTACACTTCCGTTACTTTATTAATAATCATTAAAGTAACGTTTATATCATTAACATATTATAATTCCTTACCATTTAAATGAGTTTGATCTCTAATAAATTAATTGACCAATTAGTTAGGTAATTTATACAAATTTGTTATCATACCCATAAATTTTCACTTATAACTAAGTCCTACATTTGAATTTATTTATTAAATTGAAATGTTCATTCAAGTTAACAAATTATTAACTTGCATTAACATAATTCCCAAATTTGTTCCAATTACGTCAATGATCTTTTATTTCATTAAATCAATTTAATACTTTCCTTAAATTTCTCAAATTAAATTTATATCTAGGTAAAAATCTTTTCACTACTTAATTGATTTGAATTTATTCAAATTACTATAATTAGGTTTTAATTACCATTGATATATTTTAATTCAGCATTCATTCCAATATTAATTTATCAACTTTATTATTTCTATTAAAATTACTTTACAAAATTCTATTAAATTAAAAAAATTAATTGTCGAAATTTACGGGTCGTTACAAAGGGCTCCTGTCAAATTTTCTGGAGTTATATTCTTTTTTTCTAGGTTTCTTTTCTCTTTTCTTACTCATTTACATTCGATTTTCATTTTGTTTTCTTTTAGGTTTTGTTATGTTCCTCTGTTGTCTTTCTACTTAATTTTGTTAAAAGATTCATGTCAAACCCATTTCGAAATTGTAATTTGGTATTTATAAAACTAGTTTTATATTTTATAAATAAATTTTTCTTGTATATACTTTAAAATATACATAAATATCATCATGAATTTGTGAGAAAACTATAATATGACCCGAAACAACATTGGAAATTTCGTAAACATTTTTATTATATTTTTATATACATTTATGGTGCATATTCTTCATGTAATCTAGTTTTCTTGTCTAAATACTACTTTTTAAAA
This sequence comes from Allium cepa, assembly GCA_030765085.1. Lineage (NCBI taxonomy): Eukaryota > Viridiplantae > Streptophyta > Magnoliopsida > Asparagales > Amaryllidaceae > Allium > Allium cepa. The sequence goes on from CM060941.1 coordinate 841,514,478, forward strand.
TATTATAAATATCGTATGGTAAGTAATTTTAAATCTATTTTAGTTCATATATTCTCTGTGAAATGTATAAATATGTCTCTGAAGTCAATTTTAGAAAGTTTTTATATGATTTAACATAATATTTTGAATACACTATATATATACACATACATATGTGAATGTGTGTATATAACTTATTTCCATTGCCTATATATATATATATATTCATAAAATTACGAATTTACAATCTATGGTCCATATAAATTATTAACATAAAATTTAATATATAATAATTCATGCATATTAATATGATTATTAGTCTCATATCATTCATATGTAATCAACATCTAATTTTGGGCCATATATTATTAAAATTCCATTTTATATTCATATAAAAATAAAATTCCATTTTAATTTAAGATTATCACTTTTAACTATTGTATATTTTTGTATCATCCATATTAACTTCAAATTCTAATCCAAAGCCATAATCATCTTAGAACTAAGAAGGACTAGTTAGTTATATATTAAATTAGGTGAAAACCACTCACTACAATTAGAAGTCCCCTAATTTACTAGCTATTCGAAATTACTCTCCACTTCAAATCTGCAAATCCACTACTCTAATTAGTATTAGATTATAGCTCTTGATTTTCTCTTTTATCTAGTATTTAATTTATTGAATTTCATTAATATTCGAGATAGTAATTTGAATTTGATTGAAACGAGGTTGTTTGGTTTTCTGGGATGAGAGGAGGAAGAACTATGAAAATGAGAACTTAAATTTTAAATCTCCTGATCAAAAATATATTTATTTATAGAGGTAAATGTCCATTCATTTTAAATGGGCTCATCCCACTAAAAATTCAAAATTCAAAATATAAAAATTAGGATATCTCTTACATCTTGATTCCAATTCGGGCCAAAAAAGCATGATGTCATCAAAAAAATGATATGCTTGCAATGGCTCCAATTTCATTTTCAAATTCAGAAATTTGAAAAATGTGGATTTTTCCCTTTTGTCAAAATTATGAAATTTATTTTTATTATTTAAATTACCAAAAATACGGGTTATTAGAATCTCCCTCCTAAAAGAAATTTTGTCCAAGAAATTACGACCATCGCATCCATGCTAAACGATTCACAACAACCATTCAGTATTTGTTACATCAATACATTTATAATATATAAATAAGTAGATAAGAGTGCATGATCATGTTACATAGTACTTAACCAAATGCAAGAATGCAATCTAGTAGTTGGCCTCCTAAACTAGTCGGCTCTTGAATATATGCAATATAGATAGCATATAAGCATGATGCAATATGATCCTAGTATGTCAACATAGATAAAATGTATATGAATGCTACAGCTTACATTATATCATGAGTTAAGGGTCTACCATACTAACATTCCATGCTAAATCTAAGTCAACCGTGAAGTAACCAAATCTTAAGCATCCAAAATATAACATTCAAACCTAAATCTTAAGTAAACAAAATAGAATTAAAGAACATACCAATAATGAGATTAAGACTAGAAGTCCTCATCTTCTCCTCAAGCACCCTTGTGCTCTCTATGGGTTGTTCCCCCACCGCACCCTTACCAACTTCATTACCTTATTCCTAAGCCGCTTTATTCTGATGCTCTATAACAAGAGTTGGACCACAGGATGGACTATGTTCAAGTTCCAACTCCATATCCACCATTTGAATTGGCTCGATAACGATGATTGAGTCATGTACACATTTTCGTAAATATGATACATGGAATACATTATGGAATCCTACCATCTTCTTTGGGTGTTCCACTCTGTAAGCTAGACTACTACTATGCTCCAATTTTGGGAATGGTCCAACAAATCTCGATGCTAGTTTTCCTAAATTTCTAAACCTCATTACTCTCTTTAATAGTGAAACCCTTATAAATAACTAATCATCGATCGACAACTTAACTCGGTGTAATGACCCTAATTTTAACAAACATTATTTAGGATATTTAATTAGATATATTAAACGAAATAATGTAAATTGTTAAGGGATTGAGATTTAAATAATAGAGTATAGCCATGCCTAATTAATTAATGAATCAAAGGGAATTAAAAAAAGCAAGTAAGGGTAATAGATAAAAGCAAAATAGGAATAAGTTATATTCTTATACCCTAAACTGTCGTGCCACTTTCATTTTACACGTTCACAAACAAAAATTTAACCAAGTAAGGCTGGCCACCATTAAAAGAAATAAAAGGAAGATAAGCAAGAATTAATGAGGAAGGAGCTTAATCAAATTAATTCAAGAGCAAATCTCAAACTCCTTAATATCAAGCAAAGGTGAATCATAGATTACATATCATATTTCTTATTTTTAGTTCTAGATCAGATTGAAACTATTTTGGAATGTATTATGCCATGTTTTGAATGTTAAATAGATATGTATGCTTGCTGATGAATTTTGTTTGTTCATATAGATTTTATGATAAGATTTGATTTGAAAACCCATCAAATGACATTCAAATGCCTTGCAATTTTGGTAGAAGGCCAGAAATATTATTTTGGAGATGCTTTTCAAGTTTCATAATTTCCCGAATTAATGTGGATTTATTATGAATTTTCCAGTGAAGAAAGTGGTTAAGTTGGGTTTATATTAATTATGGCTATTTTATGATTAACATTAGGTCATAAATTTAAATATATTAGAAAACATATTAAAAATGATTTATGGGAATTTTTGTAGAATTTTCCTAAGTATTCTGTTAAAGATATAAAATTATTTGAAGTATATGACTTAAATTTTTAATATTTTTACAAAAGGAGAAAGGCTACTTGTAAATGTTTTAATTTTTTAATTGCTGAAATTCAACGGCAATTTTAGAAAAGATTTTGAATAAGTATTGACAATCAATCATATGTTGACAAACAAAGCAAGTTAGTTGGAAAGAAATTACTTTATAATGTTAAAAATCGGTTTTATAAGGTTTTACCGCTTCGCCACTTATAGCAGCACCTTTTGACTTCATATTGCCGCCTTCCTCTAATTCGAAACCAGTACACATAGTATTAGTTTTGGTACATAGTGGATTGGAGTTAGGCGAAAGGTATGGAGTCGAAATAGGCTTTTGAAGGGGTTGAAGTACCTTTTAAAAACTTAGAACCATTTTGGTTACAAATGAGGCTTTCGAAAGAGCAAGCTTTCGACGTGGTCAAATGTTTTAAAGAAAAGAGTTTTCGAAAGAGGTTGCTGCCTTTGTTTTTAAAAGAAGCTTTTGAATGGGTCGAAACCCCTGCTACTGCATTCAATCTTTTGAAGCAATGCCTCGAAAGGGTTCTTTTGTTTTAAACCCTAAAGCCGCTTCTCCAATTCTTTCGAAGGGGTTGGTTTCAACACCATCCACTTTCTTCTATTTAGGAAATGTTTTCGAAAGAGTTGCATCCCTCCAGTCCTTTTAAAGCCTTTTAATATTTTTAAAATTAAACCCAAAGGTTTCGAAAGGAATGGTTTTTAAATGGTTTCAAAACTATGTTCCAGAAACTTTTACTTGAACCCATTGCTTTCGAAAGGTTTATTTAAGAAGAGGACTTTAATGCTTTCGAAAGGTATCTAATGAAGGTTTCGAAGGGGAGGTTCCCTAGTGTTTTCAAAAGATTACCTTTAGTGTTTGAATAGAAGGTTTTCAGTGTTTTCGAAAGGAAAATTTGAAGTGTTCTAAAAGAGGATGTCTATGATTTTATAAAGCTTTCGAAATAATTCTTTCAATGATTTTGAAAGATCTATTATAAATGATTTCAATAAATATTTTTTGGTCGGCCTAGAGCTCAAAGTAAACTATTTAACTAGTCTCAAAAGGGGTACTTTCAAAGGATTCAAAAGAGATTGTTCAAAGCTTTTCAACAAGGGTTTCGAAGGTTTTCATCAACAATTTTTTGTGTAAAGCATATATCATGACTAAGAGATTTGAGTAAAGCAAAAGTATGTTTTCCTTGTTTAAAATAACTTAAAGGGTTAAATCTATTTGAAAGAAAGGTTTTCAAGGAAAATTTGAATAGCAGTTAACATTAATTAAAAGACTCAAATATTTGAATACCAGATGGGACTAGTATAGGGTCAACGCCCTATAAATTAGCTATATCCCCTAGCTAATTTAGTCCAAAATTCCAGTGTGCAGGGCTTAGTCAGAGATAAGACTTAAATTAATGATGTTACACACAGAAAATAATATACATAAAAGGAGAATAGGTTGTTGGTGAGCCCGCAAAACCATTAGGATCAGGAGACCTTTGGAGAAGTAAGTTAAGGACAGACCATCCAAAAGTGTGTCTAATAGGTGTTAGATTATTTATTGTGGAAATTAGCCACAAGAGCCTCTTTAGCAATTGCAATTAGTTTCTAGGAGACACGGCTAAAATAATTACTTTTAAGGACAAAATGCAAAATAATTAGTTTCTAAGGCCTAAAAATCTATGAAATTATGTCCTTGAAAGCAATTAGACTGCTGATTTTGTCCTTAAAAGTAATTATTTTGCTGACTTTGGCCTTGAAATTAATTTCTATGGATGTGTGTCCTAAAAACTAATTGGACTGCAAAATTTGTTCTTCTAGTGAAATGCTCCTTATTTATTTTAACTGATAGGCCTGAATCAACCAATGGTTAGTAGTTAGCCAGACAAAACTATGTTGTTCGGATAGATAGTCCGTTTATTACATGATTTACGAGCATGTACGATATTGCTATTACTGTTTCAAACATTTTGATTGCATGATTCTGATTCGCAAAAGATATGTTTTAAATGGGATATTAGTGAGGGGAAGCCCGTTTCGATAAACGGCATGGTCTCACTTAATATCAAATAACCGAGATGTATACCCCTTAATCTCTCGGGTGCTCAAAATTAATTTGAGTAGATTGCGGGTTACGGTTTTATAGGTTCAGTAGGTGGATGCATAAAGCTTCAGAAGATGTGTAGGAGGCATGGATAGCTATCTAGGAGTTTTAATTTTATTTCTGTTGTGATGTATTAAGACTATTTTGTCCTCTGAGTACTCTGGTCATCCAAGAAGGCATCTTCATATGTCTTTCTTGGCATAATTTGTAATAATTATATTTGATCAAAACCTGGGAAACGTTTGGGATTGTGTAATGGAATATGGTACATGATTTTGAAATGTAATCAGTAAAGTTGCTGTTTTTGAAATCTGTGATTTTGTTTCATATTCATGTGCTTTTGATATTATGGATACCTTTAACATTACCATATTTTATCACTGGAAGTTAATACTATAGACGACTGTAGTATCTGTTGAGATTGGCTTCGAGCCTCAAGATAGGGGATGTTACACTCAGTCTTTATCTTATCGGAGTATTCCTATTGTCGATCGTATCCGGCTTTCATCCACTTCCTTATCAGCTCCACCATTTTCGAAATATCTCATATTATCTCTGATCTAATAATATTTTATCTGCTGACTCCCACCAACAGGAGGGTGATTTACATAGCCTCCCATACATTGCCTCATGTAGTGTCATCTCAATACCACCATGGTAATTGTTATTATAATCAAATTTAGCCAATGGCAGATGGTCCTCCTAAGCTCCTCCGAAATCAATCATACATGCTCTGTGTTGATCCTCCAATAGTCTATTCATCCTTTCCATTTGTCCATTTATATAAGGTTGATATGGCATACTCAGGTTTGGTTCCATTCCCAAAGCATCCTATCAACTCCTCAGAACTCACTCATGAATAGTGGGCCTCTATTACTTAGTATGCCAACCAAAACTCCAGGTAGCCATACTATGTCTTTTATACAACGCCATATTGTCACCACTATCCTTGTACTCTTCACTAGAATGAAGTATGCACTCTTGTATTACTACCCAAATGCTTTCATAACCTCTTTTGCTTCGAGGCAATTTATCGATAAAATCCATAGACATATTCACCCTTTTCCATAATGGAACCTCTAATAGAAGTAATAGCCCACTTGGCTTCTTTTGTTCAACCCTTACCCTTTAACATGCCAAAGCTTAGCCACAAAATCCACTACATATCTCTTCATTATTTGCAAGTGGAATGTCCTCTTTATATATCGATATGTTTTTCTCCACCCAAATGAATGTCATCCTAGAATGACGACACTCTCTTAGGACCTCTTCTATCAATTCCTTGATCTGTGGTACACATGACCTACCATCACACCTTAGGTATCCTTTCCAACCTTTGAAATAATGATCCAAATAGCTTAATCATTCACCCCAATCTAGTTGTTCCAAAATCCCAACTAACACTGCTTCTTGTCTCTAGCTATAGTTAATTATATCCATCAACACGGGGTCTAACTTCCAATGCAGCTACTAATCCCAGTGTATATTCCGATGAAGGTCGAAAGTCAAAATCATAAATAAACTCCAAAGTATTCGATTCCAACAACAAACAGTTTTTCGTTGCATGCTTTTTTACTTAACGCATCAACAACAACGTTCCCCTTTCCTAGGGTATAAGCAATCCCAAAATTATATGATGAAAGAAACTTCATTCATCTTTGTTGCCTCAAATTTAAATCCTTCAGCGAAAATATGGGACTTGTGATCCATGAATGACTTAATCTTTTTCGTAACAAATAATGCCTCCAGGATTTCAATGCAAATACAGTGGTAGCCTACTCATGTTCATGTGTTGGATAATTCTTCTCATGTACCTTAAGCTGTTAGCTAGCATATGCCACCACCTTCCCTTCTCATATCCATCGTAGTAACATTCTCACAAGAATCCATGTAGACGATAAACTTTTTGGTTGCATTAGGGAGGGTTAGCACATGTGCTTTCATTAACCTTTCCCTTAATTTAATGAACAATTTCTGACAATATAGGTTCCAAGCAGATACTAGATTCTTCTTAGCAAGTTTAGTTAGACATTTTGAGATCTTAGAAAAGTACTTGGTAAATTTCCTGTAGAATCCAAACAACCCTAAGAAACTGCGAACCTCCGTAGCATTCCTTCCAATCTCTTACTACTTCCACTTTCTCTAAGTCAACAGCCAATCCTTCACTAGACGCAGTATGTCCAAGGAATCATGCTTCCTCCAAAAGAGAAATTTTGAGAACTTAGCCTCAATTGATTCCTTAACAAAATTTCCAATACCGTCTCCAGATGGTGTTTGCTCTTCTTTGCTCCTAGATACTGAGATATCATCCATAAACACTATAACAAATTTATTTAGTTGCTTCCAAAAACTCTACTCATCAAACCACAAAACATGAAAGTGCATTAGTCAAGTTGAATGACATGACTACCAATTCAAATAGTCTATTTGGAGTTCTGAATGAAGGTTTTGGTATACTATTCTCCACTGCCCTCAATTGATGGAATCCATTAGCTAAATCAAGCTGAGTGAAAAATTTCGGCCTAGGTAACTAATTGAAGAGGTTGTAATACGTGGCAGAGGATATCAGTAATTTCTCATCAGTTTGATTAATGCTCTTTAATTAACGCACAACCTAAGGGAACCATCGACATTAGTGGAAATGAAAATGGACGCTCCCCACTTAAAAATACTTCTCTGACTAAAACCTTTCTCCAATGACTCCAAGACTTTCTTATCTAATTCTCATCTTACTTTTGAAGCTATGTGCCCGAGTGTCATCACCATGGGGCCTTGCACCTTTCACAAGATCGATTCTAAACTCGATCTCTCTTTGTGGTGGAAGAGAGAGATCGAAACCTTCAGCTAAGATATCTGCAAAATCTTACACTATGGAGATCAAAGACAGATTATCTTGGAACACAAAGAGAACATAGATTACTAGTCATCGTGGAATCATCAGGCCTACATCAAACATTAAGGTCCTTCCCTTTACCATTCCTCAATCGAACAACTCCTATCACAGTCCAAACTTACCGCATAGTGCATCATCCAATACAGTCTCAATCCATACCCTTGAGAATCTAGGTACATACAGACCACAAAGGAACAACACATCATGGATGACCAACTTAAGGTTTTGACAAACCATAAATAGACTGGTCAATCCCTTTGTAGGATTTGATACCATAATAGAATCATAGATAATTTAGGGTCTAAGGCTTAGCATATCTACTAATGCACGACTTATGAATGAATTCAATCACTAATATCGAAAAGAGCTTTGATTTGAAATATGGATAAAGATGACATACCTTCCATGACAATATGAATCCCTTCCCATTAGAAGATGGTACAATACTAGTAGTCAAAATCACCTCCAATGCATATGCATTCATAAATGCCCTTACTTTTACTAAGCTAGGCAATTATTCTTGAAGTATCCAAAATGTTAACATCCATACTCTTAGTATTAGAGAATCCATCTTGCAATGCTTTATAATGTGGTTGTTCCTAAAACACCTCCTGCAGATGATAACATATTTCTTCCTCTGTTCTCCTTGAGGTCCACCCTTTATGCTTATTCTGAATCTGGTTGGTTCCCTTCTTTAGTTTATCTTCCTCGGTCATAATAGCCAGCTTCCCCTTGATCAAATTCAATAATGCAGCTTCAGCAGTTCCATTAAATGTCATCCTAAATGATATTTGATTCATTGCCAACTCATTCAGTGGAGATTTAAGAATCTTAGCAAATTTTAGTACCTTATTTGTTAAAGTATTGATCAACTTAAATCCGAAAATTGCTAACTCATTGAACTAACTAACATATTCACTCACAGTTGAATCCCCATATTTAGATGGGTAAACTTTTCCAATAGTAATTCATTCTCTTCCCCAGAGAAGAAGTTAACCTAATACTTCCTTTTGATGTTTGCTTAAGTGATGGTATCCTCATCCACTTCCGAAGTAATAACTTCCCACCAATTAACCGCCACTCGCTGAAGATGTCATGCAGCGAACTACCTCCTATTGATGTTACTTAGATCAAATATGCTGAAAATCTTATCACAAAAATTTAATCATGCCTTGAATACCAGGGTTCGGTACCCACGTATGAATTTTCCTACAAACATGAGAGATCCCTATAGAGCTTTGGAAAATCCACTGCCATAGCTGGTTGGATGAGAACTACCACCGAAGTGGTAATAGCATTAGAAATAGGAGGAGTCTCAATAGAGTTCCGACCAATTACTTGCACGTACCTTTGGAACCATGAAAGAATGTTCACGCGAGAGATATCCATAACATTACCTCTGGTGCTAGCACTAGATTTTGTCTCTAACCTACCTGGATTGATAGCGTTGGTCTACATTCAAGTTGAATTACTCATTTTCAGTTATTTGAAAAGAAAATAGGATTCGCTAACAACTCCAAAATAGATAGTGAATAGAACTGGAACAATAAACAGTGTTTATATATGTACTCAGTGCACCTATATATAGTAGGAAATTACAAAAACAATTTCTTAGTACGCTCCTAATCCTTAGTCTCAGGACTGTATTACTCTCATACCAAATGTACTATTTTCGACCTTTTGATTTAACATAACTAGTGGTGTGTAAACCTCGAAAATCAAAGCTGATGTGTCATGGTTATTGATAAGAAGAGATAAAGAATAAATATATTACATATATCTCTTTAAGAAATCACAGTGGAAGATAACAATATATATTTGTAATCAAATATCACTATATTCCAAACAGATAGATTCAATATGTGTGTATACACACACAAAAGTCACATACAATCAAATCCAATGCCAAACCAAATCTAGATGCACATATAAACAATCAGTATAAATGTCAGATGATTATTTATATACATGTCCATATATAAGTAACACCTTCATTATTTGTGTTGTCAAGCATCACTCAATATAACACATCGATTTCCATCAAACTATTGATGAAATGATAGGGAAAGATATAGCAAGGGTCAGACTATAGTCCAGTGAGTGATTTATTTCTACTATACTACATACAGTAATCATTACAGAATAATACCAAGACAACTGTGATAAACAATCATACCTTGGTCTGTTTCACCTTCATCCAACAAGTCATTCAAATAATACAATAAACATGGCTAAATCGTGAAACAAGGTTTTGTACAATACAATAGAATGGCCAGTGATATGGACTAACCCATATACAAATCCAAGCCCACCTTATTGTGTTAATGCATGGTTGAATCAATGAATGGATGTGGTTCCATATATGGTTATGGTGGGATTTCCATATTGCAACACGCACCTCGGAATTTCTATTTATTGAGCGACCGTGTTACCATGATACTAGTAAAGGTCTCAATAGCAATAGTCAAACAAATCAATATACGTATATACCAATATATATATATATATATACATACATACATACACACACACATCTAAATATACATAGACACACACACATTCATCTACATATATACATCGAAACATCAATTTCAATCAACTTGGAAATCACATCATTACATCACTCAAACTTTCGCCGAAAAACCAAAAAAAAAAAGCTCTGAAGCGTTTAGTGTAAACACGCACATGCCCACATAGGTTGCTGGTTGACCTATGCCATTAACTGACCAGTGATCTACCACTACTCAACCGGTGGTAAAAGTTTTGATGGGAGCTAAGGCTCCTGTCAAATGTTCCTGAAGTTAGAGTTTTCCCTAAATATTATTTCTCTTTTCTTATTCGTCTCGCATCCGATTTCGATCTGTTTTCTTTTAGAGTCTAGTATGTTCCTCTAATATCTTTTACTTTAATATAACTGAACTTTCTAGTTTAATATAATCAAAAGATTCATGTTAAATTTGTTCAAAAGTTGGTATTTATAAAACTAGCTTCAGGATTTTATAAATACAATTTTCTTATATATGTGGACTTTAAAATATACCTAAAAAGTCATTACAACTTTGTTGTAAAGTTATAATATGACCTGAAACAACATAGGAAATTTTGTAAACATTTTTATTATATTTTTATATATATTGATAGTGCATATTATTCACATAATCTAGTTTCCTTGTCTAAAACGCCATTTTTAAAACATTATTAAATATCGCATGATAAATCATTTGAAATCTATTTTGATTAATGTACACTCTCTGAAATATATAAAACATCTCTGAATCACTTTTATAATGTTTTTATATCATATAACATAGTATTTTGAATATACTTATCTCAAACTTGTTTCTGTTTCCTCTCTTTACTTATATCTGTGTACACAAACAATATATATATATATATATATATATATATATGTCTGTGTGTGTATAATTTCACAAAATTTCGACCATATAGCTTATTAACATAAACTTCAATTTATAACAATTCATGGATTTCAATATGATTATTAGAGCATCTCCAACAGTTTGGAGTGCGGAAATTCGATTTTTGAATTTCCGCACTCCAAAATGTTGGAGCCCTCATTTCTACAATATAAATGAGGGCAGACGCCTGTTGAACAGGCACCTGTTCAACAGGCGCCCGCATTTAAAACAACCAGGCGCCTGTTGAACAGGCGCCTGTTCAACAGGCGCCTGGTTAACGCGCCTATATCAGACGCGTTTCCCCCCTCCCCAGTCATTTTTCTCTCCTCCATACTCTTTTCAGCAAATTTTTTTAACTCAGCTTTGCGTCCAAATGCCGCCCTGTCCGGTCAAAACTGGTAGACGCACCATTCGATATACGACCGATGCCAATATCGGACATGTTCATGTCCCTCCTGATGCTACCATGACTCCAGACGATCTTCGATCTTTGCACGACTTGCCACCTACTGTTTCGCATCGACTTACTGCAACTATAGCGACGCCACATGTATACGGTTATTTATTTATTGCTTGATGAACGACCATGTAAATATACGGTTATGTATAATAATTCTTTGTTTATTTTAACGGTTATAACAATCATATATTTAGGTTCGTCACGTAGCGATGCAAGGTAGTTGGTATAGGTGTATGTCTGAGTATTTTGATCAGTTACCGGAGCCGATTTTGGATAGGCTACATGCGTCACCTTTTGGTGAATTTCTTGCTTTACCTAGATTTGCACATGTAGATCGTTTTCTGGTAGAGGCCCTCATCGAGAGATGGTGGCCTACCACTCACACATTTCATTTCCCTAATTTTGAGCTAGGACTGACTCCTCTAGATTTTTATATGCTCACTGGCATAGAGGTTGGTAGACGCGACCGTCTCCCTGTTCCATTTGATAGTTCATTTGAGGAGTTCGAGTCATATTCAGCTTATTTACCGACTTTGGCCGATGAGGAGGTTAGAGGAGGAGCTGTTACTCTCCCTTGTTTGTAGCGGTATATAGTAGAGTACATGGCTGTTGAGGATATGCACACTCCGGTTATTTGTGCCTTCATATTATACCTTTTTGGGTCTACATTTTTAGTAACAATAAGGGCACTATTAGGCTTGGTTTTTTGGCTGGATTAGTTGATGTGGATGGACTACACATATATGATTACGGTACTGCTATTATTGGTTATTTGTACGTAGCATTAGATACTTATGCACTTCAGCAGTCTAGATAGATGTATGGATTTTGGTACATTCTGCCATTTTGGTACTACGAGTATACTGCCAATATGCACCCCCAACTAATTGTAGAGGCGAATGCCACACCTTATATTTACTTTCCTAGATTGCGTCTTTGGGGTCCTCCTATGCATTTGCCCTGTGCTGCACAAGGGGTGCACAATGAGCTGATGGAGGCTAGACAGCAGACGGATATGAGGCGGCGTGGTAACATTATCGTTCGTCCATGGGATCAGTACTTACAGTTCCTAGAGCCCGGTCCTGATCATCCACTCACATTTCAGTTTTCCATGTCGCGACGGCTTTCAGGTTCCTACATGTCCATTCATATGGTATTTAGGGGAGCGGTGTTGGCTATAGTTGTATGGTATAATTCACATTCCATCTGATCCGCTACCATGGGATGATATGTATGGTGATATTAGGGTTGGACCACCTTATATTCTTGCGATGAGGGGTGCGGGATGGGTGGATGGTGAGCCATTTACAGTTCTTGGGAACTTTGATTCATATTGGGCTCGAGTAGCCCCACGTGCTTACGTGTTGCTTGATTATATTCGGGGTTTGAACTCCGATCATATTGGTCTGCATACCTCTTCCGGTAGAGTTCCACTACCACCTGCCACCTTTGAGCCTACATCATCTCAGTACACGCAGCCTCCTACTTTCGACCCCCCTCCACATTCGTTTAGAGCATATGATGTACATGGTCAGGTGGTGGAGTACCCCTTCTAGTATCCTACAGATGACGATATTACGGGTGTACCATCCGCCGGATTGTATCAGCCTCATCAGGTTTGTATGAATTTTAACTGTTCTTTAATGTATAATTCATTTATAACTTGTCATTATATTCTCCACCTATGTATAATTCTTTTTTGCACATATCAGTATTCTCAGTACATGAATTATGATAGACGAATGGTTACTGCATTTGAGCGTATAACGCTCGATTATACACAGATGATGTATCAGAGTTACCAGACTGCGATCCAGCAGCAGCAGACTCAGTATGATGCGCAGGTACAGGGATTGCAGACCCAGATTCAGCAGCTTCAGGAGCAGCTCAATGCCGGACCTCAGCCTCACGACTTTGATGACGTCAACGATGACAGTGACGACGACAATGGAGACGATGAGGAGATTGATAGCGGTTCCGATCACATAGACTGATGTGCTGCATTTAGATGTTTTAAACTGGGTTAGTATTTTTCACACCTTACATTAGTTGGTTGCATATTATGTTGGTAATGATGCTACTTTTATATCTGATTGTCTATATGTTATGGCATTGTGTCGATTATATTTTGTGTTGATTATTGCACTGTGTTGATGTTAATTTACGCTTGTTTATTATTAAGCGTATATGAAGTCAGAATGTTGAACAAACAAACAAGTTGTGTTTTTTTGTCAAAATTTTTATGGATGTTTGACACATGGACGTTAATCTTATGCTTCATTTATGATGCGGATCACGACCTCTTTGTTTAAGATAAAGTGTTATATTCTAATGTCACAACATTTAAAACTTTAGTTAAATCAATCAATGTGTAACATAATATTTTCGGCTACAGAATTGACACCGTTAGTAAAAATTTTTGTACAAACGGATCAAATGTGTGATGATGAAGATATAATGGCAACTCAGTTTTGGGACACTTTTGATGAACTTTACAATAACAATGTTGATGGTAGAAGTAGACGTACGCTGGTGGAGTTGAGGACTGGTTATGGGAACTTCTGCAACGCCTGTACGCGGTACAGTACGGTTATCAATGAGGTTATATTTGAAAATTTGTTTAAACCAACCCGTTCTACATTTGAAGGACGTTACTTTCTCAAATACCACAGCACATTCATTGGACATGAGGCTTATATCATACGTCAAAATTGGCTAGAACGATTTGGATATCCATAATTAGAGTGTATTATTGTTGAATGTATTATTGTTTATGTGTATGCATATTGATTATTGTCTTGTTTATGAGTAATTTTAACTTTCTAATGCATCGTCAAATCAAAACACAGTGCTAATATTTAAATATAAGTAATTTTTAACGTTCACACGCTTCAATTTATATGTAAGAGCTTTTCTTCTCCAACACACAATTCAGTTCTATGCTCTTTCAATCTTCTCATCCTCCTATCAATGCCTTCCTGGTCATCATCTATTGACTCTGATGCCGGGTACGTTCCAACGGAAAGCGAACACACCGATAAAGATTGGAATATCAATTGCCAAGACCAACATTATGAGGACGTTGCTCGGGAATTCCCAAATCTTGACCACCACACACTTCAAGAAGATGTTCAACCAGTACATGAACAGTTGGTTCATCAACAATCACAGGAGGTTGAACAAGTACAAAATTTGCCACCTTCGGTTGAACAAGAGGCTGACTCTTACACAGTATTTTGCCATTGTGGTTATAAGGTTGAAGTTGTGGTTAGAGCTGATGGCGAAGATATTGGTCGTCGAATCCAGTTGTGTCCTTTCTGTCCTGAAGGGTGCAATTATGCAGAATGGGTTGATGAACGGCTTTGTCCAAGGGCCATAACATATGCCAATGAGCTGGAACAAGAAATAAGACGTCTCCGAAATATCGTGCACAACTTACAATTTGACCGTAACCACTAGTTTCTTAGTGGAGTGTATCATTATTGTGGAGTGCATTATTGTGGAGTGTATTATTGTGGAGTGTATTATTGTAGAGTGTACTATTATGCAGTGTATTATTATGGAGTGTATTATTATTATGGTTGTACTACTATGGAGTCTATTATTATGGAGTGTATTATTATGGAATGTATTATTGTTTGTGTATTTGTTATCGTTGACTGTATTAATATTTGGGTGTTTCAGTAACAATGACTTGTTTGTTTCTGTATTATTGCGTTAAGAATATGACAACAATTGTATGGTGGGACAAGATAGTGCAGACGTTACATTGCAGACAAGACACTGCATCATCAGTTAATAGTGTATGATGGGACAAGACACTGCATCAACAGTCAACAGTTGTATGATGGGACGAGACAGTGCAGACGTTACATTACAGACAAGACACTGCATCATCAGTTAATAGTGTATGATGGGACAAGACACTGCATCAACAGTCAACATTTGTATGATGGGACGAGACACTGCATCAATAGTCATAGTGTTTAAGCTATAATAGGCTTGTTAGATGCTGAGAAGTATTATTGCTCATTTTTAATTCATACAATTTCAATTATAAGAAATGGCGGCAGAAGATTATATATTTTTTGATGACAGCGACGAGGAATTTGATGAAATGATGGAAGATCATTTTCGTCGCAAAAATGAACTATTAAGTATGGCTGCACTACAGGTTGGTCAATCGAGTAGGAAACACGGTGGATCAGTTGTTGGGCATCGGTATAAAAATCGTAGGCATTCATGGCACAACGACAGATTGATGGACGACTACTTTGTTCCAAATCCTACTTACACAGATGTTGATTTTAGAAGAAGATTCCGCATGCGGCGTCCACTATTTCTTAGAATCCTAGAATGCGTCAAGCAGCATGAAAAATATTTTATCTTCAAACCCAATGCATCTCGTACAATGGGATTGACTGGAATTCAAAAAATGACAGCTGCACTCAGAATGCTTGCATACGCAGGACAGCGGATGCGTTCGATGAAAATTTGAAAGTGGCGGAAAGCACGATATTAGAGTGTATGGAGCATTTCTGTCAAGCTATCGTGGACATTTACGGTGATCAATACTTACGCAGACCGAACGAGGCGGATATAGTTACGTTATTAAATATGCATGGTAGTAGAGGCTGGCCTGGAATGTTAGGCAGTATAGACTGCATGCACTGGGAGTGGAAAAATTGTCCAAAGGCATACGCTGGAGCTTATCAAGGTAAGTCTCGTAGGTCCTCTATTATTCTTGAAGCCGTAGCATCGTATGACTTATGGATATGGCATGCATTTTTTGGAATGCCGGGTTCAAACAATGATCTTAACGTAGTCGAACGATCTACATTGTTCAATGATTTAGCAAACGGTAGATCAACTCCTTGTACCTTTACTTTAGGAGGTAACAAGTACGATCATGGATATTATCTTGGCGATGGTATATATCCTAAATGGAGTACCATTGTCAAGACAATTCCTAACCCACAAAACAATAAACAATCAAAGTTTGTAGCGATGCAAGAAGGGCAGAGGAAGGACGTTGAAAGAGCATTTGGGGTTCTTCGGTCTAGATTTGCAATAGTCAGTAATCCATGCAGACTTTGGTCACCAGTTAAAATGACCAAAATAATATACACTTGTATTATTTTACATAATATGATTATAGAGGATGAAAGAGACATGGAAGAAGATTACTTTTACGAGGGTGCTTCAACACCACCGCCTGTTTGATGCAACGATATAATTGGCAGCGCACTAGAAGTCGAGTTTCATGTAGAAAGCCAAATGTCCTACCATAGTGTTCAACTGCATCGCAGATTGCAAAATGATCTCATAGATCATCTTTGGAGGTTTTCTGGAAATCAGTGAAACTATATTTCTGTTGTTACTTTTCCTACTGTTGTTTCTGTTGTTGTTACTTATTATTGTTATTGTAATCTGTTTATCTTTAATTAACGTAATGTTTTTATAATCTTTTTTCAATGCAATGCAATTTCAATGAAAATACTTATATTAATAATTGTTTGCATTCAGAACACAGTACAAATAACGGTAATTAAAAGATACAAAGGTTGTAGAAACTGTAATTCATTTAATGACCCCTTTCAAGTCTACGCCTCATAATTTCTCTCCTTCTTCGCTCCGTATACTCCAGTTGATCTGCAGACATGTGTGACGTATCCATGGACATTATTGCATCTTCATCTCTTTGGCAGTTTGCAGCAAGAAGTTGATCCATTCTTGATAACTTTTCTTGATGTTGAATTGCTTGAGTCTCCATTGCCCGGTTAAATCTATCTTCAGATTCAAACATGAGTTTGTTAATGTCAACTTGATCTGCACCAGCAGTCTGCTTCTTTTTGGCTGCTTTTGATCCCAGTGGCCTAACAAAATCATCTTCGGTTGGGATTGGGTCTTCTACTGATCCTAAACCGTAGCTTCCTTGCGATTCTCTAGGACTAGAGCTTTCTCCAACTCTAGGTGTTTTACCCCGACCACTGTTTGATTGAATTTGTTGAATGGTTTTCTGAAGCGATGATTTCCATTTAACATGCTCGACCGACATGTCATAAACATGCATGAATTGATAAATATGTAGTGTTTGTTTACTATCAGGTTTATAGATTTGTTTGAACAACTTGTTTGCGTCCATTCTCTGTTCAAAAAATTATTAGTATAGTTAGAGTACTATGATAAAAAGTAGAACAATGATATTATATTAAAGCTTACCAAATGCGTTTCATTTCCAAATCCACTAGGATTTGTTTGCTTTAGCTTGAACATTTGAGAATCGAACGTTTGCGTTTGGCGATTTATTTTTCCATAATGACCTTTTTCTGAAGATAGCGTTCTTTTCTGATCGATGTTCTTCCGATTGTAGCAATTAGTAACTTTGCCCCAAAAAGATTCACCACTTTGATCGGTCCCTCGAATAGGATCAACCGAGAGGGCACAGTAAATGTAGCAAAGATCGTAGTCTTCCGCAGGGCTCCAACTTGCATTAGTTACTTCTCCCCCGAGCGGAACTTGCAGCAACGACGTTGAAATCGGAGTACATTTTCAAGTGAGAGTTATGGCAGAAAAAACTGTAATGGAGGAAGAAAATTGGTTGTGAAGGGAAGAAGAGGTGGGAGTTGTATTTGAAGAGAGAAAATGGTCATTGGAAAGGAGCCGTTGGGGGGGAAATAAGTGGGCGCCTGTTAAACAGGCGCCTGTTGAACAGGCGCCTGACCTCCAAGCGCCTGTTTAACATGCGCCTCGTCCTCTCCATTATTCTCACACTCTCCCCCCTACTTTCTGCACAATACGGGGTTCTCGACCTCTGTTGGAAGCATTTTCGAGTGCAGATTTGAGAATTCTGCACCTGTTGGAGATGCTCTTAGTATTATATCATTAATATACAATCCAACATTTCATTAATTGGCCAAAGATTGTTAAATCATAATTTTGTATTGGTATAAAAACCAAATTTCATTTTAACTTCATATTATATCACTTTAATTATTGTAATATTTTAGTAATCATCTATACTAACTTCAAATTCCAATCCTAAGACATAATTATCTTATAACTAAGAGAGATTTGAATAGTTATATTGTAAATTAGGAGAAAATCACTCACTTTGATGAGAAATCCCCTAATTTTCTCACTGTCCTTAATTAGTCTCTATTAAAAATCCATGGATCCATGATACTAATTGGTATTAGAGTGTAGGCCTCGATTCGCTCTTTGATACAGTGTTTGTTATATTAAACTTCGTTAAAGTTTAAGATAGTAATTTGAATTGGCTAAAAAGAGGTAGTTTGGTTTTTCGAGATGAGAGGAAGAAGAAGTAATGTACAGAAATAGGAAGTTAAAATTTAAATCTCCAGATCAGATACCTATTTATAGGCAGTTTTAAGTGTATGTTCATTTTAAATGGGTTTAACATATTAAAAAATTTAGATTTTAGAAATACAAAATTGTGATATCTCTCACATCAAGACTCCGATTCGGGAAAAAAAACGATACGCGTCAGAAAAATGAGACTATTGCAATGGAACTAATTCCAAATTCAAAGGTTTGAAAAATAATGATTTTTCCCTCCAGTAAAAATTAATAAATTTATTTTTATTATTTAACTTATCAAAAAATACGAGTTATTACAATTATGTTTTCAACCCTGACATGTAGAGACGATATTCTCAATCCGAACGTCAGGGGATAGTATTCTCAAACCTATAGAAGGGAGAACACATTCTCAATTCTAATGTTACGAAATTAGATTGTATTCTCAGAGCTCATGCTAGGATACAATATTCTCAAACTTAACACTAGGAGACTTTATTCTTAAACCTGACATGGGAAACATTGTTCTTAAACCTTACGCTAGAAAACTGTATTCTCAAACCTAACGCTAGAAGATATATTGTGACATCGGGAGACATTCAGTAGGCTTCCAAGAGTTGTTTCATTATGCAGATGTAAAAGAATTTAACTCTTTGAAAATTTACCTAAAATGTTTAGAACTTGCTCTGACCGTTAGTTAAGATCTTGGGGAGCATTAGCATTTTTCCATCAAGGGAGAGAGATTTTTGTTGTTGGTTTCTATTTTTTATTTTCTTTGTAACTTTAGCTTGGTATGGTTGTATACTTCATGTCTCATTTGTCGGTTCCTTCAGTTACAAATGGTTATCTATAAAGTTTACCCCTTGTATGTGGTTGTGTTGTCTGCATCATATTGATGTAGCTTGCTTGGATACTTTTGGATCCTTCCTCAAACTAGATTATGGACTATTGACTTTGGCTTTCCTTGTGTCATTTGGTTTATGGATGTTAAGGAGTTCCATTGAATAGCCATGCTCATTGTTCCATCATTGAGAAACCTTTTGCACTAGCTTGGGCTTCTATTTTGTGGAATTGTGTTTCACCTCCAAAGTGTAGTTTTTTGTACTTTTGCTAGAGTGAGGAATTTAAATCTTGCTTGTGTAAAGCTCGTGATTCATCTCTTGAGGTCGTAACAAAATTTTCCTCTTTGAATAATGTAAAGATATGGCTAATGTATGAAATGCCTTTCTTGTTAGAAATTTTATCGCCCATTTATTTTTATTATGTTTGTGTTATATTTTGTGTTTTATTAAGAGATCGTGATAGAAAAAATAGCCATTCAAACTTTTTATTCTTGCATGCACTTAGATTTTTTTGCATAGGTTGATTTTAATTATTTTCTTGATACTTTAGATTCGTATTTCATGATTGTACGCATGGAATTTCACAAATAAAATAAGGCTAAAAATCACAAGACTTTATTTGTTAATTACAGTGCATTAAGATAATAAATAAAACATAAAACAATGTAAATTAAAAGGGAAATAAAAACTAAAACATAAAACGTTGAAATAAAGATAGTCCTATTGTAGTTTTCAATGAATATAGATATCTTCCACAAGTGCATTCCAAGCTAAAATATCTCAATTTGCTAGATTGACTTTGTCCTATTGTGTTATCCCGCCTTTTGGCAAGGATGTGATATCAAGGAATTGAATGGAAACCAAGAACAGTTTATTACAAAGATCGATTATACGCAGGTTCACTATGGATGTCAGTAAATTTTATCCAAGTCCGGATCAATCTACAATTGATATGATGAGACAAGTAAAGCTATGAAAGCCAAGTTCTGAATTTCAAGTTAATCGAAGTTCGTAAGCTTATGATATGATCAATGCAATTCAAGCAATCACCTTGTTCGTATCCATCAAGCAACCAAGGAAAGTCCTTCTTCGTATCGATCAGTTTCTAATCCATCGACTGTACATAGTTTCGAATCGATCAGCGGCAAGTGAGTCAACTTCGTATCGGTCTAGATCCACCTACTTCGTATCCATCCTTCTTCGCACACTTCGCATCGACCATTCTATCACTTATTCGTATCAATCATCATCCAATTCATATCCATCGGTAAACGGCAAGAGAGTCTATTTCATATCGATCTATTTCAGACACACTTTGTATCAATCGACCACCAATCGATACGAAATACACACCTCCCATCAATACGAAGTGGAGCGTGCATAATTGGTCCAAAGTGAGATGTAACCGATCAATACGAACAAAGCAGAGATGATCAATACGAACAGAGCAGAGACGATCGGTACGAACAGAGCTAAGATAATCAGTACGAATAAAGCAATGATGATCGATACGAAGGAGGCTTATACATAGAGAAGACTTAATTGTTCATCATAAAAAGTGGATCGATCCGAGGAGTTAGCACCACTTCAACTTGCAGGCACGTGCCCAAAAAGCGATACGAACAACATCGATACAAAGAGAATGGCGATCGAAAAGCCCAAACTTGCATCATTTATAATTCACAATCTACAAGTCCAAATGCCACCAAATTTCCGAAGGAGCTTGCGTACATCCCCAACAACGTTCACGATCGATCCCGATTCAATTGGATGAAATATTGATCGATACGAAACTAGTTCGTATCAATCACGGATTAAGCGCAAATCACATGGGATCGATCGTGTGGGCCCACACACTTGCTAGAAGAGGTTTCCCGAGATCTGAGCGAGATATTTGTATCTTACGCCTATAAATAGCATCCCAAAGTCTACAGAAAAGGAATTTTTGGATCTTCTACGTCCAGGCTCTGCCAAAACTATTTTTACACTCCAAGATCATTGTTGTACTCGAAATTTACTGCTATAGTCAGTTGTAATCAGCAAGCAAACATCAATAAAATCATCAATTTCGTAGTGGGCATAGGCCATACGTCGAACCACTCTAAATGTCTGGGTTTCTGCATGTTTTTCTTACCTATTTTTGAAGTGTTTGTTAGATAATCCTCTTTTTACATTTACTTTCTTCATTTTATCTCTTCAAATACTTCCTAAGAGTGTTGTGCCCAATTTTGGTACAAACACTTTGGTGCTTTCAATGAGAAAACACAGTTTTTCTCCTTCCCATTGGATCTACTATCAATACCGAATTGCACAAATCTAATAAGAAGATCCAGATCTCAAGTTCAGAGTTCTTCCATCCTATTCAGATTTGCATCAAATCTAGGAAAAAGTTTCGCTATTAGTCATGGTTAACATAAGGACCACATTTTCTGCTGCAGATCTAGAAGGACGAGATCAAAAGAATTCCGTACAACTACCTCCGACTGATCAGAATACTGCCGGACCATCAGATCCGCAAGGCCCTATCACCAGAGAAGACTTTCGGATGCTAATGCAAGAGCTGACATAGATCCGTCTACTCAACAGCTGCGTCCCAACATAGAATTGATCAATCAGCTGAATCGCCAAAGGCGTAGGAGATCCAGGAGGGATCAGGCTTCTTACTCATCCACTGAGAGTTCAGCTTCTTCAGACTATCATCACAGATCCACGTGCCAACGGTTAGATGGGAGTCATACATAGGCTACTGGACATCAAAATGCTCTAAGCCTTGGGAAGCCAGGAGTTGGCCTATCTACCAGCCATCAGAATGGACCCACCCCAGAGGAGGTACATTTCATATCATGTTGCCGACAATCGAGCTACCACCACTACTGTTGAGTCGGGAGTTGATGCTCCAAACCAAACAGATCCGATCCAACGTTAGCATACTCCTGAACCTTACATCCTTGAAGACTTAGAACCAAGGAGGCGAGACCTGGATCGTCGACCACGTCCGACCCAGCCTCGCATTGTGGAACCCGACCACACCTTGGCCCGGCATGATCAAAATGTCTAGATGCCATATATACCAACAATGATACATCAAATGATCCGTGAAAGTTAGAGTCTTGCTAACGATGACTGGGGAGTCTTCCAGAGTCATACCTCTTTTAGTGATGACATACTTTATGCTGAACCACTTCTGATATTCATGATACCAACTCTACCCGTCTATGAAGGAAGCTAGGATCCTAATTAGCATATTTTGAAGTACGAATGGTTGATGAATGCTGCGTGAGCTGATGATGCAGTTAAATTCCTTATTTTTCGATCTCTCTTGGAGGCATAGCTACCATGTGGTTTACCGTCTGCTATCTCAATGTTTTGATCAGTTGGCGACGAAGTTTGTGGAACAGTTATGAATGCATGCAACGAGAGCAAAGGATGTTAACACTTTGTCTACTGTCACTCGAGCTCATAGAGAGACACTCAGGCGTTATCTAGAAAGATTTTATGCTGCATGTGCTGAGATTAGAAATCCCAATGAAAATTCTATTTTGATGGCACTAACTAAGGGAATTGATCCCGATTCTAAGTTCGGAAACAGGTTGGCCGAAAAGCCTCTTGCGTTGTTGGATCGTTTTTATTCCAAGACAGCCCAATTCTGAGAAGGGAGGATGCGAAATAGTCTAGGAAAAAGGACGATGCAGAGCCCAATGTTGAAGGAATCCAGAGTAATGTAGAAGTTAAACAATCCAGGGAGAGTTCTGGAAAATTGCAGTTGGATATTCAAAATAAATAGATCAGTGGAGAGGTAATGGAGATTGAAATAAAAAGCGAGATCATAATCGTGGTCCATGACATAGGGCTCCCATGTTTGATAATTACCCTCGTTTGAATACGTCGTTGGAGAACGTGCACTTACATACTTGTAATACCATTCAATACAAAAAACCTTCCTCGAGACCATCATCAGAGAAGTAAATCTAGATGGGAAAGTTTTGTAGATTCCATGATAGCTACATCCATAACACGAATGAGTGTCGTCACTTGCAAGATCTCATTGAAAAATTGATAAGAGAGAGGAAGTTAGAGCAGTTTGTGCGGGCGCCGCAGTCTGGAGGTGCGAGCCCATCAAATCAAAATCATGTACCTAATCAGGCAAGACTAGAGGAATCCGCTCGTATTAGCGGGAGGTTGGTGATAAATACGGTTAGTGGCGGTCCTCATCCAGCAGGCCGAAGCTGAAAGGAAATGGAGTCGTATGCCAGTTCTATTAGGCATGCAGACTTCGAGTGTTGTAGTAGTTTTGATGATGGGGCTTCGACCAAACAACAGAAGATGGTGACTGACGACATCGTGTTTCGAGATAGAGATGCTGACAAGGTTAAAGGCCCCCCTATATCCACTTGTCATATCAGGTCAAGTAGGTCCTGCTTGGATGAAGAGGATCCTAGTTAACAGTGGAAGTTCTGTTAATATACTGTTTAAGCGACCCTATGACCAGATGGAAATGGAGGCTAAAGATTTGATGCCTTTCCAGTCTCGTATTCATGGCTTTAAAGGGAGTGCAACCATACCAACTAGAGTGGCGGAATTGCCAGTGGAGCTAGGAACCGTAGAACGCCGAAGAGTCCGGATATTACAATTTGTTGTGCTGGACATCGACTCGCCGTACAATACTTTCTTAGGCTGACTGGGCCTAGCTAAGTTCAAGGCTTCTGTTGTCCCATGGTGTTTGACTCTAAAGTTCCCCACCAATCGTGGAGTTGGAGTAGTTCAAGGAGATCAGGCTGCTGGGAGAGCCTGTTATGTTGCTGAGCTGCACGAGGTGCAGCGAAAGGAAAAAGGAAAGGGCGTAGAGGGATCTCTATGTCCGCTTTGTTGAAAATTAACAATTAATGCCTAGGACCAGGCTCGGGCACACCAACCAATTCCATAGAGATCTTGACCCAAGAGATAACGAATGCAAAGATGAAAGTAAAGACAGTCATGCTTCTCCGTCCGAACTGACGATCGATGTCCTGACTGACGATAATGATGATTCTAGAATGATATAGATTGGATCTCAGTTAAACCAATAAATGCAAGATGAGTTGGTTGAATTTCTCCGAGTGAACCTTGTCGTGTTTGCTTGCACACATTCCAACATGTGTGGAATCTCCCCGAACATCATGAGCCACACATTGAACATTGACATGTGGCACATCCCGGTCAAGCGAAAAAGGTGTGGTATGGATCCAGAGAGATCTACCGCCCTTAAGGAAGAGGTAGATAAGCATAAATCGAATGGATTATTCAAAATGCCTTATCCCTAGAGTGGGTATCCAACCCTGTACTCGTCCGAAAGCCGAATAGGAAATGGAGAACGTGTATCGACTATTCAGACTTGAATAAAGCTTGCCCCAAAGACAAATTTCCACTTCCTCGAATCGACCAGCTTGTAGATCCAACGGCTGGACATGAACTCCTATCCTTTATGGATGCATATTCGAGCTACAACTGGATACCCATGCATTTGCGTGACCAGGAACATACCAGCTTCGTGATCGATCTGAGAATCTATTGTTACAAAGTTATGCCTTTTGGAATCAAGAACGCCGGTGCAACTTACCAATGATTGGTTAACCGGTTCGCCAACCAGATTGGGAAAAATATGGAGATTTACGTGGACGACATGATAGTGAAATCATGATTCTCCACTGATCACATTAAAGACCTGGAGTCAATGTTTAATATCCTCATAGAATACAAAATGAGGCTCAATCCATTGAAATGTCACTTTGGGGTCGGATCTGGAAAATTCCTTGGGTTTAACGTCAACGCTCGAGGAATTGAGGCCAATCCTGAAAAGATCTGGGTGATCAGAAACCTTAAGACTCAAAGAACCATAAAGCAAGTCTAGAGTCTCAACGGGAAAGCAGCAGCATTGAGCAGGTTCATTTCAAAGTCCACTGACAAATGCATTCCCTTCTTCTATTTGATCCAAAAAGGGAAATGGAATTTTGAATGGACTATGGAATGTGAGGGCACATTCCGAGCACTAACTCAGCACCTCTCCACACCGCCTATTTTGTCAAAGCATATCGATCACGAGAAATTGCACATTTACTTGGCGGTATCAGAAAACACAATTGGTGCTGACCTAATTCGGGAAGAAGACCGAGTACAAAAACTGGTCTACTATATTAGTAAATGACTAACCGGAGCTGAGAGAAATTATCCCAAACTAGAGAAGCTGGCTTATTGTCTCGTTATTGTCCCAGGGAAGCTCCATCCATATTCCTAGGCTCATCCTATTACTGTTTAGACCAATTAGCCGTTACGACAGGTCTTTACGCGGCCTGAGACATCTAGTAGATTACTCAAATGAAATATCGAGCTAAGTCGGTTTGATATTACCTATACTCCAAGGCAAGCCATCCAAGGATTAGTCCTAACAGATTTCATAGCTGAATTTACCATCCCAAAGGACTTGGCTGAAACTAGTGAATCTCCCAAATATATCTGGAAGCTGCATACTGATGGTGCATCAAATGACCATTGCTCAAGTGCTGGTGTTGTACTTGAGACTCCCGAAGGTCGATGTATATGATATGCTTTGAAGTTTGACTTTCGTGTGACCAACAATGAAGTTGAGTATGAACCCTTACTTGCCGGATTGAGGCTTGACTGAGATTTGAAAGTCATTGCTATGGAGATTTATTGTGATTCGCAACTGGTCATTTGTCAAGTTCGGGGGGAGTATCAGGCCAAAGATTGAAGATTGGCTGCTTACCTACCTCGGGTCCAGGTGATACTTAATCAGTTTGATTATTATGCTATCTATTGCATCCCCCGAGAGCGCCATTAGAAAGCTGATTCATTAGCGAAAATAGCTAGCACATGTGAAGCGCAACAAATGGGACTCGTTCCTATGGAAATATTGTCTTCCCCAAGCATCGATCAAATGCGATAGATGGGATATTTGAAGTCGTTCCCGATAAGGAGTCACGGATGACTCCGTTTAGAAATTATCTCGATCATGGAACACTGCCAAAGCGCAGAAATGAAAAAAGACAGATTCTTCGAAAAGCTTTGTAGTTCACTATTCAGAATGGAGTCATGTATAGAAGAGGGTACTATGTTCCTCTACTCCGATGTGTTACTCATGATGAAATCATATGAGTGTTGTATGATGTACACGAAGGAGTATGTGGCGATCACACCGGGAGGCAAGCTCTCGCTAAGAAAGTACTCCGATATGGATACTATTGGCTGACCGTGAATCGTGATGTGTCAGAATGCGCCAGAAAATATGATAGATGCCAAAAGAATGCTCAGATTCCTAGGCCATACCTACCGAAATAACTCAGATGGTCATCCCATGGTCGTTTACAGTCTAGCGCATCGATATTATCGGCTCTGTACGTCTGGCCAAAGGTGGTGTGAAGTACTCCATCGTCGCAGTTGATTACTTTACCAAGTGGGCTGAAGATGAACCCCTTGACACAACCACGATGAAGAAAGTGATCAACTTTGTAGTCCGCAACATTATCTGCCAATTTGGTCTCCCACGTACCATCATCATCGGTATCGGAACCTAATTCAACTACGTTGAATTCAAGGATTTCTATCAATGATTCTACATTCGGTAGAAATTCTTCGAAGTTGCACACCTTCAAGCAAATGGACAGGTTGAAGCTATGAACAAAGTTATAAAGTCTGTTCTGAAGAAACAACTGGAAAAGATCGGGGGCAAGTGGGTCGATGAACTTCCTATGGTTCTATGGGATTACCGAACAACCCACAAGCCCACGATCGGACACACTCCATTCTCCCTTTCCTGCAGTTCAGAAGTCATTATTCCAGTTGAGATGAAAGTAACTTCTCATCGTGTGACTTATTTGATCCGAAGACGAATGCCATATTACTTGCTGAATCCTTGGATTTATTAGATGAGAAGCACGAAGAGGCTGATTTGAGGGCAACTGCATATCGAAGTCGAGTCGCTCGATTACACAATGCCAAGATCCGACCACGAACCTTTGAACTCAACGATCTCGTCCTCAAAAGAATCTACCCTTCCTTCACACATGAAACGAACGTGGGAAGGGCCATTTTTGATTGAACGAAAGCTCGGAGATAGCACATTTAAATTATCGACCATTGATGGTTTCACTCTACTAAAAGCCTAGAACAGCGAGAGTCTTCGTCGCTACTACACCTGACAAGACTTTATTTATTTAGTCTACTTTTAATTAGTAATTTGTTTCTTCATTTCAAAATTTTAATTTGTAATAAGGCAACTAATTTTGCCGTATTTTTTTACTTCAGCAATAAAATGCAATCTCTTCGAGCCAGAGCTGTGATTTATTGAATGTGTCATACAACCATCACGATGCACGAAGAGCTAAGTTCCATCATACGGTGGCATTTACTCAAATAGGGAGTGATTGTGATAAAACCGACCACTCACAAAGTGAAGCTCGAGCTCGAGGGCAAGTCACCACACTGAAGCCAAAAAAGGATTGATAAACGACAATCCTTTAACTAAATCCAGTCTCTCAGATTGTGAGCTGGAATATAAACTTATAATTGCGGTTTCGAGGAGGGTGGATCTGTCTGCCTAGTGACCTCGCCCATATTTGAACCAAGCTTGAGAATGATGGATCCGTCCACCTAACGACCTCACTTGTTGACTTAGGGTGGATGTGAGCCGACCATCCACGATCCTGGTAGATTCGTCATTCTTGAAGTGCGAATGAAATCCTAAACACCATACATGACTGATCGTCTGTTGGCCAACTCCAAAGTTACTAGAGCACGAACTGGAGTATAAACATCAACTCTAAATTCTCAGAGTGCAAATTGGAGTATAAACGTCAACTCCGAGTTCCCAGAGCGTGAACTGGAGTATTAACATCAACTGTAAATTCTTAGAGTGCGAATTGGAGTATAAACATTAAACTCGGATTCCGAGAGTGTGAATCGAAGTGTCAATGTCAACCAACTTCAGGTTCCCGGAGTACGAACTGGAGTACAAACATCGACTAACTTTGGATTCCCAGAGTGCGAACCGAAGTATCGACTGCAATTAACTTGAAGTCCCTAGAGTGCGACACCCATATAATAACTTAAGTCCCCAAAGCGTGGACATATACTTAAAACTTAAACATGCATGACCGACTGCCAAATGCACAAATGCAAATCCCTGTAGTGTGGATGTGATCGTTAACAAGTGAGCGAGTATGATTCGACTACTCGACCCTCACTTGTTTCAGCATCAATTTAACGATGTTAAGCTCAATATATTGGAGGCGAAATGCAACCGCTAATCGATCTTTACAACTCATCCCTAAAGTTGGGAGCAGAACTTAAGTGTCGATCACCAACTGAAGCAGTGCAGCATCTGATTTCAGCTTAGTGTCCGGACACGACTCGTTGCCGTAATTCCAGGGCTTATCAAATAAACTCAAAACCCGATCCATGGGTCAAAAACTTTACAAGTTTATTGAACAAGAATTCAAATGCTGGAACACTTAATCAAATAAATGATAATTGAGTTGAAGATAAAATAGAATTTATTTCAACTATCCATGGAAGGAATTTATGTACAAGTTATTTCCAAAATTCCTACTAGCAGGTTCCGAACCGTATATATACACGACCAACAAAAGCTAAAGAAATTCCTATCTACTTAAAAATGAGCCGACTAGAGCTGCCATCGATTTTCCTCTTTGAG
The DNA here is from genome assembly GCA_030765085.1 of Allium cepa. NCBI lineage: Eukaryota > Viridiplantae > Streptophyta > Magnoliopsida > Asparagales > Amaryllidaceae > Allium > Allium cepa. Next base: position 841,543,976 of record CM060941.1, read on the forward strand.
CCTCAGCCTTTCGACGGCTGATCTCCTTGGGGGGGAGGCATTATATCAATTTCCTCCTCCGAAATAAAGTGTATAGGAATACTTCCAACAGGCAGAGTCGGAGGGGTTGGGTCCACTACAGGAGGCAGAATAGGCACGCTGGTGTTGACAACAGTGCCACTTGGAGATATCATTTGTAATGGGGCCGGACCAGGGCCCGCAATTCCAACTCCAAGCTGCCGGCCCGAGCAGCTGCTTCCATTTCTGCGTTAATCTCGGCTATAATTTCTTCCTCATGAAGTGTTTGTGCTTTGTCAGAAATGCTTGCTGTTGGGACTGAGGAGCTGGTCGCTAGCGCTACTCCACTCATGACAAACGGCAGGTTAAAAAAAGTTCACTGTGATGACTGAGAAGTTCCTTCATCAACTATTCATCGAAGGAATGTGTGCTTCCTTGTACGTCATCTATAGTTGTAGTGGTCGATGTCGTGATCGCTTTCGTAATGATCGCCTCCTGCTCATGATGTGACTCTTGAGTTGCAGGAGGCGCGACTGATATGGCTCCAGTCACTGGAAAGGGATAAAGAAAAAACTGCTATTAAGTATTTCAAGTGAAGCTTTCGATCGTAAATAAGCATACGAAATGTCTAGAGTACCTTCCTTAGGTTGACTTGTTGGCGGCTAAACGGCTTCAGGAATTTGCTCGCTAACTTGAGATATCTACTGCCGATCCGGGTTGTAAGCAGGATCAGATTAAGAATCAACTACAGAAGTCGGTTCAGGCTCAGTCGACACAAGAGTTTTGGGACTTATGTCACGGTGCTCAACACTAGAACCTTCTTTGACCTTCAAGTGCTGAGCGCCAAGCTTCTCCTTCTCATAAGAAATCATAGCATCATGGAGAACTTTCCATTCTTCTTCATTCAACACTCGGTTTTCAAGCTTGAATTCATCGACTGATTCGCCCTGATGGGCAGCTTTCTCATCTTCTATTAATCGGCCCCAGGCATTGTTTAAATGTGTCGGATAGTTATTGAGTCAGGCTAGGTTCCTATGCCTCGAGACATTAGCATTATAGGTAATGAGGAGATCTTCAATGTCAGCCTCTAACCTAGACTCCTCCATTTGGACCTTCTCCTCGACCTCAATCTCCACCTCCTGGACCTTAGCTGTAGCCGCTTCGCATTCGCTTCGAAGCATTACAGCCTGTTCACATGCCTCTTGGGCTACGCTATTTGCATTATCCCTCTCCTTGATGATTTCGAAAAATTTGGCTTTGAGCTCGTTACGTTCTTTAACAACAGCTTCCCGTTCGACTGTGACAGTAGTGTTTCAGTGGCCCATCTCTTACAATAGGGCAAAATGTGTCTACCGCATCCTATCCATTGCCAAGTTCGCCTCATCGGCCTTTTGAGTGGCCTCTATTTCTTATTTTCGAGAGGATTCGGCTTCGTCATTAAGCACTTGAATTATTCTGTCCTTTTGAGCGAGCTCGGTTTCTAATTTCTCTTTGGTATTCACCCGCTCAAAGGCCACCTTTGATGCTTTCTCTGTAGCTTTTCCCCACTACTTGTACTGAGTGTAGATATCATGAACATAATCATGCATTGTGTGCTCTGCTTCCACTGGAAATCCCATTAAGTGAGGGGGAAGATGTAGCCATCGAAGAAAATATTCAGAAAATCCTTCTTTAATTGGGCGATTTTAATCGCTCCTTCCCGTGTAGGCTCGGTGATGGTCTGCTCAGTAATAACGGGGGTTGTTTCAGTTCTACGATGGTGAGGATCAGGCCTTGGAGCATGAGAAGACGGTGTGTGACGTGGAGGCTCCAGGGGATATGCGACATAAACAAGAGGCTGTGTGGGGATTCTAGGAGGTGGAGAAGGAGATCAGGATCGATGTCTATAGTCCCTGTCCCTGTCTCTTTCGTATCGTTCCTGGCTAGACTACGCACGATCGTGGCCCTTTCTGCCTCTCTCCTACGGGATTCATAATACGAAGAGGATCGACGAGCTGAGCGAAGGCTCCCAACATCGACCCACATCCGGACACGGTACCTGCAAAGTAAAAGAAACAGAGTTAATAATCTTTAGAAGTGAATGGTTTAAAGATCAAAAATTATGTAGTGCTATGAAGTGTATATGTATGTGCAGCCCCTCGACCAACCGGAAATGTAGGCCATGCTTGTGGGAAGGGACTTGCTTAAGTCTAAAGCACTCCGAAGCTCCTATAATCTGATGTCATGTTGAAGTGACACATAATCCGGGATTGGGATATCGGTAAGCCCTTCGAAAAGGTTCTCCACTTACGAGGGAGGAGCCTCTGAAATTCTAATACCAGGAACAAGCAAAGACACGATTACAGATTTCCATCTCAAAGATTTGTGGCGCTTATGCGCTACAGCCTTGCCTTTTCTCATTCCCTCAAGACTTTGAATGCTGTCAGAAGGCTCGGTGTAACGACCCGCAAATCCGTACCCCTTGAGTCAACACTATTCTACAACAATTAACTCAAGTTGCACAGAAATACGAACCATTTGGGTTTAAGAAGAAGAGGTAGAAGAAGAGAAAACAAAATCAACATCAGAATCTAACCATCGCAGCGGAATAAAATATAATAGATAGTAAATAATCTTTACTCAAAATCAAATATATCTGTTTACATACATTACATCATCAGAATACATCAGTCACAACTCAACATCAATATCATACAATGGGTACACAACAACTCAACACAGCGGAATACGTATATAAATATACAAGTACGAGAGTACGTTTCGTCATCCAGCTCGTCTCCTGAGCTCCACAGCATCATATCCTGTATCCTATAATACTCGGTCTGACCCGAGCATTACAGTTAAATAACACCCGAGTCAGTCTGGATTACCAGCGTGAGAAAATCACACCCAATTTATTATTAAAGTTTCAAAAATCCTTTGAAAACAAAAGCATCTCGTAAGACCACGCCACAAATAAACATGTCGGGTTTTTCCCTTACGATAGCTAAAACAATTTTATAGAAATCCTCTGATATTATAATAGGGTCTATACACAAGTATTTATAAAATAGCCGAAATTGTTACATTATTAAATTCCAGCTACTAGCCACAAAAGTGGGTAATACAAACAAAACTCGTATAAGGCTCGTAGGGAGAATGGATTTCCAACTAATGACTAAGCACTGGGGTACCACCTGTCACAGTACGGGGCCTAGATCACCGTACCGAGGATTACTCCCTTCATCCCCTGCAACACAAGGCCGGAACCATCCCTTACTGGATAGTCCCGAGTGAGATCACCCCGCGGTTGGGATCAGCAACCGCACCACTAAGCCGAAAAATAAAAAGGGACATCTAGATTGGAATGACCTCACCCTGCTTGGGTGCTACCCACCTAACCTTGCTGCATATCCCCTGATTTTCAGTCATTCCCATTTGATGAGGCTTGAGGCTAAGCGTTACCTTTTAGAACGTTTCACTTAGAATGCCCATCGCCCACCTGACGATGTTTCGCAAGCATTCGTCCATACAAGTCCGTCCCGGGTTCAAACGGAACCGAAGGCACTATTCCTACTACATCCATTTTGGAAATATCCTCAGGATTAGTAGCGACTAGCCCTTGCACTTCACTGCTCCATCTTCGACTCCGAACACGTTTTTCGCACGAAACGTACAAACCGGATCGAAGTGGTTTTCGAGAAATAAATCTCGATCCCGGTTTCTTCGAAACGATCAACTCATTTGTCCAATATTGATAGTCGGTTATTTAACTATCAATTAATATTCACAAACATCCATCAACCAATAAATAATTTCCCAAATTATTTATTAATCCCAAAATATCTTCCCGAGATATATATTTCCAATTTTCAACCCCTTTTGAAAACAGTTTCAAAACCCGTTTTCCCTTCCCAGGGTACATTCCCAATTATTATTTCCATTGGAACGCCAAGTACAAACACTTAAGTTTAAAATAATTTAAAAACATTTTTTTATAAAATATACTTATAACTTTTAAAATTATAACTTAAATATTTTATTAAAATAAATATACTAACAAAATATTTTGTATAAGACAATTTATAAAATACAAACTAAATTTCCTCTTTTAAACTCAATACCAAGTTACTTTATATAGTTATTTCAATAATAGATTTAGAAAAATATACTTGCTTTAAAAATTTAGATTTAGAAATAATAAACTTTCCAAAACCTGCTTTTTAAAACGATCTTAAAAACTTTAAATATTTTTGAAAACCATACTTGGCTATCCAGGGAAATCCTCTTCTGTTTCCCATTTCTTAAAAATAAATCACCATTTATTTTTAAACAAATACCCATTCCTTTAATAAATTCTTACCTTGAATTTATAAAATATCCACCGACATTTTATTTCACTTTATAACCCAGTCATAAAGTCCCAAAATCTCTCTTCACGTTAAATTTAAATTTCAACACCTAAATCAATTTTACAATTGATTTCCATTTACTTTACCATGAAATAAATTCTCTTACTTCATTTATTTCAAAATTTATTAACTTTAGATTTAATTTCCAATTTATGTTTTAAAATCTTTAAACTGAAAAATACCAAATTCAGATTCCTCAATTTCCTTTCTTTACCTTTAAATTTAATCCTTACATTTAAAATAATGACTTTTATTCACTTAAGTTCCAGAATTTACTATTCCTCTGTTAATTCAATTTCCTCATATTCCATATTTTGTTAGATTTTAGAAATCACTCTATTTTATTTTATTTTCACTTCATTATTCAATTTATTCCAATTTACTAGAATTATTTACTTAAAATTTTACTCTTTTATTTCCTTTCAAAAATCCAATTCCATAGATTTTGGTAACTCTTTAAACTGAGTTATTCCATCCAACCATACTATCCAATATTCCAGTTATCCATAAAACAATCACAGGATATCAAATATTCATCACACAGAATATTAAATAATCTAATAAATTTGAGGAATCCAGTTGGATCCCTCCAACCTGTTTCCCTGCATCCACAAATGTTAGCACAATATTATTTACTAATTTCAGAATATATCATTCTATAGCACATCAATCAATCAATTTCAACCATTCAAACAATTATTTAAATTTAATCATTTAAATTTAAATTTAAACTGAGTGAGATTAACTCACCTTTAACTTTATTTGCCTTCGAATTCCAATCCAGCTTGTCACTTTAAGATTTAGACCTTGAATAAACATTTTATGATTTAATCAATATTCGAATTGTTCGAACAGTTAATTACTACTTACTTATTTAATTTAAACGAATGATTTGGTTTGAACAAGTAATTATATTTTAAACTAATTTCCCTTTTGAAATTCTTCTAGTAACTAAAGTAATTAAACAATTTATTTTAAACTAAAAATTTTGCTTAAACTAATAATTTCCTCTTTTAAAATTCTTTTGATAACTAAAATAATTAAATAAGAAAATTGAACAACTTAATTACCAACTCGCTATTTTAGGATGAACCAGTAACTCTAAAATGAGCATTTGTGTATATATATATATATATGTATATATTTTTGACACTGCATATATAAACTTATAAGAAAAAGAAATTTCTTTAAATCAAAACACTTCCAACCTAAAAAAAAAAATCACTGGTAATTTGAAATCATCACCAGAATTAATTTAAAATTCAACTTAAACACATTAATTAAACTAAATAAAAAGAAAACTAAAATCGAATACCTAAAACAGGCGCCTCCTGAAACGCCTTCATTCACCTGCTTCAACGCAAGACGAGCACCAGACTCGAATCGCAAGACCAATCCAGCCTAAGCCGGTCCACTGCCTCCCTATGCGAATCGCGACTCCAAACCCTCGTTCTTGCCTCCACGCGAATCTCCATCGAGCTCGCCCCCTCGCGAAAACCCCATCCCACTCGAATCAAGTTCAAGCGCCATGCCGTCGCGAACTCCAGACGACCCACCCAACATCACACGCGGCACCCTTCCCTCGCTTGCCCCGAGCCTCGCGATAAGGCGAATGCGAAGCCAACCCAGATTTCAAAATCGAATTCAAGTTGCCGTCCTAATATCCTTTCGATACACTGAAGGTTAAAGGGAAAAAGGGCATGGGTCTCGAACGAAAAAAAAGAAGAGGGTTATGATTTCTCTCGCTTGATTTTATTTCGGTCGCGATTGGTTTTAGAGGAAAAATTGAATATATTTTTCTCGGCCATAGGAATTTCGAAAGAGGGAAGGCTGGTGAATAAAACAACTCGGCCATTTATTTAATTTAAGCTGGAATGAAGAAGATTGTTATCGACTTCAGCCATTTATTGTTCTCAGTGAAATTCTGAAAGAAGAATGATGTTTGCGTGATAATGAAGGGGGGAGACAACTAGGGCGACGAAAACAGATACTAGGGTGGCGCGTAGCTGACGAAAAGAAAGATAGATGTGAGATAATTTCGGCTGTTGATTTTTATTTTCAGATAATAATATTTAATATAAATCGGTAATTATCGACTAAGCGTTTATACCCCGTACGATCACACGTTATCTCCGAAAGCCACGAAATTTGAAATCCGGTAATAATTCAATATTACGGATCCAATGGAACTGGTTTCGTCGAATTCCGAGACCGTGCCTCGGAAGGCTATTTTTAAATTCAATTTAAACAATCAAATTTTAAAACTGAACAAACCATCGTTAATTTAAATTTTACAACTTCTATCGTCTTCAGTATTATTAATATAAATTAAATAAGCCTTCTAATTATTTTTAACCAGCTTTAAAATCAAGATTCAATATTTTTACCCAATCCCGATAATTAAATTTAATAATTAATTAATCAATAAATATTGATATTTGAAATTAAAGTTAATAATTAACTTTCGAATATTTAAAATTAATTAAATATTCCCATTTCAAATTTTCATGAATTACTGAAGAAAATTGTGACATTTACGTCTGGCTAACCATCGACCGACGAATCTTGGGAGGCATTAAACATAGAACCATTCTGTCTTGAAATAACTGAGCCTGGTTCAAGAGCCCATCACCACTTGACAGTTCCTAACTGCCTCCAGAAATGTAAACGAAGGACTATCTCCCTGACTCTTAACATTAAATAGGTATCTGATTTCGATCGGAGTCGAGGGTCGAAAAAGATGCTCCATGAATACAACGAATAGGCTATTCAGCAGCGTGTATCCATTGTGGTGTAGTTGTTAGGAGGCAATTCCAAAAAAAAGCCGACACTTCCCGAATGTATTGATTGAATGGGGAAGCGTCCCAGCTGTGTACGAGTGCCTGTTAAAGGCAGTAAACCCCTCTAGGGGAGCATATGGTCTATCACTTTGCCTGGGTAATAAGACATCGTCCAACGACAAGCCGTGCCTTAGGCATATCCGTCCTAACATATCTTTGAAGACGTTGGACAATAGAATCTTGTGGGTTTGCAATAAAAGTTGCTCCTGGCAACTTGTCCAGAGCTGGATCGATGACCTCAACCGCGATGGCCGGTAACTCTATTATTGGAAGAGATGAACCTCGGGTTTCTTGATGTTGAGAACTTGTGGATTCATAGCCAACCAACTTAGCAAAAACCATCATTAGATGATAAAAAGCCTGTGTGTTCCCTAGTGTAAAGTGCATGAGTTTTTGTGCAGTGCAATGCTACATATTACTTCAGAAATTCTACAGAATTGGAAAGAATATTAAAACGACACGACTTCGAAATTCAACTGGAGTGACAGTCGTCGCTGACCATCAAAACACCATGCCATCCAGACTTTAGAGACCGATCCAAGTTAAAGTTCATTAAAATTTTGTTAAGTTACAGTTCCACCGACGGGCTTTAATAGTTAGTCAGATATTAGTGAAATGATAAAGTCCAATTATGCAGAGATATAGCTTGTCGGAATCAAGTGTTCGAATTTGTATGAAGTTCATATCCATCGGAGTCAAAACTTAGATCATTCATTACGAAGGCTTTAGCTTCTTGTCGGTCAAGGGATATTCGATTCGTATCAATCGAAGCCGATGACTTCAGACCGATCCAAAATGATTATTCAATATCGATAAAAAAGACGTTCATTTCGTATCGATCGCTTAACATCCATTTTGCATCGATCATTCGACACCCATTTCATATCTATCAAATGTTATCAACTTCGCACCGATCAAATGACCCTTCCACGTATCGATCAAAGATACACTAACTTCGTATCGATCAAGGTTTTTTGGTTTCGTATCAATATCCATTCGAAATAACCGACACTAAGCTACCGTTCCACGATCGATACGAAACAAGAGCAAGCAATCGAAGTGAAGATGATAGATACGAAATCCAAGAATGGAAGATCAATACGAAATCTAAGGCAGGAGACCGATATGTACTTTTCGATTGGGACCGAACAAAACAAAACACCTTTTTCCCCAGTCCACCGATGCGAGATCAGGGCCAAGTAACTGCCCATCAGCTCCTTCGTATCCCTCCTCACATCTGCTTCTCCAGTCAACGCGAACGTCATTAAACCTTCCTTGACCTTGCTCCAACCTGACTCTGGCAATGGTATTATCGGAATCGGCTAGGAATACGAGGGGAATGACATCAAGACTCAAGTCTCATTGTTTTACAATCGATTTGTTTAATTAATTACCTAAGTCAACATACAAACTCGAGGGATTAGAGAGCAATGTCAATTTGGGGGTGAAGGCAGTTTTTTTCCTTGGTCTCTATATCAATACGAATGCAGAAGAAGAAATAAAAAGCAAGTGAGAAATTTGGCTAAGTCCCAAACGTATTTATATGTTTTCGTATCTAAGGAAGAAACGTTTCGTCTCCTAATATTAAAAAACGGTAGAAACAGTTTTCAGCATCATCGATACGTAGAGTCTTCTTCGTATCCATCTAACTATATCGATCAGGGACACAGCTATTCGTGTCCATCGGTGATCAATTACATATGTCATCAATATGAAGAGAGCTATTTGTGTCCATGAACCACATAGTTAGGGCAGTGCTTGCTCGCAACTACCCAGTTGTCGATACGAAGCGTTGTTCGTATCCATCCACTCACATCAGCCAAGAATAGAACTATTTGTATCCAACATATCATCGATACGAACAAGACAATAGAGACCAGTTTGGACCATTTTTATCCATCGGCAGTCCATCAATGCAAAATCCATCAGCGAGTTACCTCCAGCTTCGTATCCCTGAATTAAAGTCTCATTGATACGAAGACAATTTTTCGACCTTTAACATCGATCTAGGATAAGATTGATACGAAGGGAAATTCCAAAACAACCATCAAATGTTGTTACAGGTCGAATTTCACATTGATTTAGGAGAGGGTTAATATAGTGTTCGGTACAAAAAATTTAAGAAACTCATAATGACTCATGAACGTACGAACTTTAACGAGAGTCAGGCTAACGCACATTCATGCATAATGGACTAACATTCGATTTTCAAAATTTACAGGAATTGAATTCTCACCCAATGACAATTATCACAATAAACGATGGTTTACTATAGTTCGATACTCAGTTACAACAGTGCACAATACAATGATTAGTAGTCAATAGTTCATGTTTTATGCTTCCATTGATCAATCAAAGATCACAACTTTCGACGAGAAAACAATAACCGTTTGACAAGTCGGATGGAGCTTTTTAGAATGAAGATTGTAGCTTTTCAAAGCATGTCATGTCCTGACAAGACATACTTTGGGGAGCAAATGTTATCCCGCCTTTTGGCAAGGCCGTGATATCAAGGAATTACTGGAAACCAAGGACTGTTCATGCCGAAGATCGATTACACGCATGTTCACTATGGATGCCAGTAAAATTTCTCCGAGTTCAGATCAATCAACAATTGATATGACGAGACAAGAAAATCTATGAAAGCCAACGTTCCGAATTTCAAGTCAATCGGATCGTAAGCTCAAGATATGATCGATGCAATTCAAGCAATCACCTTGTTCGTATTCATCAAGCAACCAGGGAAAGTCCTTCTTCATATCAATCAGTTTCGAATCCAACAACTGTACATAGTTTCGAATCGATCAGCAGCAAGTGAGTCAACTTCGTATCGGTCCAGATCCACCTACTTCGTATTCATCCTTCTTCGCACCACTTCGCATCGATCATTCTATCACTTGTTCATATCGATCAACCAGCGTCCACTTCATATCCATCAGTAAACGGCACGAGAGTCTACTTCGTACCGATCTATTTTAAACACACTTCATATCGATCGACCACCAATCGATATGAAATACGCACTTCTCACCGATACGAAGTGGTGTGTGCAAAATTGGTACAAAATGAGATGTAACCGATCGATATGAACAAAGCAGAGATGACCAATACGAACAAAGAAAAAACAATAGATACGCACAGAGCTAAGAATATCGATATGAACAGAGCAATGATGATCGATACATAGGAGGCATATACATAGAGAAGACTCGATCGTTCGGCATAAAAAGTGGATCGATCCAAGGAGTTAGCGCCACATCATCTTGCAGGCACGTGCCCAAAAAGCGATACGAACAGCGTCGATATGAAGAGAATGGCGACTGAAATTCCAAACTTGCATCGATTATAACTCACAATCTACAAGTCCAAATGCCACCAAATTTTCACAGGAGCTTGCGTACATCTCCAACAACATTCACGATCGATCCCGACTCAATTGGACGAAATATTGATCGATACGAAACTAGTTCATATCGATCACGGATCAAGCGCAAACCATATGGGATCGATTGTGTGGGCCCACACACGTGCCAAAAGAGGTCTTCCGAGATCTGAGCGAGATATTTGCAACCTACGCCTATAAATAGCATCCTAGAGTCTATAGAAAAAGGACTTTTTGGCTCACTTACATCCTGACTCTGCCGAAACCATTTTTGCACTCCAAGCTCACTATTGTACTCGAAATTTACTACTATAATCAGTTGTAATCAGCAATCAAACATCAATAAAAACATTAATTTCATAGTCGAACCACTCTAAATCTCTGTGTTTCTGCGTGTTTTTCTTATCTGTTTTTGAAGTGTTTGTTAGATAATCCACTTTTTACATTTACTTTCTTCATTTTATCTCTTCAGATACTTCCTAAGAGTGTTGTGTCCAATTTTGGTACAAACATATTTTAAACAACGTCTCAGTTGCTTTAAATTCTAGGCTCGATGTAGTATGTCTTCATTCACTGTGGCTAATTCATATTTTCCATCTTTATTTCTTTTTCGATGGCTAAAGTACCTTCCTATTTTGGTCTTATGCTCCTATATGAAGTAACACTCTCTTCAGATTCAGATCACTAACTTTATATTTCTTATCTTTAACTAGGATATTATAATGTCATGCCACTAACTGCCAATGAGCAACTACTTTAAGGTTGGGTTCCTTCCGGCTCTCTTCGAACAAGTCAAAGATATCATGGAGTAACACTTCGTTAATTCTATAGTCATAATTGTTCATTTTATGCATAGGAACACCCACTTAAACCATAATTATTTCTTTGCGACCATAAATTAAAATGGTGTATGCTTAATAGCCCATTTAAATGACATATGATAAGTCCATAGTGTCATTTGTAGTTCTTATACCCTATTTTCCTTGGCTCTAGCCTTCTCTTGAGGATTGACTTTAAGATCTTGTTTATCGCTTTTGCTTCCTCGGTGGCTTATAGATGAGTCAGGATAAAAAAGCTTTTCTCGTTGTCATAACTTGTATACAATCACAGAATTCTCAACTTTTAAGTTAGATTTAATGATGATCTTGTAAGGAACTCCACATTTTAGGAAAATATTTTTATTTGGAAAGTAGTCATATTAAATGAAGTAATAGTTGTAATGGGCTCTACTTTGACCCATTCTGCAAAGTACTACCAATATCGCATGTTAAAATCCTACATTCGTCATGTGGGGTTCACAAATTAAAACTATCCCATGTGGCAAATAGCCATGGGTTGGCCATTTGCGTTAGTTTAGTAGATATTGATTTCACAACTTTTGAAAACCTTCTACATTTATCACATTTTTGCCCAAGTCTGTTGAATTATTTTTTAGAGTAAGCCAATAGTGTCCATAGGGCAAAAAAATTCAAGTCAGGCATTACTCGTTTGAGTAATTTCGTAGCACCCTTCATGTACTTCATTCAAGATGCCATCTATTTCATGCACTTCCTCACATCATACTATAGGTAATAAATCTTGTTTTATACAACATTCCATTCTAAATAACAAACAACGATACTATCCTTAGTAGTCTTCTAGCTTCATTTTTTTCTTTAAGTAAAATTCCTTGCTTTAGGTACTCTTGTACTAAGGTAAGCCACAAGTTAAAAGATCCTGATTTCCATCATATACCAATCCACTTTTATGTCAGGATGTTCTAATGTCTCTATTGGTATGATGCCCAGGGCTTATGGTTCACTGGAACTTGCCAATTTAGAAAGCTCATAGGCTTTAGCATCCTCCTCCCTAGAGTTATGTCCAATTGTGCAGTGTTCCATTATGCTCAACAATTCTCTTGCTTTAGATGGTATAGCACCAATTATGACCCTTCAATTTGGTATTCTTTTGATAGTTCATTTACAACCAACTTGGAGTTACTATATTGTTGCGTCCGACTTATCTTGACAGTGGGTTAAATGTCTAAATTTCAAAAAAAAACCCTTAATTGGATCTTAGACGTTTATAAAATATAATATATAATACTAGATCCAATCTAATTGTTTAATAAAAGCATATTTCGTTTGAATATTTTACTTTAATTAAATACATTAAATATGAATATATGATACATAAAAGGGGGTGCAGCCAAGGATGCAGTAAGAAAAGAGGGAGAAAATTAATTAGAAATAAATGAGAAAATAATATTTTATGGAGATAATAGAAGTCTTTCTCATTCCGTTGACTAGTTTTGCCAACTTCGGAATAAAACATATGCATCATGAAGAGAATGTAAATTATTAATTACTAGTCTAAAAATGGAAAATGAGGAGTAAAATATGCAGTTGAAAGGTAAATAACACAAAATATAGAGTAGTTCGGTAAAGCTGTCAACGTCCATTATGAAGTTCTCATATAATATATTTCACTTACAACAACGAGGGATCACAAAAGGATAATAAGAATTAAAGCACTTAAGACTAGGAGAGTAGTTGATCTTAACGGTTAAGGGTTTGTATTTGCTATGAGAGGATTTCTGAGCTAAGAGAATCCAACCAGTTCAACTAAAATCTAACCAACTCAACTAGAATCCATCCTCCTTGAAGTATATTTGCATGGGATATTTATAATATATGGATGGATAAAGTATGACTGAGATTGTATTATGAGAAAATGTGGAAATAAGGCTCGATCGTTGATCTGACTATAGAAGTGGATGGCCGATGGCTATAAAACAGGTCAGAAGATGGGCGATGGATGAGAAAACGCTCGGCATCTCTGTATAAAAGCATGGGCTTGTGTTAAATGCATTTAATGCTAGTGGTAAGCTCCATCAGATTAGCTGCCTCACTCGTGGTGCTCTAATTGGATGGAATGCACAGTTTTATCTTTCACTTGAGTACCCACATGGCCTAGTTGGCTAACCGGATGTCAAAACACAAAAGAGGTTTGCGTTTTAGGTAAGGATCAGCAGGGAAGGCAGGAAATCCACCATATGCAGGCGTTTGGGAGGGAGGCCGGGTGTCGGCAAGATCTAGATGTTTGGAAGTCATGTCCAATGATGTGCTATTATTTCTTGATATTTTGCTTGTCGAGACTGGCTAATGTAGGGGCAATCTTCTATAGATACGAATGTGATGTTAATTCCTCGATGGATACAAATTGTAGCTCTTTCCCTTGACTTTGATCGGTCGGTATCTTGAGAAAACGGACTTCGATTGACATGTAATTTGAGACATTAACTTTTATAGTTTTGCTTGTCATACCATATCAATTGTAGCTTGAGCCGGACTCGGACAAAATTTACCTGTATCCATAGTGAATCCGTGTATAACTAATATTCGGGACGGATTGTCCTTGGTTTCCAGTCATGTCCTTGGTGTCATGGCCTTGCCAAAAGGCGGGATAACATTTGCTCCCCAAAGTATGTCTTATATGGATGTGACGTGCTTTGAAAAACTGCGACCTTCTTTTTGAGAAGTTCTATCAGATTCGATATATAGTTGTTGTCTCTTCATAAAAAATGTAACCTTTGATCGTTTCTGAGTAATATAAATTTTAAATTGATGACTGCCAATGATTGTATTGTGCACTGTTGTAACGGAGAGTTGAGGGCTAGAGATCTATTGCTCATTGTTGTGATTGTCGCCAGGTGAGCGCTTAATTCCTGCAAATTTTGAAAATGTTGATTCATCACACACACATATGCATGTTAACCTAACTCTTGTTAATGTTCGAACGTTCATTGGGTGGTTGCCAGTTTTCTCGCATCGAATCCCGCATCGATCCTCTCCTAAATCAACGTGAAATTTGGGTTGTAACAATGCTTGATGGTTGTTTCAGAGTTTTCCTTCGTATCGGTACAAATTTGGTTAATGTTCCGAGGTAGTTCATATTGATGGATATGAGTCTTAGGGTCTTCAAATAGATGAATACGAAATAAGCAATTTGTATCCATGATTCACGATTAGCACACGGTTCTTCGTATCGATGACCGTCGATGTATGTTGACACATCATTGGACACTTGCTTTACATCGATGGAAAAGTGTGGTAGCAGGTTTCTAATGAATGTGAAACATGGTTGCTTCAGATAAACAATGTATGGATACGAATGGCTGAGCTATTTGATTAGAGCATGGTTAATAAACACCTTTCTTTGTATTGAATAGGAAGAACTGGTCTTAGTCGGTCACTCAACTGGGAGACGAACGGTCAGTACTCCTAGGTATAAATATCCGGTACTTAGAATATTTTTTTACCATCTTACTTTCTCATCCATTCCCGCCTCATATCGCTGAATGACTGAAGAGAGAGAATTTTCTTTGTCCCCTTAACTTAATCCAACCCAATAATCCTTCGAATTATTCACTCGAATTAGGTAATTCCATAAAAATTAACTTAAGACGATGGGACTCGAATTCTAGTGCCAAGCTTTCCATAGCGGATGCCGATTCTGGTGATGGCGATGCCTAAGAGGATCGGAGCAAGGATGAGGGAGGAAGGAAATGGAGTTTAGGCTATTTGAGGAAGAAGACAGAGGGATACGAAGTGATTTGTGGAAGGGTTTGCTTAGTCTCTACTTCGAATTCGTATCGGTAGTAGAGGAAAGAGATTTGTATCAATTTGGACCGGTAGTAATCGTATCGAATGAGAGACATGCTTTGTATCGGTTGGTGATGAAATTTTTGTATCGGTAAGCTAACGATGTCATCGCATCGATTTATAATAAATAGCGTTCGTATCGATACGCCTCGATCGATACGAATTCTAAGACTGGAAATAGACAACCTAATCAATACCTAAGGGCTTGCCAATCGATATGAGGAAGTTTCCTCTGGATGGATATGAAGTAGGTCATGTAGCATCCATACGAATTACAGCTTCTTGATGGATACAAATTACAGCCCCAATGACCAATACGAATTGGTGCTTCTTGGACCGAAGCAAAGCGAGCTTTGATGGTTGATCCTAGTCTTAAATTTTCATCGATATGAATTGCATTCTCAAATACCTGACTCCGACGAGCTTCTGCCTTGCATAATTTGACATAGCTATTTAACTGCATATTTAACTGCCCTTTGAAGCTCATCGATGGAATTGTAACTTGAATTTTTTTTAATGAATCTCAACTTGGATCGATCGCTAAAGCCTGGAAGGCATTGTTGTGATAGTCAGCGATGACGGTCACTCCGGTTGAATTTTGAAGTCCTGTCATTCAAATACCTTGCTGATCTTCGTAGTATTTCTCAAGTAACTCACTGCACTGCACTGCATAACACATTCATGCACTTCACACTGGGAAACACATAGGATTATTGTCACTTAATGATGGTTTTTTATGAGTTGATTAGCTGTGGAACCCAGGAGTTCACAGTAACAAGAGGCTCAATGTCCACCCCCTTTGATAATAGAGATGCCGGCCATCGCAACCGAAGTCATAAGTCTAGCTCTGGACGAGCTACCAGGAGCAAACTTCATTGAGAATCCACAAGATTCTGTACCATCCAATGTTTCTGAAGATATATTAGGGTGAATTTGTTTGTGGCACGATTTATCATTGAATGATGTCCCTACCAGGGCCGAACGAGAGGCCACATACTCCTCCAGAAGGGTACACCGCTTTTAATCGATTTTTCACAGCTGAGATGCTCCCACCATTTAATCAATATATTCGAGAGGTGTTATCTTATTTAGGGATTGCCACATCATAGTTACATCCGAATGGGTACGCTCCTCTAAACTGCCTATTCATCATCTTCATGGACCACCTTTTTCGGCCCCCAACTCTAGAGGAAGTCAAATTCTTATTCTACATAAAGAGTGTAGGATCAATTTCACCCTAGAGAGGGGTGAACAGGGTGATGCTATTAATTATAAAAATTTATCGTGGAAGTAGATATAAAATATTGCAACACAGATTTAGCAGAGTGATGGCTGCACAAATAATAGCAGAATATTAAAAGTAGATAATAGAACATACAGATTTACTCAGTTTCGGCGAAACCTTGCCAACGTGCTTCCCCCAAGGTCTCTACTGGAAATAAGTAGTCAAATGCTTACACATGCAAACTCACGATACCCACTATCGACTAACCTTAACTGGACGCTTAAAACCCTGCCACAACTCAGACATTGAGTTATGAATTCTCAAATTACACCACCGCAGTTCGTCTCCTAGTCACACGACTAGAAATTACAAAAGTTTAAAAGAGAATAATACAATTTAAAACACAATTAAAAATAAAAACCCTAATTGAAAATATAAGCCCAATAGCTTTTACTAAAACTGGCCCAAAATAAATTAACACAAAAAAATGCTGGCCCCTTTTCTCTTTCATTTGTTTGGCTTGCTTTGCTCTGTTAAAATGTTGGCCTCATTCCTTTACTCGATCATTCCTCTTTCAATAATTAGGGCTTTGGAAATTTTGAAGATGCCGGCATTGTTCGATCGAACAGTTGTTTCTCGTTCCTTGCTTTTGTCGATCGTTTTCTCTTGATATGCTTTCAGCTTCTTCAAAATTGTCGAGCTTGAATATTGGCTGAAAAATTTATAAGTGATATTCCCTTTTAATTTAGATTGTGCTTGATTTTATTTGAGTTGAA
This sequence comes from Allium cepa, assembly GCA_030765085.1. Lineage (NCBI taxonomy): Eukaryota > Viridiplantae > Streptophyta > Magnoliopsida > Asparagales > Amaryllidaceae > Allium > Allium cepa. The sequence continues at coordinate 841,561,230 of CM060941.1, forward strand.
TGATAATTATTTGTAGCTTGAAATCGAATGAATCTGAAAGCCGATGATGATTGGGTTTAAATAGGAATCGAATTCCTATATTCTCGTCCGAGTTAATTTAGTTGAATTCATTTATAGATTTATCTCAACTGTACGATTTTCCTTGAATGCTATGATTTATTTCTAACTTATTCAAAGTGTATCTCGTGTTACTTGATTCCCATGGCTTCGATTTTGAACTGTACCATTCCTTGACAACCACGGCTTTGAATTATTTGGATTTTGACTTCAGTTTGAAATTTCTGTTGATAGCGGTTTCTTGATTTTTCTTTGTTCGAACTTGCTATCACCATTTGAGTCTCTGATACTTTGTTGATTTCGGTCACCTGATGCTGCTATGTGAATTTCTTGCTTGACTCTGACTTGTTCATTTGTTCACGGCTTTGACTTGAATTTTGTTATGAACTGACTTGATGATTTTGAAACCGTTACCTGCAAAGAAATGTTCGACATTGCATATATATATATATATCTTGTTTGTATTATCCATAGTTTTATATGTGTAGATCAGTGTCATCGCAATGATCTTGTCTGGTCTATATGCATTGCTGCTAAATATGTGAACTTGTTGTTCACTGGTCTTCGAGACAGTTCATGTAGTGTCTGCTGTTGATTACATATAGATGGTCTACTTCATCGAATTGTATTTGATTGTATGCATATGCACTGAATACTTTATTGTTTTCTTTTTAGGATTGTTGCGGTTTCATTCATGTTCATATACATTAGTGCTCATCCATGTAGTCTGGTTGTCATGTATGTGTCAGTGTTGCATTCCCTTGTAGTCTTCATTTCACTGTCCACTGAACTTCGAGTCACGTAGTTCATGTGCAGTTTGTAGTCTTTTGAAACTGTCTTTGAGTAGTTGAACCACTAGGTTGAGCATATGCTCTTTTTGCCTGACCCATTTCCATGTATTGTAGCAGTTTAACTGTGCATTTGTACTTTGATTGTTTTCTTGATGCAGTCTTGTTTTTGCTTGGATATAATCTGGTTGCCTCGAGTCTCGTTCATGTTGTTGGTATCACTGTTTCATTTGTGTTGGGCATTGTTTTGGTTTTCCTGTATTCGCATGCTTGAGGTCGTAGGGTTGCATGTGGTCTTGTTGAAGTCCAGTTTCATTTGATTCTTGGTTTTATTTACATGTATGTCCTGACTGCCTCGAACTCCATGTCTGGTTTGCTCCTTTGTTTCAGTGCTTATATATATTCACTGTTGTATATGTCATCAAGTGTATAGCACTGAACCTTTTTGGCCGAGACTTGTTTTAGTTGTCCTGACCATTTTCTTGAACTTGTGCATTTTTAATTGCATCTATGTTGAATCCGTCTTTAAAGCTCGGGTTTGACCTTATGCTTGTGTCATGACTTTATTTATTTCAATTGAGCTGAACCCGGCCCAGCTTTTAATTGGGTTTGACCTTGTGCTCACCTGTCCCTATAACTTTATCAAGAGTATATCGATGTGCACGGCCTTATGTCATGTATAGTGATGCACTGTGCATGTCACAAGCTGTTCATGTATGATGAAATCAAAATTAAATGAGGACGAACAACCTAAATAACCGAGGCAAATAATATTTTCAAAATACATTTTATTTTACACTGCAAAAATATTTTCTTTTCAGTTTTACTACGTCAGTGTTTATTTTGCAGATTACTTAGATGCTGGATTCAATCTGGAATAGAGTTGATGACAAACACAAGTGTGAGTGAAATGTAGTGAGATGCATATGTAAATGATAAATTGTGATGTAATCAATGTATTGTAATCAAAGATTATATATATAATGAGAGCTCAAATTTGTACTATTTAAAATTATAATAAATATTTGTTAAATAAAATATCCGTTTAAATTTAAATTACGTGTCATTTATTTTATTCAGCAAATATTTTTTTAATTTGTGAAAATAAAATAGTACATTAAAAAATACATTTAAATGAATATATATATATATATATGTTTATTATCATCAAACAAAAATCATATGCTTGCATATTCAATAATCTCCCCCTTTGATGATAACAAACATATATTTAAGTTTTTGAATTTATTAAATGTATTTTGCTCCCCCTATTTAATTGCTCCCTCTCTACACAAAGCTCCCCCTTCATATATGCATGAATAAATATGCAAATAAACTTAGATGCAAATAGAAAATATTTGACCTTTACTTGCCAAAATCTTAACTTTTCTCACCCCCTTTTGTTATCGGCAAAAGAGTAGTAGTATTAGAAAAATAGAGATAAAGTGATAGACATTAATACAACATTAATTCCCAATCAAGTGTAAATATTAAATTTCAATAAAAAATCAAACAAAAATCATAAACATTCTAGCAGGTGCATATTGCACTTTAGAATGATAGGGATAATGTCATCATATAAAACCATATAGTTGTGTCTATTTGTGGTACATTTATATTATGAATTTGAATAGCTACTAACCATGCATAACCGTTAAGATTTTTAAATGAGATTACTAATATTCCCTTTTTACTTTTAAAAAAAATGAATTCAAGTATCTTCTAACTACGCATAACCGTGAGGACTTTTGAATGGGATTAGAATCAACTTGTTTATTTAATCAATCAATTTTGATATGCGTTCCATATATGCATAACCATGAGGACTTTTAAATGAGCATGGAAGCACATAATCAAAAATTCCAAGTAATTCACCCATGCATAACCATGAGGACTTTTAAATGAGAGTGAATATTTTGGATATTTTTATTGCTAGAATATAATAAATTGAAAGTGCATAATTTCTCCTTAAAAATACCACATATTAACATACTATATTGGATTTTGACGAGTGATGGTTGATAGAAATATGATAGGAATAGGGATGGTCATGGAATTTTTACCAACTAAAAGTATTCATAACTCTTGTTCAAATTTCTAAAGAAATTTGCTAAATATACCGTCTTAAGTTATAATGTATGATTAATATCAACACTCATCACTTTTCCAATCAATATTTATCTTTTCGATAATTAGTAGGGAGTCAGATTAGTCAATGTAATCATTTAAGATCAAATTCAAAAATAATTATAAAACCAATTTTTTATAAATGACTAATCTGAAATAAGGTCTACAAAAAATGATTTTCTAAAAGGGGTTATAGAAAAATGTATGTAGTTTGAAAAATATTTGAAATGAAAAATATGCATATATTTTCTTTGAAAAACGATACAACTACTGAATGTCTCAATATAAATCACGTTCCACTAGTAATTTTTCTATCAACTAGATTACTAGTGTAATCTGCATCTGGTTTTTTCTTTCACTCGTGATTATCATTAGTTCGATGCTATAGACCAGACCTTGAAGTAGCAACAATTTCTTGAAATCCTTTTTACAACTTTTAAATGAAACTCTTTGGATTTGAATTGAAGCCGTGTAAATAAACAAATAATGACCATAGTGTCAAATAAGATAAAAAGATATATCCATTTATATCATGAGTAATCAGCAACCAATAACATACCATCATTTTTCCAAACACATCTATAAGAACTAACTCAAAGTCTCTAGAACTCTCGGCATAAAAAATATAATTGGCCAACAATTTTTGAAAAATTCAGAATCATTATCAGCATTCATTATCACATAACTGGCTGATTAAATTATGGTGTAGATTATCACATTAAATGTATCTTTCAAGATGAATATACCATTACCTGTTTTACCTTTACGATAATTTTTCATTGTTGCCCATTGTGATTCTGCCACCTTTATACTAGGCTAAGCAATCTTTGCTTTGATGCCCGTTGTGTGCTTGGAACAGCCAGAATCCAAGTAACACTATTGTAGTTACTTAGTCCGCCACTATACGTACATGAGAAAAGTTTTTTGTGACCTATTTGTTTTTATAGGTCCATGATTGTTAGTGGCAACGGATTTTGAAAACACAAAGTATTTTTCTCATCTATTCTATCACACCTATTTTAAATAATATTCCAACATTTAATATTAACAGATTTTGAATAAAATTCCATTTTTAATTTCCAATTCAGAAAATCTGTTCCATCAAAATAGAAAGAATAATATTGAACCGACCCTCATTAAAAGAAGCCATTTAAAAATTAAAATTTGTAAGAAAAATTGGTCTTTGAAAAATCAAACTTTTTTAAAACAAAAATGGCTTTTGAACCTAGCTCTGATACCACTTGTAGGATCGATTTCGCCCTAGAGGGGGGGTGAATAGTGTGATACTATTAATTATAAAAATTTATTGTGGAAGTTTACATAAAATAATTGCAACATAGATTTAGCAGACTAATAGCAGCACAGATAATAGCAGAATATTAAAAACAGGTAATAGAGCACAGATTTACCCAATTTCGGCAAAACCCTGCTTACGAGCTGCCCTCAAGATTTCTATTAGAAATTAAGTAGTCAAATACTTACATACGTAAACTCTAGACACCCGCTATCGATTAACCTTAACTCTACACTTAAAACCCTACCACAACTCAGCCATTGAGTTGCGAATTCTCTAACTACACCACCGCAGTTCATCCCCTAGTCACACGACTAGAAATTGCAAAAGTTTAAAAGAGAAACATACAATTTAAGACACAATTAAAAATAAAAACCCTAATTGAAAATATAAGCCCAAAAGCTTTTAATAAAACCGGCCAAAAATAAGTTAACACTAAAAATATGCCGATCCTTTTTCTCTTTTATTTGTTTGGCTTGCTTTGCTCTGTTATAATGTCGGCCTCGTTCCTATACTCGATCGTTCCTCTTTCAATAATTAAGGCTTTGAAACTTTTGAAGATGCTGACTTTGTTCGATTGAATAGATGTCTCTCGTTCCTTGCTTTTGTCGATCGTTTGTCTCTTGATATGCTTTCAGCTTCTTCAAAATTGTCGAGCTTGAATACTAGATGAAAAATTTGTAAGTGATATTCCCTTTTTAATTTCAATTGTGCTCGACTTTGATTCGAGTTGAATGATAATTCTTTGTAGCTTGAACTCAAATGAATCTGAAAGCCAATGATGATTGGGTTTAAATAGGAATAGAATTCCTATATTCTCATTCGAATTAATTTACTTGAATTTTTTTATAGATTTATCTTGGATGTACGATTTTGCATGTATGCTATGATTTATTTCTGACTTGTTCAAAACGTGTATCTTGTGTTACTTGATTTCCACGGCTTCGATTTTGAACTATACCATTCCTTGACAACCAAGGCTTTGAGATGTTTGGACTTTTGACTTCGGTTTGAAATTTTATTGATAACGATTTCTTGATTTTGATTTATTCGAACTTTCTATCACCGTTTGATTCTTTGATACTTTGTTGATTTCGGTCACTTAATACTGCTATGTGAATTTCTTGCTTCACTCTGACTTGTTCATTTTCTCACGGCTTTGACTTGAATTTTGTTATGAAACTGACTTGATTATTTTGAAACTGTTACTTGCAAAAAAATGCTCGACAATGCATATATATATATATCTTATTTGTATTATCCACAGTTTTATATGTGTACATCAGTGTCATCTCTATTATCTTGTCTGGTCTCTAGGCATTGCTGTCAAATATGCTTTTTGTTCACTGGTCTTCAAGATAGTTCCTGTACTGTCTGCTCTTGATTACCTATAGATGGTCTGCTTCATCGACTTGTATTTGGTTGTATGCATATGCACTGAATACTTCATTGTTTTCTATTTTGGCTTGTTGCAGTTTCATCCTTGTTCATTTATATTAGTGCTCATCCATGTAGTCTGGTTGTTATGTATGTGCTGGTGTTGCATTTCCTTGAAGACTTCATTGCACTGTCCATCGAACTTCGAGTCATGTAGTTCATGTGCAGTTTGTAGTCTTTTGAAGCTGTCTTTGAGTAGTTGAACCACTTGGTTGAGCGTGTGCTCTTTTTTCCTGACCATTTCCATGTATTGTAGCAGTTTGACTGTGCATTTGTACTTTAGTTATTTTCTTGATGCAGTTTGTTTTTGCTTGGATATAATCTGGTTGCCTCGAGTCTTGTTCATGTTGTTGGTGTCATTGTTTCATTTGTGTTGGGCATTGTTTTGATTTTCCTGTATTCGCATGCTTGAGGTCGTAGGGTTGCATGTGGTCTTGTTGAAGTCCAGTTTCATTTGAATCTTGGTTTTGTTTACACGTATGTCTTGATTGTCTCGAACTCCATGTCTGGTTTGCTCCTTTGTTTCAGTGCTTATATATGTTCACTGATATATATGTCTTCAAGTGTATAGCACTGAACCTTGTTGGCCGAGACTTGTTTTAGTTGTATTGACCATTTTCTTGAACACTTGCATTTTTAATTGCACCTGTGTTGAATCCTTCATTAAATCTCGGGTTTGACCTTATGCTCCTGTCATGACTTTATTATTTCACTTGAGTTGAACTCGGCCCAGCTTTTAATTGGGTTTGACCTTGTGCTCACCTGTTCCTATAACTTTATCAAGTGTATATTGGTATGCACAGCCTTGTGGCATGTACAGTAATGCACTGTGCATGTCACAAGCTGTTCGTGTATGATGAATTTAAAATTAAATGATGATGAACAATCCAAATAACCTTATTTTACACTGCAAAAAATATTTTCTTTTCATTTTTACTATATTAGTGTTTATTTTGCAGATTGCTCTAATGCTGGATTCAATCTGGAATAGAGTTGATGATAAATACGAGTGTGAGTGAAATGTGAGGTGCATATGTAAATGATAAATTGTGATGTAATCAATGTATTGTGATCAAAGATTGTATATATAGTGAGAGCTCAAATTTATACTATTCAAAATTGTAATAAATATTTTTTTAAATAAAATATCCGTTTGAATTTAAATTCTGTGTTATTTATTTTATTCAGCAAATATTTGTTTAATCTGTGAAAATAAAATAGTACATTAACAAATACATTTAAATGAATATATATGTTTATTATCATCAAACAAAAATCATATACTTGCATATTCAACAAAGAGTCGGGGAGATAATCCCTCTTTCGCATTTCTAGAAGGAGTCAAAAACTGCCAAATTGTGATTGGGACTTGGACCAAACTTAGTTACTTCAAAACCAAGTGGTTCTATGTTCAGTCCCTGCCAGGATTCGCTAGATAGTGGCTAGTTATACGTAAATGTTGCAATTTCTCTAGCAACCGATTGTTTAATCTCCACTGATACTGAGTTTAATGTTGTTTTTCCTTTATAGCTTCAATTCCTCGACCTGAAGGTGATCAATTTAGGGAAATTGTCAGGATTCTGCAGGAGGTGCCGGGCGAGATTAGAGATATCGAAGCGGTGCTTACGGATGAAAATCTAAGGGTCGTTGGGCTGATTGATAGAGACCACAGCATAAGGCTTGAAGGATCTCTTAGGGCAGCTCCGGCAAGACGAGCTAGGCATAGCACGCCCGACATTTTAATCATTGAGCCGGGTGGTGAAGAGGATATGCCTACCGAAGACGAACCCATAGCCAGGCCCTTAGACAGTCCTCGACATTCAAAGGAAAAAAGAAAAACAAGGCAGTAGCACATAAGCTTCACAAGTCTACGAATGGAAATCTGTGGTCATGTCCTTGTCAGATGTCAATTTATAATTTCGAAGGCTCCTCCCTAACACATGGAGAATCCCTTTAAAGGATTTGCAGACATTCCAAATCCGGATTATGTGTCGCTCCAACAAGATACCGGATTGGAAGGGCTTCAGAGCGCTTTAGATCTAGGTGTGTCAATTCCTTTGGGTATGGCCGATTTATCCAATTGGTCGGGGTGTTTGCACATGCATACGTACACATCATAGCACTAAAAAATTTCCAATCACAAGATATTCATCTCTAGAGATTACCAGCTTTGCTTCTCTTTTTATTTTACAAATACGATGTTGAGGCAGGAATCTATGCTTGGCAACCTTCATTCTACATGCTGCTCATCTAGCTCATACTTTGAGTTTTTCTAAGCGGTCGATAGAGACCACGATCGTGGCTATTCTAGTCGGAGAGGGAGTGCTAGGAGAGGGAAAGAGACAGAGAGAGAGAGTATAGGCGTTGTTCCTGGTCATGCTCCCCACCACCTAGAGGTCCAACACAACCTTCTGGTTTTGGTAAACAACCCCTGGAACCTTCACGTCAAATACCACCTTCCCAAGCACTAAGGCCTAACTAACAGCGTCGAAGGACCGAAACCAAAACTCCCACCATCATTAAGCAAGCCATCATAGAGCCCACTCGTGAAGGCGCAATTAGATTTGCTAAGTTGAAAAAAGATTTTCCAAATATCTTCTTTGACGGCTTCATCTTTTCCACGCACTTAAAGCTAATTCCCATCGAGGCAGAATAGACGATGCATGACTATATACAAGATGTTTATGGCCAGTATCGAGAATGGATGAAGACTACCGATAAAGTATTAGTGGTAGCCTTTGAGCGGGCAAAGACAATTGAGAAATTAGGAACCGATATCGCTCAAAAGGACCGCATAATTCAGGTGCTTAATGATGAAAATGAGTACACGAGAAATTCAAAAAAAGAGGCAAATAAAAGAGCCGATATGGCACCCGGGGATGAAGGAGATGAAGCGAACACACATAGCCTTGGTTGAGGAAATGGGGCATCGGGCCACCACGGTTATGGCCGAAAGAGATAGCGCACTTAAAGAGCTTGAGGAGATTAAAGCCAAACTTGCTAAAGTCGTCAAAGAGAAAGACAATGCAAATAAAGCCGCTCAGAAAGCATGTGAGCAGGGTGTGGCGCTTTGGGATGAGAGGGATGCGACAACGCTAAAGGTTCAGGAAGCCGAAACCAGGGTTGAGGGTTAAGTGAGAGCGGTAGAGGCAAGGTTGGAGGATGACATTGAAGATCTCCTCATTACATATAATTCCAATGTTCCGAAGCATCAAAATCTAAGCTAGCTCGAAAATTATCCATCACATGTATACAATGCTTGATGATGCATGGTTGAAGATGAAAAAGCAGAGCACCCCACTGAATCCATCGATGATTTCAAATTAGAGAATCGGGTGCTGAATGAGGATGAGAGAAGAGTTCTCCACAATGTCACTATCACATTCAAGAAAGCGAGACTCAGTACTCGGCATCCGGAGGCAGGAGAGGGTTCTGGCGTTAAGCATCACGATGCGGACTCCGAAATTCTTATGCCAACCCATCCCAAATCTTCTTCTACAGTTGATCCTCTATCTTTGTCTGCTTACAATCCTTATCAACTACAGTTGTCTCCCGGTGGCACGGTTACCAACACCGATGTGCTTCCTTCATCTTCTTACATCGAGATATTGTTCCTATCCCTCTGACTTTGCATTCAGAAAGTGTTCCAATCCCTATGATTTCGAACTAAGAGGTCACCATAATTCTCCCAGTTGAAGATCAACCATCAGAAGGCAATGGATCGAAGAGGCACCCGAGCGGTAGCTCCAGTGGGTCAATGCCAAAGAAGAAGAATAAATTGGGAGAATAGACATGTCTTCTCGCTTCCTTTTTTTGGTAGATAGATAGGGATTTTTTTTGCTTCCTGCAGGTCATGTATAAATGCGGGTTCGGCCCCTGCTAGTAGGATTTCATGGAATATTTTTTTTACTTATCCTTCTTTTCCAAAGAATACCTGGAATAAAATTCCACTTTATCTTCAGCATAGTTTTATATTTATTTGATTAAGTGCTTTAGCACTCGAACTTCCATTCAATGCACTTGTGAGGCCATAGTTTTTGAATCAGACCCGCGTTTATTTGTTAAGTCCCGAAGTGACAACTTCAGGTTATAACCAAAAGTTAAGTCGAGTCTCAATATTGTACTATTTCAATCAGTAGCTGGTACTTTAGTTTTGGGCAGTCACTTTTCGCCTTTGATAAATCAAGCTTAACTTAGTCGGAACGAAGTTGAAAAGAGAAGGGTTCGAGTGATCGGATCGCACTCGTTCATCTATTGGTAATCGCATCCATACTCTGGGGATTGCCCTAGTATGTTGGCAATCGGTCATGCCCTTTTGATGTTTAAAGACATATCTGCGCTTCGAGGACTAAGGTTATTCTATGGGCGGTCAGTCACGCCCATTTGATATTTAGAATCTCTCCACACTCTAGGGACTTAGATTAATTCGTGGGTGACCAATCACCCCTGATTTGTATTTATACTACGGTCCGCACTCCGTGGACTCGGAGTTGTCTCACGGATTGTCGTTTCACACCCAGTTTGACATTTATACTCCACTTCACGCTCTAGGAAACTAGAGTTAGTTAACAGACGGTCGATCACATCTTCTTTGAGTTTTAGAATTTCATTCGCACTCTGAGAACGATAGATTTATCAGGATTGTGGACGGTCAAGTCACATCCACCCTGAGTTGACAAGTAAGGTCATTAGATGGACTGATCCATCCTACTCGAGCTTAGTTTAAACATGAGTGAAGCCGTTAGATGGATGGATCCACCCTCTTCGAGCCTGCATTTGTAAGTTTATACTCCAGCTCGCACTCTAGAGTCGAAGTTAATCAGAGGATTGTAGTGTATTAATCCTTTTTTGGCTTCAGTATGATGACTTGCCCCCAAGCTTGGGTTTCATTTAGCGAGTGACCGGTCATATCACAATCACTCCCTATTTGAATAAGTCCCACTGTAGGGTGGAACTTAGCTCTCCATGCATTGTGATGGTCGAATGATGCATTTTAAGAATCACTGCTCTAGCTCGAAGAGATTGCATTGTATTACTGAAATAAAAATACAGCAAAGTCGGTTGCCTTATTACGAATTCAAATTTTGAAATGCATAAACAAGTTGCAAATGAAAAGCAGACTGAATGAATAAATAAAGCCTTTTGTGTGTAGTAGCGACGCAGACTCTCGCTGTTTCAGGCTCCCGGCAAAGTGAGACCATTAATGGTTGATAATTTAAAGGTGCCATCTCTAAGTCTTCATTCAATAACATACGAACCTTCCTACATTGGTTTCATAGGCTAAGCGACCGGGTAAATTCTCTTAAGGACGAGATCACCGAGTTCAAATGTTCGGGGTCGGACCTTGGCATTGTACAATCGGGCGATTGGACATCAGTATGCGGCTGCCCTCAAATCAGCCTCTTCTTGTTTCTCATCCAATAAGTCCAAAGATTTGGGAAGTAATATGGAATTTATCTTCGAGTCATAATATGTCACACGATGAGAAGGCACTTCCAACTCAATTAGAATAACAGCTTCTGAACTGTAAGAAAGTTAAAACGGAGTATGGTCGGTCGCGGACTTGTAGGTTGTTCGATAAGCTAGTAGGGCCATTGGAAGTTCATCGATCGATTTGCCCTGGCCTTTTCCAGTCGTTTCTTCAGAATGGACTTTATAACCTTTTTAACATCTTCAACCTGTCCATTTGCTCGAGTGTGCGCAATTGCAGAGAATTTCTTCTGGATATGGAATTGCTGACAGGAATTCTTGAACTCGATGTTATCGAATTGGGCTCCTTTGTCAGTCATGATGGTATGTGGGAGACCAAATCGACATATAATGTTGCATACAACAAAATTGATCACTTTCTTCATTGTGATAGTAGCAAGGGTCTAGGCTTTCTCCCATTTTGTAAAGTTATCAACTGTAATGATAGCGTACTTCGCGCCACATTTAGCTAGAGGTAAAGACCCAATAATGCCGATGCCCCGTACTGCGAACAGCCATGTACTGACCTTCTAAGTTATTTTGGTAGGCCGGGCTCTTAGAATCCGAGCATGTTTCTAACATCTATCACATTTCCTAGAATAATATGATGTATCGTGATTTATAATCGGCCAATAATAACCATATCGGAGCACTTTCTTAGCAAGAGCTTACCTTCCGGTGTGATCGCCACATTCTTCTTCATGTACATCATGCAATACTCGATTGATTTCATCGTGGGCGATAACCAAAGTAAAGGAACAAAGTACCCTCTTTTGTACATGACTCTATTCTGAATAATGTACCGTAAAGCCTTTTGTAGAACTTGTCTTTTTTCACTTCGATGCTCTGGCAGGGTCTCATGCTCGAGATAGTTTCTAAATGGTGTCATCCATGGTCACTTATCGGGTATGACTTCAAGTACCCAGTCGGTCTCTATTTGTTCATCGCGGAAGATAATGCCTCAACAGGAATGAGTCCCATCTGTTGTACCTCACCAGTTCTGGCTAACTTTGCCAAGGAATCGGCCTTCTGATTATGTTTTTGGGGTATGTAATATATGGCACTATAATCAAATTGATATAATATTTCCTAGACCTAAGCAAGATAAGCGACTTGTCCCCGGTCTTTGGCTTAGTACTCCCCCCAAACTTGGCATGTGACCAACTGTGAATCACAGTAAATCTCCACCGTGACAATTCTTAAATATCTGGAAAGCCTTAGTTCGACGAGCAGGGCTTCATACTTCATCTCGTTGTTAGTCGCATGGGAATCGACCTTTAAAGCTTAACATATAGATCAACCTTTAGGAGTTTCAAGTACAACCCCAACGCCTGAGCAGCGGTCATTTGATGCACCGTTAGTATGTAACTTACAGACATATTTAGGAGATCCACTAGTTTTGGCCAAGTCCTCGGAGATAGTGAATTCAACGATGAAGTCTGCTAGCACTTGCCCCTAAATAGCTTGCCTTGGTGTGTAAGCGATGTCAAACTGACTCAGCTCAATATTCCATTTGAGTAACCCACTAAATGTCTCAGACCACACAAGGACCCGTCGTAACGACTGGTCGGTGTAGATAGTGATAGGATGACCATGAAAATACGAACGGAGTTTCCTCGAGGCAATGACAAGACAGTAAGCCAACTTTTCTAGCTTCGGATAATTTCTCTGCTCCAGTCAATCGTTTGCTAATGTAATAGACTGGTCGTTGTATCCAATCCTCTTCCTGAATTAAAGTGGCACTAATTGCGTTTTCAGACACCGCCAATTAGATATACAGTCTCTCATGATCAATAGATTTTGACAGAATGGGTAGTGTGGACAGGTGTTGAACCAATGCTCGGAATGCGCCCTCACACTCTGTAGTCCATTCAATGTTATGTTTCCCTTTTTTGATCAGATTGAAGAAGGGAATGCATTTGTCGGTGAATTTTGAAATGAACCTACTTAGTGCTGCTATCTTCTCATTGAGGATTTGAACTTGCTTTATAGTCCTTGGAGTCTTAAGATTTCTAATTACCCATATTTTCTTAGGATTGGCTTCGATTCCACGAGCACTAACGATGAAACCAAGGAATTTTCAAACGCGACCCCAAAGTGACACTTTAACGGGTTGAGTTTCATTCTGTATTCTTGGAGGATGTTGAACATCATTTCCAGGTCTTTGATATGACTGGTGGAGAATCGTGACTTTACCACCATGTCATCCTCATATACCTCCATGGTCTTTTCGATCTGCTTAGCGAACATTCGGTTGATGAGTCTCTGATAGGTTTCCCCGGCGTTCTTAAGTCCGAACGACATCACTTTATAACAATAGAGTGCCAAATCGGTGACAACGCTGGTATGCTCCTGATCAGGCAACTGCATTGGTATTTGATTGTAACAAAAATATGCAACCATGAAGGAAAAGAGTTCATGTCCGGCCATTGAGTCTACGAGTTGATCGATCCGGGGAAGTGGAAAACTGTCTTTAGGGCAAGCTTTGTTCAAGTCTGAGTAGTCAACGCATGTCCTCCATTTTTCGTTAGGTTTTCTGACATGTACATGGTTGGAAAACCATTTTGGATATAACACATCTAGGATAAACCTGTTTGACCTGAGTTTAACCACCTCTTCCTTAAGGGCAGCGGATCTCTCATGATCCATACCATGCCTTTTTTGCTTGACCGAGGCATACCGTGAGTCAATATTCAATGTGTGGCTCACAATATCCGACAACATCCCACACATGTTGGCATGTGTCTAGGAAAACACGTCGAGGTTCACTAGAGAAACTCAACCAATTCCTCCTTCATCTGTTGGTTTAATTAGGCTCCAATCTTTACCATTTTAGGATTGTCATCTTTATCGATCGGAACATCAATCATCAGCTCTGCTGGAGATGCCTGACTGTCTTTGACTTTTCTTCACTTTCGGTATCTTTCGGGTCAAGATCTCTTGGGAATTTTTGATGGTGCTTGGGCCTTGGCCCAGGCGTTAACTGTCAGTTATCCGTAAAGCAGACGCGAGAGATTTCTCTAGGCCCTTTCCTTTCTCTTTTTGCTACGCCTTTCGTAGCTCAGCAACATAACAGGCTCGTCTAGTAGCCTGGTCTCCCTAAATGACTCTGACTCCATTGTCAGTGGGGAACTTCAAAGTTAGGCACCAAGCGGCGATAGAGGCCCTGAACTCAGCTAGGGCTGGTCAGCCGAGTAAAGCGTTTTATGGCGAGTCAATTATCCAACATAATAAATTGCAATATCCAAACACTCCGGCGCTCTCCAACCCCCAACTCCACTGGTAGCTCCACTATCCTAGTGGGTATAGTCGCACTTCCATTGAAACCATGAATACAAGACTTACAAGGCTTCAAATCTTTCACTCCATCTTCATCTGATTATAGGCTCGCTTAAATAGTATGTTCATGTCCACTAATATCCTCTTCATCCAAGCAGGACCTATTTGAGCTGAAATGCCTAGTGGATCAATGGTTAGGGCTTCGACTCTGTCGGCATCCCTATCTCGAAATACGATGTCGTTTGTCACCGTTTTCTGTTGTTTGGCCAGAGCTCCATCTACAACATTTGAAGCTTGCATGCCTAATAGAGCTGACATATGACTCCATTTCCCTCCAGCTCTAATCGATTGGATGAGGACCACCACTAATAGTGTTAATCACTAACCTCCCGCCGGTACGAGCGGGTTCCTTTAGTTTAACCTAATTTGGTATTTGGTTTTGATTCGATGGGCTCACACTTCCAGACTGCGGCACCCGGACAAACTGCTCCGACTTTCTTTCTCACATCAACTTCTTGATAATACCCTATAAATAATGACACTCGTTCGTGTTATGGCCATAACTATCGTGAAACCACCAAAGCTTTTCCATTTGAATTTGTTTTTTCGACGATTACTTCAGAGCAGGTTTCTTATATTGGATAGCATTACAAGTTTGTAAGTACACACTTTCTAGATATGTATTTAAAGGAGTATATTTGTCAAACATGGGAGCCCTATGTCATGGTCCGCGAATCTGATCTCGCTTCCTACCTTGACTTCCGTCCACCTTGTGCTAATTCTGCTTATTCTTCCAGAACTCCTCCCGGTTTGTCTTATAGCGACGTTGATTTGGATTCCTTTCATACTGGGCCATGCATCATCCTTTTTCCTAGACTATTATGTATCCTCTCTTCTCAAGAGCTGAACTGCTTTGGAATAGAAACAGTCCAATGACGTAAGGGGTTTTCCATGCAACCAGTTGCAAAATTCGAAATCGGGATCGATCCCCTTAGTCAGTGCCATCAAAATGGAGTTGTCATTAGGATTAATAATTTCAACGCACATAACATAAAACCTTTCCAGATAATGTCTGAGTATCTCATCGGAAGCTTGAGTGGCGCTGGATAAGGTATTAACATCTTTGGGCCTTATGACATGCATGTGAAACTGTTCAACAAACTTCGTTCCTAACTAGTTGAAACATGAGATAGATCGAGGTGGTAGGCAAGTAAACCACATAGTTTCGATGCCCCTAGGGAAATTGGAAACTTCGACACTTGACCGCATCATCAGCACACTCGACATTTATTAACCATTCATACTTTAAAATGTGTTGGTTAGGGTCAGAGCTTCCTTCATAAGCACGTAGAGTTAGCATTCTGAATTGCCGAGGCGGTTCAGCGTAGAGGATGTCATCGGTGAAAGGGGTATGACTCCAGGAGATTCCTCAGTCGTCATTGGTGAGGCCTTGGCTTTCACGGATCATCTGACGGATCATTATCAGGATGTCTGGCATTTGGACATTCTGAACATGCTGAGCCAAGGTGTGGTCGGGTTCCATAATGTGGGGATGGGCCGATCGCGACGAGGTCCGTATATTTCCTCCTTGGCTCTTAGTCTTTAGGAACATAAGGCTCGAGAGTATACTCTTGCTGGCAATGGTTCGGATCCATTCGGTTTCGAGTGTCAGCTCCAACTCAGCGGCGGCAATGCGACTGTCAGTAGTATGGTAAGGAGTCATCCCTTCTCGGGATAAGGGTCCGATCTGGTGGTTGGCCGACGGGCCAACTCTCGGTTGCCTAACATTTAGAGTGCGCTAATGTCCGGTAGCTTGTGTACAGCTTCCATCCAGCCATGGGCGCATGGATCTGTGATCGTAATTAGAGGAAGCTAAACTTTCAGTGGATGAGTAGAAGCCTGATCCCTTGTAGATCACTTATGTCTTTCATGGTTCAGCCGATTGGTTAACTCTGTGTTGACACGGAGCTGCTGGGTAAGCTGTTGGCGGCTTTAAGTCATCTCTTGCATCAATAGCTGGAACTACTCCCTAGTGACAGGGCCTTGTAGATTCGAAGGTCCGGCAGCATTTTGGTCTACAGAGGGAAGTTGTACGGGGTTCTACCTATCTCATCCTTTTGGATCTGCAATGGTTGAGGTAGTCCTGGTAGCCACCATGGTAAATAGTGAAGTTCTCTTGAACTTGATGCAGACCTAAATAGGATAGATGAATTTCCAGGCTTGAGAACAGATCTTCTCCTTAGATTCTCACAATCCGATATTGGCCCTAGATCCAATGAGCAGGAAGCTGGGTTTTCTCAGTGAAAGTACCAAAGTGTTTGTACCAAAATTAGGCACAATACTCTTCGGATGCATTTAAAGAGATAAAATGAAGAAAGTAAATGTAAAACGAGGCAGATCTAACAAACATACCAATTAGAAGATAAGAAAAAGTGCAGAACACATGAATTTAGAGTGGCTCGATGTATGGCCTATGTCCACTATAGAATGGTTGATGCATACTGACTATAGCTCGCTGTTTACAAAAGATTTACAATAGTACAATCGAAGCACAAAAGCAATTTTGGCTGAGCATCGGCATAGAGAGGCAAAAAAAGTCCATTTTTATAGGTCTAAGGTCACTATTTGTAGGCGCAGGCAGCAAATATCTCTCCCAAATCTCAGATGATTTCTTCTCTCACGTGGGTAGGACCACAGAATCGAGTTAAGGTGATTTCGTCTAGATTTAAGAGCGATACAAATTGATTTTGTATCGATCAATAATTGGTCCTTTCAGGTTGGGATCGATCAGGTACATTTTTGAGGTAGTACACAAGCTCCTGGGAAAATCTAGTGGCATTTGGACTTGTAGATCTCAAGTTATAATTGATACAAGTTTGGATTTTCAATGTATTGTCCAATTCGTATTGCTTCCCTCATGTCAATCTAGTTCTTATCGCTCTTAGGCACGTGGTGGTCAATGATGTGGCGCTATCTTCCCGTATTGATCCTCTTTTCATGCCAAGTGACCGAGTCTTCCTTCTTCATAGGTGCCATTCGTATCGATACGTCCATGCTTGTTCGTATTCATCTGTAGAATGTCACTTCATATCAATTATGGAGGGAGTGTTTTTTGTATCGATGCTCGTTCACATCTTTCATATCATCACGATACAATTCCATTCGTATCGTTCCAGATCTCTGCCTTCGTATCGATGTCTTTAACATTACTTCGTGTAGTTAGTGGGTGGATTCATATCGATACCTTACTGATCGATATGAATTGTTCCAGAAACGATCGATACGCCTTGGGCAATATGTGGGAGTGATATGATATATTTTTAGGTATGGATACGAAACATAGGTGGTGCGATGGATACGAATTGAGGGACGTCAGATGGATATGAAGTATAAGAGTGAGGCGAATACGAACGAGGCAATCTTCTATGGATAAGAATGTGATGTTGCTTCCTCGATGGATACGAATTGTAGCTTTTTCCCTTGACTTTGATCGAATGGTATCTTGAGTACACGGACCCCGATTGACATGAAATTCAAGATATTGGCTTTTGTAGCTTTGCTTGTCATACCATATTGATTGTAGCTCAAGCGGGACTTGGACAAAATTTGTCGGTATCCATAGTGAACCCGTGTATAACCGATCTTTGGGATGGACTTTCCTTGGTTTCTAGTCAAGTTCTTGGTGTCACGGCCTTGCCAAAATGTGGGATAACAGGTACAAAATGACCATTGATCCCAAGAAAAATCTAAGCGTATTGGTTTCTTTACTAGGGGATGTGTGATGGCGAGGCGGGTTGTATGCAACCGACCTCATAGATTTGTAAAATGAAAACAAATATACATACATACATATATATATATAACTTTTGACGTTGTAATTGATATCTATAATAACGGCACAGGGTTGAGGGAGCGATGCTTTTGGTTCTCGGACAAGTTGACTGACTATAAGCGGGTAGAAGTGATCACTACTTCTTTAGGATTAGGGTGGCCTTGGAAAAACTTGGGGCATTGGTCAGCCCGTTGGATTTATTAAGACAACCATCGTTAATTTTTGGATGCACTTGTTGTATCTTGAGAACTCCTTTCTTTGCCTTCCTAAGGGAAGTTCTGTAACATTCCCTTGCCTTCTGCTGGTTGCTTCTAATCTCATAGACCTTGTCTTTGATGGAGAACTTCATGATAAGGCGGTTGTAGTGAATGTGGCATCAGACTCGACAAGTGCCAATCATCCTATTAACAGGTAAGCAGATGCGAAATCAACTTCTACAAAAAATTTCTAGATCTTTTCAGCAAGGAGCTCCTTATTGAATGTTGTTATGAGTGTTTTCATTCCCATTGGAACATTGCCTACACCCCAAAGCCATAAATGAGCAAGGCGCATGGGGTAAGGCTTAAAGTACGAAGCCTGAGGGCTTCAAACACTTTCTTGAACATGATTTGACCAAGCACCTCCATCCATAAAGGCCCAATCCATAAAGGTAAAGCATATGTTTAAGACTCGGTGTGGCTTGGATATATATATTTTTAGGGTGAGGGTGCTGATTCGACCATTCTTCATGGTTTGCCCTTTATTCGGTGTGATCACAAACAAATTCCAAAAGCACACATTCTTAGATGAGCCCTTCAATCCCATGCTTGAGCGCATGATAGTATATTATGGAGTGGCTATTGACTCGATGGAATTCAAAGTACTTACTATTGTGATGAGTTTTCTCTTGTTACACGTCTCTAATGAAGGTGGGTCCTTGATACTGTACTTGATTCTTAGTATGATAGATGATAGTGATGTCCCTATTTAAGTGTGAGTAATTATGATACTTGGGCTTGTAGGGAGGGCCATTCTCCGGATACCATCGGCGTCAGTTTGACGACCACTATTATGTGATCGTGGTCACTGAGGGGATCGGTCTGATTGGGTGCCTCACCTCATTGTCGCTATTTGACAGATCTACATCTTCCATCCTCATCGTGCCATTTGCTTGCTGGTAGAAGTCAGTTAGGGACGAATTCGACTATTTTTAGAGTTCTCTCCACATCTTGAATTTTATCGGACCCATCAACATAGGCCACGACCAAACCGTTGACGTTTGCACCCCTAGCCTTGGTAGATTCTTTGTTGAAGTGGCTGACATAAGACAATAGGTTCTCAGAAGGACCCTGCCTGATATTTCCCAGTTCGCAGGCTAACGTTACATGCGTGCGAGATGTGAAGAAATGAGTTTTAAAATGTACACATAGTTGGGCCCAGGAGCGGATATTGCTTGATCATAGGTGTAAGAACCGGAAAAAGGTCGGTCCTGCAAGGGTAGAGGTTAATAGAGACTTGGTGAGGCAATAGAGCTGTCCATCATAGGTGATGGTGTTAAATGTCATGATGTGGTTGGATGGGTCTATAATTACATTGGTTCTCGGTTCTCGGTTCTCGGTTCTCGGTTCTCGACACTGGAGAACGGTGCCGTGGACTTGCATTTTATTGAGCTATTGGTGGAGGGCATGCATTTCTTCCCTAAGGCTATCAGCGGCCAGTTGTGGGAGGTTCATGCCAACAATATTTAGGAGATCATGGTCACCAAGAGGCATTTGTTTATGAGCAGGTACATCAACCAGGTCAATTGTTGGAAGGTTTGGAAGGAAGAAGTTAAATATGGCTTGAGCATCTAACTGTGTACCAAGCCATCTTTATTCGTCTGAGCTTGGGTGGATCTGGACAAAACTAGCAAGAGTATTGCAGTTGGTTTCATAACCATTGAAGTTGTTACCTTCGAACGGTGGAAGATTTCCCATGGTAATAATTTAAACTAGACTTTTCAATTTGAAAAGTGTGGAAAAGAGAGATCTTTTAGGGAGATACCCTCCTCTAGTTTCAAAATGTTGAATAGTTTTCTAGCTAAGCTCGAAGTGCAACTAATGCTTAAGAAGAGAAAAGGTTTCTTGCTAAGCACTGTGCTTAAAATGGAAAATAAGTAGTTAGTTATGCAAATGAAGGTTAAATAACATAAGATATAGAGTTGTTCGGCAAAGCAGCCTATGTCCACTATGAAGTTCTCTTACTATATATTTCTTATACAACTATGGAGAGTTACAAAAGAATAAGAAATAAAGCACTTAAGACTAAGATAGTAGTTGATCTCGAGGGCTTAGGGTTTGTATTTGCTATGATAGGATTTCTGAGCTGAAAGAATCCAACTAGTTCAACTAGAATCTAACAAGTTCAACTAGATTACAACCTTCTTGAAGTCTCAATGCATGAGGTATTTATAGCAGATGGAATGGATAATATATAGATGAGATTGTGTTATGAGAAAAAGCGAGAATCAGACTCAACCGTTGATTTGACTATTTAGACAGATTGTCGATAGCTTTGAAGCATGTCAGAAGATGGGTGGTGGAAGAGAAAGCACTCATCACCTCTATTTACAAGGCATGATCTTGCATTAAATCAGCTTTTACTACTGATGGTAAGCCCCATCCAATCAGCCGCCCTACTGATGGTGTTCTGATTGGATGGATTAGTAGCTTTGTCTTTCACTCGAGTACCTATGTGTCCTACTTGGCCGACCAGATGTCATCAACATGCACTACAAGAAAACCTACTTTTAGTTGCAAATATTGGTAGCATTTGTAAGGTAAGTTCATACATAGGCTTAAGGAAAATTCTAGGAATTTTTTTTACTTATGCTACCTAATTTTTTTGTCAAAACTGTTATAAGTACATATTCAATTTTCATTTCTTTTTTCTCCACTTCATAACACTATCAGAAAACCTAAGTTGCCATCTTTATAATCCACCTCCAAATATGGATGTCGTCACCACCAAATCATTATCAATCCACTAACACATCAGAAACCCTAAATCGTTGATCCACTAAGGCACCCGAAAGCTCCATCGTAGTTAATCGTAGTTGATCTACCTAGCCGCAATAGACTGGCTATCCAGTGTCAACAAGCGTCATCTCCTTCTTAGTCGAAAACCGTAAATCATCATCTTAGAATAGAGGTAGAATTTATGGTAACTCTTCTAGTAAATGTATTCTTCAAATTTCTAACTTTTAGTAGCTTGGACCCCCTTCCTGATTTTCTCCAAAGGGTTTTGAATTAATGACGTCAAATTTAAAGTTTTTGAATTAAGCGATTCCAAACTTTTGTTTTTCCTGATGGCTTCTTCAATCTAGGAAGCTAATAAGTAATCTTTCTTTGTAACAAGGTTTATTGCTATATGTGCATTAAAGGAAAAAATTAAATAAAAACAAAAGTTATTAATATGCATATAAGTGAATATTTGGCCTGAAAACTTAAAAATGTTAGGGTATTCATTTTCTAGAGTTGGTAGGTTTATATAGTAACACAATAAATTTTTATTAACCCATACAAATTAATGAAGTTGAGGTAGCTGCAGTATTTAAAGGTACCTCAGCCATGATCTATGTAATTTTGTATGAAACAATTAGTCGGAAATTAATTTGTTAATCATGCATGATTTTGTGTGCGTGTGATCATTTTCCTAAATGAGAATAATATTGGGAAAAATTGTTACATAGGAACTGAGTTGATTGAAGTAGGTATTCATTAATTCACTTTATTCTTCTTCTTTGTTTTCTATTTTTTCTATTCTATGACATTGAAAATACTTTTAAATTCAAATTATGTATAGGAAAATCTATTGAGAATAGGTGGAAATTATTATACTATTATTAATTTATTATTGTTATGAAAATATGTATCGAAATTTTTTCTTTAATTCAAAATGTCCAGAATAGTGTTAGATATAAATGAACTATAATTTGCATATATAACAAATTCCAAAGGTTACGCTGATAAAATAACAAATAAACATGAGTTATGAAATTATGCCGCCTGCTTTCACAAAATAATTCTAGTTTTTTGAACACTCGGGTAAACCAAATGTGAATTGAATGATGTTTTTTCATAAAAGTTTTTTCATAAATGTTTTTGATCTCCTACGATGGTTTTACTCGGGTGAACCAATGATGTTATTTCGAAAACTCCGGTAAACCAAATATTAATAAAATAAATGATGTTTTTGATCTACTGCGATAGTTTATTACTAAATTAGTAATCATAATTCATTATCTAGCAACAAAATAAATAATCTTTTATTACTATTAACTTACTGAAATACCTATAATCCTCAAATATATTTATGAATGTAATGCCTTGTTTAAATGAAACTTGAGGTAGGAACAACAAGTTTGTTGTTATTATAAGTGTTTTTGAGTAATTGATCCTCATCAATACCATCTGAATTTTTTGTTACCTCTTCATATTCAGTATGTGTTTTGCAGTTGTTGGTATATTTCTGATAGTTCTTTCTCTATTTTATAGTAGGCAAAGGGAACCTCTACCTTGATCACATTGATAACCGTACTAATACATTAGGACTCCTTATATTCAATGTAGTTGGTAGAGGTATAGGTTACCATCGCAAAGGTATAATCGAATGCCCTTATATATTATAGTTTACTTCAATATTTGTTTCATGAGGTTTGGTGTTTATGTAGTTCTTTTAGACAAAATCGAATTTGAACTGTAATAACTCTCCTTTAAAAGGTTAATTTAAGTTGTTATATAATATTATCTGGTACAACAATAACGTGGAAGATGAATATAATGTATTTTATTGTTTACTCTCATTTTGATTTGCTTTATAAATGGATTACTTGTAACTAATTTGTTAGTAAAAATTCCATTTTATGTCATTATCATATTATTTCTCAGTATTTCTTGCTTAAAACAACAAGTGCAATTGATATTTAATTCCAAGTAATATTATAAGAAACACTATTTTTCCCCTATCCTCATTTACTGAATGATCCAGAACTAATTATAGTTAGGATTTCAATTTAAATTATATTTAATT
This sequence comes from Allium cepa, assembly GCA_030765085.1. NCBI lineage: Eukaryota > Viridiplantae > Streptophyta > Magnoliopsida > Asparagales > Amaryllidaceae > Allium > Allium cepa. The sequence goes on from CM060941.1 coordinate 841,584,562, forward strand.
ATATCTCTATCCTTTATTTAACTTGCACATTTGGAAATACATTACTATACACTATATCATTTAATTTTGTTGCTTTGCATAAAATACATTATTATAACTAGAACATGACATATTATTATAATAGCATTAAATATGACATATCGATGGGCATTTAGTATGCACTAGCATTAAGAGTGCAATAGCATTAAGAGCGCAATAGCATCTGGTCTGACCAGATCTTGACTTGGATCGCTTACATTAAGTGTGCAGTATCATTAATTGTGCAGCAACATTGAGTGCCAGACTGAATTTGAAGGCCTAAATCATTTAGAAGAGGCAAGCTTAACTGTGCATTAACATTAAGTGTGCAGAAGCATCAAGTGTTTAGACTGAAGATGGGGGTCTGAGACATGTATAGGGTACACTTAGAACATAAACCAGGCTGGGTATTCTTGACTGAAGCTTATAGACTGAGTAGAGATTGTATGCAGATAATAATATGTAGTAGAACCGAGGCTTGACTGAACTAAGGAGTGCATACATTACGATGCAGCCAGTCAGCATGGTAGTAGCTTGAAAGCAAGATCTGATGTTCAAGATTGTGGGCATGAACAATAGAGACATAGAAGAAAGAAAAGTGAGCTGCATTAATTGAACTTGGACCAACACGTTTCACGAGCTTGCAACGGGGCAGTGTAAGACAACAGGCTTCAAAAATGTATATCTCATGCTTGTGACGGGAACTAGATAGAACCGAGGTAGTGTCAAGTAATAAATTAGTTTTTAATTTATTTATGTAATATAATTTTAATGTATAATATAATAATAGAGTACATAACATATATAATATAATTTATATGAAATTGTGCAATATATATATATATATATATATATATATATTATAATGTAAGTTAATGTAGCCAATATTTTGAAACTATTACTATTGAGTGTTGAGGTTTAGTGTTCAGTTTTAATACATTTATTTAATATTCGATATTTTTTGTCAAAGTGGATGCATATCATTAAAAATATATTTGATCCATAGTATTAAACCTAGATTAATGTAATCTATAAAGGGATTGGCTTTTGTATACACAATATATTTTAAATACAAATGACTTTTGTTTTCTTAGACAACCACTTTAGTAGAAAATATGTCTCTGTGATCTTAAACACAAACCATAAACTATTCTTAGACAACCACTTTAGGTATACATACACGTACTTTCTCTTCTTATTTCACCCTTTTGTTTGTAATTTCACCTTTGATTCATGCAATTTTACCTCTTAAGATTAAGAATTTCTGTGTGGTAGGCTATGAAGTACTATTATACTTAAGAAAACACCTTTGACCTTATAACAGACAAGTCTCTTTTGGAAATTTTATAAATGGTGTTCTGCATATTTGTTACATATTAGCAATGCTTATCTAAACTTCATTGTGTGTTCGTATATCCAAGCGGATGACTAATCAAACCTGGACATAATGGGTCTACAAATGAGATGACTTTTTATCCAACTGATCCTATTATCGGTCCTTGTAGTAGCAATAAACATATATATATCTTGGAATGCTTTAGTTCTACGAATTTGATTTAGTTTGTATATGAACAAACTAAAAAAAAATCTAAGTGATTTCGCATCCACAGTGCGTCTTCTTTACTACTCCGCTCCGCCACATAGAAGCCAAGGCTTTCTCGACTCTATCCAAACAAGAAAAACACCAGGTATGGATGTCCTTGACTTGGTATATTTCTTGATTCTTGTACTTTGAGTAATTATATTTAATATAGCTGGATATGTTTTTGGTCTATTTGTGAATATGATTAACGAACTATTAAAGCTATATGACCAACAAAAACAAAAATTATAAAAAAAAGTAACCAAGCTCAAAAAAATATCGGTCCCTGCCCCCGTTTTGGTATCGGAGCATGGTTTATCCTTGAACAGTAAAACAAGTTTTGTATTGCTAATAAGTCTAACTCAGGTAGCCAGGAAGAGCGTAAAACCTAATTAGGTTAGACAAAGGCTAATATAAGACTTTGCTTACCCAAAGGGTAAAATCAAGCTCGTAATCAAAACATAGTTAATTGCTTATTTTAAAATATGTTAATTACCTTTTAAAGTTTAATTTGTTTAAAAAAATTAAGGAATGAGTAATTAATTTATGAAGTAAAGAAGGTGATCTTTTCAAAATAGATTTTCAACACCCATTCAAACGTTTGCAATATTTAAATCTAAAATACTCTTTCAAAGAACGAAATATTATCAGTCTAGACAAATATAAGTTTCCTTGTTATTTTGAACATCAATTTAGTCATCAGTTGCATGGTAATAACACTCAAATAAATAGTATTGTAGACTTTTTAATCAGTCAGGCGAGTAATCTCGAAACCCATAATAACACAATAACTAGGGCAATATATAACCTAACAGAAACTACTAAAGAAAAAAACAGAATTTTAAAACAGATTAATTCCAATCTAGACTTTCTTAAAGATCAAAACAATACTATTTAAAACCAGCTAGTTCATATTAAAAAGAATATACCTACTAAAGAAGAAATAACCCAACTTAAGTTCTTGCTAGAAACTAATAAACCAAAATATTTAGAAACAGAATCAAAAAGAATATTAGAAGAATTACAAAAACAAACAGTCAAGTTTGATCATAAAATCAAAAGGGTAGAACAAGTAATCGACGAAATAAAAAAGGTAGTAGCAAGTTAACGAACAAAGAACTGATAGAAGCAAAAAAGAAAGCGGACGAATTTAAAGCAGAAAATAACTTACGACCAGTTCCAGAACAAGGCTTTTCTAGATATTCCGGACATAGTCAATCAGATCAAGAGTATCAACATTTATTCGGTATCTTAATAAGCTTAAATCTTCAGTTAATTGAAAAAGCTAATCAACTAACAGAAAAGGTAAATAATCTATCAGTAGGGAGAGATTGCCAAAATTTACAAATAATAAAAAAAAAAACCAGAACAACTTTACAAATTTTGGAAACCAAGACAATGAATTTACAACCAGAATCAGAGTCTAGTAGAGCCTTAACAAAACTTAATTCTACCACCCTGGCTAGAGATGAAATATCAAATATCATGTCAATATTTAATAAAAAGAAAGATAAACAAATAATACAACTTGATGAAGAATAGATGTAGATAAAAATTTAGAAATATATAATAACCATCAACTAGATGTACTAAATCGAAAAGTTTTATATCAAACAGGAATAATGAACTTAAACACTACTTTAATACGAAGCACTCGTAAAGAAGAACTTAGAATAGTAGATAACAGTGAAGTGATTAATATAATTTCCCCAGGTTAAAGAATACAGGGAGAAGATTTTTTTCATTTAGGTCTAATTGTAATAAGAATAAAAGCATTAACTAGAAAGGGCTTAGGAACCAAGTTGTTAACCTTAATCCTAGATAAATCATGGACTTCCGATATAGAAAAGGCATTAATATCAGGAATGGAAGTAGATTTAAGTAATAATTCTGCACTTATATATTGTGTACCAGACATTATTAAAAGTATAGATAATTTAGGAAATCTAAAAATGGGATTTCAAGCAAAAGGATTTGAAGGATATATTGGAAAGAATTTTATTATCAGTATAGGATTATTAGGAAAGGCATCAAATAGATCAGGTATGAAGTTTAAGTTAAATCTAACAGGAATAGTGCAAAACATAGCAAGTAAAGGCATTCAAATGGTAGAACCTAGAAGAATTAATCCAGAAGATTTAGCAGGACTCGAATGGTCCTTAAAAGATTTTGTCACTAATGATAAAACATTATTAGTTCCAGAATCACACATCATATATATAAATCAATATAACGAACCAAGTATTAGGTTTAATAATTATAAAACAAAACAATCTGAACAACATGGTGATGAAGAGACAAAATATAATAACTTAAATTGGGAAGAAGGACCAATTTATGATGATAGTGACATAGAACTAGAATATGATGAACTAGAAGATGTAATCGGATATTTACCAATAGACGAAGAAATAATACAACAAATAGATGAAACCAAAATCGAAGATGATTTTATTAAAGAAATTGAAAAATTAGAAATAGGATTTAAAACTGAAACAAAAACATCCCTAGTAGAAATAATGAATAAAAAGTTAATAGTTGAAAATATAAGAGAAGAAATTGATAATACAATAATACAATGTATGATGAATCTCCAAATGGATTATCAAACAGCATTTAACACATTAAGTGAATACTATAACTTAGCATTAGTAGATGACATAAGTATAGGAAAAATTCCTTTAAGTGATATATACACTCAAAAAATGAAATAAATTACCAAGATTCAATGATTACAGAAGCCTCATCAAGTAAAAGACCAAGAAGTGAATTTACAAGACCAGGAGTAGGATGTGATGAAAAAACATTTGAAAGAGAACCATGGAATCCTCTTAGTATTAGTTATACAGAAGGAAATATCAAAATAGGAAAAGGAAGTAGGAAGTCATATACAAAAATTTATAGTTCTAATATGTTACTATTAGAAAATCAAAGTCCTCAATTATGGCCAAACGAGATATTAATTTGGGAACAAAATGTCATAGCTACTGAGAAGTTAATAAACAAGGAGATATGGATATGTTTGCAGTACTAGAAACCACTTTAGGCCCAATGGCTTTAGGAATATATCAGAGTTTTAAAGCAGTAAATCCAGAAGAAATAATTAGACAAAAATCATTAGGAGACAATCCATATAATTTTACATCAATGATTCGAACGATAATAATTGGTATGGACCCAGCTAAAGGAAATACAACGTTATAAGATACAGCTATAAGAAATCTAGAACAATTAAGCATTAGTGATTTTAAATATATTAAAGAATGTAGCCAAGATTTTGCAACAATGATAGCGCAAACATGTAAAGCTTTTGATGACGAATTATGTGACAGATATTTTACAAAGTTACCAGGAGATCTAGGACGAAATATGCATAAAGAATGGAAAGATAATCATGGAACAGAACACAGATTAGATATAAGAATTAGAATTACTTTTGTTTTCCAAAAATTAGAAGAACTATGCAAAGAAGCCACTATGGAAGAACAGATTAAAAGGCAAGCATGGGCATTTTGTAAAACAGCAATATATACACCTCAAGCCTATGGATACAAAAAGAGGAAAAAGTTTTTAAAAAAATCAGTAAAATATGACCAGCATAAACACAGTAAATATGTTAAAAAACAAAGACCATATAATAAAAAATGTACCTGCTATATATATGGCGATCCAAATCATTTAGCTAATAAATGTCCAAATCGTGCAAATAATCAGTATAGAGCCAATCTAGTAGACGAATTAGGAGAATATGATCTACAATGTGTAAACGATAATTCTGACAATGAATCTATTTACAGTATAGTTTCCGAAGAAGGTAATAACCATCCTGATCCTATAACTTATGCCCTAATGAATCAACAAAACTGTTCACATGAATGGATACAAAATAAAGGAAGTGATCACATACCCTGCTACAACTGCAATAGATACCCAGCAATTAGTAAACGATTTCAATGCAATGAATGTCACAAAGAAATATGTTTTTTATGTGCCAAATAAATCTTTAATATAGAATTAACCAAAAAAGAAATAGAAACACCGAGAAACAGTTTCTTACAAGAAAGAGTAGACAAGCATGAAGTTCAAATAAGATTACTCCAGTATGAATTAAATGAAATCAAATAAGAATTAGCAAACTTAAAACAAAAAAGGAAAGATACAGGAAAAGAAGTAATAACTGAGGTAAATGAGGAAAACTTCCAACAAACAACAGAAATAATTCAAGTAAAAGAATTTTCAACAACCTTTCTAACCCCAGAATGTAAACTATGGTATGATAACAAGAATTTTATAACCACAACAGCTATAATTGACACCGGTAGTACAAAAAGCTTAATAGCACATAAACTAATTCCTAAAGAATTCCAAGTACCTTTAACATATAAGTTATTCTCTAAAACAACTGAACAACGTATTATGCAATTAAAATATAAATTACCTAATCATACACAAATCCAATTTAAAGACTTTTCTGGTAATTACAGTAGTAAATATGATTTAGGACAAACAAATATCACACCACCTAAATTAATAGTTCCAAGTTTTTATTAGGTCTAAATTTCATATTGAACCTTAATGGTAGTATTTCCATTAGTAAAAATAGCATTACCTTTAATAAAAATACATATACTTTACCTACCAACTTTTACCAAACCAAATCAGAGTTGCTGCAGAAGTGTGGTGGTACCCCTGAATTAGATTTTTTTAAACAACCTAAACACCAAAAATTCCTGTCAGATGACAAAAAACTAGAAGCATTTAGTCTGTTAGCACAAGATAAAGCAAAAACATTAGAAAAAGGACCGAACATTTTTGATTCAATTAATTACCCATTAATTCAAAAATTAGAAAAAATAGCGTCATATGCTAGTGGTAAGTTTAATAAACTTGGGCAGAATTGGACCAGCATAGACTTTGAAATACAAGCCCTTATTAATGCATTAGATAAATTTAAGATACATTTAACCAAATAATTTACTGTCAGAACAGATTGCGAAGCCATTGTTAAATTCATCAATAATGAAAAGTCTAAAAAGATAAATAAAACCAGATGGTTAAATTTGCAAAACTTAATCCAAGGATGTTGTTATAAAATCGTTTTTGAACACATAAAGGGCAAAGACAACCATTTAGCAGATTTACTTTCCAGGCAATTAGCTAAATGCTTTTTGCATTATTTTCAGGTAACAATGATGAATGCAGAAGTAAAAAACAGAGATTAAATAGGCTAACACCTCTCCAGATGTTCAAAAGACAGAAAAGGAGGTTAAAACCCCTACAATTCCAAGTAGCTCACAGACAAATATAGCACCAGCAAATACTTTCAAGATTCACACAATGACCTTTGGTCAGTATAACATAGCTATTTTCCAAGATAATGACCCAAGGAAATTTAGGCTTATGGTCAGAATTACAGACAAATCGCAACAATGCCTGTTAGATCATTTATGGAATTTAAAAACAGTAGATACAGAACGTAAACACAAAATGATTTTGGCAAATTGTTTTGCAAACCATTTTTCGAAAATACAACAAAAACCATTATCAACAAACTTTTCCTCTTATATAGCATTTGAAGGACTATATGTTGGAATTTTTAAACACTTTAGTCAGGTCCAGAATTCAGTTCAAAATTATCCTAATCCAAGATTTAGAGGATTTTCCTCTTTGAACGAAGCCATAGAAGCAGCTAGACAACAACTGGGTCTCAACTTCTACATCAATCCACAATATCAACAATCATATTCTCAAATTACAACCTCAATACCAAGATCTTCGGAACATATAATGAATGACCAGGCAGCGCAAATTTATGCCCTGCAAGCTCAGTTAAACCAAATTCAGCAACAGTTGTTTTTACTTCAAGACAAAATTAAAGAATTAGAAGACTGTAAAAGAAAACTAGCCTACACACAGCAAACAAATCAGCATTATGAAACCAGAATCTTTACCTTTGCCAGAGAGGTAAAACTGTGGAATATGCGCTTGGCGCTTATATGATTTTTGTTTGATGATAATAAACATATATATATATTCATGTAAATGTATTTGGTAATGTACTATTTTGTTTTTCATAGATTAAATAAATGTTTGTTGAATAAAATAAATTACACAGAATTTGAATTCAAACAGACTAGTTACACAGAATTTGAATTCAAAAAGAAATTTTATTCAAACAAATATTTATTACAATCTTGAATAGTACAAATTCAAGCTCTCACTATACATATACATTTTTGATTACATCACAATTCAGTTTACATAATTTCCTCACTACATATCACTCACACTCGTATTTTGTCTTCAACTACATTCCAGTTTGAATCCAGCATCTGAGCAATCTGCAAAAATATTCACTAACGCAGTAAAATTGAAAAAGAAATATTTTTGCAATATAAAATGAAATATGATTTTTGAAAATATGATTTGCCTCAGTTATTTGGGTTGTTCGTCATCATTTACATTTGAATTCATCACACACTAACAGTGTGACATGCACAGTATATCACTGTACATGCCACAAGGCCTTGCACATCGATATACACTTGATCGATTTACAGGGATAGGAGAGCACAGGTCAAACCCGAATGAAAAACTGGGTTCAACGCACGTGCAATATATTTAAAATCACGACACGAGCACGAGGTCAAACCCGAGTTTTGAAACTGGATTCAACTCAAGTGAAATTTCAAAAATCAACATGAAATGATCAAGAACCAGATCAGAGATCGAGCTTAATGAAACATGCACAAGGAAATAAGTTCTTCTACTCATATGAAACAGTTCAGGTAAATCAAAGTGTGTAACTCGAGAATATACACAAGTGCAGACCAAATGCACATGTCAACATCAATGAAAACAAAGTCAGACCAACAGCAACTGCATAAGAATGCAGTAACAAACAGAAGGGATGATTAGACACAGGACAACAAATTCACATGACTGTAACATAAAGCATGTCGAGCTCAATACAATCTAGTATGCAGATCCAAATAAGTGACGAAGTCAACTTGTTCAAACAGCAGACAACAAACTCAAATAAGCAAATGTCCAAACAACAACTCAACAGCAACATGGACTGCAACAATCAAATAAATGTAGAGAACAAGCTACATGAGGGCAACATGAAGAATGCAAAGCTTTGACAAATCAAAACTGCATCAAAGCACAAATAAATGGAACAATGCAACTTAATCAGACAAGTGTATCCAGAAGTACAAAATGACCAAACAAGTGCACCACTGAGCTGTTCAAATGAAACCACATTATGAACACAGTAGTGTACATAAATACTGCAACTACACAGACCAAACAAAGAGACAGTGCAGAACAAGATTGCCACCAACATAATATGAATAAACTCGCAACAGACACACATGAATGAGAAGACCACAAAGACAAAAGCCAGTGCCAACTATAGTGATCAAGTTCATATGCACAGTGCAGACCACAATGAAGTTGTAGAAGAATAACCAGTGTTGTACAAGTACAGTCAAGCTCAAATGGAACACAAGTCAGTGGCAAGCTACAAACACCAAGTGCAATAGCAGATACATGAGCTAATGAAGACTGCATCATGATACATGGCCAGAGACTGCAATATCAAGTGCAAGTGCAGACGACAAAGACTCAACTACATCCATCAAGTTAAAAAACAAGCAGTGCGGTGATACATGGAATCACATGAACAAGTTAGAACAACCAGAAAAATGGCCAGAGATGAAGCTCACAAGGGCCAGAGAATCAATGTCGTGTAAAGTCAAAAGCAACAGTGGATGAACGGGATTCAACAGTGCAGAGATGACCAAATATCAAAAATCAAATTCGTATCTTTTGAAAATAGGAAAGTCAAGCAAAGTAAAACAGGAAAGTTTTTGCCGTGTGACACAAGAAGGATCGAACGCTCTCAAGTTAAAGCCGTGAGTATCAAGTCGAGAAACTATATCAGGAAAGGAAAAAGTTGGAAAGTATCGAATTGATACAAGCAAATACAAGTGTCTCGAATTCATATAAATACCACACCCAAAAGATCATCATAGGCATCGAGTTCAACAGAGAAGCAAACAATTAAACCAACAACGAAAGAGAATACATACCAATCTATCGAACTCGACCAAAGGAGCAGCTGCAAATGATTCGCAATCTCGCAAGTCAACCAGTGAATTGATCATCAGAGAACAAGCAAGCAAAAGCAACACAAAACAGTGAATTAATCATCAGAGAACAACCGCGAGCAACGAGCAACACAAATCAGAGGAATCGAATATTGAAAAGCCCCAATTTAGATCGCAAGAGCCGAAGCCCTAAATTCAGATCGAACAAAGAATACAACAAAGGGCCGCCAATTTTTTCACGAGTCAAAAGAAGGAACGGGTCAAAGAATAGAAGCAGATCGGGTTAAAGAACAAGGGGCTGGCCTTGTTTATTATAAAGGGGGATTTAGTTTTAATTAGGGTTTAATTTTTTAAAAGGGGTTTCTTAAGTTTTATTTGAGCAAAAATTAGGGATTCAAGTTTATATTTTAATTTTTGCTCCTGCTTGTATTTTTGAAGTTGTTTTCTCTTTTCAAGTCAAAGAATTTGTAAATCACCACCTAGGTTGTAGGTAGTGTCAGATTGTCTAGTTAGAATTAGTTCAGTGAGCAGGGTGTGCGAGTTTGCAAAACTCTATAGGCGGAGCAGAGTTTGCGAGTAAGCGAAACTCTATAGGCGGAGCAGGGTGTGCGAGTCTATGAGAGTGTTTGTGAGTGGGAGCAAAAGGGTTTGCAAGTCTAGTAGAGTGTTTGTAAGTGGGATACTGTTTAATTCTAATCGAAATCTTTGAATGCAGCAGTAGGCAGGGATTGCCGAAGATGGGTAAATTTTGTGTGTGATTTACTTTTCAGCATATTTATTTCTGCAGTTTGTTTCTGTGTTTAATTCGAGAAAATTTGCTATAAACCTATTCACCCCCCCCCCCTCTAGGGTTAATCTAGATCCTACAAGTGGTATCAGAGCATGGTATTTTTTTTAACTCTAGAGTCATGAATCCACCAGATAATACTTTTGTTGAGGGTCGTTCCAATTTTATTCCTTATATTTTTGATGGAACAGATTTTTTGAACTGGAAATTGAAAATGGAATTTTATTTAAAATCTGTTAATATTAAATGTTGGGATATTATTGAAAATTGGTGTGATATAACAAATAAGGAAATTCTCTCGATTAATGCTCTTGCTATGCATATATTATATTCTCATATTAATTGTGATAATTTTTATTTCGTCTCTTATTGTGAAAATGCACAGAAAATCTGGAATACTCTCGATGCAATATATGGTGCAAAAGTCAACAGCAATGAGATGTCCTCCACAACCGACTCAGTTAAAGAAATGTGCTTAATAGGATTGGTAAGTAGCAGTTGTGATGAGGATGATGATGATGGAGCAGCCGAGTTGGCATTACTAATGAAGAAATTCAAAAGGAGGAACCGCAAATACGGAAATCCAGCTCTTAATCAAAAATTAAAAAACAGAGAGCACAATATGAAGCCAAGCGAGGTATCAAAACTCACTCACTCTGAATTACTTATTTATTTCCATGACGTGAATGGCTGTTTTGAACGACTTAGGGAGAAGTATGCCAAATTTGAATCACAAAAAGATACTTTGATAGAATTAAATGAACAACTCGAAAAATTAGTTAAAACCTATCAAAGTAAGATCCCTAAGTGTGATAAGTGTCCAACATTCGAAAAGGAAATTAAAAAATCAGAAATCAATATAAAATCACTTGAAAATCAAATTCTGATTTTAAAAGAGAATGAAAATACTAGGAGAGAGAATTCTATTAAAAAGTGCAAACAATTGATAAATGAAAATGAATCTCTCAAAACACAAGTCCAACAATTGTCAATGACTTTAGATAAATTCTCAAAAAGTGAAAAATCGTTGAATATGCTATTAGGAAAGCAAACTGTTAATACAGCTAGAAAAGGACTTGGATATAATCAATCTGAAAATGTTGAAAGTGATATTAATCAAGAAAATTCCATGTGAACAATTCGTAGAAAATATGGACACGATCACAATAATTGTTGGTATAGACCCGAACATGTGAAAACCATACCAATTTGGGTTCCAAAAGGCACAAATATAAAATCTCTCAAAGTTAAACAAATTTGGGTTCCAAAAGGAACATATATAAACAGTTTTGGGTCTCCACAAAATTATTTTTCTAAATCTTCTGCCACTAACAACCATGGACCTATAAAAACAAATAGGTCACATAAATCTTTTCCCATGTAGGTGTGGTGGCAGGCTAAGGAACAACAACAGTGTTTTCTAGATTTTTGCCTGTTCCAGAAACACAACGGGCAACAAAGCAAAGTTCCTTAGCCTAGTACAAAGGTGACAGGATCACATTGGGCAACCATGAAAAATTATCGTAAAGGTAAAACAGGTGAAGGTATATTAAATGTGATAATCTGCACCATATTCTGAATTAAATCAGCCAAAATTGTGATAATGATGTGATGATGTTTTTTTTATTCTGACTTGCTCAATATAGTTGGCCAATTACATTTATGTCAAAAACACTATTCTTTGATTTACTTCATATATATTAGTTTGGATTAAAAATAGCGTTTTGTTGGATGATAATATTTTTGGTTATTTTTGGCTAACTCTATATTCACGGTTTTTTGATTATTTACATGGCTTCATTTAAAATTCAAGAAAATGTCATTTGAAAAGCTGTTAAATTTGATGTTGAGATATTTTGTTGCATACTTCAAGATCTAGTTTATCAATTTCACTTATTTATTTTTTGGATTGAAAGAGAAACTCAGATGCAGATTACACTGGTAATCTAGTTGATAGAAAAATTACTAGTTGAACGTGATTTGTGAGACATTTAGTAACTGCATCGTTTTTCAAAGAAAATATCTGCATATTTTTCATTACAAATAATTTTCAATTAGCAGAAATTTATTTTCTTATATAACCCCCTCGAGAAAATCATTTTTGACCATATTTTCAGATTAGTCATTTTTATTTGATTTTAAATGACAAATTTTGACTAATCCGACTCCCTACTAATTATCAAAAAGATAAACAGTGATTGAAAAGATGATAAGTGTTGATATTTAACATACATTACTCAAGAGAGTATATTTGGAAAATTTCTTTAGGAATTCAAACAAGAGTTATAAAACTTTTTGTTGGGTAAAGATTCCATGACCATTTCTATATCTATCATATTTCTATCGACCATTGTTTATCAAATCTTAAATATAGTTTGTCGATATGTGGTACTATAATCAGGAATCATTTGTTTTTCATGTCACATTTTTTTTGTAAAAACAAATAAATATCCAAATTATTCACTCTCATTTAAAAGTCCTCACGGTTATGCGTGGGTAAGTTACTTGGATTTTTGATTATGTGCTTCCATGCTCATTTAAAAGTCCTTACGGTTATGCATGTATGGAACGCATATCAAAATTAATTGATTAAATAGACAAGTTGACTCTAATCCCATTTAAAAGTCCTCACGGTCATGTGTGGTTAGAAGATACTTGATTTCATTTTTTAAAAATTAAATTGGAATACTACTAATCTCATTTAAAAGTCCTAACGGTTATGCATGATTAGTAGATATTCAAATTTCTAATATAAATGTACCACAAGTTGATACAATTGTATGATTTTATATTAGAACATCATTTCCATTATTTCTAAAAGTGGAATATGCGCCTAACAAGGGTAGTTATGATTTTTTGTTTGATTTTTATTGAAGTTTAATATTTATATTCAATTTGAGTTTAATGTTGGATTAATATTGATCACTTAATCTCTATTTTTCTCTAACACTATTATTCTTTTGCTGATAACAAAAGGGGGAGAGAAAAGTTAAGATTTTGTCAAATAGAATCAAGCAAAGGTCAAATAATTTTCCATTTGCATCTAGGCTTATTTGAATATTTCTATTTGCATGCATATATGTAGGGGGAGCATCATGTAGAGAAAAAGCATTCAAATAGGGGGAGCAATTAGAGTATATCATTGATCAAATACATTTAACATAGTCAAAATCTTAAATATATGTTTGTTATCATCAAAAGGGGGAGAATGTGGAATATGCGCTTAGCGCTTATATGATTTTTGTTTGATGATAATAAACATATATATATATTCATTTAAATGTATTTGGTAATGTACTATTTTGTTTTTCATAGATTAAATAAATATTTGTTGAATAAAATAAATTACACAGAATTTGAATTCAAACAGAACAAGTTACACAGAATTTGAATTCAAACAGAAATTTTATTCAAACAAATATTTATTACAATCTTGAATAGTACAAATTCAAGCTCTCACTATACATATACATTTTTGATTACATCACAATTCAATTTACGTAATTTCCTCACTACATATCACTCACACTCGTATTTTGTCTTCAACTGCATTCCAGTTTGAATCCAGCATCTGAGCAATCTGCAAAAATATTCACTAACGCAGTAAAATTGAAAAAGAAATATTTTTGCAATATAAAATGAAATATGATTTTTGAAAATATGATTTGCCTCAGTTATTTGGGTTGTTCGTCGTCATTTACATTTGAATTCATCACACACGAACAGTGTGACATGCACAGTGTATCACTGTACATGCCACAAGGCCGTGCACATCGATATACACTTGATCGATTTACAGGGACAGGTGAGCACATGTCAAACCCAAATGAAAAACCGGGTTCAACGCACGTGCAATATATTTAAAATCACGACACGAGCACAAGGTCAAACCCGAGTTTTGAAACTGGATTCAACTCAAGAGAAATTTCAAAAATCAACATGAAATGATCAAGAGCCAGATCAGAGATCAAGCTTAATGAAACATGCACAAGACAACAAGTTATGCTACTCATATGAAACAGTTCAGGTAAATCAAAGTGTGCACTCGAGAATATACACAAGTGCAGACCAAATGCACATGTCAACATCAATGAAAACAAAGTCAGACCAACAGCAACTGCATAAGAATGTAGTAACAAACAGAAGGGATGATCGGACACAGGACAACAAATGCACATGACTGCAACATAAAGCATGTCGAGCTCAATACAATCTAGTATGCAGATCCAAATAAGTGACGAAGTCAACTTGTTCAAACAGCAGACAACAAACTCAAATAAGCAAATGTCCAAACAACAACTCGACAGCAACATGGACTGCAACAATCAAACAAATGTAGAGAACAAGCTACATGAGGGCAACATGAAGAATGCAAAGCTTTGACAAATCAAAACTGTATCAAAGCACAAATACATGGAACAATGCAACTTAATCAGACAAGTGTATCCAGAAGTACAAAATGACCAAACAAGTGCACCACTGAGCTATTCAAATGAAACCACATTATGAACACAATAGTGTACATAAATACTGCAACTACACAGACCAAACAAAGAGACAGTGCAGAACAAGATTGCCACCAACACAATATGAATGAACTCGCAACAGACACACATGAATGAGAAGACCACAAAGACAACAGCCAGTGCCAACTATAGTGATCAAGTTCATATGCACAGTGCAGACCACAACGAAGTTGTAGAAGAATAACCAATGTTGTACAAGTACAGTCAAGCTCAAATGGAACACAAGTCAGTGGAAAGCTACAAACACCAAGTGCAACAGCAGATACACGAGCTAATGAAGACTGCATCATGATACAAGGCCAGAGATTGCAATATCAAGTGCAAGTGCAGACGAAAAAGACTCAACTACATCCATCAAGTTAAAAAACAAGCAGTGCAGTGATACATGGAATCACATGAACAAGTTAGAACAACTAGAAAAATGGCCAGAGATGAAGCTCAAAGGGGCCAGAGAATCAATGCCGTGTAAAGTCAAAAGCAACAGTGGATGAATGGGATTCAACAGTGCAGAGATGACCAAGTATCAAAAATCAAATTCGTATCTTTTGAAAATAGGAAAGTCAAGCAAAGTAAAACAGGAAAGTTTTTGCCGTGTGACACAAGAAGGATCGAACGCTCTCAAGTTAAAGCCGTGAGTATCAAGTCGAGAAACTATATCAGGAAAGAAAAAAGTTGGAAAGTATCAAATTGATACAAGCAAATACAAGTGCCTCGAATTCATATAAATACCACACCCAAAAGATCATCATAGGCATCGAGTTCAACAGAGAAGCAAACAATTAAACCAACAACAAAAGAGAATACATACCAATCTATCGAACTCGATCAAAGGAGCAGCTGCAAATGATTCACAATCTCGCAAGTCAACCAGTGAATTGATCATCAGAGAACGAGCGAGAAAAAGCAACGCAAAACAGTGAATTAATCAGAGAACAACCGCGAGCAACGAGCAACACAAATCAGAGGAATCGAATATTGAAAAGCCCCAATTTAGATCGCAAGAGCCGAAGCCCTAAATTCAGATCGAACAAAGAATACAACAGAGGGCCGCCAATTTTTTCACGAGTCAAAAGAAGGAACGGGTCAAAGAATAGAAGCGGATCGGGTTAAAGAACAAGGGGCTGGCCTTGTTTATTATAAAGGGGGATTTAGTTTTAATTAGGGTTTAATTTTTTAAAAGGGGTTTCTTAAGTTTTATTTGAGCAAAAATTAGGGATTCATGTTTATATTTTAATTTTTGCTCCTGCTTGTATTTTTGAAGTTGTTTTTTCTTTTCAAGTCAAAGAATTTGTAAATCACCACCTAGGTTGTAGGTAGTGTCAGATTGTCTAGTTAGAATTAGTTCAGTGAGCAGGGTGTGCGAGTTTGCAAAACTCTATAGGCGGAGTAGAGTTTGCGAGTAAGCGAAACTCTATAGGCGGAGCAGGGTGTGCGAGTCTATGAGAGTGTTTGTGAGCGGGAGCAAAAGGGTTTGCGAGTCTAGTAGAGTGTTTGTAAGCAGGATACTGTTTAATTCTAATAGAAATCTGGGAATGCAGCAGTAGGTAGGGGTTGCCGAAGCTGGATAAATTTTGTGTGTAATTTACTTTTCAGCATATTTATTTCTGCAGTTTGTTTCTGTGTTTAATTCGAGAAAATTTGCTATAACCCTATTCACCCCCCTCTAGGGTTAATCTAGATCCTACAAAAACAACTAAAGCGGGAAACAAGCATTCCTAGTACAACTCTATCCTATGACCAGCTCCAAGCCATGCTCAAACTTAGACCTAGAAAAGCACTAAAGCCATTATACGATAAATGCCCTGATTTAGAGATCGGGATTAATGAGTTAGTAGCACAAAGATGGGAAGAGCAAATGCAGAGTTTACAGGAGAAACTGAAGGAATGGGCATAAAATTCACCATGAGGATGCAAAGTGGTGCAAGATTGTAGATCCAATATGCTTAGAGCACGAATAGATTTTGACCTAACACCAATAGACTTTGACACTGTGATCGCATTATTCGACCACGGTATGCTCTCAAGACTTAAACTAAACATAGACTGTAATACAGAATACTTGGACATGTTTGGATGGAAGCTAAGCCTAATTCTTCACAGTATGCTCTCATTCGGAAATCCAGTCACATTGTGTATTAATTCCACTTGCCCAAAGTTTTTGTTTGACAGCAAGAACACTGAAAGACCTGCTAAACACAGAATTTCTATTTTTGTTAACAAAAATTCACAGCCCTATGCAGTTCCTTAAGGAGCACGGATTTATGAACAAAAGCCAATCTGGTTTCATAGTCATAGACCATGTGAGTTTCACCAGAGAGAAGAATTATTATCACCACCACCCCATTGGTGTGAACTTTATTTCTATGTAGAAACCACCACAAAGCAAGTGGAAGACTTGAAACATGTCGTACATGCCATACCTATCCGATCAATGGGAATCATACCGGCAATAGTCATCAGCCACCTCTCTGGTGGCAATTGAGTTTACAATTTTTTTATAATAAATACGCATTTTAAATATTTCATTATTTTGTTCATCATTTTTTTTTTGGGGTTACATCCATATTATGTATGTATATGTATGTGTGTGTTATTTCATTCATTTGGTTTTTGAATGTGTACTCAATAGTGCTTTTCAGTGTTTTTGCATGTGCACTCAATAATGTTTTCCATGGCATCAAGATTTATTTTACTTGCTCAATGTGCACTTGAAATATACAATTCATCTGGTCTTCTCCTCCTCCTCTTTTGCTGCTTTTTTTGATAAATATCACCATGGTTTTTTCAGTGCATTTGAATGTGTACTCGATAATGTGATTTATTTCATTTGATAAGCAGCCCCTTGAAATATTTAATATATTCGGTCTTTCGATCATTTTTCCTTCCTTTTTTTATAAAGATCAACATATTTTGTAAACTTTTATTGTTTTTAGGGTACCTTTAATTTTTTACATTGAAAATTTTCAGGAAGATGAAGTTGATGGAGACTACCTTGTTCAACCAGTTCCCCAAAACCATGGACCTTCCAACAGAGTTGTAGACTGCAACAAAGAAGACAAGGAAGAAGAAATCGATGACGAAGGAACCTAGCCCAACATCTCTCACTGTCACCCTTCTTCTTCCTCGTCCTCACCTCTCAAAAGAAGAAGGGACAAAAACAGTAATGGTAGCTCAATAGAAAAGGACTTGAAGAAGAAAAGAAGTTGAAAAGCCATAGAGAAAGAAAGAGTGAAGGGTTCCTTAATATTAATCGGTTATTTCTTAGGTCTTATGCTTGAAATTTTCTTTAAGGGAAAAAACTAGTTTTGACAGGGAATGTAACTGCTTCTTTCCCTCCTTAAATATTCAAATGTTGGTATGTGATCTATTCAAAAAATTTAAATGATAGCTATAACTATCCCATATGTGCTAAAATTTCAGAATTTTCCCTCCATGTATGTAATAGTCGTTGCTTGCTTCCTCCTTGGGTTTGTTGCAAATTTTGTTTTAGGTACATGTTTTTGCTTAGCGTGTGTAAATTTGCTTCCATTTTGTCCAGGTATTTTTTGAATATTTTACACCCTCTGTTGCTTGCCTTTGCAATTTCTGCTCTCTACAGGTATTTTGAGTTGGGCTGGGCTTCATCAACCATCAGAGCAGGTTTTGTTCTATTTGTAAAACTTATTTGTGTTTAAAGCTGATATTGGGCTGGGATTGATGTTATTTTCAAGAGAAATGATAAACACGCTCTTCTTTACAAAGAGTATGGTTATACTTCGCAACTGGTTGGGAAAGAATGGATCCATCAATCAGGTATCAGCTACACACATACTCTTTCTAAAATAGAGTGTATTTACCATTTTTCATTTCCACTGAGGAGAACTGTGAATGTGACGCAAATGACGAAAGACGCTTTTTAGGATGGATGCGGGTAAGGTAACCATAGGATACGGTGACTACAATTATAGTCATGCATGGACCAAGGATGGAGTGGCGATTCATTACACCTATGGGTGAGAATAATCGGTGTCGCTCTCTCGGTAGGTATGCTTCTAGCATGTGCATTTATTTTGAACAGGTCAACGGTTTCTCACATAATCTTTACGTTATAATGCATTAATTTTGCAATAGTACTTCAATTGGTGTCGAAATTTCATCATAATGTTTTTTTATTTACATAGAGAATAATTGAATTGCTGTAAATATTGAAATTGTATAGTTTTAGCATAATTAAACATGATGGACTTAGTTTAATATGATCAAGTCTACTTAACAGTACAAGTGATTCATCATGGTAGTTTGTCTAGAATAAATGGCTTGTTTAGTCAGATTCCATTAATTTGAGTAGTATTTATTCTTATGTTTCATTGACTTTTGATGCCATACAAACTAAATACTATACATGGTCAACTTATAATATAAGAAAGCATGTGCATTCTTCAGAAAAAATTGCAAGAACATGTATACATAAATGACATTCAACACATACACAACTTATCTCGTTCTCTAGGTTTTTTCAATGAGAAAAGAAGATATAAATGAGGCAGTCTTACACAACTATAGTAAACAATGTGTAATAATATACAAAAAAAATTTAATCTATGTGTGGCTCCTTAATATATATTTGGTTAAGGAAGAGTTTTTCAAGGGAGGACACAAAAAAGGATAGAAATATCTTGAATTATTTTCTCTATTTTCAATAAAAGAGTAGTGAATGTGTGTTTCTATCCTATTTGATGTCTTTAAGTACAAAACACGTGTGAAACTTGACATACTGTTCTTAGATCTTCTTTTGTTGTTGAAATCCTATAAATGAGTTGGCTGTTTCAACTTTTAGCCATTGATATGACAATTCTCATATGGTATTTGATATATCCTGTTTGGTTAGTGCTAAATAAAAATGTGAATGGTCATTCAAGTCAATATGACATCACTAATTTGATGTGTGGCTCCATTATATTTTAATTCGGTTTGATTTCTTTGCCCAAATCATAAATCCATCAGTGATATTTTACCAGATAGGTTTATACTGTATTGTAAACCAGTTACATGCATAATTTATATTATTATTCTTCTTTATTTTGCCTATATCATTCTATTAGCATTAGTAGCCTCTATGCCCTCCTTAAGTTATGCATATGTTTGCAGTTTGGGATGGCTTTGAACACGTGTCAAGATGGAATTCAACAATTGCTGGCTCGAGAGTAGGAAGCTCATCATATTGTGAATAATGCTAGAAATGGTAATTCCTATCCTTTAACACATCTTATGTCTGATTTTCCATGCTTGTCAAAAAGAAAATATGCTGCCATTCGACCCGTTCTCATTGCTTCTAGTTAATAGTCCTCTGCCTGAAGATCATCTTTCCTTAAGATAATTAGTAACATATAGCATTATGTGCATTTTGGTATAGTGAATGTATGTGTGCTTGTTACTTGCTAGTGGTGTAATCTAGCAATTTAGAAAAGAAACTAAAGTGTGTTGTGAAATGTAAACAAACATCCTGCAAATTATTGTCATATGTAAAAAAACATGATGATATAAACATGCACCAATTTTATGTGTGTGCAGCAAAGATGTCAAGGCTAACGTAGGGAAAAGAAGAGGCTGAGAAAGAAGTTGCACAATTCCATGCACATATAGAAGCTGAATACTAGAAGAAAGTAGCTGTAGTAAGTACTACTCTTCATTTTTCTTCTTATACATATTTTACATTAAACGTGTACTAAAGTTATATTTTGTAGTGGCACAAAATGCAACTTTGATGATGAAAAAGATTGGAGATGCTCAATTAGACATTAATCATGGTAATGTTAATGTACAAATTAATGTTAACTTGGTATGATAATGGAGAGTCGCATTTATTGAACAAAATTCCATTGTCGAGTTGCAAAGACAAAAGTAGAAATGTAAGGACTATAGGGCGTTGATTTAATAAAATCATCTGTCGTTTTTAGAAGGAGAAAAATAAAATCTTGTATTTTCCTTCTTAACAAATTTGCCAACTATGACGATTCTTCTAATTTCTAATTTAATTTATTAAATTTAGTGATTATATTTCAATATTTATAAACTTATCATATTTATTATACATATATGAAAAATCTTTTTAGGTTTTCCGAGTGTTATTAAAAACTAAAAGAATACTTCAGTTCAAACAAAAGAGTTCAAAGGAACATCAAATGTTAATATGCCTTTAGATTTCAATTTTTTTAACATCTTGTTTTGATGTTGCTGAAATAACATAAATTTTATTAATGGGTTTCATATCTTCAAATGTTTTATTAAGTCATGTAATTTAACTGGTGGATATTAGGAGGTCTGTTGTTGTTACTTTTAATATCAATGTAAACGAAAGTGTATTGTGCATTTGAACGTAAGATTTGTTAGACACATCCAGGGTACTTCCACTGGTTCTTTCCTTTCAGTTTTCTTCCCTCTCATAAAATTTAATCATTACTGTCAAAATATCTGGCCAAAAATCCCCCTTTCAAATTAGGAGGGAAAAAATAGCATATCCATAAAATAAAAATATCAAACAAGATGAAGTCAGAGTATTCACATAGAATGAATCTCAATCCAGCTCCAGATTTATTTAGTACTTCAGACTTTAAACCAGTTGACATAGCTTGAATTGTCGACTATACTTTGAATTCAAAGTCAGCAGTCTACTACATTTCAAAATTTATTAGTTGAACATACCTTTTAACATTGAAAGCATTTCAAAATATGTTTGGCAAACTCAGTTACAGTAAAATCAAAATTTAAAATAGGTTGGCCATGAAAGTTAGTAGCATCATACATATGTGATGTGTACTTAAGTTGCCGTAACTGATTAACACATAATCATGTAATCACATTCATATTTCTACGATGCGTAGACTATCATTACAATTAAATACAATTAAATGTAACATTTCTATGATACGTAATGTCAAAATTATAATCATGTGATCACAATCACCATTTGAACTTGAAGTTAAATGAAAAATATTTCAAGCTACATCTAATTAGTATTGGTAGTAGGTTGCACCTCATGAGTCACTGCTTGCTCAGTTTGTGCAGTAGCAGTCGCTACAATACGATGAGGCAACAATGGCACATCTTCTAGTATAATATTATTGCCTTTTGGATTTGGAATTAGTCATGCTTCTGGTAGAATACTATTATAATATTACTCTCTAATATAATATTATTAAGATAATTTATAAATTTAAGTTAATTAAAATACAAGTTATGTTATTTTAAGTTTCGGCAATTGAGATAATTTATAAGTTTGAGTTAATATAAATAAAGTTGTAAATAAGTTAACCAAGCTTTATAAAAATTTAACTACTTTTTATAAAAATTAACCAAATTTTTTAAAATTAACAAAGATTTATATAATTTAACTATATATTAAAAAATAAAATAAATTTAGACAATTTAATTAAGTTTTATTATAATTTAACTAAGTTAATAAGTTTTTAATAATTAAATAAGTTTATTATAAAATTATACCAAGTTCTATAGAAATTTAACTAAGTTAATTAAGTTTATAAAAATTATTTAAATTTAATAAAACATTAACCAAGGATATTAAATATACTTTAAATATGCAAAACATTTTCATCATCATCCGTTGATTATTCTTGTCTATAAGTAATTAGCTTTTTAGGAGTAAAGACCAGCTGCAGCAAAGAATTATGGGTAATCAAGTAATGAACATAGCTTTAGTTATTATATATGCTATAACAAATACTTACTATGTAAACTTGTTTATGAACGGTTATAGATTTTATGTGAATTTGCTCATTTATTCGAGAAACTATTACCGAAATTGTTATGGATATTATATTTGATCATGCGCTTAATGTGTTTTTCAATTGTTAGAATATGATGATTGTGCGATTGATTGATTGTTGGTTTGAACAAAACGATTAGGTGATTGATTACTGGTTTTAATAAGACTTTTATGTGAGCGATGGTTGGAAATGATATAAGCCATTAATAAGAAATGGTAGCGTGTACAGTATGCTCAAAACACCTAATAACTTGTGTTTAAAAAACGCTGTGCAAATAAATGTAAACCGCTACAACACGACTTTTGTTGCATTGAAAAAACACTATCAAAACTTATAGTACTGTTTCGGTAAACATTACGATACGACATGCTACTAAAAGTATGAAACTTTTTTTAGCATTTCTAAAACCCTACAATAGGTCAAGTTCTCGTAGCGTTTTCTACAACAAAAAGTTTCAGACTTTTAGTTGCATATCATATCGCATCGTTTACCGAAATGCTACTAAAAGTTTTTCTAGCTTTTTTCAACGCAACGAAATGGCTTTTTTGGTGTAGTGATGGAAGAGATTTGGGTTTTAGCAAAGGACTACACGGGGAAGGCGGGTAATGGATCATGCATGGCACGTTTAAGAGGAGGGCCGGATGCCTGTTGGATCTGGCTGTTTGGTGGCCATGCATGAGCGTAGACTATTCTTCCCTGATGTGATGCTTGCCGAGATGAGCTTGGATAGAGGTTGGGCATAAGCTGATGTGGAGTCGGGCGAATGCGGCGATCTTTAGTTGGTGCTAGAAGTCCAATGTAGAGGAGTCGGACGGGAATGATCTGATCTCGCTCTTGGTCTTATTCATGTGAAGGTTGCTTGAAGAGGTCGGTATTTACCATAGCACCTTACTAGGTCGAAAGGCTGATTTGAGACCATGGGCTTGTGTTGGATCTAGACTTGGCTAACTATGGATCACTTGGGCTGGCTTTGATTGTTCCAGATTTCCTATAATTGGGCTTGCAACTTGCTAGTGAAAAATATGAGCAACACATAAGCCATTCCATTCTCTCTCCTATGTATATATCTTAATTAATTAATCCATATTAATTAAGTATGAAACGTGAGAGAATAATCATATCTAATATGTCCATATATAAAGGATGTGATATGCATGTTAAACATATAACGTAGGTGATGTGAATATGGTCAACTATATACATG
Organism: Allium cepa; assembly: GCA_030765085.1. Taxonomy (NCBI): domain Eukaryota; kingdom Viridiplantae; phylum Streptophyta; class Magnoliopsida; order Asparagales; family Amaryllidaceae; genus Allium; species Allium cepa. Next base: position 841,608,556 of record CM060941.1, read on the forward strand.
TGTAGATATTAGGATTTATATCCACCGCATATATGCTTAACATTAATATATATGCAATGCCGCATTAAAATTATTTGATATAAAATATAAATACATATATTATATTTTCTAAATTTATGCTTCATTTAATAGTGAATATAATCTTATAAAATTACCATATACAAATTGACTAATTACATTTTCAAATTCAAGTCCAAAATTAAAATATATAAACTTTTGATTTGGTAAACAAAAATTCATATGCTAGATCCAAATCTATGGCACAAATTCAAAATTATAAAATATCTTAAATTTGACTTATGTTATTGTTAAAAAATACATAAAATAATATTAGATGTAATACATAGCCAACATGATTTTTTATAGTTCCAACTATATACGTACATATATATATATATATATATATATATATATATATTAGACTCAAAAGTTCAAAATTTAATTATGGTATGATAAAATATGAATATGTATTATAAATAATATCTTGGCCATAAACTTTGATTTTATATTTACTCAAATCGCCAGAAATGGTTTAGATCTATTGAACATATATGCTAATTAAAGATATGGAATTGTTTAAAACATGACATCAATCTATCTCATGATTTAAGATGATTAAAAATTAATAAATGATTATTTAAATCATTAAAAATAAGTTTTATGTTTATAAAATTATTAGGTATATATTTGATCATATTTGGTAAAATAAATAACATACAAACACATGATTTAATTTAAAACTACCATATCGAATTAAAACAAAACAATTAACCAACAATCTTTTTATAGTTAATGATAATTACAGTAATGATAACGACATATGATAAAATGGTGATAAGCATATATCAAAATATATAAATGTAAAAGAAGATTATAACTTGTTGATCTGGCCTATTGGTGACATCTTAATTTGAAAATTCTCCTTAGATTCCTAGAATCAACATCCAAAGCAGACCAACCTTGTATTTTATTTGACTTAAGTCTTTTGAATAAACGAAAAAAAATTGACCTTAGAAGAAGATGGAAGAGCCGGCCAATAAAGAAGGAAGTAGTTGAAAAAATTGCTTGAAGAAAAATGGGGCAATCAATCGAATTAACGAGGAAATTTTGTTATTTTTATTTAGAGCATGAAACGTTTGTCCGTTCCTCTCTTTTAAATTTTTTCCCTACAATTCCCATTAATTAAATCTCATCTATATCCCTTCTTTCTTTTATTATGGCTTGCACCATATATTACATGGACAGTTATTTCCAAAATCTTGTTAAAGCAACTAACTATATTGAAAAGCCATTTAAATATATACCGACGTCATATATTGATAAATGTATAGATAACTTTTATATTTACATTCAAATAATTACTAACAACGCCTTGAATATCAAATAAATTAATACTGAATATTCTTAAATATTGATTAAGTTATAAAATTTAACAAACTAATTAATCATGTTAGTTTTTAAAGAAATCACAAATTCGGTTGTCAAACTCAATGGCGAGAGTTCAGTTAATGAATAATATTGAACAATTCAAATATAAACATTCTTATGTCATCTAGCTGTTGGTGTGACATTTTAGCCAAATTGGTCGCTTACTAATCCTTTTAGTAAAATCTAATTTCATATTTTCTTAAATGGTATCTTTCGTCAGTGATAATTTACATATGTTATCTTCGTTAAAATTAAATCATTTTAGGATATATGGAATTTAGTATTGGTCAAATTCCAATATAATCCACATTCAACTCGATTTTGTCAATAAAATGGTCTTTGATTCAATAATAGCATTTATTATTAACATTACTACTCTAGTGACTTTGAGTTGACTGCAGCTGTCTATGATACTAACCTTATACAAAAAGGAGACGAATTTTCTATTGAAAGTGTTTCACACCGAATGATTCAATTTAGACCCAGCTAAAATTGCTTGATGGATCACCGTGTCATGATTTAACTATAATCAAAGTGCAATTTACGCATTGTAGGTCCATAGTATTGTCAAGTCGAGGGAACTATGTAACATTGTTACCATGAGATTTTTTGTTTGGCCTAATTGTTATTGACCAACAAGATGCTCTCGGACGAGTCATTCATATTTATACAATAACTACGAGTATGCAACCTCTTGGTGCCCCCATCGGTCATGAGTACTACACTACCTAACATTTGGAGAGCGTTACATACGGTGATCTTAACGAATGTGTCGATATCTTTTCTTGAAGCATCTTGACCAGAAATATTTAAAAAAAATGTTATTCTATATTATGGTTAATTACTCAAGATGGAACTATTTGCAGTTACAATCACATAACATTTTATTTAAGGATTTTCTTTTACATACTTTAAATTAATTAACAATTAAGCATAATAAAAAAAGTATATAGCAGAAATCAAACATCTTTATTATGAACAAATTGACTGCAGAGTTAGATATATGTAAAAAATTACGTAATTACCCCTAAGGCATATTACTAACTCTTTCAATATCTCATTTGCACTTGGGATCAATTATAGAATCTTAGCCACATTCATTTGATTAGTTTAGAACTGATCAAGCTAGTCCATTGGTGAGTGGATCTACTATATTGTTTACTATCTACTCTGTCAACCAACATCACTTCATCGTTGATAAAGTGCCTTTATCATATGGAACTTTCATAGCATGCGCCTAGACGTCTTCTGAGCCTTATTCTTTAATGATATGTGTCGCGGCATGTTTTTCCAAAACAGTGTCATGCGATTCTCTATATTTGGAATCACCTATAACTTAGTCATAAATTTGTGCATTTATGTTACTACTTCTATTGCAGTGCTATTTATGGTGATGTACTTATCCTTTGGTTGAATCAGCCGCCATCTCTTATTTAGAACATTTGCAACTCAAAGATCCTTAACTAAGGTTGAATATTAATTTACGATTAACATACTAGATTTGATATCACTTGTGAAGTTTGAGTCTGAACACTCTTTTATAAGGAGTTCGTTGTTTGCATAAACAATTCCCTAATATTTCGTAAATACTCAAGAATACTCTTAACTAACATTTATTTATCTTAATTTAGATTTGATACAAGCTTAATGCATCAATCACATAAGCGAACTGTGACATAGTAGGTAATATTGTGATAATCCTATTGCCAATGCGTAAGGAATCCATCTCATATGCTCCATATTAAACATTTTAATATGGTGTATATGTATATCGTTTGGGTCAACCCTAACATCCCTACTTATAGTTTGAGAAATACTTTAGTACCTCTTAATATTCTTTCTTATAGACACACATTTCCTTTGCAATTTGATTGATATTAAAACTATTTGATTTCCTTATCAAAATATTTGCTCAATTCCGATGTTTACTAATGAAACTATCATACCAATTCTTGGATCTTATCCAATACTTACAGATTTAGTTATCGCTTCCATTGACGTCATGAAATTTTGATTATCATGTGCAAAAGATCTATTCTAAATCATTTTTTTGAATTTCCGTTTCAACAAGATGTCCCAAAGTTCATAGAAAATTAAGAGAAAATTCTACGAGTAGAACCGAGTCAACTTAAGCACATTGACTGACGAATTTGTTACCATAATTTCAACAATTGAAATTTACAAGGTTACTCTTTATCAATATTTCTTATTATAGTACATTTGCATTGGTTTTTCTTTTGATGAAATATCTTCAACTGATTGACAATATCGCTTCTACTACAATTATCAAAATCATGTTTCAATAATTTACTTATAATCAATTTCAGAATTAAGCATCATGCCCATGTTAGGATCTACACTCTTCATAGCTTATTGACATCAAGGAGAATATTATCGCTAGCAATTCTTTTTCTTGATATTGATAGAAAAAAATCATAGTTTCTCTTTATTGTACGATAATTCTTATTGTAAATTCTAATGATTCATGTCCACTTTTAGGTTGGTTAATTTCATTTCATTTATGCCATCTATTTCTACGTTAGAATATTTGGATAGAATCCAATACTTATATAAAATTGATTTAATTTTAAGTTCATGAAAATTTTGATTATACCATAGAGTAGTAAACAGTTATTTGTTGGTCTAAATTCCTTTAGGTAGTCTATAGAATATCCCATCATGAGTAAATTTTGTGTGCAGCCTCTCAATTAACACAACCAATCAACTACTTGGCTTAGAATAAGTAGTGGTCTCATATCAACTCATATCATATATGATTTTGTAGACTATGTTATAAATAAAATAAAATTTACCATATGTATTTACTCTTAAGTACATATCCTTTAAAAAAGAAGTTAGATCAGCTTCCCTCGTAATTAATTGTTCTTTGTGCAATAAAATTATTTTACTCGTACTGATACATCATTATGTATCATAAGGATGTTTGACTTTGAGATTGAATCTTATTCTTTTTAGGTACTATTGGAACTCTTTCTAATATACTCACATATTTGATCAAAATGAATTGGTTTAATCTTTTTTTGCACATTATGTTTCATACTCCATTTTATATTCAATGAATTCACCATAGACACACTACTTGCATACCTAATACATATACTCGTGTTAGATAATTCAACTTGTGAACGTAATAAGGTAAGTAGATCCGTTTTAGAACCACTTGACCGTGGATTGCACATATCCATATATTTATATCAATTTGAAATGTTCACTAATTCTTTTTTCACTCACTAAATGGGTGACTTCACTTAGTCATCTGAGATATCATTCATCGGTGTCATTTGATTTAGTCACATGACTGGGGAATTATTTCTCAAAAATATGGCTTAGTCCGTAATTTCAAAATAATTGTTAAAAAAGTTAGATACTTCTATACTATCCATAGCTAATGCATTGTTATTGTTATAAAAATAAATACCATCATTATACTAGATTTATTTTATAATGAATATTCATATTATTAATATTAAAATAAAACTATATCTATTTTTGGCTGATAATGAAAATTGTTATTATTTCACAAACAATAAAATATATATACACAAAAACAATCTTTTTCTAACTTGATGCAACCATTAATAAGTGTCATGGTATGCTCCTATTTCCACTATTACTGTAATGGTGCATAAATACGAAGCTCTATTTAATCACTTATTATAGACTATTTATTTCATCCACTGTATTTGGTTTACGGTCGAGATTTTTATATCGTTTATCTTAAACTCAAAGAAATAACTCTTACAGAATGCAATTTTCTATCATTTTATTACATTTGAAATATAAATCACATTTATCATTCCAAGTTAACTGCTTAGTATTTTATACAATTTTCATTTCTAATGTCTCTTCAATTGGAACCACGCTAGTCCATAGTGGGTGAAATAGGTGAACTTCAAAAAGAATGATCCTATTTTGGAAGAGGGGCATATGAATTCTAATGGGTTGTATTAGATCTAATCTATTTTATTTGAATAAAATCAGTTTTATTTTATTTTCTGGTTTAATTAATTAATGTGATTAAATTAATTTAATGTTTACATAATCTTGAGTATATCAGTATATACTCATATGTATAATATGTGCATGTGCAACAAGCAATATGTACATGGTTAATTTACACGTATATAAATGTAGGGGAGTTGCATCTATAATGTATACAGTCACCATTTATGTATGCATTAATTCTCTAAAAATACAGTTATATATATGTTGGGCCAAAAAGTGGCACAACACCCTCAAGATATATGTAAACGAGAATATCTAATAAGAAATAGCAAGAAAATGTACGAACACACGGATTTTTATAGTGCTTGGCAAAAAAATATGACCTATGTTCACTTTAATCTTATTTAGAGTGATTTTATTACAAGTACAAGCGTTTTTCATGTTTAAACAGATTTAAACAGCCCCTTGGTGTAAAAATTGAGTAGAGATAAGAAATAAAGAAGAAGAATGACCGAAAAGTCCTCTGAAGGTTGCTTTAGGCTTGTTATTTATAGGAGAATTTCCAACCAAAGTTTCCATACCATTGAAAACCCGAAAAAATTCCAGATCCAAGAAAGTAGGAGGGAAGACAAAGTTATCCCAGTTAATAAATCATGTCGGTACTGACATGATTTGCACAGTGCAAAACATGTCCTTCCATACTTCATCCGGCATCTTAGAATCTTCAAGCTACGAGCACTTTTTCCGTGGAAATCAAGTCGTTGCCAAGATCTTCTGACATGTTTAGTACTTGTCCTCTTATGCATAGCTTTTTGGAGTTAATTATTTCTTTAGAGATGGCCCTAGGACAACCGCTCTAATCATTTGTTCCTTGATTAAAACATAAAAGATGACCAGAGCCCTTAAAAAGTACTCGATACCAACATGATTTCATGTCAATAACGACCACTTTCCTTCAGTACACTTGGGCTTCTGTGTCCTTGAACCCACGGGTCCTTGAACCATTTTGTCTTCATCCCGACGTCTAGATTCGTATTAAAGTTGATTGATTTAAAAGCTGGATAACACTTGCCAGCCCAAAGTATGCTTTTGTTGGAAACTAAGTGTGCTTTGGATGAAGACAAGCATATATAACCATTCGTAGAAGTCCATTTGTCATCTAAGAGTTATTTTGGAGTGGTCGTCTTTATTCCAAGAGCAATTTTTCGACATTTAAATAATTTCCATACCATTTTTTGTGCCAAAGTCTAGATCTACATCAATTTAAAGATCATTCCATGCCTCGACCAGGTAAGAATTCCTTCACTTTTCTTCCTTTTTCTTTCTCTTTCTCTTTTTTTACTGACAAAAATAATGTCGGTACCGATCACTTCTAATCGGTACCGACATGAATTTTTCATCACTACAATATTAGTATAGGATGTGGTGAGTTTTTGTTTTCGTCTTTCACTTTTTCTTTTCCTTTTCCTCACTTATCTCGAATTCTTTGCTCTTAACTCAACAACATCTTGCGACCCTGTTACTTCAACCACCACCACTATTATCAATCATCTAAAATCGTCACCACATTCTCCTAGTAGTTGCGGCATCTTGCTCTCCCTTTCAACAACCTCATCCTTCCCTAAATAATTCAACCCGAACACTTTATTCCATATCTAGGTTCGATACCTAAAGGTGAGGTTTCCTTGGTTGCTACATACTTGTGTCATTATCATCAGACATGGTCAGAGGACATTTATGGCTGATGAATAGCCATATTTTTTATTTGTGATAGCACTGCACTCTAACTTTAGTTATTTCAATGATGTGAACTTCCTTAAGGTGTCCTCGAGCTTGACTCAAAGTGAACACCACAACCATTCGAGTCACGATGGATCCCTACTTATATAATATTAGCTTCTAGTCTTCGTTGACCTTACTTCGAGTCCTATATTCCTTTGCAATAGCCTTGTACTTTTGCACAATTGAATGCATGTGCATATTGCAACAGAGTATGGTTGGTCACAATTTGCCATCTAAAGTCCGTGAGTCGGTTTCGATGAACGACTACATTGAATGCACTCCAACGTTCACGTAATCTTTCCACTCTATATTCCAATACATTGCACAATCCTACATTCTTACAAAGATGGCTCCACATAGCTTCGGACAACGGTTCTGTTATCGTTCATCCTACAATAGTGTAAGATCTGACATACAGTTCCATCATGCGATGGAGCTCGTTTTCTAGCATGAACGGACAATCTACACAAAATGTTCCATTCATCATGTACTGGACACATGAGACACACTACATAGATTGAGACTTCATATTGCATCAGTTGACATTTAGAATCTAATTGGTTAACACACATCGATGTTTGTTGGATTTAGGCGTCAGTCACATAGGTTTATATTAAAATAAAATTTCAAAATATAACACAACCAACTATTTTTACTATCAAGCTTTCCAATCCAAATGATTCATTGATCACCACATTTCAAAGGCGCTTCTGAACCTTTTACTCCTCTTAAAGCTAGAAATTTTATTGCTATGGCTTGTACATCTACACCATCCAGAGCTAAATGTTAATTAATGGCTAACTTTATGGTAAAATAGTTCCACTGGTTCCTCTTTGAAGCCAACCTCCTCCATTGAACGAGCAACCTAGATTGAGAGTACTGGACAACCCTTTAGATCAAACACTATCGATACTAACTGCTGAATAACTTCGAATGATCTGCCTTCGTCATGGAATCCCGGAGGGTGACATTTTATAACTAAGAGTCGACTAATTGGCAACGGTCCTCCTCAGGGAGACACCACCTGGAACAAGTACATGTGTTTGAGTGGAGTCATCCCATATTTCAATAACTTCCTTTAAATTTTCTTACAATAGATCGGGCTAGCCCTAACATAAGTGCACCCCAATTGATATGCCCTTCTCAACTCTCTGTATGTTATGTTCATGATGCAATTATGATGACTACTGAATTATACAAAACTGAAGCATCTTTGAGCTTAAAAAAGAGAGCCAGCTCGCCCTCCTTGTTAATCGTCGAAGCATTTGTCGCTGCAAAGTTATTTATGCACTTCATAATAAGCATTCTTACTTAAAGAATGAATATTTCTTCATCTGATGGCCTTTTAGCTTCAACCGGCTTTGGTCGTCTGGACGTACGGCTTCTCTCTTAGTTTCCTTTATGCGTTTTTATTTAATTCGTCTAAGTTCCTAACTTCGTTTCTTTCTCTTCACAGAAATTCCCGAGCGAGATACTAGTGATGCACATTCCAGCATTTTGAAAACTTTGAAAAGAGTTAACACCCTATATCGCACCACGGACTATGTTCTCATGAATGGAAGCCTTTGTCAATATGGCCTTCTACATCCTAAGCAATTCGTCATTCCAGTTGAACCTCCACCTAAGAGGGACAAAGCTATTTCTTGAGCTCCATCCCTACTCGTGACTCCGATGATAATATCAAAGGGGGTGTCAAAGGTACGTTAAGTGAGGCGAAGGCCTATGAAGGAACGGATATAATGATGGAAGAGAACATCATCGAGGAGGTGCACAAAGAGAGAGCTGAAGAGAGAAGTCCAAGAAGAGTGTAAGAAGGAGATTCAGGTGAGGAATGAGGAGGCAAAGGCAAGGAGGAAGATGTAGAATACAATGACGGTGAGGATTACGATGTGAATGAATCATATAGGGAGACCCCACCAGAAGACACGATAATTCCCACTTCATCACTCCCAAAGAGATTAGGCATCAAGTCCTCCAAACAACCTTTTGATTTGAGTTTAATATCAATTATCAAGGCAACTCCTCATATAGATCTTCCAACAACATCTCTAGCTCACTTAGTGATCTTGACATCTCAATTGATGACCTTCTTAAGGAGTATCCTTCGAGTATCAATTTTCCATCCGAGGACCTCCTAGTCGAGGGGCCTTCTAGTCGACGAAGACGAAACCCTATCTTTGTTACCCACTAAACACTACTCGAAAAATATTTAGGGCAACATCAGCACTTCACACATGTCTAGGATAAAAAACATTCATTTCCTGCATACACCCTTACTTTAATGTTTTAATGCTGATGCGAGTCTTTTTCTTTCATTTCAAGTACAAAAGGAAGAGATGCTTCCACTACCTATGCTTAGGCATTGGCAAGTGCCGGGAAACCACCTCATAACCTAACCCTCACCGCTCTTCTTTGCACCAAGAATCTATGTATGTGAAGGAAGGAAAGGGAATAAGATATAAGGAAATGCCTATACGAGGAAAGAGAGTACTACAGTCAAGGAAAGAAGTCCCATAATTCCCTCGATCATCATAGTCATATCTTTGGCTCTTCCAAGCCACGATCTCAGTCCTTGCTTCCTTCTCGGTGAGTTTAGAAATCAAACCTCTGGTTACTACTATATCAACCTCCTAAAAATCCAAGGGGGCTTCTGCTCATCAAATTCCGCCACCTCCTCCATCAAGCTCATCCGCAACTATAATAACCAAGATGTAGGCTGCCTTTCCTAACCTCTGCCTAACATAGGTGAAGTTTGATGATAGTATTAAGGATATCCCTTAAGAAGAAGCTAATTGCAGAGTTGCAGAGGTTACCAAGCTAGTTGACCGACTCTTCGATGGAGAAAACTATCTTTTACCCTCTCCAACATCAACAGAATTAACCAAACATGCATCTGGTCATTTAAATTGAAGAGGAAGAGTTACAGTAATACAGAAGCTTATTACAAAAATGAGTTAGCCAAACAAAAAAAAGCATAGATACGAAGCTCAGACATCGACTAGAAACTTTGAAGTGCAAATTCAGGAGACACCATGTACACAGTCAAGGCCCCACTATAGTAAATGACCAGTTCTGGAAAGCTCACCATGCAAATGGTAAGCTTATAGACTAGGTCATTATGAAGGATATGGCATTCAAGGAGAAAGACACGGTGCTTCAGGCAAGGGACACAGAACTTTAAACACTAACGGGTTAAATTTGAAAAGCCTAGTGCCAGTCTGAAGGCTATGACAGAAGCAAAAAATAGAGGTTCAAGTCGACTTTGGCGAGGCCATGGCTGAAATAAACCAAATCAAAAACCAAGCGGTCAAGGATAAAGAAGAGGTGAACTCTACCCTTTAGAAATTCTTTGCCAATGTCATCGAAGACAAAATTCTGAAATGATTGGGAAACATCTATCCTATTACTTTGGAAAATGCTTGGGAGGAAATCTTGTGTCGTGTAGCTACATCTGGTGAAGTCCCCATCGAAGATTAATTAAAGCCATATTCTTGGATGTTAATGCCATTATAGCCTAGAGAAAGGCATGGTGATCCTAGTCGAAGAGGATGTGGCTGCAAGCAAAACTTCCATCAAGGCTCATAATGGTCCTAGTGCATTGGGCCAAATAGAACCGTCATCTCCAAAATCCAAGTAGCTTACAATGAAAATTCCAACTTCCGTAAGGGTTCACTCCGAGGCCACCCTTACTATGATTCCAGCTTCTACTATAATGATCACTGATAAGCCTTATATTCTTGTCCTTGTTTATCTACCCATCCAATCAACAAAAGAGGAGGATGAAGTCACTACATATCCTACTACTAAAAGCTCGATCAATGAAGGCATTTCCCTCATCTCTCTTGTATTCAAGAAGCTTCAGTTCTTGCACGAAGTCGTCACTAACCATCACTTCACAATTTATGAACTTATAGATCAACCGTCACTTCCTCCTCCTTCATCAACAACTACTCAGGGTTTAGGTCCCATTGTTGCCTCCACCAAGTCAACCTCTATCACTACAAAACTAACTATCATGTTCTTCCCTTCAGTTCCATCCTTGATCCTCATTTGTAGAAGATCCAGGCTTTTGAGGGATTGGATGATACCTCGCAATCCTTGGTGGAAGACATTACTATTACCAGTTCTACATGCCTAATTATTCCATACTCATGGTAGAAAGATTGAAGATTGACCTTAGAAAAACCAAGATTGAGAGGGAGCCAAGAATTGAAATGCCTGTTGGCTCAGAGAAGACAAGCCCTACTTTAGAAATTTCACCTATCAAAATCAAACCTCTAAAGGTAGTGGGCATGGCAGATCCTCCATATCATCTGACACTCCTATTAACAAACTTGAAAATCATATTATCATCACAACCAAATGAGAGACCGCTCACTCACAAGGAAACAACCTAGGAAGGGGAAGTCCAAGGATAGTAAACATTCAAAGAAATGCTCAGTGAAGGACGATCCCAGCGATGGTAGTAAGCGAGGGAAGATGAAGTGGGCCTTTGATTCGGTTATTGTAAAAGAAGCTTCTTTGATTTTTGATGTATTATAAAGACACATCCGTTTAGTTTTTATTTTATTGTCTTTTGTTTCCTTTTGCATATAGGCTGAGTTTGTATGGGACCAGCCCCCGCATAACTTGTATAAAAGATGAATGTAAACAAAGATTGTTTTATGTACAACCTTTGTTTATATTTACATTCCTACACTTTTATTTTACTCACCGATACACAACTTCCTGCATATATAATATAACTGCTTGCAATATGATTTACTTATACTTATATTATACATACTTATGTTTTTGTAATTAAATTACTAACTATAGCAATGCACATATAAGTTTTCTGATTACTCGGTTATATTCCATTTCATGGTTATAAATACCATTGCCAAAGTATTTCTATTTTAGCCAAACTAAACTTGTTATTCATTTGGCCATCTCCATGGCATACCTTATTTATTCTGACCGATACAAAGTTGTAGTCGAAGAAGTGCTCGACTTCTTCCTAATTCCTATATCTTTGAAGAAATATTTCGAGTGTTGGTCTCTGGACACCATACTTCAATCTCGCCTATCTATGGGCCTTTATTGGTCCTCATCACTTGCCATTGGCTAGGTGTTTCTTCCCAGGCCATATGTGATAGATTATCTAGTCAACCATCGATCCCTATCTCTAGGAGTCGATGGTTCATATGTTTATCTCTAAGCATCAATATTTGACATTGCCAATCTTCAAGCACTGGTCAAAATAATTCGTCAACCTATCACTTTATCCTCAAGTGGATATGTCATGCTGAGTCGCAAACGTAGTTATGGAAATTTCAACTGTACATGAATTCCTATCTTCAAGAATCAGTGTTTTAAGTGCATATCTCTGGACTTCCGCTTTAAATCTCATATATCTCCTGGTGTAGATCAAGAACATTCATTGACATCCTTGCTTATCCTCAGCCAAGCATGTGCTGTCAGGCCATAAACGTAGTCATGAAAGCTTTGGTTGTACACTAGTTTCTATCTCTAAGAACCAATGCTTCGAGTGTCTGACTCCTAGCATCCCTCATTGAATTTGCCTACCTCTAGGCATTATTAAGACCAGAGGGATAAAGGTGGATTATTTGATCCACTGTTGTGATTATACTCCTTTGTCTTGATCCTAGATCAAAGGAGTTAGTTGGTAACTATTTTCGGGTACTTAATTACACTACTACTCATACAGCACACGATTTTGCTTATAAGAACATGGTTCTATTGGTTCAAGAAGCTAATTTTATTTATAAACAAAAGAAGCAATAAGTCTGCCCAATTAGGTAGCCCCAAGTTCAATAGGGTGACTAATTTGTCGAAATCAAAGTAAATAAATCTAAGTGAATATAACATCGCAATAGGCCATTTTTCCATGCCCGTGGAATCATGATCCCATCAGCAGTCGCCAACTTGAAGGTTTCAACTCAAAAATTTTGTACAATTGCACATAGAACTTCCCAACTCGGACCAAGTGACCTCATATCAGAAATGACCCATTTCAAAACAAGGTCGCCCACTTTAAAGGTACAACTCCAGACCATGGTGTTGAAATCTCATGCTACTCTTTTCTGGTAAGTAACTACGCTCAATTCAGTCTCTTCTAATTTTTAATCAACCAAGTCGAGGTATTCAAGCAAGATTTCCTCATTCATGTTGGGGTTATAGTGCTTTTCCTAATGAGAAAGGACTTCCAGTTCTATCAAAATCATGGCTTCAGCTCCGTAGACCAAAGTGAATAGAGTATGCCTGGTCACGGACATATGGGTTGCCATATATGCCCACAAGGTAAGCAGAAGCTCGTCGACACAATTGCCCTTGGTTTTAGTTAACCTTTTCTTCAAGATGGACTTAATGATTTTATTCACTGCCTCCACTTGTCCATTCGTCTGCCGCTGTTCTCTACGAAAATCTTTTCTCAGTTTTGTATCGATTATAGAAGTCTTTAAACTCGATACTCTTGAATTGAGTTCCATTGTTAGTAATAATTTTCTACGGAACGTTGAATCTATAGATAACATTCGTCATATCAAAGTTTATCACTTTCCTCATTGTAATTGTGGAAAGCGGTTCCGTTTCAGCCCATTTTGTGAAATATTCCACTGTGATAGCATACTTAGCTCCACTTTTCGACATTAGTAGCACATCAATTATGACAATTCCCCAAACTACAACGGTCTAACCATTTATGTAAGCTCTATGGATGAAGAATCTTTGCATACGATTGGCATTTGTCACACATTCTGGTATAGTGAATGACACCGTGGTTTATGGGCTCTAGTCCCTCGGTGCTATCATCACTACTACCCTTATGGATTTCCATGAGAATTTTCCTAGCCTCATCCTTGGTTATACACTGAAGTATGGCGGTTGAGAAACCTTTCATGTATAGTTCTTCTTGCATTATAAACAGCATCACTTTACGAAGGAGTTTTCATTATTCATTTCTTCCTTTTGGGAGAGTTCCCTTTAACGGCCATGAGCTAACCATTTGCATAAGCTCTGTAGATAGGGCTTTCAGAATCTTTTCATACCACTAGCACCTGTTACACCATCTGGTGTAGTGAACATTATTGTGGCTTATCATTAGACAGAGGCATCCATTGAGAAGTATCTTCTTTGTTAGTGCTTGTCCCTTGGTGTAATCACTGCTACCCTTATGGATTTCCATGAGAATTTTCCTAAGCTCATTCTTGGTTATACACCAAAGCATGGGGGATGAGAAACCTTTCATGTATCAAACTCCTTGCATTATGAAAAATGACACTTTATAAAGAAGTTTTCATCATTCATTCTTTCCTTTGGGAGAGTTCCCTTTAACAAACAATCCATAATCGCAGTCATCTATGACCCCGTCTCCTGCTCGGCCTTTAGGATCCAACCGACATCCATCCAATCGATGCTTGGTGCCAAAAAAACCAGAACCAATCACACTAACTGTGCATCCCCAGAGTTGGCCAATTTGGCTAGTTAATATGCTTTCCTATTCTCCTTCCTAAGGATATGCATTATCATGCAATGCTCTATATCATTCAACAGGTCCATTAAATTTATCAAGTAGGGAGCAAGCCTCATGCCCTTAGCTTGAAATTCCTTTTTTAGTTCGCAAATTATCAATTGAGAGTCACTGAACACATTCATCATCCTCACCCTTACTTCCTATGTTGTCTTGAGCCCAGCTATCAATGCTTCATACTCAGCCTCATTGTTCATCGTAGAAAACTCTAGCTTCAATACATAGCAAATAGTCAATACATAGCAAATAGTCTATCCTTCAAGGTTTGTGATTGCCACTCCTTCCTTGGAGTTACGTTCATTGAGAGCGCCATCTACATATAAAATAAAGTGGGACCATACCATCTTCCTCTTCTCCATATTGAACGGTAAATTCAATGATGAAATCTGCTAATGCTTTTCCATTATCGCCCTTCTTTAATGGCAAGTGGTATCATACTGGCTTAGCTTAATGTTCCATTTCAATATCCTTTTTGAAGTCTTAGATTGGCGCAATACTTTCTTTAAGAGTTGATCTGCTAGGATCTCTATCAGGTGAGCTTGGAAGTACTATCGTAACTTCCTCGAAGAAATTAACCAGTAATAAGCGAGCTTTTCAGCTTTGGATAGTTCTTTTAACCTCTAGTAAACCACTTGCAAATCTAGTATGATGGCTTCTGAACTCTTGCCTTCTTACATACTAATGCTACACTTAGTGCTTGAGCAGATACCACCAAATAGATAAATAGGTCTTCTCCATCCAAAGGCTAGGACAGGACCGACATATGCCTCAGTGTCCTCGAAAGCGTCTTGGTATTCCTACATCCAAATAAATTTTCCTTTCTCCTTTTTAAGGGCTTTGAAGAATGGTATGCACTTGTTAGTTGCATTTAAGATGAACCTACCCAATGTGGTAACCTTCTCATTTAAGCTCTGCATTTTCTTCCTTGTGTTTGGGGGCAGTTATATGTTTCAAGATGTTAATCTACTCTGGGTTAGCCTCAGTGCACCTTGAATTTATGATAAATCACAAAACATTGCCTGATGCAACTCCAAAGGAACACTTCAATGGATTTAGTTTCATCCTATACCTCCGCAGTACTTCAAATTTTTTTGAAATATTTTCCATGTAGTTCATCAATATCCATAAGCATATCATTAATGTATAACTCCATTGTCCATCCAATCTAGCCCTTGAATATGGAATCCACTATTCTTTGGTAGGTAGCTCCAGCGTTCTTCAAACTAAATGACATTACTCAATAGTAGTATGCTCCTCAAACTGTTATAAAACTTGCATGCCCCTAATCTGGAACATGCATCGATATTTGATTATAGTTGGAATTTGCATCCATTAAAGACAGTAACTTCTATTCACCAATCTCGTCTACCAGTTGGTCGATTCTGGGCAACAGGAAGTTGTCCTCTCAAGCATGCCTTATTCAGATTTGAGTAATCGCATGTTCACCACTTTCCATTTACTTTCTTAACCAACCTAGGGATCGATACCCATTCAGTGTATAAAACGTTGCAGGTGATGTTTGCCTTCAGCGTATGCACTTCTCCCTTCAATGCAGCGGATTGCTTTAGAACCATGCTTTGTCATTTCTATTTTATAGGATGATATTTTGGATCCACATTTAGTGCATGGCACGCTATCTTCGACGATATCTTGCACATGGTCGAATGTGTTCAAGCAAACATATCTAGGTTTTTCTAAAGAAAATCAACCAACTCTTTCCTCGATTTGGTGTTAAGTTGAGATCCGACCTTAAGGACCTAAGTAGGATTGTCCATATCAGTCAAAACATTGATTGTTAGCTCAACCAATGTTGTCTATAATTCCTCTAACTACTTCCTGGGATCTATAGGCTTAAAGAACTTGCTTTGGTTCTTGAGCTAGGCTAGGGCATTAGTTGTTATGCATCCATATTCTTGATGTAGAGAGCTTTCTCCGCATCTTTCCCTTTCTCCCATCGCTTTGTCTCTCTAAGCTCAATAATTAACATTCCTGATCAATGCTATGGTCACCATGAATAGATCAAACCCTTTTCACAAACGGGAACTTCATAATCAAGCATTAAGGAGCTATTGCTACTTTGAAACTAGCTATGACCGATCCAAAAAGGCATTATACGTCGAGAATTCACCATAATAAAAAATTTCTGAACTCGCATGATCTTGCAGTCTCCTTCTCCCCAATTCATAGACAAATCAATAGTCTCGATGGGTTCCTTAGCCTCTCTTTAAATCCTTGAATTCTAGATTTATAAGGCTTAATGTCCTTTGGACTGATTTTTATCCGATTAAAGGTCCTTTGAACAGAATATTTACCAAGATTCCACAACCCATTACGACACAGTGCATAGTAAATGGGCCCATAACGATCATTATCACCATAGGATCAAAGGTTAGAACTTCAATCCCATTAGAATCCCTATTATGAAAGAGTATATCATCGGCCATCAACCTTTGTTGCTTAGCCAAAGCTCCATCCTCAATAGCAAAGCAGCTCTATTGCAGTACATGCTTCAAAGAATCGCATACTGCTCCATCTCATTTTAGCTTTCCTCTGCTGGATAAGGTCCTTTAGTTATTATATTCATTACAATTCTTCTATTAGGCCATATAGGCCCCTCTTTACTGGATCTAGGCTGGTTCCTTAAGGCATTCGGCCATTAGGGTCTAACATGTTGTCCTCCATACTATGGCTCTCTAACAAATAGCTATAATTTCTTCTTATGGATTAAATCCTCAACAATATCTCTTAGTAACGACATTCATTAATATTGTATCCATGTGTCTCATGGAATCACCAATACCTTCTGGAACGTCTCTTAGTCTTCGTCACCTCCTTCTGAGGCGACTTTCTATATTTCTCAGCTCCTTACATAGCAAGGTTGATATGTTCAAGCGTGTCATTTAGAGGCATATATTCCTCTAGTCTCATATTCCTTCTACCCCTAGTGCACTGATTCCACCTTTTGTTATTAGAATTCCCAACATTCATAGTAATGTTACTAATGCTTTCACTAGTCTTTTCAATAGTGACATTATTTTGAAAAAAATTCTCTCGGCATGACACCAAGTGTAACGACCCGAAATTCTCGACCTCGAGAATTTGACACTAATACACTCACTGTAGAAGTGCCGAGAAATCAGACGCCAGAAATTCCAGATTGTTAGGATAAAGAAGAAAAGAGGTAGAAAAAGAAACATAAAACACAGCACAGAATCTCACATTTGCAGCGGAACAAAATATAATATTAAATAATAACATTTATACAATGAAAAGCTGTAATTGTCAGTTTACATTCAATAGATCAGAGTACAACCATTCACACAAAAACTGGACAGCTATAATTAACTTGTCCCTGACTACTATCAATATAAATCCAATACACAGCGAAATATACTCCATATGTTCCTACCATCCAGATCACCACCAGAGCTCCAGTACATCCTAACCTGAAAATCTATAATATTCGGTCTGACCCGAGCATTACAATAAAAGCTTAAAAAACTTATGTTGTTTAAGTTTAGTTGCTTTGATCTGTAGATTTAAAATCTTGAAAAACTGATGTTGTTGCTCATAGTTTCTTTTTATTTTTGTGGAAGATAAAAGAAAAAAAAAGATGAGAAAAGAGAATGAATAAGTCTGGTTCTTCAATTCAGTTTGATGTATATATTTACATATGTTTTAATACAATTTTAAGAGAAACAAAGTTGCCACTTGTTATTTCAAGTTACATTAAGCTTACACATGTTTTTATTATTTTACAAATGTCAAAACCCCTTATTCAATTGTTTTCTTATGTTTTGATAAATTTATCTATTATGTTTTTAAGTGTTTATACATATACAAATTACGTTTATTCATGTTATATTTAAAAAGAAATAATATTAAATCTTTTTATCAAATTCTATTTCAAACCTAAGCAAAAATACGTTTAATAAAAATATGTTTTCAAATTATAATGTATATGAATATATATAGATTTGGAAGTTATGTTTTAAATTCAATATAATAGTTTTTCTTCAAAAGCTATTATAATTACTTATATACTTGTATATGTATACACTTAAAATTTTCAACATTATAAAGTTTGCATAAATCTTTATTTATATGTATTTTTTTTTTACCATAAGATTTATCATATCTAGATATTTCTAATTCAACTTTTATTGTAGCTTCAAATCCATTTATATATCCAAATATTTTTAATTATTAGAATACTATCTGTTCAACCAAATAAAATCAGTATCTCAAAAGTAAAAATAAGTTAATTATCCAATTATCAGATGACCAAAAATCCGGGTTATCACCACCATAAGCCTTTCGATTGAACTCATCCATAGTAGTTGACTATTTCATCCTTACCTATTTCCCAAAATACGTGTCCGGGTGTACCCCGGCCTAAAACCATCACCACCATATCCTCATTTAGATAATTTACCTCTATGACCTCAATACTGAATCTGCTTCGAAAGCCTTTCAACGACTTTTAGGTCCCTGATAAATGCCAATTAAGGACATCACATCCCTACGTCGTGCATCATGGAGCCTGAACTGCTCTAAAAGCTTCTTAACCTATTCATCAAAAGTCAAAATGGACTTCGATGAGAGCCGACTGGACTACATCGACGCAGAAGGGAACACCTACATCAAAGCACATTCATTACCCTAGCACTATCCATGTGCCATTCATAATTAGATAGATGGTGGATGGGATTGGTAATCTTGTTGTATGACGGCATCGAAGGCATTATAAACTTCCTAGGTATTCCTTATGTAAGATATGAATGGAGTTTTTCTAAAAACCCCAATCTTCACTCTTTCTCCATCGATTTTCCTCCATTGGTTTTCCTCATTCAAACGCTTTATCACATAACTAGCCTGGTGGTTTGAGAAATGACTATCAGGAGCAACGCCAATTGTTTTACTCAGTGGACAGTCAAGATTCTCTCACCGGTGTGTAGGCTCTCCTATTTCTCGAAGAACCTTCTTCGAACCTTCTTTGACACCTAGTTGGGTCTACGGTAGTTGCATGAGCACCAGCATCATGCACTTCAATATTTGTTCCATCCTCATTGCCAGTGTCTTGCAAATCATCCTCGAAGTTTGACTAGTTGACGGCATAGGTGCGGGGTCATCCAGAACTCTATAAATTCATGTCAGTATCAACCTAATTCTGGTTGGTACCAATATGAATTCTACTACCTGCAGCCTGGTTACTTCCTTCAGTGTTCTTCACTGCAGCTCCAGAAGTCTTCTCCTTCATTTTCTATTTTCCATACTTCATGTTCTGGATAGAAGGAGAAGAATTCTCCTCTTTAGAACCATAAGTTGATGCATCTCACATCTCTCGTGATCCTCCTAGGCCTTTGGGACTGTTGGGACAACAAGGCAACATTAGCATCTATCTTCTCAATAAGTGTCTTCTGCCTATCTTCCATTCTTTGATTTTACTCGACCATCATCTTGTCAAACTCCACTCTCGACACCATCCCTTTAAGGTCAGATGGCCCTAGCATAGTGGTTATCGATTTTTGTTATGGTGAGAAGCTAATCTTGGCCACCAGATACAGCTCTAGACTTTCCAGATCTCCTGGTACCATTACTTGAAGTATGAAAATCCTTTACATTTATTAAAAAACTTTCTCGCTCATGGATAATCTAATCCATAGTAAATGGCTAGATAAGTGCTTGAGAAGTTCCCTTCTCGGTGAAATCACAAATATTGTTGGGCCGAAAAATGGCATAATGCCCTAAAATATATGAAAACAAGCAAATCTAATAAGAAATACATGAAAAGGTATGAACACATGGATTTTTATAGTGGTTCAACAGACTATATGGCATGCGTCCACTTTAGTCTTATTTAGATTGAGTT
Source organism: Allium cepa (assembly GCA_030765085.1). Lineage (NCBI taxonomy): Eukaryota > Viridiplantae > Streptophyta > Magnoliopsida > Asparagales > Amaryllidaceae > Allium > Allium cepa. The sequence continues at coordinate 841,629,135 of CM060941.1, forward strand.
TATCACAAGTACAAGAGCTTTTCTAGTTAGGATAGATCTAAACAACCCTTAGGTGGTAAAAATAGAGTAGAAAGAATGAATATGAAGAATGCCCAAAAAGTACTCTAAAGATTTCTCTAAGCTTGCTATTTATAGGAGAATTGACCACTAGAGTCGCTAGATCGCTGAAGACCAGGTAAAACTCTAGATTTGAAAAGTAGAAGGAAGACGAAGGCCCCCAGTTAATAAATCATGTCGGTCCCGACATGAATTGTGTTGGCACTGAGACGATTTGTCTAGCGAAACTTGTCCTTATTTCATACTTCATCTTGCATTTTAGAATCTTCAAGCTAAAAGCACTTTTGCCTTAGAAATCAAGTCGTCACTAAGATGTTCTGACACATCTATTACATGTCCTCTTCTGCACAACTTTTTGGAGTTGTTTAACTACTTCTTTAGAGATAGGCCATGGGACAACCACCCTAAACATTTTTTCCTTGATGAGAATAGGAGATGATCAGAGCTTTTAAAAAGTACTCGGTATCGCATGATTATAAAAAAATTAGTTATTTAAAATTACATAAATTCATCAATGTATGCATTCTATCATAAATGAATGTTAAAATTATGTATATAATTCCTTTTTAGCTAAAATGTTTTTTAGTAAAATCAAAAGATATCATTATAATTAATATTTTATGAATCAAATATATTATATCAAATATATAATTTAGCCAATAAAAATAAATATTTCTTTTTAAATGCTTAGTACAAAGTTTTGTATATCATAAGTGATACTTTTTTCAAGCAAATCACTCTTTTTTGACGTCTCAAGGGCTCGAACCCATGACCTTTATAACCTTTGTCTAAAGCGTCGCACCTCTAGCCACTTGAGCTTAAGGTCCTTGGCCCGAATAAAAAACACACACACACACACACACACGTATTATTAGTATAGTTGACATTAAAACTAACCAAAAAAATTAAGAAATTATTAACAATTAATTATGATATTTAGAAAATTATAAAACATTTATATCAAATTAAATATGATCAAATTGGATTATTATATGTACATATACATAGTTACACAAATATACATACAAGCCTCCTTGATTTAAAATTAGATTAAGTGAATATGATTACGTAATGTAATCATTTAATGAGATTTACGTATTGAGAAGCAAAAAATGCATATATAAACTCATTTTATATATGATCACACGATACACACACACACACATACATATACATATGTGTGTGTGTGTAAAATAAGAATAAATCTTTTGAATATTAAGCTTTAAATACACCCTGTTTGATGAGATCTCATAGAATTTGAAATAACCAACAACTAGAACTTCCAACTGCCTAAAATATCACTTGAATTTAATTTATTTCAGTGTATTTATGTCATGGCTATGGAGGTAGGGGACTAAGTGCTTGCTACCATAAAGGAGCAGTGAATACAAGCAACAAAAAGTGAGAACATAAGTTGATTTATGTAGAGGATGAGGAGGAGACAAATTCAAAATTTTCCTCCCTTTACTACTTCTGTTACTAATTCAAAGATCATATGTAAAATTCACAATATATAAAAAAAAATCACCTTCCCTCTCTTTTGTTATGGCCAAACATGATAAGGGCTTTTTAGGCCTTTAAACTACCACAATCCATTTAATAATTAATGATATTTAAATCATATTTAAATGCGTATCTATATCGCACATTGATACATATATCTACTTTTATATATGCACCCGACTTATTAGTCATGTCACCTGGAAATATTAATAGAACCCAGTGCATCAAATAAATAAATAAATAATATTTATAAATATTAATTAATTTAAGAAATTTATAAAACTTATTAATCAATTAAATCATGTGGTATTTTGAAGAAATCAACAATGCGCTTGTGTGACTCATAGATGAAAATTCAGTCAATGATTAATATTAAACAGTTAGAATACTAATGTTCATACATTACCTTAGCTAGTTGTGTAATAGTTTGACCAAATCTATCCCTTACAAATCTTCATCGGTGGAATCTAATTTTACAACTTAAGCGGTATCTTTTAGAAACAATTCTTTACACCAACTCTCTTTGTCAACACTATATCACATTAGGACTTGTGAAATTTTGTTCTGGTCAAAATTCCAATGTCATTCATATTCAACTCGGATAATCCATAAACAAAATTATTGCTTTAATAATAACGTTTATTATTAATCGTACTAGCATTGCTAGATATTTTGACTTTGGGTTAACTATAGTTGACCGTGATAATAACATCATACAACCGAGGAGATGATTCTCTATTGAATAGTGTTTCACTTCCAATACTTCAATTCTGACCCAACTATAGTCCCTTGACGGTCATAATGCTTTAATTTAACTATGATGAAAGTGGAATATCACATTGAAGCTCATAGCATTCTCAAGTTGAGATAACTGTGTAATATCATCACTTTGAGATTTCATATATAACTTAGTTGTTATTAACTAACCGGAAACTCTCATAGGGTTCATTCCATAGTCATACCAAGTAGCGTTTGACAAAATTAATTTTTGGAAAATAAATGAAACTTAGAGCGCATTTGAAAAAACACTAATACAGAGTACAAAAATATAATTGATATTTGCTTAGTCTAGTTATATAAGCTGCGAAACATTAATGTATTTGAAAATCGTTATTTTTGGACATCAAATTGATATTTAAACACTATTCACCTAAAAGTGGAAAAGTCATGCTTCAATGATAATATTAACCTTTGACTACTGAAATAATTAGTGCCTTTCCTAATACTGTTTCAGCGTATAAATTCAAAATATAGTAAAACAACCTGACCGATGTAAAACACTATCAGCTCTTAAAAAGGGAACCTACAGTTTATAACTACCAAGCATTTCCATTTCATTCATTCATCATTAAGAGTTTGGATTTCGGACCGAGCTATAAGAAATAATGTATTTGTTTATTTACATATAATTGTTTTGTCATTTTGGTTTAATTGTAAGTAGGACAAACCCATACTAGATAGACTTCACGTTATAAATAAAAAATTAAGTGTTGTTGAAATAAAATTTTGCCCAACACCCAAGAAGTCATACCAAGTGGCATTATTTGATAATGTTCCAATAATATCCATTGGTTTCAATATAATCACAAAGTTGTTCAAAAGTTCAAATCACATATTTGAGGGTAATACAGGCAATTCACGTAAATATGCAATAGTCCCTTGTTCATATGTTAATGACAGAGTATGAAATATGTACTTGTCCCTTGTTCTTATGTTAATGGAAAAACAAAAAATATGCAAGGTGGCTTTTAATTTGAACAAGGGCTTAAGTGGAATCAGATAAATTTAGTAATGTGCAAGTTCAAATCCATTAGTGTTCAAATCCAAATCCAAAGATAAAGCATTATGCATGTCCATTATTCAGTAATAGTCAAATATTCACATTCAAGGGAAATATACATTGCAAAGTTAAATGTCCAATCCCTTATGTCTAAAAAGTTCAAGGGTTATAATTGGCTCTAAAATCCCCAAATTCATTTAGGGTTTACAACTTATAATTGAGAAAAGGAGAAAGAATCATTCCCTACTTCTAGGTGACAGCAGGGGTCTATTTACAATGGTGTCAATCATGCAGGATGATTTACACATGTCCTAGCTTTAAATCCAAGGGTTTCGAATGCACCATCCTGATGAAACCATATTATTCCTTTGTAGAGATTCGACATCTCTTATTTGTATAAGCTCTATAACACAACTTTCTTTGTAGAGACATGACAGCCTTCCTTTATAATCAAATACTTGACATCATATAGGGGTGTGGAATCCTTCTTACATATTTGCCAATCTTATTGTCTTTAGGCTTAGCAGCCTTTATGTTATAAATACTTGATATCTCTTGCCCTCTTAAGTTTGTACTAATTTTCCATCAAAAGTTTATTGATTCGACACCTCTATCATTGATGTTGCAGCATGCTACCCCTATTGTTGTAAAGATTTGACAATATCTTCCGCATCTTTGACCACCTTGCTATCCTTGGGATCGATAGCTACTGTGGTGTAGAAACTTGATACCTTATTGCTTTTAGGCCCTCAACACGATTCTTCATTGTTAAAGTTCAACAACATTGTTGTAGGGACTCATTACCCCTTAGATACTCGGTATCTCTCTAATGCTTGTTAACCACTTGAATGTTCGATATCTTTAGAAATCGACACCTTTTGCTATTAGATGTTTGGTACCCTCTTGTTAGAAGCCGCGTCCTTATAAATGTTAAATGCTTGATGACTTTATTTTCTTTAGGTTAGATATATTTTATCTTTTCCAAGCTCGACGTGTACTCTTTAGATGCTCGACACACATAATATGTAGTAACATTTACCCCCCCCCCCCCCCTCTATGTAGAAGATTCATATTATACTTTAGTCTAATTCCACTTCTTACATTGCCTCCTATTAGTATTATGAAGCTTTCAAGCTCATCCATTCATTAAAAGAAGGATCAAAGCTTCTTGTTATTTCCCTCTTCTTCTATAAATACGTGCCTTTCTTCTTTCAAAAGCTTTACCTGTAACTCAAAACCCAAATTACAACCATAACATCACTTTGCAATCTCACAAATTCAAAAGGAAGCTATTCATTCTTACTGTATTCAAACTTGATTCAAGGTGGGATTTCATTTTCAATCGATTAAAATATAGAAAAGGGGGTTTTTTAAATTCAGAATTAGGGTTTTGACAATCGGGTGTTTATGAACCGTTTGGGTTTAATTAGCAATTGAATTCAAACACTTCTCATGTTTTAGCTAATTGAATTCAAACACTTCTCATGTTTTACGAACCTTTGAGTTTGGATTTGAACACTGTTTGCAATACATATTTTTAACCATTAACGAAAACCTAAAAATTCATAGATTTTTTTTATAATTATCATACACTCAATAACTTTTTAGAGACTCGACACTCAGTTGGGGCTTTAATAGTTGTCAAAAACTCGATGAGATTAGACAGTCTATTAGAGGTTTTCTTAAAAATTATAGGCTCGCTAACTAATTGTAAAACATGACAATTAGCTAGAGACTCAACAACTAGTTAGAGAATCGATAACTAGTTGTGAACCTGACAACTGCTTAGTGAATCATTAACTAGTAACAAACTTGATAGTCGTTTAAACAATCATTAATTATTTACAAGTTTGACAACTATTTAAGGAGTAGTTATCTAGTTACAAATTCGATAACTATTTATAGGATTGTTAACTAGTTTCAAACTCGATAACTTGTATAAATTCAACATCTGGTTAGGAAAAGAATCTTCAACTAGCTACAAACTCACTAATTATTTATGAGTTCGTTACCTAGTCATAAACTCTTTAACTAGTTATGAGTCTAACATCTTAGTATGAATTTGACAACTAATTGAGGGGTCTCTATCTTGTTACGAACTAACTAACTACTATAAGTTTGACATCTAATTACAAATTAGATAACAAGTTGTAGGTTCGATACCTTATAATGAACGCGATAATCATTTAGAGAATCATCAACTATTCATCAACTAGGTAACTATTTATGAATTCAACATCTAGTTTTCCATTTTTCCTTAATGTTTTCCTAAATCGTTTTAAACTTTCATAGAGTATATAATACTGTAGGACCGATTTCACCCTAAAGAGGGGTGAATAGAGTGATAATATTAATTATAAAAATTATTGAGGAAGTTTATATAAAATAATTTCAACATAGAACACAGCAGAAGAATAGGAGTACAGATAATAGTAGAATATAAAAAGTAGAAAATAGAACAAACAGATTTACCCAGCTTTGGCAAAACCCTGCCTACGTGTTGGCCCCAAGGTTTCTACTAGAAATTAAGTAGTCAGACGCTTACACACGTAAACTTGTGACACTCACTATCGACTAACCTAAATCTATGCTCAAAACTCTGCCACAACTCAGCCACTGAGTTGCGAATTCTCGAACTACACCGCCGTAGTTCGTCCTCTAGCCACACGACTAGAAATTACAAAAATTTAAAATGAAAATTAAAAACAATTTAAACAATAAAAACAAAAGGCCCTTAAATATTAATAAAAGCCCAAAATAAATAAACAAGACAGGCCCCAAATTAAATAAGAAATCCTCTTTCTCTTTCTTTTATATTATGTCAACCTGCTTTGCACTATGGTGGCCTTGTGTTCATTCCTCTTCGTTCCAAATTAGGGATTTGTGGGAATTCAAAGCGCCGACTCAGTTACTCGATTGAAAATATGATTTATTGCTCCTAGCTTTGTCAATCGAGTGTTTCTTCACTTTGCACATGGCTGCTCCTTCTCGATCGAGTTTGGTATGACTTGGTATGTGTTTTTATGCTCTTTGCTTTATAGATTAGCTTGCTTGAACTCGATCTTGATCCGAGTTGAATGATTATTCTTTGTTGCTTGAACTCGAATACTTTTTTACGACCGATGATGATTGGGTTTTATAGGATTCTAATTCCTATATTTTTGTTGAAATATACTCATTTGAATTCTTCAATTAATTTATCTCTGGCCATTCGATGTTGCTTGGATGTTGGTGATTTCTCCGACTTCTTCGACTTCTTCAATTAGTATAATTCTACATTTACTTGATAATCACGGCTTTGATTGATTTCGTGGCCACCGCGGCTTGCTTGATTTGGTTTCTTTTTTACTTCGGCCACCTGATTTTTATCACCTGGCTTTGACATGGGTTTGTTCGAACTTGCCTTGGTTATTTCTTTTCTTTATGCTTGTTGAATTTGGCCAGTTGATACTGCTATGTAAATTTTTGGCTTGACTCTGACTTATTCATTGTCACTTGCTTATGCACTATTCACTTGTTCCAATTTGTTGCTATCCATTATTCTTCAAGTCAGCGCATTGAGCCCTCATTTACTTTGAGACCATTTGCATTTCAGTTGCATTATGTCCGGTTCGGTCTCGTACCACTTGCTGTTCACTGGTCCATTTGGTTCATGCTATACATATGTGCATTTGTATCCTGTACTCGTGCATTGCATTTGTTTGCATATAATCCGGTTGCCTTAAGTACATATATACATATATATAATGTTGCACCTGGTTTTCGTTGCCTTTGAGTTCTGGTAGCACTTGAGTCTTGTTCATATCTTCACTGTATACTGTCCACTGATATTTGAGTCTTTCACTCGACAATTTAGTTGAGTTATCAAGCCAGGTCTGGTTGTAGCATTGCATTTGAAGTATGTATTTATTTGGGACTAGATTGAGGCTTCTCTTACTTTGTTGGCTTGCATTCTGAACTTATGTTACATTGCATTTGATTATATCATACATGTTGCTTGGTTGCACTGTCCACTTCTTGGCATCATCATGTAGTATGTTGTTGTGTTTTACTTGAATCTTGGTTGCACTGTCCATATGAGTTCATTTAGTCCAGACATCGTTGTTTTTGTTACTGTAGTGTAGGTGTATATGACTTGCTTCATTGTTGCTTTGCATATTTGTGATGAGTTGCACTATGGTTTCTCTGACTAGTCTTGTTGACTTTGTTGGCTTACTTCATGTGTACATCACTAAACTTTTGATCGAGGCTTGTTTTAGTTTTCTTAACCATTTTCATGAACTTGTACCTGTGTTGAATCCAGCTTATAGCTCGGGTTTTACCTTGTGACTTTATTTGTATTGTGCTTGAGTTGAACCCGGCTTTTAATTAGGTTGACCTTGTGCTCACTTGTCCCTGTAATTTTATCAAATGTATATTTGTGTGCACAGCCTTATGGCATATATAGTGATACACTGTGCATGTCACAAGCTGTTCGTGTATGATGAATTCAAATTAAATGATGATGAACAACCCAAATAATTGAGGCAAATAATATTTTTAAAATATATTTTATTTTACACTGTAAAAATGTTTTCTTTTCAATTTTACCGTGTCAGTGTATATTTCTGCAGATAACGCAGATGTTGGATTCAATCTGGAATGGATTTGAAGATAAATACGACTAATTGAGTGCTATGTAGTGAGGTGCGATTGTAAATGGTAATTGTATAGTGATGTAATCGAAATTATGATGTAATCAATTTTTTATTGAAATTGAAATTGTGTATATATATAGTAAGAGCTCAAATTTGTACTATTCAAAATTTTAATAAATATTTGTTTGAATAAAATATCTATTTGAATTTAAATTGTGTTATTTATTTTATTCAGCAAATATTTATTAATTATGTGAAAAATAAAATAGTACATTAACAAATACATTTAAATGAATATATATATATATATATATATATATATATATATGTTTATTATCATTAAAAAAAAATCATATACTCGCATAATCAACAATCTCCCACTTTTGATGATAAAAACATATATTTAAGATTTGAACTTTATTAAATGTATTTAATTATTCAATTTACTCCCCTTATTTGAATGCTCCCTCTCTACACAAAAATCCCCATTCATATATGCATGAAAATAAATTAAAATGTGCAAATGTGCCTAGATGCAAATAGAAAATACAAAATAAAATATTTGACCTTCATTTATCAAAATCTTAACTTTACTCTCCCCCTTTTATTATCAGTAAAAGAGTAATAGTATTATAAAAAATAGCGATAAAGCGATAGACATTAATACAACATTAAAACTCAATCGAATATAAATATTAATTTTCAATAGAAAATCAAACAAAAATCATAAATATTCTGTTTGGCACATATTCCACTTTAGAATGATAGGAATGAAATCATCATATAAAACCATATAGTTGTGTCTATTTGTGGTATATTTATATCGGGAATTTGAATATCTACTAACCATGCAAAACCGTTAGGACTTTTAAATGAGATTAGTAGTATTCCAAATTTTTATTAATAAATTAATTCAAGTATCTTCTAGCCATGCATAACCATGAAGACTTTTAAATGGGATTAGAATCAACTTGTCTATTAAATCAATCAATTTTGATATGTGTTCCATACATGCATAACCGTGAGGATTTTTAAATGAGCATGGAAGCACATAATCAATAATTCCAAGTAATTCACCCATGCATAACCGTGAGGACTTTTGAATGAGAGTGTATACTTTGGATATTTTTATTGCTAAAAATCTTATAAATTGAAAAACGAATAATTTCCCATTTAAAATACCATATATTGACATAATATATTGGATTTTGATGAGTGATTGTTGATAGAAATGTGATAGAAATAGAAATGGTCATGGAATTTTTACCAACAAAAAGTTTTTATAACTCTTGCATAAATTTCTAAAGAAATTTACTAAGTACACTGTCTCAAGTTATAATATATGATCAATATCAACACTCATCACTTTTTCAATCACTATTTGTATCTTTGATAATCAGTGGAGAGTCAGATTAGTTAATGTAGTCATTTAAAATCAAATTCAAAAATAATTATAAAATCAAATTTTCCATAAATGACTAACTTGAAACAAGGTCAACAAAAAATGATTTTCTAGAAGGTGCTTTAGAAAAATGTCTACTATTTGAAAATTATTTCAAGTGAAAAATATGCAGATATTTTCTTTGAAAAACAATGCAGGTTACTGAATGTCTCAACATAAATCACGTTCCACCAGTAATTTTTCTATCAACTAGATTACCAGTGTAATCTACATCTGAATTTCATTTGACTCAAGATTATCATTAATTGAATGTTATAGACCAAACCGTAAAGTGTGCAGTAAAGCACCTTTTGAAAGAAATTCTATTGGATTTAATTGAAGCCATGACAATAACAAAACCGTGAATATAGAGTCTGCTGTAAAATAACCAAATGTATTTAAACAAATGAATATGAACTAGTTCAAGAATGAAATGATGATTGGTCAATCATTTTGCACAAATTAGAACCAAAAAATAAGAATATGTCAATTAAGAATATATCAAATAAATATAAGTCAAAATCAAAATCAACATTTATTTCTTTATCATATAACTGGCTGATTTAAATTCAAATTATAGTGCAGATTATCACATTTAATATATCGTTCAAGATAGATGTACCTTTGCCTATTTTACCTTTACGATAACTTTTCGGTGTTGTCCATTATGATTCTGCTACCTTTGTACTAGGCTAAGGAACTTTGATTTATCACCTATTTTGTGTCTGGAATAGCGAGAATCCAGATAACATTGTTGTTGCCCCTTAGCCTGCCACCATACCTACACGAGAGAATATTTTTGTGACTATTTGTTTTTATAGGTCCATGGTTGTTAGTGGCAACAGATTTTGAAAAATAATTTTATGGAAACCCAAAACTATTTATATTTGTTCCATTTGGCACTAAGATTTGTTTTACTTAAGGAATTTTATATTCGTGTCTTTTGGAACCCAAATTGGAATGGTTTTCACTTGTTTGGGTCTATACCAACAAATATTGTGATTGTGCCCAAATTTTCCACAAATTGTGCACTTGAATTTGACTAGATTAAATTCGCTTCTAACAAGTTCAGTTTGATTATATCCAAATCTATGTCTATCTGCATTAACATTTTGTTTTCCTAATAGCATATTTAATGATCTTTCTCCTTTGGAAATTTTTTCCTAAAGTTGTAGACAAGTGTTGAACTTGTGTTTTGAGTGATTCGTTTTCATTTAATGATTGAGTGCACTTTTTAATAGAATTTTCTCTTCTAGTGTTCTCTTTCAAAATCAGAATTTCATTTCCAAGTGATTTTATTTTAATTTCCGATTTTTTAATCTCTTCTTCGAATACACTTATTACACTAAGGGCTCTTAGTTTGATAGTTTTTAACCAATTGATTAAGCTGTTTATTCGATTCTATCAAAAAATCTCTTTGTGATTCAATTTTGGCATATTTCACCCTAAGTCGTTCAAAACAGCCATTTACTTCGTGGAAGTATATAAGTAATTCTGAGTGAGTAATTTTTGATACCTCGCTTGTCTCATCATCAACGTTATCAGTTATATCACCTTGAAGGCACAAATCTCATTTCTCACTCTTACAGCTAGTGCTTTTATTATCATCATCACTTTTATTCCAATGGCTGCAAAAATTCTCCTTTTTGATTTCTTTTCTTCGCCCTGTCGATTTTGAGGACAACTGGGCTTGATGTGTTTGGGTTGGTTGCACTGGTGACAGATGATCTCCTGTTCTTCTGGGCTGTCTAATGCTTTGACTATTCTTCTTTTCAATTTTGATTTAGAGCCGGATTTCTGTATTTTTGGTTTTACTTTTTGAATCTCTTCGTTAGTAACGCCAGCTCAGCTGCTCCATCATCATCATCATCCTCATCACTACTACATTTTACCAATCCTATTAAGGATGTTTTGTGGAGGATTTCTCATTGTTGTTGACTTTTGCACCATATATTGCATCAAAAGTATTCCAGATTTCCTATGCATTTTCACAATGAGAGATAAAGTTAAAATTATCTTGATTAATACGAGAATATAGTATATGCATAGTAGAGCATTAATCAATTTTCTCGTCTATTATATCACACCCACTTTCAATAATATCCCAACATTTAATATTAATATATTTTAAATTAAATTCTACTTTTAATTTCCCATTCAAAAAAATCTGTTCCATCAAAAACAGGAGGAATAATATTGAATCGACCCTCAGTAAAAGCATTATTAAAAGAAGCCATTTTAAAAAATCAAATTTGTAAAACAAAAAATTGGTTTTTGAAAAATCAGAATTTTAAAAAATGGTTTTTGTTCCTAGCTCTGACACCACTTGTAGGATCGAATTCACCCTAGAGGGGGAAGGTGAATGGGGTGATACTATTAATTACAAAAATTATTGAGGAAGTTTATAAAAAATAATTTCAACACAGATCATAGCAGAATAATAGCAACACAAATAATAGCAGAATATAAAAAGCAGAAAATAGAACATACAGATTTATCCAACTTCAACAAAACCCTCCCTACGTGCTGCCCCCAAGGTTTCTACAAGAAATTAAATAGTCAAACGCTTACACACGTAAACTTGTGACACTCATTATCGACTAACCTAACTCTATGCTCAAAATCCTACCACAACTCAGCTACTGAGTTGTGAATTCTCGAACTGCACCACCGTAGTTCGTCCTCTAGTCACACAGCTAGAATTACAAAACAATTTAAACAGTAAAAACACGAAGCCCTTAAATATAAATAAAATCCCAAAATACATAAATAAGACCGGCCCCAAATTAAATAAGAAACCCTATTTCTCCTTCTTTTATATTATGTCGGCCTGCTTTACTCTAAAAAATGGTGGCCTCGTGTTCACTCCTCTTCGTTCCAAATTTAGGGCTTTGTGGGAATTCAACGGTGCTGTCTCGGTCACTCGATCGAAAATATGATTTATCGCTCCGTGCTTTATCGATCATGTGTTTCTTCGTTTTTCACACGGCTTCCCCTTCTCGATCGAGTTCAGTATGATTTGGTATGTATTTTTGTGCTCCTTGCTTTACAGATTAGCTTGCTTGAACTCGATCTTGATTCGAGTTGAATGATTATTCTTTGTTGCTTGAATTCGAATACTTTTTTACGGCCGATGATGATTGAGTTTTATAGGATTCTAATTCCTATATTTTCGCTGAAATATACTCATTTTAATTCGTCGATTAATTTACCTCTAGCCGTTCGATGTTGCTTGGATATTGGTGATTTCTCTGACTTCTTCAATTCATATAATTTTGCATTTACCTTACAATCACGGCATTTCGTGGCCACCACGGCTTGCTTTATTTGGTGTCTTTTTTACTTCGGCCACCTAATTTTTATCACCTAGCTTTGACATGGATTTGTTTGAACTTGCCTTAGTTATTTCTTTTCTTTATGCTTTTTGAATTCGGCTAGTTGATACTGCTATGTGAATTTCCGGCTTGACTCTGACTTGTTCATTGTCACTTGCTTATGCACTATTCACTTGTTCCAATTTGCTGCTAGCCATTATTCTTCAAGTCAGTGCATTGAGTCCTCATTTTCATTGAGATAGTTTGCATTTCAGTTGCATTGTGTTTGGTTTGGTCTCGTCCCACTTGTTGTTCACTGGTCTATTTGGTTCATGCTGTACATATGTGCATTTGTATCTTATACTCATGCATTGCATTTGTTTGCATATAATCTAGTTACCTTGAGTACATATATACATATATAATGTTGACTTGGTTTTGGTTGCCTTTGAGTTATGGTAGTGCTTGAGTCTTGTTCATATCTTCACTATGTACTTTCCACTGATATTTGAGTCTTTCACTCGACAATTTAGTTGAGTTACCATGCCAGTCTGGTTGTAGCTTTGCACTTGAAGTCTGTATTTATTTGGGACTATATTGAGGCTTCTGTTGCTTTACTAGCTTACATTCTGAGCTGCTGTTGCATTGCATTTAATCATATCATACATGATGCTTGGTTGCACTTTCCACTTCCTGGAATCATCATTTAGTATGTTGTAGTGTTTTACTTGAATCTTGGTTGCACTGTCCATATGAGTTCATTTAGCCAGACATTGTTGTTTGCGTTGCTGTAGTGTGGGTGTATATGACTTGCTCCATTGTTGCTTTGCATATTTGTGATTAGTTGCACTACGGTTTCTCTGACCAGTTTTGTAGAATTCGTTTGCTTACTTCATGTGTACATCACTGAACTTTTTGGTCGAGGTTTGTTTTGGTTGTCTCGGCCATTTTTTTTAACTTGCACCTGTGTTGAATCCAGCTTATAACTCGAGTTTGACCTTGTTACTTTATTTGTATTGTACTTGAGCTTAACCCAGTTTGACCTTGTTACTGTATTTGTATTGTACTTGAGTTTAACCCAGCTTTTAATTGGGTTTGACCTTGTGCTCACATGTCCCTGTAATTTTATCAAGTGTATATTGGTGTGCACGACCTTGTGGCATGTACAGTGATACACTGTGCATGTCACAAGCTATTCATGTATGATGAATTCAAATTAAATGATGGCAAACAACCCAAATAACCGAGGCAAATAATATTTTGAAAATACATTTTATTTTACACTATAAAAATATTTTCTTTTCAATTTTACTGCGTCAGTGTATATTTTTATAGATAATTTGGATGCTGGATTTAATTTGGAATGGAGTTGAAGATAAATACGAGTGATTGAGTGCTATGTAGTGAGATGATATTGTAAATGGTAATTGTATAGTGATGTAATCGAAATTGTGATGTAATCAAATTTGTATTGAAATTGAAATTGTGTATATATATAGTGAGAGCTCAAATATGTACTTTTCAAAATTGTAATAAATATCTGTTTGAATAAAATATCTGTTTGAATTCAAATTGTGCTATTTATTTTATTTAGCAAATATTTACTAATTATGTGAAAAATAAAATAGTACATTAAAAAATACTTTCAAATGAATATATATATATATATATGCTTATTATCATCAAAAAAATCATATACTCACATATTCAACAAATACTTCCTTGACTTTTGCTTGATAATGTTTGAAAAATGAATAGCTAGCAAGAAAGATTCTAAACCCACTTCTTCTCAGGCGCGCTTGAAATCTTCTGCTTTGGGGAAAGGAGATTAACGACTTATCCAATCTTCCATAACTTCTCAAAATGAAGTAGATATCATTCTTAAAGAGTTTGGCATTTATCAAAATGGAAGATAGGGTGGCTCGCCCATCCAAAAGGATAAATAATCCTTTAAAAGGATTCTTTGCTTTTACCCCGATCCATATTTGGCACTCATGATACCTACCCTTTCCAGAATTCCTTGTAAGATTGATTGACCATTTCGGAATTGCTCCGACACAACTGCTTCCTAACCCTTATACTATCTGGGATGCTTGAAACTACCTGCTAAGGAAGCTGACCTCCCCTCGCTCGATGCTGAATCTCTTCATTCATTAGTCATTCATTCGTAAATCTAGTTAAAGAGAAGAAATAACCAGTGGGTACCCTATATCACCTTCTTCCTCATCCAAAGAGCTTGACTACTAATTTAATTAGTAGAACCAAGGATCGGGAACCCAGATCTTCTATGTCCAGAGTCATACGTCTACAATCAAGGGGTTCTTCTTTACTCCTAGTAAGACTTGTTGCTTTTTCTCTATTGTTTATATTATATTTTATCATTCTCTTATAATAGTTATCTCTTTTCAGAACCTTCTTCTAAGGGACAAATCCTTCTATCATTGGCATAATCAGTGCTCTAAGTCTAATATCTCATACTATTGGGGATAGTCTAAAACTCTTAACCAAAAGCTAACCTTTGAAAGTATTCCTTGAATATAGAGAATCACATAGTGCTTGGGGAGGCCCCAATGGTCAAGAAGGATGCCCATAGAAACAATGCTCCGGTTATTGGCAAACAAAATGATTTCTCTCCTCCTTTCCCTATTAAATGTGATTCCTCTGGTAATCTCTTACGATGATTTAATGGAATTTCTTATATTGTCATCTTATGATTGTTTCTTTGACTTAGGTTCAACACTTATCATCTCGGTTGTTAAGTCAAAGGAAGTTACATTCCCACCACCTCCTCGGCTATGGGTACTAAAAATATTTCCATTATGGATTATATCGCTGATGCTCTTAAAATTATTCAGAGTTGCAAAAGAAAGAAGGATTTTCACAATCTGTCTGTTGCTTAAATTCCTCCCCCAAGTAAAACAGCCAAACTCAGAGATGATATAATGTTGAATGTTATTACTAAGGATTTGAATGCAGCTATAGCCACCATTAATCAAGATTCTAGTGTTATTGATTTAAGCTTGCAAGACCAGAATCCTGTTATTAACATCATGAATCCCTTGTCTGCAAACACCATACGATATTGATATTTTGAGTTAGACCTGAATCTTCCTCATCTAGAATCTCTTCTGTGTGAGGCTTTAGCTCAACCCACTTCCTTGGATTTTGATAACTTTGTTCGTTCAATTATCTTACCCCCATCGGTAGCCTCCTTAACACTACGGCCTTCTATCGTTTCAAGAGACTGTCCTTACATTCTTTTTCAATAGCTTTTTATGGTATGTACCGTTACATATCTGGATGATACAAATTTTAGCTCAATATATTTTTGTTTATCATATATTTTAGGAGGCCAAGTATATGTTCTTTCTTAAACAAACCTCTCATGAGTTTGACGATCAAGTTCCAAACTTTAAGGAGAATATTTCATTGTTGGCAGATAAAGTTAGGTCCCTTGAGGGCCAAATTATTGAAGCCACTACAAAAAGGGACGAGGTTACCACTATAAAGAATAAATTTGCCTCCGACTTGGATGAAGAAATAAAAATGAGACTGGCGGTTGAAGAAAGAGTGAAATCATTGGAAAAGTAATTTGAGCATGCCAAAACTAAAAACACCCAATCAGCTGCATAAGTGATAACTTTAAAATAAAATCTGGAAAGCTAGGAGGCTGCGCTGGTCTATAAGAGTAATATCATCAAAGATGCCAAAAAAGAAAGTCTATTCATTCATAGAACAAACCATCCCCCAACAGAGCAATGTTATGAGGAGGCCCACTTCCTCGCGTATTTCAGTAATGTAGAAAATTATCTAGAGTTGGACTTCCATTCACTACCGAAACTAAAAGATAATTTCAATAGGAAGTTCAACCTTAAAATGGAGAGAGTTCCTAGGTTATTACAAGACAAATTCCGGGTAGAGGAAGCCACCACAAGAACTACTATCTTTTGATGATCCTTTGCCTAATAAAGATTGGGATGATGATGATAGAGAGGTTGGTGACAAATATGACAATGATGGGGATGAAGATGAAGATGGTGGCAGTGGTGATAATGATTTTGGGAAGGATAGGAGTGATGGTAGCAAGACATTAATGGATTAGGAAGTGGCGATAATGGTTCAGGTGGCCATGATTTAGGCACATCTGCTCACGATGCAGACTTTGCTTTTCTTCTAAGACCCAGAATACACCTCAAAAAGATACTATATCGAAGGACGTCCATGCCTCCGGCCATCATAGAAAAGAAAAAACTCAGGTTTCTGCTTTATAGGCTCCCACGATACAAGTATAAAACCTATCATCTTTAAATGCTTTCAATTACATGTTGTCTTTAGTTAATAAGTCTACTATTTTAGCTAAGAAAAAGAAACAAATATCACTTTATGATTTTACCGAAGAAAAGAAAGAAGGATATGCAGTGATTGAATAGAAATATTGAAATTTTGATTGAAGATCATAATAGTTTATCTGAAAAGTATAGGAGCCTTCTTGTTTATTCCAAACAATTGAAATAGTTTAAAGAAAAATGGGCAGTCCTACTTTTGAAAAGATCCAGCCTTCATTGAGAAAGAGTCCCGAAGGAGAATGAGGAGTTGACTACACTTTTCTAGATGCTTATCGAGGATAGTGTAACCTTAGTGGAATTCCTCTATAAAATCTATACCATGATTCTTTTTACCGACTTTTCCTTTTTGGGGAAAGGGAGTGAGGATTTACTTAGGTGTTTGCATAATAGGTATTTGAATGATTACAGGATCGATCCTCATCCAGGAGAATGATGGAACTTTCCTAAGATTGAGACTGTTTCACTTTCCTTCCTCGCTCTTCCTTCAGAGAAGGTTAAGTTCAACAAAGAGATATTTATCTTTGAATTTTACAAAGAGTCCATATTATAAAAACTTGATTGAATTTATTTTTGTATTATGTAATTTAGACAATCTTTGTAAGTTTCAACGTTCTTATTTCTTTGCAGTCTAGTTTTTTTTTAAATACACAAGTTAAGGAACCATTGTACACTTCTATTTCAAAAGAACTCTTAAGTAAATTTGAAGCTAAAAAAGGGAATTTAAGGGGAAACATTAGCTCTCAAAACCTCTCGATTAGCAAAATACCGCTTTCTTATGGCGTTTCGAGAAGTTTATACATAACTTGCTCACCTATATTTTGACTTCTTAGGTAACAAAAAAATAGTTTACTTAAAGAAATTCGATTTGATTACGCTAATTTGTTATGCGAGGAACTAGCCTCCCTACCGAGAGATGGGATTATCACTAGTTTCCCCCAATCAATACTCCTTATGAATTTAGTGCTCCCATTAACTCTACATTCCCTATGTCTATGGCTTTACACAAAAAACTAAAATTGTCACTTCCAAAATTAAGGATTAGATGTATAAAACTTGAGTTGTTGATGTAACTTGAATTTGTTCACACTTGTAATACCTCGTTGTTGTTAATAAAACAACATTTTTTCGGAAGTGTTGATTTTTCTTTTGTTTGTTATTTTTTACTAAAGAAACAACTAACGCTTGCATGCAGTGGTCCCGACCTCCTCTCTCGACTGGATAAACTTAGAGCTGGGCTGATGTTGGATATTTGAGAGTGCTCTTCTAAAGATGCTTCAATCATACCATTTTCGGACAACCCAAAAGTATGTAAATGGTGTAGCAAATACTATAATTTAAATTCAACCTTAAGCAGTATATTGAAATGACCTCGAGTTTAGAAGAGAAAATCAAAGAAAAGATAGAGATGTCAGAGTGTTGCAAGAGAGCATTGACACAGTTAGTCGATCTGGACCCATAGACCAAAGGTTGAGGTTGATGCAGAAATTGCTCGACTGTATTAGAAAATCGAGAATCTTGAAGTTTACCCACTAAAAATCCAAGTATCATGCCAATATCTAGAGCTTATTACAAGTGGAGGAAAATCCAGGCTTCCCACTCCTACTCCTACAAGGACAACTAGTTAACTGGTAAAAAGTAATTGTCTTCCTTGAAAAACCCACCTCTGGGTTTGGATGATGAAAAATTGCCAGATGGTGCTGAGAATATAGATATAGATATGATTGCACTCAGTTTGTAAAAGGAAAGTGGGACAAACAAGTTTCAAAATATCTCAATAATTATCAAAGTCGGGTTGAGGAGCTGAGACGTGAGAGGCACGGTTTTGAGCATAGGATCAAAAAATTAGATGGATATGTCAAAACTTTTAAAGATGCCAATAAAATGCTTGAACATGCATGGAAGATTCAATTTGACTCTGTCGATGATATAATTATTACCCATAAGAAGGAAAGGAAAATTAAAGACAACTTGATGCGGCGATTCATCATATTACCGAATCTTCCTCAATTGTTGAGGTCTTGAAGAGGAAAGTGCAGGACCTGAGTATTAATTAAAAATAATCAAGGTGATGTCATTTGAGAATTCCCGATGGATTCCCTTATAGATTATTTTCTTGAAATAATAGTTACTTTTGGCTTAAGCATCGACTATTCTTTCTTAAGTCTAGAAATGAACTAAAAGTTGAGCAAAGTAGCAGAGGTGGGATACAAACGTTATCAACAATTATTTTTATATGGATGTGCCAACTATCTTAATATTGAAGGCCCTCCTTTTTTGCTTAGAGATGCCCTTACTTAAAATGAAAGTCATCCATGTATTCTTGAGGTTGAGGGCAAGGGTAAAGAAAAAGTATATCAAATTATCCACTCCCTCAACCTCCTTCTCAGGAAGACTTGAATGGCTTTTCCTGATATTTGTAACTTTTTGTATGTAAGTGGGTAATTAATTTTTTACCTGAATAGTTGATATTTGAATAAACTTTATATTTTCTTCCTTATTCTTATCCTATATTTGAACTCATTGAGCCATTTGAGATTTGTGACTCACTTTATAGCCTTAATTTGATTCAATATGATTTATGATCTTTGATTAAGCATAGACTTTTTTGCTCTTTATTTTCTTGAAAATATTCTAAATGGCGTCTTTACACTTTCCAACTTTTATTTTTCTTAAATCCTTTTTATAAAGTAAATGGTGATGATTTCCATAATTGTAAGAAACTATTCTTTCTCAAATTGACCATTTTGTTTTGTAAATACTAAAGAATTTGTGAAAAAAATTTCCCATTAAACTTTGAAAAATTGAAAGCTTGGTTTTGAAAATCACTTTTGGAATGATTATTGAATCAGTGGAACATTAAATTAACCTTTCAAATGTGGATTAATTTGCCTTCTTATCCTTATAGGCCAAATGACTTCATAAGTGAATCTTCTTTGCTTAAATATTATTTCCTTGGCTTGTTTTTTAGAGTAAACTTCTTTCCCTTAGTCTAGGTTTATTGAATGAGTATTTAATGACTTTTCTTTTCCATATGAGACTCTATGAGTAGGAAAAGTTACCTGGCCTTTCCTTTAAAGGTTGCTTTAAACTTTGCCTTAGGACAAGATCAATCATGTTTGATTGCTCTTCCTCTTGAAGATTGCTTTATTCCATCTTTAAGATGGAATTAGACTCGTCTGATTATATTCTATATATAAGGTTTCCCCTTCTATACCTTTTAGGTAAGGCTTTGAGCTGGTTGGTGCTTTGACTAAGCTATCTTTGGTGGGACCAAAGTCCAACCCATCATCCCTTTAGGAGGCACTCCGAATAGGCCATATAAGCGGGATGGAAGGTTGTTGGTCGGTGTTATGGCTAAGCCATCTTAGGCAAGACCAAAGACTTACTCTGTCCTTCCTCTAGGAGGAACTCTGGAGAGGGCTTAAAGTAGGACCGAAGGCTGGTCAGTGCTTTGGTCAAACCATCTTTGGTGGAACAAAAGGCTTACTCCATCCTCCTTCTAGGAGGTGCTCTGTCCAGGCCACGTACATGGGACGGAAGGCTTGTGGTGCTTTGGTCAGTCCTTGTAGGCGAAACCAAAGACTTACTCTGACCTCCCTCTAGATGCGTCGTTCAGGCCTTATAGACAAGACCGAAAGCTAGTTGGTGCTTTGGCCGGGCCATCTTAGGCGGGACTAAAGGCATATTCCATCCTCCATGTAGGTGGTTCGGCTAGGCCACATAGGCGAAATCGAAGGCTTGCGGTGCTCTAGCTAGGCCTTATTGGTGGGACCAAAGGCTTACTCTGTCCTCCCTCTAGAAGATGCTTCGGTTAGGCCTTATAGGTAGGACCAAAGGCCTTTAGTGCTTTGACCAGGCCTTTTTGTGGGATCAAAGGCTTTTCCTTTATTTTTACAAATCTTTGTCATGAAGCACATCTCTACATTAAGCACTTGATCTTTGTAAATACATTAGTCATTATCTCAAATTTTGTTGAGTAACCTTTGGAGTTCTCCTTTTTCCCAAGAATGTTTCAATCTTCCCTCTAAGGGCTCGATTGTGATTTTTATTGTGTCTATTCACTCAACGGTATTGATAATAAGCGTCTCCAAGATTTTTTTCATTTCCCTCTAATTACTTCTTCTTCGAAGGCTAGTATTCTAATCTTTCTTTGGTTAGGAGATAGATATTTTCATAAAAGGTGGTAAGAGAACAGGTTCTAGCAGATCGGTAGTTTCTAAAGAATTATGCTTTTGGTCCCCATTTAGCTCTTTTGTAATATTGGGTAGGTTCATCAGTTTTAGTAGCGAGCTTTATCTTTGAGTATCCTTAAGTCCGGATTGGTGTGGGGGAGTGACCGATTATCTCCTTCCACCTTTGAGTAAACTTATGGAAATCATTTGTTAGTTCACCATCAAAGATCATTCCTTTAGCTTGGAATTGAACGGCTTTTCTTATTTTTATGAATGGGTCACTCCTTTTGTTCTCTCTACCCAGAGTAGGATAATAAGCGAAGATCGCGGTGGATCCTTGCTCGAATATAGTCATTATGTAGTTTAGTAGGTTATGTGGGATATGGAAAGTCCTCCGTAGGAATAGATTGGCTATGGAAAGTCCTTTGTAGGGATATGCCAGAAGATGGAGATTGCTCTATAGGGATAAGATAGAAGATGGAGATTTCCTAAACCAAAATTTTACTTAATTAGTCATAAAGCAAAGAAATAACGAGGTGTCTAAATTCAATTATAAACTTGAAAAACAAAGATTGGGTTGCGCCATATATATCAAAGAGTATACAATATTGATGTATTTGGTGAATCAAATGCATGGTCTAATAAGAAATTTAATTCATTGATAATATTAGTTAAATATTTTTTTTAATATTTTTGTCAAAGTTTTCATTCACCTGGAGGTTCAAGCCATCCTTCTGGTGCCAAAAGGTTAAACCTGAATTTAACCCATTACCCAAGAAGCTGTACCAAGTGGCATTATTTGAAAATGTTCCAACAATAACCGTTGGTTTTAATATAATCATGAAGTTGTTCAAAAGTTCAAGCCACACGTCCAAGGGTAAAATAGGCGAATCACATAAATATGCAATAGTCTCTTGTTCATATGTCCATGGGCAGGATAGACGATATGTAATAGTCCCTTTTCATATGTCCATGGACAGTATAGGCGATATATAATAGTCCCTTGTTCATATGTCAATGAGAAAAATGGGCAATATGCAAGGTAGCTTTTAATTTGAACAAGGGCTTAAGTGGCCTTGAAAATTTTGATAATATGCAACTTCAAATCCATTATTGTTTAAGTCCAAATCCAAAGATAAGTTCATATGCATATCCATTATTCAATAATAGTCAAGTATACGCATTCGAGGGAAATATGTTGTGCAAAGTAAAATGTCTAATCCCTTATGTGCAAAATAGTTCGAGGGTTACAATGGGCTTTAAAATCCCCATATTGATTTAGGATCTACAACTTACAATTGAGAAAAGGAGTGATAATCATTGCCCAATTCTAGGTGCCGAGGGTCTACTTATAGTGACGTCAATCATGCGAGATGATAACATGCGTCATGGCTTTAAATCCAAGGGTTATAATTACACCATCCTGATGAAATATCATCATCCCCTTGTAGAGATTCGAAATCTCTTATTTGTAAAAGCTCGACAACACAGGTTTCCTCGCAGAAACAAGATAGCCTTCCTTTTTAGTTAAATACTCGACATTGTCTAGGGTGCGACATCCTTTCTCACATCCTTGCCAATCTTGTTCTCTTTTGACTTAGCGGCTTTTATGTTATAGACACTCTATATCTATTGTTCTCCCAAGTTTGCATTAATTTGCCATTAAATGTTTATTGACTCGACAACTAATATTGCAGCAGAGGCTTGCTACTCATATTGTTGTAAAGGTTCAACATCATATTCAGTGTTTTTGGCCACCTGATATCCTTGGGCTCAATAACTGTTATGCCGTAGAAGCTCGATACCTTCTTGTTTTTAGGCGCTCGACACGATTCTTCATTGTTAATGTTCGACATCATCTTCCTCTTGTTAAATTCTTGACAACACTCACTATTGCAAAGGCTTGTTACCCTTAAAGACTCGATACATCTCCACCGCTTGTTAATCACTCGAACATTCCACATCTTTAGAAATATGGCACCTTTCGCTATTGGATGTTTGATTCCCTCTTGATACAAGCTCATCAACCTTTTGCAAATGTTAAATGCTTGGTAACTTTATTTTCTTTAGGTTTGATATCTTTCGTCTTTTCCAAGTTTGACATGT
Source organism: Allium cepa (assembly GCA_030765085.1). NCBI lineage: Eukaryota > Viridiplantae > Streptophyta > Magnoliopsida > Asparagales > Amaryllidaceae > Allium > Allium cepa. The sequence goes on from CM060941.1 coordinate 841,652,491, forward strand.
ACTCTTTGAATGCTCGACACTCATAAAACATGTAGTAACATGTGTTGTTTGAATTATTTTTCATCACAATGTGTAACTTCTTATGCTTTTTAGGCGTCTATTCACATTTGAATATTCGATGGAAAATGGTTTATTTAAGCATGATTTAGACATGGGAACATGTTTGAACACAAAGTAATGGAAGGCTCCATGTAACCTGCATCATGGTAGTTTCCTACCTTCGATAAAATGTTGTGAAGACCGTAGTTACAAAAACACACAGAGAGAGAGAGATGTCCATTGTTAATTCTATTTTTATAACATCAAATCAATGATACAATCGTGCATTAGCGGGTTAGTTTTAGAAGTGTTTGAACTATAGCATGACATGTTACATATCCAAACTTCTGAATCTGTGTTGTAGATGCACTTAAACCACATTCAAATAGATTTTCATCTGCAAAAAAGAGGTGGGTAACATACTAAAATAAATAGTGTATTGTTCCTTCCATATATTTGGCTATACTGAAAAGATAAAAGACGGAGCAATATTTTTGAATGTAATGCTTTGTTCCAATTCAAATACAACGATATTTATGATAATTTCTCATTGGTTGAATATGCTCAAGTTTCTTCCACGGAAAAGTTAGCGGTGCATTAACCATATACCAGTTGGAAGTGAGATATGCTATCAAAGGTTTACCCAGAAGATTACTTTTTTTTTTTTGAAGAAGAAGAGTAAACAGGGCCCGGCCCAACATAAATAAATAACAACCGGGTACAAAACAATACCCAACCTCAACACAACACAATACAAACACCTCAAACCCTAATCAGCCGACACAACGAAACTCAACAAACAAAAGAAGCGAAAATGGCGGAGGCGATTTTAGAGAATCGAGAGAATCCCCTCTCCTTTCTTAACTCCGCTAGTTTCCCCACGCCCCCAGTACGATAAGTCTTCATTCATGTCACCTCTCATGCCTCTATGACCATTACAGTTGCTCGAAAGGCTCAAGTAGCTGGAGCTGTTGAATCTGTTGGTATCTAGAGAAGTAATGTTAGATCTAGTGTCACTGCGACCTAGATCTGACATTCTCTTCTCACAATCGTCATTATTAGCTCGGTCAAATGAGGGTTTGGATTACTAACATCTGGAGCTTGATTGAGATAAGAATCGTTGTTCTTAGCCATGTCAACTTGCTTATTGACAGTAGTAGCAACTAAATCTCGATGCTTGCAAAATCTAGACTCTGGATGCAAGTTGTTATTGTGCTCGGGTTGAAAGCTTTTTGAACGCATCAAGTATACTTCAAGATGCTCGCTACCTGCTTCAGTACACCACTCACCAGCAAGGGAAGCAAATTTGGTTTGGTTTTTACACAATTTTTTTGATTTCTGCAGAATAATCTTGCTGTCAGATAATATAGTTAGCCAAACTTGCTCTTTATTCCTGCTGCATTTGTTGTGCACACGTAAATTTCTCTCTTTCCACAAGTTGAACACTGCCGTAGTTAGTAAGATGTGAGAAAAATCAGTCTCTTTGGATTTAGATCTGAAGTTGTTGTTAATAAGCTTTATAATATTCAAAAGATTCATATGCCTGTTGTCTTCAATATTCAGAGTAGCTTTAATATGGTTCCAAATGTAATAAGAGTAGCTGCATTCAAAAAATATGTGATTAGAATCTTCATTACATATATTGCATAGGGAGCAGAGTGAATTCAAATTATTTCCCCATTTGTTTAATCTATCCCAAGTTGGCAATCTGTTCTTAACAGCAAAATACGTACAGAATGCCATCTTGGGACAATTCACTCTGTTCCATATACAATAGTACCAGTCTTCAGTTGGGTATTTGCTTCTAATAAAATTCCAAGTATTTTTAAAGGAAAACTTCCCTCTGCTGGTAACTGTCCATTCCCAGTAGTCATTTTCTGCAAAAGTATCAAGTTGAATTTTGCAAATCTCTTCTTTATGTGGATTAGTAATAGGGTGGATTTGTGGTTGCCAGTTATTATTAATAATGATATCAGAGACTTTATTATTTGAACCACCACAAATAACAAGGCTATTCCACCCTACTCTATTAATAAAGGCCTCATTTTTAAACCAAGGATCAAACCATAAACTAGTATCTTTGCCCTTTTTAAATTTTCTTTCAATCATTGTTTTACCTATATCTCTACTATTTAAAATATGTTTCCAAGTGTTTGAATGATTACTATTATAAGTAGCAGTCCAGAAATTATTATGTTTCAATTATTTTGAACTCATCCATCTGGCCCACAAAGAGTCAGAATTTAAGAATCTCCAAAATAATTTTAAATGACAGGTTGTACAAAGATCCTTAATATTTCTAATGCCAAGACCCCCTTCATTTTTTGGCCTGCAAACATTATCCCAACTGATTTTGTGATATTTACCTTTTCATAAAAATTCAGAGCATCTACTTTCCAATTTTTTAATAGTAGCAGCTGGGATTTGAAAAGATTGGATCCAGTAAAGAATTATAGCATAAATGACAGTCTTTATAAGTTCAAGTCTACCAGCAATCGATAATAACTTACATGACCAGGTCTCCATTCTATTCTGAATTTTATCTATAAGGATAGAGCAGTCAGAATCTTTAATCATATTTGTAGAAAGAGGCAGATCTAAGTATTTGATAGGAAGAAATCCCTCTTCTATTTGTAAAACCTTTAGAAAATCTTTTTTAAACTTACAAGATTTACTGAAATATGCTTTACATTTATTCACATTAAGTTGTAGGCCAGCATAACTTTTTAAGTTATCAAAAACAGATTTGATTGAGTCTGCATTATCTTTAATGGCTTTAACAAACACCATAAGATCATCAGCATATATCAAATGACTAATACTTGGTTGAATTCTGTTAATAGGCTGAACAGCACCTTTAATACTCTCTATTTCCATAAGAATAGAAAAATATTCCATCACAATAGCAAAAAGATAAGGAGATAGGGGGTCTCCCTGTCTCAGCCCCCTATTAGATTTAATAAACCCTTCTGCTTTACCTTGAATTAGGATTGAAAATGAAGGAGTATTTATACATTCAAACACCAGATCACAAAACTTTATAGGAAAACCCATACATTTCATGATATGATGAATAAAATGTCTATTTACCTTATCATATGCTTTCTGTAAATCAATTTTAATACATACATTATCACCCTGTTTAGTGTTGAATTTCCTAACCATCTCATGAGCTAATAGAGAGTTTTCATAGATGAGCCTACCTGGAACAAAAGCACTCTGATTTTCTGACACCAGAAAAGGCAAGAACACTTTTATTCTGTTACTAAGGACACTAGCAATAATCTTATAGATAAAGTTACAACAAGAAATTGGCCTATAATCACCAATTCCAGTGGGATTATTATTTTTTGGAATAAGGGTTATAAAAGTATGGTTTAAACTTTTTAGAATTTTACCATTATCCATAAACTCTGAAACAACATCCAGCACATAGTGTTTTATATAATCCCAATTATTTTTATAAAATTTTGCATTAAAGCCATCAGGACCCGGGCTTTTGTTATCTCCAGCATTAAAAACAATAAATTTAATTTCATCAAGGCTCACTGGAGCTAACAGGATTTCAGATACATTATGATTTAAAATGTTTTTACAAGTTATAAAAGGAAAATTCTTTTTATAATTTGCAGAAAAATACAATTCCTTATATAAATTTATAGCATTCTCTGAAACTGTTTCATGAGCATTAGTTAAATTTCCCTCTTTATCTATAATGCAACCTATGTTATTTAAGTGCTTTCTATTACTCATTTTAGCATAAAAAAATTTGGTGCAGTCATCTCCTAAAGTGAGCCAATCAACCTTAGCCTTTTGTCTAGCATTGACAGACTCTTTATGCATTTCATTAGACAGCTCCTTCTGATTAAGAAAATTTTTATTAATATCATTGATATTATCAGGATTGTTATCAGCATTCATCTGAAGAAGCTTGCCCTCTTTTTTCAAACTGACTATTTTATTTTTATTTAAGTGGTTGTTCTTATTCCAGTATTTAAGGTTATGCTTGGTGAATTTCAGAAAACTATAAAACTGATATTGTTTAAAACCACTGCAAGAAAACTTATAGCAGTTTTCCATTAAGGGTTTATAGTCTTCTTCCATCACCCAGCTATTTTTGAAACGAAATGGAGGAGCTTTATTATTAAAATCATTATTCATAAAAAAAAGATTAACCAAAAGAGGAGTATGATCACTTAAATTTTTCCCCAAAGTGGAACAGATATTATTTGGAAGTTTTTTTGAAAACTCTTTATTATAGAGAATCCTATCTAATTTGCAGTGAATATTTTTGGCTAACCCTGACTTCCATGTATATTTATTACCACTGATAACTGGTTCAATAAGGCCAGATTCTAATAAGAATTTGTTGACTCTATCTAATTTATTTTGAGAGATTTTAATCCCCCCATATTTTTCATTAGCATGAAAAACAGTATTAAAATCACCTAGTAAAATCCATGGGGAATCATAAATTGAATTTAAAGCTTTAAGTTTTTGCCACAAAACATTCCTTTCTAGTTCAAAATTACTACCATAAACACTAGTAACTTGCAAAGTAAAACCACCAATGTTTTCAAAACTACAATCAATAAATTGGCTGTCCTTGTTTATTTTAATATTAGTCCAGATATTAGAATCCCAAATAACAATGATTCTACCTTTACAGCCACAATCATTGTTATGAATTGCTTTCCAATTTCTGGACAGCTTAAGACCAAATCTTTCAAAATTCTCATCATTCATTTTATTTTCAATTAAAGCAACAATAGATGGTTTATAGACATTAATCATAGAGAGAATATCAGACTGTTTAGCTGGGGTATTCATCCCCCTAACATTCCAAGCAAATATAGACATATTTATATGAAATATAATAAAATATGAATATTAAATAGTACCTGATACACTGTTACCCTTACCCTTTTTCTTTTTCTCCGAGCTTTTAGCTTTTAGTCTTGTTGTCATTTCATTCCAATCAGGATTAATTGAAATGTATTTCTGCCCAAAAGCTTTCTTCTCTTTATTAGCATTTTTGTATTTGCCAATTGCTTTAGTCTTGGGAATATGCAGTTCTGAGATGTCAAATTGCTTTTCAGGATCCTCCATTGTATTATCTGATGTTGATGCAATATAGTCTTCTGGAATTTGGATGAGAGAGATGTCAAACTCCTCAGCATTGCGAGGCAAGGTTGAGTGGATGCCATCATTGTCCTCAACCATTGCAGCATTATCTGATGGAGGTTCATTCTCCATGTTGTAATCTGGACTTTGGTTGGAATTCAAAGGCAGGATGATATTTGATTCTGTAGCATGATTATTTGTAATTAAACATAACTCTGAAATGGGGGGATTTCAGAGTTAAAGACCTCTTCATTACCAATTCCCTCCTTTGAACTGCTTTGTGAAACCTCTTTTGATTTTTCTTGTAAACTTTCTGAATGATGAACTTTCTGGTTGATTCGATCATTATTCTTTTGATTTCTTGATTCTTTTATTGTCTTCTCAGTAAGGAGCGACTCTTGAACGATAGTATCTGTAACATTTTCTTGATCAGTGGCTATTTCTTTGTTTTGATTATGAGTTTTGGGTATCCATCTTTGTTCTGCGACACATTGTTTTCTAATGTGTCCAAAACATTTACAGATACTACACTTCGGTGGAACCCATTCATATTCAATCTTTTGAGTAATGTTTTCTCCATTGTATAAAGTGAGATTTATTTCTTGAGGTAGTTCGTCATTTGCAGATACCTCCACCAGAAGACGAGCGTAATTCAATCTCGTTTTCAAGGTTGTAGCTGCATCCATTTTTATGGGTTTTCCAATAATGCTGGCCATTACACTGAACGCTTCTCGATCCCATAATTTGAGATTCACATTGGGTAATTTTACCCATATCGGCATTGTACTGAGGAGGTCCCTGTCCATTTTCAGAGATTCAGACCATCTCCTCATTATGATGAGCTTTCCATTATAGAAGTATGGGCCATTCTGAATGATAGAATTGCAATCTTGAACTTCTTTGAATTTGACAATAAAAAACCCATTTTCCCTGGTAAAAATTTCAAATTCTCCCACAGGTTTCCATACACGTTGTATGTAAGCTTTGAAAAAGTTATAATATGGTTTGGTACCAACAACATATACCAAAATCGAATTGCTCCAGCATTCGATAGCTCTTTTACATACAGACTCTTTTATCAAACCATATTTCTTATTATTGATCTTGATGGGAGAGATAGTTTCAAGATTTCATTCATCATCATTGGGTTCAGTTGATTGCTCAGAAACGATTTCAGCCCAAGATTTTTGTCCCTATGTTCTGTTCAGAGAAAAATTCATGGGTTTCCGCGGTTGATACGATTGGTTTCTCATACTTGGAGGAGCAGTCGAATAATGATCGTCTGTCTTCTTCTTCTCAGAAAAGAGACCTTTCGAGATTCTTTGTTGCACAGGATTAAGGGGTTGACGTTTCTTTTGCAATCTTGATTGAACTAATTGAAACCCATCATTGTCTATGATGATTCCTTTGCTAGAATCTCTGATGTGAGAGTCATGTGGTCTGTTTCTATGGCTAGGAGAAGAAAGATGAGAAAGATTGCTGTGAGGAGAGATAATTTCCCCCATGACTGAGGAAAACCCTAAATTTCTAAAATGTTTTTTCAGTTTTTTGTTCCAGAATATTACTTATGACAGGAAGATTTTTGTATTTTCGACTATTAAATATTCAGTGCATAGGTACAAATCATTTATCGAGAACTACTTCCACCAAAACAGAACTTGGTTTGAAGGAAAAAAAAAGTTTATGTAAAAAAAAACTATTAATGTTTGGTTATAACATAATTTTTCTTATAAAACCTTCCATGACATTGATTATTCAAGCTACAGGAATTCAAGGATTTTCATGGATGCGAAACATCAGTAAATATCAACCGAATTTGACGAAGTGTGTGTCTGTGCATACACGCACTTTACGTACATAATAAACATGGTTTATTCTTTTCTTATAAATTTTAATAACAGTGGCTACTAAGAAAAAAAATCTATATTAATTTTGCTACCATATCATATCCATTCTTAGATCGGCCTAGGAAGTTTACTAAGACCTGTAATGTAAAGTTTACCTGTGCATTTTGTAGCAATCTTCTGTGCTCAAAAGTAAACGGTTTCATGAAGATAATATGTGTGTACATGAAATTTTAAAAGCACCCAACTACATTCACACACACAACCATAGTTATTTACAAACAATTTACATATCAACTCTTTAACTTATCTCTTTTTTTTTTCTTTTTTTTTTTCTTTTTTAATATAGAGAAACTTGACAATTAATAAAAACTAAAGTCAAAGTACATTTCAGTTACCACAATTACATTGTTCTTCGATATACTATGATCTATATATGGCTATACATTACCTCCATAATAACTCTATTGGTTGAACTGAACTATAACCCCATTCTGAGGATATATCTTTAATCCTAGAACCATTCCTCTTTCTCTATAAAAATTTAATTAAAAAAATGGATTTCCAAATTCAGTCTGTAGTCACAAAATCATTGCTACTTGAAATAATAATTCATTTTTGAGACAAGTTATTGAACTCAAAATGATGAATTTCTATGACGTTTCATTTTTCCAAAATATATAGTCCTAGATGCATTACATATTTCTCCTATGTCATTTTTCATTAAAAAGGTGGAATAAGCGCCCAAAAAATTTCTTGGTTTCAAGAGCATGCATACTATTACAATCATGAGTACTTATTTTTGACCAGAAGTGATCGTGCAAGTAGATTGAACTTTATGTGCATGTCCACCTATTTGACTATCGCAAGCATTATTAGACTCAAATTTGTGTGAGCTTCCTTATTATTAACAGACGCAGTCTATAATTTACTAACTGAAACGTATCATCAGTATTCGGTATAATTACATGGCTTATGCTAGTAAAATAAAATATTTGGAACTCAAGACGGTCTATATAACATCGTGGGAATTTAACAAAAAGTTAAAATATAAATTTTAATAAGAAAATTAAATTAAACGAAAACAAGGACTTAAAAGTAAATTTTCATAGCCATCCGAATTTGGCTAAGAAACTTGCACCATTATATTCGTAACGAGTTTTCAAACGATTTTCATATATAACTTGGCGTAATCCATCGTATGAGTTACCAATTAGAATGATAAATGAGAAATTAAGAATATACACTAAAAATAAAAGGGTCAGGTTGACAAATGCCTTGACTAGATCGACCATTGACGGTCGACCATGACCTAAGGGTGGTTAGTTTGAACCTTGTGTTATCGGGTGATTAATCAACCTAGAGCGTGATGAATAACAGTCGTGATGGTTGCTTGCAAGTGAAGGATGAGTGGTTTAGATCTACTACAAAGTTGATCTAATGACCCTAAATTCTATACTCTATAAATTATTGTTTGACGACGGATTTTATATTGATTAAAAAACTGCCGAAAAATATAATTGTTATAATACTGCAAGCGCACGGCGTAAAATCGTAATATGTATGCGAGTATGGCTCGATCCATAGAGAAAGCAAAATTTTTAATATTACTCAATCAAATTAGTCTAAAGTTTTGATCGAGTTCGGAGGTAAGTTGTACAACCATTTTTCAACATAGTCTGCAAGGTTGAATGGAATTAACAGAAGTTTGATTCCATCATCACATAATTGTTGGAGTTTAATGATTGCACATACTTATTCGAATTTTGTTAGGAAGATGTATGGGTGATCGTGTTTAAAACTGCTAAATTTCGAAAGCGTGACAATGTGATTTGAATGAATTTCTAAGTTATCACCCGTTGGGGTGGGTAATGTGATACAAAAAGAAATAGAAACTTTATCGGGAAAAGATTCTATCCATGAGAGTTCGTGGAGCATTTTCATTAATCATCGTTGGAGGATTGTTCGTACGAGTTAAACGATTCGTTGTCGTGTCATGAGCGCGGGTACTCATGCGCAAGTGAAAATGTCAAGTAGAGAAAGAAGTGAGAATCAAGTTTAAGAAAATGAAATAAGGTTTAGAAAATAAAATGAAGTGAAAATTTATTGTTTTTTATTTATTTTAAAGGAAAATAATTTATCGTAAATAATTTATTTTTCAAAAGGAGATTTGAAAAAATATTTCTTTTTCTTTAAGTGTTATTGAATTTTTTTTGACATGCAAGCAAGCAACAATGCAAAGAAAATAAAAAATAGATAAAAGCACAATACCAGAGCACATAAAATTATTTGCAAATTTATTTTAAAACAATTTTTTTTATAAGCAAGCAAGCAGAGTAGGTTTGCAAGCAATTTCTTTCCTTATCTATTTTTGCAACCTGTAAATAGGTTGAAAACTATTTTTTTTATACTATCCAAAAGCCCATACAAAATTCTCTACAATCAAAACAATTTTTTTCTTTTTTCTAAATGAAACTACACGGCACGCTCAAACCCTTCCTCACACAAAAAAAGAATTATATACTGAATACTCACACAAACCAGGCCCACTCAACAGCTAACTAAATCTTATACGCACCAAAACACCGAAATAAAACCCAACAACAATCTTATACACACCCGAACCCAAATTGGCTCAAAATCAAAAATCGCGATTTTTGGCAATCTTAATTAGCTGCGGTTTTAAGGAAATTGGTTTTAGGTATCGATCATGGTGGTGGATTTGAGGCGTACTGATGTCGAGGATTTGGGAAGGAAGTGGGTTGCGGTTATTGTGTGAGTGAGCTGTTTTAGATTTGGATGAGATCGCAGGTGTCATGATTTACTGGTTAAGGAATGTGTATTTGCGATATTAGTTGTATGAGGGAGTTTGTGTGGATTCACATTTTTGGAGTTAATTGATGATGCTATTCAGGTAGGGTGTAAGTGAAGTTGAAGGTGATTGGGTGGTGGAAGTTGATGGTGTTATTGGTGTAGTCGCGTAGTGGTGACGAAGGAAGTTGAGGAGTTGTTTGTTTTGGTGGTGCTTGTCTATGATGAAGTGGTTTTGCCATTGAGGAGGGTGGTCGCTGATTGTGTCTAAAGAGATGGAAGCAGTTCAGGTGGTGATTGGGAACGTAGAGGAAACTGGTGCATGAAGTTGTGGTTGATGTGAGATTGCTGTTTTGTCACGAGTGGTGGTGTGGTTTCAGATTGTATTGCTTGCCATTTGTGATGAAGGTTGCAATTACGTGGTAGTTGTTTTGGCAGCGATGAAGTAGATGGGAAATGAAGTGGATGAAAGAAAAGGCTTTCTGATTGGTGAGGTAGTAGTTTCACATGACCGTAGTGCAAGGTAGCAGGTGGATGAAAGGGATGGAGGAAGTACTGATGGTTCGAGTTGAGGTGATGGTGCTGTTGATTGTTCCAAGTAGTGAGATGGAAGTTGAAATGTTGGGGAGGCTGAGTTGTAGGAAGTGCTGATGACCGCAGTGGTCGAAGATTGCGTTTTTTTTGGTGAAGGTTGGTTGCTGTTGTTGAGGGTTTAGCTGGAGTTCAGGCAAGGATGACTTTGCCGGGCAAAGGTTTTAGTGGAGGGTTTGGGTTGATGAGGGTGATGTTTGAGGATGGAGGAGATGGTTTGCGGACAGGGGATGTAATTGTGATGCAGGGTTTTGTATGGAGGAGGAGGATAATGGTTGTGCAGGCAGGGTTGGAGGCTGTAGGTCAGGGTTGTTTGTATATGTGCAGGGGAGGATGTGAAGAAGTGGATGTTTGTTGATGAGTGGAGATAGAGGCAGATGGTGGTGTTGTGAAGTGGAGGAGTTGTAATGTGATGAAGGGCAACTATGTGGTAGTGGGTTGGGTTGTAGTGGCAGGTTATTAGGGAAGTATGGTTGAGGGTGTAGGTGACTGAAGGTTGGGCAGAGAAGGTGAGGGGGGTACTATTTAAAGTGGATGGTTTTGGTTGTTTCAGTGATAGAATGTTTGGTTGAGTTGAGAGAAAGTAGGTAGTTTGTTTTATAAGAGAGAGAGAGGTTGGTGAGGGAAGTAAACAGAAATGTGAAATGTAAATAGAGAACAGAAGTGAGAATTGTGAAATGCAACAGAACAAAATGTAAACAGAAATGGATTTGTCTACGTGAAATTTTAAAAAGAAATGAATTATGTCATGAAAACACAAAAGGACTAAAGCAGACAACTCAACACAAATGAAATAGCAATAGTAAATGAAATAGCAACGGTAACAAATGCAAACAACACAAATGAAACGAATGTGAATTTCTTTTTTTTTAAAATGCAAACTATGCACAAAATGAGCACATAATAAAATAAAACAAAAGTAATTCAAAGTGTGGAATTATAATTGAATGGCTTTCTCCGCCAACGACGCCAAAAACCTGTTTGATGACGGATCTTCTATCGATTAGAAAACCGCTGAAAAATATAATCGTTATAAAATCACAAGAGTACAACATATAATCGAAGTATGTATGCGAGTATGTTTCGATCACGAAGAAAGCAAAAAAATTTAATATTACTAAATCAAATAAGCCCAAAGTTTTTGAAATTGTTTTAAACTGAAAATAAACAAGAGCAAAAGTGAATAATAGAGTCCAATTCACTTCCAATCACTCATATAAGTCAACATCAAATTCATTTATAATCTCTCACTAAAATATTAAGTAGAAATGATTGATGTGTTTATTATAAGTATGGTTTATTTGTGCTACTAATTAGCATGACTTAAACCATCAAACTCTAACAAACCATTCAAACCCACTTGTTTAATCTCATAAAAAATGACATGAATTTAAAAAATAAAACCTATTTAAGCATGATCTATTTACTATGAATTAGTAACACAGACTATCAAATTTTGATTCTAGTTTGACTTTCATCATCAAAATCACTTAGGCTTATGATCAAATAGTTTATGATGCACTAGATTAAGGATGTCCCATTTGAGATGTCAACATACACTATCAAATTCACTAAAAGAAAAACATAAACCACCATCATTCACAATTTCCATTAAGCATAAAAGAGAGATCACAAATAAAATCATTATGTTGTTAATTTAATGTATCATGAGAGCTTTATTACCTCAAAATCGAAGGGGTTTAGTTTCTCATATTTGAATACATGTTAACATAAAATGATTTCAACATAAAAATAGAAAAATAGAAATGAGAGCTAATTAAAAGAAAAGAGAGCTAAATATTTGCATGAAATAAAAATAAATCAATCACAAGAATTAAATCAATGCTACTAACATGAAATATGAGGAGCATAAAGTAAATAAGAGAGCATAAGATAAAATAGCCATAAAAGAAGCATGAAATAAAAATGCATGAAAGTAAAGAGCAAGGCTAAGAAGCCATTAAAGAGACATTTTATTTATCATTGATTTGTGGCCACAATATTGCATAAAAGAGAAGACGATGGTTATATGAAACATAAGGGGTATTTATACCATTGTTATGAAAATCTTTCTAGGCTCCCGCCTAGACCCCGCATAGGCGATAGGCTAGTCATACCGTCTACAATTTTGACTAATCCACCTAGATGAGACTTATCGCATCATTTTACCAAATAAACCGGTTTGTAAGCACCATTTATACAACAATTTAGGTTGATGCCTCTTCTAAGCATCAAAATATTTGCTTCAAGAAATATTATCTCTATGGTTGCCAAAACCATCTAAATCCATGATACCACATTATGAATCAATTAATACTAAACAAAATACTAATATTTCATCCAAATTCATGAGTTTATCCAAAACGCCTAGCTCCGATTAATCCCGGATTAATCCCCGCCTAATCGATTAATCCCTAGTTCATGCTTACCACATAGGATTCGCCTAACGGTTTTTACAAACTTGAGTCATACATGTTTAAAACCTTAATTCATATTTTAGCGGACCACCAAAAATGCCCTTGAGATAGTGTAACCTTCAAGTAATCATTAGGGAACTAATTAATCTCCACCGATATGTCTTTAAGTCTCCATTAACACGTGCATGTGCTTTTAATTATGGACCATTAGTTAGTGGTTAAGTGGAATCCTCCGTGTTGCATGAATTCACTTATTTGCTTTCTTCTTAGCTTTCAACATACGTTCATACATACAGCCATGAAACCTCTTCATATTTTCACTATGTTACCTACAAATAAAAATAAAAACATGCAAATAATTTTTCTTAAAATAATCCATACACAAAATTATCATTTTTCCCCCAAATGAAGATAATGAATGAAGATTTGAAAACAGTTTAGATTTTAATTTAAACATGTAAAATACCCAATTATGCTCATTTATTAAAAAGAAGATTAAATACGTGAGTAAAAATATACACTTTTACATGCACGTTAATTAACTAGTAAATATAAACTCTAACTTTTATTTAGATGTAAAGTAAGTAGATGTTGCTAGATTTTTTCCTGAAACACTAACCTCTCAAACTCTAACATTTAAATCAAAAATTAAAATCAAATTAAGGGGCAAGCTAAGCAATCAAGGAGAAGACTAAGCAGATCAATAGAAGAGCTATCGATTGGAGGCCAGTTTTCTTAGATCTAAAGCTTAGGCAAACATTGAGTGGGCACAGATTTAATAATTTGGTTAATACAATTGGTTTTAAACTCTCTTAAGTGGTTAGAATTGTTGATACCCGTAATTAACTTGTTAATTTGAAATTGAATGGGCTAAACCCTATAATTTAATTTGGAATTAGATTATGAAATTGGCTAAATTGGACATTTGTTATTGTTAATTGGTAACCCTAATTCACAAAATCTTGAATTGATTGACACTGGAAACTAATTGAACTAGAAATTAAGGTTAACAGTAATTATTAATCGACCTGAGTTAACTATGTTAATTAAAAATTTATCAACAGTAAGAATCGAACAAATCTTATCAAAATTAATGTGAACGATCGACCTAAAATTTCCTACATTGATAGGTAGTGGTCGATTTGAGGATATCTCGAGTCGGCCATCCATGTTAAAAACAAATTTTTTTGGGTCTAAGGACCAAACTAAATGGATAAAATTTTTGTAACTAAGTATGGAATTCTGTAATCAGTGAATTGGTTATTGAGCTAATTTAGGCTAAGTTTTAGCAATGTTGACATTGGTATGGGCGATGTAAATCGCATAAACAAACTTGATTAGGGTGATTCTTTTTGCAATTGGCTCAAGGGTGTTCCATACAGATGAGTACAGCACTGCCAGAGACACTTTGAGAGAGCCTAGTATTAATGGGAGATGAAGATACACACGTTTCTGGCACAATATGGTACAGGTTGACATCGGTGCACTACAATAAGTGGTTATAAATATCGATTAAATTAAAGCCCAGTACCAACGGCAGCTCTTATGAAACCCCAAGGTAGTACAATAAGTGGAATATTTGTATAGTTGTTCTCATTTTGGCTGATCCTTACTATGAGATTCGATTTGTAGGTTCGACCCATTGTGTTGGGTAGAATCCCTAGAAGTCAACCTTAAGAGTTCTTGGATACTTGCTAAACATCCTAGATCCCTTAAGGTATATTAAAAGTTGATTGTACCTGATCATCTTATTAAACTTGTTCTTATTCACTATACTTTTGTCCGACCCATTCCTCTTTCATCTTTTCCCACCACAGGTGGATAGGGCAGTAGCTGATTTGCCTATTTCGGATAGTCGGAGAGAGTCATGCTTTACGTAGGTCTGCTTTTATCACCGCTTCTGCTCTTGTACCATTTTACCATACCAATACGGTTATTTTCTTATATCAAACTATAAAGGATATATTTTTCTATGTACTCTGATTTTGATTACGTATTGATATTTTTCTTGATATTTTCTAAGACATGTATTTTTCTATGATATTTAAATGTCTTATTTCTTCCGTTGTGATACGTTTTAGTTAGTTTATCGTTTCGACATGATACGTTCTGATATTAAATCTTCTTATCTTATTCTCTAAGATGATAAAGTTTTAAAAGCCCCGACGATCCGTATTTCTTGGCTCAATAGTTTTTGAAGCATGATAGGAGTTGCAGGTTATCACATTTTATATCAGAGTATTGGTTCAATGTTCCTTAAGATTAGGACCATATTGATAGAAATATTTTAAAGAAAATTGAAAAAGAGATTAATTTTCAAAGTTGTTTTCAAAAATATTTTCTTAAATATTTACAAAAATGGACTTTTAAAGAAAAGTATATATATATACATAAATAAAAGTATATTAAAATTTTTATATATCTTTCATATCTAAAAATCCCTTATTTTCGTGCCTATGCTCTCTTTGAATCATGTCTAAGTTATCTCTCTCATTCATTCCTAAAACATCTACGAAAAGTTGCTAATAGAATTCTTAAATTCACAGATAGGAGATGACAGATCCCGTAGGTTCTAGCTTTAGTGATCCAGCAAAGACTCTAAGCATGAATATTCCTGCTTGGTTCCATCGATATCCTCAAGTTAGGGGATAGGCCGAGTTCAATCCCACTAGAGAGCCCATAGAGAGAATGATGGGTGAGGTTCCTACCTATAGATCTAGATTTTACTAAGCCGTGCAAAGATTTTTTTGGTCTCGGAGGCAATCCTATTTGAGCACAGAGTCATATGTGGATTCATGGGCATGGATCCATTCTTGTAAGAGGATATTTAGTCCGATGGTTTAGTAGATAGCTAACTGCCAGCTGCAAGGTGAGGCGCTAGGCTGGTGGGAGGTTATTGAGGCTGAGGCTGATAGGGATGATATTTCTTGGGATGAGTTTCGTAGGAGGTTTGAGATGAAATTCCTTTCTAGTGGAAAGTTAGGCGAGCAGTTAGAGAGTTTATCCATCTCAAGAAAGGAGATATGACAGTCAAGGAGTATGTGAACCACTTTAATGAGCTAGCTAGGTTTGGTATGGATTTGATTTGCATACCACACAAGAAAGCTCTTAGATTTGCTAGGGGATTGAATCAGCCACTTCAGGATTTAGCTGTGAGTCATATTCCGATGACTGTTAATTATGAGAGGCTACTTGAGATGGCCTTGCTAAGCACCATCTCCAAAAAAGAAGTGAAGGAAGAGGCTCCAAAGGTTGTGGATAAGGGGCAATAGAAGGGAAAGAAGAAGGGAGGTTTTGGACTAAAGTGGAAGATTTAGAAGAAGGACTTAGGATGCAATAGGTATGGCAGGCAAGGATGTTTTGCTATAGACTGAGAGGTGGATCTCTATAAGATAAAGTGTTATAATTGTGATCGTTATGGGCATGTGAAGTGAAATTGTAAAACACCACCGAATGCTCCTACGCAGACTTCTATTTAGGTGATTTCGACTTTTGCACTAGAGGCGGTCCCTAGATCAAGTGCACAGCTAGTGGTAGGAAAACGTGAAAGGTGGTGATCGAAGGTGTGTTAATTCTCTCCGGTTTATCTATTCATGCATTATGTAACATGGAAGATTCACATACTTTTATCTCTAATAGACTTGTTGATGACTTGCACTTAGGCACTAATATTTCCACATACCCTACAGTTGTGTCAAACCCCGTAAAAGGACTAGCCAATTTATCTATGTTGTGTAGGGGTTTGAAGTTTTTTATGTTAGGGGTCGAGTATGATGCCTTTGTATTAGGATTCTATGAGTTTAAGGTGATATTAGGCACAGACCGGTTGACTATATATCGCATTATTTTAGACTGTGATAGGAAGTTTGTAACATTGAACGCATGTAGTGGATAGAGCTTAGAGGTTTACTGCATCCCTTAAGGATCTGTTATGTTGAACTACTTATACCCATTGGATTTATCACATGATGAGTTTAGTATAGTGCATATAGTTAAAGGCTTTCATGATATTTTTTCCAAGGCTATGATCTCCCGCCCTAGAGAGAGATTGAGTTTATGATATATGTAGTTGAGAATTCTAGACATGTCGCCTTACTATTGAGGCATATAGCTCCAAAAAAGGGGCATGAGTTGAATATGTAGGTTAATGAACTATTGGAGATGGGATTCATTCGGAGGAGTATTCCAGAGTGGGGAGCACCAATCTTCTTTGCTACCAAGGAGGATGGTCTCTCAGACTCTACATTGATTATAGGGAGCTTAATAAACCGACGAAGAAGAATTGTTATCCTTTGCCCCCACATAGACGATCTCTTCGATCAGTTAGTTGGAACTAGAATATTTTGTCTGTTGGATTTAGCTACCAGATTCCATTAGTTGTGAGTAGCAGAGGATAGTACTCAAAAGACGACATTACGTATACTTGACAGATTGTAAAAATGGTTAGTCATGCCATTTGGACTAACTAATGCACATGCCTATTTTGTGGATTTGATGAGCCGTGTGTTTAGGGGGTTACTAAATAAGTTTGTAATGGTGTTTACGGATGATATTCTGGTTTAGTCAAGGAGTAAAGAGGAACATGCATTGCATTTAGAATAAGTGCTTAGTACACTCTGTGCACATAAGCTGAAGGCAAAGTTTTCAAAGTGCCACTTTTGGAAATAGGAGGTATGCTTTTTAGGACACATCATCTCGGAAAGTGGTTTAGAAGTTAACCCTAGTAAAGTGGCAGCAGTTCAAGATTAGCGTGTTTCGAAGAATGCCATGGGGGTGAGAAGTTTCCTCGATTTGCCGGGCTGCTATCGCAAGTTCATTAAGGACTTCATGAAGAATCAAGTCTTTTAATGGTTGCAAAGTGCAAGGATGCTTTCATTAGATTGAAGGAGGCATTGATTAGTGCGTCCTTGTTGGTGTTTCCAGATAGGATGATGCTATTTATAGTTTATATCGATGCATGTGGAACAGAGTTGGGCGCGGTATTGATGCAAAAAGGAAGGGTAGCGAGTTATGCGAGTCGGCAGTTAAAGACCCATGAGAGGAATTATCTTACACATGACCTTTAATTAGCGGCTATTGTCAATGTGCTCAATTCATGGAGGCATTATTTTTTAGGATAAAAATTTGAGTTGTATACGAATCGCAAGTCCTTAAGTATATGTTCTCCTAAAAGGACTTGAACTTAGGCAGTAGAGGTAGATAGAGTTCATGGCATCCTATGTTTTGATATCTCTTATATCTAGGGCAAGGGTAATGTAGTAGCAGATGCTTTAAGTAAGCGATGAGCAGTACTGAGTTACTTGATCTTGGAGTGGAGGCATTTGGAGTATATATCTATCTTTGATTTTTACTATCATCGGATATTACCCCTGGTTTACTAGCAACATTAGATGTGCAGCCTACTTTGATGAAGCATATTAGATCTAGGCTGAGGGAGGATGAGGAGCTAGTAGATATTATGAAAAGGATTAGTGTAAGGGAGTCATCAGGTCACCTGAGGTGTTATGCCTTGGACTCGAGAGGATGGTGACAGAGACATGATAGGCTTTGTGTTCCTCATAGTACAGATTTGATGGATGTAGTATTAATAGAGCCTTATCATTCTAGGATGACCAATATCGGTGGTGACAAGATGTATAGGGACAATACAGAAGTTTTCTATTGGCCCGGTATGAAGGAGCAAGTAGCAAAGTATGTAGCAAGATGTACGACTTGCCAGAGGGTAAAGGCATAGCAGAAGAAGCCAAGACGATTGTTATAGCCACTGGATATTCCTCAATGAAAGTGGAAGAGTATTTCCATGGATTTTATAGATGGTCTACCTAGGAGTAGGAGAGAGAATGAGAACATTTGGGTCACAGTAGATCGGTTGACCAAGTGCGCTCATTCCATACTAGTGAGGAGTAATAAAACGACGACGACATTGGCGGCTATTTATGTGGGAGAGGTCATTAGCTACATGGAGTTCCTATTGGTATAATTAGCGATTAGGACCTACTTTTTAATAGTGAGTTTTAGAGGAGTCTATATGAGGATTTGGGGACTGAGTTAAGTCCGAGTACCACTTATCATCTATAGACTGGCAGACGGACAGAGAGTGTAAACTGAGTTTTGGATGCTTTGCTATGGATGTGCATCATTGATTTTGGAGGATTATGAGAGGATCATTACCATATGTGGAGTTTCCCTACAATAATACTTATCAAGATAGTATTACCTTTTAAGGCAATATATGCAGACCATGTAAATCACCGTCGTGTTGGTAGGATTTGACGGATAGGATTATTCTAGGGTCAGATATCATTAGAGAGACATTCCAGAAGGAGGATCTAATCTGTAGAAGGATAAAGATTACAAAGGATAGGAAAAAGTTGTATGATGCAGGAGGCGTACGGAGCTAGTGGTTGCAGTGGGAGACATGGTATTTGTGAAGTTTTAACCCTTAGGCATGTGATGAGATTTGGTACACTGGGGAAGCTAGCACTAAGATTTCTTAGTCCTTCCCCAACAGTAGCTAGAATAGGGAAGTTGCATATAGAGTAGAGCTTCCAAAGAAGCTGGTGGGGTATATGATGTTTTCCATGTGTCGCACTTGCGGAAGTTCTTATACGATACATCTATCGTAGTGGAGCCGAGTCGATTGGAGGTAGTGGAGGTTCAGCATGAGTCACCTGTTCGTCCTGCATTTACTTTTATTTTAGAGCATGGTATAAAGTGGTTCTGCAATAAAAAGAATATATCGTCAAAGGTTAGTGGGGAGATGATCAAGTGGAGACTACATGGGATTTCTAGTACATCTTCAATTTGAATCTTTCATTAGTTTAGAGCTTTTGTGATAGTACTAAGGAGGTATACCCTTTAGGAAGAGACCTTTGGATGAAAAGAAATGGTTGTAAACATGTCGATAGAACATGTTATGGGTGATGGATGCTAATGAATGAATATGGATGCTTAAGGATGTATGGTTCACCTTTGTATAACTCTGCACTTAGGACAATATATCCTTTAGGTACACACACTTATATATATAGTTTCATGATATTTCTTGTTATGAAATGCTAATGGGTGTTATGTATATAGAAGCTGCATATGCTTGGATGGTTGTGCATTCATATAGACTTATCAGTATATCATTTAGGATGTTACGTACATTTGGATGCATAACATGAGCATTTTGCATAAACAGGAGATTGACTGACTACTTTTGTATTAGTATAGCTTCATGTGCATCTCATATCGCATATACATGTACATGTTGCATTTGAATTTTTTCTAAGGACTATGGTTGTATGTGGATGATGGATGAAAAGATGGATAATAGTATTGGCTACTCTGTGTGAGTTACATTTTTCCGTCCTTGGAGTTTTCGAGGACAAAATCATTTAAGAGAGGAGAATTTTACACCCTGGTAATTTAATTGAAATTTAAAATGGAAATTCTAATTATAAAATTAAAAAAAACAAAAACTTAAAATTAGTTTTTCACAAACATCCGAATTGGGCTACGAAACTTACCATTGTGTTTATAGCAATTTTCTAGACGTTTTTCATATATAACTTGTCGAGATCCGAGAGAGATACAAGCGATAGAACTATAAACGAGAAATTAAAAAATACACCAAAACTAAAAAAGAGTCAGGCCAACATTTGCCTTGGTTAGGTTGACCAATGATGATCGACTATGGCCGAGGGGCGGTTGACTCGAACCTTGTGTTATCGGGTGATTAATCACCCTGGAGCATGATTAATCAAGGGTCATGATGGTTGCTTGCATATGAAGAGAAGGATGAGTTGTTTAGATATACCACTGAGTTGATCTAATGGTTCTAAAACCTAGACTAACTCTATAAATTAAATAGTAAGCATAAACCCTAACTTTTGTTTAGATGTATGTACAATAAGTAGATGCTGCCAAATTTTTTCCTGAAACCTTAATCTTTCGAACCTTAAACCCAAATCAAAAATTAAAATCAAATTAAGGAGCAAGCCAAGTAATCAAGGAGGAGACTAAAGAGATCCAGAGGAGAGCTACCAATTGCAGGCTAGTTTTCTCAGATCTTGAGCTTAGGCTAAACTGAAAGTGGATACGGATTTAATAATTTGGTTAACACAATTGATTTTAAACTGTTTTAAGAGGTAAAATTATTGATACCCCTAATTAACTTATTAATTTGAAATTGAATTGGCTAAAATCTAAACCCTATAATTTAAATTGGAATTAGACTATGAAATTGGATAAATTGGACACTTGTTAATGTTAACTGGTAATCCTAATTCACAAACCCTTGAATCGATTGAAATTGGAAACTAATTAAACTGGAAATTAGAGTAAACAATAAATGTTAATCGACCCGAGTTAACGATGCTAAATAAAAATTTATCGAAAATAAGAATTAAACAAACCCTAGCAGAATTAACGTAAATGACTGACCTGGAATTTTCTAGGTTGATCGGTAGTGGTCGACCTGGGGATATCTCAGGTCGAACGTCCAAGTTAAAAATGCACAATTTTTTTGGCTTAAATCCTAAATCAAATGGATAAAAATTTTGTAATTAAGTATGGAATTATGTAATTAGTGAACTGGTTACTTTAGGCTAAATATTTCATGATGTTTAATATTGGTATGGATGATGTATATCACATAAACGGAGTTGATTAGGGTGATTCATTTTGCAATAGACTCAGGGGTGTTCCGTATGGGTGAGCATAGCACTATCAAAGACACTTTCTAGGAGAGCCTGGTACTAATGGGAGATTCACGTATGCACATTACAGGCACAACGTGGTACAGGTGGACGTTGG
The DNA here is from genome assembly GCA_030765085.1 of Allium cepa. NCBI lineage: Eukaryota > Viridiplantae > Streptophyta > Magnoliopsida > Asparagales > Amaryllidaceae > Allium > Allium cepa. The sequence continues at coordinate 841,674,119 of CM060941.1, forward strand.
TGTAGAACAATAAGTGGTTATAGATATCGATTAAATTAGAACCCAGTATGGGAGTTCTTAAGGATCTCCGGTGTAGTAGAATTAGTGGCATATTGGTATACTTGTTCTAAATTTGGCCGATCAATAGTGTGACGTTCGATTAGTAGGTTCGACCCATTGTGTTAGATAAGAATCCTTAGATGTCGACTTTAGGAGTTCATGGACACTTGCTACACATCCTATACCACTTAGAGTAGATTTAAAGTGATCATACTTGATCATCATATTAAACTTGTTCTCATTCACTAGACTTTTGTTTGGTCCATTCCTTTTCTATAATTTTCTCACCATGGATGGACTGGGCAGTAGGTGATTTGCCAATTTTGGATACTTGGAGAGAGTCATGCTTCACTTAGAGTATGCTTTTATCATATATTCTCTTCATGTATAATTTTATCATATCAGTACGGTTATTTTCTTGTATCAAACTATGAGGGATATATTTTACTATGTACTTTGATTTTGATTTCATACTCATATTTTCGTGCTTCACTTAGATGGCATATTTATTCCGCTGTGATACGTTTGGATAGCTAGTTTATCTTTTCGATATGATACGTTCTAAGATTATATATGTTATTTTAGTCTCTGAGATGTCAAGTTTTAAAAACCCCGATGATCTGCACTTCTCAACATGATAGCTTTTGGAGCGTGTCAGGAGGTGCAACCTCCTTAACATCTATTGGAAGGTCCATCTCGATCTAGGTAATCGCATCTACTGGGTTCTGACCTTCGGTAGTGGTTGGCTGTGCAACCTCCTCAATATGTTAGAATCGACATTCTTAACACCTTCAGCAGCTCTTGAAGTGGTGGATCGATCTTTTCAAGGGGCTATTGTGAATAGTTTTAGTATACTTTCTGGTAATCTAAGTAGTTCAAAAGAGTAAAAAGCAAAGATATTGGGTCTATCTCTCGAAGTTAATCAATCAAACAACAGATGATGGATCCAAAAAGCCTCAAAATCACGCTCACGGTGAAAGAACCAAAATGTTGGTAACAAAATGTGGCATAAACACCTAAGAAATTAAGTAGAGAATCAAAATTAAGAAATGCAAATAGAAAATGAATGAAAACAAGACACCAAATGTTTATGGTAGTTCGGCAATTATTGCCTATGTCCACTTGAGATTTCTATGGCATATATTACTATTTTGCAAGTATAATTCTTATGGATCGGTAGGGATCCACAGGTGATTACAAGTAAATTATGTAAAAAAACTAAGGAAGCAAAATGGTCCCTAAAAATGAGCCCCTAGCCTCCTATTTATAGTTGCAGGCTACCGAGAAATGCTTCTTCGACCACGATCTCCACGTTCCAGTAGTAGTTAGCCTTGAAGAAACGTGGGCATGTCAGCTTTGTAATTATCATCTTATTAGTTCTTCTACTTTGTGATATGGTGAATTGTCATTAGCTTCATGATTTTCATCTTATTTGCACCATTATAAGCATGTTTCTGAACCAATAATATGGATTGGCAGAGGAATAGAGTTGTTGATTTTAGAGGTGTTTGAATCGTCTATAGAATGCCATATGCAACCAATCCAATGGAGCTTGAGATAGGTTGTTGGCATCATAGCTTTGTTGTAGGAAAGAAATTAGGCAATTGTAGGGAAACTTTATGGTTTGGTGCAGATCCATGGGGATGCATCGGTACTGATCCATCAGTTAGATGAATTTGACTTTGGAACCTTGTGAGATGGCTTTGCTTCCATCTAATGACTATGGTTTCACTTAGTTTCTGGACTTTGTGGATATCTCTTCAAGATTCCTACCTCGATGGTCTTCAAGTTCAACTTGCCCGGTCTATTAAAGTATTACCTAGTCAAAAGGCTGGATAACACTTGCCCTCCAAAGTACATCTTTTTTACAACACGATGTGCTTTGAATCAAAATTGGTCAAGATTGTCACATCGGACTCCAATCTATACTTTGAATAGTTGTTATACTTCCTTTGGACCATTCGATAAAGTGTTGTGTCTCTAGTTATTCACCATGACGTTTTATCAGCATCAGGCATTATAAAACTAGAGCGTGCTCTCATGATCTGGTTTTCTAATCTAGTAATTATAAGCTAATTCCTTTCTTGGATTTTTCAAGTATTAATTTCTTTCCACCAATTACAGTTGTTGAGTATTGAGTATGAACATGCACACATGCTTTGAATTTTCATCATGCTTTGATTCCATATGCGAGCACACTCTTATGGTGTTCAATAAGCGCATGCATTTACACATCCATACACTTGGATCAACATCATTACTCATAAATTTTCTCCTTTATATATATATATATATATATATATATATATATATATATATATATATATGGTTCAATACCGATCCATGGGTGTGGATCGGTATCGATCTAGCCCTTGGAAATAGGCGAATCAATTGCCTAATTTTTGGAATAGGAGTTATATTACCCAATCCATCAGCACTTCTCCTCCACTTTATTTTTTCCCTTCGAGTTTGAGCATAGCTTGACCATTAAAGCTTCCTTGCCTTCAAACTAGAGCACATGCCACTGCTTAGCTCCATATCCATCACCACCGCTCATCCTCGACTTGCGTACGCCATCGACCACCTCGAGTGTTTAGTCCCGAACCATCTTCAACAACCGAAGAATTTATAAATCATAGGCCTTCTACCATGATTTGTAGCAGCTGGTAGGCAAGTTGGAATTTGTTATGGGTGGATCTCATGTTGGCGGTCGTGCTGTAGATCAGGGGAGATAATGCGTGACTTGGCCAAAATCCATCCAAAGGGACAAATTGGTACCGACTTTTTGGTGGATTTTGGTTGTTTACCCAATTAGAGCCTTGCAATGTTTAACACATTTGATCTTTTCCCAAACACTATATCCTAAGTTCCAAGAAATATTGAATGCACGAACAATTAAAGAAATATTGAATGCACGAACAATTACATGAAGCTCATAGGGACGGTCAAGGATGATGGTCATTTCTGATAATATCCGGATCCTTAAAGAAACTATTGCACAACTTCGAAAATCGATACTGCATAACACTTTAATTTGCATCACATTGCACTGTATTTCACCTTAACATTGGGGCAATACTTTTACTCTTTATGAAATCGTCTATATGTTGAGCTTTGACAGCTATGGGACACCAACGTTCCGAGCGTCTCTCTGCTTTAGCTATAGGCACATCATTACCAAGATATGCCTAATCTAATACCGAGTCGAGCTTGATTACAGTTCACCTACATGACAAACTCCGATGCAGCCTATCCTCATCCTGAGATCCCACAAGCAGAACAACCCGCTCTAAAAGTTCCAATAGAGCCTATAGAAAGCCCACAAGTCAAAACTGCTCCCGATACACTTGATGATGACATCATATTAGATGATTATGCCAATTCCATTGCCTCAAAGATTGAGGAGGGTTACTTAGAAGAATTTGTAAGGAATATGGTATCCCATTCGAGGATGTGTTAGTTCCTACATGTCATAAGAGAGGCACATCATCCGCCAGCTAGGTATACGACATGCAATAAGTACATGTGCCTGGCATAATGTGTTCCGCCGTTTAACTAATTTATCCAACTAGTTCTATATTTCATGAGGCTGGCTTTAGGTCTGCTTCATCCAAATCGTTATGCATTCTTTCATAGCCCGTTAATCATATTTTCTCGTCTAAGCCGAGTCCCTAGTAACTAAGAAATTCAATATCTATGCAGCTTCAAGCATCATATAAGGAACCATTTCATCATTTCTTAGAGCATACAAGGGGCTGTAGAATTGAAATCGACACCTAGAATGAGCTAAGCTACTTCAAAGATGAATTCTTTTTTTTCGTTTCCTCCTAGATTTGTAGTGCGATGGTTGGTCGAACGCGAATTTTATCCTTTTCCTTTTTATACAAGTCCATATTCAAAGTTCTATTATCATTGAACATTCTTTTTCTGTTCCTGACAAATGTACTACGTATACCTAACAATGCAGCCTTGTCCAAGACTCTCCGACAACTTCATGAAATTCGAAGGTAGAAAGGAAGGCTAAGGCATTGCTCTACAATGAGAATTTGTAGGCTCATAACTTGTTAGATACAGATCGTAGTGTCAATCCTACTCAAGAGGAAACGATAGTGATAAGGACAGTTCTTCGTCCGAGATCATTCATCGACGCCCCTAGTTCAAAGTCTAGTAGTTGATACTGGAGAAGTACAAAAACATGTCGAGGAAGGCAAAGGTGGCAAGGCGTGCCATATTGATATGGATATGGGAAACAAGTCTCCCAATAACAACGAGCTAAAGGATTAAACCCTTAAACTGGACGAGGGTTACTATGATAAAATGCTCGAAACTTGCAAATAGAGAGACGATGCATTGGCCAAGGCTAAGAAAGTTGATGAGTTAGTGGCTGCCACGTAGAGGCGAGTCAAAGACAGGTTTGATCCACTCATCATCAATTACAATGCTCACATACTAAAATTCATAGATTTGGCATGGCTTGGCAAAGACTATCCTTGAGCTCTAGCATTGGTATGGGAGTAGATTATGCTGGAAGAGCAGCAGAATTCGAAAGGAGGTAAGGTGAATCTAGCGGAGCTAGAGAGTGAGATTCTAAGTCTAGATGAAATTGAAGCGCTCGAGACTGATGAGCTTATTTTGCATTTGGAGTTGACTTCCATGGTCCAAGAAGACCAAGCTAAAGGCTCCAAGGCTACACCTTAGGACCTCACGACAGGGCTCACTTCTAGGCCACCAGCCACCTTATCACTCTATATGTCCATCCGTACAACGGAGATGCACCACAGATGATAAAGGCAAGCATGTTATCCCCCATTCTAGAAGGGAATTCAGATGGCACTACTTCTCATGCAGAGTTTCAGTTTGGTGGAGGTACTTCATTGACCTTACCCATATTTGAAAGATCTCACATGACACCATTCGATGTTGCTAATATCTTGTTTCGTCTTTTTCAAATTTTAGGTCGGCCCATAATCACAAGTTTCCCAAAGGAAGTCTCCCAACCAGATAATAGGCGGTAATGACCAAGTCAATGGTCGTAACTTCTTCTGGAACAATCCCAAGCATCCCAATTGGTGACATTTCAGTCCGAGCATGCATACAATCCATGCCTTGGAAGAAGAGATTACTAATGATTTCCCAAAGCCCAGGCTGAGGAGGATGTCATTATAATCAGGACTTTGGATCTTTCATTAATGCCTGACATGCAAGAGTTGCTAGAAGAATAGTTTCTAGTGGCCAATAAGATCAAGCAAGAAAAAATTGACTTCATCCCTCCTCCCATGTCACTAGATTTACCCAGTGAGACCATTTTAACCTCAGTTACTCTTCCAATGCCCAAAAATACCCAGAATATGTCAGCACAGTCTTTATATGGCCACCCTCCTAAGGATCGATGAAGTAGAGGTAGAAGCAGGAGGAAACTAGAGGGACCTGGTGGGAATTCTTTTGGGAAAGAGAAGAAGAAGAAGAAACACAAAAGGTAGTCATTTGTCTCTTTATTGCTTTTAGTTTTTCAGTTGCAAGACTTTTTTCCTTTAGGTCGGCTTTGTGTGGGTTCGGCCCCCACTTTTTATTTTCTGGCTTAGTACTAACAACACTTGTATCCTTTTTTGAACTTTGGTTAATGTGAATAATAAAGCTTTTTATCCTGTTCAATTCTTGTGTGAATTTTCTTAAGTTCTGAGAAATGTGCTTTTTATTATGCTCCTGCGTCTATAGATTATTTCTCATCATCATTATTGGACAAATTTAATAGTCCATTTTTTGTTTAGGCGAGCAAGGGTTAGCTGTTTAGGCACCTATCTATATGTGTCCATACGTGACCATGTTTGATTCCAGAACCTGGATCGAATCATGATTACATGGAAAAGGTGACTCGAACGTCCTTTTCATGGATGTTTCAAGTGCAATTGCGCTTAACTCTGGACATCAACCAAAGCAGTTAATCTTTAGAAGGCCATTTAGACATCCTTCTTTAGGATGAATATTTTGACCTTGCCAAACTCTAGGTATTTGTTGGAGTTAACCACTTAAGACAGTGGTTTAAACATCTATGTCCAAAATGTTCACTTTTGATAGTGCCTAACTCCAGGCATCGATCGAAGTTTGGGTATAAGAACCTGCCTTTCTTCAGGCTTTCATCTTTTGTCTTGCCTTTCTCCCTGCAAGGGTTGGAGCTCTGCTAGAGTCTGGGCATAAGCTATAAGGGAAAACTTTCTCGTTCTTTCCTTGAATGTTTATACTCCTACCCCCAAATCGCAGATTGAAGGCGTTGTCTGGCATTTATTTTCGAATACCAAATATGGTTTGACTTCGAGGGTCCGATCATGGATCGTAGAAGTTCATTTGGCACTATCTCCAGGTACGTACATACTTGCATTGCATACATGCAAGCTCATTCATATTTATTGCATTTCGCAGTACTATTGCTATGCAAAGATAGAGTGACAGATTCAGGAAATCATTTCTCTCTATAAAACATGGGAAATGATAGATTTTGTCTTGTTACATTTAATTCGACTAAATATTCACAAAGTTAGATTTCAAATGAAATAATGTGTAAATATTCGCTATACCATGCTCGGGGAAGTGAGACCCCGTCCATAGGTTCTAACTTGAATGTTCCATCTCCAAGCTTGTGCTCGATTGCATAAGGATCTTCCTAGCTCGGGCCCATATTTATGGGGCCTAGGAAGATTCATTTAAGACTACGGTCACCGATTTCAAAGGTCCAGATCTTGACCTTGGTGTTATTGTACCGGACGACCCATTTTTGATGTGCGGCTTCTCTTAGATTAGCTTCATCATGCTTCTCATCAATCATGTTGAGAGACTGTAGCAGGAGTTCCTCATTTGTTTTGGGGTCCTAATGAGTCACTCGATGAGAAGTACTTTGAGTTCAACATGAATCATAGCCTCTGATCCGTAGGCTAGGGAAAAAAAAGAGTGGTAGGTCATGGAATTGTGAGTCATTCTATAAGCCCAAAGTGCTAATGGTAATTCGTCAACCCACTTGCCCTTGGCCTTCTCTGGCGCTTCTTTAGAATGCACTTAATTATTTTTTTCATAGCTTCTACTTGTCCATTCACTCAAGGATGTGCCACTACTACGAATCCCTTCTCAATGTGATGGCGGTGATAAAAATCCATGAAATCGGTGTTGTCGAATTAAGTTCTATTGTTGGTGATAATCTCCTTTAGGACACCAAGCGACAGATGATATTCCTGACTATAAGGTTGATCATCTTCTTAGTGGTGTTCATGGCAAGCGACTCTACTTCAGCCTATTTCGAAAAACAGTCAATATCAATGATGGCCTACTTTGCACCACCTTTAGACATCAGAAAGATGCTATTGATATCGATACCTCAAATGAAAAATGGCCATGGGTTGATCATCTATATAATCTCCATTGGTTGGACTCTAGGAATCTTTGCAAACCTCTGGCATTTGTTGCACTTTCTGGTGTAATCAACCTTGTTTTGTTTGATAGTTGGCCAGAAGTAACCGTAGCAAAGAATTTTCTTTACTAAGGTTTACCCCTTGGTACGGTCACCACAAGCCCCTTCGTGAACCTCCCTGAGGACTTGCTTGGCTTCATCATTAGATACACACTGAAGTAGGGGAACTGAGAATCCTTTCCTATATAATATTCCTTCCAGAATGAATCTTGAAGCTTAGTAAAGGAGCCATCATCGTTCGTTCTTTCTATGGAAAAGGGTTCCTTTTCGAAAGTAACTCTCAATCGGAGTCATCCACGACTTCCTTTCAGTCTCAGCCTCCATGATCTAGTCGACATCCGTCCGGTCAATGCTTGGAGCTAATAATATGTCCACCGAGACTAGGCCCTTGAGTTGCATATTTCCTGAACTAGACAACTTGTCCAGTGAATCATCTTTCATGTTCTTCTCTCGGTAAATATGTGTTATAGTGTAATACTCGATATTGTTAAGTAACAAAAGGGCTCTGTTCAGATACAGAGGTAGCCTTGCTCTCTTTTCCTAAAACTACTTTCTCGCCTGGCATACCACCAGCTAGGAATCGTAAAAGGTGCATAAAGTTTTGATGCCCAGTTCTTTCACAATTTTTAGTCCTACAATCAAAGCTTCATACTCTGCCTCATTATTTGCTGTAGCGAAATTAGATTTCAAGGCGTAATAAATTAAATATTCTTCAAGGGTTACTAATAAAACACCCCTGAAGAACATTCGTTGGATGCACCATCAGTGTACATCTTCCATTCAACATCCGCTCTCCATTGCTCTCCATAGTATCATCCGTGCAGTGTACATACCTATGAAGTCCACCAATGCTTGGCCTTGGATTGCCCTCCGGGGATGATACGTTATGTCATATTGACTCAATTCAATGATCCATTTCAGTGGACTTCTGGAAGTCTCAAATCATTGCAAGACCTATCTCAAAGGCTAGTCGGTGAATGAGACTGGAAATATGGATGGTGTTTCCTTGAGGCATTCAGCAGGTAGTAGGCCAGCTTTTTCAGCTTGGTAACTTCTTTCTGCTCTTATTAATCGCTTGCTAATGCAATACACCAGCCTCTATATTCTAGACTCTTCTCATACGAGAATGGCGCTCAAGGCATGCGTTCGATACTGCTAGGTAAATAAACAAGTCCTCATCGTCCAACGGCTTCGATAGAATGGGGTCTCTCAAAGTGATCCACCAAAGCCTAGAGTGTGTCTATATATTCTTGTGTCCAAGCGAAGTTCAACTTCCCTTTCTTGATCACTTCGAAGTAAGGGATGTATTTCTCAATGGCCCTGGAGATGAAATAACTCAAGGCGGTGACCTTCCCATACAAATTTAGGCCCTCTTTATTCATTTACAAGGCTTCGACGTTACTCGGTGCTTTGATCTTCTCTAAATTAGCTTTGATATGATGGGAGTTCACGATGAAGCCTAAGAATTTTCCTGATGCAACACCAAATGAGCATTTTAAAAAATTGAGCTTCATCCCATATTTTTGGAGTATAATGAACATCTTCGCCAAATCCTCCATATGGTTAGCGACCATCGCGAATTTACTAGCATATCGTAGATTTTCCTCTCTACGGAATGTTCAATTTGATCCTTGAACATGGAATTGACCAGTCATTGTTATGTTGCTCTTGCATTCTCCAAACCGAAGGACATAACAAGATAGTATTATAGGCCTATGTCTATTATAAATTTGGTTTGTTCTTGATTTTGGACGTGCATTGGAATTTGGTTGTAGCCAGAGTAGGCATCCACGAACGATAGTAGTTCGTGTCCAATGGTTGAATTTACCAACTAATCAATTTTCAAGAGTGGCAAACTATCTTTCGGGAATGCCTTGTTCAAATCGTAATAGTTAATGCATGTCATTCACTTCCCATTGGACTACTTCACCAGGACTGGATTGGATACCCATTCTGGATACAAAGCATTATGGATGAATCTGTTGTTCTTCAGCTTATCCACTTGTTCTTTTAGTGTAGAGAATCCCTTCGGACCTAGGTTGTTGCACTTTTATTTAACAGGAACGCATTCGGGGTTCACACTCATGGCACACTATCTTGGACGATATTCCACACATGTTGAAATGCATCTAGGAAAACACATTTAGGTTTGCCTAGATAAAACCAGATAACTCTTACATCATCTTTATGCCGAGTTGAGATTCGGTCTTCATGACTGGCGTAGGATCATCTCAACTAACCAGGATGTTGATCATAAAATCTGCACGAGCACCCTTGCATCCTCTATCTCTTTCCTCGGATCTGTATCCTTATGGAACCGACTATGTTTCTCGAGCTGGGGATCAATCAATGGTTGTTGTGCATCCAGAGCATTGATGCAGAGAGTCCTCTCCATGCCTTTTCCTTCTCTCTTCGCTTTTGATAGAGTTAGGGGTATGTCCCACGGGAAATTATGTAATTTGTTATATATATATCTAACTTGTTGTCTTATTTGAAATAAAAGTGTTTTCTTTCTATTATGTACTTGATATAGTGTGGTTATATTCATTAGTTAATTAAATTAAAATTATATTTAATAGAAAATCCATAAATGGTATATTTTGTGACAGTAGTTACAAAGTGTTGTGAGAGTGAGTAATTTACTACAGTATAATTAATGTACCATTTTTATTGTTCGTAGTCAAGATGTATTAAAACTGGATATTGATGTATCCATTGAGACTAGAGTATGTAACACTCTCTAAATGTTGAGAAGTGTATTACTCATGGCTGGTGCAGACCTAGAAGTTACATATTGATAACTATTGAACAACTATGGAATGACCCACTCGATAGTTTTCTACTGGTTAATATAACTTGGTCATTCAGAGAATATGGTTGTGACTAATTTATACATTTCTTTTGATTTGAGAATACTTTTGATCTTTAATGTAGAAGCTCCACTTTGGTATAGTTAAACCATGGCATAACGTCCATCGAACGACTATAACAGGGTTGAGTAGAAGCATTAGAAGTGAAATACTATTCAAAAGAAGATTCATCTCCTCAGTTATATGAGGTTAGTGTCACAGTCAACTAAAGTCAACTTAAAGTCAAAGTCATTGGCTAGTGTATTTCTACTGAACCAAGGACTTTGTATTTGGACTATAAAGTTAAATGTGGTTGATATTGGAAATTTAACCATTACCAAATTCCATAAGTCTTAATATGATGTAGATTTGACAAAGAAAATTGTTATAAATAATTATCACTATTAGGTACCAGTTATAATAAATAAAACTGGATTTACCAAAAGATGTGTAAGCGATAAATTCTGTCAAAATGTCACACCATCTGCTGAGTGATGTGTGAACAATAATATTCGGATAATTCGATATTAATCATTAATTGAATTTACACCTTTGGTTCGCACCACTGTAATGATGAATTCTTTGAAAAACCACATGATTTAATAAATTTATAAAATGTTATAAATCAGTAAAATTAGTTGATATTTGAGAAATATTATTTATTTGATTTTTGGAAGTTATTTGTGATCATTTTAATGCATTTATAAAAGTTATATTTACGCACATTGATGTGCAATATCAACGTAATCTAAAATTAATTGCATGGAACATGGAAATTTTATGTCATTTGATGGCATATCACGTGTAAAGAAAGGATTGGAGAGAGAGAAGCAATCAAGGAAATTAATTAGGGAAGTTTTCATTACTAAATGGGAATGATTTCGTTCTTTCAAATAAAACATATTCTCTAATTCACTCTGTACGTACAATTCATTCTTTCTCATTCATTCTTTTTCTTTCTCTCTTAACTTTTCATGGCAGAAAAGAGAAATCAAATTTCCAAAATATTTAAACTCTAAATAAAAATAAAATAAAACAAAAGTGGTTTATCCATCTTTTGTAAGGATAGGATGAAGATCTTGAAGATCTGAAAAGATATCATCATTCAAGATGTGACTTCTAGGAGCCATCCTTAGGGGAATTCATTTTCAAGGTTTACTTCAAGGCTTTTGGTAATAAGATCGATTCAAGAAATCTAGGAGCTTTTGATTAATCATTCAAAGTGTGATTTGATGACAACTTCTCAAGGTAATTTCTAGTTAATTCATTTACATATTCGCTATATGTTGCTGGAATTTGTGTAGTTTATTTATATTTATATTGACTATGTTATAGCATAAAAATTGTCAACCCCTTTCTCATAAAAAGTATGTCTATTATGTTCATTTCATTCAGATATACATTTGTTATCTTTTACATCACAATAAGTATAAATTAATTTCTAATGAATTATATTTTATAATATTTACATACACAATTTCAAATAAGTTTTAATTTAATTCTTATTTTAAAATTAATATCTATTGTTGCATGGTTAATGATTAGATACAATCACCTTGAATATTATTTATGCAAGCATGAATGATTTTGATCTAAAATTTTGAACTTTTTATGTAATTTATATTATATATGTATCTTTTCTAAATTTGTAGTTTTGTAAAATTTCCAAACTCTCGTTTCTTTTCCAAACTAAAAGTTCAATTTAAGTTATTAATTTAGAATGAAATGTAAATTTTCAAATTGAAATTTTAATTACACTACACCATATTAGGCATTTTGGAATAAAGCTATGCGGAAATTATGGAACGGTTATAGACTGTTCCAATTTTACCATGGCTCCTAGCCGTTCCAAAATACTGTGGAATGGTCGTTTACCGTTACATTATTATTACGGCCTCAGCCCATTCCAGATTACCTCAACTATTCCCTATGTACCCACTTCCAGATTCGTATGCCCTACAGATTAGCGTGAAACTTCATTTTCCCTTCTAAAATTTCACTTTTGCCCAATTCTTTTACTCTATCTTCGCACTAAAATCATTTCGTACATCTCCACCACTGCTGCAACTCAACAACCACTACCGTCGTAGCTCAAAAACTTCAGTCGTCGCAGGTTGGTCCATAATCTACTTCAACAACTCTAGAAATAGGGTTAATCCCATCAATTGATAATCACAGTCGCCGCTTATGTCTATTGCTCTCTTTTCTCCCGTCAGTTAATCTTATCAATTAAGGTAATTGTTTCGCTTCACTTTAATTTCTAACTGGTTTGTCCTCCATTCTCAGTTATATGCATAGATCTGAAGTTAAACAATCACCACCATCGCTGCTTGATTATATTTTCTCCTTATTTTTAGTGCTTGATTGATTGTTGGAGTTATTTGTAGTAAAATAATTCTTTATTATTTCACATCGAATAATTTTTGGGTATTTATTTATTTGATGTATGCATAGATTTCTTGCCCTTCCATTCTCAGCTATTTGAATATATTAGTTGTAAATGGAAGCCCGATATGGTTTTCTTAGCTATGGTGACAATACAGTATTGGCACCCAAGATAATTAGTTGCCTACGTGGTTGTTGTTATTTTAGTTATTCTTCTTGCAGTCGAGAACATAACAGTATTGTTCATCCTAGTTAGTTATTTCCCTAAACTTGTACAGTGCATAGATAATCTTGTAGAAATCGTTGTTCACCTTTGCTGCTTTATTTTCCTGAAATTTAAAGAAGTATATAGCGGCTTGTTTCAAAATTAGTGTCATATTTCATTTAAATCAACCATTAATAAGCTGGTTATTTGATAGAGTAGTGTGTGAAATGTTGATATGTTTAGAGAGATTATTTACTGCACTGAATTTTTGGTAGGTTGAATGTCCAATACTGCAAATAACATAGCATAATTATTGACAATATAGTAGATTAATATATAGATGTAAAAGCTTTAAGCAGTTGATTCATTCAAAAGATCAAAAATTGAATGGAAAATATTGACTCCTAAGATTTTAAAGCTTTTCCAATTTTTATTGAAGCAGTTATGGCCATTAAAAAACATTCGTCACCAACATTTACTATTAAATGCAGTCTGGTATGTCAGCTTATTTAAAAAACTACATGAAGTTCTAAATACAATATATCTACAGATGAACAAAATATTTTGAGATAGCTAATGAGTAATCAAAGCCTGCTTGAGCAATATAATCAGTGACTGCATTGTGATATGGAACTTGGTGAGATTGTAGCAAAGAGATTGTTTGAAATAGAACCTAAAAACCCATGTAATTATGTGTTATCATCAAATTGAATAATATCGTAGCGAAGAGATTGTTTGAAATAGAGACCAGTTAAAATTAACTGCCTTTTTATTCTTTCACCGTGGCTCGTTGCAGTTATCAGAATATATTTTTAAGTAGCTTCAGGAGAGATTTCGACAAACTTATGGTACCCTATGATCTATTACCAAGTGCAAAAAACAGACAAGAGAAAAATAATACTTACATGCTAAATCTCAATGCTCCATTTTATGTATGATCTTCCTGTGCTAATATTTACTAGTCGTTTCAACTAAGGGGGAACCTAAAAATGAGAATTTCATGCATTAAATTTTGTAATATTTACTTTTATTTTTCCTTTTTATCATTTGCAGATAACAATGTCAACACCAAAAGAAGCTTCACCCCATTCGATTGCGTAAACATCCTCTACACAATCCGAGCCAGTTGTGGTAAATTCATATGGTGTTCCTATTTCAGAAAATGCTGGAAGAATAGGAAGTCGAGTTGGTAAATTAATACGAGTTCATGTGCCGATATCATATGAACGTTGGGATAAAGTACTCCAAAAGTATAAGGATGACGTTTGGAATAAATTGCTAGTAAGTTAAATCGATTTGTACCATTTTTAATTTTCTCCATAACATATGTATTTTGTTACATTACTTCATTTTTAACTCTTAATTTTCACAGACATTTTTCAAATAGAGTCAAATGCAAAGGACCATTTTATGAAAAAAAATGGTCGGGTCATTTAGGAAATATAAGAGCGAATTGAGAACACATCATTATGATAAATTTAATAACGATGAAGATAGGTCAAAAAACTGTCCAAGAACAATCAGCCAAAAAGATTGGGATATGTTCTTAAAAAATGAACCAAAACATAGTGCAAGCGAAAGAAGGGAGATAGGAAAAAGAAATAGATCAATGTACAAATATGGTCATCATACTGGACGTACGAGTCATGCCGTATTAGAACATAAAGTGGTATAATTTCAATTTTTTTATTGATTTTGATTGTTTTTTATATATTGACTTTATATATCAGTATGCATATACATCTCATATCTAAATAGAACTCTAATGTTTGCATGCAAATTCTTTGTATTGCATTACTAATTGAACTACCAAAGAATTGTTTAAAATGTTAAATAAAAACATCTAATCTAGCAGCCTCCACCTTTGTTGAAATGGTTTAAAATGTAAATAAAAACTCATGGGCTGCACAACTTTCCATTTGATCTTGTGAAAATTTATCCACTGTCTAGCATTAATCCTCGTTTATGATTTTACTATCCAAATTCTATTTATATCAGGTTTGCTTGGCTTCTAATGAATTTTGGCAAAGGTTTTATGCTGTTAGTGTTGTTGATAAATAGTGGAAGCCTAAAAAAAGAAGGAAAAAAGAAAGATATTTTGATGGATATTTCTCATGAAGATTATGCATGTTATTTGGTTTAATTTACTCTAAAATATTTGACATGCTAGAACACATGAACGGTTAGTGGGATTTATGTCTTTTATAATTCTCTTCCCGAAACATATTTTCAGAATACTTTACAGTCTTCGAATTTCAATGAAAAACAAGTATAGCTTGTATTCGTTTGAAATACAATAGCAATAATTAATCAGAATGCATTATTCTTTGGTGTTAGTGGTGGTCTTAAATTCCAGAGAACAAAACTCGATAAGAAAAAGATTCATAGCCGGATTAGTGACATTTTGCTCTATGTTTGTCATCGCCGTTTTCCTTTTCTATATGTTTACGTTGAATAAATTAACCGATGACCCATCCCTTATTATGCTTGCCATATATATGTATATGTGCACACATATAATTTTCATATTTTCAAAAAGAAATTACCAACTACAAATTGGTAAAGAAATTATATCACACCGCCCTCGCAAGAATTAAAAAAACCTGTCTTTAGTATATATTTGTACATTATGTTTGCTATCTATCTTGTGATACTTCATATATACATACACCAAATTACCTAATGGCAATCTACTTATATCATATTTGATCTAATCTAGTCCAGGAAATCATGCGTTACCTCAATCTTACCAATAAATCTATAACTCCTAGCCTTGATTCAATTGTATATATGCAAATCTGACAATGTTTTCATGAGGAAGTTAATCCTTGCCATTGTTGCATGAAATTCAGATATAATGGTTAGTTTTGTTGCAGGCCAATGCAAATCCGACAAAAGTAATCACACCTCGTCAAGTATGGGAAAAAGCTCATACCAAAAAGGATGGGACCATACCAGATAACACTTCTTTATACTTTGTAAGTTAAACAAATGATAACTTAGATATTTTAGATATATTGTAACAACCCGCATATTTTACGATTGAATATTTAAATATTTTTTTAAAATACTTCATCGTTAGTCGGATTATAGTCCGAAAAGCTACTTTTTTCAAATAGTTGAATTAGAACTCGAGACCACTTCCATTGAGTCCAAAATGCCGTTTGCAACCTTTTCGAGTACAAACATCGATATGTTTTGAGTTGAGTGAATTTTACTATTTTTCACTTAGGGGTTTGGGTTCAGCCCGCTAACCCAACTCATCTTATATCATTACTCCACCCCCTCCTCTTCATTACTTCACTTTCATTTCCTAACACTCAAGCTTCATCAAAAATGGAGGAAGAGATTGGAAACTAAAATCCTACGTCCTAGGTTCTTTGCAAATTCAAGTTATAGCTCCAAATTCAAATAGAAGCTATTGGTAAGCATCCTCTTCTTCTTCTCCAACTCATTCTATCTTCAATTTCAGAAATTCCTAAACCTAATTTAGGAAATGATCTTCTTTTGAGCTTAGATTCAAGCTTCTTGGGTTAGAATTGAAGAGTGATTGTTCTTGCCTTGCTCTATAGCTTCTTCTTCATTGTTTTGAGTAAATGTGAGATTTTTATCTCACATCTATGGTTGTATCTATCTTTGTTGTCAGGTATGAATTCCTAACACTTGTTGATGATCATTTGCTTTTGATTTGAATTGGTTTTTATGAATATTCCAATTTTTAGTGTTTTGAAGTCAAAATTTTTAAAAATCATAACTTTGATGTTTGATCATGCTTTTGGTGATGCATCAAGGAGCCTATAGGGCTGGGTTGTCGATTGGCGTAAACCCTTAGCGCCCGTTGCTCGTCCGATTGCAAATTGAGAGAGTTTGCACTTTAATTAAAAATATGTTAGGAATGCAGGAAAACAGTGTTCAGTCGACTGAACCCTCCGGGTCAGTCGACTGAGCTGAAACCCGAGAATTTTCAGGGTCAGTATTCATCGACTGACTCAGTGAATCAATCGACGGACCTGCTCTTATTTTTCCTGTTATGCCTATTTATGCCTATTTTTCTTAGTTTCCAAATTAAATCGATTCGTGTTTATCCGACTTATTGTTATAATTTATTATTGACTTTGATAACTTTTCCTTTTTGGGATATTTAAGAGTATCCATTCGATGGATTCGATATCGATTTATATGGATTTGATTCATGGCTGTGAACGTGAATTTTGGTGATTGATTGTTTCTACAATCATTTTTGTGATTTGTCACTTTAAAAATATAAAGGTTTCAATATTAGTAGTAAATATTCAAACACTTTCACAAAGATGATTTCAACTCTATTTTCAATATCAAACTCGTTTATAAAACCATTTTTCTTCAATCTATTAGTATATACAAACCTTTACCTCACTCGTATGAGAAATCTAATTAACGGCTTAGTAAAACGAGTGGTATGAAATGCTTGCGTTTACTTCGTCGGTTAATTCTTGGACTTGTTCGATTGAGTCTCTTGTGACGATTTTCGAGTGGAGACTTACAATTTATTCGTAAATATTTAAGTTAAGCTAGTGGTTATGGGACATGAAGCTAAACTCATATATTTACTAGCTTAGTGTAATTGACACTTCTTGATGATCGATGATGATCATTTTATGGTTTAGATTAGCAATGTGCGATGTCTCTTTGTCCACGTGGGGGACAGTACCTCGTCCTATTGAGCTTCGTCTCATTTCTTTTATGGGCTAGCGAACCATGTTCTTTTATGATATTCGGTTCATCAGATGTACCGTTATTGTACTACATCGATGTCCCGGCTTTTCGATTCATTGGACGTACCATTATTGTACTGCGTCAATGTTCCAAATTGTTTGAGTTTCGGTTCATCGGATGTACCGTTATTGTACTACATCGATGTCCCGGCTTTTCGATTCATTGGACGTACTGTTATTGTACTGCGTCAATGTTCCGAATTGTTTGAGTTTTGATTCATTGGATGTACCGTTGCTGTACTACATCGATGTCCCGGCTTTTCGATTCATTGGACGTACCGTTTGTACTGCATCGATGTTTCGAATTTACGGTTAGCGACCATGGAATAGCATTCCGTTTGTGATACACGTGTTGGTGAGTTTACATGCTCCCGTTTATGATAGGCCTCTCCCTTTTTGTGATTTCTGGATTTCTATTGATGATTTCTAGAGTTTGTGTTCCACCAGCTTTTATGATTAGGATCGATATGATGTCGATATTTGTGATTTGGTGAATGAAACTAAAGAGTATGACATTCTTTTGATCTTTGAGAAGATTCATGTGATATTGATGAATCTCTGGTTGATTTTCAGTTACATACTTATCATAGTATGGCTTTATGGTTATCATATGTTTTTGTCATATCTCTTATTCTATATCATTTTATCTGATATTTATAGTTAGACCGAACCGTTTGTTATTTTCTTATTAAATAATACTCGGGTGAGACCGAGATGTTGCAGGTGCTTCTGTTTGACTCCTTGTCGGGGAGAATTATCTAACTTTTGGCTAACTACTTAGATTAGTAGTTTATTTTGTTGTATACATTTGAGATATAGACTCCATGATGTATACTTATTCTTTTGTGTAGCACTTGTAACTATTCTTTTGTGATGTTGTGGATCTTATTAGACCACTACTATGATATACACTTTTATGTGTAATATTCATGTCTGTTTCCGCCTTTGAGATATGAACTTCTGTGACTGATTTGTGTTATGATATTTCTATATTTGTTTCCGAAGATTATATATATCCACTGTGTAGTAGCTTTGAGTTTGTGTCGGTATATCGGATTTCCTCTTGAGATGAAAAGTTATATTTTTATCTGGCATATCGGTACTCGCACAAAGCAATTATACAGATGGTCGCTCCTCAACAGCCTTATTCTCCACGCTAGTTGACGGCATTACCCCGTAGTGTCCTTGGCTAGCGTGGGTATAGAGGTGGGGCATCACAGCTTGGTTTCGGAGCCAAACTTCGGAACAATGTAGAATATTCTAGCAAGGATCATTGTCCTAAGTCTTTCTTAGGAGTCGTACTTTAGAATTTAATTCGAGTCTTCGTGCCGTTCTATCCTATTTTCTTTTATGATTCCTTTTTTTTATCAATCAAGTTTGTTTGATATTCATTTCGAGAATAACCTTTTTCTTCTTCTTTCCGTTCTTTCTTAAAGAAGAGAAATGGTTAGTTCTGGCAGTCCTAACGCTGGTCAATCCAGTAGACCTTCTCTGGACGGCGTATTTATGTCTGCCCAACAACTTTTGGATCTTGTAAAGAATCAAAGGTTTATCCGTGCTTTGAGTAAGAACCCCGAAAAGATTTTACCTTTGAAACTTAAAGTTCCTTTCAATCAGCTTGTGGATATTCCTCTTCGACATGAAGAGGTTGGTAAAGGAGATTATAGTGATATTGGGATTTCCAAGAAGAGGCATATTAAGTTCAAAAGCCCTAATCCTAACAAGAAAGTGAAGCAAACAACTTTGGCAGCAAAGACTCCCATCCCTAATCATGGAGGATGCTACAATTGTAATTCTAAGGAGACTATGTAATTAAGTGTCCGAAACCCCTTACTTGCCGCTATTGCAAAATTTCGGGTCATCATTTATCTTCTTACCCCAGACTTCAAAGTAGAAGAGTGGGAAAGTTGAAAGTTGTGCAAGCCCCTTGTGACACTTCTCTTGGTCAAAGTATTTTTTATTCAATCCTTGATTACATTTATTTTGTGATTATCCTTTCCGAGTTCTTGTTGATATGGGTTCATCTCATTATTTTATATCAAAAGAACTTGTTGATTCTTTTTCTTTAAAACATTTTGGGCTTGGTGACTTCTTTGAGAATTGCGAATCCGGTTGGTGGATCCGCAACACTCACTTTGTTTCTCTGTATTAATGTCGAGATTATTTTATGTGATTTTTCTTTCCAAGCCGATTGCATGTTATGTATTACTTAGGCTTTGGAATTGATTTTTTTGTGAAAGGATTAGCTCAATCATTATGAAGCCATATCCTATGTCCCGAGTGGACTATTCATCTTCGACATTCTCAATCTGTTAAGCAGATTTCTATTTTTTCCTTTTTCTTTGTGATTTTGATTCCAATTTGATGGCATCATTTTATTCTTTGATTACACTTGGTGAGGAAAGTGTTATTTCTCTCATTCATGTAGTTTGAGAATTTTCCGGTATTTTTGAGCCTGTCTTAGGATTATCACCTAAGAAAATCTATTGAGTGGTGCTAAGGTCTTTTCAGTTCAACTTTGCCACCAATTTCCATTAGCTATGAGTTGCGGACGATAGCGTTCCACTAACCGCATTCCGCACTCATTATGATTCTTATGAATTAATTATTATGTCATTCAGTTTGTCCAGCTTATTTCATCCATTTTATGAATCGAGTATTCTGCAATTATCTCAATGACTCCATTCTTGTATTTATTGATTTTTGATGAAAACAACAATTTAAAATTTTTGCGAATATTTTTCATAAGACGTAGTTATAAGTATGATTGGATTTTTGTTCTTGAAACGAACAGAGAATATTCGTAAAGTTTTTAAGAGATATTTTTATCCTATAGAAGATGATTTTGTGATTGTTTTTCCCATTGAGTGCTTTAAGAATTCTGGTCGATGCTTTTGATCAACGTTATCGATAGAAATTTTCTAAACGCTTTGATGAGACAATTTGACATGGTATATTCACTTGTAAAAATGTAAATTTTTCTAGGAAGATTATTACATAAAGATAATTATAATTTTGAAAGTTTTAGCTTTTTGGGAAAGAGGATCAATTAGAAGAACTCTTTCTTTTCGGTACTTCTATTCTTGTGATTCCCGAAGGGAACCAAGACTTCAATGTTTGTACCGGTGTTAGCCGTATTGGTTTTGGTGCCGTTCTCTTGCGAAAGTGAATGTTCTATCATTTATGCTTCTATACAATTTAAGCCTATCGAGACTAGGTATGACTCATGATCTAGTGTTCACGACTATTGTTTTCGCTTCTAGAATTGGCATTATTATTTTTAAAGGAAAAATTTGTCCTCTACACCGATCATAAATCTTTGGGGTATTTATTTTCTCATAAGGAACTTAATGTTGGCTTGAGTTCCTTGCATCTTATGATCTTGGTATTCCTTATACTCTTGAAAGGGGAAATCGTGTTGCGAATGACCTTAGTCGTAAGCAACAAGTGGTTGTTTCTTTGATGATGTCCGAATGGAACGATCTTTTTACCAAGTTCATCGGACGTTTCGATGTACTAATGGAACGATCTTTTTACCAAGTTCATCGGACGTTTCGATGTACTTTGTTTTATTGAGCTTCGTCTCATTCCTTTTATAGACTAGCGTCCGATGTTCTTTTAGGGTGTTCGGTTCATCGGATGTACTGTTATTGTACTACATCGATGTCCCGAGTTTTCGGTTCATTTGACGTACCATTTGTACTGCATCGGTGTTCTGAATTATTTGAGCTTCAGTTCATTTGACGTACCGTTTGTACTGCGTCGGTGTTCCGAATTATTTGAACTTTGGTTCATTGGGCGTACCGTTGTACTGCGTCTGTGTTCCGAATTATTTGAACTTTGGCTCATTGGACGTGCCGTTGTACTGCGTCGGTGTTCTGAATTATTTGAACTTTGGTTCATCTAGCGTACCGTTATTGTACTACGCCGTTGTACCAGATTATTCGAGTTTCTAGTTTCTCGGCGTACCGTTATTGTACTACGTCATTGCACCGACTCAATTTTTCTACTATTCATGACATTTTCCACGTCTCACAACTACGGAAATGCCTTAGGGATTTCGATTTTATTTTTGAGCCCGGTGTTATTGAGGAAATTGAAGTTTTACCAGATTTGACTTATGAGCAACACCTTATTCGCATCATTGTTTCGAAGGTTAAACGCCTTCGAAATGAAGATTTCCCTTTTGTGAAAGTTCAGTGATTCTCAAATCCTAAGGATTGCTCTTGGGCATTTGGAGAATTCATCGAGCAAAAGCATCCGGACTTACTCTCTCGTGCTTTTTGAGGTGAATTCTTATTTCAAATTTCTTTTATGTTGACATGCTTTTATGGTTGTTACTTTTTATTTTCTTCTTAAATATTACGAGGACGCAATTTCTTTAAGGAGGGAAGTCTGTAACAACCAGCATATTTTACGATTGAATATTTAATTTTTTTTTAAAATACTTCATCGTTAGTCGGATTATAGTCCGAAAAGCTACTTTTTGCAAACAGTCGAATTAGAACTCAAGACCACTTCCATTGAGTCCAAAATGCCGTTTGCAACCTTTTTGAGTATAAACATCGATATGTTTTGAGTTGAGTGAATTTTACTATTTTTCACTTAGGGCTTTGGGTTTGGGTTTGGGTTCAGCCCACTAACCCAACTCATCTTATATCATTACTCTACCTCCTCTCCTCTTCATTACTTCACTTACACTTCCTAACAGTCAAGCTTCATCAAAAATGGAGGAAGAGATTGGAAACTAAAATCCTAAGTCCTAGGTTCTTTGCAAATTCAAGTTATAGCTCCAAATTCAAATAGAAGCTATTGGTAAGCATCCTCTTCTTCTTCTCCAACTCATTCTACCTTCAATTTCAGAAATTCCTAAACCTAATTTAGGAAATGATCTTCTTTTGAGCTTAGATTCAAGCTTCTTGGGTTAGAATTGAAGAGTGATTGTTCTTGCCTTATTCTATAGCTTCTTCTTCATTGTTTTGAGTAAAGGTGAGATTTTTATCTCACATCTATGGCTGTATCTATCTTTGTTGTTAGGTATGAATTCCTAACACTTATTGATGATCATTTGCTTTTGATTTGAATTGTTTTTTATGAATATTCCAATTTTTAGTGTTTTGAAATTAAAATCTTTAAAAAACATAACTTTGATGTTTGATCATGCTTTTGGTGATGCATCGAGGAGCCTATAGGGCTGGGTTGTCGATTGGCGTAAACCTTTAGCGCTCGTTGCTCGTCCGATTGCAAATTGAGAGAGTTTGCACTTCAATTAAAAATAGGTTAGGAATGCAGGAAAACAGTGTTCAGTCGACTGAACCCTCTGGGTCAATCGACTGAGCTGAAACCCAAGAATTTTCAGGGTCTGTGTTCAGTCGACCGACTCAGTGAATTAGTTGACTAACCTGCTCCTATTTTTCCTATTATGCCTATTTATGCCTATTTTGCTTAGTTTCCAAATTAAATCGATTCGTGTTTATCCGACTTATTGTTATAGTTTATTATTGACTTTGATAACTTTTCCTTTTTGGGATATTTGAGAGTATCCATTCGATTGATTCGATATCGATTTATATAGATTTGATTCGTGGCTGTGAACATGAATTTTGACGATTGATTGTTTCTACAATCATTTTTGTGATTTGTCACTTTAAAAATATAAAGGTTTCAATATTAGTAGTAAATATTCAAACCCTTTCACAAAGATTATTTCAACTCTATTTTCAATATCAAACTCGTTTATAAAACCATTTTTCTTCAATCTATTAGTATATACAAACCTTTACCTCACTCGTATGAGAAATCTAATTAAACGGATTAGTAAAACGAGTGGTATGAAATGCTTGCGTTTACTTCATCGTTTAATTCTTGGACTTGTTCGATTGAATCTCTTGTGACAATTTTCGAGTGGAGACTTACAATTTGTTCGTAAATATTTTAGTTAAGCTAGTGGTTATGGGACATGAAGCTAAACTCATATATTTACTAGCTTAGTGTAATTAACACTTCTTGATGATCGATGATGATCATTTTATGGTTTAGATTAGCAATATGCGATGTCTCTTTGTCCACGTGGGGGACAGTACCTCGTCCTATTGAGCTTCATCTCATTTCTTTTATGGGCTAGCGACCCATGTTCTTTTATGATATTCAGTTCATCAGATGTACCGTTATTGTACTAAATCGATGTCTCGGCTTTTCGATTCATTGGATGTACCGTTATTGTACTGCGTCAATGTTTCGAATTGTTTGAGTTTCGGTTCATCGGATGTACCGTTATTGTACTACATCAATGTCCCGGCTTTTCGAATCATTGGACGTACCTTTATTATACTGCGTCAATGTTCCAAATTGTTTGAGTTTCAGTTCATCGGATGTGCCATTATTGTACTACATCGATGTCCCGGCTTTCCGATTCATTGGACATACCGTTTGTGCTGCGTCGATGTTTCGAATTTATGGTCCTGTTGGTGAGTTTACATGCTCCCGTTTATGATAGGCCTCCTCCTTTTTGTGATTTCTGGATTTCTATTGATGATTTCTAGAGTTTGTGTTCCACCGTCTTTTATGATTAGCATCGATATGATGTCGATATTTGTGATTTGGTGAATGAAACTAAAGAGTATGACATTCTTTTGATCTTTGAGAAGATTCTTGTGATATTGATGAATCTCTGGTTGATTTTTAATTACATACTTATCATAGTATGGCTTTATGGTTATCATACATTTTTGTCATATCTCTTATTCTATATCATTTTATCTGATATTTATAGTTAGACTGATCCGTTTATTATTTTCTTATTAAATAATACTCGGGTCAGACCGAGATGTTGCAGGTGCTTCTATTTGACTCCTTGTCGGGGAGAATTATCTAACTTTTGGCTAACTACTTAGATTAGTAGTTTATTTTGTTGTATACATTTGAGATATATACTCCATGATGTATACTTATTCTTTTGTGTAGCACCTGTAACTATTCTTTTGTGATGTTGTGGATCTTGTTAGACCACTACTATGATATACACTTTTATGTGTAATATTCATATCTGTTTCCGCCTTTGAGATATGTACTTCCGTGACTGATTTATGTTATGATATTTCTATATTTGTTTTCGAAGATTATATATAGCCACTATGTAGTAGCTTTGAGTTTGTGTCGGTATGTCGGATTTCCTCTTGAGATGAAACGTTATATTTTTATCTTTCATATCCGTACTCGCACAAAGCAATTATACAGATGGTCGCTCCTCAACAGCCTTATTCTCCACGCTAGTTGACGGCATTACCCCGTAGTATCCTTGGCTAGCATGGCTATAGAGGTGGGGCGTCACATATATCAAGTCTTTAGAATAAAATTGCAAAAGCAAAGGAAACAATTAATGATAGTGATGAAGAAGAGTTGTCATTGGATGAAGACATCATATCAAAAGTGTTTGGCAAGGACAAAAAGGGTTGGACTCAATGTATTGGGTCAAGATATCGAGAACCCAAATTAAGGCTTCTGCTGTTGCACGTAAACAACCCAAAAAGGTTAAAGGAGACACGGAAGAACTAAAAAGTAAGATGGAACATATGGAGGATAAATTGGAAAATATGGATGGCACATTGATGATGTTGGTCAGCTTGGTCAAGGAGTTGACTCAAGGAAATCACATACCAGATGTTACTTTTAATGAAGGAGGGAGTAGTACACGTCATGAAAGTGTTGGGAGAAACCAGATTAATGATGTTGCTACTCAACTGAATTCGATTGGCGCAACCAATCAACAAAAATGTGAAATTATAAACCTTGACCAAGATGTCATTGCAACAACTACTGTTTGTAGAGATTCAACTTCATTCATTATTCATGGGAAATCTGTACCATCAGCACATGAGAAGTTGGTGGTGGATAATATATTTCTACAGGATGAGAAAACGTGCAAACAAAATCATCCTCTCGCAACAACCATTGCAGAAGTTGGAATTGGTGGTTATGTGTGCGAACCGAAAAGTGCCATTCGCTTTCTTTAGATGCATGATTGAGACTCCTCTAAATGAAGACCTTTTCCAAGTAAGTTGGATTTTATTTACTGATTGCTTTACATAAACACAAAACCTTAAGTTGGATTTTATTTATTCATATTGAGGACATAATCCATATCAGTAGTTATATTTTCTAGTTAACACAGATTTCCCATAACAATAACAGACAAATAAGTTGCACATCTATTGTCTCAGGTGTAGAAGTAAAAAATTACTACTGTAATAACCATTGTTCAGAAATTACAGCAATCTGGACAAAGATAAATTACCAGTTCATATTTCATCCAATAACCAATGTGCGGTGTACTCTTTCAGTGTTGGGAGGTTCGATTGCAACAATTGGTTTTTTTGCTAGTAGGAAGTGGCAATGGGAAGTAGCAGTGGAATATATGGAGAAGATGGCCGATGAGCAGATGTATGTGTGTCAGGTCAGTGGTGAGTTGATAGCAATGATGCACAGTCGAACAGCCAATAGGCTAGTATGCTTGGTGGAATTGCTCTGCGGTGAGAGGTCAAGTTTCTATGCCGTGTTATCTTGGCAATGGAACCGGCCAGGGATGGATGTGCAGGAAAAGGTCGCAGCAGTGGGTATGTCAATATTGTAGAAATGATGTTTGTATTTGTAGTGTAGGTGATATAAGTGATGTTCGTGAGTAATAGTTGAGGGAGGCAATTTGGGGGTTTGATGGTTCGCAGTGTGCGGATGGTGAATGAGTGTTGAAGCAACAATAGCAGGTCAATGGGAAGAATTAAGGGTGGTGGCAGAGTTAGAGGAGGAGATATGTACATGCAAGTTGTATGGAAAGTAGGTGAATGATAGTAGTTTTTTTATGGTAGTAAGTGATGAGGGAAGTGTTGTTGATGTGGTCAGAGGAGAAGGGCAGCAGGGTTGATGGTTATGACAGGCAGTGTGTATGTTCTGGTGGTGGAATGTTGTCATGGAGATTGGATAGTGGTAGTGTTGATAGGGGAAGATGTTGTTCAAGCAGTAAGACTTGTTCATGGTTGAAGTTTGTAGTGTAGGCAAAATGGGCTATAGTGGTGGTTTGAGCACAGAGAAGTGCAACTGTCGGTATGGGAAGTTTAAAGGCTAGTGATGGCTGTCGAAATGAGTGGCTTGAAGAGCCGTTGGCAATTGGTTAATGTGTAGTTGTATCATAGTCTCCAATTTGTTGTTTACTCTCTATTTATGTGCAGTCTTTTTAGTATTTGTGTCATTATGCTCATTCTATGCAATTTCTTATTTAGGTTGATGGGATTTTGAAGTTGCATTAGAGGACTGCAGATCAGGATGAGGACCTTCTATATTTTGAGCATATTGTGTTGAGCTTGTCTCATTCCTAATATTAGTTTATAGCAATTTTCCACAGTGCTAGTGCAACAAACATCTAGCTTTAATATGATAGTTATGTGAAATCAGTTTTTGAAACATTACTTTTACATGAACCATCTTTAAATGACAGTTAATTCATTTACATGTATTGAGGTGAAGAATATAATATTTTACATGTGCTAAGAAGGTTAAATGTATTTTACTGTGCTGATACTAACAATAGAGGTTAAAAATATAATAGTTTTTGCAACATTACTTTTACATTATATTTTTTATATATCGATCCTTTTTAGGTGTGTATTTTGAGTATTATATGATGAATATTGTGTAATTATACTTGTTTGGATATGATGTTTGTGGTTATTATGTATATTTTTTTATGTCTTGATCAAATTAGAATGTTGTATCTGGTTATTTTACAATAAATATAGTATCTGGTTCTCGGACATCGTGGTAAAAATACCTGAAACGGTCTAAACCCGTGCTAAAAAGAGCATGGAAAAAATACCATTAGGATTTTGGAACGGTTTTGAGCCGTACTTTACTATAATTCTGGAACGGGTTTCAGCCGTCTTTAAATGGTGAATTCGGGCCACATTTTGGACCGTTCCAAATTTTTGCCACTCCTGATTTAGGAACGGTTTTTGACCGTTCCAGAACCACTTTGGGACGGTCCAAAACCGTTCCTAAATGGCATTTCTGGTGTAGTGTTATAAACTCTTGGTTTTTTATTACATACGTATGCTTGTGTAAATATATGTATGTAGACATATAAACTTAAATTTTTTGTATCTTTAATTGCCATAGTCTGATTTAACCCTTTTAATTTTAAAAGTAAGGCAATTACACATTTACCTTAATTACTAGTTGATGTTTATGTCATTGTATACCTCTTGCATGTAAAATAATGTTGCATTAATTGAATTTATTAAGAGGGAAAGTGAATAAATCAACGATTCGACCTTTTCATTTCCTACCATATTAGATCCTTATGTGATGGCATTCAATATATATTCTTATTTATTCCTGACTATGTCAACAATTAATCTTACTTACTTTATGTGCATTTTGGTCATACAAATTAAAGTATGAATATATTTGATATATTCACACTTTTTATATCCCACACTTGATTAATTTAGATCTAAATTAATAAATAAAAACTGTCCCTTAATTGATATTATTTAATACATTAATTAATTTAATTAAAGATGGAGAGAAACGAAAGGTTTCTCCCTCTTCATATTTTCACATATCTTCCCTTATTTATTACACAGGTAAGAAAAGAAAATGAAAGGTTTCCTTCCTAAATATATTTTACATGTTTTTATAACATATATTAGCACTATTTATATATTCACACAAATGAATATATTTAATACATCCATTATAATACTATAAATAAAGTTACATTCAAATCTCCAATTTAACAATTAAATAAAATATTGATTTTATTTAAAAGAAAATTTAGATAAGATCTAAATGCATTTAGATTTTATAGGCCCATTCTAAAATGGTAATTTTTTTTTAAATTTAACCATTACTTCCGCTGCGGGTTGGCCTAGTTCCTACAATGGTATCAAAGTCCAATAACCTGTGCATTCTAAATTAGTCATGCTAGGGCTAACTAATTAAGCTTGACCACTTAGTACGGTGTCTGAAAAGGTAATATCTAGGATTGGAATTGGTTAATTAAGTACCATGTCCTACTTGGTTGCTGGCTTGGTCAAAAAGGTGAAGTGTGCCCAAAGGTTGCCCCTGATAGAAAAGACCTATATTGAATTGTACCATGGGCTAATTTTCAAAGTAATTTAGAAAATTAAGACAAGATTTAAATTTAAAATAAAATCATGTTTATTACAAAAGTTTATCATATAACATAAATTTTCAAAATGTTCGAAAAGGTAATGAAAAATTTAAAATGTTTGAAACTATTTGAATATTAATTTCAAAATTTAAAATTAATTAATAAGGTTAATAAAATAAATTAGTTAAACGAGTTAATTAAGTAATTAATACTTATATGCATGTATTATATACATTGGTATATGTTATATTATCTTAAATCGTTTAAGATAACATAAGTATACATGTATGTATGTAAGATAAATTCTGAAATTGGAATAATTTAATTAAAATTGTTTAATTAGATACATTAATTAAAGGTTAACTAATTAAATATAAAAATACACACACACACACACATATAAGATATATGTGTTATACTATAAAGATTATAACATACACTATAAAGTTTATAGTAGATATGTCCAATATAAAAGTTGTATTTAAATACTAATAAAAAATTAATTAAAGAGTTAATTAATTAAAATTAGTTAAATAAAGTTAATTTATATAATATTATACATAAGACAGTTTTATAAGAGAGATGAAATATGAAAATTACATAATAATAAAAACTTATATGAAATGAATGTACAAAATAAAGGTGGAACATTAAATATACCCAAGTAGACTTAAGGTATAAATATATATATATATGTAAATGTACGCAAACCATGATTTCTGATGTGTCTGACATTTGACTCACGAGGGTATTTCATAAGAAATACGTTATTCCATAAATCGATCACTCGATTTAATATATTGAAGATTATGAATATTTAATATAAAGTTTCCCGCTATCATTTATATGTTAATATATTACTTGTATACCCTTTGGTTGCTGAGCTTTCCTCAAGCTAGAGATGTTATGTATAGTACTATTAATATATTGAATAGACGAGGTGAGGTAACTGCACATGTTTGTTGAGCTTTCCTCAAGCTAGGGATGTTATGTATAGTACTATTAATATATTGAATAGATGAGGTAAAGTAATTGCACATATTTGTTGAGCTTTCCTCAAGGTACATGCATTATATTTAGGCCATTGTGAAATGATAGGTCCAAGTGAGTAGTCTCACTTTACTTATTGAGCTTTCCTCAAGGTAAAGGCATGACGATACAACTAATAAAGAGTTATCCATCGTATGTGCGCCTCGTTGAGCATTCCCCAAGATTAGAATCCCAAGGCATAGAAGTCCTAACACCCACTAGCAAAGTTGCAAAACTTCTATGTTTCACTTAGGGTTTGGAGAAACATAAAAGTCTAGTAGGAGCCTTATTAGAAAAACAAAATGGTAACATTTAATCTTTCTAATATTGTAAGAATATATGCTAAATTATGTTATAATTATCTATAATGATGGATTTATCCGTTTAATATGATTGGTAAAACGTTTGTCAATTGATATATACAAATGAACTGAATTGAAAATTGACAAATGGAAATATAACATATACTCACTATTAAATGCCAATTGCATGTCAATATTTTCTATACCTATGCAAGAGCCTAATTTTACAACTACTTAATAGTTCATAATATGGTCAGTATTTGTTTAGTTGAGACCATGTATTGCATTCTATGAGTTTCGAACTCTAAAAGTAATAAAAGACTATGGATATTTGATCCATATTCTATCACATATAAATGTTATATGGTGAAGGTCACAGTTCGCAATTTATGATACTTCGATGAAATTAGTTCGTTCGAAATAAGATAATGAGTAGTACAATGAGATTGGTTATTTAATTTTATTGATTACATCAAAGATCTTATTATGTTAAATGTAATATAAAGCCAAATCTATAGAATAAATCTAAGACCTCGATCGCTGAAATGTCAGTTTGATTAGTTTGCGTAAATTGCAACACAGTTGATGTCCTTAATTGTTAAGGATAGTTGAATGTGCTTTTTTAAAGAGTTCATTATGATATTGTAGTAAGGGTTCTCTTTTGAATGGTTTGACAATTTAGAAAGGAAAATGAATGTGTGAGAGTAAATGTGGTTTAAGGTACAACTGGGATGAAGAGAATGAATGATAACTTTTGCTTCATAAAGAAAAATAAAAAATGTGAATTGTAAGAATAATGGTTGATACTTAACTTTGGGATAAGAAATATGATTTCGCTTTCAAAATGTATTTTCATATATAAAATTGTTTTTTATGAGATTTATTTGTTTGAGTTCAAGATATTTAATCAAAGAACTCTTCGCGGTAAACTAGTTGCAGTATATAAAATAAATAAATCTATATTAAGTGAACGACGGACCTCTAAATTTAGTATGCATTTGTAGTAATGGCGGAAATAGTGAGAGCATGCCATATAGCACTTATTGATTCCATCAAATTACGAAAATTGTTTTCGCAAAACTTACCGAACATTATTTATAAAATAATGACTATCATCGATTAAAAAATAGACATTGCTATATTTTAATATGAATATTATGAATATCTGTTATGAAATAGAACTATATTGTGGCATTTGTTTTCATGAAAAAGTGATGCATTGGTAATACTGAAGTATTTAAAATTAATTAGAATTATAGACTGAATCGTAGTTTTGGGAAATAATTTTATTATATGATTCTGAATCAAATCATATTATATCTCAAACAATTAAGGGCAATGCGCCCATTCAATGGTAGCATAATAAGAGTAGATGAACTCTTCGAAATTGATACATATAGATATATGCAATCATAAGTCTATTAATACCAAAACGGTTCCATGTACTTTGTCATATTCACCGATGAGTTATTACCGACAAGGACATATGTATTTAATACTTATGTAGTATGTTCATGTAAACTCATAGAATATACAATGGAAATAATTAATGCAATATGCAACATCAATGATTTGTTTTGATCAAATCAACGAGTATATTGGAAAGAGTTTCAAATGCACCTAAAAATGAATGAAGATTCAATCTTAAAGGTCACTCCTCCATGCGATACGTAAAGACGTATCGACAAAGAGTAATTGAATTTGTTGGACAAGTTATGATTAATTGTGAGTA
This sequence comes from Allium cepa, assembly GCA_030765085.1. Lineage (NCBI taxonomy): Eukaryota > Viridiplantae > Streptophyta > Magnoliopsida > Asparagales > Amaryllidaceae > Allium > Allium cepa. The sequence continues at coordinate 841,706,034 of CM060941.1, forward strand.
AAGTTGAGTTAATGTCTTTCTACAAGGTTATGTTTTTAAGAGTAGTACAGAAGGTTAATATTATTTCGTCTAAATAATAGTTTACAAACCATACAAGATAAGGGTTAATAAGAAACTCTAACACATCCTAGGCTAAGAAGTTTGCAGGTTGTGCGAGTCGAAAGTTTTCAGACAATAATTATTTGTGAGGATCTTGTATGAGTCTCCTAAAAAGGAGTCTGAGAAAGTCTATCATTAGATGACATACTTATGTTTTTAACATAAGTTTTGTAACCTAAAAACTAAATCAATTTTATATAAAAGGCAATTCATAAAATATTTATGAATATCTATTCCATTGAACTGAGAAACATTTTTTCTTCAATAAATACCAACTTCATTGTGAAGGGATTTCTTTTAGAATTTATTGGTAGTAAAATGGAATTGGATAAGATCCAAAGGTAAAGTTGATTATGTGGGATGAAATGAAATTAACATAACCTAAATGAACACATCACATTAGAATGTCTAATAAGTATTCTCACACACTAAAGAGAAACGATGAGTTTCTTACCAATGTTGACAATAGATAATCACCAGTTGTCAATTAAGCCATTAAAAATACTGACTCTATGATATAGTATGATGCACAAATTTGAAATATTTCCAAGCAGACTATCAAAATTTGATTTTGATAATTGTAACTGAAGGGATGTGATCCATTAGCCGCGACTGTGTCTTTATAAGCAAGACTAGTGCAGTTGGAATTACATGAGCGATGTTGATAGGAATAATATTATAAATTTCAATTGTTGAAATTAGCATAGTGGATTCGGTGTTCAACATTATCAAGTTAATTTCGGATTTACCCACAAATTTACCACTCAGTATGGCTTTATGTTTTGTACATATGTTTTAAAACAGAAAGTTCTAAATAATGATTTAGAGTAAACTGTTTACTAATAACCAAAATATCTCGAAGTTAGTGGGAGCGATATTGAGTTTATGAATCTTTGGATATGATCCAAGAAATGATAGAAAGTATCGATGTATGAGCATCAAAATTGAAAACACATTTTGATAGAAATATCAAATAGTTTGATTATCAATTAAAATTTCAAAGGAAGCATGTGTTAATAAGAAAGAATGTTAAAAAGGTACATCGATATTTCTAAACTATAAATAAACAATACGTTGTTGATTTTAATGTACTTGTGTTAAAATTAACCTTATGTAACAGCCCGCAAATCCGTACCCCTTGAGTCAACACTATTCTACAACAATCAACTCAAGTTTTACAAAAATACGAACCATTTGGGTTAAAGAAGATGAGGTAGAAGAAGAAAATAGAAATCAACAACAGAATCTAACCATTGCAGCGGAAAAAAATATAATAGATAATAAATGATCTTTACTCAAAAAAATCAAATATCTCTGTTCATATATTACATCATCAGAGTACATCAATCATAGCTCAACATTAATATCATACAAATGAATACACGACAACTCAACACAGCGGAATATATATAGATAAACAAGTACGGGAGTACGTATCGTCATCCTGCGCGTCTCCTGAGCTCCACAGCATCATATCCTATATCCTATAATACTCGGTCTGACCCGAGCATTACAGTTAATAACACCCGATTCAGTATGGAATACCAGCGTGAGAAAATCACACTCAATTGATTATTAAAGTTTCAAAAATCCTTTGAAAACAAAAGCATCTCGTAAGACCACGTCACAAATAAACATGTCGGGTTTTTACCTTACGATAGCTAAAACAATTTTTATAGAAATCCTCTGATATTATAACAGGGTCTATATACAAATACTTATAAAATAGCCGAAATTTTTACATTATTAAATTCCATCTACTAGCCCCAAAGTGGGTAATACAAACAAAACTCGTACAAGGCTCGTAAGGAGAATGGATTTCCAACTAATGACTAGGCACTGGGGTACCACCTGTCACAGTACGGGGCCTAGATCACCGTACCGAGGAGTACGCCCGCTCCCCTGCAACACAAGACCGGGACTACCCCTTAGTGGATAATCCCGAATGAGATCACTCCGCGGTTGGGATCAGCAACCGCCCACTAAGCCGAAATAAAAAGGGACATCTAGGCAGGAATGACCTCACCCTACTTGGGTGCTACCCACCAGCCTTGTTGCTAACCCCTGATTTTCAGTCATTCCCATTTGATGAGGCTTGAGGCTAAGCGTTACCTTTTTAGAACATATCCCTTAGAATGCCCATCGTCCACCTGACGATGTTTCGCAAGCATTCATCCATACAAGTCCGTTCCGGGTCCGAACGGAACCGAAGGCACTATTCCTACTACATCCATATTGGAAATATCCTCAGAATTAGTAGCAACTAGCCCTTGCACTTCACTGCTCCATCTTCGAATCCAAACTCGTTTCCATGAAACGTACAAACCGGATCAAAGTGGTTTTCGAGAAATAAATCTCGATCCCGGTCTCTTCGAAACGATCAACGTATTTGTTCAATATTGATAGTCGGTAATTGAACTCTAAATATATATTCACAAACAACCATCAAATAATAAATAATTTTCCAAATTATTTATTTATCCAAAATATCTTTACAAGATATATTTCAGATTTTAACCCCTTTTGAAAACAGTTTCAAACATATTCCTTTCCCGGAATAATTTCCCAATATTTATTTCCACTGAAACACCAAGTATAAAATACTTTTAGATTTTAAAATAATTTAAAAGCACTTAGTTATAAAATATACTTCATAGCCTTAAAAATTTAAAACTACTTTAATACTTAATTAAAATATATACTTTAGGAATATTTAATAAATAAGGCTACTTTTATAAAATATAAAACTAGATTTTCTTTAAAACAAATACCAAGTCATTTAATAATTACTACGATAATAGTTTTGAAAAATATTTATTTTAGAATTTAAACATTTAAAAATAATAAATTTTCTAAGATATGCCTTTTAAAACAACATTAAAACCTTTAACTTATGTTTAAAATTGCTTGAAAATTGTACTTGGCTATCCAGGGAAACACTCTTCTCTTTCACATGCTTTAAAAATGAATCACTATTTATTTTTAAACGAATTTCCATTCCTTTATAAATTTCCACTTTGAATTCATATTTAAAATATCCACCGATATTTTATTTTACCTGATAACCCAGTTTAAAAATTCCAAAATCTCACTTCCCTTTTAGATTTGAAATCCCGAAACACTTTAATCAATTTACAATTTATTCCCAACTTACTTTGCTTAAAATAAATTTCCTTTCTTGCTTTACTTATTTCAAATTTCGTTAACATTTAGATTTTATTTCCTCGTTTTGAGTAAAAACCCTTTTAACTGAAGATACCAATTTCAGATTCCCAAAATTCCTTCTTTATCTCTTAATTAAATTTAATCCTTAAATAAAAAAAATTCTTTATTCAATCAAATAATATCAATTAAACTTTACAATTTATTATTACCCCTAATAATTCAAATTCCTCTTATTCCAAATTTGTTAGAGTTTTGCAATCACTTTTATTTTATTTTATTTTCAATTCATCATTAATTTATTCCAATTCACTAGAATTATTTTACTTAAAAATTTACTCTTTATTTCTTTCGAAAATACAATTCTAGAGATTTGATAATTTATTTTACTGAGATATTCAATCCAACCATACCATTCAATACTTCAGTTATTCATAAAATCATCACAGGATATCAAATATTCAGAACACAGAATATTAATAATCTAAATAATTTCGAGGGGTCCAGTTGGATCCCTCCAACCTGTTTTCCCTGCATCCAAAGATGTTAGCACCACATAAAGTACCAATTCCACAATATTACCATACTATAGCACATCAACCAATTTGACCATTCAAACAATTATTTAAATTTAATCTTTTAAATTTAAGTTTAACTGAGTGAGATTAACTCACCTTTATCGTTTTGCAGTCCATTTCAATATTGCCTTGGATTCCCTGATGTACGACCTTATTGCAAAACATACGAATATGAACCACTCCACATCAGCCTCACACCAATCGAAAACACCTCCACAGTTGAGATTGTCACTTTCAATAGGAAGTTCGGCATCCTATCACGATGGCATCTGGCTCAAGGCAAAGGCAACAACCAAGCCTCGAGAAGAAACCCTAGCCCTAATCCAGGTAACCCCCAAAATCGCATGCTCAAGTTCGAGCAACCACGGTCATTGCCATCACCGAAATTGAGCTCGAGCTCACCACCCGAGACCCCCATCCCTTACATCGCCTCGATCGACATAAGATTCGACGAAATCGAAGTCGCGCTCGATATGAATGAAGTTGAAGAAGAGGAGATGGATCTGGATTCGATTTGTACAGGGGACAACGCGGTTTAAAGAGATCATCCATACTCTTTTTTTGTTTGCGTTCGATTTGAAGAAACACGGCTTCGGCCATTTATTATATGTTTTTTTCTGAGCTCTCGATTTAGAATTCAGGAGATAGGAAAGGATCACGTGATTCATAGGAAAAAGTTCGGCTTGGATTTCAAAAGAAGACGTGAGTAATATATATATATATATATATATATATATATATATATATATAATTTTTTTAACTTACAAAGGTAGGGACAGAGGCCGGCGACACTATTATTTTTATTTTATTTTTCCCTGTTAAGAAAGAACGAAATCGATTTGAATTTTTCGATATAAAGTTTCAGCGCGTTTATATGTCGTACACTCACACACTAGCTCCGATCAATACGAAATTTGAAATCCGGTAATAATTCAATATTACGGATCCAATGGTACTGGTTTCGTCGAATCCAAGACTGTGACTCGGAAGGCTATTTTTAAATTCAATTTAAACGATATAAATTTCAAAACTTAACAAACCATTTTTAAATTTTATTTCATCACTTCTATTCTCTTCAGTATTATCAATATAAATTTTTATAAGTCTTCTAATTATTTTAACCGGCTTAAAATTCTAGATTCAATAATTTTTCCAACTTCAAATCATTTAATTCAATAATTAAATTATCGAATAAATTGCGATATTCGTAATTCAAGTTAAAATTGCTCTATTGAATACTTAAAATCAATTAAATATTCCAATTTTTAATTGCTTGAAGAATCCGGGTCATTACATTCCTCCCCCCTTAAAAGAATTTCGTCCCCGAAATTACTAACTAGGAAGAATGATCCAATACCTGTTTACTTTTCCCAAAACCAACCAGTTCTTAACAATTCAACATCTTACCAACTATCTTTTTAATTGAAGGCCCATTATTATTCTTATTAACTTTCCAAACTTTTCCAAAACCTTCTATAGTTTTCAAATAACTTACTTGTTCAACTCTTCAAATTATAATTCAAAACTAAATTTTGAATTATCAAAATTTTCTCAAAATTTTTCTAACTCCCTAAATTTTCGAATTTTTTTGCCAGCGTCTCCTTTCCTCGGCTAGCTCGGTACAACTACAAAACGGCTCTACGGCCTCCCAAATCCAAAAAAAAAACAAGAAGCCACCAAAATCCCAATCAAATTTCACACCAAATTTAAATACATACCTTTTTGTCGAGCATTTCAAATTTATCTTCTGAAATCAAAATCAATTCTCTTTTCCCTTTATATACCTACATATCAATCACAATATTCCCAAAACATCATATCAACTTTCTTACAAAATGTCAGTATTTATTCATTCAAATATTAACTTAGATTATATTTGTAGTATCAATTCCCAATCAAGAATTCACCATTCCCTTCTTAAGTTAGTATAAGCATTATATATGTTTCTTATATTTATTTTCATCTCCCACTTTAGTTTATATCTAATTTTATTCAAATTGATTCTTCCATTTCCATACGAATTCAATTTATCTTTAACTCTGAATATTTAAATTTTATTTTTCATTAATAACTAATTCATATCATTACTTTAGTTTCATTTACAAATTTATTTCAAATTCCAATTTGAAAACATTTGTCGTTAACAAAAATTTTCAAAATTTTGAAAAATTTTCTAACTCCCAAAATTTCGATTTTTTTTGGCAGAGTCTCCTTTGTACGGAGGAGCTTTTGTAAGTTGACAAAAGATATATAAATATATATACATCGACCCACACGGTCGGAAAAACCAAAAACAGTTCATATTTCCTATTTTTATTGCGTAGGCGCACCTTATTTAGCATTTTAAGCAAATAGCTTATTAATTTAGCAGTTAGCGTGCCCAAAATCCAGCCACACGGCTTCCCGGTACCTGTACTTACTCAATTTAAACATGTAAGTGCCTAATATATGCAGTTTAACTATATTTCACTTATTTGCAATAGTTAAAACATATGAATTCTAAAAGAAATGCCCATTAAACACTTTTTATAAGCAATTTAAAAATTCCAACATTAATTTTAATTTCTTACAACCAATCACATATCGTTTCACTTAATCCGAATGGTTAACAACTCACAAACTTATATTTAATTTTTTTTAAGCAAACTGAACTCATATTTAATTCAATTGCTCTCAACCTCAATTTATTTTACCCTTATCAATACATAGAATTTTAATTACTTCCATTTACATCCAATGACAATTTATTCTATGCAATTTGACGAGATCCATGTGAATAAATAAGTACTTATGTTTTATAACCAATTTAAATTGATTTCAACTCCATTTATACTTAATTCTATTCCATTTTAAATTTATTCACAATCCATATATTCTCATCTCCATTGCATTTCAAATTTGAATCCATTCACTTGCATTTCATTTTACTAACCAAACTAGTTCATTCAAAACCCATTAGCAACTTAGGTTCATCTTCACTACCAATTACATTCCCTTTTTATTTTAATTCATTCACGACCATTTATTTAGCTCGACCCATTCCAAGCTTGCATATTACTAACTATTCCCGAATTAATTCAAACCAAGCTTTAATTTAATGGTCTTCCATTTTTACTCGTAGTCGAGCTTCTAATTATTCTCAACTTAAGTTAATTTACTCAATTTATTCCACTTCAAACTTAAGTTCACTTCCATTTGATTTTTATTTATTCCATCCATTTATTTATTCAATATAATTCGTTTATCCACCCAATCCATTATGAATTTTCATTTCCTTAAATATTATTTATAACCCACCAAATTCTATTTCGATTCAAATTTATTTTCACTTGATTTAAATCCAACCTAATATCATTAAACCTAGTTTTAAGTTGAATTCAATTCAACTCCTTTCCATCTTTTTAGCTTAAGTTGATTTACTTCAATTTTATACTTAAGCTCATTTCATCTTACGAGTAAATTTTTCTTTCTTTCTATTCAACTTAATTCTATCTCAAACAAATCTCATATTAAATCTACAATTTCATTTGATTAGTTATTATAAAATTTAACTTTCATACTCAACTCATTCAATTGATTACATGGCCATCTCCAATTTAATTCCACTATTTTGGATTTTATTCGCAATACAAACCATTACAATTTCATTTAATTTTCTTAGTTCAATTAATTATATAATTCAAGTTTGGATTTTTGTTTTATTTTCCAATTCATCAAACCATATTTATTTTGGTTTTCTATTTCACTTTCACATTTTATAAGTCACAACTTATTATTTACACAATCCCATTCATTCTAGGCTTGAATATATTCATCTTTTATTTTTAACTCAAGCCTTATGCTTATTTATAACCCAAGCATATTTTATTCTACGGATTTTTAATTCTTTTACAAGTCATTCTAATTTATTTATTTCAATCCAATCCTTATTCATCTTATTTTCCATTTGTTCAGGTAGGAATCTAATTCCACTCAATAACTCAATTGAATTTTTATTTCAATTCAATTTTATTTTAACTTAGTTTTATTTAACACAATTCGACTTCAACTTAATTCGAATACACTGGATATTATCTTCAGCCTATCCAATTAATTTCAATCCAGTCAAATTTTTATTTCCCATCCAAGTTAATTTCATTTTTAACTTTTCTCTTTAAATTTAATTTCCGACATTCAAAGCTTATATTTCCTTCCTGATTTAAAAATCATCTCAATTTATAAGCTTACAACTTATCCCATCAGGATTTTTAAACACCCGACTTCTAGTTTCAAATTATTTTGAAATCTTCAACATCACAAATCACATTTCTCAAAAGTCAAACCAATCCTGGTTTCATTCCCAACAAATTTCCTTTGAGACCTTCAAAAACAACTAGCTTTTCTGAACGAATAAATTTTTGGCAGCATTCCGTCACTTAGAAATTCGAAAATGAATACTGATGATGCGGCCGTCATCATCAGAATTATTTTCCAATAATCCAAGCGATTTCAATGCTATATTACTTTTAAAATCCCTTTAAAACAAATTTCCTTTTCGAAATACCTCCAAAACAATAACACTATCATTTATCTTCAAAACACTTCGACAAACACTTCCAAAATCTTCAGGATTTTAAATTTCCAAATCCTTCTTAAATCAATTTTATCTATAATTCATTTTCATAGCTTATGCTCATACAAATTCTCATTTGATTATATTTCAATTTATAAATTACATTCATAATTCATATTTATAAATTTCATTTCATAATTGAATTTATCTCCTTAATCTTTGGTTATATTTACAATTTCTAATTAAATTTCCACTCAAAATGATAATAATTTAAATATCATCATTCCTAACATCCAAGCAACCATATATTAGCTACATAGTTTACAAAAACTTTTCTTTATATCAAAATATATTTTGGGTAAAATTATTTCATTTACCCACATTTAAAACAATACCGTGTCGATTGTTCTATACAAGTGTTTAGAAACCCCTTAAATACAGTTGCGCAGACTGTGTCGACGAAGGTTCATATGCCACTCAATAAACTAATCAACACAAGATTAAAAGAATTTATATTCACTAAAAAATACGCGCTCATATCTATTAACACGCTCAAACTCATTATAGAGTACTACGGACTCTATTTTAAATGAGTAATTCCCACTAGAGCCAGGTTATCGCCAACCTGGCTATGATACCAAGTGTAACAGCCCGCAAATCCGTACCCCTTGAGTCAACACTATTCTACAACAATCAACTCAAGTTGTACAGAAATACGAACCATTTGGGTTAAAGAAGATGAGGTAGAAGAAGAAAATAGAAATCAACAATAGAATCTAACCATCGCAGCGGAATAAAATATAATAGATAATAAATGATCTTTACTCAAAAAAATCAAATATCTATGTTCATATATTACATCATCAGAGTACATCAATCATAGTTCAACATTAATATCATACAAATGAATACACGACAACTCAACACAGCGAAATATATATAGATAAACAAGTACGGGAGTACGTATCGTCATCCTGCTCGTCTCGTGAGCTCCATAGCATCATATCCTGTATCCTATAATACTCGGTCTGACCCGAGCATTACAGTTAATAACACCCGAGTCAGTCTGGAATACCAGCGTGAGAAAATCACACTCAATTGATTATTAAAGTTTCAAAAATCCTTTGAAAACAAAAGCATCTCATAAGACCACGCCACAAATAAACATGTCAGGTTTTTACCTTACGATAGCTAAAACAATTTTTATAGAAATCCTCTAATATTATAATAGGGTCTATGTACAAATACTTATAAAATAGCCAAAATTGTTACATTATTAAATTCCAGCTACTAGCCACAAAGTGGGTAATACAAACAAAACTCGTACAAGGCTCGTAGGGAGAATGGATTTCCAACTAATGACTAGGCACTGGGGTACCACCTGTCACAGTACGGGGTCTAGATCACCGTACCGAGGAGTACGCCCGCTCCCCTACAACACAAGACCGGGACTACCCCTTACTAATAATCCCGAGTGAGATCACTTCGCGGTTGGGATCAGCAACCGCCCACTAAGCCGAAATAAAAAGGGACATCTAGGCAGGAATGACCTCACCCTGCTTGGGTGCTACCCACCTAGCCTTGCTGCATTACCCTTGATTTTCAGTCATTCCCATTTGATGAGGCTTGAGGCTAAGCGTCACATTTTTAGAACATATCCCTTAGAATGCCCATCGTCCACCTGACGATGTTTCGCAAGCATTCATCCATACAAGTCCGTTCCGGGTCCGAACAGAACCGAAGGCACTATTCCTACTACATCCATATTGGAAATATCCTCAGGATTAGTAGCGACTAGCCCTTGCACTTCACTGCTCCATCTTCGAATCCAAACTCGTTTCCACGAAACGTACAAACCGGATCGAAGTGGTTTTCGAGAAATAAATCTCGATCCCGGTCTCTCGAAACGATCAACGTATTTGTCCAATATTGATAGTCGGTGATTGAACTATCAATATATATTCACAAACAACCATCAAACAATAAATAATTTTCCAAATTATTTATTTATCCAAAATATCTTTACAAGATATATTTCAGATTTTAACCCCTTTTGAAAACAGTTTCAAACATATTCCTTTCCCGGAATAATTTTTCAATATTTATTTCCACTGAAACACCAAGTATAAAATACTTTTAGATTTTAAAATAATTTAAAAGCACTTAGTTATAAAATATACTTCATAGCCTTAAAAATTTAAAACTACTTTAATACTTAATTAAATATATACTTTAGGAATATTTAATAAATAAGGCTACTTTTATAAAATATAAAACTAGATTTTCTTTAAAATAAATACCAAGTCATTTAATAATTACTACGATAATAGTTTTGAAAAATATTTATTTTAGAATTTAAACATTTAAAATAATAAATTTTCTAAGATATGCTTTTTAAAACAACATTAAAACCTTTAACTTATGTTTAAAATTGCTTGAAAATTGTACTTGGCTATCCAGGGAAACACTCTTCTCTTTCACATCCTTTAAAAATGAATCACTATTTATTTTTAAACGAATTTCCATTCCTTTATAAATTTCCACTTTAAATTCATATTTAAAATATCCATCGATATTTTATTTTACTTGATAACCCAGTTTAAAAATTCCAAAATCTCACTTCCCTTTTAGATTTCAAATCCCAAAACACTTTAATCAATTTACAATTTATTCCCAATTTACTTTGCTTAAAATAAATTTCCTTTCTTGCTTTACTTATTTCAAATTTCATTAACATTTAGATTTTATTTCCTCATTTTGAGTAGAAACCCTTTTAACAGAAGATACCAATTTCAGATTCCCAAAATTCCTTCTTTATCTCTTAATTAAATTTAATCCTTAAATAAAAAAAATTCTTTATTCATTCAAATAACATCAATTAAGCTTTACAATTTATTATTACCCCTAATAATTCAATTTCCTCTTATTTCAAATTTGTTAGAGTTTTGCAATCACTTTTATTTTATTTTATTTTATTTTCAATTCATTATTAATTTATTCCAATTCACTAGAATTATTTTACTTAAAAATTTACTCTTTATTTCTTTCGAAAATACAATTCTAGAGATTTGATAATTTATTTTACTGAGATATTCAACCCAACCATACCATTCAATACTTCAATTATTCATAAAATCTTCACAGGATATCAAATATTCCGAACACAGAATATTAAATAATCTAAATAATTTCGAGGGGTCCAGTTGGATCCCTCCAAACTGTTTTCCCTGCATCCAAAGATGTTAGCACGACATAAAATACACTTTCCACAATATTACCATACTATCGCACATCAACCAATTTGACCATTCAAACAATTATTTAAATTTAATCTTTTAAATTTAATTTTAACTGAGTGAGATTAACTCACCTTTATCGTTTTGCAGTCCATTTCAATATTGCCTTGGATTCCCTGATGTATGACCTTACTCCAAACATACGAATCTGACCCACTCCACATCAGCCTCGCACCAATCGAAAACACCTCCACAGTTGAGATTGTCACTTTCAATAGGAAGTTCGGCATCCTATCACGATGGCATCTGGCTCAAGGCAAAGGCAGCAACCAAGCCTCGAAAAGAAACCCTAGCACTAATCCGAGGTAATCCCCAAAATCACGTGCTCAAGTTCGAGCAACCACGGTCGTTGCCATCACCGAAATTGAGCTCGAGCTCACCACCCGAGACCCCCATCCCTTACGTCGCCTCGATCGACATAAGATTCGGCGAAATCGAAGTCGCGCTCGATATGAATGAAGTTGAAGAAGAGGAGATGGATTTGGATTCGATTTGTACAAGGGACAACGCGGTTTAAAGAGATCGGCCATACTTTTTTTTTGCGTTCGATTTGAAGAAACACGGCTTCGGCCATTTACTATATATTTTTTCTTCTGAGCTCACGTGATTCATAGGAAAAAGTTCGGCTTGGCTTTCAAAAGAAGACGCGAGTAATATATATATATATATATATATATATATATATATTATTTTTTAACTTACAAAGGAAGGGACAGAGGTCGGCGACGCTATTATTTTTATTTTATTTTTCCCCGTTAAGAAAGAACGAAATCGATTTGAATTTTTCGATATAAAGTTTCAACGCGTTTATATGTCATACACTCACACACTAGCTCCGATCAATACGAAATTTGATATCCAGTAATAATTCAATATTACGGATCCAATGGTACTGGTTTCGTCGAATTCCCAGACTGTGACTCGGAAGGCTATTTTTAAATTCAATTTAAACGATATAAATTTCAAAACTTAACAAACCATTTTTAAATTTGATTTCATCACTTCTATTCTCTTCAGTATTATCAATATAAATTTTTATAAGTCTTCTAGTATTTTAACCGGCTTAAAATTCTAGATTCAATAATTTTCCCAACTTCAAATCATTTAATTCAATAATTAAATTATCGAATAAATTGTGATATTCGTAATTCAAGTTAAAATTGCTCCATTGAATACTTAAAATCAATTAAATATTCCGATTTTTAATTGCTTGAAGATTCCGGGTCGTCACACCTTAGTTGTTGTAATACTTGACTTTGGATTATAAATGATGTCTTTTATAGTGAGCAATAAAACATTGTGAATGTCTCAACCAATATGCAAAGACAACTTATTAAATTGTTTAATGTGGAACATGTGAGAGCGGTTCCTTATCCATTGAAAATAGGAATTATCATACATGTTATGTTGTCTATGATACCATGATTTGTATATGTAATACATGAAGGATATATCAAATCCAAATTGACATCACTAAATGGTTGTTCGCAGTGTTCTCATGTATTATAAAATACTAGAGAATTGTTTACACAAAATGAAGGAGTGTTCGAACTTGAACTTTATAAGTGACATTATGTCAACAATAAATTGAAGTTAAGAATCTTTAAGTTGGATATCTTTCAAATGAAAGACCGTGGCTAATTCAATAAAAAAGCTAAGTACATCGCCTTGAAAAGCACCATAATAAAAACAATATATATAAAAATATAAGTGCTAATTTATAAATGAGCAAATTCCAAATATTGAGAATCTCGTAAAATTTTATATGATAACAATGTTGCAATGCAGTTCATAACAAGACTTAAAGCTCGCTAGAAGTGAGAGACATACTCCGAATTGTTCCATGTGATAAAATAGTTTATTATTATCGGAGAGAGTTGATTGACAGAGTATATAATTGAAACATAATAGCATACCTGTTCATAGAGGGACTGACCCAATTGGCTTTGAGAAAATCGATTGAAAAAGTTAGAATAAGGTTCCATAATTGATCCTAAGTGCAAGTGGGAGATTGATAGAGTTAGGGGTATGCCTTATGGGCAATTATGTAATTTGTTACATATATCTAGCTGGTTGACCAATCTTGTTCGAAACAAAGGTTTTTTTTCTATTATATACTTGATATAACGTGACTATGTTAATTAATTTAATTAAAAGTATATTTAATAGAACTCCATAAATTGTATGTTTCGTGATAGTAGCTATAAAGTGTTGTAATCATGGGTAATTTATCACGATAAAATTAAATGTACCATTTTAAATGTTCCTAGTGAAAATGCATCGAGACTGGATACCGATGTATCCATTAAGACTAAAGTATGTAACGTTCTCCAAATGTTGGACAGTTTATAACTTATGGCTACTGGGGGCACTTAAAGGTTTTTTTTTGAAACTGGGTTAATTTATTTATGAACTGGGCTTTGCTGCCCATAGCAATACACGACCTCATATTATGAATTACAAATAAGATGTGCCGACAAACATCTGCAGACAGCCTATCTCCCACAACTCAACTTTCCTTTTTTAGGTTACTTCTATGGCGGCTGCCAGTTCATTAATCGAGCTCATTCACTCGACACCATCCTCCTTAACTTCTCCAATGAGTTGTTCTTCTTGTTCCAATGCAGTGTTAAGGATCTTCTTTGGAATTCTCCCAATTATAATACTGATTTCTCTACTGATTTGATTTGTGAGAATTAACGTATCTTGCTGTTTGTTTTCGAAAGATCTACAGTTCCTTTCCTTCCAGAGGTACCACAGGGAAGTTGTGAGTCCAATTTTTCCAATCTCCTTCATCAGCTTTGAGAGATTACTCCTATCGTGCAGGTACTCTACCTCTTCTGTTAAGCTTTGAACATTATTGGTGAGTAGAAGTCTTGTTTTTTAAGAGCTCCATTTTTTTTGAGTATTCACAGTCGAAGAATAAATGTGCGTGTGTTTCTTCATCTCTGCGACAAAAACAACATGTTGTGTCATCCAATATACCCCATTTATGTAATCTATCTTTAGTGGGTAATTTACCTAGAATTGCCTTGTAGAGTGTATGTGCCATTTTGGGGTTATTTGATTTTCTCCACACAACTGTAGACCACTTGACTTCTGGAAATTTGTCTCTTGATTCTTCCCATATTTCTCTAAACTTAAATTGATTGTTTGAGTTTGCCTTCCATATCCAGTTGTCCTCAGATTTTTCCTTATGGATATATTTATGTCTAATCTCCTCCTGATAATTAAGGATTAGTAGATTGTTGGTGCATCGCCATTCTCCATTCTCCACAATGTTAACCACCTTCCAATTAGGGGATCCATATGCTGAGAAAGCATCCCAACCTAACCCGTCAATAAAGCTTTTAGAGTTAAGCCATGGGTCCCTCCAAATATCAGTATTTCTACCATTAGCTATCACTCTATCTAGATACATCTGAAATTCATCTCTGATTTTAAGAATATTCTTCCAAGTGACCGAGGCATTGTTGTCTATTTTAATAGTCCAAAAATTTTCTTTCAGATATCTAGATCTCATCCATGTAGCCCATAAGTTATTTGAGGTTAGAACATTCCAAGCTAATTTCAGACGGTATACTTTTTTGAGTTCAAAAAGGTTTTTCAATCCAATTCCTCCCTCTTCCTTTTTCCTATATAAGTCTGAGTATTTAACTTTATGCATCCCCCCTCTCCATATAAAATCAGCACACACCGAATTAATTTTTGCAATAGAGCAATCTAGAATTTGAAACGATTGTGGAGAAAACCTAACTTTAGAGGTAATGACCGTGTGTACTAATTCTACTCTGCCTGCAAAAGATAGAAAATTTGACCTCCAACCTTGTAGTTAGTCTCTGATGTCATCTATTAGCTTGCTACATTCCACATCAGTGATAGTGTTGTTGGAAAGAGGAACCCCCAAGTACTTGACTAGGAGATATGCCTCAGGAAAACCTAGCCTGTCTAGCGTAACCTGCTTGTTTGAGCAGTGTTTGTTAAAATAACATTTAGTCTTCGATTCATTCAGTTTAAGCCCCGCAAAAGTTTCCAATTCTTTAAATATGGAATTGATTTTTTCTATTGCCTTCAAGTTGCCTTTGAGCACCACTAACAGGTCATCTGCATAAACTAAATGTGTAACATTTGGGAGGTTATTGTAAATTGGCTGAATGTGTCCCTGGAAATTTGCTAGTTCCATTTGTAGAGTGAACCATTCCATAACTACTGTAAATAAGTATGGGGATAGACGGTCGCCTTGTCTAATACCACAATTGTTCTTTATATACCCCCTAGGGGAACCATTAATCATTATTAAACATGTTGGAGTGTCTAGAATTTTTTTTTATCAATTTTAGCATCTTCATGGGGACCCCCATAGATTCCAGCATATGAATGATGAATCTTCTGTTAACCTTATCATAGGCCTCTTGTAAATCAACTTTAATGCATAATTTGTCAGCCCTTTATTTATTGAAATTCCTGATCAATTCATGAGCCATCAAAGAATTTTCTGAAATGAGTCTACCCTTGATGAATGCACTTTGGCATTGTGAGATTCATTCTGGAAGAACTTTATTCAGTCTTTTACAGATAATTTTACTAAGAATTTTGTAGATGACATTACAGCAGGCTATAGGTCTGTACTCTTCAATTCTTTCTGGTTTCTTTATTTTTGGAATGAAAGATATGAAAGTATGAATAATTTCTTGAATGAATTCACCAGTTTCAAATGCTTCATTATATGCATTTGTCATAAATTCTTTCAGGTTTACCCAATACATTTTGAAGAAGGCTGCCCCATTCCATCAGGCCCCGGGGAGGAATCACTGTGGATGAAGGAGACAACATCCCTCAGTTCCCCTTCCAGAATCGAAGCTATCAGCAGCATGTTAGTTCCCTCGGTGGAAATTTTCCTTCTGCAGATGATATGAAGTAAGTGATTAGTATTATCCCCATTATATAATCTTGAAAAATAAGAAACTGTTTGGTCTTCTATGTCCTTTAGATGTCTAGAAGCATCGCCATTGCTCGTCTAAATAATTCTGCAGATTTTTATGATGTTGTCGCGGGGACATTTTAGCATAGAGAAATTTATTACATTCATCTCCTTGAATAAGCCATTTCTCTTTGGCTTTTTGTTTTAGCTCTACTGCCTGCTTATTTATTTCTTCTTTAAGATGTCTTTGTAATGTATAGAATTCTGCATTTAGGCCTTCGTGTAGAGGGTTGTCATCAAGTCTGTTCTGTATGTTTTCTAAATGCTGTTAGATTTCTATGATTTTGTCAGTGGTCTTGGGTCCGCACTTGTTCCAATCCTTGAGTCTGTTTTTCATGATTTTGATGAGCATTACAAATCGATACATGTGGTTACCTGGAGGAATCCTTACTGTGTTAAAGTTCACAACTTCCTCGAATCCATCTATCAAAGGCCAGTGATTTGCATAACGGAAAGGTTTTCCTTTATGCATTTTTCTATCTTCATTGAATTGTAGCAAAAGGGGGAAATGATAGCTTGTAGAACAAGGTAGAACGGTCACTTTAAAATTTGGAATTTTATTAAACAGCTCTGAATTTCCTAGTACTCTGTCTAATCTTGATGTAATTTCTTGGACTCACCGCTTTTCCAAGGCACCTAAAGGTTATGTATTGATAATTATTAGATAACTATGGAACGACTCACTCGATAGTTTTATGTTTGTTAATATAACTAAGTTTAAGTAGAGAATATCGATGTTAATATTTTACAAAGTTTTCGCATCTTAAGAATATTACTAATTTTCAATGGAGAAGCTCCGCTTTGATTATAATTAAATCATGGTATAACATCCATCGAACGGCTGTAGTTGGGTCAAATGGACACATTGGAAGTTAAACACTATTCAAGAGAGGATTCGTCTCCTTAGTTATATGAGGTTAGTGTTAAGGTCAACTGAAGTCAACATAAAGTCAAAGTCTTTGGCCAGAGTATTTCGGTATATAATAATTGTTCTTATTGAACCAATAACTTTGTGTTTGGACTATAAAGTTGAAAGTGGATGATATTGAAATTTTGACCATTACCAAATTCCAGAAGTCCTAATGATATACATTTAATGAAGATAATTGGCGTAAATAAATGTCACTATCGAGCACCATTTATAATAAGTAAAATTGGATGTTACCAAAAGATGTGTAAGCGACAAATTCAGCCAAAATTCACACCACCTTCGGAGTGACATGTGAACGTTAATATTCGAATAGTTCGATATTAATCGCTGACTGAATTTACACATTTGAGTAGCACAACTGTAATGATGAATTCCCTGAAAAACCACATGATTTAATTAATTTATAAAATGTTGTAAATTGATTAAATTATATGATATTTGAGAAATATTAATTAGTATTTATTTGATGTTTAAAAGTCGTTTGTAATTATTTTAATGCATTGATAAAATTTATATTTGAGCGCATTGATATACAATATCGATGTAATTTAAAGATAATCGCGTGAAATGATTTTTAAAATTTTACATCATTTAATGAGATGATTAATGGATACTTTATGTCATTTTTACATGATTTGTGGAAATTTTATGTCATTTGATGACATATCACCTGTGAAGAAAGATTTGGAGAGAGAAACAATCATGGGAATTAAATAAGGAAGTTTTAAATAAAGAATGGGAAAGGTTTCATTCTTTCATATAAAACATATTCTCTAATGCATTTTGTACGTACGATCCATTCTTTCGCATTCATTCTTTTGCATTCTCTCCTAACTTTTTATAGTAGAATAAAATATCAAATTTCCAAAATCTTTCTACTCCAAATAAATAGGTCAAATAAAATAAAATAAAAGTGGTTCATCCATCTCTTGCAAGAATAGGACGGGGATCTTAAAGACCTTAAGAGATATCATCATTTTAGGTGTGATTTCAAGGCAACATCCTAAGGGGAATTCAATTTAGGTGTGCTTCAAGGCATTGGGTAATAAGACCATTTACTTAATCTAAGAGCTTTTAATTCATTATTCAAGGTGTGATTTGATGACAACTTCTCAAGGCACTTTCTAATTAATTCATTTACATATTCTCTATATTCATATGCCTGGATTTATGTGATTTATTTTTGTTTATATTTACTATGTTGTAACATGAAAATCGATAGCCCCTTTCTCAATTAAAACTATGTATATTATGCTCATTTCATTCAGAGATACATTTGTTATCATTTACATCACAATAATTATAAATTAATTTCTAGTGAATTATATTTTATAAATTTACCTACATAATTTCAAATGATTTGTAATTTAATTCTTATTTTAAAATTGATTTATATTATTGCATGATTAATGATTAGGTACCATCACTTTGAATATTGTTTATGCAAGCATGAAAGATTTTGTTCTGAAATTTTGATGATCATTTTATGTAATTTTAAATTGTATATGTATCTTTTCTAAATTTATAGTTTTGTAAAATTTCCAAACTCTTGTTTCATTTCCAAACTAAATGTTTAATTTAAGTTGTTAATTTAGAATGAGATATAAATTGTCAAATTGAAATTTTAATTATAAAGTTTTGGTTTTATATCACATACATATGCTTTTGTAAATATATGTATGTATACATATAAACTTAAAATATTTGTATCTTTAGTTGCCAAATATTGATTTAACCCTTCTAATTTAAAAGTGAGGCAACTACATATTTACATTAATTACTAGTTGATGTTTATGCCATTTCGTCATAATACCTATTACATGTAAAATAATGTTATATAAATTGGATTTGTTAAAAGGGAAACTGAATAAATCAATGATTCCACCTTTTCATTTCCTACCTTATTAGATCCTTATACGATGGAATCCAATTTATTCTTATTTATTCCTATCTATTTCAATAATCAATGTTTCTTACTTTGTGCATTTTGGTTATATAAAGTAAAATATGAATATATTTGATATATTCACACTTTTCATATCTCACGCTTGATTAATTTAGATCTAAATTAATAAAGAAAATTTTCCTCTTAATTAATGTTATTTAATATGTTAATTAATTCAATTAAAGAGGGAGAGAAATGAAAGGTTTCTCCCTCTTCATATTTTGACATATCTTCCTTTATTTATTGCATAGGGTAAGCGAAGGAAGTGAAAGGTTTTCTTACATAAATTTATTTTACATTATTACATATATTAGCACTATCTATATATTCACACAATTGGATGTTTTTGATACATCCATTATAATACTATAAATTAAGTTACATTCATATCTCCAGTTTAATAATTAAATAAAATATTGATTTTATTTAAAAGAAATTTTTGATAAGGTCTAAATATATTTGGATATTGTAGGCCCATTAATTATCCAAAATGATAATTTTTTTGATATTCACTCATTTCTTCCCTACTACCTGGCCAAGTTCCTGCAGCTTTTCCCTTTTCAGCTCAGCGACATAACATTCTCGGCCAAGCCATGGATCACCATGTACATTTCCCACACCATTCTCTATCGGGAATTTCATCATCAAGCTCCATGGGACTATGGACACTCGAAATTTAGCAAGGCCCAGTCATCCCAAAAAGACATTATACGTAAAGTAAATATACAGAACAACAGAAGGCACAACCAGCACTCTCTTGCGGTCGCCCTCTCCAAGCATCACAAGTAAATCCAAATATCCCATTGGATTATTAGCAATCACATTATATTCCTAGAATTGATATTTACCTAGTTTTAAGTTCTTTCCCTCTAAAAGCATCTGGTCATAGGCTTTCTTGATCAAAATGTTGACTGAGCTCCCACAGTAACCTAGCACTTTTCTCACAATTGCGGGGCCAATAGTGGCTTAAATCACCAACAGATTAATAATCGAGGCCTTTACCCCACCAGCGTCTCTGCTTCTAAATACAATGTCATCTGTCATAGTTAAGAGTTGCTTTACCGGGGCACCATCTTCAACGCAAAGTAGCTCTCATTTACTGCATGCTTCAATGCATTCACATACCTCTTGATCTCGTTTAAGCTTTTTTCAATTGGATGTGGTTCACCAATGATAGTACTAATCACAAAAAATTTCTCAAGCCACCTGAGCTCATCAAGACCTGGCCCATCTTGCCCTTGTTAGGGGTTTGAAGTTCCTTGCCAACCATCCAGTGGGGCTTTCACAAATTACAGTAGCTTTTTCTTTCAAATCAAATCCTTGATCACATCACGCAAATGCCTGCACTCATTTATGTTGTGATTGTGCATTTCATGAAGTCGGCAAAACTTGCTTGATGTTTTCTCTTTCTTAGACGACTCCCTTAGAGCAGGCTTCCTGTATTGCTCGGTACCCAAAGTAACCAAATATATGTTCTCAATTGAGTTGTTCAATGGGGCGTAGTTGTTATATTTGGGATTTTGGACGTCTCCTTGAATCTAATTTCTCGTATTTGGCCTAGGCATCGCTCCTACTCTGTCCGCTACTTTTATTATCCATATTCACATATACATTGCTGAAATTCCATTCAAACTACTTCATAACAATGTTATCTATATTACCTCTACTGATTTCCTGGCATTAATTTTCTTAGTGGTAGTGCTTGCCTCATCCAAGCATAAGAACCAAGTTGCCTTTCTATAGAATATATCCATTATCGAAGGCAATTTCATCTTCAACTATCTCCCGAAATCGGTATCGGGATGGATCTCCCTAATCAATGCCATCAACACACTATCTTCTTGAGCGTTGCTCACTCCAGTTACAGCGGTATTGAACTTGTATAAGAAAACTTTCAATGACTCTCCCATCTCCTGGAAGAGGTTGGATAGTGATATGACGTCTTTTGGACGGGTGGCATGTAAATAGGATTGCTCAATGAATTTCCATGCCAATAGCTCAAAAGATGATATGGATCTTGGCGATAGCCAGGTGAACCACATCATCACCACTCCTTTGAGGAAAAATCAGGAAACAACAGCATTAGTAGCTCTAGCAAAATCTATATGCCAGTCATATTTCATCAAATGATGCCTCAGATCCTTTTTCCACTATATAATGGCATTGTTGGCATCACAAACCTACTTGGTTATTCTTCTTGTAGGATCTCCTCCATGAATGTATTTCAACTTGGGGAGGAACCCCAATCATCATTACTCTGGCACTGGTTCTCACTCATAAGTCTCCTTACCATATCAGCAAAATCCAGTTCTTTTTTATCTATCGAACGATGGTAATCATGATCCACCCTGAGTGTTAGGCCTATCAAACGTTCTCAGTTAGTTTCACGATACCTGGTTTCCCAAAATCCCGGAAGAACCATTCGTTCTGCAGTTCTGGGTGTATAGTCTCTCATGGTGGGTCCACAGCGGCCACCTGGTCTTCAACATTCCAGCCATCCACATCAAGACTAGAAGCTAAACCAACACCATCATCTGGAAGTCGACCACCCAAAATGACATTTGAGGTTTGTTACTGATCCCTCTTGATGGATTGATACTGATGCGTAAACCTTTGCTGCGATTCGATTCCAACTCTATTTCGATGTTCCAACCTCTCTTCTAACCATCTTCTGCTTTCTGTCCCTCTAACTTTGCTCTGATAATGAGGAACTATCAAACTCTAAACCAAAAGATCTCATGCTTCTCCTACGGCTATTAGTCAATTGATCCAACAAATCCAAACTCTGCCGTATTTGCCAATTCAAATCATCGTAGCTCTCTTGAAGTTTATCATTCATCTATTTCATCATACGGTCCATCTCAATCTAGGTAATCACATCTATCAGGTTCTTCCCCTCGATAGAATTTGGTCGTGCAACCACCTCGACATGTTAGGAATCGACATTCTCAACAAATTTAGCATCTCTTGAAGTGGTGGATCAATCTCTTTGAAGGGACATTGTGAATAGTTTTTAGTAGACTTTTTGGAAATCTGAGTAGTTCAAGAGAGTAAAAAGCAAAGAAATTGGATCAATCCCTTGGATATAATAAATCCAACGACAGATAATGGATCCAAATAGCCTAAGAATCATGCTTTCGGTGAAAGCACCAAAATATTAGTACCAAAATGTGGTACAAACACAAAAGAAATTAATTAGAGAATGAAAATGAAGAAATACAAATGGAAAATGAGTGGAAAAAAATGTTTATGATGGTTCGGCCAACTATTGCCTATATCCACCTGAGATTTTTATTACTTATATTTTTGTTTTGCAAGTAGAGTTGTAAGGAAGCAAAAAGATCCTCGAAAATGAGTCCTTAGCCTCATATTAATAAATGTAAGCTATCGAGAAATGCTCCACCATGTTTCTCAACGTGATCTCCACGTTCTCGTAGTAGTTAGCCTCGAAGAAATATAGCCATGATAGCAATATTAATGGATCAGTACCGATCCATAGGTAGCATTAGTACTGATCCATAAGATCTTCTTGTGGGTTAGTTTGACTCTTTGTGATGTGGCGACTTGTCGTAAGCCTTTTATATTTCATCTTGTTTACACTGTTATAAGCATTTTTCTAAGCCAATAAGATGGATCGATCAAAAATGGTTGCCAACACCTAGTTGTATGCGAAATCACCAGTGTCCAATCTAATCACAATTATTTGAAGAGAAATAAATGAAGAAAAAAATTAAAATAACAAGAAGGCAAGTAAAGAAAGACATAGATTTATAGTGGTTCGGCTAACTACAGCCTACGTCCACACCAGAGATTCTCCTTTTATTTGTTTGTGCTGCTAATTACAGCTACAAATTCGTGAAATCTAAGAAAAAAATGAAAAAGTATAGCCTAGGTGGAAGATGAAGTGAAGCAGAAAAAAGATCCCTTTGTTGATGCCATGCCTGCTGTATACATAGGAGAAGATGTGAAAATATCTCGCTCAAAACCCGGATCTGGAACCCTGAAGCCAAGACGAGCCTGCCCAAAAGTTAAGGCCCACCCAAGCCCATGATAGGGATTGAGGCCAATCCCTATTTGGGTGGAACCATGGGGTTCGATGCTTATGGTGGGTCCTCCATGATGTTCTCTTCTTGATCTCCAAAATTCATGTCGATCACACTTATGGATCTTGAGATTTCCATCGATCATCGCCGCATTAGGTCATGAGCAAGGATGAGGGTAGATCCCTATATATGAATAAGGGCCGATACCTTTTAGTTTCTCCTTTGGGGTTGCGATCCCTTTGGTGCGTTCCTTGTGTAATAATATGCTTGTACTCCATGTTTCATTGATATCATTTTTAGATTTTGAGTTATTAACTCATCATTACCGTAAATTCAACTAAACTGATCACTGAACAAGGATAGGGACCGATCCCTATAGAGGGACCATACCCAATCCCTCCAAGTTCTTTATTTGTTATGCGATCCTAGGGTAGACTCCATATGGTTCCCTTTTCTTGTTCCCAAAGTTTCGCTTTAATCTGCCTTGTAGTTGTTGAGTTATGAAGCGATCGTCATTGAGTTGTGTTGTTTGCATCCTGTTCAATCCGATAACTTTACTTCGATCAAATTTATTCTGATTCCTATCTTAGGGGGAGTGCTAGTTCCATACTTAGCCATTTTTTGAAAACTGTTCATATGAATCCATCCACCTATCCTCTATAGTTTCAAATATAATTGATCTCCAATCCCGATAACCATCTGTCTGGGCTTTCTGCCTTGATGATCGTGAAATCTGTTGGGTGTAATCTGCTTATGTGCTGCCTTTACTTCATAGAAGGTGGGATAACACATTACCCCCCACCCCCCAAAACATGCCTTGTGAAAGGAAGGTATGTTTTGAATTGCCATAAATCCAAAATCCGAAGTCTATAATCCATCAATAGCCATATTATGTAATCCGAATACAATCCATTGCCAATCCAAATCCATAATCTCTCTGGATCATTTGTGAAATCCATGATCATTCCAAGTCGATATTCAATTATGAATCCACCATCTCTCCAGATCATTTTATCCAAATCCATATCCATTCGAAGCGGAAGCCAAATCCATTACCGTTCGAGGCTAATATCCAAATTTGTGACCCCTCCAGGTCATTAGCCAAATTCAGGACCACTTTAGATCCTTATCCAAATTCGTGACTGCTCTGGGTCCATATCCACATCCATAGCCGTTCAAAACTAATATCTAAATCCATGACCTTTCTAGGTCCATATCCAAATCCATAGCTATTTGAAGCTGGTAGCCAAATTCTTGACCTCTTCGGGTCCTTAACGAGCACAATCCATACTCGACGACCTGAGAAAGCCAATTCTGTCGCTCTCTGGCAAAGAAACCTACTCCTTGCCAAGCATAATCCATACTTGGCATCCTGTTTGGTTTTATTCTCCGACCTTAACTCTCCGGTCGAGGACTTAATCCATGTACATGTCTCTTCTATCGCTCTTCGGCGAAGGGACTCACACCTTACGATTACTACCCCCATCACTCAGGTTGGGACAATAATCATGTCCTTTTTTATTTATCATGGTAATTTAAATCACAAATAACTTAATGAATAGGAGTTCCTACATCCAGTAATCCAAAAAACTAAAAAGGCCTAAGGGAGCCTCTCCAGGCATGATGGTTCATCATCATCTTAAAGCATGCCTAGGGATCGTCCTCGATCCTGTACATGTGTAAGTGAGTTGGCCACCTTATTATAAAGCCTATTATTATTATTATGGTTGGAGTCCAAGTCCTGAACTCGGCCCCTACCATGACAATTAGCTAATGACGATCCATAACCCCGATTTAGGGCCATTCCAGTTTTCATTCGATGTGGACGATGGTTGCTCCTGTTCCACTGCCGTGGTCTGATTCCTCATGTACTGCATCACTCTGCCATTCTAACATGCTCTTCAATCATATCCTTTAAATTCCTGCATTCATCCATGGTGTTCCTATTCAATCATGGAACATGCAGTGCTTTTTGGATATACGCTCCCTCTCCATGGTCCTCCTTGTCGGTTTTTGATAGGAGAGTTGCCCCCTAATGTCTAGATAAACCCGTTCTAGGCTTTCCGTCAAATCCAAGTAAGAGGAGAACTTCGAATCCCACTCTTTCCATCACCTTTTCATCCCATCATATCCATCATCCAATTCTGTTTTCCTTTATCATTCTTATTTGCATCTCCTGATGATCTCTCGCTTTTGCACAATGTTAACCTCTAGTTTGTCGACTTGTGGGTCTTCCTATCATATGAACCTTTCTGCCTCATGATAAAACTCTTTAAGATCCATAAGTGGATCTCATACCAATGAATCCTTAAAATCTGTGCCATCAGAAGTTCCTGAAATAGCTGCCATCAAAACCATGGATGGATTTAGTCGATTCACCGATGCCGTGACGATATTAAATCGTGTTAGAAAACTCCTTAGAGACTCTTCGATCATCTGTTTTGGTGTTTACAAACCCAGCATATTTTTGGTCTCGAAATATGAACCCTGAACAGCCTCATAAATCTTTCGACCATTTCCGTCCAGGCCCATAGAACCGCTCTCCAACTGCCTGAACCATAGTGTAGCTACATCCATTAAATGCAAGGGAAAGCATCGTACCATGACTTTCCTCTGACACACCCAGTACTTCCATGTGCCATGTATATCTCATCATATGCATAGTTGGGTCCGACTTTCCATCATATACTTCAAATATTGGTAGTTTAAACTCTGGTAGATTCCTAGAAATCCTGATATTGGGATTGAATGGACTCCTATTTACATCTTACAGATCCCAGATCATAAATCCTTCATGCATAGCTCACGTTATCATCTCTGTAAATCTGTCACAATCATCCAACAGTAGTCTCCTATCATCATTTATGAACTACCTCCCTAGTCCATAAGGGAATTTTGCAATGCACTCCTTCAGACGAGCATACAAATTTCGATTCGCACCAAGCTATATGGGATTGACCGTAAGTCCTCCAACGTTATGATCCACGAAACTCGGACGTTTAACATGCAAGTATATGATCTTTGTTTGATGATAATAAACATATATATATATATATATTCATTTAAATGTATTTTTTAATGTACTATTTTATTTTCACAGATTAAATAAATATTTTCTGAATAAAATAAATAACACATAATTTAAATTCAAACAGATATTTTTTTCAAACAAATATTTGTTACAATTTTGAATAGTACAAGTTTAAGCTCTCACTATATATACAATTTCAATTACAATTTCAATCATATTTTTCACTATACATTTGCACCTCACTACATATCAATTGTTCCATCATAATTATCTTCAACTCTATTCTAGATTGAATCCAACATTTGAGCAATCTGCAAAAACATACACTGACGTAGTAAAATTGAAAATAAAAATTTTTTGCAGTGTAAAATAAAATGTAATTTTGAAAATATTATTTGCCTCAATTATTTGGGTTGTTCATCATCATTTAAATTTGAATTCATAAAACATGAACAACTTGTGACATGCACAGTGCATCATTGTATATGCCACAAGGTCGTGCATACCGATATATAATTGATAAATTACAGGGACAGGTGAGCACAAAATGAAACCCAAATTAAAAACTGGTTTCAACTCAACTGAAATAAATATAAAGTCACGACATGAGCACAAGGTCAAACCCGAGCTACTAGCTGGATTCAACATAGGTGCAATTCCAAAAATCAAGATGAAGATCAAGTGAAAACAACAGTTGACAATGCACAAAAATGCATATACCAGAACTGGCAACAAATGGATCAAAGGACCAGAGCACAAGTGAAGTATACAAGCAAATGCAGTAACAATATACATGTACTCGAGGCAACATGGAAGCAGTGCAACAGTTCAAAATGGCAACCAACAAAGTACACTGTGCATTCGAATGAAATGTCAAAGACCAGACAACACAATACAACATAAGAACAAGGAAGCAAACAAGAATCCAGCTAATAGTGAAGTTGAAACAATGTCAACAAGCAATATCGACCAGTCTAGATACAACGCAGTAGTGTGGAAGTGAAGACTACAAGTGCAAAGCAACGACAACGGTCAGACTCAAAGCATGCACGAGCACTTATATACAAAACTGCAAACACATATGATCAGACTTACAAATGCTCTAAGACAGACACAAGATCAATGAACATATTCAAGTACATCGAACTACCAGCAAGCGACTACAATCATTCAACACAGACTTGAAGTGACAAGAATGACACAGTCACGACCAAAAAAATCACCAAAAAATAGAGACTACAATAGTGCTGACCAAATAACAAGGTTCAATATCCAGTCAAGCTACATGAAGACCAACACTAATGCACACGAGCTTAAATGAGATGCAACCGAATCAGATGTACACAGACAATACAGCATACAATATGGTTGCAATAAAGACTCAAGATCAAGGAAAATGCAACAATCAAAAGCATGCACAAGTTCATATGCAGACATGATGAAACCAAATCACAATATACATAGGAATTTTCAAAAATGGCCGAAGTCAATTGTAATAACACACTGTATATGAAACTAGTTATGTAGTGAAACCAGGAAAAAATAAAGTCAAGCAGGAAATCAAGTCAAATGCTCACATGTAAACTTCAAGATAAATCAGAGAGTATATACAGAGCAAAAAAAATAGTTTAAGTGGCCGAAGTAGTGGAACGGCAAGAAAAATCGAAAAAGTCAAGTATGCTACAGGGATGAACAGACATGCCGAAGTCAAAAGAGTAAAATGAACGACACAAAGAACAAAATCAACATCGTCAAAACAAAGTCAAGGCCGAAGTCAAAAAATGAATGGAATCGAACAGTTCAAAGTTAGAGATGTGGGGGCCAAGGAGTCGAACAAAGCAAATCAAAACCATGTTAATCAAGTAAACAAAATATACAAATTGGAGCAAGTCAGAGTCATCACTAGCATCCATACAAAAATCAATGGCCGAGAAATATTAGATGACAAATTCAAATTAACGAAATTATAGGAATTCGATTCCTATATAAACCCAATCATCATTGGCCATAAAAAGCATCTGAGTTAAGAAACAAAGAATAATCATTCAACTCGAATCAAGATCGAGTTCAAGCAAGCTAAACAGTAAAGCAGAAAAAGCATAAATTACACACTAGATTGTTTTAATCGAACTCGATCAAAGAAGCAATAGAAGTTAAGCAACAAACGAACGATCAATAGAGCTATGCGAGACTATCATTTGTTTGATCAACTATTTTCAGCAGCTTCTAATCAGAAGCCCTAATTTTCGAGCAATGGAAAGGAGGCCGAAGCCATTTCAAAGAAATAGAGATGAAGACCTAATTCTCTTTTCGCCAGAATATTCGAGAGGCCATTATTACGGCACTAAACAAGAAATAAGGGACGGCTAAATAATAAGAGATACAGGCCAAACAAAACTCAAGGGAAGAAAATAATATTGGGCCGACTTACTTTGGGCTACTCAATTCTTAAAAAGGGATTTGAATATTTTGTTTATATTGTATTGTTTTTCTTTAAAATTATGTATTTACTAGTGGTGTGACTAGGGTACGAACTGCGGTGGTGTAGTTTAAGAATTCGAAACTCAATGGCTGAGTTATGGCAGGGTTTTGAGCGTAGAGTTAGGTTAGTCGATAGCAGGTGTCGCGAGTTTACGTGTGCAAGCATCTGACTACTTAATTTCTAGTAGAAACCTTAGGGGCAGCACATAGGCAGAGTTTTGCCGAAGCTGGGTAAATTATATTTTCTGCTTTTAGTATTCTACTATTATCCGTGCTGCTTTTACTCTGATATAGCTGTGTTGCAATTATTTTATAAACTTCCGCAATAATCTTTATATTTAATAGTATCATCCTATTCACCCTCCCCTTTATGGTGAAATCGATCCTACAAGTGGTTTCAGAGCCAGGTTCAAAAGTCATTTTTGTTTTTAAAGTATTGATTTTTCAATAACCAATATTTGTTTTACAAATTTATATTTTTAAAATGGCTTCTTTTAATGAGGTTCGGACCAATATTATTCCTTCTACTTTTCATGGAACGGATTTTTGAATCGGAAATTGAAAATGGAATTTTATTTAAAATCTATTAATGTTATATGTTGGGATATTATTGAAAATAGGTGTGATATAAAAGATGAAAAAATTACTTCGGTTAATGCTCTTACTATTCATATATTATATTCTCATTTTAATCAAGGTAATTTTAACTTTATCTCTCATTGTGAAAATGCCGAGGAAATCTGGAATACTTTTGATGCAATATATGGTGCAAAAGTCAACAGCAATGAGAAATCCTCCTCAATTGACTCAAATAAAGAAACAAGCTTAACAAGATTAGTAAAAAGCAGTAGTGATGAGGTTGATGATGATGGAGCAGCTAAGATGGTGCTACTAATAAAGAAATTCAAAAGGTGGAACCACAGATACGAAAATCCAGCTCTAAATCAAAAATTGAAAAGCAGAATAGTCAAAGCACTAGACAATCCAGAAGAACGGGAGATCAACTGCCATAAGTGCAACAAACCCGAACACATCAAGCCTAATTGTCCAAAAAAAACAACGTGGCCTAGAAAAGAATTAAAAGGAGAAGTTTTCAGCCATGTGGAATAAAAGCGATGATGATTATAGAAGCACTAGCAATAAGAGTAAGAGAGGATATCTATGCCTCCGTGGTGATATAACTGATAGTGATGATGACGAGCCAAGTGAGGTATCAAAACTCACTCATTCAGAATTACTTATATATTTCCATGAAGTAAATGATTGTTTTGAATGACTTAGGGAGAAATATGCCAAGATTGAATCATAAAGAGATAGTTTGATATAATCAAATAAACAGCTTAATCAATTGGTTAAAAACTATCAAACTAAGATCCTTAAGTGTTACAAGTGTCCAACATTCGAAAAAGAGAATAAAAAATCAGAAATCAAAATCAAATCGCTTGAGAATGAAATTCTGATTTTGAAAGAGAGTGAAAAAACTAGGAGAGAAAATTCTATTAAAATGTGCACACAATTATTGAACGAAAATGAATCACTAAAAACAAAGTCCAACAATTGTCAATGACTTTAAGAAAATTTTCCAAAGGAGAAAGATAGTTGAATATGCTATCAGGGAAATAAACTATTCATACTGTTAGACAAGGATTTGGGTATAATCAATCCGAACGTGCGAGAAATGTAATTAAACAAGTCAATTTTCTGTGCACAATTTGTAGAAAATTTGGACACAATCAAAATATTTTTTGGTATAGACCCAAACATATGAAAACTATACCAATTTGGGTTTCAAAAGGCACGAATATAAAATCACTCAAAGTTAAACAAATCTGGATGCCCAAAAAAAATATTTTTGGGTCTCCACAAACATATTTTTCAAAATCTGCTGCCACTAACAACCATAGACCAATAAAAACAAATAGGCCACAAAAATCTTCTCTAGTGTATGTGTGGTAGAATGCTAAGGAACAACAAAAAGTGTTATCTGGATTCTGGTTGTTCCAGGCACACAATAGGCAACCAATCAAAGTTCCTTAGCCTAATACAAAGGTGACAGAATCACAATGGACAACAACGAAAAATTATCGTAAAGGTAAAAGAGGTAATGATATTCTTATTCTAAATGATATATTTAATGTGATAGTCTACACCATAATTTGATCAGCCAGTTATTGATAAAGAAATAAATGCTAATTTTGATTCTGACTTATTCAAAATGTTGACCAATCATCTTTGAACTATAGATTTGCTTGGATTAATGATGATGGTTTATTGATTGCTGATTACTTATGATACACATGGATAAATTTGCTTATCTTATTGCTTCGAGATCCGACACAATGGTCATTGTTTGTTTATTTACATGGCTTCAATTCAATTCCATTTAGCTATAAAAATAATTTTAAGGAAATTTGTTGCAAATTCACGGTATGGTCTATGACTTTCAACAAATGATAATTTTGAGTGAAGGAAAAATTCAGATGCAGATTACAACGGTAACCTAGTTGATAGAAAAATTATTAGTGGAACGTGATTTATGTTGAGACATTCAGTACCTACATCGTTTTTCAAAGAAAATATCTACATGTTTTTCACTTGAAATAATTTTCAAATAGCAGACATTTTTCTAAAACCCCTTCAAGAAAATCATTTTTGTTGACCTTGTTTCATATTAGTCATATTAGAAAATTTGATTTTATAATTATTTTTGGATTTGATTTTAAATGACTACATTGACTATCTGACTCCCTATTGATTATCGAAAAGATAAATAGTGATTGAAAAGTGACGAGTGCGGATATTAATCATATATTATAACTTGAGACATTATAATTAGTAAATTTCTTTAGAAATTTAAACAAGAGTTATAAAACTTTTTGTTGGTAAAAAAAATTCCATGATCATCTCTAATTCTATCATATTTCTATCAACCATTACTCATCATAATCCAATATGGTATGTTAATATGTGGTATTTTAAATGGGAAATTATGCGCTTTCATTTTATTATATTTTTAGTGATAAAAAAATATCCAAAATATTCACTCTCATTAAAAAGTCCTCATGGTTAAGCCTGAGTGAATTACTTAGGATTTTTGATTATGTGTTTCCATGCTCATTTAAAAGTCCTCACGGTTATACATGTATGGAACGCATTATTAGCGCCAAAATTGGTCACTAACACCCAAATCCAGATGAAAGCACCGAATCACAATCACAGCTCATAGATGAGATGCATGTAGAGAGTAATAATATGAAGAACAATTAAAATTAAAATGAAAGCAGTAAAGAACAACAGATTTTATGGTGGCTTGGCTAACTCCGGCCTACGTCCACTCCAGAAGTTTACTTTTATTGATGTAACAAGCGATTACAGTTACAAATTGGTAGACTAGCCTTAGTCTTAGGAAGTAGAAAGTCAGAAAGCAGAAGAGAAGATCCCTTTTCTGAAGCCCTACATGCTCTATTTATAGACACGTCCAGGTAGTTGTTGTGCTCTCTGAGTAACCTGAGCCCATCAGGGCCGAACGGCCCATGCCGAACCAAAATGCCGTGCCGAACGCATAGATATGCCAAACGCACTCATCCAATGCCGAATGCACTCGTATGCCAAACGAGGTCCAATGCCGAACGTTCCCTGATACCGAACGATCCATCCAATGCCGAACGATACCTGATGTCGAACGATCCATCCAATGCCGAATGTTACCTGATGCCGAACGATCCATCCAATGCCGAACCTCCATCATGCCGAACCATGCATGACGCTGAACAGTTTCTAATGCCGAGCGTCCATCGTGCCAAACCATGTATGATGCCGAACAGTTTCTAATGCCGAGCATCCATCATGCCGAACGATCTCTAATGCTGAGCGCTTCTAAATGTCGAGCGCTCCTGGATGTCGAGCGCTACTGTATGCCGAGTACTCTTGAATGTTATTCGAACGTGAATGACAGACGAACCATTTGTGCCGAACCACCATCGAGTGCCGAGTGAGGGGAGGATGCCGAGCGAGGTTTGTGCGGAACGGCTTCTAACTTCCAGATCGAACCACGTTCCTTGACCCAAATTATAGTCGATCCATCTCTGTCCAATCTAATTTTCGTCTTTCAAGTGCGTTGCGTCGTCCACCCATCCAGTCGACTAAATCCATCGTACACCAGCCTTGACGAACGTGCGTTCGATTAAGTTAAACCCACATGTCCGTAGCCTTGTAAAAAGGCAGGTTCACACTTGCCCCCCAAAACATACCTTGCTGTTGGAAGGTTTGTTTTGAATAGCTTCAAATTCAACATCCAAAGTCCATGTCTAATCCATGTCCAATAACCAATAACCGAACCTAGGACCTCTACGAGTCAATATCCAAATCCTCTGCCGTCCATAGCCGATATTCATACCCGTAACCTCTTCGGGTTCTTTGTCAAGCACAATCCACACCTGACGACCGTAGTCTAGTGTCCCTGAACGTTGAGTAATGCATGGCTTAAGCCTAAGCCGAATCCTGGTCGCTCCGGACCCTTGTCGAGCATTTTCTATACTCGACGACCTGAAATAGTAACCGATAATATATGGCCTAAGTCCTATGCCGAATCGTGGTCTCTCCGGACCCTTGCCGAACATAGTCCATACTCGACTACCTGAATAAGTGGATTTGCCGTGCTTGGACAAAGCGACCTATCCCTTGCCAGGTATAATCCATACCTGACGACCATTTATCAAAAACCAGATAAAAAATCCAATCGAAAGCCAATCCAAAATCCAGATCAAATCAGAAAACAAAAAATCCATATCGAAAATCCAAACCAATATCCAAACCAGAAAACAATCATCCAAATAAAAGTCCAAACCAAGAAACAAACAAAACCTGAAGTTCAAACCAAATTAGAAAAAAGCAAATGTCTAAGCCAAAAAAGAGAAAGCAGATTTCACAAACTAGAGCGTCACAGTTTATCATCATCTCAGAGCATGCCTAGGAGCTATCTCCGTCCCTATACATGAGTAAGTGACTTGGCCATTTGCCCGTAGTTTGCTACTTATTTCATAATATACCATCAATTGATGACTAATCAACCATCATTCATGTGCCTCGTACCATCGCTGTGTGAGGTAGACGGTGGTTGCTCCTGCCCTACCGCTGCATTCCGAGCTTCGACATATTGTTGCAACTTTCCATTCCTTACATGCTCCTCAACTATGTCCTTTAAGTGCTTGCAGCTGTTGGTATCATGCCCATCCAAATCGTGGAAGAGGCTGTGTTTTCCTGATGCCCTCTCATGTTCGGAGGGTTCGCTCCTAGACTGCCTTCGGTAGGGAAGGCGATTTCGAGTCTCCAAATAAATCCGTTCTAGCGTCTCGTTCAATCCTGTGTAGGTGGAGAATTTTTGCTCTCTCCACCAGTTCCTAGCCTTTCCTAATTCATCATCCAGCTTCCTTTTTCCTTTTTCCAAGCCTCAATTGGATGGCCCTCCATTCTCAGCCGCGTTCACCTCCTTTAACTTCATATCCGAGCATGCATCTTCCTACCGAAGGAATTTCTCAGCTTCGTGAAAGAATTTCCCGAGATCCATCGGAGGGTCCCATATCAACGACACTTTAAAATTTGAATTTTCTCTAACTCCTGACACTGCCGCCATTAAAACCATCGACGGATCAGGCCGATCCACCGAAGCAACCTATGCATTGAACCGAGTTAAGAAAGCTCTGAGTGATTCGTATGTCCTCTGTTTTACCGATGTCAGCGTCATTACATTCTTTGGCCTTTTGATATGTACCCAAAACTGCTTCAGAAACCTGTCCACCAACTCTGTCCATGTCTCGATAGATCCTTCTTCCAGCTGCCTGAACCACAAAGTGGCTATGTCTGTTAAGAGTAAAGGGAAACATCGAGCCATAACTTCTTTCGATGCCCCCGGAACCTCCATGTGTCTTGTATATCTCATTAAGTGATCTATTGGATTGACCTTGCCATTGTACATTTCCACGTTAGGTAGCTTTAAATATGGCAGATTCTGAGCTATCCTGGTTTCATGAGTGAACGGGCTCTTGTTTACTCCTTCCAGATCTCTATTGGTCAAACCTCCGCGCGTGGTTCGCCTGACGATCTCGGCTAATCCAGCATTGTCCGTCAAAGGTTGCCCCCGAGTCCCCGAGGGAATTCTGGTGCATACTCTTCATCTCTTGCTCTTACATTCCTGCCAGCATCCTGGTGCGTGGTGTTAGCTGGAACTCCTCCATGAACTGGTTCAGCATTGTCTGGTGGTGCGCCCTCGAGTCCGGGTCCATCTGGATTGTTAGTTTGCTGTTGATTGGGGTTCCCCCCTGCTGAACCATTCCCTCTACTTGCTGGTTGAGCGCTTCTGATCTGGCTCCATGGATCTGAGCTCCTTCATTTCCTGTTTGCATAAATTGTCTGAGAAGAGCCTGCGTCATCTCCTCTTGCCTTTTCATCATGGCTTCCATTTCCTCCCTGGTGATGTAGATGGATGCTCCACCTGCTCCATTTCCAGAGGAAGCCTCTCGACTTCCCTCCTGATTGCTCCTCTCTATCACTTGCTTCCTTGCTGATGGTCTAGCCATTGCTCCTTTGAATCCAAGTTTCTAACTACAAAATTCCTGAGCGCTTCAGTTCTCAGTGAAAGCAACAAAATGTTAGCGCCAAAATTGGTCACTAACACCTAAATCCAGATGAAAACACCGAATCACAATCATAGCTCACAGATGGGATGTATGTAGAGAGTAATAATATGAAGAACAATCAAAATTAAAATGAAAGCTGTAAAGAACAACAGATTTTATAGTGGTTCGACTAACTCCAGTCTACGTCCACTCCTGAAGTTTACTTTTATTGATGTAACAAGCGATTACAGTTACAAAGTGGTAGACCAGCCTTAGTCTTAGGAAGTAGAAAGTCAGAAAGCAGAAGAGAAGATCCCTTTTATGAAGCCCTACATTCTCTATTTATAGACACGTTCAGGTAGTTGTTGGGCTCTTTGAGTAACCTGAGCCCATCAGGGCTGAACGGTCCATGCCGAACCAAAATGTCGCATGCCGAATGCACTCATCCAATGCCGAATGCACTCTTATGCCGAACGAGGTCCAATGATGAACGATCCCTGATGCTGAATGGTCCATCCAATGCCGAACGATACCTGATGCCGAACGATCCATCCAATGCCGAACGATACCTGATGTCAAACGATCCATCCTATGCCGAACCTCCATCATGCCGAACCATGTATGATGCGGAACAGCTTCTAATGCCGAACCATGTATGATGCCGAACAGTTTCTAATGCTGAGAGTCCATCATGCCGAACGATCTCTAATGCCGAGCGCTTCTAAATGCCGAGCGCTCCTGGATGCCGAGCGCTACTGTATGTCGAGTACTCTTGAATGTTCTTCGAACGTGAATGCCAGACGAACCATTTGTGCCGAACCACCATCGAGTGCCGAGTGAGGGGAGGATGCCAAGCGAGGTTTGTGCCGAATGGCTTCTAACTTCCAGATCGAACCACATTCCTTGACCCAAATTATTGTCGATCCATCTCTGTCCAATCCAATTTTCGTCTTTCAAGTGCGTTGCGTCACCCATCCATCCAGTCGACTGAATCCATCATACACCAGCCTTGATGAACGTACAGTCGATTAAGTTAAACCACCTGTCCATAGCCTTGTAAAAAGGCGGGTTAACATGCATATCAAAATTAATTGATTTAATAGACAAGTTGATTCTAATCTCATTTAAAAGTCCTCACGGTTATGCTTGGTTAGAAGATACTTGAATTCATTTTTTATAAAAAAAATGGAATTCTACTAATCTCATTTAAAAGTCCTAACGGTTATGCATGGTTAGTAGATATTCAAATTCTTGATATAAATATACCATAAATAGACATAATTATATAGTTTTATATGATGACATCATCCCTATCATTCCAAAGTGGAATATGCGTCAAACAGAGTATTTATGAATTTTGTTTAATTTTTTATTGAATTTAATATTTATATTCGATTGAGTTTTAATATTGTATTAATGTTTATCACTTTATCTCTATTTTGCAAACACTATTACTCTTTTGCTGATAACAAAAGAGTGAGAGAAAAGTTAAGATTTTGGCGAATAAAGGCCAAATATTTTCTATGCGCCTCTAGGCTCATTTGCGTATTTTTATTCATGCACATATGAAGGGGCAACTTTGTTGTAGAGAGGGAGCATTCAAATTGAGGGAGAAAATTGGATAATTAAATACATTTAATAAATTCGAAATCTTAAATATATGTTTGTTATCATCAAAAGGGGGAGATTGTTGAATATGCAAGTATATGATTTTTGTTTGATGGTAATAAACATATATATATATTCATTTAAATGTATTTGTTAATGTACTATTTTATTTTCATAGATTAAATAAATATTTACTGAATAAATTAAATGACATAGAATTTAAATTCAAATAGATATTTTATTCAAACAAATATTTAATATAATTTTGAGTATTACAAG
This sequence comes from Allium cepa, assembly GCA_030765085.1. NCBI lineage: Eukaryota > Viridiplantae > Streptophyta > Magnoliopsida > Asparagales > Amaryllidaceae > Allium > Allium cepa. Next base: position 841,743,634 of record CM060941.1, read on the forward strand.
TTTAAGCTCTCACTATATATACAATTTCAATTACAATTTCAATCATATTTTTCACTATACATTTGCACCTCACTACATATCACTTGTTCACCCATAATTATCTTCAACTCTATTCCGATGTTGAATCCAGCATCTGAGCACTTTGCAAAAATGTACACTGATGTAGTAAAATTGAAAATAAATTAATTTTGCAGTGTAAAATAAAATGTAATTTTGAAAATATTATTTGCTTTAGTTATTTGGGTTGTTCGTCATCATTTAAATTTGAATTCATCAAACACAAACAACTTGTGACATGCACGGTGTATCACTGTACATACCACAAGGCCGTGCATACCGATATAAACTTGATAAAATTACAAGGACAAGTGAGCACAAGGTCAAACCCAAATTAAAAGCTGGGTTCAACTCATGTGAAATAATTATAAAGTCACGACATGAGCACAAGGTCATACCCGAGTTACTAACTGGATTCAATACAGGCGCAATTCCAAAAGTCAAGATAAAGGTCAAGTGAAAACAAAAGTTGACAATGCACACAAATGCACATACCAGAATTGGCAACAAATGAATCAAAGGACCGGAGCACAAGTGAAGTATACAAGAAAATGCAGTAACAATATACATGTACTCGAGGCAACATGGAAGCAGTGCAGCAGTTCAAAATTGCAACAAACAAAGTACACTGTGCAGTCGAATGAAATGTCGAAGACCAGACAACACAATACAGAAACAAGGCAGCAAACAAGAATCAAGCTAACAGTGGAGTTGAAACAATGTCACCATGCAATATCGACCAGTCCAGATACAACGCAGCAGTGTGGAAGTGAAGACTACAAGTGCAAAGCAACGACAATGATCAGACTCAAAGCATGCACGAGCACTTATATACAAAACTGCGAACACATATGATCAGACTTATAAATGCTCCAAGACAGACACAAGATCAATGAACATATTCAAGTACATCGAACTACCAGCAAGTACCTATAATCTTTCAACACAGACTTGAAGTGACAAGAATGACACAGTCACGACCAAAAAAATCACCAAAAAAAAGAGACAACAACAGTTCTGACCAAACAACAAGGTTCAATATGCAGTCAAGCTACATGAAGACCAACATCAGTGCACATGAGCTCAAATGTGATGCAACCAAATCAGATGTACACAGACAATACAACATACAATATTGTTTCAGTGATGACTCAAGCTCAAGGAAAGTGCAACAATCAAAAGCATGCATAAGTTCATATGCAGACATGATGAAGCCAGATCACAATGTACATAGGAGTTTTCAAAAATGACCGAAGTCAAATGTAATAGCAAATTGTACATGAAACTAGTTATGCAGTGAAACCAGGAAGAAACAAAGTCAAGTACGAAATCAAGTCAAATGCTCACATGTAAACTTCAGGATAAATCAGAGAGTATATACAGATCATAACAAAATAATTCAAGTGACCGAAGTCATGGAACGACAAGGAAAAATCGAACAAGTCAAGTATGCTACAGGGATGAGCAGACATGCCGAAGTCAAAAGAATAAAATGAATGGCACAAAGAACGAAATCAATATCATCAAAACAATGTCAAGGCCGAAGTCAAAAAAATGAACGGAATCGAACATTTCAAAGTAAAAGACGTGGTGGCCAAAAAGTCGAACAAAGCAAATCAAAACCATGTTAATCAAGTAAACAAAATATACAAATTGGAACAACTCAAAAACCATCACTAGCATCCATACAAAAATCAATGGCTGAGCAAAATCTGATGACAAATTCAAATTAACGAAATTATAGGAATTTTATTCCAATATAAACCCAATCTTCATCGGTCGTGAAAAGCATTCGAGTTAAGCAATAAAGAATAATCATTCAACTCGAATCAAGATCGAGTTCAAGCAAGCTAAACAATAAAGCAATAAAGCATAAATTACATATCAGATTGTTCGAATCGAACTCGATCAAAGAAGCAGCCGAAGCTAAGCAAAAAACGAACGATCAATAGAGCTACGCAAGAATATCATTTGTTTGATCAACTATTGTCGGCAGCTTCTAATCAGAAGCCCTAATTTTCGAGCAAAGGAAAGGAGGCTGAAGCCATTTCGAAGAAATAAAGATGAAGCCCTAATTCTCTTTTCGCTAGAATATTCGAGAGGCCATTATTACGTCACTAAACAAGAAACAAGGGACGACCAAATAACAAGAGATACGGGCCAAACAAAACACAAGGGAAGAAAATAATATTGGGCCGGCTTACATTGGGCTACTCAATTCTTAAAAATGACTTTGAATATTTTGTTTATATTGCTTTAAAAATTGTATATTTACTAGTCGTGTGACTAGTGTACGAACCGCGGTGGTGTAGTTCGAGAATTCACAACTCAGTGGCTGAGTTGTGACAGGGTTTTGAGCGTAGAGTTAGGTTATTCAATAGCGCGTGTCGCGAGTTTACATGTGTAAGCATCTGACTACTTAATTTCTAGTAGAAATATTGGAGGCGGCACGTAGGCAGGGTTTTGCCGAAGCTGGGTAAATCCATGTGTTATATTTTCGACTTTTATTATTCTGCTATTATATGTGTTGCTTTTACTCTGCTATATCTATGTTGCAATTATTTTATAAACTTCCGCTAATTTTATAATTAATAGTGTCACCCTATTCACCCCTCCCCTCCTTTAGGGCGAAATCGATCCTACATCGGAGCATGCCCTTAAGCCTTTGGGGATCGGGACCGATCCCTCTAGAAGGATCGGGGCCGATCCTTCTAAGATGGCCGAGACTACGTCAAGCTGCTCTTTTCCATTCCTTTGTCCAATAGCTCTATTCCAAAATTCTCGGTTCTGATTTCTAGCGATTCCCCTGCTTTAACTCCATGATCTAAGTTGTCATTAACTCCTGCTACTTTATTCTTTTGGTACTACTCTCTAGCTTGTCTAACCTATTAGAGTAGATTCTTCATCCTCTCCTATCTTTCCAAAATCCTTTCCTATATAGCATCCATCATCATTTTCATTTAATCCCTGGTGATGTAGATAAATGCTTGATTAACTCCGGCTCATGAAGAAGCCTCTTGACTCCCATCATGATGGCTCCTTTTGGGTAGCGCTCTCCATGTTGATTGTCTAACCACTACTCCAAATCTAAGCTCTCTAATTGATTTCAAATCTGAACTCCAACTCCATGGGGGCTAGCTCTCTCCATGAGAGCACCAAAATGTTGGCATCAAAAATGGCCACCAATACCTGGTTGTATGTGAAAGCACTAATATCTAATCCAATCACATTTATATGAAGAGAAATAAATGAAGAGAAAAATTAAAACAATAAGAAGGCAAGGAAAGAAAGAAAGAAAATTTGTAGTGGTTCGGCTAACTCCAGCTACATCTACTCCAAAGATTCTCCTTTCATTAATTCTTACTGTCGATCCCAGTTACAAATTTGTGAAATATAAGAATAAAATGAAGAATATAGCCTAGGTAGAAGATGAAATGAAGTAGAAAGAAGATCCCTTTGTTGATGCCATGCCCACTATATTTATAGGAGAAAATGTGAAAATATCTCGCTCAATACTTGGATCTGGAACCCTAAAGCCAAGACGAGCCTATCTAGAAGTTTGGGCCCTATCGGAGCCCATAATAGAGATCGGGACCATTCTCTATTTTTGTGAAACCATAGGGTACGGTTCTTATGGGGAGTCCCCTATAGTGTTCTCTTCTTGCTTTCCAAATTTCATGTCGATCGTAGTTACGGATCTTGAGTATCAATCGATCATCACCTCATTATGTCGTGAGCAAGGATAAGGGTCGATGCTTATATAGAGATTGGGATGATCCCTCTTAGTTGCTCCTTTGGGAGTGAGATCCCTATGGTGTGTTCCTTATGTTGTAATATGCTTGTACTCCAAGTTTCATGTTGATAGCATCAACAGATTTTGAGTTATTGGCTGATCATTGCCATAAATTCAACTAAACAAATGGGGATAGAGGCCAATCCCTAAATAGGGGTAGGTGTCGGTCCCCATAGAGGGATCATATCCAATCCCTACAAGTTGCTCTATTTGTGATGCAATCCCTAGGGTAGAATCGCTGGGGTCCTCTTTTCCTATTCCCAAAGTTTCACTTCAATCCTCTTTTGGTTGTTGAGTTATGAAGCGATCACTATTGAGTTGTGTTGTATGCACCCTGTTCAAATCCGATCCCTTTACTTCGATCCCTCTATTCCGATCCCTCTATTCTGACCCCTCTCCTAGGGAGACTGCGAGTTCCATACTTAGCCATTTTTGAGTATTGTCCATCTAAATCCATCTAACTATCATCCATATTTTCAAATATAATCGATCTTCAATTCTGATAACCATCTCTCCAGGCTTTCTACCTTGATGATCGTGAAGTCTGTTAGATGTAATCCGCCTGTGTACTGCCTTGGCAAAAGATGGGTTAATAGTGGAAGAATGGAGTTGTTGATTTTAGATGCTCGAATCATTCGTAGCAAATCACGTGCATTTGATCCAATGGAGCTTGAGATAGGTTGCTATAATTATAGCTTGGTTGTAACAGGGAAATGAGGCAATTGCATGGAAACTTTATGGATCGGTACCGATCCATCGGTTAAATGAATTTGGCTTTGGAACCCTACGAGATGGCCTAGCTTCCATCATGTGACTGTGGTTTCACTTGGTTTCTTGATGTTGTGGCTATCTCTCCTGGCTTTCTGCCTCGATGGCCTTTAAGTTCGACTCACCTAGTCCACTAAAATACAAACTGGTCAAAAGGTCAGATAACATATATCTTCTTCAATTATTTCTCAAGAGCATTCATCATAAAATATCTCTTTGAAAAATCATTACAAAATTTCACTTTGAAGATGCTACAAGGAAAAAATAATTCAGATAATGAATTTCAAAATGAATTATTTCCCCATGCAAAAGTGGATATCCCTTAAAAACTTATGAATGAATGATAATTTTTCAAGATACAAAGAGCTAAGGAAAGGATAAACTCTTCTATTTTATCATGTGAAATGGGACTAAGCTTCTTACTTTTTTATCATTTATGAAATTAAATTTTTTTGAGGATTAAATTTGATAATAGCAAATATAACTTGATGCCATACAAATACGAGGTTTCCTTTTGCACAAGCACATGTACACACATGCACACATAGACACATGCGCGTGCACACACACATATCTATGTGGGTAGGGGGCTCAGTTATTATGGAATTCCATAAGGAAAATTCGTTTCCAACCCATGGGAAGGAGGGAAGGCTCTTTCCAATACACACACACACATATATATTTGTGTGCTATGTATGTATTTGTTATTATGAAATGAAATAGCTAGAAAAACGCGTATAAATATTTGTAAGGCAAAAAATAAACATCATAGGTTTGCATATAATTTAAGGTTCATTAATACATCTAAACATAGCGTGGTCACATATGTTTCCAAATTTTAATAATTTGGTTCCTCGTTTATAGGAACTAATGTTTGGGCTATTAATACAAATTTTTAATAAGATATCAAATATTAAAAGCTTGTTTTGAATATACATAAATGTTAATGTTTGGAAAATTTCATATTTGGTACTATATGTGTACCATTTCCTTACGCCTGTTTGGACTAAGAGAGAAAAGAAAGATATTTTATGTAATAAAACATATTTATATATAGTTGCTAAAGATAGTTCCAATTATCTAATAAACTCCCAATCCAAATAAAATTTACCAAGTGGAAACTGGTTAGTAATTTCTATTATGTACCTACCTAACACATTTATTCCCAAATTTCTCTTCTCCCACTTCTTAATTCTAATAATTCAATTTTTCCCTCATTCCACCTCCATTTCTCTTTGATAATTTTTTAAAATCCATTTGGTTATCTAATATTCTGCACATAATTGAGTTTTGTGGTTTCATGTAAACATCTTGTCATTTTCGAGTTACTAAGTTCAAGTAAATATCTCATTTTGAGTTTATTTTTTAGAATCTTTAAAAAATGATTCCTAATTGGATTTCTAGTTGATTCATTTTCCAGATTCCTTTAACTTCTTTAACTTAATTTACTTGATAAAAATTGAGATATTCTACTTTGTTTAATGTATTGATATATATTTAGGACCAGTAACTATTATTCAGTGCCCAAGAAGCATTTCAATATTTAATAATCATATAACAACAAAGTTTTTTCTCCTAAATTTATGACCCTTTGTATTTTAATCTATGTTTATAAATATATTCTTGGAAAGTAATTACCAATAAAACATGGAAACTTTATAGGTTTATAATATTGTTTAATATGGTTTGACACTAATTTTAAAGTATGAATATAATCTCCCTCTTGTATGACTTCAACAAAAATTTAGATAGTCTATTATGAAATAATATAAGTACAATTACTTTATATCCTTCCATTATAGCTGAAAATTATGTACTAAATAATTTAGATAATATTTTTCCTTTAAATAAACAAATATTTAATAAAATTTCCATTATTCAATAGATAAATCAATTTTTTCACAAAAATATAAAAACTACCAATACATAAACTATAGATGAGAAATTGTGTAAACTGCCAATACATGAACTACAGATGAGAAAAGCAATAGTAAACTGCATTCCATGAGATTTCAACTTTTCACGAAGTGACAATAATCCCAGCGGTTGAGTTGCAACAAAAATGGATGAGTCAACCGCAAAAAAAGAATAGATATTTGGACAGTGGCATGTTTATAGATATGATGTTTTGTTGTTGATACTTGTCTTTGAGCATGTTCAATATGTTCAATTCGGTTTAAGAATTTTCAAGATATGTATTATATATTTCATGGCATCGATCTAGAATATATATTACCTGTAAGCACATAAACAAAATAAATGAAGGATTTACCATATTTTTCTTATAGTTGTCATTGTAAATTAAGGCGCATGTTTATGTTCAAGTATAAATGCATAGATAATTAACATTATTCATTTCACATACTCTTGATTTTTTAGGAATGTGTTTGATATCTTGTATATTATATGGGCATGCATTTTCCTATCTCTCTTTTCACCATGTTACTCTTTTCAAGCGGTGTGTTTCTTTAAAAAAAATATTGATGCATCAATCCAGTATGCGCAAATGCTTGCCAAACTAATAATTGCTGTTTCTATAATCAAATTTTTTTATTTGAAACTCCAATAAGAACTTTTACTGCCATCGTACAGGACTATATTTCATACAGTACACTAACATAAACTTAAATGTTTTCCATTGTAAATAGCACGATGCCAATGGTGCTTCTTAGCATAATAAAATCATTTTAAAAGTTAGTGGGCACAAATTTTTGCCAAAATGGGAAAAAAATAGATTAAAGGGAAAAGTGGCATAGTAGATTACCTAATTTTCAAAGTGGATTTTTGGAGAAACCACCAATGTGTAGGGCCGTAGACGGAAAAACACTTCAATCACCATTGATAGAGTAAGGCATATGCAATCAAAATGTCGGGCACCATGTGTAACTCAAATAGGGTTTGGAAATAAAGCATGAGGAGGAAAGGACAGCCACTAGACCAATCTTGAAGAAGGGTTAGTGATAATGACACATCGAAAGTTTCTCTTAGGTAGTCGAAAGTGACATTTGAATTTAAAATGCATATGGCAAGACCAAATTTAATTTGATTGAGAAACTGGAGGCAGCTTCAAATCTAAGAAGCTCTACTCGGTAATAGAATATTTTAGATATCACAATATAATAAGTATATAATAGAAAATAAACATGTTTATTATGAATAAAATTGGTTAGAGAGCTAGATATATACAACAAATTACATAATTGTCCTAGGGCATACCCTTGACTCTCTCAATCTTCCACTTGCATTTGGAGCCAATTAAGGAATCTTATTCCTTTGTTTCAATCAACTTTCCCAAAATGATTGATCTAGTCCCTTAGTAAACAGGCATGTTATATTACCTTAATTATCTACTCTATTAATAAACTCTCTCCGACATTGATAAACTACCTTTATTATGTTAAACTTTTCAAAGTATGTTTTTCAACTTCAAGCGAGCTCCAGGATCTTTCATGATCTATGTCATGACATTATTATCGCATAGCAATGTTAGGAGATTCTCAACAATTAGAATCACTCCTAGCTTAGTTATAAATTTATGCATTATATGTACAACTTCTGTTGGGCATAATTCAAGGCGATGTACTTAGCCTTTCAGTTGAATTAGCCGCAACCTTGATGTTTATAATATTTCCAACTTAAAGCTCCTTAACTAAGGTTTAATATGAAATTAAGATTGATATATTATACTTAATATTATTTATAAAGTTTGAGTCTAAGTTCTTAAGGAGTTTTATGATTCTATAAATAATTCTCTAGCATTTCTCAAATACTCAAGAATGTGCATAACTATAATTTAGTGCTCTTATTTGGATTTGATATTCACTCAGTGCAACGGATGCGTAAGTGAAACATGATATAGTAGACAACATTGCATATATGGTAACTCCTATTGTCAACGCATAAGGAATTCATCTCATATGTTCCATATTAAACATTTCAATATGGTGTCTATGTATAACATTTGGGACAATCCCAACATTATTTTATAATAATTATAAAAGCTTTCATTTTCAAACCCTATATCGAGAATCAAACAACCAAACTAAAAGAAAATTATTTAAGATATGTATATTATTAACAGTCAGTGGTAGTATATTATTTAATTATAATTTAGAAATATCTTAATACCTTTTGATTTTTTTCTTATAAACACATGCTTCATCTATATTTTGATTGAAAATCAAACTATTTCATTTCTTTTTCAAAATACTTGCTCAATTTTGATGCTTGCAGAATGATACTTTCATACCAGTTCTTGAATACTATCTGAAACCCAAAATCTTAGTATCGCTCCTACTAACTTCAATACACTTCTGTTGATATGTGAAAACAATCCATTCTAAAACATTATTTATAATTTCCTTTTCAACATATATGTACCAAAACTCAAAGCTATACCGAGTGATTATTTTGTGAGTAAAACTTGAATTGACTCAAGCAAGTTGAGAAACAAATCCCTTAGGTTAATTTCAACAACTGAAATTTTTAACGTTATTTTATTAATATAGCTTACACTATTCTAGTTGCATTGGAATTTTTCATGAAGATTCATTTATGACCGATGGATCATATCCCTTCGTGTACAACAATTAAAATCATATTTTGATAATGAACTTGGAATCCATTTTGGCTATAGGCATATGATTCCATATGGCAGACTCGATACTCTTAAAGACTTACTGACAACCGAGGAAAGTCTTACCTTGATATTGATATGAAATTAATAGTTTCTCTTTAATGTGCGAGTGTTCTAATTAGACATCTAATGTGTCATGTCTATTTTGACTTGGTTAATTTCATTACATCATACGAAATTAGTTTTTTCTTTGGGTCGTATTCAAATCCATTTTAGTACCAATAATTTCTACCTTCATCATGAAGTTGGAGTTATTTGAAACAGCGATTATTTCTCAATATGACAGAATATGAGAAACATTTTATGAACTGCATTTATATATGATAGATTTAGTGATATGCCTTTGGGGCAATTATATAATTTGTTACATATATCTAACTGGTTAACCAATCTTGTTCATATTAAAGGTGTTTGATTTCAATAATATATTTTTTATATTCGATATAACTAATAAAGTAATTAATTTAAAGTATATTAAATAGAAAATCCTTAAATAATATGTTATGTGATAGTAACCACAATGTGTTGTAATCATGAGATATTTATCACACTAAATATAACATATTATTTTAAATACTCTTAATCAAGATGTTTCGACATGGGCTATCGATATATCCATTGAGAAAAGAGTGTGTAACACTCTTCAAATGTTAAGTACTGTATCACTTATGGTTATTAGGGGGCACCAAGGGGTTACATACTGATGAATTATTGGATGACTATGGAAAGACTCGCTAAAGAGTTTTTTAATGGTTACTATAACTAAGCTCAAATAGAGAATCTCAAAGTGAATATGTTGCACAATTATTTCAACTTAGGAATACCATGGAACTTCAATATACATTCCACTTTGATTATAGTTAAATCATGGCATGAGGTACATTGAATGACTATAGTAGGGTTTGAGTTGAAGCATTGGAAAAGAAACACTATTCAATCGAGAATTTGTCTCCTTTGATATATGGGGTTAGTGTTATGGTCAACTATAGTGAACTCAAAGCTAAATCTTTGGCTAGAGCAGTACGGTCAATAATAAATATTATTGTTGAACAAAAGACTTTGTATTTGGACTAGTTGAATGTAGACGATACTGGATTTTTGACCAAAACCAAATTCCATAAGTCCTGAAGTGATATAGTTTTGATGAAAAGAATTGGTGTAGATAATCATTATTACTGGTACCGCTTATAGTAAAATTGGATTTTACCAAAAAGATGTGTAAGTCATAAAGTGATCAAAATGTCGCACCTATAATGACCTGCCTTTTCGACCCTCAAAATTCGACACTAATACATCCATGGTATTCACGTCGAGCATCCAAGTGCCGAAAAGAAAGACTGTTGGGGCGAAAGAAAGAAAAGATAGAATAGAATAGAATATAGCGATGAGTAATCTATAATATACCAATGGTCTTTACAAAAGAAAAGCTGCAATATACATACATTGATTAAAGTAAATTAACCTATCATCAGTCTGGACAGTTATAATAACATGTCCTCACAAATGCTGATACATACAACATAACAAATGTTATGGGTACAAAGACACGTAAATATGTCTTGGAGGCATCTAGCTTGGCTATTGAAGCCCCAAAGCATCCATTACTGAATCTGAAAATATGCTTGGGCTGACCCAAGCATTATAAGAAAATAACGCTTGGATCATTTTTAAACCATCATGAAAAACACAATCAAATGGATTTTTAATATTATAAAATGTTTTCAAAAATAAAAGTATCTCGTAATGCAACACCACACATAAACATGGATGGGTATTTACTCTACGATAACAAAACCATTTTATAGGAAATAATGTGACATTATAATAATGTCTAGGGTTTAAGATAACTATATAACATAGCTAAAATGCTTGCATCTCATATTCCAGTAGTTGTGCATAACTAAGTACGTAAGGCATATATTGGAGAATGAACTCCATCAATGACAAGGCTACTGGGTTACCACCCGCCATAGTATATCTCTAGACAATACATCGTGGGCCTCACATGAACCCCTTGCAAATCAGAGCCCACTACCCTTTTAACATGGTATACAGGATTACACATTCTATTGGCACCAAGGCTGCAAACCTATTACACCTGCCTCCACTCTTCCCGTGCGCATGTATACTAAAATCCGTAAATGTCGAACCTATATCAAGGAATGATGCTCCTAATAGTAGCAAACCACATAGCTCTGAAGCATATCCCATGTTTTAGTCATTCTTGGGTTGTGAGGTTTGTGAGGTCTTGATTACCATTTTTCTCTCTTTGCAAATCCCACTTGGAATGCTAACACTGCCTTCTAAGCAATAATGCAATGTCATCATTCATCTATACAACTTGTTTTGGATATGAACAAATCACAGGCACCATTTTGGAGTCACCCTCGTGATTAGTGGAAAGTGACCCTTGTACTTCAAAAAACTCCATTTTGATTCCATCATCTTGAACCAATCACGAATCTCTTATATAGCGTAGAATGCGCATATGGTTAAGAAGTGGTTACGGTTTTGAGTTATCTTATATAAGTACACTTCCCCTCTTGCATGTCGCTCCAAAATCAATCGATAGTTTTCGGTAAATTTAACTCTGGTTCTTTTGAAAATAAACAGATAATAAATAAGAGCAGAGATTACCTCCTAACCATTTAAGCAGAAGGATTTCCTTATCGTTTATCCTATAAGTTTATACGTACATCATAGTATCACCAAAGATAACTGTACCATGTAATTACCGTGTTTCTTTTAGATATTTCCAAAGTTATATTTGGTCAAGATTTGATAATCAGTTATTTAACTATTAAGTAAACAAATCAATCAAATTAGGGGTCTAATTTCACAAAAACCAAGCAGATTAAACATATAAGCACCCACTAAAACTCTTTAATTAATATTTCATTAAATAAAAATCACTTTGAAAATACTTGAAATTTTTTCATATACTTAACTCAACGATATAAGTAAATTCACGAACCATTTCATTTCCAATAATTCTCCATTTTTCAACAATCATATTTAATCAGTCTAAAATAAATGTCGTTTAAAACATTACTACTATAAACCAAAACCACTTTTCCTTTGGTGTTAAGTATGGAAAGAATGCTTCCATACCACCATAATTAAGAAGGATTATCTATCAAAATCAAATCTCGTTCCTTTATAAAATTCCCTCATTCTATATTTGCAAGTCCTTTTATAAATCTCTAATTTGACTTATAAACTTCTTTTATAAATCTAAAAAATAATTTATAAAACTCCTTTTATAAATCTCAAATAAATCTGATAACTTTTCATAAAATGATCATTCCAAATACATTATAAATTGACAAGTGTGATCTATTGTTCCAATTTATAAAAACGATATAAATTCCCTTTTGTAAAGTACTATTTATAAATCTATTCTTTTATTTATAAAATATTATTTATAAGTCTCTCTTTTATTTATAAAATACCATTTATAAACATATTCTTTACATGTAACATTTTATAAAAATGTTTCACAAATATATATTAAAAAATATTTCTGTCCCCTTTAGAACAAAAATTGCTTTATTATAAAAGATAAACTCATTTTTTTCCTTTAAAATAAACATTCATTATTATATCAACTTTTTCAAATAAATACTTTTGAAATACTTTTTAAAAAATTTCCAAAAAGTTGCAATAATATAGATAAGTTTAAAAAAATTTCTAAATAAATGCCATATAAAATTCCAAAGTCACTTTTAAAGTATCAAAATCATTTTGAATCAAAAACAGCAGTTAATATTTTTCAAAATATTACAACATGACCAAGAACTATCATAGAGCTTTATTAATGCTACTGTATTCCTTATTGTTTAAAAGGTTTTTATAACGTTTATCAATGTCACACCAGATATGTCCAGGCTACCAAGCTTCTACCAATCAAAAATTATCAATCAATAGTTAACACAACATCTATCCAATATTAATTAATCCATATATTAATTAACTTCAAAAATCATTTTCTTTACCTTGCATGCAGAGAACGAGGATTTATTCTGCTCAATAAATGTCTAAAATAATCCATTCAATGTAATTATAGCGGAATGGTGTTTTATTCTACTAAATAGATGTCCAAAAAATCCTATTCAATTTAATTATATCAGAATGGTGTTTTATTCTGCTAAATAGATAGTACAAATGAAGTATAATTAATTTAACCACATTATTATTTAAAATAGCGTAATTATATTCAATCTTTATTAATTTATCGATATTTTATACTTTATTTAAATTATCAACAAGTTATACCACAATATTAATTTGTCAATATGAGTCTAATGTAAAAATTCGCAGGTTAATCAGACCTAAAATGAATGAAATATCACATTTTTAAGGTAAATACATTTAATTTATATAAATTTAAAACAAATAAATCAATTAATTTCTCACCCAATAGCACACTACCCAAACTGCATCAACAGTTCCACCTTCCCTCTATAAAGTGATTTCAAATCGAACTCAAAACATGCATGGATAAGTGCACATTGTAACAACTTGCACTTTAATGAGCATTTTTTTGATAGAAATCAAATTCCAAGTACATGAAGGCATAGACCGTTGGATTTGATACTTGCAAATAAGCACGAGCATTTTAGAAATTGATAAAAATCTAAGCATACATCGAAAACAATAATAGGATATAAATACTGACCATGGCTGCTACCTGTGAATTAATGGTATTCCTTGGATATCAGATTGCTACAACAACATCAAGCATGAGAGAAAAGAAGACTCCTCCAATAACCAATCAAATCCAAATTTAGTGGCTTGTTCCTAAAAATCTAACATATAGGTTGTAATGAGAAGTGGTCCAAACAACGTTCTGGTGACTGGGAAATCTATACAGTATCCATAACATGAATTTATACCAATTAGTTTTCATTTAATTATTATGTCAACTATTTAAGGTTAACAAAATTAACCTAATGTTGTTCACATGGTATTCCTACCTAGCACAATTCAACCACCTACCCTTCCCAAGGTATATAATACTGAAAGTAAGTCTATCAGCCATTTTATACTTGCAAATATAAAGTGGGCGCCTAGCAATTACATTACTGACAGGTTGGTCCTATCTACAGAGACCTTTGATTACTATTTATGACTTTTAGCCATATTACTAGTGCATCTATTGTCATTAAAGTCTTGGCCATATGAGAGACAATAGCCAAGCCACTTAATACCTTATTAATGATGACTGGGCAGACCGTTGATCATTTAATGTCTATATTCTAAGTAGCCTTTGTCATTTAATACCTAACCCCAAGGCGAAATCCTAGCTAGTACTATCTAGTTGATATTATATGGAATCCCACTGGGACACTTATACTTTATGGGAGAGAGGAAGAACCTTGATCAATCACTTATTACCTCAAACCCGAACCAGATCCTTTTCGAGATATCCACTATCGCTCCTAATTGGTAATTCAGACCATTTAATACTTTTTAATTAGGAAAGAGATGGGCCCACAAATAACCACTTAACACCTCTAGTTCCTAATCCGATCCTATTATTTCCATAATAGTTTCTCAAGGTCGTATGATTGGTGATGTCCACATTAGTAATAAGTGTACACAACTGCTGGTAGACTCTAAGCGATGGGTGGAATTCTATTGTGTCACTTTACTGACCTCGCATCCCAATCTTCTATGCCCAACTAATTATTCTATTGGTCTTATGGTTAAAGACATCTCACATCAATAGAAAGTGTACATAACTGCCGTTAGCCTCAAATTTAAGGGTAGACTTTTGTTGTGTAACTCTACTGAACTCGCATCCCAACCTACTAAGTCCAACTAATTATTCTAGGCTTTACTAACTTAGGCCATATTATCCTAGGCTTTGTTATTTTTAAGCTTTATCATCCTAAAATGAATATTGGACTTAGCTTACTAATGTCATTTTATTTATTTAAGGCTATATAAATTTCCTTAAATATTTAATTAATCATAAATCCCCTTTATTTGCTCCTTCCATAAATGTCAATTTGTCCATGATAAAAGAATATCATTCTAACAGATATTTCCTAAGACATTTATGTATATGTACTAATTTCCAATCGGTAACCTTTTATAACCATTTCATAGTTATTTATCTAATCTTTTATATTTATCAGTCCCATTAATCTATTTACCCTATCAATTATTTGTAACTTCCAAATTCATTCTATATTTATTGTTATTCCGCCTTTTGGTAAGGCCATGATACCAAGATGTTGAATGGAAATTAAAGACAGATCATCCCGAAGAACGATTATATACAGGTTCACTATGGATGCTGGTAAATTTTGCCCGAGTTCGGATCGAGCTACAATTAACATGATGCGACCAACAAAGCCATGAAAGCCAACGTTGCAAAATTCAAGTCAATCCGAATTCAAATGCTCAAGATATGATCGATGCAAGCCAAGAAAATAAACTCGTTCGTATCCATCGGTAAATCCATTTTGCATCGGTTTCGTTTGAATCCATCAACAGCGGCTTCCTTTGCATCCAATGAGATTGACCCACTTCATATCCCTTCGCAACTACCCACTTCGTATCCATTAGCAGTAGCACGGTAGTCCATTTCATATCGAGCCAGTTTTAAGCAAGCTTTTTATCGATCGGCCATAGATCAATACGAAATCAACACCTCTCACTGATACGAAGTGGAGCACAGGCGATCGATATGAAGTGGAGCACAGGCGATCGATACGAAGTGGAGCACAACGATCGATATGAAGTGGAACACAGGACATCGATACGAAGTGGAGTGCAACAGAAGTGATATGAAGTGGAATGCACAAGATTGATTCGAAGAAAAAACATTCAAGTAGAAGACTCGGTCACTCGGCATAAAAAGTGAACCGATCGAAAAAGCAAGCGCCATGTCATCTAGTAAGCATGTGCCTAGAAGCGATACAAACAGATCGATGCGAAATAGAGCGACGCAAATTCAGCAGCCTTCAATGAATCAAAACTTGCATCGATCATAACTCAAAATCTACGAGTCCAAATGCCATCAAGTTTTTACAGGAACTTGCATACATCTTCAGGAATGTTCGTGATCGATCCCGACTTGATTAGATAAAATCTCGATCGATACGAATTGCGTTCGCATCGACTCCAAATAGTCAGGGATCGATCACGTGGGCCCACCCACGTGAGAGAAGAGATCTTCCGAGATCTGAGCGGGATATTTGTAGCCTATGCCTATAAATAGCAGCCCAGGACCTGTTGAAAAGGGAATTTTGGGCTTTTCTACATCCATACTTTGTCGAAATCACTGTTGTACTTGAATTCTAACACGTTGTAACCAGCAAACAAAAATCAATAAAGTCAATTATTTCATGGTGGACGTAGGCCATATGCCAAAGCACTCTATATCTATGTGTTTTTGTGTGTTTTTATTGCTTATTATTGGTGTATTTGTTACATTTTCCTCCTTTTCCATTTATATTCCTCATTTTATCTCTTCAAACACATCCGAAGAGTATTGTACCCAATTTTGGTACAAACACTTTGGTGCTTTCACAGAGAAAACCAAGTTTTTCTCCTGCTCGTTGGATCTACTATCGATATCGGATTGCCTAAATCTAAGAAGAAGATCCAAATTTCTAGTTTAAAGTTCTTTCATCCTATTCAGATTTGCATCAAGTCTAGAACAGAGCTTCACTGTCCATCATGGTTAAAACTAGGACTGCTTCAATAGCTGCAGATCCTGAAGGACGGGATAGGAAGAACCCCTTAAAACTACCTCTGACCGATAAGAATGCTGCCGGACCATCAGATCCGCAAGGCTCTATCACCAAGGAAGAATTCCAATTGCTAATGTAAGAGCTGACACAAAGCTGCCAGCAGGCAACTCCGTACCAACGTGGAATTGATCAATCAACTGAATCGTCAAAGACGAAGGAGATCCAGAAGGGATCGGGCTTCCTATTCATCGACCGAGAGTTCAGCCTCTTCTGACTACTGCCGTAGATCCACGCGCCCATGACTGGGCGGAAGCTATACACAAGCTATTGGACAGCGGCGCACCTTGAGCCTTGGGTAACCAAGGGCTGGTCGTTAACTAGCCGTCATACTGGACCATCCTCCTCGGGAGGTACTGCTCCTTATCATACTACTGATGATCGCGCTGCCACCGCTTCCATTGATTTGGGAGTCGATGCCCAAAATCGGACAGATCTGAACCATCGCTAACATGCATACACTCCTGAGCTGTATGTCCCCGAGAACTTCGAACCAAAGAGGCAAGACATGGACTGCCGACTGCGACCGACCCATCCTCGCATTGTGGAATCCAAACACAACTTGGCCCAGCAGGCTCAAAATGTCCAGATGCCGGACATCCCAACGATGATTCGTCAGATGATCCGTAAAAGTCGAGGTCTCACCAATGACGACTGAGGAATCTCCCAGAGTCATACCCCTTTCACCGATGATATACACTACGCTAAACCACCTTGGTAATTTAGGATGCCAACTCTACCTGTTTATGAAGGGAGCTTTGATCCTAATCAGCATATCTTAAAGTAAAAATGGTTGATGAATGCTACGTGAGCCAATGATGCAGTTAAATGATGAAGCTTTCTGATCTCTCTAGGGGGCATAGCAACTATGTGGTTTACTTGTTTATCACCTCGATCTATCTCGTGTTTTGACCAGTTGGCAACAAAGTTTGTTGAGCAATTCCGCATGCATGTTACAAGGTCGAAGGATGTCAATACCTTGTCTAGTGTCATTCAAGCTCCTGGAGAGACACTTGGACGTTATCTGGAGAGATTTCATGATGCATGCGCTGAGATTAGTAACCCAAATGATAATTCAATTATGATGGCATTAACTAAAAGTATCGATCCTGATTCTAAATTCGGCAACTGATTGGCCAAAAAACCTCTGCATCATTAGACCGTTTCTATTCTAAGGCAGCCCAGTTCCTGAGAAGGAAGGATGCCAAAAAGTATAGGAAGAAGGATGACGCAAGACGCAGTGTGGAAGGAATCCAGAGCAATGTTTTTGTTAAACAAACCAGGGAGACTTCCGAAAAGGTACAACTGAACATACAGAATAAATAGAAAGGAAATGCAAATCAAAACAGGAAATAGGATCAGAATCATGGGCCACGATGAAGGGCTACTATGTTTGATAACTATACTCCTCTAAACACATCGTTGGAAAATGTGTATTTACAGACCTGCAATACTATTCAGTATAAGAAGCCTGCTCCAAAACAGTCATCAGAAAAACAGATTCAAACGGGGAAGTTTTGAACATTTCATGATAGCTATGGCCATAACACGAACGAGTGCCGTCATTTGCAGGATATCATTGAGAAATTGATATGTGAGAGAAAGTTGGAGTAGTTTGTGCGAGTGCCGCCGTCAGGAGGTGCGGGCCCATCAAATCAAAATCATATACCAAATCAAGCAAGATAGGAGGAACCCGCTCGTACCTACGGGAGATTGGTGATAAATACTATTAGTGGTGGTCCTCATCCAACAGATCGAAGCTGGAAGCAAAATAGAGTCGTATGCCAGTTCCATTATGCATGTGGGCTTTGAATGCTGTAGTAGTTTGGAAGACGAGGCTCCAGCCAAGCAACAGAAGATGACGATAGATGATATCGTATTTCGAGACAGGGACGCTGATAGCGTCGAAGCCCCAACTATTGTTCCACTTGTCATTTCAGCTCGGGTAGGTCTTGCTCGGATGAAGAGGATCTTGGTAGACAATGGAATTTCTATGAAGATACTATTCAAGCGAGCCTATGATCAAATGAAAATGGAAACAAAAGATATGAAGACTTGTCAGTCTTGTATTCATGGCTTCAATGGGAGCGCAACAATACCCACTAGAGTGGTGGAACTGCCAGTGGAATTGGGGATTAGAGGATAAAGGATAGTCCGGATATTATAGTTTGTTGTGTTAGTTATAGACTCGCCATACAATGCTTTCTTGGACCAACCGGTCCTCGTTGAATTTAGGGCTACTATCGCCCCTTGGTGTTTGACTTTAAAATTCCCTACTGATAATGGAGTTAGAGTCGTTCAGGGAGACCAAGATCCTAGACGAACCTGTTATGTTGCTGAGCTACGATAGGTGCAGCAAAAAGAAAAATGGAAGGAAATAAAGGAATCTCTCTGCCTCCGCTTTGTTGAGAATTGATAGCTAACGCTTGGGACTAGACCCGGGCACCCCAACCAATTTCCAAGGGATCTTGACCCGAGAGATACCGAAAGTGAAGATGAAATTAAAGATAGTCAAGCTTCCTCAACCGAGCTGACAATCGATGTTCCGAGCGACGATAATGATGATTCTAAAATGATAAAGATTGCATCTCAGCTAAGCCAACAAATGCAAGAGGAATTGGTTGAATTTCTCTAAGAAAACTTAGACGTGTTTGCCTAGACACATTCTGACATGTGTGGAATCTCCTCGGACATTACGGGCCACACATTGAATATTGGCCACGGCATATCTCGGTCAAGCAAAAAAGGCGTGGTATGGATCCAGAGAGATCTGCCGCCTTTAAAGAAGTGGTAAAAAAACTCCAATCAAACGGGTTTATTCAAGATGCATTATATCCGGAATGGATGTCAATTCCTGTACTTGTTCGAAAGCCAAACGGGAAATGGAGAACGTGCGTTGATTGCTTAGACTTGAATAAGGCTTGCCCTAAGGACAATTTTCCACTACTCTGAATTGATCAGCTCATAGACTCGACAGCTGGACATGAACTCTTATCCTTCATGGATGCGTACTCTTGCTGCAATCAAATACCCATGCACTTGCCTGACCAGGAGCATACTGGCATTGTGACCGATCTGAGACTTTACTGCTACAAAATCATGCCATTCGGACTCAAAAATGTCAGAGCAACTTACCAATGGTTAGTTAATCGAATGTTCACTAACCAGATCAAAAATCCATTGAAGTATATTGGGATGACATGCTCATGAAGTCGCGGTTCTCCGCTGATCATATCAGAGACTTGGAATCAATGTCCAACATCCTCTGAGAATATAGAATGAAACTCAACCAGTTGAAATGTCACTTTGGGGTCGCATCCGGAAAATTCCTTGGGTTTATCGTCAATGCTCAAGGGATCGAAGCTAATCTAGAAAAGATCTGAGCAATCAAAAATCTTGAGACTCCAAGAACTATAAAGTAAGTCCAAAGCCTCAATGGGAAAGTAGCAGCACTGATCAGGTTCATCTCAAAATCCACTGACAAATGCATTCCCTTTTTCGACCTGATCAGAAAAGGGAAACGGAACAACAAAAGTACGCTATCATTCAATACTCAGTTACAACAGTGCACAATACAACCCTAGGCAGTCAACAATTCATTATTTATATCACTGAAGTTTAGTCAAAGGTTATATCTTTCGATGAAAAGACAACAACCGTTCAACAAGTCAGATAGAACTTTTAAGAATAAAGATTGCAACTTTTCAAATTACGTTTTGTCCCCACAAGACGTACTTTGGAGGGCAAATATTATCCCACCTTTTGGCAAGGGCCGTGACACCAAGAAGTTGAATGGAAATTAAAGACTAAACATCCCGAACAACGATTATATACAAGTTCGCTATGGAAGCTGGTAAATTTTGCCCGAGTCCGGATCGAGCTACAATTAACATGTTGCGACCAACAAAGCCGTGAAAGCCAACATTTCAAATTTCAAGTCAATTCGAGTTCATATGCTCAAGATATGATTGATGCAAGCCAAGATAATAAACTCGTTCGTATCCATCGGTAAATCCATTTCGCATTGGTTTCATTCGAATCCATCAACAACGGCTTCCTTTGTATCCATCGGGATTGACCCACTTCATATTCATTCACAACCACCCACTTCGTATCCATCAGCACTAGCACGGTAGCCCATTTCGTATCGATCCAGTTTCAAGCATGCTTCGTATCGATCGGCCAAAGATCGATACAAAAAAAACACCTCCCACCAATACGAAGTGGAGCACAGGCGATCGATACGAAGTGGAGCATAGGCGATCGATACGAAGTGGAGCACAAATGATCGACATGAAGTGGAGCACATGACATTGATATGAAGTGGAGTGCAACAGAAGCGATACGAAGTGGAATGCACAAGATCGATTCGAAGAAAATGTTGAGACTTGGTTTTGATTCATGACACGAAGCTATCACTACAACATACAGATTTGACGACTGCTACTACAAAAAAGAGACAAGGAGACGAGACTTTAAAAATCGGTGCATCAACTATGGTATTTTGTTTTTAAGTCTTAGGTTAATATTTGTTAAAATCTCCCGTCGATTATGTCTACACTGGCATATATATTTAATCACTATATTTAATAAATACTTTAACACATATAAGCTAACATTTAGATTATTAAAGTAATATAAAGTTATAGAAATAAATATATACATGTAAATTGTGCAAACTGCACAAAAATGATCAGGTCAGTCGACTGACCTACGGAACCAGTCGACTAACACTGAAATTTTTGTGCAGCATGCAAATTTTACATAAATATATACGAATTTAAATTTCAAATTACTTTTGAATCTTCAGTCGACTGACTATATAGCTCAGTCGACTGAATTTCTATAACAGCCATATTTTTGAAAGGACACAACTTTTGTAAAGAGTTGCGAACCTTTAACGAAAAGATTCGGATGCAACACTTCGATCGAAACTCTTCACCAATAGTCGTAGCTTTCTAACTCTTATAAATACAAACTCCAACGTCAATTCAAATCAAAAAATTACAATCGATTTCTCTGATTCTTTGATCTAACTTTCTGAAATCTATTTGCTATCATACTCTCAATTATTCTGCATAAAAGCAATACTATACCTTTCTATTCTTCATATACTTCAAATATAAACATTTATACTCGAGGAGAAGATTATAGGAAGGGTGTACTACAAGTGACAAATCAGTGTTATCAGAACACATATTAGTCAAACTATTTTTTGTATTAGTTGAAGTCCTGTTCTGCTGCTTAGGCGAGTGAATTCCTCTTCGGCTGTTGAGGCGAAATCCTATTCTGCTGCTCAGGTCCCTGTTCGGCTGCTCAGTAGTTGTATAGACCTGTTCCTCTGGGTTAAGTGAGAATTATTTTCATAGTGAAATTCCAAAAGGAATCTAGGACTGGACGTAGGACGGTGCTCTGAACTAGTATAAAAACCTCTGGTGTCATTTTACTATACTACTTTTTATTCCGCACTATTTGCAGTATTATTATCATCATTATGCTCTTCATTATCATATATCCATAGTACATGATCCATATCACATTTTCATTTGGTATCAGAGCAAGGTCATCATATAACCGTAACATAGTTATCTGATACTCTAATAATATGGACACTAACACTAGCACTAGCATTAACACTAGCTTTGTTGAAGGACAATCCACTGCACGTCCACCACTATATAATGGCATGAATTATAACTATTGGTCCACACGTATGAGAATATATATGCAAGCAAATAGTTTTGAGTCATGGAATATAACTCAGACAGAATATACTATTCATACTGAAGAATATTCCACCTGGTCAAATACACAGATATTAGATGCCACTGCTAACGCCAAAGCCATGAATATGCTGTTTTATGCCTTAGATAAAAATGACTTTAACCATGTTAGCATGTGCAATACTTCATATGAAATATAGCGTACGCTCAAAATTACACATGAAGTAATCAACAAGGTTAAACAAAGCAAAATATCCATACTCAAGGGTCAGTTTCAAAACTTTAGAATGAAAGAAAATGAATCCATAAATGACAGGCACTCAAGATTTCAGGATATCTATCATTCATTAGTAGGACTAGGAGAAAAATATTCAGATTTTGATATCGTATCCAAAATCCTTAATTCTTTAATGGAAGAATGGGAAAGAAAAGTTCTTTCTATTGAAGAAGCGAATGATATTTCCAAAATAACTCCAGAGAATTAATAGAAAATCTAATGTCCTATGAAGTGAATTTGCAGGCAAAAAGAGTTCAAGCTCAAGATAAAAAGAATATAGCATTTCATGCAGAACAAGAAGAATCAGACTCAGACAAAGACGACCTAGATTTTATTGCAAAGAACTTCAAGAAATTCTTGAAATATAGAAAAGGAAGCAGAAACAATGGCAAGAGAAGCTCAACCAGGAATAAACCACCGTCTTTATCAGTTGTGGAATGTTTTAACTGTCACAAAAAGAGGCATATGCAAATGGACTGTCTAGATCAAAAGAAAGAATACCGAAATAAAAGGAAAGACAAATTCAAAAGAAAAGCCTTTTCAGTCACATGGGATGATTCGGACTCCTCATCCTCTTCATCGGAAAGTTAAAGTGACAGCAATAATGAACAAGCTAACGTATGTTTTATGGCTAAAGCTAATGAGGTTACTGATTTTACTTTTGATGATATGATAGAAATAAACTCTGTATTATTAGATACTCTAAAAAGTCTTAAAAGAAAATATAAAGAAGCTGTAGAAAATTAGAAAAAGGCATAATTTAAAAGAGATATGCTTAAAGATGAGAAGAAAATATTGGAAGAAGAACGTGAGAAAACTCAAGAATCTCTCTCTAATGTTAATTCTCAACTTATATTATTAAGTCAAGAAGTTGAAACTCAAAAGGAGAAGAATGATAGTCTTGTTTCTGAAAATCATGTTTTAAAAACTAATATTAAAATGGTAGAACTAGAAAATTCAAGTCTAAAGACCAAACTAGATGGAATCACTAAAAATGTTTCAAATTTCAATAAAGGAAGAGAAAATTTATCTAAGGTTATTGAAAATTCACAATATGTTAGTAATAAACATGGTATAGGATATAAGAAGAAAGTTAAAAAGTCACAATCTAGTAATTTGAACAAAATTAATAAAACATCACGTCTTTAAATAGACTAGTTTCTAATACCATAACTATATGGATACCTAAAACTAATAATAAACTAATAAGAAAGAAGTATATTAGTTCATTCATAGAAGATGTTCATAATAATAAAAATTATATTTATAAAAGGGGTACTAAACCCTCTTGGGTTTGGTTTCCTAAGATCTAACTCTTCGGACCCTATTAAAAGGTGGGTACCAACGATATCTCATATATTTTTGCAGGCCCCACTCAAGAAAAGAGAAAAATGGATACTCGATAGTGGTTGCTCAAAACATATGACAGGGGATAAGGATATGATGACAAATATTACATATTCAGATGGAGGTTCTGTCACTTTTGGAGACAATTCCAAGGGATATATCATCGGCAAAGGCGATGTGAGCAATTACGATATATCTAATTTACCCTAATTACAAATGTTTTGTTAGTTAAGAATTTAAAACATAATTTATTAAGTATAAGTCGGTTATACGATAAAGGATTTAAAATATCATTTTTTGAAAATAAGTGTAGTATTCTTGATCAGAATCAAAATCTTATTTTCGAGGGATATAGAGATAAAAACATTTACGTTTTAAATATGAAAGTCAATCATAACTCAGATTTATGTTTAATAGCTTAAGAAAATGATCCATGGATATGGAATAAACGATTTTGTCATATAAATTTCAAAAATATAAGCAAGATTTCTAAAAATAATCTTGTAAAAGGATTACCAAATATGAATTTTAAAGTCAGTGATATATGTGACTTGTGTCAATTAGGAAAACTAACTAAATCCTCGTTTAAATCTAAGAAATTTATCTCGACATTACAACTGCTCGAATTACTTCATATGGACTTATTTGGTCCTACCCAAATTCATTCCATAAATCATAATAAATATGTATTTGTAATAGTTGATGATTTTTCTAGATATACATGGACTATTTTTATGAAAAATAATAGTGATACCTTTGAAAATTTCAAAATTTTTGTAAAACAAATTCAAAATTTAAAAGGTATTAAAATTAAAAATATTAGAAGTGATCATTGAGGTGAATTTGAAAATATACAATTTGATAACTATTGTAAAAAGAATGGAATATTTCAAAATTTTCATTTCTTAGAACTCCACAACAAAATGGAGTTGTAGAATGAAAGAATCGAACTCTACAAGAATGTGCAAGAACTTTACTAAATGAAAGCATGTTACCAAAATAATTTTGGGCAGAAGCTGTTGCAACTGCTTGTTATGTTTTGAATCGTGTTTCTATTAGACCTCTCACCAAAAATACTCCTTACGAACTTTTTAACGGTAGAAAATCAAACATATCTTATTTTAAAATATTTGGATAAAAATGTTTTATATTAAATACTAAAGATCAGCTTGGCAAATTCGATTCAAAATGTGACGAAGGGATATTTCTTGGATATTCGAATCGAAGTAAAGCTTATCAAATTTTTAATAAACGAACAAATACTATCGAAGAATCACTCCATGTATCTTTTGATGAAAACGCTAAAACTGTTTCTACTACATTTAATGACAATGACTTACTTAATAAAACAAAAACGGTTATAAAAAATTCAACAGACGACGATATCATTTTATCTAGAGAAGATGAAAATATTGTTTATAATCTAGAAAATAGAAATACTACTAATAGGATAAGATCTCCTCGAAGAGTTTTACGAAATCATCCTACAGAAAATATAATCGGAGAAATAAATTCAAATGTTCAAACTAGAAGCCGATTAAATTTAATGAGTAATGTAGCTTTTATCTCTACTGTAGAACCTAAAAATACTATAGAAGCATCATTTGATGAAAATTAGATTATTGCTATGCAAGAAGAATTAAATCAGTTTGAACGAAATGAAGTTTGGGAACCAGTACCTAGACCAACCGATCAAACGATTATAGGAACTAAATGGGTTTATAAAAATAAAGCAGACGAATTAGGAAATATAACTAGAAATAAAGCAAGACTAGTAGCACAAGAATATAACCAGGAAAAAGGAATAGACTACGAAGAAACTTTTTCTCCGGTTGCTAGACTAGAAGCAATACGAATCTTATTAGCGTAGCATGTTTTAATAATTTCAAACTCTATCAAATGAATGTTAAAAGTGCTTTTTTAAATGGTTATATTAAAGAAAATGTTTGTGTTGAACAACCTCCTTTATTTATTCATGAAAAATATCCAGATCATGTATATAAACTTAAGAAAGCTTTATATGAATTAAAGCAAGCACCATGTGCTTGGTACGAACGTCTTAAAAGCAATCTAATTAATTCTGGATTCGAAATAGGAAAAGTAGATCAAACATTATTTATAAAACATTCTAAAAATGATATATTAATAGTTCAAATATATTTGATGACATTATATTTGGCTCAACTAATAATGAATTATGTAAAGAATTTTCTGAAATAATGACTAGAGAATTTGAAATGTCCCATATGTGAGAATTATCATATTTTCTAGGACTACAAATTAAATAAGTTTCAAATGGAATATTTATTAATCAAGAAAAATACTGTAATAATCTTATTAAACGTTTTAGAATGGAAAACACTTCTGCCAAACCAACTCCCATGAGTACAATAGCTCATCTTGATAAAGATGTAAAGGCAAAAGCGTAGACCAGAAATTATATCGTAGTACGATAGGATCACTACTCTATTTAATAATAAGTAGACAAGATATTATGATGAGTGTATGCTTATGCGCACGATTTCAAGAAGACCCGAAAGAATCACATCTACGTGCTGTAAAATGAATACTACGTTATCTTAGTAAAACTACAAATTTCGGACTTTTCTATCCAAAACAGTGTTCATTCGAATTAGTATCATATAGTGATGCTGATTTCGGAGGATCACGAGCAGATAGAAAAAGTACAAGTGGTACTTGTTACTTCATTGGTAAATCATCAATATCATGGTTTAGCAAGAAACAAAACCGTGTCTCTCTATCAACTTGTTAAGTAGAATATATTTCTGCAGCACTAGCTTGCACACAAGTAATTTAAATGCAATAGACACTTAAAGATTTTGGAATCAACATATCAAAATCAACAATTTACTGCGATAACTCTAGTGCAATTAATTTATCTAAAAATCCTGTAAATCACTCGAGAACCAAACATATATATATTAGACATCACTTTTTACGTGATAATATAGAAAAAGATATAATAAATCTAGACTACGTGCCATCAAAAAATCAGATAGCCGATATTTTTACTAAACCACTATTAGAGAATACGTCTATAAAATTGCCACGTGAGCTCGGGATAATCTCAAGTAAAGATGTATAAATAATAATATAAAAAATTTTAAACTAAAAAAATCAAAAATAAAATTTTTCGAAAAATTCGAAATTCTGACCATGCCGTGACTCGAACTCATGATCTATTGTGAATAACCCAGGTATCTTAACCACCTAAGCTATTAATATTTTCTATTCTAGTCTCTTATGGCCGTTTTATTATATAGTAACATGTATTTTTTACTACATTATATGTCACAATTATCTTTATAATTTACATTATTAATTTTATAAATATTATAACTGCTCAAATTAGCTCAGCCAACAGAAAACCTATGTCTCTACATTCTTTTAGGCTGGAATTAATATCATCCACAAATTATATCCTATTTTCTCTAAAAATAAAACTATAAATAGGTACATATTCCTATTCCTATGCACTCAAAACAATACATCATTTGACCCTCTAAAGTAAAACATCAATTAACAAGCAGCTTTTAACAATGTCAACCTCCTCTACAACCGACTCTATTGAAATCATTGCTTCAACCAATTCTCCAAAAAACATCTGACCATAAGGGTTTACCATCATCGGTTTACCACACCGGATACACGCCGGACAAGCAAAAAGGAAAAAAACCATTGAAATTTCACCAAACACAAAACAAAAGATCGACGATCTCCACCGTTATCAACAGGAGGCTCTAATGCTTCAGCGGAAGATGTATTATGAACAGAAAATTAACTCCAGACGTAAGGTATAATCGAGCATATAGAAATGAAATTCTGCGGGGATTCGTCACACCCGTTAGACGAAAATGCTGTTTCGCCTATCAGACGCCCTTTAACTTCGTCTCCTCCGCGACCACCATACTCACCAAATTCATGGGATCGCAATGAAGCTTCGAATGTTCGTCGTAAATAGCTGAACGAATTCAAGACACCAAGTCCTAAGAAATAATTATAGTGTTTAATGATTTTTCGTTGTATTTTTTAAATTTTCTATCTATGTGTACGTTTATATATCTGAAATAAAAAAAAATCGATGCAATACACAACAACTTAGATATAAAAATTATTCACATTTAACTGCAAAATAAAGTTAGTTCTATATCATTCAGTAAATAAAATTATTTATATTTATAGAATAAATAAAATATTCGC
This sequence comes from Allium cepa, assembly GCA_030765085.1. Lineage (NCBI taxonomy): Eukaryota > Viridiplantae > Streptophyta > Magnoliopsida > Asparagales > Amaryllidaceae > Allium > Allium cepa. The sequence goes on from CM060941.1 coordinate 841,772,219, forward strand.
AATTCATATCATATAACAATTCACTGTGCAAAATGCTACAGGTCAGTCAGTCGACTGGACTTGAAATCCAGTCGACTGACATTGCAAAAATTTTAAAATATAAACACAGCCAGTCGACTGTTGTAGGGGCTCAGTCGACTGGACCAGAAAGTTGAAAATAATCAACCTTCACCTTTAGTCAACTGACGCCCGTAGCCAGTCGACTGGCGTTGTAATATAGACAATTATATAATAGGCCCAGTCGACTATTGCAGGGCCTCAATAAACTGGACCAGAAGGTCAAAAATTCACAACCTTTAGCTTCAGTCGACTGAAGCCCTGCACCAGTCGACTGAGCCGTAGATCTGAAGGGATTTTTACCTTTTCACCTACCCTTTTACCCCTTTATTTATCAGTTTACCTTCTCTCCTCTTTTACAATTCAGTTTTTCAAAATCTTCAAAATCCTAAGCTCTCCAAAGATCAAAATTTTCTCCTCAAAATCAAAATTAAATGGCACCAAAATGTAAAGGTCAAGCCTCTTCCTCATCTCAACCTCCTTCTAATGAACAAATTCAGCGGTGGCTATTTGACGACACCACAATGAAGAGATGGAGACGGATGCAAGATTCAAGAATATTCGAAGGTTCCTTCGTCAAATTCCCTGATTTTTCACCTTATCATATTCAATAATTATCCCGACGTAGCAATTTAGAGTCGTTAATTAATATCGACGACAATAAACACAAAATCAACCAAATTATGGTTAAGTTATTTTACGCTAATCTCAACTTGGGTCAACAAGATGTTCCAAATTAGGAAGATTGCATATGGAGTCTCGTATGTGGTAAGCCCATCTTCTTTTCTCTAGACCGCATGGCTCATATTCTAAAAACAGAAAATGATGGAGTTGAGTTGGCTACTATTGATGTTGATTTGGTTGTTCGAGATCGCGTAAGCCATTTATTTCTTGAAGACAATACGCGTCAGTTAAAATCAATGTCTTTACGACCAAAATCATAAATAATTCATCGCGCCTTAATGAAAACCGTAACTCCTAGTACCAGGGGTTATGAACTCATCTATGAGCATAATTTTACAGCCTTGTATGCATTTTTTGGAAACATCAAAGTAAACTGGCTTCGTTTATTACTTGACGAGTTTTTTAAGCTTTAACGAAGGTAAGATGAATATAATTTATCATGGATAATATATTATGCGTCTTCTCAAAGCTTGTAAAGTTTCAAAACTGGATTCATCAGTTTCTAGCGTTGGTTGTTTGAACGCTCGGACCTTAGCCTTAATGAAATTACCGGTTGCCTAACCTCCTACTATAATATCTTTTGAAGAATGGACCCAAAGGCAAATAACTCAAGTCCAACCTGAACAACATGGCGAGCCTTCTCACCGACCATCTCGTCAAACATCAACTCGATATTAACAAGATGAAACTACGATTCCAAACGAAAGTCTTCAACCACGTGAGGCCATCAATATTATGTGCCGTAATCAACAAATTCTTCAATCAAACATCCTCAAAGTTGATAAGAAGCTCGATAAAGTCAAAGGATTTTTCACAAAATTATTGCAAGCTATATCGTGCTCTTCCGGTACATCTACCTCTACTATAGGCGATCTGGGTAAGCAACCCGTATTTACGTGGTCTTCTTCTTCTTTTGGGGACGATCAAGCTAGTGTAATGATGATGGTAATGAAGGAGATGGTGGTAGGGGTAAACATTCGATGGAATAAAATGTTCATTTCTTTCATTTAAGACATTTGCTTTTAATATGGCTTGTACTAAATAGCCATTCTAGTTTATTTATTTAAGAAACCCTTGTCTATGGATATTAAATGTTTGGATGATTGTTCTTGGTTTTATTTCATATTATCTTTCACATTAATATCATATTCTTTAGTCATTTTTGTCGACGACAAAGGGGGAGAAATATTATTGCAACTAATAAAAATGCAGGATATAGAACGTCAAGGATTCAGGGGGTGTAAGTATTTATGTTTTATATATATATATACACAGTCGAAATCTATATCTATCTACAGGTTTTCATTAATCAAAAAGAGGGAGAATGTTGAGACTTGGTTTTGATTCATGACATGAAGCTATCACTACAACATACAGATTTGACGACTGCCACGACAAAAAAGAGACATGGAGACGAGACTTTATAAACCGGTGCATCAACTATGGTATTTTGTTTTTAAGTCTTAGGTTAATATTTGTTAAAATCTCTCCTTGATTATGTCTACACTAGCTTATATATTTAATCATTATATTTAATAAATATTTTATACACATATAAGTTAACATTTAGATTATTAAAGTAATATAAAGTTATAGAAATAAATATATACATGTAATTTGTACAAACTGCACAAAAATGATCAGGTCAGTCGACTGACCTACGGAACCAGTCAACTTACACTGAAATTTTTGTGAAGCATGCACATTACATAAATATATACGAATTTAAACTTCAAATTACTTTTGAATCTTCAGTCGACTGACTTTGTAGCCCAGTCGACTGAATTTCTATAACAACCATATTTTTTAAAGGACACGACTTTTGTGAAGAGTTGCGAACCTTTAAAAAAAAGATTCGGATGCAACACTTCGATTGAAACTCTTCACCAACAGTCTTAGCTTTCTAACTCTTATAAATACAAACTCCAACTTCATTACAAATCACAAAATTACAATCGATTTCTCTTATTTTGTTATCTAACTTTCTGAAATCTATTTGCTATCATACTCTCAATCATTCTGCATAAAAGCAATACTATACCTTTTTATTCTTCATATACTTCAAATATAAACATTTATACTCGAGGAGAAGATTATAGTAAGGGTGTACTACAAGTGACAAATCAGTGTTATCAGAACACATATTAGTCAAACTATTTTTTGTATTAGTTGAAGTCCTGTTCTGCCGCTCGGGCGAGTGGAGTCCTCTTCGGCCGTTGAGGCAAAATCCTGTTCTGCTGCTTAGGTCCCTGTTCGGCTGCTCAGTAGTTGTATAGACCTGTTCCTCCAGGTTAAGTGAGGGTTGTTGTTTTAGTGAAATTCCAGAAGGAGTCTGGGACTGGAGGTAGGACGGTGCTCCGAACCAGTATAAAAATCTCTGATGCATTTTACTATACTTCTTTTTATTTCGTACTATTTACAGTATTATTATCATCATTATACTCTGCATTATCATATATCCATATTACATGATCCATAGCACATTCAAGTGGAAGACTCGTTCATTTGGCATAAAAAGTGAATCGATTCGAAAAGAAAGTACCACATTAACTAGCAAGCACGTGCCCAGAAGCGATATGAATAGATCAATGCAAAGTGGAGCGATGCGAATTCAGTAGCCTTTAATGAATCAAAACTTGCATCGATCATAACTCAAAATCTACGAGTCCAAATGCCACCAAATTTTCATAGGAGCTTGCGTACATCTTCACGAATGTTCGTGATCGATCCCGACTCGATTGGACTAAATCTTGATTGATACTAATTGCGTTCGCATCGATCACGGATCGACTCCAAACGGTCATGGATCGATTTGTAGCCTATGCCTATAAATAGCAGCCCTAGACATGCTGAAAAGGGACTTTTGGGCTCTTCTATATCCAGACTCTGTCGAAATCATTGTTGTACTCGAATTCTACTACTGTAACATGTTGTAACCAGCAAGAAAAAATCAATAAAGTCAATTATTTCATAGTGGACGTAGGCCATACGCCGAACCACTCTAAATTCGTGTGTTTTTGTGCGTTTTTCTTGCTAATTATTGGTGTGTTTGTTAGATTTTCCTCTTTTTCCATTTATATTCTTTATTTTATCTCTTCAAACACATCCGCAAATTAACGCTATTACTATTTAGACTAATATCCTAAGCGAGCGTTACACATAAATCATCATATTAATTAGACATATAAATACCTACTCCTACCAAATATATTCTAGTCACAAATCTTTATCTAGAATATTCTTTCCATAATTAATTTGTTGAAATTACATTTTTTAGAAGGATTCTCCATTATGATTTCCTTAAATTAATTTAGAACAAAAGATCAAAAATAAAAGGAAAGTTTTGCCTCGTTTGAAATTACAAGGAAGAATAAATCTATATACGCATCTCTTCCTTTTTATTTGCATATATTCACTGTTAAATCAAATGCTACACTTTATATGCAATTTGGTAACACAAACAAATTTATATAAAAATCAAATGGACGTTCATCCCACGAATTAGACTATGAAAAATATCCAATTGAACATAATTGGGGTAATAATCTATATTAAATTAATATTTTAAGCCTAAGCGTAGAACTGGAATAAAACTATACATCGTTCTAATTAAAAAATCTTTGGGACTGATTTCTAGATCAGGATGTTACAATATTTCAAATCAGATGTAAACCCAGAATTTGTAGGCAATAGTTTTCTTTGTAAATTTGAGCCTATAATTCACAAAATTGGTTTAGGCATAAAAATCAAATGTATGCTAATGGAGTAGATTTAAGATCACAAAAAATATTTATAAATTTTCAACTCACCTTCTGAAAGTCTTCTAAATTTCTATATCGAAGTAAAACCTTTGATTCAAATCCATTTCCTTTTTATTCCAAGAAATATGTATAAAAAGATATATACATATATTAGAATTATAGATCTGAGAAGAGATTGGGGTCAAAAGGAAATATAAATATATAAATACAATATATATATATATATTACATTGTTATTGCATAGTGTTGAGTCGCTTCTCTGCTTCTCTTATTTCAGTTCTATTCTTCTCTAATGTGTATATATACAAATATAAATATTGTATTTTATAATTTAGAAAATAGTGGAGAAGAGAAAATAACAAAGCTTCGCTGCTACTTTCGAAAAAAATTGAGAATAGAAGAGAGGGTTAGGCCTGAATTCATAGGCATTCGAATCAATCTCGGTCATTAGATTAAAACATATTAAATACGGGCCGCTTAGCCAAGGCAAACTCTATCAACCTTGATCCCAACCAATTTACTGCTTCATGGCACCGGTCGACTACTACATGTCAACTTGTCGTAAGAGCCTGTTGACTTGTGGGTCCCAATAACTAATATATAAACGTTAACTATTCTAATCTAATTATTTCTGTTCTGAAGTCGTTTTTCGTTCGTATCTTCTTCGTTTGGACTCCGGTCCTAAAACTCCAGATATGAAAGTTTCGAATAATTGCGTCATGAACGCAATGGTGCAAGTTTCGTGATCAAATTCCATTATCTATGCAAATTCCATTTCTGAAGCCTAATCAACTAATTAAATGACCAATGCCAAATTTATAGGGTTTTACATTTTTCCCCTTTAAAAGAATTTTTCCTTGAAACTATACCATTGACTAAGTCATGGTTCTAACTCGCAATTAATCTATACATAATCAATTAGTATACAAATAATTTCACAACCAAAATGCAAAAGTGCATAGTGAATCATAACATAGAAACATATATGCAGAATGATTCTAAATTGGACTCTGTTATATGAATGCTTTTCTTTCTCAAAACAATTTTGAAAATATGGTGCAAACAACCTATATATACTGGTAGTTCTATATGCATGAGGATTTCGAAAAATCTTTTCACCACAAATCCCCATACTCCTACTAATAGAAGTAAGGTGCAACTAATTTGCATCCAATTCCCACTAATGAAAAATCTAGTGCATCGAAATCTCGCTTTCTAAATGTCACTCCTATGTCAAAAAAGAATTTAGGTGGAGAATTTTATATTCTTACCACTTTATAAGATATCCATTTCCCATTTTACAATGGAAATTTCCATGCAGCCTCGGATTTACTCCAAACCACGCATAAAATGCATAAAGAGGCTTGGTTCCAAGCTCTAAAATAGAATTGAGTCCAAATACAGACTCACGCGCATCATCGGCAAGGTATGAAAATAGAAATTCCAAGACTAAAACAGCTTTTTCCTTGTTATCGCTTGTATTATATCATGTTGTCAATTGTAATACACTACTAAATTGGCATTTCTAATCTATTTTCTTTCCCTATGCTTAGTATGTGGCCTTCAAATCAAAAGTTCATAAAAACCTTTTTCTCTTTTCAAATTTGTACCTCGCTTGAAAAAATAAATGTTCAAAGTATTTGGAAGTAAATTTTTCCCTTAAAATAAAATTTAGGAAAAAATTCTAAAAATTATTCAAGCATCAAAAATAATTTAAAAATCAAATTTCTTTTTTTCAAACAAAACTATCTAAATCAAGAGAAAATTTCAAAGTACTTCTCTTCTCAAAAATTTTAATAATGCAAGCCACATTCAACGTAATTGCGGGTCAGTTATGCACTAAAAACATAAACTCAATTCAAATATTCTACCGCTAATCTTAATCCATGCAACTTGATATTTTACGTAAAAATATTGACCTACTAAGTTATTAAAAAAATTTAGCTTTTAAGGAACAAAAACAATGATCCATGATTCCAAAGCAGTTTAACTTATCATTCGCTTGCTAATATTTTTACCTATTCAAAACATTCGGTATCACAATGCATTTTACTATTAGTTAAGTGTCCTTATGAGATTTTTCATACTTATACTATTTCTTCCAAACACGCATATAAGAGCGGTTCACATATTGGGAAATAAAAACACGATAAATAAATAGAAATATATCTTATAATATCGTGCGCGCCTTAAAGAGAGACAACTAACAGTTATAACCCAACAACCTAAAATGGAAAGAGCAAATGCTAGAAGAGAAAGATACAACAACACACCACAGAACCTCAAATACTACCTACATACTATGAGACAGTCCCGACCCTCGATGGGAACTCGAGATATTGTTGTGACCTCGAAAAGGGAGAAGCATAGTGTCTGAGCACCCAATCTCATGATTCTGGTGCTGTAGCTCGGTCCTTATCTCTCACTGGTCGATGCGGATCCCATGGAGCTCAGTCCGGACCTATCGAATGACAACTAGCTTAGGATTCTAATATCCCACTTCTCCTTATCCCTACTTCGCCTCTTGCTGCGGTTGTTGCTCTACTGCTAGTTGGGCTGCTGTGGCTGGTGGAAAAGGAATTCCCAACTTCCTAAGGGAGGCTCTGTTAATGGCAGGTGGGACATTCATCTGGGAAATCTCCCCACTAATATTCACCCTGTATCGCTTGAAGATGAGAGTGAATAGGTGAGAATACAAAAAATAATTCCGTGGGATGCCAACTCCCTAGTCGAAAAATTTAATCCTTAACGTGTGTGCCCAATTGATGGCTACACCACCCATAATTGTATATATGACCTTCTACATCCAAGGATAAATATGATCATAGCTTCGTGTCTTAAGGATAATGTTGTACTAAATGATGCCCATAACAAGGCGTGTAGTCGAATGTAGGTTTTTTGTCCTCCAAACATCGATACCTTGAGAAAAGAATCACTACAAGATCTTTGGGTCAATCATCTCAATATCGTCAAAATCCGCCAAAGTCATCTCCGACATTTCGATCCTGACTCCTTTAACCTCCAACTGACTAAAACTATTGTATTTGTCAAAATTCGATGCCAAATGAGCATAAAAAAAGGCAAATGTAGTGTGAGTAGCATTACCTTTCAAAAATGTCAAAGCGCAAGATCGGTACAAGTTCTACCACCTCGAAAAAATCCTCAAGTCCAAAAGCTATGGAGTCTCTAAATTTCCATGGTCACCCCTGAAGGAACGTCAAACTGCCAGAGCCGAGAAAGGTGGAGATCTTTTGGTCATTTTGATCCAACCACCTGATCTCTTAGGGAGTGACACTAGGGTGGTGCAAGGTGGAACTAGTAATGCAGGGAGATGCCATAGGCTGAGAAGTAGAGAAATAGGGTTTAGATCTGGAGTAGAGGTGGAGTAAGATCTAACATGCGAAAATCGATGCAAGGGGGAGGCGAGGCCACTGCTCATTAGAGAGGGGGAGAAACGACATTGTTTGAAGGTGGAATAGAGGAAGTGTTGATATTAGGTTTCACTGAAATGGAGTTGGGGGGCTCAAATGCGGCTGGGAAGAAACTGGACGTGACATTACAGCCGCGTTCCAGGTTTGGGTTGGGAAAACACCTGTTGAATGGTAAACCATTCTAGGGTTACCAGTCAAACGCTACCAATTGTCCAGTCAATCGTTAGGTGGTTGACCGCTCTACGGTGTTTTTGCGTAGGTTGAACCTGCACCCTATATAGGCCGCGTAAATAGATAATAAAAATAATAAAATGATAATCAGTTCGTGCCTTCTTATTTGACACTACATGATCAGATAAATCCCTCCCTTCTTTATGACGGTGACCAAGCTTACCATCTGGCTTTCCGAACCATTCCTCCACTATTTCGTAGTACTTATGACTTACAAGGCTTCAACCATCATCAATTCTAAAAACCCAATAATATTTCAACTACTATTTTCCGCATACTTCGAATGGAAATATTTATTCTAATAACTAGTGTTATAACAGCACTTCTAACTTCATACCCTAATAAAATTACATTTTATTCCTATTTTGTCTATCCATTAGAAGAGTGAAAACTTTAGAACTTCGATTTTTATAAACAGGAAAATCATTAGGATAAATATTCACCAATTGAAACACATTTCCAAATCGAAAAACTATTTTCTTGCCAAAAATCGAAACTAAACTTTTATTGATGTATGCATATATATAAATATTTAAGAATTTCAAAATTAGTCTTTTATAAACCAAAAATTCTTAACACTGCCAACTTAGTGGTATACGTGCTTCTTGAAAATTAGAACTTCAAAAGTTTCCAAAACAAACAAAACAAATCCTTGGAAAAAAACCTCTTAAAACCTTTTCTCAAAATATTTTATAAAAATTCTCCCATGGGTTTAGACTAAGGAATTGGCCTTAATTCTTTAAATAAAAATCCGATTCTCCACCTAAAGGTGGTTGATGGACATTCCCTTACCAAACTGGTTTTTGGACGTTTGCAACATATGGAATTCTAATTCATACTTATCTGGAATAATTGTGTATTTTCAACTACAAGTCATCCTCACGATCCAAAAGTCACAAGGTAGCCAGTATCTCAACCATCAAGTCGACCACTCTCCAGTCTCCGGGATTCTACCGTATATCATACTCATGGTATTCCATACTACTGCCTTATGCATCTCCAACACTCCACGGGATAATTTAGAGTCGGCATGAAAATCTTAAGTCTAAAATATTTTCAATGCATTGTTTATTTGCACATTTGATTAGAGTGGAACTATAACTACTTCTATGGTCGGATTAAAGTCAAGCGTAAAATGATAATTATAGATAAGAAAGATAAGAATGTACAACTATGTTCTCCCAATTTATCATAATTCCTTTGGTTGACTAAATTAGGCTCTGATACCAATTGTAAAATTCAACACCTTGAAACGGTGTGGCTACAAATGATAATCCCATGCACCCTAGTTTTACGGCCAACCTCTCGACCGTCCAGGCTATAACACTAGCAATCCACATTTTCGAGACATGAAGGATGTAACGACCCATATTTTAAACAATTTTAAATTATTAAATCTAATATAATTATTGGATAAAAATGGTTTGAAATAGAAATTTATGTTTTATTAATGTAATTTATTGAGTATGAACATGAATAAAATTTTAAACAAAAATTTTGATAGGGTTTCAGTAAATTATTTGTATTAGAATAAAGTTCAATAAATTGAATATGTTTATAATCAATAGCTGGAATTGAATAATAAATGTTGAATTATTTAGATGAAAATAACATAATTTTTGATAACTAAAATTCATTTGAAATTTAATGATTTATTAATGTAATTTATTGGATAATTAAATTGTTTAAATTTAATATTGGAAATTATTTTGAATAATTGAGTCGTGAATTAAATATGAATGAGAATGATGTTGGAAGTTGATTTAAATTTTATCTAAACAAGAATAAAAAATTTTACTGTTAAAATTGAATTTAAAAGTGGTTAAATTGATTTTGAAAATTTTGTATTCTAATTAAAGTGTAAAAATAGTATTTTCGGACACTCTCTCGGATTTCGATAAAACCAGTTTTATCGGATCCGTAGTAGTGAATTACTATAGGATTCAAGTTTTATAATGATCAGACTTATCGTTTGGCCGTGCAAGCTTGAAATGCATTAAAATTAATTAAAGGAATTTAATTAAAATAATTCGATTTTGAATTGCTATCTTCTGAATATTATAGTATTGGCTCTCGATATATGTTCCATTGTGTTGGAAATGGGGTATAACATATAGAACGTCGAACGGCTTGCTTCATTTAGAGTTTGAAATTTTTGTGGATGAATTAGGTTGAAAATTTATATAATAGGCCATGTATATGTTCATTTTCACAATCAAAACCCTGATTTTCAGGTAAGGACGTTCTGGAGCTCAGGAGGCAAGCTGATGGCAGGAACGTATGGAGAGTTTCACTATGATATTGTATATATCCGAGACATGTTAAATTGTATCTGTCCAATGTTGTATAAGATTGTTGCAACTCTGATATATCGATGTAGAACTGATAGATACAGTTTTCTTTGGTATAACTATTATTATTGATATTATATTTTATCCGCTGCGAATGTGAGTTTGTGTGTTTCTTTTCTGTTCTTCTTCTATCTCTTTCTTCTTTCTCTAACTATCTGGAATTTTCTGAATCGAAAATTCCGGGTCGTTACATTTGGTGCTCGGGTCAGACCGAGTATTACACATTTTCAGGTAAGGACGTTCTGGAGCTCAGGAGGCGAGCTGGAGAGCAGGAACGTATGGAGAGTCTCTGCTATGATATATTAGTATCTAAAACAGATTGATTTATCTGTTCCTGTGCTTGTAAATACGTTGTAACTCTGATATATATTAAAGTGTAATTTAACAAGTACAGTTTTCCTTTGTATAACTATTATTTATGTGATATTATATTTTATCCGCTGCGAATGTGAGATTGTGTGTTTCTTTTCTGTTCTTCTTCTTCTATCTCTTTTCTTCTTTTCTCTAACTATCTGGAATTTTTAGGATCGAAAATTCCAGGTCGTTACATACCTCTTACGATTTTAATGGTCGAAATTCATCAACTTCTCCTCTTGATTTCTCCTCATCCACTGAAAGAAATCGAATGCCACCAAAAGAAAAGTGTAGATTTCATCGAGCTCTATGCATACAATAGTTGGATCGAGCTGGAGGCGTTCAAAATCGCTAAATTTTAGTAGTGAAGGGCGCATGGTTTGTGGCTGTTTCAGGCAAGACGACGGTGGCGACTACCGCGACTTCAGGCGAAGGTGGAGTAGGCCGAGGCGCGTGTCGTGGTGGGTCTGGATGGAGGTTCGGTGATCCCTGGTGGTGCGCTCAAGTTGAAGTTCGGTCGCGTGAGTGGGTTGGTTAGTTGCGGCCTAGGAATGAAGAGAGTGAGTGATTAAGGTTTAAGTTATTTATTTACTTATTTTATTAATTATCTTTTAATTATGTTACTATATCAATAAATTCGTAACTTTTCCATGCAAGGTCTGTTACAAAACAAGTCACGTTGGATTCGTATTGAGGAGGCTACGACATTGCATTGGATTGAAATTTATTTGAAGCTAAAAAAAATTTCAGTTTCAAATAAAGGTGAGTGTTTTAAAACGCTCACAAAATACTAAAATATGTTTGATGTTCATTAAATTGGTATCATGAGGTAATTTAATTTTATCGACTATTGTTTGGAAATTTAATTGACATTTAAGTAAACATATGAATTGACAGTTAGAAACTAAAATTGGCACTTAAAGTTAAATTGGAATTAATTTGATAGTTAAACTCCCGGTCATTGATACCAGTTAACTATTGTGTTATATTGACTGTTTGGATGTTGATTCTGATGGATGCCTATTAGTTTGGATGATTGGACGTTTATTTATTATATATATATATATATATATATATATCCTGTTATCACACTGCATATTATTTGATAGTGTATAAACTATTATTTGAATTATTTCTAGTAAATTAATAAATAGGTTGAAATGATATATACCTATTACATTTGTTTTGGATTGAAGTGATATATATACATCCTTGAAATTAAATTGAAATAACTAATCACTTGGCCATAGGACAGAAAATTATTTAAGGACATCAGATTGGATAAATTAAATGGTTTTAAATTCTTGAGTTTGAATCTATTTAAATGATTTTCTTTTAAAGCAATAAAAATGAATTTATAAAGATTGAATAAATTTAGAATTTGAATTTTGAAATGTTGAAATTGAATTTTGTTTACAGAAATCGTTTAGAGAATTGAATTTGGAATTTGAACTTAGAATTCAAATATGATTTGAATTATGAAAATTGATTTGAGTAGCGATAAAAATAAAATAATACTTGGATGTGAACATAGGAGAAGGTAAACAAATAATAAATTAAATCATATCTTTGTAAATTTTCTGTAAAATAATAAAAAATTTGCGAAGGATGTTTTAAGATCTAGTTGTTGCTTTTTGAGATAACTATAACTTAGATAATATTGTGTAAAAGAAGATAAATCTATATAAAATTATTACAAACTTAAGAAATGATTGATGAAATAAGAAAGTTGAAATTTGAATTATGAAATGAAATTTTACTTAAGTCAAGTTGAATGGATGAATTAATGAAATAAGTTAATAAAATGAGATATAAGATGAATGTTATCTTAAGAAAAGTTGAATGAAATCGACTGTGGTAAAACGAAAAAAATTATTCATATAAATTTGAGTTATAAAATAAAATTTACTTAATTAAATCTAATGATATGAATTAATAAAATGAACAAATAAGATGAATCAATAAATTAATATAAACTAAAGTTATGAAGTAATAATAAACAGGGGTTGCATTTTACAAAATGTTTATAATAAACTTAAATGGTTATTAACTAAAGTTATGGTCCATAAATGATTTGATATGAAATGTGTTAAACAAAAGTGAAATAATTGAAATTCAAATAAATTGAATGTAAATCAAATGAATGTGAATAAAATAAATGAATATTAATTGTTGAGCAGTTTTTTTGTTGTAAATCATTTTTATGATTGCTTTTGGTTATATATGATCGTTATGTTGTGTATTAGTGCTTGCGCTTATGATTTGGATTTAGTATTCATGTTATATAGTTCTATTAAACTTATACATGTTTCTATATCTTTTATAGGTGACTAATATTTAATTTGAGTTGAGATAGCTACATACGAAGACCATTGGGATGTATACGCGGTTTGATTTGCTTTGTCTTGCTTAATATAAGCGAACTCGCTCGTATTAATAATAATAAGGTACATATCTTGGATTACATAACATATTTTTATATTTTTCCCTACGGGATGCCTCATCATTGAGATGAGATATATAATTGGTTATATATGTGTATTGTATAAATTTTACGATCGAGCCACGCAAAAGAGACGTTGCCGAAATTTTTCGTAAATCCGGGTATTAGAAAAATCTTGAGATTTTAAAATTTATAACTTGTTTTGATAAATAAGTTGTGATTTTTGTAAAGCCGATATCGGAATGGCATAGTAGAAGCATAATAAAGGTTTTGCAAATAAGATTTTAATGTTTTATATGTCAATTATTTTGAGTAAAATATATCAGATGTTAAATTCTTTACTTAACCCCTTTTCGAAGACGAAATTTTTGAGTGTGAGAGATTGTAACGACCCGTATTTTTAACTACTTTAAATTACTAAATCTAATATAACTATTGGATTAAAATGGTTGGAAATAGAAATTTATGTTTTATTAATGTAGTTTATTGAATATGAGCTTGAATAAAATTTTGAAATAACAATTTTGATAAGAGTTCAAGAAATTACTTGTATTAGAATGAAGTTCAATATATTAATTGTGTTTATAATCAATAGTTGGAATTAAGAAATAAATGTTGTATTATTTAGATGAAAATTGCATAATTGTTGCTAACTAAAATTCATTTGAAATTCAATGATTTGTTAATGTAATTTATTGGATAATTCAATTGTTTAAATTTAATATTGGAAATTATTAATAATTGAATCCTAAATTAAATATGAATGAGAATGATGTTGGAAGTGGATTCAATTGATTTTGGAAATTTTAAATTTTAATTAACGTGTAAATATAATCTTTTTGGGCATTGTCTTGGATTTCGACGAAACCAGTTTCATCGGATCTGTAATTGTGAATTATTATAGGATTTCCAGTTCCCTAGCGATCAGACTTATCATTTGGCCGTGCGAGCTTGAAACATGTAGAAATTAATTAAAAAAATTTAATTAAAATAAATTTTGAAATGCTATCTCTTGAATATGATGGAACTGGCTACCGATATATGTTTCATTGTGTTCGAATGGGGATGTAACATATAGAACACCAAGCGGCACTCTTTGTTTGGAGTTCGAAATTTTTGTGGATGAAACGTGCCTGATATTTATATAATAAGCAACGTGTATGTTCATTTTCACAATCAAAAACCTAAAAGAAACCTCCAGCCGCTCCTCTTACAATTTTAATGGCCGAAATTCATCAACCTTCTCCTCTCGATTTCTCCTCATCCACTCAACAAAGTCAAATGCCACCAAAAGGAAAAGTGTAGATATCATGAGCTCTACGCTTCCAACGTTTGGATCGAGCTCGAGGCGTTCAAAATCATCGAATTTTAGTCATGAAGGGAAAGCGGTTCATGGCCATTTCAGGCGGCGAAGGAGACTTGACTTCAGGCAATGGTAAAGTAGGCCGACGCGTGTGTCTGGTGGGTCTGGATGGAGGTTCGGTGATCCCTGGTGGTGCGTTCACGTTGAAGTTCGGTCGCATGAGTGGGTTCGTAAGTTGCAGCCTAGGAACGAAGATAATGAGTGAGTGATTAAGGTTAAGTTATTTATTTATTTATTAATTAATTATCTTTTAATTATGTTGCTATATCGATAAATTCGTAACTTTTCCATGCAAGGTCCGTTTCGAACAAAACAAGTCGCATTGGATTCGTATCGAGGAGGCTACTACATGGCTTTGGATTTGAATGTATTTAAAGCTGAAAAAATTTTAGTTTCAAACAAAGTGAGAGTTTTAAAATGCTTGCGAAATACTAAAATATGTCTGATGTTCGTTAAAATGATATCATGAGGTAATTTAATTTTATTGATTGTTATTTGGTAATTTAATTGACATTTAAATTGACAGTTAGAAACTAAAATTGATAGTTAAAGTGAAATTGGAATTAATTTGCTAGCTAAACTTCGGATAATTGATACCAGTTAACTACTGTGTTATATTGACTGTTTTGATGTTGATTGTGATGGATGCCAATTTGTTTGGATGATTAGACATTTATTTATTATATATATATATATATATATATATATATATATATATATATATATATCCTGTTATCACCCTATATATTATTGACAGCGTGTAAACTATTATTTGAATTATTTCTAATAAATTAAGAAATAGGTTGAAATGATATATACCAATGACATTTATTTTGGATTGAAATGATATATATATATCCATCCCTGAAATTAAATTGAAATAATTGATCACTTGGCCATATGATAGAAAATTATATACGGATACCGGATTGTTTAAATAAATGGTTTTAAACTCTTGAATTTGAATCTATTTAAACGATTTTGTTTAAAGCAATAAAAATTGAATTTATAAGGATTGAATAAATTTCGAATTTGAATTTTGAAATGTTGAAATTGAACTTTGTTTACAGAAATCGTTTAGAAAATTGAATTTGGAATTTGAACTAAGAATTGAAATATGATTTGAATTATGTAAATTGTTTGTTTTAAAATATTTGAACCTTATTCGAACTTTGGAATTCATCTAAGTGATTTAAATTAGCATTTCAAACTTACGCTCGGAATTGAATTAGTTCGAAGATTTGAACCTTAACTTGGATATTAAAGTTTAAATTGATTTAAGTGATTTAAATCGGTATTTTGAAATCGAACTGGAAATTGGTATAAATTGAAATGGTTTAAAATAAAAATTAAATTGAAATTTAAACCATTGAATCAAATTGTTGAATTGAATTTGAAGTTAAATTGATTCGTAATTGAAGTTGATTTGAATTAAAATAAAAATTGAGTCAATTGGAATTAATTAAAGATTGATGAAGATTGAACTGGAGTAATTGAAATTAAATCAGTTTGATTGAAATTTGGACCTGGAATTAGAATTGTTGAAATGGAAAGTGACAGTGCGATTTAAAACTATTTTCAAAATAAATAATTTTCATATAATCTATTTAAAAATATATCTTTTTGAATATTTAAATTACCTTTATTTTCCAAACTATTTTACAATATAAACCATTTTAATACTCAAACCATTTTATATCATACTATTTTAACTATTTAACTACTTAAATTATTTTAACCTTTTAAGACTATTCAAACTATTTTCTAAAAATTCAACTAGTCAAAGTGGGAATTGTTTATATTTATATTATGGATTTAAATGCGAATTGGGTTAAAATAAAGCTATGACCAAAGTTGAAATTCAAAATAATTTTGGAAGTGATATTGAGATATTGGAGTGAAAAATGATTTCAAGTCAAATTGACATTTTTTAGGTAAATATGATATTTTGAATGAAAATGATTTTGATGAATATGATATTTTGATATCAAGTATAAATCGATTTTGAAAGTAAAAGTACCAACTGGTGTGTAAGACGACGTCTGATTGTTAAAGAGAACAGGACCTCTTATTGGCATACTCTTTGTCAATATTGGAACTACTTTAACAACAGTGTACGCGGAGGAGACTCTAATGAAGTGGTTGGATTTGGTATACGTTTGCTGGATTTGAAGAAAGAGAATGATGATGGATAGACCCCGGCACTTGTGCTAATCTGAAATGACTAAACAAGATGGCTTGATAAGGCCAATGAGGATAGCTACCTCTAGCGGACATCTATTCTTCAATTTTCTTTTTGGACTCAGTCCATACTATTTCCTTGATGTTGGTCTCGATTGGTGCACCTTGATTTGGGATGACCTCCCTTTGACTCGATATGGGATGGATGGATGGGGTGGGCGTTCGTGGCTACGATGCGTTACCACAGGCCCTGCGATCCGAACTGGTGGTATCGTATAATGGGCATTGCCTCACGTTCTTGTCATACATTTATCCTTATATGAGACCACTACGGGTTTGGTTAATTTTTGTCGTATCACGACGCATTCCTATCCCCCGACATGCTACTAGGGCAGTATATGCAAACTGTACAACAACGCATAAAAAAGCATTAAGGGGGGTTAATGTAAAACCTTAATGCTAAGAAAAATATTTAGTTTACTGATTATACATTATATATATAGCGTATTCTACTATATATAGATATTTTTACGGATCTACAAGAGATGGAAATCCCGTAACATCTCTTGAGTTTTTGCACACACGTTATACAGTGGATAGGATATGTGAAACCCCGTAAACATCTCTGACGCTATTACATTCCTATTATATGTGATATCGATTTGACACACATAAGAATATTTCAGTTTTGACCCGAGTGTGTTGTTTTACTTTGTGTTGGGGTCAGCTCTGAGTTTTCAGCACATTGAAGATTATAATTCTGGAGGACGAAGACGAATATTTCATATATTATATTACTAGTATTATAAAGATTTCGTATATTATATTACTAGTATTATTTCCCTGCATCATGTGTTCTGCTGCATTATTCTATAGTCCAATTGTATATATAACTTTGATAGATGTTGTAAAATTTTGATCAAATGTATAGTATAAACAACTTCATGAACTGTTTATTTGATTTATATTTTGTCATTCCGCTGCGAGATTCTATATTTATTTTCTCCTTTTCTTATTTTTCTTAATTAACCCCATTGATTATCTGTGTTCTGAATTGTTTTGGGTTGGACATGTCTGGTTTATTGTCGACTTAAACCTTTCGAAATGTAAGTCGTCATAGTTGGTATTAGAACTTTGGTTTAGTGATAATCTTAACTTTGTGGGCTTTGACTCTTTAGAGAAAGGGTAGTAATATCGTAGAATGAGTTGTTTGAGTGTGTGTATATATGAGAGCGTGTACTTATTAGTGTAACAAAATGTTTTTTATTTTGTTTGCTTATCTGTTGAGTTGTTTATAAATTCTGGTTGGTGCGTGGGATGCCATTCTATCGATAGGGGTTTCTAAACACGTAAACTAGGAAAGTCGACATAATATTGTTTTTAAAATAGGGTAAACGAAATAATTTTACCTAAATTATTTTTATATATAAAAAGAAATAATCTTCCATAAATAACCATATAGGTTTATGAAAATACAAATTTATTTATGGATGTTAGTTGTTAGGAGATGGTAATATTTATTTATTATCGATTATTGGTTGAAATAAACTAAAAACATGTGACGGTCCACATTTTTGGACAGATTAAATCGATAATAAGCCACATATATCTAACTCAAACCATTCAACGGGGTAGATTACCAATGGGGTAAATAAGAAAATACGAGAAAGAAGGAAAATAAAACTCAGAATCTTGCAGTGGATTGACAAAATATAATAATCAAATAAATCGTTCATGAAGCTATTATACAATATTATTTGATTACACGATGTTTACAACATTATCAAAGTACAATTGACAACAAAATGAGGCTGTGGAATAATACTAATAACATGATATACCAAACTCCTTCTTCATCCTCCAGAAATAATGTCTTTTAACACTGAAAAGCTTAGGCTGACCCGAGCATAATGAAAAGACAAAACACTCGGGTCGGAACTAAAAGTTCTTATGTAAGTTAAATCAACAAGTAAATGTGAGTGTAATAGCTTAAGAAATGTTTATGAGACTTTACATTTCCTATCTGGTGTATAACGTGCGTGCAATAACGTAAGAGATGTTACAGGATTTTCCATCTTCTAAGAATCCGTTAAACTATCTATATGTAGTAAGATACGCCATATGTGTGAAGTCTATTAATAAAATAAATATTTTTCCTAGCTTTAAGGCTTTACATTGATCCCCCTTAACACATTTTTAAGCAGGTAGTCTGTACAAGTCCTGTAACACAACCAATAACGTCGGTAGCTAGAAAGTCCCATATAGGTACCATACTAAAACAAAATCGTAGTAGGCACGAATAAGGATAAGAGTATGATAAGGCACGTGAGGCAATGCCTAAGGTAGGATACTATAGTTTTGCATTTCCTGACTGGTGGTAACCCCTAACGGTCCACCTCATCCAATACTCCCAAAAATCAAATCAAGATGCAACGATCAAGCCAACATCAATATTGTAATACAAAGAGGTGTGTCCTCTAGATGTAGCTAACCTTAATGGCCAGGTACGGCTCTGTTTTAGTCATTTCAAATTGGCACAAGTGCCGGGGTCATCCATCATCGTTCTCTTTCTTCAAATCCAGCAAACGTTCACTAAATCCAACCATTTCATTCTGGATCATCCACTACACACACAGTTGTTAAAGTGGTTCCAATATTGACAGAGAGTATGCTAATATGAGGCCCTGGTCTCTTTAACAACCAAACGTCATTTTTCACACCGGTTGGTTCTTTTACATTTCGAAACCGATTCATATTTGATGTCAAAATATCGTATTCACTTCAAAAGTATCGCTTCATTTCAAAATACTGTATTTACTCATAATATGTCATTTTCACTTGAAAGTATCATTCAAATTTCAACCTAGGCTATAACCTCATTTAACCACATTCACATGTAAATCAACGATTTAGATATAACTTCTCAACTTTGCACAGTTTGAAATTTTCGGAAATAGTTTGAATAGTTATAAATAGTTTAAAATATTTTAGATAGTTTAGAGATTTAGAACAGTTTAATATAGAATGTTTGAGTGTTGAAATGGGTTATATGGTAAAATAGTTTGGAAAATCTAAAAAATTGAATATTAAAAAGAATAGATTTTGAACAGTTTATATTAAAATTTTATTTTGAAAATTGTATCATGTCAAACTGTTTCTTTCCATTTCAACAAATCTATCCTGTCCGAATTTTAAATCAACAAAGCTCAACTTTCAGTGTTTCAATTCAATTGATTAAATCTCGAGATAGTTTCAAATCAACTTGATTTCAATTTCAATTCGAATTAACTTCAATTTCGAAACACCCATTTTTAACTTCAAACTCAATTCAACAATTCAATTCAATGATTTCAAATTCCATTTCTATTCTTATTTTAAACCATTCATATCGATTTCAAGTCCAATTTCAATTTACTAATTTAAATTGCTTAAATTAAATTAACCCTCACCGTTTAATTTTAAGGTCCAAATCTTAAACTAATTTAATTTCCTAAAATTAAAGTTATATATCATTTACAACTTTTCTAATTCAATTCTTTAAAACAATTTCCTTTTAACCAATTTCAGTTTCAACGTTTCGAAGCTTGAATTAGAAAATATTCATTTTATATAAATCCAAAATTTATTTCTTTTAAACAATATTATTTAATCAAAATTCGAATTCAAGATTTTAAAACCATTTAATTTAACCAATCCGGTGATCGCATATAATTTTCTACCCTATTGCCAAGTGATCAATTATTTCAATTTTAAATATAGGGATGGATAAATCATTTCAATCCAAATCACAATATCATAGGTATATAACATTTCAACATATTTCATAATTTATTCGAAATAATTCAAATGACAGTTTATATGTGGTCAATTAATATTTGGAATGATCGTAGGGATATATAAAATAAAGACACATCCAATCATCCAAAATGTCAACAAATAGACATCCATCACAATCAACATCCAAATCAGCCAATAAATCACAACAATTTAACTAGTTATCAATATAAGGTATTTAACTAGCAATTCAATTTTAATATTAATTTAAATGACAAATTAATTCAATAAATTAAATTTCAAATTAAAGTGTCAATTTATACTACCAAACGGTAGCCAATAAAATTCTTATTATTTTATAAATTTAATTCAAATTACATAAGAAGGTTTAGTATTGCATGAGTGGGTTAAATCATTCGCCTTTGATTTATAGCCGATTAAAAATCTAATAAAAGTCCAAAATTTGAACTGTCTTCAATTCAACCAAACTAGTTTCATATTATCCAGAATTTCAATACAAACCCAATGTAAGAAACCGCACGCGAATCCGATTCGTATGCAAAAGTTATTAAGGTTAGAATATTTGAAATTAAAATTTTAAATTAAAACCAAATCAAGGGCAAAGTGGTAATTTCATTACCATCCTCTCTCCAAACCTTAACAGACATCGTGCATGCAACGAACACCCAAAGCTGCCAACTATGATCGACCAAACGCCAGCGCTCAGGCCTCCATCACCAGATTGGAGGTCGCCACTGGTCACGCCACCACTACCCGACCCCTCCATAGCCGCACCGAGCCTTCCACCATCTCTAGGCGCTCCGAGCCGCCGCAACATTAAATCAAGATTTCTGGCGAACTAGAGCGCTTTTTCCCAGTTCCAAACTGCTAGATCAACTCCGCTAATCACCCTCTATGTGCCAATACCCTCCGATCGTGGAATTGTCGAAGATCCACCGTTGAACGCGAAACCTTAGTAACGGACGGTTGAGAACTATTGTCAATTTCTAGATAAACGGAGCCTCTAATCAAAAAATGAATTGCAGACATAGATTACGTTCGTCAAGTGCTTTGCGACGATATATTATATGATAGGGTTTAAGCAATTTGAATCTTTGGAGTTTGAATTGAAATTGTAATCTAGGGTTTTGAGATGCTTTCCATTAGAAAGGAGCAAAAGAGATAGAAATTGTACGTACAAAAAATGAAAATAGAAAGCTACTAGGGTTTGTAACAACCTATATATAGACAGAGATGGATAAGAGTGGATGGAACAAATAGAATGGGTCGAAGCTAGTTTTAAATATTTTTAAACTCAATGGAACTAGTTTCAAACACTAATTCTATAAGTTAGCTTTTAAAATCGAATTGTATTCACTCAAATTCCTTTAGTTGATTTTTACGTTTTCCAAGCTCGCATGATCAAACGGTAAGTCCAATCGCTACAAAACTTGAAATCCTATTATAACTCACTATTACGGATCTAATGAAACTGGTTTCATCAAAATCCAAGACTATGCCCAAAAAGACTAATTTTACACGTTTATTGAATGAATTATTATTTTAAAATCAATTTAATCACTTTTAAATTCAAATTTAAAAGTTCACAATTTTCATTATTCTTGATTATACATAAATTTAATGTTCCACGTTAATTTCAAGATTTAAATATTGAATTAATTTCAGCGTTCAATTACAACTGTAATAAACACATTATAATTTAAATTCTAAACAAATTCTTTTATTTTGATTTAAATTATTATTATTAAATCAACAATTCCATTATAAAATTTATTAACATAAGTTTCCATTTTATTCCAGTTAAACTCTACACTTAATATCTTTTCTTATATTAACTGTAATATTTCAATTACATTTAATTTTATTGATTTCCAAATTAATTACAAACTGATATAATTAACGAGGTGATAATAAATCAATTGTTATAACTTAGTAATTTAAACACATTTTAGAACTAATTGTTTACAACAAAGATTACTAAACCTACGTACTAAATAATTGGTTTCCCATTGCTTGTTAAAACTAACCAAAGTAACCAACATTGATTTCTCTTTTTAACAAAACATTTAATTTTATCCTTATTAACTTTCATTATTACCATTAATTGAAATACATTAAACAGTTGTCAATTACATCTAATCAATATTACTAAATTATATCCTAATAATCTTTTTCCTTAATAAGTTGTAAATTATGAATTCTGACAATGTTAAATTCCAAAATCTTATTTAATTAAATATTTTTAATTATCAGAAACAAGGGTCGTTACAAAACAAATGCTTTGTAAACTCTATTTCACGAAGCGTTCGAAAATTAAATTGAATTGAAATCTAATTATAATAAGAATTGTTTGCAATAATAAAGATGTAAATTAATGAAATGTTTTCATAATAAGCTAATGAAATTGTATAAGTATATTTATAATATATCTTATAAATAGAAAGGATTTGAAAACTGAGAATTTGATAACTTGAATCCTGGTGCTTTTGAAATCGTTTTTTAAGATTATGATATAATAATTAGCGTTATTTAAAAACTACTTACGAATAGAAGTGTTTCAAAAGCAATTAAAAGGAAATAAGTCCTATACTCCCCTCTTCTGTCGTCAGAAAATAATTTAAATGATGACGACTAGATCGTCAACATTCATTTTCGAGTCTCAAAGTGGGGGAGGCTGCTTAATGCTTTAGTATGCATTTGGTTCGATAAACAGATTTTGACTTAAACAATTTTTAAATATGATTTGACATATATAAGAGATATGAGTATATATATTTTTTCAAAAAGATTTGAAATGAGCCCGTTATTTGAATTCTAAAGTTCCTATTAATTAATGATTTTTAGTTGTTGGAATAAAGTGAATATTTTTTGAGCAGTTGGAAACTTCTAAAATGAGAAATAAGAAATTGAAGCTAAGTGTTCAAATGAAATATGAGAGGTTAAATTATAGCTCTTTAAATTTCAAGAGAACGAGAAATTTAAACTTGTGTAAATTATTGAACATCCTTGTTAACTATAATGAATAAGATAAATTTTTATAATACTCAATTACATTCTGAAAACATATATAAAACTTACCAGAAATGTTTAAAAAGTTGAAATGTTAAATATGAATATGTAATAGAATATTATACAAGTTTGAACTTACATAGTAAAAACGTTTCAAATTGAAATTGTGTTTCTAGAAATTTTATAAAAAAATGAATTAAGTGTTATAAGAAATGTTATACACTTAGTTGATGTTCGAAGAAATGTTTTACGAATAATTTTAGTAGTTAAAAGAAAATATTATTTGGATGTGAACGTAGGAGAAGGTAAATAAATAATAAATTAAATCATATCTTTGGTAAAAATTTGTAAACTAATAATTTTTTTTGCAAAGGATGTTTTAAGATCTAGTTGCAGCTTTCTGAGATAATTATAACTTGAATAATATTGTGTAAAGAAGATAAATCTATATAATATGATTATAAAGTTAAGAAATGATTAATGAAATAAGAAAGTTGAAATTTGAATTATGAAATGAAATTTTACTTAAGTCAAGTTGAATGGGTGAATTAATGAAATAAGTTAATGAAATGAATTATAAGATGAAAGTTAACTTAAGAAAAGTTGAGTGAAATTTCTTGTGATAAAATGAAAAAAATTATCAATATGAATTTGAGTTATAAAATAAAATTTACTTAAGTAAAGTTAATGACATGAATTAATGAAATGAACTAATAAGGTGAATCAATAATTAATACGAACTAAAGTTATGAAGTAATAATAAACATGAATTGTATTTTATAAAATGTTTGTAATAAACTTAAATGGTTTTATGAAATGGTTTATAAATGATATTAGTATTACAGAGAATATATTATGCGGTAATCAAATAAAATTTAACTTAAATAGGATTAAATAAAATGATTTTATAAAATGGTCCATAAATGATTTGATATGAAATGTGTTAAACAAAAAGTGAAATAATTGAAATTTGAAAAAATTGAATGTAAATCAAATGAATGTGAATAAAATAAATGAACATTAATTGTTGAATGGTTTTTTTGTTGCAAATCATTATTATGATTACTTTTGGTTATATATGATCGTTATGTTGTGTATTAGTGCTTATGCTTATGATTTGGATTCGGGATTCATGTTATATAATTCTACTAAACTTATACTTGTTTCTTTATCTTTTATAAGTGACTAATATTTAATTTAAGTTGAGATAGATACATACGAAGACCGTTGGGATGTCAACGCAGTTTGATTTGCTTTTGCTTGCTTAGTATAAGCGAACTCGCTCGTATTAATAAGAATAAGGTACATATCTCGGATTACGTACCGTACTTTGATATTTGTCCCGATTGGATGCCTCATCATTGAGATGAGATATATATTTGGTTACATATGTGTATTGTAAAAAATTTACGATCGAGCCACTCAAAAGAGACGCTGCCGAAATTTTCCGTAAATCCGGGTGTTAGAAAATTTTTGAGCTTTTAAAATTTATAACTTGTTTTGATAAATAATTGTAATTTCTATAAAGCCGATATCGGAGTCGCATAGTCGAAGCGTAATTAAGGTTTTGAAAATAAGACTTTAATGTTTTATATGTTGATTATTTTGAGTAAAATATATCAGATGTTAAATTCTTTAGTTAACCTCTTTTCGAGGACGAAATTTTTGAGTGTGGGAGATTGCGACGACCTGTATTTTTAACTATTTTAAATTATTAAATCTCATATAATTATTGGATAAATGGTTGGAAATAGAAATTTATGTTTTATTAATGTAGTTTATTGAATATGAACTCGAATAAAATTTTGAAATAACATTTTTGACAAGATTTCAGGAAATTACTTGCATTAGAATGAAGTTCAATAAATTGGTTATGTTTATAATCAATAGCTGGAATTGAATAATAAATGTTGAATTATTTATATGAAAATAACACAATTATTGCTAACTAAAATTAATTTGAAATTTAATGATTTATTAATGTAATTTATTGGGTAATTAAATTGTTTAAATTTATTGTTGGAAGTTATTTTAAATAATTGAATCTTGAATTAAATATGAATGAGAATGATGTTGGAAGTGGATTTAAATTTTATTTAAATAAGAATGAAAATGTTTAAGTTTTAAAATTGAATTTAAAAGTGATTCAATTGATTTTGGAAATTTATATTTTAATTAACGTGTGAAAATAGTCTTTTTGGCCACTATCTTGGATTTTGAAAAAACTAGTTTCATCAGATATGTAATAGTGAATTATTATAGGATTTCAAGTTCCTTAGCGATCAGACTTATCGTTTGGCCGTGCGAGCATGAAACTCGTAGAAATTAATTAAAGGAATTTAGTTAAAATAAATTTAGAAATTCCATCTCTTGAATATGATGTAATTGGCTCTAGATATATGTTCCATTATATTCGAAATGGGGATATAACATATAGAACACCAGGCGGCACTCTTCGTTTGGAGTTTGAAATTTTCACGAATGAATCGGGCCAGATATTTATATAATATGCCACGTATATGTTCATATTCACAATCAAAACCCCAAAGGAAACCTTCAGCCACTCCTCTTATGATTATATTGACCGAAATTTATCAACCTTCTCCTCTTGATTTCTCCTCATCCACTCAACGAAAGCGAGTGCTACCAAAAGGAAAAGTGTAGATCTCATGAGCTCTACGCTTCCAACGACTGGATTGAGCTGGAGGCGTTCAAAATCATCAAATTGTAGTCATGAAGGGTGAGCGGTTCGTGGCCATTTCAGGCGAAATGACGACGGCAGAGGAGAATTGACTTCAGGCGATGGTGGAGTAGGCCGAGGCGCATGTCTTGTTAGGTCTGGATGGAGGTTCGATGATCTCAGGTGGCGGACTCACGTTGAAGTTCGAGTGCGTGAGTGGATTCATTAGTTGCGGCTTAAGAACGAAGAGAGTGAGTGATTAAGGTTGAGTTATTTATTTATTTTATTAATTATCTTTTAATTATGTCGCTATATCAATAATTTCTTAACTTTTCCATGCGAGGTCCATTTCGAACTAAACAGATCGCGTTGGATTTGTAGCGAGGAGGCTACGACATGGCGTTGGATTGGAATTTATTTGAAGCTGAAAAATTTTCAGTTTCAAATAAAGGTGAGTGTTTTAAAACGCTCACAAAATACTAAAACATGTCTGATGTTCTTTAAATTGATATCATGAGGTAATTTAATTTTATCGACTTTTTTTTGGTAATTTAATTGACATTTAAATTGGCATATGAATTGACAATTAGAAACTAAAATTAACAGTTGAAGTGAAATTGGAATTAATTTGCTAGTTAAACTCCTGATCATTGATACCAGTTAACTATTGTGTTATATTGACTGTTTTGGATGCTGATTGTGATGGATGCCTATTTGTTTGGATGATTGGACGTTTATTTATTTTATGTATATCCTATTATCACCCCATATATTATTTGACAGTTCATAAACTATTATTTCAACTAGTTCTAATAAATTAAGAAATAGGTTAAAATGACATATACATATGACGTTTACCTAGGATTGAAATGAAATATATCAATCCCTAAAATTAAATTGAAATAACTGATCACTTAGCCATATGATAGAATATTATATGTGGACACCGGATTGGTTAAATTAAATGGTTTTAAATTCTTGATTTGAATCTATTTAAATGATTTTGTTTTAAAGCAATCAAAATTGAATTTATAAAGATTGAATAAATTTCAAATTCGAATTTTGAAATGTTGAAATTGAATTTTGTAAATTGATTTTTTTTAAGATTTGAACTTTATTCAAACTTTGGAACTCATCTAAGTAAAGGTGAATTAAATTAACATTTAAAACTTGGGCTTAAAATTGAATTAGTTTGAACATTTGAACCTTATCTTGGATATTGAAGTTTAAATTGATTTACGTGTTTTAAATCGGTATTTTGAAATCGAACTCGAAATTGATTTAAATTGAAATGGTATAAAATAAAATTTGAATTGAAATTTAAACGTTGAATCGAATTGTTGTATCGAATTTGAAGTTAAATTGAATCGAAATTGAAGTTGATTTGAATTGAAATCAAAACTGAGTTAATTTGAATTAATTTGAGATTGAAGAAAATAGAATTGGAATAATTGAAATTGACTCAGTTTGATTGAAATTTGGACCTGGGTCCAGAATTGTTGAAATGGAAAGAGACAGCTTGATTTGAAACTATTTTCAAAATAAATTATTTTAATATAAACTGTTTAAAAATTTATCTTTTTATATATTCAAATTACATTGATTTTTCAAACTATTTTACTATATAAACCATTTTAATACTCAAACCATTTTATATCAAATTATTTTAACTATTTAACTATTTTAACTTTTTTACTATTTAAAACAATTCAAACTATTTTCTAAAAATTCAAACTGGTCAAAGTTTGAATTGTTTATATTTAAATCATGTATTTAAATCATAATTGGGTTAAAATGAAGTTATAACCTAAGTTGATATTCAAAACGATTTCTGAAGTGAAATTGAATATTGGAGTGAAAAAGGATTTCAAGTGAAATTGACATATTTTAAGTAAATATGATATTTTGAATGAAATTTACTTTGAAGTGAATATGATATTTTGATGTCAAGTATAAATAGATTTTTAAATGTAAAAGTACCAACCAGTGTGTAAACGATGTTTGGTTGTTAAAGAGACCGGGGCCTCTTAGTGGCATACTCTTTGTCAATATTGGAACCACTTTAACAGCTGTGTATTTGGAGGAGGCCCTAGAATGAAGTGGTTGGATTTGATGTATGTTTGCTGGATTTGAAGAAAAAGAACGATGATGGATAGATCTTGGCATTTGCGCCAATTTGAAATGACTAAAACATGACAGCTTGACAAGTCAATGAGGGTAGCTACCTCTAGCGGACATCCATTCTTCGATTTTCTTTTTGGAATCAGTCCATACTATTTCTTTGATGTTGGTTTCGATTGGTGCACCTTGATTTGTGATGACATCCCTTTGACTCGATATGGGACGGATGGACGTGGTGGGCCATCGCGGCTACGATGTGTTACCACCAGCCCTGCAACCCGAACTGGTAGTATCCTACCTTGGGCATTGCCTTAAGTGCCTTGTCATACTTTTATTCTTATACGAGACCACTACGAGTTTGGTTTAGTGTTGTCATATCATGGCACATCCCTATCCTCGACGCGCTATCAGGGCATCATATGCAAACTGTATGACAATGCTTTAGAATGAATTAAGGAGGATTAATGTAAAGCCTTAAGGCTAGGAAAAATATTAATTTACTGATCAGAAATTGTATATATAGCATATTCTACTATATATAGATATTTTGATGGATCCTTAAGAGATGGAAAATCCCGTAACATCTCTTGAGTTATTGCACACACGTTATACACTAGATAGGAGATGTGAAACCCCATGAACATCTCTAATGCTATTACACTTCTGTTATATGTGATATCGATTTGACTCACATTAGAATATTTTAGTTCTGACTTGAATATATTGTTTAACATTATGCTCGAGTCGGCTATGAGTTTGCAGCACATTGAAGATTATTATTCTGGAGGATGAAGGTAGAGATTTGGTATATTACATTACTAGTATTATTCCCCTACATCATGTGTTCTACTGCATTATTCTTTTATTCTGTTGTATATATAACTCGAATAGATGTTGTAAAAAATTTGATCAGATGTATAGTATAAATAGCTTCATGAACTATTTATTTGATTGTTTTTATTTTGTCATTCCGCTATGAAATTTTGTATTTGTTTTCTCCTTTTCTTATTTTTCTTAATTAATCCCATTGATTATCTATGTTCTGGATTATTTTAAGTTGGACATGTGTGGTTTGTTATCGACTTAAATTCTTCTGATGCGGGTCATCACATAGGGGTAAGAGACAAAGCTTAGCCATAGTTCACAGTGAGAGAACCCCCTATCACGCAAGCATAGACATGCGCCAGGTCTGGTGACTGGAAAATCTATATAATGTCCATAATATGAATTTATATCAATTGGTTTCAATTTAATTGTCATGTCTACTATTTACGACGAACCAATTTTAACGTAATATTGCACACACGATATTCCTACCTAGCACAATTCAACCACCTACCGTTCCCAAGGTACAAAATACTGACATAAGTCTATCGACCACTTAATGTTTCCAAATATGAAGCGGGCTTCTAGCACCATCATCACTGGCCTATTATTCCTAGCTACGGAGACCTTTGACCACTATTTATGACCTTATAAAACATAATAACCATATTACTATCACATATATCATCACTAATGTCTTAGCCATTTGAGAGATAGTACCCAAGCAGATTAACACCTTATTAATAAGGATTGGGCAAACCCCTGACCATTTAATACCTATAATCTTGGCAGACCATTGACATTTAATACCAAACCCAATGGGAACACCTCACTACTACTACTATCTAGCTGACATTACTTTGAATCTCATTAGGAAACTTTAACATCTTTATGGGAGAGAGATGGACCCTAGATCAGTCACTTAATACCTCAAACACGAAGAGAATCCTTTCCGAGATATGCACTACCGCTCCTAATCGATGATTCAGACCTTTTAATACTTTTTAATTAGGAAAGAAGCTGGTCTCAAACAACCACTAAATACCTATAATTCCTAAGTAGATCCTATTATTTTCATAATTGTTTCACACAGTCTAATGATTGGTGATGTCCTACATCGATAACAAGTGTACACAACTTTGGTAGCCTCTTAGTGATGGGCATACTTCTAGTGTGTCACTTCACTAACCTTGCATCCTAATCTTTTGAGTCCAACTTATTATTCTATAGGTCCTATGATTAAAAATGTCTCACATCAATAGAAAATGTACACACTACTGGTAGCCTCAAGGTGAAGGGCAGACTTCTGTTGTGTAACTCTACTGACCTCGCATCCTAATATGTTAAGTCCAACTAATTATTCTAAGCTTTACTAACTGAAGCCTTATTATCCTAGGCTTTGCTATTAATAAGCATTATCATCCGAAATTGGATATTAGACTTAGCTTACCAACCTCCTTTTGTTTATTTAAGGCTGTATAAGTTACATTAAATATCCAATTACCCATAAATCCCCTTTATTTACTCCTTCAATAAATGTCAATTTGTCCATGATAAAATAATATCATCCCGGATACTTCCTAAGACATTTATGTATATTTACGAACCTCCAATTATCAACCGTTTGTAACTATTCCATGGTTATTTATTTAATCTTCCTTATTTATCAGCCTTATTAATCCATTTACCCTATCTGTAACGACTTGCCTTTTTAGACGTTTAAGCAGACACACACGCCAGACTCAAACCATTCAAAGGGGTAGATTGTTATGGGGTAAATAAGAAAAAGAAGAGAAAGAAAGCAATAAATACAGAATCTCATAGCGGAATGATAAAATATAATAAACAAATAAACAGTTCGTGAAGCTATTTTACAAATACATTTGATTATTCTTTTACAACATAAAAAATTAGAGTTACAGGAAACATGAATAAATAAATAAGTGCAGCGGAACAACATGATGTAGTGGAATACATATA
Organism: Allium cepa; assembly: GCA_030765085.1. Lineage (NCBI taxonomy): Eukaryota > Viridiplantae > Streptophyta > Magnoliopsida > Asparagales > Amaryllidaceae > Allium > Allium cepa. The sequence continues at coordinate 841,803,485 of CM060941.1, forward strand.
ATAAGAAATAATAGTACAAATCTCCGTCTTCGTCCTCTAGAAAACAGTCTTCGATAAACTGAAAAGCTTAGACTGACATGAGCGAATTGAAAGACAAAACATTTGAGTCAGAACTAAAAGATCATATGTAAGTTAAATCAATAATAAATAAATATGAGTGTAACAACGTTGGATGTTTACAGAGTTTGACATCTCCTATCCAGTCTAACATGAGTGCAATAATTTAAAAGTTGTTCAGGATTTACATCTCCTAAGGATCCGTTAAACTATCTTCTATGTAGTACATATGGTATTATAATATGCCTACAGTAAAATAAAAGTATTAAAATATCATTAAGGCATTACCCATATTCCCCTTGACATATTTTATATACTTCGATAGTCTATACGGTACCGTATGCTCCTCCATGAGGTTTACCCGGAGGGCACTCCATAGGTATGGTACAAAAAAACTCATAGAAGGTGCGATAAGGCCTGCAACAAGGCACTTAAGGCATTGCCCAGGGTAGATATACCAATTGCACTCCCAAACTAGTGGTAATGCATAGTAGCTACTACTGCCCACCTCGGAACACACTCCTAAATCAAAATCAAGGTGGCCACCAAATCAATCATAAAGCCAGAATATAGTATTGAAGAAACGTGTCCGATCGGAAGAATGACCTTACTTAGCACGGTATAGCTCTTATTTCAGCCACATCAAGCTGACTCACGGGAGTTAGGGTCATATAAATACCTTATACAGAATCATTCGCCAAACCATCCTACTTCATTTCTGGAATCTCCACCACGTGCACAGTTGTTAAAATGGTTTTCGGTATTGGCAGAGAGTATGACAATATCCGATCCAGGTCTCTTTAATAACCAAACGCTTATTACACACCGGATGGTTCTTTTACATTTCTAAAACCCATTTATAATTGATATCAGAATATCATATTCTCAAAACCATATCATTTTCAAATCATATTCACTTTCAAAATCCTATTCACTTTCAAAGTCATATCGATAAGATAGGTTAATTAAATCCTCATTTCAAATCATCATATTTACTCAAATATGTCATTTTTCAAAAAGGTATCAATTCAAAATTATAACTTAGGTTGTATCATCATCAAGGATCTAAATAAACATACTTCAACTTTACACAGTCTGAAATTTTTAGAAAATATTTTAGATAGTCATGAATAGTTTTAATAGTTAAAATATAATTTAAATAGATTAAAGTAGTTTAAATAGTAAAATAGATTAAATAAATTCAAATTTAACTTAATTAGATTTAGAATGATTTAATATAGATTAAATAGATTTAAATTATATTAAGTAGATTTTAAATAGATTAAACAAATTTAAAACAGATGAAATAGATTTAAATTATATTAAATAGATTTAAAATAGATTAAATAAATTTAGTTTGTTTAAATTAGGTAAAATGGATTGAACTGTATTAAATAGGTTATAATAGATTAAATAAATTAAAATAGTTTAAATTGATTAAAATATTTTAAACTAGTTTAAAATAGGCTTCAAAGTTATATCCAAACATTTTCAATAACTCAATTGTGATTTATATTCGACACTGTTGAATCTCGCTTTATAGCGTTTTGACTATGACAACTATATATATATTATATATATATATATATATATATTAGTATTGATTAACCCTTTTTTACAGGAAGAAACTCTACAACAGGAAAATTTCAAGGGCTTTATTAAAGAGTTTATGTGTATTAGTATTTGTTAAAATCTTCCTTGGTGACACACACACACATGCACAATTTTAAAACATGCACAAGGCATAGTAAACAAACGTTTGAAATTTTTAATTCAGACGTCTGTCTGCTGAAACAAAAATTTACTCAGCAAAATATTCAGACGTCTGTTCTGAAATATTTAGACATCTAAATATAGGCTGAATTTGCCTATTTCCTTACTGTGTATATATTTAACTGTAAACAGACTTCTGAAATTTTATTTCAGACTTCTGAAAACGAATAGATGCAACTATTCAGCAAAGAGACATGACTCTTGATTCACATCTAATCATCGAATCTCTTCATGAATAATTGCAACTATTTGTATACTATAAATAGAGGCTTAATCAAATATGTTTTTCATCTCAACTTACTCTAATTCTTTATATCTTATATATATCATTCAGATTCACAAAAGCACTCTATTTCCATGTTTAAAAGATTACAAATCTTCCAAATTCTTTCACGAACTACACTATTATCATCAAGGAAAGATTATAGGAAGGATGTACATTGATTTGACATATCCGTGTTATTAAGAACACAATTAGTCAACAAACTCTTTGTATTGTGAAAGTCCTCTTCAGCAATCGAGGCAAGAAATCCCGTTCGGCTGTTCGGGTAGCTGTAAACCTATTCCTTCGGATAAAGTGAGGGTTGTTTTTTAGTGAAATTCCTAAGAAGAGCTTAGGAACTGGACGTAGGACAGTGGTCCGAACCAGTATAAAACTCTATTGTCACTTTTATTTAGTGTTATTCTGCTATCTACACATTTCTATTCCATACGATCATGCTGCAATGACTCTTTCAGTTAGTATCAGAGCAAGAACATCCAATAACCGTAACACCGTTATTTGATATTTTGATAATATAGAAAGTAACGCAAGTACCGGCACAACCACTGTCTTTACATTTGCCGAAGGACAATCTACTCAAAGACCACCATTGTTCAATGGTTTACATTACAATTATTGGGCAACAAGAATGAGGATATATATGCATGCAACCTGTTTTGATGCTTGAAATGCAACTCAAACAGAATTCACAGCACCTACAACTAATTACTCTACATGGACGATAGCTCAGAAAAATGAAGCAAGTGCAAATGCTAAAGCTATGAATATGTTATTATGTGCTTTGGATAGAAATGAATTTAATCGAGTAAGTATATGTACTACTGCACATCAGATATGGGAAGCACTCAAAACAATTCATGATGGTACAAACAAGGTCAAACAAACAAAAATCTCAATGCTCAAAAACCAGTTCTAAAATTTTAGATAGAGACAAAATGAAACTATCAACGACATGTACTCAAGATTTCAAGACATACTTCATGCCTTAATAGGGTTAGGAGAAAAATATAGCGACTTTGATATTATTTCAAAGGTACTATAACCGACGAATGGGAAAGGAAGGTTTTAGCCACTGCGGAAGCCAATGATTTGTCAACAATGAAACCTGAAGAACTAATAGGAAACCTCATGTCTTATGAAGTAAATCTTCAAGCCAAAAAGGATCAGGCATAAGAAAAAAGGAATGTAGCTTTTCATGTGGAAAAAGAAGAATCGGATTCAGAAGATGAGAATATAGCATTTATTGCAAAAAAATTAAGAAATTCCTAAAATTCAAAAAGAATAGCTTCAAAAAGAATTCCTCAAATAAACCTTCATCCTCAAACTTGGAATGTTTTAATTGTCACAAGAAAGGTCATATGATAAAAGACTGTCTGGAGCTAAAGAAGGAGAATCAAAAAAACTTCAACAACAAGAATAAGAAAGACAAATTTAAAAAGAAGGCCTTTTCTGTTACATGGGACGATTCAGATTCATCAAATAGTGATAGTGATAGCAACAATGAACAAGCAAATGAGTGCTTTATGGCTCAAGAATCTGAGGTTAGTGATTTATCATATGATGATTTAATAGAAGTAAACACTGGATTTTTAAATACTATAAATATTCTCAAAAAGAAACTTAAAGAGACACGTGAAAATCAGAACAAAGCTGAATTTTAAAGAGATATGTTAAAAGATGAAAAACAAATATTTGAAGAAGAACTTGAAAAAGTTCAAGAATCTCTCTCAAACTCAGATAGTCAACTTTTACTTTTGAGTTAAGAAATTGAAACTCAAAAGGCAAAGAATGATGAAATTATTTCTGAAAATCACAATTTAAAAATTGAAATAAAACAAATTGAATTAGAAAATACTAGTCTTCAAACTAAATTAGATAACATTACTAAAAATATTTCTAATTTTAATAAGGGAAGAGAAAATTTATCTAGAATTATCGAAAATTCTCAATTCTCTTCAAATAAAAATGGATTAGGTTTTAAGAAGGAATCAAAAATTCCTCCAAAGAAAAATGTCAATTTTAAAAAGTAAAATAATTCAAAACACAATATAGTATTGAAAAATAACATACCAAGATACACTAAGAAGAAAAAGGAAATCAAAATATGGGTTCCAAAAACAAACAATAATTTAATTCGGAACAAATATATAAAATCCTTTATAGAAACAGTTCACAATAGTAGTAATTATCTTTATAAAGGGATACTTAACCCACTTGGGTTTGGTTTTCTAAGATCTAACTCTTAGGACCCTATTAAAAAGTGGGTACCAATATATTTATTAATATTTTTTGCAGGTCCCACTCAAGAAAAGAAAATGGATTCTGGATAGTGGTTGCTCAAAACACATGACCGAAGACAAAGAAATGCTTACGAATATTTCATACTTTGATGGTGGTTCTGTTACCTTCGGAGATAACTCAAAAGGTTTTATCATTGGCACAGGAGATGTGTGCAACTACGATATATCAAATTTACCCCTCATTACTAATGTTTCTTTAGTTAAAAACTTAAAACATAATTTATTAAGCATAAGTCAACTATGCGACAAAGGTTTTAAAATAACTTTTTCTGATAATAAATGTTGTATTTTTGATAAAATAAAAATCTTATTTCTGAAGGAAAAAGAGACAGAAATATTTGTGTTTTAAACATGAAAATTAATAATAATAAAGATATGTGTTTAATGGTCAAAGATAACGATCCTTGGCTATGGCATAAAAGATTTTTTCATATTAATTTTAAATCTATCCAAAAACTTACAAAAAATGAATTAGTCAAAGGCTTACCAAAAATAAATTTTAAAATAAATAATCTTTGCGATGATTGTCAATTAGGAAAATTAACTAAATCATCTTTTAAATCTAAGAAAGTCATTTCAACTTTACAACCATTAGAATTATTACATATGGATTTATTCGGACCAACACAGGTTCAATCCATTAATCATAATCGATATGTTTTTGTAATAGTTGATCACTTCTCAAAATGCACATGGACGATATTCATGAAAAACAAAAGTGATACATTAAATTATTTCAAAAATTTTGTTAAAAGAATGCAAAATATTAAGAATTTAAAAGTCAAAAACATAAGGAGTGATCATGGAGGCCGAATTTGAAAATGAATCATTTGAATTATTTTGTAAAAAGAAAGGAATAAATCATAATTTTTCATTTCCCAGAACTCCACAACAAAATGGAGTTGTAGAAAGGAAAAATAGAACTCTACAAGAATGCGCAAGAACGTTATTAAATGGAAGTGCATTACCAAAGCATTTTTGGGCAGAAGCTGTAGCAACTGCATGTTATGTATTAAATCGTATTTCCATACGACCTTTAACTAAAAACACTTATTATGAACTTTTTAATGGAAGAAAATCTAATATTTCGTACTTTAAAATCTTCAGGTCAAAATATTTTATTCTTAACATAAAAGACCAACTTGGAAAATTTGATCCAAAAGCCGACCATGGTATTTTTGTAGGTTACTCGGAACGAAGTAAGGCATATCGTGTTTTCAATAAACGAACAAATGTAATAGAAGAAACCTTACATGTATCTTTTGATGAATACTTTAATAAAAATACAATCATTAAAGATGATGAAGAAATTATATCTAACACTGAAAGTATAAATTTTGAAAATAATGAAAATATTAATCAAAACAATAACAATCAAATTAGATCTCCTCCTAGAATCCTACGAGATCATCCTACACAAAATATAATTGGAGAGATTGATTCGCAAGTTCAAACAAGAAGACAACTAAACCAAATGGGTCATGTTGCTTTTCTTTCAACTATTGAGCCTAAAAATCCAAAAGAAGCTTCAACAAATGAATACTGGATTATTGCCATGCAAGAAGAGTTAAATCAGTTCGAACAAAATAATGTTTGGGAATTAGTTCCTCGTCCTGATGACTAATCAGTTATTGGAACAAAATGGGTCAATAAAAATAAGGCAGACGAATTTGGAAATATTACTAGAAATAAAGCAAGATTAGTAGCACAAGGCTATAATCAAGAAGAAGGAATCGATTACGAAGAAACATTTGCTCCTGCTGCAAGACTAGAAGCAATACGTATTCTATTAGCTTACGCTTGTTTTCACAATTTTAAACTTTATCAAATGGATGTTAAAAGTGCTTTCTTAAATGGATTTATTAAGGAAAATGTATATGTTGAACAACCGCCATTATTTATTCATGAAAAATATCCAGATTATGTATATAAACTAAAAAAAACTTTATATGGTCTAAAACAAGCACCTCGTGCTTGGTATGACAGACTTAAAAATTATTTAATTAACTTAGGATTTCGAGTCGGAAAAGCTGATCAAACTATGTTTATTAAAAATACTAATAAAGATATTTTAATCATACAAATATATGTAGATGACATTATATTTGGGTTCAACTAATGAAAAATTATGTGAAGAATTTTCAAATATAATGACTAAAGAATTCGAAATGTCACATATGGGTGAACTATCATATTTTCTCGGACTTCAAATTAAACTATTATCCAATGGTACCTTTATAAATCAAGAAAAATATTGTAATAATTTAATTAAACATTTTGGAATGGAAAATACTTCTGGAAAACCTACTTCTATGAGTGCTACAGCTCATCTCGATCGAGACGAAAATGGTAAAAGTGCTCACCAAAAGTTATACAGAAGTATGATAGGGTCGCTACTTTATTTAACTGCAAGTCGAACAGACATTATGATGAGTGTATGTTTATGCGCTAGATTTCAAGCAGATCCTAAAGAATCACATTTAAGAGCAGTGAAACGAATTCTGCGATATCTTAATAATACTAAGGATTTCGGTCTTTTCTATCCGAAAGAATGTCCATTTGAATTAGTGTCTTTCAGTGATGCTGGTTTTGGTGGATCTCAAAGAGATAGAAAAAGTACAAGTGGTACATGCCATTTCATTAGAAAATCACTTGTTTCTTGGTTTGTAAGAAACAGAATTGTGTATCACTCTCAACATGTGAAGCAGAATATATATATCTGCAGCTTTAGCTTGTGCACAGGTTATTTATATGCAACAGACACTCAAAGATTTTGGAATAAATTTATCAAAATCAATAATTTATTGCGACAATACAAGCGTAATAAATCTGTCTAAAAATCCTGTAAATCACTCACGTACAAAACATATTGAAATTCGTCATCATTTCTTACGAGAGAATATCGAAAAAGAAATTATCAATTTAGAACATATTTCTACTGAAAATCAAATAGCTGATATATTTACCAAACCACTTTTAGAAAATTCATTTGTTATACTACGCCGAGAATTAGGTTCAATGTCAGTAAAAGATATTTAAATTTTTTCATGAAGAATATAAAAAAATTATAAAATTTTAAAATCGAAATTATCATCACAACAAAGGTAAGAGTTGAACTTAGGTCACTTGACTATGGGTTTAATAACTTAACCATTTGAGCTATACACTTGAATTAGCTACATAATATTACATAAACTAAAACATCCTTCTAAGACCATTCATTTAATAATCAATTATTAACCGATAATTCAATTTCTGGCTCTAAACTCCTATTGATTCTACACACACTTTCCTTAAACTCTCAGCCAATATATGTACATGTTACAAACTAAAAATACAACAAACTCTTTTTTTTCAAAACAAAAAGTTCAAACTCTATAGAAAAATGTCATCCAACAAATCAAGCTCATCCTTCACTATAAATTTCTCAACCCATAGCTCAGCTGCATCACCGCATCTTCCTACGCCAAAACCTAAACACGAGCCTGTTTATAAACGGGAAAATTATCGAACTGGGTATACACCGGATTCCAAGAAGGCCAAACGTGCGCTATTTATCTCTCCAGATACGAAGAAAAAGATCGATGAAATCCATCATTGTCAACAGCAGCAAATAGACCTTCAACGTGAATTGTATTTTGAACAGAAAGTAACAGCTAAACGCTTAAGCTTTCTTGAACAAATTGGTTTGAAATTTTGTAGCTCAAAGAAAAAGGATGTGAGTGAACCCTTACCTCGACCGGTTAATCTGTTTGATCCATCTTCCTCATATCGAACATCAAATGATCCAATAAATCCTTGGGTATCGCTACAAAGACCTCAATATACCCAAATTCATGGGACAAGAACTATATGGCTAATGAGAGATGCAAAGAATTAACACCACCGAAGACATCATCACAAAAGAATTAATGATGTATTATTCATAATACTGCTTATTTTTTATATACAATAAATATATTAACAAATATGTATATTTATTTTAATAAAAATAAAATTTGCTAAGCATAAAACATAGCATTGTAAAATTCTAGGAAACAGACGTCTGTTTACAATAAAACAAACATCTGAAAACTGAAGCCAACAAAATTTTAAATATAATTCAGACGTCTGGTTCCCATAAAACAGACGTCTGAAAAAGGATATAAATAAACCAATTTCCCTCGGGTTCAAAGTTTTCCAAAACAGACGTCTGTTTTGGAATTTTCAGACGTTTGAATTCTGCTGAGTTATTTTTTTTTAAAAAGCCACGTCCTCTCTTTACTCAACAATTCATCTTCTCCACTCATTTTTCACTTTCCCCTTTTTATCACATAAAAACCTAATCTCCATTTTTCTTTTAAATTCAAAAATCAACACTTCCACCCAACCAAAATCAATGGCAAATAGACCAAACGTTCAAGACAACAAGAATCCGAGCTTCCATCCGAAGATCAAATCCAAAGATGGCTATGGAATGAAATTGCAAAGGAAAGGTATAAAGCTATGAAAAATTCGAAATTCTTTAAAGGGGCTTTTATAAAATTTGATGATTTTCACAAATATCGTCTTCAACAATATGTTAGGCACTTCAATTTCAAGTTATTAGTAGATTTTAATATGAACAATGTCAAAATTTACCATTTGCTTGTCAAACTTTTCTTGGCTAATTTGAATTTGGATCATCATACACCAAGAAATAATACTGATTGCTTATGGTCTATAGTTTGCAGTAAGCGTATTTTTCTTCTGATTCAACGTCTAGGGCAAATTTTGCGTTGTGCGTGGCAAGGTCAAGATATTGACACTATAGAAGTTAATATGGAAGAACGTAATGAAGTTTCTCATAAGTTTTTATCCGACAATTTAGTTAACTTGAAAATCTTACTTCCACTCATCTACATCCACAAGCATGTCTCCTAAATCGCATCTTAGTCTGAACAATTCAACCAAGGAAAGGAAGTTATGAAAAAGTATATAAACGGGATTTACAAGCTTTATATGCTATTTATTCTAATATGCAAGTAAAATGGGCTAAGATCATACTCGACGAATGGGTGGATATTACACATAAGTGGAAGTATAAGACAATTCATTATGGTACTTACATTACACGTATTCTTATTGAGTGTCAAACTGATATACCCGACACTTCTACCTTGAGTATCAAAGTGATTGGACCAAAAACATTGAAGCTTATGGATATTGACCCGAACATATCAACGTTAGAACATATGTCTTTTCAAGCTTGGCAAGAACATATCGCATCACAGCCAGAAACTCCAATAGCGGAATCATCTTCTCGTCGTCGTCATTTTCTCCAAGAAGAAGAAGAGAAAGAAGATATTCAAATTGTTTCTCTCGATCTTCCGCCTAAGCAAGCTTTGGGTGTAGTCTTTCGTAATCAATCAAAAATTCACAAAGATTTGAAGCGTTTTGAGCATAAGACCAATAAAAAGTTTGATTCTTTAAGAAACTTTCTTAATAAAATTTGGGATAAAATTTCATGCATCGGACCTTAATCTTCTCAAGCTTATGATCCCGCTCCATTCCAATGGCCTTCGAGTTCTAACGATGAAGAAGCCCCGGACTCAAGCTCTGGACATGATGGATCTAAGGTGATGTAAGTATTGACCCTAGCTTGACGGTCATGGAAAGTTGGTAATCTCGGTATGATCTTTATAATACTTTTTGCAACTAAAACTCTACTATGGTTTGTAATATTTTTTGGTACTCAGTTTTATTTGAAACAAAACTCTACTATGTGTCTACTTTGGTAGTGAACTCATATGTATGTAAATATTGTGTATGTTATTGTATGTTATGAATATTACTGTACATATTTATCTTCACTTATTTATCTCCTTTTTGTCTATGACAAAGGGGGAGAAAATATGTGCATATTGACATAGGGAGTCACATATATAGTTATCATTATCAAAAAGGAGGGAGAATGTTGAATCTCGCTTTATAGCCTTTTGATTATGACAACTATATATATATATATATATATATATATATATATATATATATATATATATATATTAGTATTGATTAACCTTGTTTTGCAGGAAGAAACTCTACAACAGAAAATTTTCAAGGGCTTAGTTAAAGAGTCTATGTATATTAGTATTTGTTAAAATCTTCCTTGGTGACACACACACATGCACAAATGTAAAACATGCAAAAGGCACAACAAACAGATGTTTGAATTTTTTAATTCAGACGTCTGTCTGCTGAAACAAAAATTTACTCAGCAAAATATTCAGACGTCTGTTCTGAAATGTTCAGACGTCTGAATATAGGCCGAATTTGCCTATTTCCTTGCTGTATATATATTTAACTATAAACAGACTTTTGAAATTTTATTTCAGACTTCTGAAAACGAATAGATGCAACTATTCAGCAGAGAGAGACGACTCTTGATTCACATCTAATCATCGAATCCCTTCGTGAATAATTGCAACTATTTGTATACTATAAATAGAGGCTTAATCAAATATGTTTTTCATCTCAACTTACTCTAATTCTTTCTATCTTATCTATAGCATTCAAATTCACAAAAGTGCTCTATTTCCATATTTAAAAGATTACAAATCTTCTCAAATCTTCCAAATTCTTTCACGAACTACACTATTATCATCAAGGAAAGATTATAGGAAGGGTGTACATTGATTTGACATATCTGTGTTATTAAGAACACAATTAGTCAACAAACTCTTTGTATTGTGAAAGTCCTCTTCAGCAGTCGAGGCAAGAAATCCCATTCGGCTGTTCAGGTAGTTGTAAACCTATTCCTCCGGGTAAAGTGAGGGTTGTTTTTTTATAGTGAAATTCCTAAGAGAAGCTTAGGGGCTGGATGAAGGACAGTGGTCCGAACCAGTATAAAACATTATTGTCACTTTTATTTAGTGTTATTCTGCTATCTACACATTTCTATTCCATACGATCCTGCTGCAACGACTCTTTCAGACACTTCAACCTTGACATTCCAATTTAAACCCTTTGAACAATTCATTTCAACATTAACACTTAGATTATCGAAAATAATTCACTTTATATAAATCAATTTCTATTTCAAAATACCAGTTAGCTGAATTCAAATTTTAAAGATTCAAAATCATTTAACTTAACCAATCCGGTGTCCGTATATACTTTTCTACCCTAGGGTCAAGTGATACGGATAATTATCATTTCAATCCGTAATTTAAAATTTTACAGTTATATATCATTTCAAACCGCAATCCTAAATTAAATAAAATATATAAAATCGCTCGAGTCTATCATTTCAACCCATAACGATATTTCCCCAATCTATAGATCGTTCGGGTATGTATCATTTCAACCCATAGGGAACTTGCACTATTATAACAATATAAAAATACAATATCCATTCATTCAATATCAACAATCGAACATCCATCACAATCATCAACTAAATCAACCAATAAACATCAATAGATAACTAATCATCAATATCAGGTATTAATTCGGCAATTAAATTCAATATTAAATTAAAGGATGATTAAATGCAATAAAAGTCAAATTTAACTGGAACGACAATTTAAATATACCAAACATCAATCAATTAATTTATAATCATATCATAAGTTTAATGTAACTAAGATAAATTTTTTTAGTAATTGTGAGTGGGTTAAAACAATCACTTTCGATTTCAAATTATTTTGAAATCCAAATTAGGGCCCAAATTTGAATAGTCTCAGAATCGTCCACACTAGCGTCAAAATGTCAAGAATTTTGATACGATCGTAACGAAAGAAACTGCGCATAAATCTGACTTTGTATAAAAAAGTTATCCACGTTAGAAGTTATACAATTTAAACTACGAAATAAATAAAATAAAATGAAGGATACCCTGCCATGTCACCTAAGCGTATGGTCTCCTGCTACGATCAAAACCCTAGTCTCGTGAATGAAATACTGAGCCATCACCCTTCACAAAACTTTGACCATCAACGCCACGTGCTATGACTGCCTGACCATCGATCTGACTTCGTCCTCGTCTTTGGAAGTCATGGTCGTGCCCCTGCCTGGCGTTGCACGCACTTTGGCTACCCATAGGCCGCACGCGTCCACTCCATTTAACTCCAATTCGTGGCGTTCTCAGGCGTCGATGACCCAACGTAACCGCACCGATGAACACTGCACTACGTCCCCACACCTTGCCACTTCCCAATTGTCCTAAGATCGACGATCCACCGTCCAATACAACCACCCCATATGAACAGCCGAGGTTAAATCACTGATTTCTGAACAAACAGTGATTCGAACGGAGAAATGAATTGCACCAGTGAATTACGCTCATCAAGAGCTTCGAATCGATATAGAATGCGATATAGTTTGAGGAGTTTTAAATTTTTTGATTTGATTTCGGTTTGCAATTGAATTTGCAATTGATTTTGGTTTGTCTACCATTGTAAAGAGAGAAACAGGTAGAATGGTATGTACATACAAATGGAATAAGAGATAACTAGGGTTTATAACAGGCTATATAGAGGCAGATCATAAATAGGAATGAATGGGCTAGATTGATTTACAAATTGAACGATAAACGAATCGAAAAGCCCGTTTCGTTCCCGAAACGGAAATGGGTCATCCCGTATATCAAAATAGATGTTTTCGATATTTTTAAATTCAATGGAACAAGTTTCAGGTCCTAGTTCCATCGTATGAAGAAGTTATTTTAAAATCAGCTTATTTCAAATTGATTTCAATTGATTTTAGTTAAATTGATTTCCACGCATTTCGAGTCCGTACAATCAAATGACAAGTCCATCCGCTACGAAATTTGAAATCCTATAATAATTCACCATTACTGATCCGATGAAACTAGTTTCGTTGAAATCCGAGACAGTTGCCAAAATGGCTATTTTATTTTTACGTTAATTAAATAAATTATTATTAAATTGATTAAATCACTTTTAAATTTCAAAATTTATAACTAACAATTTTTATCATTTTTGATTACTTGGATATTTACAATAGTTTAAAACAAATTTACATGTCAATTCATTGTTAATTATTTAATAATTACAATGTTCAATTTCAACTATAATTAAATCCAATTTATTATAATTTAATTTCAATAAATTGCTTTAATTTAATTTCAATCCTTTTTTTCAATCAATTATTACTCTATTAACATAGTTAACATTTGTTTATATCTTATTATAATAATATTCTACAATTATCATCTTTTACCATATTAGTTGCAGTAGTCCAATAATATCGAACCTTTGTTGATTTTGACATTAATATAATTTAAAATCCCACACCTTCATTTATCTTGGTTTCATTTTTATTATTAAATCAATTTATTGTCTTATGAGTATAATTGACATTTCTATCATTCCCAATTTGCAGTTATTGTCTTAAATCACATTAATGTAACATTTATTTACATTTATTTGTAATTGATTAAATAAATTGGTAACATGTAACAATTGTCACCATTCCTGTATTTAATCACATTTGTATGTTTGTTATCTACACACAATTGTTTTAGTTATTTACATAGTAATAATTATACACGATTACACTTTATTACTTATTATTTCATTAATTAATCCAACATTTAAATTATCAATTGCTCTTTAATCCAATTATCAATTAATATACATTATTACAATAAATTTACAATCTATAATCAATTGTAACTCTTTAATCATTTTATTTAATTGGAACTACATTCAAAGCAATTATAAATTACCTTAAATTAATACTATTACATTTTATTCCAATTATATTCTTATTATTAAATCACAGATTTTTATTTCTTCGAACATTAAATCACAAATCTTCATTAAATTAACATATTTTTAATTATCAAAAATTACGGGTCATTACACTCTCCCCATGTAACATCCCGCCTTTCCGCACGATTTAAATCGACACACATGCCAATTCAAAACATACGAAAGGGCGGATTGTTATGGGGTAAATCAGAAAGCAAGAAAGAAATAAAACTAAATAGAATCTCACAGCGAAAGGATAAAATATAATAATCAAATATATAGTTTATAAAGCTGTTTTACAAAATATTCGATTATACTTACAATATTTATCATAGTTACACATACCGATAACAATGCAGCGGAACAGTATGAGTATAGCGGACTAATAATAATAATAATAATAATAATAATAATAATAATAATAATAATAATAATAATTATTATTATTATTCCCCATCTTCGTCCTCCAGAGCTAAGGTCTTCGAAATCCTGAAACGCTCGGACTGACCCGAGCGAATTGAAAAGACAAAACACTCGAGTCAGAACTAAAAGATCTTATGTAAGTTGAATCAACATGAATAAATATGAGTGCAGTAACTCAAAAGATGCTCGGGATTCACATCTCTTAAGAATCCGTTAAACTATTTACTATGTAGTATATTTCGCTATTATAATAGTGTCTAATTGTAAAACAAACTTACTTTTTAATAGCGTTAAGGGGTTACCCATATAGCCCTTAACACAAATAACGCCAATAGTCTATACACTACCGTAATACCTCCTGATCGGGAGGCTACCAGAGGATACTCCATAGGTACGACATAAATAGAAACTCATACAAGGCGCGATAGGGTAGGTGATACGGCACAACTTGGCAATGCCAGGGTAGATATACCAATTACGCTTCTGGGTCGATGGTAACACATAGCCGCAGCTACCGCCCACCTCAAGCCACACCCCTAAATAAAAAAAATCAAAAGTGGCCACCGAATCAATCCAAAAGTCAAAATATAATATCGAAGGGATGTGTCCGATCAAAGGTGCTACCTCAATTAACCCGTCGATCGCTCCTATTTTAGCCACCTTATGCCAACTCATGGGAGTTGGGTCCACGTATTTACCTCAAAGGAAACGCCGCTACCATCCTACTTCATTCTGGAATCTCCACCGCGCACACAGTTGTTAAAGTGGTTTTCGGAGTTGGCAGAGAGTATGACAAATTCCGATCCCGGTCTCTTCAACAACCAAACGTTATTATAACACCGCGGTTATTTCAAAATAATTTATACTTTAAAACCAGAATATAATATCTCTATCAAACTATATAAATACGATATCATTTATACTTTTTAAAACCCAAATCAATATGATATCATTTTTATTTTATAAATATCCCTTTTTATTTCAAATATATCCTTTTCAAGAAATCATAGTACTTCCCAAATCTATATACCTTGAAATCTATAGCTTTGAAACATAATTTTTTTATACTTAATGGTTTAAACAATATTTTACTTTATAAAATAAAATAGCTTCTTTAATTTCACAATAAATTCCAAATAAACCATTTCTATTCATATATTTCAAAACTTTAACCATTTCACCATTCCAAAACTAATTCTTTGATAATTTCATATATATCAAATTCAATTACTATTATTTAGATTTGAAAAGTTCACTTAATAAATCCAATAAATTTTAGGTAAAACCTTTAACTTCAACAAATTGGATATTCTATATACTAATTTAACTTGATATATTCATTTAAGTCGACTTGATATTCATTCAAGCCTTCCAACCCAAAATCAAGTTATAAAGATCATACCCTTTACAATCCCAAATTCATTTGAATTTCGAATAAATTTTATTCGAGGATCATTCTTAAATACTTTAATTTAAAGCAAATTCATATTTATCATCCAACATTTATTTTAATTAAGATATTATAACTCTAACAATAAAATAAATACTTAACCGAATTATAAAATTAAACTTTTATTCTTAAACTTCTTTTTATCCTTTAACCCAAATTTATACATAGCTTGATTTCAAGCGCTTAACTATGTAATAAAGTAATATTTATGAATTATCAAAATCAATATTCATTAAATCATATATATAAGATATTCAAACTTTATTATCGGGCTTATTTTATATTTCAAAGCATATTTATATATAGTTAAAACCAAAAATAAATTTCGTTTTTTTTATATCATCAAAATCAATATTTATACGACCCGCATATTTCTTTACAAAACCATAGGAATCATTTCAATATATATATATATATATATATATAGACCGTGGTGCCTGTATATAATTTTCTATCCTATGGTCAAGTGATACAGATATTTATCATTTCAATCCGCAATTTAAAAATAAAAATGCGGTTGTATATAATTTCAAACCGCAATCTCGATGAAATGAAAATGCATAATAACTGACAGTTTATATAATATAGAACACATCATCCATTCACCAAATATCAATCATCAACCAATTTATTGCAATCATCATCAATTTTACACAAAACATCAATATAGAGCATATAAAATATAACAGGTATCAACGAACAGTTTATATTCAAAAATAGATTAACAACTGTTTAACTAGCAGTTTATATGCAAAAATAAATAAATTAACTGACATTTTATATGCAATAATGAAATTAAATAACAAATAAATGCAATCTAACTGAGATGATGAATAAAAATATACCATACAGTCATAAATGAATTCGTACTCATATCACAAATTAATTTAACAGACATAAGAAATTTTAGAAGTTGTGAGTGGGTTAAAACACTCACCTTTTGAATTTAAATTGAATTTAAATCCAAATTAAACCCAAAATTTGGACATTCTTAGAATTCATCCAAACAAGTGCCAAAATGTCCGGAATTCCAATATGAACCTAACAAAAAAAATCGAGCGTGAAACGGAGTTCGTATGAGAAATTTACACATGTTAAATCGATTTGAAATCGAAATTAAAATTTAAAACAAAACCTTCCTCAATGTCCCCGCCACGTCACGCATACCCCTATGCTCCAGAAACACACAACCCCTGGAAACGCACGCATGCATTATCACCCCGTTGAACCCAAAATTCGCCGCCTTTGACCGGCCCCTGCCGTCGCCACTGGCCACCATCACGCGGCCGACCATCCCCGTTGAGTTCGGCTCGACAAGCCCCATCCTGTGATGCCCACGGCCTGCTCTCCGCTTGTGCCTAAGGCCGGTCGCCACCACCCAAACCCTAGAATTCGAAACTCTAATTGAATTTTAGGGGACGATCAAACCGTTGAACTCTAAACCATTTACTCTGATGAACTCCATTCGTCGCTCTGCACACGTCGGTAACCTCGATTCGTCGATCAGACGAATTTGATTTCGTCGCGATGGAAGGCCGAGAATAAACGATCAATTTCTAAACAACTGGTGATTCGAAGAGAAAAACGAATCACGGATCTATGATGCGTACATCAGGAGCTTCAACATATAATTTTTCTAAATTTTTCTGACGACTTTGAATTTTCGACTTTGATTTTGAATTGTAATTGGATCTAGGGTTTGCATCCATTGAGGAAGAGGAAGAGTTGATGAAATTTTTACGCACAGATAAATGAGAATACGTGGAGGCTAGGGTTTATCATGGTATTTATAGGCAAGTTGAAATAAATATATGGATCGGGTTGATAGATGTACGGGCTAAACGTGGCCCAAAAAGCCCGTTCCGACCTTGGAACGAAATTGGGTAAACCCATATATCAAAATAGATGTTTTGAAATATTTTAAACGCGATGGAAAAAGTTTCACCTTCAAATTCCATCGTATGAAGAAGTTGTGCTGAAATCAATATTTTTGAATTGATTTCAATTAATTTCAATTAAATCGATTTCAAGGAGTTTCGCGTTCGTACGATCAAACGACAAGTCCGATCGCTACGAAACTTGAAACCCTACAATAATTCATTGATACGGACCCGATGAAACTAGTTTCGTCGAAATCCGAGTCAGTGGCCAAAATGGCTATTTTTCCATTAATTAAATAAATTTAGAATAAATTAATTAAATCAAATTTCGCGTTAAAATTCTGAAATTTGCAATCATCATCACTTTATAATTTCCAAACACTTACAATGATTTAACAATTTTTAAATGTCAATTTATTAAATATTAATCAATATAAATTTTCAATTTCATAAAATTCAAAATTATAGATAAATTTCCAAAGTTTCCATTAAATTGAATTAACCCATAACTATTCCATTCTTAATTTCAATTAGAAGGGTTTACCATTGGATTTAAAATTATTACATAAATATTTCCCATTTTCAACTAAATTTTTAATTTACCGTAATAATTAAATATATGATTTCATTCATTGGCAATAAATCCAATTATTATAAATTAAATAGATTAACTTCACTATTAAAAATTCAAATTCTATAATTCATAAATTTTATCATCTTGTATTACTTAGTAATTTATAATTCTTTAAACCAAATCCAAATAGCGTAGTAATTAATTACATTTACAATAAACTCAATAAATAAAATTTATCCAAATAAATTAGCTTGATTTGCTTAAATCCTTTTTATCTAACCAATTATTATTCGATAAATTCCTTCCTATGGTATAATTATATATGGTCCATAACTATTACCCTTAATGTTTCCCAAATTTATATTAATGTAACATTTCCTTTAGATTTATTGCAATGGTTTCCAATTCAATAATCACCATTTATTTTATATATATACATTAATTAGTTCAATATTTCAATTTCCTTTTCCTATAATAAATTTATTACCAAGTATACATTTACTTTATTCCAACAAATTGGAATTCCATTCAATTACTATAACAATCATTTCCCTTTTCACACTTTATTATCAACCCACAATCATTGCATTTATTGTCTTATATTGATTCTATCCAATTACCACATATTCCTTTAAATTCATAGTAACGAAAAATTCAATTCCACTTATTTGCATTAACTCCATTTCATAAATCTACATGGAATTACTACCTTAAAATATGTTCCTATAAATTTCCATTTCCACTTCCGTTACTACATTAATAATCATTAAAGTTTCATTTATATCAATAACACATTAAAATTTCTTACCATTTAAATGAGTTTGATTTCCAAATAAATTTATTGACCACTTATTCAGGCAATTTATACTAATTTGTTATCATACCCATAAATCTACACATATAACTAAGTCCTACATTTGAATAAATTTATTAAATGGAAATGTTCGTTCAAGTTTATAAATTATCAACTTGCATTAACCTAATTCCCTAATTTGTTCCAATTACTGTCAACAATCTTTTATCACATTAAATCAATTTAATACTATCCTTAAATTTCTCATATTCAAATTATATCCAGGTAAGAATCTTTCCACTACTTAATTCATTTGAATCTATTCAAATTACTATAAATAGGTTTTAATTACCATTGCTATATTTTAATTTAGCGTTCATTCCAATATTAATTTATCACCTCTATATTTCTACTAAATTTATTTACAAAATCTTACATAACTAACAAATTTAATTGTCAAAATTTATGGGTTGTTACACTCTCCCTCACTCAAAACTTTTCGTCCCCGAAAAGGAAAAGGAGGGAAAAGAAGAATTTTTGAAATCAATATATCATATTTAGATATTAAATTTATTAACAAATAAATTTACAAAATTAGTTAATTTAGATAAAATATATCAATTTATAACCATTAAATCTTTTTATACTCAAATTAACACAGTTTGGAAAACATTTTTTTTCTCAAAATTTTCTAAGTCCAAAATTTACGGAAAATTTTAGCAGAGTCTCCTTTGTACGGGGAGGCTCGGGAGAAAATAGAATATCAATAATACAATATACAACATATATTTTTCAAAATAATATATATCCCCACTCGGGAAAATAATATAATAGCGCTATACCGTAATCCGAAAACGTACCTACTTGTCAGGCAATAACGCTTATATTATGAAACCAAATGCAATAGCAATTGCTTCCATAGCCTGTATTTCGCTTATAAAATCCAAAAGAGTTAATAATTTTATAAAATGAAATATTTAAGTTGTTTTAATTAATAACAAACAAATCCACACAAACATCAGTCACTAGCAATAAAGCATCCAACCATCACATAAAATCAACACGCATCAATCATTCATTCATATCAACAAACAAATATTTGTTCGGGTTCAAAGCTTCAAATTGTAAAGGATGAAAATAACTATTAAGCGCAGCATTTACTCAACAGTCTTTGATGAAGCTAAATAGATTATTCATTCATCTAACCAATTTTGAAGTATCCCTGCCCAAACAACCATAAACCAAAACAAATAACAAATTTTGTTTGTCCTTATTAATTTCATTCATACATTTGTTGTTTAATTTCTCTTTTTATTCATTTATTTATTTTATTCATATTCAACCGAATTTCTTAGTAGGTAAATTTATTAACCTAAGTTTATAGTCAAAATTTCTCTTTTCCAGCATTCATCTTTTATTCTTATTTTATTCATAATTAACTTCACCTATTCACTTAAGTTTATAATTCCTTACTTATAATACCTACCTTCCATTATATTTAATTAGTAGCATTCAATTATACTTAAGTTTATAATCATCTATTTGTGATACTTACCTTTAATTATATTTTCTTATAGTAAAATTTCAATTATAACTTAAGTTTATAACATTAAATTCTCATTTATAATAGTAAATTCATTGAATACTTCATTACCTACGTTTACTTGTACAGTTTCCATTACATTTTGTATTAAACATTTCAACTTTTTATATTTGGTAAGTTATATATGTTAAAGAAAATGCAAATGAACTTCTACAAGTTTTATCTCATCCTTTATAAATTTAATGTTCAATAATATTACTCTTTGTATCATATGTTACAAATTTCAAATTTCCTTTAATACCATTAATAACCTAACATTAAATCTCTTATTTTGTTTAGGGTTTCAATTATTAGTTAAATTCTATTTCACTACATTAATTAAACTATTAATAAATGGAAAATTAAGAATTAAATACCGGGTTTAATTTCAAATTATTTTAAAATAGTAGATAAATATACTTACACTTTATATATCAGATTATATTAAAAAATTAAAATTTTTATCTGTTTATTGAAATAAATCTGTAGTAAAACTACTACAGTGGCCTTCCCACTTCGAAACTCGAAAATGAATGTCGATGATGCATGCACTCATCACCGAAATTATTTTTCAGCGACAGAGAGGGGAGTACAACTTTATCTTTCAAAATTTCTTTTAAAACAATTCTTTCCAATTATATTGAAATACTTGTATCAGAAAATACTTCTAATAAAATTATTATTATATTTCAAAATCATTCAAAAGAAAATTTCAAAACCCCGGAAATTAAGTTCTAAAATTTCCAATATTTATTTCTTTTCAAATCTTATTTCAACTGTTATCTATAAATTCCATTACCTAATAACCAATATATAGCAACCAAACATATATCTTTATTAAAAAAATTCCTTTATATATATAGAAAATATAAAAGGTAAAATTATTTCGTTCACCTATATTAAAACAAATGTAAGGACCCGATTCTTCGACTTCCGAAAACCGACATCAATACGTTCACTGTATCAACTGCCGAGCACTCGAATGCCGGAAAACCGAACACTTAGGGTTTTAAGAAAAAGAAAAAAAGAAAAAGATAGAAGAAAAGAGAAAAGATAGAACAGAACAGAAACAAAACGGCAGAACAATATCAGAATCTCACAGTCGCAGCGGAACAACATATAATAGATAAATGAATAATCTTTAAACAAAAGAATTATATCAGTTATTACATTTCATTTCATTACATCATCAGAGTGCACAACTATCAAACAACAACAACAGCGGAAAAGAAATATTATATACTAGTAATACGCCATGCCATCCAGATTGCCTCCAGCAACTCCTGAATTCCAGAATATCCTGATAAACCTTAACCCTTGACTGCCCGTGTAGAAATTGGTGGGCACCCAGAGTTTAGGAAGGAAAACAATAAATTCCGAGTCAGTCATGTGACTGGTGTGAGAACTCAAAACAGTTTTATTTTTGAAACAAAGAATAGGATAATTTTAAAATAGATTCGCAATGCTTTTAAAAATGAGACTACCATAAGACCTCCCACCACACACACAATGCAAACGCAGACTTGGAGGAGATTTCTTCTTATGTTAGTCAAAGATGCTTACTACGTAAAATCAAATCATTTTTGATATTATTATTAATGCATAGTGTAGAAAACATTTCGAATGTAGAATATAAATCTTAGCCAGCATAGGTACCATTATATTATGCCTGCTATAGCTACCTCCTGAGGAAGTAGGTTCTACAACTAAAACCGTACAAGGCTCGTATTGTTTCATTGGATTTCCAACAAATGGTCAGGCGAAGGAACTTCCCATTGCCACATGGAAACGCCTCTGGAATGACGTCCCGAGAACCAAACCGGATCTCTGCCAACACAAGGCCGGGTTACCCCTAACTGGGTAACTACTGACACGAATATGTCATCCCCCGATCGTAACCGATCCACATCCGAGGATCCTTGATTTCCAACAACCACAAAGTAATAAGTTTGCAGCAACAACATAGGTTAAGTATCTGGGCTCCATACCATGATACCACCTCTATCCAGAAGGAATGACATACACTAAAGGGCGCTACCCCCTAATAACCTTGCTGCATCCTTCCTGTTTTGACAATTTCCGAGGTGTGAGGTCCGACGAAGTCTCGTCCACAAAGCCATTCTTTGGTACAAAGCCATGCTTTGGGTCAACAAATGATCAAAATAATGATCACAAAGATAAACGATCGAACAAATGATCATATCACAAATGATCAAACAATGATCATCTCACAACAACACTCAGCATGTCACATTACCAAATTGGGAATATATCGCTGATAACCATCAACTACATAACCTCTGAGCTCGTACGTCTCAGAAGAAGGGTGTTAAGCTAAAAGAATAAATTCTCCGCCACCAACAGAAATATATTTGAATGAAATCAGCTTTATATCTCAATTTGTAATGTCGGACATACTATCCATACATGTCTGTTCCGGGATCGAACAGAACCGAAGGCACTTACAAAGAAGTCCTTGCAATCTGGATATTCACTAATCAGGACCGGACTTCCTATCACATATGGAGTCTCTATAACGGGGACCAGTCGATGCAAAGACATTCGACGAGTTGTCCTTTCGCTTTTGAAAATATCCGGTCTTCAACACCGGTCTTCAAATGCAATTCATAACGACGTATCACATATTCGAAATGGGTTATACGACCCCAAGGTCCTTTCCCGGCTAACCCGAATAGTGAGCGCTTATTTTAAAAAAATAAGCGTGGCATTCAAATTCAAGAAAATCACAACAAATACCCATTCAAAGGTAAATATGGATAGTCGGTTATTGAACTATCAGTGGATATGCACAACATCACCAGATTCCAAATAATTTTCCAAATTATTTATTTTCCAAAAATATCTTTACAAGATATATAATTTTCACACTTCAACCATTTGAAAACAAACTTTCAAATCACTTTTCATCTTTACCACTTTTGAAAACAAATTTCAAACATTTTCCTTACGCGGAAATACTTTCATTTCAACCTGGTTCATTTAAACCTATTAAATAAATCCCTAACGATTTACTTTATATTTACGTTCCAAATCCGTAAATTTATTCCCACACTTCAAAAATAAATCAACGTTTATTTTTAAGCAAATTCCCCTTTCATTTATAAATTCCATAGTGAATTTATATTCCAAAATATTTATGAATATACAATTTCAATTATTCATTTCCAATTTATCTTCAAGAAGATAAATTCTCAAAAACGTTTCATTTCACATTGGAAAACATTTCCATACTTATTTATTAATAAGTAATTCACAAACCTATTTATTTTCAACGTTTGGAAAATATTCAATATAATTAAACCGAAATTAAGTATATATTTCATTCTTTAAGGAAATCATTCTCTTAAACATATTGATTTGGGCCAAAACGAATGTTGCGTAAAACATCGTTACGACAACCCAAAATCACTAGTATAGGGATTCGAAATTAAGATAGATATATAAATCCCAATACTATATAAAATATTTCCTTTCGGAAATCATTTACTATAACAACAGTGTTATAGTCCACCATTTCCTTCTATTTCTTGAAAACGTCTATTTCAACAATGAATGTTGAAATCTATGGTTTCGAATCTTAGCACATTTTAAAAAAACATCGTTAGATCATTTTATTTCTATTTAAAAACATCACATCCAAAACAATTTCTTTAATATATTATTCACTATTCAAAAATGTGAATATACTTCGTTAACCAATTTCATCATTTCCATACATTTTATTTTAAAGGATTATTCACTGTCTAAAACGTGAATATAACTCCATTAATAAGCTATAACAATTTACTTATCAAAATAAGCCGTTTGCGGATTTATAAAACAATGTTTATAAATTCCATTTCTATTTATTTATAACAACTTTCTTTTATAAATCTCCTTTATTAAGTTATTTCAATTCATACCTCAATGATATACTAAAAGTTCATATTATAAGTTAATACTTACAATTTATTTGTTTACCAAATCGTTCTTTTAAACTTCCCAAATTATAAATCTTATAACTTATAAGATTCTTTTATTTACCCAAAATTATTTTTTTAATAACTTTACAAATTTTATAAACCTACTGCTTATAAAATTCCATTTATAACTTCACCATTTATAATTCTATAAATTTCATTCATTTATGAGGTTCATTTACAATTCATTCTAACACTTATAAAAACTCGTTTTATAATTCAAATATTTTTAATTTATAAATATCAATTTTATGAATCCTTTATATAAATCAATTCATACTATTATTTTAAAACGTCTTTCAACTCCTTTATAATTTCATCATTTTCTTTGATTTATAAAATAATCAAATTTCATAAATCCTATATTTTAACTTTTTATAATAAATTCAAAATTCGCAATTTAAACTATTTTATAAAATTATTAACTCCATATTTTCAAAAATCAACTTTTAACTATATTTCTCAAAAATCATAATTTTTATAACTTTAAAATTATAACGTTTATTTATTTAAAAGGAATCAATTCCAAAAATATTTTATAAAACGTATACTTTCAAAAAATCACTTTAAAAATCCTTTTAAAATTCCAAAATTGGCCCAATGATGCTACACACCAAATAGTCAATCACGACAACAACGACATCATATATCTGTATATGATAATCAATCAAATATCAAAATATCTGAAATCAAATAAATACTGTTGAGGAATCCAGTTGGATCCCTCCAACCTGTTTTCCTACATCCAAAGATGTTATCACAATACCAATTCCGTTCCAGTACGGAATTATCGCGGTATATAAGATTTAAAATATTATCCGCTTAATAGACGACGCAATAGGGTCTCATCCGCTATATAATGCGGGAAATCAACTCCAAGTACATAAATAATACCAATTTCACTATACTGTGAAATATTCGCGGTATATATTTTTAATAAATAACCTCCACTTACTAACGGGGTATAATGTCTATTTTTAACAATCAATAGATAACAATCATCATTCAGGCATATATTCAAGAATTTTAAATCTAACTATTTAAAATAAAAATCGAAACTGATTCGATTGAGTGAGAAGTTCTCATCTTGATTTCAATTTCGTTTTCAGCTTTTATTTCGAATAAAATTAAACGAGCGTTTAATTTTACCCGAAATTTTCGTTAGCTCCAAACGACTCCAATCCAATTCCATAGCGTAGTGCTCGTCCATACAAACCCAATGCATTTGGTTTCGTGCGTTTTCGACCTCGTATGAAAAAGATACGAATTTTTTTAAAGTTACACGAATTTATATATATAAATTTACAACAATTTATTTTCTATTTTCTAAACCTATTCACATCAGCCTTTGGATCCAAGCCCCTGCAATCATGGCCGCTCCCTCCTCATCTTCCCTCTTCGTTCCCAACCCAGTACACGCGCACGAGAACCCACCAACGGCCGCCCCCTAGGGCTTGATGCCGCGACCACCACACACACTTCCAGAACGATCAGGACCCTCCATTCGAACGAGCATGTCCTAGGCTACCCACGCTCCAAGTGCGGCCCCACTCGGTCGCCTCTCCTCCTCGTAAAACATGCGTGACCGGCCGACCTTTGCATGAGAATTCACGTCAATTCGCTGCTCCATATTTGATCATGACCGTTGGATATGAAGTACTCGAGGAGATCTACGTTTTTCTAGTTGATAGTTTGTTGGATTGCTTCACGGATTTGAAGAAAAGAGAGGGAGGAGATAGGAAGATTTCGGCCATTGGACCTTTCTACTGGCGACTGGCTATTAGGTTTAGGGTTTCTCAAAAATGAAGA
Organism: Allium cepa; assembly: GCA_030765085.1. Lineage (NCBI taxonomy): Eukaryota > Viridiplantae > Streptophyta > Magnoliopsida > Asparagales > Amaryllidaceae > Allium > Allium cepa. The sequence continues at coordinate 841,830,123 of CM060941.1, forward strand.
GAATGGGTTGCTTTTATAGAAATTTCAACGAAAACACTATTCATCCCGGTTTTCCGAACTCCAAATCTAGCGTGGTGACTGAAGTTTCTAGGGTTTACCCCGCGTTACGGACACAATGGAATAGGTTTCGGAAGCTAATTTGATCATCTGTGCGAGTTATGGCAATAAACGTTCGATTTAAAATTAAATCGGTAAATCAAATTTCTAGGCGTTTTGGCTTGTACCGGACAAACGGTAAATCCGATTGACACGAAATTTGAAACCATACAATAATAATACATTACGGATCCGATGAAACTGGTTTTGTCGAAATCCGAGACTGTTTGAAAAATGGCTATTTTAACTCGCCAAATAAATATTAAAACAATTTCGATGCGTTTTGAGCTGCCACGGTCAAACGAAAACTCCGATTGCTACGAAAATTGAAATCCGACAATAACAAACTATTACGGATCTGGAACTAGTTTCATCCAATTCTGAGACTGATCGAAAATTGACTAATTTCACTAGTCGATTTAATATTAAAATATTCAATTTTCACAAATTAACTTTTAATTCGATTTTAAAAGTTCTAAAATATCGTTCTAACTCCAATATGATAAAATAAAATTTTACAAATCATTTTCAGTCATATTACACCCAATTTTAATTATTTCTGTATTTTCAACTATTAAATTATCGATTTAATTACCAATTAAATCCAATTATTCGAAATAAAATTTATTCGACTTATAAATTTCACTTATTAATATTTAAAATTAATTAAATATTCAAATTTTAATTAACAGAAATTCTGGGTCGTTACATACCCCCCCCCCCCCTTAAAAGAATTTCGTCCTCGAAATTACCAAGTAAGAAAAGTTACAGAATCTATTAACTTTCCCTAAATCCATAGTTAAACTTCTTACAAAACTTTACTAAGTTTTCAAATCATACTTAGTTATCTTATCAAAAATAACTACTATTGTTTAACTTTCAACTCCAAATCAAAATTATAGTTTTCAAAATTTTCCAATTTTTTCTCAAATTTTTCTAACGCCTTAAATTTTCGGAATAATTCGCCATAGTTTCCTTTGCGCGGCTCGATCCGAAAAAAAATATGACAGTATATATATCACAAATATACATCTCATCAAGTGATGAGGCATCCCGTAGGGAAAAAAGTGTAAAAGTATGATATTTAATCCGAGATATGTACCTTATATTTTATTAGCTCAACAAACAGATGAGAAACATGTATATAGACAATAGTATCGATATACAACATATAGCAACATAATAACTATATATGTCAACATAACAAATGCAGTAAAAGCAATATATTCAACCATCAACCAACTAGCATTCAACTAACATTCATTTTCAATTAGTTTATATTTACTAATTCATATTCAAGTTGGTTCACTTCCAAATCAAATTCACTTCTATTTAAGATTCACTTAACTTCCAATTGATTTCAATTACTTCAGCCTTCAATTTCTTTAACTCTTAATGAATTATACACAATCAACTAACAATCATATAACAACCAATGTATATTAATTACAACCAAATTCCTTTGCTTATATTCATTCAATTTGGTTGAACACCTTTACTTTCAATTGGTTTAATTAAATTGATTTTCATTCAATTATTCAACTTCCAATAACATTAGATTTTAATGAATTAACACTTACATTCATTATTTCATATCAACTTGATTTACATTTAATTGATTAACATTCAATCCATTCATTCAATTCAATTTCTAATTCATTTAACCACAAAAGTTGAATTTCATTTATATAACTCAAGTTCACATTTATCACTTAACTTTATTAATTTACTTGATACCAAAATCAACTTCATTCAACATCTCTTAAGTTATATTCTATTTTAAACATTATTTGGTTTTACTTAACTTAAATTCCCATTTATAAATCCAATTCAGATTCCAATTCTAAGTAAATTTCCATTTAACTTTAAATTCATTTTTACTTACAACTCATATTCATAAATATATTCATATAGTTTCACTTCTTATATATATAAGTTTATTTCACAATTGTAAATCACATTAATTATAATTCAATTCTTATAATTCTTTTTGTTTGCACAAAAAATGGGCAAACACCTCCAAGTCGTATGAATTAGTTGATTTTATGTTGTTTCTAGTGATTTGGGTGATTTACGCAAATATATAAAAAGCAGGGACTAAAATGTAAAAGACACACAGATTTATAGTGGTTCGGCCAAAACGTGCCTACGTCCACTTTATATGTTATTCTCCTTTTCTCTTCAGATTATAAGTACAAAGCTTTGATTACAAGTAATTGAAAGTTGTTTGAAAGTTCTATCCGTGCTTGAGCTCCCAAACTTGTCTACCATTGTTGTACCCCTGCCCCTCTATTTATAGAGTGAGGCTGGGGGCAGGGGTCTTGGATGTATATAGCTGCTGGTGGACCTGGGCTGATGCAATCTGGCCTAGTAGTGTCGGTCCGGTACGCCTTGGTTCGGTGGTAGGTGGTAGATGGTTTGGTTCGGCAGGAGGTTGGTTCGGTGGTGAGTGGACCGGCAGTGCATGAGGATGGAGTTGGACCGATGGAGGTTGGTCCGACCAAGGTTGATTCGGTGGTTAGTGGAGAGGGGATTGGTCCGGTAGGTGTGGGAAGTGTGTGGGTTCGGCAGGGAGTTGGTTCGGCAGGTAATGGAACAGGGTTTGGTTTGGTTATGCAGGGGAAGCGAAGTGGTTCGGCTACGCAGGGGAAGTGTAGGTTGGACCGGTAGCACCTTGGTCCGGTGGAGGGTGGAAACATACACAACATTTGCCCCCCAAAGTGGGGCATATGCCCGCATATGTCGCGCTTTGTTTTAGCTTGGTCATCCACATCCGGTCCTGTGTGCCGGACCAATTCGTCCGGTTGTTTATATTTGCCTATAAGTATGGGCTTCAGGCCTTCGTTCAACCTCCATCATTTGAGACAGCCGAATCACCTAGTGCCAAATCATCTTAGTGTCGAATCATCTAGTGCCGAATCAGGTGTGTTTCTTTTGCCGAATGAGGTTTCTTCGTTTCACCGAATGAACATAAAGATTTAATATCGGATGGACCTTATACTGAGAATGCTGAATGAACATTATACTGAGAATGCCGAATGGACCTTATACTGAGAACGCCGAATGAACCCTAGTATTGGGAATGCCGAATGAACCCTGGTATTGGGAATGCCGAATGAACCATGGGGAGTTTGATTTGTGGAATGAATTGTCAGGCCTTTCGTACTTTTTAAATCACAAACGAAAACCCCAGACTATACGCACTTGCTTGTTTGTATCTCTGCACCTCCTTGTTCTAATAATGTGCTTTTCTTTTGTGTTTGCAGGTAAATGTCTCGCAAAGTGGAAACCCGATCAGAAAAACAGAGGAAATCTATGGATAGAAGAGAGTCTCCCGTTGTGCCCCCAGTCCAGCCGGAACCAGCGCGACATGGATCTGCCCCGAGGTCATTAGTGGACGGATATGGCCCTCAAGAGCTTCTGAACTCTCGTCCTGATTGCTTTCCGAGCTCCCTCAAAGAGGGACAACTTGATGTCATCGCTCGCTCCTTCGGGATTGACAGAGCGAGCATGCTGCTGCGGGGAGATGGTATGATGCCGTATGATCTTCCTGAAGGATATTTTGCCTATAGTCGATACCATTGCATGTGCCGGGCCATTCCTACGATCAATGCGTGGATAGTCAGCTTCATTACCTACCTGAAGGTGGCTCCTTTCCAGCTTTAGCCCAACTCCTACGCCATCCTAGTGTGTCTATTCGTTATCTTCCAGAGGAGGTATGGGCGCCCCCTTCTAACCGGGAAATCCGATATTTGTAGGGGCAACAAGAAGGGGTCTCCGTACATTAGTTTAGAATCGGCCGTGTCCTTCAAGCCGGTCTTGGACTTATACTCGAAATTCACCATGTTTAAGAAGGAATGGTTCTTCGTCAAGGACGACTCTGTTTCTTTTCGCCTTTTCACTTTTGGCTGTAAGTTGAATTCCATTTGTAATTTCTTTGTCCCGACTGCAATGCTTCTTCTTATATGCTTTTATTTTTTGCTAGCGACAGGTGGCTTTGCGGTCGTGGAGAATGATCGCCTGATACAGATGGCTGCGGAGATAGAGGCTATCTCAGGAAGGGATAGGTCGGCTTCTTACCTGATCAGGAATGCCACTCTCCTGGAGCACAACTTGATTCTGCCACGTCAATCTGTGGTTAAGCAGAGAGATACAACCGAGGAGAGGGCTGCCAAAGCTAAAGACGGGGCCACTGCGAATAGTAGCAAGAGGAGACCTTTCTCGGTACCTCCAGTCGTCGGAGGGAAGAAGCTCAAGAGATCCGATGGACCCTCCCCTAGCACATGCCCAGATGTTCTGGAGGAAGAGGATGTGGAGGAGGGAGAAGGCAAGGACGAAGGAGGGAGTGGGGAAGTGGTAGAGAAGGTCATGGTGATGAGGGTGGCGAAGGGCGGAGTGGTGATGGCACCGAGGCTTTGTCTTTGAGGCAAGTAGGTGAGATTCAAGAGTGGACGGATGATACTTTCCGCCAAGCTTTTGAGGGGTTGGAAGAAGGGTCGGCCTTGGTGGAGAAACCGAAGGAAACTGATAAGGCCGGGACTGGTGCCGGTTCATCTTATCAGAGTATTCCGGCTAAGGAGATTTCGGTGATTCAAGGTGAATTTTTGACTTCCGTAGACTCCCTTTATGATAAGGACTTATTAATATTTTATGGCCAGCTCCCGTTTTGAAATGAGATTCAGGACTTATTGCAGTATCCCACTCCCCCTCAGGGTTTGTAAAATTAATGCGTTTTCCTACTCCTTTTAACTTAACATATTTCTCGGATTATAGTTTCATGCATGCTTGTAACACTTGGTTTTTATTTCAGGAACGGGTAAGGTGGCCAAGACATCAGATATTCGGCACCTCCTTGAACAGTACAAGCTACTCAAAGCTTCCGCCAAACCGAAGCCGTCAACTAACCGTCCCGGAGATGTGGTTGGCTATCGCCCTCTTCTCAGAGTTATTGAAGAAGATATGCAAAAGAGGAAGAGGGGCCGATCTTTGTTTGAACTTCACCTGGCCCTCAACCTCTAGTCCAGCCTATCCATGATATTACTGAGGAGGATACTGAGCTTATGCCTTCCCCACATCCGTCCGAAAATCCAACCGTCACCCCGATAGACCACCTTGGTTTGGTTCGCAACCCATTTGCCGGCCATCCGGATCTGGACCCGAGTTTTCAGGACATTTCTTTTGACGAGGCTACGGGTGAGCATCTTCTTCCCCGCAATTCCATGGTACGGGTGCTTGATGAGGCTAAGTCCTTAGACCTCGATTTGCTTACTACTCGGATTGTGACCATGGGGGATGAGGCCAAGGCAAACATCGATCGGGTGGCTGAAGAGACCAAAAGGCTAATGGAGCATCACGCTCGACTGGCCAAGGCTGGAGAGGAAATCGGAAGTGCTAACATTCGGTTGCGGCTAATGGTTTCTGATCAGGCCAAACAGCTTGCCGATCAGGCTATCTCGATATCCCAGCATGAGGCGGCTTCCAGACGACTAAAGAAAACCATAGAAGAGGCTGGCAAGGCTGAGTTGCGAAAAATGGAGGCTGTTTGCAAAGAACGAATTGACATGACCATCGCAACAGTGGATGAGGTTCGGAGAGCGGATCTTGAGCAGGTAGAGGAGTTATCTGGGAGGCTTGAGGCCGTAGAGCTTGCTCAGGCCAAGCTGAAGGAGGAAATGGAAGTGATGCGGAGATCCCTTCAGGCTGACTGCTCGAGATACCGATTGGAGAGAGATGCTGCCGTCGCACGGCTGTCGGCTTCTGAGGCCCGGATGAAAGAGTTTGAGGAGAACGAGGGGATGATGGATGAGATGCTCCAGGACATGTATTTTCGAACTTGGAAGCAGGGCAACCTGTCCTGGATGGACGATTATCCCCGGGCCATGGCTAGGATATATCTTCAGGCTTTGGAGGAGGCTAAGGCCGATGTGGATAAGGAAGGTGGTGCGGCTTTCAGGATGGATGTGGTTATGACCCAATTCACTAAGGAAGAGAAGGTGGCGGTTAAGGAGGGCATGAGGCTGCTCGCTGCGGATGAGGTAGGCGTGCAGCTAGATGATGATGATCAGGGAGCAGATGCTGGTAAGTCTTCCCTCTCAATCTTTCCTTAACTTGATTGCGTATCATTTATCTGATGGATTCTTTTCCTGAATCGGACAGGTGGGACCCCTGGCCAGCATGCTGGGAGTTCTGACCCTGCGGTCAAGTAGATCCCGGAGGGAGAGCAGGATAGAGGCGGAGCCCTGCTGCAGCTGATTATTTTTTGGCCTACTTGGCATTCCTGTATATGCTAGTCCCAAAACATTAATGTACTTTTGGGTTGTAATTATATCATTTGTAATGAACGGCTTTATTTTTGACATGTAATTTCATAACATAAACTGATTCTGCTATATTTGAATGCTTTTGTTACTTTGATGTGTTGCATAAGAAATATAGTTGTGCATGTGCTAGTGATTCAATTGTGTTTAATGCTAAGTTCTTTTTTTTTTTGAAAAGCAAAGAGCATTAAGCTCATTTTATTGACTTAATCAACATTACAACAAACAATTACAAAACCACAAGATACAATCAGTTACAACCCTACACTTGACTACAATCAATACCAATAATACAGAACAAAAATACACAAAGTGACAACTAACTCAAAGCGTACTGAAACAAACAAGTGATACAACAATCTCTTATACTGATTAATGTTCAGAACAGGCTATCCAGTTGCTCTCATGCCAGCATTGGTAGAAACTTCCTACTTCAAATAATGACAGTATATTAAAAATCTGAGTATCCAGGCACATCATATTAAACAAACTTAGAATATGATCATCTGCAGATCTTCCAAGAAATAAAAGCAAGCATCAGTTACAGTCTGTTTTCAAATCTTTAAGAATACTACCATGAATCATATTATAGAGTTGTGAAGAATTTTTAATAGCAATACCAAACACTCTATTATTTCTTTCTGTCCAAACTGCATATATCAACCTTTTCAGTAGCTTAAGGAGCAGTTTAGTCATTCTGGTCTTCCATCTAGTTGCTTTAAACACATTAAACCACTCAATAGCACTAACTGGTGAAGGCTTATAAAATCCACCATTTGACAAAAGCCTATACCATATCTGATATACAAAAGTGCATTCAAAAAACAAATGTGTATTTGTTTCTGATTCTGATCTGCAGAAAACACAAATATCCTCTGAGATAATACCCATTCTACAAAGCTTATCTTTAGTGTTTAATGCATTTGCCATCACTTTCCACAACAGTAAATTTTCTTTAGCACTTCCACCAATATTCCAAATTCTTGCTAAGTTCTTGCTTAAACTATAACTTATGTTTGGTAATGTTAGTGTGATGTGCGCATAAATTATATCTACGTATTTATATACAAGAGAAGAAAGTACCACCCTTCAAGTTTAAGCTGTATATGGTAGCTTTGAATGTCTTGTGTAGCTGAGTATGGAATCCAGCTGAGTGTCATGTCATCTAGTTGTGAGTTCCTATTTCCATCGGCGGGCATCCCCTATTCTGTGTCCTGTACTTTAGGGATCGTTATAGAGGATAGGAGGAAAGTTTTTATAAATAAAATGGAAATATAAGAAATAGTAAAACTTCCAATCACGGAAGGCCGTCGATATGCTTAAGTTCGTGGCAAACCGGTTTTGTAGTCACTTTCCCTATCTGTGGGTCTTGGAGACATTTGTCACCCATCTTATGCCTCCGCGGGGAGTTTATATTTTTTACCACAGCCGCACTTAAGACATATCGGAGCAGAGATCGCGCACAGTAACTACCTGAGCCATTATGGCCCGTAATCGTGGGTATTATTCGATTTACTGTGGCCGGCTAGCGTGGGTGTCGATCGTCAACCGTGAACTACCCCTGGCTGGCCATACCTTATGTTGGGGCTTAAAGTAGGTTCACAGTTGCCGGCGAGCCGAACACCGTAATGAGCTGCCATCGGCTATAGTCGGCCTTCTTGATGGCTTATAATCGGCTCATTACAGTTGCCTTTGAGGGCAGTCGCGAGCAATGAGTTAACCCGCAGCAGAGGGATGCTGGAGCAAAAGTGTCTCATTGGAGAGTGCATAGATTCGTATAGTACCTGTTAGGTCTTGTCCAGGTGAAGCCGCGCTATGATGCGTCTTGAATGGAAATGCAGGATTTTGTTCAACAGAAAAGGATAAAACTCAACAAGTAGCCAAGATATAAAGGAACAAGTTAACATGAGACAAGATTTTTAAAGTGGTTCGGCACGAAAATGCCTATGTCCACTGATTCTCTTTGTTAATTCACTTCATATGGGCAGTACAAGTTAAGAAAAGTATCGGCGAAGGTGTTGGATGTTCCATGCCCTCTGGAACACCTCTCCGTCCACTGTTGACAAAATATAATCTCCGTTGTGGAGATCTTTATGAATTACATAGGGTCCCTCCCAGACTGGATCTAGCGCCTCGGGGCGCGGGAAGACCCATTTGAGGACAAGATCTCCTTCTTGTAAGTTGCGGTGTTTGACTTTGGAGTTGTATTGTGCTGCTACTTTTTGCTTGTCAGCTGCTGCTTTGAGTGCTGCATCATTTCTTCTCTCCTCAATTAGATCCAAAGACATGTGGAGGAGTTCTTCGTTCTCTTCTGGGTTGTAGTGGATCCTACGGTGGGAAAGCACTACAGTTTCAACTGGGAGCATGGCCTCCGATCCGTATGCCAAAGAGAAAGGAGTATGCCCTGTTGATGTTCTGTAAGATGTGCGGTAGGCCCAAAGTGCCGTAGGAAGTTCATCCACCCAAGCGCCTTTTGACTTTTCAAGATTCTTCTTGATTAGGGTTTTGAGGATTTTGTTGACAGCTTCGACTTGTCCGTTTTCCTGGGGGTAAGCCACAGATGAGAAGCTTTTGTGAATTCCGTGCTCTTGGCACCAGTCGGTGAATTCCTCGCTGTCAAATTGAAGTCCATTGTCCAATATGATTTTGAGTGGAACCCCGTGCCTGCATAAAACATTTTTGATCAAGAAGTTAATAACTTTTGCCGAAGATATTTTATTTAAAGGCTCCGCTTCCACCCATTTGGTGAAATAGTCAACTGCCACTATGGCATATTTGGCTCCGCCTCGGCCCATTGGCAGTTCGCCAATCAAGTCAATTCCCCTTATTGCAAACGGCCAAGGGCTGGTCATTTGAGTAATCTCATTTGTGGGCAGTCGAGGAATCTTAGCAAATTTCTGACATCTGTTGCATTTTTTGACGAAGTCCAAGGCGTCTTTGTTTAAAGTGGGCCAGTAATACCCATATCGGAGTGTTTTCTTGGCTAGAGTCTGCCCTCCTGTGTGATCTCCGCAACTTCCTTGATGGATGTTGGACAAGACTTCCCTGGCTTCCCTTCCAGCGATACACCTTAATAAGGGATTAGAGAAGCTGCGCCGATAGAGGATGCCTTCTTGTAATGTGTAGCGGGAAGCTTTCCTTAAGATTTTCTTAGCTTCATTACGCTCGTTGGGCAGTGTGCCATCTTGTAAATATTTCCGGATAGGAGTCATCCAAGTTTCCTCTTCGATTGCAGCTATCATATTCATTGTCTTGTAACTTGGGGCTAGTTGCTGTGAGATGGTTATTGTTCGGGAAGCGGTGCCGTCCTTCATGCCAGCTTGCTTTGCCAGTTCGTTGGCCTCCTGATTCTTTTCTAAAGGAATGTGTCTGATTAAATAGTGATCCAACTGATTGAGCAGCAGCTTGGTCTTCTTTATATATGCTGCGAGTCGATCTCCTCGAGTCTGGAATTCTCCCAGTACTTGATTTACAATAAGTTGAGAATCACTGTGGAGGCATAAAGAACCGACTTCAATCTCCAGGGCAAGTTCTAATCCGGCTATCACTGCTTCGTATTCTGCGTCATTATTGGTGGCGGTGAATTCCAACCTTAGGGCATAGTGTAGCTTCCTTCCCCTGGGGGTGATTATCACAACGTCTGTCCCCGAGCCTTGTTCATTTGATGCTCCATCTACGAAGAGATTCCACTTGACATCTTCGGCTATTTCAGATTGCTCTTTACCTTCGTTAGTAGTGAATTCGGCAATGAAATCAGCTATGGCTTACCCCTTGATAGCGGTGCAAGGATGGTAAGTGATATCATATTGACTCATTTCAATGCACCACTTAAGTAGTCGCCCAGAAGTGTCGGAGCGATGGAGTACCTGCCTTAGCGATTGATCGGTTAAAACTCTAATGGAATGAGATTGGAAATAGTGTCGCAGTTTCCGTGACGTGATTAACAAACAGTATGCTAGATTTTCAAGTTTAGGGTATCTGGCTTATGCCCCTGTAAATCTCTTTCTTACAAAGTATACGGGCCGCTGCGCGTGGTTGTCTTCTCTCACCAAAGCGGCGCTTAAACCATGGGACGATACAGTAAGGTATAGGTATAATTCCTCGCCTTCTTTTGGAGTTGAGAGTACTGGTGGTCTCTGGAGGTGTTCGATTAAGTTAAGAAAGGCTGTCGAGCATTCGTCAGTCCATTCGAACTTTCCTTTGTCTTTCTTTAGAGCTTCGAAGAAAGGGATGCATTTGTCGGTTGCTTTAGAGATGAACCTGCTTAGGGCGTCCACCTTCCCGTTTAGGCTTTGCATCTCTCTTCGAGTGGATGGTATCTTGATATCTTGCAAAGCCCGAACTTGTTCGGGGTTTGCTTCAATCCCCCGGCATGGACGATGAATCCCAAGAACTTTCCCGACGATACTCCGAAGGAGCACTTTAGAGGGTTCAGCTTCATTCCATATTGGCGGAGTACTTGAAACATCTCATCCAGGTGGTTTATATGATCGTTGGCTTTCCTCGATTTTACCAGCATGTCATCCACATAAACTCCCATAGTTCATCCTATTAGTTCCGCAAACATCTTGTTGACGAGGCGCTGATAAGTAGCTCCGGCGTTTTTAAGTCCAAAAGGCATTACTTTGTAGCAGTGCAATCCCCGGTCAGTGATGAAACTAGTGTGGTCTTGATCGGGGTCATGCATTGGGATCTGGTTATATCCTAAGTATGCGTCCATAAAAGATAAGAGTACGTGTTCGGCGGTGCTGTCCACGAGCTGATCGATTCGGGGGAGTGGGAAGCAGTCCTTCGGACAAGCGTCATTTAAGTTGGAGAAGTCGATGCATGTTCGCCACTTCCCATTAGCCTTCTTTACCAGTACCGGGTTGGCGATCCATTCTGGGTAGATGGCTTCTCGTATGAAGTTATTGGCAAGTAGGTTCTTTACTTCTTCCTCTAGGGATGCTGATCGTTCTGCCCCCATGCTTCTCTTTTTCTGCTTTACTGACACCTTGGTGGGATTGATGTTCAGTACATGGCATGCTACGTCTGGGGAGATTCCTGTCATGTCAGCGTGCGTCCATGTAAATACATCCATGTTGTGGCGAAGAAAATCAATGAGTTGATCCTTTAATTCTTCTTTTAGTCGAGATCCAATTTTCAATAGTCTACTTGAGCCATGTTTTTGTACAGCTACGAATTCCATAGCCTCTGCAGGCTCGGCGGTGGCCTCCTCCTCTTTGTCCCTGGGGTCTAATTCATTGAAAGGATCACTGGTATATTGAAGAGGAGGGGCTTTCTTTAGCTGCTATGCTTCCAAGCTTTTCATGCAGAGATTAGTCTCTGCATTTTTCCCTTTATCTTTTCTGCGGTTATTGCGAAGTTCAGTTACATAGCAGTCTCGAGCAGCGTCTTGATCTCCCTCTATTTCTCCTATTCCGTTATCCGTTGGAAATTTCATCTTCAGGCACCATGGGGCTAGGACAAGTTGGAAGTCAGACAAGGCTGGTCTTCCCAAAAAGGAGTTGTAGGCCGAGTGGTTCTCTATTAGTACAAATGTTTGTTTTCGCACAACGGAGAGGGGATGACTTCCTATTTCAACAAAAAGGTCCAGTTGCCCGAGGGGCATCTTCGCATCTCCAGTGAAACCATGTAGCGGTTTGTTGCAGGAAGACACATCCTTCATTGACAGCTTCATTTTGTCGAAAGCATGCTTGAGTAGGATATTTACCGAGCTTCCAGTGTCCACTAAAATTCGAAAAACTTTGGCTGGACCGAACCAGGCAGAGATGACCATAGGATCCATGTGTGGGTACTGTCTTCCCTCTAGATCACGCCTACTGAATGTGATGTCGTCATTCTCTTTCCGTTTCGGGTGGCGTTCTTCCATAACAGAATTAACGTAGCCTTCATCATTCCTAAGTGACTTACCGTATCTTTCCATCTCTGCCCAGCTTCTGTCGGCGATGTGTGGTCCTCCTGATATGGTATGGACCACTATCTTCTCTTGACTAGAGCCGCTGGTGTTGCGATTTCCTCCGCTTACTTGTGGGAGGGGTAGCCCTGGGTTTTCATTGGCGGGGGCTGGAGTCCTGTTATGGTTTTTTACATAGCGTTCCAGTCCCTTCCTTCTAATGTGTTCTTCAATTAAGTCCCGGAGATGGTGGCATTCATTGGTGTCATATCCATGGGATTCGTGGAAGCGGCAGAACTTTCCAGACTTGAGTGCGTTATCTGACTCCTTCTTGTGCGGGGGGCGCTTGTATCTAACTTCGTCTTGAGTGGCTAGGAAGATGTTTTCGATTGTTTCATTCAAAGGAGTGTAGGAGTCAAATCTTGGTCCTCGTCGATATAAGCGCTTTTCTCCCTTCTTGCCCCCAGCATTGTCTCTAGAGTCACTTCTCCGAACATCCTTTTCTGCAGCGGGAACCCTGTCTGGGGCTGTCTTAGCCTATTGCCCTGACTGCCTCTCAGTGGCAGCGTCTTCAAGTCTCATATACTTTCCAGCTTCATGGAAGAAATCAGGTAAAGTAGCTGGTTTTTCCTTGGTTAATCTTCTAGCAAATTTAGTATCCGGATGTACACCACTGCAGAGGGCCATTAGGATAAGTTTCTCGTCGGCATCTTGCACTGCGGCCGCCGCGGCGTTGAATCGGGTTAGATATTGTTGCACTGTCTCTCCGGGTTTCTGTTTGGTATTAGATAAGGAATAAGAGTCCTTGGGTTGTTCCACATGAATGCGGAACTGGCTGATGAACTTTTCTTTCAACATTTCCCATGAGCTGATGGACCCTTGGGGTAGGTGGCAGAACCAGAAGGTAGCTAGATCTGCCAAGAATAGTGGAAAGCATTTACACAACACTCCCTCCGTTGCTCCGCTCATGAGCATATGCTGGGTGTATCTCTGTAAGTGTACGATGGGGTCAGAGGTTCCCTTGTAAGGCTCCATTGTTGGCATTCTCCATTCCCGGAGGGTGATGGCAGTTTCGATATTGCGGGTGAAGGGGCTGGTTACCCTAGCACCTATCCCCCGATCCCTTTGCTCCCGTTGGACGCACTCTCTTAACAATCGCGCCATCCTTTCATCATAACTTGGAGCGGATAGAAATGAGTTTGGTTCTTCCCTGCGGGATTGATTCCGTCCAGATGACCTATAAGGATGGTATCGTCTATCACTCCTGACATTCTCCAATGGCTGCCTCTGGTCTTCCGGGGGCATGCTGGGGTCAGCCACAGTTGGCCCTTGCCTTGATCTTCCCCTGCTGGGCTCTGTTCTTAGCACTTCCTCGAGTCCAACTTCGGGCTGGACTCCAGCTCGGCCCCGTCTACTGGTGTTTCCATGGTTAGGTAGCATGACAGGCTCAGCTACATCCGACCCCTGTCCGGTACCTCCCCTGTTGGGTTCGGCTCCAAGAGTTTCCTCGGGTCGGAATTCGGGCTGAGTTTGGGCTCGGCTCCTACCATTGTTGTTTCTGTTATTAGCCTCTTCGAAGAAGAAAGACCTTTGTCGTTTCCCAGATCCTCCAGACCGGGACTCACCCCATGATTCAGTGTTGCGATTGGATTCTTCAGCATCCCTTAAGCGTGACATGAGCTGGTCCACCAAGGCTTCTTGTTGAGATGCGAAGCGGTTAGTTACTTCAGCCACAACCCTGTCCAGGTCCGTCCTTGTAATTGGTTGTTCCGAAGCAGGGGCTGTTGGATTTGCCTGATTTCCATTTGCTGTTGGAACTGGACGATTGTCTTGATCTCTGATTACTGGATCTGGGATACTGCTAGTTGCAATGTTCTTTCCTTTGTTAGTATCTTTCTTCCGTCTGGGAGGCATGTTTTCCAAATGAATGATGCTGATAGGAAAAGGGTTAAGTGGGAGAAGCTGAAGCTTCGAGCTCCTGCTCTTAGTGAAAGCACCAAAAATGTTCGCACAAAAAATGGGCAAACACCTCCAAGTCGTATGAATTAGTTGATTTTATGTTGTTTCTAGTGATTTGGGTGATTTACGCAAATATATAAAAAGCAGGGACTAAACTGTAAAAGACACACAGATTTATAGTGGTTCGATCAGAACGTGCCTACGTCCACTTTATATGTTATTCTCCTTTTCTCTTCAGATTACAAGTACAAAGCTTTGATTACAAGTAATTGAAAGTTGTTTGAAAGTTCTATCCGTGCTTGAGCTCTCAAACTTGTCTGCCATTGTTGTACCCCTGCCCCTCTATTTATAGAGTGAGGCTGGGGGCAGGGGTCCTAGATGTATATAGCTGCTGGTGGGCCTGGGCTGATGCAATCTGGCCTAGTAGTGTCGGTCCGGTACGCCTTAGTTCGGTGGTAGGTGGTAGATGGTTTGGTTCGGTAGGAGGTTGGTTCGGTGGTGAGTGGACCGGCAGTGCATGGGGATGGAGTTGGACCGATGGAGGTTGGTCCAGCCAAGGTTGATTCGGTGGTTATTGGAGAGGGGATTGGTCCGGTAGGTGTGGGAAGTGTGTTGGTTCGGCAGGGAGTTGGTTCGGCAGGTAATGGAACAGGGTTTGGTTTGGTTATGCAGGGGAAGCGAAGTGGTTCGGCTACGCAGGGGAAGTGTAGGTTGGACCGGTAGCACCTTGGTCCGGTGGAGGGTGAAACGTACACACTTTTCACTTATACAATAATTCCTTTATTTAGATTATTCAAACATCTTTTAATTAACTTATATATATATATATATATATATATATATATTCTTACATTTTCAATCAACCAAACAATCAACTTATATATACTTTAATAATTCTGAAAAATTATTCCTTTATATATAAAATATACTCAAGGTAAAATTATTTCATTTATCCAATTTAAAACAATATCGTGTCGAATTGTTCTGTACAAGTGTTTAGAGATCCTTATCAACAACGTTAATTACTCGTATTAACCAGAATCTGTATACCACTCAACAAACCAATCATCACAATATAAAACAATTTTATATTCACTAACAAATACGTGCTCATATCTATTATTACACTCAAACTCATTCTAGAGTACTACGGACTCTATCTCTAATGAGTAATACCCAACAGAACCATGGTTGTCGCTTAACCATATGCTCTGATACCACATTGTAAGGGCCCGATTCTTCAACTTCTGAAAACCGACATCAATACGTTCACTGTATCAACTGCCGAGCACTCGAATGCCGGAAAACCGAACACTTAGCGTTTTAAGAAAAAGAAAAAAAGAAAAAGATAGAAGAAAAGAGAAAAGATAGAACAGAAAGAAAACAGCAGAACAATATCAGAATCTCACAGTCGCAGCGGAACAACATATAATAGATAAATGAATAATCTTTAAACAAAAGAATTATATCAGTTATTACATTTCACTACATTTCATTTCATTACATCATCAGAGTGTACAACTATCAAACAACAACAACAGCGGAAAAGAAATACTATATACTAGTAATACGCCATGCCATCCAGATTGCCTCCAGCAACTCCTGAATTCCAGAATATCCTGATAAACCTTAACTCTTGACTGCCCGTGTGGAAATTGGTGGGCACCCAGAGTTTAGGAAGGAAAACAATAAACTCCGAGTCAGTCATGTGACTGGTGTGAGAACTCAAAACAGTTTTATTTTTGAAACAAAGAATAGGATAATTTTAAAATAGATTCGCAATGCTTTTAAAAATGAGACTACCATAAGACCTCCCACCACACACACAATGCAAACGCAGACTTGGAGGAGATTTCTTCTTATGTTAGTCAAAGATGCTTACTACGTAAAATCAAATCATTTTTGATATTATTATTAGTGCATAGTGTAGAAAATATTTCGAAAGTAGAATATAAATCTTAGCCAGCATAGGTACCATTATATTATGCCTACTATAGCTATCTTCTGAGGAAGCAGGTTCTACAACTAAAACCGTACAAGGCTCGTATTGTTTCTTTGGATTTCCAACAAATGGTCAGGCCAAGGAACTTCTCATTGCCACATGGAAACGCCTCTGGAATGACGTCCCGAGAACCAAACCGGATCTCTGCCAACACAAGGCCGGGTTACCCCTAACTGGGTAACTACTGACACGAATATGTCATCCCCCGATCGTAATCGATTTACATCCGAGGATCCTCTATTTCCAACAACCACAAAGTAATAAGTTTGCAGCAACAACATAGGTTAAGTATCTGGGCTCCATACCTTGATACCACCTCTATCCAGAAGGAATGACATACACTAAAGGGCGCTACCCCTAATAACCTTGCTGCATCCTTCCTGTTTTGACCATTTTCGGGGTGTGAGGTCCGATGAAGTCTCGTCCACAAAGCCATGCTTTGGTACAAAGCATGCTTTGGGTCAACAAATGATCAAAATAATGATCACAAAGACAAATGATCGAACAAGTGATCATATCACAAATGATTAAACAATGATCATTTCACAGCAACACTCAGCATGTCACATTACCAAATTGGGAATATATCGCTGATAACCATCAACTACATAACCTCTGAGCTCGTACGTCTCAGAGAAGGGTGTTAAGCTAAAAGAATAAATTCTCTGTCACCAACAGAAATATATTTGAAAGAAATCAGCTTTATATCTCAATTTGTAATGTCAGACATACTATCGATACAAGTCTGTTCCGGGATCGAACAGAACCGAGGCACTTACAAAGAAGTCCTTACAATCTGGATATTCACTAATCACGACCGGACTTCCCATCACATATGGAGTCTCTATACCGGGGACCAGTCGATGCAAAGACATTCGACGAGTTGTCCTTTCGCTTTTGAAAATATCCGGTCTTCAACACCGGTCTTCAAATGCAATTCATAACGACGTATAACATATTCGGAATGGGTTATACGACCCCAAGGTCCTTTCTCGGCTAACCCGAATAGTGAGCGCTTATTTAAAAAAAATAAGTGTGGCATTCAAATTCAAGCAAATCACAACAAATACCCATTCAAAGGTAAATATTGATAGTCGGTTATTGAACTATCAGTGGATATGCACAACATCACCGGATTTCAAATAATTTTCCAAATTATTTATTTTCCAAAAATATCTTTACAAGATATATAATTTTCACACTTCAACCATTTGAAAACAAATTTTCAAATCACTTATCTTTACCACTTTTGAGAACAAATTTCAAACATTTTCCTTACGCGGAAATACTTTCATTTCAACCTGGTTCATTTAAACCAATTAAATAAATCCCTAACGATTTACTTTATATTTACGTTCCAAATCCGTAAATTTATTCCCACACTTCAAAAATAAATCAACGTTTATTTTTAAGCAAATTCCCCTTTCATTTATAAATTCCATAGTGAATTTATATTCCAAAATATTTATGAATATACAATTTCAATTATTCATTTCCAATTTATCTTCTAGAAGATAAATTCTCAAAAACGTTTCATTTCACATTGGAAAACATTTCCATACTTATTTATTAATAAGTAATTCACAAACCTATTTATTTTCAACATTTGGAAAATATTCAATATACTTAAATCGAAATTAAGTATATATTTCATTCTTTAAGGAAATCATTATCTTAAACATATTTATTTGGGCCAAAACGAATGTTGCGTAAAACATCGTTACGACAACCCAAAATCACTAGTATAGGGATTCAAAATAAGATAGATATATAAATCCCAATACTATATAAAACATTTCCTTTCGGAAATCTTTTACTATAACGACAGTGTTATCGTCCACTATTTCCTTCTATTTCTCGAAAACGTCTATTTCAACAATGAATGTTGAAATCTATGGTTTCGAATCTTAACACATCTTAAAAAGACATCGTTAGATCGTTTTAATTCTATTTAAAAACATCACATCCAAAACAATTTCGTTAACATATTATTCACTATTCAAAAAC
This sequence comes from Allium cepa, assembly GCA_030765085.1. Taxonomy (NCBI): domain Eukaryota; kingdom Viridiplantae; phylum Streptophyta; class Magnoliopsida; order Asparagales; family Amaryllidaceae; genus Allium; species Allium cepa. Next base: position 841,848,400 of record CM060941.1, read on the forward strand.
GTGAATATACTTCGTTAACCAATTTCATTATTTCCATACATTTTATTTTAAAGGATTATTCACTGTCTAAAACATGAATATAACTCCATTAATAAGCTATAACAATTTACTTATCAAAATAAGCCGTTTGCGGATTTATAAAACAATGTTTGTGACGACCGCCCATGACTCCCGCACCAAATCAAGGAAATAATGCGCTAAAAGGTGTGCCAGGCAGCCATGGACGATAGTCAGGGTAAAACAAAACAGAAGAATCTCTATCGCATAACTCACAGCGCATGGATAAAATACAATAGAGAAATATAATATAGTGAAGCTCCATAGAACAGAACATCATCATATAAGCATCACAGTAGTTTCATACAATCATCTACTCAAATCCATACATGAAAGCCTCACTACAAATCACTCAACCAAATACAGCAGCGGATACCCAGTACATATAGTAAGAAAACTAATATGCAAAGCCTCCTGCTCGTCTTCGTCATCTTCATCGTAGAACTCCTAGCACAGCACCTGTCACCTGCTACCTAGTCTGCCCATCCCAACATGGATGAACAGCCCAAGGTAATAAGAGGAGACATAAAACCTTGAGTCAGACAAAGTCTTAGTGAGCAGTAAATTAACAATCAAACATACCAAAGAGCATAAGGGATAAAAGGAATAGGAACCAAACCATCCCACTCCACCTCTTTCTACAGTGATAGCCCCCAGACACACACTAAGGAGAAGTAAGCATAACATAGCAGATAAGTAAGGTAAAGCAATAATCACTCGAGTCAAGGACGATGTTTTCCAAATACAAACCCCCAAGGCCTAAACCAAGATCAGATAAGCACCCAGAAAACACCGCTCTTGAAGCCGAATGATGATACAACCAAACATCCAAACATCCATGACTCTGGCTATCACTGTTATCATTGCCTTGATTTCACCGTTAGTTGAATGACCGCCTGTCAAGGGCTAATGGTAACCCCGGTTTAGCCATAACTCCGCACGTCATCGTGACCCGTGCCTAAGCCGAACGCATCAGCCCAGAGTACTAGCACGTCATCATGACCCGTGCCTGGAACGTCATCGTGACCCGTTCCAACGTACCCTTGCTTTGAGTATGCTAGAACCTTCAACAACGATGAGATCTTAGCCTCCTAGTCATCCTCCTCGACGACTACTTCCATACTAGCTCAAGCGCCTCTCAAGCTAACCATTATCCACCCCAACCCGGACCGCATCACCGAGTTATAACTTTGCACGTCGTCATGACCCGTGCTTGGAACGTCTTCGTGACCCGTCCCATCACAACATATGTCTTGCCTCATCACATCATAGCAACGTCTCTCAACTTGGAACGTCATCATGACCCGTCCCATCTCAACACAAGCCTTGCCTCATCATATCATCGCAAAGTCCCAACTCAACCATGCTTTGCCTTCTCGCATCATGGCAAGATCCCACATCCTCGAATCCATCCATATGAGCTTCCACATCCGCTTCATATGCCATTGGCAGCTTTCACCATTCAAGAGCCTTTCCACTTAGCTTTTGAATCATCTTCAACCATCTTGTTCCAAATCAACTACAAGCTAACTTGGAGCAATCAAATCTAACATACATTCAAACATTCAACCATTCAAACAAGATCTATTAAGCAATATCAATTATAATGGCAATTTCGTAATTAAGTGAGCAAAAGTCCAACATACGTGAAATCATGGTTTTTAGCATAGATCTATCAAATCTAAAACATGGGTTTTGTCTCTAATACTTGATAAATAACTTTCATAGATAAACATCTTCAAATATGATGGATCTACATGCAGACTTAAGGAAAATGCGAGAAAACGCTAACTTTAACACATAAACATATCACCAATCCACTACACTCCTTTGGGTCCGTGTGAGAGATAACTACCACTCACCAAATCACCAAAACAACCTAAAATGAATCAACTACAGATCTGGACAGCAAGGACTTGGACTTGATCCGGAGAAATTTCACTTGAAACGGTGAAATCTAGCCTCTTCGGATGAAAATCTTCAACTTTGGCTCTTGATCTTTGATCTTGATCTTCGATCTTGGATGGATGTTAGAATTAGATTGGAATGGAGAAAAGAAGATGAAGAAATGTTGTAGTCGAGTCTTCAAAATGGCAGCACTTCGTCGCTTCAAAAACCGGTGCCAAAAAGTGAGCCAAACCCCTCTATTTATAGGCTGGAAACCCCTTAGGTCGTCGCCCCTTAGGTCGTCCCCGACCTAACTATGAGTCGTTGCCGACTCATCAGCCCCTACGACCTACGACCTAACCAACACAACATACAACCAAGGCCGACTTACGACTTAACCCAGACGCGACCTAAAACACAGGCCGACCTAACGACTCAACGTACTGCCGACCCAACTGTCACACGACTCAACACACTGCCGCATTTCCTAAGTCCTAAGTCGTATGACGACTTAACCACCATGCCGACTTACGACTTAATACCAGTGCCGACTCAAACCCCCTGCCGACCTATGTCCCCAACGACCTAACAAACACACAATACAAAAGCCTCCGACCTAACTTAGGTCGTTGCCGACCTATCATGCTACGACCTAACAACATAGCCGACTCACGACTCAACCTATTTCCTTTAGGTCGCGCTAGCGACCTAACGACTCAACAATGCTGACCTAACTCCTGCCCAAGCTATCTATAAGTCGCTAACGACTCAAGTCCTGCCGACTTAATACACAGCATCCCTAACACTAAGTCGCTCACGCGACTCAACTTGCCCAGCGGCCTAACACTCCCTTAAGTCGTTCAACGACCTAACTTTTCTTAGGTCGTTGACATACTTAACTCGCCAACAACTGACTCACTAACACGTAGGTCGCTGACTCGTTAACTCTTAGGTCGCTTACTAGACTCCCCAACGACCTAACATCCAAACGACCTATCCCCTTAAGTCGGCTACCTCCATGACTCGTTCGCATGACCTAGGCTCCTACCGACTCAATCATCACATGACCTAAGACGTTAAGTCGGTCACGACTCAATCCCTAACGACCTAGGCTACCAAACGACTTAAGCACTAAGTCGTTGACTAACTTAACTCGTAAATTCGACCTAAGCACCATACGAGTTAACTTCCACACAACTTATCAACACTAACGACCTATAAATTCTACAATCTATCGACACGTAAAATACGGGTCGTTACATTCTCTCCCCCTTAGGAATTTCGCCCTCGAAATTCCAAGCAATCAACAGAAATCAAAGATATTCCGCATGCCTACCATCCATAGCAATCAACAGATCATGCATCCAATTCTAACCTAGCATGCAGAATTCTAAGACTTAGAACAAGCTACAAATTCATGAGATGTCACGACACTTTAGGGCCATACCTCGAAGAGTTCGGGATGAGCTGCCTTCATCCTCTCTTCCTCCTCCCACGTACAGTCGTTAACATCATCACTCCATTGTACCTTGAGCAACGTAATCGTCTTCCTCCTAAGCTGTTTCGTATCGGTTTCAACAATACGAAGCGGCTTACGAGGTCTCGAAACAACAGGATCAACCTCTAAGTCTTCACAGCTATCAGCAGAAACCACCGTAGTTGGGTCGTGCATATACTTCCGTAGACAAGATACATGAAAAACATTGTGCACACCCGCCATCTTTTCCGGTAACTCCAATCTATAAGCGAGCTTTCCAATTCGCTCGATAATCGGGAATGGTCCAACGAATCTTGGAGTTAACTTTCCTTTGTTCCCGAATCTTATAACATTCTTCAATGGAGAAATCTTCACAAAAACCATATCACCCACGTCGAATTCCAAATCCTTCCGACGATTATCTGCATAACTTTTCTGACGATCCTGGGCTGCCTTCATTCTTTGTCGAATGATCTCTATACAATCCGAAGTCTGTCGAATCATCTCTGGCCCAAGTATCAGCTTTTCTCCAGTTTCCAACCAACATGTCGGAGAGTTACACGGTCTTCCATATAATGCCTCATATGGTGCCATACCAATACTCGACTGATAACTGTTATTATAAGCAAACTCCACCAAATGAAGGTGATCTTCCCATGATCCTCCGAAGTCCAAAACACATGCTCTAAGAAGATCTTCCAAAACTCGGTTGACTCTCTCAGTCTGACCATCTGTTTGAGGGTGATAAGCTGTACTCAAACACAACTCGGTTCCCAAAACTTCCTGGAAGCTCTTCCAAAATCTACTAGTGAACAATGGGTCTCGATCGCTCACTATACTCTTCGGAACACCATGGAAACGAACTATCCACTTAACATACAACTCAGCCAACTTCGATGCAGTCCTAGTCGATCGAACAGGAATGAATCTTGCACTCTTGGTCAAACGATCTACGATGACCCAAATCCCTTCATTCCCTGCTCTTGTCCTAGGTAGACCATCGATAAAGTCCATCGACACCTGCTCCCACTTCCATGTAGGAACCTCTAATGGCTGAAGCAATCCACTGGGCTTCTTCTGCTCAGCTTTCACCAACTGGCAATTCATACACTTGGAAATAAAATTTCCAACATCCTTCTTCATACCTTCCCAGTAGTAGGTTCTCTTCATATCCCGATACATCTTATTTCCACCTGGATGAATTGTCAACTTCGAGTGATGACTCTCCCTCAGAACTTCATCTCTCAATCCATCTACATCGGGAACAACTAGTCGCCCTTGCTTTCGAAGCCAACCCTCTCGATCGACTTCAAATCCTTTATTCTTCTCTGGGTCCAATCCAGATTCCAAATCTCGGATAACCTTGACAAGCTTATCGTCTTGCTTTTGACCCTCGCCAATTCTTTCCACAAGAGTAGGCCTTATTGATAAGTTTGCCAACATCTCAGGTTCCAATTCGCATCTAGGCCTGAAATCAAATCCAGCCAAATACTCAAGACTCTTCCATTCCGAAAACATGGCTCCCAATCCTGCATGTCTTCGACTTAACGCATCAGCCACTGCGTTACCTTTCTCCGGAGTATAGGCTATACCAAAATCATAAGATGCTAGGAACTCTAGCCACCGTTGCTGTCGAAGATTTAAATCCTTTTGGGAAAACAGATACTTCAACGACTTATGATCTGTAAACAGCTCGAATCTAACTCCCAATAGATAGTGTCTCCACATCTTCAAAGCAAACACAATCGCCGCTAACTCCAAATCATGAGTCGGATAATTCCTTTCATGCGGCTTCAGTTGTCGACTAGCATACGCAACAACTTTATCCTTCTGCATTAGCACCGCTCCTAGTCCAGTGCCACATGCATCGGTGTAAACCACCATCTCATCATTCCCACTCGGAATAGTCAAAACAGGAGCACTTGTCAGTCGTTCTTTCAGGATTACGAAAGCTTGCTCACACTTATCATCCCATCTGAACACTTGGTTCTTCTTCGTCAATCCTGTCAACGGTGCAGCTATCTTGGAAAAGTCTTTGATAAACCGACGATAATATCCTGCTAATCCAAGAAAACTTCTCACATCAGATGCATTCTTAGGTCTAACCCAATCCTGGATCGCTGCCACCTTAGCGGGATCAACCGCTATTCCATTTCCAGAAATAACATGACCTAAGAACCTCACTTCATTCTTCCAGAAGTGACACTTCGAAAACTTAGCCTTCAGCTGATGTTTCCGTAAGATCCCCAAAACAATCCTCAAGTGTGTCTTGTGCTCTCCCTCAGTTCTGGAATAAATCAGAATATCATCCACGAACACAAGCACGAACCTATTCAACTGATCTCTGAACACTCTATTCATAAGATCCACAAAATATGCTGGTGCGTTAGTCAATCCAAACGGCATTACCAGCCACTCATAAAACCCGGATGGTGTCCTGAAAGCAGTCTTCGGCACACTATCCTTCGCCACTCTCAACTGGTGAAATCCCGTTGCCAAATCCATCTGAGAAAACACCTTAGCCTCGTGAAGCTGATCAAACAAGTCATCTATTCTCGGCAATGGATACTTGTTCTTCTTAGTCACCTTATTCAGCTCACGATAATCCACACACAACCTCAACGATCCATCCGCTTTGGTTGCGAACACAACTGGCGCACCCCATTCGGACACACTTCTCCGAATGAATCCTTTCTGCAAAAGGTCATCAACTTGCACCTTCAGCTCTTGCTGCTCCCTCGGTGCCATCCGCCTAAGAGGCATCACAACAGGTCTGGCTCCCTCAACTAGATCGATACGAAACTCGATCTCCCTATGCGGCGGCAACCCTTTGACTTCGTCAAAGACATTCTCAAACTCATTCACAATAGGCACCGATGACAGTCCATCCCGTGGAACAACTAGCGAATACATGAAGCTCATGAAGACGCCTTCTTCATGCTTACATCGTATCACAACCTTTCGCCCTTCCACATTCCCGACTGTCACCTCAAGCCTCTCACAATCAATCCTAGCCGCATACTTCCTAAGCCAGTCCATACCCAAAATAATTCCGAACCCCGCAAAGTTCAGAACAAAGCAATCACAAACAAACGAGCAATCATGACTCGACACAACTAGACCACGGCATATCATACACAAACATGACGAACCCCCCACTGGATTAGTCACAACCAATGGCCTATCAACAATATCCGGTTTCATACCTAACCGGCTTACCAAATCATCACAAACAAAAGAATGCGACGCTCCAGTATCAAACAACACTCTAACTGGAACACCACAAATAGAAAGAGTACCTTGAACCACCACACTTTTCCCCTTCTCCTCAGCAGTAGGAGCTTTCGAAGACGATGGAACAGCCCCCAAAGCATAGGCTTGCACAACCTGCCTATCTTTCCTCGGTTCTGGACAATCCTTCTTAATGTGTCCCAGCTTATCACAGTTGTAACACTTCAACTGCACCTTCGGATTCTTGCAATCCCGAGAAAGATGACCCTTCTGACGGCAGTTATAACAAGTCACCTCGCCCTTTGGCTTCTTCTGACCATCCTTTCCCTTCTGTTGCTGCTGCTTCCTCTTCTTATTCCCACTCTGCTGTGGTTTAGATCCTTCCCTGGTTACAGCAACAACAGAACTTTCCCTAGGAAACAAACTCTCATGCCTCAGAGCTTTCTCCACCAGCTTCTCAAATGGATCGTCCAGATGATCCACTAACTGCCTTCCTAGATAAGCATCCAGACCAGTCACAAACTTTTCATTCTTCTGGTAGGGAGAATCAATATATGATCTGGCATACTTAGACAAAGCTTCGAACTCAGAAATATACTCCAGAACAGGCCTTCCGCCTTGTTTGAGCTCCACAAATCTCTTGAACAAAACAGACCTCTGAGCAGTAGAGATGAACTTGGCTTCAAATCTAACTTGGAACTGCTCCCAAGTAATATCCTCTTCTGGTGTATCTATGGTGATAGAATTCCACCAATCAGCAGCTCTTCCCTGAAGCTGTCTCGATGCAAGCTTTCTCTTAGTTGCATCCTCAATCCCTAAGTCACCAAAGATCCTTTTGCAAGCATCAATCCATCTCTGCACCTCAATAGTCGACTCCGTCCCCAAGAAAGCTTTTCCTCCAAGAGAAGTATAATCCTTGCAAAGCTTAGCAAAATCCACCGGTCTTGGAGCTTGAACTTGAACTCCCACATCCACTGATGATCCTGAAGCTGGTATCCTTCTCATGATCGAAGTCATCATCGCTTCGAACATAGTTCCATAATCAACAGCTCCTTCATCAGCACGGCTTTCCCTTGCAGCTGGTCTCCCTCTTCGACTCATCCTTAATATCTGTAATAAGAATGATTAGAACACCTTAAGAAACAACTGCATAAGGAGTTCAAATCCTTCTAGGCTACTATATTATATATAGTAATCATCCATCAAAATACAATTACGTCTCTCATACGTAGTTACGTCAGCGAGCGTTGGCTAAAATCGATTAACCAAAGCTCTGATACCAAATGTGACGACCGCCCATGACTCCCGCACCAAATCAAGGAAATAATGCGCTAAAAGGTGTGCCAGGCAGCCATGGACGATAGTCAGGGTAAAACAAAACAGAAGAATCTCTATCGCATAACTCACAGCGCATGGATAAAATACAATAGAGAAATATAATATAGTGAAGCTCCATAGAACAGAACATCATCATATAAGCATCACAGTAGTTTCATACAATCATCTACTCAAATCCATACATGAAAGCCTCACTACAAATCACTCAACCAAATACAGCAGCGGATACCCAGTACATATAGTAAGAAAACTAATATGCAAAGCCTCCTGCTCGTCTTCGTCATCTTCATCGTAGAACTCCTAGCACAGCACCTGTCACCTGCTACCTAGTCTGCCCATCCCAACATGGATGAACAGCCCAAGGTAATAAGAGGAGACATAAAACCTTGAGTCAGACAAAGTCTTAGTGAGCAGTAAATTAACAATCAAACATACCAAAGAGCATAAGGGATAAAAGGAATAGGAACCAAACCATCCCACTCCACCTCTTTCTACAGTGATAGCCCCCAGACACACACTAAGGAGAAGTAAGCATAACATAGCAGATAAGTAAGGTAAAGCAATAATCACTCGAGTCAAGGACGATGTTTTCCAAATACAAACCCCCAAGGCCTAAACCAAGATCAGATAAGCACCCAGAAAACACCGCTCTTGAAGCCGAATGATGATACAACCAAACATCCAAACATCCATGACTCTGGCTATCACTGTTATCATTGCCTTGATTTCACCGTTAGTTGAATGACCGCCTGTCAAGGGCTAATGGTAACCCCGGTTTAGCCATAACTCCGCACGTCATCGTGACCCGTGCCTAAGCCGAACGCATCAGCCCAGAGTACTAGCACGTCATCATGACCCGTGCCTGGAACGTCATCGTGACCCGTTCCAACGTACCCTTGCTTTGAGTATGCTAGAACCTTCAACAACGATGAGATCTTAGCCTCCTAGTCATCCTCCTCGACGACTACTTCCATACTAGCTCAAGCGCCTCTCAAGCTAACCATTATCCACCCCAACCCGGACCGCATCACCGAGTTATAACTTTGCACGTCGTCATGACCCGTGCTTGGAACGTCTTCGTGACCCGTCCCATCACAACATATGTCTTGCCTCATCACATCATAGCAACGTCTCTCAACTTGGAACGTCATCATGACCCGTCCCATCTCAACACAAGCCTTGCCTCATCATATCATCGCAAAGTCCCAACTCAACCATGCTTTGCCTTCTCGCATCATGGCAAGATCCCACATCCTCGAATCCATCCATATGAGCTTCCACATCCGCTTCATATGCCATTGGCAGCTTTCACCATTCAAGAGCCTTTCCACTTAGCTTTTGAATCATCTTCAACCATCTTGTTCCAAATCAACTACAAGCTAACTTGGAGCAATCAAATCTAACATACATTCAAACATTCAACCATTCAAACAAGATCTATTAAGCAATATCAATTATAATGGCAATTTCGTAATTAAGTGAGCAAAAGTCCAACATACGTGAAATCATGGTTTTTAGCATAGATCTATCAAATCTAAAACATGGGTTTTGTCTCTAATACTTGATAAATAACTTTCATAGATAAACATCTTCAAATATGATGGATCTACATGCAGACTTAAGGAAAATGCGAGAAAACGCTAACTTTAACACATAAACATATCACCAATCCACTACACTCCTTTGGGTCCGTGTGAGAGATAACTACCACTCACCAAATCACCAAAACAACCTAAAATGAATCAACTACAGATCTGGACAGCAAGGACTTGGACTTGATCCGGAGAAATTTCACTTGAAACGGTGAAATCTAGCCTCTTCGGATGAAAATCTTCAACTTTGGCTCTTGATCTTTGATCTTGATCTTCGATCTTGGATGGATGTTAGAATTAGATTGGAATGGAGAAAAGAAGATGAAGAAATGTTGTAGTCGAGTCTTCAAAATGGCAGCACTTCGTCGCTTCAAAAACCGGTGCCAAAAAGTGAGCCAAACCCCTCTATTTATAGGCTGGAAACCCCTTAGGTCGTCGCCCCTTAGGTCGTCCCCGACCTAACTATGAGTCGTTGCCGACTCATCAGCCCCTACGACCTACGACCTAACCAACACAACATACAACCAAGGCCGACTTACGACTTAACCCAGACGCGACCTAAAACACAGGCCGACCTAACGACTCAACGTACTGCCGACCCAACTGTCACACGACTCAACACACTGCCGCATTTCCTAAGTCCTAAGTCGTATGACGACTTAACCACCATGCCGACTTACGACTTAATACCAGTGCCGACTCAAACCCCCTGCCGACCTATGTCCCCAACGACCTAACAAACACACAATACAAAAGCCTCCGACCTAACTTAGGTCGTTGCCGACCTATCATGCTACGACCTAACAACATAGCCGACTCACGACTCAACCTATTTCCTTTAGGTCGCGCTAGCGACCTAACGACTCAACAATGCTGACCTAACTCCTGCCCAAGCTATCTATAAGTCGCTAACGACTCAAGTCCTGCCGACTTAATACACAGCATCCCTAACACTAAGTCGCTCACGCGACTCAACTTGCCCAGCGGCCTAACACTCCCTTAAGTCGTTCAACGACCTAACTTTTCTTAGGTCGTTGACATACTTAACTCGCCAACAACTGACTCACTAACACGTAGGTCGCTGACTCGTTAACTCTTAGGTCGCTTACTAGACTCCCCAACGACCTAACATCCAAACGACCTATCCCCTTAAGTCGGCTACCTCCATGACTCGTTCGCATGACCTAGGCTCCTACCGACTCAATCATCACATGACCTAAGACGTTAAGTCGGTCACGACTCAATCCCTAACGACCTAGGCTACCAAACGACTTAAGCACTAAGTCGTTGACTAACTTAACTCGTAAATTCGACCTAAGCACCATACGAGTTAACTTCCACACAACTTATCAACACTAACGACCTATAAATTCTACAATCTATCGACACGTAAAATACGGGTCGTTACAATGTTTATAAATTCCATTTCTATTTATTTTATAACAACTTTCTTTTATAAATCTCCTTTATTAAGCTATTTCAATTCATATCACAATGATATCCTAAAAGTTCATATTATAAGTTAATACTTACAATTTATTTGTTTACCAAATCGTTCTTTTAAACATCCCAAATTATAAATCTTATAACTTATAAGATTCATTTATTTACCCAAAATTATTTTTTTAATAACTTCACAAATTTTATAAACCTACTGCTTATAAAATTCCATTTATAACTTCACCATTTATAATTCTATAAATTTCATTCATTTATGAAGTTCATTTACAATTCATTCTGGCATTTATAAAAACTCGTTTTATAATTCAAATATTTTTAGTTTATAAATATCAATTTTATGAATCCTTTATATAAATCAATTCATACTATTATTTTAAAATGACTTTCAACTCCTTTATAATTTCATCATTTTCTTTGATTTATAAAATAATCAAATTTCATAAATCCTATATTTTAACTTTTTATAATAAATTAAAAAATCGCAATTTAAACTATTTTATAAAATCATTAACTCCATATTTTCAAAAATCAACTTTTAACTATATTTCTCAAAAATCATAATTTTTATAACTTTAAAATTATAACGTTTATTTATTTAAAAGGAATCAATTCCAGAAATATTTTATAAAACGTATACTTTCAAAAAATCACTTTAAAAATCCTTTTAAAATTCCAAAATTGGCCCAATGATGCTACACACCAAATAGTCAATCACGACAACAACGACATCATATATCTGTATATGATAATCAATCAAATATCAAAATATCTAAAATCAAATAAATACTGTTGAGGAATCCAGTTGGATCCCTTCAACCTGTTTTCCTGCATCCAAAGATGCTAGCACAATACCAATTCCGTTCCAGTACGGAATTATCGCGGTATATAGGATTTAAAATATTATCCGCTTAATAGACGGCGCAATAGGATCTCATCCGCTATATAATGCGGGAAATCAACTCCAAGTACATAAATAATACCAATTTCACTATACTGTGAAATATTCGCGGTATATGTTTTTAATAAATAACCTCCACTTACTAACGGCGTATAATGTCTATTTTTAATAGTCAATAGATAACAATCATCATTCAAACATACATTCAAGAATTTTAAGTCTAACTATTTAAAATAAAAATTGAAACTGATTCGATTGAGTGAGAAGTTCTCACTTAGATTTCAATTTCGTTTTCAGCTTTTATTTCGAATAAAATTCAACGAGCGTTTAATTTTACCCGAAATTTTCGCTAGCTCTAAACGACTCCAATCCAATTCCATAGCGTAGTGCTCGTCCATACGAACCCAAGGCAACTGGATACGTGCGTTTTCGACCTCGTATGAAAAAGATACGATTTTTTTTAAAGTTACACGAATTTATATATATAAATTTACAACAATTTATTTTCTATTTTCTAAACCTATTCACATCAGCCTTTGGATCCAAGCCCCTGCAATCGTGGTCGCTCCTTCCTCATCTTCCCTCTTCGTTCCCAACCCAGTACACGCGCACGAGAACCCACCAACGGCCGCCCCCTAGGGCTTCATGCCGCGACCACCACACACACTTCCAGAACGATCAGGACCCTCCATTCGAACAACCATCTCCTAGGCTACCCATGCTCCAACTACGGCCCCACTCGGTCGCCTCTCCTCCTCGTAAAACGTGCGTGACTGGCCGACCTTTGCACGAGAATACACGTCAATCCGCTGCTCCATATTTGATCATGACCGTGGGATATGAAGTACTCGAGGAGATCTACGTTTTTCTAGTTGAGATTTTATTGGATTGCTGCACGGATTTGAAGAAAACAGAAGGAGGAGATAGGAAGATTTCGGCCATTGGACCTTTCTACTGGCGGCTGGCTATTAGGTTTAGGGTTTCTCAAAAATGAAGAGAACGGGTTGCTTTTATAGAAATTTCAACGAAAACACTATTCATCTCGGTTTTCCGAACTCCAAATCTAGCACGGTGACCAACGTTTCTAGGGTTTATCCTGCGTTCCGGACACAATGGAATAGGTCTCGGAAGCTAATTCGATCATCTGTGCGAGTTATGGCAATAAACGTTCGATTTAAAATTAAATCGGTAAATCAAATTTCTAGGCGTTTTGGCTTGTACCGGACAAACGGTAAATCCGATTGATACGAAATTTGAAACCATATAATAATATCACATTACGGATCCGATGAAACTAGTTTCGCCGAAATCCGAGACTGTTTGAAAAATGGCTATTTTAACTCGCCAAATAAATATTAAAACAATTTCGATGCGTTTCGAGCTGCCACGGTCAAACAAAAATTCCGATTGCTACGAAAATTGAAATCCGACAATAACAAACTATTACAGATCCAGTGGAACTAGTTTCATCCAATTCTGAGACTGTTCGAAAATTGACTAATTTCACTAGTCGATTTAATATTAAAATATTCAATTTTCACAAATTAACTTTTAATTCGATTTTAAAAGTTCTAAAATATCGTTCTAACTCCAATATGATAAAATAAAATTTTACAAATCATTTTCAGTCATATTACACCCAATTTTAATTATTTCTGTATTTTCAACTATTAAATTATCGATTTAATTACCCAATTAAATCCAATTATTCGAAATAAAGTTTATTCAACTTATAAATTTCACTTATTAATATTTAAAATTAATTAAATATTCAAATTTTAATTAACAGAAATTCTGGGTCGTTACAACAAATATTATATAAGTATGTCCTATTAAGTGTTTAGAAATCTCTATTGATGTCACAGCATCCTATGCATCAAACAGAATTTATAAATACAAAACAGAACAGATTAACACAATATTAAAACCTTTTTATAACACTAACAAATACGCTCTCTTATATATATACACTCAGCGACTCCCATAGGGTATTACTACCCTATTAGTAAAGAGTAAGACCCTACAAAGCTAAGGTTTATCGCTACCAAAGCTCTGATACCACGTTGTAACATCCCGCCTTTCCGCACGATTTAAATCGATACACATTGTAACGACCCAGGATTTTGAATAATTTAATTTGCAAATATTTAATTAATTTTAAATATTTGAATGATGGTTTGAATTGAATTTCAAATTATCAGGATGAATTTGTGATTAAAATTTAGAATTTAATCTATTTAAAAGTTGAATAGAAATTTGAATTTTGACTTTGAAGTTGAAATTTAATATTGAACTTATATTTTAAATTTGAATTCGACGATTTAAAAAAAATAAAAATAATTAATTTGGATTTAAAATAAGAAAGAAAATATAATATAAAATAAATAAATATATATATATATATATATATATAATAAATAAAGAATATATACTAGTTAAAATTTTTAACAAGATAATTTTAACAAAATAAAAACAAAGCAAACAATTAATAAAAACTAATTAAATTTAAAAGAGAAATAAAATAAAATAAAATAAAATAAAAAATAAAAAAAAAATATAAGTAAACCTTACCTTACTTTCAACATGCCGTGACCCATGCCCAAAACCACGTTCTCTTCTATTTTTATACCCAACCCCTCTCTCCCCTATTTCATTCACACGAAATAAAAAAAAAAAAAGATTAATGGCCGCGTGCGCTCGAATTGGGGGCGACTCGTGGTGACGAGGCGAGGCGGCGCCTGTAGCCGCGATTAGGGAGGCGACGGCGACGTGGTGTCGCGATGGAGTGAGACGCGACGAGGGGTTGCGCGCGATTCGCGTGATGCAGGAGCACGCGACAGTGAAGGGGATGACGGCGTCGCGATGATGGTGGCGCGATGTCGAGGCGCGTGATTCAATTGGCGACGCGTATGGAGTATGGATATCGCGAATTTGGGGGGTGGCGCTCGTGAGTGGTGGGCGCGACGGAGTCGCGACGGCGGCGCGAGGCACGACTCGCGAGGCTAGAGGCAGTATAGGTATTGATTTTGTTTTTTTTTTTTTTAATTAAGTTTTTTTTACAGTAAGGAAAAAAAAATATATATAACAGTAAAGAAAAATATATATATATATATTTGGGACTTTTAAAACCTGTAATTTATATATATGTAAATACATATACACATTTATAAACATCTATAGGTTTAAAAATAAATATGGTAAAGTGATTTGTTTGAAATTTAAAAGCATTAGTTTAAAATATAATTTTTTTTTTGTTTAGAACTAAATCGATAATTTATTTAATTATAAATTAATTAAATCATTAAACAGAAAAAAAAAATTTAATTGTTAGATTTATTCAAATTTAAAATCGTTAAACAATTTAATCCATTGAAAAGAAATTGTTTAGAAAAAAAAAAGAATTAGTTAGTTAAAATTTAAATCTATAGTTAATTAAATTATTTAAAGGAAGATTTAAAATAAATAAATAAATATACATAAGCAGTTTTTAAATTATATATATATACATATATATACGAGAATTTGGAAATATTGATTTACTAAGATATTTTGAAAATGTAATAAAGGATTACGGTCTGCTTATTTTTAAATTTAGATTTAAATAATTAGTTAATTAAATCTATTGAACGATAATTGATGATTTGAATTTTTCGAATATTTATAAAATAGTTGGTTAATTTAAATATCAAATAGAAGTTAGTTTAAATGTTAAGAAGTTGTAAAAAAATTAGATTTTTGAAATATATAAATTATTTTAGTTAAAATAATTTATTAAAAAGGAAAATTAGTTAAACAAATTTTTAAAGGAAATTTAGATTAAAACTTAATTTTTACAATTTATTAAAAAGAATTGATTTAAAGATATCAATTTTAAGTAAAATGAGTGATTAAGCCCAAATTAAATTATAAACTAGTTAAATAAAATGAAAATTTATTATTCAATTTATTTCGAATATTAATAAATTTGTATAATATTTATACAAGGTATAAATCAAGAAAATCGAGTCAAGAGGGAAATTGGATTGCTAATAAAAGCAAAGGTGAGAACTTCTCACTCAAAAGGAATTTCTATTGTTTATTTAAATTTTAAATAGTTAGATTTAAAATTTATTGACTGTGTTGATTGATTGCTTGAATGATGATTGTAATATATATATTGGATGTGAATAGACCCTATACGCCGTTAGTAAGCGGAGGTTATTTATTACACACATATACCGCGATATTCCATCTTGAAGTGGAATTGGTATTATATTATATATATAGCAATATATATATATTGGCATATGTATATATTGCAGTTGATTTATTTCCCGCATTTCTTTTTAGCGGATGAGACCCTATTGCGCCGTTAGTAAGCGGATATATATTTATAAAATCCCATATACCGCGATATTCCGTCTTGAAACGGAATGGTATTGTGCTAATGTCTGTGGATGCAGGGAAACAGGTTGGAGGGATCCAACTGGATTCCTCACAAATATTTATTAATTTTAAATATTGTGATGTTTGATTGTTTATCATATCGATATATGATATTGGAAAATCGTGATTGACTATTTGATGTGTTGCGTCATCGGATCCAATTTTGAAAGTATACGTTTATAAAATATTTTTGGAATTGATTTATTACAAATAAATAAACGTTATAATTTTTATGTTATAAAAATTATGATTTTTGAGGAATGTAGTTAAAAGTGATTTTTGAGAATATGAGATTAATGATTTGATAAAATAATTTAAACTGGGATTTTTGAATCTATTATAAAAAGTTTAAGAATAGGATTTATGAAATTTGATTATTTTATAAATCAAAGTGATGAAATTATGAAAGACTTTGAAGATGTTTCAAAAGAATAATATAAATTGTTTATATTAAAAGATTTATAAATCGATATTTATAAATTAAAAACATTAGAATTTGTAAAACGAACTTTTCTAAGTGTTAAAATAAATTGAAAATAAATTTCATAAATAGAAATGGAATTATAGAATTATAACAGTGAAGTTATAAATAGAATTTTATAAGCAGTAGGTTTATAAAATTTATAAAGTTATTAAAGGAATGATTTTGGATAAATGAATGAATCTTATAAGTTATAAGATTATAAATTTATGAAGTTTAAAGGAATGATTTTGTAAATAAATAAATTATAAGTATTTGACTTATAATATGAATTTTTAGTATATCATTGTGATATGAATTGAGATAGGTTAATAAAGAAAATTTATAAAAGGAAGTTGATGTAAAATAAATAGAATAGAATTTATAAACGTTGTTTTATAAATTCAAAACGACTTATTTTGATAAGTAAATTGTTCTAATTTATTAATGGAGTTATATTCATGTTTTAAACAGTGAATAATTCCTTAAAATAAAAGGAATAGAAGGAATGAAATTTATTAATAATATATTCACGTTTTTTTGTATAGTGAATAATATGTTAAAGAAATTATTTGGAATATGATGTTTTAAATAGAATTAAAACGATCTAAAGATGTTTAAAATATATTGAGATTGGAAATCATAGATTTCAACATTTATTGTTGAAATAGATGTTTTCGAGAAAAAAAAGGAAATGGTGGACTATAACACTGTTGTTATAGTAAATTATTTCCGAAAGGAAATGTTTTGTATAGTATTGGGATTTATATATCTATTTTATTTCGAATCCCTATACTAGTGATTTTGGGTTGTCGTAACGATGTTTTACGTAACATTCGTTTTGGCCCAAGTAAATATGTTTAAGTGAATGATTTCCTTAAAGAATGAATTATATACTTAATTCGATTTAAGTATATTGAATATTTTCCAAGGTTGAAAATAAAAGATTGTGAATTACTTATTTAATAAGTATGGAAATGTTTTCCAATATGAAGTGAATATTTAGAATTTATCTTTTTGAAGATAAATTGAAAATGGATAATTGAAATCGTATATGCATGGATATTTTGAAATATAAATTCATTATGGAATTTATAAATGAAAGGTGAAAATTGTTTAAAATAAATATTGATTTATTTTTGAAGTGTTGAAATATATATCTTGTAAAGATATTTTTGGGAAATAAATAATTTTGAAATTTTTTTGGATTCTGATGATGTTGGCATATCTATTGATAGTTCAATAACCGACTATCAATATTTACCTTTGAATAGGTATTTGTTGTGAATTGTTTGAAATTGAATGCCACACTTATTTTTTTAAAAATAAGCGCTCACTATTCGGGTTAACCGGGAAAGGACCATGGGGTCGTATAACCCATTCCGAATATGTGATACGTCGTTATGAATTGCATTCGAAGACCGGTGTTGAAGACCGGATATTTTCGAAAAACGAGAGGGTTTCTTGTTGATTGTCTCTGCACTGGCTGATCCCCGGTATAGAGATCTCCATAAGTGATGGGAAATCCGAACGTGATTAGAGATTATTCGGATTGCAAGGACTTCTTTGTAAGTGCCTTCGGTTCTGTTCGAGCCCGGAACAGACTTGTATGGATTGTATGTCTGACATTACAAGTTGAGATATAAAGCCGATTTCTTTCAAATATATTTCTGAGGTGGCGGAGAATTTATTCTTTTAGCTTAACACCCTTCTCTGAGACGTACGAGCTCAGAGGTTATATAGTTGAAGTTATCAGCGATATATTCCCAATTTGGTAATGTGACATGCTGAGTGTTGCTGAAATGATCATTGTGTTGATTATTTGTGATAGGATCATTTATTTGATCGTCTATCTTAGTGATCATTGTGTTGATCATTTGTTGACCCAAAACATGGCTTTTGTATAAAGTATGTTTTTGTGGACGTGAATTCATCGAGCCTCACATCCCGGAAATGGTCAAAACAGGAAAGATGCGGCAAGGTTATTAGGGGTTGCTGTAGCTCCCCTTAGGGTATGTGCATTTCCTTCTGGAAAGGGTGGTATCATGGTATGGAGCCCAGATACTTACTCATGTTGATACACTATATCTATTTCTGTGTGGTGTTGTTGGTGACGAGCGCTCGGTTAAAGGTCCGATGGGACCGGGGGATGCCATATTCGTGTAGTAGTTACCTAGTGACAAAGGTAACCCGGCCTTGTGTTGGCAGAGAGCTGGCTAAGTTCTCGGGGACGTCCAGCCAGAGGCGTTTCCATGTGGCAATGGGAAGTTCCTTGGCCTGACCATTCGATGGAAATCCAAAGAAACAATACGAAACTTGTACGGTTTTAGTTGTAGAACCTGCTTCCTCAGGAGGTAGCTATAGTAGGCATAATATAATGGTACCTATGCTGGCTATGATTTATATCTTTACTTTCGAAAGGATTTGTTCTACACTATGCACTAGTAATAATATCAAATGTTATTTTAAATGCGTATCAAGCATCTTTGACTCACATAAGAAGAAATCTCCTCCAAGTCTGCGTTTGCATTGTGTGTGTGGTGGGAGGTCTTATGGTAGTCTCATTTTTAAAAGCATTGCGAATTGATTAAAAAAAAAATATTCCTCTCTTTTGATTTTAAAGTTAAATAAACTGTTTTGAGTTCTCACACCAGTCTTGTTAAGCTATTGGGCTATGTGATGGGGGGTTCTCGCTTCGCGGTTTGGTGGCGAACGGGAGACTCTTACTCCCACACATCCTCTTTTAGGGGGTTGGTTAGGCGTAAGCTGTGACAGTCGAGAGGCTGGCCGTAAAAGCAAGTTTGGGATACCAGTTGTTGCCACGGTGGGGCTGGGATGGTTGAAAAGCCTACCGGTTGTGACCACTGACGTCGTGTCCTGACAATGTGGTATCAGAGCTGTTGGTTAAGCGACAACCATGGTTCTGATGGGTATTACTCGTTAGAGATAGAGTCAGCAGTACTCTAGAATGAGTTTGAGTGTAATAATAGATATGAGCGCGTATTTGTTAGTGAATATAAAATTGATTTATATTATAAAATAATTTGCCCAAAACTATTTTTGTATAGAAAAGAATTTTCTATGAATTATTATAGTATATGATTGCATGATTGTTAAGAAGTGATAATATTGAATTATTACCATTAGTATATGGAATTAAATAAAATAGAATTGAATTTCTAAGTGAAAATAAGATGAATTGAATTTAAATAAAATTTAAATTGTGAATTGAATTTAAATGTAAAATTAAATATATAACTTCAATAGTGAAGTCATATATTGGAAATTTTGTAATAAAATTTGCAAAATGGTTTGAATGTTGTAATTGGATATTATGGATGCTACTACTAGCAGGTTATACAGGTGTATAAAGAAATTGAGATTTTGATTTCAAAGATAAAATTGAATTGCTCGACAAAAAGGTACGTATTTCAGTTTTAATATGAGATTTGATGACTTTCTTCTTTAGCCACTTGGCTTTTCTCTTTTCTTTTTGATTCTGAGGGGCCGTGGTGCCATTTTGTAGTCGTACCGATCGAGCCGCGCAAAGGAAACGCTGGCGAAATTTTTCGAAAATTTAGGGTGTTAGAAAAATTTTGAGAAAAATTTGAAAGTTGAAATTTGAATTTGAATTTAAATTTGAATGGTTAGTAAAACAATGTTGTTTGAAACCTACAATTGGAGTTAGAAAGCTAATTGAAATGATAGTGAATCTTTAATAAAAAGATTTAGGCTAGTAAGTTGATAAAACTATTTGAATTGTGAAAAATAATAATCAGGATAAGGGTATTCTTCTTAACTCGTAATTTCGGGACGAAATTCTTTTAAAGGGGAAAGATTGTAACGACCCAGGATTTTGAATAATTTAATTTGCAAATATTTAATTAATTTTAAATATTTGAATGATGGTTTGAATTGAATTTCAAATTATCAGGATGAATTTGTGATTAAAATTTAGAATTTAATCTATTTAAAAGTTGAATAGAAATTTGAATTTTGACTTTGAAGTTGAAATTTAATATTGAACTTATATTTTAAATTTGAATTCGACGATTTAAAAAAAATAAAAATAATTAATTTGGATTTAAAATAAGAAAGAAAATATAATATAAAATAAATAAAAATATATATATATATATATAATAAATAAAGAATATATACTAGTTAAAATTTTTAACAAGATAATTTTAACAAAATAAAAACAAAGCAAACAATTAATAAAAACTAATTAAATTTAAAAGAGAAATAAAATAAAATAAAATAAAATAAAAAATAAAATAAAAATATAAGTAAACCTTACCTTACTTTAAACATGCCGTGACCCATGCCCAAAACCACGTTCTCTTCTATTTTTATACCCAACCCCTCTCTCCCCTATTTCATTCACACGAAATAAAAAAAAAAAAGATTAATGGCCGCGTGCGCTCGAATTGGGGGCGACTCGTGGTGACGAGGCGAGGCGGCGCCTGTAGCCGCGATTAGGGAGGCGACGGCGACGTGGTGTCGCGATGGAGTGAGACGCGACGAGGGGTTGCGCGCGATTCGCGTGATGCAGGAGCACGCGACAGTGAAGGGGATGACGGCGTCGCGATGATGGTGGCGCGATGTCGAGGCGCGTGATTCAATTGGCGACGCGTATGGAGTATGGATATCGCGAATTTGGGGGGTGGCGCTCGTGAGTGGTGGGCGCGACGGAGTCGCGACGGCGGCGCGAGGCACGACTCGCGAGGCTAGAGGCAGTATAGGTATTGATTTTGTTTTTTTTTTTTTAATTAAGTTTTTTTTACAGTAAGGAAAAAAAAAATATATAACAGTAAAGAAAAATATATATATATATATATATTTGGGACTTTTAAAACCTGTAATTTATATATATGTAAATACATATACACATTTATAAACATCTATAGGTTTAAAAATAAATATGGTAAAGTGATTTGTTTGAAATTTAAAAGCATTAGTTTAAAATATAAATTTTTTTTTGTTTAGAACTAAATCGATAATTTATTTAATTATAAATTAATTAAATCATTAAACAGAAAAAAAAAATTTAATTGTTAGATTTATTCAAATTTAAAATCGTTAAACAATTTAATCCATTGAAAAGAAATTGTTTAGAAAAAAAAAAGAATTAGTTAGTTAAAATTTAAATCTATAGTTAATTAAATTATTTAAAGGAAGATTTAAAATAAATAAATAAATATACATAAGCAGTTTTTAAATTATATATATATACATATATATACGAGAATTTGGAAATATTGATTTACTAAGATATTTTGAAAATGTAATAAAGGATTACGGTCTGCTTATTTTTAAATTTAGATTTAAATAATTAGTTAATTAAATCTATTGAACGATAATTGATGATTTGAATTTTTCGAATATTTATAAAATAGTTGGTTAATTTAAATATCAAATAGAAGTTAGTTTAAATGTTAAGAAGTTGTAAAAAAATTAGATTTTTGAAATATATAAATTATTTTAGTTAAAATAATTTATTAAAAAGGAAAATTAGTTAAACAAATTTTTAAAGGAAATTTAGATTAAAACTTAATTTTTACAATTTATTAAAAAGAATTGATTTAAAGATATCAATTTTAAGTAAAATGAGTGATTAAGCCCAAATTAAATTATAAACTAGTTAAATAAAATGAAAATTTATTATTCAATTTATTTCGAATATTAATAAATTTGTATAATATTTATACAAGGTATAAATCAAGAAAATCGAGTCAAGAGGGAAATTGGATTGCTAATAAAAGCAAAGGTGAGAACTTCTCACTCAAAAGGAATTTCTATTGTTTATTTAAATTTTAAATAGTTAGATTTAAAATTTATTGACTGTGTTGATTGATTGCTTGAATGATGATTGTAATATATATATTGGATGTGAATAGACCCTATACGCCGTTAGTAAGCGGAGGTTATTTATTACACACATATACCGCGATATTCCATCTTGAAGTGGAATTGGTATTATATTATATATATAGCAATATATATATATTGGCATATGTATATATTGCAGTTGATTTATTTCCCGCATTTCTTTTTAGCGGATGAGACCCTATTGCGCCGTTAGTAAGCGGATATATATTTATAAAATCCCATATACCGCGATATTCCGTCTTGAAACGGAATGGTATTGTGCTAATGTCTGTGGATGCAGGGAAACAGGTTGGAGGGATCCAACTGGATTCCTCACAAATATTTATTAATTTTAAATATTGTGATGTTTGATTGTTTATCATATCGATATATGATATTGGAAAATCGTGATTGACTATTTGATGTGTTGCGTCATCGGATCCAATTTTGAAAGTATACGTTTATAAAATATTTTTGGAATTGATTTATTACAAATAAATAAACGTTATAATTTTTATGTTATAAAAATTATGATTTTTGAGGAATGTAGTTAAAAGTGATTTTTGAGAATATGAGATTAATGATTTGATAAAATAATTTAAACTGGGATTTTTGAATCTATTATAAAAAGTTTAAGAATAGGATTTATGAAATTTGATTATTTTATAAATCAAAGTGATGAAATTATGAAAGACTTTGAAGATGTTTCAAAAGAATAATATAAATTGTTTATATTAAAAGATTTATAAATCGATATTTATAAATTAAAAACATTAGAATTTGTAAAACGAACTTTTCTAAGTGTTAAAATAAATTGAAAATAAATTTCATAAATAGAAATGGAATTATAGAATTATAACAGTGAAGTTATAAATAGAATTTTATAAGCAGTAGGTTTATAAAATTTATAAAGTTATTAAAGGAATGATTTTGGATAAATGAATGAATCTTATAAGTTATAAGATTATAAATTTATGAAGTTTAAAGGAATGATTTTGTAAATAAATAAATTATAAGTATTTGACTTATAATATGAATTTTTAGTATATCATTGTGATATGAATTGAGATAGGTTAATAAAGAAAATTTATAAAAGGAAGTTGATGTAAAATAAATAGAATAGAATTTATAAACGTTGTTTTATAAATTCAAAACGACTTATTTTGATAAGTAAATTGTTCTAATTTATTAATGGAGTTATATTCATGTTTTAAACAGTGAATAATTCCTTAAAATAAAAGGAATAGAAGGAATGAAATTTATTAATAATATATTCACGTTTTTTTGTATAGTGAATAATATGTTAAAGAAATTATTTGGAATATGATGTTTTAAATAGAATTAAAACGATCTAAAGATGTTTAAAATATATTGAGATTGGAAATCATAGATTTCAACATTTATTGTTGAAATAGATGTTTTCGAGAAAAAAAAGGAAATGGTGGACTATAACACTGTTGTTATAGTAAATTATTTCCGAAAGGAAATGTTTTGTATAGTATTGGGATTTATATATCTATTTTATTTCGAATCCCTATACTAGTGATTTTGGGTTGTCGTAACGATGTTTTACGTAACATTCGTTTTGGCCCAAGTAAATATGTTTAAGTGAATGATTTCCTTAAAGAATGAATTATATACTTAATTCGATTTAAGTATATTGAATATTTTCCAAGGTTGAAAATAAAAGATTGTGAATTACTTATTTAATAAGTATGGAAATGTTTTCCAATATGAAGTGAATATTTAGAATTTATCTTTTTGAAGATAAATTGAAAATGGATAATTGAAATCGTATATGCATGGATATTTTGAAATATAAATTCATTATGGAATTTATAAATGAAAGGTGAAAATTGTTTAAAATAAATATTGATTTATTTTTGAAGTGTTGAAATATATATCTTGTAAAGATATTTTTGGGAAATAAATAATTTTGAAATTTTTTTGGATTCTGATGATGTTGGCATATCTATTGATAGTTCAATAACCGACTATCAATATTTACCTTTGAATAGGTATTTGTTGTGAATTGTTTGAAATTGAATGCCACACTTATTTTTTTTTAAAATAAGCGCTCACTATTCGGGTTAACCGGGAAAGGACCATGGGGTCGTATAACCCATTCCGAATATGTGATACGTCGTTATGAATTGCATTCGAAGACCGGTGTTGAAGACCGGATATTTTCGAAAAACGAGAGGGTTTCTTGTTGATTGTCTCTGCACTGGCTGATCCCCGGTATAGAGATCTCCATAAGTGATGGGAAATCCGAACGTGATTAGAGATTATTCGGATTGCAAGGACTTCTTTGTAAGTGCCTTCGGTTCTGTTCGAGCCCGGAACAGACTTGTATGGATTGTATGTCTGACATTACAAGTTGAGATATAAAGCCGATTTCTTTCAAATATATTTCTGAGGTGGCGGAGAATTTATTCTTTTAGCTTAACACCCTTCTCTGAGACGTACGAGCTCAGAGGTTATATAGTTGAAGTTATCAGCGATATATTCCCAATTTGGTAATGTGACATGCTGAGTGTTGCTGAAATGATCATTGTGTTGATTATTTGTGATAGGATCATTTATTTGATCGTCTATCTTAGTGATCATTGTGTTGATCATTTGTTGACCCAAAACATGGCTTTTGTATAAAGTATGTTTTTGTGGACGTGAATTCATCGAGCCTCACATCCCGGAAATGGTCAAAACAGGAAAGATGCGGCAAGGTTATTAGGGGTTGCTGTAGCTCCCCTTAGGGTATGTGCATTTCCTTCTGGAAAGGGTGGTATCATGGTATGGAGCCCAGATACTTACTCATGTTGATACACTATATCTATTTCTGTGTGGTGTTGTTGGTGACGAGCGCTCGGTTAAAGGTCCGATGGGACCGGGGGATGCCATATTCGTGTAGTAGTTACCTAGTGACAAAGGTAACCCGGCCTTGTGTTGGCAGAGAGCTGGTTAAGTTCTCTGGGACGTCCAGCCAGAGGCGTTTCCATGTGGCAATGGGAAGTTCCTTGGCCTGACCATTCGATGGAAATCCAAAGAAACAATACGAAACTTGTACGGTTTTAGTTGTAGAACCTGCTTCCTCAGGAGGTAGCTATAGTAGGCATAATATAATGGTACCTATGCTGGCTATGATTTATATCTTTACTTTCGAAAGGATTTGTTCTACACTATGCACTAGTAATAATATCAAATGTTATTTTAAATGCGTATCAAGCATCTTTGACTCACATAAGAAGAAATCTCCTCCAAGTCTGCGTTTGCATTGTGTGTGTGGTGGGAGGTCTTATGGTAGTCTCATTTTTAAAAGCATTGCGAATTGATTAAAAAAAAAAATATTCCTCTCTTTTGATTTTAAAGTTAAATAAACTGTTTTGAGTTCTCACACCAGTCACATGACTGACTCGGAGTTTATTGTTTTCCTTCCTAAACTCTGGGTGCCCACCAATTTCCACACGGGCAGTTAAGAGTTAGGTTTATCAGGATATTCTGGATATTCTGGAGTTGCTGGAGGCAAGCTGGATGGCGTAGCATATTACGAGTATATAGTATTTCTTTTCCGCTGTTTATTGTTGTTGTTGTACACTCTGATGATATGATGTAATGTAATATAATGTGATGTAATAACTGATATAGTTCTTTATTTAAAGATTATTCATTTATCTATCATATGTTGTTCCGCTGCGAATTGTGAGATTCTGATGTTGTTCTATTTTCCTTTGTTCTGTTCTGTTCTTTGTTTTCTTTTTCTTCTTCTACCTCTTTCTTCTTTTTAAAACCCATAACATCTCGGTTTTCGGCCTTCGATTTCTCGGCAGTCGATAAAGTGAGTATCGATGTTGAATTTTCGAAAAACGAAAATCTGAAACGTTACACACATGCCAATTCAAACCATAAGAAAGGGCAGATTGTTATGGGGTAAATCAGAAAGCAAGAAAGAAATAAAACAAAATAGAATCTCACAGCGGAAGGATAAAGTATAATAATCAAATATACAGTTTATAAAGCTATTTTACAAAATATTTGATTATTCTTACAACATTTATCAGAGTTGCACATACCAATAACAATGCAGCGGAACATTATGAGTATAGTAGACTAATAATAATAATAATTCCCCGTCTTCGTCCTCCAGAGCTAAGGTCTTCGAAATCCTGAAACGCTCGGACTGACCCAAGCGAATTGAAAAGACAAAACACTCGAGTCAGAACTAAAAGATCTTATGTAAGTTAAATCAACATGAATAAATATGAGTGCAGTAACTCAAAAGATGCTCGGGATTCACATCTCTTAAGGATCCGTTAAACTATTTACTATGCAGTATATTTCGCTATTATAAAAGTGTATAATTGTAAAATAAACTTACTTTTTAATAGCGTTAAGGTGTTACCCATATAGCCCTTAACACAAATAATGCCACTAGTCTATACAGTACCGTAATACCTCCTAATCGGGATGCTACCAGAGGATACTCCATAGGTACGACACAAATAGAAACCCGTACAAGGAGCGATAGGGTAGGTGACACGGCACAACTAGGCAATGCCAGGGTAGATATACCAATTACGCTTCCGGGTCGGTGGTAACACGTAGCCGCAGCTACCGCCCACCTCAAGCCACACCCCCAAATAAATAAAATCAAAAGTGGCCACCGAATCAATCCAAAAGTCAAAGTATAATATCGAAGGGATGTGTCCGATCAAAGGTGCTGCCTCAATTAATCCGTCGATCGCTCCTGTTTTAGCCACCTTATGCCAACTCATGGGAGTTGGGTCCACGTATTTACCTCAAAGGTAACGCCGCCACCATCCTACTTCATTCTGGAATCTCCACTGCGTACACGGTTGTTAAAGTGGTTTTCGGAGTTGGCAGAGAGTATGACAACTTTCGATCTTGGTCTCTTCAACAACCAAACGTTATTATAACACCGCGGTTATTTCAAAATAATTTATACTTTAAAACCAGAATATAATATCTCTATCAAACCATATAAATACGATATCATTTATATTTTTTAAAACCCAAATCAATATGATATCATTTTTATTTTATAAATATCCCCTTTTATTTCAAATATATCCTTTTCAAGAAATCATAGTACTTCCCAAATCTATATACCTTGAAATCTATAGCTTTGAAACATAATTTTTTTTATACTTAATGGTTTAAACATTATTTTACTTTATAAAATAAAATAGCTTCTTTAATTTCACAATAAATTCCAAATAAACCATTTCTATTCATATATTTCAAAAATTTAACCATTTCACCATTCCAAAACTAATTCTTTGATAATTTCATATATATCAAATTCAATTACTATTATTTAGACTTGAAAAGTTCACTTAATAAATCCAATAAATTTTAGGTAAAACCTTTTACTTCAACAAACTGGATATTCTATATACTAATTTAACTTGATATATTCATTTAAGTCGACTTGATATTCATTCAAGCCTTCCAACCCAAAATCATGTTATAAAGATCATACCCTTTACAATCCCAAATTCATTTGAATTTCAAATAAATTTTATTCGAGGATCATTCTTAAATACTTTAATTTAAAGCAAATTCATATTTATCTTCCAACATTTATTTTAATTAAGATATTATAACTCTAACAATAAAATAAATACTTAACCGAATTATAAAATTAAACTTTTATTCTTAAACTTCTTTTTATCCTTTAACCCAAATTTATACATAGCTTAATTTCAAGCGCTTAACTATGTAATAAAGTAATATTTATGAACTATCAAAATCAATATTCATTAATTCATATATATATATATAAGATATTCAAACTTTATTATCGGGCTTATTTTATATTTCAAAGCATATTTATATATAGTTAAAACCAAAAATAAATTTCGTTGTTTTTATATCATCAAAATCAATATTTATACAACCCGTGTATTTCTTTACAAAACCATAGGAATCATTTCAAAATATTTATATATATATTGACCGTGTTGCCTGTATATAATTTTCTATCCTATGGTCAAGTGATACGGATATTTATCATTTCAATCGGCAATTTAAAAATAAAAATGCGGTTGTATATCATTTCAAACCGCAATCCCGAATGAAATGAAAATGCATAATAACTGACAGTTTATATAATATATAACACATCATCCATTCACCCAATATCAATCATCAACCAATTTATTGCAATCATCATCAATTTTACACAAAACATCAATATAGAGCATATAAAATATAACAGGTATCAACGAATAGTTTATATTCAAAAATAGATTAATAACTGTTTAACTAGCAGTTTATATGCAAAAATAAATAAATTAACTGACAATTTATATGAAATAATAAAATTAAATAACAAATAAATGCAATCTAACTGAGATGATGAATAAAAATATGCCAAACAGTCATAAATGAATTCCTACTCAAATCACAAATCAATTTAACAAA
The DNA here is from genome assembly GCA_030765085.1 of Allium cepa. NCBI lineage: Eukaryota > Viridiplantae > Streptophyta > Magnoliopsida > Asparagales > Amaryllidaceae > Allium > Allium cepa. The sequence continues at coordinate 841,877,541 of CM060941.1, forward strand.
CATAAGAAATTTTAGAAGTTGTGAGTGGGTTAAAAAACTCAACTTTTGAATTTAAATCCAATTTAAACCTAAAATTTGGACAGTCATAGAATTCGTCCAAACTAGCGCCAAAATGTCCGGAATTCCAATGCGAACCTAACAAAAAAAATCGCGTGTGAAACGGAGTCCGTATGAGAAATTTACACATGTTAAATCGATTTGAAAACGAAAATAAAATTTAAAACAAAACCTTCCTCAATATCCCCGCCACGTCACGCACACCCCTATGCTCCTATAACGGCCCGATATTTTCAACCATTCGCATCCATTATAAGTGTATAGGTAGACACTCATGCCGGAATTGAATTGCTCAAAATACCGCGTTGTAAATAAAAATTTGGCAAATCTCAGAATATACAGTAAATAAAATCATAGATCACGGACACAGAGTAATAATAATGCAGCGGAAGTAAAAGAATAGTAGTTCATGAAGCTGCTATAAAAAAAATCAGTGTTACATAAAATACAACAGAAGAAATAAAGTACAAAGGAAGTCTCACTACATAGAAGTCTGCTAATACAAGAGCTGAAAGGAACAGCAGACTGCAAAAGATAAAACTAGACAAGCAGATAATCTCCAGCGATTCCAATCTCCAGAAAGTGGAAATCCAAATCTGTCAATACTCAGGCTGACCCGAGCATAAATAAAAATACAAACACTCGAGTCGGGACAAACATACTTATACAATGTAAACCAACTCAAGTGAACTGTAGTACAGGTACAAGTAACTTAGAAGATGCTTGGGACCGCCCATCCTCTAAAGATCCGTTAAACTATTTACTATGCAGTAATATACGTTATATACAGTAGTGTCTAATCGATAAAATATAATCATATAGAAAACAGCGTTAAGGGGATGGTGAACCTTAACGCGGTCGGATCTTTAAAACCAAAATCGTAGTGGGCTCGATATAAGGATATGACACGGCACGCGAGGCAATGCCAGGGTGGATACACCGTTTTCACTCCCGGACCGGTGGTCACGGCAAGCCAGCAGCTTCCGCCCACCTCGAGACATACCCCCGAATCAAAGGGGCGCCACGTATCGAATCACAAAAGTAATATAATGGTTTCCAATGGAGCATGCTCGATGAAAGGGTGCGACCCTTTGTGTAGTCCGGTATAGCTCCTGTTTTAGTCATATATGCCAACTCACGGGAGTTGGGTCCACGTAATATACCTTGAGAACGTCGCCACCATCCTACTTCATTCTGGAATCTCCACCACGTACACAGTTGTTAAAGTGGTTTTCGGTATTGGCCGGCTATAAGACAATATCCGATCCCGGTCTCTTTAACAACCAATCGTTATTATAACCCGTAGTTATAACTTTAAAACGATATTATATACTTCAAAATAAAATATCATTTCAACGCAAATCTTTATCAAAATAATGATTAAATCATTTCCAAACCATTTCAATATATCATCATATCATATCTTTCAATTCAAATATGTATCAAAATAAATATCAAGTCATTTCTAACCATTTCAATATATTAAATTATCATATCCTTTCAAAACTTCCATCAAATCATTTTAATATATCAAAATATCATAACCTTTCAAAGCTTCATTTCCAAAATATCATATCTTTCAGAACTTCTTTTTAAATCATTTTAATACCAAAATATCATATCTTTCAAAACTCCATTTTTCAAATCATTTAATATCAAAATATCGTATCTTTCAAAAGTCCATTTTTCAAATCATTTAATATCAAAATATCATATCTTTCAAAACTTCGTTTCAAATCATTTAATATCAAAATATCATATCTTTCAAAACTTCGTTTCAAATCATTTTAATACATCAAAATATCATACTTTTTGAAACCACATTTCAATCATTTTAAGATATCAAAATATCATATCTTTCGAAACTTCATTTCAAATCATTTTAATACATCAAAATATCATATCTTTTCGAAACCACATTTCAATCATTTAAATATATCAAAATATCATATCTTTCGAAACTTTGTTTCAAATCATTTTAATACATCAAAATATCATATCTTTTCGAAACCACATTTCAATCATTTTAATATATCAAAATATCATATCTTTCGAAACCACATTTCAATCATTTTAATATATCAAAATATCATATCTTTCGAAACCACATTTCAATCATTTTAATATATCAAATAGTTATATTTCAAAACAAATTACTTCATTATTAAATTATAAAAATGAAGTTACTACATTTAATAATTAAATTATTAAATGCCAAAAGTTTAAACTTTTCAATGTTCATTTATGCACTTAAATATATTAAAACAAAGAAAATTCAAGTTTCGCAGCATTTAGAAAATGCTACAGAAAGTTACATTCAAAAACAATTAAATTTAACAAAAGACAGTATTAAAAATGCTGTTAATTAACTTCAAATATTCAATAGAATTTCACAAACACTTACATTTTTATTTAAATCATTTTTAACTTATAAAATCATACATTTTCACATTTATAAGCATCATTTAATTTTCCTTAAATTCATGATCTTATAAAGTTTAGTTTCCTTCCAAAAATCAATATTTATTAATAATTCACTTATTGAATTTCAACATTCAAATTTGAGTTCATTACATTAAATTTCAACTTAACACTTAAGTTTAAAATTTCAAATATAACTTAATTCCATTTTATTTAACTTAACTTAAAATTTTACTTTTAAACCAAATTCATAAATTCCAATTTAAGTTATATTTCCAAATTCAACTCAATATTCACTCATTAACATTTTAACTTTATTCAAAAATCATTAATATGTTATACAAATCATTTTAAATTAATTTAAAATTCAAAATATCATAAATTTATCGTATTTTCAAAGTTAATTTAAATTCCATTAAAAATTAAATCAAAATTTCCAAAATAACTTACATTCAGATTTTCTAACTTTTCCGTAATTTATTTAAGTTATATATTTCCAGAAAATCAATAATACTTTACAAAAATTATATTTTTATTTAATTTTAAATCAAAAGATTATAATAGTTAAATTTATAAAATATTTTAAAATTTTTAGAAAACATATTTTAACTACGGGTTGTATATAATTTTCTACGCTAGGTAAAGTGATACGGGTAATATATCATTTCAACCCGTAATTTACAAAGAAAAATCTGGGTTTTATCATTTCAAACCCGCAGTCCCAAGTAAATAAAATAAGTTGGAAATCGTTCAGGCCTATTATTTCAGCCCATAACGATTTTCCCCTATTCTAAAGTCCGTTCGGGTATGTATCACTTCAACCCATAGTGATTCTAATCTAAAGGGAACTTGCAGTGTGATAAACTGATAAAAATAGCAGAACAACATAATATAACAGTAACATATGTTATAAAAGGTGTTTAAGCATGGGTGAACATCATAAATCATAATATAGCAGGTGTAACATGATAATGCATTTTACAGATTCAAAAGGGGTCAATTTACTAGTTATATATGTACATATTGTCTGGTGAGAATAACTCACATGTTCAAAGCTGGAGATATCCACCAAAGCACACAATGCAACACAATGAAGGCACGATGACATGGATATGACTTGAGAGTGGAGAGCCAAAGCAATTTGACTTGTTCAAACATTTACACAAAACAATACAAATATATGTAAGTTTCAACACGATTTAAACATCAAATAACATTAGAATTCAAAGCCTAAAACAACATCGAATGAATTGCACTTGTTCTCAACTTCACATACTTCAGTTAGGCGGTGATTAGGCTCAGCTAACTCAGGGAATTGGGTCAGGTTTGGGTGTGTAAGGGTCGGCCTACACATGGGTTTGAAGGTGGGTTTAGTCTAGGTGCATAAAACTAGGTGCACAGGGCTAAAACTATGCAACATACATCATTTGTTGCTCTTGTTTGGTTCGGCTAGAGGCTAGGTGGGCCCAACCAGTAGTGCGGGTGGTGGTGGGTGATGTGGCAGAGGGTGGAGGTCAGGTCAGAGGTGGTGGTGATGGAGGTAGTGGCGGCTAATGGTGGTAGAAGGAGGAGATGATAAACTAGGCTAGGCTAGTGCAATAGGTGATGGTTTTTGGTGGATTTTGTGGTGGTCCTTGCCATGGATGGTCTCGACCTGAAATGGAGAGGTAGCAGAATGGATGATGGTCAATGGAAAGGGGTGGTAGAGGTCAGGTCAGATCTGGTTGAGGAAGAGCCAAGCTATGAAGGTGAGAACAAGTACAAAATTCAAAATAGAAAAGTAGAAAAACAAAGGAAGAAGAAGATAATTTTTACCTCAACTCCTTCAAGCCATGGCCGTATTTTTTTTTTAGATGAGAAATGGATCTTAGATCCACATGAAAAATGAAGGAGGAAGTCACGGCTAAAAGAGGAAAAAAAAAAAACCGTCAAAGAGTAAATGAGGAAACGGTAAAAGAAACGACTTACGTTTCAAAAGCTTTTAAAACCTTTCAAATTTCCTTAATTTTGTTTATATAACTTGATATTTCTGGAAATAATAATAATCCCAGATAAAATTTCGAAAATTTATCAAAATATATATAATATTTATTAATAATATAAAGTTAAATTAAGGAAAATAGCTAAAAATAGTAAACTAGTCTAGAAAATTTGAAAATAAATGAAATAAATTTTTAGAAAATTCATATGAGCTTGTTATATATTTTTAAACATAAATAATAATATAAAATAAAATTACATTCACAAAATAAATACATAAATTTTAAATTTAAATATAATTTAAATAAAGAAAATAGCAGAAAAATGGAAACTAGGCTTTAAAATTTGGAAATAGATTCAATAAGCTTTGGAAAATTTCAAAAATCACTTTAAAAACATTTAAAAGACAAAATATACCTAAAATAACATATTAACACATATAAAAAATATTAAATTTAAGAAAATAGAAAACGATTTAAAGAAATTGCTTAAAAATCCAAAACAGTGTCCAAAAATTACAAATAAATCACCATTGACTTTTAAAAATTGATAACTTCATTTTAAAAATTATTATAATAAAAAAATATACATAAAATAACATATTAAAATAAATATGACAAAGAATTTTTTTTATATAATTTATAATAGACAAAATTGTTAAATAAATCAAATTACACTCAAAATTGAAATGTACATAACTTTTACAGTTTAACTCCGTTTTCAACGAAACGAAAAGCAGTGTTCAAGTTATTACATCTATTTTCATAATAAAAGATAAAATTTAAGATCTTAAATAATTTAAATTTTAAGTTTAAAAGTCACAGTTTGAACAGCTTGATCGGAAATCCACTTTACAGTAAAATATTCAAATTATGCTGGTTTGAACTATAAATCATTTAATAATCATCATTTATATTTAAAAATGAAATGTTTGAAATAAATCAAATTTAAAATAATTTAAAAATAAAAGAAAGATAATTTAAATAATATACAAAAATCTAGGGTTGTTTCAGCTCCAGAAACACGCAACCCCTGGAAACACACGCATGCATTATCACCACGTTGAACCCAAAATTCGCCGCCTTTGACCGGCCCCTACCGTCGCCAGTGGCCACCATCACGCGGCCGACCACCCCTATTGAGTTCGGCTCGACGAGCCCCATCCAGTGATGCCCACGGCCTGCTCTCCACTTGTGCCTAAGGCCGGCCACCGCCACCCAAACCCTAGAATTCGAAACCCTAATTGAATTTTAGGGGACGATCAAACCGTTGAAACTTTAAACCATTTACTCCGATGAACTCCATTCGTCGCTCTCCACACGCGTAACCTCGATTCGTCGATCAGACGAATTTGATTTCGTTGCGATGGAAGGCCGAGAATAAACGATCAATTTCTGAACAATTGGTGATTCGAACAGAAAAACGAATCACAGATCTATTATGCGTACATCAAGAGCTTCAACATATAATTTTTCCAAACTTTTCTGAGGACTTTGAATTTTTGACTTTGATTTTAAATTGTAATTGGATCCAGGGTTTGCATCAATTGAGGAAGAGGAAGAGTTGATGAAATTTTTACGCGCAGATAAATGAGAATAGGCCGAGGCTACGGTTTAGCATGGTATTTATAGTCAAATTAAAATAAATATATGGATCGGGTTGATAGATGTACGTGCTAACGCTAACGTGGCCCAAAAAGCCCGTTCTGACCCGGAACGAAATTCAGTAAACCCATATATCAAAATTGGTGTTTTGAAATATTTTAAATGCGATGGAAAAAGTTCCACCTTCAAATTCCATCGTATGAAGAAGTTGTGCTGAAATCAGTATTTTCAAATTGATTTCAATTAAATCGATTTCAAGGCGTTTCGCGTTCGTACGATCAAACGATAAGTCTGATCGCTACGAAACTTGAAACCCTACAATAATTCACCGGTACGGATCCGATGAAACTGGTTTCGTTGAAATCCGAGTCAGTGGCCAAAATGGCTATTTTTCCATTAATTAAATAAATTTAAAATAAATTAATTAAATCAAATTTTGCTTTAAAATTCTGAAATTTGCAATCTTTATCACTTTATAATTTCCAAACATTTACAATGATTTAACAATTTTTAAATGTCCATTTATTAAAGATTAACCAATATAAATCTTCAATTTCATAAAATTCAAAATTATAGATAAATTTCCAAAATTTCCATTAAATTGAATTAATCCATAACTATTCCCTTCATAATTTCAAATAGAAGGGTTTACCATTGGATTTAAAATTATTACATAAATATTTCCCAATTTCAACTAAATTTTTAATTTACCGTAGTAATTAAATATTTGATTTCATTCATTGGCAATAAATCCAATTATTATAAATTAAATAGATTAACTTCACTATTAGAAATTCAAATTCTATAATTCATAAATTTTATCATCTTGTAATACTTAGTAATTTATAATTCTTTAAACCAATTCCAAATAGCATAGTAATTAATTACATTCACATAAAATCAATAAATAAAATTTATCCAAATAAATTAGCTTGATTTGCTTAAATACTTTTTATCTAACCAATTATTATTCGATAAATTCCTTCTTATGGTATAATTATATTTGGTCCATGACTATTACCCTTAATGTTTCCCAAATTTATATTAATGTAACATTTCCTTTAGATTTATTGCAATGGTTTCCAATTCAATAATCACCATTTATTTTATATATATACATTAATTATTTCAATATTTCAATTTCGTTTTCCTATAATAAATTTATTACTAAGTATACATTTACTCTATTCCAATAAATTGGAATTCCATTCAATTACTATAACAATCATTTCCCTATTCACACTTTATTATTAACCCACAATCATCACATTTATTGTCTTATATTGATTCTATCCAATTACCACATATTCCTTTAAATTCATGGTAACGAAAAATTCAATTCCACTTATTTGCATTAACGCCATTTCATAAATCTACACGCAATTACTACCTTAAAATACTTTCCTATAAATTTCCATTTCCACTTCCGTTACTACTTAATAATTATTAAAGTTCCATTTATATCAATAACGCATTAAAATTTCTTACCATTTAAATGAGTTTGATTTCCAAATAAATTTATTGACCACTTAATTAGGAAATTTATACTGATTTGTTATCATACCCATAAATCTACACTTATAACTAAGTCCTACATTTGAATAAATTTATTAAATGGAAATGTTCATTCAAGTTTATAAATTATCAACTTGCATTAACCTAATTCCCTAATTTGTTCCAATTACTGTCAACAATCTTTTATTACATTAAAAAAATTTAATACTTTCCTTAAATTTCTCATATTCAAATTATATCCAGGTAAGAATCTTTTCACTACTTAATTCATTTGAATCTATTCAAATTACTATAAATAGGTTTTAATTACCATTGCTATATTTTAATTTAGCGTTCATTCCAATATTAATTTATCACCTCTATATTTCTACTAAATTTACTTACAAAATCTTACTTAACTAACAAATTTAATTGTCGAAATTTATGGGTTGTTACACTCTCCCTCACTCAAAACTTTTCGTCCCCGAAAAGGAAAAAAGGGAAAGGAGGAATCAAGTGATCAATATATCTTATTCAAAATATTAAATTTATAAACAAATAACTTACATAATTAAATATTTCAAATAAAATATATCAATTTATAACAGTTAGATCCTTTATACTCAAGTTAATACAAGTTTGAAAAATCATTTCACAAAAATTTTCTAAGTCCGAAATTCATGGAAAACTTCGGCAGAGTCTCCTTTGTACGGAGAGGTCTAGGAAGATAATAATATCAGTAATATCAATATATATATATATATCATATTTTTTAAAATAAAATATCCCAAACCACAGGAAAACAATATAATATCGCTAAAATCATAATTTGAAAGCGTACCTATTTGTTGGGAAAACAAATGCTAATTTATGAAACCAAAAGCAGTAGCAGTTGCTTCCATAATCTGTATTTCACTTGTATAATCCAAAAGAGTTAATAATTATATAGAAGAGAAATATTTTAAGTTGTTTTCAACTAATAACAAAAAAAATCAATACAACATAACAACAATCACTTACAAACAAACAGCAAAAACAATATTTCAACAAAGAAAATAATCATCCATCCGTTTCAACCAAAACAAATGCTTTGTTCGGGTTTAGAACTTCTAATCATATAAAATGATAAATAAACTATGAAGTAAACCATACTTTCAACGGTAGTAGATAAAATTTGTAGATTAATTATACATCTCTATACAAGATAGAAATATCCTTTCCCAACCAATCCATAAGCCAACGAACAAAGAATTCAACACATTTTAAAGTTTACTCTATTTATCTTTTCACATCATTTATTGTTCATTTTTTTCTTCATACAATGATTTTCTTTAATTCATGTTTATTACTTACAAAAATTTCATTCATGTAAGACTTATTTCATTAATTTACAGTCTTTACTAACATAAGTTATATCTCTTTCAATTATTTGGATCATAAATGAATTCTTTATTGAAGTATTGTATACATTTTATTTCAGTTTACTTCATATTTCTAATTTAGTTTGATTTCTCCTTTTTTTCACATCATTAACTTTCTTTTCTCATTCATATAATGTTTAGTTTCATTAATTTACATTCATTATTACTTACTAAGGTTCATTTCTCCTTTATTCATACAATTTCATTTTCTTTCATTTTATTACTTTACATTCATTGCTTAAATAAGTTACTTTTATTTCAATTATTGGATTATACATTGTTAGGGAAGTTTCTTTACAATTCTATCCACCATTTATATGTTTATTTCTTTTTCACATTTATTCTTTAATATAAAGTATTATTGAATATAAACTCCATTTCTAAATCATTTCCAATATTCTTTGAAGTTATAATCATTCAATCCATATAATATTAAATTTAATTATAAATGGCTTTAATATTAGTTTAAGTTTATAATTATTAACTTACAGTATTCACCTTTAACATTAAATATGCTTATAAATAGCCTAGAGTGTTATCTTAAGTTTAAAAATCATTTTCTTACACTATTCATTTCTATTACATTTAATTAGTAGTACTTCAAGTTATTAACTTAAGTTTATAACAATTTATAACATTAGAATTCTTATTTATAGAGGTAATTCCATTGAACATTTCCATTTTTTCAAGTTTTACTTGTATAATATTCTATTACATATTATTTTTAACATTTCAACTTTTAACAATTTGGTGAGTTATATATATGTTTTTAAGAACGCAATTGAATATTATTGTAACGATCCCAATTTTTAATTAAATTTAAATTGATAATTAAAATAAATTTTTGAATAAAATTGTAGATTAATTTGAATTTTTCAAATTAAATAGGATATTTATTTATTTGGACATTGATTTTAAAATTTAACTGTTGATTTGAAATTCTATATTTAATATCCTATAAATAAATAAAAAAGTAACATCCCAATACTTATCAAATAAAATTAATAATAATATATTTTTAAACTTTTGAAATTTAATTTGAGGATATAATTGGAAAAAAATCTTAAACAAATAAACTGAGTACTAAACTATACATAAATAAATTCCAATTTATTTTGAGTTTAAAAATCTTGAAATAATAAATATTTTAAAAAGAAAAAAATCATTTGAGTTCAAATTATATATATAATATATACCTTCTTTTAAAAAGAAAAAATTCACTTATTAATAAAATTAGTTTTAAAATCATTTCTTTCTTTAAAATGGTATAAGTCGGAGTAATAGACATAAATGAATTTTTTTTCAAGTGAATTGGAATTTGAAATAAAATTTAGAATAAATATTTTTAAAAATAAGTGACATTTATAAAATCATTAAGATGTAATGTATATCATATAATTATTGGTTAAATTCTTTTAACACTGTTCATTCATATATGCACCAATGAATAAGATGTAAAAATTTACAATTTTTTTTATTTTGTCTTGTAAAAAGAAAGATCAAAAATGTAAATAAAGATGCACATGGGAGATAGAGTAAGGTGATTAACAAAATCTAGAGTTTATGATATCTCTTTACAAATGGCCTTCAATGCAATTAATTAAATAAAATAATTAAATAAAAAATTACAAAATAACTCTTCACTTCCCCATACGCGATCAATTTACTCTCACCAAATCTAAGAATACAGTAAAAAGATTTGAGTATCACAAGTTCAAACACCAAAGAAAAAAAATCAAAGCTCAGTTTTAAAAAGCAAACAGAAGAAATCAAGCAGTTTTCAAAAACTAAAACAAAGTTCGGAAAAATCTGAGATCTTCTTCAACATCAAGCTATAGATTTACACTCAGGTAAGTTTTAACTTTAAAGTTAATGAATCGATGAATTTTTTTTAAATCAAGTTTTAACAAACCAAATTCATAAAACTGCAGATTTGTCTTAAAAGGGAAGTTTCTGGTTTTAGGCAGTGCAGTTTTTTTTTGGAAATAATTGAAGGCTAGTAAATTTCTTTTTTTAAGATTGAATCTGATCAGTAACTAAACAAGATTTAAACTATTATGTCAATCAATTACTTGCAAGAAAGTCAAGTCCAAGACTAAAGCTAATTTTGTTTCAAGTTGCAGAGAAACAAGAAAACTTCTCTATCATTCAACTGTAAGTAAAATAAATAAATAAAAACTACTGTTACTAATGACTTAAGTATATGAACATGACAGAGTATAAGCAAAGATTTCCATTTGTAACTTAAAGATCTAAACTAAGAAAAAAATTAAAACAGGAAAAGAAATCTGGAAAAAAATGAAAACCTGGAAATATAAAGATAAAGCATAAAAAGCCAAGCCTGCAGATCAAAGTCCAAAACCTTGAAGCTACAGATCATCTTAAAACAAAGTATTTCAGTTTCAATTTGAGGCAAACAGCAAAGCAAAGATCAAATTTATAAACAAAAGCCTGTCTCTGTTCTTTATCTCTACTGCAAATCCAGGTGAGCAAACTGTTTCCTTAAAGCCCCATTTTGTTGATCATTTGTGACGTTGTGATGAATGTTTGATTGTGTGATGGGGAAATGTTTGAATGGATGCAAATTGGTGTGTATATGTTTATGAATAAGCAAGTGTGAAGTTGCATGTCTGTATATATCTATATACAGGCCCTGTTTTGGTTCAAAATCATCTCTTAATTTTATTTCATTTTGGCTCTGATACCAAATGAAACGATACTTACTCGGCCTTCGAAAATCGGCATTTGAATATGAGTGTCGTATTTGGTGCCGATTTTCGAAGGCCGAGTCAGGATCGTTTCAATTACCCAAATTTATCTTATATATTTAATTAATGTTCCATGTTTACAAATCCTTATTTTCCTTTCCATTTTTAGTTACAGTTTTCAAAATTTCAGTTTCTTATCTATTTCATTAATCACTTTAACATCAAATGTCTTATTTTCATTTTAGAAGTTTTCAATTATTAATATAGTCAAGATTCCATTCATCCCAATAATTTCAAGTTTCCTTATTTTCCGAAACTTAAGAACAGAACAACCGGGTTCCACTTCAATTATTTCAAAATAATATATATATATATAATCGTATCTTTATATATATCAATCATATTTGGAAATTAAAACTAAGGTTTAGTTATCAAAACAAATGTGTAGCAAACTACTACAACGGTCATCCCACTTTGAAACTCGAAAATGAATGTCAATGATGCGTGCACTCATCACCGAAATTATTTTCCAGTGACGGAGAGGGGAGTATAGAATTTTTCCCTTCCAAAATTCTTTTAAAACATTTTTTCCAAATCACATTGAAATATTTATATCAAAAAATACTCCCAAATAATATTAATATTATATTCCAAAATCTTTTGAAAGAAATTTTCAAAATCTCGGAAACTTCTTTCTCAAATTTTCAGTTTATATTCATTTTATTTGTAAATCTTATTTTTCAATCAGTATTTATAAAAATTCACTGCCTAGTAAACAAATATATAACAACCAACTATAACATTTATGAAATTTATTATTTTATATACAAAATATATAATAGGCAAAACTATTTCATTTGCCTATATTTCAAAACAAATATTGTGTCGGTCTGCACTATTAAGTGTTTAAAAATCCCTATCGATGTCGTAGCATCTTATGCACCTACCAGAATTTATAGATAAAAAAACGAAGCAAATTAACAAAATATAAAAACCTTTTGAAACATCAAAAATATGCTCTCTCATATATACACTCAGCGACTCATTCTAGGGTATTACTACCCTATTCTCTAATGAGTCAGAGTCCACAAAGCTAAGGTTATCGTTAAACCAAAGCTCCGATACCAACTATAACGACCTGCCTCTTTGGACGTTTGCGCAGACACACATGCCACACTCAAACCATTAAAAGGAGCAGATTGTTATGGGATAAATAAGAAAAAGAAGAGAAAGAAAGAACCAAATATAGAATCTCACAGCGGAATGACAAAATATAATAAACAAATAGACAGTTCATGAAGCTATTTTACAAATACATTTGATTATTCTTCTACAACACAAAAAATCAGAGTTACAGGAAAAAGGAATAAATAAATAAGTGCATCAGAACAACTTGATGCAGTGGAATACATATAATAAGAAATAATAGTATAAATCTTCGCCTTCGTCCTCCAAAAAGCAGTCTCTGATAAACTAAAAAGCTCACACTGACCCAAGCAAATTGAAAGCCAAAACACTTGAGTCAGAGCTAAAAAATCTTATTTAAGTTAAATCAAAGATAAATAAATATGAGTGTAACGGCATCGGAGATGTTTATGGGGTTTGACATCTCTTATCCAATGTCTAACGTGGGTGCAATAACTTAAAAGATGTTCAGGATTTACATCTCCTAAGGATCCGTTAAACTATCTACTATGTAGTAACGCTATTATAATATGTCTACAGTAAAATAAAAGTAGTAAAATAGCATTAAAGCGTTACCCATATCCCCCTTAATACATTTTATATATTCTCGTAGTCTATACAGTACCGTATACTCCTCCGTGAGGTTTACCCAAAGGGCACTTCATAGGTATGGTACAAAAAAAACTCGTAGAAGGCGAGATAAGGCATGTGACAAGGCACTAGAAGCAATGCTCAGGGTAGATATACCAATTGCACTCCCGAAATGGTGGTAACGCTCAGCAGCTACAACCGCCCACCTCAGAACACACTCCCAAATCAAAATCAAGGGTGGCCACCAAATCAACTACAAAGTCGGAATATAGTATCAAAGAAATGTGTCCGATCAGAGGAATGACCTCACTTGGCCTGGTATAGTTCATGTTTTAGCCACATCAACCTGACTCACGGGAGTCGGGGTCACGTAAATACCTCATATAGAATCGTTTGCCAAACCATCCTACTTCATTTTTGGAATCTCCACCATGTGCACAGTTGTTAAAGTGGTTTTCTATATTGGTAGAGAGTATGACAATATCTAATCCCGGTCTCTTTAACAACCAAACGCTTATTACACACCAGATGGTTCTTTTACGTTTCCACAACCAATTCATAATTGATATCAAAATATCATATTCTCAAAACCATATCATTTTCAAATCATATTCACTTTCAAAATCCTATTCACTTCCAAAGTCATATTAATAAGATAGGTTAACTAAATCCTCATTTCAAATCATTATATTTAATCAAATATGTCATTTTTCAAAAAAGTACCAATTTCAAATTACAACTTCGGTTGTATCATCATCAAGGATTTAAACATACATACATCAACTTTACACAGTCTGAAATTTTTAGAAAATAGTTTAGATAGCCATGAATAGTTTTAATAGTTAAAACATAATTTGAATAGATTAAAGTAGTTTAAATAGTAAAATAGTTTAAACAAATTTAAGTTTAATTTAATTAGATTTAGAATGATTTAAATAGATTTGATTTAAATAGATTAAATATAGATTAAATAGATTTGAATTATATTAAGTAGATTTACAATAGATTAAATAGATTTAAAATAGATTAAATAAATTTAAATTATATTAAATAGATTTAAAATAGATTAAATAAATTTAATTATTTTAAATTAGGTAAATTATATTGAATTGTATTAAATAGGTTATAATAGATTACATAAAATAAAATAGTTTAAATTGATTAAAAAGTTTAAATTAGTTTAAAATAGGTTTCAAAGTTAACATTTTCAACAACTCAATTCCGATTTATATTCGACACTTTAACCTTGAAATTCTAATTTAAATCCTTTGAATAATTCATTTCAGCATTAACACTTGGATTATCGAAAATAATTCAGTTTATACAAATCAATTTCTATTTCAAAATACCAGTTATCTGAATTCAAATTTTAAATATTCAAAATCATTTACTTTAACTAATCCGGTGTCTGTATATAATATTCTACCCTAGGATCAAGTGATACAAATATTTATCATTTCAATCCACAATTTAAAATTTTACGTTTATATATCATTTCAAACCATAATCCTGAATTAAATAAAATCCATAAAATCACTTGAGTTTATCATTTCAACCCATAACGGTTTTCCCCTAATCTATAGATAGTTCGTTTATGTATCATTTCAACCCATTGGGAACTTGCAATGTTATAACAATATAAAAGTACAACATCTGGTCATCCAATATCAAAAATCAAACATTCGTCACAATCATCATCTAAATCAATCAATAAACATCAATAGATAACTAATCATCAATAACAGGTATTAATTTGACAATTAAATTCAATATTAGTTTAAACGATGATTAAATGCAATAAAAGTCAAATTTAACTGGAATGACAATTTAAATATACCAAACATCAATCGATTAATTTCTATTCACATCATAAATTTATTTTAACTAACATAAGAAAATTTAGTAATTGTGAGTGTGTTAAAACACTCACTTCCTATTTCAAATCGATTTGAAATCCGAATAAGGGCCCAAAATTGAACAGTCTCAGAATCGGTCTAAATCCACGTCAAAATGTCCAGAATTTAGATACGATTCCAATGAAACAAACCGCATGTAAATCTGACCTTGTATGAAAAGTTATTCACATTAGAAGTAATACAATTTAAACTACGAAATAAATAAAATAAAGGATGCCCTGCCACGTTACCTAAGTGTATGGTCTCCTGATACGATCAAAACTCTAGTCCCGTAAATGGATAGCTGAGCCGCCATCCTACGCAAAACTTTGACCATCAATGCCACACGCCACGACTGCCTGACCACTAATCTGACTTCGCCCTCGTCTCTGGAAGCCACGGTCGTGCCCCTGCCTAGCATTGCACCTATTTCATCTACCCATAGGTCGCACGCCACCGCTCCGTTTAACTCCAATTCGTGACGATCTCAGGCATCGATCACCCAACGTAACCGTGCTGATGAACATTGCACTACGTCCCCCACACACTGCCACTTCCCAATCATCCTAAAATCGACGATCCATCGTCCAATCCAACCACGCCATATGAACGGCCAAGGTTAAATCACTGATTTTTGGACAAATAATGATTCAAATCGATAAAAAAATTACACCAGTGAATTATACTCGTCAACAGCTTTGAATTGATATATAATTCGATATAGTTTGGGGAATTTTAAAATTTTCAATTTGATTTCGGTTTAAATTGAATTTGGATTTGGGAATTGGTTTTGGTTTGTCTGCCAATGGAAAGAGAGAAACGGATAGAACTATACGTACCGACAAATAGAATAAGAGGTAGCTAAGGTTTGTAACAGGCTATATATAGGCAGATCAGAAATAGGAATGAATTGGCTAAATAGATTTACAAGTTGAACAATAAACGACCCAAAAAGCCTGTTTCATTCCCAAAATGGAAATGGTTCATCCCATATATCAAAATAGATGTTTTCGATATTTTTACAGTCAATGGAATAGGTTTCATGTCCTAATACCATTATATGAAGAAGTTGTTTTAAAATCAGCTTATTTCAAATTGATTTCAACTAATTTTAATTAAATTGATTTCTTCGAGTCCGTACGATCAAACGACAAGTCCGATCGCTATGAAATTTGAAATCTAACAATAATTCACCATTACGGATCCGATGAAACTGGCTTCGTTAAAATATGAGACAGTTGCCAAAATGACTATTTTCACGTTAATTAAATAAATTATTATTAAATTGATTAAATCACTTTTAAATTTCAAAATTTATAACTAACCATTTTTATCATTTTTGATTACTTGGATATTTACAATAGTTTAAAACAAATTTACATGTCAATTCGATGTTACTTATTTACTAATTACAATGTTCAATTTTAATTGTAATTAAATCCAATTTATTATAATTTAATTTCAATAAATTGATTTAATTTGATTTCAATTCTTTTTGTCCAATCAATTATTACTCTATTAACATAGTTAACATTTGCTTATATCTTATTACAATAATATACTACTGTTATCATCTTTTACCATATTAGTTGTAGTATTCCAATAATATTGAACCTTTGTTGATTTTGACATTAATTATAATTTAAAATCCCACAACTTCATTTATCTTGGTTTCATTTTTATTATTAAATCAATTTATTTTCTTATGAGTGTACTTGACATTTCTGTATATTTTATTACATTCCCAATTTGTAGTTATTGTCTTAACTCACATTAATGTAACATTTATTCACATTTATTTGTAATTGATTGAATAAATTTAAAACACGTAATAATGGTCACCATTCCTATATTTAATCACATTTGTATATTTGTTATCTACACACAACTGTTATAATTATTTACACAGCACTAATTATACATGATTACACTTTATTACTTACTACTTCATTAATTAATCTAACATTTAAATTATCAATTGCTCTTTAATCCAGTTATCAATTAATATACATTATTATAATAAATTTACAATCTATAACCAATTATAACTCTTTAGTCAATTTATTTAATTGGAATTACATTCAAATCAATTATAAATTACCTTAAATTAATACTATTACATTTTGTTCCAATTATATTCTTATTATTAAATCACAAATTTTTATTTCTTCCAACATTAAATCACAAATCTTCATTAAATTAACAAATTTTTAATTATTGAAAATTACGAGTCATTACACTATTAATTATTTGTAGTTCACATATTCATTCCACATTTATTACCTATTAATTGGAGTTGCTACCTTTCCTCATTCTTAATATCGTAAGTGAGCGTTATGCATAAATTGTCATATTCATTGGTGCATATAAATACCTACTTCTACCAAATGAATTCTAATCGCAAATCTTTAACTCGAATATTTTTTCCATATTTAATTTGCTAAAGTTACATTTCCTTAGGATGATTTTCGCTATGATTTCCATAAATCAATTTAAAACAAAATATCTAGAATAAAAGGAAAGATTTGCCTCGTTTGAAATTACAAGGAATGAGGAATGGATTGCGCAAACTATGGAGAATAAATCTGCACTTTACACTTTTCTTCCTTTTCACTTGCATATATTCTTTGTTAAAGAAAATGTTGCACTTTTTATGCAATTTGAAAACACAAATTTTTTTATAAAAATCAAATGGACGTTCTTCCCACAAATTAAACTATGGAAAATCTCCAATTCAATATAGTTAGCGCAATAATCTAAATCATATTAATATTTTACACCCAAGTATAGATCTAGAATAAAACTGTATATCATTCTAATTTAGAAATCTTCAGGATCGATTTATAGATTAGAGTGTACCAATTTTTCAAATCAGATCAAAAACAAGAATATGTAGGTAATAATTTTTTATGCTAATTTGAGCCTACAATTCACAAATATTATTGATTTCGGCAAAAAATCAAATAGATTCCAATGGAATAGATTCAAAATTATAAACGATATATAAATTTCCCACCCACCTTCTAAAAGCGTTCCAAATCTATAGATCTGAAGCAAAACCTTTGATCCAACTTCATTTCCTTCTTATTCCAAGAAATATATATAAAAGGGTTATATGTATATATCAGAATTATAGATCTCTGTAAAGGTTTGGGATTGAGGAAAATATAAGTATACAAATACATACATACACTCATACACACGGACATGCACACACACGCACATATATATAACCTTGTTTTCGCGTAGTGCTGATTCACTTCTCTTCTTCTCTTATTTGATTTCTATTCTTCTCCAATTTTATATATACGAATATAAGTACTATATTTTATAATTAAGAAAATAGTGAAGAAGAAAAAATAGTAGAGCTTCACTGTTGCTTTTAGGAAAATATGAAAAGAGCGGATTAGACCTAAATTTATAGGTACTCGAATCAACCACAACCGTTAGATTAAAATATAATCAACCTAGGCCAAGGCAAAACATAGCCGCCATGGTCCCAATCGGTTGACCGCTCCATGGCACCGGTCGAAAGCTACATGTCAACCAATCGTAATGAGCATGTTGACCTGTGGGTCCCCGTAATTAATATGTAAACATTAATTATTCTAATCTAATTATTTCCGTTTTGAATTTGTTTTTTGTCCGTAACTTCTTCATTTGTACTTCGATTGCAAAACTCCAACCATGAAAGTTTCTTAGAATTTCACCACGAATGCAATGTGAAAGTCTCATAGTCAAATTCCATCATTTGCAAAAATTCATTTTTGGAGCCTAATCAACTAATTAACTAAATGACTAACATCAAATTTGTGGGGTGTCACACTCATGCGCGGCAAATCCAACCACCACCAACAACATACTCTACCTTGTGAGCTCGACCGACTACACTCCACTATCTTGACTCTGGTGCCTCCAAATGAAATCTGACCATAAAGCTCAAATCTGAAGAAAAAAGGCGCCCAGGTTCTACATGAACACTGCCTCGACCAACCGCCTTTCAATTTTGCTCAGATCACCTCTAGCCACCGTCACCATCAGCTCCGCCTCACTCAACTACACTTTCAAAGCAAACCACATCAAGCTTGGCACTCTCTAACGCCGCCGACCATCGATAGACCGAACCTAAGAAACAGCCCCCTTAAAGCCTAGGTCAACCTCATCCCATCAACTCCAACTACCATAGCCTCTGCGACCATCACCCATTGCTCCACCATCACCCAACATCGCTTCCAATACTAACTAGAGCTCCCCTCGACAAATAGTTCGTTGGAAATAAATAGATGATTGAAAATGTTCATTACCATGACCAACTTAGGAAACTAAAAATTCCACGATCTTCACTAAAAATCACCACTCGACGATATAAACATACCCATATCCTCCAATCACCATTTCATAATCGTCGAATTTTCACCAATTCATGACATCCAATGTTTTCCGTCAATTTTCGCTACTACACTCTTTGAAACTTGGAGCGACTAATTTTAGAAAATACTAGACAGGGGAAAAACGCCTTTATGTTTGGTGTTCTAGTTGAAAGTTGATAGATTTTGAGATATTGAATTTTGAAGTTGAAAAGTGGAGATGTTTTGATTTTCAGGAAAAAGAAAATGAAGAAAAAAAGAGGAAAAGGAGGTTGAAATGAAGTGAAAGCTTGAGTTGATATGCACTTCCAAAGTCAATTACTTCTTACATAAGTAAAACAAAATTCCAAGCAACCATAACACCACAAGAAAATCACCATTAATAGCTAGTTGAAAATTTAAGTTTTGATTTGGTTTGAAAAAGTTTTAAAAAACATGTTTTGCGTTACTCGGCTACATAATATCTCATTTGCATATGAACCAGAAACAACAGAAATAAAATATGATCATACATAATAATGCAACACGATTTCAAAACAGCAATAAAACACACTGGTTATTTTACTTTGTGAAATTTCAAAAATAACCAACGTTTGCCATAAAATATGTCAAATGATAATTTAAATATTTTTCAATTTAAAAATTATGAAAACATCCTATAAATTCAATTAAAAAATATCTCAATATAAATCAAGTCATTTTATCAAAAATTAATTTTCTTTTTATTTATTAAGTTCAAATCAAATTTATTTATTTAAATAAATTAAATATTCTAATTCAAAAGTTAAAATTTTAGGTCATTATAACACCAGTAAATAATGTGATGTGTGAATGTAGTATTCGAATTGTTATATATTAATAGCCAACTAAGTTTACACCTTTGAGCATAACCATATCGATGAATTCTTCTAAAAACATACAGTTTAATTAATTTTAAAAACATTTTAAATCAATTAAATTAATTAATGTTTGAGAAATTTTTATTTTTATTTAATTTATTTGATTTTTTTGGAGTTGTTACAATTATCTAAATGTATTTATACAAGTTATATCTGCACGCATTGATATATAATATCGATGTAATTTTAAACAGGTTTAAATAAAAAATAATTACATGAAGGGATTTATGGAAATTTTATTTCATTCGATGGCGCTTATTTCAGCCAAACATGTAAACAGAGGGGTGTGAGGAGAAAGAGTATGATAAAATTAAGAGAATTTACTAGGGCAGTTTTAATAAAATAATGGGAAAGGGTTCATTTTTTCAACAAAAACAAATGCATTCATTCATTTCCTACAGACATTCTTTTTACTCACTGGGTTCTTAACCCAAGAAAATTCAATAGGAGTTAGAACATACGGACTAAGCCAAAATGAATTGAAACATGAATAAGACATTTAAAAGAACAATCCAATGAAATTTAAGAGAAACAAGCCAAAAATCCACTCAGTAGATGGATCATTGGCGATCCATCATCCATGGTTCGCTAGCGAACCAAAAGTAAGCATCATGAGTCATCAAAGCCTCTTGCATCATGATCTACTACCTCTTTTAAGAATACTTACCGAGTCTCATAGCATTCCAAGCAGCGTAGTTAAAGAAGTAAAGCTTAATATGATTCAAACTATTTTGACCAAAGCAGCTAGCTTAAACTAGACCTAGAGAACTCATACGGAATCAGATTGACTTGAAATTTGGAGGGAACACTTAGAAGACAAAAAAAAGTCTTCTAAGAAAAATGAGCATGATTGGAAAAGATATGATGGATCGTTGGTGATCCATCTTGATGGATCGCTAACGACCTATGTAGGTTGGTTCCATCACCTAAAATAAATAGTGTAGATCCTACACACACTCTAGAGTGTACCTGCGAAGTTTCATCTGATTTTGTCAAGTTTTGAGTGAGCTATGGATGTTTCTTTTGGACTAGATGACCCATGAATATAGATGATCAAACAAACTCTAGACGACTTGATATCTGTACCAAGCACTCAAATAGAAGGTAGAAAGACAACCAAATGGAGATTACTCAAAAATAGACTAAGTACATGGATCTCTAGTGATCCATCACCTGTGTATCGCTAGCGATCCATCAGGTTAGCTCAGGTTGCCTTCAACCTTTCTGAGCTCCTTTATGACGATGAGTACAGGCTTCTAGCAAAGCGGCTTTGGCCATGTTTCTCTCCAACCCCTATAAATACAATCCTACCTGCAACATAAATAGGATCTTCAGGACTGCTTACTAGAACTCTGTAGAGATTATTCTTCACTCTTTTCCTTCCACACAATAGTCATCGAGGGGTTTACTATGATTCTCTAATAAACCCTTGTACTTGTGACTTGACCTAACTTAGAAGATCAATCGTATTGTAATCACTTCTTGAGCCGTAGAACAATGTTCTCGAAGCATGAACTCCTCACATTACTTGAAAATTGGCAACATCAAGAAGTTCCAAACCATTCAAGATCAACAGGTCGTATTGATTCCATACATCACGCACTACCATAAGCCGTGCATCACTCTTGAGGCATGGAGCCACACCCTCGAAGCATGAACTCCTCATGTTACCTGAAGATTGGAAGCGTCGAGAAGTTCCAAACCATCATGGATTGATGGGTCGTATCGATCTCATGAGCCGCGCACTCCTATAGTCACACATCACTTCTTGAGCCGTCGAACCATGCTCTTGAAGCACGAACTCCTCACGTTACCCGAAGATTGGTAACGTTAAGAAGATCCAAAACATTTCGGATCGACGGGTCATATCAATCCCATAGTTCATGCACTACCATAAGATATGCATCACGTCTTAAGCCATGGAACCATGCTCTTGAAGCACGAACTCCTTACGTTGCCCAAAGATTGGCAACGTTAAGAAGTTCCAAACCGTTCTGGATTGATGGATCATATCGATTTCATAAGCCGCACACTCCCATAATCCATATGTTACCTCTTGAGTCGTGAAAGCATGCTCTCGAAGCACGAACTCCTCAAGTTACCCAAAGGTTGAAAATGACGAGAAGTTCTAAACAGTTTCGGATTAATGGGTCATATCGATTCCATATGTCGTGCACTGCCATAGGCCGCACATCACATCTTCAATCTTGGAACCATGCCCTCAAAGCATGAAATTTTTACTTTACCCGAAGATTGGAAACATTGAGAAGTTCTAAACCATTTCGGATCGATGTGTCGTATCGATCTCATATGCCACGCACTTCCGTAATACACACTACTTTTTGAGTGGTGAAATCTACTCTCAAAGCACGAACTCCTCATGTTATCCAAAGATTGGCAACATCAAGAAGTTCCAAACCATTTCGAATCGATGGGTCATATCAATCCCATAAGCCGCGCGTTTCATAAGTCGCACACTCTCAAAAGCACACATTTTGTAAGCCATGCATTTCCTAAGTCGTGCACTCTCAAAAGTCATGCATTTCGTAAGTCGTGCACTCCCAAAAGTTGCACATTTCATAAGACAAACATTTTCATAAGCTATGTATCTGATAAGCCATGCGAACGCTACTTGATGTTGCTCTGGCATCATCAACGAATTGCTAAAATTTTCTAAGTACCGGTGTTGTTCTGAAAACACTAGGATACTTGTCTATTGTAGGATTAACAAGGATCAAATCCCGCTACCCGAAAGAACCGACATTGCTCGGGTAGTGCCACCAAGTTCACAAACAAAGAAGCTGGAAAAGAATTCTGATCTTTGACCAAAGTTAATATACAAAATGTCTAAATTCGAAACATCTATGTCACAAGTTTCCAGAGATAGGAGCTGCGATGCACCTTTGACTGGGGGCATCCAGGAAGCCACCCAGAACATCAAGTCTCACATCAATTGTTTGGAATAATCAGCCTGTAGACTGAGGGGCACAAGATGCATTAACACTTAGTTAGAATAAAAAAATCACTTCAACTTGCAGTAACAAGAGGAATATATTATCTTCCAGAGATAGAAGATGACGGAATGCATTTCCAGAATCAAATCATCAATGCACTAGTTTCCAAAGACAGAAGCAAGTGCTCGCTGAGGTCTTAAACACCCACTTGCAAAAAACCAGCTGTTATCCGAAGATAGACAAAGGAAAGGAGGGAACACTCAAAATCGGGTGGAGAAACCATTGATTCCCGAAGATTAGAACCAAAGAATAAGGTTGATATCTACAACAATGTTATCGGCCTAGGATAACATATATAGCCTGAAACAAGTAAGGCTAAGTGTTGTAGATTCAAAAAAAACATATTGAACTTCATCGGTTTGTGATCAAGATAGGAAAGAGCATGGTGTACCATGGGCAATGTGACGACTCGCTTCAGAATTTCTAATTTTCTACAAGAACCTAGAATTTGACACCTAGAAATGAAGGGTTCCGCCTAGAAATGAATTGTTCCGCATATAGAAGTCAGATCATAACAAAACAGGTTAGAGAAAATTGAATTTTAAGAATAACCAGGGAATTGGTTAAGCAACAACCCTGCATTTCCAAGGGTAACACTTGACGGTGATAAACAAGGCTAGACAATGAAGACGCCTAGGACGACCATCCTTCTAGAATATGGCGTATCCCAAAGTTAAGCAACATTGAGAAAAACAACCACATTGTGTTAAAAGGGATCAACTCAACTATACAGGATCAATAAATGATTCAATACTTTAACATTGCCCGAAGACAGGCAACACTCAGAAAAGACATCCTACAACCCAATCATCGAAGTGTAAGTTTTCGAAGACCAAAATTAGTACCCAACTTGATCAAAAGTACCACCGAACCGATGAGGAAAAGCGATCCCAACCTCTTGAGTGTTGGTGTTGCCCCAACAATGCCAAGGCCTTCTCTCATTTTCTATGTACCAGTGTTTCCATGGCAACTCGGGTAAACTTTGTGCTTCCTAAGTACCGGTGTTGCCTCGACAACGTTGGAAAACTTTCTATTTCATAAGTACTTATATTGCCTCGGCAAAGCCAGGAACCTTTCGGTATTGCCTTGGAAATAATAGGTAAACTTTAATCTATAGGGTCGATGAAAGACACTCCTCATAGTGAACCAATAATGCACTAGCTTCCGAAGATAGAAGTTGGTCCTGAACTGAGTTTCTACTAATGTCTTCAAAAAACTATTGTTGTCTGATGATAGAAAATGGTCAAAAGACATAACCTTTCATAGGTCAACCGAATGGTTCGACTTTACATAGTAGGAACCAACCACTGGACGGGAATAAGGCAGAGCCCGATGAAAATCCTAGAGTTGAATCGCTAATGTGCTAATTTCTAGGGATGAAAGCTGGTGCACAACCAACTTTTCATAATTCAGCTTAGGAAGAGTTAAGTAGCCTTGAAGAAATGCCTCTTGAAACCAAGTAAATAGGTTACCAATTCTCGTAGATAGGAATTGGTGTATAAACAGAATATCCATGATGACATTAGCGACTAAGCAAAGCATGCATGGCTAAATGCAAGCAGGGACAATCATGAAAGGTTGGAAATAAAATGACCAAACTTTCTCAATCCCAAAATGGGGTTACTAGCCAGACTGAGGGAAATTGAATCATTTGTCCCACACATCTCCATCTCTTGCAAATGCCAAAATATTAGCATTCGAAATAGCTATCCCCTCGAACGGGGATAAATGCACCAATACTTGGTTAAAAGAAAAGCTGCTGAGTCCTAACATGATTAACTATAATAAACTTACGGTTGCTCAAATTTGGCGATGAGGAGAAGGATTGATGACCTACTTGTGGTCTAACTAGATCATTTAGCTCCAATTTTTAGGAATATGCCATTAGCGAAAGTTTGGTGATGCTAAAAGTCGACTTTCGAAAACCCTAGAAAGAGCTAGATCGAATCTTTAGCCCTACCTTCTAGCATCTCAAGCTATTTGAAGATTCACAACATCAAGGAAAAATCGACAGAGTTGAGTCATCCGCCCCTGAGTTCTAGAGATAGAAACTGATATATGATTAGTTCCCAACACTGGACTTGGAAGAATTCACACTAGCAAAAGATGATGGTGATGCGTCTTTCTAGCCACGTACCCAAAATGACATTGGATGATGATGCCAACTTGGACAAATTCAATTACAATTAGAAACATACATCACTGATAAAATCAGAGCTTGGAGTCAATTAGCAAAGTCCTTCGTTTCTGGAGTTAGGAGCCATCATGTCAATCAAACTGGGGCAATCAGACATATGGCCCAGGAGATCTAGTCACCCGAAAACATACAGAGATAGTAATTAGAGTAATTAGCCCTATGGACTGGGGCATATACACTAACACTTTGTCGAATGAACTTAAGCATAAATAGGAACAACCAGAGAATTGGCTAGACCAAGCTACCTCATAGTTCTGGACAAAGCTATAAAATAGAATATGCCAAAATGGTTACAAGAGTATTACTTACGTGTATAAATTACGGTAAATGAGTATGCTGCACAGGAACATAAGAGGCGCTGTAGTGAATAACCAACGAGAAAAGTCAATGCTTGGAATCGAGCAATTAAACAAATAATCCTCGGAGACAGAGACTCGTGTGCAGGTTGAATTCTAAAAAATAAAAGGGAAGGATAATCACAAGCGAACAAGTCATGCACAAGTTTCTAAAGACTGAAACTATTCCCGATCAAACTTCAACTACAGCTCTACAGGAGCAGATGTGCCTTGTAATTCGTCCGTAATTAATCGTCCCGATGTGACAGGAATAAAAGCGAAGCCTAAATTGCGATAGACCCAGCTTTTGGAGGAGTTGAAGTCCCTTTGCCAGACTAAAGATTGGATGACCGGAAATTCAATTTCAATAATAAAATTTGGCATTTAACCCTGTCGGGTGTAGTTTTCTTTGAACAATAGCCTTGTAACCAATTCCCGAAATCCAAGGGAAGTCGACATACGTTGACCAGTTGGGTTCTGAGCGTTGACCGGGGTAGATACAGTGGGTTATCTACATGAGAAGAGTCTAGTATCATGAATACTGCAACAGACAATCTAGTATATATAGCTTGCATACATCTGAAAACAATCCATATCTATCCTTTGAAATTGTCTTTTCCACACTTACCCTTTATCGACCAAAGATCGATAACGGAGCTTCTATACGAAGCTATGTAGGAAGCTTTTCTCTTCAGGATCACTAGAGTATAGAAATGGGAAGAGATATATGATTGAATCATTCACTATATCCAATTTTGAAATAAATCATCGCATTAGAATTCAAAACGATGACTGGAGCTTAAACAGGTCCTGGGAAAGGAACAGTTAAATGTAAAGTGAAAGACTTGCTCCAAAATGGTATACAATCGTTCGAGACAAAACATAGCTTCACCGCCAGCCGAGTTAAAACTATATAGGTCGATTCCAAATCAATGTCGTGCACCTACTTACTGATTTAAAACCTTTGCGTAAAATATAGAGCAAAGATTGCATCATTCAATACTGGGAACTGAAATTCAGATCGAAATCAAAAAAACAAATGGTTGTCAAAAGTCAGCCAATTTAAAACAATGTCTTAAGATGGATTACGACGATTCACTGAAATTCATAGAATAGTAATTTAAAACTTGTCTTGTTCCAAAGCACACTTTGCGTCTAACTAATGCATACTCTTAGCGGCAAATGTTAACTGGTTTTTAACCCAGCAGAATTCAGTAGGAGTTAGAACATCCAGACTAAGCCAGAATGACTTGAAACTTGAACAAGACATCTAAAGAACAAGTTAATGGAACTTAATAGAAATAAACCAAAAATCCACCAAGTAGATGGATCGCTGGCAACCCATCATCCATGGATCGCTAGTGGTTCAAAAGTAAGCATTATGAGTTGCCAAAGCCTCTTGTATCATAATCTACTAGCTCTTCTAAGAATACTTTCCAAGATTCGTAGCATTTCAACCAGCGTAGTTCAAGAAGTAAAGACTCATTTGATTCAAGCTATTTTGACAAAAGCAGGTAGCTTAAACGACCTAGAGAACTTATATGGAATTAGATTGACTTGAAATTTGGAGAGAACACTTGGAAGACATAAAAAAAAGTTCATAGAAAAAATGAGCATGATTGGAGAAGATATGATGGATCGTTGGCGACCCATGTAGGTTGGTCCCCATCACCTAAAATTTGTAGTTAGGTCCACACACCTCTGGAGCGTACGTATAAATTTTTTTCTGATTTTGTTAATTTTTAAGTGAGTTATTGATGATTCTTCTGGACGAAATGACCCATGAAAGCGGATAATCAAACAAACTCCAAACGACCTGATATTTAGACAAGGCACTCAAATGGAAGATAGGAAGACAACTAAATGGAGGTCACTCAAAAATAGATTAAGTACATGGATCTCTAGCGATACATCACCCATGGATTGCTAGTGATCCATTAGGTCTGATTGGGTCGTCTTCAAACTTTCTGAGCTCCTTTATGACGCTCATTACAGGCTTCTAGTAAAGCGGCTTTGGCACAGTGCTTTCCAATCCTTATAAATACAATCCTACCTGCAACATAAACAAGATCTTATGGACAGACTATTGGAACTCTGGAAAGATTATTCTTCACTCTTCACTTCCCATATAATAGTCATCTAGGGGTTTCACTATGATTCTCCAGTGAACTCTTGTACTTGTAACTTGATCTAACTTAGAAGATTCAACTATATTGCAATCTGATTCAACTTGTAATAGTGGTCAGTCAATAGATTATTATAAAGTGGACATCAGGTTCATTAACAACTGAACCACTATAAAAATCTTCTTGTATTTTTTCTATTTCTACTCTTTTTAGATTTATTTTCTATATTATTGCTCGATAAGAATAGGGCTGGTGCTTTCGCACTTAATCCAGGGTGTTGATCCAACTTTTGGGTTAGCATTCACCTTTTCTCTTCTCTCCTCCTAACCTTTTATGGAAGAAAATCAAATGAACTTTTCCAAAATTTTGTCAAACCCAAATCAAATACACCACTGACCATTCAAATTTGAATCTAATTTATTGAATTAGTTAATCTACTCAAATATGTTGAATTATTTATTTCATTTAATACATAAGTTAATTTTAATACACACACACACACACACACACACAAACATAAGTTTAAAATGTTTTATGAGAACCACTGCACATATAAATGGTGAACATAAACGTTATAGATGCAAATCCCAACATCTATATGCATATACATTAACAATGTACATTTTTTGTCATGTTTCATGTGCATTATACACATATCAATGTATTTGATATACTCATAATAATATGTCTAATATAAAATAAATAAATAAATACATAAATAAAGCATCTTTTAAACAAGTAAAATAAAATAAAATTTTATTTGAAAACAATATTTGATTGGATCTAATAAAGTAATTAGAATTCATAGGTCTAATAGATCCAAAATAGAATTATATTTTTAAATTACCTATTTCACCCGCTTTCGACTAGCTTTGTTCCTTTAAATTATCAATGCCTTAATGGTTTATGTGGTCTAACTAGCAATATCAGGACTAACTTACTAAATTCATTACATTTAGTAGGGTGTCTAGAAAGGTAGTGTCTGAGGTTGATTTTTGATAGTCAAGCACTCTACACTACTTTGCTATAGGCCTGACTCGAAGGATGATGTAAGCCCAAAGGATATCCCTAATATAAAGACCCGAATTGATTTTGGGCCTTAGGCTAATTTTCATAATCAAGTATAAGAATTTAAAATATATTTTATATTTTCATGCTTAAATTTAAAATTTAAAATGAAATTTTGTAAAAGTAACAAAATACTTTTAAAGATTATATTAATTAAGTTAATAATTAGTTAAAATAAGATATAAATATATATATATATATATATATAATTATATATATATGTATATATGCATTTATTTTAAATTGTTTAAGATAAATAATAAATTAAATTTTCTAACTTACTAAAAATTATTGAACTAAATATGTTTTTAATAAATGAAAAATTATTTGACAAATACAAATATTAACTAAATGTTAACTAATAAAACAATTTATGTACATATTGATATATGTATATAAAACAATAAGTGTAATAGTTAATATTCTTCTTAAATTGTTAGGGATGAATAAAACAAATTTTTGACGTTTTTAAATAATTTATTTAATTTTTTATTTGAAATAATAACTTAAAATTAATTAAATACTACAACGGTCTGCCTTTTTTCTGCTAAAGATGGCACTTAATACATCCTCGGTATTCATATATCCTTCATTTAGTCATCCGAAGATAGGTCATTAAGGCTGAAAGAAAGAGGAAAGGTATAATAGAATCTTACACAACATGATGAATAATACATAATTTAAAATCAAGTCTTTACAAAAAGAAAGAACTTTAATTTACATACACGTATTAGAGTACAACACTAACCTATCAACAGCCATAGGCAATTATAACAACCTTCCTTACAATTGTCCTCAGATACAAAAATAATACAGGGAAATAAAAAGAATATATGAGAGATAGGTCTTGGCATCCATCTCAACCCCTGAGTTCCAAAGCATCCAGCTATTGGAAAATATGCTTAGATTGACCTTAGCATTATAAGAAAAATAGCGCCCATGTCAGTTTGGTAAAACCAGCATGAGAAACTCAAATCACGAGGAACTTTTAATTATTATAACTTGTAAAATCCTTTAAAATCAAAAGTATCTCATAAGATTAGGTTTAACATTAACACGAACGGGTTTTTACCTTATGGTAACCAAAAAAATTAACAAAATCCAGTATGATATAATAATGTCTAAGGGTTTAAAGTAATATATCAAGTAGCTGTGATGTGTGTACTTCACAATAATAATAGGTATAAAATCAAAAATCGGAGGCATGTTTTGGAGAATGTATTTCCAACAATGGTAAGGCAAGGGACTACCTTCAAAATTTTGTATACCTAGATAAAAGTACAGTGAGATCGAAAATCTTTCGACCTCGGCATGACAAGACTTGCCTACCCCTTATAGAATAGTACCGAATACGATCACCTCTAAGTTTTGATCAACAGCCAAAAGTGGGACCCAAGGCATACATATAAAATATCGACTCTAGATAAGGTGATGATCACACCCTAGTGGGAGCAACCCGTATAGCCTTGTGGCAATTACTTGGATGTAAGGCTTGAGAAGCCATGATTACCTTTTTCCTCATAACAGTCCATCTTGGAATACTAACACTGCCCTCTAGGTAGAAATGTAATGCAAGTATTCATCCATACAAGTTGTTCCACGATCGAACAAGCATTCAACATTTTACATCTTCCATTTTGGAATCACGCTCAAGAAGAATAGTATAGCTCCACATCCTACTTCTTAACGATCCATCATGAATGTTATTAGTTTGGAGTGGTTTCGATAAATCATACTCGTCCAAAACCGGTGTCTCCCAACTAACAAATAATTTTCGGTTAACTCAATTCTGGTTCTTTGGAAGTATGCAACAAGTATTCAAGTCCTCACCAGGGAACTCAAATATACACAATATACTTTGAGTCGAAATATTTATCAAAATATCCATATACTTATCACACTAGAATAAGTATATTCACAAAACATTGCGAAAGATTTCTCATTTCAAAATCATATTAAAAGGATCAAACAAATGCTATTTAAATCAGAGATAAGGATAACCCTAAACACTATTCCTTCGTTGTTAAGTATGGAACAATTGTCTACCATCATAATTAGGAAGGCCAGTAGAGAAATCCCATCTCTAATTCTTTTATAAATTTCTTAAATAAATCCTTTTAATAAATAATTTACATTTATAAAATCTCCTTTGCTTAAATTCTAAATCATTTATAAAACTCTTTAATATATCTTCATTTATAATTCTCTTTTTTTAAATATCATTTGAAATCTCTTTTAATAAATCCCTTACAAAATATCATTTGTAAATACCTTTATTAAAATAATTAAACAACTTACAAAATTATTTAAAACACTTATCCTTAGATCGATATAGAATTAAAGTCAATTAAAAAACCATAATTTTACAAATTTGAAAGGAGGCTTAGTGACCATAGTGGTAAATCAAGTAACCATTTTAATTAAATTTTGACTCCCAAATCACATAACAGTTATTTACATAAGCCAACATATATGTAAATAAAATCCATAACTAAATCAAGGAATAAAATATCAATATAAACCAATTGGTAGATATATATCCAAACAATATAATAGCAGGATGGTGGTTTATCCTGCTAAACATATGTCCAAACAATCAATTGAGTTCAAAATTTTAGTAGAACGAGATTTATTCTTCTAATATATGTCCATATAATTAAACAATTGATTTATAAGAGAAAGAGAATTTATTCTGCTAAAGAAATGTCCACACAATCAAATAATTGAGTTATAGTAGAATGAAGACTTATTCTGCTAAAAAGAGCTTAATTATTCCCAACCGGAGCCACAAGATTAGCTCCTCCGACATTTCCTTCAACTCCAGCAGCAAATCTTGCTTCCATCATATTGATGAAGAACTGATACATCGCCCACATACCTACTGGTGGATTTCCAGCACCCATATTGGCATCAGCATTTTGGTTATTAGCATTAGCCGATCGATCCGAGTTCGTCCTAATACTGGGTCGAGCATTTCCATTGGTTATGGTGCTTCCTGTATCGAGGTTTCCCCTTCCATTTCCTGCTACTATATCTCCTTTCCCGTAAATCTGCGTATGATTCTTAGTAAGATACAGAAAAATGGTCTAAGGGAGTGGAGAATACATAGTTATATGTATACCACATATATTATATACAAGTACGTTACTATTGCAATATCCCAAACCCTGATCATATAATCTGATTAATTGGGTTATGTTTTGAAGAATCTTTTAGGTTTAAGTTTTTTTAAAGTTTCATAAACCTATGCTCTGATATCAACTTGTAACATCCTCCTACTTGGAGGTCCAAAACTAATGGCTACGGATAATGCAGTCATCTATATTTAAAAATCCTCGGCGATCAAATACGGAAATGTTCGATACATTGATACACAGAAACACATGAGTATGGAAAATTTTTAAAACATCAAAGCACATTTGACATTCCATTCAAAATATGTCATGTTCATTACATAACCTCAGTATGCAAATCACGTTCAGATAAAATATAAATACAACATACGCCAAGAGCGACATATGAAGATGCCCCCTTGGATGATCAGAGTCCGATATAGGAAAATAAACTACATATGCCATTTCAACCAAATACACAGTGGAATAAAAAGAACTCTAAATAGCTAGAATGCCTCCTGCACATCTTCGGAAGCTTTGTTCATCAAAAAGATAAATGAAAAACCTTAACCCTTAAACTACTCAAAAACAATTGAGCACCCAAGAGTTTAAGGGGAAAACAAAAACTTCGAGTCAGACATAAAGCCTATATGAATAATAATCTACCATATCAAACCACTTAGATATTTAGTGAGACCGCACTGCTTAGCGGAACGGGTTTTCCTCTCACTAGTATCCTTAAACCTTTATAAAACCATATACTGTGCTCCTGCGTCTACAATGGTTAAAAACAATTCAAAATGATATGATGATATATAAACAAGCTAATTAATTCTTGATTACCCATCCCCTTTCATTTAGACTATAGATCTCACTTATAGTTTCTAAAGTTAATATTAACATATTAGTTTTCATGGGCTTACTAATAACTATTTAAATGTTTATGAACTCCCTTCCCAATTTCATAATTTTCATGGGATCTCTAAGAATCTATTGGCCCCTTCCAATATCTTTACTATTTCATGGGTTCTCCCCGAACCTCTTGGTAACTCCAATATTTTTTCCCTTATCCTAGTTTTCATGGGTTGACTAGGAACCTACTGACATATGTTTATATTTTAATCCGGATAAAGTTTTCATGGGTTTACTATAAACCTATTGGCCCCTACCAATGTCAAATCATAGTTTTCATAGGTTTACTATGAATCTGTCTTCTTGACATCTTCCTTTATACATAGTTTTCATGGGTTCACTATGAACCCATTGGCCCCTGCCAATATCCTATCATATGCATAATCTTCCTAGGCTTACTGTGAACCTATTGGCTCCTACCAAAATATATTCCCATACATAGTTTTCTTGGGCTACCAGGAACCTATCAGCTCCTGCCAAAATCTTAAATTCATATTTTAGCATCCTTAATTAATATTCACTAAAAGGTCAACCTAGCTGGTTATTCTTCCCTTCCTCTAAGCTCCATTATAGGTTCGTTACAACGTGAATAAATATAAGAAAAAAAATCATAACAACATAATACTACCAACCCCTATAGTTTAATATTCTTAAAATCATTTTGTATAAACTTGGTTAATCCCTTTAATCTATTTATCAAGGAAAACTTCTTCAAAAACTTCATTTCATAACTATTTATTTACTTATGCCATGGTATTTCCTTTAAAATGAGAATGGGTTAATTGTATTGAAACCTTAAAACATCACCTTTGATACGATGCTTAACCTCCTTCGGAAGCATACAAAACTCCTTTTCAAAACACGAAGTATATACCTTTTGAAGCTCTTTACTTATTCCTTTCGAAACCAAATTTCCCTTTCGAATATCAAAATATCACATTAAAATATAGCTTCGAAACCAATGAAAGTACCGCTTTTGAGAGTATTGGGTTTACTCTTTAAAAACATCTTTTGGGTGAAAGTGAATATAGGAGAAAGCATCTCTTTCAGAACCATTAATGAAATTATTTGGCGGAAACTTAATGGTATCAAACTATCTATTCGAAAGCTCAAAACCTTCGAGTAAAACTTTGATGGATAGCGTCGGACCCCCTTTCGACACCATTGCCTCTGAAAGCGTTGAACCCTTTCAAAAGCATTTAGGAAGTTACTTAGCATCAGTTTAAAACAAAGAGAACCCTTCGAAAGCATTGATTGTTGCAATACAGTCAAAAGGTAAAGGAACAACGGCTGGTTTTATCTAAAAAAGGGAACCCATTCGAAAGCTCCCATTTTAAAACATAGTATGGAAACCTCATTCGAAAGCTATTTTGGAAAACCCTTTTCGAAAACATATGTTTCTACTACGTTGAAAGCTTTAAATAAAAAATTAGGCACTTAACACTTGAAAACAAAACTACGGTTTTTACCACATCGAAAGCATTACCATGACTTCCACCTTTCCCCCAATCCACTACATACCATCTAAGTGATACCTTGTGTATTGGTTTCGACTAGGTAGGTTTAGACTGGGTTAGTTTCGATTAAGTTAATGCTGAGGAAAAGGAGTCGAAAGGTATTTCTAAAACAGGCGAAACCTAATTTTATGAATAAAGGCTGAAATCATGCCAATTATAGTAATTGCTTTATAACTAACCTGCCTATTTGTAATCTTTTATTGGTTGCCTTAAAACTATTCAAATCCTTTACAAAAATAACTACCGCATTTATCAGATCTAAATCAAGGAGAAACTAATGTTTAAGCCCTTTCATTAAGAAAAACAAATTTTACAAATAAGTCCCTCTTTTCGAATAATTTATTTTCCATAGCAAATCAATTAGGAAAATCCCCAAAAATCACAAAATCTCACTTTTCATAATCTTATCTAACATATTAAAATTTCAAACCTAAATTCATCATGAAATAACTGATATTATATTAAAACCAATTTTATCATATTTTCCTTTGAAAATTCACAATAAATTTTCCATAGCTTGCAAAATTAAAAAATTGAAACCGGTCTCCAAAATTATGTTTTACCTAACGCATAATTTTTCCATGGCATTTTAAATCATTACCTATCGTTTTTGCCCTAAAACCATGTGAATTCATACGTAAATGAATTGATTTAAATCAAATATATTATAGTTTAAGCATATCATCATCCAAACATCATAAAAACGAATTTAACCCTAAATCCGAAAACAGATGATTATAAAACAAAAATAGAGATAGTGTAAATTATTATTCACCTTAAATATGATAAGAGCTTTGAGATTTGATTTGAAATTAATCCCCCTGCTTTAATTCCTTAGCTTGATTAAATTCCTCTTCTTCCTTGTAACGGTTGGCACTTCTTAGTTTTGATTTGGGTTTGTAGAAAATGAATATAGACGTGGGAAATGAACGGATATGTGATTGATAAGGGTGGCTATACATTAATGAGGCCTTGCGCAATTTAATTATCATAAAAGCTATTTTAAGACCATTGTTTGATTATTAAGCATGGACTTAAATTTACATTTTCATATCTCAATCCTCTATGTCTTTACATTTTGTATTTAATTTATCTAATTAAATCTCCCATATAACGTCATCAAAAATTAGGGATGTTACAGGCTTCCCTTCTATTAAAAACTTTTATCCTCGAAATTCAATAAGGACTAAATATTGAGCATAGAAATCATCTATAACAACCATACTAGCCTACCTGACAAGCAACTATCTATACAAATCTAATATAGACATACCTTAAAGCATATCAGGATAAGTACCTTTAATCCTGTCCTCTATCTTCCAAATAGAGTCCTTCTCGTTGTCGCTCCACTGAACTTTCACCAACTTGACCGTCTTCTTCCTCAATCTCTTCTCATCTCTCGCTACAATCCGAACTAATTATCTAACAAAATTCAAATTAGGTTTTATTATCAAATCTTCCAACCCTATCGGAGGAATAGTAGTCTCTGGATCATGCACATACTTACAAAGATGAGACACATGAAATACATTATGGACACATGTTATATTTCTTGGTAACTCTCTCTGTATGCAAGTTTTCTAATCCTTTCTGTAACCTGGAATGGTCCAGCATATCTTGTGGCTAGTTTCCTTGACTCACCACACCCTTCATCGGTGATATCTTAATGAAAATCGTATCTCCAACTGAGAATTCTCGTTCTTTACGCCTCTTATCTGCATAACTCTTTTGTCTGAACTGACCTTCCTTCATCCTTCCTCGGATCAACTCAATCTTCTCCGATGCCTCTCTAAACAAATATGGACCTAAGACTAACCATCTCTAGTCTCCATCGAACATGCTGGCGATTTACATGGCCTTTCATACAGATGTAACGCCCCGGAAATTTTCGACTTTCGAAAATTCAACATCGATACTCACTTTATCGACTGCCGAGAAATCGAAGGCCAAAAACCCGAAATGTTATGGTTTAAGAAAAAGAAAGACAAAGAAAAAGAGAGAAAAAGATAGAAAATAGGGAGGAGAGAAAAGAAAATAGAAATTAGAGAGAATAGAAAATGGAGGGGAAAGAAAAATAGAACGGAACAGAAAGAAAACAACAGAACAACATCAGAATCTCACAATTCGCAGCGGAACAACATATAATACTAAATGAATAATCTTTAAACAAAGAACTATATCAGTTATTACATTACATCACATTTCATTACATCATATCATCAGACTGTACAACAACAACAACAAACGGTGCAGCGGAAAAAGAAATACTATATAAGTAATAATACGCCATGCCATCCATCTTGCATCCAGCAACTCCAGAATATCCAGAATATCCTGATAAATCTAACTCTTGACTGCCCGTGTGGAAATTGGTGGGCACCCAGAGTTTAGGAAGGAAAACAATAAACTCCAAGTCAGTCATGTGACTGGTGTGAGAACTCAAAATAGTTTATTTATCTTTGAAAACAAAATAGAGGAATATTTTTAAAGTCAATTCGCAATGCTTTTAAAAATGAGACTACCATAAGGCCTCCCGCACACACACACAATGCAAACGCAGAATCGGAGGAGATTTCTCCTTATGATAGTCAAAGATGCTTGATACGCATTTAAAAGAACATTTTATATTATTACTAGTGCATAGTGTAGAAAAAATTCATTTCGAAAGTAGAATATAAATCTTAGCCAACATACGACCATTATCGTATGCCTACTATAGCTACCATCCAAACAGTGTTGCGACACCATAAGTGAATGATAGGTCCTACAACTAAAACCGTACAAGTCTCGTATTGTTTCTTTGGATTTCCAACGAATGATCAGGCCAAGGAACTTTCCATTGCCACATAAGAATGCCTCTGGATGGACATCCCCGAGAACCAAACCGGATCTCTACCAACACAAGGCCGGGTTACCCCTAACTGAGTAACAACTGACCGAATATGCCATCCCTCGGTCCTTTGGGACCTTTTACCGAGCGCTCGTAATCAATTCACACAATCATAACAAAGTGTTTTCAACATGAGTAAGTATCTGGGCTCCATACCATGATACCACCCTTTTCCAGAAGGAAATGCACACATCCTAAAGGGCGCTACCCCTCATAACCTTGCTGCATCTTTCCTGTTTTGACCATTCACGGGGTGTGAGGCTCGACGAAGTCACGTCCACAAAAACATACTTTATACAAAAGCCATGCTTTGGGTCAACAAATGATCATAGAGATGATCACTAAGATAGACGATCAAATAAACGATCCTATCACAAATAATCAACACAATGATCATTTCAGCATCACTCAGCATATCACATTACCGAATTGGGAATATATCGCTGATAACATTCAACTACATAACATCTGAGCTCGTACGTCTCAGAGAAGGGTGTTAAGCTAAAAGAATAAATTCTCCGCCACCAACAGAAATATATTTGAAAGAAATCGGCTTTATATCTCAACTTGTAATGTCAGACATACAATCCATACAAGTCTGTTCCGGGCTCGAACAAAACCGAAGGCACTTACAAAGAAGTCCTTGCAAACCGGATATTCACAATCCTGATCGGATTTCCCATCACTTAGGGAGTCTCTATACCGTTGCAACTCAGTGCAGAGACAATCGACAGGTCATCCTATCGCTTTCGCAAATACCGGGTCTTCAACACCGATCTTCAATGCAATTCACAACGACGTATCACATATTCGGAATGGGTTATACGACCCCATGGTCCTTTCCCGGTTAACCCGAATAGTGAGCGCTTATTCAAAAATAAGTGTGGCATTCAAATTCAAACAAATCACATCAAATACCAATTCAAAGGGAAATATTGATAGTCGGTTATTGAACTATCAATGGATATGCACAACATCACCAGATTCCAAATAATTTTCCAAATTATTTATTTTCCAAAATATCTTCACTAGATATATAATTTTCAACACTTCAAAAATAAATCAATATTTATTTTTAAACCAATTCTACTTTCTTTTATAAATTCAATAGTGAATTTACATTCCAAAGTATTAATGAATATACGACTTCAATTCGATTTATAATATTCATTTTCAATTTGTCTTCAAAAAGATAAATTCTCTAATATTCACTTTATATTGGAAAAACATTTCCATACTTATTTATTCATAAGTAATTCACAAATTTTATTTATTTTCAACACTTAGAAAATATTCAATATACCTAAATCGAGATTAAGTATATATTTCATTCTTTAAGGAAATCATTCTCTTAAACATATTTATTTGGGCCAAAACGAATGTTACGTAAAACATCGTTACGACAACCCAAAATCACTAGTATAGGGATTCGAATTTTAGATAGATATATAAATCCCAATACTATACAAAACATTTCCTTTCGGAAATCATTTACTATAACAACAGTGTTATAGTCTACCATTTCCTTTTATTTCTCGAAAACGTCTATTTCAACAATAAATGTTGAAATCTATGGTTTCGAATCTCAACACATTTTACAACATCGTTAGATCGTTTTAATTTCTATTTAAAACATCAAATCTAAACATTTTCTTTAACATATTATTCACTATTCAAAAACGTGAATATACTACGTTAACACATTTCATTCTTTTATTCATTTTATTTCAAAGGATTATTCACAGTCAAAAATGTGAATATAACTTCATAAATAGGTTTTCAACAATTTTGCTTATCAAAATAAGTCGTTTGTGAATTTATAAACAACGTTTATAAATTCCATTTCTATTTATTTATTTATAAAAACTTCCTTTTATAAATTCTTTTATTAACCTATTCGATTTATAACTCAATTATAAACTAAAGGTTCATATTATAAGTTAAATGCTTATAAAACGATTATTTTACAAAAATCGTTCTTTTAAACTTCATAATTATAAATCTTATAACTTATAAGATTCAATTATTTATCCAAATATATTCTTTAATAATTTCACGAAATTTATAAATCTTACTATTTATAAATTTCATTTATAACTTCTCCATTTATAATTCTATAAATTCTATTCATTTACAAAAATTCATTTTCACTCCATTCCAACACTTATAAAAAAACTCGTTTTATAATGTCAATATTTCGATTCATAAATATCCATTTATAAATCTCTTAATATAAATCAATTTATATTATTCTTTAAAACGTCTTTAATCTCCTTTATTATTTCACCATTTTGATTCGTAAAATAATTAAATTTATAAATCCTATAATTAAACTTTTCACAATAAATTCTAAAATCCCGATTAAACTATTTTATAAAATCATTAGCATCATATTCTCAAAAATCAGTTTTTTTAACTATATTTCTCAAAAATCATAATTTTTATAACATAAAAATTATAACGTTTATTTATTTAACATGGATCAATTCCAAAAATTATTTTATAACTTATACTTTCAAAAAAAATCACTTTGAAATCATTTTAAAATTCCAAATTTGGTCCAATGATGCTACACACCAAATAGTCAATCACGACTACAACGATATCATATATCGATATGATAATCCATCAAATATCAAAATATCTGAAATCAAATAAATACTGTTGAGGAATCCAGTTGGATCCCTCCAACCTGTTTTCCTGCATCCACAAACATTAGCACAATACCAATTTCGCTCCAGTACGAAATTATCGCGGTATATGGGATTTTAAATATTATCCGCTTAATAGACGGCGCAATAGGGTCTCATCCGCTAAACAAAAAATGCGGGAAATCAATAACTCCAATATATACATATGCCAATATATATATATATTGCTACTATATATATAATACCAATTTCACTATTTATGAAATATTCGCGGTATATGTTTTTAATAAATAACATCCGCTTACTAACGGCGCATAATGTCTATTTTAACAATCAATAGATATTAATCATCATTCAAACATGCATTCAAATATTTTAAATATAACTATTTAAAATAAAATCGAAACTGATTCGATTGAGTGAGAAGTTCTCACCTTGATTTTATTTCCGTTTTAGCGATTTATTTCGAATAAAATTAAACGGACGTTTAATTTTACCCAAAATTCTCACTAACTCCAAACGACTCCAATCCAATTTCATCGCGTAGTGCTCGTCCATACGATTCCAACGCAACTGGTTTCGCGCGTTTTCGACCTCGTATGAAAAAGTTATGATTTTATGAAGTTTATATACGATTTTATATAAACAATTCAACATAAACTTATTAATTTTTAAACCTAGCTAACACCAGGGCCATAGGATCTTGCATCAGCTCATCTCCACCGCTCCTTTCTTTCTTCCTTCTCTATCTCACGCGCGCGTATGCTTACAGGAGAAGCCGAACCCATATCCAAGAATTAGGGTTAAATTATTCACCTCCATCACTCGACTTGACGACGATCAGGGAGTTGCAAATCGAAGCCCCATCCACCACCTACCTTCGGCCTAAACCATATGAAGCTCGGCCACATCCCCATGCTCGAATTGCGTGCGCAAGTTGAAGCAAACGCGGCCATATATCTCCCAAAATATAACTCCAAATCACATCTCCACCGTTGAAGTTGTAGATCTCACCATCCTCTACGAGTTTCTAGTTGAAACTTTCTTGAATCGATACATGGATTAGAAGATTTGGAGGGAGGAACGAAACAAATTTCTGGCCATTCATGGGGGCTGGCGGCTAGGGTTAGAAATTAGGTTTTATTTTTATTTTTTTAATTTATGAAGGAGGTGGGTGCTATTTATAGAGAATTTTCGAACACTATTCATCCGGAAATTCCGAACTCCGATTCACGCGCCGTAACCAGCGTTTCTAAGGTTTACCCCGCGTTCCGGACACAATGGAACAGGTTTCGGAAGCTAATTCGGACATCTGTGCGAGTTATGGCTACAAACGTTCAATTTAAATTAAACCGATTTAAATCGATTTCTAGGCGTTTTAATTCGCATCGGACAAACGGTAAATCCAATCGACTTGAAATTTGAAACCTTACAATAATATCACATTACGGATCCGATGAAACTAGTTTCGTCGGAATCCGAGACTTTTTGAAAAATGGCTATTTTAACTCGCCAAATTAAAATTAAAAATAATTCGATGCGTTTCGAGCTGCCATGATCAAACGATAACTCCGATTGACACAAAAATTGAAATCCGATAATAACTAACTATTACGGATCCAATGGAACTAGTTTCGTTCAATTCTGAGACTGTTCAAAAATTGACTATTTTCACTAGTCGATTTTAATTATTAAAATATTCAATTTTCACAAATTAACTTTTAATTCGATTTTAAAAGTTCTAAAATATCGTTCTAACTTCAATATGATAAAATAAAATTTTACAAATCATTTTCAATCATATTTAACTCAATTTTCAATTATTTCCATAATTTAACGTATTAAATTATTGATTTAATTATTCAATTAAATCCAATAATTCAAATAAAAATTTATTTGACTTATAAATTCACTTATTAATA
The DNA here is from genome assembly GCA_030765085.1 of Allium cepa. Taxonomy (NCBI): domain Eukaryota; kingdom Viridiplantae; phylum Streptophyta; class Magnoliopsida; order Asparagales; family Amaryllidaceae; genus Allium; species Allium cepa. The sequence continues at coordinate 841,919,908 of CM060941.1, forward strand.
TTTAAAATAAATTAAATATTCAAATTGTAATTATTAAAAATCCTGGGTCGTTACAATCTTCCCCCCTTAAAAGAATTTCGTCCTCGAAATTAACAAGTAAGAAAAGTTACAGAATCAATTAACTTTCCATAAATCCATAGTTAAATTTCTTACAATAACTTTACTAAGTTTTCAAATCATACTTAGTTATCTTTTTCAAAACCAAACTATATCATTTAACTTTCAATTCCAAAATCAAAGTTTAAGTTTTCAAAATTTTCCAATTTTCTCAAAAATTTTCTAACGCCTTAAATTTTCGGAAAAATTCGCCATAGTCTACTTTGCGCGGCTCGATCCGAAAAAAAAATGACAGTATATATATCACAAATATACATCTCATCAAGTAATGAGGCATCCCGCAGGGAAAAAAGTATAAAAGTACGGTATGTAATCCGAGATATGTACCTTATATTTTATTAGCAAGCATATACGGCTAATATAGCGCGAAAGCGAGCTCCAAATGCGAAGCAAACGCGATCCGCACCTACTAATCACTCAACAAACAACATGAGAACATGTATGTAGACAATAGTATCGATATACAACATATAGTAACATAATAACTATATAGGTCAACATAGCAAATGCAATAAAAGCAATATATTCAACCATCAACCAATTATCATCCATAACCAAATCAATATTCATTCATATTCTTATTAATATTCAATGAATTGGGTTTTCAATTTAATCATATTTGATTCATTAATAGTGGATGTTCTTACTAACATTCATTCTCAATTAGTTTATATTCACTAATTCATATTCAAGTTGGTTCACTTCCAAAACAAATTCAATTCCATTTAAGATTCATTTAACTTCCAATTGAATTTCAATTACTTTAGCTTTCAATTTCATTAATTCAATTTCATTAACACTTAATGAATTATATACAATCAACTAACAATCATATAACAATCAATGTATATTAATTACAACCAAATTCCTTTGCTTACAATTGGTTTAATTAATTGATTTTTATTCAACTTCCAATAACATTAGATTTTAATGAATTAACACTTATATTCATTATTCCATTCCAATTTATCTTCAGTTATACTTCCATTTAACTTTAAATTCATTTTTATTTACTACTCATATTCATAAATATATTCATATAGTTTCACTTCTTATATATATAAGTTTATTTCACAATTGTAAATCACTTTAATTATAATTCAATTCCTATAATTCTTTTACTTATACAATTATTCTTTTGTTTAGATTATTCAAACAACTAAACAATCAACTTATATACACTTTAATAATTCTGAAAAATTATTCCTTTATACATAAAATATAATCAAGGTAAAATTATTTCATTTACCCAATTTAAAACAATACTGTGTCGAATTGCTCTGTACAAGTGTTTAGAGATCCCTATCAACAACGTTAATTACTCGTATTAACCAGAATCTATATACCACTCAACAAACCAATCATCACAATATAAAACAATTTTTATATTCACTAACAAATACGCTCTCATAGCTATTATTACACTCAAACTCATTCTAGAGTACTACTGACTCTATCTCTAATGAGCAATACCCAACAGAACCATGGTTGTCGCTTAACCATATGCTCTGATACCAAATGTAACGCCCCGGAAATTTTCGACTTTCGAAAATTCAACATCGATACTCACTTTATCGACTGCCGAGAAATCGAAGGCCAAAAACCCGAAATGTTATGGTTTAAGAAAAAGAAAGACAAAGAAAAAGAGAGAAAAAGATAGAAAATAGGGAGGAGAGAAAAGAAAATAGAAATTAGAGAGAATAGAAAATGGAGGGGAAAGAAAAATAGAACGGAACAGAAAGAAAACAACAGAACAACATCAGAATCTCACAATTCGCAGCGGAACAACATATAATACTAAATGAATAATCTTTAAACAAAGAACTATATCAGTTATTACATTACATCACATTTCATTACATCATATCATCAGACTGTACAACAACAACAACAAACGGTGCAGCGGAAAAAGAAATACTATATAAGTAATAATACGCCATGCCATCCATCTTGCATCCAGCAACTCCAGAATATCCAGAATATCCTGATAAATCTATTCTCTTTTCTTTCTATTTTAAAATGATCTATTTTCTTTCTGTTCTATTTTCTATTTTCTACCTTCTTATCTCTTATTTTCTCTCCTATCTTTTCTTCTCTAAATTATCTCTTCTTTTTCTTTTCTTAAATTCTTTTTAAAAACCCTAACTAACAACAGAGCTTTGAACGGTGTCATTCCTATACTAGTCTGATAACTGTTTTTATAGGAAAACTCAACCAAATGTAGGTGATCTTCCCAAGATCCACCAATTTCCAATACACAAGCTCTCAATAAATCATCGAGTGCCTTGTTGATTCTCTTTATCTGCTCATCTGTCTAAGAGTGATATGCGGTACTCATATTAAGTTTGGTACCCAACACTTCCTATAGACTCTTCTAGAATTCGCTAGTGAAAAAAGCATCCCTGTCACTTACTATATTACTACGAACTCCATGTAGTCTAACTACGTTCTTCATGAACAACTTAGCCAAAATAGGTGCCATGCTGGTTAACTTAACTAGAATTAAATGGGCACTCTTGGTCAACCTGTCCATTTAACCCATATACTTTCATTTCCTCAATTTGACCTTGGAAACCCATCCATAAAATCCATGGATTTCGAATCCCATTTCCAAACTAGAATCTCTAGAGGCTGTAGCAACCCACTTGGCTTCTGATGTTCAGCTTTCACTTGTTGACAATTTGAACACTGCCTAACCCACAAGCCAACATCCCTCTTCATACCTTCCCAATAGAAGCTCCACTTCATATCCTAATACATCTTAGTCCCTCCAAGATGAATCATGAATTGGACTGATGACATTCTCCAAGAACTTCTTTCTTCAAGTTCTTCATATTCGAAACACACAACTGTTCTTTCTTTCTCAACCATCCTCTTTGGTAAGGGATAAAATCCTTTAGATCATCGATCTCGGTTCCATCCTCATACCTTCTAGTCCTATCCTCCCTCTACTTAGAAGCAATCATTTATGTCAACACAGGTCGAACTTCTAAACAGGACAACACGGCAGTACTTTGACAAGAACTAGCAGTTGACCTTAACCGCACACCACAATTGGCCAAAGATTTTAAATCCTTCCATTCTACCAACATAGCTAACACCGCATTCTGATGTCTTCTGCTAAGAACATCTGCTACCTTATTACCTTTCCCTCGTGTATACTCCATATCAAAATCAACAGCCAAAAATTCTAGCCGTCTCTGCTGTCACCTATGCAACTCCTTCTAAGAGAATAAGTACCTTAAAGACATATGATCAATATAAAACTCAAACCTCTCCCCTAAGAGATAATGTCTCAAAATATTCAATGCAAAGACCACCGCAGCCAAATCCAAATAATTAGTAGGATATCTCACTTCATAAGGTCTTAGCTATCGTGAAGCATAGGCAATAACTTTACCCTTATGCATCAACACTGCTCCTAATCCAGTTTTGCATGCATCAGTATACACCACCAACCCCCGGTTTCCATTTGGAACTACTAATACTAATGCATTGGTCAATAAACGCTTTAACTTAAGGAATGCTTCCTCACATATTTCGAACCAAACAAACTTGAGCTCCGTCCCGGTTAACGTAGTCAAAGGTGCTGCTATCCATGAGAAATTCTTGATGAATCTCCTGTAGTAGCCAACAAGTCAAAGAAAACTCGTAATCTCAGTCATCGTCTCTGGTCTCTTCCAATTACTTACAACTTCAATCGTATTTGGATCTACTAACAATCCTTTCTCTGAAACCAGTTGACCACTTTAATTCTTTCTACCAAAAATGACACTTGGTAAACATCGCCTTCATCTAGTTTTGCCTCAACGTCTCAAGCACCACTCTAAGATGATCTTCATGCTGTCTCTCATCCTTAGAGTATACTAAAATATCATTTATAAATACTAGTACAAACCTATCCAAGTACTCTCAAAAAACTCGGTTCATCAAATCCACGAAGAAAGTAGGAGCATTCGTCAATCCAAATGGCATCACTAACCACTTGTACGAACCATATCTAGTTCGAAATGCTATCAAAGGATACTATCCTCCGCCACTCTTAACTTATGGAAACCTATCGCTAAGTCCAACTGGGAGAATACTCTGGCTCCATTCAACTGATCAAACAGATCATCTATTTTGTACAAAGGATGTTTATTCTTAGTTGTCCTTTCATTCAGCTTACGATAGCCAATGCACATCCTTAACGACCCATCTGGTTTCTTCACGAACATCGCGGCGGCTCTCCAAGGCGAACTACTTGGCTAATAAAATTCCTTCCTTCAATATCCACTAGCTGCACTTTCAATTCCTTCATCTCAGTTGGTATCATCCTGCTAGGTGGTCTACTCACAGGTTCATCTTCTCGTACAAGATCTATCAGAAACTCAACAGCTCGTTTCGGTGGTAGTCCGTAACTGGCTCAAAGACAACTGCAAACCCTCTTGCTACTCGAACCTGACTTAATTCATCTCCGACTTTCATGGCACTCAACAAGGCACAAACACTCCGGTCAAAATTCTCGACTGAGAATATGATGCGGTAACACCTATTTGGGTGTCTCGGTGATATCTCCCTATCCTGATAAAATATTCTAGCCTCCTCCTAATCCAACCAATCCATACCTAAAATGATTCCAAAATCTAAAAATTGAAAACATACAGACTACAAGCATGCTTTTGACCTAACAAATCAAATTCTAATTGGTCACATCTCAACCTTGGATAACCTCCTATTGGTTTCGCAACCCTTAAGGAAGTAACAAGGTAGGTAACTACTAAGCATAATCTTTCAAAAGAACACTGAGATATAAATGAGCGTTGTAACGACCCGAAATTTTCGATCCCGAAAATTCCAGATAGTTAGGAAAAGAAGGAAAGAGAAAGAAGAAGAAAACAGGAACAAATCACAGAAACCTCACATTCACAGCGGATCAAATATAATATCACATAAACAACAGTTTACAAAAGAAGAACTGTATCAGTTCACTTACATTTTTTTATATATCAAAGTTAATATCCAATACACAACACTGGACAGTTTAAACAAACATGTCCAAGATAAACTATAATATATACAGCAGGATACGTTTATACGTTCTTGCCATCCTGCGCTCCTCCTGAGCTCCAAAACATGCTTACCTGAAAATCTGTAATACTCGGTTTGACCCGAGCATTACATCAAAGTGACACCCGGGTCAGGCTGGAAACCAGCGTGAGTAAACCCATCTAACATGAATGACAAAAGCATACAACTTGTATATATAACCCGGGTAATTTGTATCAACTACAATTTACAAATTGTTATAGACATTTCTCATTTCACTCACACAAATTTGTAAATGCCAAAACTTAGATTAAATAGTCCAATTCACTTAAATCATTCCATTCTAGCTTATTGATTTCACACATAAACCTATATGGAATCGAAGTGATTTCAGGTATTTACTAATACCCGACTCCGGTCTCTTCGAATTCAATGTCATCTAAACCTACGTTATTCAATTAAATACAACTCAACTTTAATTACCGAATAACACTTTTACACAGCAATTCATCATTGATAGATAATCACATTGTCAGTATCCATCCAACATATCACATCTCAAAGCAATTCATATCAGAGATATATACAATCCACAGCACTTATCATTATTCAATCATTCTTAAGTAAGATTGATCACTTCCATTAATTACATTAATTTATGATCCTCTAATTACTTCCATCGGTTAATTATTCTTAAATTTCATTTAATAATCAACCTTTAAATTAATTACTTTCATCAATCAACCTTGATAAATCACAATCATAAATTAAGTTTCCTTAATTTCTCTATCAATTAAACTAACTCCTCGATTAATTATATTAATCCTTTAATTACACTGAGTAATTATCACTTAATTTCTTCCACCAAATAACTATCCTTTAATTACTTCCCATTAAGTAATTTCCTTTTATCTAATTACATCCAGCAACTAATTACTTCACTAAGAAATTACACCTCATTAATTACCTTAAGTAATTATACTTAACCCAACATCAAATGATTAACTTTAATTAATTAAACTGAATTAATTAACCAAAATTAACCACATCCAATTAATTAATCATATTGAGTAATTAATTCCTTTAATTACTTCATTAAGTAATTATTTATAATAATTCTTTTACATTAAGTAATTAACCACTTAATTACTTCTTATTTAATTATTTCTAAATTAATTAACCTTAATTATTCAATCTTTAATTATCTACTTAATGATCTTAATTACAATTTAATTAACCCTAAAGTAAATTAACTTTTAATCCTTAATCGTTTATTAATCAAGTAAATTAATTACCCTTAATTAATTACTTAATTAATCCTTTATAATTAATTAAACTAATTAATTATACTTAATTTCCTTAAATTAATTTAATTAGTATCAAGACCTTAAAACCTTAATTATCTTAAGATAAACACTATTTTATACAGCCTTAATTATATTAGCATATTTAAACCTTTTTATCTTTAAAATTAACTATACTTAATTAACTCATTAATTAAGATTTTTAAAAATAAAATAATTATTTAATTTGATAAGTCAAAGTTATTAAAACATAACTTTTTAAAACAACTTAAACATTGATCAATTAATAGTTTTTTTAAAAAAAAACTAGTTTCAATTTTAAATGTAAAAACTTGCTTTAATAAACAAAAAATTTAATTTCATTCCTAACTTAAAGTTTTAAATTCACTTTAAACTTCTCTTAACAAAATCTAAATTTAACAAATTTCAAACTTCTTAATCAAAAAGTTAAAGAAAAACATTTATTAAATATACGGTAATTCGTATAAAGGTTTATACCAATTTAAATTTTAAATTTTCAAAAACCTAGTTTTTAAAACTTTTAAACTTTTTAAAATGTTTTAAGATTTTCTGCTATGGGTCGAACCCGAAGCTTACTCAGGTCAAACCCGAGTTTCCTTTTCTTTCCCATTTCAAAACTTGAATTTATTTTAAAAATTTTAACCCTGTAGCAACTTAAACTGTTATCATACTTAAACATCACGAACTACTCGAGTTTAAACTCGAGCAAATATCCCTCAAACCCGAGCTTCAACCCGAGACCCAAACTCTCTCCTCAACTGCTGACACCAGAACTTGCTGTGCATATGCACCTGCGATCGCTAGAGCTCCGGCCATCAACTCCGGTTCTAACATGTCGCCAATGACTTCGATTAGCTAAAGGATCATCCAGAACCACAGAAATGTCACCCAGCCAAAATCGAGCTTCCTGACCAAAACTGGAATCCAAACGTCAATCAGAAACCACCCAATTTCGACATCTTCGATCTCAGAATGATCCATAAATCTATCTGAAGCTACCCTAAACTCTGATGATCCAGTTCCCCCCTCACGATTAACCCTGTTACTCTCTAGTCGTTGACATTTCCTCGGCAACCAACTCCACAAAACAACACTCAAAAACATTACTCCGCCCCCGATAGGCCACCACAAACACCATAAAAATCCATCAATATTTTTCCCGGGTCCACCTACCTTTCAACCTTCTTCGACCAAAATTTCAACACCGATCACCATGCCGTTCGCCGTGAATTGGCAAAAACCCTAAAAACTCTCAATACCAATTATCACAGAAATTACCAATCTAAAAAATAATGGTCGACCTTCCTAAATCCATTATTTACAAATTGGAAACATATTATAAGATTAAATCAAGAATTCCAGTCCATTAGATTTGAACTTATTTTGAATTAGAAATGTAAAATTTCTATTTTTGAAATACAGACCCAAACTGTTTATTTGAAAACTATTTTTAAATTTGAAATTATAATGTTACAACCATTTCCTACTTGAAGATCAAAGCTTGAAGTCATTCGTATAGGTAGATATGAATTTCCATTGTTATTCCAGAGCCTGGAATCACAACAGTACCAAGCAATCATATACACAACCATATATACAAATGTATATAATGTATTTCAACTAAAACTAGTTAAAATCGTCCATGCAACCTATTCTTATAACTTTACTATGCAGATTTATCACATGCATTGCAATATTCAACCAGTTTAAACTTTTTAGAACTTTGTTTACTCACCTGTTTATGGAGAAACAGAGGACAGAGTTTTATGCTCTGATCTGCAAGCTTGATTTATTTTGGTGTTTAATTTGGTAACTTGCTTAATAAACTATGCTTCAGATTTTCTTTGCTTGCAGTTTTGAAGTTGATATTGGTGTAGAATTTTCTGTTTAATCCATAGATTTTTTTTGCAGTAGTTGATATACAGTATGAAATTGATCATTGTTGTAGTAAACTTTGCATTTATCTTTTGTTTTGAATTTGCTAATGATCTTCACTTGCTATGCAAGATCACAGATATGTAAAACTTTTGAACTGATGGTATTTGGTTTTGATGTTTTTAAGATGAGAGAGGGTTTTTGAAAGAATTTTTTTTTAATTTACATTTTTAACTTCAATAGGAAGATTAGATATTCCACTTGTTAAATATCATGTCATTATTTCAACAAATGTTAAATTTTGATGAGATGATTACATTTGTTAATCTTATAATATATTTGCCTCACATTTATTTGAATGCATTTTATCTTGTTTACAAATGTTGCACATACATACAAATTTCTTTTTATCACATGTTATTTTTTTTTCTAAAATGTATTAAACCTTCCTTAAATCTTATTAAGGCCTATATTTACCCTTTGTCTTTTAATTATATTTTAGATAAATACATTCTTTTTTTTCAATTTATGTTTTATTATTATATTCATCCCTCCTTGATATTTACACATATATAACCTTTAAAAGAGAAGATTTTAAAATCTTAATCTTACACTAATAATCATCATATATTAACAAACACATATTTAATTCGTTTGAAGATAATAAGTTTGCCCAATTTAAATAATTATATTAGGAGATTATGAAATGAATATTTATCCACATATTTATAGTTTAGAATTTGTTAGTTCTAATTTATCTATATACACATCCAAATATATATATATATATATATATTTTCAGGTTTATTTGTTCAAATTAATAAATCAGTGTTTAATAAATTAAGTCCTGTTAATTACAAATTAACAGCTGTCCAAAAATCTGGGTTATCACATTCCTCCCCCCTTTGAATCTTTTCGTCCCCGAAAAGGAACGAAGCCAGAATTTACTAAAATGTTTGAAATTAGATAATTTCCCTTTGATTATTTTAAAACACTTTTAAAATTTATATAATATTATCAAAATAGCTTTATATATAAAGATACCTTTTATAACTTGATGTCTCAACAGTCCATCCTTGTGCTTACAGAAATTCGGTCATACGTTGATCAGGCGTAAGACTGAAAATCTATAAGTGCTTAGCAGACCCGTTTCCAACACCAGGTGAAAATACTTGGAAAATATTTTTACTGAAAATATAGAAAACTTTTTTTGTTGAAAATAGAGGAAATATCTTTGGTGAGAATGCTCTGGAAATCATCACCCCCATCCATGGTCACAGTTAACCTGATGGTTACGTTTCCATCCCGACAAAATCCATATCGATTACACCATGGAACCCGCTACAGATCGCAGCTACAACTGGGGTTACGTTGTCATCACAGCAAAAACCCATATAACTGTAGACCTCAGCGCCCTCGAATTTCGCTGCCAAAAGAATGAAACTTCTCCACTCCACTAGACCATAGATCGCAGTCTACCGATGTTACGTTGCCTTCCCGGCAAAATCAAGCGTAGAACGTTGACACTCACCTCTACATGATTTCCGCTATGGTCCACACAGTAGATTGCAGCGACATCGAGTTACACTGTCGTCACAGCATAACCCAAATGCCTCTGTAGGCATCAGCGCCCTCGACTTTCGCTACCCAATAATCCTCAGGAACTAGTTTGTTCGGACTCCTCACAGGATCAACTTTAGAACCTCCCCCTTAGAGGCTCAAGGCAGTACCAACCTATGGTACTCCTGATAAGTTCATCCCAAGGGAGCGCCTTTTTCTCCAGAGCCATTTTCAAAACACTTTATACTATACACATATAGTATCTTCCAAATCATACACTTAGTATGAATCTCATATAAATCTCTTTTCTCAAAATCGATTATCCCAAAATCGATAATTCTCAAACTAGGCTTTCTACATTCCAAAATTGATTTTACCCAAAAATCAAAAAGCCTTTTCCAAATTCATAGGTTCCCACAACCTTTTCCAAAATCGTTCTCATAAGATCCTTTATACGTGTATATATATATAGATATATATATCTTCTTAAAACTTTGGATCTCTTCAAACTTGTATAAAACCCCCTTTCTTCTGGCTATAGATTCAACAAGGGGAGATTTATCTTATATATAACAAAGATATATAACTTTGTTTATCCCCAAATCAAATATTAAAATTTGATTACTCTATAAAGCCATTAGCCATATTACTTACTTCCATAAAGTAAATTTCTACCATAGAAATATCCAATTTCTGTTTTATTTCATCATATAATTCACAAATATATTTTCCACTTCAAAAACCATTTTACAATCCTTATCCACAAACTTTCAATATCAATTTCATTCCATTTCGTACGATGTATACATATCATCCGTACGCAATATCAATCTGATCGCTTACTTGATCACACAATTTCTCTTCCGAACTAGTATCGTCCATCCGACTTTCTAGGGCGGACTCAGATCTGGTTTCTTGATCAGAAACCTTCATTCTCCTTGCATATCCATTACTATGATAGAGAATATCCAGATCCAATCAACAATCCATATCCAGGTTCGCCGTCGAAAATCGAGTGAAAAATCCAATTCGGATCGATATAACTATCTGGAAATTCTGTGCTCGAATCTGGATCAAATCACTATGTGAATAGAATAATATACGTACATCCTACATATTTATCTTCATTGATTATCAACTAAATCAATTTCTCTTTCTATTCACATTTCCTTTAATTTCTATCCACCTAATCACAATTGTTTCAATTCCATAATATTATTACTTTAATCCTTAACTCAAATGGATATTCAATCATAAACAGTTTGAACTCTGTCCAGCATAAATTTAGAAAATAATTTGAAAGGTTTTAAAAATAGATAAGTCGTTGAAAAATAATTATTTGGTTGTAAAATAGCTATAGAATAGTCAAGTAATTGTAAAATAGTTGGAAAATAGTCAAATAGTTATAGAATTTTAAATAATTGCAAAATAGTTGTAAAATAATAATTAATTTGTAAAATAGTTGAAAAATAGTTAAATAGTTCCAAAAATAATTATAAAACAAGTATAAGATAGTTTTAGGTTTAAAAAGAAAAGTTGTATAGTAAATGTTGGGTGTGTTTCCACCCATATGTTTCCACCCTTCACCGAACCAAATCCATCGAGTAAACCAACCTACTACCGAACCAAGCCCTCGCCTCCACCAACACCGGTCCATAGCACAGCCGAACCAACACGGGTCCAGCTCCATATCTCCTACCTCCGGACCAGCTCCATATCTCCTACCTCCGGACCGGCTCCATGCTCCTACCACCGATCCAACCCTCTCCTGGAGTGACCGAGCCAACCCCTGCCGAACCAAGCTTCTCCTGAAGTGACCGAGCCAACCCCTGCCGAACTAAGCTTCTCCTGGAATGACCGAACCAACCCCTGCCGAACCAACCTTCTCCAAGCATGGCCGAACCAAGGCGTACCGGACCAAACTGCCAGGCCAGATCGCTCCAGCCGAGGCCCACCAGCAGCTATATACATCCAAGACCCCTACTCCCAACCTCACTCTATAAATAGAGGGGCAGGGGTACAACAATGGCAGACAAGTTTGAGAGCTCGAGCACGGAGAGAACTTTCAAACAACTTTCAGTTACTTGTAATAAAAGCTTTGTACTTGTAATGTGAATAGAAAAGGAGAATAACATATAAAGTGGACGTAGGCACGTTCTGGCCGAGCCACTATAAATCTGTGTGTCCTTTACAGTTTAGTCCTTGCTTTTTATATATTTGCGTAAATCACCCAAATCACCATAAACAACATAAAATCAACTAATTCATACGACTTGGAGGTGTTTGCCCATTTTTTATGCAAACATTTTTGGTGCTTTCACTGAGAAACAGGAGCTCGAAGCTTCAGCTTCTCCCACTTAACCCTTTTTCTATCAGCATCGTTCATTGCTTGGAAAACATGCCTCCCGGACGGAAGAAAGATGCTAACAAAGGAAAGAACATCGCAACTGGAACTATCCCAGATCCAATGATCAGAGACCAAGACAATCGTCCGGTTCCAACAGCAAATGAAAATCAGGCAAATCCGACAGCCTCTGCTACGGAACAACCAATTACAAGGATGGATCTAGACAGGATTGTGGCTGAAGTAACTAACCGCTTTGCATCTCAACAAGAAGCCTTGGTGGACCAACTCATGTCACGCTTAAGGTATGCTGAAGAATCCAATCGCAACACTGAATCATGGGGTGAGTCCCGGTCTGGAGGATCTGGGAGACGACAAAGGTCTTTCTTTTTCGAAGAGGCTGATAACAGAAACAACAATGGTAGGAGCCGAGCCCAGGCTCAGCCCGAATTCCGACCCGAGGAAACTCTTGGAGCCGAACCCAATAGGGGAGGTACCAGACAGGGGTCGGATGTAGCTGAGCCTGTCATACTACCTAACCATGGAAACACCAGTAGACGAGGATGAGCTGGAGTCCAGCCCGAAGTTGGACCCGAGGAAGTGCTAAGAACAGAACCCAGCAAGGGAAGATCAAGGCAAGGGCCAACTGTGGCTGACCCCAACATGCCCCCGGAAGACCAGAGGCAACCATTGGAGAATGTTAGGAGTGACAGACGATACCATCCATACAAGTCGTCTGGACGGAACCAGTCCCGCCGGGATGAACCAAACTCATTTCTATCCGTTCCAAGTTCTGATGAAAGGATGGCGCGATTGTTCAGAGAGTGCGTCCAATGGGAGCAAAGGGATCGGGGGATAGGTGCTAGGGTAACCAGCCCCTTCACCCGCAGTATCGAAACTGCCATCACCCCCCGGGAATGGAAAATGCCAACAATGGAGCCTTACAAGGGAACCTCTGACCCCATCGTACTCTTACAGAGATACACCCAGCATATGCTCATGAGCGGAGCAACGGAGGGAGTATTGTGTAAATGCTTCCCACTTTTCTTGGCAGATCTAGCTACCTCCTGGTTCTGCCACCTACCCCAAGGGACCATCAGCTCATGGGAAATGTTGAAAGAAAAGTTCATCAGCCAGTTCCGCATTCATGTGGAACAACCCAAGGACGCTTATTCCTTATCTAATATCAAACAAAATCCTGGAGAGACAGTGCAGCAGTATTTAACCCGATTCAATGCCGCAGCGGCTGCAGTTCAAGATGCCGATGAGAAACTTATCCTAATGGCCCTCTTCAGTGGTGTGCACCCGGATACTAAATTTGCTAGAAGACTAACCAAGGAAAAACCAGCTACTTTACCTGATTTCTTCCATGAAGCTGGAAAGTATATGAGACTTGAAGACGCTGCCACTGAGAGGCAGTCATGGCAACAGGCTAAGACAGCCCCAGACAGGGTCCCCGCTGCAGCAAAGGATGCTCGGAGAAGTGACTCTAGAGACAATGCTGGGAGCAAGAAGGGAGAAAAGCGCTTATATCGACCAGGACCAAGATTTGACTCCTACACTCATTTGAATGAAACGATCGAAAACATCTTCCTAGCCACTCAAGACGAAATTAGATACAAGCGCCCCCCGCACAAGAAGGAGTCAGATAACGCACTCAAGTCTGGAAAGTTCTGCCGCTTCCACCAATCCCATGGACATGACACCAATGAATGCCACCATCTTCGGGACTTGATTGAAGAACACATCAGAAGGAAGAGAATGGAATGCTATGTAAAATGCCAGAACAGGACTTCGACTCCTGCCAATGAGAATCCTGGGCTACCCCTCCCAGAAGTAGGCGGAGGAAATCGCAACACCAGCGGCTCTAGTCAAGAAAAGATAGTGGTCCATACCGTATTAGGAGGACCACACATCGCCGACAGAAGCTGGGCAGAGATGGAAAGATACGGTAAGTCACTTAGAAACGATGAAGGCTACGCTAACTCTGTTATGGAAGAACGCCACCCGAAACGGAAAGAGAATGACGACATCACATTCAGTATGCGTGATCTAGAGGGAAGACAGTACCCACACATGGATCCTATGGTCATCTCTGCCTGGTTCGGTCCAGCCAAAGTTTTTCGAATTTTAGTAGACACTGGAAGCTCGGTAAATATCCTATTCAAGCATGCTTTCGACAAAATGAAGCTGTCAATGAAGGATGTGTCCCCCTGCAACAAACCACTACATGGTTTCACTAGAGATGCGAAGATGCCCCTCGGGCAACTGGACCTTTTTGTTGAAATAGGAAGTCATCCCCGCTCTGTTGTGCGAAAACAAACATTTATGCTAATAGAAAGCCACTCGGCCTACAACGCCTTTTTGGGAAGACCAGCCTTGTTTGACTTCCAAATTGTCCTAGCCCCATGGTGCCTGAAAATGAAATTCCCAACAGATAACGGAGTAGGAGAAATAGAGGGAGATCAAGACGCCGCTCGAGATTGTTATGTAACTGAGCTTCGCAATAACCGCAGGAAGGATAAAGGGAAGGATGCAGAGACTTCTCTCTGCAAGAAAAACCTGGAAGCATAGCAATTAAAGAAAGCCCCTCCTCTTCGATGTACCAGCGATCATTTCAACGAATTAGACCCTAGGGGAAAAGAGGAGGAGGCCACCACCGAGCCTGTAGAGGCTATGGAATTTGTATCTGTAGACAAACACGACCCAAGTAGACTGCTGAGAGTCGGGTCTCAGTTAAGAGCGGAGTTGAAATATCAGCTCATCGATTTTCTTCGCCATAACATGGATGTATTTGCATGGACGCACGCTGACATGACAGGAATCTCTCCAGACGTAGCATGCCACATAGTGAACATCGATCCCACTAAGGTTCCAGTGAAGCAGAAAAAGAGGAGCATGGGGGCAGAACGATCAGCAGCCCTCGAGGAAGAAGTAAATAACTTACTTGCCAATGACTTCACACGAGAAGCCATCTATCCAGAATGGATCGCCAACCTGGTACTGGTAAAGAAAGCTAATGGGAAGTGGCAAACATGCATCGATTTCTCCAACTTAAATGACGCTTGCCCGAAGGACTGCTTCCCACTTGCCCGAAGGACTGCTTCCCACTCCCCCGAATCGACCAACTCGTGGACAGCACAGCCGGACACGAACTCTTATCCTTTATGGACGCATACTCAGGATATAACCAGATCCCTATGCACGCCCCCCATAAAGACCACACTAGTTTCATCACTGACCGGGGACTTTACTGCTACATAGTAATGCCTTTTGGACTTAAAAACGCCGGAGCTACTTATCAGCGCATCGTCAACAAGATGTTTGCGGAACTAATAGGACGAACTATGGAGGTTTATGTGGATGACATGCTGGTAAAATCGAGGAAAGCCAATGATCATATAAACCACCTGGATGAGATGTTTCAAGTACTTCGCCAATATGGAATGAAGCTGAACCCTCTAAAGTGCTCCTTCAGAGTATCGTCGGGAAAATTCTTAGGATTCATCGTCCATGCCAGGGGGATTGAAGCAAACCCCGAACAAGTTCGGGCTTTGCAAGATATCAAGATACCATCCACTCGAAGAGAGATGCAAAGCCTAAACGGGAAAGTGGCCGCCCTAAGCAGGTTCATCTCTAAAGCAACCGATAAATGAATCCCTTTATTTGAAGCTCTAAAGAAAGACAAAGGAAAGTTCGAATGGACTAACGAATGCTCGACAGCTTTCTTTAACTTAATCGAACACCTCCAGAGACCACTAGTACTCTCAACTCCAAATGAAGGCGAAGAACTATACCTATACCTTGCTATATCGTCCCATGCTTTAAGCGCCGCTTTGGTGAGAGAAGACAACCACGAACAGCGACCCGTATACTTTGTAAGCAAGAGATTTACAGGGGCAGAAGCCAGATACCCTAAACTTAAAAAGCTAGCATACTGTTTGCTAGTCACGTCACGGAAACTACGACATTATTTCCAATCTCATTCCATCAAAGTTTTAACCGATCAACCGCTAAGGCAGGTACTCCATCGCCCCGACACCTCTGGGCGACTACTTAAGTGGTGCATTGAACTGAGTCAATATGATATCGCCTACCATCCTCGCACCGCTATCAAGGGGCAAGCCATAGCTGATTTCATTGCCGAATTCACCACTAACGAAGGTAAGGAGCCGTCTAGAATAGCGGAAGACATCAAGTGGAATCTCTTTGTAGATGGAGCATCAAACGAACAAGGCTCGGGGGCAGGTATTGTGATAATCACCCCCAGGGGAAGGAAGCTGCACTATGCCCTAAGATTGGAATTCGCTGCCACCAATAACGACGCAGAATACGAAGCAGTGATAGCCGGATTAGAACTTGCCCTAGAGATTGGAGTCGGTTCTTTATGTCTCCATAGTGATTCTCAACTTATTGTAAATCAGATAGTGGGAGAATTCCGGACTCGAGGAGAGCGACTCACAGCATATCTAAAGAAGACCAAGCTGCTGCTCAATCAATTGGATCACTATTTAATCAAACACATTCCTTGAGAAAAGAATCAAGAGGCCGACGAACTGGCAAAGCAAGCTAGCATGAAAGACGACACCACTTCCCGAACAATAACCATCTCACAGCAACTAGCCCTGAGTTACGAGACAATGAATATGATAGCCGCAATCAAAGAGGAAACTTGAATGACTCCTATTCGGAAATATTTACAAGATGGCACGCTACCCAACGAGCGTAACGAAGCTAAGAAAATCTTACGGAGGGAGTATTGTGTAAATGCTTCCCACTTTTCTTGGCAGATCTAGCTACCTCCTGGTTCTGCCACCTACCCCAAGGGTCTATCAGCTCATGGGAAATGTTGAAAGAAAAGTTCATCAGCCAGTTCCTCATTCATGTGGAACAACCCAAGGACGCTTGTTCCTTATCTAATATCAAACAAAAGCCTGGAGAGACAGTGCAGCAGTATTTAACCCGATTCAATGCCGCAGCGGCTGCAGTTCAAGATGCCGATGAGAAACTTATCCTAATGGCCCTCTGCAGTGGTGTGCACCTAGATACTAAATTTGCTAGAAGACTAACCAAGGAAAAACAGCTAATTTTCCTGATTTCTTCCATGAAGCTGGAAAGTATATGAGACTTGAAGACGCTGCCACTGAGAGGCAGTCAGGGCAATAGGCTAAGACAGCCCCAGACAGGGTCCCCGCTGCAGCAAAGGATGCTCGGAGAAGTGACTCTAGAGACAATGCTGGGGGCAAGAAGGGAGAAAAGCTCTTATATCGACCAGGATCAAGATTTGACTCCTACACTCCATTGAATGAAATGATCGAAAACATCTTCCTAGCCACTCAAGACAAAGTTAGATACAAGCGCCCCCCGCACAAGAAGGAGCCAGATAACGCACTCAAGTCTGGAAAGTTCTGCCGCTTCCACGAATCCCATGGACATGACACCAATGAATGCCACCATCTCCGGGACTTGATTGAAGAACACATCAGAAGGAAGAGACTGGAATGTTATGTAAAAAGCCAGAACAGGACTTCGACTCCTACCAATGAGAATCCTGGGCTAACCCTCCCAGAAGTAGGCGGAGGAAATCGCAACACCAGCGGCTCTAGTCAAGAAAAGATAGTGGTCCATACCGTATCAGGAGGAACACATCGCCGACAGAAGCTGGGCAGAGATGGAAAGATACGGTAAGTCACTTAGAAATGATGAAGGCTACGTTAACTCTGTTATGGAAGAACGCCACCCGAAACGGAAAGAGAATGACGACATCACATTCAGTAGGCGTGATCTAGAGGGAAGACAGTACCCACACATGGATCCTATGGTCATCTCTGCCTGGTTCGGTCCAGCCAAATTTTTTCGAATTTTAGTAGACACTGGAAGCTCGGTAAATATCCTATTCAAGCATGCTTTTGACAAAATGAAGCTGTCAATGAAGGATGTGTCCCCCTGCAACAAACCACTACATGGTTTCACTAGAGATGCGAAGATGCCCCTCGGGCAACTGGACCTTTTTGTTGAAATAGGAAGTCATCCCCGCTCCGTTGTGCGAAAACAAACATTTGTGCTAATAGAAAGCCACTCAGCCTACAACGCCTTTTTGGGAAGACCAGCCTTGTCTGACTTCCAAATTGTCCTAGCCCCATGGTGCCTGAAAATGAAATTCCCAACAAATAACGGAGTAGGAGAAATAGAGTGAGATCAAGACGCCGCTCGAGATTGCTATGTAACTGAGCTTCGCAATAACCGCAAGAAGGATAAAGGGAAGGATGCAGAGACTTCTCTCTGCAAGAAAAACCTAGAAGCATAGCAATTAAAGAACGCCCCTCCTCTTCGATATACCAACGATCCTTTCAACGAATTAGACCCCAGGGACAAAGAGGAGGAGGCCACCACCGAGTCTGCAGAGGCTATGGAATTTGTATCTGTAGACAAACACGACCCAAGTAGACTGCTGAGAGTCGGGTCTCCGTTAAGAGCGGAGTTGAAAGATCAGCTCGTCGATTTTCTTCACCACAACATGGACGTATTTGCATGGACGCACGCTGACATGACAGGAATCTCTCCAGACGTAGCATGCCACATACTGAACATCGATCCCACTAAGGTGCTAGTGAAGCAGAAAAAGAGGAGCATGGGGGCAGAATGATCAGCAGCCCTCGAGGAAGAAGTAAAGAACTTACTTGCCAATGAATTCATACGAGAAGCCATCTATCCAGAATGGATCGCCAACCCGGTACTGGTAAAGAAAGCTAATGGAATGTGGCGAACATGCATCGATTTCTCCAACTTAAATGACGCTTTCCCGAAGGACTGCTTCCCACTCCCCCGAATCAACCAACTCGTGGACAGCACAGCCGGACACGAACTCTTATCCTTTATGGACGCATACTCAGGATATAACCAAATCCCTATGCACGCCCCCGATCAAGACCACACTAGTTTCATCACTGACCGGGGACTGTACTGCTACAGAGTAATGCCTTTGGGACTTAAAAACGCCGGAGCTACTTATCAGCGCCTCGTCAACAAGATGTTTGCGGAACTAATAGGACGAACTATGGAGGTTTATGTGGATGACATGCTGGTAAAATCGAGGAAAGCCGATGATCATATAAACCACCTCGATGAGATGTTTCAAATACTTCGCCAATATGGAATGAAGCTGAACCCTCTAAAGTGCTCCTTCGGAGTATCGTCGGGAAAATTCTTGGGATTCATCGTCCATGCCAGGGGGATTGAAGCAAACCCCGAACAAGTTCGGGCTTTGCAAGATATCAAGATACCATCCACTCGAAGAGAGATGCAAAGCTAAACGGGAAAGTGGCCGCCCTAAGCAGGTTCATCTCTAAAGCAACCGATAAATGCATCCCTTTCTTTGAAGCTCTAAAGAAAGACAAAGAAAAGTTCGAATGGACTAACGAATGCTCGATAGCCTTCTTTAACTTAATCGAACACCTCCAGAGACCACTAGTACTCTCAACTCCAAATGAAGGCGAAGAACTATACCTATACCTTGCTGTATCGTCCCATGCTTTAAGCGCCGCTTTGGTGAGAGAAGACAACCACGCACAGCGACCCGTATACTTTGTAAGCAAGAGATTTACAGGGCCGAAGCCAGATACCCTAAACTTGAAAAGCTAGCATACTAATTGCTAGTCACGTCACGGAAAGTGCGACATTATTTCCAATCTCATTCCATCAGAGTTTTAACCGATCAACCGTTGAGGCAGGTACTCCATCGCCCCGACACCTCTGGGCGACTACTTAAACGGTGCATTGAACTGAGTCAATATGATATCACCTACCATCCTCGCACCGCTATCAAGGGGCAAGCCATAGCTGATTTCATTGCCGAATTCACCACTAACGAAGGTAAGGAGCCATCTAGAATAGCGGAAGACATCAAGTGGAATCTCTTTGTAGATGGAGCATCAAACGAACAAGGCTCGGCGCCCCACTTTGGTGCGGCTTCTCTAATCCCTTATTAAGGTGTATCCCTGGAAGGGAAGCCAGGAAGTCTTATCCAACATCCATCAAGGAAGTTGCAGAGATCACACCGGAGGGCAGACTCTAGCCAAGAAAACACTCCGATACGGGTATTACTGGCCCACTTTAAACAAAGACGCCTTGGACTTCGTCAAAAAATGCAACAGATGTCAAAAATTTGCTAAGATTCCTCGACTGCCCACAAACGAGATTACTCAAATGACCAGCCCTTGGCCCTTTGCAATATGGGGAATTGACTTGATTGGCGAACTGCCAATGGGCCGAGACGGAGCCAAATATGCCATAGTGGCAGTTGACTCTTTCACCAAATGGGTGGAAGCGGAGCCTCTAAATAAAATATCTTCGGCAAAAGTTATTAACTTCTTGATCAAATATGTTTTATGTAGGTACGGGGTTCCACTCAAAATCATATCGGACAATGGACTTAAATTTGATAGCGAGGAATTCACCGACTGGTGCCAAGAGCACGGAATTCACAAAAGCTTCTCATCTGTGGCTTACCCCCAGGCAAACGGACAAGTCGAAGTTGTCAACAAAATCCTCAAAACCCTAATCAAGAAGAAACTTGAAAATTCAAAAGGCGCTTGGGTGGATGAACTTCCTACGGCACTTTGGGCCTACCGCACATCCTACAGAACATCAACAGGGCATACTCCTTTCTCTTTGGCATACGGATCTGAGGCCGTGCTTCCAGTTGAAACTGTAGGGGCTTCCCACCATAGGATCTACTACAACCCAGAAGAGAATGAAGAACTCCTCCACATGTCTTTGGATCTAATTGAGGAGAGAAGAAGCGATGCAACCCTCAAAGCAGCAGCTCACAAGCAAAAAGTTGCAGCACAATACAACTCCAAAGTCAAGCACCGCAGCTTACAAGAAGGAGATCTTGTCCTCAAGCGGATCTTCCCGCGCCCCGGAGCGCTAGATCCAATCTGGGACGGACCTTATGTAATTCATAAAGATCTCCGCAACGGAACCTATATTTTGTCAACAGTGGACGGAGAGGTGTTCCAAAGGGCATGGAACATCCAACACCTCCGTCGATACTTTTCTTAACTTGTACTGCCCATATGAAGTGAATTAACAAAGAGAATCAGTGGACGTAGGCATTTTCGTGCCGAACCACTTTAAAAATCTTGTCTCTTTTTAACTTGTTCCTTTATATTTTGGCTGCTTGTTAAGCTTTATCCTTTTCTGCTGAACAAAATCATGTATAACGACATTTCCATTCTAGACACTTCACGGCGCAACCTCGCCTGGACAAGACCCAACAGGTACTATGCGAATTTATGCACTCGCCAATGAGACACTTTAGCTCCAGCATCCCTCTGATGCGGGTTAACTCATTGTAACGACCCAGAATTTTTGATAACTTGAATTTGAATATTTAATTTATTTTTAATATTAATAAGTGGAATTTTTAAGTCGAATAATTTATTTTTCGAATATTGGGTTTAATGGGATAATTAAATCGATGATTTAATAGTGAAATTCCAAAAATAATTAAATATTGGGTTAAATATGATTGAAAATGATTTGGAAAATTTTATTTTATCATATTAAAGTTATAGAAATATTTTGGAACTTGTAAAACTGAATTTGGAGTTAATTTGTAAAAATTGAATATTTTAATATTTAATTATCGACTGAAAAATAGCCAATTTTTGAACAGTCTCAGAATTGAACGAAACGAGTTCCATTGGATCCGTGATAGTTAGTTATTATCGGATTTCAATTTTCGTAGCAATCGGAGTTGTCGTTTGACCGTGGCAGCTCGAAACGCATCGATATCGTTTTAATATTTATTTAGCGAGTAAAAATAGCCATTTTTCAAACGGTCTCGGATTTCGACGAAACCAGTTTCATCGGATCCGTAATGTGATATTATTGCAAGATTTCAAATTTCAAGTCGTTTGGATTTGCCGTTTGTCCGGTACAAGCCAAAACGCCTAGGAATCGCTTAAATCGGTTTAAATTTAAATCGACTGTTTATTGCCGTATCTCACACATATGATGGAATTAGCTTACGAAACCTATTCCATTGTGTCCGGAATGTGGAAAAACCTTAGGATCGCCTGGCGGAACGCGTCGTTTGGAGTTCGTTTGCAAAAGTGTTAAATTGGAGATTTTATTATTAAAATAATAAGAATAGTTGTTTATAAATGCAATTATCTCTAAACCCTAGCCAAGATAAAGGAGCCGGCCCTAATTATTCAAAGGCCAGAAATCACCCAACTTCCACCTCAAATCCACACCAATCCGTCGACATTTTCCACGAACTTTCTAAACGGAAATCGAAGAGCACGCTGTGAACTACAACTTCAACGGTCGAGATCGAAATTGGAGCAACGGGGTGAGGGAGAGGGACCCGCGTTCTTGGGCTGTTGCGCACGGTTTTCGAGGCAGTAATGGTGGCCGAGTTCAACATCCTTGCAGGCGTGGGTAGCTCTTGTCGAGAGCTTCAATTTGGCACATCCTGATCGCTTTCTAGCGGAGTGTGGTGATGGCGAAGTGGAACCCTAGTTCATAGAGATTGGGTTCTCTTCTACTGGAGTATGCGTGAAACGAAGAAGGAACGGGGGGGAAGGATCTGCGTGCGCAGGGAAGATGAGTAAGGGAGTGGGGGCCACATGCGTTTGAGGGTGAGATGTTGTTTCTTTTATTTTTTTTTTTGTTTAAATTCAAAATTCAAATCATGCAACTTTAAAACGTGATATCTTTTGCATGCGAGGTCGGATTCGAACGAGATTTTTTGCGTTGGCTTCGTATCGCCGAGCTCTTCGCAATGCAGCTGGTTTGGAGTCGATTGGAGGTCGTTTGAATTTCGGGTAAAATTAAACGTTCGTTTAATTTTATTCGAAACGAACGCCGAAAACGGAAATAAAATCAAGGTGAGAACTCCTCACTCAATCGAAAGGTTTTGTTTAAAATTTTGAATAGTTAATATTGATTGTTGATTGCTGATTGATTGTGTTAGTAGATATAGTAGGATATATACTATATATAGCGATATATATATATTGGCATATGTATATATCGGATTTGATTTCCCGCCTCGTATAGCGGATGAGACCCTATTGCGCCGTTATTAAGCGGATATTTATAAAATCCCATATACCGCGATATTCCACCTCGAAGTGGAATTGGTATTGTGCTAACGTCTGTGGATGCAGGGTAACAGGTTGGAGGGATCCAACTGGATTCCTCGCATATTTATTTGTTTATGAATATTATGTTGATTGTTGATAATCACATTGATATATGATGTTATTCCCGTGATTGACCATTCGATGTCGTTGCATCATCGGATTCTAATTTTTAAATTAAAAATAACGGTTTTGAATTTAAAAGGGGTTTTAAATCAATTTTTCAAAGAATATGGTTTATTAAAAATTTTGAATTGATTCAAATTTTAAAATAAATCAACGTATAAGTTTTTATGTAAAAAAAAAAAATTTATATTTTTATAAAATATAACTTAAAAGAAATTTTTAACAATAATAGGTTTTTATAAAATAGTTAAATTTGGTTTTTGGGAAGTTATTATTATTAATGGTTTATATAAAGGATTTTATGAATGGATGTTTTTAAATAAAAATCATTGGAGTTATAGAATAAATTTATAAAATGCTGAGTTGATGTATAACATGAATTTCATTATAAATCTATAGATATATAATTTGTGAAATTTATAAAACGAATGGTTATTGGAAAATTTTAAGTTTATAAGTTATTAACTTATAGAAATGAATTTGGGGCATAAAAAGGGGGTTTGTTGAAATTGTTAATAAATGAAGATTTCATTAGTTGAAATTATTATAAACCATAAAGAAATCTTGTAAGTGATAAGATTTTAAATTGGTGAAGTTCAAAGGAACGATTTGGTAAATAAATAATATTATAAGTATTTAACTTACAATATGGCTTTTGGGTATGAAATTGGGTTATGTAAAATTGCATCGGATTAATAAAGGAATTTATAAAATTGGGGTTTATAATAGAAATGGAATTTATAAACTATGTTTATAAATTTGAAATTCATCGAATTTGATAAATTGAAATATGGGAATTTGTTAAGTGGGCTATATTCACTATTTTGAATATTGAATAGATTATTAAATAAAATGGGTTTGTTTTTGGGAAAGGAATGTTTTAAATGGAATTTAAAACGAATTAAAGGTGTTTTAAAATGTATTGAGTATTGAAAACATAGATTTCAACATTGATTGTTGAAATAGACGTTTTCGAGAAACAGAAGGGGATAATTTGTATAGTATTGGATTCATATATCTATTTTTAATTTCAAATCCATATACTAGTGTTTTTGGATTGTCGTAACGATGTTTTACGCAACATTCGTTTTTAACCCAAATAAATGTGAATAAAGGAATGTTTTCTTAAAGAGAATGGAATAAAATACTTAACGGTAACTTAAGTATATTGAATATTTCCAAATTGTTGAAAATAAATAAATTTGTGAATTACTTATTTTTAAAATAAGCATGGGAATGGTTTTCTAATATGAAATGGAACGGTTTTTGTGAATTCACCTTTAAGGTAATTGAAAGCAAATAACTTGAAATCGATTTGGGAATCGTATGCTAGTAGATGCTTGGAATTTAAATCCACCTTGGAATTTATATATATATGAAGGGAAATTTGTCTAAAAATAAATATTGATTTATTTTGAAGTATGAAAATGAATTTACGGATTTGGGACGTAAATTTAAATTAAATCGGTAAAGACTTATTTGATGATTTGAAATTTGTTTTCAAAGGGTATAAAGGATGAAAAGTAATTTGAAATTGGTTTTCAAATGGTAAAAGTAATTTGAAATTAGTTTTCAAATGGTTAAGGTGATTTGAAATTAGTTTTCAAATGGTTAAGGTGATTTGAAATTAGTTTTCAAATGGTTAAGGTGATTTGAAATTAGTTTTCAAATGGTTAAGGTGATTTGAAATTGGTTTGCAAATGGTTAATGTAATTTGAAAATTGGTTTTCAAATGGTAAAGGTAAATTGAAAATTGGTTTTTCAATTGGTTAAGTGTGGAAAATTTTATCGTGAAGTGGTTTTGGTAAAGCAAATAAATTGGGCAATTATTTGAAAATTGTGTATATATATCTTGTAAAGATATTTTGGGACTTAATAATTTTGGAAAAATTATTTGGAATCTGATGATGTGGCGCATCTTTATTGATAGTTAAATAACCGACTATCAATATTTACCCTTGGATGGTATTGATTGTGTTTGTTTGGAATTGAATGCACACTTATTTTTAAAATAAGCGCTCGCTATTCGGTTTAGCCGGGAGAGGACCTTTGTGTCATATATCCCATTCCGAATATGCGATACGTCGTTTGGATTGCATTTGAAGACCGGTGTTGAAGACCGGGTATTTGTGAAAACGATAGGATGACCTATCGATTGTCTCCGCATCGTTAGCTACGATATGGAGATTTCCTTTGTGATGGGAAATTTTATCGGGATTGTGAATACCCGGATTGCAAGGGCTTCTTTGGAAGTGCCTTCGGTTCTGTTCGAACCCGGAACAGACTTGTATGGTTACGTGTCTGACATTACATTTTGAGAGATAGAGCAGATTTCTTTCAAATACATTTCTGTTGGTGGCGGAGAATTTATTCTCTTAGCTTAACACCCTTCTCTGAGACGTACGAGCTCAGAGGTTATGTAGTTGAAGGTTATCAGCGATATTTCCCAATCTGGTAATGTGGCATGCTGAGTGCTGCTGTGTGATGATCATTGGTTGGTCATTTGTGATATGATCATTTGTTTGATCATTTATCTTTGTGATTATTGCTTTGGTCATCTGTGGACCCGAAGCATGGCTTTGTTACACAAAGCGTAGCTTTGTGGACGAGATTTCGTCAGGACCTCACTCCCCGGAAATGGTCGAAACAGGAATATGCGGCAAGGTTATGAGGGTCGCGCCCTTTAGGGTATGTCATTTCCTTCTGGTAAAGGGTGGTATCATGGTATGGAGCCCAGATATTTACTCATGTTGATACACTATACCTATTACTGTGTGGTGTTGTTGTTGCGAGCGCTCGGATAAAGGTCCCAAAGGACCGGGGGATGGCATATTCGTGTAGTAGTTACCTAGTTACAGAGGTAACCCGGCCTTGTGTTGGCAGAGATCTAACCGTAACGTTAGTTCTCGGGACGTCCCGCCAGAGGCGATCCCATGTGGCAGTAGGAAGTTCCTTAGCCTGACCATTTGTTGGAAATCCATTCATCCAATACGCGCCCTGTACGGTTTTAGTTGTAGAACCTGCCATTTAACATGGCAGCTATAGTAGGCATAGTATCATGGTACCTATGCTGGCTAGGATTTATATTATACTTTCGAAATACTTTCCACTATGCACTAGTAATAATATCAAAGAATTTTTCTCGTAGTAAGCATGTTTGACTATCATAAGGAGAAATCTCCCCCATGTGTGCGTTTGCATTGTGTGTGTGCCGGGAGGCCTTATGGTAGTTTCATTTTCCAAAAAGCATTGCGGATTTCAAAATTTAAATTTTCTTGTTGCTTGTTTAAAGATAAACTGTTTTGAGTTCTCACACCAGTCCCATGACTGACCTGGAGTTTATTGTTCCTTTCCTAAACTCTGGGTGCCCACTATTTTCCACACGGGCAGTCTAGAGTTAGGTTATCAGGTTATTCTGGATTCGGGAGTTGCTGTGCAGATCTGGAGGCGAGCCAGATAGCGTAGTCTATTATCTATTGTATATAGTATTTCTTTCCGCTGTTGTTGTCGTACACTCTGATTGATGTAATGTAATGTGATGTAATGTATAAAATGTATAGTTCTTTTGTTTTAATGAATATTCATTTATCTATTATATGTTGTTCCGCTGCGACTGTGAGATTCTGTTATTGTTTCTCGTTCTGTTACTTGTTTTTCTGTTTTCTCTTCTCTTTCTTTTCTTTCTTCTTCTACCTCTTTCTTCTTCTAAAACCCTAACGGTTCGATTTTTCGGCAACGAAAAATCGCGATCGTTACACTCATTGCTCGTGACTGCCCTCAAAGCCAACTGTAATGAGCCGATTATAAGCCATCAAGAAGGCCGATTATAGCCGATGGCAGCTCATTACGGCGTTCGGCTCGCCGGCAACTGTGAACCTACTTTAAGCCCCAACATAAGGTGTGGCCAGCCAGGGGTAGTTCACGGTTGACGATCGGCACCCACGCTAGCCGGCCACAGTAAATCGAATAATACCCACGATTACGGGCCATAATGGCTCGGGTAGTTACTGTGCGCGATCTCGGCTCCGATATGTCTTAAGTGCGGTTATGGTAAAAAAGATAAACTCCCCGCGGAGGCGTAAGATGGGTGACAAATGTCTCCAAGACCCACAGCTAGGGAAAGTGACTACAAAACCCGTTTGCCACGAACTTAAGCATATCGACGGCCTTCCGTGATTGGAAGTTTTACTATTTCTCATATTTCCATTTCATTCAAAAACTTTTCTCTTATCCTATATAACAATCCCTAAAGTACAGGTCACAAAATAGGGGAACTCTTGCTTGTGAAAATATGAACTCACATCCGGATGACGGAACACTCAGCTACATTCCATACTCAGTCACGCAAGACATTCGAAGCAACCCCCTACAACTAAAACACGAAGGGCGGTACTTTCTTCTCTTGATGTAGCTTTAATTTATTCACACATCGTATTGACATTGCAAGACATGAAATAATATTTTGAGCATAAACTTAGCATCAAATACGATTAAATCACATACATAAACACGCAGCTGTATTTCTTGTGCAACATATCAAAATAACAAACCACATTCGAACATAACAGAATCTGCTTATGTTATAAAGTTACATAAAGACGTTCGTTACAATGATATAATTATAGCCTGAAAATACAATAATGTTTTGGACTAGTATATACAGGAATGTCAAACAGACCAAATAAAAGAGTCAACTACATCGGGGCTCCGCCTTCGTCCTGCCCGCCATCCGGATCTACTTAACTGCGGGGTCAGATCTCCCCGCATGTACTCCAGAGGTCCCGCCTGCACAATTCAGAAGAGAATCCATCAATAATCACGAAAGATAAGCAATCAAATCATGAAAAGGTTAAAAGGAAAGACTTACCAGCGTCTGCTCCCTGATCATCATCATCTAGTTGCACGCCTACCTCATCCGCAGCAAGCAGCCGCATGCCCTCCTTAACCGCCACCTTCTCTTCCTTAGTGAATTGGGCCATAACCACATCCATCCTGAAAGCCGCACCACCTTCCTTATCCGCATCGGCCTTAGCTTCCTCCAAAGCCCGGAGATATATCCTAACCATAACCCGGGGATAATTGTCCATCCTAACAGGTTTCCCTGCCTCTAAGTACGGAAATACATGTCCTGGAGCATCTCGTCCATCATCCCCTCGTTCTCCTCAAACTCTTTCATCCGGGCCTCAGAAGCCGACAGTCGTGCGACAGCAGCATCTCTCTCCAATCGGTATCTCGAGCAGTCAACCAGAAGGGACTTCCGCATCACTTCCATCTCCTCCTTCAGCTTGGCCTGAGCAAGCTTTGCGGCCTCAAGCCTCCCAGATAACTCCTCTACCTTCTCAAGATCCGCTCTCCGAACCTCGTCCACCGTTGCGATGGCCATGTCAATTCGCTCTTTGCAAACAGCCTCTATTTTTCGCAATTCAGCCTTGCTAGCCTCTTCCATGGTTTTCTTTAGTCGTCTGGAGGCCGCCTCATGCTGGGATATCTGGATAGCCTGATCGGCAAGCTGTTTGGCCTGATCAGAAACCTTTAGCCGCAACCGAATGTTGGCACTTCCGATTTCCTCCCCAGCCTTGGCCAGTCGAGCGTGATGCTCCATTAGTCTCTTGATCTCTTCAGCCACCCGATCGATGTTTGCCTTAGCCTCATTCCCCATGGTCACAATCCGAGTAGTAAGCAAATCGAGGTCTAAGGACTTAGCCTCATCAAGCACCCGTACCATGGGATTGTGGGAAAGAAGATGCTCACCCGTGGCCTCATCAAAAGAGATGTCCTGAAAACTCGGGTCCAGATCCGGGTGACCGGCAAATGGGTTACGAACCAAACTAGGGTGGTCTATCGGGGTGACGGTTGGATTTTCGGACGGATGTGGGGGAGGCATAAACTCAGTATCTTCCTCAGTAATATCGTGGATAGGCTGGACTGAAGGCTGAGGACCAGGTGAAGGTTCAAACGAAGATCGCCCCCTCTTCCTCTTTTGCATATCTTCCTCAATAACTCCGAGAAGAGGGCGATAGCTAACCATATCTCCGGGACGGCTAGTTGACGACTTTGGTTTGGCAGAAGCTTTGAATAGCTTGTACTGTTCAAGGCGGTGCCGAATATCTGATGTCTTGGCCACCTTACCCGTTCCTGCAATAAAAACCAAGTATTATAAGCATGCATGAAACTACAATCCGAGACATATGCTAAGTTAAAAGAAGTAGGAAAACGCGTTTATTTCACAAACCCTGAGGGGGAGTGGGATACTGCAATAAGTCCTGAATCTCATTCCAGGACGGGAGCTGGCCATAAAATATTACTAACTCCGTATCATAAAAGGAATCTGCGGAAGTTAAGAATTCACCTTGAACCGCCGGAGTTGCCTCAGCTGAAATACTCTCAGAAGATAGACTGGCGCCCGTCCCGGCCTTATCAGACTCCTTCGATTTCTCCACCAAGGCTGGCCCTTCCCCCAACCCCTCAAAGGCTTGGCGGAAAGCATCATCCATCCACTCTTGAATCTCACCCGCTTGCCCAGAAGTCAGGGCACCAACGCCACTACCACCCTGACCTTCACCACCGTTACCACCGTCACCTTCTCCATCACCTCCGCTCTCCTCCTCGCCTCTTTCTTCCTCTCCACTTTCCTCCTCCGGAACATCTGGGCATGTGCTGGGAGAGGGTCCATCAGATTTCTTAAGCTTCTTTCCCCCGACGACTGGAGGTTTTGTGAAAGGCTTCCTCTTGCCACTCTTCGCCATGGCCCCTCCTTTAGCTTGAGCAGCCCTCTCTTCCGCCGTATCCCTCTGCTTGACCACGGACTGATGTGGCAGGATCAGGTTGAGCCCCAAAAGTGTAGCGTTCCTGATCAAGTAAGCAGCCGACCTATCTCTTCCCGAAATAGCTTCTATTTCCGCTGCCGTCTGAACCAGGCGATCATTCTCCACGACCGCAAAACCACCTGTCGCTAGCAAGAAATAAAAACACATAAGTGGAAGCATTGCAACCAGAACGGAAATTATAAATAAAGCCTTGACTTACATCCGGAGGTGAAGCGACGGATAGAAACGGAGTCGTCCCTGACGAAAAACCATTCCTTCTTAAACATGTTGTACTTCGGATACAAGTCTAGGACGGGCTTGAAGGATACGGCCGATTCCAAGCTGATATATGGGGACCCCTTCTTGTAGCCCCTCAGATTATACAGATACCGGATCTCCCGGTTGGAAGGAGGACGCCCATATCTCCTCTGAAAGACGACGAAAAGACTCACCAGAATGGCGTAGGAGTTAGGTTGAAGCTGGAATGGAGCCACCTTCAGATATGTGATGAAGCTAACTATCCAGGCGTTGAGAGGCGGGATAGCACCACACATGCAATGATATCTGCTTTAAGCAAAGTAGCCTTCAGGGGGGTCATACGGCATCACTCCTTCCCCCGGCAATAGCATGCGCGCTCTATCGATCCCAAAGGAACGGGATATAACATCAAGCTGCTCCTCTTTGAGGGAGCTAGGAAAACAGTCGGGCGGGGAATTCAAGAGCTCCTGAGGGCCATATCCGTCGACTAATGACCTCGGGGCGGGTCCATGTCGTGCTGGTCCCGGCTGGACTGGAGGCACGGCGGAAGACTCACTTCTGTCCGAAGATTTTTTCTTTTCTGATCGGGTTTCCACTCTTTGAGACATTTGTCTGCAACACAAGAAAAGTATATCGTTAAAACATACAAACAGCGTAGTCTGGAATTTCACTCATAATTAGAAACACAAAAGGTCATTCGGCATTTAAACGCCCCCGAATTCATTCGGTAAGGAGAGGCAATATAACATTCGGCCTTATACTTTCAAATTCATTCGGAGTTGATGGTCCATGAGTTCATTCGGCCTTATACTTTCAAGTTCATTCGGCATTAAAAGTTCATTCGGTATCAGTGGTCTTTGTGTTCATTTGGTGTTGACGGTTCTCAAGATCCATTCGGTATTGAAAGTTTTCGAATTCAGTCGAAGGAAGTTTACCTGATCCGGCAGTTAAGATTGGCCTGGTACAATAGCTGATTCGGCAATCCACGTAGTTCAGTAATTCAGAGTTTGATTCGGCTGTTTCTTTCGGTGAGAAATAACGAAGGCCTGGGGCTCCTACTTATAGAGGAAAGTTGAATAGCCGGATCAACCGGTTCGGTTCTCGGGCCGGATGTGGTTGTCCAAATAAACAAAGCACGGCATATGCGAGCATACGCCCCACTTTGGGGGGCAAATGTTGGGTGTGTTTCCACCCATATGTTTCCATCCTTCACCGAACCAAATCCATCAAGTAAACCAACCTACTACCGAACCAAGCCCTCACCTCCACCAACACCGGTCCATAGCACAGCCGAACCAACACGGGTCCAGCTCCATATCTCCTACCTCCAGACCAGCTCCATATCTCCTACCTCTGGACCGGCCCCATGCTCCTACCACTGATCCAACCCTCTCCTGGAGTGACCGAGCCAATCCCTGCCGAACCAAGCTTCTCCTGAAGTGACCGAGCCAACCCCTGCCGAACCAAGCTTCTCCTGGAATGACCGAACCAACCCCTGCCGAACCAACCTTCTCCAAGCATGGCCGAACCAAGGCGTACCGGACCAAACTGCCAGGCCAGATCGCTCCAGCCCAGGCCCACCAGCAGCTATATACATCCAAGACCCCTACCCCCAACCTCACTCTATAAATAGAGGGGCAAGGGTACAACAATGGAAGACAAGTTTGAGAGCTCGAGCACGGAGAGAACTTTCAAACAACTTTCAGTTACTTGTAATCAAAGCTTTGTACTTGTAATCTGAATAGAAAAGGAGATTAACATATTAAGTGGACGTAGGCATGTTCTGGCCGAACCACTATAAATCTGTGTGTCCTTTACAGTTTAGTCCCTGCTTTTTATATATTTGCGTAAATCACCCAAATCACCATAAACAACATAAAATCAACTAATTCATACGACTTGGAGGTGTTTTCCCATTTTTTGTGCAAACAGTAAATAATTTGGAAAAATAGATTTGTACTAAAACAATTTATTTTGCAAATAGTCCAGAGTCAAACTGTTCAATTCCCAACCTCCATTTCCAATCAATTCAATTTAAATTTCCACTTCCATATAAATTGACTCAATTCCAAATTAAATAACTTCAGTTTCCATTGAAATTGACTTAACCACAAATTCAAGTTGAATTAATCATGAATTCCTTTTCTAAATTCAAATCAAATTCCATTTGAATTTTCTCATTCAACTTTAATCACAATTTCAATTAATTCAAATAAATTTCAAATTGAACCGATTTCAATTCATATCAATTTCTTTTGAACTAATCCCGATTTCCATTTGAATTTGAACTCATTCAACTTCAATTTCATTTTAAATTTAATCCAATTCAGAATTTTCCATTTGAATTTTTAAACTTATCCATCTTCAATCACAATTCTAATTAATTCAAATCAAATTTAATTTGAACTAATTCCATTTTTATCCTATTTCAAAGTTCAAATAATAATTCAAATCCTTTTTAAACAACTAAATCTTTGAAATTCAATTTATCATCAAATTTCAATTTTGAAACCAAACCTTTGACGTTTTATCTTAAACATTCAAAATTTAAGTCCAAAATGATTCCATTTTATCTTAATAATGGATATATTACCACACCCCATTTCTTCATTCATTTGAACAAATCCAATTTCAACTTAAAGATTATTAATAACAATAGGATGGTATCATTCAAATTATTTTAAAACATTCATCCATTTCCAATTTCAAGATCTCAAACCCATTTTGAGATCACACAAACTCCCCATTCAAATCAACCTTTTAACTACCCAAGTTAAATCCTAATTTTATCTTGAAATTTCCAATTCAGGTTGTTCATTCAAACTTATTTAACTTCTTCAAAGTTAAATTCAATTTACTTAATTCAGTCAAATTTACATAATTTGAATTCCCATTCAAATTTCAAAATACTTTCCCATTTGTAAGTTCAAAAACTTATCACTTTAGGTTTTCACATCTCATTCCAAATTTAAAACTCAACATTTAGAGTTTATGCCAAACCATCTTTGATATTATGTATATTCCTCACATATATACATATTTTCTTCTTGGCCTGCCAAGCCGAATTTTAAAATTTAAACCACCCTTGGTTTTAATTCAAAAAAAAATATTTTAAAGTTTACAACCAACTTCTTATTCTAAAATAAGATTACATTCAAAATAGTTTGAATAATATTATTTCCTTTAACACTTTGAAAACAATTTCAAATGTTTAAATTTAGAATTCAGAACTTCATAATTGGAAACCCACTTTAATTTACATCCTTTATAATTTATAAGTTATTCTCTTTAAATGGTTACTTCCTTAAAACATTTTATTGTTTATTGGAAAACAATCATCCCATTATTAAACACAATAACCATTCTATTTCTCCAGTTTGAAACCAATTCTAATTCATCTTATTTAGAAATTCTTCCCCAATCTTCAAGATTTAATTTTAGTTTGAATCCATTTCAAACTTATATTTATTTAATTTCAATTTGGTTGTAATTCTATTACCACTTAATTTAATACCAATATTTAACATCCAATTACCTTAATATTTATTAGAAAGATATATTTCTTTATATATCAAAATATATTCTTATATAAAATCATTTAAAACCTTTATATAAGAAAATAACAAGTATTCTCTCATATATATATATATATATATATACATATATATATACATATATATACATATATATATATACATATATATACATATATATATATACATATATATATATATATACATATATATATATACTCAACTCATTCTAGAGTACTACGGACTCTATTTAATGAGTAATCCCCACCAGAGCCAAGGTTCTCGCTTAACCTTCGGCTCTGATATCAAATGTAACGATCCGAAATTTTGTATCCCGAAAATTCCAAATAGTTAGGAAAAGAAGGAAAGAGAAAGAAGAAGAAAACAGGAACAAATCACAGAAACCTCAGATTCGCAGCGGATCAAAATACAATATCACATAAACAACAGTTTACAAAAGAAGAACTGAATCAGTTCACTTACATTTTTTTATACATCAGAGTTAATATCCAATACACAACACTGGACAGTTTAAACAAACATGTCTAAGATAAACTATAATATATACAGCGGGATACGCTTCATACGTTCCTACCATCCAGCGCGCCTCCTGAGCTCCAAAACGTGCTTACCTGAAAATCTGTAATACTCGGTCTGACCCGAGCATTACATCAAAGTAACACCCAGGTCAGGCTGGAAATCAGCGTGAGTTAACCCATCTAACATGAATGAGAAAAGCATACAACTTGCATATATAACCCGGGTAATTTGTATCAACTACAATTTACAAAATGTTATAGACATTTCTCATTTCACTCACACAAATTTGTAAGTGCCAAAACTTAGATTAAATAGTCCAATTCACTTAAATCATTCCATTCAAGCTTATTGATTTCACACATAAACCTATATGGAATCGAAGTGGTTTCGGGTATTTACTAATACCCGACTCTAGTCACTTCGAATTCAATGTCATCTAAACCTACGTTATTCAATTAAATACAACTCAACTTTAATTACCGAATAACACTTTTACACAGAAATTCATCATTGATAGATAATCACATTGTCAGTATCCATCCAACATATCATATCTCAAAGCAATTCATATCAGAGATATCAACCAATCCAAAGCACTTATCATTATTCAATCATTCTTAAGTAAGATTGATCACTTCCATTAATTACATTAATTTATGATCCTCTAATTACTTCCATCAGTTAATTATTCTTAAATTTCATTTAATAATCAAACTTTAACTTAATTACTTTCATCAATCAACCTTGATAAATCACAATCAAAAATCAACTTTCCTTAATTTCTCTATCAATTAAACTAACTCCTTGATTAATTATATTAATCCTTTAATTACACTGAGTAATTATCACTTAATTTCTTCCACCAAATAATTATCCTTTAATTAATTCCCATTAAGTAATTTCCTTTTATCTAGTTACATCCAACAACTAATTACTTCACTAAGAAATCACACCTCATTAATTACCTTAAGTAATTATACTTAACCTAACATCAAATGATTAACTTTAATTAATTAAACTGAATTAATTAACCAAAATTAACCACATCCAATTAATTAATCATACTAAGTAATTAATTCCTTTAATTACTTCATTAAGTAATTATTCATAATAATTCTTTTACATTAAGTAATTAACCTCTTAATTACTTCTTATTTAATTATTTCTAAATTAATTAACCTTGATTAATCAATCTTTAATTATCTACTTAATGATCTTAATTACAATTTAATTAACCCTAAAATAAATTAACTTTTAATCCTTAATCATTTATTAATCAAGTAAATAAATTACCCTTAATTAATTATTAATTAATCCTTTATAATTAATTAAACTAATTAATTATACGTAATTTCCTTAAATTAATTTAATTACTATCAAGACCTTAAAACCTTAATCATCTTAAGATAAACATTATTTTATACAGCCTTAATTATATTAGCATATTTAAACCTTTTTATCTTTAAAATTAACTAATTAATTAAGTTTTTTAAAAATAAAATAATTATTTAATTTGATAAATTAAAGTTATCAAAACATAAGTTTTTAAAACAACTAAAACGTTGATCAATTAATAGTTTAAAAAACTAGTTTCAATTTTAAATTTAAAAACTTGCTTTAATAAAAACTTTTTTAAAAACAATTTCATTCCTAACTCAAAGTTTTAAATTCACTTTAAGCTTCTCTTAACAAAATCTAAATTTAACAAATTTCAAACTTCTTAATAAAAAATTAAAGAAAAACATTTATTAAATATACGGTAATTCGTATAAAGGTTTATACTAATTTAAATTTTTAAATTTTCAAAAGCCTAGTTTTTAAAGCTTTTAAACTTTTTAAACTTTTTTAAGATTTTCTGCTTTGGGTCGAACCCGAAGCTTACTCAGGTCAAACCCGAGTTCCCTTTTCTTTCCCATTTCAAAACTTGAATTTGTTTTAAAAATGTTAACCCTGTAGCAACTTAAACTGTTATCATACTTAAACATCACGTACTACTCGAGTTTAAACTCGAGCAAATATCCCTCAGACCCGAGCTTCAACCCAAGACCCAAACTCTCTCCTCAACTGCTAACACCAGAACTCGCTGTGCATATGCACCAGCGATCGCCAGAGCTTCGGCCATCGACTCCGGTTCCAACACGTCGCCAACGACTTCGATAAGCTAAAGGATCATCCAGAACCACAGAAATGTCACCCAGCCAAAATCGATCTTCCTGACCAAAACTGGAATCCAAACGTCAATCAGAAACCACCCAATGCCGATGTCTCCGATCTCAGAATCATCCATCGATCTACCTGAAGCTACCCTAAACTCCGATGATCCAGTTCCCCCCTCGCGATTAACCCTATTACTCTCTAGTCGTCGACATTTCCTCGGCAACCAACTCCACAAAAGAACACTCAAAAACCCTACTCCACCCTCGATAGGCCACCACAAACACCAGAAAAATCCATCAATATTATTCCCGGGTCCACCCACCTTTTAACCTTCTTCGACCAAAATTTCAACACCGATCACCACGTCGTTCGCCGTGATTGGCAAAAACCCCAAAAACTCTCAATACCAATTATTACAGAAATTACCAATCTAAAAATAATGATTGACCTTCCTAAATCCATTATTTACAAAATGGAAACAGATTATAAGATTAAATCAAGAATTCCGGTCCACTAGATTTGAACTTATTTTGAATCAGAACTGTAAAATTTCTATTTTTGAAATACAGACCGCAATTGTTTATTTGAAAACTATTTTTAAATTTGAAATTATAATGTTACAACCATATCCCACTTGAGGATCAAAGCTTGAAGTCATTTATATAGGTGGATATGAATTTTCATTGTTATTCCAGAGCCTGGAATCATAACAGTACCAAGTAATCATATATGCAACCATATATACAAATGTATATAATGTATTTCAACTAAAATCAGTTAAAATCATCCATGCAACCCATTCTTATAACTTTACTATGCATATTTATCACATGCATCGGAATATTCAACCAGTTTAAACTTTTTTGGACTTTGTTTACTCACTTGTTTATGGAGAAACAGAGGACAGGGTTTTATGCTCTGATCTGCAAGCTTGATTTATTTTGGTGTTAAATTTGGTAACTTGCTTGATAAACTATGCTTCATATTTTCTTTGCTTGCAGTTTTGAAGTTGATCTTGCTGTAGAATTTGTTGTTTAATCCAGAGATTTTTTTGCAGTAGTTGATATACGGTATGAAATTGATCATTGTTTTAGTAAACTTTGCATTTATCTTTTGTTTTGAATTTTCTAACGATCTTCACTTGTTATGCAAGATTACAGATTTGAAAAACTTTTGAACTGATGGTATTTGGTTTTGATGTTTTTAAGATGAGAGAGGGTTTTTGAAAGAATTTTTTTTAATTTACATTTTTAACTTCAACAGGAAGATTAGATATGCCACTTGTTAAATATCATGTCATTATTTCAACAAATGTTAAATTTTGATGAGATGATTACATTTGTTAATCTTATAATATATTTGCCTCACATTTATTTGAATGCATAGTATCTTGTTTATAAATGTTGCACATACATACAAATTTCTTTTTATCACATGTTATTTATTATTATTTTTTCTAAAATGTATTAAACCTTCTTTAAATCTTATTAAGGCCTATATTTACCCTTTGTCTTTTAATTATATTTTAGATAAATACATTCCTTTTTCTCAATTTATGTTTCATTATTTATATTAATCCCTCCTTGATATTTACACATATATAACCTTTAAAAGAGAAGATTTTAAAATCTTAACCTTACATTAATAATAATCATATATTAACAAACACATATTTAATCTGTTTGAAGATTATAAGTTTGCCCAATTTTAAATAATTATATTAGGAGATTATGAAATGAATATTTATCTAGATATTTATAGTTTAGCATTTATTAGTAATTTATCTATATGCACACATCCAAATATATATATGTATATATTGTCAGGTTTATTTGTTCAAATTAATAAATCAGTGTTTAATAAATTAAGTCCTGTTAATTACAAATTAACGGCTGTCCAAAAATCCAGGTTATCACAAGTGTAGTGCACCATTATCAAAAAGTATCCTAACTGGAATACTCTAAATCAAAAGAGTGCCTTCCATCACAGTCTTTCCATTATCAGCTGCAGTAGGCCTGGATGAAGCTGGTCCAATAGACAAAACCTTCCCTTTGTCTGCCCTGACTAGCTCTGGACACTGATTATTGTAATGTCCAACTTGATCACAGTTGAAGCACTTCACATTTTTCTTATCTGTAGCCTTATTTCCCCTGCATCTTTGGCACTCACTTGCATAATGACCCTTCTTATCACACTTAAAGCAAAATAAATCAGCCTTTGTCTTCTTCACATCATCTCCCTTCTGGGCTCCTTTCTTCTTAAAGAACTTTTTCTTCTTCCCCTGAGAACCCTGAATTTCCACTTCTTCTCTCTAACATAGATAGCGAGCATCTCCTTATGGAAAATTACCATCTCCATAACTAAATTACTAGGACCATGAAGATGTGGCAGGGTCACCCTAGCGATCTTGGGCCTCAGTCCCTTAATAAATTTCTCATCTTCTAATGACAGTGTCTATAGTATTATATCCATAACGGGATGGCTCATTAAACTTAGTAGCATACTCAACCACTAACATCTCACCCTGCTCCAGATTCAAAAAAAATTTAGCAACGCTGACTTAGCAACCTAGACATAAACCTCTGCTCAAATCTTGTTCTAAAATCATCCCAAGTTAATTACTCCTCCAAAATGCTAACAGTACTACTATTCCATCGGTGAAGCGCTGACCCTTACTACTACCTAAAGTCCAACCTTCTTTTATTCTCATTATCTAAACCCAAATCAGCAAATATACACTCACAATGCAACCGCCAATTCTCTACCTCAATGGCATTCTCTGTCCCCATAAATGGCTTTCCACCTAAACTGGTGTAATCTCTACTTAACTTAGCATAATTATTCCCAACTGAAGCTATAAGATTAGCACTCCAACACTCCAGCAGCAACTCCTACTTGCATCATATTGACGAAGAACTAATACATCACCCCCATATCTACTGGTGGATTTCCGGCACCCATATTGGTATCAGCATTTGGGTTATTAGCATTAGCTGGTCGACCCGGGTTTGTCCTGGTAGTGGGTCGAGCATTTCCATTGGTTGTGGTCCTTCATCCATCGAGGTTTCCTCTTCCGTTGCCTGCTACCATATCTCCTTTCTCATAAATCTGCATACGAGCCTTAGTAAGATATAGAAGAACGGTCTAAGAGAGCGGGGAATACCTAATTTTATATACTATATATATTAAATACAAGTACGTTACTATCGCCTTATCCCACACCCCGATCATATTATCTGATTCATTGGATCATGTTTTGAAAATCTTTTAATTTTAAGTTTGTTTCAAAGTTTCATAAACCTATGCTCTGATACTAACTTGTAACATCCTCCTACTTAGAGGTCCAAAACTAATGCCTACGGATGCTGTAGTTATCCACAATTATTAATCCTCGTAGACCAAATACGGCAATGTTAGATACATTGATACAAAGAAATATTTGAATATGGGAAAAATTTAAAATATCAAAGCACATTCCACATACCATTCAACACATTTCATGTTCAAAACATAATCCTAGTATGCAAACCATGTTTAGATAAAATATAATTACAACAAACGCGAAGAGCGACATATGAAGATACCCCCACGGATGATCACAGTCTAATATAGGCAAGTAAACTGCATTGCTATTACAACCAAATACACAGCAGAATAAAAATAACTATAAATAGCTAACATGCCTCCTACACGTCTTTGGAAGCTTTGTTCTTCGAAAAGATAAATAAAAAACTTTAACCATCAAACTACTCAAAATCAATTGGGAACCCACGAGT
Source organism: Allium cepa (assembly GCA_030765085.1). Classification (NCBI taxonomy): domain Eukaryota; kingdom Viridiplantae; phylum Streptophyta; class Magnoliopsida; order Asparagales; family Amaryllidaceae; genus Allium; species Allium cepa. Next base: position 841,960,506 of record CM060941.1, read on the forward strand.
TTAAGGGAAAACAAAAACATCGAGTAAGATATAAAGCCCGTTATGAATAATAATCTACCATATCAAATAAATAGATATCTAGTTAGACCACGCCGCTTAGCAGAATGGATTTTCCCCCACTAGTATCCTAAAACCTTAAACCATATATTATGCTCCTGCATCCATAATGGTTAAAAACAATTCGATATGATATGATGATATATAAACGAGCTAATTAATTCTAGATTATACATCCCTTTTCATCCAGACTATCTGTCTCACATATAGTTTATAGGGTTATTATTAACCTAAGTTTTTATGGGCTTACTAATAATTAGTTAAATATTTATGAACTCCCTACCCGATTTCATAGGATTACTAAGAACCTATTGGCCCCTTCCAATATCCTTACTATTTCATGGATTTCCCCAAACCTATTGGTAACTCCAATATTTTTAACCTTACCCTAGTTTTCATGGGTTGACTTGGAACCTACTGACATCTGTCTATATCTTCAACCGGATATGGTTTTCATGGGTTTACAATAAACCTATTAGCCCCTGCCAATGTCAAATCATAGTTTTCATGGGTTTACTATGAACCTGTCTTCCTAACAAGTTCCTTTATATATAGTTTTCATAGGTTCGCTATGATACATTTGGCCCCTGCCAACATCCTTTCCTATACATAGTTTTCTTAGGCTTACTATGAACCTATTGGCTCCTGCTAATATCTTTTCCTATATATAGTTTTCTTGGGCTTACCATGAACCTATTTGCTCTTGCCAATATCTTTAATTTATATTTTAGCATCCTTAATTAATATTCACTATTGGGTCAACCTAGCCGATTATTTTGCCTTTCCCCAAAGCTCCATTATGGATTCGTTACAATGTGAATAAATATATAAAGAAGTGATCATAACAACATAATACTACCAACCCTTGTGGTTTAATATCCTTAATGTTTGAAAGTCAGTGGAAGAAATACTGTGTTTGTGGGTTTTGGATATGTTCTAAGAACTGATACAAAAGCATCATTCGACGAGCATCAGAGTTGAGTAAACATTTTGATAGAAAGACAAACAGTTTGAATTTCAATCAAATGCAGAGGAAGCGTTTATCTGTGTGAAAGCACTGTACATGTATCAAAATATTTCAAAATTTTAAATAGTTAAAAAAATATGCTTGTTAATGACATACTCATGTTAAAATCATTTTAGTCTGGTTTTTTAATTCTCAATATTGGATTTGAAACTGATATATTTTATAATAGGTACAAAAGGATATTGGGATTGTCCTAAACAATATACATAGACATCATATTTAATAGAGCATGTAAGATAGTTTTCTTATGAATTGGCAAAAGGAATTGTCGTACATGTTGTATTGTCCATTGTATCACACTTTGCTTATGAGTTTGAGGCATAGGACAAGTAACAAATCCAAATCAAGATCACTAAATGACAGTTTAGAGTGATCTCAAGTATTTATGAAATATTAGAGAATTGTTTATAGAAATAACGAACTCTTTGTGAAGGAGTGCATCGATTAAAACTTCGTAAGTGACATCGAGTGTGGTATGCCAATCCTAAATTTATGTTCAAACTTTGGTTATGAACATTAGGTTATAAATATTCCAAATAATAAGTAGTGGCTGATTCAATCAAAGACTAAGTACCTCACCTAGAATAGCGTTGTAATATAAGAAATATATATATATGCACAATTTATAGCTAAGTTAGGATGATTCCAAATGTTGAGAATCACATGACATTGTTATATGATAACAATGTTGCGATATAGTTCGCAAAAAGCCTAAAACTCGTTAGAACTCGAAAAACATACTTTGAAGCGGTTCACATGATCATGCACATACTTTCGAAGATGAGACAAATGAAATACATTATGGACACCTGCTATATTTCTCAGCAACTTTACTCTGTATGCGAGTTTTTTAATCCTTTTTATAACCTGGAATGGTCCAACATATCTTGGTGCTAGTTTCCCTGACTCACAACACCCTTTATCGGTGATATCTTAATGAAAATCCTATCTCCTACGGAGAATTTTAGGTCTTTACGCTTCTTATCTAACTCTTCTGTCTAGACTGACCTTTCTTTATCCTTCCTCGGATCAACTCAATCTTCTCTGATGCCTCTCTAAAAAAATATGGATCTAAGACTAATCCATCCCCAGTCTCTATCCAACATGCTGGCGATTTGCATGGCCTTCCATACAGACCTTCAAACGATGCCATTCCTATACTAGTCTAATAACTGTTATTATAGGAAAACTCGACCAAATGTAGGTGATCTTCCCAAGATCCACCAAAGTCCCATACATAAGCTCTCAATAAATCCTCGAGTACCTTGTTAACTCTCTGTCTGCTCATCTGTCTAAGAGTGATATGCGGTACCCATATTAAGCTTGGTACCCAACATTTCTTGTAGACTCTTCTAGAATTCGCTAGTGAAAAAGCATCCCTGACATTGACTATATTACTAGGAACTCAATGTAGTCTAACTACATTCTTCATGAACAATTTAGCTAAAATAGGTGCAATGCTGGTTGACTTAACTAGAATTAAATGCGCACTCTTGTTCACCCTGTCCACATAACCTATATACTTTCATTTCCTTTATTTGACCTTGGCAACCCTTCTATAAAATCCATGGATATCGAATCCCATTTCCAAAATGGAATCTCTAAAGGCTGAAGAAACTCACTTGGCTTCTGATGTTCAGCTTTCATTTTGTTGACAGTTTGTACACTGCATAACCCACTGGCCAACATCACTCTTCATACCTTCCCAACAGAAGCTCCTCTTCATATCCTGATACATCTTAGTCCCTCTAGGATGAATCGTATACATGGACTAATGATATTCTCTAAGAACTTCTTTCTTTAAGTTCTTCACATTTGGAACACACAACTGTTCTTTCTTTCTCAACCATCCTCTTTGGTCAGGGCTAAAATCCTTTAGATCATCGATCTCCTTTCCATCCTTAGACCTTCTAATCCTCTCGGCTAATACTGGGTCCTTCCTCTACTTAGAAACAATCCTTTCGATCAACACAGGTCGAACTTCTAAACAGGACAACATGGCGGTACTCTGACTAGAACTACCAGTCGACCTTAATAGCACTGCGCAATTGGCCAAAGATTTTAAATCCTTCCATTCTGCCAACATAGCTAACACCACATTCTGATGTCTTCTGCTAAGAGCATCTGCTACCTTATTACTTTTCCCTGGTGTATACTCCATACAAAATCAACAGCCAAAAACTCTAGCCACCTCTACTGTCACCTATGGAACTCCTTCTAAGAGAATAAGTGCCTTAAAGACATATGATCAGCATAAAACTCAAACCTTCCCCCTAAGAAATAGTGTCTCCAAATATTTAATGCAAAGATCACTATAGCCAACTCCAAATAATGAGTATGATATCTCACTTCATAAGGTCTTAGCTATCGTGAAGCATAGGCAATAACTTTACCCTTATGCATCAACACTGTTCCTAATCCAGTTCCGCACGCATCAGTATAAACCACCAACCCCTTGATTCCATTTGGAACTAGTAACACTAATGCATTGGTCAACAAACACTTTAACTTGAGGAATGCTTTCTCGCATTTTTCGAACCAGACAAACTTCACCTCCTTCCTGGTTAACGTAGTCAAAGGTGCTGCTATCCACGAGAAATTCTTGATGAATCTCCTATAGTAGCCAGCAAGTCAAAGAAAACTCCTAATCTCAGTCATCTTCTTAGGTCTCTTCCAATCATTCACAACTTCGATCTTATTTGGATCCACTATCAATCCTTTCTCTGAAACCACTTGACCAAGAAACTTTAACTCATTCTTCCAAAAATGACACTTGGTAAACTTCGCCTTCATCTAATTCTGCCTCAACGTCTCAAGCATCACTCTAAGATGAACCTCATGCTCTCTCTCATTCTTAGAGTATACTAAAATGTCATCTATAAATACTAGTACAAACCTATCTAAGTACTCTCAAAAAACTCGGTTCATCAAATCCACGAAGAAAGTAAGTGCATTCGTCAATCCAAATGGCATCACTAACTACTCGAACGAACCATATCTAGTTTGAAATGTCGTCAAAGGAATACTGTCCTCCGCCACTCTTAACTTATGGAAATATATCGCTAAGTCCAACTGGGAGAATACTCTGACTCCAATCAACTGATCAAACAGATCAACTATTCTGGGCAAAGGATGTTTATTCTTAATTTTCCTTTCATTCAGCTTGCGATAACCAATGCACACCCTTAACAACCCATCTGGTTTCTTCACAAACACCGTGGCGGCTCTCCAAGGCGAACTACTTGGCCTAATAAAATTCCTTTCTTCAAGTCCACTAGCTGCACTTTTAATTCCTTCATCTCAGTTGGTGTCACCCTGCTAGGTGGTCTACTCATAGGTTCAGCTCCTCGCATATGATCTATCAAAAACTCAACAGCTCGTTCCAGTGGTAGTCCGTAACTGGCTCGAAGACATCTGCAAACCCTCTTGCTACTCGAACCTAACTTAACTCCTCTCCGATTTCATGGCATTCAACAAGGCACAAACACTCCGGTCAGAATTCACGACTGAGAATATGATGCAGTCACACTTATCTGGGTGTCTCAGTATATCTCCATATCCTGACAAAATATTCTTGCCTCCTACCTATCTAACCAATCCATACCTAAAATGATTCCAAAATCTACAAAATTGAAAACATACAGACTGCATGCAAACTTTTGACCTAACAGATCAAGTTCTAATTGGTCACATCTCAACCCTAGAGTTGCATATCCTCCTATTGGTTTCTCAACCCTTAAGGAAGTAATAGGGTAGGTAGCTTCTAAGCATAATCTTTCAAACAAACACTGAGATATAAATGAGTGTAATGCACCGGTATCAAAAGGTACCCTAACTGGAATACACTGAATGAAAAGCCTACCTTCCCTCAAAGTCTTTCCATTATCAGCTGTAGTAGGCCTAGACGAAGCTGGTCCAATAGAGAAAACCTTCCCTTTGTTTGCCCTGACTGGCTCTAGACACTGATTCTTGTAATGTCCAACTTGATCACAGTTGAAGCACTTCACATTTTTCTTATCTGCAGCCTTCTTTCCCTTGCATGTTCGACACTCACTCGCATAATGACCCTACTTGTCACACTTAAATCAAACTAAATCGGCCTTTGTCTTCTTCGCAGCGTCTCCCTTCTGGGCTCCCTTCTTCTTAAAGAACTTTCTATTCTTTCCCTGAGAACCCTGAATTTTCCACTGGCTTCTCTCTAGCATAGATAGCGAGCATCTCCCCATGGAGAATTTCCATCTCCACAACTAAATTACTAGGATCATGAAGATGTAGCAGGGTCGCCCTAACAATCTCGGGCCTCAGTCCCCTAATAAATTTCTCATTTTCTGATGACGGTGTCTATAGTGTTATATCCATAACGGGACGGCTCATCAAACATAGCAGCATACTCAACCACTAATATCACACCCTATTCCAGATTCAAAAATTTTTAGCAATGCTGACTTAGCAACCTAGATATAAACCTCTGCTCAAATCTTGTTCTAAAATCAGCCCAAGTCAACTACTCCTCTAAAACTCCAGCAGTACTACTATTCCACCGGTTAAGCGCTAACCCTTAGAACTACCTAAAGACTAACCTTCTTTTATTCTCATTACGTAAACCTAAATTAGCAAATATATGCTCACAATGCAACAACCAATTCTCTACCTCAATGGATTTCTCTATTCCTATAAATAGCTTCCCACCTAAACTGGTGTAGTCTCTACTTAACCTAGCATAATTATTCCCAACCGAAGCTATAAGATTAGATACTCCAGCATTTTCAGCAATTCCAGCAGCAACTCCTACTTGCATCATATTGACGAAGAACTGATACATCACCCCCAATATCTACTGGTGGATTTCCAACACCCATATTGGTATCAGCATTTTGGTTATTAGCATTAGCCGATCGACCCGGTTTGTCCTGGTAGTGGGTCGAGCATTTCCATTGGTTGTGGTGCTTCCTCCGTTGAGGTTTCCTCTTCCGTTTCCTACTACCATATCTCCTTTATCGCAAATCAACATACGAGCCTTAGTAAGATATAGAAGAACGGTCTAAAGAGTGGAGAATACGTACTTTTATACATTATATATATTAAACACAAGTACGTTACTATCGCCTTATCCCAAACCCCTATCATACTATTTGATTCATTGGATCATGTTTTGAAAATCTTTTAGGTTTAAGTTTCTTTCAAAGTTTCATAAACCTATGCTCTGATACCTACTTGTAACATCCCCCTTCTTGGAGGCCCAAAACTAATGGCTACGGATGCTACAGTCATCCATAGTTGTTATTCCTCGTAGATCAAACACGACAATGTTAGATACATTGATACAAAGAAATGTTCGAATATAGGAAAATTTTAAAACATCAAAGCACATTCCACATACCATTTAATACATTTCATGTTCATTACATAATTCAGTATGCAAACCATGTTTAGATAAAATATAATTACAACATACGCCAGGAGCACATACAAGATGACCCCTTGGACGATCATAGTCTAATATAGGCAAGTAAAGTACATTGCCATTACAACCAAATACACAGCGGAATAAAAAGAACTCTAAATAGCTAACATGCCTCCTACACATCTTTGGAAGCTTTTTTTGCCAAAAAGATAACTGAAAAACTTTAACCATCAAACTACTCAAAATCAATTGGGTACCCGCAAGTTAAAGGGGAAAACAAAAACATCGAGTCAGATATAAAACCTGGTATAAATAATAATCTACTATATCGAACAATTAGATATCTAATAAGACCACTCCGCTTAGCAGAACGGTTTTTCCCGACACTAGTATCCTAAAACCTTTATAAAACCATATATTATGCTCCTGCATCCACAATGGTTAAAAACAATTCGATATGATATGATGATATATAAACAAGCTAATTAATTTTGGATTATCTATCTATCTCATTTATAGTTTCTAGGATTACTATTAACCTAAGTTTTCATGGGCTTACAAATAACCAGTTAAATTTTTATGGACTCCCTGCCCGATTTCATAGTTTTCATAGGATTACTAAGAACCAATTGACCCCTTCCAATATCCTTACTGTTTCATGGGTTTCCCTAAACCTGTTGGTAACTCCAATATTTTTTCCCTTATCCTAGCTTTCATGGGTTGAGCAGGAATCTACTGACATCTGTCTATATCTTCAGTCGGATATGGTTTTCATGGGTTCACTATAAACATATTAGCCCCTGCCAATGTCAAACCATAGTTTTCATGGGTTTACTATGAACTTATCTTCCTAACATCTTCCTTTATACATAATTTTCATGGTTTCGCTATGATACCATTGGCCCCTGCCAACATCCTTTCCTATACATCGTTTTCTTAGGCTTACTATGAACCTTTGGCTCCTGCCAATATCTTTTCTTATACATAGTTTTCGTAGGCTTACCATGAACCTATTGGCTCTTGCCAATATATTTAATTTATATTTTAGCATCCTTAATTAATATTCACTATTGGGTCAACCTAGCCGGTTATTCTGCCTTTCCCCAAAGCTCCATTATGTGTTCGTTATAATGTGAATAAATATATAAAGAAGTGATCATAACAACATAATACTACCAACCCTTGTGGTTTAATATCCTTAAAATCATTTTTTATAAACTTGGTTAATCCCTTTAACCTATTTATCAAGGAAATCTTCTTCAAAAACTTCATTTCATAACTCTTTATTTACTTATGCCATGGTATTTCCTTTAAAATGAGTATGGGTTAATTGTTTTGAAACCTTAAAACATCACCTTTGAAACCCTGGTTAACCTCCTTTAAAAGCATAGAAAACTCCTTTTCAAAACACTAATTATACCTTTCAAAGCTCTTTATTTATTCCTTTCAAAACCAAATATCCCTTTCGAATATCAAAACATCACTTTAAAACATAGCTTCGAAACCAGTGAAAGTACCCCTTTCGAAAGTATTGGGTTTACTCTTTAAAAACATCTTTTGGGTCAAAGTGAATACAGGCAAAAGCATCTCTTTCAAAACCATTAATAAAATTATCTAGAGGAAATTTTATGGTATCTAAACCAACCATTCGAAAGCTCAAAACCTTTGAGTAAAACTTTAAAGAATAACATCGAACCCTCCTTCTGACACCATTGCCTTTGAAACCCTTGACCCCTTTCGAAAGCATTTAGGGAGTGATTTAGCATAAGTTTAAAGTAAAGAGAACCCTTCGAAAGCATTGATGGATGCAATACATTCGAAAGGTAAAAGAATAGCGGCTAGGTTTCGACCACGTCGGAACCACCTCTTTCAAAAGCTTTATTTAAAAATAATGGAACCCATTTGAAAGCTCCCACCTTAAAACACATTATGGCAACTCCTTTGAAAGATATATTAGAAAACCCCTTTCGAAACATATCTTTCAACTATGTCGAAAGCTTTGAATAAAACAAAGTAGGCACTTAACATTTGAAAACAAAACTAAGGTTTCGACCCCATCGGAAGCATTGCTTTCGATACCTACTTCTGCCTTTCCTCCAATCCACCACGTACCATTTAAGTGATACCTTGTGTATTGGTTTCGACTAGGTGGGTTTCGGCTGGGTTGGTTTTGACTGAGTCAATGCAAAGGCAAAGGAGTTTAAAGGTACTTCTAATGTAGGCAAAACCTACTTTTCTGAATAAAGACTGAAATCATGTTAATTATAGCAATTGCTTTATAACTAATCTGCCTATTTGTGGATTTTAATTGTTTGTCTTAAAACTTTTCAAAAATAACCGTCGCATTTATTACATCCAAATCAAGGAGAAATTAATGTTTAAGCCCTTCTATTAAGCAAAACCAATATTGCAAATAAGTCCTTCTATTTAAATATTTTATTTTCCATAGCAAATCAATTAGGAAAAATCCTAAAAAATCACAGAAATGCATTATTCATCATGTTATCTAACATATTAAAATTTCAAACCCAAATTCTTCTTGAAATAATCGGTATTAATTTTAAACCAAATTTTATCATATTTTCCTTTGAAAATTCACAATAACTGTTCAATAGCTTGGAAAAAGTACAAAAATTGAAACTATCTCCAAAATCATGTTTTACCTAACATATAATTTTTCCAAGGAATTTAAAAATCATTAACTATCGGTTTTGCCTTAAAACCATGTGAATTCATATGTAAATTAATTTATTTAAATCAAATATATTATAGTTCAAGCATATCATCATCCAAACATCATGTGTTAACTCGGATTTTTGGCATCTGATAATTGGATAATAAACTGGTTTTATTCAAAGAACAGACAAAATTCTAGTAATAAAGGATATCAGGATGTAATTGAAACTAGGATAAATATTGGAATATAAATATCTGGAAATGATATATCTTATAGTAAATTAATTAATATTTATAGATATGTGTAAACTTTATTATATTGAAATTTTAAGTATATACATGCACAAGTATATTGGTACGTATATATGTAAAATAATTTGAAAGCGTTTGATTTGAATGAAAAATAATAAGAATAAATACAAGATTTTACTTTATATATATTCATAACTTTTGAAATTAAATAATTTTTTTATAAGTTCTTTCTTTTAAAAATGTATACGAACTAAGTTATAAATATATTTAAGTTTAAAATATAAAACATAATAGTCCAATTTGAATAGAATTTGATAAAAGATTTAATATACATTTGTAAACATAATACATTTTCTTAGTATGTATATATATAAACATTTAAAAAAAATGATCTATAAATTAATTAAATGAAAAGAGTTAAGTATAAAATTTAAGTAAGGGTTTAAAAATAAAGTTATAAAATGAAATTTAAACAAGGACTTAAACACAATTAACTTAACAAATGACATTTGTAAAATTATGGATATGAGAAATAAACACTTGTAAACTTATGATAACAAGTGGCAAAATTCTTTTCCATTTGTGATTGTAAAAAAAATCAGGGAATTCAAATTCAACAACAATCTAACTACTGCATGTTAAGACTAGCTTGAATCAGTTTCAAATTTTGGTCAAGCAGCAGTTTCAAATTCTTCCAGTTCAAGAGCTAAAGCAGCTTACAGTTTTAAACAATCAAAGCCTGTGTACAATTTAAATTAGGGAATTCATAAGCAATCAAAATTACCTGATCAAACAAGAATCAACTCAGAATATCAATCTGGAATTAAAACTTCAAGATCAAAAGCAAGCTAACAGTACATGATTCAAGTTCATCTTAGCAATTCCAGATTTATTTAAGAATACACCTTTCAGAATTAAAAATATTTCCAGGTTTCAAGCCTCTGTTACTGGACAAGGTGAGCAAACCAAACATTAACTCATTTAAATTTGGATGCATGAAATTAAATCTTGAAATCTCAAGAAATAATTGATGCATGATATGAATTATATATATATATATATATATATATATATATATATATGAACTGAATGGATGGCATGTCTGTTATATTCCCATTCATTTCTGTTTACAGATACAGGGTTAGATTTAGCCTTCAAATTCAAGATCACCTCAACTAATTACTGCTAGGCTTTGAATTTCGGACCAAATGTGTTTGTTTATACCTAAATTAAGATGTAAAAATTAGGTTCAAGCATGATAGGCTTGGGAATCTTTTGAAATTAAGAAAATACAGCAGATTTTTGAAAAAGGTTAAAAACCAAACATTTCAATTTGTTGTTCAAATTTTATAATCTTGAATCTGCTCTGAAAAATTGATTTTTAAGATAAAAATTATGATTATTAGTTTGCAATATCATGAGAAATTCTTGGTTGAACAGAAAAGTATTTGTGAGCAAAATCTGGTGACTAGATATTCTATGATGAAAGGGAATTTCACCGAAGAGGATCGAGGTGTAGGGGAGCTTGGCAAAAATGAAAGATTTATTTATTTTCAACTGTGGCGTCGGTGGTCAGTCAATTGTTTTCTAAACCCTAAAATAGGTCGAGGAGGTAGTTTGGGGTTGTCGCGGCATCTTTAAGGCATCGAGTCGCATTAGATTTAGAGGAGGGTTGCATGGAAGGTTCGTGGTGCTGTGGCTGGAATTTGAGAAGCTTTTGATGATCAGAGTGCCTTGTCGAGGTGATATTTTGTCGGCGAATTTGGGTCTTGTGGGTTTTGTTGAGTTCGAATTCGTTTTTGATGATCGATTGAGATGCTGAGTGGTTCGATGGTTTTTGGATGTCGAAATCGACTTGTAGGAGGTAGACGAAGTCGTCGGAGCGCCGCCATGAGCTGGTGCATGTGCACCAGTTTCCTTGTGCACTGGAATTTGGGTGTGGAAGCGAGGAGGTTTTTGTCGAGAAGGAACTCGGGCTGGATGAAGTTGTGCTCAGGTAAACCTTCGAGTTGATCGCGTTGAGTTAATCCTGTAGTAGTTTTTTTTGAAATTTAAGCAAAGTAAAAGAAATGAAAAAAGAAGAACTAGGGGTTTGGACTCGTGGAAGAAGAGGGATAGACCCGAAGTAAATCTAATAGTTTATGTTTTAAATATAGATAAGTTTTGAATCTAGTCGTGAATCATTTCTTAAAATTTATATCTTCATATAATAGATGTCATAAATAAAAATTGTTTAAGGAAAATTATATAATTTGTTTTAACTTGTTAAGTTAAAGGCTTAAGTTACAATTAACTTAAATTAAATGATTTAATTAAATAAGTTAATTATAAAGATAAATGGTTTAAATATGATTATGATAATTAAGAAATTAAACATCTTAAGGTTGTTTAAGACCTTGGATAATTAAGGATTAATTAAATTAATAAATAAATTAAAGAGTAATTAATTAATTATTAATTAACTAATGATTAGGGATTGATTGACTAATAATTAAGAGTTGTAAATTAATTAACTTGAGATTAATTAATTGGTAATTAGTGATCAAACAATATAAGTAGTTAAAGATTTATTACTTAAATGATAATTACTTAATGTAATTAATTAAAGGATTAAATTGTTAAGGGTTAATTAATTTAATTAGTAATTAAATTAATTTATAATCAAAGGTTAATTAAATAGGGCAATTGACCAATGGGATAAGTACTTGATGAAAGTAATTAAAGGTCATTACTTAAGAGAAGTAATTAAGGATTAATTACTTAATGTTATTAATTAAAGGATTGATTTATTAAGGAAATTTATTAAGGGCTGGTTAATTAATGAGTGTGATTAGTTGAAGGATAATTAATCAATGTAAGTGACTATAAGAAAATTTAATTTGAGTAATTAATTAAGGATCAATGTAAGTAATATGGATGAGTAAAGGTTAATTAATTTGTGTAATTAATTAAGAGTTAATTTCTTATTGTAATTAAAGGATAATTAGTCAAGGTGATTAATTAAGATGGATAATTAAAGGATCGTTAATTAATTGGTTTGTAATTAATTAATGTTAAGTAAAGGTGATCAAAGTAATTAAAGGATTAGTAATTAATTTAATTAGAGATATTGATTTTGGAAATGATCCATCTTGCTTATGAATGATTGAATGATGATTAAATGCCTTGAATTAGTTGATATATCTGATATGAAATGTTTTATGATATGATATGTTTGGGTAGACAGTGATAATGTGGTTATTTATCGATGATGAATTGTTGCGTAAAAGTGATATCCAGTATTTAAATTTAAATTGTATTCATTTGAATAACTTGGGTTAAGATGACATTGGATTCGAAGAGACCGGAGTCGGTTGTTAGTAAATACCAGAAACCACTTCGATTTGTAATCTCTATAAAATCCTATATAGATTTGGTATGTGAAATCAATAGGCTGGAATAGAATGGTTTAAGTAAATTGGACTAATTAATCTAAGTTTTGGTACTTAGAGATTGATGAGTGAAATAGAATGTTGTCAATAACAAATTGTGAATTTGTAAATTGATACGAGTTACCCTGGATTTTAGATAAGTATATTGCATCAGTATTTTCTTGTTAGATGGGCTTTACTTACGCTGGTTTCTAGCCTGACCCGGGTGTTACTTTGATGTAATGCTCGGGTCAGACCGAAACAGATTTTCAGATAAAGACGTTTTGGAGCTCAGGAGGCGAGCTAGATGGTAGGAACGTATGGAGAGTTTCCGCTGTGATATTATAGTGTCTGGGACATGATTGCATCTGTCCTGTGTTTGTGTTTATGTGTAACTTTGATGTATTAAAGTGTAATATGATAAGTACAGTTTTCCTTTATATCACTGTTATTATTTGATGTTATATTTTGATCCGCTGTGAATGTGAGATTCTGAGTCTTGTTTTTTTTCTGTTTTCTTCTTCTATCTCTTTCTTCTTTCCTAACTATCTGGAATCTTCGGGATCGAAAATTCCGCGTCGTTGCATTTAGTATCAGAGCTGAAGGTTGAGCGAGAACCTTGGCTATGGTGGGATTACTCATTAAGGATATGGTCAATGGTACCCTAGAATGAGTTCAGTGTGTGTATGTGTGTGTGTGTGTGTGTGTGTGTGTGTGTATGAGAGCGTACTTGTTATTTTCTTATATAAAGATTTTAAATGATTTATAGAAGATTATATTTTGATATATAAAGCAATATTTCTTTCTAATAAATATTAAGGTAATTGGCTGTTAAATTGTTGGAATTAAATTAAGTGGTAATAGAAATACAACCAAATTGAAATTAAATAAAGATAAGTTTGAAATGGATTCAAACTGAAATTAAAATCTTGAATTTGGGGAAGAGTTTTAGAATAAGATAATAATGAATTGGTTTTCAGATATGATAATCTTGGTTATTATCATAAATGATTGTTGTGTTTGATAATAAAATGTGTATTAATGGATAAGCAAAATGAAATGTTTTAGGGAAGTAAAACATTTAGGGAAGTATGGCTTATTAATTTGAAACTGAAGATGATCTGAATTGTGAAGTTTTTAATCTAGGTCCAAATATTTGAAAATTGTTTCAAAGTGATGAAGAAATAACAAATAATATTATTTAATGTATTTGAATGAAAGGGTCCTATTTCAAACAGGAATTGTTCGAAAATTTAAAGAGATTTGTTTTGGATTAAAATCCAAAGATGATTTGAGATAAACTCTAAATGTTGAGTTTTAAATTTTTATTTGGAATGAGATGTGAAAACCCAAAGTGATATAAGTTTTGAACTTATAAGTGGGAAAGAATTTTGAAATTTGAAGTGGGAACTCAAATTTGAGTACAGTAAACTAGATTAATAAATTGAATTTAACTTGGGTGAAGTTAAATAAGTTAACAGACAACCTGAATTGGAAATTTCAAGATGAAATTGAAATTGACTTAGGAAGTTAAATGGTTGATTTGAATGGGGAGTTTGTGTGATCTCAAAATGGGTTTGAAATTTAAAGATTGGAAATGGATGGATGTTTTAAGTAATTCGAATGATACCATCCTGTTGTTATTAATAATCTTTAAGCAAAAATTGGATTTGTTTAAATGAATGAAGAAATGGGGTATGGTAATATATCCATTATTAAGATAAAATGGAATCATTTTGCACTTAAGATTTGAATGTTTAAGATAAAACTTCAAAGATTTGGTTCCAAAATTGAAATTTGGTGATAAATTGAATTTCAAAGAATTAGTTGTTTAAAAATGATTTGAATTATTATTAAACTTTGAAGTAGGTTAAAATGGAACTTGGATTCAGAATTAAATGGTTTAAAGAGAATAAGTTGATTTGATTTAAAGGATTAAATCAACATTTGAAAATTTAACTCGAATTTATATAATTCGGCATGGTTTAAATTTGAAATTTGAATTGAATTAGTTCAAATTGAATTTGATTTGAATTAATCGAAATTGTGATTGAAGATGGATAAGTTGAAAAATTCAGATGGAAAATATGAATTGGATTAATTTGAAATGGAATTGAAGTTGAATGAGTTCAAATTCAAATAGGAATTGGGATTAATTCAAACTGGAATTGATATGAATTGAAATTGGTTCAATTTGAAATTTATTTGAATTAATTGAAATTGTGATTAAAGTTGAATAGGTTTAAAATTCAAATGGAATTTGATTTGAATTTGAAAAGAAATTGAGGATTAATTCAACTTGAATTGGGGTTAAATCAATTTCAATGGAAATGGAAGTAATTTAAATTGAATTGAGTCAATTTAAATGGAAATAGAAATTTAAATTAAATTGATTGGAAATGGAGGTTGGGAATTGAACAGTTTGATTCTAGACTATTTTCAAAATAAATTGTTTTAATATAAATCTATTTTTCCAAACTATTTACTATACAACTTTTCTTTTTAAACCGAAAACCATCTTATACTTGTTTTAAAATTATTTTTGGAACTATTTCACAATTTTTCAACCATGTTATAAACTAACTACTATTTTTCAACTACTTTATAACTAATTACTATTTTACAACTATTTTGCAAATTATTTAAAAAAAAATATATAACTACTTGGCTATTTTCCTACTATTTTACAATTACTTAACTATTTTATAGCTATTTTACAAATTAACAATTATTTTTCAACTACTTATCTATCTGTAAAAAATTTCAAGCTATTTTCTAAACTCAGGCTAGTCAGAGTACAAACTGTTTATAATTTAAGTAATAATCCAAATGAGGATTTAAGAATTGTGAGTAAGTGAATGAAAACTTAAGTGAATGTGAATAGAAAAGGAGATTTATTTGGCTAATAATCAATAAAGATAAATACGTAGGATGTACATATATTATTCTATTCGCATAGTGATTTGATCCGGATTCAAGCATAGAATTTCGAGATAGTTTATCAATCCGAGTTAGGATTTTTCACTTGATTTTCGACAGCGAACCTAGATATGGATTGTTGATTGATTCTGGATATTCTCTATCATAGTTATGGCTATGCAAGGAGAATGATGGTTTCTGATCAAAGAACCAGATCTGAGTCTGCATTAGGAAGTCGGGTGGACAATACTAGTTCAGAAGTGAGATTTTGTGATCGAGTGAGCGATCAGATTGATATAGCATACAGATGATATGTGAACATCGTACGGGTTTGAATGAAATTGATAATGAAATTTGTGGATAAGAAATGTGAAATGGTTTTTGAAATGAAAGGTATATTTTGTGAAATATATGATGAAGTAAAGTGGAAATTGGATATTTCTTTGGTAAAAAATTACTTTATGGAAGTAGGTAATTTAGCAAGTAACTTTATAGATAATCAAATTTGAATATTTGATCTAGAATAAACAAAGTTATATATCTTTGTTATATAATATAAATCTCCCCTTGTTGAATCTATTGCCAGAAGAAAAGGGTTTTTGAAAGTATTTGAAGTACAAAAAGGGAATTTATACAATGTTTGAAGTGATCCAAAGATTTTTAAAGTTATATATATTTATATATAAGGGATCCTATAAGAATGATTTTGAGAAAAGTTTTTTGGAACCTATAGATTTTGGAAAGGCTTTTGATTTTTGGGTAAAATCAATATTGGAATTTGAAAAAGCCTAATTTGAGAATTATCGATTCTGGAATAATCGATTTTGAGAGAGGAAATTTATTTGAGATTCATACTAGGTGTATGATTTTGAAGATACTATATGTGTATAGTATAAAGTGTTTTGAAAATGGCTTTGGGAAAAAGGCGCTCCCTTAAAATGAACTTCTCAGGAGTGACATACGTTGGTACTGCCTTGAACCCTAAGGGGGGATTCTAAAGTTGATCCTGTGAGGAGTCCGGACAAAACTAGTTCCTGAGGATTATGTGTAGTGGGTAGCAAAAGTCGAGGGCGCTAATGCCTACAGAGACATTAGGTTATGATGTGACGACAGTGTAGCTCGATGTCACTGCGATCTACTACGGATCATAGCGGAAGTCGTGTGTGCTACTGAGAGCCAACGGTCTACGTTTGATTTTACCGGGTTGGCAACGTAACATCGATAGACTGCGACCTATGAAGACATAGCGAAAGTCAAGAGGCCGTGAGATCCTAAGGCTACATTGGGACTTGACTGATGTAGTCTGCGACATATATGGGAGTGGAGAAGTTTCCTTCTTTTGGCAGCGAAATTCGAGGGCGCCGATGCCTATAGTTTATATGGGTTTTTGCTGTTATAGCAACGTAACCCCAGTTGTAGCTGCGATCTGTAGCGGGTTCGATAGCGTAATCAAGGGGCATAGAGGCCTATAATTATCTATGGATTTTGTTGGGACGGCAACGTAACCATCGGGTTAACTACGACCATGGATGGGGGTGATGATTTCCAGAGCATTCTCACTAAAGATATTTCCACTATTTTCAAGAATATTTTCTATATTTTCAATAAAATTATTTTTCAAGTATTTTCACTAGGTGTTGAAAATGGGTCTGCTAAGTACTTATAGATTTTCAGCCGTACGCCTGATCAAGGTATGACCGAATTTCTGTGAGAACAAGTATGGACTGGTTGAGACGTCGAGTTATAAAAAGTATTTTTATAAAAAACTATTTTATAATATTATATAGATTTTAAAAAATGTTTTGAAAAGTGATCAAAGACTAATTTTTCTGATAATTAACATTTAATAATTCTAGCTTCATTACTTTTCGAGGATGAAAAGATTCAAATGGGGGAGGAATGTGATAACCCGGATTTTTGGCATCTGATAATTGGATAATAAACTGGTTTTATTCAGTGAACAGACAAAATTTTGGTAATAAAGGATATCAGGATGTAATTGAAACTGTGATAAATATTAGAATATAAATATCTGGAAATGATATATCTTATAGTAAATTAACTAATATATTTATAGATATGTGTAAACTTTATTATATTGAAATTTTAAGTATATACATGCACAAGTATATAGGTATGTATGTATATATGTAAAATAATTTGAAAGCATTTGATTTGAATGAAAAATACTAAGAATAAATACAAGATTTTAGTTTATATATATTCATAACTTTTGAAATTAAATAAATGTTGTAGAAGTTATTTCTTTTAAAAATGCATACGAAATAAGTTATAAATATATTTAAGTTTAAAATATAAAACATTAAAGTCCAAATTTGAATAGAATTTGATAAAAGATTTAATATACATTTTTAAACATAATACATTTTCTTAGTATGTATATATATAAACATTTTAAAAAAATGATCTATAAATTAATTAAATGAAAGGAGTTAAGTATAAAATTTAATAAAATTTAAGTAAGGGTTTAAAAACAAAGTTAAAAAATTAAATTTAAACAAGGACTTAAACACAATTAACTTAACAAATGACGTTTTTAAAATTATGGATATGAGAAATAAACACTTGTAAGCTTATGATAACAAGTGGCAAAATTCTTTTCCATTTGAGATTGTAAAAAAAATTAGGGAATTCAAATTCAACAACAATCTAACTACTGCATGCTAAGACTAGCTCGAATCAGTTTCAAATTTTGGTCAAGTAGCAGTTTCAAATTCTTCCAGTTCAAGAGCTAAAGCAGCTTCCAGTTTTTAAGCAATCAAAGCATGTGTACAATTTAAATTAGAGAATTCATAAGCAATCAGAATTACCTGATCAAACAAGAATCAACTCAGGACATCAACCTGGAATTAAAACTTCAAGAACAAAAGCAAGCTAACAGTACACGATTCAAGTTCATCTCAGGAATTCCAGATTTATTCAAGAATACAGCTTTCAGAATTAAAAATATTTCCAGGTTTCAAGCCTCTGTTCCTGGACAAGGTGAGCAAACCAAACATTAATTCATTTGAATTTGGATGCATGAAATTAATTCTTGAAGTCTGAAGAAATAATTGATGCATGATATGAATTAATTATATATATATATATGAACTGAATGGATGGGATGTCTGTTATGTTCCCATTCATTTCTGTTTACAGATACAGGGTCAGATTTGGCCTTCAAATTCAAGATCACCTCAACTAATTACTGTTATGCTTTGAATTTCAAAACAAATATGTTTGTTTATACCTAAATTAAGATGTTAAAATTAGGTTCAAGCATGATAGGCTTGGGAATCTTTTGAAATTAAGAAAATACAGCAGATTTTTGAAAAAGGTTAAAAACCAAACATTTCAATTTGTTGTTCAAATTTTATAATCTTAAATCTGCTCTGAAAACTTGATTTTTAAGATAAAAATTATGATTATTAGTTTGGAATATTGTGAGAAATTTTTGGTTGAACAGAAAAGTATTTGTGAGCAAAATCTAGTGACTGGATATTCTATGATGATCGGGAATTTCACCGAAGAGGATCGTGGTGTGGGGGAGCTTGGCAAAAATGACAGATGGATTTATTTTCAACTGTTGCGTCTGTAACGACCCAGAATTTTATATAATTAAAATTTGAATATTTAATTAATTATAAATATTAATAAGTGAATTTATAAGTCGAATAAATTTTTATTTGAATTTTTGGATTTAATTGAATAATTAAATCGATAATTTAATATGTTAAATTATGGAAATAATTGAAAATTGGGTTAAATATGATTGAAAATGATTTGTAAAATTTTATTTTATCATATGGAAGTTAGAAAGATATTTTATAACTTTTAAAATCGAATTTAAAGTTAATTTGTGAAAATTGAATATTTTAATATTTAAATCGACTAGTGAAAATAATCAATTTTTGAACAGTCTCAGAATTGAACGAAACCAGTTCCATTGGATCCGTAATAGTTAGTTATTACCGGATTTCAATTTTCGTGTCAATCGGAGTTACCGTTTGATCGTGGCAGCTCGAAACGCATCGATTTATTTTTAATTTAAATTTGACGAGTGAAAATAGCCATTTTTCAAAAAGTCTCGGATTTCGACGAAACCAGTTTCATCGGATCCGTAATGTGATATTATTGTAAGGTTTCAAATTTCAAGTCAATTGGATTTACCGTTTGTCCGGTACAAATTAAAACGCCTAGAAAATCGCTTAAATCGGTTTAATTCAAATTGAGCGTTTACAGCCATAACTCGCACAGATGTCCGAATTAGCTTCCGAAACCTGTTCCATTGTGTCCGGAACGCGGGATAAACCCTAGGAATGTCAGTTTCGGCGCGTAAATCGGAGTTCGGAATTTCCGGATGAATAGTGTTCGAAAATTCCTTATAAATAGCCCCTACCTTTCAAAATTTTAGAAAAATAAAAACCTAACCCTAGCTTTATTCATCAGGCCGCCACTTTGAACCAAGGGCTGAAAATTCGTTTCCTTCTTCCTTTAATTTATTTCAATCCGTCAAAAATCAATGAAAGTTGTTAACTACAACATTGTAGAGGATAACGAGGGCTTTAAATCTATACGGATATGATGGGGTTTAGTGTTGTGTGGAGGGAGATATAGGGGGCCGACAGTTGATGTTTGCGCACGAAAATCATGGAGCAATACATGACCGAGCTCAAGGGGGAGGCAGGCGTGGGTAGAGGAGGTGTTGAGCTTCGTGATGGTGGTAGTTTGATGAAGTGTAGTCGTGTGATTGAGGAGTATAATTAAACCCTAATCGAGCTTATGGGTTCGGCCTCATTTCTTCAACCTGGAGGCGTGAACGAAGGGTTTGGGAAGAAGCTAAGTGCGGCTCTGATGGGCTTGGAGCAAGATCCTACGGCCCAGATTTGTGTGGGTTTAAAATATTTAAGTTATTGTTGAAATTAGTTTATTTAAATACGTGTAAACTTCAAATATTCATAACTTTTTCATACGAGGTCGAAAAAATGCAAACTCAGTTGCGTTGGAATCGTATCGACGAGCACTACGCGATGGAGTTGGTTTGGAGTCGTTTGGAGTTAGTGAGAATTTTGGGTAAAATTAAACGTCCGTTTAATTTTATTCGAAATAATCGCTAAAACGGAAATTAAAACCAAGGTGAGAATTTCTCACTCAATCGAATCAGTTTCGATTTTATTTTAAATAGTTAGATTTAAAATATTTGAATGCATGTTTGAATGATGATTGTTATATATTGATTGTTAAAATAGACATTATACGCTGTTAGTAAGCGGATGTTATTTAATAAAAACATATACCGCGAATATTTCATAAACAGTGAAATTGGTATTATAAATAATATCAATATATATATATTGGCATATGTATATATTGCAGTTGTTGATTTCCCGTATTTTTTAGCGGATGAGACCCTATTACGCCGTTATTAAGCGGATAATATTTAATAAGAACATATACCGCGATAATTTCGTACTGGAACGAAATTGGTATTGTGCTAATGTTTGTGGATGCAGGAAAACAGGTTGGAGGGATCCAACTGGATTCCTCAACAGTATTTATTTGATTTCAGATATTTTGATATTTGATGGATAATCATATTGATATATGATATCGTTGTTGTCGTGATTGACTATTTGGTGTGTAGCATCATTGGACCCAGATTTTGGGATTTTAAAATGATTTTTAAAGTGATTTTTGAGAATATATAATATTTTGGAATTGATCCATTTTAAATAAATAAACGTTATAATTTTTAATGTTATAAAAATTATGATTTTTGAGAAAAATAGTTAAAAACTGATTTTTGAGAATATGATGCTAACGATTTTATAAAATAGTTTAATCGGGATTTTAGAATTAATTGTGAAAAGTTTAAATATAGGATTTATAAAATTTGATTATTTTATAAATCAAAATGATGAAATTATAAAGGAGTTTAAAGACGTTTTTAAAATATTAATATGAATTGATTTATATAAGATATTTATAAATGGATATTTATAAATTGAGATATGGAAATTATAAAACGAGTTTTTATAAGTGTTTGAATGAAGTGAAAATGAATTTCATTAAAAAATGAAATTTATAGAATTATAAACGGTGAAGTTATAAATGAAATTTATAAATAATAAGAATTATAAATTTGTGAAGTTATTTGAAGAATAGATTTGGTTAAATAAATGAATCTTATAAGTTATAAGATTTATGGTTTGGAAAGTTTTGAGAGGAACGATTTTGTAAAATAATCGTTTTATAAGTATTTAACTTATAATATGAACTTTTAGTTTACAATTGAGTTATAAACTGGAATAGGTTAATAAAAGAATTTATAAAAAGGAAGTTTTTATAAATAAATAGAAATGGAATTTATAAACGTTGTTTTATAAATTCGCAAATGACTTATTTTGATAAGTAAATTGTTAAAACCTATTAATGGAGTTATATTCACATTTTTGACTGTGAATGATCCTTTAAAATAAAATGAATAAAAGGATGAAATTTGTTAACGTAGTATATTCACGTTTTTGAATAGTGAATAACACGTTAAAGAAATTGTTTTGGATGTTTTAAATAGAATTAAAACGATCGAACAATGTTTTAAAATGTGTTGAGATTCGAAACCATAGATTTCGACATTTATTGTTGAAATAGACGTTTTCGAGAAATAGAAGGAAATAGTGGACTATAACACTGTTGTTATAGTAAATGATTTCCGAAAGGAAATGTTTTGCATAGTATTGGGATTTATATATCTATTTAATTTCGAATCCCTATACTAGTGATTTTTAGGTTGTCGTAACAATGTTTTACGCAACATTCGTTTTGGTCCAAATAAATATGTTTAAGAGAATGATTTCCTTAAAGAATGAAGTTTATACTTAATTTCGATTTAAGTATATTGAACATTTTCTAAGTGTTGAAAATAAATAAAATTTGTGAATTACTTATGAATAAATAAGTATGGAAATGTTTTCCAATATAAAGTGAATATTTTTAGAATTTATCCTTTTGAAGATAAATTGAAAAGATAAATTGAAAATGAATAATTGAAATCAAATATCCATAGATATTTTGGATTATAAATTCACTATGGAATTTATGAATGAAAAGGAGAATTTGTTTAAAAATAAATATTGATTTATTTTTGAAGTTTTGAATTTATATATCTAGTGAAGATATTTTGGAAAATAAATAATTTGGAAAATTATTTGGAATCTGGTGATGTGTGCATATCTATTGATAGTTCAATAGCCGACTATCAATATTTCCCTTTGAATGGGTACTTGATGTGATTTGTTTGAATGTGAATGCTACACTTATTTTTGAATAAGCGCTCACTATTCGGGTTAACCGGGAAAGGACCATGGGGTCGTATAACCCATTCCGAATATGTGATACGTCGTTATAATTGCATTTGAAGATCGGTGTTGAAGACCCGGTATTTGCGAGAGCGATAGGATGACCTGTCGATTGTCTCTGCACTGAGTTGCAGCGGTATAGAGACTCCCTAAGTGATGGGAAATCCGATCAGGATTGTGAATATCCGGATTGCAAGGACTTCTTTGTAAGTGCCTTCGGTTTTGTTCGAGCCCGGAACAGACTTGTATGGATTGTATGTCTGACATTACAAGTTGAGATATAAAGCCGATTTCTTTCAAATATATTTCTGTTGGTGGCGAAGAATTTATTCTTTAGCTTAACACCCTTCTCTGAGACGTACGAGCTCAGAGGTTATATAGTTGAAGTTATCAGCGATATATTCCCAATTTGGTAATGTGACATGCTGAGTGTTGCTGAAATGATCATTGTGTTGATTATTGTGATAGGATCGTTTATTTGATCGTCTATCTTAGTGATCATTGTGTTGATCATTTGTTGACCCAAAGCATGGCTTTTGTATAAAGTATGTTTTTGTGGACGTGACTTCGTCGAACCTCACACCCCGGAAATGGTCAAAACAGGAAAGATGCGGCAAGGTTATGAGGGGTAGCAGCCTTTAGGGTATGTACATTTCCTTCTGGATAGAGGTGGTATCATGGTATGGAGCCCAGATATTTAACCTATGTGGTTACTACGAATTTATTACTTTGTGGTTGTTGGTTTTCGGGATCCCGTGAGAAAGGTCGTTTACGATCGGGGAATGGCGTGCTCGTGTCAGTAGTTACCCAGTTAGGGGTAACCCGGCCTTGTGTTGGCAGAGTTCCGGTTTGGTTCTCGGGGATGTCTTTCCAGAGGCATTCTCTTGTGGCAATGGGAAGTTCCTTGGCCTGACCATTTGTTGGAAATCCAAAGAAACAATACGTGACTTGTACGGTTTTAGTTGTATAACCTGCTATGGAATGTGGCGGTAACCTGCTATTGAACATAGTTAGCTATAGTAGGCATACGATAATGGTCGTATGTTGGCTAAGATTTATATTCTACTTTCAAAATGAATTTTTCCCCTACACTATGCACTAGTAATAATATCAAATGTTCTTTTTAAATGCGTATCAAGCATGTTTGAATATCATAAGGAGAAATCTTCTCCAAGTCCGCGTTTGCATTGTGTGTGTGGCAGGAGGTCTTATGGTAGTCTCATTTTTAAAAGCATTGCGAATTGAATTTAAAAATATTCCTCTATTTTGATTTTAAAGATAAATAAACTGTTTTGAGTTCTCACACCAGTCTTGTTAAGCTTTGGGCTATGTGATGGGGGGTTCTCGCTTCGCGGTTAGGTGGCGAACGGGAGACTCTTACTCCCACACATCCTCTTTTAGGGGGTTGGTTAGGTGTAACCTGAGACAGTCGAGAGGCTGGCCGTAAAAGTAAGGTCTGGGGTACCAGTGTAAGCCACGGTGGGGCTGGGATGGTTGAAAAGCCTACCGGTTGTGACTGCTGTCGACGGTTGAAAAGCCTAGATCTTTACAGTTGGTATCAGAGCTTATGGTTAAGCAACAACCATGGTTCTGTTGGGTATTATTCATTAGAGATAGAGTCAGTAGTACTCTAGAATGAATTTGAGTGTAATAATAGCTATGAGAGTGTATTTGTTAGTGAATATAAAATTGTTTTATATTGTGATGATTGGTTTATTGAGTGGCATATGAACCTTCGTCAGCGTGGTCCGCAAGA
This sequence comes from Allium cepa, assembly GCA_030765085.1. Taxonomy (NCBI): domain Eukaryota; kingdom Viridiplantae; phylum Streptophyta; class Magnoliopsida; order Asparagales; family Amaryllidaceae; genus Allium; species Allium cepa. Next base: position 841,985,368 of record CM060941.1, read on the forward strand.
CTATGCCAAAGGGGTTTCTAAACACTTGAATAGAACAATTCGACACAATATTGTTTTAAATTGGGTGAATGAAATAATTTTACCTTGATTATATTTTATATATAAAGAAATAATTTTTCAGAATTATTAAAGTGTATATAAGTTGATTATTTAGTTGTTTGAATAATCTAAATAAAGGAATAATTGTATAAGCAAAAAGAATTATAAGAATTGAATTATAATTAAAGTGATTTACAATTGTGAAATAAACTTATATATGTAAGAAGTGAAACTAATAAATATATTTATGAATATGAGTTGTAAATATAAAAATGAATTTAAGTTATGTGAAAACAAGTGATGTTTATAAATGGAGTATAACTTAAGTGATATTGAATGAAGTTGATATTAGTATCAAAGTAAAACTAATAAAGTGAAGTGATAGATATGAACTTGAGTTATATAAATGAAATTCAACTTTGAAATTGAATTGAATGAATAATTGAATGAAAATCAATTAAATTAAACCAATTGAAAGTGATGGTGTTAAATCAAATTGAATGAATATAAACAAAGGAATTTGGTTGCAATTAATAAACATTGATTGTCATATGATTGTTAGTTGATTGTATATAATTCATTAAGTGTTAATGAAATTGATTTAATAAAATTGGAAGCTAAAGTAATTGAAATCCAATTGGAAGTTAAGTGAATCTTGAATAGAATCGAATTTGATTTGGAAGCGAACCAACTTGAAAATGAATTAGTGAATATAAACTAATTGAAAATGAATGTTAGAAAGAACATCCACTGTATATGAATCAAATGTGATTAAATTGAAAACCAATTCATTGAATATTAATGAGAATATGAATGAATATTTATTGGTTATGGATGATAGTTGGTTGATGTTTGCATTTGTTGTTTTGTTTCATTTGCTATGTTGACATATATAGTTAGTATGTTGCTATATGTTGTATATTGAGATTATTTTCATATATGCATGTTCTCATGTTGTTTGTTGAGTAATTAGTAGTTGCGGATCGCGTTTGCTTCACATTTGGAGCTCGCTTTTACGCTATATTAGCCGTATATGCTCGCTAATAAAATATAAGGTACATATCTCGGATTACATACCGTACTTTTACATTTTTTCCCTTCGGGATGCCTCATTACTTGATGAGATGTATATTTGTGATATATATACTGTCATTTTTTTTTTCGGATCGAGCCGCGCAAAGGAGACTATGGAGAATTTTTCCGGAAATTTAAGGCGTTAGAAAAATTTGAGAAAATGGGAATTTTTTTTGAAAACATTAACTTTGATTTTGGAATTGAAAGTTAAACAATAGTAATTGTTTTTGAAAAGATAACTAAGTATGATTTTGAAAACTTAGTAAAGTTTTTGTAAGAAGTTAAATTGTTTTGGAAAATTAATAGATTCTGTAACTTTCTTACTTGTTAATTTCGAGGACGAAATTCTTTTAAGTGGGGAAGATTGTAACGACCCAGAATTTTATATAATTAAAATTTGAATATTTAATTAATTATAAATATTAATAAGTGAATTTATAAGTCGAATAAATTTTTATTTGAATTTTTGGATTTAATTGAATAATTAAATCGATAATTTAATATGTTAAATTATGGAAATAATTGAAAATTGGGTTAAATATGATTGAAAATGATTTGTAAAATTTTATTTTATCATATGGAAGTTAGACAGATATTTTAGAACTTTTAAAATCGAATTTAAAGTTAATTTGTGAAAATTGAATATTTTAATATTTAAATCGACTAGTGAAAATAGTCAATTTTTGAACAGTCTCAGAATTGAACGAAACCAGTTCCATTGGATCCGTAATAGTTAGTTATTACCGGATTTCAATTTTCGTGTCAATCGGAGTTACCGTTTGATCGTGGCAGCTCAAAACGCATCGATTTATTTTTAATTTAAATTTGACGAGTGAAAATAGCCATTTTTCAAAAAGTCTCGGATTTCGACGAAACTAGTTTCATCGGATCCGTAATGTGATATTATTGTAAGGTTTCAAATTTCAAGTCAATTTGATTTACCGTTTGTCCGGTACAAATTAAAACGCCTAGAAAATCGCTTAAATCGGTTTAATTCAAATTGAGCGTTTACAGCCATAACTCGCACAGATGTCCGAATTAGCTTCCGAAACCTGTTCCATTGTGTCCGAAACGCGGGATAAACCCTAGGAATGTCAGTTTCGGCGCGTAAATCGTAGTTCGGAATTTCCGGATGAATAGTGTTCGAAAATTCCTTATAAATAGCCCCTACCTTTCAAAATTTTAGAAAAATAAAAACCTAACCCTAGCTTTATTCATCAGGCCGCCACTTTGAACCAAGGGTTGAAAATTCATTTCCTTCTTCCTTTAATTTATTTCAATCCGTCAAAAATCAATGAAAGTTGTTAACTACAACATTGTAGAGGATAACGAGGGCTTTAAATCTATACGGATATGATGGGGTTTAGTGTTGTGTGGAGGGAGATATGGGGGGCCGACAGTTGATGTTTGCGCACGAAAATCATGGAGCAATACATGACCGAGCTCAAGGGGGAGGCAGGCGTGGGTAGAGGAGGTGTTGAGCTTCGTGATGGTGGTAGTTTGATGAAGTGTAGTCGTGTGATTGAGGAGTATAATTAAACCCTAATCGAGCTTATGGGTTCGGCCTCATTTCTTCAACCTGGAGGCGTGAACGAAGGGTTTGGGAAGAAGCTAAGTGCGGCTCTGATGGGCTTGGAGCAAGATCCTACGGCCCAGATTTGTGTGGGTTTAAAATATTTAAGTTATTGTTGAAATTAGTTTATTTAAATACGTGTAAACTTCAAATATTCATAACTTTTTCATACGAGGTCAAAAAATTGCAAACTCAGTTGCGTTGGAATCGTATCGACGAGCACTACGCGATGGAGTTGGTTTGGAGTCGTTTGGAGTTAGTGAGAATTTTGGGTAAAATTAAACGTCCGTTTAATTTTATTCGAAATAATCGCTAAAACGGAAATTAAAACCAAGGTGAGAATTTCTCACTCAATCGAATCAGTTTCGATTTTATTTTAAATAGTTAGATTTAAAATATTTGAATGCATGTTTGAATGATGATTGTTATATATTGATTGTTAAAATAGACATTATAGGCCGTTAGTAAGCGGATGTTATTTAATAAAAACATATACCGCGAATATTTCATAAACAGTGAAATTGGTATTATAAATAATATCAATATATATATATTGGCATATGTATATATTGCAGTTGTTGATTTCCCGTATTTTTTAGCGGATGAGACCCTATTACGCCGTTATTAAGCGGATAATATTTAATAAGAACATATACCGCGATAATTTCGTACTGGAACGAAATTGGTATTGTGCTAATGTTTGTGGATGCAGGAAAACAGGTTGGAGGGATCCAACTGGATTCCTCAACAGTATTTATTTGATTTCAGATATTTTGATATTTGATGGATTATCATATTGATATATGATATCGTTGTTGTCGTGATTGACTATTTGGTGTGTAGCATCATTGGACCCAGATTTTGGGATTTTAAAATGATTTTTAAAGTGATTTTTGAGAATATATAATATTTTGGAATTGATCCATTTTAAATAAATAAACGTTATAATTTTTAATGTTATAAAAATTATGATTTTTGAGAAAAATAGTTAAAAACTGATTTTTGAGAATATGATGCTAACGATTTTATAAAATAGTTTAATCGGGATTTTAGAATTAATTGTGAAAAGTTTAAATATAGGATTTATAAAATTTGATTATTTTATAAATCAAAATGATGAAATTATAAAGGAGTTTAAAGACGTTTTTAAAATATTAATATGAATTGATTTATATAAGAGATTTATAAATGGATATTTATAAATTGAGATATGGAAATTATAAAACGAGTTTTTATAAGTGTTTGAATGAAGTGAAAATGAATTTCATTAAAAAATGAAATTTATAGAATTATAAACGGTGAAGTTATAAATGAAATTTATAAATAATAAGAATTATAAATTTGTGAAGTTATTTGAAGAATAGATTTGGTTAAATAAATGAATCTTATAAGTTATAAGATTTATGGTTTGGAAAGTTTTGAGAGGAACGATTTTGTAAAATAATCGTTTTATAAGTATTTAACTTATAATATGAACTTTTAGTTTATAATTGAGTTATAAACTGGAATAGGTTAATAAAAGAATTTATAAAAAGGAAGTTTTTATAAATAAATAGAAATGGAATTTATAAACGTTGTTTTATAAATTCGCAAATGACTTATTTTGATAAGTAAATTGTTAAAACCTATTAACGGAGTTATATTCACATTTTTGACTGTGAATGATCCTTTAAAATAAAATGAATAAAAGGATGAAATTTGTTAACGTAGTATATTCACGTTTTTGAATAGTGAATAACACGTTAAAGAAATTGTTTTGGATGTTTTAAATAGAATTAAAACGATCGAACAATGTTTTAAAATGTGTTGAGATTCGAAACCATAGATTTCGACATTTATTGTTGAAATAGACGTTTTCGAGAAATAGAAGGAAATAGTGGACTATAACACTGTTGTTATAGTAAATGATTTCCGAAAGGAAATGTTTTGCATAGTATTGGGATTTATATATCTATTTAATTTCGAATCCCTATACTAGTGATTTTTGGGTTGTCGTAACAATGTTTTACGCAACATTCGTTTTGGCCCAAATAAATATGTTTAAGAGAATGATTTCCTTAAAGAATGAAGTTTATACTTAATTTCGATTTAAGTATATTGAACATTTTCTAAGTGTTGAAAATAAATAAAATTTGTGAATTACTTATGAATAAATAAGTATGGAAATGTTTTCCAATATAAAGTGAATATTTTTAGAATTTATCCTTTTGAAGATAAATTGAAAAGATAAATTGAAAATGAATAATTGAAATCGAATATCCATAGATATTTTGGATTATAAATTCACTATGGAATTTATGAATGAAAAGGAGAATTTGTTTAAAAATAAATATTGATTTATTTTTGAAGTTTTGAATTTATATATCTAGTGAAGATATTTTGGAAAATAAATAATTTGGAAAATTATTTGGAATCTGGTGATGTGTGCATATCTATTGATAGTTCAATAGCCGACTATCAATATTTCCCTTTGAATGGGTACTTGATGTGATTTGTTTGAATGTGAATGCTACACTTATTTTTGAATAAGCGCTCACTATTCGGGTTAACCGGGAAAGGACCATGGGGTCGTATAACCCATTCCGAATATGTGATACGTCGTTATAATTGCATTTGAAGATCGGTGTTGAAGACCCGGTATTTGCGAGAGCGATAGGATGACCTGTCGATTGTCTCTGCACTGAGTTGCAGCGGTATAGAGACTCCCTAAGTGATGGGAAATCCGATCAGGATTGTGAATATCCGGATTGCAAGGACTTCTTTGTAAGTGCCTTCGGTTTTGTTCGAGCCCGGAACAGACTTGTATGGATTGTATGTCTGACATTACAAGTTGAGATATAAAGCCGATTTCTTTCAAATATATTTCTGTTGGTGGCGAAGAATTTATTCTTTAGCTTAACACCCTTCTCTGAGACGTACGAGCTCAGAGGTTATATAGTTGAAGTTATCAGCGATATATTCCCAATTTGGTAATGTGACATGCTGAGTGTTGCTGAAATGATCATTGTGTTGATTATTGTGATAGGATCGTTTATTTGATCGTCTATCTTAGTGATCATTGTGTTGATCATTTGTTGACCCAAAGCATGGCTTTTGTATAAAGTATGTTTTTGTGGACGTGACTTCGTCGAACCTCACACCCCGGAAATGGTCAAAACAGGAAAGATGCGGCAAGGTTATGAGGGGTAGCAGCCTTTAGGGTATGTACATTTCCTTCTGGATAGAGGTGGTATCATGGTATGGAGCCCAGATATTTAACCTATGTGGTTACTACGAATTTATTACTTTGTGGTTGTTGGTTTTCGGGATCCCGTGAGAAAGGTCGTTTACGATCGGGGAATGGCGTGCTCGTGTCAGTAGTTACCCAGTTAGGGGTAACCCGGCCTTGTGTTGGCAGAGTTCCGGTTTGGTTCTCGGGGATGTCTTTCCAGAGGCATTCTCTTGTGGCAATGGGAAGTTCCTTGGCCTGACCATTTGTTGGAAATCCAAAGAAACAATACGTGACTTGTACGGTTTTAGTTGTATAACCTGCTATGGAATGTGGCGGTAACCTGCTATTGAACATAGTTAGCTATAGTAGGCATACGATAATGGTCGTATGTTGGCTAAGATTTATATTCTACTTTCAAAATGAATTTTTCCCCTACACTATGCACTAGTAATAATATCAAATGTTCTTTTTAAATGCGTATCAAGCATGTTTGACTACCATAAGGAGAAATCTTCTCCAAGTCTGCGTTTGCATTGTGTGTGTGGCAGGAGGTCTTATGGTAGTCTCATTTTTAAAAGCATTGCGAATTGAATTTAAAAATATTCCTCTATTTTGATTTTAAAGATAAATAAACCGTTTTGAGTTCTCACACCAGTCTTGTTAAGCTTTGGGCTATGTGATGGGGGGTTCTCGCTTCGCGGTTAGGTGGCGAACGGGAGACTCTTACTCCCACACATCCTCTTTTAGGGGGTTGGTTAGGTGTAACCTGAGACAGTCGAGAGGCTGGCCGTAAAAGTAAGGTCTGGGGTACCAGTGTAAGCCACGGTGGGGCTGGGATGGTTGAAAAGCCTACCGGTTGTGACTGCTGTCGACGGTTGAAAAGCCTAGATCTTTACAGTTGGTATCAGAGCTTATGGTTAAGCGACAACCATGGTTCTGTTGGGTATTATTCATTAGAGATAGAGTCAGTAGTACTCTAGAATGAATTTGAGTGTAATAATAGCTATGAGAGCGTATTTGTTAGTGAATATAAAATTGTTTTATATTGTGATGATTGGTTTATTGAGTGGCATATGAACCTTCGTCAGCGTGGTCCGCAAGACTATGCCGAAGGGGTTTCTAAACACTTGAATAGAACAATTCGACACAATATTGTTTTAAATTGGGTGAATGAAATAATTTTACCTTGATTATATTTTATATATAAAGAAATAATTTTTCAGAATTATTAAAGTGTATATAAGTTGATTGTTTAGTTGTTTGAATAATCTAAATAAAGGAATAATTGTATAAGCAAAAAGAATTATAAGAATTGAATTATAATTAAAGTGATTTACAATTGTGAAATAAACTTATATATGTAAGAAGTGAAACTAATAAATATATTTATGAATATGAGTTGTAAATATAAAAATGAATTTAAGTTATGTGAAAACAAGTGATGTTTATAAATGGAATATAACTTAAGTGATATTGAATGAAGTTGATATTAGTATCAAAGTAAAACTAATAAAGTGAAGTGATAGATATGAACTTGAGTTATATAAATGAAATTCAACTTTGAAATTGAATTGAATGAATAATTGAATGAAAATCAATTAAATTAAACCAATTGAAAGTGATGGTGTTAAATCAAATTGAATGAATATAAACAAAGGAATTTGGTTGCAATTAATAAACATTGATTGTCATATGATTGTTAGTTGATTGTATATAATTCATTAAGTGTTAATGAAATTGATTTAATAAAATTGGAAGCTAAAGTAATTGAAATCCAATTGGAAGTTAAGTGAATCTTGAATAGAATCGAATTTGATTTGGAAGCGAACCAACTTGAAAATGAATTAGTGAATATAAACTAATTGAAAATGAATGTTAGAAAGAACATCCACTGTATATGAATCAAATGTGATTAAATTGAAAACCAATTCATTGAATATTAATGAGAATATGAATGAATATTTATTGGTTATGGATGATAGTTGGTTAATGTTTGCATTTGTTGTTTTGTTTCATTTGCTATGTTGACATATATAGTTAGTATGTTGCTATATGTTCTATATTGAGATTATTTTCATATATGCATGTTCTCATTTTGTTTGTTGAGTAATTAGTAGTTGCGGATCGCGTTTGCTTCGCATTTGGAGCTCGCTTTTACGCTATATTAGCCGTATATGCTCGCTAATAAAATATAAGGTACATATCTCGGATTACATACCGTACTTTTACATTTTTTCCCTTCGGGATGCCTCATTACTTGATGAGATGTATATTTGTGATATATATACTGTCATTTTTTTTTTCGGATCGAGCCGCGCAAAGGAGACTATGGAGAATTTTTCCGGAAATTTAAGGCGTTAGAAAAATTTGAGAAAATGGGAATTTTTTTTGAAAACTTTAACTTTGATTTTGGAATTGAAAGTTAAACAATAGTAATTGTTTTTGAAAAGATAACTAAGTATGATTTTGAAAACTTAGTAAAGTTTTTGTAAGAAGTTAAATTGTTTTGGAAAATTAATAGATTCTGTAACTTTCTTACTTGTTAATTTCGAGGACGAAATTCTTTTAAGTGGGGAAGATTGTAACGACCCAGAATTTTATATAATTAAAATTTGAATATTTAATTAATTATAAATATTAATAAGTGAATTTATAAGTCGAATAAATTTTTATTTGAATTTTTGGATTTAATTGAATAATTAAATCGATAATTTAATATGTTAAATTATGGAAATAATTGAAAATTGGGTTAAATATGATTGAAAATGATTTGTAAAATTTTATTTTATCATATGGAAGTTAGACAGATATTTTAGAACTTTTAAAATCGAATTTAAAGTTAATTTGTGAAAATTGAATATTTTAATATTTAAATCGACTAGTGAAAATAGTCAATTTTTGAACAGTCTCAGAATTGAACGAAACTAGTTCCATTGGATCCGTAATAGTTAGTTATTACCAGATTTCAATTTTCGTGTCAATCGGAGTTACCGTTTGATCGTGGCAGCTCAAAACGCATCGATTTATTTTTAATTTAAATTTGACGAGTGAAAATAGCCATTTTTCAAAAAGTCTCGGATTTCGACGAATCCAGTTTCATCGGATCCGTAATGTGATATTATTGTAAGGTTTCAAATTTCAAGTCAATTGGATTTACCGTTTGTCCGGTACAAATTAAAACGCCTAGAAAATCGCTTAAATCGGTTTAATTCAAATTGAGCGTTTACAGCCATAACTCGCACAGATGTCCGAATTAGCTTACGAAACCTGTTCCATTGTGTCCGAAACGCGGGATAAACCCTAGGAATGTCAGTTTCGGCGCGTAAATCGGAGTTCGAAATTTTCGGATGAATAATGTTCGAAAATTCCTTATAAATAGCCCCTACCTTTCAAAATTTTAGAAAAATAAAAACCTAACCCTAGCTTTATTCATCAGGCCGCCACTTTGAACCAAGGGCTGAAAATTCATTTCCTTCTTCCTTTAATTTATTTCAATCCGTCAAAAATCAATGAAAGTTGTTAACTACAACATTGTAGAGGATAACGAGGGCTTTAAATCTATACAGATATGATGGGGTTTAGTGTTGTGTGGAGGGAGATATGGGGGGCCGACAGTTGATGTTTGCGCACGAAAATCATGGAGCAATACATGACCGAGCTCAAGGGGGAGGCAGGCGTGGGTAGAGGAGGTGTTGAGCTTCGTGATGGTGGTAGTTTGATGAAGTGTAGTCGTGTGATTGAGGAGTATAATTAAACCCTAATCGAGCTTATGGGTTCGGCCTCATTTCTTCAACCTGGAGGCGTGAACGAAGGGTTTGGGAAGAAGCTAAGTGCGGCTCTGATGGGCTTGGAGCAAGATCCTACGGCCCAGATTTGTGTGGGTTTAAAATATTTAAGTTATTGTTGAAATTAGTTTATTTAAATACGTGTAAACTTCAAATATTCATAACTTTTTCATACAAGGTCGAAAAAATGCAAACTCAGTTGCGTTGGAATCGTATCGACGAGCACTACGCGATGGAGTTGGTTTGGAGTCGTTTGGAGTTAGTGAGAATTTTGGGTAAAATTAAACGTCCGTTTAATTTTATTCGAAATAATCGCTAAAACGGAAATTAAAACCAAGGTGAGAATTTCTCACTCAATCGAATCAGTTTCGATTTTATTTTAAATAGTTAGATTTAAAATATTTGAATGCATGTTTGAATGATGATTGTTATATATTGATTGTTAAAATAGACATTATAGGCCGTTAGTAAGCGGATGTTATTTAATAAAAACATATACCGCGAATATTTCATAAACAGTGAAATTGGTATTATAAATAATATCAATATATATATATTGGCATATGTATATATTGCAGTTGTTGATTTCCCGTATTTTTTAGCGGATGAGACCCTATTACGCCGTTATTAAGCGGATAATATTTAATAAGAACATATACCGCGATAATTTCGTACTGGAACGAAATTGGTATTGTGCTAATGTTTGTGGATGCAGGAAAACAGGTTGGAGGGATCCAACTGGATTCCTCAACAGTATTTATTTGATTTCAGATATTTTGATATTTGATGGATTATCATATTGATATATGATATCGTTGTTGTCGTGATTGACTATTTGGTGTGTAGCATCATTGGACCCAGATTTTGGGATTTTAAAATGATTTTTAAAGTGATTTTTGAGAATATATAATATTTTGGAATTGATCCATTTTAAATAAATAAACGTTATAATTTTTAATGTTATAAAAATTATGATTTTTGAGAAAAATAGTTAAAAACTGATTTTTGAGAATATGATGCTAACGATTTTATAAAATAGTTTAATCGGGATTTTAGAATTAATTGTGAAAAGTTTAAATATAGGATTTATAAAATTTGATTATTTTATAAATCAAAATGATGAAATTATAAAGGAGTTTAAAGACGTTTTTAAAATATTAATATGAATTGATTTATATAAGAGATTTATAAATGGATATTTATAAATTGAGATATGGAAATTATAAAACGAGTTTTTATAAGTGTTTGAATGAAGTGAAAATGAATTTCATTAAAAAATGAAATTTATAGAATTATAAACGGTGAAGTTATAAATGAAATTTATAAATAATAAGAATTATAAATTTGTGAAGTTATTTGAAGAATAGATTTGGTTAAATAAATGAATCTTATAAGTTATAAGATTTGTGGTTTGGAAAGTTTTGAGAGGAACGATTTTGTAAAATAATCGTTCTATAAGTATTTAACTTATAATATGAACTTTTAGTTTATAATTGAGTTATAAACTGGAATAGGTTAATAAAAGAATTTATAAAAAGGAAGTTTTTATAAATAAATAGAAATGGAATTTATAAATGTTGTTTTATAAACTCGCAAATGACTTATTTTGATAAGTAAATTGTTAAAACCTATTAACGGAGTTATATTCACATTTTTGACTGTGAATGATCCTTTAAAATAAAATGAATAAAAGGATGAAATTTGTTAACGTAGTATATTCACGTTTTTGAATAGTGAATAACACGTTAAAGAAATTGTTTTGGATGTTTTAAATAGAATTAAAACGATCGAACAATGTTTTAAAATGTGTTGAGATTCGAAACCATAGATTTCGACATTTATTGTTGAAATAGACGTTTTCGAGAAATAGAAGGAAATAGTGGACTATAACACTGTTGTTATAGTAAATGATTTCCGAAAGGAAATGTTTTGCATAGTATTGGGATTTATATATCTATTTAATTTCGAATCCCTATACTAGTGATTTTTAGGTTGTCGTAACAATGTTTTACGCAACATTCGTTTTGGCCCAAATAAATATGTTTAAGAGAATGATTTCCTTAAAGAATGAAGTTTATACTTAATTTCGATTTAAGTATATTGAACATTTTCTAAGTGTTGAAAATAAATAAAATTTGTGAATTACTTATGAATAAATAAGTATGGAAATGTTTTCCAATATAAAGTGAATATTTTTAGAATTTATCCTTTTGAAGATAAATTGAAAAGATAAATTGAAAATGAATAATTGAAATCGAATATCCATAGATATTTTGGATTATAAATTCACTATGGAATTTATGAATGAAAAGGAGAATTTGTTTAAAAATAAATATTGATTTATTTTTGAAGTTTTGAATTTATATATCTAGTGAAGATATTTTGGAAAATAAATAATTTGGAAAATTATTTGGAATCTGGTGATGTGTGCATATCTATTGATAGTTCAATAGCCGACTATCAATATTTCCCTTTGAATGGGTACTTGATGTGATTTGTTTGAATGTGAATGCTACACTTATTTTTGAATAAGCGCTCACTATTCGGGTTAACCGGGAAAGGACCATGGGGTCGTATAACCCATTCCGAATATGTGATACGTCGTTATAATTGCATTTGAAGATCGGTGTTGAAGACCCGGTATTTGCGAGAGCGATAGGATGACCTGTCGATTGTCTCTGCACTGAGTTGCAGCGGTATAGAGACTCCCTAAGTGATGGGAAATCCGATCAGGATTGTGAATATCCGGATTGCAAGGACTTCTTTGTAAGTGCCTTCGGTTTTGTTCGAGCCCGGAACAGACTTGTATGGATTGTATGTCTGACATTACAAGTTGAGATATAAAGCCGATTTCTTTCAAATATATTTCTGTTGGTGGCGAAGAATTTATTCTTTAGCTTAACACCCTTCTCTGAGACGTACGAGCTCAGAGGTTATATAGTTGAAGTTATCAGCGATATATTCCCAATTTGGTAATGTGACATGCTGAGTGCTGCTGAAATGATCATTGTGTTGATTATTGTGATAGGATCGTTTATTTGATCGTCTATCTTAGAGATCATTGTGTTGATCATTTGTTGACCCAAAGCATGGCTTTTGTATAAAGTATGTTTTTGTGGACGTGACTTCGTCGAACCTCACACCCCGGAAATGGTCAAAACAGGAAAGATGCGGCAAGGTTATGAGGGGTAGCACCCTTTAGGGTATGTACATTTCCTTCTGGATAGAGGTGGTATCATGGTATGGAGCCCAGATATTTAACCTATGTGGTTACTACGAATTTATTACTTTGTGGTTGTTGGTTTTCGGGATCCCGTGAGAAAGGTCGTTTACGATCGGGGAATGGCGTGCTCGTGTCAGTAGTTACCCAGTTAGGGGTAACCCGGCCTTGTGTTGGCAGAGTTCCGGTTTGGTTCTCGGGGATGTCTTTCCAGAGGCATTCTCTTGTGGCAATGGGAAGTTCCTTGGCCTGACCATTTGTTGGAAATCCAAAGAAACAATACGTGACTTGTACGGTTTTAGTTGTATAACCTGCTATGGAATGTGGCGGTAACCTGCTATTGAACATAGTTAGCTATAGTAGGCATACGATAATGGTCGTATGTTGGCTAAGATTTATATTCTACTTTCAAAATGAATTTTTCCCCTACACTATGCACTAGTAATAATATCAAATGTTCTTTTTAAATGCGTATCAAGCATGTTTGACTATCATAAGGAGAAATCTTCTCCAAGTCTGCGTTTGCATTGTGTGTGTGGCAGGAGGTCTTATGGTAGTCTCATTTTTAAAAGCATTGCGAATTGAATTTAAAAATATTCCTCTATTTTGATTTTAAAGATAAATAAACTGTTTTGAGTTCTCACACCAGTCACATGACTGACTTGGAGTTTATTGTTTTCCTTCCTAAACTCTGGGTGCCCACCAATTTTCACACGGGCAGTCAAGAGTTAAGGTTTATCAGGATATTCTGGATATTCTGGAATTGCTGGAGGCAAGCTGGATGGCATGGCGTATTACTTATATAGTATTTCTTTTTCCGCTGCACTGTTTGATGTTGTATATTGTTGTACACTCTGATGATATGATGTAATGAAATGAAATGTATAAAATGTAATAACTGATATAGTTCTTTGTTTAAAGATTATTCATTTATTATTATATGTTGTTCCGCTGCGAATTGTGAGATTCTGATGTTGTTCTGTTTTCTTTCTGTTCCGTTCTATTTTAAAATTATGTTCTATTTTTCTTTCCCCTCCATTTTCTATTCTCTCTAATTTCTATTTTAAAATTTTCTATTTTCTTTTCCCTCTATCTTCTACCTTTTTTTCTTTTTCTTTTCTTAAATATTTCTTAAACCCCTAAGGGTTCGTATTTTCGTTCCTCTTGAATAAATCCATGGAGATTAGTGTCTATTCAAGGAGTACGGATTTACGGGTCTTTACAGCGTCAGTGGTCAGTCAATTTTTTATCTAAACCCTAAAATGGGTAGGAAGGTAGTTTGGGGTTGCCGTGGCATCTTTAAGGCATCGAGTCACATTAGGTGTGGAGGAGGGTAGCGTGGAAGGTTCGTGGGGCTGTGGTCGGAATTTGAGAAGCTTCTGATGATCGAAGTGCCTTGTCGAGGCGATATTTGGTCGGCGAATTTGAGTCTTGTGGGTTTTGTTGAGTTCGAATTCGTTTTTGATGCTCGATTAAGATGCTGAGTTGTTCGATGGTTTTTGGATGTCGAAGTCGACTTGTTGGCGGTAGACGAAGTCGCCGGAGCACTGCCGTGAGCTGGTTCACGTGCACCAGTTTCCTTGTGTACGGGAATTTGGGTATGGAAGTGATGAGGTTTGTCTCGAGAAGGAAGTCGGGCTGGATGAAGTTGTGCTCGGGTAAATCTTCGAGTCGATCGCGTTGAGTTAATCTTGTAGCAGTTTTTTTTTAAATATAAGCAAAGTAAAAAATGAAAGAAGAAGAACTCCGGGTTTGGACTCGGGGAAGAAGAATTCACCTTAGGATTGATGGTGTGAATTATTCTTCACCTTACATATGATAAGAGCTTTGAGATTTGTTTTGAAATTAATCTCTTTGTTTTAATTCCTTAGCTTGATTAAATACCTCTTCTTCCTTGTAATGAATGGCTCTTCTTATTTTGATTTGTGTTTGTAAAAAACAAAAATGGATGTGGGAAATGAAGGGATACATGAACGATAAGGGCGGCTATACATTAATGAGGCCTTGTGTAATTTATTTAGCATCAAAGCTATTTTAAGCAAATTTATTTGATTATCAAGCATGACCTTAAATTTACATTTTTAAATCTCAATCCCCTTATCGTTCTAATTCTTTACATTGTTATATTTAATTTATGTAATTAAATCTTCTAAATAATGTTATCAAAATTTAGGGATATTACATTATAGGTACGATTGAATAATCTCTCTCGACTTGTTGACCTGCCTCAAGGTCGAGATGACATTAGGAAAAAGACCATGGGTTAGGAGTTGTATAAGATACAATCGATATAGTGTTGTCCATCGCTTTTGGGCCTATGATTAGTTGATCATCCTTAAAGTCGGATTCCTAAGGTAAGCAAGTCTAACATCCACTAGAGAAATCAAAATATTTTTATGTTTTCTCTTAGTGTTTTGAGAAGCATTAGTTGGAGACTTATTTGAGAAATGAAATGATAACATTTAACATTTCTAACATTGTAAGAATATGTGATATACAAGTTAAAATAATCAGTTTCAATAAATTTATGCAACTAATATGATTGATAATATGTTTATCGGTTAAACTATACAAATGAACAAAATTAAAATTAATATAGAAATATAAACATATACTTACGTGTTGTCTTTCGGCATGTTGTCACTTCAAGGCCCTCACAATAGCAAATTTATATAACCACTAAAACATTCAATCTTGGGTCGCTTAAGTGTTTAATTGTATGAGACTGTGTATTTTCTTCTATAAGTTTCAAACTGTCAAAGTAATACCAAAATTTGGATATTTGATCCATATCCAACCACATATAATTGTTATATAGTAAATTGCCATGATTCATAATGTATGAAACTTCAATAAAATTATCTCATTCAAAACAAAAAAGTAAACATAATACCAGATTTTGAATTCAATACAATTGATTACAATAATGAATTTGTTGCATTTCATGTGGCACTAGACCAAAAGCTATAACTCGTACCTAGGTATTCAATGTTGAAATGTCAGCTTAATCAGTTTATGCAAGGTGTAAATTATTTGATATCCTTAAATGTTAAGGATGGCCAAATGTGTTCTGGTAAAGAGTTTGGTGCGGTCTTCTAGTAAGAGTTTCCATTGAATGTTTTAACCATATTTGAAACGAAAGACAATGTAGGAGAGTGGATGTAACTTTGGAATAGTTGGGATAAAGATAGTGAATGGTCACCTCTGATTTATATAGAGATATTGGAAATGAGAATTTTATAAAATGCTAAGTGATTAATATGGAATGAGAAATTTGATTTCTATTCCAAATGTATTTTCGTATAGATGGCTACTTTCAATGGAAGTTATTTTTTTGAGTCTAAAGTATTTGATCTAAATCTATCGACTGTAACTAGTTATAATGTATGAAATAAAATTTCATAATAATTGATTGAATAGAGCTTTATATCTTGTAAGCTATCATAGTGATAGTAGAAATAGTAGGAGCATGCCATCTAAAACTTCTTAGTTAATGCATCTAAAAAATTACTTTCGTAAACTTACCAAATATTATTTATGGAATAATAATTGCCTTTTTAGTACTAACTAAAAATAGACATAGCTTTATTTCAATATTAATATTATGAATATTCATTTTAAGACAAAAATATAATAATGGATTTATTTTTTATGACAAAAGTGATGCATTAGAAAATATAGAAGTGTTTGAACTTTTTTACAATTATTTTGGAATTATAGATTAAGCCATATTTTTGAGAAATAATTCTTTTATCATATGATTATGAATCATATGATACCATTGAATTGTGTCTCAAGTGATTAAGAGGAATGTGCCTATTTAGTGGGAGCAACAAAGAGTTGACGAACCCTTAGGATTGATATATATATATATATATATATATATATATATATATATATATATATTGATGTATGAAATTATAGGTTTATTCTTACCAGTACAGCTCCATATATTCTATTAGATTCATCGATGAATTATCACAAACGTAACATATGTATTTGATACACATGTATTATGTCTATGATAGATTCATAGAATATAAAACAAAAGTAAATAACATGATGTGCAAAGGAAAATAAAAAAGATTCAATTTGATTGAATATGCGAGTGTATTATAAAGGAGTTCAAAATGTACCTAAGTACGATTAGATTCAATCTTAAAATTCACTCCTCCCAATGATACATAATAATGTAAGGATAAAGAGTAATCGGACTTTGTCAAACAAAATATGATTGATAATGAGTGAAGTTGAGTTAACCTCTTTCTAAGGATGTGAATTTAAGAGTAAGTATGTCAGGTTAAATTTAATTCCATCAAAAACAAAGTCTACAAAATTATACAAGATAAGGGTTGATGAAATAACCCGCACGTATCCTATGTTAAGGATTTGATAGGTTGTTTTAGTCGAGAGACCACGTGTAATATGTGTTAGTGAGGGAAATTTTGTAGACTACGCCAAATGATTTTAGGACCAATCAATGCTGATTAACCAATTTATGTTATGAAATTAAATTTTGTAAAATTAAAGTCCAAATCAGTTTTATACAAACGATTTATGAAAAATTTAGGAATATCTATTCTATCACATTAAGTCACAATCATTGTTTCAAGCAAACACCAAATTTATGAAAAAGGATTTTTTTTTGTCGATTATTTGTAGTAAAATAGATTTGGATACGATCCAAAGGTAAAAATGATTACAAATAATGAAATGAATTTGACCAAGCCTAAGTGGACACAACAAATTAGAATGTAAGAACTCTTGCATATTTGAGAGAAACTATGATTTTTTATAGATATCAAGAAAAGAAATTGTCAAAAAGCCATTAAGGTTATTGACTCTACCATATGACATGATGGACAAATCTAGAACGGATTCCAAATAGATTATCGAGATATGATTCTAATAGTCGTACCCATAGGGATATGATCTATCAACTACAAGTGTGTGTTTGAGAAGAAGGATAATGCAGTTGGAATACAGTAAAAAAATGTTGATAAAAATAACATCGTAAATTTCAATTGTTGTAATTAACATAATAGATTAGTCATGCAACATGCTTAAGTTAATATAGATTTTACTCACAAAATCATCTCCAATATTATTTTGTTTTTTTAAAACGCTTATGTTAGAACAAATTCTAAATAATTATTTAGAATAGACTGATTACAGATAACAACCAAAATGTCTCGAAGTCAGTGAAAGAAATACTGAGTTCATGTGTTTTGGATATGTTTCAAGAACTGATACAAAGCATCATTCGACGAGCATCAGAGTTGAGTAAACATTTTGATAGAAAGACAAACGTTTGAATTTCAGTCAAATGCAAAGGAAATGTTTGTCTATGAGAAAGCACTGTACAAGTATCAAAATATTTAAAAAAATTAAATAATTAAAAAAAAATATGCTTGTTAATGATGTATTCATGTTAAAATCATTTTAGCCTGGTTGGTTAATTCTCAGTATTGGATTTGAAACTGATATATTTTATAATTGGTACAAAAAGGATATTGGGATTATCCTAAACAATGTACATGGACACCATATTTAAATGCTCATAATGGAGCATGTAAGATAGTGTTCTTATGAATTGGCAAAAGGAATTATCGTACCTATTGTATTGTCTATTGTATCACACTTTACTTATGAGTTTTAGACACAGGACAAGTAACAAATCCAAAACAAGATCACTAAATGAAAGTTTAGAGTGATCTCAAGTATTTATGACATACTAGAGAATTGTTTAAAATAACGAACTCTTTGTAAAGGAGTGCACGGATTAAAACTTCGTAAGTGACATCGAGTGTGGTACGTCAATCCTAAATTTATGTTCAAACTTTGGCTATGAACATCAGTTTAGAAATGTTCCAAACAATAAGTAGTGGCTGATTCAATCAAATGCTAAGTACATCGCCTTGAATAGCATTGTAATATATGAAATATACATAGATGCACAATTTATAGCTGTGTTAGGATGATTCCAAATGTTGAGAATCACATGACATTGTTATATGATAACAATGCTGCGATATAGTTCGTAAAAAGCCTAAAAATCATTAGAAGTCGAAAAACATACTTTGAAGCAGTTCACATGTTGAATGCAGTTTATTAGAATTGGAAAGAGTTAATTGATATAGTAGATAATTAAAAACAGAATAACATACAAGTTCACTAAGGGACCAGCTCAATTAGTTTTGAGAAAACCAATCAAAGGAGATGGAATAAGATTACATAATTGGCCCAAATGCAGGTAGGAGATTAATAAATTTAGAGGTATGCTCTAGGTGCAATTATGTAATTTATTACGAATATAACTCGATAACCAATCTTGTTCATAATAGAAATGTTTGATTTCTATAATATACTTTGTCATATTGTGATATGATTAATTAAGTAATTAATTTAAATATATTAAATAGAAAATCTTTGAATGATATGTTATGGGATGGTAATTAAAATGTGTTGTAATTATGAGAAATTTATCACCTTATGATAACATAATATTATAATTTTTCCTGTCAAGTTGTTTTAAGAAAGGACATCGATTCATCCATTGAGGCTGGAGTATACAACACTCTCCAAACGTTGAGAAGTGTATTACTTATAGTTGTTAGGGCACAAAGGGGTTACTGGAGAATTTTCTGTCAGTTAATATAACTTAGGTCAAACAAATAATCTCGAACTAATGACATTGCAATGTTCTCTCGACTTGAGAATACCATTGAACTTCACTGTGGACACTATTTTGATCATAGTTAAATCGTGTTATGTTATCCGTCGAATGACTATAGTCGAGGTTGATATTGTGGTCTACTGTAGTCATCTCAAAGTCAAAGTCTCTAACCAAAGATGTATAGTTAATAAAAATGGCTATTGTTGAAACAAGAACTTTTTGTTTGGACCAACCAAGTTGAACGTGGAAAATACTGAAATTTTAACCAAAACCAAATTCCATATTGGTTGCCACCTATAATGGTAAAACTAGATTTTACCAAAAGGATGTGTAAGTGATTAATTAAAAAAAAAGTCACACCACTGGCTAAGGTGATGTGCGAGCATTAATATTCAAATTGTTCGATATTAATTGCTGACTAAATTTATACGTTTAGTCGCACAACTGCAATGATGAATTCTTTAAACAACTATAAGATTTATTAATTTATAAAATGTTTTAAATAATTAATATATGAGAAATTTTATTTATTATTTAAGTTATTTGATGTTTTGGAGTTATTTGCAATTATTTAAATGCAATTATATAAGTTATATTTGTGCATATCAATATATGATACCAATGTAATTTTAACTGGGTTAAATGAAAGATAATTGCATGGGATTTTTGGAAATTTTATGTTATTCAATCGCAAGTATTTTCGTCTAAACATTTGAAGAGAAGGGGAGAAGGAGAAAATTAAAATTGATTGGGGAAGTTTTAATTAAAAGGATGGGAAATGTTTCTTTCTTCCAATAAAAAAATCCATTAATTCATTTTCTACGGACATTCTTTTTATTCACCTTTTATCTTCTCCCCACTTAATAGTTCATAAAATAAGATCAAATAAATTTTCTAAAGTTTTATCTACTCCAAATCAAATGCACCACTAACCATTCAAATTTGAACCTATTTTATTGAATTAGTCAAAACTATTCAAATGTTGTAAATTATTTATTTCATTTAATACATAAGTTAATTCATATTAATTTATCTATTTACATATAAATTTAAAATATTTTTTGATAACCATTTCCATGAAAACGGAAAATATATACATTATAGATGCAAATCCCAACATCTATATACGTATACATTAATTATGTATACCCTATGTCATGTTACACGTGCATTATACACATATAAGTGTATTTGATATACTCATAATATTATGTCTAATATAAAATAAATAAATCCTTCTTTAAACAAATTAAATAAAATAAGATTTTATTTTAAAATAGTATTAGATTTGATCTAATAAACCCTTTAGATTTTATTAGCCCAATTATACCAAAATAGAATATATTTTTTTTTAAAGTCTATCTATTTCAATCCACTTCCAACAGACCCAATTCCTTTAATATAGTATAACGTTGGTTTTAATTTTATGTATGCAAAACTTATGTTCAAAACATACGTTAGTCAACCAAAGTAGGTTGGTTCCAAACTCCTTTGGGATGGTCTACACAAGATCCTTCGTTAGCAAGTATTACGTGTATCTCTACGCTCACATAACCTGCCAATATTTGACCTAGGATATGTAGGGGTTTCCTTATACTCGTATCTTTTATGACCTCATTAACTATGCCATAAATGAGATTAAATTTAACTTATTTACTTACTCTTAAGTACATATCTTTATAGAGAGAAGTTAACTTCACTCATCATCAATCATACTTTGTCTAATAAAATCCGATTACTCCTTATTTACACATCATTATGTATCATAGAGAGGAGTGACTTTTGAGATTGAATCTTATTCATTTTTAGATACTTTTGAAATCTTTTCCAGTATACTCACGTATTCAGCTTGTGATAACCCGGATTTTTGGATATCTGTAAATTGATAATTAACGGTTTAAGATTTTTAAATTGTTAATTTAACGAGTAAAATTCTAATTAATGCATGGATGTATGAAGTGGATTTGAAACCATAATTCATGTGTAATTGGAAAATCAATTGATTTTCTCTTTGAGATACTTATTTTATTCAGTTGAACAAAATAAATTAAGGAAGAAATAAATAAATAAATAAATAAATAAATAAATATGGATGATATTAAGTTGATAATCTTCTAATATAAAATATGATTGTAAATAAAATTTAATATCACTAAATATATAAGTATAGGTGGAAATTGGTAAAGCAGTAGAACATACATATATAAGGAACAATGCACATCGGTAAAATTCATGAAGAATATGTATTAAATGTAATAATGTGTATATGGAAATTAAGAAATATACGAGTTTATGACATTTAATATGTGAACAAGTATGCAAGTTATATATATATATATATACACACACATACATATTTTCCATAGGGGATCATGTAACTTTGTATATGTGTGTATGTATAAAAGAAGTAAGACAAACTTTGCTCATATATATGTGATATACATATGTACATTCAACGATGGATGTTTATATACTTGTAAACACATAGGGAGACAAGCATTTAATGAAAATTTCAACTCAAGCCATAAGACTTCAAATCATGTAAAAGAAGAAATCAAATCAGTTCAAGAATTCTCTGACCAAAGAATAAATAAAAATATAAAAGTGAATAGAAGCTTACCACAGAAGGCAGCCTATTTTTTTTATACCCTTGTCTTATTTTCTTCGATCATTGGAGAATGAGCTAAAGTAAAAGAAAGACGAATACCACTTTCTTTCAACTTAAAGAAATCAAAGCATCAAGCAACAGACAAGATCAAAGCAAAATTTCCAGGTTTTCTCTGTTGACACTCAAGGTGAGTAACCCTTTTCAAAACTGTTTGATTTGGATTTAATTTTATGGCATGTGAAATATTGGTTTACATGGAAGTGCTTCATCCTGAAATTATTTGGAATTTAGATGTATGTGTGTGAGCATGTCTGTTTATATATATTCAAGATCCTGTTCTTTATGTTTGCACAATCTCTGATTTGCCTTCTAAAATTCAAATCTCTCTATCGAAACAATATTAGACTTTGATATCTGAACAAAAGTTGTTTGCTAATGTATGATGATAGTTTTAAAAATAGTTTCGAGGATTTAAATTCAACAAATATTTCTAAAAAATGGAATAGCAGAGGAAATGAATATATAGTATAAAAATCAACCAATTCAATCACTGATTTGAATAGTTTGAATGAATTAGTGATGGGAAGACATGATTTTTAATATGCATTTCATGATTTTTAGATTGTTAATTTATGAGGATTTTCGAGATGATCATTTTGGGCATTTTTGGTGATTGCTGATGATCGGCATGGTGGAGTTGGTCGAGCTTTGGGTTGGAGGAGGTTGGTGTGCTGTCGGCCTTAGGAAAAATAACAGAGTATTTTTCTAGTGATTATGGTGGCCAGGAAGGATCGAAGTAGGGTTTTGATGTGCACGTAAATATGCATATTTTTACCACCATGTTTATTCTATTTGAATTAAATAAATGATCATATCGGGTATTTTAACTTGTTTAAACCAAAAATTCAAATTATTCCAAATTGTCACATATTCATCTTCATATATGGGCAAAACGGTCATTTGTGTGCATATATTTCTTTGAGAAAAATTAATTGAAAAGTTGTATATATTTTTGTAGAAATTTGATCTCAAATAGAAGTGGTTTCATGAAGATATGCATGCACAAAATTAATACAAAGGAATGAAGATGGAAATAATTCAAGTGAAGAACGTGGAGGACCCCACCTACCCACCTACCTTAATGTACAAATTAAAGGCTAATGCACATGCTTTTGGACTTAATAGCTTCATGTACATTTAAGTGGGGGATTATTAAAGCTAACGGTAACTTGGCCACCACACTTCCTCCAAGGGCATTTTGGGTACTCCCCAAAAATATGCATTAGGGTTTCTAACTTGTACAAATACCCCTTATGTTTCATGTATCCATCCTCCTCTTCCTCTCATTAGTCTTAGGCTCAAAATAAACAATGCTATTCTCTTTCTATTTTCATGGCTACTTAGCCATTTTTTATTCTCATGTAATTTCTTTCTTTTATGCAATTTAATACATGCTCTTTCCTTTTCATGTTCATTTACTTTCATGTTGTAGTGTAGATCTCTTCTCTTTTATGCAAGTAGAATAGTTTGTTCATTTAATTTTTCTCTCTTATTCTTTTCTTATTCTTTCATGTTGAAAGTTACATTTGTTGTTTTGATGACAAATATGAGAGGCTAAACCCCTTCAATTTAGGGGTAATGAAGCTCTCTAATCATGTAGCTTCAACTTAATTTGATGTTTATGCTCTCTTTTTGTGCTTAATGATTGAAGTGGTTTAATGATGTTGTTTAGCTTTGCATTTGATAGTCTATGTTGTTCATAACAAATAGGCTATGCTTAAACAAACAAACACAAATTGCCTCTTCATCTACATATGATTATGGCAAAGAAGTGATTGTTGAAATTAAAATTTGATGGCTTATATTTCTAATTAATAGTTAATAGGCCATGCTTAAAATAGATTTTTCTTTCAACTTAGTTGTCATATTTTATGAGATTTAAAAGTGTATTAGTGGTTGTGTTATAGTTTGATGGTTTATATTGAGCTAATTAATAGCACAAATGTACCATACTTATGATAAGCACATCAACTAATTCATTAATGACAAGAAAAGAGAGATCATAACTTCATTTTGTTGATTTATGTGATTTAGAGAGTGGAAATTGCCTCTAAATTGTCATTTAACTCTCATATTTTTATCTATTTTTCTTTTGCTAGTTTTTGTTAGTTTCTTACATTTTTAGCTAATCACACTTTCAAGTTTGGTTAATTTGATTGAATAGAAATTTAAAATCATCAATTCCCTGTGGATCGACCCGTATTCGCCACGTGCTACATTCGTACACCGTGCACTTGCGGTAAATTTTATTTCTAAATTCTTCGACGGTTTTCTAATCCGATAGAAAATCCGTCAACGAACAAGTTTTTGGCGCCGTTGCCGGGGAATTGTTCTGATTTTGATTTTCTATTCTTCGAATTATTTTTGTGTGATTTTATTTGTGTTTCTATTTTGTGTGTTTGTTTGCATTTAAAAAAAAATTGTTCTGTGTGTTGTTTGATTTTGTTTGTTGTTTTTTTTCAAGTGTGTTGTTCATTTGCATTTGTACATATATAAAAAAAAGGCATACACAATTTCAAAAAGAAAAAAAATATATTTATTGCATTCACATCCTTTAACATTTACATTTTCTTTCATTTTCTTCTTTTATTGCATTGACAAAAAAAAAACACTGTTTTGTATCATTGCCGTTGCTTTTCTTCCTCTCTGTTTCTATCTGCCTGCAACTGTGCATATTTGTGCACTATAATTCAACAAATTCACCTACTCACTTCATCATACAAATTCACTTTCCCCCTGCCAATAACATCATACCTCAACATACCATCATTCCCTTCATCACATATCACCATCTCTTTCTCCCTACTCCTCGCTGTCAACTACTTCTTCCCTGACTCCCACTTCTGTCATCATTCCTGACCACCCTGTCACTTCCCAACATCAAGCCTCCTTGGCCATTGGAACCACCCCACAACTGCCTATTGCTCACTGTTATACTATTCTACTACTTCATTCAAGTCTCCACTCTCCTTGCGACTACAAGACCATCACAAACATATCACAAGCCCACTGTACACATTGTTGTGCGCATCTCAGTCGTCTTCAACTCACTGTGCACCGTGCACATATTTGTTGCCACTGCAATTCGTCATCCCCAATCACCAGTGGTACCTTACACACTACGAACCTCATTTGCAACTGATACCATAGTTCCATCATCCCCCCTCCTCTACCATAAACATCACATACCACCTTCACAAAACAACTTTCCCACTACACTACACAAGCCTGAACTCCCTGAACCATTCACCAGTGATCAATTCCACTTCTCTCTGTCAAATACCCCCACAACAACAGCAACCCCATCTTTCATCACCCAAAACAGTGCAACATTCACCACATTACTGCTGCACCCTCTCCTTATCACCATTACACAAACCACATCCACCTCCTTCCAATTGCCTGTCACCACAATCTACTTGACTGCCTTCAATCACAACCATATTCCAATTTCTAACCAAACACTGTCTTGTGACCACAACCGCATCCCAAAATCGCACCTTCCCATCTCCTTCAACCCAATTTCTATTCCCGAACCCATAAAAATCACAATTCGACTTACTCGACTTCAAATCGCGAACGCCAGAAGTCCACCTGAACCAAAACTTCGAATACTTAGTACCTAACACTTGAATCAAGTGTAAGAAAGAAAAAAAAACGAATAAGTCGATTTCGAGAATTGAACATCTGGAATTGATTTTTGGAAATTTCGAAATTCTGGAATTGGGAAACTAAATCGAATTGATTTGTGAATTATATCGGTTAGAGTTGCATTTACTGGGAAGAAGTTTGTGAAGTTGCTTGTTAATTTGGGTAGTGGGTCGACGTTGTGGGCTTAGTGAATAATTTTAGTTTTTTGTTATTTTTTTTTGGTTGTTTTGTTTTATTTTAAAACCTTTTCTTTTCTGATTTTGTTAGGCTGTTTTGTGGGCTTAGTTAAGTATTTTTATTTTATTTTATTTTTGTTTTGTTTCCTTTGTTTTCTTTTGTTAAATCATTTTCTTGTTTTATTTGATTGTTAAAACATTTTAAAAAAAAAATTGAAAATATTTTTCCTAGTTAGCGGTCAATAAAAATTTCTTGTAGTTTCCTTTGTTATAAAAATTTTTTTTTTTTTTAAGTAAAACCCTACTTTTAAGTTTCCTTTCAAAAAAAAACCAAAAAAAAATAATATTGTATATATCTTAGTTTTTTTTTTCGGGTTGCCAAAGCAGGAAATAAAGGAAGAATAGCTTGCTGAAAATTGCTTCCTTGGCTAGCCAAAATAAATTGCTCTGCTTGCTAAAAAATTCTTCTTTCATTTCTAGTTTTATTTGAATTGAATTGTTGGTTGCTTGCATTTGCATTTTAAAAAATAAAAAAAATTCATTCGTAGTTGCATTGTTAATAAACGTTTAATTTCTGTTCTGCATTTCATCTTAGATTTTGATTAATAATAATGATTAGACATCGATAACACTTAATTGTATATTAACAATTTGTCTTCTTTGAACAATTTAAATTCTTGGTGTCTGGCTACGGCAGAGCAATAATCAGTTATAAATATTACGGTGATTCGTAAATATTATACTGAATTGTTTCTCTAAAGGTACTTAAACCTTCGGCTGCATTGCTACGGTGATTCGTGGTGCACCGATAAATCCTGTCCGTTACCTGGCTGAGAATTATCTTGTTGATTTAAGACAATTTGTGATTATATAATTTTGGGTTAACTTAGGATAAATCATTTATAATTAACCTTGCATTCATTTAGTTGCATTAGTTCATGCATATTTTTAAAAAAAAAACAAAAAAATTCAAAATCCAAAACTAAAAAAAATTATAAATATTTCTTAACTTAGTTTTTTTCCTTTTCCTTTGAAAATTTTCAAATCAAAATTCCAAAAATCCAAAAAAAAAATTAAAATCAAAAATTCAGAAAAAAAAAACTTTTCAAAAAAATTGAAAAACCAAAAATTACTTTCCCTTTTGAAAAATAAATTCCATTTGTAAATATTTTTCTTTTACCAAAAAAAAAACACAAAAACATTCTTGTAAATGTCCAAGTTTCCCCACTTACGTGAACTTTACAATAGTTGCGAAAATCAATATAATCCATATGATTTCACTCCAAATTCGTGTGGATATTTTAACGACAACTATTCTTTAAACGATTTGAATTTTGAACCACAAAATTTTCAAAACGATGACCAAGCTTCAAATCTTGAAATAGTATTTCATCTTTACTTGAAATCGCTACACAACAAAATCAAGAGATAAATGAGTGGTGTAATTCATATTTGTGCTATAACTCGAATCAAGGTTTTCAAAATAATCAAAATTTGAATTCACTTCAAAATTCAAATGATTTCGAGTGTAACCCATGCCAATTCAATTTCGAGTTTCAAGATGAATTTCAAAATAAAGACGAAAATGTAAATCAATTTTCAAATACTTTTGGCAATGGGAATTGTTTCAATAATGATAAGATCGAAAACTTTGGTTCTCAACAAATTCAAAATGAAACTTTTCAAATTAATAACCATGAATTTGATTTTGTTGACCAAATGGAAAAGGATAACGGGGATTTATTACTTGAAAAATACAAAAAAAATCGCGAAAATCATAATCAAATCTCAACTGGCGAAGAATCAAATAATAATCTACCGTTTATCGAAATTGACAATTATTGTTCTCTACAAGTCCAAATTGAAAATTTTCAAGTTAATAATTACAAATTTGACTTTGTTGAGCAAATGAATGAAATTTAGGATGATCACACAAATTTGTTGATTAAAACATTGGAAAATTTTCGTGACAAACAAAATCAAATTTAATTTGTGACGAGTCAAACGATAATCCATCTTTTACCCTAATCGATGATTTTCAAATGACAACTTTTGAAATTGATAATGACGATCTTAATCAAGTTGTTGAAAATACGGTAATTAAGTTGGATTTCAATTCTTTTGAGGGTGCAAAATTCGATTTAAACTTCGATCTTCCTTTTTCTGAAAACTTGAATACGACAACTTTGAACTTTAAACTCCATTTGCACGATGAAGTTGTTGATAATCCAACAAAGGAAGTCGAATTTAACGAACATGAGTTTTATGGACTTTTTGAAAATGAGTTGTTGAATTCTAAAGGGGAAAATTTCGATCACCGTTTTGATTTTGAAATCGATAATTTTGAAGAAGTTTTCAATGATAAGTTTGAACTTCAATTTGGTGAAAATAAACTTGAATTTCAATCAATTGTTTTATCAACCCCAAAAATCATCGAAAATAAAACAACTCATACGATTTTCAATAAAACGACTTTCGTTTTTCCAAATCCACACTCAACTTCGAAATCTTTTATGATTTGGTTTTTCGAGCTTAAGCTGTGTCTCGTATACTCGATGAGACAAATGAATCAGTTTTTGAAAGACCGTTTCATTTACTTTTTGACAATATACTTTCTGATCTTGTGTAAATACCGTTCGTTTTTATGTAAATAATAATAAACATCCCTTTCACTTGGGTTGACTGTGGGGACACAGTCAAAATCAAGTGTGGGGGGAGACTCATCTTCATTTTTTTTCATGGTTTATTTTTACTTTAAAATCACAAAAATTAAAAAAAAATCCCAAAAACAAATTTTCTTTTGATTTATTTTTAAAAGAAACACTATAAGATAAATATATGGCTTTGGTTTATTAAATTGAAATTTTTCGAAATTTATTTGTCTAAACAAAAATAAAAATGAAATTTGATTACAAATAATAATGGTTTAACTAGTATATAGGAAGATTCATATGTGTTAATTATGAAGTATATCCTAATTGAAAATCTTTGTTTTAAAAAGTGGTTGATTTAAAGTAAAGGATATAACATATATTTTTTGTCTTCTTAGTTAAATGGTGCTAAGATGATTTTGCAAAACTCTCTCTCTCTCTTAAAAAAATAAAAAAAAAATAATATCCAAGTATTCACTCTCATTTAAAAGTCCTCACGGTTATGCGTGGGTGAATTACTTGGAATCTTTGATTATGTGCTTTCATACTCATTTAAAAGTCGTCACGGTTATGCATGTATGGAACACATGTAAAAAAACAAACATAATAAAAACCACCTACGGTCGATAGGTGTATGCACGAAAGTGTGTGCACTCGCCATGCTCTGTACTCCCCTCACATAAGCCCGAAAGGCAGTGCATGGGTGGTATATCTGGCCTCAGTTTACCTGAGCTAGGTGTGTAATTTTTCTTGCAAATAATGAGAGAGCAAGCAATTGAAATCCTAGCACTATTTTTACTTATTTGATTTGATTTGTTATTGAAAAGAAATGAAAATACCACTTTGATAAACTTTGATAATCAACTAAGGATCCATTTTATAATTACACTTGGTTATCAACCGAAACAACAAGTTAAACTATTGTCTATTTGTTACGATAACTTGATTTTTGTTGGAAATTTGACAAGTAAATGACTTAAATTTTCAAGATAATGACCAAAACCAATATTTTACTTATCTGTGTCGATTTAAAAATAAATCCTTAATTTTGTAAATATTTCAAAAACTTGCATTCATCTCTTTGTAAATAAATCTTGCATTTGTAAATATTTTCATCCTGCATTTGGATTTTGTGGGTAGTATTCGCTGAAAACCCTCACGAGACAACACTCGTCCTACTGGGGACACCCAGAGGTTTAACGGCTTCTTGCATATGCTCAATGCAATCGTGCTCCCTAGGAAAACGGATTTATCTTGGTTTTTCCTTTATTCGAGGGCGAATAAAAAGATAAGTGTGGGGGTATTTTATGTGCACGTAAATATGCATATTTTTACCACCATATTTATTCTATTTGAATTAAATAAATGATCATATCGGGTATTTTAACTTGTTTAAACCAAAAATTCAAATTATTCCAAATTGTCACATATTCATCTTCATATATGGGCAAAACGGTCATTTGTGTGCATATATTTCTTTGAGAAAAATTAATTGAAAATTTGTATATATTTTTGTAGGAATTTGATCTAAAATAGAAGTGGTTTCATGAAGATATGCATGCACAAAATTAATACAAAGGAATGAAGATGGAAATAATTCAAGTGAAGAACATGGAGGACCCAACCTACCCACCTACCTTAATGTACAAATTAAAGGCTAATGCATATGCTTTTGGACTTAATAGCTTCATGTACATTTAAGTGGGGGATTATTAAAGCTAATGATAACTTGGCCACCACACTTCCTCCAAGGGCATTTTGGGTACTCCCCAAAAATATGCATTAGGGTTTCTGACTTGTATAAATACCCCTTATGTTTCATGTAGCCATCCTCCTCTTCCTCTCATTAGTCTCAGGCTCAAAATAAACAAAGCTATTCTCTTTCTATTTTCATGGCTACTTAGCCATTTTTTATTCTCATGTAATTTCTTTCTTTTATGCAATTTAATACACGCTCTTTCCTTTTCATGTTCATTTACTTTCATGTTGTAGTGTAGATCTCTTCTCTTTTATGCAAGTAGAATAGTTTGTTCATTTAATTTTTCTCTCTTATTCTTTTCTTATTCTTTCATGTTGAAAGCTACATTTGTTGTTTTGATGACAAATATGAGAGGCTAAACCCCTTCAATTTAGGGGTAATGAAGCTCTCTAATCATGTAGCTTCAACTTAATTTGATGTTTATGCTCACTTTTTGTGCTTTATCTATTTTTCTTTTGCTAGTTTTTGTTATTTTCTTACATTTTTAGCTAATCACACTTTCAAGTTCAGTTAATTTGATTGAATAGAAATTTAAAATCATCAATTCCCTATGGATCGACCCGTATTCGCCACGTGCTACATTCGTACACCGTGCGCTTGCGATAAATTTTATTTCTAAATTCTTCGACGGTTTTCTAATCCGATAGAAAATCCGTCGACGAACAGGTTTAGCACACTGGTTTTTGACGTTGTCATTCGGTGGGTTTTTCGTGATCGTTGCTTGATTGGAGTCGATCGCGTGGCTTTTTGGAGAAGCTGGGGATTGAGACGTAGTTGCGGTGAAGATGGCAGAGATGCTTAAGGCCGGAGTCATCGGAGCAAGGAAATTTTTCGATCGGCGTCAGTCAATCGAATGCTCGTTTTCGATTTGCAATGGGATCTTGGATTCTGGATACTGGAGAATGCTTGTTGGGGGTAATTGTGATCGTCGAGAATCACCGCCATGACCTACAGTGGTCGAAGATGATGGTATGCATGCACCACGTGCGCGTTGTTTATGGATCGATCGAAATTTGAGAAGATGGCGATTTGTTTTCGTGTCGTGCTCGAAATTATTCTGATGTGGACTCGAAGTAGGAAACGAACATAAGTGTACCGTGTTTTGTTCGAGAAGATACTAGTTTGACTCGAGAAACTTGGGTGTTGCAAACTGTTTTCAATTTTGAAGAACTGATGCCAGGTTTTCAAGTAATTAAGTAGGAACAGTTGAAGTTTCAGAGTTTAAGGTATTTTGTTACAAGGCAATGTTTCTAAGTTTTGAAAGCAAAGTAAAATCAGGTTGTAAATATAATTAAAGTAGATAAGTTTTAGGATGTGA
Source organism: Allium cepa (assembly GCA_030765085.1). NCBI lineage: Eukaryota > Viridiplantae > Streptophyta > Magnoliopsida > Asparagales > Amaryllidaceae > Allium > Allium cepa. Next base: position 842,017,169 of record CM060941.1, read on the forward strand.
TAATCAAATTTTGAAATAACTATATGATAAATGTATTTAAACAATCTTTGGAAGGTTTCAAGGATTTTAAAGGTTAAAATTAAGATGCTTGAACTTCTTTTAATTTGATCTTTAAATGCGTTATTTGTAAATATGGTTTAATGAAAATTAAGAAAGCAATTATGATAAGGGATTTGTCTTTAAGTTATTAAGATTTTGATTTATAAAAAAATAAGTAAGGTTAATTAATTAACTTAAGAATAGTTACTTTATGTAAATGATTTGTTATTAAGTAAAAGATTAATTAAGATAAATGATTTTCTTAATTAATTAAGGATTTTTAAATATAAGGAGTTAACTAATTACTTAATTAATGATTAGTTAATTGTTGGATTAATTTAAATAACCACTTAATTAAGAGAAGTAATTAAAGAATTGTTAATTTCTAATGGAGATCATTAACTTGGGATTATTAGATAATTAATTAATGTGATTAATCTGAATAATTAATTATATTAATTAATTAAAGATAATCGTTTATGGAAATTGATTATGTATAATTACTTATGAAGTAATTAGAGGAATTAATTACTCGAGCTAATTAATTAAAATTATATGATTAGTTAAGTTACTTAATTTGTATAATTAATTTAAGTAATCATTGGATTGATGGGCTAAGTAAACTACTTAGAGTATTTTATTAAGTAAAATTACGTAGTGAAGTAATTAGTGGGTAATTACTGGATATAATTAATTGAGGAATGGTGGTAGTTTTGGATTTAATTAATTTGTGTAATTAATTAAGGAAAATTTCATGTTGTAATTAGAGAATGATTAATCAAGAATGATTAATTAAAAAGAATAATTAAGGGATGATTGACTAATAGAATATAAAAAAATAAGGTTTTAAGTAATAAAGTAATTAATTTAATTCATTGGTTGTTAATTAAATTAGAAATGGTATGATTGATTTAACTTGTTTATGAATGATTGAGTGATATTTGAATGCCTTGGATTATTGTTATCCTTGATATGTGATTGTGATGTTTTAGGAAATGAGATGTTTTTTATGATATGTTGAGTTGAATAGAGATAATGTGGTTACCTATGGTGAATTGCTGTATGAAAGTGACAACCAGTATTAAATTTAAACACTTGAATATCTTGGGATAAGGTGACATTGATTCGAAGAGACCGAAGTCGGATATTTGTAAATACCCGAAACCACTTCAAATTTTTATAGATGGATATATGGAATCAATAGGTTGGAATGATATGATTTATGTGAATTGGACTATTAAATATAAGTTTTGGTACTTAGAAATTAGTGTGTGAAATAAGTGATGTTTATAACAACTTGTGAAATGTAGATTGATATAAGTTATCCTGGGTTTATTCGAGTTGTATACTTTTGTATTCTATGTTAGATGGGTTTACTCACGTTGGTTTCTAGCCTGACCCGGGTATTACTTTGATGTAATGCTCGGGTCAGACCGAGTATTACAGATTTTCAGGTAGGGACGATTCCGAGCTCAGGAGGCAAGCTGGATAGCAAGAACGTATAGAGTATTTCCCCTATATTTATATTATTGAATATCTGAGTCATGATGATTATGTATATCCAATGTCTGTATATATGTGTAACTCTGATGTATTAAATGTAGTCGACAGATATAACATTCTTTTGTAAACCGTTATTATTTATTATTATATTTTATCCGCTGCGAATGTGAGATGTTGTTTCTGATTTCTTCTTCTTCTTCTTTTTCTATCTCTTTCTTCTTTTTCATAACTATCTGGAATTTTCGGGTTCGAAAATTTCGATTCGTTACAGTTGGTATCAGAGCTGAAAGGTTAAGCGAGAACCTTGGCTCTGGTGGGAATTACTCATTAAATAGAGTCAGTAGTACTGTAGGATGAGTTGAATATGTATGTATGTATGTATGTATGTATGTATGTATGTATGTATATGAGAGCGTACTTGTTATTTTCTTATATAACATTTTTAAATGATTTTGTATAAGAATATCTTTTGATATATAAGGCAATATTTCTTTCTAATAATATTAAGGTAATGGAATGTTAAATTATTGAATAAGAATTTAAGTGGTAAATATATGTATCCAAGTAGGAATTGAATAGAATGTACCATTCATATAAGGAACATTAGAATTAAATTTGGTTTCAAATTGTTAAAGGGAATGATAAATAATATTATTCAGAATAGTTCTGAAAGTAATCTTATTTTGAAATAAGAAGTTGTTTGAAACTTTGTTTGAAATTAAAAACCAAAGATGTTAAAACATAAGGTATAACTTAGAAAGCAACTTAACATAAGGGTAAAAGTTGAATTCTTCTAATTAAGTCTGATTTATAGGTTAGGAAGCCTCTCTAGAATTCAGTCTTTGAGAGAGATGACTAAGAGTGAAGGATGGAAGGTTAGGCGTAGAGAGCAAAAAACAGCTACCCGTAAGAATCGAGAAGAGAAAATTCAAGAGTATGAGAAACAGGTTAAGGAAAAGGCTGAACCAGGACCTTATGATAATGTCACCTGCTACAGATGTTTCAATAAGGGTCATTACGCAGCCAAGTGTAGTAAAGCAAGGGAGGAATTGAAGGGTACATTCCATCGGTTTCGCTCTGAGATCTTGTGCTTTAAGTGTCATAAGAAAGAACATTTCCTAAATCATTTCCCTGAAGTGAGGAAGGCGAAGCGTAAACTAGTTGAACCGGTCAATGAATCGACTATCTGCTATCATTGTAAGAAGACAGGACACATTGCTAGGAATTATTCTGAGAGGAAGAAGAGGAGTAAGGTTGTAGAACATACTACTGGGGGCATGAAGGTTATCCAGATTGATGACAGGGTAGAAACATTTTATGGTAAATGTTATAAGTGGGGACATCCTGTTGAGAAGTGTATGTTCGGGCTTTTCCCTTTCGAAGGAAGTCCATAGAAAGGATTTTTGTAGAAGTATTAGGGCTCGGTTCTTTCCAAACCTCTAGGAAATAAAAAGGGAATCTAGATTTATGACTTCTGTAAGACTTTTATTTTAGATAAATGTATGTAATGCATGAACTACTAGTATGTAGTCAATTAATGTATGGAATATTTTGTGGTAGTACAATCTAATATAGTTTTTCTTTGAGAATTGGACTCAGAATTAAATTGTTTAAAGATTGGGATTATTGATTTAAAAATAAAGGTTAAATTGAGTTAGGGGGTTAAATCGACATTTGAAAATTTAACTCGAATTTATACAATTCGAGATGGTTAAAAATTTGAAATTGGAAATTAATTCATTCAAATTGAATTTGATTCAAATTAATTGGATTGAAGATTGAAGATGTATAAGTTTAAAAATTTAAAAGGAAAATTTGGATTGGATTGGATTGAAATGATTTGAAATTGAAGTAGGTTCAATTGATATTAGTCCAAATTGATTGTAATAATTTGGAATTGTAATTAAAATGAGTAGGATTAAAATCAAATGGAATTTGAATTGAAAATGGAAAGAAATCAAGATTGATTCAACTTGAATTGGGGTTAAATAAATTTCAATAGAAATTGAAGTTATTCAAGTTAGAATTGAGTCAATTTAAATGGAAGTAGAGATTTAAAGTGAATTGATGGGAAAATGCACAGTTTTGACTCTGGACTATTTTTAATATAAATTGTTTTAATATAAACTTATTGTTACAGGCTATTTAATATATACAATCTTTCTTTTAAAAAAAACCAAACTATCTTATACTTATTTTACAATTATTTTTGGAGCTATTTAACAAATTTTCAACTATTTTATAAACTAATTACTATTATACAAATTAATTACTATTTTACAACTATTTTGCAATTATCTAAAATTTCTGAAACTATTCAACTATTTTCCAACTATTTTACAATTATTTAACTATTTTATAGCTATTTTATAAACTATTAATCATTTTTCAACTACTTATCTATTTTTAAAATTTCCAAGCTATTTTCTAAATATAAACTGGTAGGAGTTCAAACTGTTATTGATTAAATACCCAACTAAGATAAGAATTGAAGATATAATCCAAATGAGACTTAAGGCAATTGTAAATAAATGCATGGGAATTAAAGAAAATGTGAATAGAAAGGGAAATTGATTTCGCTAATAATCAATGAAGTTCAATACGTAGGATGTATGTATATTATTCTATTCGCATAGTGATTTGATCCAGATTCGAGCACAGAACTTCGAGATAGTTATATCGATCCGAGTTGGGATTTTTCACTCGATTTTCAACGGCGAAACTGGATTTGGATTGTTGGTTGGTTCTGGATATTCTCTATCATAGTTATAGCTATGCAAGGAGAATGACGGTTTCTGATCAATAAACCAGATCTGTGTCCGCACTAGGAAGTCGGGTGGACGATACTAGTTCGAAAGTGAAATTGTGTGATCAAGTGAGCGATCAGATTGGTATAGCGTACGGATGATATGTATACATCGTACGGATTTGAATGAAAATGATATTTAAAGGAGTAATCAAAATTGGAATATTTGATTTTGAATAAACAAAGCTATATATCTTTGTTATATAAGATAAATCTCCCCTTGTTGAATCTATTGCCAGAAGGAAAGGATTTTTGAAAGTGTTTGAAGTATAAAGGAATTTTATACAAATTTGAAATAATCCAAAGTTTTTAAAAATTATATATATATATATATATATATATATATATATATATATAAAGGACCTTATGAGGATTTTGGAAAAAGATTTTGGGAACCTTTGGATTTGGAAAGGCTTTTGATTTTTGGGCAAAATCAATATTGGAATTTGAAAAGCCTAGTTTGAGAATTATTGATTTTGGGATAATCGATTTTGTGTAAAGGAGCCTTGTATGAGATCATACTAGGTGTATGATTTGAAAGATACTATATGTGTATAGTATAAAGTGTTTTGATGATGGCTCTGGGGAAAAGGCGCTTCCTTAAAATGAACTTCTCAGGAGTGCCACCGGGTGGCGCTGCCTTGAGCCCCAAGGGGGGTTCTAAAGTTGATCCTGTGAGGAGTCCGGACAAAACTAGTTCCTGAGGATTATGAGTAGAGTACACCATAACGAAAGTCGTGTGCGCCACTGAGAGCCAATAGTCTGCGTTTGATTTTATATCGGTAGACTGCGACCTATGGTAACATAGCGAAAGTCGTGTGTGCCGCTGAGAGCCAACAGTCTGCGTTTGATTTTATATCGGTAGGCTGCGACCTATGTAGAAGTGGAGGAGTTTCATTTTGACAGCGAAAATCATGTGTGCTGTTGAGAGCCAACAGTTACATGGACTTTTGCTGTGATGGCAACATAACCCTGGGATGTAACCGCGATCTGTTGTGGGTTCCATGGTGTAATCGAAGGCCGCGGAGTGCCTACAATTACATGGACTTTTGCTGCGATGGCAACGTAACCTAGTATGTAACTGCGACCATGGATGGGGGTGATGATTTCCAGAGCATCCTCCCAAAAGATATTTCCTCTACTTTCAAAAACTTTTTCTATACTTACAATAAAATTATTTTTCAAAATATTTTCACTGGATGTTGGAAACGGGTCTGCCAAGCACTTATAGATTTTCAGTCGTATGCCTGATCAACGTATGACCGAATTTCTGTGAGAACAAGGATGGACTTGTCAAAACATCGAGTTATAACAGTATTCGTATAAAAATTATTTTAGAAATATTAAGATTTTTAAAGTAGTTAAAAAATGATCGAAGAATAATTTAACTTATTTTAAGCATTTTAATAAATCTGGCTTCGTTCCTTTTCGAGGACGAAAAGATTCAAAGGGGGGAGGAATGTGATAACCGGATTTTTGGATATCTGTAAATTGATAATTAACGGGTTTAAGATTTTTAAATTGTTAATTTAACGAGTAAAATTCTAATTAATGCATGGATGCATAAAGTGGATTTGAAACCATAATTAATGTGTAATTGGAAAATCAATTGATTTTCTCTTTGAGATACTTATTTTATTTAGTTGAACAAAATAAATTAAGGAAGAAATAAATAAATAAATATGGATGATATTAAGTTGATAATCTTCTAATATAAAATATGATTGTAAATAAAATCTAATATCACTAAATATATAAGTATAGGTGGAAATTGGTAAAGTAGTAGAACATACATATATAAGGAACAATGCACATCGGTAAAATTCATGAAGAATATGTATTAAATGTAATAATGTGTATATGGAAATTAAAAAATATATGAGTTTACGACATTTAATATGTGAACAAGTATATAAGTTATATATATACACATATTTTCTATAGGGGAACATGTATCTTTGTATATATGTGTCTGTATAAAAGAAGTAAGACAAACTTTGCTCATATATATGTGATATACATATGTACATTCAACGATGGATATTTATATACTTGTAAACACATAGGGAGACAAGTATTTAATGTAAATTTCAACTCAAGCCATAAGACTTCAAATCATGTAAAAGAAGAAATCAAATCAGTTCAAGAAATCTCTGACCAAAGAATAAATAAAATATAAAAGTGAATAGAAGCTTACCATAGAAGGCAGCCTATTTTTTTTACACTCTTGTCTTCTTTTCTTCGGTCATTAGAGAACAAGCTAAAGTAAAACAAAGACGAATACCACTTTCTTACAACTTAAAGAAATCAAAGCAACAAGCAACAGATAAGATCAAAGCAAAATTTCAAGGTATTCTCTGTTGACACTCAAGGTGAGTAACCCTTTTCAAAACAGTTTGAATTGGATTTAATTTTATGGCATGTGAAAATATTGGTTTATATGGAAGTGCTTCATCCGGAAATTATTTGGAATTTAGATGTATGTGTGTGAGCATGTCTGTTTATATATATTCAAGATCTTGTTCTTTGTGTTTGCACAATCTCTGATTTGCCTTCTAAATTTCAAATCTCTCTATCGAAACAATATTAGACTTTGACATCTGAACTAAAGTTGTTTGCTAATGTATGATGATAGTTTTAAAAATAGTTTCGAGGTATAAAATTCAACAAATATTTTTTTTAAATGGAATAACAGAGGAAATGAATATATAGGATAAAAATCAACCAATTCAATCTCTGTTTTTAATTGTTTGTGTAACGACCCGCCCTTCTGACCGCCCCCAGTCGGTATTTAAACCAACTTGAGACGTTCAAAATGACGGATTGTTATTCAGTTTATAGAGTTTAAACAGAAACAGCCACAGAATCACAGAAACAATCATAATATTTCACATTAATGAATTTTTATACATATATCAGAGTTTGTACAATGCATTATATTTATACAGCGGAATATTTCTTTTAAGTACAAAAATTCTTCGAAAAGCTAAAGTGAAGCAATTTCCCCAAATCTCTCTAACTTCGCGGCCTGAAAATCTTCAAGCTGTAAAAATACTCTGTCTGACCCGAGTATTATATTCAAAAGAAAATAATACACAGGTCAGTCTAATTCAAACTCAATTATTAGTGCAAAAAGGCAGTAATAATCAATTGACAATTAGACGACAATCAAATATAAATTTACCTATCCGATCCTTTAACAAGAAATCGGATAACGGTAAATACAACACTTATCAGTGTTAAACAATAACTCAGTAGATTCAAATTATTAATGAGGATAGATGAAGGGATTATTGATGAAGATAATTTGGAAAACAATCAAAATCTTCCTAAACGGCAATTAACAACAAAATCATCAAAATGTGATTCAAAATATATTGAATTGTCAATATAAAACAATTTTCATCAAAATGAAAACATCAATTTAAAACATTAGATTTGGTAGGGCTGCAGTACACACACGCGTATACGGCCTCGCCACATTTAAAATGTTAACTTCGTGTGGCTGCAGTTCACGCTTGCGTGCACTGCCTCGCCACTACCGTAATGAAATATGCAAAAGATCATAAAACAAAACAAAATAGTATATCAATAAAATCAAACCGTGTGGCTGCAGTTCACGCTTGCGTGCACTGCCTGCCTCGCCACTACATTATAAATTTTCACAACAGCACGGCGAATCAAAAGCAACTGATACTAACACAAAATCAAGTTTGAATTATACGACTCAAACTTGACTGGTCGGTGTCATCACAAAACATAAATGCACATGCAAGGCTACTGTATATATATACTACAGTAATATCCATGCAACAGTAACACCAAGAAATCCAACAAGGTCGGGCTGGGCAACAATAATGACCACTAAATTCACATCACTGCTCAAATGCACCTGAAGCCATTTTTAGTGACACGGCCTCAAATAAAACCAACACCGTGCAACTGATTCGCAGAAATAAACAGTGACAACATATATGTATATAATACAGCAGATACAAATTGCTCAGAAATGAATACAAAATGACTAGAGTCGAACTAGCATAGCGACAATATGCTAAAATATATAGACAATAATGCATGTGTTAAGAACAAAGTTCATAACCAAACTGCAATTGTCACAAAGGCACAAGGCCATTAACAGTGAAGTGGATCAAGCAAGTGCAACAGGCACAAAGGCTACAAGTATGACTTGAACAAAGCAAAATACAATGCCCAGTAGCAATTATCAGTTTGAACCAAGATAACTGCAACCATGAACCCCACAAAATGAAACTGCGGCCACTTTGAATCCAGAGCAAACTGCAACAATAACGCAGTCACCACTGGTATCCAAGGGCACAGCAAAAACATACAGAAATAGCAATAAGACACAAAGGTCAATACATGCACATACATGAACCAGAAAATACGGCTCGGCATGGCAAAAATGCAACAAAAAATAAAACTGCAGAGGTCAAGTCAGTAATATCATGACTCAACTTCAACTGCAATATGAACTAGACAATAAACAAGATCAGAGAAAAATCGAAGCAGCAGGTTCAAACCAAGAAGCATCATCAAGTATGCTCAAGCACAAGTGCAATAGTATGGGAGCAGAGAGAAAACAGTATGATCAGGGATGCAGACCACAAAAAAACAACCCAACAATCATCAAGTTTTCAAAATAGTAATAGGTCAAGGCCTGAGACAAGTTCAACCCCAAAGCAACAATAAAATGTTGAACCACCACATGTACCAGTGGAACAGCAAGTTACAAGAATCAACATTGAAAGTAATAGCAGAGTATTCAGTCGTGGTCACAACATTGAAAGCATAATATGCAAGCAACTTCAAGAATCATCAAGAGAGAATAGTGATTGTTCAGTACATCGTTAACGAAAAAAGTTCATGAGGATAGTGAATGTACAGTACATCACTAATAAAACAAGTTCATTTTCATAGTGAGGAAATCAAGTCTACAACAAATGTGCCTGACTCGATTGAAGTTTTAAGCCAATCCAACAATTTATACATATATGTATGCATACACACACACACACACACTCTGATAAATCAAAGTAAACAGAGATGATATCGTAAAGAACAAGTGTAAAGCAAGACCGAGCCTTAACCCAAAAACAGTGACAGGCTGAAAACAATACAAATTATTGTTCAAAAATTTGTCAAGTGGCCAAACGAAGGGATTGGCGATTTCAAGTACATGATCAGATGAAGTCTTATATATATTATACGAACAAAACAAAGGGTTTTGAACCCTATAAAACAGAAACCTTATCGGCAAACAAATTTCAATTTACAACCCAAAGCCAAATCGAAAAGAAAATCATCATCTTAGTCAAGTCAGGGTTGCGATAACAAAATCAGAGATCACCAAAATATTCATATCAAAACCGTGGACAACAAGCAAGTCAAAACATCGAAGCCGAGGTCACACAGCATACCAAATTACAAAGTAGGATAGAATATCAACATCGAAACAAGAAATTGAATGGCCAAGTAAAACAATTGAGTACGAACGAAATCACAGAATTCACCTTAAATCAACTCGAGATATGAATTAGATGTGAGCAAACTCACCTTTGTCGATGTGAAGAACACGCGAGCGAATTGAAGCCGAAACCCTAATTTGAAAGCGAAGAGGGGGACGAACGATTTCAGGCCGCCATTTTTTTTTATTTCTTCGGTTTGATTTTTATGAAAAGGAAGGGTTTCGATTGAATGGGGTAAAGGAGTAGGGTATAAAAGAGAAAAGGAAGAACGTGTTTTTAGCGTAGTTGAAGGCGTGAATTTGGCTGATAAGTAAGGCAGTGTATACTTTTTATTATATATATTATTATATTTTCATTTTTATTTACTTTTTTTCTTTTCAATTTAAATTCAATTTGTTTTGTATAAATTTTCTTTAATAAATATATAAACGTTTTGCGGTTCAAATATCAAACTCAAATTTATATTAACATGTTTTACAATTAGATTTTATACTTGTATTTTGTATTGATAAAATTTTATTCCATTTTATTTAAGTTAAGAAAAATGTTATTAACTAACAATCAATTTATTAATTTACATAAATAAAAATTCGTAAATCCAAACTATTTTTTCTAAGTCATTAGTTCGAATTTAAAATACAAATTCAATATTCAATTCAACTTCAAAGTCAAATTCAAATTCTATTCAACTTTATATAGATTAAATTCTAAAATTTAATCGCCAATTTATAGTTATATTGGGAATTCAATTTAAATTCTCATTCAAATATTTAAATTTAATTAAATATTTTCATTTTTAAATTGTTCAAAATTCTGGGTTGTTAGAATCTTCCCTCCTTAAAGAATTTCGTCCCGAAATTATAAGTTAGGAAAAAACGATTGTTTAAATTCTCACCGATATTTATACCCTACTCAATTTTACTAAGTTCTAAACTTATAAATAAATATAGGATTCATTTCCTTTTATTTTATTTCATTAGCTTGGTTCATCGATTTCAATGATCAAGACACAAAAGTCTTTTACCAAATTTTTGACTTACAAAACTCAGATTTTTAAACTTGAAATCTTTCATGCTAAATATTTGCATATTACATCTTTTCCAAAGCTGTGTGCTTTCAAGATATTTTAAAAGATCTTCTTCCTTAATTCATTAGGTTAGAATTATGTAATTCTAATTTCAGACTATTGATTTTTTTATTCAAAGTTTGAAAATACTTGATAACTCGAAGTTTAACAAGTCCATCTTCGTTCTTACAGACATTAGGCATACGCTGGCCAGGCGCAAGACTAAAAATCTCCAAGTACTAAATATACTTGCTTCAACTCCCAGTGAAAATACTTTTTTAAAATTCTTTTAAAAATGGATATGGAAAGCACGTTCCCCCATGGATCACAGTTTACCCGGCGGGTACGCTACTATCCCAGTAGAATCGCTTGTAACTGTAGATTTCACATCTCTCTTGAATTTCGCCATGGTTGTCGCCATAGATTGCGGTTCACACGGCGGTTACGCTACTATCCCAGTAGAATCGCTCGTGACCGTAGGCATCTCGCCCCTCAAATTACGCTTTGGTTTCTAGATCGCAGTTTACACGGCGGTTGCGCCACTATCCCAGTGGAATCGCTTGTAACTGTAGGCATCACGCCCCACGAATTACGCCAGCATCAATTCACCTAATCCCAAACACGATGATCCATCGTGGGGGATCCCAGTCAGTCCCAATGGACATTCCACTAATGGAAATTCTACGTAGCTACGATTTCCAATGGACACTCCACCGAGTTCCAATCACCTTCACAAATAATAAATGGAAGGTACATTTCCATATCCTCAGTTTTTTAGAAAACATATGTCATATACATATAGTACTTCATTTCACATTTCGTACATATCATACCTATGTAAACTTGCATAGGATTTTCATAATAATGACTTTCCAAACTGATGGTTTTCGATTTATTATATTCACATATATAAGTCATGAAAACTTAATTCACATTCACAACAAATAGAGGATTCCAAAATTTTCCATTTCACTTAAAATTTTCCTCTAAATTGATTTGAAAATTTAAGGTTATCTCAAACCTAATTCACATTCATAATCCAATCCATTATCGACTTCACATTCGATTTGGATTTCACGTTACATCGTCAATTCTCAACACATAATTGATGTCTATCGATATATAACCTCTAAGCTCGTACGTCTCAGAGAAGGGTGTTAAGCTAAAAGAATAAATTCTCCGCCACCACAGATATATATTTAATAGAGATCAATTGATATGTCATCCATTCACAATGTTAGACATACAATCCCAATCGACTATCCAAAATTCGAAGCTCAACTTATATTGTTTTTTTGATGTCGAAGTTAAACTCAATTTAACTCAAGATTCAACCTTCTTGGAAAATATTCAAGTTGAACTGATCGTTCAAATTTCCCAAAAATATCTTTACAAGATATATAATTTTCCAACTTAACCATTTGAAACCAATTTCAAATATTCATTTTTTTCAATTTATCTTTAAAAGATAAAATTTCAAACCTTTCATTTCATATTGGAAAACATTTCCATACTTATTTAATAATAAGTAATTCACAAGTTCATTTATTTTCAACTCTTGGAAAATATTCAATATACTTGAATCAAAATTAAGTATATATTCCATTCTTTAAGGAAATCATTCTTTTAAACACATTTATTTGAGTCAAAACAAATGTTGCGTAAAACATCGTTACGACAACTCAAAATCACTAGTATAGGGATTCGAAATTTAAGATAGATATATAAATCCCAATACTATAAATAACATTTCCTTCCGGAAACCATTTACTATAACAATAGTGTTATAGTCCACCATTTCCTTATTTTTCTCTCGAAAACGTCTATTTCAACAATGAATGTTGAAATCTATGTATTCGATACTTAATGCATTTTAAAACATCTTTAAAACCATTAACTTTTTCAATTTCAATTTCAACTTAATTCATAGTTTGAATTCCTCATACTTTTCATAATATTAGTTTTAAACCAATTTCAAACTTTTCAATATTAAGTTTTTCACTTAATTTAATTTTTCGCACGTTTAAATTCAAATTCATCACTGAATTTATTAAACCTATTATGGATTATCATATTGACAACTACAAATTTGAAATCTAAATCTCATTTGAACTTTGCATTTGCTTTCTATTTCAAAAATAATCAACTAGTTCTTTAGTAAGCCATTCATCAACTTAGTTCCATTAAATTCATATTTCCACATTAACCTCATTTCAGGCATTAGTTTAAACTTGAAATATAAGCTTTTCATCAAAATTAGTTTGATTCATATAGTTAAGTTAACAAATAAACTTCCTTCCCACGATGCTATTTCATTAAAATATTTCCTTCAGTACAAAATTTTACATAGCTTAATACTTTTAAAAGACGTACACAGAAAATTGTGGATTACAAAAGATAGTATTACAGAATATATTGATTGGTTTAAGATTCAGAATTTTTTAGGGACTATCAACTTCTCGTCTGGTAGTACGCATCTTCGCCAAACTTTCATCTTCGGATGACACTATTTCAGGTTGTATTAAAGGAGAATTAACACATTCAAAATCAACATGTCCCCAATCCCCACAGTTACTGCAAAAATATGAGATGTTTCCATCCTTATCTATCACCTTAACAGTTTTCGCTCTAGCTGGTCGGGCAATAGCTTGCTTTCCATGCTGTCTTTCGGTGCAGTTTCTGGCTATATGTCCAGTCTGACGACAATGGTAGCAGATTATCAATCTATCGACGGGTAAATCGAGTATGCACTTTTTCCTTTTTACTTTAGGGCAATGACTAAGAAAATGCCCTTTTTCCCGACACTTAAAACACACAATCTCAGGACGAGCAAAACGGTCATCCACATTCCTTTTCTTTCTCCTTACCCGGCACTTAATGGCATAATGTCCCTTTTTATGACATCGATAGCAAATAACCTCATCATATGGACCAGGTGCTTGCCTTTCACTGAATCTCCTTTCAATCTCCGCACGTGTCGCTTCTGCTTCCCTACGGGCAATTGCTCTTTGTTCACGACGTGCTGCTTTTTGTGCTTCGGTTTTCGCCATTATAATTAACAAGGTGTTTTCAAAGTTTCCTATATATATTTGCAATCCTTATTAGCAGAGGTTGGATTATTCAATCATTTTCCCTAAAACATATCTGTTTTATTCAATAATATATTCACTGTCCAAAATCGTGAATACGCTTTGTCAACCAATTTCATCATTTCTACACTTATTTTTATTTTTTTAAAGGATTACCCACTGTCCAAAATCGTGGATATAACTCCTTTAATAAGCTACAAAAAATTACCTATCAAATTCAATTGATTTCGAATTTATAAACAATCTTCATAAATTCTTTTTTTATAAAACTTTGATTTATAATCTTTTTATTAATTCAATTCAATTCAATTCAATTTATATAACTCAGTTATATACCAAAAGTTCATATTATAAGTTTAAATACTTATAATCCATTTATTCACTAAATCGTTCTTCAAAACATTTGAAATAAATTTTTCAAAAGAATTCAGAATCAAATTCTCAAGTTATAGTTTAATTATCCTCTTGGCTATAACTAAATTGAAATATCATTTTATTTCACAATTATTATTTTGTAGATATTCACAATATTGGATTTAAACCAATTCATTAATTCACTTAACTTATATTTTATTTTTCATAAGTCTCAATAATTCGATAATGGGTTTCGAATGAGAAACTATCACAATCCTAAATTTAGAGAGGGGAATTTTCGAAAAAGATTTGAATTTTCAAAATACCTTTTATTTTTCAAAGAAAACAATTTCATACTTCTTTAGATTTGAAAAACACTTTCTTTAAAGTGATCCTAGTAACTATTCATATTAAACATCATAAACTGAGCTTTGTGTAAACCAAAGCTCTGATACCACTTTTGTAACGACCCGCCCTTCTGACCGCCCCCAGTCGGTATTTAAACCAACTTGAGACGTTCAAAATGACGGATTGTTATTCAGTTTATAGAGTTTAAACAGAAACAGCCACAGAATCACAGAAACAATCATAATATTTCACATTAATGAATTTTTATACATATATCAGAGTTTGTACAATGCATTATATTTATACAGCGGAATATTTCTTTTAAGTACAAAAATTCTTCGAAAAGCTAAAGTGAAGCAATTTCCCCAACTCTCTCTAACTTCGCGGCCTGAAAATCTTCAAGCTGTAAAAATACTCGGTCTGACCCGAGTATTATATTCAAAAGAAAATAATACACAGGTCAGTCTAATTCAAACTCAGTTATTAATGCAAAAAGGCAGTAATAATCAATTGACAATTAGACGACAATCAAATATAAATTTACCTATCCGATCCTTTAACAAGAAATCGGATAACGGTAAATACAACACTTATCAGTGTTAAACAATAACTCAGTAGATTCAAATTATCAACGAGGATAGATGAAGGGATTATTGATGAAGATAATTTGGAAAACAATCAAAATCTTCCTAAACGGCAATTAACAACAAAATCATCAAAATGTGATTCAAAATATATTGAATTGTCAATATAAAACAATTTTCATCAAAATGAAAACATCAATTTAAAACATTAGATTTGGTAGGGCTGCAGTACACACACGCGTATACGGCCTCGCCATATTTAAAATGTTAACTTCGTGTGGCTGCAGTTCACGCTTGCGTGCACTGCCTCGCCACTACCGTAATGAAATATGCAAAAGATCATAAATCAAAACAAAATAGTATATCAATAAAATCAAACCGTGTGGCTGCAGTTCACGCTTGCGTGCACTGCCTCGCCACTACATTATAAATTTTCACAACAGCACAGCGAATCAAAAGCAACTGATACTAACACAAAATCAAGTTTGAATTATACGACTCAAACTCGACTGGTCGGTGTCATCACAAAACATAAATGCACATGCAAGGCTACTGTATATATATACTACAGTAATATCCATGCAACAGTAACACCAAGAAATCCAACAAGGTCGGGCTGGGCAACAATAATGACCACTAAATTCACATCACTGCTCAAATGCACCTGAAGCCATTTTTAGTGACACAGCCCCAAATAAAACCAACACCGTGCAACTGATTCGCAGAAATAAACAGTGACAACATATATGTATATAATACAGCAGATACAAATTGCTCAGAAATGAATACAAAATGACTAGAGTCGAACTAGCATAGCGACAATATGCTAAAATATATAGACAAGAATGCATGTGTTAAGAACAAAGTTCATAACCAAACTGCAATTGTCACAAAGGCACAAGGCCATTAATAGTGAAGTGGATCAAGCAAGTGCAACAGGCACAAAGGCTACAAGTATGACTTGAACAAAGCAAAATACAATGCCCAGTAGCAATTATCAGTTTGAACCAAGATAACTGCAACCATGAACCCCACAAAATGAAACTGCGGCCACTTTGAATCCAGAGCAAACTGCAACAATAACGCAGTCACCACTGGTATCCAAGGGCACAGCAAAAACATACAGAAATAGCAGTAAGACACAAAGGTCAATACATGCACATACATGAACCAGAAAATACGGCTCGGCATGGCAAAAATGCAACAAAAAATAAAACTGCAGAGGTCAAGTCAGTAATATCATGACTCAACTTCAACTGCAATATGAACTAGACAATAAACAAGATCAGAGAAAAATCGAAGCAGCAGGTTCAAACCAAGAAGCATCATCAAGTATGCTCAAGCACAAGTGCAATAGTATGGGAGCAGAGAGAAAACAGTATGATCAGGGATGCAGACCACAAAAAAACAACCCAACAATCATCAAGTTTTCAAAATAGTAATAGGTCAAGGCCTGAGACAAGTTCAACCCCAAAGCAACAATAAAATGTTGAACCACCACATGTACCAGTGGAACAGCAAGTTACAAGAATCAACATTGAAAGTAATAGCAGAGTATTCAGTCGTGGTCACAACATTGAAAGCATAATATGCAAGCAACTTCAAGAATCATCAAGAGAGAATAGTGATTGTTCAGTACATCGCTAACGAAACAAGTTCATGAGGATAGTGAATGTACAGTACATCACTAATAAAACAAGTTCATTTTCACAGTGAGGAAATCAAGTCTACAACAAATGTGCCTGACTCGATTGAAGTTTTAAGCCAATCCAACAATTTATACATATATGTATGCATATATATACACACACACACACACACACACTCTGATAAATCAAAGTAAACAGAGATGATATCGTAAAGAACAAGTGTAAAGCAAGACCGAGCCTTAACCCAAAAACAGTGACAGGCTGAAAACAATACAAATTATTGTTCAAAAATTTGTCAAGTGGCCAAACGAAGGGATTGGCGATTTCAAGTACATGATCAGACGAAGTCGTATATATATTATACGAACAAAACAAAGGGTTTTGAACCCTATAAAACAGAAACCTTATCGGCAAACAAATTTCAATTTACAACCCAAAGCCAAATCGAAAAGAAAATCATCAACTTAGTCAAGTCAGGGTTGCGATAACAAAATCAGAGATCACCAAAATATTCATATCAAAACCGTGGACAACAAGCAAGTCAAAACATCGAAGCCGAGGTCACACAGCATACCAAATTACAAAGTAGGATAGAATATCAACATCGAAAAAAGAAATCGAATGGCCAAGTAAAACAATTGAGTACGAACGAAATCACAGAATTCACCTTAAATCAACTCGAGATATGAATTAGATGTGAGCAAACTCACTTTTGTCGATGTGAAGAACACGCGAGCGAATTGAAGCCGAAACCCTAATTTGAAAGCGAAGAGGGGGACGAACGATTTCAGGCCGCCATTTTTTTTTATTTCTTCGGTTTGATTTTTATGAAAAGGAAGGGTTTCGATTGAATGGGGTAAAGGAGTAGGGTATAAAAGAGAAAAGGAAGAACGTGTTTTTAGCGTAGTTGAAGGCGTGAATTTGGCTGATAAGTAAGGCAGTGTATACTTTTTATTATATATATTATTATATTTTCATTTTTATTTAATTTTTTCCTTTTCAATTTAAATTCAATTTGTTTTGTATAAATTTTATTTAATAAATATATAAACGTTTTGCGGTTCAAATATCAAACTCAAATTTATATTAACATGTTTTACAATTAGATTTTATACTTGTATTCTGTATTGATAAAATTTTATTCCATTTTATTTAAGTTAAGAAAAATGTTATTAACTAACCATCAATTTATTAATTTACATAAATAAAAATTCGTAAATCCAAACTATTTTTTCTAAGTCATTAGTTCGAATTTAAAATACAAATTAATATTCAATTCAACTTCAAAGTCAAATTCAAATTCTATTCAACTTTATATAGATTAAATTCTAAAATTTAATCGCCAATTTATAGTTATATTGGGAATTCAATTTAAATTCTCATTCAAATATTTAAATTTAATTAAATATTTTCATTTTTAAATTGTTCAAAATTCTGGGTTGTTACAGTTTGAATGAATTAATGATGGGAAGACATGATTTTTAGATTGTTAATTTATGAGGATTTTCAAGATTATCATTTTGGGCATTTTTTGTGACTGCTGATGATCGACATGGTGGAGTTGGTCGAGCTTTGGGTTGGAGGAGGTTGGTGTGATGTCTGCCTCAGGAAAAATAACAGAGTATTTTTTGTGTGAATATGGTGGCCACGAAGGATCGAAGTAGGGTTTAGCACACTGGTTTTTGACGTTGTCATTCGGTGGGTTTTTCGTCATCGTTGCTTGATCGGAGTCGATCGCGTGGCTTGTTAGAGAAGCTGGGGGTTGAGACGTAGTTGCGGTGAAGATGGCAGAGGTGCTTGAGGCCGAAGTCGTCGGAGCAAGGAAATTTTTCGATCGGCGTCAGTCAATCGAATGCTCGTTTTCGATTTGCAATGGGATCTTGGATTTTGGGTACTGGAGAATGCTTGTTGGGGTAATTGTGATCGTCGAGAATCGCCGCCATGACCTACAGTGGTCGGAGATGATGGTATACGTGCACCACATGCACGTTGTTTCTGGGCCGATGGAAGTTTGAGAAGATGGCGATTTGTTTTCGTGTCGTGCTCGAAACATTTCTGTTGTGGACTCGAAGCAGGAAACGAACGCAAGTGTACCGTGTTTTGTTCGAGAAGAGTACTAGTTTGTCTCGAAAAACTTGGGTGTTGCAAACTGTTTTCAATTTTGAAGAACTGATGCCAGGTTTTCAAGTAATTAAGTATTGACAGTTGAAGTTTCAGAGTTTAAGGTATTTTGTTGCAAGGCAATGTTTTTAAGTTTTGAAAGCAAAGTAAAATCAGGTTGTAAATATAATTAAGTAGATAAGTTTTAGGATGTGATAATCAAATTTTGAAATAACTATATGATAAATGTATTTAAACAATCTTTGGAAGGTTTCAAGGATTTTAAAGGTTAAAATTAAGATGCTTGAACTTCTTTTAATTTGATCTTTAAATGCGTTATTTGTAAATATGGTTTAATGAAAATTAAGAAAGCAATTATGATAAGGGATTTGTCTTTAAGTTATTAAGATTTTGATTTATAAAAAAATAAGTAAGGTTAATTAATTAACTTAAGAATAGTTACTTTATGTAAATGATTTGTTATTAAGTAAAAGATTAAATAAGATAAATGATTTTCTTAATTAATTAAGGATTTTTAAATATAAGGAGTTAACTAATTACTTAATTAATGGTTAGTTAATTGTTGGACTAGTTTAAATAACCATTTAATTAAGAGAAGTAATTAAAGAATTGTTAATTGCTAATGGAGATCATTAACTTAGGATTATTAGATAATTAATTAATGTGATTAATCTGAATAATCAATTATATTAGTTAACTAAAGATAATCATTTATGGAAATTGATTATGCATAATTACTTAATGAAGTAATTATAGGAATTAATTACTCGAGGTAATTAATTAAATTTATGTGATTAGTTAAGTTACTTAATTTGTATAATTAATTTAATTAATCATTGGATTGATGGGTTAAGTAAATTACTTAGAGTATTTTATTAAGTAAAATTACGTAGTGAAGTAATTAGTGGGTAATTACTGGATATAATTAATTGAGGAATGGTGGTAGTTTTGGGTTTAATTAATTTGTGTACTTAACTAAGGAAAATTTCATATTGTAATTAGAGAATGATTAATTAAAAAGAATAATTAAGGGATGATTGGTTAATAGAATACAAAAAAAAACAAGGCTTTAAGTAATAAAGTAATTAATTTAATTCATTGGTTATTAATTAAATTATAAATGGTATGATTGATTTAACTTGTATATGAATGATTGAGTGATATTTGAATGCCTTGGATTATTGTTATCCTTGATATGTGATTGTGATGTTTTGGGAAATGAGACGTTTTTTTTATGATATGTTGAGTTGAATAGAGATAATGTGGTTACCTATGGTGAATTGCTGTATGAAAGTGACAGCCAGTATTTAAATTTAAACACTTGAGTATCTTGGGATAAGGTGACATAGATTCGAAGAGACCAACGTCGGATATTTGTAAATACCCGAATCCACTTCGAATTTTCATAGATGGATTTGTTGAATCAATAGGTTGGAATGATATGATTTATGTGAATTGGACTATTAAATCTAAGTTTTGGTACTTAGAAATTGGTGTGTGAAATAAGTGATGTCTATAACAACTTGTGAAATGTAGATTGATATAAGTTATCTCGGGTTTCTATGAGTTGTATACTTTTGTATTCCATATTAGATGGGTTTACTCACGCTGGTTTCCAGCCTGATCCGGGTGTTACTTTGATGTAATGCTCGGGTCAGACCGAGTATTACAGATTTTCAGGTAGGGATGATTCGGAGCTCAGGAGGCGAGCTAGATGGCAAGACGTATAGAGTATTTCCCCTATATTTATATTATTGAATATCTGAGTCATGATGATTGTGTATATCCAGTGTCTGTATATATGTGTAACTCTGATGTATTAAATGTAATCGACAAATATAGTATTCTTCTGTAAACTGTTATTATTTATTATTATATTTTATCCGTTGTGAATGTGATATGTTGTTTCTGATCTTCTTCTTCTTCTTTTTCTATCTCTTTCTTCTTTTCACTATCTGGAATTTTCGGGTTCGAAAATTTCGGGTCGTTACACAGCTAAACCAAATTTTTTTGTTTCCATACATGTTATGCTTTCTACTTCCATTTTATATTCAATGAACTTATCATAAATACACTACTTGTGTACCAAATACACATGTTCGTTTCTACTATAACTTATATGTGAATTTAGTGAAGCAAGTGGATTCATTTCGGTATCATTAGAGTTCGAACTACATATGCCTATATATATCGTTCCAAAGAGTTCACTGACTCTTCTACTACTTATACTAAATGAATACTTTGCCCTTAATCGTTTGGGATATTATTTACGGTACCATATGATTCATAATCATATAATTAAAATTATTTTTCAAAGATATGGCATAATCCATAACTTCAAAATAATTGTAAAAATTTCATATACTTTTTTATTTTTTATAGTTATGCATTATTACTGAAAATGGTTATTATTATATATATAATACTTGGTATATCTATGAAAACAACCTTTCGTGACTTGATGTGACCATTAATAAGTATTTATGATATGCTCTCGCTATTTCTTCTACTATTATAACAGCATACAAAATATGAAGCTCTATTCAATCTCTTGTTCCTACTGTAACTAGTTTACAACCAAGAGTTTCAGATCACTTGAACTCAAAGAAATAATATCCAAAGAAAACAATTATATATACACATATATAAATACATTTGGAATAGAAATTGTATTTCTTATTTTATGTTAAGTATCTTTAGTATATTATGCAGTTCACATTTCTGATGTCCTCCTCATGAAGCGGAAGTGACCATTCACTCTTCTGAAACCAAATTGGCTTATGTTATGTCCATTCTCGAACATTCATTTTTCTTTCAAAACGATCGAACCATTGAAAGGAAACCCTTACTGCAAATTTGCACCGAACTCTTTATAAAAATGCATTTGTTCATCCTTAACATTTAAGGATATCAAATAAGTTGCACTCCACCTAAACTACTCAAACTGACATTTCAATGATCAAATTCCAATGTCCATCTTGTAGCTCTTGGTCTAGTGTTACACATAACATAACAAGATCCTTACTGTAATCAATTACATTGAACACATGAACGCACATCATCGTTTACCTGGTCATTTTGCTTGAACTGATTTCATCAATATATCGTGCATTACAAATCACGATTGTTCACTATATAATATTTATATATGATTGAATACAGAAAAAATATCCATATTCTTGTATTTCTTTTAGAGTTCAAAACTCATGAAAGAAACTACAGAATCTCGAGCAAATAAAAGTAACCAAGGTACGGATGTATTTAGTGGTTTTATAATTTGTCTCTTGCATAGGTCTTGAAGTAACAACATGCCAAAATATTTATTGGTAAGTATATTATATATTTCTATGTCAATCTTAATTTAATGCATATGTATATGTTAATCGATAAACATTTTATCAATTATATTAGTTGGACAAATTTATCAAAGCATATTATTTTAGCTTTACATAACATATTCTAACAATATTAGAGAGGTTAAATGCTTATCGTTTCATTTTTATAGTAAGGCTCTCACTAGATTTTTATATTTCTCAAAATCCATAGAGAAATATAGAATTTTTTTGATTTCTCAAGCGAGATTTAAGACTCGCTTTCCTTGGGATTTTGACCTTGAGTTTGCTTAACAAATCATAGGCCAATATACGATGGATAAATCTTTACCAGTTGTATCATATACAACTCCTAACACATCGTCCTTGTCCTAATATTATCTTGACCTTGAGTATGATTAACAAATAGGAAGAAATTATCTGCTCGTACCTACCATTTCATGACGGCCTAAATGTAATGCATGTATCTTAAAGTTGCTCAACAAATACATGCATGTATCTTGAGTTTGCTCAACAAATTCATGCATGTATCTTACACCATCTAGTCAATATATTGATAGTACTACACATAACATCCCTATTTTCTCAGCAACTAATAAGTATGCAACTAATTAATAATAAGTGGTAGAGCATAGCTTCATATATTAGAAGTTCATAATCATTAATACACACGCACATAGAGTGATATCGATATAAGGAATAATGTGTTTCTTATGAGACATTATCGTGATTTAAGTGTTAGACACAATTGAAATCACGATGTACGTACTTTACATATGTGCTATATCAAAATTTGTTTTGGGTTTATTTTAGTTCCACATACACTATTTTATAAATACACAGTTATATATTTGTTCATGACTATTTAACTTAATTAACTTATATAATGTATATACTTATCTGTTGAATATGCGATTATATGATTTTTGTTTGATGATAATAAACATATATATATATATATATTCGTGTAAATGTATTTGTTAATGTACTATTTTATTTTTCATAGACTAAATAAATATTTGCCGAATAAAATTAAATAACACAGAATTTGAATTCAAACAGAATTTTTATTCAAACAAATATTTATTACAATTTTTGAATAGTACAAAGTTCAAGCTCTCACTATATATTCAATTTCAATTACAGTATAACTTTGATTACATCACAATTTCACATTTACAAATGTCCTCACTACATATCGCTCATTCACTCATGATTTATCTTCAACTTCATTCCAGATTGAATCCAGCATCTGAGCAATCTGCAAAAATAAATTTTGACGCAGTAAAATTGAAAAGGAAATATTTTTGCAGTATAAAATAAAATTTGAATTTTGAAAATAATATTTGCCTCAGTTATTTGGGTTGTTCGTCATCATTTAACTTTGAATTCATCATACACGAACAACTTGTGACATACACAGTGTATCACTGTATATGCCACAAGGCCGTGCACATCGAAATATACACTTGATTGATTTACCAGGACAGCTGAGCACAGGTCAAACCCAAATTATCGGATTCAACTCAAGTGCAATAAAATAAATGTCACAACTTTCAGCAGAAGGTCAAATCCGAGCTTCAAGCTGGATTCAACTCAGGTGTAACTTCGAAAAACAAACAAACAAACAAAATGCAAAGGTCAAGTCACTGCTATCATGACTCAACTCAATGCAACATTGGCAATACAGTCTCAAGTCACAGCAAAACCAAAATGGACAGTAGCAAGTGATAAACCAGAATGCCATCATATGTACAAATGCAAAGACCAGTGATGCAACTCAATGCATATACCATAATTATCGACCAGACTACACAATGAACTAGAAGGAAACAAAAAAGAAGGCAGTGCAACAGAAGCATCAACCATCAGGTTAGAGCAACCAAGTGCACCACTGACCATACAGCAATACCAAGATTAAACACATCAAACATCATGAGCCAACTGTGCATGAAGCAGCCCATATATATATATATATATATATATATATATATATATATATATATAACAAATATCCAAACTGACTCAACAAGGCTTGGACAACATGTATGCAAACTGAATGACACAGTGATCAAGTGGTCTGCAAATATATCAAAGTGAAGCTCAAAGCCACAACAATGAAGACTACAGCAAAAACTGAATCAGACCACTCAGTAATATCCACAGCAAACAACTCAGTGCAGCACCAAGTAATATACAAGCCATAAGCTACTGACCGGAGTCACTGAAAACAAAGAACACTTGCAACAGTGGCGATGCAGTGCAATAAAACATGATTATCAAGTGTATGCATGATGAAGCAACAGAGTAACCAAAGTCAAAACCGTGAGTTTATCAAAATCAAACAAGTGCAGGCTAACACAAATGGTGAAAATGAACAAGTGCCTGAAACAATTTCAAGTTGAACAAATTACAGTGAAGTCAGTGGCAAGCATACAAATATACAATGCAAAGAAGGGTGCAGTGAAGACTGTAGGTCATGGCTACAGCAACAGAACGACAATGGCAATGTGTAGCTGCAAACAATTGCAAGCACACGAAATCAGAAGTCAAGGCCGAAGACAATATTAAGTCATGGAATCATATAAACAAGTTAATGCCGAAGTGTCAAAATCCGGTAATATCAAAAATTAAGGTGAAGCCGTGAACAAATGGTTGTACTCAGTATGAGCAAGTCAAATTCGAAATCGTCGTGGCCAAGATAATTGACCGAGTTAAACATCAAAGCCATAGGAAGCTAGTATCAAAATACGAATTTGAATAAGTCAGTGAAATCTCAAGCATCGAAACGAAATAGAATGGCCAAAGCAAATTGTTGAACAAATTAACGAACGCAAACGAACGCATATAAAACCCACAATCATCATCGGCAATTAACCATCGAGTTCGAGCATTGAATCAGAAAGTAAAAGAGCAAAAAATTACTTACCGAAGCCATACCACAAACTTAATCAATTTCAAAGAGCCGTGAGAAAATCAGAGAAGCGTGCGATCGACAAAGCAAACAACGTGATAAATCTTCCATTTGATCAAGCAACCAAAGTCGGCATCTTTGAAATTTCCCAAGCCCTAATTAATTAGGAGGAACAAAGGGAACAAAGCCCTAATTTGCAAAGAAAGAACAAAGCCGCCACTAACAAAACAAGAAACGGGCTAAAGAATAAAAGGGGCCGGATTTTCTCCTTTTTTTAATAAGGGCTTTCAATTTTTTAATTAAGGTTATTTTATTTTTTTAATTGTTTTTAATTTGTAATTTCTTTTTAAACCATTGTAATTTCTAGTCGTACGACTAGGGGGCAAACTACGTGGCGTAGTTTGAGAATTCGCAACTCAGTGGCTAAGTTGTGGCAGGGTTTTGAGCGTAGAGTTAGGTTAGTCTGTAGCGAGTGTCGTATGTTTACGTGTGTAAGCGTGTGACTACTTAATTTCTAGTAGAAACCTTGGGGTCAGCACGTAGGCAGGGTTTTGCCGAAGCTGGGAAAATTCTGTGTCGTTCTATTTCTGCATTTTATTATTATTTTGCTATTTTTTATGTGCTGCTATTATTCTGTGATCTGTGTTGAAATGATTTTATAAGCTTCCACAATTAATTTTTATAATTAATACTATCACCCTACTCACCCCTCCCCTCCCCCTCTTGGGTGGAATCGATCCTACAAGTGGTATTATAGCTACGAATAGAAGTCAGCTTTTGTTCTAAAAATTCTTTTTTTTTCCAAAAACCAATTTTTATTTTAAAATTTTGAATTTTTAAAATGGTTTCTTTTAACAATACTTTTATTGAGGGTCGTTCCAATATTATTCCTTCTATTTTCGATGGAACAGATTTTTTGAATTGGAAATTGAAAATGGAATTGAATTTAAAATCTGTTAATGTTAAATGTTGGGATATTATTGAAAACGGGTGTGATATAATAAATGAGAAAATTATCTCGATTAATGCTCTTGCTGTGCATATATTATATTCTCATATTAATCAAGATAATTTTAATTTCATCTCTCATTGTGAAAATGCACAGCAAATCTGGAATACTTTCGATGCAATATATGGTGCAAAAGTCAACAGCAATGAGAAATCCTCCACAACCGACTCAGTTAAAGAAATGTGCTTGACAGGATTTGTAAAAAGCAGTTGTGATGAGGATGATGATGATGGAGCAGCTGAGCTGGCATTACTAATGAAGAAATTCAAAAAGTGGAACCACAAATACGTAAATCCAGCTCTAAATCAACAAATGAAAAGCAGAATAATTAAAGCACTAGACAACTCAGAAGAACACGGGATCATTTGCAACAAACCCGGTGATATCAAGCCCAATTGTCCTCAAAATCGACACGATTTTGAAAAGCAATCAAAAAGGAGAAATGCTACAGCCACGTGGAATACAAGTGATGAAGATAATCAAAGTACTAGCAGTGAGAGTGAGAAAGCAGATATGTGCCTTCATGGAAATATAACTGCTAGCGATGATGATGAGCCAAGCGAGGTATCAAAACTCACTCACTCTGAATTACTTATTTATTTCCACGAAGTAAATGGCTATTTTTAACAACTTAAGGAGAAATATCCTAAACTTGAATCACAAAAAGTTACTTTGATAGAATTAAATGAACAACTTGACCAATTAGTTAAAACCTATCAAAGTAGGATCCCTAAGTATGATAAGTGTCCAACATTCGAAGAAGAAATTAAAAAATCAGAAATTAATATAAAATCACTTGAAAACGAAATTCAGATTTTGAAAGAGAATGAAAATACTAGGAGAGAGAATTCTATTAAAAAGAGCACACAATTGTTAAACGAAAATGAATCTCTCAAAACACAAGTCCAACAATTGTCAACGACTTTAGATAAATTTTCAAAAAGTGAAAAATCGTTGAATATATTATTAGGGAAGCAAACTGTTAATACAGTTAGATAAGGACTTGGATATAATCAATCTGAAAATGTTGAAAGCAATATTGATCAAGTCAATTCTATGTGCACAATTTGTTGAAAATATGGACACAATCACAATAATTGTTGGTATAGACCTAAACATGTGAAAACTATATCTGGTTCCAAAAGGCACAAATATAAAATCTTTCAAAGTTAAACAAATTTGGGTGCCGAAGGGAACAATTATAAATAGTTTTGGGTCTCCACAAAATTATTTTTCAAAATATTCTGCCACTAACAATCATGGACCTATAAAAACAAATAGGTCACAAAAAAAATTCAACGTGTAGGTGTGGTGGCAGGCTAAGGAACAACAATAGTGCCACTTGGATTTTGGCTGTTCCAAAGACACAACGAGCGACAAAGCAAAGTTCCTTAGCCTAGTATAAAGGTGACAGAATCACAACAGACAACAACGAAAAATATCGTAAAGGTAAAATAGGTAAAGGTATATTTATTTGAACGATATATTAAATGTGATAATCTGCACCATATTCTGAATTAAATCAGCCAATAATGAGATGATGAAAAGTTGATGATTTAGATTCTGACTTATTCAAAATAGTTGGCCAATTATATTCTTATGCCAAAAACACTATAAAATCTCTAGATTCTTTGAATTACTTCATATATATTAGTTTGGATTAAAAATAGGATTTTGTTGGATGATAATACATTTGGTTATAATACGGCTAACTCTATAATCACGGTTTTGATTATTTACACTGCTTCAATTCAAATTCAAGAGAATGTCATTTAAATTGCTGTTAAAATTGAGTTTGAAATTTTTGGTACACACTTCATGGTCTATCAAATTCAGTTAATGATAATTTTGAGTGAAAGAGAAATTCAGATGCAGATTACACTGCTAATCTAGTTGATAGAAAACTTGCTAGTGAAACGTGATTTGCTGAGACATTTAGTAACTGCATCGTTTTTCAAAGAAAATATCTGCATATTTTTCATTTCAAATAATTTTCAAATAGCAGAAAATTTTCTTATAAAACCCCTTCGAGAAAATCATTTTGACCATGTGTTCAGATCAGTCATTTTGAAAAATTGATTTCATAATTATTTTTAAATTTGATTTTAAATGATTACATTGACTAATCTGACTCCCTAGTGATTATCAAAAAGATGAATAGTGATTGAAAAAGTGATGAGTGTTAATATTAATCATATATTATGACTCGAGACGGTATAATTAGTAAATTTCTTTAGAAATTTAAACAAGAGTTATAAAACTTTTTGTTGGTGAAAATTCCATGACCGTCTCTATTTCTATCATATTTCTAACGACCATCACTCATCAAAATTCTATATAGTTTGTAGATATGTGGTACTTTAAACAGGAATCATTCGTTTTTTTTCATTTTATATTTCTTTTAAAAAATAAAAAATAAAAAAAGGAAATAAATAAATAAATACCAAAGTATTCACTCTCATATAAAAGTCCTCACGGTTATGCATGGGTGAATTACTTGGAATTTGTTATGTGCTTCCATGCTCATTTAAAAGTCCTCACGGTTATGCATGTATGGAACGCATATCAAAAATTGATTTTTAAAATAAATAAGTTGATTATAATCCCATTTAAAAGTCCTCACGGTTATGCGTGGTTAGAAGAGACTTGAATTTTTTTTAAATAAAATTGGAATACTACTAATCCCATTTAAAAGTCCTAACGGTTATGCATGGTTAGTAGATATTCAAATTCCTGATATAAATATACCACAAATAGACACAACTGTATGGTTTTATACGATGATATCATTCCCATCATTCTAAATGTGGAATATGCGCCTAACAAAATATTTATGATTTTTGTTTGATTTTTTATTGAAATTTAATATTTATATTCAATTGAGTTTTAATATTGGATTAATATCGATCACTTTATCTCTATTTTCTCTAACACTATTACTCTTTTGCTAATAACAAAAGGGGGAGAGAAAAGTTAAGATTTTGTCAAATAAAATCAAGCAAAGGTCAAATATTTTCCATTTGCATCTAGGCTCATTTACATATTTTTATGCATATATGTAGGGGGAGCTTTGTGTAGAAAGGAAGCATTTAAATAGAGGGAGCAATTAGAGCATATCAATGATCAAATACGTTTAACATATTCAAAATCTTAAATATATGTTTGTTATCATCAAAAGGGGGAGATTGTTGAATATGCGATTATACGATTTTTGTTTGATGATAATAAACATATATATGTTCGTGTAAATGTATTTGTTAATGTACTATTTTATTTTTCATAGACTAAATAAATATTTGCTGAATAAAATTAAATAACACATAATTTGGATTCAAACAGAATTTTTGTTCAAACAAATATTTATTACAATTTTTGAATAGTACAATGTTCAAGCTCTCACTATATATTCAATTTCAATTACAGTATAACTTTGATTACATTACAATTTCACATTTACAAATGTCCTCACTACATATCACTCATTCACTCATGATTTATCTTTAACTTCATTCCAGATTGAATCCGACATCTGAGCAATCTGCAAAAATAAATTTTGACGTAGTAAAATTGAAAAGGAAATATTTTTGAACTATAAAATAAAATTTGAATTTTGAAAATAATATTTGCCTCGGTTATTTGGGTTGTTCGTCATCATTTAACTTTGAATTCATCATACACGAACAACTTGTGACATACACAGTGCATCACTGTATATGCCACAAGGCCGTGCACATTAAAATATACACTTGATTGATTTACAGGGACAGCTGAGCACAGGTCAAACCCAAATTATCGGATTCAACTCAAGTGCAGTAAAATAAATGTCACAACTTTCAGCACAATGTCAAATCCAAGCTTCAAGCTGGATTCAACTCAGGTGTAACTTCGAAAAAAAACAAACAAACAAAATGCAAAGGTCAAGTCACTACTATCATGACTCAACTCAATGCAACATTGACAATACAGTCTCAAGTCACAGCAAAACCAAAATGGACAGCAGCAAGTGATAAACCAGAATGCCATCATATGTACAAATGCAAAGACAGTGATGCAACTCAATGCATATACCATAATTATCGACCAGACTACAAAATGAACTAGTAGGAAACAAAAAAGAAGGTAGTGCAACAGGAGCATCAACCATCAGGTTAGAGCAACCAAGTGCACCACTGACCATACATCAATACCAAGATTAAACACATCAAACATCATGAGCCAACTGTGCATGAAGCAGCCCATATATATACAACAAATATCCAAACTGACTCAACAAGGCTTGGACAACATGTATGCAAGCTGAATGACACAGTGATCAAGTGGTCTGCAAAAATATGAAAGTGAAGCTCAAAGCCACAACAACGAAGACTACAGCAAAAACTGAATCAGACCACTCAGTAATATCCACAGCAAACAACTCAGTGCAGCACCAAGTCATATACAAGCCAAAAGCTACTGACCGGAGTCACTGAAAACAAAGAACACTTGCAAAAGTAGTGATGCAGTGCAATACAACATGATTATCAAGTGTATACATGATGAAGCAACAGAGTAACCAAAGTCAAAGCCGTGAGTTTATCAAAATCAAACAAGTGCAGGTTGACACAAATGGTCGAAAATGAACAAGTATGTGTCGAAAATGAACAAGTGTCTGAAATAATTTCAAGTTGAACAAATTACAGTGAAGTCAGTGGCAAGCATACAAATATACAATGCAAATAAGGGTGCAGTGAAGACTGTTGGTCATGGCTACAGCAACAGAACGATAATGGCAACGTGCAGCTCCAAACAATTGCAAGCACACGAAATCAGAAGTCAAGGCCGAAGACAATATTAAGTCATGGAATCATATAAACAAGTTAATTCCGAAGTGTCAAAATTTGGTAATATCAAAAATTAAGGTGAAGCCGTGAACAACTGATTGTACTCAGTATGAACAAGTCAAATTCGAAATCATGGTGGCCAAGATAATTGACCGAGTTAAACATCAAAGCTGTGGGAAGCAAGTATCAAAATATACGAATTTGAATAAGTCGGTGAAATCTCAAGCATCCAAACGAAATCGAATGGCCGAAGCAAATTGTTGAACAAATCAGACGAACGCAAACGAACGCATATAAAACCCACAATCATCATCGGCAATTAACCATCGAGTTCGAGCATTGAATCGGAAAGTAAAAGAGCAAAAAATTACTTACCGAAGCCATACCACAAACTCGATCAATTTCAAAGAGCCGTGAGAAAATCAGAGAAGCGTGCGATCGACAAAGCAAACAACGTGATAAATCTTCCATTCGATCAAGCAACCAAAGTCGGCATCTTTGAAATTTCCCAAGCCCTAGTTAATCAGGAGGAACAAAGGGAACGAAGCCCTAATTTGCAAAGAAAGAACAAAGCCGCCACTAACAAAAAAAAGGAACGGGCTAAAGAATAAAAGGGGCCGGCTTTTCTCCTTTTTTTAATAAGGGATTTTAATTTTGTAATTAGGGTTATTTTATTTTTTAATTGTTTTTAACTTGTAATTTCTTTTTAAACCGTTGTAATTTCTAGTCATGTGACTAGGGGACAAAATACGTGGCGTACTTTGAGAATTCGCAACTCAGTGGTTGAGTTGTGGTAGGGTTTTGAGCGTAGAGTTAGGTTAGTCAGTAGCGGGTGTCGCGAGTTTACATGTGTAAGCGTGTGACTACTTAATTTCTAGTAGAAACCTTGGAGGCAGCACGTAGGCAGGGTTTTGCCGAAGCTGGGTAAATTCTGTGTCGTTCTATTTTTGCATTTTATTATTATTCCGCTATTTTTTCTATGCTGCTATTATTCTGTGATCTGTGCTGAAATAATTTTATAAGCTTCCGCAATTAATTTTTATAATTAATATTATCACCCTATTCACCCCCCCTCCCTCTAGGGTGAAATCGATCCTACATTATCTTCTTAGTTAAATCATATTACATTAATTTTAATTTATTAATTTAAATACCAAATTAACAAATTCATTTTGAAAAAACTCAAAATTTTATTTTATTCATCTTAAATAATTTAAGATGAATATTAACTATAACATTTGTAGTTTTATATATATATATATGTCATTATATGTATACACACATGAGTGTGTGTATGTGTCTCTATATTAATTAAAATTTAATTAATTTGTTTATAATAGGATATTTATTTAATTAAAAAAAATTAATCAAATATTTTTAATAAATTCAAGATATTAGTTTAATTTATTCAAAAATCAGATATATATATATATATATACATATATATATATTGAACTATAACATTTAGTCATATATGTCAAGATATATGTTTATCTTAATTAATTAATTATTTAATTAATCAAATTAAATATATATTAAATAATTTTAGAAAATAATAAATTTGTTTCAAAACAATTTTGTAATTACTTGATAACTTTTATAAAATTTTATTTTAAATTTTAAATTTAACTTTTAAACTTAAAATATGTTATAAATTTTCAAACCAAATTTTAAAAATTAGCCTAAGGCCCAGATCAATTTCGGCATTTAAAATTGGACTAACCTTTTAGACATATCCTATCCATTGGGCAAAGCCGGTGACCAAGGAGGGAATTTTTTTGATTATGCAGCCCTAAACCTAGACACTACTATTCTAGATACCCATTAGATAGGCAGGCCTTATTAGTTTGCCCTATAGTTGATAACTTAAACCGTACAGACCATTTAGGCTCTGATACCTTTGTTGAAACCATGTCGGTCTATAATAGGCGAAATAGTTAAATTTCAAAAAAAAAACTATTTTGGCTTATAGTGGGCCTATGAAGTCTAATTGGTTGTATTTTTTATTTAAATAAAATTTGCTTTTACCTAGTTTCCTGATTCAGATAATTAACATAATTTAATTAGTTTAACGTTTATATAGTTTTGAGTGTATTAATGCATACTTATGCGTATGAGATGTGCATGTGCAACATAGTAATGTGTATATAGTTATTGTATATGTAGATAGATACTAAAAGTTGTAACATATATTATTATATATATATATATATATGTATTGGTTATCTCAAAATATAGTTCAATGCGCGCGTGCACATACACATATAATACAGATTTGTAAATATCAATAAAAATATATTTAATTATGTATGCAAATAAGTATTTAATGGCGTCCCGCCAAAAGCATTTTCTCCCTTTTGCTTCTGTCGCCTTCTAATTCCCCTCAATCCGCTTTCTTCCGCCTCTCTTCTCTCTCATGTCCAAGAATAGAAAATCCAAGCCAAGATTATCTGCTTCGTATGAACGAAACTCCTCTCCATTGAAAACCAGATCTGGACGTATGTTTTCCAGACCTGAGCCTGCTATTACTAGTGAATATGCCAGTGTCGTTGGCATTTTCGACACGAGATATGCTTCATCAAAAATTTATCCACCATTACCCCCCTATCTGTAGCGGAGTTAAATCCAATCGTCGCTTGTCTTGAATCAAAATCCAATCCACTATCTGCTCCATTGAAAGAATTCTTATCGTTGATCTCTTCTACCAAGGTCATTGGCTCTGAGGCAATCGGTAAGCACCTCCTAAACTCAATGTTGGAATTTGATAATCTTAGATGGTGGGTTGATTCACCATTGACTATTTCTGACTAGAATGGAAAAGATGATATTGCAGTTGTATGTGCGTCTGACAGTGGTGTTAAGTTTATTCCAAGTGGTGATAACCTAAATGTGCATATCAATGCTGGTGTGTATTCAACCGAGTTTGGTGGAAAGTACAGTGTTTCCGCTGGTGAAGTATGTACTATAGTGCAAGATGCTAATCTCTTTTATGGTGGTAAAAATTTGGAAGCTCTTGATAAGGAAAGGGCTGATACATCATCAATATAGAGAAGGATTGTGATAATAAAATGTAGCAGGGTGTAAATCTTCCTTGTAATGATGTTCCTACTTAGAATCAGTGGACTCCCTTGTTTAAATCCCTTCCCAAGAATTCTAGAACATATATATCTAGACCATTCAAGTAGAATGTGATAGATTATCTCTGTATCCATTCTCTAAAGTGGTTCAAGTGGGGGTAAATTATTGGTTTGAGTATTTAGTTGGATTCTTTCTAGACTCTGCCCCTACGTACAAGGATGTTCGTGACACTTGTAAACGTATTTGGAATCTGAGAGGTAGTCTTCGGGTACATCACTTCAATTCTATGATTTATTTTAATTTTGAAAATATGCAAGATAAATTGGGAGCCCTAAAGACAAGCCTATTAGTAATTGATGGGAAACCTTTTATTGTCACTTTGTGGAGTCTTGGGGTGTAACGTCCTTAATTTTTGATAACATTATTTAAAAGATTTAGCTAGATAAATTAAATAGAATAATAATGATAAGGAGATTGAGATTTGCATAAATTATATAACAAGGCCATGCTTATTAATAAGATAAATGGTCTTAAAGATTGGTTTATAAGATAATTAACTTATATAAGGCCTTATTGGTAAATATAGTCACACCTTATCATTGTCTTTTTATGTTCATTTTATTTCTCAAATAAAAAAATGCAAGAACTAATAATAGCCAACCATTAACAAGGAGGAGAAAGAGGAAATTTCAATCAAAAGATAAGATCCAAGCTAGGAAGGATTAAGCTACAACAAATTTCAATATCCTTATCAACTTTAAGGTGAATAATAATTTATTCCATCTCCTTTTGGTTTCTATAATCCTATGATTTTGGATTTTTGTTTTATTCCATTTCTTCTAAATTTTGAATGATGATATGCTAGATTATGAATTGTTTGATTTAAACAAGTACCTTGTATATATAATTGGTATGGTTTTAAGGGTAAAACCATGAGATATTGATTTTAAAATGCTATGAATTTTTTTTATATTAAGTAAAACGTGATTTTGGAGATGGGTTTTGATTTCAGAATTTTCCAAGCTATGGAAATTTTATTATAAATTTTCGATGTAAATTATGTACGATTGGGTTAAATATTTAATTTGTGAATTTCAGGAAGAAATTGGGTCCAAAATTTTAATATGTTTGATTGCATGATTAATTCGAAATTCTATGATTTTTAGGGATTTTTCCCGATTGATTTCCTAAGGGAAATGAATTATTTTGAAAGAGGGGCTTTTCTACAAATGTCAGGAAATACTTTAAACGTTAAAATCCTTTGATTATATCTGAATAAATGCGGTTGTTTTAATGGAAAATTATTTGAAAATTTTAAAGCAGCAAATCAAGGAGTTACAGTGGCATGATTAGTTATAAAGTAATTACCACTTTCGGATGTGAAACAGCTTTTTAGGAAATAAGAGATTCTGCCTATTTCGAGAGGAATACCTTTCGACTCCTCTACCTCCGCCATCCTAGCTGAAACCATCAATGTTGTAACTCATAAAGCCAGAACCAAGGCACATGATATCAATGGGAATTGATCTGAAGTGTGTTGGTAAGTAAGCGGAAGGTAGGGTGTCGAAAGCCATCATGGTCGAAGCCAAGGATTCAACTTTAAAAAGATCAATGCCTGCCAAGTTTTTGAAGGGCCTTCGACCAAGTTGATACCTTATAGAGTCGAAACCTTAGCTTGTTTTCTAAATCTAATTTCCTGCGATAATTTACTTAAAGTTTTCAACATAGTCAAAAGCTAGGCTTTCGAAAAGAGTTTTACAAACAGCTTTCGAAGGGGTTTCTTTTTCTTTAAGTAAAAGCTTTCAAAAGGAGTTGGTTTCGACCTAGTTGAAGCCTAGCCACCACTCTACCTTTTGACCTTGTTGTCCAATAATGCTTTCAAAGTGTTTCCTTTATTTTTGCTTTAAACCAAACCTTTTTCTTAATTGCTTCTGAAAGGGGTTGGGGTTTCAAAGGAGATGGGGTCGAAAGGGTGTTTCGACCCAGACCTTCGAAATTTTGATTTTTAAGTTTTTTGCTTTCGAACTAGATGGCTCTGACACCATCAAATTTTCCCCAATTCTGGTTTTTATTGGTTTCAAAGAGATACTTTCGTATATAACCATCTTGACCTAAATGATGTTTTCAGAGTAAAACCTAATGTTTTTAAAAGAGATATTTCATTTGTTTCGAAACCTTTGTTCTAAATATGTTCTCTTTGTACCATCGAAAGGTCTTATTAGTTTTGAAAGGTGTATACTTAAAGTTTTAAAAGAAAGGATTTCTACACTTTCAAACGAGGTCAACCAGGAGTTTCAAAAGTTATGTTTTAAGGTTTCAAAACAAATAACCCATTCTAATTATTAAGGAAAAACCATGGCATAAATTAATAAAGATTTTGATGTGTTATTCATATTGTTTTCAACCCATAACTCTATTTTGGGGAAAGGGCAGAATAACCAATTAGGTTGACCTAGTAGTGAATATAACTTAACAGATGTTAAAATTCTTAATTTAATGATATTGGCAGGGGCCAATAGGTTTACAGTAAGCCACTGAAAATTGTATGTTATTGGCAGGGGCCAATAGGTTCACAGTCAGCCTATGAAAACTATGATATAATACTGGCAGGGGCTAGTAGGTTTGTAGTTAGCCCATGAAAATTATATCTGGATTAAGATATTGGCAGTCATCCAATAGGTTACTAGTTAGCCCATGAAAACTACGATAAGAAGTATGATATTGGAGTTACTAATAGGTTCTTAGCAATTCCATGAAAACTAAGTAATTGGGCAGATAGTCCTTATAATTAACAAAAGATAGATAGTTGGAATAAATAGGGATGGGTAATCCATATTTGATTTGCTTGTATTGCATGTCATCTTAATATCTTAAAATACTATGTTTTAACCATTGTGGATGCAGGAAGCATATTATATGGTTTGTAAATGTTTTGGGATATTAGCAAAAGGAAAACTCATTCCGCTAAGCAGTGTGGTCTCATTAGATACCTAACTAGATTTAGATGTTAGATTATTATTCATATCAGGCTTTATGTCTAACTAGAAGTTTTTATTTTTCCCTTATACTTTTGGGTACTCAATTGATTTTGAGTAGGTTGAGAGTTAAAGGTTTTATGTTTTTCTCTTTAGACGAATAAAGCTTCCGAAGGCATGCGGTTGGCAGATTGTTATTTAAGGTTATTCTATTTCCATTGTATGTTTGATTGTAAAGGCAAACTATTTTCATGCCTTGGTATGTACTCTGATCAACCAAGGGGGCATCTTTATATGTCGCTCTTGACGTATTTTGTCATTAAATGTTATCTAAACGTGGTCTGCGAATGGAATATGTCATCAGCTTGAAATATCTTGAAATGGAATATGGATTTTATTTGTTGTTTAATTTTTTTTCCATATTCTTGTGTTTTTGCATATCAATGTACCTAATATCGCCATATTTAGTCGCCGAGGATTAATAATTATGGATGACTGTAGTATCTGTAACCGTTAGTTTTAGGCCTCCATGTAAGGGGATGTTACAAGTTGGTATTAGAGCGAGGTTTATGAAACTTTAAAAGAAACTTAAACCTAAAAGATTTTTCAAAATAATCCAATAAATCAGATAATAAGATTAGGGTTTGGGTTAACGCAATAATAACATACTTGTAATTGATGTATATAGTTATATATATTAGTACGTATCCCCCGCTCTCTTAGATCGTTCTTCTGTATCTTACTACGACATGTATGCGGATTTACGAGAAAGGAGATATGAATGCAGGAAATGGAAGAGGAAACCTTGATGGAGGAAGCACCATAACTAATGGAAATTCTTGACCCACTACCAAGAGAAACCCGGGTTGATCGACTAATGCTAGTAACCAAAATGTTGAAGCCAATGTGAGTGCAAGAAATACGCCAATAGATATAAGGTGATGTATTAGTTTTTTGATGGTTTGATGCAACCTGGAGCTTCTTTTGAAGTTGTTGGAAATGTAGGAGGAGCTAATCTTGTGGATCTAGGTTGGAATATTGCTTTGTTTAGTGGAGATTACACCAGTTTAGGTGGAAAGCCTTTCTTGGAAATGGAAAGCATTGTAGAAATGCATAATTGGTTGTTGCATTGTGAGCGTATATTTACTGATATGGGTCTGAATGACAGACAAAAGAGAAGGTTCGCCTCTAGGAAGTTACAGGGGTCAGCACTATACTGGTGGAACAATGTTACTACTGGAGTGTCGGAAGAACAGTTAACTTGGGCTGATTTTAAGACAAGATTTGAGCAGAAGTTTGTATCCGAGTTTCCAAATCCGAGTTGATGAGGAAATTTATGGATTTAGTGCTAGGAGAGATGTCAGTAGTTGAGTATGTTACTAAGTTTGAAGAGTTTCCTAGATATTGTTATGCTCTTATAGGTACTGACATCAAAAGGAATGACCATGACACATATCTTTGATCCTTGTAGTATTATGGTGGAGATGGCTAATCTCCATGAAGAGTTTCTTGCTAATCTAGCTAAAGAAAAGTTAGTGGAAACCCATGGTTCTTAAGTGAAGAAGTGGAAGTTCTTTAAAAAGAAGGGAGCCTAGAAGGGAGACACAGCTAAGAGGTCAAAGGCTGAGGTAGTTTGTTATAAGTGTGACAAGAAGGGTCACTTTATGAATGAATGTCGGTCAGGAAATGGGAAGAACGCTGCAATTAAGAAGAGTGTGAAATGCTTCAACTGTGATCAAGTTGGGCATTACAAGAACCAGTGTCCAGAGCCAATTAGGGAGGATAAAGGAAAGGTCTTTGCTATTGGATCATCTAGGCCTAATGTAGTAGATAAGGGAAAGAATATGATGGAAGGTACGCTTTTGATTCAGAGTATTTCAATTAGCATACTTTTTGATGTCGATGCATTAAATTCATTTATATCTCAGTGTTTGGTGGATAGATTATGCCCAGAACTTACCTACCTTGTTACTTCCTTAAGGATTGTGAATCCTATAGGAGGGTATGCAACTCTAAGGTCGAGATGTGACTAGTTAGAACTTAATTTTTTAGGTCGTAAGTTTACATATAGTTTGTATATTACTGATTTTGTAGATTTTGGGATCATTTTGGGAATGAATTAGTTGGGTAGGTTTGAGGCTATAATATTTTGCCAGGATAAAGAGACATCGCTAAGACACCCCTCATAGTCACAACCGAGTGATATTCTCAATAGAGAATACTGACCGGAGTGTTAGTGCTTTGCTTAATGTTATGGAGATAGGAGATGAGTTAAATCAGGTTCGGATAAAAGGAGAGTTTCCAAATGTCTTTGGGACAGTCACTGGACTACCCCCTAAAAGAGCTGTTGAGCTTAGAATAAATCTTATGCTTGGAGCTGAACTTATGAGTAGACCGCCTAGAAGAATGACACCAACCGAGATGAACGAATTGAAGGTGTAGCTAGTGGATCTAGAATGAAAGAATTTTATCGACCAAGCAGTTCGCCTTGGGGAGCGGCCGTGGTGTTCGTGAAGAAACCAGATGGGTTGTTAAGTATGTGCATTGGCTATCGTAAGCTGAATGAAAGGACAATTAAAAATAATTATACTTTGCCCAGAATAGATGATCTGTTTGATCAGTTGAATGGAGCTAGAGTATTCTCCTAGTTGGACTTAGCGATAGGTTTCCATTAGTTAAGAGTGGCGGAGGATAGTATTCCTTTGATAGCATTTTGAATTAGATATAGTTCATATGAGTGGTTGGTAATGCAGTTTGGCTTGACGAATGCACCTACTTTCTTCGTAGATTTGATGAACATAGTTTTTCGAGAGTACTTGGATAGGTTTGTCCTGGTGTACATAAATGACATTCTAGTATACTCTAAGGATGAGAGGGAGAATGAAGTTCATCTTAGAGTGGTGCTTGAGACGTTGAGGCAAAATCAGCTAAAGGCGAAGTTTACAAAATGTCATTTTTGAAAGTAAGAGGTTAAGTTTCTTGGTCACGTGATTTTGGAGAAAGGATTGTCAGTCAATCCAGATAAAATTGAAGTTGTTAATAATTGGAAGAGAACAGAGATGGTGACTGAGATTAGAAGCTTTCTTAGACTTGTTGGCTATTACCGGAGATTCATTAAGGATTTCTCACGGATAGCAGCACCCTTAACTAAGCTGACCAGAAAAGAGGTAAAGTTTGTTTGGTCTAACAAACGTGAAGAAGCATTCCTTAAGTTAAAGCATTTGTTGACCAATGCACCTGTGTTAGTAGTTCTAGATGGAAACAAAGGGTTGGTGGTACACTCTGATGCATGTGGTACTGGTTTAGGGTCGGTGTTGGCGCAAAATGGTAAGGTCGGTGCCTACGCATTCAGGCCTCTTAGACCACATGAAGTAATATATCCTACTCATGATTTAGAGTTGGCAGCTATGATTTTCGCATTGAAAATATGGAGATATTATCTCTTAGGAGGGGATTTGAACTTTATATCGATCATAAATCTTTACAGTACTTATTCTCTTGAAAGGAGTTGAATATGAGATAGCAGAGGTTGCTGGATTTTTTGGCAGCTTATGATTTTGGTATAAAGTATACACTAGGAAAAGGTAATAAGGTAGTAGATGCTCTTAGTAGAAAACATCAGAATGTGGTGTTAGCTATGTTGGCGGAGTGGAAAGATTTGGAAGCTTTGGCCAGTGGTGGAGTGTAGTTAAGATCAACTGCTAATTCTAGTCAGAGTTCTACCAGATTGTCTTGTTTGGAAGTTCGACTAGTATTGATTGAGATAATAGCTTCGAAGCAAAAGGACGATCCAGTATTAGCTGAAAGGATCAGAAGACTGGAGGTTGGGACAGAGATCGATGATTTAAAGGGTTTTATCCTTGACCAGAAAGGATGTATAAGGAAGAAGGGACGATTGTGTGTTCCGAATATGGAGGACTTGCGAAAGGAAGTTCTTGGAGAATGTCATCTATCCAATTTTATGATTCATTCTGGAGGAACCAAAATGTATCAGGATATGAAGAGGAGCTTCTATTGGGAAGGCATGAAGAGGGATGTTGGATTCTGGCTTAGACAGTGTGCAAACTGTTAACAAGTGAAAGCTGAACATCAAAAGCCATTGGATTGCTTCAACCTTTAGAGATTCTAGCTCAATGTTAGTATAGCATACCACCCACAGACAGAAGGATAAACAGAGAGAGTCAATAAGGTACTCGAGAATTTATTGAGAGCTTGTGTATTGGACTTTGGTGGATCTTGGGAAGATCACCTATATTTGGTTGAGTTTTCCTATAATAACAGTTATCAGACTAGTATAGAAATGTCGCCACTTGAAGCTCTATATGGAAGGCCATGCAAATTTCCAGCATGTTGGTTAGAGACTGGAGACAGATTAGTCTTAGGTCCAGATTTGGTTAGAGAGGCATAAGAGAAGATTGAGTTAATTTGAGAAAAGATGAAGGAAGCTTGGTCTAGATAGAAGTGTTATGCAGATAAAAGGCGTAAAGATCTAGAATTATCAGTTAGAGATAAGGTTTTCGTTAAAGTATCACCTATGAAGGGTGTGGTATGATTTCAAAAGTAAGGCAAGTTAGCCCTGAGATATATTGGTCCATTCCAGATTATAAAAAAGATTGGAAATCTCGGATATAGAATAGAGTTGCCGAGTAATACGGCAGGTGTCCATAATGTATTTCATATGTCCCATCTTCGTAAGTATGTGCATGTTCCAGAGACTACCATTCCTCCAATAGGGTTGGATGACTTAGTGATAGAGCCTAATTTGACTATTGTTAGAGAAAAAGTTTAGGTTAGAGCTAGAGATGAGAAAAGATTAAGAAACAAGATAGTCAAGTTGGTGAAAGTTTAGTGGAGCGACAACGAGAAGGACTATACTTGGGAAAGATAGGACAGGATTAGAGATACCTATCCTGATTCACTTTGAGGGTACGTCTATGTTAGATTTATATAGATTGTTGCTAGTTAGTTAGACTAGTATGTTTGTTAGGAGTTGTTACAGATGATCACTAAGTTTAGTACTTGGTTCTTACTGAATTTCGAGGACGAAATTCTTTAAGGAATAAGCCTGTAACATTCCTAATTTTTGATAACATTATTCAGAAGATTTAATTAGATAAATTATATAGAATAATGATGATGAGGAGACTGAAATTTGAATAAATTATATAATAGGGTCATGCTTATTAACAAGATAAATGGGCTTAAAGATTTGTTTATAAGATAATTAACTTACATAAGGCCTTACTGGTAAATATAGCCGCACCTTATATTCACAGCTATACATTTGCCTTTGTATTTTCACGTTCATTTTATTTCTCAAATCAAAAACAAACGCAAGAACCCTAATAATAGCAAGCCAAAAACAAGGAAGAGAAAGAGGAAATTTCAATCAAAAGATAATATCAAAGCTAGGAAGGATTAAGCTACAACAAATCTTAATATACTTATCAACTTTAAGGTGAATAATAATTTATTCCATCTCGTTTTTGTTTCTATAATCCTATGACTTCAAATTTTTGTTTTTATTTCATTTCTATGAAATTTTGAATGATGATATGCTAGAGTTATGAATTGTTTGATTTAAACAATTACATTATATATATATATATATATATATTTCGTATAGTTTTAAGGGTAAAAACGTGAGATATTGATTTTGAAATGCCATGGAAATTTTTTACGTTACGTAAAACATGATTTTGGAGATGGGTTTTGATTTTCAGAATTTTCCAAGCTATGGAAATTTTACTCTGAATTTTCATTGTAAATTATGATAAGATTGGGCTAAATATTTATTTTGTGAATTTCAGGAAGAAATTGGGTCCAAAATTTTGATATGTTTGATTACATGATTAATTCGAATTTATGTGATTTTTGGGGATTTTTCCCAATTGATTTACCGAGGAAAATGAATTATTTTGAAAGAGGGGCGTTTCTGCAAATGTTGGTTTTATTATATGGAAAGACTTTAAACATTAAAATCCTTTGATTATTCGAATAAATGCGGCAGTTTTAATGGAAAAATATTTGAAAAGTTTAAAGTAGCAAATCAAGGAGTTACAAGTGGCAGGATTAGTTATAAAGTAATTACCATTTTCGGATATAAAACATCTTTCTAGGAAAAAAGGAGGTTCTGCCTATTTCAGGAGGAATATCTTTCGACTCCTTTACCTCTGCCATCTAAGCCGAAATCATCAGTGTTGAAAACCATAAAGCCAGAACCAAGGCACATGGTATAAATGGAAATTGATCTAAAGCGTGTTGGTAAGTATGCAGAAGGTAGGGTGTCGATACCTATGCTTCCATCATAGTCGAAGCCAAGGATTCAACTTCAAAAGATCAATGCCTGCCTAGTTTTTGAAGGGCCTTCGACCGAGTCGATACCCTATAGAGTTGAAATCTTATCTTGTTTTCTAAAGCTAATTTCCTGCTTTGATTTACTTAAAGTTTTCAACATAGTCGTAAGCTAGGCTTTCAAAAAGAGTTTTACAAACAGCTTTCGAAGGGGTTTCTTTTTCTTTAAGTAGAAGCTTTCGAAAGGAGTTGGTTTCAATCTAGTCGAAGCCTGGCCGCCACTCTAACTTTCGACCATGTTGTCCAATAATGCCTTCAAAGAGTTTCCTTTGATTTTGCTTTAAATCAAACCTTTCTTAATTGCTTCCGGAAGGGGTTGGGGTTCGAAGGGGATGGGGTCGAAAGGGGGTTTCGACCCAGAACTTTGAAGTTTTGAATTTCAAGTCTTTTGCTTTCAACCTAGATGGCTCCGACACCATCAACTTTTCCCCAATTCTAGTTTTTGTTTGTTTCAAAGAGATACTTTCGTATATAACCATCTTGATCGAAATGATGTTTTAAGAGTAAAACCCAATGCTTTAAAAGGGGTATTTTATTTGTTTAGAAACCTTTGTTTTAAAGAATGTTTTCTTGATACCATCGAAAGGTCTTATTGTTTCGAAAGGTATATATTTAGAGTTTTAAAAATGAGGGTTTGTACACTTTCGAAGGTCATCCAGGAGTTTCGAAAGTGATGTTTTAAGGTTTAAACAAATAACCCATTCTCATTTTTTAGAAAATGTCATGGCTTAAATAAATAAAGATTTTGATGTGTTATTCGCATTATTTTCAACCCATTATTTTATTTTGGGGAAAGGGAAGAATAACCAGTTAGGTTGACCCAGTAGTGATATAACTTAATGGATGTTAAAAATCTTAATTTAATGATATTGGCAGGGGCCAGTTGGTTTACAGTATGCCCATGAAAACTGTACAATATTGGAAAGGGCCAAAAGGTTCATAGTTATCCCATGAAAACTATGATTTGATACTGGCAGGGGCCAGTAGGTTTATATTTATCCCATGAAAACTATATCCAGATTAAGATATTGATAGTCAACCAATAAGTTCCTAGTTAGCCCATGAAAACAAGGATAAGAAATATGATATTGGAGTTACCAATAGGTTCTTAGTGATCCCATGAAAACTATGTAATTGGATAGATAATCCTTAATATTAATAGAAAACAGATGGTCAGAATAAATTGGGATGGGTAATCTAGATTTTATTTACTTGTATTTCATATCATCTTAATATTTTAAAATAATATGTTTTTAACCATTGTGGACGCAGGAAGCGCAGTATATGGTTTGTAAAAATTTTGGGATACTATTAAGGGGAAAACCCTTTCCGCTAAGCGGCATGGTC
This sequence comes from Allium cepa, assembly GCA_030765085.1. NCBI lineage: Eukaryota > Viridiplantae > Streptophyta > Magnoliopsida > Asparagales > Amaryllidaceae > Allium > Allium cepa. The sequence goes on from CM060941.1 coordinate 842,062,046, forward strand.
TCACTAGATACCCAAGTAGATTGAGATAGTATATTATAATTCATACCAAGCTTTATGTCTAACTTGAAGTTTTTTTTCCCCTTAACCTCTTTGGTACTCAATTGATTTTGAGTCGGTTGAGAGTTAAAGTTTTTCAGGTTTTCTCTTTAGACGAATTGGAGACATGCAAGAGGCATATAGTTGTTTAAAGTTATTCTATTTCCGTTGTATGCTTGATTGTAAAGGCAAACTATATTAATGCCTTAGTATGTACTCTAATCAACCAAGGGGGAATCTTCATATGTCGCTCTAGCATATTTTTTTATTAAATGTTATCTGAACGTAGTCTACGAATAGGATTATGTAATCAATTTTAAATATCTTGAAATGGAACATGGATTTTATTTGTTGTTTAATTTTTTCCATATTCTTGTGTTTCTGTGTATCAGTGTACCTAATATCATCGTATTTGGTCACTGAGGATTAATGACTATGGATGACTGTGGCATCCGTAGCCGTTAGTTTTAGGCCTCCAAGTTGGGTAATGTTACACGGGGTTGATAAATCAAGAGGGAAAATCTTATATATTCCAATTTGGTCAACCTTCATGCACATTCCATCTGTCCTTCAGCCTCTAATAGGACTAAATTAGCTAGTCAGTCTTCTTAGAGATCTAAAATGTTTTGATTCTAATATCGAAGCCCGTAGGTGCTTAACGTACACTGGAGCATTGATTAAGATTACCCCGACTAGAGATTTTCCATCGAAGCTTAAAGTAAGTCTAGGAGAAGGTAATGATGTGGAAGTGGAAGTTCGGTATAAATGGAAACCTAAAAAATGCGTATCTTGTCAATCGGTCGTTTGATGGATACGTGCTCGGTCATTCTCTTGGCATTCCCTCCTGCTAAGGTTCCCCTTCCTAAACCCATCCTAGAATGGGTGCCTAAAACTTCGAGCTCCCCCTTCGCTAGATTCTCTACCAAGCATAGCTCCTCTTGAAATTCCTAAAGTGAAAGCTACTCCTAATGAATTTGTGACAGAAGATGATTCATCCTCTGATGAAGTAGGTATCCACTGGGACGATGTTGAGCAGGCATAGGTTCACGTAAAAAAAAATGAGGTTTAATCCAGATTTAAATCACCATTATATGTATGTTGGTGAAGGAGGTGAGAGTAGGAAACTATATTATCAGGTTGAGGGGGAAGGGTTTTCTTTGTGATCTACTGGTTTTGAAGGTTATTATAATTTGCTATATCTATTTTTGGATGCTACCTAGGACAGGAAATATATGTATTCTTTGCTTTCAAGGTCTTTTGATCCATAACTTGCCTTAGTATTCTCTGATGCTCTTGGCCCTACCTCTATGGGTAATGTCAATTCAGATCATGAGGACTTATAATCCTACTATAGTAGTTTAGACAAGTCAGTCTACCTCCTATATTTAATTGCATTATATTTTAGCTGTTTCGGAGCATGTTCTAAACACCAATTCTCAATTATGTGGGTAATATAAGTGGAAGACACAATTTAAATGCCGGCTTCGCTTTGCTAAAAGAAAGAAAGAAATATATTTATGTATAACATAATACTATCGTCGAAAAAATAATTAAAATGACATAAATTAGTCAACTTGGGTATCCTGTCATAAAATGAATATTAACATTATATATATAATTCCTTTTTGGCCTAAATGTTTTTTTATAAAACTAAAAGTTGACATTTTAACTAATATTTTATAAATCAAATGTATATTATATATATATATATATATTATTAAAAACAACGTTCATACAATGATTAAACCAATTTATTGTATATATTATATTTACATAATTTGACTAGAAAAATATTTTTTTAAACGTCAAATACAAATTCAAATATTAATTTAATTTATATACATTTTTAAATATATATTATTTGCAACTAAATTGGTCACAAACACCCAGGAATAGTTCTTTAGAGAAGTAAATGAAGAAAAACAAAATTAAACTTAGTAAATTAGTAAGTAAACAACAAAGAATAAGCTATAATCAAAGACACAAAAAATTATAGTGGTTTGACATTGTATTCCTACGTCCACTTTGAAGATTATCCTTTATTAATCACTTATAAATCTAATTATAACAGTAGAAAATAGCAAGTACTTGATTACAATGGAATCTAGAGTAACAAGCAGTGTAAAGATCCCTAGAATGACCTAGTGGGCCAGTATTTATAGATGTAGACGATCAAATATCTCTCTGAGATCTCGACTGAAGGACCTTCTAAACCATGTGGGCCCATTAGAGGGATCGCTGGGCCTAATTCCCAAATTGGAGGGATCGATACTGATCCCTTCTTTGCTCGAATTTCAAGGAGCGATCCTATGGTGGCTTCCTTATGCAAAAATATGCTTAGTCTCCAAATTTCATGTCATTTGAATTAGTGGAGCTTGAGTTATTACTTGATCTTTGCTTCAACGTGGCTTGCACGCTACTTTATGTCGATCCCTTCCAAGGGATGTATGCTAATCCCTCCAACCTTATAATTTTGATGTGCGATCCCTAGAGTGGGTTCTTTAGGGTCCTTGTATCTCGCTCCTCAAATTACATATGCATTGGACCTATAGGTCCTGAGATATTAATTGTTTTCCACAAGAATACTGTCGTACTTTAAAACATGTCGATCCCCCGTATTGGAGCCAAACTATGTCAATCTCTCCTATGCATTGAACCATATCCATACTTCGAACGTTCTACGTTGCACATTTATCGATTCCATTCAATCCTGACTTCATATTACCATCTGTACTTGACTTTCGGGCCCCACAATCACCACTTTGGAGTCATTGACCTTTATAGAAGTTGAATCTGACTTGTGCAATCAGTTCAATATGGTCGGGTTAAGATGCCGGATAACAGTTGTCCTCAAAGTACGTCTTATGATGAACATGATGTTCTTTGAATCAAAGCAAGTTAGAGTCGTCCACAAGGAATCTATCTAGCTTTCTAAATAGTTGTCATTCATCTATCAAATTATTTTTCCAAGGTGCTATATTCTCATTAATCATCATGGCACTTTGTAAATTTCCAATAGTGTAGATCCAAGGCTATATTCCATCAATTAACATACGTATGTTTGGTTCCGCAAGTCTAACTAATTTTTTGTATTTGGTCTAGCCCTGAACTTGAAGATTTCAGGTTTAATTTCAATTTCTATCGATTTCAGAAATTGAATTTCAAGGTCATATAAGTGTATGTTCATACACACGTTGTAGTTGTAGGTTCCCAGACTTACTTGTATGTTCATGGGTCATCACCAATTTCGTTACATTTTGTATTTTCATGGTTTTTCCCCCTCTTTCTTTTCTACCTTCTCTTTTTTTTAAAACATTTGTAGGGATCGACATAGGTTTAACCAATTCCTCCTCTTTCTTTTAACGTTTGCAGGGGTCGGCATACTTTTAGCCGATCCCTCTATCTCTCTTATTTTCTTTTACGCGCTTTCTTATAAGGATCAGTGATTTTCTAACCAATCCCTTCTTTTTTGTGTGACCTTGAAGGCATATGTCCATCCCTATTCCCACATATATATCATGCCGACCCCTCTCCTCCTTGATTCGTGTGCCGATCCTTCTCTCGTCATATAAGCTATCATTATTTCTTTCCATCCTCCACACTCCCAACATTTCTAACTATTCCTCATTCATGTCCGTTACTCTAAGCCTCCTTTACTTCAAGAAACTTGAACCCTTCCTTTCTTATTCAAATGCTACCTTCCTCCAATCATTTGACTCTTGACATAGCTTTTGTCATTTCTCCTTTCATTCGAACCACTTTTCCTCGTATCACCCATCTTTAATCCACCTAGTAGGTTATTCGACTCTAAATTTTGTCTTTATGATGATATGTTGGACTTTAATGTCCGCCATCAACTCCCAAAATCCCTCTTTGCAGTTTCTACAATAAGATCAATGACCGAGATTTCCTGGAAGTGAGGAGCAGTGGGATTTTGTAGGGTTAGGTAGAGGAAAGGTAGGCGGAAGAAGAAGGGAGCACTTGGCATACGGTTCGGTTGTGTGGGAAGAGAAGATGACGGGTTGGATAAAGGTGGGATTGGTGGAAACTTGATGGGAGGAGTGGATATACCGATCTCTCGCTTGATGAAGTGGGAGAGGGATTGGTGGCTTAGTGGTAGATGGTGTAGTAGAGGGATCGGTAGAATTAGGGATCAACAAGAATTGTTATAGTAAAGGGATTGGTGGTGTTTGTTGTGAGAGAGGGATCGGTAGAATTTGTTGAAGCGAAGGGATATATACTACCAGTTTAAGGATAGGGATCGGTTGAAGCACTTTTGGGATAAGGATCGGTATAAAGGGTTCAACACATAGGGATCGGCACATATGCTCTTCGAACTTGAAACCTAATCCAAACTTACATGCTTGAACAACTACTACTAATTCACCTCAATGAACTTGAACATATGATGGCAATGAACAATAGAACTTGCGTACTCACTATCGAACTTGAGATCGAACAATCGAATCCCTAGAACTTTTAACATGAACTTAAACTTAGCATATGGACTTGAATGACAGTTTTCGCACTTTGATAAGCTGATAGTCGATCCCAATGTTTTCAAAACCGATCAATCTCCTCACTAGTTGAGACGGTCCGTACTGACAGTCACTCTGGTCGGAACCCAAAGCCTCATCATTTAATTTCATTCTCTTATTTAAAGTTATTTATTTCTGTTAATATACTAGACTACACCGCACTAGCTCACATCAGTACGAGGGGAACATGTAATTTTTCTAATCTTGGTTGTCTACTTGTATAGTTAACATGAACTTCAGACGTTTAGAGCGTTTATCTATAGTTTCTTCTAGACCAGCCCCGCAGCATAGCAACATTGAAGCAAAATCGAGTTCCGCGACTATATCTGGCATGCTTTCTCCTGGTTATCAGGCTGAACAAATAGAAGTTTCTAGCCTATCAATCAATTTTTTTCAAATGTTCCTATCCTCTGGGTGGAGGATATAAGTCCTATGTCGGACGTGGTAGAAGGTTCCATTCTCATAGATAACCCAATAGATACTCAAGCACATTGAATCAGTGAGGCTGCCCTTTGCAAGCTATGTACCATACATGGAGTTCCATTCGAAGACGTCCTGGTTCCTCCAATAAATGATAGGCCTCACTTACCTCTGGAGGGGTACACAACGTGTAACAAATTCACGTGCTGGGCTGGACGCTTGTCGCCCTTCAATTAGTTTGTTCGAGAAATGTTAAGATATCTTCGAATAGCTCTATCACATCCCCTACTTTGAGGCCCGAAGCTAAGTGCTACAGATGCTGCAATCTTATATAGTATTAACTTCCGATGACAAAATACGGTATTGTTAATGGGACCTATAATATAAGTAGCATATGAATGTGAAATAAAATTAACATAGATTTCAAATATAGCTTTTTTTATTACATTTCAAATTAATATTTCATATTCAGTTACAAAATCCCAAAACGATTACTGGGTTTTAATCAAACATTATTACTCAAACTATGTCAGGAGCAACAAATGAAGATGCCCTCTTGGATGATCAGAGTACTCGATAGACATATCAATCATAAATACATCACAGTGGAAATAATACTTAATAGCTTATACATAGCTAACTTTGACTCCTGCGCGTCTTTGAAAGCTTATTCGTCCAACCTACTAAACCTAAAAAGTCCCTAACTCTCAATCTACTCAAATTAAATTTTGAGCACATGAGAGTTTAAGGGAAAAACATAAACTTCATATAGCCTGGTGTGAATAATACTATTACATCTCGATTTACTAATATTAAGTGAGACAACGCCGCATAGCGGAACCAGTTTCCCCTCACTGATATCCTTTTGAAAGCATATCATTTGCAAATCAAAATCCTATAACAAAAATGATTATAACAATAATAGCAAATGCATATGTGCGTAATAATCAGGAAATCAATGGACTATCTGCCCACAATATGGCTTCGTCTAACTAACTATTAACAGTTGGTTGACTCGGGCCTACTATACATAATCAATAATCTAACTTCCGTTAGACACAATACTGGGCTATCCGCCCTTAGTTCTCCTTCTATGATGATCCAGTGGTTTTGGTGACTCACCAATAACCTATCTTTACTTTATATATTCCCTTTTGTATGTAACCTCATTTTATTCCCGTCTGTAACAAAGCCCTACACACTGGAATTTCGGTTTTATGTTAGCTCGGCGCTATTAGCTAAGGTACAGGGTGCGACCCCATACCAGTCTCATCTAGTTTTCTAATATCTAAGTCATAAATTTAGGGTTAACTACCCTTTTCAATTTCATTTCGTTGTAAACAATTTTTACAAATGATTCACCTTTGAAATATATTTATAAAACAAGGAAATCATGCTCTTTACTTAAATACTTATGTATGACATATGCTTTACACAAAACAATGTTGATAAAATCTAAATAATAGGATTATCTATCCCTACAAAATTAGTTAAAATCCTTTTTTTAACTTAGGAAAGTTTAGGCCATGAAGCCAAAGTAAAACCTTCAAAAACCCTTGTTCTAAAACCTTAAACAATACCTTTCGAAATCACCGAAAACAACCCTTTTGAAAGCTTTACTTAAAACCTTAGGCGTCCTCTTTCAAAACCATTTATACTTATCTTTCGAAAGAATTAGAACTTTCCTTTCAAAATACTTAAAACACACCCTTCGAAAGTATTAGGCTCAAGTAAAGGATTATGGATACATTGCTCTGAAACCACTAATAAGTATTCCTTTCGAAACCATTGAGTTTTACATATGCTATAAACGTTGGGTCAAAGAAACGAAGCAAAAATATCCCTTTCGAAAGCTTTAATCCCAATAAAGAATTGAGGAAGAAAATAGCTTCAAAACCTACCATTTCAAAACCATTACCTCCAAAACCATTTAAAAGCAACTATATGACCCTTTTGAAAGAATTAAGGAAGCAGCTTGAAAGTAAAAGGTGAAAGCACCCTTTGGAATACATTTTTTTATAGTTATAAAGAAAAGCAGCCTTAACTAATTCGAAATGTATGAGTGCGGTGGCATAAGTTTCGAATAAGTTCAATATCCTTTTGATAGATTCTTTTAAAACATAAATAAGCAGCAGATCTTTCGAAAACTTTTCTAAAACAAAGGCAAGCGGAAACTTGTTCGAAAGCCACTTTTTGTTACAACAAAGACAAGTTAAAACAACCCATTTGAAAGCATCTTTTATAAACAAAAGTAAGTAAAGGATTCGAAAGCTTATAAGAATAACTCCTATCCCTTCGAAAGCGTGGTTTCGACCTAATACCTTTTGCCTTTCTCAAATGCACTACTTATCAATTGCTTGAAACCATGTGCATTTGTTTGAATGAGTTCGTTAGCAGAGGTATGGTGACAAAAGCTAGCAAATGGAAGTGGAGAAGTGGTAAATCCAAACAAAACTTATTTCTATGCCTTTCAAAGTAATTTTTTTCAACTTAACTTACCTAATTTGTCAAAATATAAGTGGTTGCCATTTCTTTCTTAAAATTTTTTTGCTAAAAGGCTGCAAAACAGTTAAAAACATTTTAACAAATAAGTCCTTTCTCCTTGATAAAACATATAAGCATTTAATCCCTAAACTTAAACAATTTATAAACATAATAAAATACTGAGAAATATTCTCCAAAAATCACCACAATTCACTTTTAATGTATTTTCTAACATATTTATATTTCAGACCCAAAATCATTATATAATTGCTTCAAATAATTCAAACCCAATATTAACTATCTCTCTCACAGAAAATTCATAATAAAACCATGATGATTTAGAAAATTATGAAATTTGAAATTCAGTTCTAAAATAATGTTTTCGACCATACATCAAAAATTAAAATCATCTGGATGTCATATAATTGGTTTTCTATTCAAAATTTATCATAAAATCTAATATGAAACAATATATATCATCAACAAGCATACATATCCATATAAATAAACACAACATGGCATATAATCTTGCAAAATAATTCGGCCATAATCATAAAACCAAAATCATTGTCAAAAATGAGATGCAAATCTATTATTCAACTTGGCTTTGTGTTAAGAATGTTGAGATTTACTCTTTGATTGATTTGCTTATGCTTCTACTTGAATTCTAGCTTTTCTTCTTGAATCTTCTTAATGATAGCCCACCGAGCTTGCTTAAGGTTTTAGTTTTGTTTGGGAATGTTAAAATGAATAAGTAATGGAGGATAGAAGGGTTTAGTTTGAAAGAACAAAGGCTATTCTTATTTTACTGTTATTATATTCCTCCTACTTACTTATTCTTGATTCTCTTTTTCTTATATATTCAACAAGGCATGGTCCCTTTTAATTAACAAATCTTAATCCATTAACCTTCTACATTATTTCATTTAATTTATCTAATTAAATGTCCTAAATAATGTTAGTCAAATTTAGGGTCATTATAGACTCCCCTCCTTAAAGAATTTCGTCCTCGAAAATACGACAAGGTATTCACAGCAATCAATCATAAAGGTAAAACGTACCATGAAACAAGTCGGGATAAGTATCTCTAATTATGCTCTCAATTTTCCAAGTGCAGTCTCTCTCGTCGTCACTCCACTGGATTTAGACTAATCTGGCTATCTTGTTTCTTAGTCTCTTCTCATGTCCTATGACTATATGAAATGGTTTTTTAACTATAGTCATATCTGATTCCACCACTAGATCATGTAATACAATTGGTATAATAGTAGTTTCTGGATCTCGAATACATTTCCTTAGATAAGAAATATGAAAAACATTGTGGACTCCTGCCAAACTACTCGGTAACTCTACTTTATACACGAGTTTCCTGTTCCTTTCTATAATAGGAAATGGTCCAATGAAACTTGGTGCCAATTTTCTTAACTTTCCAAATCTGATTACACCGTTCATCAATGACACTTTGACGAAATCATGATCTCCAACAGAGAATTCTAAGTCTTTTCATCTTTTATTAGCATAACTCTTTTGTCTAGATTGAGCTTCTTTTATTCTAGCCTGAATTAACTCAGTCTTTTCTGCGGCTTCTTTAACCAATTTCGGACAAGGAATTACTCTATCCCTGGTCTCTAACCAACAAACAAAAGATTTACATGATCTTCCATATAAAGCCTCAATCGGTGCCATCCCCATACTAGTCTGATAACTGTTGTTACACAAAAACTCGACCAAGTGTAGGTGGTCTTCCCACGATCCTCCAAAATCTAGAACATAAGCTCTTAACAAATCCTCCAAGACTTTGTTAACTCTTTTCGTTTGCCTATTTTTCTACGAATGGTAAGCGGTACTCGTCTTGAGCTTGGTACCTAAAGTATATTGTAGACTTTTCTAGAACTCGCTGGTAAATAAGGAATCTCTATCACTTACTATGTTACTAGGATTCCATGCATTCTAACTATATTCCTCATGAATAACTTAGCTAAGTCTAGTGCTATCCTAGTCGACCTAACTGGTGTAAAATGTGCACTCTTTGTCAATCTATCCACCATAACTGATATATTCTCAATTCGTATTCGACACATCTATGAAATCCATTAAAATAGAATCTCATTTTCAAACTAGAATATCTAAAGGCTGAAGTAACCCACTCGATTTTTGATGTTGGCTTTTACCTGTTGATAGTTCAAACATTGCTCTACCCATAAGCCTACATTTCTCTTCATACCTTCCCAGAAGAAACTCATTTCATACCATGATACATCTTAGTTCTTGCTGGATGAATGGTGAACTTTTAGCAAAGGCATTTTCCAAGAATTTCCTTCCTAATTTTTCCCACGTTCGAAACACACAGTCTTCCTTTCTTCCTCAACCACCCATTATAGTCAAGAATGAAATCTTTCAAGTCATTGCTCTTCATTCCGTTCCTTAACTTTCTACCCGTTTAGCTAATAATGGATCCTCCTATTGCTTAGAAGCATCCTTTCGATCATCACTTGTCGAACTTCTAAACATGACAATATAGCAATTTCATTACTAGAAATTGCCTCAGATCTCCATCCATTGTATTCTACATGTAGTCAATGCTTCTAAACCTTTCCACTCGGCTATCATTGCCAATACTGCATTCTAATATTTTCTACCAAGTGCATCTGCAACCTTATTGCCTTTTCTTGATGTGTACTCAATTCCAAAGACATAAATGGCTAAAAACTCCAACCACCTTTGTTGTCTCATATTCAACTCATTCCGAAAGAATAAAAATCTTAATGACCTATGATTCATAAATAACTCGAATCTCTCTCTCAAAAGGTAACATCTACGAGCTTTCAATGCTAAAGTTACCGCAGCTAATTCCAAATCATGAGTTGGATATCTAATTTAATGCGGTATGAGCTGGCGAGAAGCATAGGCAATAACTTTACGTTTCTACATCGACGCAACTCCTAATCCTATTCCACATGGATCCATGCACACCATTAAGTCCTAATCCCCATATGGAACAACTAAAACAGGCACATTAGTCAATAAGTGTTTCAGTTTATAGAATGCATCCTTACACTTATCGGTCCAAACAAACTTCACATCTTTCTGAGTTAGCTTAGTCATCGGTGCTGCCATCCATGAGAAATCCTTAATGAATCTCCAGTAATAACCAGCTAATCTAAGAAAAATCTTTATCTCGGTCATCGTCTTATGTCTGTTCTAACTATTCACTGCCTCGATCTTAGCCGGATCTACTGACAACCCTTTCTCTGAGACAACATGACTAAGAAACTTCACTTCCTTCTTCCAGAAATGACATTTCGAAAATTTCGCTCTCAGTTAATGCCGCCTTAACGTCCCAATTCTCACTCCAAGATGAATTTCATGCTCTCCTTCATCCTTAGAGTATACGAAATGTGGTTTATGAACACTACTACGAATCTGTCCATATATTCTCAGAAAATTTTGTTCATCAAGTCCACGGAAAAATCTTGCACACTAGTTAGTCTGAACTGCATCACTAACCATTCGCACAATCCATATCTTGTCCTAAACACCGTTAAAGGAATACTAACCTCTGCCAGTCTAAGCTGATGGAACCTCATTGCCAAATCCAACTGAGAAAATACTTTGGCTTTACTCAACTGGTCGAACAAATCGTCAATTCTAAGTAACAGATATCGATTCTTTATCATCTTCTCATTCAATTATGATAATCGATACATAACCTTAACGATCCATCTAGTTTTCTCGCAAACAATGCAGCTGCTCCCTAAGGCAAACTATTTGGTCTGATAAAGTTCTTACCTTCTAAATCCACCAACTGCACCTTTAGCTCCTTCACCTGGGAATGTGTCATTCTACTTGGTAGTCTAATAATAGGTGCGGTTACTGGTACTAAATCTATACGAAACTCAGTAGCTCGTTTCGATGGTAGTCGGGCTTAAGGACATCTACGAATCCTCTAACGATGAAAACTCGATTCAACTTGTCTTATGCCTCAGTAACACTCAGTAAAGAATTTACCTCAAAACTAGGGTTTTCTACAGAGTATACAATCCAATCACTACAAATAGGGTGTCTAAGTGATATTTTCCTATCATGGCAAAATATATTATCATCATACTTACTTAACTAATCCATACCCAAAATAATTCTGAACCCTATGAAATCAAATACATGCAAATTGCAAACAAATATATGACCTAACAATTCAAACTCTAACTGGTAACATCTCAACCTAAGAGTCGCATACCCTCCTATTAGATTCGCAACCCTTAAGGAAGTAACTAAGTATGAGGGTTCTAGGTTAAGCTTATCTACCAAACAATGAGATATAAAAGAATGGGATGCACCAGTATCAAATAGAACTCTAACTGATACATAATGAATCATAAGCGCACCTCCCAACACCGCCTTTCCTTTCTCCTCGGCTGTTGGTCTTAAGGTAGCTGGTTCCAATGCAAACATTTTTCCTTTTCCATCCTTGGCTGGTTCCTTGCAGTGGTTCTTATAATATCCAATCTGATCTTAGTTGAAGCACCTCACTTCTTTCTTGTCAGCAGCCTTCTTCACTTTTCCCGTCTGACACTCGTAAGCATAGTATCACTTCTTGTCGCACTTATAGCAAACTACATTGGCTTTCCTTTTCTTGGCTACTCCTTCTTTCTGAGTGTCTTTCTTATGGAAAATCTTTTTCATTTTGTTCTGCCCTTCTTGAGCACCTCACTTCTTTCTTGTCAGCAGCCTTCTTCCCTTTTCCTGTCTGACACTCGTAAGCATAGTTTCACTTCTTGTCACACTTATAGCAAACTACATTGGCTTTCCTTTTCTTGGCTACTCCCCCTTTCTGAGTGTCTTTCTTATGGAAAATCTTTTTCATTTTGTTCTGCCCTTCTTGAGCTTCCCTGCTTTATTACCATCATAAAAAGCAAGCATCTCCTCTTGCCTCAAGGCTAGCTTAACAACTACATCGCATGGATCCCTAATATGTGGTAAAGTTGCTTTAGAAAACTCGGTTTTCAATCCACCGATCAACTTCTCATTTCCTTTTATAACTGTATCAATCATAGCGTATCCATATCTCAATAGATCCTCAAATCTGGTAGCATACTCAAGAACTATCATGTCTCCTTACTCCAACTCCATAAACTTTCTTAGCAGAGTTGACTTAGCAATCTTCGACATGAATCTTTCCTAAAACCTCTTTCTGAATTGTAACCAAGTCATGGTCTCTTCATTAACTCTCATGATAACACTATTTCATGAGTATATTACTGCTCCTTGCAACTGCCTAGAAGCAAGTCTCCTCTTCTTCTTATCATTTATCCCCAAATCAGCAAATATCCTTTTGCAATGAAGCAACCAATTCTCCACTTCATTTTTTGTCCTCGGTCTCGATAAATGGCTTTCCTCCAAGTCTAGCATAGTCTCCACTCAATATCGCATAGTTATTGACCACCTAAGCTTCCTGATTTCCTTCTCCTGCATTCCCTCTAACTAATCTCGCGGCGGCTCCAGCTTCCATTAAGTTGACGATGAACAAATACATAGTTCTCATATCAACTTGCGGTGCTCCAGCACCTACAATAGCAGCTAGCGCCCGACCTATATTCCCTCTAGTGTTTAGTTTGGAATTCCCATTAGTTGTGGTGCTTTCTCCACCAAGATTAATTTTTCCATTTCTAGCATGCATATCTTACTTTCTTAAAATCTACGTTTGAGCCTTTGTAAGATATTGAAGAATAGGATACAAAAGATGAGAGAATAGAGATAAAGCATATACTTATATATACCAATTACAAGTACGTTACTATAGCATTATCCATACCCCAGTCTTTTCCCTAATTCCTTAGGATTATGTTTTCAAAATCATTTTAAGTTTGAAATTTCTTTTTAAGTATTCATAAACCTATGCTCTGATACCAAGTTGTAACATCCCTACTTTGAGGCCTGAAACTAAGCGCCACAGCTGATGCAGTCATCTATAGTATTAACTTTTGGTGTTAAAATACGGCAATGTTAATGGTATTATATAATATCAGAAGCATATGAATATGAAATAAAATTAACTTAGATTTCAAAAACAGCTTTTCTGGTTACATTCCAAATCAATATTTCATATTCAGTTATATAATCCTAAAATGATTACTAGGTTTTGATCAAATATAATTATTACAAACTACGCCAAGAGCGACAAATGAAGATTCCCCTTTGGATAATTAGAGTACTATATAAACATATCAATCATTAATACATCACAGTGGAAATAATGCTAAATTGCTCCTACATAGCTAACTTTTCCACCAGTACATCTTCCTAAGCTTATTCGTCCAACCTACTAAACCTGAAAAGTCCCTAACTCTCAATCTTCTCAAATTAAACTTTGAGCACTCGAGAGTTTAAGGGTAAACATAAACTTCTGTCAGACACACAACCTGCTATGAATAATACTATTACATCTCGATTTACAAATATTAAGCGAGACCACGCTGCTTAGCGAAATGAGTTTTCCCCCACTAATATCCTTATAAAAGCATATCTTTTGCAAATCAAAATCCTACAATAAAGCTGATTATAACAATAATAGCAAATACATATATGCATAATAATCAGGAAATCAATGGACTATCTGTCCACACTGTAGTTTTATCTTGCTAATTATTAACTATTGGTTGACTAGGGCCTACCAGACATAATCAATAATCTAACTTCTATTAGACACAATACTGCTCTTCTTTCCTTAATTCTCTTTCTAGGGTCAACTGATCCTAATGGTTTTACTGACTCACCGATAACCTATCTTTACTCTGTATATTCCCTTTTGTATGTAACCTTATTTTAGTCCCATCTGTGACAAAGCCATACCAGTCCCATTTTGTTTTCTAATATCTGAGTCATAAATTTAGGGTTAACTACCCTTTTCAAGTTTCATTTCCTTATAAACAATCTTTACAAATGATTTACCGTTGAAATCATATCTTAAGAAAAGAAGAAAACCGTACTCTTTGCTTTACTTAAATACTTACGCCATGATATATGTTTTACACAAAACAGTGCGACGAAATCTAAACAGTGGGATTATCTATCCCTTCAAAATAAGTTGAAATCCTTTTTTAACTTAGGAAAGTTAGGCCATGAAGACAAAGTAAAACCTTCATAATCCTTGTTCTAAAACCTTAAACAATACCTTTCAAAATCACTGAAAACAACCCTTTCGAAAACTTTACTTAACCCCTTAGACATCCTCTTTCAAAACCATTTACACTTATCTTTTGAAAGTGCTAGAACCTTTCTTTCGAAATACTTAAAACATATCTTTCGAAAAATTCACACTATATCTTTTGAAAGTATTGGGCTCAAGTAAAGGACTGTGGAAACATTGCTTCAAAACCACTAATAATTATCCCTTTTGAAACCATTAGGTTTTACATATAATATAACCATTGGGTCAAAAGAAACAGAAGCAAGAATTCCCTTGTTGAAAGCTTTAATCCAAATAAGGAATTGGGGAAAAGGATAGCTTCGAAACATACCCTTTTGAAACCATTGCCTCTAAAACCATTTAAAAGCAGCTATATAACCCTTTCAAAAGCATTAAGGAAGTGGCTTCAAAGAAAAAGGTGAAAGCATTCTTTAGAATACGTTTTTAATGACTATAAAGACAAGCGGCCTTAATTAATTCAAAAGGTACGAATGCGGCAGCATAGGTTTCGAAGAAATTCAATATCCTTCTGAAAACTTCTTTTAAAACACAAGCAACTAGCAACTCTTTTAAAAGCTCTTTTCTAAAACAAAGGCTAGCGACAACTTGTTCGAAAGCCACTTTTTGTTATCGTTAAAATAAAGACAAGTTAAAACAACCCCTTTGAAAGCATCTTTTATAAATAGAAGTAAGTAAAGGATTTGAAAACTTATAAGAATAACTCCTACCCCTTCGAAAGCATGGTTTCAACACAGTACTTCCCCTTTTCTCCAATGCATTATGTATCAATTGCTTGAAAACCATATGCATTGGTTTCGAATTAGTTCATTTACGGAGGTATGCTGAGAAAAGCTAGTAAATGGACGTGGCAAAGTGGTAAATCCAAGCAAAACTGATTTTTATGCCTTTAAAGATATTCCTTTTCACCTAACTTGCCCAATTTATCAAAATATAAGTGGTTGCCATTTCTTTATTAAAATCCTTTTCTAAAAGGTTGTTGAATTCAACATTTTCAATTAAAAACATTTTAACAACTAAGCCCTTTCTCCTTGATAAAACATAAGCATTTAAGTTCCGAACTGAAATAATTTTATAACCGTAATAAAATAATTAGGAAAATTCCTCAAAAATCACCATAATTCACTTTTAATATATTTTCTAACATATCTAAATTTCAGACCAAAGTCCTTATATAATTGCTTTAAATAATTTAAAATCAGTATCAACCATTTTCTCTCATAAAAAAAATCATAACAAATCCACAATAATTTAGAAAATTATGAATCTTGATACCCACTTCTAAAATAACGTTTTCAACCATATATCAAAAATAAAAATCATTTGGATGTCACTTAATAGGTTTTCCAATCTAAACCTACCATAAAATCAACATGAAATAATATAAATCAACAACAAGCATATATATCCATATAAGCAAACACAATATGGCATATAATTTTTGCAAAATAATTCGGCCACAATCATAAAACTGAAACAATAATCAAAATGAAATGTAAATCTAGTATTCTCCTTGGCTTTGTGTTAAGAATGTTGAGATTTTCTCTTTGATTGATTTGCATAAGCTTTTTACTTGAATCCTAGCTTTTCCTCTTCTTGAATCTTTTTAATGGTGGTCAACCGAGCCTGCTTAAAGTTTTATGGACCTAGCCAGGGGGAACACTAGGAAACTCACCGTCATGTGCACTCCACTACACGCTCTTCATTAATCTTTTGCATAATGGTTTCTTACATGTTCCAATTTGATCTTTGTAGGGGCAATGACTTAGTCTTGGGCTTTTGAATGCCTAAGAGGCTCTTCACCGCATTATGGACCTAGCCGCAGCTCAAAATCTGGCAGGCTTAGGAAAAGAAACGACGGATGGGAAAAATCTATCGTTTAAGGGAATCTTCCTCTTCAAAGTGTAAGTCCCAGTCTCAGTCATTCCAATAGGAAGATCAACCTAATCTTCATGTTTATAGTGGAGATCAAACTTCCTTCCATGGACCTCAAATTTCCATATCACACGAGCATCACTATAGTTCTTCTAGCTCTGGACAATCTCGTGACCGTAGATCGAGCAAGCATCCAATTGCCACTTTCGATCCATCCTTCCTGACCTCTACTTCTAATAATTCAACAGAGGAGAAATTAGCTAAACTTAAGACCACTTTCTCAAAAATCTGTCTTGATGGGCTTAAATTTATTCCCATAATTCATATGATCCCATGGCACGCCAAAGCAAGCTCTCTCATATGTGTTAACGACATTTTCGTGTAGCATGAGTTGTTCCAACACTTAGAAGAAAAAATCTGTGGGGTGTCAATCGAGCGATGCTATGAAATAGATTGTCTCAAGCTAGAGGTGATCCACGATAAATATATAATCAAGAACAAAGGCAGTAAGATATCAAAGTTGATAACCAAACTTGCTGAAGCAGAAAAAAGTGCCAAAGAAACGTTAGAGGCAGTGAATTATTTGGAAGCTGCCCAAAAGAAAGAACTAAATGTTTCTCTCGATCGCAGTGGCGCATTCACTCTAGAAAAGGATTCCTTGCAAAAGGAGAAAGATATCTTGGCTTACCATGTTGAGGAGCTTGAAGAGCTTCTTAGGAAAGAAATGGAAGAATGATTAAGGCTCAGGAAGAATCGCAGAGATATTGCAAGGCGGCTATTGAAACCAGGAGTCTGAAAACCAAATTTGACGAGCAATTTTTCAAATAGAAGCTTTTAAAAAAGAGGCATGAGAGGAAGGCTGCAAGGAAATTATAGAACAAATGGAAGCCTAAGTGGATGAAGCTAAAAAGTCCGATCGGAATGAAATTAAGGACATGTTTGGCCCACTGATCGATACAAAGATAAAGTCCTTATCCACCGCGACTTGAGTATCTTGTCAAAGGTTATCTTGAGTCATTCCCTGAAGCTTGGGAGTATATCGTTGAGATGAAAAGGAGGGAGCTGGACGATGTCAAGTTAGATGAAGAAAAATTGGTGCGAGAGATCCTTCGTGGAAATGAACCCCTTGAACTTGCCGTCGAAAGACTTTGAGATTTTGACATTTGAGCGCCTTCCAGTAAAGGAAAAGATATTTCCAAATCCTCAGAGTTTGATCCTAGGGTCCCCTCCTCTTTCCAAGCAGCTATAGCGTCGTTTTCTTTTGGCCTGGGGCAAGACATGAGCTATGATCCGGATAAATCCATTACCAATCTAAAGTGCTAACCCTTATTCTGGAAGGAGGCATTCCGGCGACAACCGAGATCCAACCTGATATAGGTACTACACTTTACTCTCCACTCTTCGAAAGGTTTTGTTCTTCATGCCCAATGGTTTTAGGCTTATCCTTTTGTTTTGACAAATCTATAGGTCTTTCGGGTCCCAGCCAAACTTCTAAAAGTGACGCTGCTGTGGAGAAATATGGGAAATTAATAGAGATTCCAACGGCCATCGATGTTCTGAGGCCTGATGCTCAAGCCACTGGAGCACTCGGTAGTGATAAGGCTGAAGTTATGCTGCTAATGGATGAATCTGATGATGTTTTGATTATCAAACCTATAAACACAATGATGAGATCATCCTGAAGAAGCGCATTGAGAAGGAGGAGTTACTAAAGTGAAAAGCCAAAGTTGAGCCCACCATGGTGGGCATCGATGATCCAGACCTTGTCCCACTACAAGTCATTCCATTCGGTGGGTCCATTCCTAGAGAACTCCCTCCAAGCTTCAAACGCTCTCCCACCAAAGGTGGTAAAGGATCAAGGAAGAAAACAAGCGGAAGTTCAGACAGTGCCACTCCTGTGAAATCCAAAAAAGACAGAAGATCAATGAAATAGTCATCGCTTCGGCTTGGTGTGTACATAGTTTGTGTAGCTGTTTGTTTATTGTTTTTTATTAGACATGGTTGATGGCTATGACACCTAGTTTTTTTGATAAAGTTGCACCATAATTTTGATACTTATCATGTGAAGAAAGCTTTTGTTTTCATTGAGCTCTCATGCGAACTGTTATTTATGTAGTTGAACTATTACTTTCCATTCAATGTACTTGTAATCCAATATTCGTTAATTCTGATAAAAATTCGTTAGGTCTAACACATGTCCTTCATGTGTCGTGGCCTTGTGTCACAAAAAATGCTAGGCTCGAGCCTTAGTGTTACGTCGTTGAATTCAGCGGTTTGAGTAATTATACTCCTGCCCCTAGTCTTGGGTTAGCGGGGTTAGATGTTGGATGGTCAAACTCCATCCTTAGCGAATTTTTACTCCTTCTGCTGGTTTCGGGCTGGAGTTCATAGAATAGTGAATGCTGAACTACACTCATCTATCCATTTTTACCGAAACTCTAGGGATATGAATTAGCTGATGGGTGGTCGAATCACACCCAATTTATGTTTATACTGTATTCCACACTTTGGGAACTTAGAATTATTTCACGGATGGTCGATTAACACCTAATTTATGTTTATGCACTAGTCCACACTTTAGGGACTTAGAGTTATTTTATAGGTGGTTGATTTATACCCGATTTATACTCTAGTCTGCACTCTTGGGACTTAAAGTTATTTTGAAGAGCAATTGGATCATATTTTCCTTAATTGATTGATTTTTCCCCAAGGACCAGGTTTGATTTAGCAAGCGATCGATCATGTCATGATCGCTCTTATTTTATCTCAGTCCAATCGTTTGGCAAAATTTATTTGATTATCAGATGGTCGAGTCATATCCATTCCTCATTGTGTATCTCGTCCATTGGACTAGGAACAAGAGTCATCAAATGAACAATCGTACCACGCTCATTTTGTTTAGTCGCATTAAGAACTAGCATGGTTGATTAATTCCAAACTTTGTGAATCTGTTCTGACATATCGACATCAATATGTTTCGTCATGTAATTAATACATTATGCTACAATAAACATAAATATAAAGAAAGTTTAAAACTTTATTTGCTAAATGGAAAGGGATGACATAATCTATCTTATTCTGAAAAAGTCAAATGCTAAAACAAATCCTGAAGCTAATACAACTGAATGAAAACGAGATAAACTAAGTGAAGTAGCATCGTAAATGCTTCCTATTCCAAGCCCTACGAAGTGTGATGACATCAACAGTCGCTAGCTTGAAAGTTACCTCTCCAAGCCTATGTTCAATGACATACAGTCCTTCCTAGATTAGATTCATGTGCGACTTGGAAAGAAAATTCCATTTTTAGAAAAGATCGTTGATTCCAAAGGTTCTAGGTTGAGCTTTAATGTTGTAGTATCGGGCCACTCAATGTCGGTGCATAGTTGTCCTCAAATCGATTTCCTTGCCCTTCCCATCTATAAAGTCAAGAGATTCTAAGAGGAGATCTTTATTCGTTTTGGGATCATAGTAAGTCACTCGATGAGAAAGAACTATGAGCTCAATAGGAATGACGGCTTCAGAACCGTACGCAACAGCGAATGGAGTATGGCCAGTCGCGGAGTTGTGGGTAGTCCTAAAAGCCCACAGCGCTATCGAAAGTTCATTCACCCACTTACCTCTACCCTTTTCCAAAATCTTCTGTAGAATGGAATTTATAATTTTGTTCACAGCATAAACTTGTCCATTTAATTGAGGGTGAGCGGCTGTTGCAAACATCTTTTCAATATGATACCTTTGATAGATGTCTTTGAATTCAGCACTATCGAATTGAGTCCCATTATCTGTTCCAAGGTTCATGGATGACCAAAATGACAGAGGTGTTCCGAACAATGAAGTTGATTGCTTTCTTTGTTGTGATCATGGCTAATGGTTCTACTTTGGTCCATTTGGTGAAGTAATCAACTCCGACGATAGCCTACGTTGCACCATCTTTAGAGATTGGTAAGGAACCGATAATATCTATACCCCATATGGGAACGGCTATGGGCTGACCATTTGCGTGATTTCTATTAGTGGATCTCTTGGAACTTTTGCATATATCTTGCACTTGTCACATCATCTTACATAACAGTGGCATCTCGATTGACGGTTGGCCTATAATACCCGTAATGAAGTATTTTCTTTGCTAAAGTTTGCTCCCTAGTGCGATCACCACATTCCCCTTCACGAACTTCTTTTAGGATCCATTTTATCTCATCATGAGTGATACATTGGAATAGGGGAATAGACAAAACCTTTTGTACGTAATTCCTTCTTGCATGATATATCACGAAGCTTTACGAAGGACTTTTCATTCCTTTGTTCAATAGGGCTCTATGTAGCATATAGTTTTTTATCAGAGTCATTCATGATTCCCTCTCAGGCTCCGCCTCTAGCGCCCGATCGATTTCTATCAGCTTTATACTTGGGGCATTTAATACTTCGACCAGTATACAATTTCCACCATATGGTAAGGATTTCGCTGTTATTGGAGAATCATTCTGCGTAGTGAATTCTACTATAAAATCTGCCAATGCTTGGCCCTAGGTAGACTTCCAAGGGAGATAAGTGATATCGAAATGACTAAGCTTGATATTCCACTTGAGTAATCTTCTAGATGTCTCAAGTTGCTGCAGGACCGTCGTAATGGCTGGTCGGCGTAAACATTGATCGGGTGAGCCTGGAAGTATAGGTGGAGCTTTCGCAATGCAATCAGCAAGCATTATGCCAATTTTTCTATTTTAGGATAGTTACTTTCACCTCCCTTCAATCGCTTGCTGACGTAATAAACCGGTCTCTGAATTCGATTCTCCTCACTAAGTAATGCAGCACAGCCAAATAGATGTACAAAATATTCATGATCCACCAACTTTGACAAATGGAGGGCCTTTCCAAATGATTCACCAGAGCTTGAAATGTTTCATTGCAATCCTATATCCATTCAAATTTTCCTTTCCCTTTCCAAATCAAGTCAAATAAGGGAATGCATCTGTCAGTAGCTCTGGAATGAATCGACTTAAGGCAGCAACTTTCTCATTCAGGCTCTGTACTTATTTAATAGTCTGTGGCGCTTAGATATCACGGATAGCCTGAATCTTCTCGAGATTAGCTTCATTCCACAGGCATTGACAATAAAACCCAAGAATTTTCCTGATGCTACGCCAAATGGAGACTTTAGAGGATTAATTTTAATCTTGTAATGTTTGAGGATGCTGAACATTTCTTTCGAGTCTCTAATATAGTCGCTTGATCGTCGTGACTTCATGAGCATATCATCCACATATACTTCCATCATTTTTCCGATATGATCTTTAAACTTCATGTTGACTAAGCACTGATAAATTGCTCTTGCATTCTTTAGTCCAAACGGCATTACCACATAACAATATAGTCCAACATCGGTAATGAAACTGGTGTGCTCTTGATCGAGAATGTGCATCGGGATTTGGTAATATCCCGAGTCCCGTGGTTGAGTCCACCAGCTGATCGATCCTTGAATGGGTGAAATTGTCTTTTGGACACGCCTTCAAGTCTAAGCAATCAACATATGTTCGCCATTTCCCTTTCGCCTTTTTCCTAAGCACCTGATTAGATACCCACTTAGGGTAGAGGGGGTCGCAAATAAACCCATTATCTTTGAGTCTATTCACCTTCTCTTCAAGAGCGGCAGATCTCTCCAGATCCATGCTACATCTTTTTTATTTCACCAACACATGCCTAAGGTCGATATTCAATGCATGGCTTGCAATGGCAGGCGAGATTCCATACATGTCAGAATGAGTCCAAGCGAACACGTCTAGATTCGCTAGTAGAAATCCAGCAAGTTCTTTCATCATCGAGGGTTGAGCTATGGTCTGGTCTTTAGGACCCATAACCGGTTGTCGTGGCTGATTGTGATGTCAATTCTTAGCTCAACTGGTGTAGCCTTGGCCTCTTTGGGCTCCTCCTCATCATCTCTCGGATCTATATCTCTATAGAACCGACTGTGGCACCCGAGCCAAGGCTCAAGCACTAGCTGTCAATCTTCGGTAGCTTGGATACGGACAGTCTTGTCCATACACTTACCTTTCTCTTTGCGTTGAGTATCCCTCAACTCTGCTACATAAAAGGCTTGTTTAGTCGTCTGATCATCGTGAACAACTCCAATACCATAATCTGTCGGAAACTTTAAAGTCAAACACCACGGGGCAAGGGCTGTCTAGAAATTCAGCTAGGGGCGGTCGGCCTAGAAAAACATCGTAAGGAGAGCTAACATCCAAAACCATGAACAGCAAGATCCGCACTCTCCCACGGTCACCTTATCCCAACTCTACAGGTAGTTTAACATAATCAACGACATCAGTTGTAATATCGTTAAAGCCGTGTATGTGAGCTTTAGATGGATTTAAGTCCTTGGCTTCAATTTTCATCTGATCATAAGATTTTTTGTAAATTATATTTACTGATCTTCCACAATCAATCAATATCCTCACCAAATTAGGGCCGATCATGGCCAAAATGACGATTGGGTCAATCGTCGGAGCCTCCACCTCATCTGCATATCTGTTTCCAAACACTATCATCCATCATTGTACGTTACTGTTTTTTCGAAGCTCCATCTTCTATATTCGAACAATATTCAAAATCCATATGCTTAATCATGCTACCATAGCGCCTCATCTCATGCCAACTCTTACCTGTTGGGTGTGGTTATCGTATTTGTACTGATCTTCCACCAGTTTGCGCAGGCTCCTCAGGCCTACATTGCACTTGTCCTTGGTTGGGGTTAGATATCCCCATGTCCACCATCCTGTGGAGTTTTTACCAATTTCTACAACTTCCTTTCTCAAATCAGCTTTTCGATAATGTTCTGGAGATGCATGCATTCATTTATGCCATATCTATAGCATTCATGAAACCGACAATGTTTTTCGTTTTGTTTTTTCTTTTCATTTGATTCTTTTGGAGGTGGCTTCCTATATTCCACGGCATTGTAGGTAGATAAATAGACATTCTCCATCGACATATTTAATAGTGTGTAAGTATCGTACGTCGGAATACTAAGCTTCCCTCTTCCAGAATCCCCCTTTCGTTCTCGACCCACATCTCCACCTTTCTTTTGTTGATTCGGCTTGTTTTGAACATTCACTAGAACTTTTCCAAAGCTATCATCAAACTACTTTACTGCGAAATTATTTTGTACTCCCTCTCAGCTCGGTCCCGAAACATTCTTTTTCTTGGAGGACCTGGCTTCCTCCTTTCTTAAATACTAAGCCACGTTTTCGTAAAACTGCTCTAACATTCCAGGCAGCTTGCTAGCTAACCAATTGCCAAAATCAGATTCTAGATATATCCCTTTCATTACGACATCAATATTGCATGGTCATTCAGATTACTAATTTCTGTAATAGTTATATGAATCTCTCCAGAAACTCTTTCAACGATTCTCCTAGAGCCTAAATCATGCTCGATAGGGACATTACGTCCTTGGGATGAGTTGCGTACATTCAAAACTACTCAAAAAACTTTGTTGCCAAATCATCGAATCTATAAATTGGTCATGAGTGCAATCTTGTGAACCATATCGTTGCTATTCCAGGGAGAGTTATAGGAAAGCATCTACACTTGGTTACATCACCCCTCACGGAGAATCCATCAGCCATTCATATCTCGTGCTATTCTGACTGGGGTTGGTTTTTCCCTAGTAGGCGGGCATTGATGGCATGTTGACCTTCTTGGATGCTCAGCATGTAGAGCATTATCAGTGAACGGGATATGGTTTCTTGAGATTCCCTAGTCATCTTTAGTCAAGCCCTAGCTCTCTCTCACTAACTGTCTAACCATTGCCAATAAGTCTGGCGTTTGGATAGTTAGTGCCAAGCAGTGGTCGTGTTCCACCTTACGTGAATTGTCCGATCGATGTCTGCGGGCCATTCCATCCCTTCTTGGTACACCATCTTCCCGATGTATATCTTGTAAATTCACTTCATCGTCATTTTGTGGAAGGTATTGGTCAAAATTTAATTGAACTCCAGCATCAAACCAACAAAGCAGCTCCAACTTGATTGCCATGGTGCATGGGTTGATTCCCTGTTCTGGTAAAGGGACCAGTACCGATCCCTGTTGAGGGATTGGCACCGATCGATCCTGGCAGACCATGATGATCTATCGGTTGACGGCCCAAACTTTTTACACGATATTTGTCTATTCTATGATATCTATTCCTATGATATTCATCTGATGGGCTTGAATTCTTTTATGCAGAGTAAGGAGCGGTGTCCCTCCAAGCTTTCCCTTATTGTTGCTGATTGAGTTGGTTCATCAAGTTGATATTAGTTTGAATCTGTTGATTTAATTGTCGACGGCTCTCCACATCGCTCTCATTAAGTCATGAAATTTATCTCTTGTAGTAGAATCAATGGGATTCTAAACTTCAACTAGTTCAACATTCACATCCATTAGTTGATTGCTTGGGCCTCCTTGCTGGATATTAGTGTTATCCCGCCTTTTGGCAAGGCCGAGATATCAAGGAACTGACTGGAGAACACGGATCAAACATCCTCAGCATGGAGTAACTGTTTGATAGCCACAGATAATGATGAATTTTACTCGAGTCTGGATCGAGCTACAATTGATAAGACATATCAAGCAAAGCCATGAAAGCCAATGTTCCAAATCTCAAGTCGATACGAATTCGTACGCTCAAGTTATCATTGGTACAAATTGGAGGAAGTAGCCCTAAGTTCGAATCCATCGCTGGAACACGTGTTCGAATCCATCAAGTTTCCCCTGCTTCAAATCCATAGGTGTTGCTGAGCTTCGTATCCATTGCCTTCGCATCGATCAGAAGGGAATTAGCCTTGCGGCAACCTGGTTCGAATACATCATAATGAAGTCCTTCGGATCCATGAAGTTACACCACTTCGTATCGATCCAGTGACCTCGCTTCAAATCCATCATAATGAAGTCCTTCGGATCCATGAAGTTACACCACTTCGTATCGATCCAGTGACCTCGCTTTGAATGCATTCTATTATGACGACTGGAAAATATGGACCGCGGGGAAATGGCAGTTAAACAGTCAGGGGAGAGCTCTGGAAGAGTCCAACTGAATATTCAAAACAAGCAAACCCAGCCTAGAAGTGGCGATAATAAAAATAAGATGCAAGATTAGAATCGTGGCCCGCGGCGTAGGGCACAAATGTTTGAAAGCTATACACCACTGAACACGTCACTGGAAAACGTGTATCTACAGACTTGTAATGCAATGCAGTATAAAAAGCCGACTCCGAAGCCACCGTCGGAGAGACAGATTCAAACAGGAAAGTTCTGGAGATTTCACGAAAGTTACGGACATAATACCAATGATTGCAGACATTTGCAAGATCTCATTGAAAAATTGATCAGGGAAAGGAAGTTAGATCAATTCGTGCGGGCGCCACAAGCTGGTGGTGTGGGCCCGTCAAACCAAAACCATGCACAAAACCAAGAGAGACAGGAGGAGCCTGCACGTACAGGCGGGAGATTGGTTATTAATACAGTTATTGGTGGTCCTCATCCAGCTGACCGAAGCTGGAGGGAAATGGAATCATACGCCAATTCGATCAGGCATGTGGATTTCGAGAGTTGCAGTACGCTTGATGAAGGGGCCCCGGCCAAACAACAGAAAACAATGGCAGATGACATCGTATTTAGAAACCGAGATGCTGATAAGGTCAAAGCCCCAACTATAGACCCACTAGTCATATCTGCCCAGGTTGGTCCTGCTTGGATGAAAAGGATCCTGGTGGACAGTGGAAGTTCAGTAAATATCTTGTTTAAGAGAGCATATGATCAAATGAAGATGGAAGCCAAAGTTTAAAGACTTGTCAATCTAGAATCCATGGCTTCGATGGAAATGCTAATATACCCACTGAGTGGTGGAGTTGCCAGTGGAGTTAGGAGTCGGAGAACGCCGAAGAGTTCGAATGTTACAGTTTGTTGTCTTAGATATCCACTCTCCGTATAATGCTTTTTTGGGCCGACCGGCCCTTGCCGAATTCAGGGCAGCGATTACCCCGTGGTGCTTAACTTTGAAATTCCCCACTGATCGTGGGATTGGAGTCATTTAGGGAGATCAGGCTGCTGGGAGAGCCTGCTCTGTTGCTGAGCTGTGAGAAGCGTAGCGAAAGGAAAAAGGAAAGGGCGTGGAGGAATCTCTCTGCGTCCGTTTCACCGACGATTGACAATTAGTGCCTGGGCCTCGGCCCGGGCACCACGACCAATTCCAGAGGGATCTTGACCCCAGAGACATTGAAGATAATGATGAATCTAAAGAAAGTCTAGCTTCCCCAGCCGAGCTGACAATTGATGTTCCAATTGATGATGATAATGATTCAAAAATGTTAAAAATTGGGTCTCAGCTAAACCCACAAACACAACAGGAATTGGTCGAATTTCTCCAAGCAAATCTAGACGTATTCGCTTGGACGCATTCTGATATGTGTGGAATCTCGCCAGACATCGTGAGCCACACTTTGAATATTGACCCACGGTATATCCCGGTCAAACAAAAGAGACGCGGCATGGATCCAGAGAGATCTGCCGCCCTAAGAGAAGAAGTTGATAAGCTAAAGGCGAATGGGTTTATCCGGGATGCTCTGTACCCGGAGTGGGTATCCAACCCTGTACTTGTTCGAAAACCAAATGGGAAATGGAGAATGTGCAATGATTACTCTGACTTAAATAAGGCTTGTCCGAAAGACAGCTTTCCACTTCGCCAAATTGATCAACTTGTGGATTCAACGGCCGGACACGAATCCCTATCTGTCATGGATGCTTACTCTGGTTACAATCAGATACCCATGCATGTGCCCGACCAAGAACATACGAGCTTTGTAACTGATCTGGGACTATACAGCTACAAGGTCATGCCTTTTGGATTAGGGAACGCCGGAGCAACTTACCAACGTTTAGTCAACCGGATGTTTGCCGACCAGATCGGAAAGACTATGGAAGTTTATGTAGATGACATGTTATTGAAATCGCGGTACTCAACTGATCATGTCAAAGACTTAGAATCAATGTTCAATGTCCTCCGGAGATACGGGATGAAGCTTAATCCGCTAAAATGTCATTTTGGAGTTGCATCCGGAAAATTCATTGGGTTCATCGTCAACGCCCGAGGAATAGCGGCCAACCCTGAAAAGATCTAGGCTATCAGGAATCTTCAAACTCCAAGGACCATAAAGCAGGTTCAGATTCTTAATGGGAAGGTTGTAGCACTGAGCAGGTTCATCTCAAAATCAACTGACAAATGCATACCCTTCTTCGATCCGATCCGAAAAGTTGTATCTCTACCTGGCGGTATCTGAAAACGCAATCAGCGCTGCATTAGTTCGGGAGGAAGACCGAGTTCAGAAACCGGTATACTATGTTAGTAAACGATTAACCGGAGCCGAGAGAAATTATCCAAGACTAGAAAAGTTGGCATATTGCCTAGTCATCGCCTCGAGGAAGCTCCGTTCGTATTTTCAGGCTCATCCCATCACTGTGTACACCGATCAGCCGTTACGACAGGTCCTCACACGACCTGAGACGTCCGGCAGGTTACTGAAGTGGAACATTGAACTGAGTCAATTCGACATCACATATACTCCGAGAAGGGCCATACACGGTCAAGTCCTAGCAGATTTCATTGTAGAATTCACTGTTCCTGAAGACTTACCTGAAACTAGCAAATCTCCCGAATACATATGGAAGTTGTATACTGATGGTGCATCCAACGATCGATGCTCGGGCGCAGGGGTGGTGCTTGAAACCCCCGAGAGCCGATCCATATGCTACGCTTTAAAGTTTGATTTCCGTGCAACCAACAATGAAGCTGAATATGAGGCTTTGCTTACTGGGTTGAAGTTAGCCCATGACCTAAGAATTATCGCTGTGGAAATTTACTGTGATTCCCAGTTGGTAGTATGCCAAGTTCGAGGTGAATACCAGGCCAAAGATCGAAGACTAGCTGCTTATCTAACCCGAGTCCGGGAGATGCTTGATCAGTTCGATTATTACACCATTTTCTACGTACCCCGAGAGCACAATCAGAAAGCCGATTCGTTGGCAAAGTTGGAAAATACAGGCGAAGAGTCAACACTTGGGACTCGTTCCTATTGAAACTTTATCCTCTCCGAGCATCGATTGAGTGGAGAATGATTTCACATTTGAAGCTACTTCCAGCAGGGAGTCATGGATGACCCCTATCGAGACTACATTGAGCATGGTATATTACCTGAGCGTCGAAGTAAGAAAAGACAAGTTCTTCGAAAAGCTTCATGATTTGTCATTCAGAATGGAGTTATGTATCGAAGGGTGTATTCTATTCCTCTTCTCCGGTGTATCGCGCACGATGAAGTCAAACGAGTGTTACACGATGTGCACGAAGGAGAATGTGGCGATCACACTGGGGGGCAAGCACTTGCCAAGAAAATACTCCGATATGGATACTATTGGCTTACTGTTAACCGCGATGCTATGGACTATGCTAAAAAATGTGATAAATGCCAAAAACACGCTCAGATTCCTAGAGCCCCACCTACTGAGATAACCCAAATGGTCAGTCTATGGCCATTCGCAATATGGGTGGTTGACATAATTGGTGCATTGCCTTTAGCTAAAGGTGGCGCGAAATACGCCATCGTCGCAGTTTCACCAAGTGGGCTGAAGCTGAACCTCTTGCAACAATTACGACAAAGAAAGTAATAAACTTCGTGGTACGCAACATCGTCTGCCGGTTTGGTCTCCCGCATACTATTATCACTAATAATGGAGCCCAATTCGATAGTATTGAATTCAAGAACTTCTGTCAACGATTCCACATTCATAAGAAATTCTCTGCAGTAGCGCACCCTCAAGCGAATGGTCAAGTTGAAGCTGTTAATAAGGTCATCAAATCTATTTTGAAGAAACGGCTAGAAAAGGCCGGGGCAAGTGGTTTGATGAACTTCATATGGCTTTATGGGCTTATCGAACAACTCACAAAACTACAACCGGACACACTCCATTTTCTCTATCTTATGGCTCTGAAGCCGTTATTCCAGTCGAAATGGAAGTTCGCTCTCATCGTGTGACATATTATGATCCGAAAATGAATGCCATATTACTTGCTGAATCTCTGGATCTACTCGATGAGAAGCGTATCGGGGTCGAGTCGCTCGAATATACAATGCCAAGGTCCGACCGCGAACCTTTGAACTCGGCGATCTCGTACTCAAGAGAATTTATCCGGTCCCTTCGCACATGAAACCAAATTGGGAGGGGCCGTATGTGATTTCATAAAAGCTCGGAGATGGCACGTTCAAGTTGTCGACCGTTGACGGTCTTACTTTCCCGAGAGCCTGGAATAGCGAAAGTCTCCGTCGCTACTACACATGACAGGCTTTATTTATCTATTTTAGTCAATTTCTTCTTTTGAATTTTATTTCGAAATTTGAATTTGTAACAAGGCAACTGATTTTGCCATGCTTCTTTTATTTCGGCAATAAAATGCCATCTCTTCGAGCCAGAGCTGTGTGACGCACAATATCACGATGCACGAAGAGCTAAGTTCCATTATACGGTGGGATTTATTCAAATAGGGAGTGACTGTGATACGACCGGTCACTCACTAAGTGAAACCCGAGCTCGGGTGCAGAACACTACACCAGCATTTACAAGGATTGATACACGACAATCCTTCCACTAACTCCAAACTCCCAGAGTGCGAATTGGAGTATAAACATCCACTAAATCGTTCTCAGAGTGCGAACAGACTCCAAATTCGCAGAGTGTGAATTGGAGTGTAAACATCCAATAAATCGTTCCCAGAGTGCGAACGGACTCCAAATTCCCAGAGTGCGAATTGGAGTATAAACATCCAATAAATCGTTCCTGGAGTGCGAACGGACTCCAAATTCCCAGAGTGCGAATTGGAGTATAAACATCCAATAAATCGTTCCTAGAGTGCGAACGGACTCCAAATTCGCAGAGTGCGAATTGGAGTATAAACATCCAATAACTCGTTCCCAGAGTGCGAACGGACTCCAAATTCCCAGAGTATGAATTAGAGTATAAACATCCAATAAATCGTTCCCAGAGTGCGAACGGACTCCAAATTCCCAGAGTGCGAATTGGAGTATAAACATCCAATAAATCGTTTCCAGAGTGCGAACGGACACCAACTTCGCAGAGCATGAATTGGAGTATAAACATAAATTACAGGTTCCCAGAGCGCGAACCGAAGCATCCATGCTATCTTCAAGTTCCCAGAGTGTGAATTGGAGCGCGAATACCAAGTCAAAGTTCCCAGAGTGCGAACTGAAATATCAATACTAACTCCAAGTTCCCAGAGCGCAAAGTGGAGTATAAACATCAATTCCAGGTTCCCGGAGCGCGAACCGTGTTACAAACATCGATAACTCTCAAATTCCTAGAGTGCGAACTAGGTTATCGATCTCAAATTATCCTAAGTCCCCAGAATGTGGACATGTGCTTAAGATAGGAAATAAGTGCGATCAACCACCAAAGTACAAATGTTGTACCCCGAAACTGGGGGGCAAAAAAGCTTAAGTATTAATCGCTAACTGAAGCAGTACAATGCCCGAAGTTCAACTCATTCATCAATCATGACATGTAATCGAGTTTTTCAGACTTGGCAACCAAAAAACGAACTCTACTTGACGGTAAAAAAAAACCACAAGTACACCGGATTGAAAGCCAAACACTGCAAATACTCAAGTAAAAGAAAATAACAATTTCTCATTCCATCAACTAACAAAAAAAGTTTGATTACATGGCAAATCAAAAAATTTCGATTAAGTGGAGGCCGAATCCACACTTATACACGGCTCTAAAAGAACGAAAGAAGAAGTAAAAGAACTGCTATTTACAACTGCATGACAGGTCAAGAAGCTCAATCCTTCTTCTTCCGAGGCTTCTTCTTTGGAGTCGAGCCGCTGGACCCACTACCCGGTTTCCTCCAAGATTTCTTGCCCTTCTTTGGTTCATCCTCCGGATCTGGCATAATATCAACATCTTCCTCGGAGCTGGAGGGGACTGAGATCCTTTTGAAAAGGCGAACTGAAGGCATAGGAGCTGTGACAGGTGTCTGTTCAGCAACGCTTGAGATGGTCACCGTGTCACCAGGGGAAATCACCATTAAAGAAGATAAGCTTGAAGG
Source organism: Allium cepa (assembly GCA_030765085.1). Taxonomy (NCBI): domain Eukaryota; kingdom Viridiplantae; phylum Streptophyta; class Magnoliopsida; order Asparagales; family Amaryllidaceae; genus Allium; species Allium cepa. The sequence continues at coordinate 842,093,751 of CM060941.1, forward strand.
GGCAGTGCCGCTTCCAGAACCACTTACCGTTGTCACCATGGCCATCTCAGCACTTATCTCAGCAAAAATCTCTTCCTCTCGAGACAACTGAGCTGCGCTGGATAAGCTGGTGGTCGTCATGACAGAACTGAAAACTGGAGCAACCCCACTCATTACGAATGAAGGATCAGGAATAGGGTCAAGAGAATGACCAAGTAGCTCCTCAATCATTTGAGCATCGAATGACATCGAGCTCCCCTCTCCAATGTCGCCGGCCATGGCAGCAGTTGAAATTTCTTCGGTGACAATAACTCCCTGCGTAGGATATAGGACCGGAGGAACTGGGGGAACGGACGCGGCACTTTCAGTCGCTGAACAAAGAAGAGCAAAAATAGTCAGTCCGATAAATTCTCTCCAAAATCGTTGTTTTAAAAAACGAGGGAAATAATCAAAGTACCTTCCTTCCTTGCCTCGGAGCTTGAACAGGTTCGGAGACAGTAGTCTTACCAAGGGATAACCCCGGTTGATCCGGATTGTAGGCAGGAACGACTTGTGGATCAACCGCGGCGATAACTTCGGACGAAGTCAGGACAGGAACTTCGATGCTCTCGCTGTGATACGAACACCCGAACCCTCGCCAATCTCCATCTACTAAATGCCGAGTTTTTCTTTCTCGACGTAGATTATCGCCTCATGAAGAATTCTCCTCTCTTCCTCGCTGAGCAGACGCGACTCGAGCTCAAACTCGTCTAGTACTTCATCCGGACAAGATATCCTCTTGTTCTCCACTAGTTTTTTCCAGGCACTGTAGAGAAGCATAGAGTAATCTCCTAGCCATGCGAGATTTCTGTGCTCTAACACGTTGGCATTACATGTATCCAGGAGTTCGTCAAACTCAGCCTCCATCTTGAACCTCTTCGCCTGGACTTTCTCCTTCACTTCCGTTTCCACCTCCTTAACCCTTGCGACTGCTGCATCGCGCTCAGCCCGAAGAGACACAGCTTGCTCACACGCTTCTTGAGTGGCCGTATTAGCATCATCTTTTTCCTTGCTTATGTCAGCAAACTTGGCCTTTAACTCCTCCAGTTCTTTAACTGCCGCATCCCGCTCGGCCTCAACATTTTTGTATCGATGGCCCAAGTCTTCTGCTAAAGTGCAATGTGCCTGCTGCATCTTTGCCATCTCAACTAATGTCTCATCGACCTTTTTTAGCGATTCAACTTCGGCCCTGCAGGAGGACTCCGCCTCAGATTGAAGTATATCGACGATACAGTTCTTCTGGGCCAAGTCAGCTTCCAGTTTCTCAATAATTTTGGCCCGGTCAAAGGCTGCTTTTGAAGCTTTAACGGTCGCCTTATACCATTCCTTGTACTGAGCATAGAAGTCGCGGGTATAACTAAGTGTTGTGGTCACAGCGTCTTCGGGAATTCTTTTAAGATTAGGAGGGAAGATGCAAGCGTCGAAGCAAATTTCCGGGAAGTCCTTCTTCAATTGAGCAAGTCTAATAGCCCCTTCACCGGATGGTTCAATAGGAGCCTCCTCCACAGCCGTGGTCGTAACAACCTCAGTCCTAGAACGATGCGACTCAGGCCTCGAAACCTGTGAAGACGGTTGCTGTCGCAAAGGCTCGGATACATGAGTATGGCTTCTGGGTGGCGGAGAAGAGCGAGAAGGGGAACGGTATCTCCGATCTCTGTCCGTGCGCTCTTGACTAGAGTAACTACGGGGATAGTCCCTTGCATAATATTCTTGGCCATAATACCTCCGTTCGCGATCGCGATCGGAGTCCCCACGACGAGATTCATAGTAGGACTAAGGATGATGCACTCGTCAGAGTTTATCCAGTGTAGATTGACGACCAGACATAGCACCTGCGAAAGAGAAGCAACTCAATTAAACACCAGGTGAAAGCAATACGATCTATGCGGAAGTCATGTAGTGTTATGAAAGTGTATGCAAATGTGCGAAACCCCCGACCAACCAGAAGTGTCGACTGCACTAACGGGTAAAGGCTCGCTTATTTCTAACGCTTCCCGGAGTTCATCCAACCCGGACTCATGGTGGAGAGATACGTACTCCGGGATGGGAATGTCATCCAGTCCTCTAAAAGCATCTCCTGATTGACAAGGAGCGGAATCAGAGATAGTAATTCCAGAGATCAAACGAGACACAACTACAGACTTCCGTCTCTTAAATTTAGGGACAACAGCCTTGACTTTCCGTTTCTCTTCTATTCAGGAAAGATCAGCCGCTAGCTCGGTATCTGTGGGCGTCCTTTCATCGTCGCTCGCTTCCCTTATTACTACGCCGGGTTTTCTTTTCACCGTTTTCTTCTTTGTCTTCGAAGCCGGTTTCACCAACCCCTCAATAACAATGCTCTGGTTCATCTCGATTAAACCTAGCATCCTTAAGTTGTCATCAGTTAACACCGAGTCGATGTGCCTTAAATCGCTCGGGATCTCTTGTAAGCTCCGAACAATGCCTTTATAATATCCACCGTCGAGCCTCAAAATGATGGCTATAAGAAGGAAAAAGTATTAGTACAAGTGTTAACAATAGCCATTCAAGAAAGATTTACAACACTTACTCTAGACAACCATCGCCTAGCAAACCCTGGGGGCACCGAACCAAAAACCATTCAGCCTTAAAATAGCTAAGTCTAGTCCAGGCCCCGGTCACAACCTGGCAGTTTCTGACCGCTTCCAGAAAAGTGAAAGATGGGCTATCACCCCTACTTTTGAAGTTAAATATGTATCTAATCTCAGCCGGCCTTGGCGGGCGAAAGAAACAATCCATAAATATGACGAAGGCGCTATTCAGCAATGCATGCCCGTTAGGATGAAGTTGTGAGGGAGCAATTCCTAAGTACGACAGCATCTCCTTGATGTATTGATTGAACGGAGGGAGAGTTCCAGCCGCACAGGCATGACGGTAGAAGGCAGTGCATCCTTCGGGTGGATTATGAGGCCGGTCATCAACACCCGGTAATAACATATCGTCTGGAGATAGGTTATGTTTCAAGCATATCCGGCCCAGCAAAGACTCGGAGATATTGGACTGGATGGAATCAATAGGGTTTTCGATAAATAAAGCATCCGGTAATTCATCCGGGGACGGATCAATTACTTCGGCAGGAATATCAGGAATTTCAAGCGCAGGAGGGGGCGAACTCTGTACCTCTTGTTGTTGGGAGCTTGAAGATTCCATAACTGACTAACTCATCAGAAAGCAATGTTAAGTACATAAAGAGCTCGTGCATTCCCCAGTATAGAAGTGTATGGATGTGCTTTGTAGTGCAAGTGTTGTGCGTTACTTAAGAAAATTTCACAATATTAAACAAAAATGCGCAAACGACAAAACTCTAAAAATCAGACCGAAAATGACCGTCATCGCTGACCGTCACAACCGTGCCATCCAGATACTATCGGTCGACTCAAGCTTGAGTCCGTTGTACTTTTGTTAGGTCACAGTTCCATCGACAAGCTTCAAAAGGCAGTCAAATGTACAATCCTACAGTTAAGTCCAATTATACAAGCGGAAGCTCGTCGGAATCAAGTGTTCAAGTGTGCTAAATTCACTACGTTTGCCAATTTTCAACTGGGAATCAGTCGAAGTTCAGGTTTTGAAGCGAGTCGGAAATAACATTTTTTCGTATTAGGCATGGTCGAATCGATCACTTCGTATCGATATAGATCGACTCGATGTGCCTCATATCGATCAGGATCGACTCGATACATTCCGTATCGATGGGCCTTAGATCGATGTTTTTTGCATCAGCTGAAGGAGCGCTTCGAATCCATCAGGAGAGAATTCGCACCAACCAGGGACAACAGCTTTGAATCGATCAAGCTCGATATCTTCGAATCGACCGTGAGATTTAATGGTTCGAATCGATCACACGATCCAAGTGCTCGCATCGATTACAACAAATCTACGCGAACTCCGACCACCTTCGATCGTTACGAACCACCTCATCCCACCTAGTTATCTAATCGACACAAGCATCGATACGAAGCCATATAGCCAGGATCGATTCGAGCTACCCCATCCCAGATCGATACGAAACGAAGAGGAAGTAATCTCTCAGAATCTCCTTCTTCTCCAAGAAACCTCAACATTTCATTACGCTCCATCCTTAATTTCGATCAATTTCATCCAGATCTCAAAGCCCTTTGAAATTAATCTCAGAAAAGTTCGAGAATAATGGCAGAGATTTCCAGTTTTATCGTTCTTAGCATGGTTTAATCCATTAGTTACCTGATTTTTTCTGATTATGATGGAAGGATCGAAAGTTTTTGTTTGATTCGAAGGAGCGTTTCTTTCAAGTACGCAGGATCAATGCAAAGGAAAAGGCAGAGAAACGGTAAAAGTAAAAAGTAAAAGTGAGCCAAGCCTTAGGTATTTATATGGAGCCTAGGGAGAAGAATGGGTCGATTCGCCTCCCAGTTAATTTAACCGGTCGCAACCGGTCGAACCACAGATCGATTCGAACGTTCGTTTCGAATCCATTGCACTTCGTATCCATCAAAGCGGCATTACCACAAGGCCTTATCGATACGAAGCATTTGAAAAAGGCTATACTAAAGTCGCCACATCCCATCGATTCGAAGTGTGCATTTCACAAACATCAACTCACGACGATGCACAATTTGTCGGCACGAACGATCACTTCGAATCCATCAAAAACCATCGATGAGAGTGATCGCTTCGTATCCATCAATTCGACCCGCACCAATGTGAAAAACCACTTGTAAACCTTCTTACATCGATTTAGGGGAAGATCGATACAAAATTATAATAAAAGACAATCATCAAAACATTGTTTCAACTCGAATTTCGAATCAGTTCAGGAGAGGATCGAAACAAAATTCGATAAAAATTTGAACTGGCAACGACTTGTGAACACGCAACATTAACGAGAGTCAAGTTAACATATATGCGCATATGTCCAACTAATATTCAATTTTTGACATTCACAGGGATCAAATGCTCATCTCGTCATGATTTCGACAACAAACAGCTAATCACTACCATATGACGGTCGGTCACAGCAATACAAAGTACGGCTTTCAACGAAACATGTGATAGTTGTCCAACGTGAAACTGCAGCTTTTCAAAGCACGTCATGTTTACACAAGACGTACTTTAGGGGGCAAACGTTATCCTACCTTTTGGCAAGGCCGAGATATCAAGGAACTGACTGGAGAACACGGTTCATACGTCCTCAGCATGGAGTAACTGTTGCATAGCCACAGATATCGATGAATTTTACTCGAGTCTGGATCGAGCTACAATTGATAAGACATATCAAGCAAAGCCATGAAAGCCAACGTTCCAAATCTCAAGTCGATACGAATTCGTACGCTCAAGTTATCATCGGTACAAGTTAGAGGAAGTAACCCTAAGTTCGAATCCATCAAGTTTCCCCTGCTTCGAATCCATAGGTGTTGCTGAGCTTCGTATCCATTGCCTTCACATCGATCAGAAGGGAATTAGCCTTGCGGCAACCTGGTTCGAATCCATCATAATGAAGTCCTTCGGATCCATGAAGTTACACCACTTCGTATCGATCCAGTGACCTCGCTTCGAATCCATTCTATTGTGACGACTTTGTATCGATCGGCTGTGGCACATAACGATCGATACGAGCAAACTTCTGCTCGAATCCATTCCTTCGAATCCATTAAGTCAGAGCGGCGAAAATCATGGAGTCGACCCAGTAAACTCGGAGAAAAAACTGGATCAACCCGGGAAGCACGCGCCACGTCAACATCCTCACGCGCAAGCATATCGATTCGACCTTATCGATTCGAACTGCATCGATTCGAACTAAGCCATCCGATGAAGATCATCATCTTGAATTGATCATAACTCGATATCCACAAGTCCAAATGCCATGAAATTTTCACAGGAGCTCACGAACATATAGAAGAATGTCCATACCGAATTTCACCTCGATTGGATAATTTTTTGATCGATTCGAATGGAGTTCGAATCGATCCTAAAGCGGGCCCAATTTTCTTGAGGCCGGGCCTGTGGGCCCCCTCACGTGCCAGAAGTGGTCTCCTGAATTTTCAGCAAAATATCAGCATCCTACGCCTATAAATAGAGCCCCTGGTCATTCGAAAAGAGGATCTGAGAATTCTGAGAGATAATGCACTCCCGGACGCTGCCAGAATCACTCCACATCGTCATCACTGCCGCTGATTTCGAATTTAAGCTTATTATCTGTTGTACTTCGTTATGGAACACTTGTAATTTTCAAGTATCAAGCAATAAAGTGATAAAACTTCATAGTGGACGTAGGAAAATTGCCGAACCACTCTAAATTACTGTCTTCCGTACAATTTACCTTTTTATGACTTGGAGTTTTTGTTAGATTATCCTCATTTTCAATTTGATTTCTTCATTTATTATCTCTTCAAAAACTTCCGAAGAGTGTTGCCCAATTTTGGTGCAAACAATTAGCGTTCTCATTTCCTTCCATGTTCTGAGAAGTAGACCTCGTATTCCTCACCATATTGATAGCTCTGCTTAAACTTCTGCAAATCTTAGTAGTATGAGCAACTTTCTAAAGATAGTTGCAGATCTCCTTTGGGAGATTTGTCTAATCCAATAGCAACAAAGGGATCCTAATAAGTTAAGGATCAAGGTTCTCAATGAAAGCACCAAAATGTTTGCAACTAAATTGGTCATAAGCACCTAAGAATAATTTTTATAAAGAAGTAAGTGAAGAAAATAAAATTAAACTGAGTAAATGAATTATAAGCAGCAAAGCATAAGTTATAATCAGAGATGCATAAATTTATAGTTGTTCGACGTTGTATGCCTACATCCACTTTAAAGACTATTCTTTATTAATCACTTAATAAATTTGATTACAACAGTAGAAAATAGCCATGATTAAAATGGAGTCCAAAGTAATAAGTAGCATAAAGATCTCCAGAATGACCTACTAGGCCAACATTTATAGATGAAGATGACCAAATATCTCTCTGAAATCTTGGCTGAAGGAACTTCTAAACCATGTGGGCACACTAGAGGGATCGCTAGGCCCAATTTTGAAAGAGAGGGATTGGTACCGATCCCTTCTCTGGTCCCTTCTTTGGTTGAATTTTAAGGATCGATCCCGATGGTGGCTTCCTTATGCAAAAATATGCTTAGCCTCCAAATTTCATGTCATTTTGATCAGTGGAGCTTGAGTTATTACTTGATCTTTGCTTCGACATGGCTGACATGCTACTTTGTGCTGATCCCTTCCATGGGATGTTGTCGATCCCTCTAACCTTGTCCTCTTGATAGGAAATCCCTAGGGTAGGTTCCCTAGGGTCCTTATGCATTGAACTTGTAGAACTCAAGATATTGATTGTTTTCCACAAGAACACTCTTGTATTTTGAAACATGCCGATCCCTCTCGGTGGAGCCAAACTATGCCCATCCCTTCTATGCATTGAACCATATTCCATACTTCAAACATTCTACGTTGCATATCTATCGATTCCATTCAATCCTAACTTCATATTATCATCAGTACTTGACTTTCGGGCCTCACAATCACCACTCCGGAGTAATTGACTATTATAACAGTCGAATTTGACTTATGCAATCTGTTCAATATGGCTGATTAAGATGCCGGATAACATATATTATTAGTCTATTTGACTTTAAAAATGGTAAAAACAATTTAAAAATTATTTTAAACTAATTTTGATACTTAGAAAGTTATAAAACATTTATATCAAATTAAATGCAGTGAAACGGGATTGTATGTATGTATGTATGTGTGTGTGTGTATGTATGTATGAATTTATTTATGTATGTATGTATACATACACATACTAGATTTAAACTTATATCCGATGAGAATGATTAGGTAATGTAAGCATTCAATGTGGTTTAAACATCTATGTATTAGAGAGGCAACAAATGTATACATAAATTACATTGTATAGATGATCACATGACATATAAGATAGAAATGTAAATAAGAATATACCTTTCAAAGATCAGCCTTTGAATGCACCTTTAAAGAGATTTCCTAGATTCTAAAAGAACCAACAACCAGACGTTGCAACAACCAAGAGTACCACTTGAATTTTATTTATTTTTACAATGTCATTAAAGACATAGGTACGGAGGTAGGGGCTAAATGCTTGCAGGTATATTGGAGGAGGGATTTAAGAAATTAAATATGAAAGATAAGTTGATTTATATAAGGGAGGAGTAGGAAAATTATCCTCCTCTTACTATTTCACCTCCTACTAATTCTAAAATTAGATTTAGAATTAAAAATTAAAAATAACATCTTCCCTTCCTTTTGTTATAGTTGGCCAAAATAAGCGTTTCATCTACCTTCAAACAATTGCAACCTTTTAATAATAAATGATATTTAAATCGTATTTGAATGCATATCGATATGGTATTTCGATATATACACATATTTAATAAATATTATTAATTTGTAAATAGATGATATTTTTAACAACATATTACTAAAGGCCCCTAGAAAATAGAAATAACACCTAATACATCAAATAAATAAATAGATGATATTTAGTAAATATAAATTAATTTATAATAATTATAAATCTATTAAATCATGTGCTATTTTGGAGAAATCAACAGCGTGGTTGTGGGACTCACAAGTGCGAATTCAGTCAACAATTAATATCAAACGATTTGGATATTAGTATCCATATGTCACATTAGCTAGTGATGTGATGGTTTGGTCGAATACATTGCTCATAAATCTTCATTGGTAAAATCCAATTTGATAATTTAAGTGGTATTTTTAATAATGTTTATTTACACCAATTCTCTTTGTCAATACTATATCACATTATTAGAACTTATGGAATTGGATTTTGGTCAAAATTTCAATATCATCCATATTCAACTTGATTAGTCCATAAACAAAGTCCTTGTTCAATAATAACATTTTTTTTTTATTAACTGTACTAATATGACTTGAGTTTTTGACTTTGAGCTGACTAAAGTTGATCATGATACTAATATCAAACAACTAAGGAGACGAATTTTCTACTGAATAGTGGTTCACTTTCAATCCCTCAACTCGGACCCAGCTATAGTCGCTTGATGGTTGTCATGCCATGACTTAACTTAATTAAAGTGGAGTATTCACATTGAAGCTCAAGAACATTTTCATATCGAGAGAATTTTGTAATATCATCACTCCAAAGATTCCCATTTGACCTAGTTGTTATTAACCAAATGGAAACTCTCTGGTGAGTCATTCCATATTTATCCAATAACTATTAGTAAGTAGTCTATTAGTGCCCCCTGCGGCCACGAGTAATACACTGCCCAACATTTGAAGAGTGTCATGTGCTCTGGTCTTAACTAATGTACTAATACTCTTCGTTGAAATAACTTGGCTAAGAATATTTAAAATGATATATCATTTATATTATGATATTTCATGGTTACAACTCCTTATAATTATTATCACATAACATAATATTTATATACTAAATTAATTAATTAATACATCAAATTGCAATAAGTATATAATAGAAAATAAATGCCTTTATTACGAACAAGATTGGTCATTGTGTTAGATATATGTAACAAATTATAGAATTTTCCTAGGGCATGTCCCTAACTTTCTCATCTTCATGAAGCAGAGGTGACCAGAGTATCTTGTTATGCCCATGTTACATCCGTACCCAGACATTTGCTTTTCCTTATAAATGGCCGAACCATTTAAAAGGAAATTTTAGTATAAGGCTGCACCAAAATTTACAAAAGTGCATTCAGACATCCATAACATTTTAAAGGTATTATATAGGTTGCACTCAGCAATCTAATCAAGACTAACATTTCAATGATCAAATTATAAGGTTGATCTTTGGTCCATAGTCTTCTATTTTTTTAATATAATAAGCTCAATGCATTTAACCTTATTGAATGCATGATTTTGCACTATGGTTTGCTTGCACGTTTTCGATGAACCCAATTTTATTGAGACTCGTATATAACGAACATGACTGTTTATGGTACAACTTTTGCATGTGATCAAATATGAATCAAATATCGATATTCTTGTATTTCTTTATAGTTCAAAACTCATTAAGGACAATACATAGTCCTAGGCAAATAAGCACTTAAGTGACCAAGGTAGGAATAAATTTAGTAGTTGTATAATTTGGCTTTTGCATGGGTCTTGAAGTGAAAACACTTACTAGTAAGTATATTTCATATTTCTTTATCGGTCATAATTTAATTCGCTTCTATATTTAAATTGATAAAAAACTTTACCAGTTTCATCAGTTGCCTAAATTTGTTGAAGTGGATTATTTAACTTTTTATAGCTTGTGTTCTTGCAATTTAGGAAGGTTAAATATAAACATTTCATTTTTATACTAAGCCACCGCCAAAATTTTATATTCTTCAAAACCCTAAGAGAAATAAAGAAATTTTTTGACTTCTCTAGTGAGTGTTAGGGCTTGCTTTCCTTGGGATTCTGATATTGAGTTTTCTCAACAAATCATTGGCCTAAAAGCAATGAATATTTTTTTTGTTTTATCATATACGACTCCTAACTATGGATTTTTCCTTGATCCCAACCTTGATTCGAGTTTGCTCAACAAACCAAGAGATAGTATTCACTCTAACCGATCATTTCTTGACGGAATAAGTATAGTACATATACCTTGAGTTTGCTCAACAAACACGTGCGTGTATCTTACGTCATCTAGGCAATGTATTGATGGTACTAAACATAACTGCTCTAGCTGGAGTTTGTTCAATAACTAGCGCATATGCATGTAATTTATCAATGTATAAAATATAAAAGGAAACTATATTAAAGTTTCATAATCTATTAATATACTTGAGTGATATCGATTTAAGGAATAATGTATTTCATATGAAATGCACTCATGATTCAAATGTTAGATGCAACTACAATCATGGTATCTGTACCATACGTATGCATTTATTTAAAAAATCAACTTTGACGTAATTTCAATTCCATTTACATTTTATTATACATGTATAATCATATAAGTTTAATTTGTTTATAGTTATTATAATTTAATTAACTTATGTAACATTTGTAGGTATATTATTAATTAAATCATATTTAAATAACTTTGATCTTCTTAGTTGAATCATATTTAATGAATTTTAATTCTTTAAATTAATTGGTTAGTTTAATTATATCTTATTTATAATTCAGAAATTTTACTTTATTCATCTTAAACTATTTAGGAACATTCATCTATAACCACTATAATTCGATATATATCACAAACACACACACACACTATATTTTTTTAATTAATTAACTATATAATTAATTAATAAATTAAACATTCTAAATTTTAAAATTTATTTAATATAGTTTCTCAATTTTTTAAGAAAATCAAAACATTTTAAATTATTGAACTATAACCTTTATAGTTTTATTGCATATGTATTAGCATATATAATATAACTGATGAACATTAATTAATTATTTATCAAATAAAACATTTATTCAACCAAAAATATTAATTAATTTCAAAAATGTCAAAATTTTATTTTATTAGTTACATATACATATATCACCAAATGTGTGTGTATATGTGTGTTTTTTTAATGTATGCATGTTTTAATTAATTAAGTAAAATTTAATTTATTACTTAGTTAATTAATCAAATGGATTAAATATTCATAAAATACTGAAAAATACTAAAACTAATTTCCCAAAATAATTTTGAAACTTTTAAGATTCAGTTAAAAACATTTATAAAGTTTCCTTTGATATTTTAAGTTTATCATTTAAATTTAAAATATATTTTAAATTTCCATTCTTAGTTTGAAAATTAAACCTAGGCCCAAATAGCTCTAGGCATTACATTTACGCCAATATTTTGGACTTATTCTACCCAATGGGTTAGACTAGCAACCAGAGAAGGAAGAGTACATTTTTGTTCAACCTTAAGCCTAGATACTACTATTGTAGACACCCATCAAATAGAAAATTTTATTAGTTGGCCCATAATGTTGGTAATTAGACCACATAAACAATACGGGCTCTAATTCCATTGTTGAGTCTGGCCTGTCTTAGCAGTAGATGAACTGAGTAAATTTCAAAAAAAAATCCATTTTTGGATCTTAGTGGCCTATGAGATCTAATATCTAATACTTGATCCAATATAGCTATTCAATAAAATCATATTTTATTTGAAGGTTTTACTTTATTTAATTAGTTAATTATGTTTATGTGAACATGTGATATAGAGAATGAGTGGCAGGAAAGGATGAAGTGAGAAAAGGAAAAGAGAAAACTAATTATAAATGAATGAGAGAATAATATTTTATGGAGATAGTAGAAACCTTTCTCTTCTCCCATTAGAACTTTTCTTTTTTAATTTTCATCAATTAAGTAAGGCCCTTCTCTCTCCTATGTTTATAGCTTAATTAATTAATATACATTAATTAGGTATGAGATTTGAGTGAGAATGAATATATCTTATGTGCACATATATAAATGATATGACGTGCATGTGAAATATATAGTGTAGATGATGTGAACACGGTCAAAAATATACATGTGTTGATAATTGGATTTAAATCTACCATGTATATACTTAGCATATATATATAAATATATATATATATCTGTGTGTGTGTGTCAATTATCATATTAAATTTTTTTGATATACATATTATATTTTCAAAATTTATGTTTCATGAAATAGTAAGTATAATCTCATAAAGTTACCATATACAGTACCTAACTTTTGACTTGGTAAACATCCAAATTTAAAGAAAGAGTGTACCTTATTAATTTAGTTGATTGGTGATAAGCATGAACCAATACATATGAGTGTAAAAGAAGATTGTACATTATTGATCCGGCTTATTAGTGGCACTTTGATTTGAAATTTCTCCTTAGGTTCGTAGAATCAACATCCAAACCTTGCTTGAATCGGCTGAGCCACCTTATAAGAAAGGAGGAATGACCATAATAGAAGGAAGGAGGAAAAATGCATGAAGAAAAATGAGACAATCAATCAAATTAGTAAGGAAATGTTTTTGTTTTCATTTAGAATGGGAAATCTTTTCTCATTCTTCTCTTTTAAAACTTGTCCCTTTAATTCTCATTAATTAACTCTCATCTATATATCCTTCTCTCTCTTATTATAGTTGGCTACATCATGTATAGCATGAACTATTATTTCCAATAGCTTTTTAATGCAAATAACTTTCATTTATATATATATTGGCATCTTATATCGATACGTGTATATATAACTTTTACATATACATCCAAATAATTATTAACAACACCCAAAACATCAAAAAATTTAATAACTAATATTCTTAAATATTAATTAACTTATTATTTTTAACATTTTATAAACTAATTAAATCATATAGTTATTTATAGAATTCACAAATGCAGTTGAGAGACTTATAGGTGTGAATTCAGTTAGCGATTAATATTGAAGAATTCAAATATTATTATTCATGCGTCACCTTAGCTAGTGGTGTGATATTTGGCCAAATTCATTGATTACATATATTTTTGGTCAAATCCAATTTCATATTTTCTTAAACGATACCTTTTAGTAATCATAATATAAAATTTGATACTGGTCAAAATTCCAATATTATCCACATTCAATTCGATTTGTCCAAAAACAAAGTCTTTGGTTCAATAATAACATTTATTATCATTGCAGTACTGTAATTAGATATTTTAACTATGAGTTGACTACAACTGATTATGATACTCACCTAAGAACTCTTTGTTAGATAGTATTTCACTCCAAGGCTTCAACTCAAACCCAACTATAATCGCTCAATGGATCTCCATGCCATGATTTAACCATCATCAAATTGGAATATTCACATTGAAGCTCTATAATATTCTTAAATTAAGGGAACTGTGTAAAATCATCACCCTAAGATTTCCTTTTTTGACCTAGATTTTATTAAGCATCAGGAAACCATTGAATGAGTCATTCCATAGTCATCAATAATTATTAGTATGTAACTCCTTGGCACCCCAGTAGCCATGTGTAATATTATGTCCAACATTTGGGAAGGATTACGTACTCTAGTATCAAAGACTGTATCGATATCCTTTCTCGAAACATCTTGACCGTGAATATTTAAAACAAAATGTTAGTTTATCCTGTGATTAATTACTCATGACTTCAACTATTTACAACTGCAATCACAAAATATTTTATTTATGAATTTTCTTATTATATACTTTCAATTAACTACTTAACTAATTGTATCACGATATAAATAAGTATATAATAGAAATCAAAAACCTTTCTTACGAACAAGATTAACTACAATGTTAGATACATATATATAAAAAAATTATATAATTGCTTCTAAACATATTACTAACTCTTTCACATATGTATATAGTTCTTTAACACACAACTCTTTAGAATCTTTAGTCTAGCAAGTAGGGCCTTATATTCTTCTTCATTGTTGGTGGTGTAAAACTCCAACTTTAGTGCATAACATATGTGTCTTGCTTCGGGGGTTATCATTAATTCTTGCTCCTAATTTATGCTAGTTCAAAGCTCCATAGCCATACAATTCCCATTTTGGGGGATTTTGAAAAGTCCTCGTCTACTTATTCTAGAAGACTCATATATCTAGTATAAAATTTGCCAAAGATTTTCCCTTAATTGCAATTCGGGGTTGGTGGATGATATCTCATTAGCTCAACTCTATTGGCCACATCAATAGCTGTCTCATAGTTTTTGGATGGTGCAAAATTTGTTGGACCATAAATATATCTTGGATGGAGGAATGTGATAAGATATTAAAAATATTCCATAGATAAATAAATAAAATACATAAATGTAAAATGCAAAAAGTAGAGAACCATATAATTAGATAGCTTAAGTCACTACCTTATAATGTCTATAGCTACCACCAAAATTTATACTAACATCAAATAATTGACCGCTTATAGATTAGTAAACTTTTGACTCTTCGTTGAAATGACTATTCTAATCGTATGCTTTGTAACCCCACCTCAAGTCAAATTCCAAGTCGAGAATACTCAAACTACAAACCTTGTAGCTCAATCCTATAAAAAATTATGGTTCAAACTTAAAAAAACACTTATATACACACACACAAAAATGATATTGAAGTGAATTCATAAAATATGAGGGGTTTAAGGATTTGAGATAGTGGTTGTTATTGAATGCGTTTGGGAGAGTTCAAAGATTGTTTGTTGCGTTGCTAACGGATTCGTGCCTCCTTGAGATGATCAATGAGTTATAGAGGTGATGGATGTGCTGCTAATGTTACGAGGTGGTTGGTAACGAATGCACTGTTAAACTCAATGATATGCCTGGTAATGGATGCACCGCGTTTAATGGATCTAGAGACATTTATCAATCCCTCTATGGCTTCAGACTGCATCAAGATAACAATGCTTGTGTCAACTAATGCTCTTGAGTTTGTTAACACAATAATACCATATGCTTTAAAAAATGATTTGGGTTGCATTTTAATGATTGATAAAGTGGTTTTCGATGTCTAAAAGCATAGTTTCCAAGTGTAATACTTTAGTTGATATTTCCTCATAGTATCTTTTCATAGACGAATGGGTGATGATAGGTGATCGTGTATAATTTGGTATGATAAAAAAAGAGTTTTGTTTGTCCTTTTCTTTTATTGATTGAAATTCTGGCGTCGGTGAACAACTATTCCTCTTGCATATGTAAGTTTGGATTTTGTTGATTGTGGACTTTAGAGTGTTGCTTTGCTTGATTAGTTGAATTGATATCGAGGTAAATGGCAATGGTGATAGGATGAGGTGTTAGGATGATGTTGGTGATGTTTTTTAAAAGAGAAGTTTTTATGAAAAATTTGAGTGATGTTTGTCCAATTTGTATAATTGAGGTGCAGAGTTGATCAGATGATAAAAGTTTAGATATTGAAATGTATACTTTATTTTTATTTTTATATCAGATGAAATAATTGTATTTGAAATGTGAGTTTATATAGACTCAAAAATAAATAAAAAATCAGAAGAAGGAATCAAGAGGGATTTGAGTTTAAATAAATGTACTTTGAATTTGATGTTATATAAAAAAAATCTTTTGTGCCTATACCAATATGTATACATATTTGAATTTATTGTGCACATTTAAATTTATATAGTTAATTGCCTATATCTAATTACCTTTATGGTTTGAACATACCAACTTCTTGTTTATTGATCACCATTAAAAGTAAAGTCAACTTGAAATCGAGTAATCCATATTAAAATAATTTATCCTTTTGAAAAATATTCATGCTCTTTGTACTTAAAATTTCATTTTATTTCCATTGTCAATATCTAATTTATACCACGATCAATGATTAATATCAATATAAAAATATCAAACGTGTACAAATATATTTAACAAATCAAATCATCATAAAACCTTATTTATACTATATATTAATAATATTTGTTTGTTACCATTAAACAAAAATCATCGATTTTCATACTCCATAATCTGCCTCTTTTAATGATAACAATCCTTAAAAGTTGGTATTTTGGAAAAATATAACATGAATATGTTTAGTGTGTCTTCATAATCAAATCCTTTCACAATGTCTCCATATATTAGATGTTCCTCTTATTCATATGTTTCCCCTACATATGTCATTTATATGTTCAGAAAATAATATATGACTAACAATATATTTTATATATAACAAATAAATCCACTACCATCAATCTTAACCTCTATCCCCCTTTCATTTTCATTGGAAGTATAAGTATTGAAATAGTATAGAAACAAGTGAGTAAAGCATTATGAAGCATGATCAAACTAGTAACAATAAATACATAATGAATAATCAAACACAAATTATATTAACTACTATTGATTAAATAAATACGTCGTGAGAATGGTGAGCATGAAAAAAAATGCGCGCATGCATGCACGCACACACACAAACAAACATATACATATATATTATGTTTAGTGTGGTTCAAATGACATGACATGTTATATATTCTATAATTATGTAGCTTATTCCTTATTCACTACAATAGTGGTCAAGACATTTCCATCAATGCATCGACATGAGATATCTAAAATGATAATGACATATTTTTAACTATTTTAAATTATAGTATTTTATATAATTATTGAATAAAAATGGTTAAAAATAGAATTTTAATGAACTATTAGTATTGATGCATCGGGTAATTAACTGTTTGAATTTAATAGTGGAAATATTTAAATAATTGAATTCTGGATTTAATAAGAATGAAAATGGCATCAAAAATTAATTTAAATTTTGTTTAAATATAAATGAAGATGGTTAACATTTAAATTTGGATTTAAATGTGAATAATTGAAAATCGGGAATGTTATATTGCAATTAAAGAGTAAAAATAGCAATTTTGGTAACTTCCTAATTTCGGCGAAACTAGTTTCATCAGATCCGTAATAGTGAATTATTTTAGAATTTCAAGTTTCATAGCGATCGTACTTGTCATCTGGCCGTGTGAGCTTGTAATGCGTAGAAATCAATTAAAGGAATTCGATAAAATAAATTGAATTTGAAAAGCTATCTTCCACATACGATCAAATTAGGCCTCAAAACTAGTTCCATTGCGTTCAGAATGGGGGTAAAACTTTATAAACACCAAGCGGCAGGCCTCGATTGGAGTTTAGACGGTTTTTGACCTAACTATATAAATATAGCACATGTTTCGAGATTATTTTATTATTTTATTTCAGAAACCCTAGTGAAAACATGGCCGCCGTCTTCATCTTTTCTAACAGCCAGAATTGATTGAACTTCTCCCCTCTTTTTCTCTCAACCTGTTCATCGAATTCAAAAACTTCCGACATGAAAATTGTAGATCTTGGCGAGCACTTCAAATCCATACGGTTGATCCATGCTATTACTTCACGGATTTGACAAGATCTGAGATTGAAGGCATGTGGTTTTTGTCGATTTTCTTGATGATGGTGGCACTAAAAGGGGAGGCATTTCAGGCGAAGGAGGAGATGGCTAGGGCACACGCAATGGTAGTAGTGGATCGAACTTCGGTCTCTCCTTGTTGTATGCGTGTGGAATAACGATGGGTGCATGATGAGTCGGCTACGTACATGAATTTGGAAAGAAGGTACACATTCTTTTTTTATTAATTAATTATTTAAATTTTTAAATGTTCGATTGTTCTAACGTATATAACTTCTGCACACGAGCTCGGATTCACGCGCGATTTCCTCTTTTGTGATTGTATCGAAATTCTAGACAATACGATACTGGTTTGGTCGAGTTCTGAGACTATTCAAATTTGGGCCTTTATTTGGATCTTAAATCATCGACAAATCAAAGGTGGGTGTTTATTCGTTCGTAATTGATTGAAATAATTTTATGTAGCTAAATTTACATCGCGAAGTTATTTGAAATTTATTGCTTGTTGACTGACAAATTTAATTGACATTTAAATTGACATCTGCATTAATTGATAGAATTTGAATTGGTAGTTAAATTGAATTAGAATTTAATTGCCCGTAAAATACCAGAAATTGATAATTATGAAATTGTTGAGAATTTTATTGATTGTTGAATGATTGGTTATGATGGATGATATTTGTTGACATTTTGGATGTTTACTTATTTTGATATATCATGTTATCATCCTATGTATTGTTTACAGTATATAAAACTGCAAATTAAATTATGTCGAATAAATTAAGAAATAGGTTGAAATGATATATACCTACGGTATTTATTTTGGATTAAAAATATACATCCATCCTTAAATTAAATTGAAATAATTGATTCACTTGGCCATAGGATAGAGAATCATATTCGGACACCGGATTGGTTAAATTAAATGATTTAAATAAAAAAATTGATTTGAAATTATTTAAACGATTTGATTTTAAGAAATAAAGATCGAATTTTTGAAAATCGAATTATTTTTGAACTAGAGCTTGAAATTTTGAGATTTAAATTTGGTAAACGAAATTGTTTAACAATCGAATTTGAGATTTTAAAGCTATAATCGAAATATTACTTAAATTTCAGAAATTGATTTGTTATAAAGATTGGATTTTTATTCAAACTATGAATATTGCTAAGTAAAAGTGATATAAAACAATATTTTGAAACTGAGCTCAAAATTTAATTATATTTGAAGATTTTTATTTTAAAGTGGATATTGAAGGAAAATGTGATTTAAGTGTTTTGAATCGATATTCTGGAAATCGAAATGGTTTTAATTTTAAATTGGAATTTAAATTAAATTGAAATTGGAAATGGATTCAATTTGAAATTGGAAATGGTTTTAATTTGAAATTGGAATTTAAGTTAATTTGAAATTGGAATTGAAATTAGTTTGAAATTGGAATTGATATTATTGAAATTAATTTGGAATTGGAAATGAAAATAATTTGGAATTGGAACTGAAAATAATTTGAAACTAGAATTGAAATTAATTTGAAACTGGAATTGAAATTAATTTGAAATTGGAATTGGAATTGAAAGTAATTTGGAATTGGAATTGAAATTTATTTGGAATCGAAGTAAAATTCGACTTGAAATCGGAATTGAACCAAAAGGAAATTGGAACTGATTTGAATCGAAAAATTTGGGAAGTGAACCGGTTTAACTTTGAAACTATTTTCAAATGAATTATTTTAATATAAATGGTTTAAAATCTATATTCTTTAAATATTTAAATTATTTTGATTTTCCAAACTATGTTACTATATGAACCATTTTTAATACTCAAACTATTTTCTTTTAAACTGTTTAAACTATTTAACTATTTAAAAATATTTAACTATTCTAAAACTATTCAAACTATTTTCTAAAAAATATTAAACTGGTCATAAGGTGGAAATGTTTATATTTAAATCTTGGATTTAAATGCAAATTGGGTTAAAGTGAATTATAACCAAAATTGTAATTCGAATCAAGTTTTGAAGTGAAATCGATATATCGAACAGAATTAACATTTTGAAGTAAAATATGATTTGTGAAGCAAATATGATGATTTCGAAATGGATTTGATTTTTGAAGCAAACATGATATTTTGATATCACGTACGAATTGTTTTCGAAATATAAAAGTACTGACCGATGTGTAAAATAACGATTGGCTACTAAAGAGACCGGGGCCTCTGAATGGCATACTCTCTGTCAATACTAGAACCACTTTGACAACCGTGTACGTGGTGGATGATATCCAGAATGTCGTGGTTGAATTGGCGACATTTACTAGAATGAAGTAAGAGAACGATGATGGATAGCCTTGACACTCGTGTCATAATCGAGATTACTAAAACAGGAGCCTAGTCTGGCAATTGAGGTCAGCTAACTCTAGCCATGTTGATACCTCGTATTACTATTGTGATTTCGTATTCGATGGGTGCATCCTTTTTCGGTTAGATTGATTGTCGCGGTCGGCCATGGATGGGTTACAATCAGCCAGAAAAGGTAAACTGGTAGAATCCTACCTTGGGCATTGCCTCACGTGCCTTGTCATATTTATCCCTATACGAGCCCATTAAGACTTCAGTTTTGGACCTATAAAATGTGTTAAGGTGGATCAATGTAAAGCTTTAACGCTATTTTGATATTTATTTTACTAATAGACATTATTTATTATAGTGTATACTATTATATATAAATAATTTAACGGATCCTTAGGAGGTAGAAAATCCCATAACATCTCTTAAGTTATTGCACTCATATTTCATGATATTGATTTTATTTATATAAGAGTATTTTAGTTCTGACTCGGGTGTTTTGTCATTTCATTACGCTCGAGTCAGTCCTGATTTTTTTCAGTGTATTGAAGATTATTCTCTAGAGGACGAAGGCGAGGATTTTAGTATATTGCTATTATTATCATCCCCTACATCATGATATTCCACTGTATTGATTATTTATCCTTGATATATATAACTCTGATAAATGTGTATAGATTATAATCAAATGTATAGCAAACAGCTTCATGAATTGTTTATTTTATTATTATATTTTATCATTTCTGTTGCGAGATTTTGTGGTTGTTTTCTTCATCTCTACCTATTTTTCTTATTAACCTCATTGATTATCTACGTTGCGGATTGTCTAAGTCGGACATGTGTGGATTATTGTCGATTTAAACTTTGCAAAATGTGGGTCATTATAACGGATGTGACTTTAATATATTATTTTAGTTCAGAATAACTTATCCCTCACTCATCATAAACAAGATCTAGAAACTGCCTTCCCAGCATTGTCGTGAAGTCTCTTAAATTAGAAAGGACGCTATTTGATGAATTAATACAATTATTTTTCAAGCATATCTGAAAGGTTTAAGGAGTCGGTTAGGTTTCAATTTCATGCATTTAATTATTTTATTAAAAATCAAAAATTCTAATCAATCAATTTTAGGTTCTACCAACCTAGCCAACACATCCATAAAATAAAATGCAGTAAGTGTGAAAGAAAACAAATTGAGTCGACAGAATAGGAATGTCAAATGGAAGATTTAGAGGTGACATGGGATATGCAATGATCAACACTAAATATTTTTAAAAATATGCTCGATTATCAAAAAAAATGTAATTTTATTATTTAATCATGAACATGATGCACTTTCCTCAATCTACTGTGTAATTTATAGATTTATTTTTGGCAATCTCAATAAGTCCGATTAGTCACTGTCACGATAGAAGTAAAATCATTGAAAATATTTTAAGTATACTTTTAGTTTCATATTTTAACCCCAAACGTAATGAGAAAATGAAATTTTAAATTTTATTTTTTATAAAAAGGAGCATATGGCCTAAGCTAGCATATTGGCATAGAAATGTGTTGGTCACTGACTTAAAAGAATTTTCATCATACCGATTTCATTTTAAAAATATCATATTTCGATGTTGTAATATCTCCCATTTTGAGGTCCAAAACTCGATGCTATGATGCTGCAGTCATCTATGATATTAATTTCTAATGCCAAAATGAGATCTGTTAACTGTATATGTAACATCAGAAACATAAGAATATGAAATTTTCAAAACCCATTTCATTAATAACTTTCATATTCATTGCATAATTCCATTACATAATCTCGTCGATTCCACGTTCAGAAAAAATATAATAAATACAATTATATTCCGAAAATGGCATATGAATATGCCCCATTGGGTGATCGGATTCTAACTACTTGATAGCTATGAACCCTATCATTACAACCACTTAACGAAGCAAAGACTATAAACAACATAGCGGAAATAAACTACTAATATTAGCTAGCTTGTCTCCTACACGTCATCAGAAGCTTATTTGTCTAACCTGAAATTTCTTACACCTGACCTACTCAAAGGCGTACCTGAAAGTTTAGGAGGGAAACAAAAATTTTAGGTCAGATAATAAATCTAGTATGAATAATAATATACCATCTCGAATCAAAATAGATATATAGTGAGACAATGCTACTGAGTGGATCAGGTTTTCCCCTAACCAGTATCTTGTCCAAATGTGTCAATCATAAATAATGCACCTGCAACCACATTAATTAGAACATCATAATATAATCATATGGAGGCCTGCAATGTTGATAAGTCTAACTATCTATCTTCATAGGGTCATGCACTCGCATAATCTACCTAATCTCATAAAATGGAATATTTGTCCCTAATTTGTAACATTCCATATCTGGAGGCCAAAAGCTAAGCGCTATGGATGCTATAGTCATCCACAGTATTAACTTCTGATGATGAAATACAGCAATGCCAATGGTATCCATAATATCAGAAGCACTTGAATATGAACAAATTAACTAATTTTCAAACAATAATTTTAGTGATTACATTTCAAATAAAGTAATATCCAATTTAGAAAAATCCCCAAAATGTATCCCATGCATTGATCAATTTTGATATACAATATACCAAGAGTAACATATGACGATGCCTCCTTAGAGTATCAAAGTGATATAGATATAATAACTATCTTAATACACAACAGAAAGAAAACAAAAAGAACACAGTTCCTAAATTAGCTATATGTTAGCCATCTGCTTGTCTCCGGAAGCTTTATTCGCCCAAAACAGCTAAAATCTGAAAACCTAAACCCTCAGCCTACTCATATCAAATTTTGAGCACCCGAGAGTTTAAGGGGAAACAAAACTTCGAGTCAGAATAAAGCCTGGTATGAATAATTCGGTTACATCTCAGTTTACTAATATTAAGTAAGACCATGCCGCTTAGCAAAACGGGTTTCCCCTTACTAACATCCTTTCTCAAAACATATATTTTGCAAATCCTTTCTTGCAACCAAACTGATTGTAATAATAATATAGCAAGATCCATCATGTCAAAACTGGAAAAAAATGAACTCACTATCCAAAATCTGGGCTAACAGCCCTGTAAAGCAATGGAGAGTAGGCCAAATTTTAGAAAACAAAAAAATCCCTTTGAAACCATATGGACCAAAAGGTAGGGAGTGGCAGACATAGGTTCCAACCATGCCGAAAGCCATTATTTAGAAAAAAATAGCAACCCGGTTGAAACTATATCTTTTAAACCATTTGACCTAGTCGAAAGCAACTTAGTCGAAAGCAAGCGGGCGTATTTTCCTTTAAATCAAAACGATGCTTCACCTCTTTCGAAAACCCATGATTTCGACCCTATACCATTCGCCCTCTTCCAATTCACTACGTACCCATTGCCTGATACCATGTGCATTGATTTCGACCGTGTAGGAAAGGGAGGGATAGAGGCGGAACCTAGGTGCTGAAGGGGA
Source organism: Allium cepa (assembly GCA_030765085.1). NCBI lineage: Eukaryota > Viridiplantae > Streptophyta > Magnoliopsida > Asparagales > Amaryllidaceae > Allium > Allium cepa. The sequence continues at coordinate 842,117,486 of CM060941.1, forward strand.
CGAAATGGTGAAAATGTTGTTTATTTTACTTTTAAACTATGCTTTTGTACCTAACTTGTCTTGTTTGTCTAAATCTGATTGGTTGCCAGATTTTTCTTTTCAAAAGTGCGGCCACTTTTCCATATTTAACATTTTAATCATTTTATAAAAAAGCCCGTTCTCCTCTATAACTATATAAAACATTTAAGTCATATACCTTAAATAGTTGTATATAACCATTAAAACACCTTGGAAAAATATGGAAAAATTCTAGAAAATCACTTTATATATGTTTTCCAAAATATAAAATTTTTAGACTCGAACAATTATTTATTTACCATTAAATAATTTATAATCCAAAATACCCTTTTCTTTATTAGAAATTCATAATAAATCCACGAAAATTTAGAAAAAACTGAAAGTTGAAACCCATTTTTAAAATATCATTTTAGATCTTCATAAAAATTCGCAAGGCAATTGGATGTCATTTAATAGGGTTTTCATCTCAAAACATGTCATAAAATCTATATGAACATTCCTAAATCATCAACAAGTATATATAATTATTCTATCATTTAAAAACATGGAAAATAATATACAAAGTATTTGGATTTAATCTTAAAACCGAAACCAATAAAATTTAAGATGTAAACATTATTCACCTTAGCTTTAGAGATTAAAGGAGCTTGAGATTTGAAATGGATTTGATTGGAAATAGCTTTTCCTTTAGCTTTTCTTAGTTTCTTCCTCCCCTACCTTTGTTAATGGTGGCCGACCTCTTTTATAAATTTTTGAAATGAAATAACATGTAACATTAAACACGGCCTAAGAAATACATATAGGGATGACCTCTTTCCCATATTACCCCTTCTCTAATTCATTTTAAACCCTTCTTTAATTTATCTATTTTAATTAGCACGGCTACCTTAATTAAAATAAAATATCAATCCCCTAATCAACACATTATTTTATTTAGTTTAACAAACTAAATATTCTAAATAATGTTACCAACTATCTGGGGTGTTACAGACTCCTCTCCATAAAGAATTTCGTCCTCGAAATTACGATAAGGCACACAATAAATCAAACAAGAAGGTAAAGCATACTATCAAACAAGTCAAGATAAGTATCACTAATCCTGCTCTCAACCTCCCAACTATAGTCTCTGTTATCGTCACTCCACTGGACTTTGACTAATCTGATCATCTTGGTTCTAAGCCTCTTCTTATCTCTTACAGCAATGCAAATTGGCTTTCTCACTATGGTCAAATCTGGTTCTACTACTACAACATCTAGCACAGTCGGAGCAACAGTAGTCTCGGGGTCTCTAACACACTTTCTGACATGAGAAATATGAAAAACATCATGGACACCTGCCAAAATGCTTGGTAACTCAAGTCGATATGCAAGCTTCTAGATCCTCTCAAGAATAGGAAAAGGTCCAACGAACCTCGGCGATAACTTTCTCGATTTCCCAAATACAATCACACCCTTCATCGGTGATATCTTGATGAAAACCTGGTCTCCAATTTCTGTCTCTTATCTGTGTGACTCTTCTGCCTTGACTGTGCCTCCTTCATTCTACCCCGAATGACCTCTATCTTTTCTGCAGCCTCTCTAACCAGATCTGGACTAAGGATCAACCTATCCTCGGTCTCCAACAAACATACAGGAGATTTTCATAGCCTTCCATACAAATCTTCACACGGTGCCATCCCAATACTAGTCTAATAACTGTTATTATACGAAAAATTGACTAGATATAGATGGTCCTTCCATGATCCTCTGAAATCTAGAACACAAGCTCTAAAAAAATCTTCTAAGATTTTGTTAACTCTTTCCGTTTTCCCATCTTTCTGCGGATGGTAGGTGGTACTCATCTTAAACTTGGTTCCCAAAACTTCTTGCAGACTCATCCAAAACTCGCTAGTGAACAAGGGATCTCTGTCACTAACTATACTGCTAGAAACCCCATGCATTCTAACTACATTCTTCATGAACCAGCCTTGTTAAAACAAGTGATGTCCTGGTTGACCTAACTGGAATGAAATGGGCACTCTTAGTCAATTCATTACCTCTGTTCGACCTTAGCAACCCATCAATGAAGTCCACAGAAATAGAATCCCACTTCCATACTGTAATGTCTAATGGCTGAAGCAAACCACTTGGCTTCTGTTGTTCGACCTTGGCCTGCTAGCAATTCAAGCACTGCTTCACACACAAACCAATATCCCGCTTTATATCTTCCTAGAAGAAACTCCCCTTCATATCCTGATACATCTTGGTACCTCCAGGATGTATAGTGAACTTTGAATGATGGCATTCCTCTAAGGCTTCTTTCCTTATGTTTCCCACACTCGAAACCCATAATCTTCCTTTCTTTCTCAGCCACCCATTCTGGTCGAGACTGAAATCTTTTAATTCATTGGTCTCCAGTCCTTCCTTTAGCTTTCTGATCCGTTCAGCTAACACTGGATCTTCCATCTGCTTTGAAGCAACCCATTCGATCAACACTGGTCAAATCTCTAAACAGGATAATACACCTATATCTCCACTAGACCCAGCCTCGGATCTCTACTACACTCTGCAATCTGCTAATGCTTTTAAATCTTTCAACTCAGAAATCATCGCCAACACTGCATTCTGATACTTCATGCTAAGTGCGTTTGTAACCTTGTTTCCCTTGTCCCTAGTGTGTACTTGATCCCAAAATCATAAGTGGCTATGAATTCTAACCATCTCTGTTGTCTCATGTTCAGCTCCATCTGAGAGAACAAATACTTCAGCGACTTATGATCTATATATAACTCAAATCTTTCTCCCAAAAGGTAATGCCTCTATACCTTCAAAGCAAAAAATCATTGCAGCCAACTCCAAGTCATGCTTTGGATATCTGACCTTATGCAGTCTAAGCTGTCTAGAAGCATGGGCAATTACTTTAAATCTCTGCATTAGAACAACTCCTAATTATGTTCCACACTCATCGGTATAAACCACCAAATCATAATTCCCCTCTGGAACAACCAAAACAGGTGCATGGGTCAATAAGTGTTTCAAACTCTAGAATGTTTCCTCACACTTATCGGTCCACACAAACTGCACATCCTTTCTCGTTAGCTTGGTCATCGGTGCAGCTATCCACAAGAAATCCTTAATGAATCTCTGATAATAACCAGCCAACCCAAGGAAACTCTTTATCTCGGTTACTGTCTCAGGTCTCTTCCAACTATTCACTGCCTTGATTTTAGTTGTATCTACTGACAACCCTTCCTCTAAGACTACATGACCAAGAAAATTCACCTCCTTCTTCCAGAAGTGACACTCCGAAAACTTCACTTTTAGCTGATGCTGCCTCAGTGTCTCAAGCACCACTCTAAGATGAACTTCATGCTCTCTTTCATCTTTAGAGTAAATCAAGATATCATATATGAAAACCAAAACGAACCTATCCAAGTGCTCTCAGAAAATCCGGTTCATCAAATCCAAAAAGAAAGCTGGCGCATACGTTAGTTTGAACGACATAACTAACCATTTGTACGACCCATACCTGGTCCTGAACGCCGTCAAAGTTATACTATCCACTGCTATCCTGAGCTGATGAAACCTATCGCCAAATCCAACTGAGAAAATACCTTTGCTCCACTCAGCTGGTCAAACAAATCGCCAATCCTAGGCAATGGATATCGATTCTTTATCGTCCTCTCATTCAACTTACGATAATCGATACATAGCCTCAAGTCTGGCTTCTCAGCAAACACTGCTGCCGCACCCCAAGGCGAACTACTCGGCCTGATAAAATTCTTGCCCTCTAAATAAATCAACAACATCTTCGACTCTCTCATCTGTGAAGGAGTCATCTTGCTTGGTGATCTACTCACTGGTTTTTCTCCCGAAACCAAATCTATCAAAAAGTCAGTGGCTCGTTTCGGTGGCGATCCAACTACAGGCTCGAAAACATCTACGAATTCTCTAACCAAGAAACCGTGGCTCAACCCAACATTTAATTCTAAAGCACCCAACAAAGCAAACACTGCACCGCTAGAATCTTCTATAGTAAATACAATCCGGTCGCTACAATCATGGTGTCTAAGGGATATCTTCCTATCCTGGCAAAATATCCTAGCGTCGTACTCACTTAACCAATCCATACCAAGGATTATCCCAAACCCCATAAAATCAAATACGTGCAAATTGCAAACAAAAGTATGATCTAACAGGTCAAACTCAAACTGGTCACACCTCAACCCTAAGGTCGCATACTCTCCCGTTGGATTCTCAACCCATAAGGAAATAACTAAATATGTGGGTTCAAGGTTAAGCTTATCTATCAAACATTTAGATATAAAAGAAAGCGATGCACCAGTATAAAATAAAATACTAACGAATATACAATGAATCTGAAGTGTACCTCCCAAAACTGCCTTTCCCTTCTCCTGGACTGTTGGCTTAGAAGCAGCAGGCTCCAATGCATACACCTTTCCATTACCATCTCTAATGGGCTCCTTGCACTGGTTCTTGTAATGGCTTATCTGGTCACAGTTGAAACACCTGACATTATTCCCCTTAGCCGCATCTTTTGCCCTTCCAGCATGGCACTCATTAGCAAAGTGCTCCTTCTTGTCAACTTATAGCAAACAATCTTAGACTTCTCTTTCTTAGTTGCTCCACCTTTCTGAGCCCATTTCTTAGGAAAGAATTTCCATTTCTGGCCCTAACCAACCTGGACCTCCTTAGTCTTGCTCTTCTCCAGAGACTCAAGAACATCCTCTTGCTTCATGGCCATCTCTACAACAATATCAAAAGGATCCATAAGGTGAGACAAAGTTGCCTTGGCCAACTCAGGCTTCAATCCCCTGATGAACTTCTTATTCCTCTTCATCACTATATTCATCAAAGCATACCCATACCGGGCCAACTCTTTGAACTTTATGGCATACTTGACAACTGACATCTCTCTCTACTCTAACCCAGCAAACTATCTGATTAGAGCTGACTATGCCATAACAAATATAAACCTCTTTTGAAACCTCTTTTGAAATCCTCCCAGGTCAACCGTCTTCTTATCAACCATCACGGTCACACTATTCCACAAGTACAAAGTAGCCCATTGAAGATGCCTAGAGGCCAACCTTCTCTTTTGCTCATCATTTAGCCCCAAATCTGCAAAAATCCTTTCGCGGTGCAATAACCAGTTCTCCACTTCAATGGAATCTTCCGTTCTCATAAATGGCTTCCCTCTAAGCTTAACATAATCTCCGATCAACTTAGCAAAATGGTTAACTACCGGAACTTTTGGAACCCCTTCTCCTGCAGCATTTCCTCCTAACACTCTGGATGCATCTCCTACCTGCATCATATTCCATAAACACTGATACATGGCTTCCATTCTGACCTGTGGGACCTCAGGACCAACATTCTCAACTTGGGCCTGACCTTGACCACTCCCTGCATTAGGTTCGGCATTCCCTTTGGTGCTTCCTCTTCCTGGGTTAACTCTTCTTCTTCTACCATCCATATCTGTATTCAAACCTCATAAGATACAGAAAGATAACCTTATTAAAGATAGGAGACTAGAGTTAAAGCACACATTTATATATAGCAAATACAAATACGTTACAATAGTGTTATCCCAACTCCAACCTTACTCTATTTCCTTTAGATTTTGTTTTCAAAACCACTTTTAATTAAAAAAATCATAAACCTATGCGCTGATACCAAGTTGTAAGATCCGCATCTGGAGGCTAAAAGCTAAGCGCTATGGATGATGCATTCATCTATAGTATTAACTTCTGGTGATGAAATACGATAATGCTAATGGTATCCATAATATCAGAAGCATTTGAATATGAAAAATATCATAAATTTTCGAAATAATAATTTTAGTGGTTACATTTCAAATAAAATCATATCCGAGTGTAACCCTCAAAACGTATCCCAAGCATTGATCAATTATAATAAACAACAATATGCCAAGAGCAACATATGACGATGCCCCTTAGATGATCAAAGAAATATCGACATAACTGTCTTAATACACAGTGCAAACAACACAAAAAGAACAGAATTCCTAAATTAGCTATCCGTCAGCCACTTGCTCGTCTCCGAAAGCTTTATTTGCCAAAAACAGCTAAAACCAGCAAAACTAAACCCTCAGCCTACTCAAATCAAATTTTGAGCACCCGAGAGTTTAATGGGAAATAAAAACTTCGAGTCAGACATAAAGCCTAGTATGAATAATTCAGTTACATCTCAGCTTACTGATGTTAAGTGAGACTATGCCGCTTAACGGAACGGGTTTTCCATCACTAACATCCTTTTTCAAAACGTATATTTTGCAAATCCTTTCCTACAACCAAACTGGTTAATCAACTGATTGTAATAATAATATAGCAAGATCCATTATGCCAAAAACATGAAATAAATGGACTAACTATCTAAAATTTGGGCTAACTGCCCTCCACTAGACTAAATGTCCTAAAACCAATTATACCAAAATAGCAATAATCCTTTATGCTAATAAATGGACTATCTATCCATAAAACATGTAAAAAGCAGACTAGCTATCCTTAAGAAGTAGCAAGGTCCGTTATACTTACAAATGAACTAACTGTTCATAATCTGGGATAACTGCCCTTAACTGGACTAACTTTCCTTTGGACTAACTGTCATCTGGGCTAACTGCACATAAAATGGACTAACTACCCGAATTTAAATGAGCTAACTGCCCGAAATTTTCTTAGGGTAAACTACCTTTTAAATTTTCCTTGAAAACCTTTTCAAAATGATATAGTCCATCAAATCATAAGTATAAAAGGAAAGATAAAATATATCTTTAGCTTTAGTCTAAGCTATTTTTGCTATGTTATATACACTTTCCTCAAAATAATGTTGATGATGTTCAATAAGGATTAACTATCCTTTTAAAATATGTTAAAGTCCTTTATAACTACAACACTTAGGTTGTCTGCCAATTCATTATATTCGAAACTTTTGTTTAAAACTTTAAACAACCCTTCCGAAATCATTGCAGGTAACCCCTTCGAAACCATTGAAAGACCCTTTCAAAACCATTTAACATTTTCTTTCGAAATATTGGAAAACCCTTTTCTTTCTTTTCTCTGAAAGCTTCAAAATATCAGACATCCTCCTTTTAAAACCTTTTATATATTGCCTTTCGAAAACATAGGAAAAACCTTCCTTTTCAACCTTGTCAAAACCTTAGGGATCGAAACCATTCTTAAAAACCTATTGAAAGATTCAAAACATTCCTTTCAAAAGCACTTTGGGTTCAATTTAAAACATGTGGAAACCTTTTGAAACCATTCGAAGTTAACTACTTCAAAACCCCTTCTAAAACGTTTCGATCAAAAACATTTTGGATTATGCCTTCAAGTTGAGCAAAAGGATAAGAAAAACAATAGAGTCGAAAACATCTGCTTTGGTGCCATTTCTTAAACAAAGAAGTGATGGTGTCGAAACCATTCCTTCGAAAGCAATGGAGAGGAGGCCAAATTTTAGAAAACAAAACAATCCTTTTGAAACCATCTGGATCGAAAGGTAGGGAGCGATAGTTATAGGTTCCGACCATGTCGAAAGCCATTATCTAAAACAAAAGAGCAACCCAATCGAAAACGTATCTTTTAAACTATTTAACTTAGTCAAAAGCTATCTAAGTCGAAAGAAACTTAGTCGAAAGCAAGTAGACATATTTTCCTTTAAAGTCAAAACGATGCTTCACCTCTTTCGAAACCCCATGGTTTCGACCCTATAGCTTTCGCCCTCTTCCAATTCACTACGTACTAGTTACCTGATACCATGTGCATTAGTTTCGACTGTGTCAGAAAGGGAGGGATAGAGGCGGGACCTAGGTGCTGAAGGGGATGAAACGATAAAAAGGCTATTTATTTGTACTTTAAAACTATGCTTTTGTACCTAACCTGCCATGTTTGTCTAAATCTAATTGATTGCTGGATTTTTCTTTTGAAAAGCACTGCCACTTTTCCATATTTAACATTTCAATCATTTTTATAAAAAAAGCACCTTCTCCTCCATAATTATATAAAACATTTAAGTTTCATACCTTAAATATTTTTATATAACCATTAAAACACTTTGGAAAAATCTAGAAAAATTCTAGAAAATCACTTCGTATATGTTTTCCAACATATAGAACTTTTAGACCCAAATAATTAATTATTTACCTATAAATAATGTATAATCCAAAATACCCTTTTCTTTACTAGAAAATTCATAATAAATCCACAAAAATTTAGAAAAATATGAAAGTTGAAATTCATCTCTAAAATATCATTTTAGATCTTCGTTAAATTTCACAAGGCAACGAGATGTCATTTAATAGGGTTTTCATCACAAAACATGTCATAAAATCTATATGAACATTCATAAATCATCAACAAGTATATGTAATTATTATATCATTCAAAAACATGGCAAATCATATACAAAATATTCAGATTTAATCTTAAAACTGAAACCAATAAATATTTGAAATGTAAACATTATTCGCATTAGCTTTAGACATTAAAGGAGCTTGAGATTTGAAGGCATTTGATTTGAATTAGTTTTTTCCTTTAGCTTTTCTTAGTTTCTTTCTCCCCTTCCTTTGTTAATGGTGGCCGACCTCTTTAATAAAATTTTGAAATGAAATGAACGTATAACATTATACACGGTCTAAGGAATAGATATAAGAATGGTCTCTTTCCCATATTACCCCTCCTCGAATTCATTTTAAATCCTACTTTAATTCTTTTATTTTAATTGGCACAACTAGCTTAATTAAAATCAAATATCAATCGTATAATCAACACATTATTTTATTTAGTTTAACTAACTAAATATGCTAAATAATGTACCAAATATCTAGGTGTTACATAATCTATGGACTATATGTCTCAAATTATATGGACTATCTGTTCAAATTAAATAGACTATTTGTCGTAAATTAAATGGACTCTTTGTCTCAAATCAAATGGACTATCTATCTTAAATCGAATGGACTATTTGTTTTAAATCATGTGGATTGTCCATCACACATATCATAACTTACCTAGTGTTACTATAAACCTATCTAGACTCTGTCTCGTATATCATGTGGACTATCCATTGCACATATAATAATTTTCTTAGAATTATTATGAACCCATCAAGAATCATATCATTTTGATCAGTTCAAGGCATCCTAATGCAATTGATCTATCTGATCTCTTGGATGCATTTCTACTCAATCAGAAGCTAAGTCTGACCATACTCACTAACAGGACAACCTAATTGATAATTCTGCCCCCTTAATCCCAAAATGCAATGTTGGGTCATAACGATGTGACTATGGAGATGATAAATATGAAAATTTAACTGATCATATAATAACAAGAACATGTAACATCAATCATCAAATAATGTTCAATTAATGATCATAAGCATCATAAAATCACTTAATCTTAAGTAATAATTTTCTTTGGCAAATTCATATAAAACTTTGGGCTAAAATACCATTTTATTTCCTTGAAAAAAATCATCATTATAAACGATTAACAACTTAAAATCTTTCTTCAAAACAAGGAAAACATACCCCAATACTTAGCTAAAATCAGATGCCAAAATAAAATCAGCTTCAAATAGCTTTTAAATCATTCGGTATTGAAAACAAGGTTATCGAACCTCTAAAATATATGGCTTATCGGGCCGCTAAATAAAACTATTCAATTTATATACATACGGCATCTATGCCATTAAAATAGGATATCTGGCCTCTACATCAAGTCTCTAAAACAATCTTTCTGATTTGTGAAACATATGGCTCCAATGTCAAAAATATATAGTTATCGAATTTCTAAAATACATGAGCTATCGTGCCTTTAAGACAAAGCTTTTAGTGTGCAAAACATAAGGCCATCGCGTCTATAAATCATTAGTGTCAAATTTACAAACATATGGCTTCAATGTTGCGAAGACATGGACGTAGAATAAATAGGTGACAAGGGGTGTTGGGTTTAAAACAGATGAGGGATACCGATCCTCTAAACACTAGGGTGCCGGACTCTTAAAAACTTAGGATGTCGAATCTTTAGAAAGGCTTGAGGGTGCTGAACCCTAAAAACTAAGGGTTGTCGATCCCCTAATATAAAAATGATGTCGAACTTTTAAAAGGATAATATAGAGCTTCGAAACTATAAGATGTTGAATCTCTACAACTTGAGAAATCGAACTCTTACGCAACATGGTGGCGAACTTCTATGTAAATTCAAAGAACTATAAACATACGGTATCATTTTATCATTTTCCTTGATCCATCTTATCATCATTGCAACATGATAGTTTAACATACGATTTTGTTAAATTTTAGCCATTTCAAAGCATCCAGCCATTTTTGAGCATACATGAGTATACGAATTATGTTTGCATAATTTAAAATACCAAAATTGCTTCCAACGTTTGATTTGGGAGCGTAATCTTAAAATTTTGGACCTATTGATTACAAATTTGTAATCTCTCATAGGTGCATGTTTAACATATTCGCCCAAGCATGAGCATCTATTCAGTAGGCACCCATGTTTCTAACAGTTTTGCTACAACAGTTATTTGTTGTCGTTTACATATGGTATGCTTTTCTACTATCTATTTCAAGTTCATTTTAATAGTCAACGTGTTTATGTATGTATGTATGTATGTATGTACGTATGTATGTATATGTATATTTTATATATGTATGTATATGTGCGTGTACACACACATATATCTGTGTGTGTGTTATTTTTATTTTTGAGAAAGATTGCAAATAATCTTTTGTTATTATTTTTAAACCTATTTCGTAGGCTAGGGATGTAAGAAGTTACGCCACCTCCTCATCCATTTTTAATTCGGGCTCTTACAAAGGCATTTTATGATCCGGAAATTATTTTAGAGGTAGGTTGCAAATAATTTTTTAAATGAGTTTAGACACCAAAAATAGTGTTAAAAAGCAAAGTTTTTGCTACAACTTACAAATTTAGTGTTAGAAGTGGGAGTAATAAAATGTAATGATGTTGGGAGCACTACAAAATAAAAAATGAATAAGAAAATTTACCCTTCAAAGCCTCGTGGATCTCAAGCGAAGTCATGATATATCTTTGGATGGCTCTACTCTAGCAGTAGATGATGATTTTGTTACACCAACATGAGTAAAAGTTGCTGTTAAAAAGAAAAGCTTCCAAACTAGAGTGAAATCATTAGATTCTAAGGGTCTAAAGAGATGTGATCGAACTATGATAGAACAACATGTCGATGTTACTGAAAAGTAAGTAGAGAGGCGCGAGTGAAGAAGAAATCGAGTGTTTGGATTTTGGAAGGAAACGGCTAATGGAAAATATAAATGTGTTGTACAATATGGATTTAGGCAGCAATGGGAAAAGAGGAAAAGGACGTGAAACTGAATTTGTTGTATTCGTTTTGAGTCTGTTTTATCAATGTTTATGAATAAAGTTGAAGTTTTATGTTTTGCACTTTTTAAAATTAAATTAATTTTGAAATCAATTTCACTTATTAATGTCAAGTTAATTTACAGTAAAATCAAAAGTAAATTTCATATTTAATCAGTATTATGAATCAAAATAAAATTAAAACTAAATCATAATTAACTAAAATTAAACTAAAACTGAAAGTTCTTTAGGTCTGGCAATAAGCGCAGTTTCGAGTACTGTTTTGTGCATGCTTCTTGTAAAAAATAAAACCGAAGATTATATGTGTCATGAGTTAAACGGACAGGTATTTTCTCAAAAGTTAAACAAACACCCCTAAATTTGATTTTCTTCTTTAGTTAAGTTTCTTTTGATTTAATTGTCATAGGGTTTTTATGTTCCAACACGTAATGAATGGATTTAAGCACGTGCAGAGACAGTTCACGGGTAAAAAGTTTGGAAAACGAATAAGGAAAGAAAATAACACAGAGATTTTATAGTGGCTCGGTCAAAATGTGCCTACATCCACGTTCCATTTTTTATTCTCTCTTTGATTTGATTACAAGTACAGGTGTATATATATTCGAAAAGAGTAAAACTTTGAGTAACCAAAGTGATGGATTTTCAGTAGATTTTTTTCTCCTTTTCTCCAAAAATTCATCCCCATTGTTGTAGAGAAGCATCGGTATTTATAGAGTGGAGTTGTGAAGTATGGAGGAGAAGTTATAGCTTCTTGGATTTGGTTCAGCATTTGATCCAAGGACAGTAGATCGTCATTTAGGTTAGGAAGTTTGCCTGGTTCGATGATCCTACTTTGGAGTACCTTACTTACCGGCCCAAACTTTTGATTCGGCGTGTTTGTAAAGCCGACCAAATGTTTGGTCCAACAATTGATGTATAGTGTCGGACCAAATACTATGTCCAGCATATCGGAGAACGCTAGACTATACATTCATCTGGGCATCTCTAAGGATACCAAACCAAATACTTGGTCTGGCATAACGTAGGACGCCAGACTAATTATCTGGCCCGACATGTCGGTTCACATGTTTGGTTCGGCATTTTCGCAAATGCCGAACCAAGCGTCTGGTTCGGTTATGCTGTTTCCCACACCCCTGCTCGTCTTTTCCTTCTTCTTCCTTTGCTTTCCAGGAAACCAAGCCAACACATCCCCCCCCCCCAAGTATGTTGTGTAACCGCACAGCATGCTTTGTTTTCTATTCGGCATTGAACTTCCACCACCGAATGAGACTGGTGACCGTTCGTCTTCCCTTTTTTTTCCTTTAAGTACGCCTTCTTCCCATCACTCTTTTACTTTAACTCTCTTAATCAAATTTCTTCGGCTTTACTAAGTCGGCTGCAACTAATTTGAGCTTACTTTTTCTTGCTCGAATTTGGCTATCTTACGCCTTCATAGCTTGAGGTAAGTTTCTTAACTCGATTGTTGGTTACAAGGTTCTAGGGTTTCGATGTGTAGGAGAGTTTAGTGCGAGGATGGGTGACTTCGGTCTTGAATCGACGAGGAGGCATCTCGTTTGAGCTGGCGCCGAAGGATCCTGATGTTTGGATGGTCTTTATCCTCCTAATGTTAGTTGAGGTATTTTGGGATTCGTGTTGGGAATGGGTGTGTAAATAACCACTCTCCCATTAGGTGTTTGACCCATTGCTTGACCGATTGACTGAGTTTCTATTGGCAGAGGCACTAGTGGTAGTATTCTAGTTTTGAGTATAAATATTTGTCTAGGTAAGACTATAGGAGGGTATGCTTTGGGTCGGCAGTTGGTGTGTGGTAATTTTGGTTCGGCGTTCGACGTAGGATAATGTTGGGGCAGATTTGCCGAGCGCATTTTTTTTATGGGTATGCCGAGCCAAAAGCAGGTCTTCCACTATATGGCTAGGTTGGGGATATGGATTCATTTGGGCTAGATGATAGGAGATTCCCATGCATTTTTGAACTTCTCTTTATGATTTGGACCTTCTCTTGACCTTCATTTTCTTGCATAGGGAACAAGTCTTCTGGTCGTGAACTTTATTCCAAGTTTGTGGCTTCTCAGCCTGTCGGGGCTGGTCCTTCTTCTTCTCATGCTCCAACCAATCCTCCCAGGCAACCCAGTTCTGCTTACTCTTTGGTGGAAAGTTATGTCCCTAATCAAATGCTGGTTAGGCCTTCGGAGTGTTATCCAAGCGTGTTGACGAAAGAGAAGTTGAACTCCATAGCTACAACGTTTAGGATAGACCGTCGAGACATGATATTGCCTGGTCCAGATGATAAAGCATGCTTTCTCCCAAGTGGGTGTATGGCATATAGCAAGTATCATTGTATGTGCGGTGCGGTTCCTCCGCTTACCAATTGGATTGCCAGCTTTGTGATTTATTTGAAGGTTGCTCCTATGTAACTTCATCTGAACTCTTATGCTATCCCGATAGGTTTGTACCAGATATTCATGAAGTGGTATAGGAGACCCCCCACCCATAAAGAGATCAAATGTTTGTATAACGTGAGGAGTTACTGGAAGGGGAATCCTTTAATCAATTTAGAGTCCGCCCACAAATTCAAACCCGTCTTTGATTTATACTCTAAGTTTAGTATGTTCAAGAAGGAATATTTCTTTATACGTGATGATACTGTGGCCCAACATGCTTTTACTTTTGGTTGTAAGTTACTGTATTATCTTCTTTTCTAAACTTTTTGTCGGACTGGCATCTTATTACTCCATAATTTTATGGTTGCATGAAGGCGGTGGAGGATGATGGCTTAGAAAAGGTGGCTAAGGAAATATTAGTTATCCCGTAGACCGAGCGGGAAGCCTCATTCCTACTCCATGACGTAGCCCTCCGATTCTACAACTTGATCGGCCCCAGCTAGTTCGTGTACAAGAATAGGCCAAGTTTTGCTGAGAGAGCAGCGGGAGCCAGAGGAGATTGGGGTGACGGAGACAAGGGTAAGGGCCTAAATGGGGAAGGTGGTGTGGCTAAAGCCTCGAAGAAACTGTGACATAAGAAGAGTGTAGTTCGTCCTCCCTACTCAAGGAAATCTATACATATTTGAGATGCTCCTTCCCCTGGCAACGAGGGAGGTTCTTACTTGGGAGTAGAAAGTGAAGATAAGGAAGGAAAGGAGAACAATTCTAAACCAACAGAAGGGGATGTACATGTATCTCCAGATGAGGATATTATAAGCAGCGAGGGATTGGGCGTGGATCCTTTAAAGAATGCCGAGGCCGTGCGAGAGGGGCCCAGGCAGTTGGAACAATTCGAGCGACCCTAAGGTCGTCTTCTATTGCTGATCTTTCCCAGGAGAATGTGGCTTTGGGTGATCTGGGTGGAATACTGCCTCTTCCAGCATAAGGTGGAGTGGGAATCGACGAGGAATTCAGGCTTGCTCCAGGTGCTTTTGATTAATGTATGAATTTTGAGATACTTCCTGAAAACCATTTGTTTTTTGACGAGTCCCGGTCTCCACCTGCTCCTCAATCCAATGAAGTTCGATCGCTGTGCATCTTCCTTCCTTCGAGTGGAGTCCCATCCCTGGGTATTCCTTATTTGAGTGAGACCATGCCCCGGCCATATGATCCAGTCTACACTAAAGGTTTGTAGTAGCTTGTTGTGTCTTAGTGTCTTGAGTGCTTCCCATTTTTATGCTTTCTTGCTTTCTCGGATCTAACGTTGTTGCCTGTATTCCAGAGAAAAGGAGAAACTCAAAGCGAAATGAAGTCTCCAAGCGGCTTGAGCAGTTTAAACGGATGAAAATGACTTCTATTTCTTATAAGGCGACTTTTTAAGGGGAAAAACTGTGCAAGAGAATATTAGGGAGATCCCGTCAGGCCTGGATAATGGAGAGAGCCATGATTCATCCCAAAAACATGCGAGGTCCCCAAGTAAGGAAGCTACTTCCCCTGGCTCCCAAACTTCCTCCTGTCATCGCCGTGACTATCTAATGGGTTCCAAAGTGCATGAAGTGCCAGATGAGTTGGGAGAGGGCAATGTTGATTCCTTTTTCTCGGATTATCAACAGCCGAAGCAGAATCCTTTGAGAGTCATCCTGATATAAATCACGACTATTTGGGTCGTCGTGCGGTGGATCCTGACACCGAGTTCCTTTTACCTCTAAATCCTTTGGTCCGGATCCTAGATGAGGCGAAGACTCTTGATTTTGCTAACTTCACAACATGGATGGTCCAGATTACATATGAGACCAGAAACATAGTTGATTATCATTCCTATTTGGCTAAATCTAGTAAAGAAGTAGGGAGTACTAATGTGTGGTTACATCTAGAGATAGAGGACCTTTGCAAGGCGCTTAGGGAGATAGAGGCTAAGTTAGAGGAAGTCGAAGCATCCCGTGCCTTCGAGATAACAAAGGCCAAGGAAGAGGAAAGGAAAGAGGCTGTCGACCTATGTAAGACACAGATTGACATGGCTATGAGTTTAGTGGATGAGTCCCGGTAGAAGGGTGGAGCGAATCCGCTCCATCAAGGGTAAAGTAAAGAAATCAGAAGAGGCCTTAGCCGAGCTGAAGGAGTCTCGGGGCATATGAAAAAGGAGAAGGACTCATATCAGGCTAAGAACGACAGGTTGAAGGTAGAGCATGCTTAGTTGAGGAGGGATAAGGAGCAGTATATGAATAAGGTGGTGGCCCTCCAGACCGAAGTCGATAAATCCAGCGACTTTTGCGACAAGGTCAACAAGATGTTGAAGGATACTTATTTCATGTTTTGGAAACACAAGAACCTTCAGTGGATGGATGACTACCCTTAGGTGATGGCCGGGATCCATGCTCGGCTTATCGAGGAGACTAAGGCTGTCGTCGCGTAGGAAGAAGGGGCTATGTACGACGTTGGGATGGTGAACATCCAGTTCACGGTAGAGGAGACCAAGGCTATAGCCAAGGGGTATAAGTTGCTGGCCGGGGATGAGGATGATGAGGGTAGATCGGATCTTGAGGGGCTCGGTGATCCAAGTCATGTTGCCGCAGTTATCACGCCATTTTACTCTAGCTCTGTCGTCACCTATTTTGATTGTAAAACTGATAATTATTTTTATTTGCCTCGTGCAGGGGTGCCTTCAGGGCAAGTTGGGCCTTCGCGAAAGAAAGGCGAGCCTCTCAGGAAATCATAGCTCTCGTAGGACATGACTGAAGGGAGCAGGCCGAGAGGCAAGGATATCCCTCCTTAGCCAAGGAGATTTCTTTTCCTATTTTCTACATGCATTTTTGAAAGATGTATGGATGTTCTGCATTGTATATAAACATAAGCGATAAGCTTTGTACAAGAAAAGTTTAACACTGTACCGTTCAGCTGCTGTTTTATATATATATATATATATATATATATATATATATATATATATATATGTGTGTTTATACATACATACATATATGTGCTTATCTAGGATGACTTTTGTGATGCATATTTTTTATAGTCTGCTCTGTCTATTCATGAACTGTTTACGACTTAGTTAATCGTTATAGTGTTTAGTGATACAAAGAACCATAGAAGCGTTGTTATATTCAAGGGCGATCATGAATGATAACTACTCGGGCTAACACCCTTGTCGAGAGTATTGTTTGATTTATCGTTGCCAACGCGTGAAATGCCATCGTCAAGTGCGAACTGCCCTTGGCTGCGGCTATGCCTCAATCGTGGGGTTATAATTGATTCGCAATTGCCGGCAAGCCAAACGCCAATGATGAACTGCCTAGGCTATAATTTGTGCCTAATACGTGGCTTATGATTGGTTCATTATTGTCAGCTTAGGGGTGCCGATCGTCAGCAGTGAATTTCCAAGGCTTGTTTCGTGCCCTTTATCGTGGCTATCTTACTTTCACTGCTGTCGACGAGAGTCCGCGAATGCTCGCAGTAGGAATGTTCACCAGATAAAATAATTAAACGAAAGAACATTTAAATAAGATAATTAATATGAGACACCAGATTTTATAGTGGTTCGGCCAAAATATGCCTGTGTCCACTATCTTTCTTTTATTGCTTTAGTACATGCTTCTTTACAACTCAAGAGAAGTAACGGTGGAGATGTTGGAGATTCCATGCCTTCCTAAACACCTCTTCATCTACCGTTGACAAGATGTAAGCTCCATTGTGAAGGTCTTTATGTACAACAAACGGTCCTACCCAAATTTGATCTAATGCCCCAGGTCATGGGAAGACTTGTTTGAGAACCAAGTCTCCTTCTTATAGTGTTCGAGGCTTCACCTTTCCACCTTTTGTCTATGAGCGGCTGCTTTGAAGGCGGCATCATTTCTCTTTTCCTCGATCAGGTCGAGCGATATGTTTAATAGCTCCTCATTTTCTTCTAGATTATAGGTATTCTTCGGTGCAAGGGGACAATTGTTTTGATGGGGAGCACGGCTTTGGCTCCATATGCCAGTGCGAATGGAGTGTGCCCTGTCGTGATTTTATAAGAAGTTCATTAGGCACATAAAGCCGTAGACAATTTGTCGACCCATGCCCCCTTGGATTTTTCCAGTTTCTTCTTGATCAGCATTTTCAACACATTGTTCACTACTTCGACTTGTCCGTTTTCCTATGGACGTGTAATAGTTGAAAAGCTTCGGGCAATCCATGCTCATGGCACCAATCGGCGAATTCCTCGCTGTCAAATTAGAGCCCGTTGTCTGATATGATTTTCTATGGTACCCCATACCTGCACAGGATGTTACATTTTAGAAACTTTATCACTTTGGTAGATGAATCTTGTTTAAAGGTTCCGCTTCCACCCATTTGTGAAGTAATCCACTGCCACTATGGCATATTTTGCTCCTCCTCGTCCCATGTGGAGTTCCCCGATTAGGTCGATTCCCCAGATGGCGAAGGGCCAAGGACTAACCATTTGGGTCAGACCAGTAGGTGGCAGTCTTGGGATTTTGGAAAATCTCTGGTACTTGTCGCATCTTCTAGAAAACTCGGTTGCGTCTTGTTTAGTGCGGGCCAAAAGTACCCATAGCGTAGGATTTTTCTGGCTAGTATTTGACCGCCGGTGTGGTCACCGCAACTTCCTTGGTGTATATTGTTGAGAATATCTTGTTCTTCGTTTCCCACGACACACCTTAGTAGGGGGTTGGAAAACCTATGACGGTATAGGATGCCCTCCTAGATGGTGTAGTGGGATGCCTTCCTTAGAATTTTTCTAATTTCATTTTGATTTGTCGGTAGGATCCCCTCTTGTAAGTATTTGACGATGGAAGTCATCCATGTCTCTTCGTCACTACTGATGGGCGTGATCTGAAGACACTCGAAGCTTGGTGTAGCTTGCATCATGACGGGGGTTGCCCCCAGCATCGGCTTGTTTCTCTTGGTAGCCTCATTAGCGAGGGCATCCACTTCTCGATTCTCCTCCCATGGGATATGTTTTATTACATAGTAGTCTAGCTCGTTCAGGAGGGTTTTAGCACTGTGAGGTAAGAGGCAAGTCTTTGCCTGCAAGTCTTGAATTCCCCCAGGATTTGGTTTATGATTAGTCGCGAGTCATTGTGTATGCATATTGATTTGATCCCTATTTCCCTAATGATCTCCAAACCAGCTATTACTGCTTCATACTCAGCATCGTTATTTGTTATGGCGAATTCTAATCTTAGCATGGAACTTAACTTTCTTCCTCGGGTGTGATGATTACTATTCCTGCCCCCAAGCCGAGCTCGTTAGATACTCCATCCACAAACATATTCCACTCAATTGTTTCCTCTGTTCTAATGGTCGTATCCTTGTCCTAAATGGTGAATTCAGCTAAGAAATCAGCCAGGGCATGTTGTTTGATTGCAGTGCATGGACGGTAGTTGATATCATACTAGCTTAGTTCGATGCACCATTTTAGCAGACGTCCCGATGTATCAGGTTTATGTAGGACCTGGCGCAATGGTTGATTTGTTAGGACCCTTATAAAGTGAGATTGGAAGTAATGCCACAATTTCCTTGATGCTATGAGCAAACCGTAGGCTAATTTTTTGATCTTCAGATATCTAGCCTCTGCCCCTGTAAACCTCTTACTGATCAAATATACTAGCTTTTGGATATGGTCATCTTCTCATACCAAGGCGGTGCTCAATGCATGAGGGGACACAGCTAGGTACAAGTAGAGGATTTCTCCATCTATCGGGGTAGAAAGCACTGGCAGTTTCTGCATATGTTCCAGCAGGCTTTGGAAGGCCGAGTGGCATTTGCTGGTCCATTCAAACTTTCTCTTGCCCTTTTTCAGAGCGTAGAAGAATGGAACGCACTTTTCTGTGGCCTTAGATATAAATCTGCTTAGAGCGGCTACCTTCTCATTTAGACTCTTCATTTTCCTTCGTGTGGTTGGTATTTTGATGCCCTTCAGGTTTTGGACCTATTCGGGATTCGCATCAATCACTCGGGCATGCACAATGAAACCTAAGAATTTTCCCAAGGATACTCCAAAAGAGCATTTTAATGGATTCAGCTTCATTTAGTATTTGCGCAATCCTAAAACATTTCTTTTAGGTGGTGTAAATGATCTGTTTCTTTTCTTGATTTGACAAGCATATCGTTGACATACACTTCCATGGAGTGACCAATCTATTGCTCAAACATCTTATTAACTAAGCGTTGATAGATTCCCCCAACATTCTTAAGCCCAAATCGCATGACCTTGTAGCAATATATGCCATGATCTATGATAAATCTAGTATGTTCTTGATCTGGTTCATACAAGAGAATCTGGTTAAAATGATAACAATTCATGCCCTGCTGTTCCGTCCACCAGTCGATCGATTCGAGGCAGGGGAAAACAGTCCTTGGGGTAAGCATCATTGAGATTGGAGAAGTCGATGCAGGTTCGCCAATTTCCATTGGATTTTTTCACCAGAACTGGGTTGGAGATCCATTTTGGGTAGATAGCCTTGCGAATAAAACCGTTGGTGAGTAGGGTTTTTTACCTCCTCGTTGAGGGTAGTTGAGCATTCCATCCCCATGCTCCTTTTCTTCTACTTGACCGGGATTTTAGTTGGGTCTATGTTTATGTGGTGACAGGCCATTTCGGGGGATATTCCCACCATGTCTTCGTGGGTTCATAAGAACACAACCAAAATTCAACGTAAGAATCCTATTAATTAGATTTTCAAATTTTTGTCTAGCTGCGACCCTATCTTGAAAAGCCTTATGCCGTCGCGATCATCTACTGCAACATGTTCTATAGCCTCCATGGGCTCAGTGCTGGCCTCCTCCTCTATGTCCCTCGAATCTAGTTCATTAAATGGGTCGCTAGTATACTCGAGAGAAGGGGCCTTCTTTAATTGCTATGCTTCCACAGTTTTGGCATAGAGGGCAGCCTCTATGTTTTTTCCCTTTTCCTTCCTTTTGTTATGGCGGAATTCTGTCACATAACAATCACGGGCTGCATCTTGGTCGCCTTCTACTTCTCCTATTCCCCCATCGGTAGGGAACTTCATTTTTAAGCACCAAGGGGCTAAGACTATCTGGAAATTTGATAAGGTAGGTCTGCCTAGAAATGCGTTATAAGCAGAATGTCTATATACCAGCACAAATGTTTTCTTTTGGATAACGGATCGAGGGTGACTTCCTAGTTCAACAAACAAGTCCAACTGCCCCAGCGGAATTGTGGCTTCTCCAGTGAATCCATATAGGGTCTTATTGCACGACGATACGTCTTTCATTGATAACTTCATTTTATTGAAGGCATGTTTGAACAATACATTCACTGAGCTTCCCGTATCAACCAAAATGCGAAAAACCTCTACCGGGCCGATCCGGGGGGAAATGACCATGGGATCGGTATATGGGTACTGCTTTCCAACCATATCCTCATCGCTGAAGGTTATATTAGTCCTTTCTCTTCGTTTGGCGGGACTTCTGTAATGGATGAACATACCCTTCCCCATCCTTCAAATATTTTCCGTACCTCTTCATCTCAACCAAACTTCCGCTAGCTAAATGCGGGCCCCCTGATATAGTATGAACAAATATTTTCTCTTGATTGGAGAAGCTCGCACTTGCTTCTTCTTTGTTATTTCCATGTTGGAGCAGCCTCAGTCCTTCATGGGTCAGAGCGGGGAAGTTATGCTTTTGTTGTACGTACCGTAACAGTTTCTTTTTTTGGATGTATTCTTCAACGAGGTCCCACAAATGTTGACATTCTTCTGTGTTATGTCCGTGAGAATCGCGAAAGCGACAGTATTTTCCCATCCTAACCACAGCTTCCGATTCCTTCTTATATGAGGGCGTTTGTACTTCAATTTATGTTGAGCGGCCAAGTAATTATTTTCCATAGTGTCATTCAGAGGAGTGTAGGAATCCAATCTCTGTCTCGGTCTAAATCGTCGTTTAGTGCTTTTTTCAGTTCTGGGGTGCCATGACGGTCACCTTTATCGTTATTGTTTGGTTTGCTCCCTTCTCCTCAAGGCGGGACTCCCGTGTTTCCATAGGAGATGGAACCCCCTGTGGGCTGCTCACCGCGTCGGATAGTCGCTGCATCTTCCAATCTCATATATTTTCCAGCTTCATGGTAGAATTCCTAAAGAGCTAGAGGCTTCTCCTTCATCAGTCTTCTAGCAAGTTGCAAGTCCGGGTGGACGCCTCTACATAGTGCCATCAATGTGAGTCTTTCATCCATGTTTTGCACCACTGCTGCAGCTGCGTTAA
Source organism: Allium cepa (assembly GCA_030765085.1). Taxonomy (NCBI): domain Eukaryota; kingdom Viridiplantae; phylum Streptophyta; class Magnoliopsida; order Asparagales; family Amaryllidaceae; genus Allium; species Allium cepa. The sequence continues at coordinate 842,139,546 of CM060941.1, forward strand.
AGCAAGTAAGGTATTGTTGTAAAGGTTCCCCTGATTTCTGTTTCACGTCGGACGAGGAATACGCGTCCCTAGGCTGTTCCACGTGAATTTGGAACTGGCTTATGAACTTCTCCTTCAACATTTCCCAACAGCTAATGGATCTATAAGGTAGGCGATAGAACCATGTGGTTGCTAAATTTGAAAAAATAGCGGAAAACATTTACATAGTACACCTTCAATTGCTCCATTCATGAGCATGTGCTGAGAGTATCGTTGTAGATGGACAACTGGGTCAGAGGTGCCCTTATATGGATCCATAGTGGGCATATTCCATTCTCGAGGCGTGGTTGTTGCCTCTATGTTCCTAGTGAAAAGGCTAGATACTCTAGCGCCTATCCCCCTTTCAAGTTGTTCGTGTCTGAGGTATTCCCTGAAGAGATGCGTCATTCTTTCTTTGGACTCTGGGGCGGCCCTGGGAGAATATGAGCCCTCTTTTTGATAGTGATGGCATCTGGTGCCCTAGTTGAGGCCAGACTGGCGATAATTGGTTCGAAGTGTGACAGAATTAATCACAGTTGGTCCAAGTCTGGGCCTCCTTGACTGGGTCTAGCTCTTGACGACCTTTCTAGACCAGCTTCGAGTTGGGTCCTGGCTCGGCTTCGGGCCCTTGAATCCTCCTGGCCGAACTCATCATTAGCGGGAGATCGGTTCCTTCTACTCAACTCTCTAGACTATGATTCACCTTGGGATCCAGTATTGTGAGTGGATTCTTCCATGATCCTTAAGCGTGTCATGAGTTGGTCCACTAAAGCTTCTTGCCGGGCAGCGAAGCGGTCAGACATCTCATTCACAACTCTTTCTAAGTCTTCTCTGGTGACAACCAAGTCTAAAGGTAGGGAGCGAGTAGTTGGGTTTTCTTAACTTCTTGGATGGGGTTGAGTATATCTGCAGTAGTTGCATTCTTACCCTTATCTGCATTTCACTTAGAGGGAGCCATGTTCTAATGATGCGCTAAGGTTGGAAGAATAATGGATAGGGAGAGTTTGGCTTTCTATGCTCGCCAGTTCTCAGTGAAAGCACCAAAAATGTTTTCTCAAAAGTTGGACAAACACCTCTAAATCTGATTTTCTTCTTTAGTTAAGTTTCGTTTGAGTTGATTGTCGTGGGGTTTTTATGTTCCAAAACGTAAGGGAATGGATTAAGCAAGTGTAGAGACAGTTCACAAGTACAAAGTTTGGAAAACGGATAAGGAAAGTAAATAACATAGAGTTTTTATAGTCATTTGGCCAAAATGTGTCTACATCCACTTTCCATTTTTTATTCTCTCTTCGATTTGATTATAAGTACAAGGTATATTTATTCGAAAAGAGTACAACTTTTAGTAACCAAAGTGATGGATTTTCAGTAGAGTTTTTTCTCCTTTCTTCCAAAAATCTATCCCCGTTGTTGTTGAGAAGCTCCGGTATTTATAGAGTGGTGTTGTGAAGTGTGGAGGAGAAGTTATAGCTTCCTCGGTTTGGTTCATAATTTGAGTCAAAGACGGTTGGATCGACATTTAGGTTAGGAAGTTTGTTTGTTTTTGAGATCCTACCTTGGAGTACCTTACTTGATGGCTCAAACTTTTGATTCGGCGTGTTTGTCATGCCGGTCCAAATGTTTGGTCCGGAAATTGATGTATTTTATCGGACCAAATACTCTGTCCGGCATATCGGAGAATGTCGGACTAAATTTTTGTTCTGCCATCTCTAAGGACACCGGACCAAATACTAGGTCTGGCATAACGTAGGATGTTAGACCAAATATCTGGCCCGGTATGCCGGCCCATATGTTTGGTTCGGCATTTTTGCAAATGTCGTACCAAGCGTCTGGTTCAGTTATGTTGTTTCTCACTCCCCTGCTCGCCTTTGCCTCCTTTCTTTGCTTAGCAGGAAATAATGCCAACAATAGGCACAGCTTAATTCCCTTCAAATAAATCACTGGGTTCTCCTGAGTATATTCCAAAAAGAAACAAACAAATAAAAAACAAAACAAAATACAAAAATACAAAAAAAACCTAAGAGTCGTTTTTAAAAATGGTAAGGTAAACATCCAATTTAAATGTATGTTTAAGATGCGTTTGATCGTGTCTCCTATTAGGAAGAAATAATGGTTGTAAAATTAAAAATCCATAGTTTTAATTTCTATTAGAGACACTCTTAGTGATCAGGTTAAAAGTTCATAAATAACGCATACAACTAGTGTCGTGTAGCCTTCTTGTTTTGAGGCTTTGCATAGAAGGTACATATTTCTAATGTTATTACAAGAAAATTCCCTGTTGTAATGAATATCTAAATTAGGTCCTTACTTTTTCTAAACAAAAAGCGCAAATTAGCTAGCACTTTCCTAATAGAAAACGCAAGTTAACATGCGCTTTTCAAAAATTTCAAAATGTTCGAAAATTTCAAAATTTTCAAACAAAATTTTAAAATCAGAAAGCACAACCTAGCTTGCGCTTTTCTAATAGAAAGCGCAAGTTAACTTACGCTTTTCAAAAATTTTAAAAGTTTTCAAAAATTTCAAAAGAATTTTTAAAATCAAAAGTGCAAGTTACCTTACATTTTTTATCAGAAAAGTGCAAGGCATCTTGCGCTTTCTACTTTTCTAAAATAGGAACCAAATTTACATATTCATTTCTACATGGATTTTTCTTATAACAACTTCAAAAACAGGGATCTGTAGCTTTTTCTTGTTTTTTTAAATCTTTTGGAGATGGCTTTTCTTTTCATTTCCTCGTTTTTGTGGTTTACTATTTCTAAATAATTCAAGTTAAATAATAGCATATACGGGTAAGATGCAATTAGTCTAATTATCTATTGTCAGCGACATTGAGTTGGGTATCATATGCAGATTTTTCCATCTTTCTTCATAGTGATGTAAGTCGTACATATGCATCTACTAGCTAAATATACTTACTATTTAGTGTTATAACTGCAAAAGTTTTGATGGTCGCATAAAACTGCTTGATAGTGTGAGATGCAAATCAATGGTGCATTCCATTAATGGATGGTCGGAAAGCTGCAAACCAATTATTGAGATTCCGTAGGATACTTTTAGAATTACAAAAGGACATAATGAAAATCTTAATATCTGTTTGGTTTATTTTGTATTTTATGTTTTGAGTTTTCAGCATTGATTACAAATATGAGAAAAGCGGAGGAACAAGGAAGTGGTATAAGAAAGATGGAGGGGACGATCGAGAGGATGGAGGGACGATGGAACGACGAAATATTTCTCGTGCTTCTGTTATTCCATGAAAAACGAAATATAAAAAAATTGTTTTTTATTTTTTTCTGTAAATTTCGTTTTCTAAATTGATCGTTTTTCACAATAAACATGCGTCGTTGGCATTTTTATATGGAAAAAAATACAAACCAAAAAGGGTAAACCAACAGCAGCTTTATTGATTGAATTTTCAATATTAATACTTAACATATATATATCACATGGAATCAACTTACATCTGTAAACTCTAAGGGAATAGACCGTGAAACTTACATGTAGATGCTTGTTGTCTGTGTGATTATTTTTTAAATCTACGAATGCAGGGTAGCATTCAGTAAAAGGCAACCTTGAAATGCATTGATAGTCTTTAGTAATTGAGGTGTTTGGAATGTTATAATTATAACGCCAAGTCCTAAACTGTTTGTGGATTAGCAAGTGACTTAACGTATTGGCTTATCTCTTCGTAAGTGAAGTGTGTACTCGACTTACTATACAACTTGCCACCTCCCAGTAGCTCTTAATTAGTATTTAAACTTTGTAAATGAATTGGGTAAACCCATTTATAAATTTTATTAAATCGTTCATGTATGGGTTGACCCATTTTTAAAAGAGTTATAAATCGGTAACTGATTTATTCATTTACTAAACTTAAAATTCAAAAATATAAATTTAAAAATAACAATTTTGAAAATATCAATTTTGAAGAATTATAATTTTTTACTCGAATATTCATCTTGTTAATGCACACTGTAGTTTTGCATGGTGAGTAATAGTTTTACTCAGAAAATAACATGCTACATCCCATATTTGAACTTCACCTAGGCAGAAGTCACTATTTTTTTCGTTCAGACTACAACACCTTCTTCATACTAACTCGGAATCAGACAAGATTTCGACCGAAAAATCCCATCTAAATTACGGAAAAAATGGAACATGCGGATAGTTCATCTTGTGAACGCACATTGTAGTTCTCTATTGTGACCAACAGTTGTACTTAGAAAATAACATGTTACGTCCTCATATTTAAACTTCGTCTAGGCAAAAGCCACTATTTTTTTGCATACAGCAACTTCTTCATACTAATTAGAAATCATGCGAGTCTTTGACTGATGAACTTTCACCTAAATTACGGACAAAATGGAACACTTGGGCACTTCATCTTGTGAACGCATATCGTAGTTCTCCATGGTGATTAACAGTTGTACTTAAAAGTAACATGCTACATCCTCATATTTGAACACCACCTAGGCAGAAGCCACTATTTTTTTGTTCGGACCGCAGTAGCATCTCATTTCCTTGTTCGACAAAAGGTATATTCGTATATAATAAAGTGGTAAAAGTGTGGTTCATTCACTTAATAACATAAAAATGCAAGGGGCCTTTCCAGTTTTTCATATTCCGATCAAAAAAAATTATTTCTTAGAAAGAGTTTAATCATTTTCCCCTCAGTAGCATATTTTAAATAGAAATTCCCACGATTTGTACCCCTGTTGATAAATGAATTCCAATTTGATGAACGTATTTATAAAGTCCTTCTCTATAATCTGATTTAATCTTGTAGTCCAAATAATTATGCACCGTGACGTATCTACAATAGTAGTAATTAGTGAAAAATGAATGCTTATACAAACAAGTAAAGTGACTCCATCTCCAATGGTCCAAAGAAAGGAGTCATTAGAATATTCTAAACCATTCACGAACATAAAAAAATATGGTTAAGACATTTTATGGTTCCCACATAAATAAGAAGCACTAGTACCCCTATTGTTTTTTCCAATATAAGGATTAAAATAAGAACAAAGATCCATATTAGTCCATGGACTTCTTTTTAAGATTCTGATCAAGAAAAAAAATTTAGAGCTTGCATTTCCGCTTCTGTCATACCAATTATCATTTCAACGATCAACTTCTCCTACAATGATACCTGTACTATCTAATATCATCATGCTATCTTCCAATTTCATTCTTTTAACTAGTTAAGAGAGAATTTTCAAATTGATAAAACAGGGTGGACGAATTTTCCATCTCTAATGGAAAACGCTATTATCTCCTATCAAATAAATTCATATTTCTCCTTTTTGAGCTTCTACTCTCACATAAAGTTCTTGCCTCGACAATTTAAAATTGGAGACTTACCCATTCAGTAATTTTAGTACTAGACGTTCCTAAAATGGCTACTATCGGGTCGAGTGAATTAGATAATAGATAAATGACTATTGGCATTCCAGCTTTTCTTCTCTTTTCAGGGCCTATCCAAAAGAGAATGCAGTACCTCTTGGTCATGAATAGGACGAACCACCTCCATGGATATCTTTGTTCTGAAACAAAACAAATAGAATTAGGCTCGGTCAAATGGAATATGTATTATTCATATGGAAGATCTTCCATTTGAGATGATCCATCGACCCAAGATGAAGGAAAAAGTCTATCTATTTCTTTAGCTATTCAGTTAAACAAATGATTCGTTACCGGAGCAGATAACAATAATCATTTCATCAAACATGCATATTTTTTCTTTTCCGATGGATTTCCATGGTTTCACTAATGTAAATTCTTTGATGTAGCGAGTAATAGGCTCTGGTTGTTCACCGTTTAAGAATTCTTGTTTAGGCAGTTCATATCATCCATACATAGTGTCTGATCTAAGATTTCAATTCTTCCATGCTTCAGATGTAACGACCCGTAAAATTATTATTTGGATAAATTATATTTATTTTTAAAATATTTAGATATGGATTTAAAAGTAAGAAATAATCATGTTTAAATGGTAAATAATAGTTATTTTGTTTGGAAAAAATATTTGCAGATAAATTACCGAGGTAAAATATTGATAATTTGTAAATATTGTCCTAGGTATAATATCAATAAAATAGCCTCATTTTATCAATAAAACTGCTTTTACACAATAAGGATCATGCACAGCTTTGGATATATACATTAATATATGTATTCAGACAAGATTATGAAATAAACTAATTTATTTTATTTCTATAAAATAAAATGTATTTATGACATCGACCGTTGACATCATTGATTTTATATAATTCTTCGAAAATTCAAGTTAAGTTTATCTTATGTTATATATTTCTTCAAGTTAAGCTATATATTTCTTCGATTTATATATCATTGACTTTTCGACACCAGAAAGTTGTCGAGAACGTTGTTCCCCTTAATGCACTATACATACTCACATATATAGTAGATAATTAACCATATAACAATACACTAATGATATATTATCTTATGTTAATTATGTTTAGTGAGAGATGTGACAAGTCAAGTTTTAAAAATAATAACTTACACACACACATAAGTATATACCATTATCTCTTTTCATATCTTAGCATTATCATCATTATCCATCATGAACTAGAGGATGCGACTAGAAGGGGGACGTGACATATGAGGGGGAAGAAGATGATGATGTGACTTGTCAAAATAATGACATGTTAGGATATTTTAAAACTAAGGTTAAAATGGTATTTTTTTCTACTTTCTTTCGTCTATAAATATACATCCTCAAGCACATTTTCATTTACGTTCCAACTTCATATTTTCTAAACCTTCTTCTCTAAATATTTCATGGCTTTCATATTTAAAAAAAAATTAGAAAAAGTTAGTCTTTTGTGTTGTAACTTGTAACGACCCAGAATTTTAATTTATTAAAATTTAAATATTTAATTAATTTTAAATATTAATAAGTGAATTTATAAGTCGAATAAATTTTTATTTGAATTATTGGATTTTATTGGATAATTAAATCGATAATTTAATATGTTAAATTATGGAAATAATTGAAAATCGAGTTAAATATGATTGAAAATGATTTGTAAAATTTTATTTTATCATGTTGGAGTTAGAACGATATTTTAGAACTTTTAAAATCGAATTAAAAGTTAATTTGTGAAAATTGAATATTTTAATATTTAAATCGACTAGTGAAAATAGTCAATTTTTGAACAGTCTCAGAATTGGACGAAACCAGTTCCATTGGATCCGTAATAGTTAGTTATTACCGGATTTCAATTTTCGTATCAATCGGAGTTATCGTTTGATCGTGGCAGCTCGAAACGCATCGAATTATTTTTATTATTAATTTGGCAAGTTAAAATAGCCATTTTTCAAAAAGTCTCGGATTTCGACGAAACCAGTTTCATCGGATCCGTAATGTGATATTATTGTAAGGTTTCAAATTTCAAGTCATTGGATTTACCGTTTGTCCTGTACAAATTAAAACGCCTAGAAAATCGTTTAAATCGGTTTAATTCAAATTGAACGTTTATTGTCATAACTCGCACAGATGTCCGAATTAGCTTTCGAAACCTGTTCCATTGTGTCCGGAACGCGGGGTAAACCCTAGAAACGCTGGTTACGGTGCGTAAATCGGAGTTCGGAATTTCCGGAATGAATAGTGTTTGAGAATTTCCTTATAAATAGCCCTTCACTCTAGAAATAAAAAAAAAATTCTAAACCTAACCCTAATTATAAACTACAGCCGCCACTTATACAACCGAAGGCCATAATTTTTCGAAATTCATTCCTCAATTACTCCCAATCCATCCACTTATAGCAGAAATCTTCAACTAGTAAATCGAAGAGCTCTGCGAGCTCTACCTGTTGTACGGTGGAGATTGGACCCGATTCTTCGACTTTCGAAAATTCAACATCGATACTCACTTTATCGACTGCCGAGCAATCGAACGACGGAAAACCGAACACTGAGGGTTTAAGAAAAAGAACTTAAAAAAAGAGAAGAGAAAAAGATAGAAGATGGAGAGGAAAGAACATGGAAAATAGAACAGAAAGAAAATAGAACGGAACAAAAAACAACAGAACAACATCAGAATCTCACAATTCGCAGCGGAACAACATATAATAAATAAATGAATAATCTTTAAACAAAGAACTCTATATCAGTTCTTACATTACATTACATTTCATTACATCATATCATCAGAGTGTACAACAACAACAACATCAAACAGTGCAGCGGAAAAAGAAATACTATATACTAGTAATACGCCATGCCATCCAGCTTGCCTCCAGCAACTCCAGAATATCCAGAATATCCTGATAAACCTTACTCTTGACTGCCCGTGTGAAAATTGGTGGGCACCCAGAGTTTAGGAAGGAAAACAATAAAATCCAAGTCAGTCATGTGACTGGTGTGAGAACTCAAAACAGTTTATTTATCTTTAAAAATCAAAATAGAAGAATATTTTTAAAGTTAATTCGCAATGCTTTTAAAAATGAGACTACCATAAGGCCTCCCGCACACACACACAATGCAAACGCAGAATCGGAGGAGATTTCTCCTTATGATAGTCAAAGATGCTTGATACGCATTTAAAAGAACATTTGATATTATTACTAGTGCATAGTGTAGGAAAAATTCATTTCGAAAGTAGAATATAAATCTTAGCCAACATACGACCATTATCGTATGCCTACTATAGCTACCATCCAAACAGTGGTGACCACCATAAGTGAATGGCAGGTTCTACAACTAATACCGTACAAGTTTCGTATTGTGAATTGGATTTCCAACGAATGATCAGGCCAAGGAACTTCCCATTGCCACATGAGAATGCCTCTGGATGGACATCCCCGAGAACCAAACCGGATCTCTACCAATACAAGGCCGGGTTACCCCTAACTGAGTAACAACTGACCGAATATGCCATCCCCCGGTCCTTTGGGACCTTTTCACCGAGCGCTCGTAATCAATTCACACAATCATAACAAAGTGTTTTCAACATGAGTAAGTATCTGGGCTCCATACCATGATACCACCCTTTTCCAGAAGGAAATGCACACATCCTAAAGGGCGCTACCCCTCATAACCTTGCTGCATCTTTCCTGTTTTGACCATTCACGGGGTGTGAGGCTCGACGAAGTCACGTCCACAAAAACATACTTTATACAAAAGCCATGCTTTGGGTCAACAAATGATCATAGAAATGATCACCAAGATAGACGATCAAATAAACGATCCTATCACAAATAATCAACACAATGATCATTTCACAGCAACACTCAGCATGTCACATTACCAAAATGGGAATATATCGCTGATAACATTCAACTACATAACCTCTGAGCTCGTACGTCTCAGAGAAGGGTGTTAAGCTAAAAGAATAAATTCTCCGCCACCAACAGAAATATATTTGAAAGAAATCGGCTTTATATCTCAACTTGTAATGTCAGGCATACTATCCATACAAGTCTGTTCCGGGCTCGAACAAAACCGAAGGCACTTACAAAGAAGTCCTTGCAATCCGGATATTCACAATCCTGATCGGATTTCCCATCACTTAGGGAGTCTCTATACCGTTGCAACTCAGTGCAGAGACAATCGACAGGTCATCCTATCGCTCTCGCAAATACCGGGTCTTCAACACCGATCTTCAATGCTATCCACAACGACGTATCACATATTCGAAATGGGTTATACGACCCCATGGTCCTTTTCCGGTTAACCCGAATAGTGAGCGCTTATTCAAAAAATAAGTGTGGCATTCAAATTCAAACAAATCACATCAAATACCCATTCAAAGGGAAATATTGATAGTCGGTTATTGAACTATCAATGGATATGCACACATCACCAGTTTCCAAATAATTTTCCAAATTATTTATTTTCCAAAAATATCTTTACAAGATATATTATTTTCAATACTTCAAAAATAAATCAATATTTATTTTTAAACAAATTCCACTTTCTTTTATAAATTTCTTAGTGAATTTATATTTCACAATATCTAAGAATATTCGATTTCAATTATTCATTTCAATTTATCTTCAAAAAGATAAATTCTCAAATGTTCACTTTATATCGGAAAACAATTCCATACTTATTTATTAATAAGTAATTCACAAATCCATTTATTTTCAACACTTGGAAAATATTCAATATACTTAAATCGAAATTAAGTATTTATTTCATTCTTTAAGGAAATCATTCTCTTAAACATATTTATTTGGGCCAAAACGAATGTTGCGTAAAACATCGTTACGACAACCCAAAATCACTATTATAGGGATTCGAAATTAAAATAGATATATAAATCCCAATACTATACAAAACATTTCCTTTCGGAAATCATTTACTATAACAACAGTGTTATAGTCCACCATTTCCTTCTATTTCTCGAAAACGTCTATTTCAACAATAAATGTTGAAATCTATGGTTTCGAATCTCAACATATTTAAAACATCGTTAGATCGTTTTAATTCAATTTAAAACATCACATTCAAAACAATTTCTTTAACATATTATTCACTATTCAAAAACGTGAATATACTACGTTAACAATTTACATCCTTTCTATTCATTTTATTTCAAAGGATTATTCACAGTCAAAAAAAATGTGAATATAACTCCATAAATAAGTTATAACAATTTTCTTATCAAAATAAGTCATTTGCGAATTTATAAAACAACGTTTATAAATTCCATTTCTATTTATTTTATAACTCCTTTTTATAAATTTCCTTTATTAATCTATTCGATTTATAACTCAATTATAAACCAAAAGTTCACATTATAAGTTAAACACTTATAATTTATTTGTTTACAAGAATCGTTCTTTTAAACATCCCAATTCATAAATCTTATAACTTATAAGATTCATTCTTCAATTATAACCTACTGCTTATAAAATTCCATTCTTCAATTAACTTTTCAAATTTTATAAACCTACTGCTTATAAAATTCCATTTATAACTTCACTGTTTATAATTCTATGAATTTCATTCATTTATGAAATTCATTCTAACACTTATAAAAACTCGTTTTATAATTCCAACATTTTAATTTATAAATATCAATTTATAAATCTTATATATAAATCAATTTATACTATTATTTTAAAACATCTTTAATTTCCTTTATAATTTCATCATTTTGATTTATAAAATAATTAAATTTTATAAATCCTATATTTAAACTTTTCACAATAAATTCTAAAATCCCGATTAAACTATTTTATAAAATCATTAGCATCATTTTCTCAAAAATCAATCTTTAACTATATTTCTCAAAAATCATAATTTTTATAACATTAAAATTATAACGTTTATTTATTTAAAATGGATCAATTCCAAAAATATAGTATATTTTCAAAAATCACTTTAAAATCATTTTAAAATTCCAAATTTGGTCCAATGATGCTACATACCAAATAGCCAATCACGACAACAACGACATCATATATCGTATATGATAGTCCATCAAATATCAAAATATCTGAAATCAAATAAATACTGTTGAGGAATCCAGTTGGATCCCTCCAACCTGTTTTTCCTGCATCCACAAACATTAGCACAATACCAATTTCGCTCCAGTACGAAATTATCGCGGTATATGGGATTTAAAATATTATCCGCTTAATAACGGCGCAATAAGGTCTCATCCGCTAAACAAATAAATGCGGAAAATCAATAACTCCAATATATACATATGCCAATATATATATTGCTATTATATATAATACCAATTTCACTGTTTATGAAATATTCGCGTATATGTTTTTAATAAATAACATCCGCTTACTAACGGCGCATAATGTCTATTTTAACAATCAATAGATAATAATCATCATTTAAACATGCCTTCAAATATTTTAAATCTAACTATTTAAAATAAAATCGACACTAATTCGATTGAGTGAGAAGTTCTCACCTTGATTTCAATTTCGTTTTAGCGATTTATTTCGAATAAAATTAAATGGACGTTTAATTTTACCCAAAATTCTCACTAACTCCAAACGACTCTAATCCAACTCCATCGCGTAGTGCTCGTCCATACGATTCCAACGCAACTGGTTTCGCGCGTTTTCGACCTCGTATAAAAAAGATATACATTTTTGAAGTTACTCGATTTTTTTTACTATATAATTTACAACAAATTAAATTAAATTTAAACCTAAACAATTCATGGCCATTGGATTTCACTGCCCCCCATCATCACTGCACGTCCCCTACTCCTTTCTTCTTCATCTTTCACGCACAAACTACAGGAAGCCGAAACCCATATCTCTCTTGATTTTTTTGATGGCCGCTCCACACGTGCTCGTCGATACGACGATCGGCCTTCTCCATTCGAACGCCCCCACCTCCAAGTGTCACCGCCCCAAGCCGTGCCAAGCTCGGTCGAGCTATTCGCACAGAAAACGAGGCCGAACGTATGGCCTTTGCAGCCACTTTCCCGTTGATCTACGCCTTCATTTCCAATCTCCACCGTACAACAGGTAGAGCTCGCAGAGCTCTTCGATTTACTAGTTGGAGATTTCTGCTATAAGTGGATGGATTGGGAGTAATTGAGGAATGAATTTCAAAAAATTCTGGCCTTCGGTTGTATAAGTGGCGGCTGTAGTTTATAATTAGGGTTAGGTTTAGAAATTTTTTTTTTTTTATTTCTAGAGTGGAGGGCTATTTATAAGGAAATTCTCAAACACTATTCATTCCGGAAATTCCGAACTCCGATTTACGCGCCGTAACCAGCGTTTCTAGGGTTTACCCCGCGTTCCGGACACAATGGAACAGGTTACGAAAGCTAATTCGGACATCTGTGCGAGTTATGACAATAAACGTTCAATTTGAATTAAACCGATTTAAACGATTTTCTAGGCGTTTTAATTTGTACAGGACAAACGGTAAATCCAATTGACTTGAAATTTGAAACCTTACAATAATATCACATTATGGATCCGATGAAACTAGTTTCGTCGAAATCCGATACTTTTTGAAAAATGGCTATTTTAACTCGCCAAATTAATAATAAAAATACTTCGATGCGTTTCGAGCTGCCACGATCAAACGATAACTCCGATTGACACGAAAATTGAAATCCGGTAATAACTAACTATTACGGATCCAATGGAACTGGTTTCGTCCAATTCTGAGACTGTTCAAAAATTGACTATTTTCACTAGTCGATTTAAATATTAAAATATTCAATTTTCACAAATTAACTTTTAATTCGATTTTAAAAGTTCTAAAATATCGTTCTAACTCCAACATGATAAAATAAAATTTTACAAATCATTTTCAATCATATTTAACTCGATTTTCAATTATTTCCATAATTTAACATATTAAATTATCGATTTAATTATCCAATAAAATCCAATAATTCAAATAAAAATTTATTCGACTTATAAATTCACTTATTAATATTTAAAATTAATTAAATATTTAAATTTTAATAAATTAAAATTCTGGGTCGTTACAATCTTCCCCCCTTAAAAGAATTTCGTCCTCGAAATTATTAAGTAAGAAAAGTTATAGAATCTATTAATTTTCCATAAATCCATAGTTAAATTTCTTATAATACTTTACTAAGTTTTCAAATCATACTTAGTTATCTTTTCAAAAATAACTACTATTGTTTAACTTTCAACTCCAAAATCAAAGTTAAAGTTTTCACAAATTTTCCCAATTTTCTCAAATTTTTTCTAACACCTTAAATTTCCGGAAAAATTCGCCATAGTCTCCTTTGCGCGGCTCGATCCGAAAAAAAAATGACAGTATATATATCACAAATATACATCTCATCAAGTAATGAGGCATCCCGAAGGGAAAAATGTATAAAAGTACGGTATGTAATCCGAGATATGTACCTTATATTTTATTAGCAAGCATATACGGCTAATATAGCGCGAAAGCGAGCTCCAAATGCGAAGCAAACGCGATCCACACCTACTAATCACTCAACAAACAACATGAGAATCATGCATATAGATAATAGTATCGATATACAACATATAGCAACATAATAACTATATATGTCAACATAGCAATTGAAACAAAAGCAACAAATGCAAACATCAACCAACTATCATCCAACTAATTCATAACCAATGTATATTCATTCATATTCTCATTAATATTAATGAATTGGTTTTCAATTTAATTTATTTTCAACTAGTTTATATTTACTAATTCATATTCAAGTTGGTTCACTTCCAAATCAAATTCAATTCCATTAACTCTTAATGAATTTTATACAATCAACTAACAATCATATAACAATCAATGTATATTAATTACAACCAAATTACTTTGCTTTCAATTGGTTTAATTAAATTGATTTTTATTCAACTTTCAACTTTCTAATAACATTAGATTTTAATGAATTACACTTACATTCATTATTCCATATCAACTAAATTTACATTCCATTGATTTATATTCAATCCATTCATTCAATTCAATTACTTAAGTTATATTCCATTTAACTTTAAATTCATTTTTATATTTATAACTCATATTTATAAAATATTCGTATAGTTTCATTTCTTATATATATAAGTTTATTTCACAATTGTAAATTACTTTAATTATAATTCAATTCTTATAATTCTTTTTACTAATACTATTATTCTTCAATTTAGATTATTCAAACAACTAAACAATCAACTTATATACACTTTAATAATTTAAAAAAAATTATTTCTTTATATATAAAAATATAATCAAGGTAAAATTATTTCATTTACCCAATTTAAAACAGTATTGTGTCGAATTGTTCTATTCAAGTGTTTAGAAACCCCTTCGGCATAGTTTTGCAGACCACGCTGACGAAAGTTCATATGGCACTCAACAAACCAATCATCACAATATAAAACAATTTTATATTCACTAACAAATACGCTCTCATAGCTATTATTACACTCAAATTCATTCTAGAGTACTACTGACTCTATCTCTAATGAGTAATACCCAACAGAACCATGGTTGTCGCTTAACCATATGCTCTGATACCACATTGTCAGGACCCGATTCTTCGACTTTCGAAAATTCAACATCGATACTCACTTTATCGACTGCCGAGCAATCGAACGACGGAAAACCGAACACTGAGGGTTTAAGAAAAAGAATTTAAAAAAAGAGAAGAGAAAAGGATAGAAGATGGAGAGGAAAGAACATAGAAAATAGAACAGAAAGAAAATAGAACGGAACAAAAAACAACATAACAACATCAGAATCTCACAATTCGCAGCGGAACAACATATAATAAATAAATGAATAATCTTTAAACAAAGAACTCTATATCAGTTATTACATTACATTACATTTCATTACATCATATCATCAGAGTGTACAACAACAACAACATCAAACAGTGCAGTGGAAAAAGAAATACTATATACTAGTAATACGCCATGCCATCCAGCTTGCCTCCAGCAAATCCAGAATATCCAGAATATCCTGATAAACCTTACTCTTGACTGCCCGTGTGAAAATTGGTGGGCACCCAGAGTTTAGGAAGGAAAACAATAAACTCCAAGTCAGTCATGTGACTGGTGTGAGAACTCAAAACAGTTTATTTATCTTTAAAAATCAAAATAGAAGAATATTTTTAAAGTTAATTCGCAATGCTTTTAAAAATGAGACTACCATAAGGCCTCCCGCACACACACACACAATGCAAACGCAGAATCGGAGGAGATTTCTCCTTATGATAGTCAAAGATGCTTGATACGCATTTAAAAGAACATTTGATATTATTACTAGTGCATAGTGTAGGAAAAATTCATTTCGAAAGTAGAATATAAATCTTAGCCAACATACGACCATTATCGTATGCCTACTATAGCTACCATCCAAACAGTGGTGACCACCATAAGTGAATGGCAGGTTCTACAACTAATACCGTACAAGTTTCGTATTGTGAATTGGATTTCCAACGAATGATCAGGCCAAGGAACTTCCCATTGCCACATGAGAATGCCTCTGGATGGACATCCCCGAGAACCAAACCGGATCTCTACCAACACAAGGCCGGGTTACCCCTAACTGAGTAACAACTGACCGAATATGCCATCCCCCGGTCCTTTGGGACCTTTTCACCGAGCGCTCGTAATCAATTCACACAATCATAACAAAGTGTTTTCAACATGAGTAAGTATCTGGGCTCCATACCATGATACCACCCTTTTCCAGAAGGAAATGCACACATCCTAAAGGGCGCTACCCCTCATAACCTTGCTGCATCTTTCCTGTTTTGACCATTCACGGGGTGTGAGGCTCGACGAAGTCACGTCCACAAAAACATACTTTATACAAAAGCCATGCTTTGGGTCAACAAATGATCATAGAAATGATCACCAAGATAGACGATCAAATAAATGATCCTATCACAAATAATCAACACAATGATCATTTCACAGCAACACTCAGCATGTCACATTACCAAAATGGGAATATATCGCTGATAACATTCAACTACATAACCTCTGAGCTCGTACGTCTCAGAGAAGGGTGTTAAGCTAAAAGAATAAATTCTCCGCCACCAACAGAAATATATTTGAAAGAAATCGGCTTTATATCTCAACTTGTAATGTCAGGCATACTATCCATACAAGTCTGTTCCGGGCTCGAACAAAACCGAAGGCACTTACAAAGAAGTCCTTGCAATCCGGATATTCACAATCCTGATCGGATTTCCCATCACTTAGGGAGTCTCTATACCGTTGCAACTCAGTGCAGAGACAATCGACAGGTCATCCTATCGCTCTCGCAAATACCGGGTCTTCAACACCGATCTTCAATGCTATCCACAACGACGTATCACATATTCGAAATGGGTTATACGACCCCATGGTCCTTTCCCGGTTAACCCGAATAGTGAGCGCTTATTCAAAAAATAAGTGTGGCATTCAAATTCAAACAAATCACATCAAATACCCATTCAAAGGGAAATATTGATAGTCGGTTATTGAACTATCAATGGATATGCACACATCACCAGTTTCCAAATAATTTTCCAAATTATTTATTTTCCAAAAATATCTTTACAAGATATATTATTTTCAATACTTCAAAAATAAATCAATATTTATTTTTAAACAAATTCCACTTTCTTTTATAAATTCCTTAGTGAATTTATATTTCACAATATCTAAAAATATTCGATTTCAATTATTCATTTCAATTTATCTTCAAAAAGATAAATTCTCAAATGTTCACTTTATATCGGAAAACAATTCCATACTTATTTATTAATAAGTAATTCACAAATCCATTTATTTTCAACACTTGGAAAATATTCAATATACTTAAATCGAAATTAAGTATATATTTCATTCTTTAAGGAAATCATTCTCTTAAACATATTTATTTGGGCCAAAACGAATGTTGCGTAAAACATCGTTACGACAACCCAAAATCACTAGTATAGGGATTCGAAATTAAAATAGATATATAAATCCCAATACTATACAAAACATTTCCTTTCGGAAATCATTTACTATAACAACAGTGTTATAGTCCACCATTTCCTTCTATTTCTCGAAAACGTCTATTTCAACAATAAATGTTGAAATCTATGGTTTCGAATCTCAATATATTTAAAACATCGTTAGATCGTTTTAATTCAATTTAAAACATCACATTCAAAACAATTTCTTTAACATATTATTCACTATTCAAAAACGTGAATATACTACGTTAACAATTTTCATCCTTTCTATTCATTTTATTTCAAAGGATTATTCACAGTCAAAAAAAATGTGAATATAACTCCATAAATAAGTTATAACAATTTTCTTATCAAAATAAGTCATTTGCGAATTTATAAAACAACGTTTATAAATTCCATTTCTATTTATTTTATAACTCATTTTTATAAATCTCCTTTATTAATCTATTCGATTTATAACTCAATTATAAACCAAAAGTTCACATTATAAGTTAAACACTTATAATTTATTTGTTTACAAGAATCGTTCTTTTAAACATCCCAATTCATAAATCTTATAACTTATAAGATTCATTCTTCAATTATAACCTACTGCTTATAAAATTCCATTCTTCAATTAACTTTTCAAATTTTATAAACCTACTGCTTATAAAATTCCATTTATAACTTCACTGTTTATAATTCTATGAATTTCATTCATTTATGAAATTCATTCACAATTCATTCTAACACTTATAAAAACTCGTTTTATAATTCCAACATTTTAATTTATAAATATCAATTTATAAATCTTTTATATAAATCAATTTATACTATTATTTTAAAACATCTTTAATTTCCTTTATAATTTCATCATTTTGATTTATAAAATAATTAAATTTTATAAATCCTATATTTAAACTTTTCACAATAAATTCTAAAATCCCGATTAAACTATTTTATAAAATCATTAGCATCATTTTCTCAAAAATCAATCTTTAACTATATTTCTCAAAAATCATAATTTTTATAACATTAAAATTATAACGTTTATTTATTTAAAATGGATCAATTCCAAAAATATAGTATATTTTCAAAAATCACTTTAAAATCATTTTAAAATTCCAAATTTGGTCCAATGATGCTACATACCAAATAGCCAATCACGACAACAACGACATCATATATCGTATATGATAGTCCATCAAATATCAAAATATCTGAAATCAAATAAATACTGTTGAGGAATCCAGTTGGATCCCTCCAACCTGTTTTTCCTGCATCCACAAACATTAGCACAATACCAATTTCGCTCCAGTACGAAATATCGCGGTATATGGGATTTAAAATATTATCCGCTTAATAACGGCGCAATAGGGTCTCATCCGCTAAACAAATAAATGCGGGAAATCAATAACTCCAATATATACATATGCCAATATATATATTGCTATTATATATAATACCAATTTCACTGTTTATGAAATATTCGCGGTATATGTTTTTAATAAATAACATCCGCTTACTAACGGCGCATAATGTCTATTTTAACAATCAATAGATAATAATCATCATTTAAACATGCCTTCAAATATTTTAAATCTAACAATTTAAAATAAAATCGAAACTAATTCGATTGAGTGAGAAGTTCTCACCTTGATTTCAATTTCGTTTTAGCGATTTATTTCGAATAAAATTAAACGGACGTTTAATTTTACCCAAAATTCTCACTAACTCCAAACGACTCCAATCCAACTCCATCGCGTAGTGCTCGTCCATACGATTCCAACGCAACTGGTTTCGCGCGTTTTCGACCTCGTACGAAAAAGATATACATTTTTGAAGTTACTCGATTTTTTTTACTATATAATTTACAACAAATTAAATTAAATTTAAACCTAAACAATTCATGGCCATTGGATTTCACTGCCCCCCATCATCACCGCACGTCCCCTACTCCTTTCTTCTTCATCTTTCATGCACAAACTACAGGAAGCCGAAACCCATATCTCTCTTGATTTTTTTGATGGCCGCTCCACACGTGCTCGTCGATACGACGATCGGCCTTCTCCATTCGAACGCCCCCACCTCCAAATGTCACCGCCCCAAGCCGTGCCGAGCTCGGTCGAGCTATTCGCACAGAAAACGAGGCCGAACGTATGGCCTTTGCAGCCACTTTCCCGTTGATCTACGCCTTCATTTCCAATCTCCACCGTACAACAGGTAGAGCTCGCAGAGCTCTTCGATTTACTAGTTGGAGATTTCTGCTATAAGTGGATGGATTGGGAGTAATTGAGGAATGAATTTCGAAAAATTCTGGACTTCGGTTGTATAAGTGGCGGCTGTAGTTTATAATTAGGGTTAGGTTTAGAAATTTTTTTTTTTTTTTTATTTCTAGAGTGAAGGGCTATTTATAAGGAAATTCTCAAACACTATTCATTCCGGAAATTCCGAACTCCGATTTACACGCCGTAACCAGCGTTTGTAGGGTTTACCCCACGTTCCGGACACAATGGAACAGGTTTCGAAAGCTAATTCGGACATCTGTGCGAGTTATGACAATAAACGTTCAATTTGAATTAAACCGATTTAAACGATTTTCTAGGCGTTTTAATTTGTACAGGACAAACGGTAAATCCAATTGACTTGAAATTTGAAACCTTACAATAATATCACATTACGGATCCGATGAAACTGGTTTCGTCGAAATCCGAGACTTTTTGAAAAATGGCTATTTTAACTCGCCAAATTAATAATAAAAATAATTCGATGCGTTTCGAGCTGCCACGATCAAACGATAACTCCGATTGACACGAAAATTGAAATCTGGTAATAACTAACTATTACGGATCCAATGGAACTGGTTTCGTCCAATTCTGAGACTGTTCAAAAATTGACTATTTTCACTAGTCGATTTAAATATTAAAATATTCAATTTTCACAAATTAACTTTTAATTTGATTTTAAAAGTTCTAAAATATCGTTCTAACTCCAACATGATAAAATAAAATTTTACAAATCATTTTCAATCATATTTAACTCGATTTTCAATTATTTCCATAATTTAACATATTAAATTATCAATTTAATTATCCAATAAAATCCAATAATTCAAATAAAAATTTATTCGACTTATAAATTCACTTATTAATATTTAAAATTAATTAAATATTTAAATTTTAATAAATTAAAATTCTGGGTCGTTACATAACTTGCTTCAATACCTTCTATACTTCTTATACTTTCATTTCAACATCTTCTCTTCCAAAAACCAAGGCCATCACTATCGCACAAAGCCCTAGCCAAGCCAAAGCACCTCTAACCGAACGTATTCTAAGGCCTTAGTACCACCAATGTTTCAAAATTTTAAGTTAGAGTCGAGCGTAGAGGCGTTGCCGAGTTATATTCGAAGTTCTGGCGAAGTTAGTTAGCATAAAGGTGAGTAACTACTTTAATTTAGAAAGGTTTTTGACTTACTATGATGTGTCACTATGGTGATAAGATGATGAGAAAATTGAATGGTTATTACGTTGGCCCATGGTGATTTGATGAATGTCTGCGTTTGGTGTTAAATTTGAGATTTGAATGTGATGTTATCGGGTTAGTAAGTATATAACCTTATGTTTATATATGTGTGTCACTGTGATGTTAAAAGTATAGCAGTATCGATGTATGGTTATGATCTAAGAACCAAAGTATATTGAGTTGAAATGAAGTTAACAACTTTTTGTTTTGTGATGGACGCGAGATCCTATTCGAAATCAAAAACTATGTTTTCTTTTTTTAAAGTTTGGAAATTGTTTCGGAATTTCTATCTTTGTTCTAAGTTTCGAAAACTTTAAAAGTTACGTTTCTAAACATGAAATAAGAAATAATAAGCATATGTTTTTGCTTAAAGTATGTTTAAGCAAACTACGCTCGTAACGATAGTCGCTATGGATGCAGTTCGATAAAATTATCGGTTTTCGTTTTAAAGCGATTTCTTTTAAAATGGTTTTGCAAAAGTTTTCCAAACTTAATTAGAAATGTAAAAGGAGATTAAGTTTTGATAAATTAATATTTTATTATTTAATAAATTTATTAAAAGTAATTAGTACTCAATTAATAATTAAGTAAGTGATTAAGGGTTAAGTAACACTCAAAGAATGTTAACGACTAATTGAGTTAATTAGTTAATTATTATTAGTTAAGTGGTTATTTAATTAATTTTTAATTAATTATGGTTTAGCTAATAATGAATTGATTTAACCTTAACTAAGGTACATTAGGAAGTTAATTAGGACTTGACTAAGTTCATTAAGTTAATTAAAGTTTAATTATGAATCAATCTTGAATTAATTAAGATATAATTAGGGTTTAAGCTAATTATATATACTTTAATCTTTTCAAAACTATTTTTAATTTTAATTGGTTATGTTTTAAATCGATCTTCTTTTCAAGTTAGGTAATTTCAAATCAAAGGAACTCATCATTCGGACCGTTAAGTAGCAAATGAATTAAAATAGTGATTATAAAACATTAACGTGTTTTATAGGAAGTAAGTTGACTTGTGTTTAGCACAAATGTTGAATATTAGTGACGTGATAAACACAAGGAAGTTAATTTCAATAACGGGTCATGGTAACTTAGGCATATAGATATACTTTTAGATATATATTTTTCACCTTATTATGGATTTACCTATATTCATAACTTGGACATCTATCTATGATTGATTGTATGTTATGTATGAATCCCTTACATATCTGATGTTTGGCAGTATCTATGATATAACTTAGATAAGTTAAATGTCCATTGCAGTCATTAAGCCTTCATTTGGTTTTGGAAAGTTAATATTTCAATTTCTTTTAAAATGGTCTTCAAGGTTATTTTATTTTGAACAAGATATTTGAAGAATGATTTGACAATCGTTTTGAATAGTATATAAAGAAGTTCATGAATAATTTTGAGGTATTCATAAAAGGAGTTTTAGAAATAATTTTAAATGTTTATAAAAATGTTTCATAAATGGGTTTGGATGTCTATAAAGGGAAGTTTTATAAAAGGTTTGAAAGTTTATAAAGAAGTTTATATAAACGGTTTTGAATATTTATAAAGAGTCTCATAAATGAGTATGGAGGTTGATAAATGTTTCGTAAATGGGTTTGGATTAAAGTAAAAGGGATTTCATGGGTAAGGGAAATTTATATAAGGATTTTTTGAAGATAATTGCAACAGGAATTCGAGGTTTGGGTTTCTCGAGGTTGGCCTTTTAAAAAAATTATGGTATAGAACATCTGTTCCACACTTAACACCGAAGGAATAGTGCTTAGAGTTATCATTTTCTCTAATTTAAATAATAATTAAATCCATTTAAGAGATTTGGAAATGGGAAAGCTTATAAATATTTTGTGAATATACTTATGTAAATGAGATAAGTATATGAATGTTGATAAATGTTTGAGAAAGGAGATTTATAAATGAAAATTGTTTTGAGGCTTAGTGACTGCTTTGGGTAATTAAATCTTTATATTTTGTTGTTGTTATTTGATAGTTAAATAATCGACTATAAAATTCGGCCTAATTTGACTTAGGACGTATGAATGTAAAATTCGAGTTTCCAATAAGGACTCGAATACTTACTTCCAAAAGAACCGGGAACGAGTCGACCAAAAATTATCGGTTGTTGGTATGAAGAGACCGAGATCAAATTTATATATCTGAAAATCACTCTGAACCAACATGCACGTTCGAGTGGAAGACATCTTGATGATGGTTGAAGATGGTGTTTATTGAAGTGCAAGGGCTACTGCTACCAAATCCTAATGGTGATTCCAAAATGAATGTGGTAGAGTTAATGCCTTCGGTTTCATTCAAGCAGAACGAAATTGTATGAATGAATACTGGCATTGCATTGACGCCTGGATGGCAGTATTAGCATTACATCATGAATTGCTATACAGTAAAACTTAGTCTCAAGCCTCGCAACCAAGAGGAAAGGCAAAAACTGGGCTTGCAACAGAGCTATGTGGTTAGCTACCATTAGGAGCGGTTATCCCATTCTAGATATACCTTTCAGAGTTGGTTTGCACGTAAAAACCATGGTAGTAAAAGGCATCGATGTCAAGGAGGTGAGGTAATCCGGTTTGCCATGTTAAAGGGGCAACCGACTCTATATTAGCATCGGTGCATTTTATGGATGTGTATCATTGGAAGGTAATCCCTTACCTTACCATTGCTGAGATCCAATCTCCAATACGTGCCTATTTTCGATTGTAGAGCCTAGTATGTTGGAACGTGAGATGCAATCATTTCAGCTATTTTATCTATTTACTTTAAACCTAGACACTTGATAATATCGTTGGACTTTGCTATAAAATGTATTGGTTATTGTAAGGTAAAAACCTATCCGTTTTTATGTGCGGTGTGGTCTTATGAGATGCCCTTTGTTTGAAAAGTTTTCAAATATACAAATCAGTTTGGTTGTTGCTTGTTATTGAGTTTTAATCATGCAGGTTTACTAGACTAACCCGGGCGTTATCCCATGTAATACTCGGTTTACTAGACTAACCCGGGCGTTATCCCATGTAATACTCAGGTCAAACCGAGCATGTTTTCCTAGGTTTAGCTGGTTACTATAGAGTTGGAGAGGAGCTGGATGGTCATGATGTATTTATGTATATTTTTCTTCCAATTTATTATAGAGTCTGTTTGTTTGTCAACGTAAGGATAGGTTTCTATAACTGTCCAAATTTAGGATAAGTTTAGTGTACTCTGATGTTATATGAACAAAGATGTTTCCTTTTTATAAAGATCATTGTTGTATTATATATTATTCGCTGCGCTGTGAGATTCCGTATTTTTTAGTTTTCTTCTATCCTCTATCTTTTTCTTTCATCCTAACAAATCGGTATTTTCCGCACTTGAATGTTTGGTATGTGATATAGTGGACGTATTCATGCTGATTTTCTAGGGTCGAAAATCCAGTCTGTTACATCAGCAGCAGCATATTGCTCCATGGAGCTAAGGTTAAAAATACAGAATAAACAAGCGTTTCCACGACTCTATCACCAGGCCAGTTCTGTTCCACTTAATCCACTTTTCATGGTCACATGTCGTTACGGCTAAGAAATGGGAAATCTTTCCCCAGTTACATGAATCAAATATTTCATTCATCCAGGATAAGCCATCTCTTTCTCTATGATGTCTTTGCCATTTGATCCAATGGCGTTCCGTTAGATAGCAATAGATTTGATAAATACAGATAACTCTTGGATGGAGTATTAGAACGGAAAGATCCATTATATAATAAACTATTGGTTCTAAGCCATCTCTGGCAATGAATCAACAATTCGAAGTGCTTATCTTGCTTATTCTTGATGAACAAGTGTCTAAATATAGACGTAGAAGAATTTGTTTGGAAAGTAATAAGCCCCTTTGACATCTCTTCATCTACAAAGAATTCTCGATGCGAAAACACAGAGACAAACGACCAATCTTTGAATAGGAAAGAATGGATCTGTAGGGTCCCAAATAACCTTTTCGTACTCGGAATCTTGCGAGACTTTGACCAATTAACTCTCATCTAAATTACGAACAAAATGGAACATTCAGATATTTCATCTTGTGAACGTAGTTCTCCATGATGACTAACAGTTGTACTTAAAAATAACATGCCACGTCTCCATATTTGAACTCCGCCTAGGCAGAAGCTACTACTTTTTTGTTCGGACTGTAATAACTTCTTCGTATTAACTCGGAATCATGCGAGACTTTGACCGATGAACTCCGACATAAATTACGAACAATATGGAACACTCAAATACTTCATCTAGTGAACGCACACTATAATTCACCATCGTGACTAATAGTTGCATTTAGAAAATAGCAAGTTACATCCCGATATTTGAACTTTGCCTAGACAGAAGCCGCTATTTTTGTGTGTTGAGACTGCAATAACTTCTTCATACTAACTCGAAATCAGACGAGACTTCGACCGATAAACTCTCACCTAAATTACGGACAGTATGAAACACACAGATACTTCATCTTGTGAATGCATATTGTAGTCCTACATGATGGCCAACGGTTAACAGACCGCATCCTCATATTTTGAATTTTGATGAAAGTTAGAATTAAAATTTTAAATTTAATTTTTGAAAATTTGATTTTTATCCAAATTCAAAACGTAAAAATTATAATTAAAATTATTTTATATCTATTTGTTTTTTATTAATCAAATTAAATATTAATTTTAAAAGGATTTTATTGTTTATGCTACAGTTTCAACAAAAATGGGTTCAATGGATCGAGTTGGTTTTGCCCATGAAATTACGGGTTGGGTTGGATTTTACCATTAACGTGTGTAATGGATTGAGTATACTTCTTGTTTAAATGGGTTGGATTAATTTTCAAAAGGACCCATTTATACTCAAGCCAACTCATTTCGCATCCCTACTTGTAAGAGTTTCAAATAAGATAAATACAATGATGACAAATGTTGAGATGATACATGAGTTAAACCTTTGTGTGGTGACCGTAAACTTCTTCAGTCAACACGCTTATAAGCAATCACCATAAAAAAAATTGGCAACTTTAAAGTAGTTCATTCTATTTGAAAGCACTTGTATAAAATAAAATAAAAAATCATTGATTCAACAGTCACACACGCTGCTTCCATCTCATTTGTAAAGCATGAAGAACCCCATGGAAACTGCTGAACTGTTCACCGACCACGTCCACAAATACTCCAAACTTCTCTGCACCTTTTGCAGTTACAGGACCATGCGCTGCAATTACAATGTCTGGCCACCTTTTCTTAACCATTTCCCAACTCCATCCAACTTCATTCAGGCTTTTGATCAAACCCTCAGCTTCTGCCGTGCTAGTGAATACTATCGCATCCAATTTTTCTTTTAAATTCACCAACTTCTCTGCGCATTTGGGCCCCATCCACTTTGTTTCATAAGCCTGAACTTTTACAGGTATCCAACCGTTCGCTTCCAAATCTTTGATGAAATCGGGTACTACTGGAGGCTCTGTTAAATCTACTACAGCTGGGATTGGGCAGAGAATGCGCCTTCCATTTCCATATCCTAGCGCCTTCACCTGCCAACTCATCAAACCGTTAAACAGTCATCTGTTGGTTATGGTATGCACAACTGACCAAATGAAATATTGGTATGGGAAATAATGATAATTAATCGTGATATTGTTATGTGCAAACTAAAAGAACTCCCAAAACCCAAATTAATCATCCCTTCTACCCACATACTAAAAGCTAGGTCTCCTTTCTTAAATTTACAATGCGATCTTTTTATCGTTTTAGCCCACCTTTTAAAATGTATAACAAATTTAGACCATTACAAAACAAATTACCGATATAGGCAATGTTTTTGTGACGCTGGCGTTGACTCAACACTTGGTATTTGAGCACTCTGAGAATACACCTATGTATTATATTTTATTTAACGAAAAATTTACAATTGTGCAATTTGAAATCACGGCGGTATATAATAAAATGATCAAATTAATCATCCCTTCTACCCACATACTAAAAGTAAAGAAGAGGTTTTATTTCACTGTAAAATCATATTATTTATTTTTAACAACATTCATATATCATATATAACAAAATAGTCAAATTGTAGTTAATTGCAAATATTTGTAAGTTTATTTCATATATTTCGACTAACAAAATTTTACCTATATATACGATATGGATTTTGTCGGAAAGGTTAAATAAAATATTTCAGATGTGAGATAATTACAAATAGTTATACTAACTATTTCAAAGTGCACTTTGGATGTTACAAACAGTTGCTTGAAAAGATTATAAAATTTGTGATTTGATGTTGAATATAAAATTTCAATTTGATGTTTCAAATTTGAAATAAGTGCAAATATTTGCACTGTCTATTTCAAAGTGAGGGTAATTGCAAGCATTTGCAATTTCTACTTCGTTCTTAAATATTTTGCAAATATTTGAAATAATAAAATTTTATAGAAACATATGGTATACAGATCTTGTAGGAAAGAATGAAAATTTGTGATTTAATAGTAAACAAGAAAGTCATATTGGATTTTAAATGAGAGACATCACTTTTTGTTTGAATTAATGTGAATGCAAGTATAAATAAGGCGTGACAATATCAAAATATGAACCTGATACTTATTAGCTGGTTTTAATAACTTCTGGGATATTAAATTTGGAACTAGGGATTAAGGTCTGATTTTCACCTTTAGTAAGGTCCTTATTTAATCCTAAATTTTATTTTATATTATTTTATTTTTAAGAAAAAATACCTGTCCACAAAACAAATTTTCAGTCCATGTTTCTGAAACTGTTATAAATCGAGATCTTTAATTGATTTCTCCTTCGAGATTTGTCCACTTCTAAAATCATTGATCTATTTATTTTTATCTTCAGAATCAGGATCATAAAAAGGGGAATCAAATGCAAACCAGATGATGAAGAAATAAAAAACAATACCAAATAGAAGCGAAATCACAGTGAAGTTTGTGTTATAATCAATGAAGATTGAGGCAGATGAACATATTATAAATGATAAACCAAAACTTGATTTGATTCAACTGTGTTGATGATCAAACTGAAAATTTTGTAATGATTGGCTTTTGAGTGTTTTGAGGGATGAAGAAAAGGTAGCAATGAAGATAAAGGCAGAAGCAAATATGCATATAGTTCACACTAAGTATTAAAAACGGAAAAGCGTATACGAGACGTTATTTTGCTCACGAGGCAAGTCGTAAGCCTCAAAATGTGGAGGCGTAGGTTTTCAGGTAAACATTGTAACTATTGCTTAATTATTATTAATTTTTAATCAATACATGAAAGTTAACAGTTAATCAAAAACTGTAAATAAATAATAATATAAACACTTAACTTTAAAGAGTTCAGTCATTATCATTCTTTATTATTCATTCATAAAAGCATAAAAATAATTAAAACTATAAATAAAATTTATGTACGTGATAAGAGACATGTGTGTGTATACGATTCAATCTTTTGAAGAATTCGTGTTCAATTTTCAGCTCTGCAATGGTATTTATTTTTTTCTTTTTCCTCTATCTATCTTCAGTTTTTTTTCTAGATTTTGAAAATGATCTTTAATGGCTCAATTACAAAAAATGAAAAATAATGTAAATTATTGTTTTATTTATTTTTTCTTCTATCAATTCAAATCGATCAGCAAAATTTATTCGAAGATTCAGTGAGGCCTATTCGGAAGTTATCTTTAAATAGCAATGAGAAAATCCATTACGTAGTTCTCAATCGTTGTTTCAAAAACAATCTTATTTAATCATGTTGATATTGATATTGAAAAGTAAAAAAAAAAACATTAAGTTTCATTTTTTTTAAATTTCGTTCTTTTTTGTATTCCATTAAATATTCGAAGTTTAATAACTTATGTTAGTGTAAATAATAACAACTATGTGTAAAAAAAATTGACTCACATTCCTCATCAGTTTGAGGCATGCAAGGCGCTTCTTATGTTTCAAATTGTTGAAGCTTAAGCCTTAGCGATAAAAAGCCTTCTGGAAAAAGCCTCAAGGTATCTCCCATTTCCTCAAAGCGCTCCTTGGGAGGAGCATCGAGGCAGATTTGTTAAAACAATGAGTTCACCAACAATTGCAATATTCATAGGCAATGTAATTTAATTTATTGCTGACATACGTATTGTGATAATATTAAAATTCTGATTTAATTACTCATAATGCAAGACATTTTTCAATATAATGCAAGACAATTTTCATATAAATTAATCAGGTCAATTTATTACAACGTAAGCCAATTTCAATACAGTGCTAGCAAATTTTAATACAACGCAAGCCAGTTTAAATCAATGTTGAATATAATGCAAGTTATTTTAATACAGTGCAAATTTATTTCTGAATACAATGCAACTCAAGTCAAAATAAATTGCAAGCCAGCTTTTCAGAATACAGTTTTTTTTCCGATAGCTCACAGACAAGAGAGAGAGAAAAAAAAATTAACTTAAGGGTATTTCGATAAATTTTAATGAAGAAATACTCGATTTATAATGTGATAGTGGGAGGTCCTTAAACAATTTTTTTAGAATGTAAAAATTATTAGTTTAAACTAGTCACACTTTTGAATTCATTGTAACCAACCATGTTAATAACACAATTATTCTTTTCATCATTTGTGATCTCAAAATTGATTAAATATCTAATTAATATTATTAATAATTGATAAGAAGATAAGGTTCCCACAAAAACAAAAAAGAAGTGAAAAATTAGAGAGAATTTTCTTCCCTACCTAGAAATAATGTTTTGTTTGCGTATATGAATCACCTATCATTGCTGGTAAAATGTTTAGAATATTGATCAAGTAGAAATATTTTGCATCATTATGTTGAAGTACAAATATTGGCGCTTAAAATGAGAATACTAGCAATGAATAACTAAAATTATGCACTGTTTGTTTCAGAGTGTAGTTAAACCTAGCTTTTAGCACTGCATTCTTCAAAATGCATGTATATGTCAATGTGTAGGTAAAATGCAAATAACTAAGTAACTAAAATTTTATACCGTTTGGTCAAAAGGCCGATAAGTGCAAATATTTGCTCTCTCTGGTTTGAAGTGCGTGTTTGCTTCAAAGTGCATATATTTGCACTAACAAAATTATACTAATACTTAACTATTTTTTATATACAACATAAACCTTGTTGGAAAGAGCATATGTTTATATAGAAAAATATCAATATATTTATATAATTAAATTAGCATGAGATGTAATTAAGAAAGATGTAAATCCTTATATAGAGTGACTATATGAAAAAAAAGGACAGTGATCGTATGTTCTGGATATGAACAAATTTTATATGTTATTTTTCATTAAAAGAATGTAACAATTTTTTCATTAATTAATTGATTGTGATTATTCAAGAAAACTGCAAACACGCATTATTATTCAAACATCGTTCTAATTAAGGTGGAAAAAAGCAATGAAAAAGTAGAATAAAATAAAAAAGAACTACCATGCCAGCTGGGGAAGCAAGCTCAGGCACCAAAACCCTAATCCTGGTTGGATCCGCCGGACAAATTCGAGCAGCAAGCCCGGATTCATGCAGCAGCCGTGCATCCTCTCCAAGCGCCGCAAGCACAAACGAACCATCAACATCATCATTCAACAAAGGCAGTGACTGTGGTCGACCCCAATTATTCATCTCATCGTCAAGAAGTGCATCAGAGAAAGCTGAGATTCCACTGCGAGAAGTGAAGGCAATGCCTGCAAAATGTTCGAGGAAATGCATGCGGGAATGGTGACTATGCAAAAGATTGCATATGAGGTTAGGAGTTGGAGTGATTGAGATGGTCGGAAGTGGAAGAGGAGTCGAAGGAAGGAGGACAATTTTGGACAGGAGGCGGTCGGAGTAGTTTTCTGGTGTTGTGAATGCTATTAGCTTCGGAGATGAACATGATATGTGCATGCTGGCACCAGATGTCATGACTTTTATCTTATTTTTTGTTTAGAACCGTGGTATATATGTATTTTGGAAAACCAAAGTTCCTACGAGATGTCGCATACTGTATTTCACATCCATTTGGTTGATCCTATGTTCGAGATCAATGTATATTTTTCTCACCTGTTCGAAGAAAATTTTACAAAATCAATTAACACTTCCTGATTATGCTAGAATTTAATTTTAGATTATAAATAAAATAGTACTCAAGCAGATATATCCCATAACAGATTTTAGGCAAAGATAACTTGAACTTGTAGTTCCATCAGTATGTCACTGATTACACACAATGAATAATGGCTTTTGCACTAGAATTGCATTGAAAACAATTGAGGAAACAATTTCTCTGAGGCCCTTTTCAACAAATTCAACGCAACATCTCATCATAAGCAAATAGATATAAATTTAGAGATTCATGTGAGGTGAACAAGCTTAATAAAAAGTTTTTAATAAACTTCCAAAATCATCTTAGAATCGCATTCTAATTGAGGTAAGATAATGTGATAATACGTGCATGCAATGGTTAAATTTAAAAAGAAGTCCAAATCTGTTTTCCAATAAGTCACTTGAATATGTTGTAAAAATACAAGTACAAAAATGAAAGAAAAATAACAGAAGTAGAATAGAACGAAGGTAACTCTACAGCTATAATCGGTAATACAACACCCTCTCCTATTATATTGTTTTTTGACTTGTAGTTTAATACAGTATGACAATAAATTATGGGGTGAAGGCATAGTCCTACCTAAAAGTGCATATCAAATTGCGTATTTTCTCTTCTTTTTAAATACCTCATATTTAGTATCTCTTATCAAAAATCACTAATACAACATCCTCTCCTACTATACTATCTTTCATCTTTTACTTTAATAAGATATGGCTATGAATTATGGGAGATGAAACAGTCCTACCTTAAACTGTATATCATATTATGTGTTTTCTCTTCATTTTGAA
The DNA here is from genome assembly GCA_030765085.1 of Allium cepa. Taxonomy (NCBI): domain Eukaryota; kingdom Viridiplantae; phylum Streptophyta; class Magnoliopsida; order Asparagales; family Amaryllidaceae; genus Allium; species Allium cepa. The sequence goes on from CM060941.1 coordinate 842,171,413, forward strand.
TATGTTGGTGGTACGTATTTGTGCATGAATGGAGGGCGTGCTTGGTTCTTTGCTACTTTTTTGTTTAATTAACAATACATGGTTTGCATACATAGAGGGCTTGCTTACTATTACATATTGGTTGAACTCAGTGCACGAGTCTTCCGTACGATAGCGGGTTCTGGAGAGGTCGATAATGTACGCAGTCTTTCCCTCACATTACGAAGAGGCTGATTCTGGATTCGAACTTGGACGCCCAGATCAGCATGCGGGTGACATAACCGTTGCACCAAGGCTCCACCTCCTTACTATTGCATATTGATATATATTCAAAATAAATACTGCCTGAAAAATTATAAGCATAAGGATATATGCATAATAATTTCATTATGTAAATACTTTGACGAAAATAATTACGGTTGATGTTCTTTTAAATTACTACATTTTAACAGTTTGCTTTATCAACAAATTATTTATTTTGATTTAAAGAACTAGTGCTACAATTGTCTTTGCATTTGTTTCCTTCAATAATATTTTCAAATCAAACAAGATGTCAAATGAGTGGAGGAGAAGTATATTAGTTCCAATCTTTTAGAATAAAAAAGATATTCAAAGTTGCATAAACTATAGAGAAATTAAGCTTATAACATACAATGAAGCTTCGAGAGAGAGTCATTGAACATCTTTAAGAAGGATGATAAGCGTTTCAGAAAACCAATTTAGTTTCATGTCTGAAAGGTTGACCACGAAGGCGGTTTTCTTGATAAGAGAACTTATGAAGAGATTTAGAAAGTAAAAGAAGGACCTACATATAGTATTTATCGACTTGGAGAAAACTTATGAAAAAGTACAACGAAAGGTTATGTGATGGGATCTGAAAAAGAAGAGAGTTCTAACAAAGTACATTACCATTATCAAGTATATACGATGATGTTATGACTACTGTAGGAGCGTGCAATGGTGAAACCGGTCACTTTTCCATTAATATAGGATTACATCAAAGATCGGCTTTGAGCTCCTACATTTTTGCCATAGTAATGAATGAGCTTACAAAGAATATACAATGTGAGATTCTTTGGTTGATAAACAACTAGAGTTGTGGAGGCAGACTTTAGAATCAAAGGGTTTTAGACTTAGCAGAACTAAAAAAAAGTATATGAAGTCGGAATTCAGCGGTGTCAGGTCAGAGGATGGAGATGTCACTTTGGTCGGATAAGTAGTACCCAAAAAGGAATCCTATCGATATTTAGGATCGATGTTGCAGTATGATGGTGAGATTGATGAAGATGTTAGTTTTAGAATTCGAGCGGGATGGGTGAAATGGCGACTAGCATTTGGTATTTTCTGTGACAGGAAAGTCTCATAAAAGCTTAAAGAAAAATTCTACAAAACGGCAATCAGGCATGCGATGTTATATAGTACAGAATGTTGGTCTATTAAAAGACAACATGTCCATAAGATAAGTGTAGCAGAGATGTGTATACTGCTATGGAGCTGCAGTCATATAAAACGAGACCGAATTTGAAATGATGGTATACGTGATAAACTTGGAGTGACACCAATTGAGGAGAAGCTAGTCCAACCGCTTAAGATGGTTTCGACATCTCCAATGGAGGCCTCTCGAGACACATGTGCACATTGGAATTATAAGACGCATCGAATGCGCAAAGATAGGTAGAGGTCGAACAAGATTGACACAGGAGAAAGTGGTAAAGTAGAACATAAAAGATTGGAATATATCCGAAGAGCGGGTGTCGAACAGGAATGCATGAAAGTTAGCGATTCATGTAGCCGAACCAAGAACTAAGAGTTTTTAGCTTAGGATTGGTTTAGAAGTAGTGCTATACATTTTAGATTATAGGACTAATGAATATGAGCATAAGACGTAATGTTTTGTCTTTGGTCCATATTACAATTAATACCATTATTATTACTATTATGATTATTATCATTATGGTTTTTTTAATTCCTTATATTTTTTATTTTATTTTTATCTTTATTTTTATTTAACTTATTTATTATTGTTGTTGTTGTTATTGTTATTGTTATTGTTATTTGTATAATTATTTTATTATTATTTTCTCGGTTTTTATTATTATTACTATTGCTTTTAAATTGACTTTGTCATTTAGTTTTGGGTTTCATCTCTAGCATGCCCCAACTTGTTTAGCAATAATGGCTTAGTTGTTGTTGTTGTAATGAAGTAAAATATTCAACAATCATATAAACCACTTCCAACTCAGCATGAAATATGAAGGATACAAAGTACTTATTTTTCTTCCAAGGTACATAGCATGTTTGAATATATGAACATGAACATATATAATTTCCATCAAATTAAGTACACTTCATAACTATACCACAATTAACTCAACCATATTCAAAATTAATATCGTGATTATACATCAAAAGTTTCGACTAGTGAAGTGTAAACAGAGTAAGTCTTTTATCAATGTGACAAATTGATAATAATTTTTAAAATTAGCATAAGGGAACAATAATTCATCACACCAAAATGTTACAGAAGAACTTAATAACGATATAATGTTGGGGGGAAATCCCTCAATATCACCTTAGAAACAAAAATCCCAACCTTGCGGAAGAAAAAATAGGACCAGATTGATGGTGAGGCAAAACAAATAACAGATAGGCACCAGCTAAAAGCAATCACAGATCAAGCAATAAAAGAAAATAACACACGAGATTTATAGTGATTCCACTACCGCGAGGTAGTGCACATGTACATCCACTTGGGAGAGGAGATTTTATTAATTTCTAAGAGGAGAAAATTTTACAAGATTGATAATGGAGAAGAAGAATAAAAACTATAACTTAGAGAGATATTTCTACTCATGCTAATCTCTGCCTTTATATAGAGTTTATTACTTGGGGTTAAAGTAATCGATATATGATCATAAATTAATGTCTCGTTAATTCTCCTATTCATACAAGAAACGTTTATCCCTTTGATTTTTTAGATTTTTCTAATTTACATACGCCTGATAAAATTCCTTCTTTAATCGGCTAATTAGGAAATTAATTGATTACATCAATCTTCCAAAATAATTTTTCTCCCCACGTAGGTAATTCATTACTCTCTTTAATGCTATAAAAGAGGCAATATGTATTTGAATAATTATCTCAAATATCTTCCAATTCTTCTGCAATTGGAAATATTGTATCACCAAATCTTACAATCTCCACCTTGATATTATATGTCCTCGCAAGCCTATCAACTCTACCTACATCCTCTTATTCCAAGTAGCTCTCGAACAAGGAACCACATGATCTTTTCTCAATGGCTTCGACATAGACATCACTCATTGCACTTTGTCAACGAACTCCTGCAAGGTCACCGCCTGCTAACAGAGTGTTGAAAATAACCTCTTCAAGTAGGACCTATCAATCTCCACAATGAAAACAAACGTCTCCATCTACCAACTCACTCTACCCCGTGCCACCCGCTAATACCTAGCACTTCATCAAGCAAATCAAGTTCGAGGAATGCTCGAACTTTGAAACGAGTAACGACTTGTTCAACATATCTGTTGCATTCTCCTTTGTGTAAACCTTCTGATGACGTACAAGCTTCTCTTCATCCATGGAGATAAGAAAGAATTCTCTCACCTCAATATGCTTCGTTTTTGAGCTGAAAGCCAGATTTTCAGCTAAATGAATTGCACTTTGACTATCACAATTCACTTTTATACTTTCATACACGAAGTCCAAGTCACACAACAAACGCTTCAAGTAAAGTGCCTCCTTAGCCGATTCAACCACAGCTATAAGCTATGCCTCTATAGTAGACAAAACCATAATCATCTACAACCTCGCTCTCCAACTAATAACTGTTTCACCAATGGTGAACACATAACCTGATGTTAATTTCCTTCAATCTCTAGTCAGAATCACAAAATCCAACCAAGATGAAATCTCTATCTCTGCCGCCAAAGACAAGCTCATGGTCTGGAGTCCCTCTAAGATATCTGAAAATATACTTCACTTCCTCCCAATGCTTCTGTCCTGAATTTGACATGAATCTACTTATCAATCCAACTGCCTATACAATATCAGGCCTAGTGCAAACTTATCGTATCTCGAAGCACCGAACGACTCCATAAATCATCATACGAATTGAATCGTATCTTGAACCATTGCCATAGTATATATACAACTTAGACTCCTTCACACATTTTCTAAAACTTGGCATGCGTTTCCAGACTCATCATATTGCTCGTTATTCACTCTGTACCTTTCAATAATCATAGGGATTTCCAAAATGTCCTTGAGCTCTCGAAATCCAAACATTTCAAAACATAATCCAGCTTTTTAAACACGCAGCATTTCAAACACCTAGATAAGGGATTCGGATGTTTGATCTTTATTCCAGACATCAAACCCGAAAAACCAAACATGTGGATCACTCCATTTTTACATCATAATAATGTGAAATTCAAATCCCTACAATCGGACATCTGACTCTTGAATTTGCTGTCATTAAAATCCAACAATTGATACTATACAATTACGTCAAAAAATTTCTAAGCTAATTTGCAGGTACATAGCATCAAAAAGAGTTGATCAAATACGTTCAAAATGAAGATACGCAGTACAAAAGGATGAAAGAATGTATACAGAGATACAAGAAGAGATATATACGATAGAGACAAGACGAAGGTGACAAACAAAGTTTTATTAGTCATAGAGTGTTGTGTCTAGAGTTTACAAATGTTAAAATCTTCTTCAAATGGTGTACACACATATACATTCATATTTTAAATGAAAAATCAAGTTTTCAAAAATTGCATAGAGCAGGGCTCGAACCCAAGTCACTAATTTAGAAGGCAAGTGCTCCAACCAAATGAGCTATGATAATCTTTGTTACAAACTAAATTCAGACGTCTGAATAACTTCATTCAGACGTCTGATGCTGAATCTAGAATATTGTTTCACAATATTCAGACGTCTGAATGAAAATATTCAGACGTTTGAATATGGCCAAAAATAGCCTATTTCCTTACTGTTTGCGTATTAATCCAATTCAGAAGTCTGAATTTTTTTATTCAGACGTCTGAATATTTATAACTGCTATTTTCTTGAAAAGTCACTTCTCTTCGCCGAAGAGAAACATCTTCAAAATCAATGGTTGCACCTGTTCTTTTCAATATAACTTTTCATCTATAATTGCAACTCTTTATACACTATAAATAGATCATAGAATTCAACAAACAATCAACTGAAACCGAATTTACTTTTAGCACTCTTGAATTCTCATCTATTCTCAAACTTTCAAATTGCACTCAATTTACTTACATACTTTGATCTTTGATCACTTTATCTTCCACTTTTCCCAAAGCACATCACTATATATCATTAAGGAGAAGATTATAGGAAGATTGTACTAAATTGACTTATCAGTGTTATTTAAGAACACAATACAGTCGGATACATTTGTTATTTGTAGTGAAGTCCTATTCGGTTTCTTAGACGGGTAAAGCCCTATTCGATTGCTCAGGCAGTGTAAACCTATTCCTCCGGATTAAGTGAGGGTTGTTGAGTTGAAATTACAGAAGGAGTCTGAGACTGGACGTAGAACGGGAAGTTCGAACCAGTATAAAAATTCCTGGTGTGCTTGTTTTATTTTTTTTTACTTTGCTATTATCATCTATTTCCGCATTTAGATTTAATTATATCCATATTATACGATCCTAAGTAATAGCTAACCGTGTTAGTTTCTTTCAGAATTAAGAAGTCTAGATGTCTGCTATGGTCGGGGCTGAACCTTGACGACATTTCACTTCTTTCCCGTTCATCTTTCTTTCTCTCCTTGACGTTTTGTTTCATGTCACCAAGAACTTTACACTAATTTCTCTTTACTTAGATTTATGCTCTCGTTATAAGTCATTCGACATTAGGAGGAATATTGCTTAATATTCGACAAATAACTCTGAGGCGGTGAACCATTTCAACTAATCATTCGATTTTAATTATCAACTCTCATTCCAACATATACATTCGTAAAACAGTGTCATCCACCAAATGTCATAACTCATTCTCTACCCATTCTATCATTTCCAAATCAAACAACAATCCACACAGTTCAACAATAAACATATAAATATATTATATTTAACAATATCATTTCTTAAGCTTTATACATACTCGGTTTATGCTTAGAAACTTATAAATTCTCATTAAGTTAATATTTTCTTCTCTGAAATTTCAGTTCAAGTCTATTCATTAAACCTTAACTCAAGCATTACTAATATATAACATATCTAGTGAGCACAGAGCATAGAAAATAAATCTCATTCACTAAATCTTATAAAATCCAAGCTTCAAATTAACCCAATCTTGATACATTCAGAATTTTAGAAATCCAACTCCAGCTTTCACCAAAATTTCAACTTGATTAGCTATATTCTAGAAAATCTCCTAACTTGAATTTAGATATTTTATAATATTATATTAAGATTTGAGGAAGTTATTAAGGTTTTAAATTTGGAAAATTAGGTTCACTGTTTTGAGAAGATGAAGACAAATGAAGAAATGAAGAAGAGCGCTTCAATTTAGATTTACAAGATTCATTTTTGCCCAAATTATAATTTTGCTCCCGACTTCTCTTTTTTTTCTTCATTTTATCATATTATACGATTTTAACAAACTTTATATTTTCATATGCAAACAACATTATGAATGCAGTGGAATCGATCTTGAGTCTTAATTTGTTCATTTTTAAAATTCCACTTTTTAGTTCGATTAAGTTGTTTAATTCAATTAAAACAATTTAAATTGATTACAATGCGTTCAAAAAATACAGGTTGTTAGATGCTTAGTGTAGGAATATAATTGTTGTCCAAAAACACTGAAATCTAAGTTTTAATTTGTTGTTCCCAATCAAAACAAGAAAATGAAGCCGAAAAAAGTTTCAAGTCCAAATTCGTTCACTTTCAGAATTTCGCTTTTTAAACCACTGATTAAATCCACGTATTGATTAACCAAGTGATTTTAACATCCAAAATATTTTATTAAGTATAAAATTTTAACATCAAAAATAGTTTATTAAGCATAAAATTACATGTTGGTGACATGATCACTTCTACGATTCACTCACCATCTAATCTTGAAGGATTTCAATACAAAATCCCTTCCAACAAAATAAGATTTAAACTTAATTTAGTCATACTAAAATTAAATCCCCTAAATCATCATTAAAAATACTGAAAATCCTTAATGAATTAATTATCATTCAAATCAACAAAAAAATTCTACAATCTCAAATTTAATATCAAAATTACACCCCAGATCAAGGGTAATGGACTCGATTGAGGAATTACACGCTGAAATAGGATCCTAGATGTTTTTTGCTTGCCACAATACCACTTTGCCATTCGCCTCTAAATCCACCACTTCAGGCCTCACTTAGTCTCCTCTATAGTTTTTTCTCTTTGAGTCCATATCACCTTACCTCAACCTTTGTTAATTTTATCTATTTATTTTTGAAACATCAACTAACGGAAAAAGGGGAGAAATGTATATTTATAGAGGGATAAAGAACTTTGAATTAGGGATGGCAGTAGAGTAGGTTTAGATTCCAAACCCAACGAACTCGTCCCTATGTTAACCCATCAAGACCTACCACATTGAGTCATCTGGGCGGGTAGACCTATGACCCGAACTTTGAAAGCCTTAGGTCTCGAGTAGGGTTGGGGCTTGGCAAATCCACCTTAACACGATACACATTCTTGAGAGCTTATAATAGCAGTTAATTGTGATTTGTTGATCTCTTAAAATATAAGTTCCTATAACATTGATATCGTAATGTTTTCTTTTAAAAAAATTAATATTTTGAAATAATAAGTTGCATCGTTGCTAATTGTAATAAAATCTACATGTTATTTGAATTGTAATTGAAAACTTCAATTTTCTTATTGTATACTCATTATTATCTATAACCTCTTTTTAATATCTATCTCTCTTACACATAAAAATATTAGTGTATCTAAGTTAGCATGTAATTTTTGAGAGAACATACGAAAATGCACTGGTTTTTGGAAAAGGTCGGGTGTTAGCTTGACCCGCACCGCTATTGGGTTGGAGCGAAATCTAGAACCACACTTGGTCTACGATAAGGGTCACGGGTGGGTTTAAAAATTCATATCTAGGATGGGGTATTAACAGCATGCTCCATTGTGTGCTTTTGGTCTTGGACCCTACCTCTGCCGTCATGCTTGACCCATGTTGTTCAATTTGAGCATTTGCAAGCACTTATTTGTGTTCAAAGTTGCTTATTAAGTCATAATTATACAAAGATTAAGTGCTTACAATCCTTTGATTTTAAGCTTTTTTTTTTTTGAGATAGGGTACCTAGATGGTAGTACATATTATACTATAAGTTTTAACATACTGCATGTCAGTATATATTCGAATCACGCTACGTAAGTTTCAAACCTATGACCTCTCGCACCAAAGTCGAAGCACATAACCATTGAAACAGTAGTGTTGGTCGAACCAGAATGCAATACACAAAATGCCTATTCATACTCACTGTTTTAAAAATCTTTCTAGGCCTCCGCCTTGGCATTGCCTAGGCGCTAGACGCTAGGCGAGACTTACCGCCTAGCGATTTGCCTAGGCCCGTCTAAACAAGGTTTACTACCTCATGTAAGAACCGTGTACTTAGGCATTGATTAGACATTATTTAAGATCCAATGCCACATATACACATCAATGTGCTAGTTTTAAGTGATCTTGCCTTCTTAGCTACTCCTTAGCACACTCAAAATCCCCAAATTCCAAGTTATATCAATCGATATTAGACAAAACACTAAAATTATATCCAAAATACATGAGTTATCAAAAATTTCTAGCTCTGATTAGTACTCGATTAATCCCTGTCTAAATGGTTAATCCTTACTTCATACTAACCGTCTAGCGTCCGCCTAGCGATTTTTACAACCTTGGTCATACTTAAATTTGTAAAGGATTGTATTCTCGATTGAAATTAGTGAACCATGATGGCAGGATCATTCCAGATTCACGGTGTAGGAGCAATCTTAGATCCATCATGATAAGCATATTATTATATCTTTGATGGTGGAGCAATTTTAACTCCACGATGAAGGAGCAATGACAGATGGTGATGGTAGAACTAATAATGTTAAAAAATATGTCGTTCAAACATACAATTTAATTGATTTTCTTTCTGTAAAAAAACTTGATAAGTAATTAAGGTTGCATATTATAAAAACAAAACAGAAAAATAGATACAAAGATGAACATTTAGACCGAAGGACAGTGACTTTTTTCTTGACTAAAGGACAATTTAGTCTAAAAATAAAACTTAATATACTTTGACTGAATTTTTTTTTAGAGTTTGTCATTTTTCTTAATTCTACCTATTCATAACTACATTTCATAAAAATCAAGGCGTAGTTATGAAAACTTATGCTAATAACTTTCTAAGAGTCAAATTCCAAAAAAAATAACTTTCTACCAGCTCTGTAACGGGGCAATTAAAACTAACAGTGATACATATTTGGACTACGGGCTGGAAATGTGAATAGCATTTGACCTTATCCAATTGGCGGCCCAATCCAGCACAAGATATCTACAATTCCCATACCCACGGTGAGCATAACAGAATTATAACCACGAAACACATGTAATGGCCCTCCATTTTTGAACATTTAAACTCGAAACGGAAAACAATAGCTTCTAGAATTATTTTTGGTCTCCAAGTTCCATTTTCCAAATTTGTTTGCGAATTCATTACAAAATACAATAGAGACAATTCTTTGGCCAAGGGTCAAATTTTGTAATTCAGTGAGAAAAGGAACGAAGCCAAATCTGACATTTCCTTCTTCTTGACTACTACACATTACAATAGAAGGTTGGTTCCAAGAATTAATGGTACATTGATCATTTATTCATTCCTGTAAATTTGTGCCGTTTGTTGTTTCTATAATATTTGAGATATTTTTTTGAATCAAAGGGGCAGGAAAGTTTAAAATAGTTTTGAAGAAATAGCAGTTAAGATTGGCTCGGTGTATTTTCAGTTTGATCATATTATTTGTTCTTGGTTGTCCTATCCAGTGAATTACGATTAATTTAAAGTCGTTGACAAAATTTTTACCATTATCTTACCATTTTTATGTTGTTCTGTGATGTACTAAACGTCAATTAATCAGAAGAAAAAAAGTATTAGTTTGTTTATCAATTGTCATATATATTTTATACCCTGTGAATAAAACAGTAATTTCTCATATATATTTTTGCAGACAAAGAATGTCAGATATTCAATTAGGTGCTCATACTTTCAAGTCTCATGGAACAAAAATAGCGAGATACCATATGTATGACTGGATAATCCTCATACTTCTTGCTGTAATAGACATAATTTTAAATGTAATAGATCCATTTTATCGCTTTGTCGGGGAAAACATGATGAGTGATCTTAAATACCCCTTCAAAGGCAACACTATTCCTTTTTGGGCTGTCCCGGTATGTTATCATTTCTTTATATTTCTCTTCATGCTCAGAACATATGATTAAACCACACTTGTATATATCCATTTTCATGACAGATAATTGGAATTCTACTGCCTTGTGTAGTTTTCAGTTACATCTACTTCAAAAGGAGGAATGTCTATGATTTGCATCAAGCTATACTAGGTATAAGTTCATATTTTTGTTCACTATGGTTTATGCAAGAATGATGATGCCCTGAGATATTCTGAAATTGTTCATAGGAATATGTTTTTCTGTGCTTTTAACTGCGGTCATAACTGATGCGATTAAGGATGCTGTCGGTAGACCACGCCCTGATTTCTTTTGGCGATGCTTTCCTGATGGAGTAGAAGTAAGTTCTATACCTATATGGTTTAACGTAAATATTGATATTGCTGAGTTTTGGTTTTAGTAGTAACTAAATTTAGGTGCTAGAATCATGAGAGTCATGCAAGGCTTGTGTATTGTATTCTTGAATGAAGGAAAGGCGTGACAAAATATTTACAAAATCTCTTTCTCTCAGTTTTCAACTTCTCTGCCTCGCATTTCTTCAGTGTTTTCTTGCTACTCTTCACCTTCTTCTCTATTCTCTTCTCCTCTATTATCTTCCCCTTCTCCTCATTAAATACACACTCCAGAGTATATATCGTAATATAATGAAAATATAAGTAGTGCACTAATTCTTCACTGCATTATGTTAAATAGGCGTATGACAATGTTACTTCAAATGTAATATGTCACGGGCAAAAGAGCGACATCAAGGAAGGACACAAGAGTTTTCCTAGTGGCCATTCTTCATGTAAGCGATATGAACTGCAGATAAAGCGCATGTTCTTCTGGTAAGTGATTGATTTCCTTTTGTAATTGTGCAGGGTCTTTTGCTGGATTGGGATTTCTGTCATGGTACTTAGCAGGAAAAATAAGAGCATTCGACAGAAAAGGACATGTAGCAAAACTTTGCATTGTCTTTCTTCCTTTACTTTGTGCATCGCTTATAGCTGTTTCTCGTGTAGATGATTACTGGCATCATTGGCAGGATGTTTTTGCTGGAGGACTTATAGGTTCTTATATTACAAATTAGTCGCTGATTATTATTATTAATATTATTGTTATTTAAAATATTGTACCATGAGCCAAAATTTTCCGAATTGCAGGGCTAGTGGTTGCTTCCTTTTGCTACTTGCAGTTCTTTCCACCTCCTTATCACACAGATGGTATGTACAATAATATTCCATTTTATGTGTTAATAATCTTCAAATATGAATGTTGTTTCTGCATTACTATGATTTCATAGGATTTCTGTATGTGCATTTTTCCTACAGGTTGGGGTCCTCACATGTACTTCAGCACATTATTTGATGCACCCAGAGATGATGAAGTAGTTTCTACTGCAGTAAATGGTCTAGCTCTTAATTCAAGACACAGAGAGATTGAGACAGTTACTGTTCCACCTGAATATCAGGCTCAGTTTAACTCCAGAGATTCAGGTCAGACTCTGGATAGGATGGAATCTGGAAGAAGATATTGATGTTATATTTATTAACTTTTTTTTTCATGGCATTAAACTTATCAGATTTTTATGTATATATAAGTCTAGAGGGTTATGTTTAGCTTTTCTTTTATCAACTGTTGGTTTTCAGTTAAGCTAAAATAGGGATCAAGTTGCAAGGACCCCTCCACACAGTTCACATCTGTTGTATTTGCCTTCAAAAGTTAAATATACCTTTTACTTTGTATTTTCTTATATAGTTATACTTTTGTGAGTGTTCTTTGATCCAATTCAATGTACTTGTACAAGATCACATCAGCAATCAGAACATTACTGTATCTTGCTGTTCCTTGTACATATCCATTACATGGAAAACAACATTGCTTAAAGAATAAGAAAAAGGTATATAAATAACAATCAGTGGTTTTCCAGACGATAACGCAAACAAATGAATAATAAGCGAGTGTTATATGTTCTTATTCTATTACAATATATAATAATATAACAGGAAAGAAAACACGTGTAATGCAGTTTATTAACACCCCTCTTAAGAATAGCAATAGAAACATGAGAAATAACATAAGCATAAAATGTACACTAAGCCTTCAAATATAAAGATTTTAGCCTTAGCGGGTTGGGTTAGTATGGACCAAATTCCAAATTCTCCCATTTAAACGGTGCGACAGAGCCAATATCAGGTGATCCTCTAAAGAATAAGCAAACACAAACGCATACTGCAGCAATTGCAAGCATAGAATGCACATAAGGGCGCTCCAGAAGCCCCCGTGAGCGAACCATTCTTCTCCCTCGCATATTCTCTATTAGGGCACACTTTTTACATGATATTTCCAATGCCTTTGAGCTACCATCCTCTGATGTTTCATCTACATTTATGGACACTTGGGAATTTTTCTTATCAGCAAATTTTCTAGACACGAGTTTGTTATAAGAGTGATAGTTCCTTTGTGATGCATACATATGCGGTGTCATCCCAGTCTCATCCGATATTGAATTCCAACAGTCAATGCCAATCTGTAATACAGAGCTCAAAATTAAGAATGTATTGGTGAAAAGAAAACCAGAAGGAACTTGCATGATGTTAATTAATCATGTGCCAGAATGAAATAATGATCATAATGTCGTATTTATACAAATTCCCACGTACGAAGAACGGTACAGTAACAGTATCAAAAATATTAGAAGACCATTCCACAATTCCAGTTGATTATATATGGTAATAAAGCTAGTTCTATCAGTGTGTGCTTAACCCCGACAAGCTGTGTCTCATCCTCTATAACTGTACGCGTGTTTGACTAAATATATACCACACGAAGGGTTCATTGAGAGCAGTCGTACATAGGGAGAACAGCATAATAGAACTTTATAAATATTCAGAGGCTACTCTTCACATTGCCAATCGATTTTGTGATGAGTGGATCTCTAATACCACAAATGTAGGTTATAACTCAACTCTATCAACAGTCTGAATGACGGACATTGTTCAAGCACGGCCTATGTGAACTATAAAACACAAATATCATATGCTACAAGGAAAAGAAATATATACATTTTATGTTTAATGATTAACAATTTATATTGCGGCTATCGGTCTGATTTTCATGTAACTATATTTTTAAATCCGTACCTATGACCGCCAATGAACACACTTATGGTGTTTTTTACTTATCAATAAACTAAAACTTTTAGTATTGGCAAGGGTTAAGAAAACATAGAATGTTCGGTGTTTGATGAACCTCACCTTTTGAGGATCGTTGGTTAAAGCATCAACCAAGGCTTCCGAGTCACTGATAGATGCAGCTAGATGCAATGGTGTCAATCCCCCCGGACCCAATGAATTTGGTGGAAAAAGGTATATGGTTGAACTATCACGTGTTACATGGTAATCAATAAGCAATTCAACCATTCGCTTACATCTCCTCTTTACAGCTCGGTTCAATAAATGTAGTTCAGTTAGCATCTCTAATGATTCTTGAGCTAAATAATCACCATTTGAGCTTCTTTCCACTAACAAGTCTAAAATAGTCTTAATTAGACAAGACCAATCTCTCTCGACTGAAAATGAGAGAAGGTATTTGAATCGTGTAGTAGAGAAATCAATTAGACGAGGGTTGGAATTGCTCTTTCTTTGAAATAACCACCCAAGTTCATTTAGAAAATGCAAAAGGTCTTCCCGTGACCTTGGCTGGCTAATATCTTGACTATGATCTTCGGAGATGATATCTTTGGTTCTAAATTCCCCTTCAAGTTCACGTTCTAGTGATCTCAATTCTTGACATACAGTTGAGTTGGCAATTATAACAGGGAAGTTGTTGCCTTTAAAACCATTTTCCACCTATAGCATATGACAGAAATTAGTTGCATCTTTTGGAGATTGATTATATTACAATTAACCATTTCAAAACATTTTACAATAGAATATTGTCTTTTGCTTATCTTAGGAATTCGAAATATAAATATTGCAAGACTATTCTAACATTTAGCACACCTCTATAAAACAACGTCCAAAAGAATTGGCAAGTCCTCCATGAAAATCGAAACTTTCAGAGCTAGAATCATCGTAGATTGTGCCAGGATATGCCGAACCAAGAACTTCTTTGGACGTATATCCTCCCATGTATGTACAATATATTCTACATGTATACAATTTGTCATACAAACAATGAGCTAATATCAGTTTTGTGCTTATTTGTATAAAAAGGATAATTTCTTACTTGGTGCCAGGGATTGTCAAATTGCGACCTTTAAGAATTAAAGGGGTCTTATGCCCACTCACAATAGCAAGAGGCGAGATTGAGGTAATCTCAGGAGCATTCCAATGTTTCCAAGATTTGCAAAGGCGTATTTTTCCTGAGAAAGTAAATGATAAAGATATCTGATACCCATTCCATTTGAATGATAACTTTGCAATATTATGCTGCTTAAAGGTTTGGTTGAAATACTCTCGACAGTTATTACTTCAAAGTTATTGTTTTTCTTGAGAAAAAATTAAAAACTGGCCTGATGAACAAAATATGAAAACTGAAGTGGCAATAGGAACGAGCATGCCTGAGCATAAATTTGTAGCATACCATCTTTATGCGACGCCAGTTGTCTACTTGTACGCACTAAGAATCTACCATTACTCCAAAACTCTGAATCTGAATTATCAACCAACAGACCAATGCGTCTAATAATATCTTCATCAAGCTGTAATCATACATAAATTTGCTTAGTTTATTGCACAATGAAACTGCAGGTAACAGATTCAAATCTTGAACTCACATCATCCCATGAAGCTGATGGCATGGATGCATAAACAGACAGGACAACACATCCAGGTCGTATATAGCTCTCCATTTCTGATGGACTTTGAGCAAGCCAGTTTAGAATCTACAAGCAATTGTTTATTAATACTGTATCTCGTATACGAAATTTTCAAATTGGTTATTTCAAATAAGTCACCTGAGTACGCAAAGCTTGAGGAATTTTACTTGGATCCTTATCAAATAACTTGAAAATAATTCGTCCAGTACGGTCCTACAATTAAAAGACTCAAAATAATTATATTGAGACGACATTCAAAGCTAAGACAAAATGGTACCGCTCCAATATGAATACCTGAGCATCAGAGTTCGAACTAGAAGGCGAATGATCTGAAACCGAGGAAGATGCATATCCTCCTTGATGAGTAACGCTATGAATTCCAGTATTCTCAATTCTTCTTTCTGCATCCTTGAAAAAATCATGTGGTGCTACCCACCCTTGACCAATGCTAGCTTCATTCGTCCCATTATTATATTCCCAAACTTGTTTCGATGAAGAATTCAACGGGAAAAGTTTCTTTTGCATAGGAGGAGAACACGAAGGAGATCTATCTTCCATAGGGTTACTACTCTCAGAAGATACATAAATCACAGATGATGCCAAATTTGGAGGACTATCATCTCCACTTGACCCAAATAATTTAAAGGGTGCAGTTCTTTTTGCCAGTGGTGGTCTCCCGTTTCCATTTGAAGGTGAACTATGAGTGGTTTTACTATGTGAATTGGCATCACCGGTTGTTTCAATAGATTGCAGTTTGGTTTTGTCATCTCCACTAATATAACTGCTGTTTTGGGAGAAAGAGGTAAGTATGTTGAGTAAGTCTGGTACCGACTCTGGGGGTTGATTCTCGTTTGTTTTACATGACTGTTCTGGTGGTTCTTGCTGTGAAATATTCAAATCAAATCCCATTTCCTTTGGAGGCATGTTCTTTTGTAATGAGTTTATTTTAGTTAGAACTTGAACAAGCTGATCTTTAGTTGGAAGTGACGAGGAATTGATTGGTTTGTCTGCATTATTACCTACAAAACAAGTTTAAACAATGTACTTTAAGCTTCAAACTGATAAAATGAATTTTATAATATTAGTAACTAAATCTTTGTTATACCACGAAATGTGTTCTATGCGGTATAGAACAAAATTGGACCGAAATGCCCCTATCCAAATGGGAATTCAAGGTCCAAGATATGAATGGCTAGGTCTATTAGTACAACACAAGCACCACAACAACAACAACAACAGAATCTGTCTACAATTTTTTCAGCAATACAAATTTACCTTGCAATTTAGCCAAGATGGCTAATAAATTAACAAGATCATTGCTTGCATTAGGAAAAACTTCCTTAGTTCCCGTAGTCAATTTTGCATCCTCCGGCTGTGTCTTTCTTCTCCGTTTGTTATGACCAGCAAGCCTTCTACGGCAACTCCTTTTCCCCTCATCAAATTCTGGAAGAGGCTGAAATCTAATTAATGCCAAAAAAGAAAATAGTGTTACAACTTATAAGTAAATAAGCAAACTGATTTGATCAAACACATTAGAACATAAAATTATAGTAGAAGTTGAACTGTATAATCATCATTGGAACTTCGCTACCCTGCTTGCAAGGGTAAAAACCACTTTCTAACAGTGCTGAAAATATGACACAAACAACGTGTCTAAAGACACTAGAAACTGGAAGAAAAGGAGAACAACAGAAAATTATGTTGATTGAAGATAGCATTATAAATCTTCAGCATAAGTAAATAAGGATATCTCTACTTGCACGAATTCAATCTTGCAATTGAGAAACTTGTATAAACCACTCGTATCTCATGTTATTGCCTTAACTTGTTTTTCTTTGAATGTTTTGATGAGTAATCGTTGCTGGGTAAGTATTGCCAGTGTTGTTTCGGTGATGCACAATTTCAAAGCAAGTTTGATGCGATAGTTATATGACATAAAATTTACTGCCACAAAGCTATAACATATATGCAATAAGGAGCACTTATCTTCGATCTCAACAAAAAAGATTACTATGCAAATATTAACAACATATTTGAGAATTCATACCTGCTACACTGCTGACAGAACCGCTGCATTTGCTTCGCCACAAGAGCCTTTGTCGCCTTACTATGAGTCTCACAAACCTTGTGCCTTCTTTGGTAGTCCTTAGCATTACTCAAATCAGCTTTACAATCATCAACCTGACACATCGGATAATTTACAGCATTGCCACTGCCTGGAGACCCTGCCCGAACTCTTTTGCTTGGTCTGACCACCTGCTCCTGTACCACTGGACTGCAATCCACTCCAAGCTTCAATGACAAAACAACACCATCTTTTTCCAAATTTTGTTGCGGGTTTTGGGAAGAACTTTGCACATTTGATTGCAAAACATTGTTCAAAGCGGGTTTTGCCGTAAAATTTAGAGTGTCCCACTCCCATGAATTTGGATTCCAATTGCTATTAGGGTTAGCATTGAAATTTGTGCTTTGCCATGGAAAACCCCTCTTTTTTGCTAGAATCGATGCGTCATGTAACCTAATTGGTAAAGGTTGATGAATAGAAATTGAAGGTGCAACTTGCGCACCAATTTCTCCGTTCATTTTCTTCAATATTTCAGCTCAAAATATCCCAAATTTAATCCAAAAGCACAACTCTTGCAAAATCAGCTCTTTATGTTTAAAACCAGAACTAACTCAGCTCCTGATCCAGTTAAGAAAAATAGATCAACAAAATGAATGAGGACTTCGATTGCAAAATCTTTCAAATTCTACAGATTCAGATCTAAAAAGAAAAAAGAAAATCCTTTTTCAGTAATACAAAAATTGAAAAGACTTTACTTGATATCATTTCAAAGCCAATTCAGAAAAAGACGTTAACATCAATCAGCTTTACTGCACATATCAAATAAATAAGAACTGCAAAATATGAAACTGATTACAAAATCATCAGAAAAAGGAAAATCATACATGAGAGGGAGAGACTGGAATCAATGATTAAAATAGAATGAAAGAGAATATGTGAGGAATCCTTTTTTAATTATTTGCTCCCTCTCTCTTGAGTTCATCCTGCTTTTTTTTTTTCTTTCTCTTTTGTGAAACTATTTTCATTTTCTCAACTCAACATGCTTTTCATGCTGCCCAAAGTTACCTTGTACTATCTTGAGACTTCGTGTAAAATTTTCTCAGTTTCATCCTTTGATTTCTTCTTTTTTGATACTTTATTTCATGTGAAATTTAGTGTGTATTTAAGAAGTTATTGCTTTTATCAATGGTACTTATTCTGTAGTGTGGGAGGACTTTATTAATAATACACCCTCGGATAAGCTTTAAAAAACAACCAATATATTTGTATATGTTACGAAACCTTCATAATTTTAACTATTTTTTATGTTAATTGATTTGTTTAGTTTAACGCTTTCAGTTACCATTAACAAAAAATTGTGAAAGATACTACTTGTGATTTATCTTTGCAATATGATTATAACATAAAAACCAAATGTTGCATGACTTTAAGATTGAACCTCAATGGTATTTAATATCTACTCAAACAAAATTATTCATCGTCTAATTTTAATCTTCGATTTCATACGGTACTTTATATCTATTTAAACAAAATATTACTTCTAGCAATTTGACTCCAATGATATCTATTGCGTAGCACACAAAAAGCCTATTGCGTTGTGCGCGCAAAAAGCCTACAGTGATACCTTTCCGTATAAGCGTTTAAAACATAATTGTTCATTAATATATGTTTAGAAACTTTCCTAATTTTAATAATCATTTATGGTAATTGGTCTTTCTAAATTTAAAGATGCGAATTAAAAAAACAAACAAACGTTATATTGATTTAAAATTTTATAAAATAAACGGCTTATATTGAAGTAGTAGATGACGATGTATTTAAAATTTAATTGTTGTTCAGTAATATAAAACACGTGAAATGAGAAATAGATTTGTGTTGTAAAAGCATATAGTTTATTTTATTGATGAAGCTTTTTACCCCAAAACGTTATTATAATCACTGACCATATGGTATGAAAGATTGAATTAAGAATAACATGTGAAATAGGTTGTTCACTAGTACATAAAAAATCTGAAATTTGTACGCATTCATACTCGAAAATGAAAATATATCTAAAATTTGAAAAAATGATAAAAATACAAGTATAACAGCATCCGCATTTGAAAATTATCAGTCTAACTTTTATCAAGATAACAGTTGAGAATGTACATATTTTATTACATACAGTGATTGATATATAATATTTACCGTGCTAAAAATTCGTATTATACATGTATAAATGAATATTTATTATAAATAATTTATCATTATCATCGTATTTTTTATTTTATTTGTATTTATGCAAGTACTATTGTTGAAAAGGATTTATGTTTGATAAAAAAATTCGCTTATTCATTTGACTTTATTAATTACGAGCGGAGTGGATAAATATCCAATATTCATTCGTAATTCGTATATGTGGATGCAGATATCCAAAGTCTCAAAATGATTTTTGAATGATACTATAAGATCCGAAAGTATCCGTTAATAGACCTAATAAGAAATAAGTTGTTTGTATAAAACATCATTTAAACAAATAGATGGTAATGCATTGCATACTAAGGTTGCCTTTGCGACGAAACGAAATAGGCCAACGAAAATGGAATTTCAAAGGAGAATGGAAAAGGAAAGGAAACCATGTTTTTGAAGGGTTGAAAAGAGGTTAGGAAAGGTATAATAAAAAGAAAATTTAGAGAAACGGGATGAACATACCATTTTTTCTGCGTCCAAGAAATATTTTTGCATTCATATCAGATACATCTGGCTCCGGACGCATCACATGAAATTTCCCTTTTCCATTCATTCGGCTAACTGGGGACGAACCATAAAGTTAACATTCAACCATTCATCTATTTAGCTCAAAAGAAACCTCTTTTAATTCTTTAATAATATCATTTATGTTATGTACTATTTTTCCATATAAACTTGAAAAAGATAAAATACTTTCCACCACCTTAAATGTTGTTTGTGATACTTAACTTATGAAAATTGCACATTACAATCTACTTCTTAAATACAACCGAAGGTTGTAATTCCAAATACAAACATTTTGAGGTCCTATGTGAAAAATGACGTTATAATAGCCACAAGGGGAAAATCTGATCATGTGAACTACTTGAGGCAATAAGGTAAAATTAGATCGCCTAACTCGAAATGGACACGTGCAAAGGTGGTAGCGTACAAACTACTTTTACTTGACGTGTCGGTGTAACATTTAACGGTGCCTTCATGAAAAACATCGAACCTGATCCGATAAAAGAAACTTGTGACCCGTTATGAATCCGATACAGATTTTGGACATAATGTCGTATTCCGATCTAATTAGAAAGTGAGGAGTATGCTACATGCCCTTTGACACAACTAAATTTGGAATTACTTGAAACTCAGGTTGTAAATATTGCAACTAGACAAATACTCATGAATGTATTTGTTCGTTTAAAATGAAATATTAACATACTCCAAAATTAAATCTAACCTATTGGATAAAAATTATATTATATTGGTTGTTCAAAACCAAGATGGAACAAAACCCAATCTATTGATTCATTAAGGCCTCCTAGGCAACCAAGCAAAATTCATCTTTTCTTATTTCAAAATTCCTTCTGCTTTTAAGAAGTTAAAAATTCAAAAGTCTCATATGACAAACATTTGACCTATACAATGAAAGAGGAAAAAAATTTAAATTGAAATAAAAAACTTGAACTTAAAAAATAAAGTAGTGAAAATTAAAACTTAAAAATGTATTTTTTTTAAATTTCAAATTTGAAAATTCAAACACACAAATTTCGAGACTTCAAAAATTGAAACAGTAATTTTGAAGATTCAAATTTTAAAATTTCAAATATTCGAAATCAAAAGTTCAACTTTTGAATATAAAAATTCTAGTTTTCAAAATTCAAAATTTTGAAAATTAAAAACATAAATTTTGGGCTTTTAAAAATTCTAAATCTCAGCTTGTGAATTTTGAATTTTGGAAACACATAACGTGGAAATTCGAAATTCATAAGTTGATAACTGAAACTTTGAATTTGATAGTTTATAATATAAAGTTTTGATAATTCAAATGTTGAACCTGAAATTATGGAAACACGAATTTGAGAATTTTGGAAGTTCAAAATTAACATTTAGAATACTAATAATTCAAACTTTGATACTTAAAATTGTAAAATTCAAAATTTGAACTTTTAGTTTAAAAATTTTAAAATTCAAATTTTAAAAAATTTAAGTTTAAAAATTTTCAAACATAGCTTCTGAAATTCCGAAAACTTCAAAACTTAAAATTTGAACCTTTGAAAAGTTAAAATTTGAAAATTCAAATATTGAAATTAAATGTTTGAATTTAAATACTCAAATCCTTGAAATTTGCAAAAAAAAATCCAGAAAATTCAAATTCGAAAACTTAAAATTAAAGATTTAAATTATGAAAATTTCAAAATTCTTATTTTTAGGAATTCAAAATTCTGATGAAATTTTGTAAATTCAAAATTCGAAACTTTAAATATTCAAATTTTGAAAAACTGAAATTTGATTATTTAAATTTTGATTTTAAAATTTTGAGTACAAGAATTTTATTTGAAATTTTAGTTCCAATAATTGAAAATTCAAATTTCGAGTTTGAAATTTAATTTTTTTAATTCTTATACTTTGATTTTAAAAAGTTGGATTTTGAATTTAAGAGTTTTAGTTTGAAAATTTTGGATTTCATATTTTTTTTAGTTTCTTATGTTGTCGAATCATATTTTGAGTCATAAAGAAAATAAATATTGCTTTTTAATGAAGTTAAAAAATGACTTTTAGGTGATTTTAAATTTTGTCCATCCATATAAAAATTTTACTCTAAAAAACAAAAAAAAACAACTTATTTTAACCTATCCAAAAGTCCCCTAAACAAACTAGAAAATATGCATTTGAACCATACTTATATATAATAATGATCTTGTTCTTTTTACAGCCAAAACAGAAATAAAGTTTTAGTAACCGCCTTAAACTAATGTACGAAAAATTGAACAACCAAGAGATAATATTGAATACATGATGAGGTTATGATATAAAATGAAAAAAACATGTATCCTCTGCTAAGTTGAAAAAGAAAACAACAGGCAACCAGAATAAAATTCATTATAACTCAAGAAATCAAATCTACTCACCGATCCTTTTGTATTATGTATCAATGATAACCACTTTTTTTTTTTGGCAAAGCCAGCGGGGTTAAATGGCCCCTTCCATATTATTTATAATTATAAGATAACTTACAATCATAAACTGAAGACATAGATAACAAAGAGCAGAGAGAAGGGGGGAAACAAAGGAAAAAATATTAAATACAACAAAGAGAATAAAAAAGAAAGAGCTGGGATTATGATGCCCAAAGCTCAATCAAGCCCGGGACAAAAGCATAAGGAGAACTCTTCAATGCATAGTGGATCTGCTTGCTGATTGTGTAGAAGACGTCCAACCTATTTTTGTTACCTCCATTAAAGAGTTTATCATTCCTGTCTTTCCAAATTTCAAGCACTGTCACTTTCAGATACAACAGTAGTGCATATGCTGAAGGTACTTTCCATCTTGTTGCTTGGTAAATGTTGTGCCATTCCAACGTACTGTTCATACTAGGGTTACCATAATAAGCTTTCTGCCTGACATGCTTCCATATATAATAGGTGAAGGGACAGCTGAAAAACAGATGATGAATATCCTCCTTATCAAGCTGACAGTATACACAAAACGGATTTACACTGATCCCCTTCCTTATCAACTTCTCTTTTGTATGCAAAGCATCCTTCAAAACCTTCCATAAAGCTAAATTATGTCTCTCACTAGTATGGGACAGCCATACTCTTTTATTCCATGGGAATCTAGGGTATAGGGTGTGATTAGACAAAGATTCATATAAGCTTTGAATAGAGTGTTGAGATTTCTTCTCCGTCCACAAGTACTTATCCATATCTCCCCATAGGTAAGGTTTGTGGTTGTATCTTCCCCAATCACCAACACACATCCGAATGATCGAATCAGGCAGGGTAGTTCTGTTGCCTCTGATGTAAGAAACAGCCTTAGCATTAGTAGGGATTCCAGAGGCAATTATGTCATCATACTGCATAGACTTGCCAAGAATTTGACCCACACCTAACCAGGGCGTAAACCAGAATTTCAGTTTACTCGAGGTGGACATATGAACGTATGCGAAGGGCAGAACAAGGTCTCTAACTTTTAGCATGAGTTTCCATACCCAGCTGCTGTGTTGCTTTGGGGCAACAGTCCATATTTCCTTATCCGCCAAGTTGTACTTAAGACACCAGCTGACCCAAAGGGTATTGTTTTTGTTTAGCAGGCTGTTGAGATGAGAAGAAACGGCAGCTAGGTTCCATACTCTCAAGTTAAGCATTCCAAGCCCTCCCTTAGATTTTGGAAGTTCCAGTTTACTGAAAGCAATAGGAGGCAGTTTTTTGGTGTGTATCGAGCCAGACCATAAAAAGTTAATCATAGCAGTTCTCAGCATGGAGATAAGTTTAGAAGGAAGTAAGAAGGTCCTACTCCAGTAAACTGACATGGAGAATATAACCGATTTTAGAAGGGTGATCCTGCCTGCTTGGGAAAGATATTTATTGTGCCATTTATCAAAAACAGCAGAAATCTTCTCATACAGAGGAGTACATTGAGACAAGGTGATTCTCTTAGTTGCCATTGGAATACCCAGGTAAGACATAGATGACTCAAATGGAAGCATTCCAGTGATAGACAAGCAGTGTTGGATTTGAGATGTCGGAAGTCCAGCCACTAGAATGTGAGATTTCTGAGGGTTGATTTTCAAGCCAGTAAATGTGTAGAAAGATTGTAATGTTGCCATAATAGATTCCAGAGACTTTGATGTTGGCTTTGTGAAGATGATTAAATCATCAGCAAAGGCAAGAGAAGTCACCATGGGGTTTCTGCACTTTGGATGAAGTTGATAGTTTTTCAGTCTAACTTGGTTCTGAAAAGAAATGGTCAGCGTCTCCATCATGATAATAAATAAGTAAGGGGAAATGGGGTCACCCTGTCGAAGACCATTGAAGCCCTTGAAATACCCCACAGTCTTTGCATTGTAAATCAAGGAATATCTGACTGTAGAGATACACAGTTCAATCCATTTAATAAATTTAGATGGGAAATTCATTATGGCCATAATGTGAAGGAGGGGAGGCCACTGGATAGAATCAAATGCCTTCATGATGTCAATTTTCATCATAGCTCTTGGAGATATGTTTTTATGAGAGTAACCATTCAACAACTCATGAGATAGTAAAACATTATCAAGGATGCATCTATTGGGAAGAAAAGCTGCTTGATTTGGAGATATGATGGAGGGTAAGGCCATTTTTAGTCTAGAAGCTAGGATTTTTGCTATGCATTTGTAGATTATATTACAACATGCAATGGGCCTATACTGGGTAACTGAAGCAGGGTTGGATGATTTAGGGATGAGGGCTAAGTTTGTGGAATTTATAGAACTGAGCATTTTAGATTTGTTATGATTGTTTAGATGAAGAATCATATAAAAAAATTAATTGGTCCTCCATCTTTCTTCTCTCTCTCTTTTTTAGGGCAAATTCTATTCTATTCATACATTATAAATTGTTTTATATACACCATAGAAATTTATATAGTATTCTGGACAAATATGGCCTTAGTTAAAGAAAATTGAAGCTAATATTTAAAAATAGCAAATTCATAGTGTGGTCAACATAATTTCTTTCATCAAGTAACCAAAATTTATGTACATTATCAACTGAATTAAATTTAAATTCCCTTTAGATGTCAAATTCAATTTATATAATTTCAAGCTATATTCATGCACAGCCAATTTTACATTTTTCACTTCAAATTAAACATATAAATTAAAATTTCAAGATTTCATACTAAAATTAATATGATTCATAGAATGTAAAATTCTTCTCCATCTTCTAATTAAATTAGCTCATGTGTTTAGCATCAAAATTTAAATAGTTTAACATTCTAATATTTAAAAAATAAATTCAAATTGGTATATTTAAATAAATTAAAATTCCATTTATATTTGAATTTGAAATTTGAAAATTTCAAAAGTGAATTTAGAGACTTTAGAAACCTTACTTTATTTAATGGATGAGAAAGAGTTAGTGAAATGAGATAAGTATGGTAATTTTGTAATTCGTATACGGCATATTAAGTAAGAAATGATGCATATGGTTTTAGCAAATTCTTTGGAGTATATTAAGTAATTTATGTTATATGAATAGAATATGCCTTTTTTTAGAAAGAATACATTAAAAAAACAATCTTTATCTCTATAAAACCCTTCAAAATAGAATATTCTTTCAAATGCTTCAAAGCCTCCTAGCCAATGTTTTGCATTTCTCTATATATTTCAAAATTAAGTGCACTTATTTGAAGGATAATTATGTTAACCATTGAGAGTAGACATCTACTATCGATTCATCTCGATTATGCTGAGTTTCGCTTTTAAAATAGTGAACCATCCAAAGCACAACAGTCTTCTACTTCTTGTTCTTTACTATTTCATTTCAACAACTTGAAGCAAAATTATTGTATAGAGTCATGGTGCTCCCATCTAAATAAATGCTTCTAGGTTAATTCTATATCTCACAATTATTTGTATTATTCATTTGAAAGCAGCAATATGATGGTATTCCTAGTTAAAGAAATGTTGTAGGGTCTCTACATCAATTAAGATGAAGCGAAAGGACCTCTGTAACTTAATAATATGGCAGAAAGACATATTTTTCTAAAAATGTAGTTGGTATCCACCAAACCAATGCCGACAACAATTTAAATCTAAACCATCAAAAATCGATGTTTCTAAATGAAGGAAATACAAAATTCAGTATTAAATTGAGAGTCAAAACAAACTAGAGAGTTTTACTGAGATTTATGCAATTTTGAAAATCAAAAATTACATCAGTCTTATATTTTACTTTTAATAATATCTCTCTATTTTCTATACTAAATAATTATTTATGTAATTGCACATATTCTGTGCTTCAATTTTATTCTTTTAAATTGCATTTTCTAAAATAGTTCTTTGTATTTTTTAGTAAATTTCATATGTTTATATTTTTCAAAAAGGTATGTTTTTCGCTATTATGTTTTATGCCGATGTAAGATTTAAATTTATAGTCATATATCAATTAAATGCAAATGGTTTTCACTTTTGCGAATTATTTTTTATTTTTAAAAATGTGTAAAGGTTTTATTTCTTACACATGATATGTTGTGGCGATCTTCTTTGTGACTTCTAATATGTTTTGTTTATGTCCTTTACATACAATTTTTAAGAAGTGGACATGTTCTGCACTTTTACTTTTCAAAAGTGCTTATGTTATGTTGTTGCTCATATTTTTGGCAAAATATATTAGGCCCATCACATTGAAATCCAATGGCAAAGGTGTGCTCAACAAGTGTCGACCAAGATTTCACATGGCTCAGTTGCCTATATGTCCAATAAGCCTCACTCCCAAGGTCTGTTCGCCTCATTATCCCCGTTCGGAGCCATGTTCATCTCTTTCTCAAGAGAGGTGGTTGCCTCAAGCATTATCGCAAAACATCTCCCGACCACCCTCTAGAAACCTCCTCATTTTGTCCATCGTCATCCAAGCTGCACAAATGATGTCAACTCCTAAACCTACATGTTCATCCAGATATCTTGTCAGATCATTTTTCTTCCTATCCAAACCCCCTCCTAACCAACCTTCTTGCCCGCCTCCCTTTGTCGTATACAAATAGGGATCTAATAAAAGCTCTCAACCACTCCTGCAAAAAGAGGCGGCTACTTCGTATTGTCCCCTTGACAAAAGTGGCAAATTCATATTGTCCCTTGACAAAAGCGCCACTGTATAGCAACCACTTCATGTACCATACCGACCATATGACGAAAGCATGCCATAGTGCAACTCGCCATCAAACACATGTTTGGACCACCCCATACATGTGGCGTTTGAGTTGGATGCATTTAGACCATAAATAGCAATAGATAGCTCTAAGGAAGCTAGGTCCTAAGACATCAATCCATGTCCATCAAAGCATGATCTCCGTGGCTTTAAAAGGAGAACCATGTACTTAAAAAAATATCGAATTATTTTCACTTAGCAGCTAGATTCTTGTTCATTTTATGCACTTGTGAAAGCCATTATCTTCCCTCTTGTAAACAAAAATCTCAAAAGTAATAGTATAGGAAGTCATAGTAGATATAGATCTCTTCTAGGTCGAACCACTCTTTTTTTGCGTTGTTTAGTTCCTTGCATCTATTTTACACATATATACTCCTTATTTTAAATTTTTGATAGCGTTTTTAGTGAGTAACCTTCACTAGACCTTCATTGGTCACTATTTCTAGGTTGGTAGAAATCTAGTCAACATTCTGATGTTAGAAGAAGAGACTTTGCCTTGAAGCTTTTCATTATTATCAATTTTTTCTCCTCAAAAGACATATTCTCCTCAAAGCAGTTGCCATGTAACTCCACGGGATGAACACCAAACTAAGGCTGATAACTTTAATAGTCATCACACCATCGATGGCATTAGGGACAATGCAATCTGCCCCATTCCATACTCAAGCAATAATGTTTGGCTTAACATAGTCAATGGGATTCCAGACATCGAGTAGATGGCCCACGACTTGAGTAAGCTCCGTGCTCGGGTAGAACCCCATGAGGCCATTGATTATAGTCAAAAGATCCTAACCGTTGGCAATAGTGAAAATCTTATGGATCATATATTATATAACTTGT
This sequence comes from Allium cepa, assembly GCA_030765085.1. Classification (NCBI taxonomy): domain Eukaryota; kingdom Viridiplantae; phylum Streptophyta; class Magnoliopsida; order Asparagales; family Amaryllidaceae; genus Allium; species Allium cepa. The sequence continues at coordinate 842,199,524 of CM060941.1, forward strand.
GTATAATATGCAAGTGGATGAGCTAGTGTTATAGCAGACAATAAATAGTAAAGTATAAAAGTGTGCAAACCAGAGTTTTTATACTAGTTCGGACTTCCCATTCTATGTCCAATCCCGAAATCCCCCTTGGGTATTTCCTTTAACTAACTGACCCTCGCTTCGTCCAAAGGAATAGTCTAATACAAAAGTATATCTCTGACAATCTTACGATCCAAATAACATGGTTTTTGACTGATAGTACAAATCTTCTTATGATCTCCTTTGAGTATGTGAATATAAATGCTTTGAGTTGTAGGAAGTGGTTTAACCGAATTATATTTTGGTTATAATAGTTTGAGAGTATGTGAGCAATGTATACGCAAGAAAGTGTTAAGAAATCAAGAGAGAAAAGATTTAACTAATTCAAGTTTAGTTAGTTTCTATATCTCAATCAAAGTAGTATTTATAGATTCAAAAGGGTGCAGATGAATAGTTGTAACTATCTAAGAAGATCAATTCGTTTTAATAGTTACAACCTTTCGATGAAGGGCGGTTTCTTTTTGTCTCAAATAGAAGTGTCTTTTCAAAATTGACAGTTTTTACATATGACAAACGTCTGTGGTAAAGCCTCAAACGTCAGTAACTTCAAAAAAAATTACCCTAGAATTGTCGCAGACATCTGTAGTTTTATCTCAAATGTCTGTGAGTAGTAAAATCAGTTTTCCAACTAAATTTTGGTGCACATGAAATAGTGTGTGATCGTGTATGCATATATAGTCAAGGATACCTTAACAATATTTTATCTAAGACTCTTTTACAGTATAATAACCTTACTAACTGTAGTATGGTCAGTAGATATTCGTTTTTTCTTTGAATTTCAATATCTTCGAGCACGATGTCTTCTTGTAGCATATCTATAATCTTGATAAAGAATGTGTGTGTGTGTGTATTTGATTGTGTAGTTGTTATCATTGAAACATAAACTAGAGGTTCTAACAATCTCCCTCTTTTGATGATGATAACTACACAATCAAAAATTGCAAGTATTATTATATTTGTCTCCCCAATGTGTATGCATAAATTCCTCCCCCTTTGTCATCATCAAAATGGAAGGAAATGATATAAGGTACAGAAATATTAAATAGACATAGCATGTTATACATTAAGATCATGGAAAATCAAATACGGGAGTTCAAATAAAATTAGATACAATTGTAGCAGAAGTTTTAAACAGTGAAACAAACAAGCATAAGGATAGGTAATTGCAAAATAGTAAAAAGGTAAAATAAAATGCTAATTGTACTGATTATGTGAGTAAGATAAACCCCCATAGTTCTCAAAGTATTCCTAATAAGAAGATGGATCATGCTCGTATGTGCCCGACCATTGTGTTTGGTCATTGTACTTCTCATCTTCTTGAATTGAGAGGCCTTGAAACGCCATGTACGATTGTTATTGGAAATGCGGACTATCAGACACGTACATGTCTTCACTATCTTCTTCTTTCTCCTCAGGTTGTGCTTTAATACGAGTCTTCCCTTTGTCACCTCTATCATGATACGTACCTTTAGGTGAAGCTTGAGAGCGATAAATTGGTGTTTGAGCCTGAGGTGGAGGTGTTGGTGAAGGCGAGGATATTGATGAGCAAGAAGATGATCGACCACCTACTTTGCACATAACTTTCCCTAAAGTGGAGACCACTTTATCCAAACTCTTCTCCATTTTTGTCATCCTTGTGGAGAAAGAACGTTCCAATCTAGTCATTATTTTGTTTAAGGCTTGCTAGTTAGCTGTGATGGTCTTTTGGTTTTTAAGTGCCAAATCACGAAGAGATTCGTTTTGTTTTGGTTCAATGCAAGCTTCTTATATTTCAAAATTCGAATAATATTCGGTAGCATGACTAAAGGAAGTTGGTTGTTGTGAATGATGAGGTGCGTAAATTTACTGAGGAGCACTAGAGGGGAGAGGACCATGATGCTCTTGTTGATGTTGTTGTATAGTCCATTGGTCAAAGGGGATGACAGGAAGTGGTTTTTTGGGAAGTTGCATCAAGGATAGATATCTTGGACCACTATCTTTTGTTGGAATTTCTTCGTATTGTGATAATACGAAGGAACTCCAAGATCTTGCCATATACGCATTATGTACGGAGCATATATAATTAACCGACGATGCCGAGTCCAAAAACCTTTAATTTGGTCATGAACAAAATTTTCCCAATTTACCAGTAGACGACCACATACTGCATATAAAGCTCGATGGTCAATGGGATAATTTCGCTTGTGGATACCTAGATGTGGAATGATTTTGTTGATTATCATTCTATGTAGTAGTCTAGCACGTGGGTGTAAATAAATGTATTTCCATTGAGGCATCCTATGTTCCCATATTTGATGGGTAACTTCATTTCTGGGTAAAAGATTATGATCCGGTATATCCGTTAAGTCAATTCCCTCTTAAGAACATCCTAGTATACGACCAACCGTACGTACATCAATTTCCATTTCTTTTCCATAAACATTGACCACAACCATCCATCCTCATTTTCCGAATTCCAAATTTCCGCACTACATAAATTGGAACAGAAAAGGTAGATAGCTAGAGGATCGATAATTACCTTGTTTTCATCATACCTAATAAGGTTGAGGCAACCGACATCCATAGTTAACCCTAGAATATCGTATTCTATGACATTTCCAAGGTTATAGAAGGGATTACGATGGTTTTTCTTCTTGGAAAGCACCTCAAATCGATTGATGGCAGCGGGACTGTAACACCCTACATTTTTATATAATTAAAATGAATAAATAACGGTGAATGATGAAAATAAACATTTTCGATATTGTCGGAATATGGCCTCGAAGTTTGTACCATTACGTCCAGGGGTGATTTTCTGATCAGTTTTCATATATAACTTGTCAGAGTCTATATGAAGAAATTGTGGGAGAAACAAAAATGGGAAATAAAAGGAAAAAAATACATATACGTATCAACCTAGGTCAACCCAGCAAGCTCCAAGGTCGACTGCCCGTTCGACCTAAGGAGTAGGGCGGTAAACACTATGGTCGACTCACCTTGCTACCTGGACGATGTTTCGCCCAGGTACGTGCCGAGTGATGTAAAAATTGATTTTCGCACGATCCGAGCCCTACGTTGATTAATTTGATAGCTCCAAACGACCCTGTGACGTGATGGCTCCGGATTTAATACCAGAATCCAACGGTATGAGATCCCCGAACTCCCCTATAAATAGAACCCTAGACCTAGCTCTTTTCTCACTAGTATATTTTCTCCAATGAGTTCATTGCCTAAGGCTGGATCCTAAAAAGAAAATATTTATAGGGAGAGGATCTTCTAAATTAAAATATTACGCTCCTAAGAAGGGGATCCAAAAGGACCATGGAGCCAAGCTGAGCACAAGTAAAGCTAAGGACGATAGGTGAGTGGATTTAATTATATCTGTTATGTTTGTGATATATTAATTATCATTAAATACCCATTAAATAATTTTATTCAGTATTTTAGTAATTAATTTTGTTAATTAGTTATGCTGAACTGTAAGAAATTTACAGTTATTTATATCTAATCTAAAGTTATAATTTAGCCTAAATGCTGGTTTTTTTGTTCTCTTTGTACACGAATAATATAGTTAAAAAGAAAATTCATGGTTATGGATTAAACGGGAAAATACTAGATTAAATGTAAAGTAAGAGAAGTTGGAATAAAGCTAGGAAAATGGAATTCTGCAATAAATTACGCTAAAACGAGAATAATAAATTAATCTAATAAATTGAATTGGAAGTAAGTAATAGATTAATTTGTCGGTTTAGAAAATATGATACATTTCTATAATTTAATATTTAAAAGATAACGATAAACATAACTACAAGAATAAAAGAATGAAAAAGGAAACTAGTGTAAAATAGAGAAACCACTGTATTTCACACTATTCCAAAATAATAATAATAATAAATACCATGTAGTTATGTATTATAGTTTATAGTATTATTTAGTATTAAAATATAGAAATGAAATTTTATTATAGTTTTCATACCCAACCAAATAAAATAGAATTACTTCCTAAAGCAGAAGCAAATAAAGTAAAGTATGAAAGGAATCAGTAAATTATTAGAAAAGAATTTGAAGCTGTAAACGATAATGATCATAGATCTGCATTTACTGCACAGACTATACAATAAGACAGTTATTATGATAAGTGAATTATATAATATAAGAGAATTAAAGAGAATTCTACATCATAATAAAAGAAGATAGCCTGGAACAGAAGAGAGACGTTTGTAATCATATGTAGATTATAAAAGAAGATAAAAGTGACAATTACAAGTAAAACTATAACATGGGTTATAATTGAAGTAGAAAGAACGGAAAGGCTTATTTAAGATTTAAATTAAGTTAATAAGAAAATAGAACAAAGATAATAGAAGATGCTTATTTAATAAACTTAAGACTTAAATTGAGTTAAATAAGCAAGCTAATAGAAGTGGCAATACCAACAGCATTCCGTATTAGATCAATGATGGTCTTACAATAGCTAAAAATGAGACGAGGGAAAGAATATGATAATTAGGATAAATAGGTAGCCAACAGAATAAGAAAAGTAAACTAAACTTAAATTAAAAGATTAGACTTTGGGTCTAATAAAAGGATGAGATGCGTTTGGAGTAGCCCATAGGATAAAGAGCCTAATGAAGCAGTTCGTCACAGATTTCAACAAAGTAGAAGCATGACCAACTTAGTTATTTTGGGCTAAAAGGAAGTACGAGACTTCAACGGGATGTAAGGATACTCTAGGATGGCCCTCTGGGTAGGCCTAACAAAGCTGCATCTCCAGAGGCAGGTCTGTAGGTGTTACATCAAGAGAGTATGCCTTGACTGCTTTTTGCATGGCAGGACCATTGTAGGAAGTCAAAAGGGGTTGATGTTCAAAGTAGGATATTTGTATGTCCCGGTACTTGCAAGTAAGTTTAGTGGGCAAGACCCAAAAGGATAGTCTCATGCGGATATCAGCTAGCATCAAAACCAAGAGCAAGTTCGGGAAAGACTAGAGTTAAACAAAAGCCCAATGATTCTTTCACTATCGAGACAGTAGATGAGGGGCACCACCAATTGGATGTTTGATTGTTTGGGGTAGGGCACGACCACTTAACACTTTAGAGGTCTTCCGATTTGTTGAGGGTGGCTACGTGGGGCCATAGCCACAATGAGAAATGAGACAGACCAACTAGAATATCTGTATTGTAGGCCTAACGAAGCTGTCCCTTACAGATATAGAAAATCCCCGACTGAATTCTATACATGGTAAATCTTGTTGGCGGGATTCAGAGAGTAGACAGAACGATTACGTATAGTCCTCGATGAACGCACTGGGCGATACGTTGCGGATGTCTGAGCATTAGTATAGACTAGTGCAGACGTAGTTTTACATTTTCATGGTAGACGGCGGAACATCTATATTGTAGGCCTCACAAAGCTGTCCTTTACAGATGCATTCACAGAACGCTATAGGAGACGATGGAGTCCTTTGCGAGGAGGATACGGAAGGTACTATAGGTGGTACCTAGGACCAATTTGGTCTTTGGTCATATAGCTATATATATATATCAGTTATTTGGTTTTAATCTACTAAGGAGTAGATGGGTACGATTCATGCACAGAGGCAAAAATATGATAAACCTAGTGAACCTAATATACCAGTAAATGGAAATAAAATGATATATGTAGAATTAAGCTTAAAAGTGTAAAATTTATCCATTCACCAGAAATTCAGTTCTGACCCCCTCCTCATAACATTCTATAGGTTAGGTAGATTGCAAAGACTTCCCAGCTTTAAGACACTTTTTAGAAAGTGTTATTATATTGGTGAGTATTTACTTACTATTATATTTTAGTTAATTCTACTGTGAGATATTTAATTGAGCTTTGATATATTTGTCTTTGCATATTTGCAGGATATCAGTCGGGTTTCAGCGGGCTTGCGTTTTAGCATTTTTGCAAAAAATTCGGACCTACTGCAATTTGGGTTGTTATAGGGATTGTTACGGAACCATCGGTTTTTGTGAGCTTGTGTAACAGGGGTTTGAGAGGAGGAGGAAGATTGGTCTTGTTTTTGCTTTTTAGAAACGATCATCTTCTTGGGAGCCATTGATTGATAGTTTTGAAGGTTATGGAGGCTATGGTTTCAGAAATGAGGAATTGGAATGGAGGTAAAAGTGATGAGTTAGGTAAATTCATTTATATATGGCTGTTGAAAATGTATGGACGGAGTAACGATAGACATCGGTGGGGGAGTCACAGACATCTGTGTTTGCAATAAAAATAAATAGAAAGATTCAACAGATTTCTGTGAGGTGTCCACAGACGTCTGTAATTGCAGGGAAAATAAACAGAGAGTTTTGACAGACGTCTGTGAACTCCCAAACATCGGTGGCTACAGAAAAAATAATTCCCGTAGCTTTTGACAAACGTCTGTAGCTATAGAAAAAAGTTTCCCATAATTTTTGACAGATGTCTGTGGTTTATTCACATTTCAAATATGAGACATTTCAAATTCCTTTGTCATTATTGTAGAAACTTTATTGCATAAATTTTCGTTAGTAGATCCAAATACAATATCATCAATATAATTTTGAACAATTAATATATCCTTATGTTCTCTTTTTTTAAAATGTTGTATCTATTTTACTAATTTGAAAGTCAAAATTTATTAAATGTGATTTTAATAGTTCATACCAAGCGTGAGGTGCTTGTTTTATCCCATATAACGCCTTTTTAAGTTTAAAAACATAATTTGAATATTTTTCATGAAAAAATAGTGGTAGCTGTTCAATATAAACATTTTCTTTTATAAAACCTTTTAAGAAAGCACTTTTAACATCCATTTGAAACAGCTTAAAATTATGATGACACGCAAAAGCAAGTAATATTCTTATGGCTTCAAGACGTGCCACAGGTGCGAAAATTTCTTCACAATTGCCTCTTCTTGATTATATCCCTATGCCACTAATCTTGCTTTATTACAAATAATTTTCCATTTTCGTCTACATTGTTTAATATCCATTTTTTTTCAATTACTGATTGATCGTTTGGCCTTGGTACTAGTTCCCAAATATTATTTCTTTCAAATTGATTAAGTTTTTCTTGCATTGCTAACATCCAGAAATCATCGTTTGATGCTTCCTTTTAATTTTTTGGTTCAAAATTAGATATAAATGCTACATTATTCATTTGATTTATTCGTCTTCTAGTTGAAACTTTGTTATCCAGATTTCCAATTATATTACCAATAGGATGATCTTTTAAAATACGAGGTGGTGATTTCAAATCACTACTATTTTGATTGTCAATATTATTTTTGATAATAATTTCAATAGCTATATTTTGATTAGTGTCAAAAATTTCTTCGTCGTCTCTATTTATATTTTTAAAGTCTTCATTAAACGAGACATGAAAACTTTCCTCTATAACATTTGTTCGTTTGATAAAAATTATGTATGCTTTACTTCGATTGGAATAACGAACAAAAATTCCTTCATAGACCTTTGGATCGAATTTACCAAGATTATCTTTGTATTTAGAATAAAGCATTTTGATCCAAATATTGAAAAGTATGAACTTTTGGTTTCTTTTTGTAGAGCATTTCATAACATGTGTTTTTAGTCATGGATCTAAGAGTTACATGATTTAATACATAACATGCAGTAGCAACTGCTTTGGCCAAAAAATTCTTTGGTGAGCCACTGCCATTTAGGAGAGTTCGAGCACATTCTTGCAAGGTGTTTTTTTTCTTTCAACAACGCTGTTTTGCTATAGTGTTCGTAGAAATGAAAAATTATGGCTGATTCTCTTTTTATTACAAAAATTTATAAATAGTTCATTTCCAAATTCTCCACTATGATCACTTCTTATACTTTTGATATTTAAATCCATTAGAGTCTTAATTTCGTTTAGCAAAAATTTAATCATTTCGAATGTATCACTTTTATGTTTTAAAAATAGTGTCAAGTATATCTTTAAAAATCGTCTACACTTACAAAAACATATTTATTGTGATTTATCGAATGTACCTAAGTTGGACCAATAAGTCCAAATGAAGTAATTCAAGAGGTTGTTTAGTGATTTCCTTTTTGGATTTAAACAAGCTTTTCTTTAATTTTCCAAATGGACATGCATCGCATAGATTTTTAACTTTGAAATTTACCTAATCCTCTTACCAAATTGTTTTAGCTAATTTGTTTATATATTTGAAATTTATGTTACAAAATCTTTTATGCCATATCCATGGATCACCGTGATTTGCGCCTAAGAATAAATCATTGTTATGACTAAATTCATGTTTAGAACATAAATATTTCGATTTCTTGTTTCTTCAAGAATTAAAGTTTTATTTTGATCAAAGATATTGCATTTGACCTTTTCAAAATCGATTCTAAATCCCTTATTACATAATTGACTTATACTTAGTAAATTATATTTTAATTTTTTAATAATAATACATTTGAAATAATAGGAGAAGTAGATATACCGACATTGATGATGTTTCCAATCCCTATATCACATCCTTTGCAATTTTCCCAAAAGTGGCTGTGCTGGCTGTGCTACCGTCCATGTAAGTGATGTTTGATAGCATGTGCACATTTCCCATCATATGTTTGGAGCATCCACTATTGAGTATTCATTTCTCCTTATTATTAATTTCGTTTTTGGGTACTTGTAAAATAATAAAAAGTCTTAGTTGGTACCCACTTCCTCCATTAGGTCCTATGTGTTAGTAGGAGAAGTTAGCCATACCCATGAGGGTTTGGGACCTTTAGAGATGTAATTTTCATTATGAACTATATCTTCTAAATATACATTTCTGTGTTTTTGTCTAATCAATTTGTTATTTGTTTTAGGAATCCATATTTTAATCATTTGTGTTTCCTTATTTTCATATCTTGATTTTGTTTTTCTAAGATAGTATATAATGTACTCTACTTCTTAGATCCTTGATTATTATTAGAAACCAAATTATATCTTGAAAGTTTATGATTATTTCTGTTAAATCGCAATCCCTTCCTGTTATTTTAAGTTTATGATTTCGTTTTCTCTATTATGTCCAGGTTTTGCTTTCCTATATTAAATTTTGAAATATTGTTAGTAATTTTATCTAATTTATTTCTAAGATCAAAAATTTCTAAATTAGCTAATTCTAAACTTTGTTTCACTTCACACTATTCTTTTTGAAATTTATAATTCTCTATTATGTTATTCTCTATATCATGTGTTAGAGTGCATTTTGAGATGATAATTTTTTACATTCCTTTTGTGCTAATTCTAATTCATTTTCTAAAATAGTTTACTCATCTTTTAAAATCCAATTTCCAATTCATCTCTATTTAATTTTCCCATATTTTTTTTATTTAATTTTTTTAATTCTCTATACTTGTCATCTAATTCTAAACTAATTTCAAGAATTTCGTTATATGTTAGTTCAAGATGTACCTCATCTGTGCTAGCCATAAAGCAAATATTTGCTTTTTTGAGTCACTGTCGCTATCGAATGAAGATTCGGAGTCATCATAAGTTACTTGAAATGCTCTTCTCTTTTTCTTAAAATTTTTGAATTTGTTTTTCTTTTTATCACTGTTGGGTAGTGGACAGTCCTTCTTCATATGGCTAAGTTTATCACATCCGAAGCATTTCATTGATGTTTGATTTGAGGAATTTGTGTTGCTATTGTTTTGAAATTTCATCATCCTTTTGAACTTGTTCTAATTTTTCGCCATGAAAACAATCTCATCTTCTTCCAAGTCAGAGTTGTCATTAATTGCCCGAAATGCGATGTTTTTCTTTTCTTGATTTTATTCTTTTATCGCCTGTAAATTAGCTTCACGCGATATTAGATTTCCTATTAACTCTGCGACTTTGAATCTGGAAAGATCATTAGTTTCTTCGATGGCTAAAAGTTTTCTTTCCCAGTTGTTTGTCAGTGAGTTCAAAATTCGTGTGACTAAATCAATATTAGTGAATTTAACTCCTAGTGCCATAAGAATGTGTTGTATAGTTTGAAATCTAGCATTTATGTCAATAATTGATTCGTTTGATTTTTTTTAAAAGATGAAAATTGATTTTCTAAAATAGAAATTTTTGTTTTCTTAACTTTGTTTGTGCCTTCATAGGTATTTTGTAATGTACGCCATACATCATAAGCTTAGATCGACATAGCTCAAGTCGGCGGCACTCGGAGGGAGGCATAGCTTGGATCAACATAGGTAAGATTCAGCATAGTTTGGGTTCCGCATGGAAGGGATCAGCGAGGCAGGGAGCGGCATGGTTGGAATCGGCATATATAGTAGAGGTTAGCATAGTAGAGGTCGACATGGAAGGGGTCGGCATAGTTCAAGGCAATATGGATCGACATCTTCGGGGAGAGAAGAAATCGACATTTCATATAAGGGAAGAGGGATCGACATTTTTTGGGAGGAAGTGGTTCGGCATTTGGTTTGAACGAAGTGGGATCGGCATTGGTTTAGAGGTGGATGGATTGGCATTGGTTTGAATGAAGTGGGATCGACATTGGTTTGGAGGTGGACGAAACAGTGAAGCTTGTTGGAGGGCTATGGTTAGCACGTTTCAGGAAGAGGGATCGACATTGAGTTAAGAGGAGGGATAACGATCGATAATGCTAGGTCGATCATTTTTTGGTCAAGTTGGCTTGATGATTTTTATGGTGGGCCCATGTGGGTGAGAAGGCCCTGTAGCCGAAGTTTCGCCTATAAATACAGCAGACTCGTCTTCGAAAAAAGAATCTTCATTCCTTTTCTCTTCATCTTCTATCTAGAGGTTACTCTGCCATTTTTATTCTGGAATCTTGGATTGCAACTGTGATATAATTTCAGTATAATAGAAAGGATTGTTCTAGAGTGGACGTAGGCCAGAGTTATCCGAACCACTATAAATCTTGTCTTCTTCACTTGCTTTCATTTTAATTTAATTATTGTTCATATTATATTCTCTACATTATATACTATTTGTGATGTGTGATTGGATATTAGTGCTTTTATGTGTTATTAGGTGCTGGTGGTCAATTTTGATGCCAACATTTGATGCTTTCATCGAGAAAGCTTGCACTCAGGGATATGGAAGTTAGGATCTTGGATTTGAAAGCTAGAGAACCATCTTGAAGAAAATCAAGAGGCTTCCTTAGGAGCTAATTAGACATCAATCTTCATTACCAGAGATGAGGTGGAAATAATGATGGATGCTATGCAGGAGAGGATGCTGAAGAGGCAAGAGAAGATGATGCAGAATCTACTCTGATAGATTGGATAAGCTAGGGTGCAAAACCAAGGGAATAGAGCAACAGGAAATACTGGAAATGTGGATCATAGAGTTGGAGCAATAGGTGCAGAGGAAGTCCAAAATCAGAACCAAGGAAATGAAACAACCAGGATATGAGATAGAGTGCAGCAATTGGGAGCAGCCCTTGACCAACCAGGAACGATCGGCCAAAGCAATGCTGATCGTTATAGAACAATCGGTGTCGACCGTTCCACACTTGGGGGCATACCTTCGGATCATATTGGCTCGATTCTAGGTAGGATACCAGGTGGTGCTGTGCAGTATGACATTGATCGAGATATGGGTGCTCGTCCAGAAGAGCAGATTCCAGGATTCCCTCATGGACTCGGGGGGCAGGTTGGAGACAACAGACAAAGGCTACCGGTTGATGATAACGATAGGTTGGCAGAAATGATCAGACGAGCCATGAGAGGATAATTGGTAAATAGAGATTTGGAAGATGCGAATAGGTGCCCTTCGCTCCTACGATTAGGCAAGCTAGGAATCCACCAGAGTTCAAACTACCAACATTGGAGACATATGATGGAAGAACGGATCTTGCTGTACATCTGATAAGATACATGTGACACATGGAGGTACTGGGGGAATCGGAGAAAGTCATGGCATGATGCTTTTCATTATACTTGACGGATATAGCAGAAATATGGTTTAGAAAATTGAAAACGGCTCTATTGGCACGTGGACAGAATTGATCAAAAGGTTTATGAGGCAGTTCAGAGTTCACATCTCGAGATCCAAAAATGTGATGAGTTTGGCAACACTGAATCAGAGGACTGGAGAGTCCCTGAGAAGTTTTCTAAGACGGCCTAATGTTGCATCAGCATCGGTGGATCATCCTGATCCATCCATGGTTTTAATGGGAGCTATATTTGGCATTGCTGATGGCATGGAATTCAAGTATTCACTGGAATGGGATCCGCCTATGGATTTAGGGGCGTTTTACCAGAAGTAGAAAGGTTTCTACGAAAGGAAGATGCATGAGCAAACAAACCAGAGGTAAATGCTATGCACGGTGGAGGATCATCAGGAGATGTAAACAAGAGCGACAAGGGAAAATGAAGAATGAATGCCGGTAGTAATGCGTGGAAATGGAAATGGAGAGAGCCAAAATTCTCTTATTACATGGATTTGATTGAAACTCTGGAAAGGATTTATTTGGATACTCGAGCGCGCCTCCAGTATCAAAGACCGACAAAAAGGGAACCCTTCGAATATGAGCGGGCATCGGGAAAGCATTGCCTATTCCATGAGCTGGATGGGCACAATATGAATGGCTGCAGGCATTTGAAGGATATCATTGAGTAACATGTGAGGAATAGCCATTTGCAATAATATATAAGGCATCAATCTATGGCAGTGGAACAGGGGCAACTGGCGCCCACCTTGAATAAAGATGGCACTAGATCAAGGCATCATTGTCAACTATTATTAGCTGATTGGAATTATTGCATGGAATAAGTAGTAAACCCCACAGTAAAACAGCTAAGTCATTTGCACATATATGGTATCTAGGACGGTCCCTAGGCATGCTCTGAGATGATGATGAACCATGGTGCTTGGGTTTATGAAATTTTGTTTTTTCTATTTACTGTAAACTCTGGTTTTTTTGATACTATAGTTTTTTTAGGTTATACGGTTTTTTATTTTTTATTTTATCAACTGGACTTTAGAATGATTAAATATGGATTAATGTAACAGATAACACAGGTCTCGGTTACGGCCTCGATCGAAAAGACGGGGAAATAACCGCGAGTTACAAGTTCCTTCACCAGAGAGCGATATGATGGTCTCGAACATGGATAATCCTCGATTAGGGATCGAGGCCGGAGTAGGATACCCTACGGATAAGTCCTTGACTAGGGATCGAGGTTAGAGTATAATACCCCACGGATTAAGTCCTCGATTGGGAAATGAGGCCATAGTAGGTTACCCCATGGATTAAGTCCTCGACTGGAGTCGAGGACAAAAGAAGAACAACCATGGATAAGTCCTCGACCAGAGAGTCGAGGCCAGAGTAGGATAAAGTGACCCAGAGAGGTTCTTGTTCTAGATATGAACCTAGAGAGGTCCTGGATTTGGATATGGACCCGGAGAGTCCCGGATTTGGATATGGACCCGGAGAGGTCCCAAACTTGGATAAAACGATCCGGAGAGATCGAGGATTCGGTTAATAGGTTCGAAATGGGTTTGGAATTGGATATCGACTCAGAATAGTCATGGATTTCACTAATGATTCGGAGAGATCAAGGAATTGGATCGAAAACAGATGGGATTCTAGATTGGATAATATAATGATCAATGGATTACGAATTTTGGATTTTGGACTTATGATAATTCAAAACTCGCCTTCCTATCACAAGGCATGATTTGGAGGGCAAAGTGTTAACCCTCCTTTTGGAAAGGTAGTAAGTAGGCGGATTTAACCTAATAGACTTCACGATTATCGAGGTTGGAATATCATGAATTTGTTTTAAATGGATGGTTGAATAATAAACTATAGATAATAATACGAAGCCAGGATTTGACATAATAGTTAGATAAACAATGAAGAGTTCTTAAATTGTGAATTTTGGCTCAATAAAAGAAGGATCGGCATGAGATGGTTTGATATAATATGGATCGGCGAGACAAGAAGTGACATAGTTTGGATCGGCATATTTGACTGGTTTGGGAAACTATGTTAAAGGGGTCAGCATAGCTTAGGTCGGTAGGACTCGGAGTGAGGCATAGCGTGGGTCGACATGGGAATAACTATCGGCATAGAAAGGGTCCAACATAGGTTGGGTTTAGCATGGAAGGGATCGGGAGATAGGGAGCAGCATGGTTGGGATCGGCACAATAGTGGTTGGCATAGCAGAGGTCGGCATGGAAGGGGTCGGCATAGTTCAGGGCAATATGGATCGACATCCTCGGAAAGAGAAGGGATCATCATTTCATATAAGGGAAGAGGGATCGACATTTTCTTGGAGGAAGTGGGTTTGGCATTTGGTCCGAACGAAGTGGGATTCGCCTTGGTTTGGAGGTGGACGGATCGGCATTGGTTTAAATGAAGAGGGGTCGACATTAGTTTGGAGGTGGATGTATCGGTGAAGCTTGTTGAAGGGCTATGGATCGACACGTTTCAAGAAGAGGGATTGACATTGAGTTAAGAGGAGGGATAACGATCGGTAGTGCTAAGCCGATTGTTATTTTTAGTCGAGTTGGGCTTAATGATCGTTATGGTGGGACAATCTAGGTGAGAAGGCCCTATGGCTGAAGTTTCACCTATAAATACATCAGGTTTGGCTTCAAAAAAAGGATCTTCATTATGTTTCTCCAGCGGTTACTCTGCCATTTTCATTTTGGATTCTTGGATTATAACTGTAATCTAATTTCAGTAATAAAAAGGATTGTTTCTGGAGTGGACATAGGTTGGAGTTAGCCGAACCACAATAAATCTTGTCTTCTTTACTTGCTTTCATTTTAATTTGCTTATTCTTCATATTATATACTCTACATCATGTACTATTCATGATCTGTGACTGGATATTGGTGATTTCACGTGTTATGGGGTGTTGGTGGTCGATTTTGATGCCAACATAGTGCAAAGCATGACTCGTGAAAATTCATTGTTATCGAGTGAGAAAAATAATGCATTCATAGTTTTGGCATTGTTAGATGCCTCTACTTTTCATGCATCTGTCCATGTATGAATATCGGCGTCAGGTACTTCATATTTGTTTTGAGTCGCTAGCCATATTTCTAACTCATTTTCTTCCATAAAAATTCGCATGCTCTTGACCAATAAGCATAATTAGAAGTAGTAAATAGTGGAGGACGAGCAGTTTATTGACCTTCTTGAAATGTACTTGCCATTTTAACGATTCCAATTACGTGTTACTGTAGATTGAATAACCTTTCTCTGATACCAATTGAAAATCTTGTGGATCGTATATTATCCAACCTGCGTATAATATGCAAGTGTATGAGTGAATGCTATAATAGACAATAGATAGTAAAGTATAAAAAGCATGCAAACTAGAGTTTTTATACTGGTCCGGACTTTCCATCCTACTTCTAGTCCCGAAGCCCCTCTTCGATATTTCCTTTAACCAACCGACCCTCGCTTTGCCCGGAGGAATAGACTAATACAAATGTATATCTCTAACAATATTATGTTCCAAATAACAGAGTTTTTGACTGATAGTACAAATCTTCCTATGATCTCTTTTGAATATGTGAATATTAATGCTTTGAGTTGTAGGAAGTGTTTTAACAAAAATTATATTTTGGTTATAATAGATTAAGAGCATGTGAGTAATGAATATGCAAGAAAGTGTTAAGAAATCAAGAGAGAAAAGATTCAATTAATTCAAGTTTAGTTAGTTTCTACATCCCAATCAAAGTAGTATTTATACATTTGAAAGGGTGCAGATGAATAGTTGTAACTATTTGAGAAGATCTATTCGTTTTAATGGCTACAAACTTTCGATGAAGAGTGATTTCTTTTTGTCTCAAACAGAACCGTCTTTTCAAAATTGACAGTTTTACATATTATAGACCTCTGTGGTAAAACCTCAAACATTTGTGACTTCAGAAAATTATTACCCGAGAATTGTCATAGACTTCTATGGCTTTACCTAATACGTCCGTCAGTAGTAAAATAAGTTTTCTAAATTTTGATGCATATGAAATAGTGTGTAATCGTGTATGCATACGCACTCAAGGAGACCTTAACAATATTTTATCTAAGACTCTTTTATAGCAGAATAACCTTACTAACTTTAGTATGGTCAGTAGATCTTCATTTTTTCTTCTAATTTCAATATCTTCGAGCATGGTGTCTTCTTGTAGCTTATACCTGTAATCTTGATAAAGTATATATACATATATGATTTTGTAGATGTTATCATGGTAACACAAAATGGAGGTTCTAATAGATAGAACACATCTCCCACCCACTATTCTAAGCATGTACAAATTTATCACAACGTCAGGGAGAGGGTTGTGATTGAAACCTTTGTAGCAATGGTCCCAACTAGGACAAGGATACACAAAACATGCCTACCAACAAATTTGTATATGTTTCTCCTATACCTAAGCGGTTCTAGTGCCCAGGATTCATGCTGTTCGACCTTGACCCTCCGAGAAAGATTATCCACCTTCGAAGGACTTAGGACACCGGATGGAAAACACGACCAACATTTCAATCACCTAAGACAAGAAGGCGAGCAGTGGACAATGAGCCTAGGGAATTTTCCATCCACTCCCAACCCCAGTGAAAAGCATAGAGACCTTAATCCCGTAGGAGGAATGGTCATTTCTTCAAGTCTCCTTCTTTGGAAAAAAGACAGAAGGTCACCTATCCTTAGCTAACGTCACTGCTCACCAACTCCTAATTACCTATGACATATATCTTCTTCTCTCATAATATACCGAATATTCCCCCTCAGTAGCAAAGGTTGTGCACCACCCTAAGGAGGCAAATGTTGATCCTAGGGAAGAAATGCACTGCTAAGAAAACAGTTTCTCAGAATATAAACTCAAAACCATGACGATGAGGACTTTTTCAATGATGAGAACATGGAACCATTCTCAAAGGAAATACTAAACACCTATATCCATCGAAGGTATGATTTGTCTCTAATTAAATAATATGACATGAGCTCTGATTCTTTAGACCGTATCATGACCTTCAGTTTAATATCCAGAGCCGGCCGGCTCTCCAATAGTACTAAATGTCTAATGTACCCTTCCACCCTGACCGGACCGACCTCTCATTAGTTCATGCATCTACAGGAAGGTAGTATCCAAACTTGGATCCATCTACGCGCTAAATTTTAGACTCGTTTTTCACTTCTTAAACATGAAAAATGTTGGCTAGTGAATCGTGCAATATTTGATAGGACTTGAATATATCACTCTACTCATATTTCAACTATTTCGACAAAGAATTATCCTGCACTAATGGATCAGACAAGAATGCTTTAGTGATCTTCCACTTCTCTAAAATGAGGAATGCTCCAAAATGTAGGAATAATTCAAAAAGTATCATGCTCCCTCCGTAATTGACTTCTTTCAAAAGGCTAGCTATGTCATAAGGATGGGGGAAGTCGACTTGTTCGAGAGCGATAAAGAGGACATGCAGAGAGGCAAACTCAACTCTTGCGACAAGGACACTCGTAGAAGGAAAGGCCGCCGGAAGCATAATAAAAAAAGCTCCAGGGACAACTGAAAGTCTAAGGCTAAATATGCTAACTATGCCTATTTGTACCATAAGTGTAAACCATTTATTTTTCCACAAGAGACCGCGCTCAATTCCAAAGGCCTTCTCTCACCTGCTCCAAGCAAAAGGAGGGGCCTGTACAAAAATGGAAAGTACCATGAGCTCCATCTTTTGATTGCAATGCTACAAATGAGTGTCATCACTTAAAAAATGAGATGGAAAGGTTAATCCATAAAGATATACTTATGCAATATGCTAGGCAACAAATGGACTAATGAGCTGAATGACATACTCTACCAACTCCTCCTCAACGGGTTGAGGGAAGTAATCTCTACAACCAGCTATGAGATCTTGTCCATATGTGGTGGCCTGCATATGGCCTGAAACAGTTGAGTAGGAGAAGGGAGGGGAATGGAGGTTGGAACTATTATAGAAGAGAGCTTAGCCCCACCAACCAGGTATCCCATGTGGAGATCAAATCCCCAAAAGTTTTATGGTGGAGCTGGATGGAGTCAACATCACATTCAAAACTAAAGACAAGAGAGTCGTCTAATATCACAGTCTATGGTCATCTCCATCCATATCATAAACACCAAAGTGAACTGGATCTTCATATGGAGGATGTAACACCTCATAAAATGAATACGATATTAATTGATTAATAAAAAGGCTAAAATAATAATTTTGCAAATATTATAATTTGGGCACAAAATTAACAACATTGTCTTTGTGGAAATTTTTTAAACTTTCATATATAAAGTTTCATAATCGGAGTTCAACCGAAAAAATTATTGACATTTGAAGTTTTCAAACTTAAAATAATTCAAAAAAAAATAAATTAATAAAGTTAATGTTTGAAATTTAAAAAGGGTAACAAATATTGGAACATTAAGTTACCGTCCTGTAAAATGGTTGAAAATAAATCAGATTTATATAAAAGATTTATAAAATTGATATTTATAAATTAAAATATTGGAATAATAAAACGAGTTTTTATAAGTGTAAAATGAAGTATAAATGGATTTCATAAGTGGATGAAATCTATTGATTTATAAATTGTGAAGTTATAAAATGAACAGATTTTGTAGAATAAAAGATTTACAAGTAATTAACTTATAAACTGGATTTTGGCGTGTAAATGGAATATGGATAGAATTTGTAAATAAAGTGATTTTATAAGTTAAAACTGTTATAAAGTATAAATGGAATTTATAAACGTTGTTTTATAAATCCGAAATAAACTTATTTTAATAAGTTTAATTATTATAGCTTATTGAAGGAGATATATCCACGATTTTGGGACAGTGGATAATCCTTTAAATAAAATATGTAGAAATTGAATTTGGTAAATAAAGTATATTCACGATTTTGGACGGTGAATAATATTAAAGAAATATTTTGGGAAAGTGATATTTCAAATAGAATTAAAACAATTTAAAAAAAATGTTTTAAAATGTATTAAGTATCGAAAACATAGATTTCAACATTCATTGTTGAAATAGACGTTTTCAAGAAATAGAAGGAAATGGTGGACTATAACATTGTTGTTATAGTAAATGATTTCCGAAAGGAAAAGTTTTGTATAGTATAGGGGTTTATACATGTATTTTAATTTCGAATCCTTATACTAGTGATTTTGGGTTGTCATAACGATGTTTTACGCAACATTCATTTTGATTCAAATAAACGTGTTTAAGAGAATGTTTTCCTTAAAGAATAAAATTTATACTTAATTTGGATTTAAGTATATTGAATATTTTCAAAATGATGAAAATAAATAGATTTGTGAATTACTTATTATTAAATAAGTATGGAAATGTTTTCCAATATGAAGTGAATGTTTTGAGATTATATCTTTTAAAGATAAGTTGAAAGTGAATAATTGAAATCGATTTGAGAAATCGTATAAAAAGGTGAATATTTGGAAATGTAAATTCACAATGGAAAATGTATAAGGGAAATTTGTTTAAAAATAAATATTGATTTATTTTGAAGTGTGGAAATAGATTTACGAATTTGGAACGTAATTTTAAAATAAATCGGTAAGGATTTATTCGATTGATTTAAATGAACCATTTTAAATTGAAAATGGATAAATATTTGGAAGTGTTTCCGTTTAAGGAAATTGATTTAAAATTTGTTTTCAAAGATTGAAAGGTGGAAAATAATTTGGAATTTGTTTTCAAATGGTTGAAGTGTGGAAATTATATCTTGTAAAGATATTTTTGAAAATAAATAATTTGAGAAATTATTTGAAATCGGGCTATGTTGTGAATATTGATTGATAGTTAAATAACCGACTATCAATATTGACCCTTAAATGGCTATTTGTTGTGAATTGGTTGAAATTGAATGCTACACTTATTTTTAAATTATTGCGCTCGTTATTCGAATTACCCATTCCGAATAGTGATACGACGTAATGGATAGCATTGAAGACCGGTGGTGAAGACCGAGTATTTGTAAAAACGATAGGATGACCTATCGATTGTCTCTACACCGTTAGCTACGGTATGGAGATTTCCTTAGTGATGGGAAATTCGATCGGGATTGTGAATGCCCGGATTGCAAGGGCTTCTTTTAAAGTGCCTTCGGTTCTGTTCGAACCCGGAACAGACTTGTATGGTTACGTGTCTGACATTACATTTTGAGATATAAAGCAGATTTCTTTCAAATACATCTCTGTTGGTGGCGGAGAATTTATTCTCTTATCTTAACACCCTTCTCTGAGACGTATGAGCTCAGAGGTTTTGTAGTTGAAGGTTATCAGCGATATACTCCCAATTTGGTAATGTGGCATGCTGAGTGTTACTGTGTGATGATTATTTATTGATCATTTGTTGATCAAAGCGTGGCTTTGTGAAAAAGCGTAGCTTTGTGGACGAGACTTCGTCAGACCTGACACTCCAGAAATGGTCGAAACAGGAATATGCAGCAAGGTTATGAGGGTCGCTCCCTTTAGGGTATGTCATTTCCTTATGGAAAAGGGTGGCGTCAGGTATGAAGCCCTGATGCTTAACCTATGTGGTTGCTCCAATCTCATTTTCTGTGTGGTTGTTGCTTGGTGATAGAGGGCCCTCGGATAAAGGTCCCAAAGGACCGTGGAGTGGCATACTCGAGAAGTAGTTACCTAGTTAAAGAGGTAACTCGGCCTTGTGTTGGCAGAGATCCGGTTAGGTTCTCGGGACGTCCCGCCAGAGGCGATCCCATGTGGCAGTAGGAAGTTCCTTAGCCTGACCATTTGTTGGAAAATCCAAAGAAACAATACGAGCCTTGTACGGTTTTAGTTGTACAACCTGCCGTGGAATGTGGCGGTAACTGCTAATGAACATGGTAGCTATAGTAGGCACACGATAATGGTCGTATGTTGGCTAAGATTTATATTCTATTTTTGAAATGCTTTCTACAGTATGCACTAATAATAATATCAAAAATGATTTGTTTTGCGTAGTAAGCATCTTTGACTATCATAAGGAGAAATCTCCTCCAATTCTGCGTTTGCATTGTATGTGTGCGGGGAGGCCTTATGGTAGTTTCATTTTCCAAAAGCATTGCGGATATTTTTCCACTTCCTTTATTGTTGTTGTTTTAAGATAAATAACTATTTTGAGAACTCACACCAATCCCATGACTGACCTGGAGTTTATTGTTCTCTTCCTAAACTCTGGATGCCCATAATTTTCCACACGGGCAGTCTAGAGTCAGGTTATCAGGTCATTCTGGATTCAGAAGTGCTTTGGAGCTCAAGTGGCGAGCTGGATGGCGAGACGTACCACTTGTATATGATATTATCTTTCCACTGTAATTTCACTTGTAGGGACATGTTTGTATAACTGTCGATTGTTTAGTTGTGTTATATATTGTGTTGTTGTACACTCTGATGAAAATGTAATGTAATAACTGATATAGTTCTTTGTTTTAAAGATTATTCATTTATCTATTATATGTTGTTCCGCTGCAACTGTGAGATTGTATTTTTGTTTCTGTTTTGTTTTCCTACTTCTTCTATCTTTTTCTTCTACCTCTTCTTTTTAACCCTCATGGTTCGGTTTTTCGGCATTCGATTGTTCGGTAGTTGATACAGGGACGTATTGATGTCGGTTTTCGAAAGTCGAAGAATCGTGTCTTGACATATGGTATCAGAGCATTTGGTTAAGTGACAACCTTGGCTTTGTTGGGAATTACTCATTAGAGATAGAATCAGTAGTACTCTAGAATGAGTTTGAGTGTAATAATAGATATGAGCGCGTATTTGTTAGTGAAAATAAAATTGTTTTATATTGTGATGATTGGTTGTTGAGTGGTATATGGATTCTGGTCAGTATAGTCTATACAACTCTATCGATAGGGATCTCTAAACACTTGTTCAGAACAATTCGACACGATATTGTTTTAAAATAGGGTAAATGAAATAATTTTACCCAAAACTATTTTCAGAGATAATGGGAAATAATTTTTGTAAATTTTTATAGTATATGGCTACTTGTTTGTTAGGAATTGATAATATTAAATTATCATCAATAAAATTGAACAAGAAATTGGAATCATAATAAAAAGTTTAGAAAATAAAAATCCATATACAAATGGGATTTGTAAATAATAAATTGTAAATGTGAATTGTAATTTGAAATGGAATTCCAGAGAAATGTTTTTGAAAAGATTTGAAGTTTTAGAGATTTGGGAAGTTTAAATCCTTTTTGGTTTGAAAATAATTTTCAAAGGTTTTGGGAGAAAATGTTTTGAAGGGATAAAAGATCTAAACTCTTTTCGATCGCTGGAAAATAATTCCAATGATGATCGCGACGTCATCGGTGTTTATTTTCGGGTTTACAAAAGTGGGATTGCTGCCAAATTGTTTTAAATTAAAGTTGTTTGGAAAATTTGGGTTTGGTTTTGGAAATTCAAAAGATAATTTGAATTGTTTTCAATAATGGTTTTGAAATGTTGAAAAGACTCTAGAATCCTATTTAAAATAATTTATGGCAATAATAAATGAGTTGATAACTTATACAATTTAAACTTTGATAGAATAAATTTAACTTAAAGGATGGGGTTAATTTTTAAATTAAAGTAAATATAAGTGAATCAATTAAATAAAGTGAATTTAAAGAAAGGCCTAAGGAGGCTAAGTGAAATGATCTTATATATATATATATATAAGAAATGATTACTTAAAGAAAATTTATTATGTTAAAAATAAATTTGGAGTAGTAACAAATGGATTGGAAGTGAGTTTGAATTATGAAAACAAAATTACGAATGGATAAATAAATAAATAGTTGCAAGTAAATGAAATTCAACTTGAAATGTTAAATGAATTAGCAATTGAATTGAATTAATGAATAAATTGAATGTAAATCAATCAAAAGTAAATAAATTGATATGAAATAATGGATGTAAGTGTTAATTCATTTAAGGATAATTGAATATTAAACCAAATTGAAGGTAAACAAAGTGAACATGAATGTTGAATGTAAAGTGAACAAATTCGGTTGTGTTGAATATACATTGGTTGTTACTTGATTATAAATTGGTTGTATATAAATTCATTAAGTGTTGATGAAATTGAATTAGTGAAATTGAAAGCTATGTAATTGAATATGTAAATGAAACTAATTTAAAATAGTGATATGAATCAATTGTGAATGAAAGATAATTGATAAATTCAACATTCAAAAGGTAAATTGAATCCAAATAGAATTGAAAGTGTAAATTGAATTCGAATGAAATTGATAATGCAATCTAGAATGAAAATGGATATATAACTTCAGTAGTAAAGTAAAAATGGTATAAGAAGTATATATTGAAAATTTTGTAAAGGAATGTGCAAAATAATTTTGAAAGTTGTAATTGGATATTATGGCTAGCAGGATATACAGGTGTATTAAAGGAAATGGAATTAGGATTTTGATTTTGAAGATAAAAAATTGAATTGCTCTACAAAAAGGTATGTATTTGAATTTCAGTATGAAATTTGATGATCTTCTTGTCCAGCCGCTTGGCTTTTCGTTTTCTTTTTGAAATTGGAGGCCCGTTGTGGCATTTTGTAGTCGTACCGAGCTAGCCGCGCAAAGGAGGTTATGGCCATTTTTTTTGAAAATTTAAGGCGTTAATTTTTCGAGAAACTTTGGAATATTTTTTTGTGAAAACTAAGTTCTGATTTGAAGTTAAAAGTTAAACGATATAGTTGATTTTGAAAAGATAACTATATATGGATTTGAAAACTTAGTAAATATTTTGTAAAAAGTTTAACTATGGATTTTGGAAAAGTTAAACACTTAAGAGATTTGTAAATCAAATTTGAACGGTTTGGTTTGAAAAGTTAATGGATTCTGTAACTTTTTCTTACTTGGCAATTTCGAGGACGAAATTCTTTTAAGGGGAAAGTTTGTAACGACCCAGAATTTCTATCATTTGAAATTCAGATATTTAATTGATTTTAAATATCAACAAGTAAAATTTGTAAGTCGAATAATTTATTTTTCGAATATCTGGATTTAATCGGATAATTAAATCGATAATTTAATATTTGAAATTGCGTAATAATTGGAAATTGGGTTTAATATGATTAAAAAATGATTTATAAAGTTATATTAAATCATATTGGCGTTAGAACAATGTTTGTGAACTTTTAAAATTGAATTAAAAGTTAATTTGTGAAAATTGAATATTTTAATATTTAATTGACGAGTTAAAATAGCTATTTTTCAAACAGTCTCGGATTTCGACGAAACTAGTTTCATCGGATCCGTAATGTTATATTATTGTAAGTTTTCAAATTTCGTGTCAATCAGATTTACCGTTTGTCCGGGGCGAGCCAAAACGCATAAAAATTTGGTTAACCGATTTAATTTAAAATCGATCGTTTATTGCCGTAACTCGCACAGATGATCGAATTGGCTCCCGAAACCTATTCGGTTGTGTCCGGAATACGGGTTAAACCCTAGAAACATCGTTCACCGCGTGAGATTTGAAGTTCGGATTTTGGAGTGAATAGTGTTTTTCGTTGATTTTCTATAAAAGGAACCCTTCATCCCCTCTTTTCAAAAAACCCTAGCTATTCAAGCCGGCCGCCATTTTTGTTTGAATGGCCAGAAAATCGCCTCTTTCTCTCTCAATTTTCTTCCAATCCATCGATTATTTCCAGAAAGCTTCAACTACAACATGGAAGAGGGTGAGGAGAGCTTCGATTCTATACGGGTGTGATCGTTTTTAGTGGCACGAATCGATGGCAATCGAAGTTGGAAGGTAACGTGTTTATGCACGTTTTTCTAGGCGGGGGAGAGACCGAGCTTGGCCAAATTGCGGCCGATGGTAGCTCTCGTCGAGGGCTTCGAAGTGGACATGTTTGATCGAGTTAAAACGAGGGGATGGTGGAGCGGCAATTAGGGTTTCGAATGGAATGATGGGTTCGTGCGCGTTGTTTATCTAGAGAGGGTGAAGTTGCGTGCAACGGCCCAGATCCATTTTCTTAAAGTAGAGGCCCTGATTCAATTAGGGTAAAATGAAAATTTGTAAATTTATATATGTATAATAATTCGTGAATGTTTAAAAAGCTATAACTTGTTCATACGAGGTCAGAATTTGACGAAACGACTTGCGTCGGGTTCGTTTTGTCGAGCACTACGCAATGGAGCTAGTTTGGAGTCGTTTGGAGCTAGTGATAATTTCGGGTAAAATTAAACGCACGTTTAATTTTATTCAAAATAAAACGCTACAACGGTTATCGGAAACTCATGGTGAGAACTTCTCACTCAATCGAATTGTTTCGATTTAAATTTTAAATAGTTTGATTTAAAATTGCTTGATTGTGTGATTGGATGATAATATATTATCTGTTGTTTTGAAATAGACCCTATACGCCGTATATTAAGCGGATGTTATTTATTAAAAACATATACCGCGATAATTCCAACTTGTATGGAATTGGTATTATATATGTACTTGGAGTTGATTTCCTGCATTATATAGTGGATGAGACCCTATTGCGCCGCATAATAGCGGATAGTATTTTATAAATCCCATATACCGCGATATTCCGTCTCGAAGCGGAATTGGTATTGTGCTAACATCTTTGGATGCAGGGAAACAGGTTGGAGGGATCCAACTAGATTCCTCAAACATTTGAATTTGTTTCAATGTTGTGTGTTGATCTATTTATTGATCTATTTATAATCTGCGTGATTATCTTTGTGATTGAAATCGTTAAAGGCTAAATTTTAGCCAAATATATTTTTGGTATCGTTAGATGCCGAAAACAAATAAAATTGGATTTTTTGAAAATTTAAGTTGAGAATTCATAATAAAATTTAATTTTTTAATTGATTCATTTTAACTGAATAAACGTCGTAATTTTTTTATGTTATAAAAATTATGATTTTTGTGAAATATAACCGAAATGTGATTTTTGAAATATGTGGTTCATTAATTTATAAAATGGTTTAAATTGGGATTTTTTAATTATTATAAATGATTTATATAAAAGATTTATAAAATTGATATTTATAAATTAAAATATTGGAATTATAAAACGAGTTTTTATAAGTGTAAAATGAAGTATAAAGGGATTTCATAAGTGGATAAAGTCTATAGATTTATAAATTGTGAAGTTATAAAATGAATAGATTTTGTGAAATAAAAGATTCATAAGTAATTAACTTATAAACTAGATTTTGGCGTATAAATGGAATATGGATAGAATTTGTAAAGAAAGTGATTTTATAAGTTAAAATTGTTATAAAGTATAAATGGAATTTATAAACGTTGTTTTATAAATCCGAAATTGACTTATTTTAATAATTTTAATTATTATAGCTTATTGAAGGAGATATATCCACGATTTTGGGGCAATGGATGATCCTTTAAATAAAATATGTAGAAATAGAATTTGGTAAATGAAGTATATTCATGATTTTGGACGGTGAATAATATATTAAAGAAATATTTTGGGAAAGTGATATTTCAATTAGAATTAAAACAATTTAAAAAAAATGTTTTAAAATGTATTAAGTATCGAAACCGTAGATTTCAACATTCATTGTTGAAATAGACGTTTTCGATAAATAGAAGGAAATGGTGGACTATAACATTGTTGTTATAGTAAATGATTTCCGAAAGGAAAAGTTTTGTATAGTATTGGGGTTTATATATCTATTTTAATTTCGAATCCCTATAGTGATTATGGGTTGTCGTAACGATGTTTTACGTAACATTCGTTTTGACTCAAATAAATGTGTTTAAGAGAATGTTTCCTTAAAGAATAAAATTTATACTTAATTTGGATTTAAGTATATTGAATATTTTCAAAATGTTGAAAATAAATAGATTTGTGAATTACTTATTATTAAATAAGTATGGAAATTTTCCAATATGAAGTGAATGTTTTGAGATTATATCTTTTAAAGATAAGTTGAAAGTGAATAATTGAAATCGATTTGAAAAATCGTATAAAAAAGTGAATATTTGGAAATGTAAATTCACTGTAACGTCCCGGATTTTCGTTCTTCGAAAATTCGACGTCGATACTCACTTTATCGACTGCCGAGAAATCGAAGGCCGAAAACACGGGATGTTATGGGTTTTAAAAAAAAGAAAAGAAAAAGAAAGAAGAGAGAAAAAGAAGATAGAAAAAGAAAAATAGAGGGAAAAGAAGATAGACAAATTTTTTTTTTAGAAAACAGAGAATTAGAAAAATAGAAGATAGAAGAATTTTAAAAAAATAGAACGGACAGAAAGGAAACAACAGAACAACAACAGAATCTCACAATTCGCAGCGGAACAACATATAATAATGAATGAATAATCTTTAAACAAAGAACTATCAGTTATTACATTTCATTTCATTCCCTTACATCATATCATCAGAGTGTACACCAACATACAACATCAAACAGTGCAGCGGAAAAAGAAATACTATATAACTAGTAATACGCCATGCCATCCAGCTTGCCTCCAGCAACTCCAGAATATCCAGAATATCCTGATAAACCTAACTCTTAACTGCCCGTGTGGAAAATTGGTGGGCACCCAGAGTTTAGGAAGGAAAACAATAAACTCCAAGTCAGTCATGTGACTGGTGTGAGAACTCAAAACAGTTTATTTATCTTTAAAATCAAATAGAGAAATATTTTTAAATTCAATTCGCAATGCTTTTAAAAATGAGACTACCATAAGGCCTCCCGCACACACACACAATGCAAACGCAGAATCGGAGGAGATTTCTCCTTATGATAGTCAAAGATGCTTGATACGCATTTAAAATAACATTTTATATTATTATTAGTGTATAGTGTAGGAAAAATTTATTTCGAAAGTAGAATATAAATCTTAGCCAACATACGACCATTATCGTATGCCTACTATAGCTACTATCCAAACAGTGGTGACCACCATAAGTGAATAGCAGGTTCTACAACTAATACCGTACAAGTCTCGTATTGTTTCTTTGGATTTCCAACAAATGGTCAGGCTAAGGAACTTCCTACTGCCACATGGGATCGCCTCTGGCTGGACGTCCCGAGAACTTAACCAGCTCTCTGCCAACACAAGGCCGGGTTACCTTTATCACTAGGTAACTACTACACGAATATGGCATCCCCCGGTCCCATCGGACCTTTAACCGAGCGCTCGTCACCAACAACACCACACAGAAATAGATATAGTGTATCAACATGAGTAAGTATCTGGGCTCCATACCATGATACCACCATTTCCAGAAGGAAATGCACATACCCTAAAGGGAGCTACCCCTCATAACCTTGCCGCATCTTTCCTGTTTTGACCATTAACGGGATGTGAGGCTCGACGAATTCACGTCCACAAAAACATACTTTATACAAAAGCCATGCTTTGGGTCAACAAATGATCAACACAATGATCACTAAGATAGACGATCAAATAAATGATCCTATCACAATAATCAACACAATGATCATTTCAGCATCACTCAGCATGTCACATTACCAAAATGGGATATATTGCTGATAACTTCAACTATATAACCTTTGAGCTCGTACGTCTCAAAGAAGGGTGTTAAGCAAAGAATAAATTCTCCGCCACCAACAGAAATATATTTGAAAGAAATCGGCTTTATATCTCAATTTGTAATGTCAGGCATACAATCCATACAAGTCTGTTCCGGGATCGAACAAAACCGAAGGCACTTACAAAGAAGTCCTTGAAATCCGGATATTCACAATCCTGATCGGATTCACCATCACATATGGAGAACTCAATACCGGAGCAACTCGGTGCAGAGTCAATCGATAGTTCATCCTATCGCTTTCGCAAATACCGGTCTTCAACACCGATCTTCAAATGCAATTCACAACGACGTATCACATATTCGGAGTGGGTTATACGACCCCATGGTCCTTTCCCGGTTAACCCGAATAGTGAGCGCTTATTTAAAAATAAGTGTGGCATTCACATTCAATCAATTCACATCAAATACCCATTCAAAGGGAAATACTGATAGTCGGTTATTGAACTATCACTGGATATGCATACATCACCAGATTCCAAATAATTTTCCAAATTATTTATTTTCCAAAATATCTTTACAAGATATATTATTTCAACACTTCAAAAATAAATCAATATTTATTTTTAACAAGTTTCACTTTCACATATAAATTCCATAATGAATTTATATTTTAAAAATATCTATGCATATACAATTTCAACTATCCATTTCAATTTATCTTTAAAAAGATAAATTCTCTATATTCACTTTATATTGGAAAAACAATCCCATACTTATTAAATAAGTAATTCACAATCTTTTATTTTCAACACTTAGAAAATATTCAATATACTTAAATCGAATTAAGTATATAATTCATTCTTTAAGGAAATCATTCACTTAAACCTATTTACTTGGGCCAAAACGAATGTTGCGTAAAACATCGTTACGATAACCCAAGATCACTAGTATAGGGATTCGAAATTAAAATAGATATATAAATCCCAATATTATTCAAAAATATTTCCTTTCGGAAATCATTTACTATAACAACAGTGTTATAGTCTACCATTTCCTTTTATTTCTCGAAAACATCTATTTCAACAATAAATGTTGAAATCTATGGTTTCGAATCTCAACATGTTTTAAAACATCGTTAGGTCGTTTTAATTCTATTTAAAATATCACATTCTAAAACATTTTCTTTAACATGTTATTCACTATTTAAAAACGTGAATAAACTACGTTAACAAATTTCATCCTTTTATTCAATTTATTTTAAAGGATTATTCACTATTCAAAAATGTGAATATAACTCCATTAATAGGTTATAACAATTAACTTATCAAAATAAGTCGTTTGCGAATTTATAAAACAACGTTTATAAATTCCTCTTCTATTTATTTATAAAAACTTCCTTTAATAAATTCCTTTATTAACCTATTTGATTTCATATCTCAATTATAAACTAAAAGTTCATATTATAAGTCAATTGCTTATAAAACGATTATTTTACAAAATCGTTCCTTTAGAGACTTTCCAATTTATAAATCTTATAACTTATAAGATCCATTTATTTATCCAAAACCATTATTCACATAATTTCACCAAATTTATAAATCTACCTATTTATAAATTTCATTTATAACCTCCCAGTTTATAATTCTACAAATTTCATTCATTTATGAAATTCATTTTCACTTCATTTAAACATTTATAAAGACTCGTTTTATAATGTCAATATTTCGATTTCTAAATATCTATTTATAAATCTCTTAATATAAATCAATTTATATTATTCTTTTAAAACGTCTTTAAATTCCTTTATAATTTCATCATTCTGATTTATAAAATAATCAAATTTTATAAATCCTATATTTAAACTTTTATCATATATTCAAAAATCCAATCTAAATTATTTTATAAAATCATTAGTTCATATTTCTCAAAAATCGACTTTTAATCGTATTTCTAAAAATCAGCTTTTTAACTATATTTCACAAAAACCATAATTTTTATAACTTTAAAAATTATAACGTTTATTTATTTATAATGGATCAATTCCAGAAATAAAGTATATTTTCAAAAATCATTTTAAAGATCATTTTAAAATCCCAAAATCTGGGTCCAATGATGCTACACACCAAATAGTCAATCACGACTACAACGATATCATATATCAATATGAAAAATCCATCAAATATCAAAATATCTGAAATCAAATAAAAACTGTTGAGGAATCCAGTTGGATCCCTCCAACCTGTTTTCCTGCATCCAAAAACATTAGCACAATACCAATTTCGCTCCAGTACGAAATTATCGCGGTACATGTTTTTAATAAATATTATCCGCTTAATAACGGCGTAATAGGGTCTCATCCGCTAAACAAAAAATGCGGGAAATCAACAACTGCAATATATACATATGCCAATATATATATATTGATATTATATATAATACCAATTTCACTGTTTATGAAATATTCGCGGTATATGTTTTTAATAAATAACATCCGCTTACTAACGGCGCATAATGTCTATTTTAACAATCAATAATTTACAGTCATCATTCAAACATGCATTTAAATATTTTAAATCTAACTATTTAAAATAAAATCGAAATCTATTCGATTGAGTGAGAAATTCTCACCTTGGTTTTAAATTCCGTTTAAGCTTTTATTTCGAATAAAATTAAACGCGCGTTTAATTTTACCCGAAATTCTCGCTAACTCCAAATGACTCCAAACCAACTCCATCGCGTAGTGCTCGTCCATACGATTCCAACGCAACTGAGTTTGCATTTTTTCGACCTCGTATGAAAAAGTTATTGATTTTACAAGTTTGTACACGTTTTATATAACTTAAATCACACATAACTTAATTATTTATACCCAAAGCAAATCTGGGCCGTTAGATCTTGGGCCCCCAAATCTTTGCCGTTCCCCTTCATCCCCTCCCTCACGTTATCATCTCCAGGTTGAGGCCGACTTCCTTGAACCCATTTGCTAAATTAGGGTTACAAATTTCTACACCACCTCTCGACTAAACTCCATCACACAACCACCATCGCGAAGCACACAACCACCACTACACACGGCCTGAAGGAGATGCAACTCGGCCACCCATCTAGCCTTGAAACGCGTGCACGACCTGATGAGAACGGCCTCACATCTCTCCCCCTCCGTTGCACCAAAATCCATCATCACCGTATGGATTTCAAGCTCTCTTCATGCTCTACCTTTTTCGTGTTGAACACTTCTTCTAATTCTTTGTAGATTGGGAGAGATTGAGAGATGAATGAGAATGATTTCTGGCCATTCATGTATAAGTGACGGCTAGGTTATAAAATTAGGGTTTGGAATGATATTTTTATCAAATTTATGAAGATGGTGGTCTATTTATAAGGAACGAGCGACACTATTCATCCCGGAAATTCCGAACTCCGATTTAGACGCCGTAACCAGCGTACCTAGGGTTTATCCCGCGTTCCGGACACAATGGAACAGGTTTCGGAAGCTAATTCGGAAGTATGTGCGAGTTATGGCTGAAAACGCTCAATTTGA
This sequence comes from Allium cepa, assembly GCA_030765085.1. NCBI lineage: Eukaryota > Viridiplantae > Streptophyta > Magnoliopsida > Asparagales > Amaryllidaceae > Allium > Allium cepa. The sequence continues at coordinate 842,231,594 of CM060941.1, forward strand.
ATTAAACCGATTTAAACCGATTTCTAGGCGTTTTAATTCGTACCGGACAAACGGTAAATCCAATTGACTTGAAATTTGAAATCTTACAATAATATCACATTACGGATCCGATGAAACTGGTTTCGTCGAAATCCGAGACTTTTTGAAAAATGGCTATTTTGACTCGCCAAATTTAAATTAAAAATAAATCGATGCGTTTCGAGCTTCCACGATCAAACGATAACTCCGATTGACACGAAATTTGAAATCCGGTAATAACTAACTATTACGGATCCAATGAAACTGGTCTCGTTCAATTCTGAGACTGTTCAAAAATTGACTATTTTACAGTCGATTATTAAATATTAAAATATTCAATTTTCACAAATTAACTTCTAATTCGATTTTAAAAGTTCTAAAATATTTCTATAACTCCAGTATGATTAAATAAAATTTTCCAAATTATTTTCAATCATTTTTAACTCAATTTTCAATTATTTCCATAATTTAACATATTAAATTATTGTTTTAATTATCTAATTAAATCCAAAAATTCAAATAAAAATTTATTTGACTTATAAATTCACTAATTAATATTTAAAATTAATTAAATATTCAAATTTTAATTTCTAAAAATTCTGGGTCGTTACAATCTTTCCCCCTTAAAAGAATTTCGTCCTCGAAATTACAAGTAAGAAAGGTTACAGAATCTATTAACTTTCCAAAATTCATAATTAAATTTTTTTTACATATACTTTACTAAGTTTTCAAATCATACTTAGTTATCTTTTCAAAAACAATCTATATCATTTAACTTTCAACTCTAAAACAAAGTTAAAGTTTTCAAACATTTTCCCAAATTTTCTCAAAATTTTTCTAACGCCTTAAATTTTCGGAAAAATTCGCCATAGTCTCCTTTGCGCGGCTCGATCCGAAAAAAAAAAATGACAGTATATATATCACAAATATACATCTCATCAAGTAATGAGGCATCCCGAAGGGAAAAAAGTGTAAAAGTGCGATATTTAATCCGAGATATGTACCTTATATTTTATTAGCAAGCATATACGGCTAATATAGCGCTAAAACGAACTCCAAATGCGAAGCAAACGCAATCCGCACCTACTAAACACTTAACAAACAACATGAGAACATGCATATAGATAATAATCTCAATATACAACATATAGCAACATAACAACTATATATGTCACATAGCAAATGCAACCAAACAACAAATGCAAACATCAACCAACTACCATCCAGAATCAAATGAATTTTCATTCATATTCTCATTCATATTTAATGAATTGGTTTTCACTTTAAATTACATTTGATTCATTTACATTGGATTTTATCAACATTCATTTTCAATTTTAATTAGTTTGCATTTACTAATTAAATCTAATTCACTTTCAATCCTATTCAAATTTATTTACTTTTAATTTGAATTCAATTTCATAGCTTTCAATTTCATTAACACTTAATGAATTACATACTATCAATCAACAATCATATACCAACCAATGTATATTAATTACAACCAAATTCCTTTACTTATATTCATTCATTTTTTTATTCAACTTCTAATAACATTAGATTTTAATGAATCAATACTTATATTCATTACTCCATTTCAATCATTCACATTCAATTGATTCACAATTCAATTCATTTATTCAATTCAATTACTAAAGTTGAATTCTATTATATAACTCAAGTTCATATTCTTTTAATCCACTTGATTATTTACAACTCATATTCATATAATTTCACTTTTATATATATATATAAGTTTATTTCACAATTGTAAATACTTTAATTATAATTCAATTCTTATAATTCATTTTCTTATATAATTTTTCTTTTATTTAGATTATTCAAACAACCTAACAATCAACTTATATACACTTTAATAATTCTGAAAAATTATTCCTTTATATATAAAATATAATCAAGGTAAAATTATTTCATTTACCCAATTTTTAAATCAATATTGTGCCGAATTGTTCTATTCAAGTGTTTAGAAACCCCTTCGGCATAGTCTTGCGGACCACGCTGACGAAAGTTCATATACCACTCAATAAACCAATCATCACAATATAAAACAATTTTATATTCACTAACAAATACGCTCTCATAGCTATTATTACACTCAAACTCATTCTAGAGTACTGCTGACTCTATCTCTAACGAGTAATACCCTACAGAACCATGGTTGTCGCTTAACCATCAGAGCTCTGGTACCAAATGTAACGTCCCGGATTTTCGTTCTTCGAAAATTCGACGTCGATACTCACTTTATCGACTGCCGAGAAATCGAAGGCCGAAAACACGGGATGTTATGGGTTTTAAAAAAAACAAAAGAAAACGAAAGAAGAGAGAAAAAGAAGATAGAAAAAGAAAAATAGAGGGAAAAGAAGATAGACAAATTTTTTTTTTAGAAAACAGAGAATTAGAAAAATAGAAGATAGAAGAATTTTAAAAAAATAGAACGGACAGAAAGGAAACAACAGAACAACAACAGAATCTCACAATTCGCAGCGGAACAACATATAATAATGAATGAATAATCTTTAAACAAAGAACTATCAGTTATTACATTTCATTTCATTCCCTTACATCATATCATCAGAGTGTACACCAACATACAACATCAAACAGTGCAGCGGAAAAAGAAATACTATATAACTAGTAATACGCCATGCCATCCAGCTTGCCTCCAGCAACTCCAGAATATCCAGAATATCCTGATAAACCTAACTCTTAACTGCCCGTGTGGAAAATTGGTGGGCACCCAGAGTTTAGGAAGGAAAACAATAAACTCCAAGTCAGTCATGTGACTGGTGTGAGAACTCAAAACAGTTTATTTATCTTTAAAATCAAATAGAGAAATATTTTTAAATTCAATTCGCAATGCTTTTAAAAATGAGACTACCATAAGGCCTCCCGCACACACACACAATGCAAACGCAGAATCGGAGGAGATTTCTCCTTATGATAGTCAAAGATGCTTGATACGCATTTAAAATAACATTTTATATTATTATTAGTGTATAGTGTAGGAAAAATTTATTTCGAAAGTAGAATATAAATCTTAGCCAACATACGACCATTATCGTATGCCTACTATAGCTACTATCCAAACAGTGGTGACCACCATAAGTGAATAGCAGGTTCTACAACTAATACCGTACAAGTCTCGTATTGTTTCTTTGGATTTCCAACAAATGGTCAGGCTAAGGAACTTCCTACTGCCACATGGGATCGCCTCTGGCTGGACGTCCCGAGAACTTAACCAGCTCTCTGCCAACACAAGGCCGGGTTACCTTTATCACTAGGTAACTACTACACGAATATGGCATCCCCCGGTCCCATCGGACCTTTAACCGAGCGCTCGTCACCAACAACACCACACAGAAATAGATATAGTGTATCAACATGAGTAAGTATCTGGGCTCCATACCATGATACCACCCTTTCCAGAAGGAAATGCACATACCCTAAAGGGAGCTACCCCTCATAACCTTGCCGCATCTTTCCTGTTTTGACCATTAACGGGATGTGAGGCTCGACGAATTCACGTCCACAAAAACATACTTTATACAAAAGCCATGCTTTGGGTCAACAAATGATCAACACAATGATCACTAAGATAGACGATCAAATAAATGATCCTATCACAATAATCAACACAATGATCATTTCAGCATCACTCAGCATGTCACATTACCAAAATGGGATATATTGCTGATAACTTCAACTATATAACCTTTGAGCTCGTACGTCTCAAAGAAGGGTGTTAAGCAAAGAATAAATTCTCCGCCACCAACAGAAATATATTTGAAAGAAATCGTCTTTATATCTCAATTTGTAATGTCAGGCATACAATCCATACAAGTCTGTTCCGGGATCGAACAAAACCGAAGGCACTTACAAAGAAGTCCTTGAAATCCGGATATTCACAATCCTGATCGGATTCACCATCACATATGGAGAACTCAATACCGGAGCAACTCGGTGCAGAGTCAATCGATAGTTCATCCTATCGCTTTCGCAAATACCGGTCTTCAACACCGATCTTCAAATGCAATTCACAACGACGTATCACATATTCAGAGTGGGTTATACGACCCCATGGTCCTTTCCCGGTTAACCCGAATAGTGAGCGCTTATTTAAAAATAAGTGTGGCATTCACATTCAATCAATTCACATCAAATACCCATTCAAAGGGAAATACTGATAGTCGGTTATTGAACTATCACTGGATATGCATACATCACCAGATTCCAAATAATTTTCCAAATTATTTATTTTCCAAAATATCTTTACAAGATATATTATTTCAACACTTCAAAAATAAATCAATATTTATTTTTAACAAGTTTCACTTTCACATATAAATTCCATAATGAATTTATATTTTAAAAATATCTATGCATATACAATTTCAACTATCCATTTCAATTTATCTTTAAAAAGATAAATTCTCTATATTCACTTTATATTGGAAAAACAATCCCATACTTATTAAATAAGTAATTCACAATCTTTTATTTTCAACACTTAGAAAATATTCAATATACTTAAATCGAATTAAGTATATAATTCATTCTTTAAGGAAATCATTCACTTAAACCTATTTACTTGGGCCAAAACGAATGTTGCGTAAAACATCGTTACGACAACCCAAGATCACTAGTATAGGGATTCGAAATTAAAATAGATATATAAATCCCAATATTATTCAAAAATATTTCCTTTCGGAAATCATTTACTATAACAACAGTGTTATAGTCTACCATTTCCTTTTATTTCTCGAAAACATCTATTTCAACAATAAATGTTGAAATCTATGGTTTCGAATCTCAACATGTTTTAAAACATCGTTAGGTCGTTTTAATTCTATTTAAAATATCACATTCTAAAACATTTTCTTTAACATGTTATTCACTATTTAAAAACGTGAATAAACTACGTTAACAAATTTCATCCTTTTATTCAATTTATTTTAAAGGATTATTCACTATTCAAAAATGTGAATATAACTCCATTAATAGGTTATAACAATTAACTTATCAAAATAAGTCGTTTGCGAATTTATAAAACAACGTTTATAAATTCCTCTTCTATTTATTTATAAAAACTTCCTTTAATAAATTCCTTTATTAACCTATTTGATTTCATATCTCAATTATAAACTAAAAGTTCATATTATAAGTCAATTGCTTATAAAACGATTATTTTACAAAATAGTTCCTTTAGAGACTTTCCAATTTATAAATCTTATAACTTATAAGATCCATTTATTTATCCAAAACCATTATTCACATAATTTCACCAAATTTATAAATCTACCTATTTATAAATTTCATTTATAACCTCCCAGTTTATAATTCTACAAATTTCATTCATTTATGAAATTCATTTTCACTTCATTTAAACATTTATAAAGACTCGTTTTATAATGTCAATATTTCGATTTCTAAATATCTATTTATAAATCTCTTAATATAAATCAATTTATATTATTCTTTTAAAACGTCTTTAAATTCCTTTATAATTTCATCATTCTGATTTATAAAATAATCAAATTTTATAAATCCTATATTTAAACTTTTATCATATATTCAAAAATCCAATCTAAATTATTTTATAAAATCATTAGTTCATATTTCTCAAAAATCGACTTTTAATCGTATTTCTAAAAATCAGCTTTTTAACTATATTTCACAAAAACCATAATTTTTATAACTTTAAAAATTATAACGTTTATTTATTTATAATGGATCAATTCCAGAAATAAAGTATATTTTCAAAAATCATTTTAAAGATCATTTTAAAATCCCAAAATCTGGGTCCAATGATGCTACACACCAAATAGTCAATCACGACTACAACGATATCATATATCAATATGAAAAATCCATCAAATATCAAAATATCTGAAATCAAATAAAAACTGTTGAGGAATCCAGTTGGATCCCTCCAACCTGTTTTCCTGCATCCAAAAACATTAGCACAATACCAATTTCGCTCCAGTACGAAATTATCGCGGTACATGTTTTTAATAAATATTATCCGCTTAATAACGGCGTAATAGGGTCTCATCCGCTAAACAAAAAATGCGGGAAATCAACAACTGCAATATATACATATGCCAATATATATATATTGATATTATATATAATACCAATTTCACTGTTTATGAAATATTCGCGGTATATGTTTTTAATAAATAACATCCGCTTACTAACGGCGCATAATGTCTATTTTAACAATCAATAATTTACAGTCATCATTCAAACATGCATTTAAATATTTTAAATCTAACTATTTAAAATAAAATCGAAATCTATTCGATTGAGTGAGAAATTCTCACCTTGGTTTTAAATTCCGTTTAAGCTTTTATTTCGAATAAAATTAAACGCGCGTTTAATTTTACCCGAAATTCTCGCTAACTCCAAACGACTCCAAACCAACTCCATCGCGTAGTGCTCGTCCATACGATTCCAACGCAACTGAGTTTGCATTTTTTCGACCTCGTATGAAAAAGTTATTGATTTTACAAGTTTGTACACGTTTTATATAACTTAAATCACACATAACTTAATTATTTATACCCAAAGCAAATCTGGGCCGTTAGATCTTGGGCCCCCAAATCTTTGCCGTTCCCCTTCATCCCCTCCCTCACGTTATCATCTCCAGGTTGAGGCCGACTTCCTTGAACCCATTTGCTAAATTAGGGTTACAAATTTCTACACCACCTCTCGACTAAACTCCATCACACAACCACCATCGCGAAGCACACAACCACCACTACACACGGCCTGAAGGAGATGCAACTCGGCCACCCATCTAGCCTTGAAACGCGTGCACGACCTGATGAGAACGGCCTCACATCTCTCCCCCTCCGTTGCACCAAAATCCATCATCACCGTATGGATTTCAAGCTCTCTTCATGCTCTACCTTTTTCGTGTTGAACACTTCTTCTAATTCTTTGTAGATTGGGAGAGATTGAGAGATGAATGAGAATGATTTCTGGCCATTCATGTATAAGTGACGGCTAGGTTATAAAATTAGGGTTTGGAATGATATTTTTATCAAATTTATGAAGATGGTGGTCTATTTATAAGGAACGAGCGACACTATTCATCCCGGAAATTCCGAACTCCGATTTAGACGCCGTAACCAGCGTACCTAGGGTTTATCCCGCGTTCCGGACACAATGGAACAGGTTTCGGAAGCTAATTCGGAAGTATGTGCGAGTTATGGCTGAAAACGCTCAATTTGAATTAAACCGATTTAAACCGATTTCTAGGCGTTTTAATTCGTACCGGACAAACGGTAAATCCAATTGACTTGAAATTTGAAATCTTACAATAATATCACATTACGGATCCGATGAAACTGGTTTCGTCGAAATCCGAGACTTTTTGAAAAATGGCTATTTTGACTCGCCAAATTTAAATTAAAAATAAATCGATGCGTTTCGAGCTGCCACGATCAAACGATAACTCCGATTGACACGAAATTTGAAATCCGGTAATAACTAACTATTACGGATCCAATGAAACTGGTCTCGTTCAATTCTGAGACTGTTCAAAAATTGACTATTTTACAGTCGATTATTAAATATTAAAATATTCAATTTTCACAAATTAACTTCTAATTCGATTTTAAAAGTTCTAAAATATTTCTATAACTCCAGTATGATTAAATAAAATTTTCCAAATTATTTTCAATCATTTTTAACTCAATTTTCAATTATTTCCATAATTTAACATATTAAATTATTGTTTTAATTATCTAATTAAATCCAAAAATTCAAATAAAAATTTATTTGACTTATAAATTCACTAATTAATATTTAAAATTAATTAAATATTCAAATTTTAATTTCTAAAAATTCTGGGTCGTTACATTCACAATGGAAAATGTATAAGGTAAATTTGTTTAAAAATAAACATTGATTTATTTTGAAGTGTGGAAATAGATTTACGGATTTGGAACATAAGTTTAAAATAAATCGGTAAGGATTTATTTGATTGATTTAAATGAACCATTTTAAATTGAAAATGGATAAATATTTGGAAGTGTTTCCGTTTAAGGAAATTGATTTGAAATTTGATTTCAAAGATTAAAAGGTGGAAAATAATTTGGAATTTGTTTTCAAATGGTTGAAGTGTGGAAATTATATCTTGTAAAGATATTTTTGAAAATAAATAATTTGGGAAATTATTTGAAATTGGGTTGTGTTGTGAATATTGATTGATAGTTAAATAACCGACTATCAATATTGACCCTTAAATGGCTATTTGTTGTGAATTGGTTGAAATTGAATGCTACACTTATTTTTAAATTATTGTGCTTGTTATTCAGATTACCCATTCCGAATAGTGATACGACGTTATGGATAGCATTGAAGACCGGTGGTGAACACCGGGTATTTGTGAAAACGATAGGATGACCTATCGATTGTCTCTGCACCGTTAGCTACGGTATGCTCGTGTGTTTTTGAAGTTAGCTCGAGTTTTTTTTTTTTGTTGTCTAGGGAGAACTTCACCTGTTATTGAAGTTTAACTTAAACTTTAATTTAAAACTTAACTGGAAAAGAAAAGGGGAGAAGAAAATATGAGAAGAAGAAAGAGAGGGGACTCGGGGAAATGGGAGGAAACACGAGTTTTAACTCGAGTGGACCTAGGGATTTGCTCAGGTAGGGTTCTCAAAGGCTATGTATAATGGAAATTTGAAGTTAATCATTCTATACAAGTTTAAGAATTTATGAATTAATTAAGGTCTGAAGTTGAAGATAAGAATTTATTTAATAAATAATTAATTAAGTTAATTCTTTAGAAGTGTTTTAAATCTTAATTAATACTTAAATTAAGTAGTTAATTGAAGATAAGTGCTGAAATTTAATTAACATTAAAGTTGTTAAGTTAGTAATAACTTGATTTCAAGATTTTTAAGGAAGATTTTAAAATGTTAAATAAGATCAATTATTATTAATTAATTGTTTGAAGAGGTAATTAAGAATGATTAATTAATTTATAATTATAATTAACTAAGTAATTAGGGATTTATCAATTTGTAATTAAAGATTGGTTAATTAATAATTAAGTGTTTAATTAATTTGAAATTAAGAATTGTAAATTAGTTAATTAAAGTTAATTAAATAAATAGTAGTTAATTAATTAAGTAATTAGTTAAGGATTAATGATTAATTAATTAGTAATTAATGATTAATTAATTAGTAATTAATGATTAATTAATAATCAAGGAGCAATGAATTAAGTGGTTAAGGTTTAATAAATTGATTAAGAAGTGATTAATTAATTAAATAGTTTGGAATGGGATAATTAATTAATTGATGATTAATTAATTAAGCAAAATTAAGTGATAAATTATTAAGTAATAAATTTTATTTAAGTTAATTAAATTAATTATACCGTGAATGAATAATTCCTGTTTGGATGTTGTATAAGTAGAATATCTGAATTTGTGTTATCTATTTGGTGATATTCTGTGATATATTCTGGATATATCTGTAATGTTTGAGTATGATTTATCTGTAATAAATGCTATGTGAATTCAAAGTGTTGAATTAAATTGTTTAAACTATTAAACAACTTGGCCTTTAAAATGACATTTGGATTTCGATGAGACCGGGATCGGATGTCAGTTATGATTATCCGAAAACCACATAGATCCAAATTAAATGATAGGTCGTGACATCTCAAGTGAAGATCGAGATGGTGTTTCAAAGTGCAAGGTTTATCGTCATTAACTCTGAGGGTGATTCCAAAATGAGTGTAACGAGATAATGCCTTCGGTTTCGTTCGAACCCGGAACGAACTTGTATGGATTGAATGCTTTCAGAACATCGTCAGGTGGATGATGAGCATTCAAATAGGTGTATTCTCTAAAGGTAATCGCATCCTCAAGCCTCATCAACCGGGAATGGCTAAAACATGGGAGGTGCAGCAAGGTTACGTGGGTAGCACCCAAGCAGGACGAGCTATACCCATGTCTAGATGTCCCTTTATTTCGCCTGCGTGGGCAGTTGTTGGCCACAACTGCGGGGTTATCTTGTTCGGAACTGTTCAATAGGGAATGGTTCCAGTCTTGTGTTGTAGGGGGTCGGGAGTGTTCCTCGGTACAGTGATCTAGGCCACGTACTGTGATGGACGGTGCCCCAGTATCCCTGCCATTGATGGAAACCCATTTTCCCTACGAGACCCTAGGGTTTTGATTTGTATTACCCACTTTTGTGGCTAGTAACTGGAATTTAATCATGTAACAATTTTGACTACTTTCAATTTACTTGAAAACGCTAGACACTATTATAATATCATCGTATTTCCTATAAAATGATTTGGTAAGCGTAAGGTAAAAACTTACCCATGTTCATATGTGGGGAGTCTTACGTGATACCTTTATTTTCAAATGATTTAAAAGTTAAACAACTTTAACTCATTTACTCACACCAGACCCATGTCTGACCCGGAGTTTATTCTGTTTTTCTTAAACTCTTGGGTACTCAAATTCTTATGAGTAGCCAAGTGATAGGTTTTAGAGTGTTGAGTTCTGAAGGAGCTTGGAGCAGAAGTCCAGACGTATATATCTATCTAGTTCCGCTATGTTAGTTGATTATGTTGTATTTTGGGATTATATGACTGTCTTGTTGTATGATGTTGTATAACTCTGATATATCTAAACCTATGTAATAGTTATGTGATGTATTATATTTTATTCCATTTCCGCTGTGAGATTCTGATGTTGTTATTCTTTCTTTCTATCTTTTCTATTTCTATATCTTTCTTTTCTTATTGATGATACGTCTTTCCGTGGATTGAAAGGCAGGTAGTCACAGTTGGTATCAGAGCATAAGTTGAGATAATACCTAGGCTCCGAAGTAATATCTATCTTGATAGTGCGTATTTGTATTTTTATATAACTATATACCTTTCTAAATTTGTTGAGTTACCTATTCAGGTGGCCAACATGAGTTCTGGAAGGAGAGGCAGATGTAGGGGCAGTACTCGATCGATAATGGACGAAGTCAAGCTGCTAGTGAGGCTGTGGATCCAGTACCACCTCAGGTTAGTTTTGCTGCTTTATGGATAGACTTCACCAACCTTGGAGGTAAACTATTTAAAGGATCAACGTCTATAATTGAGGTCCAACTTGGCTACGCTCTTGTGAGCGCATCTTTAAGAGTATGAAGTTGTCCGTAGAGCGGAAAAGGGAAATGGCTTCATCGCAATTACAGGAAGGTGCTGCAGCCTGGTGGGATGCAGCGGTAGCAAATATCTTGGAGGACGACATTTCTTGGGAAAGATTTAAAGAGTTATTTAAGGAGAAGTTCATGCGAACAACAGGGAAAACTCATCTGTACCGGGATTTTCTGAATTGGAAGCAGGGAAGCTTGATTATAGCAGAGTATGAGACTAAATTCAATGAACTCTCTTGCTATGGACCAGGGCACATTGATAATCCCCTCAAAAAGAGCGTAATGTTTGTGCAAGGCTTAAGGCCGGAATTTCATGAGAAGATGACGACGCATTTGAAAGGGTCTTTTATGGAGTTAATTGATATGGCTCTAAGATATAAGGATTTGATGAACAGGAAATCAATGGCACCAGTAGCAGCATCGGGAGGGAATTTTGCTAATCCAAATAAGAGGAAATTCAATCCCAATTGGAGGAAGCATAACAAGAAGAAGCCTGGAAGTAACAACGGACCTCGCAAATACTATATATGTCAACAAGAAGGCCACTTGGCGAGTAAATGTCCTAGGAAAGGATTTCAGCAGCAGCAATCGTATCAAAGTGGACCGGGTTCGGCTTTGGTTCAGAAATCTCTATGCTTCAATTGTCACCAACCAGGTCATATGATTAAGGATTGCCCGTTACTTCATAAAGCTCAGCAAAATAAGGTATTTGCTTTGGAAGGTGCACCATCTACTTCATCTAAAGGCAAAGGAGTATTGGAAGGTACATTACTTTTAAATGGAAAGTATATTAAAGTTTTATTTGATTCGAGTGCTTCTTTGAGTTTTATTTCTTTAGAATCTGTAGAGAAGTTCTTTCTTACCCCTAGTACTATAGACTGTCCCATCTTTGTATCTAATCCTATAGGAAGGGTAACCAGATTAGATATGATCTGTAAGGATTTAAGGATTTCCTATCTATCCCATAGTTTTTCTTGTGACCCTTATGTGTTGAATTTTAAGGGATTTGACCTTATATTGGGGATGGATTGGCTTGATAAGTATAAAGCTATCCTGAATTGTGATGAAAGAACAGTTTCGTTGGAAACCGATCTGGATAGAATTGCTAGAGTGACGTGTAATAATTCTGCAATTCACTTGAGTAGTCTTTTATATGGAGTCGAGACTTCTCAAGAGAATGTTGAAGATATCGATGTGGTCTAAGATTTTCCCTGATGTTTTCAAGGAAGTCAAATGTTTACCTCCTCACCGAGAGATAGAGTTTCGCATTGATTTGGTTTCAGGAGCAGTGCCAGTGATTCAACCTAGTAAGAGGATAGCTCCTAGGGAGAGGGAGGAGTTAGTGAAGCAAATTCAGGATCTTTTGGAGAAGGGTTGATTAGACCCAGTTTTTCTTGTTGGGGTTCTGCTGTGGTGTTTGTCACTAAATCAGATGGCTCGCTAAGATTCTGTGTAGATTATAGAGAATTGAACAAAGTGACAATTCGAAATAAATATCCTCTTTCTTGTATCGATGATCTATTTGACCAGCTGCATGGAGCTTCTGTCTTTTCTCAACTGGATTTAGCTTCTGGTTTCCATCAGTTAAGGGTAGCTGGGGATAGTATCCCCTTGACTGCATTTAGGGGACCAAATTGTTTCTATGAGTGGTTGGTTATGCCTTTCGGGTTAACCAATGCTCCTGCTTACTTTGTTGACCTGATGAACCGAGTCTTTCATGATGTATTGAATAAGTTCGTTCTGGTATTCATCGATGATATTCTGGTCTACTCTAAATCTGAAGAGGAGCACAAGTAGCATTTGAGAATTGTGTTGGAGACATTGAGGAGGCATATTTTGAAGGCGAAGTTCTCTAAGTGCCATTTTTGGAAATCGGAAGTCAAATTTTTGGGCATATTGTTTCTGGAGAAGGTATCTCTGTAGATCCAGCAAAGGTTGAGACTATTCTGGAATGGAAGCAGCCATAGACATCGACTAAAGTTCATAGTTTTCTGGGATTGGCTGGCTACTGCAGAAAGTTTATCAAGGACTATTCCAAGATTTCTTTGCATCTGACCAAGCTGACAAGGAAAGGAGCTAAGTTTAAATGGACACCCATGTGTGAAAAAGCTTTCCAAGAATTGAAGATGAGGCTAACCAGTGCACCTGTGCTAGCTATTCCATATGGGAAGAGCAAATTTGAGGTTTATAAAGATGCCTGTATAGTTGGACTGGGAGCAGTTCTGATGCAAAATGGTAGAGTAATTGCGTATGCGAGTCGGCAGTTGAAGCCACATGAAAGGAACTGCGCTACACACGACCTTGAGTTGTTGGCTATTGTTTTTGCTTTAAAGATCTGGAGACACTATCTCTTGGGAGAGAAGTACGAGTTATTCACGGATCACAAACCGTTGAAATATCTTTTCTCTGAAAAGGATCTTAATCTGAGGCAGCAGCGATGGGTCGAGTTTCTAGCATCATATGATTTGGATATTCCGTATACCCCAGGAAAGGCGAATGTTGTAGCAGATGCTCTTAGCAGGAATGCAGTTATGTCTCTTTTGGAAGTGGTTCCATCTCTTCTGGAAAGGATTTCGAGCAAGCAAGAATCAGATAATATATTAAGAGGAATCACCAGGAGAGTTAAGAAGGGTTAGTGTTCCAGTTTCAAGATTGATGACCAAGGGACACTGAGGATCAACGGGAGGATCTGTGTTTCGAATTTCAAGGAATTAAAGCAGGAAGTCTTATCTGAGAGTCATCGCTGCAGATTAATATCCACCCAGGGATCTCAAAGACGTATAAGGATATGAGAAGGGTTTGCTGGTGGCCGAGCGTAAAGAGGGATGTAGCTGCTTTTGTCAATAGTTGTGCCATTTTCCAGCAGGTTAAAGGAGATCAGTAGAAGTGAGCAGGATTATTGCAGCCTTCGGGAATCCCGATGTGGAAGTGGGAGATGATTTCGATGGATATCATCGATGGTTTGCCTAGAACCAAGAAAGGAAACGAAGAAATATGGGTAATTGTGGATCTTCTAACTAAAAGAGCCTTTTATACCGGTTAAGGCAACTCGTACTACAGCTTCTCTAGCAGAGATTTTCTTGAGAGAGATAGTCAGATTGCATGGTGTTCCTGTCAGTATGGTAAGTGATCGAGATCCTATCTTCACCAGCAAATTCTGGAAGGCATTGCAATCAGCTATGGGAACGAGTTTGAGATTGAGTACAACCTATCATCCTCATATAGACGGATAGACGGAGAGGCTTAACCGAATTCTAGAGGATATGCTGCGAGCTTGTGTATTGGATTTTGGTGGATCGTGGGAAGACCATGTTCATCTAGTGGAATTCTCTTATAATAATAGTTATCAGGCGAGTATTAAGATGGCTCCTTATGAAGCTTTATTTGGAAGACCGTGTAGATCCCCATCCTATTGGATAGAATCGAGAGATCGTTTTGTGCTTGGACCAGATTTGATTCGTGAAGCTTCTGCAAAAGTTGAGCTTATCAAAAACAGAATGAAAGCTACTCAGGACCGTCAAAAGAAGTACGCAGATAAAAGGCGAAGACAATTGGAATCTGAGATAGGAGATTTAGTCTTTCTCAAAGTTTCCCCGATCAAAGGAGCTATAAGATTCAGAAAGACGGGAAAACTTGGCCCGATTCCGGGTATTGGAAAGAATTATTGCTGTAGCTTACAGAATTGAATTGCCAGAACAGATGTCTGGAATTCATAATGTATTTCATGTATCCCATCTAAGGAAGTTTGCCCATGACCCATCACTGGTTGTACAAACCAGTAGTCCAGGAAGATTTGGAGGTCGAGCCAAACTTGACTGTGGTCATTAACCCTATTCAGATCGTTGATCAAGACGAGAGGCTACTTAAGAGCAAGGTAGTGAAGCTCGTCAAAATGCAGTTGAGCGAGGATCCCAGAGATTGTACCTGGGAAACTCTAGATAGTTTTAGGAAAGCCTATCCGGATTTATGTCCGGATAGCTAGTGATGTTTGTTAGGATAGATTGTTTGGTTGATTGTTAATGTATGGATGATATGTATGCTTGGATGGTTGATATAAAAGCTTTTGAATTAACTTTTGTTCTAAATTTCGGGGAAGAAATTCCTTTAAGGGGTAGGAATGTGACGACTCGAGATTTTGGAAATATTATTTTAATAAGTATTTAATCTAATTTAAAAAATACAAGCCTGTCATTTAAAAACAGATAAGACTTTGGACATTTACCAGTTATTTATATATGTGTGTGTATTGTGAAGGAAATTATGATTTGAAAATTTAAGATAAAATCTTTCAAAAATATTTACAATAAAATCTATCTTATTCAATTAAATTAAAGGCTCTACCTTGTTAACATTCGGTATAAATATATATATGGATGTAATATAGATAATAATGTTTAAAATAAAATTAATCATATCAATATTAAATATAATTATAAAATATAATTATAAAAATATATGAATATAAATAAAGTATTTGGTAGTTTAAGCTTTAAATAAAAAAATAAATAAAAATAAGGATTTATGTTAAAATAGAAATAAATATATAAGGTAAGATTATATGGTTCTATGAAACCATAAATAAATACATATGGGAATTCATATGTGTATGCAAGGCAAAATAAATATCTATGTACAAAACAAAATCAAATGGAATAAGTATGTAAACATAGATGGAAACACTTGCATTAAATACTATCATCTCAG
Organism: Allium cepa; assembly: GCA_030765085.1. Taxonomy (NCBI): domain Eukaryota; kingdom Viridiplantae; phylum Streptophyta; class Magnoliopsida; order Asparagales; family Amaryllidaceae; genus Allium; species Allium cepa. The sequence goes on from CM060941.1 coordinate 842,247,515, forward strand.
CACAAAAACAAGGTCATTCGAAATGTGTTAAAAATCATTTCAGTCTTTATAAAATCTTGTTTAGTGAAAGTAGAAAGGAAAATATCTGACCAAAGAAATAAGTTTGTACCGGTTAAGCCTACCCTGTACAAACCTCTTTTCTATATATATATATATATATATATATATATATATATATCTTTTGTTTCAGTTCGTTCATAACACAACAAATCAGAGAAAGAAGAAAAATAAACATCACCATCTTTACGAACTCAAATACAAACTTAAACAACATTTAACTAAACAAAAACAGGTAGGGTTAAAGGAAGATCAAAACTGCAGCTTTTAAAAACAAAATTGCTCTCTGCTCAAACATATTTCAGGTGAGTAAACACGTTTTTAAGGACTTAAGTATAATTAATTCTGTGTATGTGATTCATGAATAATATTGTGTTCGCATATTTTTATTTGAATATAGCTCTGTGTTTATATATATGAGTGTTCTGTGAAATTTTGAATATACTGTTTTTTGTAGTTACAGAGTTAAGTAGTTAATCAAAATACAAAACATCTTCTTCCAATCATTTATAGGCTTACATTTTAAAACGAAATAAGTAGTTTACACATGGATCAAGCTATAAAAATTTGTTTTAAGCATGTTGGTGAAATATTACAGCTGTAAATTTAATTTTACAGAGAAAATTATAAATATATGTTAATTCTGAATGTTATAAATTATTGATTCGATTATATAGCTTGAATCTACATACGAAAGTTGGATTTTTAAAACTAAAATGGTAATTTTTAGTTAAGAATGCTAGGAGCAGTTCATAAATGAACTGGAAATGCATTTCGATCAATTTCTGGCGGTCGAGGAAATTTTGGATGTTGAAATTTTGCACGAAGCTAGCTTGGCCATCGTTGAAGTTAGGAAAATTGTTAAAAAAATTTCTATTTCAAGAATTGATGGGACGAGGCCAGATTAGGGTTTATGCTCGAGTTTTGACGTGGTCGAGAAATAAGGTGATTTCGTCACCACGGGTTGATCGAGTTGCGTAGGGTTCAAGGGGATGGTAGAATGGGGTATCGGCGAGGTAAGGCAGGAGTTGTATCGCCACTGATGGTCGGCGTGGGCGGGGCGAAGCAATTTGATAGGTGAGGTCGAGTTCGAGTTTTCGAACTGAAGGTTCGATTTCGATTTCGGACTATGGAGTCGAATCAAGCTTTGGTTTCGTATGTGACGTTAGTTTGCGTCTTGTTGGAGGTAGCGTGGTTCGCCAGAGCGGCGGCGAGGCGACGTGCACATGCACGGAAACGTTTTGGGTATCTGGAAGTGTTTGGTTCGTGGTGACCCGAAGTGGTATTCGCGTGTTTTTGAAGTTAGCTCGAGTTTTTTTTCGTGTGTTGTCTGGGAAGAACTTCACCTGTTATTGAAATTTAACTTAAACTTTAACTTAAAACTTAACTGGAAAAGAAAAGGGGAGAAGAAAAGTATGAGAAGAAGAAAGAGAGGGGACTCGGGGAAATGGTGAAGAAACTCGAGTTTTAACTCGAGTGGACCTAGGGATTTGCTCGGGTAGGGTTTTCAAAGGCTGTGTATAATGGAAATTTGAAGTTAATCATTCTATACAAGTTTAAGAATTTATGAATTAATTAAGGTCTGAAGTTGAAGATAAGAATTTATTTAAGACATAATTAATTAAGCTAATTCTTTAGAAATGTTTTAAATCTCAATTAATACTTAAATTAAGTAGTTAATTGAAGATAAGTGTTGAAATTTAATTAACATTAAAGTTCTTAAGTTAGTAATAATTTGATTTCATGATTTTTAGGGAAGATTTTAAAATGTTAAATAAGATGAATTATTATTAATTAATTTTCTGAGAAGGTAATTAAGAATGATTAATTAATTTATAATTACAATTAACTAAGTAATTAGGGATTTATCAATTTGTAGTTAAAGATTGGTTAATTAATAATTAAGTGTTTAATTAATTTGTAATTAATAATTGTAAATTAACTAATTAAAGTTAATTAACAAATAAATAGTAGTTAATTAATTAAGTAATTAGTTAACGTATAAAGATTAATTAATTAGTAATTAATGATTAATTAATTAATAATCAAGGAGCAATGAATTAAGTAGTTAAGGTTTAATAAATTGATTAAGAAGTGATTAATTAATTAAATAGTATGGAATGGGATAATTAATTAATTGATGATTAATTAATTATGCAGAATTAAGTGATAAATTCTTACGTGATAAATTTTATTTAAGTTAATTAAATTAATTATACCATGAATGAATAATTCCTATTTAGATGTTGTATAAGTAGAATATCCGAATTTGTGTTATCTATTTGGTGATATTCTGAGATATATTCTGGATATATCTGTGATGCTTGAGTATGATTTATCTGTGATAAATGCACTGTGAACTCAAAGTGTTGAATTAAATTGTTTAAACTATTAAACAACTTGGCCTTTAAAATGGCGTTTGGATTTTGATGAGACCGGGATCGGGTGTCGGTTATGATTATCCGAAAACCACATCGATCCAAATTAAACGATAGGTCGTGACATCTCAAGTGGAGATCGAGATGGTGTTTCAAAGTGCAAGGGTTATCTTCATTAACTCTGAGGGTGATTCCAAAATGAGTGTAACGAGATAATGTCTTCGGTTTCGTTTGAACCCGGAATGAACAGGTATGGATTGAATGCTTTCAGAACATCGTCAGGTGGACGATGAGCATTCTAAGAGGTGTATTCTCTAAAGGTAATCGAAGCCTCAAGCCTCATCAAGTGGGAGTGGCTAAAACAGGGGAGGTGCAGCAAGGTTAGGTGGGTAGCATCCAAGTAGGACGAGGTATACCCCTGTCTAGATGTCCCTTTATTTCGGTTGTGTGGGCAGTTGTTGGCCACAACTGCGAGGTTATCTTGTTCGGAATTGTTCTGTAGGGAATGGTTCCGGCCTTGTGTTGTAGGGGGTCGGGAGTGATCCTCGATACGATGATCTAGGCCACGTACTGTGACGGCCGGTACCCCAGTAACCCTGCCATTGATGGAAACCCATTTGCCCTACAAGACCCTATAGTTTGATTTGTATTACCCACTTTTGTGGCTAGTAGCTGGAATTTAATCATGTAACAATTTCGGCTATTTTCTATTTACTTGAAAACCCTAGACTCTATTATAATATCATCGGATTTCCTATAAAATGATTTGGTTAGCGTAAGGTAAAAACTTACCTGTGTTTATGTGTGAGGAGTCTTACGTGATGCCTTTATTTTCAAATGATTTTAAAAGTTAAACAACTTTAACCCGTTTACTCACACCAGACTCATGTCTAACCCGGAGTTTATTCTATTTTTCTTAAACTCTTGCGTACTCAAATTTTTATGAGTAGCCAAGTGATAGGTTTTGGAGTGTTGAGTTCTGGAGGATCTTGGAGCAGAAGTCCAGTCGTATATATCTATCTAGTTCCGCTGTGTTAGTTGATATTTGTTATATTTTGGGATGTATGTAGTGACAGATATATATATATATATATATATATATATATGACTGTCTTGATGTATGATGTTGTGTAACTCTGATATATGTAAAACTATGTAATAGTTATGTGATGTATTATATTTTATTCCGTTTCCGCTGTGAGATTCTGATGTTGTTATTCTTTCTTTCTATATTTTCTATTTCTATCTCTTTCTTTTCTTATTGATGGTTCGTCTTTTTGTGGATTGAAAGGCGGGTCATCACAGTATCCCTTAATTACTTCCGAGTAAGTAATTCCCTATAATAAATTACATCCTAGTAATTATACATTAATTACGTACCCTAACTAATTACACAACTTAATCTCATTGAGTATTCATACTTAATCAATTATCGAGATTATCCATAATTAATCAACCATTTAATTAATCACATTCATTTGATTAATTACAATTGGGTAATCCATCCCTTAATTACCCCTGATCAACGTATGACCGAATTTCTATGAGAACGAAGATGGACATGTGGAAACATCGAGTTATAAAAGTATTTTTATAAAACTATTTTGATAATATTATATAGATTTTAAAAGTGTTTTAATAAAGATCAAAGATTAATTTTTCTGTTATTAAACATTTTATTAAATTCTGGCTTCGTCCTTTTCGAGGACGAAAAGATTCAAAGGGGGGAGGAATGTGATAACCCGAATTTTGGAATATCCATTAATTGATAATTAAGTGGATTAAATAATAGAAATATTGATTTTTTTACCACTCGATAAGGATGAACAAATAAATCTAAAAATTTATATTCATATTTGGGAAAAATTATTTGATAATATCCTAATAGGATTATTAAAAAAGGGCAAAACTTATTATCTTCAACATAAATTTAATAATGTGTTTGTTTAAATTAATATATATTTGAGTTGATTTTAAATTGAAGTTTTAAATTGAATTTGAATTTGAAATTTGGATTTGAAATTGAAATTTAAAAGATATATATATATATATATATATATATATCTTGAAATTATTTTGAATATAAAAAAAAGTTTTTATAAAGTATTTATTTAATGGTAAATAAATATAAAAGCTTTTAAATTAACATTTAAAAATGGATTAAATAATTTTACATAGAATATAATTGGTTTTATTTTCTTTAAAGAATTTAAATATATGTATTTTGCAAAGAATTTATAATTGCAAATATAAAAAGCTTTATTATTAACATTTAAAATAAGTATTAATTACTTAAAGGACAAGTGTAATTCAATTAAGACATATTTTAACAAGTGTTAATATATGAACAAATGCATAGGACAAATGTTAAGATGTTTTAACAAGTGTCATTGTTAATTTTTTTTTCTTTTAATTTTTAAATTAATCATTTTAGCCATTATACGTACATATATTTTCGTATTCTTCATTTCTTTTCTATTTTTTTTAATTCAAAAACTAAGAAAAATCTTCATTCTGCGTTCTTCAATCAGAAATTTCAAACAACAAACTTAAACCTGGAGCAAAAACCAGAAATCAAGCAAAATTTAAGCAAATAAAAAAAAAATCAACTTAGAAAAATAAAAGAAAGATTAGATCATCTCAAAACAGATTCAAACTCAAAATTTCAAACTGGAAGCAAGCAAGAACATTTCAGTTCAAGGCTTAAAGCATCTCAGTTTTCAAACAAAGTTTTGGCATCTCAGCTACAAAAAAGATTTCCAGAAAATTCAAAGCTTCAAGCATTTTTATCAAAGCTCCCAGTTTTTAAATCTCTGCTTCAAACTTTAACAGGTGAGTAAGCACATTTTACAAAAGTTTAAATAAATTAAAGATCTGTGTATGTGATTCTTGGATTTAATTGTGTTTGTATGTGCATTTATAAATGTGAATATCCGTATATATAAGTGTTTGTTCTGTGCATGTTTGGATTAGCCTATTCTTCTCTGTTTATTAGTTACATAGTTTGAAAATAAGAAAAAAAATTCAATAACTCTTGATCTAATTATAATTTGGCTTTGAATTCAAACGAAATAAGCTTGTGTAGATATAAACTAGGCTTTAAAAATATGTTGAAGTAGTTTAAGTTTGAAATCTTCTGGAATTGGGCAAATACAACAAGTTTTTTTAAAATTGTTAAAAAATCAAACAATGTAATTTGTTGAATAAGTATGCAATTTGAATAATCTATGAAAAACTTGATTTTTAAAATAAAATCATGGATTCTAGTTTGAGATTGAGGCAGTGTTTCAGTACTAACCAGAAAAGGGTTTTGGGACTATTTCTGGTGCTGGAGGCGGCTAGGGGTTCTATGGTCATGGCAAAAATGGAAGATGGAGTTTTAAAGGCGTCAACACTTGGTCGATGTAGGGTTTAAACACAGTTTGGTCGAGACAGCTCGTTTTCGATTTAGGCTCTGATACCAAAATGTAACGACCTAGAATTTTCGATCTCGAAAATTCCAGATAATTTGAAAAGAAGAGAAGAGATAGAAGAAGAAAACAGAAATCAAGACACATATCTCACATTCGCAGCGGATCAAAATATAATATCATAAAATAACATTTATACAAAGAAGCTGTATCAGTTAAATTTCATACAATACATCAGAGTTACAATATTTACATAAACACTGGACAGTTAAAATTAAATTGTTCCAGATAAACTACATTATACCACAGCGGAATACACTCCATACGTTCCTTCCATCCTGCTCACCTCCTGAGCTCCAGATCGGCCTTACCTAAAAATCTATAATACTCGGTCTGACCCGAGCATTACATCAAAGTAACACCCGGGTCAGGCTGGAAACCAGCATGAGTAAACCCATCTAACATGGAATACAAAAGCATAAAACTTAAATAAAACCCCGGGGAAACTCGTATCAATTTACAAATTCACAATTTGATATAGACATCACTTATTTCACATATCAATTTCTAAGTACCAAAACTTAGATTAATGGTCCAATTCACTTAAATCATTCCATTCTATTGATTTCACATATCAATCTATAAAAATCGAAGTGGTTTCGGTTATTAACTAATACCCGACTCCGGTCTCTTCGAATCCAGTGTCATCTTAACTCAAGTTATTCAAGTGATTAAATTTTAAATACTGGATGTCACTTTTACATAAGAATTCATCATAGATAACCACAATATCTCTGTTCAAACCAACCTACCATATTACAACAAAAAAACATTTCATTCCACAAAGCATCACAATCACATATCAGGGATTACAAATAATCCAAGGCATTCAAACATCATCCAAACATTCATAAGCAAGATAAATTTGTCATACCATTTCTAATTAATTTAATTAACTGCCAACGAATTAAATTAATTACTTTATTACTTATAAGTCTTGCTTATTTAACATTAATTAATTATATTCAATTAATTAGTCATCTCTTAATTATTCATCTTGATTAATCATCCTTTATTAATCATTCTTTAATTACATTAAGTAGTTAACTTTTAATTAATAACATAACTTAATTAACCCTTTAATTAATTACACCAAGTATGTAACAATCCTGGGATTTTGTAACAATTAGTTTTCGTCATTAAAACGATTAATTGGTTGTTAATTGCTGTTGAGTGTTTTAATAAGTTGTAATTCTTTTACAATTTTGTTAAAAGAGTTATACGGGCTTTAAAAAAATTCTTAATCTCGAACCACTTGTTTGTGCCGTGATAACTATCCAAGACAAACCCGTCCCCCATTTCTTATTCATTCTTCGTAACCCTAAAAACTAAATCAAAGCGAAAGAAAATGGTGGCGGCTTTGTTCTCATTCGTTCCCCTTCGTTCAAGCTAAGGTTCGAGCAAAATTTGAAGGTGACGACCGATTTAGAAGAACCGACTTTTGGTCGATCGTTCGTGCTCGTCGCTCACTTCGGCTAATTCTATTGCATCGAAAAGGTGAGTGATTTAATTACTCACATCTAGTTCGAATCTCGTTGATTTCTGACTTGTTCCAATTTTGTTTACTTGGATTATTGAATTTGCAGACTTGGTTGATTTCTTTACTTGTCACGGTTTTGATTTCTGGCATTTTGGTTCCGTGAATTTTCTAATGACTTCGGCCCGAATTTGTTTCAACTAATAAATGCTTTGAAATCTCCTTTATTTTTGTTCGAAACTGCTATTAGACTTTATTGGTATCAATTGGTGGTTGGCTTCGAGTATGGGGTTTGCTTCGTCCTTGAACATTCGGTTGGCTGCCATTTTGAACTACAGGCGACTTTTACTTTGAACTGCGGTTGTTAAATTCAAATATTTTGTTTAGAAATGGCAATATGTTTTATTTGTTACACTTGCTGTTTACTGGAGTCAGTGGTTCATCATTGTCATATTGATATTGCTTTGCATTTGTTGACCCTGTCCACTGTTGCATTATGTTACACCTGTTTTGTCGTCTTCATGAACATGCCGAGTCTTGTTAACCTTACTAGTGCACTGTTTGGTTCACGTTGCATTCACTTGCATACTTGTTGAGCATGTAGTTACTTGTATCAAATTATGAACATGGCCAGTTCAATATTGAGGCTGTCCAGTCGAGTCTGATATTTGCATTGTCCAGATTCATGTTGTATTTTCCATGTAGCACACTTGAACTTGTTTATGAAATTCCATGACGTTGGCATTGGTCTTGACTTTAGTCTTGTCATTTACTTGAATCAGATGTATATGATTGCATCATGTTGCAACAGTTTCGACCTTTTGAAGTTTGCAGTCCACCTGAGTTCATATATATTGTTTCTTGCATACATTTATATAAGTGTGCATGTATTTACTGCACTGTTTCCTTGGTCAGTATTATTGCATAATTGGTGGCTGCCAATTTTGTTCACTTTTAACTTGTATTGCATAAAAAGGCGGTCACTACCTTGTGGTCAGACCTGCATATACCTGAACCACTTATTTGCTTACCTCTGCACATCCCTGTCATACTTGTTGATGCCTTGAGCATGCTATTTGGTTCTGGCCATATCTTTGTTTGCTTACACCTTCATTCTGTCGTGCTTTCATGTTTGTACCACTGCCTTATACACTTGGTCATTCGAGTTGAGTACTGCACATTTGAGTTTGTTCATGGGTCGATTTCGACCTGTTCTGTTTTCACCGTGTAGTTGCTGTGCATTGTGCATATCACTGCACTGCTTCGTTTCACTGTTGCATGCCTATATCCATTTCTTTGAACTGTGCAACATATACTTTCTCGACCGGTTTCCAGTAATCTTGAGTCCGGTTGATGACCTTGGTTCTACTCGGGAATTATTTACATCTGTGTTTCACTTGTGTTGAATCTGACTGTAAAGCTTGGGTTTGACCTTGTGCTTGTATTGTGGCTTTGTTTGTTTCACTTGAGTTGAATCCGGTATTCGGGTTTGACCTTGTGTTCGTTTGTGAATTTTCATTGTGTACATACGTACACATTGTCCTTGTCTGTCTGCTTTGACCATTAAACCCGTGGCATTGATATTTGATTCTTCATTGCTTTTGGTTCGTTGATCGTTTGTGTGCATCATCACTGTAGTGACAAGGCAGTGCACGCAAGCGTGTACTACAGCCACACGGTATGGCTTTTATTGATATTCTATTTTGTTCTGATTTATTGATCCTTTGCGTAGTCCATATGTTGTAGTGGCGAGGCAGTGCACGCATGCGTGTACTGCAGTCCTACCCGAGTTGGCGTTTTAATTGATATTTCAATTGTTTGAATTGTTTCATGTGTCAAATTCAATATATTTTGAATCGTATTTTGATTTGGTTTAATTTGATGATTTGGTTGATATCTAATTATCTTTTTGATAATTAGATTATGAATTTCTAATCATTTATTTAATAATTAGATTTTGTTGTTAATTGCCCTTTAGGCAATTCTGTTGTTTTCTAAATTATCTTCATTGATAATTTTAATTTATCTTCGTTGATAATTTGGATTTGCTGATTTGTTTTTTAACACTGTTACGTGTTATATTTATCGTTATCCGATTTTTTTATCTAAGGATCGGATAGACGAGATTTATTGCGACTGTCGTCTATTTGTTACTTAATTATTATTGCTTCTGTGCACTAATAACTGAGTTTGAATTAGACTGACCCATGTATTTTTTTTTGAATTTAATACTCGGGTCAGACCGAGTTATTACAGGTTGTAGATATTGGGTTGCTGCTTGAGCTATGAAGTCTTTTCATATCTTTTGGAGTAGTCGTCGTCATTTTATAGTAGTCAGTGTATTTGCATAGGATGATATATATTCATGTATATTATTCACGATAATGTACTTGTATATGTAACTTCCAGAGTCGACAGTTGTAGTTGTATCATATGTACTGTATCACATGTCTTGTAACTGACATCAGTTATATGTATATATGAGACTTTTGTTATCTGTGTTCCACATTAGTTTATCTGTGTTATTATTATATATATTGTCCTAAACTATTATGAACCATCGTAGTTCGTTTTATACTGGAATTGGATACGTCGATGGGAGTAAATAAATAAGAGATGAAAAATTAAAAATATACACCACTCCTATCGAGGTAACCAATACTAGTGTAAGGCCTAACTACGGATGGTCGCTCCTATCCAGCCTTATTCTTCGCGATAACAGACAGTATTTCCTTTAATACTCTTTGTTATTGTGAGTATAGAGGTGGGGCATCACAAAGTAATTAATCCTTAATTACTTCCCTTAAGTAATTTCCCTTTAATTACTTACATTAAGTAATTATTATTTTAAGCAATTAATCTCCAATTACTTTATCTCTAATCCAATTAGTTTATAATTCTTAATTATTAATTAATTAATTTATCTTTAATTTACTTCGTTAATTTAATTGATCATTATTATCCAAGGCCTTAATCAACTTTAAGATAAACCTTTTATCTTTATTAATTTCTAATAAATCATTGAAATCACCTATCATTATAATATAAAAACATATAACTCCTTTAGCTAACTACCTTTTAATTAACTACTTGATTGCATATTTAAATTAAGTTTAAAGTAAATTTAAGATTCTACTTAATTAATTTAAGTAAAATATCATACAACTTCTTTAACCAATATTTAAAAAAATTTATACAAAGAGATTTTTCTTTTAAAATCAGTTTAATCTTGATTTTCTTAAATTTCACAAACTTGTTTTTATAAAACTTTTGAAAACTGTTTTAAATTTCACTTCGGGTTCAACCCAGGTCCTACCAGAGACCCTTCTCGAGAACTTCTTTTCTCTTTCTTTTTAAACTATTTCATACTTATTTTATAATTATTTTTGAAACTATTTTACAGTTGTTTTATAAACTAATTACTGTTTTTCAACTATTTTATAACTAATTACTATTTATAACTATTTTACAATTATTTAACTATTTTAAAACTATTTTATCATTACAACTATTTTACAGTTATTTTACAAAGTAATAATTATTTTCAACTACTTATCAATTTTAAAGTTTTCAAGATATTTTCTAATTTTTAAATAGTCAAAGTGCAAACTGTTTATAATTAAATACCAATTGAGATAAGGATTAAAAGATAATCTAAATGGAATTGAAACAATTGTGAATAAGTGGATAGAAATTTAAGTGAATGTGAATGGAAAAGGAGATTGATTTGGCAAATAATCAATGGAGATAAATACGTAGGATGTACGTATATTATTCTATTCGCATAGTGATTTGTTCCAAATTCGAGCATAGAATTTCAAGATAGTTATATCGATCTGAGTTCGGATTTTTCACTCGATTTTCGACGGCAAACCTGGATATGGATTGTTGATTGGTTCTGGATATTCTCAATCATAGTTATGGCTATGCAAGTAGAATGACGGTTTCTGATCAAGAAATCAGATCTGAGTCCGAACTAGGAAGTCAGGTGGACGATACTAGTTCGGAAGTGAAATTATATGATCGAGTGAGCGATCAGATTGATATAGCGTACTGATGATATGAGTACATCGTACAGGTTTGAATGAAATTGATATTTGAAAATTTATGGATAAGAACTGAAAAATATTTTTTGAAATGAAAAGTAAATTTTGTGAGATACATGATGAAATAAAGATTTCTATGGTAGAAAGGGAATATGATTAATAAATTTATAGAATAGTAATCAAATTTTGAATATTTGATTTGGTAAAGTTATATACATATATATCTGTTATATAAGATAAATCTTCCCTTGATGAATCTACCCAGAAATAAAAGGGTTTTCGAAAGTATTTGAAGTATAAAAAGGGAATTTATACAAGTTTGAAGAGATCCAAAGTTTAAAAAAATTATATATATATATATATATCTATATATATATGAAGGATCTTACGAGGATTTTGGGAAAAGGTTTTTGGAACCTATGGAATTTGGAAAGGCTTTTGATTTTTGGGAAAAATCATTATTGGAATTTGGAAAGCCTAATATGCGAATTATCGATTTTGGGATATTCGATTTTGAGAAAGGAAATTTATATGGGATTCATACTAGGTGTGTGATTTGGAAGATACTATATGTGTACAACATAAAGTGTTTTGAAAATGGCTCTGAAGAAAAATGTGCTCCCTTGGAATGAACTTCTTAAGAGTGCCACAGGGTGGTACTTCCTTGAACCCTAAGGGGGGTTCTATAGTTGATCCTGTAAAGAGTCCGGACATAACTAGATCCTGAAGATTTTGTGTAGTGTGTAGTGGAAGTCGAGGGCGCTGATGCCTATAGAGGCATTTGAGTTATGTTGTGACAACAGTGTAACTCAATGTCACTGCGATCCACTACAAATCATAGCGAAAGTCCTGTGTGCTGCTGAGAGTCAACAGTCTACGTTTGATTTTATATCAGTAGACTGCGACCTATGGTAACATAGCGAAAGTCGTGTGTGCTACTGAGAGCCAACAGTCTGCATTTGGTTTTACATCGGTAGACGGCGACCTATGTGGGAGTGGAGAAGTTTCATTTTTGGCAGCAAAATTCGAGGGCGCTGATGCTTACAGTTACATAGACTTTTGCTGTGATGGCAACGTAACCCTAGAATGTAACTACCATTTGTTGTGGGTTCCATGGCATAATTGAGGGGCACGGAGTTCCTATAGTTACATGGACTTTTGCTGCGATGGCAACGTAACCCATGATGTAACTGCAACCATGGATGGTGGTGATGATTTCCAGAGCATTCTCACCAAAGATGTTTCCTCTATTTTCAAAAAAAAATTCTACATTTTCAATAAAATTATTTTTCAAGTATTTTCACTCGAAGTTGAAAACAGTTTTACCAAGTACCTAAAAATTTTCTGTCCTACGCCTGATCAACGTATGACCGAATTTCTATGAGAACGAGGACAGACTTTTCAAAATATCGATTTATGAATTGATATTTTTATAAAACTATTTTGGAAATATTATATAGATTTTATTTTAAAAAAAAGTGTTTTCAAAAACTAATCAAAGAATAATTTATCTGATATAAGAATTTTTTAATTTCTTGCTTCGTTCTTTTTCGAGGATGAACAGATTCAAAGGGGGAAGGAATGTGATAACGGGGATTTTGGGCATCAGATAATTGAATAATTATCTGATTTCAACTATTGAAAAACCGATTTATAGTTGGACAAATAAATCTGATAATAAATATTTATATCTGGATAAATATTTATTTGATAATCTCCTAATATAATTACAAGTTATTCTTTTAAAAAATATATTGTCTATATATAAATATAAACAAATTTTAAATAAAAGAATTATGTACAAATGGAATTTGTGTTTGTTTAAATATATACATATGGGTTGATTTTAAATTGGATATTAAATTGAAATTGAATTTTAATAGGAAATTCAAATGATAAACATCTTAAAATATTTTGATTTTAAAAATATATATGTACGATTTTATTAGAATATAATTTTTTTTATATTATTTTCTTTAAAAGGGTTCTATTTATATAAATTAAGATAAGTATTTATAATTTAAGAAAAATAATACAGAAGCTTTAATTTAACAGTTAAAAATAAATAAGAATGAGTAAGTACAAGTGTTAGCCATTAAATCATGTTAAATACATGTTTAATAAGATTAAAATATGAAATTGACAAATGTTATCTAATGTAACAAGTGTCATCTTTGTATTTTTATTTTCTTTGAGTTTAATAAATCATAATTAAGCTTATATAAACATATATCTTCTCCCTTCAATTTTTTTCCATTTTCTCATTTCTAAAACAAAGAAAACTTAAAAATCAATCCTGTAAAACAAAAATTAGCAAACCAGGAAATTGTAAGCAACCACTCTCTCAACCTGAATCATCAAAACTATATCAAGCAAACTCAACTAAGTTCAGACCATTAAACATTTCATAGATTCAAATTTCATAGGAGCAGCATTCAAGTTTTTTAAAATACAAACTGTTTCAACTTCTCTGTTATCTTCTACAAGTGACTAAACCTATTTTAAAAACAGTTTAATCCTGGATTTCATTTTGAAGTTGTGATTGAAAATTATGCTATTACCTGAAATGCTTGGATTAAGATGAATGCATGTATGTGTAATAAGTATTGGATGTCTGTGACTATGCAAATACAGGCTATGTTGTTTTATCAGGGTTTGATTTCCTTTAAAATCCAATATCTCATCTTTGAATCATAGTTAGCTTATGATTTGTAAATAAAAAGTAGTTGAAATGAGGAAATAAAATTATTAAAAATCATTCCAGGAATTTATATTGAATATTTGTTTGGAAATTTTAAAAATAACAGTGAAATTGTAATTTGGGTCTAAATTTTATCAATTCAATTTTAAGATTGGATTGCATTGTTGAATTCATGATGGAAAATCATGAATTTTAATGGATATATCACGTTTTTTGGTTTGAAAATCAGTGAGCTTCCTCGAGTTGAACGTTTGTGATGTTTTGAGCAATTTCCATCGATCAACGACGAACTGGCTGACGTGATTGGGCTTGAAGGTCGAGGGGAAGACGAGAATCAACAGAAAAGTACTATGGTGATTTACGTTGGTCAAGTTGGCCAGAAATTGACAATGCAAGGTTTCATTCCCTCAGTTTGTCATGAGTGTTCAATCAGGCCTTGAGACATCGAGAGATGATTGGTGGCGATCGCGAGGCTTGCGATAGGTGCTGGGAGACGTAATGAAGTTACGGTGAAGGTGGCGGAGCTTCTCGAGGCAGGGATCGTCAGAGGCGGTCGAATTCCGATAGTGTTTGGTTCAGGCTATGTGAGTTTTAGAGTTGATTTGATTCTCATTCGGATAGAGTGAGATGGGTGACCGAGATGGGTTTAGAGGATCGCCGGTGAAGTGTCGAGATCATCGACGATGAACGGAATACCGTGGTTCGTTGGGGTAGGTGCACATGTGCACAGTTATGTCAGAGAATGATGAAGGTAGGTTATGCTCGGTTTTTTCTTCAAAGATGTTCGAGTTTTACTCGAAGCAGGAAGAGTGTAGTTTGGTCCCATGTCTTGACCGGGGTAGTTAGGGGTTTGCTCGAGTTTTTGGTGAGGGCAGGTTTAAAGATGTTTCAGGCTTATAATTGTACAGGTTTTATGAAATAAAGAAATTTGATTTTTGAAATCTTTCTAAGATTCAAGACAAAAGTAAACAAGTTCTTACCTATTAAACTAAATTGTTTTCAAGAATAATTGTATAAATAAGTTTTAAATATTTAAATAGATAAATTTTTAAAGGGTAGGATAAGTGGATTTTCGTAATGAAGTTTGTTTTAAAGATATATTAAATATCTTTGGAAAGTTTTTTTAAAAATTGTTTTCTTTGACAATTGGTTAAGAAGTTTTGAAAATTGTTTGATTTAAATTTTGTTAAGTAAATTTTAAAGTTATTTTAAACTTAAATTAGAATTGAAATTTTAAAGCAATTTTTTAAATTTTAATTGAAACTAGTTTTAACTATGTCTTGATAATGTTTTAAGTATTTAAAGGAAGTTTTGGTAACTTTAATTTTCAAGTTAATTATTATTTTATTTCAAAACTTAATTAATAAATAAATTAAGTAAAGTTAATTATTAAGATAAAATGTTTAAATGATAATTGAAGCATTAATAAGATAATGTTTTGTCTTAAGATAATTAAGGTTTTAATGATTTGAGATTAATTAAGTTAGTATCCGATTAAATTTATTAGTAATTAATGGTTAATTAGTTTAGGATAATTAACCTTTGGGATAATTACTTGACAAAGTAATTAAAGGAAAATTACTTATGGGAAGAAATTAAGGATTAACTACTTAGTGTAATTAATTAAAGGAATTGATTTACAAAGGAAATTAATTAAGGGTGAGTTAATTAGAGGAGGATAGTTAATCAGTGTAAGTGATTATGGGATGTTTAATTTGAGTACTTAATTAAGGATCAATGTGATTAATGGGTATGGGTAAATGTTAATTAATTTTTGTAGTTAATTAAAGGTTAATTACTTGATGATTAATTAAGATATTAACCAAAGGATGATTAATGATTTGGGTTGTCATTAATTTATGGTTTAATAAGCAGGATTTAAAGGTAATTGAAGTAATTAATTTAATTTATTTAAATTAATTAGGAATGGAGTAACTAATTTAAGCTTGCATATGAATGATACTGAGTGCTTTGGATTATTGTTATACTTGGTATGTGATTGTAATGCTGGATATGGATTATCTATCTGAAATAGAGTTGCTATGTGAATCTGTTTTATTAGTATAAATAAAATTGTTTAAACTTAATCAGCTTTGTTTTAAGATTATACTGTGTTCGAAGAGACCGGGGTCGGGCATCGGTAATACCCGAAACCACTTCGATTTGTAGTCTACATGATTCTATATGCATTTGATGTGGAAAACCAATAAACTGTAATGGAATAATATGGACTTTTGAACTAAGTAAGAATACTTAGAATTTGATTTGTGAAATAAGTGTTGAGCATAAAAAGTAATGAACTCGTAGTGAAGTACTAGTTACCCGGGTTTCCTTTTATTGTTGAACTTAGTATTTCAAATTATATGGGTTTACTCACGCTGGTTTCCAGCCTGTCCCGGGTGTTACATTGATGTAATGCTCGGGTCAGACCGAGTATTACAGATTTTCAGGTGAGGATGTTTTTGGAGCTCAGAAGGCGAGCTGGATGGTAGGAATGTATAGAGTATTCCATTGTGTATATTATTGTTTGTAATACCGGAACATGTCGATTTTAACTATCCAATGTTTGTGTAATGATTATAACTCTGATGTATAAATGTAAATTGACAGATACAGTTTTCTTTGTATATCTGTTATTATTTGATATTATATTTAATCCGCTGCGAATGTGAGATTCTGTGACTTGTTTTCTAATTCTTCTTCTATCACTTTTCTTCTTTTCCTAACTACCTGGAATTTTCGGGATCGAAATTTCCGGGTCGTTACAGAAACTTTAGAACAACACTTTAATCAGGAACCATTAAGCTAGAGAAGAGTGTTACAGAAGTAGAGGACACACTAGATGTACCCTTAGGGATCGGTACAGATCCCTTATGTAGGGTGAAGCATTTAGTGAATTCTGGCATGTGGGATACTCCTTAGGTGAGGGATCGGTACCTATCCTATGGTTACTCAAATTCAGCATGTAGGATCGGTACTCCCTATGTGAGGTAAAATTTAGCGTGTGGGATAGGTACACCCTAAGTAAGGGATCGATACCTATCCCACACATAGCCAAATTCAGCATGTGGGATCGGTAACCC
Organism: Allium cepa; assembly: GCA_030765085.1. Taxonomy (NCBI): domain Eukaryota; kingdom Viridiplantae; phylum Streptophyta; class Magnoliopsida; order Asparagales; family Amaryllidaceae; genus Allium; species Allium cepa. The sequence goes on from CM060941.1 coordinate 842,264,727, forward strand.
CTAAGTGGGGGATCGGTACCTACCTCACACTTAGTCAAATTCAGCATGTGTGATTAGCCATAGGCGAAGGATTGGTACCTATCCCGCATCTAGTGATTTTTTGACTTTGGAATTTTTTGGAATGGTTTGCCTCCACTTTGCAGTCTTGATTGTACTTGAGTTTTGAGCTTTGTAGTCATCACTTTAGGCTTCTTGGTTTGATAACTTCAAAGTCTGACTTGTCATGTTTGTCCATATACTGCATGGTCAAAAGACAAAATAACATTTGCCCTCCAAAAGCACATCTTACGAATGGAAGGTATGCTTGTTTAAGAACAACTGTGATGCCAATCTTCGATAATTAAGCTCTCTGGTTGTTTCAATCTTGATGAATCGTCTAATTCCTTTAGATTTTTTAGTTTGTCATGGGTCGTTCCATACCTGTTATAGCCTAAGACTCTAGACTCGGTCTAAGTATAGTCTACACGTCGTCACTATTCCGATTTCATTCTGATATATTACATTACATTACATATCAAAATCGTCCCGCATTCATCTGGGATTTGTCATTTTATTCTAAATAATAGGCATTTAGATACTTTTTATCAAATCTTTATCTGTTCAAAGGTTTGATCTCTTAGGATCGTTTATTGAATTCGTGACCGTTCAGGATCATTAGTTAAATCCATTACCTTTCGAGGCCGATAATCAAATTTATGGTTGTTTAGGAACGATAATCAAATCCTTAGCTGTTCGAGACCGATAATCAAATCTATAGCCGTTTGGGGCTGATGACCGTTTGGGGTTGATAATCAGATTCATGGTCTCTTCGGACCGATCTATGGCCTCTCTGGACCCATTTTAAGCCCAATCCACTCGCTCTCTAATGATGGGACTTAACGATAAGCAAACCCATCCAATCACTCTCCGATGTAGTGACCTACTCCTTGCACTCCAGTTGGGACATAACTCGGTCCTTGCTTAGCCTAATCGGCTCGCTTACGGGGGGACTCAATGACAAGTAAGTCCGTCCACTCACACACCAGTGAGGTGACTTAACCCTTGCACTCTAGTCTCGCCTCTCCAGGCGACACATAAGGCGATTAAACCAATGGTCTCTTTGGACCCTTGCCGGGCCCAATCCGCTGGCTTTTCGTCAAAGGGACTCAACGACAAGCAAGCCCATCTACTCATGCTCCGGTGAGGTGACCTACTTCTTGCACTCTGGTCCTAGACCTCTAGTCAGGACTTAATGCGATCAATATCGTACAAGTCCATCCACTCACTTTTCGACAAGGGAATTTCCATCTTACACACCGATCTCATCTTTTCAAACGGGACAATAAAACGATTAATATTAGCCATCACATTAAAAGTGGATTTTAATAAGCTGACATTCAAATCAAAGCAAATAAACTGAAATCCTAATTATTTATCCTAAACATCCGACTTAGAGAGTGCCTATGGACCATTTGGGATTCCATACACATGTAAGCGTTTTCGAGGTTAATTTTGGGCAAATTCCTAAATATTCGTCTCGAGTATCCAACTCAAGTGTGCCTAAGGACCGTTCAGGATCCCGTACACATGTAAGCAGCCTGAGGTAAATAATAGCATTTATAGAGAATAAAAAGCAATATAAAGGATTCGAACCTTACCCCAAGCCATCCTGAACTTGGGGTCATCATCCAATTGAGGCCCTGATTCATAACTTCCTCCTGGCCCCGTTTCTATAGGGAAATTCTGGCATATGCTCCTCCGATAGCATGTTTGTATTTCGATTCAAGTTCATATACCCCGCATCATCTCCAAATTGTACGTCATTCCATCCAAAGTCAAGGGGACCCCTGCCTTTGAGCCTTTGAGGGGTACTGGCCCATACTTAAGGATTAGTATCGATCCATGGTTTTGGCTCGGGGTTTGGCTCGAGATTTGCCTCGGGTCATTTTACTCCATTCCCTACTACCTATGTTCTAGCTTCTAGTCCTTGATTCCTATATGCAGTGATTCTAGTTGTTCCTGCATATCCCAATCTTTTAAAGAAGTTTTCCATCATCTCCTCATGGTGAGCCATCGTCCTTTCTTGCAATCTATTCATCATGGTTTCCATCATTTCCTTGTTTATGTAGATTGATGGGGGGTTTGCTCCTAAAGATACCTCCTGGCTACCCCTAGTTGATTTCCTCCAACAGTAGTCCTTCTAGTCAGTTTCCTCCAACAGTAGTCCTTCTAGTCAATTTCCTAGACATTTTGAATCTTCTCAAGTCTCATATCAGCGAGTTCAAGTAGGTTCTCAATGAAAGCATCAAAATGTTTGAAGCAAAAACGGAAAAAACACCCAAGAAAAGTAAGTAGAGAATAAAAAGTGAAGAAAACAAATTTAAACAAGAAATGAACTCACAAAGATTGTAGTGGTTCGCCAAACTCTAACCTATGTCCACTCCAAATATTTTGTTTATTATACTCTAGATTACAAGTACAGGTTGTTTGGATTATTATAAATCCATGAAGAATGATAGCAGAGCGTAGGCTGGGAAGAAGAGAAAGAAGATCCTTTGAATGAACCATGCCTTCTATATTTATACGGGTAGACGACCAAACATCTCTCTAATACTTCTTCTACAAAATCTTGCTGCCAAGACTAAGTCGCCTAAAAAATCTCAATTTCATATCCCCTAGGGTTGGGATTCGACACCGACCTCTATAGGGGAACGGTACCGATCCCTATATAGGCAGGGGGACTTAGCAACTTATTGTATTGGCTCATCTTGATATTGGCTTCATGTATCCAAGGTTATTTTTCATAGTCACCTAGTGTATTTTGGCCTAAGTGATGGATCTATAAAATGTTGAATTGTTGTTTTAGACTGTATGGAGATCGCCAATATGATGCATAGAAACTTTATAACAACACTTGAATCAGGCTCCATATAGCTAGAGAAGAGAGTCATTGAAGTGGGGGGCACTCTAGATGTACCTTAGGGATCGGTATAGATCCCTTATGTAGGGTGAAGCACTTAGTGAATTTTGGCATGTGGGGTTGGTACTCCTTAGGTGGGGGTTCGGTACCTATCCTAGTTAGTTAAATTCAACATGTAGAATCGGTACTCCCTATGTGAGGGAACGATACCTATGCCACACTTTGTAAAATTCAGAATGTGGGATAGGCAATCTAAGTGAGGGATCGGTACCTATCCCACAAATAGTCAAATTCAACATATGGTATCTATACCCTCTAAGTGGGGGATCGATACCTACTCACAATTAGTCAAATTCAACATGTGCGATTAGTGTCCTCTAGGTGAAGGATCAGTCCTATCCCGCACTTAGTGATTTTCTGACTTTGGAATTTTTGGAATGGTTTGCCTCCACGTTGTGGTCTTGATTGTACTTGAGTTTTGAGCTTTGTAGTCATCTCTTCGGGCTTCTTGTTTTGATAACTTCGAAGTCTGGCTTTTCGAGTTTGTCCATGTACTGCATGGTCAAAAGACAGGATAACATTTGCCCTCTAAAAGCACGCCTTCCGAATGGAAGGTGTGCTTTGTTTAAGAACAACTATGATGCCAATCTTCGATAATTAAGCTCTCTGTCTGCTTCAATCTTGATGAATCATCTAGTTCCTTCGGATTCTTTTGTTTGTCACGAGTCATTCCAGACCTATTATAGCCTAAGAATCTAGAACTCAGTCTAAATACAGTCTATAAGTCGTCACCATTCTGATTTCATTTAGATTTATTACATCACGTATCAAAATCGCCTCGTATTCATCCGGGATTTGTCATTTTATTCTAAATACTAGGCGTTCGGATCCTTTTTATCAAATCTGTATCTGTTTAAAAGTTTGATCTCTCAAGATCGTTTATTGAATTCATAACCGTTCAGGGTCATTAGTTAAATCCCTTGCTGTTCGAGGCTGGTAATCAAATTTATGGTCGTTTAGGACCGATAATCAAATCCTTAGTCATTCGAAACCGATAATCAAATCCATAGCCATTTGGGGTTGATGACCATTCGAGGTCAATAATCAGGTTCATGGTCTCTCCGGACCGATCTATGGCCTCTCTGGACCCTTGCTAAGCCACATCCACTCGCTCTCCAGTGATGGGGCTTAACGACAAACAAGCCTATCCAATCACTTTTCGATGAAGTGACCGACTCCCTACACTCCTGTCTTGCACTCTAGTTGGGACATAACTTGATCCTTGCTGAGCCTAATCAGCTCGCTCTCTGATGAGGGGCCTCAACGACAAGTAAGTCCATCCACTCACACTCTAGTGAGGTGACTTAACCCTTGCACTCCAGTCTTGCCTCTCCAGGCGACACATAAAGAGATTAAACCAATGGTCTCTTTGGACCCTTGTTGAGCCTAATCCGCTGGCTCTTCGACGAGGGGACTTAACGACAAGCAAGCCCATCTGCTCATGCTCTGGTGAGGTGATTTACTTCTTGCACTATGGTCCCCACTCTTTAGTCGGGACTTAACGTGATCAATATCGTACAAGTCCATCTACTCACTCTTCGGCAAGGGAACTTCACCTTGTACACTGACCCCGTCTTTTGTAGGGTGGCGTACCCTTAGGGATCAGTACCGATCTCCTATGTAGGGTGAAGCACTTAATGAATGCTGGCATGTTCGATTGGTACTCCCTAGGTTAGAGATCGGTACCTATCCCACACGTTAAATTCAGCATCCCTATATGAGGGATCAGTACCTAACTCATACTTAGTCAAATTCAACACATAGGTGAGGGATCAGTACCTATCCTACACTTAGTCAAATTCAGCATGTTGGATAAGTACCCTCTAGGTGAGGGATCAGTACCCATCCCATACTCAGTCAAATTTAGCATGTGGGATCGGTACCTAACCCACACATTGATTTTCTGACTTTGGAATTTTTTGCAATGGTTTGCTTCCACTTTGTCATCTTGATTGTACTTGAGTTTTGAGTTTTGTAGTCATCTCTCTGGACTTCTTGCCTCGATAACTTTGAAGTCTTACTTGACGAGTTTGTTCGTATACTACCTGGTCAAAAAGCAAGATGATAGCAAGCATTACAGTCTAGCATCCAGCTCAGAGCGTGCCTAGGGACCATTCATGATCCCATACACAAGTAAGTAGCTAGAGTGTATTATTGCATGGTTTTACTAGAAAGGGGTAATAGAGTGCGAGACCAAACCTGATTCCCTACCATCCTGATCAAGAGGTGATTATCATTAACCTTGATCCAGGGCCATTTCCATTCGCTACAGTTGATGGTTGCTCTTGTTCCATCTCCACAGTTCAATTTCTCACATGCTACTATAATCGATTATCTTTGACATGTTCCTCAATCAAATCCTGTAGGTGTCTACAGTCAATTGTGTTACACCCATCTAGCTCATGGAACAGAAGTACTTTCCTAACTTCCTCTCATAGTCACTGGACTCTCTCTTGCTGGTTTTCAGTAGGGAATCTTCCCCTGGTATCCAGATAAATCCACTTTGAGGTTTCATTCAGATCTATGTAAGAAAAGAATTTTGGTTCTCTTCTTTGCTGCTTTGATCCTTCAAAGCCGTCATCCATCTTTTGCTTTCCTTTGCCTCTATTGGGCAGCTTTCTGCCACCCATAGTTTTGATCTCCTCATGATCAGCCTCAGTGTCCTCCTGATGTAGATGTCTCCCAGCCACATGATAAAATTCTACAAGATCTCTAGGAAGGTCCCATTCCAATGCAACCTTGAAATCCATCTAGTGGCTATTCCTGAAACCGCCACCATCAGAACGATTGAAAGATCTGGTTATCCACCTTAGTTGCCACTGCACTGAACCTTGTTAGAAAACTCCTAAAGGTCTTTCTAGCCTCTGCTTCATATTTGATAACGTCATTACATTTTTGGGTTATGAAATGTGGACCTAGATCTGCTTCAGAATTTGTTCGCCAACTCGGCCTATGTGTTGATTGAACCATTCTTCAACTGTCTAAACCATAACACCGCTAATGTTGTTAAATATTAAGGGAAACACCCTCCTATAACATCTTTTGGTACACCCAACACCTCCACATGCTAGATGTACCTCATCAAATGAACCATTGGATCCGTCTTCCCGTCATACATTTCCAACATAGTTAACTTAAAATCAAGCAGTTTCCTAGCATACCAAATATTAGGAGTGAATGGACTCCTGCTCTCATCTTCCAAGTTCTGGTGGGGCAATCCACCCCTCATGGCTCGTCTCACCATTTTAACTAGTCTGTCATCGTCGTCCAAATGAGTTATTAAGTTAGCATTCTCGGCCTGCCCCCTGACTTCATGAGGGAATTATGGCACATATTCCTCCAATCGTGCTTTTGCATTCTGATTCACATTCATATGTTCCGCATCTTCCCCATTTCGCATACCATTCCTTCGTAAGCCAGGGCGACCCATACCCCTGAGCCCTTGTGGGTTGGTACCGACCAGTTCTTGTAGGTCAGTAGCGACCTGTATGTTTGGCTCAGGGTTTTTTCCAAGGTATTCTACTCCGCTTCCAAATACCTGTGCTCCGGCTTCTAGTCTTTGATTCTGACTTGCAGCAACTTTAGTTGTTCCTATCCGTCTTATCCTCTTGAAGAAGTGCTCCATCATCTCTTCCTAGCGAGCCGTCGTCCTTTTGTGCAATCTGTTCATCATGGTTTCCATCTCATCTCTGGTTATGTAGATGGATAGGAGGTTAGCACCTGAGGGCACCTTGTGGCTGCCCCATGTTGATTTCCTCCAACAGTAGTCCTTCTAGTTAATTGTCTAATCATTCTGAATCTTCACAAGTCTTAAATTAGTGAGTTCAAGTGTCTCCCAAGGAAAGCACCAAAATATTTGAACCAAAAATGGCACAAACACAAAATAGAGTGAGCAGAGAATAAAAAATAAAGAAAATAAATGAAAAACGAGTGAGAAAGTACAAATGGAGTTTATAATGATTCAGCTAATCTTAGTCTATGTGCACATAATGATTTTTATTTCTTATATACTGACTTGGAGGCAGAAGTTTTTACAGGTCCGTACAACTCCGATAGAGATTGCAAGAAATTAGAGAAAGGAGATTTAGATCCGAATGGTCCTAAAAAATGAACCTTATCCCTCTATTTATATAGGTAGGGAGCCTAAAATCTTGTCCATAAGATCTCCATATAGTATTCCTTATTACGGACTAGCTCTTCGAAAAAGTAGGACGCCATCTCATCAATTTGCATGGGTCAGTATAACTCCAAGGGCACGGGCCAGTACCAACCCATAAGATGGCCAATCTGGTTATCTTAAACTCTTCGCTTAGGCTCGTCTTGTGGTTATCTTCATGACTTCATAATTTTTTGCACCAATATTAGCTTGTTTCGAAGTCCACATGATGGAGTTGTAGAAGAACAAAGTTGCAGATTCAAGAGTTCATGGAGATCAGTAGAGAATTGCATTAGAACAATAAAACAACAATTGAAATGTGGTTCTAGCATCTTGCCTTAATGACTTTGAAGTTTAACTCATCGAATTTGTTTGTATACCGCCTGGTCAAGAGATGGGATAACACATCCGCCTCATTGTACTTTCACTAGCTTCACCGACTTTCTCCCAAGCTGTTTCATATCATACCCAACCATATGAAGCGGCCTATGATATCTAGAAACTTCTAGTTCTACCTCAACATATTTTAGCTAATCTGGTGTAATCATCATGTCCGAGTCACACATATACTTCCATAGATAAGAGACATGAAAAACATTATGCATGCCCGTCATCTCCTGAGGTAAGTCGACGCTATAGGTCAGCTTCCTAATCCTTTCAACTATAGAAAAAGGACCTACAAATCTCGACGCTAACTTCCCCTTTATACCGAATAACACTACATTTTTCAGAGGAGAAGCATTCATAAATACCATATTTCTAATAGAAAACTTTATGTCCCTTCGTTGCCTATCAACGTAACTATTATGTCGATCCTGAGTAGCTTTCATTCATTGCCAAACGATCCCAGTCTTCTCTAAAGTCTCTCTAATCATATCTGGTCTAACTATCAGTTTCTCGCTCGTTTCCCACCAACATAAAGTAACGTTACATAGTCGTCTGCACAATGCATACGGTGCCATATCAATACTAGACTTGTAGTTGTTGTTGTATGCAAGCTCCACCAGATGTAGATGGTCATCCCATGATCTTCTAAAATCAATAATGCATGCTCGTAAGAGATCTTCCAATATATGATTTACACTTTCGGTTTGCCCATCCATTGTTAGTAATTGAGATATTGGTTTTGATGATAACAACTTTTGAAAATCATATAAAATATAAATTCAAAAGTTTTATCAAGGTATAGCATATAATGCAGGATATTAGATAGCCAACTAATTAAGAAGACTGTACGGTATCAAGTAAAGATTGAAGAGATTTAAGATGTTAATATAGAGAATTAAGAGCAAGAGAATGAAGACTCATGAGTATTGAAGAGTTCAAGATTTTAAGATATTCCATGTAAGTTATAAAGTTATAGATTTCTGTTAAAATTCTGATAGTACTTGATCTCTCTCTCATCTCCCCCTCCCCCTCTAAAATAATTTTTTAAATATACTTCTTAAAACAACTTTTAAATAGTATTCAATTTTTTATACTTATAAATATTATTTTAAGTTTTTTACTAAGTTATTAGTTTTATTAAATTTAGATTTATATTGGTTTATTTTTGAAAATATTATCATATAATTTTTCCCAAGTTTTATTATGATTTAAAAGTGTATAAATTATATTTAAGCATGCTTACAAAGTATCAAATTATTTTACAAAGCAATACATTTTCAAAATTGTATTTTAAAGTGTATTTCAAAATTACAAAGAGTATGCCGACGTACTCTAAAATCAAATTCCAAAAGAAGTATCTATTCGTCATATCTCTTTACGAACGGATATAACCGTTACTCCTCTTTGGATATGTATCTTCCAAACCAATTTCATTATCATTTTTCGTTCTTCTTCTCTCCTCCTTATCCTCTTTTATTTTCTAAACAAAATATAACCATACTCTGCCGAATTTCAACTAGAATCAAAATCAATCATCATCAATTTGATTCTCTATTATTTGCTCTTTGATTTATATCATCTCTCACACTCCAATCAAGATCAAAGTGTTATTCAAGAGTAATGGGATCATTTGTAATCAAGATCCTAGACTTGAGTCTTTAAAACTCTATCAATTAAAACAGCTATACTTGTAGTTGAGATTGTAACCCGTAAGTCAATCGAGTGTGCTTAATAGTCCGTAAATCTAGTAGATGTGCTTATGGCTCAAAAATTAAGTGACTCTACCTAGAGGTCGGGATTCTAGAGAGTGTGTCTTGTGGCTTTGAAATCGAGATTGTATTTGCATTTACTAGTTGAAAAGAAATCCATACGAGGAATTGTGCAGGACTTAATGTAGGGTAACTTCAAACCATTATAAAATCCGGGTGTTTTCTTTCTTTTTACTTTTACCGCATTTACTTTTATCTATATTTTGATTCTGTGATTGTTTCTATAATTAATAATTGCATAATTCTGAGTATAATTTCAAAAGATTTCAAAGGATTCATATAAATTAAAAAACATATTCACCCCCCTTCTGGTGTTAATTTGGCCATAAGATCCCTATTTTGCAATCTTACATTTGGTATTAGAGCATTGGTTTTCAAAGTGTTCTTAATCTGATTTTTGAAAATTTTAGTGGCTACCAACATTGGTAATGGTACTATTGGTAAAACGATTAAAACATTTGTTAGTAATTCATTTATTGAAGGACAATCTACTACTAGACCGCCACTTTTTAATGGAAGTAACTACTCAAATTAGTTATGTAGAATGAAAATCTATTTACAATCAATTGGATTAGAAACTTGGAATATCACACAAATTGAGTACACTAAATGCGAGACAAATTTTGCACAATGGACCGGTGGAAAAAAAGCAGTTGCACAAAGTAACTCTAAGGCCACGAATATACTATTTTGTTTACTAGATAGAAATGAATGTAATAGAGTATCTATATGTAAATCTGCATTTAAATTTGGAGAACTTTGCAAGTTACATATGACGGCACAAATTTTAAGATATAGTACACTCACTTATTGCATTGGGTAAAAGTTTCTCTAAGAATGATCAAGTTAGAAAAACTCTTAATTCACTTACTCCTGAATGGGACCAAAATACTCTTGCAATCAAACGGGCTGGTGATATTAGCAAACTAAGGATTGAAGAGTTAGTTGACAATTTAATGTCTTTTGAGGCACAAATTCAGGGTAGAAAAGAAAACAAAGAAATTGAGAAAAAATCCACAGCATTCAATGCAGTGATGAATAATATGGATTTATAAAGTGATAATGACAAGGAACTTTAGAAAATTCCTGAAATGTAGGAAGATGAACAATTTTAAAAGAAACGATAACAAAAATCCTAGAAACGGAAGTGGAAACAGAAACAGCATCAGATATTATTAATGCGATGAACCTGGTCACTTAAAACGAGACTATCCACATCCCAAGAAGCTGAAAATCACACCAAACAATGATTCATTTAGAAAATAGAAAAGAGCCTATACTGCAATACTAGATGATTCAGACACGTCATTAAGTGAAAATGAATCTGATACGGAAATAGCCAACATGTGCTTCACAGCAATACATAATTCAGATATAATTGGCGAAATAAGATTAGTAAAAGGTACACATTTAATATATTAAAAGTTTTATATCATTTGAATTTTTTATTGTTAGGAATATCCTATAGATTAATAATAACATTGGTTGAATATTGTGTGATTTTTAGGTTTTTATATTTTTATATATTTTTAAAATATAATAATGATATAAAATATATTAAAAAGAATTTTTATCTATTTTTAATATTTTTATGTAAATAGAATAATTATAAATAGTTGTACGTAAAATAAAATAGGATATATTTAAAAACATATCACTTTGAAAAATTCAATGCATATATCGACATACACCCCTAGCATATGTCGGTATACATGTGTAGAATTTGATTTTGAATTTCAAATTCAAAATTTGAATTTTTCCTCCACCTTTTCACCTACCCTAATGTTCTGAAAAGGTGTCTCTTGTATAGAGAACTTATCATTTGATTCTCTATTTATTATCTCCATCTCTTTTTATTCAATTTACCTTTCATTTCAGAATTCAAATCTTCGTAAACTCTCTTATCTCATCAAAACATTCATCATGGCTTCCTCAAACACTCCAACCTCTATAAAGCTCTCCAAAACAACCAAAAACTTTCTCTTCCATGATCAAGAAGCCATGAAAACTTATGTTAGCCATATGAATTATGGAAAAGTTTCTATGGGATAGTTTGCTATTTTTAATGACTTTTCTACGAATGAAAATGATACTCTTTGTTCTCAAAATAGAATTCTTGGTTTAATTGATGCTTCCCAAAATGATTTTGTTTACTATCCTCACTTGGTCAAAATGTTTAATACAAATTTGAAATGGAAATTTCATAAAGATGGAGAAGAAGAAGTGTAGAGTAGTGTTAAAGGAACTTTAATCGTTTTTAATTGCAAACTTTTGGATACCATTCTTGGATACAAATCTACCAAAATGGACTTTACTTCTTTCAAAATTAATGAGCATGATCGTGAAGTTTTTCATAACATTATTGAACGTGATGATAATTTTGAGTTTAAAAAATAAAATTTCAATCCAAAAGCTAGAAAATTCATGATCTTCTTTTGCAACATACTATCATTCCTCGTTCGGGAAATTTTAATAATACTACCTTGGAAATTTATCAAGTCTTTTTGCCATTTATGGTCGATATGACATAAATCAGACATAAGTTATTATGTATGAACTTTATCCCAGAAATCTTTCCGACCATGAAAATACACTATTTCATGGTATTTATCTTACTCGCATTTTCAGCTACTTTGCTGTTGACTTTAGTGGAGAGGAATTTGTCTCTCGTAAAGTGTTTAATCAAGAAAATATAGCACTTATGAAAATTCCACTAATTTTCGAGCCACATGAAACAATTATGGAGAAAGAAGAGAGGTTAGCACATGAAGAGGAGGAAGAAATTCAAGAAGAGGAGGAGGAGGAAGAAAGAGAAGAAATGGATATCGAAGAAGAGGAGGAGGAGGAAATCTACTTAGAAAGCAATGAATCTCCACTCCGTCAAACCAACCAAGACTTTCTTAACAATCAAAAGAAGATCGTTGAAAATCAAAAGATTCTTAAGCGTTCCATGAGTAAGAAGTTAAACACTATTTCCAACAAAATGGACAAATTCTATGGAAAAGTAAAAACGCAAGCTTGGAATCTCTTCGTTATCCTCTTCATCCATATCCTTCTAGTTAATATGCAGTTGTTTAAGTGTGTTGTATTTGGTTATTTTAGTTTAAGTGTAGTTAATATGTAGTTGGAATCTATGTATCTTTTCATTTTCTTATGTCTTATGTATTCTCTACCTTAGTATTAATGAAAAAACTATTTCCTTACCGTTGTACATTGATTATCATCTCTAGAAATCATAAGTAGTATAACAGTATAAATTAAATACACTAGAATATCAAAACATAACAGCTTTGAAAATTTGTATGTATATGTCGACGTACCCTAGGTATGTATGTAGACATATAGCAGTAAGTTTTCAAAAAAATTTAATTTTGAAAATTGGATAGACAACAAATGTCTATTCAATTCCAACGACTTTCCACCTCTTTCAATACACATTCAGACCAGATATTATCCATTTCCACTCCCTTTCCTCTTTCTTTACATTCCTAAACTCCAAATCATAAATAATGGCTCCTCCTATTCAAAAATTAACCAAAAACCTCAAAAAATGCTTGAATCTTTCAAAACATTCACTCTTTCATCCTATGAAACCAGAGACACTTTGAATTGAGTCAAATGAAGATGATCAAGGAGCAAGAAAGTCATTTTGATGCGACTCGATGGATGATCTCAGCCCTAAATAAAGAAGAACCAACCGCTAATCTAGAGTGCACCATCAAAAAAGATGATGAAGATTCGGAGGCGATTATAGTGGATCCCATCTTTGTGGCTGAATGATGGGTTAAAGTCCAACGAAATGTCTAGTTTAAAAATAGGTTTTATTGTGTATATACACTTAATTTAATAGGATAGGTTTGTTTGGTTTGTTTCGATTTGATTAGTTTTGAATTTCTTTGAATTTGAATATTGTTTGGTGTGTGACATCATGTATGCTTGGAATTAACTAAAATATTGAATAATGTTATCTTATTTTACATTTCTTGTATATCATTCTTGTAATTTTGTATTTCATGATCATATTACTTATCACTTCAATATATATTTATATTATTATGAGTATATAGTGTTCTATTTAGAGGGAGTTAGAATTAATATTAAGATATAGGGTTAGAATTATAATTATCGTTATTTATTTTTGATTGATGACAAATGGGGAGAAATAAATAAAATACTTGGCAAAGATTAAGGGAAGATTTGTTAGTTATAAATTGGGGGAGTTATATTATATTTTATATTGTGTGCGCCAAAGTTGGTAACAAACCCTAGAAGTAGTAAAAACACCAGTATTTACACAAAAATCCTCAATATCCAAACACATATCTCATATCCAGATAATGTAGAGAAAAAAGTGAAGTAATAACCAAATTAAAATGGAAGAAAATAAGAGAAGACGGAAGATTTATAGTGGTTCTGCGGTGTAGCCTGCGTCCACTTTGAACAGTTTGCTGTTTAGTGATGATTTTCAACTGATTTACAATAGTAGAATCAATATTACTCGAGTTACAATGGAGTTTCAGCAAAGTAACGGCATAAAAGCTTCCAAAGCTTCTTTTTTCAGCAGGCGCAGGGATACTATTTATAAGAGTAGATTTGGAAATATCTCCCTCAAACCTCAGAATACCTATTCTCACAAGCTGGGCCCACTAGATCGATCTGGGGTCGTTAGGGATCGATCTTGATCGATCCAAATATTTTCCAATGGGGCTGCAATCGATCACGAACACTCATGAGGTGGTAAACAAACTCTTGTTAAAATTTAATAGTATTTGGAATTGTAGTTTTCAAGTTATGATCGATCCAAAATTGAGTTTTGCAAATAAGCTGTTGGATTCGTATCGATACATTCATATCGATAGGCTTCTTATTGATGATGTGGCCCGAGTATCATGAAGAGATCCATATTTCATGCTTATAGACCACTTCCCTTGGTTTAACCCATTTCTTCATATCCTTAATTGACGAGACCTTCGTATTGATCCTTACATATTGCCTTCGTATCAATGCCAAAGTCCTTGCTTCGTATCCATCCAAGGCTATGCCCTTCGTATCCATAGATCACCATCCATACGTTAACGCATGTTGCCTTCTTTATATCGATCCCTGAGTGTGTCCTTCGTATGATCAATAATTGATCGATACAAAATTCTCATCCAAATACCTGTAACCATTGCTTCATTCTTTGTATCGATCCCAGCCTTGATCGATATGAAGTGAATTTGCATACTTTGCCATCAAATCGATGTGTGCGTATCAATATGAACTCCATATCCATCAACCTGTTTCCTTCCTCAAGTCAATTGATCGATGCAAAGTGCATCGATATGAAATGCATTGATCCGAAGACAGATCGATCCAAACCAATGTAGCAGTGATTGATACGAACGTATCGATGTGAACCCATTGCTGATAAATGTTGATCCATCCATAACTTGAGCATACGAACTCCGATTGACCTAAAATTTGAAATATAGCCTCATCTAGCCTTGTTATCCTTCCCTATTGATCCTACCTTTATTGGGGCTTGGTCCAGTTTTGACGGTATCGATCATAGCCTTATTTCTAATCGATCTCTAATTCTGATATCCATCCTTTTTAGCCAATTTGCTGATATCACGGCATTATCCAAAAGGCAGGGTAACATATATACAAAGGTGTCATCATCAAAAAGGGGGAGATTTTTAGTACCTGAGATACTGGTTTTGAAGATAACAACTTTAGGAAATCAAATAAATTATAAATACTAATGTTTTTATCAAGGTATATAGTATATAGTACAGAATATTAGACATGTAATGATTTAAGAAGACTATACTGTATTAAGTAAAGATTAATGAGATTCAAGATGTTGATACGGAGAGTCAAGAGCTAGAAAATAAAGACTGATGAGTATTAAAGAGTTCAAGATTTCAAAATATTCCAGATAAGTTATAGAGTCACAGATTTATGTTAAAATTCTGATGGCATTTGATCTTTGTCTCATTTCTCTCTCTATTTTCAAATAATTTTTTAAATATACTTTTCAAAACAACTTTAAAAAGTTTTCAATTTCTTATATATATTATTTTAAATTTTTCACCAAGTTATTTGTTTTATTAAATTTTTATTTATATCGGTTTATTTTTCAAAAATCTTATCATATAATTTTACTCAAGTTTTATTATGATTTTCAAAAATAAAATTTCAAAAGAAGTGTCTATTCATCGTACCTCTTCACGAACGGACATGTCTGTTACTCCTCTATAAATACCAACGAATTTTATTTTCATTTTTCATTCTTTTCTCTCCTCCTTATCCAATTTCATTTAACCATACTCTATCGAATTTCAACCAGAATCAAACTCAATCACCATTAATATGATTCTCTATCATTTTCTCTCAGATTTCTATCATTTCTCTCACTCCAATCAAGATCAAAGTGCAATTCAAGAGTTATAGAATCATTTGTAATCAAGATTGAAGATTCGAGTCTGTAAAAGTCCATCAAATCTAACCGATATACTTGTGAGTGAGATTGTAGCTCGTAAATCAATTTGTTGTACTTAGTAGCAAGTAAATCTAATGGTTGTGCTTATAGCTCGAAAATGAAGTGACTCTACCCTAAAGGTTAGGATTGTGGAAGGTGTGTCTCGTGGCCTTGAAATCTAGATTGTATTTACATTTACTAGTTGAAAAGAAATCTGTATGAGGAATTGTGTGGGACTGGATGTAGGGTAATTCCGAACTAGTATAAAATTCTGGTGTGTTCTTTTCTTTTACTTTTACTGCATTTACTTATGTTTGTGTTTTGATTCTATGATTAATAATTGCATAATTCTAAGTATAATTTCAAAAGATTTCAAAGGATTCCTATAAATTAGAAAACACTATTCACCCTCTATAATATTAATTTAGCCTTAAGGTCCCTATTTCGTAATCTTACATCCATTTGCAGGTGATAAGCTGTGCTAATGTGCAGCTTGGTCTAATGCCTCTTGTAAGCTCTTCCAAAACCCACGGTGAAAAACAGGTCTCGGTTGCTCATAATGCTCTTTGAAACACTGTGAAATCGTACCGTCCACTTTACATACAACTCTTCCTGCTTGGATGTCGTTCTAATTGACATGACCGGTATAAATCTTGCACTCTTGGTCAATCGATCTACTATGACCCAAATGCCATCATATCCTGCTCGAGTCAACGGCAGTCCATCAGTAAAATCCATCAATACTTGCTCCCATTTCCATTTAGGAATATCTAGCGGTTGCAACAATCCACTAGATTTCCTTTGCTGTGCCTTTACCAACCGGCAGTTCATACACTTCAAGATAGATGCCCTAACATCCCTCTTCATGCCTTCCCAATAATAAATTCGCTTAACATATCGGTACATCTTGTCACCGCTGGGATGAATAATAAAATTGGAATGATGACACTCTTGTATTACCTTTTGTCTTTAATATCTGCGACAAACAATCTCTCATCCTTACGAAGCCAACCATTTTGGTCGAGTTTGTATTGCTTTATGTCTTCCGATTAAACCACTTCTTCTATCCTTGCCATGATCTTAGCTATCCTGGCATCTCACGTCCTAGATAAAATATTTAATCCTCGCTATGAGTTCCTTTATATATATATATCAAATATATAATCCTTGTAAAATATTTCATTTACCAATTTTCCAAGATCAATATCGTGTATGTTTGCCTTATTCACATGAGATACATATGGACATCGTGGCATCCGACTTTTTGACTAGAATTCATAAACAACTCAATAGACCAATTAACACAATACATTTTTATAGCAAAAACAAATACGCTCTTGTATATATAATACTCTGAACTCATTCTAGGGTGCCACTTACCCTTTCTCCAATGAGTTTACCCCACCTAAAGCCAAGATTCTTGCTTAACCTTCAGCTTCATACCATTCTATAATGTCCCGCCTTTTCGACCCTAGAAATTCAAAACCTAATACGTCAAAAGTATTTAAATGTCCAACATCTAAGTGATGGAAAGGCAGACTGTTAGGCTAAAAAGAATAGGAAAACGAAAATGAACAGGAAAAACAAAATCTCACAGCAGAACGAAAACGTATAATATAACAAAGATAGTAAAATTTGCCACTTTAAAATACATTGTATATCAGAGTTAAAAACAAACCTCATCAACCTGGACGGTTATGACTTTTTGACCTTACATAGCTTGACATATGCTCGCTTTCTAGTTTTAGCCATTTTTGGCAAAGGATATCAACGCTTAAATGAACAATAAATCATCTTAAATTGACGAAACTCAAAGAAGATAGCATAATTGGTAGTCAATAAATCAACTATCGGATTAATAAAATGGTCGCATATGAAAATTTAATCTCTTAAACATTCAACACACACATGTGCATGATTGTCACATCACAAATATTTGTAATTTTTTTTAATAACAACACTCTATAAAAGTATTCATTTTAAAAATCAAATTTATATTTCTAAATGTATTAAAAAGAAGGGAAAAACAAATGTCATTAAAACATCATTCACTATAAACCCCAAACAATTTACACTTAGCTTTATTTTCAACATTCCCCTTTAAAGATTTTCTTATTTATAAACCATCATATATAACTTTAAAACAACATTTATTATTCTGCAAGATAATAAATCAATTTACAATACTTTAATAAATTTGAAACAAGGTTAACCATTCCAAAAGATAATTGATATAACTCTTTTATAAGTTAAAACCACATTAATTATCTTGAAAGAAATTAATCAAATTCATATTCTTATTATAACCTTAAAACAACATTTATCCAAAAGATAGCTAATCAAATTTATAATCTATTTTATAAATTTAAAACAACATTAATTATCCCAAAGGATAATTAATCAAATTTGTAATCTTTTTATAGACTAATATAACATTAATTACCCCAAAAGATAATTAATCAAATTTATAATCCTTTTATTAATTTAAAACAATATTAATTATTTATTTCAAAATTATCAAAACTACTTGAAAATATAGTTCAAACAACTTTCAAAGTGCAAAAACATGACCAAACATTTATTTTGTATATATGCAAGCGCAAGTTCAACACATACATGTTTAAGGAGATGATATTTCATAAGTGACGGTATAGCGATAATCGACACTTACTCAAATTAAACATTATGTCACAATTATTCGATCAGACGTTAGTATAAGCAACATAAGAATATAAATAAGGTGCATATAACAATAAATCAATAATGGCGAGAAACCTCTTAAGTTCTCCCTATAAAAGTCCCCTGCGAAATAATGGCTATTTATGCAATCGGCTTTCCAAGCAGGAATTCGTATCCGAACAAACAATCAAATAATAATAATAAACATATTATTATCAAAAATTAGTAATCAATAGCTAGCATATCATTTGTTAATTAATCCATATATTAATTAACTTCAAAAATAATCATTTTACTTTACAAGAACGGAATGGTGATTCATTTTGCTCGATAGATGTCCAAAATAATTTATTCATTTTAATTATAGTAAAACGGTATTTATTCTACTAAATAGATATCATAAACGGTGTACAACTGATTTAACTATTTTAAATGTAAATCAACTAAATCCCTATATTTTTATCATTAATTTGTAATTCATTAAAACTATCAATTACCATCCAAGCATTCAACGAGAATCTATAGTAACACATATATCATATAAATTATTTAAAGGTGAGTAAACTAACCAAATTTCAATTGACACTATCGTGTTCCAGTTTGATCGTTCGATTTAAGCTCAAAATTTTACTAGCTTCAAATTCAACGAAATTAGTTCCAGCATGTAGATAATGCCGATATGAGTCCGATGCGAAAAATCGTGTCCAAATCCCACCTAATATAAGTGAGATATTAAATTTATAAGATTTGGTATATGTCAACTTAATTAATTAATTACTTAATTACTACAATTATCACCTTAATCATAGTTAAAACCTCATCTTCCCCAAATGATAATTCCCATGCATAGAGTATCACTTGTACACATTCAAATCCAAACATCTACCCCTTCTCTCATCCCTTACTCACTCCTTAATCGATGAAATCGAAAACCAATTACTTCGACGAACTTCTCTATGCACGAGCTCCGCGTTCCACCCTTCGAACTCATGCTCAACTAAACAAAGAAATTCACGACCTGCTTAATGATTCTCGCCTAACCCTAATGATACTTTTGATTTCCATGACTGCACCACCCAAAATTCTGCCTCTAGATGCTCTTCGACACAAGAAATGCAATGACATGCTTCGTTTCACCAACCATCGACTACAACTCTGCCTAACCAATATCCTAGCTCACATCTTCAATGCCAATTAACCAAAAACTGTAAGAGTATAATATCCTTGTTTCGCAATTTTTTGTTAAATATATAAATGTATTTTACTTTTTAAATGGTGAAAGTTTGCTTTTTTTGGTTAAGGAAGTTTGAAAATGAAAAGAGAAAGAAAGAAAAGTCAAAGTGTGATGATTTGTCTTAGGGTATTGTTTGTTTATATTGTAATTTTTGGCACATCGCCATATAAGATTTCGTTCGCGTACGAACCACGGACGATAAAACAGAAATACGATTGTGCACAAAAATGCGATATAATCCCAAAACGATAATAAAAAACACTGGTTATCTTATTTTGTAAAATCATAAAAATACCATCTTTGGTCGAAAAATATGCCAAACGATAATTTAAATATTTTTCAAATTCAGAATTATGGGAAAATATAATAAATTAATATTAAAATACATCATTAAAAACCAAATCATTTTATTAACAATTGATTTTCTTATTACTTATTTGAACTATTTATTATTGTAAATAAATTTACAAAATGAGTTCACCGTTAGCATTTATTAATTAAAAGGAGTTAAACAGGATTCCTTTTAATTCATAATTAAAATATTTAAATAATCCCTATATTTGATTATAAGTTATTTATATTTTAACAACAAATTATTTAAATATTTCAAATTAATTAAATATTCAAAGTTAAAATGATAAAATTCTAGGATGTTACAAAACCATCCAAAGAGGGATGGTCAATTAAGCCTTTGATCCCGCCATCAAGCCAGGTCAAAGCACGTATCCAAGGGAGATATATGAGAAGTCTATGGTCCCACCACAAGACATAGCCGAAGCAACATCTAAAGAGTGATGGTTAATTAAGCATTTGTTCCCGCCTCAGGCCTGGCCAAAGCATCAATCAAAGGGAGAAGGAAGAGATGACTTCGGTCCTACTACAAGGCCTCGCCGAAGTAACCATCCAAAAAGTGATGGTCAATTAAGCAATTGATAATGCCGCATGGCCTAGTCAAAGTACCCATCCAAGGAAGATGGACGAGAAGCCTTCGGCCCGGCCTTGAGGCATGGCTGAAGCAACCATCCAAAGTGTGTTGGTTAATTAAGCCTTCAATCCTATCGTTGGGCCTAGTCAAAGCACCCATCCAAGTGAATATTTGAAATCGATTTGAAAATCGTATATCCGTGGATATTTGGAAATTTAAAATTCACCATGGTATTTATAAAGGAAAGAGGAATTTGTTTAAAAATAAACATTGATTTGTTTTTGAAGTGTGGAGACAAATTTACGGATTATCTTGTAAAGATATTTTTGGAAAATAAATAATTTGGAAAATTATTTGGAATCTGGTGATGTTGTGCATATCTATTGATAGTTAAATAACCGACTATCAATATTTACCTTTATATGGGTATTTGTTGTGATTTGCTTGAATTTGAATGCTACACTTATTTTAAAAATAAGCGCTCGTTATTCGGTTTAGTCGGGAGAGGACCTTTGTGTCATAAATCCCATTCCGAATAGCGATATGTCGTAATGGATAGCATTTGAAGACCGGTGTTGAAGACCGAATATTTTCGAAAACGGAAGGATTACCGTTGAATGACTCTGCATCGGCTGATCTCCGATATAGAGATTTTATCACCCTTTGTGATGGGAATTCCGGACGTGATTAGTGAATATCCGGATTTACATGGGCTTCTTTGGGAGTGCCTTCGGTTCTGTTCGAACCCAGAACAGACTTGTATGGATGTGTGTCTGACGTTACAATTTGATATGTAAAGTTGGTTTCTATAAATTATATTTCTGTTGGTGGTGGAGAATTTATTCTCTCAGCTTAACACCGTTCTCTGGGACGTAAGAGCTCAGAGGTTATGTAGTTGATGGTTACTAGTGATACATTCCCAATTTGGTAATGTGGCATATGAAGTGCTGTTGATCATTTGTTGATCAAAGCACAGCTTTTGTATAAAGCGTAGCTTTGTGGATGAGACTTCGTCAGACCTCACACCCCAGTAATGGTCAAAACAGGAAAGATGCAGCAATGTTATTAGGGGATAGCGCCCCCTTAGTGTATGTCATTTCCTTCTGGATAGAGGTGGTATTATGGTATGGAGCCCTGATACTTAACCTATGTTGTTGCTGCAAACTTATTATTTTGTGGTTGTTGGTGAATCCCGGGATTTAGGTCCGGTTACGACCGGGGGATGGCATATTCGTGTCAGTTGTTACCCAGTTAGGGGTAACCCGGCCTTGTGTTGGCAGAGATCCGGTTAGGTTCTCTTGGCGTCTTTCCACAGGCGTACCCATGTGGCAATGGATAGTTCCTTGGCCTGACCATTTGTTGGAAATCCAAAGAAACAATACGAGCCTTGTACGGTTTTAGTTTTAGAACCTGCCATTTACTTATGGTGGCGCCCCACTGTTTAGATGGTAGCTATAGTAGGCATACGATACTGGTCGTATGTTGGCTAAGATTTATATTATACTTCCGAAATGTTTTCCTACACTTTGCACTTGTAATAATAATATCAAAGAAAATTTGCGTATCAAGCATGTTTGACTATCATAAGGAGAAATCTCCTCCGATTTTGCGTTTGCATTGTATGTGTGTGCGGGAGGCCTTATGGTAGTCTCATTTTCTAAAAAGCATTGCGAATCTATTTTAAAATAATTCTTTGTTTGTTTTTAAAGATATAACTGTTTTAAGTTCTCACACCAGTCCCATGACTGACCTGGAGTTTATTGTTCCCTTCCTAAACTCTGGGTGCCCACCAATTTTAACACGGGCAGTCTAGAGTCAGGTTATCAGGTCATTCTGGAATTCAGGATTTGCTGTGGAGATCAAGAGCAAGCTGGATGGCATGGCGTATCAACTAGTATATAGTATTTCTTTTCCGCTGTTTGTTGTTGTAAACTCTGATAAAGTAATGTAATGTGATATAATGTAATAACTGATATAGTTCTTTTGATTTAAAGATATTCATTTATCTATTATATGTTGTTCCGCTGCGATTGTGAGATTCTGATATTGTTCCTGTTGTTTTTTTTCTTTCTTTCTCCTTCTATCGTTTTCTTCTTCTTAAACCCTAAGGGTTCGGTTTTTCGGCATTCGATTGCTCAGCAGTTGATACAGTGGACGTATTAATGTCGACTTTCATGACTCGAAAATCCTTATCCTCACATTTGGTATCAGAGCTTATGGTTAAGCGACAACCTTGGCTCTTTTGGGAATTACTCATTAGAAATAGAGTCAGCAGTACTCTAGAATGAGTTTGAGTGTAATAATAGATATGAGCACATATTTGTTAGTGGATATAAAAATGTTTTATATTGTGTTTGCTTATCCATTGAGCTGTTTATGAATTCTGGTCGGTGCGGGAAGCACAACCGTAATCGATATGGGTTTCTAAACTCTTTAACGAGATAAACCGACATAGTATCATTTTAAATTGGGTAAATTAAATAATTTTACCTTTATTATATTTTATATATGAAAGGGATAATTTTTCAGAAATTATTAAAGTGTATATAAATTGATTGTTTGGTTGTTGAAAATGTAAAAAAATATATAAGTTAATTAAAAGAATAAATTGTATAAACAAATGAATTATTAAGATGGAATTATAATTAATGTGATTTACAATTGTGAAATAATCTTATATATAAGAAGTGAAACTATATGAATATATTTATAAATATGAGTTGTAAATAAAAATGAATTTGAACTATGAATTGAAAATGTTGAATCATGTTTATTTTGGAAATTATTTTCCAAAATTAAAAGTTAAATAGAATTTACTTTAGAATTGGAATCTGAATTGGATTTATAAGTGGAAATTTAAGTTAAGTTAAACAAATGGTGTTTGAAATGGAATATAACTTAAGTAATGTTGAATGAAGTTGATTTTGGTATCGAGGTAAATTAATAAAGTGATATAGAATAATGAATGTAAGTGTTAATTCATTAGGAGCTAATGAAGTTGAAGAAAAAATTGAATAATTGAATGAAAGTCAATTAGATATGAAACCAATTGGAAATTAAAAATGTTAAACCAAATTTAATGTGAATTAAATAATTTGGTTATGATTTGGTTGTTATATGATTGTTAGTTGATTGAATGAAAATCCATATGAAATTGAATTGATGAAATTGAAAGCTATGTAATTTGATTTGAATGTGGAAGTGAACTAACTTGAATGTAAATTAGTGAATGTAAACTAATTGAATATGAATAAATGAATGTTAGTAAAAACATCCAATGTTAATGAATCAAATGTGATTTAAGTTGGAAAACCAATTCATTGAATATAATGAGAAGTGAATTTATATTGATTTGGTTATTGATTGATTGGATATATATTGGATGTAGTTGGATGATAGTTGGTTGATGGTTGGATTTGTTGCCTTTGTTGCATTTGCTATATTAGCATATGTAGTTGTTGTTCTAGAATATGTTGTATATTGATATTACTTTCATATATACATGTTTCTCAATTGTTTGTTGAGTGTTTAGTAGGTGTGGATTGCGCTTGCTTCGCATTTGGAGCTCGCTTTCACGCTATATTAGCCGTATATGCTCGCTAATAATATATAAGGTACATATCTCGGATTACATATCGTACTTTTACACTTTTTTTCTGCAGGATGCCTCATTACTTGATGAGATGTATATTTGTGATATATATATTGCCATTTTTTTCGGATCGAGCCGCGCAAAGGAGGCTATGGTGAATTTTTTTGAAAATTTAAGGCGTTAGAATATTTTTGAGAAAAATTGAAAATTTTTGAAAACTAAAGTTTTGATTTGGAGTGGAAAGTTAAACGATATAGTTGGTTTTGAAAAGATAACTAAGTATGATTTGAAAACTTAGTAAAGTTTTTGTAAGAAGTTTAACTATTGGTTTTTGGGAAAGTTAAACACTTAAGTGAATTTGAAATTTAATTTGAATTGTTTTGAAAAGTTAATGGATTCTGTGACTTTTTCTTACATGGCAATTTCGAGGACGAAATTCTTTTAAGGGGGGAAGATTGTAACGACCCAGAATTTCTGTCATTTGAAATTTATATATTTAATTAATTTTAAATATTAATAAGTAAAATTTGCAATTCGAATAAATTTTATTTCAAATATAGAGATTTAATTGGATAAATAAATCGACAATTTAATATTTAAAATTACAGAATAATTGAAAATTGGATTTAATGTGAATAAAAATGATTTATAAAGTTATATTAAATCATATTGGAGTTAGAAAGATGTTTGGGGACTTTTAAAATTGAATTAAAAGTTAAATTTTAGAAATTGAATATTTAATTGACGAGTTAAAATAGCCATTTTCCAAACAGTCTCGGATTTCGACGAAACCAGTTTCATCGGATCCATAATGTTATATTTCAAATTTGTGTCAATCTGGTTTACGATTTGTCCAGGGCAAGACAAAACGCATAGAAATTTGTTTAACCGTTTAATTTAAATTTGATCGTTTACCTCCGTAACTCACACATATGATCAAATTGGCTCTCGATACCTATTCCATTATGTCCGGAACGTGGGTAAAACCCTAGAAACGTCGGTCTGTACGCTTCGTTTGGAGTTCGGAAATTTGGAGATGAATAGTGTTTTGGGAGATTTTCTATAAAAGGACCCATTTTCTTCTATTTTGCAAAACCCTAGGGTTTCAAGCTTCAACCGCCAGTTTTATATTCAATGGCTGATACTTTCCGATCTTCTTCCCTCAATCTCTCTCGATCCAGGCCTTTTCACGTTTCGGGTTCAACATGGAAGTTGTAGAGCTAGTCGAGCTCTACAAATCCATAGGGTGATGATCGTATATGATGCAACGATCAAAGAGTAATCGGCCGATGAACATTCCACGTTCAACCATGTTTTTCTCGGTCACCACTCAACTGAGTTCGACGAGATCCTGGCCGATGGCGTGTCGTGGATAGGCGCTTGGATTGGAGACGTCTGATCAACTTCCGGTCATCGTATGGTGGTGCGACATAAAGAGAACGGTCGTGTGTATGGGTTCGAACGTGAGCCTGGTGATTCTCGTGTGGAAGAAGAAAGAGGAAATAACGTGCGGCCCTGATCTGTGGTTGCGAAATCAATGGCTGAGATCAGTTTAAGGTTTTAAAAATAAAATAAATTGAAATTATTATATTATAAAATTTGTATACACTTTGAAATGCAATAACTTTTTCATACGAGGTCCGTTTCACACGAAACAAGTTGCGTTGGGTCCGTATTAACGAGCATTATGCAATGAGCTGGTTTGGATTCGATTGGAGATAGTGTGAATTTTGGGTAAAATTAAACGCGTGTTTAATTTTATTCGAAACAAAACACTTCAACGGTTATTGGAAGCAAGGTGAGAACTTCTCACTCAATCGAATCTGTTTCGATTTAAATTTTAAATAGTTAAATTTAAAATTGCTTGATTGTGTTGATTGTATGATAAATTATTATCTATTGTTTTGAAATAGACCGTATGCACTGTATATTAATCGGATGTTATTTATTAAAAACATATACCGTGATATTCCATCTTGAAGTGGAATTGGTATTATATATGTACTTGGATTGATTTTCCCGCATTATATAGCGGATGAGACCCTATTGCGTCGCATAATAGCGGATAATATTTTATATGAACCCATATACCGCGATATTCCGTCTTGGAACGGGATTGCTATTGTGCTAACATCTGTGGATGCAGAGAAACAGGTTGGAGGAATCCAACTGTATTCCTCAACAGTATTAATTTATTTACAAATATTGTGATATATTCCGTTATCATATGATATATGATGTTTTGGATGCCGTGATTGTTATATTTAGTGTTGTTGCAGCATTGGGCCTATTTTGGAAAATTAAAAGTGTTAAAGTGATGATTTTCAAATTTAAAAAGGATTTTTCAAGTAATTATTGAAAGTATACATTTTATTAAATTTTTGAATTGATTCATTTTAAATAAATAAACGTTATAATTTTAATGTTATAAAATTTAAGATTTTTGTGAAATGTAACCGAAGTGTGATTTTTGAAATAAGTAGATAAATAATTTGTAAAATGGTTTAAATTGGGATTTTTGAATTATTACAAACGGTTTATATAAAAGATTTATAAAATTGATATTTATAAATTAAAAATATTGGAATTATAAAATGAATTTTTATTAAAAATATTGGAATTATAAAACGAATTTTTATTAAAAATATTGGAATTATAAAACGAATTTTTATAAGTGTTAAAAATGAAGTATAAATGGATTTCATAAGTGAATGAAAATATTAGATTTATAAATTGTGAAGTTATAAAATGAATAGATTTTGTAGAATAAAAGATTTATAAGTAATTAACTTATAAATCGGATTTTGGCATTTAAATGAGATTTAAATAGAATTTGTAAATTAAGGAATTTTATAAGTCGAAATTTTTATAAAATTATATATAGATGTGAATTTATAAACGTTGTTTTATAAATTCGAAATCGACTTATTTTGATAAGTCAATTATTTTAGATTATTAAAGGAGATTATCCACGATTTTGGACGGTGGATAATCCTTTAAAAATAAAATGTGTAGAAATGTTGAATTTGGTAAACGATTTATATTCATGATTTTGGACAGTGAATAATATATTAAAGAAATGTTTAGGAAGTGATCTTTTAAATGGAATTAAAATGATTTGAAATTGTTTTAAAATGTGTTAAGGATCGAAACCATAGATTTCAACATTCATTGTTGAAATAGACGTTTTCGAGAAATGAGGAAAAGATGGACTATAACACTGTTGTTATGGTAAATGATTTTCGAAAGGAAATGTTTTTTTGTATAGTATTGTGATTTATATATCTATCTAAATTTCAAATCCCTATACTAGTGATTTTGGGTTGTCGTAACGATGTTTTACGCAACATTTGTTTTGACTTAAATAAATGTGTTTAAGAGAATGTTTTCCTTAAAAGAATAAAGTATATACTTAATCGTGTTTTAAGTATATTGAATATTTTCTAAGTATTGAAAATAAATAGATTTGTTAAGTACTTATTATTAAATAAGTATGGGAATGTTTTCCAATATGAAGTGAAATATTTTGAGATGATATCATTTAAAGATAAATTGAAAGTGAATATTTGAAATCGATTTGAAAATCGTATATTAGTGGATATTTGGAAATTTAAAATTCACCATGGTATTTATGAAGGAAAGAGAAATTTGTTTAAAAATAAACATTGATTTGTTTTTGAAGTGTGGAGACAAATTTACGGATTATCTTGTAAAGATATTTTTGGAAAATAAATAATTTGAGAAATTATTTGGAATCTGGTGATGTTGTGCATATCTATTAATAGTTAAATAACCGACTATCAATATTTACCTTTAGATGGGTATTTGTTGTGATTTCCTTCAATTTGAATGCTACACTTATTTTAAAAATAAGCGCTCGTTATTCGGTTTAGCCGGGAGAGGACCTTTGTGTCATAAATCCCATTCCGAATAGCGATATGTCGTAATGGATAGCATTTGAAGACCGGTATTGAAGACCGGACATTTTCGAAAACGGAAGGATTACCGTCGAATGACTCTGCATCGGCTGATCTCCAATATAGAGATTTTATCACCCTTTGTGATGGGAATTTCGGACGTGATTAGTGAATATCCGGATTTGCTAGGGCTTCTTTGGAAGTGCCTTCGGTTCTGTTCGAACCCAGAACAGACTTGTATGGATGTGTGTCTGACGTTACAATTTAAGATGTAAAGCTGGTTTCTATAAAATATATTTCTGTTGGTGGCGGAGAATTTATTCTCTTAGCTTAACACCCTTCTTTGAGACGTAAGAGCTCAGAGGTTATGTAGTTGATGGTTACTAGTGATACATTCCCAATTTGGTAATGTGGCATATGAAGTGCTGCTGATCATTTATTGATCAAAGCACAACTTTTGTATAAAGCGTAGCTTTGTGGGCGAGACTTCGTCGGACCTCACACCCCAGTAATGGTCAAAACAGGAAAGATGCGGCAATGTTATTAGGGGATAGCGCCCCTTAGTGTATGTCATTTCCTTCTGGATAGAGGTGGTATTATGGTATGGAGCCCTGATACTTAACCTATGTTGTTGCTGCAAACTTATTATTTTGTGGTTGTTGGTGAATCCTGGGATTTAGGTCCGGTTACGACCGGGGGATGGCATATTCGTGTCAGTTGTTACCCAGTTAGGGGTAACCCGGCCTTGTGTTGGCAGAGATCCGGTTAGGTTCTCTTGGCGTCTTTCCACAGGCGTACCCATGTGGCAATGGATAGTTCCTTGGCCTGACCATTTGTTGGAAATCCAAAGAAACAGTACGAGCCTTGTACGGTTTTAGCTTTAGAACCTGCCATTTACTTATGGTGGCGCCCCACTGTTTAGATGGTAGCTATAGTAGGCATACGATACTGGTCGTATGTTGGCTAAGATTTATATTATACTTCCGAAATGTTTTCCTACACTTTGCACTTGTAATAATAATATCAAAGAAAATTTGCGTATCAAGCATGTTTGACTATCATAAGGAGAAATCTCCTCCGATTTTGCGTTTGCATTGTGTGTGTGTGCGGGAGGCCTTATGGTAGTCTCATTTTCTAAAAAGCATTGCGAATCTATTTTAAAATAATTCTTTGTTTGTTTTTAAAGATATAACTGTTTTAAGTTCTCACACCAGTCCCATGACTGACCTGGAGTTTATTGTTCCCTTCCTAAACTCTGGGTGCCCACCAATTTTAACACGGGCAGTCTAGAGTCAGGTTATCAGGTCATTCCAGAATTCAGGATTTGCTGTGGAGATCAAGAGCAAGCTGGATGGCATGGCGTATCAACTAGTATATAGTATTTCTTTTTCGCTGTTTGTTGTTGTAAACTCTGATAAAGTAATGTAATGTGAAATAATGTAATAACTGTTATAGTTCTTTTGATTTAAAGAATATTCATTTATCTATTATATGTTGTTCCGCTGCGATTGTGAGATTATGATATTGTTCTTGTTGTTTTTTTCTTTCTTTCTCCTTCTATCTTTTTCTTCTTCTTAAACCCTAAGGGTTCGGTTTTTCGGCATTCGATTGCTCGGCAGTTGATACAGTGGACGTATTAATGTCGACTTTCGTGAGTCGAAAATCCTTATCCTCACAATACATATATGCAAAATCTGTTCCCAATTGCCCTTGCTCTAATTGAATAAACATACTTAAGTGTTCCATAGTTAACGAGTCAAAATTTCCTTAATTAATTATTTTAATTAAATTCGCTTAATTATTCTTAAATAATTCTTATTATTAATTTAATTCTATATATTAATACACCAAAATTAATTTTCCCCAAAAATTTACTTTACTTGATTCACGCGTTTCCAAATTTGATTTCCATAATTAAATCAATTAAACCGTTATTCTTATAATTTTTACCTTAATTAGTAGTCTAATAATTTATGGGATGTTGTAGGGTTTCCCCTTATAGTAATTTCATTCCTAAAACTGAAATAAGGTACAATAGTGATTCTCAAATAATATTATCCCCCATCATAAACACATAAGTTACGAACCCATGTGTAACAAAAAATGTACAAGTGCATCAACTAATACATATCTAATTGACCATAATGATTGACATATATATGGTCTACAACAAAGCATAGCAAGCATAAATTCTAAGCCTAAAAAACTAACTCAGGATAAGCCATCCTGACTTTATCTTCTACTTTGCAAGTACAACCCTCCCTGTCATCACTCCACCGGACCTATACAAACTTCACTACTTTATTTCAAAGCTCCATCAATCTTGGTCTACAATCCAAAAGGGTTTCCTAAAATAGGTAAGGTTTGGTTCAACATGTAATGTTAGTACCTTAAACATTGGTTTTGATGACAACAACCATATGACATTATATAAAATATAAATACTGGTGTTTTTATCAAGATATATATAGTATACAGTGCATGATATTATATAGGTATCAATTAAGAAGACTGTATAGTATCAAGAGCAGAATCAATAGGCTAATATAAATATTCAAGAGTCAGAGATTGAAGACTCATGAGTTTGAAGATTCAAGATATCAAGATAAGTTATAGAGTCATATATTATTTTGTTAAAACCCTAGTAGCACCTCTTTGATCTCTCTTCATTTTCCAAAAACGTTTTTAAAATATTCACTGATTTTGAATGATTTTCAAATATCCTAGTTTTTAAAAATGATTTTTAAAGTATCCCTTTCTTCAAAATGATTTTTAAAGAATCTTAGTTTTCAAAATGATTTTTCAAACATATTTTCAAAATAATTTTCAAATGAATTTTAAACTTCCTTTTATTAACAAGTTTATTATATTTTGAGTAATTAAGTTTTTAAGCATTTATATTTTAATATACTTTTAATTTATTATATTTAGATATATTTTTTTGTCTTATGTTTTCTAAATTGTATGGTA
Source organism: Allium cepa (assembly GCA_030765085.1). Taxonomy (NCBI): domain Eukaryota; kingdom Viridiplantae; phylum Streptophyta; class Magnoliopsida; order Asparagales; family Amaryllidaceae; genus Allium; species Allium cepa. The sequence goes on from CM060941.1 coordinate 842,295,781, forward strand.
TTCAAAAGTATATTTTTAATATTCATTATTACTTTGGTTTTAACATATATTCACTTACACTTTACATTTTTTTATATATTATTAATATATAAGTATTTCAAAATATTTTTATAATTTTTTCTTAACTTTTATTATGATTAAAATGTGTATAACTATGCTTAGACGATTTTACAAAGTATTAAAATATTTTACAAAAATTAATATTTTCAAAACAATTTTTATTAGGTAGTTTTCAAATTTTCAAAGGATATATCAACATATAAAGTACCCATATGTCGACATATAGTTCAATATTTTCAAAATTCAAATTTTGAAAGGAAGTGTCTTTTCGTCATATCTCTTCATGAATGGACATGATTATTGTTTCTTTATAAATAGGGGTTCTCTCATTGAATTTTGGTTAACTACTTTCTTATATTTTCTCTCATCTTTCACTCTCTTGATTCTAAAAGAAACTATACTCAATATCTTCTCAAATTTATTCAGAATCAAATTCAAACTCTATTGACTTGATTCTCTATTGTATACTCTTTGGTCTTCTCATCTCTCTCACTCAAATCAAGATCGAAGTACTATTCAAGAGGTTATAGGATTATTTATACTCAAGATCAAGAAATTGATTTTGTAAACTTTATGAATCATATTAAAATACTCTTGGATGTGCTTACTGTCCTTGAAATCCAAGTGGGTGTGCTTATGTGCCGTCTGAATCAAGAGGTATGCTTAGTGTCCCATTTAAATCTAAGTGGGTGTGCCGGCATCCCGTCCGAATCTAGTGAGTGTACCTAGAGCTTAGAAAACCTAGAGGGTGTGTCTTGTTGCCTTGAAATCGAGATTGTATAAACTTTGATATTTGAAAAGAAATCTGTATAAAAAATTGTACGAGACTAGATGTAGGGTAACTTTGAACTAATATAGAAATCCTAATACGATCTCTCTAAATCTTTACCATTTTCTTTTACCCCCTCCCCCCTCCGGTGTTAAATTAGCCTTAAGATCTTTACTTCTGCAAATTAACTTCGGTATTAGACCATTGGTTTTCAAAATTTCATAATTTTCTTTTTGAAGTTTTAGTGGCAAAAATCATTGGTAATATTTTTAACACTATTATTGAAAAGCAATTTTGCAAAATCAATATGACATTCCTTTGTAAATTTGCAATTATTCATCACAAAGAGTCACTTGATCTTTTGAAATGGTATAATTTGCAGGAACAAATGTGTTACATGGCTTTAGATGAACAGACACCTGATGATCAAACTTTACAAATCGAAAGTGATAAGTGGATATTGGATAGTGGATACTTAAGGCACATGATTGGATATTCGGAGATCTTGAAGGATATTGTTTATTGAGTTAGTGATCAGTCAATTTTGGTGACAACTCTAGAGGATATGTGATTGGCATTGGCAATGTCGGTAATTATGAAACTCCTACTATTTCTAATGTTTTGTTAGTTAGGAATTTAAAACATAACCTACTAAGTATTAATCAATTATGTGATAAGGGCTCTAAAAATAATTTCAAAAAGATAAATGTCATATTGAAGATAATGCATCAAAATTTAACTTCAAAGGTATTAGAAAAAGAAGTATCTATATACTAAGTATGAAAGTGCCAAATGATACTTGCTGTCTTTTAACAAAATCAAGTGACCCTTCGATTTGGCACAAAAGATTTGGTTATTTGAATTTCAAGCACCTATCTAAAATTGCCAAATACGATCTAGTTAGAGTTCTTCCTAAAATGAGTCTTATTGTTAACAATCTGTGTGATGCGTGTCAATTAGGAAAGCTTAGAAGAAGTTCTTTTAAGATAAAAGAAATGATTGCTACCTCTCAATCCCTTGAAATTCTTCATTTAGATCTTTTCAGTCCATCGCAAATACAATCTACAAATCATAATAGACATGTCTTTGTAATCGTAGATGATTTTGCTAGGTTAAAGTGGATGATTCTCCTAAAACTCAAAAGTGATTCTTTTGAAATGTTTAAACCTTTATTAAAATAATTCAAATTCAAATGTTTATTAAAATAAAAACAATTTGGAGTGATCATGATGGAGAATTCGAAACTGAAGATTTTTGTAATAGGAAAGGTATTACACATTATTTTTCATTTCCTAGAAATCCTCAACAAAATGGAGTAGTAGAACATAAAAACAGAACGATTCAAGAGTGCATTAGAACCATGTTAAATGATAGTAATTTGCCTAAAAACTTTTGGGATGAAATAGTTGCTACAGCATGTATATATTAAATAGAATTTTAATAAGACCTTTGACTTAGAAACCTCCATACGAATTATTTTATATAAAAAGCCTAAAGTATCGCATTTTAAAGTTTTTGGAAGTAAATGCTTTATATTGAATACTAAAAAAATTTAGATAAATTTGATGCTAAAGAATCAAAAGCTATTTTTATTGGATATTCAAACAGAAGTAAAGCTTATAGAGTTTTCAATACCAGAACTAACACGGTTGAAGAGACATTAAAAGTTTCATTTGGTGAGAATGTTAAAACTGATACTAACAATTGCAATGAAGAAGATAATGACAATAATGAAGTCACGAATAATGAAATAAATAATGACAATAATAATACTAAATATATATATATATATATATATATCCAAATAAGAGAGCCAATTATTAAAAGATCGTCCTATAGAAAATATCCTAGGAAATATAGAATCAGTATAAGAATAAGAAATCAATTGAATAAGATAAGTCAAGTAGCATTTAAATCAACTAATGAACCTAAGAATCCAAAAGAAGCATCATTAGATAATTCATAGAGTCTTGCTATGCAAGAAGAGCTGAATTAATTCACTAGAAATGATGTTTGGGAACTTATTCCTAGACCAGAAATAAATCTTTTATTGGAACAAAATGGGTATATAGAAATAAATTAAAAGAACGAGGAGAGGTCGTTAGCAATAAAATTTCTTAGTAGCTCAAGGATATAGTCAAGAAGAAGGCATAGATTTTGATGAAACTTTTGCACTTAAAAGCAGATTAGAAGCAATAAGAATTTTACTTGCCTTTGCAAATCATGGCAATTTTAAATTATTTCAAATGGTTGTTAAAAGTGCTTTTCTAAATGGTTTTATTAAAGAAGATGTTTATGCAGTACACCCGCCTCTATTGAAGATGAAATTTTTTCAGATCGGGTTTATAAATTAAAGAAAGTTCTACATGGTTTAAAACAAGCTCCTAAAGCATGGTATGATAGGCTTAAATCATATTTATTACGATCTAATTTTGAAATTGGGAAAGTAGGTAGTACACTATTTATTAAAAGAAAGAACGATGATATTCAACCAATACAAATATAAGTAGATGGTATTATTTTTGGATTAACAAATGAACAACTAAATAAAGAATTTTTCGATATCATGACAAAAGAATTTGAGATGAGCCATATAGGAGAAATAATTTTTTTAGGAGTACAAATAAAACGATTAAATAATGGAATTTCCATAAGTCAAGAAAAATATGCCAAAGAATAAGTTAATAAATTCGGTATGTCTTGTACCAAAGGTAAACCAACTCCTATGCAACCAATGACAAATTAAATAAAGAAGATAACTCAGCACATAGATCAAAAATTTATAGTGATATGATAGGATCTTACTCTATATCACTGCAAGTAGACCTGATATAGTGCATATTGTTCGTCCCTGTGGAAGATATCAATCTCAACCTAAGGAAACTCATCTTAAATCCGTAAAACGAACATCACGATATGTAAATAACAAAACGGGCTATGAACTTTTCTATCCAAAAGAAGATTTCTTTGATTTAATTTCATATAGTAATGTTAATTATGCTAGTTGCAAACCAACCGAAAAAGTATAAGTGGAACTTATCGCTTTTTAGGATACACTCTAGTTTCCTGGTATAGCAAAAAGCGAACTTCCGTATCTCTGTCCACAACAAAAGCAGAATATGTTTCAGTAACATTAGCATGTTCTTAAGTTATTTATATGCAACAACATTAAATATTTTTTGTTTAAATTTTACTAAATCACCAATATAATGTGACAATACTAGTGCCATTAATTTATTCAAAATCTAACTCATAATTATACAAATAAACATATAGATATACGACATCATTTTCTAAGAGATAACGTAAATAGAGGTATAATTTCACTCGAATTTATAAATATTGAATATTAAACAGTTGATATATTAACAAAACCACTAAATCAAAATCATTTATTAAGCTAAGAAGAGAGTTAGGAATATGTTCTTAGAAATACAAAAATAATAGCACATAAATCAGAAATTAAAAAGAAAAACAAACCGCCAAAATTATACTGGATACATCGACATATCTATATCCTATATGTCGACATATGCTGTTATTTCTGGAATTTAAATTTCCCTCCTTAATTCAAAACTTGAAATGGTTATATACAACCACTTTAATTTGAAAATAAGCCCATTTCACTATCTTCGTTTTTCTGGAAATCAACAATAAAAATTAATGGATCCTACTAATTCCAAATGTCCAAAATATGAATCCACATCGTGTTCCTTCGATTCTCCCACACCAGGCCCTCTCCAAACCTCTACATTGGCCAATGTGACTAAGATTGAGAGTGATATGAAGTATACTCTCAATATTATTCTAAAATGGAAGCTATTCAATTGCGAATGATCAAGGAACAAGTGAAACAAGGCCGAATTCTACGAAATGTTCAGAAATATCTATTGGATAATCCAATAAATCCAAGCGTGATTGAAGTGGATGAACCTAATCCTATGAATAAAGAAGAGGAAGAAAGAAGAAGAAAAGGAAGAAGAGGAAGAGGACGATGATGAAGTCAAATGTGTTGGTGAAGTGTGCTTCAATCGAGATGGAAATCCCATCGAACAAAAAGGGAATTTTTGTCTTCATTATCCTTTCTGTCCCATCCACAAGTCCCCCATTATCAAGAGAAAACCAGAGGACTTAGGAATAGTATGCTATAGTTTGATTTGTTAGTATTTGGATTTGGTCATGTGTGTATTTTTTTCATTTGTGCACTTTAAATTTGGTTTGCATATAGATTGTATGTTTTGGATTGGTTTGATTAATAATATTGGTTTTCCTTGTTTATCAACATATCACTCTTATATATCGTGTAGTATTTTAGTTAAGGAGAGTTTTAATTATGGCTTATTGATGACTAAAGGGGAAAAATATATAAAATATTCGAACATAGATTAACGAGGAAGCTCGAGGGATTTTTATCGTATTTTATATGCATGGTTGTAATCATCAAAAAGGGGAAGATTGTTAGTACCTTAGGCATTGATTTTGATGACAACAACTATATGACATTATATAAATATAGATACTAATGTTTTTATCTAGATATATATAGTATACATTGCAGAATATTACACATGTGTTGATTAAGAAGACTGTATTGTATCAAGGGAAGATTCAAGAGGCTGATATAAAGATTCAAGGGTTAGAGATTGAAGACTCATGAATTTGATGATTCAAGATATCAAGATACTTTATAGAGTCATAGATTATTTTGTTAAAAACCTGGTAGCACTTCTTTGATCTCTCTTTATTTTCCAAAAAGGTTTTTAAAATCTATTCTCAGATTTTAACTGATTTTTAAAAATATCCTAGTTTTCAAAAATGGTTTTTAAAGAATCCCTGTTTTTAAAATGATTTTTCAAGAATCTTTTCAAAACAGTTTTCAAATGATTTTTAAACTAGTTTTTATTAACAAGTTTAATATATTTTAAGTAATTAAGTTTATAAGCATTTTATATTTTAATACTTTCAATTTATCATATTTAGATATAGTTTTTGGTTTTATATTATCTAAATAGTACGGTATTCAAAAGTATATTTTTGATATTCATTAATACTTTCATTTTAACATATATTCACTTGCACTTTATATATATTATTTTTGTATAAATTATTTATGTTTAATTATTTCAAAATATTTTTATAAAATTTTCCTAAGTTTTATTATGATTAAATTGTGTATAAACTATTCTTAAATGATTTTGCAAAGTACCAAAATATTTTACAAAACTTAATATTTTCAAAACAATTTTTATTAAGTAATCTACAAATTTGCAAAGGGTATGCCGACATATATAGTACCCATATTTTGACATATAGTTTGATATTTTCAAAATTCAAATTTTGTATGGAAGTGCCTTTTCGTCATATCTCTTCATGAATGGATATGACTGCTATTTCTCTATAAATAGGGGTTCTCTCAACGAATTTGGGTGACTATTTTCTCATACTTCCACTCCTTTTTCACTCTCTTGATTTCTAAAAGATATTTTACTCAAGATCCGCTCAAATTCAGTCAGAATCAAATTCAAACTCTACTGATTTGATTCTCTATACTCTTTGATCTTTCTCATCTCTCTTATTCGAATCAGAATCAAAGTGCTATTCAAGAGGTTATAGGATTATTTGCACTAAGATTGAAAATTTTATTTTTTTAAACTCTATCAAATCATATTCAAATACTTTTGGGTGTACTTGATGTCCTTGAAATCAAGTGTGTATGCTTGTGTCCTGTCAGAATCAAGTAGGTATGATTGATGCCCTGTTTGAATCCAAGTAGGTATGTTGGTGTCCTGTCCGAATCCAGCTAGTGTACCTAGAGCTCGGAAAACCTAGGTGGTTTTTCTTGAAGCCTTGAAATCGAGATTGTATAAATTTTGATATTTGAAAAGAAATCTATACAATAAATTGTAGGGACTAGATATAGGGTAACTCCGAATTAGTACAAAAATCCTGGTATGGTCTCTTCAACTCTTTACTTATTACTTTTACTGCATTTATATTTGTCTATGTTTGCATTCATGATTGTCAATTTGCATTGTTTAAACTATAATATTAAAAGAAATAAAAAAGATTCATAAAAGCTATTAAATACAATTCACTCCCTCTAGTATTAAATTAGCGTTAAGGTCCTTACTTCTGCAAACTAACATCTAAGTCATCTGTAGCTCTTGTGCCTACAATATCAGTTGGGTCCCCAATAAACTTCCTTACATGTGATATATGAAACATGTTATGGATCCCAACAAAGTACTTGACAACTCAACCTCGTATGTTAACTTGCCTACCCTCTCGCATACCAGAAATGGACTGACATATCTTAGCACTAACTTTCTTGCCTTTCCCAACCTCGTGTCTCTCATATGCGAAAGTTTAACAAATACATGATCCCCTAGATCAAACCCAAAGTCTTTCTACCTTATAGCTGCATAGCTCTTCTGCCTCGATTAAGCTTCCTTAATTTTTCCCAAATCATCTTGACCATTTCTGAAGCTTCTTTTATGAGATCTAGTCCCAACACAAGCTCATCTCTTGTCTTGCACCAACATAGGGATGACTTATAAGGTCTACTGTACAATGCATTGAAAGATGCCATCCCAATACTTGATTGCTAAGATTGTTTTATGAGAATTCACTAAATGTAAGCGATCATCCCAAGATCCTTTCAAGTCAAATACACATGCTTGCAACAAATCCTCTAGTATTCGGTTGCCCATCTCTATTCCATCTGTCAATAGAAGTTATGTTGTACTCATGCATAACTCTAGAACCAAAAACTTTGTAAGCTTTGCCAAAACTCGTTGGCAAACAACTAGTCTCAACCACTTACTATAATACTCGAAAATGCATGTAGCCTCACTATAGTCTTTACATAAATGTCGCTAACTTTATTATCATCCTTATAGATCAATGTGATAAAATGGGCAGCATTAGTCAATCTATTTGCCATGACCCAAATACTCGCATTCCTAGTCCTATATCTCGGCTACACATCTATGAAATCTGTAGAAATCGAGTCCCACTTCAACATCGGAAACTTCTTAGGCTGAAAAATCCATTCATCTTTTCATGCTCTACCATAACTTACTAGCATGTGAAACATCTTTTCATATACTCTCCTAATAGAAGCTTCTCTTCACATCTTGGTACATATTAGTACCTCTTAGGGAAACAAAAACTTTCAACAATGGCATCGTTTAAGATTTCCTTCCAGAGATCTCCCATATCTGGAACATGTAATCTTCCCTTCTTCCGAATCCAACCTCTTTGTCAACTTGGAAGCCTCTTAACTCTTTAGTGTTTCCGCCGGTCCTAAGGCACCTAATCCGTTTGGCAGAAAGTGGATCTTCTCTTTACTTCTCAATAATCCTTTCCATGGGAGCTGACCAAACTTCCCAGCATGATATTCTCCCAAAAGCTCTATTCAAATCACCACTCAACCAAAACTGAACATTGCAAGAAGATAATGTCTTTAAAACATTCCATTCTTATTCAAAGCCAAAACACGACTATGATGCCTTGACATCAAGGCATCTCTAACCTTTTTTCCTTTCTTAGGGTATAATCTATCCTGAAATCATAAGATGCTAGAAACTCTAACCACCTTTTCTCTCCTTATGAGAGAACAAGTCTCTCAAGACATATAGTCAGTAAATAGTTCGAACCTTTCTCATAAAAGGTAATGTCTTATAATTTTCATTGGAAAGGTAACGATTGCTAATTCTTAGTCATGTGTTGGGTGTCAAACATCTTGGGATCACAACTATCTTGATGCATAAGCTATTACTTTGCCTCTTTTAATCAATACTGCTCCTAACCCCAAGCCTAGAAGCATCAATATACACATCATATCTCCATATCTTCGAGTATGACCAAAACCAGAGCATTCATCAACCATAACATCAATAGTTGGAATGACGTCTCACACTCCTTTTTCTAAGCGTACGTCTCGTTCTATCGAGTATGTCTTGTCATTGGGCTGGTCTATGAGAGAAATCCTTAATGAATCTTGTATAGTAACCTACCAACACTAAGGAACTCCAAACGTCCACAACAGTTTTGGCCCTCTTCTGATTATTCATAACTCCAACTTTTGAAGGGTTTACCACCAAATATCTCTTCAAAATTACATGGCCTAGGAATTTAACTTCTCTTCCCTATAAATAACACTCAGAAAAATTTCCCTTTAACTTATATTGTCTCAACATTTCCAAAACAAGCCTTTGGTGAATCTCATGATCCCTTTCATCCTATGAGTACATCAAGATGCCATCTATAAACACCAAAAACATATTGGTTTAACTGGTATCAGAAGATCTGATTCATTAGGTCTGCAAAGAACATAGGTCCATTGGTTCATCCAAATTGCATTACAAACCACTCATATGAACCATACCTCATTCTTAAAGCAGTCAAAGGAACACTCTCTTCTACAACATCTTAGTTGATGGAATACTGAAGCCAAGTCTAGTTTGTAGGAATACCTTAGCTCTATTCAACTGATCAAAGTAATCATCAATTGTCGGTAAGGGATATCTGTTCTTCATGGTTTTCTCATTCATCTTCCAATAGTCAATATATAGTCCCAATGAACCATCGGATTTCTTTACCAACACAACCGAAGCTCTCATGTTGAGCCACTTGTCCTCACATAGCTATTTCTTTCCAACTCTATATGTTGGTTCTTAAACTCCTCCATCACTTTCGGTGGCATTCTACTTGGGATGGTTAAATTGCTCAGCTCCCAATATCCACTCGATATGAAACACAATAACCCTCTGGGCGAGTAATCCCGAGAATTGTTCAAACACATCAAGAAAGTCTCTGACTACTTGCACTTCTCTAATACCTTCTTCCTTCAAAACAACATCAAAATATGTACTCTTACACCCATATTTTGGATTTTCTAAAGCTAAAAGTACCTTTTGTTTTGATCTAGTTGACTTAGTGCAATGATTCTTTTAGAAAAATATATCCTAGCTCTACAACACTCCAACCAATCCAACCCTAAAATAAATTTACAGCCTATTAAGTCAAACATGTAGGGATCACAAAAAAACCTACAACCACCTGACCCAATCTCTAAGTTACTTCACACAAATCCGAGAGTGGCATCACACGAAAACCTACAACCACCTGACCCAATCTCTAAGTTAGTGCACCTAAATTCGAGAGTGGCATTTCCCCATTGGGTTCGCTATATATACGAAAGTGACTAAATAGATAACCTCCAACCTAAATCTATCAATAGTCTTAGCTATAAATGAATGTGTAGCATTGATACCAGAAATCATAGTCATACCTTCCAAAACAACATTCTTTCATTTTTCACTAGTAGATGGTCCCCAGCCGGCGCTTTCAAAGAAAATACCATAGCCTGCAACTTCAGACTGGCTTACTTCTAATGTCCATTTTATCACAATTAAAACACATCATCTATCCCCGGTTCCTCGACATTAGAAACTTAGACGCATATGGTTGCTTCCGCCCACAATTAAAACAAAGTCTTATTTCCCTTAGCATAAGGAATGATTTCTTTTATTGCACCACATTATGCTTTGCCTTGACTCTCCTCTTTTCAGGAACATTGCATCGTAACTTAGGCTCATGTCAACAATGAACTCAAATAGGGATGCCTAGTGCGCCAGCACCTTGATGTCCAAACCCTACTTCAAACTTGGATGAACTTCTCACACTTCTTCAATGAGGTATTAATTATTTCTTGGCTATACATGTCCATCTGTCCACCAAAAGGGAACTCTACCTCAAATAATTAAATTTTTGCATCAACACACTTCATGGAGATTCGGGAATTAAGCCTCAAACCTTGCCATAAATTGGTTCTTGCTAATCTCTTCTTTGGGGGTCTCGATAGTCACTATATCCTACTAATATCAAGCATCCTCATGCAAGTGTCTCAAAGCCAATCTTCACTTTTGTATATCATTTAATCCAAGATCTCTAAAGATATGCTTGCAAATTCTCACTCATTTCAACATTTCAATCATTGGCTTTTTCTCTGTAAACATCATGCCTTCCAAGTTTCGGTAGTCTTGGTTCATCTTTGGGAAATCCTCCCTTATAGCAGGCCTTGGCCCAACAGCCTCTGGCATTTCTCCCCCACCATTTGCATCATAAGTTTCCAAAATAAGGCATTCACATCCATATCCATTGCATTACCTGGTGAGAATCCTTGTTTTCAACTACTCGTGGAACTCCGCTTTTGTTTCTCCATTGATCTAAGTTCTCGGTCTCTCTTCTCGCACTTTCTCCTCCTCCTATTGTAATCTTTCCCCTTCTAATTTCAATTCTTACTTTTCTATTGAGAAAGTCTTCATTAGAAACAAAAAGAAAGAGAGTGAAATAATAATAGAGTGAAATAATAATATCGTGTATCCTTCCTAATATGTTCACTTTTCTACTAAGCACTTAACTAATTCTAGCTCTGTTTTACCTAATTGTCCTTAACATAACAAAAACCTAAAAATGAAACCCCAATATGATGCAATCACTTTTTAATTATCTTTCAATAACAAAATGAAATCAGTATAGATTCAATAGTTTAAGTAAATAGAGCAACTAATGAAATTCATAACGCAAAATATCTTTACAGTTTTTCCATAAATCCATAGACTATGCCCGTGCAAGTGAAGATATAAATTGTTGCATAGTAGCAACAAAGATCCAACACATAAATATGCCGAACCTTTATAGTCTTCATAACCTAACATACTTTTATATCACATAGTGGAATTAAAGCTATAGTAATCTATAGCAATAATAATAAGGCCTTCTATACATTTTTTTCTTTGGCAAAGTATCGACACATGTCCTACCTTCGGCTAATATCTGTAATATGAATCCCGATAAAATCAACTTACTCAAATGAGTACCCGTGAGTTTATAGGAGATAACAGCAAAACATCGAGTAGAAATAAGTCTAGTATAAATAATATCATTTTCCATCTAAGTTCTTCTACTAGTGGGACCTCATCGCTAAAGCACGGAAGGGGTTTCCCCTACACTAGCTTTGGATACATAATCAATTCAAGACTTTCATAAGTCATAGGTTACAAAAAAATATATTAGGCCAAACATACATAACTAATACTACTCTAAAACTATCTCAAGTTTGGGATCTTAGATAACATAATACTTAACCTATGTTTACTTTTAGGTTGCAACAATGATATTCCTAAAATATCATTCGATTTGTGCATTGTATCTCTTATGCTATATAAGATATACCCTAAATGGTCTCGGTTACACTTTTCTTAGTTATATACCATATGGTACATCCCCATACACTCTTGGTAATTCAATTTAGTTTTATACCATAAGGTACATCCTTAAGCAGCCTCTATTATTCTTTAACTTTAGTTTATTTTACAAAGTATATTCGAGAGTAGTTGCTTTATCTTTATCGTTATACTGCAAAGTACATCCCTAAGAAGTCCCGAGCTTGAACCCCATAAGAGAGTTAGTCCACTCTCATGAAAACGTACATCCCGCTCGAACGTCTCACGTCCCTTTAGAAGTCAAATGTCGAACCCTGCCCCTTAAAATAGGTGCACTCAAATGTATATCCCTACTCAGCAACAATGGCCTTTCAAAACCCACATTATGTAGCCGGTTCTTACTTTACTCATCAGTTATCTTTAACTTTCAATACTTTACCTTATTATTCGATTATTAGGTCCCGTCTTTAGCAATTATTAAGCTTCTTAGGCTCCCAGCCTATCTTTGGGTATCTTAAGCCTCAGAACTATTTACACAAAGCATCATGCTTGTTGAAACTCTAAGTACTACCTATGGTCATCTTAAGCCTTGGACTTCGGTATTAGCTTTTCTCCAAAAGCTAATAAATCAATATTGACTTTCATCGAATGTCGACTAGGTCTCGACACTGACACTCCTTATAAGTCAATAAGTCTCAACAAACAAATCACTACCTTTAGGTTTCGTATTAAGGAAGCCTTTCTTACACATTCCCATTCGGAACACCTTTGGAAATCCTCTCAACGTTCGCCTTCACCCCCGAAACCTCATTTAGAAATTCGGCCCTTACCTTCAACTTTTCATTTACCTAATTCATTTATTCAGAACTTTATCGTAGTCTTTACTGTTCATTATAGTCTCAGGAGGGATACTCTTGGCATAACCCTTTTCAGTACATATAATAAAGCATGCATATTTGTACATGCCTACACATATCTTTCCACATGTCACCTTGTAATACCCCTCATTCCAAAACCATATAATGAAATCCTAATGTGTTGCAGTCACCTTAAAATTATATTTTAACAACAGAGATGAGATCAGTTATACGTAAGTCTTAAGTAAACAAAGAAAAAATAAAAAATGAAACATATCATTACACTTTTAGTTTAACAATTGTTTTGACATCCTACAGTCAAGCCCACGTAGGGTTTAAAATATAGTACAACATAGTTATTTGTGTCACTGCACCACATATGAAGATGCGAACATGAACGCTAGATACAATAGAATAAAGACAACAAAATACAACACCCAAGCCTCATGCTTCACCTTCGGCTTGCATTACTAGGCCATCACAAAGCAAGCATCCTAAACCCATAAACTCAGCCCAAATGAGTACCCATAAGTTTATAGGTAAAACAAGAACAAAAACACAGGTCAGACATATAGCCTGATACGAGTAACATATTAAAATAAGCAAGAAGATAGAAAGACAACTCTACTGATATGCAAGATGGGCTTTATCGTCTACCACAACAATAAATCAAATTCACAATTAGCTATATGTTGTTGGTTCGTTCATTAAATATCAAAGCTATATTATGAAGCCACAACTGAAAGAACTCTCTCGGTTTGTCCCATGGATTCATCATGATGTTCCAATAAACCAATATACCCTACCCCTTATTGCTCCTATGTCTTACATACATTTGCAGTTTATGTGTTTGTATAAGTAAAGTTCTACTGTTCTGCTACCATTAAGGCCTTATGCCTATATACTATGTACATTTACACTTAGCATTCGGCTACTACTAATTCCTTATGCCTATATACACCTAGATGTTATATACATTTACACTTACCTTTCAACTACTACTAAGTCCTTATGCCTCATCGTTCTCGGTTTCCACTTAGACCATTCACTAATGCTTTCGTATTTTGGTTTTCCTATAGGCCTTACACCAACTTCACTTATAGTTCTAGATTACCACCTTCAACCATACGTCTTTTACTATTCCTTCGGTTGCTGCCCTAAGCTTACACCAATGCGTTTGCATTTTAGTTACCACACAGGCCTTACACTTATGCTTTAGATTTTGGTTTCCACGAAGGCCTTACACCTACACATTTGGTTTCGGTTGCCACACAGGCCTGACAACTACCGAGCATTCTGCCTAATTATTTACTTTCAGGCTTTTCACTTAGCTGTTTACTAAGTTCGCATATTAACAAATCATCTTTCCATTAATAATATTGAATGCCATATTGTATCCATTTGTCTAATACTAATATCGTACATCTTAAGCCTTAGAATCCATTATAGTCTTTAGAAGTCATTATTCCCGGTTTGCACTTCTTACCGATAGTTACTTTACATTCCCCAGTCACTACCCTTGGTCTCATATAGGGAAGCATGTTATAGTTGAATTTCGATGATTTATCGAATTGATCTTTTAATTTATCTGAAATCACCTCCTATACTCATTTTCCTCATCAACCACTGACATCCTTGGGTCCTTATTTAATACCTTCGGTGTGCCAACCTTAGCCTCAAAGCTTACTTATCTTAGCATTTCTACTTAAATCATTATACTTAACATTTTGGTTTTATTAATATTTCGGTTTGGCTCTACCTCCTTCAACATTGCCCTTGGTACACATTGGAAACCGTCCCTACATGTCTGCCATAAACTTTCAATGTGTCAACTTCTAATTCGTTTGACTTAGTCCTTTCTAACCATTATCTGACATGCTTAGCACAAAATGTAGATCTGTCAATATTTACTGCTTTTTTACATCAATATACCTTTCAACAACATTTTTTCACATTTTGGCTCCCCATTATTGCCCTTTGGCGATACTCAAGTTCTTTCGAAAATGACTTAATTCATCACCACATAATCATAGTAAAATAAATCATGCTTTGTTTCTATATAATTACTCAAGTTCCTTATTTCTAACCATTATCAACCCCGTACAACTTTCTATTAATTCATAACAATTTATTTACTTACTAGAAAATCATATAACCCAAAACTCATCTCTAAAAACATGTTTCTATATTCATATTAAATTCTCAGATCTTAAAGGTTTCTCGAAGCATGAAAACCATTCGATAAAGACTTGGTCATGGGAAATTCACAAAAGAAAGAAGGTTAGAGAATATATTGCTTACATATATTCTTCAGTTGATAGAGTCTTTAGTTCCCTTAGGTTTAATCTTTCCTTTTCCTTTTTCTTGTTGTTTAGCAACAAGCACTATTAAAGGACTCAAGCTTTTGCTTTCAGCTTTAAGTCTAATGAAATGAAGAAAGGTGGTGGGTTATCTATACTCCAAGAGAATAATTAGGCTGTCCTACCATCTCCTTTTCATATAAAATAGTTTGCTCTAATGGTTGCATTTAATTCTTATTAACATAGATTTTCAACTAGGATTTATTAGCACTTGCTTCTTTCAAGCATAACAAATAATCAAGCATCCCATGAATATTCACTCTTTTTCATTATATAATTTTCCCCTATGCCTATAATTAATTGATTAATTAATTATTCATTAATTTATAGGGTGTTGTAGGCTCTCGGTCTAACCATCTCCTTAGTCAGCATCATGCTTAGTGGTCTACAAACAGGTTATGCCCTTTGGGGGACTTCCCCTTATAAGAATTTTGTCCTTTAAATTCAAACAAGGTACGATAATAAATTCTAGACTTCCTTATGCAACCACTAACTAGCACACACAAGATTTCTTCACCCAAGTATCCCAACCAATAATCTATTACTGCTTCTGCCAGTGCATAATAAAATCAACTATAATATTACATACATCCATACATATATACATACATACATATACGTATATATATACACATGGCATAAAACTAAACCTAGAAAACATACATGCTAAGCTAAATAAACAACATGAGATAAGTCATCTTGACTTTATCCTTTGTTTCCCTAGTACAATCATCCTAGTCCTCAGCCTATTAGACCTGAATCAGCTTTACCTTCTTATTCCTAAGCCTCTTGACATCTCGGTCTACAATCTGAATGGGTTTTCTCACATAGGCCGTGTCTGGTTCAATAATCAAGTCTTCCATAGCTTTTGAAACAACATCCTTGGGATCTCGAATATAAATCTGTAAGTCTGATGCATGAAACACATTACGGACCCAGACATAAGCACTCTATAGTCAACGATATAAGCAACTATATCATTATCCTCTCAAGTATTAGGAGCGAGCTAACATATCCAGTGCTAACTTTCTACGTTTTTTGAACTTCATAGTACCTCTCATAGGTGATGCCTTCACAAACATGTGATTCCCCATATCAAATTCCAAGTCTCTCCATCTCCAATTGGCATAAATCTTTTGTCTAGGTTGGGCATCATTCATCCTTTGTCGAATCAATTCGACATTCTCTGAAGCTTCTCTTACTAGTCCCTAACCTAATATAAGTCTACCTCCCATCTCACACTAACTTACTAGCGATGCCTTATGATCAAGACCTTGCTTCAAACCCTAATGAATTTCTCATCCTTCTTCATCGTTGTGTTGATCAGCTCTCGGCCATAATTCACCAAGGCGTTGAACCTTTGAATATACTCTTGAAAAATATATATCCTTGTTTGACTGAGGAACTCCCTCAAATAAACACTTCTCTACGATCGGAGATAAACCAAGCCATGAACCTCTCCCTAAATTGCACCAAATATTATCTATATTCGGGGTTTCAATTGTCACAGTTTCCTACTAGTATAAGGCGTCTTCATGTAACTACGTAGAGTCTAGCCACCTGTTCTACACATTATTCAGACCTAAGTCTCGGGTACATTTAATTAGTTTCAGCAAATTTTACACCAACATCACTGGCTCTTTTCTATTAAACATCGTGCCTCCTAAGTTTCGGTTGTCCTGATTTAATTTCAAAAAATATTCTCTCATAACCGATCTTGGCCCAACCACTTCTAGCATAGCTTCTCTCATCATATATAGCATAAACTAGCATAATAAGGAATACATATCCATCACCATGACTGGTAGGACTTCCTTGCTTACCACGGCCGAAGGCACTTCTCTGCTGTTGCCCTCGACGTTGGGGTACTATCGTTCTCTCTTTTATATTAGCTCCACCAACCCTAGATTTTATATTTCTCAAATCCACTTTCTATTAAGAATGTATTCATCAGAAATAGAAGAAAGAAAGTAGTTATCAGTAGGAGATCTATAGTAAACTCATAAAGATTTCTACATAGCAAAATATAGATATGTCATATGGTAGCGCACACCTTTCCTAAAGTGTTTATCTTTTACTATCTAATGATACTATATCTGTTTAACTTAAGTATCGCCTAACCTAAGCTCTAATACCAACTATAACATCCCTTTAAAGCCCAAAGATGGAATCCCAATATGTCGCGGTCACCTTGGAATTATCTTTCAATGACAAAGACGAGATCAGTATAGTATAATATCTTAAGTAAATACAGAAGAAATACATAATGAAACACATCATTATAGGTCTAGTTCGACAATTATTTTTACATCCTAAAGTCATGCCCAAGTGGGGTCAAACATATAGTACAACATAGCTATTGGTGTCATGCACAACATATGAAGATGCAGACATGAACATTAGATACAATGGAATTAAGAAATAATAAATATAATACCTAAGACTCTTGCTTCATCTTCGGCTTGCATTATTCATTCATCCTAAAAACAACCTATCTAAGCCCAAAACCTTAGCCTACACGAATGATTACCGATGAGTTTATAGGAAAAACAAGAATAAAAATACGAGGCTGACATAAAGTTTTGTATGAGTGACATATAACTCTAAGTAAGAAAATAGAAAGACTGCTCTACTGATGTGCGGGAGAGGTTTTCCCTTTTACAATACCAAAGCAATAATTCAGATTCACGATTAACTTTAAATTGTTGGTTTGTTCATTAAATATCAAAAGCTATACTATGAAGCCACAACGGAAAGAACCCTCTCAGCTTATCCTAAGAATCATTACAGTGCTTCAATATAACCAATATACCATACCATTGACTTCCCCCAAGGCCTTGCATACATTTATGGTAGATATCTATCATCTGAGTTATACTATTTGGAAATCATTAAGGCCTTATGCCTATAATATATACATGTACACTTATCTTTTGGCTTCCACTAAGGCCTTACATATTTATACTATATACATTTCACTTATCTTTGGCTGCCATTAAGGCCTTATGCCTCGTCATTATTGGTTTCCACTAATGTAATACACCAACGCTTTCGTAATTCGATTGCCACATAGTTCATACAGTTACTTTGCTTATGGTTCTAGGCTGTCGCTTTTGGTTTTGCGTCTTCTACCATTCCCATGGTTGCTGCACTATGCTTTACACCAACACTTTTGCATTTTGGTTACCACATAGGCCTTAAACTTACATTTTTATTTGGTTGCCATGCAAGCCTTACACTAATGCTTTTGGTTTCGACTGCCACACTGGCCTTAAACTTATGCTTTTGGTTTCGTTTGCCACATAGGCCTAGCAACTATCAAGCATTCTGTTGAACATGCGATTATATGATTTTTGTTTGATGATAATAAACATATATATATTCGTGTAAATGTATTTGTTAATGTACTATTTTATTTTTCATAGGCTAAATAAATATTTGCTGAATAAAAATAAATAACATAGAATTTGAATTCAAAAAGAAATTTTATTCAAACAAATATTTATTACAATTTTGAATAGTACAAATTCAAGCTCTCACTATACATATACAACTTTGATTACAATACAAATTCAATTAGATCACAATTTCACTTTTACATCTGACCTCACTACATATCACTCATACACTCAACTCGTATGTTATCTTCAACTTCACTCTAAATTGAATCCAGCATCTGAGCAATCTGCAAATATAAATATTGACGCAGTAAAATTGAAAAGGAAATATTTTTTGCAGTATAAAATAAAATGTGAATTTTGAAAATAATATTTGCCTCAGTTATTTGGGTTGTTCTTCATTATTTAACTTTGAATTCATCATACACGAACAGCTCGTGACATACACAGTGTATCACTATATATGCCACAAGGCCGTGCACACCGATATATATACACTTAATAAATTTACAGGGAGAGGTGAGCACAGGTCAAACCCAAATTATCTGATTCAACTCAAGTGCAATAAAAATAATGTCACTATTTTCAGCACAAGGTCAAATCCGAGCTACAAGCTGGATTCAACTCAGGTGTTATTCGAAAAACAAATCCAAATGCAATAAAATGGTCAGAGCATCATCAATGCTACATGACAATACAGCCTCAAGTGAAAATGCTCGATCAAGTCAGTGACACTGCCTCGACTAAGTACATGCACCGGTAATGCCAGCGAAGACCACAAGCCAATCCTAACAACTACTACAATGAACTAGTAGTATGAAAAAGGGCAGTGGACAGGACAAGTGCAAGTATCATACTCGAGAACAAAGGCAATGGTACAACTCAATTCAACTGCAAGCACAACCTCAAACTAGAACAGCATATACAGGACTTCAACAGGTCAAGAATGTGTACCAAGCAAATGCAACAACCAAAACCATCAATGAACAAGACTACAAGATGAACCAGACCAGGCAGCTAGCATATATGAAACAAAAATGCCAACTGACTCGAATGACTCAAGTGATACAAGAACAGTGCTCAATGCACAACAATACAAAGAGATCAACATCAACCAATGACCAAATTCAAACAATATGCACAAAGTTTTAAAGATAGTGTAGTCAAGGCTCAGTGGTGAAGCAACGAAACCACAACATCATGTACATCAATGTGAACACATGAACTTCAAGCTAGCATATCAAGCTTCAGATGGTACGCAAGTGGTGCAGAATAATAAACAGTAAAGTAAATGCATGCATACTTGTATATATATATATATACAAGACCACATACATGAACACTTGCAACACACACACACACACAGATATATATATATATATATATGAAATGCAATTGTGAAACTGGACAGTGCTATCAGGGTGAAAACACATTGCAGGACGAAGCATAACCGAAGTCACCGATATATAAAACAATGAATCCAACAGATGCAAACTTCAAAAGATAATAGACTCGAAACAGAGACAAGTACACAAAGTCTCCAAGTTTATAAGCATTTCAAACATTGAAGTTCCAGACAGTATCAAGTTCGAACAAATCCAAACCCGAGACAATACCAAACCAGATGGAACTGCAATAGCAGGTTACAAAATGACCAGAGGCAATAAACACGAATGGCCAAAGTCAAGTATGATATTGAATAATCATGCAAAAGTCATGGAGTCGCATAAACAAATTCTAAGTGACCGAAGTCAAAGTACCAAAGAACTCAAAGCTATAGCAATCAATAATCAGTGCCGAAGTCAACATTGAACCAAGTCAATATGTTGAACAAGTCAGAGACGTGGTGGTAAAGAAACGAGCAAAGTCAAAATCGAAGTCGTGTTAACCAAGCCAAAAATATACGATTTGAAAATGTCAGAAATCATCACAATCATCAATACAAAATCGAATGGCCAAAGACAAATTCAAACAAATATATACGAACACAAATAAAGGAGATCGAACGCATATAAAACGCACAATCATCATCGGCAATTAATCATCGAGTTCAAGTACGAAAACCATTAAATCTCAAAAAGGATAAATTACATATCGAAGTTACAAGTCGAACTCGATCTAAAATTGAGGCAGCCGTGTGCTAACTAGAGAGACCGTCAATTGACAAAGCAAGGGACATTAAACCATCATTCAACCGAGAAATCGAAGTCGACAGCCTCAATTTTATAAGCCCTAATTTATCAGAGAGGAACGATCGAAGAATCCTTAATTTGCAAAGACAAGAACAAAGCCGCCAATAACAAAAAAGGAACGGGCCAAATAATATAAAAGGGGCCGGCTTTTTATTTTAAGTTTATAAGGGCTTTTTAATTTTTAATTAGGGTTGTTTTATTTTTTATTGTTTTAAATTTGTATTTCTCTTTTTAAACTTGTATAATTTATAGTCGTGTGACTAGGGGATAAACTGCGTAGCGTAGTTTCAGAATTCACAACTCAGTGGCTGAGTTGTGGCACGGTTTTGAGCGTAGAGTTAGGTTAGTGAGTAGAGGGTGTCGTGAGTTTACGTGTGTAAGTGTGTGACTACTTAATTTCTAGTAGAAACCTTAGGGGCATCACGTAGGCAGGGTTTTGCCGAACCTGGGTAAATTCTATGTCCTTCTATTTCTGTATTTATTATTCTGCTATTATCTCTGCTACTATATTTCTGATTTATCTGTGTTGAAATAATTTTATAAGCTTCCGCAACTAATTTTTATAATTAATAGCATCACCCTATTCACCCCCCCTCTAGGGTGAAATCGATCCTACAAGTGGTATCAGAACTAGGAACAAAAGCCATTTTTGTTTTAGAAATTTGATTTTACAAAAACCAATTTTTGTTTTAAAAATTTGAATTTTTGAAATGGCTTCTTTCAATAATACTTTTGTTGAGGGTCATTCCAATATTATTCCTCCTATTTTTGATGGAACAGATTTTTTGAATTGGAAATTAAAAATGGAATTTTATTTGAAATATGTTAATGTTAAATGTTGGGATATTATTGAAAATGGGTGTGATATAGCAGATAAGAAAATTATCTCGATTAACGCTCTTGCTATGCATATATTATATTCTTATATTGATCAAGATAATTTTAATTTCCTCTCTCATTGTGAAAATGCACAGGAAATTTGGAATACTTTTGATGCAATATATGGTGCACAAGTCAACAATAATGTGAAATCCTCCATAACCAACTCAGCTAAAGAAATATGCTTAACAGGATTGGTAAAAGGCAGTTATGATGAGGATGAGGATGATGAAGCGGCTGAGCTGGCGTTAATAATTAAGAAATTCAAAAGGTGGAACCGCAAATATAGAAATCCAGCTCCAAATCAACATTTGAAAAGCAGAATAATCAAAGCACTAGACAACTCGGAAGAACACGGGATCATTTGCAACAAACCCGGTGATATCAAGCCCAATTATCCCCGGTTTTAACTCAATAAAGAAAAGAAATAAAAAAGAAGATATTTTGCAGCCACGTGGAATAAAAGCGATAGCAGTGACAGTGAGAAAGCTGATTTGTGCCTTCGAAGTGATATAACTGATAGCGATAAGGATGAGCCAAGCAAGGTATCAAAACTTACTCACTCAGAATTACTTATATATTTCCATGAAGTAAATGGCTGTTTTGAACGACTTAGGGAAAAATACGCTAAACTTGAATTACAAAAAGACACTTTGATAGAATTAAATGAACAACTTGATCAATTAGTTAAAACCTATCAAAGAAGGATCCCTAAGTGTGATAAGTGTCCAACATTTGAAGAAGAAATTAAAAAATCAGAAATTAACATTAAATCACTTGAAAATGAAATTCTGATTTTAAAGGAAAGTGAAAATACTAGGAGAGAGAACTCTATTAAAAAGTGCACACAATTATTAAACGAAAATGAATCTCTTAAAACACAAGTCCAACAATTGTCAACGACTTTAGATAAATTTTCCAAAAGTGAAAAATCGTTGAATATGCTATTAGGAAGCAAACTGTTAATACAGTTAGACAAGTACATGGATATAATCAATCTGAAAATGTTAAAAGCAAAATTAATCAAGTCAATTCTATGTGCACAATTTGTAGAAAATTTGGACACAATCAAAATAATTGTTGGTATAGACCTAAACACGTAAAAATTATACCAATTTGGGTTCCAAAAGACACAAATATAAAATCTCTCAAAATTAAACAAATATGGAAGCCAAAAGGAACATATATAAATAGTTTTGGGTCTCCACAAAATTATTTTTCAAAATATTCTGCCACTAACAACAATGGACCTATAAAAACAAATAGATCACAAAAACCTTTCATCGTGTAGGTATGATGGCAGGCTAAGGAACAACAATAGTGCCACTTGGATTCTGGCTGTTCCAAGGACACACCGAGTGACAAAGAAAAGTTTCTTAGCCTAGTACAAAGGTGACAGAATCACAATGGACAACAACGAAAAATATCATAAAGGTAAATCAGGTAAAGGTATATTTATTTGAACGATATATTAAATGTGATAATCTGCACCGTAATCTGAGTTAAATCGGCCAATAATGTGATGATGAAATAATGATGATTTTGATTCTGACTTATTCAAAATAGTTGGCCAATTATATTCTTATGCCAAAAACACTATAAAATTATCTAGGTTCTTTGAATTACTTCATATATATCAGTTTGGATTAAAAATAGTGTTTTGTTGGATGATAATACATTTGGTTATAATATGGCTAACTCTATATTCACGGTTTTCGATTATTTACACGGCTTCAATTCAAATTCAAAAGAATGTCATTTAAAATGCTGTTAAAATTGAGTTTGAAATTTTTGTTGCACACTTCATGGTCTATCAAATTCAATTAATAATAATTTTGAGTGAAAGAGAAATTCAAATGCAGTTTACACTGGTAATCTAGTTGATAGAAAAATTACTAGACGAACGTGATTTTTGCTGAGACATTTAGTAACTGCATCGTTTTTCAAAGAAAATATCTGCATATTTTTCATTTCAAATAATTTTCAAATAGCAGAAAATTTTCTTATAAAACCCCTTCGAGAAAATCATTTTTGACCATATTTTCAGATCGGTCATTTTTGAAAAAATTGATTTTATAATTATTTTTGAATTTGATTTTAAATGACTACTTTGACTAATCTGACTCCCTAATAATTATCAAAAAGATAACTAGTGATTGAAAAAGTGATGAGTGTTGATATTTATCATATATTATGCCTCGAGACAGTATAATTAGTAAATTTCTTTAGAAATTTAAACAAGAGTTATAAAACTTTTTGTTGGTAAAAATTCCATGACCATCTCTATTTCTATCATATTTCTAACGACCATCACTCATCAGAATTCAATATAGTTTGTCGATATGTGGTACTTTAAACAGGAATCATTCGTTTTTCATTTTATATTTCTTTTTAAAAAATAAATAAATAAATAAAATAAAATAAATAAATACCAAAGTATTCACTCTCATTTAAAAGTCCTTATAGTTATGCATGGGTGAATTACTTGGAATTTGTTATGTGCTTCCATGCTCATTTAAAAGTCCTCACGGTTATGCATGTATGGAATGCATATCAAAATTGATTTTTAAAATAAACAAGTTGTTTCTAATCCCATTTAAAAGTCCTCACGGTTATGCGTGGTTAGAAGAGACTTGAATTCTTTTTTTTTTTAAAATAAAATTGGAATACTACTAATCTCATTTAAAAGTCCTAATGGTTATGCATGGTTAGTAGATATTCAAATTCCTGATATAAATATACCACAAACAGACACAACTGTATGGTTTTATATGATGACATCATTCCCATCATTCTAAAAGTGGAATATGCGCCTAACAAATATTTATGATTTTTGTTTGATTTTTTATTGAAATTTAATATTTATATTCAATTGAGTTTTTAATGTTGGATTAATATCGATCATTTTATCTCTATTTTCTCTAACACTATTACTCTTTTGCTGATGACAAAAGGGGGAAAGAAAAGTTAAGATTTTGTCAAATAAAATCAAGCAAAGCTCAAATATTTTCCATTTGTATCTAGACTCATTTGCATATTTTAATTGTATGCATATATGTAGGGGGAGCTTCGTGTAGAGAGGAAGCATTTAAATAGGGGGAGCAATTAGAGCATATCAATGATTAAATACATTTAACATGTTCAAAATCTTAAATATATATTTGTTATCATCAAAAGGGAGAGATTGCTGAATATGCGACTATATGATTTTTGTTTGATGATAATAAACATATATATATATATATATATATATATATATTCCGGTAAATGTATTTGTTAATGTACTATTTTATTTTTCATAGGCTAAATAAATATTTGCTGAATAAAAATAAATAACACAGAATTTGAATTCAAACAGAAATTTTATTCAAACAAATATTTATTACAATTTTGAATAGTACAAATTCAAGCTCTCACTATACATATACAACTTTGATTACAATACAAATTCAATTACATCATAATTTCACTTTTACATCTGACCTCACTACATATCACTTAAACACTCAACTCGTATGTTATCTTCAACTTCACTCTAAATCGAATCCAGCATCTGAGCAATCTGCAAATATAAATATTGACGCAGTAAAATTGAAAAGGAAATATTTTTTGCAGTATAAAATAAAATATGAATTTTGAAAATAATATTTGCCTCAGTTATTTAGGTTGTTCGTCATCATTTAACTTTGATTTCATCATACACGAACAGCTTGTGACATACACAGTGTATCACTGTATATGCCACAAGGTCGCGCACACCGATATATATACACTTGATAAATTTACAAGGACAGGTGAGCACAGGTCAAACCCAAATTATCAGATTCAACTCAAATGCAATAAAAATAATGTCACAATTTTCAGCACAAGGTCAAATCTAAGCTACAAGTTGGATTCAACTCAGGTGTAATTCGAAAAACAAATCCAAATGCAATAAAATGGTCATAGCATCATCAATGCAACATGACAATACAGTCTCAAGTGAAAATGCTCGATCAAGTCAGTGACACTGCCTCAACTAAGCACATGCACCAGTAATGCCAGCGAAGACCACAAGCCAAACCTAACAACTACTACAATGAACCAGCAGTATGAAAAAGGGCAGTGGACAGGACAAGTGCAAGTATCATACTCGAGAACAATGGTAATGGTACAACTCAATTCAACTGCAAGCACAGCCTCAAACTAGAATAGTCTATACAGGACTGCAACAGGTCAAGAATGTGTACCAAGCAAATGCAACAACCAAAACCATCAATGAACAAGACTACAAGATGAACCGGACCAGGCAACTAGCATATATGAAACAAAAATGCCAACTGACTCGAATGAATCAAGTGATAAAAGAACAATGCTCAATGCACAGCAATACAAAGAGATCAACATCAACCAATGACCAAATTCAAACAATACACACAAAGTTTTAAAGATAGTGTAGTCAAGGCTCAGTGGTGAAGCAACAAAACCACAACATCATGTACATTAATATGAACACATGAACTTCAAGCTAGCATATCAAGCTTCAGATGGTACGCAAGTGGTGCAGAATAAAAAACAGTGAAGTAAATGCATGCACACTTGTGTGTGTGTGTGTGTGTGTCTATATATATATACAGGAAATCATACATGAACACTTGCAACACACACACACACACACACATATATATATATATATATATATATATATATGAAATGCAATTATGAAACCGGACAGTGCTATCAGGGTGAAAACACATTACATCACAAAGCATAACCGAAGTCACCGATATATAAAACAATGAATCCAACATATGCAAACTTCAAAAGATAATAAACTCGAAACGGAGACAAGTACACAAAGACTCCAGGTTTATAAGCATTTCAAATATTGAAGTTCCAGACAGTATCAAGTTCGAACAAATCCAAACCCGAGACAATACCAAACCAGATGGAACTGCAACAGCAGGTTACAAAATGACAGAGGCAATAAACACGAATGGCCAAAGTCAAGTATGATACTGAATAATCATGCCAAAGTCAAGAAATCACATAAACAAATTCTAAGTGACCGAAGTCAAAGTACCAAAGAACTCAAAGCCGTGGAAATCAATAAATCAGTGCCGAAGTCAACATTGAACCAAGTCAGTATGTTGAACAAGTCAGAGACGTGGTGGTAAAGAAACGAGCAAAGTCAAAATCGAAGCCGTGTTAACCAAGCCAAAAATATATGATTTGAAAATGTCAGAAATCATCACAATCATCAATACAAAATCGAATGGCTAAAGACAAATTCAAACAAATATATACGAATGCAAATAAAGGAGATCGAACACATATAAAACCCACAATCATCATCGACAATTAATCATCGAGTTCGAGTACGAAAATCATTAAATCTCATAGAGGATAAATTACATACCGAAGTCAGAAGTCGAACTCGATCTAAAATTAGGGCAGTTGTGTGCTAACTAGAGAGATCGTCAATTGACAAAGCAAGGGACACTAAACCATCTTTCAATCGAGAAATCGAAGTCGACAGCCTCAATTTTACAAGCCCTAATTTATCAGAGAGGAACGATCGAAGAAGCCCTAATTTGCAAAGACAAGAACAAAGCCGCCACTAACAAAAAAGGAACGGGCCAAATAATATAAAAGGGGCCGGCTTTTTATTTTAAGTTTATAAGGGCTTTTTAATTTTTAATTAGGGTTGTTTTATTTATAATTGTTTTAAATTTGTATTTCTCTTTTTGAACTTGTATAATTTCTAGTCGTGTGACTAGGGGACAAACTACCAGGCGTAGTTTGAGAATTCGCAACTCAGTGGCTGAGTTGTGACAGGGATTTGAGCGTAGAGTTGGGTTAGTCAGTAGCGGGTGTCGCGATTTTACGTGTGTAAGCATGTGACTACTTAATTTCTAGTAGAAACCTTGGGGGCAGCACATAGGCAGGGTTTTGCCAAAGCTGGGTAAATTCTGTGTCGTTC
Source organism: Allium cepa (assembly GCA_030765085.1). NCBI lineage: Eukaryota > Viridiplantae > Streptophyta > Magnoliopsida > Asparagales > Amaryllidaceae > Allium > Allium cepa. The sequence continues at coordinate 842,323,489 of CM060941.1, forward strand.
TATTTCTGCATTTATTATTCTGCTATTATCTGTGCTGATATATTTCTGATTTATCCGTGTTGAAATAATTTTATAAGCTTCCGCAATTAATTTTTATAATTAATAGTATCACCCTATTCACCCCCCCTCTAGGGTGAAATCGATCCTACACATTCTACATAATTATTTACTTTTAGGTTATTTACTTAGCTATTTACTAAGTCGATATCTCAACTAACCATCTTTCTCAACATTAATCGTCATATTATCATCCATGTATCTAATATTAATCTCATCCATCTTAAACCTTAGCATCCATTATAGTCTTCGAAAGTCATTAATCCTGGTTTATGCTCTCTATTGGGAGTGACTTTACTTTCTACAGTCATTGCCCTTGGTCTCATATAGTGAAGCCGTTATAGTTTAGTTTTGATGATTTGTGGAATTAATCATTTAATTTATCTGAAATTACCTCCTCTACTCATTTTCTCTCATTGACCATTAACTAGCTTTGGCATCGATTAATACCTTTGGTTTTTTAACCAATGCCTCTAACCTTTTTATCTTAGCATTTCTAATTAAACCTTTATACCTAAGATTTCAGTTTTTATTAATTTTTCAGTTTGGCTCTACCTCCTTGTTCCTAAGCTTCTTGACTCAGTTTGCAATCAAAATAGGTTTTCTTACATAAGCCATCTCTGTTTCAACAACTACGTCTTCTATAGCTCTCAGATACACATCAATAAATTCAAAACATGAAACAAAATATGGACCTCGACATAAGTACTTGGCAGATCGACTCTATAAGCCACTTTACTGATCCTCTCAAGTATTAGGAACATGCCAACATATCTCAGTGCTAGCTCTCCGGGTTTTATGAACCTCACAGTTCCCATAAGTGATAACTTCATAAATGTATGATCCCCTATATCAAATACTAAGTCCCTCCACCTCCTATTAGCATAACACTTTTGCCTATATTGGGCATCTTTCATTCCTCGCCGAATCAGTTTGAATTTCTTAGAAGCTTCTCTTACCAGATCTAGACCTAACACAAGTCTATCTCCCGTCTCACACCAACTTACGGGCGACTTACATGGTCTTCCATATAACATCTTAGAAAGTGCCACCGCCTTATGATCAAGGCCCAACTTCAAACCCCTAATAAATTTCTCATTCTTCTTTATCGGGGTGTTGGTTGACTCTAAACCATACTTCACCAAGTCGTCACACCGATGCTTTCGGATTTTAGTTACCACATAAGCCTTACACCTAAGTTTTTGGTTTTATTTTCCACACCTTCTTTAATCCTACGCTCTTGGTTCAGTAGCCGCACAAGCCTTATACCTACCAAGCATTCTATCTAATTATTTACTTTTAGGCTTTTTACTTAGTTGTTTGTTAAGTTAACATCTCAACTAACCATTTTTCCACTATTAATATTGATTCTCCTCTTATCATCCATGCATCTAAAACTAATCTCGACCATCTTAAGCCTTAACATCCCTTACAGTCTCATGAATTCACTAATCCTGGTTTACACTGTCTACCAAGAGTGACTTTACTTTCGGTGATCAATAACCTCAGTCTCGCCTAGGGAAGCATGTTATTGTTTAGTTTCATGAACTATGGAATTAATCTTTTAATGTATTGGAAATCACCTCCTCTATTAATTTTTCCTCACTAATTGTCAATCGCCTTCGGCTGCTAACCTTATCCTTATACCTTGCTTATTTAGCATTTCTACTTAAGCTGCTATACTTACAATTTTGGTTTTATTAACGTTTCGGTTCAGCTCTACCTTCTTCAGCATTTCCCTTCGGTGCACGTTGGAAACCATTCCAATACATCAACAACTAACTTTCCATGTGTCTACTTCTAGTTCATTTGACTTAGTCCTTTCTAACAGTTATCCAACACGTTCAACAAAAAATGTTGATATGATCCCTTGATTTAATATTTACTACCTGTTCATACTAATATACCTTTCGGCAATAATTATTTTCTTTTTGGCTCCCCATTGTAGCCTATCGACCATTCCTAATTTCTTATGGAAATGAGTAAATTCATCCTGGGATAATCATAGTAAAATAAATGATGATTTGTTTCCATGTAATGAATTTAGCCCCTTATTTCTAACCATTTTCTACCCCACACAGACTTCTAATAATGCATAATAATAATAAAATTCTTACGGGAAAATCATAGAACAAAAAACACATCTCTAAAAACATGTTTCTATCATCATATTGAATTCTCAAATCTTAAAGATTTCTAGAAGCTTGAAAACTATTCAATAAAGACTTGGCCGAAGGAAATTCAACGAAGAAAGAAGAGTTTGAGACTATATTACTCGCTTATATTCTTTAATTGATAAAGACTTTAATTTCCTTAGCTTCAATCTTTCCTTTTTCTTTTTCTTATTATTTAGGCCGTAATCACCATTTAGGACCCAAGATTTTGTTTTTAGTTATATGTGTAGTGAAATGAAAAGAAGGAGGAGGTAATCTTCACTCCAAGGGAATAATTTGGCCATCTGCCCACCATCTCATTTTCTTATAAAATAGTTTGCTCTAACAGTTGCATTTGATACTTATTAACTTTAGATTTTCAATTAGGATTTTCCTAGTATCACTAGATTCATCCAAGCACAATGAGTAACCCGACATCCTACGAATATTCACCCTTTTTCATTATCTAAAATTACTTTATTACCATAATAAATTACTTAATTAACTAGTTATTAATTTATGGGGTGTTTCACGCCTCATATTCATCCCACCTCGCCCTTTTTGGTTGGCTACAATACTAGTACCTAATTTTGCAGCACCTATTTTAGATATTTTTCTCTTATCCATTTATTAAATATTTTATTTCTATTAAATACACTTATGGTAATATTCAAGTTTTGGGTATCCTAGTTTAAGTTGTGGGAGTCGCATTTTCATTTTGGAAATGCAAATTTATAGTTAGGGAAAAACCTATATAAATCCTTGAAAGATTCTGAATATATTCCAAGTGCATATTTACCAAACTTTCATATTTTCGCTATTTTCTCTAAATTTCCAAAATGCACAGTTCTTTAAAAATTCGTAGCAATTTATTGTCACATGGGAAAATTCCCAAAATCGAAATCTATCTCCAAAAATCCATTTTACGCAACATATTAAAATTTCACATTATTTTGAAATTATTATATAGGGAATCATAGCAAAACAACCTCTAAAGAAGCCATTGCACCTTAAAACATTCATTACAGTGCCATCAGTCATTTATAAACTTTTAACACATATAGTCCCTATTATGTTAATCTAAACTATATTCAACATAGATAAAAAGGGTAAAAATGGTAGTGATATTACTCAATTAGACCTTTGATTAGCTTTGATGTTTAAGGTGTTTATGTTTTCCTTAGCATTTTAATATTTTCCTCCCACTTTTCTATTCTAAGTCGTCACTGTCGTTAATAGGTTTGCAACGCTTTTGCATTTGTTTTTGAAATGAAGAGATAATGAATGGACGAGGAGAAGGATATATTTTTCTGGTATCTATAGTAATGATTTGGGTTTGGGAAATCCTTCCTTGCCTAATTTTTATTAATTTATTTTCCTTAATATAGAATCTTCTTTATCCAAATATATTTAAATTTATTTCCTTATACATATATAGCCAAATTTAATTATTCTGATTACTCTTAGCTCATTGAATTAACCATGCTTAAGTTAACACACTTAATTGATCAAACTTTACATAAGTAACTCTTTTGATTAAATTCATTTAAGTGTCATTTAGTAATTTCTTATTATTAATTTAACTCCATGTTTTGTACTCTAGAATAATAACTCCCCAAATATTTACTTTGCTTAATTCATGTATATCCATATTTAGTTTCCATAATAAATCAATTAATACTTTATTCTCATAGTTAATTATCTATTAATTTATGAGGCTTTACAAGAGTACTGTGGAACTCAAAGAGAGAACCTGAATTTCACATCATGAGCTCTCTTCTAATACATTTCCCTTTCAGTTAGCTTATTGGTTAGTTTGCCTATTTAATTGCTTGTATTTTCATGGTTGCTTTAGCTTATTAGTAGACATATGCATTGATGTATGGATGCCAAGAATGGTCATATGCATATTCTTATAAGGTGCTTTGGTTCATATGGTTCCTTTTTTTGAGTTACGCCACTTTACTTCTATAGTGTTGGCTTGTATGTATATACATACCAAACTGTGGTGGATATCTATCTTTATGTGTTCTCTAACTTATGCTAGATTATTATATGTATGTTATTTAATGTTACTTTGGATATGTGTTACTTATTATTTGTTTATGGATGTGATTATTTACTTACTCTTCGATATGGTGTTCATATAAGTGCATGGATGCCCATACACACACATAAACATACATACACATATAAATTCATAAATACGTACGCATATGTGTATGTATATGTATATGCATATGTATATGCATATATTAGCATGTTTACTTACATTCTTGTTTATTATTACATATGCTATCATATAGGAGGCCGTTTTACTTACACTTGCATTCATCGCACATTCTATCATTTTTATTATTACTAATCATATGGATAATATATTCTTGGTTGTGATTGTGATTTATTTGTACGATAAAGGCTAAATGGATGTAGTTATGTTTTTTTTTGTTTTTTTTGTAAACTAAAGAGCAAGTTGCATTATCCATCTTTTGGAATTTTGGGAAAAAATCCTTTTGAGGAAGGAAGAATGTAATACACTAAAAAAAATTATAACTAAATAAATAATCAATAAGGGCAGACATTTTTATAGGACTTGAAATTCATCTTCAAGACCCATTCCACTACATCCAGAATGTCATTCAAGTCAGAAAACATATATAACTTAATGAATTTGATAAATGAGTCAAAAATTATCAAAGTCAAACCCAATGGCATTTTTGTAGAATATACTATTTCAAGATTTATAACTTAGGGCTGAAATTTTAGACTATGAATAAATGGTATTAACCGAATTTTTAACCTAGCAGAATTCAGTTAGAGTTAGTACATCTAGACTATGCTAGAAAGACTTGAAATTTGAACAAAGCATCAAAAAGAACAAGCCAATAGCACTCAAGGAAAGTCAGCCAAAAATGAGCTAAGGAGATGCACCTATGGATTGCTAGCGACCCTTAGTGAAGCTTCATGGGTCATCGTAACCTCTTGCATCTCAATTCATTGCCCCTTCTAAGTACCTTTTCCAAGTTACATGGTCTTTCAGGAAACCTAGTTCGAGAAGCGAAGACTCATCCAATTCTAATCATAGATCAATCTAACTCGTGTATGAATCATCAACAAAACTAAACGATAAACTACAAATTTGCATAGGAAGCATCCAGATGGAATGAGTAGTTTATCACAAAAAGGATACGGCAATCACCTGTGGATAGCTAGCAATCACCTGTGGATCGCTAGCAATCCATCAAAGTGTCTCGGGTCGTCGTGAAACTCTCTAAGCTCCTTCATTGCATAATTATAGGCCTTTGGTAACGGTCATACCCCAACTGCTCTCCAACCCCTATCAATACAATCTTATCTGCAACATAAAGAGGATCTGCTGGACTGGCTATTGGAACTCTATAGAGATTGTTCTTTATTTTTATTCTTCACTCTTCTTCTCTTATATAATAGCCATCAAGGAGTGATTGTGTTCTCCAATAGTCTTTAAGTACTTGTGACTAGATTTAACTTAGGATATTCTATCATATTGTAGTCCAATTCAACTTTTAATCAATAAGAAAGGTTATAAAGTGGACGTAGACTTCGTTAAGAGCCGAACCACTATTAAGTTCTCTTATCTCTTTACTATTTATGCACTTTTTATATTTCATTTCAATTTTATTTGCTCTTATAAAAAGGGCTGGTGCTTTCACACTCAATCCAGGGCGTTGATCCATTTTTTGGGTCAACATTTTGATGCTTTCACTGAGAAATCTAATCTAGGCTCAGAACTAGCTCTCTACTTTGTATCAGATAGGTCCAAAAGTTAGATCATCAAATTTATTTGAGAGATTTGTTGTTGAAAACCAATGGCACCAGGGAGGAAGAGAACTACCTTCGAAAGATCCATATGAGCTACCATTATTAGAGAATAAACAAGCCGCAACAAGTTAAAGTCAACAATCCCAACAACCTGCAACTTGGAGCTAACATTTGAGATCAAGTGCCAGGATCCTCCACTCAGCATGAAGTTGTGACTAAGGGAGAATTGAACCAGGTGATTGATGAAATTAACTAGAGAATGGAAAATAGTCAAAAGGCTCTTAGGGTAAAGATAGATGTTAACTTAGCATTCCAATCACTAACCACTCCCAAAACCGACTACTATGGAGTAAGAGCTTTCTTTTGTTTCTGGCTCAAGTAGAAGAAACATAAAACAAAAGCAAAAGCAAAAGCAAAAGGAAGTAATGAGTGGAGCTCCAGGCGTCATGATAGTGGAAAATGCTAATACCCTACCCACCATAAAAGCGCCTACTGCAAACCTAAACTTAGGAGTGAAAACTCCATGGGAGGACATACTAGTAGCTGATATCATCTCTGAGGAAGGCGAGCAACTTAAGGAAGGTGAATTGAACTCAAATGATCAAACTTTACCCGCAAGGACAACTGCTTGCCAATGGACCTCTACTGGAGTGACTCGCCCAAAGACTGGAGAGCCTAGGCTTCATATAGCCAATCAAGACCATTTGCAAAGTCAAACACTTGGCACAGCTACTAACAACTGACCTGGGGACGAATGGACAAGTGAGATATACATTGCGGGCATGGTCAGATGCCTGATGAAAGAAAGCAAGGTTGCAAAGGATGAAGATTGGGGTTCTGCCCCGTGCCGAACTCTCCTCACCGATAGTATTCTGAAGGCAGAGTACCCTAAGAAATTCACCATGCCACCAACTGTGTCATCCTACAATGGAACTACTGACCCTCAATAGCACTTGTACAAGTAAATTTGGAATATGAATGGAGCAAGGGAAACAGATACAGTTTATCGTAGATGTTTCCCTATTTGTTTGGAAGGAGTTTCCTCCATGTGGTTTGCCAGACTCCCTCCATGATCTATCTCAATCTTTGATGAGCTAGCCAGGAAATTCTTGGAAAAATTTAGACTGCACAAGGCTCAGCCAAAGGATGTGATGTCTTTATCCAGTTACTACCAAGGACCTAACGAATCACTAAAATCATTCATGAACTGCTTTAACACAGCCATCACTTAAGTATGCAATCCAAATAAGGATTGATTTTCATAGCCATAGTCTGCTCGATCCATCCAAAGATGGATTAAATAAATCATCTGACCACCATGAAAGAATCCAATCAAAAGGCTAGTTGGTAGATTGGAAGAGGCAAATGCGATAGAAGGTAAAAATACAGATATGTGACCAAAAAAAGCAATTCAGAGTAATGTGGCGATTAATCAATATGGCAAGAAATCTGAGTTAAGTGTTGGAAAAGTTAAGAACCACAAAAGGAAGCAAGATCAGAATACTGTCAAGGGCAACGGTGGGCGAAAGAAACTCAGAGGTTTGAAACGCGGAGAATACACTCCAATGAACGATAGCTAAGAGAATATTTACCAGGCTACTCATGGAACAGAAGAGTACCCAAAGATGCCTTCGAAAGAAAAGTATGAGCAACAAAGGAAGTCAAAGAAGTTCCATTGCTTCCACAAAACCCACGGTCATAACATAAACGAGTGTCGCCATTTGAAGAACGTAACCGTAGAACTGATTAGAGAAAAAAGCTCCAATAGCATGTGAAGAAGCCCTAAAATTTCGACCAGCTAACCAGACCTCATGCTCCTGACACCCAAGGAAATCAATCAATCTGGATCTAGTAGGGAGGAATCTAAATGAGTTGAATAGAGACTTGTCATCAATACCATTTTAGAAGGTCTTCATCCGACATAGAAAAGTTGGGGTGAGATGGAAAGATAGGCTAAATCATCAAACATGCTCCAAAGGAAACTTGCCTTGCAATCGAAGATAGGACCCCTACTAAACAATGGAGGATTCTCAATGAAAACATCGTGTTACAAAATCGAGATAGTGAAGGAATAGAAGCTCCAACTGTTGATCCAATGGTGGTGACGGTCGAACCTGCTATCGTACGTCGGGTGTTAGTTGGTACCGGAGGATCAGTAAATATTCCGTTTCAACATAAATTCAACCAAATGAAGCTTAACATAAAAGATGTCTCTACGAGCCAAACCATAATCCAAGAATTCACTGGTTATCCACTGCAACTGGCCGGCACAATCGATCTATCTATTGAACTCGAAACAGGAGATCAGAAAGTGGCTCTCACCCAAACCATTATGATAATTGCCGAGATGTCCACTTATAATGCATTTTGCATTTGGGATAGCCATCATTTGCTGATTTCCAAATTATCCTGGCACAATGGTGTCTCAATATGAAATTTCCTATGAAAAATGGCGTTCAGAGGAGGAATGGGCAGCACTGGCAGAGATTACGATGCCTATCCCTGTAGACATGGATGACCCGACACAAGTACTAAAAATAGGATCACATCTTAGAACCAAGATGCAAAAAGAGTTAATCAAGTTTCTTCATGCCAATATAGACATGTTCGCTTAGACGCGTTTTGATATGTATGGGACATCGCGGAAGATAGCATGTCACGCACTTAATATAATCCCAAGTACACTCTAGTGAGGCAGAAGAGGCCCACCCTGGGACCAGATCGGTCTACTTCATTAAGAGAGGAAGTGGGCAAGCTTTTATAAAAAGGCTTCATCAACGATGCAACCTAACCCATACTGGTATCAAATTCTATTATTGTTAAGAAGTCCAATGGGATGCGGAGGACTTGTATTGACTACTTAGATTTGAGCAAAGCCTGCCCAAAGGATAGCTTTCCATGGCCAAAGATAGATCAGCTTGTTGACGCCACGGCATGCCATGAGCTACTATCGTTTATGGACGCTTACTCGGGATACAACCAAATCATGATGCATGAACCTGACTAAGAGAATATTGGTTTCTTTACCGATCTTGGATTATACTATTATTGATTCATGCCCTTCGGACTAAAGAATGTAGGAGCAACCTACCATGGCAAACACAATGTTCAAAGATCAGATCGAGAAAACGATGGAAGTATATGTGAATGACATGGTTTTCAAATCATGCATATAAAAGAATCACTTAGACAATCTCGTAGAGATGTTTGAAATATTGTTGAAATATGGAATGAAGCTCAACCCGTTGAATGCTCTTTCGGCAATGCTTCTAGAAAACAATTTGGTTTCATTATGAATGTAAGAGGTATTGAAGCTAATTCGGAATAAGTTACTACCCTAAGGAATGTCAAAGCCCCCGTGACCGAAAAGGAATTGCAAAGTCTAAATGGAAAGATCGCAGTGCTGAGACAATTCATTTTCCAAGTGTTTGACAAATGCATACCGTTCTTTGATGCATTGAAGAAGGAAAAGAAGAATATTGAATGAAACGAAGCTTGCTAGACAGACTTTGAAGAATTTCCATCATATGGAAACCCCATCGGTCTTATCTAAGCCGATAATTGGGGAAAATTTGTTCTTTTATCTCACTATGTCAACCCATGCTCTGAGTGCAGCATTGGGACACGAAGAGGCTAAGCTCCAGTGACCCGTCTACATATCAACAAGCGATTCATTAGAGTTGAAAAGAAATACTCGAAGTTTTAAAAACTCACCTATTGCATGTTGATCACATCGAGGAAGGTACGACCCTACTTCCACGCTCATCCCATCAAGGTATTGATGGATCAACCTCTAAAATAAGTGTTGTATCACCCAGAGACATCAAGTCGACTTATGAAATAGAATATCGAGTTAAGCCAATATGAAATCATTTATCTCCTTAGGAAAGCTACCGATGGACATGCACTGGCAGATTTCATCGATGAATTTATCAAGCGGGACGGTAAGGAAGAAAGCACTTCCGACGTGGTGCTACAGTGGAAGTTATTTGTTGATGGTGCATTAAATGAATTCTGTTCAGGTGCATGAGTAGTATTCAAAACCCCAGAAGGATGATCTATTTGCTACGCTATGAGATTGGAATTTCCTGCCACCAACAATGAAGCAGCATACGAGGCTTTGATGCCAGGATTAAAAATTGTTAAAGAATTAGGAATAAAATTGCAAATATCTACAGCGATGCTCAGCTGGTCATCCTCCAAGTGAAAGGGGAGTACTAGGCATGGGGAAACCTCGCCCACTACCTATCAAAAGCGTCGTAATTGCTACAGGACATCGAGCACAACACTTAAGGTCACATTCCAAGGGAACAAAATATGCAAGCAGATCACTTAGCCAAACTATCCAGTTCTAAAGATGCTCAGTCAATGGGATTAGCTCCAGTCGAGACGCTTACATCACCCAGCATAGATGATATGGATATCAATTGGATTCTGGGAACCGTAGAGGAAGAGAAATCATGGATGATGCTGATCAAAGATTACCTAATCAAAGGTACAATCCCCAGGGATTGGAATGAGCGAAAAAAGATACTCCATAAGGCACAACGGTTCGTCTTGCAGGATGGAATTCTTTACAGGAGGTCCCTTACTCAGATGTGTAAGCCGTAGAGAAGCCAAAAGGATCCCTAGGGAAATTCATGAAGGCGATTGTGGAAACCAAATTGCAGGGCAGACTTTAGCTTAGAAGATCCTTCGATATGATTACTTCTAGCCATCCATCAAACGTGATGCAACGAACTATGACATGCAATGTGTGCAATGCCAATAGTTCACAAAATACCGATAACTCCATCAATAAAACTTCGGCCAATGGTTGGTCCATGGTTGTTCGTGGTCTGGGGAATTGACCTGATCGATGTGCTCCTAATTACTAAAGGAGGAGCCAAATAGGCTATCGTTGCTATTGATAACTTCACAAAATGGGTCGAAGAGGCACGCTACCTATTATTAACACTAAAAAAGTAATTAAATTTACCACTAAAAATATTATTTGTAGGTTTAGAGTGTCACATAAAAGAATTACAAATAACAAAAGTCAATTCAAAACTGTTGAATTTAAGGGCTTTTCCCAATTTCAACATCGAAAAGATTCTTTGCAGTTTCACACCTTTAAGCAAATAGGCAAGTAAATGCAATAACAAAATCATCAAGTGCACGATCAAGAAATAGTTGATGAAATCCAAAGGAAACTGAGTTGATAAGCTCCCACTTGCACTATGGGCATACCGGATGACACATAAGTCAACAACTGGACACGCACCATTTGCCCTAGCATATGGATATGAAGCAAAGATCCCAATCGAATTAGAAGTTCCCTCCTATTGGAAATGACACTTTAATCAAAAAGAGAATGAGCGGCTCCTATTCGACTCACTTGATCTGATTGATGAGAAACGCGGGGAACCTTAGCTGAGGACCGCGGCTCACCAGAAAAAGATAACATAGCACTTCAACTCCAAGGTCGACAACGTACTTTCGATGTGCGAGATCTCATCCTAAAATGGATCTATCCGGCTATAGGAACATTCAAACCAAATTGGAAAGGGCCTTACTCAATCGAGAAAAAGCTCGACGATGGTACTTTCAAGCTGACCACGGTCGATGGAATTCAGATTCCCTATTCTTGGAACAACGACTTACTTCGGCATTACTTTATTTAGCTTTTGTCTATGTATTTCCTATTTTCGAAAATAACACTCTCAACTACATTGGGGGCATTTTAAATAGGCAAAATTTTCTCTACTTTCTGTATTATTAATGAAATCTCTTTTGTTTCTTGAACCAATAAAACCGTGTTCTTATAAATTACTCGCTTGAGTCGATGGAAGTAAACCAACTCAAAATCATTCATTAGCTACTTAGGAAAGTGAAACCAAAACCAAGGACACTCCACCTATTCGTTAAGTCGACGGAAGCAAACCGACTCAATATCATTCATTAGCTGCTTGGGAAAGTGAAATCACACCCAAGTACGCTCCGCCTACTCTCCAAGTCGAAGAAAGTAAATCGACTCAAAATCAAAAGCTGCTCATTTCATAAGCCACGCACTCTCAAAAGTCCTACATTTCGTAAGCCATGCACTCTCAAAAGCCACATATTTCGTAAGCCATGCACTCACATGAGTCGCACACTCTCAAAATCAGTGCGTTTCGTAAGTAGTGCGGGCATTGCTTGATGTTTCTCTGGCATCATCAACACACCGTTAAGATTTTCTAAGTACCGATATTGTCCTGACAATATCGAGAAACTTGTCTATTACAGGTCTAACAGGGATCAACTCCCACGATCAAAAAGAATTGACGTGAGCCCAACTGTGCCGCAAAACTAGAAATCGACAAAGAATTTCGATCGTTGACTGATAAAATCTCTAGAGTCGTGACATATAAGTCATATGTTCCCAAAAGATAGGAGCCGCAAAGTAAATTTATCTACAGATATATGAGGAATTTCTCGGGTCAACCAGTTATTTATCAAGTGTTCGGAGCAAACAACCATGTCAATTAGGGGCAAACATACCAACACTTAGTTTAAAGGAAAACTACTCCACAGTCTTGCTACATCGAACAAAGAATTTTGGCAATCACGACAGATCTAATTATAAAGCTAAAAACATGCATACATAATGCGTGAAATCATGGAAATAAAGGCAACGTATACCACAAAACACGGTATGGCAATATAAAGTATAGAAATTGCAGAATAAGCAATCATCTCATGTACACACATAAGTGGTATAAAAACAACCTAAGTACGTGATAAATAAGAAAGAACATAGAAGAGATAGCAGCAAAAACATTAATATTTTCATTTCTCATAACATTTTCTATACAAAGTAAAAAATGTAGGGGCCATACACGCACGATATCAGCCAACAGAAAGGAAAGTATAGATGCTAGCACAACAAAAGTAATAAGTGTAGACTCTGCACTTGTACAAAATACATGTCGAATAAATCAAAATGCTACTAAATCTGGCTCTGCTGTCACTCGAGCCCGTCAGTGCTTCTTGCCACCACTTCCTTTCCCATCTTTGATCGGAAGTTTCTTCTTCCCCTCAGCATCCCCATCGGGAGTCGTATTGCGGACAGCGATATTGATTATAGGCTCCATGCCGGTGTCTTCTTATTGTTCTTTGGCCCTCTTGGAAGACCCCCTTGGTCTTGCATTTATGGGACTTGTAGGAGCGCCTTAGAGACTTTCTCTCATCAACCTTTTCCTTCTGAACTGCCACCATCTGCTGCGCAGTTTTACCTGGCTGGCTAGCTTGGTCTGTCTGCTCTCGAGTGTCATTGCTATTAAATCTCCCTCTAGAGATATGATGGGGTCTTCTAGGCCATGTAATGCAGCGATCTTCTCAGATTCCAGCCCCGGTTGCGAGCCAGACATATGTGTGGTGATCAAAGCAGCTATAGAAACAAGCGTTGAAGCAATCAAAATAGTAGTAGGCCTCGGGATTGGAGAAATTACCAGTTCGACAGGCAAAGAAGACGGACCTATAAGATCAAAAAGGAAAGCATTCAGTTCATCTTGTGATTACGACTTGAGCTAGAAGTCCTCAAGCTTGGGAGAAACAAGAAAGTTACCTGCAGCAGAAGTGTGACCATGAATATCAGCCTCATACGACCCGCCGTTTCCTTCTTTAGATGGATGCATAATCTTGAATGAAGTTTCAGGACTACCCAAGGCTTTGAAGATAGCTGCTAAAGGTGTGGATAACAAAGCAGTATCGATTGAAGCCGACATGATTTCTGTCTGATCATGAGGTTGCTTGGACGATTTTCCAGGCCCAGAACTTAACGGCTCTAATAGTACCTTAGCATCCGCAGTTATGCCAGCATCGGCGTCTTCTCGCTCTTTTCAATCCGAATAATCTCTCGGTCCTCTACCAATGTTTTCTTTGGTTCTTTGTTCAGATAGGCATCCGCCGGCTCTTGTTCAGTATACACATCCCCATCTTCTCGAAAACGGGCTCGAATTTCTTCCCAAACCAGAGAAAGAGTATGCAGGAATTTGGGGCCCAGTTAATAGAGACTACCCTGATGCAACAAGTAGTTGACGTAGAAGTTCAAGATGGTGATATCCACCTTCACCATCTTCTTTTCGAAGGTATCTTACAGCTCCAAGTAGTCCACTATCATAGCGGCTTTCTTAACTTCGACTTTCTTCTTTACAACATCGAGTTGCGCAACTTTTTCTCGAAGCTAAGTAATCACTTCAGCCTGGTTAGAGATGGTATTATCTTAGGATTCCACCATCCTCGCATAATTGGCAATTGTTTTCTTATGAGCTTCAAATGTTTCATCATGACTAACAATGGTTCACTTTTGAGCTTCGATGATCTTGTCTTGAGTTTCAAGCTGCTTTTTCAGCTTGAATTCATCAACATAGGCTTTCTTAGTTTCACCTCTAAGCACAATTTCAATTTCTTGGTGAACCTTCTTTAATTCCTTGAGTAAACTAGCATTGCTCTTACTATCTCGGCTGGCATGTTCCATCAACATCCTTGCATAAGCATCCTTCTCCAACTTGAAAGAAAGAATCTCTTAATAGTTGTTATGGTGTGTATCCGCCAGCTGCTTACATGATTTCTTCCATCCTTCAGCTTGATCCAACTCGCTCTACATTGCACGGAGATAGGGTGTATAAGAATCCCTATGAATCAGACGCATGTCACAGTCGAATTTAACTCCCTTCAAGAACCAACAAGGGAACGCAGCTTAAAGTTTAGGTGGACCCAACAAGAGAATATATGCAGGCCTCATGCGAGGGCATGAAAAAGCAAGCACAACATGAGTTGACAGAATCTTGGTTAATGGAGCAACCTAAATAGTAGAAGTCAAAACCGCAATTCCGATAGTAACTGGAGCCGGGGATAATGTATGGTGCTCGAAAGAATGAGAATCTTGATCTATTTTCGACTTTTTGGATGGATCTTCCTAATCTTCACGAGTCTTCCTCTTCTCATAGCCAACCCTATGAACTCTGCCTTGATCCCTGTCATCCCGATAATGAGCTTCAACTTCCCAATCTTTTCTCCTCCTCCATGCTTCCTCAGTTTTTCAGGGCTGGTGGCAGCTTGAAGTTCATTTCGACCCATGTTGTACATATGTAAATCATTCAAGATCTTCATAGAGTCCATGACCTTCTATAGTACCTGATATAAAAATGAAGCAACTTTAGCGGTAGAAAATGAGCTCAAATAATGCATATATAAGTGTACGTGACCATAGTGAAGTATGTAATATGTCGCAGGTACCTTAAAAGGGCTTCACAAGCTAGGTCGGGAAGCTACTATAGTGGGAGTCAGGATAATTTTGGAAACCACATGACCGGAGTGAGAAGACCATCCTTCAGACTCAAAATCATCCCTTATGAGTTCTGCAATGTCCACATAAACGTTTCCCTAGTTCCCAAAGTTGATACTGATTTACTTAGGCGGAGAACCATGAAGTCATTCAGTTGCTTGGGGAGCATCTTTAGCAATAATCACATAGGGAGGCAAATCCGGGAGAATGGGACTCATTCCTGGAGTTTCATTATATTATTCGAGATCTCCTTCACTGGAACATGCATAAAACTCCTCATCACTAGAGAGGGGTCATTTTCACTTCCGCTCTCAAATTTATCTTCCTCTTTTTCTATGACCACCACAGCCTTGCCTTCTCATTGTTTGAACTCCTCTTTCCCTTCCTACGGGACCGGGGGCCATCCTATTCGGACTAATAGCTCCATTCTAACACCCTTTCTTCATGAATTTCCTCAGTTGATCCACTGGATGGACCTTTTCCCCTTGTAGACCACTCTCTTTGGAACCGTGCGATGAAGAAATTGAGTGTGTTCTAATCCTAGAATTATAGGGGATGAAACCTCGATAGCGACGGAAGACCTTCTGGCATGTAACAATCCGTACCGATGCAAATTCTCATCCATCAACAAAAGATCTCTCTCTAGCATCTTTGGCCTTCAGAGTATGAAAGGTAGAGTTAAGTGCTGGATCTGTATTTAGGCTTAGAATAACTATAAGAAGCATTCAGCGTATTAAAACGCCAGACTATCAAATCTCAATGAGAGAAGAGAAAACTTACCTCCTGTTGTCCAAAGATGATTAAACCATTCAGGACATCTAATGAAGAAATATTGTGTCTTGAACTGGGATAAGTTGCTTTGGAGTTGCAACACGATTTTGCAGTTTCTCTAACCTCGATAATCACAAGAGATGGACATTCCCCTCTCTTCTTGAATGAAAAGAAAGTATCTCAATTCATCGAAGCTTGGGGCATGGTTGAATGTCCGCATAAATAAAACATAAAGACAAGTCAAAATTGCATAACCATTGAGATGAATTTGAAATGGGGCTATTCCCAAATTCAAAAGAGTGTCTCTCAAGAAATGGTTGAATGGGGGCACTACACCATTCAAGCACATATACCGATGGCTAGTGGTGTACCCTGAAGATGGCAGTGTGCAAACTCACTTTTTAGTAGAAGGTGCATACCATCGTTTGTAATACCATACTGTAAACAAATATTGTGCCGAAATTTAGCAAAAATGATAGTAGCAGCACTATCTGGAAGGTTGTGAAACTCCAAAGTTCAAAGGAGTTCGATCGATGACCCAACCAATCGGCACCACTTGACCATATTGAGCCTGTGGTGCCGAAGAAGTAGGCGCCGGTGGAATCATTTGCGAAGGCATAACCAATGATGATTCCATTTCTAAAAGTGCCAGGCTTCTTCCGCTGGATTTAGGTCAAGAGGACGGATGCTTCATTCTATATAATAGAATTTGTATCCAACATGGTCAGGTAATTCTACTTTAACTAGAAATCCCAATATGTTTAAAGCTTGAATTTCGAAAAGACGTTGACTTGTGCAAACTCATTCGAGTCGAAGTGTTTACTTGGTTAAGTGAAGTGTGTTATCTATGTGAGATGGGCTCGGTGTGCTGAACACTACGAATGCTCTATGCTGTGTAGATAGTTCGGTCGCTGCAAAAAAAGAAAAAAACTTTTCATATCATTCATTGAGATAATGGATCCGTTGGCCAAAGCGACATAGAAAGCTCGTTCTATTCTAAGGTACACCGAGCGTGCGGTTGTAAGACTAATCTAGGATGATCGAGTCCATTGTAAACCTTCTCGTTGGAGCCATCGAGGCATGCGCTAATTGATTTTTATTTATCGGACGAAGATAGTAGAATGGGTCAAGTACAAGACACGAATCCACTATCTACCTCCAATAAATCACAATCAACCTACTTCGCTCACCATTCCCATCGATCACCCTAAATTCACTGGCAATCACCACCAATAAGATAACCATGTCATCACCAACCTCGGAGCAAAGGCAAATGGCTTCGATTTCAGGTTTATAGCGATCAAAGCTAGGGTTGAAGTCTGCAAGGTCGGCAGTGATCCAAGCGAGCGGTGATTCTGGTGCTAACATTTGGCTTGGCAGAGGTAGCAGAGGTCGGCGGCTGTAGGTTTTGGCGGTGAAGATCAACAGCGGCGGTGGCAGATATTAGTTAGAGTTTTGGTCGTGGTTGGTTTGGGTCGCAGGGAAAGAAGGTGAGGAAAAAGAAAGCAAGGAGGGTTGGCACGAAAAGTGTATTAAATTAGAATTTAGTGAAAAAATCAAAGTAATTAGATCACTAGTGATCCATCACCTATGGATCCTAGCAATCCATCATTTTACGTTAATTTTTGCTCAAACTTTCCAACTCCACCCCCTTGCCGTGCGTAAATGCTTTGGAAATTACAGAGTCAAAATTGATAAGTTTCGATGAATAATGATGATTCGCATCCCAATCCCAACAAAAAGTGAAAAGTCAAAAAAAAACACTTCACGGTAAGCCTAACACGATCGATTGGATTTCACGGAATAGGAATTCAAAGAAGACCAGTTCCAGAGCATGCACTGTTTTCAACAGTAGCATACTCTGGGGGACAAAATATTAACCGGGATTTTAACCCATCAGAATATAATAGGTGTTAGAACATCTAGACTATACTAGAATGACTTGAAATTGAACAAGGCACCAAAAGAATAAGCCAATAGCACTCAAGGAATGTCGGCCAAAAATAAGCTAAGGAGATGGATCGCTAGCGACTCATTGGGATACTTCATGAAAACAACATAACCTATTGCATCTCAATTCATTGCCTCTTCTAAGTATGTTTGCCAAATTACATAGCCTTCTAAGCAACCTATTTCAAGAAAAGAAGACCCATCTGATTCTAGTCATAGATAATTCTAACTCATGTACGAATCATCACCAAAACTAAACAACGAACAGTGAGATTGCATGAAGACCATCCAGATGGAATGAGGAGTGTAGCACAAAAAGGATGAAGCAAAAATACTCCAAGTAATTGCATCGCTAGTGATCCATCAGAGTGGCTTGGGTCATCGTGAAACTCTCTGGGCTCCTTATGGCATCAATTATAGGCCTCTAGTAAAGCGGTCGTAGCCCAAGTTTGACGATTCACATTTCCAAAGGTTTAAATTGACAATATTCCATACATGTCCAATCCAAACAATCCATAACATAGATAATTCATGGGATTGATTAGAAAAATAAGAAAAGAAGATGAAAACAAAAAAAGAATCTCGTAGTGGAATGACAAAATATAATAATCAAATAAACAGTTCATGAAGCTGTTTATTATACATTTGATTATGATTTATACAACATCTATTAGAGTTATGCATATATAATATAACAAATAAAATAATGCCATAAACATACATGATGTAGGAATACTGATTTTAATAATATACCAAAGCTTTGTCTTCGTCCTTCAGAATAAATCTATAATAAGCTGAAAAACACGAGACTGACACGAGTGTAATGAAAAGACAAAACAATCGAGTCAGAACTAAAATATCCTTATGTAAGTCAAATCAATATCGCATTTAACATAAGTGTAATAGCATCAGAGATGCTTACGGGATTTCACATCTCCTAACCAGTGTATAACGTGCGTGCAATAACTTAAGAGATGTTACGGGATTTTCCATGTCTTAAGGATCCGTTAAAATATTTATATGAAGTAGAATACGCTACATATATAATGTCTAATCAATAAAATAAATATTTCTCTTAGCATTAAGGCTTTACATTATCCCCCTTTAACACGTTTTTAAGCATTGTCGTACAGTTTCATATAAAACACCAGTAAACCGTCGGTGGATAGGGGTGTGTCGTGATGTGACAACACTGAACCAAAATCGTAGGTGTCTCGTATAGGGATAAAAGTATGACAAGGCCCAAGGTATAATACTACCAATTTACCCTTAGCAGCTGATGGTAACACATCATAGCCATGATCGCCCACCACGTCCAACACTCTTAAAATCCAATGGTGCACACCAATCAATTATAATGTAAATGATGGTAATAGGGAGAAGTGTGTCCGCTAGGGTTAGCTAGCCCAGTTGATCGGTACGGCTCCTGTTTTAGTCATTTCAAATTGACACAAGTGTCCGACCAATCCATCATTGTTCTCTTTCTTCAAATCCAGCAAACATACATCAAATCCAACCACTTCTTTCTGGATCATCACTCCACGTACACATTTGTTAAAGTGGTTCCGGTATCGACAAATAGTATGCCTATATCCGGCCCCGGTCTCTTTAACAAGCAATCGTCATTTACACACCGTTTAGTACTTTTACATTCCGAAAATAGTTCATACTTGATATCAAAATATCATATTTGCTTCAAAATCAAATCCATTTTGAAATCATCGTATTTACTCAAAATATACCATTTAACTTCAAAAATCCTTTAACCTCAATATCTCGGTTTAGTTCCAAAATTGTTTCAAATTTCCATTTGGGTTATAACTTCAATTTGACCCAATTCGTACTTACATCCAAGATGTAATTATAAACATTTCACCCATTTGACCAATTTGAACTTTTAGAAAACTAGTTTAAATAATTTTAAAATAGTTTAAATAATTAAAATAGTTAAAAATAGTTTAGAAGGTTAAAATAATTTTATATAAAATAGTTTACTATTAATGGTTTATGTAACGACACGTAAATTTTAGTGGTTTTATTTATTTAATTTACTGAATTTTTATGATTTGTTAAATAATAAAATGTTGAAATAAAAATTTAATATTTGGAATACATCTATTTAAACATAGCAAATGGTAAATTTTCATCGGATAATATGGAAGTTTATTTTATTGTGTAATTTTATTTAATTTTAATCAGTTAACATCAGATGATAATAAATTGTTTTCCAAACCTGAATATTTTTATGAAATAAATTTGTAAATTCTCTTCTGCGTGAGATGTCATGTTTCGTTTCTTCAAAGTTTGAATGCTATTGCTCCGCTTATCTTATTTCTGGCATTTTAGCAGCATTTCCAGTACTGATTATCGACTTCTGATAGGATGATCATACCACTAATATTTGTATACCATTTTGATTGTCTCATCGCGCTGATCTCTAGGGTGTATTTATTTCTATATTTTGATGTCCGATACACGGCGAAATCAGCATATCGGTTGGTTGTATCGATGCCATATTAGTGCTTTTTTGTTTTCCTTTGTCATTTAAACTCCTCAACTGTGTAAACCTGATAGCCACCTACATTTATTTTGTTGATATCAACGCAGTGTCCTTTGCAATTTTCGTTGATCTTTAATTTATATTTTCTTTTTGGTTCATATTCCTTACTATTCTTGTTTTAAAATAAAAGAAATAACAGGCTGGCCTTCGTTTCATTTTGCATGGTAATCCGACCAAAACACTTGCAAATGAACCGACCTTCAACTTGTCCTTCCCCGCGCCTATGGCCAACCTCCCCTCTTCTTTTGTGCGTGGCTGCCTCTTTTTTTCCCACGTAAACCCATACGTCCACCTCGCCTCAGTTTTCCAAGGCCATCTCGATCTCTCCACCTTGCTTCGTCGAACACAATAGCCTTCGTCACCTTGTTTCCTCCACCTACTCGCACGACCTTCTACCTCTTCCCTACAACCAAGGCTCCTCTGACCGATCATCACTGGCAGCTACAATCTTCTATATATAAGTAAGTTGTTTGGTTATATAAAATAAGTTGCATTATATATCGTATTATAAGGTTGTTTATATAGTTTTGTTTACTTACAGTTTGTGTTTAAAGTACATATATATAAGAGTTATGATTTGGTTTTATATTTTTCCCCTTTATACAGTTTATATAGATTTATATATAGAGAGTATATATTTATGGTTTATACATACATACATATATATATACATATGCTTATATTTTTTTTTGTTTGTTTGTTTACAGTATGTTTACAATATGAGTTTGTATGTCCAGATTTGTATTTACATACACACACACATATATAGTCGGTTTATATGTAAAGTTTGTATAGTATTTTTATATAATATGTTGTATATTGCAGTTCTATATAGTATGTAAATTCTATATATAGTGGCCGAAGCTTTTAATTTTAATTTAAGAGCTAAAGTGTATATATATATATATAAGTTTTAAGTTTTGCTTGATATATGATAATATGTTAAATTGTATACATGTTACAGTAGAATATATAAGTACAACATTTTACTATATAAGTGTACAGTGTTTTATTATATATCAGAGTAAGCTGCTTTGTGGTATGAGTGTATGTTTGTGGTATATCAGATTTGTTTGTTTAAAATATATAAGTTATATTAGTTCTTATTTTTTTACAGTATATATTAAAGTATATTCATGTTAGTTATAAATGTCAGTCTGCATGAGTACTGATTTATATCCATTTGCTTATATATTAGTGATATGTATATAAGTATTTATTTTAAAGTTTATTATGAATATATAGGTTGTTGTTTATATATATGTGTAGAGGGGTAAATGTGAGTTTTAATTATATACATGTTAAGTATTGATTTAGAGAAAGGATATATATATATATATATTGATGTTTGATTTTTTTTTCAAATCTACCATAGGATTTATTTTGTTAATATGTGTGTAAGTATATAGGAATATGGTTTTTCATATATATATATATATATATATATATGTTAAAGTTAAAATTTGATTTGAAATAATATGTGTTAGAATTTATAATATGATTTTTATTCACATATAAATAGTTATATATATATGGTTGTATACAATCATATATATAAGTTCACTTATACATTTATCATAATTGATCCAATTCTGATTAGTTCTCATCGATTCCCTTTATCGGCTTTGTCCATCAAATTTGTGCCCTTCTCGCTTTGCTTTTGAAGTCGTGCTTTCATTTCTAACTCAATTTCATCGTCTATCCTCTAGCCTCGAAAGATGAGCAATCACTCACGATTTACGTTCTTATATTCATTAAATTGATTTTAATTGAAGACAATTGAAATATGCTACTGTTAGTTATTTACATTGCTATATATAAGCTATTATTTGTATTTGTTCACCTGTGACATCTGACACCATTATCTGTTATTTATATTGATGATATATGCATATTATAATTATTATCATATATGTTCTCACTCTGCAACTTCCCTGTAAGTATAGAATTCACTATGGATTGAAATGATACATACCCGAATGATCTGTATAATAGGAGAAAATCGTTATGGGTTTAAATGATAAACCCAAGCAATTTTCATTGAATTGAATTTGGGATTGCGGGTTGAAATGATATACACTCGTATATATTTAAATTACGGATTGAAATGATAAATATCTGTATCAGTTGACCATAGGATAGAAAATTATATACAGACACTGTTGGTCGATATATATATTTTTAAATGTTTTTCAAGGTTTTGAAATGAATATTTTGGTTTGAATAAATAATTATTTTAGGATATATATATATGTATGTATGTATATGTATATATATATATATGAATTTTATTTTTATAAAGGTTTTAAATTTTTACTTTTAAAATTATATATTTTGAAACTTTTTAAATTTTAAGTTAGTTTTGGAATTATAAATTTTAAAATTTTACTTACAATATTACTATTTTAAAACATATATAAAATAAGTTTAATAATAAGATATGATTTATTAATGTTGATTTAATAAAGTCGAGTTAATTAATATATAATACATTTAAGTATTTATTTAAAATATATATTTTCAAATATAGAGTTTATAATGAATTTAATAAAATTTAGGTTGGAAAGAGAAATAAAAATTGGTTTGAAATTGAATTTTTTAAGAATTATACTCAAATAAATTTGATTTGAAATTTATTGAATTTGGGATTTTAAACATATGATTTTATAACTTGATTGTGACTAAAAGTGATTTAAATGAATATGCCAAATTTACATAAATTGAAATGGTATATTTAGTTATTAGAAATTTGAAGTTTTATTTAAACGTTAGTTGAATGGTTAAGTAAATATTTCAAAATAAATAATAGTAAAGCAAATTTGATATATATATATATATATATATATGAAATTGTCAAATTTATTTTGAAACGTTGAATATTTAAAGCTTTGAAATATATTGAAATTGAAATGGTTTATTTCGTGGTTCAAATCTGTATTTGGAATTGATATAATTTGAAATGGTTTATTGAGAAACTGAATTGAGTTGAAATTGATGAAATTGAGATTAAATTAAATTTGAATTTTGGAATTCGAGTTGATTTGAATCGATTTGTGAAATTTGAGGAAACTATTTTATTATATTATTTTTTAAAATTTTACTTAAAACTGTTTATATATTTTAATATAAATCATTTTTAATATAAACTATTTTAATATAAATCATTTTTAATATAAATCAATTTTTTATATATAAACAATTTTAAAATAAATCATTTTTAATATAAATCATTTTCAATATAAACTATTTTAATATACTAACTATTTTATTTTAAACTATTTTAACCTATAACTACTTTATACAAACTATTTTATTTTATACACTATTTTATTTTATACGCAATTTTAATATCTAAACCGATTAAGTGAGAAGTGTAGTGGTTTTCCAAAGTATTACGATTTCTAAATTATGATTTTCAAAGCATTATGATTTCTAAATTATGATTTCCAAAGTGTTATGATTTCCAAAGTGTTATGATTTCCAAAGTATTATGATTTGTAAGTTATGATTTCTAAAGTGTTATGGTTTTACAAGCTTTATAATTTCGAAAGTATATAAATTTGAAGTGTTATGATTTTTGGAAATGGATATATTTGAAGTGAAAATGATATCGTATTGATATGGTTTTGAAATGGAATGATGTTTTGGTTTTTAAGTATAAACTGTTTTGGAATAACCACGGTGTTATAATAATGTTTGGTTGTTAAATAGACCGAGATCGTTTATTATCATACTCTCTGCCAAGGCCGAAAGCCACTTTAACAACCGTGTATGCGGTGGCGATTCCAGAATGACGTAGGATGGTGGCGACGATCCTTTATGAGGTATATACGTGGACCCGACTCCCGTGAGTTGGCATAAGGTGGCTATAATAGGAACAATCGACGGGCTAAGTGAGGCAGCTCCTCTGATCGGACACACTTCTTCGTATGCCATTCTATTACTATGTGATTGATTTGCTGCGCTCCTTTGATTTGGGAGTGTGGCTCGGGGTGAGCGGTAGCTGTAGCTACGCGTTAGCACCAGCCCGGAAGTGTGATTGGTATATGTATCATGGCATTGCCTAGTTGTGCCGTGTCACCTACCCTATCAAGCCCACTACGAATTTGTTTTGAGTCGTACTATGGAGTATCCGTTGGTAGCCTCCCGATTAGGAGGTATTACGGCCCTGTATAGACTATTGTCACTATAAAATGTGTTAAGGGGGATATGGGTAACGCCTTAACGCTATTTTAATAGTTTACTTTACTATGGACATTATTATAATAGTGTATATTACTACATAGTAGATAGTTTACTTAAAGGATGGTTATCCCAAACATCCTTTTAGTTACTTGTATTTCAGTTGTTATTTCACTTGAGTTTGATTTATTTATATAAGAATGTTAATCCTGACTCGAGTGTTTTATGTTTTGCTTTACGCTCGGGTCAGACTGAGTGATACAGCTTTTGAGACTCTGCTTTGGAGTTGGAGCTTTGCTTGGAGATCAATCTATCCATTCAGTTTGCAGTTATTCAGTTGATTCCAGTGATGCATTCTGATCTTGTATTTGACTATTGTATTTGAGACTTCTGTTATATCTTATTTAACTTTGTTATATATAGTAGCTTCATGAACTACTATTCTTTTGTTTCCGCTGCTTATTTTTATATTACTCTCTGCATGTGATTCTATGATTATTTATTTACTGTATATGCTAAGTTTTGCCAAACAAAAATTAGCAATCTGATATTTTGAGCAATTCAAGTCCGGCATGTACGGATGCGAATGGTTGAAAATACCGGGTTGTTACAGTTTATATAGCAAAATCATTTGGAAAATCCAAAATAATCTGAATATTTAAAATGATATATTTAAATAGTTTATATCAAAATAATTTATTTGAAAATAGTTTCAAAGTCAAATTGATTAAATTTCCAAATTTTCCCAATTCAAATCACTTTTAAACTCAATTTCGGTTTAATCGATTCAATTGCAATTTCAAGTTGAATTTTACTTCAATTCCAAATTAATTTCGATGTCAACTTCAAATTAATTTCAATTCCAATTTCAAATTAATTTCAATTACAATTCCAAATAATTTCAATTTCAAATACTTGAACCATTCCAATATTTATTAATTTCAAGTTCGACTTTCAAAACATCGATTCAAAACACTTAAATCCATTTACTTTACCCAATCTGAAATCCAAATCCTCAAATATAATTCAAATCCAAGCTCAATTTCGATATAGTTCGATTTCCATAAATTATATTTTCATTTTCTTAAAATCAAATCATTGAAATAAATTTCAAATCAAAAAAATTTAAAATTATTTAATTTAACCAATCTGGTGTTCGTATATAATTTTCTATCCTATGGCCAAATGATCGGTTATTTCAATTTAATTTCGGGGATGGATATATGTCATTTCAATCCAAATCATAGTGTCATAGGTATATATCATTTCAACAAATTTCTTAATTTATTTGAAATAATTCAATTCATAGTTTTATATATTGTAGATAATTTACCACGTGATAATAGGATATATATATAAAAAATAAAAAATAAACATTCAATCATCCAAATAGACAACCAATAGCATCCATCACAATCAACATCCAAATCAGCCAATAATTGACAACAATTTCATAGTTATCAATATCAGGGTTTTACTGGCAAGTAAATTCCAATTTCAAATTTAACCATCAACTTTAATTTTTAACAGTTAATTCGAATGATAATTAAATTTAGCAAGCGACGATCAACAAATTTATATCACTTCATAATTTGGAATTTAACCAGTATAAAAATATTTTAGTACGTTGTGAGCATTATAAAACACTCTTCTCTATATTTGAAATTGAAATTATTCTAGCCTCAAATAAATCCTAATCTGACTCCAAACTGTGGCCTTCGTCGATATGAATGCAACACAACTTGCTTCGTTAAATTCTGCCAACGTATGAAGAAGATACGATGGTTTAAAAAGTTAACGATTTAAATAAATTAATAATTTTACTAACTTAATTACAAATAAGTTTTAATTACCCATCATCAAAGAAGGCCCGACCCAAACCAAACCCACCATCCTTCTCTCTCTTCTCCCCTCTCTTTCTTCCTTTACCTATACACTCATGCAAGATACACCACATGCACGCAAAGTGAAACGAAGCTCCACCACGCGAAACCAGAATCCGACTACGCCAACACATTCCACTTTTGAATCTCGTCTGATTCCACCTTGCAAAGTCATGCAGGCACCACCTAGTAAAAACGCTACCGTCTCGCTCACCCTCGACTATAGCAATGTCGCGATGCCAAATCGGTATCGAAATCTATGAATTTGAAGCCGCTGATGCGCCTTCATTCCCTGATCATGAATCCAAGCTCCATTTCATGATTTCGGCCTTCAATTGGAAACAAGATGAAACCTAAGATTCGTTCATGGTCATTGGAGCTTCCAGTCCAATTCGAATCGCCCCAACTAGGCCTTAAAGGTTGATCTTGCGAAAATGATGACAAAGGAATAGGTTTTAGGATTTATATAGATGTACGGATTAACCTTTTGATTTTCAAAGTTTTCTTTCCTTTTTTTCTGTCTCTGCTGTGATATTTAAATAAGAAGGAAAGAAAAGTGCATTGTAGAGGGAATAGGCACGATCACATCATAGGGGTCTGGAAATGATGAGGGATGAAAACAAAGGTTGGATTTAAATAATTTAAAATTAAATTTTATTTAATTACAAATATCTCGTTTAAAGCATCTTAAAATTTTGAACTCCTATCGAGACGTGCTGCCTAGCGTTTGTAATATTATACCCCTAGAAACAAGTTACAAGCCCTACTTCGATCGTATATAGAAGACAACCTTTTGAACCCAACTAAAGTATTAAAGTTTCGATATTAAATTCAACATGTTTCTGTCCTACACGACCAAACGATAACTCACGTACTACAAAATTTTAAACCGATAATAATACACTATTACGGATCTAATGGAACTGGTTTCGTCGAAATCCGAGACTGTGCCCCGGAAGGCTATTTTTTACCCATCAATCAAAACATAAAATTTATCATTTCTAATTATTCACTTTATATCCAATTTTTAAATGTTAACAATCTTCATTGTTGTTTAAATAAAATTTAAATCAACTTCCGATGTCATTTTCAATCATATTAAATTCAAAATTCAATTATTCAAATAATTTTAAATTTTAAATTTTAACAACGTAATTATCCTATAAATCAACATAAATAAATCATTAAGTGACCGCGGGTGCGGCGCAGTGGAAAGGAGGCTTGGGTTCTGGTAAAAAGACCCAGGTTCGATTCCTACCATGCGCTTCCCTATCCTATATAAATTTACCCAGGGGTATGGGGGCTTGGATCAGCGGACGACTTTACTATAACCTCCTCAGAAGTTTACCGGTCCGCTGGGTTCTCTTGGGTATTCAAAAAAATAAAATAAAAAAATAAAATATAATAAAATAAAATAGATTTTGGTTATCGACGTCATTTTATATCTATCTAAACACACAACATTTATTATCCAATTCTAGCTATGGAATATAAACACTTCCAATACATAGAATTTCATTTCAATACTTGTTATCGCCAAACCTTTGTAATTGATTTTTTCAATTTTTTATTCAAGTTCATATCCAATAACTTACATTCAAAATCATTAAAAAAATTATTTTTAACCATTTTTATTCAATAATTATATCAAATTTCATAATTTAAAACAGTTAAAAATACAGGTCATTACAATCTCCCCCATTCAAAACTTTACGTCCTCAAAAAGAAACTAGGTAGAGAATCTTACACTTGATATATTAATTTTTTTTCAATTTATACAACATTAAATCTCCTTTGTAAAACCATTACTATGTTTCTACTATGCTACTCTGATCGGCTTATGAATTTTACAAGTTAGTTATCAAAACAAGTTATAAAACTTTTAAAACTTCAAAAAATTCTAACTCTTGGATTTACGGAAAATTTTGGCAGTCTTCTTTGCGCGACTCGATCAAATTTTTTTTACAATTCAATTTATAACCCAAATATATACTAAATATATCAAATATACATCTCATCTCAATAATGAGGTATCCCGTAGGGAAAAATATAAAAGCGCAGTCTGTAATCCGAGATATGTACCTTATCATTATTAATACGAGCGAGTTCGCTCGTATTAAGCAAGCTAAAGTATATAAAACTCATGTATGCATCGGAACGGTCTTCGTATGTACCTATCTCAACTCTATTTAAATATTAGTCATTTATATGATATATATAGAAGCATATATGGGTGTTATAGAAGCATAAAACATGAATTTTAAACCCAAACCACAACACAAGCATTAATACACGACAAACAACAATCATACACAATAAAACAGTTACAATGACGATTTACAACGAAAGAAACCATCCAATCATAAATATTCATCCAATTAATTCATAACAATATGAATTTACATTATCCAATGCAAATATATAATTTGTACGCTTCGTTTCTTATTAACATCCAAATTTTATCATATTTACTTCCAATTTATTCAAATCTATTTCATTTGTATTCA
Organism: Allium cepa; assembly: GCA_030765085.1. Lineage (NCBI taxonomy): Eukaryota > Viridiplantae > Streptophyta > Magnoliopsida > Asparagales > Amaryllidaceae > Allium > Allium cepa. Next base: position 842,352,660 of record CM060941.1, read on the forward strand.
ATTTATTCAATTCAATCTGTTAAGCTTTGATTGTTTCACTTTGCGTTTAACAACATCTCATATCAATTCATTTAACATCTTATTTAACTAATATTTATCAAAGTAATAAACTACAAACTTTAATTTACATTTTCGCGAAACATTTGAATTATAATGTTCATATCTCCATTTTTAGCATCAACATCGTTAATGAATTATTTCTTATATCCGTACTTAAGTTTCTTCACAACTTAATTCACATTTATTTTTCACAATTTCATTTAATAAAAAATTTATTTATGAAATATTTTATCAATCATCACTTTGGTTTATAACCATTCTATAAAATTCCAACTTCTTATATATGGCTTTATCTAAGTTTTAATTATCTCAAAGGTTACAAGTTCAATTTCAAAGTTTCTTTGCAAATTTATATTCAATTTTATGACCAATTTACAAAGATATTATCTACTTCATTTGTCAGCTTTCTTAAGTTTCACTTACTTATTCCATTTAGTTATTTATTATTTCATAATATACTAATTAAGTATATAATATTTATCATGCGGCTTAAATTTCATTTATAAACATTTTAATTACTTAAGTATTTTTTGCTTGTATAATATTCCATCACACATCCAAATCATCATTTCAACTTTTAACATTTGGTCAGTCTTATTATATGTTATTAAAATGCAATTTGGAATTATATAAATTTGTCTGATTCATTTTACTTGATTAGAATGTTCGCTATTTAACTTGTTTAAATTTTCTTTACTTTCAATTTTAAAGTTGCAAACTTCAATTCTAAAGTTTGTCAAAACAATTAGCTTAGATTTCTTAATTCTCTTATTTTATAAGTTTAGCTTATTCAAATATTTCATTCAAATAATTAGAAGATTACTTATTAACAGAACTTAAAATTTTTAAATACCGGGTTCATTTCAAATCATTAGAAATGTATACTTATATCTTTTGTATATTAAATCATACTTTTAGAGTTTAAATCAAAATTCGTTTATCAAAACAATTTCATAGCAAAAAGTTCTCGGAAGTCTCTCCCACTTTGAGTTCGAAAATGAACGACGATGATGCTGCGCAGTCATCACCGAAATTATTTTCCAGCGACAAAAGAGACGAGTACTGAATTCATTCCTTTAAAAATTCATTTAAAAACAATTTGTGTTTGTATATACTTTTAAATAATAGTAATATTACTTTACAAACCTTAAAACCTTTTTAGAAGCACCGGAATTTAAAATTCTCAAGTTTTCAATTTTATATTCATTTTACTTGCATATTATATTTTGTAAATCACATTTATATAGTTTCATTTTCTTATAATCATATAATAGCTAATAGTTTAGGAATAATGACTAATCCAACAATAAACGATAATGATCAATATTATAATTTCTAACAGCTAATTTAGACTATATATGCCATAATAATTTCTAAAATTATTCCTTCATAAAATTATTCCTTCATATACAAAATATAATTTGGGTAAAATTATTTCATTTACCCAATTTCAAAACAATACTATGTCAAATTGTTCTGTTCAACTGTTTAGAGATCCCTATCAATAATGTTAATTACTCGTATTGACCAGAATCCATAAGCCACTCAACAAATCAACCGGCACAATATAAAACAATTTTTATATTCACTAACAAATACGCACTCATATTTATTAATACACTCAAACTAGTTCTATGGTGCCACTGACCCTATCTCTAATGTGTTGCCCCATCAAAGCCAAGGTTCTTGCTAAACCAAGCTCTAATACCAGATGTGACGACCCAAATTTTGAAAGGTTTAAATTGACAATAATCCACACATGTCCAATCCAAACAATTCGGAACATAGATAATCACTGGGTTGATTATAAAAATAAGAAAAGAAGAAGAAAGCAAACATAGAATCTCGTAGTGGAATGACAAAAAATAATAATCAAATAAAGAGTTCATGAAGCTGTTTATTATACATTTGATTATGATTTAAACAACATTTATCGGAGTTATACATATACAACAGAACAGATAAAATAATGCAGCAGAAACACATGATGCAGGAATATTAAGAGTAATAATATACCAAATCTTCGTCTTCATCCTCCAGAATAAATCTTCAATAAGCTGAAAAACTCAGGACTGACCCGAGCGTAATGAAAAGACAAAACACTCGAGTCAGGACTAAAATATCCTTATGTAAATCAAATCAATATCGCACATAACATGAGTGTAATAGCGTTAGAGATATTTACAGGATTTCACATCTCCTATTCAGTGTATAGCATGCGTGCAATAACTCAAGAGATGTTACGGGATTTTCCATCTCTTAAGGATCCATTAAAATACTTATATGTAGTAGAATACGCTACATATATAATGTCTAATTAATAAAATAAATATTTTTCTTAGCATTAAGGCTTTACATTTCTTAAGCATTATCGTGCAGTTTGCATATAAAACACCAGTAAACCGTCAATGGATACAGATGCATCATGATACGACTACACTAAACCAAAATCATAGGGGTCTCGTATAGGGATAAAAGTATGAACAAGCACGTGAGGCAATGCCTAAGGTAAGATACTACCAGTTTACCCTTCCCAACTAGTTGTAACGTATAATAGACATGATTGCCCACCGCTTCCAACGCTCCCAAAATCCGAGGATGTGCACCGATCAATCTCAATGTAAACGATGGTAATACGAAGAAGTGTGTCCGCTCAGGGTAGCTTGCCCACTTGACCGGTACAGCTCTTTTTTAGTCATTTCAAATTGACACAAGTGTCAGGCCAATCCATCATCATTCTCTTTCTCCAAATCTAGCAAACATAAGCCAAATCGAACCACTTCGTTCTAGATCATCACTCCACGTGCAAAGTTGTTAAAGTGGTTCTGGTATGGACAGAGAGTATGCCCATATCCGGCTACGGTCTTTTTAACAATAAATCGTCGTTTTACACACCGGCTGGTACTTCTACATTTTGAAAATAGTTCATACTTGATATCAAAATATCATATTCAGTTCAAAATCAAATTCATTTCGAAATCATTATATTTACACAAAATATACCATTTCATTTCAAAAATCATTTTCGCCTCAATATATTGTTTCAGTTCCAAAATTGTTTCAAATTTCCATTTGGGTTGTAAATTCAATTGAACCTAGTTCGTACTTACGTCCAAGATTTAATTATAAACATTTCACCCCTTTGACCAATTTGAATTTTTATAGAAAAGTTTAAATAATTTTAAATTTTTTTAAATAATTAAAATATTTTAAATAATTTAAAAGATTAAAATAGTTTTATTAAATAGTTTAAGTATTAAAATGGTTTATATAGAAAAACCGTTTGAAACATCCAATATAATTTGAATATTTGAAAAGAAAGATTTAAATAGTTTATATCAAAATAATTTATTTAAAAATTGTTGCAAAATTAAACTGATTCATTTCCAAATTTTCCAATTCAAATCACTTTTAAATTTCCATTTCGGTTCAATCGATTCAATTCCAATTTCAAGTCGAATTTACTTCGATTCCAAATTAATTTCGATGTCAATTTCAAATTATTTCATTCCAATTTTGAATTAATTTCAATTACAATTCGAAATGATTTCAATTTCAAATTTGACCATTTCGATTTTTATCAATTCCGAGTTCGATTTTCAAAACGTCGATTCAAACACTTAAATCCATTTACTTTCAATACTCAGTTTGAAATCCAAATCCTTAAATATAATTCAATTCCGAAATCAATTTTGAAATAGTCCGATTTCAACAAATTCGATTTTTATTTTCTTAAAATCAAATCATTGAAATAAATTTTAAATCAAAAAATTTAAAATCATTTAATTTAACCAATCTAGTGTTCGCATATAATTTTATAACCTATGGCTAAGTGATCGGTTATTTCAATTTAATTTCAAGGATAGATATATATCATTTCAATCCAAATCACAGTATCATGTGTATATATCATTTCAACCTATTTCTTAATTTATTCGAAATAATTCAATTCACATTTTTATATACTGTAAATAATTTACCAAGTGATAATAGGATATATATATATATATATATATATATATATATATATATATAAACATCCAACCATCCAAATACTCAATCAATAGCATCCATCACAATCAACATCCAAATCAGCCAATAATTCATAATAATTTCATAGTTATCAATATCAGGTATTTTACTGGCAATTAAATTCCAATTTCAAATTTAACCGTCAATTTTCAACAGTTAATTCGAATGATAATTATTTTTATCAAGCAACGATCAATAAGTTAATATCACTTCATAATTTGGAATTTAACTAGCATAAAAATATTTTAGTATGTTGTGAGTGCTATAAAATAAAACACTCACCTCTACATTTGAAATTGAAATTATTCAAGCCTCAAATGAATCCTAATCTGACTCCAAACTACAGCCTTCGTTGATATGAATGCAACGCAACTTGTTTCGTTAAATTCTGACAACGTATAAAGAAGATACGATGGTTTAGAAAATTAACGATTTAAATAAATTAATAATTTTACTAACTCAATTACCAATAGGGTTTAATTACACATCATCAAAGAAGGCTCAGTCCAAACTAAAGCCCACCGCCCTTCTTCCTCCTCTCCCCTCCCTTTCTTCCTTTGCATGTACACTCACGCAAGGTACACCATGTGCACGCAAAGTGATACGAAGCTTGTAACAACCCGATATTTTCAGCCATTCGCATCCGCACATGTCGGAGTTGAATTGCTCAAAATACCGCGTTGTAAATAAATTTGGAGCAAATGAAATACAATCACAGAATCACAGACACAGAAATATCAGAATAACTCGTAGCGGAAATTAAAATACCATAGTAGTTGATGAAGCTACTATAACAAACTCTCAAAACATAATACATAATATCAGGCTGAAAAACATATAAAATAGAAATCTCAATTACATAGCAGTTTATCAATACCAAAGCTGAAATAGAACAACTGAAACTGAAGGGATAGATAACTAGACAAGCAGAATCTCCAGCAATTCCTAGCTCCAGAAAGAAATCCAAAGCTAAGCTGTAAATACTCTGGCTGACCCGAGCGTAAAGTAAAACACAAAACACTCGAGTCAGGACAATATATACTTATATAATGTAAACCAACTCAAGTGAAATGTAGTAGAAATGCACAATAACTTAAAGGATGCTTGGGATCGCCCATCCTTTAAGAATCGGTTAAACTATAAATTAATTACATCCCGTGGTTAAAATTTCAAAATGGTATTTTATACTTCAAAATCAAATATCATTTCAAAATTCAATATCATTCAAAATCCATTTCAAAATAACAAAAATATAATATCTTCCAAACCACATTCATTTTTATTTAATTTAAATACCATTAAAAAACACATTTCAAAATAGTTTATATTTCAAAACAAATTACTTCATTTTAAATCATAAGAATGAAGTTATTATACTTGATAATTAAATTATTAAATTTACAAAATTTTAGTCTTTCAAAATTCATTTATCCACTTAATTTATTAAAACAGATGAAAATTCAACTTTCGCAGCATTTAGAAATTGCTACAGAAAGTTACATTCAAAACAGTTCAATTTAACAAAAGATAGCATAAAAAAATGTTGTGATAGGGTTACATTAGTTTCAAATAAAACTTAGTTAAATTCAACAATTATAACATTTACAAAAATGCTATGATAGCCTTTAATTAAACTTAGCCATTTGGTTCATTATTATCAACTACAGCATTTACAAATGCTGTGTTATCATTTACATTAGAATTAATAGCATTTCTGAAATGCAGTTAATTAACTTCAAATATTCAGTATAATTTCACAAATAATTATATTTTTGATTAAATCATTTTTAACTTATAAAATCATATAATTTCACTTTTAAAACAATCATTCAAATACCCTTATATTCATGATTTTATAAAGTTAAATCTCCATTCAAAAATCAAAATTTAATAATAATTCACTTATTAAATTCCAACATAAAATTTCAAACTCATTAAATTAAATTAAACTTAACACTTAAGTTTAAAATTTTCAAATATAACTTAATTTCATTTTTATTTACTTAACTTAAAATTCACTTTTAAGCCAAATTCACAAATTTCCAATTTTAGTTATATTTCAAAATTTCAACATAAATATTCATTCATTTCTCATTTAACTTTATTCAAAAATCATTAATGTATTAAAACACCATTTTAAATTCATTAGATTCAAAATATCATAAATTTATCATATTTTCATATTTAATTTAAATTCCATTTATCACCAAATTATAATTTCCAAAATAACTTACATTTCAGATTTCTAACTTTACCCTTCATTTATTTCACTTATAAATTATCAGAAAATCAATAATGCTTTACAAAAATCATTTTTAATCAAATCTAATCAAAATATTATAATATTTACATTTCTAAAATATTTTAAATTTTTTTAGAAAAACTTATTTTAACAACGGGTCTGTGTTTCATTTTCTAGCCTAGGTAAAGTGATACGGGTAATATATCATTTCAACCCATAATTTACAAAGAAAACCCGGGTTTGATCATTTCAAACCCGCAATCCCAAGTAAAAGAAAATAATTGAAAAATCATTCAGGCCTATCATTTCAGCCCATAACGATTTTCACCTATTCTAAAGTCTGTTCGGGTATGTATCATTTCAACCCATAGTGATTCTAGTCTACAGGGAACTTGCAGTGTGATAAACTGATGAAAGTAACAGAATAGCATGAAATAACAGTAACATATGATATAACAGGTGTCAATATAGGTGTGAACATCATATGAATATGATATAGCAGTTATAACAAGATGATATGCATTTACAGATTCAGGTGATGTCAGTTTATCACTACATAAGTACATATTAGTCTGGTGAGATTTACTCACTGTTTTGAGCTGATGACACCACGACGAATTGCACAACGGGATCTACACAAGCACAAAAGCACGATACAGATACGAAATGGAGGAGCCAAGGATTAATTCCCTTGAATACAAATCAAATAAACAATATAACAATTATAAGGTTTTAGACCAAAAATACGATAAACGATGCTAGAAATAACTTCATAAAACAAAGCTGAAATGCTTTGCACTTGCTTCCGACATCTCATAGGCTCGGCCATAGGTAGAGTACAGGTCTAAGACAATGATTTAGGGTCAGGTCTGGGCTGCTAAGGTCGGCCTAACATGAGTTTGAGTGATGGTGTAAAGGTGGGTGAATGCAAGAACACAAAATCATGCATACACATGGGTTTTGGGCCATGAATTGGGCTCGGCCAAGGCCCTAGGTGTCACGTCCAGAGGAGTGGGGTCCACTGTGGTGGTGTGGCCATGGATGCTGGAGGTGGTGGTGGTGGAGTAGGGGCGGCCATGGTTGGTGGAAGTGGTGGATGTGGAAGCTAGTGCTCGGCTAGGTCAATATGAAGGGTGTTTTGAAACTTTTGCGGATATGCATCACCAAGGGGGTTCATGGCTTGGGTGGCTGGTGAGGAGGAGGTGCTGGTGGTGTGTCATCAGGTGGTGGAGGCGGCTAGGCAGCAAGGTGGCATGGTTGAACCTACATGAGGTGAAGCAAGTTCAAAATCAAACTAGAAAAATCAACATAAGTGAACAAAAGAAGATAAAAGGAAATAGAATTTTACCAAACTTCTCAATCAAGAGGAGGCCGAAATTTTTTTCAGGAAGGAGGAAAAAGATGTACGTGAATGAAGAATGGAGGTAGGCAGCTGAATTATGTGAGAAGTTATGGCTAATTGATGGCAAAATTAAGTTAAAATGTGAAAAGGTGGGAAAATCAAAAGCCATAGAAAACAAAAGGTCACAAACCCTTTCAATTTACCTTTTATTATTTATATAAATTTATGTAGCTGAAATAATAATAATATAAGATAAGATTTCGAAATTTTTAAAAAATATACAAATATATATAATATTTATCAATTATGTAAAGTAAAATTAAGGAAAATAGTTAAAACAGTGAACTAGACTAGCAAAATTTGAAGTTAAATGAAATAATTTTTAGAAAATTCATATAAGCTTGTAAAGTATTTTTAAACATAAATAATAACATAAAATACAAATATATTCACAAAATAAATATTTAAAATTTAATTTAAATATAAAATTTTAATGTAGAAAATAGCAGAAAATGGGAAAACAGCCCTTAAAAATAGGAAATCAACACAGTAATTTTTGGAAAAATTCTATTATTATTTTAAAAATATTTAGAGATGAATTTTCACAAATAAAACAAATTTAAAATAAAATAAAGAAATTTAAAATGAAGAAAATGGCAGAAAATTAGAAAACAGCCTTAAAAATAGGAAATAAATACAGTAAATTTTGAAAAAATTATATTATCATTTTAAAAATGTTTAGAAATGATATCACACAATTAAAACAAATTTAAAATAATTTCAAAATGAAATAAAGTCAAATTTAAATATATAGTCAAAATCTAGGGTTGTTACACTCTCCCCTACTCAAATCTTTTCGTCCTCGAAAAGGAAGGAAGCGGAGAAACAACAAGAAAGAGCAATAGGTTGGAATACATCCCCAAAAGAAGGTAGGGAAAAAAAGACAGCTAGGAGGTAAAGCAGGTTGAAAGACAAGGATGAACCATTATTTGAACCATTATACATTTCAATTTAATATTTTTTTTTAGTATGATGAATAGTCATTTGATTCAAATTTGATGGTTCAAGGTAAACAATATTTAAAACATTTAAATTTTTAGAAGGGAAAATAACTGACCAAAATATTCTTTATACAGTACTTTATCAAGATGCTTTTACCAAAATACTTTTATAACTCGATGTCTTAACAAGTTTAGTTTCGTTCCTGCAGACTCTGGCTATGCGTTGATCAGGCGCAAAGCTAGAATTCTCCAAGTACTTAGTAGACTTGTTTCAACACCCAGTGAAAATGATGAAAACACTTTTAAAAATAGATATGGAAAGTACAATCCAAACAAATCAACCAAACCGAAACAGTTGTCTAACCATGGATCGTAGATACACAATGGTTATGCCTGGATCCCCCAGGAAACAATCCGTATCCGTAAGCTTTCTCAGCCCTGCGAGTTACGCCATGATGACGAGTAGAATGCAGGATACATAATGGTTACGCTTGGATCCCCCAGGAAACAATCCGTACCCCCAGGCCAGCTCAGTCAGGCATTTGCGCTACTATGTGACCTACATAGAGTGCAGGATACACAATGGTTACGCCTGGATCCCCCAGGAAATAATCCGTACTCCTAGGCCAGCACAGCCAGGCAGTTGCGCTATGCAGTCGCGATCATAAGACCATGGAGATCGCCATGGAATTCGATGGACACTCGAGTATCAGATCCGGAAAACCCAAATCAAAGAGAGAGAATAATATCGATAAAATGAATCCACAGTGTGGCCACAAAGCGGATATCAAGCAGAAGGCACTTTCCATATCTTTACTTCGAAAATATGTATCATATAGTACCTTTCAAAATCACTTCCAAATATCATACTTATATAAAGTTCATTTTATATAAGATTTCATTTCAAATCATATACTTTTCAAAACAATAGTATATCAAATCACACTTATATAGATTTCGATTATATAAGATTTCACTTTTCAAAATTGGGTACCTTTTCAAATAAACAGTTTTCAAATCAATAGTTTTCAAATCTACTGCATACTTATACAAATCAATTTTATATAAGTTCGATAACTCCCAAATCAAAGTATTTTTAAAAAAAAAGGTTCTCAATTTTAATTCATTTCAATAGTATTTCAGTTTAAAAAGCATAAATGATTTCACCAAATCATTTCTTCCAAATTACATATATTCAGTTTCAAAGTTTCTTAAAACAGTAGATTTAAAAATAATTCAAATTTTCAAATCTACAAAATTTAAGTCAAACAAATTCATTTCCATTTCAAACATATATTCACTTCAAAAGTCATAATACTTTCAAAGTTATGAATCTTTCGAAACCAAAATACTTGAAATCATTACACTTTGAAAATCATAACATTTAGAAATCATGCATTTGAAATCATAAAACATTCCTTTAGTTCTTTACATTTCACAAATTTATTCAATTAAACCAAAATCTAAAATTTCCATATTTTAATTCCATTCAAACCATCAGTTTCAATTCAATTTAGTTTTCCAACGAAACCATTTCAAATATTATCCAATTTCAAATTTAGATTTGATTTACAAAATAAACTATTCAACCTTAAATATGTTTCAAGGCTTAAATATACCATATTTCAAACTAAATTTTATAATTTCATATATCTCAAATTTTACTTCATTATTACTTAGTGTTGAAATATTTATTTCATAAATCCATTATTTTTAAATAAACTCAAATTACAGGTAAACCAAATATCCTTTCATACTAATATAAGCTTCAATTATAGATTTATCAAGATCAATGGTTTTCAAAATCATTTTATACTTACATAAAGTTTATCTTATATAAGGATCAAAATTTTCAAAAAAATAAATTTCGCTACATGAAAAGCCATATGGGATTGAACATCTTTGCTTACTAAAAGATTTTTAATTAAGAATAGTTTTGTATATAAAATAGTTTTTATGAAAAACCACTATCAAATTTAAAACCATTTTTCAAAACTATTTTTCTTTTTCTTAAACTATGGTTTTTCATAAAAGAAAATTTCCAATTAAATTACAAAGATATCCAACCCGACAACTTTCAATTTCAGCGTCAAGTATACCAATGATATTAGGATATAAGATGTACATATGTCATCATTTCGCAACATTACCTTCGATCGCTCGCTCGATCACACAAGTTCGCTTTCGAACTAGTATTGTCCATTCGACTTCCCTAATGCGGACTTCGATATGGTTTCTCGACTAGAAGCCATCAGTCTCTTTGCATAGCCATATACTATGATAGAGAATTCTAGAAGCAAGCCCAAAATCCATATCAAATGTTCGCCATCAAGAATCAAATGAAAAATCCTAACACGAAATGGTGTAATTCACCTCGAACTTGTGTACTCAAACTTGGATCAAATTAATTATGCGAATAAAACAACATACGTACAACTTATGTATCTATTCCAACTTGTTAAATAAATAGTTTTATAAAGATGTTACTAAGTTAAAACATTTAAAACCAAAATTTTCTCAAACATTTGAAGACTAATTTTTATCCATAACATTTCAAAACTAAATTTCATATTAGTATAATTCAAAATAATCTTATTTATTTACTTAACAAAACAGTTTCAACTTATAAAAAACCATATTATTTCATACTTGAAACATACAAACTAAACTTATATTCTTTATCAAATACCTTATACCTTTCAAAAAAAATTTAGCTTTGGAAAATTAACCTTGATTTGGAAGTGCTCGAATCTTAAAATAGTCGAAGAAGTCATATTTTCAATCCAAGAGTTGAAAATCAACACTAAATCAGTAAATCAATTTCAAAAGTTAGGTTTCAAAATCTGAAACTCGAGAACTGAACACCGGCTTACTTTAAATCTTTTCAAATATATATATATATATACACGGATCTATCTTTCGAATATCAAAGCATACTTCGAAATCTGAAATCAAAATTGGTACTAGAGTGGCCTCTCCCTCACTCAGAAACTCGAAAATCAATGTCGATGATGCATGCATTCATCATCGAAATTATTTTCCAGCGACATAAGTGAGTTCTGGACTTCAATTAACTTTGAAAACTTCTTTGAAATTCCTTCGAAATCTTTGAAATTCATTCGAATACATTTGAAACATTTCTTATTTGAAAAAATATATATCTTTAAATCATATTATTATTATATATTTTCCAAAATCTTCAAACCGATTTCAAAACACCGGAATTCGATTGCTCAAAATTCAAATGCAGAACCCTTCAGTTATAAACCATTTTTCTATAAATCAAGTTCTTATAAAATTTTCAAAATTTCAAATTCTTTCGAAATTTCAAATTTTCATTTTTGAAAGGTATATAGTCCTTATCAAAAACATTTCACTTTTATATATAAAAATATGGCCATCCTTAATAATTTCGATGTATGCACAATTTCAAAATACAAACAAACACAAATTTCCAAGGATGATTCAAGGAAGGATTTCAAACAAACAAAGATTCAAAATTAGAGTAACTCTAATCAAATAGAATTCTAGTTCGAAGATAAACTCAAACGAAGATGAGATAATTTAATTACCAAATAGAGGAGGAGGTAGATAGCATCGACATACAAGGATACAGAAATCTCCGGTGAATCAATGCCAATTATAAAGGAATTTCACCCCTTTATAAATCATTCAAAGATTTACGGAATCACCGCTCTGTAGAGAGGTCATTCCAAAGTGGGATTACGGAATGCCAAAATCAAAAGGGTAAAATAGGGAAGACAAGACTGGATTTCAGAACAAGTGGGAGCGTCCACAGTTCAAGGAATCTTAATCAATAAGAATCCTAACCAAGAGATTTCTAACAAGGTGGATACAGAAGTAATGAAGTTCAAAAAAAATCTTGATTCCAAAATAAGAAATTTTTTATACCAAAATAATCTTTGAAAATCCATTAAAGATCATTTGGAAATCATTTTATACTTCAAAAATACGTTCTCTCACAAGGAAAGGATTCTGAGATTGATTTCACTCGTTCTAGGGTATTTCTACCCTATCTCTAATGAGTTTTTGCTCCGCAGGCTAAGCTTTGCCTAAAACCAAAGCTCTGATACCAACTATAACAACCCGATATTTTCAGCCATTCGCATCCGCACATGTCGGACTTGAATTGCTCAAAATAATGCGTTGTAAATAAATTTGGAGCAAATGAAATACAATCACAGAATCACAGACACAGAAATATCAGAATAACTCGCAGCGGAAATTAAAATACCATAGTAGTTCATGAAGCTACTATAACAAACTCTCAAAACATAATACATAATATCAGTCTGAAAAACGTATACAATAGAAATCTCAATTACATAGCAGTTTATCAATACCAAAGCTGAAGTAGAACAACTGAAACTGAAGGGATAGATAACTAGACAAGCAGAAGCTCCAGCAATTCCTAGCTCCAGAAAGAAATCCAAAGCTAAGCTGTAAATACTCAGGCTGACCCGAGCGTAAAGTAAAACACAAAACACTCGAGTCAGGACAATATATACTTATATAATGTAAACCAGCTCAAGTGAACTGTAGTAGAAATGCACAATAACTTAAAGGATGCTTGGGATCGCCCATCCTTTAAGAATCGGTTAAACTATAAATTAATTACATCCCGTGGTTAAAATTTCAAAATGGTATTTTATACTTCAAAATCAAATATCATTTCAAAATCCATTTCAAAATATCAAAAATATAATATCTTCCAAACCACATTCATTTTTATTTAATTTAAATACCATTACAAAACACATTTCAAAATAGTTTATATTTCAAAACAAATTACTTCATTTTAAATCATAAAAATGAAGTTATTATATTTAGTAATTAAATTATTAAATTTACAAAATCTTAGTCTTTCAAAATTCATTTATCCACTTAATTTATTAAAACAGATGAAAATTCAACTTTCGCAGCATTTAGAAATTGCTACAGAAAGTTACATTCAAAACAGTTCAATTTAACAAAACATAGCATAAAAAAAATGTTGTGATAGGGTTACATTAGTTTTAAATAAAACTTAGTTAAATTCAACAATTATAACATTTACAAAAATGCTATGATAGCCTTTAATTAAACTTAGCCGTTTGGTTCATTATTATCAACTACAGCATTTACAAATGTTGTGTTATCATTTACATTAGAATTAATAGCATTTCTGCAATGCAGTTAATTAACTTCAAATATTAAGTATAATTCAAAAATAATTATATTTTTATTTGAATCATTTTTAACTTATAAAATCATATAATTTCACTTTTAAAACAATCATTCAAATACCCTTATATTCATGATTTTATAAAGTTAAATCTCCATTCAAAAATCAAAATTTAATAATAATTCACTTATTAAATTCCAACATAAAATTTCAGATTCATTAAATTAAATTAGACTTAACACTTAAGTTTAAAAGTTTCAAATATAACTTAATTTCATTTTTATTTACTTAACTTAAAATTCACTTTTAAGCCAAATTCACAAATTTCCAATTTTAGTTATATTTCAAAATTTCAACATAAATATTCATTCATTTCACATTTAACTTTATTCAAAAATCATTAATGTATTACAAAATCATTTTAAATTCATTTGATTCAAAATATCATAAATTTATCATATTTTCATATTTAATTTAAATTCCATTTATCACCAAATTATAATTTCCAAAATAACTTACATTTCAGATTTCTAACTTTACCCTTCATTTATTTCACTTATAAATTTTCAGAAAATCAATAATGCTTTACAAAAATCATTTTTAATCAAATCTAATCAAAATATTATAATATTTACATTTCTAAAATATTTTAAATTTTTTTAGAAAAACTTATTTTAACAACGGGTCTGTATTTCATTTTCTAGCCTAGGTAAAGTGATACGGGTAATATATCATTTCAACCCATAATTTACAAAGAAAACCCGGGTTTGATCATTTCAAACCCGCAATCCCAAGTAAAAGAAAATAATTGAAAAATCATTCAGGCCTATCATTTCAGCCCATAACGATTTTCACCTATTCTAAAGTCTGTTCGGGTATGTATCATTTCAACCCATAGTGATTCTAGTCTACAGGGAACTTGCAGTGTGATAAACTGATGAAAGTAACAGAATAGCATGAAATAACATTAACATATGATATAACAGGTGTAAATATAGGTGTGAACATCATATGAATATGATATAGCAGTTATAACAGGATGATATGCATTTACAGATTCAGGTGATGTCAGTTTATCACTACATAAGTACATATTAGTCTGGTGAGATTTACTCACTGTTTTGAGCTGATGACACCACGACGAATTGCACAACGGGATCTACACAAGCACAAAAGCACGATACAGATACGAAATGGAGGAGCCAAGGATTAATTCCCTTGAATACAAATCAAACAAACAATATAACAATTATAAGGTTTTAGACCAAAAATACGATAAACGATGCTAGAAATAACTTCATAAAACAAAGCTGAAATGCTTTGCACTTGCTTCCGACATCTCATAGGCTCGGCCATAGGTAGAGTACAGGTCTAAGACAATGATTTAGGGTCAGGTCTGGGTTGCTAAGGTCGGCCTAACATGAGTTTGAGTGATGGTGTAAAGGTGGGTGAAGGCAAGAACACAAAATCATGCATACACATGGGTTTTGGGCCATGAATTGGGCTCGGCCAAGGCCTAGGTGTCACGGCCAGAGGATCGGGGTCCACTGTGGTGGTGTAGCCGTGGGTTCTGGAGGTGCTGGAGGTGGTGGTGGTGGAGTAGGGGCGGCCATGGTTGGTGGAAGTTGTGGATGTGGAAGCTAGTGCTCGGCTAGGTCAATATGAAGGGTGTTTTGAAACTTTTGCGGATATGCATCACCAAGGGGGTTCATGGCTTGGGTGGCTGGTGAGGAGGAGGTGCTGGTGGTGTGTCATCAGGTGGTGGAGGCGGCTAGGCAGCAAGGTGGCATGGTTGAACCTACATGAGGTGAAGCAAGTGCAAAATCAAACTAGAAAAATCAACATAAGTGAACAAAAGAAGATAAAAGGAAATAGAATTTTACCAAACTTATCAATCAAGAACAGGCCAAAAAATTTTTCAGGAAGGAGGACAAAGATGTACGTGAATGAAGAATGGAGGTAGGCAGCTGAATTATGTGAGTAGTTATGGCTAATTGATGGCAAAAGTAAGTTAAAATGTGAAAAGGTGGGAAAATCAAAAGCCATAGGAAACAAAAGGTCACAAACCCTTTCAATTTACCTTTTATTATTTATATAAATTTATGTAGCTGAAATAATAATAATATCAGATAATATTTTGAATTTTTTAACAAATATACAAATATATATAATATTTATCAATTATGTAAAGTAAAATTAAGGAAAATAGTTAAAACAGTGAACTAGACTAGCAAAATTTGAAGTTAAATGAAATAATTTTTAGAAAATTCATATAAGCTTGTAAAGTATTTTTAAACATAAATAATAACATAAAATACAAATATATTCACAAAATAAATATTTAAAATTTAATTTAAATATAAAATTTTAATGCAGAAAATAGCAGAAAATGGGAAAACAACCCTTAAAAATAGGAAATCAACACAGTAATTTTTGGAAAAAATCTATTATTATTTTAAAAATATTTAGAGATGAATTTTCACAAACAAAACAAATTTAAAATAAAATAAAGAAATTTAAAATGAAGAAAATGGCAGAAAATTAGAAAACATCATTTAAAAGTAGGAAATAAATACAGTAAATTTTGGAAAAATTATATTATCATTTTAAAAATGTTTAGAAATGATATCACACAATTAAAACAAATTTAAAATAATTTCAAAATGAAATAAAGTCAAATTTAAATATATAGTCAAAATCTAGGGTTGTTACAAAGCTCCACCACATGAGACAAGAATCTAACAACGCCAACACATTACTCTTTGAAATCTCATTTGGTTTTACCTTGCTAAGTCACGCAAGTGCCACCCAGTCAAAAAACGACCATTTTACTCACCCTCGACTGTAGCAATGTCGTGATGCCAAAACGGTGATCAAAGTCTACGAATTTGAGGCTGCTAATGCACCTTCGTCGCCTGATGAAGAATCCAAGCTTCATTTCATGATTTACGCCTTCAATTGGAAACGAGATGATACCCTAGATTCGTTCACGGCGCTGGAGCTTTCCAGTCCAATTCGAATCGCCCCAAGCTAGGTCTAGAAGATAGATATTGTGAAAATGATGACAAAAGAACAGGTTTTGGGATTTACAAAGATGTATGGATTAACATTTTGATTTTTAAAGTTTTATTTCCTTTTATTTTCTATCTCTGTTGTATTGTAGAAGGAATTGGCACGATCACATCATAGGGGGGTTGGAAAAGATAAGCGGCTGAAAAGAAAGGTTGACTTTAAATAATTTAAAATTTTATTTAATTACAAATATCTCATTTAAAGCAACTTAAAATTTTGAACTCATATCAAGACGCATTGCCGGGTGTTCGTAATGTTATATCCTTATTCCAAAGGCAATGGAAAAAGTTTTAAGTCCTAATTCGATTGTATGTGGAAGATAGCTTTTTGAACGCAATTAAAGTATTAAATTTTTGATATTAAATTCAACGCATTTCTACCCCGCACGACCAAACGATAACCCCAAGAGCTACAAAGTTTGAAATTCGATAATAATACGCTATTACGGATTCAATAGAACTGGTTTCGTCGAAATCCAAGACTGTGCCCAGGAAGGCTGTTTTTTACCCGTCAATTAAAATATAAAATTTCCCATTTCTAATTATTAACTTTTATATCCAATTTTTAAATGTTAACAACCTTCATTGTTGTTTAAATAAAATTTGAATCAACCACCGATGTCATTTTCAATCATATTAAATTCAGAATTCAATTATTCAAATAATTTCCAATTTTAAATTTAAAAAAATTAATTATCCTATAAATTATTATAAATAAATCATTAAGCTCAAAATAAATTTTAGTTATTTACATCATTTTATTTCTATCTAAATAATACAACATTTATTATCCAATTCTTGTTATGGCCAAGCCTTCGTAATTGGTTATTTCAATTTTTTTATTGAAGTTCATATCCAATAACTTACATTCAAAGTCATTTAAATTTATATATTTAACAATTTTTATTCAATAATTATACCGAATTTCATAATTTTAAATATTTAAAATATGGGTCGTTACACCAACTGCTCTCAACTATAAATACAATTCTATCTGTAACATAAAGAGGATCTACTAGACTGGCTGTTGGAACTCTGCAAAGATTGTTCTTTACTATTATTCTTCACTCTTCTTCTCCCACACAATAGTCATCAAGCAGCGACTGTGATTCTCCAATCATATTTAAATACTTATGACTTGATCTAACTTAGTATATTCTATCATATTGTAATCCAATTCAACTTGTAACAGTAGTCAATTAATAAGAAAATTTATAAAGTGGATGTAGGCTTCGTTAGCAGTCGAACCACTATAAAATTATTTCGTCTCTTTACTATTTCTGCTCTTTTTATATTTCTTTTCTATTTTATTTTCTCTAATAAACATGGTTGGTGTTTTCATAATCAATTTAGAGTGTTGATCCATTTTTTGGGTTAGCAGATGGAAAAGACATATTTTTATCGTTCTGCCTTAATCTAAGTCCCTTACAATTAATATCAACAAATTTCATCAAATTCCAACCAAAATCAACCAAACTTCACATCATATGAAAAAGCGCTAATACAAGAATATAAAGCAAACAATTTTGAAGCAAATTGAGATGAAGCGTGAGCAAGGCGTATCAGGCTAGTGTAGGAGGAGGAGGAGGATTCACATTGAGTTGAAGTGATTACAGTAGTTTAGTCATCACTAATCAACACCAATATTTCATCATACTAAATAGTGGGATCATCATAACATGAATCATAATCATAATGCATCATTTTAGCCATAACTATGCCCTTCACTTAATACCACATTGTGACTAGGCTTTATAGTCGTTTCTTGTAATAGCCCGTTATTTTCAACCATTCACATCTGCACATGTCGGACTTGAATAATGCAGAATATACAGTAAATAAATAATCACAGACATAGAGTAATAATAATGCAGCGGAAGTAGAAGAAATAGTAGTTCATGAAGCTACTATATAAATATATCAGAGTCAAATATGATACGACAGAAGTCTCAATATGATAACCAAGTACAAGCTGAATACAATACTTGGTTCAACTGGATAACTGAAGTGAAATAGATAAAACTAGACAAGCAGATAATCTCCAGCGATTCCAATCTTTAGAAAGTGGAATCCAAATCTGTGAATACTCAGGCTGACCCGAGCATAAATAAAAATACAAACATTCGAGTCAGGACATACATACTTTTACAATGTAAACCAACTCAAGTGAACTATAGTAAAGGTACAAGTTACTTAGAAGATGCTTAGGACCGTCCATCCTCTAAGGATTCGTTAAACTATTTACTATGTAGTAGTATTGCGCTATTGTAATAGTGTTTAACAGTAAAATAAACTTACTTTAAAATAGCATCAAAGGGTTACCCATATAGCTCCAGACACGTAATAATCCCAGTAGTCCATCCAATATCTGCATATCTTTTGATCGGAAGACTACGAGAAGATACGCATGGGCTACGGGAGAAAACCAAACTTGTAGTAAAGGCTCGATATGGTGGGTGACACGGCACAACGAGGCAATGCTAGGGTAGATATACAAATTACGCACACGGGCTGGTGATAACGTAGCATCCACTACACCCACCTCGGAAAACATTCCCAAATCTGAGGGTGGCCACCAAACGATCACAAAGTAATAGTATGATATCGAAGAAATGCGTCCGATTGAAGGTATGACCTCACTTGGCCCGAGATCGCTCCTGTTTTAGCCACCTTATGCAACCTCACGGGAGTTGGGTCCACGTAACATACCACAAGAACATCGCCACCATCCTACTTCATTCTGGAATCTCCACCGCGTACACTATTGTCAAAGTGGTTTTCGGTATCGACAGAGAGTATGTCCATATCCGATCTCGGTCTCTTTGCCAACCAATCATTATTATAACCCGTGGTTATAACTTTTAAAACTAATAATTTATACTTCAAAATATAATATCCTTTCAAAACTTCATTATCAAATCATCATTTGAATTCAAATCGAAATATTAAATTTAAATACCCTATTATACTCAAAATATCATTCACTTATTATCATTTCAAGTCACCTTTCAAATAGTTTATATTTAAGTCAAAATAATTCATTTAAACCATTTAAAAGTGAATTTATTATATTTTCAAATCAAGTATTTAATTTCCAAAGTTTCAAACCATTCTGAGCTCATTTAATTAGTTAAAAAACCATAAACATTGAAAATTTCAGACCTACGCAGCATTTAGAAAAAACTGTTATAAGTTATACTTGAAAACATTTTAATTCAGCAAAGACATCAGACCACTACAGCATTTACAGAACTGCTGTAGTAGGCCTTTATTATGTTTTAGCCCTTTAGTTTACTTCAGCAACTATAGTATTTCAGAACTTCTGTAATAGCCTTTTTATTAGGTTTTTAGTTCATTTACAGAAACCATAGCATTTCTGAATGCTATAAAAAGTATTTACCAGATTTTAATGTATTTCCAGCAAATAATAAACTTCAATTTAAACCCTTTAACCATTATAAAAATCATACTTTAACATTAAAATGTTCATTTAACTTACTTTTAACTTATGATTTTTATAAATAAATTTCTTATAATTAAATTAAATTTTTCAATAATTTCACTTAACAAATCAAGTGCAACATATCTTTTCTTCGCTTTTTAACAAATAAACTTAACACTTATATTTTTCTACCATTTTCCCAATATAATTAAATTTCCATTTTATTTATATAACTTAAATTTCATTTTAAACCAAAATTCCAAATTTTCCAACTTAAGTTATATTTCCAAAAATTCACCTTTGCCATTTATTTAAATTACATTTTAACTTACAGAAAAATCAAAATTTCTTTATTAAAACATTTAAAACACAATTAAAATCAAATGTTCGTAATTTTACACTTTTTTAATGTTTAAAATATTCAAAAATACTTTATAAAATTAACCACTGGCCTGTATATAGTTTTCTAACCTAGGTCAAGTGATACAGATATATATCATTTCAATCCGTGGTTTTACAAAGAAAATCCAGGTTCTATCATTTCAAACCCGCAGTCCCAAGTATAAATAAAAACCATTCAGGCCTATCATTTCAGCCCATAACAATTTTTCCCTATTCTAAAGTTCGTCCGAGTATGTATCATTTCAACCCATAGTGATTCTGTTCTACAAGGAACTGGCAGTGTGAGAAACAGATAAAATAAATAGTTTAACAACATATATCAATAACAAATGAGATGACAGGTAAAATAACAGGTTTAACATCATATAATTAATAATCACAGACATTTATAACATCATATATAATTCTACATATTCAATTGTTATCGCTTCACATCTACATAGATACATAATGTCATGTGAGATTCACTCATCTTTTTATGCTGGAGTTAGCACATCAAATGACACAAATGAAATTCAGAAGCACGATGACACGACAGTGGATTCAAGTGGGAAGAGAACCAAGCTAATGATCTTATCACAACCCATAAACAAAACCAAATATTAATATAAATATGACATAACTTTGAATTGAAACAATTAGAAAATAAAGGCAACATGAACACAGTTGCTTTGGCCATGCTTCATCACTTTAGTGCTCGATTTAGGGGATTCAAATGGCTTGATTTTGGTGAGGCTTTGGCTCGGGTTTGGGTCCTATAAGGCACGGCTATACGAAGTTGAAGTGGTGTAGGAGTTACAATGTAGAGAATACAAAAGGTTAAGGCAAAATGGAGGAGTTTGTGTTCACTATTTGGCTCGGCTACATGGATCTATGGATCGGCTAGAGGCTGCTACAGGTCAGGTCAGATCTGGACAGTGGCCAAGGCTGGTGGTCAGGGTCATAACATAGTGGTGGTGGAGCAATAGGAGGCGGCCAAGGTGATATATGTTGGTGGTGAAGAAGCTAGGTAGGCTACATGCATAGTTTAAGGATTTTTGACAAATTTTGTGCGGAGCTTTGGTCCTAAGGGGTCATGGCCATGATTGGTCAGAGGGGTAGGAGGGGTTGTTGCCGTGGATTATGGGGAGGATGTGGTAACCTGAATTTTCTAGAAACCTGTAATTGATAATATAATTGGGTTAATTAATAGAAATATTGAATTATAGATTGGACAAATGAATATGATTAAGTAAATATTTATATTTGTAAATTGTGTTGTATATATATCTATATGCATAGATTTTAATAAAGTTATTATTTTTAAATTTAATTTGTGTTTGTTTAAAATTAATATATATTGGAGTTGATTTTAAATTAGATTTGAATTTGAATATAGATTTAAATTTTGAATATAATGAACATATATCTTAAAGATATAAAATATATGAATAAGTTTTTATTTAAAGTAGATTTTTCTTTTCCTTAAAAGGAATTTATTTTTATTAATTAAGATAGTGTTTATGAAATTGTAAAATAGATACAGAAGGTTCATATTAACATTTTAAAACGAGTTTAATATATTATATATGATTTTATTGGTTTATACTTTATTTTCTTTTAAAGATTTTATTTATATAAATTTAGGAAAGATCTATTAATTTACAAATGAATTTATTTACTAGGAAAATTTATTTAAAAAGCCTTTTAAAAATCTTTTAAAAATAAATAAAATGAAAGATTACAAGTGTTGATTTATTAAAGCGTATAAATACACATGTAATTGAATTAATAATAGGATGTTACAAGTGTAACATTTAAACAAGTGTCATGTTAGTTTATTTTCTTTTTACTTTTAATTTCTAATAATGAAAGAAAATCAAGGTTGTAAATATTAATATGCTTCTACACTTTCTTTTTCTTGCATATAATTAAAATCATACAAACCTAAGAAGGAATCAAAAACTAAAACCTAAGAGAAAAACAAAATAAAAACCAGAAAATGAATCAAAAACAGGAAATCAAAAAAAATATCAAACCTGGGCAAGCATACCAAAGCCTGGATACCCAAAGCAAAGACAAAAATCAAAATCAAAATCAAATCTGGTAAGCAAGATCAGTTTCGGATTCAAATACAATTCAATGCGATCAGACATGCAAGATCAGGTTAACTTAGTTTTCAAGCTTTAAAATCAAATATCATTCAGGCTTTCTTCTATGCTTCTCTGTTTTATTCAGGTGAGTAAACTTTACACTGCTGAAGCTAGATATTTTTAGTTATGCATACAACGAGTAATCATAGAAATAATTTCAAAAATGCTTTATATGGATGAATAAATGGGTTTTGTCTGGCATAAAGGTGGATTTGCTGTGCATAAATAGGTTTGTTTGAATTTAGCTGCCCATGCCTCTGATTCTTACTTTACAGGCTCAAAATCATCTAAAGAAATTCACATCTCTCCATCTAGACCATTATTAGTTATGATCAGAAAAGAAAGTTGTTTACATGAATGAAATACTACTTTTAGAAATATTTTCAAAAAAATTTATTGAGTTAATAGCCAGAAAAATGAAGGATATAGTGGAAATCAAGTCAGGACAGAAAATGAAATGTTTAAATTTTCTTGTTTGAATTTAGAAACAGTTTTGCTTTTTGAAATAATGAATTTCGGTAATGAAATCAAAATTTTAAAGCTTGGCATTTATGAGTAAACAAATCCTTAAAATTATTCTAAAATTTGATTTCATGCAGTATAACTAGAAGTAATTGGGTGATAAATATTGACATGATTTTTAAATATGGATGCATGCTGAAATTTCTTTAAGTAAATTATGATTTGTGATTGCATGATTTGTTAACAGAAATGCATGTATATTTGTGTGTATAGATGTTGGTATGAATGTTTGGAAAGTAATCTAGGCTCTGTTCTTAGTGCTACAGGTTTAAGAATGTTCAAGAAATCAAATTTGCCCTTCCCCTAATCTTCTTCAGATTTGATTTATGAGCAAATCTTGTGTATAATCACAAGAAAATGGAATTAAAAATATTCCTGTAAGAATTTGATGGTAATTATATAAAAAAAACAGTAAAACTTATACCATATCAAAATCTGAAGAAAAGAAAATAGTTGATTCATGTATATAGTCGGGTTTGATATCGAAAATAATGATTTCTAAAAATAGATCATGATTTTTAAGTGTTTAAAACAAGAGATATCGTAAGATGAACGTATTTTGGCTTTCAAACAATCTCTGACGATCGACGAGGAAGTGATGGTCGAGGCTCACGCTGGAGGAAGATGGAGGTTAGGCAATTCAGGGAAAAATAATGGATGCATGTTTAGTTAATCATGGCGATGGGTTGGCGTTGAAGTAGGGTTTGAGCAGCAGTTTCATCGGCTAGGTTTGAGGAGCTATTGCATTGATGTGAGTGGATCGGAACTCACCGGTGGTAGCTAAATCGATGAGGGGTGTCGAGGGGTTCCTTTGGAAGAATGGACACGTTTTCTGGCGGCCGTGATTAACGAGGCGAGGCATATTTTGTTGATCTTTATCGTTTCAGTTAAGAGTCCAGGGGTTCGTTTTCGATTTTTCAGATGATCTCGTGGTTCTGGGTGTTGGAGTTGGTTAGCGAGATAAATGATGATTTATTGAGGGCGGCGTTGATGATCGGAGCGACTCCGATGAACTGTGCATGTGCACGCGATAGGGTGTTGTATCTGGAAAAAGGTTGGTTTGGGAAGAAGAAGTTTCTAAGGGAAGTCTTGAGGAAATTTTGGTATGACTCGAAGAAAGGATTGTGTGGTTCATCTGGAAGAATAGCTCGGGAGTTTTGAATAAAAACTTTGGTTTATTGATTAGATGGGTGCTGTTCTTTTTTTTTTAACTTTTTGTGATGATGTTGAACCAGATTTTTGTTATGTTTGAATAATCATATTTTGATTTTAAAGGCAAGCTTTGTTCTAGGTTTTCAAAGTTTATATAAAAATAAATAATTTTTTTTTGACAAAGGTTTGAAATTTTAGGAATTTGAATGGTTTTGAATTAGGATGGTTACTTGAGTAATTAAATGGTAACTAATTTAATTAAAGGATCGTTAATTAGTGTGATTAATTAAAAAGTCTTTAATAACTTAGTATAACTTATTAAAGTTTAATTAATTATTGAATGTGATTGAATAAGGTTAATTAATGAATATGGTTGATTAAAAATTAATTAATTTATGAAAATAATTAATTAATTTTGTTTAATTAATTAAAGAGAATTACTTGATGATGGGTTAAGTATAATTACTTAATGTAATTAATGAAGTGTAATTATTTAATGAAGTAATGGATAATTACTGGATGTAATTAATTAAAGGAAATCATTTGATAAATAGTATTAAAGAAAATTACTTAGATGAAGTAATTAAGTGCTAATTACTCAGTGTAATTAAAGGATTAATAGAACTAATTAAGGAGTTAATTAATTAAGGTAAGTAATTATAGAATGGTTAATTACTATTTATGATTGATTAAGGCTGATAAATGGAAGTAATTAATTAAGGATCATTAATTAATGGAATTAATTAATGTAACTAATGAAAGTAGTTAAAGATTAATTACTGTAAATGGATAATAAAGAATGATTAATTAAAATGGATAATTAAAGGATGATTAATTAATTGTTTGCAATTAACTAGTGTTAAGTAAGCAGGATTAAGGGTGATTGAAGTAATTAATTTAATTTTTTTAAATTAATTAGAAATGGTGTGACTAATTAATCTTGCTTATGGGTGATTGGATTATATGAATGCCTTGAATTGGTTGATATCTCTGATATGAAATGATTTGTGATATAATATGTTTGGTTTGAACTGCGATAATGTGGTTATCTGTCGGTGATGGATTACTATGTAAAATTTTGCATTCTATATTTAAAATTGACTAGTATTCACTTGTATAACTTGGGTTAAGGTGTCATGGGATTCGAAGAGACCAGGGTCGGGTATTAGTAAATACCCGAAACCACTTCGGTTTGAAATTCAGTAATTCTTTATAAATTTGGTATGTGAAACCAATAGGCTGGGATAGAATAGAATGAATCTTTGAAACTAAGTAAGAATGCTTAGAATTTGATTTGAGAAAATAAGTGTTGACTATTACAAGATATGAACTCGTAATAAGATACGAGTTACCCCGGGTTTTAAATGAGTTTTATGCATTTGTTTTTTCTTGTTAGATGGATTTACTCACGCTGGTTTCCAGCCTGACCCAGGTGTTACTTTGATGTAATGCCCGGGTCAGACCGAGTATTACCGATTTTTCAGGTAAGGACGTTCTGGAGCTCAGGAGGTGAGCTGGATGACAGGAACGTATGGAGTGTTTCCGCTGTGATATATTATTTCTATTTATCTGAGACATATTTGATTTGTATATGTCCAATGTTTGTGTATGAGAGTAACTCTGATGTATTATAAATGTAATTGACACATACTGTATTCTTGTGTAAACTGTTATTATGTGATATTATATTTTGATCCGCTGCGAATGTGAGAATCTGTGTTGTGTTTCTTCTTCTCCTTTTATCTCTTTCTTCTTTTCCTAACTACCTGGAGTTTTCGAGATCGAAAATTCTGGGTCGTTACATTTGGTATCAGAGCAAGGTTAAGCGAGAACCTTGGCTCTGGTGGGTCTACTCATTAAGGATAGGGTCAATGGTATCCTAGAATGAGTGTGTTTATATATATATATATATATATATATATGAGAGTGTACTTGTTATTTTCTTATATAAAGGTTTTTAATGATTTTATATAATAATATATTTTGATATATAAAGAAATATTTCTTTCTAATAAATATTAAGGTAATTGGTTGTTAAATTATTGGAATTAGATTAAGAAGTAATAGAAATACAACCAAACTGAAATTAAATAAAGATAAGGTTGAAATGAATTCAAACTGAAATTAAAATCTTGAATTTGGGAAAGAGTTTCAGAGTGAGATAATAATAAATTGATTTCCAAATATGATAATCATGGTTATTATCATAAATGGTTGTTATATTTAATAATAAAATGTGTATTAATGTGTAAGCAAAATGAAATGTTTTAAGGAGGTAAACATTTGGGTAAGTATGGCTTATAAAGTGGAATTGAAGATGGTCTGAATTGTGAAGATTTAAATTTGGGTCCAGAATTTGAAAATTGTTTCAAAGTGATAAAGAAATAATAAATAATGTTATTTAATGTATTTGAGTAAAAGGGGTCCTATTTCAAACATGAGTTGTTTGAAAATTTTCAGGGATTTATTTCGAATTAAAACCAGGGTGGTTTAAAGTTTGAAGTAATTCAAAGATTTAGTTGTTCAAAAGGATTTGAATTATTATTTGAACTTTGAAATAGGATAAAAATGCAATTTGGATTCAGAATTAAATGGTTTAAAGATATAAGTTGATTTGATTTAAAGGATTAAATCAACATTTAAAAATTTAACTCGAATTTATTCGGGATGGTTTAAATTTGAAATTTGAATTGAATTAGTTCAAATTGAATTTGATTTGAATTAATTGAAATTGTGATTGAAGATGTATAAGTGTAAAATTCAAATGGAAAATTTGAACTGGATTGATTTGAAACGCTTTGAAATTGAAGTGGGTTCAATTTGAAATTAGTCCAAATTGATTTGAATAATTTGGAATTGTAATTAAAGTTGAATAGTTTTAAATTCAAATGGAATTTGAATTGAATTTGGGAGGAAATCAAGAATAATTCAACTTGATTGGAAATGGAGGTTGGAAATTGAACAGTTTGACTCTGGACTATTTTCAAAACAAATTATTTTAGTACAAATCTATTTTTCCAAACTATTAACCATACAACTTTTCTTTTTAAACCTAAAACTATATTATACTTGTTTTATAATTATTTTTGGAATTATTTAACAAATTTTCAACTGTTTTATAAACTAATTACTATTTTACAATTATTTTACAAATTAATTACTATTATATAACTATTTTGCAATTATTTAAAATTTCTATAACTATTTGACTATTTTCCAACTATTTTATAATTACTTGACTGTTGTACAGCTAATTTACAAACTAATAAGTATTTTTCTATTATTTATCTATTTTAAACTTTTCAAGCTATTTTCTAAATATAAGCTGAACAGAGTATAAACTGTTTATGATTAAACATCCATTTGAGATAAGAATTGAGGGGATAATCCAAATAAGGATTTAAGCAATTGTGACTAAGTGGATAGAAATAAAATAAATGTGAATAGAAAAGGAGATTGATTTGGCTAATAATCAATAAAGGTAAATACATAGGATGTACGTATATTATTCTATTCGCATAGTGATTTGATCCAGATTCGAGCATAGAATTTCGAGAAAGTTTATCGATCCAAGTTGGGATTTTTCACTCGATTTTCGACGGCGAACCTGGATATAGATTGTTGATTGGTTCTGGATATGCTCTATCATAGTTATGGCTATGCAAGGAGAATGACGGTTTCTGATCAAGATACCAGATCTGAGTCAGCACTAGAAAGTCGGGTGGACGATACTAGTTCGGAAGGGAAATTGTGTGGTCGAGTGAGCGATCGGATTGATATTGCGTACGAATGATATGTGTACATCGTATGGATTGGAATGAAATTGATATTGAAAGTTTGTGGATAGGAACTGTAAAATGGTTTTTGAAGTGGAAAATATATTTTGTTAAATATATGATGAAACAAAACAGAAATTGGATATTTCAATGGTAGAAACTTACTTTATGGAAGTAAGTAATATAGTTAATGACTTTATAGAGTAATCAAATTTGAATATTTGATTTGGAATAAACAAAGTTATGTATCTTTGTTATATATAAGATAAATCTCCCCTTGTTGAATCTATAGCCAGAGGAAAGGATTTTGAAAGTGTTTGAAGTATAAAAGGAGTTTTATTCAAGTTTGAAGTGATCCAAAGATTTTTAAAAGTTATATATATATATATATATATATATATATTATATATGTAAAGGATCTTATGAGAATGATTTTGAGGAAAGGTTTTTTGAAAACCTTTGGATTTGGAAAGGCTTTTAATTTTTGGAGAAAAATCAATTTTGGAATTTGGAAAGCCTTATTGAGAATTATCGATTTTGGGATAATCGATTTTGAGAAAAGAGATTTATATGATATTCATACTAGGTGTATGATTTTGAAGGTACTATATGTATATAGTATAAAGTGTTTTGAAAATGGCTCTGGAGAAAAAGGCGCTCCCTTGGGATGATCTTCTCAGGAGTACCATAGGTTGGTACTGCCTCGAGCCTCTAAGGGGAAGGTTCTAAAGTTGATCCTGTGAGGATTCCGGACAAACTGGTTCCTGAGGATTATTGGGTAGCGAAAGTCGATGGCGCTGATGCCTACAAAGGCATTTGGGTTATGCTATGACGATAGTGTAACTCGATGTCGCTGCGATCTACTGTGTGGACCATAGCAGAAATCGTGTGGAGGTGAGTGTCAACGGTCTATGCTTGATTTTGCCGGAAAGGCAACGTAACATCGGTAGACTGCGATCTATGGTCAAGTGGAGTGGAGAAGTTTCATTCTTTTGGCAGCGAAATTCGAGGGCGCTGAGGCCTATAGTTATATGGGTTTTCGTTGTGATGGCAACGTAACCCCAGTTGTAGCTGTGATCTGTAGCGGGTTCCATGGTGTAATCGAGGAGTGCGGAGGCCTACTGTTATCTATGGATTTTGTCGGGATGGGAACGTAACCATCGGGTTAGCCGCGACCATGGATGGGGGTGATGATTTCCAGAGCATTCTCACCAAAGATATTTCCTTGATTTCAAAAATTCTTTCAATATTTTCGATAAAATTATTTTTTCAAGTATTTTCACTCGGTGTTGAAAATGGGTTTACCGAGTACTTGTAGATTTTCAGTCTTACGCCTGATCAACGTATGACCGAATTTCTGTGAGAACAAGGATGGACGGTTGAGACATCAAGTTATAAATGTATTTTTATAAAAACTATTTTGAAAATATTATATAAAAAAAAATTAGAAAAAAGGAAGTGTTTGAAAAATGATCGAAGAATATTTTAACTGGTTTTAAAATATTTAATAAATTCTGGCCTCGTTCCTTTTCGAGGACGAAAAGATTCAATACCTGAATTTTCTGGACACCTGTAATTGATAATATAATTGGGTTAATTAATAGAAATATTGAATTATAGATTGAACAAATGAATATGATTAAGTAAATATTTATATTTGTAAATTGTGTTGTATACATATATACACATAGGTTTTAAATAAAGTTATTATTTTTTAATTTAATTTGTGTTTGTTTAAAATTAATATATATTGGAGTTGATTTTAAATTAGAATTTTAAATTGGATTCGAATTTGAATATAGATTTAAATTTTGAATATAATGAATATATATCTTAAGAATTATTTTGAATATAAAATATATGAATAAGTTTTTATTTAAAATAGATTTTTCTTTTCCTTAAAAGGAATTTATTTTTATTAATTAAGATAGTGTTTATTAAATTGTAAAATAAATACAGAAGGTTTATATTAACATTTTAAAATGAGTTTAATATATTATATTGATTTTATTAGTTTATACTTTATTTTCTTTTAAAGATTTTATTTATATAAATTTAGGAAAGATCTATTAATTTACAAATGTATTTATTTACTAGGAAAATTTATTTAAAAAGCCTTTCAAAAATCTTTTAAAAATAAATAAAATGAAAGATTACAAGTGTTGATTTATTAAAGCGTATAAATACACATGTAAGTGAAATAATAATAGGATGTGACAAGTGTAGCATTTAAACAAGTGTCATGTTAGTTTATTTTCTTTTTACTTAATTTCTAATAATGAAAGAAAATCAAGGTTGTAAATATTAATATGCTTCTACACTTTCTTTTTCTTGCATATATCTAAAATCATACAAACCTGAGAAGGAATAAAAAACTAAAACCTAAGAGAAAAACAAAATAAAAACCAGAAAATGAATCAAAAATAGGAAATCAAAAGAAAAATCAAGCCTGGGCAAGCATACCAAATACTGGATACCCAAAGCAAAGACAAAAATAAAAATCAAAAGCAAATCTGGGAAGCAAGATCAGTTTCAGATTCAAATACAATTTAATGCGATCACACATGCAAGATCAGATTAACTTAGTTTTCAAGCTTTAAAATCAAATATCGTTCAGGCTTTCTTCTATGCTTCTCTGTTTTATTCAGGTGAGTAAACTTTACACTGCTGAAGCTAGATTTTTTTTTAGTTATGCATACAACAAGTAATCATAGAAATAATTTCAAAAATGCTTTATGTGGATGAATAAATGGGTTTTGTCTGGCATAAAGGTGGATTTGCTGTGCATAAATAGGTATGTTTGAATTTAGCAGTGCATGCCTCTGATTCTTACTTTACAGGCTCAAAATCATCTAAAGAAATTCACATCTCTCCATCTAGACCACTATTGGTTATGATCAAAAAATAAAGTTGTTTACATGAATGAAATACTACTTTTGAAAATATTTTCAAAAGAATTTATTAAGTTAATAGCCAGAAAAATGAAGGATATAGTGGAAATCAGGTCAGGACATAAAATGAAATGTTTAAATTTTCTTGTTTGAATTTATAAACATTTTTTCTTTTTGAAATAATGAATTTTGGTAATGAAATCAAAATTTTAAAGCTTTCCATTTGTGAGTAAAGAAAGCCTTAAAATTATTTTAAAATTTGATTTCATGTAGTATAACTAGAAGTAATTGGGTGATAAATATTGACATGGTTTTTAAATATGGATGCATGCTGAAATTTCTTTAAGTAAATTATGATTTGTGATTGCATGATTTGTTAACAGAAATGCATGTATATTTGTGTATATTGATGTTGGTATGAATGTCTGGAAAGTAATCTAGGCTCTGTTCTTAGTGCTACAGGTTTAAGAATGTTCAAGAAATCAAATTTGCCATTCCCCTAATCTTCTTTAGATTTGATTTATGAGCAAAAGTTGTGTATAATCACAAGAAAATGGAATTAAAAAATATTCCTGTAAGAATTTGATGGTAGTTATATAAAAAAAAGAACAGTAAGACTTATACCATATCAAAATCTCAAGAAAAGAAATTAGTTGATTCAGGTATATAGTCGGGTTTGATATCGAAAATAATGATTTCTAAAAATAAGATCATGATTTTTAAGTGTTTAAAACAAGAGATATCGTAAGATGAACGTATTTTGGCTTTCGAAAAATCTCTGACGATCGACGAGGAAGTGATGGTCGAGGCTCACGCTGGAGGAAGATGGAGGTTAGGCAATTCAAGGAAAAATAATGGATGCATGTTTAGTTGATCATGGCGATGGGTTGGCTTAAAGTAGGGTTTGAGCAGCAGTTTCATCGGCTAGGTTTGAGGAGCTATTGCATTGATGTGAGTGGACCGGAACCCACCAGTGGTAGCTGAATCGATGAGGGGTGTCGAGGGGTTGGTTTGGAAAAATGGACACGTTTTCTAGCGGCAGTGATTAACGAGGCGAGGCATATTTTGTTGATCTTTGTTGTTTCAGTTAAGAGTCCAGGGGTTCGTTTTCGATTTTTCATATGATCTCGTTGTTTCGGGTATTGGAGTTGGTTAGCGAGGTAAATGATGATTTGTTGAGGGCGGAGTTGATGATCGGAGCGACTCCTATGAACTGTGCACGTGCATGCGATAGGGTGTTGTATCCGGAAACAAGGTTGGTTTGGGGAAAAGAAGTTTCTAAGGGAAGTCTCGAGGAAATTTTGGTATGACTTGAAGAAAGGATTGTGTGGTACATCTGGAAGAATAGCTCGGGAGTTTTGAATAAAAACTCGGGTTTATTGATTGGATGGGTGCTGTTCTTTTTTTTTAACTTTTTGTGACGATGATGAACCAGATTTTTGTTATATTTAAATAACCAGATTTTGATTTTAAAGGGAAGCTTTGTTCTAGGTTTTCAAAGTTTATATAAAAATAAATAAGTTATTTTTTGACGAAGGTTTAAAATTTTAGGAATTTGAATGGTTTTGAATTAGGATAATTATTTAAGTAATTAAATGGTAACTAATTTAATTAAAGGATCGTTAATTAGTGTGATTAATTAGAGAGTCTTTAATTACTTAGTATAACTTATTAAAGTTTAATTAATTATTGAATGTGATTGAATAAAGTTAATTAATGAATATGGTTGATTAAAAATTAATTAATTTATGCAAATAATTAATTAATTTTGTTTAATTAATTAAAGAGAATTACTTGATGATGGGTTAAGTATAATTACTTAATGTAATTAATGAAGTGTAATTATTTAATGAAGTAATGGATAATTACTGGATGTAATTAATTAAAGGAAATCACTTGATAAATAGTATTAAAGAAAATTACTTAGTGGAAGTAATTAAGTGTTAATTACTCAGTGTAATTAAAGGATTAATAGAACTAATTAAGGTGTTAATTAATTATGGTAAATAATTATAGAATGGTTAATTACTGTTTATGATTGATTAAGGCTGATAAATGGAAGTAATTAATTAAGGATCATTAATTAATGGAATTAATTAATGTAATTAATGAAAATAATTAAAGATTGATTACTGTAAATGGATAATAAAGAATGATTAATTAAAATGGATAATTAAAGGATGATTAATTAATTATTTGTAATTAATTAATGTTAAGTAAGCAGGATTAAGGGTGATTGAAGTAATTAATTTAATTTATTTAAATTAATTAGAAATGGTGTGACTAATTAATCTTGCTTGTGGATGATTGGATTATATGAATGCCTTGAACTGGTTGATATCTCTTATATGAAATGATTTATGATATAATATGTTTGGTTTGAACTGTGATAATGTGGTTATCTGTCGGTGATGGATTACTATGTAAAATTTTGCATTCTATATTTAAAATTGAATGGTATTCACTTGTATATCTTGGGTTAAGGTGTCATGGGATTCGAAGAGACCGGGGTATTAGTAAATACCTGAAACCACTTCGGTTTGGAATTCAGTAATTCTTTATAAATTTGATATGTGAAACCAATAGGCTGGGATAGAATAGAATGGACCTTTGAAACTAAGTAAGAATGCTTAGAATTTAATTTGAGAAAATAAGTGTTGACTATTACAAGATATGAACTCGTAATAAGATACGAGTTACCCCGGGTTTTAAATGAGTTCTATGCATTTGTATTTTCTTGTTAGATGGATTTACTCACACTGGTTTCCAACCTAACCCGGATGTTACTTTGAAGTAATGCTCGGGTCAGACCGAGTATTGCCGATTTTTCAGGTAAGGACGTTCTAGAGCTCAAGAGGCGAGCTGGATGACAGGAACGTATGGAGTGTTTCCGCTGTGACATATTATTTCTCTTTATCTAAGACATATTTGATTTGTATATGTCC
Source organism: Allium cepa (assembly GCA_030765085.1). Classification (NCBI taxonomy): domain Eukaryota; kingdom Viridiplantae; phylum Streptophyta; class Magnoliopsida; order Asparagales; family Amaryllidaceae; genus Allium; species Allium cepa. Next base: position 842,386,855 of record CM060941.1, read on the forward strand.
AGTGTTTGTGTATGAGAGTAACTCTGATGTATTATAAATGTAATTGACAGATACTGTATTCTTATGTAAACTGTTATTATGTGATATTATATTTTGGTCCACTGCGAATGTGAGAATCTGTGTTGTGTTTCTTCTTCTCCTTCTATCTCTTTCTTCTTTTCCTAACTATCTGGAGTTTTTGGGATCAAAAATTCCGGGTCGTTACATAGGAGGAGGAATGTGAAAGTGGTGAGGCAATGGTCGAGCAACAACGAGAAGAAGCCAAGGCAAAACATTGAAAATCAAAAGGAAAAAATGAAGAGAAAAGGTGGAAAAAAGAGGCGGCCATTACCAGTCTTTGTAGCCGTGAATGAAACGAGGAATGATATTTTTCTTACATGAAAATAGTTAAAACTCATGGCTATCAAATGAAAGTGCACGGCCAACTCAAGGCAAATGAAAAGACTTAGGAAATTGAAGAGGTTTTGGCTAATGAAAGGTCACACAATTTAAAACATTAGTCTTTTCAAATTTCCACTTCTATTAAATCAAATAAAACAAATAAAATTTCAGTAAATGCATTAGAAAAAGAAAAGAAAATAAACGAAATAAATAAATGATTTTAAGAAAAAAAAATCGTTTATTAAATTGAAACAAGACATGAAAACTACATATAAAATACCATTAACTTTGGGAAAATTGTTACTATCTTCTATACCAATAAAAGTCAAGTAAAATGAAATAAATGCTGAACAAAATAAAGTATAAATGAAAATAAAATAAGGTCTTAAGAAAATAGAAAAATAAATAAATAATTACATTAATTAATTGAAACTAGAAATTGTAAACAAAAGAAAACTGACATTAGAAAATTTCAATTACACATAAAAAAATGTTTTAAAACTAAAATATATACATAACATCATGTTACACATGTAAATATAAATTAGAAAATGACATAACAAATAAAATATTATTTATATAAAATTAAAATAACAATTTTGTTAAATACAGCAAATTTCACACAATAGTGTAAATGACATAACTTTCACAATATAAATCGGATTTCAATGAAATGAAAAGAAGTATTCTTAAAATTTTATTTACTTTCATAATAAAAGATAAAATTCAAATTTTTAAATTTTCAAATTTAAAAGTCAAAGTTTGACCATATTGACCAAAATTCACTTTTCTGGAAAAATATTCTATTTAGTTATGTTTGGAATTCTAATTCATATCAAAAAAGTCAAAATTTTATATTTAAAACAACAAATTATTTAATTTAATAAATAAAAATAAAGTTTTTAAATCCAAAATCAAATTAAAATAATTAAAATATACAATTAAAATAATCATAAAATACAGGGTTGTTATATTTCTTCTTGATTGCCACTCGAGCTTAAATCAACGCTCCTAACTACCGTTGAGTTTGTTATTTAGGTTGCCACTTAGGCCCTATACCATCGCTTCCAAAATATGTCGTGAATAGGCATTTAGGTTGCCACTTCGATCTTACACTAACATTCTCGAATATTGTCATGAATTAACAATTGGTTGTCACTATGGCCTTATATCAAATCTTACGAATATAATGTCATATTTATACATTGGGTTACCACTTAGGTCTTATGTAAACATTTAAGAATACTGTGTTGTGTTTAGACATGGGATTCCCACTTAGGTGTTATACCGATTCTTATGAATACAATGTTATGTTTAGGCATTGGGTTGCCACTTAAGCCTATAGCAACCCTTATGGATATAATGTTTCTTTTAGACATTGAGTTTTCACTTAGGCCTTATACAATCGAATACGAATTCAGTGACATTTTTAGACATTAGGTCAGCACTTGGGCCATGTACTTTTTCTTAAGGATACCATGTCATGTTTAGACATTAACTATTGCATGTTAACTTCATTAGCTATCGCATGTTAACATCATTAGCTATCTCATTTAACTTTATTAGTTATTGCTTGTTTAACTTGGTTAGCTATTGCATGTTAATTTCATTAGTTATTTACTTTTTGTTAGTTATCACATGTTTAGCTGCAGTAGCTATTGCAAGTTCAATTCACTAGCTATCACAGGTATAACTATCGCAGACATTAATTTAAGTGATATGTCACTTCTAAGCTATTACAAATATAAAGCCAAGTGTTATCGCACTTCTAACTCAGGAGCTATCACACTTCTAAGTTATCACAAGTATAAACTTAGTTGATATCGAATTCGTACTCATATGCTATCACACTTCTAAGCTATCACAACTATAAATTAAGTGCCATCTCTAACTTAGGACTATTGCACTTTAAAGCTATCGTTTGTACAAATATTGGGCTATCGCATGTCTCTACACGACGTTATCACACATATAAAATAGCTATCGCATGTCTAAAATGGCGTTTCTTTAATTTTTATTAATGCTGATTTAGTTCCTTTAAAAGTAATCACTTTCCATCAAATCTTTCTATACATCAAATTTCTATTCGTTCGCAATTTTTTTGTAGAATTCTATTTAGGAAATTTTAGAGATAGTCTCGTTTTCACTTTAAAATATTAGTGGACACCATAATTAATTAACTAATTTCCATTTAGAATCCAATTTTTTCTTCACTAAACAAATCAATCAATTCGAAAATACATGGGAAATATCACCAAAAGTTCCAAAAAACCAGATTTTCTAACTTTTAACATATATAAAAATTTCAAGTAAAATATTTATTTTTCATATTTTATATAACCAAAACTCGAACTAAATATTTTCCCAACTTCGAATATTCTAAAAATTCAAAGAATTAGGAAAATAAAAACCCATCTCCTACTTAATATTATAAACAAAATATTAAAATTTCATGAAATTTGGAGAAGATTAATTCATATTTTAGCGTTTAACATCTCGAAACAATGGTATTTTAACATCCAAACATATATAGATTCATTTTATTATCATTATAACATGTTCATCAACATTCAAAACTTATAATTCAAGTTTGTAGAAAGATGGGGTAAGTATGACTCTCCTAAAGCCTGAAAATTTGAATAAATTTCTTCTTCTTTTAAATTAAATCTCATGTCTTACCTTTATATTAATATTTCCTTTCTTCTTCGCCTTAGAAGAGTGACGGACCTAGATTTTGATTTGTTTGACTTTGTGAAATGAAATGAATCAAGGGATGGAATAGTTAAGGTTGTGAAGGTTAATAATTCGGACTTGGGTTAATATACCTTTCTAGCTTAGTGTTGTTAATCCTTCATTCATATGTTATAACATTCCCTTCTATTTCTTTCATTTATGGCCAAAATTCAATCATACTAATTTTTCTTCATTCACACAATTAATATTTTAACCATTTCTTTTATCAGTTAATTTATCCTTGAATAATCCTTTTTAACTAAATTCACTTAATTATCATTTAACCGATTCTTATTATTTATTAAGTTTGCACATTATTGCAATCCAAAGTATGCGATGTTAAATTATACATACATACATACATACATACATACATACATACATACATATATATAACACAGATCCTAATGGGTATGGTTATTTATTTACATATGACATCTATTCATTTATGTATATCCTAGGCTAGAATGTCATATTTATAATAATTACCGTGTTTGCACTGTAAATGCGAGCACAACATAAATTAAAATACAAAATTGAACTAAAAGAAAATAAAATCACAAAATATATTATACTTAGTAAAGCTTGATCAAAATATACAAACATAAAATGTTTAATCTAAATTAATCAAATTAAAATTAAAACATTAAACTGCTTTATTAATAATCGCAAAATATAATTTAGTGTAAACATATTATTCAAGTAAACACAAAACAAGATCTAATGAAAATTAATGAAATATTTTTTTTGGAAAGTTCCCATTTTACTTCATTTCTAATGCTCCTAGTCCAGTAGTCCACTCAATTTGTAGCCACCAGGCTATTTTGCCTTGGAGGCAGAAGACAATAGGAATGTAGGGATCTTTGTCCTAAAGCGACACATGACTGATGGAGGCTAGCCATTCCCTTTATCTTAAAGAAGGAGTGCGAGCTATTGGATAGTGAGAGGAAACCCTTCAGCGTCACCCACAATGGCTTTACTTGAGAGCTAATCTTGATAAGGATGAATGGTATGTTTCACATCTTGGCCTAAATCATGCCAAAGATAGTGGACTATTCTCATTGTCCCAAGTCGGGGTGGCCTGGCCATAAGATTAAAATAGTCATAGACGTAGACATGCGGGAGGTTTTCTTGGTATGTTCATCTTATTAATATTTTTTTTGTTTGCTTTGTCCTTGGTATTGTTTGCTTACTCTATTCCTTCTTATAAGCTGGTGGACATGCCTTCATAATCTGATAGGAATGGTTGTTCTACAGAGGTGGACCATGGAGGAGGTAAAGGCTAGGATGGTGGAGAAGAAGGCGAGGCAGGTTGCCGAAAAATAGAGGCAAGAGGAGAGGGTGATCAAAAAGTTGGCTGAGAAATCCTAGCAAATGACATCACGCTCCGCCAAAACATAGAGCAAGAAGTGCAACTTCTTAAGACTTCTTTCTTCAGCATGAGTGATGCCTTACTACTGAGATTAATGCAATAAGTGGAGGTCGAGAAGGCAAATAATAGGTGGAATGCTCGGACGACCACCCATTCTAAAGAAATTTATCATCTCCAACTACCACTCTACTATTCTTTACCTTCATCCCTCCAGATTTGTTTGAGGCAGTTCGCCATGAGGTGGCTAAAGAAATAATCCTGGACGATCAGACCCCTTCGATTATCCTTTCTCTTGGATAGATTATCTCCATATCTGAGGGCTTGACTAGCAAAATCCTGGACCAGAAGGTCCCAAAGGAGATAGCCAGCGATGATGATTGCCACATAATTACTTAGCTTAGGATATATTTTATTTCATAATTTCCATAGCCTTCATTTGTATACTACTTTTTCTTGAAAAAAATATCTTTTTTTTTTAAATTTTGCGTTCATTGTATTTAAATTCTTTTGCTTCTGCATTTTTGAGTCTATGTTTTTGTGTTTGCCATCTTTTCTAAGTTTTGTGTTGTTTTTATACATGGATAGCATGCATGATACCCTACTAACATAACACTGAAAAACAAAAACACTTGTAAAAAATCTAAAACCCTTGTAAGAACTTGAAACACTTATAAAATTTTAGAAGTTTTCAAACTTAGTTCAGCAGTTCGTCTCTATTTTTGCCTAGATGGATGTTGAACAAATAGATTTTAGAATTTTGCAATTAATTTAGGAGTGCACTCCCATTTTCCTTGGGGTTGTTTTATGAAGATCATATTTTCTACCTGTATGAATGCCCCTAAGTATTCGAGCAACTTATTGTTTGAGGCTTATTCCTACTCGTAAAAAATCCTTAGAATAAATTTCGTAACTTGATATTTTTACTTACTTGGGGTTTCCTCTTTTTCCTTTTTCTTTACTGAAGTCACATTCCACGCTTAGAGAAACGAGCAAATTTCTTTTGATGTAGCACTATTACGGTGGGACCATTAAATCTTGGTGGAGCATGTAAGGAAAATGATCTATTATTTAAATGATAACAACCATATAAAATTCTATTAACAGTTCTATTAAGATGTTTCAGGTATTGTGGCATTTGTATAGAAGGGAAACTTGTTGGCATTATTAAAGCTTGACAAAAGAGAATAAATGAAGCATATATCTTATTGATCGAATGAATTGAAGATATGCATGCTTGAAGATTCATTATGGTGTTAACAAATCATTTGAAATCACGGGAGACACTAGAAGAATACCTGAAGAGAAAAAAATACACAAAACTATGGTATGAGGTGTGTGCCGAGTCCTAGAAGTGGAACATTATTAAAAGCACTCAAATGTCGTTTAATTCACTTCAAACTTTGCCACACCCTCCAAATAAGTACTATCAGTTTTGTGAAAGTTTTGTAGATTCTTTTAGAGTCCAGTAGAAGTTGCCACATTTAGAAAGTAGGGTCCGTTATCCCGTCTTTTGGCAAAGCCGTGATGCCAAGAACTTGACTAGAAACCAAGCATAGTTCGTCTTGGAGATCGTTAATACATAGGTCTACTATGGATGTCGGTAAAATTTTTCCGAGTCTGGATCGAGCTACAATTAATATGACATGAAAAGCAAAGCTAAGAAAGCCAATATTCTAAATTTCAAGTAAATCGGAGTTTGTATGCTCAAGATATTGATCGATCACGGTTGACAAATCCAAACTTGCATCGATCATAACTCAAGATCTATAAGTCCAAATGCCGCCAAATTTTCGTAGGAGCTTACGTGTGACCTAAGAAATGTTCGTGCCAAATTTCAACTCAATTGGATCAAATCTTGATCGATACGAAATTCATTCATATCGATCATGGACCAAAAATCCCCAACTCGCATCGATTATAACTCGAGATCTATAAGTCCAAATGCTATGAAATTTTCACAGGAGCTTACATACAATATAAAGAACGTTCCTGCCAAATTTCGTCTTGATGGAGCAAATCTTGATCGATATGAAATTCGTTCGTATCGATCACGGACCGAAAATCTCAAACTTACATCGATCATAACTTGAGATCCAAAAGTCCAAATGCTATGAAATTTTCATAGGAGGTTACGTACGACTTAAAGAACGTTCCTGCCAAATTTCGTCTCGATTGGAGGAAATCTTGATCGATACGAAATTCGTTCGTATCGATCACGGATCAAGCAGAAACTTCGTGGGATCGATCGCGTGGGCCCACCCACGTGCCAGAAGAAGTCTCCCGAGATTTGAGCGAAATATCAGCCTCCTACGCCTATAAATAGAGCCCCAGGGCCTATAGAAAGGGGATCTTTTGGCTCTCCTACGTGCAGACTCTGCCGAATCCATTTTTGTACTCCATAGCTGCTATTGTACATGAATTTCAACATTATAATCCGTTGTAATCTGCTGCAATAAGTTGTAATTGGAATGTGAAAGTCAATAAAATCATCAACTTCATAGTGGATATAGGCCATATGCCGAACCACTTTAAAACTCTGTGTTTCTGTGTATTTCCTTATATGTTTATTGGTGTATTTGTTAGATCTGCTTCATCTTACATCTATTCTCTTCATTTTATCCCTTCAAACACATCAGAAGAGTGTTGTGTCCAATTTTGGTGCAAACAGGGTCGATGCCCAATATTTGCGCTAACCGATGGAGTAGTTAGTGCATAAGCGATCAATCTGTTAGCGCTTAAGAAGTGCACCGATTGTGTTTTCGAAACATCATGACTCTTAATATTTTTACTGTTTCTTCCTTATTCTGCTTCGATTTGATTCCCTCATCAACATTTCCTAATTTTTGAAAGATTACAACTTTACTCTATATTGTCTTATGTCTATATATACCTACTTCCAAGATCGGTATATCATCTTTCAAACTTTCTATGATTTTCTGATCTGAAGCTTTCAGTGCTTTGGAAATCTCACTTGTAGTAACCAAATATCTTAAGCAATCAATTCCAAATATTTTAGAAAGTAAACCCATATCCATGCACGTTCAATTCCAAAGCATTTTAGTTCTTATAGGGCTTTGTATAAGAGTCAAAGGCAAAATCCATGTTTCAAATGCACTACCATCGGAAGTTTTATTACTATTGCAAAGTCCTGTATGGAGTCTCAGGCAAGTTAGTGAAGTCCTATTCATGGAGACCAAGAAGTTGTGTAAAACCTATTCCTCCAGGTTAAGTAGGGACAATTTTATGGAAATTCCAAAGGGACTTCTAGGACTGCCAAAGGACGGGGTTCCCAACCAGTATAAAATTCGCGGTATGTTTTTTCTATTTACTGGCTTTTTTTGCTATATATATTATAGTTATCTCAGCTTTTAGAGAGATTAAATCATTTATTTATTTGGATCATATTTCTGATGTTAACTTACATTAACTGGGCCCAGAAATACAAAGTCATATTTGGTATCAGAGCAGTTTGTTTGAAAATAGTAATATCATATTTGAACTATGGCCACAAGTAACTTTTTATAAGGTTAATCTACTATATGTCCTCCAATGTTTATTGGATCTAATTATGCTTACTGGTACACATATGTGCATCTACATGCAGACTTATAATTTTGCAATATGGAAAACGATTCAAACTAAGTATAGTGAACTACGGCCAAAAATGATTCAGTAATTGTTATTTTGTGCTCTAGATATGAATAATTCTATGAGTTAATGTCTATAACTTTTCTTATGGAATATGGCATACTTTACAAATAACTCAAGGTACTAACAAAGCTAAGCAAATAGAAATTTCCATGTTAAAGAATCAACTTCAAAATCTTAAACATGCAGTAATAAAACTATATTTTATATGTATGTTAGGCTTAATAGTATCATTCATGCATTAAGTTTTTTATGAGTCACTTTAACTGATTTTGATATTGTATCTCAAATTTTAAACTCAATGACTAATAAATATGGCAAGAATGCCCTAGTGTAGATGAGCCAATGATCTCTTTGAGCTTATTGGGATTTATTTTCATATGAACTAAACTTGCAGAATTGGAAGAAGCAAGCCAAAGAAAAGAAGACAAATGCATTGTAAGCCGATGAGTACTCTTGGTTTAACATGAATGAGTTAACATACGTTGTTAAGATTGTAAAGAAATTCAAGAAAATTCTAAAGAAGTCGAGTATTGATATTGGTACATCTATGTGGTGTTATAAATGTAATAAGAGTGGCCACACCAAAAAAATTACCCCAAACTAAAAAAGATAGAAGGAGATAAAAGAATTAAGAGGAGAAGCTTAAAAAAGAAAATAAGCCTTTTAAGTTACATTTAAGCGATTCAGATTCACCTTCTTCATCATCTGACAGCGAAAGCGGTTCTAAAAAAGTAAACATTTATTTTATGGCTTTCTAAAATGAGGTATGCGGTAAATTTTATTACGATGATCTTTTAAAATTTAATATGCTTCTAGCTTATAATTATAGGGCTACCAAACATGACTATAAAGAATTTAATTCTAAAGTAATAGGTTAGAGTTCAAGTAGTAATTCTTGAAGAAGAATTACTCAAATCCTAAAACTCTTGTGATGAACTAAATCAAAAACCCATGTGCTTAATGATCAGATAAAGATATGTAGGGATGAGAATGTTATATTATCCAAAGAAAATTATGATTTGGAATTATTTTTGACACTGGCACAAGAAAAGGTAAAAGATTTAGAGATAAAATTTGAAAAAAAATATTAAAGTATTGCTAAATTTAATTAATAACCAAACTATCCTACCAATTAGATTCCCCTAGTGTAACAACCCTACATTTTTTGCATATAATTTAAATTTGACTTTATTTTATTTTTAAATTATTTTAAAACTTGTTTTATTTCAAACATTTCATTTTAAATATAAATGATGATTATTAAGTGATTTATAGTTCAAATTAGTATAAATTGAATATTTTACTAAAAAGTGAATTTCTGGTCAAACTGTGACTTTTAAACTTCAAATTTAAATTATTTAAAATCTTAAATTTTATCTTTTATTATGAAAATAGATGTAATAACTTGAACACTGCTTTTCGTTTCGTTGAAAATGGAGTTAAACTGTAAAAGTTGTGTACATTTCAATTTTGAGTGTAATTTGATTTATTTAACAATTTTGTCTATTTTAAATTATAATTTTTTTTCTTTGTCATATTCATTTTAATATGTTATTGTATGTATATTTTTGTATTATAATAATTTTAAAATGAAGTAAACAATTTTCCAAAGTCAATGGTGATTATTTGTAATTTCTGGACACCGTTTTGGATTTTTAAGCAATTTCTTTAAATCTTTTTCTATTTTCTTTAAAAAAAATTATATGTGTTAATATGTTATTTTAAGTATATTTTTGTCTTTTAATATTTTTAAAGTGATAATATAATTTTTCTAAGGTCTATTGAAATTTATTTTCTATTTTAAAGCCTAGTTTCTATTTTCTTTGCTATTTTCTTCATTTAAATTTTATTTAATTAAATTTATATATTTATTTTGTGAATGAATTTTTATATTTATGTTATTATCTTTTTTATAATTATTTTTCCAAGTCCATATAATTTTTCTAAAATTTATTCTGTTTATTTTCAAATTTTCTAGTCCAGTTTGCATTTTTTAAGCTATTTTCTTATTTTACCTTATATAATTAATAAACTTTTATATAAATTTTTATATTTTGATAAATTTTCGAAATCTTATCTGGGATTATTATTATTTCCAGAAATATAAAGTTATATAAATAAAATAAGGAAATATGAAGGGTTTTTGACTTTTGAATTGCCTTTTGCCTTTTTGAATTCCGACCTTTCATTTTCTCAACTCCACTCTTTAATGATTTTTTTGCCATGCTTTCATTTCTCATTCCAGATGCATCTCCCTCATTTTTCACGTATTCTAACCTTATCAAACTCAGAAAAAAATTGCACGGCCATTGCTTCAAAGGTTTGGGTAAAATTCATCTCCTTCTTCCTTGTTTTTGTAGTTTTCTATTGAATTTTGTATATGTTCTCTACCTTCGTAGCTGTATTCCCCCTCCTCCAAGCTATGGCCGACCACCACCACCACTTTTTCCTGACCATCACACATCCTAGCACCTGTCCTCCTCGGGCCAAGTCAAGCCATGGTGAAGATCATCACAAAAATCCATCTAAACTAGCACTAGCCATCACCTGTACCAAACCTAGTCTAGGATTGCCATCTCCTTCTTCCTCCACCTTTTGCCGCCACCACCACCACCTCTGTCCTATCCTCCACCCTCTGCCACGTCACCAACCACCACTTGGAGCCACTGGCCGTGTCCTACCTGATGTTGGCCGTGACCTTTTGTTGCATGAAAACTTGTTGTATTGCCTTGTGTAGTGTAGTTCCATGCCTATCTCTTTGCATCAATTTTGCCCATCCCCATACATGCTAGGCTGACCTTTAGGAACCCAAACCAGATCCTAACCCACTCCGTAGCCATGTATTTCAGATCTACATCTGAAGCATAGGTGGTAGAAAGCAAGTGTAAAGACATTGGAATTGTTTTATACATTTATTCTTAACATTGTTTATTCATTTTGAGTTGAAAACTTATGTTATATTTATTTGTTTTGTCTCATGTATTCAAGGCAATTAATCTTGCCTCTCTCTCACTCAAATCATTGTTGTGCCTTTATACTTTCCGGATCTTTGTTTGTGTGTCTGAATCTGTTATCTTCAACTTATAGAGGTGAGTTATTCTCACCAGACAATATGTACATATATAACTAGTAAATTGACCCCTTTTGAATCTGTAAAATGCATTATCATGTTACACCTGCTATATTATGATTTTATGATGTTCACCCATGCTTAAACACCTGTTATAACATCTGTTACTGTTATATTATGTTGTTCTGCTATTTTTACAGATTATCACACTGCAAGTTCCCTGTAGATTAGAAATCATTATGGGTTGAAATGATACATACCCGAACGGACTTTAGAATAGGGGAAAATCGTTATGGGCTGAAATGATAGGCCTGAGCGATTTTCAATTTATTTTATTTACTTGGGACCGCGGGTTTGAAATGATAAAACCCGAATTTTTCTTTGTAAATTACGGGTTTAAATGATATATTACCCGTATCACTTTACCTAGCGTAGAAAATTATATACAGGCCCGTAGTTAAAATATGTTTTTCTAAAAATTTTAAAATATTTTAGAAATTTAATTATTATAATATTTTGATTTAAAATTAAATAAAAATATAATTTTTGTAAAGTATTATTGATTTTCTGGAAATCTATTAGTTAAATAAATTATGGAAAAGTTAGAAAATCTAAATGTAAGTTATTTTGGAAATTTTGATTTAATTTTTAATAGAATTTAAATCAACTTAGAAAATATGATAATTTATGATATTTTGAATTTAAATTAATTTAAAATGATTTTATAACATATTAATGATTTTTGAATAAAGTTAAAATGTTAATGAGTGAATATTGAGTTGAATTTGGAAATATAACTTAAATTGGAATTTATGAAATTGGTTTAAAAGTGAAATTTTAAGTTAAGTTAAACAAAATGGAATTAAGTTATATTTGAAATTTTAAACTTAAGTGTTAAGTTGAAATTTAATGTAATGAATTTAAATTTGAATGTTGAAATTTAATAAGCGAATTATTAATAAATATTGATTTTTGAAAGGAAACTTAACTTTATAAAATCATGAATTTAAGGAAAATTAAATGATGCTTATAAATGTGAAAATGTATGATTTTATAAGTTAAAAATGATTTAAATAAAAAAATAAGTGTTTGTAAAATTCTATTGAATATTTGAAGTTAATTAACAGCATTGTTAAATGTTGTCTTTTGTTAAATTGAATTATTTTAATGTAACTTTCTGTAGCATTTTCCAAATGCTGCGAAACTTGAATTTTCATTGTTTTAATAAATTTAAGTGCATAAATGAACATTGAAAAGTTTAAATTTTTAAAATTTAATAATTTAATTATTAAATGTAATAACTTCATTTTTATGATTTAAAATGAAGTAATTTGTTTCGAAATATAACTATTTGATATATTAAAATGATTGAAATGTGGTTTCGAAAAGATATGATATTTTGATATATTAAAATGATTTAAAATGTGGTACTGAAAGATATGATATTTTGGTATATTGAAATGATTTGAAAGGTGGTTTTGAAAAAATATAGCTATTTTGATATATTAAAATGATTTGAAATGTGGTTTTGAAAAGATATGATATTTTGATATATTAAAATGATTTGAAACGAAGTTTTAAAAGATATGATATTTTGATATTAAAATGATTTGAAAAGAAGTTCTGAAAGATATGATATTTTGGAAATGAAGCTTTGAAAGGTTATGATATTTTGATATATTAAAATGATTTGAAAGGAAGTTTTGAAAGGATATGATAATTTAATATATTGAAATGGTTAGAAATGACTTGATATTTATTTTGATAAATATTTGAATTGAAAGATATGGTATGATGATATATTGAAATGGTTTGGAAATGATGTAATCTTTATTTTGATAAAGATTTGGGTTGAAATGATATTCTATTTTGAAGTATAAAATATTGTTTAAAAGTTATAACTACGGGTTATAATAACGATTGGTTGTTAAAGAGACCGGGATCAGATATTGTCTTATAGTCGGCCAATACCGAAAACCACTTTAACAACTGTGTACGCGGTGGAGATTCCAGAATGAAGTAGGATGATGGCGACGTTCTCGAGGTATATTACGTGGACCCAACTCCCGTGAATTGGCATAAATGACTAGAACAGGAGCTATACCGGGCTACACAAAGGGTCGCACCCTTTCATCGAGCATGCTTCTTCGGAAACCATTCTATTACTTTTGTGATTCGATATGTGGCGCCATTTTGATTCGGGGGTATGTCTCGAGGTGCGCGGAAGATGCTGGCTTGCCGTCACCACCGGTCCGGGAGTGCAAACGGTGTATCCACCCTGGCATTGCCTCGCGTGCCGTGTCATCTCCTTATAGCGAGCACACTACGATTTTGGTTTTAAAGATCCGACCACGTTAAGGTTCACCATCCCCTTAACGCTATTTTCTATACGATTATACTTTACTGATTAGACACTACTGTATATAGCGCAATATACTACATAGTAAATAGTTTAACGGATCCTTAGAGGATGGGCGGTCCCAAGCATCTTCTAAGTTACTTGTACCTTTACTACAGTTCACTTGAGTTGGTTTACATTGTATAAGTATGTATGTCCTGACTCGAGTGTTTGTATTTTTATTTACGCTCGGGTCAGCCTGAGTATTCACAGATTTGGATTTCCACTTTCTGGAGATTGGAATCGCTGGAGATTATCTACTTGTCAAGTTTTATCTTTTGAAGTCTGTTGGTCCTTTCCCGCTATTGTATTAGTAGATTTCTATATATTGAGACTTCTTTTGTACTTTATTTCTTCTGTTGTATCTTATGTAACTCTGATATATTTATATAGTACCTTCACGAACTACTATTTCTTTTACTTCCGCTGCATTATTATTACTCTGTGTCTGTGATCTGTGATTTAATTTACTGTATATTCTGAGATTTGCCAAATTTTTATTTACAACGCGGTATTTTGAGCAATTCAATTCCGGCATGAGTGTCTACCTATACACTTATAATGGATGCAAATGGTTGAAAATATCGGGTTGTTGCACCTAGGGTTTAAACCAATGGTAAATAACCACATCCTAAGAAATATGCTTCATTGTACTCTAAGTTTAGGAAACTGACTAATATCAAACCACACCAAATTTAAGATTATCAAAATGTGGGCTCTTAAAATGAATAATAATCGGATTATGAGCAAATATATAAATAATTTTAGTACCAAGTTCCATGATATTAAAAATTTCATTTTTAGAGGTTCGACCAAACCCACGTGCATACGGTTACCATCTTTCACCTAACCCCCAAGACACTGAAGTGCAATAAAATGTCTTTATTTCTTGCAAATACCTATAAATAAAAAGGATTTTAGACAGCGGATAACATATAATAAGTAAACGCAGATACACTAATAAATATATAATACATGGGTGGAGGCACTGTCACATTCGATGACAAATCTAAAGGTTATGTCATGCGAGAAAAAGATGTTAGCAGCACAAGTAATCTTAAATGTTATCATTAAAAATGTTCTATTACTAAAGAATTTAAAACATAATTTGTTAAATATAAGCCAATGATGTCATAAAGTGTTCAAAATAAGTTTTGAAAAGATAAATGCAATATTTTGGACAAAATAAAATTTGATTATTAAAGGTATAAAAAGAGAAATATTTACATTTTGAACATGAAAGTCAATCATGACATCGATATGTGCCTTATTGTGAATCTTAGTGAACCATGGCTATGACACAAGTATTTTGTCACACTAATTTAAATTTTTGAATGAACTTGCTAAATAGGAAATTGTTAAATGTTTATCGAAAATGAATTCTAAAGTTAATAATATGTGCGATGTGTGTTAAATAGATAAACTGAAGAGAACATCTTTTAAATCCATTATTGAAATTATAACTAAAGAACCACTTGAACTACGTCATCTTAATTTATTTGTTCCAAATCAGGTTAAGTCAATAAATCATAAGAAGTATGATTTTTTGATTGTAGATTATTTTCATACTATACTTAGAAGCTGTTTTTAATAAAAGTGATACTTTTGAAAGGTTTATGAATTTTGTAAAGAGAATACAAAATTTGAAAAATCATAAAATAAAAAATATACATATTCAGAGAATTTGAAAATGCTTTATTTAACGAATTAAATAATAAGACGGGAATAAATCAAAACCTTTAATTTCCTAAGATACCATAAAATGAAGCTTTTAAAGAAAAATTGGACTAGACAAGTATGTGTTGGGACATTACTTAGTCGTTATGATTTGTTGAGATGGTTGCCACTGCATGTTATATCTTAAATCATGTTTTTGTATAGCCCAATTCTAAAAATACTCCCTATGAATATTTAATGCTAAAAAGCTTAAATTTTCTTACTTTAAATTTTTTATTTCAAAATATTTTATTCATAACACAAGAGATCAATCAATGAAATTCGACCCAGAAGCAGATGAAGGTACCTTTATTGGCTATTTAGAAAGGAGCACGGCCTGTAAGATTTTAATAAAAGAAGAAATACTCTAAAAGAAACTTTAACCATATCTTATTATGAAAATTTTAAAGCTTTGGATGATAAGCTAGAAATAATAACTATAAATCAACCAATAGTTTTCAAGCAAATTGTTTTGCAAAAAAATACACAATTGAGGATAACAATAATTATAATAATCAAATCATAATGCTTTGAATTAACAACTAAGGATTTAGAAAGACCATCATATTGAAAATGTACTTTGATATGTTCCAATAAAAAAATAACATGAAGATAATTTAATAAAATGGGTCGTATTGCATTAATTTCAAAATTAAAGCCTAATATTTACAAAGAAGCAGCAAAATATGATAGTGGATTCTAGCTATGTAAGAAGAAGTATATCAGTCCAAACATAATAATGTATAGGAATTAGTTCCAAAACCCACTAATTATTCAGTAATTAGGACTACATGAATATATATATATAAGGATAAAAATTATGAAAATGGTGAAATAATTAGAAATGAATGTAGACTAGACGCAATCAAGAAGAAGAGGCTGACTATGATGAAGCATTTGCCATGTAGCACATTTATAAGAAATAAGAATATTACTAGATTTTGTATGCCATCATAATTTTAAATAATATCAAATAGACTTAAAAGTGCTTTCTTAAATAGTTTTATTAAAGAAAATGTCTATGTTAGATAACCACCATTACTCATTTTAGCGAAGCTATCCAGCATTTACGGTGGGCCGTGCCAAATGTATAAAAGAATATGGAACATAAATCTTGGTACATGCATCAAACAAACTAAATGAGAGAAAATAAAGCATAGGAGTTTGGCGGAATGCTAAGCTACTAACAACCTATGCTAATCTCCCTTCCAGAAGGAAGAAACAATTCCCTCATTCGAAGATTCAGTCTCGATAACATGGTAATACCCAGAGCAAAAAGAAGCTAACATAGTAACAAAATCCAACGGATCGGAGTAATAAAGGTATTTCCTGTCACAAGAGGAATCCGAGATAACTAAAAGATTCAAATCTACTACACATAACCGAAAGCACAAGGCCTTCACTCTCAACATGATAATATAATCACCTTTCCTCATCATCTCCACCAATATACTTCAAGAACCTAACGCACCTAGGGTCAAATCACGTTAGAAGGCTCATGATCCAGGATTGCTCAAACGAACTTCAAAAGAAGTCACCCAAGGAGGGAGCCAGATCCAATAAGCCCGTTGAGCTGTCCTCAACATCAACAGAGCAAACATTAATGACATGGGACACGGTATCATGAGGCAAAATCCCAAAATCATCAACAGAGGAAACATCAACAAGGGGAACATCCATGACGGCATGCTCGATATCAGGAAATGAGAGCATAATAATAATATAGGATTTTAGGACCCACTTCATGATAGGACGAGAAAGAGGGGTCCGAAGAGATAGAGGGATAGGCTGGACATCAGGTTGTAGACAGCAGGCATCAGTAAGGTGACAAAAAAAGTGACATGACAAACAAATTTCTAGTTTTTAGCTAAAATGAACATCGTCGCTGAAACATGGCCGCAAGCAAGAGGGACCGAGATCTTGGATGGAAGAGGCTTATTTGGAGTAGCTTCAATGAGAGCTTTTGCATAAATAATTTTGTTTTGAACAATAATGTTTGCATTAAAACACTTGAGTGTACCAACTACACTAGCCAAGCAATTTAACCCTATCATAGGTCGCAACACAGAAGGAATATAAGAGAAGTGAGTCCATATCGAAATAGAGAGAATCTATTCCTTTTCCTTGTTCACAGTTGGACTCCAAGGAGTAATAATGAAGAGTTGACCATCTATAATGGAGGGGTTGGCTTCTAGCACTCGAAGCCTTTCTTCCTTTTTAGAGAACTTGAAAAAGAATAAGCTATTATCAAAGTACACCTATAGCGTTTGTTTCAAAATTGGACACAACACCCTTGGGGCATGTTTGAAGAGATTTAATTGAAGAATATAAATGAAAAATGAGGCTAACCTAACAAACACACCAAAAACAGACAGAAAGAAGTATAGAAACACAAGGATTTAGAGTGGTTCGGCGTTGTAGCCTACATCCACTATGGAAAGTTGTTGTTTTATTGATATTACTCGCTGATTACAGATGCTTACAATAGTACAATCGAGATACAACAATGATTTCGGCAGAGTATCGGCGTTCCAACATCCAAATTCTAGAGGCTTTGGACTGCTATTTATATGTATAGGCTGCAAATATCTCGCTCCAATCTCGAAAGACTCCTTCTCTCATATAGGTAGGCCCATGTGATCGATCCCTATTATTTGGACTCAATACGTGATTGATATGCACCAAAATATTGTATCTATCCAAATTGATCCTTTTGGGTTAAGATCGATCATGGACATTCTTGAGGTTGTATGCAAGATTCTGTAAAATTTGGTAGCATTTGGACTTGTAGATTTTGAGTTATGATCGATGCAAGTTTGTATTTTCAATGTGTAGTCGAGCTCGTATCAATACATTCGTATCGCTCCCATTCTATCCAAAGGACACATGTGATTGCAAGATGACCTGGTGCTACATTCTTAGATCGATCCACTTTTCATGCTGAGTAACTGAGTCTTTCTCTTGAACGTGCCTTGTTCGTATCGAGGGACTGTAACTGCTCTGTATCGATACAGATCCATATACTACATATTGAGATACTCCTTTTCTCTTTGTATTGATGCGAGGCAACCTTATTTGCATCGTTCTAAGTTGTTCTGTTCGTATCGTTTCCCTCAACCCATTTCATAGCGGTAGAAGGTGTTATCTTGTATCGCTTATTGGCTGACACATTCGTATCGGCCATTGGTTGTCCGATACGAACTATACATGTGAAATCAATATATAGTGGCTTTAGTTAATGGATATGAAGAAAAGTACATGTGATGGATACGAAACGGAGAAGCAAGGTGGATACGAATGAGGCCTTCCTCCAAGGATATGAAACGGTGCTTCTGTCATGGATATGAACCACCGTTTACTATGATGGATACGAATTATTGCTGTCTTCTTTGATTTTGATTGATCAATATTTTGAGCATATGAACTCTGATTGGCTCGCAATTTGGGGTACTGGACTTCCAGTTTTTCTTTTCATACTATATCGATTGTAGCTCGATCCAGAATTGGACAAAATTTACCAGCATCTATAATGAACCTGTGTATAACCGATCTTCGGGACGAGCTGTCCTTGGTTCCCAGTTAATTTCTTGGTTTCACGGCCTTGCCAGAAAGCGGGATAACATTTGCCCCCCCTCCCAAAAAGTACGTCTTGTGTGAACATGACATTCTCTGAAAAAGCTATAACCTTCTGTCTGAAAAGTTCTATCTGATTGGATAAGTAGTCATCTTTTCACCAAAAGATGTGATCTTTGATTGTTTCCCGGTAGTATAAATACTAGATTGTTGACCGTAGTGTATCGTTGTAATTGAGTGTTGAATGCCAGAAATCTATTGTTCGTTGTTGTAGTTGTCACCAGGTAAGCATTCAATTTTTGTGAATATTGAAAATTGAATATTAATTCATCATACATAAATATATGTTTACCTGACTTCCGTTAACGTTTGCACGTTCAAGATTTGTTGTCAGTTCATTTTTTATTTTTGTATTGAATCTTGTATCAAACCTCTTCTAAATCGAGGTGAAATTTGAGTTGTAACAATGCCTGATGGCGTTTTAGTGTATCTTTTTGTATCGACCCTCTCCTAGATCGATGTGAAAAGTTAAAAAATCATATGCATGTCGATGGCGATCGACACGAATTAGTTGGCTCCTCAAAACATTTCGTATCGACGGATACGAATCTCTATGAGCTTTAGGTTAATGGATACAAACAAGACATTTCATATCGATGCATTTTTATTTGGTCTGAATGGTTTAGAATATCTTTCGTCTTGTATTTCGTATCAATAAACTAATGGATACGAAAGGCTTCATCCTAGATTGATACGAAACTGGCTCTATATCCATGGTGTTCGATGGGCATGAATAACTCAATCGGCCTTTGCTTTGTGCTTTGCCTTGGTTGCCTGATGGATATGAACAGGTCAATTTGTATCGGTTGATGGAGTAGGTTGTTTCAACTAGTTAGCTTGTACTGGGAGACGAATCGACAGTCTCCAAGTTCTCCCAGTATGAATACTTGGGTACTTAGAATTTTTCTCATTTTCTCACTTTTCTCTTGCTTTCGTGTCGCTTCAGATTAGAAGAAATTAAAACTGCTCCCTCCTTCGAACCGGATCAATTTTCCAATTCTTTAAACCAACTATCAAATCTAGGTAATCCATTCAACAAATCCAATGCATAAACGATGAGACTCGAACTCTCTTCCATTCCATTTGCCATTGTGGCCTATTTTTGTGAAGTAGAGGCCGAAGATGGGTTAGAGCGAGGTCGAGGGAGGTGATGCCTGAGTGGGTTTGGAGAAGAAGAAGTGTGAGGATACGAAGCGCTTACGAAAGAAGAGCTCGGCCTCGACTTCGTACCGTTGGAAAGGAGAAGGAGATCACACATTCGTATCGATTATGGAGAGAGAGCTTCATGTTGATCTGTAACCGATGGATACGAGCAGAAAATTCGTATGGTCCGGAGCTATGAAGCTTCGTATTGATCCAAAGCTATCGATACGAAGTGATGGCAACATGATCGATATGAATATGGACTATGTGACTGATACGAAACCTTGAAGAACGATCGATACAAATTTGGTCTCCTGATTGATATGAAATAGGCTTTTGGTGACCGATACGAAATCAAACTTTGGCGGTTATGAAACTCATGCACACTCGAACATTTGGATCCAACGAGTTTATGTTCTACATACCTGGACTTAATCATTTCACTACATATTTAACTCCCTCTTGAAGCTCGTCAATGGAACTGTAACTTGAAAAAATTTGACGAACTTTAACTTGGATCGACCTTCGAAGTTTGGATGGCACGATTATGACAGTCGGCAATGATGGTCACTCTGGTTGAATTCTGAAGTCTCATAGTTCAAACACTTTTTAAATCTCGTAGCATTTCAGGAATCATATACAGCACGGATTTACACAACACATTCATGCACTTCATACTGGGGCAAACATGGATTATTTTCATCTAACAATGATTTTTGCTGAATAGACTAGTTATGGAACTTTGAAGTTCAAAACAACAGAAGGCACTGAGTCTGCCTCTTCCCATAATAGAGATACCGGCTACCGTAGCCAAAGTTATAAGTCCTGCTCCAGATGAGCTACAAGGAGCAGGCTTCATCGGGAATCCATAAGACTCTGTTTCATCTAAAATTTGTGAGGAAACTTAGGTAGAGTTTTCATAAGGCATGGATTGTTGAGGGACGACGTCCTGCAACCAAATGTAAAAGACAGACCTCATTCTCACCTAGAAGGGTATACTGCTCTCAATATATTTTCGTGCACAACTAGGACACTCCTTCCACTCAATCAATACATCCATGAGGTGTTATCCTACTTAGGGATTGCTCTATCATAGATGCACTCGAACGGATATGCTTCACTGAATGGCTTATTTACTGTCTTCTTAGAGCATCTTTTTCGACCCCCCGACTCCAGAGGTAGTCCGATACCTATTCAATATAAAGAGCTGAGGGGATAATCCATCTTTCACCTTTTCAATGGCAGTTAGAACTGTCAGGCCATGGTCGGAACGTGGACCAAGCTAAGTTATTTCAAGACCGAATGGTTCTAGGTCCGATGCCCACCGGGTATCGCCAGACGGTGGCTTGTCAGGAAAAAGTACTTCAACTTTTTTGCCGATTAATTGGGTAACCTTACTTGATGTCGAGTTTAATAATTTCTTCCTTTCACACCTTCGATTCCACGACCCAAAGGCAACCGATTCAAAGAGATTGTAACGATTCTTCAAAGAGTGCCCATTATTGATAGAGGAATTGACGAAATTCTAACAGATGAAAACTTGAGAGCCGTCAGGCTAATTGGTGGAAATAAAAGCATCGGGCTTGAAGGGTCTCTTAAGGCAGTTCCGGTGAGGCAAGTTAGGGGGAGATTTCCTGGAATAGTGATCACCGAGCAAGGTGACGATGTGGATACGCTCGCTGGAGATGAATTCGCACCCAGGACTTCACAAAGCCATCGACATTCTGGGAGAATAAGGAAAGGAAAGGTTGCTGCACATAAAGCTTCGAGATGCAATTCCATTGTCATGTCTTTACCAACAGCAGGTGTGGTAATTTCAGAGGCTCCCTCCTCGCACATGGAGAGCCCTTTCGAAGGACTTGCAGATCTCCTAATTCCGGACAATGTATCTCGTCAACAAGACACTGGATTGGAAAGGCTTCAAAGTGACTTATATCTAGGAGATCCAACTTCTCCGAACATGGCTACAACAACTGGTTGGTTGGGGGGTTAACACATGCATGCATACACTTCACAGCACCACACAATTGAAATCTATGAGCTGTTCAATTTCCATCGATAACTAACGTGTTGCTCTTTTTGCTCTTCAGATTCAATGTCGAAGCAACCATCTATGCTCGGCCTCCGCGCTGCATGTCAATCGTCTACTGCATATAGGGAACCCCTCAAGCATTATTCTGACTATGACCGCCGTCATTCCAGCTAGGACAGGAATCACTATGATAGAGAAAGAGCTACGTAAAGAGAAAGAGAGAGAAGGAGATAGGCAAGACAGGCACCGCCCCCGGTCACGCTCTCCTCTACTCAGGGTTTCATTGCCACCCCTAGCTCTAGAACGCAAACTATTGGATCATCACGCCATCCAGTGCCTCCATAAGTTCTAAGGCCTAGCGAACATCGCCATAAAACCGAGGCGGACACTTCTATCACTACCACTTCAACGACTATAGATATTACAGAGGAGGGAGCCGTTCGAATTGCCCAATTGAAAAGAGAGTTTCCTAGTATCTATTTCGACAGCTTCCACTTTCCCCTCAATTTGTGGGAGCTTCTTGATGCGGCAGAGAAAATTGTACATGATCATGTCCATCATGCCTTCAGCCCATACCGCGAGTGGAAGAAAACCGTAGAGAAGGCCTCAGCTGTGGCATTTGAGCGGGCAAAGACAATTGAGGAGCTACAAGGAACTGTCGCTAAGAAAGATCGAATAGTCACGGTGTTCACTATTAAAAATGACACTTTGAGAAATTCAGAAATAAAGGCTCTGAAGAAAGTTGACGAGGCCAACGGGGAAATGGAGCGGATAAGGTAGGGGCACTAGAAATTGGTCGATGACATGGGCCACAGAAATGCCATTGTTAGAAAGAGACAATGCACTTAAAGAACTTAATGATTTTAAGGCGAAGTATACCAAAGTCATTAAAAAAAAGGATGAGGCAAACTAGGCCACTCAGGAAGCATGTGACCAAACCGTGGAGCTCAAAGATGAACTAGATGCGGCAGCGTTAAACGTTCAAGAGGCCGAGGCTAGGATTAAAACCGAAGTCGGTGTAGATGAGGCTAGATTAGAAGGCGATATGGAAGATCTTTTAATCACTTATAACACTAATGTCTTGAGATACCACGGTCTGAGCTGGCTCGATGATTACCCGACCTATTTGCACAATGCTTGGCACTGTTTGGTTGCATATAAAAAGGCGAAACTTCATACTGAATTAGTTGATGAGTTTGAATTAGAGAATCAGGCGATGACTGAGGATGAGAGAAGAGTTCTCCATAATGCCGCTATCATATTTGAAAAAGAGAAACTCACCACTCAGCATCCTAAGGTCGGAGAGTGTTTTATTATTGAGCATCATGACACAAATTCTGAAATTCCTATGCCAACCCAGCCTAAATCCACCAACGCAGTCGATCCTCTAACCGTGCTTGCTTACGATCCCGATCAACTGCAATTGTCTCCTGCTTGTGAGCGTATCTCTGAAGGAGTCCTGGCTCCACCCGCAAGCCAGCCTGTGGGAGGTATTCAGAACACTTCTTGAATTAATTCAAAGTCTGGATTATTATCAGAAGAAATCACTAATATTTCTCTTATCTTCATTCAGTGATAGAAGCTGCAACGACCGTGCCCCCTGCAACCTAAGTGCAACATTAAGAACAGGAGGCAGTCGTGATAGAGGCGACAACTACCACAACTACTGCATCGACCGAGAAAGTTCAAGTGGGTGCTTTTATCTTCAATGAATAGATGGTGGAAGAGCTCCTCGGTTATTAGAGCGATCCACTTATAGATTTGCCTTTTGTCATGAGTGGAAGTACATTCACGGCCAGTTCGTCGGCTCCAACTGCCAGCATTCCATCGAAAACTCAAACAGCTCATGATGAAGTGGTAATAGCAGAGATCAATGCTGAGATGGTAAGTGTCGCGTTGGGTAGCGATATTGGAAGTGGTATGCCAGGTCTCGACCGAGCTCCTTTATGTATGGTCTCTCCGGGTTGTACAATCGTCATCATAGGGGTACCCTTGTGTCTCCTTACATAGAAAGTACCCACATCCCTCTGACTACGCACTCCGAAAGCGTTCCAATTTCCATGAGTTTTGAGGAGGAGATTATAATTCTTCCCCGGTCGGGGATAAGCCAGGTAAAGGAAAGAGCTTAAATCGACACCACAGTGGCTGCTCAAGTGGGTCAATGCCGAAGGAGAAAAGAAGAAGAAGCCTAAGGAGTAAGCATGTACCTTGATGTCCCCTTTTTTGGTAGATAGGTAGGAGTTACTTTTTTGGTTTTTATACACAGTGTATAGATGCGGTTTTGGCCCCTACTAGTAGGAATTTTTGGAATAAGCTTTTTTGTACTTATTTGTTTTCGAAGAATAGACGAAATAAAATCTCCTTTGCTTTTCTGTGGTACAACTCTAAGCTTATTTGCTTAAGTATTTCAGCACTTGAACTTTTATTCAATACACTTGGGAAGCTTTAATCTTTGGGTCGGACTTGTGTTCAGTTGTTATGTTCTAGAGTCGTGGCTTCGGGTCGTAATCGAACGTTAAGTCGACATCTCGATGTTGTACTATCTCAGTCGGCAGCTGGTGTTCAAGTAATGCCCCTAGTTTTGGGGACGAGTTGAAGTGATCAGATGATGACTGATTTTTGCTTCCGACACTTTTTAATTTCACTTAGTCGGAACTAAGTTGTTGTAAGATAAGTCCGAGTGGTCGGATCACACTCACTCATGTACTGAAAATCGCCTCTACAATTTAGGAATCGAACTCGCATGTTGGCGATTGATTACACCTGCTTAATGCTTAAAGTTACATCCTCACTCTGGGGAATCAAGTTGTTCTTCGGGTGCTAAGTCACACTTGTTTTAATAATCAGAACTTTCCACACTCTAGGGGCTTAGGTTGATTTGAGGGTGGTCAGTCACACCCGATTTGTGTTTATACTCCAGTCGCCGCTCTAGGTACCTAGAGCGGCGACTGGAGTATAAACACAAATCGGGTGTGCCAGTCGCCGCTCTAGGTACCTAGAGTTAGTTTTGGGTGGTCAATCGCATACAATTTTTTTTTATACTCCAGTCCATGCTTTGGGGACTTAGAGTTAGTTGTGGGTAGTCAATCGCACCTATTTTTGTTTATACTCCAGTCCACGCTACGGGGACTTAGAGTTAGTTATAGATGGTCAATCGCACCTAATTTTTGTTTATACTCCAGTCCGTGCTCTAGGGACTTAGAGTTAGTTTGGGTGGTCAATCACACCCAATTTTTTTTTTACACTCCCGTCGGCGTTCTGGGGACTTGGAGTTAGTTGTGGGTGATCAATCGCACCCAATTTGTGTTTATACTCTAGTCTACGCTCTAGGGACTTAGAGTTAGTTAACATACGATCGATCACATCTATTACGAGTTGTGAGATCTCGCTCGCACTCTGGGAACGATAAACTGATCAGGATCACGGATGGTCGGATCACATTCATTTGAATAAATAAGAAAATTTGTAGATGGATGGATCCATCCTCCTCAAATTTAGATTGTTGTTTATATATTTATACTCTAGCTCACACTCTAGGTGTCGGAGTTAGTTAGACGATTGTCATGTATCAATCCTTTTTGGCTACAGTGTGACAGTTTGCCCCCGCGCTCGGGTTTCACTTAGCAAGTGACCGGTCGTACTATTGTCACTCCCTATTTGAATAAGTCCCACCATAGGATGGAATTTAGCTCTTCGTGCATTGTGATGGTCGCATGACGTATTCAGGAATCGCTACTTTGGCTCGAAGAGATTGCATTTTATTGCTGAAATAAGAAAGCATGACAAAGTCGGTTGCCTTAATACAAGTTCAAATTTTGAAATGCATAAACAAATTGAAAATGAAAAGCAGACTAAATGAATAAACAAAGCCTGTTATGTGTAGTAGAGATGAAGACTTTCGCTGTTCCAAGCTCTCGGCAAAGTGAGACCATCGGCGGTCGATAATTTGAATGTCCCATCTTCGAGTCTTCGTTCAATAACATACGATCCTTCCAACGTTGGCTTCATATGCGAAGGGACCGGATAAATTCTCTTAAGCACAAGATTTCCAAGTTCAAAGGTTTAGGGTCGGACCTTAGCATTGTACAATTGGGCGATTTGACTTCGATGCACGGCTGCCCTCAAATCAGACTCTTCACGATTCTCATATAATAAGTCCAAAGATTCGACAAGCAATATAGCATTTGTATTCGGATCATATTAAGTCACATGATGAGAAGGTACTTCCAGTTCGACCAGAATGACGGCTTTCGAACCATAAGAAAGCAAAAATGGAGTGTGGCCGGTCATGAACTTATAGGTAGTTCGATATGCCCGCTGGGCCATGGGAAGCTCATCGGCCCATTAGCATCCGGTCTTTTCCAATCTCTTTTTCGGAATGGACTTGATAACTTTGTTAACAGCTTCAACCTGTCCATTTGCCTGAGGGTGAGAAATTGCCGAGAATTTTTTCTGAATATGGAAATGTTTATAGAAGTTCTTGAACTCGGCACTATCGAATTGAGCTCCAATGTCAATAATAATGGTATGTAGGAGGCCCAAAGGACAAATGATGTTGCGGACAACAAAGTTGATTACTTTCTTCGTCGTGATAGTAGCAATGGGCTCAGCTTCCACTCATTTGGTAAAGTAATCAACTACAACAATGACGTACTTTGCACCACCTTTAGCTAGAGGTAAAGATCCAATTATATCAATGCCCTATGTGGAGAATGGCCATGGACTGGCCATTTGAGTAATTTCGGTAGGCAGGGCTCTTGGTATCCAAACATGTTTCTGACATCTGTCATTTGTTGGCATAGTCTGATGCGTCCCGATTCACAGTCATCCAATAATACCCATATCGGAGTATCTTCTTAGCAAGAGCTTGCTCCCTAGTGTGATTTCCACATTCCCCCTCTTGCACATCATGTAACACTTGTTTGATTTTGTCGTTAGCAATACACCGGAGTAAAGGAATAGAGTGTCCTCTTCTATACATAACTCCATTCTGGATAATGAAGCATGAAGCTTTCCAAAGAACTTGTCTTTTCTCACTTCTACGCTTGGGCAAAGTTCCATGCTCGAGATAGTTACTAAAAGGGGTCATCCTTGACTCTTTCTCGGGTATGGCTTCATGAACCCAGTTTGCCTCCATCTAATCGATACTCAAAGAGGCCAGTGTCTCAATTGGGACAAGTCTCATTTGCTACGCTTTACCAGTGTTGGCTAGTTTTGCCAAAGAATCGACTTTCTGGTTATGATCTCGGGTATGCAATAGACCACATAATAATCGAACTAATTCAATACTTCCTGGACCTGAGAGAGATAAGTAGCCAACCTCCAATCTCTTGCTTGGTATTCTCCCCGAACTTGACATATGACCAATTGTGAATCGCAGTAAATTTCCACAACAATAATTTTCAAGTTCTTGGCATGTCTGAGTTCTGAAAAGTAAAGCTTCATATTCGACCTCGTTATTGGTTGCACGAAAATTAAACTTCAAAGCATAACATACGTATCGACCTTCTGGGGTTTCAAGTACAACTTCAGCGCCTGAGCAACAGTCGTTTGATGCACCATCTATGTATAGCTTCCATATGTATTTGGGAGATTCACTGGTTTTGAGCAAGTCCTTCAGTATAGTAAACTCAACAATGAAATCTATCGGAACTTATCCTTAAAAAGCCGCCTTGGTGTGCAAGCAATATCAAACTGACTCAACTCGATGTTCCACTTCAACAACCTACCAAACGTCTCAAGTTGTGTAAGGACCTATCGTAACGGCTGGTCGGTGAAGATTGTGATAGGGTGAGCCTAAAAGTAGGAATGGAGCTTTCTCGAGGCAATAATGAGATAGTAGGCTGGCTTTTCCAACTTCGGATAGTTTCTATATGTTCCGGTCAATGGTTTGCTAATGTAATAGACCGGTCGTTTCATTCGATCTTCCTCCCGAATTCATGCAGCATTGATTTCATTCTTAAACACTACTAGATAGATATATAGTTTCTTATGATCAATTGGGTTTAACAGAATAGGTGGCGTAGACAGGTGTTGAAGCAATGCTCGGAATGCGCCCTCACACTACTCAGTCCATTCAAAGTTCTGCTTTCCTTTCCTGATCAGGTCGAAGAAGGGAATGCATTTGTCAATGGATTTGGGGACGACATGCTTAATGCTGCTACCTTTCCGTTGAGGATCTGCACTTGCTTTATAGTTCTGGGAGTTTCCAGATTCTGTATCGCCCAGATCTTCTTAGGATTGTCTTCGATTCCTCGAGCAATGACAATGAATCCACGCAACTTTTCGGTGGCGACTCCGAAGTGACACTTCAATGGGTTGAGCTTCATTTGGTATTCTCGAAGGATGTTGAATACTATTTCAAGGTCTTTGACGGATTGATGGAGAGTCACGACTTTACAAGCATATCGTCCATGTACACCTCCATAGTTTTCCCGATTTGGCTGGCAAACATTCGATTGACAAGTCTTTGATAAGTCGCCCCAGCGTTCTTAATCCCGAATGGCATCACTTTGTAACAATAGAGTCCGAAATCGATGAAAAAGCTGGTATGCTCTTGATCGGGTAGGTGCATCGATATCTGATTGTAGCCAGAATATGCATCCATGAAAGACAAGAGCTTGTGTCTGGCCGTTGAATCTATAAGCTGATCAATTCTAGGAAGTGGAAAGCTATCTTTAAGGCATGCTTCATTTAGGTCCGGGTAGTCCACACAAGTTCTCCATTTCCCATTTGGTTTTCTGACAAGCACTAGGTTGCATACCAATTCTGGATATAATGCATCTCGGATAAACCTGTTCGTCTTAAGTTTATCCACCTCTTCTTTCAGGGTGGTAGGTCTCTTTGGATCCATACCATGCCTCTTCTACTTGATTGGGACATGCCACGGGTCAATATACAATGTATGCTTGCGATGTCCATCAAGATCCCATGCATGTATGACTGTGTCCAGTCGAAAACGTTGAGGTTTGCCCGAAGAAATTCAACCAATTCCTCTTTCATCTATTGGCTTAGCTCAGACCCAATCTTTATCATTCTGGAGTCGTCATTATCGATTGGAACATCAATATTCAACTCTGCCGGGAAAGCCTAACTGTCTTTGACTTCCTCTTCGTTATCATCATCTCTTGGATGAAGATCTTTTAGGAATTGGTTATGGTGCCCGGGCCTAGGCCCAGGCGTTAGCTGTCAATTGTTGGTAAAACGAACGTAGAGAGATTCCTCTATCCCTTCTCTTTCTGTTGCACCTCCCGTAGCTCAGCAACATAACAGGTTCATCCAGCCGCCTGATCTCCCTAGACCGGTCCAACCCCGTTGTCATTGGGGAATTTCAAAGTTAAACACCATAGGGCACTAGTTCCCCTAAATTCAGCTAGGGCCGGTCGACCCAAGAAAGCATTGTATGGCGAATTAATATCCAACACAATGAACTTCAACATACAGACTCTCTGGCATTCTCCAACTTCCAACTCCACTGGTAATTCTATCATTCTAGAGGGTATAGTCACACTTCCATTGAAACCATGGATTGACACGGCTTCAGGTCCTTTGTTTCCATTTTCATTTGGTTATACACTCACTTGAAAAGTATATTCACTAAGCTTCCACTGTCCACTAAGATCCTCTTCATCAAAGCAGGACCAATCTGAGCTGAAATAACTAATGGATCAATGGTAGGGGCTTCGACTCTATCGACATCTCTGTCTCAGAAAACGATGTCGTCTGTCATCGTCTTCTATTGTTTAACCGGCGCCCCATCATCAAGATTACTACAACACTCGAATTCCACATGCCTAATCTAACAGGCATACGACTCCATTTTCCTCCAGCTCTGATCCGCTGGACGAGGATCCCTACCAATAGTGTTAATCACTAACCTCCCGCCTGTACGCACGGGTTCCTCCGGCCTAGCCTGATTCAGTATTTGATTCTGATTTGATGGGCCCGCACCTCCATCCTATGGTGCCTGAACAAATTGTTCCAACTTCCTATCTCATATTACTTCTCAACAATATCCTGTGAATGTTGACATTCATTGGTATTGTGACAATAGCAATCATGGAACATACAGAATTTTCCAGATTGAATATGCTTTTTAGATGACTACTTCATAGCAGGCTTGTTATATTGGCCAGTATATAGGTTTGCTACTACACTTTCTCCAAGGTTGTATTCAAAGGAGTATAGGTGTAAAATATGGAGCTCTACGTCATGGTCCATGATTTTGATCCCGCTTCTTACCCTGGTTTACATCGACTTTCTACTGATTATGTTTTTTCTTTATATTTAACTGCACCTTTTCGTAACTCTCACCGTTTTTTTTCACAGCAACATTTCTATAAATTCCTTCCACACTGGACCTTGCATCATCCTTCTTCCTAGACTGTTTCACGTCTTCCCTCCTCGAGAACTGGGCTGCCTTGGGGGTTTCCCAGCCAACCAGTTGACAAACTCGGAATCAGGATCGATTCCTTAGTCGGTGCCATAATTATAGAATTATCATTAGGGTTACTAATCTCCACGCAAGCAGAATGGAACCTTTTCAAATAATTCCTGAGCGTCTCCCTCGAAGCTTGAATGATGCTAGATAAGGTGTTCACATCCTTAGATATCGTAATCTGTATGCGAAATTGTTCAACGAATTTCACAGCTAACTGATCAAAGCATGAAACAGATCGGGATGGCAAGTGAGTAAACTACATAGTCGCAATGTCCCCTAGAGAGATTGGAAAACCTCTGCATTTGACCGCATAGTCAGCTCATGTGGCATTCATAAGCCATTCATACTTCAAATTTATTGGTTAGGGTCTGAACTCCCTTCGTAAATAGGTAAAGTTGGCATTTTGAATCGGTGAGGCGGTTCAGCATAAAGGATGTCATTAGTGAAGGGTGTATGACTCTGGGAGATTCCCTAGTCGTCATTGGAGAGGCCCTGACTTTCACGAATCAATTGACAAATTATGGTCGGGATGTCTGGATCTAGACATTTTGAGCATGCTTGGCCAAGGTATGGTCCAGTTCCACAATGCGAGGATGAGCTGGGCGCGGTCGATGGTCCATACCTTACCTCCTAGTTCTAGGTCTTCGAGCACATAGGGTTTAGGAGTACGATTATGATGATGAAGTTTCGGATCTATTAGGTCTCGAATGCCAGCTTCCAAGTCGATAGCGGCAGCAAAAGCATGGTTATTAATGATGTGATAAGGAGATGTCAAAGGGGGCTGCCCCGGTGACTAGCAGACGGACTAGGTTCTGCTCGTCCAAGATTCAAAGTGCGCAGATGCCTGGGAGCTTGCGCAATGCTTCCATCCAGTCGTGGACGTATAGATCTATGATGGTAATCAGAAGAAGCAGAGCTTTCAGTAGATGTGTAGGAAGCTTGATCCTTTTTGGACCACCTTCGTCTTTCCTGATTTAATCGGTTGGTTAATTCTGCATTGGCATAGATTTCTAGGTGTTCTGATGGCAACTTTGGGTTAGTTCATGCATCAACATCTTAAAATCCTCCCTGGTGACAGGGTCTTGTGGATCTGAAGCTCCTACTTAGTTCTGACCGGTAGCGGATTGCTGCGTAGGATTCTGTCTATCTCTTCCTTCCTGATCCGCGGCGGTTGAGGCAGCTCTCGTAGTAACCAATGTGAAGGTGAAGCTCTCTCCTAGATTTGATGAAAATCCAAATAGTATGGAAGAACTTCTAAATGTGATATCTGGATCTTCTTCTTAGGCCCTTAAATTCCAAAGATGGTAGTAAATCTAAAGAGCAGGAGAAAAACTGAGTTTTCTCAGTGAAAGTACTAATATGTTTATGTCAAAATTGGGCATAACACTCTTCGGGCATGTTTGAAGAGATTAAATTGAAAAATTTAAATGGAAAATGAGGATAACCTAACAAACACACCAAAAATAGACAGAAAGAAATATAGAAACATAAGGATTTAGAGTGGTTCGGGATTGAAGCCTACGTACACTATGGAAAGTTGTTGTTTTATTGAAATTACTCGCTGGTTACATATGTTTACAATAGTACAATCGAGATACAATAATGATTTCTGCAGAGAATCGGCATTCCAGCATCCAAAAGTCCCTTTTCTAGAGGCCTTGGAGTGCTATTTATAGGTGTAGGCTGCAAATATCTCGCGCCAATCTCAAAAGACTCCTTCTCTCATATGGATGGGCCAACATGATCCATCCTCGGTCATTTGGACTCGATCTATGATCGATACGCACCAAATTCGTATCGATCCAAAATTGCTCCATTTAGGTTGAGATCGATGATGGACATTATTGAAGTTGTACGCAAGCTTCTGTGAAAATTTAGTAGCATTTGGACTTGTAGATTTTGAATTATGATCAATGCGAGTTTGTACTTTCAGTGTGTAGTTGAGCTCATATCGATACATTCGTATCGCTCCTATTCGTATCCAAGGGACACGCTTGATTGCTAAATGATGTGGCGCTATATTCTTGGATCGATCCACTTTTTATGCCAAGTGACCTGGTATTTCTCTTGAACGTGCCTTGTTCGCGTTGATGGACTGTAGCTGCTTTGTATCGATACAAATCCATATAATACGTATCGAGATACTCCTTTGCTCTTCATATCGATGCGAAGCAACCTTATTCGTACCGTTCTAAGTTGTTCCATTCGTATCGTTTCCCTCAACCCCATTTCGTATCAGTAAGAGGTGTTATTTCGTATCGCTTTTTGGATGACCCATTCGTATCGACCGTTTGTTGTCTGATACGAACTATACAGACGAAATAGATATGTAATGGCTTTAATTGATGGATACAAAGCAGAATACATGAGATGGATATGAAATGGAGAAGGGAGGTGGATACGAATGAGGCCTTCCTCCATGGATACGAACGCGGTGCTTTTTTCATGGATATAAACCACCATTTACTGTGGTGGATACGAATTGTATCTATCTTCCTTGATTTTTATCGATTAATATCTCGAGCATACGAACTCCGAAATGCCCGTAATTTGGGACGCTGGCTTTACTAGCTTTTCTTATCATACTCTATCGATTGTAGCTCGATATGGACTAGGAAAAAATTTACCAGCATCCATAATGAACTAGTGTATAAGCGATCTTCGGGACGAACTGTCATTGGTTCATAGTTAATTCTTGGTGTCACGGCCTTGCCTAAAGGCGGGATAACATGTGTTCAAACGTTGACGGCAATGATCACAGATAGCATGATGCGGTGGATAAGAGTGTAGAAAAAACCCATAAGATACTCTACCATAAAGCAGCTCCAACTTCCATGACTTGTATAGGGGGAACCAT
The DNA here is from genome assembly GCA_030765085.1 of Allium cepa. NCBI lineage: Eukaryota > Viridiplantae > Streptophyta > Magnoliopsida > Asparagales > Amaryllidaceae > Allium > Allium cepa. The sequence continues at coordinate 842,420,281 of CM060941.1, forward strand.
CGCACCATCCACCTCCTCAAGATCAAAAGCATAAGGAACATATTCACCCGCATTCCTTGGCAACGCCCCAAAAAGTGACGACTACTTGGTCCTAGACAAAGGAGGAGTACCCAAAACTTTTGCAAGCATGTTGGAAGATTCAACATCAACTGAGTTTTATTTGTTATTCAAATTGGAAACAAGCTTTAATTGGGCATTTACACAAGCACCTAGTGTGCTTGAGTTTTTTACTCAAAGAGGCAGGGCCTTTGGTTCCAATATTAAGAACAACACATTCACCATATCCATCCTTAATAGTATTTCCAAATTCAACATTCCTAGATTCAGCTCATTGGCCCTAGGTGTCAATAGCACCCAACAGAGGAGATAAAATGCTTACCCTAGTTATGTCTGCATTAGAGGAGGGCACTCAGAAATTGGAGATCTACCCTGGTCGTAGTATTCCAAGTTAGAATCTAGGAGTGCAAAAGCATTAACCGACATCACTCGCGAGGCATAGCAAGGTTTGCAATTCATTTTAGTATCCAAATCAGGAGCAGAGAGTAAAGTAGGATTCTCAGTGACTAGAGCAGACGGCTTGGATGATACATTGAAAGTCCATCCAGATCTAGTTGTAGACAAAAGTGGAGGAGATATCGATCTACACAATGAGGCCATGAAGATAAGGGTAAGGAATGGGAATGAGACAGAGGGAGGCAGGTAGACGGAAAGCGGAAAAACATCAGAAGTTACTCGCAAAAAAACATGTGGATGATTTTAATTGAGAAATTAAACATAATGAATATTTATTGACAACAACCATTATTCAAACATGAGAAAACACCGCATGCTTTATATAAAAGACTAAAGTGCTATCGGTTAAGCTCCAAATTTGAAATTGGCAAAGTAGATTCTAGACTATTTATATAAAGAAATGGAAAATATATGCTTATTGTACAAATCTACGTTGATGATACAACTTTTGATTCAACCAATGAACAAATTTACATGGATTTTTGTAAAATAATGAAAAATGAGTTTCAACTGCCATATAAGGGAGAACTAAATTACCTTTTTCGTTTTACAAGTGAAATAAAGAAATGGAACCTCCATTAACCAAGAGGAATAGTCTAAAGACGTAGTAAAACATTTTGGTATGGAAAACACTACTAGTGAACCTATGCCTATAAACACAAGCCTACATTTAGATCATGATGAAAAAGGTAAAGAAGTTACCAATGATTAAACCAGAGTATGATCAAGTCGTTACTTTATCGAACAATAGGCTAGCCAAATGTTATGATGAGCGTATGTCTATGTGCATGTTTTCAAACAAAAACTAAAGAATTACTCTTAAGATTTGTTAAAATTATACCACTTACTTGACCCGAAATAAGGACTATGAACTCTTCTACACGAAAGTTTTCCCTTTTGAGTTAGTCTCATATAATTGTGTTGACTTTAAAAGATGCAAAATGGATAGAAAGCGCACGAGCAACACATATCATTTTATTAACCAATCCTTAGCCTCCTTGTTTAGTAAGAGGCAAAATCATGTATCCTTATGTTCGGAACTAAATGTATACCGGTTGCATTAGTTTATGTGCAAGTAATTTATATGCAACGAACATTAAAATATTTTGATTTATAATAAAATCTCCTATATGTTGCGATAATATTGCTATTATTTACTTGTCAAAGAATCTAATTTTAGGTACAAAGCATATTGGTATATCACATCATTTTCTACATGATCATGTTACTAAAGAAAACATAACTCTAGAGTTGGTAACAACTAACAAGCAAGTTCCATACATTTTTTGGAAACCCTTATGTGAAACTAGTTACAGTAACTTCAGATGGGAATAAGAAAGATGTGCTTTTATTACTTAAACTTATAAGTTTACTTATCTTATTTTTACAAAAGATGAGATTTGAAAATTTTATGAAGAGGGGAGGTAATATCTTTTGCTTACCCAATTTTTCTACTTTTTTTTGTTGATGACAAAGGGGGAGAAAAAAAAATGCAATCTTAAATATAGGGGAATACATGGATATAGGGGAATACATGGATATAGGGGAAGCAATGATGAAAGAGGAACTTAATAAAATATTTGCTTAAAGTATAAATTGTATGGTTGTCATTATCAAAAAGGGGGAGAATTTTGGGTAAATGATTCTACCGTTTTGATGATAGCAACTACATGATAATGTTACTAATAGTTCTATCAAAAAATTCAACAGTGTGCATTTGTATTGAACAAAAAATGTATTAACATTAATAAAGTGACTGGATAGAATAAATGTTGAATATTTCTTATTGATCCAATGAAATGAAGATATGCTTACTTAAAGATTCATGTGATCTTAGCAGATCATTTGCAATCATGGTGAAACTATAAAACTACTTGAAGAGGTTAAACACATAAAACTACAATATGAGTTGTGTGTCGAGTGTAGAAGTAGAATATTGTTAAAACCACTCAAATGTCATCCAATTTACTTCAAAATTCTACACACCCTACGAAATAGTACTTTTAATTTTATAGAACTTTTCTTAAAAAATTAGAGATAGCAATAATATTTTAAAGGTAATAATAGTTACAACATTCAGAAAAGGGTCAGACCTAGTTTTTTCACTAATCAATCAATCAGTTAGCGCTTAATCTGAGCACCGATTGTGTTCCAAAATGTCATAATTTTTCATATTTGTACCATTTCTTCCTTGTTCCTCTCCTGGTTTGAGTCACTCCTCTTTATTTCTCCACTTTTGAATGATCACAACATCCACACTCCCATATGCTTATATATATATATATATCTACTACCAAGATTAATATGTCACTTTTCTAACTTTCTCTTATTTTCTTATCTAAAGCTTTTTGTACTTTACAACTCCACTTTTTATAACCAAATATCTCAATCATTCAATTCCAAATCTTCTACAAACCAAGCCCATATCCTTGCACATTCAATTTCAAAGCATCTTGAGTGGTTATAAGGCATTGCACATGAGTCAAGGAAAAATCTTTGTTTCAAACACACTACCATTAGAAATTCTACTACTATTGTGAAGTCATGTGCAAGGTACCTGGAAAGTTGGTGAAGTCCCGTTCAAAGAGATCGAGCGGTGGTTCAAATTTATTCCTATGGGTTAAGCAAGGGTCAGTTAGCGGATAATCCAAAGGGAGTTCTGGGGTAGGACGTAGGTAGAGAGTTTGAACCTGTATAAAATTGCGATGTGCGTTTTCTAGTCACTTAATTTTATTCTTGCAACATATATTATAGTTAACTTTACTTTTAGATGGATTAAATCATTTATCTATTTACGTCATATTTCTTAAGTTATATTAGTTGGCTAAAGAAATTGATCCACCCTCAAAGTCATAGAGAAGCTATGTTCTTTTTGGCATAGCTCATCATGATGGGGCTACTCTAACTTGGTGGAGTGGTAGTTCATTCATTACCGAGCCCCATCATGGTAGGGAAACTCTGACTTAGTGGAGTAGATAGTTTCTTTGTAGTCTAGCCCCATCTTGGAGGGACCACTCCAACTTCATGGAGGAGGCAATATTGAGGATGCAAGAATCACAATTATTACATAGGTAATCATGCCCATCATTGCATCATTTCTCTGTACTACTCTTATGGAAAAGGTAGCACCACAAAAAACAAAATCTTAGGCCACAACATATGTGGTCGCCACAATAGTTTGTTTGTCACATGTTATACTTTTAGCAGAGTAGGAGGATACACCACGTATGCATGAATCAAGGCCATGCTTGGGTGGTTTCATTGACTATGCATCCACGCCACCATGAAGGGGTCTCCCTTGGTAACACTCACCTTCTAGTTCATTCTTGACCATGCTCTCTATAATCACATGGTTTCTAGGTAATGTGTCTTATATAGTCAAAGAGAAGTCTTTTCATTTATTGTACAATAACGATTACAATGATGTGTCACCTTATATTTTGGTTTACAATAGCTCACCTTATAGGTGTTCAAATGTAGTAGGCTCTGAGATGCTCTTTGTTACAAGTCTGGAGGACGTTGGTGTCATCTGAGTGTGTGAGGCGGTACACTCTGGTTGCATACAACTCCTCCTTGTTGGGTTCGAGGACTTCTATAGGATCAAATTAACAATTAAAGGGGGGTGAATAAGGTTTATAGTGAATTCACGGTTGAATAATAATAATCACGGCATGATTAAAAATTGAAGAAATAAAATAGCACATAAATTTTTCCCATCTTTAGTAAATCTGTCTACTACTGTCCCTGAGAATTCTACTAAGGTTAAATAATCGACCGTTTACAAATTCTCCTGTAAACTTGCGACTATGGTTAATCTAATTATCTAACCCTATGCCAAGAAATCATGCCTCTAGTCCGTCCCGGAGTAGAGAATTTCCTAAACTAAAAAATGTAGCTCAACCTTAGATAAATAGAGTTTGAAATTTAAAGTATACAAAATCAAAATAAAAAATAATATGTTTGCTCTTAAAATAAATTTATCTAAATAATAAAGTTAAACAAGTAACGGCCTAAAATATTAAATTACTCCTTTCACATGCTCCTTTTATATTTCAAGTGCGTCCCCCTTTTTCATTCTCCAGACCTGAAAGTGGTGCTACAAAATAATGTCCTTCATTAATGTAGTCACCACCGTCTGAAAACTTATTCCACTTAAATCGATTAGCTAATTTGATTGTGCTTGTCTTGATTTCTTCCTTATCGAGTATCTTATAGTGACGATTGAGAAGATTTGGGAATTATTAAGAACGTTTTTCTTTTTACTGTTCACTCTAATTTGTATTTTCTCTTTCAAACTCGACGACTTGAATAACCAATGGTGAATTGGTTTTATAATAATGAAAATAGAGAAATCTTTTAAGATTTTTCCAGTTCTTGCAGTTTTATGAATTTTAATTGATCAGCTATAAATTAGGGTTTGGTTTGATTTTGATTTTTATTCTGAACCTAGATTTTCTATGTGAACTTTGACTTGGCTTTTCATGGTTGCGATCTTGAATTTGAGTTGTTCAAATGAATTCAATTTTGGTATATTTCCTTGCATATTTTGGCAAGCTTCTGACCATTTAATATGACTTCGTTCAAACTATTTGATGTTAAGAAAAATTCTTAGAACATTGTACATTGTCCCCCATAAGCACATTTGAACTTGTTTCTCCCTATTGTAATAGTGTGTCGACCAGCCCTTTTTGAACAACATAAGCTCACAATAAATCATCCTTGTCCAACTTCAATCGTTCAAATTAGACAGATTATCAATTCGGGGTTTTAATATAGAATCAGATACAGAATCACATACAGAATAATATAGAATTTTGTAGCAGAAATAAATAATATACATAGTAGTTCATGAAGCTACTAGAAAAAATACATCAAAGTTTCAGATTTTAATTATACAATACAGGAGATATAAAAGTTTACTAATACAAGCCAAAATAAATATAGATAACTAATACTGGACAGAGTGGATTCTTCAACCAAGTCTTCGGCTCCTAAAATAAGCATTGCTCACACACTATAATGCTCAGGCTGACCCGAGCATAAAGTAAAACAATATACTCGAGTAATGATTAGAAGTTCACATGTAAGTAGTCCTGCTTAAGTGAAAATGTACAAGTAACTCAAGAGATGTTATGATATTTTCCATCTCTTAAGGATCTGCCAAACTATTTATATATCGAATACGCTATATATATAGTGTCTATCAGTAATATAAAATATCAAAATATTTTAAGGCTTTACATATATCCCCCTTGATACGTTTTTAAGCACTGTCATACATTTTGCATATAAAACACCAGTAAACCGTCTTTGGATAGGGATGTAGCATGATACAACAACACTAAACCAAAATCGTAGTGGTCTTGTATAGGAATAAAAGTATGACAAGGTACGTAAGACAATGTCCAAGGTAGAATGCTACCAGTTCAGCTCGCAGGGCTTTGGTAACGCATTATAGCCATGACTTCCCACCACGTCCAGTACACCCATATCGAAGGGTGATTACCAACAACAACCGAAATAAGGATATTCATATGAAGAAGTGTGTCCACTCCGGGTAGCTAGCCCGCTTGGCCCTATCAAGCCGTCCTGTTTTAGCCATTTCAAATTGACAAAAGTTCTAGGCCAATCCATCATTGTTCTCTTTCTTAAAATCTAGTAACCTTACGCCAAATCCAACCACTTCATTCTGAATCATCACTTTACGTACACAGTTATTAAAGTGGTTCCGGTATCGATAGAGGGTATGTCCATATCCGGCCCCGGTCTCTTAATAACCAACGTCATTTTCACACCGATTAGATATTTTATTAAATCAAAATATCTTTTATTTTCTGTTAGAGAACCACATATTATCACAAAACCAATTGGTAATGTGAAGGGAGGTCTCTTAGTATTTATGCAGAATTCATATTGTAAATTGCTCGATGTGGGACTAATCTCAACACGCCCCCGAATGTGTGGCGTATCATCAGCCAAACACGTGGACATTCATTGAGGGTGACGTGTGACAATTAAAACCTGCTCTGATACCATGTTAGAGAACCACATATTATCACAAAACCAATTGGTAATGTGAAGGGAGGTCTCTTAGTATTTATGCAAAGTTCATATTGTAAATTGCCCGATGTGGGACTAATCTCAACAAAATAACATGTTCTTATTTGACTTCAAGAAATTTGGATTTAAAATCAAGGATTCAACTTTAACCAAATATTTCACTTTTACTAAATTATTAATAACTTTTCAAATTAACTAAGTTAATTAAGTCTTAAAATACAAAAGTTTTTATAATTAAATATTTAATTCAATTAAACTTCGGAATTAATTTACTTAATTATTTAACACTTTTAATTTAAACTTCAATTCACACAATTTAGTTTAATCTTTTTCTTTTAATTCAATAAAATCAATTAAAAATTCTCTTTTTTATTAATTCAAATATTTATTTTAAAATTTAATTATTATATTTTAATTCAATCAAATCAATTAACATTCTCTTTTTAATTAAATCAAATCTTCATTTAAAATTTAATTACATAAACAATATTAACACTTCGTTAAATTTCAAATAATCAACTTAACAAGTTTTAAAAATCATTAACATTACCATTATTATTTTAATTTCATAATTTAAAATAGTTCAATTGATCTTTCATTTTAAAATCTAAATTAACTTAATAGATTTCAAAATTTAATATTAACTTCAACTAAAAATTTAAATTATAAATTCACATTAAATTTTATAATTATTTATTAATTTCAAGTTTAAATATTTAAAATCCAGAATAAATTTCAATTGACCAATCTGTGTTTATTATTCAAATTTTCTATCCTAGGCCAAGTGATTTAGTTTGGGTATCTATCATTTCAACCCATATCCCGGTTCATATTTCGGTGTCCAGCTCAATGTATACAGCAATAAAATAACGATGAAAAAGTATCAATACATCAATCATCATCCAATATTCAAATTTCCATAGTTAAACGATTTCACATGCATTTAGGATGCAAATCAATCATATATCATAGCGTCAAATATCATTGGTTTTTGAACGCAATATCAATCATATTTATCAACCAATTATTCATAAAATCGCAGGATACTTGCATATGAAAATCTAACCATGGGCTTAAAATCACTCACCTTCGTGGATTTCTACAACCGGATACATCGATACAGTGATACAAGCACGTGTACATGTGCACAAATAGCAAGGCAGGAAGATGATGACTGTTCTTTGGTGGACGTTGTCACGTACGATTCGACAAAGAGGACTATGCGCGGTCGGGTGATAATGTGGCTAGCCGGGTTAATGAACAGGTTCGGTTGGTTCGGGAACAAGGCTGGTTGGTTCGGGAACAAGGCTAGGTGGTTGGAGAAAGGCAAGATTCAGCACGGCGAGGTGGTGGATGCGTTCGGCCTGGGCTGGTGAGCTTCGACGGAGGGAAGGTCTATGGTGTTTGGGTTTCAAGGGGGTAGAGCAGGCGGTGGAAGGTTATGGACTGGGGGTGGGATGCAGAACCAGGGTGGAGGACTGGGAGCTGGGTCGGGGTAAGGTGGGTTCGGGTTTTCGATGGGGACAGGGGGGAGGTGGTAGCGAGATAGGCGAAAGATTGTGGACTGTGCTGGCTTGTCGCATGGGCCGATGAGGCCATGGGTAGTGGAAGAGAGTTCGGCGACATGTGGAGGGGTGGTAAGAGCTCGACTGGATGGCGAAGCTGCTTCGAGCAAGGGGAGCCGAGGAGGATGCAAAGTGGGGAGGAGAAGATAATGAAATATAAAGGAAGGGAACTTGTACCTGTCTTTACACACACACACACACACACACACACACAGAGAGATATATATATATATATATATATATATGTGTGCACATTTATATATTTTCAAACAAATGCTCAGAGGAAAGGAGAATGAGCAGAAAGAATGGTGAGATGTAGGAAGGCACGCATATATATAAATGTGTGTGTGTGTGTGTGTGTGTGTGTGTGGAGAAACATTAAATGCAACATTTAATATGGTTGGAGCCGCACACAAGGAATATGTTGAAAAACATTTAAAACTTTACTGTAGACATTATCTATATAGCATATTGTACTATGTATGTAGATAGTTTAATGGATTCTTAAAGGATGGAATCCCAAACATCCTCTAAGTTATATTGCATTTCACTTGGACATTTCACTTTAGTTGATTTACTGGTATAAGAATGTTGATCCTAACTCAAGTGTTTTGTGTTTTGCTTTATGCTTGGGTCAGACTATGTGTCACAGCATTTGAGACTCAGCTTTGGAGCTTACAGTTTTGCTTGGAGATCTCTCTGTTATCTGTCCAGATTCCAGTTATTTCAACTATTTCCAATTACTTATGTTCAGACTTATTGGCTACATTTGTATTAGTGTCTTCTATGTATTGAATTTCTGTTCTATTTGTTTCAAACTCCGATGTTATAGTAGCTTCATGAACTACTAATTATCTATTCGGCTGCTCATTGTTGTATTGCTCTGTGATCCTGTGATTGATGTATTTAATGTATATGCTAAGTTTTTCCAAATATAAATTAAGAATTTATTATTTTGAGAAATTTAAGCTTGACATGAGTGGATGATTGTCGATTTGAATGGTTCGAAATAGCGAGCTGTTACAAGTGGTATCAGGGCCCTGGTTTAGGCAAAACTTAGCATCTGGAGTAAAAACTCATTAGAGATAGGGTAGTAATATCCTACAATGAGTAAAATTAATTTAGAATCATCTTCGTTCGAGCTTGAATTTCTTCGTTAGGATCCTCCTGGATTAGGATTTCTTTTGAATTTTGAAACTATCACTTTGTTCTAAAATTCCATTCTTGTCTTTTCGATTTGCATCTTATTAATACAGGAGCATCCCATAGCTCTATTCTGTTGATCTCTATAATAAATTTGAGCACATTTTTCCACCTCCATTGGCAACTTCATCCTTATGCTTGAATAATCCTGTTGGCGGTCCCACCAACCTTTGTATGATTTGTAAGGGGTGAAACTCCTTTACAACAGGCGTCAATTCACAGAAGAATTCAATGTCCTCGGTTTTGATGTTGTTATCTCCTGCAAAGCCTAAACTATTTCTTTAGTAGACGACCAGGGTAATTCTCTTCTGATCGAATGTCATATGCCTCATGATTATGTAGGCAGCTTTATCTTTTTGCTTGGTCTCAGCCTAGTGATCTTGACTCCACCCCTGTTATCTAACCATTTTCGATTTTTTTTGTTAAATCACTTCTCTTCCTTCTAAGCGGGAAATTGAATTCCACATCGCTCTTATTCCTGGAACTCGACCTATTGTCCTTCCTCTCAAACAAATGGTTTCCATGAATGGTTAGTCATGCCCGTTGGATTAACGAATGCCCCTGCCTCCCTCATCGATCTCATGAATCATGTTTTTCGCAATTTCCTCAACAGTTTTTGTTCCCATTTGATGATATTCTCGTCTTTTTAGACTCACGGTTGACCCGATTATGGTCACCGTGATTAATATAAATCTATCTATGTTTCCTATTTTGCAATTTAATTATCTTATCTTCCTTTCGATCCCATCTTCTTAGTTAGAATTCTTTTGGATTAGGATTCTCTTAAATATGAATCTTTATCTTTGTTTTAAAAATCCATTTTTATTCTTCATATAAGGGAGTGTACTTGTAATTAATATAAAAATGTTTATATTGTGTTGTTTGAGTTTTAAAGTTTGAATTTTGGATTTCGATCGATTCGGCTGGCCAACGCTATCAATAGGTTCTCCAAAACACTTGAACTGAGCAAAAATACGCAATATTGTTTTCGAAATTAGTAAATGAAATAAATTTATGTATGATTATATTTTATATGTAGTATAATTTTCTGAAATTAAATTGTTAAGTGAATTGGCTGTTAGAAATAATAATACTAGATTATCATGTATTGTTTTGTTAACATTCCTAAACTATTAACTTTTATTGTCTATTTAGGGGTTGAAATTTTAAAAATGGTTTATATATCTGATTTGCAAATGAAATGAATTAGAATATGGATTTGAGAATTTTCAATGCTTTTCAAAATTTAGTTTTCAAAGTTTGAGAAAATATATTATTGAAAGTATTTTTGAATGAAAATTATTTCCAGGGAATTTTAAAGGGAGGTAAGTTAGTACTCTCCTCTTTTGTCACTGAAAAATAATTTGGTGATTACTGCAACATCATTTACATTCATTTTTGAGTCTCAAAATGGAGAGACCACTTAGTGGCTTTGCTACACTTTTATTTTGAAAAATGGATTTGATTTGAATTTCTTGAGTGTGATTTGATGTATAAAACATTTTTTTTTTTGAAAAAAAGTCTAAAGCTTTATTGATATTGAATAATCAATACAAACATAATATATACAAGTAAAAGACATTCAATTGATATTCGGCCCAACACATTCTCGACCAAACCCTAAACACACTGCGAAAAAAAATGCGATGCTCTTTTCCTCATGGCGGCTCGTTTTCTCTGCCTGGCAAAACTTCCTCTCTTCCAACTATGGTGATGCTACTTTCAGTGCGTCTGGACATAATAGAGTTCTCAGCTTCATCTTCTTCTCTGTCAATCATGTATCTTGAGGATGATACTGTGGTTAGGAAATTTGGGGCCTTGGTTAAGGTAAGGTCTGCACGCGAAGGTACGATTTCCCATCTAACTAGAATTTCATCAGAAGTAACCATACTGTGAGAAAAATACTTAGATCTGTTGATGATTAGGTCACGAACCATATTTTTTATGGATTTGCAAACTGCAATTTTGTCTGCATTGTCATTATTAAAGATTTTTGAGTTTCTGCTCTTCCAAATGAACCATATGGCTGTGCTAAGAGCAGCTATTATGATATCTCTCTTTATGTTGTTGGCTGCAAAATTTTGACTTATGTAGGCAATAGTGTCAGAGATAGAAGTGTCAATATTGCTATGTGTTATTGGATCACCCATCATAATTCTGATCCAACACCATACATGCTTGGAGAAAGAACAGTTAAAAAATAAATGCTTGCAAGTTTCCTCTTCTATATTGCATAAAACACAGATGGAATCTTCAGTCACTCCTTGCCTTTTTAATTTATCTTTAGTTGTTAGAAAGTTGAAACTGGCTCTGTAAAGACAAACATTCAATTTAGGAAGGGATATGTTGTTCCATATGATTTTGTGGTAATTGATCTCTTGAAGTTTGATTCTAAGATTGTTCCATACATTTTGAAAGGAGAAATTACCATTTTTGCTGTTTTTGCAAAACCAGTAGTCTTCTGCTTTGTCATGATGGATGGATACTTGTCTTATATCTTCACTAATGTTACCAAGATATGAAATAGTATCAGTTCTCCATGTATTTCCAGATATGATTTGATTTACTTTATGATTTTGACCTCTGGAGTATGATAAAGTTTCTTGCCCCAATTTTTCTAGTAATGTTGAACCATTTATCCATGGAGTAAACCATAAACTTGTAGATTTCCCATCCACAATTCTTCTGTCAATTATTTTTTGTGCATCTCTTCTATGGTATAGCATTTTTTTCCAAGTGCATGAGAAATTATTATTGTAATTTGATTCCCACAGTGTTTCTTTGTTGGCATATCTCTCATTTAACCACCTTGCACTGAATGTTGAATTATTAAGAGTCTCCCAAATTCTTTTTATGCAGAAAGTGATATTTATATCTGATAGTTTTTTCAACCCCATTCCACCTTCAGATTTAACACTTGTAACAGTTTCCCATGGAACACTGCTCTTTTTACCCTTCCAGATGAATTGTTTGCATAATTGATTGATTTTTTGAATAGTTAAACTAGGAAGCATAAAACAATGCATCCAAAAACTGACCATAGGATATATAACAGCCTTAATCAATTCAATTCTTCCTGTAACTGTGAGGAATTTGCACTCCCAACCTTGCATCTTTTTTAGCACTCTATCAATCAGTTGTTTGCAGTTTGATTGTTTGATATATGTCACTGATAGGGGTAGTCCAAGATATCTGACAGGTAATTGTCCTTCTTGAATATTTAAAATGTTGAGCACTTGATCCTTGTTATTGCAAAACTTGTTGAAAAACACTTGGGTTTTGAGATTGTTCATTTCCAAGCCAGTAACTCTCTGTAAATTCTTGAAACAATTTTTAATAGCTTTGGCTCCAGTAGCAGTTGCATTAGTGAAAATTAAGAGATCATCTGCATAAATTAAGTGTGTAATTGTGGAATTGCTTTTGATAACTGATTATATTTTGCCTTTAGCAGCTTTTGCATGCATCAACAAAGTGAAATATTCCATGCATAACGTAAAAAGATAAACGGATAATGGGTCTCCCTGCCTTAATCCATTAGTACCAGTAAAATATCCCTTATGATATCCTTCAATAGAAAATGAAAAACTTGGGGTGCATATCATCTCATGAATAATTTTTACCCATTTGGCTGGAAATTCCATGCTTTCCATCATATGCAGAATGAAATATCTGTTTACTGAATCATAAGCTTTTTTAAGATCTACCTTTATGCACATTTTGTTGCTGCCATGTTTGTTGAAATTTCTGATGTGTTCATGTGCAATTATTATTCCATCTTTTATCTGTCTGTTTGGTAAGTACGCTGTTTGGTTGTCAGATATTAATTCTGCAAGCACAAACTTCATTCTGTCACATAGAAGTTTTGATAGGATTTTGTATATCATGGAGCAACAGGCTATGGATCTAAAATCTGAAATTGATTGAGGATTTTTAACTTTTGGGATTAAGGATATGATGGTGTGATTAATTTCTCTCACTATTCTACCATTGTCGAAAGAAGTCAGCATAGCTTCAAGAAGAGGTTTCTTTAATTCATTCCAATGTCTTTTGTAGAATTTGGCATTAAAACCATCATAGCCAGGAGCTGTGTCATTATGCACACTGAAAATAGCTCTTTTTACTTCCTTTTCATCAAAAGTGGCATTAAGAAATTTTTTCCCCAGTCATTTATTTTTCTTTTTGGGGTGATCTTAGGGAAATGATGTTCCATATTGCCTCTGTTATATATATTGGAGAAAAATTTGACGGCTTCTTCCTCCATTTCTTTTTGGGTTTCAACTACATCTCCATTTTCTTTTAAAATGTTGTGGGAGCTGTGGACAAATTTTCTGGTTGTTTGTTTTGCAAAGAAAAATTTAGAGCAGCTGTCATCCCACTTGATCCAATGACATTTAGTTTTTTGTTTGTTGTCAATTGCTAGCAACTCCATACTTTTTGCCAATTTCACTTGGGCCTTATGCAAGTTATGTGCATTCAAAGAATTGTGATCTGATTCTAATATTTGCAGAGCAGTGTTGACCTCTTGTTTGCATTTTAGTACTTGTGATTGTAAGTCATTTTTTCCTTTGCACCAATTTTTGATTTCCTTTTTGATGACTTTCTGCATCTGTATAAGATTGTATAACTGATTACCTTCAGGGAAACTGAAACATTTTTCAACTGTCTCTTTATACCCCTCACACATAATCCAGTGATTCATGAATTTGAAGGGTTTAGGACCTTCATATGTTTGGATGTAATTAAAGTAGAACATGATGGGGACATGATCACTTGTTGATAGATCTAAATATTTTGCATAAGAATTTTTGAACATGTTTATCCATTCTATATTACAGAAAAGTCTATCAATTTTTGATGCAATGTTTTTCTGTGGTCCTGATCTCCATGAATATTTAACTCCAGAAATACTTATTTCATTAACCCCTGTAGAATTGATAAAATTGTTAAGTTCTTGAATGTTTCTGATGGTCAGTTTATTCCCTCCCATTTTTTTCCTTCAATAGTCTAACACAATTAAAGTCTCCAATGATGCACCAAGGTGTACTGAAAATATTAGCTTCTTTTTCCATCTGTCTCCATAAACTTGCCGTCTCAGATTCAAGATTTAAAGCATAAATAGCAGTGATAATACATTGTGCCCCTGCAGTGTTGTTAAGCATACAAGTGATGTGCTGTTTACTCATAGAAATTACATAGCTGCTCCATATATCTGAATTTATCATGATGAGAATTCTGCATTTGTGATGATACTCAATGTTGTTTATGCAAGTCCATTTATTTCCCCAAGATTCTATGTATTGCTGTAGGTTTTTCCTTCTCAATTTATTTTCCACTAAGCAAAAAATAGAAGGTTTTTGAGAGCACACAATATTTTTGACCTCTAAAATATGTGCTGCCTTGTTAAGACCACGCACATTCCAACATAGGATAGACATTATTTGGATGAATTTGCTTGACTCCTTGTCCTTATAGTGGGAGTCACACTTTCAAATACCCCTTTGTTCTTTCTCCTGTCATGTGAATTCTTACTTCTCATATCTGCAATTTCTTTTTCAAGTTCAGGGTTGATGGATGTGAGATTTGTGGGCATACTATTGGGAGGTTTATCATTTGAAGGGTATGTGGGATTGATACATGATTGAGATAGAGAAGATTCATCCGCCTTCGAGTCTATCATGCCTTTCTGCACCTGAAAAGTATTAAGCACTACAGTTGTTAGATCAGAAATTTGAGAATTTGAATTATTTAAAGCAGGTGAAGAATGATTTAACAACTCCCTAGTACTATAAATCTCTGATGATGATGAAATGATTGAGGCTTTTGCCGATGATGTCACTGTATTAGGATCCAGAGTTCTTGTACTCATAGATGGTCCTTCTTCAATGTTATGAATGTGAGGTGTTTCAGAAACATGATCATTGTGACCCTTTGCAATTGTAGCAGCCATGCTAGTTTTCGAAGGTAATTCAGATACTGCACATACTATTGATGGCGAGGCTGCAATTGCAATTGTCGGTTCCTTTGGAGATGTCTGAACTGTCTCAGCATTTAGAGCATTTGAATCTGATGGAGATGTGTCTATTTCTATGCTTGAATTATCGTTTTTGTTACATATTGTATGATCTTGGACATTGGACTCATCAACTGTGATAATTTCTGCATCATGATGCACTACTCCTTGTGAATTAACATAGAATGTTTGTTGGGTTGTGATGTCCGCTGGATTAATATCCATGCTATTAGTTCCATGATTACTGCATGTATGTTTTGGTATCCATTTTTGTTTAAATGATATAGGACATTCATTATCCATATGACCAAAACATATACAGTTGTGACAAACTGGTGGGATGAATTCATATTCAACCTTTTGCATAACACAGTCACCTTTGGGCAGTTTTATTTGAACTTCATTTTCAAAATTGAAAGATGCATCTACTTCTATTAGCATTCTGGCGAAAGCTATTCTACTTCTTTTTTTGGTATGTTCATCCATTGCAAGAGGTTTTCCAATAGTGCTAGCAATTTTACACAGTGATATGTGATTCCAATATGCAAAGTTGAGATTTGGAAACCTCACCCATATAGGTATAGATAATAATAGGTCTTTTCATATTTTATAGAACTGTTCCATTTTTTCATGATAATAAACTTCCCATCCATCATCCATGGTCCTCCTTCTAGTATTTTATTACAATCTTCTGCTAATTCAAATTGAACTAGATAGAAACCATTATCTCTAGCAAAAACTTCAAAATTACCTTTTAGAAGCCACATTCTTTTGATATATGCTTTAAAAAACATATAATATGGTCTTTTTCCCACCAAGTAGATAAGAATTGAGTTGGACCACATTTTCTCTGCAGATCTAAGTTCTTCCTCTTCAATTATAGCTGTTTTCGTATCATTAACAATAACAGGATCAAAGAATTGTATGGTTTCATCTTGCTTCTTTCCTTTGACCAAATCACACCAGCTTATGGGTGGAGCCTTGGGATTGACTGCAAAACCCGATCCATCTTTTGTATTCGCCTGATCTGATTTAGCATGAATTATAGCTATCTTCTTCCTTTGCCGATCCAGATCTATTCTTACTGCAGCAGCCATTTTCTGCCTTTGTCGTTCCAGCATGTGATCATTTGAACGATTCAGCCCGTTGCCCTGTGTAGCCGCCAGTTTTTTCTTTCGATCCACCACCATAGTCCATCCTTCTTCATCAGCCTCCTCCCCTCCAGCTTGAGACGCCATTGTAGCCGTTATTCAAGTATTTATTATTTTCCTTATCCCTTGATTTATGTATAAAACATATATGCATATATTTATTTCAAAATGGTTCGAAGTGAAATCGAGAATTTAATTCTTAAGTTATATGTTAAGTGATGGTTTTAAATTATCGAAATGAAGCAATTTTTTTGAATAATTGAGTATCTAAAATGAGAAATGGATTTGAAACAACTTGAAATAGTTGAATTAGGATGAAATTAATTTGAATAATACTCAATTGCATTCTAAAAACATATATATAACTTACCAGAAATATTCAAAAAGTTAAAATGTTGATGTGAATATGTAATTGAAGGTTATACAAGAGAAAACTTAAGTAATAAAAAGTTAAAACTAAATTTTGCTTAATAGAAACGTTGTAAATAAAAGGTAGATTTGTATAGTGCTCAATTATATCCTGAAGCATTCATAAAAACTGTAACGACCCACATTTTTGGGCAGTTTAAATCGACAATAAACATTACATGTCAAACTCAAACCATTTAAAAGGGAGGATTGTTATGGGGTA
This sequence comes from Allium cepa, assembly GCA_030765085.1. Lineage (NCBI taxonomy): Eukaryota > Viridiplantae > Streptophyta > Magnoliopsida > Asparagales > Amaryllidaceae > Allium > Allium cepa. Next base: position 842,437,414 of record CM060941.1, read on the forward strand.
TGTAAAAAAAGCAGGGAAAGAAAGAAAACCAATACAGAATCTTGTAGCGGAATGACAAAATATAATAATCAAATAAACAGTTTATGAAGATGTTTACACATAACATTTGATTATACTTTTACAACACAGATCAGAGTTGCATATAATAGGAATAAATAAATAAATGCAGCAGAACAACATGATGCAGTGGAATAAATATGATAAGTAGTAACAGTATTAAATCTTCGCCTTCGTCCTCCAGAAAGCGGTTTCGATAAACTGAAAAGCTCAGACTGACCCAAGCGATTTGAAAATAAAAAACTCGAGTCATAACTAAAATATCATATGTGAGTTAAATCGACAATAACTAAATATGAGTGTAATGGCATCAGAGATGTTTAAGGGATTTGACATCTCTTATCCAGTGTCTAACATGAGTGCAATAACTTAAGAGATATTCGGGATTCCCATCTCCTAAGGATCAGTTAAACTATTTGCATACATAGTATAATATGCTATTTTAATTGTGTCGGTGGTAAAGTAAAGTATTAAACTAGCGTTAAGGCGTTGCTCATATCCCCCTTAACACATTTTATATAATGTCATAGTTTATACAGATATTGTAAACGCCACCTGCAGGTGGGCTATCAGGGAGCACTCCATAGGTATGACACAAAACAAACTCATGGAAGGCGCGATAAGGCATGTGATAAGGGATGCGAGGCAATGTCACGCTAGGATTATATCATTTGTACTCTTGGACTGGTGGTAATGCATAGTAGCTACTACCTCCCACCTTGAAACACACACCTATAATCAAAATCGAGGAGTGGCCACCAAATCAATCACAAAGCAATAATGTGGTATCGATGAAATGTACCCGATCAGAGGTGCGACCTCACTTGGCCCGCTATAGCTCCTGTTTTAGCCACATCAAGCTGACTGACGGGAGTCAAGGCTACGTAAATACCTCATACAGAATCGTTTGCCAAACCATCCTACTTCTTTCTGGAATCTCCACCACGTGCACAGTTGTTAAAGAGGTTTTCGATATTGGTTGAGAGTATGACAATATCCGATCTCGGTCTCTTTAACAACCAAACGCTTATTTCATACCAGACGGTTCTTTTACATTTTTAAACCTTTTCATAATTGGTATCAAAATATCATATTCAATTCAAACAATATCACTTTCGAAATCATATTTACCTTCAAAAATCATATTCACCTTCAATAATCATATTCACTTTCGAAATCATACCGATAAGATAGGTTAATTAAATCCTCATTTCAAAATCATCATATTTACCCAAATATGTCATTTCACTAGCAAATATCATTTCAAATCCTAACTTATGTTATAACATCATTTAACTATATTCGCTTTTAAATCAAGGATTTAAGTATAAACACATCCACTTACAAAGTTTGAAATTTAGAATAGTTTAAATAGTTTAAATAGTCTAAAATAGCTTTTTAATGGCTAATATACTTTAAATATAGTTTTATATGGTTTTTAATAGTTTAAAATAGGTTAAAATTGTTTAAAATGTTTTAAAATGGTTTAAATACTTAAAATAATTTAAAATAATAAATTAGTTAAAATACTTTAAAATGGTTTATATATAGATTAAAATAGTTTAATGTAGTTTAAAATAGATTAAAATAGTTTAAAATAGTTCAATAATTTGACAATCTTAGAATTCAAGATTTTAAAATAATAAATCTTTAAACAGTTTATATTAAAATAATTAATTGCAAATTAATATCAAAATTAAGCCATTTCTTTCATTTCAACCCATCTGGACCATGTCCAGCTTTCAAATAAACTAATTAAAATTGGTCTTTCAATTCAGATTCTCATTTAAAACCATTCGATCAATATCGATTTCAAATCCATATTAGGATTATCAATTTAACCACTTCAAGTCAAATAGATTTCAAAGTGTATTCAAACATTTCAATAACTCAGTTTCGATAAATTTTATTTATACTTCAAATCTAACTTTAAAATTTTAATTTAAACCCATTCCAATTTCAACATTTAAAACTTGAATTTTCAGAAATAATTCAGTTTATGTAAATTCAATTTCCTTCAAAATATTATCTAACTAAATTCAAAATTTAAGGATTTAACCATTTACTTTAACCAATCCGTTGTTCGTATATAATTCTCTCCCTATGGTCCAGTGGTACGGATATTTATCATTTCAATCCGCAATTATTTTATATTCACGGATATATATCATTTGAACCCGCAATCTCGAATTTAATTACAAACCCATGAAATTGATTGGGTATATCATTTCAACTCATAGAAATTTCTCCTAATCTATCTGATCATTCGGGTATGTATCATTTCAACTTATAGGGAACTTGAAGTGTTATAACAATATAAAAATATAACATTCGGTCATCCAATATCAACAATCACAAATTAACCAATAAATAACAACAATTAACTGATTACCAAAAAAAGTATTTGATTGAAAATTAAAATTCAATATTAAATTAAATAGCGATCAAATTCAATAAAAGTCGTATTTAACTAGGATGACAATTTAAATATATCAAACATCAACCAATCAATTTGTAATCACGTCATAAATTCATTTTAACTAACATAAGATAGTTTAGTAGTTGTGAGTGTATTAAAACACTCATTTTTGATTTCAGATCGATTTGAAATCCAAGATAAGGCCCAAAATTCAACAGTCTCGGAATTTATCCAAACCAGTGCCAAAATGTTCGACATTTCGATACGATCCTAGCGGAACAAACTGCTCCTTCAAGATCGTATGAAAAAGTTAAAACGATTAGAAGATATACGATTCATATTTAAAAATAAATAAAATAATAATAAAGTAAAACGTGTCAGCGCCTGTATGAAACCCTAGCCTCCATCCCGATCTATCTTCATACATGTAGCCGCCGACGCTTGATTAATTATCACCGCTACTTCGCTAAACTTCGACCCCATCTGAGCACATTACTGGAATGCCCTACCACGCCGCTCCTTCATGATGTCGTGCGACTACCAATAGTCGCCCCATTCAAGCAGCCGCCGTCGCCCCCTTTATCTCCGTTTTTGATGAAAACAAGCATTGTCGAGAAAAGCGAACACCACCCTAAGCTCCTGCTCGACGTCCTCTTCCCGATGCCACCTCCTGATTATCGATCGGGTGAAGATCCACGAAAACCAAATTTTGATGACAGAGGTTCATCCTCGATTTCTGGACAAACGGTGCATCGAATTGAGAAACAAATTACACCAGTGAATTACACTCGTTGAGAGCTTTAAAATGGTATATAATACGACATAGTTTTGGGGAGTTCGAATTCTGAAATTGATTTGTAATTTGAAATTGAATTGGGATTTAGGGTTTAAATGTAAATTTGTTTCTGCCATTAAAAGAAGGAAGTAGTCAGATAGAATTGTACGTACAGAATAAGAGAAATGACTGCTAGGGTTTGGAAAACAAGACTATTCATATTAACCAAGCCCGACAAGAAAATAAACACGTATCAAATTTGCAAGAATGACGAATAGCGATCCAAAAAGCTGTTCTGCCTCTGAAACGAAAGAGGATCATCCCATATATCAGAATAGATGTTTTTGATATGTTTAAACTCAATGAATTAGGTTTCAAGTCTTAATTCTATCGTATGCAGAAGTTACCTTTTAAAATCAGCTTATTTCAAATTGGTCTCAATTAAATTGATTTCTACACGTTTCGAGTTCGTACGATTAAACGACAAGCTAGATCGCTACAAAACTTGAAATCTTATAATAATTCACCGTTATAGATCCGATGATACTGGTTTCGTCGAAATTCGAGTCAATGGCCGAAATGGCTATTTTCACATTAATTAAATAAATAAATATTAAGTTAATTAGATTGCTTTTTCGATTCAAATTTTATAATTAGCAAATTTTATCATTTTTAATTGCACAGAATTTAATAGTAATTTAAAAAAAATTTGCATATCAATTCAGTGTTAAATATTACACTAATTACATCATTTAGTTTCAACTGTAAAAAATCCAATTAATTATATTTTTAATTCTAATATATTGATTAAATTTGATTTCAATATTTTATTCAATTAATCATTACTCTATGGATTTTTTACACAACACTAATTTTATTCGATTACAGTTAATTACATATTATTTCATTAATTAATACAACATTTACATTTATTTCCTTATATTCAATTTATAACCAAGTATAACATTTCAATCATTTCAATTAATTGCAATTTCATTAAAATTGTTAACAATTTACTTAAACTAACATGGTTACATCTCATTCTAGTTATAATTTTCATTAATAAATCATAAATTTTTATCTCTTCCAATATTAAATTACAAAATCTTATTAAATCACTACAAGAAAATCTTTCATCAACAGCAGAATTGAACAGCGTTTAAACGCTGGATGCTGTGCCAGGCTTTTTGTTCGTCCATATAAATAAAGTACACGCTGTCATTTAACCTAATTACTAAGCAGGAACAAAACGCGCCATTTATTTCCCGTCCCTCCAAATACATTCCAATCTAATTTTATTTTTTATCCCCAAAACGCGCCATTTATTTCTCAAACCAAAATTCCTCACTGATTTTCTCCTTCAAACCCTAATACGTATTCGTCCTTCAAAAACCCTAAATAACTTTGATTGACTGGAATTAGGGTTCATCAGTTTTCGTGGATTTTATTTTCGTGGAGATTAAGAAAATCGAGTCCCACAGATTTCTTCGGCTGCATCGCCAATATCAGTAAGTGCAATTAATCCTCTTCCAGAAAATTATAGAAACTGTAAAGTCTTTTTCTTTGAATTGGCGTATCAACATTTCACGATTTCATCAGTAACTTGATTTTGTAAAGAAACCTGATTGCCCTCTTTTACTTTTAGTCAACTCGTAACTTGATTTAGTATTATATTTGATGGTTAGGACTCAGGGTTCAAACTATGTTGCTGAAGAAATGTTTTAAGTAAATTTAAGATAAAACTGTTTAGAATTGGGTATCCTCGTGTTGTAACATCAACTTTAGAAGGGACAGAATGATTTTTGTTGAATATGAATTGAGTTTACATATTTTTAACACTATAAATAAAATATTGTATCATCATTCATGCTCATATATGAACTAAAATGAGCTAAGCTTGAAGTATCATGATGTCTGCCAATGTACATAGGATGCAATTTACTTCATCATTCTAGCCTTAGTCTTAACTCTTTGTTCTCAATTGTTTGGGCTGGCTTCTGGACACAAATAGTCATGCCCGACTCAAATAGATCTCCAACATCAACTGGTGTTATCTCATTTACATCTAGATCTGCCTTGTCACCTTGTTGCATAACATGCTTTTCAAATTTGATTTTACTGCTCTATGAGTTCCAATTCCTAAATGTATAAAATTTTCTTTTGAATTTTTAGGAAGCGATAGGTTGTTTGGCTTCTGTCCTTGGTAGCAAAAAAACTCAACTGTTTCTTTATTTCATTACTGGACAAGGATGGATGTGGAAATGGTAAGGCTGATGAAAATCAAGAAGACGACGACGAGGGAAGTGTCGTAAAAACATGTCAAGATGAACAAACCAAAAAAAGAAGGTAATCGGCAAAAACCATGTATATATTACTGGCATTATTGGTATGGTTCATTGAAATTTGTCCAAGTTCTAACTGTAGTCATGAACTGTGGATCGTAATACGTTGCGGCTGTATTTAATTTCTTGATGAAGATTATGTATATTTTAGTAATTTGATCTTGGGTCATAGGTGCTCGATATTGGAGTTTGCATCAGCCATTGTTAAAGCAGCAGACGAAGACTTGGTTGACACAATATTCAGTTTTGTAAAATCTAATTTACTGGTAATATTAATATGTTCCTTGCCCAATGTATCTTATATGCGACATGTTTGATTTATTTTTTGTTTATTTTACTTATATACAGGACACAGATGAAACCTACCACAGCGAAGCCTATCATACATTGAGTAAACTTTTAGAAGTCAGTCAATCAACTTAATATTGTTATTAGATTGTATTATTGTGCATACTACTCACTTCATATTGTTGTGTAGGTGCACTGTTCGTTTAGTTTAGCTCGAATTGATGACTTGATGAGTATTTTCGATTCATGTATTCCTGATATAGCAAGACTATGGAAAACTGGTTCTCGTGTTACCATTATTTGTTGGTTCATATAATAAAGGTGAGAGGTCACTTGCTACTATTCTTTTGTATTCATTTCCGTTGGCACATCAGAAACAGTAAAACATGATGAGGAATGTGCCAAGTAATAATAATGATAATAAAAAAACTGAAAAATATATAAGTGCCTGGTCGGAGATGTCCCTTTGTTATAAAACCATTTATAGTCTCGTGTTGTTACTGTAATATAAAGTTTTAGTCTATTGGTGGGAATTCATAGAAAAACAGCAAGCTGATTTGCGATCTATTTGGTGCACTTTCCCCTTACCCATTGGCCTTTTTCTGTAACACCTGGTATACAATATACTGATCTCCATCAGTATTGTTCATTTCTTAAACATTTTCTCACTACAATCTTCGCATTCATTTTTTTGCAGAGAAATAATGAAGATTTCGACACAAAGGCATTTCTGATGCTGAACAATATAATCATCACATTAAAGGTAAGTTATCTTCTTGCTAATTATAAATCAAATACAAAATGAACACTTGTTCCTGTTGTCAATTGACAGCATTTTTGGATGTAACTATCAATGAATAATTTGATGATATTCATTAATAAATCGGTCTCGTTGTATTAATATATAACCTTGTTTACAAACGTATCATTATTCTATAGTTGTGACTTTGTTTTGAACACATGCAGACAAAGAAGGAGTCAAGAAGGTTTGCGTATAAAGTTTTGCTAGATATTAGTCGCACTCTGAAAGAAAATCAGTCTACTGAAGGTGAATCAGAACTGCAAAGACTCCTCAATATGGTTTGTCCTAGTCGACTGTATATGATTTTCTTAATGTCAGTTATAGTTTCTATCACCACTTGCAGCAGATGTCATTTTTGCTATTAATTGGAGAACAGGCTAACAAAAATATAACAAATCAACCTAGTTGATTTCAATTAAGATACCGGAGGCATTACCATATGTAACAAATTTATACTTTTTTTTTCAAAAGTCTTTGCACATATTCATAAATATCATCAGTGGTTAACGTTTGCCTATTTGCCTTTATTAAGTTCTCCAAATTATTTTCATAATACCTAATTCTTACTTATTGTACTTTAAGATGCAAGCTTGCAAGTTTCTACTTTGATTATTAACACATGAGTGATGTGTGTGGCAAGTCTGATATTGATAGCCTAGTGTCATGACTTATATCATATGTATTGTGTATTCTATATTGTATATGGCGTATGCTTTTCGACATGTTCAAACTTTGCAATATTTATTATTTATTGCTTATGCAATTCCTATAGTTATTTAAATTTCATTTTTAAGAACATCAATTTTTATTGCAGGTTGTATGAATATTAGTTGTCTGCTTAAAGTGTTTATAAATTTGCGAACACATCAATCATGGTTCAGTCATTATATACACACGCACGCACGCACACGCACTACTTTTTTTTAAACTCTTTAAAGTAATACCAGCCTTGTGTGTCCTGTATTGTCTTTAATATATACTCGTACTGTATTTAGCAACTGGACTAAAAAGTTAAACAATTACTTTAATAGTTGGGAATTTGTATGAAAATAGCGAGTAATGAAAATTAGAATGATAAATGCTTAGTAACGTTTGAATAAATCTTAGTGGTGCAGTGATGAAATAAACTCAGAAAGCAAGTGCTTCTCCGTGGATTGGCTTATCAACGGATAGAAACAAATACAGATAGCGCCATATCCACATCCGCATCCAAAATCACTTTTAGATATCATATATCTGTATCCATGGCTAGCGGATATATACCGGACACGATTAACAAATGTGAAAAAATGAATAGAGAATTCTAAATCATTTTCGTAGCAACGCTTATAAAAACCATAAGAAATGAAAAATGATGAAGAAATTTGTTTTGAACAGCGAATATGCATTTATATGTACATGCATATAATACAAACTATTACCTTCATAAAGTAGCAAGTAACAAGCATTTGGGTTCTAAAATACACATAATATAAATTATTACCTTGATAAAATTGGATGGATAATTATCAGATGTAGACAGTAATGTTCAAATCCAAATCCAAATCCATTTTTTGGGATATTAAATATTTTTTCATTTTTTGGGTACTCGTGGATGGATTTTGGGTTTTTGGGGTATCCATTGACAAAATCTATATGTCGACTTATTTTTTTTTAAAACGAGGTGGCATGATTGATGAGCTTTTAAAATTGTTGTTATCAAAAGAGTTTTCTAATACGAAGAATGAATAGTTATAGCAATGAGAATTTGAAACAGAATGTTAGCATATATAATCAATACAAAAATGAATGCAAAGAGAAATAGAGAAATTAAGATTTTTTATATATACAAAACTAGTGTATTGGCATGCACCATCTGCGTATAGTTTGGTTTATGATATTTATAAGCGACATTCCCCCCACTCTCCCTTTTTTTTACCTCTTCTATTTCTCTCTTCCCATCGTCTATCAGGCAAATTCAAAAGGGTAACTTCATGTATGGTTGAAACGACAACGCTTGAATTTTTATGCAACCAATTTCTTTATTGGTAGTAGAAATATAGCTGTGTGGCTATATGCTTGATACTTCCAAAACAAAAATGAAATTTTTTTCATCAAAACAGTTCGGATTACTGATTGCAGCAGCGCTGCTTCTTGATTTATTCTTAAGTTCATCCAAACAAAACCCATTTCTAGCCTGTACATCAAACACTCCCGATGGAAACCTTCGATTGCTACTGCCTGAATATTCTGAAGAAAACATCTGAAAGAAAAACCTGACCATTTATCAATAATCACGATGATGACGACAACAATGAATAAAATAAATAAATAGAAATCATGTAAACCATTGCTAGCTTTACTCAATGCCGATAATACTGTGCCTTGAGTTTTATTTCTCCTATTTTTCCATTAAATTATAGAAGAATAAGAAAAATAATGCTACCTTGTCATATATCCATGCATGTTCCATGTGTTTTTCGTAGATGAAAATATATTATATATGCAGTTAAAACAGATGTTTCGTACTGTAACGTTAAAAACCGATAAGTAATGCACACAAAGCAACGGATTGGCCTTTACCATTTGCTTTCATATTAATTAATGTTCCTGTGACCATTTACAAGTGCGATTTTTTATATATGCTTATAATCTAGTACAGGTTATGGGATATCTTTCTACTCCAAATCCTCACATGATAAGTGGAGCAATTGCTGCACTTTCCTTGTTGATTCACAATGATTCCGGCATTTGTATTTCGGTACCAAACTTGATACCTGCTGTACTTGCATTGCTTCAGAGTAAATCCGTTGAAGTTATCAAGGTTTGTTTGAATGCTCTGTGTTTGATTTTTTTTTTTTTTTTTGGAGCAAGTACTTTATTCAAGCAGAGAATGCTTTCCATTTTATATTTACATATTAATTTTTTGACATTTATCAGGCAGCTTTGGGCTTTATTAAGGTGTTGGTTTCTTCACTGGATACGTGTAATCTGATAAATCTACTGACTGATATTTTCAAGGCTATATTGCCTTGGTCTTCTGTCTCAAAACACCATTTCAGATCCAAGGCATGTATCGATATTACAGTTTATGGTTTTCTTAACCGATGTCATGTATATTACTTTTTAATATTCTTAATTACAATACCAGGTTGGAATTATTGTTGAGATTTTGATAAGAAAGTGTGGAAGTAATGCCGTTGGATTACTCGTGCCTGAGAAACACAAGGAATTCTTCACAAGTATTGAAGAGGTACAATTTAAAGTATTGCGGCTACTCCACCTTATTTTAATCCATCTTCTTTTCACTACCATTAATGCCTGGTTTTCCAATTTTTCCATTTTGTGCTTATAGAAGAGATTTTTAAGGGTAATATTTAGTTAACTGTAGAAGTTGCTAACTAATAGCAAAGTTTCATACCTTGTTTGGACGAATCATCTTAGAATTTTTTACACAGTATCTCTCATTAGATGAGGTCTCGGACAAGACGAGGATCTCTCAAAACTTATCTTTGTATGGGTATCTCTAAAGTCAACATTTTTCTAAAAGATTCTTTTAAATAATTGTTATCAAAAAAGCAAAAATTGCAACATACTAAATTTGCATAAAAAGTGGGTTACTGCGATAGAAAAAGAGGATTGTTTTTTCTTTTTTGAAGGATGGTGTGGCTTTATTGATTTGGTAGTGACTAAATGTTTTTTCTCATTTGAACGGTAACAAAATGAAGTCTTTTGTTATGCCTCAGATAATAAGTGTAAAATTAAAGTCAAAGTAAAAAGTAGAGTTAAGAGTGTCAGCAAATATTAATTGGATTGGTGATGCTCTGATGGATTCACAAAGTATATTCTTAAATTTGAATCATTTATGCGATAGTAAAGTCAATATCTTATACTGAAGGTATGCCCCTATCGGGTGCTGATCTAAGATTTTTGTTGATAGGCAAGTTATTTGCACTTTTGTCATTGTAATATGTATGCAGGGTGTATATGTTATTGCACTTGCACTACCTGTTAATATAGAATATATGCATATCCTGCAGTAGGCTACTCAACTATTATAATATACACACATTCTTCCATTTTACTAATCGTGTAGGTTGTTTGTTAGGCTGGGAACGAAGAGTGTAGTTGTGGAGGGAAGATGGTAGAAGGATTGTATGTTAAACCAAACAAAGGAGATGCAGTTCTGTTTTGGAGCATGGTCTGTTATTTCTTGCATACCTCTTGTATTTTCGGTTCTTATATTTTATGTCTTAACTAGAAAACATAGCTAGAAGGATAAATTTTAAATATAGGTTCAGTGAAAATACTTGTTGCGAAAATATGCTATGTACATATTCTTGAAAAAAGAAATTCTACAAAGTGTGCATGTATTAAAGGCTGATCTTGTGACCAGGTCTATTTTTGTAATAAGATTTTAGAGAAGTCTATTTTAGCGATAAGTTTTTCCTACCGAGCTTATATCTGAAATTTGTTGCAGCTAGAACAAATATATTTTAGTTTTTATGCACATGTCGTATATGTTATGTTTATATATTTGAAGCAAACTTAGTGTACAATATTTGAACAAATTAATTTGTAGGGACTAAATGGTCAGTCAGATCCGAAGAGTCTGCATGGGGGATGTGCAGTGCTTAAAGGGGAGAAGTGGTCTGCAACAAAATGGATGAGACAGAGAGCTAGCTACTTAAGTTATTATATGCTAAAATTTGAAGTTTCATATGCTAAAATTCAGGTGAATGATGAAGTATCTAGTGAAGTTTGGAGTTGTTTGTGATGTTTTATGGTTGTGTTGCAAGCAGTTAGCAGGAAAAAGTGGTTGTATGTTGTGGATGTATGTGAAGAGTTGATGTTGAAGTGTATGTGGTATGTTGAGTGGCTGTGGCAGTTTGTGTTTGTTTGTGTTTGGGTGAATGCAGTGTTTTTTGTAGGCGTAGTGATGTATGGAGAAGTTGCTGTGTATGACGTGTTTGAATGGCTAGAGGCTGGATTTGATGGCAGTAGTGGGTAATGTGTAGGAGTTGCAGAAGTGGGTTGATGGTATGATGTTGTATGGTTATGGTCTGAGGCAGAAGTAATGGTGGAGGAATTATGATGAGAAGTAGCAGCAGCACAGTGGAAGTTGTTAAGATGGTTGGAGGGGAGATGACCAGAGATTTGTAACAGTTTTGTATACCAGTGGGGAGGAAATGGTTCGGGGCAGTTGTTTTGCAGTGAGGAGTTTGGTGGATGGGCAGTTTGCATAGGAAGTGAAGTTATGCTAGTGGAAGTAGTAGTTGTGGGTAGTGGCAAGTATTAAAAGTGTGGAGTGGCAAGTATTCAGGTTATTGAAGTGTTCGGGTATTGGAAGTGGAGGAAATATATGCAGTGGGTAGTTGGGAGGCTGTAGCAATGTGATTTGCATAGAAACTAGTTGCTTGTGAGGGGAGAAGTTTGGTCAGCAGTGTGGATGTGTGGGTAGAGGAGTTGATGGCATTTTGTGTGTGATGGTTGAAGTTGTTGCACAGTGGAAAAAGTAGATGATAGAAGTTGAGAGTGGCAGTGAAGTTTGTATGAGGATGTAGAAATCAGTGAAGTGGGAGCAGTTTGGTATGATGATGATTAGTAGCAGTGAGGAAGAGATGAATTGTTTGCAGGTTGCGGCAAGTAGCAGTTTTGACAGAGGTGGAGAGTTGCAGTGGAAGTCGATGGCTGTATGTAGAAGGCAAGTAGGCAGAAGTAAGGCCGAGGTGCAGAAGTAAGTACAGAAAAGTTAATCGTATGGTTTTGTATGTTAGTAGATGATGTTGTTTTCCCAGGTGGATGTCTTCCTTCGCTTAGTAGATTAACTTCTGCCATGGCTACTTCCCACGTATGTACTACTTGCTTTTGTTTTGCTATTGCTACTTGTTCTATATTTTGTTTTTGAACTGTTGATGACAAACTATTTATGTTTGGTGTAAGAATATTGTGTATTTTGATTATGAAATTTCATACGTTGGTTATCAAATATGTGTACAAAATGTGGTATTGATATAGTATGTTAATTTTGAAATGTGATATTGATATAATATGCTAATTTAGAAATGTGGTATATATACGCACATTATGGTGGATGTGTGCAGAAATGCAATTAAAACATTCCACAGCGTTTTTAAAACGCTATCAAAACATTTAACAGCGTTTTTAAAACGCTGTTAAAACATTCAACAATATTTCTAAACGCTGTGAAAACTTTCCACAGCGTTTATAACATGCTGTCGAAATTGTTGATGATTCAATAACAGCGTTTAGAAAAAGCTGTTGTAAACAGTTAAAGTAGAATTTGAACATCTTCGACAACTAAATTATAAACGCTGTTGAAACATAATACAACACGTCTGAAACGCTGTAAAAAATATTATTGACAGCTCGTAATAAACGCTGTCGCAGAGATATTTCAACAGCGTTTATAGAAACGCTGTTGTAAGTTATGTATATACGACAGCATGTCGTTATACAGCGTTTGAAATTTTGTTAAGGGAATTTATAAATAAAATTTGAGTGGTTATAATAAATGTTTGTATACTTAATCTATGTTATAAGATATGTTAAGTGAAATAAATTGAATAATAAAAAGAGAAAGCTATTTGAGTAAATAAGGTGAATGCAAATAAATCGGATATGAACGTACATTAATTGACAGTTAGTCAATTAGAATGATAATAATAAATAAATGTTAATAAGTAATGAATTAATTGGATATGTTTTTGAATTAATTGCTCCACCTGGTATGTATTTCGAATCTATCTTTCTTTTCTATAGCTTCTATTCGCCCATCTCGTTCCTTTTCGGGGACAAAAAGTTTTGAGTGGGGGAGAGTGTAACAACTTGGAAATTTTAATGATTTTAAATAATGTAATTAACTATAACTTTGTTGAAATTAAATAATTAAAATGTAGCAATGAAAATTTGATATTTGGAATAAGTTTATTTTAACATAGCAATTGGCATATTTTTATTGGAAAATATGAAAGTTAGTTATGTTGTGTAATTTTCGTTCCAGTTTAATATCAGTTAAAATTTGATGAAAATAAAATATTTTCGAAATCCAAATATTTTTAAATATGAAAAATGTAAATCATTTTCTAAGTGAGACGTCATTTTTCGTTTCGCTGAATTTGGACTAATCTAGCTCCGTTTATCTTATTTTTGGCGGTTTAACAGAATTTTGGCAATGGAAATCGAGTTTTGATAGATGGATCATATCACTCATATCTGTGCACCTTTATGTTCGTTTTGTCATGCTGATCTCCGCGGTATATTCTTTCCTATATTTTGACGACCGGTGCATGGTGAAATCGGCAAAATGATTAGCCGTATCGATTCCGTATTTGAGCCTTTTGAGTTTCACTGTTGTAATGACCTGTAATTTCACTACTTCGAAAATGAGAGATTTTTTATTTTAAATTTAAAAAGGGTTTAAAAGTTAAATAAATAAGTTATATATAATGAATAATAATAGATAAATTATTTGTTCTTATAATTACTAATTAAAAGTATAAATTTGGATTTTAGGACAAATTAGCAAAAGTTAAGTTTTGTTAAAAATAAATAAAGGCTTAAATAAATAGGTTTGAATATTTATTTGGAAAGGATAAATCTTATTAAAAACATCTAATAAATATTATAAAAGTATCTTAAAAGATTTAAAAATATGTTAATAATCGTTTTACAAAAATAACCAAATTCTGTCGCATTTTGTCAGTGTTACATACACTATAAAATTAGAGATTTTGATATTAATCAAATATGATTTTAAAATATAAAGAGACGTGTTTTAATTTATTTAAAAATGTAAGAAGCTCATTTTTAAGTTTGGTTTACATCAATATATAGCTTAACAAAAAAGATCAAAATGTGACCGGAAAATGTTAACGGGTTTTGTCAAAAATCAACGTTTTGTTCAAAATAAGTTGCTGCAACATTGTCGCACCTTTGTTAACACGATTTTAACACACATTAACATACATTTAGAAACACGACAATTAGTCACATCAAAAGATTAAAAAAAAATCTAAGATACTTTCATAATATAATTAAATAAGCATGCTTAAAAGTTAAGTAATTAAAAAGCAAACTTACGATGACCTTTCACCTCCTTACACATACTTTCCATCTCATTAAATGTTATTACTTAAGGTTCAAATCTTTCATTGGAATGGATGAACAAATATTGGTTAGAAATGAGTTTTGGGTTAAGGGTAGTATGGTCTTTGTGCTATAAACTTCGTGTGTAAATACCACCATCATTTCTCCACTTTTTGCACATTTCATTCTTCACTTCTTCTTTACTTTCTCCATCTTCTTCTTCATCCTCTCCACTTCCATTACCATGGCATCCAACCTCTCTATCACTTCCATAACTTCCATCACCTTAACCAAGCTCCTACACACCCAAACCCCACTTCTACAACCCATACACGCCCCCATCACCACCTACCCACCTCTTAAAACCCACGGCCAAGCTCCACTACCCCACACCCGAGCTCCACCCATCACCTACAAGGCCATACCCCCCTCCTTTCCACTTACCATTCGCACACACACTCCCATACCACACGTCCCCTCCTACACACCATGGCCGAGCACACCTAATCCTTACCCGAGCCCATAACCCCTTATACATGCACATACCTACCTCGTAAAATTTATACCCCCTTCACACACCCCTACCCCAAGGGAAGGGAAAGAAAGAAAAGAAAAAGGAAAGAAAAGGAAAAAAAAAGAGAAGGAAAGGAAACGACAAAATTTGAGATATTTGAAAATAGCATGTTAACTGGAGAGATGCGTATATTACATAAAAGAGTGATGGAGTGGAAATAAAGGTGAGAAAATTTTCACCGTTGGGTAATTTATATTGATTTTTGAGTTGATTTGCTAGATAGATAATCACTATTTTATGATATGGATGCTTGAATTATTGTTTGAATGTTGGATAATCCATAGCAATGTTATGACATTTATCGTACTATACCTATATTGAAAATGTTAATGTCATATGATTGTTTGTAAGGTTGTGATGTCAATAGGGACATCAAATCTCTATCATTATTGATTAAGTGATCACTTTGTTAAATAAGACCCAATTTTGGTGATATGATATACTTTGAAAAAATAAGTTTCTTTTTAATTGAAATTAAAGTTGAAATAAAAGAGAATTTGAAATTAGAAGCGCAATTGGTTTGAAATTGCAAAGTTAAATTGAAATTGAAATTAAGATGAATAGTGAAATTGAAATTGAAATCGATTTTGAAAATTGAAACTAAAATTAAGGTTGAAATTTGAGTTTAAATTGAAATTAGATTTGGAATCTAAGTTTTAATTGAGTTTAATTTGATGTTAGAATTTAAATTGAATTGAAATTGGAATTTAAAATTTAATATTAAAATAATATGAATAAAATAATATTGTAATATAAGAATATTGAAAATACATTAAATTCTCTAAAGTAAAATTTTTGATTTAAAATGATTTGCAATGACGTTATAAGTGTTAAAATTCAATTTTAATAGATAATTTCAAATATTGAAAAATAAATTAAAACTAGAAGCGTCGTACGATGGTATTTCGCGATTTCATGCCAAAAATTTCAAATGAATGTGTAGTGTGGAATATAGCTCAGAATTCTTGGAGGTAAGAAAATTCCGGACTATTATATCCATATCTTCTGAAATAAGAAATAAAATAAAGTTTTCATTGAGTAGATTTTGAATTAAGTCCAAATCAATTTTCTAGAAAAAATCGCGCTAATGCAGTTAAGTGACCATAGCAGGAAATCCATTTAAATGAACATTTTTAATTATGAAAAATTATGGACTAAATTTGATAAATATATTTAAGTAGTTTACAAGAGATTTAAAATGGAAAATATGAATTTTCAAATATTAAAAAGTTGATTAAATCAATTAAGCTTATATAGCACTTTCCGCGGCACTTTTATGCTACGAGTTCTATAACTTTTGAATATAAGTTTAAACGTATCGATTTTTTTTGGAATCAACTGTGAATGTTTTAACAGGAAAATTAAGCATTTGAAAGATAATTTGGAATCTTTATAATCAATTTCAAAATAAAATTGGTAACTGAGTATGCAGAAACGACTACTACATTTGTCCCGTCTATGAGATCTGAGAAAATAAAACAAGGTGTTTAACAAGGTTAGGGATAGAGCAACCAGTGCCTTAAACTTACCTAGCCTCTAATTTCTCTTCTTAGGCGAGGGGTGGAACATATCGAAAGGAAAGCCTGGATGCTCTTTAAAAAGATTGTATTAAGTTTATGAAATAAAAGAAGATCGGTATTATCCAAAAATATAAGCAATCTCCAAAATGAACAAATTACGACTTGGATTGCATAGAGATAATCTTCTTATACTTGGTATTAAAATCTAAAGAGGGAACTCGTCATATTCGTGGAATTTAAAAGGTCCGTTATTCCGCCCATAGCACTAGTTGAATACAAAAATTGATGTTGAGTAAAATTAGAATGATTTCTACGATCCTATTTACTCAAAAATGTTTGCTAAGATTGATTTTAGGGTTTATTGTAAACCATGTCTTAAATAACATTGTTTTTGACCCACCTAAAAGTTAAGGAATTTGGATCGAGAGTTAAGTGACGAAATTTGTATTATCCAAAGAAGAAGAATGAATTAATTAGAATTATTCTAAGCCAAAAGAAAGAGATTTCGAAATCATCCGAAAAGAACTAAAGTGAAAAGAGACTTAATGATCCTGTATACTCATATTCACTTTTTATCAATGATTGGCTTCGAAGGAACCAGGATCGGATTTAGGTGATTCATATCCGAAAAACTACTTCAAACCAATGTATACATTTGAATGTGAAGACATGTTGAAGATGATGATTATTGAAGACCGTGGATCTTCATATCATGAGGACTACTTGTTGACATGCTCTGGGTAGCTCCTATTATAGAGTTATTTATAGCATTGGTCTCCTCGTTGTGGAGATTTTTCGGATTGCAAAGATTACTCTCTAGTGGTGGTAGTAGGAGAGTGTCTTCAGTTTGTCCTGTTTTTTGTACAACTTGTATGGACGTTTGTTTGGCATTGCATTTCTAAAGATTACGTACATTGGTATTTACAAATATACATCTGTGGCGATGGATAAGGCAACTTCTCTTATCTTAACACTCTCCTTGAGACATAAGAGCGTAAGAGTTGTATTTTTGTGGAAGGCAATTAGTAGTTAACAGAAATGACATGTGGCATTCAGAGATGTCATATGTGTTATGTGAAAAGGTAATCATAGCCTCGAGCCTCATCAACTAGAAATTACCAAAACAGTGTTAGATGCAGCAAGGCTAAGTGGGTCGTTCCCAATTAGGATATGCTCATCACCTTCAAGATGTATTTCTTCCCGCTATGACGTTTGGGATGTAAATTAATGTGGTTTGTATGCTCGGGCTCCCAGTTTAAAGGTCGGTAACGACCGAGGGACGACATATTCGGTACTATGTAGTTATAAAGGTAGGTCGGTCTTGTGTTGGTAAAGGGCAGATGTTCTATGCCTCGGGACATCCATCCAGAGGTGTACCATCAGAAGGTAGTCCCTTCACCTGGCCATTTGTATGGAAATCCATTCTCTAATAAGAACCTACGATTTTGTTTGTATAGGTGTAATGAATAGCCTCATAATGCTATATGAGTAACCATTTTGGATAAGACTAATAAGTTTATTTTCAAATGTTTTTAAAGAGATTTCACTAAAAATAATATCAAACATTTTGATATATAAAAGTGTTTTAAGTTATCATAAGGTAAAACCCGTCTGTGTTTATGTGTGGGCATGGTCATATGAGATACTCTTTTTTTTCAAAGGAATTTATTTAAAGGCTGATATATGACACTGTCATTTATTGTTTAGTTTTCTCATGCTAGTTTACCAAGCCCAATCCGGGTATTTTCAATACTCAGTTTCGATCCGAGTAGTTTCAGGTTTAGTCGAAGACGGTTGGAGTTTCCAGAAGAGAGTTGGAGATATTCATCTACTTATGGACATATTCTATTATCTGATGTGGTTTGTTTGTTTAAGTTTAGCAATTGTAAGAATAGATGTTTATAACTATCCAAGATGAATTTAGGTTAGACTCCGATACATGTATTTAAAAAGATTTTCTGATGTAAAGATACTTTTTCAATATTATATATTATTCCATTCGAGTGAGACTCTGTTCTATCTATTTTCTTTATTACCCTTCTTGTTCCGTCTTTTCATGCAATTTGAGTTGGACATGTGTTGTTTATTTTCGATTCAAAGGGTATAGAAAAACGGATCGTGACATTTGATATCGGAGCTTTTGGTTGAGCGAATACCGAAGCCTGATAGGGGTAAGTCTGATCAGAGATAGGATTAGTAAATCGTAGGATAAGCAACTCATTAGAGATAGGGTAAGTGACACCCTAGAATGAGTTTTGAGAGTATTATATACTAGCGCGTAGTTGTTAATTTAATAAAAATGTTTGGTTTTAAAAGATGATAAATGAAATAATTTTACCTTGGGTTTATATTTTAAATATCAAAGGGGAATTATTTTTTAGTTAGAAATTAAGGATTGTTTGTAATTTGGCATAGTAAAACTAAAATATGAATATCTTGTGATTAGAATTGCATGATTTAACTGCAAGATATTCCATATAGAATTAATTAGTTGGAAACTAGAATTTAGAACATTAATCATATGCCCCTAGACATTTAATTATTAAGAAATAATGATCAAATGATCATCATAATGGATGAATTTAAAAGCTAAGTTCTTGTGAAGTAAAATTCACAATTGACTATAAGATGTTTGATGATAATATTGAAGCTAGAAGTTGTAATTAGAGAAAGTAAAAAGAAAATGCACACTTAGAAAAATTCTTGTCAATGAATATATAAAATATGCTTAAAATGAGACTTTTGGGTAAATATAATATGAAAGGGTAAGCTCTATAATTTATAAGGAGATAACATGATTTGAAATTTACAAAATTTGATTAGGTTAGAACCAAAGCAAAATTTAAGATATAAGAAATATTATCCTAATATAAAACTTTGAATTAGTGATACATTTAGGGTAACGTTTGTAATTCAAAATAAAGTAAGATTAGAAGCGAATAGTTTTGAATAATAGGTCAATTGTTGGATGAAAATGTTTAAATAACAAATACCATATGAATTAAGTTTCATAATTTGACTATAAGGTATTTGATGGATTTAAGGTTAAGAAATTTGATTAAAAAATGGATAGGTAAGTAAGTTAATAATCATAGAATCAGTAAGAAAAAGATGTACACTTAGTAAAGTTGTCTTATAAATATATGGATGAGATAAATAATATTAGCTAAATTAAGACCTCAGATAAATAAAACTAAGGATTAAGTTTTATAACTTATTAATTTAGGATAATAGTGGAATCCATATTAGTTAAACCCCCTAATTGAATTAATAACGGTTTGAAGTTTGGGGATATGTATATATACTCTTAGAAAGTAAAGGTATACTATACAAGTTAAGTCATGTTTGTATGCTTAAGTAACAATGGATTTAGTAGAAAGTAAATGGTTGTGAAATAAACTTGGATTAACAGAAATTTGGAAGAAATATATTAGGTAAATATGAATGTGAATAAATACATAAGTTATACGTAGATCATTTTGGCACAAATTTTTGATCTAAGATTTGAGTACAGAACTTTGAGGTGTTTACACCAATCCAAAAAGGATTTATCACTCGATTCTTGATGGCGAACATTGATAAGAGTTTATGGTTATGTGCTCAAGTTTTCTATCATAGTTGAGAGCTATGCAAGGAAAGCAAGTTTTGTGATCAAGAAGTCTGATCAAAGTTTGCACTAGAAAATCGGGTTATCGATACTAGTACAGAAGTAAAGTTGTGGAATCAAATAATAGATCGAATCAAATATCATATATAGTATGATTTTTTGGATATGTTTATATGGTAGTTGGATAGTTATCTTAAATAGTAGACGCTAAGGTATAGGGGTTGGATTGATGTTTTGATGTAAAACTCAGGTATAGTACTTGCTCTGCATAGGATGAGTTATGTGGATGTATTCATTTATGTTGATATAGTATCAATTTGGTCATTTTCGGATGTATAGTCTTGTTTAGTTGTTGTATATATTATCTTAAATGTGCAGTACACACTAGGATGGGTACGATAGAAGTCTGGTTTGATGTATGTATATATAACTTTAAGTACGTGATAAGTACTCAGATTAGCATGGGAAATCTTTATGTGTTTGGCATCATTTGTTTTAGCGTTGTTATGATATCGACCTTCTTATATGCATTTTCTTTCTATCATCAGTATAGAAAAGTCAAATTTTTTGAGGATACGAGTATGAGATAAATCCCTTTATTTAACTTTCATTTCAAGGACGAAATACTTTTAAATATGGGAGAATGTAACGATCCGTAATTTCGCTACTTCGAAAATGAGAGATTTTGTTTATTTTGAATTTAAAATGGGTTCAAAAATTAAATAAATAAGTTATATATAATGAATAATAATAGAGAAATTATTTAATCTTATAATTAATGATTAAAAAGCATAAATTTGGATTTTAGAACAAATTAGCAAAAGTTATGTTTTGTTAAAAATAAATACAGGCTTAAATAAATCGGTTTAAATATTTATTTGGATAGGACAAATTAAAAACATCTAATAAAGATTATAAAAAGTACATTAAAAGATTTAAAAATATATTAATAATCGTTTTATAAAAATAATCAAATTTTGTCGCATTTTGTCAGTTTTACATACATTGTAAAATTAGAGATTTTGATATTAATTAAATATGATTTTAAAATATAAAGAGATATGTTTTAATTTATTTAAAGAAGTAAGAAGTTTATTTTTAAGTTTGGTTTACATCAATATATAATTTAACAAAAACGTCAAAATGTGACTGGAATACATTTTGTCGAAAATCAACGTTTTGTTCAAAATAAGTTGCCGCAACGTTGTCGCACCTTTGTTAACATGATTTTAACATATATTAACACACATTTAAAAACAAGACAATTAGTCACTTCAAAAGATAAGAAAATATCTAAGATATTTTCGTAATATAATTAAATAAGCATAATTAAAAGTCAAGTAATTAAAAAGCAAACTTACCATCATCTTTCACCTCCTTACACATATTTTCCATCTCATTAAATGTTAGTACCAAAGATTCAAATCTTGCATAAGAATGGATGAATAAATATGATGATTTTTGGGTTAACGGTAGTAAGGTCTTTTTGCTACAAACTTCATGTATAAATACCACCATCGTTTCTCCACTTTTTGCACATTTCATTCTTCACTTGTTCTTCACTTTCTCCATCTTCTTCTTTATCCTCTCCACTTCCATTTCCATGACACCCAACCTCCCTTTCACTTCCATAACTTCCATAACCTTAACCAAGCTCCTACACACCAAACCCCACTTCTACAACCCACACACACCCCTATCACTACCTACCCACCTCCTAAAACCCACGACCAAGCTCCACTACCTCACACCCAAGCTCCACCCACCACCTTCAAGGCCGTACCCCCTCCTTTCCACCTACCCAAGCCCACACACACTCCCATACCACATGCCCCCGCCTACACACCACGGTCGAGCACACCTAACCCCTACCCGAGCCCATAACCCCCTATACACGCACATACCCACCTCTAAAAATCCATACCCCTTCACATACCCCTACCCCAAGGTCGTACCTTCCATATAGCCCACGACCACACTAAAAAAAGAAAAAAAGGAAGTGAAAGAAAGAAAAGAAAAAGGAAAGAAAATAAAAAAAGAGAAGGAAAGAAAACGACAAAATTTGAGACGTTTGGAAATAGCATGTTAGCTCGAGAGACGCGTATCATACATAAAAGAGTGACGGAGTGGAAATAAAGGTGAGAAAATTTTTACCGCTATATAATTTATATTGATTATTGAGTTGATTTGCTATGATAGATAATCACCATTTTATGATATGGATGTTTGAATTATTGATAATCCAAAATAATGTTATGACATTTATCGTACTATACCCATATTGAAAATGTTATTGTCATATATTTTTTGTATGGTTGTGATGTTAATATGGACATCAAATTTCCATCATTATTGATTAAGTGAGCCCTTTGTTAAATAAGACTCAATTTGGGTGCTATGATATACTTTGGAAAAATAAGTCTCTTTTTAATTGGAATTGAAACTAAAGTGGAAATAAAAGATAATTTGAAATTAGAAGTGAAATTGGTTTTGAAGTGAAAAGTTAAACTGAAATTGAAATTGAGATGAATAGTGAAATTGAAATCGACTTTGAAAATTGAAACTGAGATTAAGGTTGAAATTTGAGTTTAAATTTAAATTAGATTTGAAATCTAAGTTAATTGAGTTTAGTTTGATGTTAGAATTGAAATTGAATTGAAACTGGAATTTAAAATTTAATATTAAAATAATAGGGATAAAATAATATTATAATATGAGAATATTGAAAATATAATTTAAATACCTTAAAAAGTGAAAATATTGATTTAAAATGATTTGTAATGATTTTATAAGTGTTAAAATTTAATTTTAATATATTATTTCAAATATTGAAAAATAAGTTAAAACTAGAAGCGTCGCGCGATGGTAGTTCTTGATTTCACATCAAAAAGTTCAAATGAATGTGTAGTGTGGAATATAGCTCGGAATTCTTCGAGATAAGAATATTACAGAGTACTATATCCGTATCTTCTAAAATAGGAAAGAAAATAAAATTTTCATTGAGTAGATTTTGAATGAAGTCCAAATCAATTTTCTAGAAAAAAAACGGCTAATGCAATTAAGTGACCATAACAGGAAATCTGTTTAAATTAACGTTTTCAATTATGAAAAAATGTGGAATAAATTTGATAAATCTATTTAAGTAGTTTAGAAGAGATTTGAAATGAAAAATATAAATTTTCAAATATTAAAAAGTTGATTAAATCAATTAAGCTTATATAGCACTTTCCGTAGCACTTTAATGCTGCGAATCATATAACTTTTGGGATATAAGTTTGAACGTAATGATTTTTTCTAGAATCAATTGTGAATGTTTTAAAAGAAAATTTAAGCATTTGAAAGATAATTTGGAATCTTTATAATCAATTTCAAAATAAAATTGATAACTAAGTATGCGGAAACAACTACTACATTGTCACGTCTATGAGATCTGGGAAAATAAAACAAGGTGTTTAACTAAGGTTAGGGATGGAGCAACCAGTGCCCGAAACTTACCTGACCTCTATTTTATCTTCTTAGGCGAGGGGTGGAACAAATCGAAAGGAAAGCTTGGATTCTCTTTAAAAAGATTGTATTAAGTTTTTGAAATAAATGAAGATCGGTATTATCCAAAAAAATTAGCAATCTCTAAAATGAACAAATTACGACATGGATTGCATAGAGATAATTTTCTTATACTTGACAAGTAGTCAGACTTAAGATGGAGCTAGATCATGGTACATTGGATCTGGTAGAATGACATGAGAACAAGGTCTCGATATAGTGCAGGCATCATGTTGTCGTATTGGAAGATGCATATATGTATGCGAGCCAATGTGGAGGGTGTCTCGCATTGTGTGTGGGTAACGGGCGCACATTGAAAAGAAAAATAGTCCCACATCGTGAAAAATAATGTTGGTGGAGTGGTATATATATGAGTTTGGTCGCATGTAACAACAAGAGATTCCTTTTGTTAAAAGATGTGGCCGAACTCATATGTTGCCCCCACATAGGGATGTGCGGACGGATTTCAACACTTATTATTCAAAACATAGGCTATTACTAAGTTACATGAATCATATTTTGGAACTTGCGTTACAAGCTTGTGTTAAATATTGGCGACACTATATGTAAATTTGTAGAGATCAGAAGTAGCTTCGTAACGGAGGAAACAGTTCGCAAATCGGAGTTCGGAGGTGAAAGTTATAAGAGAAAAGGTGAAGAAGGCAAAGTTGGGACAGAACCCTTTTTCAGACATCTAACCCATTTTTCAGACGTCTGATTTGGGACAAAAGTGCTTCCAGAGCACTTTTTCAGACGTCTGACCAAATGGGTCAGACGTCTGAACTGAAGCAAAGGTGCTCCAGAAGGTTAGACCAGACGTCTGACCTTTTGGTCAGACGTCTGAACCGGAGCAAATACGCTCCAGTGGGTTAAACCACACGTCAGACCTTCTGGTCAGACGTCTGAAACGGCTTTCTCCTGTTTTCTCTCACACGGACTTGGTGGAAATTTTGTGACATCCGCAGGGGCAATTTCGGAACATTGCCTAGGGTTTCTATTATCCTATATAAGCGAGTCTCAGGTTTCAGATCTATATAGATGCGGGCAAGCAACTGCAAGAGATCAGCCTCCACCAAATTTGGGTTTATCAAAACCTGATTTTCTTCAATTCTCTTCTCCACAAATCAATTCTAAATAGAATTATGATCATTGTATTCAATCTCTTGTACTCTTCTCATCAATATTAATAAAAGCTCTCTCTTAAAGTGGATGTACACTAACACAACGTTAGTAGAACCACTATAAATCGGTGTGTGATTTATTTTTATTGCTTTGATTTCTATATTGCTTGTTTGGGATTGTGATTGCTTTTGGATCGATTGAGATTGGAATTGAGTTGTTGATTGGTTGTTTTTACACTTCTTGTCACGATCTCGTCTTCCGCTGTGCTTGTGGGGTTTCGATTTGAGTGGTCTCTTATTGGAATCCCGCAACAACATTTGGTAACAGAGCATTGGTGTTGGTAGGTGGTTGTAGAAATGCCTGAATCAAGTAGTAACTCTAGTAGTTCCTCAATGGGTAATCCAAGTGGTGTAGCTCCTTTGTATGTGGCTCGTACGCAGCTTCAGGATCACAATTGGTAATAGACAAGTGGAATGGCGATAATGATTTTGAAAAATGGCAATGGAAGATGATAACGGTTCTAAGGAGGAATCGGGTGCATCGGGTAGTTGTTTGACACACATTTGTTGCCAGCGGACATCTCAGATGTTGAGAGAGAGGAGATGGAAGAGTGGGCATTCACTACACTTCAACTTGCTATGGGAGAGAATGTTATCTCTGAAATTAGTGGTGAGACAACCGCTACGGGTATTTGGGACAAGTTGGAGGAATTGTATATGAAGAAGTCACTGACAAATCGTTTGATCTTGTTGCGAACGTTCTTCACCTATAAGATGAAGGAAGGTACTTCGCTAAAGGCGCACTTAAACATTTTTGATGATTTGCTAATGAAGATGAAGGCGGTAGATTTGAAGATTGAGGAAGAGCAAAAGGCAATGATATTATTGTGTTCTTTGCTAGATCGCTATATAGGTTTCTCAAATAGTTTGATCTATAGCCGGGATACATTGACACTTGATGATGTCAAGACGGGTCTTCTTAGCGATAAGTTGTGGGATCAAATGAAGGAGTTAGGTGATGGAAGTAGTGGTGCTAGTAATGGTCATGGTTTATTTGTGGAGAAGGAGAGGTATGTGAAGAAGGAGAACCGGAGGTGTTCAAAATCAAGCAACCCCGATTGGAGAGGAAAGTCGAAGGAAAGAAAAGGAAAGTGCTATATTTGTAGGAAGCTCGGTCATTGGAAGAATGAGTGTCCAGACAAGGAGAAGGCAAAGAAGGAAGTAGCATCTTCATCAGTAGCGGTGGAGAGTGCAGTTGGTGAGGGAGAAGTAGATGTTTTGTCGGCGGTAGCATCGGATGTTTCGGGTAGCAATTGGGTACTCGATCTGGGACATCTTATCATATGAGGCCAAATAGAAATTGTTTTTCTTCTTACATCGACAAAGAAGGAAATTCAATTGTTATGGGAAATGGTGCTATTTGCAAGTCAAAAGGCATTGGTTCCGTCCAAATTCGAATGTTTGACGGAGTGGTTCGTACTCTCGCTAATGTGCGCTATGTTCCGGGACTTAGGGAGTCTCTTATCTCTTTGGGGCAGCTGGATTCTTTAGGTTGTAAGATCACAATTGAGAGTGACAGCTTGCGGGTTTCGAAGGGGGCGCTTGTGGTGATGAAGGGTGCAGGACTCATGGTATTTATTTGCTTCAAGGAATGACTACAGAAGGTGAAACTTGTATAGGAGTTGATAGTTCTCGTGGCTTGGATGCGACTAGGCTGTGGCATTTGAAGTTTGGTCATGTCTCGGAGAGGAGTTTAGATGTTCTTCGGAAGAGAGAGATGATCGATGGAGAAAGTTTCAACAAGTTAGAGTTTTGCGAAGAATGCGTCATGGGAAAGCATACTAAAGTTTCATTCGGTGAAGGAAAGCATGATTCGATAAGGGTTCTTGAGTATGTTCACACGGATGTTTGGGGACCGACACCTGTAGCTTCTTTAGGTGGACCTCGCTATTATATTTCCTTTATAGATGACTTTCTTGGAAAATTTAAGTGTATGTAATGAAGGCCAAGTCAGAGGCATTAGCAAAGTTCAAAGCGTGGAAAACTCTTGTTGAGAATGAGAGTGGCAAGTCTTTGAAGGTTTTAAGGTCTGACAATGGCGGAGAGTATGTTTCCGGAGAATTTTTGGAGTTTTGCAAGCATCATGGTATTCGGAGGCATTTTACTACACCTGGAGATCCGCAGTCGAATGGTGTTGTAGAGAGAATGAATCGTACTCTACTTGATAAAGCTCGATGCTTGAGATTGACATCAGGTTTGGCGAAGGGATTTTGGGCTGAAGCTTTGTCAATCGCAGTGCATATTATTAATCGAATTCCGTGCTCAGCTATTGGTAACAAAATTCCAAAGGAAGTGTGGAAGGGAAAGAGCATTGACTTGAATTATCTTCGTGTGTTTGGCAGTCCGGTTTATGTGCATGATCCGGGAAATGATAAGCTTGAACCAAGAGCTTTCAAGGGGATTTTGCTTGGCTATACGGACGGTGTAAAAGGCTATCGGATTTGGAATCCGGAAACAAAGAAGGTAATGAATTCTCGTCATGTTACTTTTGATGAATCATCGATGTTCAAGGAGAATGTGAGTTCATCGGATGTTTTAGATTTGGTTCATGATGAATCAAAGAAGGAGGAAATTATTTCCACATTTTGTCCAGAGAGTAGAGCAGTTGGAGATGCTTGTGAAAAAGTAGCGGTTGATGTTACATCACATAGTCCACAGGGTGCCTCTAGTAGTGTTGGTGATGTACATGATTCTAGAGAATATTCGGTTCAAGGTGGAGCCGAAGGGAGTTTAGGTGATGGTATTGCTACTCGGGTTGATCGTCGTACTATAAGGCCACCCGAAAGATATGGTGATTGGAACTATCTTAGCTTTTGTGATAATTTGGACTATGCTCTTCATGTAGTCCAAGATGAGCCGATGGACCTTGATGATGTCATGAAATCGAGTGATAGCTCGAAATGGATTTGTGCCATGGAGGAAGAGATGCAATCATTGTTGAAGAATCAAACTTGGGATTTGGTTCCATTTCCTAAAGGAAACCGTGCTATTGGGTGAAGATGGATATACAAGGTGAAGGACGATGGAAGATACAAAGCTAGGCTAGTGGCTAAGGGGTTTGCACAAAGGAAGGGAAAGGAGTATGATGAGATATTCGCACCGGTTGTGCGCCACACTTCTATCCGGATATTACTTGCTATTGTTGTTATTCACGACTTGGAGTTGGAGCAACTTGATGAGAAGACCGCCTTCTTGCATGGGGACTTGGATGAAGACATCTATATGGAGCAACCTAAAGGTTTTGTTGTAGATGGTAAGTCAAATTTGGTTTGCACGTTGAAAAAATAACTATATGGTTTAAAGCAATCACCTAAATAATGGTACAAGAGATTTGATCATTTTATGCTTGAAAATAGTTTTGAGAGAAGCATCAAGGATGCCTGTGTTTATTTCAAGAAGTTGAAAAATGATTGTTGGGTGTATTTACTCTTGTATGTGGACGACATGCTCATTGCTTCTAAGGATAAGAATGAAATCAACAATCTAAAACTGAGTTTGAAATCGGAGTTCGAAATGAAGGATCTTGGAGAAGCAAGAAGGATATTGGGCATGGAAATTGTGAGGGGTCGAAAGCATTTTGGGTTGAAACTAACTCAAAAGGAGTACGTAGAAAAAGTGCTTTGCTGGTTTAGCACGGAGAATGCAAAGGCGTCAAATACACCTTTGCTTTTGCATATGAAGCTTTCGAGTAAAGGATCACCTATCTTGGAGGAAGACAAGACTTATATGGCAAAGGTGCCATATGCTAATGCGGTTGGAAGTCTAATGTATGCTATGGTGTGTACAAGGCCCGATATTGCAAATGCCGTCGGGATGGTTAGTCGATACATGGCTAATCCGGGAAATCGCATTGGGAAGCTGTGAAGCTTATATTGAGATAACTTAGAGGCACATCATCTCATGGTCTTGTTTTTGGCGATAGTAAGGCGATAGATTGCAAGTTAGTTGGTTATTGTGATTCGGACTACGCCGGTGATAGGGATCGAAGAAAATCAACTTTCGGATATGTCTTCACACTTGGGGGTACTGCCATAAGTTGGAGATCTAGATTGCATACCATAGTTGCTTTATCCACTACAGAAGCGGAGTTGATAGCCGCAGTGGAGGCGGCAAAAGAGGCACTCTATTTTGAAGCGATTGTTGTGTGACTTGGGATTCGGGCATAATAGTATTGATGTTCGATGTGATAGCCAGAGTGCTATTCACTTGGCAGAGAATTTGGCGTTTAGCTCATGGACTAAGCATATCGAGGTGAGAGAGTCATTTCTAGTAGCCATGGATGAAGATAAGCAAGTATATCTTCAGAAAGTGCACACAAAGGATAACTGGTGGATATGTTCACTAAGGCATTGCCGGTTGGAAAGTTCGAGCATTACTCGAACTTGATTCGCTTGGAGAAGTGCTAGGTGCCACGGGGTGGCACGGTTAAGGGAGGAGCTTTGTGGTAGATGAGTAAGAGTATCAGTGAGAGATTGAGGTTCTATCTTCTTGGTTAGTGCTAGTCTTTGGTTAGATAGCTTAGGATTTGGATGTTTTCAACATTTCATTAGCGGGCGGGGGATTTGCCTGAGCTCGTTGGTGGAGTGCAATGGGTGGTGGCTTTGTCGGAGCTCATTGGGAAAGCATTCATGTTTGGTTGAAGGTAGAAGAGGTGATAGTTGGCGCTATCGGTTATCATTGATGGTATGGTACCATTGGAATTGAAGATGGATATAGTGTCGAGGTGGAGTGTTAAATATTGGCGACACTATATGTAAATTTGTAGAGATCGAAAGTAGCTTCGTAACGGAGGAAACGGTTCGCAAATCGGAGTTCGAAGGTGGAAATTATAAGAAAAAAGATGAAGAAGGCAAAGTTGGGACAGAACCCTTTTCCAAACGTCTGACCCATTTTTCAGACGTCTGATTTGGGACAAAAGTGCTTACAGAGCACTTTTTCAGACGTCTGACCAAATGGGTCAGAAGTCTGAACTGAAGCAAATGTGCTTCAGAAGGTTAGACCAGACATCTGACCTTTTGCTCAGATGTCTGAACTGGAGCAAATGCGCTCCAGTGGGTTAAACCACACGTCTAACCTTCTGGTCAGACGTCTGAAACGGCTTTCGCCTGTTTTCTCTCACACGGACTTGGTGAAAATTTTGTGACATCCGCAGGGGAAATTTCGGAACATTGCCTAGGGTTTCTATTATCCTATATAAGCTAGTCTCAGTTTTCAGATCTATATATACGCGTGCAAGCAACTGCAAGAGATCAGCCTCCACCAAATTAAGATTCATCAAAACCTAATTTTCTTCAATTCTTTTCTCCACAAATCAATTCTAAATAGAATTTTGATCATTGTATTCAATCTCTTGTACTCTTCTCATCAATATTAATAAAAGCTCTCTCTTAAAATGGATGTACACTAACACAATGTTAGTAGAGCCACTATAAATCGGTGTGCGATTTATTTTTATTGCTTGTTTGGGATTGTGATTGCTTTTGGATCGATTGAGATTGGAATTGAGTTGTTGATTGGTTGTTTTTACACTTTTTATCACGATCTCGTCTTCCGCTGTGCTTGTGGGGTTTCGATTTGAGTGGTCTCTTATTGGAATCCCGCAACAACAGCTTGGAGGTTTTGAAACAATTAATCTCTATTTTGCTACTCCTTAATCTTTCACTTTTGTTGTCATTACTTTTACAAGTGGTTTGAATACATGTTGTTTGAATAATATTTTAGTGACTTGTCTATCAAATACTAGATATGGACAAATGCTTATTAATTGGCTAATTAGTTTAATTATTTAGTAATACATAATACTTATTACTTTGTCATTCTTTTTTCAGTTTGCAAAATTATCTTCATCTCAATATCATGTCTTTTTCTGATAATTTAGAGCAATTTATATAATGATTTATAGCAGAAACATCAAAGCAGTCTAACTATGAACTGTTGGGTACAAAAAGGTAAACCAAGTAGTAGAAAATGTATGATATTAACATTATTTTCCTATGATAGATATTATGTAAAGAAAGAAAAAAAAGAAACATGATCCTTTTTGGAGTTAATTATCCACGGCTTGATTTCAATAATGATTTATATCATGGGTTGAGTAATTGCTGCTTTTATTGATTGTATTTTGGTTGAGGTAACAAATTATTTGACAAAGTTATATTTGAAGATAAGAAGTTTTTAGTATTGATGCTAAATTCTTGGTTACAATTTTGATTGAGAGTGCAATCATATAGGAAAAAAAACCATTTTATTGATTATAATGTATTTATTACAATATCATAGTTACAGGATATATGGTACTATATAAGTAATATATATTAGCAAAAAATGAAAGTAGAACAAGTAAGGAGCACAAAAACTTATCTATAAGCTATTAGAGAAATAACACCATTTATTAGCAATTAAAAGCAAGAGATTCATTCTCTTTATGATGTTTATTTTTATTTTTAATAAGCAGTATTGTTTTCACAACCTTATTATTTTGATAGGGAGACTTAAAATAATTTCTTTTTTGGTCTTTCTTTTAATTAGCTCCATCATTTAGTTTGATTTAAAAATTTGAATAAATATCTTTACGATACTAATTTTTATAACTAAATTATGCACTTTTTAGTCATATATATATAAAGTTAGCAAAGAAAAAGTTCTGACGATGGTTCTTTCATAAATTCAAATATCTTTTCATGAAACTTCCCTCCATTGTTATGCACACTAAATTTTATAATAATTAGATTATGAAACTATTATGAATATTTAGCATAAAAATAAACCAGCGTAGTATACGTACAGATGTAGGGTTTTCCTTAAAATTTCACCTTTAATAAACACATCAAATGTTGTTAATCTACGGCGTGGCTTTCATTATATCAATGTATGTTTAGTAACGATTGCTTGATTTGTTTAATGGGCATATCAAATTAATAAATAAGACTACTAACTGTAAGGGGTTTCCTTTTTTAATTTTGTATGCTAGAATTTAAAGTATAATGCAATTTTGGTATGAACATCACTACAACACTGTTGTTTTCTAATGGTCTTTGGCATTGCTATGGCGTTGCTAATCTAATTAGCAATGCCATAAGCTCCTGTGGAAAAAAGATAGTCAATAAAAAGTTTGTGATGCCATTATGATGTCAATTTAGTGACGCGTAGTGATAACAATAATTTTTGGTACTATAAAGATGCCGACATTCTCATACACTATAACATATTCTTACATCAACATTCAATCTTTCAATGAAATCATGTGGCATTATGAGTTTAAAATTTAGGGAAGATGTAGCCTACATGTATGTCATATAAAGGGTATATGTAAGAAACCATCATAGGTTAAGAAATTCGTCATTCTACTCTCTATGTTTAATTGTTCACATTCTTATATAGTGGCTTTGAAATAATTCATTTAGCTTTGAGACATAGTTCATGGATTCGACATATGCATGTTAAACTCTTTGATGAAGGAATTGGAGATCAAGAAACACGGTAATTAATTATCGAGCTAAACATTGATTTTTATCATTGTGTTCGTGGTGATTTTCTGATCAATTTACATATATATATAATATGTCCTGAATGGAGTTTGGATGAAAAGTTTTTGACGTTCAAAGTTTTGTATTGAGAAATAATTATACATGTAAATGTACGTAAATATATTTGTTATAAATAAATATATGTGCGTATGAAATTCTAGAAATAATGTGCATTTGAATTTTAAAATATATGCGCATCATAGAGGAAATTAGTTAACATTGCCATCATAAAGAAAATTAATTTACATTAGTTGGTCACACATGAAATTCAAAATGGACAAGTTTTATATTGGAAAATTAATCAAGCAACTGAAGGTGATTAATTAGAATAAACAAGCAACATTAAAGAAAGTTAAACGTTTATGATTTATAACGGTTAAAAGTTGACATTTATAAGTATAGCATTTAAAAATTAAGGGGTTACATAGATATATGCAACCAATGAGTGTTTAAGAGACCATCAATTAGTCGAAGAATATGTCACTTTTATAATATTAGTTAATTAAGGGACCTTCTAATCAAGGGAAATGTGTGTGGGAAATAAATTAAATAATAACATACATATATTAATTTATAATTGATGCAGTCAACTAATTAAGAAATTAATTAAAGACATTAAGTAAGCGTCAATTAATAAAAGAGGAAAAACTTTTATGTCAATTAATTGGGAAATGAATTGGCGGGTTATATGCGTACAAATATCAAAAGGAATAATTAGGTTTATGATGAAGGTAAGTTAATAAGAATAAATTAAAAAAAATATAACTTTTATTGGCATTCAATTAATAGAGGTATTAATTGACGTGTTCAAATAGATAATAAATTATAACGTATAAGGATAAATTAATATTGGATATACATATATACGTATGATCTAATTAATTGGATAATTAATGGAATAATATTATTTAGAGGGAAATGTGAATTAATAGAGGCGTAAAACAAAGGAATAAATGAATAACATTGGAGAACTATACGTTGTAAGCTTGTAAACAAATCAATAAATGATAGTGAGAATTGTTTTTAGGGTTAATCGGATGGTTCATAGTTGTTCACTACATCTATAAATTGAACATAACTTAACCAGTCCACACTATTTTCTCTGAATCAGCTACTATCGTTTACAGTAAACTATCTTTTTCCTTTTTCCTCTGTCAATCAAATCTTTCCCCAAATTAAAAAAAAAAATAAGCAAGGAAATACATACAAGCAGATTAGAGAATTGCGCAAACAAATCGGAGAATTTACAGTGGAGAAAAGCATAGCAAATTAAAAGGGATAGAGGTTGAAGCTAAGGACGACGTGTGGGTGGATTTATTTATGTATATTTTAAGTTTATGATATATCGTCGTTAGATTCCCATTTAGATAATTTATGCTTTATTTACATTTTTTTTTATTTTCTCCTCTTCTTCGTGTATG
Organism: Allium cepa; assembly: GCA_030765085.1. Classification (NCBI taxonomy): domain Eukaryota; kingdom Viridiplantae; phylum Streptophyta; class Magnoliopsida; order Asparagales; family Amaryllidaceae; genus Allium; species Allium cepa. The sequence goes on from CM060941.1 coordinate 842,471,557, forward strand.
GATTAGAATAGATTAAATGTGAATATTGATTAAATAATTAAGGATACTGTAATGAAGGAAATTAGATGTAAAATTATCAAAGATAGAGGAATGAAATTACTATAATAAACTACGCTAAAACGGGAAAAGCTAGTTAATCTAGTAACTTGATTTGTGAGTAACCAACAGATTAATTTGTTGGTTTAGAAAATAAGATATATTTCTATAATCTAATATTTAAAAAGACCACAATAAACGTAATTGCGAGAGTAAAAGAAAGAAAAAAAGAATTAGTGTAAAACAGAGAAACCACTGTATTTTACACTATTACAAAATAGTAAACGAAATATTTTGCCATTACAGATTATTGTTTGTAGTCTTATTTGATATTAAAATATAGAAATGGATTTTTAATATAGTTTTCATTGTCAACCAAATAAAATAGAATTGCTTTCTAGAATAGAAGATAACAAAGCAAATTATGACATGAATCAAGTAAATTATTAGATAAGGATTAGAAACTGTAAACGATAATGAACCTAGGTCTGCATTTAATACGTAGACTAGTTAATAAGACAATTATAATGATAAGTGAATAATATGATATAAGAGAATCAAAGAAAATTCTATATCATAATAAAAGAAGGCAGACATGAACATCAAAGAAACGCTTGTAATTATGTACAGACTATAAAAGAAGAGAAAGTAACAATTACAGGTAGAATTATAACATAGGTTATAATTAAGTAACAAGAACGGAAAAACTTATTTTGAGACTTTGAATAAATTAATAAGCAATAATAATAGTAGAAGCTTATTTAAATAATTTATATTAAGTCAATAAGCAAATAAAACAGAAATGATAAAAGAGGCTTATTTTAATGAACTTAAGATTTACATATTAAGTTAAATAAGCAAGATAATGAATGTGACTCATGCCAACAGCATTCCCTATTAGGTAAATGTTAATCTCACAATAGTTAGAGGTGAGACGATGACAAGAATATGCTAATCAGGATAAATAAGTAGTCAACATAATAAGAAAAGTAAACTACATGCAAATTAAAAGATTAGACTTAGGGTCTAATAAAAAAATTGAGATGTGTTCAGAGCAGCCCAACGGATGAAGTGCCTAACGAAGCAGTTCATCATGGATTTCAGAAATGGAGAAATACGTCCAACTTAGTATTTTTGGGCTTCAAGAAAGTACGAGACTTCAACGGACGTGAGGATACTCTAGTATGACCCTTTAGGTAGGCCTAACGAAGCTGCACTTTCAAAGGCATGTCTGTAGGTGTTCCATCAAGAGAGTATGCCTTGACTGCATTTGCATTGTGGGCCTAACGATGTGGACTTTTGTAGGCAGTTAGAAGGACTTGGTGTTCGAAGTAGGGTATTTGTATGTCCAGTACTTGCAAGTAAGGTTAACGATAGTCGCATGCGGATATCGGCTAACATGAAGACTAAGAGCGATTTTGGGAAAGACTAGAGTTAAACCAACAGGCCAATGATTCTTTCACTATCGAGACATTGGATGGAGGGGCACCGCCAATGGGATGTTAGATTGTTGCAGTAGGGTACGGTACTTAACACTTTAGAAGTCATTCGATTAGTTGAGGGGTGGTTGTGTGGTGGCATAGCCACGATGAGAAAAGAGACAAACCAACTAGAATATTTGTATTGTATACCTAATGAAGTTGTCCTTTACAAATATACAAAATTCCCGACCGAGTTCCGTACAAGATAGACCTTGTTGGTGAGATTCAAAGAGTAGACAGAACAATTACGTACAGTTTTCAATGTATGTAATGGGTGGTACGTTGTGGATGTTCGAGCATTAACATAGACTAGTGGAAACGCAGTTTTATGTTTTCATAATAGATGACGGAACATCTATATTGTAGGCCTTACGAAGCTGTCATTTACAGATGTAGTCACAGAACGCTATGGAGCACGATGATGGTATCTTTTACGATGAAGATACGGAATGTACTATCGGTAGTACCTAGGACCTACGGTCATTGGGCATATAGCTACATATATGTATATATTAGTTATTAGGTTTTAATTTAGGACACGGTTCACGAACAGGGACAAGAGTATTGAAAATCAATGAACCAAGTAAATGGAAATAAAACCGATAACACAAAATTTAGTTTGTGTCTTAAAGTCGCTCTCTCCGTATTGCCTTGAAATTAAATTTGTGTTTCATTTGGACGTCCGCACATCCAAATATGGCACTGTCAAACCAAACACGCATTGAAATTGGACCCATTAATTTCTTTCAACAAGGTCCATTGTACGGCAGTAAAGAATTGACCAGTCAAGTTCTACGGTCAATTATGTTATTGCAAATAACAAATGATAGTGCAAAGGTTTTCAATCATGCGTTAACCCCAATTATCAACCCCACAAACTGAACAAGAACTTTTAAGCTATAACTAGAAAGGGTCTTTATCGTCTTTCAATTATTCAACTTATCTTATTGCATACTTTTCCAAAGATGCTAAATATGCTCCAAATTATGTGCATGCACTCCATTATTTTCACAATAAGATTAAAAAAAATAAAATATAAAAATAAATATAAAAAAATAGTGCCCAGTATATGCATTGTTTAAAAAACATGATGTATGATCTGACGTTGAAGTGTAATTTTTTATTTTCCCATTTCATTTTGCTGTTTTATGGTTTGAACCATCGAGCTGACTCTGCAACAAGCGTCAGGATATATACGAAAAGCTTATTATATTCATATATTTTTTAAAAAAAAAAGGAGAAGAAAAAATAAATCATTAAAGCGTATGTATATAATATTTGAAGATGATATAGTAAATACTAAATACTAAACTGTTATATTATGTTATAGGTCTAGTATACCAAAACAGAGAATAATCAATTATAAACTCATCGCACAAGTTTATATCTCAGATTTTCACTACACTGGAATTCTGTAGTAATTATTATAACAATATGAATGTTGTAAATAAATTACAACAACAGCGTTATACTATTTTGAACAAACGGTATAACCAGAATAATGGATAGAATATAGAATAATGTATATAAATATACAATCAGACTAAAATTCTAACCGGATTACGTTTGAGGCTCGTCGTAACGATTTCCTTAATAATTTTATTTCAAAATTCTCCCAAGATACAACAGACGAATTCTGCACGAAATTGTGATGAGTATATCACTCTGTGATTTGAATATTAGAACAGCAGTTGTGCTTAGAAGAGAAGAGATAATTCAGATTAAAAATTCGGTGAGGAAAGTGATCAGTTTTCCTCCTTATTTATAATTGATTAGTATCCCTTCGAACGGTCGCGTCTGTACCCGTTGGTCCAAACGGTCGCGTCCGTTTCTGCTGCTGTTTATCGGTTGCGTCCATTCAATTTGAACAGGCCGCATCCGTTCGCCAAAAATTCCGCTTCTGCTTCATAACAGGTCGCACCTGTTTGTTTTCACGCCTGCTTCAGAAGCCGCGCCTCTTCAGTCAAAATTCGCGTCCGTCTTCACCCGCCCGTGTCTTTTCAAATTTCCAGACCCAGCCCAGTTTCAGCCGAAGCCCAAAAACTGTTGGACAATGGCCTAGCAAAAAGAATGGTCAATTTAGACCCGTACCCGGTCGGACGGAGAGCGGCGATGCATGATCTCCCTCCTCACAACGAAGCATACATTTGGGAGCCCCAGGCCCCCAACCTCCACTTGAGAAAGCTATTGATATACTTCATTTCTCTTTTGATTTTTGGCAATGTGGGACTAATAGGATATTTCATTCACTTAGTTTTAACATAAACTAGTATAACCGCACAACGGTGGAGAAACCGACCGTTCGATTGTATAATTTTGATAAGAAATATACATTTAAAATTTTTGTTAATATTACTTAAACATTAAGTGATAATATGTTGAAAATAAATAAATTGAGATTTGAATCTGAAAATATGAATTTCAAATTTAAATATTAATCAAAACATTCAAAATTTTCGATTTGAAATTGAAATTTTAGAATTTGAAAACCATAATAGATTTGAATTTGGAATCTTTGATGCGCGAAGTAAAAGGAGGAATTTAGTGAAACCGCGATGAGACAAGATCCACGTTTTTTTTGGTTTCAGAAAAATTGATTTTGACCAATAACAGTAAGCAAACCTCCTTAACGGTCGGTTTGAATTCATGCAGTTGAAGGAAAATGAGAAATATAGAAAAAGAGTAGAAGCAGAAAAGGGAAGGGTGATAGGCAAGTAGGTACTAAAAAATAGGGAAGGCACATGGGAAATAAAGTGAGATGGACCCAGACAATAAGTGGCGTGTGTACTATTTTAGCGAGTGCACCCGAGTCCACCGGCACTTTCTATACATCAAAGATCGTGATCCAGATTTCTGTGCTTTGATTCTTCTCCCCTACCTCCACCAACGCTTCTTTTTTTAATTATTCCCCTTCTTGTCTCTAACGCATATTATAATCTTCCACCTGCTTAAACTATGCTGGAATTTTGTACTAGATACTTGCTTATATTTTTATAACATGTTTTTTCATGTATAATATTATATTATATATGATGCTTGTGACGGCTAGTTGTATCGTAAGCAACATTTGTTTTATTCCTTTTTATTTTATTTTATTTTTGTAATCGGGTTGATACGGTACATGTTATGTTTGAGTATTTTCTGCGCCTTAGTCAATACCAGCCTTGTAAAGAACGATTACTTGACCTAGCAAGCAAATGTTATCATGCCTAAATATCTCAAATGTATATGGTCTATGTCTATCATTCTACAACATCTCCGGCCCACATGCATGATTCGTAAAATTTTCATTAGAGTTTGAGATCAAAAACGTCGGTTGTAGGTAAATTTTATTTTCACTGAGGACGATAAATATAAAAGAAAAGGTGTAAAAAGTATTATTCGTACAAATTATTCAATTTTTCCCCGCTGTGATAATGTTTGTTCGTCTCGTTTGGATTGTATACAAACTTACATCCCCTTTGATTTTACCCTGTTTGTCAAAATTGCTAACAAAAAGAAATGTAAGAAATTTAAGTGAAGTGTTGTTTTTTTTTTCTTTCCATTTTTCATTTTTTTTTAATAAAGACTAATTAGTAGCAATTTTCTTGCATGTGATTTTATTTGTTTATAAATTAGTTTGTGTACGTTCTACCTTATTCATATTATGAACCACCTCTAACAAAGAACATGAAGTCATATTTGGTTATATTTCACAAGAATATTTTAGTATCGAAAAAAAAACAATGGCCGCGTTTGTTTTTAATACGAAGTTCTGAATTCAAGTTCTAATTTAAAAATCAAAACTTTATATATTGTTCGTTTTCCATGAGTGTTCTGAATAAAGTTATATATTCAGACAAAATAATTCAGAATATTTTTAATGTTTATTTTTTGTTCTGAATGGTGAATTTTTTTTTTGTTCTGAATGCTGAATGAAAACAAACAAGTAAGTTATTATTCGCAACTCAGGATTCAACAATCAGCGTTCAGACTTTAAAGTTCAGCAATAAATTTAGAATTTAGCATTTTAATTGAACGGAGCCCAACTATTTAGCTTAATCCATACTAATTTTTAGAAGGGAAAAAAAAAGGAAGAATACATCGTGATTTTGAAAGCCCTATAGCCCAAGTCCTTACTGGACCCGGTAATGTCAACCCGATGTAATTACTAAAACCGAACAAAGTCTCCCCACCTTCTGCTTGTTCTTAATTCACAAATAATAAAACCCTAATTTTGAAATCGGAAGATCGAAGAGTTCGCTGTAAGCAATAGTTTAATTTTCGTTTCAATTTCTTTTTATTTTTTCTGCTTTGTTCAAAAGACACTCCTTAATATTGACTGTTTAGGCGATTTGTATAATATCGTGTAATTTTTAGGATAATTATGCTTCTATATCATTGTTCGTTTTGGTCGATTTTCACTTCAACCTATATGTGACCGATAAATTAATAATCACAAAGAATTTATTCAAAAAATTCTTGCAAAATTCATATCAATTAGTCGTTTTAGTTATAAGCATAATTATATTCATCCCCAATTCTATGTGGTGCATATAAATTTGCTATATACAAGATGTTTATACTTGCAAAAAATATGTGTTTGATACATTACTGTAATTGCATAATAGAGCTCATTTGTTTTATGATATGTGCAAATTCTAAGAAGCATACCGTAAAGTAACTGCTTGCTTGTATAGATCAGTTTGATCTTTGTAATGTATAACTCATGCTTCAAAATTGAAGGGCCGATATATAGCTGTTATTCATCTCATACCACATTCTTTTGAAATCACATCTCTGCTAACATGTTAAGCATATTCCATGTTCTGTGCAATTTAGGTTCCGAATCCACAATTTTTGACTCGATGGAAATGCAAGAGCCTCACTTGACTTCACCTATTCAACAACCTAACATGATACCAAAACCACCTAAAAAGAAATCCCTAGTAAACAAAGTTGTTCCTCCAAATTTTAAAAAGCCTTCAAAGAAAGTTTCAAAGGCCGATGCTTTTATTTCACAAGATTCTTCGATATCGAGCAGTGAATACGGAACTCTAAGGCACAAGTATCTGATGTTAGAGGAAGAAAGCATGCTTTTGGACAGAGAGATGATTGAAGCTGAAAAGGAAGTGCAAGAGCTTGAAAAAGAGAAATTTGCATTGTTAGATGAGCTTGTTGTCTTAGAAGGTCTTGTTGATGCTGCTGAAGTTAAAACCCTAAGTCCTATTGTAAAGAAAATATATTTGTAATTTCCATCTATTGGGTTTTAATTATGCTATATAGCGGTAGTATAATAGTTTACACTACAGCTAAAAGAATGCAATATTGTAGGATGTAATTTCTTTTGACAATTAATTGTGCGATTATGTGTGTAATGCTGTGGTATGTGATTGTTTCATTTTCTTTTGGTGACAAAAGTTTGTGATAGCCCGGTGTCAAAAGTATATGAATTCTAATGCTGTAGGATGCAACTTAATTAGGCTACTTTTTAAGTTTTTAAAAGCTAAAATGAATTGGTTTAAAAAGGAAAACTTATTTGATTCCGTTCAAATGTTTTGTTAGTTTGAACTAGATTATTTTGATCTAGATTCTTTTTAAGCAGCAATTTATGTTGAGCCTATTTCCGTATAAGATCATGTTTAACCGGGGAGTGCTTCTTTGTAAGACTGTACATATGCTAATTGGCTAGCTGATCGTCTTATATATTTATACATACATATGCCAATTTTTTATTTTTTTATTTTTTTATTTTTTTGTATCTTCCATTAGATTAGGTTTAACTTATCACATTTTAGTTAAATGATGCACATAATTTGGTCCCCTCAAAGTTTGACCCTTCCAAATATGATGTTCGGATTCACCCCTGATGGTTTCGCCAAGAACTGGACAAACAATTGTTGTAACAAATGTTTGAAATTCAACCGGGTACTGATGGAAAAGCGGGCTTGAAAGCTTTTTATGTTTTTTCTTACACAAAATGATTTTGCTTATAATCTTATGTTGATCATTAGGCCTATTGTTTTCGGTTTAGTCCAAACAAGAACCCATTTACTTGTTTTTCAACCAATTTTGAATTCAACAGTAACGTATATTCTTCTTTTCCTTCAATGTGCAGTCACACAAACGACTCAGAAATCATCATATACATGAGTTCGATTTCATATTTTCTCACAAAATTAAAACCTTAATTTTCTAGATAAAATACAATTCATAAGGTTTTATTTATCAATTCAATGTTGTCATTTTTCAACTTCACAACAATGACATATTATGTTAATAGTCTTTTTTTTTTCCTTTTATATCGAGCGTTTTTGAGCATGTGCGATGCAATTGTGTATAAAATATTTTGAAACATGCTGATCAATATTTTATTGTTTAAATATACAAATACATTATAAAAACCAAAGTGCACTGTCAAAATGATTTTAGAAATAGTTGTTAGCAAGAGAAATATTTTTCTAGTAAGTTGAATGTTTGATGTATAATTAATAGAATGTCACGAAGAACAAATATCATATAAGATATATGTATTGATAGTGAAAATATTAAAAAGTAACAATAACTTAAAATTATAGGAAAAATAATATTATTTTTGTCCGAGCTCGGATGCGAGCTCATGATATATTTTATGCACCAAATATTCTAATAAAACACTAATGATGATGTTTTTGGGATTCTAAATAATTACATTTTAACATTTCCTAATTAAGAAAACAAAAATAATTTATAAATCACGTTTACACAAAAAATTTTGACCCCAAAGATATTACAGCAATGATTAGTGAAAACAATGATGGGTAAATTGCAGTTTCCGTGGATGGTTCTTGCATGTCTTTGATTTTTATGAAGTTGTAGGATAGTGAATACTGGTAATGAGTACTTACTATGATTTTAACAAATTTTGATTCCTATGTCTTTTATTATTTATTTTATTCATTAAAAATAGGTGATATCAACGGTAATCGTTGTCTATATGAACTAATTTTTGTACATAAAATTATTACTATAAAGACGGGATATAAAAAATTAGTTGATCTGACCTATGAATTTTTAATCTTTTAACTTCCAATCCACGCAAACGATAAATCTCTTGTGTTCTTTGCTTTTTAACCAGTATATAGTTTATCCTTGTTTTACTTTCTTTTATACTAGTGTGTTATCCGTGCGTTGCACACGGTATGTTGTAGAAAAATAATACTTTAACTATTTTTGAAGAATATAATTTATTATGCAACATCTCATAAATTTGTTAAGATAAATGAATTATAAAATGAAATTACTATATTATAAGCGTGTAATTTTTTATGAGATTTGTATATTTTTATATTTGAATAAAAATTAAATTATCATTTTTGTTGATAAAAATGAGTTATATATTAATTATTATTTTTTAGGATTCGTTATTATTTATTAATCAAATAAATGAAAATAAGTATACTTAATAAACTTAGAAATTAATATTTTTATAAAATTTCATAAAAATAAATATTCATGTACACATATTCTGAAATTGACGTTTAGCTTTTGATGCATTTGTCTAACAGATAAATGATGTATACATTAAATATCAAATATTACTTGAGAGAATGATGACTATTACTTAAAAATAGAAGTGTAATACCAAAAACACAATATATTTGTATGCATTTAAAGTTCTTGCAGCACATATTTATAAAACTATTTATTTAACTATTAAAAAAATATTAAGTGAAAATAAGATCTGAAACATTACAAATCACATTGTTTCATGCTTTACTATTTTTATTTTATAGTAAAAATTTTCAAAAAATATTTAACATTTATGTAAAATAGATAATAAAATATAAAAGGAAAATATTTTTAATCAAGATATGGTATAATTTTTGTCCATTGATCATCTCATATTACGAATATAAATAATCAAGTTGTAAGTTTTTGTATAAAAACATACTGATTGAAAATATTTATTCTTTTTTTCAATTATACAAAATACAAACATTCGTCAATTATAATTAATTGTAATGTCATTTTTCATAAAATATAATTTAATAACAATAAAGAGTCAATTTGATTTACCAATTTTAGGAAGAAAAAACGTTATATATGTTTGTAATGATGTACCAATTTGGAAAGAATTTTTTGTATATATTTGTCTGTAATGAAATAACAACTTTAGAAAGAAAAAATTATGTATATTTTTCTTTATATTAAATAACTAATTTTAGAAAGAAAAAATTATGCATATATTTCTTTGTATTAAATAACTAGTTTTAGGAAGAAAGAACTTTATAAACTTAAATGTAGAAAAATGTCAAAGTTCCAAAGATAATTTTGTATATAATTATGAAAATATTAGATTATACGGACTTGAGTGAAAGAATAGTTTTATCATCTATAACAGTACAAATGCGGTATATAAATAGAATTATCATTTTTTATGATTTATTAGATCAAATAAGAAATATTTGTTAATTGGATTCAGTTAAAAAGTTTAAATTCAAGATCAATTAATAAATTCAAAATATGGAGTTGGATGTAAAATAATATAGGAAAATTTAAGAGAAAACCATAAATAATTATAAAAATTATTGAATGTTGACATTTAAATGCAAAATGACAGGAGAGAATATTAGTATAACATTGTATAATTTGTATATAGTTGTGGAAATTAAAACCATATGGACGTGAACAAAAAATTAGTTTTACCATTTATGTCAATATAAATGTAGTAGGCATGTTGAATTGTTATTTTTCAAAATTTATTAGATCAACCAATGAATATTCGTTAATTGTATTTATTTAAAACAGAAAAATAGGCAGAGGGAAGAAGTTTCAAAAATTTTTAGTTTAAGCGACAGAAAGTTTGTTTTTTAGTTTGAAGGACACTTTATAGTGTGACATAAAATGATAGTTGCAACTATCATTGTGTGATTTACACTAAAATTATCTTTCAGCCTATAAAAAAACTTCTTCTCCATGAAACTAAATTTTTCTCCAACTTTTTACCTGAGCCTAAAATCTCCAATCTTGAAACAAATATATAAATAATTGTAAAAATTAGTATTAAATTTTAGGGGGAATTAATTTAAAGGACAAAAATTTCTATATTTTTTGCCTTAAGGACACGACCTCAATATTTTTACCACGAGGACAAACATTCTTCTAAAAATTATTCACAAGGACAAACATTTTCCAAAATTATTCATAAGGACAACAAAACTGATACCGAGCTAAAAACTGATACCTAAAAACTGATACCGATAACTACAAACTGATACCTAAAAACTGCTATCAATAATTAAAAACTGATACCTACAGAAAGTTGTCCTTCAGAATAAAATATTGAAGGTCCGTCCTTGAGGCTAAAAAGCTGTGAAATTTTGTCCTTGACAATAATTTCCTGTAAATTTTAGTGGTAGAAAAGAGAACCAATAAAAACATTGTAATAATTATAATAACAATAAATTGTAGGATGTAAAAATAAAATATCCGAATAGAATTAAGGAGAGAGCAGAAAATAACTATAATTAATAAGATAACTTTAGATTCTTCTGCTTTACTATTATTTAACAGATGTTATCATCCTCCTAGGCATATCAACAAATGATTGATCTGCTACCTCGTGTAAGCATAGCACACATAATTACTACCATGAATGACATTATAATAACCGTTAACTTGTTAATATCTAGTTATGTAAGCGTACAGAGATATAATTAATTCATGTTGACATTGGTAGAACGAAAATTTTCACTAACAGTGATAGTTGTATAACATCTGGTTTGAGCATTCAGGTATTTAGAATTTTGATGTCATAGACACACATACCAATTTAACATTTGAAAAAAAAAAATGTTCCATGTAAACCAGCTGGCTAGCTCCACTATTGACCATAAATCGAGAATATCCAATTGAAATGTTAACTAGTTCAGGTGGTGACCTGTCATGTTGTATATCCTTGAAAGACGTACATGGAACTGGAAGACCCAAAGAATAATACGCATGTCCCTTTGCGTGCTCATTCCTCTTCCGACTATCCTTCTCGATAATAATACATTAATGCGTGCCATCATCTTCCAATACAACAAAAACTTCACAAATCTCATTCATATATGTTGATGATATCTAAAAGCAAATGAAATTCGTAATAAACTATTTTAACCATTGAAAAAACAGAAATGCAAAATGCACAAGAGAAGCTGAAAGATATAAAGCAGATTAACAAGCAGTTTCAAATGCGATCAATCGTAGAAACCCATTATTGACAAATCAAGATAGTATATATAAGAATAAAACAGCTTAAGGACGTGCATGAATACCGAAATCATGTTTGAAAACTGAAACCCCTAATTAAATACAAGTAATAAGTAAACAGTTACAGGAAAGAATAAAAATCTTCCAAACTGTACTTCTCCAACAGTTGCAGCTAATACCAAAGACATGGATTACTAGATCAATTAAAGAGCAACAATATGTTGTCAATGCGTCTAGACATTTCTTTTACTCTATAGGCATGTATGCCTAGAGGTCAAAGCTGGGCAACCAAGATGCCTCAAATGAAATGTAATTCCCAGCAAAAAAGAGCACAAGCAGCACTAGAACAGCTACTATGCTCCACATCCATTTCATTGTTCTCTTTCTTTTGTTCCGAAGAGCAGGAGGCAATGGAAGAGGATCCTTTGGAATATTGAGTTTCTTTTTTGGTTGTCGCGACGCCACAGACTTGTTCTTCTCCTTCAATACTTCGCTTTTGGAAGTTTCCGGTTCTTGTGAAGCTTCTGGAAGTTTCTTTTCCGTAGTAGAAGTGTTCCCTTCTGTGGCTACACTCGGTGTGTCGGATGTGTCGCACTGCTTTTTATGCTCCTTCGCTTTCTTCTGCAAACATGTGAAAAACATTAAATACACTCGCAAACGTGCACAAAACACATCATCGAGAACACACACATTAGCTATATCTACGAGACGTCATGACACGTCCAACGCATGTGCATATAAAATAATCTTATAAAATCATAAAATTTAAAATTCATACGTAGTTTTGATAATAATAAATTAAAAAATATAAGAAAAAAATTGTAATTATCTTGTTGGAACAGAGTTTCAAACTTGTAACCTAATTAACATTTTAAAATTTTCATTTGAAAAAAGAAGTTAATATTTGTTCTTAACAGGACTCGAACTGTTTACTTCTTGTTTGTATAGGATATTTTAGAATCTCGCGGATGGAATAAAAAATTGTGTTTCTATTCCAACTATTAATAAAGAAAAGATATGAAAAATGTTAACATGTGTCATAATAACACATGTTAACATTGTTAAATTACCGATATAACTCCATTGAATTCCACGTTTTTTTATTATTATGTAAGGATCATTTAGATATTTGTAATAAACTTTTTTGTTCTTTAACTATTAATTATCATCCTTAACATGTGCCCTTAGGGCACACTTTAACGACAGATTATCTGTATACAAACAAAACAAATTGGCCTTAACTATTGGTCACAAATACTAAATACCATAAGAGAGTAATAGTAATTTTCTACATTACCTTCTCCCTTTCCTCAGCTTCTTTTTGGGCTTTATATTCAGCTCTTTTCTGTGCCTTTGCAGCCTTCTTCTTCTTCTTTCTTTCTTCAGCCTTTATCTCCTTCTCCTTCTCTTCAGCTATAATTTTCTCTCTCAGTTCAGCTGCCTCTCTCTTTTTTCTCAATTTTTCTTTCTTAGCCTCCTCTTCTTTTCTCATATTCTCTTCCTCGGCCTCTTTTTCCTTCCTCGTCTCTTCTTCTTTCCTCGCCTTCTCCTCCTCCTCTTTTTTCAGTTTATTCCCCTTCTCTTGTTTCTTCAATGCTCCAGTATTAACTTTAGCTGCACTGCTTTCTACTTCAGGCTCAACAGACGATACTGCAGTAGGTATCTCCACATTTGGTGAACTTTTCTCAGCATGGGCAAATATAAGAGACTCTTCATTTGGGCGTAATGATCTCCCATCTGCAGAACCAAGTCTCTTTATTGTTCTCTCAAAATTTGCTTTCACATATTCGTTACGGAATTCTGTATCATTATTGTAACGTTCAAAAAACTTCTCCACCTGTTGATCAATACATTTATAACAACATAGATGATTAAATCAAGTTCGTTGGGTAAAAAGCTGAAGCATATATCTGTTTACCTGATTATTGCAATAGAATATAAGACCATGGGTATCTCCTGCAAATTTGAATTCATTAATTGCCTTCCGTTCATCCCTGAAATCAAAACAACGGACCTGCAGAGAATGACAAAACGTACAATTAGTTTTTCTTTGACAGAATGGTGTGTTTTTGCTGCTGGAATTTTGTGGCTGTAAATGATCTATGATTTTCTTTAAAAAAAATATAACGGAGAAAAAGCTCACATAGCAATAAAGTATTTATAAGCTCATTGTAGTATTGTTATTTAAGATTCAGTGAACAAATAACTAAAAAAGATGGGGGAAAATGCGATGTGTATGCTAAGAAGTGCAGGATGTTTTGTTTAATGTACAAATTCTGAAAAAGTATTTTGAACCACCCTATAAACAGTTTAAAATGATTATACAAAGGTATAGTTATATGAGTAAACACATCGAGCTTAATGAAATGGAAGTCATAATATAAGTTTTAACTAGTTAAGATATTTGGAAACCAACTGTTTCAAAGGAGATTTATCAAATCTTATTTTGAAAAATTTAGAAGAAACTAGTATCTTTATTCAAAAGAAGTGATAACATGAAAAGGAAAACAAATAGTTTATTTCACCTTCTCATCAATCTGGGTTTTTAATTCCAGCCAGAGCAAGTATGCCTTTTTCCTTTCTTCATTTGCTGCATCATGCTTTTCTTTGAAACTGCTGAAGATTTTATCTTCATTGACATATTTTTCCCAAGCAGATTTTGAGTTGTTTTCAGCCTTTAACAACAAAGCCTTAAGGGATCCAATGTCTTTCTTCAACTCCTAATGGCAAAACATTTAACAGTTACAAAACTTAGACAGTCCAATAAAAACGATAGCGTGCAGATTAAGGTCATGAAGTGTACCTTAAATTGCTTTTCATGGTCCTCTTTTGCCTTAATCACGTCATTTTGTGACTGAGGGCCTTGTTTTGAAATAATATTTCTTTTCTGCTGTTCCAATTGTTTGATCTTTTTCATGATTTCTTTTTGCTTATTTAAGGGCATCCGCTCATACTGTTGGCGAATGATCAACTCTTCTATCTTTAGATGGTAAACAATACAAATTACACCCAGATTATGAAACAGAAATTAATGAAGGTTAGTTCGAATATAGTGTTAACAATTGGAAAATATAATATTGAAAAACCACATACCTCGTTATCAATATCGGCTACTAGCATTGGGATCACAAATTTTTGAACACCATCTAATTCATTGCTCTTAGCATACAATTCAGCACGTGCATTATTCTCCTTAAGCCTTTCGGCCTCATAATCCAGCTTGCATTTCTTCCTCTTGGCCTAGATTGCATGAGTTAAAAGTTAAAACATTAGATAGGATTATCTTTTACCACATTTCTATATTCTATATAGAAAAGAAAAAAAATGTAGTGCCTTACATCTTGCTCTAGTTTCTCCTCATATATGCAATCTCTGATCTTGGTTTTTTCATCAAGAACAGATTTTGCAATCGATATTTCTTTTTTTCTTTCCTCATAAGCAAGCTTTGGAACTCTAACTTTGTAAACACGATGGCTTGTTACCTCATATGTACTAGCTTCTTCTTCCTTATTCGTATTGGTAGATTGAACTGCTGTTTCAATGGTTTCACTATCTCCAGATTCATTCTTGCTTTCTTCATCAACATGACTGCTTACTAATTCCCTGACTCTGACTCCATTTTCACTTTTGTTTTCCATGGAATCGGCCACAGATTCATCAAATTCCGCTTCACTTTTTTTCAAGTTGTTAACACTGATAATGTTCTTTCCAATTTTTGGTACATATCTTCTTACCGTTGGTTTTACACTTCTAAACTGCGCTTTATGGGGCACTGATTTCATTCCACTAACAGCCACATCCTTCCAACTTTTTATTTTAACAGACTCCTCCTCACTAGTAGGTTTGGTAGCCTCATCTGGCGTTGCTGTATTTGAACCTGTAGGCACATCATCTATTTTGTCACCATTACCTACATTTTCCTTAACATCAGCATTCTCACTAGAAAGCGCAGCATTTGAACCATCATCTTGGTCTGGTTCTGTGGCAACCTTAGGATTCTTACCTTCATCAGAAAGTAATGAACAACCGTTTGAATTCACTGTGCTATCATCAGTTTCTAATTCGACTGCCCCATTCTCCTCATTCATATTTGTAACAGTCTCATATTTGCCCTCATTTCCTTTCTTATTCAAAACAACAGAATCCCCATTCACTTTTATGTTATTGTTATTGTCCTGATTGTCCAGAAAAATAACCCCCTTTTCCTCGGTTTCTCCAATATTTAGACTCATGTTGCCATTCTCAACAACAGGAGAATCGCCATTATTTTCAGCATTGATACCATTTATAACACTGTTGTTGAGATTAGGAACAGAATTTGCCTCCGTTTCATCAATTTTCTCAACATCTGATTTCAGTATTCCATTCTCAGTCGAGGAGTTGCCGTTGCTAGTATCCAAGCTTTCAGAATTTTCATGATCAGCACGATCAACAATACATTTATCACGTTTTGAATCCTCGCTACTCGTCCTTGGATTCTCAGTATCAACCCTTGATTTGTTATTTACAGTAATAATTTCATCGTTTCCACAATTGCTTTCTGCCATCGTTATCGTTTGGAACAGCTGCAACAGAGGGTGAATATATATAGCCAAAAAAAGTCACAATTTTTCTTTTGAAATCGTACATTAAAGTGTAGGATTGCATACATGAACTGAAGATTGCGATGAATTTGATAGAAATAAAGACAAACATGAAATAATAATATCAATAACACATCTTCAAATATCGGTGAAGGAGTGCAATAAAATGTAAGATCGCATAAATTAATTGAAGAAATTGCAATGAATATGTAAGAAATATCAACAAAAACTTACTTGTGATTCGAATTTGTGGAAGACAGATCACTGTACTGCTGCCGAGTGAATGAGGAAGAGTTATTTAATATAAAGTTTGGTGTATTTATAGCAGGGTTTTATCGGATGAATTTGAATGAGTTTTGTTTACGGATATGGACGACGGTAATGCCTTCGGCAGAAAAGACTATTTCTTTTTTGTTATTTAACAAGGGAACTGCTAAATTAACAATTTATTGGCATTGGTAAATGATACCACAGAAACTGTTTTTAAAGCAAAGATTAATTTAATAAAAAAAATGAAAATTTTTCCTAAATATTTAATGTTACATTTCCGTTTTTTTAGAAAATACATAAAAAATAAACATTTGAAAAATAATAACATAAAGTTTGTATTTATTTGTTTATTTTGACAAGTACTAAAAGATTTCAAATATTTAAGACTTTGAAGTTGTAATCAACCTAAAGTCTAATCATTATTTTGATTATTCTATTTTAAGCCTAAAACCTATATAAAAAAAAAACTTCAGAAATATTCAAATTTTATGGTTCGACATACTGATACTTTTATGCAATGATGACTCTTAACATTGCGAGCTTGAGTACATAAACTTTTTCTTATTATTGGATTGAATGTGCATTTAGTTGATTCAAAGCGTGATGGTAATTAACAACAGTCCTCCTCTCAGTAGTACATACTTGTAAGAATTTGTTGAAAAGACCTCTTTTCTTGTGTGTGAGAGTACCTATTTTCATAGAGTTTAGGGTGTACCTTGGGAGCAATTATGTAATTTGATTGTATAACTTTATTCTTATAGCGAATTTTGTTCAAAATATAGTAATTTTTTGGTCTTATTTCAATTATATATACCACTATGCTAAAAGAAGAAGCGGATAAACTAAAAGCCAATGACTTCATCTGCGATGCTCTATATCCAGAGCTGATATCCAATCTAGTCCTAGTCAAGAAGACCAACAGGAAATGGAGAACATGCATTGACTATTCAGACTTGAGTAAGGTATGTCCGAAGGAATGCTTCCCACTATCGAAGATGGACCAAATGGTGGATTCAACAGCCAGCTATGAATTGCTATTGTTCATGGATGCTTATTCTGCCTATAATCAAATTCCAATGCATATCTCGAACTAGGAACATACCAGTTTCATAACTGACCTAGAATTGTACCATTACTTTGTCATTCCATTCGGTCTAAAAAACGCCGAAGCCACCTACCACAGACTGGTGAATTCAATGTTCAAAGATTAGATTAAACGTTCAATGGATGTCTACGTGGAAGATATGCTGGTAAAGTCACGATGATCGAAAAACTATTTGGAAGACTTGTTAGAAATATTTGGTGTACTCTAGAGATATGGAATGAAGCTCAACATGCTGAAATGTTCGTTTTGGGTCACTTTACGGAAGTTCTTGGACTTTGTTGCAAACTCGAGAGAATTTTTTGAGGTTAATTCGAAGAGGGTGAAGCCTTAAGGAAATTTGATGCCCAAAAACAATAAAGAAGGTACGGTGTCTGAACGAGTAGGTAGCCGCACTAAGTCAATTTATCTCAAAGGTTGCGGACATGTGTATATCATTCTTCGATATCCTCAAAGTAGGGAAAAGGAACTTCTTCTGGACGCTATAATGCAAGGATGAATTTTAAGCCTTGGTTGATTATTAGGAAATACCACTTGTCTTGTCAAAGCCTTTGGAGGGAGAATATTTATTTATTTATCTAGCAGTGTCTGTTCACACTTTGAGTGCTACCCTTATATGTGAAGAAACTAGAATCTAAAGGCTAGTGTATTATATCAACAAGCGATTGACAGGAGCGGAAACTACTCAAAGTTGGAAAAGGTGGCCTATTTCTTGTTGATCACTTCGAGAAAACTCCGTCCCTACTTCCAAGCTCATCCAATTAAACCGCTAATTGATAAGCCCTTAAGATAGGTCCTACAACGACCCGAGACTTCTGAGAGATTGTTAAAATGGAACATCGAATTAAGTCAGTATGATATATCATATCATCTCAGAAGAGCAATCCAAGGCCAAACATTGGCGGATTTCATTGTCGAGTTCACCACTCGGGATGATGAGAGAGAAGA
Source organism: Allium cepa (assembly GCA_030765085.1). Lineage (NCBI taxonomy): Eukaryota > Viridiplantae > Streptophyta > Magnoliopsida > Asparagales > Amaryllidaceae > Allium > Allium cepa. The sequence goes on from CM060941.1 coordinate 842,490,192, forward strand.
TGTTATGGAGCAAAGTGCTTAATGAAAGTTGTACACAAACGGAGCATCCAATGAACGTTGCTCGGGAGCAGGAGTGGTTTTAGTAACCCCAGAGGAACGATCAGTTTTCTATGCCCAGAAGCTTAAGTTCCCCGCAATGAATAATAAAGCCGAATACGAAGCGCTGATAGTGGGGTTCAAGATTGCAAAAGAATTGGGAGTCAAAGTTTTGCATATATATATATTATGACTCTCAATTAGTGGTCTGCTAGGTGAGGAAGGAATTCATAAAGTTTTGCATATATATATATATATATATATATATATATATATATATATATATATTGTGACTCTCATTTAGCCCATTTAGTTGATTACAGAAATATATGACTATTATATACTTAATAAATTACATATCCAGAATAAATTTATTAGTGTAATATTATATTATTAATGTCACTGTCACTACAATAATTCATAAATATTTTGTAATTTATCATGTGATTAAAGTATTTTAATTGGTTGCTTTAGTCAAATGTTTTACAGTTTGGTGTAATAGATTCGACTAGAAAAGTGATTTCAAAATGTTGTCTGGAAATGTTTGGAAAAAATGGTCCGACAGAATTAGAGTTTGATGTTGATTATGGACCTAAGATTTTATTAGTGATGCTAAATTTCTATTGTTACGCAGCAAAGTCCGCATAGCTGAACAATGCAAATGTGGAATTTGTTGAAGATATGCAGCATGATATTTATTTTATATAATAGCTAATTTGTTGGTTGACTAATTAACTATGGAAAATATTTGATTTGACTTAGTAAGAGATATTTATGAATGTAATCTCTCGAATATCTACATTTTTATGGAAATAAAATAAATAAATATATGGTTGAATACATTTATTTATTTGATTTATTATGAGAAATATTAGAAAATATGTCTCTATGTTTCTATTGGTTGGTAGCAGCTATAAGTATGCTTGCTAGGAGAGTTATTTTTTACTAAGGGTTTTGGTATTGAATTGATTTTCAATTTTTAGGCTTTTTTTGTAATTTTTTGGTGGATTAATAAAGGTTTTGTTTAGAGGAAATAAATCGTTTTTTTGCTTAATATCTCTTCAAAAAACTAATTGTGTACAGATCCTAGAAAAACAAACCTAACAGATATGTATCGGACCCTAATACATAAATTTTAAATTTTTTGAAGAGAGTTTGGTTAAGATAAGTGTGGAAAAACTTAATGGGAGAAATTGATGATTATGAAAGACGAAGATGGATGACTTTCTGTACATCAATGATCTGCACCAACCATTAGTAAATAAAGAGGAGATACGTAGTAATTTATCTGAAGCAAAATGGAAGACTTTGGATAGGAAGGCTGCGGCGGCTATTCGGTGGTTTTTTTGGAGAATTCAGTGTTTCATATTGTTGTTAATGAAACACTTGCTTATGAATTCTGGAAGAAATTGAAGCAAACTATGCAAAGAACTTTGCAGCAAAAAAGGCTCTTCTTATGAGAAGATTAGTGAATCTAAAACTTAAGGAAGGTGGGCTAATTGGAGAGCATCTTAATGATTTTCAGGCAATTGTGAACCAATTGGCTACCATGAATTACAAAGTAGACGATGAGACACAAACTTTGATGTTGATGAGTTCATTACCGGAGAGCTAGGAAACACTTGTGGTTGCATTGAGTAATTCAAATTTGGATGGAGTTTTTCAATGGGGTCGATGCTTAGTAGCTTGCTTAACTAGGAGATGCGAAGAATGAACCTTGTAGAAGAAAAGGATAAGGAAGAAAGAGAAAGTAGAAATCTGTTTGACGAAGTCAATCTTGCTAGAAAGGGTAATCGTCTAAATATGGAAAGATGACCAAATAAATCGAACATGGAAAGGGATTTCATCTGCTATTACTGTGGAAAACCCGATCACCAGCTGAGATTTTACAACAAGCTTAAAAAGGACAAAGATATGACGAAAAGATTAGAGGAAGTCAAAGTCAAGGTTGATGAAGGCAGCGATAAAGTGGTAAACTTTGGTGAAAACTCTGATGACAATGTCTTATGTATGGATAAAGGGAAAAAAAGATTGAATACTTGATTCAGGTGCTTATTTTCATATATGTAATTGAAAAAAAGCGTTTATTTACTACAAAGAGCAAAGTGATAATGTGGAATCCGCAGATGTGGAGATTTGCATGTTAAAGGTATAGATTCTGTTAGGTTGATGATGTATAATGGAAGAGTGGTGAAGCTAACAAAAGTTAGGCACCTCCTAGAAATTATTTTTTTTTGCTTCAGTAGGACAGTTGGAACAAAAAGACTGCAAATTTTCAATTCGAGGCGGAGTCATAATGGTTTGGAGATGTAGTAGGGAGGTTCTACGCGCAAAACAGGGAAACAATAATATATACAAACTGCTTGGAAAAAGATGGAGAACGTAGTGAGTTCTCAAAGTGGAGTTGGAGAGGTAAATTTATTTGAATCAAGGTGGAGCATGCAACAAAAAATGACAAAGTCTGCTTGGAGACCATTGTAGCATTATAAGAAATTCTTATTTATTGATGATATGCATGTTTAATGTGAACATGCATAAATAGGTGGTTTGAAGGTTAATTAAGTTTGTTTCTAATAAAGGTGGAGGACGTGAAGAATATTATGTCGAGGTGGAGTGTTAAAGATATGTGACACGATATTTATTTTAGGGTACTTTTGGCACATGTCCTTATTAAGTTTCAAAATTCACGAAAAGTCATTCACTAAATTTCAGTGTAAATTAGGTCTCTGTTTTTTATTCATGATTATTGCAGAGCATGATGCAACATTTCATAAAAGTTGCTGACATTTCCGCTACTTTTCTGTACGACGTGAATATAGTGTATGAAAGTTGCTTAAATATCAGCATTTATATATAAAAGTTGCTGATATTTCAGCAACATTTATGTACACTGTGAACACAGTTTATGAAAGTTGCTGAAATATCAGCACTTATTTATAAAAGTTGTTAACATTTCAGCAATAATTTTTTTTTATTTTTTTACAATGAAACTTTGACAGGAAAAGTTGCTGAAATATCGGCACTTATTTATAAAAGTTGCTGACATTTCAGCAATAATTTTTCTTTATTTTTACAATGAAACTTTAACAGGAAAAGTTGCTGAAATATCAGCACTTATTTGTAAAAGTTACTGACATTTCAGCAATAATTTTTCTTCGTTTCCAGAAAACAGGGACCCGCTTTACGATGAAACTTTGACGGGGACCCGCTTTGCAATATGGAAGTACGATAGAGATGCCTTACTAATTTCTACTTTATTTTATATATTAGTTAATTTGTTGATTAACTAATTAATTATAGAAGATATTAGATTTGACTTAGTAAGAGATATTTATGCATGTAATCTCTCAAATATCTTCATTTTTATGGAAATCAAATAAATAAATATATGGTCAAATATATTGATTTATTTGATTAATTATGAGAGATATATTAGCAAATATGTCTCTATGTTACTATTGGTGGGCAGTTGCTATAAATATGCATGTTAGGGGGGTCATTTTTTACTAAAGGTTTTGGTATTGAGATTGATTCTCAATTTTTAGGTTTTCTTGTAATCTTTTGGTGAATTAATAAAAGTTTTGTTTGGAGAAAAATATCATTTTTTTGCTTCATATCTCTTTTAAAATCTAATTGTTTAGACATCCTAGCAAAAAAAACCCTAACAGAATTAACCGAATAATATATGGTGCAAAAGAGTTATAATCATATTTGTTATATTATTGCAAACAATAAAGTATGTATACTCGTTAACATTACTGCAGACTCTACAGTGGGCAACAAATAGGGCTTGCTAAAACACTTGAGAAAGAAGGGACAAATGGATCACAAATATTTTTTTGTGTTCCCTTTAGTGACTACAAACTATTTAATATGGATCACACAGACGGTGTCATGTATGGTTGCATTATGAAAAAAAAAAAAAACCATGCCATAAGTTAATTTACTTAAAATCTGTTAATACATTTTCTGTATGTGCACCTTTGGAATAACTATCCTTTGAGATGGAAAATGATGCATGCTCTTCGATTCTGCATAGTTGAAGTAATCAAAACTATATACATTGCTTTTGCCAAATTTGGAAGAAAATATAGGAGGAAATAAATTTGGTGAAAATTCTGAAATAAGCAAACTACGACTTGGATTGCTGAATAGGATACTAAATATACAAAACACTCAACCACATAACTGACTTACTTTAATGGTTACCCTGTTAAAACACTTGAGAAGAAGGGACAAAGGCATTATTTGACTTATAGCTTTTTTGCTTTACAGCCAATTTGATGATCTTTTTTAGGCTTTAGTAAGCTCGGTTGTATACTACAAATGAAGTGAAGCAGAATTAAACACGGTATGTTCAGTAAGTAATTCATATCTTTTGTGAAACCATGAATTATAAAAGTAAGTTCAGTAGACATTTTATGAAGTGTGTATACGAGCACATTACTGATGCTTTACAGTATATCGTACTGTTGTTTATAAATTGAATATTGAAAAAAAAAAAATCATATCAAACATCAATCGTATGTTGAAACATATATTAATGTACTGTTTGTTGATTAAATGGTAATTCATATTTATTAACAAGAAAAACCAAGGTTTCTTCTAATTTCTTTAAGTTTGGTCCCTCATTACTTTAAACAAATATTTGTTTAAAATTTATTTAAACAAACACTAATGTTTATTTAATGTCTTGTTAATATTTAAACAAACAGCGTTGTGATATTTATTTAATGGTTTGTTGTGTTAAAGCCATTAATAGAGCTGGGAAAGTGGAAAAGGTGGCTGAAGCGATGAGTGATTGGGATCAGATAGTGTATTTGCAGCTAAGGAGGATTTTGTGGTAAGAGAAGCGAAAAAGGAGCTTGTTTGTTTGAGAGAATGCATAGGAATTTGTGGTTGTTGCATGGGCAGTATTTAGTCAAAGCTTTAGTTACTACGGGAATCATTGGCATGACCAATTGCAATGAAAAATAAAGAGTTTTAGGTTTGAAATTACTCAACGCAGAATTGCATTATCACACGCACAAACTACTTATAATTCAAAACGTGCTTGCATATAATATGTCCGACAGTTTCTATCCTATACCATTAAAATTAGTAATATAGTTTTATCACTGCTTTATGATTTTATTTTTCATTTTGTAGTTATATGGATGGCGATGAGCAGCGGTTGATGGAAGAAAATGGCATGGTGACTAGTGTCAGAATCGGAAGTGGAGGATTTGAGATTATAGTTAAGCAGAATGATGAAAGCAAGCCAACTCTTAAGAGGTTTAGTTCTTAAAAATGAAGAAATGAAGAAAGTTTTGGCAGGATATTTTTTCCAATATTTTCTATATTATTCATTGTTGATTATTGTACTTATTAGGTACAGAAGCTTTTCCGAAGAAATGATCGGATGCAACTATAAATTGGTATTTGCCTTTAGTCGTTGTTTATATTATAACATTTTGTTAGCACTAGTTGTATAAACTTCTTTATGTACGGTCATGAATTTTATATCAACTTTACTGTCTTGAAACTGTTATATCCATACAATTATGAATTTTATGTGAACATGATTATTTTATGTATATCATATTTCATTATGTAATCAATGTGTTTTTTAGATTATTTGAATGTGGTGTGATAATTATATGAGTGATTATTGGTTTCATATCGAAATATGTTAATTATTACTATGTAATATATAAGCTATGAACAAAATGAAGCGGAAACTGAAGGAGCTAGCACGACAAGAGAAATCTACATAGAAAATCAATTTTTTTTGCGGTGTTTAATAAATGCTACAGAAAAGAATATGCAGGAAAACAAATGCTCTAAAATATATATGCTGACAAACAAAAAACGCTACGAAAAAATTTACCGTGGCTTTATAGAAAAGCTATAATATATTCTATTAGCATCAACAATACTTTTTAGTGACGTTTATATAGCGCTATGATAAAATAATTTGGTTGCGTTTGTAGAACGTTGCAATATGTTGCTTTTTGGTAGCGTTTATGGAAACGCGATAGAATGTCCTAGACTTTTAGTGCATGTCCTATAACGGTGATCTCTAAAATGCAACCATAAGTTATGGTACCAAAGACTGATTTTCTTGTAGTGCATTCTTCTTCAAAACATTAATTTTTGTTTGTTTTTCTATGCAAATAAAGTATGTTATCATTTTTATTTTTCCTCTGAAAATTTCAATCGTTAATAAATCATTTAAGCATTGATTTTTGGTATATAAATTATTCTGAGATATTCCCAAAATGTATTTTAAGGTCCGAGATGTCAATCCGAGATGTACATCCGAAATACAATCGTCTCGTTTGAAATCTCCTTCGATATAAGATAGCTTGCGTAAAAATTTCAAGACGAAATGCAACTGAAATTCGAGATTTTAAATCTCTAATGGGTGTAGTAAAGCCAATATTTTATTAGCTAGTTATAGAGTTTACTTATGAGAAATTGTGGGGATGCAATTTTCTTACGGAAAGGAGTCTGTAACAACTCGATATTGAGAAGCGGTTAATTAAAATTAATAATGGATGTTTAACAGATCAAACAGATTTTAGATGACAAAAGGTGAATAATTAGAATTTAAGTAATTATAGCAATTTGGTAATATAGAAATTTATTTTGGATTTGAATGATGAAGTATTTTGTAAAGCTGAGAGTTTTAATATTATTTCAGGTTTGAGAAAAGTTAACTTAATTGGTGATATTTATTTATGTTGGGAGAAATTGTTTGTTAAAGATATTATTAAATAAGTTATTTGGTATAGAATATTTTAAAGTTATGAATTATTAAAAGTTAATTTTTAATGTTTTGAAGCAGCATTGATGTATAAAGTAGAAATGATTATTAAAGTTAATTAAAATGACTTAATAATTTTTATATTGTTAAATAACGATAAATAACAAAAGTGTTGGAATTTATTACAGTAAATAAAGAAATTTTATTTAATTATTTAGAATAACGAATAATTACATTAAAATGGGCCTAATGTTGTAATTTGAGGATAATTATTTTTTAAAGTAAGGAAAATTATGAAATATATTTGTTATAAAGCATACAATGTTACCACTGATTTTGAGTAAACAAGATTTAATTTAAGGTTTGAGTTATTTAGGTAAGGTTGAAAAATTGTTTTGTAAAAGAAAATGAAGAAAATGTATAGATCAACAAATGGTGACCCAAGTGTCCAAAATCTTATTTCATCGTGTCCACTTCTCTTGAGATTCCCAAAGTCTTCCCATCTTACTACAGTTATCTATTGTAAGCTTACTTTCCTCGTTTTTCATTTCTTGCCAGAAAAGGTTAACCCTAACCTTCCTCTTCAATAATTCATATTTAATTAAAAAATATTAAAAATTATGAAATTCAAATACAAGTTTCTCAACAAGGATCTACAACTCTAGGACTTGTCAAAATTGGGTTTTGTTCATGTTGAAGTCAAGTTGAAAATTTACAGTAAGTGGAAGAGAGAAGATTTTGAGGAGCAGTGAAGTGTTTTTATGCATGCTATGTCAAAGGTCACAAATTCCGTACCGACGAATCTATATTTTCAATGTATGAATGTTATGTGGGATTGTTTGGTTATGGTTTGAATTGATTTGTGTTTTGTTCTGATATTTGAACCCATTTACCTCAAGCATAATATATTCCGTATGACCAATGATTTATGATGTTTGATGCTTGTTTTGCTAAACTTTGGTGCTTGAATCTGTGCTTAAATGAACGAAAATGGGTTAGATCAGAGAAAAATTGGCTCAAATGAGCTCAGTGTGGTGAATGGGTTGGGGCTTCACTGACAGGATACCGCCAATGGTTTATACCCCAAGGGAGAGGCGGTCGATCAGTGGGCCATTACCTTGGGCAATGACGCTAGATAGTGAACCCCTTATATAAAAAAAGAGAAAAAAAATTTTACCTCGGATTTCTTGGAAAATTTGAGTTCAGAAGTTAAATCCTGACATATTAGTTATGTGAAATTATTTTTGTGAAATTTTTTTGTTAAATATTAATTGTTTAATTAATTATGCTTTAAACACAGTTAGAAATTATTTTTTGTATTTAAATAATTATTTAAAAATCCTAGTTTATTCCATAAAATTATCTAATGACTTCAAATAAGAGATATTTGATTTTAAAAGAGTTTTCTACGATTTTAGAGTATATGGAAGAGATTTTAAAATATATTCTATAGTTTAAAATAATTTGAAATTGATGTAGTGGTTTATAAATTTATTTAAAAATCGTATTTAATTACGGAAACTTATGAAACAATTTTTATAAGTAATATTTGATTATAAAAAAGATTTTAAAGTTTTTAAAATGTAGAAAAGAGTTTTAGGATGTTGTTTATAAGGTTTAAAATCCTTGTTTTGGGTTTAAATAAATGGAAGAAATTATTGTTTATTCGCTTTTAAATTATATAAACGCTTTTGGAAGTTTTTTGAAAATCTCTTTTATGAATGATTGGTGTATTTTATGTGGTTATCTCTTATGGGTGATGAGGATATTGAATAAACCGAAGTTGTAATACCGATTGGTATGAGACTTTCGGTAATATTTCTTCGGTTATTCATTGGATTTTTCTACATAGAACAGTTTTGGATGGAGCGAGTGTAGTATACAAACATTGAGTAAAATAGTTAGCAACAACTTGTGATAACCCGGATTTTTGAACATCTAGATATAAGTATTTATTTGATCATCCTCTTATATAATTTAAATTTGCAAAAGAAAACTTATATTTTCAAATAAATTAGACATACTTATTAATTACTATCGATTATGAATATATATATATATATATATAGTTGTAAATAAAACTATGATATGAAATCCTATATACACCATAAAAACGAATTGATTTAAAAACTCTATAACTAGCATATATATATATATGTTATTAATTAAAATATAAATAACTTAAGTTTAAAATTTAAATAGGAATAAATAAAGGTTTTAATATATTTCTTTAAAGTACGCATGAGTGAAATATAAATTAGTAAATATAAAAAAATATAAGTATAAACCCAAAATTTATAGAGTATAAGAAAATATATTTTGAGGAATTGACATTTGTAAGCCTTGAAATTTTTTGCACTTTGTATATATATAGAAAGAAAGGTTTGAAACATAATACATAAAATAGTAAATATATATTCAATCACCAAATAGAATAAGATATAGTATTTTATACAAATGTTAAACATGCATATGAACATTTGTGAGTCTTATATTTAAACATTTATAAGTTTAATATGACTTAAAATTTACAAGTGGCAAGCATTGATGAAATTTTTTTTTTAAAAAAAGAGAAAACTGAGTACATGTTAAACATTTCTTTTCCTGAATACTTTCTTTTTGAAGCAAAACTCAAGAAGATAAAAAAAATTCCAACTAAACAACTATTTCAACTGTGTTAGCAAAGGAAAATTTCGAGGATTAAACTCAGGAATTTCAAATCTCAGAACGTTAACCAATTCAAGTCAAGTGCAGTTGCAAATTTCCAAACCTGGTCTCCTCTGCCTTGCTTATACAATGAGTAAACATCACCTTCTACCCAATTTATCCCTGTTTATGTTGATGCTTGCGTTGTAGTTTTTGAGTAATGTTATAGGTATGATCCTATGATAAATTTAAGCTCTTGCATGTGAAAAAAAAATTATTTACCAGAGAATGTCTGAGCTTGGATATATAAAACATGTTCTGTTGTGTAATAGGTTTCAGGATTTAGGATATAAATTCATATCTCTTCATATAGATGATTTTAGATTTTGGTCCTTGAAGACAAATTGTTAGAAATAACTAGATTGGGTTTTATAAAAAGAATATTTTTAAGATTAATTTGATAAGTAAAGTTTCAGAAAAAAAAATAGTAATAACCCAGTGAAGTTTATTTCTAGACAAAATAATCAAGTATTAAAATTGCGAGTTTTGATTGCATGACTGGACTCGAGCATCGAAATCATGATTTTTGGTATGAACTTCTTAATTTTTAAATTTTTGGTTGTCGAGTTAGAGCGAGTTGATCGGAAATTGAGTTTTGGTTGATCTCTGACAACTGGAGATTTTGGGAAGTTTGAGCTTCAGGCAGGAGGTAGCTAATGGATCGGTGATGGCTGGAAAAATACTGGATAAATTTTCTGATCGCCGTGGTTGGCAAGCGTGGGTGATTTAGGGTTTTAGGTGTTTGCTCGGTCGATGTCGAGGTCGGGCAAATTGCGACGCCATGGATGATCTAGAGGTTATCGGTGGTTGGGGAAATGGAGTAGGTGAGCAAGGCGAAGGTGTGGACGGAATTGGGGAAGCTCCGGTGATGGGCTTCGCTAGTTCAAAGGGATTTTCGGGTGGTGTTTAGGTTCCGGCTCGCCTGGAAATACTCGATTTTGTTTTAGGATTCGAGGCGATGGATCAAGGGTCAGAATTGACAGTAGGATTGATCAACGACTTGGTGATCTCGGCGATGATCAGCGGCGATCGTAGGGGCGGTGCATGTACACGCGTGCACTCTCGGCGATGATCAGCGGCGATCGTAGGGGCGGTGCATGTACACGCGTGCACTAGCGTGTCAGTGATGGGTTCGAGTTTGGGTATATGAGGATTCTTCGTGACGAACTCGAAGTAGCCAAACATTTGGCTCGGGTTGTGATACTGGTACTTGAGTGTTTTAATTAAAACTAATTTAAAAGGTTTTAACAGGAAAAAAAAAGAGGAAGAAAGGTAAGCGGGTTGAAGGATAGGGAGATTGGGCCAGGAGTAAATAATGGGAGGGAACAAAAGAAATAAAAGAAGTAAGTAAGGAGGAGGAAAGGAGATTTGTTTCACTTCAATCTCCGTTTAGTTTGAGAAATCCAGGAATTTGTCTTGGGTAGAATAATAGTAACATAACGTTTTAAAGTTAACATAATTAAGTTTTAAATAATACACTTAATTATTCTTTGATATTAAAGTTTTCATTTAAATGTTTGGTAATTTAAGTTGTATTATTTATTTAACTTAGTAAGTTAATTCTTACTTAATTAACAATGTAATCAAGGGTTGATTATGGTTGATAAATTTAATAATCAAAGATTAATTATTGAGCAATTAATTTATTTATAATTAACTAATGTGATTAATTAATTAAGGATTAATTAATCAATGAAATTAATCAAGGTTAATGAATCAAGGAAATTTATTAAGAAAGAAAACTAATTTGTTGATTAAGGATTAATAAATTGATTTGTTAGAGATTAGTTGATTAATTGGTGATTAGAGATTATTAATGTAAGAAATTGGAGTTTTATTTACTCAAATGATAATTATTTAATAAAGGGGATTACTAAATGGAAGTAATTAGTTATAATCATTAATTAATGTAATTAATTATTAATTAATTAATGAGAGTAATTAAAGGTTAATTACTGTAAATGGTTAAGGATAATTAATTTGTGTAATTAATTAAGGGTTAATTACTTAATGTAATTAAAGTATAATTAACCAAGGATGATTAATTAAGAATATTGATTAAAGGCTGATTTATTAATTGATTTGAAATCAATTAATGCTAAGTAAAGGAAATCTAAGTGATTGAAGATTTGAAATTTAATTAGAGATTAATTAAATTAATTTTGGAAATGATCTATCTTGCTTATGAATGATTGGATGATGACTAAATGCCTCGAATTGATATCTATGGTATGAAATGTTTTGAGATATGATATGTTTTGGGTAGACAGTGATAATGTGTTATCTATCGATGATGAATTTGCTGTGTACTAAAAGTGACATCCTTTATTTATAGTCAAATTGTCTTTCCCTTGATTAACTTGGATTAAGATGGTATTGATTTCGAAGAGACCGGAGTCGGGTATTTGTAAATACTCGAAACCACTTCGACTCTTTATAAATTGATTGTGAAATTAATAGGCTGAAATGGAATGATTTAAGTGGATAGGATCATTTATTCTAAGTTTTGGTGCTTAGAAATTGATATGTGAAATGGGTGATGTCTATAACAACTTATGGAGTTGTAAATTGATATAAGTTACCCGGGTTTACATAAGTTGTATGTTTTTGCATTCCATGTTAAATGGGTTTACTCACGCTGGTTTGCAGCCTGACCCGGGTGTTACTTTGATGTAATGCTCGAGTCAAACCGAGTATTACATATTTTCAGGTAAGGACGTTCTGGAGCTCAGGAGGCGAGCTGGATGGAAGGAATGAATGGGGTATTTCCGCTGCGATATATTATAATTTATCCAGGACAGGTTCTTTTAAACTGTCCAGTGTTGTGTGATGGTTGTAACTCTGAGGTATAAAAATATAAGTGTAAAGATACAGATCTTCTTTGTAAATCTATTATTTATGTGATATTGTATTTTATCTGCTGCGAATGTGAGATTCTGAGTTTGAGTTTTCTGTTTCTTCTTCTTTCTCTTTCTTCTTTTCACTAACTATCTGTAATTTTCGGGATCGAAATTTCCGGGTCGTTACATGGTATCAGAGCCGAAGGTTAAGTGAGAAACTTGGCTCTGTTGGGATTACTCATTAAGGAAAGGGTCAATATGTAACGACCCTGGATTTTGGCCCTGTTATTTTAATAAATATTTAATCAAATTAAATAAAGTGTGAACTGATTATTTTCAAATGGATATGATTTTGGAATAATTGCCATTTGTTTATATAAATTCGTATTTTAAAAGGAAATTTGATTCTGGAAATTTAAATAAAATCTCTTAGTAATATTTACCTTATATAATTGAATTAAAATACTGTACTTTGTTTACATTTGGAAATATATATATGGGTGATAATGTTTAAATTTAAAATCTAATTCTAACAAAATAAAATATAAATGTAAAATATAAATCAAATATATGTATATAATTTAATTTAAATAGTGATAGTAAAGGACAAATAGAAATGAATACAAATATAAATAAGTAAACCATATGAACATTCATAGTTAAATATAAAATACAAATGTAAAATTTAGAATAGGAATTAATTAGTTAAGATTGCATACAGCATAACTTAACAATTTGTAAACAAAGCTAAAATAAGAACAAGGTATAGAAACACAAAGTATAAAGTAAAATGAAATCAAATGTAATGTAAAACCAAACTCAAACATTTGTGTATAACTTATGTAAATTAGAAGTTAACAAAGCAAAATATTTTTCATACACAAATGAACAACAACCATATATATGTAAATTATTCAAGTTAGAAATAATGAAACAAATTATTTTTCAAAGTAAACCAAAGTAAAAATAAATTTGACCCAAACATATTCATTATACAGGCAAGCAATTAATAAAAACATTTTTTTTTTTTACACAATATCTTCACATATAAATCCAAACATAAGGTATAAAATAATAAAACAAATGTTTGCAAAGGAAATAATCCTCATTCATTAAGTATCTGAAAGCATGAAGGAACCTGACAAATACAGGTATGTTAAAATACAAGCAAGAAGACAAATTTTTATAAACATAGTATTTCATAGCAAAGCAATAAAATAACATGTCTTCCTATGCAAGCCTTTAGCCTTCTTGCTGAAGAACATAGCCCCATACAAATGCATACAATATCTTCATGGTATAACATAATCATAATTATGTAAACAAGTTAAGCAACAACATTTATTGCTCATCTGTTCGAGCATATATTTTTGTCTTTTTAGAATATGCACAAATCTTTACTTTGTAGAATAGATCTGATCAACATACTTAAAACAAAGAATAGTATATATACAAAGCATATGCTGTCAGTAAGTAGGTATGTATTATGTGTAACCTGTAAATAATTATGTAGGCAAGTGATAAAAATCTATGTACTAATAAGATTAAGTGTGAACAATAAGTACATTAGCATTTAATGTTTTATCATATCAGCCCCCTTTGAAATCTTGCCTGATAAAAACAAAAATAAGAAATAACCTGACTAGTTACTGCCTTCCTTCACACACCTATTATCTTTTATATATATGAGAGACCATCTTTTATTTTCCAGTCCATTCTGCAATTCATAAAATAAAAAAAAAGAAGTGAAACCAAATAGAATTCCAACTCAAATGAATCTAACTCAAACAAGAACAGGTGGGACTGCAGACGTCAAATAGGCTCTGTTCAACAGTTTGTTTTTGGTGAGTAAACCTAATATTCAAGCTTTAGTTTAATTAAAAACAGTAAAATGATTTGTGGATTTCATGGAAATGTATGTGTTTATCTTGGTATAAATCTGTGTTTATATATACAGGTTGTTTTTGGAAAGTGAGTATGTTGTTTATTTCTGCTAAGTGATTACAGGGTTGAAAACTATTTAATCTTGTATTATTTTCATATGATCATAGAAAAGCTTTAAATTTTCCAACAAAATCAAATGCTCGAATTTCAATCAGGGATTTAAGTTTGTTTTAAAACATATTAAGAAGCTATGCTCAGTAAACTAAACTTTTACAGGTAACAAAGATTATGTTGATAAATTCATCTGTTACAAATTATAAATTCAAGTTGATAACCTATATCTTAAATGCAAAATAGGATTGCTAAATCAGAAATAAGAATTTTTAGTGTAGAATTGAAAAGGCAGTTCAAGGTTTATCAAAAGTGACATTTTTACCAATTACAGATTATTAATCCAGTAATAAATGTTCAAATTTGTAGTTAAGCAAGTATAAACATTGATGATCACATAAAAATTATCAAATAATTTTTCTATTAAGAGAATCAAGGGATTGAGATTGATTTAGGTTTTTTGCTCAAAGTTTTTGTCATGACTGTAACCAAACGAGTGCAACTCCTTTACGCGATCGAGTGCCGTGAATTTCTGGACGATGGTCGAAGGTCGTGTTGTCGAGACGTGGTCAAAATCTCGGCGACTCCGGTGGCTTGAACGGTGGTCGCGAGGCGATTCAATTGATGGGTGCAAGTTCTGTTTTTGGGTTAGCACTGTCGAATTTCGATTTGAGATTTCTGAGGGTGTTTTGGGTTGTGATTCCTTACTTTGAGGCAAGATGCGACTTGCTAGTGATCTTGGGAGATCGCCAGAGCTTCTCGTGCCGCCGTGCATGTGCACGGCGTGAAAGGGGAGGACGGCGTCGTGTCAGTGGTTATCCTCGTGTCGTGCTCGAGTATAATGGAAGGTCGCTTCGAGTTTTTTTTATCTCGAGCGTAGTTTAAAACCTAAGGCTGTAATTTAACTTAACAATTATAAACAACAGAGAAAAAAAAAGAGAGAAGAAGAAGTTGTACAGACAAGGGACTCGGGATGACAGCGTGTTTTACTCGGAGCTGCATGCGAGTTTTGCAGGTAAGAGCTCGAGTTTCCTTCAAGCTGTAACAGTGCATTTTCACACAGCAGATAAGTAAATTTGATTTCCTCAAATTTGTGGCATTGTGAACATAATGATTGTTTAACGAGCTATAACTAAGATTTCGATTCAAGTTATAATGATTTTTGTTAATACTTAACGAAGTTTTAAAACGTTTAAATTATTATTTTAATCCAGTATTATTTTAATTTAGTATAAAGTTAATTAACAATTAAGTGTAGTTAGCCAACAAAATTGATTTCCAAATTTAATGAAGGTTTCTATTATTAAAATGTTAATTATGTTGAAAATTTAATCTTAATTGATGATTTCAGAAAGTAAATAAAATAATCACTTTTTAAATTGTAATCGGTGATGGATCAACTGATTGATTAAGTAATTAATAAAGTGTAATTAACTACTTAAGTGAATTAATGATAAATGGTTAATCGTTTAAATAATTTAATTAAGAATTAATAAAGTGATAAACTAAGTAGTTAGTAAATAAATAAATGGATAATTATATTTTATTAAGTTTATTAATGATTAAAGAGTAGTTAATTAAGTTAATTAAGGTAAAATGAATTGATTTGGAAGTAATAAATTAAATAGTGTAAAACAAATTGATTAAGTAATTAAGTATTTAGAGAATTAATTACTTATTGTAATTAATGAAGTTTAATATGAATTATTTGAGTTAAATAATTAATTTTAATTAATTTAAATAATTATTTGATGATATGATAATTATAATTACTTAGAGAAGTAATTAATGATAATGGCTGGATGTAATTGACTGAGGATGATATCATAATGAAAGTAATTTGAGTATAATTACTTTGTGAAATTAATCAAATGATTAATTTAAAGGAAATCAATTGAGGTGTAATTAATTGATTTGATAAAGTAATTAGAGGTGGCTAATTACTGAATAGTATTAATCAGGAGTGATTAATAAATATAGTTTAATGGAAAATTAATTACTTAAGGTAATTAATACAGGATAATGAAATTAAAATGTAATTAGTGATCATTAATAAATATAAACAATAATAAGAGATTAAAGAGTAATTAATTAGTGTAATTAAGAAGAATGTAATGATTGGTAATTTAAGGTTAATTTCTATGTTTAGTTAAGATAATATATTTGTGGAGATAAGTTAAAGGATAATACTTGAATGTAATTAAAGGTAGTCGTACAAGGATGGCTAATTAAGTTGATTAATTGGATAATGATAGATTAATTGATTTATAATTGATTAATAGTTTTATAAGCAAGATTTATAATGGTGAAGTAATTAATTTAATTCTCTTTAAATTAATTAGAGATGAAATAATTAATTTAATTCATTTTAAATTAATTATAGCTGATATGATTGCTTATGTATGGATGGATGATATTGTTTACTTTGAATGGTTTGAGATTTCTAGTATAAGATAAATAATCCAGTGTGAAATGTATGCTTGACTGTAGTATGATAATAATATGAATTATCTGTGTGATGATAATATTGCCTATCTGTTTATGGTGATAATGTTGATTATCTATTGTGATATTGTGAATTATCTATCTGTGAATATGGATAATTGAATTGTTTTAAACTTTAAAACAACTTGGCCCTAAAAGACACGTTTTGTATTTCGATGAGACCGGGATCGGGTTTCCATATTTGGACATCCGAAAACCACATCGATCCAAATTAACGATAGGTCGTGAATCTGATGTGAAGATGAAGATTCAGAATGCGAGGGTTGTCGTCATTAACTCTGAGGGTGATTCCAAAATGAGCGTAACGAGATAATGCCTTCGGTTTCGTTCGAACCCGGAACGAACTTGTATGGATTGAATGCTTTCAGCACATCGTCAGGCGGACGATGAGCATTCTAAGGGATATGTTCTCTAAAGGTAATCGTAGCCTCAAGCCTCATCAACCGGGAATGGCTAAAACAGGGGAGGTGCAGCAAGGCTAGGTGGGTCATACCCAAGAAGGACAAGATTTTCCCCTGTCTAAATGTCCCTTTTTATTCGGCTTAGTGAGCGGTTGGTCGCGCCAACTGCGGGGTTATCTTGTTCGGGACTGTTCAGTAAGGAATGTTTCCGGCCTTGTGTTGCAAGGGAGCGGGCGTACTCCTCGGTACGGTGATCTAGGCCCCGTACTGTGACGGGCGGTACCCCAGTAGCCCTGCCATTGTATGGAACCCATTTTCCAATAAGTGCCAACGGTTTTGATTGTATTACCCACTTTTGTGGCTAGTAGCTGGAATTTAATAATGTAACAATTTCGGCTATTTTCTATTTACTTGAAAACCCTAGACACTATTATAATATCGCAGAATTTCCTATGAAATGTTTTGGTTAGCGTAAGGTAAAAACTTACCCGTATTTATGTGTGGGGAGTCTTATGTGATACCTTTATTTTCGAATGTTTTTTCAAGTTAAACAACCTTAAACCGTTTACTCATACCAGACCCATGTCTGACCCGGAGTTTATATTTTGTGTTATTCATAAACTCTTGGGTACTCAAATTTTTACGAGTAGCTAAGTGATAGATTCTTGGATTGTTGAGTTCTGGAGAAGCTTGGAGCAGGAGCCCAGACGTATGTAGATATCTGTATAGTTCCGCTATGTTAGTTAGAGTATGTTGTATTTTGAGATGTATGTAGTGACAGATGTATATAAAATTGTCAAGTGTATAATATCGTATAACTCTGGTATAAACAAACTATGTAATTATTATGTGATGTATTATATTTTATTCCATTCCGCTGTGAGATTCCGTGATTGTTGTTCTTTCTTTCTCTTTCTTTTCTATTTCTATCCCTTTCTTTATTAATGATGATATGTCTTTCTGGGAGTAGAAGGGCGGGTCGTCACAGTTGGTATCAGAGCTGGAAGGTTAAGTGAGAACCTTGGCTCTGGTGGAGATTTTTCATTAGAGATAGAGTCGGTAGTACTCTAGAATGAGGCTGAGCGTAATAATATATATGAGCGCGTATTTGTTAGTGAATATAAAATGGTTTTATATTTTGTTGATTGATTTATTGAGTGGTATATGAACCTTCGTCGGTGCAGTCTGCACAACTGTACCGAAGGGGTTTCTAAACACTTGAATAGAACAATTCGACATGATATTGTTTTCAAAGGTGGGTGAATTAAATAGTTTCACCAAAAATATATTTTGATATATATATATATATTCAAGTTATTATATATAATTAAAGTGTTTGGGTGATAGTGTTACATACAAATAAGATTTATAAAGATTTACAATGGCTTACATAACCAAGGAAAGTATGAGATTGAATTTGGAATTAAAGTTAAAAGTGAAGTTAAAAATGAGAATTTATTTTGGACTAAGTTGAAAGTTTAATTTAATTTTGGAATTAAACTAATGATTAAAAATATAATAATAATAAGGATGTAAATAAATTGATGAAGTACATCAAATTTACAATGTAAATAAATTGGATTGGGAAATTTAATAGAAATAAAATTTTGGTTGAGATTAACTTAAGCTTAATAATTGGATTTAAATTTGAGATTAAAATGAAATGAATTGAGATATGGATAATATTAAATGAAATTAAGTTCTTATTTAATTAAATCCAGATGAATTGGTAGATTTAAGAGAATTGTATAATGATCAATTTAACTGAAGTTAAGTTAAACAAATTGAATTGAAATAGAATTCAGTTGAGTTATAAATAATGTTAAATAAATTAAATCCGTACTTAAATAAATAAAAGGAAGTTGAAATGAAATTGAATTGGAATAAATATATTCAGATAACTTATAAAGGAAATTGTCAACACATCGATTAAGAATATTTTTGGCTGTAGATAAGTGTTCAATCTCGAGTTAAAATGAAATATGAATATATATTCAAGCTTAAATTGGGTAAAATGTGAATGTGAGACTTATAAAAGAAATATGGAGAAATAAAATAGTAAGCCAAAATAAATTGTTTTGTATTTGGAAAATGAAATAAAAATCCAAACTTGAATTATAAAATAAAATTGAACACATATAAAATAATAAGATGATTTTTAAAGATAAAAGACCAATATGGAATTGGAAATGGAAGTGAACTAATTCGGAATAAATTGGTAAGTTGAATAGATTAACGAGATTTAAATTGGTTAAAATAGAAGTTGGATTGTGAGGTAATAATGGAATTTGATCTAGGTGAGTATCAAATAAATTGGAAATAAATTTAAGTATGAAATTGAAACAAGTAAATTAACCTAAGACTAAACTTTATAGAAGCGTAGCTTCAAGGAGAGTGAGAGTTTATTTAGTAAAAGCTTTAATAATTTAAGTTGAATGAAATAAAATCTTTATTGGAATAGGAATAGTTGGATAAGAAATTAAATTTGTATAAATAAACTCTGATGGCTTATCAAAAGAATTTAAATGCTTGAAATAAAAAGTATGTTTATTTAATACAGGTAAGATCAGAAATTTTAAGTGAAAATAATTGTGATTAAGAGTAAATGGATATAGTGTAGTGAATAAATGAATTTGTGGTTCATAAAGTTTAAAAAAAGTGGAATTATAAGCCAAAATAAAATTATTTTGTACTTGGGAAATGGAATAGACATCCAAACCAGAATTACAAACTAGAAATAAACTCAAGAACTATAATGAAGTGATGTTTGTGATGAAATCAAATATTGAATTGGAAGTGGAAATAAACTAATTTGGAACAAATTAGTAAATTAAGTATGTAAATGAAATTGGAATTGGTCAAATAAAAGTTGAAGGGTGAATTAATAAAATTTGATTGTGAATTAAAATGAATGAGATATGTGAGACCTTGAGTTAAAAATATAAAATTCAACTTGGATTGGTGTTGTATCTTACAGAATTGGATTACCAGAACGGATGTCTGGAATTCATAATGTATCCCATGCATTTCATCTTGGAATTTTGTTTAGGATCCATCATTAGTTGTAGAACCAGTAGTTCAGGGGGATTTGGAAGTCAAGCGGAGTTTGACTATGGTCGGGATTCCTGTTCGGATTGTTGATCAAACCGAGAGGCAACTCAGGAGTAAGTAGTGAAGCTTGTCGAGTACAGTGGAGCGAGAATCCCAGTGATTACACCTGGGAAACTCTAGATAGTTCTAGGAAAGTTTATCCGGATTTGTGTTCGGATAGCGAGTATTGCTTGTTAGGATAGACTGTTTGATTGTTTGCTAATGTATGAATGATATGTATGTGTGAATGGTTGGTATAACAGCTTTTAAATTATCTTGCTTTAAATTTCGGGGACGAAATTCTTTTAAGGGGGGAGGAATGTAACGACCCTGGATTTTGGCCCTGTTATTTTAATAAATATTTAATCAAATTAAATAAAGTGTGAACTGATTATTTTCAAATGGATATGATTTTGGAATAATTGCCACTTGTTTATATAAATTCGTATTTTAAAAGGAAATTTGATTCTGGAAATTTAAATAAAATCTCTTAGTAATATTTACCTTATATAATTGAATTAAAATACTGTACTATTTACATTTGGAAATATACACATGGGTGATAATGTTTAAATTTAAAATCTAATTCTAACAAAATAAAATATAAATGTAAAATATAAATCAAATAATGTATATAATTTAATTTAAATAGTGATAGTAAAGGACAAACAGAAATGAATACAAATATAAATAAGTAAACCATATGAACATTGATAGTTAAATATAAAATACAAATATAAAATTTAAAATAGGAATTAATTAGTTAAGATTGCATACAACATAACTTAAAAATTTGTAAGCAAAGCTAAAATAAGAACAAGGTATAGAAACACAAAGTATAAAGTAAAATGAAATCAAATGTAATGTAAAACCAAACTCAAACATTTGTGTATAACTTATGTAAATTAGAAGTTAACAAAGCAAAATATTTTTCATACACAAATGAACAACAACCATATATATGTAAATTATTCAAGTTAGAAATAATGAAACAAATTATTTTTCAAAGTAAACCAAAGTAAAAATAAATTTGACCCAAACATATTCATTATACAAGCAAGCAATTAATAAAAACATTTTTTTTACACAATATCTTCACATATAAATCTAAACATAAGGTATAAAATAATAAAACAAATGTTTGCAAAGGAAATAATCCTCATTCATTAAGTATCTGAAAGCATGAAGGAACCTGACAAACACAGGTATGTTAAAATACAAGCAAGAAGACAAATTTTTATAAACATAGTATTTCATAGCAAAGCAATAAAATAACTTGTCTTCCTATGCAAGCCTTTAGCCTTCTTGCTGAAGAACATAGCCCCATACAAATGCATACAATATCTTCATGGTATAACATAATCATAATTATGTAAAAAAGTTAAGCAACAACATTTATTGCTCATCTGTTCGAGCATATATTTTTGTCTATTTAGAATATGCACAAATCTTTACTTTGTAGAATAAATCTGATCAACATACTTAAAACAAAGAATAGTATATATATAAAGCATATGCTGTCAGTAAGTAGGTATGTATTATGTGTAACCTGTAAATAATTATGTAGGCAAGTGATAAAAATCTATGTACTAATAAGATTAAGTGTGAACAATAAGTACATTAGCATTTAATGTTTTATCATATCAGCCCCCTTTGAAATCTTGCCTGATAAAAACAAAAATAAGAAATAACCTGACTAGTTACTACCTTCCTTCACACACCTATTATCTTTTATATATATGAGATATCATCTTTTATTTTCCAGTCAATTCTGCAATTCATAAAAAAAAAGTGAAACCAAATTGAATTCCAACTCAAATGAATCTAACTCAAACAAGAACAGATGGGACTGCAAACATCAAATAGGCTCTGTTCAACAGTTTGTTTTTGGTGAGTAAACCTAAATATTCAAGCTTTAGTTTAATTAAAAACAATAAAATGATTTGTGGATTTCATGGAAATGTATGTGTTTGTCTTGGTATAAATCTGTGTTTATATATACAGGTTGTTTTTGGAAAGTGAGTATGTTGTTTATTTCTGCTAAGTGATTACAGGGTTGAAAACTATTTAATCTTGTATTATTTTCATATGATCATGGAATAGCTTTAAATTTTCCAACAAAATCATATGCTCGAATTTCAATCAGGGATTTAAGTTTGCTTTAAAACATATTAAGAAGCTATGCTCAGTAAACTAAACTTTTACAGGTAACAAAGATTATGTTGATAAATTCATCTGTTACAAATTATAAATTCAAGTTGATAACCTAGATCTTAAATGCAAAATAGGATTTTTAAAGCAGAAATAAGAATTTTTAGTGTAGAATTGAAAAGGTAGTTCAAGGTTTATCAAAATTGACATTTTTACCAATTACAGATTATTAATCCAGTAATAATTGTTCAAATTTGTAGTTAAGCAAGTATAAACATTGATGATCACATAAAAATTATCAAATAATTTTTCGATTAAAAGAATCAAGGGATTGAGATTGATTTAGGTTTTTTGCTCAAAGTTTTTGTCAAGACTGTAACCTAACGAGTGCAACTCCTTTACGCGATCGAGTGCCGTGAATTTCTGGACGATGGTCGAAGGTCGTGTTGTCGAGATGTGGTCAAAATCTCGGCGACTCCGGTGGCTTGAACGGTGGTCGCGAGGCGATTCTATTGATGGGTGCAAGTTCTATTTTTGGGTTAGCACTGTCGAATTTCGATTCGAGATTTCTGAGGGTGTTTTGGGTTGTGATTCCTTACTTTGAGGCAAGATGCGACTTACTGGTGATCTTGGGAGATCGCCAGAGCTTCTCGTGCCGTCGTGCATGTACACGGCGTGAAAGGGGGAGGACGGCGTCGTGTCAGTGGTTGTTCTCGTGTCGTGCTCGAGTATAATGGAAGGTCGCTTCGAGTTTTTTTTAATCTCGAGCGTAGTTTAAAACCTAAGGCTGTAATTTAACTTAACAATTATAAACAACAGAGAAAAAAAAGAGAAGAAGAACTTGTACAGACAAGGGACTCGGGATGACAGCGTGTTTTACTCGGAGCTGCATGCGAGTTTTGCAGGTAAGAGCTCGAGTTTCCTTCAAGCTGTAACAGTGCATTTTCATACAGCAGATAAGTAAATTTGATTTCCTAAAATTTGTAGCATTGTGAACATAATGATTATTTAACGAGCTATAACTAAGATTTCGATTCAAGTTATAATGATTTTTGGTTAATACTTAACGAAGTTTTAAAACGTTTAAATTATTATTTTAATCCAGTATTATTTTAATTTAGTATAAAGTTAATTAACAATTAAGTGTAGTTAGCCAACAAAATTGATTTCCAAATTTAATGAAGGTTTCTATTATTAAAATGTTAATTATGTTGAAAATTTAATCTTAATTGATGATTTCAGAAAGTAAATAAAATAATCACTTTTTAAATTGTAATTGGTGATGGATCAACTGATTGATTAAGTAATTAATAAAGTGTAATTAACTACTTAAGTAAATTAATGATAAATGGTTAATTGTTTAAATAATTTAATTAAGAATTAATAAAGTGATAAACTAAGTAGTTAGTAAATAAATAAATGGATAATTATATTTTATTAAGTTTATTAATGATTAAAGAATAGTTAATTAAGTTAATTAAGGAAAAATGAATAGATTTGGAAGTAATAAATTAAATAGTGTAAAACAAATTGATTAAGTATTTAAGTATCTAGAGAATTAATTACTTATTGTAATTAATGAAGTTTAATATGAATTATTTGAGTTAACTAATTAAGTTTAATTAATTTAAATAATTATTTGATGATATGATAAATATAATTACTTGGAGAAGTAATTAATGATAATGGCTAGATGTAAATGACTGAGGATGATATCATAATGAAAGTAATTTGAGTATAATTACTTTGTGGTATCATAATGAATGTAATTAGTGATCATTAATAAATATAAACAATAATAAGAGATTAAAGAGTAATTAATTAGTGTAATTAAGAAGAATGTAATGATTGGTAATTTAAGGTTAATTTCTATGTTTAGTTAAGATAATTTATTTGTGGAGATAAGTTAAAGGATAATACTTGAATGTAATTAAAGGTAGTCGTACAAGGATGGCTAATTAAGTTGATTAATTGGATAATGATAGATTAATTGATTTATAATTGATTAATAGTTTTATAAGCAAGATTTATAATGGTGAAGTAATTAATTTAATTCTCTTTAAATTAATTAGAGATGAAATAATTAATTTAATTCATTTTGAATTAATTATAGCTGATATGATTGCTTATGTATGGATGGATGATATTGTTTACTTTGAATGGTTAGAGATTTCTAGTATAAGATAAATGATGCAGTGTGAAATGTATGCTTGACTATAGTATGATAATAATATGAATTATCTGTGTGATGATAATATTTCCTATCTGTTTATGGTGATAATGTTGATTATCTATTGTGATATTGTGAATTATCTATCTGTGTGAATATGGATAATTTAATTGTTTTAAACTTTAAAACAACTTGGCCCTAAAAGACACGTTTTGGATTTCGATGAGACCGGGATCGGGTTTCCATATTTGGACATCCGAAAACCACATTGATCCAAATTAACGATAGGTCGTGAATCTGATGTGAAGATGAAGATTCAGAATGCAAGGGTTGTCATCGTTAACTCTGAGGGTGATTCCAAAATGAGTGTAACGAGATAATGCCTTCGGTTTCGTTCGAACCCGAAACGAACTTGTATGGATTGAATGCTTTCAGCACATCGTCAGGTGGGCGATGAGCATTCTAAGGGATATGTTCTCTAAAGGTAATCGTAGCCTCAAGCCTCATCAACCGGGAATGGCTAAAACAGGGGAGGTGCAGCAAGGCTAGGTGGGTCATACCCAAGCAGGACAAGATTTTCCCCTGTCTAGATGTCCCTTTTTATTCGGCTTAGTGAGCGGTTGGTCGCGCCAACTACGGGGTTATCTTGTTCGGGACTGTTCACTAAGGAATGGTTCCGACCTTGTGTTGCAGGGGAGTGGGCGTACTCCTCGGTACGGTGATCTAGGCCCCGTACTGTGACGGGCGATACCCCAGTAGCCCTGCCATTGTATGGAACCCATTTTCCAATAAGTGCCAACGGTTTTGATTGTATTACCCACTTTTGTGGCTAGTAGCTGGAATTTAAAATATAACAATTTCGGCTATTTTCTATTTACTTGAAAACCCTAGACACTATTATAATATCACAGAATTTTCTATGAAATGTTTTGCTTAGCGTAAGGTAAAAACTTACCCGTATTTATGTGTGGGAGTCTTACGTGATACCTTTATTTTCAAATGTTTTTCAAGTTAAACAACCTTAAACCGTTTACTCATACCAGACCCATGTCTGACCTGGAGTTTATATTTTGTGTTTTTCATAAACTCTTGAGCACTCAAATTTTTACTAGTAGCTAAGTGATAGGTTCTTGGATTGTTGAGTTCTGGAGGAGCTTGTAGCAGGAGCCCAGACGTATGCAGATATCTGTATAGTTCCGCTGTGTTAGTTAGAGTATGTTGTATTTTGAGACGTTTGTAGTGACAGATGTATATAAAATTGTCAAGTGTATAATATTGTATAACTCTGGTATAAACAAACTATGTAATTATTATGTGATGTATTATATTTTATTCCATTCCGCTGTGAGATTCCGTGATTGTTGTTCTTTCTTTCTCTTTCTTTTCTATTTCTATCCCTTTCTTTCTTAATGATGATACCTCTTTCTGGGAGTAGAAGGGCGGGTCGTCACACAATAGTACCCTAGAATGAGTTGAGTGTGTATATGAGAGAGCGTATTTGTTATTTTCTTATATAAAGATTTTAAATGATTTCATATAAAATATATTTTGATATATAAAGCAATATTTCCTTCTAATCAATATTAAGGTGATTGGTTGTTAAATTATTGGAATTAAATTAAGTGGTAATATAAATACAACCAAATTGAAATTGAATAAAGATAAGTTTGAAATTAAAATCTTGAAAAATTGAAAAGTGTTTCAAATAAGATGAATTAGAATCGGTTTCAAACCAGAAAGTAGATTGATTATTGTGTTTAATAATGGGATGATTGTTTTTTAATAAATAATAAAATGTTTTAAGGAAGTAACCATTTAAAAAGAAAATAACTTGTAAATTTGAAAGGATATAAATAAAAGTGGGTTTCAAATTGTGAAGCTCTGAATTCTAAATATAAATATTTGAAGTTGTTTTTAAAGTGTTAAAGGAAATAATATCATTCAAACTATTTTGAATGTAATCTTATTCTAGAATAAGAAGTTGTTTGTAAACTTTAAAAGAATTTGTTTGAATTAAAACCAAGGATGGTTTAAATTTTTAAATTTGGCTTGGTGAGCCAAGAAGTAATTATGTATATGTGTGGATATACATAATATCAAAGATGGTTTGAAATAAACTCTAAATATTGAGTTTTAAATCTGGAATGAGATATGGTACCCAAAGTGATAAGTTTTTGAACTTATAAATGGGAAATAATTTTGAAATTTGAATGGGAATTCAAATTGTGTGAATTTGACTGAATTAAGTGTATTAAATTTAACTTAGAGGAAGTTAAATGAGTTTGAATGGGCAACCTGATTTGGAAATTTCAATATGAAATTGGAATTTAATTTGGGAAATTAAATGGTTGATTTGAATCAGGAAGATTGAGTGGTCTCAAAATGGGTTTGAGATCCGAAAATTGGAAAAGAATGGATGTTTTAGAATAATTTGAATGATACCATTCTGTTGTTATTAATAATCTTTAAGCTGAAATTGGATTTTTTTAAATAGTGAGAAATGAAGTGTGGTAATATATCCATTATTGGGATAAAAGGAAAATCACACTTTAATTTGAAATTAAGGATAAGGAATTACTTTGAACTGAAAATTTGAATAATTACACTTGTAAATTTAAAATTGTTTTGAACTCTTATTTGAACTTTGGAAAAAGTTAAGTAAAGATAATTTAAAATGGAATTTTGAGAATTCGACTCAAAAATAAATTGTTTAAAAACTTTAAAGGTAAATTGATTTAAAGGAATTAAATCAACATTTGAAGTATTAACTCGAATTTATATAATTCGAGATGGTTTAAATTGAAATTTGAATTGAAATTAGTTCAAATTGAATTGATTTGAATTAATTGAAATTGTGATTGAAGATGTATAAGTGTAAAATTTAAATGGAAAATTTGAATTGGATTAGTTTGAAACAATTTGAAATTGTAGTGGGTTCAATTTGAAACTAGTTCGAATTGATTTGAGTAATTTGGAATTGTAATTAAAATTGAATAGTTTTAAATTCAAAAGGAATTTGAATTGAATTTAGAAAGAAATCAAGAATAATTCAACCTAATTTGGAAATGGAGTTTGAAATTAGGATTAATTCAAACTGGAGTTGAAATGAATTAAAATTGAAACTAGTTCAATTGAAATTTATTTGAATTAGTAGAATTTGAGATCAAGATTGAATAAGGTTAAATTTGGAAAGAAACTGAGGTTAATTCAACTTGAATTGGGGTGAATCAATTTCAATGGAAATTGAAGTTATCTAAATTGGAATTGGGTCAATTTAAATGAAAGTGGAAATTTAAATTGAATTTATGAGAATGGAGATTGGGAAGTGAGCAGTTTTGACTCTAGACTGTTTTTAATATAAATTGTTTTAATATAAACTTATTTTTCCAAGCTATTCATTATATATACAACCTTTCTTTTAAAAGCCAAACTATCTTATACTTGTTTTACAATTATTTTTGAAACCGTTTAACAATTTCCAACTGTTTTATAAACTAATTACTATATTTCAACTATTTTACAAAACTAATTACTATCTTACAATTATTTTGCAATTATCTAAAATTTCTATAATTATTTTAACTATTTTATAACTATTTTACACCTATTTTACAAACTAGTAATTATTTTCCAGCTACTTATCTATTTTTAAATTTTTTCAAGCTATTTTCTAAATAAATTGGTCGGAGTTCAAACTGTTATTGGTTAAATACCCAATCGAGATAAGAATAGAGGTGATGATCCAAATGGATTGAAGCAATTGTGAGTAAGTGAATGAAAATTAAAGTGAAGGTGAACAGAAATGGAATTGATTTGGCTAATAACCAATAAAGATAAATACGTAGGGTATACGTATGTTATTCTGTTCGCATAATAATTTGATCCGGATTCGAGCGCAGAATCTCGAGATATTATGTCGATCCGAGTTGGGATTTTTCACTCGATTTTCGACGGCGAACCTGGATATGGATTGTTGATTGGTTCTGGATATTCTCTATCATAGTTATGAATATGCAAGGAGAATGATGATTTCTGATCAAGAAACCAGATCTGTGTCCGCACTAGAAAGTCGGGTGGACGATACTAGTTCGGAAGTGAAATTATGTGATCGAGTGAGCGATCAGATTGGTATAGCATACGGATGATATGAGTACATCGTACGGATTTGAATGAAAAGGATATTGAAAGGAGTAATCAAATTTGAATATTTGATTTTGAGTAAACAAAGTTAAATATCTTTGTTTTATAAAATGAAACTCCCCTTGTTGAATCTTTTGCCAGAAGAAAAGGGTTTTTGGAAATGTTTGAAGTATAAAAGGAGTTTTATACAAGTTTGAAAATGATCCAAAGTTTTAAAAGATTATATATATCTGTATATATATATATATAAAGGATCTTATGAGGATTTTGGAAAAGGTTTTGGAAACCTTTGGATTTGGAAAGGCTTTTGATTTTTGGGTAAAATCAATATTGAATTTGGAAAGCCTAGTTTGAAAATTATCGATTTTGGGATAATCGATTTTGTGTAAAGGAGCTTTGTATGAGATCATACTAGATGTATGATTTGAAAGATACTATATGTGTATAGTATAAAGTGTTTTGATGATGGCTCCAGGGAAAGAGGCGCTCCCTCAAAATGAACTTCTCAGGAGTGCCACCGGGTGGTGCTGCCTTGAGCCCCAAGGAGGGGGTTCTAAAGTTGATCTTGTGAGGAGTCCGGACAAAACTAGTTCTTGGGGATTATGAGTAGAGTATACCATAGCAAAAGTCATGTGTGCCGCTGAGAGCCAATAGTCTACGTTTGATTTTATATCGGTAGACTGCGACCTATGGTATAACATAGCGAAAGTTGTGTGTGTCGCTGAGAGCCAACAATCTGCATTTGATTTTATATCAGTAGACTGCGACCTATGTAGGAGTGGAGAAGTTTCATTTTGATAGCGAAAATCAAAGGCCGCAGAGAGCCTGTAGTTACATGGACTTTTGCTGTGATAGCAACGTAACCCTGGAATGTAACTGCGATCTGTCGTGGGATCCATGGCGTAATCGAGAGGCCGCGGAGAGCCTGCAGTTACATGGACTTTTGCTGCGATGGCAACGTGACCCTGGAATGTAACTGCGACCATGGATGGGGGTGATGATTTCTAGAGCATTCTCACCAAAGGTATATCCTCTATTTTCAAAAATGTTTTCTATATTTTCAATAAAATTATTTTACAAGTAATTTCAATGGATGTGAAAACGGGTCTGCTAAGTACTTATAGATTTTCAGTCGTACGCCTGCTCAACGTATGACCGAATTTCTGTGAGAACAAGGATGGACAGGATAAAACATTGAGTTATAAAAATTACTTTTATGAAACCATTTTATAATATTATATAGATTTTGAAATATTTTAAATGATCAAAAGTGATTTAACTAATATTAAGTATTTTAATAAATTCTGGCTTCATTCCTATTCGAGGATGAAAAGATTCAAAGGGGGAAGGAATGTGATAACCCAGATTTTTGATCTAGATATAAGTATTTTTTTGATAATCCTCTTATATAATTTAAATTTGCAAAAGAAAACTTATATTTTCAAATAAATTAGACATACTTATTAATTACTATCGATTATGAATATATATATATATATATATATATATATATAGTTGTAAATAAAACTATGATATGAAATCCTATATACACCTTAAAAATGAATTGATTTAAAAACTCTATAACTAGCATATATATATATATATATGTTATTAATTAAAATATAAATAACTTAAGTTTAAAATTTAAATAGGAATAAATAAAGGTTTTAATATATTTCTTTAAAGTGTGCATGAGAGAAATATAAATTAGTAAATATAAAAAAATATAAGTATAAACCCAAAATTTATATAGTATAAGAAAATACATTTTGAGGAATTGACATTTGTAAGCCTTGAAAATTTTTGCACTTTGTATATATATAGAAAGAAAGGTTTGAAACATAATACATAAAATAGTAAATATATATTCAATCACCAAATAGAATAAGATATAGTATTTTATACAAATGTTAAACATGCATATGAACATTTGTGAGTCTTATATTTAAACATCTGTAAGTTTAATATGACTTAAAATTTACAAGTAGCAAGCATTGATGAAATTTTTTTTAAAAAAAGAGAAAACTGAGTACATGTTAAACATTTCTTTTCCTGAATACTTTCTTTTTGAAGAAAAACTCAAGAAGATAAAAAAAATTCCAACTAAACAACTATTTCAACTGGGTTAGCAAAGGAAAATTTCAAGGATTAAACTCAGGAATTTCAAATCTCAGAACGTTAATCAATTCAAGCCAAGTGAAGTTGCAAATTTCCAAACCTGGTTTTCAAGGATTAAACTCACGAATTTCAAATCTCGGAACGTTAATCAATTCAAGTCAAGTGCAGTTGCAAATTTCCAAACCTGGTCTCCTCTGCCCAGCTTATACAGTGAGTAAACATCACCTTCTACCCAATTTATCCCTGTTTATGTTGATGCTTGCGTTGTAGTTTTTGAGTAATGTTATAGGTGTGATCCTATGATAAATTTAAGCTCTTGCATGTAAAAAAAATTATTTACCAGAGAATGTCTGAGCTTGGATATATAAAACTTTTTCTGTTGTGTAATAGGTTTCAGGATTTAGGATATAAATTCATATCTCTTCATATATATGATTTTAGATTTTGGTCCTTGAAGACAAATTGTTAGAAATAACTAGATTGGGTTTTATAAAAAGAATATTTTTAAGATTAATTTGATAAGTAAACTTTCAGAAAAAAAAAATAGTAATAACCCAGTTAAGTTTATTTCTAAACAAAGTAATCAAGTATTAAAATTGCGAGTTTTGATTTCATGACTGGACTCGAGCATCGAAATCATGATTTTTGGTATGAATTTCTTAATTTTTAGTTGTCGAGTTAGAACGAGTTGATCGGAAATTGAGTTTTGCTTGATCTCTGGCAACTGGAGATTTTGGGAAGTTTGAGTTTGAGGTAGGAGGTAGCTAATGGATCAGTGATGGCTGGAAAAATACTGGATAAATTTTCTGATCGCCGTGGTTGGCAAGCGTGGGTGATTTAGGGTTTTAGGTGTTTGCTCGGTCGATGTCGAGGTTGGGAAAATTGCGACGCCATGGATGATCTAGAGGTTATCGGTGGTTGGGGAAATGGAGTGGGTGAGCAAGGCGAAGGTGTGGACGGAATTGGGGAAGCTCCGGTGATGGGCTTCACTGGTTCAAAGGGATTTTCGGGTGGTGTTTAGGTTCAGGCTCGCCTGGAAATACTCGATTTTGTTTTAGGATTCGAGGCGATGGATCAAGGGTCAAAATTGACAGTAGGATTGATCGACGACTTGTTGGTGATCTCGGCGATGATCAGCGGCGATCGTAGGGGCAGTGCATGCACACGCCTGCACTAGCGTGTCAGTGATGGGTGCGAGTTTGGGTGTATGAGGATTCTTTGTGACGAACTCGAAGTAGCCAAACATTTGGCTCGGGTTGTGATACCGGTACTTGAGTGTTTTAATTTAAACGAATTTAAAAGGTTTTAACGGGAAAAAAAGAGAGGAAGAAAGGGAAGCGGGCTGAAGGATAGGGAGATTAGGCCAGGAGTAAATAATGGGAGGGAACAAAAGAAATAAAAGAAGCAAGGAGGAGGAAAAGAGATTTGTTTCACTTCAATCTTGATTTAGTTCGAGAAATCCAGGAATTTGTCTTAGGTAGAATAATAGTAACATAATGTTTTAAAGTTAACATAATTAAGTTTTAAATAATACACTTAATTATTCTTTGATATTAAAGTTTTCATTTATTTTTGCAACCCGATCGCTCTTTTGACTTTTTAAATGTTTGGTAATTTAAGTTGAATTATTTATTTAACTTAGTAAGTTAATTCTTACTTAATTAACAATGTAATCAAGGGTTGATTGTGGCTGATAAATTTAATAATCAAAGATTAATTATTGAGCAATTGATTTATTTATAATTAACTAATGTGATTAATTAATTAAGGATTAATTGATCAATAAAATTAATCAAGGTTAATGAATCAAGGAAATTTATTAAGAATGAAAATTAATTTGTTGATTAAGGATTAATAAATTGATTTGTTAGAGATTAATTGATTAATTGGTGATTAGAGTTTATTATTGTAACAAATTGGAGTTTTATTTACTCAAATGATAATTATTTAATAAAGGGGATTACTAAATGGAAGTAATTAGTTAAGAATCATTAATTAATGTAATTAATTATTAATTAATTAATGAGAGTAATTAAAGGTTAATTACTGTAAATGGTTAAGGATAATTAATTTGTGTAATTAATTAAGGGTTAATTATTTAATGTAATTAAAGTATAATTAACCAAGGATGATTAATTAAGAATATTGATTAAAGGCTGATTTATTAATTGATTTGAAATCAATTAATGCTAAGTAAAGGAAATCTAAGTGATTGAAGATTTGAAATTTAATTAGATATTAATTAAATTAATTCTGGAAATGATCTATCTTGCTTATGAATGATTGGATGATGACTAAATGCCTCGAATTGATTGATATCCATGGTATGAAATGTTTTGAGATATGATATGTTATGGGTAGACAATGATAATGTGTTATCTATCGATGATGAATTTGCTGCGTACTAAAAGTGACATCCTTTATTTATAGTCAAATTGTCTTTCCCTTGATTAACTTGGATTAAGATGGTATTGATTTCGAAGAGACCGGAGTCGGGTATTTGTAAATACCCGAAACCACTTCGACTCTTTATAAATTGATATGTGAAATTAATAGGCTGAAATGGAATGATTTAAGTGGATGGGATCATTTATTCCAAGTTTTGGTGCTTAGAAATTGATATGTGAAATGGGTGATGTCTATAACAACTTGTGGAGTTGTAAATTGATATAAGCTACCCTGGTTTATATAAGTTGTATGCTTTTGCATTCCATGTTAGATGGGTTTACTCACGCCGGTTTCCAGCCTGACCCCGGTGTTACTTTGATGTAATGCTCGGGTCAGACCGAGTATTACATATTTTCAGGTAAGGACGTTCTGGAGCTCAGGAGGCAAGCTGGATGGCAGGAATGAATGGGGTATTTCCGCTGCGATATATTATAGTTTATCTAGGACAGGTTCGTTTAAACTGTCCAGTGTTGTGTAATGGTTGTAACTCTGAGATATAAAAATATAAGTGTAAAGATACAGATCTTCTTTTTAAAACTATTATTTATGTGATATTATATTTTATCCGCTGCGAATATGAGATTCTGAGTTTGAGTTTTCTAATTCTTCTTCTTTCTCTTTCTTCTTTTCACTAACTATCTAAAATTTTCGGGATCGAAATTTCTGGATTGTTACACAACTAGTGGTAGGAGACACTAGAGTTGTATTTATTTGGTTACCCCTTATGAGTAGATGACATTCGAACATGGATGGCAATACTAGGGTATTGCATATGTGGAATATATAACGTGATGCTTGCTGGGGTGAGCATGGTTGTGTGTCTATGGTTGTGTGCTCATATATATATATATATATATATATATATATATATATGGATATCTATCATTTATATGAAATCCTATGTTTTTGGTGAAGGGTAAACTAGAATAGGCCAGTATCCATCCATGCGGCCTGATTGCAGGGTCATGCCCTAAGTCTATGACACACCTTGTGTTATGTTGTGCGTTATTGTTGTGTGCTATTTTCCTATGTCACATTGGCTACCAGTCTATTACCATTTGGGATGCTTGTAGGGTCATGATCACTGCATAGCATAGACTTACATATAATGGATATTGGATCACGATGGCCTTCGAGGTAACTAAAGATAATAGGAGTTGACAAATGGGAACATGTGTAGTCAGTCTCCTAGACCAAGTGAATGACAATCAGCCTCCCGCCTAGTTATGATGTGCGATAGATAGACATACGATACTTGCACACCTCTTTGAGTTTGATGTAGTACGATTAGTAGATGACTATAATTGAGATTATGTGTCCAGTGTAGGTTCAATCCTCATACATGAGATTATCAAGGAGGAAAGTCGAGGCTACACTTAGGTGTTAGCCTATTCTGTGTTGATGTGTATTTTTATTGTATGTTTGGTTGTATGGATGATTGTTTGTTTCACTTATATGAGTATGATGGGCCTACGTTATACCTACATATGATTATCTAAGAGAAAATCTTAGGCGCCGATGTGTGCTAGCGCTATGTACTCGATGGTTTCTTTTGTATTGATGATAATTAGATGCATGGATGTTTCACCCATTTTTGATATTATACTACTTTATCTGTGGCTTAAATTTACTTTTATATACATGATAATACTTTGCCATGGTTTTAAGATGTTTGTGAGATTAGTAATGTTTTATATATATTTTGAGATCTCCAGTCTTGTTGCATTCGTAGCATTTTGTAGAATTTCCAAAGTCATTGGAGTTGCTGTTTTTATTGTCCATCCTTATGAACTTTATTCCGCTTCTATACTTTAGATATTTCCTAAAATTTCTTGCCATAAATGCTATCTCTTTATTATACTCATCCGATCCTTATTCATCTATTGTAGCATTGAAAGAAAGTGACTTCTTTTCATTTAGTTCCTTTCTTGGCTGCAACTGAAATTCATATGACATTAAATTACCTATTAACTCTTCTGCTTTCATAAAACTTCTATCATTAGCCTCTTATTTTGCTATTGATCTCATTCACTTAAAAGTGAATTTAGAATCTTTCAAACTTGATCTTCCTCGGTAAAGATTTTGCCTAATGAAATTAAAGCATGCAATATATTTAGAATACATGTCAGAAATAGACTCATTTGATTTCATTTTAAATAATTGAAACTGAATAGCTAACATAGATATTTTGGTTTGTTTAACCTTAATAGTGCCTTTGTGTGTGACTTGTAATGTTCTACAAATTTCATCTGCACTTTTGCAAAAAACACTCTATAATTCATTTTTATCCAGGGTGCAAACTAAAATATTCATTACCTTTGAATATTGAGTGCTTGTGCCTATTGATCATTAGACCATTGTGCATAATCAGTATGGGGCTTAGTACACACAATATGTGTGATATTCCATATATCTAAACTATTAGCTTGTCGGTATATTTTCATTCTGCATGACCAATACCATTTAATAGTGTTGTGTTAGTTCGTGAGATGATGGTTTTGATGACAACAACCTTAGAATAGATTATAAAATATAAATACTAACATTATAAGTTTAGATATATATATATATATATATATATATATATATAGGATTTAACCATGCAGGTACCAAGAATGAAGACTGTACAATATAGAGATTCAAGATATCGAGATAGAAGACTCATGAGCATCAAGATTATCAAGAGTTCAAGGTTAAGTATTTTTATTAAGAATTTTGTTAAAACTCATACAAAAGCACTGACATCTTAAAATCCAATTTATTCGTAGAATGGAATCCACTTCGAGCCTGTTAAAGGGATGGAACCCTAAGTAGGATGGAACCTACGAAAAATCTAGTGGAACATTGTTTTGTATCCGCTAACTTTTTATTCAAAATGAATTTTCAAAATTATATCTTGTTTTCAAAATGATTTCAAAACTTTCCTTTTAAAAACATCAAAACCCTCTATCCTGATTTTAAATAATTTTAACCTCAAAATTATCTTTAATTTCAAAGTCAAATTACTCCTGATTTTAAACTATCTTTTTGAATTATATATTTAACTTTTATACTTAGATTTAAATATAAAATTATAGTTAAAATCTATATATATTATTCTCTATATTCACTTGTGATTTTAACTATAGTCAAGTATATTTGTAAAGTTTAAAATAGTTTTAATATAAGATAAAGGTTATTTTCAAAGAAAATCAAATCACAAAAATTGCTTTGGGATGTCGACATGCCTAGGGTGACCATGTCAACATGGTGTCAGTGGAATTCAAAATTTAAATTTCAAAAGAAGTGTCTATTCGCCATAACTATTCATGAATGGACATGGCTGTTGTTCTTCTATAAAGAGGGGTTAGTTTCAACGAATTTTATATCAGATTTTCTAGTTTTTCACTCCTCTTCTTCTTCCACATTTCTTAAGACATATTCTTACCATTACTCTGCCGAAATCAACATTGAATCGAACTCGATTACTTCTATTTTGATTCTCTATCACTGTCTCCACAAGGTTCTCAGTGCTATTCAGAGTTATAGACTTCTTTGTAATCTATTAAGCGAGAAAAGATGTGATTGTAGCCTTGGAAATCAATCAAGAGAGAAAAGGTGTGATTGTAGCCTTGGTAAATCAATTGGGTAAACTTGTGGCCTAGAAATCAAGTATCTCTACCCAGAGGATAGAAATTCTGGAGGGTGTACCTCGTAGCCTTGAAACCGAGGGTGTAATTGTACAATTGCTCTTGAAAGGAAATCCGTACTTGTGTTGCGGGACTGGATGTAGTGTTACTCCGAACCAGTATAAAATCTGGTGTGTTCTTTCCTTTACTGCATTTATTTTATTTCTGCATCTGTGTTTGTTTCTGTGATCATATCTGTGTCTGTATATTGCATACATCGGTGTCTAAATTAACATAAACTCAAAAAGATTTAGTGATTCTTTATTAACACTATTCACCCTCCTAGAGTTAATCCTAGCCTTAAGATCTGTAATCCGCATTTCTCACAATTGGTATCAAAGCAAGGTTTTCAAAGTTTCGTAATCTGATTTTTGAAAAGTTTTCAAAATGGCTACTAACACTGGTACTGTTGCTAACACTAGTATCCCTGTCACTAGTTCATTTGTAGAGGGTCAGTTTACTGTTAGACCACCACTTTTTAATGGTAGTAACTATGCATATTGGGCATGTAGAATGAAGATATAATTACAATCTATAGGATTAGACACTTGGAATATCACACAAACTGAATATCTGAACCCACAACTAATTTTGCACAGCGGACTGCTCAGCAAAAGACTGTTGCACAAAATAATTCTAAGGCTATAAATATTCTGTTTTGTTAATTAGATAGAAATGAATTCAATAGAGTGAAAGTTTGTAAGTCTGCATATGAAATCTGGAAAACTTTGCAAGTTACTCACGAAGGAACAAGCAAAGTTAAACAGACCAAAATTTCCATACTCACAAATCAGTTTCAATTATTTAAAATGAATAATAATGAGTCTATTTCAGATATGTATAGTAGATTTCAGGATATTGTGCATTCTCTAATATCTTTGGGAAAGGAATTTTCTGAAGAAGATCAAGTCAGAAAGATTTTAAATTCTCTAACTCCAGAATGGGATCAAAAGACACTTACGATCGAACAGGCAAATGACATCAGTACTTTAAAGATAGAAGAATTAATTGGAAATCTAATGTCGCATGAAGTTCAAATGATCGGGAGAAGAGAAAGTAAAGCATATGAAAAGAAATCAATGGCATTCAATGCAGTGACCGATGGATCAGACTCAAACAACGATAATGATGAAGAGATAGCCTTTATGACCAGAAATTTTAGGAAATTCCTGAAATACGGAAGGATGAATAATCTCAAGAGAAACAACTATAAGAATTCTGAAAATCAGAATGTAGTGCCAAATAATGAAAAATGTTACAACTGTGATAAACCAGGCCATTTCAAAAGAGACTGTCCGTATCCAGATAGGCAAAATTCTCCTATGAACAATGATCGAGCAAAGAAACGGAAGCGTGCATTTACTGCTACTCTAGATGACTCAGACTCGTCCTCAAGTGATGATGATCAGAAGACAGATAATTCCAATTTGTGTTTCACAGCTGTTTATGACTCCGACGAATTCAAAGAAACAGATTCAGAAAAAGGTACACGTTTACAATACAATTGGTTGAAATTGCTTGCTTAGAATTAGTTGCTTGATTATTTGATTGATTGATTTTTAATTGGTGTGTGCTTTAATTTTAAAATTTATTTTCTATTTTTTATTATTATTTCATTATTTTTTTATTATTTTTATTATTTTTTAATTGTATAATAATATTTTCGGAAATATACTTGAATTTTAATAATATTTTAGATATATATATAGGCATTAAAAATAATAATAATAATTATATATATATTAGAGAACTTAGGAAAAATCAATTCATGAAAATTCAAAGGCACATGTCGACATGGTCCCTACCATGATGTCGACATGAGTACCTGAATTTGAATTTCAAAAATTGAATTCAAATGTTTGAACCCTCCACCTTTTCATTTCATTCAATTCTCTGAAAAGCTACCTTTTGATCAGAGAATATGTCCTCTGAGAGTCTATTTATTCACTATCTTTTATCATATCTTTTCACTCTCATTTTCAAATTCAAACTCTCTCTTCATAACTTCAAGCTCTCTACTCTCTAGTTTAATGGCTTTTTCAAGCAACCCATCCACCATGAGAATTTTCAGAAAAATCAAAGAGCAATTATTCAATGATCCGGAGGCAATAAAAGCATACATCAATTATGCTAACTATGCCAAAGTCCATCCCAGAAAATTTGCTATTTTTCAAGATTTTTCTTCTTATGAAATTGATGCTCTTTTTCCAAACAATGGAGTTCTTAGTCTTATTGATTCTTCTCAAAATGATTTTGTTTTCTATCCTAATCTTGTCAAAATTTTCCATGCGAATTTAAATCGCGGATTTTATGATGGTAATGAGAATGAAATTTGGAGTAGTGTCAAAGGCACTAGAATTATTTTGAATTGTGATCTTTTGGGTATTATTCTCAATTGTAAGAATTCGGGAATGGATCTTTCTAACTTTAAAATCGATGAACATGATCGTGAGACATTTCACCACATTTTCGAAAAAGATGATGATTTTGAATTTAAAGATAGAAATTTTCGACCAAAAGTAAGAATTGTCAATCTTCTTTAGCAACATACTTTGACCCCAAGATTGAGGAATTTTAACAATCCTACTTTAAAAGTTTGAAAAACACTGTTTGCTATTTTTGGAAATTATGACATAAATTGGGCGTAAGTTATTTTGGATGAACTTCGTCCCAAAAATTTTGAAATGGGTGAGAATACTTTATATCATGGAATTTATCTCACTCGGATTTTTAACTATTTTGGAGTGGATTTCAAGGCGAAGAATTTATTTCTAAAAAGGTTTTCAATCATTCCAACATTTCGCTTATGAAAATTCCATTTGTTTTTCAACCTTATGAGACACTTATCGAAAAGGAAGAGCGTTTGGCTCATGAGGAAATGGAAGAAGGGGAAGAAGAAGAAGGGGATGAAATGGAAATTGAAGAAGAAGAAGATGAAACCTCTTTGGAAAGTATTGACTATCCTTCAAATCCATCCACCAAAACCCTTCTCAAAAACCAAAAGATTATTGTTGAGAATCAACGGATTCTTAAACGATCCATTAATAAAAATTTGAATAATATTTCTTCGAAGATGAACAAGTTCATTTCAAAAGTCAGCAAGAAACTTGGACTATCTTCATCATCTTCGTCCTTTAACTAGTTTTATCTTCTTGTATCATGTTGTATTTGTTTTAGTTTGCTTTATTTCAAATAATTCATGTAGTTTGTTGTGTGCTTAATCGTTGTATTATCGTAGTATGCAATGAAATGAAATTTCCTTTCTGTTATCTACCTTATCTTATCTCCAGAATAAATGTTAGTATATTATACAAATATATATATACACACAATTATTCACAAAATCAAATTAGTCATAAGTTTTCACTAACCCATGTCGACATCCCCTATATGACCATGTCGACATGTACTGGTCAGAAATGACAATTGATTTTGAATTTGAAATTTGAGTAACTATAAAATGTCTATTCATTTCAAACGAATTTCTACACCTATAAATACCTGTTTCTTCCAGAATTCTTCACTGAAATTTATTTCTTATCATTTATATTCTTTATTTCTTTCTCAAATTCAACTATGGCTAATCCTATTCACAATCTATCCGAAAATCTTGAAGGAACTCTTAATTTGTTCAAGAATATTCTCTCGTTTATTTGACGAAACCAACGTCACTTAAAATTGAGTCAAATGCAGATGATCAAGGAACAAGAAAGGCACTTCGATGCGATACAATGGATGATCTCCTCTCTGCACAAGGATGATAACGAAGCACATCCTCCTGTCTCTCTCACCAATGACAATAGTAATTGGGATGCTATTAAGGCAGACCCAATTTTTGGAGAAGAAGGATGGGTGAAAGTTCCACGTAACGTTTGATTTTTATTTGTTTGCTTTGATTGATTTGGTCTGGATCGATACTCTGTGTAGATTGATTTCTTGATATTGGTTTGAAGTTTGTTGCATAAAACATATATGTATATATATACACACATTGAAATGTATATAGTCTTTGATTAGTTGTCATGTTCATAAGTATAATTATTTCTTAATCTATATTTTCCGTTATGTAGTTTATCAATGCAAGTACTAAAGCCCAAGAATAAGGGGGAGTGAGTATTTTTATTGATGACAAAGGGGGAGAAATATAAAATAGGGTAGTTAGGCATAAATTGAGGGGGAGCTTATTAGTTTTAGGGGAGTTATTAGGATAGAAGTAATATTTTATAAACAAAGGCTGTCATCATCAAAAAGGAGGAGATTATTAGTCCGTGAGATGATGGTTTTGATGACAACAACCT
The DNA here is from genome assembly GCA_030765085.1 of Allium cepa. Lineage (NCBI taxonomy): Eukaryota > Viridiplantae > Streptophyta > Magnoliopsida > Asparagales > Amaryllidaceae > Allium > Allium cepa. The sequence continues at coordinate 842,531,506 of CM060941.1, forward strand.
TAAAATAGATTATAAAATATAAATACTAACATTATAGGTTTATATATATATATATCTATGTATGTAGGATTTAACCATGCATGTACCAAGAATGAAGACTGTACAGTATAGAGATTCAAGATATCGAGATAGAAGACTCATGAGTATCAAGATTATCAAGAGTTCAAGATTTCAAGATTAAGTATTTTTATTAGGAATTTTGTTAAAACTCATAGAAAAACACTGGCATCTTAAAATCCAATTTATTCGTGGAATGGAATCCACTTCAAGCCTGTTAAAGGGATGGAACCCTAAATAGGATGGAACCTAAAAAAATAAATGGAACATTGTTTTGTATCCGCTAACTTTTTATTCAAAATGATTTTTCAAAATTATATATTGTTTTCAAAATGATTTCAAAATTTTCCTTTTAAAAACATCAAAACCCTCTATCCTGATTTTAAATAATTTTAGCCTCAAAATTATCTTTAATTTCAAAGTCAAATTACTCCTAATTTTAAACTATCCTTTTGAATTATATATTTAACTTTTATACTTAGATTTAAATATAAAATTATAGTTAAAATCTATATATATATATTATTCTCTATATTTACTTATGAATTTTAACTATAGTCAAGTATATTTGTAAAGTTTAAAATAGTTTTAATATAAGATAAAGGTTATTTTTCAAAGAAAATCAAATCACCAAAAATTGCTTTGGGATGTCGACATGCCTAGGGTGACCACGTCGACATGGTGTCAGTTGAATTCAAAATTTAAATTTCAAAAAAGTGTCTATTCGCCATAACTCTTCATGAATGGACATGGCTGTTGTTCTTCTATAAATAGGGGTTAGTTTTAACGAATTTTATATCAGATTTTCTGGTTTTTCACTCCTTTTCTTCTTCCACATTTCTTAAGACATATTCTTACCATTAGTCTACCGAAATCAACATTGAATCGAACTCGGTTACTTCTAGTTTGATTCTCTATCATTATCTCTACAAGGTTCCCAGTGCTATTCAGAGTTATATACTTCTTTGTAATCTATTAAGCGAGAAAAGGTGTGATTGTAGCCTTGGAAATAAATCAAGAGAGAAAAGGTGTGATTGTATCCTTGGTAAATCAATTGGGTAAACTTGTGGCCCGCAAATCAAGTATCTCTACCGAGAGGATAGAAATTCTAGAGGGTGTACCTCGTTGCCTTGAAACCGAGGGTGTAATTGTACAGTTGCTTTTGAAAGGAAATCCGTACTTGTGTTGCGGGACTGGATGTAGGGTAACTCCGAACCAGTATAAAATCCGGTGTGTTCTTTCCTTTACTGCTTTTATTTTATTTCAACATCTGTGTTTGTTTCTGTAATCATATCTGTGTCTGTATATTGCATACATCGATGTCTAAATTAACATAAACTCAAAAAGATTTAGTAATTCTTTATGAACACTATTCACCCCCCTCTAGTGTTAATCCTAGCCTTAAGATCCGTAATCCACATTTATCACATGCTGGACTTGCAATAGATTTTCCTTCAACTAAAATGTTAAATAGAGTATTTGTATTACTAGCCCTCATGCCGAAGAGGTGAAGGTATGTAGGAGAAAATGTCGAGGTTGGTTTCGCATGCCGAGCGGTGTAGTTTGATATAGCTACGGCTCGGCATGACCCCCTATGCCGAACGACGTTAGAGGGAGTATTGGAGTGAGGGTAGAGCTAGGTTCAGTGTGCCAAGCGATGTGGCTCGGTATGATCCTCTTATGCCGAATGGGATAGGAAGGAGTGCAGGAGAAAAGTAGGAGTTGGGAAAGATGTCGGGCGATGCGGCTTGGCGTAATTGTGGTTTGGCATGACTCCCTAATGCCGAACGGGGGGAGGAAAGGTGTCGAGAGTAAAGTGTCGAGCGATGCGGCTCGGCATGATTGCGGTTCAGCATGTCTTGCCACATGTAGAACAGTAATGATGGATGGTTGGAGAGTGGTGTAAACATGACAGTTAAAACCTTCTCAACTTGAACCCAATGCCTTGTTGACTTAACACCTTTTTATGCCCGAATATATGACAGTGAACAAGGTCAGACTTAAATAAATAAGCATATCGGACAATCCGAACTGCTAACTCCCGTGTTTAGACAACTGTAAACTTGAACTTAACTTGCCAAAAATAGTTAATAACCTTTTACATACAGCGACGATATCGAGTTCAAAACATAAACCTTCTTATGACAAGCTCTCGTAGACGGTCAGCGATGATGGTCTTCGAAGATGATAATTCAAAGCTTAAACTTACTTCATCAACTCAGTGAATTTTTATTTGAAACGACCCGACTTCCTATCTCCAGGAAATCGCATCATTTTGAAGAAAGAAAGGGATAGAAGAAGAAAAGAAAGAGAAAGAAGAACACAACAACATCAGAGAACTCACAGCGGAACGAATAGAATATAATATATCAAATAAAATATTACATAGTATCAGATTACATCAGAGTTACACAACTATACAACACATATTAGACAGTTATAAACATCTGTCTAATTCATACAACTCAAGTACAACAGAAGAAACAGATACCAAACACAGCGGAACCAAAATATATCTACACGTCGAAGCCTCCTGCTCCATTACTCCTCCAGAATTCGTCAAGCTAACCTGAATCACTTGACTACTCATACATAATATGAGTACCCAAGAGTTTAATAAAACAGAAAATAAACACTCGGGTCAGACGGGGGTCTGGTGTGAGTAAATGGTTTAAGATTGCTTAACTTTAGAAAACCTTTGAAAAGAAAAGGTATCACGTAAGACTTTCCACACATAAACATGGAAAAGTTTTTACCTTACGCTAACCAAAACATTTGATAGGAAATCCAGTGATATTATAATAGTGTCTAGGGTTTTCAAGTAAATATGAAATAGCCGAAATTGTTACATCTATTAAATTCCAGCTACTAGCCACAAAAGTGGGTAATACAATCAAAACCGTAGGGTCTCGTAGGGAAAATGGGTTTCCATCAATGGCAGGGCTACTGGGGTACCGCCCGTCACAGTACGTGGCCTAGATCACCGTACCGAGGAGCCACCCTAACTCCCCTGCAACACAAGGCCGGACCCATCCCTTACTGGATAGTTCCAAACAAGACAACCCCGGCGGTTGTCCGGAATTCAACCGCCCCACACAGCCGAAATAAAAAGGGACCTCTAGACAGGGGTAAATCTTGCTCTCCAGTGGGAGCTACCCACGAAGCCTTGCTGCACCTCCCCTGTTTTAGCCATTCCCGGTTGATGAGGCTTGAGGCTGCGATTACCTTTATAGAACATATCTAACTTAGAATGCTCATCGTCCGCCTGACGATGTGCTGAAAGCATTCAATCCATACAAGTTCGTTCCGGGTTCGAACGAAACCGAAGGCACTATCTCGTTGCACTCATATTGGAATCACCCTCATAGTCAACGACCATAGCCCTTGCACTCTGATTCGCCATCTCGAATCTATAAGTGCTATTCCGTCAAACTCATTACGGAATCACCCACAGAGTTATACTGACGTATAGCCCTTACACCTCGAGTCTTCACTTGCTCCACTTGGATTAACGACCTAACGTTTAATTGGAATCGATGTGGTTTTCGGATTCCAAATATGGAAACCCGATCCCGGTCTCATCGAAACCAAACGCCATTTTAATGTCCAAGTTGTACTTAAGGGATTTTAACAATTAACTTATTCAGGATGATATAAACAGATAGATGAATAACATTATCACAATAGATAATACATATCAACATTCATCTCACAAAGCAGCATATCACATATCTCATAAACATCCATATCATCCAGTATCAACCAAACACCCAATATCAATCATCCATTATCATCCAACATCCAATATCAATCATTTAATATCAACCAATCATCCAAAGCAGAATTGATTAACTCTTAATCAATTTAATTAACCTTTAATTAAATTAATTACTATTCTCTAATCACTTGAATTATCCTAACTCCTGCTTCATTGATTTATTACAAATCAAATTCATTTATCATTCCTTAATGATCTTCTTAATTAATCTCCCTAGATTAATTATCCTTTAATTACATTCAAGTAATTATCCATAACCATATTCAGTAATTATCCTTTAATTACTATCATTAATTACAATAATTAATGATCCTTCATTAATTAATTAACTATAATTAATTACATTAATCCTTAATTAATTACAATTAATTAATCACACTTAAATTAATTACTTAAATTAATTACTTCATTAATTATATTAATTAATACTCTTTATTAATTTATAATCCTTAATTAATTAAATAATTAACTTGTAATTAATCTTCTTATTAAATATAAACAGTAATTAACAATTTGTAATTACTTATCTTAATTAATTAACTTCTTAATTAATTATTTCTAAATCCATTATATTAATCCTTGATTAATTAATCCAATTAATTAAATCTTAATTATTTCATTAAGTAATTATTAATCAATAATTAATCCTTAATTAATTACTTTAATCATTAATTATAATTCTTGATTAATTACTCTTAGTAATTAACCCTTATTTAATCTTATTCCTTAATTAATTAATCACATTAATTAATTAACTTAAATAAATTAAGTAATTAACTCTTAATTACTTCTATTAATAAATCTTAATTACTTCCTTAATTAATTACTTAACAAATAATTAATTTCAACATTGAATAACTCATTATTCATTAACAAATTTATTATTCCATAATTAATTAACTTTAAAACAATTTAGTCAATCAATTCCATAATTGATAATATTAAGTGGTCCCATTAATCATTTCCAATTAATTACTACCATGAGTAACTCCTCCAATTACTTCCATAAGTAATTACCATTCTAATTACATTCAAAAATTAACCATTGATTACTTCATTAAGTAATTACACTTAATTAATCCATAATTAAGTGATTATGTAAAATTAATAAATAATTAACTAATTATTTAAAATTAATTAAACAATTAATTAATTAACTTCCTTTATTTCAAAATTCTTAATTAATTAAGAAAACATTTATCTTAATTAATTCTTTATTTAATTACAAATCATATGTAATTAAGTATTCTTAAGAATAACCTAACCCTATTCATCTTCATAATTAAATTATAATATTAAATCAAATTTTAATAACTTAAACAAATTATTGTATTGGTTTTCCAAAATTATAACAATATCCTCATTTGGAAATAAGGCATTTAGAAATCTAATTCAAAATTTAAACTCAAAACATACTTCTTTAAATTTAAAGTCCAAAATGTAATTAATTTTTTTTTTATAAAAAAAGTAATCATCTTAAACAATTTACATTTTAAAAATTTAATTCAATTAACTCTTTAAAGAGTTGATTTACTTTTATATCAAGGAACAAGTTTAACCTTTTATAAATTTGATTCCTTTATAACTTGGTATTAAAACCTAAAGCTTGATTTTATTTCATTTCCAACAATAAGTTAAACTGGAACTTTCACATTTACACAGTATTAACCCCAAAGCCCACAAACAAAACACGAGTACATCACTCGTCTCTCACGAGCCAGCCCGATCCCAGCTTCGAGTCGCCTCTATGAAAATGCAAAACAAACACGAGACCAAACTTAACTCCCTTCTCTTCGAGTCGTCCCTGAAGATGACGCGAGAACATCTTCGAGTTCCTCAACTTATCTTCCCCAATCACAATTCCCAGCATCACTAAGTCGTGTACACAACGTGCTCGTGCACCTAGCACACCTCCTCCGACCAACGACGACCAACGCGACCAACGTCCATCATCACCTCACCCCTCGCGAGCCTGAATTTACACCCAGAATCTCAAATAATTTCGCGATTCAAAATATCACCCCTTGCTCGACACTGCAGTGGACATGGATCACCCAAAACTTCCATGGTCGCCGCACCCAACGTCGCCGTTGCGCCTCTCCAACCTCACCAATGCGACGCTACGCCACAACCTTCAATTTCCCCCACATGCGCACAGTTCCGGTCTCCCATCCATGACGCAAAGGCCAAGCAAAATCAGCCGAACCCAACAGCCAAAATAAACCCTAGTTTACCCAAATTCGATCAATTCAACCACTAGAAAAATTCTTTAGCATTTTTCCCATTATCTACACTTCATTATCAAGCTTCAATCAAGATTTTAACCCAAACCATCGAGTTTAGCATCGGCAATTTGTCGAATTGCCCAAAACGATCATCCCTAAATTTCCATTTGAATATCCATTTTAAAAATTATAAAATGTATGATAAAATTCATCAATTTTAACAACAAGTCCAACTATATAGTCCAAAGCAGAAATTGAAGATATTCATTTTTGACATGCAAATTGGGTTTCACTGAATTATCTTATTTTATACATTATTTGTGAATTAAAAATTTCAGAAACTATTTTTAAAATTATCATCAAACAATAACAAACAACTTTCATTTGATCATCAAAGTCAAATATTGATGTTATTGGGAGTTTAGAAATTTTGAATGTAAATCATGGTTTGGAAAAGAAACAGGCAATAGAGCTTTGATATATACATACAGAACAATCATACATATTTACACACATCCATCCATTCAATAATATCAATATTAAAAGATTTTCATGCAATCACCAGAATCAACTCATAGATAATCACGTGCATTAGGATCAGAATCAATTTAAACTGTTTTTAAAAAAAAATAGTTTACTCACCTCAAATTAAAGGCAGAGCAGGTTTTTCCTATTTCCAGGCTTCAATCTTTTAATCAGAAAAATGCATTTGCTGAAGAACAACTTTGCATGCCATCAATTTGTTGTTTTAAAGGTTGAAATTGCAGGTTGATTAAATCCTGATCTCTCTTTTGCATGTTTACAGATTGTTATCCATTTGCATTTGCATATTTGAAGCTTTACTTTGTTTTAGCTGTAGTTTTCAATTTGCAGATCTTTTCATTGAAATGCAGGTTGAACTAGGACTTTATTTTGCAGATTTTGAAGTTTGCAGATTGAAGTAGATTTGTATTTGCAGGTTTGATTTCTGAAGGTTGCAGCTTGGAAAATGCATGATTTAAATGTTTGCTTTGCAGATCTTACTTTTCAAACTTACTTCAGATTTGCCATTAATTTTCGAAAGCATGAAGAAAAGAAAATGTTTTTTTAAAAGAAGTTTGTTTTCTTCTAAAGACATTTATTAAAATTTAAAATTATAAGCTGCCACATGTTGTTAATGTAAACAAATGTCACTAAGCTATTTTTAAAAGCTTACAAGTGTTACTCCATTTTATTAAGTTATTTAAATCATATATGTATTCACAAAGTATTATATGCATTTATGAAATATTTATATGCATTAGTGAAATGGTTTTATGAGAGGCTTTTGAATTTTAATTAAATACATATACAAGTATGAAATCTTTATAAATTTTTATATTATCAATAGCTTATGTTTTACAAGCATTTCTAGTTCAAGAGATATTTTAAAAAGAAAGTTTATTTAATAACTTTATATGTATATTTATAACCAAAACACTTTAAAAAGAGAACAAAATAAAACTTGTTTAAATCCCTTTTTAAACTATCATATTTTAAATACCTTAAAGAAAGACAAAACCAAACTTTGATTAAAACCCCTTTAAATTATTCTATTAAAATAAATAACAATTGAATTAGTCTTTAAATTATCTTTTGAGAAATATTAAATTTTAAAACAAAGATTCAAATTAAAATATTCATACATCAATTATTGATAGATTAAATTAAATTTTCAAAACAATTCAAATTATAACATATACATACATATACATTACAATTTGAAAATTCAACTTTTATTTTAAACAAAAGGTATCCCATTCACAATACATATCAAATGTATATATTATAAATAGAATTAAAATTTTATTAGCTATGAAAAATAACTCTTATCAAAATTGTCAGATTAAAATTTATTAACCTTTTAAAAGATTAAATTTACCAATTTTAAATTAAAATTATAAAGAAAATCATTAAACCAATTAAATTATTTACACAGATTATTAAATTCTTATTGCCCAAAATTCCGGGTCGTTACAATCCTCCCCCCTTAAAAGAATTTCGTCCCCGAAATTTAAAAGCAAAGTTAATTTAATAACCCAGTAAAGATTTTAATTTCAATTAGAAAAGCATTCCTAACAACCAGTAACTAACAATCAAAGCAATCAATCACACAAACAAACTTAACTAATTATTCTGACATACGCCAGAATAAAACTCTAATACTATTTCGAGTTTCCCAAGTAAAAATCACCGCGAGACTCGCTCCACCAAAGCTAAACTAACAAGCTACAACATCTAAATACAGAGCTCCACTCTTCTCTAGATCCATCAATCTGAACAGAACATCAGCTTATACTCAAGCCCAACACAACTCCCAAATCTAGCTCAACATCCAACTCCAACTGAACTGCAGATTCAACAACCAATTGATGAATCATACACGTACTCCCTCAGAGGTACGTGAAATAAAATGAACTCCAGCTATCCAAACTGGCAATTCAATCTCATAGACAACTAATCTTATCTTATCAGAACACAGATAAGAAATCTCAAATGCCATAGCACTACCCATCCAATATTACTCAATTTCTGCTCTCTTAACCAGAGAAATCTTAACAACAAATGAAGTCTCCAACTTCGAATACCAAACTCCTCATCTCATATCTGCATAACTCCACAGACAATCCAGGACTACCATCTTCCTGATCAGCTCAACCTATGCTGATATTTACAGAAACAACTAGACCAAAGCAAACTAACTTCTGGATCCTATTCAGCAGAAAAGTCTTCCAAAATCCGTCGAAATCCAGAACACAAATCCTATTACTCAAGCAATAGCAAACAGAACTTGCTTCCTTCCTTGCACAGCAGCTACCTTGCTTCCGCTGCGCAACTCTGATTCAGAAACTGAGGAGAATATTGTTGATGAACACAAGTATAACTTATCCAATATATACCAGAAACCTTGTTCATCAAATCCATATAATCTTAGTGACTCATCTGACTTAGTCACACAACCTTACACAGAATCCAATTCAAAAGCTAGATCTAACCAAATCCAAATTCCAAAAATAAATTTCTGAGTTGCTACCCCAACTTCACCTTCTCCAAGAACCATCTTACAACCAGGCTAGCTACCAAATCACTTCTGGAACCAAACAATATGGATCTCAATTCCAAATGCAGACAACCTACTGATTACTCCAGCAGCTCCTACTTCCTCATGAGAATCCTCAGTCTCAAACCAAAGAATGCTCAAGACAATTCCAAACCAATCGCAAGTCACTTTTGCGATCCAACCTAATTCGGATTCCAAAGAAACTGTCCTCTCTTTACCAATTAGAACAGCTCTAAGCTTTTCCAAACAAGGTTAACTCTCCAAGAAAACTTTCACCAACAGCTCGGGCTACTAAAGAAGAACCAATAAGATTTCCTGAACCATCCGAGAACAACCAACACTGCTGCTTCCAACTCTATCTCGATGATACTGCAAAGGCAAAAGACCTCCTCGTCAGCACACCGAACTCTTCGAGCTGAACTGCTATCACAGCTATCCAAAGACTCTAATTCAAAGGCTTCTCGAAAACCAAAACTATCTACAAACCATACAATGGACCTCCGAGTTGGCAGACAATCCAAAAGAACTCAGGCTCCAAACCAAGCATCAACACTTCACTTTCCTTAAAGTACGACAAATGAGACCATGTCGAAGCAAAGCAACTCATAGACCTTAGTCTCATATTCCAGAGTAGCCAACTTCCATATTGAAGATCCAGATAACTTCTACTCAGATAAATCTTCCCTGAGGCAGGTAAAGACTGCTCCTCAACCATCTCAAAACTACTTCAAGAGAAAACATCATTGGAAAATATCCAAGGATACTGCATCTCATCACGCAGTTACCAAAATACCATCACTTACTTCAACACTTCCATCTAATCCAAACTCAAGAATAATTCGCTCACCCTAGCGAAATCCAAGCTTACACTTCAAAGATAAACTCCGAATCTTTTTAAAAGATTTTCTTCGGATATCAGAGAATTCCTTACTCCAAATAACAAATCTCAATCGAGACGGTATTAGATCTACAGTCTCGACAAATACTTCCAACCTCTACATATGGACCTTTTCCATCAGTGGTAGTCGTGTTACACACATATACCACTTACTCCATCTACCTCTATAACTTATGTTGGAAAATCCGAACAGATAACCCAACATATCAAGTAGATATAAATATATATATGTAGTTATATATAAAAATTACAAATACGCTCTCTCAAGAAAGACACCACTACAGAGCCTAGGTATTCACTCAACCTAACGCTCTGATACCAAGTGAAACGACCCGACTTCCTATCTCCAGGAAATCGCATCATTTTGAAGAAAGAAAGGGATAGAAGAAGAAAAGAAAGAGAAAGAAGAACACAACAACATCAGAGAACTCACAGCGGAACGAATAGAATATAATATATCAAATAAAATATTACATAGTATCAGATTACATCAGAGTTACACAACTATACAACACATATTAGACAGTTATAAACATCTGTCTAATTCATACAACTCAAGTACAACAGAAGAAACAGATACCAAACACAGCGGAACCAAAATATATCTACACGTCGAAGCCTCCTGCTCCATTACTCCTCCAGAATTCGTCAAGCTAACCTGAATCACTTGACTACTCATACATAATATGAGTACCCAAGAGTTTAATAAAACAGAAAATAAACACTCGGGTCAGACGGGGGTCTGGTGTGAGTAAATGGTTTAAGATTGCTTAACTTTAGAAAACCTTTGAAAAGAAAAGGTATCACGTAAGACTTTCCACACATAAACATGGAAAAGTTTTTACCTTACGCTAACCAAAACATTTGATAGGAAATCCAGTGATATTATAATAGTGTCTAGGGTTTTCAAGTAAATATGAAATAGCCGAAATTGTTACATCTATTAAATTCCAGCTACTAGCCACAAAAGTGGGTAATACAATCAAAACCGTAGGGTCTCGTAGGGAAAATGGGTTTCCATCAATGGCAGGGCTACTGGGGTACCGCCCGTCACAGTACGTGGCCTAGATCACCGTACCGAGGAGCCACCCTAACTCCCCTGCAACACAAGGCCGGACCCATCCCTTACTGGATAGTTCCAAACAAGACAACCCCGGCGGTTGTCCGGAATTCAACCGCCCCACACAGCCGAAATAAAAAGGGACCTCTAGACAGGGGTAAATCTTGCTCTCCAGTGGGAGCTACCCACGAAGCCTTGCTGCACCTCCCCTGTTTTAGCCATTCCCGGTTGATGAGGCTTGAGGCTGCGATTACCTTTATAGAACATATCTAACTTAGAATGCTCATCGTCCGCCTGACGATGTGCTGAAAGCATTCAATCCATACAAGTTCGTTCCGGGTTCGAACGAAACCGAAGGCACTATCTCGTTGCACTCATATTGGAATCACCCTCATAGTCAACGACCATAGCCCTTGCACTCTGATTCGCCATCTCGAATCTATAAGTGCTATTCCGTCAAACTCATTACGGAATCACCCACAGAGTTATACTGACGTATAGCCCTTACACCTCGAGTCTTCACTTGCTCCACTTGGATTAACGACCTAACATTTAATTGGAATCGATGTGGTTTTCGGATTCCAAATATGGAAACCCGATCCCGGTCTCATCGAAACCAAACGCCATTTTAATGTCCAAGTTGTACTTAAGGGATTTTAACAATTAACTTATTCAGGATGATATAAACAGATAGATGAATAACATTATCACAATAGATAATACATATCAACATTCATCTCACAAAGCAGCATATCACATATCTCATAAACATCCATATCATCCAGTATCAACCAAACACCCAATATCAATCATCCATTATCATCCAACATCCAATATCAATCATTTAATATCAACCAATCATCCAAAGCAGAATTGATTAACTCTTAATCAATTTAATTAACCTTTAATTAAATTAATTACTATTCTCTAATCACTTGAATTATCCTAACTCCTGCTTCATTGATTTATTACAAATCAAATTCATTTATCATTCCTTAATGATCTTCTTAATTAATCTCCCTAGATTAATTATCCTTTAATTACATTCAAGTAATTATCCATAACCATATTCAGTAATTATCCTTTAATTACTATCATTAATTACAATAATTAATGATCCTTCATTAATTAATTAACTATAATTAATTACATTAATCCTTAATTAATTACAATTAATTAATCACACTTAAATTAATTACTTAAATTAATTACTTCATTAATTATATTAATTAATACTCTTTATTAATTTATAATCCTTAATTAATTAAATAATTAACTTGTAATTAATCTTCTTATTAAATATAAACAGTAATTAACAATTTGTAATTACTTATCTTAATTAATTAACTTCTTAATTAATTATTTCTAAATCCATTATATTAATCCTTGATTAATTAATCCAATTAATTAAATCTTAATTATTTCATTAAGTAATTATTAATCAATAATTAATCCTTAATTAATTACTTTAATCATTAATTATAATTCTTGATTAATTACTCTTAGTAATTAACCCTTATTTAATCTTATTCCTTAATTAATTAATCACATTAATTAATTAACTTAAATAAATTAAGTAATTAACTCTTAATTACTTCTATTAATAAATCTTAATTACTTCCTTAATTAATTACTTAACAAATAATTAATTTCAACATTGAATAACTCATTATTCATTAACAAATTTATTATTCCATAATTAATTAACTTTAAAACAATTTAGTCAATCAATTCCATAATTGATAATATTAAGTGGTCCCATTAATCATTTCCAATTAATTACTACCATGAGTAACTCCTCCAATTACTTCCATAAGTAATTACCATTCTAATTACATTCAAAAATTAACCATTGATTACTTCATTAAGTAATTACACTTAATTAATCCATAATTAAGTGATTATGTAAAATTAATAAATAATTAACTAATTATTTAAAATTAATTAAACAATTAATTAATTAACTTCCTTTATTTCAAAATTCTTAATTAATTAAGAAAACATTTATCTTAATTAATTCTTTATTTAATTACAAATCATATGTAATTAAGTATTCTTAAGAATAACCTAACCCTATTCATCTTCATAATTAAATTATAATATTAAATCAAATTTTAATAACTTAAACAAATTATTGTATTGGTTTTCCAAAATTATAACAATATCCTCATTTGGAAATAAGGCATTTAGAAATCTAATTCAAAATTTAAACTCAAAACATACTTCTTTAAATTTAAAGTCCAAAATGTAATTAATTTTTTTTTTAAAAAAAGTAATCATCTTAAACAATTTACATTTTAAAAATTTAATTCAATTAACTCTTTAAAGAGTTGATTTACTTTTATATCAAGGAACAAGTTTAACCTTTTATAAATTTGATTCCTTTATAACTTGGTATTAAAACCTAAAGCTTGATTTTATTTCATTTCCAACAATAAGTTAAACTGGAACTTTCACATTTACACAGTATTAACCCCAAAGCCCACAAACAAAACACGAGTACATCACTCGTCTCTCACGAGCCAGCCCGATCCCAGCTTCGAGTCGCCTCTATGAAAATGCAAAACAAACACGAGACCAAACTTAACTCCCTTCTCTTCGAGTCGTCCCTGAAGATGACGCGAGAACATCTTCGAGTTCCTCAACTTATCTTCCCCAATCACAATTCCCAGCATCACTAAGTCGTGTACACAACGTGCTCGTGCACCTAGCACACCTCCTCCGACCAACGACGACCAACGCGACCAACGTCCATCATCACCTCACCCCTCGCGAGCCTGAATTTACACCCAGAATCTCAAATAATTTCGCGATTCAAAATATCACCCCTTGCTCGACACTGCAGTGGACATGGATCACCCAAAACTTCCATGGTCGCCGCACCCAACGTCGCCGTTGCGCCTCTCCAACCTCACCAATGCGACGCTACGCCACAACCTTCAATTTCCCCCACATGCGCACAGTTCCGGTCTCCCATCCATGACGCAAAGGCCAAGCAAAATCAGCCGAACCCAACAGCCAAAATAAACCCTAGTTTACCCAAATTCGATCAATTCAACCACTAGAAAAATTCTTTAGCATTTTTCCCATTATCTACACTTCATTATCAAGCTTCAATCAAGATTTTAACCCAAACCATCGAGTTTAGCATCGGCAATTTGTCGAATTGCCCAAAACGATCATCCCTAAATTTCCATTTGAATATCCATTTTAAAAATTATAAAATGTATGATAAAATTCATCAATTTTAACAACAAGTCCAACTATATAGTCCAAAGCAGAAATTGAAGATATTCATTTTTGACATGCAAATTGGGTTTCACTGAATTATCTTATTTTATACATTATTTGTGAATTAAAAATTTCAGAAACTATTTTTAAAATTATCATCAAACAATAACAAACAACTTTCATTTGATCATCAAAGTCAAATATTGATGTTATTGGGAGTTTAGAAATTTTGAATGTAAATCATGGTTTGGAAAAGAAACAGGCAATAGAGCTTTGATATATACATACAGAACAATCATACATATTTACACACATCCATCCATTCAATAATATCAATATTAAAAGATTTTCATGCAATCACCAGAATCAACTCATAGATAATCACGTGCATTAGGATCAGAATCAATTTAAACTGTTTTTAAAAAAAAATAGTTTACTCACCTCAAATTAAAGGCAGAGCAGGTTTTTCCTATTTCCAGGCTTCAATCTTTTAATCAGAAAAATGCATTTGCTGAAGAACAACTTTGCATGCCATCAATTTGTTGTTTTAAAGGTTGAAATTGCAGGTTGATTAAATCCTGATCTCTCTTTTGCATGTTTACAGATTGTTATCCATTTGCATTTGCATATTTGAAGCTTTACTTTGTTTTAGCTGTAGTTTTCAATTTGCAGATCTTTTCATTGAAATGCAGGTTGAACTAGGACTTTATTTTGCAGATTTTGAAGTTTGCAGATTGAAGTAGATTTGTATTTGCAGGTTTGATTTCTGAAGGTTGCAGCTTGGAAAATGCATGATTTAAATGTTTGCTTTGCAGATCTTACTTTTCAAACTTACTTCAGATTTGCCATTAATTTTCGAAAGCATGAAGAAAAGAAAATGTTTTTTTAAAAGAAGTTTGTTTTCTTCTAAAGACATTTATTAAAATTTAAAATTATAAGCTGCCACATGTTGTTAATGTAAACAAATGTCACTAAGCTATTTTTAAAAGCTTACAAGTGTTACTCCATTTTATTAAGTTATTTAAATCATATATGTATTCACAAAGTATTATATGCATTTATGAAATATTTATATGCATTAGTGAAATGGTTTTATGAGAGGCTTTTGAATTTTAATTAAATACATATACAAGTATGAAATCTTTATAAATTTTTATATTATCAATAGCTTATGTTTTACAAGCATTTCTAGTTCAAGAGATATTTAAAAAGAAAGTTTATTTAATAACTTTATATGTATATTTATAACCAAAACACTTTAAAAAGAGAACAAAATAAAACTTGTTTAAATCCCTTTTTAAACTATCATATTTTAAATACCTTAAAGAAAGACAAAACAAAACTTTGATTAAAACCCCTTTAAATTATTCTATTAAAATAAATAACAATTGAATTAGTCTTTAAATTATCTTTTGAGAAATATTAAATTTTAAAACAAAGATTCAAATTAAAATATTCATACATCAATTATTGATAGATTAAATTAAATTTTCAAAACAATTCAAATTATAACATATACATACATATACATTACAATTTGAAAATTCAACTTTTATTTTAAACAAAAGGTATCCCATTCACAATACATATCAAATGTATATATTATAAATAGAATTAAAATTTTATTAGCTATGAAAAATAACTCTTATCAAAATTGTCAGATTAAAATTTATTAACCTTTTAAAAGATTAAATTTACCAATTTTAAATTAAAATTATAAAGAAAATCATTAAACCAATTAAATTATTTACACAGATTATTAAATTCTTATTGCCCAAAATTCCGGGTCGTTACATTATTTCTTGGCACTTATATTTGAATGATCGCACTAGTTCACACACCACGTGGGGGGAATATTTGTGTTGTTAATTCTAATGCCGATTGTTCTTCAAGTATAGTTCAAACAGGTGTTTTGCCAAATTCAATCATTCACTAGAGATGTCTAGGAAATCTAGCTTTGCTACGATCTCGGACAAGCCCGGGCCATCCATCCACTCAACAACAAGTAGTTGGAACTTAAAATCCGTCAACTACTCCTGTACAAGACATGCCGAGCCCCGCGACTGCATCTGTCGACTTGGCTCCCAATGTCCTAGAGGCAGCGATCTTCTTAGATGATCCGATCGATTCCCAAGCCTTGAAGATTAACGAAAGCATGCTTCGTCGTATATGCTCAATCCACGAAATCTCTTTCGACGGTGTGTTGGTTCCATCGGGGCAGGATCGTCCTTACTTGCCCCCAGTCGGATATACAGCCTGCAACAGATTCATGTGCTGGGTCGGCAGCGTGCCGCCATTCAACTCTTTTCTTCGAGACGTGTTGCAGTGTATCAAGATCGCCCCATCGCAATTGCATCCGAACATCCACGCGTTCATATACGGCACTTGCAGTATCTTCATGAGTATCCTCTTCAGGCTTGCGACTCTGGGCGATATCTGCTATATCTATCGCATCAAGAGACTGACAGATAGCTCATCTTTCGTATTCCTCAAGCCTTACAGCAAGTGTCAAATCCTGACTGGGGCATGGAGCAAGTTTTTCCAGTATAAGCAGGAGTGGTTCTACGTACGTTGTCCTCCCGGCTTTGCGAGGAGATGGGTGGAAGGGAGTAAGTCTTTTTTCTGTGTCAATACTCATGTTTGGCTGAAGCTGTACCTTCTTTAAGTCTTTCTCTATATTTTTTCAGGTATTAACCCACGTCCCGAGGGCTCCGGATATTCTGAAGCTGTCGTAGCTATCCGAGCTATTACCGCCGAAGGCCGGGACATCAGAACTCTCATTTCAAATGAATCGCTCATGAAGTTTGGGTTGCTGGCAGAAGGCTGTCGGATAAGCCTCCCTCCAGGCGTTACTATAACCAGGCCTACTTTGGGAAAAGGAAAAAAGCAGGTTAGATCTTCATCACGTAATGCCCATGACACACTAGAGGAGGGGGAGGATACAGAAGGCAAGTTGCCCGAAATACTGGATGAAAATGTTAGTCCCACTCGGGACCCGGTAGTCAAGATTCATGACATCGAAACGACACATTCCCTTCAAAGGTAAAGAAGAAATTGCCCTGTAAGTTGAGGAAGAAGAAAGTGGGTGGAACTTCTAAAGTCATTCTTATTCCAGTGGAGAAAGAGCCTTCCCCGCAGCACTTAGAAAGTTCTCTGAAAGTCCTGTCGAACCTTACTATACCTGATGATATGCTCAACTATGATTTCGACGATCTAGAGGCCCTTAAGCTTTATTCGCCCGCAAGAGGCGATACAATCGCTCAAGCCCAAAACCAGGGAGAAAAAACTCCTATTAGTAAAGAAACTGGTCCGTCGGGGGGAAACACTAGGACACACACAAACACATGCACTTCACCTTGCACTTAAATTTCTGTCGTCACTCTACTCTTTGATAACTTGTCGTTATTTAAATTCTGTGTAGGTGACATGGGCGTACACATGGACTTGACCGCCTTCGTGGTTCATGGATTTTTTACCAATCCGTCCAGGATTCGGGTTCTGGCAAATGCCGAGTCGAGATGAGTCCGGTGATCGGGACTACCACCATCGAGAATCATCCTACCGGAGAAAGACCTATAGCCAGTCCTCATATCCTCGCGATCCTCCTCCTCAGTCGGAGCACTGCAAAGAGAAGCCCGCATATAAGGGGTCCCAGCCTGAGGCCCATCGGGATCAACAATCCGGTTCATCCAGTACCAGGCAATCCCGGTATCCCCACAAAACACCTGTAGTCTCCAAGCAGACTCCTCTCGCTCCTGTATCTGATCCATCGGTAGCAAATGACTTGCTGAGCTTAAAGCCTTGTTTCCAAAGATATGCTTCGATGGCTTAAAATTTCTTCTGACGATTCACCAGATTCCAGGATATGTCAAGCAAAGCGCTATTGCTTGAACTAATGATGTCTATGTCCAGCATGATGCATTCGTGCACCTAGCCGAAAAATTTTCTGAAGTCTCCATTGAGCGTCAGCATGAAATTGATCACCTGAAGCTTGAGGCTATCCATGATAAAGGCATTATCAAAGCTCAGGACGAAGAGCTCTCTTCTTACAAATTTCAACTTGAAGCCGCCCAACAGAGTGCTAAAGATACTGTGGAGGTCGTCAATCATCTAGAGTCAACTCATAAAAAAGAAATCGATCAGGCTGCCCAACGCTGTGGGGCCCTGGCTTTAGAGAAGGATTCAGTGCAGAAAGAAAGGGATGCATTTGCCCTCCTAGTCAAAGAGCTGGTGGATCAACTTAGCAAAGTAAAGGAGGAGAAAACTACCGCCTAAGAAGAGTTGCAACGATATCGCGACGAGATCGTTGCCACGTGACTTCTGAAGGCGAAGCTCGATGACGATCTTTCTATGGTCGGGATGCTAAAGGATGAAGCCCGTGAAGAGGGCAAGAGAATAGCATCCGCGGAGATTGACTCTCGCCTTGAGGCGGCTGTAGAGGCTGGTAGGGAGGAGGTCAACTGCATGTTCGACCCACTTATTGCAAAATTCAATGCCAGTGTCCTCATGCATCGAGACTTAACTTTCCTTGGCGAGGGCTACCTAAAATCTCCAGCCGAGGCATGGGAGGCTTTAATAAAGATCAAGAAGGTCGAACTTGGCACCGAGGAGGTCGATGAGGATGTATTAATAAAAGAATTTCTTAGGGGGAACGAGCCTCCGGACCTTTCTGCGGCGAAGGCGCTCTACTGTAAAGGTTCCCCCTCATCTAAAGGAAAAGACGTCATTGTTGGTCAATCTGGAATGGAGCCTTCGGTCCTTCCTCCTACTCAACCGGCTGATCGGCCAGTACTCAATCCATTTGAGCAACATGCTTGTCATGACCCAGGACCTCAGTCTCGGATTTCACATTCTATCTCCCATTCTAGAGGGTGAGATTCCTCGGACGATTGGGAGCCAGCAAGAAGCCGGTACATAACTCTTCTTTTTAAAGTTCGAAGAGTCGTCGTTTTCGGCGAAAGATTATTGTTTTCTAATGTCTGTTTCCTGTGATTTTGCGCAGGACATTCTGATCTCGAACCCACTCCAAGGAGCGATGACGCCATGGAGGAGAAAGGGAAAACAAGCGAAGCCACTCACGCGGGAGAGAATCCCAGTCCATACGCTCAAGTGATTGAGGCGCTTGATGAGGATATGTCTGAAAATTCATCTCCTGTCGAAGAAAGTTATGAAATCGAGATCACAAGCACCTCTGAATATACTTCTAAAATGAGCATGAAGGGGCAGCTCGAGGAAGAAAAGAAGAAGACGGCCGAAATCAAAGTCGAGCCCTGAGTCGTGGACCTAGATGATCCTCTAAACAAGCCTTTGAAGGTCATCCTCCCTGGTAGGTCTAGGCCACTAGAGGTTCCTTTTATTTCCTCAGTTTTTACCTCCCCATCAAATAAAATTTCCAAGGGAAAACGCATGGGAGAGGAGTCATCTGAAAAGACAAAGGAGGGAAAGAAGTCGGAGAAATCAAAGAAGTAATTGTTACTCCCGTTCAACAAGAGTTAGTTTAGATTATGTAATTGTTTTTATTCATTTCGTAGTCCATGTAAATAGACTTTTGACTACGAGTTTTGGAGGAGTTGTAGTAGAAACTTATTTTTGAATAAATAAAGCTTAGTTCTTTTGTGTTTCAAAAGACTTTCATCGTTCAGCTTTCTATATGATCATGGTCGAAATCTAAGCTATTATGAGTTACATAAACTTCTCAATTCATCTTCATATAAGTCGGTAATTCTTTGGAATTGTACATCCTTTATTCCATGGTTCGGGTACTTAGAGTAATTTTCAGTCTGTATGCCGCAGACTTGATGACTTCAAGTCATTTGTATCCTAGTCCGCACTCCGGGGACTTGGAGAGTTCTAAACCGTTTATACTCCAATCCGCACTCTTGGGATTTAGAGTACTCCAGTCCACACTTAAGGAACTTGGAGATTTTTAAGTCGTTTATACTCTGGTCTGCACTCAGGGGATTCAGATTACTCCAGTCCGCACTTCGAGGACTTGGAGAAGTTTAAACTGTTTATACTCCAATTTGCACTCTAGGGATTCAGAGTACTCCTGTCCACACTCAGGGACTTGGAGATGTTTATGTCGTTTATACTCTGATCCACACTCAGGGGATTCAGAGTACTCCAGTCCACACTCCGAGGACTTGGAGATTTCAATCCGTTTATACTCTGGTCCGCACTCAGGGGACTCAGAGTACTCCAGTCCGCACTCAGGGGACTTGGAGATTTTAAGTCATTTATACTCTGGTCCGCACTTAGGGGACTCAGAGTACTCCAGTCCGCACTCAGGGGACTTGGAGATTTCGAGTCATTTATACTCGGTCCGCACTCAGGGGACTCAGAGTACTCCAGTCCGCACTCAGGGGACTTGGGATTTCGAGTCGTTTATACTCTGGTCCGCACTCAGGGGACTCAGAGTACTCCAGTCGGCACTCAGGGGACTTAGAGATTTCGAGTCATTTATACTCTGGTCCGCACTTAGGGGACTCAGAGTACTCCAATCCACACTCAGGGAACTCGGAGATTTCGAGTCGTTTATACTCTAGTCCGCACTCAGGGGACTCAGAGTACTCCAGTCCGCACTCAGGGGACTTGGAGAATTCGAGTCGTTTATACTCTGGTCCGCACTCAAGGGACTCAGAGTACTCCAGTCTGCACTCAGGGGACTTGGAGATTTCGAGTCATTTATACTCTGGTCCGCACTCGGGGGAGAGTACTCAAGTCCGCACTCAGGGACTTGGAGATTTCGAGTCGTTTATACTCTGGTCCGCACTCAGGGGACTCAGAGTATTCCAGTCCGCACTCAGGGGACTTGGAGATTTCGAGTCATTTATACTCTGGTCCACACTCAGGGGACTCAGAATATTCCATTCCGCACTCAGGGGACTTGGAGATTTTGAGTCTTTTATACTTTGGTCCGCACTCAGGGGACTCAGAGTACTCCAGTCCGCACTCAAGGGACTTGGAGATTTCGAGGTGTTCGTGCGCGTTCGTACGTTAGACCGAATAACGTAACTCTAGTGGTTTGCCATAGAATTGTCATACAAAAAAATCAATAATCAAGGAAAAGATGGCTTCAAGCCTTTATTATTGAAAATGAGCTAAATTGTCTCATTACATGCTAAAAACTAAGAAAAAAACACGCTGGAAATAAGTGCAACTAACATATGTAAGAAATGGACTAAGTATAATAATGCCACAAATGCTCGCAATTCCATGCTTGGGGGAGTGTCGCACCATCAACGGTCGCTAGCTTGAAAGTTCCCTCTCCAAGCTTCCGTTCAATGACGTATGGACCTTCCCATGCGGGATTCATATGCGATGGGACCGGGAAAACTCGTTTCAAAACGAGGTCACCCACATTAAAGATTCTCGATCGGACCTTTTCATTATAATATCGAGCGACTCGGTGTCTGTATGCAGCCGCTCTTAAATCAGCTTCTTCACATTTTTCAATAAATGAAGTCCAGTGATTCCAGCAAAAGATCTCGATTCGACTCAGGGTCGTAATAAGTTACCCAATGTGATGGAATTTGAAGTACTACGGGTATAACCGCTTCCATGACATATGCCAATGCAAATGGAGTATGGCCAGTCGCGGACTTGTGGGCGGTTCTATAATCCCAGAGCGCTGTCGGAAGTTCATCCACCCACTTGCCTCTAGCCTTTTCCAAACGCTTTTTTAATATGGACTTGACTATTTTGTTCAATTCCACTTGTCCATTAGCTTTTGGATGAGCAACTGCTGCAAACTATTTCTCAATGCCATATCTTTTACAAAACTCTTTGAACTCTTTGCTCTCGAACTGAGTTCCGTTGTCTATAATGATAGTCAGTGGAAGGCCAAAATGGCATATAATATTTCGTACAATGAAATTAATGACCTTTTTGGTGGTGATTGTGGCCAAAGGCTCTGCTTCTGTCCACTTAGTAAAGTAATCGACAGCAACTATCGCGTATTTCGCACCACCTTTGGATATGGGTAATGAACCGACTATGTCGATTCCCCACATTGCAAACGTCCAAGGACTAACCATTTGTGTGAGTTCCGTAGGTGGAGCTCTCGGGATTTTTGCATATTTCCGGCATTTGTCACATCATCTTACATAGTCTGCAGCATCCCGATTTACAGTTGGCCAAAAGTATCCATAGCGGAGGATTTTCTTTGCTAATGTCTGCCCCCCAGTATGGTCACCGCATTCTCCTACATGGACTTCCTTTAGGACTTGTTTTATCTCATCGTAGGCAATGCTCCAAAGTAAAGGGGTCGAGAATCCCCTCTGATACATTATTCCATCCTGCATTACATATTGCGAAGCCTAGCGAATGACTTGTCGCCTTTCATTCCTTCTTTCGGGCAAGACCCCGTGTAGCAAGTATTGCTTGAATAGGGTCATCCATGATTCCTTCTCGATTTTGTTTCTAAGACGAAAGCTACCTCCATCATATTTATACTCGGAGCATGTAAGGTTTCAATGGGAACCAATCCCATTTGCTATGCATTGCCAGTGCTTGCAAATTTTGCCAATGAATCAGCTTCTTTGTTTTGTTTATGCGGGACATGTGAAATATCATAATATTCCCGATATGCTAACAGCCCTTGAACCCGTGTCGGGTATGGGGCTAGTCTCTGTCCCTTTGCTTGATTGTCCCCCGCACTTGGTACCCCACCAGTTGTGAGTCAAAAAAGATTTCAGTCGATCTTACCCCCAGTTCTCTGATAAGTCTCAAGCCAGCAATTAATGCTTCATACTCGGCTTCGTTATTTGTCGTTGGGAATTAGAGCTTCAAAGCATAACAAACTGATTGGTTTTCAGGACTCACAAGAACTATGCCAGCCCTCGAACAACGGTTATTAGATGCCTCATCGATATACATATTCCATCTAACGGAAGGTATGACATTATTACCGTCTGATTCGTCTGACACGGTGAATTCAGCGATGAAGTCTGCAAGCGCTTGCCCTTGTATAGCCCTTCGAGGCAGGTAGGTAATATCGAACTGACTCAACTCGATATTTCATTTTAACGTCCTTCCATAGGTCTCTGGTCGCTGGAATACCTGCTACAAGGGTTGATCAGTGTAAACACTGATTGAGTGTGCCTGAAAGTATGGACGAAGCTTGCGTGATGTAATCACCAAGTAATAGGCTAGTTTCTCGATCTTGGGATAATTTCTTTCTGCCCTCATCAAACGTTTACTGACATAGTACACTGGCTTTTGAACTCGGTCCTCCTAACGAACCAAAGCCGTACTGATAGCATGTTGGGATACAGCCAGGTACCCTACAACATTTCATGGTCAATTGGTTTAAATAGCACCGGAGGACTTTTTAAATGCCTTACCAGGGCTTGGAATGCTTCGTCACAATTGGATGTCCACTCGAAATTTCTCTTTCCTCTCTTTATTACATTGAAGAAGGGGATACACTTATCTTTGGCTCTGGAAATGAATCGACTCAGCGCGGCCACCTTTCCATTCAAGCTTTGTACCTGCTTTATAGTTCTGGGCATTTGTATGTCTCGAATGGCTTGAATCTTCTCCAGGTTAGCTTCTATTCCCCACGCATTCACAATAAAACCCAAAAACTTCCCTGACGCAACGCCAAAGGAACATATCAAAGGATTGATCTTCATCCCATACTGTCTAAGTATATCAAACAGCTCTGCCAAATCTCGAATGTGGTCGTTTGACTGTCGTGACCTCACGAGCATGTCATCCACATAGACTTCCATCGTTATACCAATCTGGTCTTTAAGCATTCGCTTCACCAGATGCTGATAAGTTGCTTCCACGTTTTTCAATCCGAAAGGCATCACTACATAGCAATATAACCCAACGTCTGTAACAAAACTGGTGTGTTCTTGATCTGGAATGTGCGTCGCAATTTGATTGTATCCCAAGTATGCATCCATAAATGATAGTAACCCGTGTCCGGCCATTGAGTCGACTAGCTGATCGATTCTAGGTAAAGGAAAACTATCCTTTGGGCATGCTTTGTTTAAATCAGAATAATCAATGCAAGTTCTCCACTTCCCATTTGCTTTCCTCACAAGCACAGGGCTAGACACCCATTCAGGGTAGAGGGCGTCCTGAACGAACCCATTGGCTTTGAGTTTGTCCACCTCCTCTCTGAGAGCAGCGGACCTCTCTGGGTCCATACCTCTCCTTTTTTGTTTTACAGGAACGTACTTTGGGTCTATGTTCAATATATGACTCGCAATGGCGGGAGAAATCCCGCACATATCGGAATGTGTCCAAGCAAAAACATCCAGATTCGCTCGAAGGAAATCGGTGAGATCCTCGGCCACTGAGGGGTCGAGTTGTGATCCAATCTTTAGAACTCATGATGGGTCATCCCGGCTGACTGGAATGTCAATCTTCAACTCAGCCGGTGCTGCATTCGCTTCCCTGGGTTCCCCATCATCATCCCTCGGATCTATGTCTCTATGGATCCGAGAATGTCGCTCGAGCCAGGGCTTGGGCACTACTTGTAAATTGTTGGTATTTCGGATGCGGATGGAGTTGTCCATAACCTTTCCTTTCTCTCTCCGCTGAGCCTCTCTCAGCTCAGCTACATAAGATGCACGACCGGTCGCCTGATCGCCATGCACCACACCAACTCTTTTATCTATTGAAAACTTTAACGTCAAACACCATGGGGCCAAAGCTTCCCTAAACTCCGCCAGGGCCGGATGACCCAGAAACACATATGGAGAATCAACATCCAACACTATGAACGGTAGGATTCGCACCCTCCTACACTCACCTTCTACCAGTTCAACTGGAAACTCAACATATCCCATCGCATCAGTCGCTGCACCATTAAAGCCGTGGACACGGGCTTTAGATGGCTTTAAATCTTTCGTATCCATCTTCATTTAGTCATATGCCATTTTGAAGATAATGTTAATGGAGCTTCCACAATCAATAAAATTTCTTTTGACGTATGCTGGTCCATTCGTCGCAGATATGACCATCGGGTCAATGGTAGGAGCCTCCACGTTGTCCGCATCTCGGCTCCTAGACACTATATCGTCTGTCATCATGCGTTGTTGCTATGCAGGGGCCCCATCCTCTACATGTGAACAACACTCATAATCTGCATGCCTTAAGGAGTTAACACATCGCTCCATCTCCTGCCCATTCTTGTCTGTAGGGTGAGGTCCTCCGACTATCGTGTATATGATCAATCTACCCACGGTTCGGGTAGGTTCCTCTGGATGTAATGGAGCTGGCCCACGTCCGGGTTCTGATGTGCCTTACCTACCTTCTTGTGGGTTCTTAACAAATTCCTGCAGCTTTTTTGTCTGATCAACTTTTCTATGGCGTCGTGGAGGTGTCTACACTCCTCTGTATTGTGCCCATAAGTCTCATGGAAGCGACAATACTTCCCCGTCCGCTTTTGTTCCTCTGTGGACTCCTTTAGGCATGGCTTTTTGTATGGAAAAGTGTTACAGGTTGACAGATAAATATTTTTATGAGATGCATTTAGGGGGGTGTATTCGTTGTAGGTTGGAATCCTTGGCTTCCATTTCCCTGCTTCTCTTTTCTTTCCAGGATTTCCTCCTCCGGACCCTTTAGATTGCCCAGGCTTATTCTAGACGTTGACTTGAACCTTTCCCAAGTTATCACGGGATTGTTTTATGGCGATGTTGCTTTTCATAGTCTCCTGAACAGGCCCTGGTGCCTTATATCGCCTCATCCATCTGGCTTCTTCACTTCTTATGAATTGATGAGCCTTTGAGTAGAAATGCTCCAGCATTGTTGGAGGCTTTCTCGCCAACCAATATCCAAACTCTGAGTCCGAATCCACTCCTCGCATTACCGCCATCAGAATTACGTGGTCATTGGGGTTGCTAACTTCAGTAGCTGCAACATGAAATCTTTACAAGTATTCTTTCAATGACTCCCCTAGAGCCTGGATCACACTTGATGGGACATCACATTCTTGGGACTAGTGGCGTGTATTCTATACTATTCTACAAATTTCGTCGCCAATTCATTGAAGCTGGATATAGACCGTGGGGGAAATCGAGTGAACCACATGGTGGCGATTCCAGATAAAGTAATTGGAAAGCATCTACACTTGGTCGCATCGTTCGCTCTAGCCGAGTCCATCATCCACTCATACCTTATTACATGCTGCCTGAGATCAGTCTTTCCTTCGTAGGTCGGGATAGTTGGCATGCTAAACTTTCTGGGATACTCGGCCTGTAGAATGGTATCGGTGAATGGAGTATGACTACTGGATATCCCCCAATTTTCGTTGGTAGGCCTTGATTTACCCTCATTAACTGGCTGACCAAAGCTGATAAGTCCGGAGTTTGTATGGAGGATGGAAGGTTGGGTTTCGTTCTACGGGACCGCTCAGGTTGATGTCCCCTCTGCTGGCGATATGCCAAACATGTATCTTGAAGGCCAGCTTCATTAGGATCTTGGTAAGCCAGGCATTCGGTTTCTACATGCGCTCCAGCTCCTAAGTTTCATGTTTCAGCCTGGGTGCGGTCTCCAAGATGTAAATGATCCCTCGCTGATCGTTTAGTAGCACCTGCTTGTGCAGTTTTAGTTTTACGGCGTCTACGCCTGGGAGGTTCATCAGATGAAGAATAAGGATCTGGGCTACCACCATCATTCTGATGCTGTTGCTGAGTAAGCTGAGTCATGAGGTTAGCGTTAGCTTGAATCTGCTCAGCAAGTTGCCTTCTACTTTCCATGAGTTCCCTCATCAAGTCGTTGAACTTGGTCCTGGTGATGATTTCCGTTTGATTTTGGGTAGCAGTCCATGTACCTAGGTTTGCTTGTTGGTTGCTAGGTCCTAGATGTTGTACGCTAGCAGTCTCATTGACGTCTGCATTATGAGAGGCTGATCGGGTACGTGGTCTTCCCATAGTAGAGTTGTTGATTGAAACTCTGAGTAGATTCAACTGACGTCATGTCGATAAGTCGGATCTCCTTCGGGGATTTATTCAATCCAGTAGCTACAAAGCAGATCCTAACGGCCTGAGATTTCGATTCGCAGTGATAGTACCAAAATGTTAGCACCGGAATTGGTCACTAACACCCTTGAGAAAGATTTTGTAGAGAAATTAATGAAGAAAGTAAACTAAAACAGAGAATTGTATGCTAAATTAAATGAAAAGACAAGAACACCGGATTTATAGTGGTTCGGCGTAACTGCCTACGTCCACTGTAAAGTTAATCTTTGTTACTTTACTCAACGATTGGTTACAGATACAATCCGTACACCAACTACTTGAATACACTTGTTAAGTAAAGAGAATGAGTCTTGAATGCGGTGGAGTCTCCCTAGTGTTCTCGAAAAAAGGTCCCTTTCACTGTGCCCCTGCCCTTTTATTTATAAACGAAGATAGGTTAGCCTTCCCTAATGGGCCTAGGAGCAAGATACCTCGGCCCGAGGTGAGTGACTTCTGTGTGTCGAGCCACAAATGCCGAACGGCAAATGCCGAGCCTTATATCCAAGCTGAACCATACCTCTATGCCGAACGAGGCAGTGTGTTGAGTGAAGTCTGTAGGCCGAATGAGACCCGATGTCGGTCGAGGGGAGATGCCGAACGATATGCTTAGGCCGAGCAAGGCTTCATGCCGAACGAGGCTGGAATGCTGAATGAGGCTGGAATGCCAAACGAGACTGGAATGCCGAACGAGGCTAGAATGCCGAGCGAGACTGGAATGTCGAACAAGACTGGAATGCCGAGCGAGGCCTAGATGCCGAACGGTGCTGGAATGCCGAACGAGACTGGAATACCGAACGAGGCTGGAATGCCGAACGAGGCTGGAATGCCAAGCGAGGCCTAGATGTCGAACGGTGCTGGAATGCCGAGCAAGGATGGAATGCCGAACGAGACTGGAATGCCGAACGAGGATGGAATGCCGAGCGAGGCCTGGATGTTGAACGGTGCTAGAATGCCGAATGACGCTGGATGCTGAGCAAGGCC